>OY743116.1:15010000-20010000 GCA_963555685.1 Acrobasis consociella
TAACATTTCGAACTAAAATAAACGAGCAAAGTCTCCTTTGCCACTTCACAAGTTAGCAAGAAAAAAAAATTAAGAATGTTTTTCTGCTGTGTATATTTTAAATATTTCATTACTTATTCTATTTTCAGTCCTTACTACAAAAAAATATTTTTAAAGTTTATAGAACTAGCCCCCCGGAAATTCTGGTCTTTCGATCGAAATCTTTCAAGTCCCAATTCTTGCTGAAGGACCAAGTCAGTCTCTTCATCTCGTTTTGGGTCAACCGCGCTATTTTCTGTTTGAACTTTTTCCGTCTTATTATAAAACGCAGACTTTAGATTCAAACCATTATCCGACCAAATCAAGTTGACATTAAGCCATTGTCTCATCTGTTAATAATTAGACGGTATATTTTACAAGATGTAGAATTTGTCAATAGGCTTAAAAAACGGCCGGTAAAGACTTAGTCTTGTTTGTAATATTTTTTTAAATAATTTAATATCATATTATATCACACTAGCCGTAGCGAATTCGTTCTTGTGGAATTTATGTGTCCGGAAAATGTTCATCAGGCTAAACAACTTTTTCTATTTCTTATAGTTTATCTGGATCATTATGGTTCTGCATCAGGTGTTCCATTTTCTGAAATCAATTATACCCTAATGTTACCCAGTATTAACAGCTATATAACAAAAAGTTTTATTCGAATCCGTCCAGCATTTCTGGAGATTAGTCCGACAAACAGACAGACAGATAAACATCGTTTTTAATTCTTACTTTATTAGTATTTCTGCATCGAACCATTTTTTTTTTGAAAAAACTTCATTGCACTGACTCTTTTTTGTATTTATAGATTAACATAGAACAAATTTAAATAAGCGCACTATGTTTAAAGATTTTATTTTATACAGATCGTTAGTACACTCGGCGCCAAAGTATCGTGTCAACAGCTTTATAATAAAATCAAATCCATGCTTATTCATTTCAGCGGCGTGCGACAACGATCGCATAACTTCATTAGCAGTTCGAATTGAGGGCTGCTCTGAAGTTGACGCTTTGTTGCGGACGTGACCAGAATACCGTGCCCTCCATTGTAAAATGTATGGGGATGGATTGCTTTTTCTGTCATTTTCACAGATTTCGGCGGAAAAAAAAACATTTTGCAGGGGGCCACACAGTACGAGATTCTCGTGCAAAACATATAAAAAAATCAATTGTCTGTAAAGACGGTTTACTGACGATAGTTGAACGTGACAACGTCATATGAACATGCTGCCGAACGCGGCGGCCGATTGTGCCTCTCTGTCGCTCGTTCCACGCTCTCGCTTACACTTCAAGCCTTAAATGGAACGCCTCAGAGCGAGGTAACGCCGCATGAGTCATTGTTTTTTCGTGCGTGCAGCCGGCTCCATCGAATTATAAAACGTTGTCACGTCAAAATTAGTGCTTAAAAATTATCCAAATAATCCAATAAAAACAAGAAGTTTATACAATCGCGCTGCGCGCGATGACGAGCCGAGTAGATAGTATCGACCTAGCGGTTTCCAAACATTCTGAAACTTTGCGCACGAATTAGATTAAATTTTTGTTTGTAATTAATAAGTATTTTCTGGTTTTATAATATTTTTTCGATAATCCATCAAGTTGTTTTAGTATTAGTGTTTTACTAATATTTTACATGAGTACACCATACATAATTGAAAATAACAGAATATACCTAATAAATAGGAAATACCTAAAAAATCGTAATCAATTTAGAAATTCTTTTCTTTTTCTGTTTTAGGGCACTTCTAGTTTGCTATGTAGATTCCAAGCTCAAAGTTTTGATTACACAGAAAGGTGAATGGTTCGGAAATTTTAAATGATACTCCAATTCCTTTCAAAATGGGGACAGCACTGGATACCCAAAAATTAATATATCCGTTAACTTAATTAAATTTCATCAAGTCGTATCAGTATCATTGTTTTACTCATATTTTACACGAGTAAACTATACACTGAGCCATGGCCTATTTGATCTGCAAAATGGAACATAGTAAAACTGTGCTTGTACTTATTCTTTGTGTATATAGGTAACTAACACTTTATTGCACCAAAAATCTATACGTATAGCATAAACTGTGCTTGTTACTTCTTCTTTGTGTACATAGGTAACTAACACTTTATTGCACCAAAAATCTATACGTATAGCATAAACTGTGCTTGTTACTTCTTCTTTGTGTACATAGGTAACTAACACTTTATTGCACCAAAAATCTATACGTATAGCATGTTAAACAAACCTTGTCCGATCAGTTTCTGAAATCGCAAAAAATCTGCGGCTCCATACAAAATTAAATACCTACCAGATAAAATTAAGCTGCAGGAATGTGAGAAACGGATAAAAAGAACTTACACAAGCTACCCAACATACCTTAACGGATCGGACAGGGTCCTTTTAACATACTGTATAAATCGATTTTTTTACAATATTGGCGTTTTTAGATTAAAGTACCTGGGTGACCGAGCTTTGCTCGGTCGGTTACATCTCAAACAATAACTACATTTTTTGTACACCGTAGTAAACATTTACGGCGACGGGGTGATTTTCGTCACCCTCTTGTGAAAATCGTATCTGATCTTAAGGTTAGCAAAATTTAAAAGAAAATATACTAATGCCACACCCTTTTGTAACCTACATAAAGAGCCAAAAAAAATTTTGTTATTCTGCTATTTTTATCCGCCATTAAATTAAAAGTTTTTGTTATTAAGTTTAGTAATCTCGCTAATCTCTTAGCTATGACTAGACTTATGATATGATTTAAGCTACTGACGGCATAAATCTACAAATTGTGGCGTCTGTAGCTTTAAGTACTTTTGCAGGTTTTATTACTATTTCGTATTTATATAAGTTCTAGTTGGGGCCAACGGCCTTGCTCGCTTGGACAATACAATGCACTTTTATCTTAAACCTTATGCACATAAAAAAAACCTAAAACATAAATAGTCTTATCATAAAACATTAGCTAACTTTATTACTAGGTCAACCATTATCCACCCTAACCGAGCACTACTGGGAAGAATCACCGAAAGAAACTCATTTACACAGCATTCGTCGCCTAACGCGTCAGAAGGGCTTTTTCAGTTCATACAAAGATATTACGTCTAATACACTGTTATCATATTATAACATGTAAGGCTTGCAAACGATTGCGAAAACAAATACAGAAGTAAGTAAAACTAAGTAGGTAGTCTTATCAGGCCGAGACAAGTCGCTTAACTCGGTTTTTAATTTTTATATTTAACCTTCACTGTTCCACGTCTGGGCAAAGTCTCTCCCATTTTTCTCCATTTATCTCTATCCAGAGCTGCTTCTGACCAATCACGCTGGAAAGCCAAGTCATCGCGCCAACGCTTTCTAGGCGCTTTTAAATAAGCAAAAAACATAATCTAATTTTACTGACTGATTCTGGAACGAAGAGTGGCTGTTTTTTTTTTTTAGCCTGTGCTAGTGTCCCACTGCTGGGCAAAGGCCTCCCCCTGTTCTTTCCACACGTCCCTATACTGAGCATTATGCTGCCATCCACACATGAAAGAGTGTATGTCGTCCCGCCATCTCTTTCGTGGTCTACCCCTGCGTCTGCGTCCTTCTGGTACCCATAAGGTGACTTTTCGGGCTTATCTGTCCGGCTCCATTAGCACACATGTAACAAGTCCAGTCCCACTTTAGTAACAAAAAAATACAAATCTACGCAAGTATTTTATCGATACATCTCAATCCCGTAAATACATATTATCTTTTATTGCAGCAATTTATACTTAAACGTCCAGGCGTGTGCTATACAACCTCTTGTTTAAAGGGCCTAGGTTCGACCCCTGTAAATCTTTTCTATGGACGCTCTTAACAAACCCAAATTTACGAACAGATCCTTTTATTGCCTTAGTCTTTACTACCTTTATTTAAAGTCCACATTCGTGTAACATTATAGCATCGATACTTATATGAAAAGGGGTAAATACATTTTTCTAGAACGCACTGAAAGATAATGTATACGCGTGAAAGCAATAAAATTATACAAAAGTGCTTTATTTTTTAAGGTGGTTTCAGTCTAATTTATTTTTAGGTAGGTATCCTAATCTATCTATCTATTAACCCTTTATCTTGAACTCGAGTTGTTTTCTTTTTATTCAGTTTCCCTATAACCCTCAGTGTGCCTCCTGGCAAAGGTCTCCTCTAACCATTTTCACGGATCTCTATCTCTTGCCACTCGTCTCCAATTTGGACCTATTGTCATTTGAGTTCATTCCATCCTGTTTATTGATTTTACAGTGTCTTTGATTTTTTACTGCTAAGTTTTTTATTCAGTCTACTGAGAAATTTTAATACTTTTTACTGAAAAATATGAAAAATATGGGTCTTTGTAGCCTGAAATAAATTTATTTTATTTTATTTTTATTATTTTTAAGACTTTTTACAGTCGCTCTCAGAGACTTCAATACAGTGTTGTCTTTAAATGAAATTAAATGGATAAAGCAATTTTATCCACCATCACTATCACTATCACTATCACTATCACTATCACCATCACCATCACCATCACAAAAAAAACTTTAATTCTTCATAAAAATCATCAATGGTCGGTCATTTCACGCGACCGAAATGATAATATAAATAAAAAGGCTATATCTAAATATATATTACATGATTTACTGAAATGTATGGTCGACAACTTCAATAAGTAGACATTAAGTTTTTCAACTGCCTTCCTAAGAGTCATAAAACATGTCCCCACCCGTTAATTAAAAGTCCGTAGACCAAAATTATTCCCCTAAAATGCCGGAATCCAGAGATTCCAGTGAAAAAGGAAAATTCCAGATTACTCGCACAAGAATGCCAACATCGGTAAATAATGCCGAGCAGCGATAATGATTATTATTCTGAAATTATATGGCATTTTTTCAAAAATACTTTTTTAAGGTTCCGTAGTAAATAAGGAGACTTTGTGTTTCCCTATATCTGTCCGTCTGTCCGTGGTTTTAATCAGACACTGTTAGTACCAGAACGCTGTTATTTGACATAAATATGTGTATCAATCACGCTAACAAAGTGGTAAAATAAAATCTTCAAAAAGTTTTTTTACATCATTTCAATCTCGTAAAGGGGTAGGCTATCCATTTTTTTTTTGTGTCGCTGAATAGGTTTTTAAAAATATTTATAGTTCGTGAATACCATTTTTCAAATTTTTGTTAGATTCTAGTGTATCTCTCGGCTAATATCTCTATCGGCTAAACGGTTATAATTATATGGACACGTAAAAAAATTCACGGCATGTAAGTATATAAAACTATCAGAGCTAAGTAGAATTTAGAAATAAAAGAGTCAATCAACAAATAAAATGTACTAGGGAAATAATTATTATAAAATTAGTTTTAAGGCATGAACCATGAACTATAATAATTATCATCCGTGAACATCAGATGTCGGCATTTGCAACAGAATGCTATCCTGCGCGTGACCCGACATTCACTCGCTGTGGATGAAAATGCAAAAAAAAAAGTAACATATAATGATTATTTAAAAGTTTTGACTTTATATTTGATGTTGTATTTTTATATATATAGGAAAACTATTTGTAATTTGTTATTAGTCTGAGTTATAATGATGTTATAATTTTTTTATCTTGTTTCTTTCTTTAGGGTTATACTTAATAAAAAAACTTTTTTTTTCTATAGCGAACTGGCCAGTATTATTTTCAGATATTTCAAGACGTACTAGCTTGACGACTGATCTTATAATAAAAGCTGGAACCAACGTCTTGACGAGCTTTTCTAAGTTTGGAAAAACGCGATAAAGAAACATAATCGTTTCGAAATTAAAGCTGATATACTGCAAGGGACAAAAGGGTCAAAGAGAAGAGTTCCCCTTATATTAGCTCTTAAATATTGACCGCGCGAGAGGGCTTTTGAGAAAGCTCGTAAACCGAAGAATATTAAGAAATATTTCGCCGGGATTGAAATTTTATTGGCCAAATGAACTGGCTAAGGGATGCTTACGACCGCTTGGCTTAGATAGCGGGCATTGGCTTTTTTAGGTTTTTGTAGTTGAAGATTTTGTGTTGTCTTTTTTTGAACTGAAGTGCGAAAAAAAGTAACATTATTCCGTCACGATCTTTTTTAGGGGTTCGAATATTTTGAAGATTTCTTTAGGACTTCAATTTTTGTAACTTCGTTCCATCCGAGTGTTCCACTTTGCTTAGTTTTTTTTTTGACGTCAATACTTAAGACTATTTTTAATATAAAATTACGTTATTATTATACTTACCATATAAAACAATCCTTCGGTATAATTCAGACTATTTTGCCAACGCTCCATTTTGTTGAATTGTTTTATACCTGAAGTTCGAACATCCATAAATCAATAATTACAAACGTTTGCCTTCATTATATAAGTACGATAGTATTTAATTCTTTCCTTTTCCACATTACGTTATCCGAAAAGTGATTGAAGATTTAAAAAAACCTACTACATGCACAAAGGAAAAACAATATCTGACAATACCAAAGAGTGCAATATCCTTTGCCATAGTAAACACCAATACCTATTCAATTTCGGATACTGGCATAATCTTGTCAGTACAGATTTGTTCAACGGCTGAAAAATTTAAATCCAGCCCGATATTGCTTCAGCGTCCAAAGAAAAAAAGAATATCCGGATTTCATTGTACAAGGGACAAAGTTAAACTTTCCTACCTTCATTTACGTCGATCTCGAATCTAAATCTTATTCAATTGGAACAAAAGTTTAAATTGAAAATTTCATTTCAGCGGTTTCATTCTTTGCTTGAATGTATCGAAATTTAAAGGATCAGAAATACGTTCAGGGATTTTTTTATTGTGAAAGAAACGCGCGATCTCGCGGATTCGTTTTTTCTGTGTTTATTGTTGTGGTTTTTCTAAGGCTATTGAAAAATGTTTATATTGAAAAATTGGATTTTGCTTATAAGGAAATTGTGAGGCCATTTTCTTATTTCTTATATCGCTCCATATAATCCTTTTTTTTAAAAGCTAACTGGTAGTAGTAAATTAAAAACAAAACTTTATTGATTTTAATAAGTCTGTAACAGTCTTATTATAAAACGCAGACTAACTTTGTTACTAGGTTTAAAACATTATCCGACCAAATCAAGTTGACATTTTCAGATGAAACAGAGACATATTACTAGATGTCAACTTGATTTGGTCGGATAATGGCTTAAACCTAGTAACAGAGATAGTCTGCGTTTTATAATAAGACGGTATATGTTGATCTTAAAACGGTGGTCTATATAGGTAGTGTTGCTACAGAGTATTTTGAAAAAAATAGTAAATTAAGTTTTCAAAACTTAAAACCGACTTTATTCCCAAACTACGCAACTGATTTTGATAAAATTTCTATCGGGCCACCTGAAAAGTATACTCTTACAAACGAAAAAGAATTTTCCAAATCAGTCTTCAAATCTTCTAATAATCGGTAAACATACGAAAAAAATTGCGACAAATTGATAAGCTCCTCTTTTATGAAATTCGGTTAAAAAGAGTTTCATTCTGAGCTTCAATCTAGTTAAGTCTTGTTATTATAACCAATTCTTTTTCGAGCAAACTTTTCTCTTGTTGCCATATCTGCAATCTCCAAGAAATTGTTCTCTAGACACTAGACATATTATTAAAGTTATTATATTCTGCAATGTGTTGTCTTATAAATAACTAGCCAAAGCCCGCGACTTCGTTCGAGTGGACTTTATTTCTTCTGAAAATGCTCATCAGGCTGAAAAACTTTTGCTAAGGCGCCATTCTATTTTTTGTAGTTAAACTGGACCATTATCATTCTGCATCAGGTGTTCCAATTTCCAAAATCAATTAGGTATACGCTATATGTTGCTCAGGCCCTTCCAGTATTTTTGGAGATTAGTGTGTACAAACAGATAGACATTTTTTTAATACTTTACCTTTTAGTATGTAATCCTCCATCGCCCCGAATATTTTTTGGAAATATATTCATTTTTTACTGTTTATAATATGTATACATATAGATAACGGGCCAAGTGCGAATCGGTCACGCACGTGAAGCTTTTCTACGCACATTAGCCAAAAACGGCCGTTTTTCGCAAATGTGCGATGAAAAGCTTCACGTTCTCACTTTAAACTGTAAACAGTAGTTCATAAAATAGTTTAAAGGGTTGTCTAGGTCTTGATCAAGATAAATTTTTAAATGATATCTCCGTTTCATAAAACATATTTTTGTAGCACTGTGATCAATGAAGATTTTAATTGAAAAATATGCTTCATACATTTTTATTACCTTTTATCGACAACAACAGACGCGAGCAAATACAAAACCTAATTAATTCCCATCTTAATTAGCACCTAATTATGGCAATTTTATGAACTCTACGAAAATTTGCCAATAAATTTCAACATTAATAGGATAGGGTGTGAAGTGGGGGTAGAATGGGAGGTTCTTTAATCAGTGGGTTCCCCTTGAGGGATACCAATGCATAATTCATATCACACTGGAATCACCAATCACAATTCTCTTATGCCGTTCTGATTATGTAGGTTTTGGGATGAATAAAATGATTTTTGGTATAATTGGATTGTTTTTGTGTTTAGGATGATGTTGTCTCAAGGGTGTCAACTTTTATGAAATATTAATGAATCTTCACAAATTGCGGGCCCTTGCTTGGTAGGGTTTGGAAAGTACATTACGCATTTTTTTAATAGCTAAGCGTAGATTCACACCGGAACGGCTGCCGCTGGCGATGCACTTTGCTGTCATAGCATATTCACACTTATTTCTATTTACGAAATGCATAGAATAGCTTAAGAAAACTTAGCTGCTTGAGGACGCATGGTTCCGCAGACGCGACACGTTTATTTTTCTTTAGCTTTTCATGCATTATATATGGTATTTCATACATAAAAAATGTTGTTGTTATTGTTTTTTTTTCTTTTCTTAGCCTTTTGTGGTGTCCCGATGCTGGGCAAAGGCCTCCTGTTCTTTCCTGTGGAATCTGTATGTTAATGAGTGAAAAGCTGTTATTGTTAAATACATTAATTGTAAAAATACATAAACAGTTACAATCATAGTAAATAACGGACTTAAAGTTATTTTTTATAATAATGACTGCATTGTCTAAAGTGTCTAATATGTTTACTTTGCATAATATCGACAATATTCGTCATAGCTTTTCCGTACTACAAAGTAAAAAAGTTTAATCGTCTATGCCATACCAAGATCCCAAACGTAACTTTATTGCAATACAAATACAGCTTAATTTCGCACACACAGCACTATGCTATCAGTCCGCTGATTGCGCATACATTATTTAAGCAAGTATGTAATTAAACTGAGTCTGCAACAAATTTGCTGCTGTAAGCCCGATTTAATATAATCTGTAGCTTTTAGAGCAAATAGACACTATCAGTGGTGTTTCAGGGTGAAATTTACACAGACTTTAACTGCGTTGTGTTTTTGTGCAATTATATTTGTTACACTTAGTGAACGGGTTACTCACGTATAGAGTCAGCTACTGCCGACATGTTTTGACAGTAGCTTCTCCTTCTTTTGTAGGATTCATCAGGGCGAATGTGACTACGTGAGTAACGCGTTCACTAAGTATAATAATTTCTGTGTTTCACGTTAGTTTTAATAAAGTATATTAATTAAATAAGTTTTTTTGATTTATAAAATCAAAAATCTGCGTACACACTGTTAGTGCTTACGTATTGCCTATCCATAACTACTTTGGGCGTGATTCAAGCGGGTCTGGTAAATAAGTACAAATTGAGAGGTGGAAATCGCGTCAAATGTAAATTGAACTTGTGCCTGATGAACGCACTGGTATGTGAACAAAGATGAATATACTCAAGGTGGATGGAATAAAGTATGTTACTATTAATACTTAAATAAATAAATAAATAGGGACAAATAACACTGATTGAGCTAGCCAAAAAGTAAGTTCGAAAAGTGTGTTACGTGATACTAACTCAACGATATTATAGTTTTTAAATACACATATAGATAAACATCCAAGATCCGGGGCATTTTCCAACTTGATTTGACCGGGGATCCTAACCCGGGACGTCTGGGTGGTGGACTAGCATGGAGACCACTACGCCACGGCGGTCGTCATCTTACTTATAATACAAGTGAGATTAAAATGAACCATTGCTTGTTTCAGGTGAGTCAGCGTGTCTTCTAACCATTTCAATTCGTGAGTCCCAGCTGCCTTCATTCCGTTATTAAATTGCCAAGTTGTATTACATATCATATTTACCTGTACTTTTGTATATTACTTCGCGTAATGTATGATTTGGAAACCTAGAAAAGATCAGATGAAAATTCTTCGTAATATATTTTGTAAAATGACAGTTGCTACCGGTAAAAAAATTCTGTGTCTATAGTTGCTACCGTAGGTAGATATTTTTATCTGTCATCAAATTACGGGGTAACAGGAGTTAACTACTGATTTTGTTTCGAAGCCTCTGCGGGAAAAGTTGTTCGCTGTAATGGATTGAATATATGTAAAAAATATTTCAGTTTATTTTTTCTTTATGAAGTTCAAAACAGTGTAAGTACAAATATTATGTCTATAAACTTTTAGACTAAATTAGTAGTGAACTTTTTTCTGTGTGTATATTTGTAAATATGTAGGTATTTTTTTTCTTTCTTATTTTAATAAAATCATACATTGCGTAGAATGGGATGACAATATGTATATGCATTCGAATACCGGCCAGCAAGTTATCAGCAGCTGAATACTTCATGCGGCTATAAAGTTTCATGACTGGGAGTTTGTCAACGTCTCAAGGCCCCAGGCCATTTACGTGTAGGTATTGTACTAAAATTAAATAAATACTATAGCAGCTAGGTTTCAGAATAGGGTACGATAGGCTTTATTATCTGACTGCTTGTTTATGGAAAGAAGATTTTTACCAACAACCAAATTCCAATTCAAATTTCATGAAAAATTATTTAATACACCAAAAGTTGGTTTGTATATTTGTGTGTTTGTTTGTTTTTTATCACTTCACGCTTCAACCATTGAACCTATTTAGATTAAATTTGATATCAATATATTTTGATAGTTTTTATCCAAAAATTCCAACCGAGAGCGAAGCCCACGGGCACAGCTAGTAACTTATAATGGAATGAAAATTTTGTGCGTAGGGGCTTGTGAAAACTTGACAAAATCGAATATTCGGACCCACTGATTTTGAATGGTTTGACCTCGAAATAGTAAAGGGTGACCTCAGGGACTAAATACTTGGGGTGGCTCCCGGAATATTTCGTTAAACCCTTTCATTCCTTTAACTTTTGAGGATGAATGTATTACTATAAATTGAAACTAAAATAAGTACTAAGATATTTTTATATTTTTTATCTAGCAAACTAAGTTTTGCAAGGATATGGTTATAGGTATGTTTAACCAACTTAGTATAACGAAATATTTTAATAATAGGAAAAAAAAGCAATAATGTATCCAATTTTTTCATAAATAGGCATTACATAAATAGGTACTATATCTTTTTTGTAATAGAACTCAGGCCGCTTTTTTTTTCTTAAGAGAAAGTATAGTACACTTCTTCCACACAAAAAGAGAAAACGTTTTTTCACTCCTAAGTGTTATGTCTGATCTTCATTTTTTTGTATGTTGTTGACACAATAACGTTTTTCTCATTTCAAATTCATTTTTTTTTATTTTATTAATGCGAATTACAAAAAAGGAAAACGGTCTTGTATTATGTAAATAATATGTTAAAAATCATTGGGATCAGATAACATTTAAGAGTGAAAATGTTTTCTCTTTTTGTATGGACGACTACGCATTCTAATAAAAATACCTTCTAAAACTTCTTAGACCTTCCATACGCGTATCGCCAAATCCATGTTTCCTCAAGATCTTCTTTATATTCATAAGTTTTACGTATTTTCTAATACCCAATATACTTAAAGACTTGAATTTGAATTTATACTATCATCTGGATTCAATAAAAAGAAAATGGTCCTTCAATTGAGAAGCTTACATTTTTAATGCTTTGCGTATATGGATGATTTATTAGCTGCTATCATAAAAGATTCCGATCTTAAGATTTTGTAAAGGTTTTACAATTCGGCAATTTTCTTAAGCGTTTTATCACGTTCATGTTACAAATCCAACGGTTCGAGCTTTACATTTTAAATAAAGTGGCAATCGCTTTGATCGCCCCCGTGAGTACGAAGTGTTTTGAAAAAGAAATAGCTCATTTTGTATTGGAATGGGTACTTTTGTATTTAAAAATGAGGTATAAGATTAGATTCTTTTGATAAAATTTTGTCGGCAATAAACTTATTTATTAACTGCTATAGCACACATACAAAAATGCGAATGATCCATGTCATGGTAAGTAAAATAACACACGCACGTTACCGTTAATCCTAAAAAAAATATTTATTACTATGTTCAATCCAAAAAGCAATGACAAAAGTCAGCCATAATACTTGCACTTTGACCCGTTCGCATCTAATATTGCCTCTCGAATAACCTTAGAATTATAATTAAGAAACATAAATAGTTAACTAAAAAATGGTTGCCTGTAAAGTCGGTTTTACGGGCGAAGATTTTACGTGACAACGTAGATAACATAGTTGAGTGGGAGAGAGACGCAAGGCATTCGGCGGGCCTCTCTCTCGTTCGGTGACTCATCGTAACGTTACCGAGCGTTACACTTTTTCATAAGTGACTCCCAGCCGCAACCTAATTTAAGACGTTGTCACGTCAAAAATATATATACGAAGTTACAATTTATTGATATTCAAAATACGAAACAAGAAAGCCTGTCAGAATAAGATGGCTCCATGAATTAGGATTGACATAGAACAAGTGTGATTGAAATATTTAGAAATCTTACTCAATCTTCTAAAATATTTTTATTTTCAATAAAATAAATATATAAAGCACCAAAGTCAGTTTAAACTTGTGTTATGGAATACCAACTCAACTTTATTATACTTTATAATAAATACATATATAGATAAACACACAAGACACGAAAAAATTTAACAACGCCATTTTCCAGTTTGCTCTGACTGGGGATCGAACCTAGAACCTCCGGATTGGCGGACTAGCGTTTTGACTACTGTAGACTATTACGCCATGAAGGCGTCCAAGAAGCAGTAATAATTAAATTGGTTCAATGAAAAGAATATATATCAAAATCATTTTTTTTAAATTGTTTTCTCCACAATCTTATCTTATAAGATTGTGGATAAAAACTATAGTAAAAGTAAATTGCAAGGTTTAACAATAAGATTGTGAGAGACTGGTGTGTCTGAACTAAGCAGAGCCTGTATCTCAATACACCAGCCTCTCCCCGCTTGGAGCTAAACAAACTAACAATATGATAAAGTATACAGTTTAAAGTTATTTATTAATATAAGCAGATGTATTATTAAAAAATATGTAAAACCTTGAAAAAATCTAAAATCTAACATTGTAAAACCTTTACTTTTAATACTTAATAAAACACATTTTAACATCTTAAAAACTTCACGTCTGTCGCAGTCCTGTAAAAATGTATCAGAAAATGGAACAAAATTTTCTTTTTGTTTTAATTGAAAGACAAAAGCGGGGTTCCGTTGGGATCGGATGTTTATTGTTTCATTAAAAGCACTTTGTTTGTGCGTCGTAAAATGTTGTTTATAGGCCCAGTGCGTTCGATATTTTCTGAATTCCGTGCATTAACAGTAAGCTTTGATAATTTGTTGCGTAAACATGTATTTTGTCACGAATTGTTCATTTTGAAATGTGAAAGCTATGTCGGAAATAGTCGTTAGTTATGATTTGAAAATTTAAACTGATGTATTTATGTTTGTTTTTACGTAAGTTAATAATTGCTTGAAAGTGTCATGGTACCTTTACAACTATGAAGCTCCTCACACTTGACTGCCAAAATTGTCACACAACCATTAATATAATTTTTCATATGTTTCTCCCACGCGAATTTATGTGAATAAAACATTTGGCTGCCATGGACTTCTGTCTATGATCTATTAATTACTGAATAAAATTTGATTCCTTTATAATTCAAAGAATTAAATGTTCATTCAGTAATTAATCCTAGGCACTTTAATATGTCAATAAGTTTGGTATTCATTATTTTTATGTATAAATACTGAAATTATTAATTTCGCGTAATTTTAAAGAAAAGTTACCGATACTTGCATTCCAGAAAGAACACTGCTGAGAAGTAACGCTGAAAGAATTGATCCCCTAAACACATCGACACATTTTATTAGATTAATATCATGATAAACCTTATTTCATATCTCTCCATATTATACTGATTTGTTCCTTTACTAAACAAGTACAAAAACAAAAACCTTAGGCTCTGGAACTAAAAATATACATTTCTGCATTTTTCCTAAACGAATTGAAAAGGTAACATGAAATGTGTATAATTTGGGACCGGAAGCAATTACATTGTCCCAGGTGACGCCCCAGTCCCACCACATACATTATTTATCGCTGTCCCGTATTCCTGAGATATTATACGGAATCCTCAAGCCATACATTTTCGTGGCAATCTGTTTGGCAAGTGGTTTATCCGTAAAAAGGCACTTTTCTTCAGGGATTATAATGTTGTTGACCGGCTGTCTTATTATTTTTGAGTTTCTTTTAGGATAGATGGCTCAACAGCTTTTGGCTTACATACGGCGGGTGTTAGGTTTGTAAAAGGTAAAACGTTGTAATTTAAGAAAGTTTAAAAAAAAATCTTCAGAGAGATCTATGCAAGTATATTTTCTAATAAAGACACAGTCTAATATTTTTGGTGGAAAAAGGAAAGATGGGACACATTTAGTCAGAAATGAAACCTTAACGGATGATTAAAAAAATATGACACACCTAGTCACCTAGTCTTCATCTCATTTGAGTCATAGGTAAAAATCTCAAATGAATACAGAGAATAAGTTTACTCATTTCCAAAAAACTAACTTTAGCTTACTACAAAATACTACTCTTATAAGTTTAAAGTGATTTTGTAAATAAAAGGCCAAGTTAATGAAACTGGCAAACATAAAATTGGCGCATTAAGACTGTCTAATGATTTAACGAATAAATCAGTAACATTAACGAATCAACAAAGTATCAGTGATACGCAAACTAAAAAAAAAAAAACAGAAATTTTTGAACATCTATGTAAGAACTGGTTCTAGATCTATAAATCATAAAAAAAAACCAATATAGCACCTTTTTGAGCTAGTAATACTCTATATAAAATATTATGCGACTATCGAAAACTTGAGTTAATTCGACATCGGTTCCGAATGCTGCGGACTCAGCGCACTAAATAAAAATAGTACAGAAAAGTAAAGTAAAAACAAAAAATAAAATCGATCGCACACGTTTGATACTCTTGGATTCTAAACACATCAGCGGAAATCACGCAACATAGAAAAACAAAACAGACATCATATTTTATTAGCTAAAACCGAAGAAAGGTTTTAATCTTGGTCTCAAAGTATCTAAATGAAACAAGAAGCTTCTAATAAACTGTCTAATTATTCGTGGACTTTTCGTGGATGATATGCTGATTTTGTGACTATTTTAAAACTGCTATCTAAATTACAAACCTTTTCGAAGTCGATTAAGGGGCTACATAAATTTTTCGGGTCCAGTGCTAACCATATTTGAAATAAAATTTTCGAAGATATCATTCAAAAGTTTGTCTTGTACTTCCAGATCCATTAGTATAAAATAGTTTGAAAGATTTACTAGGGCTTAATCAAGACAAAATTTTAAACAATATTTCCGTTTCCTATCAAATAATTTATTTCAAATGGGGGCAGCCCTGGACCCAAAAAATTCAAGTATCCTCTTGATATTGTTCCGTACTTTTTGTAATTTGTTAACAGCGTTCCCGAATAAAGGGCCAATAAATATGATAGAGCGGGAAATTGGAACCAAATTCTGCTAACACAGCGTCTATGGACGGACAGCTTGGACGTCTAAAACGTGGATTTTGCATCCTTATTGCCATTATGATAAAGTTTGTAATACGTGGGTCAGTGGCGTTGGGCTAATAGAGCTGTAATTATGAAACGAATTAAATACCTACCTAATTAGGTTATATAAAGGATAATAAGCCATTCCATGTCCGGCTTATTTTTATTAATTTAGTGTGAGTAATATGCATTTGAGCATGTTTATACATTTATCATTGTGAGTATATTTCAATAACCAGAGAGAATTTTCGTATTTTGAATATGTGGGAGTATGCAATCCAGTCATGCTACTAGTTTACGGCTTATGAAAATAGTAAGTGCGCCGATATACAAAGGTTATAACTTTTGTTAGTAATAAATACGTATATGTTAGAAGCCTCTAAGGGAACTCGATGGGAGTTTAGGAGGCTCCGCCACTGACGTGGGTATCATTAGTTGATTTTTAGACATTACTGAAAATTGAGTGTGTTGGTTGTGGAGTATTAGAGTAATTTTTATAAAGCTATTACTTAGTTTAAGAGTCCGGCGACCCTAGACTTCTCCATACAAACGTAGTACACGTTTAATTTTGAAACCACATGTCAGATTCCAGTAAAAATTGGTAATTGTAAAGAAATTGCAATTATCTAGGGTTATATTGGGTTTGGTAAAATTATGAACTGGAAAGAAAATATAACGATTTAGAAGTTTCCCATACTAATGGTCAAAAATGATATAAAACACTATATTCTATTTTAAGTTCATATTTTTACTGTAGGAAACTACATATAAACCTAGATAATTGCAATATCTTTGAAATTACAAAATTTTGCCCAAATCGGACATGTCGTTTTGAAATAAAACGTAGACTACGTTTGTATGGAAAGTTGTATTTTGGTCTAGGGTCGGGGGACCCTTAACCTGTCTCATCGTCTGTCATTCTGTCTGTAATCAAATCTTGCTAGTTAAATTTGATTTACTTCCCGGTTTCCGAATAAGCTGAAAGTTTGCACGCGTATGTACATCGCGTGACAATGCAATATTATAATGATTTGGAGTTGATCTGATAATGGCCATAGGAACTCTGTAACGAACCAACGCAATTCCATCAAGTTTGGGCTGATTTGACTCGTCTTGAGGAGAGCCTTAAGATAAAAGGTGTCCTTTAAATAATTACTTGTTTATTTTTACTATTCAACAAGAATATTTTTTGGTTAGTTATATGTGAAATATATTTGTGGCCTTTGGGTCTTACGGCCCTGGGCTCTGTCTGCCCCGTAAGGGATATAGACGTGAAAATGTATCGGTATCTGTATATATTTGGATAGTTTTATGTATGTTTAGGTAGGTAGGAAAGTCAAAAACAAATATACAATATCTCCTTGACGCTTTGTAAAAAATATATTTTAGAAGCATAATCTACGATCTTGTTACAGTAAGCATCTACATTAGCAACTCGAATAAACCTTAATCTAACTCCTTAATGCCCGTTATCTCGAATAAGCTATTACATATTCCACGTAGAGTTTTTAATGCTCTTTAAATTAATTCTCTCGTAAAATATAATTTATGCACGTGGGATGTAATTACAGCCGTAAAACGGCTTACGCAAGTTTATTATTTTGAATATGATATTTAAATGATAAGTCGTACAAAGTGCAGGTATGATGTGAAGTATATTAATTAAAATCCACGAGGCGTTTAACAAATTTTAATTACTCCCAAACTTAATAACAACATTGCAATACAAGCGATAGCGTGATAAACCGATAACCGATTCGGCAAAAAGGTTCTCGAATGGCGACCGCGTACTGGCAGCGAAGAGTAGGGCACCCACCTACAAGGTGGTCAGATGACCTGACCAGGGTCGCTGGAAAGCGCTGGATGCAGGCCGCTCTTGATCGGTCATTTTGGAAATCTTTGGGTTAGGCTTATGCTAAATTATGATGACGATGAATACAAGCAATGTGTATGAATAGAATCACATAGGTGCTTAATTCTTCTTCTTGAAATAAAAGATTTAAAATATAAAAATGTTTTTAATACAATTAATAAAAATAAAAAAGGGTCAACATTCTTCAAACAACAGATAAAGTCGAATAGGTCATAGACGGTCACGCAAATAGTGATCACGTAATCGTCCGAAGAAACCTTGTATGCAGAGGTAAATAAAGCAATTTTCTAATGGAATTGTCTGCTGTTGTTTTATGTGAAATGTGGGTTAAGCCTTACGATTTGATTCATTAGCAGATGGTAAAGTACTAGTATTTGGTTTATATGAACGGTGCACTTAAAAAAGTCAAGTCATGACTCTACCGTTAAGACCTTTTTATTCTTCGCTAACGTATTGTATACTTGAGAGGGTAACTCGGGATGAGTTACCCTCTTAAGGATACAATACACCAACAAATCGATACACCAACAAGTCAAAATAAAACAACTTTTCAATGAGAAAAACTGCACATCGTTTTATTTTCAAGTTGACTGAAAATATTTGTATGAAATTGACGATGTTTTTCGAGATTCCAGCATTTGTCTCGTAGGAAATCGTAGTAAATGTCTTGTCGTTTTTTCACACTGAGTCACCCCATGAAGCATATGTTGACTGTAAACTTACACGCGGTAGGTGAGTTAGACATATATCTATACATTTACACATTTCTAATTGGGGATTCAAAATTTTTACCTTAAAAAAATATTTCAAAATAAATTAAAGAATAACAAGACGAAAAGGCGATGAATTGCAAATGCTTAGTTTATCTATGTCTAATGTCACAGTTTAACAATAAAAAAAGAATAATAAAATCGCCACCCAGAGGTCCCGGGTTCAATCCCCGGTCAGGGCAAGTTCGAAAATGGCCTTTTTCAAATTGTCCTGGGTCTTGGATGTTTATCTATAAATGTATTTGTTAGTATCGTCGAGTTAGTATACCATAACACAAGTCTCGAACTGACTTTGGGGCTAGCTCAATCAGTGTAATTTGTCCCTTTATATTTATTTATTTTAATTCGTTATGATAAAGAATTTTTGAGGTGTACATCTGAAACATTGTTCTATACGGCTACGAGACGTGGATTCTAACAAAGGAGGAAACTAAAATGTTAGTAGCATTTTAAATGTGGTGCTGGATAAGAGTAGAGAAAATTAAATGTAAGGAGAAAAAATACACATACTAGAGGTCATCGGAAATAGGTAAGGCAATATGTTGGGACACTTTATACGGCATGGCAATTTTATGCGCATTATAATGGGAAACAAAATAGAATAAAGGAGGAAAAGAGGAAATACCAGGCACTGATATATAAGCAAGTCAAGAAAAAGGTGACAATAGTGTCGTATTAGGATGTCAAGAGGTTGGAGAAAACAGAATAGAATGGGAGTAACTCAACCGACAAAAACACTGCTCCGAAATTGAAATGATGATGCTTAGTCACAGACTAAACAAAGATAAGGCGCAAGTTAAAAATAGTCACATAGATCGCTCCTAAAACCCGGCTTTTGTGGGGCGAGCTAGCAATTTCTAGAGTGGTGCAATGTATAAACTTTAGTGTAATTTGTATTGATATTCATATAGTTAATATTCCTATAGATAAAAACTTATGGTAGTATAGTAACGTATTGCTGGAATTGGAACTGGAAATTATACGAAAATATTACCCATATTTTCGTAAATTTCACCCTAAATTTCCATTATTAGGAATATTGCCAAGGATTTATAATGTTTGTGGAAATAATGTTTAAAATGGTAGCTACGTGTAAGTAAATAGCTATGTAAATTTTTGTTACCAACGCCAATGTCATTGCTAAGTTCACCGCTTAACTTTTTTTCTACAAAATTTAAGGTATTTTTAGGATCTAAGCAAAAAGACATGGCAGTCACACAAATAGTTTCTGTAAAACTCTTAACCTAAATATCTCACTCAGATTCTTTTTCATTGCTTTTAGCATCCTAATATACTAAAATCTCACCTAGCTCACCATAATAATCTTATTAGCCGATCCTAAAAGATTCCGATAATGTAAGTAAGGCATTTAATCATATAAAACATAGACGTTGTGATATCCTGTGACTTGCACGGCTCCATTAGAGCGGTGAGGATTTAGCCCGCAGCTATTGGCAATTATAGCAGCCTATCATACTTCAAAGAGATAGCGGCGCTGCGTGCAAGCTCGTTTCAGCTGGTGAGCTGTGATGCTTTCATAGCTGCTTGTGATGTCCTCTTTGACAGCAAAGATTTTAAAACCTCACCTATCTTAAAGAAATTTACATGATTTTTTTCAATGTTATTTGAAAAATGTTTGAAATACCGATTTTTGGTTGTTAATTTTTTTGCTTGACATACGTTTTGAAATGCTCAACGTTAGAATAAAGCCTTAATTAAATGTTAGATGATTTAAACAACAAATAATTAAATACCAAATTCAATTCATCGAGCAAGCTCCTGTTATGTCCACGAAGGTTACCTACGAATTTTAGGTGCCCTTCGTGGAATACGCTAAGAGCCATTCGCGCTGGTGCCCTAAGTGGAATACCTTATTTGGTCGACGCTTGCTCGCTTCGATTCCCTCGACGTATTTGTTTCAAAGTCAAAAAAAATATTCAATTTAGAATAAATTCATAGATAATTTTAAGGTTCATTTTTTATATAATATTTAGTAAAAAAGCTGAAGCTACTTTTTTGTTACTTATTTAATTACAAGCTGTACCCGCGGGCTTCGCTCCCCGTGGGAATTTCGGGATAAAAACTATCCTATGTCCTTCCCCGAGTCTCAAACTATATCCACACTAAATTTCATCCAAATCAATTTTTTTCTTTCTTTCTTTCTAATCGGTTCAGTAGTTTAAGCGTGAAGAGGTAACAAACAAATATACAAATTTTAAAATAAGTAGGATTTTTATCTTTAAAGAAGTAGGTGTCAAACCAACTTTATTTAGAGGTGCCTGTCTGTGACCTCTATGTCTTGATCACGATTTGGCAACAACTATCGACGCTGTTGAAATATTCATACAAAATCGAACCCGAGGTTTGTTGGCACGTCTGTAAAACTTTTGTGTGCTAATCTTGTTACTTACTTCAGACGAATTTCATTAGGAGATGGAATGGATGATAATATAATTTTAAAGACTAAGTAAGCACTCAATAATTTTTCGTTGACTGTACGTTATATTCACTTGTTTGTTTTATATTCAAGCTGTCTGAAGGCATCTGACATAGCTTGATGATTGCCATTCTAGATCTCCAATTGGATACTACCAAAAGATAATACAAATCCTTCTCAATGTTTTTAACAAGTTTTAGGGCGTTTAGGGCGGACAAGCTCTTGAGCCGTGACTTTAAGCACTGATGGGCCTGCGTCTGTTACACACAAGTTCATCTTTCACTAGACTTGTAATTACCTTGAGTTTGTATTCATCTAAAGTGCAATCATGAAAAATTTTAAAAATTTGTGACGTCTCACTAATTTTCCTCTAGCTGTAACTAATACCGCTTTTCTTCTTTTCTTTTCACTGACTACTTTCTATTTACTTTCCTTATATGTTATAGTATGTACCAACTCCAATTATTTAATTGTATACTTACATAAATTCTTCTACACTGTAATACTTTAACCGCTCCAACTCTTCCACATGTTCAGATGCCTGATAAATTAATGATTGTGTTAACTTATAAAAAATACAGACACTAAAATTGTCTGTATCATAAAAAAAATCAAGTTTCTTTTGCAACAAAAGAACTCTTTTATCCCTTCGAAATTCGGTAGTGGAGTCATCTTTTATAGTCTTCAGTAGCCAAGGTTGGCTGGAAGAAATCGCTGCCACTGTGCCTTTTACTTTAAATGTAATTTTGATTATTGACATAATTAGTTGGTGCAATAAAGAAATGTTATCTTATCTTTATCATGTACTTACGGTCATTTTCAACTACCACCAGTGCTCCCGGTGAAGGAAGGATACCATCATCTAGGAACCGAAATGGAGAAATGGCAAACCACTAAATGTTTTCCATACAAACCATCACTATTTTGATTTCTTTTTTTACCTTCTCATCCGTCATCTCGCTATGTGTGGTATTTTGGTATCTATTGCGGCCCTGGGCTCTGTCTGCTTAGAACTGCAAGACCCAAAATTCCCTGTCTGCCTCATTATATATAAAATCATGACAGATGTACCTATGTTAGGTTAGGTACCTATGATATGTCATAGTTATTGACGTGTAAAAGTGCCTGTAAAGGTCTAATTATTGAATAAACATTTGAATCTTTAGGTACTAATGATATCTGAATCAGGGACAATATAGTCAGTATAGTGTAGGTACAGTTCTGCAATGTTTGATAAGGCACTTCACTGGAACTGTTTGTGTTTCGAAAGCATCTCCTCGCTATTGTCGACCGTTTAGGTAACTGTTATGATACGTAGTATATTAGGTATTTGTAATCTTTGAATGAATCTAGCTAGGTATTAATGATATCTGAATCAGGGACAATATAGTCAGTATAGTGAAGGTAAGCCCAAGTTGATCCCGCCAGCTAACAAAGTTCCCCACACTTGGGGAGAGCACGAGTTGTTTGCGCTTCGAAAACATTAGTTAGCGCGGATCCAGACATTTGATTGAATCCCCAGAGAGCGGATCTGATTTTGCGCTGCTTGTCATCAAACCATTCTTTGTAGACACATACTACCAGGAAGGGATATACCCGTAATAAATTAACCTACGAGCTTTACTAGATCCCTATGGTATAATGATAATAAAATAACAGTCAAAAAACTGTATTCATTTGTAACAGACAAAATACTACATTCAGCTTAGTCCGTCCATTGTTCTTTCCGTGAGCAGCCTTAAAGATCTGTGCGGAAAAAGAAGCAATTGGTTTATTTTACTGGCCAGTGACTTGCATGTTAAGCTATACTTCACGGAGGTTCTGTATGTATACAATGTGGAAGGGACTTACCCGTAATAAATCGAACTACAGGCTATATATACAAGATCCCTTTAGTATAATGATAATAAAATAACAGAGAAAAACCAAAAAAAATAATTGACATTCACATACAAATTACCCAGGCGGATGCACATTTTAGTATGAAAATGTTGATTTTTTTAAAGTTTTTGACTGTTATTTTAATTTTATTATACTAAAGTGATTTAGTATAGCCCGTGGTTTGATTTATTACAGGTATGTCTCTTCCTCGTTGTATACATATGAACCTCCGTGAAGTATTGATTAACATGCCAGTCCACTTATCTTGGTTCTAGGTTCGACAACCAGCCAGGGTAGGTTGGTAAAGAGTGATTTGTTCTTTTCTGTTTATTAAATGTTATAAACCTAAAAAAATGGGGTAGACAGAGTTTAATATCGAGCCAAATGCAACATTTTGCGTAATGGATGTTGGAAAAAGAGAATCAAAACAGAAGTTGCTAGCCGCATCGTATACTGATATAATTTCCAAATGAAAACATTTGATGAAAAATTTCGAGATCACGGGTTCAAATCCCATTTCACACTAAGAAAAAATAAAAAAATGTAATGAGTAAAATAAATTCCTTTTGCAGTTTGTTAAAGAAATTTATTAATTTTTAGTATGGGCTTTTTTTAACCGATTTATAAAGTAGGAAGTTATCAATTCATCACAATTGTTTATTTATGTTTTTTATGTATGTTTACCGATTACTCGAAGACTAATTTGGAAAAAAAATGTTAAGGCCAAACTTGTCAAAAAAATTTATAAAAATCGGTTGTGTAGATATGTATTAAAGTCGGTTTTTACTTTTGAAAAATTATACTATATTCAGCTTTTTCAGTCTATTGCTCTGCCCTCGATCGCCCTTAACGATCGACACGGGAAGAGAAGCAGATTTTACATTTTAGGTCCTTTTTCGGAACTAACACGGAAGCGCAAATTAGATGCCTATTACAATAAAAGTTTTATGCAATAAATAAGTCACTCAATTAACTGTTCAATAAGTTAGTCGGTGCACTTTCGAACTAACTAAAGCTGATTTACAAAGTCCATTAGTCTGCTATCTTGGTCTGAATTAAGGAAATCCATTGATTTGTACGACCACCGACGAATTTGTAGGGATTTCACTAAATTGTTGAACTTAGTGGAGTCATTCTAATTTGTTTCCATCAGCAGATTTAGTCTCTCATTGTTTGTGTTTTAGTGGTGAAGACTATACAGTTTCAAGCTGTCTTAATACTTCTTCTTTTTAGAGAAATAAGCTCTTGCTTGTGGAGCTACCAATACCCTTTCTCACTTTCTTTATTATTACATTTACATTTTACATTTTCTATTTTATTGAAACATCGTTTTGACCTTTTAGGTGTTTTATTTAAACGATTTCTAGGTCCTTATTTAATTAAGTTTTCTTAAGTTTCTTAACTTTCTTAAGACATTTGACCTTTTGACTAAGAACTAACTAAAAGACTAACGTCTTCAATCTTCATTCAAGACTCAAAGGCTACTTTAAACGTGATGATGGAGAAATGAATCAAAATAGTAATTGGTTGGAATCCACTACGTTCGACGAATCGTACACACTAGAACTTAAGTGTGCGCATAACTGTTCTTTAAATATTTCTTCATGGCAGTCAAAAAACGGACCAAACTTCGGTGAATTCTATTTGATTTCTACAATACACTATGCCGAACTTACGTCGCGTTTTTCAGGATAAAATAAATAAGCCACGGAATTTTAGCCGCGCAACTTAGCAAGTGTATTTGGTCACTTAGTCGCTTTATATTAGCATTAATATAGCGACTGTATAGCAGCATGTTGGTACAATTCTGCACGTGTTTGATAAGTCACTTCACTGGAGCTGTTTGTGTCAGTGTGGAGCCGCTATTGTTGACAGTTTAGCACTGTTATGAAGTATGAAATAAAGGTATTTGCAAGTTTTTTTTTCATTCCAAATTACATCTATATATATATAAGTTAAATTAAGTGAATGATTAGATATCCTCTGGCTGCTCTGACCAAGTTTGGCTCTGGTAGTACAGAGAGGGTCGTGCTCTTGCAGTAGAGACAAAAAGACATGATGATTATGATATAAGTTATGTATATTTTTATCATAATCTTTATATATAAAGATTAGAAAAATCAAATATTATAAGTATCTTTAGCATCACCGGTAATAAAATTTTTTTATTTAATTATATTTACTTTATAAACATATTCAAAATAAGATAATTATTATTTCAATCAAGTCAGCGACCGCATCAAAATCGTCCCATTCATTTAAGTTTTACGGTCACAGATAGACACACAGCCACACAGACACTTCAAACGTATAACACCTCTCCTGTGCGGGGGTTAAAAAAAATCCAAGGACGGATAGAAGATCAATAAATCCGTTTGAAATAGCCCAGAGATAGACACAATTTATGAGTTGATAAGAGAGGCTATATTCTACTAATGGATTGCTAGATTAGGCTGCGGTCACACTGCGCTCGTAGGCGGTCATTAGTCGAAATGAGGGAAAGAAACGTTGCAAATGACGGCGTGATTAAAGTAACATGGCGTCTGGAGAATGTTAACAAGCTGAGTCCCTGTAATGATGACAGACTGTAACAAATTATTTGTTTACATCAGGCAATAAAGGCAACTGACATAGCTTGACGACTTCCGTACATTGACAGCCGGGACGGCTTATACGTACTTTCCGAAGCACGGAGAAGCGCTAAAACTTTTATGCCCATGTGATAAGCGATAAAGTCTGCTTCTTTTTTGGTGTACAATAAAGATATATCTATCTATACAACGTGGGAGGGACATACCAGTAATAAATCGAACTACGGGCTACACAAGACCACTATAGAACAATGAAATAAAAATAACAGTAAAAAATTTAAAAGATATTGGCATTTCCATACAAAAGTGTGCACCCGCCCGGGCAATTAATATATTTTTGTTGTTTTTTGACTGTTATTTTATTACCATTATATTACAGTAGAGTCCGTTCTTTGATTTATTACGGGTAAGTCCATTTCTCGTTGTATAACTTGTGGTTACACATCTAAGTGCGGACCACGCCTGGTGCAGCTTAACTTGCAAATAATAGTATGCGCACTCCCGCCACTAAGCTTCTCTTGTACTATGAATTCTATAGTACGAAACCTCCATAACATCTGAAAATTCCACGCAGTACGACGCGAAGTTAATCAACGGTGTATAATTCGAATAAAATCATGGATGCGGCATCGGTGAGCACAGAGGGAGCGCGTAGTTACGCAGTTAATCAAGTTAGCGACGCATCCGCTCCACAACTCCTGTGTTGAGCCGGGACATCCATTTTATCGACAGGTAGCGGCACTAAACTCTAGCGCTGACCGAGTGACCGTTATTGCGCAGAAGTCATAAAATAATGCTGTACCCGTGCGCAGAATCCCCTCTACATTTCACTCAGCGCTAAAATTAACGTGCCGCTACTTGTGAATACCTTTTTATTGACGACCTCCGTGGCACATTGTGTCGGTGGCCTTATAAAGAATTCTCATTATCAAAGACAAAGATACTTATACATTTTTTTTACTACCTTTTTTGACGACGTCTGTGGCCTTAACTAGTGGTCGTCGTGCAATAGTGCCACACTGGAGGTCCCAGGTTCGATCCCCGATCAGGTCAAGATGGAAAATGTTATTTTTCAGATTGATCTGGGTCGTGGATGTTTATTTATTGAAGTATTTGTATTTAAGTCAGTATCCCATTACAGATGTCTCGAAATTACTTTAGGGCTAGCTTAATCTGTGTGATTTGTCGGTATATAATTATAGTACCTGGGCGACCGAGTATTGCTCGGTTACATCTCAAACATTAACAATTTTTTTTAAACTTGTCTAAAAACAATGCAAAATAAAAAAAATATATAAACTTAAACATAAAAAAAAACAAAAGTAAGTCACCGAGTGGGATTCGAACCCGTAACACTCTTTCTAGCGGTCGCTATCCTTAACCACTGAGCTAAATCAAGGCGGTCGCGGCGCGACGAAATTAGCGACCATATTCTGCGTGGAAAGAAAAACGCAAGAAAACTTGAAAACACGCGTTTTCCCAAACATAAAACTAATCTAGATCGATTGTTTACCCCCGAAACCCCCCATATACAAATTTTCAGCGAAATCGTTAGAGCCGTTTTCGAGATCACAGAAATTTATAAATAAATATATATATATATACATACATACATACAAGAATTGCTCGTTTAAAGGTATAAGATTACCGACAATCCTTTCGATTTACTTTATCGTTATAAATAACTGTCTTTTGTTAGATTGAATCATATTTTACAAATTAGTGTAAAGTTTGAGATGTATACTGGTTTAATAGGTAAAAAAACTATTTTCTTAAACTAAAGTATTTCGTTTTAGGCAGAAAGGATTATCGGTCAGTAATGTCATCCTTAGAAACGTTGACACAAAGTCGGATAAGCGCAAAAAGCGAACATTGCTTAACGGCTAATCCTCTCAAAGCATCGGCAATGGATTTGCAGATAGTTTTTGTACCAAGAAATTTGGTTTATGTACGCAACGTTAAGACGTACCCATTTATACAAAACATTCAATGCTACTTTTCTTTATTTTTTCTATATGTTTTCTATTTTGTACTTAAATAAATACGCTAATAATATTATGATCTAGCAAAAACTCAGACTAATGTACTTTACATTGGCCTAGTTTTATAAAGTACTCATTTTGTAAGAATTTGTTTATCGACACTTTTCTTACTGATTCTATTAACTTTCTGTATTATAATTTTTTATATGGTTTCTCTTCCTCGTATTTCACATCTTTTAAAATGTCAAATCACATCGTATTTCACATCTTTTAAAAATCATACCTTTAGGTATCTGATGCATAGCGTTTGTTTTTATGTGTGTAAGTGACTAACACTGGTATCAGATTTTTGAAGCTGGCCTTAAGACCTCTGATATAGCTTGACGACAGTTGAATGGTAAAGACGAGTTGCTTTTTAAACGAGATTCGAGTTGCGTTTTAAACGTTTTTTACATAGACTATGTGCATATAAGACCATTCGAGACTAACTCACAGCCCGGACCTACGACTCAACGTGAGTGAACCTTAAGATATTTTAATACTACTCGTGGTCAGTATTACATGTTACCTACATAATAAAAGTAACTATGTAATCGTTATATTATATAAAAGATTCGATTACATATCAAATCTCACATGTTATTCAAGTCAGTAAATTGTAATTTAACGGTTACTTACGGAAAAAATAGAAAATCGACAAATCGACTCGTCCTTTCCCATCCCTACACGACACAGGTGAGCGATTGTAAACATGCCCTCGATAAGTAATATTAGCTTCCGTCGCTATTGAAATTCTACGGCATGCAGGAAAAAGGCAGTTCAGGATATATGGGGTGATCACGCTAGACTACGCGGCTTCGTGGAAGTTTGAATAGGGAAGATAGGGATGACCCCGTAATATATTTTTCTTTGTGCCTATTTCACTAGAAAAAAAAACTAAAAGTTAACAATGTTAGGAGGAAAGTGTAGCGCGCACTCGATCGTCTATACAAAAAGAGATTTCTTTTCCCATTCCTAAATGTTATGATCTCAATGACTTTTTAGTATGTTATTTACACATTCAAAGATAAAGGCATACAGAAAACAATTTTGTATAAGTATAAGGCTATTAACTGAAGTCAGTGTAGTAATATGCTATATCTGCGTCGTTAGGGATAAAGACGTGATAGAATTTAGGTATGTTTGTCGTGCTCTTATATGTAAGAGCTGGGCTCTTATCGGTGGAGTGCTTTCCATGTCTCTCTTTCTTTTATTAAGTTCTCACCTGTTGTTTTTTTATTGGATCAAAAAATCTTCTTCTGGGTTTTCCTACATCTCCTTTTTCTTCTATATTTAACCGACTTTTAAAAAAGTAAGACGTTATCAATTCGTTACGATCTTCTTTTTATATATGTTCACCAATTATTTAAAGACGCCTGGATTTATTTTTCTATTTGAAAGGGCATTCCGTAAGGTATTCCCATACAAATTATTCCTTCAATTATTGTTTTAAATAATGCATCGTGACGCATGTATTCTATATTCTAGATAACCTACTAAACATTAATTAAAAATATATATTTGCTTTATGTTACTGACATTACAAAGCTGTTTTGTTTCCCAAACTTTAAAGCTATAAATATCACATTGTTACTCGAGCTTTGTTTCAGGTCGAAAGCTCTCATGTCTGAACTTTAGATCGTTATAATGCCCGGTAGTGGCTGTTTCGGTAACAAGCTTCAAACTCGAGCTTGTCCTGCAAAAGCTAAGGGTTGCTAAGCTTTTTGTTATTTTGTTACCAGTTGATACTTTCAACTTGAATTTGGTTAATATACAATTTAGATGCAGTTTATATTTGGTTAACAGTTTAAAATTATTTTAATCCGACTTCCACAAAAGAGGTTATTAATTCGTTTTAAGATCTTTTTTATGTGCTGTATATTTACCGATTATGTTATGTCCTCTGGCTGCTCTAGCCAAGTATGGCTCTGGTAGTACAGAGAGGGTCGTGCTCCTGCAGTGGAGACAAAATGACCTGATGATGATGATGATGATACTAACTGATAATTCGAAGATACCTTGACCTAGTTGAAAAATTCTAATTCTTTTTTTGTTTGTAAGAACACTTACAATGGTTTACTTGCGATGTAGTCCCATATTTCTTTTTATCAAAGTCGGTTGAGTAATAGGGTCGGTTTTTAGATATTTTTTTAATTATACGTTACTTCTATTTTGATTTTGGAGAAAAGAAAAACTTAGAATGTACCAGCTGCTTCTCTCAAATATTTAGCTTAAAAGAAGCGGATTGAGGAAATAAGCAAAATTATTTTGATTCTTTTTTTATCTTCTAACCCAACATAAAAGTAAGGGCTTCGATTCTTTCGGCTTAAAGTCGCAAGACCAAAAATGCTCCGTCTGCTCAGTTAGGGACAAAGACGTGATAGTTTTAAAGTATATTATTTCTGCAGTGGTCGATCCGAAACGCTAGCAGTTTTAAACTTTTGCACTAAAACAATATTTAAAAAAATTATGGTCATTTTTTAAATATTATTTTAGTGAAAAAACTTAAAACTATACCTGCAAAAATTAAAAAATGACCTTCAGTACATATGAAATAAAATTGACTTGAGATTCAGAACAGCACACATAAATCTCACCTAAGTATATAAAACAGAGGAACGAGGAACATAATTCTAGGACGTCCAAGTTTCCAAGTCCTTGCATAGCCAAGTCTGGAGACAAATGGTGTTTGTCCTGCAAATTGACTCGGCGTCTGATACTGAGACGGTGATTTCACACAACTTGAGATGAATTTGTACGCTATTTATTTGTTTGGGATCTTATTATGACGACCTCCGTGGCGTAGCGGTCACCATGTGATGCTAGTCCGCCACCCAGAGGTCCCGGGTTCGATTCCCGGTCAGGGCAAGTTGGAAAATGGCGTTTTTCAAATAGTTCTGGGTCTTGGATGTTTATTTATATATGTATTTGTTAGAAAATATAGTATTGTTGAGTTAGTATCCCATAACACAAGTCTCGAACTTACTTTGGGACTAGCTCAATCAGTGTAATTTGTCCCAATATATTTATTTATTTATTACTAGCCGAAGCCCGCGACTTCGTTCGCGTGGACTTGATGTCTCTGAAAAATGCTCATCAGGCTGAACAAGTTTTACTAAGGCGGCATTTTTATATTTCTTATAGTTTAGCTGGACCATTATGGTTCTGCATCAGGCGTTCCATTTTCCAAAATCATTTGTAACCTATATGTTGCCCAGGCTTAATAGCTAAATAACAAAAAAAGTTTCATTCAAATCCGTCCAGTATTTCCGGAGATTAGCGTGTACAAACAGACATACATTTTTTTTAAAGTTCTTTCTCTATTAATCCGTCTCCATCGCCCCCAATATTTTTTTTGGAAATATATTTAATGTACAGACACACTTTTTTACTGTTTTATTATATGTATTTATTGACCATTTCTGTTGGCCTAGTGCTCATCATGCCGGCTGTCAGAGGTCCCAGGTTCGAACCCCGGTCAGGTCAAGATGATTTTTCAGATTGACCTAAGCCTTGGATCTATATATGTATTTGTTAAACAATATATACCTATATATAATCGTATTCGTATCAAGTACAAGTCTCGAACTTACTTTCTAGGGCTAGCTCAATTTGTGTTATTTTACCCGTGTGTATAAGCGACTCACATTGTATATAAACTAAATATGAGTGATATCAGTCAGTCAGTTTCTTTCTTTAGGCTGCGTTTCCATTTTCATTCCACACAAAAATTAACCAATCACAATGCTCGAAAGCTCCGCTCCGCTTCAATTTAAACAGCGGAGCGGAGATTTCGAGCATTGTGATTGGTCAATTTCTCTCCTCTCCGCTCTGCTCGGCTTCAGTGGAAACGCAGCCTTACTGACCAAAACGGAGGAATTTATCAATTGGTCGCGATCTTTTAAAATTTATGCTTACCTTTTATTCAAAATTGCCTGGAACGATTTAGAAACTTCTTTTTTTGTTCGTATTACTTGTCTTGTAGAAATTTTTATCAAAATCGGTTGTATAGTTTGAAGTAGGTTTTTAGTTTTGAAAAAATATATATTATATAGTTATGTATCTCTTTTTCTATAAAGGTGTGTTGTGTAAAACGTATGCGTTAATATATCTAGGAATCGTTTTTGAATAGTATTAATGAAAAAAATCTTCATTAATTTGAATCTTTTGTCGAATTAAAGTTGTTTCAAGAGATGTATTGAGGTAGGTCTTTACTTCAATTTAGTTCCACATCTTCACTTCTGTTTGCAAACTGTCTGATTCAGACTAATATTGAATTTGGCAAGATGCAGTGGAAAATTGGATACGTATTGATTTACTCGTTGGAACTGAAACGTATGATAGAAGGTTACCTATTCGGCAGCGGCGTAGTCTGCATACCACCTTTCCTATTTTATAGCCTATACAATAATATACGCTCATGAACTAAGAAGGTAATGTAGGAGTACCCATAACCGGAGAGTATGCATGAAAAGAGTTATGAGTGTTGACGAGGCAAAAGAGGTTTGCAAGGACCGTGGTAAGTGGAAAGCCATAGTCAAAAGATTGCTTTCTCAGCATCACCTGTTAGTTGACTAATTACACTCCTGTTATTTTCATGTATTGTAATGCAGTTAAATTAATAAATTACTGACCGTCATATTGTTTCCAAGTGCATGTGAAAGTAAAAATTCATGTGGTAAGTGGAACCGCTTCCGTTTCTGCGCGCGTTTATTGTCGCATTATCAAAGTACTCTGGATTTTTGAATAAAACCTGAGTTCTCATTGAAATTAATGATGAAACCCTGAAAAAAACTACTAGTTTGCTCTCTTCTTGTTTTTTACCTATACCAAATTCATTTCTATTATTCTATTTTTTAAGGTACAAATTTGTATTATGAAAATATAGAAGCGGGCGATGCCATGCGCATTCGCGCGTCGTTGCGTGTCGGGCGGGAGTAGCATGCCTAGAAGCCACATAATAATGGAAAAATAGAAATGAATTTGCTATAGTAAGTAGAGTGTACACCTTATGTATCATTGATATATCACGATTTTTCATATATTTTAGTCAATAAGAAGCTATTTCATTTAATTTTGATGTCCATATTAGGTTTAGTAAAATGTAATAACATTAAATAGGAGTGTTTCAAAAACTCTAATTTACTGTAAAATTCATCGTTCATACAAATTTATTAGTATTATTAAAACATAACACATAAGACATAAAAACGTATTTCAATATTTTTTTACTTTTTAGTGTACTTGGAAAAGGATGACTAGTGTCTATCGGTTTAGATTCCAACATTCGCTCTGAGGATGATCGTCTAAACTGATCTAAACCGTGTGGAAATATCTAGTTACGTCATCTCACGTTTGTGGTAATAATACTAATAAATTATCTATTTATGTCGCTCAAATGCTTGAGAAAGTTTAAGGAGGGCGGGCATTTCGAAGTTTCAAAAAAAATTTTAGAACTTTACGATATAAGTGCGATATAGGTTATAAGCAGAATATACCTGCCCGAGCCGAAGGCGAGGGCGTAATATAGCCGAGTGTGTTTAACCAATATACGCACGTATATCGTACGACGTTTTTCAACACACTTGCGAAGAAAAATACCTAATAAAGTAACTTTTTTGATTTTAAGTAAACTCAAAAAAGTTAGTCAGACCATAAAACTGTGATGCTTTCCCGCCATTTTACTTTTTAAAATCAGCGCGTTCGAAATTTTAAAAAAGAAACAAATAAATAGCTAATAGTGCGGTTTTACAATATAACTTCACTTCTTGCATATAAAAAGCATGCCGTTTTATAAGCGGCTTCATATTTCCAAAACCGGTGAAATTAGATTCACTTTACGAGCAAGTGAGTCGAAAATCAGTATATAAATGATGGATTTCACAGTAAATTTAAGTTGCCCAAATGTTTGACAAAGTTTAAGGCGGGGAAGTTTGAAATTTATAAAATAAAAAAATTGAGGCATAAAAATAGCCACTAAATAGCAAATAGTGCGAATATAGAATAACTATATATAGAATAACTTCACTGTGTGCGTTTTTAACACATGCACGTTTTATGAGCTGCTTTATATATCCAAAACTGGTAAAATTAGATTCATTTTACAAGCGTGTTGAAAATTATTTTACCAAAAAATTTACCTGTAGTACCGCGATTTGAGTAAAAACTAATAACAACCACTTCATATTGAATAGTTTTATGAAATGTCATGATTTAACAGCACGCACAATTGCACAATTAAAATAACATTTAGTGCATACCTTTTTAGGGTAGTCAAATGGCAAAAAACGGAACCCTTATAGATTCGTCATGTCTGTCTATCAGTCCGTCTGTCTGTCTGTCCGTCCGTATGTCACAGCCACTTTTTTCCGAAAGTATAAGAACTATACTGTTGAAACTTGGTATAAGTAGAAGTATTCTATGAACCGTATCAAGATTTTCACACAAATAAGAAAAATAGAAAAAAAAAACATAACTTTTAGGGGTTCCCCATACTTAGAACTAAAACTCAAAAAAAATATTTTTCATCAAACCCATAATAATATGTGTCTATGGATAGGTCTTAAAAAATTATATTGAGGTTCGTAATATGATTTTTTTCTAAACTGAATAGTTTGCGCGAGAGCCACTTCCAAAGTAGAAAAATGTGTGTGTGTGTGTGTGTGTCCCTGTAACTTCTAAAATAAGAGAATGATAAAACTAAAAAAAATATATGATGTTCATTACCATGCAAACTACCAGCGAAAATTGGTTTGAACGAGATCTAGTAAGAAGTTTTTTTTTAATACGTCATAAATCGTAAACCCCAAATTACCTTTCATTCAATCAACTCAAATAAAAAAAAATACTAGAAGACTTATATTATGTTACTTGCTGCTATGGAACCCTTCATGGGCGAATCCGACTCGCACTTGGCCGCTTATTTAAATAGTTGGATACTGCTATCATTAATTTCCTTTTTTTGATTTGATGTATTGTGTTACACGCAATTAAATGTAATAATAACATAAAGTGGGCACGATGGATTTATCCATTAGTGGAATCTCTTTCAGTCATGAGATGTAATTTGAATTATAAATGCTAAATAAGTAATTTAACATTGCATCGCCGAAACTAAATTTTAAATAATTTAGACTATAATATTTCATTTCCGAAAACGTTTACTTGATTTGATACAACAGATACCTATACACGATGATTTTTCAATGGTTTTGAAGCCGAAGGCCACTTCATAGACATCGTTAGTAAGACCTATTAAGCTAGTCTAAATAAAAATTCAGAAACAAAAAATGTTGTCTAAAACTCGAAAGTAAAATTGTGAGATCAATTAGTAGTACCGCCGCCATACACCGCCCGCCAGCGGGCCGCGGTCATCGACATTACGCAGCGTATATCGATATATAGACATTTTTTTTTCAAAACCAATGAAAAGTCAGCGTGTGGTTTCAAAAACTTCAAAGACTAATTTTGACTAATTTTAAGAGCAAAAGCTAATAATGTATATATTTTTGAAAAATGTTTTGTTTTCCTTTAATTTGATCCCCCAGATTGTATGATTCGATTTATTATATTTTTAGTTACTTTTTGACCTAATAGAGGGCGCCATATTGAATTTATTGTGACTTCACATAGCCTATAACTAGCACGCAGCTACAACGCTTCCAGCGATATCTCATTTGTCAAGGTACGATGATATACGAGTACATTGTACCTTGACAATAAGATGTAGAATATATCTTGTGTAGATATTTATATTTTGATTGACATACACACATACATAGCGGCGAAACACATAACCCTTCTTTTGGCTTCGTCGTAGTCAGGTAAAAATACTTTCAAACTCCGACCTCCGTGGCGTAGTGGTCACCATGCTGGTCCGCCACCCAGAGGTCCCGGGTTCGATCCTCGGTCAGGGCCAGCAGTTGTAGAATGGCCTTTTTCAAAATGTCCTGGGTCTTGGATGTTTATCTATATTTGCATTGGTTATAAAAATATAGAGGTAGTATCGTTAAGTTAGTATCCCTTATCACAAGTCTCGAACTTACTTTGGGGCTAGCTCAATCAGTGTAATTTGTCCCTATATCTTATACCTTTAAACGAGCAATTCTTGTATATTTATTTATTTATATATTTATAAATTTCTGTGATCTCGAAAACGGCTCTAACGATTTCGCTGAAAATTGGTATATGGGGGTTTTTGGGGGTAAGCAATCGATCTAGATTAGTCTTATGTTTGGGAAAACGCGTGTTTTCGAGTTTTCATTCGTTTTTTTTTCCACGCAGAATATGGTCGCTAATTTCGTCGCGCCGGTCGCCATCTGCTAAGCTCAGCGGTTAAGGATGCTGACCACTAGAAAGAGTGTTACGGGTTCGAATCCTACTCGGTGACTTACTTTTGTTTTTTTTTTTGTTCAAGTTTATATATATTTTTTTATTTTATACTGTTATTAGACAAGTTTAAAAAAATGTAGTTTATGTTTGAGATGTAACCGACCGAGCAAAGCTCGGTCACCCAGGTACTATTTATTTATTAAAACTCAGATTACTATTATGTGAAAGTAATTCAATGATATAATGTGGTCTATTTAAAGATATATGTAGAGAGGAGAGGGCTAACTGCTTTTAGTATAGCCATAGAAAAGTACTAATACTCACGTACGTCTTACTTAGCAAAGGTATTCAAAGAAAAATCTACTCAATGCCGTTAGCGATATGGTTCAATTTAGCTCGCGTCAGGACTCGGCACCTTTTCGTTTAGATACCTAAAAGTGGATTGCAAGCCAATGTAATTCTTATTACTCTTGACATACTATTCGTGTCACTGAATTTACCACGCCGGAGTGGTCGCCACGCGCATAGTAATAAAAGAGGTATATTTTCGATACCTAAACGGGGAGTGACACAGGCCTGCGGGCAGATATGTGGGCAGTCATTTTATTACCATGCCATTATGAACACGATGTTTTAGAGTATATTTCTATTATTCATGTTATTTTTTGTTTCATATGTAAATTATAGTATTATGCTTAGGAACTTCATCAGCATCATCATCAGGTCTTTTTAGTCTCCACTGCAGGAGAACGACCCTCCCTGCACTACCTTAGCCATACTTGGCCAGAGCAGTCAGAGGCTTTGGCGTCTCGTTGGCCTCTTCACGTTGGCCAGATGGGTTGGAGAAGTCACATTGATGTTTATAAGCTTTGTTTAGCTAGTATTTCCTGAGTCGCCTTGTACAACATCCACGGGAAGATTTGGAGTGGTTCTACTTTATCGAAAACCACACGGCTTAGGTACTTAATTGGAATTAATACATCTTCTATTTTCCCCTGATACAAACTCTTAGTATTTGTTATTATAGGTAAATTTTTGGATCAAGTTTACTCCTAAATTCTCCAAGGAATAGGCGAATGTATTAAAAATAATGCTTCACATCTTTAATATGCGATTCTTTTCTTCTGCTAATCTTCATAATAAATCTCCTGTTATTTTATTCTACTGCTAACATCAAACTATAAATAATCTCTAGTAGTAATTTTTTTAATAAATCTGTTTCATCCCACTCTTGGGCAGAGATCTTTCCCAATTACTTCCATCTGTCTCTGTCCATTGTCATTGCCGACCAACCAGTAGTAATTATCAACATAATTTTCTAGCCAAGAAAAAGTATTCTGAAAAATGAATATGAAGCTATCGGAAATTACTACCTATTTAAGCCACTTGGGGTTAAAACTTTGGGATCGTGTGGGCAGCTCACAAATTATTCAGCGCTGTCTCAAGAAATCTTATTTAAGTTTCCCGTGACCAGAAGTCTGGCCTATATCTAGGTCAGAAAATAAGCATTGCCATGCAAAGTGGCAATGCAGTCGGCCTTCTGGGCACGTTACTGCAGGGTAAAAAATTACTGGACCTTTTTTATTTGTAAATATTAGTGTGTAGTGCTAAACAACTTAAGTTTATCGATTTGAAAAAGTCTTTATTTTACCAAAATAGGTTGTGTAGTTTGGAAGAAAGAGCCCAGCGCTTAAATATAAGAAGTTTGGGGGCGAAGTCTGTTTTTAGTTTTTTTAAATTATATATGATATATGTCGAAGCGTTATATGCCATGGCTGTATACAAAAGATTCCTTTACTTTTAATAGTTCGATGACGTTTGGCAGCAGTCCCGTGTCAATGTCATTTTGGACAGTTGACAGAAGAGAAAAAGCGCGGGACTGGACGAGTTCATGTCTTGTCTGGGAGTTCAGTGGAGAAGTGAGAAGTCGGAAAAGTTATAAAATCTTTGAGTGGAAGTTAATGGATTGAAACGGTGGTGCCGTGGTGTTGAACTATGATTGTGATATGATTAGACGTGACTTCGTTATTGTCAATGTTCATCGAAGCATGCAGTGGGAATGCGCGTTCCGTGAATTGACTTATCTATAGAAAGTTTCTAATACGTCAGGATTCCTGACTCCTGACTGAATACCCTGGCTCTATATCCTTCACTTCGTTATATAAATAGTTTCATACATTGTAATGAATTAAGTTTAGTAATTTTTTCCTTCTCTATGAAGGTGTGTTCTGCAAAATGTGGCCAAGGCCACGTATGGATTAAAATATCGAGGATTCGATTTTGAATTAATACTAATAAGGAGTTAGAATCTTTTCTCAAATAAATAAATTTCGAGAGGTAGCTTGAGGTAGCTCTTCAATTTAGTTCCACATCTTCACTTCTGTTTACGAACTGTCTGATTTAGACTAATAGTGAATTTGGCAAGATGCAGTGGAAAATTGGATACGTATTGATTTACTCGCTCGTTGGAACTGAAACGTTTGATTGAAGGTTACCGCGGCGTAGTCTGAATATTCTCACTACTCTGTTCTGTATACTTTTTGACTCCATGACTAGTCAAGACCAAATTTTTTATACTTGGTGATTCCCATGTCAGAAATCCTCAATCTTAAAGCAATCTTCTTCTTTATTTATTATAATTATCAAGAGCCCATTAGATCCCATTATTGGGCTAAGGCCTCCCTCTCAGCCCTCCATTTATCCCTGTTTTGTCCTTTCGTGTGCCAGTTCTTCGAGTAGGCGTCTGTCGTCACGCCATCTGCGCCTAGGTTTTCCAGGACGCCGACGTCCATTAGTTGGGGTCTACAAAGTCAGTGTTTTGGCCCATAGTTCAGTTGGCATGCGTCTGACGTGACCGGCCCAGTCCCATTTCAATTTAGCCGCGGTGACATTCACGTCTGTAATTTTTGTAATCGATCGCAATCTTTTTTTTTATAATTCCATATTTTCAGAGCAATTTTTATATTGATTAATTTGTCGTTAAAGCTTTAGATTATGTCAATATATGGAAGGCTCAAACTCATTTTGCGTCAAAAAACTGTCAGTAGTTATTTAAATAGTATTCTGTTTGTCTGTATTTAAGTTTTATTATACTACTGACTGTGCCCCGCGGTGCTATCCGCGCCTAAAGTTAGCCTATGTTGTCACGAGGTCCGCACCTGTCCTTCGCTCCTTACCCCGCTCTCCACCCCGCGCGGCCCATATAAATACGGAGGCGTGAGGAGCCTCGTCCTCTTTCGACCACGACTGGACGCCGGGCTGCTTCAAAGCTGAGTACTTTTGGAAATCTTTTCTGGAACAACGAATCTCGTGGCTGTGAACCTACGACCCTTACCTGTGACTACTTTCTCATTGTATAATTGTTAAAAATTAGATTAAAGAGTTTGGTTTTTTTAAATATTGTTTCTTTCAAAATAATCACTACGTCACAATGTGTTAATCCAGAGTGTCAGCTACTTCAATACCAAATTTTATCAAAATTGGAAGAAGAAGTAACAAACATACACACTCACACACATACAATCTTTTGCCTTTATATATTCATATTTTTATACTCCTGTACTGTTATCTGTCTTTTAAATAGTCGAGAATACTAACATGACAACATAGTTAATTTATGATTTCAGGAAAGTCTATAGTCTATTCCCCAGAATAGCACATGTGTCGTTATTTCGCCAAAAAGGTACTCTAGCCATAGACCTAGAACTTTGTTTTTCTTTAGATCCACCATACCGCCAACATAAGAAAAATGTTTTTTAACATAGCCATGTTACCACAGGGAAGACGTCAATTAAAAAAAGACCATAGATACCTAGTATTTTTAGTATCTACGTATCTACTAAACATATGTCAAACATTTTAGTATTTTTCTTTTTTTTTGTATTTTATTAAATGAATATAGTTGTAGAAAAAGTATTGTATGCAACGTTGTATAAGTATGTCAAAAAATGCTCGATGGCGTCTTCTTATAACGCTCGCTTATGGTCCCATCGTAACCTGCGCCACTCGCATTCTTTCCGCTGTCGCTGGGTGGAATTCCACCCGGCTTCCATCGTCTTACTATTGTGTCTGGGTTTTGTCGCATCTTAAAGAGTTATACAACTGTTGCTTATAATACTATAGTGTGACTATAGTGATCTAGTACAGCCTGCTGGAAAGCACTGGATGCAGGCCACTCTTGATCAGTCATTTTGGAAATCTTTGGGAGAGTGTGCCAGCAGTAGGCGTTATGCGGCTGAAATGATGATGAGTTCCCCTATAGAAACCCTATAGTTCGATTTATTACGAGTATAAATATCCCTTCCACGTTGTATACTTACTTCTTCTTCTTATCGAGTCGAAGTTATACTTACTGTTAGCACCTAAAACCATTTGACACCTCGAAGTAATAATATGAAGAAAGCAATACATGCTATTACAAATACCTATACAATAGGGCTGGCTTATATCTTGCGCAGAGGATTGCAGTAGCTATTCAGTGCGGGAAAGCAGCCAGTGTTCTTGGCACCATGCCACGTGAACAACATTTAGATTTTTAATTTAATTCAGTTTTTTTAATTAAGATTGTAATTTAGATTTTAATTTGGCTCAATTGAAATGCTGTAAACTCTGTAACTTTGAATTAAAATACGCCTTTTAAAAAAGTACCTATACAATATTTGAGTAAGTCGCGAATGGTCTTTCACTTTTATAAGTGTCAACTTGATTTGATTGATGTAGGTATAAGAAAATATTGTATGGTGACGATGTTTTTAAAATAAAAATATTGTAGTTTGTAAATCAATTTTATTTTTCAAAATCCTTAAAATACTTACAATTTCTTATTTCTTGGTTTTTGTATTACCCGTCCGCTAGGTCTAAAGTGTAATATTAGTTCTGTGTTGTTCTTGACGAATGCCTTAATATCTACCACAAGAGCTGTTTCGAATCCTTGATTAGTAAAAGGGAAATCAAAAGGGAGAGGCATGTCAAGAAATTCAATATTTGAAATTGCGGTCCAACCCTGAAACATTTTTTTTTTTGTAGTTGTAAGTATATTAATTTTTTTTTCTGAAATGATTTATTATCTGATATTATATATGATCATATTGTATATTTGTGAAAGCCAGATTGGTTTTTTTGTACGTGGGTAACACTGAAAATGTTTAGAACTAGCCAGTTACATTTGCTAGTGAAAACTTTTTTTGAATTTTAATTTTAGAACTCTTTGGTAACGTAATGTAGTATATTGCATTCATTTGTTTTTGTGAATTGGCGGCAAATCTAAAACTCTTGTCAATGATTTATTATGACTTTCGTTGTGGGCTTACTCAACAACAAAGCTATGATAGGCTGCGATTAGCATTTCTTAATGAAGCCCCATCTCGTGCCACTATTTACAATTGTTTTAACGAGTTTAAGCGTGGACGTAGCAATCTCAATGATGATCCACGTGAGGGACGTCCTTTAACAGCGACTACTGAAGATAACATCAGTGCTGTGCGACGCATGATAGAGGAATATAAGAGAGTGACCTATCAGCAGATACGGGCAAGCCTACGCATTGGTATGAGTTAAGTTCAAAAAATATTACATAAACATTTATGCGTCAGGAAGCGTTGTACCAGATGGATTCCCCATACTTTGATCGACGACCAGAAATACCTTCGCATGGACTGGTGTCGCCAAATGTTAGATAAGTTCAACGGCGGTGACTCAAATGCTGTATTTGACATCGTCACAGGTGATGAAAGCTGGATATATTGCTACGAACCCGAAACCAAAATACAATCAGCTCAGTGCGTCTTTCCTTTCAAGGATCGGCCAACTAGGGTAAAGAAAGGAAGAAGTCAAGGAAAAAGATGATTGCCTCATTCTTTGGTCGGAAAGGTCATTTCGCGACAGTTGGGCTAGAATATGGATTGGACAGTTACTGTAGACTGGTATATGTCAACCGCTGTTTTCCTGTTGTCTTGGAAAAAAATCAACAGCAGCGCCCTCGAAACAGGATCCTCCTTCACCGCGACAATGCTTCAGCGCACTCCGCAAAACGGACTGTTGAATATTTGACTATGGCAGGTGTCGAGATAATGAGTCGACCAAAAAAAAAATTCGAGGTATTCGCTTTACGAGCCCTGAAGATGCGGTGAAAGCGTACGAAAATGCCATAGTAGAGACCCCTAGGAAAAATGGGCCCACTGCTTTTCTCAGTGGCTCCATCAAATGCGACGATGTGTAGAGAGGAATAGAGATTACTTCGATAAACAATACAAGTATTGGCAACTTTCTACATTAAGCCGTATTTCATTTTCTAAACATTTTCAGTGTTACCTAGGTATTATCCAAGTTATTACTATTGTTTATTTAAGTAACTAAGTAGTTTGTTTCCCAAAGAATATAAAATAATAAAAAAATTAGGAACATGGGCTCGGGCATAAGTGGTAGCAGCAGCAATGAAAAGAAGCTGACTTACTGGTTTAAAGGGGCATGGTATATTGCATTGCTTCATTATAAATTTTCCAACGAACCGGTCCTTATATAGAAAGTCGCATAATTTTTCCTCGATGCGAGCTGGTAGAGGCACTTCATGTCCAGCGATTAGCTCAAAAAATTGAATTAACAACTGAAACAAAATAACTAATTACTCTGTGAGCTATAGACCTTGCGCGTCACCTCTAGATCGTTGACGTTAATCGGATGAAAAAGATGTTCAAACAAAAAAATTGCGTCTTATAAAAACAGCAATGTTTTAAAAACAAAAGAACACATATGTCGGTGCGATTAATATTAGATGCTGATTTAACTACACCTAGACACGAAACAATGTTTATTTACCTGAATACGTGTCGATATAATAGTAATTTCGTGCGTATTTTACATAGCAAAACGGCACCTGCCTATCGTAAACAACAGCTGCGGATCATAAACACCACTACTGCCTTGTTGTGAACGGCGTATATAAGCTTCGCACAGTCGATAAATACTTAGTCTTGTTCAGACCGTCGCACTGTGCACAACTCGTTTGTGTAGCGTGCCGTGGGTTTGACCATGGCTCATTTCATTGTTATTATTGTAATAGATTTGGATTGGTAATTTGATTTATTACAATAACTGTTGGACGATAAGGCCAGGTGGACACAGAGCATCTGTGTGGGCCAGAGTATTTCATTTAACTCATGCGGTTGTTATGCATGGATCAGCGCGAGAAGGGGCGCTTATCTTAGCGTCACATTTTAATAAGACCCGCCTAAAGCATCTTTTTCTCCGACACATATTATGAGTATTATAACACAGAAAATGTTTATGTGCCACGCAAATTAAAAAACTCCCGACTTTCAAGCGTTCGTCACTCATAACTTGTGAATGGTTAGACCGGTTTCCAAATCGGTAATAATAGGTGGAGTTCATTAATTATTAAAAATCTTCATAGTGCGGTTTAGTTTCAAATTTAAAAGTTAAAACGCCATATAGTAATTAATACCAGAATATATATTCCGTGGAATTGATATCCAGCAAAATAATGAAAACCTGATTTTCAAGCGTTAACCCTTAATAATTTATAAAGTGAACTAATTTTCACAAAACATAGCTAAGAACTACCCCAAGGGAAAATGTTTTCACATCAATCCGTTCGTCCGCTACGACACCACAAACATACATAGATTTTTATTTATGTGTGTATGTGTATATATATTTATTATTTTAGAGCACTTATTTATGTACATTTTTGTGACAGTTTATCCACGATATATACACATAACCCTATATACTAACGAGTATAATAATAATAATAAGTTTACTTCTTTTAGTTTGCCTGTTGTATCCAAAAGATTGCTGATGATGGTGAATGATGTATTGTAATGAAGTTAAATTATTAAATTACTGACCGTCAAATTGTTTCCTAGTGTTTGTGAAATGTCAAAGAAAAGGTTAAGGCGGTAAGTGGAACCCCTTCCGTTTCTGCGCGCGTATATTGTCACATTATTAAAGTACTCTGGATTTTTGTATAAAAGCTGAGTTCTCATTGGCATGAATGTTAAACCCTGAAAAAAACAACTAGTTTGCTCTCTTCTAAGGCTCAACTTACATTGGCGCAGATTCAAGCGACGCGACGCGACTTGTTTTTCACTTCTACCAAATATATTTCTGTTCTTCTCTTTTTTTTTTAAGGTACAAATTTGTATTATGGAAATATGAATGCGCGCTAGGTCGCGCGTGTGCGCGCGTATACGCGCGTCGTCGCGTGTCAGGAGTAGCATGGCTTGTACCTTAATAACGAAAAAATAAAAATGAATTGGCTATAGGTTAAAAACATGACTCGTCGCGTCGATTCGACTCTGTGCCAGTGTGAGTTGAGCCTAAGCGTAAAACAAGAAACGTTTCCAATTTAATAAGTAATTACTAGCTGTACCCGCAGGCTTTGCTCCCCGTGGGAATTTCAGGATAAAGAGTACCCAAATTTCATCCAAATCGGTTCAGTAGTTTAAGCGTGAAGAGGTAACAAACAAACAAACAAATATGCAAACTCACTTTCGCTTTTATAATATTAGTAGGATAGGATAAAATTGTTTGTCAAGCATTTGGTCGACGTAAATTTACTGTGAATCCATCGTTTATACTAATTTTTTTGTTTTATTAAAACTTACGTGAGATGAAATATTGAAGTATTTCAACACGGGTTTACTCGCGTAGTGTTGTCAAAAAAGGCCGACTAATTTCAATCGGTTTGGATGATCATCCTTGTAGCGAGTGTTGGGATCTAAATCGATTGAAACTAGTCAACTTTTTCGACTACACTACGGGAGCAAAACCGTGTGGAAAATATCGTCTCACGTCAGTTTTAATGATACTCTTAATAGTACATTACTAAATAACTGAGATATGGTTATAACACACGAGGTGGATTTACCAGCCCGAGCCGAAGGCGATGGCGTTAGATAGTCGATTTTCTCGCGTATATCGTACGAGGTTTTAACACACTTGCGAGGAAAAATACCTAATAAACTGTCATTTTTGATTTTAAATAAACTCAACCATAAAACTGAGATGCATATATGGTTACTTTGCCGCCGTTTTACTTTTTAAAAACCGCGACCGCGAGACGGCGGGCCAGTTCGAATTTGAAAAAGGAAACAATAAATAGCAAATAGTGAAGTTATATTATAACTGCACTATTTGCTTTTATAACATATGCGTGTTTTATGAGCTGCTTTATTATATATCTAAAACCGGGAAAATTAGATCCACATTACGAGCGTGTTGAAAAATATTTTAATCATAAAATTTACCTGTAGTACCACGATTTGAGTAAAAAGTAACAACCACTTCATATTGAATTGTTTCCTGAAATGTGCAATGAACAGCATGCACAATTGCACAATTAAAATAACATTTAGTGCATACTAGTCATATACTGCTATTATTCATTTCCGATTTTTTTCTATTTCATGTATTGTGTTACACACAATTACATAGATACAATAACAGCATAAAGAGTAAATTGATCACAGAGGACTTATCCTTTAGTGGAATCTCTTCCAGTCATGTAATGTCATTTGAATGATAAATCCTAAATGAGCAGTTAAACATTGCATCGGCAAACTAAATTTTAAATAATTTAGACCAATATTTCATTTCCGAAAACGTTTACTTGATTTGATACAAGAGATACCTATAGTTTTAAATTTATTTCGGCCCCATTGAATTTATTTCAACGTCACATAGCCTAACCAGCGTGCAGCTACGACGCTTCCAAAGATATCTCATTTGTTAAGATACGATGTATATCATAGAAGATATTTCATATCTTGATTGACATACATAGCGGCGAAATAATTGACCTGCCTGCAACCTGAATATTAAACAATGACTAAGTTAGTTTTCAAATACGATTCGCTACGGGCAGCGAAGTGCTACGGGTGTGATGTGAACTAACATACATACATAAAATCACGCTTGTTTCCCACAGGGGTAGGCAGAGACTATGGACCTCGCTTGCTACTTGCTACGATTGATGAACTAAAAGAATAAATTTTAATCCGTAAGTACCAATCAGCCATCCGTCACAACGAATGCACAAAATCCAAGCTTGCATCGTAAAACCCCAAAGACTAATCATGCGTCAACCTATACGGGTTAAAGGTTGCCCATACCTAATCGCAGTAATCCATTTGCTAGACAAGTTCTATGCCAAGACTAGTTTATCAGGACCTCTCCCTACCAACCAAAGCTAAACGGTCCCATAGAAAGAAGGCACAGTGTGATTTGTTGTGAAGGCTCAACGTTATCTGGTGAAGTATTATCAGGCTATAAATTCCGACGGTATCTGGCGAAACGTCAAAGCGTCCGACGAAAATTTCGTAGAAAAACGTTGGTCCTTGACGTGAAATATGTTTTAAATAGGGTTTGTGGACTTAGGCGCAGCTTAAGTATGCGGAGAATGATTGCTTGTGTGTGGTGAATAAACTAAAGAGCAGACAGTTTCAGCGACTAAAATAAAGAATACACTATTTTAGAAAAATCTCGTCTAAAGTCATAAGTCCTGCTTATTTTTCTTCTACATCTTTTTCTGGCCGCCTGTAAATCATTACAGGTGGCCAGAAAAAGATGTAGTATACCTATATATTCGCAAAATTTTAAACGCATAAGATATATTATTATCTTGTGTTCTTTGCAATATTTTCTTATTATATTATGTACTACGTGTGTTCATTAAAAAGTGAGATTGAGTATGACGCTATTCTTTTTTATAAAATAATAGTTTATTTATCGACGTAGAATTACCTTTCAAGTTTCACTTGCTATATCTTTTCCCCGAAAGTAAAGTAAAATTCCCTTTTTTTAAAAATGTACTTCCTGATCCCTTAAAAAATCGTGTAAGGTGGTGCTATTGCGTCATCATGGTGTTCCTTCAACCGCTAAAAATAGGTAATAATCACTAGCTTCTTGAATTGGAGCCATCGAAATTCTCAAAGGGGCATCCTCGTTATCTTTCTTTTCGGATTATCAGGTGATAAACCTCTAATATCCTAACCAGACTGGCAACAACTTTTCACAAAGTATGCTTACCAGTTTGGTTCAAACCTGCGACCTCCGGGTCACAAAGCGAGCACCTTGACTTGACCACGGAGAGAGGCAGTCAAGTCTGTATATCTAGTAATGTCTAGTATAAGTAACACGCAATGGACGATTTTGTGATAAATCTTCTTCAATTCAAACATCTGCGTTACTATGAGCGAAATGTGATTACACTATAATTGGTTATGTTAATACAGAGTAGAAACTCGAACACGGTACGTACATTAAACCTCAAAAGTTAACAGCATCGCTCATACAATAATATCTAGAGTATCACATAAAGCTCTTGGGTTTATGCGCGCATAACGTCAACCGCGAGTGTGTGGTATAATTCATAAGAGAAAACTTTATTTGCCAGGCAAATTAAAAATACCCCGACTTTTCAGCATTCGCCCGTCATAACTTATAAACCGTTGAAACGATCTGTAAAGCGATATTACTAGCTGGAGGTTAATAAATTTTGAAAAAACGTCATAGCGCGTTTGAATCATATTAAGTTTAAATAGATGTCATCAGACGAACTTAATTTTAATCGCTAGTATGGCACGATCAGTACAGTATTTATCCGAACATGAATTCTAAGTCATAATAACGACACTCACTTTTATTTTATTTATTTTTACCAAATCTTTGGACGCGTAGACTTTATGTTTTCGGAAAATGCTCATCAATCTGAATGACTTTTTTAAGGCGTCATTTTTATATTTGGTCCAGCTAAACTATAGTTTACCTGGACCATTATGGTTTTGCATCCATTTTCCAAAATCAATTATAACCTATATGTTGCCCAGGTTTAACAGCTATATATGACAAAAAAGCTTTCATTCCAATCCGTGCAGTATTTCCAGAGTTTTTTTTTTTAATTATTACCCTGTAACTAATTCTGCATCGCCTCTACTTTTTATTTTTGGAAATATATTCAATGTACAGACACATTTTTTTACTGTTTTATTAAATGTTTAGATAATGTGATTAATGGGTAAAAGGTGGTGCTAATACATTCTATATCAGTCAGCCTTTAGAAATAACAGAAATAGTTTTATTATTTATACCCGAATAACTACTCCGCGAATTCTCATTACTTGGAGCGCACCCCACACCAGCCCTTTCGGTAATTGGACACATTCAGATATGCAAAAAACAGAGGCCGTGCCCCAAATGGTGCTGTTGAAAAATTTATGTTTCCAGCCTGACACGGGCCATGGCTCATGCTGTTTTAAACCAAATTAATGGTGCCGTTGGCTACGAACATACTTCCTTTGTGATATCTTTCTGAGAAGGATTTGTGTTAGCTTCGTTTTCCGATACGTTTAGAACAGCTTTTGGAAATGAAAATACCTACCATCATCATCCCCTACCAGGTCCCCCTAGTCTCCACTGTAGGAGCACGACTACTGGGTAGTACACTACCCATACTTGGCCAGAGCAGCCAGAAGACTAGGTCTACACTCTCCACACTGGTCAGACTGGTTGAAGAGGTCTCACTGATGTTTATAAGCTTTGTTTAGCTTTTAATCCCTAAGTTGCCTTCTACGACATTCACGGGAAGACTTGGAGTGATCCTATTCTACTCTCCCGGATACCACACGGAAAATTCTTTTAACACACATTAACTTATAACATACATACCTTAACATCAATGAGACTTCTCCAACCCGTCTGGCCAGCGTGGAGAGTTTAGGCATGTGGGAACTTCACCTGTTCCAGCTCAGTAGTTGTGTTTCCACATGAAATATATACAAGTGGCTGTAGAGTAAGGGATTAACTCTTCAAGCTGCGCCAATACCAGACACAATAGTTAAACAATTGAAGTCGGGAGGAATTCGTCCAAGTGCCGGCTTAGAGGTTAAACGACAAAGGATAATAAATTTATTTGTAACTAGCTGGGCCTATGTGTTAATCCAGTGTGTCAGCTTCCTGCATACCATATTTTATACAAATTGGTCCAGCCGTTTGCGCGTGAAGAAGTAGCAAACATACACACATTTACAAACTTTCGCCTCTATAATAGTGTGATTGATTATCCTTTAAGACAAGCTCACACATGAGCAAATATACAAGGTTTTTTTTTCTAAAAGTTGGCCTATTTTCCCTAAAACCAAGATTAAGGCAGATTATTCTCCTTCAATATTTATTTTTCACTTCCTTTTTACAACGCAAACATAATTTCGAACCTAAGGACACTTTCGAGGTTTGCGTACTGGAAAAACTGTTCCCCCTCACCCGCATTCATCACGCATGCGGGGAGCCCTAAGGTACTCGGATTATGCTTTAAGGGCGCGAAAATTAGTGTGTTTCACCGCTCTAGACAAAGTCTTAAGTGGTGCTTATCGCGCCCGAGAGGGAACGGTGCGAGAAAATACGGCAATGTTTTCTGAACGGCGCCGTTGTGATTGTTTCTTGTTTTAACTGACCTATTTTGACAACTTCGTTTTAAAAGATTTTAATTAGTTACATAATATTTTTTACAAGCGAGAGAAACGCTATAATTTGACATAATTGATTTTAGGCACTAAAGTACTCAAACTAAATTCTTAACACATTAACTTAACACAATATTAGGACACTCAGTCAGACACAATAGAAATAACAATTAAATTACGCCCACAGCCGTAAGTGTCCTGCAATATGTTAAATAGGAAATGGTGAAAACCAAGTCCAAGGCAGCTTCAAATCCCGCTCACGTGGTATTTTTTTCATAATTTCATATTTCATTATTTAGTTTATACAGTTATCATGTCAAGTTATAAAGTTACATAGATGATATTCGTTCTACTTACTTGCTTTTTTCTACGTCCATTTTAATTGAAAGTACTCGTTCGATTGACGTTTATCAGGATAATAATAGGTAGATAGAGAAGCCGAAATTTAAAGTAACCAATTTTTTCACATCTATAGACTGTTGATGTGTCCCACTGCTGATTTACTTTAGATGAGATAAAAATAACTGTGAAACAAACATTATGTAGAAAATTTCGTAGCGATAAAATTCGAACTTGTTCCCGTGTATTTCCAAGAAGTTTAAAAACTCTGTACACAGTCTGCGTCACGGGCGTTAGTTGGTGCAAGTGTGGCCTAGTTTTAGCACTTCTTTAATGGGTCGCAGTTAGAGTTTTAATATTATTTCTACAGGGATTTGGCCTCGTTTTGCTCCGAAAATATTAAGTTGCGCTCGTTAGCTAAAGTAAAATTTTAGTAAATTTAAAATAAGATTGGATGATGGAACTACTTATAGTAAAACTACAGGCCTATATTTTATAAATATTATGCAACATATTTAGTATATATACATATTAGTACCCTATATAATCAATCGATAGTCTCAGAGTTTGTACTTGTGTACGATCGTTTTCAACTATCACCACTTGCTTCATAAAGCTCATGTTGATCATAGAGGGCACAAGTTCCCAGTTTACGGTGATTAAGTTATAAATAAGGAAAATGCTGCAGTACATTTCGTTGCCACGTCTTCTGTTCTTGCGCTTAGGAAGCGGCAATAAACTTAGCTGTAAGTAAATGATCGACATCAGTGAGTATGAAATTGAAAGGAAAAATTGACAGCTGCCAAGTAATACAAATATCCAAACATAAATAAATGATTGACTAGTGACTTTTGCAAGTAACCCTTCCTTAAATAATCAAAATAACGGCGAGAAGCGGCCGACTGTGACCCGTACATTTCTTTCACAAGTTAAAAATTAAAAACCATTAAAAAAACTGTAGCAGTTATTTAATAAAAACAAACAAAAAAATAAAACATCTTTGATTTTTGAACTTGAAGGCTTTTTGTACCCTAATTAATGAAGATGTCCGTCCGCCCAAAAACTTGACACATAAATTACGAACCTAGGCTTTGAGTCGTTAAACGTTTTCCTTTTCGCAGGAGCCCTTTTTTGTTGTTTTCAACCGACTTCAAAAAGGAGGAGGTTATCAAAATGTCGCGATTTTTTTTTATGTATGTTCTCGTCCTCGATTATTCCAAGACGCATCGAAATATTTAGATAGTTTTTTTTATGTATGTTCCTCAACTATTCCAAGACGCATCGAAAGATTTAGATAGTTTTGTTTATGTATGTTCCTCGACTATTCCAAGACGCAACGAAAGATTTAGATAGTTCTTTTTTTGTTAGAAAGGACATGCTTGTCAAGTGGTCCCATAGAAATTTTATCAAAATCGGTTGTATAGTTTGGGAGTGAAGTCAAATCGTTTGTTTAAAGTTGTATTTAAATTGTGTAGTAATAAGATACAATAAATTATTTGTATAAACTTTATATAAACTAGTATAATATCAGTTTTATATGGAGTACCGTAGATATAGCGACCCTTTGATGAAAAGTTATAGATATTTAGACATTAGATACACCAACATTCATTATTACGAACATATCGATATGGAGTACCGTTTATGTAGCGACCCGTTGATGCATAGTTGTCGATATCAAGTTAATAGATACATCGAAGTTTGATATTACGTATGTAACCCGGCAGTAATGAATATTGAGACATTTATTTTTTTAAAGAAATTCTGTGGGTTGTGTATCAATAAAGTTTGATTAAATTAACTAATTATTTATCACCTTGATCTTCTTTGCTTTGGTTCTTGTAACTAACTCGTCTATATCGTATGATGTGGGTACTATTTCGATGTTGTTTTACAACTTCAGCAAGATTTTTACACAAGAAATGGAATTAACATTATAATTATTTCTAAACACGTTCCACCCAGACTAAAAGACGTTGGGTAAGGCTGAAGGGTAAAGCGGCGCGTAGCTTGCCAGAAATAAATAATTTCATTACGGCCTTTAACATTCATAGTCATGATTGTTAACAGGATTCATGAATAAATGAATAAGAAAAATATAAAGAAGTGAGGTTAGGATATACTAGAGGCAGCGCGTGACTTCGCCCGCGTTAACCACGCGAGTGAAGTCGCGGGCGTGATGCAATATAGCCTATAGCCTTCCTCGATAAACGACCTATCTAATACCGAAAGAATTTTTCAAATCGGACCAGTGGTTCCTGAGATTAGCGCTTTCAAACAAACAAACAAACAAACAAACTCTTCAGCTTTATATATAAGTATGGATTCATAAAAAAAAGGATGTATAGAAGTTACTTAAAAATGTTGTAATTTAAAATATTCTTGGTTGCAATCGTAAGACAAAAAAACATGGCATATAAAAATCCTTTCTTGGTGATACTCACGTCAGAAATCTTTGCTGTTCTAGCAATCTTCTTCTTACAATGCCACATTACCGGAACGGATTCTATAAAGATTCATTTGTCGTACAAGCTGTGCGGCTTTGGAACTCTCTCCCAAGTATTATTGGGAAAGCTCAAACTCGTTTTGCGTTCAAAAAGGCAGTGCGTAAACACTATCTCTTAAAACTGTCAGTGGTTATATTAAAAAGTATTTATGTATTTTATGTATGTGGTTTATCAGGAAATAATTTATATATGTATATTTTGTATAGGTTTATTATAATTGATAAATATATACATTACGTATGTATACATTTTGATAAAACAATATATTTTCTTTATTTTTTCTTTGTTTGCTGTACTTACCACCAAAATATGATTTTCTCTGCATCACCTGTTGGTTGACTGGTAGAAAAGGCCTCAAGGCCTTAAGTCCACCATTTATATGTATTGTAATAAAGTTATATAAGTCAAAATAAAAAAAAAACCTTGAAATTTTTCGATTTATCCTTTAGTCTACTTCAGTGTCTTATCATTTTAGTAAGCATCAATATCCTTCTCTATAGTTCTTGTTACTCTCATGTTATCTACTTCCAATACAATGAACTAACAATTCCAATTAGTAAGACAATTGGTTTGCTCGAGCTCAAACGTTGTGCCATTGTTTAGATTGCCTTTACAGCCGAAATGTACTCAGCGTCGGATTATTACTGTGATTGGACTGTATTGAGCATTGGAAGACCAATTAGAATGCGGAGATATTCATTCGATATTTAAATTTTGAGTTTAGAATGTAAATAAACGATTAAAATAATTTTGTCAAAGTTCACCAAACACCAAATGCAAGTTAGGGTTGTAGTTGATAAGGAAATAATATGTCATCATCATCATCAGGTCTTTTGTCTCCACTGCAGGAGCATGGCCCTCTCTGTACTACCAGAGCCCTAATTGGACAGAGCAGCCAGAGGACTTGGCCTAAACTCTCCTCGCTGGCCAGACGGGTTAGAGAGGTCTTATTGATGTTTATAAGCTTTGTTTAGCTTGTATTTCCTAAGTCGCCTTCTACGACATCCACGGGAGGACTTGGAGTGGCCCTATTCTACTCTGCCGTAAACCACACGGCTTAAAATAATATGTCTTAGGTATTTATCAAAAAAAGTCTCATAAAATTTTTTGAAGAAAAAGTGAAGAAACTTCGTTTTACCGGGTGTCCCTCTATCGTTTACATTTCATTACATTTTTTGTCTTTGCAGTGCTCTTTTTTTTTAGTAGATAAGTCTTCTCCAAATAAAGGTCGCAGTGGATGGTATAAAGTCTACACTGAGCACCTTGCTGCCTGTACTGTTCCGTTACTAAATAAGCGGGTAATATAAGTATTTAATTTTGAAAATTTATGGAAGGCCTATGTCCAGCAGAATGGATTTCGAACGATTTGTAGTCGTTGGATGAAAGGATTATTTATTCATTTTAAATAGAGTCCATATATATTTAATGAACCCATAAGTTTCTAGTTAACTTTACAAATATATATTATTATTTTTGTATAAAACCAATTATTATCATTCTTTACTACAGTCTTTTTAGTCTTTACTGTAAGAGCACGACCCTCCATATACTACAATAGCAAATAAAAACCAATATTCCTAAATAAAAACAGTAGTTACCTACTAAAAAACCTAGTTTCAACCAGATAAACAAGTAAATACGTTCCTAAATAAATCTTTCGCCCACTATTTTTACTGGAGTAGGGTCAGGAGTATATAGAATCCGAATCACTACTTCAAACTGGTAGATTCTGAACGGAAACCTACTTGAAAACAAAGGCAGTTCTCGAGTTAAGCACCCTTATATAAACCCTAGCATACAAAGGTGCTAAACAGTTTGGGCAGAACCATATAAGTTGAGGCCTGTTTTCATAAGCGACAGCGTTCTGTATTCGGTATAGCTATAGTTTCTAGATAACGTCTCCAAGACCTCCCGTGGATGTCGTAAAATGTTACTTAAGAAATACAAGCTAAACAGAGCTTATAAACATCAATGAGATCTCTCTAACCCTCTGGCTAGCGTGGAGAGTGTAGGCCAAGTCCTCTGGCTGCTCTAGCCAAGTATGACTCTGGTAGCACAGAGAGGGTCGTTCTCCTGCAGTGGAGACAAAAAGACCTGATGACGACTATGACGATGACCAAGAGTGTTTCCACATAGTTTCCAATTATTTATTATCAACGCAATGACAAATACATAGGCTATACTGGAACCGTGACGCAAAATTAAGCAGACATAGTAGAAAACTATATGTAGATATCTTGATACCTTTGGGCCTTTGTAATCTATGTTACGTTTACGTTTGTAGTAAAAAGAAATTAAGTACACGAACAGCTACAAATTAGTCGTGAACTTGTCTTTATCTGTTAAAGGTGTAAGGTTCTCTTCCTCTACGCCATCTATCTCCCATAGTAATATATACATTATCTGCAGACGGACAGAAAATATTTAAATGTGTAATATATATATATTTGTGTGCAGTTATGTACTTATATTTAGTATTTGTATTTATGTTGGATATAATGTAGGATTTAGTAAATTTGTATTTATATTCCTATACATTGTTTGTATATTTTCATGTAATCTGTTTTGTATGTATGGATATTGGTAATTATTAAAAAAGGTACGTACGTAGGTTTGCATTGAGTTATAATACTTATTATTTTTAAGTAAGTGTTCTTAGTTTTAAATATTAGAGTTTACGCACATATTTCCAAAATGTGCGGATATCAACACCACCTGTACGTTGACTGGTAGAAAAGACCTACAGCCTTATCATTTAATAAAGTTAAATATATACAAATAAAAGAATATATACAGAAATATGACGAAAATAAATTCAACAACAATATCTAAAATCGCCATATCGTAGCAGTGAAACCGCAGCCGCCATATGGAACTGAATTTAGGGTTGCTCTCAGCTGCGTAAGACAGGTAAAAACATAAATTTTGAACCCTTTCAGTGCACAAATTACAGAAGGTCCTTCTGGGTGCGGACTAACGGCGTAAGGCGTTCCGGGCGTGATGAAGTTATGAAAATCCAATTAATTTACTCTTTTAATAAAATAAATCTTTATATTTTTTTATTAAAATCTTTATTAACCACAACGGTATAAAAGGTATACTTAATACTAATTCACTCTCTACCAGTCAACCTGTAGGAAAACAGATTTTTTTTATCTAATTGCGATAGGTTTATAGCCTTTTCTTTAAAAAATATTTATTTATTAATTAACCCCTTGTATGCCGGAATATCAGACAGAATAGTTAAACAATGCAACGGCATACGAGAGGTTAATAAAAGAAAATGATACTAATAAAACAGGTGTGTAAACATACTATGTAATAAAAAAACTTGAGAGGTGTCAAGGGACATCCGGATGGAACGAAGTTCGAGAGAGAGAGAGACAGACAGAAATACACGCGCACGCCGCACGGCTTACAACTAAAGCAAAAAGTGTCGTTACAACTTTTGGTCTTAATTTTTTCCGTCTAGTCCCCTTTCGCAACGCGCGATAAAGAACTTCGTTCCAAAAAAGAATGGATTTTTTAAAAAGCGGCCTGCGTTATGTATATTTGTCTGGTAGAAATGTAACAAAACAAAAATCGTTTCGCGATAATTGATTACTTAATTTGGATAAAACCACAAGTCTTTATTTAAACTTGTTAAATTAAGCCGTTCCAAGTTCGTTTCGGTGAAAGATCCAGCAAACTTGTCAGTCATAGAACTTAGGGCTCTTACAAACGAGCGACAGACCGTCGCCGACAGGTGCCGCGGCCATATTGTCGCTCCTCTGTAATAAGGCTAATCCTCATATCAATAAAAGTTGAGTACCGTTTGCTAAAAAATCTTTTGTTCCTTTCCCTCTTTTCAATATTTGACATTGAAATAACGAAACAAAACCATTTTTTACTAAAATAAATTTAGCAAATTTTTGTATTTTTATAAATAAGGGGTTAGTCTTTAGCGCTTGATATGACAAGATTTTAAACAACTAACTTAGCAACAAGTAAGTTAATCATGAGTAGGTATGAATTAGACAAAAATAAAACCGGCCAAGTGACGAATCTGTGTCAAAATTAGGATAAGCGGTACGGGTCTGGGCGCGTTTCGTGCGTCGTCGACTTTTTTTGTAAGCAAGTAAATTAGTCGCGATACTCGCGATTGGGCGTTCATCAAAATTTAAAAAAAAATGCCTCTAATATTTTGTGTATTTTTTTATTTTATCGAATCGAATCGCGACTAACGTACTTGTTTACAAAATATTAGAGCGCACGAAGCGCGAGCAGACGGTAGAGGCATTTTTGGAACGAAGTTCCTTATCGCGCGTTACTAAAGGAGGCTAGACGGAAAAAATTATGACCAAAAGTTGTAACGACACTTTTTGCTATAGCTGTAAGCCATGCGGCGTGCGCGTGTTTCCCTGTCTATCTCTAACTCTCCTTTTTAATCGAAAGGAACTTCGTTCCATCCGGGTGTCCCTTGACACCTCTCAAGTTTTTTTAATTTTGATAAACGCCCGAATCGCGACTAATTTACTTGTTTACAAAAACTCGATGACGCACGAAATGCGCCCAGACCGCGGTACGGTCGGATGCTACAGTACATAGATATCCACATACATGCCAATAGACTGCTAAAATCATTACCCTTTCTCTAAGCTTAGCCGTAGCCGGGTAAAAAACATAATACAAGTAATTTGTATCCCGTACAAGTCTCCAATCTCCACTAGGTCAGCGTATACACAGTTGTAAACCGTTTTATGTATCATAAATACGGCTTTACCCAGTTTAAGTGCCCCCAGACATGGCAGAAGTAATCGAAAACGCTGGTCTCATACACGATGAGCCAGTTTATTACTCAGTGATAATGTAAACATTAACAGTCTAGGGATACAATGTTGATTTTGTTGTAATTGCAATTTGCAGTAAGTATTGAACAGTTATTTTTTGTAACGGTGACTACAGGGTTAAAAAAGTACGATTAAAATTAGTTTGTCTTTCAGATTATCCAAAAATAATGGACCCATATTTTTCAGTTCACTAAAAATGTAAAAATTCACAAAGATACGGAGCATCAAAGATCCGGAGTGAAGCTTGCGACGTCACCGCTAAGTAATCGTGCCGTGACATCACGCAAAATTTAAATGCGCTCAATCTTTTATCATTTTTTGTTACTCAGAGAAAAAAGAAAAAATACCATATAGGTATAATATATATAATAAATAACCATATTTTTTAATAATCTGACCGCTGGGCCAAAAATATTTTTCCATTCGTTAAGCCTAAAAAAGCGAAGATTTTCAAGTCTACTTGAACAATCCGGCGTTTGTATGAATGTTTGTACAATTGTACGAAGATAACTCAACTACGAGGTTTTGATTGAAGATTCATGAAATTTTGTAGAAGTGTAGAAGTAATCAATAGAACTTTTAGGTACGTCCGAACATAAGCCAAACTCGGAGCCAAATCGGTTACGGGGTTTCTAAAATATAGGTTAGTAAGTTCATAGTTCGTGGCCAAATGCAAAAATACAATGTTTTCAATAAGTAAGGACCTATGATGGACTTTCTGTGTTTATATTTTCATCTATGCAAATAAAATAGTTGTTTGAATAGAATCCTTACGTCTTCTCAAATGACAAACGCATTTTTTTATACACTTAATTAATTGAACCACGGCTATACTAGATGACAATAGTATTACCTATATCATGGTAATAAAATAATAGCCAAAAAAACAAAAACCAAAAATGTTGACATTCTCATACAAACTGATCGGCACGCAGCTGCAAACTTTTGAATAAAAATGAAGATTTTTTAAGATTCTGACTGTTATTTTAATTTTACTGTAATAAAGTGATTTTGTATAGCCCGTGGTTCGATTTATAACGCGTATGTCCACCCACGTTGTGTAAATGCAGTCCCATTTTTTTAATGCCATATTTAAAGAAAAAAAGCATCAGCCATGTACAGGGATTACATTGTAGATGAAACATCTTTTAAAAATAAAAAAAATGATACAATAAAACGCGTTCATTACACACAGATTACTCGCGATATCCTCATTAATGTTCGCGCTAATTACAAATTCAATTAAGATATCGTGGTGTGTCTGCGCCTTGTTACGGTTGTAAATGCTGAACGATGATAAATGGCTTTTAGGCAGCGAACTGAGAGGAGCTCGCTGGCTCGGGTGGAGTGCGCATTGCTAGCGCTTACGCAAGTTAAGCACCACCAGGCGTAGTCCGCACTTGGATGGGTGACCACAAGTGATACAAACATTTCTAGAGCTTCTCCGTACTTGCGAATTCACGTGAAGCCGTTTTCTCGGCTGTAATTATTGTATGGTAGACATCAAGTTATGTCACATGGATATTTGATTTAGCTAGACGGCAATGTAGTATGTATGTGTGTTTTAAATTAAAGTACCTGGGTGACCGAGCTTTGCTCGGTTACATCTCAAACATTAACAAAAAATTTTTAAACTTGTCTAAAAACAATGCAAAATAAAAAATTATATATAAACTTAAACATAAAAAAAACAAAAGTAAGTCACCGAGTGGGATTCGAACCCGTAACACTCTTTCTAGCGGTCGGTATCCTTAACCGCTGAGCTAAAAACAAGGCGGTCGGCGCGACGAAATTAGTGACCATATTCTGCGTGGAAAGAAAAACGCATTAAAACTCAAAAACACGCATTTTCCCAAACATAAAAATAATCTAGATCGATTGTTTACCCCCGAAAACCCTTATATACAAATTTTGAGCGAATTCGTTAGAGCCTTTTTTTTTTTTTTTTAATTTATTTATTTCTCAAACTTAAATCTATTTACAATTTAATTTAGTTTGCCAAACTGCCAGGCAGTTTATCGGCAAGGTGGTTTAGTCATACATGATATCTTGTTTTGCCTATTAACTAACTATAAACTATAACTTATTTCTACCCACTCCCATTACAATTGTGATAACGGTAATTAGGTATGTCATCTCAATACATGTGATGACTAAATCGAACAAATCACTGTACCCTTTCATTCATAGCAAACGCCAAACGCCCGTCTAACATATCCCGCTCCAACCTAGCTTTGCATTTCAATTTTTAACTTTTAACTGTCTCGCTCGTTACGCAATATTTCAAACATCTATTGAATATTTGAAACATTACGCAACGACCGAGACTGACCCAGCGTGCGCTCGGCGTCTGTCACAAATAAGAGGGTCAGGTGTATATACCTGTAATAAGCCGTTTTCGAGATCACAGAAATTTATAAATATATATACATACACTATACATATATATATATATATATATATATATATATATATATATATATATATATATATATATATATATATATATATATATATATAAATATACAAGAATTGCTCGTTTAAAGGTATAAGATAAATAAAGTGTTCACTGTAGTTAACAAGTTCAGAGAAAATACCGGTACGACTTGATAGTACCCGTAGCGCTGTCTATTTTTTGCTAGGATAAGCCCTTACTTTCGGACGTTAAGAGTCCCCTTACCCTAGACCAAAATACAACTTTCCATACAAACGTAGTCTACGTTTTATTTCAAAACGACATGTCCGATTTCGGCAAAATTTTGTAATTTCAAAGATATTGCAATTATCTAGGGTTATAATTGGTTTCCTACAGTAAAATAAAATATTCGACATTCTTAAACACATTGCCCGGGCGGCTCCTCACTAGTGTATACTGCCGATTTTTTCACTTTTATTTAATTCTAATATACTATAGTGATCTAGTAAAAGTTATTTCATTAAACATAGCTAAGAACGAAAAAAAACCGTATTGAAATCGATCCATCCGGTTGAGCGTTACGGTGCCATAGACAGAGACGTTAGCGTCAAACTTAACACATTCTTTTTAGACGAAAGTTAAAATTATCCAGTTTCAGACTATTTTGCTATACTTTCAAGAAAGGTCTCAGCAACTCTCCAAATAGCTCTTTAACGAAGCCTTTTACACTTGAAAATAACGTTTTAAAAACGTCGAGCACCATTCCTTTATAAAGTCCACTTGAAAGTTAGAAAAATGTTCTGCTTAAACTTAGCGCTGCAATATCCGGTCTATAAGGAAATGCTGGGATAGTGTGCAGTATACACGGATGTAGGTATTTAACGACCTTTTCAAAGAAGGACATTTTATGTACTTGGCTTACTGATTTAAGCCGCTCTCTCAGCCCTCTGTGGCGTCCTTGACTTTTCTGGCCAAAGAAGGACATTTTATTTATGTACTTGGTTTACTGATTTAAGCCGCTCTCTCAGCCCTCTGTGGCGTCCTTGACTTTTCTGGCCAAAGAAGGACATTTTATTTATGTACTTGGTTTACTGATTTAAGCCGCTCTCTCAGCCCTCTGTGGCGTCCTTGACTTTTCTGGCCAAAGAAGGACATTTTATTTATGTACTTGGTTTACTGATTTAAGCCGCTCTCTCAGACCTCTGTGTCCTAGTGGTCATCGTGCCACGCTGTCACACCGGAGGTACCGGGTTTGATCCCCGGTCAGGTCAATATGGAAAAAGATCTTTTTTAAGAATGACCTGGGTCTTGGATGTTTATTTGAGTTAGCTCACAACACCAGTCTCGAACTTACCTTGGGGCTAGCTCAATCTGCGTGATTTGCCGTATTTATTTATTTAAGGCCCCTAGGTGGGGCAGAGGGATTCAAGTCTTTCTCCATCGCGATTGGCCTTTCGCTTAGCGTTTACTGTGGGCAAAGTCAAAGTCAAAGTCAAAATCATTTATTTATCTTTGGATATTTGTATCACTTGATAATTGTCACTTTTTTTTCTTTCGATTTCTTATAAGGTAAATGTGGACGTCAGATCATTTACTTATAGCTAAGTTTACTGTCGCTTCCTAAGCGCAAGTACAGAGGAAACGGTAACAAACTGTACTGCAGCATTTTCTCCAATAACGTCAACTTACAATTATACTGGTATTAAAATTAGATATGTGGACTGAGAATATATTGTTATGTCATAATTATTAATTAAGCATGATGTCAAGTTTAAAAACCAGGTTAGCCTTATTGTCTTCATCTGCGCCGTAGCTATGCGTATGAAGTTATTCGTCAACTGGTTCGAGTGAAACTCGCAACTGCGCGTGAGTTGGTACCTTCCAATTTTGCCTACCAATTATTTTTTCGTAAACTCAAATGAAAAATTTTTTACAGTCAGCTCCAAAAATGTTTTGAGTTTATTAATTTTATAAGGAACTTACATACTTAAAATGTATAAGACTGTCTATACGACTTGACTCTAAAATAAAACACAATATTGCTTTTTTTAAATAGATAGATGTATTTATCAAAAAGATAAAATCATAATGACTAGAGAATTTGGTTTGTAACATATTATGTTATGTACTTACTTATCCGAATCAATGAGCGCGGGCATTATTAATTTATAGTTTTTGAGATCAATCCTTTTTTATGTTGACTGTACTTACTATGCACAAGCGAATCGATGACAAAAAAAAGGAGTTTTTGGCGGGAAGTCAAGGGGTCCAGTTGGAGTTTGCTTTAAATTGTTTTGCAAATTGATTCTACTGGACTTTATAATATGAAATTGGTGTAGTTTGGTGTTATAAATGCTCATTCTCATGGACAATATGTGAAATGTTTAAAGTGGACAGTCATAGTGCGGTTGTAGTGATATTTATCTGCGGTGGGCGTCTTTGGGCGCCGTCCGCCACTCAATCGGCTATGAAAACCAGTGGACTCGTGTAGATTTGTCGCCAGAAGCTCCCGTGAAGCAATCAAAGGACCTATACCAACCTTTGATTGTATATTTAAGGGTTTAGGATTAGGAATAAAGAAGAGATATTACTAGACACTGGCAAAATAAGCTTCAACGAAGTTTGACCGCCATAATCAAGAAAAGAAAAGATGACAAAAAATTAAAATAACTATCTTTAAAAAAGGAAAGCCAAAAACATTTCACTATTGGTCGAAATAATTTACACATACAACATTTGATATTAGATACATATACATAAACAACTTTGAAATATCCACCATCTTTGAAACAATTATCTTTAAAGTTACAGTTAATGGCAGCTTGGATGGACCTTATATTATTTCCGCGCGAGATCTCCGCACGTGAGGCGAGTACCAAACCCTTTGTAAAAGGAGACAGAGGTATTGTCATACATAAAAGATATTGTCGACCGTATCTGCTCCTAATGATAATAAGGGATAGTTGCTGTTACATAAGAACGAACTATGAATTGTAGATTTTTTATGTTTACATTCGTAGGTTTGCTATGTGGTTTCCGGCAGAGTAGAATATAACCACTCCAAGTCCTAAGAAAGCTACTTAGGAAATCTTCCTCCTATCCAACCCGTCTGGCAAGCGTGGAGATTGTAGGCCAAGTCCTCTGGCTGCTCTGGCCAAGTGTGGCTCTGTTAGTACAACGAGGGTCATTCTCCTGCAGTGGAGACAAAAAGACCTGATGATGAACATTCGTAGGTACTTAACTTCAAAACATGCGAGTTTCTGTAATTTCTTACGATCTAGGTTAGCGCGTTGCAACCTCATGTATTGCTTTGGAGCTCGGAGAGATATGTTTTATCTATCATACATCAAAGATATCGTCAAATGTGACTGCTTCTAATGATAATGAGGGATAGTTGCTCTTAGATAAGAACGAACTATCAATTTTGGATTTCTGAAGTTCACATTCTTCAATACATGACGACCTCCGTGTAGTGGTCACCATGCTAGTCCGGTTTTGATCCCGGGTCAGAGCAAATTGAAAAAGGCTATTGCCTTTTTCAAATTGTTATGGGTCTTGGATATCTATATATGTATTTGTTATAAAATATAATATAGCTGATAACCCATAACACAAGCTCAATCAGTGTAATTTGTCCCTATATATTTATTATATTATTTATATTCTTATATGTATGTAACTTTTTAAGGCACCTAAAACAGTGTCAAGCAATTTCGGGTCTTTCAGAAGTTGACGCGTGGCACCAGGTTCCTTGAATACGCGCTTTATACAGTCGCATATTTAAACTTTAAGGCAATTAATAATTGCAGTAGCCTTTAGCCAACTCTTGTGTCACTAATTTTAACTAATCTAGTTTATACTATACTTTTAAACAAGACCTGGATGTCCATCGCACAAGGTAGAGATCAATGGCTTACTAGAGGGTAGGCCTTTTTCGAACAAAGGGACAGTATAGGCTATTAAAAAAACTTTTCTAATATAAACATACCAATTTGCAAACTATTGATAGTACAAAATATATTTACTGAATGTAGGTGTACCTATTCATTATATATTTTGAATTTATCGAATCTACTTAGAATTTAAGTCTGTGTTTCTATATTTATGTGTGTTCGACGATCCATTACTTATATCTGATCAGATCTTAGTACATTGTGGTATTCAAGATCAATCAATATATAACCAAGATCAAAAATAAGTACGAACAGGGTGTGGAAGCCCGTCAACTATTTAGAGAGCTCTCCACACGTTTGATCGACGTCTTTGGGGACCAAAGAGCTGGTGCGCATTTCGGCCAAAGGCTTAGCCTTGTAATACAACGCGGAAATGCCGCCAGCCTCTTGGGGACTCTGCCTGTTGACGGTGGCGATCTGGGAACGATTTTTTATATAAATTGATGTTTTTATTTTTAGTAATAGTTTTAATTTATAGAATAGCTTTTAGTTTAACATAATTTCATTATTATTAGATATTATTGTGTCCTGTATATGTTTATTTTGTGCAATAAAGTACGAACATGAACCAATTAAACTGAAATACAGAAATAGCAAAAAGTTGCGAGTTCATTTAGGGGCTACAAATAGAATTCGTGTGGGTGAACTTGTGTATATCTTTTTTACGTAGGTAAAATTGTTTTCTGAATTGAATTTCTATTCTTTCCAGATCTCACCTGTGATGTATTGACGACTACAGCGAAAGATGGCTGCCGTGGCGCTTCTCATAGCGCTGCAGCTAGCGGTTGTCAGCGCTGGAAAGTGTACCACGTAAGTTTTAGAAGATATCTGTAAAGGGACCACCATATAAATATTATGAGCAAGTTCATTCTACTATGCAATACCCATTATGTTTGTTTGTTACCACTTCACGCTTGAACTACTAAACTTATTTAGATGTTTGATATGGATATAGTTTGATACCCAGAGGAGGACATAGGATAGTTTTTATTCTGCAATGCCCACCGGGAGCAAATCCCACGGGCACAGATAGTAGTTTAATAAAATTAATATATCAGTCAAAACTTTAAAAAAAGACGGGTTGCACTCTGGGAGTGCCGGCAGAAGTGAAAACTTGAATATTAACGTTGTGCATTTTTGATATACGAAACATTTTCGCCGCGCCGTAGAAAGAGAGGGGGATACTCCCTCTCCTACGCCGCGCCAGCCTCCACTCTCCATCCGTCTTACGAATTTTCGATCAGGTCACGTGTCCTGACGCGAGTTTAACATTTTTTACCCATTCCAAAAAAGTGCACAACGCCGCTAAAGAAGTTTTCACTTCAAAAATGTCGGCCTTTGCATACGGCAAATTTGTATAAGCATCTCTAATTTTTTATTGTTTTTATTACTGTTATTTTATTATACTATATTAATCTAGTATAGCCCGTGGTTCGATTCATTACAGGTCGTTGTATAATTTGTCACTGCCACCAGTTTCGACTACTTACACGAAAACCAAAAGCAAAGTATCTCCTATATTTCCAAATATCTCAGTTGTAACACAAGTAAGGAACATTTCGCTATTTTTAGCTATTTCCAACCTAGAAAATATTTCTACGTTGAAAACTACACTGCTTACCAGTCCTCGTGACGCTTGACACGTTTCACTTTCTCGCGGGGTAAAGGTCATGTTCCAATGCTTGCGATACTTTTGAAGTTATACTTCTTTTAGCGCTATTAGGAAAAATGATGAGAGTGAATTTTTACGATGCGCGCGCACACCGACAGAAAAAAGCAACAGTATGAAGTTAGCCCACGATCTGGCTGTACTCTTTTTTTAAGCTTGGGGATTTGTAGAGTTCAATACAGAGTAAAATTTTAAAAACTTACTGGTTTTTTATCTCGAAAAGGATTCAAGAGACAGGTAATCGTACTAATAAAATTTTCTTATGTTTACAATGAATTGTGAACAAAAATGAATGCCTTGAAAACGTGTTAACGTACGTACCTACGTAACGTGTTAATGTACATGGTTCACGTAGATATTTCACTGATAAAAATTTATTTTACGATTTCGAGGCTTTTTAGTATTTAATGTTTTTATATAATAGTCCTTTTTTCCACAAAAAAAATAAATGTACAATTTTTAATTAAAAATAAATATTTTTGGCACGAGAAAAAAGCTATTCCCACGCTCTTTCTCGCCTGCAGTGAGACAGGTCCCTAAAAATGAAAAAGCACTTTTCATACGAGCAAAGCAACGGTTTTATTTAAAAACACGGTTTTACAGCCTTTCAGAAGGTCAAGAGCCGTTTTTAATGTGAAATCGCACTTTTGTGAATCTCACTCTTTATTTTTCGTTTGTAAAACGTTTTGATGTTACGTAGGAGTGAAAATAATTAGGATGCCAAAAGGGTCGGCTGAAAGGGACTATTTTGTATGAAAGTTATCTTTGGACAAGCTTTTGTGTTTATATTCATTATACTATAGGGAGCAGTGACCTATTAAGGCCTTTGTAATATAAATATATACGAACAAATCATACAGATTGAGCTAGCCCCAAAGTAGGTTTGGGACTTGTGCTAACTCAATGATACTACATTTTATAACAAATATTTATATAGATAAACATCGAGGACCCAGGTTAATCATAAAAAGATTATTTTTTATCATGACCTGACCGGGTATCGAACCTGGAACCGCCGTTGTGACACCTTCTCTCACTAGTCCAAGGAAATCGTCAAAAAGAGTTAAAAAAAGTAAGTTATAATTGTGTATTTTAAAAAGCAGAACTACAAAGGAGAGGCAAACACTGGCGTATTTTAAAGAAACCTAAGAAAATCAAAACGTTATAAAAGACTTAAAAAATCATGGAAGAAAATGTAGGTACCGAGCAGTTCATAAAAAATACAATACTATAATAATAAACATCACTAGCAGGCCTACTGAAATAGATCTCTTTTGATATAAGTAATATTGTTGTTTGCCTTGCGGCAGAGTAGAATAGGGCCACTCCGAGTCTTCTCGTGGATGTCGTTAAAGGTGACTTAGGAATAACAAGCTAAACAAAGCTTATAAACATCAATTAGGCCTCTCCAACCCGTCTAGCCGGCGCGGCATGAAGAGTGTAGGCCAAATCCTCTGGCTGTTCTGGCCAAGTATGGCTCTGGTAGTACAGAGAGGGTCGTGCTCCTGCAGTGGAGACAAAAAGACCTGATGATGATGATGAATGCTTTTTTTTTGTGTACTTTTTGCATACATTTTCCGACACTTTAACAACTTATTTCTCAAAATGGAAAACAATAGCGCAATTAGCCCAGAAAGAGATGGATTATTAACATGACTCTGTTACTAAGACATTTTAGTGTAGTTTTTAGGGTTCAAAAATAAAAAGATACAAGGGACCAACTTATACAATGTACTCGGAAAAGATAAATTTTAAAATTAGTTTTTGAGTTCCGTGAACTTATCTTATAGTCGTTTTTTGCAAAATATTCCCTAATTAAAGCATTCTTATATTTTTTTTTTATCGAAACATTTAAATGATAAAAAGTCTTTCATAAACGACTTTGAAAATTCTAATTAATTTTAAAGTAAACACAAAGGCCAATTACAAAAAGAAAACCTATTACAAAACAAAGATCATTTTGTTTCGAAATTACAAGCACTTTAATTGTTTTACAAATATTGTTTGGAACAATTGCTGAAAACATTAAGTAAACAATCTGGCTTCAGGCCAAGGTATACAAAATATTAACGTGAAGAGAAGTGTGGTAAATCTTGCGTACGCATTGTGCGTGTGATAACTATACATATATATAACGTGTATGTCGCAGTTAGATTGTATAATCCGTTGTTTAACAAAACCTCTAGCATTACAGCTCGATTTTGTAAAACAGCTGAAAATCATTCAGCTAGATCACAATGTGTTACGTTTAACAGAATGGCTAACGTAAGATTGTAGATTTCAGTTCGGGATTCTGCCACTAGTAGCTTGTGGTTGTCAGTGTCGTAACAACAAACATGGTCTCCAATAAGGTTAATTCTTCACGGCGTTCCGAGAGTAAGGTGTTTTCATCGAAAGACATTGGGAACATAGTTTGTGATTTCGAACTACGAAAGATTGAAAAGACGCAGACCTTTGACTTGGTTCCCATATTGTTGTTTAGACGCCCGCCTGCCGGCAAGATGGAAAATTCTCGTGGATCAAATGAAGGCCTTAAGAAATCGCTACGCCATTGAGTTGTCGGGTTTACAAAATTTTGATATCTAATTGCATTGAGCTGATCATCATTCTTTATTGGTGTTTTATGATGTTAAAGACTGGATTACAAAGTAATGAGTTGAATCGAGGTTTTATTTCCGATGCACGAATAATAAAAAGCAACTATTGCCTCCCTAAAATTTTTTTGGTAACAGTTTTATTTAATAATGGTAACCCTATATGTGATCTTACCGTAAGTTATTTTGCTAAACGTAATTACGTGACTCATTTAAAATCCAGCTGAACGGTTTTCAGCAGTTTCACAAAACCGAGGTGTAATGCCAGACAGCTAGAGGTTTTGTCAAACAGCGGATTATACATTATACAATCCAACTGCAAAATATTATATAAACAGTTATCAAGTGCGTATTTTGCGTGTACGAGTAAGACTTTTATGTTCACTTCGAGATATATTCCTAATAAAAATAATTACAATTTGCACAGAGGCGGGCATTGAGCAAATTAAGTCTATCTGTAAGTTATTGGTGCAATAAAGATTTTAATCATCAAATACAAACAACGAGAAAGAAAACACACATAGGTATTCTTCCGTCGTTTAAAAATTACAGTTTTCATAAATTCTTCAAGAGACCTCTAACTAATCCTACCAAGTAATCCTATGGCAATTCGGGCAATAATTAAAAGATGGGACTGTAATTCTTAGTTATATATGTAAAGCTGGCTAAGCAATCAAAATCCATCAACCAATCATTTGACCGAGTGATGACGATGACCGCTGACCGGCGGTCCTGCCAGACAGTCGCCCCGCGCCCCGTGCCCCCCGCGATGACGTAGTCGCTCCGTTTGCGATGTACATTGTTAGAGTATTCAATTGGGATGTGTCACTTCTGTACACTCGCTAGTTTGCTCGAGAGTAAGAAAAAGTGTAATCACGTCTTTGAAATAAAATTACATTAAAGCATTAGAGAGGAATTTATTGGAAGAACGTGTAGAAATTGCGCATTCAAATGGTGTTCATTGACAAAATAGTATTTTACCTGACTGGTTTAGAACGAGGGTAGTGTTAAATAATATTTTAAATATTAAAAATCGACTTCAACTTGAAACTAAACAACCGATTTTATAAAATTAAACTAAATTAGGTAACTGAATTCTCCCGGGTCCATCATCACAACAGCTCATTGACATCATAATATTGTATTGTCATTCGACTTATGTACCAGTATGCAGAATTCAACATTATATTCTTCTCTGCCGTCACTAAAAGAATTTTCAAATTGGACTAATTAAAATTCCCTACCGGAGGACCCCTTCCTCTGATAACTACAAGTATCTCCGCAAAGTTTGCCACCACACTAGCACTAATTTCAAAGTAAACAAACACCCCACGGCTGACTTCCAAAGTTGCAAGTTTTACCGCTTCCTCGCAGTTGGCTTCTAGTCTATTTTTAATAAGTGCCAAACTTGGCTATAGAGCGGTAAAGATAATAAAGAACCGCGGTACCCATAGGAAAGGACTAGTGAAACATTATCTTCTTCTCTGCCATCACTAAAAGGTACTAAAGAATCTTCAAATTAGACTAATTGAAATTCCCCTGCCTCTTATAACTACAAGTATCTCCGCAAAGTTTGACACCACAGTAGCACTAATTTTAAAGTATACAAACACCCCACGGCTGACTTTCAAAGTTGCAAGTTTTACCGCTTCCTCGCAGTTGGCTCCTAGTCTATTTTTAATTCGTGTCAAACTTAGCTATATAACTTTGTTCAATATGCTATAAAATTATTTTGAAAACTCATTTTCATGCATAACCAAAACTTTGTCCATTCTAATAACCATCTCGCGTAAACATTTTATCTATGGGCCAACACAACACAAGTTACAATGAAATAAATAAATACAAATAGTTAAGGATAAATCATGTGGTCCTGCAGTGGAGATAAAAATACCTGATGATGAAGATGATGAAAGATAAATCACACCGATCTAGCCATCCCCAAAGTAAAATTTTTAATGGAATACTACTTAATTTAAATAATATTTGTAAGGCTGTGTAGAGCTGGTCAAAATAAAAGATGGAAGGGGGTGTTAACTATATGTGTATTCTGCCATAAAACAGGCAGGAAGAGAGAAATCCACAGATTACGCAGAAACTTACACCACAAAGTTCTCACTTCATGTTTACAGCGGACGTATGTACCACAGATAAAACATAACATGCAGTGTTACCAACAACTTAAAGATATACCATCCGGGTCAGTCAAAAATCAATTTTACAACTGGCTCTGGCTGGAGATCGAACCCAGAACTTCCTGAATGATGAGCTAGGTGTTAACCATTACGTCACGGAGAAATTCTAAATTCAGATATTTTTCAGTAACTAGACCTTGACCACCATTTTTACACGTCAATAACGTAGTCATCAACATCATCATCATCAGGTCTTTTTGTCTCTACTGCAGGAGTACGATCCTCTTTTAACTACCAGACTACTTTGCCAGAGCAGCCTGAGGACTTAGCCTACATTCTTCTGGCTGGCCAGACGGGTCGGAGAGGTCTCATTGATGTTTGTAAGCTTTGTTTAGCTTGTATTTCCTAAGTCGCCTTCTACACTTGGACACTTGGAGTGGCCCAATTTACTCTGCCGGAAACCACACGGCAACAATAATAAAGTGTACATTACAATTTATTTTTAAAGAAAAGGTTTCGATACCAGCGCTTCGCAACAACCACTGCAGAGAAGATTTAGCTAATCTAACAGAGTATTAATTCAAAAGCCGTAACAACAAACAACATAAGTACGTGTATGTGGGAGGAAACTTAATTCAAACTCGTCTGATAAAGCGACAAGCCCGTGCATTAAAATTTTACGACAAAACTTCGGCGATAATCATTTTTCAAAGGTTAGGGAGCAGCAACTTGCGAAGAAATTTTAGGCTAATTTTGTTTCCAAGAGTCACTCAACCAGAGATTTCTTCAAATATAAGTAAAGTAATAATACAAATTTTACATACTTTATCTGTTATTAAAACCATGATGTATAAATGGTAAGAATAACTCAATGTTGGCATTATTAAAATTTATTTTTTAAAGAAAAGGTACCGACGAAACTTCGGCGATAATCATTTTTCAAAGGTTAGGGAGCAGCAACTTGCGAACAATGTTTTCGGCTAATTTTGTTTTCGAAAGTCACTCAACCAGGGATTTCTTAAAATATAAGTAAATTAATAATACAAATGTAACATACTTTATCTGTTATTAAAACAATGATGTATAAATAGTAAGAATAACTCAATGTTGGCTTTATTAAAATTTATTTTTTAAAGAAACGGTACCGATACCAGCCCTTCGCAATGACTGCTGAGAAGATTTAGCTAATCTAACACAGTATTAATTCAAAAGCCGTAACAACAAACAACATAAGTACGTGTATGTGGGAGGAAACTTAACCGACAGTTAAAGGGTTAATTCAAACTCGTCTGATAAAGCGACAAGCCCGTGCATTAAAATTTTACGACGAAACTTCGGCGATAATCATTTTTCAAAGGTTAGGGAGCAGCAACTTGCGAACAATGTTTTCGGCTAATTTTGTTTTCGAGAGTCACTCAACCAGGGATTTCTTAAAATATAAGTAAATTAATAATACAAATGTAACAAATTTTATCTGTTATTAAAACCATGATGTATAAATAGTAAGAATAACTCAATGTTGGCATTATTAAAATTTATTTTTTAAAGAAAAGGTACCGACGAAACTTCGGCGATAATCATTTTTCAAAGGTTAGGGAGCAGCAACTTGCGAACAATGTTTCGGCTATTTTTGTTTTCCAGAGTCACTCAACCAGAGTATTCTTTAAAAATAAGTAAAGTAATAATACAAATGTTACTTTGTCGGTTATTAACACCATGATTAGTAGTAAGAATAACTCAATGTCGGAATACGGTCGCGACTACGGAGCTCTACACTACCCGACACGCACTTGGCCTCTTATATCAAATTTCAAAATTCTGTATATTTTGTTTTCCCCCAGACCACGATAGAAGATTATTTTCCTTGTCCTAGCATAATGAGGGTTTTCCATTAATGATCGGTAGGGACGGCAAAGAAATAAATAAATTTAAATTTGAAATTTCTTCTTGTCTCATTATCATCTCTTGCGGAATGTTCATTATTTTATAATTAAGATGTGTACCTTATATCTTAAGTAAAACAAAGTCGTGTTAGTTGCACTATTTATGACTTGAAAACAGCTGGACTGATTTAGATGAAATTTGGTATTGATATAGTTTGAGACCCGGCTAAGGACAGGATAATTTTTGTACTGAAATTCCCACGGGAAGCGGAGCTCTCAGGTATAGCTTGTAAGTGAATAATATTAATTTAATAGACGCAAAGTTCCAGCAGGAAAATTCTACAACTACGGTACCCTAGCAGAAACCGTTTTTTCCGTGTTTTTTCAAAACGACAAGACACAAAATGTTTTTATGCAGCGCACATTGACACCATTCTTCTTCGTTGTGTCTATGACTGAATAATATACATTAAATAACTGCTAACCAGTAGGAGGCCATAGGAACAGCATTAGATATGACATAACTAAATTATTTGAAACACTGTTTTACTTACGTATTGTAGTCGAAAACGGCCAATCAGGTATGATTGGTTTAGATGATCTACATACTACTTTTGCTATTTTTATTTTATCATTGTATATGTATTTGTTTTGGTACAATAAAGTTATTACAAACAAACAAGTTTTTTTCCGTGTTACTGGCCTAAAACACTCTTTATTTATAGCCGGAAATTTGCAAGAGGATTTGCTTTTAAAGGTTTTTACAAAATGTGGGTCGTGTCCGGTATTCCTTTGCCAAAATATTTCACCTGCTGAAAACAACAGGTTTCACCGTAGAGTTCTAACATTTTGAGGTTCTAATGTTACTCTGTCAAGGTTCATAAAACGAGAGTACTCGAGTAGTATACTGACTTTGAAACGATGTTCTAGCCAATTTGTAGCTTAATATTAGAGTTAAGTCTACTGTGACAAACGTTACACAGGTTTATTTGCTAGGCAAATTAAAAAAAACGACTGTCGAGAACGCCATCTAGTGATGTGTAGTGAAACTACTGATACAACTTGATATCCTTAGCGTCATTTATTATTTGATAGAGAAAGCCCTGACTTTTAAGAAATAACTCCCAATAACTTTTAAACAGCTGAACCGATTAAACAAACATGGCTAAGAACCACCGCAAGGGAACTTGGTTTTACGTAAAAAAAAATTGCATCGAATTTGGTTTATCCGTCCGACCGTTACGATGCCACTGACAGATAGACAGATGTTATCGCAAACTCATAACACCCCTCTTTTTGTCGGTGGTTAAAAATGTTTGATTTGTTTGTTTTGTTTTTCATGTGTGTGTCAACACTGGTGTCAGATTTTTTAAGCTATGTCATCTGATATAGCTTGACGACTGCCATACAATGATGACAGTCGGGAACAACGGCTTATACCTGATTGCCAAAGCGCGGAGGAGCTTGGGACATTTTTATGACTTGTAGTCACCCATCCAAGCGGACCACGCTTATAAATTGAATATTCAATATTTAACAACTGCAGTTGAACTCCAACGCAAAATTTTATACTTACATATAATTAATAAACCACGTTAACATCGAGTGTACTCGTTTAACGTACAAAACAAATTGTTTTTATTAAACGAACATTCAAAGAGTAAACTCGACGTCCCTCGTTCAGTGTTTTTGTCGAACAATAGTAAATACACTGCATGAATGTACATTTAATTAATTAAACAAGCGTTAAGCCGTCAGGCTTGTTGCGAGCGCAAATACGTAAAAAGAATATTCATTTTGTCCCCAAGAGGTTTATACTTTTAATTTTTCTTAGTGGATTTTTTCGGATGAAGTCGAAACATGTCGGCCAGTAGCTGAGTATCCGTTAACTCATTCTAATAATGGTATATAGAATTTAAGTTACGTAAAGCTTAAAGTATGGCACTTTCCATGCTGGTCTGGGAGAAAAGAAAAACTTACAATATACAAGCTCCTTCTCTTCCCACGCAAATCTTAGGAGTCGATCGAGGGACTAAGCAAACATACATAAATATTTTAGGGGCCAGTACTAAGTGGCCGTTTTTCGCAAATGTACGAAAAAAAGCCTTATCGTAAACAGTAGTTCATTAAATAGTTTGAAGGGTTATCTTAGCTTTGTCAAGATAACATTTTAAATGATATCTCCAAAACCCGAACTGCTCTGTTTGTCCCATTAAGATATATTATGTATGTATGTACAGCTATTACTGTTGCATTAGAATTTTAATTAAAAATCTGGATATCAATATCTGCTTTATTACCTTTATAAAATGAATGTTCTAAACGTGGGATTGTGAATATTTTTTGCAATGAAATGTTCTCTTTTAATTCATGAAATTCGCAAAGCTCTCGATTGAGTGCCGCTATCCAATATTCCAATATTTGTTTATTTTCGTGTTTATTTATTCGAATGGTTTTCATAAAATTTTATCTGTTTAATTTTCGTATTTTAAGTTAAATGGGATCTCGTTAAAATGTTATGAATAGCCTCTTTTATTTTAAATGATAGATTAAGATACAGACAGATACATTTTCATGTCTATATCCCTGACGGGGTAGACAGAGCCCAGGGCCGTTAGGCCCAAAGGCCACGCTTAGCGTGGTAGTGGACGTTAAAATGGAAAAGGAATCAAAATAGTGATGGGTTGCTAGCCGCATCGCCTATTACCATGATTCAAATCTCGCCCATTCCCTCGATCAGCTCTTACGATCTGCGCGGGAAGAGAAGCAGCTGGTACAGTCTACGTTTTTTCTTTTATCCCAGACCAGCATGGAAGCAATTATTAGATTTAATGTTTTATTAAATAATTTTATATGGCATACTGTTGCCTTCGACATGACTGGCTGGAAGCAGAAAGGGGAGGCGTTTGCTAATTATTTTTTTTATATTTTTTGTTGTGCAGTGTATGACAGATAAAACTAAATAACAAAGTAACAAACCAGTTTGGCGACCTCCGTGGCGTAGTGGTCACCATCAAGTCCGCTACCCAGAGGTTCCGGGTTGGATCCCCGGTCAGGGCAAGTTGGAAAATGGCTTTTTTCAAATTGTTTCGGGTCTTGGATGTTTATCTTTATTTTATTTGTTATAAAATATAGTATCGTTGAGTTAGTATTTCATAACACAAGACTCGAACTTACTTTGGGGCTAGCTCAATCAGTGTAATTTGTCTTTATATACCTATTTATTTAGTTATTTAAGCTTAGTTATTTCCAGACTAGACTAGAACCATTCCTTTTCTTTTTTTCCTGTTGATGTCATAAGAAGCGACTAAAGCACTAAGCACAAACATAATGCTACAATAACAAAACACGTTACTTTGTGTTCAAGTTGTTTGCCGATCATAGCAAGCTAATATACTTACGAGTATATCGGGCACAAAGTTTGAGTTTTTATTGCTAAAGCAGCATTTTTCATTATTTACTCCTCCTTTATGCGAATAATGATGCTTGTTACAGTCAGCTTCGTTGATTGATGGACATTTTGCTAATGATTCCGGAGAAGTGCTCGCGGATCCAACGAGCTCTATTGAACTGTCTGCTCATTATGATCCGCCTATTTGACGGAGCTCTACGGATCAATCAAACAGAATTCTTTAGAAATATATAGGTAATTTTATGTATATGAATAACAAAGACCCACTCGTGGAATTAAGTTACATATGTATATGACTTTATAGTTTCAAATTTAAAATAATTTCGAACCAAATGCCGCGGAGGTGTTACATCTTCCTTATTTGTTTACTTAATTAAATAAATGAATAGGAACAAATCACACAGTTATCATTTTTGTTCGATAAAGTACATACATACACTTGTATTTTTTTACAATTTATGTGAACTCGCTAGAATTCACATAAATTGTATTCTTTTTTGTAAGCGAATTAAATATTAATAATATTGAGCAAGAATCTTCCCGTAGTCTGGTTTTCGTTTTTAAAACTATACCTACTTATTTTGTACAAAGAACATCGGTTACACCATTTCTTTTTAATTATGTAATCTGTACAAACAGTTGATTAATTACTCGATTGGTTGGTTTAATGTAATTAATTTCACAAATGAAATCGGATTCACAATTATTGTTCCCGATTCACTACGCCGTAAGATTATTTGATTTCAATCCTGTTCAATTTCGACGCCTTCCAATTATACTTACTTCTCTACGTATACAGGTTGTTCTCTTTATTTATAAAAACGGCGAGATACATGGAGAAACTTGAAATACAGAACAGACCCCAAATGGTAGCAAAAACGATGATAAAATTAATAAGAAAACATATTACATATTACTTACTCGTAGATTAACCCAAGCACAACATACATAAAATATACCTATGCTGTTCAATTGAAAGAATATAATATATGATAGGCTATATAAATCTCCTTCTACTTACAAATCAACATCATCATAGTATTATGTTTTTAGAGCATAAACTTCTTCCTAAACCATTCTTTTTGTTTCTGCCGTGACATCTAAAATTAAATCTAATGTGTACATTTTTCATACAAAAAACAATAACGGATTCTTATTTCTAAACCTATTCCAATTTTCGTGAATTTTGCAAATGTCGTAGATTTTATTTTAAAAAAATAGGTTATATTTGGTTTTTATTTTGAAGTACAAAAAAAAACAAAATTAGAAAAATTAACAACGTTTTAAAGGTGAAAAAGAGTAATCGCCTATAATATTATTTTTCAGAAAAATATATTACGCCTGTGACCGGAGAACAAAAATCCAAGAACTACCATTTTTCAACTTACGTACAAGTCTTAATTCTGATAAATATGACGTCAGTCGTTCATTTGACTAAATTTGGTACCTATATGTAGGTATATGCCTAGGCCGGAAGCATAATAAACCAACACAAAACAGAACTTGGAATGTTTGTTTTAGTCTATAGCAACACGTGGTACGCAAACCAGACCTTAAGCTATTTATCTAAAGTTTCTCTGCTCTGGACTGCCAGCGGTGTACTATTTACTGTCAGGGCAAGCTGGAAAATGGCCTTCTTCAAATAATCCTGGGTCTTGGATGTTATCTATATATGTATTTGTTACAAAATATAGTATTGTTAAATTAGTCTCCCATAATAAAAGTCAAAAAAAGAATTAAGTACTAACTAGGTAGATATTATAAAGTTTATTATACTTTATAATAGCTTCCTAGAACGTAAAGATATGTTATATTTTTCTCGTAACTTGGTCAAAGTTTGTCTATTAGGATTATTGATTATTTTTTCTACAAAGCGCAAACTCTTTTTGATACATCGTTACAGTTAATAAATATCACAAAAACTTTGCTTCCTTATTAACCTGTACAGAACGTATATATGAGAAATTCATTTACACAATAAAATAAATATTTATGGTATTGTCATAATAAATAATAAAATAATCTATGACTTGTATTTATTATAAAAATATAGTTTCGTTGGGTTAGTCTCCCATAAAAAAAGTCTCGAACTTACTTTGGAGCTAGCTTAATCAGTGTAATTTGTCCCTATATATTTGTTTATTTGTCTTAAAATATAAATGGTATTAACTATTTAAAGAAAACATAGTCTATGTTGCAGGTTGTAAGCTTTTTCGTAATTTAGACCCAAAAATACAGTCTCAACAATAAAAAACCTTTTCCATCCCACCGATCGGAGACTATGTTGCAGGTTTTTCGTAATTTAGATCCAAAAATAGAGTCTTAACAATAAAAAAACCTTTTCCATCCCAAAGATCGTATTAAACGGATACACTGGACAATGCTCGTAGTGAGCGTACTCAATCGGTTTATTGTTCCCGATAATTTGACCTCTCGAGCAGAGGTCGCCGGGCCAGCTCCGGGTCCACTTTTGTGCTCAAGTGTAAAGATTCTTTAGAACGACGCGATTGAGTTTTGAAACGAGGCAGTTGGCTATTTCTGTGAAAACGTGTTTTATTTTTAGGAAAGTATAACAATGTTTGTTAAGTCTACAGCAAATTGTGGTACGCAAACCAGACCTTAAGCTTTTTATCTAAAGTTTATCTGCTCTGAATTGTCGGCTATGTACTATTTACTATTTTGCAATATAAATGGTATTAACTATTTAAAAAAGAGACTTTTTTCGTAATTTAGACCCAAAAATAGAGTCTTAACAGTAAAAAACCTTTTTCATCCCAAAGATCGTATTAAACGGATACACTGGACAATGCTCGTAGTGAGCGTACTCAATCGGTTTTATTGTTCGCGATAATTTGACCTCTCGAGCAGAGGTCGCCGGGCCAGCTCCGGGTCCACTTTTGTGCTCAAGTGTAAAGATTCTTTAGAACGACGCGATTGAGTTTTGAAACGAAGCAATTAGCTATTTCTGGAAACCCGGGTTTTATTTTTAGGAATGTACAAAAATGGTTGCTTTAGTCTAGAGCAACATTTTAGGAAAGTATAAAAATGTTTGTTAAGTCTACAGCAAAATGTGGTACGCAAACCAGACCTTAAGCTGTTTATCTAAAATTTATCTGCTCTGGTTTGTCGGCTGTGTACTATTTACTATCTTGCAATATAAATGGTATTAACTTTTTAAAAAAGATACTTTTTTCGTAATTTAGACCCAAAAATAGAGTCTTAACAGTAAAAAACCTTTTCAATCCCAGCGATCGTTTTAAACGGATACACTGGACAATGCTCATAGTGAGCGTACTCAATCGGTTTATTGTTCGCGATAAGTTGACCTCTCGAGCAGAGGTCGTCGGTCCAGCTCCGGGTCCACTTTTGTGCGCGAGTGTAAAGATTCTTTAGAACGACGCCCATGAGTTTTAAAATGAGATAGTTAGCTGTAACTGAGAAAACGTATTTTATTTTTAGGAAAGCACAAAAATGTTTGCTTTAGTCTACAGCAACATGTAGTACGCAAACCAGACCTTAAGCTATTTATCTAAAGTTTATCTGCTCTGGACTGCCGGCTGTGTACTATTAACTGTCTTTCAATACACATGGTGTTAACAACTATTTAAAACAGAGACTTTTTTCGTAATTTAGACCCAAAAATAGAGTCTTAACAGTAAAAAACCTTTACCATCCCAGCGATCGTTTTAAAAGGATACACTGGACAATACTCGTAGTGAGCGTACTCAATCGGTTTATTGTTCGCGATAATTTGACCTCTCGAGCAGAGGTCGCCGGGCCAGCTCCGGGCCCACTTTTGTGCTCAAGTGTAAAGATTCTTTAGAACGACGCGATTGAGTTTTAAAACGAGGCAGTTAGCTGTTACTGTGAAAACGTGTTTTATTTTTAGAAAAGTATAAAAGGCAACAGGATTGTAAAAGAAAGCTAAGAAGTTGAAATGTAACAAAGTTTTATTGAAAAAATAATGTGTATTTGCGTACTTATAGACGTCTTAATATTGTCGAATAATATACGTCCATGCAAACGTATCTGTAATTCAGTCCAAGGACTACGAAATATTTTAAATAACAGTGCGAGCCTAACTCGCGCACGAAGGGTTCCTTACCATTATTTATAAAGGACGTTTATTTTGCATGGGAGCCTAACTTAAATATTTTTAATTGTTCCATTTTTAGTATTTGTTGCTATACGGCAACAGGCGGATAGCGGCAATACATCAGCTGTGAAAATTTCAACTCGCTAGGTATCGGTTCGGTAGATAGATACATCCTGGTGACAGACAGATGGATGCAGACGGTCAGCGGTCTTAGCAACAGCGTCTCGTTTTTACTTTCTGGGTAAGGAAAGGTAAGAGAATTTCAAAAGTCATTATTTACCAACATCGGCACCAAATTACTCAAGCAATTTTTTATAAAACATGAACATTTTCGTCACATAGATTCACCTGACAAATTCCACAAAATAAAATCGAGAGCAGCCTGTATGAAATTTGTTTGTCATCACACGGCACTTCTCCGAAATCGATTAATCATCTCGTCCTAATAAAATTTACTACTCGACATCACTTGGCTTGGAAATTCGATTTATTCCAGAAAGTCATCAATTAGATGGAAGGCCTTCTTGACTTTGCAAAGGCGTCGGTTTTTTGCGAATTTAGAGTTTGGATAACCCTTTTAAAAGTTAAGTTCTTTGCTTAAGTTTGGTGACAAATAGCGTAGGGGATGTTTTAAATTAGGGATGAGAGTTTGCAAGCAACTTTAAGGTTTTTTAAAAAATTAAAACTAAAGTGAGACATATATTAAAATGAGTTACGAGCCCGTTGACTCATTTCAACAATTTTAAGATCTTAAAATCATTAAATTTAATAACTTTATATTATTGGAATTTAATTATTGCAGAATATTGTTCGTGGAAGTTCAGGAGTGCGGTAGTCAATTAGACAATTAAAATGTCTTTATTTTATCTGACTTCCAAAACGGAGGAGTTTGTCAATTCGTCGCGATTTTTTTTATGTTTGTACACCGATTATTCGAAGATGTCTGGTTAGATTTAGAAAATTATTTTTTTATTTGAAAGGGAATGCTTGGCAGGTGGTATCAAAATCTGTTGTGAAGTTTAGGTGTACAGTCGGGTTTTCGCTCAATAAGGTTAATATACCGCTCTCGTACTTTTTTAATGCATGGGATATAGAATCGCCATTTACCCAAAACGCTCTGTCTGCCCCATAAGGGAAAAAGACGTGATAGTTGTATACGAGTATATTTTAAGCAACCTTTCACTATATTTGGTGTCCATTTCTCGCCCATTTACTGAACGACTGCCCTTCAAAGAGCTCTTCTTTGAAGATCACTCTCATTATATGACAGCTACTGATGTTCCTATAACAGCCACCACCATAACAGCTCGTTCATTACTTATATTACTGAGTCATTCTCATCATTATGGTTGTACGAAAATGTATTCGATGCACTGAACTACTATATTGCATGGAGACGTCGTTTTATTTGTCAACGTCTCGTCTGTGAGCAGATCGGAATCCGGTCGACATGCATTGTTTTACTATGGCGTCTGGTATTTTACACTGGCAACAGGAATGGAACAAGTACAACTCGTTTGTACCATTATTCCCATTAAATATAACAATAGCACAAATGCGATTATATAGGACACTACTCTAACAAAAATTTGCAAATGAATCCCTAAATTGAAAAATTGAGGCCGCAATAATTGATATACATAACCAAGTTGATTACAGCGTTCTAGTACTAATAGTCTTTGAGTAAAACGCGGAAGGAGAGACAGACAGACATAGTGAATGAAACTATATAAATTTTATGCCAGTGAACCCTAAAAATAGCCCTTAGATTTAAAGGAAAATGAGTTTGGGCCCATGTACCAGTATATTTGGGACATGTATATCGGCCCTGTTTTCAAACTGAAAGAACATTCTAAAACTACTTTACAACAATTTCTGGCACTTCTGCAGGTCTTGGTATATCTATAATTTATCATAGAAAAATTTCTACGTTTGGCAAATGATTAAGACGTTGAGTAATGTAACGGCTTGGCTAGTGGGCGCGTTCTTAGTGGCATGGTTGACGATGTCTATTCTAGTTAAATACTTCAGTGACTATGTATGTGGGTCGGAATTTCAGATGCGTTTACAAAAATGTGCTGGATCCTTTGTGTATAATCGAGATTCTGATGAGTCACGAAAATCTTGTATTGGCGTAAACTGATTGGACTTCTGTACGGGTTAACGTAATACGTGACTTGTAATCAAAAAATTCGTAAAACAAATGAGAAATAGAATAGGCATGACAATGGAAAAATATGTTTGGTCCATCGGTTAGATTATTAAAAAATATTGTATACGTATTTTTTCTTTTCTCTGAGAAACCAAAGATGATATAAATGATGCTGTTATTTTATAAGTGTTAAAAATTGTAAATGTCTTTTGGTGCAATGAAGTTTTTTTATTGTATAATATTGTATGATGAAGATACAGCGCATATAAATTTCGCATGACGTCACGGCTGGGTACGATTTTGACTTAGCGGTGACGTCGCAAGCCCCCACTCCGGAACTTTGACGCTCCGTATCTTGAAATTTTTTACTTTTTTACTGCCGTCACCGCTATTTCCTTAGTTTTGGCAGAATCGGGTAAAACACAACATCCGGCTGTTAAAATTTGATCACATTATGAATGCTATAGACCGTAGCAGAGAACTTTCAGTGGCGACCTCTTTGCAAATAATTTACACCATCTACAGCAAATTTGCGCAGGAATAGAAGCAACTTTACTTTTTACGATTTTTTTCTCAGATCAGAGTAGCTTTCCATGACTACCTAACTAACAAAAAGTTTGGAAATCCAAATGCGCACGCCACATAATGCTCATGGCACGATTTATTACGGATATGTCCCTTCTTCGTTGTATAAGCCATTATCAGGGTGATAATGGCTTATACAACGAGGCAGGGACATTGTCACACGAAAATAAATAAATAAATATATAGGGACAAATCACACAGATTGAGCTAGCCCCAAAGTAAGTTCGAGTCTTGTGTTATGGGATACTAACTCAACGATACTATAATATATGACAAATACATATATAGATAAAATGGGATGTTTCAAATGGTAAACTTTTTCAAAACCTTTCCTTAGAAGGATGATATCGTACTGTCTTACTGATAGTTCATGTAGTAGGTGCAACCTTTCTACGCTCACTCTAACATCTTTCGTTTCTGGTCACATTTTACAATACTCTATATATATCCGTCTTGTAAATCATATTTCAAAATATAATGTATGTAAGGAAAAATATTGCCTTGTTTAATAAAGTGGGTGATTTTACGGATAGAAACTTACGTAATATAAATGATTTATTTACACCGTACTATAGGCTGAAAACAGTCAGTAAGTCGTTTATGGGAAACTGTATAAAGTTTTATAATAAATTGCCAGAACCGGTTCTTGGTATGCCAGATAGAAAATTTAAAGCTTATGTAAAGAAAGTACTTTGTGATAAGGCTTACTATACGGAACTGATGATTACCTTAGAGACAAAAATATCTGGTTTGAGCTTAGCGCGGGTCCATCTTAAAGGTTTGTATTTGTACATTCACAAATGTCATAATGTAAGTACATTCTGTACACGTTTTAGTACTAAATTTACAAATTGGCATTAATTTTAAACTTGGCATCATGCTTTATTAAAAATTATGACATAACAATGTATTCTTAGTCCACATATCTAATTTTAATATTGTAAGTTGACGTTTTTGGAGAAAATGCTGCAGTACAGTTTGTTACCGCTTCTTCTGTACTTGCGCTTAGGAAGCGGCAGTAAACTTAGCTGTGAGTAAATGATCTGACGTCAACATTTACCTTTAATTAAATCAAAAGAAAAAGAAAAAAGTGACATTTATCAAGTGATACAAATATCCAAAGATAAATAAATGATTCTAAATTTATGCCAAAAATAATACATAAGTACTTAACTACTTCTTTTAGGCAAGTGGGTATTTTTTATGTACCTGTCATTTTTGCTCAACAGATTTTTCTTTTTGTGGTAAGACGGAGGATTTACAGAAGTAGAACGAATAAACCAAGCGGAAATAAAAATATTCCTATACAAACGTTGCCATAGAGACGGCTTTAGATAATATTGACTTTGATATCTTATGTAAACAAATAATGAGCGGCTCGAGACATATTGCGATGTTATTATTCAGTACGCATAACTTTGAGGAAATACCAGTTTATGTGTGTATTTTCTCTCCTACTTTTATCTACTTACTTAAATATATCTCATTTTACTTCATCAAATGTTTAGTGATTAGCAATGTTTCTTGTATGTATGTTTGTTTACGTCAAATCTTGCAACTCAAGTTTTTACCAGTTATCCTCAACTGATTTAGCTGAAATTTTGCATATTTGAGTAAGTCGGATGAAAAAAAATATATCATGGAGTCAATAAGATGTTCTGATGATGGAGCCTAGAGATATTATTTATAGTTATAAAACAATATAACCTTATTAAGTAGGACTCGTTTGATTTGTCTTGACGAGCACTTGATGGTAGATGAAGGTTGAAGATAGGAGGTGGCCGTTTGTAAAACTTTTTCTATGAATTCATTCCCAAAAAGAGTTGTCGTTGTAGCACGAGATGATTAAATTCTTTAGTCGCCTTTTACGACATCAACAGAAAGAGTGGTTCTATTCTAATTGGTTGCAGGCTGCTTCCAATGGGTTGTTTTGGAAAAACTTGGCTTGTGTCCTGCAATGGAATTCCTGCGATTGATATTATGATAATGATTCTAGATTCTAAATCGGAAGCTAACACAGCCTTTTCTTTATGTATTTTATCATGAAGTAAGTGTAAGCAAAATTCTCTCCTGACCTAGATTCCCTCAAAACAGTTGATCAGCCAAAGCTTGAAGGTCGTGTTTGAAGAAAATTAAAAAAAATACTTGCATATTCTATATTCCTATGCTGATATGATGATGATGATGGTTTTAAATCGGAAGCTAACTCAGCCCTATCTTTTTTTATCTATCATTATCTAATATATAATAAAGTAAGTGTAAGCAAAATTCTCTCCTGACCTAGATTCCCTCAAAATAGTGTTGAACAGCCAAAGCTTGTAGGTCGTGTTTAAAGGCAAATAAAAAATACTTGCATATTTTCTATTCCCGATATTAATAGGATGGTGATGATGATTCTAAATTGGAAGCTAACACAGCCCTATCTTTATTTATTTATCATTGTCTAATAGATCATGAAGTAGTGTAAGCAAAATTCTCTCCTGACCTAGATTCCCTCAAAATAGTGTTGAACAACCAAAGCTTATGTTTGAAGACAAATAAAAAAATACGTGCATATTTTCTATTCCCGATATTGATAGGATGGTGTTGATGATTCTAAATTGGAAGCTAACACAGTCCTATCTGTATTTATCTATCATTATCTAATATATCATGAAGTAAGTGTAAGCAAAATTCTCTCCTGATCTAGATTCCCTCAAAATAGTGTTGAACAACCAAAGCTTATGTTTGAAGACAAATAAAAAAATACGTGCATATTTTCTATTCCCGATATTAATATGATGATAATTCTAAATCGAAAGCTAACACAGCCCAATCTTTACTTATCGATCATTATGGTAATATATCATGAAGTAAGTGTAAGCAAAACTCTCCTGACCTAGATTCCCTCAAAATAGTGTTGAACAACCAAAGCCTGTGTAGTACGTATTTGAAGGCTGAGAGGGATAAGGAACCGCTTGAATTATTTATGAGAGCGTAATGTTCGCCACACACACAATCTATGAGAACCAAAGATGTATCAAAACTTTTCTGAAAAAAAAGAGATATAATGAAGGTTGATTAAAAGAAATGTAAAGCAAAATTATTTCACACAAAAAAGCGAGATCGGTTTTCACCCTTGATCCTACTCCGATGTTGATGAATTTTTGGAAATTATGTACTTATATATTAGAATAACTACGGTTGTACAATAAGATTTAAAAAAAAATGCAATTTCTTTTTTACAAAAATTTTGTCAATTTTACTTGACTTTTTTATTATATAGAACCAAATTATTATACAAAATTCAAACTTGTGACACTACTTTGTAGTTCATGTCACGACTCAATTATTATTCTATTTTGTATATTTCGAACACTAAAAACTTGTGGCTTAATACAATAATTATAGGTACTTAAATTCAATTTTTTTTCAAACCTGGCAAAATTCATAGCTTTTTTTATAAAAATTAATATTTAGGTCAGGACCTATAACCTGAAACAGTGTGATCACGCTGCGAGCTCATTGCAGTCTAATGAATTATGTACATATGTATTTTTAATATATTTATAGTTTTTTTAAGCGTTTATCAAACGTAATTAAGGGCTACTTATATAATTTGGTAATAATAGCAAGTTGTCTGTTCTGACTTCTGGTTCCAGAACCTGAAAAAAATTTACAACTCTGTAGATCCTTTATACTCTTATCACTTTTCTATGTGGTGTTATTTTGACTACAGTATTGTCTCTCTTTTACATTAATATAACATCTTTTCAACGATTGTCAAGAATAGATGAAAATAATATGAAATTGTTACCTAAAATATTCTGCTTAAATGAATATAAATTCTACGTAAATTAATGCTAAAAATGACATAAACTCGGGAATATGACACATTTGCTTTTACATATACAATGTATTCAAAATTACAACTGGGCCCATAACCTAAAACAGTGTGACCGCGCTGCAGGCTCATTACTCCCTAATGAATTATTCACGGGCTGGGCTTTTCTCCCTTTTACCTCGCGGCCTTTTGAGAACATGTCTTAAGATTGCGTATTATTTGGTGGAGAAAAGCTTAAGATTGGTATAGTATATACGATTTTGGAACGGCCAAAGAAATATTTTTCCAAATTAATTTCAAAAAGAAGGTGGCTTGATTGTATTGGTATAGTTTTACAAAAGTGTTTTATAAACAGGTTTGAAAAAAATTGCACTTAAGTACTTACTTTGATTAGTTTAGTTCCATAGATACTTTTTTGATTATATTCGCTTCATATTAAAAAAATATGCCAACCATATAAACTAAATTGACGTACTTTTATGTGACGTTCAATAATTCTTATAGTATTTAATTGTTGTTTATTTTCAATAATAAACAATAAAATAATAAATAAATATATAGGGACAAATTGCACTGATTGAGCTAGCCCCAAAGTAAGTTCGAGACTTGTGTTATGGGATATTAACTCAATGATACTATATTTTATAACAAATACATATAAAGATAAACATCCAAGACCTAGGACAATTTGAAAAAGGCTATTTTCCAACTTGCCCTGACAGGGAATCGAACCCGGGACCTCTGGGTGGCGAACTAGCATGGTGACCACTACGCCACGGAGGTCGTATTCAATGGGGTTTTATATACAACAAATTCGAAAAGAAGCAAGAAAAATAACTTAATCCCAATCGTGCTAATTCATGTCGTAGGTAATTTCAACTTTGAACGTGAAAAAGAAATCAGTAGAAATGTTAGAAAAACGCACATATGGTAATATTCTTATTCAAGTGTCCTCATTTCTTACAGTAGCCTTATTTCGTAATCCCAGACGTGAAAATTCTTAAGATGTCGAATAATTTCAATCCGGTAGATGGCAACAAGTCAAATCAGACACTTTTTTCTAAACGTCAAAACAAACATTTTGTATTAACCGGTAAAGACCCGAACGACATTTATAAATGTCCACGTTGATTGTCTTACTAATGTGTCTGGTATTGGCGGTAACGGAACGGTGAAATATGAAAGTGTGTCGCTGTTAGAGACAACATAAATCATCTAGTATAGACAAAACTGTATTTAATATTTTAGTGTGGCAACTTGTGCCCAGTATTAAAAAGTAAAATGTCATTGTAGTTCTCTCTGCTAATTTTCCCGCCGGTGAACAGTATGTGCTCCTTTGTGCCTAGCCAAAATAAATTTAATAAACGCAAGTAAACTACCAAATAATAAGTTTTATTTAAATATAACCAGACCAGCTCCCGGTCTGTAACATAATTTTGGTGCCGAAAGTGTTATTCAGTCTAATTACAATTTTGCCGGTGCTCAGTGCGTTGAGTCGTGAACCTCGCATCGCAACCAAATAGTGCAAATAAACAAAAGCTACTTCGCGTTAAAAGCATAACAAACATATGGCAAGGCGCAGGCACGCATAAATAAATCGAAATAAACCTAAAAAACATCTTCATAAAAAATTCAGTTTGCAAATTTGGGATGCCATATTTGTTCTTTTTACATCGAGTCATCCAGATCCAGCACGCAACGGCGCTTGGCGCGTGCCTGTGGCGGGTGCTATACAGTTCTCGCTCGCACATATGGTGCGTTGGCGCGTGGTGTGGTGAAGACATCTCGCTCGCACTCTTCATTCACTCGGCCATCTTCGTTCAGTTTCGATCTGTGGTTTCGATTCATCGAGTACATCGCGTTTGAAAATGTCAATGTCAGAATAGTGTCATGCAAAGTAGCGCCGAAACAAACGCAGAATCTGACGAATTAGCTTGGCACGATATTGTTCAGTGCGATACACAAGAAAAAGACCCAATGGAAGTTAATAAAGAAGAAATGCAGAAGTTGCGGGCGGCTCGAGGCCAATGCAAGAGTTTCATAACAAGACTAGAAAATTACTTGTTCAAGAAAACTGACATTGACCAAAATGAATTGACATTACGAGAAGAAGCGCTAAGAGAGCAGTACACCAAGTTCCAGGAAATCCAATTGCAAATTTTAACTATGGATGAATCTGATGATGAGACTGAAGCGTTGGAAGAACGATACTTCAAGCTGTGCGCAGCAATCTGCAAGCAAAAAACAAGTACCAATGAAGCAAAGTGTGTTGATGAAGCAAAATGTGTCCCAGATAAACCACCAAATAAAGTAAAATTGCCCCCAATAAACATTCAAACATATGATGGAAGTGATTTTAGTGCTTTTCAGCCGTTTATGGATCTCTTTTTAGCTGTTATCGACAAGGATTCCAAACTTTCATCCATTGAGAAGTTGTACTATTTAAGGACCTTGCTCAAAGGTGAGCCGCTGCAAATTATAGAAGGACTGCCTATTAGCAACGAATCCTACCATTCAGCGTTGCAGCTTCTCAACAAGAGGTACACAAATATGTATTTATTAACCTCAAATCATGTAAATGCTCTCATAGATATGCCACCTGTTCAGCGTGGAACAGCAAAGGGTTTAAGAGATATTGTCACTCACATTAGACAGCACCTAGCTGCTTTACAAAACCTTAAACAGCCCATTGATACATGGGATGCAATCTTAATGGCTATTGTAACACGCAAACTTGATCCCTTGACTGTACGGTTGTTCCATGCTGAAAAGGATTATTCAAATGAGCTTCCATCTTTAAAAGATTTGCTAGAATTTATGGATAAACGTGCCGTGTCCATGGAAGTCAGTCCAATGACAAACAGTAAATCCAAACCAAAGAGTACTGTTACCTTGGTAGGAACTGCAGCTCCCAGTCAGTCAGCTGCTTCTAAGAGTTGCAATATTTGTGGTGATTCTCATAGGTTGTTCAAATGTCCTAAATTTGTTTTAATGTCAGTGGATAAGAGGCTTGAGCATGTCAAAAAATTCAAACATTGTGCCATATGTTTGGGTATTCACTCAAAGCCTTGTCGTTACAATTTCAAGTGTGGCACTTGCAAGTCTAAGGATCATAATACTTTGCTTCATGTAGAGGACAAAAAGAATACACCAATAGAAGAGCATGCAATGACATCTTTTGCTGCTAAATCTCAAACAACAGTTTTATTGCCAACTGCTAAAGTGTTAGTGTCTGATATAAATGGGAAAAGGTTTGCTGCCCGCGGGTTGCTTGACTCTGCAAGTCAAACATCTTTCTGTACTAAGAAATTAGCAGATAAGTTAGGTATTCCTCTTTTTGATTGTGAGAAGCGCATATTTACATTGGGTGAGCAAACAACAAAAATAGACAAGGCACTGAATGTCACAGTTCATTCATTGGTCGAGAATTTTAAAATTAATGTCACATGCTCTGTTGTGAATCAGATAACTACCTCTTTACCACAAAGAAAATTTTCAATTACCAGTTTAATGATTCCAAAAAATATTGCTCTTGCTGATAATGAATTCAATGTTCCAGGGGAAATTGATTTGCTGTTGGGTGCAGACATTTTCTTCCGTGTAATTCAAGATGGGAAAATAGAAGGAGGTCAACAAGATCCAATTATGCTGAGCACCAGGTTTGGATACATCATCTCAGGTGACTCATTTCCTTGTTGTAATGTAGCAACAACCTTGCATGCAGTAGTCGGTCCAGATCTAGATCACGCAGTACATAAATTTTGGGAGACTGAAAATGTCCCTGAAGTCTTTCTAGAATCATTACCCGAGCACACTCATTGTGAGAGGGTGTTTCAGGAGTCTGTCACTTTAAAAAATAATCGTTTTGAAGTAGGATTGCCACTCAAAATGAGTCCAAGTGACATCAATACATCAAATTCATTTGCTATTGCCTTGCAACGATTTTATAATTTAGAAAAACGCTTTTCTAAAGATCCATTGTATTATAAATTATACAAAGAATTCATTAATGAATATTTACAACTACATCATGCAAAAATAGTCAATATGAATAATGACTCAACAGATATGCAACCCCTGTATTTTCTACCTCATCATGCGGTACTGCGCACAGACAAACAAACAAATAAACTGCGTGTAGTATTTGATGGTAGTGCCAAAGGTCATGGCTCTCCTAGCTTAAATGACATACAATGCAATGGACCTGTGGTTCAAAGTCAACTATTTGACATTTTAATCAAATTTCGCACTTTTAATGTCACCATACTTTGTGATGTGCGTCACATGTTTAGACAAATAGGTATGCAACCTCAATACAGGGTGCTTCAAAACATACTCTGGAGGGACGGTCCTGAACACCCTCTCCAATGCCTACAATTGCAAACAATAACTTATGGATTGAAAAGTTCAACTTATCTTGCAACCAGGTGCTTAATAGAGCTAGCTACAAGATATCAAAATGAATTTCCTCTAGCAAGTAAGGCCATTATTTCATCGAGTTATGTAGACGATGTTATTTGTGGAGCTTCAAATTATCAAGAAGCTCTCCAATTAAAAGGCGAGCTCATTCAGTTGATGGCTCTAGGAAGTTTTGAGTTACATAAGTGGTCATCCAACCACTCACAATTGTTGTCAGATATACCAAAGGATAAATTAGGTTTTTCTCAGCGTGATCTGGATTGGGACAAACCTGTAGTCAAAACCTTGGGGCTAGTATATGATACTGGGGATGATGTATTTAAGCTGGATGGTGGCATGGTGACCTCACCTGAAGTACCAACAAAAAGGAATGTTCTGAGCTCAGTCAGCAAATTTTTTGACCCTTTAGGTATTGCTAGTCCTATAATTGTTAAGGCGAAATTGATTCTTCAGCAGATTTGGCAGTCAAACTTAAACTGGGATACACCCTTACCTGATACTTTAAGCAAAGTATGGTCCGATTTCCAAAACGATATTTCTGGTATGTCTGATCTTGTAGTACCGCGAAATGTGCGACTCTCGGAAGCAGATGAGTGTTTTTTGTATGGGTACTGTGATGCCTCTACAAAGGCCTATGGATGTTGTATCTATGTAAAAGTAAAAATTGGCCAACAATATCATTCATACTTGTTGTGTTCAAAATCCAGAATTTGTTGTTTAAACTCAAAACTTACAGTTCCAAAACTTGAATTAAATAGTGCTTTGCTGTTAGCCAAACTAATGTTTAAAATTTCTAAAATATTACCTAATATAACATCAATTAAATTATTTTCTGATTCAAAAATTGTATTAGGATGGTTGAATTCTAATTTACACAAACTACCGGCCTATGTAGCAAATAGAGTCAAAGAAATTTCAGAAAAAACTGCAAATATGTCATGGTATCATACAGCAGGTGTATTTAATCCAGCGGATGTATTGTCAAGAGGGGCTAACCCTCATGAACTGTCAAATATCAAATTATGGTTTCAAGGACCTGACTATTTGCAATGTGAAGATAATCACAATTTGTATTCTTTAGAAATTGAATCTCCAACGTTCTTGAATTTAAGTAATACTACTGTAAGTGACAATCCAACATTTTCATTATTTACTAAATATTCCAGTCTGCTTAAAATGCAAAGAGTGATTTGCTATGTCATGAGATTTATTAATAAATGTAGACGTATCCCAGTGGAGACTGGAAATTTATCTGCAAAGGAGTTAAAAACAGCTTTACATATTGCCATTAGAGGTATACAAGCATTTCATTTTAGAGAAGAAATCAAACTATTACAACAAAACAAAGAAGTTAATTCTAATTTAAAATCTTTACATCCCTTCATTGATGCAGAAGGGCTTCTTCGTGTTGGTGGGAGACTGCAACACTCGGAGCTCTCCTTTGCAAAAAAGTTTCCAATAATTCTACCAAGAAAATGTCATTTAACTAGCATTATAATCAACAATTGTCACTTGTCGCTGTTGCATGGCGGATTAAAACTAGTAATGAGCACTTTGTCACAGAATTATCATATTATTAACAGTGTACGTGAAATTAAAAGTGTGTTGCATAAATGTATCATCTGCGCCAAACTTAAAGCTCAAAGCGCAAAGCAACTCATGGGTTCACTACCTAGTGACAGAGTGACACCAGCTAGAGCCTTTGAAAGGGTCGGTTTAGACTACTGTGGTCCATTTGATATCAAACAGTCAACTTTGAGACGTACCTTAGTCTCCAAAGGATATGTTGTCGTGTTTGTTTGTTTCACCACCAAAGCTGTCCACCTAGACATAGTGTCAGATATGACCACCGACTCATTTTTAGCTGCTCTAAAGAGATTTATTGCACGGAGAGGCTTACCTGCTATCATAAATTGTGATAATGCCTCAACGTTTAAGGGAGCGAGAAATAAATTAAATGAGCTCTATGTTTTACATAATAAAACTAATTTTCAGAACACCGTACAGGACTTTGCAGCTCCTAAAAACATTCAATTTAAGTTCATTCCGGTACAAAGTCCGAATCATGGGGGATTATGGGAATCCGCAGTAAAATCAACAAAATTCCATCTAAAAAGAATTGTTGGTTCAAAAATACTTACTTATGAACAATTTCAAACAGTCTTGTGTCAAATAGAAGCAATTTTAAATTCAAGACCTCTAGTACCATTGTCTCAAGATACATCTGATTATTCTTACCTCACACCAGGTCATTTTCTTATCGGGTGTGCTCTAACATCTTATCCAGAACAAGACTGTGCAAATATTCCAGCTAACAGGCTCCGTCTTTGGAGGTGTTGTGAACAAATGCAACAGCACTTCTGGAATGCTTGGTCCAAGGAATACTTAGCATTTTTAAATAAACGCACCAAGTGGCATAAAGAATACCCCAACCTAAAGGAAGGCATGCTTGTCTTACTGCGTAATCCTAGTATACCACCCTTACATTGGCCTACAGGTAGAATTTCCAAGGTGTTTACTGGAATAGATAACAAAGTTCGTGTAGTAGAAGTCAGAACAGCTGATGGTAAATTCCATTCCAGAGCGGTTTCTAAAATAGTTGTTTTACCCATTGATGAATAATTTATTTTACTTATTCTGCCCTTCAGGTAGATTCTTTGTCTGCACTGTGTTAAAATTAGTGTATACAATGTGCTTAACTATAAGCTTTAATTTGTTAATCTTAGATAACAACTAGTTCATAAGTTATAATATAATTTTATTTGCACAACTGTTCAAGTAAAAGTAATTGATTAAACTTAGCTTAAATTTAACCTAAAATTAATAAATTAACTATTTTAAAATGTTTTCATATTATGGCCTCAGATGAACGTTAGCAAGTGTTTCAGTGTACCAGCATTTTGCCCGGCCCAACTTATGTTAGAGACAACATAAATCATCTAGTATAGACAAAACTGTATTTAATATTTTAGTGTGGCAACTTGTGCCCAGTATTAAAAAGTAAAATGTCATTGTAGTTCTCTCTGCTAATTTTCCCGCCGGTGAACAGTATGTGCTCCTTTGTGCCTAGCCAAAATAAATTTAATAAACGCAAGTAAACTACCAAATAATAAGTTTTATTTAAATATAACCAGACCAGCTCCCGGTCTGTAACAGTCGCCGTTCTTTTTTTGAAGTCAAATAGCGCTCTTAATAAAAGATTTTTTGCATTAATAATTCTTAAATCATGTTGGAAATGGATATGATTAAAATTGACACTAATTTGTGACGTTTTATTTTATGAAATGTACCGAATAATTTATATTTGACCCAGATTCTATCAAATTCTAAACATTATCGAAAGGAAATAAGTGAATATGTAAAAAAACACACATGCTTTGACATGTTAATATTCTTGTTCAAATGCCCTCATTTCTCACAAAAGCATTATTTGGTATATTGAATCTATATTTAACATGTTCATTTCTGAACATTATCAAAAGGAAATAAGTGAAAATGTAAAGAAAACACACATGCTTTGACATGTTAATATTCTTGTTCAAGTGCCCTCATTTCTCACAATAGCCTCATTTGGTATATTGAATCTATATTTAACATGTTCATTTCTAAACATTATCAAAAGGAAATAAGTGAATATGTAAAGAAAACACACATGCTTTGACATGTTAATATTCTTGTTCAAGTGCCCTCATTTCTCACAATAGCCTCATTTCTTATATTGAATCTATATTAAACGTATTCAATTCTAAACATAATCAAAAGGAAATAAGTAAAAAGGTAAAGAAAACATACATGCTTGGACATGTTAATATACTTGTTCAAATGCCCTCATTTCTCACAATAGCCTTATTGCGTATATTGAATCTATATTAAACATGTTCATTTCTGAACATTATCAAAAGGAAATAAGTAAAAATGTAAAGAAAACACACATGCTTCGACATGTTAATATTCTTGTTCAAGTGGCCTGATTTCTCACAATAGCCTCATTTCTTATATTCAATCTATATTAAACATGTTTATTTCTGAACATTATCAAAAGGAAATAAGTGAAAATGTAAAGAAAACACACATGCTTGGACATGTTAATATTCTTGTTCAAGTGCCCTCATTTCTCACAATAGCCTTATTTCTTATATTGAATCTATATTAAACATGTCATCTTATCGGCTCATTGGGCTACAAAAATTGGTTTGCTTTGTATTTGGACTGGCTTTTCTATTTTCTGGATTGTGATCCTTCCATACTTATCTGGGAGAAAAGAAAAACGTATATGATGTAATGTAACAAATGCTTCTCTCCATTGCGCAAAATAATGATTGCGATAAATAATGATTTTTGACTTTAAGACATTAAAATTTAAGGAACTGGTTATCAGATGATGGTGCTATCTTTCAGTATTTTGATTCCTTTTTACCGATTTTCCGAGATTTCTGCTTAATGTTGATGCAAAAGGTTTGTCGTTAGGTGAGATTTATTTTTTCTGAGTTTGTATATTTATTTTCACAAAATACATAGCTTTTAAATAATACCAATATTAATCTTTGTAAGTATAGCACTGACAGCCGCTAACAGATTTACCTTCTTCAATACCTAAATACATACAAAAAATATTATACAAAACTTTACAGAGAAAAAGTATATATAAATAAGATGATTATCTATACTTGAAAGATCTCAAAAATGTGGAATTAAAAGCCAAATGAGTACCTATTTATATAAGTTAAATTCATTGCTGTGACTATTTCCAACAAACACTGCTAACGTTCAATATTTACAAACGTTTGAGAGCCTTTTTAAAAGCGACCGAGCGCTTTTGTTATTTTTATTTATTGGTCCAAAATTTTAGCGCACGGAAATTCATCGACATTTCCCTTTTTGTTTGATAAAAGTGACTCTTATTAACAGGAAAATGTACGTGTATTTCATAGGATCCACAACGTGGAATTGACATACCCGTAATAAATTGAACCACAGGCAATGTCTTTATTGGAAAAAATAAATAAATTTAACTTAAATTTAAACTATACAAACTTAATAAAATTAAAACTAAAAATAACAAATTATGTAGTCCTACTAAAATATTACCCCTCGGCAACGTGGCCAAAAGGCTGGCAGCATTGCCACGTTGTATGGCAATGCTGATTCTTTGAGCTAGATAGTTACCAGCCCTTTGGTCATGGGATACCTCGAATAAACGTTTAGAAATAAACCACAGGCTATATAATATGCTCGATCACTATAGTATAACGGAATTAAAATAACAGTAAAAGAACAAACAAAATTACATTTCCATACTAAAGTGTGCAGCCGCCCGGTATGGGAATGTGGTTTTTTATTTGGTTACTGTTATTTTAATTTTATTATGCTATAGAGATCTACTGTAGCCCATGGTTTGATTTATCACGGGTATGTTCCCTTCCACGTTGTGTTATGTTTGTAGTGGTACCATCTTCTTTTTACACGTAGGTCGTAAAAGCTGATCGAGGGAATGGGCGAAAATACAAATCATGGTAATAGGTGATGATGAGGTTAGCAACCCATCAATATTTTGATTCCTATTCCCATCATACTGTAAAAGTGGCCTTTGGGTCTTGCGGCCCCGGACTCTGCCTAGAACAGCAAGACCCAAAACGCTCTGTCTGTCCCGTAAGGGATGAAGACGTGATAGTGCAAAATTAAATATATTTTCAAATATTAAGAAGAGGATTGTTATTGCAAAAAGTACATTTAAGAGTAAAAATATATATTTTGTTCTGGTATTAAAGAAAGTTTACGTAAAAGATTTATTAAAACATTTATATGGAGCACTGCTTTGTATGGATGTGAAACGTGGACGATGACCAAAAAGGATAGAGATAGATTAGAAGCATTTGAAATGTGGTGCTGGAGGAGAATGAAAAAAATAAGTTGGACAGAAAAAATTACAAATGAAAAGATACTAGAGGATGTGAGAGAGAAAAGACAAATAATACAAATTATAGAAAAAAGAAGAGGGAAAATGTTCGGTCATCTACTACGCCACGATGCGTTCTTTAAAACAATAATGGAAGGAAAATAGAAGGAAAGAGAGGAAGGAGTAGGAAAACCAAAGAAAAATTTATAGACCAAATAAAAGAAAAATTAAATATGAAAACATATAAAGAGGTTAAGAACTTAACAGAAGGAAGAGAGACATGGAAAGCACTCCACCGACAAGAGCCTAGCTCCTAAATATAAAAAGAAGAGTGCAAATATATAGTCGTACTATTACATCAAACTAGTCATGGTTAGACAAACTTGTGTGGCTATAAGGAAACTAAAAACCGACCGACTTCACCCCAAACTACACCATCGATTTTAATTAAATTTCTATTAGATTACATCAAAAGTGCAACCTTTCAAATAGTTTTTTTTTTTAAGAATTTGAACATAAAAAAAATCATACAGTCGAACATAGAACCTCCTCCTTTTTTTGAAGTTGGCGTTCTGTTCACATACATAGTATTAGAAAGACAATGCCCAATCAACATTCTGTCGACTCACCGCTGAAATTCTCGCATCTTCAAAGGATCGCTATCGATTGAGTCGCCGATGTTGGCAAGTGTCCATTTACCGTCCTTTTGTTATTTGGATTTTCTTGAGCTATCTTATGTACCTATGTATTATCTATATACCTATGCATACCTATCCATGCCACGCGTACAAAGATTCAATTTCAAGATTCGTCTTTTTTACAAATGATCCCATCAAAAATTAATTCAAAGTACATACATGTAATGCGGTACTTAAATTAAAACTATACAAACTTATTAAAATTTAAATTAAAACTAAAATTAAAACTAAAAATTACAAATTATGTAGTCCCACTAAAATATTACCCCTCGGCAACGTGGCCAAAAGGCTGCATTGCCACGTTGTATGGCAATGCTGATTCTTTGAGCCAGATAGTTACCAGCCCTTTGGTCATGGGATACCTCGAATAAACGTTTAGAAATAATATGAAATAAACTATGGGCGGAAGGACCCCACGGACCAAAAGTCTCTACCCCAAAAGGCTCAAATATGTAGTTTTCTCCGATGTCTACATATTTGCGCCTTTTAAGGTTCTCTGCTGCGGCAGCTGCTGCGCCGGCCTTTGACTTGGTGACCTGAAGATGGGACGGTGCGAGGGTGTCCACACAAGTAGCGTCCCAGACCAAGGGCCGTCCCAATCTCCAAGGCACCAAGGTCATTCCGTCCGGCCTCTTGCCATCATCCCTGGCCAGACCATTGGGTTCTAGGGCCGCCGGGATATTGATGGTGGCGAGAGAACGGAGGATAATATTATTAAGGGCTGCATGGCGCCCTAAACGGCCGGCACTCCTGGTGCAGGAAAGTCCGTGAAGTCCAAGGCCATCGACGGTATCCCCGCAGGGGCAGGGATGTGGGACTACACATGTAGTGTAACATTATGCAGAAAGGTACCCAGGTTTGCGGATGGTAAGGCATGTAACCAAAGTCCAGATTCCCATTGCGCTACAGCCAGAAGGCGGGCACGCTCTACAGAATTGCTCGACGTTTCTATTAAATGATCTTGTGCAATTCTGCAAAGCGGGCCGTCCCAGTGTCTCTGCGAATTTGGGTAATCAGGAAATTTTGAATTTGGAAGTAAGCTTGCCCAGGTGCTCTTGGCCTCCGATGCATAGCAAATTTCGCTTGGAGAGTTAACATAAATTTTCTTATAAAGACTTTCAATGCTATGTATCGAAGACAAAAACGCTGGGAGAGCCACACTAGAAATTTTGCGAATACCTAAGCCCCCATACCTGATAGGTAAAGAGGCTTGGTCCCAAATGCGGTACTTACAATATTATTTCTCATTAAGAACAACCAATCTTTGATATCTCTTTTCCGCCTCTCTGTTTTTTTTTCTTGCCTTATCCATTCTGGTCTGGGAGACAAAAAAATAGAAAATACCAGCTGATTTATTTTACACGCAGAGCTTAAAAACCGATTGAGGGAATGGGCGGGAATCCTAACCCATTACTATTCTTATTCCGTTTTTCCACCTTCACACAATTGGCTAATAACTATGGGTCTTGCAGACCTTGGCTCCATCTACCCCGTTAGAAACAAATACGTGATACATACATACAAACTATCACGTCTTTATCCCTAATGAGGTAGACATAGCAGTCAGAGCCCAGTTTAAGCGTGTCGTTAAGAAAGATGGAAATAATCAAAATAGTGTAAGATTGCTAGCCATTGCCTATTAACATGATTTGCATTTTTGCACGTATATATGCATTTTATACGTGATACTATATGTATTTTTATCATTTACCTCTTGACATCGGATTACTTAACTGGAATATTTCATAAAATCAACTGCCTGCTCAAAATATGTTTATATAACACTAACTGATTTAAGAAGTATATTTTTTTACGTTTTGAATAAAATAGTCTCCATTTCTTATATTAGTAGCATACTCACTATATGACTGATTAAGGGGGCAAATATTTTTTAAAAAAAAAAGGTTAGCGAATGTCAAGGTTAATCGTAAGTAGTCATATAAAGTTTTCAGCAGTTGACCTCAGTATTAGGGAAGTTTTAGCAGTACAGAAGTTGCAAGAGGGTTCCTAAACTTGCAAGGTTTATGCAGCGAGGTGCGAATGTTAATGTCGTATGTTGGAGATTAGTTTGCCTGAGTTTCGTATCTTATCAGCAAAATTTGCTTTTTGACCTGAAAAAGTGTGTGCTACGCCTTAAGTCATTACGCTTTTTGATCTGAAAGAGTATTTGCTACGCCTCGAGTCATTACGCTTTTTGACCTAAAAAAGTCTTTGCTACGCCTCGAGTCTTTACGCTTTTTGACCTAAAAAAGTCTTTGCTACGCCTCGAGTCTTTACGCTTTTTGACCTAAAAAAGTCTTTGCTACGCCTCGAGTCATTACGCTTTTTGACCTTAAAAAGTATTTGCTACGCCTCGAGTATGCTTTGTGACCTGAAAAAGTGTTTGCTACGCCTCAAGTCCTTACACTTTTTGACCTGAAAAGTCTTTGCACACCTCGAGTCGTATACATGGCCAAACAAAATATATTAAAACTATTTGAAGGTTACATTCAGCAATCCATCATATTTAACAACTTTTCCCAAGGAAAAAAGAATATTTAAAAAAAAAACATATTTCAAGATATTTCCGGTATACTTATTTCGTTAGTCATTATAAACATTTGCACAAAAAACATTTGCACAAAAAGCCTGTGTCTCCATACTATCATTTCTTTTTAGGGTTCTGTTGCCAAATGGCAAAAAACGGAACCCTTATGGATTCGTCTTATCTGTCTGTCTGTCTGTCCGTTCGTATGTCACAGCCACTTTTTTCCGAAACTATAAGAAGAACTATACATATACTATTGAAACTTGGTAAGTAGATATATTCCGTAAACCGCATAAAGATTTTCACAAAAAAATTAAAAAAAAAATTTGGTCGTTCCCCATACTTAGAGCTGAAACTTATTTTTTTTTTTCATCAACACCATACATTTGGGTTTTGGGTAAACCATTATTTGTAGATAATGGGACGGAACCCTTCGTGTGCGAGTCCGACTAGCACTCGGCCGGTTATTTCTTTTTACTACATACGTATTAACTTAAATAATTTACAAAAACTTTTACTAGCTCGTATGTTAATACAAAAAAAATACAAATTCATATCAGATGGAATATGCTTTGTCTACCCCATTAGGGATAAAGACGTGATAGTTTGTACCTATACATATCTATAGATAGAATAATCTTTACACTAAAATCTCGAATACAAGTCTCGGAAATGAACCGGAGTATTGATTTTATTTCAATAATCTCCCTCAACATGCCTTTTCCTTCCTAGAGCATCCCGCAAATAAATAAAAAGGACGTCTCCAAGGGATCCTACTGGACATCCGATACGTTGGAGGTTAACCCTTATCAACCTTGAGACATTATAGAGACATTTGCAAAGTAAATATAAAATCAACTTTATGTCTTTATACTTTAACTTTGAGGATTAGTGGTACTTTTAAGTCGCTAAGTTTTATCTACGTGATCAAATCAGAAGAGGAGATCTGTGAAAGACCGAATATCAGGACATAGCCCAAAGTATGTGTCCGGGCGTCCAGCCTCTTTGCTGACTGACTGAATAGACATAGACTCGTACGACACAAGACAGGATAGGAAAAAAAGACGACTAGGGGACGTGACTGAATTTATTGCCTTGAATGCAAGGGTTTTTATTTTTAACTAGACAAAATCCTTTTTAAGACCGTTCTGTATGAGGTCATTAAAGTGGCGGTGGGCGGGGTATATAGCGCAAAGAACCGATGGACAGACAGAACCAGGCCGACAGAAAAACTACCAGCATGCGTAGGAACACCCCTGACTTCTAGGTTACAAATGACTCAGTGACTACTGCTAAGTTGAAAATGTAACTAAGTTAATTTCATTCTTTTTAATCTATTTCTAAAAAAGGAGGAGTTTATCAATTCTTCGCGATCTTTTTAGGGTTCCGTAGCCAAATGGCAAAAACGGGACCTTTATAGATTCGTCATGTCTGTCTGTCTGTCTGTCCGTCCGTATGTCACAGCCACTTTTTTCCGAAACTATATGAACTATTATACTGTTGAAACTTGTTAATTAGATGTATTCTGTCAACCGCATTAAGATTTTCACACAAAAATAGGAAAAAAAGACATAAATTTTGGGGGTCTCCATACTTAGAACTGAAACTCAAAAATTTATTTTTCATCAAACCCGTATACGTGTGGGATATCTATGGATAGGTCTTCAAAAATGATATTGAGGTTTCTTTTATATTTTTTTCCTAAACTGAATAGTTTGCGCGAGAGACACTTCCAAAGTGGAAAAATTAGTCCCTCCCCCCCTGTAACTTCTAAAATAAGAGAATGACCGAACTAAAAATAAGCGGCCAAGTGCGAGTCGGACTCGCCCATGAAGGGTTCCGTAGTAGCAAATAACATAATATAAACGTCTTTTAGTATGTTTTTTTTAATTTTTATATTTGAGTTGATTGAATAAAAGGTACATTGCCGTTTATGATTTATGACGTATTAAAAAAAAACTATTTACTAGATATCGTTCTAACCAATTTTCGCTGGTAGTTTTCATGGTAACAAACAACATATATTTTATTTAGTTTTATCATTCTCTTATTTTAGAAGTTACGGGGGGGGGGGACACACTTTTTTCCACTTTGGAAGTGTCTCTCGCGCAAAGTATTCGGTTTAGAAAAAAATGCTATAAGAAACCTCAATATCATTTTTTAAGACCTATCCATAGATACCCTACACGTATGGGTTCGATGAAAAATAAATTTTTGAGTTTCAGTTATAAGTATGGGAAACCCCCAAAATTTGCTGTTTTTTTTTCTATTTTTGTGTCAAAACCTTAATGCGGTTCACATAATACATCTACTTACCAAGTTTCAACAGTATAGGTCTTATAGATTCGGAAAAAAGTGGCTGTGACATACGGACGGACAGACAGACAGACAGACATGACGAATCTATAAGGGTTCCGTTTTTGCCATTTGGCTACGGAACCCTAAAAATATATGATGTTCATAACCATACAAACTACCATCGAAAATTGCTTTGAACGAGATCTAGCAAGTAGTTTTTTTTAATAGGTCATAAATCGTAAACCGCAATTTAATTTTCATTTAATCAACTCAAATATAAAAATAAAATAAAAACATACTAAGACTTTTATATTATTTTACTTGTTTTGACGGAACCCTTCATGGGCGAGTCCGACTCGCACTTGGCCGCTTTTTTTTATTATGTATGTTCATCGATTATTCGAAGAAGCCATGGTGATTTTAACAGATTTTTGAAGTGAAAACTTCTTTAGCGGCGTTGTGCACTTTTTTTGGAATGGGTAAAAAACGTTAAACTCGCGTCAGGACACGCTCGCGTCAGGGCACGTGACCTGATCGAAAATTCGTAAGACGGATGGAGAGTAGACAGCTGGCGCGGCGTAGGAGAGGGAGTATCCCCCTCTCTTTCTACGGCGCGGCGAAAATGTATGCCTGCGCCTGCTGTGTCGTATATCAAAAATGCACAACGTTAATATTCAAGTTTTCACTTCTGCCGGCACTCCCAGAGTGCAACCCGTCGTTTTTTTTTTTTGTTTGAAAGGACTTTGCAGGTGGTCCTAAAGAAATTGTATCAAAATCGGTTGTGTAGTTTGGGGGTGAAGTAGGTTTTAACAAAGAAAAGTCAAAATCGGTCTAAGCGTCTTCGAATAAGCGGTGAAAATACATATAAAACCGGCCAAGTGCGAATCGAATTCGCGTACTAAGGCTTCCGTACCACCATAAAAAATCGCGTTTGTTGTATGGGAGCGCCCCTTGTATATTTATTTTATTTTGTTTTTATTTCTTTTTTTGGTATAGCGGCAACAGATATACATAATTTGTGAAAAATTCAACTGTCTAGCTATCGCGGTTCTTGAGATACAGCCTGGTGACAGACAGATGGACATACTGACAGACGAACAGACAGCGAAGGTAATAGGGTCCCGTTTTTACCCTTTGGGTACGGAACTCTAAAATGTTCGCAACGAAATCATAACCTCCTTCTTTGGTATTCAGTTAAAAAGACAGCCAAACTGACCAGCTTGTCGTCAAATAATAATCTCAAGATGTCATGTCCAATTTTGCCGACAAATTAATCACAACCCGACATTGCCTTTGAACCCCACAATGCTGTAGAATATTGTTAACTTCCTTTATAGTGTAACTAGCGACTGGAACCTAATTAACTGGTCTAAATTAACAGATAACAAAGGATAGCGGCATGGCCTTCGCAATAACAAAACGGAAATTGTGATAGAGATTTCAGTATAATACAATGTAAGTTTGAAACTATAGCACTAGGTATCCAAGCCTAGCTTGGTTGTAAGGATAATAATTTGCCAAGTGCGTGTCGGGCCACGCGCAGTGAAGGGTTCCGTAGTTGTAAATGCCAACTTTGAGTTCATACCACTAAAAGTCTAAGTATCTATTGAATTTGTATGAAATTTTCCTTTTCGAGTACATTTTATAAGTTGATCGCCTATAACTTTTTAATTTGTTAACCCTAATTAGCTCTGATAGTTTTCCTATATTATATATAATATAGCTGTGATTTTTTTCACGTGTCCATATATAACCGTTTAGCAGGTAGATGGGGAGGACACGTGACTTTAACAAAAAAATTCACTTTAAACCTAAATATTTCAGACACGGATCCCTAAATCGTAAAATGGTGTTCCCAAGCTCACGATATTTTTGAAAGACCAATTCAACGATACCCCACACAAAGTGTTTAAGAGAGAAAAAAAATATTGACTTCCTCTCAACATGTATGGCAGCTACCCTAAAAAAAATTGTTTCCATATTTTATTTTACGACTTTTTCGCCATGATTGATATACATATCCATGCCAAATTACAGTTTGCTAGTAATTATAGTTTCTGAGTAAGACCGTGGACGGACAGACAGACAGACACACAGACAGACAGACAGACAGACATGGCGAAACTATAAGGGTTCCTTGTTTACTACGGAACCCTAAAAACGGGACTCTATGACTCCTTGTCCATCTGTCTGTCACGAGGCTGTATCTCATGAACCTTGATAGCTAAACAGTAAAATTTTCATGATGATATACTTCTTTCGACGCTAGGTATAACAAAAAAATAAATTAAGTGGGGCTCCCATTCAACAAACGTGATTTTTATAGATAATGTTACCTTTCGTGCGCGAGTCCGACTCGCACTTGTCCGGTTATTTCTTTATTCCTAATTTTAACTAGTTTCAAGCCGTAATATTTAAAATATTTAAACAAATGCTTTGCTTCGTGTTATTTTATTTCAATTTCTCCTTTTAAAAATTTGTTATTTAATATTATTCCTTTTGAAATACTTTTTTCATTGACAGGATCTTTTTACTCGACCCCTCTTATAATCATCACCATAACCCCTTTCCTTAATTAAATTAAGTACTCTAACTTAAGCATAAAAATAGGACTTGTAGCATAGAATAAGTAGATAAATAGATAAATTGTTTATTTTAACTACTAGTACACACATACAAAAGTCTCACTCAACAAAGGAATCCAAGGAATGTCTACTCAATATCGTAAGCGATATGGGTTAATTAGACTCGCGTCAGAACTAACTCCTTTTCGGTTACATACCTAAAAGTGCATTGCAAGCCAATTTCATTCTTATTACTCTAGACATACGATTCGTGTCACTGAATTTACCACTCCGGAGTGGTCACCGTGCACATAGTAATAATGTAGTTATATTTTCGATACCTAAACGGAGGGGAGTGATACAAGCCTGCTGGTAGTTTCCTATTAGAAATTATTGGGTAAACTTTTATCACTTCTATACTGCACCTAACTGCAGAAAGGCGAAGTTTTATCAACAATTTTTATAATAAGCGGTCTGATGTCGAAACTTTTAGTTCGCAGGAAAAATGTAGTATAAACGTTTTGCTTTTAAATTTTTACTTCAGGATGTTTTAGGAAAAATAAGAGCAACTACAGCTGTCATAAAATATGATAGTTTTGCTATTTGTGGGTACAATTTATTTGGCAACCGCACGAGTAGTACTAGTTATTTCATGCTGGTCTGGAAGAAAAGAAAAATCTTAAAATGTGCCAGCTGCTTCCATTTCCGTGCAGATCGCTAAAACTGATTAAAGGAATGGCAAGGCAATTTGATTATTTTTAAGATTATTTGAGAGATTATTTTTCCACACTCTCTCCCACCATCACGCTAAAAGAGGTCTTTTAGTTCTGCGGTCCTGGCAAAGAATTAATCTAAGCATTACATACAGAACGAACTTGCCGTGTGGTATTCGGCAGATTAGAATAGGACCACTCGCAAGTTTTCCCGTGGATGTCGTAGAAGACATACGGATTACAAAATAAATAAAGCGTATGAAATCATGAGACCTCTCCAACCCGTCTAGCCAGCGTGGAGAGTGAAGGGCAAATCCTGTGGCTGTTTTGACCAAGTATGGCTCTAGTAGTACAGAGACGGTCGTGCTCCTGCAGTGGAGACAAAATGACCTGATGATGAGGATGATAATATCCCTGCTGTGCATCTCTGCCCCGTTCTCGCCTTGTAAAGGCGGCTGCAGGCGCCTGTAGCTCAACACCCTTCAGAATGCGAAAACGGGGTAGAGGTGCAGGGGCGGGAAACGGGGACGCATATAGCGCAGGATCTAAGGAGATTCCGTTCTGGGTATAATCATCATCATTAGGTCCCTTTAGTCTCCACTGCAGGAGCACGACCCTCTCTGTACCACCAGCGCCACACTTGGCTAGAGAGCCAGAGGATCCGGCCTACACTCTCCACGCTAGCCAGACGGGTCGAAGAGGTGTAATACTTTGTGGCCATAAGATCCATCTTCTATGAGCCACAATCCCAAAATATCCTGGTTATACCAATTTACATCACAAAATTTATCTTCACCTAGCGAACTCAAATTGTGCTCAACTACGAAGAAGCACGAGCGCTCTCGTCAAACAAAATTGAGTATTCGGCGCACACGAAGGAAATACAATAATTTGAACGTGTCCACGATTTCTCTGCAGCGAAATATTTCCAATACATAGCCCAGGATTGCTTCGTCCGGACTTTTCACGACCTTTGAATACGAAGTTTGAAATTGTCGTGAAAATTTCTAGTAATTGATGGTTTGCATGTACGATTTCACAAGTTATGTACAGTCAGCATCAGAGTTACTGACCACCCCTCTATTAATATCTTGAATTTTCTCTTAAACTGAAAATAATAATGAAAATGTATATTAAAAAGGACTTCATTAAAATCTCTCTTAATACAAATTTTAATTTAGGTGGAGGATGGGTCAGATATCTCTGATGCCGACTGTACAGTTTTAAATTCTATTTCCAATATACATGCTTATTATGTACATGCTAATATGCAGGCATAACTTTATATATTATCATAGCTCTTTTTTAAATGGAGCAGGTTGAGACTACAGACCTCCACTTGCTCCGATCCTGACAGACCTCTTTCACTTCATCTACACTCATCACTATCTTCATGTATGCCCGCCGGTTACGGGTACTCCTGACCTCTCCTTCTTTAAGAACGTTTGCAATCTGGTCGCCATACTACATCACTGGATCACTATCTATATGCATACAAATTTAAGCTATAATATCACATAGCATACTGGTTTAATGCACAATCGTTTTTAAGCATAACGTCCATTCGCATAATGGAGTATGCATAATAATTTTAAGCATAATGTACCTAAGCATAATCATTATTTAGCCCTAACATTTTAAAGCATAAAAGGATGTAAGCATAATGTCATCAAACCATAATTTATCCAGACATAACATTACTTTAAGCATAAAAATGATTAAGCATAACATTTTTATTCATTGTATATAAATTGTTTATTAATTGCTAATAAGTTGAATCTAACTTCCTTTCTGGTCTCACAGTTGTTCCAGGTGATTATAAAAAAAAAAACTTAAACCTAACTCCCCTTTTGCCCTCACATTTGTTCTGGGTGGTCATATTTTTTTTGCATGATAATTAAAAATAAACACTTAAATAACTTAATTTTGTTTCTGTTATTTTTAAAAATATTATGCCTAAATACTATTAGTCTTATAGTTATTACGCCCAAAGAGATTATGCGAATTAACATTATGCCGTAACAAATTAGCCTAAAATATAATTATGCCCAACTTACCAGTATGCCAAAAAACAACTTATGCCTAAAAACTATTATGACAAAATATTTTATGCCAAACCCAGTATGCCAAAGCATATTAGGACAAAAAAATTATGCAAAAAAAACAGGGTCCCTACATTGCTATATAGACCTCCACTTGCGAACCTGACAGATCTCTTTCACTTCATGTAGACTCATTACTCTCTTTATGCATGCCCGCCGGTTGCGGGTAATTCTAATTTTTATTTTTTTAAGAATATCAGTAATCTTGTTGCCGTAGGTTCGTTGAGGGCGACCTGACCCACTACACTCATATTTGCTTTCTCCAAGAAATAATTATGTTCGTTGTAGATTATCATATTTGCATTTCTAAACTCATTGAGCATACCTACTAACTAGCACGCTCTGATCTAAATAAACAGTTATAATCTTCAGACCTCATTCTGCCGTCATGGTTCTATCTTGCTTTGACTGCCGCTCTGATAAACCATTAAATGTAGATATTTGTACGACATTTAACATTATAAGTGCTACATCAAATGTGATAGAAAATATAAGGAATTGCTAAAAGCATAATGTTTGCGTAAGCAGCACCCTCATCCATCAGGATCCAGTGACCTTGAACTCAGACTGAGATAGGGTCGGCCTATATAATATAGGAAGCTCCTCCTCTAGTCTTCCATAAACTTATAAACCGGGGATAGTCTACCAGTCTGATGTCTAAGTATATTTTTTTCCAGATTTTATCAAAATTTTAAGTCAGAAAATACAAAAAATTGTTAATGAAATTGCAAGTATTCGTAATTCTCACTTTTTATCTTTTGTCTACAGGGGCTTCTCAGTAGTTGCACCAGAGGTTGCAGTCCCAGGGAAGACTACAGCGATCCTGGTGACTCTCCATGGAAGAGCCGGAGATGAAACTCTGGACCCTCTCAATGTGACTGTTAGGTTGGAAACCCAGGATGCCGAGAATGATGTCAAGCTACTGACTACTGCTAGCCAGATGATTACAGGTTAGTGCCATGCTAAGGAATTCTCGAACTTTCAACTAGTGAATTGCTATTAATGACTGGTCTGCTCATTTTAGATTTGAATCTATTATAATTATTTTTAAGTCTAAAATGACACTCCATCATAATCATCTCTATCGGGTCTTTTATAATCTCTACTGCAGGAGCACGACCCTCTCTGTACTGCTAGAGCCATACTTAGCTGAGTAGTCAGAGGATTTGGTCTACACCCTCCACGCTGACCAGACAGGTTGGAGAGGTCTCATCGATGAGATGACTTTAAAAGCTTAGTTTAGCTTTTATTTCCTAAGTCGCCTTCTACGACATCCACAGGAGGACTTAGAGGGGCTCTATCCTACTCTGCCGGAAACCACACGGCAGATTGGGACTAATCTGTTAATTTTAGGTTTAAAATTTGTAACTAGTTTTAAGTCTAAAATGAAACTAAAATGTTAAAATAAATAAAAACATGCAAGTCATGAATTAAAACATAAAATAATATCGAATAAGCCAACGCGATATAAAGTAAAGAGATAAAAATCACATGTTATTAAAGATTTGGTTGCGCCACCATGTCGGATTCTTCAATTTATTACTACTGTAGTAAAAATCTCATTCCGTGCAGACGGCTCTATTGAGAACTCAAGTTATTGGCAAACAGATGTAAACCAACGACCTGCTTGACTAGACGAGCCATTTTAATGATTTTAGTTTTCAACCGCCTTAATATAAAGGAGCAGGATATCAATTCGTCGCAATCTTTTTTATCCCCTTAATATCTCCTTTGCCGTGCGGTTTTCGGCAGAGAAGAATAAAGTCACTCGAAGTCCTCCAGTGGATGCTGTAGAAGGCGACTTATGAAATACAAACTAAACATAGCATATAAACATCAATGAGACTTCTCCAACTCATCTGGCCAGCGAGGAGAGTGTAGTGTAGGCCGAGTAATTTGACTGCTCTGGCCTTGTATGGCTCTGGTAGTACAGACAGGGTCGTGCTCCTGCAGACTAAAGACCTGATGATGATGATGAGGCGGTCGCCGCGCGCGCATAGTAATAATGTAGGCACATTTTCGATACCTAAATGAGGAGTGACACAGGCCTGCTAGTAGTACCTGTATAAAGAATGGACTAGACTTAAATCATGTTCAAAAGCGAAGCAGCTAGCAACCCATCACTATTTTGATTCCTTTTTCAATCTTTACACCTACCATCACGCTAAGCGTGGCCTTTCGGTCTTACGACTCTGGGCTCTGTCTACCCCATCCGGGATAAAGAGTAATGATGTATACATAAAAAATATATTAGTCTTATTAATGTATTTCTAAGCTAACATTACATATACTCTTATCTATAAAAATAGGTCTTTGTTCGGCTGAAATCAACTCTTATGTACCGGAAATTTCCCTAGGAGATGTATTAAGCATTTCTGAGATATTATCAATATGGAATTTTCCAGACGAATAATATTGGCTTACTATGCGTACTTGCGTGTATTTAAGGATGAAATTCGATATTGAATTATATGGAATATAAGTTAGTTTTAATGGTGGTGGTGTTTTATTATTTCTTTTCGGGACACTTGCATTGAACTTTCAAAAAGTATATATTCGACTTGATCTTTTTTTTTTGTCTGTTTACCGATTATTTAAATACGCCTGGACCGATTTGGAAATTCTTTTGTTTGAAAGGGATACCTTGTCAAGTGGTCTCATAGAAATTTTTACCAAAATCGGTTGAGTAGTATAAGTGTGAAGTCGGTTTTTAGTTTTAAAAAATAATTATTTTGCTTGTAATTTTTAAATGACCTTCTTCGACATCCACGGACAGACTTGGTGTGAAACTTGATAGTACAGTCAACGAATAATTGTGGATGAAAAAGTCCTCGAGTCCCCACCTCGGAGGGGTAAGGACTTTCAGTATGTTTATGTCCTAACTAGTCCTAACAAAGTTGCCGAGTCAAAATTTCTGCTTTCGACATTTCCATCCACATGCCCCTTTTGAGCACTCATTGACCGAACTATGACCTATTATACTCTGTCGGGAACCACACAGAAAAAGCAGGTGGTAAATAATAATATACCAGCTGCCCTCCGCGGTGTTACTGCGGTTAAAGTAGCCTATGTGTTAATCCAGGGTGTCAGCTTCCTGGATACTAAATTTTATCAAAATTGATCCAGCCGTCTACGCGTGAAGTCACAAACATACACACACTCACAAACTTTCGCCTTTTATAAGTGTGATATCTTCTTTCCTCTCAGACTACCATCCAAACTATCCGAGTTTTTGAAATAAGTATAAAATACATTACATATTTGTTATTTCTCAAAAATTATATGCTCCGTTATCACCGTATAGCGAAGCTCCACCTCGCTATAGTATTTTATAAGAGGCACTTTAATTAAGTTAATTACTTAGTATTATTTCACCAAGAAGCCCCTAAATTAAGTTAAGATTTATGTGTTTACTTTGATTAATCAGTAAAGTAAATTGGAACACCTATAGGTATACCTAGAGCTTTATCAAGCTATGTGATTTATTCGGTTTTTACAGGAGGATTTTCAGAGAAGTTCATTCCTTACGGTAAATATCCCGATTTTTTTTTACTATCCTACATCCCTACAAAAATAAATTACCTTATAAAGTTTAGTATGGAAGGTCCAAGTTATTTTTTCGTATAGGTTACGCATAATTATTTTGTCTGCATCTTCATCTAATCTTTAAGTTTCCATTGCAGGGGCACGACCTTCTCTGTGCTGCCAGTACTATACTTGGCCAGAGCAGCCAGAGGATTTGGCCTACACTCTCCACGCTGGCCAGACGAGTTGAAGAGGTCTCATTGATGTTTATAAGCTTTGTTTAGCGTACTTCTTAAGTCGCTTTTTACGACATCCTCGGAAAGACTTGGAGTGGTCCTATTCTACTCTACCGGAAATCACTCGGCACTGTTTTCTTTCTTCCGTTTGTCTTCTGTCGTGTATTACTTGTAAGTTCATTGGTTTCAGAGGTTCTTATAGATCTCTTTTATGTAGTGCTGACCTAAATCTGGCACCACAATAACTTACGCCACTTACACATACAAAAAACTACGTGTTGGACTGTTCTATGGCTGGACTATATTTTTATAAATGAATCATCTTCATCTTGCTCCGTCTAATGCTGGACATAGCCACCACCATCTCCAAATGAATACGCATTTCTTATTTCAACATTCAGATAACTTTTTACCTAGGCGCCAGAATCACATTGAACACAGAAAAATATTTTTATACAAAAAAGCTAAAACCATTGCATTTTCTCGAGTGGATTTGAAACGAAATGATAATAAAAACAATCGCCTTGCAGCAGGATGTCGCAGTTCCGACGGTATCTCGACGTAGATAAATGTACAGAGTAATGCGGACTTTATTTCTACTTTTTTATAAATTGTGGAACTGAATGTAGTTTTAGTCTTATAATTCTGTACTTTAGGTTCATATTTAAATACATTTCTATAGGTATCTATTAAAAATTAAAAAAGTTTAATTGAATTTCATTTTTTAGACCAAATGAAATTTTAATTAAACTTTTTAATATCAAAATAAAATTCTATAATATATAATATAAATCTATATTATATATTGTAGAATTTTATTCAATTTTGATTTGGTATAAATAAGAATTTTTGATTTGGTATTTTCCCAACTAAACAAAAATTTAAAATTTCTTAACTCGTCTTATCATACCCATATTATCACAACGGAAGTTTGTAAGTGTCAGTGTGTGAGTGTATGTATGTTTGACCAGTTATTATAAAATTGTGTATGCAGGAAGTAACAAATATGCTTTTTTAGGAGCGGGGAACACCGCGGGATGCAGCTAGTATTTTATAAATAATTTTCAAATAAATTGCAGAATAGAATAAAATTAATTATTTAAAAAGAAATACCTACTTATATTTTGATATTTCTTTAAAACGAATAAATAAACCTATTGAATTTACACATAGACGTTGCTCTCCCCACTTATGTATTCTGTGTCCCCACTTACCAGCCGATATTATGAAACAAGAAACCTAAAATCTTCTTATCAATCTCTTCAGATAAATCGCAGATTAAAATAATAATAATTATTTTGAAAAAAGAAAACTTCTTCTTGATATTTCTTTAAAACTAATGCGCATGTATTAGTTGCTCTCTCTACTTACCGAGCGATAATATAAAACAAGAAACCTATAAATAAATATGTATTTTGACTAGATTCAAAAATACCCTGCATACTCGTTAGAGTATACAAAACTAAACTCCCAGAGAGCTAAGTTCAAATAAGCTTTGAAAATCGTCACGTCATTTGATTCACTATCACGTCTGCAATCACGATTCAATAAGCCCTATCTTTGAGGGGATTGCCAATCGCTTTGAGCTATTAACACCCTGATTTTCGAACCCCATAATGAAGCGGCTAAATCAGTTTTAGGCATTCGATCTTAATGGTAAGTTAAAGTTTATATTATAAAAATATTGTACTCTCTTCAAATAAATCGCAGATTAAAATAAAAATAAATATTTTGAAGAAAAAAAACTTAATTTTGATATTTCTTCAAAACGAATAAATGCTAACCTATTGAATTTACACATAGGCGTTGGTATCCCAACTTACCAGCCGATATTATGAAACAAGAAACCTAAAAATAAATATGTATTTTGACTATATTCAAAAACACCCTGCATACTCGTTAGAGCATACAAACTTAAACTCCCAGAGAGCTAAGTTCAAATAATCTTTGAAAATCGTCACGTCATTCGATTCACTATCACGTCTGCAATCACGATTCATTAAGCCCTATCTTTGAGGGGATTGCCAATCGCTTTGAGCTATTAACACCCTGATTTTCGAACCCCGTAATGAAGCGGCTAAATCAGTTTTAGGCTGTCGATCTTTATGGTTAAAGTAAAGCAAGTAAGGATGATATTTTAAAAAAACTCACTTGATTTTATAAATAAATTTTTCAAACCAGTAGATATTAAAGAATTAGTTAATACTAGCTGGTGCCCGCGACTTCGTGTGCGCAGGATTATAAAACAATATATTTATAAATTGTAGCTTATGTATTATTCTGATATATAACCTATATTATTGTAAAGTTCCATTAAAATCCATTCATTAGTTTTTACGTGAAAGAGTAACAAACGTCCATCCATCCATCCATAGTTACAAACTTTCGTGAATACCATTTTTTTAATTTTTTTAGTTATTTTTTTATTTGTAGGATATTTAGGTGTTATGTTGAGTAAGTCAAAGCTATATGCTATTCGAAGATGTATAAATCAAATAGCAAAGAATTGTTAATTAGTGCAATTGGGTAGATATCTGGGTCAAAAGTAAATTTTTCGGTACAGTTCATAAAATTAAACGTCAGAAAATAGTCTCATTTTTATTGATCATATCCATTCTCAACATGATTTTAAATTTATTAATGCAAAAAACTTATATGAGCGCTATTTGACTTCGAAAAAGCATAACGTCATGCTTTTGTATTTTATATACATCTTATAAAAATTTCCTTTTTTTCGTTGATTTGTAGAATATTTTATTTCAACAGGAAACAAAATTGTGGCGTCAAACATAATATACCTGATTAGTATCCACAACATTCACAGAATATTTCACAAAGTTCCTTAGAAACACAAATATAATGCTCGTAATTTAGATTCTTTGTATCTTTATTCTGTTTGTTTTTCTTTTTCATGTATGTAAGTTGCAAACACTAGTCTGACTGATGCATATAGGCATCTGACATAGCTTTAACGACTGCCATACAATGATGACAGTCGGAACCAACGACTTAAACGTTCCTTAAAAAGCACAGAGGAACTAGCGAAATTTTTATGCTACTTTTGGTCACCCATCCAAGTGAGGACCACGCTAGATGACGCTTTACTTGCGAAAGCGCTAATAATGCGTATTCCAGCTAGACCATTACCGATCTCCTCGACTCAGAACGGGCCAAGAATTTTAATTAGAGATATTATGTTCTATTCACAACGAAATGAAGGATACAATGTACAATGGAAAAAGAAATGGACATTATGAAACAGATGATGCTCAATTTCCGGCACAAAGAATTCACAAACAAACGAATGCGTCGCTTTTTTTCTTAATTTAAGGTCGCAGCCTTTGAGCATTAATGTAGGAAAATGTCTGAGGAACATCGTGGTAATTTTTTCTACCCTTTCACCGCGAGACTTTGTATCAGATTTCGTGCCCTCAGTGAGAGACATAGTAAATGTAAAATAAATATCTAAAACGAAAAAGGGATGTGGATACTTAAGTTACTTGCAATACGAGCATTTTTATTTTGTCGGAAATATCCGACGCTCGTGAAATAAGCACGACAATGTTTGTCGGATATATGCGACTCTCGCGGTGAAAGGGATATACCAAGAAATTTAAAAAAATCAGTATAAAATTACGACTACTTTTAAATTTTATTTAAAATTAAATATAAAGTAATACATAGATAGACACCCAAGACCTAAATCAATCTGAAAAAGTACAACTGACTATAAAAACTCAAACAAATAGATGAAAAATTTACTTTGGCGTTATAACATTACATGTAAAAAGTTTCTAAACAACATGCCAAGGTTTCTCAATAAGGTATACAATTTCAAAGACAAGTCTAGTGCACTTTCTGTAGTATTAACATTGGAGTGAAGCCATTTCTATAGACGAAAAATTTTATTATTTTAGTTGTAATTGCCAATTTTCTTAGCAGTAAATGTAGCACGAATCTGTCAGGACATTTTTACGACTTTCTTTTCAATAATAATAACAAAGTTGAATATATTACAATCTGTCTCAAAATTTTCAGGACTAACTTTTGTATTTTTGCCATTTTGGCAAGTTTTTACTACTGTTATTAGCAGTTTCAGAAGAATATTTTGCCATCAAAAATTTTGAAACGTAAACCGCCACCTTCACTTTTATAAAACATAAAAAATCTTGATTAATTGTTCTATAAAAGCTCTAAGAAGTTACGATAAATAAAGAGTGGGCGTAGACTTAAATCCTGAAATTTCGTAAGATTGAATTATTTAAGGCTTCTTAATTGGATGCTATGATATTATTCGCCTTCAATATCGTCATAAAAAATTAACATAAGTCCAAAGCAACAATATGTGACAAAAATTATATTATGTATAGACGAAGTAATTTGCATTGGAATCCGAGATTGGCAGTATTTCGATTCACAAACAAGAAGATTTTATATTCAAATTCGTCGGTAAGGATTGACTTCAGGAAAAAAGTTCTCATTTTCTCGGGAAACAGTGCAACTTACCGCTTTAGCAGTTTCTTTTGGAATATTTCTATTTAAACCGTCAGATCCAGTTCATTGTGACGATCTTTGAGTTAGTAGTGTTTTTGCAAGCAGTTGACAATTTTTAGGTCAAATACGAGAATTGTCATGTTTTCAGCCGCATATCAGCCAATGCTGGAAATAAGTCTCTCATAAGTGCCTATTTAGGGAAATTTTGAGCTGTAATTAAATAACTTCCTGCATTCATTTTTTATTTTACAAGCTTTTTATTTAACTTACAATTTGCCATACATAGATTTATTTCAAAGTTCAGTTTTAATTTCAGTACAATACATACATACATAATATCACGCCTGTTTCAGTACAATGGAGCTTAATTTTATTATTAATAAACAATACTAATTATTACGTGCGAAAATCGTCTTACTTAAAAATAAAGACAGAAATAACATTTTTATTAAATACATTTTGCAAACGTCAATTAAATGTAATCGCGTCATTACCTCCAAACGCAACAACAAACCCCGATTCGGAACATCAGGTGTTAATGGTACAAAGTGATTGCTAATTCTGAAAGAAATCGGATTCGGAGCTAACGAACCGTCGCTGGCGGCGACAGCTGCGACATCTCACGATGCGGCGAGGAAAATAAGTGACGTCATTTTGAAATTCAATGACAAAAATGACAAGCCTTTGTATGTAATAGGGGCATGACACTAATAATTATTAGTATAGTAGTCCAAACCCTTATTATAATAGGGGTTTGGACAAAAAAATATGTCTTGACTCAATAGATTATTTAAAACCAGCCAAGTGCATGTCGGGCCACGCGCAGTGTAAGGTTCCATAGTTGCAAACGCCAACTTTGAATTCACGCAGGTAAATACGACTAAAACCTAATTTTTTATTGAATTTTTCTGAGTACATTTTATAAATTAATCGCGTCATTTCCTCCAAACGGAACAACAAACCCTGATTCAGAACATCAGGTGTTAATGGTACAAAGTGATTGCTAATTCTGAAAGAAATCGGATTCGAAGCTAACGAACCGTCGCTGGCGGCGACAGCTGCGACATCTCACGACGTGGCGAGGGAAATACGTGACGTCATTTTGAAATTCAATGACAAAAATAACAATTATATGTAATAGGGGCATGAAGTTAATAATAGGGGTTTGGACTAAAAAAAAGTTTTTTCTCATTAGATTATTAAAAAGTATACGTATTTTAGGTTTTTCTCTCGGTAAAGTTGTGCAAAATTAAGTGGGACTCTCAAAAGGGATATTTTTGCGGTTTTATAGTTATATCATGTAAAGGACTTTTTTGCATAAAAGTTTTAAGGCGTTTAATTCTGCAGACACTGGACCAGAATATTTTTTTTCTAATTATGAAATAAAGATTAAAATAACAAGATTTATTTAAAATTCATTTTGCAGTCGTCAATAAAATGTAGTCGCGTCATTACCTCGAAACGCAACAACAAACCCTGATTCGGATTTTTAACTAACGGTTACGATTTTTAACCAATGGTTACGGGAATCAAACGGGAAACTTCAAAACGCTGTATCTTTGTGAATTTTTTTGCTAAACTTAAAAAGAGTCCTTTGCTTTTGGAAAATCTAGTCTACATCCCTATTCTTGACGCTTAAAATTTCAATCTGTGAAATTTGTCCCGGTATATCTTGGGTCAAAAATAAATTATTTAGTATTGATAAGAAAATAAATCGTCACAAGATAATATAACTTGGCAATGATCATATCCATTTTTAAGCGATTTTAGATTTATTATTACCTAAAAAGCCAATGATTTAATTGACTCCAAGAAACTATGACGTCATCAGCCTAAACTTCATACAAATCTTATAGAAAAAAATTGTTTTGACGTTTGGGAAAAGAAAGTAACGAATTGAAATCGGAAAAATTCCTACAAAATGTTTAACGATTTCTTTGGCTTCATTTTGCTGTCCAAAGACTAAAGGACCTTTAATATAGAAAGCTGTTGTACATAAAAGTTGTAGGCCATTTAATTTTGCATATAATGGACCAGACTCATATTTTTGGACTACTGGTTTTCATTCTAATGCTCATCAAAAATAGACAAATATAATATATTTATGAAAAAAATGTTTTTTAAACTCTATCACGTCTTTATCCCTAATGGGGCAGACAGAGCATTTTGGGTCTTGCGGCTCTATGCAGAGCCCAGGGCCGCAAGACCCAAAAGCCACTTTTAGCGTCATGGTGGGCGAGAAGATGGAAAAGCAATCAATACAGTGACGGGTTGCTAGCCGCATCGCCTGTTAAAATGATTCGCATTTTTGCCCATTCCCTCGATCGGCTTTTACGATCTGCGCGGGAAGAGAAGCAGCTGGTACATTCTAAGTTTTTTCTTTTCTCCCAGACCAGCATGGGAGCATTTTTAAACTCTACATAGGTATTTTCTATTCCTATAAGAGTTTTTGAAAACTGAGAACCGACTTCACCCCCAAACTACACAACCGAGTTTTATAAAATTTCTATGGAATCACTTTCAAACAAAAAAAGAATTTTTCAAATCGGTCCAGGTATATTTTTTGGAAGTATTAAAAAGAGCTAACAAACTTAACAAAAAGTCTAGAAAACTAGTTGATCTACTTATAAAATAGTTTCTATTCATAATACTGTATTTTCAGTTATGTCATCTAAAATAACAGGCTTTATTTGCTTCCCAATCACACGTACCCTGACCTGATTGACTCGCAATATCAGGGGACAAAGGTCGCATTAACATATAAACGGCCAAACATCCCAGCCGTTATTATGGAGTTAAATAACTAGAACTGACGACGCGACGTCTTATTATATACCATATGTCAAATTTGTCTCGTTTCTATGATTTATCTAAAGAAAACACTAGATTCAAGTCATTTCAATAATGTTAGAGTATCAAAAAAAATATTTTTAAAAATTTCAATGTAAATATATTTAAGTAAGTACTTGCAAGGTGAAACTTATGTCGGTTTTTTTTTTTTACAAAATAGTGAAAGCTACTGTACTAATTATAACTTCATTACATATACAATTATGACTTCAGAAGCATTCACTGTTTTCTAGAAGAAAAAAGAAACAGCTTTAGTGCGTTAAATCAACAAATGGGTATCGAACGGCAAATTGGCAATTCTTTTCGCGTCTTTTAATTAAAAGTTACTGAAGAAACTAAATTTATTATTATTCCATGCAAAAAATACCACCTAACTCAATAATCATTATAACTTGTTTACCAAGCTAGATCACCCGATATCGATAAAATATTCCAAAGAAACGGCAAAGGGAATTAAATCGGTCGTTCCCACTGTTTTCCCGGGAAAAATGAGAACTTTCGTCGAGCCAATCGGTACTGCCTTTGAATATAAAATTCTGCTTGTTTGTGCGTCCGAACAAAGCCAATCTCGGATTCCTATGCAAACTACTTCGACTGAACAAAATATTATGACGTAGGTACAATATCGCTTTGTGCTTATGCAAATTTTATATCTTTCTCCATGATGATATAGCTAGTTAAAACTCTAATTTAGTAACATTAAAAACAATATTACAATATTTAAATAAGACTTTTAATAATCCTACCATATTTTCGCCACACGATTATGACGACATATGACGACCTCCGTGGTGTAGTGGTCAACATGCTAGTCCACCACCCATAGGTCCCGGGTTCGATCCCCGGTCAAGGCAAGTTGGAAAATGGCCTTTTTCAAATTGTCCTGGGTCTTGGATGTGTATCTATATATGTATTTGTTATAAAATATAGTATCGTTGAGTTAGTATCCCATAACACAAGTCTCGAACTTACTTTGGGGCTAGCTCAATCAGTGTAATTTGTCCCTATATATTTATTTATTTATTTATTATTTATTATTTATTATTATTTGTTATAAAATATAGTATCGTTGAGTTAGTATCCCATAACACAAATCTCGAACTTACTTTGGGGCTAGCTCAATCAGTGTAATTTGTCCCTATATCTTATACCTTTAAACGAGCAATTCTTGTATATATATTTATTTATAAATTTCTGTGATCTCGAAAACGGCTCTAACGATTTTGCTGATAATTGGTATATGGGGGTTTTTGGGGGTAAACAATCGATCTAGATTAGTTTTATGTTTGGGAAAACGCGTGTTTTCGAGTTTTCGTGCGTTTTTCTTTCCACGCAGAATATGGTCGCTAATTTCGTCGCACCGCGACCGCCTTGATTTAGCTCAGTGGTTAAGGATGCTGACCGCTAGAAGGAGTGTTACGGGTTCGAATCCCACTCGGTAACTTACTTTTGTTTTTTTTAATGTTTAAGTTTATATATAATTTTTTATTTTGTACTGTTTTTAGACAAGTTTAAAAAAATGTAGTTAATGTTTGAGATGTAACCGACCGAGCAAAGCTCGGTCACCCCAGGTACTATTTATTATATTATTTATAATTTATTTACGATTGAGCTAGCACTTCTATGCTTTATGATAAATACATATACAACTTGGAAGGGACATACCCATAATAAATCAAACCACGGGCTGTACTATAATGATAATAAAATAATAGCCAAAAACAACAAAAAAAAATTCGACATTCCCATACAAATTGCCCGGGCGTCTGCACACTTTCGTATGGGAATATCGAAATCATTTTTAGTACCTATTTGACTGTTATTTTAATTTTATTATACTATAGAGATCTGGTATAGCCCGTGGTTTGATTTATTTATGGGTATGTGCCTTCCACGTGGTACGAGTAAACACGTACATCTTAGGCCTATGAAAAATACCACTTATTCAGAGCAAAACAGGTACAGGCAAGCGAAGCGTAGGACACCCACCCACAAGGTGGTCTGACGACCTAACCAAGGTCGCTGGAAGGCGCTGGATGCAAGCCGCTCTAGATCGGTCATTTTGGAAATCTTTGGGAGAGGCCTATGTCCAGTAGTGGACGTTGTGCGGCTGAAATGATGATGATGATTCAGAGCAAAATAATATTTTGTTAGAAGCTTAATTATAATAAAATTTGCACATGAATCTATAAAGGGTATTTTTCTGCTACAAATTACGGCCGCTTTAATCTTATTGAAAAATATCGCAATATTATTCTGGCATTTGGAAAGAAGTAATATAAACTTACCTAAATGGCAAAAAGAAACTTAGTCGTGAAAATTTCGTGACAGATTCGTGCTACATTTACTGCTGAGAAACTTGGCAACGTCTACCTCTGGGCAATATTTTTCTTCCAAAGAAATGGCTTTGCTCCAATGTCAATATTCCACAAAGTGCAGTCTTCAAAATTGTATACATACCTTATCGAGACCTCAGACATCGGGTCTATTTCATTATTTCGTAGAAAACTTTGTAAGCAAAATTTTTGTAAACTAAATAAACATTTTAAAATATTGGAACTCGAAAGTATATTGGAAAATGAACTCAAGAGATGAAAATATAAGATGATTGAAAACATCGCAGTAAATGTGTTTTTCGACTTAGAAAGGATATACTAAAAATTATTATTATATCTGTAGCATAGGTACTAACACAACTACTTAGTATTTATTAGTACATTAGTACTATACAATGTCCTTTTTAATAGAGATTAAATATAAAAATTAATCTATACATATGTATAGTATCGTTATATACAATTAAAATTAATATCTAAATTACAATCTAAATTAAAAAACTAAATTAAAAATCTAAATCTTGATCATGTGGCATGGTGCCAAGAACACTGGCTGCATTCCCGCGCTGAATAGCTACTGCAATCCTCTGCGCGAGATATGAGCCAGCCCTCTTGTCACCAGCGGCGTCGACAAGCCGAGGGGTTATTTTTTTAATAAATTTTTTAGTACTTGGACCCCACGGACCAAGAGTTTCGACGCCAAGCAGAACAAAAATATATTCCTTAGATAAATGATTCCTTAGTATTATGACAATTGCTCTGACATGTAGATATTGTTATAGTCTATATATTTCATTTATTTTAGATAAAATTCAAGTTAATGTATTATACATATGTAAATATTAAAATAAGTGCTATTGAAGAAAGCAATTAACAGCAGATTTTTTCTTGCTTGAACAAGTTTAGTGCACCTTATTATTTTAATAATTTCTGATAAAATGTGTATTTTCTCAGCTTCACTCTCTTTCTTACTAACAAAATAATAGTAAAATAATCAACATTTAGTTGTAGTAGTTAACGATGTATCTAGCGTGTTTACCATATATCTTAGTCGTCATATTGTTGCTAACTTATCGGTTCTATTATTGCTTATTATAATACTATAAGTTAAGATTTGTAAATGACTTCTTGTTTTATAGATTGTATCTACATAAATTGTTAAATGTCGATAATCTTCCAAAATAAAATAAATAAATACATATGTTCATTTTTGTAATATATATAAAAGTTTTTGACGTGACAACGTCTTAAATTAGGTTGCGGCTGGGAGTCACTTATGAAAAAGTGTAACGCTCGGTAACGTTACGATGAGTCACCGAACGAGAGAGAGGCCCGCCGAATGCCTTGCGTCTCTCTCCCACTCAACTATGTTATCTACGTTGTCACGTAAAATCTTCGCCCGTAAAACCGACTTTACAGGCAACCACTTTTTTTTTTAATCTGTGCACTTTAACTTTTACCCGTTATGAAAAAAAAACGGCAGTTCTGACAATAGTGTGCAGCCACCCGCACACCTTTGTACTGAAATGCCGATTTTTTTTCCGACTTTTATTTTAATTTCACTACAGGGATTTAGTGTAGCCCATGGTTCGATTTATTACGGGTATATCCCTTTCTAGAAGGAAAGAGAGGAGCAGGAAAACCCAGAAGAAAATTTATAGGCCAAATAAAAGAAAAATTAAACGTGAAAACATATAAAGAGGTTAAGAACTTAGCGGAAGGAAAAGCGACATGGAAAGCACTCCACCGACAAGAGCCCAGCTCTTAAATAAAAGAAGAAGAAGATATCCCTTCCACGTTGTACTCAGTTATCGCATGTTCACGTGTTTCTTTTTTATTATAGTTAGTTAGTCCTAAATGGTGTGTCTAGAGTCGGCGCAGCACAAAGAGCCGATACTACCTTTGCCGGTACGCCTATAATCTGCATACCATTTAAACTAATCTATAAGGTCTAACAAAATACCTATACTGAAACTATTTAATGGGTGAATTAAATCCGTGATACTGGACTACTTTCCCCAAGGAACACGTATCGAAATATTTAAAGTAATTTTTGGCCCCCCATACAATTGATCGATTAGCTGATTCGAGTTTGTATGGAAGGCAAAAATTACTTTTTATATTTCAATATATAGTACCTGGGCGACCGAGCTTTGCTCGGTTACATCTCAAACATTAACAATTTTTTTTTTAAACTTGTCTAAAAACAATGCAAAATAATAAAAAAATATAAACTTAAACATAAAAAAAAGTAAGTCACCGAGTGGGATTCGAACCCGTAACACTCTTTCTAGCGGTCGCTATCCTTAACCGCTGAGCTAAATCAAGGTGGTCACGGCGCGACGAAATTAGCGACCATATTCTGCGTGAAAAGAAAAACGCATGAAAACTCGAAAACACGCGTTTTCCCAAACATAAAACTAATCTAGATCGATTGTTTACCCCCGAAAACCCCCTTAGACAAATTTTCAGCGAAATCGTTAGAGCCGTTTTCGAGATCACAGAAATTTATAAATAAATATATATATATATATATATATATATATATATATACATACATACATACAAGAATTGCTCGTTTAAAGGTATAAGATTTCTTGGAAAAAGTTGTTAACTGTCACGGACTAAATTCACCTTTAAAATAGTTTCGTTATATATTGTTAGACTCTTTTCCATATGTACTTCTCTAAAATGCTTATAAATTTTAATGAACTAGAAAAAACATTTTTCACATTTGTACTTGCTATTTTAACGGTTTATTCGGTACTAACCCTACTTTTTCCATAAAATAAAAAAGTTCTCTCTGGTTAGTTGGCAGCGGTGCGGTGGGTTTGTTTTTATCGTTTTCACCAAAATACGTCCAGTCGGCATTTCCAAAAGTTTTCAGTTACTGTGTATTATGCAACTTATGTACTGTTCTGGAGTTTTGGTATAACAAATAATATTCCTTTTTTATTCAAATGTTAAAGGTATACAAAAGTGAAATCCTTACCTATAAAATAATAAGTATTTACATATTCTTTTTTTTCACTTAGAAAAGTTAAATAGTTGGAAGTCTGAAACTCAAGTATAAAAACCTTCTTAGGCTTAAGAATCAGCTGGTACATAACTGTATTTTTCCAAACCAACATATAGTTTTTTGTACTTATTTACATATATGTGTGAGTGGTTACGCAAAAAGAGACATCAAGGGAAAATATTTGATTAAAAATATTTTGATAAGACCAAAAAAAAAGCTGGAAGACCACAAAATGAAAATTCATGAAAAAACATTACGTAAGGGCAACCACTCAAATATACCTTCATCACCATCCTCACGTTTACCCGGTTGCATTCTCAGCGTAATGCTTCAGAGCCGGGGGTCCGCTACCTAACCTAGGTGATTTGACGAGGTTACTGGTTTTTACACAGAGCGACTGCCGTCTGAGCTCCGCAACCCAAAGGGTAGACCAGAACCATAGATGGGATGCTAGATGGCGTTTGGAACCACAGTTTATTCGTTGCCTTCCGAATCACAGAATCATCTTTCTTTTCGGAAAATCAGGTGATTCAAGCCTACAATATTCCAATCAGACTGAAAACAATTTTCACAAGGTATGCTTCTCAGTGGGATTCGAACCCACGAACTCCGGATCACAAGGCGAACGCCTCGATCACTGGACAACGAAAGCAATGATAAAGGTTTCAAATAACAGCAGTAAGTGTTTGTTTCATACACAATAGCAGTTTTATTTACCTGCGACGGTTAGGTCTTCCAAGAAAGATAAATTACATTCTTAAAAAAGTTGGTCCACTCCAGACTCTTCAAGAGGACACTTTTTCAAGTTCTTAGTGACAAGTATCTTACTTATTTCATACTAGCCGAATCCCGCGACTTCGTTCGCGTGGACTTTATGCCTCTAGAAAATGCTCATCAGGCTGAACAACTTTTACTAAGGCGGCATTTTTATATCTCTTATAGTTTAGCTGGACCATTATGGTTCTGCATCAGGCGTTCCATTTTCCAAAATCATTTATACCCTATATGTTGCCCAGGCTTAATAGCTATATAACAAAAAAAGTTTCATTCGAATCCGTCCAGTATTTCCGGAGATTAGCGTGTACAAACAGATAAACAGACAAACAGACAAACAGACAAACAGACAAACAGACAGACATTTTTTTTTAAATTCATACTCTATTACTACGTCTCCGTCGCCCCCAATTTTTTTTTTGGAAATATATTTAATGTACAGACACACTTTTTTTACTGTTTTATTATATGTATAGATTCTAGACGGTGGCTGTGACTTATTTCATCGTAACGTAGTGGACAGTTTTTGTAGCATCTACCTACTTTGACAAGTTGCTAGGTTTTATAGTTATAAATATAAATTACGTTATTTGGTAATATAATTTAAAAAAGGAGTCCAATGATTAGACAAGCTTTCAAGTTTTAAGGTCAATACAGCCTTTGATTAATTTTTGATAATTTAGAATAACACGTAGACATAAGTAAGATAAAAGCTTGTGCTTTTTTAAAACCATTCTCAAAACGAGATTAATACAAAGGATAAAAGACTTAGATCAGTAGAATTGCTGAGACTCTTTCCCAATAGCCCTACCAGGAGTACTACTGGGAATACAATTCCCATTAGTCCTAATAATGCTTATTTTCTTTTCTAAAACATATGTTTTGTATAGAGATACTTTTGAGACCGTATAGCCACAATGTACACAAAAACGCGACCCTCTCGTAGTTGTTAAATTGAGTTTCAGAATCAAGACCACATTAGACTTTGATAAATCGTACGATTAATCCACGTTCACGAAGAAACGGTAGTTGAAGGGTTTAGAAGTTCGCCTGACACTGAAAAAGGGAGATCTCTTCAACACTTAATTTAACTTCAAGGAGTTTTTGCAGTCTCACAAACAAGTTTCCAGTACTATTACTTACGTTAGGTAGAAGATTTGCTACTCATTAAGTGTGTGTCTCAAGACGACATCGTGTACGCACGTCCTCTAGTCACATTCGCCCTGATGAAGAACTCCGGATGATGTCGAAACATGTCAGCCAGTAGCTAACTCTCTACGTGAGTTATCCGTTTAAATCCTGCTAATAATGACACAGTCTCGCGTTAGTTTTGATCAAAAAAGTTTCTCAGTGACTATTTGTCTATCAACTTTTATCTAACAAATAGATATACACCCTAGACTAAGGACCATTTGAAAAGGCCATTTGCTAACTTGCCCTTGCTGAGGATCGAACCCAGAACCTTCAGAGTATTGAACTGACATGTTAATCACTACGCCACAGAGTATAAAGTCCTCTGCTCGACATACGAGTACGTGGCTGCCACGGAGGTCGTAAAAAATCTATTGAGATTCAACATTTATTTCCAAAATGCATTCAATCAATTTCATTAATACAGGGTGAGATTTTAACCACCAGCTAAATAAGAGCAAGTTCTGTCCATGATACAATATGATACTGAACTACTTTTCATAAAAAACAATAAACTAATTTAAAAAATATTAATAACTTTTTTTATAGAAAGAAGTACAGTATCTTAAACTGAACTTGCTCCAAAAATTACGCTGGTGGGTAAACAGTCACTCTATCTTCTATTTCAATTGATTGAAAATGCACTTAAAGACAATTTGTAAAATCAATCACGCTTTCATAGCAGCCAAGTCACACTCGAGCCTTTGAAATAGTAATGGCGGGACGAAATTTCGTTCCTTTAGTGGAAGTTTTAATTGAATTTACCTTAGTGAGCGTCGATGGATACTTTTCTAATTACTTGGACGTATTTACGGGCGTGCCAAGTGGGGAGACAAATGGTTGCGAGTTTATTATATTGTGTGGAAAGGAGCGGATTTGTTTAGAGATTTTGTTTCATATTTTATATATTTTCTAAGGGACCTGAGGGAGAGAAAAATAAAAAGTTGTTTGCAAAAGAATTGTATGGTTACTAGTTGTCGCAGGTAAAATTTAGATTGGGAAACAGAATAGACCAGTCATTGCGAATAGAATTTCTTTTACTGGTCTGCTTTTTCGTTTAAAAAATCAGCGTGGTTATTTAGCAAGGGTACCTAGCCAGCATTTTTACCAGCATGCTATAAGAGCATGAAGAGTATTCTTTTTTATTTTTCTTATAAAAATGCAGGATGTAAACGATGACTAGTCGATAAATCAAATATATTCTAAATTAAACTATCGATTGAACGTCATTTGGAAAACACAATTGTATAATATTGATTCTGTATGGCGTAGAGAACCCGTATACTTAGATAACGACTTCAATTTAAGGTTTATTTAATTTATTCATATTTTAATAGCTACCATACAAACGGCTTATTGTAGCGACTTACCGTGTGACCATACAAGATCGCGCACTAAAAAAAAAGCAATAATATCACCTAGATTGTGCGTTTCAAGACTATCTTGTCAGGGAAAAGATAAAAGTAGAATTGTGAGTGAGAGGGTTCCAGATAATCAAATTATTCTTGCTCACGTTTGTTCGGATTAGGCACGCTTCTTTTGTTCAAATACTTGAGGCTGAGGTAAAAATTGGCGGGTTGTCGTTTGTGGAATTCTTTAAGGAATGATAAGAGGATTTGAGATGCAGATAAGTACAGATACGTATCATGTCTTAAACCCTAACGGATTAAGCAAAATCTAAGATCCAAAATGCGACTCTAAGCATTACGTTGGTCGTGAAGATAGAACATTGCTAGCCGTGTCGCTTTTTTATACGATCTAGATATTCGGCCAGCTTGAGTTCATCGAGGTCACGCGGCAGTAATGAACGGGCGTAACTACATGACCTCGATCGAAAATCATTTTGCAATTTTTTTACCATAAGTTATATAAAAATTTGGATTACGTATATGGATAGAGGAATTTGTTTACTGTAAGACATGTTTTCTTCCAAAACTAATGAAAAGTGAGCCTGTATAAATGTATGTAAAAAACTTGACTCGAAGGCGATATCCAATGGTGCTGCAGTAGCTCTGGAAGTTATTTAATAGAATAAAGATTATATAATAGCAGGAGTTATTATCTAATCTTAAAAAATCTACATAGTAAAATAATTTGAAAAACTGAAACCGACTTCAATACCAATGACAGTCATAGAAAAGTTAAATAAAATAAGTGTTCTTCGATGTTCTTCCCTTTCAAACAAAAAATAATTTTCCAAATCTTTATGTGTCTTTGAGGAATCGGGAAACATACATAAAAAATGAATTTTAAAGTCGGTTAATATATTTTACAAACTAATTTAAAAATATTTGAGGCTTTATTTTTTGTACAAACACAAAAGAGTTGGTTGATAAAATGTAGAATAATATGCAGCTGTTTTGTAAAATCACAGAAATTGAATTTGTATGCTCTGTCCGTAAATACGTTGCACAATGCATTTGTTCAAACGGAAATATAGAAAAATTGAACGGTAGAAGTGACACAAAAGAAAATTCAGACACAATAGAGAATATGCACGTATTTTCTTTTATTTGCTTAATAAAATCCTTATAAGCAAATATCTTAACCTATTGATTACCATGGATTCCAGATACAATAGTAAAACAATCAAGGTGTAAGTATCAAAAATTATACACATGGCGCTGAGCGTGTTAATCAGTGACGAACATGATACTTCAAAGAAATTCGACGTGGACTGGTGACGTCAACGTCCATGTCATACATTTGCTGACATTTGCCATACAAAATAGATAGACATATTTTCGTAAAATCGTTAATCTCGTCCGTTTTTCAACCAATTCTTAATCTGTTTTCATTGTTAGTACTTTACTTTTGAATATTTATGGATAAACTAGTTAGTTAACACATATTTTTTTGATGCATATTACCTATAATACAACTACTAGAGTTTATCAATTTCAATTTTTCTCATCACGTCGTGGGACAGAAAGCATTTTGGGTTAAGCGGCTCTAAGCAGTCAGAACCCAGGGCTGCAAGACTCAAAGGCCACTTTTAGCATGATAGTGGTTGAGAAAGTGGAAAAAGGAATTAAATAGTGATAGGTTGCTAACCGCATCGCATTTCCTTGATCGCAGCTCGCAGATTGTTGCAGCTGGCACCTGGCACATTCTAAATTACTTTTTTTCTCTCGGGCCGGCATGGACTGTAACAAATAAGACTACTTACTAAGGGCTCTAACAGACGAGCGACATTATTATTTTTAGCTTTGAACACATTTTTAATTTAATATATTTACGTTAGACGAAACAAAACAAAGGTTCATGCAAAGAATATGAAATAAATATTAAAAAATAAATTAATAAAGCAACATCATGCCTGCGACACCTGTCGGTGCTGTTGCTGTCTATTGCGTCCACGAAGGTATTAATGAAACCCATTGGATCTGGTTCGATCCATCACCGTCTACAGGCCAGGAGTAGCAACGGTATAATGGATAATTTATTTGATTATTGCAGAGTATTTATACTAAAACATTGTACAGTGTTATATTGAATCTACACGTCCAGTTAGTACGTGATGCGCTAAATTAACAAAATATATAATTTGCTTATTAATTAAATATATATCCTAGTTGACATCACGTACGACTTTATGGATGCTGCCATAATACTCCCCCTTTTTTTAAAAAAAAGAACATAACAAAATCATAATAAATTCTAAAATGTGAAAAATAAAAATATTACACACTATAAATTAGTACGTACTAAAAAGGCTAGCAAAATGTCTTCTTCCTTTCTTGAAATAAAAATATTGATTTCTTCATTGCTTGAATCTTGATACTTTAATCCATATAGGAGTTCGGCGGCGCAGCAACCAATATCTTGACGATAACTGGAGCAATTTCCTTGTAGAATCCTAATTTGTTGATTTTACTCGTTACCAATGCTATCTTCATTGAGTTATAATCTCTCAGTTTCTCTTTTGTTGACGATAATCACATTGCACGTGCTGAAAAACGCTGTGTAGGCAAATAATTTCTGCGCGGCAAAATTGTGCGTCTTTGCATTTTGGAGTATCTATTGATATTGTGAGTCACACATTATAATTAAATAATTTTTTCCTTATAATTCCGTTATCATCATTGATATTATAATCTATAAGTTTCTCTTGGTACTCAAATATGGTCTTGATATGCAGTCTTTGCGTCTCTCTCTAATAATCTTTTGATTGCCAGTTCCTTCAATCCCAGTGAGTCGGGAGAAATCTTCTGCTCGTAGTCTTTCATGAGACCGTGTGAGCGTGCTCGCAGTCCGCAGTGAGTCGGAACTGTAGAGAACTATGTCGACGAGCGTCGGTCGAAGTCCTGCCGTAGTGCCCCGCTGGAGAGTGGCCAGACATAATTCATTATCCAAAGCGTGAGCTGGGCGGATGTGCCAAACGCTACAATAGTCGCTGTGGGTATTTGATCTCAGGACCAGGAGCTCGGTGCGTCGGCTGCTGTGGACCTGGATATGACCCGTTTGCTGGCTTGCTCTGGAGATTGCTTGCTGCTAACCATTTGATGCATCTTGAGAGAGTTATTTTCAGTAGAAATTGTGCTTCCGAAAATCGGCTTCTGTGATTCGTATTCATAGATGTTTTCTAGTCAAAATTATGATCGCTGTTCCATTTTAAAGTTGTTCGCTCTTTTTCTTGCAGGCTTCATTTTTATCAAAATATTTGTTCCTTATTTGCCAAAAATTCTATAACCACTGTGTAAGTCGGTAGTAGTTTGGCTTTGGAACTTATTGATAGCACAAAATGCTGTGCAATATTTCTTGTTGACATATAAATTCTTCTTTATTACGCCTTTCTTAACAACATACGGCCATCTGCGGCCTTGCGATCTTGACCTCGATCAATTTTGTTGAATCTGCATTTTTGTTCGTCCGTAATGCAGCAATTCTAAATAAAGTGATACAGTTTGTGACGTCATATCTATTTCTGTATCATTATGACGTTAGTGATAATGTAGACGGTATTTTCTTCAATGATGTTATCGCTATTTTTCATCTTAATGGAGTTTACGGTGACAGCTGACGTCCATTGTTGATTCGGTTTAGTCCATTATGATTGCCTGGTGGTTCCTTTGCTTCTTGAAATTCCACTGGTGGGACCCGCTTGTGGGAGGCCAGTGGAAATGTGCACGTTAATCTTCTTTCCATTTCTTCAGGCTTGAGTCGTCGGGTTCTTGCGTTTTTCTTCAATCTCGCGGCGCGTGTCCATCACGTCGGGGTATATAGCGACCAGGAAGGTACTAATGAAACCCATTGGATCTGGTTCGATCCATCACCGTCTACAGGCCAGGAGTAGCAACGGGATAATGGATAATTTATTTGATTATTGCAGAGTATTTATACTAAAACATTGTACAGTGTTATATTGAATCTACACGTCCAGTTAGTACGTGATGCGCTAAATTAACAAAATATATAATTTGCTTATTAATTAAATATATATCCTAGTTGACATCACGTACGACTTTATGGATGCTGCCATACTGTCTATCGCGAGCGTACTGTCTCTCGTCTATAAGAGCTAAAGTCGTAAAGTCGACGTATAAAGTCAATAGTACCGTGACTTGGCTCCATGAATCCTGCCGGTCGCTATCAATTCAAGCTTCAGTGATTTCCACGCAGATGCTTTCGAGGAAGTAGGCCATAGACAATGTAGCTGATAGACTGGATTTATGTTTTTCGATATTTGATTCAAGAGTTTGGTTGAGTCAAGGAACTCAGTAAATAAATATGGATTGATTACTGTTAATACTAGTAGTTCGCCGCGAACTTAGACCTCGCGATTATTATTTGGCTAACTACTAATTTACAAATCATCTAAAATATGATTTTGACATTTTTAACACAATTCAGTTCCCTAAGTAACACCTAGATGGCGTTATCCAAAGTTAGAACGCGCTATGGTTTCGTTTGCTACATAATCGCGGACATTTTTATTAATATTTTAAAAACTACTGAACCGATGTTGATGCCCAACGAACTTGAAAATTCTATTGATATTTCCTACATGCCTACCAAGTTTCATCAAAATCGGACCATCGGTTCGGCAGTTATCGCGGTACAAACATACATACATACATACATACATACAATGTGATTTCGCCCCAACTCGATTTAGAGACCTCACTCGCTTCGCTCGCTCGGTCAATAATAATTTAATAAAAATAATATGATAATATATCCAATTAAATCTTTAAATAAAAAAAATGGGTGAAAAGGAAGCCTGCTTTTTAGGTGACAGTCAATGACCCACTTATTTTTTTTTCCATAAAATACTATACAATGCAAGATCTTTGAATCAAAAAAAGGTTGACTAGTGGAGAATGGCACGATTAAGATTAAGTCCGCCTTTTGTACCATGTTTTGGAAAACAAAGTTTAGATAAAAATAAAAAACAATTAAGGTAAAGACGTGTGTTTTTTCTTCAATTCTCTCCATTTCCTACCTTTAACAAAATTGTTTGCTCCCGATAAAAAAAGTTACAGCAACCTGACCCTATCTATTCGTGCAAGATTTTATAGCATCCTGACCTATTCGTGCCTTCATTAATTGATCAGTGAAAGTTAGTTTTTTGGAAAGGTGACAAATTTCTAGTAATTTGTAAATGGATATTGTGTGTTATCCATTTACAAATTTATCATTGTAATGTTCACCTGCAAAGTTGGAGCGACTCTGTCTTTGTCGCGTTCCGTTTTGTCAGTGGTTTTAATTTATAGCTGGTTTCAGTTTGATTTTAATTACGAATAAGAGCTCTGGGGCTGTGGTTTCTTGGATTGTGGAGTTGATGTCTTTATGTGTGGGTAGAGGGAAATGAACATAGCGCTGTGTATATTGCTAGTGTGTGGGTTTTGTTGTTAAGATCGTTTTTGGTTTTTATTTTATTTTATTTTATCTTTTCTGTACGGTTGCGGATGCAAATTATCTTTAAGGAGCTACCTGAATTTTTCGAGGTCCAGTACTGCCCCGATTTGAAAGTGTGTAAAAACGTGAAGCTTTTCTACGCACATTTGCGAAAAACGGCTACTTTTGGCCAATATGCAAAGAAAAGCTTCACGTTCTCATATTAAACTAGAAACAGTAGTCCATTAAATAGTTTAAAGGGTTATCTAGGGCTTGATCGAGACCCCGAAAATTTCAAGTATCCTTAAATAGTAATAGTAACTTCATCTTCTTTCTTCAGCAATAAAAAGTCATCACCTGTGTAAAGAACAAAAAAAACAATAAGACTGTATTTTTTAACGTTTGTTACTCGATATCTTCGCCAAAAATTTTTAGCTGATTGTAATGCTTTTGTTTCATTTGATAGCTTTGGTCCCATGTTAATTTAGTGATGACATGATAAAGAACTTTGGAGATTTGGAAAAAAATTCTCAAGAAAGTAAAAGCTTTTTTTCCCTTTATATTATAAATAAAAAAAAACAGGCAAAATATTTTGGATTGTTTAGTATCTAGTTTAATTTACTACAAATAAATACTTAGGGTAAAACTATCTATATTATAACAAGGCCATTGTAGCAGGTAGCAGCTATTTCTACATAATTTCAACTTAGGTATATAAAAAAAATTCAAAGGTTGACTGGTAGACAACTGTCTGCCTATTATTTTTGTACAATTTATAAGTAAAGAATTAATAAAATTAAAAAGAAAACAAGTAAGTTTTTGAAAAAAAATTTGATCTCTTTTGCGTATTTTTCAGAACGTTTATAAATAAAGCCGCTTAAAATTAACATTAACTAGGTAAATTAAAAAAATCTTAAATAAAATAAAACTCTTAAATATTTTTCTTCGATGTTCTAACAAAAGAAAACATTTATGTAGCTAATTATCAAGAACGATGTCGAAAACTTTTCTAATAAGAAAACGTGAAATCATTTCTTTCTATAATAACATTGTTTCGTATTTCACTCGAGTTACAAACGCATAAGTTTGCAAGAAAGAAGATTTGTGAGTTTTGATGAAAAGATTTCTAAAGGTCGAAAAGTATTTTTTTCAGTACACCAATAACACAAAGTTCTGAATTATTATAAGTTCACCTTGACTGCTAGCATTTTAGACACAATCAATCAGTGTTATTGACCTAACGAGTGAAGCGAGCAGGTCTCTATATCGAGTTGGGGGCGAAAACACATTGTATGTATGTATGTTTGTATCGCGATAACTGCCGAACCATTGGTGGGATTTTAATGAAATTTGGTAGGCATGTAGGAAATATCAATAGAATTTTCAAGTTCGTTGGGCATCAAAATCGGTTCAGTAGTTTTTGAAATATCAATAAAAAATTCCGCGATTATGTAGCAATCGCGGGGTCGCGGCGAACTACTGGTTATAAAACGAGGACTAACTTTGTTACTAGTTTAAAACCATTATCCGACCAAACAAATTGACATTTTCAGATGAGATAATGGTATTTACTAAGATATCTACTTGATTTGGTCGGATAATGGTTTAAACCTAGTAACAAAGTTAGTCTTTTATAATAAGACGGTATAGGTTTTTAATTTGTTTGTCGGTGACTGTCATGCCTTTAAAGAATAACCCTTGTATTCATAAAATTGAACGGCCTTTTGCTAAACCTGTTTTAGTTAAAACATCTTTTGTCCCTTTCCCTCTTTTTAATAGATGACATAGTAAGAACGAGACAAAACACATTTTAACTAAAAGAGCTTTGGCAAACGTTTGTAAACTTTAACGAGTATGGGTGTTAATAAATTATCCTTGAAAAGTATATTCACAACGAATCTAAATTGCGTTCAAATAATGTTATTTCTAATGTCTTCGTCACTGAAATAATTCAAACAAATTATCTGTTTATCCCTATGGTTGACTGCGAGAGAATGCTTTTGACGTGACAGTAGACATTTTTATTATTAAACAATTAAGTTTTAATTAATAAATTAAGTCCCGAGTGGCATTATATGATGTTATTTTAATGGTTTTATCATTTTCTGGTATTGGTGAATTTTGACGGATTAATTTATGTTATTTATATTTATTTTATTGGTTTTAGTATACCTATAGTATATAACGTGGAAGGTACATACATACCCGTGATAAATCAAACCACAGGTCATACTAGATTACTATATTATTATTATTTTTTTTTGTTTTTTCATGAGCCTGTAGTGTCCCGTTGTTGAGCAAAGGCCTCCCCTCTAGTCTTCCACAAACTTTTATCATTGGCGATGGTTTGCCAGTTCTTTTCATGGGCCCTTAGTTCGTCTGATCACCGTTTTCGAGGGCGTAAACTATATTATAATGATAATAAAATAACAGTCAGAAACAAATTTAAAATGACATTCCCATACAAATTGCCTGGGTTTGCACACGTTTGCATGGAAATGCCGATTTTTTTTCTAGTCTTAGGCTGTTATTTTAATTTTATTATACTAGTGTGCACTAGTATAGTTTTCGGGTTCGATTTATCACGGGTATGTTCCTTCCATATTGTAATTATAATCTTATAATTTAGTTTTAATTCATCATCATCATCATCAGGTCTTTTTAGTCTCCACTAAAGGAGCACGACCCTCTCTGCGCTACTAGAGCCACACATGACCAGAGCAGCCAGAGGATTTGGCCTAAACTCTCTACGCTGGCCAGACGTGTTGGAAAGGTCCTACTGATGTTTATAAGCTTTTAGCTTGTATTTCCTAAGTCGCCTTCTACGACATCCACGGGAGGACTTGGAATGGTTCTATTCTACTCTGCCGGGAACCACACGGCAAATTTTTAATTATAATGTTAATAACATCTATGTGTAATAAATTAAGTCTAGCAAAAGACAAATTAACTTCGATGATCGATGAAAAATAATAATGAACCAAGTTTAATTAAATGTACCCAATTATATATATCTATCTATAATAATTTAACTTAAAACATAAAATACCTACTTTAAACGAGGGTCTCTAAAAGTTAAACCTATATAGATCGATTTTTCGGTCCTGGAATCGATATATACTAGGTATACTGAAATTCATTTAAATCTTTGAAGCCCTAAATTTATCATAAACACATATTTAATTATTCCATTACGATTTTCAACACAGAAATACATTATAGAGCACGAATACATTTTAATGGAAAGGTGGCCTACCTTTCCATTTAAATATATCCGCGTGTTTTCCTAAAGAGAACTCGAAATACGAATATGGTATGTAAATTATATAAAATACGTAGCTTTCAAATGTATCCTGGCTTTTAAATGAATGCTTTTAAGCCCGTTATTTTAATTACGTGTATGGCGTAGGAGTTTTGTGAATTTTCAAACAAAGTGTTTACTACATTTGAACGTGGAGTTTCATTTACAAAAACATTGTTAAAGCTTTACCAAATTACATAAGTAAATGTTTTTAAAGTCTGGATAATTTGGTGTTTGATACCGGCTCAGATTTTAGAAGCCGATAATCATTGGCTCACAACATATCACTTTTTTTATTACTTTTTCCACCTTCTCGCCAGCCTTAGCAACCGAAATGCGATGTCTGCAGTACAAATCATATTTATATAATACTAGCTGTACCCGCAAGGTTCGCTCCCCTTGGGAATTTCGGGATAAAGAGTACCCTATGTCCTTCCCCGAGTCTCAAACTATGTCGATACCAAATTTCATCCAAATCGGTTCAGTAGTTTAAGCGTGAAGAGGTAACAAACAAACAAATATACAAACTCACTTTCGCATTTATAATATTAGTAGGAAGTAGGATAGGATATGATTCATACAAAAAAATCTAAGCTTTCGCATCTCTAAAAATATCCCGGTCACTTAAAAAAAAATTGTTTGGGGTTTTGTACTATAGGAAAGTTAAGTAATTCAACGTCGTTGAATTAATAACAGTCTAATTTAAATAACGATTATAACAAAATAATGGTTATTATCAAGGTTAATCCTTTATGTAAATAATGCGTAAAAGCGGAAATGATGATTAATATTTAACTTTTTTATGTTTATTAATTTTGCTTGTTGCAAAAAAGTATGTTTAAATGTTTGTGTCTTCTTTAAACAATATCTTCAAAAAACTACAAAGAAGTAAAATTGAATTAGAAACAGAATTTCAACACTAAATTAACATCTAAATTGAAAACTAAATCAAATTAAATTATTATTCAGCACTTTTTTATTATTTGTTAATCTTATATACTACCCTTTTTTGTTAAAAAAAATATAGTAAAAATTTAGTTTACCAAACAAATGTAAATGTAACAAATGGCGGCTTAAATGCTAAAAGCATTTTCTCTCAGTCAACTATGGGGATAAATATTTTAGGTCCATCACCATCAGATCTTTTTAGTCTCCACTGCAGGAGCACGATCCTCTTTATATAATATTTTAGGTACGTACTATTTATAAGATACTGTTATTTTCTTGGATATTTTATTTGATAAGTAGATAAAGAAACAATGCTACTGAATATGAAATAAGAAAATGATTATAAAATATAGATACGTATGTTTATTATTTTTATATAGCTTCAAAAATATCTTGTGGGTGTACTGTACACTATTTGAACGAATGAACTATACAAAGCCTCGATGTGACAATAAAAGCTCTCGCAGCCTGGATTGCCTCCAAATGGATCTCTCCATTTGGAGGCAATCCATGTTGAACAAATTCCCAGTCCATTGAGTAGTTTTTAAATGAACGGGAATTGCTCAAGTTTCAGCACTAAGCTATTAAACAATAGCAGCTTGATGCTTCTACTTGAGCAACTTTTAAGCTAGTGCAAATCAGAAAATAGCTTCTTTAGAACTGTTATGTGTATGGTTGGTTAACTATATATGTATTTGTAATAAAAAAAAGCCATAACATTATTGTATAAGTATCTAAAAACTTAGTTAAATAGAATAGATATCACCTGTTGGTTGACTGGTAAATAAGGCCCTAATTACACTTGTATTTCAATATAAAGTTATACTTAGAATAATCTTTTTTTTTAAATCTTTTTTTATTATGGAGCTTTTGTCAGCTCCATCGAGACAAAACTTTAATTTACTTACATATTAACCTTATATAAATTAAACAACCCCAAGATTAAATAGAAAATTTATATAAAGTTAATTTTTATGTTGAATTTTTTATGTTTAATATAATTTTATTATTAATATTATTTTTAACTTTTTAGTTATAATTTTTTTTGAGTTATCTTTATTTTTATCAAAACTAAACAAAACATAACGTAGTAGAGTAGAATAGACATCACCCGTTGGTTGACTGGAATATAAAGCCATTACACTTGTAACGTGTTTGTGTATTAAGTTATTTTGATTTTTTCTAGAATGTCGTAAATCTTTTTTTACCCTTATGAAACCGCAACTTTATTCGATAAACTTCAATGGGTCGGGGGTGACTCGCAAGATCTACAGATCTCAGAGCCACTAGTATTATTCGGGATTCATATCTATACGCCTCTAATAATAGATATATGTATTACTTATTGCGCCCCGCGGTGTTAAAACCAGGTGTTCAGCTTCCTACATACCAAATTTATCAAAATTAGTCCAGCTGTTTGCGCGCAAAGAAGTAGCAAACATACACACTCACACAAATTTCGCCTCTATAATCTTATACCTGTAAACGAGCAATTCCTGTATATTAATTTTTTCTGTGATCTCGAAAACGGCCCTAACGATTTCGCTGAAAATTCGTATATGGGGGTTTTCGGGGGTAAACAATCGATCTGGAGTAGCCTTATGTTTGGAAAAACGCGTGTTTTCGAGTTTTCATGCATTTTTCTTTTCACGCAGAATATGATCGCTAATTTTGTCGCGCCGGCCGCCATCCATTTTGGCTCTGCGGTTATGGTGCGGACCGCTGGAAAAAGTGTTATGAGTTCGAATCCCACTCGGTAACTTACTTTTGTTTTGTTTTTATGTTCAAATTTATATATTTTTTTTATTCTGTATTGTTTTTAAACAAGTTTAAAAAAATGTAGTTATTGTTTGAGATGTAACCGAGCAAAGCTCGGTCACCCAGGTACTATTAGTATGAGAAAGCAAGGTTCTAACTAAAAATACCAATGAGAAACTCTGGTAACTTCGCTCATTTGTACAATTAATTATTTTTAACAAGGCCTTCTATTTCAGATGTTCCGAAACTCACGCTTATTATATTTGTTGCAGGATATGGCATCATTCCGCTCAAAATACCGTCATCACCAGCCACCCATTGTACACTGCATACCACGGTTGGATGTCTGGGCAATGAAGAGTGTACTGCTAAGAGTCACAGCGTCATCAGGCTGCTTGGGCCTGTGCGAGATGTCATTGTTAGGCCAGCGAGGCATCATTATAGGCCTGGAGAGACAAGTAAGTGAATTACTATAATGGTCAAAAACGCGTTGCTAGATTTCGTCATGTCCCACCCAACTGCCCTGGACTAAGTAAAGTCTATAGGTAGTCTTGATATACCATTTCACCGGAGTGGGTTCTTGGCTCGATGGACCACCTTTTGTCATGTCCCATCCAACTGCCCTGAACTAAGCAAACTCCATAGTCTTGATATTCCATTTCACTGGAGTATTCATTTCATTGTGAGGCCAGCGAGGCATCATTATAGGCCTGGAGAGACAAGTAAGTGAATTACTATATTGGTCAAAAAGTTGCTAGATTTTGTCATGTCCCACCCAACTGCCCTGGACTAAGTAAACTCTATAGGTAGTCTTGATATACCATTTCACCGGAGTGGGTTCTTGGCTCGATGGACCACCTTTTGTCATGTCCCATCCAACTGCCCTGAACTAAGCAAACTCCATAGTCTTGATATTCCATTTCACTGGAGTAGGTTCTCGGTTTGATGAACTACCTTTTGTCATGTCCCACCCAACTGCCCTGGACTTAGCAAACTCCATAGTCTTGACATTGTGTGTCTTGTCAAATCATCAGGTTTTTTTGTCTCCACTCAAATCAGAGCCCCCCTTAAATATTTATTTCATTTTATTTTTATTTGTTGTTATAGCGGCAACAGTAATACATCTTCTGTAAAATCTAGCTATCACGGTTCATGAGATACAGCCTAGTGACAGAAGACAGACAGACGGACGGGCAGCGGAATCTTAGTAATAAGATCCTTACCTAATTATAAGTTGTATTATATAAGTTTTTACCCTTTAAGTACGGAACCCTAAAAACAAACAGCAGCAAATAAATGGGCGATAAATGGAACAATTCGTAAACGTTAATTTAGGAGTAGCCGTAAACATCTAAGCGGAATTTTAACGTCGCAGGCCATAAACCACGGACGGTAAAGTAACAAAGTTGGACAAAAATTAATGACCAGGAGGGAAACGTAAAATGATACTCAATACAGGTCGGTGGATGTTGTAAATTATTGTGTAGGTATATTTTTAATTCACTTCAAAAAAGGAAGAGGTTATCAATAGGGGTAACGACAGAGTCCAAAAAGTATGATTGTAATTAGTCCGTTTTTTAAATTAACCGAAAATAATGGACCCGTATTTTTTAGTTTACCTAAAAAGTGAAAATTCACTAAGATATGGAGCGTCAAAGTTCCGAAATGGCTTGCAACGTCACAATTAAGTAAAAACCGTTCCCAGCCGTGACTTGCATCTTTTTCATTTTTGGTTTCTCAAAGAAAAGAAAAAAGTCGTGTTCAATATTTTTTTATACTCTAACCGATGGACCAAAAACATTTTTCCATTTGTCTAGTCTATCCGAATGTATATGTGTTTTTTTCCGTTTGTTACTTGGTTACACGAAGCCGCCTGGACCAATTTGGATTTTTTTTTGTGTATTTGGAAGGCTATATATACTTGTCATAAGTCTCATAGAAATTTTATCAAATTCTATCGTGTAGTTCCAAATGCTGAAGTCGGTTCTTACTTTAAAAATAATAAATAGGTAAGGTCTATAATATTTACTGCTAAAAACCATTGTCATTTGCATTACGGTCCCGTAGTAAACAAGGAACACTTATAGTTTCGCCATGTATAGTTTTCTTTCTTAATAGAAGTGGTAAATAATTAGTGTTAACAAAAAAACACTTTACAAAAATATTGACTTAACCCAGTGCGTGTTTAAAATTTACAAAGTTCTTAATCTAGCAAAAAATATATATTTTAGGTAGGAACAAAACCTTTTTAAAAGCTCTTTGGGTATACAAGAAACCTATTCAAAAAACTACATACTTCAGAACAACTTCAAAAAAATAACAGCATAATGACTGAAGTAAATAAGTTTACTTGATTATGTAAATCATCTTTATCCAATTAAGTGCTAATTCTAAGTCGTTTTGGAACTGTATGAACATAAGACTTGTAAAAATAGTAAGATATTAAATTAAGTGCTTATTCTAAGTAGTTTTAGTACTTTGTGAACCTTATACTAAAAGAAAATAAAACAGTCAGATTAAATAAAATTCATAGAATTTCTTCAGAATCCTATAATTACTTTAAGAAGCAGATAATATTTGTTAATGGAATAATGGAGTTTTTTTTATTTTTATTTGGAATACATTGTCGTCCTCATCAAAGTAAATTTGATGGGTAGGTATGATGGGTTGATATAAATTCATACTAAAATACAATGACATATCCGCAACATGCTTTGTCAATGGATCAAAAAAGGAAATCGGCAATAAGCTTCGTCAAAAATGTAAACAAAAAAATATCCGCAACATGCCCGTCAATGGGTCAAAGATAAGAATTGGAAACATGCTTCGTCAAAAATGTAAACAGAATAATATCGGAAATAAATAAAGGGAAAAAACGGGACCCTATTACTAAGACTTCGCTGTCTGTCCGTCTGTCTGTCACCAGGCTGTATGTCGCAAAAACTGCGATAGCTAGACAGTTGAAATTTTCACTAATTATGTATTTCTGTTGCCGCTATAACAACAAACACTAAAAACAAAAAAATCCCATACAACAAACGCGATTCTTTTTTTGTTTGAAAGGATATACTCGTCAAATAGTCAATAAAAATCGGTTATGAAGTATGTAGTTTGAGCGTGAAGTCAGTTTTTTTGTAAAATTATTTTAGATCTGTTCATCTATTTAGCGGAAAAAAGGGAGACATGGTAAATACTCCACCGTCAAGAACCTAGATGAGAAGCCTGGAACGATTTGTTTTTTAAATTTGTAAGCGACCACTGTAATGCTGTAATATACCCATACCCATAGAAATTTTATTAAAATTGGCCGTGTAGATTGGGGATAAAGTCGGTTTTTAGTTTTGAAAAATTATTTCTGGAAGTTTCGCTGCAATTCCTGAACCAAATATATAGCCTTCCACACCAGCTGTCGTCTAAATGTATGGACTTAGCGTTGTAATTAATTGCTTGAAAACTTGAACAATAAAGCGAGTTTGGTTGACTGCACAGGTTGGTAGAGTTTAAAGCATTTGTCCCTGGTCTAAGCTCCTAACAATGTCTTTGAAACTCAATGACGCAAAAAGAGGAAAGTTACATGTCGTATGTGTGTGTCTTTTCTTCTGTGTTCTTTCTGTAGGATTCGTTTTCAAAAAGATTAAAAACTTTTTTTTCTTAACCTATTGCACGCTTCATAAGCGGAGCTTTAAGGCTATGCATAACTCTCAACATGTCAAGGTCAACCAATTGTCTTGACTTAAACTGTCTATCATATTCATATTGCACTAATACAAATATGATCAGAGATATGAAGAACAACCCTTTTATAAACATTACATACTTGTAAAAAATATTTTCTCCTATTGTTGGGCATAATTCTTCCATAGTTTTCCACTTACTCTTGCCTTTGTAAGTCCTGACTATCCAGTTTGGAATGCCTGGAGATCGTCACACTAACTCTTTCTTAGCCGAGCTCACGTCAGTAGACCGAAATAAAAATCGTAATTTATTGCTCTGTTCAAAAAATTACACTTTTACGAGAAACGGTTAGCCGAGAGCACCGTGATTTCTTCGACAAGTAACTGTTAGACCAAAAGTCTTTTCGTCCTTTTACGGTCCTACTAATATTTTTTACCGCAGATCTGTACGCCGATGATACTATTCATCAGCGGTTTGGTAATAAAAGCATTTTCTTTTTTTACCAAACCGCTGAGTTGTTCTGAACTGATGCCCGCGGCCTACCCTGGCGACAGTAACCATCTTAAGGCAACCACTCCGTTTATTTTTGGCCTAACTTTCGCTGCGCATCCTAACGACATGCCCTGTTTTATATTTATTTCTTAATATTTTTAAGTCCGAGAAATTTAGTTAATTAATATTTTTTTTTTTTGTATGCTCTATTTTAAATCAAATCTGTGCCTATGTAAGATATTCATAACTCGAATATAAGTAAATTAATTTACCATGCTACGTTACTGTCTTTTCGTTCCAAATTTTACATACAACCTTCGTTGCAGCCATTTTTGGAAATTCCCTCATTTGCTTCAAAATTTAGACGTTTTTATCAAAAATTCTCTTTCGGATATTTTGAATATTAATTTGGAAAATCGAACATGGGACTAGGCTTCCTTACCGATACGATACGGAGGCAGGTAGGATAGGTATCCGCAAAATTTCAAGTGTTGCCTTACCAGCATTTTTGTCTTCTGTACTGTACTGTCATTAAAGAACTCTTTCGAAGGATACTTAAACACCCAAATTATGTATCAGACATAACTATGTTTCAGAGGCCAAGAATGAATGGTTTGGCATTTGTCAAAATTCAAAAGTGCCAGATTTTCCATCCTCGCAAAGGCAATGGGATGGGCCGCTTTGCAGGTTAGCTCAGATTAGTTTAATTGCTTCATCTAGCGATTCTGCAGAGCGCGCCCGCCTTCTAGTCGTGGCTGAGTGGGAATCCGGACTTTGGCTACAAGCGCTCCCTTCTGCCAACTTGGGAACACTCCTCGATGACACTTCTTTCAGAATGACGACATCTTTAAGGCTCGGTGCTATATGCAACATCCCACATCGTTGCCCCTGCGGCGATAGCGTCGATCGATTAGGACACCACGGAATCTCCTGTCGTAAAAGTGCCGGCCGTTTAGGGCGGCATGCAGCCCTTAATAATATAATACATCGGGCTCTTGCCAGCATCAATTTGCCGGCTGTCTTGGAACCAAGCGGTTTGGCGCGGGATGATGGCAAGAGACCCGATGGTATGACCCTTGTGCCCTGGAAGATGGGTCGGCAGCTTGTGTGGGACACTACTAGCATTGACACACTGGCGCTGTCTCATCTTTCAGCCACAGAAGCTAAAGCGGGCTCTGCAGCGGCATCAGCTGAAAACCTCAAACGACGCAAATATGAGAGTATCGGAAATTACTACGGTCCTAAAGTTGAAACTTTAGGACCGTGGGGGCCATCAGCTCACAAATTATACGGCGCTATCTCAAGGAAACTTATTAAAGTTTCCCGTGACCAGAAGGCTGGCCTATATCTAGAAGCATTGCCATACAACGTGGCAATGCAGCCAGCCTTCTGGGCACGTTACCGCAGGGTAAACAATTACCGGGCCTTTTTTATTTGTAAATATTAGTTTGTAGTGTATAATATTGTAGTGAGTAGTTTTATAATATTTATTTTAGTTTTAAGAAAATTTAATGTGTATATATAATTATATTATTTTTCGTCGTAATAAAAGCTACTACCTTTAGTAAATTAATATACTAAGTTAAAAGAAGTTTGAAGTTACAAATTGAAATAATATTGAATACGCGGCAAAAGGTTTATGTGCGTTACATTTTTTAATGAATATAATGTTTTGTTACAGTAACATTCTGGATTCTAGCCTTGGACCATGACCTGAGGCTGGTGCGAGAGGAACTGGCATATGTAGCACTCAGCGACCCCGCTGGCACGAAAGTAGCCATTTGGGAACAACTCTCTCTGGACGAAGGTATGACCTATTTACACGGTGTAAGTTTCTAGCCTGTTACTCTACATCATCAGCTCTCAAATACCCACTGCAGAGCATAAGCTTGACTTTACGCCATCCCATGCTGACCTTGGCAGCTGCGATCCAGTTCTTTCCACTGACTTCTTTTTTATCTCTTCTGTTTTATATCGTCAATCCACCTAGCCGAGTGGACGTCTCACGCTGCGCTTACCATTTCTAGGAAACCGCTTGGAAATGGCCTTACTTCACCTTCCACCTACCATCGTTCTTCTAGAAAAATGTCCCGCCCAGTTACTCTAGAGATTACTTCGTGAACTGCATCCGTTCGTATCGTCTGTATTAACTCTTAAAATAGTGTATTTTGTTGCCTGTACTTATAAATATTATTAATATTTTTGCCGAACTAACTCATCTAATACGAGTAAATATACATTCCATGGATTTCTTTCATAATTTAGGCCTAAAATTTCCTGCTTCAAAATTGAATCTGTCGGTTCAATAATTTCGGCTCGGTGGTACAAGAAAATGCTTTTAACAGATCAAGGGGAGCTAGTTTGTGTACGTAACCTAATCCCTTCGAGATGTGTTAGTAAAATGTACAGGATGGGCCTTTTAATTAAGCATCTGGCTTTTTAACTCCTGACAAAAAACGGGTGTCTAAAAATTTACTTGATCAAGATTATGCTTGGTGGGAATCGATAGTTCTAGTTATGGAAGTGAAGGTTCAAAAGTCAGGAATTTTTTATTTGCCTGGATCATAAAGTTCTTTTGTACATACATTAAAGTAGAGCATTTTTAAAGCTTAAATTTAGTCTCAAAATAACAAAAATTAAAGTCGAACATTGTTTCGTAAAAAAAAAAATGTTAAGCTTGAAGAATATTGCAAGAGTATTAATTTATTAATTATTCTAATTTTCTTGAAACTTGGAAAGTAAATTACATATCATTATAACAAGTTTTACAAACATATCAAAATTTAATCGAGAAAACTTAGCCACTAAACTTAATTAAAGTTCCAACACCATACGATTACGCAGTGTGTTAATAATATTATCATAATGTAATCATGAACTATTCGAACAGATAATTAGATTTAGATTAATTCCATAATCCTTAGTCACACTTAAATTAATTTAAGTGATGCTTTTCACGTCAAATATTTCACATTTGAAATTAAATGACCACTTTTAGTTGCCCTATAAAATAAGTATATTTTTATGTAGATACTTAAACTCCTTACTTAAGTTTTCAAAACATTTTGTCTTAGAATGAGTTAATACAATTGTAAGGACTGCGTAAAGAATACAAATGTGATAGAATTGAATATAACGTCAGATATAAAAGCAGATTTAAATGACATTAACTTTTTGTAAAAAGAGTGAGGTTAGGCGAAACTAAAAGAGCTTCAGATGATAAATTGAATTTTTCTAGAAACATGAGATCTGTCATTTTTGGAGCATTGTTTTCTTTGTCTTAGTATTTCGGCTTATCATTCTTGCTTTACTTTATACAACTACTGACATTGACAAAACCCTCGTCTGGGAATAAAACCGGTGTAAATTACGTCTATCAAAAGATGGTAAAAGCGAAGCTTTTTGCTCTTAGGGCTAGATTGAACGCGACGGTCCTGAATTAATACAGGGCTAGAACTGTAATTTGTTTCAAGACCCTTTTTATGCGTGTTTTATTTTCACCCGACTAAAATGCCACTAAAATGTTGACATTCTATACTCTCGTTGTGGGGGTAATGTTGGGGAAAAACATAAAAAAAACACTTCATTTATGTGACTTTATAGACGTCATGCATCCCACTCAACAAATTACTTTAGGTAGGAATAAAAAGAAAGCCATTTAAAAGTTGAGAGAAATTAATTACCAAAATACTATACAAGCTGGTATTGATAAAAAAAAGCAATAAATAGAAAATAAGAATCTCACAAATAGCACACTAATTATTGATTACAGCATTATAATTCTACGCTCGGTAGAAAATCTGATTTAAAAAATATGTAACGGAATCAAATTACAGCAAGAGCGTGGGTTTGTATCCTACTCGTAGCGCATCATACATTTTTAATTTAACAAACGTTTTGGATAAATTCAAACGAAATTGTGCCGAAAGATTAATTTAAATTGTATAAACAATAGGTACTGAATAAAGATAAAACAAATAAAGGTATTTATTTTACAATATTCACTACACATAATGTAATGTGTGTTTTAAATTTAAACTACAGATAAAACCCGCTCTGTATCGTTTTTGGTGCAAAAGTGGTACTGAGCAAAATAAATTACGCAAATAGAATTGAATGCAAACGCGTTGGTTTGGTCTATTTCTAATGCATGAGTGTGGTCGCCTGCATAGCGCTTCATTGGTTAACGGGCATGTTAAATTGTTCATACAATATTGATAGACTGTCGACAGGTTCTATTTCATAGACACTTCGTTTCACGAGTCGAGTACACGAGTTCGTACACCACTCAATGCCGATAGACGAAATCTCGGTGAACGCTATACCGACAGTTCATTAACTTTTCGTGCATTAGACCGACAGAATACTGAATCGAAATAGAATCATCTAACGAAATGTTCCTTTAATTGCAAGAAATTGGAAAATATCTAAGTAGTTATCTAAACTTTTTCGAGCGATATTGTTGTTACTAGGGAAATCTGATTTCTTTAAAACTTCAGTTAAACTTCATTTCACAGATTGGCTGCGATATCTTTCATACTAGATGCATTTCATACTTCTAGATGTACAACTGAGAACAACATAAAGGTCGTTAGTCCATAAATTACGAAGCCACACTCATGACAATCTAGATCGGTCATTTTGGAAATCTTTGGGAGAGGCCTATGTCCAGCAGTGGACGTTGTGCGGCTGAAATGATGATGATGATGATGACTCATGACAGTAAGCTTATTTATGACAAAATGATATGCTATTTCTGTATATCTATATTGTTTTTATTTTATAAAATTGAATGTCACGACAAAGCTGAAACCTTTTCTAGTAATTTTTTACAAGACTCAATGGAACAAAAATCCCAGTTTTGCTTAAAATAATAGGTAAGTAAGACTTCTTTTGAAAAATAACAATAATAATTCCCTTTGTCCTCGTCCACGTGAAAAGTAAAAAGAAACTTCGTCTTCCTGTTATCGATACAAGAGCTCAATATTTCCAGGAAGTTTCCTCCGTCCACAATAACAAAAGTTACTTCGCAATTAGAGAGGGATTGTTCTACAAGCCAGCGTAAGTTGGTCCTTCCATCCTCTCGTAGATGTTAAGGCATGTTTACAAAGACTGGACAGAACGTCACTTATTTTTCAGATCTTTTCTTTTGCTTATTTGATAGATTGCACTTAAAATCGGTAATACAAAAGGTACGAATTCATGGTAAAGCATTGTCTGGCAGTTCACCTTTGCGACGTAGCCGAAAAGATGGTAGATGATTAGTAGATGGTAGGTCTTTTTATTCCTGTTTTCTATTTATTCTAGAAGTAAGTGTAAAGTACCTATGTTATGTATACATTTACTTAGTCGTAAATGTATATTATTAGTACTTGAAGATTCAGACCTCCCTCAATGGTGGACAAAAAACAGACTATCAAGAACGCCATCTAGTGATGACTAGCGAAACTACTGATACGACTTGATATCCGTAGCGCCTTACCCCCAATAATTTTTAAATGGCTGAACCGATTCTCATCAAGCATAGCTAAGAACCACACCGTAAGGAACTTTGCTAACTTTGCTTTCACGTGAAAAAACCGCATTAAAATCGATCTATCCTTTCGAGTACTACGATGCCACAGACACACAGTCAGATAGGCAGGTAAAGAAACAGACAGACAGACAGATAGACAGACAAACAAACAGACAGACAGACAGATAGACAGACAAACAAACAGACAGACAGACCCTGAAAGACATTAGCGTCAAAACACCCCTCAAAAATAAATACTTTGTGTGAACTGACCCTATAGTGTTAAAGATTAACCGGATGAGGACGGGAAGGCTGCTCTCAAGTATTGTTGTACGTTGGTGGTAAAGAGTGTCATATGCAGTTGTTGTAGCATTAAACGTTTGCTAGAATGTTCTCGATAAGTTGGTAAATACTAAATTTAGCTGCAAATACTCGTACTGCAATGCAGTAAGTTAATATACGGCCTTTAAGCGGGTTCTAAGGTAAATAAAATTAATCTCATTCAAATTTCTTAAGTGTGAATTGGATGGTTTGTTTATCTTTTGTTTTAATTAAGGTAGTGTAGTGGCCTTTTGGTTATGGTATTTGGATGATGGTGATTTGGAGACCTGATATTACAAACTATCTCATAGTTATCCTGGTACAAATAAAGTAAAAACATGTTATCATCATTTTCAGCCCAGATCCTCCCTTTTTGCGCCATTTATTCAACGTATTATTAGTACTACGAGACTTACCGCGATTAAAATCGTTTTTTGCCAGATACTCCGACAACCCTAAAACCTAAACCGATATTAATCACGGTAGGTCCCGTAATACTGATAACAGTAATTGTGACCGCGAGACTCTATATAAAATCATATATTTATTGAACGTAAATATTTAGATATGCTAACAGTTGTAATAGATATGTTAAAGTAATAAAACCTTTATAAGTACGTTTAATATTTTTTTAATCGTCAGTTAAAATTAAAACCATTAAACATGCTTCGTTAAAATTCTTCGATATGCTTCGTCATAATATTAATCTCAGAGACCGCCCCATATCCTACCAGGCTCAAAGGTTCTTACAGATACTAGCGGCATTGCTACGCTGAAAAGCAATGGAAATTCAGACAAATAAGATAAGAAGTGTCTATCATTTGCCCATTAAGACATTCTTTGACTTCATAATTAACTTTTCTAATTCATCTAAAAAAACTGTGAACTACGTAAGTTAGATGAATACATACATACATACATACTATCACGTCTTTGTCCCTAATGGGGCAGACAGAGCATTTTGGGTATTGCGGTTCTATGCAGAGCCCAGGGCCGCAAGACCCAAAAGCCACGTTTAGCGTCATGGTGGGCGAGAAGGTTAGATTAATATTGCGTGTAAAGTTGGAAGCTACTCCAGAAACCTCTCATCATTCCTAAAAGCCTTTTCAGAGTCCTTTACGTAATAGTTTTTCCTAAAACTAGCCCTACAAAAACAAAATTAATAACTGTTTGGTGTCACTAGAGATGACGTCACACGCCGTCGAGTTGAGTCGGGTGCGTTTCGAGTTTGATTAATTATACGACCCTCTTAAAGTCACATGTCATAACCGACACAAAAACGTGTAGTGTGTAGTCTGTCCCTTATCGGTTTGTTAGATTGGAGGCCGGTGTTTTATTACAATATTTAAGTCTATTTGAGAATCAAAATGTAATCTTTTGAAATATTGTGGTCTATTATTGGGATACTAATTATTGAAGCCAGTTATAAGATTTATAAATAGGGTGTGTTTAAAGTTTGATTAATTATACGACCTTCTTAAAGTCATATGTCATAAATGTTGTTATAGTGTGTCCCTTTTCGGTTTGTTAGATTAGAGGCAGGTGTTTTATTTCAATATTTGAATCAATTATTTATTATTTAATTATTTTAGTGTTACGTTTATCAAATAATCTTTTAGAGAATGATTGAAGCCAGTTATAAGGTTTGACAACAGGGAGTATTTTGAGCTTGATTAATTACACGACCTTCTTAAAGTCACATGTCATAATCGACGCAAAAACATGAAGGGTGAAATGTCTCTTCTCGGTTTGTTAAATTGGAGTACGATGAGGACGATGTTTTATTTCTATATTTGAGTCAGTTATTTGAGTTTGCATTTTAGTGTTACGTTTATCGAATAATGTTTTGAAGATTTTAGGCAAATATAAGATTTGTTAATAGGGTGAATTTAGAGTTTGATTAATTAGACGACCTTCATAAAGTCAGATATCATATCCGCCATAATCAAAGGTTGTAGTGTGTAGAGTGTCCCTTCTCGGTTTGTAACATTGGATAACGAAGAGGATGAGTCTTTAGTGTTTCAGCATTTTATGTAAGGGTTTTGTATGTCTAAAAATCTTTATATGTAATATAGTGAAGTGACATCCTTGTTCGAAATAAATTGTTGAATCATAAATAATGTTTTAGTCAACATTCTTCTTATCATTAGGCATTAGCCCTTCCTCTTCTTCTTATCGTGTGTGTTAGTGACTAACACTAGTGTCAGAGTTTTTAAACCGCCTTGATGGCCTCTGACATGGTTTTAGGTAACGACCAATGTCAAAGACAGTGACCGGGACCGACGGCTTAACGTGCCCTCCGAAGTACGGATTATCTTACTTATCAGACAATCAGGTGATCAGCCTGCAATGTCCTAACCAAACTAGAACAACACAAAGTCGTTGTCCCACGCCGGGAATTGAACCCGCGACCTCTGGGTATGAGCCGAACACTCTAACCACTACACCACGGAAGCAGTTAAAATATTTAACTTTAGCCCTTTAAAATATTTAACTGTTAAGTAACCATTGAACAGATTATTTGTAGGTCGTTAAACTTTAAAGCGTGTTTCAGGCTAAAAGATTTTCAACACACAAAAAAGAAGTAATATTTAAGTGAGAATGGAACAGAGTATTTCGTAGTTTTGTATTTCAATAGGTATTTGCCAATCGATCATGTCTTTGTAATTTATAATTGATATTTGTTTTGAGTTAAACGATAAACTAAGATTTTTACTAAGTTTGACAATCATTATTCTATGACTTCTTGAAGTCATAAGTCATAAACTCAAATCAAGGCAGTAGGCGAAGTTTAAATAAATATAACGTCAAAATAATGACGTTATATTTATTTAAACTTTATTAAATAAATATAACGTCATAATAATGACGGTATAACATACAAAAATAGCTATAAATATTTTTATTATATAAAAGACCTGGATATTTGATCCACTATCACAATAAGAAGCTCTCATGTTCCAACGAAACCTGATATGATAAAATATTCGTCAGTTATAAGTCAATCACGTGAGTAAGGGAAATCCAATCTATCAGAGTTTGACAGGGGTTGGCATAGAGATGACATGGAAAGGCTTTCACGGCGCCGGGTAGTGCCTTATTGTGAGCGCAGAATACCAGTAAGATCCGATTTGCCTAAACCTTGAAATTTGTGTAAGAAATGTATTTTAAAATAGTTTAATTACGTATTTATAGTTTTCTTATTAATATTGTTACAGATATACTTGTTATGAGCGGGGAATTCTAACACAAGTATTATTTACCTTAAAGAATTCCTCGATCGAAATACAGCTTGTAAAAATACTGTTAATGAATAAACAAAAAAAATAAAAATAAAAATTTCATGTCGATAGGTTATAAGTTATATATAAGTTCTTACAAGAAATATAGAAGGGAGGCTTTTGCCCAGCAGTGGGACATAGAGAGCTAACAAAAAAATCAATAAGTAACATAATCCAAAACTGAAAACAAAATGATTTTATTTAATCTGGACAAAAATAAGTAGGTTTTAGGTTTTTAAAATCTAATAGAGAGGAAAACTGTCAAGTAACCGAAAAAAGATTCAAGTACCTACAGCGCTCTTGATTTTTGAAGTGAAAACTTCTTTAGCGGCGTTGTGCACTTTTTTTGGAATGGGCAAAAAATTATAAACTCGCGTCAGGACATGTGGCCTGATCGAAAATTCGTAAGACGGCGCAGGGCGCTTGCGCGAATGTTCGTGTGTGTTTATGTTGACAGCTGATGGCTCGACCGTCTGTGTAGTGGCCATACTGCTGTGTATTTGAAAATGATTTTGTTGAAAATGAATTTGGTCATGCTTGTGACATTTGTGACAGACTGTGGTTCAGAAAAGATTTGAAATATTTTATACTGATAATTAAAGCAATTCGTGCAAAATTATTCCCTAACCATTCCAAAATATCAAAAATGCACAACGTTAATATTCAAGTTTTCACTTCTGCCGGCACTCCCAGAGTGCAACCCGTCGTTTTTTTTTATTAATTTTGCTTTTAATCCGCTTATTTAATTAGTGTTGGTTTCAAAAATTATTTCTTCTCAGGGGCATTTTTGTTTTATATAACATATTAACAAAGAAGATACACAGTAAAATAACCTTTTTTCTTTGTTTTTATTAAGGTAATTAAACTCGCAGTATTATTATCTATATGTATTGCCTTAAACATTGATTTTAGAAGTTACTACTATTATCTTTTTTAAACTATCTCATGCTTTTATATCAACAATCTCTCATATTTTTTCTCTATCTCATGAATTTTTAAATAATAACTTACTTTTAGGGTTCCGTACCCAAGGGGTAACAAACGGGACCCTATTACTAAGACTTCGCTGACTGTCCGTCTGTCTGTCTGTCCGTCTGTCTGTCACCAGGCTGCATCTCAAGAACCGCGATAGCTAGACAGTTGAAATTTTCACAAATTATGTATTTCTGTTGCCGCTATAACAACAAATACTCAAAACAAAATAAAATAAATATTCAAGGGGGGCTCCCATACAATACAACAAACGCGATTTCTTATAAATAATAGTACGGAACCCTTAGTGCGCGAGTCCGATTCGCACTTGGCCGGTTTTGTTTTTTAGTCGGGAGTAGGTACTTCATTATGAATAACGCCTTCGTATTTTCTAGAGTGTTATAGGTTGAACAGGAGCTTTACAGATATAAACAATTAAATAATAATAATATAAGAAGGAATATGTAGTAGATATTTTTTTAAAAATATAAGCAAGAAAACATAGAAGCAATTTACCCTTTGTACGTTATTTAATCAATCTTGTAACACGAAACGATCATTGTCAACCAGCCCCAGCTTTTTAAAGGTATGTGTTACATACGCAAATCTATTTCGAGAAATATTTTACATTATTCTGTGTGTATATATGACGACCTCCGTGGCGTAGTGGTCACCATGCTAGTCCGCCACCTAGAGGTCCCGGGTTCGATTCCCGGTCAGGGCAAAATGGAAAATTGCCTTTTTCAAATTGTCCTGGCTCTTGGATGTTTATCTATATATGTATTTGTTATAAAATATAGTATCGTTGAGTTAGTATCCCATAACACAAGTCTCGAACTTACTTTGGGGCTAACTCAATCAGTGTAATTTGTCCCTATATATTTATTTATTTATTTATCTTTTTTAAACTATCTCATGCTTGTATATCAACAATCTCTCACATTTTTTTCTCTATCTCATGAATTTTTGATTAATAACTTACTTTTAGGGTTCCGTACCCTATTTTTCGCTGTCTGTCCGTCTGTCTGTCTGTCCGTCTGTCTGTCACCAGGCTGTATCTCAAGAACCGCGATAGCTAGACAGTTGAAATTTTCACAAATTATGTATTTCTGTTGCCCCTATAACAACAAATACTCAAAACAAAATAAAATAAATATTTAAGGGGGGGCTCCCATACAATACAACAAACGCGATTTCTAATAAATAATAGTACGGAACCCTTAGTGCGCGAGTCCGATTCGCACTTGGCCAGTTTTGTTTTTTAGTCGGGAGTAGGTACTTCATTATGAATAACGCCTTCGTATTTTCTAGAGTGTTATAGGTAGAGCAGGAGCGTTACAGATATAAACAATTAAATAAATAAATAAAATAAATTAAATATATAGGGACAAAAATTACACTGATTGAGCTAGCCCCAAAGTAAGTTCGAGACTTGTGTTATGGGATATAAACTCAACGATACTGTATTTTATAACAAATACACATATAGATTATAGATAAACATCCAAGACCCAGGACAATTTGAAAAAGGCCATTTTCCAACTTGAATGAATTTCGTTGAAATAATAATAGTATAATATAAGAAGGAATATGTAGTGGATATTTAAAAAAAAATATAAGCAATTTACCCTTTGTACGTTATTTAAGCAATCTTGTAACACGAAACGATCATTGTCAACCAGCCCTTGCTTTTTAAAGGTATGTGTTACATACGCAAATCTATTTCGAGAAATATTTTACATTATTCTGTGTGTATATATGACGACCTCCGTGGCGTAGTGGTCACCATGCTAGTCCGCCACCCAGAGGTCCCGGGTTCGATTCCCGGTCAGGGCAAGTTGGAAAATTGCCTTTTTCAAATTGTCCTGGGTCTTGGATGTTTATCTATACATGTATTTGTTATAAAATATAGTATCGTTGAGTTAGTATCCTATAACACAAGTGTCGAACTTACTTTGGGGCTAGCTCAATCAGTGTAATTTGTCCCTATATATTTATTTATATATTCTGAAAACCGTATGAAAATTGACAGAGTTTCAAGTACCTCTTATAGCTTTAACTTAAATGCCCTATTTTATCATACTCTTTGGTACTTAATATATAAGCGCACACCCCATTAAAGTTATTCTAAAGCGTTTAATGAATAAGTAACATTCGCAGTTGGCTCCTTGCCTACAAAGTTTGGAATTCCCTAGACAAAGGTCTGTCAGATCAAAAGCATGCTCAATGATATCATTGTCTCGATTTAAATAAAGTATTACGTTAGTTCAGTTATTTGTAAATTCGAGTCAGTATGTCACATAACCTCAAAAATCTAGAAAAGTTAAACAGAAATATCTTTTTTCCTCGGAGTAATTGGACAAAAATTCTTTATTGTATTTATTCAGGAATAGACGCTTTTCATTTTAAGATATTTTCGATATGTAGACGCTTCCGATTTCAGCCAACTATTTTGATGTATGGGCGTCTGCCGTGATCCTTTATCAAGTACAGTTCAAACTTTGGTAATTTCTTATGTATATTATTTTTCTTTCTTTCTGCTATAATTTAACGTATGTTCTAAATACAAATGTTAACAGTAATTAAAAACTGCGGTTTGTTGATTATTCATGTGTGTAAGTGGTCAACATAGACTTTTAAATCTGGCAGAGAGAGCTAACAAAAAAATCGATAAGTAACATAATCCAAAACTGAAAACAAAATTATTTTATTTGTTCTGCACAAAAATAAGTAGGTTTTAAAATCTAATAGAAAACTGTCAAGTAACCGAAAAAAGATTCAAGTACCTACAGCGCTCTTGATTTTTTATTTATTAATTTTGCTTTTAATCCGCTTAATTAATTAGTGTTGGTTTCAAAAATTATTTCTTCTCAGGGGCATTTTTGTTTTATATAACATATTAACAAAGAAGATACACAGTAAAATAACCTTTTTTATTTGTTTTTATTAAGGTATTTAAACTCGCAGTATTATTATCTATATGTATTGCCTTAAAGATTGATTTTAGACGTTACTACTATTATCTAACGACGACCTCCGTGGCGTAATGGTCAACACGCTAGACCGCTGATCCAGACGTCCTGGGTTCGATCCCCAGCCAGGGCAAGTTGGAAAACGGCCTTTTTCAAATTGTCCTGGGTCTTGGATGTTTATCTATATATGTATTTGTTATAAAATATAGTATCGTTGAGTTAGTATCCCATAACACAAGTCTCGAACTTACTTTGGGGCTAGCTCAATCAGTGTAATTTGTCCCTATATATTTATTTATTTATTTATCTTTTTTAAACTATCTCATGCTTGTATATCAACAATCTCTCACATTTTTTTCTCTATCTCATGAATTTTTAAATAATAACTTACTTTTAGGGTTCCGTACCCAAAGGGTGAAAACGGAACCCTATTTCTAAGACTTCGCTGTCTGTCCGTCTGTCTGTCACCAGGCTGTATCTCAAGAACCGCGATAGCTAGACAGTTGAAATTTTCACAAATTATGTATTTCTGTTGCCCCTATAACAACAAATACTCAAAACAAAATAAAATAAATATTTAAGGGGGGGCTCCCATACAATACAACAAACGCGATTTTATAAATATTAGTACGGAACCCTTAGTGCGCGAGTCCGATTCGCACTTGGCCGGTTTTGTTTTTTAGTCGGGAGTAGGTACTTCATTATGAATAACGTCTTCGTATTTTCTAGAGTGTTATAGGTTAAGCAGGAACGTTACAGAAATAAACAATTAAATAAATAAATTAAATATAGGGACAAATTACACTGATTGAGCTAGCCCCAAAGTAAGTTCGAGACTTGTGTTATGGGATATTAACTCAACGATACTATATTTTATAACAAATACACATATAGATTATAGATAAACATCCAAGACCCAGGACAATTTGAAAAAGGCCATTTTGCCAACTTGCCCTTACCGGGGATCGAACCCGGGACCTCTGGGTGGCGGACCAGCATGGTGACCACTACGCCACGGAGGTCGTTGAAATAATAATAGTATAATATAAGAAGGAATATGTAGTGGATATTTATAAAAAAATATAAGCAATTTACCCTTTGTACGTTATTTAAGCAATCTTGTAACACGAAACGATCATTGTCAACCAGCCCTTGCTTTTTAAAGGTATGTGTTACATACGCAAATCTATTTCGAGAAATATTTTACATTATTCTGTGTGTATATATGACGACCTCCGTGGCGTAGTGGTCACCATGCTAGTCCGCCACCCAGAGGTCCCGGGTTCGATTCCCGGTCAGGGCAAGTTGGAAAATTGCCTTTTTCAAATTGTCCTGGGTCTTGGATGTTTATCTATATATGTATTTGTTATAAAATATACTATCGTTGAGTTAATATCCTATAACACAAGTGTCGAACTTACTTTGGGGCTAGCTCAATCAGTGTAATTTGTCCCTATATATTTATTTATATATTCTGAAAACCGTATGAAAATTGACAGAGTTTCAAGTACCTCTTATAGCCTTGTTAACTTAAATGCCCTATTCTAACATACTTTTTGGTACTTAATATAAGCGCACACCCCATTAAAGTTATTCTAAAGCGTTTAATGAATAAGTAATATTCGCAGTTGGCTCCTTGCCTACAAAGTTTGGAATTCCCTAGACAAAGGTCTGTTAAATCAAAAGCATGCTCAATGATATCATTGTCTCGATTTAAATAAAGTATTACGTTAGTTCAGTTATTTGTAAATTCGAGTCAGTATGTCACATAACCTCAAAAATCTAGAAAAGTTAAACAGAAATATCTTTTTTCCTCGGAGTAATTGGACAAAAATTCTTTATTGTATGTATTCAGGAATAGACGCTTTTTATTTTAAGATATTTTCGATATGTAGACGCTTCCGATTTCAGCCAACTATTTTGATGTATGGGCGTCTGCCGTGATCCTTTATCAAGTACAGTTCAAACTTTTGTAATTTCTTATGTATATTATTTTTCTTTCTTTCTGCTATAATTTAACGTATGTTCTAAATACAAATGTTAACAGTAATCAAAGACTGCGGTTTGTTGATTATTCATGTGTGTAAGTGGTCAACATAGACTTTTAAATCTGGCAGAGAGAGCTAACAAAAAAATCGATAAGTAACATAATCCAAAACTGAAAACAAAATTATTTTATTTGTTCTGCACAAAAATAAGTAGGTTTTAAAATCTAATAGAAAACTGTCAAGTAACCGAAAAAAGATTCAAGTACCTACAGCGCTCTTGATTTTTTATTTATTAATTTTGCTTTTAATCCGCTTAATTAATTAGTGTTGGTTTCAAAAATTATTTCTTCTCAGGGGCATTTTTGTTTTATATAACATATTAACAAAGAAGATACACAGTAAAATAACCTTTTTTCTTCGTTTTTAATAAGGTAATTAAACTCGCAGTATTATTATCTATATGTATTGCCTTAAACATTGATTTTAGAAGTTACTACTATTATCTAACGACGACCTCCGTGGCGTAATGGTCAACACGCTAGACCGCTAATCTGGAGGTCCTGGGTTCGATCCCCAGCCAGGGCAAGTTGGAAAACGGCCTTTTTCAAATTGTCCTGGGTCTTGAATGTTTATCTATATATGTATTTGTTATAAAATATAGTATCGTGGAGTTAGTATCCCATAACACAAGTCTCGAACTTACTTTGGGGCTAACTCAATCAGTGTAATTTGTCACTATATATTTATTTATTATACCTCATGCTTGTATATCAACAATCTCTCACATTTTTTTCTCTATCTCATGAATTTTTAAATAATAACTTACTTTTAGGGTTTCGTACCCAAAGGGTAAAAACGGAACCCTATTACTAAGACTTCGCTGTCTGTCCGTCTGTCTGTCACCAGGCTGTATCTCAAGAACCGCGATAGCTAGACAGTTGAAATTTTCACAAATTATGTATTTCTGTTGCCGCTATAACAACAAATACTCAAAACAAAATAAAATAAATATTTAAGGGGGGCTCCCATACAATAAAACAAACGCGATTTCTTATAAATAATAGTACGGAACCCTTAGTGCGCGAGTCCGATTCGCACTTGGCCGGTTTTGTTTTTTAGTCGGGAGTAGGTACTTCATTATGAATAACGCCTACGTATTTTCTAGAGTGTTATAGGTTGAGCAGGAGCGTTACAGATATAAACAATTAAATAATAATAATATAATATAAGAAGGAATATGTAGTGGATATTTTAAAAAAATTAAGCAAGAAAACATAGAAGCAATTTACCCTTTGTAAGTTATTTAAGCAATCTTGTAACACGAAACGATCATTGTCAATCAGCCCTTGCTTTTTAAAGGTATGTGTTACATACGCAAATCTATTTCGAGAAATATTTTACATTATTCTGTGTGTATATATGACGACCTCCGTGGCGTAGTGGTCACCATGCTAGTCCGCCACCCAGAGGTCCCGGGTTCGATTCCCGGTTAGGGCAAGTTGGAAAATTGCCTTTTTCAAATTGTCCCGGGTCTTGGATGTTTATCTATATATGTATTTGTTATAAAATATACTATCGTTGAGTTAGTATCCTATAACACAAGTGTCGAACTTACTTTGGGGCTAGCTCAATCAGTGTAATTTGTCCCTGTATATTTATTTATATATTCTGAAAACCGTATGAAAATTGTCAGAGTTTCAAGTACCTCTTATAGCCTTGTTAACTTAAATGCCCTATTCTAACATACTCTTTGGTACTTAATATAACCGCACACCCCATTAAAGTTATTCTAAAGCGTTTAATGAATAAGTAACATTCGCAGTTGGCTCCTTGCCTACAAAGTTTGCAATTCCCTAGACAAAGGTCTGTCAGATCAAAAGCATGCTCAATGATATTATTGTCTCGATTTAAATAAAGTATTACGTTAGTTCAGTTATTTGTAAATTCGAGTCAGTATGTCACATAACCTCAAAAATCTCGAAAAGTTAAACAGAAATATCTTTTTTCCTCGGAGTGCTTGGACAAAAATTCTTTATTGTATTAAGGAATAGACGCTTTTCATTTTAAGATATTTTCGATATGTAGACGTTTCCGATTTCAGCCAACTATTTTGATGTATGGGCGTCTGCCGTGATCCTTTATCAAGTACAGTTCAAACTTTTGTGATTTCTTATGTATATTATTTTTCTTTCTTTCTGCTATAATTTAACGTATGTTCTAAATACAAATGTTAACAGTAGTGAAAGACTGCGGTTTGTTGGTTATTCATGTGTGTAAGTGGTCAACATAGACTTTTAAATCTGGCAGAGCATTCCAGAATCAAGAAAATATATTTTTAAAACTAAATTTTCCATAGACTCTTTTTCGAACCTTAAAAATAAAATAATATTCGCAGTCACGTTTCTACTCCCACGTGCCCCAAAATCAATATTTTCCCACGATTTAAATAGGCCAATGTTTGTGTACAACGATTTATCAAATAGGGAAACATGGTCCGGGTGAGACATGGAAATTCTTTCAGAGAGTTTCGGCGCCGAGCATGCGTTTCGTAAGGAGAAACTGCAAAATGTGTAATTCTCTTATCGTCAAATTTTAAAAATATCTACTTAATAATTATGCGCAAAACGTAAAATTTGATTTTATGCCATTTTTCATGTTATTTTCTTGTAGATTTACAGTGAATTTTAAATATTCGTCAGGATCACTTACAAGACAATTGCTAATTTCAGACGTTTAAGTAGTTGGTTGCTTTGACTCTGATAAAGAGTTAAATTATTTTTTTTAAGAATTGGCAAACATATTCACACAAAAACTTACATGGTACAATCGCTTTACAAATATTACAAGTTGATTAAAATAAATATTTTTTGTTCTTTTAATATACCAATATATTTTTTGTGTCTCAAATATATTTTTCTTTAGATTTTATGTTAACAACGTAGGTACTCGGAGTTATTCCTTGTCTTTTTTCTCTGCTTAGTATGATCATTAACTGACAGAGCGTCTAATTAAGATATTTTATTAATTATTTATGCATTATAAATACTGCCAAAAAAGTGATACATAAAAAATACTTAGACGACTTCAAATATTACGACAAGGATTAGGAGGAAAAGCCCCAGGATAGAAAACTGCGAAAAGAAGGAGCGAAAGTGGGACACAAGTAGCTTGTAAAAAAACTTCATCATCATCATATCAGCCACAGGAAGTCCACTGCTGGACATAGGCCTCTCGCTCAAGGATTTTCAAAATTGTGAACATAGGTCTTCCCTAAAGATTTCCATAATTTCATAAAAAAAAACTTGAACGCGGTAAAATAAACATTTTGCGAATTAAACATTCTACGCCAAAATCTTTTAAAGGATCAAGATGGCTTTACCTGACGTATTCAGTTTCAGGCCCCTAACGCGATAACAGAACCCCGCTGGTATACAATGGAGATTTTTTGCCGATATGACAAATAACAAATGGTTTTTAAAGTTTTTTGGCTGCGTAACTGACGATGAAAGCATTTTCTTATCTGCTTGCTTAAGAAAAGATGTGTATTTTAAAAAGGTCTTCTAAAACTATTTATCGTTATATTAGCCACAGGAAACCCACTACCTACGTTTTAGTTTAAAGCAAAATACGAACATATTTTCAAAACAATATCACCAAATAAGTACAGCCACAGGAAGACATCTATGTATTCGTAGGAGTAAATAACGAACATATACCTATCTATTTTTATAAACAAGTACACTGTCATTCTCCAATACATTTTTATTACCTAAGTGCTCTGAAGTCAATAAAAATTGAAGTCATAATGTGTCTTCTGTAAACAATAATAAATTTTGGTACTGAGAAAAGAAAATAAAACGTAATGAAATAATGTCACTTGTCATTGATCATATCCATACCAAAGTGATTTAGAAAAAGAAACTATGACGTCATCAGCCTGTATTTCATACAAATCCCATAAAAAAATTTTGTTTTGACGTTAAGAAAAAAGTAGGTATCTAATTTGCTTGGAAATAAGCAAATTTTGAAAATGTTGTTCATCGCACCATCATCACTTCCTAACCTTACCAGATTTATTGACCTTTCCAATAATCCTAAATATTATCTACCTTCTTTCCAAGCTTTTCTACCTAAAGTGGAAAAAAATATTGGCCAAACATACAAACATTTGCCTTTATAACATTAGTTTGATAGTATCATACAACTTTCAGCTCAGTTTGGGGCTAGCTTAATAAGTGTCTTTCCTTATTTTTTTATATATATTTAATTTGTGCATTTTGTCCCCAGGTGTTAGAAAACTCAGTGCAGTACTTGCAACTGGCGCACGCTCTGGTACTTGGAAGATCGAGGCCCGATGCGGAGGTGGATCCGCAGTGGTTGACCTTACCGTTGGCACAAAGGTAAGTAAACTTCATTATAAAGGCCATTTTTCTTGCCTTTTGCATATAATTTAATTGAAGCATTAAATTAAAATTTTATTTTTTGGTTCATCATGTACCCTTTTAAAATTTACAAATAAACATTTATAAAAGTAAATATAGTGCATAGGTACTTATATTTCTATAGGAATTTCTACATAGGAGCTTCTATTTCTAAAGGAATTCTACATAGGTGCTTTTATTTCTATAGAACTTTATACATAGGTGCTTTTATTTCTAAAGGAATTACTTCCAGAGGCCTTTATTTTTACACCGATTTGTATGGTAGACTTTGGTATGCAAAAAGCAAAAACCTTGCAGTTGTAAATGGGCCTTTAGTTCATTCACTGGACACATTGCAAAATGTAATAATGCTAGCCCTTTCACCGCGAGACTTTATATAAGTTGTCGTGCCCCCAGCGCGAGACATAGTAAATCTAACATACCTACCTACAACCAAAAACGGATATGGATACGTAAGTTATGTGCCATACGAGCATTTTTTTTGTCGCAAATATGCGACCTTGACGGAATGGGCCCGACAATGTTTGTCACATATATGCGACGCTCGCGGTTAAAGGGTTAAAATAAGTATTCAGGGGAGTTACTCCAAAAGTGGTACGCAAGACGGACGTTACTGCGTTTCTGTCAAGCAACATTGAGCCCTAAGGTATAATAAAGTCTAATTTGGTTTGACGTAGAAGTTAGATGTCACTATTGTATGACTAACGTATTTTTATATGGAGTAATCCCCTAGAATCCCCGCCTACGTACATTTATTAACATTTAAAAAAGTATGTAACATTTAGCTAGCTAAGTATCCTTTCGAGCCAAACGTAAGAGTTATCAGTAATGAAACTTAAAATTTCCCTTATATTGCACGCCTCATAAGCGAAGCGTTGAGGTGGGTACTACTGTCACTTCGCGCAAAATATCTGATTTTTCAAACTTAAAATGTCTTTATGTATCATACATTGCACTTGTAAGATAATATTTACACACACATATTAAGAAAAAAACACTATTATTAACACTCATGATATTTTTGATGTCATTTTTGTTATTTAAACTAGTTAAAAAACAGTTTAAAAAAGTTCTGTCTTGGACGTCCGTGTGTCTGTAAGTGCGGAGGCTTTTCTTGACACTTAACACGATGACGACCGAAATACTTTACTAATCAAGTCTTTTTTTTTCTCTTACGCTTGAGTATGCTCAGGAATAGAACCCTTTCATTTTTCAGGGTCTGATTCGATGTGGTTTAATTGTTATTAAATAAACAAAAAAAAAATATCGACTGTTCTTCATAGTTTTAGTATATATATCTTTATTTTTCTATATGCGTAAGAATTTAAAAAAAAATTATGGACCCTTTGAGGCGTGCTCTTTTGGATTTTCCAAACTTATTTCTTACGTATTTTAACTTTCAGCTCACCACCAAGCTATAAGATATAATAAAATTAACTCTGAAATGGATCATCAACCGTCCCTCAACCCTTGAGTCTTACAACTTTAGCTATGTCTATTCCGTAAAGATAAAAAGTGATATTTGTTTTCACCAGGTCGGAAGCTCAGCATCAGCGGCTCCGGCAGCAGAACAGCATTACGTGGAACTCCGATTTGCTGACAGCATGAGGAGACGGTACAAGCCAGGATTGCCTTTTGTTGGCCGGGTACGTAGATTGCTTTTACCTGTCAAGACCCGCATGGCATCTTATGATGCTTTAGCGGGAGCGGGGTGATATGCTCGGAGCGGGGTACGGCTCGAATTCAACTGCGACATATATAATCAGGTATAACCAGGACACTGAGATCGAGATGTAGATATTGCTGGCGTCATCTCGTATGATGATGATCTTGTGAACTATGGTATCGCTTCGTTTATTCTTGTTTGTGGTTTTTAGTTCCTCGTAGTAGCAGCGTAGAGGTCGCCAAAATGCTACTTCCATTGTTTTACTATTGTGTTTAGTATTGGCAGAATTTGAATAAAACAAAGTCAAAGTCTAAAATCAATAATTTAACTTTGGATAAGTATTTGTATCATTTGATAATTGTCTTTTTTATATTATTGCCTAATTGTCCGGATGCCGTGTGGTGTCTGGCAGAGTAGAATAGGGCCACGCCTAGCCCTCCCGTGTATGTCGTAGAAGGCGACATAGGAAAAAAAGCTAAAAAGCTTATAAACATCAATGAGACCTCTCCAACCCGCCTGGCTAGCGTAAAGAGTGTAGGCCAAACCTGAACTTGTTCTGACTTCATTGCCACTATTCAGAAGTAAACATAAAAATCAAAGTACCCGTACCCTATAAAAACCATTAAAGTTGCTAAGCGTCTATTATTTCCATTTTCCTAAACGTCAAGTCGCCAAGAAGAAAACTGACTGTATTCATTGTATTATTTCTGCGTCTACAGCACTTTTTTTAAAGAACTCTTCGGTGAAGAGAATAAAAATAAAACGTCAAACGAAATCGCTGAAATTTTAAAGTGTTTCTCGAACGGTTTGCGTTTTATTTCTGTTGTTTGGAAGTTAAATGGTAGTTGCATTGCACGTTTGCGAAATTTGGAAAGGAATTTTATGCAGATAATAGTTTTAAAAGTATTAACTTGGCGAAAACAAAGGATTTTGGTAATCATAAGGTACGTACATATAATATACTTATTTTTATCAAACATGCTCGGAAATGTAGGCTTTATTGTAGTTAAAAGAAGACACGAAGTTTGTGATTCTTGGCTCATGTACCCATGCATTACTTTACCTTTCGGTATGTAAAAATTTGCATAGTTGTTTCGGTCATCCGGCAATGCCTAACTTCCCGGCCTCTGCAGGAATGTACTAATACAGGTAATCACATACATAAATGTATACATGGTTTAAAGAAAAAAGAATTTAAGAGTGTAACAGTTGCTTATTTTTTTTTATTTATCAGACCATTGAATAAATACTTAAAGCATAACACCAATGATTCTATTTATTATTTTCTATTTTTCGCCTACACTGTCCCACTGCAGGCCAAAGGTCCCTCTTCCAGCACTCCAATTCTCTCGTTCAAGGGCCTTTGAGGCCCAATTCCTGGTGATGATAAAATAAAAACAAATAATAGTAAAAACTTTTTACTTTCACACCAAATTGGAAACCGGTTTTATGAATAAAGTTGAATATATTTGGACGCTCACTCTAGCTCGAACATGCATCGAAAATAATTTGATTCCTTTGAAGCTCATTCATGAACGCGAGCTTTCGATAAGCTTTGAGTGGCGTATTAGACTGCATTAAAAATTTCGTAGCAAATGAGAAATAAACCGGAAATTAGATTTCGTTTTGTTTATTTCTTTTGACATGCTTTTACTTAAATTATAAAAAATCGAGTAGTATCATAGATATAAGCAAAAAGTCAACCAAATGACAGAAAAATTCATAAAGTATGAGCAAGAAGTCAACCAAATGACAGAAACAAAGTGCCTTAGAGAAAATAGCAATATTAGTTTACTTATTTGTTAGTCAGAAGTAACAAGGAATTTTTTTAACAATAATCTAAATGATAAATGATGAGAACCATCTCAACAAAAAAACAAAACTAAATCCCTAAATCCTAACATTTTATAACTTACATTGTAATAAAACTATAAAATATATTATTAAATTGGTTTTAAACTACAATGGAATATAATTAGGGTATCAACTTGGTCAACAATATGTAACCCCTTAGGAAAAATAAATAAATAAAATCTTACATTCTGCTTCATTTAACAGTTTCATAACAATATTGTCAGCACAGGATTTGGAAGAAGGCCAGGTCACGTCAGTGGAACTTAACGGCTTAATTACAAAACCCAATGTCTGTGTCGACTTTACATTGTTGTGGCATCTCAATCTAATACAGATACAAATCCTTAAACTGTGCATAGATTCTCTGACCGCAAGATCCGTAGATCCCTTATAACAAGGTAGGCTTAGTTGAAACCCGGAATCAGATCCTTCGAGCAAGCTACAATACATAAGGTCTAACAAAATATTTTGAAACTATACAAGGGTGAATTCAGTCCGTGATACTGAACAACTTTCCCCAAGGAACATATGTCGAAATATGAAAAATACATTTTTTGCTTTCCATAAAAAATCTGATCAGCTGAATGGTCTTCTTTTATGGCCAAAAATTTATTTTCATATTTCGATATGTGTTCCTTGAGGAAAGTTATTCCGTTTCATGGAATGATTACCCTTGCAATAGTTTCAATATATTTTTTATACCTTAGACATGTAAACCTTATATAATATTATTTAATCTGAGATCAGAAGTGAGGTAATTCAGCCTAAATTACTGTGAACTCGCGACGTCTTTTAGAACCCTATGTTTCGGCAAACTCTTGGCAAAAAGGGCACTTATAATCATTTTATTGGCCTAATCAACTATCCTACAACTAACTTTAGTAAAAATAACATTTATTGTTAAATCATGTTAAACACAACATAAATACATGCATACTATCACGTCTTTATCTTGGGTCTTGCGGCTCTATGCAGAGCCCAGGGCCGCAAGATCCAGAAGCAACTTTTAGCATCATGGTGGGCGAGAAAATGGAAAAGCAGTCAATACAGTGATGGGTTGCTAGCCGCCTGTTAACATAATTCGCATTTGCACCCTTTCCCTCGATAGGCTATTACGATCTGCGCGGGAAGAGAAGTAGCTGGTACATTCTTAGTTTTTCTTTTCTCCCAGACCAGCATGGAAGAGAGTTAAATACAAAATTTCTAATATCAGATTCAATCAAAAGTTTCATAACAGTATTGTCAGCACAGGATTTGGAAGAAGTTCAGGTCACGTCAGAAGAACTTAACAGCTTAATTACAAAACCCAATATCCCTCTGTTATATAAAGATGCTAGATCTTTAGCCGCAAGATCCCTCATAACAAGATAGGCTTATTTGAAACCCGGAATCGGATCGCACGAGAGAACTAGAATTTCATATTGTTAAAACTAATGCCATAGCAGTTCACCCCAAACTGTAAACTTACAACATCTCAACATCCTATACATTCGTAAACCTTTGACTGATTCAGCTCATATTCGAATTTGATATACTATTGATGGGTGAATCTTGAGAGGCTCAATTTGCGCTGTCTGGAAAAATAAAGTACCCGAAGTATTTAAATTTGAAAACAAAATATTTTTTTAATGCTACTATAATGTATGATCTAACTGAGGCATGATAGTTATTGTGTTTATTTTAATGCAAATGGTCGAAAAAAAAATCTGAAAGGTCAATTTATTGATAACCCTGGCGCGTCCGCTTCACATTTCCTGAACAACTTACCCACAAAACACTAAGTTATGAACGGAAATAAAATAAACAGTGAGTTTAAATCGCTAGCAGGGTTGTTGTTGATATATAAAAAAAATATACAGTATGTGTATTAATGACAGATTTATTTAGAAATATAATATAAAGTTTGTCCGAGACTAAACAGTGATTCCCGTGGCGCGCCACTAAAACACGTAAATCCCTAGTGGAATATTCTAAAGGAGTGCATCCGAGTCGTCGCATGGGCACTACTAGTAGCACTTCGAACATCGTTGAGGAAGATTGCGCCATTCGTTGCTCCAGGACGAAATTACAAAGGCGAATATTTGATTCCCCTGGTTTTGTTTCACTAGGTCGTTGATTACCCTGATCACGTTTATAAATATCATTAGATTTTTTAGGAATTGTTTTCCGATGTTAACGGAACAGCGGAAATGATTATTATGTATTTATTATATTTTTATTGTTTAAAACCTATTGGTTTTATCACAATCGATAAAAACATTCTACTTTTTGATTCCACTGGGGTCGATTCCCTTGGTATTTGCGCCAGGGTACTCAAAATTCATGATGATAAATCAAAATTTTCCTGATTTTCGGTGAAAAAAAGAAAGGTTTTTATCTTATTTATTACAAAAATGTTTATTTTTAATCTATCCTTTCGACTAAAAATCATTTATTACCCCTCGATGCAAAAAAAAGAGTATAACACTCTTTTTTTTGCATCGAGGGGTTTGACATCAATATCTGTTTCTATGTGGGTCTGTCTATGTGTCTGTGTGTCTGTATTGTATCATAAACTAATATTAATTAATACTTATTTTTTCTGAATGTAAGTTGATTGATCTGAGATATTTTTTATGTGGAAATTGACAAATTATTGATAATGACGTTACCAAAAAAAATTAATTGTTAATTTTATATAATTTTTAAATATATATATTTTATTGAAGTAAGAAAGAAAAAAGAAAAAAATTACATATTTACAAATATTCACACAGAAAAAAGTTAACTATTAATTTAGTCTAAAAAGTGGCATAGTGCCAAGAACGCTGGCCGCATTTCCGCGTTGGATCGCAATACTGATGTTTTTATTTAAGTAAGTACTTACCGAAATATTTGTATAAGGATAATCTGATAGTTGATTTTAAAACTGAATAGTTTTTCTTTTAGTTGTTTTCAGTACATTTTTCTATAATTAATGAGTCACTATGGATAAAAGTGCCAATTTCTTCAATCAAAAGGCTAATTAATTCTTACAGATGCTACCAAAAGGCTGATTAGTTATATTTACTTACTGTAAATTAATAATAAAACTTGATTTACTTATATCATGACTAAATTTTGATTCCCTTGACGTCATTTATTGATTCCCCTGCCAAGAAAAACTTTAAATTGCTATAATTTTGGAACCGCTCAGCTAAAAGTGATGCCTGTTCGTTATATGTGTTTATAATTGAGTAAAATTTTATTTTTTATTATTACATATAAAAAAACTGTTTAAATAAATTCCGCCAGGGGAATCAACTAAATATGCCGAATCTGAAGATTCACCCTGATGTATCCTATTTACCGACTCAAAAAGAGTTGTGTTCTAATTTTGATGCCAATTTCGGTCAGTCTGTGGGATCGTAGCTTTTGAAAGCAAGTTTTCTTGCCGTGGTTGTAAGCTATGTATAATAAAATTCGGTTCAGCCGTTTTAAAGTTATTGGGGTGAATGGTTGAAAGTGTGAGGTTTATTTTATTCTGGACCTAGGGATATTCTTTACTAGATTTGTAACAATGTTGCAATAAACTCCATCCTTTATATTCTTGCCCACGTCCTTTCTCTATCATTTCACTATCTTCAAATTTCATCATCGTTGAAATTTCAATTTTGTATTCCAGACACATTCCTTCCTCATCTTTTGACTCATTCTTCTTCCACCTCTGATACTAATAACTTCTAAGTACTTTTAATATATTACAATAAATCTTCTTCTTCTTCTTCTCGTGTGTGTAAGTGACTAACACTAGTGTCAGAGTGTTTAAACCGCCTTCAAGGCCTCTGACATGGTTTTAGGTAACGACCCATTGGTCAAAGACAGTGACCGGGACCGACGGCCTAACGTGCCCTCCGAAGCACGGGTCATTTTACTTATCGGACAATCAGGTGATCAGCCTACAATGTCCTAACCAAACTAGGACAACAACACAAAGTTGTTGCCCCCACCGGGAATCGAACCCGCGACCTCCGGGTATGAGACGAACGCTCTAACTACTACACCACGGAGGTAGTTACAATAAATCTAATCAGTTATGTTATAATAATAAATAAAAGTATTCACCCTTGCCCATCTCTTGCGTACACATCTACGACCTCTAGGGTACACATTTCATGTAAGAACACACCTATACTGAGCTTGAATTGGCTTTCCTACAGATTTAAAGTAAAGACACAAAATTAATAATAGTATTACATAGTAAAGATATGGATTTTACTGCCGGCTATCTGCTAATAAACGTGGAAGCAGATTTAATTCTCAATTAAGCCGTCGAGCCTGCTGACGCTGCCTGGCCTCTTTCCAAAACCTAAGCTGACAAAGACCAATTTAGGAACTGACAATTTACCTTTAAAATAGCTGCATTTAGAGGTCCTACTAGCATGGAACTAAATGGATATTTTAAAAGCAAGGATGAAATCGGGATGTATTTTCGATGCCGAAATCCCGGCGCAAAAATAGAGTAATATGAGTATGTCATCGACGTAAACACGTTAATTTTGAAGTAGACAAAAACACTTGGTTTGGTGGAAATTGGATAAACCAAATCCTTTTAACGCATGATAGATTTCGAACAAGTATTTTCTATTTACGAAAAATTTACAAAACTAATATCTGATTTCCTGAATTCTATTAAAAAAATTGTTTGTTTAATGATTTAAATAGTGTAAAGTGTTGTTAATGTAAATATAATTGTAAATGTTTATTGATGGGTACTAGGTTTAGGTATGGATGTTTATCTTTATAAGTATTTGTTATAAAAAAATACTGTATTGTTAATTTAATATCCCATATCACATGTCTCAAACTTAGGGGCTAGGTCAATTTGTGTGATTTCTTCGTATATATTTATTATTGTATGTTTTTTTCTTAAAAACTATTAACAAACACTTGCTAACTAGAGAAGTCTACTAATAAGCTTTCGTCTTACCCCGCCTACGCCTTACGCCCCAAATTTGTTATTTATTTAAACGACCCCAGTGTAAGCTCCTAAGAAATTAATTACATTTATCTCAAGATGTTTGAGGGATTCTTATAAGTAAAGTTTAAATACGCTTTAGTCTCGTAAAGTTACGCTTATCCCGTAGAGATAAGACATTTTAAGGAAAACATCGCATCTTTATGGGTACAGTTTTCTCCCCATAGACTTTCGAAACTTATAGAACTGCATTTGCTTATTTTAAAACTATACATATATTGGCCATTCTGTTCACGCTTCTTTTACAGCATAACAAAACTAGGTATGTGCATTTGTACACACTGCTAAGCAGATGTATCTGATTTCTTACTGTCTCTATCTTTTACTATATCGAGTCGTGCGTACACGTTGCCACGAGTCTATTAACATCTTAGATGGTTGACGCGCTTAAACTTAATGTTAAACCCTTCAAACTATCTTTTTTTTATTATTGAAGCACAGTTAAAGGGGTAGTATATTTTTTACAACTATATCTATAAAATGATTCTCATGTTTTTATGTATTCGTTTAACTAAATTAGTTGCTATCCTAATGCAAAACAGCAGCACAATGTATATTAATCTTTATGGCCTTATATTATTACATCAAAATAAACTCATTTTATAAATGGCAGCACATCGCTAGAGGCTATCGGTTGTACTCGAACTATATAGAGGAATAACTTAAAGCATTTTTACGTATTTGTGACTGCTCTATGCTTTCTTAAGTCTGCCTATTCAAGGTGCCTTCTGAAGTTAAATGGAAGTGTCTTTTGCATGCGCCAAACGTAATCAAATGTTTTGATGGACAGGCGACAGATGATAAGCAAAATTAGCTTGTAAATATTTGATGCTCTTCTATAAAAATGTCTTGTCTTTATATCTAAAGGTAATGATTTTGTTAAACCTGAATACAATTCCTGTGTCGTAAATATTTTTAAAATTTTTATCTATTCTAAGCAAATAATTTACAAAGGTAGATTTGACTTTATGTGTCTGTCCTCTTCTTCTTGAAGAAGAAGAAGCACGGGAAGCTTAAGAAATTCATATACCACTTGTCGTCACCCGTCCAAGCGCAGACCACGCCCGACGTCACTTTACTTGATAAAGCGGATAACAAGTTCATAAAATAGTGTAGTGTATAGTGTCAGTAATTTTACACTACCTATGAGTAGATAGATTATATTATAGTATATCCGATTAACACGCTGCGTGCCTTGCATTTTGCACGCCGCGGCGGCGTTTTTTGTCGGCGGCATAAGGGTCAGAACAAATGCCACAAAATTCAAGACGCGCGACCCCGCAACGGTAAAACGGCTGTGGCAGTGGCGTCATAGATTTTGTATCGAAAGTAATATTCACTCATTTCTTCTCACAGGTGGAAGCCATGAGCACAGAGAAGCGCGTACGAGTCCGCGTGAAGCTGTACGATGACAAGACTGACATCTACAGCCAGGACATCGACATGTCCACCGGAGAAGGCGGCTTCATTGTGCCAACTGTGATGGCTGACGCTCCTTACGTCAATTTGCAGGTAAGTCATGTCTTTAAGTCCACTGGTTGAGATCCCATTGAAACGGAGTTAGGCAAAATGGAACTTCGCAACACCGTACCGGAGTTCATGTACTTACATACATGTTATATTACCTGCTAACTAATAGCCATCATAATGAGTGCAAAAATAAAGAAACTTCTGCGCATAAATAGTCACCAATCTCTAACACCGACGAAGATTTCAATTATTCATCAAAATTGTTTCAGCCGCAGAAAGGCTGGTTTTTAACCACTTACCAACCAAATGGTTCATCTGTATATTTTTTTATGTATGTTTAACGATTATTCGAAGACGCCTGGACAGATTTGAAAACTCTTTTTTGAAAGGTAGTCAACTTTCGAGGTAGTCCCACAGAAATGTTATCAGAATCGGTTGGCTAATTTGGGGATGAAGTTGGTTTTAAGTTTTGAAAAATTGTGTAAGTGTAAGTGGCCCGATTCGCTACACAAAGTGTACGCGGTTGACTATGTATTGACTCCAATAATATAATATAATATAAATAAATACAAGCCCGTCGCCCGTGACGCAACTCAACCGCGCGTGCGAAAGCGTGACTGTAAAACCAGTCGCTAAATATGGCTCTACCAAAGATTTCTAAAATGACAGAGAGAGCAGTTCGCATCCAGCTTTATCCCGTAACCTTGCTTAGGTTAAAAGTATAGGGGTTTTTATACGTTCCCGTTTGTCAAGCAAGATTTTGGATCAAGGTTTTTGTCTATTTCGTGGGAAATGGGCGACAAAATTTCTTAAGTTAGTGGCTGAAGAGTTGAGGATGCTCAACTTTTATGAGTAGACCATTTCATCGAATTCTTCTGATGACAAATTGGTAATTATAGTTAAGTATATAAACTGAGTTTCTTTAAAATGAGAATGAATATTCGTTATTTGGGCTTCCTTGATTAAAGCAAAACATACTGCATACTTAGAGCATATTTCTACAATATAATAGAACCCGCATCATTACTCTCCAACACTCTTCCAACACTATTTATCTTTCAATTACCAATACCAGAGTCTGCAATTAGTCAAAGCCAACATGCGGTTGCCAGCGTCCATCCCAAAGAAACCAATAAAACTAAACAACTCCTAATTTCAACCTTAACAGTAAGTCATACAGGGGGAAATCCTTTAGCAAATGTAACATGTATTCGGAGATGAGCTGGAGGTCCAAATTGGCCTTTCGCGCCTCGAACCTAATTTAGTTTAATCGCGTCATTAATTGGGAACCCAGAACTTGTGAAACTCCAATACCCATGGGCCAGAATTCGCTGTTCGGTCCCGGAATACAAATGGCCAGATTTGGGCGTTCATTGGTTCGATTTCTGTAATCCAAGGTTTGACTGATAAAAGTTGTAGTATTGATTCCGTTGAAATTACACTAGCTACAGTAGAATAAGCTAGTTTTCATTCTGGAAAAGTTAAATGCAAACGAAACATAGAATGACTACGAAATTATGCTGTAGAAGCGGCAGTGATAAAATTGCCTTTGTTATCATTCACATTGCACTATTTTTTAAAGTTTTGAAACTAAGCCGAATTCTTGAGCAAAATTTTCGTTTATTTATCTTTGGTATTTTCTAATATTTAAAGTGTATTTAAGGTATGTTTGTATTGTATTCCTATTTATCCTTATTATAGTATGTTTATAATTTGGAACGAAGTTCCTTTTCAGATGATATGGACGGAGACTAGGTGAAAAAAGTGTTAGATTTTTCGTCAGTTTTTCCGTCACGATGTTTCTGCATATGTTATATATTATGTTACTATTAAGTACATATTTTACTAATAAAACCTTAACATAATTCAACAACGATTACCTCAAAACTATACTATGCTAAAACAAGTACACACACAAGTAGCTAACCTCTTAGTTTGCTTTTTATTGTATTTGATTCCTGGTTGAACCGGTAGATGACGCAAACTGTAAACTGACACTTCATTGACGTAAAGTGTGAAAAAATAGATCGATATTCAGACAGGTGTTATTGGGTTGCGTTTTCCTTCACCCCAGCACCCCCTCAAAGATCCTCGTGGATACAATAGCAACGTAGGTATATAAGTATATACGAAAGTAACTGCGATTCAGTCGAATTATCCAGTACACTCACACATTTTTTAATTTATCAGCGGCTTCTAAGTCCTATTTCAATATTGAAAGTCGGTTTACGAGTTTTTTCTATGTGACGAGTAACAATATATTCATTTTTTAAAGACTACCAAATCATTTTTATCCAAAAAATCACGTCTTTGGTTATAAATTTACAAATTGAATTCTCATATCACCTATTTGCTACGTAAACTTCCGTGTAAACTAAGTTATTATACTTAAATGTGATTACATATTAATTGATATTGACAGGCCTCTATTGAATAAGTTTCAAACTCATCAAAACTTAAGATATATCAAAGTAAAACATTTCTCAAGATTACGACAATTTATCTATCAGCGTTGGGGAAATAAATGGAACACGACATGTAATTTGGAGTAAGTGTGGTGGAAGATATATAAAAAAGATTTATTCGTAATATTTATCAAATGTCTGAAAGCAAGATTTTTACGATGAAAAGTTCAGATAGCATCTGGCGTGTAATTTAGACGTAATGGAAGTGGGATAATATTCTAATCAAAGATATGGAACCTCTACAAGTTCCAAGCTGAACTTAATCTATAGTAAAAATCCGTTCAGTAGTTTCAAAGATTAACGTTATATACAGATCGGTAGACAAAAAAGTTAGGAATTCTTTTTGTGATTTGCTACGCTTTTCTTTTCGTCTACACTATCTTTTGATACATTTAACCTCTCGTATGCCGTTGCGTAGATCTACGCGAGATTGCATTGTTTAACTATTGTGTCTGATATTCCGGCATACAAGGGGTTAATCTATTGTTAACCAACTTCGTATGCCGTGTGGTTCCCGGCAGAGTAGAATAGGACCACTCCATCTCTTCCTGTGGATGTCGTAAGAGGCTACTAAAGGATAAATCTGACACGAACACCAAAAGAGGCATCCGACGGGCAGCAGCGTTGGAAGCCCGATAGTAACACAATACTGCGCTCGCCAACCCGCCTGCCAAGCGTGGCGAGTATGGCAAAACCCCCCCAATGGAGGTACAACAAAAGACCAGGCCCCCAGTCCCCGGCAGCCCCGCTATTCCTGGCTCCGGTAGCGGTCATGGTAACGGCGGGGCAGGGGGTGCTAAGAATCCCCGGCAGAAATCCGGCTACCACTCCCGTCGACGACTGGCCCTGGTAACACATAACGTCTGCACAATGAGGACTGACGAGAGGTTAGATGAGGTGGAAGAGGAAATAAGTAGGTTACGATGGGACATTGTGGGGTTGTCTGAAGTCCGAAGAGAGGGCGAGGGCACGACAACCCTAGAGTCTGGTAACCTACTTTATCACCGGGAAGGGGACATAAAGAAGTCCCAGCATGGTGTCGGGTTTCTCGTCCACAAGTCCCTCATTAACAACGTCATAACCATCGAGAGTGTCTCTAGCAGGGTAATATACCTGATATTCAGAGTATCTAAAAGATACTCGCTGAAGGTTATACAGGTATATATGCCAACAAAGGATCACTCCGATGAAGAGGTGGAGGAAGTGTATGAGGACATAAGTAAGGCCATACATACTTCTGAAACCTATTTTACGGTTGTTATGGGGGATTTTAACGCGAAACTGGGCAAACGAGGCGATGGAGAGATTAGGCTGGGAAACTTCGGATACGGAGTGCGAAATAACAGGGGACGTAGGCTGGCTGATTTTTTGGAGCAAGAGGGACTCTTCGCGATGAACTCTTTCTTCAAGAAGCCGCCACAAAGGAAGTGGACCTGGATAGGTCCAGCAAAGAAGAACCAGCCCCCTGTCAAAAACGAAATCGACTTCATCTTAACGACTAAGAGACGAATATTCAACGATGTCTCAGTGATCAATCGGATCAAAACCGGGAGCGATCACCGAATATTAAGAGGCATCGTGAATATTGATCTCAAGGTCGAAAGATCGCGGCTGATGAAGTCGACGCTCCGACCGACGCAGATCCAAATCGAAAACTCCGAGGGTTTCCAGCTTGAACTATCAAATCGCTTTCAAGGCCTTCAGGATTGCGTTACAGTGGACGAGATAAACCAAGGGTTTATACAAGCTGTCCAAGCGGTGGGATCGAAGGTGTTTAGGTCCCGCCCCAAACAAAGACCTCAGAAAATCTCTGCTGCGACCCTTACCTTAATGGCAGAGCGACGATCAAGGCCGCTGCAGACCTCCGAAGATGCTGAATCATATCGGCAGCTCAACAGACGTATACAAAAGTCCTTGCGACACGACATCCGCTCCTTTAATACTGAGCGTATTAAGGAGACGTTAGAGCAGAATAAAGGCTCCAAAGTGTTCGCAAGAGCTATGTCGGTTGGGCAAAGCCGATTGATGAAGCTGAAGACGGAGGACGGCGGCGTGGTGTCGACAAAGGAAGGGGTTCTGGCGGAGATCGAGAGGTTTTATGGACAGCTGTATACCTCAGTTTCACAACCCAGCGGACAAATGGCTGAAGACCCAAGAGCCAAGTTAACCCGACACTATACCGAAGATATCCCGGACATCAGCCTGTACGAGATTAGGATGGCCCTCAAACAGCTTAAAAACAACAAGGCGCCGGGCGAGGATGGAATCACAGCAGAGCTTCTGAAAGCGGGCGGAACGCCGGTACTGAAAGTCCTTCAGAGGCTCTTTAATTCCGTTCTGCTCGAGGGCGTAACGCCAGAAGCGTGGAGCAGGGGCGTGGTGGTCCTGTTCTTCAAAAAGGGAGATAGCACCCTATTGAAGAACTACAGGCCTATCACGCTTCTGAGTCATGTATATAAGTTGTTCTCGAGGGTCATTACGAATCGTCTCGCAAACAGGTTCGATGCCTTCCAGCCTCCCGAACAAGCCGGTTTCCGTAAAGGTTTTAGTACCATGGACCATATTCAAACGCTGCGGCAGGTTATAGAGAAGACGAGGGAGTATAACCGGCCGTTATGCTTGGGGTTCGTGGACTATGAAAAAGCCTTCGATTCGATCGAAACATGGGCCGTACTTCAGTCTCTCCAGCGATGCCGTATTGACTATCGGTATATCGAAGTGTTGAAGTGCTTATACAGTAATGCCACTATGTCAGTCCGAGTACAGGAGCAGTGCACGAGGGCAATTCCACTGCATAGAGGTGTAAGACAGGGAGACGTTATATCTCCGAAACTGTTCATCGTTGCACTGGAAGATGCCTTCAAGCTTCTGGAATGGGAAGGATTTGGCATCAACATCAATGGCGAGTATATCACTCACCTTCGATTTGCCGACGATATCGTTGTCATGGCAGAATCGATGGAAGACCTAAGTACTATGCTCGGAGATCTTAATCGAGTTTCCCAACAAGTGGGCCTTAAAATGAACATGGACAAAACGAAAGTAATGTCGAATGTCCATGTTGCGCCCCTACCTGTTTGTGTTGGGAGCTCCACCCTCGAAGTTGTAGACCAGTATATCTACCTGGGTCAATTGATCCAGGCAGGATGTTCCAGCTTCGAGGAAGAGGTCTCTAGACGAATCCGACTCGGCTGGGCAGCGTTCGGGAAGCTACGAAGTGTCTTCTCGTCAAATATACCTCAGTGTCTTAAGACTAAAGTTTACAACCAATGTGTGTTACCAGTGATGACTTATGGCTCTGAAACATGGTCCCTTACTATGGGTCTCATAAGAAGGCTCAAGGTCGTGCAACGCGCTATGGAGAGGGCTATGCTCGGTGTTTCTTTACGTGATCGAATCAGAAATGAGGAGATTCGTAGGAGAACTCAAGTCACTGACATAGCCCAGCGGATTAGCTCGTTGAAATGGCAGTGGGCGGGACACATAGCGCGACGAACCGATGGCCGATGGGGCGAAAGGGTTCTCGAATGGCGACCACGTATAGGCAAGCGAAGCGTAGGACACCCTACCACAAGGTGGTCTGACGACCTAACCAAGGTCGCTGGAAGGCGCTGGATGCAAGCAGCTCAAGATCGGTCATTTTGGAAATCTTTGGGAGAGGCCTATGTCCAGCAGTGGACGCTATGCGGCTGAAATAATGATGAATGATAACCAACTTCAAAAAAAGGGGGTGGTTATTAAATCGTCGGTAGGTTGTGAAGTTCGGGAGTGAAGTAAATTTTTAGTTTTGTATAATTATAGACACGCAAGTTATACTGCCATACAATGATGACAGCTAGGACCAACCGCTTATTGCGTGCCCTAGTTAATATAAATTTATTTCGTATTAGCATTCATTTGATGAAATCATGCACACACTCAACTAGAGAACCAATTACAAGAGCAGAGTGGTTATGACGCCTCATCATGCAAATATATCGAGCTGGGATCTCGAGTAAGTGCTTTTAGGCCCGATGACTATCTCATGAATTATAATGTGATGCGTAAGGTAGGTTTCAGGGGATGAAATGTGTGTTTGTTCTTGAAAACGGCCTGTATTTTGCCTGCTATAAGATTTGTGGTTAATATTATTATGGTACCTAAATAAGGTAGTATAAATATCTAAAAGATATTCACGAATTCTTGCCACCAGCAACTGTTTTATATGATCAGTTTTTCATCATTCATTCTCACGAGAAATTTTTCGGTCATTTTGGAAATCTTTGTGAGGGGCCTATGTCCAGCTGTGGATGTTATGCGGCTAAAATGATGATGATGATGATGATGATTTTCACGAGAGGACAAAGAATTTCATAAGAATCTTCTCTTTTTGTCTACATAATTGGGTAATTTTTATTTTATTTTTATTTGTTGGTTTTGTAGGAACACCATTGATCATATCCATTTTCAATGTGATTTTAGATATCTTGTGCTTTATTTGACTCCAAGAAACTATAACGTCATCATCTTCAGTCTGCATTTCATACAAATCCCATAGAAAATGTTTGTTATGACATTTAGAAAAAAGTATCTGATATAAGTTGTTGTTGGAAAGTAACGAATTATGTGTGTAATGTTTACTTTAATCTGCAAATGTGTGTATTGCTTCCAAACCCTGTATCTGTGTGTCTTAGCTTCGGCTAATGGGTTTGTGTTCATCTCAAATTAGTTCGGTTATTGTTGGCTAACATGAGGCAAATATTAGTGGAAATTCAGTTATAATCCAGTTTTGATGCTTTCATGATAATTTGATTAAAAAGTTAGGTTAGCTAGTTACTTCGACGCCTTTATGTTTACTTCCGTTGTATTAAACAACCCAACATTGTGGGGATGAATATATTGGTCTAAAACTGGTAACATGGTAAAATTTCTAAAAGATATGTAATCAAAAATAAAAACCCGTCAAAAGATATATTGTGATTAGTTGTTTTTCACCAATAGCAAACAAAATGGCGCGGTCAGGCTTATGACTAATAACAGGTTTTATAAAAACTGACGATAATGAAGAATTACACTTGAGTTTAAAAAATCTGATACTAGTGCTTTTTTTATTATTTGAGTTTATTGCACACAATCTTATGATGGATTGATTACAATGGATGCGTTATCCACCAGTTTGTCTTTGGGACAAGTTGAGAAAAAATATGGGTACGCTTATAATATTTTCAATACAACACCTTCATATATAATATTACACTTTATACATAAATTACATATATTGATATCTTATAATAAAAAAAAGACGTGTGGCACTCGGGGACTGCCGCGGTAAATAGTCCAGTCATTATAGTAAGTTCACCTCGGAATTCGAGATACCCAGCTGTAAGTCTGTAAATACTTGTATATTGACACCCTAAAAGTTGTCTCAAAACCTACATATGGTAGGGTGTACGCAACTATTAAATTTCAAGGTCAAAGGTCACAAAAATCGTTTTTTTTGCGCTTTTTTTGTAAATATCTCATTTCCTTTGGGTTTTTTGCTATTTGTATTTATTATCAATATTGTAGAATACAAAATTCTCTACAAATTTTGTTTGAAAAAATTTTTCATACGGTTAACCGTTTTCGAGATAGAGGGCGGAGAGCGCGCGGTCACAGCATCACTTCAGGTCAACCGGTGCCTCCGGTCAAAAACGCGCCATATATAGTTGATGAACTATCGATAAATCAATGATTATAAATATTTGTCAATTTTTATTAACTATTATATTATATTTTATCATTTTCTTCATGCCTTAAAATATATGATGGGCATGATTTGGAACCCCAAGTATGGGGTTGGGCAATGCGAAACGATTTTCTGGAGCCTATCATGACAATTTTACCACCTGCTCCAGAACATTTGCTAAATACAATTTTCTGCAACTGCAAGAGTGGTTGTGGTTCGCGATGCGGATGCAGGAAAGCGGGCTTGCAATGCTCTTTAGCTTGTGGCCAATGTAATGGGCAAGCTTGTCTCAATGCTCTACCATATCAGAGCGACATTAACGAAGATGGAACTTTTGACCCCGAAATCATGGAAGAACTTGAGACAAATGTCGTTGAAGACGATAATGAAGACCAGTTTGAAATTTACCAGCAGCCGGAAGACGACGATGAAGAGGAAGAAGATGATTAAAATTATAAATTGTAGTTTTTGTACCCATTATTCCATTTTTTTACTTTTAATAAAAATAAATGTATTGAATGATATTTTTTAATAAAAAGATAAATTCATATTTTTTTTTTATCATGTAAGAAGTTATTAATATTAATTAGGTTTAAATTCAAATATAATTCCTATATTTTCATTAACAATTCTGCAATTACATGGGCAGGTAAGTGTTGTTAAATAAATTATTATTAAAAGTGGATTAGGAAAAAATGATAAAATATAATATAATAGTTAATAAAAATTGACAAATATTTATAATCATTGATTTATCGATAGTTCATCAACTATATATGGCGCGTTTTTGACCGGAGGCACCGGTTGACCTGAAGTGATGCTGTGACCGCGCGCTCTCCGCCCTCTATCTCGAAAACGGTTCACCGTATGAAAATTTTTTTCAAACAAAATGTGTAGAGAATTTTGTATTCTACAATATTGATAATAAATACAAATAGCAAAAAACCCAAAGGAAATGAGATATTTACAAAAAAAGCGCAAAAAACCGATTTTTGTGACCTTTGACCTTGAAATTTATTATATGATTAATATATTACAATAGTTGTGTACACCCTACCATATGTAGGTTTTGAGACAACTTTTAGGGTGTCAATATACAAGTATTTACAGACTTACAGCTGGGTATCTCGAATTCCGAGATTCTTACCTAATTTAGGCTTAAATGACTGGACTAAAAGCTATTGCATTAAGGTGGTTCCGTTCGGTCGGTGAATTTTTACAAGGAAGGACGGCAACGTCGCAAACGGACGACGGAGACGAAGCGGCAACCTACATGGTAGGCGGAGTGGGAAGCGTGAGGTTTTTTCGTTCCGGAATTTCTGGATTCGGTCCCCGCGCTCAAGGCCCGCGATAGAAGCTATGCTTAAATGCATGCTATGCAATAGCTTAAAAATATATATACATAATATTTATTTATAATATGCATTACATAATACATATAATACATATAAATATCTACATGTTACAACAAAGAGTCTATTCCGATTTCAAATAAAATTTCTTCTCTGCATTTTGCAAGTATCACGATTGTGTGATCTTGCAATGCTTGTTGTTACACATGATAAACAACAACAACATCGCATCGCAAACTTACTAGTTAATTTCAACAAATAAATTAATAAAATAAACAAGTACTTAACTAAGACTAAACAGAGGTTTTGCCGCGTTGTATGGCAATGCATATCTTTTGAGCTAGATAAAAGACAGCCCTCTGGTCACGCGTAATTTCAGTAAATTTTCGGGTGACAGTGTTATACCTATATATTTTATGCACCAATGGTCCCCCTGGCTCCAACGTTTCAACCCCAAATGCTCAAATAAGTAGTAGTTGGTTTTCTGCAGCAGCTGTATCTGGGGCCGGGCATTAGACTCTGTGACCAAGAGATGAGACGGCGCCAGAGTGTCTCAACACAGGTAGCGTCCGACACAATAAGGGGCCGTCCCAATCTATAAAGCTTAAGAATCATCCCATTCAGTCTCTTGCCATCATCCGTAACCAGATCGCTAGTTTCTAAAACGACTGGCATATGTATGCTAGCTAAGAGCCAGATGGATCAAATTGTTAAGGGCAGTACGTCGCCCTAAACGCTTATTTAGTTTGCGTAGTAACTTATTAGTAATCTGTGGTTTTGCACACTTAATAAGCCAAAAGTGACGTAGCTACTCTCCAAATATCTATTAAAACTTGAAGCTACAGTGAAGGGCCGTAAATCAAGTTCGACGCAATCATTACCCTTATTTCGTCCCACCGCTCCTTTTATACATTCCGACAATGATTCTCATTATTCATATCTCAACATTCTTTACTGGTTTCCCCAAAAAAAACCTTTTTTGTTCCATTTTATCGGCAGACATTTTTTCAGGGAGATTTTCCGCTCCGTGCTTAATTCGGTCAGATAAATTATGCCAAGATAGAGACAAATAATCCCTACTCCATTAAATCTGTAAAAAGCGAACGCTTTTAAGAAATTAGCTAACTAATCTTAGCTTGAGTTAAAAGGGGATTATTATGGGGGAAATATACGTGACCTTTTACGCTTTATCCGTATTATGGTTTGTTACTTCCGGTATGGGGATTACATTTTCTGATTTATTTAAATTAACAAATAAGTTTTCCTTCACATATGTGATGTTAATTTGTGTATTTATTAGTTCTTATGCCACAAGATGTGTCTTTTAAAGATGTGGCTGCTTTACAACTGCCATGTAGCAAGGAAGTTTCCAACAAACCAAATTACATTAATTTCTCCTTAACGTCAAAACAAACATTACCGGTTGACTGGAAGACATCCCTATACGGGATAAGTCCGCCGTTTTATGATTACTTTTCTTATTTGTATCTGTGTTCTTTCTTATGTACAATAAAGCTTTATAGACAAACAAACAAACAAACATTTTCTATGGGATTTGTATGAAATGAAGACGTCATTAACGTCATAGTTCATTGGAGTCAAATAGCGCTCTTAATATCAGTTTTCCACAATAATAAATCTAAAATCATGTTGAAAATATGAAAATATTATGATCAATGACAAATAACATTATTTTGTGACCTTTTTTTCTATTAACAGTATCAAGTTATTTATTTTTGGCCCACAAAACTAACTGATGCTTATTACTTATTTCATTATTTGGATCTTCATCTATATAATGCATTACATTTATCGAATAAATAAACAACTAAGATCAAAAACAATTTGGAAATGTCAATTTTCCAGGGCTAAGAAAAAACACAATACCTCCAGAGTCTGCTGCTACGGAGGTCGCACTAATGGTTTTAAAACTTTGAATACTAATTGAAATACCTAATCACTTTAGTGCAAATGAACTAGGACTTACCAACGTAATCCAAAGGCTAAAGCTCAGCAGAATCCACCTCCGGCGGCTAATTGAATTGACTTCGGATGCTGCGCAGACAGATTTTAGTGTTGATGAAATTATCATTAGCTAACAGCATGAGATTTAGAAGTGTTTTTGTTATCCTGTCAATATAAGATAAAACTAAATAAATAATTTAGTTTGCATGCAAATAAACATATTATTTTGTAAAAGAAAAATACGCATTTATGAGTAATAATAAAGAGCTTTCTCATAGAGCATCAAGCATGAAAATAGGTGAATTATATTGAAGATAATAATTTAAACAAAATAGTCTTCATATGATGTGAGAGAGAAAAGACAAATAATACAAATTTTAGAAAATAGAAGAGGAAAAATGTTCGGTCATCTACTACGTCACGATGAGTTCTTTAAAACAATAATGGAAGGAAAAAGAGGAGTAGGAAAGCCCAGAAAAAAATTTATAGACCAAATAAAAGAAAAATTTAACGTGAAAACATGTAAGGAGGTTTAGAACTTAGCGAAAGAAAGAGAGACGTGGGTAGCACTCCACCGACAAGAGCCCGAGCTCACAACATTAGACCGAAAAAACCTTGGCCGAATAACTGTTTAACATAAAACCATTCTTCACTGCTCTGTTCCAAATATTACACTTCGACAAGAGAGACGAGCGAACGGTTGGCCGAGAGCACCGATATTGACCTTTGACTTCTAATATCGCTTTGCAAATCGGTTTAGCGATTTATAAGTTATGAGGGGTCAACACTTGAAAGTCCGAAAAATCGCGTCGACTATCGGTCCTACAAAAAGTCTGTCGTGGGTCCTTTATAAGATACATGCGATTTAGACGATGACCATTTAGACGAGTACATAGACATTGCATTTGGTACTAACTCCATTTTTCCCAAAATACACTGCTGGTCTGGAAGTTATAAATAAAGAACACAATACAATAGAAAACGGCTAAACTATAACAAAACCTTTGAATAGTAGATGTTTACTTAATGAAAATTAATACCTTCATCTTCAAAGTAAGACTAATTTTATAGTAAATTAGTGAAGCTTTGTGAACGCCTACGAAACTAAGTAACCTGAGTAGTATTAATCCTATTGTGGTAAAGCAAGCTCGGAAAACGTCGTTGGGAATTAGAGTGAACAACTTGAGGTTCGACTTGGAGAGGATTGAATCAGGCCTAGTTTATCAAGGTTTTTCACAAAGTTTTACTTAATTATACTAGTGGCCCTGTGAGCTGTAGACCTTGTGAGTTGTAAAAGTGATCTCTCATCAGCGTTGGTATGGCTAACCGTTCTGTGAAACCGTCTACATATAGATTTACTCTATTAGGAACTTTATACCAAATCGATTATGTAATAAAGTTAATTTGTATTGTATTGTATTGTAATATACAGTCGTATCTGTTGTTACAAATTTCATACAGCACTTTAACTTGTAGTCGCCTATATTTGAATTTTCCTTGAATTTTATCGCATAAAATGGTTATTTGGTCAACAAAAAATGCGTTTATACCATTCCCTCTCTAACAGGTTGTTCTATTCAAGAAAAACAATGAACAAAAAGCATCTTTTGATGTTTGAATTGAACGAAAAGAACAATAAAATTACTCTTAATTTTAGTGATTGTTTAAATTTTAATGTGCATTTTAATGAATTTAACCTTGCTTTTTCTTTATTAGATGTCTATTTTCGCTTTCTTTTTCTCGTAGTCATTCATGGTATAATATAAAGTATAGTATGCAACTGTTAAATAAAGCTGATATATCGAGCGCCATGAATCCCTCGCGTCGCTTAGGATTCTAACACTTGTATAATGATTACCTTTCGTTAGAGTCAGACTTAGCATTAATTAAAACGGATGTCATTACTCAGCTTAATTAGTGAATCTGGTTGATGAGGAACTAATTATGTTAAACAGTCTTGTTGTCTCGAAAGGCCCGACGCAGGGCACACGGGTGGAGAATTTTAAAGACAAGTTAGTGCTAGGCAAATTCAAAATAACTTCGACTTTCAATCATTCACCTCCAATTCCTTCTTGGATCGAAGAATAACCGATATCCTGGTGTCAGAGTCTTTTAACCACTACATCACAGAGACATTAATATTTATTAATATTTTTATACAAAGAAACACACAAATCTTTCCTCTTTTTTAATTAGGCTTATATGTAGATTCACCTTTATTTTTTTAATACTTACATGTTGTGACCTAACTGGGCAGTGGTCAGATCTAATCCACATCATGTATATTTAAATGGGCAGTGGTCATATCCAGACCAGAGGGTTTTTTTATAGGAAATTGTAGGAATAAAAAAAAATTAAGAAATTCGTTTTTTTATTATCATCCAATCTACCATTATCTTTTATCTGTATATAAAGATAAAATAATCGCCAGGCCTGGCTAAGGGACTGTATCTCATGAACCATCTTCCAAGTAAATTTTTCACACCTTCAAAGATTTAGCGTATATTTGCGTCACTATATAACATTTGTCAACCATTTTAAAACAATACCATACATCGAGATACAAAAATGTTAATTCAATCAATAAGGTCTTTTAAACAGCAGTTCACCTCCAATAACATTTGAATGTCTAGACCTATTTTTATCTTACATAGCTAGGAACAGTCATGACAGACAATGCTTTCGATTAAAAAAAAACCGCACTGAAATCGATCCATTCGTTTAGCATATATACGATTCTACAGACAGACACAGACACGTAAAACTTATCATACCCCTCTTTTTGCATCGGGGCTAATAAATGGAAATATTAAAATAGATTTATTTATTTATTTATTTTAAGCAGGCTAATATCCGCTTATATAATTTCTTATTCTAAAGAGAATTCAGACCGATCAAAATGCCGATTTTATTTTAGGAAGCACACGTAATACGATATCTATGGATAATTTGTTTCAATCATTGAAACAAACCTGTCAAATGGACAAACGAAATTACTGAAATGTCAATTAAGTGAAAATCTTTTCCCAAACCAAAAATAAATACACACTTGTTTTTCAAACGACATAAAGTGCTTCGTGTATTAAAACATTATAATTTATAAGCATAAATACATATTTTTTCAGTTATTCTGATAGTAAGGAGAGTTAGCATTAAAATTTCCTCCCGTGTATTCCGGAGGAGAGCTAAGAGCTAAGCCGGAACGTAGTCCGGAATCAATTCGTCTGGATCGGACTGCGGTCAGACCTCAAGATCATTAATTGAAGTCGAGACTGAGGACAAGCTCTCACGGACAAATAGGATTTTGTAGAATATTGTTTGTCCTAATCCTAAAAAAGTTTAGATGTTTTATACGTTTTAAAGGTTGTTTTTTAACCACGTTATGTTATTTAAGCTTTTTAATCATGTTTTATAGTCGAAGTATAATTTTTTGAACCGACCGATGGCAAACCATTTTATCTTAAACAATTTATCCGAATAATCCATAGTCAACAGTTAATCTCATAATTTTCTTGTAAATCAAATCAAAAATATAATGAATTTGGAAAGAGCAAGAGAGTATAAAAATTGTCTTTTTTTTCAGTTGGCTTATATATTTTTCCTTTTTACTGACTTCAAAAAAGAAGGAGGTTAACAATCCGGATATATGTTTTTTGTGTACGTTCCTTGAGTAATCAAGGACCGATCTGAAAAAATGATGTATTTCAAACTTATCGTGTTTGTTATATCCCTTAACACTACACACTCACATTTTAGCAAATTTTAAGTATTTTAAATGCGACGCACTTGAGTGTTCGGGTATTCCCCGTGCCGCCCAAGGTCTCGCGGGGAGTGGACACGCGCCTGGCTACCGTGCTTAGTTTAAGAGGTACGAGTCGATGGGGGAGCCTAGTCACGAGTGTAATTACGTTAGTTCATTTGTAGTTTCTTTTACGTATTTATTTGTCTTTTTTTGATTTAGTGGTGCACTATGGATCAAAATTTAAATCCCCAGCAGATAGAAGATCTGTTGAATGACTTTGATTCTGACGAAAACGTAAATGAGGACATTTTGCCTGAACCACCATCGGATTTGAGTGACGCGGAGTCTGAAATCAGTAATCATTCTGTAGACGTAAAAATATATGCCGAATGTCAGGAAAAACATTAATTAGGCTATAATTATTATTTTGATAGAAAATATGGAGACTGAAATAATATTCTTGATCTTTGTGATCTAATCTTGAGTGATTTTTTATATTTGCTAAGTAGAATGTGTGCCTCATGTGATTTTAGACGTTTGAGTATTTTTATAGATTTTAATGCATGTTTTGTAATTTTTAAGGTAAAAGACAAATACATAAATCAATACTTTTTTGTAGTTAAAAAGTCTTGATTTATGTATTTGTTCCTAATTTAAAGTCACAACTGCTTTCTAAATAAACCTCTTAAAATTTTACGTGTTTTTTGTAACTTTTTTTTTTGACGCTAGAAATGTCTATTTTTTAATTTAAAGTTATAAATGAATAACTTATAATATCAAATTAATGTATTTTAATTTATTTCGTAAAAAAATCCTGATCTTATGATAGAAAATGGCACTGATAAATGATTTTTCTTTTTGGGGGACCACGCTCCCCCACGTGTGTAGTTGCGTGTCCAGAAATAGCGTGTAGTGCTAAGGGAAAATCCCGACTTTCAAGCTTTAACGGCTAAACCGCTTTATGTGAAACATAGCTAGGAACCACCGCAAGGGAACTTGCTTTCACGTAAAGAAACTGCATCAAAATCGGCCATCCGTTCGAGAGCTACGATGCCACAGACAGATAGACAGACATAAGCGTAAAACTTCTAACAACTCCTTTTTTTGTCAGAGGTTGTTAATAAAACAATTTTCAGAGTCCAAGAAACAGCGCAGCAGTAATGACGGGCGGGAAAATGGATAAATATAATATTTATAAGATAATTAATTTTCCTTAACGAAATAGTATCTTATGTTTCCGTTATCCTTATCGTTGTCTCTACTCTTAGATATTTAAGGGATTAATTTCACAAATGACCGACTATTCTGATGTCAAACAGCTAGATTAGATTCCAAGCCAACCATCAAGCTGCAGTGTTCGTGGCAGCTAATCAGTCTGAGCCGAGAGCCGACGGTGGCTTGATAGTTTGATTTCAAATCTATTCGTAGTTGTAGATGTCTATGAATATAGTTTTATTACTTGTTTGATAAAAATATAACATAGTGCAAATTATACTGATTGAACTAGCCCCAAAGTAACTTAGAGACTTGTGTTATGGGATAGTAACTCAACGACACTATATTTTATAACAAATATATTTATAAATAGACATCTAAGAACCAGCATATTTTGAAAAAGACCATTTCCTAACATGCCCTGATCAAACCCGGGACTTAGATACCAATATAATGTAATTTACAGGCGATTGTATGAAACGGTAAGAATTTTTGAACTAATGTTACCATAATTAAATACCCGGTCAAGTGCGTGTCGGCAATATAGGGTCTAGATTTCGACCCTATATTGCCACGTGCAATATAGGGTCGAAATCGCCACTTAAAACACGAAAATTAATTTTCTATGATAAACATGTTGACTACCCATTTTATACTTATGAAATCAGCATATGTACTAAATTAAAAAAGCCAAGCAATAATTTATAACAAGCAATATATTTGATGCCGTATCGTGTGTTTTCCGGCAGAGTAGAATAAGGCCACTACAAGTCCTCCAGTGGATGTCGTAGAAGGTCGACTTACATACATACTACAAGCTAAACAAAGCTTATAATTACATCAATGAGACCTCTCCAACCCGCCTGGCCGGCGTGGAGAGTGTAGGCCAAAGTCCTCTAGCTACTCTGGCCAAGTATGGCTTTAGTAATACAGAGAGGGTCATGCTCCTGCAGTGGAGACAAAAAGACCTGATGATAATGATGATGATTACTTAAAGTCTCTGAGTAGAACCGCGGACAGGCAAACGAAACTATAAGGTTTCCCTGTTTACTACGGAACCCTAAAAACGGGAATTGGACACGAACACACATCCAATCAGCGTTAGATTAATGAAATTAGTGTGCCGACCAAACTTGCGGCTCGTACAACAGTTACAACTAACTGATCTACAAAGGATTTGTATACATACACAAAGTGCCAAGTTATTAGTAGTTTGGAGTTAGGTGGAAGTTTTGCGGTGCTCGTCCGACTGTTCCGGAAGGAGAGTTATGTTTTTACTAAACTGAACAATCTATCTACAATTTAAGGACTACTTTCTTGATGGTGGCGTAGTTTTCATCTCTCTCTCTTGAGCTATCATATTTTAAGCCCCAACAAAAAAGAGGGGTGTTTTAAGTTTGACGTAATGTCTGTCTGTGTGTCTGTCTGATGCATGGTAGCTCTCTAACGGAAGAACCGATCTCGATGCAGTTCATATAAAAATGTGAAAGCAAGTTGCCATGCGGTGGTTCTTAGGTACCTATTTTTTACGGATACATACATACATAATATCACGCCTGTTTCCCACAGGTGTAAGCAGAGACTGGACCTCCACTTGCTACGATCCTGACAAACCTTTTGCTTCATCTAAACTCATAAATCTCTTCATACATGCCCATTGTTATCGACATTGTTACGGATAAATACGTGATATCTTTAACAGTGTCGATAACTAACATAATATGATTTCTCTTTTTAATTTGCGGTAGTAGGTCAACCGGAAGCTCGCCCGCGGCTATCTCCTGTTTATTTGCCGGAAGTGGGACGCATAACCTGATTTCCGGCTTCGGGCGGTGTTCGTGTCATCCCTATTTTAGTAATTCTTTTTTCTCGTAACATAGGGAAAACATTTTTGGCCCTTTTTGTACGAAAATATTACGCGTAAGGAAAATAATGGACCAAGTGCGTGTTGGGATACGTGCAGTGTGCATTTGTATTGAATTTTCCTTTTTCCGAGTACATTTTATAAGATGGTCGATAAATTTTTAATTTAAACCCTACTTAACACTGATAGTTTCCTTTACGTTATATTTTCACGGCTGTGATTTTTTCACATGTCCACCGTTTCGTTTTACGCGCGCAATGTACGGTTCCGTTGCGAATGCCGATTTTGATTTCACGCCACTAAAAGCGTCTCAAAACTAAATATTTTCTTCTGAATTTGTATGAAATTCTGAGCTATCCTTAAAAACAATTTCAAGATTTTATTTTTCCACATCTTTGGCATGAATAATATACATACCCAATACCCAATTACAACTTTCTAGTACTTATAGTCTTTGAGTAAAACCGCGGACGGACAGACAGTCGGACGTAACGAAACTTTAAGGGTTCCTTGTTTACTATAGAACCCTAAAAATATAGGTATTCCTCTTACAGCGTAAATAGAGGTGAGGCTAGATATTTACAACCTTATTTATTTTGTAGAATATTGTAGATTATACTGATTAGCCGCCGCCGCCGTGTGGTTTCCGGCAGAGTAGAATATTACTACTCCAAGTCTTCCCATGATTGTCGTAGAAGGCGACTTAGGAAATACAAGCTAAACAAAGCTTATAAACATCAATAGGACCTCTCCAACCCGTCTGGCCAGCGTGGAGAGTGTAGGCCAAATCCTCTGGCTGCTCTGGCCAAGTATGACTCTAGTAGTAAAGTGAGGGTCATGCTCCTGCAGTGGAGACTAAAAGACCTGATGATAATGAAGATGACTTGAAAATGATGCCCATTGGTGGTTCGATCCCCGGTCAGGTCAAAACGGGAAATTATCTTTTTCAGATTGACCTGTACGTATATTATATTATATTTGTTATAAAATTTAGTATTGTTGAGTTAGTATCACATGACACAAGTCTCGAACTTTCTTTCAGGCTACCTCAATCTGTGTGATTTGTCCGTATATATATTTATTTGTTTATTGTGGTCGTGTCCTACGGCCAACAGTAGGCCTGAAATCCCCTGAAACTAGTGTGAAGTAATAAGCAGTTCAAGTCATTACAAACAACTCTCAAGTTTCTCCTAAACTTGTAGTCTGCGGGTAGCTTTACCGAATGGCGAGGGGATTACACTTCTTGGTACATAGAACATGTTCAGAGTTAGTACTATTTATATTAAAATCTTCCTCCTCCTAAATAACTGCATCCGTGGTGTAGTGGTTAAGGGTCCTCCCCGCGCTAGCGACCTTGAAAACACAAAAAAATTAATTTCTCTTTCTGTAAGTGAGATTATCAGAAACCCTCGTACAACTTTTTAGCTAGTATCCTTAAGTTTCATTAGAACCTCGAAAATCATTGAAATAAAATACCCTGAATTTTCCTTTGCAAAAAATACTAAAAACGGCCATTTTTGACTCTTTTGGTAAAGGTTTCTAAACCGGATAGTATTTCAATGACTTTCGAGGTTCTAATGAAACTTCAGGATACTAGCTAAAAAGTTGTACGAGGGTTTCAAATAATCTCACTTACAGAGAAATTAATTTTTTTGTGTTTTCAAGGTCGCTAGCGCGGGGAGGAGCCTTAAAGCGTTCGACTCATACCCGGAGGTTGCGGGTTCCATTCCCGGCAGGGGCAACAACTTTGTGTTGTTGTCCTAGTTTGGTTAGGACATTGTAGGCTGATCAACTGATTGTCTGATAAGTAAGATGATCCGTGCTTCGGAGGGCACGTTAAGCCGTCGGTCCCGGTCACTGTCTTTGACATTGATCGTTACCTAAAACTATGTCAGAGGCCTTAAGGCGGTTTAAAAACTCTGACACTAGTGTTAGTCACTAACACACGATAAACAGAAGACTATTTATATTTTTACGAACACTAATAATTATAAGAATATTGATAATGTATTATATCAGGAAAGTCTATACAATGTCCTTTTTAATTAAGTACAAATATTTTAAAGGTTAATTCAGTCCATCATTTCGAACAACTATTCCCAATAAATGTATATCGAAAGTCGAAAAAAAATTTTTCATTTTTCATAGTAATGATATCACGTGACTACTTCGATTTGTATGAGAACCTAAAATTTTTTTTTCCTATTTCTATATACATTCATTGGGAAAAGTTGTTCAAAATGATGGACTGAATCACCCCTTAAAATATTTGTACTTAATTAAAAAGGACATTGTATAGTCTATTTCACATAACAGCACATGTGTTGTTATTTCGCCAAACTGATACGCTTACCGATAGACTTAGAACTTTTTTCTTTAGATTTGCCATACTGCCAACATAAAAAACGTCTCCCTTCTACAACTACTCTGAAGAGATTGTCATGTCAAGATGTCTAATCATCTTCCCTCTTCTGTTATGGTCTGTGGTCTACACTGAAACGAATTACTAAATAACCGGCCAAGTGCGAGTCGGACTCGCGTACTAAAGGTTCCGTACCTTTATCTAATAAATAAATATTTTCTGTACCTTCTAACATAGCAACTTCAATGTTTGGCCAAGTTGCTTAAGGATTAAACAACCGTTTACCGAATCTAATTTCTACGCCGAAGCATTCACCGATAAAACGTTAATTAGTCCTTTCCACGTTCGCCGACATTTCGCTGGGAAGGAAAGAGGCCTTACAATCTACGCTTATCTTCTTCGCCATATACAGAAACGTTACGTTTAACCGAAAAAATATCTTCAACTTGAGATATTGTAAATTTGAAAAAAGATGTAAAAAATTTGGCCTATGTATGTTACATTCTTTAGAATTGTATTTTGTTTAAAAAAAAGGAAAACACAAATGAAACTGAAACAAAACATTTTCAATACGCCAAACCAGCGAACAAAGGGAAACTTTGGGCCGTGTCAAACATTTTGAAGTTACAGCCAAATGAATATTGATTGGGTGAACCGAGGGTGGCAGCATTGAAGTATACATATAAATGTGTAGCTTTTTCTCTTGTGGTAATATTTATTTATTTTATTTTATTTTATCAAACTTTATTGTTCCAAAGTACAAATATACTTTTAACAAATGGCGGACTTAATGCTAAAAGCATTTTCTCCCAGTCAACCATAGGGATAAACAGAGAAAATTATGCGGTACAAAAAATTTAAATATTGAGACTTACGTATCACTCTAAATTTATTTAAAAGATGTGATGAAGAATTTCGGCACTAGTGAGATTCAAAACCACGTCCCCACGTTTATCACATGTTTTAAAGATAATATTCCAAGCATTGTAATGCATAGGCATGACGACTGAAAAATGTATTTAGCCCTTCGGTTAGATTATTAAAAAATATTGTAAGTACACATATTGGACTGACGTCACGGCTAAGTACAATTTTTACATAGCGGTGACGTCACAAGCCCGCACTCTAGAACTCAGATGATATCTTTGTGAATTTCTACTTTTTTTTACTAACTGAAAAATATGGTTTCGTTATTTATAGATAATCTAAAAGACAGACCAATTTAATGAGTGTATATGCATGAGTAATACTCTTCTGTTCAGTATTAGAACAGTATAAGCATAATAAAGACAGAGTCAAGGGCCGCAAGACCTAAATACTTTTAGGGTGATGGTGGGCAAAAATATAGAAAAAGGAATCAAAATAGTGATGAGTTGCTAACTTTTTTATCCCCGATCAGCATGGAAGATAAAACTTTTATAAAAATCGAATAACCAAACAAAAAAGACATATTTTGTATTCCCTTCTTTAAGCTAACCTTTTTCTTAAATTGATCCGTAAATGAGTTTTAAATTGCTGTTATCAGCACTTTCATGATTAAACAAAGCTTCTTAATCCTATAATCAGTGAGGACAAGAAGGTTCCTTTCAGTTATTGTTTTAGAAAAGTTTTAAGAGCCTAAATTATAGACTGTTATGTGAAGTTGTTTTATTTTACACTAGCAGATGTCTGCAACTTCATTCACGTAGACAAAAATACTCATCAGGCTGAACAACTTTTGCTAAGGAGTCATTTTTATATTTCTTATAGTTAAGCTGGACTAGGTTCTGCATCAGGTGTTTCATTTTTCAAAATCAATTATACCCTAAATGTTGCCCATGCTTAACAGCTATATGACAAAAAAAGTTTGTGAACTTCGCTCTTTTCGATTCATCATCATCATTTCAGCCGCATAACGTCCACTGCTGGATAGGCCTCACCCATAGATTTCGAAAATGACCGATCTAGAGCGGCCTGCATCCAGAGCTTTCAATTGACCCTGGTAAAGTTATCTGACCACCTTGCTCTTTTCGCTTATTCGCCCAATAATATTCCAATAGAAAGAAAGGAAGCGATCAAATTATTTGCGTAAAAAATAAAGTTCATTGATAAAGTCTCCAAGTGAATTATCTCAAAAACTGATTTTACATAAAATAATATCGACATTTGCAAACAAAATTAACAAAAAAATCGAAAGCCCAACATTTTTCCCTCAAAAACTCACGCAGTTAGTCCCTTGCTTGTTTATGATCCTGACCTACCCGTTAAGGGTTAACGTTGAAAATAAAAATGTCTAACCATGGATATTAAATATTTATTTTCTTCCAGATAAGATATGAAATGGGTACCGGTTTCCCTCTAGGTCTCACACACGTAAGGATAAAATGCGTGAAAATAATCTATGTAGGGTTACCTTGCGTAAACCCGCCCTGTTTTTTTAACCAACTTCCAAAAAGACGGTCGAGGTTAACAATTCGTCGTGATCTTTTTTTTATGTATGTTCATCGATTATTCAAAAACGCCTTGTCAGATTTGGAAAATTTTTGTTTGAAAGTGTATACTAGTGAAATGATCCCATAGCAAATTTATTAAAATCAGTTGAGTAGTTTAGAAACAAAGTTGGTATTTAGTTTTGAAAAAATATTGTAATACTGTTATACAACATTTATTATTCTTGAAATTGAATTAAAAATTATATTTCTATTTAAAAGTATATATACTCTATCTTTAAATAAATACTTACTGAACTAAATATAAAAACTAAATTAAAAATCTAAATTAATATCTAAATTAAAATCTAAATCAAAAATCTAAATGTTGATCATGTAGCATGGTGCCATAATTAAAAATTAACGAGTAATATTTTTTGTGTTTTATATAAAGTATATCTATATCCCATCAAAAACAATACTTGTCAAAAAAACCAAGTCTCGCAACTCAGTTGTTCTGCGGTAAAAAGTTGTGAGATACATGTAATACCAAGTCGGTTATTAATTTATTATTTAGTGTATTAAGACAGAAAGTTGCTTAAGTAGAGACTGAATAAATTAATAACCGACTTGGTACTACATGGATCTCACAACTTTTTACCGCAGAACAACTGAGTTGCGAGACTTGGTTTTTTTGACAAGTATTGTTTTTGATGGGATCTCATTTCTTTTTGTATTTTGTGGACAGTTCTACTTTTTTCCTTTTCGGTACCTTCTACTTATTGTATATATGTATATCTACCAGCAACGAATTTTCTTAAAGCCCTCTCTCTGACTTATGAACTTTTCTTATTTTTGTAGGTAGCCTTTTGTAACCTTAAGCACTCGTAATAAGTACGAATACGCACGTAGGTACGTTTTTTGCATTAAATAATTTAATTTACACGTGTTTTCATGACGGGAATACCCATTTTTTGCTCGATTTGGCAGGGGCACTACCATGCGCCTATATTTATATGGGACTAGCTTAAACCCGCGGCTTCGCACGCAATAATAATAACTGCCGTAAAACATCGTTACGAATAAAGCCAATATTGAAAAATTTAACTGAAGACTTGGCTGTATGGGCTTAATTTTCTTTGCGGTCTTTTCTAGATTTTTTAGTTTTTCCTTGATTCATACACCAAACACTACTTATATTCCAAATTTGAAGCTTCTAGGTCTGCTAGAAGTGCCTTAGAATTTTGATGATCGGTGAGTCAGTGAGTGACAAAATTAAGAAACTTGACCCATTATAATTCTTAAAATACTGGTTCAAATTGAATGAAATTTAAAATATACCGTGTCTTTACAATGCCTGCATGGTTACTGAAAATTTCAGTCTTCTAGTTTTATCCACAACGAAGTTACAGGGGGTCGAAAATGGTGTGAATTGCTTCGAGAAAAGGATGGTACGGCCGTGACGCTTTTTTGCTCGACTTGGTGGGGGCACTGCCGTGCCCCCAGATAAAACTAAGCCGTTACTAATTGCATCGTTATTAGAGACTTTTCAAGAAAAAGCTTTAAATTAACTAGTTGCAGCGTCGTAAAACATCATGAGACATCACCAAACCCGTCTGGAGAGTGTAAGCCAAATCCTCTGCCTGCTCTGACCAAGTAGAGAGAGTAGGGAGAGTAGCAGAGAGGGTCGTGCCCGCAGTGGAGGCTTAAAAAAACGACATGTATTATAGAGACTTTTCGTAAAGGGTTTATGAAAAAAATCAATCCATAAAGTTTGTTTTTATTAAAAATTAAAATTTCCAAAAGCAGTTTGATAAACAGTTTTTCCTAACACAAAACAAGTTATATTCGCTTCCAAGCAATAAAAACTTTAGCACTATTACTTGGCAACTTACCGCGCGGGATTTGACACATGCACTAAGTTTGTATAGAGTTTGAACCACATCTTAACTTGTTATGAATATAGTCTTAGCTTTCGAAACCACCTGCTACCTATTTACCTTCAAACTGTTCATCCTACTATATTATTATAAATGTGAGTGTATGTTCCTTCCATGCTGACCTAAGAGGAAAGAAAAATGTACCAGCTACTTCCCTTTCTGCGCAGATCATAAAAGCTAATTGAATTAATAAGCGATGCGATTTTGATTATTTTTCATTGTTTTGTGTTTATTTGCAGAGAGCCAGACCCAAAATGCTTTGTTTAATTTTTTCTTTCATTTATTAGAAACATAAACAGATTACAACACTAAATGTTTCGAAGTAACAATGGTAGGTATATGTGTTTACCGCTTTATATTTAGGTCCTCCGCCTATCATAAGACGACGTTTATACACATGAAACGATCAAAGAAATTACATACAATGTAATGTTTTTGGAAACTATTTGAAAAGTCGGGGTTTATAATTTGCTTGGCAAATTAACTTGTTATTAAGATTTAAGCAGTTTGTCATCATATAAATGTAAGCTGCACATTCTGTAGCACTTAGTTACCGCCAAAACCTACCTGCTATTACTTGGCAAGTTGCTTTACAGTTCTGACGCATGCAGCGTTCAGCGAGGTTGCATCGGGGAAACCACAGCGTAACTTGTTATGAATGTAGTAGGTTTTAGCTCTTACACTCACCTGCTTTATAACTTTAAGCTGCTTGTTGTAACACAAAACTGCTTGTACTTCAGTACTCACTATGTCAGTTTTTAAACGAGACAGCCTATTTCGAAGGGCCTGAATTGAGTGCTTCTATTTACATGATGAGATAACAATCGTCCTAAAATTAAATTAGTGTTAGTTACTGACTTTAAGTCGTATTGATATGTGATAGGTACGACTCAAATTTATATGTTTTACTTTAATTTCATAAATTTAAAAGCGCGCCAGGCATGCGCTGGACTTAGGCTTGGCGTGCGCGTGTCGTCCGTTAGCCGCATCGCGTAGTCCAGAATCTGGCCTGTTCAAAAAAATATCTTAACAAACGTTGCCGTGTGGTTTCCAGCAGAGTAAAATAAGGCCACTCTAAGTCATTTCGAGGGTGTCGTAGAAGGCGACATAGAAAATACACGCTGTACTAACCAAACATCAATGAGTCTCTAACCAGTCTGGCCAGCGTGGAGAGTGTAGGCCAAGTCCTCTGACTGCTTTGGCCAAGTATGGCTCTGGTAGTATTGGTTTTGTAATGCTTATGTTTATTATGGTGCAATTAAATTTATTTGTATTGTATAGTAATTTATAGTACAGTGAGGGTCGTGCTCCTGCAGTGAAGACAAAAAGACCTCATCATTATGATGATGATGAACAAACGTCGACATTACACGTCAGGCAGGATTAACATTTTCCGCCCCAAAAAGAGAAAAGAACAATAGAAAACAAATGAGTTGTAAATTGTCCACCATTCCCGGCGTAATGGTCCGAAAAAGGGCCATAGTTTACTAACCCTACGGAATATAGGGCGGGCGGAAATATGCACCTTGTTTTAGCTAGAAAAAGGTTTAAAGGAAGCCTTTTTGCTTGACTTGACTACCGAAGGAGGATGTTTTTTGAGCGAACTTTTAAATGTATTTTCTTTTCTTATGTCTCAACTTAGGCTGCTCGCTCACTAGATGGCCACGACCAGAGGCTGCAACGACCAAATAAACTATAGAAACCATTCGAAACCGACCTTATTTAGCTTTAGACCATACTCAACAACCCACATTTAGACTATCTGTTATACCCAAAGGTTGACCGCACACCGATCTGGCACTACTGGTCGTTGCGACCAACATACGTATAGTTTGCATAGTGGCCGCAGCCCAACCGCAGCTTCTGTAACCAAAGTTACGACCACGGCCAAGACTAGTCGGACTGGACTTTGCATTTGGAGTATTTTTGTTAGCTAACAAGAAGCACTATCATCTATACATATAATAAACCAGAAAAAAAAATGTCTGTTAATTAAATATATTTGAAAAATATTTGGGGCGATGGAGACATATACATACATGTACACGCTAATCTCCGGAAATACTGGACGGATTCAAATTAAATTTTCTTGTTATATAGCTGTTAAGCCTGGGCAACATATAGGGTATAATTGATTTTGAAAAATGGAACATCTAAATGCAGTACCATAATAGTCCAGCTAAACTATAAGAAATATAAAAATGACGCCTTAACAAAAGTTGTTAAGCCTGATGAGCATTTTCCGGAGTCATAAAGTCCACGCGATCAAAGTCGCAGACTTCGCCTAGTATAATAATAGAATTGTTTAAATGCTTTTCTTTTTTATAAATCAATTAAAAAAGAGCCCATACCAAATACAAATATTATTCAACGTCCATCGTTTTTAAATCAACAAAACGCAAACAAAATGAAGCATCCCATAGTCCCATGACAAAAACGGGCTTTTCCCAAATTCTTTCTATTACCCATTTGTCACTGTCAATGGCTATTTTGTATTCCGAAATAAATCCTCTTCGTGTCGCTTAATTTCTTTTTATCCCATTTTTTATATAAAAGGTAATTTATTCGCGAAATAAGAAAATATTATGTCGCTTTATGTTAATTTTCTTATATCCGAATGTCAGTCAGATCATAGCTTCTAGGAAACAATACATCAAATTGTAAAAGAAATACTTGTATTTCTTACAAAATGAGTATAAAAATCATTACAATTTCCTATTCAACATTTTTCACTTGGCTGTCATCAATACAATACCTAATAATATAAAACACAGTTGCTTTCTACCGTATGTCTCTCTGCACATATGTTATAATTTTTTAAACTAAAAATCGGCCTATACAACCGATTTTAATAAAGTTTCTATGGGACCACCTGACAAGTAATCCTTTCATTACCCTTTCAAACAAATAAAGATTTTTCCAAATCGGTTCAGACGTCTTCGTATAATCAGCAAACATACATAAAATGCAGTGGAAGCTATGCGGCTGAAATTATGATGATGATACATAAAACATCATGATGAATTTATTGTAAAGAGGTACAATACTTATTATTTGTACCTATAATAAGTACAATGCGTCTTTACAAATTTCAAAGAAATGTTATTAAAATCAGTTGTGTAGTTTGGGGGTAAAGTCGAGTTTTAGTTTTGAAACATTTTGACCTTAAAATTAGTCTAATGCTTCTTCTTCTTCTTATATATAAGAGCTGGGCTCTTGTCGGTGGAGTGCTTTCCATGTCTCTCTTCCTTCCGCTAAGTTCTTAACCTCTTTATATGTTTTCACGTTTAATTTTTCTTTTATTTGGTCTATAAATTTTTTTCTGGGTTTTCCTACAAATAACAGTCAAATGCTATAAATTATAAAATGTTTTGGGAGTTAAGATTTTCACTTAAGTACACCTTTCGCTTTATAAACGTGTTTTAGAAGCCACTCCTTTTAAGATATGGCTTATCTATTCATTGCCAGCTTTTAGCTCAACCTTCCACTCCCTAGGGGTTAAAGCGAGTAGTGCAATAGCAAATAAAGTACAATATTTTAGCTCGGCTCGCAGAATACTAACTTACAGACGTCTGGGGCCACAAGATATGGAATTCAATTCCCCGGAGACGTTTTAAATAATTTCATTGGCACGAGACGTTTTCTATTAACTTTTTATTTAGTTAAAAATGGAGGAATTTTAAAATTTCGTGTAGATTTTGTTTCTTATGCTGCTCTTTTTCAATTCAAGCGAAACGCTACTTTATATATAGCATTTAACTAAGCATTAATTACACAAACCTACAGAAAAAAAAATTACTAGTATTTCCGGAGATTTTATTATTGTTTCTATCTAAGTTTGACACGTACTTTTTAAATATGGCTACAATTTTTCTCTAACAGCTTTTGTTTTTGAGTTATAGCTAACTACCCTCAATCACTATTTTTATTAAGATATTATTTTTTTGTTGGACACAAAATAATATATTGTTGTTGTTTTCGACATGGCTTCTTCAAGAAGATGTTGTGTTATTAATCCAGATTATTTTTGCTATGTGTGTGGTGAATATATATTCGAAAAACATCGGAAACCTATATCAGACTTTGTTAAAACTGCGTATTATCAATATTTTAAGATTAAATTGTGTAATCAGGACAAGTCATGTGTTCCTCATACTGTATGTCAGAAATGTGTTTATGTCTACGATTATGGTCCAGTGGAAAAAGGGATTCCATAAAGTTCGTAACACCAATGATCTGGCGGGAACCTCGAAACCACCGTGCAGCTGCTACTTCTGCGTTGTAAAAATAATCGGAATTAACCCTGTAAATCAAAGTAAGTGGTCATATCCGAACTTATTTTCTGCTCAAAGACCTCAACCGCATCATACTTCCACCACTTCATATTAAACTCGGCATAATGAAACAGTTTGTGAAGGCGCTTGACAAAAGTGGCGAATGTTTTAATTTTCTTTCACGCAAATTCCCAGGATAAGGTAAAGAAAAATTAAAAGCCGGTATTTTCGATGGACCACAGATTAGGCAACTCGTGAAAGATCCTAATTTTGTCAAATCAATGACTGAAGTTAAATCCAAAGCTTGGAACTCATTTGTTTAAGTTATGAGTAATTTCCTTGGTAAAAAGAAATCTGACGAGCTTGTTGAGTGCATGCTGTCGAATTTGAAAGAGCTAGGGTGTAACATGAGCATAAAACTTCACTTCCTGAACTCGCATTTAGACCGATTTCCACAAAATCTAGGCGATTTTAGTGAGGAGCAGGGTGAAAGATTTCATCAGGATATTCGGACCATGGAAGAGCGTTCTCAAGGAAGATGGGACGCACATATGATGGCAGACTATTGCTGGAGTTTGCAACGAGATCTACCTAATGTTGTTTATTCGAGAAAATCATATTAAAGATCGTTTGATAGTGTTTAATATAAATTTTGTAAAAATGTGGATTAATTTTCGTATATTTTTAGTCAAAATAGTAAAAGTCTATATTTCAAAAAATAAAGCTGTTAGCAATATCCCACTATTTTTTTCATAGTCAGGGCCATAGAAATACCCAATAACAGTAATAAATAAACAGGAAACAAAATTAGTGTAGACCAGTGTTATTATAAAAAGATGGCAGTACTCCTGGATATGGCACGTATTGTCAGGAGGTTTCTCTCGCAGCCCTAACCGCCGCCGGTGGCTTGGGCCTTGCTCCGTTGCCAGTCGTCAACTAGGTTGACCCTAACCTAATTATATACAAACATAATTTTATAATTATCTTTATATTTTGTACTGTGTTTATATTTTACTTTTTATAAATATTTAATAAAGAGAATAATACTCACTAACTAATTAATCAGGTCTCTTACTATTTATAAATAATCATGTAAATTCTTTCGGGTATGTAGAAAAATATGATAAGTACACGCTTATGCTACTTGTAAGTTTATTTTCCGGTTGTGTAAGTAATCTTATTGTTATCCCCAATTGACTTTACTTATATTACTATCATGTTTCCGAACTATGTCAGAAGTCCCAACACACTAACTTACTAACTACTCAGAATTTATGTTAGGCCTGAGGCTGTGATTAATCTAACTTGTTAGACTAGACAAGGGCATTAGGAATGTCTGAAATGTAAGCTGAAAGCATTAAATGTATAAGAAAGGGTATAATTAAGTAAAAGCGGTTTAATAAACTCAATTGCCAGACCAAACCCAAAATTTTCATAAAATTTCATTTATACATACAACAGGTATCTGCAATTTTATGATTTTGTGAAGAACAGGGGTTATATGTATCGTGTTATCTACTGCAAATTTGCAAAATCTAAGAGAACTGTTTCCCATATTTTCTTCTGAATGAATACCGGCTGCATATTATTAATTATACTAAAGTAAGCAGTCTACACTTCGATATTTAGTTCGTAGATTTAGCAACCGCTCTCACTAAATTATTGGCCAAGTAAGTACTCTCACTAAATTATTGGTTAAGTGTCCGGCCACGCGCAGTGTAGGGTTCCGTAGTTATAAATGCCGATTTTGAGTTAACGTGGCTAAAAACGTCAAAAAAACGAATTTTCTATTGAAATTCTATGAAATTTTCCTTTTTCGAGTAGGCATATTTTATAAGTTGGTCGCCTATAACTTTTTAATTTGTAAACCCTACTTAGCTCTGATAGTTTTCCTTTAAACTTCATTTATGATGTATACATGCTGTGTACGCTGTGACTTGCAATATTTTGCACTGCAATGTTTTGTTTTAGAGCTAACTCAATATTGCTTTATATAATTTAAGCGTTTCGAAATAGTCAATATTCAATTCAGGTAAATTTTGCCACTTCTTCCTTCTTATTTTCTTCTTTTCTTCACACATAATACATTCAAAGATTTTCGTATTGTTCACCGCGTGGACACCCGCGAGCAGTCTATCGTAGTCCGAACCTTTCCTTGCCAAACAGATTTCTTTTGAACCAAGTTTCCAGTAAATTTGGCACGGCTCTGACCACCGCAGTTCATAAGATATAGCGTTTTGTGATGGAGGGTGTAGGATCTTGCCATAGCTGAACAGAGCTGTATTGTATTGGTTTTTAGGGTTCCGTACCCAAAGGGTAAAAACGGGACCCTATTACTAAGACTTCGCTGTCTGTCCGTCTGTCTGTCACCAGTAGTTCGTTCAATGAGTGCTCAAAAGGGACATGTGGATGGAAAAGTCGAAAGCTGAAATTTTTACTCGGCAACTTTGTTAGGACTAGTTAGGACATAAACAAACATACTAAAGGTCCTTACCCCTCCGAGGTGAGCCCGCGGGAGGAGGGCACAAAGAAGGTCCCGTTTTTCGGTTTTTTGCTTACATTTCGAAAACGGTGCGTTGTACGAAATTTTGTTGTACTACATATAAGTATAATAGGAATAGTAGGAATAATAGGAATTAGTAGGATAGTAGGAAGTAGGATAGGATAGAAAGTAGGATTGCTACCCCGTACCTTTATAAGGTTCCGCTGTAATAATAAGTACGTAATTGCACGGGTTGGGAAACGAATAAGGATCTCCTATAATAAATATCAACAAAATAAAGTAATCATTACTGTTTTGTTGAGGATACAGCATTATATTACTTATAATGCCATTATTGACGACCTCGGTGGCGTAGTGGTCACCAGGCTAGTCCGGTTCCCAGAGGTTCCGGGTTCGATCCCTGGTTAGGGAAGGTAGAAAGGCCTTTTTCAAACTGTCTTGGGTCTTGGATTGTACGAGCCACAGTTTGCAACCCGTACTGTTAAGTTAGTTTGAGGGCACTTTTAGTTAAATAGATATAAATCAAAGATGTACGTGTTCACTATTTGTTTATTTTCATACACTAAAGTTAGTACAAACAAAATGCGGCGGCAGCGGCCGAAAGTAGGCCGGCCTAAAGTAGGTTGATACATTGCATTTTTATGTACGCGGTCTTGACCCGTACATGGATGTTTATCTATTTATGTATTTGCTATCTAATATAGTATCGTTGAGTTATTATCCCATAACACATGTCTCGAACTTACTTTGGGGCTAGCTCAATCAAACTGCAATGTGTGATTTGTCAGTTCACATTTATTAATGTTATTATTTTACACAGGTACCTACCTACAGGTACTATACCTACAGGTATATATACTAGGTGCTACTACTGCATGTTCCTTCATTTAAAAATATATATGTTTTGAGCAAAGTTTATTTAACTATGTGGTTAGATGCTCATACTAAAAGTTCCTGCAGTTTTCCTTTGCAAAATAGGATCCCAAACAGAAAAAAATTATGCTGTTTCATTACTTCCAAAAGTGTAAAATATATAAAGAAGTATTTTTAATATTAGTTTTTCCGCTTTCCACTTTCAACTTGCGAGCAAACAGCATACAGTCCGAGAGGAAGGCCTTTTTGTTCAATAATTATGGCCAGTGTGCTGGAAATTATTGGAAAAAATATTCTCCTCCGATAAAAGCGACTTCGATATTGAATCTTTATAAGAGCAGACCCCTTTTATGGCTTTTGCTGCTTGCAATTTAATCCAAAATGGAAATCAGCGATGCTCCAATATTGTACACTTGCGCTGGGTTATCCTGTTTCTTGATTTTGTTATAGCGATAAGAAAGTTGTTTGTTGTTGTAATATAATAGACCGAGAGAGTGAAGCGACGGGAGCGTTCTATGTGATTTTTTATTATTTTTATTTTTATAATTAAATTTGATTAATTTTATATTTTGTATTCCTTTGTAATTATTTTCAAGGGTTTATGAGTTAATGTGAAGCAAAAGAATTATGTCAGGATTGTAGCAAGTGGAGATCCATAGTATCTGCCTACCCTGTGGGAAACAGGCGAGATATTATGGTTGTATGTATTTGAAACACTATAAAATAATTAATTTGCATGAAATTGTACTTTGGCTAAACATTGTTGTGACCTGTATTATACCGTGTTTATGTAAATAAATACATTTGATGTGATTTGATTTGACATTGGCCGAAAATGCTTTTCTTTGTCAGTCTGTCTGTTCTCGCCAACACTCAGCTGCCACGTATATCTCAATTCTTTTGTCAGATATTAAACTTTGCTAATATTTTCACATGTATGTTTTTGATGGGAGTATATTTTTTACCCAGTCTACATCCTTATTAATATCAGTTGATAGTGTGTAGTTACAAATACTAGTTGTAATACATACCACGAATATGTAAAAACAAATGTTAGAACGGCCAAGTGTTCGTTATAAAAATGTTCAATTCATTTCCACCCCGTAGCACCCCTTTGCTAATAAATCAGTAAAATAAATCAATATGTTCACCTAGCCGACTCAATTTGAACGCATTCGCAAATTATACTGTCGGAGTCGAGTGTACGTAATATTTTTCTGTAAAGAGCCGTTCAGACTATGGAATTTTATTTTATTTTATTATTCACATAACATAATCCGAAAGCGAAATTAAAATGATTTTTTCAATCGGCCCAAAAATAGTAAGTTAGAAGATGGTTATAAGTTAGCTTTTAAAATCCGATGGAAGGGGAAACTATCACGTAACAGAAAAAAGACGCACGTACAGCGCTCTTGACGTCATGTTATAAGGTCTAAGGCGTACGAAAGAGATAGTGAGACGTCCCGACCATGGTATAATAAAATAAGGTATTCTCTTCCCGTGACAGCTGATGACGTAGGTGGAACTTGACTACGTCATCAGTTTCATATGTTGCCACTGTGTGAAATTTAATTACCCGAGCGTAATGCATTCTTGAACTTTATATACCAATTTCGAATTAATAATCCATTATATCAATTTATAAAATATTAAATTGATCAATCACGCGAGAATCGCGAGATACTAAATAGCTAAGTTACTTAATATTTTATTTAATATTCATGAGCTAATTGAGAAAGTCCTTAAATTTACTGAAAAGAACAATCAGTGGCAACTCTTTGTGACGTAGTCAAGTTCCAACTCGGGAAGAGAATACCTGTTTTATTATACCATGGTCCCGACCATGCTCCCAAATCTTACCTATATTTGAAATGCTAAATAGGTACTACTTCATTCTGTTTTCAAAAAATATTTCTTTTCAGTGGTATTTTTTGCTTCATATTTTTATAAAATGATTACCAAAAACTTTCACAGTACAATAGCCCATTTCAGGTTCGTAGCAAGCTTCAAGTAAATTCGACCGTAAAATTTGAACAGTATTGTGTTGAGTGTCATCTTGAATTTCTACAGTTAAATTATGTATTTCGACACAGTCTCAATTTTGAAAAATAATATTAGCGATATTACATACATATTTTACATATTTATACTGCCTTTAAGTACTTTTGGAGCAAATTGGTTGTGAATACACGCGAGATATCTTATAAGGGTTTCGTTTTTTCTTTTCAAGGGAATTGGCAAAAATGCGAATCATGTTAATAAGCAATGCAGCTAGTAACCCATCATTAATTTGTTTCTTTTTCTATCTCCTCGTTTCATCAAGCCAAAAGTGGCCATACCTAGTTTAAGCATATTCTGAAAGGCCTTTTATATTTCATTTTTGTGTGATAATAAGATAATAGAAACACCGTTTCCCTTATTTGAATTCGTTATTGTACACAAGCAACCTCGTTATTAACATCTATTCTGTGTCGAGTTTTATCAACATTACGCAAAATAAAATAAAAAAACAAAATGATCTTTTTGTGTTACGAAGTATTTAGCAACGTGATCTCAAAATACTGGTTCATCATCATCATTATCACAGGTTTTTTTGTCTCCACTTCACATGTGTTCTCTATCTATTGTTTCATCTGAAGAAGTCAACTCGATTTGGTCGGATAATGATTTAAACCTAGTAACAAAGTTAGTCTGAGTTTTATAATAAGACGGTATGTATCTTTAATACGTCGCAAAAATTTACTTAACTTTTATATTCTAGATTTATACAGAGTGGAAGAGACATCCCCGTAATAAATCGAACCAACAACTAATACAAGACCTCTATAATGAAATTAATATAAAAGTCAAAAACTAAGAAAAAATCGGCATTTCCATACATGTGCTGCTGCGCGGGCAATTTGTACCTATGGGAATGTCAAAAATATTTTTTTTCGTTTTGTACTGTTATTTTTTTATAATTATAATATAGTTATCTAGTAAAGTATATATACCTATATAGCCCGTACATACATACATACATACTATCACGTCTTTATCCCTAATGGGGCAGACAGAGCATTTTGGGTCTTGCGGTTCTATGCAGAGCCCAGGGCCGCAAGACCCAAAAGCCACTTTTGGGTCTTGCGGCCCTGACCCAATAGTGGCTCTCCCACCATGACGCGTTCGCGTCATGGTGGGCGAGAAAATGGAAAAGCAATCGATACAGTGATGGGTTGCTAGCCGCATCGCCTGTTAACATGATTTGCATTTTTGCCCATTCCCTCGATCGGCTTTTACGATCTGCGTGGGAAGAGAAGCAGCTGGTACATTCTAAGTTCTTTTTATTCCTCCCAGACCAACATGGGAGGATATATAGCCCTGGTTTGATTTATTACGGGTATGACCATTTGACGTTGTATAATCATCAATCTTTCCTTTTGGTATAGCAACGTTCAGTTTCAAACTTTCAAATAAAATATAAATAGTCATTCAATATTACGAAGCACTACTGAACCCTCCGTATATCGTAAATACGACCCCAATGCGTGCTTCTGACTGATACGCAATTTTATTGCATTTTATTTTTATGTTTATTGAATTTTTCCTCTATATCGTAAGAGGGACTTTCATGTTTGAAAAGATTTGCCCTAAGCCGCTGTTATATGGAAATTCCAAAAGAAATTCAGGACAATTTAAAGACTTGATTTACGACTTGAGAGGTATAAAAAGAAGAATTGATTTTTTTTCATCCAAAGATATCAAATAAAGTTAAATGGTTCTCACTTTTGTGCAAAGTTTCTAGGCAAATCGATGTTTACATGTAAAAAAATAAGATGCCACTATTTTACTATTTTACGGTGGTTTATGTGTAATTTTCCATAGACAAAATTACCTTATACCACAATTTTGTTACCTATTTTCTATCTTTGATACTTGAAAATCTAGACTGAAAATTAAATCCTTTATTTCTACCTATAAAAAAGGAGATAAGGTTCAACTATCACTGATCCCAACTATTATCTCTCATCTAAGCGCAGAGGTGGAGGCTTTCAGAAGTGCCATTTTTGAAATGTTAAGTCACTAAACGATTGTTTTTTTCCCATACAAAAAATGTTTGTTTAGTGACTCGGCGTTTTAAAAATAGCACCACTGACAATTTGTTCCCTCTTTACATGTTCTACAGCCACGCTATTTTAGAACATGTTGCGTTTTGTTTCAAGATTTCTACACTAATATTATAAAGAGGAAAGATTTGTTTGTTTGATTGTATTGAATAGGCTCCGAAACTACTGGATCGATTTTAAAAATTCTTTCACTGTTGGATAGGTATGTTATCCCTGAGTGACATAGGCTATGTATGTACCACGGGCGAAGCCGGGATGGACTGCTAGTAGTAGATAATTTAACAAATCACTATAATTTGAAACATACATTTGAGGTAACATTCAACCGTGGCCTAAAGCCGAAACCTTTTTGTATTTATTCAAAAAGCACGTTTTTTAGAATGCGTATTCTGGCATAGGTTTGGTCACAAACGGATGTTTCGAATTCCCGCGTATTTCACGGCCATTCAGTACGAATATCCCAGTGATTTGGAACCGGAATAGTTTTGAATTTTAAATATTCGTTTGATAACTGTTTCGGCAACATGTATGGCGGATGTGGATTAGTTTTGATTTTTTGAACAAAGGCCTTTGACAATACTGTGAAGGTTTGCATATTATGTACCATCTCCTTTTTAACCGACTTCAAAAAAGGAGGTTATCAATTCGACTGTATTTTTTTTGTATATTACGCGATATCTTAGGCAACCGTGAATCGGTTTGGATGATTCTTTTCTTATTTGAAAGCCTTTACTACTAAGTAGGTCCCATAATAATTTAATAAAGACATGATGAAGAACTTTGAAAATATGGAAGAAACTCCAAAGTCGGTTTGTTTGTTAAAAAAATAATTATTTAAATTCGATGTCGAATATTTTTCAAATTATTAAAGTTCTAGTAAAGTTTGAACACAAAACGAGGAGGATTTTGTGTTCAGTCTTCTTGCTTGTCGTATCCCTCATGACTGAGGGTCGTGACCACCATAATTGGTTCTGAGTACGCGGTCTTTCCAGGCTGCTCTATTTTGAGCCATGTGTATAGCGGCTTGGGTGTTGCACTTCAGTGCACTTAAAAGAGGATCAGTCCATCTTGTTGGGGTTTTGCCTCTAGGTCGTACTCCTTCCACGCGGCCAACAAGTATTTCTTTTTCTAGATTGTGTTCAGTAAGGTATCTATATAGAGCAGCAATACAGCTAAGTACCTCGGTAGCAATTATTACCACCGACTATTATGATTATTCTGTTGCATTTTTTTTTTATATATTTAAGAAGGTTTCCAACTAAGTAAGTTAAATGCATTATTTATAAGTACTTACGTTTTGGTTAAAAATATACACGTATTCAGCCATAAAAAGACATGCAAGCGAAATTTGCAACACATTTACATAAATCCGAACAGAAAAGTTGGCAACAGAACGCAATCCCCAAAAGAGTGCTTTACTTATACGTTCTCCCACAAGATACGTTTCAATCACTGATCCTTGAGACGCTAATGGTAGGCGCTGGCGATAGGCCAAGTTTAACGTATATATAAAACCGATAATGAGATTGATTTTATTTCCGTTTTTTACTTTTTTTGGGAATGAAATAAAAATCCTATTATTTTAACGAGCTGATGCCCGCGACTTCGTCTGCGCAGGATCACACAATCCCATCCCAACTAATATTATAAATGTGAAAGTGAGTTTGTATATTTGTTTGTTTGTTTGTTTGTTTGTTTGTTACCTCTTCACGCTTTATCTACTGAACCAATCTTCTTGAAATTTTGCATACACATAGCTAGGAGTACTGAGAAGGACATAGGGTACCTTTCATCCCGGAAAAAACTACTGTTCCCATGGGATACCCAACTAATCCCAACTAATATTATAAATGTGAAAGTGAGTTTGTATATTTGTTTGTTTGTTTCCTCTGCACGCTTTATCTACTGAACCAATCTTCTTGAAATTTTGCATACCATAGTTAGGAGTACTGAGAAGGACATAGGGTACCTTTCATCCCGGAAAAAAAGTACTGTTCCCATGGGATATACAATAAACGACTTAGGAAAACTACTGAATTCGATTTTCTTAAAACTTGGTATGACAGTATATTATTATATTTGTAGTATATTTTAAAGGTGCTTTATCTTATTCGCATCTTATTTTTAGTACAGGCAGGAATAACATTTAGAATAAACTAATCCCGAGGGTTACAAAATAACTTTTATAAAATTTCGCTCACAAGCTCACTAACGATAAAAATACAAAATTCAACATAGCATTAGTATTGTAAGTAACAGAATACGGAAAAAGTTAAACTGACCACTTCTCCCAGAAAAAAGTTTGATATCCAGAATACAAAAACTGTTCCTACGTTATTTGTCTCCTTAAATGATATACATTCATCATTTTTAATAAAATGCCTTACAGGTTTTATAATTTTAGTACCCGAAAAAACAATAGATGGCGCTGAGAATATTTTAAAACGCGATATGGTTATTTTTCTATCACATAATAAGAAAAAAAGAAGGATTGCCCTGCTTTTATTTCTATTTTCTTAATTTGTTTTAAAATTGTGAATGTTATATTATTTGTAGGATAGATTAGGTTAGTAATTTGTGATATTTCAGTTCTTTGTTAGCTTAGTTTCTATCACTTATTATTTCGTTATTGGTGTTTTTTAGATATCTAAGTTGTATTTTATCTTTTCTAGGGTAAGGTAGGTTAAGTTATGTTAGGTTAGTTTTATACTTATTTTAAAAGCCGTTTTATTTTTTGTGTTAGAATTTTGAGGGAGCTATATCGTCTTTATCTTCTTTTTTCTTTTTTAAAATGACTCGCAAACGTAATTCTAATTTGTCCAGAAGCTCATCGAGAGCTCGGGCAGCAAAAGTTGCTCGATCCCAAGAATCCTCCGTTCATGCTGAAATAAGAAGGCAAGAACAAGCTGCTCGACAAGCTAATTTGAGAGCTAATGAGACGCCTCTTGGAACGCAATTACGTTTAGAGGAACCACTTCAACGCCAGAGAAGACTTAGAGAAGCTGAGACACCCCTTGAAACTCAGCTCCGTTTGGTAGAACAAGCTGAACGCCAGAGATCACGGGGACAGGCTGAATCGCCTCTTCAAACGCAGCTTCATTTGGAGGAACAAGCCATACGTCAGAGAGCTTTGAGACAAGCTGAATCACCCCTCCAAACGCAACTCCGTTTGGAGGTACAAGCCATACGTCAAAAAGCTTTAAGAGAAGCTGAATCACCCCTCCAAACGCAGCTCCGTTTGGAGGAACAAGCTGTACGTCAAAGGGCTTTAAGAGAAGCTGAATCACCCCTCCAAACGCAGCTCCGATTGGAAGAACAAGCTGAACGTCAAAGAGCTTTGAGAGCTGTTGAAACGCCTCTTCAAACGCAGATACGCCTAAATGACTTAGCTCAACGCCAAGCTGTTTCGCGATCAACTGAGACGCCTTTTAGAACTCAGCAACGCTTAGAAGTAAGTCCTTTTTAGTACTCCTAACTATGTGTATGCAAAATTTCAAGAAGATTGGTTCAGTAGATAAAGCGTGAAGAGGTAACAAACAAATATACAAACTCACTTTCACATTTATAATATTAGTTGGGATTTATATATTATGTAGTATAATATACAAATATATACACAAATACATAGCTAAGTAGAGAACCATTGATGATGATGAATTTATGAAGAAAGGGAGTTTAAAAGGTGGGCGTGAACTTTTATTTTAAAGGAAAATTTTGTAGAAATTTCTCTGATGTCAACGGGTAAAGCATTCCAGAGCCGTGAGGCTTAAAGAGAAAAGGAGTTAGACATAAAATTTGTTCGGAAAAGGGGAATAAAGAGCTGACGGGTCTCATTAGAACGAAGTTGTCGATCGTGAGTGTCTTAAAGAAAATTGAATTTACATTTTAGATATTCAGGATAGTCAGGATTTGTAAGAATAGTAAAAAGACTATATGTATTCCATTTAATGGCAAAAACGAGGCCAGTCACATATGCATACTCTTATTTGGTTGAAAGAAAAGCTGCGTCCCAATCAAATAGATAACATAATAAGCGCTGAGATTCCAGACCCGGAACAAGATAAGGATTTATACGGCACTATAGTCAAAAGCATGATTCATGGTCTCTGTGGAGCAAGTAATCCAGCATGCTCTTGAATGAGAAATGGAAAATGAAGAAAAAAATACCCGCGAGAAAATGCTAAAAGGAACAGTCCACAATGATAAAGGTTATCCCTTATACAGACGTAGAGCACCCGAAGACGGAGGAAGAAGTGCTACAGTAAGCACTCGCATTATCGATAATAGCTGGATTGTGCCATATTCGCCCACTCTGTGTAAAACATTTAATGCTCATAATTATAAACGTAGAAGCCTGTAACTCTGTTCGAGCAATAAAATATATTTGCAAATACATTAATAAAGGGAGCGATCAGGCAATCTTCAATCTACGTAACGGAGGTGTTTTGCAGCCACTTAATGAAGTAGAAACCTATCAAGCTGGACGATATGTTAGTAGTAATGAGGCAGCGTGGCGGCTTTTTGGTTTTCCTCTACATGAAAGACACCCAACTGTCACTCATCTAGCTGTTCACTTAGAAAACGAATAGCGTGTTTTCTGTAATAAAAGTAATTTTCAGGAAAGAATTTCATCACCTCCCAAAACCACAATAACTGCTTTTTTCCAACTTTGTCAAAGAGATAATTTCGCGAAAACATTATTGTATTTCGAAATCCCCGTTATTACACATGGAACACCTCAAGTAAGGAATAGAAACGCCGCATCCAAGGTACGCCTGTTGAAAATTGGCCTGGTATTAAATAATCGGATGCTCTCGGCCGTGTCTATACCGTCATGTGAAGCTCTACGTCTGTAAGAGAACGATAACCACTGGAATGATACAATGGAGGAAGCAGTACAGTGCCGATCACCAGACAAAATCAGAGAACTTTATGCGACCCTTATAGGTATCATGTTGTGGCCTTTCCAATCCTCAAACACTTTGAGATAAGTAAAAAGAGCACATGGCCGAAGATATTTTGCGGCGGTTACAGCAGGTTCATACAAATATTACTTTTAATGACAACATTTTTAATGAAGCATTGATAAAATTTGAAAACAAGGTTATCACAACGGCGGGAAAGGAGCTACAAGATTTTGGAATGGTAAGCCCACAACGATTACACGAAAATGACTTAGACGATGACATTGTTCGAGAGTTAAACTATGATTTCACAGCATTGCAATTACAGCAAGTCAATGAATTAGTTCCTCAATTGCTTCCAGAACAAAATAACGTTTTTCAACAGGTGTTACATCAAATAGAGACAGAAAATGGTGCTCTCTTTTTTCTAGACGCCCCAGGAGGCACTGGAAAAACTTTTTTATTGAACCTATTATTAGCGTCTATTAGAAAAGATCGAAAAATTGCTGTTGCCGTTGCTTCTTCTGGTATAGCCGCTACATTACTGCACGGCGGCCGTACTGCACATTCTGTCTTAAAGTTGCCATCAAATATTGCACAAGAAGAAACCCCAATCTGCAACTTCAGCAAAAACAGCTCACGAGGTATCATGCTACGACAATGTAAACTTTTGGTGTGGGACGAAAGTACTATGTCTCACAAAAAAGCTGTAGAGGCCTTAAACCGGACTCTTCAGGATTTGAGAGACAGTACCGATATTATGGGAGGAATGGTAGTTTTACTGGCTGGTGACTTCCGGCAAACTTTACCAGTGATCCAAAGGGGCACACCGGCAGACGAAATCAAAGCCTGATTGAAGTCATCCACCTTATGGCCGACAGTAAAAAAAATCAGTCTTACGACGAATATGAGGGTGCACTTTCATAATGACGCAGACGCGGGACATTACACAGATATACTACTGGAAATTGGCGATGGACGTATGAGTACAGACAATGATGGTTGCATTTTGCTCTTTCGGGATTTTTGCACTTTGATGGAAAGTGATGAAGAGCTCACTGCCAAAGTTTATCCGGAGTTGCAACAAAAAACTTGCGATGCCTGGCTATGTGCAAGAGCTATTCTTACGCCAACAAACAATACTGTAAACAAAATCAATTTTGACATTTTAAACGAGGTGCAGGGGGAAACTAAACAGTGTTTATCCATTATACAATCATGGACACAGAACAGAGTACTTCCTATCCAGTTGAGTTTTTAAACTCGCTGGAACTATCTGGAGTTCCATCGCATAATCTAAGTTTAAAGGTAGGTGTACCGTTTATGCTTATGCGAAATTTAGATGCAACCCGATTATGCAATGGGACGAGGCTCAGGGTAACCCAATTAGAGCAAAATATAGTCGGCGCCACTATACTAACAGGTGTGGGTAAAGGTGAAAGTGTAATGATACCTCGAATCCCAATAATCCCCACTGATTTGCCATTCCAATTTAAAAGGGTTCAGTTCCCAATAAAGCTAAGTTTTGCTATCACAATCAACAAAGCTCAAGGGCAAACATTGCAGATTGCAGGAGTACATCTGGAAAAGGCATGCTTTTCCCATGGCCAGTTATATGTAGCCTGTTCCCGTGTGTCCAGTGCTAAGAATTTGTTTGTTTTGGCACAAAATGCGAGAACAAACAATATTGTTTACAGCCGCGTTCTACAATAAAGCTCTGTTCAGTTTCCAGATTCTGAAATAATGTTTATTTCAGAAAACCACTACTTATTCTCCACTCTCATAATAATACGCGTATAATTTTACACTACATCTTTTCCATTCTCATAATTATACGCGAGCGAAGCCGCGGGTTAAAGCTAGTATCTTCATAAATTGTAGCCTATGTGTTATTCTGATGTAAAAGCTATATTATTGTAAAGTTTCATTAAAATCCATTCAGTAGTTTTTACGTGAAAGAGTAACAAACATCCACCCATACTTACAAACTTTGGCGTGTATAATATTGGTAGGATTTTAACAGTAACGTAAGACTCAGACATTATACATAATAGTACGGGCCTTTAGTCACATTCACTCTGATAAAGACCTCCTGATGACGTCGAAACATCTGTACTTGAGTAACCCGTTAACTCATTTTAATAATGAAATAAAAATTTTAAAGAAATAAACAATAAAATCTTAAACTATATAAAAGCACACCTAAAGCATCTTGAATCCAAATTATCACAAAACTATTGATATGATCGAACACGCGCATCCTTGTGCACTATGCACGTATTTTTTTATTTCCTTAATAAAATCCTTACTAGTCAAAGCAAACAAATATAAAAGAATTTGAAAAATATCTTGATCAGCGACGAACTTGTGATACTTTATAGCTTCAATTAGAAAAAAAAATTTGAAATAGACTGGTGGCGTCAACGCCATTCATATCATCAGTACATTTGCCATAGAAAATAGCGTTTTTGCGAGTGAGAAGATAGAATTTGGTAAAATCGTTATATCTCGTTCGTTTTTCAACCAATTTTTATTCTGTTTTCACTGTGGTTAGATAACATATATTTTTAATGCATATTCTCCAAATGTTAGGCATATTAATTAGATATTAGATAAGTATTAATTCTTTATTTGAAAATCGATATATTAACTTAACTTTCTTTGTTACAGGCAGAGCTTGTGGCAGTAGAAGGGAAAGAGATAGAAACACACTACGTGCTGGCGCGAGAGAGGATAAGAAGATGGAACTCCACTTCGAAATGCTATCTGCTAGTGGAAAATTTACCGACGCCGTTACAGGTACTAATGCTATTTGGAATTTGTATTAAAGCTATTCAACATGTTGGAAAGCGCTTTCCTGTTTTCGACTCGAATAGGGTAGGTGTATTAATAACTTTACATTATACAACGTGGAAGGGATGCCTTAATAAAACAAACCACGGCCTATATTGATAGATCACTATAGTATAACCTCTAAGCCGGCACTTGGACGAATTCCTCCCGACTTCAATTGTTTAACTATTGTCTGGTATTGGCGCAGCTTGAAGTGATAATGGACATAAGAATAACAGTCAAAAATACAAAATAAAAAATCGGCATTTCCATACAAAAGTGTGAAGCCGCCTGAGCAATTTGTATGGGAACGTGAAATTTTTATTTTGACCTTTATTTTAATTTCATTATACCTTAGCAATCTAGATTTATTACAGGAATGTCCCTTCCTCGTTGTATACTTATTTAGAAATGAGCAGGTTCCATTCAGGCGCATTCTCAGCTTTGCTGTTTCGAAGCCCAGGGTGCGACTTCCCCCTTTTTGGAGTTCCGTACCCAAAGGATAGAAACGGTTAAAGACCAGTCAGAAGGTTATTGGGAGTTAACGTAAGGCCGGTCGGTAGGTTATTAAAAGTCGGGGTTTTTGCAGTTCGTCTTACAAATAATAGATAGTGCTACGGATATTAGTTCTACTATTTAGTTCTTCCACCCATCACTAGATGGCGTTTACATATGAAACTATTGAGAGTCGGGGATTTTTTGATAATTTGTGGCAAATCAACTTGTTATTTATTTACCAATGTATACAATATGTACGAGAAATACATAGAATTAAAGTTGTAAAAAGACATTCACTATATACTTATCTCAAAAGAGATTTGAAGGACTGTGAAGAGTCCTCTCTTGAAGATGCCATTGTGTATTGATTTCTGTTATTAGTATTACGGGACTTACCGCGATTAATATCTTTTTTGTCAGATATTTCGTCGGCCCTTCTGCGGCCTACCATCATGCCAATAACAATTATTGTGACCACGAAACTCAAATCGTATAGTGTATTGATTTGATGATATTCTTTTGTTTCACTAGGCTGGTGGTATAGCAAGCGCAAGTGTGTGGTCTTCTTGTGGCTGTCGCCAGCGACTGTTGGCGGCGGTGACCAGCGGTGGGAGAGCTGTGCACTGGGCAGCCGTCCCAGCACCCAGCCCTGCCAATGACACTGACTTATGCAGATTCAATTATACGTAAGTAGATAGATATAACATTTATTCAAAAGAAAAAAGGGCACTTAGATAAAAAAAAAACATTTATTCGAGGGACAAAAGCAACAAAATAATTACATGAACAAATTCCAAAAGAACAAATAAAAAATAAGTTCTTAGTCTACTAGGTTTTGCATTAGCTAAACCCGAGCGCTAATCTTCCGTTGGAGCTATAAATTGGTGCTTTCACGAACATTTGCACGACTAAGTACCAAAAATACATTATTTTTCTCTGAACTCTACATACACAACACAAGCACAACTAATGAAAACGAAACGATAAAAATACATTTGCATTATAAAAATTTTGACCTAAGAAAAAAGAAAAAGTTTGACATTGACTGTGACAGTTATCAGAAGGTATTGTCACTATGCTCTTGTATCAGTGATGCCAGATGGAGGGGGGGGGGGATCCCCCGCAAATTTGGAAGCTTTTTATTACTTCGTGGGAATTTTGGGGGGACAAGTTCTAACGCATGAGGTTATTCTTCAAGAGCTAGCATGGGACCTAGAGCGCTGGCGAGCTCTTGTACTAGAGGCCAAGACTCACTTTGGGTCGCTGAGCCAGGATAGTACATAACCTACAGTGAATAAAAGTGGTACAAAACTGACTAAATATTATAAGTTAAATAAATTACTTGTCTCCTTAGACTGCAATCTTCCAAAGTACATCGGGAAAGCGCAAAACCGTATAATATATGGCGTACACTGACAACAACTTTTAGATAAATACATCCAGTAAAAAAAATCTATATCTATGCTGTCAACATTGAAGTGTTGTAAAATGGCGAAAGGGGAAAATGAACTTTCATATTTTGAACCAGTAAACCTGAGACATTAATTTCAAAATGCTAACTTTCGAATCTCCTAAAAATCGTGAACATTAAAAAACCCTCAACATTTAGATAATAATGCCCATGTGTCCCATTATGAAATGCTAGGAACTTGATACTCTCTTTTCCAAGTAGCGTAAGAGACAAATTAGTCAGACGGCAGCCATTTTAATGGTAATGTAATTTCATTTCAAGAATAATATCGAGACAAAATGAATAATATAAACCGTGTGATTTCCGGCAGAGTAGAATAGGGCCACTACGATGATGATGATGAAAATGAAATACATAAAAATCCACCTCATTATGGCAACCCGGCTGCTTTTGAGCTATCATTAAAATTTGTGACTAGTCGCATAATATTGCAATTACAATCAGTGGTAAAATTCAAATTTTTTAAAATGCGTTTTTTTTTTACAACCAATGCTTTATTTTATGAATTAGCTAAATAGGCAAATAGATTGTAAAAAAACCTTTTAGCTCAAATGAATTTCCAAAGTGGATGGCTATCGGTCGTCGTCATCATCATCATCATCATCATCCCAGACCTTCTATCGCCCACCGCTGAGCCCACCTCCATTCGCCACCCCCAACCCCATCTTATTCAGGTGCGATTTCCGACTTAGATTATCGTCAACCAATAAGACAGAACAGAACCACAGAAAAATTATTCTAATGGCTTCAGAACCATTAGAATATTTTTTTTGCAAAAAATGTACTTAAGTTTGACAATTCATTGAAAAGTTACATAAGTACATTTTTTGCAAAAAAAAAAAAAAAACATAAAAACTTATACCCCAAGCTCCGAGGTAGCACAGCTGGATGCAACTGGCAATGCGTAATTTTTTTAGAACAAGTTATTAATAACCGCATAAAATAATTTTTCAATACTAAGAACCAACATCACCAAACTACACAACCTATTTGAACAAAATTTCTATGGGACTAGAAGACAAGAATGATTAATCGGTGAATATACATTTAAAAAAAACATAAAAGATCGTAACGAAGTGACAACCTCCTCCTTTTTCGAAGTCTGTTCAAAAAAATACATCATATTTCGTTAGAAATTACCCACGGGATCTATTATAAAATGCTAGGAACTTGTTCACTCCCATCCCCAAGTAGCGGAATAGCCAAATTAGTCCGACGGCAGCCATTTTAATGGCCCTCTAGAATAATAACTAGACAAAATGAAATACATAAAGATCCACCTTATTACGGCGACGCGGCTGCGTTGAAAGCTTACTTAGCTTGCTTATAATTTGCGACTAGTCGCATTGTATTGCAATTTGAATTCCCTTTATAAAAGAAAATAAAAAAGTCTGAGTTAGCTGAATGAAGGTTGCAGGAATGCGCTGGATGCAGGCCGCTTCCAATTGGTCGTTTTGGAAATCCTTGGGAGGCCTAGTCCAGCAGAGAACTTTCTGTAGCTGATATGATGATGATGATTTCAAGAGTTAGTCGAGCGTCTGACATTGATGCACTTGTTCATCAACAGATCTGGAGACGTATTTTTGAAATGACTTGTCACATTACGAAGGGTTTGCGCGAGCGTTTCCAAACGGGCGCATTTTTTAATCGATAGTTTGCGAAGGATTTGCAACGAGTGGTCTTGACCACTTGTAATTTTGACATTTGCAGCGTAGATATGTCATCGAAACCGATCATGGGAAATCCGTTCCGTTTCACGTTGCTTTTTTATTCATGTTCGAATTTTTAGAAAAGTATAGACAAATTATCGGTATTTCCTGCGTAAAACAATATTGTTTTTCGCTGACACGACGGTTTCAAAAATACGATCAATATATGTATTTTACGCGAGCGGTGAGTTGGAAAACTACACGTTTTGTGTTTCGCTGAGTCCCTCAATGAAAAATAGCACTCCTGGTCGTTTGGCATTTTTACAAGCAGTTTATGAATGACCAATGACTAAATACTGATCTGCTAGAATATATAGTAATGACTTTTTGAGTCGTAAACTATATTGCAACACATATAGTTTACGACTCAGCAAGAATTTCTCAAAGTATCATCATCATACTTTTTGCCAATTCTCTACTTCTCAGAGTGTAGATTTGTTAAATCTTGCCCAAAACGAAAGTTGGTCAACTGGTCACAATTGGCCTGAATATAAAAGTCAAAGTTTTATATTTTTCTTACAAAAAGAATTATTCCATTTCGTTTTCATTTTCATTTCCATCCACAAAGTAACATTGTTATTGCCCATTCCCACGAGAAATTTCACATTATAAATGCATGAAAAAAACATTTTCACAATAGGTATCTATTTTGAAAATGTTTTCATGCATTTATCATTAAAGAAACAGTACATTTATCAGTAACGAAGTCAGTAAATTGTAAGAGGCATGTAAAATGTAATTAAATTATAATAATGTTGTTTACATTGCTAGCGTGGAGAAAACATATCCTGCAGAATTTACCAGCTGCTTGTCCTCTCGATTGTCAAAGACAAAGTCAACGTGATTTTTTTTTAAATTATAGAATAAATTTATATTTTATTAAAGGTCATTTTTTTGAAATATTATTTTCGTAAAAAACTTAAACTAGCGTTTCGGAACTACACCTACTGAAAAGATTACGCTGAAAGAAACCCAGTTTAGTATTGGTCCCCAGCCTTATAGGCTATGTTACAATTAGAATATAGATTTACACATAAGCATTTAAATTATACAATTACAATTTGTAATCCAACTATTTCCAAATGTTTTGCTCAGATGATGATAAATAATAATTTACATGATAATACGCATTTTTGACAAATGATTGTTAAGGACTGTCTTAAACTTAGATAATGGTAACGCTGGTATATTTTCTGAAATTTTATTATAGAGGCGCAAGTCGAGATCCACAAAAGATTTTTTGTTTTGTCTAACCGCAAAGCTGAGATAGAATTTATGTTTATTTCTCGAGTTACATAATACTATGAATATCGCAATTTTTCTTAGAATTGTAGAAGTAGGTCAAAGATATCAACTTCTATGGTCTAACAAAATATTATGCCTTGGACATGATGTTTCGAATAGGAATTATATCCTTTGTGGTCGTTAGTTAATAAATAATTGGCCAAGTGCGTGTCGGGCCATGCGCAGTGTAGGGTTCCGCAGTTACGAATGCCAACTTTAAGTTCATGCCACTAAAAACATTTAAAAACTAATTTATCTATTGAATTTGTATGAAATTTTCTTTTTCCGAGTACATTTATAAGTTGATCGCCTATAACTTTTTAATTTGTATACCCTACTTAGCTCTGATAGTTTTCCTTTAAACGGGTTCCTTGTTTACTACGGAACCCTAAAAATCGCAAATTTTCGATAATTATCATTATTAAATATCTGTTCACCAGTTTGTCTGCAATTCTGCAGAACATCGCTGCACTCCACCGTTAATTTCGTGCTAAGTCCCTTTTATATACCTAAATTATCACCCACTTTCTTGCGTAGCGTAGCCTAAAGCATTTTGCCATTCTAGGCTCCTGTAAGACGAAAACGTGATGGTATGTAATAGAGTTTTACATAGTTATAATTAGCAATAAATATCATCATCATCACATCACCCACAAGAAGTCTACTACTGGACATAAGTACCTATGTTAACAAGTAATTATTAAAAAAAACGACGGGTTGCACTCTGGGAGTGCCGGCAGAAGTGAAAACTTGAATATTAACGTTGTGCATTTTTGATATTTTGCAATAGTTAGGGAATAATTTTGCACGAATTGCTTTAATTATCAGTATAAAATATTTCAAATCTTTTCTGAACCACAGTCTGTACAAATGTCACAAGCATGACACATTACACACACGAACGTAAGGTAACATAAACACACACGAACATTCGCGCAAGCGCCCTGCGCCGTCTTACGAATTTTCGATCAGGACACGTGGTCCTGACGCGAGTTTAAGATTTTTTACTCATTCCAAAAAAAGTGCACAACGCCGCTAAAGAAGTTTTCACTTCAAAAACCTTTTAAAACACTCTTTTATCTAAAGTGTTCAAGACGAATCAAACAAGCCCAAATCGATGGACACCTTCCGGCTTCATCATCAGATCAGCTCAATGTCATCAGAATTTTGAATTGTCACGCGATATACGTATGAGTGTATAATTTCAGCTCAATCGGAATAAGATGCATGAGTGGTTCAAATTTAATTGCAAGATTTTATTACAGACAACGGTATAGGTGAAACTAAAAAAAGCTTATAAAAACAAGATTTAATTTTATATCTACGCAAGTATGAGGAAAACTTCAATAAGTATATTACATATGAATACGGTCTTAAAAGGTTTGACTTGAAGCAATTTTAAAATTGCTCTCTCCTGCAAATATATTTAAACTTGTTCATTTCGGAAAACATCAATTTTCTAAATGTAAAATTGCTTGCAAAGATATTGGAATATATTTTGGAGAGAAACTAGCGGAGCTATTTTCTTACTAAAATCGGAACGATTTCCACTTGATCATTGCCACAGAATTAATATCTAAATCATTATAAGGATACAATTACACATTAGGATTTATTAACCACTGACGAAAAAAGAGGGGTTTTATAAGTTTGACGTGCCTGTGTGTCTGTATGACTGTGGTATTGTGTAAGCTCCTAAAAGAATAGACCGACGACAACGCGGATTTTTTTTTAAATTAAAATCTTTGTCTGTTGATTTGGTCTTAGCTACGTTTGATGGAAATCAGTTCAGGCGTTCAAAAATAATTGGGGGTAAACGCTTGAAAGGCCGGGGTTTTTTAGGGTACCGTACGGTAAAAAACGGACGCCATTACTAAGACTCCATTGTCCGTCTGCCTGTCTGTCTGCATGTCTGTCTGTCTATCTGTCACCAGGTATCTATCTGTTTGTGCTAAAACAACAAATTATCAAAACTGAATAAAATAAATATTTAAGTGGGGCTCCCATACAACAAACGTGATTTTTTATTGCACTTGGCTGGTTAATTTTAATTTGCCTGACAAATAAACCTGTTTAGCTTTGTCAAAAGGTTATGAAAGACGAATACGGAATATAATTAGATGGTACAATACGTTTTCAGAGCAATTATCTCCCACGTAATCTTAATTTGTATAATGAGCTCCACACGTCATGATTTTCCTGAACGACTACAATATTTTTTTAACAAAGAAATCTTTTCACGTCTGACTTATGAAATATATGTTGTTATAGACGTCTATGATGCTTTTTTTGCGCATAAACCAAGGAAAATATCTTATTTCCCCACGCCTTTTACACGTCCTGCTCTCGCCCTTCGCAATATGATATTAGCCAAGTCACTAACACAAATTTTAATTAGAAAGAACTGAGATCCTCTAGTTAAATTTCTTTGAGAAAGAATAATATAATCTACTAGCTGATGCCCGCGACGTCGTTCGCGTGGACTTTATGACTCCGGCGTATCTGCATTAGTCCAGCAACAAAATAATACTGCGACTGTAAATTGAGATGTAAGCTATCCTTTCTTTTAAGTTTGATCAAATTGTACACGGTGTGCAAATCAAATTTAAAATCGGTTCAGTAGTTTAGGAGTCCATCGCGGACAAACAACGTGACACGTAATTTTTATATATAAAGATTTAGCCATGGAAATGAGCCACTTAGTTCTTACATAATAAATAAAATAAAATAAATATATAGGGACAAATTACACTGATTGAGCTAGCCCCAAAGTAAGTTCGAGACTGTGTTATGGGATACTAACTCAACGATACTATATTTTTATAACAAATACATATATAGATAAACGTTTGGATGTTTATGACCCAGGACAATTTGAAAAAGGCCATTTTCCAACTTGCCCTGACCGGGAATCGAACCCGGGACCTCTGGGTGGCGGACTAGCATGGAGACCACTACGCCACGGAGGTCGTCTATAAGAAGAAGCAAAGAGAATATAAACCACTACGTAAAATTACAATGTAAACCTTCATCGTTTGTAAACAAGTGACAAAAAAACGATCCTGAATTTAAAGTAAAAAATTGCAGCGTTAAGGAAAATGTCATAGCCAAATTACCTACTTCAAAACAAAACTTGGCAAAACAAAATCCTTTTTATATCCCAAGTTTGGAATTAAACATGGAAGTCGGGCCATTCGATAATTAGCCCGAAAAGCCGAAGGCTACGACAAAACGAAACGAATAATAAATAAACTTCAGCAGTTAACAGAGAGCATTTTATGGCAGATGAAGCCAATTTTGTCAAAATACTATAGTTTTTATTAGTATTTAAAAACTTTATTGTACTTTAACAAACAATAATGACACATAACTTTAAACACAGTGGTACAAATGGTGAACTTATCCCAGAAGGGATCTGTTCCAGCAGACCAGATGAAGAAATGACAGATTAAATACATTATAAGAAAGGCAGTACGTAGGTACAGATAAAAGAAATACAATAGGTATAAATGAAGGCTTATAATTAATAGGCAACTCAATTTTACTCTGCATACAATTCATTCACTCTAAATTTAAAAGAGCCTAGAGATTGAGACGTTTTTTCTCCAAGGTCAATGCGTTCCATAAACGCACAGCTAGCACAGCAAAGGATAATATATAACAAACTAATTAGTCTAAAGGAAATTGTTGCAAATCTTTAAATATTACAGCTTTTACAAACGATGATGCCCTACATCCGGGTCCCCTATTTGTTTTCGAAATTTGTTGATCCGATTTTCATAGTATCGAACACTGTATGCCGATAACTCAGTGATGCGATGTTTTACTCTATCGATGCTTTATAGGCGCGATGTAACGTTCATGCGAAAAATTATGTTCCGATACACCTTACAGCGATAGCTCATTGCTTCGGTAATTTATTAGTTCGATAGCATCGTAGCCCGAAACGCCTACTGATGTGTCTGTCAAATAGGATATTAGAAAATGGAACACCTGATGCAGAACTATAATGGTCAGCTAAACTATAAGGAATATAAAACTGACGCCTTAGCAAAAGTTATTCAGCCTCATGAGCATTTCCGGAGTCATTAAGTCCACGCGAACTAAGTCGTAGGCTTCGGCTGGTTTATGATAAGTTTCTTGGAAGTTAATGATTAAAAAAGCGGCCAAGTGCGAGTCGGACTCGTCCAAGGGTACCGCAAGTAACATAATGTAAGTTTTGTAGTATATTTTATTTTATTTTTCTATTTGAGTTGATTAAATCTTATACCTTTAAACGAGCAATTCTTGTATATTTATTTATATATATATATATATATATATATATATATATATAAATTTCTGTGATCTCGAAAACGGCTCTAACGAATTCGCTCAAAATTTGTATATGGGGGTTTTCGGGGGTAAACAATCGATCTAGATTAGTTTTATATTTGGGAAAACGCGTGTTTTTGAGTTTTCATGCGTTTTTCTTTCCACGCAAAATATGGTCGCTAATTTCGTCGCGCCGACCGCCTTGTTTTTAGCTCAGCGGTTAAGGATACCGACCGCTAGAAAGAGTGTTACGGGTTCGAATCCCACTCGGTGACTTACTTCTGTTTTTTTATGTTTAAGTTTATATATAATTTTTTATTTTGCATTGTATTTAGACAAGTTTAAAAAAAAATTGTTAATGTTTGAGATGTAATCGAGCAAAGCTCGGTCGCCCAGGTACTGAAAGGTAATTTGCGGTTTAGGATTTATGACGTATTAAAAAAAACTTCTTACTAGATCTCGTTCAAAACAGTTTTCGCTGGTAGTTTGCATGGTACCTAATGAACAATATATTTTTTTTTTTAGTTTTATCACTTTCTTATTTAAGAAGTTTCAGGGGGGGGGGACACATTTTTTTACTTTGGAAGTGTCTCTTGCGCAAACTATTCAGTTTAGAAAAAAATGATATTAGGAACCTCAATATCATTTTTGAAGAGCTATCTATAGCTACCCTACACGTATGGGTTTGATGAAAAATATTTTTTTAAGTCTTAAGTATCTGGAACCCCTAAAAATTATGGTTCTTTTTCTATTTTTGTGTGAAAATCTTAATGCGGTTCACAGAATACATCTACTTACCAAGTTTCAAGAGTATAGTTCTTATGGTTTCGGAAAAAAGTGGCTGTGACATACGGACGGACAGACAGACAGACATGACAAATCTATAAGGGTTCCGTTTTTTGCCATTTAGCTACGGAACCCTAAAAAGATACCTTTGATTTTACAATGGTATTTGAATACATAAATCTACATAGCATATATTTGGTTTTTACAAAAAAAAAATAGTTAATTTTTTATATATTTTTTTATATTACAGCTCTAAGGAAGTAGCAGTAAGGTGTTTCATTTTCCAATATAAATTATACCCTATATGTTGCCCAGGCTTATATTATGCTTATACAATGAGCTATCGCTGTAAGGTGTATCGGAACATAATTTTTCGCATGAACGTTACATCGCGCCTATAAAGCATCGATAGAGTAAAACATCGCATCACTGAGTTATCGGCACACAGTGTTCGATACTATGAAAATCGGATCAACAAATTTCGAAAACAAATAGGGGACCCCCTACATCCTACATAATGCAGGACCTCAACGATGCAAATGATCACCGCAGCCAAGTAATGGTCAAACTTGTTATAAGTTTTTTGAAAAAAATTCATTTTTACTAGCTTTTGTTGTGAGGCCAAAGTACTTATCAAGACAAATAAAAAAAGTCCAAAATCGATAGAGTTGCGTAGTTTTGTTAGTAAGTTCCATCGACCACCTTCCGTCTCCGTGATCAGAATCTAGGCGGTCAAACATGAAGTGCTTGTGAATACAAATCAAACGAGTCCTGCTCAATGAGGTAATGTTGTTTTATACCTGAGTTCCGTCGAATATCTCCTGGCTCCATCATCAGAACAGCTCATTGATTTCATAATATTTTATTGTCACCCGACCCTTGCTAGTATGGAAAATTTTAGCTAAATCGGTTCAGGATAACTGGTTGAAAATTGAGTTAAAAGATTTATCCTAAATAAACATTCATTCATACAAACATACAAGATACATTGCATTTAAAAATAAAAGCTTGTAAAAATAGAAAAGAAAAGAATATCTTTATAACAAATTTGAAACGTACATTTTTATATATCTATTACATAGCTGCATGTTGCATGTTGTACCAAAATGTTTCGTCTTAGATTTTTCACTAATTTAAATAATAATATTACATTTTAATAATCAAGTAAGTTCGGTTGTTACTGTAAATATTTTAATTTTACCTAAGTATACAGCCAATTGACTCGAAAAAAGAGCGGCACATTGAAGGTCGTTAATTGTTTCCTTTGCGTACATTAAAACAGCTTTTAGACGAAATTAAAAAACAAAAGACATAATCTCGAAAATCTCTGGAAGGCAGAGTGATGAATTGTATAAAGTTAATGACGCTTGCTCAAAGTAAACTGAGGTTTATTTTCTTTTTACAGCTCTGAAGTGTTCGTTGTTTACGTGTTTTAGTTTTAAGGCCGTAGATATTATGGGATTTTGGGAAGCCGAACTGCCGATCCCAAGCGTCAAATTTGGGAGTCAGGGCATAGGTTAAGAGAAACAAATTTGCTTCCGTCGACACCATCGAATGATAAGTGGCGGAACCACATAATACATTGATATCGTAGGGCCATCTATTATTTGTCAGGTAAATTACAAAACCGAATTAGAAGCGTAACCATTGCAAGGGAAGTTGCTTTCACGTAAAAAACCACATTGAAATTGGTCCATCCGTTCGAACGCTATGATGTCACAGACAGTCTCATGGGTTAAAGAAGAGAGCTCGGTGACCCGGCGGGTGAGCGCCTTGAGTAAACAAATTTTGACTCCCAGTCTAGCTTAATTTTGAGGCAAAAGTTTGCAGGGAAGCTAAGAAATATTATAATAAAAAAGCTCTTTAAAAAAATCCTTAGAAATCCCACTTTGTAAGAAGCAGCCTAGAGTTATCCTCTTCAGGACTTCTCCGCCATTATCTTTCTATTTTTAAGGACTTCTCCTCCATTATCTTTCTTTTTCTTGCCACCTGGTCCAGTTGCGGCCTGCGTGACGCTTATATCATCCACCCAACGCGAACGCAGTGAAGGGTCTTCTACTTTGCTTGCTGGCCTATGGTCGTCAGTCGCCTCTGTTTGACCATGAGTTAGATATAGGATCGATTAAATTCATAGTTGATGACCATTGAAACTAATTTACATTAACATTTATACGTCTTTATCCCTGCCGGGGCAGACAGAGCCCAGGGCCGTAATACCCACAGGCCACGCTTAGCGTGATGCCACCATTACCGCATTAAGATGGAAAAGGAATCAAAATAGTGATGGGTTGCTAGCCGCATCGACAATACCATGATTCAAATCTCGCCCTTAAATTAATTTAAAATTAAATTAATTTTCATGTTTTAATCTCAATTACGGTAATATTTCCTGTTCAAATAAAAATTCAATGATATCATAAAAATGAATACGAGCATAAACAAGAGGCAAGTTTTGGTAACAGTGAAATTGTTCCCGGTGCAGCTATTTCCTAGGAAATTGGTAGCCATCCCGGTGAATCACGACTGCGCAAACTTGAGACTTGCATTTATTTTCTTTTCTTTAAACTTTATATATTAACTTACTATACATGGTACAAAATGGCATGTTAGTGTAAAACTGACTTAGAAGTGAACTTTTGTTAAAGTTAAAATTTAGTTTTTGAAAATTTTTGGGGTGATTGTTTTGGTATTCGCGGAAATAAAAAAAGGAAAATTCAACAAATTGAATTAATATTTCCAGATAATTATAATAATAAAATCCTATTTGTAATTTTTTTTAAGTTACAAATTAAAGATTCTTCTAAAGGTACAATAAAAACTACGAAATTCAATTCAGACAAAAGAAACTAACGGACAAGGAAAATAAATTTTAAACTGCATGAAGCATGTTTATATTCTATAAGATGAACAATGTTATTACTATAATTAATTTGCTACCAATCAAGGGCTACAACAAGGCGGCTTCCTGAGACAAAAATTAATGATTTGATACAGTTAATAGAATAAAACATCACAAAATCATGTTACTAGTCATTGATCATACATATCAATTTTCAAAGTGATTTTAGGTTTAAAACTGATACTAAGACCGCTATTTGACTATAAAAATATGAGAAATTAGTGCATCAAATTATATACCCTTAAATAGAATTATTACAGAACCGAAAAAAATTAGTTCTCAGATAAAAAAATAAAACACATTTTTTCGTCATCAATAAATTTAAGAAGTAGGTTTTTGTCGGTGGAGTATTTTCCATGTCTCCCTATTTCCGCCAAAATTCTTGACCTCCCTACACGACACAACTTTTGAAATTTTCAAAGCTTTCAAATTAGTGTATCAAGCATACACATAAACAGAAACAGTGAAAATACGGAATGAAATTGGTGGAATGTCGGTGTGACCCGCGAGGCTCGTTCATCAAACCTCCATAATCTTGTTTCCGCTCCGACACAGACACATTGAACGATATTTTTTATTCATTCATTTCGTTCGGTCATATCTTTTTTATTTCACTGGCATCGCATTTTTGTCTGTGAAATGTTGCGATCGTATGTCATAGCAAGACTTTGTGAATGATTAACAAGTTTGCTGTAGCTGTACTTATTTTTTTATATATGACAGAACAGGAGATAACTAATGCGGAGCTTTCTAAAAATGTTACGATAAGTCAGCGACCCACCTTGCTCTTATCCATGAGTTTTAACCACATGAATAAACTCTCTAGCCCACACAGATACTCTGTGTTCACATGGGCTTATCGTCCAGCTGAAGAAACTGTCATTGTAATAAATCAGATCACCAATCCACGTCTATTACAATGATCACAATTAAATGAGTCATGGCAAGCCCACAGTCCAAATTTTAATGTTAAAATTATGATTGTAAATAAGTACGGATATTTGATGTGAATGTATTCGTTTTTTAATTCATATAGTTGTATTTCACTCGAATCGCGTTAACTATAAAATATTACAGTCATATTTTACTGATGGGTATTGTATATGATTAATTGGAACTTCAGTTCACTGTTATTTCAATTTTTATTACATTTCAGAGAATTTTTATTTGATTTGTGGAATTGTATCTATACATACATGTCTGTACATTGAATATATTTGAAAAAAAGGGACGATGAAGATATGTAGTATAACAGATTAAGAATTTTAAAAAATGACATGTCTATTTGTGGAAACCTGATGCAGAACCATAATGGTCAAGCTAAACTATAAGAAATATAAAAATGATGCATTTGCAAAAGTTCTTTAGCCTAATGAGCATTTTGTCCACGCGAACGAAGTCGCAGGCATCAGCTAGTATTTAATAAAATGTTTTGTAGAAATTAATTGACCTCGGTAGTAAAAACAGAAAAAAAGCAATTCCAACACCTCGTATTAGACAACGTGTAACGGTAACGTTAGTGATGTATGTGTATATCCATATGTATATTATATGTAGATTCTACACTTAAACCTAAATAACATTTAACTCCATCTACCTCGTTGAAAAATACTTATTTTAAATATTCTAATAAGAAGAAACAACATTTTATAATTTTCAATGCTTCAACAAAAAGTATGAAAATAAATAAAGAGGCGTCGCCATAAAAACTTTATTTAGTGCCTGTGGACTTAAAGAAATGGGTCAACATTTAAATATCTCCCCGAACGCGTATAAATCAAGGAATGAACGTCTCAGTTCTGGACGTTTTTATAGTCCTCTTCCAATTAAAGAGTCGCGGGCGTGAACGATGGAGAATTAGAGTGGAATATTGAATGAGTCCAGTGAACTATGGGGCTAATAATGAGTGTTTATATTTGGTTGCGTGAGTAGGAGTTAGAATCATTGCTCATCTTATAATTATTATGATGTTGATGTCAGAAAACAATAATTATTAGACCCCGTTACCTTGTCGCACAGAGACGTCACATTTTAGTGTAGGGTTTGAAACTTTTAATTTATCGATTATTGATATCGACTTCTTACTTCCCCAATTTAGTTACCCGGACGATGTAGAATTGTATGCATTTTTTGCGAAAATTATGATAAGTCCTAACGAACGCTTGCCTTAGTTCTATTATTTTTTACTCGTGGCTTTTATTTATAGATACCATTAGTTTATATCACATTGTCAGTGACATTTAAATCAATACAATTTTAATATTATGAATATTTCGATAGTCGATAAATTAAACGTATCAATCCCTACAATAAAATAATAATATACCAACCTTTGATTGTATAGTTAAAGTTAGGGTTAGGAATAAAGAAGAGAAAAATAAAGATGATGTCCAATTTAAAATGTCAAACAAGCCAGGCCTTGACAGCGTTAAGGTTGTGGATTTCGTTCATGATTACATAAAATAAAGTTTAATGTAACAAAAACTGCTTTTCTTTTCTCTTTCAACATTTTTAGCTTTACTTGTGATATTTTAAAACTTGAATTTACTTTAAAACCTGCTCGACTAGTAGGTACACTAAAAGAACTTTCAGCTTTCCGACAAAACGCCAGCAGGTCAGATAAAAAAGCGGCTATAATCCCTCTCCGACAAGGCAGGTGATGAATTGCCCTCCAGGCGGACTGTTTCCGTGTCTTGTGATTTATACGGTATATTTAAAGAACATACGACTTTATGGAATAATAATGTGATAGTGCCTAGTGAAGAATGAAGAATGAACTAGGCAAAGGAAAACGTGGGAATTAAAAATAGAAAAGTTTACCTATTTAAATTTTAAAACGCAATGTGAAATGGTTCAAACAAACTTTTAAATACTTTAAAACGCAATGTAAAATGGTTTAAACAAACTTTTAATTAATAATTATGTAAGAAATTAAAGTTTGGCCGAGCGTTGATTTGTAAGTAGCCTTTTTTTTAGTTTTTTGTCACTTGATTTATTGGAAAGCAGTTCAGTATCATAAACAGGACTTGCTCCAAAAATTTAGCTGGTAGATAAAAAGTCACCCTACTTTGTATTATCACCGCCTTTCCTCTACCACGGGTGTCACAAGACAAACTCTGTTTTCACCACACGGCATCAAATTCATTAATTACGAATCACCCAATGTGTGTTAAACAGTCAAACAAATCGACGTAACAATACGTAGTTATCGAAAAACCGGCGGCTCATTTGATAGCATCCATACAAAAACAAATTGCGCCGTAACGTTCAGAAACAGTGGAAAATTAAATTCTGGATTGATTCAGAGGACATTAATGCGAGTTATTTGCTCGTACGAGTTGTTTACTGTGTTATGTTAATCAACGGATGGGAAATGTTTTGTTTGCGTTATTAAATTAACGTGTGTCGACATACAACCTAATAATTTAGATGAGTAAAAGCTGAAGTGAGAAGTTAGGTGGCTTGGCGGGAGAGCGCATTACTAACGCTTGCAAATAAGCGACAACGGGCGTGGTCCGCACTTGGATGGGTGACCACAAGTAGCATAAAAAAATTCTCGAGCTCCTTAGTGATTCGGAAGGTTTAGTCCCGGCTGTCATCATTGTATAGCAGTTGTCAAACTATGTCACATGCTTTCATGCAAATTCTTTGTAACCTTTTTGCTCTTAGTTACAAAACTGGCCGTAAATAATGTATTAAAACAAAAACAAACCAAGGAATAGAAGATTGTCTTTTGTTAATTCTTACACTTTTTTCACTGCTTAGTTTTATTTTGTGATTTTTTTTTTACAAAACTCACTTTTTTTATTCGCAGATTCCCAGTGACCGCAGACATGGCTCCCATCAGCTCTCTTCTCGTGTACTACGTCACAGAAGCAGGCGAACCAGTGAGCGATGTCGCTAGCTTCCATGTCAGGCTTTTACACAAAGAGGTAATCCTTACTAATATTATAAATGCGGAAATGAGTTTGTATATTTATTTGTTTGTTACCACTTCACGCTTTAACCACTGAACCTATTTAGATAAAATTTGATATGGATATAGTTTAATACCCAGGAAAGGTCATAGGATAGTTTTTATCTCGAAATTCCTGCGGGGAGCGAAGCCCACAGGCACAGCTAGTTGTGAATAAAGTTTTACTACATACCTACCGTTTTGATCTAAAGGATAAATAAATAAATGGTCATGTGCACGTCAGGTCACGCGCAGTGTAAGGTTCCGTAGTTGCAAATGCCGACTGAGTTCATAAGAGGACTACAGGCACTACACACCCGGTGACATTCTGAAGCCTATGCAGTCCTTCTTCAGAAATCTCGATGCGAGTGAGTAAAGCAAGGCAGTAAGTAAAATATAACCCAAAGGTCCGACGTACTTTCGATTTATGGACCCAAAGCAAGATAAGATAAAGGTGTAATTATTTATTTTGTGGTACCTATATATTTATTTTTAACTCTTCACTCCGCTCAAAATTAAATTAAACAAAGGACAAGAACTCTACACTTAAATTTTCCAATCAACAATATAAAGCGAAATTAATTTATAACTTAACAAAGTAATCTCTTAACAATATCGTCCATTGTTACACTTTGGAAACAATACAGTACCGTAACTACAATCTATTCGATATCGAGAACGGTTATCGATTTCGTATTACAGATCTGTAATAACTTGGTTATTAACGTTACATTCGGGACTGTAAAGTAGATTAAACACCTACGGCAGTGAACTATCTGAATAGAGTGGTCCTTATTATGTTATAACTAACTGTTGCCCGCGTGGTAAATGTGAACCTTATGATTTTTAGGTTTCCGTACCCAAAGGGTAAAAACGGAACCCTATTACTAAGACTTCGCTGTCTGTCTGTCACCAGGCTGTATCTCAAGAACCGCGATAGCTAGACACTTGAAATTTTCACAGATTATGTATTTCTGTTGCCGCTATAACAAAAATACTAAAAACAAAATAAAATAAATATTTAAGGGGGCTCCCATACAAAAAACTTGATTTTTATAGAAAATGGTACGGAACCCTTTGTGCGCGAGTCCGACTCGCACTTGGCCAGTCATTTGGTCTTCTTCTTATATTTAAGAGGTGGGCTCTTGTCGGTAGAGTGCTTTTTATGCCTCTCTTTCTTCCGCTAAGTTCTTAACTATCTTCTGGGTTTTTCAAGTATAAAGAGTATTTTAGTTGCCATACGGCATTCTCTCCCGGTGAATCATTAGACCAAGCAGAAAATATATGTTACATAATGTAAGCCTATTTTTAAATCTAGTAAAAGATCTGTCAGAAAATCTCAAACGAAATAATACAGACACTACAATATCAGTAAATGAGACCACAGCGCAATGTAACACCGGTACGCTATAGTTTCAATGGTCAGAATAATCATTTTTATTAGTGCGTTTCTTATAGGAAGAGATGTGAACTTTAAACTCTTGACAGAAAACCGCAAATAATAATATGCATCTTTTAAAATCTAATAAGAGATCTGCCAAAATAATCTCATTACAAAATAACACAGATAAAACAATACCAGTAAACGAGACCACAACACAACACCGGTACATAATAATTTCAACGGTACTTAGAATAATTATTTTTTAAGTGCGTTACACAAAGGAATAGATATGAACCGAAAACCGAAAAGTTGCTTTTTTTAAATCTCATAAGAGATCTGCCAAAATAATCTCTACAAAATAACACAGATAAAACAATACCAGTAAATGAGACCACAATACAACACCGGTACGTAATCATTTTACAGGTACCTACACTAATTAAGCTACGTAAACGCTATTTCAATTTCACGCCCTGCGCATTAGTTCGTTATAAACACGGTTTAGATGCAATTTACATTATGGCTTATGTAGTTATTTTAATGTTTACTTGAATGTTTATTGCTAAGAAGATATCTCTAATCCGTTTGGCCAGCGTGGAGAGGGTAGGTCTCATCATGTGGCTGCTCTGGCCAAGTATGGCTCTAGTAGTACAGAGAGAGTCGTGCTCCAGCAGTGTAGACTAAAAGATCGATAGATAAGAAGATGTATTGACGAAAAAGCTATCAGCTAACGTTACCTTATAGAAGTATCAGAGAAGTATTTTGTTTAAGTGGATGTTATTTCTTTTCATAGGTGCAGAACATTTGTAAAAATGACAATATTTTTGATTCCTTTTAAAAAATCTTTTTTTGAATTTTGAAGATCGGCAAGTGAGTCAGTGACAAAAATGAGAAACTTTAGATAGTTTTCATAATCTATTTTTACGATATATGACATATTTGTATTTTTTTTAAATTTATATTGATTTATTTTATTTACTTCATCGAGCCAAATCCTACAATATTATCTTCTCTAAAACAATTGCCTGCCGATATGAATTCGCAAAGGAAATTAATCCGAACATTCATTTTAATTAGGGATAATAGCCGTTCCTTCGCCGGCGATTCGGCGACAAATTTCATAATCACTCGTCCTCCAATTAAGCTTATTGGATACTTTAAAAGCCAACGACCTGCGTAAAGAGCGATATAAATATTAGCAAATACTTTTTAACATTCATCACAAAAACGAGCAAACGTTTCGTTATTTATTACATGAAATAAAAGACGCAAATATAACAATGTACCTGATAGTGTAGATAGTGTTGCCGTGGTGTTGGTAACGCAAATTTAAATGATAGAAAACTAAAAAAGAAATCTATTTTTCTTAATGACACGAATAGGGATGTGGACTGGGTTAAAAATAAATTATTTGTTGCAGTTGATAAAATAAAACGTAACAAAATAGAGTGACTTTTTATTGATTTTTTCCTTTTTTTAACAAGGTTTTTTATTAATGCAGGAAAACTGATATTATTTAAATAAACGATTATCTTGCTATTCCGGTCTGAAATGCACTTTAAAAAAGTCGTTTGTGTAAATAATTTTATTAAACAGAAAACAACATGCAAGCTTGTAGTTTTCTGCTTTAAAAAAATATTTTTTGCTTTAAATTATTTAAGTTTATTAAAAAGTTAAGAAACCCTTAATTTATCAATTCTCCGCGAACAGCCTTTACATTTATGAAAAAGAGAACAATACTGAGAATATTCAAATATGGTGCTGCAGCTGCTGGCGAGAATAAAAAGAAAAAAATCACGAAATTCTTAGTGGCCAGCATGCGAAAAACTAATATTACATGACGACCTATTTACAGATAAAATATACATCATTAGACCTGAGCTTAGATTCCTTTGGGCGTCGCCTACAGATAGATAAAAAGGGGGCAAATTTTGAATTTTTCTTTACTTGCAGTCGTACTTCGAAGAAAATTTGGAATTAAATGTACAGAATGAACATGGTATAAAATCAATGGTATCCTTCACGACTATATGACATACATACATGTACATTTAACAGAAATATCCTGGTTTTAATCAACGAGTCTCTAATGAAAGCAATTCGTTGACGGTTAAAGGGTGCAATTAAGACCGCCTGTAATTTCGACGATTTCGTCCGAAATCGCAGTTTATTCTCCTTGACACTACATGACCAACTTCGAATAAGATGATTTTTTTAACTGGCCCATATAATCTTCCAATAATGAATAAAGACCTCCCATCTATTCTTCCAACTTTGTCAGTGACAATGGTAATCATCATCATCATCAGGTTCTTTTGTCTCTACTGCAGGAGAACGACTCTCTCTTTACTGAGAGTACCAGATCCATACTTGACCAGAGCAGCCAAAGGATTTGGCCTCCACTGTCCACGCTGGCCAGACGGGTTGGAGAGGTTTCATTGATGTTTATAAGCTTTGTTTAGCTTGTATTTCCTGAGTCGCCTTCTACGACATCCACGGGAGGACTTGGAGTGGCCCTATTATACTCTGCCGGAAACCACACGGCATGGCAATGGCAATAGTACTATGTAATACTTTTATTAGTTCTGTGATAGTACGCTAGATCCTTTCATTCTCAGAAATACCAAAATTTTAATGGCTTCAAGAGATATAATATAACCTTTAAGTATTATCATCTAGGAAATACAAGCTAAACAAAGCTTATGAACATCAATGAGTCCTCCTCAACCCGTCTGGCCAAGTGTGGCTCTAGTAGTACAGAATGGGTCGTGCTCCTGCAGTGGACACTAAAAAGACTGGATGATGATGATGATAATGACTATCAACTAACCTTAATGTACATAAAACTTCATTACTTTAAGTTTTTTTTTATTAATTTAAGTACTTCATTACGTTACTGTTAGTCAATGAGAGTACCTAGTGCTGTATTCCTATCAAGTAATACCTACTGTTTATTATGTGTTACTTGACGGGAATTCGATGCGCGGTAAAAATAGAAAAACACTGGCTGACATTGGGAAGTTTTTTTCTTCTTTGAGCAAATGGAAATGAAATCTGTTCTAAAAGGTCCAAACAGAATAAACCAATATAAGCCCGATAGGCTTGTTTTACGCCAGCGTCTGCGTAAAAGGAGATTTCAAAGGTTTATTTTTGTGTGCAACTCATTAGCCGGCAAAAATAAACCATTTTCATTTACTGGGCCCGTCTGTTTTGAGTGGCTGAATCATGGGGGTTTTTCGGTGAGATAGCTATGTTTTATAAATGACCAGTGATTGATTATGACCGGCGTCTAAAAAGTTTGTTGTTTTCGTGTGTTTTGATACTATATAAGTAGGGATGTGAACAAACATTTTTTTTGGTTCATTAGTTAGATTATTAAAAAGTATGGTATACATCTTTTTTCTTTTCTCTCATTAGCAAATAACAACGATTTTAATTTAGCGTGACGTTACGATTGGCTACGATTTTAACCCAAGGTGACGTTAATTACCCCCAGTCCGAAACTTCAAAGAGTATCTTTGTGAATTTTAACTACTTTGCTAAACGAAAAAATATGCGTCCATTATTTTTGGACAATCTAGTTGATGGACTAAATAAAAAAATAGATTTTTGACCCAATCCTCATCCCTATTTATATCTAAGGGTTCAAAAAGCATAAAATGAGAAACGTGGAAAAAAAGAACTTAAAATTTACCACCTGGTTCTCTTTTGTGATGCATCCAGCATCATCATAGCATCCAATCTGTACTTTGATTCATATTTCCATGTTTTCGCACAACATCACGCAAAAAAATGGAGACAAGTTGTAAGTCGGACTACTTTGATATTCAACATGCATATATTTGTCTACAGGTTGTCGTAGCGGTTGAAGAACGTCGCTGGTGGTACCCGCGGGCTACCCTGCAACTGAGGGTGCTGGCTCCAACAGACTCCGTCATGTGTCTGATAGGTGCTAGAGCCCCACCTGACGCAAAATTTGATCCTCACCTACCGTAAGTGAAACAAAACCTTTATTACCCGGTCCTTTAAGAGACCTGCGTGGGGATATAGATCCAACAAGTAGAGGCCCTTTGGAGACGTTGATATATTCTCGCCCAAAATTTGCTTTTATCAGCACCACCTGTAGGTTGACTGATAGAAAAGGCCTTGGGCCTTAAGTCCGCTTGTTACATTTTTGTAATAAATTTTAATAAATAAATTAAAAAAAATATATTGTGGAGCTCCCACACAAATAAAAATAAATGGACAAATAAACAGGCCGCTTCCGATCGGTCGTTTTGGAAATCCTTGGGGGAGGCCTATGCCCAGGAGTGGACTTCCTGTGGCTGATATGATGATGATGATGATGATGATGATGATGATGATGATACGGACCAATCACACAGATTCAGCCCCAAGCACAGAATAGTATATATAATATTACTCACGTACCCCAAGGTCCAGACTTGTCTTCATCACCATCATCATATCAGCCACAGGAAGTCCACTGCTGGACATAGGCCTCCCCCAAGGATTTCCAAAACGACCGATCCAAGACTTGTCTTATTGGATACTAACTCAACGATACTTTATTTTATAACAAATACGTAGGTACATAAATAATAATAATAATAATAATAGTTTATTTCAGATATTTGGCATCCATATTCGCAGAAATTAAATTGAAAATAACACAAAAAATAAAAATAAATATGTAACGCAATGCAAAGATACTGGGTTCACCTACAGAGTGGTATGTAAGTGGATCCAGTGCCCCAGCAATAAACATCCAATACCCAGGTCAATTTGAAAAAGATCACTTTCCATCTTGACCTGACCGGGGACCGAACCCGGGACCTCCTGGGATAGCATGGCATGATGACCACGAGGCCGTTTGACGAAAAACAAAAGCAATGTAACATCACAATTTAATCGACAAATGAGTAGTAATTTAAAACAACAGCATCCAGCCGATGTAATGACAATCCATAGATATTAATCGCATACAGGCAGCGTGGAAAATTAATCAGACATCGAAAACCTTGACAATGACGTATCGTGTTCATATAAACCCTTCAATATGTATCTACGTGTTATATTAGGGAATTTATATTATATTCTGTGCATTGTATTATGATGGAATGCTATTGGAATTTGTTTTTGATCTTACAAGGTAGAACAATATGTTGCAGTAAGCGTTAAGTTATGAGGATTGTCATGAAGAAATTAACACTTTTTATCACTTACTTACTACTATTGGTACTTACCTACTTTAAACAAAACTAAGGGTGGCAAGTGGTAGCAATTTAGACGGCCCTTAAATTGTCAAAACGGATGGCGTTATCATTAAGGACAGATATTTGAGATACAATATCTCGATGATAATGACATATCATCAAGATATTGTATCTCAAAATGTCTTAAATCATCATTAATGGTGGAACAAGGTTCTATTTAAAGCTTAAGAAGTTCAACAAAATATGCGTGGGCATTTAGAATCCTAATGAATCATCTCAGCTAGCAATAAAGCGATATTGACGAAATTCTAAAAATAACATTTAAATCGAAATAATATTCGTTTTCGGGTCAATGATATGCAAAAGGAATCACACGAGCTACTAAACTTCCTACTAGTGAAGACAGACGGAAACTCAACGAACATTTCCACTGAATTTCACTCCCAACTGACTGAAAGACTAATCGATCATCTAGTTGCTTTGACATTTGGAAACAGTGAGAAGGTAGATATATCAAGCTGGTAGAAGGGTAACCGTACTCGTCAATAAAAACAACTTTTTATCCCCCAAGGCCCAACTTGTCACTTCTTGGCCAAGGCTAGGAACATCCGACAACAGAAAACTTGTAATTTGCACCTTGATTGATGACTCAAAAATTCTTCCCGTATCTATTAATAGTAGCTTCTAACACACTTTTTGTTAACTGTAGGCATTATATTTGTTTGTTGGCAATGGAGTCTCCGAACGCAATGTGCACCTAATTAAAGACGACAAACAAATTTAAAATTTGCACACATATCAAAGCACACACGTCAGGCCTCGATTAACATGGATGTTTATCGTAAACACCTACCTAAGGAAAGCCAAAACAGAACCAATGACGACCCAAAAAATATCTCTTTGGAGAAGAAGGATTAAGTGAGCCGATCCCAACCAAAAATGGGATAAGGCCTAAGAAAGAAGAAGTGCGAGGGCAGATGACAATACAATTGTTCAATATTAACTTATCATCTCATAATTCACATAACATATAGGGTATAGTTGATTTTAGAAAATGGAACACCTTATGCAGGATACTGGTTCAGCTTACCAATAAGAAATATAAAAATGACGCCATAGCAAAAGTTGTTCCGCCTGATGAGCATTTTCATAAAATCTACGCGAACGAATTCGCGGGCTTCTGCTAGTTTTGAATAAAGTTGTTAAATAAAAGAATCCGCGCCATGACAGACAGAAACCCAGCGAATATTTCCACTGAATTTCACCAGTAAACCGACTGAAAGATGAATCGATCATATCGCCGCTTTGACATATTCTTGGCTCGGCCGGCGACGGATTGAAATATAGGGTATGGGTCTGCGTTTCGAAACGCTAGCAACTTTCATTTTGTTATTGTGTTGCAGAAACTTCTTGCTTTGCAGTTTGTTTAAAATCTGAGTAGATGTATTGTTTGTCTTATATATTCTGCGTTTGGTACTAGCATGATTCAACAAAAATATTCAACAAATTTTTTAAGTATTTGAATTAGGATTATTAAAAGTTATTCTAAGGTCAGGCTCCAAATCTGTCATTAATTTACGGTTTACGGTTTAAGAAATTTATTTCCCATAAAAAGAATACAATTCACTTATAATGAGAAATACAGGATATCTTAATTATACCTAAGTACATACATTTACTTATTCTTGCAAGTATCGAATGATTTTGTAATAATAACATATAACTACGAAACAAGTGAGAGATTACTTGACAATTATAAATGCGGGTATCAAAAATATTTAAGAGAACGATTACGTATCGAAAAAATGATAGCAACTGCTGGGTAACAAGTAACAGTTATCTTACTAATGTTATTTTAATAAAGTAATTTAAAAAATTATATATTCTCTTAAAATGTGGTGCTTAAGGTTCTTCTTGAATAAAGGATAAGATTGTATCTCTTTAATGTTTTTAGGCAATTTGTTATAAAGCTGTGCTCCTTCATACATGACCGTTTTTTTACCGTAATTAGTGCGACATATCTGTAACTTAAGGTCATTTGCTTGTCTTGTGATTCTTTTCTGAAAAAGGCCTTTTTTAGTAAACGATATTTTAGAATTGATTCTTTTGTCTAATATTTTTCTTATTAATATACATGTATTATATCTGTATGTTTGAGCTATAGTCATTATTTTCGTATCTTTATAAATTTTTTCTGATGCTGTAGAATAGTTATAGTGAAAAAGTAATTTTATTATTTTATTTTGACTTCTCTGTACTTTCCTCAAATCAGTCTTTGTTCCTGTGCCCCATACCTCAATGAGATAGTCCAGGTGAGGTTTAACTAGTGAGTTGTATATTATATACCGAACAGACTTAGGAAAACATCGTACTGTACCCCGAAGAGCACCCATAAGGGAGGCAAGTTTTGTACGTAATTTGTGTAAGTGTGGTTTCCACGTAAGATGTTTATCAAGTATTAGGCCTAGGTATTTCTCTGAGTAAACTCTTTTAATTGGCTCATTTTTGATCAGCAAAGTGGGTATATCTTCGATTTTCTTATTTTTAGCACAAAATACAATGTAATTTGTTTTAGCTACATTAATTTTAAGTAGGTTATGCATTAACCAGTTGTGAAGTATGTTTAGGTCCTCCTGTGCTGAGTCGACTAGGGTTTTTATATCATGCCCGAAGTAAAATAAACAAGTATCATCGGCATATAATGTGACGTCTCCTTTTAGCCCTATCTCATTAATACTGTTTATGTAGATAAGGAATAACAACGGTCCAAGGATCGATCCCTGTGGTACCCCACAAGTAATTATTTCTGGTGAACTTTGGTATTCTCCTATTTTAACAACCTGACATCGTCCAGTAAGGTAAGACCTAAACATATCGAGTGCTGTATCTTTAATTCCGATGCTTTTTAGTTTTTCTAACAAGATTTGGTGGCTTATCGTGTCAAAAGCCTTTTTTAGATCAATAAAGATACCTAGTCCTATAATTTTTTTATCTATTTTATTTTTTAATTTTGTTATTAGGTCAATGGTTGCAGTTAGAGTATTTGATTTGATGCGAAATCCGTATTGCTTCTCACTTATAAAGTTTATAGAGGTAAGAAAGTCGTTGAGTCTCTTATAGATTATTTTCTCAAGAATTTTTGATATGATGGGAAGGACTGAAATAGGACGGTAGTTTCCTGGATCAGTTTTCTTGCCAGATTTAAATATCGGAGTAACTTTAGCTATTTTCAAGGCATTTGGAAAATTGCCACTCATTAGACATGCATTAACACACTTAGTTAATTTGTCCAATATAAGTGATTTAACACTTTTTATTGCTTTGCAGCTAATGCCGTCTACGCCAGTGCTTGTATTAGGGTTAAGACTATCAATAATATCGCCAATTTCAGATGTAGTAGCTGGTGAAAACTCTTTAAACTCTGTATCAACAAGATGATTCGATATCACATGAGCGTTTTTATTTGGTTCACATGTATGGTATCTTTGGGGAATTTGGTTGGCTAAAACTGAACCTATGTTAGCAAAAAAAGTATTGAAGTAGTTACAAATTTGTAGTGTATCAGTTATATCACCCGAGTTTGTTTCTAGCCTAGAAGGAGCACTGCTTGATTTTGACTTGTTGACTGAAAGCTCATCAATTAATTTCCACATTTTAAGAGGTTTATTTGCACATTTGTTAAAAGTTTTATAATAGTATTGTGCTTTAGTTGCTTGAATAGCTTCATGTACTTTATTTTTCTCTAATTTATATTCAGCTTTAGATTTATCGTCATTCGGGAACTGAAGGTGTAAGCGCCATAGTTTATTTCGTTTATCAATAGCATCGATTAAATATTTGTTAATCCAGTCTGATCTTGGACGATTAAGTGATTTAACTTTAGTAACTTTACTCGCTTGAATCGAATTGATCAATTGAGATTCTAAGCTTTCATACGTATCATTAATATCTCTCAACTGAGTTTCCTCAAGTGCTTTGTAAAGCTTGTCATAGTCTAGAGTTTGGAAGGGCACTTTCTTAACTTTGTCCGGTTTACAGCTGTTTATCTCCAGGTAAAGGTGATTATGATCTGACATTGAAGATCCAATGACGGCCATATGCATATGAAGCTTATTTTTGTTTAGGTTTGTGCAAATGTGATCTATTATCGATCGTGTACTTGGAGTTACTCGGGTACAGAAGTTAGCGTCGATTTTGTTCAATATGGTTACACCTTGTTCTAGCATCGCGTTTTTGTACTCTTTGCATTGCTTGATTTTAGATGGCGTTTTTTCTTCTTTGAGTAACAGATTATAATTAAAGTCTCCGAATACTACAACTCTTTTGCGTTTGAGTAGTTGCTGGGAATAGTTTTCAAGAAAATCATCACTATTAGTCCTGCCTGGTTTGTAAACGGCTCCTATATCTAAGGAAAAACGTTTTAGATGTATCCAGAGGTAATGATTGTCGTTGATGGTTTGTTCATCTATTAAATGATGTTCAAGGCTGTTGTGTACGTATATTGATACTCCACCGCCTCGACCATCTGTTCTATAATTATAGTAGTGTGTGTAGTCCTTCAGCTCCAGTCTTTGTGCTTCATCATCAGATTTTATCCATGTCTCACAGACTATTATCACGTGTATAGAGTGGGCAAATGATCGCATTATGCATTTTAGTTCATCTAACTTTCCAGCTTTAACTAGGCTGCGTACATTTGCATACAGAAATTTTAATGATTTACGGTGTTGTTCTATTTTTGAGTGACTGTTAGTATAGCTGTGAGTAAGGTATAGTTGTGTATAGTCTGACGGAGCTGGCAATATCAGTTTTTTGATTTTGTTGTCACAATTTTGGGGACTCCTTTGATGAACTTAATTGTAAGATCCGTTTCTCCTCCACTGACTCGATTTTTAGCTCATTGCGTAGGTCACTCATAGTTTGCTTTTGCTGGGGAGTTTCATCAGAGTATATTTTGATTGAAGCAAATTTATGCTTTATTTCAGATTTGTTACGTAATATTTGTTTCGCTTCATCAGCAGTCGCAAAATGAACTTTAATTGGTCGGGATTTATTTTGGTTATATTTTCCCAGTCGAATCACTTTTGTAGGATTGGCGCAGGTGGGTACTGCTATTTTAATAATTTTACTTACTTCACTAATATCGTTACGCTTCCTCTCTTCTGCCACTTTGGATTGTATTTCAGGTATTCCGGTGATAATTATATTTTTCTCTCTTTGTGCGCGTTCAAGAACTTCATTCAATAATGTTTCATGTGTGATATGTAATTGAGCTGGGTTTGTAATAGAAGTTTTAATTGATGCAATATCCTTTTCTATGACTGAGAATTTCTGTTCCGTCTCTTTCTTAAATGAGGATATGTTTTCCAATTCTTGTTTCATTTTTATTTGCTCAGTAATAAGGTTATCTGTCGTGGTTCGTATTTGGGTGATATCAGTCTTTATTAATGAGACATCCTCCAAAATCTGGTTTAGTTTCTCGGCTTGGGATTGCGCGAAGTTTGTTAATATGGAAGACATTTTTGCCTCAAGATTTTCAAATTTGGCTAATATATCATCGTCAGGTTGTTTTCTTTTAGGACGAAACGGACTTGGTTGACTTTCTAGGTCAGTGCTGCATCGAGGCCTTAAATCTGTAAGTGACCCGCCGGCAATATTTCTATGATATTTTGTCACGCACTCGCTATTGCCATCAAGAGACGCAATAGGTGCCTTATGCGGTGAGTGAGTTACACTCATTGCGCCTGAGCTCTTGTTGTGTGAGCGAGATAAATAGTCTCACCTGTCTTAATTACGCTGGACAATGGTGGGGCTGCTGTTTGTGGCACACTCAGTTGTCGTTGTAAAACTATCCGTATGTCGTTTATAGCAAAGTTAATATCACAATAAGCAAGATTTATATTTTCGATAAGAAATCTGTAAACACGTCCGCTTCGAATGCTCGCAAGACTCGATGTAATTTAATTTCAATATAAGTGCTCTTGGCGTTGTCTTTTATTCTTGTCTTCCTTTCCACAACTCTACTTTTAGAGGTAAATTGTGTGATGGTTTCTAAACTGGATATCAATCAGTAATTCCCCTGCAATTCTGAGCCTCCTTTAAAAACTACCATCTTCTAATGTAGTTCCGTTCGTAATATTCGCACGTGTGTTTCCGATTTAAGACGAATCGTATTACTATAATGACACATTCGCTCGCTATTGTCACAGAGACTGACGGATTTAGAGCACTGTGCTTCGAGGAATTTTCCTTTTGATATATTTGATATGATGTTTTGACTATATTAGTAGCCACTTTACTTAAAGCTTATTACACTATAAATGAATTCCTAAACGACCACATAGAAAACGACTTCTAACTATTTTATCGTATAATAACTTAATAATAAAATTGAAAAATTTAGTTTAATTAATTACATATATTTTATTAAATCAACTTAGATACTTTACTAATCAAGAAATCCTAATAATTTATTCAGAATGTTTTAAATAAATAGGTACCTAAAAGATTAAATTAAAAATTAAAAATAGAATATACAACAATAAGTATTAAGTATTCATAAATGTATCTATAAGCTAAATTTTGCTATCAAACAGATACGTATCAATTGATAAATGTTAATTTAATATAAAATAATAATAATAATTGAATGTCCAAAAATATTAAATATAATGTACGTCATGCTAATTTAAATAATATAGTACACCGCGCTCTTGTCACCATCGGGTTGCCAGCAATTTTAGAACCAAATGGTTTGGCCCGCGATGATGGCAAGAGACCGGATGGTATGACGCTTGTGCCGTGGAGGTTGGGAAAGCCGTTGGTGTGGGACGCTACGTGTGTCGACACTCTGGCGGCCTCCCATCTTCACGGCACAAGCTCTAAGGCTGGCGCAGCTGCAGCCGCTGCGGAAACCCTAAAACGGCGCAAATATGAATGCTTAGGGAATGGCTTCATATTTGAGCCGTTTGGGGTTGAGACTTTAGGTCCGTGGGGACCATCAACTCACAAACTTTTTAAATTTTTTAACAAAAAATTAGTCGAGGTATCGGGTGACCCAAGGGCTGGCAATTATTTCGCCCAACGAATAAGCATTGCCATCCAACGTGGCAATGCTGCCAGCCTTTTGGGCACTCTACCGCAGGGCAATGATCTGGAAGACGTTTTCTATTTGTAAGGTTTTTCCTTTTTATTATTATTTGTTTAGTTTAATTAAGAGTATAATTTAGATTTTAATTTAGTTGTTAATTAAGAATATAATGTTAAAATATAATATAATTTTAAAACTATATGAATATGACAATATTATACTAACCTTATTTTTACTAACGTTTGAGTGCGACCTCTTCTTCTCTAACCAAATTGCTGTGCCCGACAGGGTCCATAAATGATTTTAAACTGTATTATTATTATTATTTATTTATTAGCACTCTCAACAGATTATATTGTATTGTTAACATCTTATGTACTTTATGGTTTGCAATAAAATATTGAGTATTGAGCACTAACAAAGAATTTAATATTGCGTCTGGCAGGAAGCTAATTAATATTCTAGATAATATATTCTAGTCTTTTGTGTCATCGATTACCTCCATGATCCAGTGGTCAAGGTTCGCCGTTTGCCTTGTGATACAGAGTGGGTTTAAACCGCATTGGAAAGCATATTTTGTATGTGGAGTTCAGTCTAGTTAGGAATTTCTGGTTTCTATCACCTGATTATCCAAAAAGAAAGATGATTCTGTGTTTCGGAAGGAACGTAAAGCTGTGGGTCTCAACCACCATCTAGCCTTTGCTCAAACTTATCCAAGGATTAGTTCTAGACTACTGTTTGGGTTACGAATGTCAGAGACGGCAGTCGGTGTATACGAAAACCAGTAACCACGTCAAATTGCCTGGAGGACACAGGACCGCAAAACTTTAGAGTAACGGCGGACAAGAAGATGGGGAGAGGGGTCTACTCGCATCATCTATATATACATGAATCATAAATGGTCAAACTAACACCTTTTTTTCTTCAACAGCACCACTGAACATGAAAACCAGCCAGGTCCAGAGTTCGTCTCTGCCGGAGTGTCACTCTTCGTGGGCGGCGGTGCGTGCGGCGGTGGAGTGTTGTATCGCCAGAGAACTGCTCCCGCTCCCCACTCACCAGCGCATCTTGTACCTCCTGCGACCCATGATCGGCTGTGGATGTGGAAGTGCTTCAATTATACGTAAGTATCCTGCATCACGTACTGACTGATATAAAGGAGCTCGATGGCCCGGCGAGAGTGCTCATTACTAGCGCTCTCGCAAGTATGGATCTTTTGGATGGGTAACTATAAGTGGCATAAGAAATTCTTGAGCTCTTCCGTGCTTCGAAAGATACGTATAAGCCGTGGGTCCCAGCTGCCATCATTGTGTGGCAGTCGTCAAGCTGTCTCACATGCCAAGCCTAAGAAATCTGACACCTATGTTGACCACTTACACAAACGAAAAACAAAATGTTTGGTTTTAAAAGAGTGTATATAATACAATACCCCGTGTGCCCGTGGTATAAAGTGTAAGGATCAGTATAATTACAAACAAAATCAAAGCGTGCGACGCTGCAGCGACGAAAACCGGCTGCCGTGGCGGTGCGTTGTCTCATTCATGAGTCTCATCATTATCATTATCTTTGGGCATTTTTAATCCCATCAAGTGCAGAATAGGAACAGAGCAACCAAATGATCTGACCTACATTCTCCACGCTGTCCAGACAGGTTGGAAAGGTCTCATTGATGTTTATAAGCTTTGTTTAGCTTGTATTTCCTAAATCGCTTTCTACGACACCCACGTAGGTAATGTTTAAACGCTCTTAATGATATTTCCTTAATTATTTTTGCCCTATAATCAAGGATTTATTGGTTTTAGTCTTTAGTTTAGTGCTCTTTCGTGATTTTATGAGTTGCTTAAGTAAAATTTGCATAAACGATATATAGAATTTAATATTTACTTACAATTGTGACCAAGGTTGCTGAAAAGCACTGGATGCAGGCCGGTCTTGTTTGGTCATTTTGAAAGTTTTTGGCAAAGGAATATCCGTCCATAGTAGACATAAACGCTTGATAATTGTAAATTTGTTTACTTGCATATCAACTACGACACGACTATAACATTATAAAACTTTGGGTTCCCTGAAATTTAGGTCAAACTAAATATCAACTTTCTCATTAATTAAATAACGTAAAAGCTAGAGTATAAAATTTATAGGATTTATTAAATCACCAGCAAATAATGTCCCAATTAACACGGCTTCACGCCACCTGTCGGAGGTCCGCTTTTGGGACTATTAATAAAATTTAATTCGTAAATTGTCACAAAATTAACAAAGGTTCAAATTAAATTCGTCGTGGAAATTATTTCGTTTCTTAACACGTGGTTATATTGATATTAACTGGAAATCCTTTAATTAGGCCAAGGACTTTCTGTATCAATAATTGTGAGGATGAAATTGTAATTTAACAATGTAAACAATGTTGTAATCTTTGTTTTATCCAATGTAATTCATCATCATCAGGTCTTTTTATCTCCACTGCTGAAGCACAACCCTCTCTGTACTACCAGAACCATACTTGGTCAGAGCAGCCAGAGGACTTGGCCTACACACTCCTCGCTGGCCAGACGGGTTGAAGAGGTCTCACTGATGTCCATAAGCTTTGTTTAGCTTGTATGTCCTAAGTCGCCTTCTACGACATCCACGGGAGGACTTGGAGTGTTCCTATTCTATTCTTCCGGAAACTAAACGGATTCCCTATTTCGCATCTGCGGAAATAAAAAGGCGGTATATTCTAAGTTTTCCTTCTTTTTTCCCGGAACAACATGGAAGAAACCATGTTGTTTTACCATGAATATCAAATTACAGTAACTTTCCCTATCAAAGTGCAAGATTGCTAGTAAGTCGGGAAGTGAACTCTAATAAATCTACAAACTGCCGACTCACCGCCGCAAGTTACGAGCGACGTCCATTGACAAACGACTTTGCTACATAGTTGGTCAGAGAACTACGCTTGCTCGTATATTTGTAATAGATTTTAGTAAGTCAATATATATTATTGCCATGTGGTTTTCGGCAGAGCAGAATAGGGTCACTCCAACTCCTCCCGGGGATGTCGTAGAAGGCGACTTAGGAAATACAAGCTCAACAAAGCTTATAAACATAAATGAGATCTCTCCTACCCGTCTGGCCAGCGAGGAGAGTGAAGGCTGAAGTCCTCTGGCTGGTCTGGTAGTATAGAGAGGGTCGTGCTGCTGCAGTGGAGACAAAGAGACCTGATGATGATGATAGTGCATTCGCGCGAAGTGTAGCTTACCTATACATTCTAAGTTTATTTTTCTTTTCTCCCAGGCTGACATGGAAGAAACCATGTTGTTTTACCATAAATATCAAATAACAGTAACTTAAATTTCCCTATCAAAGTGCAAGATTGCTAGTAAGTCGGGAAGTGAACTCTAATAAATCTACAAACTGCCGACTCACCGCCGCAAGTTACGAGCGTCCTCCATTGACAAACGACTTTGCTACATAGTTGGTCAGAGAACTACGCTTGCTCGTATATTTGTAATAGATTTCAGAAAGTCAATATATATTATTGCCATGTGGTTTTTGGCAGAGCAGAATAGGGTCACTCCAACTCCTCCCGGGGATGTCGTAGGAGGCGACTTAGGAAATACAAGCTCAAAAAAGCTTATAAACATCAATGAGATCTCTCGTACCCGTCTGGCCAGCGAGGAGAGTGAAGGCTGAAGTCCTCTGACTGCTCTGGTAGTACAGAGAGGGTCGTGCTCCTGCAGTGGAGACAAAGAGACCTGATGATGATGATGATAATGCATTCGCGCGAAGTGTAGCTTACCTATACATTCTAAGTTTTTTTTTTTTTCTGTCAAGCTGACAGGGAAGAAACCATGTTGTTTTACCAAAAATATCAAATTACAGTAACTTAAAGTTCCCTATCAAAGTGCAAGATTGCTAGTAAGTCGGGAAGTGAACTCTAATAAATCTACAAACTGCCGACTCACCGCCGCAAGTTACGAGCGTCGTCCATTGACAAACGACTTTGCTACATAGTTGGTCAGAGAACTACGCTTGCTCGTATATTTGTAATAGATTTCAGTAGGTTAATACAACGTGGAAGGGTCATACCTGTAATAAATCGAACCACCATACTAGATCATTATCGTATAATGAAATTAAATAAAAAGACAAAAGTTAAAATTGGCATTTCCATACGATAGTGTGCAGTGTGTGCAATTTGAATGTGAATGTCGATTTTTTTTACTGTGAATTTAATATAATTATGCTATAGAGATCTAGTACAACCCGTAACGTGGTTTGATTTATTATGGATATGTCTCTTCCACGTTCTATATTACGATAAAATTCATATTATCTCATAGTTTTTAGTTATTACTACATATAATCGCACATAGTTATTTAAATCACATGGCATGTAACTGTGACTTCTGCAAAGTAAAACTAAAATCTAATAACTAAATAGGTAGATATCATTGTTATTTGTAGCTAAAGAAAGTTAAATAACAACGCGAACATGAAACTAAATAGGCAAAAGAAAGCAGTGGAAAAATACCACACGAGCTGGATTAACATCAGGTGTTCTTACTTTATTTAGTTTGACTAGTTTTACATCACAAAATCCTTAACACCTAAAACCAAGGACCTCTACAGCTTAAGTTGGTAAAAGGTATTAAAGTGTCGGAGTACTTGTGTTAGTGTACAAGATAAAGTCGATATCACAACAACGTTTTATTCCTTGATCACAAGCGATGGACTAGGCGACCGAGAGACAATGCAATATGTCGCTATACTTGTAATGAAATATTTATGAACTAAGTCTTCATTTGTTGTACAAGTTTTAACGGGAACCCATCACTTTCTCGCAATTAACTTCAACGATTTTCGTTCCCCATAAAACTATTCGCAAATCTACACTAATATTATAAAGAGGAAAGATTTGTTTGTTTGATTGTATTGAATAGGCTCCGAAACTACTGGATCGATTTTTAAAATTCTTTCACTGTTGGATAGGTATGTTATCCCTGAGTGACATAGGCTATGTATGTACCACGGGCGAAGCCGGGATGGACTGCTAGTCTTTTAATACAATATTGAACAAATCCTAAAATCTGTTGACATCGAAATTTCATTTACTCGATTATTCGTTATTTACAAACTCAGTCTATCGTCATTTCTTTTCATATTTTATGTATTTTATCGAAATAACGTAACATCAAAGTTTTGTTACCCATAATTTTATTTCCACGTAAGTTTCAGTTAGCAAAATAGTTGAAACAATTGAAACGAGTGCTAGGAAACAAACTTCTATCCATTATCCTAGGTTAGGGCAAACCTAAAGGTTAGGTTATGTTAGAACTGCGACCAACACACGAACGAGCCGAGCGAGCGAAGCGAGCGTGCCGCGACAACGGCCGGCGAGTGCTAAGACACTTCTATCCATTTTCCTAGGTTAGGGCAATCCTATAGGTTAGGTTATGTTAGAACTGCGACCAACACACGCACAAGCCGAGCAAGCGAAGCGAGCGTGCCGTGACAGAGGCCGGCGAGTGCTAAGACACTTCTATCCATTTTTCTAGGTTAGGGCAATACTATAGGTTAGGTTATGTTAGAACTGCGACCAACACACGCACGAGCCGAGCGAGCGAAGCGAGTTATTATGTGTACCGTTACATATTGAAACATGTTTTTATGAACAGTTTTATCGATAACTTAATATTTTATATGAAATGTTAGTTCGATATACCGTTTTTCTATAAAAGAAAACCATTTTAAAATATATATTTTTCAAAATGTTGTTATTATAATATGAAACTGCGATGATAAACTATTCGTTTTATTAAGAAAAAAATGTATTAAAAATCGTGGAATGGTTTTCTGGGAAATGAAATTCGATGTCAAAAAAATCTCTATTCTAATAGACACCATTCTACTTTGCCGGAAACTACACGGCAAGACACATAAAACTGGTCTCAACAAATTCCAAAAAGGAAAGTCGAGATTTACACAAGAAAGAGACAAGTAAAATATGTAGGGAGAGATCTTTGCCCAACAAAGAGACAAAATAGGTTAAAAAAAAAGCTAGACATAAATACAAACTATTTTTGCGAAATATACGCATATTTCAAATACAAGTCTTGTGCTGTTCAAGCGGTAAAGCTTTGGAACGCCCTTCCAAGCAAGATCAAGAAGGCTCGTTCTCGTGTAGCTTTTAAAAGTGCAGTGCATGCACATTATCTTCAGGAACGACAGGAACTGTCAGATATAATACAAATAATATATGTGTAGTATACGTAACGGTGTGGGTATTATTTTTATATATGTATATTTAGCATATAAGTTTATTGATATATATATTTTATTTAATAAATATACGTTTATAACTTATATTATTAATAGCAATATATCTTTCAAAATGACATATTAGCACCTCCTTCTAAAGTCTTCTTATTCTCGGCATCACCAGTTGACTGGTTTTAAGTCAACACAGGCGCCTTTCAGGGCCCTTAATTGATCCTATTTTATAATCAAAGACTTGTATGTACATAAAGGAAGCAATAAATTATAGAGTATTGAGTAAGTCCGCCTATTACATCTGTAATAAAGTTAAATAAATATTGACCCACTTATCGGAACTGAACAAAAGTTCTTCTAAGGTATAAAGTATCTAACTTAGCAATCACACCTAATAGCAAGTTACCTAAACAAATAAATAGTATTTGCTGGAGAATATTTCCTTAGTATTTCGATCTACCACCGAAATACTCAGACAATATTATCCAGTTCTCTAACAAAATAAATAATACCACAGCAGAAATAATACTAGTATCATCGTCTCTATCAGACCTATTCAATCAAACGCACAATATCTAGCCAGACAAATCCAATAAGGCTATATCACCAAAAATACTCATGACCCTTCATAGTGTGTTTGTTCGAGTAATTTCGCAAGGACGGTGAAATGACCCAATCGCGAAATTGAGTTTTAGAAATGCGTCCATGATTTTACGTATCGTAAATCGTAACTGCTGCGCGTAAAATCGCCCCGTGTGGTTTATCTGCAGAACTTCGGTTAGATATCATTTGTTCGATGAATTTTTTAGGCAATTTGGTGAGTAGGCCTATCGGTTTAGGGCTCTAACAGACGAGTGGGGCGGCGTTGGTCGTCGACGTGTGTCGCAAACAGTCGTGCAACCGACGGCGATGGTCAGTGACCGTCGCGTCGTGCGGCAGTTTGCGACAACTGTCGCTGGCACACAATCGTTTGTCCAGGGTCTTTTTATTTTTATTTTATTATAAGACTCACAAACAGATTACAGACAATATAGAACAAGTGAAATTTTGTAAGCACTAGGAAAACAAAACTAGTCAGTAATCCACTATAGTGTACACAGCATAGCCAAATAATTAAACAATAATTTTAACAATATAGGTGTGGTATTCCTCGAAGTGCAATGATTTTTCAACAGGAACGCACCTTTGAGGATTTTTAAAATATTTTTGATTGCTATCGCGAGCGCAGTTAAAGGGCCCGTTTCGAGGAATACCTCAAAAATATTAAAAATTTATTCCTCGAAGCGCATGCACGTTTAAAAAGGCGCGCTGCAAGAAATAGATAAAGTGTGCCTCCTTAGTTGCGCAACTCAAAATGTTTGCGCTAGGAAGAATACTCCGTTTGTCTGTCTGAGGCCTTAGCCGCGGAGCCAGACTTGCGTCTTTAACGCACGAGTTCGACTTACGTAGCACGTACTTAACTACTACCTGAATTTTCCGGGGTCCGAGGCTGCCTGCCCCAATTTGAAAGAAGAAAACGGAGATATAATTTAAAATTTTGCATCAAAATACATACATACATACTATTATCACGCCTGATTCCTACAGGGATAGGTACAGACTATGAACCTCCGATGAATGACCTCTTTTCTTTCTTGATTAAAATGGAATAAAACATTGCGAATTCACATCGGAGTTTCTTTAAAAAATTCAATGTCAATTTCTTTTAATAATTTTCTCTTAGAAACTGTTTACTCTCACATTAGAGTATAAGCAGAGGTCAAGTTAAATAGCTGGTGGAACCAGTGTCACGCGGGCGAGTTATGAACGGATGTTCTAGTACTGCATAAATCATCTGGTGAAATCCGTGACCAAATTAAAATTTACGACCTTGCATGCTAATGCACACCAAAGGATAGCATATTTTCGGGTCCAGTAAATATTATGCCACTAGATTCATTGTCGTTGGTACTATTGTGTGAAGAGGTAACGTTATCAGTTTTAATATAGAGATTTGACAAGATTTAGATTATTTTACGGCTCTGGCAACGAGTCCTTTAGAACTCCCAGAGCCCTTATTATCATCATCATTATTTCAGCCGCATAACGTCCACTGCTGGATATAGGCCTCACCCACAGATTTCCAAAATGACCGATCAAGAGCGGCCTGCACCCAGAGCCTATAGACTAGAGAAATTGGAGAGAATTGTCATCTTTTTAGTTCGCACTCTTTTTACTCCCTTTTTGAAAAGAGAACGTGATATGAACTGTTATTGCTCTTTAGCCATTCTACATTCTCTGAAGGGTCTATTTAATAGGCACTACGAATGGAAAAAATATTTCTGATCCATCGGTTTGATTATGAAAAAATATTGTACACGTATTTTTTCTTTTCTCTAAGAAACAAAAATTTATGAAGATACAGCGCATTTAAATTTCGACGTCGCAACTCCAAAACTTTGATGCTCTGTATCTTTGTAAATTTTTACTTCTTTGGTAAACTGAAAAATATGGGTCAATTACTTTTGGATAATCTAATAGACGGACTAATTAATCATACTTTTTTCAAGACTCAAACTTAAGTCTTCATTGTAAGTCTGAGGCTTAGGCTGCTTTACCACAATAGTTTTACAAATTCCCATAAATCACTCAGCCATATCCATGACCATATTAACGAGCATGCACACCGTATATTAGCATATTTCCGGGATCGCACCAAATGCGTTTGTCAAATGTATCATCATAACTCATAGGCATAAACTCGGGTGATATATTGTCCACGCGACTCGGACATGACGCTGTTTAATAAAATTGTTGGATTTGGTGCAGGTTTTAGTTTAGATATGGGCTTTTTAAATTGTGTACAATTTACTGTACTTAATAAACTCTGTGTGAAAACATAATAAACTACCACACCGTGTGGTTTCCGACGGAGTAGAATAGGGCCACTCCAAGTCCTCCCGTGGATGTCGTAGAAGGCGACTTAGGAAATACAAGCTAAACAAAGCTTATAAACGTCAATGAAACCTCTCCAACCCGTCTGGCCAGCGTAGAGAATGGAGGCCAAATCCTTTGGCTGCTTTGGCCAAGAATGGCTCTGGTACTATCAGTACAGAGAGAGTCGTTCCCCTGCAGTAGAGAAGTCTTCCCGTGGACATCGTAGAAGGCGACTTAGAAAATACGAGCTAAATAAAGTTTATAAACGTCGTGAGATCTCTCCAACCTGTTTGGTCAGCGTGGAGAGTGTAGGCCAAATCCTCTGGCTGCTCTGACCAAGTATGGCTCTATTAGTATAGAGGGAATCTTGCTCCTGCAGTATAGACTAAAAAGAATATATGATGATGATGCTGATGACCCTGTGCTACCCTAATATATATTGAATATGAGCGAAAAATGTATTTTGCTTGATATTGTGTAGCCGTTCTCATAAAGGTAAGAGTCACTGTAATATATGCTATTATTTAGGAATTTTATACACAGAAATTAGATTTTATTTTTAGTAATCAGTTTTTAAATAATTACCTTGTTAGTAATACTTTCTTATATTGTAATTGCGTCCAATACAATCTAGCTACGCTACGCTGCTACTTCACCTGCTCGTAGCAGTGTCGTAGAAGCGTAGCTCTTCTGTAGCCCAAAAAGCTACGCTTCTACGACGGGGCTACGGTTCTTTAAGATATATAGCGTTTTTCTACAGAATACGAGCTATAAAAAATAAAAGATTTACTTCTTGTAAATAACGTGGTCATTACAAGCATAGCTCATAATATTCTGTACCTTAGTACTACACTTTGTGCTATGGATGAGTGAACATTTTCAAACTTATTAGAACATTAATATATTAAACGGACACATTACACAAATTGAGACTTGTGTTATGGGATACTAACTCAACGATACTATATTTTATAACAAATACATATATACTGTTAAATAAAAGATTCGCATAGATTCCATGACGCGTGTTTTAATCTCCACCGTCAACGCCCAAGAGAGCTTGTTACAATTTTTCACCAAAGAAATTTAAGACAGTCTCCTCGTTACAACTTGCCATAGATAACCGACCGACAAATGTACCAACTGTATCAAAGGACTACCGTTTAGATTTTATTAATTTGGCAACACTGATGACAACTGCCAATACTATTTACAAAATTTGCTACAACAGATCTAAGAGTTTTAAATTAAAGTAATACCTAATAATACCTAGAAGTGTATGGTCATTGTCCTTCAGTAAAGTGAATCTTATGTCTAGAGTAAAAAGAATGAAATTGGTTTGGAATGCACTTCTAGGTATCTAAACGAAAAGGTGCCGAGCTCAGACGCGAGCTACATTTAACCATATCGCTTACGACATTGAGTAGATATTTCTTTGAATTCCTTTGCTCAGTAAGACTTCTGTACGCGAGCACTAGTAATCTGTGGCAGCGTGCGTCGCGACAGAAGTGCTATTTTTGAAACGCGGAGTCGCCTAAACGATTGGTTTTTCCATACAAAAAATCGTTCGTTTAGTGACTCCGCGTTTGAAAAATAGCCCCACAGGTTTGGGACTCAGCACGGAACAGCACTTTTCTGCCGTGCTGAAGCATTTTATTGCTCTCTCTCGCTCTAACAAATGACGGTTTTGAGCAACAAAAAAGGATAATAGCATGCAAAAGTTCCGTCCCTAACTGACAGATAATTTTTGCGCTGCCTGTAATCCGACACTAGATACAACTACGATGCGATAACGAGAAAGTATAATTTGTCGATTGTAAAATATTTTATGTTTTGAAACGTCATTTCATTTTAAAGCCTTTTGAACAACGATTCTTTAGTATGGATGTTAAATTTATGTTTTCGTACCTGGGAAATTTGCATTTATCTTTAAACAGCTTTTATATGGTGCCGTAAAAACATAATTATCTAGTGGTGTATTCTAAAAAGAGTTCTCTAAAAGTTTTCTTGAACTTTTTAAACTTATTCTTTATGTGTATCAAAAATACAAATACAAGTGCACTTCGCAGGGAAAACAGTTACGGGCCTGTTTTATTTGTATTGTAAATATTATTGTGTAGTGTAGTGAGTAGTATTTTTATCTCTATTTTAGTTATCACAAAAAAATTGCTTTTATTCAGACAAAAAAAATATATACACGTAGTATATAATTATTTTCGTCTATCTTAGTACTATCATATAAATGACTATTTATCATCATCTGAACAAAATTCTTGGAAATAGTTGACTGCAAATTGTAGTTGTATAATTTTAATATATAACTTAAGGTATAAATCTGTATTGTAATTATTGTAACATCAGGCTGGTTAGGGACTAATACTGAACTATGTTTATTTCGGCATTATCTTCCCAGCACTAGTCGTTCCGAAACAATAGATAAGACTCACAAACAGATTACAGACAATATAGAACAAGTGAAATTTTGTAAGCACTAGGAAAACAAAACTAGTCAGTAATCCACTATAGTGTACACAGCATAGCCAAATAATTAAACAATAATTTTAACAATATAGGTGTGGTATTCCTCGAAGTGCAATGATTTTTTAACAGGAACGCACCTTTGAGGATTTTTAAAATATTTTTGATTGCTATCGCGAGCGCAGTTAAAGGGCCCGTTTTGAGAAATACCTCAAAAATATTAAAAAATTATTCCTCAAAGCGCATCCACGTTTAAAAAGGCGCGCTTCAAGAAAAAGATAAAGTGCGCCTCATTAGTTGCGCAACTCAAAATGTTTGCGCTCGGAAGAATTCCGTTTGTCTGTCTGAGGCCTTAGCCGCGGAGCCAGACTTGCGTCTTTAACGCACGAGTACGACTTACGTAGCACGTACTTAACTACTACCTGAATTTTCCGGGGTCCGGGGCTGCCTGCCCCAATTTGAAAGAAGAAAACGGAGATATCATTTAAAATTTTGCATCAAAATACATACATACATACTACGACGACCTCCGTGGCGTAGTGGTCACCATGCTAGTCTGCCACCCAGAGGTGCCGGGTTCGATTCCCGGTCAGGGCAAGTTGGAAAATGGCCTTTTTCAAATTGTCCTGGGTCTTGGATGTTTATCTATATATGTATTTGTAATAAATATAGTATCGTTGAGTTAGTATCCCATAACACAAGTCTCGAACTTACTTTGGGGCTAGCTCAATCAGTGTAATTTGTCCCTATATATTTATTTATTTATTTATAATCACGCCTGATTCCTACAGGGGTAGGTAGAGTCTATGAACCTCCGATGAACGACCTCTTTTCTTTCTTGATTAAATTGGAATAAAACATTGCGAAGGCACATCGGAGTTTCTTTAAACAATTCAATTTCAATTTCTTTGAATAATTTTCTCTTAAAAACTATTTCATTCCCATTAGAGTAAGCAGAGGTCAAGTTAAATAGCTGGTGAAACCAGTGTCACGCGGGCGAGTTATGAACGGATGCTCTAGTACTACATAAATCATGTGGTGAAATCCGTGACCAAATTAAAATTTACGACCTTGCATGCTATTGCACACCAAAGGATAGCATATTTTCTGGTCCAGTAAATATTAAACTACTAGATTCATCGTCGGTACTATTGTGTGAATAGGTAACGTTATCAGTTTTAATAGAGATTAGACAAGATTTAGATTATTTTACGGCTCTGGCAACGAGTCCTTTAGAACTCCCAGAGCCCTTATTATTATCATTATTTTAGCCGCATAACGTCCACTGGTGGACATAGGCTTCACCCAAAGATTTCCTAAATGACCAATTTAGAGCGGCCAGCATCCAGAGCCTATAGACCAGAGAAATTGGAGAGAATTGTGGTCTTTTTAGTTCACAGTCTTTTTTACTCTCTTTTTGAAGAACGTGATATAAATTGTTTTTAGAAAGCCGTATAGTTATTGCTCTTTAGCCATTCTATATTCTTTGAAGGGTCTATTAAATAGGCAAAATGAATGGAAAAATATTTCTGGCCCATCGGTTTGATTATAAAAAATTTTGTACACGTATTTTTTCTTTTCTCTAAGAAACAAAAATTTATGAAGATACAGCGCATTTAAATTTCGACGTCGCAAGCCCCCACTCCAAAATTTTGATGCTCTGTATCTTTGTAAATTTTTACTTTTTTTGGTAAACTGAAAAATATAGGTCAATTATTTTTGGATAATCTAATAGACGGACTAATTACAATCACACTTTTTTCAAGACACAAACTTAAGTCTTCATTGTAAGAGGCTTAGGCTGCTTTACCACAATAGTTTTATAAATTCCCATAAATCACTCAGCCATATCCATGACCATATTAACGAGCATGCACACCGTATATTAGCATATTTCCGGGATCGCACCAAATGCGTTTGTCAAATGTATCATCATAACTCATAGGCATAAACTCGGATGATATATTGTCCACCCGACTCGGACATGACGCTGTTTAATAAAATTGATAGATTTGGCGCAGGTTTTAGTTTAGATATGGGTTTTTTAAATTGTGTACAATTTACTGTACTTAATAAACTCTGTGTAAAAACATAATAAACTACCACACCGTGTGGTTTCCGGCAGAATAGAATAGGGCCACTCCAAGTCCTCCCGTGGATGTCGTAGAAGACGACTCAGGAAATACAAGCTAAACAAAGCTTATAAACATCAATGAAACCTCTCCAACCCGTCTGGCCAGCGTAGAGAATGGAGGCCAAATCCTTTGGCTGCTCTGGCCAAGTATGGCTCTGGTACTCTCAGTACAGAGAGCCCTGCAGTAGAGAAGTCTTCTCGTGGATGTCGTAGAAGGCGACTTAGGAAATACGAGCTAAACAAAGTTTATAAACATCATGAGAACTCTCTAACCCGTTTGGCCAGCATAGACAGTGTAGGCCAAATCTTCCGGCTGCTCTGACCAAGTATGGCTCTATTAGTATAGAGGGGGTCGTGCTCCTGCAGTATAGACTAAAAAGGCTATACGATAATGATGATGATGACCCTGTGCTAATATATATTGAATATTAGCGAAAAATGTATTTTGCTTGATATTGTGTAGCCGTTCTCGTATTGTAGGTAAGAGTCACTGTAATAATTATATGCTATTTAGGAATTTTATACACACAAATTAGATTTTATTTTAAGTAATCAGTTTTTAAATAATTACCTTGTTAGTAATACTTTCTTATAATGTAAATGCGTCCGATACAATCTAGCTACGCTACGCTACTACTTCACCTGCTCGTAGCAGTGTCGTAGAAGCGTAGCTCTTTTGTAGCCCAAAAAGCTACGCTTCTACGACGGGGCTACGGTTCTTTAAATTAAATAGCGTTTTCTACAGAATACGAGCTATAAAAAATCAAAGATTTACTTCTCGTAAATAACGTGGTCATTACAAGCATAGCTCATAATATTCTGTATCTTAGTACTACACTTTGTGCTATGGATGAGTGAAAATTTTCAAACTTATTAGAACATTAATATAACGGACAAATTACACAAATTGAGACTTGTGTTATGGGATACTAACTCAACGATACTATATTTTATAACAAATACATATATACTGTAGATACAATATTCAACATTAAAGTGCGCCTTTATAGTATGATTTAAAACAAATGAATTAGTGACAAACCTATCGCAGCGTCAGGCCTGTATCACTCCCCGTTTAGGTACCAAGAATATACCTACATTATCACTATGCGCGCGGCGACCACTCCGGAGTGGTAAATTTAGTAACGTAAATCTTATGTCTAGAGTAAAAAGAAAGAAATTGGTTTGGAATGCACTTCTAGGTATCTAAACGAAAAGGTGCCGAGCTCAGACGCGAGCTAAATTAAACCATATCGCTTACGACATTGAGTAGATATTTCTTTGATTTCCTTTGCTCCGTAAGACTTCTGTACGTGAGTACTAGTAATCTGTGGCAGCGTGCGTCGCGACAGAAGTGCTATTTTTGAAACGCGGAGTCGCCTAAACGATTGGTTTTTCCATACAAAAAATCGTTCGTTTAGTGACTCCGCGTTTGAAAAATAGCCCCACAGGTTTGGGACTCAGCACGGAACAGCAATTTTCTGCCGTGCTGAAGCATTTTATTGCTCTCTCTCGCTCTAACAAATAACGTTCTGAGCGACAGAAAAGGATAACAGAATGCAAAAGTTCCGTCCCTAACTGACAGATAATTTTTGCGCTGCCTGTAATCCGACACTAGATACAACTACGATGCGATAACGAGAAAGCATAATTTGTCGATTGTAAAATATTTTATGTTTTGAAACGTCATTTCATTTTAAAGCCTTTTGAACAACGATTCTTTAGTATGGATGTTAAATTTATGTTTTCGTACCTGGGAAATTTGCATTTATCTTTAAACAGCTTTTATATGATGCCGTAAAACAAAAATTACAAGTGGCTAAAAGTTTTCTTGAACTAACAAAACGTATTCTTTAAGTACTTATATCAAAAATAAAAATACAAATGCACTATAATGTTTTTATTCCTAATGGGTCAGATAGAGCTAAGGGCCGTAAATCTTAAAGGCCGTCTTTCTAAAGGATATCTGTAATAGTGATGGATTGCCGCTTCGCTAATTGCTATGTTCAGATTCTCGACTATTCCTTCAATCGGCCTTTAAAAATTATCTATAAAAAAATGCGTATTATTATATAAATGACGATTTATCATCCTCTGAGCAAACTTCTTGGGAATAGTTGACTGAAAATTGTAATTGTATAATTTAAATGTATAGCTTAAGTTTAAATCTGTATTGTAATTGTAACATAACCATCAGGCTAGGTAGGGACCAATACTGAACTAGGTTTCTTTCGGCGTAATCTTTTCAGCAGTGGTCGTTCCAAAACGCTAGTAGTTTTTAGCTTTTGCACTAAAATAATACAGCTTTTATATGATGCCGTAAAAACATAATTACCTAGTGGTGTATTCTAAGAAGAGTTCTCTAAAAGTGTTCTTGAACTCACAAGACGTAATCTGTAAATATATCAAAAATGAAAATACAAATTCACTATAATGTTTTTATTCCTAATGGGTCAGAAGGGAATCTGTAATAGTGATGGGTTGCCGCCTCGCCGATTGCTATATTCTGATTCACGACTATTCCTTCAAGAGGCCGTTAAAAATTATTTATTAAAAAATGCGTATTATCATGTAAATGACTATTTATCATTAATTATCTGAGCAAAATTCTTGGAAGAATTGACTGCAAATTGTTATTGTATAATTTAAATGTATAGCTTAAGTGTAAATCTGTATTGTAATTGTAACATGCCCATCAGGCTAGGTAGGGACCAATACTGAACTGGGTTTCTTTCGGCGTTATCTTCCCAGCAGTGGTCGTTCCGAAACGCTAGTAGCTTTTATCTTGTGCACTTAAACAATATTTAAAAAAATTACCTTCATCAAAAAATAAAATTCTACATTACATAAAAATAATTGACTTTGACTTTGACTTTGGTTTTTATGATCTTAACGAAAGATAAACAGCTAGTTTATCCGTATTTGCATTAAAAATATACATAAGACTTATCAATTAGTACAGTTGAAAATTAATATTTCGTTTTGTATATATATTTATTACAGAAGCTTGTTACAGTATGTTAATTGAGCTGCATAATGAAACAGCATTGGAACCACGGCTCGGCACAAATTTGATTGAGTATCAACGTTACATGACGTCATCAACATTTTAATTGCTTTTGTTTTTAATACATTTACAATTTAATACTTGTAATCATGTTTCATATTTGTTGTACCTCCCAAACACAAGCGAGTAAAACTTTTCGTAAATTGTGGTCACAGGTGATATTTAAATGTTTTAAATGACGTCATCATCATTAATTTCTTTTGTTTTTAATACATTTACAATTTAATACTTGTAATCATGTTCCATATTTGTTTATGCCTCTGGGACAAAAGCGTATGATACTTTTTGTAATAGTGTGGACACAGGTGATCTTTAATTGTTTTCCATCCCTAAAACTTTATTTTTGTATACGTACTTTTGGATGTTACAAGCGTGTTGTATGTTCTTAGATATTTACATTTAGTTTACTTATTCAGGAATTTCATTACGCCAGCCAGACATATTTTTAGCTTGGTCCAATGGTTGACCGGGAGAGAAAGTCATATGGCATTAGGCCACTTGTACATTTTTTAACTATGCAATAAAGTTTAAATAAATAAACTTTATCAAATTAGTCAGTTGTTCTATGTTTTTTTTATTTATTTTTGTATTTCAACTTAAACCTATCAAACTGTAAACCAATACGATAGAAAAGCAATTAATTTATTGTTCTTAACACAATACATATAAAGCCGTTGTTATGAATTCGTCCAGAAAACAATAAAATAGTTTTTGATATCACTTAATTAAAATGGTACAAAGAGTTTTTACTTCCACGAATTGAAGAGATGGGTTTTTATTAGTCTAGACAATCTAGTGTCTTTAAAAAAAGGATTGCTGAAATGAAAAAAAAATAAGTACTACATTTCTTTACCTCTTCAACCTCTTCAAAGTCCTGTGGCTGCTCTGGCCAAGTATGGCTCTGGTAGTACAGAGAGGGTCATGCTCCTGTAGTGGAGACTAAAAGACCTGATGATGATGATGATATTTCTTTTACAGATCCCAGCTTTCGACAGACGGCGTCACCATATCAGCTCCATCTGAAGCTGGTCGTTGGTCACTCTGGGCTTTATCCTTGTCCAACCGTGGGCTAAGATTCTCAGCCCCACGCACTATCAACGTGTTTAGGCCTATACAGCTAGACTTCTCCCTGCCACCAGCCCTGAAGGTTGGGGAAACTGTTGAAGTGGATGTCAAGATCACGAATAACATCAACAATTGTATGGATGTGAGTATCTTTGAGTAATCATTTAGGAACAATTTTATACTTTTAGAAAGCGTACTTGACTCAAAGGCTTTGATAGGTTATGTTTTAGCGGCGTAAAATTTAAAAAAAAACTTGAGAGGTGTCAAGGGACACCCGGATGGAACGAAGTTAAGAGAGAGAGAGATAGAGAGACAGACAGAGAAACACGCTTTGACATTGGTCGTTACCTAAAAACCATGTCAGAGGCCTAAAACTCTGACACTAGTGTTAGTCAATAACACACACGATAAGAAGAAGAAGAAGAGAAACACGCGCACGCCGCACTGCTTACAACTATAGCAAAAAGTGTCGTTACAACTTTGGGTCTTAATTTTTTCCGTCTAGCCCCCTTTCGCAACGCATGATAAGGAACTCCGTTCCAATAAAAAACTACTACCACTAAGCCATCGGTTTCTTATTTTATTTTCCGGATACTTGATAAGTAATTTCCAGGCATATTTCGTATGTCAATTGACTTCAGCATGAGTTATATTGAAGTTGGTTGATGGTCGCTTCGTGATGAAGATTAGCGAGATTGAGAAGTTCAGATAGGTTTGGTAATGTTTTGCGTTGTATAAATAGGATACAGACACATTATCATGTCTTTACCCCTGACGGGGCAGACAGAGCCCAGAGCCGTAAAAGCCAAAAGTCGTAAGGGTAGGCGTTAAAAAAAATGGGAAACCTGATAATAGCGAATTAGTGATAAAAAGAATACTTACACATTCATTTTGTCATATATCTTTTATAATTTTTTTTTGGAAATGTTGTTTAATTGTTACTGAGTTTATCCAGGAAAATCTAAATGTATATAGACAAAATCATTGAAGAAGAAAACAACTAGCAATGTTTTTTTTAAAATTAAATATACAATATCCTCTAACTTCATTATCCGATCTAGATAATCATGTTCTTACCTGCAAGCAACAAAAAACACAAAAATTAAAAAGAAAAAAAAAACTAGCGTTGTCTTTTAAATTAAAATACGTAATATCCTATCTAGATAATCAGTTCTTTTGTGCAAGCCTTGGCATCGACTAGACACCGTAAGCACTTCCTTACTTTGTGTTACTATAATGGAAAGGAGATTGGATTATTGATTAGAAATTTTCCGCTCTGTTTTTAGTACTAAAGTGCATGTCATTAGAAGTTGGAACTTTGTATATTTTTAGCATCAAACCTATTCTAACGAAGTCCTATTAGTGAGCATTTCTACTTCGTATTTTGTGATGTGTTCTTTAAAACAATAATGGAAGGAAAAATAGAAGGAAAGAGAGGAGTAGGAAAACCCAGAAGAAAATTTATAGACCAAATAAAAGAAAAATTAAACGTGAAAACATATAAAGAGGTTAAGAACTTAGCGGAAGGAAGAGAGACATGGAAAGCACTCCACCGACAAGAGCCCAGCTCTTAAATATAAGAAGAAGAAGATTTTGTGACTAAGTAATACTACATTTGTTAGTTTGTACGACCTCCGTGGCGTATTGGTGATCACGCTAATCCGTCACTTCGAGGTATTGGGTTCGACCCAAGACAAGGCAAGTCAGAAATATTTCTTTTTTAAATTGTCCTGGGTCTTGGGTATTTATCTATGCAGCCAGAAGACTTGGCCTACACTGCCCATAACTGCTCTTTTCTGTGCTATTCGATGTGTTGACATTACTTTTTATAAAAAAACACTGTTTGCTTACTTAAAATCTGCTTATTTAAATACATATTATTATACAGAACAAGCAGGTTAAATAAATATGGTATTTCAATTTACATTGTTACTCTGCCCTTTCACGGTCTAATAATCACCGAGAATTAATTGTTTATTTAGGACCTGTTCTAGATGTTACCATAGCCACTTTCGTTTAAATACTGTGTACCTACACAAATTAATTTTATGAATATACTATAAACGGGTTACTCATATAGAGAGGAAGTTATTGGCCGATTTTTCGACCCCATATATGTGACTTGGGACATGCGCACGCGATGCCGTCCTGAGTCACACTGATAGCATCATACAATACAATACAAAACAGAAACCTTTATCGCACCAAAATACATTTAAATTTTTTTACCACTTATTATTTACAACATGTAATGAGTTACAAGAGGCGGCCTTATCACCGAAGTAAACTCTTACAGGCAACCACAAAGAGAAGGAATGCAAAATATATAATAAGACTAGCTGTGCCCGCGGGCTTCGCTTCCCGTGGGAATTTCGGGATAAATAGTACCCTATGTCCTTCCCCGAGTCTTAAACTATAACCATACCATATTTCATCTAAATCGATTCAGTAGTTGAAGCGTGAAGAGATAACAAGCAAACAAACGAACATTCAAACTCACTTTCGCATTTATAATAGGTATTAGTAGGATAGGATAACAGATGGCGCACTTCGATTTTTATATACTTAATTAATTTAGTAATAAATACAATAATCAGTTGATATTGCATGAGGAACTGTAGACGGTCACATACCGGCTTTGGTTTGCCAGCGTGATGATGCACTTGCTAAGGTAGACATTATTCGTAAACTTTTGCAGCGTAACTGCTGGCTGGGCGGACTCAATTTCAATTTCAATTTATTTATTGCTTTTCACATTATACATATATTAGATTACACTACACAGTCACTTCTTAGGTTAGTAGGTACGACATGAACCCTGTTAGGGCATTGCAACAGAAAATAACGGAACGGCATGCGGATTATTTCTTAGTATGTATCAAATTAAATGTTAAAATTATTATGAATAAAAATGTAATTTCTTTTTAGTCTCACAACAGAATAGAACAGAACAGAAATACAATAACCAGTTGATATTCTAAATATACAGAATATATAAGGTCTAACAAAATATACTGAAACTATTTTATGGGTGAATTCAGTCCATGATACTGAACACCTTTCCCCAAGGAACACGTATCGAAATATGAAAAGCAATTTTTGGCCTCCGATACAAGTTGACCGATCAGCTGATCCAATAAATAAATAATAAAATAAATAAATAAATATATAGGGACAAATTACACTGATTGAGCTAGCCCCAAAGTAAGTTCGAGACTTGTGTTATGGGATACTAACTCAACGATATCATATTTTATAACAAATACATATATAGATAAACATCCAAGACCCAGGACAATTTGAAAAAGTCCATTTTCCAACTTGCCCTGACCGGGAATCGAACCCGGGACCTCTGGGTGGCGGACTAGCATGGTGACCACTACGCCACGGAGGTCGTCAAAGTTTCTACAGATCCAAGTTTCTACAGAAAGTCAAAAATTATTTTTTATATTTCGATATGTGTTCTTTAGGGAAAGTTGTTTACTATCACGTACTAAATTCACCCTTAAAATAGTTTCAGTATATTTTGTTAGCATAATATTTAACTAGATATCCACTAGACATCATATGCGGCTCGGGATAGTATCGTGCGGCCAAGAACTGACTTTCTACGTGAGTAGCCTATTTATCGCATATTTGTAATGTCTGTGGCTCAACGTAATTAATTTAATGAAGTATCGTACATAACATCAAAGAACTTTATGTACAAGAGTATGGACGCCCTTTGTCAGAGCTTAACGAATGACAAACACGATAATATTGTCCTTGGGTAAAGGAGCACTAACATAAATAGAGTCAACATCTATTCAACCAAAGCAGGAAAAAGCAAGGTTGCAAGGAGAAAGAAAACCTGGCTAGACGCCCTCTGTGGCCGAGTGTCATCATGCCACCCTGTAACACCGGAGGTCCCGGGTTCGATCAGGTCAAGGTGGAAAATGATCTTTTACTAATTGATCTGGGTCTTGGATATTTATCTATTTAAGTATTTTTTTTTATAAAATATACACAAGTCTCGAACTTACCTTGGGGCTACCTCAATCTGTGTGAGTTGTGCGTATATAAAAAAAAGAAGCATCGAAGAGAAGGACTGAGATAACTAGTGCTGCTGAGCTATTCCTCCGACCTTAGAACAAAGAGGACTACCACTTAGCTGATCGCCTTCACTAGTTGAAGAGACACCTTATGAAGAAGAAAATCAATTCAATGCTTCAAATCTGTTCTTTTCGACTAACCCTTTGAATACCCTTACCTACATTAATGATGTGGCTCAAGAATTAATTCGACTTTAATTTGCGATACACATTGCTCGAAAGTTTGTCAAGCTATGAAAATTTTTTTGTTTGAAAAAAAGGTAAATATTTTATTTGCTGTATTTTACAACAGTTACTAAACTAGTCTTACACCAAATTGGGGCCACTCAGCGTATGACAATGATTTGCCTTTGGTAAATACATCTTGCTGCTGGTATTTCGTGCTAAAAAAGCACTACCAGATAGGTATCCATAGACAATAATGAAGTTGAAACCATGCAATGTATACTATTGCCGAAATAATAATTATCACCTCAGAACAGAAAATTATGGCGCTCTTTAATCTCGGAGGCCAAGATCCACTTCAAATTGCTGAGCCAAGCGAAGTAAGTAAGGCAAACCGCCTAGTTTTAAAGAAACTGTGGAGTCACTTTTATTATTCTTCTATAATTCCTGACTACAAAAATCGCATTTTACTATGTGTTATATTTGATGTCGTTTTCATTACTCTTTCGTGATATCCCACTACTGACGGTACAGAAGCTCGGAATTTAAAAAAACTTGCTAAGAGTGCGTATCGCCCCGGAATCCGCGTTTTCCGGGAATCACCAGGATCAGCCGGAATCCCTAATCAAAATCCTAGAATAGCAACAGGACTCTTCACACATTGGGGTGGACACTCAAGGACTCTCCGGACACTTGGTTGTGTAGGCTCAATACACACGTAAGACTCAGCAGTGGTCATCATCATTAATTCTAGTCGGCTGTAGACAATGTAGTCACAAGGCTGTAGATCTAGTCAATCTACACATGACGGAAAAAAAGATAGAAATATAAAGTTTGTCTATCTTTACAAGCGATGTGTATCGCCCCGAAAGTGATCCACACGCCGCGGTCTAACGCGAGTTTGAAACGCTTAAACCGGGATAGATTGCCTAATCGCCCCATTTGCCGGGATTCGCCAGGATCGACCGGAATCCCTAATCGGGATTCGAAGAGCGACGCCGATCGCAAACAAATCGCTATCACACGTGCGGTGACGAACTTTCACAAAGTTTGTAATGGCATATTCATGCGTAAGTTATATATCGTATCTCGGTTTAGCAATTATAACAGGTATATGTATTGTCTCAAAGTCCCGATCTTGACTGAATTATCAATTTATTACTAAAAGAAAAACTTCATGCAAATATCATTGCCGAAAATCATGCCTCATATTTCACGACGAATACTAATAATCTACTTATTTATATTATCTATTTAACTTATATCTAAAGTCAAATAAAATGAGGTTCTTACAAGCTTTCAGCACAAGCAGGGCTTTGTATGCAGACAATGAAATAGTTACAGAATATCTAATATTATACGTTTGGGTGCTCCCATCCCACAAACAGATATCCAGGTCAAAATCAAAACACGCCTCACCTCTTTTTGCTTCGGGGGTTGAACCAAATAATTGCATTAAATCTAAACCAACTTCCAATACAAAGGGAATTATTTATCAAATTCTATTTACACAAATCTCCACAAGGATTGGGTCATCGCCTCGGGAAGATTCCAGGACTATAATTGTGACCCCCGCACTCCGTTCCTATTGGCGCAAATATCTGTTGAATCAACACGGATCACCTCGCGAACGTAGGGTGTCCATTGTTTGCGAAAATTCCTGGGAATAATTTATGAGTTTCGTTACTTTGGGAATTGTTTAGTTGAATGTTGAGTTCAAGGTCTGAATTTGGAATTACCAAACAAAGATAGTACTTACGAAATACTTCAGATTGATTTTACTATACAAATATTTTTTCTTCGTTTTTTTTTCTTAGTAACGTTTTCTGTTTTGAAGTCAATACTACGCGAACATTTTCAATAGTAGTCTCCGAAACGCTTAGCTTTCTAAAACACAAAAAAGTGTGAAAGATACGTAAATTATAATTTAGGATACAAAATTGCTGCACAAAATTTTAAAAATTATGCGCTACTGTCCCTTTTTTTAAATTGTCACTTTTGGGTTAGGCTACAAGTGTCAGCACGGAACAACACTTTCGCATGCTATCCTTTTCTGTTGCTCAGAACCGTCATTAGCTAGGGCGAGAGAGAGCGACGGCACGCTATTATAGCACCGGCCGTGCTATACCGTTCCGTCGCTCTCTCTCGCTGTGGCAAAATACCTTGTAACTCATAATACACAAGTGACTTTATTAATAAAAATAATTACAATTTGGACAATAAATAATATATCTACGCCGATGACAGTCTTTAGTCGAAAAAAAGTGAAATATACTTCCGTGCCTATTTTTTCGAGAAAGCTCATCCATCCCTGCGGCCTACGTCGTGTGGTATCAGTATTGATAAGGCGCGGCATATTGACTTAATACCCCCGGGATCAGACCTTCCGTTGATGTTGAAATACCCAGCAGAAGTATCTAACCAGAGTCACAAACTAAATAGAGTTTCGATGAAGCGCTTGAAAGGTTCAGGAAGATGCTAGTTGCAGGCCGCTTACGGATACCTCTTGGTTACCTATGTCTAGCTTTTTTAATCAGACACATACATGAGAATCTTACCGTTGTGGTCTTAGAGAAATGTATAAAAAAACGCAGAATGTTACAGTTGCTTCTCGAAAATAGATCAAGAAATTCTGCAAAAAATCGTATCATAAATCTGTTGAGATCTGCCAATAACCGACACAATAGTAAAACAATAAAAGCTACTAACATCATATGATACCATGTGGGCCTTGATAAATAATGCCAAGCTGTACCCGTGGGCTTCGCTCCCTTGGAATTTCGGGATAAAAACTATCTTTTATCCCTCCCTTAATATCAAACTATATTCATAAAAGCGTGAAGTGGTATCAAACAAATATACAAACTCTAGTAAGTATAACAAAGATAAGGATTAGTAAGGATAGACAATGCCGCTAGCAACCCGTCATTATTTTGTCCTGTACAGTATGTATCCTGTACTGTATCTTTATTTTTCTTTATCGTTGTCTACTTCTACTCTACTCCTTGGGGGATGAAGACGTGGTTAAAATGTTTGTATGTACGTACATTTCTCTTCTTTCAGCAGTTTGCGCCGTTGTCACCATTCCATATTATGCTGACATAGTAACTTCAACTAACATTGACAGTTGTGTAACTTAGTTTTCACTTGTTTGTATTTCGGTAATTTCTCTTGAGATCATCCTCGTATCTGAGCCATAAGTTTTCTCCTGACAATATCTAAATTATACGCAATATTTCTGTACCATAATGTTATTATGTTATCTTATATTTAATTGTCAACTTTTTATTTACAAAATAACCACTAACAATTATAAGTTTATGGCCCAACGCAGACGACAGACCAGACCGTGCCGCACTTTTTAGTCTGTGCAAATAGAACCCACGGAATCACATGCAGTAACGCACACGACGCGCAAAACGTCCGGCGAGCGTCGTGTGCGTTACTGCGTATGATTCCATAGGTTCTATTTTCACAGACTATCACAGACTAAAAAGTGTGTCACGGAGTCTGTCATCTGCGATGGGCCTATGTGTTCAATTGGTCATATGCCGTCGGTGCACGCACATCGATTTAGAAAATGAACTACTCATAGTATTTAATATTATTGCAAAACACTAGTATTGGTAGCTTTTCTCTAAAATCTTAATTAAAAAACACATAAACATACACTAAACTTTTTGACATCAAGTGTAATAAATTACTAATTAAATATTTCATTGTAACACAAACATAAAATATACTTTATTTATAAAAAAATATAAAATATTTTTGAAACTGTTCGAGTCAGTCTCATGGCGAACGTTGTTCTTATTAACGGTCTTAATAATCTATAATTAATTTAAAAATTGTATCAAAAATATTTTATTACAGATGCAACACCCAAAATGCTCTATCTACCCCATTAGGGATAAGACGTGATAGTGTATCGAATTGTAAAAATATTTTAATTAATAATATTTTAGCAGAGGTTTTGATACGTTATTAAACATGAACATACTTGTATCTGGTAATGTGGTATTTATTAACTACCGTCTGTCCCATTACTAATAAAGACGTGATAGATAATTTAAAATGTATTATTACAACAACTTATTTTCTTACATTACATTACATTACAACTTATTTTCTTTCAGGTAACAGCCCTTCTCGCCCTCAGTGCAGGCGCAGCGTTTGCCAGCACAGGAGCCTTGTACGTCACAGAGCGCCTGAGACTTGGTCCGCGAGGCGGAACGCAGTTGGTGGTCAGGGTTGCTGTCAACACGCCCGGCAGAAAGAATATTACCGGTAAGTAGATCTGACTATTTATCAAATTAACTCAAATTCATAAAATATCTGCCCTCTTAAATCAGTCAGTACCTGGGTGACCGAGCTTTGCTCGGTTACATCTTAAACATTAACTACATTTTTTAAACATGTCTAAAAACAATACAAAATAAAAAATTATATATAAACTTGAACATAAAAAAACAAAAGTAAGTCACCGAGTGGGAATCGAACCCGTAACACTCTTTCTAGCGGTCCGCATCCTTAACCGCTGAGCCAAACGGATGGCGGCCGGCGCGACAAAATTAGCGACCATATTATGCGTGGAAAGAAAAACGCATGAAAACTCTAAAACACGCGTTTTCCCCGAAACCACCGTATACCAATTTTCAGCGAAATTGTTAGAGCCGTTTTCGAGATCACAGAAATTTATAAATAAATAAATATACAAGAATTGCTCGTTTAAAGGTATAAGATATAGTATGTATTATTTCTCACCGTTTCCAAGATATAAAACATAAATGATAAAATTATTTACTAGGCAAATTGAAAACATACCGCGACGACTTGACATCCGTAGCGCCATTATGCTAGAGAAAGACCTGACTTTCTTTATTGAACCGATAACACCCAATAACTTTTAAAACTAAACCGATTTTTATCAAACACTAGAGGCAGCGCGCGCGGCTTTGCCCGCGTTATTCACACGGGTGAAGTCGCGGGCATGATGCAATATAGCCTATAACCTTCCTCGATAAACGATCTATCTAACACCAAAGAATTTTTCAAATCGGACCAGTGGTTCCTGAGATTAGCGCGTTCAAACAAACAAACAAACAAACAAACAAACTCTTCAGCTTTATATATAAGTATGGAAGTATGGATAGCTAAGAACTGCAACAGAACTTGTTTTACACGTAAAAAAAATTTCGTCCGTTCCGTCCATCCGTTTGAGCGTTCGATCCGTTTGAGATGCCACAGACAGACAGACAGACCGACAGACATCAGCTTCAAACTTATAACACCCCTCTTTTTCGTCTGGGGTTAAAAATAGTTTCGTGTAAATACAACAAAGAGACATCTCTGCAATAAATCGAACCACAAGCTATACTAGATCACTATATTACTTATTATGAAATTAAAATTATAGTGAAAAACTTTTTAAAAAATCACATTCCCATACAAATTACCTGGGAATGTCGATTTGTTAAGAAGACCATTCGCGACCTCCGTTGCATAACAGTCAAAAACTTATGAAATTATGTCATTTATAGTTGGCATTTTTCTTATAAAACGTTGGTTGTAATTGTGTTAAATTTCTGCTGACAATCATTCCGAACATCTCAATTATACAAAGACAGGTGCCAAAGAACCTGAATCTTCACTTTTGCGATCCGCAGTGAAAAATATTTTAATGAAGCCGCGTTGTCTGACGGTGTTTCGTCGTAATTGGAGAATTAAGGACACCCTACTTTGAGGTGTTAAAAGAAGAATGTTTGATAAAAAAATAAATGTTTTTTTTACATTGTCGAAAATTCTTTCTAGTACATTTCATTTAGCAGGATCATCATTATCATGTCCTTTTAGTCTCCACTGCAGGAGCACTACCCTCGCTGTACTACTAGAGCGATTTTTGGCCAAAGGATTTGACCTACGCTCTCCACGCTGGCCAGACGGGTTGGAGAGGTCTCATTGATGTTTAAAGCTTTGTTTAGCTTGTATTTCTAAGTCGCCTTCTACGACATCCACGGGAAGACTTGGAATAGTCCTATTCGACTCTGCCGGAAACCACACGGCAATGATTTAGCAGGATGATTCGATTTCTTTACGTTCGTTTGTTTCTTAATAATAAAGTCTTCTCTGTATGTGATATTTACAGAGTAAAGATACTCTGTAAATATCACATAAAAAAATTGTACAAAGACGGACTTATCCAAGAAAGGAATCTTTCCAATCAAAATAAAGTATTCGAAGTAACAACTTACAATAAAGTTGATACTTTGACATTGCTAAACCAGTACAGTAGGTAAGTGGACTAAAATAAATGTTTTAGGTCACGAATGTCATTTCTATAAAATTCCTACGAGAAGCTGCTTGGACATAAACTGCAACATTGAAGCGGTTTATTGAGAAAGCATTACGTGACATACATACTGCGATGTTATGGGGACTATATATTTTTTATTTTCGTATCTTGGCAATGTAGGATTAGATTTATAGATAAACTAGCTGTGCCCGTGGGCTTTACTCCTCGTGGGCATTTCGGGATAAAAACTATCCTATATCCTTCCCTGGGTATCAAACTATTCTTCTTCTTAGTCGTACACTCTTGACAGAGTGGTCGTGATTACGGATTAGGTTGTTCGTCCATAGCCGCTGCTCTTGCGATTTTTCTCCACATATCTCTGTCTGCGGCTTTTTTGGAGCATTCCGTTGCCGGGCACTGTGTTACAGCCTTGATAAGATCCAACCACCTTGTTGGAGACCGACCACGTGAGCGCTTGCCTTCAATTCGACCCTGAATCACCAAACGCTCCATAGAGTTTTCTTTGCGAGTGACATGGCCGAAGAATTTAAGGATTCGTAACTGCACAATCGACGAGAGCCTCTTCTTGATTCGTAATTCCTTCAATATGGAGATGTTAGTGCGGTGGGCTGTCCAACTTATTCTGAGGAGTCGACGCCAGCACCACATTTCTAAGGCATCGATTTTCCTCCGCTCATTCAGTCTCAATGTCCATGTTTCAGCTCCATATAGGAAAATTGGAAAGACTAAACAGTACATAAGCCGAACCTTCAAACTATATCCATACAAAATTACATCTAAATTCAGAACACCACTTCGCAAGTATACCCTTTCAAACAAAATAAGAATTTTCTAAATCGGTCCAGGCCTCTTCGAATAATCGGTAAAAATACATAAAAAAAAATCACGACGAATTTATAACCTCTTCCTTTTTTGGTAGTAGGTTAAAAATGAGTTTCCTATGACGACTACTTTTGTACCTTTACCTTTGTCAGTTTATGTTTAAAAAGTTGTTCTAAGTTAGCAAGGTTTAGTAGTAACAATGTAAACAAACATTCAAGCTTTACTTTTCCATATCATCAGAAACGAAATAGGACTCGTCGGAGATAAGACAAAATGCCCCATATTTTCCGCCCAGACAATACGGCCATACATCCACTGCAAGATTTTGTCCTTTATGGCTCAAATCCCCATAAAATTGAGTACCCTTCTTCATGACGCAGCTAGGGAAGCTCAAAGGGGGTTCAAGTGCATATCTATTTTGAAAAATGTAGGCGATTGCATTCTTCGTTCCTAAGAAAATCCGTCGACTGAGCAGTGACCACTCAGTTGTATTAAAGGTGGGATTTGTTTTTCACAACTTTTTTATGCAAATTAGTACTGTATAATGTTCTCAATTAAAAAGAATTGGACTGGTACACTCTGTCAGATACCACACGTCAAGATACCACTCATATCAGAATGATCTCTCATTTTAGTGACGATTTCTACAGGCGGCTGGCTTCCCCTCCCCCAAAAAAACGCTTGCTACGCCAGTGCCCTCTTATTTTAGCTGAAAATTCCATCTGGGAGTTTGTCTTGTCAACAATGCTGCGTCAACATCTCGCAAACTTTGTCTTCCATTTGCTGATACAAAGTTCATAATAAGGTTATCGGACTTTGACGTTTGTTTCACGAGATCTTAGTGACGGTATCATTGCTAAATTATTTGATATAGGTTTTCTTTTTTATTTATTTGGATATCAAACAATGACACAATACATAATCTTAATCACTTTTTTGCTGACTGTACAAAATGCTCCAGGTTAGGCCCAGGCAACCCTGTACATTAAGACATATCTTTTTAATATGCAACATCCTACATATGTCACATTTTGCTACTCGATGAGGTAGTTTTGAAAAATCAAGCACTCCACTCTCAACCTCATAGACCTAGATTTTAATATGCCCAACCTAGTCTAGTTCTTAGAGTATTGAAAACTTTGAGGTCTTGTTCCAGTTTTACGCCATCGACAATCGTAAATTGCGTCAAAATACAGGCCAACATAAAATTACTTTATTCCCAGAACTCCTTTCAACTCCTGACGTAGCATTTTTATCTCTATTCTTTATGATTATGACAGTACGAGTGTTGGTTGGTGCAAAATATTGAGCGGTAGCGTGAAACCACAGATCAAAGAACCTACGGCTGGCCACGACGAAAATGGAAGCCACATTATTAAATTGTTGTCTACAGCTAAACATAAAATATATGCGGGAATAAAAGTATAGTACCTGGGCGACCGAGCTTTGCTCGGTTACATCTCAAACATTAACTATTTTTTTTTAAACTTGTCTAAAAACAATGCAAAATAAAAAAATATGTATAAACTTAAACATAAAATAAAAAAAAGTAAGTCACCGAGTGGGATTCGAACCCGTAACACTTTTTCTAGCGGTCGTTATCCTTAACCACTGAGCTAAAATCAAGGCGGTCTACGCGACGAAATTAGCGACCATATTCTGCGTGGAAAGAAAAACGCATGAAAACTCGAAAACACGCGTTTTCCCAAACATAAAACTAATCTAGATCGATTATTTACCCCCGAAAACCCCCATATACAAATTTTCTGCGAAATCGTTAGAGCCGTTTTCGAGATCACAGAAATTTATAAATATATATATACATACATACAAGAATTGCTCGTTTAAAGGTATAAGATATTTACCGTCGTATGGCATCCGGCAGAGTAGAATAGGACCGCTCCAAGTTTACCCGAGAATGCAGACGGCGACTTATTAAATACAAGCTAAACAATGCTTATAGACCTCTCCAACCCGTCTGGCCAGCGAGAAGAGTGTAGGCCAAACCCTCTGGCTGCTCTGGTCATGCATGGCTCTGGTAGTAGTACAGAGAGGGTCCTGCAGTGATTGATGACTAAAAACACCTGATGATGTTGATCATGAATATTTTAAGTTGATTGACCAACATAAAATTTAAAGAATGACATAATTTTTGTTGTTACCCATAAAATGACACAACTTTTTGTTGACCTCACCTTGTAAAGGTACCAAAATAATATCTGTTTTGAAATAACATCAACATCTTGTAACTTGCGCAGTGTTGTACGTGATATGAAATGGCCTCTCCAGAATACTATCGTCAGAGTAATAGAATCTACCACTGCCGCAGGAAATACTTGGAAAGCAATTGAACTTTTATATTGTTTATAGTGTTTATACCTTTATTCAGATTGCGTTTCTGAATTCTGACGCAACAAGGTTACTAGTATTTAATATATGATTGATGAGAGAGAGATTTTTTTATTTTAGCATAATTTAGTATAAGTTTATTTTATAGCTTAGGTTAATATAGTTTAGTTTAGTTTTTTTTTTGTTGTTATTACTTTTTTCTCAATAAACATATTCCACCAACTTACATATTTTAATATACTAGTTGGAAGTTATTTTTGTATTGTAGACAGTGGCGAATTTACCAAAAAACTAAGGTGGCACATTTCATTATCATCATCATTTCAGCCGCATAACGTCCACCGCTGGACGTACACAGACCTCTCCCAAAAATTTCCAAAATGACCGATCTTGATTATTATGATATTTTAGTGAAAGCAGATCAGGGGCGGCAAAATATAAATAGCCTACTGGCGGCAAATGTGTAAATAAAATGTTTCTAGTCTAGAATAGGAATACTTTGCTTTCTAGATATATCACGTAGGACGCAGAACAGGTATTTCTTTCGTATATGTCAAACCTAATGGCAGTTACGTCAGACGCCTATATGTGCGTCTTTTTTCTTTCAGTTGTTTCCCTTTCCACCAAACTTGCAAAGCGGATTAAAGTCTTTTTATTTTGGGTTTCATTAAAATACTTTTTAATTGAATGGAAATAAATATTAAGTTACATACTGTATTGCGGCTAGGCACGTGCCTAGCCGCAATACAGTATGTAACTTAATACAGTACAGAATTTAATGACACTATGACGTCATAGTGTCATTAAATTCTGTACTTTAATTGATTATTTTTTAATCTGGCTAGAAATAAGTAAGATTATAAGCTTTTGAAATGTGATAGAAGGGGAAACTGACAAGGAACAGAAAAAGATGCACGTACAGCGGTCTTGACATACCTGACCTGACTATAAGGACTCGCGCGTACAAAAGAGATAGTGAGATATCCCCCTGATGTCCCCCTGATGTCTCCACCACGCTCCCACTCTTGAAATGTGAATTACTACTTCATTATAACATTTTCTTGCCGTTTTAAAAAAATATTTCTTTTCAATGGTATTTTTTGTTTTAAACAAAATATTAACCAAAACCATACAAAGCGGATTAAAGTCTTTTTATTTTAGGTTCAGATCATAATACTTTTTAATTGAATGGAAAAAAATATTAAGTTACATACTGTATTGCGACTAGGCACGTCATAGTGTCATTAAATTCGGTACTTTAATTAATTATTTTTTAATCTAGCTATAAATAAGTAAGATATTATAAGCTTTTGAAATGTGATAGAAGGGGAAACCGTCAAGTAACAGAAAAAGATGCACGTACAGCGGTCTTGACATACCTGACCTGACTACCTATAAGGACTCGCGCGTACAAAAGAGATAGTGAGATGTCCCCCTGATGTCTCCATCACGCTCCCACTCTTGAAATGTGAATTACTACTTCATTATAAAATTTTCTTGCTGTTTTCAAAAAATATTTCTCTTCAATGGTATTTTTTGTTTTAAACAAAATATTAACCAAAACCATACAAAGCGGATTAAAGTCTTTTTATTTTAGGTTTCAGATCATAATACTTTTTAATTGAATGGAAAAAAATATTAAGTTACATACTGTATTGAGGCTAGGCACGTCATAGTGTCATTTAATTCTGTACTTTAATTAATTATTTTTTAATCTGGCGTATAAGTAAGATATTATCAGCTTTTCAAATGTGATAGACGCCCCTTCTATCAAGTAACAGTCAAGTTACAGAAAAAGATGCACATACAGCGCTCTTGACATACCTGACTATTAGATCTCGCGCTTACACAAGATATAGCGAGATGTCCCCCTGATGTCCCCACCACGCTCCTGCTTGAAATGTGAATTAGTACTTCAATTAATAACCAATTTTCTTGCTGTTTTCAAAAAATATTTCTCTTCTGTGGTATTTTTTGTTTTATATACTCCTTCTTCTTATCGTGTGTGTTAGTGACTAACACTAGTGTCAGAGTTTTTAAACCGCCTTAAAGGCCTCTGACATGGTTTTAGGTAACGACCAATGTCAAAGACAGTGACCGGGACCGACGGCTTAACGTGCCCTCCAAAGCACGGATCATCTTACTTATCAGGTGATCAGCCTGCAATGTCCTAACCAAACTAGGACAACAACACAAAGTCGTTGCCCCCGCTGGGAATCGAACCCGCGGCTTCGGGTATGAGCCAAACGCTTTAACCACTACACCACGGAGGCAGTCATATAAAAGTTTTATATAAAATATTAACCAAAACCGTACACAGTAAACTAGCTTATGGTTATCTAAAATGGATCGAGGAGAATTAATTAATCACAGTCCTAAAAAAGTTCTTTTTAATTCAGCCCGGGCATTAAATATTGCCTTTGATATTTTTGACGGCCATAAATCACTCAAATTATCCAGACTATTCCAAACACGATACAAAACTTGTGCAGACATAACTACCCAACGGTCATTTATCACGTGGACGTTTTTCAAACTAAAACTAAACTTTAGTGACCATGTAGTGAACGGTGGAGTTTGAAACGTCTTCAATAATAACTTTTAATACGACACTGTTAAAACTTAACTCATTTTTTTACCGTCGACGCAAAAAGTGGTGTGTTATATGTAAAAGTGGCAATTTAACCTTTGATATTTTTGACGGCCATAAATCACTCAAATTATCCAGACTATTCCAAACACGATACAAAACTTGTGCAGACATAACTACCCAACGGTCATTTATCACGTGGACGTTTTTCAAACTAAAACTAAACTATAGTGACCATGTAGTGAACGGTGGAGTTCGAAACATCTTCAATATATAACTTTTAATAAGACACAGTTAAAACTAAACTCGTTTTTTACCGTCGATGCAAAAAGAGGGGTATGTTATAAGTTGTACGTCTGTCTGTGACTCTCGAAAATATAGACTGATTTCGATGTTGTTTTATTACGTGCTTGCGTTCTTTACGGTTGTACTGTGGCCGCTATAAAATATACTAAAAATAAAAAATAAAAACATTTTTGCTTTACATCCTACATGCAAGTGGCCAAAACTGCTGTCAGAATTTCCAAGCCGCGTATAGTCATCTGACATAGCGTAAAGACTGTCATACAACGATGACAGCCATTCATCCTTCCAAAGCACAGAGGAGCTCGAGAAATTTATATGCCACTTGTGGTCACCCATCCAAGGGCGGACCTCGCCCGGTGTCGCTTGATTTGCACACTCCCGCCGAGCTCCTCGACTTTTTAGACATTGTCTGGGGGTACGGAACCCTTCATGGACAAGTCCGACCGCATTTGACCTTCATGTACAAGTCGTCGTATTTGATGGGTTTTTTTAATTATTTCAGTGGAAGTAACTGGATACAGCGCAGACAACTGCTCCGTGTCCTATACGTCTTTCAACAACGAGACCTTGGTCGGGTCCGTCATTAGGTCTGCCAGTGTCCTGGTACTGCCTGAGGGTCTACACAGGAGTGACACCCAAAGCGCTTACTTCTGCGCAAACGGTAAGATTTTTATTATTCATTAAGCCTTATTATAAAACGCAGACTAAGTTTGTTACTAGATTAATATCTTTATATAGGTACTTATAAAAATTACGTGTCACGATGGACTCCTAAACTACTTAACCGATTTTAATTAGATTTGCACACCGTGTGCAATTTAATCAAACATAAAAGATAGCTTCTCAAAAGTTCACCCGAACGAAGTCGCGGGCATCAGCTAGTATATGAATGTATTAATACAATACATCATTAGATTAATATATGATAATAATTATGACATAACTGTGTATTCTATATCTTAGTATCAGAATAATTGTATGTTGACGTTTTGGAGAAAATGCTGCAGTACAGTTTGTTGCCGCTTCTTCTGTACTTGCGCTTATTAAGCGGCAGTAAACTTAGCTGTAAGTAAATGATCTAACGTCAACATTAACCTATTTTGAAATCGAAAACAATGGAAATATTGTTATCAATTATTTGAGTTTTGACTCTTTGATCGACTTCGACCAATTTGACATTTTCTGTGGTATATTACTATACGTCAACTTGATTCGGTCAGATAATGGTTTAAACTTAGTAATAAAGTTAGTCTGCGTTTTATATTAGACAGACTATATGTCTACGAATAAACTCCATATATATTACAAAACTTCTTATAATAAATTAATATCGTATCGTCCTTCGCACAACAATATTCTCATTAATTTTCATTGTCTAGCTAAATATTTAGCCTTTGTCCGAGACTTGGTAATATCTCCAAGTTTACATTAAGTCTGTTTTAATGGATGTCTAGACTTAAACATCAATTTCATTTGCTTTTGTAATCAATGATAAGTAAATTCTGCTCAACTTTATCAAAGTACGTATCTCTTTCATTTTTCTCAAAGAATTTTCGCTAGTAATTGTGTTTAAAATATTACTAAGTATATGTATGCGTATAACCTTATTTCATATTTTACATTACGAGTTGAAGTATTTTTAGTATATATTATTAGAATTAATTTATGGCTCCTACGAGACGGGCCTGACGTTTGGACTGCTAAAAGTTAATTTTATACACAATACTATGTACTTCTATGTTTGATTTAGTAACAAATAGTGCACATTTACTTATAAAGTCATGCTCTGTCTTCCCCATCAGGGATGAAGATGTGATAGTGTGCAAATTTTACAAGTTTTTTTTACAAGCTTTTATTTAGCTTGCAATTTATCTTTTATGTATGTATGAATGTTTGTTTAGGTTCTTGCAACTCAATTTCCAACCAGTTATCCTCAACCGATTTAGCTGAAATTCTGCATACTAGTGTAAGTCGAATCGGGTAACAATACTTTTTTTATTACAATTATGAAGTCAATGAACTGTTCTGATGATGGAGCCGGAGATAATCGACGGAACTCAGTTATAAAACAACACAACCTCATTGAGTAGGACTCGTTTGATTTGTCTTGACAAGTACTTCACGAGACGGATGGTGATAGATGGAACTCAGTAATAAAACGACACAACTTCATCGAGTTTAGGCTTATTTCATTTGTCTTTTTTGTGTCTTTATAAATACTTCGGCCTTACAATAAAAGCTTATACAAAAAAAAATTACTTTAAAAAAATTTTTTTTCTGTTATATAAAAATTATTTCTATTATTTTCATTGTTGAAAATTCGAAAAACGAAAAAACTGAACATTTATGGGATCACTCGCGTGTTTGTCTGTTCGTCCTTCTCTTACAGTCAATTGACTCTAAAACTTTTTATTTTCTCCACAAAAAGAACAGAAAAAAAACTTTGGAATAATGTTTTCAAATTTCAGAACACCTGGCGGTCTCAACACGTGGTTCTTGGGATTGGCAGTGGGTGGCTGCTCCGAGGAACCGAGCTGGTCTTGTTCTGGAGTTGAGGTCCCAAGGAGCGGCGCACGTAGCCCTGTCAGATATACGAGAGCCTTCCGATGATATGTACAGAGTGGTGTTCGAGAGAAGCAGGGTGTGGATTGCTAAAGGAAAACATGGTAAGTAGAATTAAAAACATAAATGATCGATTTTCGTAGAAACTAAAGTTTCAGATCCAAATATTTCGGAAACGGATCCCTACATCGAAAAATAATAAAGCTAACCAAAAATTTTTTTTACTTTATCAATTTTTTGCCATGAATAATATCCCACCTACCCATACCAAATTACAGCTCTCTTGTACTTATAGCCGCTGAGTAGAACCGCGGACATACAGACATGGCAAAACTGTAAGGGTTCCTTGTTTACTATGGAATCCTAAAAAGCGGAATATTATTTTTAACAATATCTTTATAAATGTTTTAGGATACGACGTCCACTTAGCGAGTGCAGAACAGACAGAAAGCGACGAAGAATGTTCTGGAAGCGACACTTGGTGCGCTTGGTGGGTCTGGTGGGAAGGTGGTCGGTTATCAGTCGGAAGGGGTGCTGCCCCGTCGGAACGAAGACTGCTGGTGTGGCCTCTGGCTGCTGACATGAGAATCAAATTTGTTGGCTTCAGCGCGCTCTGGGGAGATAAGGCTGACTTTAGGTAGGAATTCATTGCAAGTCATTTAAAAAGCTAAACTTAGAAATCGCCAAGGCATCAAAGCATTGATCCAGGCAGGAAGTTCCAGCTTCGAGGAAGAGGTCTTTTGACGAACCCGACTCGGCTGGGCAGCGATCGGGAAGCTACGCAGTGTCTTTTCGTCAAAAATACCTCAGTGTCTTAAGACTAAAGTCAACGTACTGGTAAGCGAAGCGCAGACACCCACCCACAAGGTGCTCTGACGATCAGACAAAGATCGCTGGAAGGCGCTGGATACAGGCCGCTCTAGATCGGTCGTTTTGGAAATGGCCTATGTCCAGCAATTGACGTTATGCAGCTGAAATTTTTCACACACCAGTAAACAGAATTAGTCCTTAGTGTGCAGTGCAGGTTTCCTCACGATGTTTTCCTTCCCCATTATCAAAAAGTGGTACTATTGTTAGATGGAAATTACCGTACCATACCGTACCATAGCAAATTTTGACAAGTGTCTGGTACTAATAAAGTAAAAATGTACTAAAAATAATTTATCACAAATTTTTACATCACCCATTTCAGAATCTGGAACTTCAACGAAGAGGCCGGCTTCTCCCAAGTCCTCGAGCTCGATTTACCTCGCGGCGTCGTCCCGGGGTCTGCAAGCGGCACTCTTCTCGTCTCCGGCGGTCTACATCTCCCCCTGTACAGTCTGCAGACGGACTCTTCGGACCAGTGGGCGGAGGTGTGGAGGGACTCGCAGCTGTCTGCCGCCTCGGCTAGTTTGGCACCGTTGTTGGCGTTAGAGCATATCCCGCATTTGGTTGAAGAAGCTGAACGGGAGAAGATATTAAAGAAGTTGCCAGAGCAGGTACGAAACTGATACCTTATTCTTCTTCTCGTTAAGGGATTAAATTCATTATCTAAAGACACATTTCAGACGAAACTGTCGTCCGATAGTTAGATAGACAATTGAAATGGGACTAGATTTCATTGAGTTCTTGAGAAACTTCCAGATTGATCATTTGGTAATCTCGGGGTGTCCAAAATATAAGGTTTTTTGTTATGATGTAGCTCAAGCTGCTTTTAACGTTTCTGCAAACATCATCATCATTCAGTTACTTACCTAAGTATATGTTTTCAGGTCCAAATACTTCTCTCCTTCCGGAAAAGCGACAATTCATTCAGCGACCACCCAGCAATGAGTAGTCATTTATCCACCATCAAAATATTAGAAATACTCACGAAAATACAGGCCTATTACCCTGTCGATCCTGAATTACTACAAAAGATCAAGAAATGGATTCAGTTAAGACAAAATGCTGATGGTTCCTTTACACCTCTAGCTGCTGACAAAGAAGTTGATTACTACCCAGTAGAAATCAAGAAAGGTAATGGAACAGACAAGGAGGTTGATGTAAATGAGTATTATTATTACGATAAAGATGGCAACATGACTGAGGAAGAAATAACATGGGAGAGAACTGTTGAAGTGACAGCTGAAACTTTAGTGGCTTTGCTTGAAGTTGGAGTTGAGAATCAGGTTAGTATAGATGAAAAGATAAATAAATATTTACAAATGAAATTAACATAAACCTATGTTTCCTGTCACTCTTGCATATTTTCATAAACACGTTACTAACGATGGCATATATTTTTAGGTGGATGCAGATACAGCGCAAAAGGCACAGACATACTTGGAGAAGAATTTGCACAATTTGACGTCACCAGCTGCCCTTGCTGCAAGCGTTTTGGCACTTGTACTAGCAAGGTGAGTACATTATCATATTTAGGCATTGATGTTTTTAAATGATTTAGATTAGAGCCTTGAATTGCTATATTTACGTATAGCTAACATAAATGTCTATCTAATATTATTGTTGAAGATAGGTAATTCCGAATTCAATTTATTTTATGATATTTTTCTTGTTACTATAATTCTATCAGAATTCAGGCGTGTCTGATTCGCCTTTCAGCGGGCGTAAGAATTCTTTGAAAAAAATATGCGATCGGCCTAGCCTAACTGTGTAAGTTTACATACATAAAAAGTTACTAGGACAACCTTAATGTGGTTTGAAATGATAGGAAGATTATAAATTTTTTTGTTACCCAAAAGTATCTCGTACTACAAAATTATTATGACGCAATCGTTCATATGATTTATGAGTTGTTATTCAAGTATACCCTTGTGTGGAAAAATCATAACTAATTGTTACATTTGTTTAAAGCATTTGCAATTTCTTTTCTCTATTTCAAAATTTCAGAAGCCCAATAGTTCCCGAAGCATTAGCAATTTTGAGAAATGCGTCTACAACTGAAGAAGGAGAATTTGGCTGGCCTGCACCGAGGAAAGACGCTGCGGACTGGCTTTTGGAAGAAACTTCTAGAAACATCAAGACTACTTCTTATGGTAGGTTTTTAGAATTTTACTGATGGCCAATTCACATAGTCTCAACTACTTAGTCTAAAATACAACTGTTTAATAGTGCTGGTGTAGGTATATTTGAATGGACTTTAATGAAGCTAAAGCTAGAGGAATCGCCGTGGCTACATACCTGGTCAAAGATCATTTGGAATCGAAATAATGTTGAATCGATTTCGACTCAACATGAAAAGCATGTAGGTATTTTGGTTTTAAAACTATGCTTGAACCATTTAGACTCGACAAGAAAATTTTTAGGTATTTTGGTTTTAATTTTTCTAGCTTTTGATCAGATAGAACCTTAAATTTTGTTTTCTATCTTACCGTTCTTTTATCGATAAACGGTCAAGAAAGCCCCAATATTTTTTTTAAATTTATTTATTCTGTTATAGAATAAAGAAAAGAAAATTTTCACTGAACATTTAAGTTTGATCGACATATCGATTAACGGGCAAAAATCCCCAATTTCTGTTTCAAATTTATTCATTCTCCTCTCAGAAGCGGTAACTATGGAGCAATACGTGGCCGGCGTCAGAGTGCTCCTAGCAGCGTGTGCTAGAGGGGCGTTAGCTGAAGGAGAAGCAGCGGCGAGGTTCCTCTACTACCGAGCTTCAACTCTTCAAAGGCATCCCAGTCTGGCGTACAGCGCGACCAAAGCCGCGGCGCAGTATGCAGCTTTAGCTCACGACAGGTTAGTTTGGAATGCAAAAGCAAGCGTCATTCTGAATTTTTAACTTCTAAAAAGGAGAAGGTTATCAATTCGACGCAATCTATCATGCAGGGCGCTTTCAAATGGTCGTTTATCCTGAAGGTAAACCTTAGGTGAGGCATCCTATGTCAAACAGTGGAATTCTTATACTTTCATACATTATTCATACATACATTATTTCATCCTATATAATGTGCTTTTAATCAAATACGAGTATTTTAAGGGGTGATTCATGCCTTAATTTTGAATAACTTGTCCCGACTTCCTTTGGTTAGAGCCGCAGGACATTGCTCTGTCTTCTCCATTAGCACTGAATGAATATAAGTATTACATACTAAACGGAAACTCCTAGTAAATAATAGTGAAAGAATCTGAGCAAAATAAAGGAAGATGAAGAAAAAGAGTATGACTAGAGAAAATCGTACAGTGTACTTCTTTTTTATCTTGTTTGTTTATAAAGCAGTGGTTCCCAAACTTATTTTGTCTACTGCCCACTTTGAGAATAAATATTTTTTTAGCGCCCCCATTTTTTCACCTATTTAAAAACAACTATAACTTCAAATTAAATTAATTAATTATTGTGACCTATTATATATGTATATTATGTAAATATTTATTCTCAAAGTGGAGGATGATATTTATGTGGTTGTTGTTGAGAGTCGAGAGCTCTTGCAGTCGTTGTTTAAGAGGCCTCCTAGCTAAATAAAGCTCCTAGCAAAAAAAAAAAAACATTTTCTTTCTGGGTCTCTTACCCCCCCTTGAGACCTGCAGCGCCCACAAGGGGGCGTATCGCCCACTTTGGGAAAGACTGTTATAAAGCTTTATTGTACATAAGAAAGAACACAGATACAAACCAGAAAAGTAAAAATACCTACAACGGCGAACTTATCCCGTACGAACTTGTATAAGCTAGCGACATATTGTAATAAACTCAAGTGTACGAAATTTGTGGTTTATTCTACGCACACCTTTAGGCGAACCTCGTAAGATTTCGGATCTCTTCCAGTCAACCGGCTAGTACTTGAGAGGAATGTTTACTTATTATGCGTTATTATTCTTTTACAGACACAGAGCACTGACAGTCTCCTTAGCGACAGCTGGCATGGAGCTTACAGACACGTTGGAGCTAAGGGCGCGGACCCCTCCCAGGCCTTTGCAGCTGCCAGGTCTGCCAACGAAGGTCTTTGTCTACGCCACTGGAGCTGGTTGTGCTACGGTACAGGTGAGTATTTAATACAGTAAAATACAATACAATAACCCTTAATTACACAAAATAATGTATTGCTGGACAAAATTGAGCCCTGTGGTTTCCGGCAGGGTAGAATAGAGCCACTCAGGAAATACAAGCTAAACAAAGTTTATAAACATCAATAAGACGGCTTAGTCGAATAAGTGAAGGCTGAGTCCTCTGGCTGCTCTGGGCAAGTATGGCTCTGTTAGTACAGAGAGGGTCGTGCTCCTGCAGTGGAGACAAAAATACCTAATGATGATGATGATGAGAATAAAAATATTGGCCGTGTGGCTTCCAGCGTAGTAGGAGAGTGACGTCACTGCCATTTGGTTTTGAGCGTACGAGAAGAGCAAATGTCCCCATCATGCTCCCACTTTTGCTTCATACTAATATTTAAAAAGCTGACTTGCTATTTTTAGCAAGAAGAAATCTTATTATTTTTTGTCAACATACGAATTAAATATTTTCCAAATAATTAAGAAACTTTCAAGCTTTCACCCCCAATAATTTTTAAACTGCTGAAGCGATTCATATAGTTAAGAGGAAGGAGGAGGAAGGAAGCAAGGAAACTTGCTTTCTTATAAAACCCATCTTTTTGTGTCGGTCTTTAACAATACTTACTAAAAAATACCCTACTATTGTAAAAAAATAGGCTATGCTCGGTGTTTCCTGTAATGAGGAAGTCCGTAGGAGAACAAAAGTCACTGATATAGCCCAGCGGATTAGCTCCTGGAAGTGGCAGTGGGCGGGACACATAGCGCGACGAACCGATGGCCGATGGGGCAAAAAGGTTCTTGAATGGCGACCGAGCGTAGGGCACCACCCACCTACAAGGTGGTCAGATGACCTGACCAGGGTCGCTGAAAAGCGCTGGATGCAGGCCGCTCTGGATCGGTCATTTTGGAAATCTTTGGATAAGCCTTATGTCTAGCAGTGGACGTTGAAATGATGATGATGATGATGATGTTAAAAAAATCCTTCTAACAGTTATAATTCTATAATTGCAGGGAACGATATCCTACTCTACCTACACGCCGAAGCCAGAGAATGCTCTGCTGAACATCCAAGCGGCCATCATCGAGGAGATCAGGCCGGAACGAAGCAGTATCGAGGACTTGCAGGGCAACCTACCCACGCTCATCATCAAGACCTGTTTCAAGTAATTATTAATTGAAATAAATATTAATTCCTTAAACCATATGCATAAAGCTGAAACGGAAAATTTATATTCAGCAGAAGCCAGTTCCTTTTTAGCGTTCCGTACCCAAAGAGTAAAAACGGACCCTATTACCAAAACTGCGCTGTCCGTTTGTCTGTCACCAGGCTGTGTCTCATGAAATGTGATAAACAGATAATTGACATTTTTACAGATGATGTAATGTATTTCTGTTACCGCTATAACAACAAATACTAAAAATAGAAAAGTTGAGTGGGGCTCCCATACAGCAAATGTGATTTTTCTAGATAATAGTAGGAACCCTTCGTGCACCAATACGACTCGCCGTTTTGATGAAATTTCAAAAACCGAAAGAAAAAGTACAATCTTCAATTTATATAACGAGCATCATCAATTATAGGTGAAACAAGAGCGCCTAAACAATACTAACCGTAACAGTATCAGATTTTTCAACTTTCCTAGTGAGCATGCAAATAAATGTGAGTTATAGTGTTAGCAAGCAAAGCCATTTAAGAATCCCCTTGCCCTAGAACAAACTACACTTTTTCATACAAACGTAGACGACGTTTTATTACGAAACAACATGCCCAATTTAGGCAAAATTTTGTAATTTCAAAGATGTGTTGCAATCATTGGGTTATAATTGGTTTCCGACGACGGAAAATATAAATTTGAAATAGAATATAGTCTGTTATTTATTTTTTACCATCAATATAACCCTAGATAAAAGCAATTTCTTTAAAAAAAATTACCTAAATCTGACATTTGGTTTCAAAATAAAACGTAGACTACGTTTGTATGTAAAAGTCTAGGGTGAGGTGATCCTTAAGTTTAACCACAAAGTGATGATGTGCATGCTATGACGCGACCAATAAATTCAACCATTGAAGTGGAATTGCATGCTATGACGCGACCAATAAATTCAACCATTGAAGTGGAATTTCGAGCTTATTCTATTATTCTCTACCTTTACAGGTGGAAAGGCAAAGAGCGTTCCGGTATTTTACGGCTCGAGTCGTCACTCTTCTCTGGCTATGAACTGCATTCTGTCAATCCTGTCGTCTTGGATGGAGCCACTTTTGCTGATCTGCATTACGGTTCTAGAGGGGAGTCCGTGTGGTTCGTGTTTGCAAATGTAAGTATATCTTTGGATTTTGAACTAACATCTACTACAAAAACAAAAAACTCGGTAAATAATTTAATTCTCTTCAAATGAGATGTTTCTTTTTTGTTGTTGTAAGTAAGTGATCAATATCTAATTTCTGGATACAGTACATCAATGTTTTAACTTTCAACGTTTCTAGGACAGATATCAAAATTGATTTTAATAAAGAGATCAAAATGCTTCTTTTTCTTTTCCCGGCATTCCATTGAGATATTTTTATTTATTTTTACACAGATTAGTTCTACGTGCCCCGTATGCGTAACCTATGAAGCGAGATCCAAATACATCATCACCAGCTTAAGACCAGCTTTCGCTAAGATATACCCATCGACACGACCTGATCTGGCAGTCGAAACTTTCTTCCATGCAAGACCTGGAAGCCCCCTTCTCAGAGGAATCACTGATGACGATTTTATCACCTGGTTCGACAAAACTGAACTCGCAAGTCTCAAGACAACGGCAAACATCGATAATATTTGCGAATGTGGACGCATTTGTAGCAGGGATTACGAGTTCCGAAAACATATTGAAACTTCACACAAGCCAGTGACAGTTACTGATTTACCTACAACAACCTCTAGTTTTTCTACAACTGCTACTGATATTCCTTCAACAAAATTGACTGAAGTTTCAACCACCACTGAACAAACAACTACCAAACAAATAACTAGCACAAGAACCCCCATTACAGCCATTCCTATCTCCACTTCAACAGTAACAACAACAGAAGCTGTTTCTTTATCAAGTCAAGAAACCTCCACGATGGAAATAAATGATGGAATCACACTTGTAGAAAATAACAACACAACTGATATCGTTGAAGTAAAATATCGAGATGATCCTATAATAATCCCAACAGCTACTTACGTTAACATGACACAAGATCAAAAAGTAAATAATAATATTATGCCTTTAGTACCAAAACCTAACGGAGAACTAATTATTCAGAAATTATCTGTATCGAAAGCCCTGCTTAAAAAAGAAAATGCTAAGAAGAAACCTCTGCCAAGACGAAAAGGCACTCTCAAAGCCACTTATGGCGACAAACAGGATAAATTCTTCGCAAAATCTAAAATGTTAAATAACAGTATGCCAACTGTAAATGCAAGTAGCCAATCTGATAAACAGAAGATTGTTCCCGTAAAATCCACACCAAAACTTTCAAAAGATATAGGTCATTTCGAAGATAAAACCGTTATTTCAAAACTTGAAGATGATACTCGTAACATTAGCAAAAATGAAACAAAGGATTTGAAGCAAAAGGTCATTAATCAAAATGTTACAAAAGTGAATAAGACTCACACACCTTCTCACTTCGAAACTTCTACTATTCCACATACAATAATTGCAATCACAAATAGCAACATAAAAACGATTCACTACAGGACTAAGAAACCTAAGTCAGTGACGCAAATCAAAAAACCAGACACAAATCAAGGTCACAGTACCATCAACGTAACAAAAAATGTCTCTGTAAGTTCTGACACCAAAATAAACAATACAAAAATGAAAAATCCAGATAAGCTTGTTGCGAAAACTTTGAAGTCAATAAATAAAGAAATCCATAAAGTACCACCTACACCTATTTCTGAAACATCTAAGACTTTGTCTGATCCTCCAAAGTTAGACATTGCGCCAGAAAACAGAGGTGGTTTCGAAATTCTGGATAAAAATAATATATGGGAACTCCTTAAAGAGGGTTCCGATCCTGATAAAATAGAAGATAAGTTACAAGTACACAACAGACTAAATATTTTAGCACAAAACGTGTCAAACTTAGCGCAAAATGATAATCGTTCATTATAAACTCTATTGTTATGTAATATGTAAGACACAAAGACTTCAGTAAATATTTTTGTAACACTCACGCCACTAAACCTGTACTGATTGTTGATAATTCAATCTACACGAAAATTCCTAAGCACACTGATTGTTGGTTGTTAGAATGATGTAATGTAATGCACTCATCGTTTGTGTAATTAAGTTACAATTGGGTGTTTGTAAATAGTATTTAATAAGCTCTAATATAGATCTATTGTTAAGAATATGCGCTGTGAGTAAAGAGTTTTGTGCCCAATTGCTCAAATCCTTGTCTACATCCTTGTTTCCCTATTTTGTTATAGTAGAACTGGCTTTGTTAGAGAGAGTAGTCAATATGAAAGTAATCTAACTACTAGATTTAATGGAAATACCCTTCGTGAAGTCTGCTAAGCGAAAGGATAATATGGCTTGGTCAATGCTTGGGCAAACTTAGGGATGCTGAAATAAATTTAGAAGAGCTAGAAAGCAAACATTTTAGAGTAATTTATGAAGGGCTGCCTTTAAATTCCCTTTTGATTTGAAACGTTAAATTTAGTCCTAGAATATCCAGAGGTTGTACAGGTAGCCCTTTTAAATATATTAAACGATTTTGTACTTATTAGTTTTGTAAATACGCGAGATGCCAAAAACCTAACCCTTATTGAACTAGTAGTTTCCTTCTACGTTTTTCTAGGGGATAAATATTTACCCTTTAGTATAAATAGTGAAACTTAGTGTTCTATAGAATTGTAATGTAATGCTATGATGCCCCAGAATTTCCATCCGTCTAATCTATCGTCTTCTGTATCTATTGTATGTAAATTGTAGTTTCTTACTTGTAGCTGTCTAGATATATTTGTTTTGTTTGAATCGGCAGTAAATGTTCACAATTTTCTTTTATTTCAATTCTTAGATTTTTTTAAATTCAATTTAAATATATCTTTATTATCATAGGATTTTTATAATATATCTTAATAATCGTCACTTTGTTTTGTTGCACAATTGTTGACGTCAAATGGTTACTTACAGCTAAGCTAAGCGCTAGTGCAGAAGAAGCGGCAACAAAATGCATTACAGCATTTTTTCCAAGGACGTCCGCTCCCAATTATATTATTATTTAAAGCGTGAACAGAGAATACATTGTTTGTTATCATAATTTAAATTTAATTTTCAGAATGACAAAATTCTAAAATAATGACAAGTTTCAGTTTGTAACAAATACATACCCGTTTTTGTGAGTATACAAATCTTTTAAAGGGACCCGCGCTAATCTCAAGCCAGACTTATTTGTCTTTAAGGTAGTCATCGGTCCTATAATAAACTACGGAGTACTTCTTTACATAACCCTTCGAAAGTCGGCATAGCAGACACAATAGTAAAACAATACATCAGACGCCCGCTCCGGGCGTCCGACAGTTAAAGGGATAACTTTTAATGTTTGTTTCTGACATCTCAAGGACTGATTTTGGCAATTAATTATATATTTGACATTGGTCCAGTACTTCAGTGGTTCTTAAAATATTTCAATCTTTATTATCAACATTTTTTTGTTTCAAAGCCTTTTCTCACTTAGGGCATTTGCAGACGAGCCACAGGGCACCAGCTTACCAGTAACTTGCGACCTTGATGGGTGACTCAATAATGTGTTTTTTTCTTTTCAGTTTCTTCTTCATTTCAGTAGAGTTTGCTGTCGATTCCAATTTTTATTCTTCTTATAGAATCTTTAGAACCCAGTTTTGTGCGAATTTTGTCTGACCTTTTAGATTCTTCGTTGTAAATTGTACTTACCTAAAACAAAGATTTAGAATGTATGCTGATAAAGTTGTATGTTTGAATTTTAGAATAGTACTTAGTTTTCTTTTGATTTTATTTATATTAATAAATATTTGTGAGTGTGAGAAACTGCGCACACTAAGGATTTCATGACATGGATGAGACCCAAACAACATTTCAAATATTCAATGTATACTGTAATGGACGAGCGACAAATGCCCGCGACCCTGGTCGGCGATAGTCGATGGTCGTCGATGTATTTCGCCAACTGTCAATGCTGTCTCGAACTGTCGTCCGACGGTCACCGACAGGCGTCGCGAACCGTCGCAGGGATACTGTCGTATGCCTATTACAGGCCTAAATAAACACTAAACAAATTTTATTACAATAACTACAATACATCATTTTTATTTATTGAACAAAGTACCTAGATACCAAGATATGTTTAAAAAAAATACTATTTATTTACAGCAGCTACTAACTATTACAGAGTCTAACTCAGGAGTCTAACCCTCACCTCATAAAAATAAACAACCGTTTGTTAAACCTATTTTAGTTAAAACATGTTCCTTTTCTGTGAAGCCTTTCCTCCTTTTGAACGTTTGAATTTGAAAGAACGAGACAAAACATACTTTCATTTATATATGTTTAGCAAACGGTTGTATTTTTTTATTACCGAACTTCAGCGAAATTATACCTACGTGCAATGCCGAACTTACGTCACGTTTTTTGCGTTGTTCAAGGGTTGATTTTTTTTTGCATAGAGGGAAGTATGGCAGACACTCTGTCCATACATAAACAGCGGATGAAGAAAACGTTCCTTCACTCCTAAATGTTATATGATCTCAGTGATTTTTGTATGCTGTTGATACCATAAATGCTTAATGTACTTCCCTGTCATATTGCAGACTGTCATTAATCTACGTCAGATGCCTTAAGGCAGCTCGAAAAATCAGACGCTTTTGTAAGCTATTAATAAACTCAATAAGAATTCGTCAAAATCTGTATTCCTTAAATCGTATCTGCTAATCAAAAAATTTACTGTCATTTCTATGTTCATTTTCATATTCAAGGTCTTTTTGTATGAATGTCTTTAATTTTTATAGAATAAAATTATAATATAACTCGAAATATATGTGTAAATGTAAGGTTGTATGAAACTAGGTGCTTGTGCAGAAGATCTCGTCAATTTAAAGTGTATAAATTTCTTTGTGAAATTAAGGTTAGTTTTAAACAAATCTAATGTTTGTGCTTACAAATAAGCTAGTCACTTACTAAGTATGGAAACTCGATGTACTGACACAGATCTTTAGAAAATATAAAGAGATACCACCCACTTTGTCAAAGTTTTATTTAATCAAAATAAATAAATATAACATAAAATAAATATAATATAAATAAAAACGTGGAAGGGACATACTTGTAATAAATTGAATCAAAGGCTATAATGTACTAGATCACTATAGTACAATAAAATTAAAATAAAAGCATATTATTAATCAAAAAAAATTTCGACATTCCCATACAAATTGCCTGGCGGCTGCACTGTTTAGTATGGAAATGCCAATTTTTTTTTAGTTTTGCCTATTTTCTTTTTGTCTTTTTCATCATCATCATCAGGTTTTTTGACCCCACTGCAGAAACACGACCCTCTCTGTACTATCAGAGCCATACTTGGCCAAAGCAGCCAGAGGACTTGACCTATACTCTCCTCGCTACGGGAGAGGTTTCTGATGTTTATAAGCTTTGTTTAGCTTGTATTACTAAGTCGCCTTCTACGACATCCACAGGAGGACTTGGAGTGGCCCTATTCTACTCTGCCGAAAACCACACGGCTTTGTCTATATACCATGTATATGATGATGATGATATAGACCAGCCTTCAGCTTACGAGATATTTCATTTTATTAACTCTTAATACATCACAGACTGAACTGAGGACCTCGGTGGTACGGTAAACGGGAGAACGAATTAGCGCTACTACTCCCCAGCCAGGTTTTCAGATCTGGGTTAGGGCATTATAGGAGAAGTAAGTATAATACAAGTTTTCAGCTAGCCTCGAGATTGCTTGCCTACCTTAGAGAGCGATGAGGATTCAGATCCCCGAATGAAAGTAGATGGGTATAGAGGAAGAGGAAGGCCGAGAAATACGTGGGAAGAATGCGTTAGATCGGATATGGGGGAACGGGGGATCAGTACAGAGATGGCAAAGGATAGAAGGTTTTGGAGGGAGATGACATACAGAGCCGTCCCCAAATAGGGAAAATGCAAGGAAGAAGAATATAAAGAATTACTACTTATTATACTATAAATTAAAACTGTTACTAAAAATAAAAAAGACGTGTGGCACTCGGGGACTGCCGCGGTAAAGCTATTGCAAACAAGGAAGGACGGCAACGTCGCAAACGGACGACGGAGACGAAGCGGCAACCTACATGGTAGGCGGAGTGGAGAGCGTGAGGTTTTTTCGTTACAGAATTTCTGGATTCGGTCCCCGCGCTCAAGGCCCGCGATAGAAGCTATGCAATAGCTTAAAACATTAAAAAATAAAATAAAATAAACCGAATTATAGTCCAAAATCATACATAAAATAGTATCTAGGTATTAAATACCTGCTGGCATCCAGTGCTAATGAGACTAATAATTTTTATACAAGGTTCTCTCTCCCCCTAAACAACAAAAGATACATTTATATAGGTACTCGTCATCATGATATTGTGTAGGCAGAACCTTGGAGCGAGGGAGTGACAGATAACAAAACGGTAAGTTGTTGAAGCGTCTTATCTTATTCCCAACATGATTTTTTAACGCTCAATGCTAAAAGAAAAATAGTAAACTGTCCAAGTGGAAAAAATGTTTGACGTAAACTTTCTTTTTTTTAAATAACACAAAGAATCATTCGTTCAGTTGAGCATGAACGTTTTTGATGTGTAATGTTTTTGTATCCTTATTGACAAGCGATGGTTAAGCCGATAGTTCAAAGTAGCTGTACTGATTTGCTTTCGTGTTCGGTGGAGGGAAAGTGATTCTTTCAGATTGTGAGTGAGTTAGTCTTCAATAAATGTCAAAGATGAAACAGATCAAGGGAAAAGTCAGAATTTTGATATTTGTATTTTGTTAACGATCAAAATATCTGTTGCTCTTAATGTACTAGGTAGAACTATTGTTATTTGTAATAGTGGCTTTAGTTTGTGAACCTCGCAAGCCTGTCTTTGCATCAAACCCCTTGAAGATTTTCGATGATAAAAAAGTTGCGACCTTTTTTCAAACAACGTTTTAATATCTATATAGGATAAAAAAGTTTATTGTTATTTTTGAGAATTTTTCGACATGTTCGAAATATGATAGTTCAGGAACGAAGTTCCTTTTCGGAAGGTACGGATTTGGCGAATGTGTAAGGTTTCGCCGTCACGATCTTTTTTAGGGGCTGGAAATTTTGTTTTCTTTTTTCATTTTTTGTTACACGATTTCGTTACACGATACTGAGTTTTTTTATTTTATTTTCAACCAACTTACAGAAAACCAAAAGCTAAAACAAATAAAGACTCCACATAACTATCGAACTTGCTCACAAAATTTCAGGAGAATCGGTTGAATAAAGCGACCTTTTGAAAAGTCAGAGAACAGCTCCTATAATAGTAGAACAATGGGACAGTCGCGGACACCTAGACAGCAGGCCATACGAATGATTTTTTGCCCAAGCTAACCTGCAGGCGCTTTGCGCTTGCTCTGTCGATGATTATGATATCATCATCATCAGGTCTTTCTGTCTCCACTGCAGGAGCACGATCCTCTCTGTACTACCAGAGCCATACTTGGCCAGAGCAGCCAGAGGACTTGGCCTACACTCTCCACGCTGGCTGGACGGGTTGGAGAGGTCTCATTGATGTTTATAAAAGTCGCCTTCTACGACATCAACGAGAGGACTTGCAGTGGACCTATTCTACTCTGCCGGAAACCACACAGCATACATTATGATATAACGGGCTTTATATCTTTTATTTGTTATTTAGAGGTCAACTTTCATATCTGTTTTCTTTCCTAAAAGTTAACAGGGAGAGAATGCTTTGGCCTTAAGTCCCAACCCATTGTAGCTTTTGCCTCAGTAAAGTTTGTAAATAAAAATGAAATTATTTTAAAAAATTCGTGTGTCGCTTCGTCTTGTCTTCTTGGGACCCAAGCCTGATTAAATAATCGTTTCGATCGCAAGCGCCTATGGTTTAAAATATAAACAAATAGAATGCTTTCGAGTCGACAGCAACTTTTGTAAATTAAGTAAGATTTTCTACTAAAATAAATAGATATACAAAGTCCTTTTTTATTAAGTACAAATATTTTAAGGGGTGATTCAGTCCATTATTTTGAACAACTTTTCCCAATAAATGTATATCGAAATACGAAAAAAAAAATTTAGGTTTTCATAGAAGTTGAAGTAGTCACGTGATATCATTACTATGGAAAATGAAAATTATTTTTTCGTATTTCGATATACATTAACTGGGAAAAGTTGTTCGAAATGATGGACTGAATCATCCCTTAAAATATTGGTACTTAATTAAAAAGGACATTGTATAATAGAAACATGTTTAAGTAGGCATACATTTTCTCATCAGTTTCGGCGTAAGGAGATTACTTATATTACAATTGTTTCTCATTTTTACTATTTAGAAAAAAGGTTTATCTAAATATTAAAAATGAGAAAATATTTTTTATTGTCTTTGTTTTTATTACAATTTAAGGCGAATAACATGCAGGTGTTTCTCTGAATTTGTTGATACTTTAACTTCGTTGGTAGATATTGTTCATCAAGCTTTAAAACGAGGCGGACTTAACTAACGTACTTATGTTATACCACAGAATTAATAATAGTATTACATACAGAACGGAAACTCGCACCCTCCCCCGCAATCTGGCTTCCCCGCAACTCCTCCCCCGTTATTGTGAGGTGTAAGAGCCTGTAAAACAGGGTTCTTGCTAGTCGCACATTGGCGTTACGCGAGTTACTTAGGATTGTTGAATAATAATGGTGAGAAACTGCGCATATTATCATTGTCTATCCACGAAAAATAAAAAAGAACGAACATTTTATAGATTTCTGAGTGATGAAAACAGGTAAGCAAAGCAACAAATTCTGTGGTGGCGACCCTGATTGTCTAACTCACACATTTGACGTGTGCACGGATGTATTGTTTCGCTTGTAGTAGTACTAGGTAAATATGCTGCTCCGTTTGTATGAAGTGCCATACCTGTGGTTATACTTCAAACTGTGATTTATGAAATATTTTAATATTTTTTTTATTTTTTATTTAGTAAAACGATTTACTTATTAGTATTTCAATTTCAATTCTAATTAATTTATTGCATTTATATCATACCTACTTACATCAGTTCTTAGTCTTACTAATATTACCACTGTTCTTAATTACAACATGAACCCTGTTGAGTATTGCAAAAATAAAATGGAACGGCAAGCGGTCGTTCTTGTCCCAGAAGAAATATTTTACATTAAATTAAAAATAAGTATGTATTTAATATTATTTATTACAAAAATAGTTTATTTTAATTAAACGAGACGCCTTTTCAACATGGTATCGTTTGATTTCAAAAGATTACGCATTATTTTATAATTATTTGAAAGTAAAGATAATTATTAGAGTAATGAAGCAATCTAGTTCGTAGATAGGCAGTTGCCGGATGAAGGCGGACTAATCTTAACACAATTATATAACGACAATCTAAATTGCAATCGTTATTTCAACACTACCTGTATAATTGTTATCTGGGATAAAAAAAATATTGTAAAACAATATTTAGGCTAAAGAAAAATATTTAGGAGAAGAAAGTCAAATAACTGATGTACGGCCACAGATTATAAAAGTTTAAGTACGTCTGAAGACTTATTAAAAACTAGTTGTGTAGTTTGTCTTCTAAGTACTCTTCAATAGAATAATAACTTATTGTCAATAACAATGTTGTTTTTAGGGTTCCGTAGCCAAATGGCAAAAACGGAACCCTTATAGATTCGTCATGTCTGTTTGTCTGTCTGTCTGTCCGTTCGTATGTCACAGCCATTTTTTTCCGAAACTATAAGACCTATACTGTTGAAACTTGGTAAGAAGATGTATTATGTGAACCGCATTAAGGTTTTGACACAAAAATAAAAGAAAAACAAAAAATTTTGGGGGTTCCCCATTCTTAGAACTGAAACTCACAAAATTATTTTTCATCAAGCCCATACGGGTATCTATGGATACGTCTTCAAAAATGATATTCAGGTTTCTAATATAATTTTTTTCTAAACCGAATACTTTGCGCGGGAGACACTTCCAAAGTGGAAAAAAGTGTGTGTGTGTGTGTGTGTGTGTGTGTGTGTCCCCCCCCGTAACTTCTAAAATAAGGGAATCATAGACCTAAAAAAAAAATGATGTTTATTACCATAAAAACTACCAGCGAAAATTGGTTTGAACGATATCTAGTAAGTAGTTTTTTTTTAATACGTCATAAATCATAAACGGTAATTTACCTTTCTAAGTTGATTGAATAATCAACTCAAATATAAAAATTAAAAAAAAACATATTGCAAGACTTTTATATTATGTTATTTGCTACTACGGAACCCTTCATGGGCGAGTCCGACTCGCACTTGGCCGCTTATTTTTTTTATCTCAAAGTACTTTTATTCATGTTAAAAATTAATGTTGCAAGTTTTTTATTAAATATTTTGTCATTATCTTCTTATTCGATGAATCTTGTGATTTTGGGGGTTTATTAAATATTTTATTTGTACTTAAATATGGTTCGTTATTGAATATGTCCAGGTTTTATTTTTTAACTGTAGTGCCAGTCTATACTTGTCGTGTGTTTATATTGCATGTGTCTTTCATTTGCGTAAAAATATGTTTATTTATGTGAATCATGACAGCTAGCAATCATTATCATCATCACCTAGGCTTTTTAATTTTCGCTGCAGGAGCACGACGACCCTCTCTGTACTACTAGAGCCATACTTGGCCAGAGCAACCCGAGGATTTGGCCTACACTCTCCACGCTGCATGGCCAGAGGGGTTGGAGAGGTTTAATTGATGTTTATGGGTGAATTGCCCAAGCAGAAAAAATACACGGCAATCCTGAGAACGGTAGTGCAATGTACTAGTTTATAATTTTGTAATTTTTTTCTTAGTAAAGTAAGTACTTCTCGACCTTGGCAAAAAAAATCTTCGAGAAATGGCCTCTATTACATTAAATAAAAAATGACAAAATGTCATTTTATCATCACGGTGGCTTGTCCTGAACCTAACTCCGCTCATAAAATATCTTCCCCTGCAAATACATCCATTATTTGGATTAAAATTGATTTCAGTATTGTTAAATTATAATATATCCTATCAATTAAACAATTATTGTTTGTTTATCTTCTTTCTGATACATTTGACAAGCTTTTGTCCGGAAAAAAGTTATCATTTCAGAGGACAGTAAGTTTTAGTAGAATAATCCTGTCAACATTGCGTTGTTGCGTCCCCCCTGCCTTTCCTCACTTCGGATCCGTCCGTCTCAAGCTCGCGAAGTACACGCACCGGTCGCAACGTCATTGTGGGTTCCCACCAAAAAGTAAGTTTATCATTTCGGTGGTATGGGGACAAAAATGGTTTCATTTCGGTGGCTCTTATTACTCGTGCTAGGTTCATTTTAATTTATTTCAAAATTGTGTTTTAAATTCGCCCTAAGTACTGTTTTGTTTGAGTAGTGTTGAAATTTTAATAATGATTTTAATTCGGAGTTATATGTAAAACTAACCTTTTTTTATCATCTCGGTGTTATCATTTCAGTGGATTCGGTGGACTATAATACCGATAACAGTCCACGAGAATGAAATGTACCACTGAAATGATAAATCCATAAAGTTTTAGAGATCCTTGTGTCAAATATTAAATCATTTCAGTTTTGTGATGTACTTTTGCCTAGAGTGTAGGTCCTATATTGTTGATGTATTATAGGGGGGTTGCCATATTCACTTAATACTGCTAGTGTAGAAGTAACACTAGCTGTTGCCTGCGACTTCTTTCGCGTGAAATTCGAGTTAAATGTATTTTACATATAGGACAAATCATACAGAATGAGTTAGTCCTAAAGTACCTAAGTTCGAGACTTAAGAACGTGGTAATCAAACCTAACAAATATACAGACAGGAACCCTAACTTCGCAGACGATTGTTCTTAGCTGTATCATTTCGGTGGACTAATTTCATTCCGGTGCACAGTCTTATCATTTCAGTGGCGTAATTATCATTTCGGTGGACATTTTTTTTCATTTCGGTGGACACTTTTCATTTCAGTGGATTGACAAAAATTCAACCTTAAATATTTCAGTAAGTTTTGATGATATTTGATGTCCACTCCCGCACATGTTACACATAAGGCTAAAGTTTTATTTGTTACTCAATATATATAGATAGCATCGTTATAAAAAAATCCCACCGAAATGACAATTAAAAATCTCTTGTTGAAATTCACCCTTATAAGCTTTGTGTAGCTTTTATTTCCTAAGTCGCCTTCTACGACATCCAGAGGAAGACTTGGAGTGGCACTATTCTACTCTGGTGAAAACCACATGGTGGACACCGCTTGACCTTCCTAAATCCCCTGGGTGAGTCAGAGTTAGTTTTTCGAGTGGCTAACACTGGTATTAGATTTTTCAGCCATCTGATATTGCTTTACGACTGCCATACAAAGATCACAGCCGAGACCAACGGCTTATACGTGCCTTTTGAAGCACAAGGGGCTGTCAATTTTTTATCCCACTTATGTTCACTCATCCAAGTACGGACCATGTCCGGTGTCGCTTTACTTGCAAAAGGCCACCGAGCTCCTCGAGGGCCACTATACTCGTAGAGTTTCTTCATTTCGTTCTGCCTTGAAAAATCTAGCCAGACGGATTGGAGTGGTCTAATTGATGTTTATAAGCTTTGTTTAGCTTTTATTTAGTAGGGGTGGTTCTATTCTACTTTGGCGAAAACCACACGGCTAGCTAGCACTTCTAAATCTTGCGCTCCTGAGCTTTATATGCTTCTAGCTACAAAGCTAAAATGCTCTGTCCCCATTAGACATAAAAACGTCTATATACATACACATTTTATGTATGTATGTATGTATGCAAACAGGCATTATCTCACGCAATTGTGGCAGTTACTTATGGATGCATCCACACGACTAAGATTTAGACCAGTCTTTCCCAAAGTGGGCGATAACGCCCCCTTGTGGGCGCTGCAGGTCTCAAGGGGGGCGGTAAGAGACCCAGAAAGAAAATGTTTTTTTTTGCTAGGAGCTTTATTTAGCTAAGAGGCCTCTTAAACAACGACTGCAAGAGCTCTCGACTCTCAACAACAACTTGTGAACATCAACTAATATGAATTAAAACATTGCTCAAACTCGGTTCTATATTTCTGTCTGCGTAGTTCATATATCTGTCTTATTTTATTGAATATAGAAAAAATGAAAATCATGTCAATCGGTCGCTCCGTTTCGTAATGAAAGTAGACACAAACAAACAAATAAAAAGGCAACAGACACACTTTCGCATTTTAATAGTTATTAGTACTCGTAGATATCTATCATGTTTTAACAAGTTTTTGTTAAATTACCCGAATTGTGCATTCCTGTATCAGTTGGCTGGTTCATTGAATACTTGTTCGGACTTGTTGAGTACGTTTGAGCGTCGAATGAGATAAACGAGTTTATGCATGTTTGTTTTATTCCTGTCGATGCGTGCTGCTTAAGCATTCCTATATAAACAATGTAATATTTATTTTATTTTCATTTGTGGTTTCGCGCGCAATAGAGGAGCAGTACTTACGCCTCCTCTACACTACTCGCGAAGTTGAACGTATTTCTCAAAGCAAAACAATGTCGGAAGTAAAAAAGAAGAGACGGCAATACTGTGCGGAATTTATTAAATTCGGATTTATTGAAAATCCCACAAACCCATCGTCGCCTTTGTGTCTTCTATGTCTAAAAACATTTTCGAATGAAGCAATGAAGCCTTCAAGGCTGCAAGATCATTTGAATAAAATGTATCCAGATAAGAAAGACAAGAATGTAGCATATTTTCAAGACCTAGAGAAGAAGCATAATACTCAGCCAAGTGTAGCAAAACTATTTTCGGCGGCTGCTAAGCAAGATGACGACGGACTTCGAGCTTCGTACAATATCTCTTTGTTAATTGCTCAAAAAGGCAAACCACATAACATCGGAGAAGAGTTAATATCAATATCAAATAGGTTTCAAGTTGCGGGTTATAGTAAAAGTTTCTTTTAGAATTCTCCGTTAATATACATATATAGGTCACAATAATTAATTAATTTAATTTGAAGTTATAGTGGTTTTTAAATAGGTGAAAAATGGGGGCGCTAAAAAAATATTTATTCTCAAAGTGGGCAGTAGACAAAATAAGTTTGGGAACCACTGATTTAGACCATTACATGCGGCGGGAGTCAAGTGAGTGAGTGAAAATGATCTTTTTCTTATGTTTTAAATTCCGTTCTTTATGTAGGTACTCATTATTTCTGTGATCAAGTTATATCAGTCAAACGAGACACTATCGAGCGGCGATCGAGAAAGTTCCCGTCACACTCAGCTCCTGCAAACATTATCATCTCCTCATGCATGGCGCAGGTCGTATAGCTCGTGGTTTGATATCGTGGTCCCTTTTCCGTTGTAAAGATAAACAAAAAAAAATGAAAAAATCCTTTTTCTAACTTGCCCTGTCCGGGTATCGAGCCCGGTATCTCCGAACGGCGGACTAGCGTGGTTACTACTACGCCACGGAGGTCGTCAAAACTAGTTCAATGGTGTGTATCTCTCGTAGACATACCTAGATGTTATAACAGTCATTGACCTCTTGCCTGACAGCTCAAAAAATTTTACAATAGCACTCAATACGAGAAAGTTAAGACGTTCTCTGCCCTATTTCCCCCTATTAAAACAAGTCATGCCATACTATAGTATCTATCGTATACTATGTATATCTATTCTGTGGCCTAATGAAGATAAATCTTATGCCTGCCATAACCAGGCTACCAAATTTTAATTGTTCTTTACTAACCTATATCTGTCCACTACTTAACTAAAAACTTCTATTATGGACATTATATCTTTAAAATTTATCAAAATATACTGAAACTATTTTAAGGGTGAATATAGCCCATGATAGTGAACAACTACCTATGTCGAATCATAAAAAATACGTTTTGGCTTTCCATACCAAAAATTAGCCAAAAATTACTTTTTATATTTCGATATATGTTCCGTGGGAAAAAATGTTCAGTATCATGGAAGAATTCACCTGAAATGAAACTGAATTCCCCCTCTAAATAGTTACAGCATATTTTGTTATATAATATATACTGTTAGAAGTAAGAAGAAAGAACCATTGTTCCTGGCTGCGGGGACTGGTGCGAGGGAGACGACTGGCGGCTCTACGTTGGATCATGGATAAGCAATTAGGGACCGCGTTCGGGATTCGTAGGACGTATTGCGTTGCGCTCTTATTTTATTTGTATTGTCTGTTCGGTCATTAAAAATATTTGTAGTAGTTTCGAGTATTTTCATTTCACTTCTGGTTTTCCTAAAAAAAAAATAAAAAAAAAAATAGAGGCACGACCCTCTCTGTACTACTAAAGCCATATTTGGTCAGAGCAGCCAGAGGATTTGGTCTACACTCTCCATGCTCGCATTGATGTTTAAAAGCTTTGTTTAGTTTGTATTTCCTAAGTCGCCTTCTACGACATCCAAGGGAGGACTTGCGAGTGGCCCTATTCTACTCTGCGGGAAACCACACAGATACATACGTATATGATGAATTAAATAAAACAAACCATTAAATTTTACGTTTTCTCAATTGCTTGTATTTATAACATTACAATGATATTTGATTGAACATTATCTACAACTTGGTTCACAGGCTATTTCTTAATCAAGTATACATAGTCAATAAATGTTTTAAATATAACTAGGTATAGGAAGCAGGAAACATTATAGAAACAATTATATTCAAATGACATCTGAAGCAATAAAGTTAAAGATTAAAAAAGAGCCGAATGTCTTTCAGAATATTAAATATATTTGGGTCTTTGTAAAACAATTTCAAAGAATAATTTGAATAATGTCTTAATTTTAAATCTCTCTTAAAATTACCGTCCGTACAATAATAATCATTATAAAATCATAAAATGAAAAGTTATTTCATAAAAATAAATATAAGAAAAAAGCTATTTAAATAGACTTATAATGAAAATAATACTGATGACTAGAATCACAAAATTGATGAAGTACTTATAATTAAAGGTGGTGACACACCTCAAGCATTAGCGGGTATACTTAGCAATGCCAATAATCGAGCATTATGACTTGTTACTCTCTTCCGCAAGCTCACCAATAAAGGCTTACTTTAGCCAATCTTCGGACTAAGTTCATCTATTATATTGAAAAACTTTTTTCAAGGAATCTATAATGTGAAACGAATTTTTTTTATCCTAATAAAATAACCGATCCGGTCACATTTTATAAGGGAAGACGTAAATTACTTTACTCTGTTCGCTCAAAAAAAATGGGAAGTCTATAGACTAAACTTTCTCCGAACATTTAGGTAGCTGGCGTTTTAAAAATTCGCCGTTTTTTATTTCATAGAACTCGAACCTTTGCGTATGCTTGAAACGTTACCCGCGAATGCTCCAGGTGATGGACCACCTTATGACTATACATCCAGCTATTGAAATTGATATAGAAACGGTATCGGGACGACGATTACGGTGGAATAGTAATCATGAACATTGATAGTTTACGTAATTAGGGATCCTTATGTTGCACCTCTCATCTCCTTCGTGCATACGCCAGCCAGGCTGGTAAGTCCGGTTTCTGTGAACAATAATACATATTAGTTACGATAAATGCAATGTTTCTGTGAACAATAATACATATCGGGGGTAAACAATCGATCTAGATTAGTCTTATGTTTGGGAAAACGCGTGTTTTTGAGTTTTCATGCGTTATCCTTTCCACACAGAATATGGTCGTTAATTTCGTCTTGTAATGTCTATGTCAATGTTTCTGTTAACAATAATACATATCGGGGGTAAACAATCGATCTAAATTAGTCTTATGTTTGGGAAAACGCGTGTTTTTGAGTTTTCATGCGTTTTCCTTTCCACACAGAATATGGTCGTTAATTTCGTCCTGTGATGTCAATGACAATGTTTCTGTGAACAATAATACATATTAGTTACGATAAAAGCAATGTTTCTGTGAACAATAATACATATCGGGGGTAAACAATCGATCTAAATTAGTCTTATGTTTGGGAAAACGCGTGTTTTTTAAGTTTTCATGTGTTTTCCTTTCCACGCAGAATATGGTCGCTAATTTCGTCCTGCCAGCCACTTTTCGTCGGGTTCGAAACCCGCTCGGTGACTTACTTTTGTTTTTTTTTTTTACATGTTCAAGTTTATGTATAATTTTTTAATTTTTATTATTTTATTATATAAAATGTAGTTAATGTTTGAGATATAACTTTAGGAAGTGGGATAACAAAGGCTTTGCGCCGGAGACAAGGAAAGGTATTAATTAATAATGTGAGAAAGTATAGGCAAAATTATAGGCAAGATATTTTAGATCATTTGTTTACCCACGTCATTATATCCTACCGCTTTCGATTTAATGAACATTATAACTTTGCATATATACACATAGGGTATTTATACCGCGGGTAAATACCATAGGGCGCAGCTAGTTGACAATAAATAACTAAATCTAATAAATAAGAAACCAGTATAGTCCTTAAACCTATAAAAGTGTAAATCCTAGGAAGCCCGAGATATAAATATTATAGATATAACGACACACGAGCTTCACGCGCGCCATTTTATTGTCATCGTATTCAGTCTCTCTATATTGCTTTCATGATTGTTTGAAGGAATCAATTTTACTTATATAAAAATACAAGAGGTCAACACAACAAAAAACATTAACATCACATAACACGTCTATATATAAATACATTTTCAATTATATATAAATAAAAACTATTAAATGTTTAATCTGAAAGAATCAAAAATTTCGCCTCGGACCTGCTATATTCAAATCTTGCGAGTTAAAATTGACCTACTTCCCAGTTTCCGATAGCGCTGAAATTTTTTACGCATACGTGACAATGCAATATTGTGATGACAAATAGTTGATCTGATAATGGAGCTGTGAGGTGGTCATTGCATCTCTGTGATCCTGATAAAACAACATGACCCGACCGAGTTTGGGCTCGATTGATTCGTCTTGAGAAGCACTTTCACATTTTTAGGTCATTGTTACAGATAAAAACTTGTTCTTAAAAACATTTTGTTTAATAATTACTTGTAAAGTTTAATATACCTACACGGTGATTTTTTACTGGTTTTGGAGCCGAAGGCCACTTAATAAGAATCATTAGTAAGACCTTATTAGCTAGTCAAAATAAAAATTCAGAACCAAAATTTTTTGACTAAAACTCGAAAGTAAAATCGTGAGATCAATAAGTAATGCCGCCGCCGCCCGGCCGGCGGGGTCACGCGAATTCACGCGACAGTTTTGGGCAAGTGTACTACGTGGTCTCGATCGAAAAACATTTTTGTAACTTTTTAATCTTATGTCATACACAAATTTGGATTACGTATATGGATAGAATAATTTATTTACTATACGAAATTTTCTTTTCCAAAACCAATGAAAAGTCAGCGTGTATATTCGAAAAGTAAAAATTTCAAAAACAGCAATTGTTTGCCATTACGAGTTCCTATTAAATGTCAATGTAAACATCGAGGACCGATAATGTTTGTCGATCGCCACAAGGGCTCTCGACACGAGTGGCTTTTACCTGGACATTTAACATTCATATTCCATCGCAAAATACGCATATTTTTTTATGACTTGTGACATTTTTGATGGGCAAATGTTGGACTAGCATACGAACATTTTGCAACGAAATAGACGGATGGAAGAGAAAATATGTTTGACGGGGATGTTGAATTGTTCATCCTGTTTTTAGTTGTTTTTGCTTTTTTCTGCAGTTTTTTTTTTAAACTTTGTGGTATGTGATGCTTGCAACTTCGATTTCAAATTATCGATAAATGACGATTACTAGAAGTAAAGCGGCTGGTACATTCTAAGTTATTCTTTTCTCCCAGACCAACATTAAAGAAAATTGTTTTATCTAATAACCTACACGTTTTTTTATTATATTTGTTTTTTTATAAATAATATCTTACAAGGTACATACATACTATCACGTCTTTATCCCATGGGGCTGTAAGAGCTTTTTGTATCAAAGCAAAGTCTAAAAAAAAGAATCAAAAAGAGAAGATGGAAAAGAAACCAATATAGTGATGGGTTGCTAGCCGCATTGCCTATATTGACATAATTTGCATTTTCGCCCATTCACAGTCGGGAACAGAAGCAGTTGGTACATTCCAAGTCTTTTCTTTTTTCCTAAAACTTAATAAATAATGAAAAAAAGTGATATCTGATGATTATCAGGCTAATTCTAGCGCCAGACTGTCCAAGTTGATTCTAAAAACTTCGCTCTTTTTGCTCATAGTATCTCAGAAGAGTAACATGTTAAAGAGAATCCTATTTCACAAAGCATCCCAAGCGATCTCTCGTGTTATGTAAAGCGTCGTGATGTGACGCAGCTGAGATTATCTTTTTAGACTAAGCTAGATTTGCATTTCACTAACAGAAGGACGGTTCCCACTCAGTTCACATAATTTTTCAAAACTAAAAACAGGCTTAAACTTAAACTACACAAACGATTTTAATAAATGACATAAGAACCTATCCTCTTTCAAACAAAAACAAATTATCCAAATCCAGGTCCAGGTGTACTCGAATTAAAAAATTACATTTAAAAAAAACATTTATACATTCCAATTGATAACCTCCTCCTTTTTTGAAATCAGAACCACAGGGCTATACTAGATAACTATATAATAATAATTGTCAAAAAAACTCGACATGTCCATACAAATTGCCCGGGTGGCTGTGCACACTTTTGTTTGGAAATAAACGCTGAATTTTATTTTTACTTTTTAACTATTATTTTAATTTCATTATAATAATAGTTAAAAAGTATAGCCCGTGGTTCGATTTATTAAGGGTATGGCCCTTCCACGTTGTATAATTAAGTAAGTCCATGTTTAATAACATTTTTTTTTCAATCCTAAACCTACTGCTCTGATTTGTTTGTGATATAACAAAATACAGATACATAATCACACCTTTATCCCTGACGGGGTAAAGAAAGATGAAAAAACCGAATCAAACTAGTGATGAGTTGCTAGCCGCTTCCCTATCAACATGATTCAGATTTGCGCCAATTCCGTTAATAGGCTTTTAAGATTCATGTTAGAAGAAAAGCAGTTGCTATATTTAACTTTTTTCCAAACAACATAGAAATTGATATAATGTGATTGATATACATCCTAATTTGCAACATACCTCGGGGCAAGGCTTTGTGGATTCCTTCTATTTATAGAAAGCTTTTTCTTATCATTTTGTTACATTTAGGTTTAATTTTATATTCTGCTACTTAAGTTGTTGTTCGGTCCAATAAGTTGTCTAAGTATAGACTTATTTTTTAAGTACAATATTAGGGTTTTTCCAGTCTAATGTAACAAATTACGTGGTTTGGTAGTATTGGTACAAATACAGATGTACTTTCACGTTTTTATCCCAAAAGCGATAGTTAAAGACTTTTATTAAAAAATAAATAAAGGAGAATTAATTGCTTTTTTATCATCATTATAAATCTAATAACTAGGCCGTCCGTGCCAGTATTTATTTTTTCTTTCCAGGTGAATGTATAGCGTTATCATTATTTGTTTTTGCTGAAGTTTATGTGTAAAAATCTAATAGGTATTTACACATAAATAGCCTTCCAAGTGCGAGTCGGATTCGCGTACAAAGGGTTCCGTATCAAAAAAATCGAGTTTATTGTATGAGAGCCCTCCTTATATATCTATATTTTTTTTAAACATATACAACTAAATATTCTGTAAATATTTCAAGCGTCTACCTGTTGCCATTATTAATATCGAACAAAAAACAGCAAAAAAATCTCGTTTGTTGTTTGTGGTATGGAAGGGAACTCCCATAAATATTTACTTTATTCTGTTTTTAGTATTTATTGTTATAGCGGCAACAGAAATACACCATCTGTGATGTATTTCTGTTTCAGCTGTAAAATTTTCAGCTATCTTTTCAGCTATTTCTAGCTATCACGGTTCATGAGATACAGCCTGGTGACAGACAGACGGATATACAGTCGGACGGACAGCGGATTCTTAGTAATAGGGATCTGTTTTTACCCTTTGGGTACAGAACCGTTAAAAAGGCCCGGCAAATCTTTAATCTCTCTTACTGATTTAATTATGCACATCGTCCTTTTGAAAATGCATGAAAGTGTTTGTTTCTCGTAGCATCCAGATAGCACCTGTCTACGAAGAAGGGTATAAACCTGGTATAAACTCACATATGAACATAACTTGTATGAATAATTGACGATCTAGATCAAGTGAAGCTCTGGAGCGCCTAGCGATGAAAAGAAGATTTTTATGTCCTAATCATGCAGGGAGTAAGATGATACATATGGTAATAAAAGCGCGATTTACGTACATATTTTTAAGTCTGCAAACATTAGTAGGTACTTGGGAACCCTCCATAAATTACGTTACACGAATTTCATGACTTTTTGACTCCCCCTTGTCACAGTTGGTCACAATTGAAGAAAAGCACCTAATATTCGCAGGTGTTTTTCGTGGACTTTTTTTTATTTTTTTATCCACAAAGAGCACCTACGATTTAGCAGCCAGTGCTGGGATTTCTATATTTTATTTTTTATTATGAATAAAAGTTATCGATACAAAATCACTAGAATGTTTTTTAATTACGCCATTTGCGTATTTTGTACATACAAAATCTGTCTAGCTAGACGTTTTTGTGAGATTAGAAAATAAAGCAATAACAAAATCATTTGACATACCAATACGCCAAGGAGGTCGTAATAAAATGAGTGGTAGGACATTATTTTGAAGAAATTCTATTTCAGAAGAAGGCATGAATAGGTACATACAATGACAAGCACCCATAAGCTTTCCTTTAAAAGGTTAGGTCAGATTGGTAAAGTGAAATGGCGAGTCTGATTAGTAGCGAGTACAAAATGTTTAAAAAATGGTAAGCTTTTTACTACCTGCCACAAATGCTTGTTAAACGTTTTCTTGGAATATTGTCGTTAGCTTCAGTCACTCGCGACCCTCTTACATACATACATACATACACCCTATAACAACTGTTTCCCAGTGGTAGGCAGAGACTATGGAACTCCACTTGTTACGATCCTGACAAACCTCTTTTGCTTCACCTACACTCATCAATCTCTTCATACTACCCTCTTACAACTTCATTATATCTCTGGACAGCCTCCAAACTTAAAGAAATGGAGTGTAAAGGTCATCTGTGACTCTCAAAAATGTTACGAGTAGTTCTAAGCAAAATTTCTTCCATGCTTTTCTGAAAGAAAATAAAACATAGAATGGCCCAGCTGCTTTTTTCCCCCGCATATTAGTACACTTAGCCAAATTCTTCTTTTCTACCACATCACCTTTTTGTTTGCTTTTCGTGTGTGCAAATGACCAACACTAGTGTCAGATTATTCAAGCTGCCAAAAGGCATCTGACATAGCTAGTTGACTGCCATACAATGATGACAGCCGGGAAAAATAATGAATAAAAGTTGCAGACGGGCAGACAATATTTCTGTATTATAGCACAGTTGGAAAATTGGGATTTTTATCCTCGCCGACTTCCCACCACTGCTGTAATGAGAATTTTCAATCCATAATTGTAACATCGATCAAAACATTAACTTACTTCGACATCCTTAGCCCAGTTTGAGTAGGTATTATCCGACCGCTTCCCGAACCTGTCAACAAAAACATCTTGGTAAATGATTTATACACTTTGTTATTAGAAAAGTTAGGGTAAATTCCGTCATCCCGCGAATTTACCTTGTATAGCCTCTTATACTCGTAGTCCATCAGTTTTGTAGTCATTGCTATAAATTGTGGGCTATTTATCAACCGACTTCAAAAAAGGAGTAGGCTATCAATTCGGATGTACCTATGTTTTTTTTGTGCACTTATGTTCCCCGATTACTCGAGGACACGCTGGACCAATTTGCAAAAATCTTTTTTTTTTGTTCAGATGTTCAGGTGGTCAGACAGAAAATTTATCAACATCGGTTATGTAGTTTAGAATTGAAGTCGGTTTTTAGTTTTGAAAAATTATAAACCGAGTTTATACGTATCGCCGACATCATACTAGTCAATTTTGCACCGCCTGAGAGTTGATAAATATTATAGTTCGGCTCTGAATGACGACCGTCATATATGGCGTCCGTCGTTTTCGTAGTAGGTACGAGGCACGCAGTTGTTGTCAACCGCAGCCTGAACGGGCGAGCGGACGCGGCGGCCATATATTTCCATTCCCTCCTGGAATGCGCTTCGAGTCGTTTGGGTGTTTACGTGTGGTTTTATAAATTAAATTTTATCAGTTTAAAAATAATTAGTGGTCCTTCCAACACTCCGCTAATAGACTTTACTTACTTATATTAACATTTTTGAATCAGAATCAGCGTTGAAATCATGCCTTACAGATGCACAGCTAGCGTCTAAACCCGTTCTTAAAAATTAATAAACTATTTAAAAAAAAGTTAATGTTCAATTTTTCTTCAAAAGTGCGCGCCGTGCGTACGTTGCGTCTCGGTGTGACCAGACCCTAACGTTGAATGATCGAATGCAACATTTTAGAAAATCAGACTATAAATAATAAGGTTACAAACCAATTATATCTTCTTTGTATTAATGTTAATCATATACCTTTCCTTTATAAAGGAGCTAGCAAAAAACATGAGAATTGTTTTTTAAACTTTGCTTTAATCTGTGTTTGCAAATGTCACTTTCACGTACGTGACGCACACGTAGTAAACATTCAAAAGATTTTACAATTTTATTTTTGCTGCTCTATGTTTACACAAAGCAAACTATGGAAACAAAAAGAAAATACAAAAGTAAGTTTGGAAAAAGATACTTGTTTTTAGTAAATTATAGGTTTGGATAAAGTTTCTTCGTGTATTTTGTTTGAAAATTCATGACTTTTTTTCAAAGGTTGATGACATTGAATTTAAATATTTACCTACATTTCCTTATAGCTCCAAAATTTTTTGGGTTTATGATTAGAAAATTTATGTGATTGGTTTTGACAGCTTTCTCTTCATATTTTATTATGTAATGAACTCTGGACTATAAAAAGTAGAATTCTGAGAGTGCAAACTCAGGACTATATGGTACTTTGCACTGAATCTCTACAAGACTTTTGGCTATAGGGTAAGGTGAGCTAAATCTTTAGCATAAACATTTTCATCTAAAATGCTTCACCAACTTTGCGCTATTCTTATAACGGGTGATTTTTTATGAGTTAAGTTTTTCGGGTTGGCAACACTGGTTGGTAATGGCGTCCAAACTTAATTTTTCAAAGTGAAAAGTGTTCAGTATACTCTGCCATTTCATCATGGAAAGACTTACAAACGAGCAATGATTCTAAATGGTTGAAATTTATTATCAAAATTTGGGCTCTGTGATAAATGTGCATCGTTTATTGCGACCATTTTATGGTCGTCATAAGCGACCTGGTGAATCAACATTTCGTACTGTTATTACCAAATTTCGCACCAAATTTATTTTGTTGGACATTAACCCATCGACTCGCATGCGTACCTAAGAGAATATTGCAGTCGTTATATGGTTTATGGGCTGGTGGCATCATCGGTCCATTTTTCTTCAAAGACGACCGTGAAAGAAACTTTACCGTCAACGGCTAACGATATCGAGCCATGATACGCGACTTTTTTTTGCCCCAATTTGTTGAGTTGAACTTGATTGACATGTGGTTTCATCAAGACGGTGCCACATGCCACACAGCTCGTGAAACAATGGACATGTTGAAGGATGAATTTGGTGAGCAGCTTATCTCTCGAAATGTCCCTGAGAGTTGGCCGCCAAGATCATGCGATGTAACGCCTCTTGATTATTTCGTGTGGGGTCATGTAAAGTCGTTAGTCTATGTGGACAAGCCGAATACGATTGAAGCCTTACAGGATAACATAACACGCGTTATTCCTGGAATACAGGCCGAATACTCGACAAAGTGATGCAAAATTGGACCTTCCGAATGGACCATTTTAAACGGAGTCGTGGACAACATTTACATAAAGTTATCTTTAAAAAGTAAATGGCAAACGCCAATTTATCGATTACAATAAAAAATTTGAATATATGATGCAAATTTGAGTATTATAATCGACTTTAAAAAAAACTACGCTTAAAAAATCACCCGTTATAATGTGTTCGTTATATCTTTCTAATTCGTAACAAAAATATGAGAAAAAAAAAATATATATGGCAAAAAAATTGACAAATTATCTTGCACCTAAAGATTATTTTCCTTTTTTTATTATTTTATTGACAAAACTTAATTTAAAAAAATATGCCAAAAAAATTGTCAAATTATCTTGCACCTAAAGATTATTCTACTTTTTTTATTATTTTATTAACAAAACTCAGTACGCATTTCAACCTATCTGCTAATTAAACTTCATTAGCAAATTGTAACGCTAACAGTAAAACGTGATTACTTGATTAGTAATTAATAAAAAAAACAGTGCTCCATCGCTTTGTAAAAATGTATTTTAGGCGTAACTAAATTTCAAACACGCCCGAGGTAACTACACCGAAAATTTATTTTTGCCTCTTCATTACAGCGTGACTTAAAAAAAACAAAGTTTCTTTATTGCTTTGCTTACTCATTTTCATTTAATACTGACCTATTTGTAATAAATCTTGAAGCTTATTTTTTTAAACATGCTTTATTTGTATTCAGTAAAAAAATATATATTTAGTTATTTAATGCAATAAAATAGTCTATAAAAGCATGCATTTACACTTGAACAGTTAGCCTAAATAAATTTTGAAGTACGAAAAGAAATTATTTTTACTTATATACGGTGTATTTTTTTTTTTATTCTGGTATATTGTGAGACGTATTAATCTATAATCATAAACCGGTTCTCCATACAAAACTGGTAATCAGTTGATAGATTTAGTATGGGAAGTCCATCCTTTTTTCATATTTCAACCTGTGTTCCTTGGGAAAAGTTGTTCAGTATGTCTTGGTCATCTGACATCATTTGATAAATAACAGGAACTTTGTTTTATTTAGAGAACGGGTTACTCACGTATAGAGTCAGCTACTGCCGACATGTTTCGACCTCATCCGGAGGTCTTCATCAGGGCGAATGTAACAATATAACAACAATGTAACAATGATTGTATCTCACGTTAGTTTTAATCAAAAAACACAACTTTCTTGAATACTATCACTTATTCCTAATAAACTATGTAATAGTTATTATTGTTAATATTATAAGTTTAATAAAGTTTTTTTTATAACGACAACCAATTTTTCGCTTACCGATCTTTAAGAATTACTTCAAAAAAGCAAACGTCGTTCAATTAATTACTTAAGTCAATTACCAGTAATCGACAATTAATTTACCTGAAAAATTAGCTATCTAAGAGTATTTTAATTTTCAGTACAATTAAAGAACAAAGGTTAATGTAAATTATGAATTTTGGATGCTATTCGCCATTTGAAAGCAATTCCGCTTCTGTTTTTATAATTTCTTTTCATTTTCGGGTGTCATCTCTTTGACAAAGCTGAGTATTATGCTTTTTAATAAGTCCTTTTTCGAAAAGCAATTTATCTGATGTGGGTATATTTTGTGAATGTAATATTTGACTTTCATGCCTTTTGTGGGTTGAGCTTGTAGTCCTTTTTGCTGATTTTTATTTTGTTTTATTTTATTGTCATTAAATAAAAATAAATAAATATAAATATGTGGGGACAAATTACACTGATTACATCGAACCCTAAACCGAGTTCGAAACTTGTGTTATGGGATACTAACTCAACGATAAGTATTCAAGACCTAGGACAATTTGAAAATGGCCATTTCCCAACTTGCTCTGACCGGGGATCGAACCCGGAACCTCTTGGTCGGATATAGTATCGTTGAGTTAGCATCTCATAAGGATACTAACTCAACGATACTATATTATCGTTATATAACGATACTATAGTAACGTTGAGTTAGTATCCCATAAGGATACTAACTCAACGATACTATATTTTTATAATAAATACACGTCATAGATTATTTTATTATTTATTATTTCAATACCATAAATATTTATTTTATTGTATAAATGAATTTCTCATATATACGTTCTGTACAGGTTATTAAGGAATCAAAGTTTTTGTGATATTTATAAACTGTAACGATGTATTGAAAAGAGTTTGCGCTTCGTAGAATCAATAATCCTAATAGACAAACTTTGACCAAGTTACGAGAAAAATATAATATATCTTTACCTTCTAGGAAGCTATTATAAAGTATAATAAACTTTATAATATCTACATAGTTAGTACTTGATTCTTGTTTTGACACCATTACGTAACTTGTATCCGTAAATATTTTATGTAGGGACTATGTTGAATTAGTAATTGGCATACATTCATCTTCTTCTCTTCTTCTTATATTTAAGAGCTGGGCTCTTGTCGGTGAAGTGCTTTCCATGTCTCTCTTCCTTCCGCTAAGTTCTTAACCTCTTTATATGTTTTCACGTTTAATTTTTCTTTTATTTGGTCTATAAATTTTATTGTTCGCATACATTCATACATTACTCATATCAGTTTATTTACTATGAAATACGTTATCAACAAGAAAAAGTTTTGTAGTATACGTTTATGTAATGGTAAGGTATAGATGATCTACGTCATCAAAATTAAGTTATGTCCATATAAGATCTTGCCATAGATTTGATTAAGCATAACTTTTAAAATATTAAATTTTGAAAACACTTTTGATACTAAATGGTAAGACACCTAGAAAATAATGTTTAGTACGTATTGTAATGTTTTTAATTATTTTGTCGACCGCCGTGGTGTAGTGGTTCCAGTGTTACCCTTTGGGTACGAAACCCTAAAAACCAGCAATTCAGTTGATTTGATAAACATTATCAGAGGTAAAAACATTCAAATATCATTATAGTAAAACATAATACTAACTAGAAATGAAATGATGATAATGAGTGCATAATATTAACATTTTTGTTACATTTGTTTTTGATTATTAATCTCTGTAAAACAAAAACCGATTACTTAAATATCAGCATTTAGATACGAGTCTCTTTAATTTAAATTAACATCTTTTTGTCCCATGCTGGTCTGGGAGAAACGAAAAAACTTAGAATGTACCAGCTGCTTCTCTTCCCGCGCAGATCGTAAAAGCCGATCGAGGGAATGGGCAAAATGCGAATCATTTTAACAGGCGATGCGGCTAGCAACCCGTCACTGTATTGATTGCTTTTCCATCTTCTCGCCCACCATGACGCTAAAAGTGGCTTTTGAGTCTTGCGGCCCTAGGCTCTGCATAGAGCCGCAAGACCCAAAATGCTCTGTCTGCCCCATTAGGGATAAAGACGTGATAGTATGTATGTGTATGTATCTTTTTGACCAACCGCTTTGTGGAAACTTTCAGTGCATAAGAGCTGCTTTGACATGCATTTTATGCGAAAAATAAAAATAAAAACTTACTAGTATTTTCGTTGGATTTACCTTGAATCTTTACGTTTTTCTATTACACTTTGTAACAAGATAGTGTGGTAAACCTGTTGACCGTGTACTTTCCGTCTTTAAAATGGACCGCCCTATCTGTTTCTTTGGATGTCGTAAAAGGCGACTAAAGGACTAAGCACAAACATCTGCTAACAATTACTTTATTCCCAGGAAGGATTGAAGTCAGGCGGTGGGCGGTCGTCAGACTTTAGATTTTGTTTGTTTAAAGGGTTGAAAAGTTTTAACTGTTCCGGCTATTTCTTATTGATTTGATTACGCACTAACTAATTTCCTATCACTTTTTTTCTATACAGCTGAATTTTCATTGGTTTTGGAAAAAAAAGTCGTATACTTATATATATATTGATTCCTCTATCCATATTCGTAATCCAAATTTGTGTATGACATAAGATAAAAAAGTTGCGAAAATGATTTTCGATCGAGACCACGTCGTAGTTACGCCCGTCCAAAATAGGCGCGTGAGTTCGATGAACTTCGCCGGCCGGCCGGCGGTGGTACTACTCATTGATCTCACGATTTTACTTTCGAGTTTGAGTCAACATTTTTTGTTACTGAATTTTTATATCGACTAGCTAATTAGGTCTTACTAACCATTCATATGAAGTGGCCTTCGGCTCCAAAACCAATAAAAAATCACCGTGTATAGGTTGCCTGGAAGAAATTGCTTAGCGATAAGTAAGTAGTAGTTTTTAAGATAATAAATAAATGCAGCACATCTGCATTTATTTATTTTGTGCAATAAATCATTTTTATTGTATTGTATTGATTTATCCGATTTTCAGCATCCGTGGGTAACCATTAAACATGCATGTTATATCTGAAGAAGTAGCGGGAAAGCGCAGGCAACCTAAAATGCGCCATCACAGCGAACTATCGATATCGATAAAATATTTATTAATCTCTAAACATATTTTGTGCAAAGCTTTTTTTATAAAGGCGATTAAAGTTTCAATCTGCTAAGAATAATGATATAACATTTATTTATGGAATTGGTTTTGTTAATAGATTGCTGGCATTATTTTAGCGTAAGTTGTAAGTATGTAATGGAATATTTGATTTAATTCATACATATAAACATTTCAAGAATAAAAGATGTAGATAGATAACGATGAAAATTATTAATTTTGAGTAACAATGTTAAAGATGAAAGCAGATATTATACGTTTTAGATAAATCCGACATGAAGTTAAGGGTTATAAACAGGTATAATCTTTGATAATTTGTACCTTGGTCGGTATTTGTAGGAGTACATATTGTTCAGTTCGATGAGCAACATTAGTTGTTTGGCTTTTTCTTCCGACATATTTTCCATATCACGACGTTGGCGGCCAGTTCTGTTAATATATCGATAGATAGGTAACGTATCACACGTTGTTTCACAACACTAAGAATAGCGAATAGATTTACAAATTTGAATAAGAATTTATTTTATACCGTAAGTTTATTTATCGTCTTCAAAATAAGATAAAAGAAAAAATTAAACGGCATGCACATAATTATTATAACTAAACAAAAATCTAAAAAAACATCGATTTAACAAGAACACATCCAGATCTAAAAAATAAAAACGTAAGTAAGTACTGACTTACTTTATTTTTATCAAAATACCATATACATGCAAACTGAAAGTTTTAATCATTTGTTATTAAAAAGCATTAGTTTCAACGGCATTCAGTAATATATCCGTTTCGATCAAGAAAAAGGGCTAGTAAAGTTATTACTGCTTTGTTCTGCAATATTTAGACACATAAAATAATAACTGGATTTAAAAACCAGTTAGAAAATAAACATCCTTCTACAAATTTATATATACGACGAAGCGTATAGAAAATTATATGCAGATATTAGTTACAAATTTGTAAAAGTGTGAAGGTTATATTCCTTTTAAAGGATAACAGGGCATGCAGAACATCGAATACGGACGGGACATCGATGGTAGGAAACATCGATATTCGGTACCTTGGTCGGGTTTGGTAGGAGTACATGTTGTCTAGTTTCCACAGCTGGACGAGCCGCACCGCGCGGTCTAACGAGTGGGGGTCCATGCGGTCTGCGTTCGCTACGTCGCGGCGGTCAATCCTGCCAATATATCGATATCTATGTCACAAATTGTGTTCACATCACTATCTCGACCAAGATACGATTTGATGTTTGGCGGTATCTTTGGAATTATGCCATGGGGATATTCATGCGACTTTCGAAGATCTAGGGTTGTTACAGAAATTAAAAAAACAAGCAATATTATTTGCAAATCACACCTTAATTAATACATAATTTAAACAATAGTACTAATATAGAAATTAAATAAACAATTCTATTAATTCTTTATTTAAAGAAAACATTTAGAGCCCATCTATCGTGTTGAATTTATACAAAAACCGTACCATATGCTTAATATGTAAAAGAAAACAAAGATCGAAATCATATCATTTCTTAAAACTATTAGCCATCAGATATATCTGCCATCAGAAGCTAGAGAAAATGCCGCAAGTTTATTTTTCAACAAACAACATGTAAATAGGTAAATAAATTAATACGAACGACTATACCTACTTATTTCAATATAAGAAAAGTTATTAGGTCAAAAGGAGCTTTGTGGCCTGGCGGGATGCATTACTAGCACTTTCCAAAGTTAAGTAAAACCAGGCGTGGTCAGCACTTGGATGGGTGACCGCAAGTGACATAACATTATGAACTCTTCAAAAATGTATTAAGCCGTTGGTCCCCGGTATCATCATTACATGGCCGTCATCAACTGACGATAGATAAGTCAGATGCCTTTTAGCAGCTTTAAAAATCTGACACCAGTGTTGGCCTCTTTCGCACACTAAAAACAAACAAACATCGACAGGGTGTCAGCCCTCAAAGTATCTAATTATGTGTGGTTTTCTTTATCAGAAAACTCTACTGTTTACTACAAGTTTGACCTTTTCCCAACAAGAGGGGTCAGCAAAAAACTAAGATAAAAAAATATTGTTTTAGGCACGTTTCGTACAAGACTCTAGTTTACAACAAGTCACAACAGATACTTTTGAGTTAGTCGCGAATTGCCATAGTAAACAAGGAACCTTTATAGTTTTGCCATGTATGTCTCTCCGCGGTTTTACTAAGAGACTATTAGTGCTAGAAAGCTTTTATTAAGCATGGATACTTATTACTTATGTATATTAATCACGCCGACAAAGAAGTATCTTATACCAATAAACGAGCAATTCTTGTATATTTATTTATATAGTACCTGGGCGACCGAGCTTTGCTCGGTTACATCTCAAACATTAACAATTTTTTTTAAACTTGTCTAAAAACAATACAAAATAAAAAATTATATATAAATTTGAACATAAAAAAAAAACAAAAGTAAGTCACCGAGTGGGATTCGAACCCGTAACACTCTTTCTAGCGGTCGCTATCCTTAACCACTGAGCTAAATCAAGGCGGTCGCGGCGCGACGAAATTAGCGACCATATTCTTCGTGGAAAGAAAAACGCATGAAAACTCGAAAACACGCGTTTTCTCAAACATAAAACTAATCTAGATCGATTGTTTACCCCCGAAAACCCCCATATACAAATTTTCAGCGAAATCGTTAGAGCCGTTTTCGAGATCACAGAAATTTATAAATAAATATATATATATACATACATACATACAAGAATTGCTCGTTTAAAGGTATAAGATTTATATGTATGTATATAAATTTATGTGATTTTGAAAACGGCTCTAACGATTTCGCTGAAAATTGGTTTCGGGGGTAAACAATCGATCTAGATTAGTCTTATGTTTGGCAAAACGCTAGATTTCGAGTTTTCATGCGTTTTTCTTTCCACGCAGAATATGATCGCTAATTTCGTCGCGCCGGCTGCCGTCCGTTTTGGCTCAGCTGTTTATGATGCGGACCGCTATAAAAAGTGTTACGGGTTCGAATCCCACTCGGTGACTTACTTTTGTTTTTTTTTATGTTCAAATTTATATATAATTTTTTATTTTGTATTGTTTTTAGACAAGTTTAAAAAATGTAGTTATTGTTTGAGATGTAACCGAGCAAAGCTCGGTCACCCAGGTACTAATAAATTATTGAAAAAAATATCAGCATACATGTAAAGTGGGAACCAATTTTTATTTTACTCGACTAATCTATCATGTGTGTCCTTAAAGAGGTCTTTCAAAAATACTGCAAGAACGAATGTTTATTAAGTAGTACCCGGTTTTGTGCAAAGAATGTTTTTCCTTGTACATCGAGTAACAAGGGGTTTTTTTGCATGAATAAATCTAAACTCACGTTCTAAATGGATGTGATCAAAGACGTGATATTATTTTGCCGCCTTTTTTTTCTTGTCAGTAAAATATAATTTATTTTTAACCTCCATCCCTTTCCCTTTTTAATTCATCATTCGCTTGTAACTCGCTGTCTTTATTTTTCGATTTGATATTTCCATTAAGAATCTCAAAATACTTTGTTGTCTGATAATAACTTCAAAGCCACATTAAATCTTCTTCCCCACATTAATTACGGTTCGGTATGGACTGTGGGCGGGACAGTTAACTTTCCATGTTTTGCAAGCATTATAAAACGTTTCCATGCTGGTCCGGGAGAAAATATAAAATAAATATATAGGGACAAATTTAACTGATTGAGCTAGCCCCAAAGTAAGATCGAGACTTGTGTTATGGGATACTAACTCAACCATACTATATTTTTTAACAACTACATATACATATAAACATCCAAGATCCAGTACAATTTGACAAAGGCCATTTTCTAACTTGCCCTGATCGGGGTTCGAACCCGGAACCTCTGGGTGGCGGACTAGCATGGTGACCACTACGCCACGGTCGTCAAGGTCGTCAGAAAAACTTAGAAAGTACCAGCGCTGTTTCTCTTGCAACAGATTTTAAGAGAGAATTGTCAAAAAGGAGCAACCCATTAGTATTTCGATTATTCCACCTTCTCTTCCACCATCTCGATAGAAATGGCCTTTGGGTGTTGGGGCCCTGAGCTCTTAAAAAATAAAACACAAATGTATATCATTCATACCTATGCACAAATACGACCATCTGATAAACCGACCGATATTATCTTACGAGTTTCTTCCAGTGTTTCTGTTTCAGCAATATATACATTTTAAAACTATATTTATAGTTTATTTTTAAAAAATGTGTTTTATATAAATTAGTATATATTCATAGTAAGTAATGTATCTTAATGTAATTAGTGCCTCAGAAGCCTAGATTTAGTATATAATTATTATTTTTTCTGAATAAGTATATAACATAAAATATATGTAAAAGAGTTGTCCTTTACAAATGTGCAATCATTTCCAAAATGTACTAAAACAATCTTTGCACATAAAACGTTGTTGAACCAAAAGATTCCAGAACATTCCTAGAATGAATGCTATTTGAATATTTAATTAGCTAAGATTCTGAAATGTTTTAATGTATTTTTCTAAGTAGAGTTCTTTAAATAAATAAGGTATCTGCGAAATGCATAGTTTGTTTATTGTTTTGACTTCAACTTGCTGCAATTTTCCTTCGACTATTATCTTAGCATTAATCCAATCCAAATGGAAATGTATTTAAATCTGTTTTACTTTGTTTTTGAATTAAATAAAAATACAAACTGGCAAATCTCTTAATGTACTTTGGATACTTATAAAATAAAATAAACAAGAAAAATAACAAAAACAAAAGTAATAACTTAAATTAGTTATAAATAAAAAAGCCTTGGCAAATCGCTGCCCCGTGGTAACGTGCCCAGAAGGCTGGCAGCATTGCCACGTTCTATGGCAATGCTTATATTTATATACTTATAGTCAGTGTCTTACTAAATATTATTTATTAAAACTATAACAAGAATGAATTCAGTCCATTATACTGAACAACGTTCCCCAAGAAACATAATGTATAGAAATAAGAAAGATTTTTTTTTGTCCTCCATACAAACTCGGATCAGCTTAATTGATCGGTATCAAATCAAAATTATTTTTAATATTTCCATATATGTTTATTTTGATGACTATATTAATAACTTACCCCCTGTACTATATGATACGGTTTTTTACTTAATTATTTTTATTATTCATATAATAAGTAACATAATCCGAAACCGAAAACAAAAATATTTTTTTAATCTGCCCAAAAATAAGTAAGTTATATGCTTTTAAAATCCGATGGAAGGGAAACTGTCAAGTAACAGAAAAAGGATGCACGTACAGCTTTCTTGACGTCACGCTATTAGGTCTCAAGCGTACGAAAGAGATAGTGAGATGTCCCCGCCACGCTCCCACTCTCACGTTTGAAATGCATATAAATAATTTATTAATTATCCATAATAAAATATTTCAGTGGTATTTTTTGTTTTACAAAAAATATTAACCAAAAACATACATAGTAAAATAGCCTTATAGTATCATCATCATCATCATCATTTCAGCCGCACAACGTCCACTGCTGGACATAGGCCTCTCCCAAAGATTTCCAAAATGACCGATCTAGAGCGGCTTGCATCCAGCGCGTTCCAGCGACCTAAAATAGCCTAGTATGTTATTATGTAATTCCATATTATGCATTCATCTTCCCATTCGAGTATCTACACAAAAATATTTACTAATCAAGCACGGTTCAAAGAATAAAAACAGACAAATAATACAAGAACGTAAACATGTGTCCTTTTCTAAAAATAAATATTCTGTACTTTTCTAAAGATAAAAAATCATTATATAAACATGGCCCTGACACCTACGCATTTAAACCTCGTTCTTTGATCTCAGATCTTTGACCAGAATCGACATGAGACAATTGATGAAATCCCTAATTTGTTAAAAACAGAACGCATTCTTTTTATAACTTGTACGCAGTTGCCAGAAAACAAAATTTTTCATTTGGCACTAAAAATAATTATTTTATTAAATTTTGGAACAAGTAGCTTTAAATGTTGCTCATGGTATAATAAAACAAGGTATTCTCTTCCCGAGATGAAACTTGACTACGTCATGATTAGTGTTTTGAAATTGTTATATTAAGTTCAAAAATGCATTACGCTCGGGTAATTCAATTTCACACAGTGGCAACACATCAAACTGATGACGTAGTCAAGTTCCACCTACGTCATCAGCTGTCACGGGAAGAGAATACCTTGTTTTAACCATGATGTTGTTAATCTTTTTTACAGGTAGGTAAGTCAAATTATATTTGACCACTGACCTCCATATGTACAAGTACGCTGGACCTATGATTAGCCGGGCCATAGTGAGGCGATTTGATGTTCGCCATTTTGGCGCTGATCGTAGGCATTCGTAGCAGTGGGTGGGAACGGAACTAAAAGTTACGTCAGATTTAGTTCTTTTCCCACGCATTGGGGGGCTTCAAATAGGCACAATAAAGAGCTGTCATTTCTTAGGGTATCATAGGTCCAGCGTACTTGTATATATGGAGGTCAGTGTCTTTGACACTGAAAATATATATTTTTTTTAAATTATGCAACAAGTAGCCTTCAATGTTTTTACTCTTTTTTAGAGGTAAGTAAGTCCACTTGTGTTATAAAATAATTTATTTTTGCATATCAATACAAAATTTTGTTTCTTAAACCCTATAATAGTTCATAATACCACATTATATACATTTAAGAGTCGTAAATAGCATTAAACAATAGTTAAACAATTGATTCGTTAAATTAATAATTTACGAGGCAAGGCAGGAAAACTGACACAATAATAAAAGTTTATTTGCCGGACAAATTAAAAAATCCCCGACTTTCAATAGTTTCATTTGTAAACGCCATCTAGTGATGGGCGAAGGAACTATATACTTATTAGAAATATCCGTAGCGCCATCTATTATTTGACAGGCATACTATAAAAACACCGAATTTCAAGCGATAACTTAATAACTTTAAACGGTCGAACCAATTTTCATCAAATATAGCTAAGAACTATCGCAAGGGCACTTGCTTTCACGTAAAAAAGCCGCATTGGAATCGGTCCATCCGTTCGAGGGCTACGATGTCACAATAAGACAGGCAGACATTTAGCACAAACTTCTAACATCCCTTTTTTTTGTTGGGGGTTACAAAGAATACGTTTTGTGTGGGAGTCGCTATAGTTACATACAAGAACGCTATAGTTACATACAATCCACTCACCTCTCCGTTCTCATTCAAATCCTTGACTGTTGACTTTATTATTACAACGTAAGTAGGTGGTTTGTCAAAGTCAAATCCTCTCAGGTAGAAACAACACCGTCAAACCACATGTAAAGGTATTAGCACACTCGAGTTCCCCATTAGCCGACGCAGGCAAGCGTTAATATCGACATCGTAAGTGTTAGCTTTAGATAACTTGCCTTGTTATCGAGTTAACACCTACACGCCGCTAATTCCTCGACTGTCGCAACTTGGATTTGGATTATGAATTGTTTCTAAATATACACAGCGATTTATTCTCTAGAGTAGAAAAGGATTTGACATCACTCTTCCTCCGGGTTCCTTTTGAACGGGTGTCATAAAAGGCAACTAAGGAAAGTAAAGGTAACAGTAAACTGGGCAGCAACGTTCTCCTTGAAAAGACTTTAAACACTTAGGTACCATCTACTACGATGACTTTTAAATTACACAGCGCTGTTCTGTGTGAAATTTGAGTACTTATTAAGAATAATGATAGTATTGCAAAAAATATACATACAGGGTGGCCAACTTGGAGGTATACACCTTTTTTTTGCCGCCATTTTGTTTTGGCGGTAAATATGACAGTTGTTGCATGAATATTACTTTTTGTAGATACGGCAAATTTATTATGGAGCGTTTTACGACGGAACAACGTGTTTTAATTATTAAAACGTTTAACGAAACATTAAAAAGAATGTCTCCCGGTCGATTAATTTCGAGAAACGGTGACATTGATTGGTCCCCAAAATCGCCTGATTTAACAGCTCCTGACTTTTTTCTGTGGGGCTATCTAAAGGGACGTGTCTATGCTAACAGGCCAATGAACCTTCAGCAATTAAATCAAAATATTCGAGACACAGTCACTGAGATAACGTAGGAAATGTATGAAAATGTGATGAAAAACGCGATGAAAAGGGTTCACATCTGTGATGCTGCTAGAGGTGGACATGTCTGATATTATTTTCCATGTTTAACTGCCGGCCCTAAATATTATATTTAACAAAGAATACTTGATATATTTTATATTTCATAGAATAAAAATACAAAACTAAAGTGTATACCTGCTATTTGGCCACCCTGTACAAGAGATAAAAATTAAAGTAAAATAGAAACAAAACTGAACACCAAAACGATATCAGTGTTCTTTATGTTGTCTCGTTATTCAAGAAAGTCTTTGTTATTTCATTTCGTTTGAAAAAATAAATTGATGAAAGAAAAGTAACACAGTCATTTGATATTGATGGCATTGGTACTGTTGAAATAGTAAGTATATGTTTTTACAAATCTGCAAAATGTGAATGAAAATGTAGGACGCATAGCTGGGGACGCATGTTTGAAATCACTTGTCAAGAATGGTTTGCGCGGGCCCAGGCGTTTCCAAACGGGCGCATTTTTAAATCGATCTCAAGAATAAAGATTTGCAACTCGCAACGAATGGTCTTGAACACTTGTAATTTTGACATTTGTTGTATAGATGTTTGTTTGTTTTTCGGCTTACACTGGTGTGAGATTTTTCAGACTGCCTAAAGGCATCTGACAAAGCTTGACATGTAGATGTCAAAGAACCTTATTCGGAATCCGTTCCGATTCACACCGCCTTTTTAGTCATGGTGAAATTTTTCGAAAACATTACACAACTTTTTAAAGTCTTCTGCATATATAGATATATAATTTTTCGATGACACGATATTTTCAAAAATACGATCAAATTTTATTTTATGCGAGAGGTGAGTTGGAAAACTACACGTTTTGTGTTTCAATGAGTCCCTTGATGAAAAATAGCACTCCAGATTGCAGACGTTCTGGAAGACGTTCTGTTTATAAGTATCCGCAACCAAAGTACATGACTGTATATTGAATATATGAAGACCGTGATGAGTATAGATGAAGCGAAAGAAGTCTGTCAGGATCGTAGCAAATGGAGGTCCATAGTCTATGACTACCCGTGTGTAATTAACGAGGGGAACAGGCGTGATAAAATGTATGTTTATTTAACTAACAATATTGATGTATTATAGAGATAGAACTAAACGTACAAAGAAGTGCTGGAACTTGTCAATGAGAACAGAACGATAACGCATACAATAGAGATAAGAAGAGGAATGATGTCCATAAGCAACATGAAAACTTCATAAAAACTTCATAAAAATTTAAGGGAAAGTGGAAGCCGAGAGAGGAAAAGGAAGACCAAGAAGGTCGTTTGTGGATGAAGTCAAAGAAAAGGCAAAACCCGTGTCGTATACAGAGGTTAAAAAAATTATCTAATAATATTGAGACATGGAAAATTCTCCAACGACAAGAACCTTAATGAGGATTGTTGTATTATGTATGTTACTTATATACTTCAGTATTTTTAAATATACTAATGAGCCAACAACATTTTTTCAGTCCACAAACTAATGCGTATTGTAACAAAAACGACAAGACTTTTAAAAATGCCAGCATGAAGTTATTTCTATAATCACTTCTCCGAATTATTTTCCTTTCATCCTTAACTTTATATTTTAGGTAATATCTTACTATATGTTTACCTGTCTAAGTTATTCTAAACCCGTAGAGCATGAAGATTCAAACCAATGACTCCGGAGCAACAATCCAATCCTTGCACAAATACACTGCAGTGATTGGTTGTTACAAACAACATGTATCGAGGTCGAGTTACGTAACTATTTACCCTATATATACTAGTAGTTTGCCCGGAGTTGCCCCTGTAGACATACTCGTAATAATTAAATGCCTCTAACGGCTACACATATAGGATAGGTACTGTAATTTATAACTGCTGACTAAGGATCATTCAATTTTACGCAAAATGCCTTGGTATATGGCTAAGTAATAATCTTTAGTTATAGTGCTTTACTATGCTTATGCTTTTATCTGGTTCAATATGCCATCACAATACAAAGAGGGAACACAGCTAGTGTGATGGGCACCTTTGAACCAGGTACTATCCGAGGCGGAATTTTTGATTCTAGTTAGTTTTTACATCATTTAGTTTTAATTTATATATAATCATTATAGTTTAGTTTAACGTTTATTTATAGTTTAATATAGTTTAAGTTAGCATATATAAATTTGTAAAATCGACTGTATATATTTATTTTAATTTTTAACATTAATAAAATATTTAATTAATTTTACAATATAGATAAAATAGATATATTTATTTTTCTCTATCAATTTATAAATATACCTATATATATCATCATCATTTCAGTCGCATAACGTCCACTGCTGGACATAGGCCGCTCCCAAGGATTTCCAAAACGACCGATCTAGAGCGGCTTGCATCCAGCGCCTTCCAGCGACCTTGGTCAGGTCATCAGACCACCTTGGGATATTACGGTCTAACAAAATAAACTGAAACTATTTTAAGGGTGAATTCAGTCCGTGATAGTGAACAATTTTTCCCAAAAAACGTATGTCGAAATAAGAAACATAGTTTTTGGCTTTCCATACACACTCGGATCAGCTAATCGGACAACTTGTATGGGAAGCCAAAAATTACTTTCATATTTCGATATGTGTTCCTTGGGGAAAGTTGTTCAGTATCGTTGACTGAATTAACCCTTAAAATAGTTTCAGTATATTTTGTTACACCTTAATAGTCTAAGTTACTATAATGTACCATATATTTAAACTAAAGTATTATGTTAGACACTAACCCAAGGCTTAAGTTTAGCGTCAACATACCCAGATTAGGTGAAGTATAGGCAAACAAAATAACTAACACTTGCTCACGTGAAATTAAACAAAACAAGCCCACTTATCTCGGAACAACACACTGTAATCAAACAACAACATACTTGTTTTACCATACACGGAGAACACTTTTATTTTTTTTATTCGTCCGAATATAGAAACGGGAAAGTATTTTGAGCACAGATGTTACGAACGGTGAAATAATCCATAAATAATACACGCAATAGAGAATATGCACATTTTTCTTATTTGCTTTATAAAAACCTTATTAACCACAGAAAACAAATATGAAAGAAGTTATAAAATATCTTAATCAGCGACGAACTTGTGATACTTTAAAGTTTCAATTAGAAAGAGAAGTCCGATATGGACTGGTGACGTCAAAGTCCATGTCATCTATACCTTGACATAGAAAATAGCATTTTTGCGAGTGAGATAGACATTTTTTCGGAAAATAGTTGTATTTTGTTCGTTTTTCAACAAATTTTTATTCTGTTTTCACTGTTAGTACTTTGCTTTTGAATATTTATGGATAAACTGGTTAGATAACACATATTTTTTCATGCTTATTCCCTATTCGTGATTTTTAATAGCTTGCACAGAAAGTAATTTGGCAACAAAATAAAAAATATAAATATGTTACTTAAGTTCCTAAAACAATAAACTAAAAAGTAAAATAAAATCAAAAAAGGTTCGAAATTTAGTGAAATTTCCAACCTAACTTTTGATTTCCATCCCAAATTCCCTTTGACTATCCTTTTCCTTCGAACGGATGGACCAATTTCGATGTGTTGTCATTTACGTAAAAGCAAGCGGTGGTTCTTAGCTATCAAATGAAATCATTTTATTTCAGGCAACGAACTTAATATCATTGATAAAAATGGGTCAGGCCGTTTAAAAGTTAATGAGGGTTAACGCTTAAAAGTCGGGATTTTCTAGTTTGTTTTGCAAATTTTAATAACACATGGAGCTACGGATATTAGGTCTTCTATTTAGTTCCACCGCTCATCACTATAATTATCACATTTATATATGAAACTTTTGAAAATCGAGGTCTTTTTAGGGTTCCGTAGCCAAATGGCAAAAACGGAACCCTTATAGATTCGTCATGTCTGTCTGTCTGTCTGTCCGTCCGTATGTCACAGCCACTTTTTTCCGAAACTATAAGACCTATACTGTTGAAACTTGGTAAGTAGATGTATTGTGTGAACCGCATTAAGGTTTTGACACAAAAATAGAAAAAAAACAGTACATTTTGGGGGTTCCCCATACTTAGAACTAAAACTCAAAAATTTATTTTTCATCACACCCATACGTGTGGGGTATCTATGGATAGGTCTTCAAAAATGATATTGAGGTTTCTAATAGCATTTTTTTCTAAACCGAACACTTTGCGCGAGAGACACTTCCAAAGTGGAAAAAAGTGTGTCCCCCCCCCCGTAACTTCTAAAATAAGAGAATGATAAAACTAAAAAAAATATATGATGTTCATTACCATAAAAACTACCAGCGAAAATTGGTTTGAACGAGATCTAGTAAGTAGTTTTTTTTTAATACGTCATCATCATAAACGGCAATTTACCTTTCATTCAATCAACTCAAATATAAAAATTTTAAAAAACATACTACAAGACTTTTATATTATGTTATTTGCTACTACGGAACCCTTCATGGGCGAGTCCGACTCGCACTTGGCCGCTTATTTTAATTTACCTGGCAAATAAACTTGTATACTCAGTTTTTTGCAAAAGCAATATTTCCTAAAATCCTATTCATAACATGTGACTTATTGTCATTGTAGGAATAGGGTAAAGTTTATTTTTAGAATAATTTTACCTTCTGTATTCTTTGAAGCTCCCAAAATACTTACGCACACGTTTCATTTTCCAGTTAAACTCTGTGACTTTATATGTATAATGTTACAACTGATTTGTCTTCTTTTTATATTTAAGAGCTGGGCTCTTGTCGGTGGAGTGCTTTCGACGACAAAAAACCGAGTTGTTAGTCGATATAATGGAAAAACGAATCTTCTTTTACACGTTATATTTATAATTGTTTTACACAACTAAATTATAGCATACTTATTTATTTCTAGCTTAAGCCAGCAACTTTGTTTGCGTGGACTTTATGATTCCGGAAAATGCTCATCAGGCTGAACGACTTTTGCTAAGACGTCATTTTTATATTGCTTAAAGTTTAGCTTGACCATTATGGTTCTGCATCAGATGTTCCATTTTCCAGAACCAATTATACCCTATTTGTTGCCCAGGCTTAACAGGTATATAGGTATATTTCATTCGAATCCGTCTAGTATTTATGGAGATAAGCGTGTACAAACAGACAAACAATCAGACAGACATTTTTTTTCTGAATTCTTACTCTATTTCTTTATCGCCCAATTTTTTTTTGGATTTCCAAAAAAATTCCAAAAAATTTTCAAAAATAAAAAATTTGTCTGTACATTGAATATATTTATATTCAATGGACAGACAAATTTTTTTTGCTGTTTTATTATATGCAGTTGATCTAAATAAGTTAGAAATAATTTGAGTACGTGTATAATGCAGTTAATCTGAATTTGTTAGAAATAATTCTATTATTAAAATTTATTATTCTCGGCATATCGTTGCACAAAAAGCTTTTGTGTTTTCAAATGCACTTGAAGTAAGTTATAAAAGCGTTTGTCGTTTCATATTGTAGACGAGAAAGTTTATGAAGCTGGTAGCCTTTTAGGGTTCTGTATTAAAATGAAACTGCCTACATAATGTAACATATAAAAACAAAGTACACATATTGGTTTAGCCTGAAATAATTTTTTTTACTTGTAAGTATAATGTGGACTAGACACTTCAGTATGTGAAGGTAAATAGGAAAAATCACCGGACTACATTCTATAAAAACTGAACTGACAGACTGCTGTGGTTGGTGTAAATATGCGAACAATTTGAAGAGATGAATAATTTTTCTTTGACCAGTACTGGGAATACTGATGTCTGTGATTTAAAAAGAAAAACTTTTCAGCCTAATTTATAAAGGAGGAGGTTATCAATTCGTCGTGATCTTTTTTTATGTATGTTTATCGACTATTAGCAGACGCCTGGACCAATTTGGAAATTCTTTTTTTGTTTAAAGGGTATAGTCGTACTTGTTAAGTCCCATAAATTTTTTATCAAAATCGGAGGTAGTTTGGGGATCAAGTCGGTTTTCAGTTTTGAAAAATTACTTTAAAAAAGTTTACTTCGCAGAATTAAAAATTTTATTATCCTTTTAATTATGTTCATTTGTTATTAATAAACTTTCGTTGCACAAAATGAGGTAGTCTCCAATAACTCAAATTATATAGGTATTTTTTCTAAACGTCGAAACAAACTTTTTCTATGGATTTATGTGAAATAATGACTTATGACATCATAGTTTCATGGAGTCAAATAGCACTCTTAGTATCAGTTTTTCCGCAATAATTAATCTAAAATCACGTTTGAAATGGATATAATAAATGAGAAGTGACACTATTTTGTGAAGTTTTATTCAATTAACAGTGCCAAATAATTTATTTTTGACCCAGGAAACTTCATAATTAAGACAATTTATTTCCTGGGTCAAAATAATTTAGTCCGACAAAGTTACGAATATTGGTCAATACATAGGTATTTAATTCTGTGACATTGGTCCCCGAGGCATTTGATCAAATGCCATCCCATGACCAAGTCAATAGGATATTGGCTGAAGTTCCGCAGAATATTTGGGAACTCATTGGGTACTTATTGAACTTATCTCTAACTTTAGATACAATCCGCGAGTTTCCAAGGATTTGTACGAGGAGGTATTTATAAAATTCGGACTGTGAGGTCATCGTTTCTTGGAGTCAAATAGCACATCGCCTATTAATATCCCTCGATCGCCTATTAATATCCCTCGGTCGGCGTTTAAGATTTGCTCAGGTAGAAAAGTGGCTGGTACATTTGAAGTTGTTTTTTTTCTCCCAGACCAAAATGGACATAATGATTTTACACTTATATCTTAAATATCTTGAGCTCTTGATAAATAAATAATAAATATATAGGGACAAATTACACTGATTGAGCTAGCCCCAAAGTAAGTTCGAGACTTGTGTTATGGGAAACTAACTCAACAATACTATTATTTATAACAAATTTAGATAAACATCCAAGACCAGGAAAATTTAAAAAAGGCCATTTTCCGAATTGCCCGGTCCGGAGATCGAACCCGAAACATCTGGGTAGCAGACTAGCATGGTAACCACTACGCCACGGAGGTCGATATGGGTTGGAAAACAAATAAAGGGTTGCGGTTCCAAATGTAAACAAGAGTTGTAACGTTAGTCGGCGATGCCAGTTGAAGTAGCTTGTATAATCTGTCACCAGACGAGTTATCTATAAGGGTTATTTTTATTTCTTTAGGCATCATCATCTGCCTTACCTTATCCCATTATCTGGGGTCGGCGCAGTATATCTTCTCCTTTCACAGTCCTCTGTCTCCCGTCATGTTAACATCTACTCTTATCACCCCCATATCTTGCCTTACGCATTCCATCCACCTCTTTTTTGGTAAAATATTTAAAGTTCTTTTTGTTGCGTGATCCTCTCTTCTCATTACATGCCCAAACCATGACAACCGATTGCTTCGTATTTTCTCGTTTGTCGGTGCTACCTTTAAATGTCCCCTTACATATTTATTTAGGCAAAAAATAGGAAAAAAAGAATACAGCTAAATAATATGTTACTTGTTAACAGATACGCTTTTAATGTAATAAGAACTCAGACTACGGATTTTCCCTAATAGGTCCCTTTACAAAATGTTTGAGATATATTTTATCTCTCAGCAGAAATATTATCTCTGTTACTATTATAATGTTTGAAGATTCCTTTTTCAGTGAGGTTAAAATGTACTCACATTGAGTGAGTATTTATAATTTACTATCTGTGCTCGTGGTCTTCGCTCCCCGTGGGAATTTCGGGATAAAAACTATCCTTTGTCCTTTCCTGGATACAAACTATATCCATATCAAATTTCATCTAAGTAGGTTGAAGCGTGAAGTGGTAACAAACAAACTAACAGATATACAAACTCACTTTCGCATTTATAATATAAGTAAGAAGGACATAAGTTACCATAGCCTCTTTACTAAGAGAGACATGGAAAATACTTCACCGAGAAAAGCTCAGCTCTTAAATATATAGGAAGAAAAATACTAAAATTACCAAACTTCAAATAAAAATGGTTCGGACATCTCTACTATATAGAACTACATCTAAGTAGTGTTAGCAATTTCAACTTGGCAAATTACTTCCCCTAGTCCTTTTTACATTATTTCTAGACTCTACTGACAACTAACTTACTACCTACCTAGTTACCTTTGTTAAGAACTTGTATTAGAAAGAAAAAGTAATTTTCTGGCGTGTCTTTGTAGAAACGACCTCTATGCATTTGATACTTGAATCATTTATAAAAGTAATGATTTTGGTTTGAAACATACATACTTCGTCATCATCATCATCATCAGGTCTTTTTAGTCTCCACTTCTTCTTATCGTGTGTGTTAGTGACTAACACTAGTGTCAGAGTTTTTAAACCGCCTTAAAGGCCTCCGACATGGTTTTAGGTAACGACCAATGTCAAAGACAGTGACCGGGACTGACGGCTTAACGTGCCCTCCGAAGCACGGATCATCTTACTTATCGGACAATCAGGTGATCAGCCTACAATGTCCTAACCAAACTAGGACAACAACACAAAGTCGTTGCCCCCGCATCGAACCCGCGACCTCCGGGGATGAGCCGAACGCTCTAACCAATACACCACGGAGGCAGTTCTGTCTCCACTGCATGACCACGACCCTCTCTGTACTACCGATCATACTTGGCCAGAGCAACTAGAGGATTTGACCTACACTCTCCATGCTAGCCAGACGATCAAACGCGTTGGAGAGGTCCTATTGATTTTTATAAGCTTTGTTTCATTTGTATCCCCTAAATCGTATTCTACTCTGCCGGAAACCACACGACAAGGAATTGTCTTTATCCCTGATGTGGCATACATAGCATATTTGGTCTTGCGGCCTAGGAGTCCCGGGCCGCAGACTTAAAGGCCACTTTTAGCGTCATGGTGGGCGAGAAGGTGGAAAAAGGAATCGAAATAATGACCGCTTGCTAGCCGCATCGCCTAATATAATTCGCATTTCGCCCATTCCCTTGATCAGCTTCTACGATCGTCGCAGAAAGAGAAGTAGCTTATACATTCTAAGTTTTTCTATTCTCGCAGATCAGCATGGAAGGAAGAATTTGTAACTCATAGGTAAATATTTATTTTCAATGGAAATGCGTATTCCATTTTTGTCAAATTATAATAAGAAGTCCGTATTCTGTAGAATTGCCGTATGTTGTTTGTAAATACGCAATGGCTCTATATTGATTAAACTTCCCATAAAGACGAGACCTCTCTGGCCTAGAGGTCATCATGCCACACTGTTACACTGAAGGTCCCGGGTTCGAACCCCGGTCAGGTCAAAATGGAAAATTATTGTTTTCAGATTGATCTGAGTCTGGGATGTTTATCTATATGTAGCGTTGCCAGGCGTCCGGATAAAGCCGGACACAGTCAGGGTTTTTGGTTGCGTGTCCGGCCAAATTAGAGCGTGTCCGGCCTGTCCGGCTTTTGTTAGGCTTTTTACATTTCATGAACGACCAAGCGCCGAGCGCAGGCGACGAGAGTCGAATGTCGCGTCGGTCGCTCACGCAGGCCGAGGGGCGCCCCGCCGCTGCCTGTCGCCCGCCCCCCTGCGCTCTGTCGTTATTGTTCATTCCTCGATTGATAGCGCACGTGCCGTACGTTGCGTTGCGTGGCGGCAAGATTTATGATAATAATCAAAAAAGATTGGTTTTACATACATTCTTTTTGTTGTACCTAATGCTGAGACAAAATCCTTAATAATGTAGGGTGCCCGGCTTTTCTACCCAAATGTCCGGCCAAACTGGCTGGTCTGTCCGGCTTTTAGGTTTGGCGACCTGGCAACCCTATCTATATGTGTAGTTGTTATAAAATATAGTATCGTTGAGTCAGTATCCCGTAACATAAGTCTCGAACTTTGTCGCTAGTTCAATATGTTTAATTTGTCTTTAACATTTTTGTTTATTTATAAAGAACTGAAAAAAGATTCTTAAAACAGGTTTTAACTAAATAACTTTCACGAGTATCATCAACATTCCTACTTTCTACTCAATCCCTCGTCAACCTGTTATTATATAAAATATTCACGGCAAATGTCAGCAGGACCTTTGACCAGTAATTCTGCAATTCCCTCACAAAGGCTGTGAAACATGTGGTCTGGACTGTAATTTTGTGCATTGTCTGCACTTACCTGTGTGAGGATGTAGAGGGATGTAGGCGACATACAATGCTTAACTGTGCGTTCTGATGAATGGAAGATTAGAACCTACACGTGTACTGTAAATATTTTTTGACACGAAAGCAGTCTTTAGACATACATACATACATACTATCACGTCTTTATCCCTAATGGGGCAGACACAGCATTTTTAAGTCTTGCGGCTCTAAGCAGATAGAGCCCAGGGCTGCAAGACTCAAAGGCCACTTTTAGCTTGATGTGGGCAAGAAGGTGGAAGTAGGAATCAACTTAGTGATGGGTTGCTAGCCGCATCGCCTATGAATGCGATTCGATTTTTTTGCCCATTCCCTCGATCGGCTCTTACGATCTGCCCGGGAAGAGAAGCAGCTGATACATTCTAAGTTTTTTCTTTTCTCCCAGACCAGCATGGAAGAATCTTTAGACATTTTCATACAAACGTAGTCTAGCTTTTATTTTGAAATTATATGTCAGATTTCCGTAAAATGTTGTTGTTTCAAAGAAACTGCATATATCTAGGTACTTATCTAGTTTTCAAATTCAATACGAACTTGAAAGAAAATATAAGGGTGTAGAAGTTTCCTTTACTGATAGTCAAAAATGATACATAAACTATATTCTTCTTTAAGCCCATATTTTGCCTGTAAAAACCATTTATATGCTTAAATTATGTATAATGTGTTATTTCTTTGAAATAACAAAATTATACAGAAATCTGACACGTCGTTTTAAAATAAAAGCTAGACTATCATCGCTTGTATGAAAAAGTTTGATTGTCTTATTTTCTGGGAAACCGTTCTGGGAAACGGAACTCTTAAATCTCTTCAAAATTTCTGTTCTAAACCAGATAGCAAAAATAAAATGTTTCCTACAACTTAAATTCAAAAGAAAACATTTATTTGGGATTTGTTTGAAATAAAGACAATGACGTCATAGTTTTAAAGTAAAATAGCGCTCTTAATATTAGTTTTTCCGCAATAATAAATCTAAATTCACGTTGAAAATGACGTTTTATTCTCATAACAGAACCAAATAATATATTTTTATTCAAGAAACGTCAATTAAAAGTTCCTTACAAAGGTTACGAAATAATTTGTGTATTTCGCAAACATATGCTGAAACCTGTAGTCTACCCTGAATGCTTGCACCCCAGGTTCTTCAGGAGCATACGTAGACAAGACAGGTTGAGAACTTGATTATGATAGAGAAGGCCGTATAATTCTATAGTACCTGGGTGACCGAGCTTTGCTCGGTTACATCTCAAACATTATCTATTTTGTTTAAACTTGTCTAAAAATAATGCAAAATAAAAAATTATATATAAACTTAAACATAAAATTTAAAAAAAGTAAGTCACCGAGTGGGATTCGAACCCGTAACACTTTTTCTAGCAGTTGATATCCTTAACCACTGAGCTAAAATCAAGGCGGTCGGCGCGCCGAAATTAGCGACCATGTTCTGCGTGGAAAGAAAAACGCATGAAAACTCGAAAACATGCGTTTTCCCAAACATAAAACTAATCTAGATCGATTATTTACCCCCGAAAACCCCTATATATAAATTTTCAGCGAAATCGTTAGAGCCGTTTTCGAGATCACAGAAATTTATAAATAAATATATATACATACATACAAGAATTGCTCGTTTAAAGGTTTAAGATTTTCTAGAATAGTAGGAAAAAGAACTGGGCAAATGTTTTTGTTGTCATGTAGGTGTATCCATGGCGTTACCATTAATTATATCTATCTAAATTTTCCTCTTGTCATGTCAATTTTAATTTTAGAATTATACGTTTTCCGTATAATGTCAAACTATGAAAACAATTTAAATATTTAAAACAAAATTAATTAATGTCGAGTACATCAAAGCGATAAGTTGGAAACAATATTAATTTTGATTAGGCAGACAGGCATAAAAAGTTCCAGGCACAATATCACTGGTCCGAACTTCGCAATTTGGCAAAGTTATCGGGGTGTGTACTGCGTACGGTCTTTTAATATAAACGAAAAGACGGGTAAGAATTACACCTACGTTTTATTGGGTTCACTAGAGCTGGGAAAATGAGTCTAAATATCTGCTCAATTTGTGAAACTAAAGCCTAGCTTTTCCAGTTATGAGAAAAGCTAGGCTTTAGTCTTACAAGCCTTAAGAGAGTTAGCTTAAGAGAGCTTAAGAGTTTAAGAGTCGGTGAGCTTAAGAGACTGAATATATTTGGACAATTTACGAGTAACTCTATCTAATTAACTTCCTATCAATGCCAGAAAGTCTGTTGTTGTATTATAAACAATAAAAAAATGTATATTCTCTTTTTTTCAATAACCTATACTGTCCCACTGCTGGGCAAAGATCTCCACAATCTACGATATGAATAAACAAATTTAGTAGAAAGTCAATCCCAAAAAAAAATGCAAAAAAAGAGTCGTTTCATTTTCTACACTTACCTACATAAATTAAAATACAAACCAACTATGAACGAACCTTTATTATTTGTTAATTTATCACTATTTTTTTATTTATTAAGTCGACACATTATATTTTAGCCCTTATTAGTGATTCAAGCCGTGGAAATATTTTGAAGCTAAAACTAGGCTCAGTATAATCCGAACATTGCAATGCTGTTAAAAATTAATAATTTTGTCTCATTTAGGCTAAAGCCCCAAACATATGAGCCTAGTTGTACCTCTATCCCCAGGTATATAACCTATGTCCCAGTCCAAACTCGTCGCACGTAAACCAACACAACACTATTCCCCTAGGTCAGTAAGTTACCGCATGGAATACGACTGGCTGAATTAATAGGACCATGTGGTACCTCTTAACTCTACTTCCGTTTTAGTCAGGATGGTAAAGGTTTTGTTTTATTTTTCGTGTGTGTAATTGGAACATTGGTGTCATATTTTTCAAGCTGCCTTAAGACCCTTGCCATAGAAAGATGACAGCCAAAGAATGATGATAGCCGGGACGAACTGCCTTACCTGCCTTTCGAAACGAAATACCTCGTTTATTTTTTGTCACTTTTCGTCACCCAATCTTACAAATACTGACCTCACCTATTAAAGTTTCTGTCATTTATTAAGCCTGTGCTTAAAGTTAAATTTTAAATATTTTTAATATATAGGGTCAAAAATATAGGGTCAAAAATAAATTTTTGTTACTGTTACGAAAGTAAAACATCATAAAACGATGATATCCATTTTCAACGTGGTTTAATGAGATTTAAAACTGATATAAAGAGCGCCATTTGACTTCTAGAAACTATTGCGTCACAGAAGATATTTGTTTTGACGTTAAGAAAAAAGTACTTAACTTACGATTACTTAAGACTTTTATAAAGTACTCAAAAACCTCAAAACTCAGTAATAAGACCTTTACAGGCAATTTCACACGCCAATAAGTGTAATTTACATTACATGTATACATACATAGTATATTAGAATTTAATTCATTAAAAAAAAGCTTTCGATAAGTTTATAACCAGCGCTGCGCAACGAACACGGCTAAGAAGAAACGCAAAAGAAAAAAATATAAGTCTTTTTTTGAATTAATGAATGAATGAAATCTCTTTCTTGCACCAATACACAAAAGAAAAAAAATACTATAGAAAATACTTATACAAAAAATAAATTAGGTACAATGGGCGGTCTTATCACTTTTTTTTATACCTTCTTTAGAATTACTTTTCTAATATTCAAAGAAAAGTAATTAAAAACGCACAAGCTACGTAGTATTTGCAACAATGTGCAAATCGATACCTGTAAACTACTAGCTGTAACTCAGATATAGAAACATATACTATGGTCTATGCTAGCTATATCTCGGCAAGAGAAACAGGGTGTTATCACGTTTACGCATCTCCTGATAAGAGCCGTCGACGACACTCGCGCATGCTGTGATCTGATCTGATACCGGTATACGGGGTGTTACACTTTGTGCTAGATACAGGTTGCATATCATTGCATATAATGTCTTGCTATTACATACTTGCATTACTATTTTATCGTTTTACTTGATATTTGGGTGCATATTATTGCATGAAGTCTAGCTATTACATACTTGCATTATTGACTACTTTTATAGTTAAAATTTTATACTATAGAACTACAATTAAGAACAAATTTATTTGCCAAGCAAATTAAAATGGAAACCCAGACTTTCAAACGTTCACCCCACATTACTTTACGTTTAATCGATTTCATTACACATAACTAAGAAATATCTCGGTCAAGTTAGCCTTAAAACAAAAAAAAATCATAAAAATCGGCCAGATCACAGACAGACTGACAGACAGTTCAAACTAATAACACCCCTCCTTTTCGTCGGGGCTTAAAAAACAGTCAAAGTATTTAAGAAATGAAATATTAAAATAATATAAATATCTTAAATAACCTTAAATTATTCAGAGGCTTTGTCTACCCACTTCACTCTCTTTTCCAATAAAATATAAAGAATCACATTCACAATATTACTAAAATAATAACATTAGAATGTGGAATCTATCAAAAGAATATATTTCTATCCTCTCTATTGAATATATTGGACCGTAACCCACTGGCCAAACCCAAATAAATTTGATTCATAATGTATTTTACTTGCGAAATCTCGGAAGATCAAAGATTTCTCAGGTCTCAAATTTCTTGAGTTTCAGAATTGGTTGACGAGTAGAATTCTGATATTTTAATAAGGCAAATTATTATATTGTAGATCGGAACGAGGATAACCTTTTAATTTTATCTTAAATTAAAAGTAATTGTTTTGTTTACGATCTACAACAATAATTATAATTCGTAGAAAAAAAATCATGATTAATTTTTAACAAGTCAAATCAGGTACTTTTCTTTACGTCAAACAAACAAATACCAAAACTTGACGTCATAGTTTGCTGGAGTTATATAGTTTTCTGAAATAATTAATCCAAAACCACGTACGAATACCACCACTTGCTACCGGGGAACAAATACATCTTGAGGAAACCTGCACACTATTACTGTATAGTTATCTAATGTGTAAATCTGGGTCTTAAATGTAGAAAAAGAAGAATAAAGTCAATCAGTCTTATTATAAATCGCAGGAATAACTTCAGGACTTGGTTTACGCTGTCACCGTCAGAGATGCCAGACCAGCCAGTAAAACAATCTATGTGTATCTTAAAGGATACACATGGCCAAAGATAATATAATTACTGTCGTAACACATGGCGCTGCATGTTTACCCAAATGAAGTTGACCGTTACAAATGACATTTTGCGGGAGTCTTCTTTGTTTTGGGAGTAGGTCAAAAACATATACCTACTATTTTGGATATTTATATCACTTGATACCTGAGATAAGAGTTTGCTTGATACCCAACTAACTATCCATTTCTCTTTAAATTTTAAAAATGTTGTTGACGTCAGATCATTTAATTATAGCTAAGTTTATAGCCGCTTCCTAAGTGCAAGTGCAGAAGAAGCGGTAACAAACTGTACTGCAGCATTTTCTGCGAAAACGTTCACTTACAGATACGATTATACTCATATTAAAATACGATATGTGGACTAAGAATAAATTGTCATGTGATATTACTAAAACTGTAATTAATGTCAATTTGTATTTAGTACCGTGTGCCTAATTAATTAAATTATAACATTTGTGGGTATGCAAACTTTTAAGCCAAGTTTAATTTAAAACAAGTACTAATGTCCGCGTTCTATAATCCTCATCATCATTATCATCTTATCAGTTAAAGAACGTCCACTGCTGAACAAAGGCAAAGATTTACAAAACGATCGGAAGCGTTTTATAATAAGACCAAGTCTTCCCGTGGATGTTGTAGAAGACGACTTAGGATTTACAAGCTAAACAAAGCTTATAAACATTATAAGGTCTCTCAAATCCGCCTGGCCAGCGTGGAGAGTGTAGGCCAAATCCTCTGGCTGCTCGGGTCAAGTAAGGCTCTCGTAGTACAGAGAGGATCGTGCTCCTGACTAAAAAAGACCTGATGATGGTGCTGATGATGATAAGACTGACCTCGGTCTAGCAGCTTGTGTATAGAGGCGGTCAAGTTCCTGAAGCATGCGGATGGCATCGGCCATGTCATGAGGGTTCTCCTCACGGGCTTCCACCAGGCAGACGATGGCCAGCACGAGAGCAAGGGCGACGGCAATCCTCTTGTTCAGCATTTTGAGGTCTGTAACAATCAACAAGATATTATTATATGTAAGTTAAAAACTGAAATCCGGCACCTACCTATCTGTGCCAAAAAAATCTTAGTGAAAATACGTTAATTTATCCTACTTCCTACTAATATTACAAATGTGGAGTTTTTATATGTTTGTTTGTTTGTTACCTCTTTACGCCTAAAGTACTGAACCGATTTGGATGAAATTTGGTATGAGAGGTTTGAATATTGAGTTTGAGACTCGGGGTAGGACATAGGATAGTTTTTAGCCCGAAATTCCCACGGGGAGCGAAGCCCGCGGGTACAGCTAGTTATTTAATATTGTTCAAAGTGACCATGGCTTTCTCTCCTTTCACACAAACATAATTTAGACAATAACTACATATTATGTAATCAATCATTTGTTTCAAACCGTTGATAGGTACTACAATCTTTGTTTTAGAGTTTTGTAATCTTTATTTTTGGCCGAGCAAGCAAAACGAGCGAAGTGTTTCCGTTTTAGTTTTAGAAAATTATTTTGTGTGTCTGATTAAAGATATTCTGGATGAACGGATGTCCAGATTTTCGGTTGTTCTAGCCGATAGGTTGCATTTTTCAACCGATTCTTGTAATTTTTTTTTTGATAATTAGATATATAAGAAGGCAAAGGCTAACAAAAAAAAGGTATATAAAAGAAGTTTGTATAAATAGGTTCTATAATAATTGTAACTGTAACTGTAATAATTGTTCTATAAGTAGGGTTTTCAATTGGGGTTGAATGGAGAGGAATGAAAATAAAAAAAACGCCTGAATCTTTTTTTATTGTTAAGAATAACACTTCTATTTATCCTAAGTAATAATTTGATATTTCGGATAAAAATATTTTTAATTGAAATTTCATACATACTCCAGTACAGCTTAACGCCGCCAAATCATTTGCCCATCTTGTCTGATGGACAAAAAAATAATGTCATGTAACGGGTTGACAACTGAACTGCCATTGCGGTAAATTAGTTGTGAACTGTCATGACTTTATTATTTTATACGTCAGATAAGAAAAGGCACTAGAAATGGCGGCTTTAAGATAAATAGCGTAGGAAATTGCGATTTGCTGTACCGAAAAATCTGATATTTATTTACGAGAAACAGGAATGTTTTTCCTAACACTAGAAAAAGTATAAGGCTTTTTAAAATTAACATTTCTTCCCCTAAGTGACCCAACGAACTGACGTCGGCGTCCTGGAAAACCTAGGCTTAGATGGCGTGATGATTTAGGTAGAAGCTTATTCAAAGGACTGGCAGGCAAAAGCACAAGACAGAGAGAAATGGAGAGCCGAGAGGGAGGTCTTTGCCCAACAATTGGATCTAGCAGGCTCTAAATAGGTAAGTCCCCCTAAGTGGTATCAATCATTTGTATGTGCCATAACTATTTACAATCAGTTTTAAATTGATATTAAATATTTAAGGATAATGATACGATTTTTATTAGTAGAAGTATTCAATATTTACTTAAGGCCATACCCAAATTTTCCGGGGTCCAGTGGCGCCCCCATTTGAAATAAATCATTTGAAAGGAAACGGTGATTTCATTTAAAATTTCGTCTTGTACAAACCCTAGATAACCCTTTGAACTATTCTATGAACTACTGTTTATAATTTAAAGTGCGAGCGTGAAGCTTTTCTACGCACATTAGCTAAAAGTGGCCGTTTTTCGCAAATATCACTGTTTCCTTTCAAATGATTTATTTTAAATGCGGGCGCCACTGGACCCCGGAAAATTCAGGTAGCCCCTTAATAGCATATGCTATTATTGTACCTTTTACAATCCTGTGCGTATCAAATAACTCAAAGTATCAATAATTATAATTAACGATACTTTGAGTTATTTAATACGCACATGATCATAATACTATTATAATAGTGTTACAAGTAGAGGAAATATTAATGATGTCATTATTCCCTCTTGTGCGATATTTATTAGAGGAATGTCTACAGTTAAATACTTTATGGTAAAAAAATTATAAACACATGCTCGTGCAAATTTCTCAATTATGTATTTAGGTTATAAAAATATTCTTTGTCTCATCTATTCAAAAACGGTGTTTTCATCCCAAAACATTTGGACCTAAAGTTACTGCTGATTCTCTCGGGATAGAAAAGTGAAAAAGAAAATCTTACGGGAACAAAACACAATTTGAAAACGGAACACGAGTGGAAGCTACGTAAACTCAGCCAGAAACAAAAGAATTTAGTTTATATACAATATAGAATTGGCACAGATTTCGTCTTTCTTTTAATTTTGAATACATATCATCGTCAACATGGATGAATGTAGGGTAAAATGTTTATGTTTTTTGCTTCAAAAAAGAAATTATTAAAAAAGCACAATTTTTGTCTTTGATTTAAAGTAATCACAGAAGTTTTAGTGGAAATTTATTATTTTTTGTTAAAATTAATTATTTGTGTAAATTTGAAAACTTTTTCGTAAGTTTACGCCGTTAGTGAACATCAAGTTTATAGTTATTATAAAAAAAAACACAAATAAAATTTAATAAAACACAAATAAAATTAAATAAAGGTTAGTACTTGTCAGAGCTTTAATTAGGTATTGTAGGTGTTCTATTTTTCTTCATATTCTGTTTTGTATCTATTTGCTAGTTTTTCTCATAGATGGCGATGAAAAGAGTGCGCTACCCGCGTACTAAGTATTTTATCTAGGGCGTTATACGTGAATCCCTCGCTTCACTCAGGATTCACAGGTCAGAATCACTCGCTACGCTCGTGATTCAACTGTGCAATCCTTCTTTTCGCTCTGGATTCAAAGTGGCGCCCTCGACTTAAAAGTATTACTTTTACGCCTTTTGGGGCTAGCTTAATCAGTGTAATTTGTGCCTATATATATTTATTTAATATTAATTTAATGTAGTTTCTTTATTTAGCGCTTGGACGTGCTGCTGACCAAGCTAAGTAGTTTATCCTGGTGGCTACTCACTGGACCTCGTGCCTAGACCCACGACCCTATATTTTTCTGGATTCTTTAATTTTTATAAATATTCTAAAATTCAAAATTCTGTAGCGTTGAGTGTTCTTTGATTATATGTCTCATTTGCTCTGCTATGCTTGTATTTAATTTATTATTCCAAGAAGAACACCTATCAGCGTTATACTCTAAGTATCATAATAACTTCGATTTAATTTATAATGCATGACCCAAGTAAATTAGCACCGTTTCGTCGTGGGTGGAGGTCGTATCCACAAGCACCCTTCAGTTTCTTTCAGGGTCTGTCCCTTACAGGATTACCGACCACTTTGTCTAAACGTTTGATATCAACCCACGAACCTGCGGCCACAATCGGGCGTTTGTAAATTTAATTACCAAAGAGCAGTGGTTAGCTCCCTTTTGAAGTTTGGAAAGGTGTAAACGAGTCAATAATTAAGTACTTGCCTAATAAGAGTTAATTTTAAAACGGGATCTACAAAGCACATGTGTATGGCGCTTGACAAATATTGGTTCTTCCTTTAATACCTACGTATCGCGTAAATGAAAATGCTTCGCTGTGTTTAATGTACTTATTTAGGGAGCAAAAGTAAGTATCAAAACATTTTATGCCTGAGATGCGCTACCGAACTTCGCCGAAATGACAACGTGAATGATTTGTGATTCTGAATTGGTGGCAACAAACTATGCCGAACTTACGTCGCGTTTTCTAACACGAAAGACTTGCGAGACAACTAAATTACTTACTGTTCATTATAAATTGAAACAAAATACATACCTACCTATTCGAACAAGATTTCATTTTTTGTCTCGTTTTGCGTTTCTACTGTACAGACATTTTATAGGAAGCCAGGAACATTTATCATGGTAGGTATATATTTTCTGAAATGCCAAGCTAGGTATGTAGAGAATATGACACGTCTTATTTATAGCTAAGCCCGTAGATTACTCGAAGCAAGAACCGGGAATTTGCATGTTATTATCTTATTTTGTTTAAGGACGATTTATTTTCTCATTAAGAATGCTTTGCAATTAATTAAAATTATTTATAGGCATAACTTCAGCTATATAACTTGCATAATTGTATAAGTCAAACAGGTATGTTTGCCTTTGGGTCATAAAATAAGAACCTTTCGGGGAAGAAATACCGATCCATGTGTTTTCTTGGTGTTTTCATGGAGTGAAGTTCGGTAGCCCGTGCCGGTTCTTAAATAATAAATATAAGTAAATCTGGGCTTTCTGGCTAGTAAGTGGCAGAAACTCCTTCAGAGATCGCATTCCAAGATGTCAATAGAAAAAAAATTAAAGTCTATCGGTATATACTCACTAGAAATTTATGATATTATGGCAAAAGAAGTATTTCTTTGTCTATATACAATACGATCCTTAAGGGACCTTTCTTGTTACTGAACCTGCGTTTGAGTTATAGGTTTTAGTACTCGTATATAATCTACTTATATAAAGTTTTGTGTTGTTTCTAGGGAAATAGTAGGCAAATTGTTTCGTTTAAATATGTATAGAAACAATCATCGAAGCGATATTTATATAAAATTATTTCATTACTTACGTATTCTTTTTAATTAAACTATTTGGTTAAATAAAACTAATATTCATCCTTATAAGTTGATAGTGACATATTGCGGGAGGTCATCGTGTTTTGGGCGGATAATGGTTCAAAACATGTACTCAAGTTAGTCCACATTTTATATTAAGACGGATAAAGTCCACAAGAATCAAATAGCCATATAATTTAATGTTCAATTCTCGAACTTATTTTAGGGCTAGGTTTACTTTGTCCGTATAGGTATATCACCTACTGAAAATCAAGTGAAAATCTTGACTTCCCGCCAAAATCGCCGAATCCGCTAGTTTTCAACAAGTCAAATCAGATACTTTTTTCCAAACGTCGAAACAAACATTGTCTATGGGATTTTAATTAACTAAATAAAACAATAGAACGTCGTCGCGTCGTAGTTTCTTACAGTCAAATAGCGCTCCTTTTATCAGTTTTTCTGCATTATTATAATCTAAAATCACGTTGGAAATGGATATGATCAATAAAAAGTGACATTATTTTGTGGCATTTTTTCTCTTATTAGTACTAAATTAAAAGCACGAGTACGCTTTAGCTATGCTACAGGTATTTATATTACACTTCATAGAAGCGGAGTATAATTTATGCCTACTACAGACGAACCTATGCATCCCTGCACAGGTTTGTGTGTGTTCTTGCTCGCTTAATACCGGACCGCTTTATATGGACGGGAGGCGCATATTGCGCGGGACTTTAGGAAATTCCGTCTAATTAATACTTACATCAATTTTAAGGCTTAGGGTTAGCTTAACGACATGCGGGGGGCACTGTCGCATGTACGCCCAGTTTTTTTTTTTTTTACTAGCCTATACTGTCCCACTGCTGGGCAAAGGCCTCCCCTCTAGTACGCCTAGATATCAATACAATATTTAAAGTCATAATCTGGTCTAATAGGAGCGTCGTCGCGGCGGGAGTACGCATTACTCTCGCTTTCGCAAGTTGTATATATGTAGCTTAAAAAACTTATATCAGTGTTGGCCTCTTACACACACGAAAGATAGACGAATGAGGGTTTTAAAAAAAATTGAAGCCAAAAATTTGGCAGCACAGTGAAGTCGGCTCCAATAAGCTGCTGTTATAAAATACATTAGACGGAGCTTAAGTACCTGTCAAAATATGGTCCAATGACGTTCAATTGAACAAATTGGATTGTGCCTAACGAGAACGAGAACGGCTGCATTTCAAGCAAAATACATTTTTCTCTGTATCTGATATATTAGATATAAGAGCGGCCTACAGAGTACACAAATTCTTTGTGTCACATATTTTTGTAGTCTCAAAAAATGCTGGAACTTATTAATTAAACGATTATGTACATAAAAAGAATTCGACTAATTGTTACGTCCTAATAAGTTCTTCGGTCTCACAATCAAAGCGTGTACTTACAAAAAAGTGAGTGAAATAAACTTTTCCGTTGTGTAATATCAGACAGACCCTCGGGACTAATCCCCTCATTGTTTTCAACGTTTAGTCCTACTTCTATTGTTTATAAACAATGTATTTTTGGAAACAGAGGTCGATGTTCGGTTTGTATCATCGCCTACAGGAAAACTTTATAAATAAGAGAAATATAAGTAAATTTTCTATCATAAAATAAACAATACAAAGTAGAATTGTACTAGTTTACTTAAAAGTGGCAAAGATTAAAATTTTTGAACGTTTGAATGTTTTCAATCGATCTCCAAAAAGCAGGAGAGGAGGAGGTTAGCAATTCGTCGCGTTCTATTTTTTTTAATGTACCTATATTTACCGATTATTCAAAGACGCCAGGACCGATTCGAAAAAATTTGATTTTCTATAATTTAGATCTATATTATGCATGTTAAGGCTCTAAGTAAGTGAATATTAATGAATAAAACAGATAATAGTTTTTCATAACATTTAATCAATGTTGTACTGGTTTTAACAATTTATTGCACCAAAACACATATAAATAATATTTAAAGTATAGAATTTAATAGAAGGCCTTATCGCCAAGTTAATCGTTTTTTTAGAAAACAACAAAAAGCTAGTACTTAACTGTTAAATCTGGATTGCTGACTATAACTTCTACGAGTACAATGACTTTTCATACGCTTAGTAAGTATTTCAGCCTTTTTTAACTATATAACGCAGTAAAAGAGTTTGAAAGTCCACATTATAATTTAATCCCTTGGTAAAAAGGATCAATTGAGCAGTACCTCTGATCGACTGCGTCCAATGTGTACAGACTGTTTGAGTTTCAGCTTCGCTTGGTTGGACCACAGATTATTGGACGGCCATTGGCGACTTAAACTTTTTATGCTTTATTGCTCAGGAAATCAGATTGCACTAAAGAGGTAAACCCACAGTAAATACCCTTTTGAAGGGACTCTAGTCCTTTTCATTAATCGTGAAGTTCGATATTATGATAGTATCCTAATATTATATTTAAATGTTTTATTGAGTATACTATATACTATAGTGGCTCGGTGAACTATAAAACTCGCAGGAAAATGTATTTTTTTTAAAGTACCTATTCAACTAAATTTTCAAACCTCACAATTTTGCAATTTTTATAAAATTCGAAAAACTGAATCGAGAGAAGTTAAGAGTACTAAATAATTTATTTTTGACCTAGGTAAATAGTCACTTGCGGTTGTAATTTGAATTATCATATTTAAATATGTGAATATGAATAATAATAAATGAATAATTATACATTTTATTATATAATTTTCATGTAAAAAGGTGATTATATCAAATACTTACAATTTTTATAAGTAATCTTAGAGGTATGTGTGTGATTTTTTTCTATTAAGCCAAAAATGCTCAATATTTATTTAATATTTCGATAATGCTTGTATCAAGAAGAAGTACCCGTGTAAAAAAATTGAAAAATAAATTTTACATGGGCACTTCGGATACAAAGTAATTTAATACAGTATTTTTCAGAAACATTCACACACTGTGAGCTGTAAACATATCGCGCCTTAATAAAAATTAATCAGCATTTGAATTAAGACTTCATAAGGCAAGACAATAATTTTTACTGTCAAGTAAATAACAAAAAGTGTATATAAAAATAAATTGAGGGTGTTTCTGGAAACAACGGGCGGTTTTCGCATTTAAGTAGGCCAAGAGTTTTCATCTGTCACTCTTTTTGGGGAAATAAAAATATCATTTGTTCCTTTGAATTCCTACGGGTGTAAATTATGAAATTTTAAAGGTCACTTAACAAAAAGAACAGTTAATGTAGCAAAGTAACTTAAATTTACAAGGAAGTTCGTACTAAACGTTTCCTTAGCCCCACATTTATTTATTTACCAATTTATGTACACGGAAAATGTATACAGAGAATTCATAAAGTAAAAGTTGTAGAAAGGCACTACTTATCTCAAAAGAAGATCTCTTTTCTTCCGATAGGCCTGTGAGAGGAGTTGTTTATGTAAAAGAGGCATACAGGCGTGTTCATATATGATAGGTATATTTATATATTATAGGTATATTTAGAATAGCAGATTTTTTAAAAAACAGTGCTCCTTATATCCTTATTGTTATCCTAAAAGTAAGTATTTATAATAACTTGTTTAATTACAAAGTGCGGTTTTTTTTGTTGTAAATACACTGGTTAGTAACGAGTTTTCCTCAGGTCTCACTTTCGGATGACAATGTGACGACGTTATGATGTCACAGGCTTCTAATAATTAAGCCAGAAGAAAAACCCGAGTTTGGGCTTGTTTGACTTGCCAAGACAAATCGAACAAATCGAAGAATGGGGAAAATATTTACGTAAGTACTTTGTTTTTTAATGATATCCAGAATTTATTGATCAAACTAGAAGGTATACACAATTAATACAAGCTTCAATTTTATATCAGATCACGTCTCCCCTTTCGAGTAGGTATGGTGTATACTCTAATCGGTAGATAAAACTCAAAAAGATAAGCGTGTAGGTGGAAAAGAAAATCAAAGAAAATCAACGCATACAAACTTGAATTTATTTAATTGGTTGGAATACCGTCGTTGGCGTGCCGACAAAGCGGCATCGGCTTTTTCAAAGACGCGACCTTTGTAATGCGCCGGCGGCATGCACTCCGTTTCAACAAATGAACTATATTCTCGCCCATTCCTTCGATCATGTTTTATGATCTGCACGGAAAGGGATTCCCCTAGGCCAGCAATGAAGATTTTTTTTAAACAGCTTATTTATCTACAAGCTTTTATTTAGCTTCACCTGTGCCGTTGTCTGTCTGTAATCAAATCTTGCAAGTTATTTTTTAACCACTTCCCATTATCCGATTGAGCTGAAATTTTGCACGCAATACAATATTATATTGACATGGAGCTGATCTGATGATGGAGCCGGAGTATGGCTTTAGTAACTGTAATGAATGGACGCAATTCCATCAAGTTTGGGCTCGTTTAACTTGTCTTGAAGAGAGTCTTTAGAAAAAGTTTGTTTAAAAAAATATTTTTTTATGATGATTACTTGTTTTGCAGTCGTTGTATTACGTCACATTCCTAACTCAAGTTTCAAAGAAGACTTTGTATCTACGTTCCTTAGAATTCTGTCAGCATTGTAATAACAAAAGTTAAACACGGATGCCGCGACTTTCGTGTTTACATACCAATGTTTATAACACATGTTGTGTTATAAATGCTAATTGGTTTCAAACAACAAGTTTTATTTTATAAGTATCTTTTAGGAACTTGGTATTCTTACTCGTAATTATATTTCATTTCCATAGCTACCCAAAATTAGTATTCCACGGAGATTTGTGTCAAATTCGCCAACTACGTGGAACCGTCATCAATAAACAAACGCAAATTACTAGATATCCCTTAGGATTATTCGATTTCGACCGAATTGTTCTGTTTCAATGCCTATATAGGATCGTATCACATAGGTTGATGATCGAAAAGAGTATTTTAAAACTATACGAAACTGTCCTATAACAGCCAATCCTTATAATAATATAAAAACTATAGCATATACTGGAGCTGAGAGAATCCAAGAAGATAACTCTGTCAAAAAATTACAAGACACGTCTGACAAATTTTACGACTTGTGTCTTAGCGCCTTATATCGTCTTCCTAGGAAAAATGTATTTTACAAACAATTTAATGTTGGGAAGAACAAACAATTAAAATTTTGAAATAAATATTGATGAAAATTTTACCTACCTCCTTATCAGATTAAATCTTATAATTTTATTTTGCTCAGGACATGAAAATGTATCTTAAATATCTTACAAAATTTTAATATTCCCTCCAGTCTATGCAAAAAGTATAGGGACGAAAATGAAGTAAGGCTTTTTAAAAATTCAAGAAGTTATTATAATCAAATGGGGTACGAGAAAGATAAGATCAAGTAAGATGTAAAAGAATTGTCTATACATTTCAAAAAGTAGCAGTTTGGTGACAAATAGTTACAATACTCTGTTGATGATGAGACATCTGCAACGTACTAAACCTACTCAATCATTTCGGAAACTTTAACACAAATATTTTTTTTTGTTGAAGATTTTTTATAGAGGAGTCAATATTTAAGGAGTTCTTCGTGCGCTCGCACTTGGCCGGTTTTTTTAGCATTTCATTTACCACATTACATTTCAACATATACTTCGTATATAAACATTTTATATATATTTTTTATTCTTTTACAAAATCATGGCATTTTTTAACAAGTACCTATATAACTACTGTTTGTTCTAATAATCACGTTGGTTTAAATGATAAATTTTTTAATGATATTATCCATTGGAATACGCAGTACACGCTTCAATTTTGCAAATTGACCACAGGTTATGTCAGGCACAAACAACGAATTATTTCCAAAACCGCAGCTTGAAAAAATATACATTGAAAATATGGAAATAGGGTCTATTGTTATTCGTCTTCAAAAAGAGGTTATCAATCTATGTTTTTATGTATGTTCCCCGATTACTTAGACATCTCGACCAATTTAATTTTCTTTTTAGGGTAGCTCCCATATACTCAATGTTGGTACGATATTTTTTAACTATTCTATCCTGTTAAAAATGTGGGATAAGCGCCATCCACTATTTTTTTCCAAATTACCTTTGTGAATAACAGAACATCAAATTTTAATATGCTAAAATGTAACAAATTGCAACGACTCTATATTAAAAAAAAATAGTAGATTAAATCAACTGTAAACATTTTATAAAAATACTGTCCAAATAAATGGGTGAGAAAGCCGCCACCCTATTTATTTGTTTCTAATTACTAACCTATTTTTTTTAAATCTGCTAGTGGCGTCAGTTATCTAGAATATAACTCACATTCCGAGAAATATAAGATTGCACTTCACTGCATACTGCAACATGTGGTAGCGTGACTGAAATATTCGAGCAAGCGTAAGCGACACGTACGTACGTGTCGCTCATTATTTACGCCAATTATTCCTACCGATTTATAAAAATAATAACTAATACAACATTCTTACAGTCGTACGTGATGACAAATAGGATATACAATGTCCTTTTTAATTAAGTACAAATATTTTAAGGGGTGATTCAGACCATAATTTTGAACAACTTTTCCCAATAAATGTATATCGAAATACGAAAAAAATTTTTTAGGTTTTCATAGAAATCGAAGTAGTCACGTGATATCATTACTATGGAAAATGAAAATAATTTTTTCGTATTTCGATATACATTTATTGGGAAAAGTTGTTCGAAATGATGGACTTAATCACCCCTTAAAATATTTGTACTTAATTAAAAAGGACATTGTATAAGGTGATTTCAGTCCATGATACTGAACACCTTTCCCCAAGGAACACGTAAAACTAATATTTGCTTACTTTTAAGCTATTGAATAGCTTCTATCGCGGGCCTTGAGCGCGGGGACCGAATCCAAAAATTCCGTAATGAAAAAACCTCACGCTTTCCCCACTCCGCTCCGTTTGCGACGTTGCCGTCCTTCCTTGTTTGCAATAGCTTTACCGCGGCAGTCCCCGAGTGCCACACGTCTTTTTTATATTTAGATTTGCATCACCTGTAATATATCTATATACTTACATTAAATAAGACAATAAAAAAAATCCAAAAGAAATTGAGACGTTAGAGTCATAGAATAGGAATAAAAAAAAACTGTCTATTTGTTTGTATTTTTGTACCCAATAATCCGATTCGAATGGAACTGTTATATAGCTGACGATGATCTAAACTATAAGAAATACGGGTACGTCTCTTCCATATTGTATATAACTGACGCCTTAGCAAAAGTTGTTTAGCTTAAACGAAGTAACAGGTATCAGCTAGTTAAGAATATATTGCACATAAAATATACATAATGAAAGCGTTTGAAAGGTAAGAGTTCATAATCAAATTTTTTGCAGCTCGTATTTTTAGTATTTATCTTTAACTGCGGCATAAGCAAAGCATCTACAAACGAATACAGATACGATAATCTAGGTGCCTAAATGGATATTATCTGTTGATTATACCTTATTAACAATAAAGACAAGGATAAAGCTCTCATTCCACTAACAATCACGTCATATAGATAAAAGTGAGTGTGGGTATGTTTTTGTTTAGCATCTATTGCTGATAAGATTTGCCGTTAATCATTCATCACCATTGGGGTTCTATGAAGTAAAACATTTTAAGGAAACCTATGGGTTGTGCCGTGCCGTTTTCGTGCGTGTGCAGTGGTTTCCGGCATAATAGCATAGCCATAGGAGAGGCCCCTAGTCCTCCCGTGATGTCGAAGAAGGCGACTTAGGAAATACAAGCTAAACAAAGCTTATAAACATCAATTTTGCAACTCGTCTCGCCAGCGAAGAGAGTGTAGGCAAGTCTCTGACTGCTCTGGCCAACTATGGCTCTGTTAGTACAGAGAGGGTCGTGCTCCTGTAGTGGAGGCAAAAAGACCAGTTAAGTTTAGCTTATATTTCCTAATAATACATTTTTTATTTATTTAATATAACGCTTTATTTTTAATTAGATTATTTTAGTTTATAGTGTTATAATTTAGGTAGGTTATTTAGTTTTTAGTTATATAATTATTGTATATCTATGTAAATATTGACGTTTAAACCGATTTCAGCTGTAGTACGAGATGTTTTACGCTTATAGATCCATAAAAGTCCTTAGCGCTCTTACAGGAAGGCGACAGAACCCGCAAATGGTCACGTGACATTTAAATCTGTCAAAAACTGCCGACCGACTATCGTCGACTGTCACGGGCATACTATCGCTCATCTGTAAGAGCCCTTAAAAGATCTTTAGTTTTTTGTTTCTTTTAGGTATCCTAACAAATTTCAAACAAAGGTTAGTTTAGGTCCTTTGATTGCTTCAAGTGAGCTTCTGGCGAAAAATCTATACTAGCTTATAATATTCTAGGTCTAAAGTCCACCACAAATTTAACTTACCTACCATAGAGTAGGTACTATAATATAACTGAAATAGAGAGCCATCTCGCGTAATTTGTCTGCCAACACTTTAAGCTGCAAACGTAGTGTCATCTATTAATGTTATTCCAAAACAAAATAAACAACAAATATAAAATATTTTAATTTTTACAATTAAGTGGGATTTGAACCTATGATTCATGAGTGAGATTTCAGCTGAATTGTTTCCAATGCGTTAACCGCTTCGCCATTCAGGCTTTGTACCCTGTGCGTAAAATTTTGCGTATTCTTTAACATTTAACTTATAAGAAAACGAATAAAAGATTAATTTTTTAGCTTTTGAGGGGATTTGAACCCAAGGATTCAAGCGTAAAACAAGTTTATGGGTCTACGTGTCTAAGATACCTGCCAGTTTCGACTATAGGTATCAAGCCAAAAAGCGTCATACAATTTCCTTTGGTGACGTCAGAATTTTCCGCCGTTTTTTCCGGTCTCGTAATTAAGTCCGGGACACTCGCTTTTTGGTGCACTTTTAATAACTTTCACGCCTGCGTTAATGGGAAAACAAAGGACTGTGAATTGGACTCAACGAAATAAAACAGCAGTCGACTGCTGTTTGTGATTTAATTCCATATACAATGTAGGCAATTATTTTTAGAAAGAAGGAAAGACAAATCTTTATTTGGTACAACAATTTACGTAATTTGTTTTTTTTTTACTTGTTTTTTTAGTTGAAATTTGTTAGGAACAATAAAACGAAAAACTTAAGATCTTGTAAAGCTATATAGGACTTGTATGTTGTAGCCGTAAAATAAGTCTTGTTTTAAAAAGCACTAATTATACTTTTATCCTATTTTAGGGTCGTCGAAATCACGGCATGTTCCGTAGTGTTAATAATTTTGACCCGACTACAGCGAAGCCAAAAGAAGGGTTATGCGTTCCGCCGCATGTACGTTTGTATGTTCATTTGTTCCTTCATATCTTCTATGATATAAGAAATTCAGTTTTCCCGACTTATGCCTCCAATAGTTTCTATGGCGTTGGGTATCTGTTACTTTAGTAATTAAGTATATGTATTATCTTTAGTCGGGGGATTGGACAATTTTTGTTTTCTTTCACGAATAAAATCAAACTTATTTAATTTACAATAATATAAAAAATTATATTTGAGATCATCATAAAGAGCCCTTTCATTTGATATATGACACAGTTAGGTTTGCATAACATTATTTTTTAAATTTCCTAATTTGTTTCCTAAAAATAACCGTTAATTTAAAAAATATATATTTTGCACATCTATATTTGGGTCATAGGATAACACCATCCTACCAAATTTTACCTGATTTGGCACAGTAGTTTCGGAAAAAACTGACTGTGACAGACGGACGGACAGACAGACGCCCGAGTAATTCTTTAAGGGTTCCGTTTTTTCAATTTTTGTACGGAACCCTAAAAAAACTAAAGCACAATTATTGCTTCGTCATATATTTGTTGTTGTTACTCATTGTTTTATTCCCGTAACCAACATTCACCAGCCGTCATAGGTTAAACCTAGCATGTACTAAATTCTAATGGTAAAAGCCCGTAAAAATCGTCATTTTTTGTTGGTAAATACTAAGATTTAGTGGTAAAACCTAAGATTGATCAATATACGGGCTTTTACAGTAACATATACATTATTAGCTTTTGCTCACAATTTCACCGTATTAGGGTTTTTGATTTTTGAAACTATTCATGTTGTTTCTTTGTTGTGACTATTTATTTTGCAGCAGCCTGAAGGTGAAGGTATCTGAACGGGCTTGGTAACTTCCACTAATATCAGACAGCTTAACGTGCCTTCCGAAGCACGTAGAAGCACTTATAGTGTAATTTAAATGCAAATATGTATTTTCTTTACAAATGCTCTAGAAAATGACAAGACCCAAAATGCTCTGTCTGCCCCATTAGGGATAAAGACGTGATAGTATGTATGTATGTATGCTCTAGAAAGGAAAAATCTTACAAAGTACTGAAATAATATCATTAGTTGAATGGTACGTATTTACCGTAAAAAAATCTTATTTAAATGCATAACGTCACTCCTATTATGTTTATATAAATACTTTAACGAAATTGAAAACATGGAATAGGTACGGATAAGTATCAATAATGTATATTATGTTCATAATTGAATTACATCGTGTATGTAAACTGTACCTACATATATATGACACTAAACTAACTTTTTTTTTTATTCAGTAAAATATGATATAACAATATTATATTTAGGTAATGTTTTCCTATTACTTTTAAATTAATAATTCACTAAACTAATTGAGCGTTTCTTTTCAAAATATTTTTTTAAGTAAAGAAGTTTGAAATTTCTTAATGAATCCATAATGAAATGAATTTTTAATTTGTTTAAAAAATTCTCTGGGGTCTTTCACATCTCCCGGAAATAATTATAATTAGGTGAGGCGAACTAATTATATTGTTAGAAAACATTTAGTCTATAAAAAGTTTAATTAGATTTTTTAAACTATTTTTAGATGAGTGTGTTTGAACCTACTTTAAAAACTCCTTTTTTGACAACCTCCGTGGCGTAGTGGTCACCATGCTAGTCCGCCACCCAGAGGTCCCGGGTTCGATCCCCGGTCAGGGCAAGTTGGAAAAATGGCCTTTTTCAAATTGTTCTGGATCTTGAATGTTTATCTATATATGTATTTGTTATAAAATATAGTATCGTTGAGTTAGTATCCCATAACACAAGTCTCGAACTTACTTTGGGGCTAGCTCAATCAGTGTAATTTGTCCCTATATATTTCTTAATTTAATAATTTTAAAAAAGAAGGAGGTTATTGATTCCAATGTATATCTTTTACACGCTTTTATCAGCTTCACCTGTGTTCGAAGGCAATTTTCACCCACTTGAAAACGTCAGATTATTTGAAATTTTGTACACCTATTTAAAGACAAGTTTATCATTTTAGTTTTTAGTTATGTGGTTTATTTTGTGTATATGTTACGCGATATCCTCGCCATTATTTATTGTGAACTAGTTATTTTGATGATTCTTTTTCGTTTGAATGTTCCCTAGTTTGATCAACTTATTAGTAATCTGTGGTTTGATGTAAATATAATAATGAATATATTTGGATACCTATATGGGAGAAACACTTTTACATCTGAAGTCTATTTTTAGGGTTCCGTAGAAAAAAAAGGAACCCTTATAGTTTCGCTATGTCTGTCTGTCTTTCCGTTCACGGTATTACTCAGAGACTAAAAGTACTAGAAAACTGTAATTAGGTATGTATATGTAAGTATATTAATTATGAAAAAAGTAGTAAAATTAAAAAAAAAAATGTAGTTCCCAATACAAGTGGGAATAAATTGGTTTCTTGACTAACCCAATGTGTTGATTATCGTTAAATAAGTCTTTCAAAAATATTGTGGGCTCGTCAAGACCATTTTTCGATTTAGGTATCCGTTTCTGAAATATTTGAATTTTTTAGAGTCAGGTGTCCCCACCCTCCATCTGCTAAACGGTTATGAACAAGTTAATAAAATCGCAGTTATAGTTTATACATTAAGTAAAGAAAAACTATTAATGCTAAGTAAGGTTTACAAATTAAAAAGTTATAGGCAATAACTTATAAAATGTACTTGGAAAAGGAAAATTTCATACAATTTATAAAATTTGTTTTTAGACGTTTTTAGTGGCATGAACTCAAAAGCTGGCATTTGCAACTACGGAACTATATTCTGCGCGTAGCCCGACACACTTGGCCAATTATTGTAATATAAAAATATATATTTAAATATTTTAAGTCAACAAGAAATTAACACCAAAAAATCTAAACGGAAAATGATAAATGTTAATGCCACGCGAGCTGACATTCATGTAATTAAACCCCAACTGTAATATTTTATTATGATTACAGCATTTGTAATTGTAATTATTATTACAAGCGTTTCATGTGTGAGAAGCTGTTATGAGACCAAATTATCTTAGTGTTCTAAGCTAATTTGGTCTCATAATAGCTTCTCTTGCCTAAATACATTTCGTGTTAAGCATGTCGTTTGGCATTTAATACGAAGAAAGTTTTCAAGGAGTCAGTTTTGTAATTTCCAATCTGTATTGTGTAACTTTAAATCGTTAGATACATTCTTGGCTTTCTCTCTGAATACAGAATTTCCGAATAAGATAAATGATGTTAACTAAGACCCTTTTTAGGGTTCCGTAGTAAACGAGGAACAAGGAACCCTTATAGTTTTGCCATGTCTGTCTATCTGTTTGTCTGTCTGTCTGTTTGTCTGTCTGTCCGTCCGCGGTTTTACTCAGAGACTATAAGTGCTAAAAAACTGTATGTATATTAATCATGTCGAAGAAAGTGGTAAAATATTATAATAAATTTTTATTTTGTTTCCTTAAAAATGGGATGTTTTTTCTTCTCTATTAACCCATCGTGTGGGATATTGTTAAATAAGTCTTTAAGAAATATGGTAAGCTTGTGAAAACAATTTTTTAATTTAGAGATCCTGTCCTGAAATAATTGGTTTCCTATTGCAAATTTTTGTTCGAATAAGTGGCATTAAATTATTTACACAGTGAATCCGCTATTTTTCAACTAGTCAAATCAGATACTTTTTTCTAAACGTCAAAACAAATATTTTCTATGGGATTTGTATGACATACAGGCAGATGACGTCATAGTTTTTTGGAGTCAAATAGCGCTCTTAATATCGGTTTTTTTGCAAAAATAAATTCAAAATCACATTGAAAATAAATATGATCATGACAAGTAACATTATTTTGTGACGTTTTATTTCCTTAACTGTAACAAATAATTTATTTTTGTCCCAGAAAAATACCCAATTGAAATAAAAAAGACAATGGCCAACCATCTCTTATATATGTGCGAATCTTTTTCCATACCTACAATGATACCAACAAGTCTGTTATAAAGCGATGTGAACATGTAAACTAAGTATAAATTAGGCACCATGAATATTTATTTTATTATTATAATTTATATTCAATAATATAAAATTATTTTATTATTAATTATATTATATAAATTATGTAAATTATTAAATAAACGTTCAGTACAGGTAATTAAGAAAATAAATATTTTTTTTAGATTGATAAGCTGTACGATGTTTAGCTGGCGACTCGTCCCATATGAAACTCGGCCCAGGGACCAGTTATCCATTTTCAACCTAATAAGGGGTTAACTCGGCCCACATTTTCTTAGACATGGGACGAGTTCACTACTAAGTAATAACTAAGGGGTTTACTGGGACCAGTCAACTAAAACAACAATTACTACAAATATTTTATTAATAACTAATTACTTAATTGTAAAAAATCTACCTTTGCTCAAATTCATAGAAAAATATAATATATGACAATGCTTATAAGTAGCTATTTAGCAATTAAAAGTCAATTTCAACTTAAGATCAATAAATTAACTTTTTTTAAACTTGCAAAATATTAGTTGTTGCTAAAAATTCTGTCAAAAATAAACGACAAATCTTCGAAGAATTATTTATATTTTTATTACTTACTTAAATTACATTTTTACTTTATTACCTAAATAAACAAAAAAATCTTTTTTGTTTTTGTATCTTGAATTATTAACTGCACATCCAGTTTTTTTTTAAATTAATAAAGTTTAACCCCCTTATTCATAAAAAATTACAAACGATTTCTTAACCTATTTTAGTTAAAATATGTTTTGTCTAGTTTCTTCAATGACAAATATTGAAAAGAGAGAGAATGACGAAACATGTTGTAACTACAATAGGTTTAGCAAACGGTTTTTAATTTTTATGAATATGAGGGTTAAACTGTAAGCTGACCCTAGTCCCAGTAAACCATACCAGTAAGTTATTATTTAGTGGTGAACTCGTCCCATGTTTAAAAAATAGTGGTCCGAGTTAACCCCTTATCAGATTGAAAATGGATAACTGGTCCCTGGGCCGAGTTTCATATGGGACGAGTCGCCACCTAACCCTGTACGATGTATCAAAAAGAGTTTGCGCTTCGTAGAAAAAATAATCAATATTACTAATAGACAAACTTTAACAAAGTTACTAGAAAAATATAAGATATTTTTACGTTCTAGGAAGTTATTATTATAATGTATATTTAACTTTATTAGGAAGTTATTATAAAGTAAAAGTATACTAAACTTTATAATAACTACCTAGTTAGGACTTAATTCTTTTTTGACATCATTACGTAACATGGGGGAATAGTACAATTTGCGTATTATATCTACGTAGGGACTACGATGACTTAGTTATTGGCATACATTCATACATTAGTCATATCAATTTATTATTTACCATGAAATACGTAATTGACAAGGAAAAGTTTTCTAGTTTATGCTTATGTAATGGTAGGGTATAGATTTGATGCAATAGATCTACGTCATGAAAATTAAGATATTTTCGTATAAGTTTTTTTGCCTTGGTTTTAATGAGAATGTTTTTTAAAATATATATTTTATTTTAAAAACACTTTTATAATATAGGTGAGATACCTATTAGCAAATAATATTTCATACATTTTGTGATGAGTTTAATTCTTTTTAATGACTGTCTCTAACAAGGTAGACAGAGCCTAGGGCCGTAATTTTGTTAAGAGTCCCCTTACCTTAGACTTCTCCATACAAACGTAGTCTACATTTAATTTTGAAACCACATGTCAGATTCCAGTAAATATTGGTAATTGTAAAGAAATTGCAATTATCTAGGGTTATAACTGTAAATTTATGAACTGGAAAGAAAATATAACGATTTAGAAGTTTCTCATACTGATGGTCAAAAATGATGTAAAACACTATATTTTATTTCAAGTTCATATTTTACTGTCGGAAACCAGTTATTACCCTAGATAATTGCAACATTTTTAAAATTACAAAATTTTGCCGAAATCGAACATGTCGTTTTGAAATAAAACGTAGACTACGTTTGTATGGAAAGTTGTATTTTGGTCTAGGGTAAGGGGACTCTTAAGTCAATTTGTGATAAAATTAACGGACAGTTAAAATTACATTTTTTACACGAAATAGTAGATAATGGTACCAAATTAAAATAGTGCTACCTACCACTTTTGGCAATCATATTTTTATGATATACAACGTGGAAGGAACATACCCGCAATAAATCAAACCACGGGCTATACTAGATCACTTTAGTATTATTGAATAAAAATACCCGCTAAAGGAAAAAAACTTTTTGCATTTCCATGCTAAAGTGAGCAACCGCCGAACAATTTGTAAGGGAATGTCGACTTTTTTTGGTTTCTCGACTGTTATTTTAATTTTATTATGCTATAGTGATCTAGTATAGCTCCTGGTTCGATTTATTACGGGTATATCCCTTCCACGTTGTATATAATGCGCTTGTAACTATTATTTGTTTCCTTCAAAATTTTAATTAATTATTTTTTTACCTACATTTTTATTTTTATAATTATACTAGCTGTGTACGTGGGCTTCGCTCCCCGTGGGAATTTCGGGATAAAAACTATCCTATGTCGTTCCCTTGGTATAAATCGATATCCATATCAAATTTCATCTAAATAGGTTCAGTGGTTGATGCGTGAACTGGTAACTAACAAACAAATATACAAACTCACTTTCGCATTTATAATATTACTAGCTGTACCCGCGGGATTCGCTCCCCGTGGAAATTTCAGAATAAATTGTACCCTATGTCCTTCCCCGAGTCTCAAACTATATCCATACCAAATTTCGTCCAAATCGGTTAAGTAGTTTAAGCGTGAAGAGGTAACAAACAAACAAATATAAAAACTCACTTTTTTTTAAGTAGAAATAGGATATTAGGATAGGATAAGATAGTAGGATAGTAGGACTAGCTGTGACCGTGGGCTTCGCTCCCCGTAGGAATTTCGGGATAAAAACTATCCTATGTCCTTCCCCGAGTCTCAAACTATATCCATACCAAATAACATCCAAATCGGTTTAGTAATTGAAGCGTGAAGAGGTAACAAACAAATATACAAACTCACTTTCGCATTTATAATATTAGTAGGAAGGATAGGATAGTAGGATAGGATTACTATAAAGTAGGCATCACCTAACTATATAATATTTAAAAAAGAGAATCCACACAATATTATAAAGCAATTTTAAACTCAAACGTGTTTCTTAGATTTTTGATTCTTTCCACATTTAAGAGCCAAGCTCTTGACGGTGTCATTGCATGGAAATAAACGCAATCAAAGAAGATTTTTTTGAGCAGAAAAAAATGGAGTGTTTTGCCTTTGCATTCTCCAATTTTTATCATACAAATTAAAAATCATAGATATTTGAACATCGAAAGTGATTTTCTAAATCATACATAATTAATTGCCTAAATTAAAATGATAAATACTGCCTCTTGTCATAATTTCAAATCACATAATTTCAGCAACATTAATGTCAGATCTACGAATTATTTTTAAACTAGCTGTCCCCTTGGCTTCGCTCCCCGTGGGAATTCCGGGATAAAGAGTACTCTATTTCCTTCCCCGAGTCTCGCACTATATCCATACCAAAGTTTATCCAAATCGGTTCAGTAGTGAAAGCGTGAAGAGGTAACAAGCAAATAAACAAACTCACTTTCGCATGTATAATACCATCTGTACCCGCGGGCTTTGCTCCCCGTGGGAATTTCGGTTTAAAGAGTACCCTATGTCCTTCCCCGATTTTCAAACTATATCTATACCAAATTTCATCCAAATCGGTTCAGTAGTTGAGGCATGAAGAGGTAACAAACAAATAAACAAACTCACTTTCGCATTTATAATATTAGTTTAGATTAGGAAGTTAGGATTGTTCAGTTTAAACTGCTGATCAAAGACCTACCAACAAGAATGCATTATTGCAACACATGCAACAACATGCAAAAACGATACTTTCAGGTTTTGACAATTGTACTGATGTTCTGATATAACCTCAAGAATAATTTCATTTAAAAAATTTATAAAAACAAGATTGTAAATAATGCTTACCAAAATAAAGTGCAGGTACCTCTATAAATTGTACATTTTGAATAAAGGCATTAGATTATCTACCTTATTATAGATCTTATTTTTTTATTTAATTTTTATTTTCAAGGGAAGCTGCTATGCTCTTGTCGCTGGTGAATTTTTTTTCACTTTTCACTCTTGCCACTTTACACGACGTTAATACAACAATGAAAAGTTATTATTTACTTAAATATTAGTTTTTTTAAATTTAATTTGTAATTTAAAAATGTTTTTGGTTTTTATTATTTTAATTTAGATCTAAATACGCACTGCCTTTCCTGTATAACATAAATTAAATTTATTTAAAATACTTTTTTTTCCGACTTACCTTTTTTCTGCGGGACTGAAGCAAACTTTTCAACGGTGGCAGTTAGTAGCGCGAAAATGCAACAAGTTCGAATGGACTTTCAGCATGTTGCCGGCAGCCTTTATAGCCACCGTTGGGCGGGAGGCGGAGCTACGCACGCGTAGGCTCCGAGCGCAAAGCTTTCCACGATGGTACTCGTAATTCTAAAATTGACGCTGGCAGCTTAGAAAATTAAATATAGAACTAATTATAATTATGATGCATTTGATTTTGGCGCAATTTTTTGGAAACCAAACTTTTATTACAATACAATGCACGCGTACGCTTCGCGCGCTATCCGCATTGTAAAATTCTAAGTATGATGCTGGCAGTTAAGACATTTAAATTAAATTAAAACATAGAAAAAATTAGGCACTTATCTAAAATTTTCTTTTATCATAGCTTAGACTATAAATGAAGCCACCATTTAAACAAAAAAAACAACTTTGGGTTTATCCATTTGGAGTTGGAGAATTGTTGTTTTTTTTTTGCTTTCGGTACAATAGTAGCCGCTAAAAAAATACTGGCACCTTTGGAATGTAGGTAGGTAAAAACTTATGAAGCATTATTTATCAGTATTTCGTTTGAAAAATCCACTACATAAAATCATGTCGTAATACGGATGGGGACAAAAAAAATAACGTGAATTTCGAATTCCGCTCCGAAACTTCGATGCGCTGTATTTTTGTCAATTTAAACTACATTGCTAAACGAAAAACAAATGGTCCATTATTTTTGCATACATAATTCGGACTGAATAAAATAATATATTATTTTTGTCCCAATCCCTATTGTTGTTTCTTTTTAATTTTTCATCTATGTAAGTGGCCAGTGTATATAAGTACAAACGTAAGCACGGTTAAGAAGATAGGTGCATGGTAACAAAAACTATTAATGCACTTAAAAATAATAATGCATTATTATCATCATTTTGTTTGGAAAATCCACTACGGAAAATCGTGTTATAATTACATAAACATATATATTTTTGTAAATGGGATATTTTCGCACCTATGTCACGCTCTTTAGACGTCACTCTTGGGTAACGTAGGTACCTAATGGGCTTTTACCTGCTGCAAAAATTTTCATACAAATTGTATGAGTCAAATATTTTTGTCCAGATCACAAAATTACTCTAACAAAAATAGTTTTTGCAAGTTAAGCAACCTAATAGATTATTTATATTCCTATTTTATTTTGAGAGTGATCTGCACTTGGGCGGGTGACCAGTGACCACATGTGGCAAAGGATTTTCACGAGCTCCTCTGTGCTTCGGAAGGCACGTTGGCTGGCATCATTAGACCCCCGTTATCTTGTCGCATTGACATTACTTTCTTGTAGGGATTGATACTTTTAATTTATCGACAATCGAAATATCGATGTTATTTAATTGTACTTGGGTTAGGTATATTATTTGTCGCTGACAATGAGTCAGAGTGGATCCGTTTGGTAGATCAGATCGGAATAACTCGAGTCAAGGATAATCACACTTAAATAAAAATGTTAACTGTGATTATCCTTACTATGAATGTAATAGATAGAAAATAATGGGATTAATAAAAACCACGAGTAAAAAAATAATAAAAATACGGGCTTTCGTTAGTTATGATGTGACTTATCATAATTTATATGTTTTCTTTATCAATCATAATTAATATTTTTTATTTTTACAATAATTACAAAAAACTGTATACAATCCTACATCGTGCATGTAACTAAAGGATGTACATTACCTTAAAAAAAAAACTAAAAATGTTGTGTTCACCTGTAATTGGGTTGCATGCTAGAACACAGAACTGATGTTTATTATAAGGCTAACCTGTTGGTGTACCTAATAAATAAAATAAAATAAAAATTAAATACTTAGGGGTTTTTAGTTAAGTGAGTTTATGATGTCGATATCAAAAAGTCGATAAATTAAATGTTTCAATCTCTAAAGAATGTGGCGTCTATACGACAAGATAACGGGGTCTAGTCATCATTGTATCCAAGTCTTTAATCCAAGTTAGATGCCTTTAGGCAGATTGAAAAATCTAGTACCAACGCCTTACATACATACATACATACTATCACGTCTTTATCCCTAATGGGGAGACAGAGCATTTTGGGTCTTGCGGTTCTATGCAGAGCCCAGGGCCGCAAGACCCAAAAGCCACTTTTAGCGTCATGGTGGGCGAGAAGATGGAAAAGCAATCAATACAGTGATGGGTTGCTAGCCGCATCGCCTGTTAACATGATTTGCATTTTTGCCCATTCCCTCGATCGGCTTTTACGATCTGCATGGGAAGAGAAGCAGCTGGTACATTCTAAGTTTTTTTTTATTTCTCCCAGACCAGCATGGGAGCAACGCCTTACACACAGGCAAAACAAACAAACAACAATATTAGGTATCGCGAACTATCGCGGGTGTAATTTCGCTAGTCCGTAGGCTAGTGCAGAAGCCCTTAGCCCTAAATATGTCAGATGACTTCAACTAAAAAAATAAACAAATGATGGCTCACTCGATAAAGAGATAGTAAAATTTTAAACATGTTTAAGTATATAAATGTCACTTTTTATTAAGTATCTATAAATATTTTAAGAGGTGATTCAGTCCATCATTTCGAACAACTTTTCCCAATAAATATATATCGAAATACAATTTTTTTTTTCATTTTCCGTAGGAACGACATCACGTGACTACTTCGATTTGTATGAGAACCTACAATTTTTTTTCATATTTCGATATTCATTTATTGGGAAAAGTTGTTCAAAATGATGGACTCTTCGATAATAATCGACCCTTAAAATATTTGTATTTAATAAAAAAGGACATTGTATATTGTAAATAATAGATAATAGTGTAGTGTAGTACATAAACGTGTAACCAAAAGGGGGTATCAACCCGAAAGGAAGTAAATGTACTTATTAATGTAAACAACTTTTACTTTGGAACCATCCCTGAAATCACAAAAAAAACTGCAGCTTAATACAAAATTAAATACTTAGCCGCTCCATACAAAATTTATGGTCACATAGTAAAAATACAGCGCTCCAAAGTTGCGAATTTACGTCACTTTTGGTTAAAACTCATAGCTGATCGTGACGTCAGGCGAAATTTAAAATGCGATGTATCTTCGTCAATATTTGCTAATCATAGAAGAGAAAAAATACATATCATAAATAACTATATTTTTTAATAATATGTCTAAAGAACAAAACATATTTTTAGTCCTATTTTCTATTATTACAAATTTAATTTGAATTGTTTGTCGTTTCGGAATGAACACTGCTGGGAAGATATCAATAAAAGAAACCCAGTTCAGTATTGATCCCTACCCAGCCTGATTTACATCACAAACACCATTTCATTTATTATTTTACTAGCCGAAGCCCGCGACTTCATTCGCGTGAACTTCATGTTTCTGAAAAATGCTCATCAGGCTGAATAACTTTTGCTAAGGCGTCATTTTTATATTTCTCATAGTTTAGCTGGACCATTATAGTTCTGCATTAGGTGTTCTATTTTCCAAAATCATTTATACCGTATATATTGCCTAGCTAGCAACATATACGGTATAACAGCTTAACACTTAACAGCGTTAAAATTTACAAAAAATGTTTCATTCGAATCCGTCCTGTATTTCCGGTGATGAACGTGTACAAACAGACACACAAACAAACAGACACACAAAAAAACAAACAGACAGACATTTTTTTAATTCTTATTCTATTACTATGCCTCCTTCGCCCCCAATTTTTTTTTGGAAATATATTTAATGTACAGATACACTTCTTTTCCGTTTTATTATATGTATAGATTACATACAACAATTCCCAACAATAATTCAAGTCTATTATATCGTTTAAGTAGATTTAAGAGGACATATGTGCTTCCGAAGTTTGTAAATAAAGCCCAATTTAAAAGTTTATCAATTTGTTCGCGCGGCACAAATCGTTTACTGGTATTAATAACTAGCTAAGTTAGGTTTCCGTGATAATAAAAAATATGTACTTAGTTAAGTTACATACATACATACATACTATCACGTCTTTATCCCTAATGGGGCAGACAGAGCATTTTGGGTCTTGCGGCTCTATGCAGAGCCTAGGGCCACAAGACTCAAAAGCCACTTTTAGCGTCATGATGGGCGAGAAGATGGAAAAGCAATCAATACAGTGACGGGTTGCTAGCCGCATCGCCTGTTAAAATGATTCGCATTTTTGCCCATTCCCTCCATTGGCTTTTACGATCTCCGCGGGAAGAGAAGCAGCTGGTACATTCTAAGTTTTTTCGTTTCTCCCAGACCAGCATGGGATTTACATGTTTTTTACAGATAAGTTACATGTTTTTTTACAAGAAGCCTATTTTGATTTCGCCAAATATGCTTTAAGGCCATACCCGAATTTTCCGGGGTCCAGTGGCGCACCCATTTGAGAGGAACCAGTGATATCATTCAAAATGTTGACATGACCAAACCTTAGATAAACCTTCAAACTATTTTATGAACTACTGTTTACAGTTTAAAGTGAGGAGGTGAAGCTTTTCTACACACATTAGCTAAAAGTGGCCGTTTGCAAATGTGCGTAGAAAAGCTTCACTTTTTCACCCTAAACTAAAACCGTATAAAGAGTCCCCCGACCGTAGACTTCTCCATACAAACGTAGTCTACGTTTAATTTTGAAACCACATGTCAGATTCCGGTAAAAATTGGTAATTGTAAAGAAATTGCAATTATCTAGGGTTATAACTGGTTTCCTATACTAAAATTATGAACTGGAAAGAAAATATAACGATTTAGAAGTTTCTTATACTAATGGTCAAAAATGATATAAAACACTATATTCTATTTCAAGTTCATATTTTTACTGTCGGAAACTAGTTATAAACCTAGATAATTGCAATATCTTTGAAATTACAAAATTTTGCCCAAATCGGACATGTCGTTTTGAAATAAAACGTAGACTACGTTTTGTATGGAAAGTTGTATTTTGGTCTAGGGTCGGGGGACCCTTAAAAGGGTTATCTAGGGTTTTGTCAAGACAAAATTATAAATGACATCACTGTTTCCTTTCATGTGATTTATTGGGCGACACTGGACCCCGGAAAATTCTGGTAGCCCCTTAATGGGGTAAGTTGTTACTATCATGCCTACCCTGCCCTGCATGCCTTATTAACGTTCTTATTTATCTTCCATGTTACTAGATGTCGCTATAAGGAAGTATCCTACTAATATTTTAAATGCGAAAGTGAGTTTGTATATTTCTTTGTTACCACTTCACGCTTCATCCACTGAAGCTATTTAGATGAAATTTGATATGGATATAGTTTGATACCCAGGGAAGGACATAGGATAGTTTTTATCTCGAAATTCCCACGGGGAGCGAAGCCCACGGGCACAGATAGTAAGGTAATAATTAAAAAAAAAATCTTTTATTACTATAGTAGTACTCCAATTAAATAAATAAAGTAGTATACTCTAATTAATGAAACTGCCTCCGTGGTGCAGTGGTTAGAGCCAGTGGTTACAGCGTTCGGCTCATACCCGGAGGACGCGGGTTCGATTCCCGGCAGGGGCAACAACTTTGTGTTGTTGTCCTAGTTTGGTTAGGACATTGCAGGCTGATCACCTGATTGTCTGAGAAGTAAGATGATCCGTGCTTCGGAGGGCACGTTAAGCCGTCGGTCCCGGTCACTGTCTTACTTGTCTCACATTGGTCGTTACCTAAAACCATGTCAGAGGCCTTTAAGGCGGTTTAAAAACTCTGACACTAGTGTTAGTCACTAACACACACGATAAAAAGAATTAAATATGACTTATATATAATGCAATAAATAATTTTAAAATAGTACTAGCCTTTCGCAAGCAGCCCGCGGTCTTTCGTGCACCTGTTGTGTTGTGGTGGGCTAAAATATGTTTCCAGATAAAAAAATCGGTAAGGTTGTATGGAGGATAATTGTCGTTGTATGGCGGCCATCTTGAATTTTGAAAAAAATAAAAAAACAAATGACTCACGTCAAATTGCTCACAACCCCTTACATTCTGGAAAAAAAATCACACCCCTAACCCTAACCGTTTTTGCAGGCCGTACCCCTTCCACATAAGGTTTCTGTAGATCCTCAAATGTCAGATTTTTCTGGTACTCACTGAAGCACCCTCTATACGACCACATATCAACCTAAACCCCACCCACCCGGCAACAGGGTAAACAACTCTCGTCAGTGAGTCAGTGGTAATAAAATAGTATGCAACTATGACAGTTGGTCTGCCAAAAGTTCCTTGTTTGGCCACGGCGCGCGCTGCGATTCGCGGTTCTCCTAACTTCGCATCCAGCAAAAATCCCATGACGGCATTTTTATGTGACTTACAAGTGATGTGTGAACATTTGTCAACATTTCGTCAATATTATGCAATTTTTTCCTTTGTTCCCACTAGTTCAGTCGTCCAGTTCAGTTGATTAGTAAGATTTTTTTCCGTTTGTTCAATTAAATTAATACAAGCTTTTACCTTTCGACGACCTCCGTGGTGTAGTGGTCACCATGCTAGTCCGCCACCCAGAGGTTTCGGGTTCGATACCCGGTCAGGGCAAGTTTGAAAATGGCCTTTTTCAAAATGGTCCTGGGTCTTGGACGTTTATCTATATATGTGTTTGTTATAAAATATAGTATCGTTGAGTTAGTATCCCATAACACAAGTCTCGAACTTACTTTGGGGCTATCTCAGTTTTTTATAAAACTAGTTTAGTTGACTGAACTTGTAACCCCGGAGAATGTAGAAACGGATCCCTAAATCGAAAAATGGTGTTTATAAGCTCACAATATTTTTGAAAGACTTACCTATTCAACCATATCCCACACGATGGGTTAGTAATAAAAAACAAGAAAAAGAACTTGACTACCACTTAATTAGTAGGAGAAATGCAATCAGTATTTTTTCAATATTTCAATTTCTAATTTTTTTGGCATAACTAATATACTTACATAACCATATCAAATTGCAGCTTTCTCGTACTTAGTCTCTTAGTAAAACCGCGGACGGACGGACAGACAGATATGGAGAAACTATAAGGGTTCCTTGTTTACTACGGAACCCTAAACAAACAAACTATAACATGCTCCTTCATCCACTTCATGTTACTTTTGTCAGACAAGCGTTTACTTGAAATATTACACGAGATTGAAAAAGTCCCTTGGCCTTTGATATTCTATATTCTCGTAATAACATAACAAATGTGTTATATTTTTGGATAGGTGAACTTTCCTCCAATAAATACAGGAATAATACAATATATCTAGTTTACATAATATTATCATAATCAATCACACTAATATTATAACTGCCTCCGTGGTGTAATGGTTGGAGCGTTTGGCTTATACCCGGAGGTCGCGGGTTCGATTCCCAGCGGGGACAACGACTTTGTGTTGTTGTATTGCAGGCTGATCACCTGATTGTCTGATAAGTAAGATGATCCGTGCTTCGGAGGGCACGTTAAGCCGTCGGTCCCGGTCACTGTCTTTGACATTGGTCGTTACCTAAAACCATGTCAGAGGCCTTTAAGGCGGTTTAAAAACTCTGACACCAGTGTTAGTCACTAACACACACGATAAGAAGAACTAATATTATAAAGGCGAAAGTTTGTGTGTGTGTATGTTTGTTACTTCTTCACACGCAAACGGCTGGACCAATTTTGGTATGCCGTAAGCTGACACCCTAGATTAACACATAGGCTACTTTTTTCCGCGAATAACACCGCGGAGCGCAGCTAGTCTAGCTGTAGAAAAAAAGAAACTGACTGATCAATCAACGCACAGCTAAAACCGCTAGGTCTAGAAGTCTAGATATTAGTTACGGTATGTGACTAGATATTAAATAGTGCCGTGTGGTTTCCGGCAGAGTAGAGTAGCACCACTCCAAGTGTTCCCGTGGATGTCATAGACGGCGACTTAGGAAATACAAGGCAAACAAAGCTTATAAACATCAATAAGACCTCTCCAACCCGTCTGGCCAGCGTGGAGAGTGTAGGCCAAAGTCCTCTGGCTGCTCTGGCCAAGTATGGCTCAAGTAGTATAGAGGGTCGTGCTCCTGCAGTGGAGACAAAAAGACCTGGTAATAATGATGATGTGTCTAGAAGCATGAAATTTTACACATATGTTCCTTAAAATTAAATTATTTAAGCACTAAGAACGGGTGTTAGGAATTTCGTCCCCTAAGGGGTTGAAATTAATGAGGGTTGAAAGTTTGTATCAAACTTGTAGCCTAGACAAATCATCACCTCTTGTGGTCTAGATGAAAATACTAAAAGTCCTCAAGGGCAGGCTGTGTGCTGTGCTGAGGATGTAGGGGTGGGTTCAATGTTCCTTTTGAGATTTTTGCTCATATCTCTAATTCTTTAGGCAAAGCGTTTTAACTTCTGGCAAAAGTTTCTGCATAAAGTTTTGTATAAATTGGTCCTAGTTATTTTTACTCTACGATCAATACTTTAGGAGCTACAGGATGTTAAAGTTAACAAAGAGATAATAATATCATCAGCATATTTAGAAATATTATCTTGTGTATGTATTGTCGCGTAGGACGATACATGACAATGTCGATGTCATGAGTTCAAGCGAAAAAGAATTCCCCTATAAGAAAATTTTAACAATTTTGTCAGAACAATTTTAGCCTAGTGGTCTTAGCGTTAGGTTGTGAATCGAGAGACCCCAGGTTCAAATCACAGTCACGCATATATAGTGTTGTTGAAGTTTTAAAAGAAGTTTCTAGATAAATCTAGCTTGACTAAATGGAAAAAAAATACGAGTTAGAAAATAAGTGAAAGAGAAGGCGATAGATTTGTGATTTGAGTTTGGAACGTTGATGCGATTTTGTTCGAATTAATAAATTATGTAAGGTCTAGCAAAATATACTGAAACTATTTTAAGGGTGAATTAAGTCCGTGATAGTGAACAACTTTCAAGAAGAAACGTAAGTCGAAATATGAAAAATAATTTTTAGCTTTCCATACAAACTCGGGTCAGCTGATCAGTCAAATTGTATGGAGGCCCAAAATTATTTTTTATATTTCGATTTGTGGTCCTTGGGAAAAGTTATTCAGTATTATGAACTGAATTCCCTCTGAAAATAGTTTCAGTATATTTTGTTAGACCTTATAGAAGCAGTACAAGGCGCGGCCTAATCCAGTTTTAGTTTGGAAAGTAAAATCCGAAGTAGGAAGAACAAAAACAGAAAAGAAAGTAAAAGTGAAGTGAAGTAGTGAGTAAAAGTGAAGTGTAGTAGTGAGTAAATGTGAAGTGTAGTAGTGAGTAGCAGTATATCTTTATATATAAAAATTACGTGGCACGTTGTTTGCCCGCGATGGACTAATAAACTACTAAACCGATTTTAAATTTGATTTGCACACCGTGCAATTTGATCCATCTTGAAAGATAGGATAGCTTACATCTCAAAAGTCCACGCGGATGAAGTCGCGGGCATTAGCTAGTATGAGTATATATACACAGTGATTTTTCATTGGTTTTGAAGCCGAAGGCCACTTCATAGGTATCGTTAGTAAGACCTAATTAGCTAGTCAAAATAAAAATTCAAAAACAAAAAATGTTGCCCAAAATTCGAAAGTAAAATTGTGAGATCAATGAGTAGTACCGCCGCCATACATCGCCAGCCGGCCGGCCGGGGTCATCGACATTACGCAGCCGGCGGCCGGCGTAAAACTACGTAGTCTCGATCGAAAATCATTTACGCAACTTTTTTATCTTATGACATACAGAAATTTGGATTACATATATGGATAAAGGAATTTATTTACTATACGACATTTTTTTTTCCGAAACCAATAAAAAGTAAGCGTGTATATATCGACGACCTCCGTGGCGTAGTGGTCACCGTGCTAGTCCGCCACCCAGAGGTCCCGGGTTCGATCTCCGGCTAGCAAGTTGGAAAATGGCCTTCTTCGCATTGCCCTGGGTCTTGGATGTTTATCTATATGTATATGTATTTGTTATAAAATATAGTATCGCTGAGTGAGTATCCCATAGCACAAGTCTCGAACTTACTTGGGGCTAGCTCAATCAGTGTAATTTGTGAAAAATATATATATATATATATAAATATATACTCATAAAATGATATACAATTTATGTATTTGTGTAAGTTTATTTTACGTATGTGTATGTAGGTACTTTTTTGTTTATTTATGTATATATTTATTTTTGTATTGTACTCCCATTTCCTTTCCCGGGTCTTCTGGAAGAAATTTCTTTAGAAATAAGTAGCACCTATGTACTATGTTTACTTTTATGAGATTTTATTTGTAAATTTTTCAAGTGTACCGACATGAGCCTATAAATAAATATTTTTTTAAACTAAAAACCGTCTTCAAACCCATACTTACTGATTTTGATAAAATACCTTCGGGACACAAGTACACCCTTTGAAACAAAAAAGTATTTTCCAAATTGGATCTGGCATCTTCGAGTAAATACATAATGTTATCTCCTATCCTATCGGGTTTCCATCGTTAAAAATTTCCGGTTATTTCTTCTAGATTTCCCATAATCTTCGGCATCCTTGGGTGACCACTGCACTGACATGCATAATTGCATATTGAAGAAGAAAAATTGGCCAAGTGCGTGTCGGGCCAAGCGCAGTGTAGGGTTCCGTAGTTACAAATGCCAACTTTGAGTTCATAACTAAAAACGTCTAAAAATTTGTATGAAAATTTCCTTTTCTGAGTACATTTTATAAGTTGGTCGGTCGGTGTTCTCAAGCTAAAATATTTTTGAAAGTTTTTGAAAGACCTATTCAGCTATACTCCACACGACGGGGTAGTCGAGTAAAAAAACGACTTCTACTTTACGTGTATGGGAGAGGTCACAATTTTTTTTTACTATATCATTTTTTTTAATGCTTTTTCTTCTGGTACTTTCCCTTAATAAAATTTCCTCTTCCGTCTCAAATAAGGCTCTATTTTTAATATAATCGTCATGATTAATATACATACCTATGCCAAATTACAGCTTTATAGTACTCTGAGTAAAACCGCGGACGGACAGACAGACATGGCGAAAAGGGTTCCTTATTACGGAACCCTTAAGGGAGCGCATACCGGGCTTCGAAACAACACAGCTGAGGATGCAACCGTGAGCTCGCTAAGATGCGGAATTATTACCTGTAAAGGTGAACAACTGAACAGAAACTTAGTTAGGGATTAAAATTAATTTACCCTTATAGGCGATAGGGTAACCTTCCTCAATGGTAGTATTCAGGGCACGTTAACCGAGACCGATTTAGCTAAATTAAGTTATTTTGTTATTTAAGATACAGGGGTTGAAAGGACTAGACGAGCTCAAGATTACTTGTAACACATTCTGGGACACTCAGCTAGATACAATATAAATAACATTTGAATTAAGTCTACAAACGTAAGTGTAGCAGAATAATCTAATATCATAAAAAAGCTACAGTTTTTCCCACATGCCGCTACATCCTATGTTGAAAATTTGAAATGTTGGAAAAATTATTTTTATTTATTACAATTTTTTCACTTTCGTAATTAGATGTACATCTAGTGTTAAAAATACAATATTAAGTAGAACACCCTCTCAGCGAAAGGCTTAAGAAGAAAAAACGACCTCCGTGGCGTAGTGGTCACCATGCTAGTCCGCCACCCAGGCCCAGGTTTCGGGTTCGCTCCCCGGTCAGGGCAAGTTGGGAAATGGCCTTTTTCAAATTTTCCTGGGTCTTGGATGTTTATCTATATAATTGAATTTCTTCTAAATTAAACCTAGTATCGTTGAGTTAATAACCCATAACACAAACAAGTTTTGAACTAACTTTGGGGCTAGCTCAATCAGTATAATTTGTCCGTATATATTTATTTATTTAAAACGTGCTAGTAAGCAAAATCAAGTTGCTAGACGATCAAGTTGGTATACTACTCCAAATGTACATGTTACCGGGTGAGTACGAGAAGAATAGACTTCACTATTGATATATATCCTAGATTAGAAATTGCAAAGCACGGAGCACAGTACCAAGCCATTAAACTGTTCAGCAGATTACCTGTGGAACTAAATAATATTAGTAGTTATCAAGTGTTTAAGTCTAAGTTGCGTGATTTTCTTTTGAAAAAGTGCTGCTACACTTTGACGAATTCTAAAACTTTACTCGACATTCTCAAATAATTTTTTTTATCATTTTTAACTTTATTTTATAATTATTATTGAATTTTTATGTATTAATTTTTTAATTTATTTTTATATATTTGTAATTTCTAACACAATTTCCATTGTTTAAGAAATAAATGAATTGAAATTGAAATTGTTAATCTATACAATCGTACAGTCGCGTGCTGACGGCATAGAATGTGTCGTCACCGTATTTCTCTCCCACGGGTGTCGTAAGAGGCGACTAAGGGAGATAATTATGATTCCATGTTGATGTTCATAAGTTCACGGAAAGCTACGTACACATGGTTAATTCTGTGACATGGCTGAAGATAAGGTGAATATCCTCCAAATTTCGTACGAATTTTTTTATTGCGTTGCGGCACTGCAGGAAAACTTTAGGATTCCGTACCCAAAGTGCTGGTGACTGTGTACCCAAAGTGTGTAACTAGGACCTGATCTCCGCTGTATGTCTATCTGTCTGTCACCAGACTGTATCTTATGAATCGTTTTAGTAAAAATTATCACAGATGCCTATTTCTGTTGCTGCTATAACAACAAATACTAAATACAGAATAAAATAAATATTTAAGGAAGACTTCCATACAACAGTAATTTTTATAGATAATGGTACGGAACCCTTTGTGCGCGAGCCCGTCTCGATCTTGGCCAGTTATTTATTTTTTATTGTTAAATCCTACTAATATTTAAAACAAGATTTGTAAGTATAGATGGATGTTTGTTACTCTTTCACGTAAAAACTACTGAATGGATTTAAATGAAACTTTACAATAATATAGCTTATACATCAGAATAACACAAAGGCTACAATTTAAAAATATACTAGCTGTACCTGCCGGCTTCGCTTCCCATGGGAATTTTGGGAAAAAGAGTACCCTACGTCCTTCCCCGAGTCTCAAACTATATCCTTACCAAATTACATCCCAATCCGTTCAGTAGTTAAAGCGTGAAGAGGTAACAAACAAAGATACAAACTCACTTTCACATTTATAATATTAGTAGGAAAAATAGGCAATAGGATAGGATTAGTAGGATTGTGTGATCTTGCGCAGACGAAGTCGCGGGCACCAGCTAGTTAGATATAAATATCGTCTTATACCTTTATATTTACGTCACAACTAACGTACCTACTTCAGGTTTCAGTCATGAATTACCTGGCTCGCCTGTACCCATAAGTCCCATAACAGAAGCTCGACAAGTTCATTGTACTGCTATAGTGCTGGCTCCTGCTGCTGCGCCGGCGAGCTCGATTGCGACTTCTATTGTAGTCTTCTTCAGTCCATGGAGACTCTTGCATGGTTTCAAAAGTGACTATTGGTACCAATATTTCCATGTGATTTTCAGTTAAATCGTCTGCTGTATCTATATGAAAGATATCTAGATCTAATTGAACAGCTAAAACCTTATTTTAAACGAGATATTGTTGTAGATTTCTATGAAAATGACATCTTGTGTATTTTTCTTCCATGCTGGTACGGCAGATAGGAAAAAACTTAGAAAAAGGCAGCTGCTTCTTTAGCCACTCAAGCCGATTAAAGGATTAGGCGCAGACCCTTAGCTACGTGGATCTTTTGGAGTGAAGCCCTTGATCGGCGTTTTTGTACTGTACAAAATGCTCTAGGTTATGTCCCGGCAACCCTGTACATTAAGGCCCCTCGCCCACCGCGACTTTTTGTCGCGATGCAGTCGCGCGATTACGAAACGCGCGACTGCATCACTACTAACGCGCGTTAGTCGCATTTGCAGCGCGATACAGTAGTGATGCTAACGTGCTACAGTATCGCGACTGCATCGATACAAACGCGCGACTGTCGCGCGACCGTTTCCTTATTAAATGGATGCGTCCAATTGACGTTGCTTCCGTTGCCCACGCTTCGGCTGTCTACCTTCGTCTGCTTACGTAAAAGCAGCACCAAAGATAACGTGACTGTTGCCTCAACGGAGTCCATCTTGCAAATGTGACGATGACGCATTTTTCTGTCGCGTGTTTGCATCGCGACAGAAGCGCGACAGTATCGCGTTGGTATCGCGACTGCATCATATTTAGGTGGGCGAGGGTACACAGCTAGCGACTGCACCGATGCAAATACGCGACAGTATCGCGTTTGCATCGCGACAAAAAGTCGCGGTGGGCGAGGGGCCTAAGACATATCTTCTTAATATGCAACACCCTATATATGTCACATTTTGGTACTCGATGAGGTAGGGTTGCATACGGCCCCCTCTTAGTCTAATACTAGGTACTTCCTTCCGAGTTTTGGGTTCAATCCACGGCACGGCCAGACGATAGTGATAAATTCAGCATAGCACAAAGTAAGTATAGTTATAGGTAAGTATATTATTCGATTACAGTACGTTAAAAAACCGCTATGGTAATAATATTGGGTAGCTTGTTTATAACTCCATTTGGTTAGGTTTTTTAATAAATATAAACAATTTTGACATGTCTTTTTATTGAAATATACACTTTATAACTCAATAATTTTGCTAATTACAAAGTGTTTTGTTATAAATGTTATAAATTTAATAATTACTTTGTAATTTGCAAAGGTATTGATGTATAAAGTGTATATTTCATTAAAAGACATGTCAAGATTGTTTACATTTATTAAAAAACCTAACCAAATGGTGTATAGGTAAGTACTATTTACCGGTATCTTCTATCCCTGAAATCGCAAAAGTTTGCAGCTTCATACATTTTGAAACGGTAAGTATTTAATTTTGTATAGGACTGCAGTTTTTTTTTACGATTTCAGTGATAGGAGAAACCGATAAATAGAACCTACACAAGCTACCTAAACATACTGTATCTCGTAGGCTGCGGCGCTATAGTCTCTACTTACACATTTTTACGAGATCTCCACAACCTTTTCAATACATTGGTGATTTCATCAAACTTATGCTAAACCAGATTAACCGGCAATCTAATTATTTGTACCTCACTGAAAGTGACGTTAGTGGAGGGCGCCCTGGGGCACCGGACGTAATGGGGCGCAAACAGCGCGGAAAATAAGATGGGAAATAGCAGTAGCAGACTTTGGGAACCTTCGTTTAAAGACTAGAATTTTTATGTTTTGCTTACTTGAATTAACTCTTTATTATTATTGTTTCTAAATGAATGGTAAGAATAAAGTTTATTTTATCATTTCAGGTACCTAGGTAATTTATTTTTCTATATAAACATTTAAGTAAGTATAATAGTTGTGGAAAATATTTTTTTACTCATAGATATATAATTAATAAGTATGGTAATTTCTCTTTTCTCTGGTAAGCAAATAATGACGATGATACAGCGCATTTAAAGCGTGACGTCACGATCAGCTACGAGTGTTAACCAAAAATGACCAAAATCACCCCCACTGAGAAATTGAGAACCTTTACTACTTTGCTAAACGAAAAAACATAGGTCCTTTATTTTTACGTTGTCTAGTTGACGGACTAAATAAAATAAATAAATTACTCAGTCCATATCCCTGTTACCAAATTTTATTGCATTAGATTACATGTTTGTAATTAAAAACGAAACCGCAATGAAAACAAATGACATAATCAAAACTTATAAACCATACTTATGAATGTTACGTATAAACGATTGAGTATGTAGGTATATAAAATATTCAAACTATGACATACTTTGGTAAATATGTAATAAATAATCATAATCAATGACGTTTTATGTACTGAGTAATGTACGTACTCATACGCCGGTGCTATGGGATGGGACAGTCATCAAAACAAAATAATAAGCTTTAGGTTTTTGAAACTATCCTTCTATATAATAATTTAGTGTGTTACGTATATAATAGTAAGTGTTGTAAAAACACTATGCATTTTTATGGTACAGTATTTTTTTTTAAAAAACGGGTTTCCCTTGTGCCTCTGTCTGTTCGTCCATCTTTCACAGACAGATTATTTTCTCCGAATCTTCTGGACCAAATCAGGTGAAATTTGGAAGGATTGTGTAATCTTATGTTAATATATAATACTTATGATCCAAAAACAAATGTGCAAAGTAAATATTTCTTTTTAAATAAGGGTGGCTTTCGGGGTCAAATTAGGAAATTTAAAAAAAAGTTAACAGTAAAAGTACAAATATAGAAACGGATACTGGATACTTACTAAGAACTTTCATCATCATGATCATCATTTCAGCAGCATTACGTCCACTGCTTACTAAGAACTTTGCTAGCTCTTTATTTATGAAGCTTTATCTATACATGTACACAAACACTGCTCTATATTATACTTAGTATGTTTCCGGCCACATCACAGCTGTACTATTTGGAACCCGGGCTACACTTGCCGGCTTTTTCATCTCCAAATTGGAAATGAAAAATTTGTTTCCAATTATGAATAATTATGAATAATTCTAAAACGTTCCTAACACCACGTGTTCCATCCTTGGCAGTAGGTACTGCTTCATAGCCCACGGTATTCTTTCCGAATTTTTCTTCCCGAAGATGAAACTCGATCTGAATACTTAACAAGTAATATCTGGAAATACCCTCGACCGATTTGGCTAATGTTCGAACTCAAAAATTCTATTGATTTCATCTACACTTTATGAAGATGTAATCAATAAAATTTTCAAGTTCGAACCAATTAAACTAGTAGTTCGCCACGAACGTAGACCTCGCGATTATTATTTCAGAATAATGTACCTGATTTAGATGAATTATCGGTGCAGGTTTACCGATATGCGGATTCATGGTTGTGACCAAATTTCCAAAATAGTTGCCAATGACAAATCAAATCAAATCAAATCAAATATATCTTTATTATCATAGGATATTTAAAATATCTCTTAATAATCGTCATTATTTTGTTGCACTATTGTTGACGTCAAATAGTTACTTACAGCTAAGTTTACTACCGCTTCCAAAGCGCAGAAGAAGCGGTAACAAACTGCACTGCACCTCTTCTCCAAGGACGTCAACTCACAATTAAATTAATACTTAAAGTTAATGTGGACAGAGAATACATTGTTTTGTTTGTTATGTCATATCATAATTTAAATTTAATTTTTAGAATGTCAAAATTTTAAAGTAATGTCAAGTTGTAGATTCAGTTTGTACAAAATGTACCAAATTATGACATTTTCGAGTACCTATATTACAAACTTTTAGAGGGACCCGCGTCAAGCTCAAGCCAGACTTTTTTGTCTTTAAGGTAGTCATCGGTCCTATAATAAGCCTTCTCACAAAGTACTTTCTTTACATAAGTTTTGAATCTTTTGTCTGGCATATCAAGGATCGATTTTGGCAATTTATTATAAAAAAGTATACAGTTCCCCATAAACGTCTTATTAATTGTTTTAAGCCTATAAAACGGGGCAACTAAGTCATTCTTATTACGTAAGTTTCTATCGGTAAAATCGCTTACTTTATTGTATGAGGAAATATTTTTCCTTACATACATTATGTTTTCAAATATATACTGTGATGCTAAGGTAAGTATATCTATTTCCTTGAATAATTCTCTGAGTGAGTCTCTAGATCCTAACCCGTAAATAGCACGAATTGCCCGTTTTTGTAAAATAAAAATAGTCTGAATATCGGCTGCATTCCCCCACAGGAGTATGCCGTAAGACATTACACTATGAAAGTAACTAAAGTACACTAGTCTAGCAGTTGCTACATCTGTCAATTGTCTTATTCTCCTAACAGCATAAGCCGCAGAACTAAGCCTATTTGAAAGTTTAGTTATATGAGCACCCCATTGAAGTTTCGAGTCTATTGTAATTCCTAAGAAGGTAGTACTTTCAACAAGATCGAGTTTTTCACCATCTATCATTATGTCAACGCAGCCCTGTCTCACATTGGGAAGAGAAAATCGAACGCATTGAGTCTTTTTCGCATTTAACATGAGATTATTGGCAGAAAACCAATCAGAAATGGAAGACAAGGTGCTGTTCACCGCGCTAGCGTTTGTGCTATGTCGATCAAGTTTGAATATAAGCGAGGTGTCATCAGCAAACAGCACTATGCCAGCCTGCTTCTCAACCATGTAAGGCAATTCATTGACATAAACCAAGAAAAGGAAAGGTCCAAGAATTGAACCTTGCGGTACGCCTATCTTAACATTAGATCCGTGCGATTTTATGCCATTTAAATCAACAGTCTGATGCCTATCTGTTAAATAAGATTCTATAAGTTTTATTGAATTATCATCAAAACCGTATTGACGAAATTTAAGCAAAAGTGTCGGATGATCTACGCAATCAAATGCTTTGGAGAGATCACAAAATGATCCAATTCCATCATTTTTGTTCTCCCATGCGTCGTATATATGAGTAACAAGTGCTACTCCCGCATCGGTGGTCGATTTCCCGCCAGTAAAGCCGAATTGTTGGCTATGGAAAAGGTTGTAGGTCTTAAAATGAAGAAGCATTTGATTGAGCATTATCTTTTCGAACACCTTACTCAAAACTGGCAGGATAGATATAGGTCTGTAGTTGCCAGGATCTGTTTTTTCTCCTTTTTTAAATAAGGGGATTAGTTTACTACATTTCATTAGGTTAGGAAATATGCCTTCATCAATACATTCGTTAAATATAAAAGCTAAATCAGCAGCTATGATATTTATGATATGGCTTACTACAGCAACTGACATGCCCCAATGGTCTTCAGATTTTTTTAAATTTAACTGTTTAAATGCATCTATTATATCTTTGGGGCCAATATGCTTAAATTTAAATTTAGAATCACAAGGCCTAACATTATTCTTAAGCAAGGCTTCAGCACGCTGGGGGCTAGAATTCACATTAGAAGTAAGTTCCAAAGGAATGTTAGTAAAGAAATCATCAAAAATATTTACTATTTCTTCAGTTTTAGTAATAGTCTTACCACAAGATTTGATTTGACAGATATTTTCTTTGGCTTTATTTTTACCCGTTTCTTTATTTATAACATTCCAAGTTTCTTTTATTTTGTTAGGAGCATTATTTATTTTTCTACTTATACGATTTGCCTTGGCTTGTCTACAAACTTTTTTAAATATTTTGGAATAATTTTTAACATATTCTAGAAAGGAAGGACTAAAATTATATTGTTTTTGGGAATATAAGTCATAAAGCCTGCTCCTACTTATGTAGATGCCGGTAGTAGCCCACTCACTAAACTGTAATTTTCTATGCACTACAACTTGTTTTTGTTTCAAAGTTTTTGAATATTCTGAGGTAATAACGTTAAATAGTTTATTGTAATGGTCGTCAGGATTTTTTCCTGTGTAAACGACCGACAACAATTTGTTATCTAAATTATTTCTTAGTTATTGTATATTTTTAGAAGTAATCGGCCTACAAAAAGTCTTATCTTTGTTCAAAATGCTTTACTTGCCTTTGGACTCCTTGACATAAACTACATATACACCTGAATGATCAGAAGGCAGTTTATTAATAACTGATTTAACAGAATATTTAATATTACTAAAAAAATTGTCTAGACAAGTAGCAGATGTAGCAGTGATTCGTGTTGGCTCAAAAAATACGTTAACTAATTCATAACATTTAAAAAGATTTAGAAATTGTGTACTTTTTGGATTATCTACTAAGATATCAACATTAAAATCTCCGCAAACAATTAAATTCTTTTTACTAGATAAACAGGACTTAAGTACCTGGTCCATTGTTTTAAGAAAACTTTTAAAATCACTATTAGGAGGACTGTATACACAAATAATTATATGATGATCTAGCTCGGCACAGGTCACCTCACAAACGCGCTCAACAGAAAGTCTGACAATATCCGTCCGCTCTTTGCTACGGAAAGAATCTTTTACAAAAATTATGGAACCCCCTCGCTGAGCAGACTTTCTGTTAAAGCAGCTAACAATATTATAGTTGTTTAGGCTGCACATCATCTGACTCTCATACAGCCAATGTTCAGTCAAACATAAAATGTCAACATCCAATTCTTCAAGAAATAATTCAACTAATAATTCTTTGCCAGAAAAACCTTCTAAATTTTGATGTACTATTCTTAGTTCATGAGGCCTTTCCGTTGTCTTAATGTTCAGTTTAAAACTGCCGTCAAGTCTACAGATTTACCATCACATATTCCTGGTAAATCGGTAGGCGTCTTAAAACTAGGTTTTCGTTTACAATGTAAACTCGTCCAAATATTAATATTATTTGCTACTAACGTAGCAATCTTACGTCTAGAATATTTTGAAAGATAAATATTATCTTTTGTCAGATCACATTCACCTATGAAATTATTGGTGTCAAAAAACACTAATATATCACTATAACGACATGTTATATTATGTATCAAAGTATTGAGATAGTGAATGTTTCTATTATTTGTTGGAGACTGGCAACGTATATATGGAAATGCACATAAAATTATTTTGCCTACTTCTAGTTTAGTTAAATAATCCAGACAGCCCTTTCTTCAAATGACTTTCGATCTAGCTCTGAAATGTCAGGAGCACCTTCCAACAATCCCATGGATATAAGGTCTACCGTGATGCTGAAATTCAGTTCTGTACCAGTAGTCCTTCACCGAAAAATGACACATCATTTTTCAAATGACAAAGTCAGCTCGTTGTTGGAAAAACCAGAAACATATTAATGGGTTTTCGTTTAAATGTTTAGTACCTGGGCGACCGAGCTTTGCTCGGTTACATGTCAAACATTAACTACATTTTTTTAAACATGTCTAAAAACAGTACAAAATAAAAAATTATATTTAAACTTGAACATAAAAAAAAACAAAAGTAAGTCACCGAGTGGAATTCGAACCCGTAACACTCTTTCTAACGGTCAGCATCCTTAACCGCTGAGCTAAGCGGATGGCGGCCGGCGTGACGAAATTAGCGACCATATTCTGCGTGGAAAGAAAAACGAATGAAAACTCGAAAACACGCGTTTTCCCAAACATAAGACTAATCTAGATCGATTGTTTACCCCCAAAAACCCTCATATACCAATTTTCAGCGAAATCGTTAGAGCCGTTTTCGAGATCAAAGAAATGTATAAATATATATATAAATAAATATACAAGAATTGCTCGTTTAAAGGTATAAGATTTGTATTGCCATGGCTCTATGCCGCTGCTCGTTAGTTTCTTACTCTCATCGTAAAGCTACTCAGCGTGCTTTGGTTGCTGTTGATCTCTTGTTAGTTCGTAGCATAATTACTAATACTACTACAGAAGCACAGACAAGCAGCGATAGCGATTGAACGAAAGTTCGCTCAACAAAATTGCTAAATTTAATAAACAAGCCAACAATCAATCAAAATAAGCAAAAACTAAAAAAAACTAATAGTAAAATAAGCAAAACCCTTTTTTTAAGTCGGTTAAATATGATAAAATTTATAGAACTACTTATGAAACTCAAAATAATAACCACCCCAGTAACCTCGTGGAGCCCAGGGTGTATGTATTTTTAAGAAAGTTGTTCAGTAACCCGGACTGAATTCACCCTTAAATAGTTTTTGTATCATTGGTAAGAAGATTGTATTGTATATTCGTCATGGCTCAGTCAGCTAAACTTCGCAAATCACCCTAAACCCGTTCAAGTATAACGTATAAAAAAGATGTTCAGACAAAAAAGTTGTTCAAATAAAAAAATATCGTTTTTATAATGGCAACATAAAAGTCTAATGACATTTTTGAAAATATTTTGAAATGGCGGATATATGACAGTTTTAAAATTTTCAACCCCCATATTGCCGCCATTTTTAAAAATTTCGAAAAACTGGCTCGACAAAAAAATTATATGTAGTTGCTGAACCTGCTTACAAAATTTCATGAGAATCGGTTAAGAAATGCGACCTGTAGGCGAGAACTGACAGACAGACAGACAGACAGACAGACGGACAAAAGAATTTTTGGCTAATCTCGAAACTGAGACGCTTCGCTCGCTTCGCTCGCTCGGTCAACAAGCCTAAAATTGTATGAAGCTTCATTCTAAAAAAAAAATACTCGTGGTTATTGTCTAACAAACATACTTATTTTATTTATTTTATTGGTTTATGTACACTTGAAAATTTAACAAATAAAACCTTATAAAAGTAAACATAGTACATAGGTGCATACACTATACATACAAAAGTCGGATTGCATGCAGACTCTAAGAATCTTGCTTACTTAAAATCGCTCGCTAGTTCAAATAAGTTAGAGAAAACTATCGCCGTGTGGTTTCCAGCAGAGTAGAATAGGACCACTCCGAATCCTCCCGTGATGAGATCTCTCCAATTTGTTTGACCAGCGTTGAGGCCTAATCCTAGGCCTAATCCACTGGCTGCTCTGACCAAATATGATTGTATTAGCAGGCCTGTGTCACTCCCCGTTTAGGTATCGAAAATATACCTACGCATTGCGGCCTCTATATGGAGGCTAATCCAGCAAGGACGACTCACTAGGGTCGCTAGCGAGCAGTGAGCAGTGACGCACGCGCGGTTTGTTCACCATTCACCGACTTAATCGTCATGGAAAGAAAAAGAAATAACCGGCCAAGTTCGAGTCGGACTCGCGCATTAAGGGTTCCGTACCATTATCTATGAAAATCAAGTTTTTTGTATGGGTATCTCCCTTAAATATATTTTTTTTATTTATTATTAAAATAAAAATACAACTGAGTATTTTGTAAATATTTTTAAGTGCCTACCTGTTGCCATTATTGATATCCAGCAAAAAAGGGCAAAAATATCGCGTTTGTTGTATGGGAGCCCCCCTTAAATATTCATTTTATTTGGTTTTTAGTATTTGTTGTTATAGTGGCAACAGAAATACACAATTAGTGAAAATTTTAACTGTCTAGCTATCGCGGTACTTGAGATACAGCCTGGTGACAGACAGACGGACAGACAGTGAAGTCTTAGTAATAGGGTCCCGTTTTTACCCTTTGGGTACGGTACCCTAAAAAGGCAAAAAAATACTGTGCAGTGTTTAATTGCTTAAATACAGACAGTGATCCAGATTTAACTTTTTTACGCTTAATACATACGCTTCCTAAAGACGTTTCACTTCAGCGTCTTTATATTAAATTATTTATACTAAATAGGTACCGTACCTATTTAGTATATCATGAATTATCATATGATAGGTATAGATATATTGGTAACATATATATGGCTATTATTACGAAAAAAGATTTATATACGATATAATATATGTATTTACCTATGTATGTACAGCTAACAAGGTAGGTGAATATATGCGCAGCCAAAAACGCCTGTTTGTAATTGCCTGCGCTAGATGGCGATGTTAGTATATTGACAACCCTAGGCGAACTGCTCACTCAATCGCTTTTATGTAGGTACCTACCTATGATGAACCGTTTATCTAGCGTAATAAGAATGAAATTGGCTTGCAACTGAAATTCTAGGTATCTAAACGAGTAGGCGTCGAATTCTGACGCGAGTTAAATTAGACCATATCGCTAACAATATTGAGTGGATATTTCTTTGAATTTCTTTTTAGAGTAAGACTTCTGTACGTAAGTACTAGTATGTATTCTGTGGTATTAGTAAAGGGAGGGTCAATGCCGCTGCAGAGGAAACTGGAACTGATGAACTTTCGACGTAGTTGGGGCGAGCCTGTGTCACTCCCCGTTTAGGTATCGAAAATATACCTACATTATTACTATGCGCGCGGCGACGACTCCGGAATGGTAAATTGAGTGACATGAATCGTATGTCTAGAGTAATAAGAATTAATTTGGCTTGCAATGCACTTCTACTTCAAGTATCTAAACAAAAAGGTGCTGAGTTGTGACGCGGGCAAAATTAAACCATATCGCTTACCACATTAAATAGATATTTCTTTGAATTACTTTGCTGAGTAAGACTTCAGTACGTGAGTACTTGTACTTATTCTGTAGTTGGGGCGACTTTTTGATACCTGACATGTGCGCCGGTATTGCTAAAACCAGTACTGCTAAATGTAAGGTCAACAATAAAATCTAAGGTATCTTTTCCAATCTGGTTAAAAGGATTCGCGCACATTTATCCTTCAGCTCACTAAAATAAAAAACAATAGCTCCCCACTTGTTGTTATTGTACGGTTGGTTTAAAAAGGTTTATCCATAAAAGTACTTATTATGATTTTGAATAAAAGTCTTTAATGTGAAATACCTACGTATTGATTGTTTATCTATAATAACAACTTTTTTTTATACAGATACAGATACATTTTCACATCTATATCCCTGACGGGGCAGTCAGAGCCCAGGGCCGTAAGACCTAAAGGTCACGCTTAGCGTGATGGTGGCGTTAAGATAGAAAAGGAATCAAAATAGTGATGGGTTGATAGCCGCATCGCCTATTACCATGATTCAAATCTCGCCCATTCCCTCGATCGGCTTTTACGATCTGCGCGGGAAGAGAAGCAGCTGGTACATTCTAAGTTTTTTCTTTTCTCCCAGACCAGCATGGAAGCATTATTATATCAAAACATAAATAAGTACAAAAACTTCGAAATAGCAAATAATCCAAAGGCGGATTTATCCCATAGAGGGATATCTTCCAGTTAAAAGATGATAATTTAAGAGGATATTTACTCAATTTAATAGGTAACATATAATTAAAAGGTCTAACAAAATATACTTAAACTATTTCAAGGGTGAATTTAGTCCGTAATAGTGAACAACTTTATATAAGTACTTATTATAACATACCTACCTAACTATTGTTTTGTTACATTATAGTGGGCGAAAAGCATGGCGGTAAACCCCTAAAAATAAAAAACAAATTATAGTATACGAGTACTTAATCACGTAGCTAAATCACGTGACGTCAGCTATAAATAGTAACAACCTAGGTACTACGTAGGTGTGTACTTGTTATCGTGAATCACATTATCTACTTATTTTAATCTTATCTATGGCAATTTGAGTGTAGGTATCTAGGTATAGGTAGATAAAGCTTCCTAATTGAATGAGCTGTCATATAGGTACATAAGTACCGTCAGCATCAGAGATACCTGACCCCTCCTCTATCTATATCTTGAATTTTCTCTTAAACTGAAAATACTTATAACAAGAAAATGTCTATTCAGAGAGATTTTAATAAAGTCTTTTTAAATATACGTTTTCATGTAAATAGTATTTTCAGTTTAAGAGAAAATTCAAGATATAGATAGAGGATTGGTCAGGTATCTCTGATGCTGACTGTACATACATACTATCACGTCTTTATCCCTAATGGGGCAGACAGAGCATTTGGGACAGTCTGTTTCTATTTTCGTCTGTAATCACGAAAAACATCCAGATTTTCTATTAAAACAGAGTTTTATAGTATTTACTTTATTTTTAACCGACTTCAAAAAAGGAGGAGGTTATCAATTTTTTTGTATGTATGTGACGCGATATCTTCGGCAACCGTGGACCGATTTAGATGGTTCTTTTTTTTAGCATTTACTCCCAAGTTGGTCCCATATTAATTTGATGAAGACAAGATGAAGGAAGAAACTCCTGAAAAAATTTAAGTCGGTTGTTTTTTTGTTAAAAATTTAATTATTATATTATACTTATTATGACATACCTTATTGACATGTATAAATTAAAATTTGACGACTTTTTATGTACGTAGTACCTACTTCCATTCCTGGTAAATTACACATTAGTAGGTTATAATAATAATACAGGATATTTTTTAAGAAATTAATTACTATATTCCACGAAACTCGTATTTCCATACTTATATATAAAGCTGAAGAGTTTGTTTGAACGTGCTAATCTCAGGAACCACTGGTTCGATTTGAAAAATTCTTTCGGTATTAGATAGGTCGTATAACGAGGAAGGCTATAGGCTATATTGCATCACGCCCGCGACTTTACTCGAGTGGTTAACGCGGGCGAAGCCGCGCGCTGCCTCTAGTCGCTATATAAATAAGTACATATTTTTTGAGGAATGTATCAAAGACTGAACTTGTAGTACAAATACTCACTTGACTTAATGTTATTTACCAGAAATAAAAGTAGGTACAACGTACATAAAAAGTCGTCAAATTTTAATTTATACATGTAAATTAGGTACATGAGTTTGTCATAATCAGCCTAATAAAATAAAATATTGCAGTTAAGTATAACCATATTTTTTTTCTTTATCACTTTTTGGCTAGTCGTATGTACATACTGCCATCTCTGTGTGCCTACCCGCAACTCCAGAATTGCCTACTTACGGGCCCTCCAATATTAAAGTTTAACTGCCTCCGTGGTGTAATGGTTGGAGCGTTTGGCTCATACCCGGAGGTCGCGGGTTCGATTCCCGGCGGGGGCAACGACTTTGTGTTGTTGTCCTAGTTAGGTTAGGACATTGCAGGCTGATCAACTGATGTCTGATAAGTAAGATGATCCGTGCTTCAGAGGGCACGTTAAGCCGTCGATCCCGGTCACTGTCTTTGACATTGGTCGTTACCTAAAACCATGTCAGAGGCCTTTAAGGCGGTTTAAAAACTCTGACACTAGTGTTAGTCACTAACACACACGATAAGAAGAAGAAGATTAAAGTTTCTATGGCGTTAGGTACCTGTTACGTTAGTAATTATATTATCTTTTGTACGGCCTACGGGTGCTCATTTAAATACCGATAGTCACGGTTTGATACCCTTTTTAAAACCACTTGATCACATACCTATCGGATTAATTTAACGCCAGTTATAGGCGATTAGCTGAAGACCCCTAGTACTTATTAGAAAGAGGTACTTGACTAGCATTAATTAGCTTTTCAAAATAATCTGATACTTGTCTGGGTGATGATGAAAAGCATATACTTACTTACTTAAGTATAAAAATTGTATTATTTTATTGAAACCTAAATAAAAAGTGGGTAAGTATAAACTAATATAAATGGTTACTTTGCTCGGGTTTTCTACGCCATATTACGTAAGTAGGTACTAGTATGTATTCTGTGGCCATATCGAATGCCAGTTGATCGGTGACAATTAACCGAAAACCCAATATATCGACATGACATTTGATCAAATGACAAATAATCAAAAGCTCGTGATGCCAAAAGATCAAAAGGTACTTAATTTAGATCAATGTTTTATAAGATCGAATTGCTAATAATCGAACGCCTAGATGATCGATGTGTCAATTATCGAAGGCAGGACTTTTTAAAGAAATAACGAAAATCCTAGAAACACAAGGTCGGTTCATGCAAACTGCAACTTGTAAGTTAATAAGTAGGTGCAATTGGAGCAACGTTCTCAAATCGGTAATGCATAAAATACAATACAACCACATGTATTGGTTGTAATCTGTTTGTGTTTCTAATAAATAAATAAATAAATACAATACAAATAAACTTAAAAGAATAATTTTTCAAAACTAAAAACACAACCGATTTTGATAACATTTACAGTATTATACGTAGGTTTTTGGAATTTTATTTTTATAAAAAATAAAATTCCAAAAAGGTGCAAGTGTCACAAAATAAGTAATAGCAGGTGTCTTCGATTAATCGGTGATCAATTCACCGCAGAAGTTTGTAAATCACAGTAATGAGCAAAGGAACTCAAAGCTAACCGTAGATGGCGTTGTGTGCGTTTGTTCCACTCCGAAAATTTTTTACAGTAGTGCTCAAAGTAAGTAAACAAATGAAAAATATTAAAATTCTTGTAGTTTTTACCATTTGTAACGCCCCAATTGACTAAAAACCCCAAATATTGTAGAATCAATAAACAGACACAATCTTTATCTATACATATAATAAAACAGTAAAAAAAGTGTCAGTACTTTAAAAATAGTTCCAAAAAAAAATTGGGCGCGATGGAGATATAGTAATAGAGCAAGAATTTAAAAAAAAATGTCTGTCTGTTTGTAACGCTTATCTCCGAAAAAACTGGACAGATTTGAATAATATTTTTTTTGTTATGTAGCCTGGAGAACATACAGGATATAAATGATTATACTTTAATTATTTTATGAAAAGTATATGTTTGTATTCTACATATATAAATAAATATTTAGATAAATACCAAAGACCCAACCCAAGACAGTTTGAAAAAGGCCATACCCCAACTTGCCATGGGCAGGAATCAATACCGGAAACTCTGAACAGCAAACTAGCAGGTAACTAAACTGTGGGGTCAAAGAAATGTATGTTTTGGTCAATGTCCTTTATTACCATGCCAGTGACACCAATATTAATTAACCAAACTGTCTTAACCCTACTGAAAGTTCATCGATTTCCCTTATAGAGGCTGGGTGAACCTGTGTGCAGTGTGCATTTAATTATGTTTAAGTTTGAAATAATAAATAAATAGGTAGGTAAATAAATAAATATATAGGGACAAATTACCATGATTGAGCTAGCCCCAAAGAAAGTTCGAGACTTGTGTTGTGGGATACTAACTCAACAATACTATATTTTATAACAAAATTAAATACATAATATGTATATATAAACATCCCAATTTGAAATAAGCGGCCAAGTGCGAGTCGGGCTCGCCCATGAAGGGTTCCGTAGTAGCAAATAACATAATATAAAAGTCGTTTAGTATTTTTTTTTAATTTTTATATTTATATTGTAGTTTATGACATATTAAAAAAAACTACTCTAACTAGATCTTGTTCAAACCAATTTTCGCTGGTAGTTTCCATGGTAATGAACATCATATATTTTTTTTAGTTCTATTATTATCTTATTTTAGAAGTTACGGGGGGGGGGACACACTTTTTTCCACTTTGGAAGTGTCTCTCGCGCAAAATATTCAATTTAGAATAAAATGATATTAGAAACCTCAATATCATTTCTGAAGAGCTATCCATAGATATCCCACACGTAGGGGTTTGATGAAAAATATTTTTTTGAGTTTCAGTTCTATGTATGGGGAACCCCCAAAATTTATTGTTTTTTTTTCTATTTTTGTGTCAAAACCTTAATGCGGTTTACATAATACATCTACCTACTTACCAAGTTTTAACAGTATAGGTCTTATAGTTTTGGAAAAAAGTGGCTGTGACATACGGACGGACAGACAGACAGACAGACATGACGAATCTATAAGGGTTCCATTTTTGCCATTTGGCTACGGAACCCTAAAAAGGCCATTTCCCAACTTGCCATGACCGGGAATCGAACCCTGAACCTCTGGGTCCACCACCTGGAATGCCACAGGGGTTATCTACGCCCCACGCAAAACGGGACCAGCAATTTCGGGCCTATTTGCGTAAATTTGTCCTCGACGGAAGTAAGAAGTAAGGGGTTGTCTAGTCTATAGTTATGTAAGGTTACAAAGGAACAATAAAGAAATTCTGTAATATTGCCATGTAGTATCCGGCAGAGTAGAATAGGACCACTCCAGAAGTCTTCCCATGGATGTTGTAAAAGGCGACTTAGGACATATAAGCTAAACAAAGCTTATGAACATCAATGAGACCTCTTCAACTTGTCTGGCCACCGAGGAGTGTTGGCCTAGTCCTCTGGCTGCTTTGGGCAAGTATGACTCTGGTAGTACAAAGAGGGTTGTGCTTCTGTACATACATACATAATATCACGCCTGTTTCCCACAGGGGTAGGCAGAGAATATGAACCTCCACTTGCTACGATCCTGACAAACCTCTTTTGCTTCATCTAAACTCATCAATCTCTTCATACATGCCCTTCGGTTGTGCTTCTGTAGTGGGGAAAAAGAGACCTGATGATGATGATAATTAATAAAAAAATAAAGTCAAATAAAAAACATTTTTATTATAAAACCTATAGACAGATTTTTTTACTGCGTAAGATAAAACCTGAGAAACTGAAAGTTTAAACTGGGTTTAATACAGGATACAGGCACCACTTATACACACAGACACCACAAAAATACTGATAAATTATCATAAATAAAAAACACCTGGTACATTCAAAGTGTGAATTTCATTACTTAGAGCACCTTTCTTTGCACTTATTTCAAGGGATTGTTGTTAAACCACAAGGCCCCAAACATACACTCATCTTGCAATGCTTCATTAAAAATTGTTAGTCGAATTCTGTTTCATCTGGCACATCTTACTGAGCTTTTGATAGGTGCCAATAAATTTTGCTAAATAAAGTATTGTTTTTCAAGTATCTATAGAGATGAGGTAGACCTGAAAACAACAAGATTACCATTCATCATTATGCTGCATGGATGGCTATAAAATTAAGTAGGTACCTATTGTGTTATACTTTATAGTGGAAGTTTAAGTATGTGATTTTTAAACCATTTAGGTAAGTACTACTTACCAGTTTCAGTACTTACGGCATTGTAATAATTTTTATTGAATGGTCCAGCATAACCTAGAAAATCTTGTCGGTTCATATTTATCCATTCTCAGAGCTGCTGTCCACTTTTCCCTTATGGCCGCATCTCAAAGCTATTTATGAATGCTAATATTTTTGCACCAAATAGCACTGCAATTCGTCTTTTATAGCAAAAATAACATTTTTTCATAAAATCTCCATTGTTTTGATATTTAATTCAGAACATACAATACAAGCAAAGCAAGCTACAAGAAAGCTAGGTAGGGTCACTTTGACAGCTGTCACAGTGTCACTGCCATCCCCATTTTCTTCACCGAACGAAATAGCGCTATATGTGTGAGCAAGACGACGATAACGATGAAAGGTGTTCTTCATACCGGATTTACACATGCGTGTTCGCTATTCGCCTCGTCATTCGACGAAACATTCCACGAACTATTCGTGTACGAATGCCGACGCGAACTGCTGTTTACACATTCGTGTGTTGATTCATTATGAGATTCGCACACGAATAAGGAGGACGTGGACATAATGGCGGCATGCACGCTACATTTACAATTATGTCTTCTACCCGGGTATTTACCTACGCTTAGGTATATACCTGTATGTGGTGGGTAGATTGGGATGTTTATTTAAAACCAGCCGAAGCCCGCGACTTCGTTCGTGTAGACTTTATGACTTCGGAAAATGCTCATCAGTCTGAATAACTTTTGCTAAGATGTAATTTTTAGGGTTCCGTACCCAAAGGGTAAAAAAGGGACTCTTTTACGAAGACTTCGCTGTCCGTCCGTCTGTCTGTCATCAGGCTGTATCTCAAGAACCGCGATAGCTAGACAGTTGAAATTTTCACAAATTATGTTGTGACGTAGCGATCGGCAAGCCGACGTCGCCGCGCATAAACGCCTCTGGAACCTTCTCGAACATTCCATTACTCACACAGCTACAAACGATACACGTCGCTGGTAAACTTGCTTCCGTAATAAAACCGGTATGATCTGGTTTCCCCCACCGTGCCCCCACTCCGCGCCGGCTGGCGGCCGGCTATATAACGCAGAGCGGGCCCATTAAACGCCGATACTCACTCGGGTATCCGGCTCGGTCGCTTGGATCAGATATCTAGGTACGATCGGGTTTTCCCTTCCCCCTCTCCCCTTCCGAATCCCCTTCCATCCCCCTCGGCCGCTTGGATCAGATATCTAGGTACGGTCAGGGTTCCCGAACCGCCCTCCGTTCCCGTCCGATTTGTGGTCGTCCGCGACACCCCCGTGTGAGGGAGCGCCGCGACGCCGACGTGCTCCTGCGCGTCCCGCGTACCCCTTCAGGGTATTCCGCCGGGGCAACCCCTTGTTGCCCCGTGACCCGTGTGCGTACCGCACCCCGCACCCCGGAGTGCCTTACCACCCTCTCCCCAGAGGGGTGGTTTTCCCGACGTCCGCGCACCCGTGTGCGTGCGAGGCGATACCGTCCCGTCCGGCAGGTCCGTCCGTACCCTGCCCCCCGTTTACCGCTCCGCGCGTCCTGCGCTTTGCACCCCGTGTGCATCCCGTTCCGCACCCCCTCAGGGTGAAACCTATTTTAGTCTGGATAGTTCGTAATATCCTTTGTAGCTGTGTGAACGCGAATACTCCGTATAGTATTTCTTCTCTGGAATTGCGTAGGCGCTCGGCCATAAACCAAGTGTGAATCTAGATTTAAGGTAGTGCTAATTTAGTCTAGGTTAAACTGAGACCTGTAGAACCGACAAATAAATAATTGTTACCGTTGGTATAGTTGGTTTTAAACACACCCTCCCGGTAGGTTACCTCATTAGACCTTCCAGACCCCCGTCATACCAGGGTGGTAACAGGGGTCTACTCAATTTATGTTGATGACAGCGTCCAGGGGTTCGATTCCCCGAAAACGCTTCATCACAATGTATTTCTGTTGCCGCTATAACAACAAATACTAAAAACAAAATAAAATAAATATTTAAGCTTTTAGCTTATTTGGGGCTCCCATACAACGCGATTTTTTATAGATAATGGTACGGAACCCTTAGTGCGCAAATTCGATTCGCACTTGGCCGGTTTTATATGTATACTCTACGAATAATAATTCTCTTATTATATAATGAGAATTATTATTCGTAGTGTATACTGTATAGACTAGTGGACTTTATCCGTGTTATTATAAAACGCAGACTAGCTGTACCCGAGGGCTTTGCTCCCCGTGGGAATTTCGTGATAAAGAGTACACTATGTCCTTCCCCGAGTCTCAAATTATATCTATACCAAATTTGTTCTATATCGGTTCAGTAGTTTAAGCGTGAAGAGATAACAAACAAATATACAACACACTTTCGCATTTATAATATTAGTAGGATACAAATTTAGTGAGAGTCCTCTAATTATATGTAGAAATGTATCAAAAGGTCATTTAATGTATAAAACAATGAATATATCTAAAAGAGAAAATAACGAAGATTAAAATCACTGATGCTATAAGTACTTATTAAATATAGAGATATCATCTTATTTGATGTCTGATTGCCTATTTTAACATATAATTAGGTCTACACACATTTGCCCACAAAAAATGTTAACTTAGACCTTTCAATTCGTATGTTTTCATACAAGTCATACAACGGGTACATATACGTCCTGTTGGGTCGGGCGCTAGCTGCCAACTGCCGGCAGGCGAAAGTGTAAACAGCCAGTTCGTGTTCGCTATTCGTGTCCTTTGATTCGCGTCCGAAAAACCGCCCTCAACGCGAACTCGCGAATCACGAGGCGAATAACGAACTGACTGTTTACACATGCTAGTTCGTTATTCGCCTCGTCATTCGCCTCGCGATTCGCGCGAATGTGTAAACGCGGCATCATGGTGTTCATGTTCAGTGTTCAATGACGTTGGTTGGTTCTTGCTTGTTTGCTTTATTATGAATAACGTTACACATTCCATTGACAAAATATAAAAATAAAATTAAATATTCCTTACTAAAAACTGTGTTACTGTGTTCAATTTTGTCCTAAGTTATTTACAAAATTAATATAAGTAATAAGTAATATAAATAGAACAGAAACTGGCAGCCATTTGTTACAAAGATTTAGATTATAGGTACAAGTACATTATGTACATAGTGATTTGTTATATAGCTACGGACGGCCTACCATGCTCGCATGCTCGCACTGCGCAGCGTCCCCCGCAATTTGACGTCCCCGCAACCTCTCCCCCGTTCTTGTGCCCATTTTGTGCCTGTGTAAGCTAGGGTTGTTTTGTTTAGATTATTGAACCATAATGGTGAGACAGTGCGCATATATTCATTGTTTATCCACCGAAAAGAATAAAGAACGTAAATTTTATAGATTTCCAAGTAATGCAGACAGGTAAGCAAAGCAACAAATTTCACGTTAAGTACTAAGTACTGCGTTATTGCAGTAAAAAGAAGACGGGAAGTTTGTAATTCTTGGCTTAGGCCAGGCCCAGGAGAAAGAACCTAATTATTATTTTCCCGTGCTTTTCTTTTATAATTTTCAATATACAATTAGTGCAAACGAAACATAGCCCATACAGCCTAGTCATGTTTTATGCAAAAAATGTAATAAGTAGGTACCTACCGTAGATTATTGTTTTTAGGATTCAGTACTTAAAGGGTAAAAACGGGACTCTATTACCATACCACAGAATTAATAATACCTAGTATTACCTACATACAGAACGGAAACTCGCACTGTCCCCTGCAATCTGGCGTCCCCGCAACCCCTCCTCCGCTTATCGGCCTTGTAAGCGCCTGTAAAACAGGCCATGGTGGGTACCCGTGGTTGTTGCTAGTCGCACGTTGACGTTACGTGAGTCACTTAAATCATAATGGTGAGAAACTGTGCTCATTATCATTGTTTATCCACGGAAAGCAGTAAAGAATGAAAATTTTATAGATTTCCGAGTGATGAAAGTAAATAGGTAAGCAAAGCAACGAATTCTGTGGTGGCAACCCTATTGTTTAACTCACACACAAAATATAACTGGGTTGTATGAGCTATGTTTCCTTGGCAATTAAAATTTTAAAAAGATAAAACACGGGAGAATGAATAAGAATATTTACTTTTCAGTAAACATTAATTGCTTTTGGTGAATATTTGCATAGTTGGTTATTTCTTTAATTATGTATTTCCTCACATTAATTGAGAAAATCACTATACATGCCTTAGTGGGAATGGGATTGCCGGTCTCGTTATTATTGTCAAGTGAAAATTACTCCCCCGGCAATACCCTACTTCCCGCCTTCTGCAGTAATGTACTATGTCATTCTAATCCGCCTTTCCGGAATAAATATTCAGTAAAAGTAATGTGATAATAATCATTATGTTATTCTCTAGTTTCGCTACGCTAGTGGCGTCGTCTTTGTGCCGTGTAGGCAGAGACTCCATAGTCTCTGCCTACACCTGCTACTACTGCCACTAGCAAGTGGAGGTCCATACCTCAACTTGCTACGATCGCGATCCTGACAAACCTCTTTTGCTTCATCTAAACTCATCAATCTCTTTATACATGCCCTTCGGTTACGGTTACTTTTTACCTCTTCTTTTTTTAGAACGTCTGCAATTTGGTCGCAGAATGTTCGCCGAGGCCGACCCTTTCCTACTGTTCCTTTCACATTTGTCATATAAATATTTTTCGTCAATCTCTTTTCATCCATCCTTTCTACATGCCCAAACCATCTTAACTTCCCTTTCTCTATTTTTGTCACAACATCCTCTTTTACTCCACACCGCTCCCTTATGGCATCATTCCGTAGGTATTCGATCTTTCAAGGTAACACCACACATGCTCCTCAGCGCTCGCATTTCAACTGCATTTATTCTATTTCATGCTTTCTCTGCCTCTGAACTTTCTAGCAAATAAACTTGTTTAACTTTTTATACTTGTAGCCATACGTATATACTGCTGATGAATACAATACAAGCTACCCGCGACTTCGTCCGCGTAGAAGTCAAAAATGGTTCTAATTGGATTTTTAATTGTTGACCCCGTGGTTTGGGCTGTTCGTTGATATGTCAGTCAGTCATCAGTCAGTTTACTTTCCCCTGTCCCCGTCCCCGTACCCGGGAGAGAGAGAGATGGCGCTACGGATAACAATTCCACTTAACATCGGTTGGAATATGAAAGGGTATAACAAAATGTACTAAAACTATTTTAAGGGTGAATTCAGTCCATGATAATTAACAACCTTTCCCATTCCCGGCATGTTAAATACTAAATGATAATGATAAATAATGTTTTATTATTCATCATCATCATCATTTTAGCCGCACAGCGTCCACTGCTGGACATAGGCCTCTCCCAAAGATTTCCAAAATGACCGATCTAGAGCGGCTTGCATCAAGTTGATTTATTATTTTTAACAAAATTTTGCATATCTTGTCTAGCATTAGGAAAACTTACTTGAATGGCATAAATGTAATAAAATGTTAGATAGGTTAGTTTTTAGCGTATAATAAACTTCTTGTAAATTTTATACATACTGCTTTCAGATGCCAAAAGTGGATTATAGCAGCAGGGCGTGAAGATCTGCAGTCGAAACATTTTAAAACGTTGAACAAAAATTATCGCATATGCGATTTGCATTTTAAGGAGTCTGACCGTTATTTAAGAAGACTTAAATGTAATGCAGTTCCGTCTCCTTCCACTCCAATAGCAGAGAATAAATTTACCCAGACTGATACATTCACACAAGATTTTTCGTGTCAAGTTAATTTGGATACTTCAAGTACACAGAGTCAGGTTACTTTGGAGATTTCAAGTACACCGTCAACAGAAACCGGATCGCTTCTCTCTTCGAACTAACCAAGAAAAGGAAATTAAAAAAATAATTGCAGATTCAGAAAAAGAAAATGATTAGAGAACCAGTCATTGCTTAATTATATATCGCCAGTTTAATGCAAGCTGATTGATATGCAAATAAAAAAAATAGCGTTATGACCACAATTTTATTTTTTCGTATATGTAATATAAATGTGAACATATAAAAACCTCATTGGCATATAAGGTGGAATACTTTGCTCAATGGGAAAAAGCTTTCGATTGAATTTCGTGTCGAAGGAAATTCACATTCAATGGAATCCTATTAAATGATAAAACTTTACAACGATATGTTACTGGTTAATAAAAACATAACTGATTGTTATTTATAGTTTTATTTTGTGATCATTGACACATTTCACAGCAGTATTATGTCGAAGGTAACATACCTTCGAAATAGTGTTCCGCCGAACAAGTGCATATCGAAGAACGGTTCTGCGAATTAGTGTTTTTCGAAAGTGTGTGTTGTCGAAGTAGGTTCCGTCGGACTAATACTAGTCGAATATATGTTCTGTCGAAGCAATGAGTAGACGAACTACTGTGTTTTAAAATTGAGACTGTAGGAATAATTAACTGTCGAAATTCAAAATGACACTCCTCACAGACCTGTGGTGCGATTTTTCAAACGCGGAGTCACTAAACTAACGATTTTTTGTATGGAAAAACCATTCGTTTAGGTGACTCCGCGTTTCAAAAATAGCACTTCTAGACTGAGCAGCCTGAAAAATCTGAAACCAGTGTTGTCCACTACTCACGAAAAACAACAAACAAACAAGTAGTACTTTTGGTCTTTTCAAAGTTATGTCACAGCACAGCACAGAATACTTAAGTAAGTAATAATAAGTTATGTATCCGTTTCTATGAAGTCCCATACCATACCTTACCTGTGTGCTGTGACAGTTTTACATTTTTGTATGTAATGATGGTGATAAAATAATGTAAAGAAAATATGTACATAATTTTATCATTTATTATTATTTATCAGGAAAGTAAAATAAAATAAAAGTATTTTTTTTTGGTAGGTAGTAAACTAAGAAAATATGATCTGGAATCGGAATGTATCTGTCAACGACGTCAACGTCACTCTGACTTTGACGTTTCTCGCTATTTTTTGTTTTGATTATTTGTATTGTATGTAGGATTTAGGACTCTTCTTCTACTCTCTAAGTGGTACTCTTTTTGAACCGTACGTCTCTTTAGATTATTGAACCATAATGGTGAATAACTGCGCATTTAATAATTGTTTATCCACCAAGAAGAACAAAAAACGTAAATTTTATAGATTTCCGAGTGATGAAGAAAGGTAAGCAAAGCAACAATATAATTTCACGTTATGTACATTCATAATTACCTTTTCTGTGATCTTTTGGTTAAATGGGAGGAAGATTATGACGATCATAAAGAGATTTTGCTCAAACATGCTCGGAAATTTAGGCATTATTGTAGTTAAAAGAAGACTAAGTTTGTAATTCTTGGCTTAGGCCAGGAAGGAAAGTAATTGTTATTTTCCCGTGCATTTACTTTATAATTTTCATTTGTCAGTTAGTGCAAAGGAAACATGCCCCATACAGCCTAGTCATATTTTTGTGTCTATTCAGCGGGATCACATGGTCTTTCGATATAGCTTTCCGTGGTATAGATCTATATAATTAGGGCTATCACTGGTATGTAACACAACTGAAATTAGTTCCGTAATATTTTCAGAGTTATCAATTTTTTTTAAATCCTCTAGCCAGCGTTAATTGGGTATGTTAGGTAATTTTTTTTTACGAAAATGATCGAGTTTATATAGATTATTATTATACCTTTAAACGAGCAATTCTTGTATATTTATTTATATGTATATTTATTTATAAATTTCTGTGATCTCGAAAACGGCTCTAATGATTTAGCTGAAAATTGGTATATGGGGGTTTTTGGGGGTAAACAATCGATCTAGATTAGTCTTATGTTTGGGAAAACGCGTGTTTTCGAGTTTTCATTCGTTTTTCTTTCCACGCAGAATATGGCTAATTTCCCCGCGCCGGCCGCCATCCGCTTAGCTCAGTGGTTAAGGATGCTGACCGCTAGAAAGAGTGTTACGGGTTCGAATCCCACTCGGTGACTTACTTTTGTTTTTATGTTCAAGTTTATATATAATTTTTTATTTTGTACTGTTTTTAGACAACTTTAAAAAATGTAAGTAGTTAATGTTTGAGATGTAACCGACCGAGCCAAGCTCGGTCACCCAGGTACTATAGATTATTAAAGGCTATGCTAGCTTTATAAATATTAGACAAAAAATATATAAGTTTCATTAATTAAAACTGAAGTATTCCGTTATGAAAAAAACTCTAGTCAGCGGGAATCTTAATACACACGCATTGCTGATGCATATACTTCGTGAGATCATCCATATAATAAGCTAAACAGTATAGAAGATAAGCCAGGTAAAAAATCATTACCTACTACCGGTGAATTAAATGTAGCTTTACCCTTTTTTACCCCACTACGGCAAAGCCAAAAGGAAGGGTAATGTTTTTGGCAGTCTATGTATATTTGAATGGGGTATCATAGGAATCCTTACGTCCCCCCGCGTGACATAGGCTATATATGTTTTGGGATGGCAGTGGTGTTTTTTTTTAAATTTTTTTTTACCGTAACTATAGATATAAACATATATCTGCACTAAAGCGGTATTCAAAAAGCAAGATAAAAAAAATATTAGAGATGTGCTGATTATGACTTTGGCCGACTAGCTGACTAACCGATTAGTCGGTTGTGAAGAGGCCGACTAGTCGGCGTCTTAACCGCTAGACCAGACGGCCAGTGGCCGATAGGACGAAATTAGCGACCACATTCTGAGTATAGAACGGGAGGTCACGACAAATTTGGTAACGATAAGGGATATGGCTGACTCTGGTTTTATAGAATAAAGAGCACCTCTCTGATGCTAAATATGTTGGTCTGCCTGCGTGGAGTGGTTGCGTTACTTAGATATGGCGCCTGAAAAGTTGGTTATCGTGACCAAAAAAAAATGATAAGGGATATGGCTGACTCTGGTTTCACAGGATTAAGAGCATCTCTCTGATGCCAAATATGTCGGTCTGCCTGCGTGAAGTGGTTGCGTTACTTAGATATGGCGCCCGAAAAGTTGGTTATCGTGACCAAAAAAAAATGATAAGGGATATGGCTGACTCTTGTTTCACAGGATGAAGAGCACCTCTCTGATGCTAAATATGTTGGTCTGCCTGCGTGAAGTGGTTGCGTTACTTAGATATGGCGCCTGAAAAGTTGGTTAGCGTGACCAATAAATAATAAGGTAAATGGCTGATTCTGGTTTCACAGGATGGAGAGCACCTCTCTGATGCTAAATATGTCGATCTGCCTGCGTAAAGTGGTTGCGTAACTTAGATATGTCGCTTGAAAAGTTGGTTTTTGTGAATAAAAAAATTATACCGTAATTGACTAACTCTAGTTCCGGCGTTAACAATAATACTAATTATTGTTAACGCCGGAATCTTAAAAAGCACAACAGTAACACTAAGTTTTTGGTAGAAAGAGTTAATTTATCTGGTACTAAAAAGTACAAATCGAAAATTTTGTCGTTAGTATATTTGTGAACTACGGTATCAATATTAGGGTGACACAGGGTAGACAAATTCATGTGTTTGTATAAACGCACGCTACTGTATCTAAGTAACGCAACCACTTCACACAGTCAGATTGACATATTTAGCGTCAGAGAAGTACTCTTCACCCGGTGAAACTAGAGTCAGCCATTTACCTTATCATTATTTTTTCATCAGGATAACCAAATTTTTAGGCATCATATCTAAGTTTCACAACACAACCATTTCACGCTGGCAGACCGACAAATTTTGTATCAGAGAGGTACTCTTTGTTCTGTGACACTATTCAGTCAGCTATTTACGTAATTATTTTTTTCTTTTGTTCACGATAACCAACTTTTCAAGCGACATATCTTAGTAATGCAACCACTTCACCCAGGCAGACCAACATATTTAGCATCAGAGAGGTGCTCTTCATCCTGTGAAACCAGAATCAGCCATTTACCTTATAATTTTCTTTTTTTGTCCTGGTAACTAACTTTTCAGGCCCCCTTTCTAAGTAACGCAACCACTTCACGCAGACAGATCGACATATTTAGCATCAGAGAGGTGCTCTTCATTATGTGAAACCAGAATCAGCCGTTTACCTTATCATTTATTGGTCACACTAACCAACTTTTCAGGCGCCATATCTAAGTAACGCAACCACTTCACGCAGGCAGACCAACATATTTAGCATCAGAGAGGTGCTCTTTATCCTGTGAAACAAGAGTCAGCCATAACCCTTATCATTTTTTTTTGGTCACGATAACCAACTTTTCGGGCGCCATATCTAAGTAACGCAACCACTTCTCGCAGGCAGACCGACATATTTGGCATCAGAGAGATGCTCCTAATCTTGTGAAACCAGAGTCAGCCATATCCCTTATCATTTTTTTTTGGTCACGATAACCAACTTTTCAGGCGCCATATCTAAGTAACGCAACCACTCCACGCAGGCAGACCAACATATTTAGCATCAGAGAGGTGCTCTTTATTCTATAAAACCAGAGTCAGCCATAACCCTTATCGTTACCAAATTTGTCGTGACCTCCTAATCTAGTAGAAAGTAAAATGAAAACTCGAAAACGCGCGTTCAAACAGAAATTTATATACATACTAGCCGAAGCCCGCGACTTCGTTCGCGTGGACTTTATGTCCCTGGAATATGCTCATCAGGCTGAACAACTTTTACTAAGGCGACATTTTTATATCTCTTATAGTTTAGCTGGACCATTATGGTTCTGCATCAGGCGTTCCATTTTCTAATATTATTTATACCCTATATGTTGCCCAGGCTTAATAGCTATATAACAAAAAAGTTTCATTCGAATCCGTCCAGTATTTCCGGAGATTAGCGTGTACAAACAGACAAACAGACAAACAGACAAACAGACAGACAGATAAACAGACAAACAGACAGACATTTTTTTTTAAATTCTTACTCTATTACTACGTCTCCATCGCCCCCAATATTTTTTTTGGAAATATATTTAATGTACAGACACACTTTTTTTACTGTTTTATTATATGTACATAGATAAATTAATAAATATACAAGAATTGCTCGTTTAAATGTATAAGATATTCAAGAAATTCTTGTTTATAGGTATTACATAAGGTATACAAGAATTGCTCGTTTAAAGGTATAAGATTGTACAATGTACATTTTATAAATACTGCTTTCAGATGCCAAAAATGGATTCTAGCAGCAGGGCGTGAAGATCTGCAGTCGAAACATTTTAAAACGTTAAGCAAAAATTATCTAATATGCGATTTGCATTTTAAGGAGTCTGACCGTCATATAAGAAGACTTAAATGTAATGCAGTTCCGTCTCCAAACTTAAGTTTATCTTCCACTCCAACAACAGACAATAAATTTACCCAGACAGTTACATTCACACAAGATTTTTCATGTCAAGTTAATTTGAATACTTCAAGTACACAGAGTCAGGTCAATTTGGAGATTCCAAGTACACAGTCAACAGAAACCGGATCGCTTTTCTCTTCGAACAGTTCGAACTAACCAATAATAGAAAATTTAAAAAAATGCAGATTCAGAAAAAGAACATGATTCGAGAACCAGTCATGCCATGCCAAATTATATATCGCCAGAATTAGGCAAGCTGATTGATTTGCAAATAAAAAAATGTGCGTTGTGACCACAATTTTACTTTTCGTATAATAATATAAATGTGTACACATAAAATAAAGTTTTATTTTTACCCTCCCAAAATTGATAATCAAACATATTTTAGAATTTTTCGTAAAATTGACTTATAGATACCTAAAAGATGTATTTTAATGACTATGTACCGCAAATACCGCAATGCACGCCGCCGGTCTAATATGATAATATCACGTCACGTCTAGAGATGGGCATCTACCCGGGTATTTACCCACGCTTGGGTATTTACCCGATATGCACCGGGTATATACCCGTATCTACCCGTTTGGGTGGGTAGATTGGAAAATTTATTTAAAATTTAGTGCGGGTCCACTATTTATGTGTAGAAATGTACAAAAACGTTATTTAATGTATAAAACAATGATTATCTCTAAAAGAAAAAATAACAAACATTAAAAATCACAGATGCTATCCATATTAAATATACACATACCATCTTATTTGTTATCTGATTGCTTATTATAACATATAATTAGGTCTACAAACATTTGCCAGCAAAATATATGAACTTTGACCTGTCACTTTATATGTTCCCATACAACGGGTAGATACGGGTAAATACCCGGCATACTATTTTGCGGGAAATTTTATAATAAGTTGACGGGGGATCAAAGAACTCATCTATACAAATATCTTTTGTTCCGAGACCAACCCCAAAATCAGTAGTTTTGGCTTTTATATGAGCAGTCAAAGATACCTACTCTCTATACATGTATGAGGGTGCTCGTATATTGACATCGCATTTGATGACTGATTACTTATTTTAACTTCTAGTTAGGTCTTCAAATATTTGACAGCAAAAAATATAAAATTAGATCTGTTAATTCGTATGTTCCCATACAACGGGTAGATACAGGTAAATACCCGGCATACCATTTTGCGGGAAATGTTATAATAAGTTGATGGGAGATCAAAGAACTTATTGATATGAATATCCTTTGTTCCGAGAGCAACCCCAAAATCAGTAGTTTTGGCTTTTATATGAGCAGTCAAAGATACCTACTCTCTATACATGTATGAGAGTGCTCGTATATTGACATCGCATTTGATGACTGATTGCTTATTTTAACATCTAGTTAGGTCTTCAAATATTTGACAGCAAAAAATATAAACTTAGACCTGTTAATTCGTATGTTCCCATACAACGGGTAGATACAGGTAAATACCCGGCATACCATTTTGCGGGAAATGTTATAATAAGTTGATAGGAAATCAAAGAACTCATTGATACGAATATCTTTTGTTCCGGCACCAACCCCAAAATCAGTAGTTTTGGCTTTTATATGAGCAGTCAAAGATACCTACTCTCTATATATGTATGAGAGTGCTCGTATATTGACATCGCATTTGAAGACTGACTGCTTATTTTAACATCTAGTTAGGTCTTCAAATATTTGACAGCAAAAAATATAAACTTAGACTTGTTAATTTGTATGTTCCCATACAACGGGTAGATACGGGTAAATACCCGGCATTCTATTTTGTGGGAAATGTTAACACAAAATGATAGGGGATCGAAGAACTCGTCTATACGAATATCTTTTGTTCCGAGACCAACCCCGAAATCAGTAGTTTTGGCTTTTATATGAGCAGTCAAAGATACCTACTCTCTATACATGTATGAGGGTGCTCGTATATTGACATCGCATTTGATGACTGATTGCTTATTTTAACATCTAGTTAGGTCTTCAAATATTAGACAGCAAAAAATATAAACTTTGACCTGTGAATTTGTATGTTCCCATACAACGAGTAGATACAGGTAAATACCCGGCATACTATTTTGCGGGAAATGTAATAATAAGTTGATGGGAAATCAAAGAACTCATTGATACGAATATCTTTTGTTCCGGGACCAACCCCAAAATCAGTAGTTTTGGCTTTTATATGAGCAGTCAAAGACACCTACTCTCTATATATGTATGAGAGTGCTCGTATATTGACATCGCATTTGATGACTGATTGCTTATTTCAACATCTAGTTAGGTCTTCAAATATTTGACAGCAAAAAATATAAACTTAGACCTGTTAATTCGTATGTTCCCATACAACGGGTAGATACAGGTAAATACCCGGCATACTATTTTGCGGGAAATGTTATAATAAGTTGATGGGAGATTAAAGAACTTATTAATACGAATATCTTTTGTTCCGGGACCAACCCCAAAATCAGTAGTTTTGGCTTTTATATGAGCAGTCAAAGATACCTACTCTCTATATATGTATGAGAGTGCTCGTATATTGACATCGCATTTGATGACTGATTGCTTTTTTTAACATCTAGTTAGGTCTACAAAAATTTGACAGCAAAAAATATAAACTTAGACCTGTAAATTTGTATGTTCCCTTACAACGGGTAGATACGGGTAAATACCCGGCATACTATTTTGCAGGAAATGTAATAACAAGTTGATAGGGAATCGAAGAACTCGTCTATACGAACATCTTTTGTTCCGAGACCAACCCCGAAATCAGTAGTTTTGGCTCTTGGATGAGCAGTCAAAGATACCTACTCTCTATACATGTATGAGGGTGCTCGTATATTGACATCGCATTTGATGTCTGATGCTTATTTTACTATATAATTAGGTCTTTAAACATTTGCCAGCAAAAAATATAAACTTAGACCTGTAAATTTGTATGTCCCCATACAACGGGTAGATACAGGTAAATACCCGGTATACTATTTTGCGGGAAATGTTATAATAAGTTGATGGGGGATCAAAGAACTCATTGATTTGAATATCTTTTGTTCCGAGACCAACCCCAAAATCAGTAGTTTTGGCTTTTATATGAGCAGTCAAAGATACCTACTCTCTATATATGTATGAGAGTGCTCGTATATTGACATCGCATTTAATGACTGATTGCTTATTTTAACATCTAGTTAGGTCTACAAATATTTGCCAGCAAAAAATATAAACTTAGACCTGTTGATTTGTATGTTCCCATACAACGGGTAGACACAGGTAAATACCCGGCATACTATTTTGCGGGAAATGTTATAATAAATTGATGGGAATCAAAGAACACATTAATATGAATATCTTTTGTTCCGAGACCAACCCCAAAATCAGTAGTTTTGGCTTTTATATGAGCAGTCAAAGATACCTACTCTCTATATATGTATGAGAGTGCTCGTATATTGACATCGCATTTAATGACTGATTGCTTATTTTAACATCTAGTTAGGTCTACAAATATTTGCCAGCAAAAAATATAAACTTAGACCTGTTGATTTGTATGTTCCCATACAACGGGTAGACACAGGTAAATACCCGGCATACTATTTTGCGGGAAATGTTATAATAAATTGATGGGAATCAAAGAACACATTGATATGAATATCTTTTGTTCCGAGACCAACCCCAAAATCAGTAGTTTTGGCTTTTATATGAGCAGTCAAAGATACCTACTCTCTATATATGTATGAGAGTGCTCGTATATTGACATCGCATTTAATGACTGATTGCTTATTTTAACATCTAGTTAGGTCTACAAATATTTGCCAGCAAAAAATATAAACTTAGACCTGTTAATTTGTATGTTCCCATACAACGGGTAGACACAGGTAAATACCCGGCATACTATTTTGCGGGAAATATTATAATAAGTTGATGGGGGATCAAAGAACTCATTGATTTGAATATCTTTTGTTCCGAGACCAACCCCAAAATCAGTAGTTTTGGCTTTTATATGAGCAGTCAAAGATACCTACTCTCTATATATGTATGAGAGTGCTCGTATATTGACATCGCATTTGATGACTGATTGCTTATTTTAACATCTAGTTAGGTCTACAAATATTTGACAGCAAAAAATATAAACTTAGACCTGTAAATTTGTATGTTCCCATACAACGGGTAGATACGGGTAAATACCCGGCATACTATTTTGTGGGAAATGTTATGACAAGTTGATGGGGGATCGAAGAACTCGTCTAAACGAATATCTTTTGTTCCGTGACCAACGCCAAAATCAATAGTTTTGGCTCTTGGATAAGCAGTCAAAGATACCTACTCTCTATACGTGTATGAGGGTGCTCGTATATTGACATCGCATTTGATGTCTGATTGCTCATTTTAACATCTTATTAGGTCTACTTACGTTTGCCAGCAAAAAGTGTAATCTTAGACCTGTTAATTTGTATGTTTCCATACAACGGGTAGATACGGGTAAATACCCGGCATACTATTTTGTGGGAAATGTTATGACAAGTTGATGGGGGATCGAAGAACTCGTCTAAACGAATATCTTTTGTTCCGAGACCAACCCCGAAATCAGTAGTTTTGGCTCTTGAATTAGCAGTCAAAGATACCTAATCTCTATACATGAATGAGGGTGCTCGTATATTGTCATCGCATTTGATGTCTGATTGCACATTTTAACATCTAGTAAGGTCAACAAATATTTGCCAGCAAAATATATAAAGTTAGACCTGTCAATTTGTATGTTCACATACAACGGGTAGATACGGGTAAATACCCGCATACTATTTTGTGGGAAATGTTATAACAAGTTGATGGGGGATCGAAGAACTCATCAATACAAATATCTTTCGTTCCGAGACCAACCCCAAAATCAGTAGTTTTGGCTTTTATATGAGCAGTCAAAGATACCCACTCTTTATATATGTATGAGAGTGCTCGTATATTGACATCGCATTTAATGACTGATTGCTTATTTTAACATCTAGTTAGGTCTACAAATATTTGCCAGTAAAAAATATAAACTTAGACCTGTCAATTTGTATGTTCCCATACAACGGGTAGACACAGGTAAATACCCGGCATACCATTTTGCGGGAAATTTTATAATAAGTTGATGGGAAATCAAAGAACTCATTGATATGAATATCTTTTGTTCCGAGACCAACCCCAAAATCAGTAGTTTTGGCTTTTATATGAGCAGTCAAAGATACCTACTCTCTATATATGTATGAGAGTGCTCGTATATTGACATCGCATTTGATGACTGATTGCTTTTTTTAACATCTAGTTAGGTCTACAAAAATTTGACAGCAAAAAATATAAACTTAGACCTGTAAATTTGTATGTTCCCTTACAACGGGTAGATACGGGTAAATACCCGGCATACTATTTTGCAGGAAATGTAATAACAAGTTGATAGGGAATCGAAGAACTCGTCTATACGAACATCTTTTGTTCCGAGACCAACCCCGAAATCAGTAGTTTTGGCTCTTGAATGAGCAGTCAAAGATACCTACTCTCTATACATGTATGAGGGTGCTCATATATTGACATCGCATTTGATGTCTGATGCTTATTTTACTATATAATTAGGTCTTTAAACATTTGCCAGCAAAAAATATAAACTTAGACCTGTAAATTTGTATGTCCCCATACAACGGGTAGATACAGGTAAATACCCGGTATACTATTTTGCGGGAAATGTTATAATAAGTTGATGGGGGATCAAAGAACTCATTGATTTGAATATCTTTTGTTCCGAGACCAACCCCAAAATCAGTAGTTTTGGCTTTTATATGAGCAGTCAAAGATACCTACTCTCTATATAACGTCCCTTTTAATTAACTACAAATACTTTAACTGCTGCTTTATTCAAGGCGGAGCAACAGATATGGCGCATAAAATAAAAAATCCGCAGGTTAGTTTTCGAGATAACTTCACTTACAAATTTTCCTTAAAGAGACGCATACAACATCCTGTAGACGACATTGCGTATTGCGTACTATTTGTTTACTATACTATTACGTTGTACACGCCCCTTTTACGCAAATATTCATTCATTAATTTAAAATATCACCTTCCATAACCCATTCAATACCTACGGTCATCGAACTTTCAGCTGTCCGAAGCTACTGCCATAGAAAAGTTGAAATACAGATGGTTCGTTCCATAGCTTTGCTATTGTAGTACACACTCACAATATCATTCCGACTAGACACCTTAGTTAGTTTAGGTCAGTGCAATTAGACCTATTGTAAGATATATCGCACTCTTAGCGATTCAGCACATAAGCTAGCGAAACCGGCTGAGTAAAATTTTAAATCTTAGCAAAAAATAAACTCTTGATTGAGTCACCTTTCAAACAATAAATAAATAAAAATCGATGTATCCATTACCATACCAATTACCAATCCGTTTAATAAAAAAATTAAGTCATGAGATATTTACTATTCTTCATTATGGAAATTTAAAACTACCAAATCCCAGGTCAAAATCCTCTTCCCAATAATAGGTCCCAAAATATGAGGTTGTAGCTTTAATGTACTGTGTAGTTCCTCACATACTTAAAGACTAATACCATCGTATAAACTAAAAAACGTAATTCAAAGGTAAGTATGCCTAAGTAGATCTTAAATCGGAAACATGTTTTAAAAGTTAAAATAAAAGATAAAAATATGTATGTATTCATTACAATATTCTCATTGAGGATGTTAAAAAACAATTGTCACATCTGTACTGTAAGAACTCTTTGCTACTGCGGCACTTCTTTGTACTTTTCTAATAGCCGTTTGCGGCAATCGTAAACGAAAGCGGTATCTTTTTAATTCTTTTACCATTCGCCGACACAGTGCCGACAAACACGTGCTCAACAGTTTTATCTCGCTCTTCCCTTGTGTCGCATCTCACTCTAGCCTCGTGTCGCCAAGACACTATGTACCTACCTAGCCTTGACTAGCCGGCTTTCGTTTGTTTCGTTCAGTCTTTTTGAGTCCATAGGCCTATCTAGGTGGCATGTGATGTGATTAATTAATTACTAACAAAAGCGTTTTAACCATTTTTAATTGGAAGGCAATTTCCGTCATGAAAATAGGTAAAATTTCTATTCGCGGCTTTGCAGAAGTTGATCGTAGTGTCGCCGATAAGTGCTAAGTATTTACCTATTTAGGATAATAGTACCTAATTATCTAAACTGTTTCAAAAGTACTGCATTCACCAGAGTGCAGGGGATTCTAAATATTCGTAGATAATGTACGAATTTGTACCTACTACAGTGCAGTGTGTTAGTTAAATTTCATCGTTTGAAGTATTTTTGAGTGCTTGAATGCCAACTCGTTTGGTCTTAAAGTGTCAGTGTGAATGTTTGTGTAAGCCCGGGTGGAAAGCGCAGTCGCATAAGACCTCATGGTCCATTTGGAGATTGACGGAATACTCTCCATGAGGCTATGACTCATGCACCTGCTCGAGGTTTTCTGAATTTGTAACAGGTATGTACCTTTGCTTATTTCATATTGATTTACTATTACTTACAAAGATGTATGTGTACTGTACGTAGGATTAATGATAATGGCTGACATTAATGACTCTGTCTATCACACACAATCTGCTACAGTAAGAGGGAGATAGATGGCGATGGGCGGTGCCTTTAAGTGTTTAGAAGTATGAATGAATTTTAGTAGACCACATACAGGAGGATGGCGAAAATAATTTAATATTTTTGTTAGAAGAAGTGAAAAAAAAAACTAACCTGCGGATTTTTTATTTTATGCGACTAAACTGTTTTTCCACCCTAAATGAAGCAGCAGTTAAAGTATTTGTAGTTAATTAAAAGGGACGTTGTATATGTATGAGAGTGCTCGTATATTGACATCGCATTTGATGACTGATTGCTTATTTTAACATCTAGTTAGGTCTACAAATATTTGACAGCAAAAAATATAAACTTAGACCTGTAAATTTGTATGTTCCCATACAACGGGTAGATACGGGTAAATACCCGGCATACTATTTTGTGGGAAATGTTATGACAAGTTGATGGGGGATCGAAGAACTCGTCTAAACGAATATCTTTTGTTCCGTGACCAACGCCAAAATCAATAGTTTTGGCTCTTGGATAAGCAGTCAAAGATACCTACTCTCTATACGTGTATGAGGGTGCTCGTATATTGACATCGCATTTGATGTCTGATTGCTCATTTTAACATCTTATTAGGTCTACTTACGTTTGCCAGCAAAAAGTGTAATCTTAGACCTGTTAATTTGTATGTTTCCATACAACGGGTAGATACGGGTAAATACCCGGCATACTATTTTGTGGGAAATGTTATGACAAGTTGATGGGGGATCGAAGAACTCGTCTAAACGAATATCTTTTGTTCCGAGACCAACCCCGAAATCAGTAGTTTTGGCTCTTGAATTAGCAGTCAAAGATACCTAATCTCTATACATGAATGAGGGTGCTCGTATATTGTCATCGCATTTGATGTCTGATTGCACATTTTAACATCTAGTAAGGTCAACAAATATTTGCCAGCAAAATATATAAAGTTAGACCTGTTAATTTGTATGTTTCCATACAACGGGTAGATACGGGTAAATACCCGGCATACTATTTTGTGGGAAATGTTATAACAAGTTGATGGGGGATCGAAGAACTCATCAATACAAATATCTTTCGTTCCGAGACCAACCCCAAAATCAGTAGTTTTGGCTTTTATATGAGCAGTCAAAGATACCTACTCTCTATATATGTATGAGAGTGCTCGTATATTGACATCGCATTTAATGACTGATTGCTTATTTTAACATCTAGTTAGGTCTACAAATATTTGCCAGCAAAAAATATAAACTTAGACCTGTCAATTTGTATGTTCCCATACAACGGGTAGACACAGGTAAATACCCGGCATACTATTTTGCGGGAAATGTTATAATAAGTTGATGGGGATCAAAGAACACATTGATATGAATATCTTTTGTTGCGAGACCAACCCCAAAATCAGTAGTTATGGCTTTTATATGAGCAGTCAAAGATACCTACTCTCTATATATGTATGAGAGTGCTCGTATATTGACATCGCATTTGATGACTGATTGCTTATTTTAACATCTAGTTAGGTCTTCAAATATTTGACAGCAAAAAATATAAACTTAGACCTGTAAATTTGTATGTTCCCTTACAACGGGTAGATACGGGTAAATACCCGGCATACTATTTTGCAGGAAATGTAATAACAAGTTGATAGGGAATCGAAGAACTCGTCTATACGAACATCTTTTGTTCCGAGACCAACCCCGAAATCAGTAGTTTTGGCTCTTGGATGAGCAGTCAAAGATACCTACTCTCTATACATGTATGAGGGTGCTCATATATTGACATCGCATTTGATGTCTGATGCTTATTTTACTATATAATTAGGTCTTTAAACATTTGCCAGCAAAAAATATAAACTTAGACCTGTAAATTTGTATGTCCCCATACAACGGGTAGATACAGGTAAATACCCGGTATACTATTTTGCGGGAAATGTTATAATAAGTTGATGGGGGATCAAAGAACTCATTGATTTGAATATCTTTTGTTCCGAGACCAACCCCAAAATCAGTAGTTTTGGCTTTTATATGAGCAGTCAAAGATACCTACTCTCTATATATGTATGAGAGTGCTCGTATATTGACATCGCATTTAATGACTGATTGCTTATTTTAACATCTAGTTAGGTCTACAAATATTTGCCAGCAAAAAATATAAACTTAGACCTGTTAATTTGTATGTTCCCATACAACGGGTAGACACAGGTAAATACCCGGCATACTATTTTGCGGGAAATGTTATAATAAGTTGATGTTGATCAAAGAACACATTGATATGAATATCTTTTGTTCCGAGACCAACCCCAAAATCAGTAGTTTTGGCTTTTATATGAGCAGTCAAAGATACCTACTCTCTATATATGTATGAGAGTGCTGGTATATTGACATCGCATTTGATGACTGATTGCTTATTTTAACATCTAGTTAGGTCTACAAAAATTTGACAGCAAAAAATATAAACTTAGACCTGTCAATTTGTATGTTCCCATACAACGGGTAGATACGGGTAAATACCCGGCATACTATTTTGTGGGAAATGTTATGACAAGTTGATGGGGGATCGAAGAACTCGTGTAAACGAATATCTTTTGTTCCGTGACCAACGCCAAAATCAGTAGTTTTGGCTCTTGGATAAGCAGTCAAAGATACCTACTCTCTATACGTATGAGGGTGCTCGTATATTGACATCGCATTTGATGTCTGATTGCTCATTTTAACATCTTATTAGGTCTACTTACGTTTGCCAACAAAAAGTGTAATCTTAGACCTGTTAATTTGTATGTTTCCATACAACGGGTAGATACGGGTAAATACCCGGCATACTATTTTGTGGGAAATGTTATGACAAGTTGATGGGGGATCGAAGAACTCGTCTAAACGAATATCTTTTGTTCCGAGACCAACCCCGAAATCAGTAGTTTTGGCTCTTGAATTAGCAGTCAAAGATACCTAATCGCTATACATGTATGAGGGTGCTCGTATATTGTCATCGCATTTGATGTCTGATTGCACATTTTAACATCTAGTTAGGTCTACAAATATTTGCCAGCAAAAAATATAAAGTTAGACCTGTCAATTTGTATGTTCCCATACAACGGGTAGATACGGGTAAATACCCGGCATACTATTTTGTGGGAAATGTTATGACAAGTTAATGGGGGATCGAAGAACTCGTCTAAACGAATATCTTTTGTTCCGAGACCAACACCAAAATCAGTAGTTTTGGCTCTTAAATTAGCAGTCAAAGATACCTAATCTCTATACATGTATGAGGGTGCTCGTATATTGACATCGCATTTGATGTCTGATTGCTCATTTTAACATCTAGTAAGGTCTAAAAATATTTGCCAGCAAAAAATATAAAGTTAGACCTGTCAAATTGTATGTTCCCATACAACGGGTAGATACGGGTAAATACCCGGCATACTATTTTGTGGGAAATGTTATAACAAGTTGATGGGGGATCGAAGAACTCATCTATACGAATATCTTTTGTTCCGAGACCAACCCCGAAATCAGTAGTTTTGGCTCTCTGATAAGCAGTCAAAAATACCTACTCTCTATACATGCATGAGGGTGCTCGTATATTGACATCGCATTTGATGTCTGATTGCTCATTTTAACATCTTATTAGGTCTACTTACGTTTGCCAGCAAAAAGTGTAATCTTAGACCTGTTAATTTGTATGTTTCCATACAACGGGTAGATACGGGTAAATACCCGGCATACTATTTTGTGCGAAATGTTATGACAAGTTGATGGGGGATCGAAGAATTCGTCTAAACGAATATCTTTTGTTCCGAGACCAACCCCGAAATCAGTAGTTTTGGCTCTTGAATTAGCAGTCAAAGATACCTAATCTCTATACATGTATGAGGGTGCTCGTATATTGACATCGCATTTGATGTCTTATTGCACATTTTAACATCTAGTTAGGTCTACAAATATTTGCCAGCAAAAAATATAAAGTTAGACCTGTCAATTTGTATGTTCCCATACAACGGGTAGATACGGGTAAATACCCGGCATACTATTTTGTGGGAAATGTTATGACAAGTTGATGGGGGATCGAACACCTCGTCTATACGAATATCTTTTGTTCCGAGACCAACCCCGAAATCCTTAGTTTTGACTCTTAAATTAGCAGTCAAAGATACCTAATCTCTATACATGTATGAGGGTGCTCGTATATTGACATCGCATTTAATGTCTGATTGCACATTTTAACATCTTGTTAGGTCTACAAATATTTGCCAGCAAAAAATATAAAGTTAGACCTGTCAATTTGTATGTTCCCATACAACGGGTAGATACGGGTAAATACCCGGCATACTATTTTGTGGGAAATGTTATGACAAGTTGATGGGGGATCGAAGAACTCGTCTAAACAAATATCTTTTGTTCCGAGACCAACCCCGAAATCCTTAGTTTTGGCTCTTAAATTAGCAGTCAAAGATACCTAATCTCTATACATGTATGAGGGTGCTCGTATATTGAAATCGCATTTGATGTCTGATTGCACATTTTAACATCTAGTTAGGTCTACAAATATTTGCCAGCAAAAAATCTAAAGTTAGACCTGTCAATTTGTATGTTCCCATACAACGGGTAGATACGGGTAAATACCCGGCATACTATTTTGTGGGAAATGTTATAACAAGTTGATGGGGGATCGAAGAACTCATCTATACGAATATCTTTTGTTCCGAGACCAACCCCGAAATCAGTAGTTTTGGCTCTCTGATAAGCAGTCAAAAATACCTACTCTCTATACATGCATGAGGGTGCTCGTATATTGACATCGCATTTGATGTCTGATTGCTCATTTTAACATCTTATTAGGTCTACTTACGTTTGCCAGCAAAAAGTGTAATCTTAGACCTGTTAATTTGTATGTTTCCATACAACGGGTAGATACGGGTAAATACCCGGCATACTATTTTGTGGGAAATGTTATGACAAGTTGATGGGGGATCGAAGAACTTGTCTAAACAAATATCTTTTGTTTCGAGACCAACGCCGAAATCAGTAGTTTTGGCTCTTAAATTAGCAGTCAAAGATACCTAATCTCTATACATATATTAGGGTGCTCGTATATTGACATCGCATTTGATGTCTGATTGCTCATTTAAACATCTTTTTAGGTCTTCTTACGTTTGCCAGCAAAAAATGTAAATTTTGACCTGTTAATTTGTATGTTTTCATACAACGGGTAGATACGGGTAAATACCCGGCATACTATTTTGTGAGAAATGTTATGACAAGTTGATGGGGTATCCAAGAACTCGTCTATACGAATATCTTTTGTTTCGAGACCAACCCCGAAATCAGTAGTTTTGGCTCTTGGATGAGCAGTCAAAGATACCTACTCTCTATACATGTATGAGGGTGCCCATATATTGACATCGCATTTTCTATCTTCTTACCCATTTAACCACTTTTAAGTATGTTTTTGCGCACCTCCCAACAAAAAAATGATAATAAATCCAAAAAGCCTATTATCAAAGTATGATTAGTATGGTGGTTTCATATACTTTAATATCAGATTTGACGTCTACCTGCATTTTAAGCATATTACAGCGCTTGCACGCACTTTCCGACACGAATTGCAAAGTAATTACTCATAAAACTCAATCTACCCACCAAATGGGTAGATACGGGTATATACCGGGTATTTACCCAATCTACCGGGTATATTCCCAAATGGGTAGATTGGGTATTTACCCGCCGCCCATCTCTAGTCACGTCACATACTCGACGTGATGCGCGCGCATCTTGACGCTGGCGCCTGCAAACAAACCGAAAAAATTAACTAGCTAGGCACCTGGCTAACCTCGCTCACAGAGAATCACATTCCTACCTCGCATGTGCTAAGTTAATTTTTGCCGGATAAAATGCTAGTATTTAAAATGTTGCCATTGTAGTCTGATTGTAAGCCACCGCGATAATGCAAACAAACGTTTGTTTATTTTGTGAACGTGTGGATTCTACGAATAGATTTATGCTTATTAGAACTGAGGTTAGAAAGTTGTAACAACTTTCTATCTATTTATTCTCTTTATTTTCCAGAATTCCAGATAAAGGTATGTTAGGTAAGTAAGTTAAATACATTTCTGCGGTGGCGACCCTGATTGTTCAACTTTCACATGAATAAACAGACAGATAATACGTTTGGTTTGTAGTAGTGCTTCGGAAGGCACGTATAGTTTAAGCCGTTGGTCCCGGTCGGTTGTCACCATTGTATCAATTGTATGGCAGTCGTTAAGCTATGTCAGATGCCTTTATGCAGCCTCACAGACCTAGACTGTGAGCAGCCTGAAAAATCTAAAACCAGTGTTGGCCTCTTAGGCTGCGTTTCTTAGCGGTGCATGAATTTACCAATTTACTGCACTGCTTGAAATCTTCGCTCCGCTTCAATGGAATTAGCGGAGCGGATAGTTCGAGCATTGTGATTGGTCAATTCATGCACCGCTAAGCTCCTCTCCGCTCTGCTTAGCTTCAGTGGAAACGCAGCCTTATACTCACGAAAATCAACAAAAAAACATGTACCTAGTACCTGCATAGGTACTTGGTCTATTCAAAGTTAGGTATCCGTTTCTATGAAATGCCATACCATACCTGAGACAGTATTACATTTTTTTTATGTAATGATGGTAATTAAACACAACATAATATGTAATTTTATCATAGATATATTATTTATTACGTAGGTACATTGTACCTAAACTAAGAAAATATGATCTGCAATCGGAATGCATTCGGAATGTATCTGTCAACATCAAATCAAATAGTGAGAAACGTCAAAGTCACTCTGACTTTGACGTTTCTCGCTATTTGATTTGATTTTTAAGATTTGAATTTAAAATTATACGTTGGTTTTTGATTTGATTTTGTTTTGTTTTGTATTTTTATTTTAATTATTTATTTTAAACCTTTTAATAATGGAGTCACTGTTGCAGCCAGTAATAGAAAGTTATTCCAAGTTTTCTATTGAAAAACAGACCAGCCCAAGTTATGTGCAAATGTATACAAAAAACAATAATGATATCGCACTCGTTTACGTTGAGGTTTGTAGAACAATAAGTTTTTGTGATATTTATCAAAAGTATCGTGTAAGTAAAAGGTATTCGTATATATTCATACTAAACCCCTCGCGTTTCAGAACAAGTCATCTTCAAATTACATCGTAAATACAGCAAGAGATAACAAATGTGAAACTGGTAAGAACTCCCAATTTTACGTTTTATTTTGGGGCTGACGATAACCAGGGCCTTATCCACTACCTTTAACGTGACGAGGACTATGAGATCTTGCAAATCTGATTAATTAGTTACGGCTACCACAACTCTTTTCTAATCCTAAATTCTTCTACTTAAATAAAAATTTTAAAAACATTTCAGAGGAACTGGAGCTGACAGGGTCTCCTTTGAAGCTAGATCTCAGTCTGCACACAATATTAGATGATACTCTTGTGTCCGATGAACCTCAGCTTTGGAGCAAGGAAGAGGCTACACACATCCCTATCAACATTGATAAAGCTAGGTAATTGGGAACATTATATTTTAGAGACTACTGGTTTTCGCCGTGTGGTTTCCGGCAGAGCAGAAAAGGGCCTTTCCAAGTCTCCGTTGATATCGTAGAAGGTGACTTAGGAAATACAAATTAACAAAGCATATTAATATCATTAGACCTCTCCAACCTGTCTGGTCAATGTGGAGAGTGAAGGCCAAATCCTCTGGCTGCTGTCGCCAAGTATGGCTCTGGTAGTACAGAGAGGGTTGTGCTCCTGCAGTGGTGGCTAAAAAGACCGGATAATGATTACTGGTTACCAGAGCAGGCTGTATTCACAACTTGAGTGGCTATATGTATATGTACCTATATTTTTGGCACAATCTTTGGAGATGAAATAGCCAGAAAGCAGATCCAAGGGTCTGTAACACCTCAGGGAAGGGTACTATGGGAAATGCTCTTAGATGAGGAGCAGTTTAAACTGCCCGAGCTACCTTTTATCAATTACTTACAGCCAAGTTAATTGCTGAAGTTAGTTGGGGTACCTAGGTACCAACTGATTTAATTTATATAAGTACTAGCTGTGACCGTAGACTCTATTCCCTGTTCAGTGGCGGATTTACCAGCAGGCTGAGTAGGCTGGAGCCTAGGGCGGCACATTTAAGGGGGCGGCCATATCGAATATTTTCCACCCCTCCCCTTCCGCGCACCCGCGCTACCCTGGATAGGGCCGGCAAAATCAAGCGCTCCCAGGTTTTATTTTAAGTAATCAAGGCGGCGGACTGTTACGTACCTATTTCCACTTCTTCGCCACAAAAAAGCTGCACATGAAGGATCCGAAACGGGCGGCAAAATATAATCAGCCTACTGGCGGCAAATGTGTAAATCCGCCACTGTCCCTGTTAGAATTTCGGGACAACTTTACCCGGTCTCAAACTATATCCATACAAAATTTCATCTAAATTGGTCCAGCCCTTGAGTTATAAATAGTGTAACTAATATGACTTTGTTTTATTTTATATATTAAGATTTACAGTCAAGAGCTAAAGTCCATTCATAGCTGATAGTCTTCTACATAATTTACTCATATAAATGATAGTTTGAGAAAATTATGTCAAGAAGAAGCAATTAAAACATTTAAGCTATGAATGAACTTCTGCTTGCATCTGTACATATTAATATTATGATTGTAATATGAATTTGATTAAAAGAATTGAAAATCCATGGAAAAGAAATCAGCTAAGCTAAAATGGGACACCCAGAAAGATGGGTGCTTATAGCAATAGGCTGGATTGCAATGGATGGATGTAGAAAGAGAGGTAGACCAAAGACGAGATGGGCAGAGGACTTGAAAGCATTGGAATGATTGAAAAAAACCAGAGAAGAGTTATAGAAGGAAAGAGGGGAGGCCTATGTCCAGCAATGGGACATGAAGGGCTATATAAAATATGAATTTATGTACATTTTTTTCTAAATTACAGGGACGTAGCTAACCTCTACCACAAAAGTCTAGCATCTGTTTCCAAAGATAATAGCTTGCCTATGTGGATACTCACAAACCCATCATCTGAGGGTAAACCTCTGCTGTTGACTATACAGTCTGATGACCGCCACTTTGCCAGAGGTATAGTCAGCTATGAAGGAGCTTTGGCCTTGGAGGATATTGATGTGGACAGTCTGCTTCAGGATTTTGCTGCACAGGAGAAATTGAATAGTGATATGGTAAGTGGAAGGCGCTGGATGCAAGCCACTCTAGATCGGTCATTTTGGAAATCTTTGGGAGAGGCCTGTGTCCAGCAGTGGACGTTATTCACCTGAAATGATGATGATGATGATGTTAAGTGGAAAAGAGGTTAGAAAGAATGATGGTAGGTGGAGAAAGCCCGCCACCGGGTGGTATCCCAAAAATGTTAGGTGCAGTGTGGGACATCCGCTGGCAAGGTGGAACAACAATATCAAACAAGTCGCTGAAAAGAACTGGATCGCAGTGGCCAGGGACCAAATAGTATGAAGGTGACAAAGGGAGGCTTATGCCCAGCAGTGGGTTTTAAAAGCTAATGATGATAAATAATAGATTGTTTCTTGATATAGCTATGTACAATATAAGTATACTTTCTTATTCGTGTGTGTAAGTGGCTTACACTGGTGTCAGTATTTGCAGGCTACCTTATGGCATCTAAAATTGCTAACAATATTGTGGCATATACCCAGTAGTGGACTTCCTGTGGCTGATATGATGATGGTGACAGGTGGGAGGAACAAGAAGGAAAACCCAAATTTGAACTAGACCCATAAGTAGTTGACAGTCTGCTATTTTATAACCACTCAGATATTTTTTTCTAAACATTAAAACAAACATTTTACATGTGATTTGTATGAAATACAGGCAGATGACCTCATAGTTTCTTGCAATATTATCATTTTTCTGCAATAATAAATCTAAAATCTTGTTAAAATGTTCAAAGACAAGTTAAAGACAAAATGTTTTGTGACTGTTATCAGTACAAAATAACTTATTTTTGACCCAGGAAAATACCCAATTCTTCATTCTTAGCTCAAAAGTTATGTCATTTTCCCCAATCATGTATGCTGGTCTGGAAGAAAAGAAAAAACTTACAATGTACCAGAGAGCTGCTTCTGTTCCCACGCAGATTGTAGAAGTCAATCGAGGGACTAGAAGAAAATGCGAATCAAGTTAGTTTTGAGATTTGGCAGCTAGAAAAGGATAACAGCATTCGAAAGTGCTGTTTGATAATCCTTTTCTTATTTTTAAGCCTTAAGTACCAAGTTGGTCCGATAATAATTTGGTTGAGATATGATGAAAACTTCTATATGATGGAAAAAAATGAAGTCAGTTGTTTTTTAATATATATAAGGTCTTACAAAATATTTTTTTACATTTCTAATTCTAGATAACTTCAACAGTGGACTGTAAATTCCTTCTCTCCGGCATATCGTACGGGTCACACAGCACTGAAGAACTGCTGAATGCGCCACACGGAGGCAAAACAGAGCTGAAATGTGAGTGGCAAGGGAAAACATTGCAAACGCCGTTTATAAGCTGCAAAGTTAATTTTGTGAGTATTCATTTTACAGAAAATGTTCATTTTGCTTTACGTGTACAATTTTTACAGATTTTTACTAGGGAGAGATGTAAAAAACGTTTTCAGATTCTAAAGTCACAATCCAGCATTTCTTATAAATTTATTAATTATATATATTATATATTTTGTTGTTAGTTACTAGTAAAAAACGTAAATTATAGGTAAGAAACAAAATGTTAATGAGCGGTGGTCTGTGGGATGTAATAATAGATGAATGAAAACACATTTTGGACTATATTAATATAATTTTCGCACACACAAATCACAAAACTACCACGGCAGAAATCACATAATGACATCAATCAAAAAGAAACAACAGAAACATACAAACACTAAAAAAAAACATATAAAAAAGGAGGCCGTATAATATACCGGACCCCCGGTATGTTGGCGACTGGCCGATACGGCCTCTACACACTTCTTTACTTGTGATGTGCCGCTGGAAATATTCTAAATTTACAGGAATATTGCCAATGTTTACAGGAATGTAAAAGTTTCTAAAATTTCTGGGAACTATACACTTCACCAGGCCTCCGTCACTCGATCAAGATCGCTCAAAATGTACCTACCGGCTAGCCGTGTTTTCTAACGCCCAAGTGGCAAAGGGGCGCCGCACTCCGGTCTGTGTAGTCGCGTGCATGAGACTTGCTCACTGCGTATTGTTTGTTTACAATATAAACAAGCGTTTTATTTAACAATGTCAAGACATTATTGTGCGGTATTCCAATGTCAAAATCAAAGAACCAATAAAGAATTGTCGTTTTTCACAAAAGACGAGGAAAGTAAGTGTTTTTTTTTTCGTTAAAAACTAGGTACCTAGTCGTATAGAATAGGATTTGGTACTGTCTAGTCCAATCAGATTATTTTGTAGGTATAAAGTTTGACTGTCCTACTGAACGTCGAAAGTTTAACATCAATGTACTGTATCCAGATAGTATATGTTGTTGTTTTTCGTGTGAGTAAGTGGCCAACACTGGTTTCAGATTTTTCAGGCTGCCTTAAGGCATCTGACATAGCTTAACGACTGCCATACAATATGACAGCCTGGACCAATGGCTTATACGTGCCTTCCGAAGCACAGAGGAGCTCAATTTTTATGCCACTTGTGGTCACCCATCCAAGTGCGGACCACGCCCGATGCCGCTTTACATGCGAAAGTGCTAGTGCGGGCCACCGAGCTCCTCTAGTAAAGTATATAACAACGATTTACGTGAACTAGAAAGTTTGCTATAACGAATTACTCAATATCGTATGTTTCTCATTGCGATGTACGGTACATCCACAGTTTATGAAGTTTCTATGAAAATCACACGCTCTTATTACGTCACAACTTTTAAAGTCAAATCATCTATAGATCCTTTTTAATAAAATTTCATTTCATAAATATGTGTCACGTTCATTTTTGTATTTTACAACATTGAGTCAACCCTAAGGTAATCTCACAACGGCCGACGTCATCGCCCGCTGTGCACTTAAAACGCTCCGTTGAGTCAAAGCAGTTAAGCTCATATTTCCTCGCGTCGCTTGACAGCTAGTAAGTTTAGTTAAATAAAGCGTAGGTATTTGGCGTTTGTAGGGAAGTGATGTATCTGTTACGTAGTAACTTATTAGTAATCTGTGACTTCACTATTCTTTACTTACATAGTTTTAAGAAAAATTGTTCCTAACATAGAGAGGCCCATGTAGCCTGAATAAATAAATAGTTATTATAAGGTCCTTCATCATGTAAGAAGTTGCCTTTGGATCTTGCAGTCCAGGGATCTGTCTCACTAGAGCCCAAGACCCATAATGCTATATCTGCCCTATTGGGAGATTCTTTATCTTCAATGGGGCAGATATAGCATTTTGGGTGACACAGGGTCCATTTTCATATACACTAGTATATGAAAATGGACCCTATGTTTAAAAGTCTCACAGCTTAAGACCAAGTTAACTTTAACTTTAAATATTGTTCTAAAATATATTAATAATTTTTGTATAAAAAATATTTTTTTACGTTAAAGAAGTAAAAAAAGAAACACTTTATTATTCCAGGAACAAGAAGTAATAGTTGGGCATCTAGCAAGTCCATGCAATGCTATTTGGAAGTCAGTTTGTTCGCTCCACAACATCAACCAGCTACTGGTGGATATGACGGCTGCTGGATTATCGTCTGTCAACTTGGAAACTGCTGTTATCAGGTAAAACTTGTTATTAAAAACCTTTGTATAGTATTATATGATTTGAGATATTGTATTATATGATTTTGTATAGTATTGTAGTTTATTCGCTCAAACATCTGTCGAGCCGCTACAACAGCTGGCCTTTAAACTAGCGCGTCCTTTGTGGCGTCTCTGCAGTCTGAAAACCATTTGAATGAATTGTATACAAGGTACATTTTAGGGAAATACCAATATAGGCTGATCGCTTAAACACTATAATACCTTTCGTCTTTCCTTAATAAACCAAAATACTAAAAGCCATTTTTTTTTTATTTAAAACTTAGTAACGTTTGACCGCTTCTCACTTGGTGGAAGGCGACGAAACGGTCTGGGATGGATCACGAATACTCAAGCCATAATCAACAAATAGTTTTTCATACTATCTAAAGCCCATATACTACACTAATTGAAAAGTACATGGGCGACTCAGCTTCGCTCGGTTACACGAAGTAAAAAGGTTCTATTAAAATGAAACCTAGCTAGATTAATTTTTTACCCCTGGAACATAGGTACCATATTTCATCAAAATCACAGCCTTTTTCAACATCCTGATATTACATTATTTATAGAAGAATTGTTTGTTTAAAGTATTAGGATATGATATGGAGGAGTTACAATGTAATAAAAATAAAACTATAACATTCCAGGAATTACATACAAAGCGAAAAGCGGCCGAACAACTCAAAGAGACTGAATGAGCTTCTTAATGAAACGGAAACCTATGCTTACACCGCGGAATGCCCTGCCGGTGGCTGTATATGTGTCACTGAAGATACAACCAGTCTCAAGCAATGTCTCACTGCTATGAATAAGGATGGTTCAAGCAACGACTTTACTTATAAACTGTGGGATGTTTTGAGAGGTAAGTTCATTCCTATGCCTTGGAGTAACAGAAACCTACGCTTAGCCTGTGGAATGTTTACTTGTACTTTGGAATGCCTTACCAATGTTTGTATTCATATAAAATGTCAAGCGGTCTTAATGAAACTATTCCTGTCAATAATTTATAATTTTAAACATACATATTTCATCATCATTTCAGCCGCATAATGTCCACTGCTGGACTTAGGCCTCTCCCAAGGATTTCCAAAATGACCGATCTAGAGCGGCCTGTATTCATCGTATTCCACCTCGGTCATGTCTGACATCTGGCCTTGTGGCTGCCCTACGCTGCACTTGCCTGTGGTCGCCATTTTGCCCCTCGGCCATCGATTTGTCGCGTTATGTGTCCCGCCGTATAATCAGAATTTGTGAATTTCCAAATTTTAAACTTGAATATTTCACTTCCACTGTACAGTCAGGGTTCAATAATTGGCCAAGTGCGTGTCGGGCCACGCGCAGTGTAGGGTTCCGTAGTTGTAAATGTTTGAGTTCATGCTACTAAAAACGTCTAAAACGTCTTAAGTACGTATATATTGAATTTGTATGAAATTTTCCTTTTCGAGTACATTCTATAAGTTGATCGCCTATAACTTTTTAATTTGTTAACCCTACTTAGCTCTGATAGTTTTCCTTTAAACTACATTATATATGCTATAGCTGTGATTTTTTCACGTGTCCATATATAACTGTTTAGCAGATAGAGGGGGGGGGGGGGGGGGGACGGGGACACGTGACTTAAACAAAAAAAAACACTTTAAACCTAAATATTTCAGACACGGATCCCTAAATCGAAAAATGGTGTTACCAAGCTCATAATATTTTTGAAAGACCTATTCAACGATACCCCACAAAATGTGTTTGTAGAGAAAAAAAATATTGACTTCCTCTGTACACTGTCTCACAGCTTTCTAGTACTTATAGTTTCTGAGTAGGACCGCGGACGGACAGACAGACAGACAGACATGGCGAAACTATAAGGGTTCCTTGTTTACTACGGAACCCTAAAAATGGAGTCATAATCTACGAGTCATAAATGATGACTCCATTAATGAACTCAGACTGTATGATAAATGTACAGAAATGAATAATCAATGGAAAAACATGTTTGTTTCAGATTGTGAGACTGCTGAGGAGTTGGTTACACTGCTTATCCAATCTATGAAGTTTATTTCCTCAGGAAAGATACGCCCATTTGTAAGTAGATTTCATCATACCAGTCTATAGTCGGGCTTACACTGTTTTATTATAAAACATTTTTTTAAATAAAATTGGTACCTATTGCTTTTAAAATAGATGCTGGTTTAAAAGCAATAATATTCTATTACAATTCATTCATGGAACAAACAATGTATTTGAAAGTGGCATCTGAATTTAAAATCGTATGAAGATTGTGTATCATCATCATCATCATAAGGTCTTTTTAGTCTCCACTAAAGGAGCACGACCCTCTGCGCTACTAGGGCCACATTTGACCAGAGCAGCCAGAGGATTTGGCCTACACTCTCCACGCTGGCCAAACGTGTTGGAGAGGTCGTACTGATGTTTATAAGCTTTGTTTAGCTTGTATTTCCTAAGTCGCCTTCTACGACATCCACGGGAGGACTTGGAATGGTTCTATTCTACTCTGCCGGAAACCACACGGCAAATTTCAAAATTGTGTATCTTGTCTATCAAAACAACACAAAAACAGTCTGGTAAAAATATTCAATAAGGAAAAAAAATTGCGCCTCCTGAAATAGGGATGTGGAGATTATTTTATTTAGTCCGTCAACTTCGTTTAGCAAAGTTGCAAAAATTCACAAAGATACAGAGCTTCTAAGTTTCGGAATGGGGGTGATTTACGTCACGTTTGGTTAAAAATCGTAGCTGATCGTGACGTCACGCGAAAATGCGCTGTATCTTAGTCATCATTTGTTAATCAGAGAAAAGAAAAAATACGTAAACCATACTTTTTAATAATCTAACGAGCCACGAAATTTTTAAGTCCAAGGCTGGCTGTTGTTAAACTATGGTGCTTGACAAATCTGACACTAGTGAAACGCGAAAAACATAACCCTTCTTTTTAAGTTGGTTATATATTTTTTCAGATTGACGCCAATAACAAGACGTACCTATCAAAACTGGTGCTAAAGCTGTCTCGCGGACACTCGCAAACGGCCAAAGTCCTAAAGAACCTACGCTCCAGCCCTCCACAAGCCCTGTCTTTGATCGCCCAAGTGGGAGTGGAGAAGACCATGTGGGAATACACCAGAGTGATGTCACTGTTGGAGCATTCGTTTTATATTGCTGGGATTTGGAACTCTGATGCCAGGTATAATAACATTTTTTTATTTATAAAAAATTAGCAGCGCCCGTAGGCTTCGCTCCCCGTAAAAATTTTGAGATAAAACCATCCTATGTCCTTCCCTGGGTATCAAAATATATCCATATTAAATTTCATCTAAATAGGTTTAGCGTTTAGTGGTTGAAGCGTGAAGTGGTAACAAAAAAATACACAAACTTACTTTCGCATTTATAATATTAGTAGCGTAGTAGGATAGGATAAACACGGAGAAACAAGGGGAGGCTTTTGCCCAACTATAAGGCATAAAAGGCTAAATAAACCCCCTTATTAAAAAAAATTGCAAACGTTTGCGAAACCTATTTTAGTTAAAATATGTTTTGTCTCCTTTTTTTCAATTTCAAATATTTAAAAGGGAAAGGGACAAAACATGCTCTTAAATAGGTGTAGAAAACGGTAGTTATTTTTTGTTAGTAGTAATATGAAATGCAATAAGTATTTTTAAAGCATATTCAACAGTTTCTTTGTCACTTTTTTGCAAGTCGTGTGTGCTGCCATCTCTGTGTGCCTACCCGCAACTATCCGTTTTTCATATTTAAGGCCTTCCAATAGTTTCTATGGCGTTGGGTATCTGTTATCTTAGTAATGCGCTATTTTCCAACAAGTCCAATCAGATACTTTTTTCTAAACGTCAAAACAAACAGTTTCCATGGGATTTTGTATGAAATACAGGCAGATGACGTTATAGTTTTTTGAAGTCAAATAGCGCTCTTATTATCAGGTTTTCTGCAATAACAAATTTAATAAAAAATGGATTTGTTCAAAGACATGTGACATTATTTTGCGAGGTTTTATTTTGTTATCAGTACTGAATATTTTTTTTGGCTTAGGAAAATACCCAATTAGGGTGTAGCTAAACGAGCGTAATTTTGTGAGTTGTAGAAATTCCGCAACTTATTTTCTGCGACTCACATTCTACACAGTCGCGTATTTTCAGTCAGTTATTAGTCGGCAGATAACTCATTTTGCGTCGTCGTTTGGCACAAACTGCCTTTTTGTATAAAACCGAATGCAGTAGAAATTTCACAACTTATTTTCTGCGACTCACAACTCACAAAATTACGCTCGTTTGGCCTCACCCTTAGGGCCGCGCTACATTGGATTGGCATTGCATGGCGTCGGAAGCAACGCGTCATTTTAAAACAAGCTAAAACCTTTATGTTAAGTGATATAAGATGCATAACCGCTTGAACGCGAAAAGCCGGCCGGCGGCCTGCTGCGGCCTGCCACACACTCCCGCGGAAAAGACGCCCTCGGGCGGTTATGCGGCCCTTAATGAAATTATTGACTGAACGAAAAAAAACTGAAAAAATATTTTTATGTTTCAGGTCCCACGATTCCATAGAACAAATCAACCAGACAATCCAAGACATGACCATGGGCGGTGACTTTACTCTAAACCCCTTCGAGAACATATCCAGCGCAGAGCATTCCATCAGGTTGGATTGCGAACCGTTCTACGATGACGATCCTAACGAACTGACTGTGGATGACTTCGCATCTTTGAAGAAACATGGATTGGTGGCTGAAAAGAAAGATGTCAATGAGGTTTGTAGTTTTAAACTACTTCAAAAAAGGATCAGTGTTCAAATGTATATTTTTTTTATGTATATTGATTTCATGCACATTATGTGATTCCATCAATTATGGACCGATTTTCAAAATTCTTTTTTTATTTGAAAGAGTGCACTTCCGATGTGGTCCCATATAAATTTTATTAAAATCGGTTGTTTAATTTGGGGATGACGAACTTAAGAAAAAATATTATTAATTACTTACCTCATTATAACAGGAGCCCTGTAATTTCTGGCACAGTAGAATAGGGCCACTCCTTCCCAGGGCTTCTCCTTCGTGGAAGGAGACTTAGGAAATACAAGCTAAACAAAGCTTATAAACATCAATGAGATCTCTCCAACCCGTCTGACCTGCGTGTATAGTGTAGGCTAAGTCCCCATCCAAGTGCGGACCACGCCTGGTGTCACTTTACTTGCGAAAGCGCTAGTAATGCGCACTTCCGCCAGGCCACCGAGCTTCTCAGTTTGGTAGTGAGATTTCCCTGAGATAGGTTGTGTAGAATCATATAACTGGTAAGCGATCGTCATTTGATAATCTTTCATAACCCATTCCCTTGTGATATCATCATCAGATCTTTTTTTAGTCTCCACTGCAGGAGCACGACCCTTTCTGTACTACCAGAGCCATACTTGGCCAAAGCAGCGAGAGGACTTGGCCTACACTCTCCACGCTGTTCACACGGGTTGGAGAGGTCTCATTGATGTTTATATAACTTTGTTTAGCTTGTATTTCCTAAGTCGCCTTCTACGACATCTACGATGACGCCTGGACAAATTGAAATTATTTTTTGTTTTAAAAATCAATCTTGATCATTGATTGAAAATCAATCAATACTTGTCTCGTGGCCCCATAGAGATGTACCAAAATGGGTTGTGTAAATTAGTGATAAAGTCTATTTTTAGTTTTTAAAATTTATTTTATGAATTTGCTTGAATAATATCCCGCCGCCTCTAAGATCTTTAACTTCCAAATCAACGTTCAAAAAACATTTAAAATTATTATTATTAGAAATCCAAAAAGAATCTTTTTTAACAAGTATGCATTTTATTTTGTAAAATCTTCAACTTCGTTTCTCATGTTATCGTCCTCTAGCTACTGTCTGTTTATTTATTATATGTTTTGTTTGTGCTATCTTTACTAGAGGTATATGATATACCTACATACTTTAGTGTGACGCGACTGTTTTGCTGCACGTACTCGCGATAACCCACAGGCAGCTGAAAATCAGTGCTTCGCTCTTGTAGTGAGATACGCGCTGAGCTTCTGCCTATTTGTATCACTGCGACACATAATCACAGCCTGACTGGTGTGTTTGTGTTAATTTCGTTGTTTTAATTATTGTGTTGTGTGTCTTTGTTGGTACAAATAAAGTCTATATCTATCTATATCTTTTATTGTTATCTTTTTTTACAGGTTCCTTTGATATCAGATGAAATCGACATCAGTCCATGGAAAAACCTGCTGATGAGGTTTGCCCAAGTCCACGTCTGCCTAGAACATTTGTACAGAGCTGAAACGTATTTGAGGGCAGATTTTAGTAAGTATCCTTAAAACTTCTTTATGTTATGAATTGTAAGAGAGAGCCTGGAGTCATAAAATGTCGGTCTTAAAGTAATGCTCATTGAAAATTTCCCCTTTTATATCCCCGTCAAAAAAGAGGGGTGTTATAAGTTTGACGCTAACGTCTGTCAGTCTGTCTGTCTGTGGCATCGTAGCGCTCGAACGGATGGACCGATTACGATGCGGTTTTTTACGTGAAAGCAAGTTCACTTGCGGTGGTTTTTAGATATGTTTTATGATAATCGGTTCAGCCGTTTTAATGATCAAGACCCGCATGTCACCATATGGTTGGCTTCCATTGTTTTACAATTGTGTCTGGTATTGGTGGATCTCAAATTAAATTTATATGGATTAACGATAGAAAGTCGAGGCTTTTCTAGGGCTAATAGTTGGTCGTTCTGCTACTCTTTACTATATTCCATTTGGTTAGGTATTTAAATAAATGTAAACAATCTTGCCATGTCTTTTTATTGAAATATACACTTTATAAATCAATAATTTTGCTAATTACAAAGTAATTATGTTATAAATCACATAATTACTTTGTAATTTGCAAAGGTATTGATTTATTTAAATAAAAAGACACGTCAAAATTGTTTACATTTATTTAAATACCTAACCAAATGGAGTATAGATGACGTCTTTTTTAGTTGTTTTAATTTGCTAAGTAAATAAACTTGTTCTTATTGCAGCTAACTTGAAGCCAATAGCATCCCAACTCCTAGAACTGTATGTATCTGAGAAGTCCACCATCAAGACAGTGGGGCAGGTGATGAGTGACCCCATACAGAGGATATCTATACCTATCAGCAACATCGTCGTTCAGGATCACTTGAAGTGAGTATATTATACTCGAACAACTGGGCCCATAACCTGAAAAATACTAAAAAATCTGCCTCTGTGGTGTAGTGGTTAGAGCGTTCGGCTCATACTCGGAGGTCGCGGGTTCGATTCCCGGCGGGGGCAACGACTTTGTGTTGTTGTCCTAGTTTGGATAGGACATTGTAGGCTGATCACCTGATTGTCCGATAAGTAAGATGATCCGTGCTACGGAGGGCACGTTAAGCCGTCGGTCCCGGTCACTGTCTTTGACATTTGTCGTTACCTAAAACCATGTCAGAGGCCTTTAAAGCAGTTTAAAAACTCTGACACTAGTTTTAGTCACTAACACACACGATAAGAAGAAGACCTGAAAAATTGGCCTGTCTATTTAAAAAGCACCCATCCATATAATATTATTAGCTGCGCCCCGCGGTGTTACCCGCGCTTAAAGAAGCCCAAAGTGGCCAAGTGCGAGTCGGACTTGCGCACGAAGGGTTTCGCACCATAATGTATAAAAAATCACGTTATATGGGAGCCCCACTTAAATATTTATTTTTGACTGTTTTTAGTATATGTTGCTATAGCGGCAACATAAATACATCATCTGTGAAAATTTCAACTCTCTAGCTATCACGATTCATGAGATACAGCCTGGTGACAGACAGACAGACAGTGGAGTCTTAGTTATAGGATCCCATTTTTATCCTTTGGGTACGGAACCCCCGGATTCAAAATAGTGCTGGCATCGCCTACTAACACGATTCGCATTTTATTCATTCCCTCTATCGGCTTTTACGATATGTGCGGAAAGAGAAGTGGCTGGCACATTCTAAGTTTCTTTCTCTCCCGGACCAGCATGAAAGAAATAAATCTTAGAACCTATACAATTCCCAGCTGCGCCTAAAGCTGCCTAGAGTAGCCTACCTGATAATCAGGGTGTCAGCTTCCTGCATGCCAAATTTTATCAAAATTGGTCCAGCCGTTTGCGCGTTAAGAAGTACTAAACATACACACACACTCACAAACTTTCGCCTTTATAATATTAGTATAATTAAAGGTCTTTGTGTTATTATTTTTTAGAAAACCTGCTTACTGGTATCGGTTGGAATTAAACAAGAAGGAGAATGCAGCCGACAAAGGGCTGAAAAGGGACAGCAAAGTAGTCTACGTGTTTTCACAACAGCCAGTGTTCCCGCCTTCCGTCTGGCAACATTTGGGTAAGAATTTCTTCAGTTTACCTACATAAATAAATTAATAAAGGGACAAATCACACAGATTGAGCTAGCCCCAAAGTAAGTTCGAGACTTGTGTTATAGGATACTAACTCAACTATACTATATTTCATAACAAATACATATATAGATAAACATCCAAGACCCAGGACAATTTAAAAAAGTCAATTTTCCAACTTGCCCTAACTGGGGATCGAACCCGGGACCTCTGGGTGGCGGACTAGCATGGTGTCCACTAATACCCAGTATCGTAAAGCTGGAATAACGTTTACTGGCTCGAGCTTGGTACGATATACGTAAATTAGTACATTTATTCTATTCTCAATATGAGGTCATTTAAAATTATGTTAAATTGAAATGTGCTTCAATAGTGTTTTATGCAACAGTTGTATAAGAAGCGTCAAAAAATGCGAGTGGCGTAGGTTAGGATGCGAGCTTTAGCGAGCAGCTAGAAGACGCTATACTAAGAATACTTTAACTGCGCCAACTCCCCCACATCTTTTATAGTCTTCTTTACCCAAAAGTTAGCTGGAAGAAATCACTTTAGTGATAAGTCCGCCTTTGTACCTATATTTCAAATGTACTTTTGATTATTGTCACACTTAGTTGGTGTAATGAAGAAATTTTATCTTATAACGAGCAATTCTTGTATATTAATTCTGTGATCTCAAAAATGGCTCTAACGATTTCGCTGAAAATTGGTATTTCGGGGGTAAACAATCGATCTAGATTAGTCTTATGTTTGGGAAAACGCGTGTTTTCGAGTTTTCATGCGTTTTTCTTTCCACGCAGAATATGCCACTCAGCAGTTTAGGATGCGGACCGCTAGAAAGAGTGTTACGGGTTCGAATCCCACTCAGTGACTTACTTTTGTTTTTTTTTTATGTTCAAGTTTATATATAATTTTTTATTTTGTATTGTATTTAGACAAGTTTAAAAAATGAAGTTAACGTTTAAGATGTAACTGAGCAAAGCTCGGTCGCCCAGGTACTCTTATCTTAAGGCGCCATCAAGTACTTTTTGACGTACTTATACAACGTTGCATACAATACTTTTTCTATGACTTTCATACAACAAACGTGGTTTTTATAGATGATGGTACCCTTCGTGCAGTCTGACTCGCATTTGGCCGGTTATTCAAGTCTACATTCATAATTTTAACTCAATTACAAGTACGTGATATTGAACAACTTTCACGAAGGAACATAATAATATAGAAGAAATTATAAAACTTAATCGTAGTTTTACAAGCAAATATTCATAATATCTTTTTCATTATTTACAGAACCACCCTCAGAAGAAATAGCTGAAGTGACTACCATGGGAGAGGAACTGAGCTATCACACTACTAAATACACTTTCATATCGAACAAAGTGATAAACAAACTCTCATTGTGATTTTTGCAGTTTTTAGTAGTAGTGGTGCCTTATTTTTTATATTTTTATAAATAAATATTATGATATTATATACTTCCTAGTTTTTAATTCTCGCCGAAACCACTCCGTACTAGTATGTATTCTGTGCCGAAACTAAAAAGTAGTATTCCTACTTACAAATACTAGTATTCTTTTTCCTTTCCAAGAAATAAAATATAATTTATCTCCAGCTTTTAGGTAGGTTGACTGTTGGGCACAAGTCTCTTTAGTCTATCCTTCTTTGTTACTGGCCATCGCAACCTAGTCAGTTTAAAACAAACTATAACTAGTCTAAAACAACTAAATAAAAAAGGCACGGAAATAACTCTGCGCGGTGGGCAATGCTTGACTTGTTCTCACTACTTCAATTGATTTTTAGGGTTCCATAGTAAACAAGGGACCCTTATAGTTTCGCCATGTTTGTCTGTCCGCAGTTCTACTCACAAACTAAAATCATGCCGAAAAAGCAGTAAAAATCTTTTTTTTTTGGGGCTCTCTGCCTTATGTAAAGATGTAAAGTGGGAGAATTTTTTTACTATCTTATCGTGTGTGGTATCGCTAAATAGGTAGATTTTTCGAAAATATTAAGCTTGTGAAATCATTTTTCCATTTGAGATTTATTTCGTTATATAGTGCCAATTTTTGTTAGTCAAGTGTACCCCCGGAACTGTGAAGCAAAGCCAATACTCGTCTATTATAGCATGGCATAGCCAATAATAGCATTTTTGAGTGGTGGCCTGTTTCTCTACTAAGCTCCATAAAAATGCATCTGTATCAGAAGTATAGCAAGGCAATCACTTAACAATGACCTCTGAGTCCTGTCTGGTAATGGTAACTGAGAGAAGTCAATGCGTAGGTCAAGATCTTTAACGTTCGCACAATCAATCTTATCGCTGTTGTTGAAGTGCACTGGACTTAAGGCTAATGTACACAAACTGCAAATTTCTTGCCTTTTGTAAGTACAAAATGATCTACGTTGAGGCAATAAATGATTTTCGTTTAGTTCTGAACTTTGAAAACATGCATACAAATTAACGCAGACTTAAGTACTATCTTCCCACACCAAGCATAAATCCCGCAAAATTTAACAAAATAATGGTTGAGACAAAGTCTTAAAAGTTAGTGCGTCTTTTAATAAACGCAAGTAAAACACTTTTGCACCATCAAGCTAAGAGTGACCAGGGGTCTTGCAGCCCTAGCCCTGTCTGTCGCGTTAGGTATAAAGACGTCATAGTATATTTGTATCCTAACTCCACATGGCCAGTGAAAAAAATTAAAACGGAAGCGATCGGCTCGCCAGGTAGCGCTATATTCAGTTTATTAAGGGGAATAGCGTGCAGAAGTGGCGCCCTTATTTAAAATAAATTGTTGATAATAATTTTTTTTCTAAATTGTAGGCATTAGATAGCCCTTTTTATGAATTTTATTATTTTATAAACATCCATTAAAAGTATTACGTTTGTCCGTCTAGTTTAAAAAGATGTTTCCACCAAAAGTGTCCTCTTTTGGCATAAACTCGCGACTTCATATGATACTCTTAACGGTTATTCATGAAATTAATAGAGCTATCTAGGTATTTAGCAAAATGTTAAAAGGGAAGCCTTACCTATATACTTTGTAGCATGCTCTCGTCCATACAAAAAGAGAAAACGTTTTTCCACTCGTAAATGTTATCTAATCTTAATATTTTTTTAGTACATATGTTATTGACATATTGACAATAAAATACTAGGTTTATAGGTTTTCCAGGAAAGTACGTATTATTTCAAATCGGGGCGCCACGTCTGCGCGATATTCACCTTAACCTCGACATCAAACGCATGTTTACGCTGGCCTGCAATTGTATATTTTTCCTGAAGTTCCGACTGGAGAAATGTTGCAGTGATGACCTCCCTTTTTATACGATCAAGGTTTGTTTGTATGTTGTATTTAAAATGTTTATGAGGTTACCGTACACTTTCGTATTTATCTCTTCATTTTTCAAACTTTTTTTAACTTGCTATGTGTCATGTGTGATATGTATCTTGTATCGCTGTTTAGGTGAAATTTTGCAACTTTTTCAACTAGTTATCCTTAACCGATTGAGCTGAACTTTTGCGTACTTGTGTACCTAACCTGCTATAGACAATGAGCTGTTCTAAAGATGGAGTCGGGAGTTTTTCGACAGAATGATTGCGGAAAAGATCTTAAATAAATTTAACACGGGTGGGACCGCCCTGAACAATGGTTTGACAACCTTTGGCGCCATCATTTTAGGCCTACTAACTTAGTTGTTGATCTTTACCTATGTACATAAATGTTCATAAAATCACTAACACCTAACAGTACCTATTCCGAATCCTCTGGCTGGTATGGCCAATGATGACTCAGTAGTTCAGAGAGTCGTGCTCCTACAGTGGAGACTATAAAGACCTGGTGATAGTGTCGATGATGACCTACTAGAGTACCTAGTTGCAGTTTTAGCTTCACCTGAAAACCAAGAAAGGGTTTTGTTTTTGCACGAAATATTTTTGCTTAGCCCGTCGAAACTTAAGAGCTTACCATAGACATTTTCATACAAACCATAGGGTTAGGATAGGTGTACCTAACTTACTTAGATCATAAGTCTATGATACAAACGTAGTCTAGCTTTTATTTTGAAATTACATGTCAGATTTCGGTAAAATTTTGTAATTTCAAAGAAATTGCTTACTACTAATTGCTACATCTAGATGTAGGTATGCAATTTCTTTGCCTGCCATTATAGTATTTGCCAATAAGTTATATGACTAGGCATATAATAAATTTTCCAAAATCAAAATATGAACTTGAAAGAAAATACGAGGGTGTAGAAATTTCCCATACTATGATGGTCAAAAATGATATTATATAAACTATATTCTCTTTCAAGTCCATATTTTGACTGTAAAAACCAGTTATAAGCCTACATATGTGCAATTCTTTAAAATCACAAAATTTTATTGAAATTTGACACGTCGTTTTAAAATATGGAAGAGTCTGATTCTGTCTAGCCTAACTCATAAGCTAATATTCTTTAGGACATTCAGAGCAGAGTCCAGAAATCACACACATATCACCATTTCTAATATAAGGAAAAATCTTTTCCCTCATGGTTGTAATGAGATAAACCGTAGTCCCGTGGGTTTATAAAGGTATTTTATTTGTAAAACAAAACCTCACCTTGGAATGATTCTGAATAAAAGATCAACATCTTATTTTTAACCTTATCTTCATTCGCATAAGAGCGGTTTCTTAAACGCAAGCATGTTAAATCATAACAACGGGCTCATAAAATTGAACTTTCGTGGATTTAGGCAAAACATCCTCTGACCTGTTAATCCCATTCTTCGATATGATGAATCTTTATGGCGAAAATTAACGTGCTTTGTACTTATATTGTACAGTCATGTACGAAAAGGATCTGGACTATGTACGTACAGTACATACGCATGAATGTAAAGTACGAGTATTAAGTACTGGCTGAGCCCTGAAGTGTTACTCGCGCCTAAAGTAGCCTATGTGTTAATTCAAGGCGTCAGCTTCCTGCATACAAATTTTTAAAAAAATTGGTTCAGCCGCTTTTGCGTGAAAGAGTAACTAACATACATCCATACTTACAAACGTTTATAATAAGTAGGATAGTAGGATTCTAAACCGTCTGTAAGATTGGCCAAAAATACGTAGGTACCGTTTTCTAGGCAAATTAATTCAAGTTTGTATGGACAGCAATTTTTTTTCTTTTCTTTATTTTGATATATTAAATATATAGTTCTTTGGGCAATTCAGTACTTATTATGGACTGAACATACCCTTAAAATAGTTTCAGTATATTTTGTTAGACCCAGAAAGTATATCAGATTTTTAATTTATCTTATACCTTTAAACGAGCAATTCTTGTATGTATGTATGTATATATATATATTTATTTATAAATTTCTGTGATCTCGAAAACGGCTCTAACGATTTCGCTGAAAATTTGTATATGGGGGTTTTCGGGGGTAAACAATCGATCTAGATTAGTTTTATGTTTGGGAAAACGCGTGTTTTCGAGTTTTCATGCGTTTTTCTTTCCACGCAGAATATGGTCGCTAATTTCGTCGCGCCGCGACCGCCTTGATTTAGCTCAGCGGTTAAGGATAGCGACCGCTAGAAAGAGTGTTACGGGTTCGAATCCCACTCGGTGACTTACTTTTGTTTTTTTTATGTTTAAGTTTATATTTTTTTATTATTTTGCATTGTTTTTAGACAAGTTTAAAAAAAAATTGTTAATGTTTGAGATGTAACCGAGCTAAGCTCGGTCGCCCAGGTACTTTTATTTCATTAAACATACAACATCTAATCGTTATTTATTTTTTGTTAGCCCGTTATGTCCCATTTGTTGGGCAAAGCTCCCCCTTTAAAATGTTGTACTTAGGACAATGTTATAATCATTTAACTTTACACAACCCCTATCCCCCTACCATGGATGTCATAAGCAGCAACTGAGGGTGATTTACCTAAACAACAAAACGGGTAGCAGTAGCAACGTCTTGCATACTACACCATTTATTGCGATCGAAATAGTGATGGGTTGCTAGCCGCATCGCCTAACGTGATTCGCATTTGTTTTGCGCCCATACCCTCGATCGCCTGCCTAGCTTGATGATTATGACCTTATCCTCCCTTAATAGTGAAAGGCTTTTAGTCCATCAGTGGACTCATATAGGCCGGTAAAGAAATAAGTAAGGACTTTTGCCATCGCCATTACCTCGGAAGCTCGCCACGTGTGCTAATTACCGCTTATTACTCAATCGCACGAGTCTATTCCTGGTCTGCTTGCTTGTCTTACAGTCATTTAGTGTTATTACATACATTGCCGGTTTAGTTATGATCTCTTAGAATGTAATTGTATCAATTAGGTAATGTATGCAGTTATAAGTATTTTTTTTATATATATCTTTAAGGCGAAGGGACAAGCAGAAGCAGCGCCCTCCTTTTACTTGACGCACAATGTAATAACAATTAAGCAACTGTGCTGTGCAACCAAACAACCTTCCTGTCCTGCTTTTATTTTATTTGTTTCTTTCTGTTATATGTGCCTACATAAATTTATAAAAATAAATTTCTTTTTATTCAGTGTAAATATTACTGTAAAATTGTGAAATTAAACAATGTTTGTTATCTTATTACTTAGTGACTGTGCACTATAGTTAATGTAAGGCAGAGCCATATCTGTTCAATTGGTTTCTCTGAAAATCAGCGTCTTGGCTCCGAAAAGCCTTGACACAAAAGCTGAGAGAAACCATTTTGGTGGCATATTTTATTAATTATAAGTGATGTTCTGTACTTTCTGTTGTTGTATATATGCTCCAAATAAAGATTTTCTATTTTTCTATTCTATTTCTATAAGTAGTCTTAGGCAGGTGTTGTACTGAATACTTACTGATAGGGATGATGATTACTGACAGTACTCACCTAAAGTACTATGTAATCCACCAATGCCTATTATAAATATTTGAACGTTTGTGAGTTTGTTTGGGCGTGTTGTTCCAAAGAACAGACATATTATTACTACTAAACTAAAATTTGTATTTTTATCTATTTCTTTTTTCATAGGTATTAATAATTTGACAAAACACTCGTACCTAGGTAGGTACTTAATATGAACACAACTTACCGTTAGGATTTTCGATTTAAAAGTATATCTAAGTAATTTAATACTTGAACCTATTTGTACTTCAGTATAATTCGTACATGGTTTCCTATGGCTTCCTAAGTTACATAGCCAATTTGGTGGACGAGTGGCGGCCCAGGCGTCACGTCCCCTGGTGTGTCAAGGGCGCCTTATAACTAATTAAGCACCTAAACAAATAAGCCGGTGCGGATGGGTGGGCACGAACCTTTACAAGTGCTTCAAGTTTAGCCTGTCTGTGTTTTTGTGTACAGTACACATTAGACTAGCTGTAAATTAGCCCTGTGGTTATCAATAGCCTTGTGGTTTCGGGCAGAGTAGAATAGGGCCACTCCAAGTCCTCCCGTGGATGTCGTAGAAGGCGACTTAGGAATTACAAGCTAAACAAAGCTTATAAACTTCAATGAAACCTCTCCAACCCGTCTGGTCAGCAAGGAGAGATTAAGCCAAGGCGGCTCTATCCAAGTATGGCTCTGGTAGTACAGAGAGGGTCGTGCTCCTGCAGTGGAGACAAAAAGACCTGGTGATTATGATTATAATTACACACTAGACACATTTTCATTCTTCCCGGATACCAAGTTCCAAGTTCAGTATTCATTAGCCACGTTTATTGAGATATAGAATAAAGTATGGGCTTTTTAAGTAACTAATTTCAAAGTAAGGTACAGTAAAGTGTAGCTAACTATCGCCTATTAAGTAAGTAGGTGCATTCTCAGGATCAACATTACGACGAAGAAAAAGCAAATGGTACATTCTAGAGTCTTCCTCCCAGGTCAGCAAAGAAGAAAGTTTAAGTGGCCACATAAAAGGATATGTAGGGGTACCCGCTACCAACAGGTTTTTGAAATATCTACTTAATCTACGTAACTTTTACAGATAGGTAGGTACTGATTTCAAAAGGTACAGGAAATTATGATTCGGAATGTTTAAAACCCTCAACACTGTTAAAACCCATTTGTGGAAATTCCAACTCACAGGAAGGAATCTGCATACAGCTGCAAGCGGTAATTCAATAATGCAACTCAACAACGCTCTCAAACTTTCTCCTACTGTTTAAACGAGGTAGTATGCTCGTTTGTTAAATTGGTTTTGGCAAGTTTTGTTTCAGGTAATTTAGTAAAACCTAGATTTTTAATAATAAAACAACACAACTTAAAATATTTTAAACACAGGAATATAACTTAATTTATCTACCTAACCTTGGGTTAGGTCTTCTTGTTCACTCACAGACGAACAGTACCTTTTTAGTTTTGAGTGAAAATTGCTGAAATTACTTATTTGAAATAAATTATCATTTTTTAAACGAACATGAAAACTTCTCTATAGTAAATTTAACCTTACTAAACAATTAAGTTATTTCATACACTACTTACTTATTCTGCGTGCTTACATATTGCGTACCAAAAAAAGTAGATATATATACCAATCATGCCAACGATCGCCTACCAAGTTAAATCTGAATCCAAATATAACATGAATGCAATAGAAAATGCAAATGTACATTCACAAATGTAACTATTCTAATATAATAAACTCATGATTTTTGATGATAACACCCTATTAGATATCATCATGAATGTATCTGCCAGTGACGTGCACAAATATTTTTGACAGGTTGGGCACTAATTTACCCAAATTAAGAGAACTGTTGCATATCAAGCAAAATACATTTTTCGCTAGTATCCGGTATCATATTACGGTAGCACAGGATAGATAAATGCTATGTGTCAGTTAAAAAGGCTAACTATATCCTCTGCATAGAAAGATATTTTATTATTCACACCCAAAGTTTGAACTGAAAATTATAATATCGTTACTGTTAAAAAAGGTTTTATAAATGATCTAGTAAAAACAAAATCCATCAATTTTGTTTTTGTGATTTCCGGAATTCCTTTTGCTTTTTAATACTTCATTAAATTCTCGTTGAGACACTTTATCATTGCCTCTAAAACATTTGAATGTTTCAATACCTGTCATTTAACACATTGCAGGACACTTACGGCTGTGGACATAATTCAATTGTTATTTCTATTGTGTCCTGCAATGTGTTAATTGCCTATATAAAGTAACTTGTACTTAAGTACTTAGGTAGGTACGTAGCTGGTAAAATCATATTTTAAAGTGAAAATTTATGACAAGCCAAAAACCAGCGGCGTCTGCTACCAACCTACATCCACATACGTAGATAATGTGAGCCCGTTTATAATGGGACATTCCACTGCAGGCCCTTCGCAAATTAAAGAAAGCCCTAGAAGTGAAACGGATCTGTCAACCAGAACATGAACAGAACACAAAACTATGGTATAAACATAAACTATATCTCTCGCCCTAGCTAAACACGTTTTGAGCAACAGAAAAGGATAGCAGCATAGAAATGTGCAGTCCCGTGCTGCCACATGTAGCCCTTTTTTTTTTGTTTATGACGCGGAGAAAATCTCTTCGGATACCTTACCGGTTACGGGACACCGGTAAAGTTATGTGGTGTTACCACTAAAAACTCCGCGGTGTCACCTCTCAGCCGCTATCGGCCGGGACCGTGTGCTTCTTCAGGCTCCACAGCCCCGGCGCGGCCGGCCGCTACTTAAGCGGCCCCGGCTTGCCAACGGCCTCACGGCACCCTCTGCTGAATCAGAGGGACCGGAGCAACCGCCGCCTTGGCCTCTTGGCCCAAGGACAGGCGCGCTGACACGCACACGCGCCTGCCTTCCACTCCGGAGGGCTATTCGTTGGACGATGGAATCCCGTTTCCGCCGTCCAACCAGCCCTTATAATTTGAGGTCTGCTAAACCAGGCCCTGCCCCAGTCAACCTGACGGCGACCGGGGCCCACACAGCCGGCCGCAGGGGATAGATAGAGCGGCAACGTAACACTGACACTCCTCGGAACCACATCGGGGGGGATGCCACATGTAGCCCTAAAGAATAAGCACAAATATCTACAGCAAGCTACAACTGCATTTTTAAGGAAAAGTGACCGGCATAAAACCTCAGCTAAATCGTTTCATGGTTCCTAATCCTTTTTTACATCACACGATAAGTTCAAAAGATCGTTTATCAAAATTTTGCAAGCACAGCTGGGAATAACAGCTTATAATGATTGGGTATATTTTTTAAGCTAATTGATTCCTGTCATTTGAAACTACACGACACGGTATAATTTGATTAAACCTAGTATTTTATTTTTTAGTTTATGACTTTATGGTCTAAATAGAAACGAAGACCTCTCCCAACGATGCCTTATTTGTCAGGGTAGGTATAATGTATATCTTTGAAGATACGAGAAAACAGATGAATAAACAGTGCTATTCTGGTAAGAAGCTACTCAAATAATAGTTGGTGTTCTAATCTTAGGTTCTAATATAAGTTCTTCTTCTGTTACTAACCGTATATTGTGCTTCCCAGTCTCAGCATTAAAATTTATTATTCATGTGGGAACCGCAGTTTTCCGGGGAGGTTGTTTCGAACGGAAAATCTTCATAACAATCCAGGTTCATGGTTTTACCCTCTAACTTCATGATGGTGATAAACTTGTTTACAGTCTTCTAACATTTTGATTGCCATGTTTTTTTTCTATGATTATACGTTATTAACTTTATTAAAGTTTGTCATGAAGTATCATCAATAAATTTAAGAACTAGGTTCTTGTCGGTAATTATAGATTAATGAGGTGTATGCACAAAATATTATATGACAAATATTAAAAATAAATTAATTCTATATTTACAAGGTTTTGTTTGTAATTAAATCTTGCAAGTTAAATAAACCAACTTCTCCGTTTCCAAGTGAGTTGAAATATTGCACGCATATGTATATCACACGATGATGTAATATTGTGTTAATATGGAGCTGATCTGATGATAGAGTTTGAAGGTGGCCATTAGAAAGCTATAATGAAATGACGTTACCCCATCGAGTTCCGGCGATGGTCGCAATTAGTACCTACTTACTTAAGCTTCACGTCTCAATAAAAGCTTTTACTAAATATTTTTTATTTTTCAAAAAACTTTTCTTTTTCTTTGATGATTCTTTCTTTGGTTTCAATTATTATTTCCCCCCTTTCTGAACACTCTGTGGATTTGATTTTATACTTGATATTAGTTATGTAAGTACTTATTGTTTACGTTTTGTTTTTCAGGTGTATCATTTTTTCAGATAAACCTACATCATACTATTATCACACCTTTTTACCCCAGGGGTAGGCTATGAGCATCACACAAATAATAGGGATTTGGACTAAAAATGTTTTTAACTCATTTTTTTTTAAACATGGTAAGTAATCGTATTTTTTTCTCTCATTACCAAATATTGACGAAGATACATTGCATTTAAATTTTGCGTGACGTCACGATCAGAAACTTCGAAGCGCTTTATCTTTGTGAATTTTTACTACTTTGATAAGCGGTAAAATATGGGTCCTTTATTTTTGGATAATCTAGATATATATACTTAATATATTTTTTACCTAGACAAAATCCCTACCTCTAACCCACACACAGTGCATAACATTCTTGTCACATATAAATAAATAAATAAATAAATGTATAGGGACAAATTACACTGATTGAGCTAGCCCCAAAGTAAGTTCAGACTTGTGTTATGGGATACTAACTCAACGATACTATATTAGACATGAATACCTTAGAATTATCCCATGATCTCACGTGGCGGGTCATGTCGGCAATAAATAAAATATTTTTTACCTAGACAACATACATACATACATACTATCACGTCTTTATCCCTAATGGGGCAGACAGAGCATTTTGGGTCTTGCGGTTCTATGCAGAGCCCAGGGCCGCAAGACCCAAAAGCCACTTTTAGCGTCATGGTGGGCGAGAAGATGGAAAAGCAATCAATACAGTGATGGGTTGCTAGCCGCATCGCCTGTTAACATGATTCGCATTTTTGCCCATTCCCTTGATCGGCTTTTACGATCTGCGTGGGAAGAGACGCAGCTGGTACATTCTAAGTTTTTTTATTTCTCCCAGATCAGCATGGGAGATTACCTAGACAACATCCCTAATATCACACCTATCTACAATCCACATACAGTGAATAACATTCTTGTCACATATAGAAATGAATACCTTAGAAATCCCATGATCCCACGTGGCGGGTCATGTCTGCAATAAAGTGGACCGGTAACTTGATGATCGGGGACACGTGACTCAGGTTGATTTCGTAATGCGATGAGTAACGGGATATCTCACTGGGATATTGAGCAGGAATAGGTAAGACAAAAAACCGGCTACTAGCTACTAAATGCTTTTTCGAGGTTGAGTTGTGTCCCCATTTGAAATAAATATATAGGGACAAATTACACTGATTGAGCTAGCCCCAAAATAAGTTCGAGACTAGTGAGGGATACTAACTCAACGATACTATATTTTATAACAAATACATATCTATACATATTATATAGATAAACATCCATGACCCAGGACAATCAAAAAAAGGCCATTTTTCATCTTGCCCTGACCTCTGGGTGGCGGACTAGCATGGTGACCACTACGCCACGGAGGTCTTCAAGGATACGGAGATGTCTCCGTTTTATAATATAAATTTAAATTATACCTCCGTTTCCTGTAAAATAATTTATTTCATACGGGGGGGACAGCACTGGATCCCGAATACGAGTGGCCTTTGGGTCCTACGGCCCCGGGGCTCTGTCTACCCCGTCAAGGATAAACATGATAAATCTGTATCTGGCAAACCTCTTTCACTTCGTCAAGTAGTATATACATAGGTCAGTGAAATTAGTAAGTACTTGTTTGTTTGTAATTAATTTATTGTACTATGAAAAAACACAATTATATACAAAAACAATAGAATAAATTGACAAAATAAGAAGATAGGACAATTACTCACAAGAAGGGTATAGAAGGTCGTACTTACACAGGATAAATGAAACCAATATTATATCTAACTAAATACCTACACATGCATACTTGCTACAAGATATACTTACAAAAACATTCATAAATATACAGTACCTGGGTGACCTGGTTACATCTCAAACATTAACTTTTTTTTTAAACTTGTCTAAAACAGTACAAAATAAAAAATTATAGGGGAGGGTTGGATAATACCGCGCGGCTGATAATACCGCGCCCCCACCTAACTACATAGCCGTCTATAGAAAGCTGTTTGTGTGCACGTGAAATCACGACCATTGCGACCGAGAACCCCCACCCCGCGCGGCAGTAGCCCACGATCATTGATACGAGCGGTACGTGTGTTAAGAAGGTTCGCGCACATTTCTTATAATTTTTCAGTGACTTACGAATTCAGGTATGTTGACTTCTTTATACGATAAATTATATTGTAGTAATGAGTTTTGAAGCGTTATTTAGTGTTACATGTAGTAAATGTAAAGTAAAATGGCTAAATTGTTGTGTGTAAATGCTGTTGAGGCAAAAAACCAAAATGGCGTAGTCCGACAATGTCGCGCCCAGGGCGCGGTATTATCCAACAGGGCGCGGTATTGTCAAACGGGGCACGCTATTATCAATCATATATTATGATTTATTTTTTCTCTTACAGATGGCAGAAAGTGCACCAAAAAAGAAAAAAGGGGCTTGGGACCCACTTCAAATGCAAGCTGCTTTAGATGCTGTGAGTAATGGCAGAAAAATTAAGGAAGTAGCAAGATCGTTTATGCTTCCAGAATCTTCAATTAGAGACAGATTAAAAAAAGGACAGTACTATGACCCTCGACTTGGCCGGAAAGCGACATTTACAAAAGAAGATGAAAAGGAGTTAGCCGACCATGTTATTATGTTAGCTAGAACATTTTTTGGAATCACACAGCAACAGTTACGCAAACTGGCTTATGATTTTGCGGTCGCAAAGGGTATTAAACACATTTTTTCAAAGGAAAAGGGCATGGCTGGTAAATGCTGGGTGTATTCTTTCTTAAAAAGAAATCCTGGGATTACTTTACGGCTACCGGAGCCAACAAGTATGAATAGAGTTTTGGGCTTCAATAAAACAGAAATCGCACTATTTTTTCGTAATTTAGAAGAGTTAACAGAAAAACATGCTTATCCAGCAAAAAGGATCTTTAATGTTGACGAAACAGGCGTCTCAACGGTACAAAGGCCGGGAAAAATATATGCGCCTAAAGGAGTTAAGCAAGTTGGTAAAATTACAAGCGGAGACCGTGGGCAAAATATCACAGTTGTGTGTGCTATGAATGCATCAGGATGCTCATACGTCCCACCCATGTTTATATATCCACGCCAAAGAATCAAACCTAGTCTTAAAATGGGAGGACCTATTGGAGCCGTCTATGAGTGTTCAAAATCAGGGTGGATCAATGAAGAACTTTTTGAGAAATGGCTTCGTCATTTTGCAAAACATATTAATGCAACAAATGAAAACCCTACTCTACTGATTCTTGACAATCATGCCAGTCACTCTTCCTTGGCTGCTTATCAATATTGTCGCGAACATGGAATCCAAATGCTATCTTTGCCTCCGCACACTTCCCATAGGATGCAGCCGCTTGACGTCACTTTCTATGGTCCACTGAAGACTGCTTATTACCGAGAGTGTGACTTGTATATGAAAAACCATCCATATGAAAAAGTTTCTCAAGATAATTTGGCTTTCATTTTCAATAAAGCTTACTTGAGAGTAGCTTCAATGGACAAAGCTGTAAAAGGTTTCGAAGTGACTGGAATTTATCCCATAAATCCCAACGTGTTCGGTGACAACGACTTCATTTCAGACCCAATTATTGAAGACTTGACCTCTCAAAATAAAAATTCAGCCAATATTGACAAAGAAACTGAAGCAATTTCTACGCATGCTACAGATGAAATAGAACCTATTGCTAGTTCTTCGCGTACCAGTATTTTGCAAGAGTTAAGTCCACTGCCTCAAAAAATTCAGAAAATCAAAAGACGTTCAAACAAACAACACTCTCAAATTTTGACCGCCACACCCCTGAAATCACAATTGGAAGAAAAGGAACGAAAGAGAAAATTGAAAGAAGAAGAAAAGAAAGGTAAAGGAAAGCAAGTAAAAGGCAAACAGGTAAGAGGAAAAGGAAAGCAAGTAAAAGGGAAAGTTTTAGCAAAGGGAGCATCTGTGAAGAGAAGAATGTTCATTTCTAGCAGTGATGAAAGCAGTGATAGCGATGACATTCCCCTAGCACAAATATGCAATGACGACGATGACGATGACATGGACACAGATAAAGAAAATGACAATACGGCTTCTGTTAATGACAAATGTCTGATATGTGGAGAGTTTGGCCGTGATAAAGAAATCTGGTTTCGATGTTGCAGTTGTTCCACCTGGATTCATCAGGAATGCAGTGGTAATGATACTGCTGACAATTATATTTGTGATTTCTGCCAACAAAAATAACTAATTGTTACTTTAATTTGTTTTCGATGTCTAAATAAATGTTGATTGATCTCTATATCGCCTTTTATTAACAATGCACGGTATTTTCAAACTGGGGCACGGCATTATCAAACCAGTTTGATAATGCCGCGCTATCCAAGATTTTTGTTTTCTACACATATTTTTCTAAAGGTTCTTTTAAAGTTTAAATTAATATTTAAAGTAGGTTACTAGGTATATTATCTTAATTAAAACCTAGCTTAAGTTGATCTGATTCGCACCTATAGAATGTTATATGCTTACAACCTTAAGGGCGCGGTATTATCCAACCCTCCCCTATATAAACTTGAACATAAAAAAAAAAACAAAATTAAGTCACCGAGTGGGATTCGAACCCGTTACACTCTTTCTAGCGGTCAGCATCCTTAACCACTGAGCTAAGCCGATGGCGGCCGGCGCGCCGAAATTTGCGACCATATTCTGCGTGGAAAGAAAAACGCATGAAAACTCGAAAACACGCGTTTTCCCAAACATAAAACTAATCTAGATCGATAGTTTACCCCCGAAAACCCCCATATACAAATTTTCAGCGAATTCGTTAGAGCCGTTTTCGAGATCACAGAAATTTATAAATAAATATATATACATATATATATACATACAAGAATTGCTCGTTTAAAGATATAAGATATGATACATAAACCTACATTAATATATTTAAATGTACATAAACATACCTAATATATATAAAATATAAAAAATAATAACTAAATATGTTAAAATAATATAAATTGTACTTACTTAACAATAACGAAATGTAAAGCTTAAATGTAAAAGTACTTTGTACAGTTGGCAACAAAATTCATGTTAAATCCGGTTTGCCCTCCTTCCGCAAGGAACGCACTTACCTGGCTTCACAGTTCGCTTGTATTCTATCAATTGTGAAACCTTGCATGTAATTTATAGGGGTATTTTTTCATAGGGGTTGAATAAAAAGTTGGCAGAAGTTTCCGGCAGAGTAGAATAGGACCACTCCAAGTCCTCCCGTGGATGTCGTTGTCGGTGACTTATGGAATACAAGCCAAATAAAGCTCATTAACATCTATGAGACCTTTCCAACCCGTCTGGCCTAGAGGATGTAGGCCAAAATCTTCTCGCTGCTCTGGCCAAGTATGGCTCTGGTAGCACAGAGAGGGTCGTGCTCCTGCATCGGCGACAAACGGATAACGGCTCACGCCGTAATCCGTAATACGGTCAGGCTTCAAAAAAATAAATGGAGTCATAATCTCTCATACTAATTGTATGAGAAATTGTGACTCCATTTTGCATACCTTACCTATGCCTGGCAAAAATTTTCATTTTGTGCGTCTCTTCATACAATTATAATGACATCGATTAGTGCGCTTATACATTTAGATATATAATTAAGTACCCACATTATTTATTAGGTGGGTAGAAGTAGATACTATTACTACCTAGTAATAGTAATAGTATCTACTTTCCTACCTTTGGTATCTAAGTACTAAAGGTAGTAATCGTATCTACTTCTGCATTACGAATAAATGTAACGTTTTTTTCTCGAATAGATAGGTATTTTAGTTTATAGAGACTGACACTAAACTTTATTGACAAAACATTAGATTTCTTAAAAAGTTTTCTTTTTTAAGAAATCTAATATTTTGTAAATTTTTTCTTTAAGTATTTCTCGTTAGGTATTATGATGAAGAGCGACATATTTATATGATAACGCTAGATAAACGCTACCACCGTTGCCATGCTAAGGGGACAGATTATATTATTATTATCTTCGAATGAATTAAGATCTCAGTTTCTCTAATTGCTAAAATAGAATAAATTAATAACAATTGGTTTTAGCGGGAGCGGCACATACGTGTTGGGTCTGTATCCCCACGCCAGCATTTTAAAGGACCGGGGTGAAAAGACCCGTGATTCTCAAAGGAGATACAAAAATTTAACTAACAATAACTAAATACCTATCTATAAATATCTTCATCCTCCTTTAGACTTTCGTAAACCGGACTTCCCTGACATTAATAATCTTCGCATCTAGATGTCAGTTTATCTAATTGCACTGCTATCGGAAAACAAGACGGATGTCGTCTAATTGGGGTCAATTTGTATGACCAAGCCGGGACAGTAACTCAGTGGCTTCAACTTTGACTTTGCCTAGTCACCCATGTCCTTTGGTCATTTTAATCCCATCATAGTTATCATCTTACTTAAGGTTTAGGTACCTACCTATTGCTTCTCGATGTATCGTGGGTCTTATGATACAGATCATCCTCATCATCAGGTATTTATGTCTTCACTGCTGGAGCACGACCCTCTCAATACTACCAGAGCCATATTTGGCCAGAGCAGTCAGTGGATTTGGCCTAAACTCTCCACGCTGGTCAGACGGGTTGGAGAGGTCTTATTGATATTTATAAGCTTTGTTTAGCTTGTGTTTCCTAAGTCGCCTTCTACGACATCCACAGGAGGACTTGGAGTGGCCCTATTCTACTCTGCCGAATACCACACGATATGTGATACAGATAAGTACATACATTTACATTACATGCCTTTATCCCTGACGGGGTAGACAGAGACCAGGGCCGTAATTATGAATCCTGTCAATAGAAGAGGTACGCGTGCGACGTATATTGTAAGTATATTGTGGAAAACTAACTAGGTAGCTGGAGTAAGTTGGTACTTAATAAAATAAAAATAAAGTATCTTAATTTTGGATCTTCTTTGTCCATTAAAAAATTATTACCAATACACCAGTCCTTCCCCTCCCACATTTACCAATTACATAACTATCACTCATAACAATCATATCCCATTTAGTTATACGTATATTTGCTATTATCAACGTTATATCGTCAAAACTCTAACTAGGCAGGAAAGCTTACATTATCTTGTTGTATGTGTTCTCAAAGAGCTATGAATTTAATAAAGTTTTCGCTACGAAGTGCACGGCCGTCAGTCAGTGCAATGCAATCTGCCCGAATGAGGTCGGCGATGGGTGTGCCCACTACAAATAAATGATCCGTGGCTACCGAATATAAGCATAAGTACTTGTAAGGCAAAGTAGCATGCTGATTTACCTACGTTTTATTAAAAAGTTACCGTTGTATCTAGTTTCATGTGTTCTAAAGACCTATAAATAAATCTAAAATTTTTGCTGCTAAGTGCATAGCCGGCCGTCAGCGCGATGCAATTTGCCCAAATGAGGTTGGCGATGGGTGTGCCAAATAGGTATAAATGATAATTTACTCTTAGCCTAAATGTGGTCGGTGAGTGTCCACTAGACACAAATGATCCGTTGCACTATGAAAAGCAAAGAAAATATTTTTTTTATATTCGGCAGATAAAATCTTATGTACTTACTATATTAGACTCATATATCTATTAATAGTACTTACCGAAAAGGCATCCAGCTCAGCTTTGTACTCTGCGGTGTTAACCACAGCGCTAATTTTCAGCTGATACCAAGTGATTCAGAGGTTAGATAACTTTTTTGTTGGATGAGGTGTTCGGATTAGATTTGGTTTTCATTAAAATCACATGAAGTTTTTATTGTGTGGCCATTTTTACTCTGAAGGGATCACATTACTCAACTGGATATGCCCTCGCAAGATATTCAGCTTGGTTAATAACAGGTATTTTGCCAGCTCTTTTTCGTTTTTGTTCTCCTGTGGTCTTCTACCCAACTCTGAACTGTTGTATTTCATGTTCATACAAATATTTGGGTAAAAAAAAATGTTCGTGGTTTTTTTTTTGTTTTTCGTATGTGTAAGTAAGTGGCCAACACTGGTGTCATACTTGCAACATCTAAAGGTATTTGCCATAGGTTGAGGACTACCATACACAATGATTATCATCATGCCGGTACTAACAGCTTACCACGTCTTCCAAAGAATGAAGGAGCTCGACAAATTTGGTCGTAGTCACCCATCCAAATGCAGACCACGCCTGTCTATATACATACATGATTTCTATTATTATCAATTCGATCTGTGCAGGAAAAGAAGTAGATGTAAAGATGTTTTTCCTTTGGCCTTGAATAGCATTAAAGATCTTTCAGAGCCCGGGGTCCACTCTCTAACATAGGTGATTTGACAAGATTACTAATTTTAACACAGAGCGACTGCCGTGAAACCTCCGCAACCCAAAGGGTAGAACAGAACCAATCCTTGGATAGGTCTGAGCAAACGCTGATGGCGTTCGGAACCCACAGATTATACGTGTCATTTGAAACACGGAATCATTTCTTTTCGGATAATCAGATTATTTAAGCCTGCAATATCCTAACCAGACTGGAAACATATTGTCATAAAGTATGCTTCCCAGTGGGGTTCGAACCCACGAGCTCCGGGTCACAAGCCGAACGCCTTGACCACTATACGTACCACCACATTATTATACACTACACGTAATGTAATAGTAGATTATTAACCAAGGGGATAAAGCAGTGTCTTCTGTCGCGATACTTACCCAGATACTTAAAAAATACAAAATGCTTTACGTTGTAAATTAATATAGGTACACAGAAAACTAGGCTGTATGTGTGAGACGCAAATGGCACTTTGCTTTTTCTTTTTGGAAAACTAAACAGCTGGTGTAAACTAAACAAACAATAACGGGAGTTTTTGGCGGGAAGGGTATCACGACAGTTCAACCCCAAGACAACTTAACCCCGACAACTAATCCCTGTCAACTCGACCCCAAGAAAACTCAACCCTATGACGATTCAACCCCGACAATTCAACTCCGACAACTCAACCCCGAAAACTCGACCCCCGACAACTCGACCTCCGATAACTCAACCCTGACAACTCGACCTCCGACAACTCAACCCCGACAACTCGACCCCCGACAACTCGACCTCCGACAACTCAACCCCGACAACTCGATCCTCAACGAAATCTTTGCTCCCGAATCTTGATCCTATTGCTATTATTTCGTTTTGCATAATTAAATAGGTGCTCTAAAACGTTTCTAGTATACATTCTGGTAAAAATTTCGTCAATTTCTCGCAGTTTTTTGCCATTTTTGTACTTGGACGATTTTTTACTTATTTTTTTACTAAAAATCAGTTTTTACTTCTACCTACTGCTCCTAAACCTTAATCTAACTGCTGTACTAACCTTCCCTCGTCCTTCCGCATATCTTGACGCAGTTTTAAATTGGACCCAAGGCCTTATTAGGTAGTATTTAAAAAAATGGAGCTTACTACTGACCCTTATAATAGTGAAAGCACACTATTATAAGGGTGAATTCAGTCCATGATATATAGTATTTTTTGTTAGACCTTATATTTTCAAACCGATGTTAAGTGGAATTGATATCCGTAGCGCCATCTATTATTTGCCGGGGAAATTAAAACACCCTGACTTTCAAGCGTTAACTTCCAATAACTTTTAAACGGCTAAACCGATTTTCATTTACGTAAAAAAACCGCATCGAAATCAGTCCATCCGTTCGAGAGCTACGATGTCACAGACAGACGGATAGACATTATAGTGTTAATCTTATAACACCCCTCTTTTTTCGGGCGCTAAAAATCTTGACGCGAATCGCCACGATTTGTCTTCAAAAGGTGTTTTGTCTACGGGCACATGTAATTCGAATTGATGCAACACAAGACCTACTAACCCAAAACAAAATGCTTAGCTACACTAAAAACCGTTTTAACCTTATACACATAGAAAACACCTAATTTTAACTACCTGCGATGGGCTACACCTAGTTCTAGCCGGAATGATAAAGGCTAAACCTAGTTCTAGCCGAACATAAGTAGGGTACACCTAAGTGTAGCCATCTGACATCGGCTGCACCAAGTTCTAGCCGGCTAAACCTAGGCGTAGCCGCATTTCGGGTTTTAGCCGTAACATATATATGTACAAAAAAGGAAGCTAATTTTGTAACCTTGCCAGAGTAAAGTTGCGCTTAGGTTGAGTTATGCAGTCGAGTTGTTTGTGCACCCCAAAGCGAGCAGAGATCGCCGAAGCGGTCAACGCGCCGGGGCTATTGAGCGCGAATAGCACACATAGTGTGTGAGAGATGACACCGCGGAGGGTCGAATGGTCACAAAAGTTGAGTTGTCGAATTCGAGTTGTCAGGGTTGAATTGTCGAGGTCGAGCTGCCGGGTGCGAGTTGTTGGGGTTGAGTTGTCGGGGGCGAGTTGTCGGGGTCGAGTTGTCAGGGTTGAGTTGTCGGGGTTAATTTGTCGGGGTTGAGTTCTCGGGGTCGAGTTGTCGGGGGCGAGTTGTCGGGGTTGAGTTGTCGGGGTTATGTTGTCGGGGTTGAGTTGTCGGGGTTGAGTTGTCGGGGTTGAGTTGTCGGGGTTGAGTTGTCGGGGTTGAGTTGTCGGGGTCGAGTTGTCGGGGTCGAGTTGTCTTGGGGTCGAGTTGTCGTAGATTCGTTTATTTTATGAAATTTAAGTGGTTATGTGGATTTTGCGGATACATGTTGTCGATTCAAAATCGTTATTTTTTTACGCTTAACAATATCGAAATGATTTCAATCATTTTCAGTTCAATATAAATTTCCAAACTTAAACCACATTCTCTCCCTAGAGGAGGAATGAAATTCAGTACAATTTTCTTTCCCTGTTTTCATTCTTGGTCTAGAGGCTGAATGAAATTTAGTACATTTTTCTTTCCCTAATTTTATCAGATTGAAAATGACTATTATTATGTTCGCTTTTTGTGCTATAGAATGTGACTTTTTTGAGCAAGTGGTACGAAAATTATAATTATTGACGTGTAAAAGTACTAGTAAAGGTCTAATTACTGAATAAACATTTGAATCTTTAAATCTTTGACCAGTGGACCGTGAAGGCAGGCCGCGTCATTCGCGTGGCAGGTCATCTTTTTCATTCATCATCATTTATATAAAAAATATCCTTAGTCATAAACTTCGCAGAAAACAATACTTCGTTACGCACAGGAACTGCGCTTGGAAACTGAAAATTCTGAATTAGAAGAGCGGCCGTAATGTAGCAACTTTATCTAGAGCTAGACTTGTGACGTAAGAGCCACAGCCTGGAATAATTTTAATGAATACATCAGTTTTCAACCGATGATAATAAAGTGAGTTTTGGGCCTAGAATTGCGATTTGTGTTGGAAGAAAACCTACATCCATACATACATATATACCTAAAAACATCAGGTAAGGGCGTATTTAAAATCACTAATACGAGGGCCACACCGAAAAGATCGGGAATAGAATACTTAGGAATAAATTAGAGTAAAACCTTTATGGTGTTTGAAATGTAGTATTATTTCGAACACAACTCCATTTTTGAATTTTAAATAAAGTAAAAAAGAAAAGAGTATTGACCATTTGAATTTGACAAGTCGGTAAGAAAAATGGAGCTTATGCGGGAACATTTTCGTGCAATAATTTTTTATAACTTTCGTCGAGGTTTATCTCAAGAACAATGTCTCGCCGAGCTTGTTTCTATTTATGAACTTGAAACACCTACTAAAACGACTATATATCGTTGGTATTCTGAGTTTCGTCGTGGACGTTCCTCTCTTACCACAGTCCCTTCTACTGGTCGGCCAAAAACAGCGGTAACACAAGATGACATCGATGCTGTACGCCAATTAAAAAAAAAAGATAGACATGTGACATACGAGCAGATTCGGGTTTCTCTCAGCATTGGTATGACAGCCATTCAGACCATTTTACATGATGAACTGGGTGTCAAGAAGTTAGTTTCACGCTGGGTGCCCCACCGTTTGACCGAGGAACAAAAGTCGGCTCGTGTTAATTGGTGTCGGTCTGCTCTGCAACGGTTCAATGGAGGGAGCTCAAATGCAGTTTACAATATCGTCTCTGGGGATGAATCGTGGATTTATTTATATGAGCCCAAAAGAAAACATCAATCGGCAGTTTGAGTCTTCGAGGGTGAGGACAAGCCAATAAAAGTTATTCGCTCACGCAGCGTGTCGAAAAAAATGGTCGCTTCGTTTGTATCGAAAACTGGTCATGTGGCTACGATTCCTTTACAAGAACGAAGGACTGTTACTGCTGATTGGTACACAACAGTTTGTTTGCCGGAAGTCATAAGAGAACTTCGTAAAATAAATCCGAATCGTCGTATAATCCTTCACCACGATAATGCAAGCTCACATACGGCACGCAAAACAAGCGCGTTTTTAAATCTGGAAAACGTGGAGTTGATGGACCATCCTCCGTATAGCCCTGACCTGAGCCCCAATGATTATTTTACATTCCCAAGAATTAAAGATATGTTACGTGGTCAACGGTTTCACGGCCCAGAAGAGGCGGTCGAAGCTTACAAATCAGCTGTTTTGACTGTATCCACTTCAGACTGGAATTACTGTTTCAATAATTGGTTTGATCGAATGCAAAAGTGCATTGACTGCCACGGAGAATACTTCGAAAAACAATAAAAGTAAACTTTATTATATTATCTTTGTACTTTTTTCTATTCCCGATCTTTTCGGTGTGGCCCTCGTAAGTAGTGACGGCAAAGACTCTAAAAATCGCAAACAAGAATACCAACAAAGACCAATCAAATTGGAACAAACGCGCTAAAATGAGAGCGATAGATCAGATTAAAAGTAGACATCTGAAAGTGTTCGGATAATCGCATTCTAGGCAGCTTTCATGTCCATGACATAGCAGACAAATTGCAAGAGAGTCGCCTGCGCTGGTATGTACATCTTGCAGAAACCGGCATAATACTCGGGAAACAAATAAATAGACATGCCGCCTTTGCCGAGCCCTTGCAGCCGTGGTAGACCAAAGAAATGCTGGATCCTATACGTGCCGTTTGGTTTCTGAAAGAGTAGAATAGGGCCACTCCAAGTCCTCCAGTGAATGTCTTAGAAGGCGACTTAGAAAATAGAAACTAAACAAAGCTTATAAACATCAATGAGACCTCTCCCATCTGGCCAGCGAGGAGAGTGTTGGCCAAGTCCTCTGGCTGCACCGGCCAAGTATGGCTCTGGTAGTACAGAAAGGGTCGTGCTCCTGCAGTGGAGACAAAAAGACCTGATGATGATGCTATACGTGCAAAATGGTCTAACTACTAAGGATGCTCAAGACGTGCGAAGTGGAGAAGTAAAAGCCAGAAAGCGGACTCTAGGCTTCGCAGCATTACAGTTGAGGCGTGGCGTAGTGGTCACCACGCTTGTCCGCCACCCAGAGGTCCCGAGTTCGATCTCCAGTCAGGGCAAGTTGAAAAATGGCCGTTTTAAAATTGTCCTGGGTCTTGGATGTTTATGTATATATGTATTTGTTATAAAATATAGTATCGTTGAGTTAGTATCCCATAACACAAGTCTTGAACTTACTTTGGGGCTAGCTCAATCTGTGTTATTTGTCCCAAAAATTTTGAGGATGCAACTGGAAATGCGCTGAGATGAGAGAGAGAGAGAGAGAGAGAGATCCGAACGTTTTCAAATACAAAGTTCATCAGCTGGGTGTTCGTCACCTTTGACCCGGCGATGGCGCAAGTGGATAATAGCGTAATGCAGGATGCGCTGACTAAATAATTTAATAGCCGACTAATTGCTGTGAGCTGTGTGAATCGGTGTTAGGTAACGAGGAGCTGTATTTTGCTGTTATTTTTATTTGATAGATTGCTATTAAACACTATTAATATATCTACGCCAAAATTGCCATGGCATGACATATAATTCCTTATTCCCAAATAAACAATTGAGTAGCAATATATTTATTTAAGATAATTTATTTAAATTAACTTTGATCAATTAAATTCAAAACATTAAAAGTTACTGTCTAATACTAGGTACGGTATAGTGTAACTAGTATTAGACAGTGACTTTATCAACAGGGTATCACAATCAAAAAGTGGCAAGCTAGTTTTATGAAATGCAGTTAATATAAATGTTAAGATTATGATTAAGATAATAAAAGATAATTGCCATATTTACGTAGGTATATTCGTAACAACTTTCAAAACATATAAAGACGTTATGTGATACTTTATTGAGTCCTTTTTAGGGTTCCGTAGCCAAATGGCAAAAACGGAACCCTTATAGATTCGTCATGTCTGTCTGTCTGTCTGTCCGTCCGTATGTCACAGCCACTTTTTTCCGAAACTATAAGACCTATACTGTTGAAATTTGGTAAGTAGATGTATTATGTGAACCGCATTAAGGTTTTGACACAAAAATAGGAAAAAAACAATAAATTTTGGGGGTTCCCCATACTTAGAACTGAAACTCAAAAAAATATTTTTCATCAAACCCATACGTGTGGGGTATCTATGGATAGGTCTTCAGAAATGATATTGAGGTTTCTAGTATCATTTTATTCTAAACCGAATACTTTGCGCGAGAGACACTTCCAAAGTGGAAAAAAGTGTGTCCCCCCCCCGTAACTTCTAAAATAAGAGAATGATAAAACTAAAAAAAATATATGATGTTCATTACCATAAAAACTACCAGCGAAAATTGGTTTGAACAATATCTAGTAAGTAGTTTTTTTTTAATATGTCATAAACTGCAATTTACCTTTCATTCAATCAACTCGAATATAAAAATTAAAAATAACATACTACAAGGCTTTTATATTATGTTATTTGCTTTTACGGAACCTTTCCTGGGCGAGTTCGACTCGCACTTGGCCGCTTATTATCTTTTCCCTCTGTGTATCATCTCCGTATCAAATCCCCTGAGGCACAGGCACTCGTAGGCACTTCGTAGAAGCGGAGTATCATTTATTCCTTCTACTACTACCACGGACTACTACACATCCGTGTACACGTCAATGTGTGTGTGTTCGCCACACACTCGACTACTCGAGAACTTTGGAGGTGCGGGGATAGAAAACCTAGTCCTAGTCCCTAGAAGTTTCCGATAATGATAAGTGACAATTGACAATGAAAAACATTTGTAGGTTTCTTTCAGGGTTAAAACCACAGTAGCCAGGTATTTTTGTACATAAGTAGAAGTAACATCAGACATTGTAACAGGTAAGTAAGGCTTCCCCACACATGCATAACCATATTAACCATGGCTACTCATGTCTTGCGCAACGAACCATAATCTGACTGGCCGCCGGAGTAGATACAGTACAGAGACCAATCTACGAGTAAATACAACTACTAGTTGGCAACAACACTATATCTTGGCAAAACCTTGTCTTATTTGGCTCATGGTAAAATTTAAAAAAAAATGTATTTCACCTACTTACAAAGGTAACACTTCAATCTTATTTTTTATCACACAAAACCCACTAAGTATCAACAACAGACGGCAGGCTAGGAGAAACACACTGACTAACAATAGTAACAATCAGTGCACAAAAGTAATTAAGTACAAGTGAATTTTTAAACATCAGCCAAATTTTAGTAAAAAAATAATAATTTCGTTCTTCATTGTAAAGTAATCCATTAAGCTTGTTTGTATGGCAAGGCGAATTTTTCTAGCATTTTTATTTACTTTGAAGTTCACTATCGTGGTCTGAAATTGCTCCAAAGTTTTGGCTGGTAGTTAATGAGTCACCCCATATAAAAAAACCTAGTTTTGAAACTACTTCAAAAAAAGAGGAGGTTATCAATTTAAATGTACCTATATATGTTTTTTCTTTTTTGTATATGTTTCCCGATGACACAATGATGCCTTTTTTTTTTTTTTTTTGACGCGGAGAAAATCCCTTCGGATACCTTACCGGTTACGGGACACCGGTAAGGTTATGTGGTGTTACCACTAAAAACTCCGCGGTGTCACCTCTTAGCCGCTATCGGCCGGGACCGTGTGCTTCTTCATGCTCCACAGCCCCGGTGCGGCCGGCCGCTACTTAAGCGGCCCCGGCTCGCCAACGGCCTCACGGCACCCTCTGCTGAATCAGAGGGGCCGGAGCAACCGCAGCCTTGGCCTCTTGGCCCAAGGACAGGCGCGCTGACACGCACACGCGCCTGCCTTCCACTCCGGAGGGCTGTCAGTTGGACGATGGAATCCCGTTTCCACCGTCCAACCAGCCCTCATAATTTGGGGCCTGCGGAAGCAGGCCCTGCCCCAGTCCACCTGACGGCGACCGGGGCCCACACAGCCGGCCGCAGGGGATAGGGAGAGCGGCAACGTAACACCGACACTCCTCTTCCCCTGCGGCCCCACCGATGCCGTGCCAAGCGCCACGGCCGCGCTTGGTCGCGGAGGATAGGGCGAGCGGCAACGACACACCGACACTCCTCTTCCCCCGCGACCCCTACCACGGCTGTGATGGTAGGGGGGTCGTCGTGACCCCGCTTCCCTCACAGCCAGGCCATTCCCGCCAGGAATGGCCTCCGCCGGGCCCGGGGATGCCTAAGCCTTAACCCGGGCAATGGGTTCCTCTTAGCTTCCCTGCGGCCGAGGCAACCGCAGGTACTGAGCCCCCCCATCGCGACAAGATGGGAACCACATCGGGGGGGTGACACAAAGATGCCTGGGCCAACTTGAAAGTTCTTATTTTTATTTGAAAGGACATTACTTGTCAGATGGTCTAATAGAAATTTTATCAAAATATGTTGTAGTTTGGAGATAAAATCGGTTTTCAGTTTTGAAAAATGATTAAACTCTGAACTGAATCTACTCTGTAGTCTGACCACATATTGTGGTACAATGATGCGTGCACTGGAATAGGCCATTTAAAACTGTTAGTCATTTATCATTGAGGTTTAACTTTCCCTGACCATTCTCACAAATGTGAATTCATTGACGCTATTTTCATTAAAAAATGCACAAAAAATGTATAACACTTAAAAAAGTACCAAGATAGTTTAGAAGGGTTAGCTCTCTCTGAGGCTTGATACCCGACTACGGTGAAGTCACAAGGAGGATTATGCGTTTCGTTATTGCTACGTAGGTATGTATGTATATTCATCTGTTTCCTCGTATGTATCTTCAGTGATATCTATGATGAGCAAATGAGTTTTCGTTAGAAGCGTCTTGATTGTCCGCTTGCATATAGGCTATATGTCATCATAGTAAATTTAAAATGGCGCCCTTACAAACCCAAAAACTTTTACTCACGAATCAAATTTTTACCAAAAAAAAAAACAACAGTCTTCATTTTTTTTCAAGAGTTTCTTACATATCTTCAAAGTTCTCCATCATATTTAAATTAACCTTGGAGTGAAGGTTTTCTAATAATAAATCATCAAAATCGGTTCACAAACAACTGTCAGAAATCGCGTAACATAGTAACAAAAACAAAACATACGGGTCGAATTTGATAATCCTTTTTTGAAGACGAAATAAATCGAATCACACCGTGTAGTAATAAATAAAAGAGCTGTTTTCCCTGCTTTGCGCCATGTCAACGCCTAGATTTACTTTTTCTATGTAAAACAATTTTAATTAAAAAAAAAAAAAATAGTCAGAGCATTTTGTATTTTGCGGCTCTAAGAGTCCAGGGCCGCAAGACTCGGTGGGCAAGAAGATGGAATAGTAATCAATATATTGATGGGCTGATGGGTTGCTAGCGGCAACGCCTATTAACATGATTCGCATTTTCGCCCATATACTTTTACGATCTGCGCAGAGAAGCATCTGGTACATTCTAAGTTTTTTGTTTTCTCCTAGAACAGCATGGTTTTTTTCCCATCTTATAAATGCTTTCTGTACTCAAGCTTATAGGAGTGACTTCAAAAAAAAATTTATAAGAAAAGAACATCTATTCTTTTTACATCAACTTCCGTCACTTGTCAGGTTTCGTGTAATTCGATTTGCGATGTTTCCTGTACTATGTATGGTTTCCGAGCGAGGGTGGGACCTACCCCAGCCAGACGTCCTACTTTACAGTCTGTCTAGCCTGATTGGGGGAGGAACGACCGGTTTAAAACGTCTCTATTTTATTTATTAAAGTAAAGTTCAAAAGTCAAAAATCATTTATATATATTTGGATATTTGTATCACTAAATAATTGACAATTATTATTTTTATTTAAAATTTAAATGTCTTCAGATCATTTACTTACAGCTAAGTTTAGAGCCGCATTCTAAACACAAGTACAAGAACTTAGTATTAAACTTTATTACAAAAATGTAACAGGCCCGCGGCCTTTTCTACCAGTCAACCTACAGGTGGTGCTGATAAAAACAAATTTTGGACAAAAGCACTAATTAGAAGAAACTTTACTATACATCTAATTATAATACACTACCAATATGATGTTCTTTAATCTGGATCTACAGATAGTAATACAAAGAATAACGAATAAGGTAGAAGTGATTTTTCAGGAAAGATCGAGAAATAGTGACGCGGTATTGATGTTTAAAAAGTTAATTTTAACTTAGTTGAAATAAGTAGGACTGTTTATTAGTGATGTAAAATTGAATTTGGTTAATGTAAGATGGGAGAAGACTGATGATGTACTATAATAATTCTTCTATGGACACGTATAAGCTCCGAAATAATGATATTTTATTTTATATTTGCTGCTATAATACTCGTATTACAGATGGCAAAATTACTATTTTTTAGTAATTAATTGGGTAGATCACTGGGTATAAAATAAATTATTTGGTACTTACAGTTTATAAAATAAAATGTCATGAAATAATGTCAACTGTCATTGATCATATCCATTTTCAACATGATCTTAGATTTATTAAAAACTGATATTGAGAAGCAAACAATGATATTAGAAATTAAATATTTTGTTATTATGTTTGTGTTTCTAATAAAGTTAAATAAACAAAATAAAAATACGTAATGTGTAAGTAGGTCGGAACTCTAACCCTCTTAGAAGAGACGGTATTACGATTACTCTAACCATTGCGCAGCCCAGGGCGACAGATTTTTGCGAGGCCCTTGTGTGATGAAACGATAGCTTTGTGGACTGTAGATAATATATGAATATTCTGGAAATAAAACAGTAAAAAAGTAGGTACTGACAGCCATAGTTTTCGCTTTTAAAAAGCAACGAATAGTTACATAATATAAAATTAAGTATAAAAACCAATCTCCTTGGAAGAGGCCTATGTCCAGCCGTGGATTATTTGCGGCAGGAATACTGAAATGATGATATTTATTCAGATATTTTTTTGACGTTTGACGAGAAAGAAACGAAACACGAGGATTCCCCGAACGCTACACTATGAAAAACCAAGCTACAAGTTTGTTTGATTGTAATTACTTTATTGTAACAAAAAATAAAATAAAGTACATAAAATTTGAGAGACCAAATCCACAATGGCGGACTTATCCCATATAGGGATCTCCTCCGTGAGATTGGACTGCTTACTTAGTAAAGAATTACTAAATTATGTTTTTAATAATAGATAGGATAAAAATAAAAGATAAATGAAAAAAAAAATCTTTGCCGTTTGTTGCATAAGGCCCCTGTAAGAGAGAGGCCCCGGATTCTGCCCTGCTCGCACCCTCTAAAACCGCCCCTGCCTCTCATCTCGGACGTCGTTTCCGCGATAATGGAATGGACCAGCGACTATTTCCCATGGTTACGGAGAGAATGCCTGTCCTAAGCATAGTATAATTGAATCACGAATTGTAAGAGTACCCCTCGTACAATTCGTACATAAATATATACACATACTATAATGGGGCAGACAGAGCATTTTTGGGTCTTGTAGCTCTAAGCCGACAGCCCAGGGCCTCAAAGACTACTTTTAGCTAGCAACCCATCACTATTTTGATTTGTTTTTCAACATTTATCATGCTCAAAGTAGTTTTGCATACACGTATATCATTGTATTTGGTTGTAATAAGTCATATAGACAAAAAAATTAAGTATTAAATTTGTCATATTGGTAAGCAACTATGCTTTTTTTTCTTTTATGCCAATAAAAGAAATAAAAGCATAGTTGCTTTTCTCTTACCGCGCAGATCGTAAAAGCTGATCAAGGAAACGATTTAAAAAAACAGAAGGCTATCAATTTGGTAGTTTCAATGTCTTCCAAAATGAAATAGAAAATCCTAACGATTTGTAAAATCTTTCAAAATTTACTACTACGGCGGTCAAGAAGCTAGTGACAAGAAATATGGCGGCGTTTAAGCAGAGATTCTGAGGTTCTATTCTCCGTTAAAACTCCTAAATTTGAAGTGATAGGTTGAACCTGCGGCCAACCGCCATCAATTATAGATGAGAGCACTGAACAGTGAGCAGTGAGCGAGGATTTAAGGGTCCATATAGTTATAAACGGCTAGTTATAATGAACAAATAAAAATAAAGTATAAAAATCCTTATTCTTACTAATATTATTTATGTATATGCGAAAATGAGTTTGTTACTACTTCACGCTTTAACCACTGAACCTATTTAGATGAAATTTGATATGGATATAGTTTGATACCAAGGGAAGGATATAGGATAGTTTTTATTCCAAAAGTCCCACGGGGAACGAAGCCCACGGGCACAGCTATTACTTATAGTATAAAAAACATGGTCATTTTGGAATTTTAGGATAAAAATAAATATGTTCTTCCCCGGGTGTCTAGTTAGACACCCGGGGAAGAACATATTTATTTTTATTCAACCACTGAACCGATTTAGATGAAATGTGGTATTAATATAGTTATATTAATACCACATTTCATCTAAATCGGTTCAGTGGTTGAAGCGTGAAGAGATAACAGACAAAGTTACTTTTGCATTTATACAATGTGGAAGGGACGTACCCGTAATAAATCGAACCACGGGCTATACTAGATCACTATAGTATAATGAAATTAAAATACAGTAAAAAAAAACAAAAAATAAAAATTGTCATTTCCATACTAAAATGTTTAGCCCCCCCGGCAAATTGTATGGGAATGTCGATTATTTTCTGGTTTCTTGACTGTTATTTTAATTTTATTATGCTATAGTGATCTAGTATACCTTCCACGATGTATATACGTATTAGAAAGGAAATGAAGTAAGGATTTAAGTATAATTATTTATTTCTACACTGTGCAACTGTACTCATATGTGAACAATCCCTAATCCAGGGATCGCAAACCGTCAGTTGCAGTCAAAATGCCGATAACTGGCTGTAACGGAATTCCTTTGTGCGGATCTGGTGTTTTCGAAATCAGTGCACAAATTAGGGAAAATAAATAAATAGTTTTTTAACACTATTACTATGCACAGATTATCATCCAAATTAAATCATGTGATGGAAAAATCTGCCACGAGCCACGTGAATTCGTGGGCGTGGGTTGAATCCCGCTCGTGGGGCCAAAAATTTTCATCCCATGATTTAATTTGGAAAATAAATTAATTTAGGGATATATATAAATAAATTAAAGGAAGTTACGGACGGCCAAACGGACGTGAAGAAACCATAGAGTTCAGATTTCACTTTCTTCTCATATCAGCGTATTCCCAATTGCAACTTTAGCTAGCTTAGTGAGGAGCTCGATGACCCGGCTGAAGTGCGCATTAATAGCGCTTTCGCAAATTAAGCAACACTGGGTGTGGTCAGCACTTGGATGGGTGACCACAAGTGGCAACATTCCTCTAGCTCCTTCGTGCTTCGAAAGGCCGGCTGTCACCGTTGTATGGCAGTTGTCAAGATATGTCAGAAATCTGACACCTGAAACGTCTGAAGTATTACATACACGAAAGAAAACAGACAATCCTTAGCTATGTTGCTTTAGAGCCGGGAAGGGTTTTCCGAGTTTTCTTCACCAAAGATGATATGCATGACAAATGTCATCTTATGATGTAATGGCGATGTCCGTACGATGCTGAGAAGGAAAACCCAAAGCTATTAGAGGAAATTCCTAGGTTAACTAAAGTTACTGATATAGCCAAGCGGATTAACTCCTTGAAGTGACAGTGGGCGCGACACAGCGCGACGAACCGATGGTAGATGGGGCACCAAGGTCCTCGAAGGGCGACCACGTACTGGCAAGCGAAGCCCACAAGATGGTCTGATGACCTGACTAAGATCGCTGTAAAGCGCTGGATGCGGCTGAAATTATGATTATGATAGCGATTAAAAAAGTTTGCCTTTTGTTTTTTGACCTACCGCGCCTGACGCATTTGGCACCAAACAACAACGTTATTCACTACCAGTACTGACACATCTTTCACAGGTACCTTAAAGTAAAACAAAAGAGAAACGTGCCCAATCAATCTCCAAAGCACGTAGGTAATTCCATTGTTTGTTGCACCTGACGATTTAGTACGGTCTCACAGAATTAATATAAGTGTTACACACAGAACGAAATCTTCTGAGGTTCCGCTCAATATACGCCCTCGTTCCCCGCCCTCGCACCTCTCCCCCGTTCACGCCTTGTGGAGGGTGTTGAGTGGGCGGCTGAAGGCGTCTGCAGCCTCCTCATGTGCCTGTGCGATTTTAATACTTAAGGTACTAACTAAATCTGTGCCTGCCTGCTTATAAATAAATATAAATATATAGGTACAAATTACACTGATTAAGCTAGCCCCAAAGTAAGTTCGAAACTTGTGTTATGGGATACTAACTCAACGATACTATATTTTATAATAAATACATATATAGATAAACATCCAAGACCCAGGACTACTTGAAAAAGGCCATTTTCCAACTTGCCCTGACCGGGGATCGAACCCGGGACCTCTAGGTGGCGGACTAGCATGGTGACCACCAAGCCATGGAGGTCGTTTATATACCTAAATTTGTAGTTTGTCTAATCATATTATTGAAAGTGGCTGGTGTCAGATTCTTTAAACTGCCTAAATGCATCTATAGTGTAAAAAACAAGCACATTGTTCATAAATGTACCACATCTTCGCGAGTCAAACTCGATGAGGTAATTTACACCCAAAAAATGATCACTTTTGTGCTGACTGTACAAAATGCTCCAGGTTATGCCCAGGCAATATGCATGCAACACCCTAGATATGACACATTTTGCTACTCGATGAGGTAGGGTTGAATACGGCCCCACTTAGTCTATCATATTTACATTCACAGACGTGACACAAAAATCTGGACGCAAAATTGAATCCTTGACGCAATTGGAAGCTAGACTGAGATAAAGATAATATAATGACTGTGTAACGTAAACTGAGACAATACCCAACAGAGCTATTTTCCTGAAAATCAATAAGTATTTCCCAGAAAACATTGTAGGAGTTATCGTAAACCTGGATTCAAATCCGCATCTGACGGAAATTGAAACTGCAGCGATGCAATTAAAGTTAGCGTGTGACGAAAGACAAATAAAGAAATGGATAACAAATAAAGCCAGGAGGACACACAAAAAATTGCCTCCATAAACCCGTATGCCGACTATGTTATCTTTTTCTTCTTTCTCCTCACCTTATACCACTTTACGTGGGATCAGGACAGCTTGTGAGTCTGTTTTTGCCGGCTAAATTATCTAGTGTGTCAAATAGCCTTTGTTATTATTTTTCAAAACTAAAAACCGACTTCCTCATCCAAACAACACAACTGATTTTGATAAAATTTCTATAGGATCACCTGACAAGTATGCCCTTTCAAAAAAAAAAAAGAATTATCTAAATCGGTCCAGGCGTCTCCGAAAATCAGTAAACATACATGAAATATTAATATAATTATTTATTTTTATTTTAGTTTATAAGAAAATTTAAAATGTATGTATATTTTTTTTCGTCTGAATAAAATAATTTATTTTGGTGACAAAAAAGATTGCTACGAATAGATAACCTCCGTTTTTTTGGAAGTCGGTTAAAAATGCACAATTTAATATCACTCTAGTGGTAAAGTATTATTTCCTTTTATAATAATGACGACGTTTATTGTATGGAAGGCCCACTTAAACATTTATTTGATTCTGTTTTTATAAGATATTTATTTTATTTGTTGTTATAGTAGCAACAGAAATACATTATTTGAGAAAATTTCAAAAGTCTAGCTTTCACGTTTCATGAGATACCGCATGATGGCAGACAGACAGACAGACAGAAGGACAACGGGGTCTTAGAAATAGGGTCCGTTTGTCACGGAACCCTAAAAACGGACGGAACTTACTGGAAAATTGCGCACTGGAAATATCTTCTTGTGTATTTACCTCGGCAAAATTTCCAATATTGCAATTAGTAGACCATGGATAGTTGTGTTTATTATGTCTATTACACTGTTGGTCTATGCTTTTAGCCAATAATCCTCACGTAGACGAGGCTTGAACTTTAATTAAGAAAACGGAAAGATTTTATGTTCACTCGTTTTTAAGTGTGAAAAGTCCTCACCTTGGCTCCTTGCTCAACTTGTTGACTTTCTTTTTACCTCCGACAAAAAGAGGGGTATTATAAGTTTGACGCTAATGTCTCTCTGACCGTCTGTGGCATCGTAGCGCTCGAACGGATGGACCGATTTCAATGCGGTTTATTTTTATGTGAAAGCATGTTCTCTTAACTATGTTTGATATAAAATCGGTTTAGCTATTTAAAAATTATTGGGGGTTAAACCTTGAAAGTCTCTAGCAAATGGCAATGATGGGATTACGGATCAAGTCGTATCGGTAGTTCTATAATCATTAATAGATATTGTTCTTGACTGTCAGGGTTTTTTAATTCGTCTAGCAAATAAACTTGTTTAACTAGGATGCTCAAATGCTCATAGACAAGTTATAAAAAGTAAAGTAAGACTGAGTACATAAATGCCTAGGAGCCCACATCGGCTACAGACCTGGACTGATGTAGGCAATAATAGACAAGTCATTCCGTGAATGTCGTAGAAGTGACTTAGGAAATACAAGCTAAACAAAGCTTATGAACATCAAAGAGACCTCTCCAACCCGTCTGGCCAGCGAGGAGAGTGTAGTCAAATTCTCTGCTCTGACCAAGTATGGCTTTAATAGTACAGAGACGGTCGTGCTACTGCAGTGGAGACAAAAAAGAACTGATAATGATAATGATACTTTAAATAATGGGGATAATTTTTTTGATCGGTGGTTGAAATTTGTTTCATTCTCCAACATAGTCGCAGCACAAGATACGTGTTTCGTTCCACCTGAGTCAATTCATTTTGCTGTCGAAAGATCGCACGTTCGCACACCTCGGGCTTCAAAGCAGCAAATGTAATCGAGAAAGCGCTAGTAAAAGAAACTTAGTGAATGGTCAAAAACACTGTCGTCGAAGCTTGTAGAGATAAGATTAAGAAATTCTTTTGGCAGTAGTGCTGCTACGTTCTAGCCAAATGTTCTTTAACAAATTAAAAAAATAAAAACACTACATAGTAAAATTTTTACCCTTTATTAAAGAACCATGTGAGTTAACTGAAACTGTACACTGGAAATTGGCTTGAAGCTTCTGTAATGGGAAGAATTTGGCATCAACATCAATGGCGAGTATCACTCACCTTCGATTTACTGACGATATCGTTGTCATGGCGGAATCGATGGAAGTCGCGCCCTAGGCCTGTTTGTGTTGGTTGTGAGCTCCACCCTCGAAGTTGTATACCAGATATACTGCTCATTGACCTGGGTCAATTGACCCTGGCAGGAAATTCTAGCTTCGAGGAAGAATCTGACTCAGCTGGGTAGCGTTCGGGAAGCTACGCACTATCTTCTCCAAAATACCTCAGTGTCTCAAGTTTACAACCAATGAGTGTTACCTGATAGTCTCTTTCTTCCCTTACTATGGGTCTCTCTCTCTTAAGAAGGCTTAAGGTCGTGCAATGCGGTGTCGGCACGTCCTGCAGTGGAGTCTTAAAAGACTTAAAGAAGATGTAAGTTAAGTATGTTGCATGTTAGTTGGTTATTATTAAAATATTGACTTATTTCACCGAACATTTCTAGGGAAGGTTATCAATATCATTAACCAAAGTTGTTCCCACTAGTAACTCGACCCGAACTGTAAACTCGCAGAGCCAATATCTCGGTCACCCCTTGACCAACCCTATGTGACTTTGACCAATTTTGAACTTGTGTGGCCTTATGTTCGATCTTAAAAATTCTATTGGCTAAATCTACCAGCGGAAATCAAAGATACTGAAATTATCATACATATAAACACCAGATTGTTAAGAAGACTTGGAGAACTACGCTCGCTCGATCAAAAATTAGCACATTGGTAAAGCCTTTTATACTTAGGTAAAGCTCGCATATGAACTTGTTAATACTTGAACTAAGTTTATGCAGGTGAACAGGTAATATAAGCCATTAGAATTGAGAAAGTTATGACGGAAGGAACGAAGGCACGGTAATGAAGTTAGTGGAAGATGCTTGAAGTTGGCTTAGTTTGGCTGAACATTAGGCTATATGTTGTGGCTTTAGTTCAGTTTAGTTTAGCATATAAACAGAGGGCGTACTCTTAAGCTTATCCGGTACCTGTAGTAATAACGATAACGTGACGATATCGTCAAATCAATTTTTGTTGCTTGAAGATGCAATCAATAGTGAGTAAGAGGAAAGGTATTTCTTTTAATTGTTTTTTACTTTATACACAAATACAAGTGTAATGGCGGACTTAAATCCTTACCCCTTATTCATAAAAAAATACAAACGTTTGCTTAACTTATTTTAGTTAAAATACGTTTTGTCTCATTCTTTCAATGTCAAATATTGAAAAGATGGAAAGGGAAAAAATATGGTTTTACTAAATAAGTTTAGCACGTTTGTATATTTTTATGAATATGAGAATTAGGCTCTATCTATCCATTAACCTACCGAGGGGTCCAAGGTGTCCGAGGGATTACAGGTGTGACTGTATACTGTTTAAGTTAAGTAATAATTCGTTTTTTAATTCATACAACATATATATTTGCCTAGTTTGTTTGTCAATCTTGTATTGAATATATGGCCTTTTTTTTTGTTTCGCTGCAAGATAGCACCCAAACCGTAATATTTTAATTTATTCGCTGACGTTTTAATCGGTTCACACCGACCGTGGTCTCAGCATGACTCATGTTTCCCATGTACTAGATTTAAAAATTATGCAACATGATAGTTTTAAAAGTAGTTTGATTAAATTTTGTAAAATGCGCATAGAACAACACTGCGAACTTTTTCTTCTTCTTCTTGTAGTGTCTTTCTAATATTGGATGTTGGCAGTCAGCTTCTCAAACTCCTCTCTATCCATTGCCAAGCGGAACAATTTCTTGACTTTGGTAATTCCGCTCCATTCTCTTATGTTCCTCAGCCAAGATTTTTTGTTCCTTCTGAACATTTTAACTCTTGCCAAAATAGGTAAGTAGGTACGTGATTGTATTAAGATATCGTAAAAGCTTCTCTTCCCGGGCAGATCGTAAGAGCCGATTAAGGGAATGGGTAAAAAATCGAATCATGTTAATAGGCGATGCGGCTAGCAACCCATCACTATTTTGATTCCTTTATCCACCTTCTTGCTCACAAAAAGCTAAAAGTGGCGTTTGAGTCTTGCAGCTCTGGGCTCTATCTGCTTAGAGCCGCAAGACTCAAAATGTTCTGTCTGCCCCATTAGGGATAAAGACGTGATAGTGTGTATGTATCGTAAAAGATTCGAGGATACCAGTGGTAGGTGCCATCTAGAATGCTATTGTACTGATCGTACGGGTGTTTCTGTGTTTGTAGTGGATCAAACAGACAGTATTTGCTCACGTAGAGCAAGCAACGTCAAGTGCGGTCAGTTCTGGAGCTGTATTCAAGTGTTTTCTGTTAGGGTTACCATGCTTGATAAACTAGTATCATTTTTCATCATCATCATCATCATTTCAGCCGCATAACGTCCACTACTGGACATAGGCCTTACCCAAAGACACCCTCACCGATCAAGAGCGGCCTGGGGGTTTCAATCAAAACAATCGGAATTCGGAAATAAGAAGTTTCCAGACTCTGGAATAGGTATTATAATTAAATATTTGGAAATGTTCGACGTGAAAAGAGAACGCGAGTTGGAGAACTTGTGGTAACGATCAGATTCCAATCCTGAAGCAGAGCAGATGCTTTTAAGCAACCTTAAAATTGACACCAGTGTTGGCCACTTACACACATGAAAAGCAAAACATACAAGCAGTATTTACTTAAACTACGTAATTTTAACAAGCTTCGAATCCAATTACATCCGATGTAAGTTTACAACTTAATTCGGGATGGAGCACATCTCTGACAGGTGACGGTAATAACTCGTCGCTCGTGTATCGCCGCCCTAATCTAAGTCAAATGACGTCACACTGATTCGTGAAATGTCTTTGAGCAAAATGCCTTACTTTCTAAAGCGATAATGTGTTCACCTATAAATTTTAGTGTTCTTTCCTCATTCTTTGTAATCATCTAAAACCTTGTTTTTTATTAGTCTAACAAGAAAACGTACTTGTTTATTTTCGGATGAATGAGAATATTGTTTTTGTCAGTAGAGTATTTTCTGTCTTTAAGACTTTCTACCGACAAGAACAAGTGTTGATGAGGCAATAATTTAAGAAAGAGCCATAAGAATTATACCTACTTTAAATTATTTAGAATTATTGGGAGGTATTTAAACACCTAAAAGAAATTCAGAAGGTGATAAAATACCTCCCTCTTAAGAGCACATAACCTTCTTCTTCGCATGCTACTGTTTTTCCTGCCTGAAGATGTAGTACGTTGCATTTACTTAAACCTGAGTTCATATATATTTAAAATCGTTCAATATGGATTAAACTGATAAGGCGCGGGTCTGAAACGGCTCTGCTCGAACAAAAACAAGACATTTCACGAAAAGAAAATTTTACGTCCTTAGGTCATTCTGCGAACACGTTTGTAGCTCAAAATTTCGAGTTTGCAATGAAAGTACGGTAGACACGGTAGTACCTTCTTAAATAATAATGTTACACAAGTTTAATGAATGAAAGGCTTGGGGATTACAGGAGAGTCTGGCATTCAAAATCAATAACATTTAAGTAGTCGTTTGAGTTTTGATGGCTTTAATTTTAATAACGGTGCTTAGGTTGGTTAGTAAGGTAGTTAGTTAGGTTGGTAGATCTAATAATATTTTATAGAATGCCTAATTGAAAGCACATTGTTTTTGTTACTAGGTAAAAGTTTTAAGATATTCCTATCCATATATCTCATCATCATCATCATTTCAGCCGCATAACGTCTATTGCTGGACATAGGCCTCTCCCAAAGATTTCCAAAATGACTAATGAAGAGCGGCCTGCATCCAGCGCTTTCCAGCGACCCTGGTCAGGTCATCTGACCACCTTGCAGGCGGGTACCCTACGCTTCGCTTGCCAGTACGCGGTCGCGTTTCAAGAACCTTTTTGCCCCATCGGCCATCGGTTCGTCGCGTCATATGTCCGTATATCCGTATATCCATATATCTAAGGTCTAATAAAATATACAAAAAAAAATTAAATTTTAAAGTTATGGAATAGTAACTTAACGATACTATAAGTATAACGAGTACATATATTGACCCAGGTCAATATAAAAAGATCGTTTTATATCTTGATCTGACCACGGATCGACCGGCGGTGTAACGGCCACACAGGTATGTCTAAAGCCAATAAAGGTCTAAAATGGAAAAGGAAATGGCAAACCACTATATTATCTCTGCTAAAAATAGCCATTGTCTACTCTTACAATGTCAAAGGAGTTCAGTGGACATAAACTAGCGATTTCGCAAGTTAAGCGACATCGGGTGTGGTCCGCACTTAAATGGTGAAAAGTGGCATAAAAAAATTCTCGAGCTCCTCCGTGCTTCGAAAGGCACGTATAAGCCGTTAATCCCAGCTGTCATTATTTTATGGCAGTCCTCAAGCTATGTCAGATGCCTTTAGGCAGCCCGAAAAATCAGACATTAGTGTTGGGCATATAAACATACGAATTTTCACACCGATAAGACTTATGGTCACGAACCTAGCTCTAAAATGTAGATAACATTATTTAATTCACAATACAGAAAAACAAGGAACATATTTTGACAAATCATACAAAAGAACAAATAATTAAAAGCGCCAAATTGTAACTGGCGTCACCTTCCCAAAGACAAATGGACACAACGAACCAAACGAGACAAAACACATTGGCACACAATAAAATGAAACATGGCGAAATTGATAAACAAATTGGCGGTTTAATGAGTTTTATTTGTGTATATATTGAGGTCGGAATTCCCGTAACCCAGTTCGGGGAATATCACGGGCCCGGGGAGAGGAAAACCGTTTTCCTACAAAGTCGCCACAGTGGCAGGACTTGCTTCGGCACAATTTGGACACAAGATTTTTGGGCACATGATAATATTTTTTAACAATACGCCAATTTTACTACAAAGCGTATCTATGATATGACATTGCATATAATGTTATATGAGTACCTATTTTAAAGGTACAGAATAAAAAAAAAATGTGTTTTGTTTGTGTAAGTTGCCTTTACCATGCCTTTACAGCATTTTTTAATCTGTGTATAGGCATCTGACATATATTGATGACTACCAATCTAATGATGGCTCAACGTGCCTTTCATAGCACCAATCTAAGAGCGGACCACACCCAGCGGTGCTTAACATGCAAAGCGGTATTGATACGTCGCTAATCCCGATACGTATCTAATCCCGCTGAGCCATTGAGCACAGTTTATGAATCAGTTTTCCAACTTGATCACTGTGTCCAATTTCGGTTGCTGTGTGCATAGTGTCGAGTTTCGCAAGGGGTCCGGGATGGCAGGGTGTGTTAGGGGTGCGGCCAGACGCGGCGGGGGGCCTGTCGCCAGGCTCCAGGGCCGAGCTTACATAACGCGGAGAAAAGCGGATGTACAACCCCGGCGCTGCCCTCTCGCTCGCACGATCTTAGGACGCGGTTACGTTTGGCCGGATTTTCCGACGACAAGTGTATTGAACGAGTGAATGGTTATAACCATTCACTCGTTCAATAAACTTGTCTTGTAAGATGAACAGTTAGTACTCGTAAGATGAGTTGTGAAATTATTGCAAGTTCAATGATGATGAACAACATGGGTTCCAACTGACGGAGTGAGGTCCAGAGGCAGACCTAGATTGAGACAGAAGGACGAGTTGTCCGCTTTTGACAAAGAATGGAGTGAAACAGCTGAAGGTAGAAGTAATTGGAAACAAAAAGGGGAGGCTTTTGCCTAACTGTGGGACCTGAATGGCTAACAAAAATTTCTGCACTTAAAAAATTATATTATTAGTTTGATTGAATTTACATTAAAAATACGAAATATTCTTTAATCTAAGGGCTCTTACAGACGAACGACCGTCGGCGACCGTCGCTGATCTGTGTCGCGCAACATCGCGCGATGGTCGCCGACTGTCGCAATCGATCGCGCGACACATGTCAGTCTTTCACAAACTGTCAAAAAGTGTTGCAGACCGTCGCTGACTGGTGTCGCGGGCATACAGTCGCTCGTTTGTAAGAACCCTAATACCTATATAAGTATATTTACTAACTCGTAACGTCCAAGTTGAACAGAATAAAATGGCAAATTTACCAAACACTAATTATTGGTCACAATACCTACTCTACAAATATGTAGAGTCAGATTAATATACTCTGATCGGTCTATATAACATTTGATTAAATTAATCATTTTTGAAATGTAGTTTAAGATCACATTTATAGAGATTGCAACATAATTTTTATAGCTAAACTCATTGCTAAAGTATCCAAGGGATAGTAAATAATCTAATATGTGTTTTATGCTTAAAGAGTCGTTACCCTAGACCAAAATATAATTTTCCATACATACAAACGAAGTCTACGTTTTATTACGAAATGACATGCCCGATTTCGGCAAAATTTTGAAATTTCAAATATATTGCAATTATCTAGGGTAATTACTGGTTTTCGACAGTAAAAATATGAACTTGAAATAGAGTATGTGTATAGAATATAATGTTATATCATTTTTGACCATCAGTACTTCTAAATCGTTATATTTTCTTTCAGTTCATAATTTTACTGTGGGAAACCAGTTATTACCCTAGATAATTGCATTATATTTCCAATTTTTACCAAAATCTGACATGTGGTTTTAAAATTAAATGTAGACTACGTTTGTATGGAAAAGTCTAGGGTAAAGGGATTCTTAAATACGATTAACAAACAAGCATAAGGCTCGTTAATAGGATTAATATTATTAATCGTTCTTAATCGGATTCATGCTGACAAAGTTCAGATTTTATTCTTAATGTGACTTTGACTTAGGTATTAAATACCGAATGTTTTATAATAATCCTATAACACAAAACAACCAAAAAGTCATAGAAATAATCAGCTTATAATCGTATAAACACAAAACAACTCAAAATAAAATTCGCAGGAAAAATCGGTGACAGTCTGCGCGCGCCCTTACTACGCCCCGCACATGTGCCGATGGCTCTGACATTTACGTAGTGCGCTCCGTACCGTCGCGTAGACGCGCGTTCCGAGACGCGACTTAAAAAAATAACGTTCGCAATTCGAAAAGAATAAAATCGACGCTGTTATTTTTTTTTAATCACGAAATATTTTTTCAAAAAGTGCCAGTGTTTTTGTTTTTTTAATTTTGTGTTTGTTCTGGATTTGTTTAGTTGAGTTTAGTGCGGGCAGCCCAGGGGTTGCGATTCCCTGGGAGAGTATTGCTATAGCAACGGATGACGTCAAGTTCAGGGGCGGTTGGTGCATTTTTGTTCAATAATGTATAGTTTCTGTTTCATCTGACTGTGCGCATGTGAATAGTGCGGATTTCTGCGTTTGTTTTTGACGTAAGTATTGACATCTGTTACCTTTTTAATTGGTTTAGACATTAATTAAATTAAAGATAGAATTTATTTATAGATCAGACTGATTGCTAGAGTATAGATGTAATTTTACCAGTGCCTACCCAAGTATTTAACTGGATTACAAGCAAGCAAGCACTTACTGTCTATTCAAAAAAGTCTTCACCGTCGTGCTTTCTTCAAATTTTATTAGATTAATTTCTTATGAAAATTTATTTGTATTTGATAAAAATATTTTTTTTAAAGTATAGAATTTATGACTTAATGCCATCTCAACTTATTAAATGGATACGGGAATATACGCGAAATATTGCTGTTTTATTTATCTGCGCTGACGTTTCCATCTAAAGTTAAATAAATCACAAAATATACTTGATCATTAATGTTACTTTTCATAAACTTTTAAAAGCCACAGGGCCATTAAAAGGTACCCAAAGTTAAAAAAGAATTTCTCCGCATGCCACAGACTATCAAACGCGGTTTCACTCTCAAAAAGCTCCGAAACCACTTTTACTATCAACAAATCTGCCGCTAAACTCATACATATTACGAAATTAGCAACCTCAAGAATATTGTGCATTCGATAATAAACTTTATGGTTATAGATATAGAGTGCATTGCGTTTTAGAAAAGGCAGGTTTTTCTTCGCGAGGCCTTCTTGCGTAAGCAGTGTTGACATTGCATGGTAGTGGGAGCGGCGGTACCATGAGTTCTCGCTCAGTTTTCGCTCCAGTTAAGAAGTCAAGGTTACTATGGAATTGGTGCAATTGCAATTTTTTGTTATTGTTACGAGCACGTATTGTATAAACTATTTGAAAATTCAGAAAAAATGGGCATTTAAAATTACGAATAAAAGCCATGAGCAAAGCCATTGATGTGTTCATTAATTTTAAAGTATGCTTAAAAATTTATGAAGACATAACTTATTAACTTTTATTAGTTATTAACTTTTTTGGGGACAGAAAAAAATATTTAAAAAAAGAACAAAATATGTACTTATATGCATATACTTTAATCCTTGTCGAAAGGACGCTTATTTACTGGATAAAATAGGACATTACGAGTAGTAAGTAACATATTTGTAATCTGTGACTTAGGAAATCTTAACCTTAGGTATGTCTCGTGATCTCGTCCAATTTACTGTAAAATTAGAACAGAATAACAGTAAAAATAAAAAAAAAATGTTACTACCAATAAAAAATAGTTTTAAATTAATTTAAGATTTACTTAACTTTAAACTAAAAAGACGTTTTAAATAAAATTATGTACCAACAGTACAAATTTTACCTTTGCTGTAAATAGAATGTAGAGAAAACTTAACCATTTTATCATTATTAATGCATATTTCGTTTTAAACCCCGACCATTTATTCAATAACGTAATATTCACATCCATTAATTACCCGATACTGCACCGTTCACAATCATTTGACATAATGGAACAAGCCATTTTCACAATACGATATATGACGTCACCTCCAAATTAATGAATCACCGTTAAAACAAACTGTAATGTAATTGAATAAGGTTGGATATCGAATGGCTGTGATTGCTCGGTAGATGCAATTATGCACTAATGATGCAGTGATTATTATAATGATGAATACCTGACGCGTTTAAACTTAGGTATCTAGTATTTCAAGTTATATGCTACTAGCATGGTCTAGGTATACTATAAAATCGTGATGTAAATTGTTTATGTATTCATGTTTAGCCTTCACAATCTATAGTTAGGAATGTATGGTATTTAGGTACTCTAGCTATCTTGGCATGTTTATAAATAATGAATGAACTGTACAGGTATGTTGTTGTTAAATTGTGTTTGTTAACTAGTTCACGGGTAAATAGCTTTTTGAAAAGTTATGTTTGAAATTTTAAAAATATACAAAAACGAGTTGAACTCTTAATAATTAAACTTCAAATAGGTATATTGTTAAGATGCCAAATTAATGCAGTACAAAAAATAAGGTTACAAATTATAAGAATAAATTGATATAAACAAAAAATGTTGTAAGATATGTAAGTTGAACAATCTGAGGTTGTGAAGCTATGTAGTCTGGCATTGACATCTTTAACTAAGTAGCATTGACAGAAGATTTCACAAGAATGTTGGCATCAAAAGTTATCATCATAGGAAGTCCATTATATTCCCTAAAAAGGAGTAAAAGCAAAACTATTGGCCTGCAAATGAAAGTACAGAAATCCATATAAAACCATTAAAATTTAATTTACTCAAATTACCGTCACAATAAATAAAATTATTTTTATCAAAAGTGGCCAGTAATTTCCAAATCTTTAAGACTACATTAAAGTTAAAACTAGAAAAAAACCTCAAGTTAATCACAAAAATTCCACGTATTTTTATGCGCCATACATTCTTATTAACACCTCCTATACCTTTCGTATATTTATTTGGCAATCAATATAATAAACATGATAACTTTGTAGCACTTAGGTATTTACTTAAATGAGAATCTTCAACATAACATGACATTGAAATGACGAGATTCCGTAGTAAAGACTAAATTCCCAAGTTGACCCAAAAATCGTAGTACACAAGAATGCAAATGAATGAACGGCGCACGTAGCTACGTAGAAAACAGGCTTATGTAACTGAGGTCTAGTGGATTGCGGATCCAATGGTTATGATGCGATCTGTGACTTTTTGTTGAACGACATTGTACCTACTTAGAATTCAAAGTCAGACATAATTGGGTAGATGACTGGGTTTAAAAGAAATTATTCGGTACAGTCCATAAAATAAACGATACATCATCATCATCATCATCATCATCAGGTCTTTTAGTCTCCACTGCAGGAGTATGACCCTCTCTGTATTACCAGAGCCATACTTGGCCAAAGCAAATTTTTAAAAGCCAACTTCATCAACAAACTACACAACCGATTTTGATAAAATTTCTATGGGACCACCTCGGAAGTGCACTATTTCGAATAAGAAGGAGACATCTATGAACATATATAAAAAAAACGACGGGTTGCACTCTGGGAGTGCCGGCAGAAGTGAAAACTTGAATTAGATTAAATCTATCAAACCCCGACGGTTCACATGTGAACCCGTTAACAATAGAAATCTATTGTGTCTGCGATTCCGGTCGTTGACGGGTTAACGTTGTTCATTTTTGATATACGAAACAGCAGGCGCAGGCAAACATTTTCGCCGCGCCGTAGAAAGAGCGGGGGATACTCCCTCTCCTACGCCGCGCCAGCTGTCTACTCTCCATCCGTCTTCCGAATTTTCGATCAGGTCACGTGTCCTGACGCGAGTTTAACATTTTTTACCCATTCCAAAGAAAGTGCACAACGCCGCTAAAGAAGATTTCACTTCAAAAATATATTTACAGTCAGACATAAAACGGTTAAAATAGTGACACTTTTCATTGATCATATCCATTTTCAAGATGATTTGTGAATCCAGAAAAACTGATATTACGAGCGCTATTTGACTTCAAAATAACATGACGTCATGGTTTTGTATAAATCTTAAAGAAAATGTTTGATTTGACGTTTATAAAAAAGTGTCTGATTTGACTTGTCATTTTGCGGATTAGTGTTAAAAAGTAGCTAAGCAGTCAAACCCGTTCATGAGTTGACGCATTGGTCAGTCGTCATTAAATAATGAAATTGGAACTAAGTGACTCAATTGAAGAAATTATTACGTCTGAATTATTTGAATTTGTAGAGGCCATTACATACAAATTCGAACAGTATTCTACATGCTCTTCGTTTACATACACATATTAACACGCCTGTTTTCCCAAAGGGGTAGGCACAGGCTATGGACTTCCACTTGTTACGATCCTGAAGACTTGCTCTTTGTTTGATGTTAACACACATACATATTTTCACGCCTGTGTCCCATGGGAGTAAGCAGAGACTATACAGATTTCCACTTGTTGTTAAACCTTCTCAAAATGAGTATTGTTTGCGTACTTTTGTTATAAGCAGTTCACAATTCGATATTTCCTTTTGCATTATCGTTACGAAAAAGTTGTAGTGTACTGGCTAAGGACCTATACGTTGAAGACAATGAGCTAATGTACCTAATTGGGGCCTTGTAGATTGCTGATCCGGTAAGTTGTAGCTTTTGTTACATTATGCTTCCAAAATCGGAATGATCACTTTACCCAAAACGAGGTGACTAGTTCACGAGTTGACGCACTTGTCAGCTATTGCTAAATCTTCACTTCACAGGATAACCTCTCGTATGCGGTTTGAGATCTACGCTAGAATGCATTGTTTAACTATGTGACTGATATTCCGGCATACAAGGGGTTAAAGCGCATCTGGTCAGCTACCAGAAAGTAAGATTAAAATAGTAAAAGAAAATACGAGTGCCACATAACATCAACTTCTCCAAAGGGCCTCTACGTGTCGAATCTGTTTGACACAAGCCTCCCAAAGGAGCGGAGTGAAAAGACCCGAAGATTCCAAAAGGATGCAATGAAAATATCAGGACTAGGTTCTTACCTAGTCCTGATATTTTGCATTAGTTACATGCTCATCTTTAAGTACCTATCGTAATTAATTTCTGTTTTTCCTAAAGACTGACTGGTAGTGAATGCTTTAGCATTAAGTCCCCCTTTTGTGCAATAAATATTTAAATAAATAAGAAGAGAACTCTCACTAAAGTAGTCAGTATCATTCACACGGGACCACGTTCTCATCCATTGATGTCAAGCAAAACCAAAGTAGAGCAGAAGTACGTAAAGATCTTATGTAATTGCAGTGTTGCGGATTGCGGATCTCAATGGCTGGGACTTGTTGCTTTTTATCGATCAATGTGGAGTGACTGGTTGGTACAGACTTGTGAAGTTGGTTGTGAAGCTTTAAAATAAGATTTAGAACATCATCTTTGCAAACTACTGCATCACATACAAAAGTAGTAAATAGAGAGTTCAGTCCAAAAAAATACTTGTCCCTGACATGTTAAGAGTAGAAAACTTTCTCAACGATCCGCTTATGAGTCGTGCAAAAGTACAATTTCATAATATATTGAAATTTAAAACAAAGAAAAATTATGTAAAATAAAGAATATCTTAAACTTCAAAAATGAAAATATATTAAATAACAGAAAAATATTTAAAAGTTTCTCTATCACTGACCAAGGTGTGTAAATTAAATCACGTTTTCTTCTGGTCAAAATGTAGCTTCTTTGCGCAAAATTCTAAATTCAAGTGCGTGCGTGCAACAAAAATGCGCGTGAAGACATTTTAAAACGTCATTTGCGGATATCAAAGAGAATATAATCACGGTTACGTCTCTACTTTCGTGATAATATGTTTTAGCGGATATAAGTGACGAAAACAAGGTTTTTTTTTCTCAGATAAGTTAATTCTTGGTTTTGGCCCACTATTTCATGACAGGCATCATAAAAGACATGTTTCACTTGACAAACCACCTGTAAATGTTTTTTTGTTATGTACCTATATGTATTTTACTTAACTCTGAATTAATACGAAAGGTAAGTTATTATGAAGATATATTATTCGTAGGTACTGTTTACTTTTTACAAAGAAGTCGACAAAGATGATCTCATCTCATCTCCAATAAGGTTTTTATAGACGAAGTTTCGGAGACTGGTTTTCTGTTATTGTTGCATTTAATCAAATTATCGTCATAACAGTTTTCAACTTACAATCCGTGGCATAAAAAATAAAATGAAACAAAGCTAACCATCCATCCGTCCATCTGATGACATACCTACTCGTGCATACACTGCAACTATTGTTCACACAATGTACAGGCGCGGCCTGCATATTGTGTGGACTTTACTAACTTCTGACATTTGAAGGTGTCCTCTATATCCATTGTAAAAATCTTCTTCAATTTACAAAATGGAATAAGGCAATGGATATAAGAGTAGTAGTAAACTCGCCCTGTCAAACCTGTGTCAAATCTGGTTAAAAGCCCTACGTAATGTCATCTCGTTCAATTCGTACATAATGTTTAGGTATGAGAGAATAATATTAAAGACTTGATTAGAATAGACTCAACTATCTAAATGTCATCAAGTCGAGTAAGTCTCGAAAGGTCTTAAATGCTAAAAGTCTATATAGCAACTCGTCTAGCTCACAATTATTGTGAACTGACTTTAAACAATATGTTAACACATTGCAGGACACTCTGCCAGACACAATAGAAATAAAAATTGAATTACGTTCACAGCCGTAAGTTTCCTGCAATGTGTTAAAAAAGCCCTGTCCAATCCGTTAAGGTAATGTTGTAGCTTGTGCAGTATGTGTAGGTTCTATTCATCGGTTCCATCCCTGAAATCGCAAAGAAAATCTGCAGCTTCATACATTTTGTAACGGAGGTATTTAATTTTGTATGCGGCCGCAGATTCTTCAGAGGAGAAACCGATAAATAGAACCTAAACAAGCAACGCGTAAGGTAATGTTTACCTTAACGGATCGGACAGGATTTTTTTAACATAGTGTATTGATCGTTGATCCTCCTTTATAGAAAGTCTCTATATTTTGTTAAAGGATAGAGATGTGATAAGTACCTAATAATTCTTTTAATTTATTAGGTTTATATAGGTAATAAATGTATTGCTATAGGTACTTAAACGTGACAAAACAGCTTGTTTACCTAGACCTAGCAGAAATCCACTTCCTCATTTAACGTAGGTATCTCTGGGAACTGCATTATTCATCTTGAACCAGTTCATTGTTGGCGCTCGTGGAATAATACCTTCATTATGTAACTACATAATAGACCGGCGGTATGTTCCTCGTGATCTTAGTGCAGTTTATAATGGTTGTTTATAGGAAAATATTTTATTTGTTAGAAGAACAAAGAATTTATTATGTGGTTTCTGTCTTTCCGTGAATGTCTATCATGCTATGAAACATCCAGATGAAACCAAAAATTGACTTGAAAATTGAAATTTCAACTTCATGGTGCCAAACGGCAGAATATACAACAAGGCCCACAACGAATTAGCATACGCACGAAAAAGTAAAAGTGGTTTAAATTTTTCGCAATTCTATAATACACATTACTTACAAGATTTAAAAACTTAAACTACGTATGTGGCTGTCAAAAATATCTATTTTCTTTTCGATACAAATTAATTTCACCGCCGTGTCAATGACATCGACCAAATTCGGCGCATCCATAGTTGGCCACGTGTGATGAGCCATACCATAGGTACCTCACTTTCACTCAGGCGCAGGCGGGGCCCGCAGTAGGTGTAGGTCAACCGGTTGTTATACGGAGAACGCGAAAAGCCAATATTTTGAATAGAAAACAGACCAACTCGAAGAATCTTATAGGTAGATATTCTATTTCTTTTGGAATATGATGTACGAGTAGGTTAGGTATGTTTGAGTGCTCTGTTGAAAGCGCTTAGAAAAACCCCAGACAGGTATATCAGTTTGTTTCTGGGTTTTTTCTAAGCGTTCACAGATTGCTTTATTATTTTGTTTGGATTAGAATATTGAAGGTAGTTTGTAACAAGAAATATTTTAGCCGAATAACATCCACTGCTGGACTTAGGCCAAGGATTTAAAAAGAACCAGCGCTTTCTAGTGACCTTGTATAGGTCGTCTGACCACCTTGTGGGTGGGTGTCTAATGCTTCGCTTGTCAGTTAGTGTTGCCATTCGAAAACCTTTTTGCCCCATGGGCCATTGGTTCTTGGAGCTATGTTTTGCCCACTGCCATCTCAAGAAGCCAATCCGCTGGGCTATGTCAATGTCTTTTGTTCTCCTGCGAATTTCCTCATTTCTGATTCGATTACGTAGAGAAACACCGAGCATAGTCCTCTTCATAACGCGTTGAGCGACATTAAGCCTTCTTATTGATCGAACTACTTAGTCATTGAATTGCAAATAATTCTGAACTATTGCGACAAATCACGAAACATCAACGTGTAAAATTCGAAACCAATTTACATTGTGACACGAAATTGTCCCATTTTCCATTAAATAATATACCTTTTTTATTCGTCATGGATCAGTTATAACAGCATTGAACGAGATCAAGTAATATTGTACTTTACACTATAGTAAAGGCCATACTAACCAGCCGGCGCGGATCGACAACACCTAAAAATGCTTACTTAGGTACTTTCTTTGGCGCTACAACCCTTAAAGAATTAAAGAATTAAAGAATTTATTTCAACATTTAAACATAGGTATATTTAACACATAATGATCGTAAACAACCGCTATAGTATAAAACTGTGTTGCAGTTGTTTACGCCCAAATTCGGATTACGGTTATAAGCAAACACTTCAACAAAGTACTTAATTAAATTAGTAAGTGTAAGGTAAGCAAAATACAATATTATCTATAAGTTTATAATACTTAATCTATTTTAAGGTGAAGGACTTGAGTGGGGGATGGGGATAATTTGGTAAGTGTAGCTGTAAGTGTGAGTATTGTGTGTTTGTGTGTGAGTGACAGTGTGTATTTGTCTGAGTTAAATTTCTGAAAGCGTGAAAGTAAACTATAGGTATCGCGAATATTCAATCTGGCCATTCCATGAGATTTTCAGTTTCATCATAAGAAATTCCCAGTAGCCATTTATAAAGTTTTCTTTTGCATTCCTGGCGGGTGAGTGGATAAATGACAAGAATCCTGTTTATATCGTTATAGACTTTTGGACTTAGGTAATTGAAGTGACGCCCAGTCACGTCGAGTCTAGACGACAGTATCCTACGCACCCTATCAGACCTACGCTTGTCTCTAGTAAGGTTAGGATTGAAGTGTAATTGAGAGTGTTTTCGCAGAAGAATGCTCGAAATAAACAATTTTCTCACAGATAGTACTCCACTTAGGGTATATAAGTCTGAGGTAGGAAAACGTAAAGGCTTTGATAGCATTACTTTGAGGATGAATCTCTGTGCTCTTTCTAACCCCAACAATGTTGTTTTGGCCGCACCACCCCACACTGATACGCAGTAAGATAACACAGATTGGGCAAGAGTATAATAAACCGTTTTTAGTAAAGGTATGTCGGCAACTGAGCGAAGAGTTTTAAAGCAGTAAGTGAGTTTGCGCGTACGACCAATGAGACATTCAACTTGTGGTTTCCAACTCAGTACATTATCAATAAGAACGCCAAGGTATTTTATTGTCTCCCCGCGCTTTAAGGGGCCACAATTACAAGTAGACGACGCATTGACACTACAATAATGAACGAGAATAGAGAACGTAGTTGGTGGTAATGTTGACTTGCTAGGTGAGAACGGCACATACATGGTCTTATCCAAATTTAATGTAAGTAAATTACTTGACAGCCAGTTCATGACGGTATGCAAAGCAGCCTCAGCATTTAAATGCACCTCATCCCAAGTCTTGCCATCAATAACCAACGCCGTGTCATCAGCATAAGTGATTATTTTGCAATGAGGAACATCCAGATTGCAGAGGTCATTTACATAAATGAGAAAAAGGGTAGGTCCAAGAACACTACCCTGAGGTAGCCCGAAATTAAGTGCTAAGTCTTGGCTGATGTAATCACCAATTTTCACACACTGGGTCCGACAACTTAAGTAGCTAGAAAACATCTCAAGAACAATACCTCTCACGCCAATACGTTCAAGTTTTTTCAATAGTTTGTGGATCTTGGCCTATGTCTTGGCCTCTACAACGATTCGTCGCCATTTCTGTTTGTCTCTGGCCTACGTTCATCATACCTTGTACCTACTAGATGTTTCCCATTTTCCGTAGGTCTTCGACTCCATCGCTCCAGCGCTTTCTGGGTCTACAGACCAATTAACATCGTTATCATCAGATTCATCAGCTTTCAAAACCCCACTGCTGGGCATAAGCCTTTGTTCGTCTGCGTTATCTCGCTTTGTCCGCGGCCGCTGCGATTCAGGTCTTTTCAGGGACTTTTTTATATCATCATCAATAAATTTAAGAACTAGGTTCTTGTCAGGGAAGTATTTTCCACGTCTCCCTATTTTCGGCTAAATGCTTGAATCTTCCTGTCCCACTTTTGCCTTTTCTTTTACGTCATCCATGAACGACCTTCTTGCTTTATATCATTTTTTACTAAATAACATTGTACTTTGTACTAAAGCAGAGGCCATAATACCAACCAGCCGGCACGGCATCACCTAAAAAACAGAATGGCACATTGTACGTTACTGACATTCTTAGTTGCACCCAGAGCGATGCAACTTAGAATGTAAGTAACGTACAATGTACCATTCTTGTTCTGGAGGCAACGTTGAGTTCCAGCTGCTTCTGATTTCGCGCAAATCGCAGAACGATGATTAGAATAGGCGTCAATTTGGAGATCTTCTCTGAATACTTAGTTTTTGGGTCAGGAATATATTGGTTACACTTTCCCGGTTCTTTTAGAAGATAGACTGGCAACTTGTCATTGCTTGATTATCGAATATTCCAATTGTTAATTGAGTTACGCGTAAGTAACAGTACGGCATTAACCTACGTAATATTAAAAATACATTTTACACATTTTACACGATTTTACACAGGAAATTCAATTTATTTGTATTGAACTGCAAATAAATCGGATTTTATGAAGAATTTTTAGTACACGTCAAATGTAACCAAGTCGAAAACAAAATTCAATTCCAGTGAACAAACGATTGCTCGTACGGCTAAATAGATCGTAAACAACATGAAATAGCCGGGAATAGCTGAGTTTGAATGCGTCTGAAAAGACCAACGTTTCACTGCAGCTTTCATTAGTGCTATAAGAGTTTTATTAAAGCTGTTTGTTATTAGTTTTAGGAACTATTGCCGCTGCTATTACTGGACGCCTACCCGGTTAGATTCTTTTGTAAATAAAGTTCGTGAAATTAGTGGAAAATTTTGAAGTTTGTCGATCAATGCACACTCATCATCATTATTATCATCAGGTCTTTTTAGTCTCCACTCTTGGAGCACAACTCTCTCTGTACTACCAGAGCCATACTAGGCCAGAGCAGCCAGAGGACTTGGCCTACACTCTCCACGCTGGCCAGACGGATTGGAGAGGCCTCATTGATATTTATAAGCTTTGTTTAGTTTGTAATTCCTAAGTCGCCTTCTATGACATCCAAGGGAAGAGTTGGAGTGGTCCTATTCTAGTCTGCCCGAAACCACACGGCACGGCAATGCATACAGATCTCAATTATCACTCCTCTCCGATACTTAATATCTTTTTGTTAACTGACCAGTACCTAATTATTTATAAACAAAATGTAAACTATGTAAAATGGAAGTGAATTACATGCTATGCAGACTCGAGAAAGATAAGAAAATATATGTAATGTTAACGAAAGCATCAAGCATCAATAAAGTATTAAATAGCTTACGTTTCAAAAATAATTATATTACCATAGTTATAAGTAGACAAAAATATTACCATTTATGTGATTTATTTTCTTTATTAGGCCCTTCGACCCATTTAATCATATTACCTACATGTTAATGGTGCGAAAAGCTATAACATCCCAAGGAATCTCGGAACTTTTCTCTCAAGGTAACAAGGCAAAATTGGGGGCCATTAGTTGTAATGACTCGTAGGTTGTATTGATTTTAGGAGTCCTTACAGCGACTTTCTTTAATGGTTGGTATCGGACTGTAAGAGGATTGTGTAGCTTTTAATTTCCATACAAAAAGCGATTAGTTCCCTCCCCCACCCCCTCCCCTCTTAAACATAGGCCACTTTTTATATAAATATGTTGTTGATAATATTAGATATGTAAGGCCGTACATTTTTATTTTAAAGAAATATTGCATTGACAAAAGTGATAAATAAATAAATATATAGGGATAAATCACACTGATTGAGCTAGCCTCACAGTAAGTTCGAGACTTGTGTTATGGGATACTAACTCAACGATACTATATTTTATAACAAATACATATATAGATAAACATCCAAGACCCAGGACAATTTGAAAAAGGCCATTTTCCAACTTGACGTGACCGGGGTCGAACCCGGAACTTCTGGATGGCGGACTAGCATGGTGACCACTACGCCACGAAGATCGTCAAGTATAAGTATCTCAATATCCATATTCTATAATAAAAGAATACCTCGAGCATTTTATTTAAATTAAACTAAGCGAAAGGTCTTTGGTCTGCCATACAATGATGTCAGCCGGGACCAACGGCTTGAAGTGCTTTCTGAAGCACTGAGGAGCTCGAGAAATTTTTATGGTCACCCATCCAAATGCGGACCACGTCCGGGGTCGTTTAACTTGCAAAAGCTGGTTTTGCGTATCCCTACCGGGCCACCGATCTCCTCATTTCCTCACCTTTATATTTTGTCATCCAAAATGCGTCCTATTAATTAAATGGTTCACAAAAGGTTTGCCATGCGCCAAATCCTTTATCGTATCATTAATCTTAGCTTCGGCCATTTTGGTTAAAAATTTGTCTTTGGAATGAACATTTACTGAATTATACATACATACATCATTATCACGTCTTTATCCCTAATGGGGCAGACAGAGCATTTTGGGTCTTTATATTCTTGGATTTTAGCTGGATTGTTTAGAGAGGTACATAATTATTTGCAATACTAAGCATATGATAAAAATTTACTACGAAAGCACAGAGTTAATATAAGTATTAGATACAGAACGTAATCTCCTAATGTCCCGCGCAATAGGATGGTTCCCACTAGTACCATTGCGTTTTTGTTCCATGAAACAAGTGCAACTCATTTGTCCCACTAGTTCCATTGGACTTAATAATGGGACAAATGCAACTAAAGTCTCACTAGTTCCATTATCAAAACAAATAAATTTAACATACAATATGCGTCCCCGTTTCTCGTCCCCGCACCTCTCCCCCGTTCTCGCCTTGTGGAGGGTATTGAACGGGTGGCTACAACCACCTCTACAAGGCAAGAATAGTGACGAGAGGTTAATTGGTCATCGTCTTTCGACTAGGCTTTATGAAATTTAACTCGAGAGTTCAATAAATCAGAATAATCAAGGAAGAATCGAATCGATTGCGATCGTGAAGCACGAGCACTGTGTAAGCCTTCTGGGCTTGTCAAAAAAAAATGTATTGATGGGCTTAGTCACTCTCCACAACTTGGCAGAGACATACCCGTAATAAATTGAACCACGGACTATACTAAACCACTAATAAAATAACATTAAAAAAAAAACGACATTCCCTTACAAATTGCCCGGGCGGCTGCACAATATTGTATGGAAAGCCGATGTTTTTTGTTTTTTTTACTGTAATTTTAGTTTCGTTGCACTATAGTGATCTACTATAGCTTGTGGTTCGATTGATTACAGGTATTTCCCTTACACGTTCTACGTGTTGACCGTTATTATACTTTTTACATAAAACGTCTAATATTGTAATATTGTGTAAGCGCAACAGCTGCACACTAAGCTCTTCTAATTGCTGCACCTGCTAAGGCTGTGACACACCCCGCCCACCATTCATTACACTGCTAATTACTACCAGCGCCCGCTGACGGCTTCCTAATGAAATTACGTCGTTAAGTGGTTTAGATTGGCCAGAGAGTGCATCCTTGATGTTGCCCTTTCTACTTTATGAATCTTACAGCGGATATGTATTTAAGGAATACTTTACATACATTACATAGTTTCTCTTCCATGATTATCAACATGCCAAGCTCATGTTTGGCATGTTAATCAACACTTGAGCTCTGCGACCTTTGGCTCAAGATACTTATACATACAAACGTGATAGTATATCAGTATTTTTTCTTGGTACTCGTGACTTAAACAAAAAGTTACACGGAGTCATATAAACTACTTTATATCACGATAAACTTCATAATTTTTCAAAACTAAAAACCGTTTTCTACACCAGACAACTCAAACAATTTTATTAAAATTTATATAGGACCAACAACAAGTAATGAAAAAAAAGAACTTCGTGTAATCGGGGAACATATATAAATATCGGCCAAGTGCGAGTCGGACTCGCGCACGAAGGGTTCCGTCCGTACCATTAACCATAAAAATCTAGCTTGTTTTATGGGAGCCCCCCTTAAATATTTATTTTATTTGGTTTTTAGTATTTGTTGCTATAGCGGCAACTGAAATATATAATTTGTGAAAATTTCGATTGTCTAGCTATCGCGGTTCTTGAGATACAGCCTGGTGACAGACAGACGTACGGACAGCGAAGTCTTAGTAATAGGGTTCGCTTTTTACCCTTTGGGTACTGAACCCTAAAAACATATAAACATTTCACTTGATAACCTCCTTCTTATTTGAAGTCAGTTTAAATCATGTTATTTATAAAACTGCATCACATAATAAAAATACCCGGTTTCAATTACGCGAAAAACTAGCTACAAAGTTGCGACACACCACGCCCTAATTAAACCTAGCACTATTTTTATAACGTATAATATCATAAATCGACACGTTTCATACAGTGTTTACACCACGTTCGTTACATGATAGACATTTGGGAAATTAAAATCGTTAGGGAACCGAAATATTGCCAGAGTTATAGAGTTTTCTGTCAGTGTGAGTCCAGCAGAATTGTTGTGTCAGATTTTATATACAAATACATTTTCTGTGTTTTGAATTTGATATTCGATCTAGTTATATTCGACATGGGAAAGGAATAGCTCTCAACAAAATAAAAGAAATAATATACAAAGATGATATAATTTTCCGCAGATTGCGTAACTAAATTCCTAAGCAAAAATAAACCAAACATAATTTAAGATCACATAAATAAATATACTAATTTTAATTCAGTTCATGACTTTCCCAAAAAAAAAAAACCAACAAGTAAACTAATACTTATTAAAAAAGAAATGAGATATGAAACAAATAAAGAATTGATGATGATACAATCTTGGATCAGCTGATCGCTCGACTTGTATGGGAGACCAAAAAATATTTTTCATGTTTAGATATATGTATGTTTCTAGGGAAAAGTTACTCTATATTCTGGACTGCATTCACTATTAAAATATTTTGTGGGTACATGAGGTCTTTTTGTCTCCACTGCAGGAGCACGACCCTCTCTGTACCCCCAGAGCCATATTTGGTCAGAGACGGCAGAGGACTTGGCCTACACTCTCCTCGCTGGCCAGACGGGTTGGAGAGGTCTCATTGATGTTTATACCTTTTAGCTTGTAATTCCTAAGTTGCCTTCTTCGACATCCACGGGAGGATTTTGAGTGGCCCTCTTCTACTCTGCCGGAAACTACATGGGAAGGGAATACTTGTATAAAATACCAATATTTTGCCCAAGTATGGCTCTGGTAGTACAGAGAGGGTCGTGCTCCTGCAGTGGAGACAAAAAGACCTGATGATGATTGTATTCGATTACACTACACAGTCACTTCTTAAAGTAGTAAATACAACACCCTGTTAGGGCAATATACAATAACGGAACGGCATGCGGATTTATCTATACATACTAGTAGTTCGCCACGAACTTAGACCTCGCGATTATTATTTCAGAATAATGTACCTGATTTGGATTAATTGGTGCAGGTTTACCGATATGCGGATTCATGGTTGTGACCAAATTTCCAAAATAGTGGCCAATCACAGCCCTTTCTTCAAATGACTTTCGATCTAGCTCTGAAATGTCAGGAGCACCTTCCTACCATACATCACATGGATATGAGGTCTACCGTGATGCTGAAATTCAGTTCTGTAACAGTAGTCTTTCACCGAAAAATGACCCATCATTTTTTAAATGACAAAGTCAGCTCGTTGTTAAAAAAACCAGAAAACTATTAATGAGTTTTCGTTTAAATGTTTATTTGTATTGCCATGGCTCTATGCCGCTGCACATTGGTTTCTTACTCTCTTCGTAAAGCTACTTCGCGGGCTTTGATTGCTGTTGATCTCTTGTTAGTTCGTGGCATAATTACTAATACTACTACAGAAGCACAGACAAGCAGCGATAGCGATTGAACGAAAGTTCGCTCAACAAACTTGCTGAATTTAATAAACAAGCCAACAATCAATCAAAATAAGCAAAAACTGAAAAAGAAAAAACTAATCGTAAAATAAGCAAAACCCTTTTATTTTAAAGTCGGTTAAATATGATAAAATTTATAGAACTACTTATGAAACTCAAAATAATAACCATAATAGTTATTCAGAGAAATTACTTCGTGGACCCCGGGGGAGATATGTATTTTTAAGAAAGTTGTTCAGTAACCCGGACTGAATTCACCCTTAAATAGTTTCAGTATATTTTGTAAGAAAATTTGTATTGTATATCCGTTATAGACTCCGCGAGTCACCCTAAACCCGTTTAAGTATAACGTATAAAAAAGTTATTCAGACAAGAAAGTTGTTCAAATAAAAAAAAAATGTTTTCATAATGGCAACAAAAAAGTCTAATGACATTTTTGAAAATATTTTGAAATGGCGGAAATATGACAGTTTTAAAATTTTAAGTCCCCATATTTCCGCCATTTTGAAAAATTTCGAAAAACTGGCTCGACAAAAAAATTCTATTAAGTTGCTGAACCTGCATACAAAATTTCATGAGAATCGGTTAAGAAATGCGACCTGTACGCGAGAACAGACAGACATACAGACAGGCAGACAGACGGACAGACAGACAGACGGACAAAAGAATTTTTTGCTAATCTCGAAACTGAGACGCTTCGCTCGCTTCGCTCGCTCGGTCAATAATAAAACAGTAAAAAAAGTGTGTCTGTACATTAAATATATTTCCAAAAAAAATATTGGGGGCGATGGAGACGTAGTAATAGAGTAAGAATTTAAAAAAAAATGTCTGTCTGTATGTCTGTTTGTCTGTTTGTCTGTTTGTACACGCTAATCTCCGGAAATACTGGACGGATTCAAATGAAACTTTTTTTGTTATATAGCTATTATGCCTGGGCAACAGGCATAATAGCTATATATAGGGTATAAATGATTTTGGAAAATGGAACGCCTGATGCAGAACCATAATAGTCCAGCTAAACTATAAGAGATATAAAAATGCCGCCTTAGTAAAAGTTGTTCAGCCTGATGAGCATTTTCCAGAGACATAAAGTCCACGCGAACGAAGTCGCGGGCTTCGGCTTGTTCCTAATAAATGAAAAATACCCGTTGGGCGAGCAAAGTCTCAACTAAATAACACGAACAAGACAAACAATAAGATTGATTCGACACACTTGCGTTGCATAAAAACACTGCACGCTGGTGCCCAGGTGACTTACGTAATCTGAGGTCGACTCATTCGTACGAAGCTATTGTAAAGTGAGCTTTAAATGCTTCTACATAAGGTTGTACGAATGTAACGGGAGTTGGAGTATTTTTTACTCTTCGCGTGCGTAAACCTCGGGTGCTGGCATTTTTGTGTCAACTCAGTTATTGTGGTGGAGTTTTAAAAGATAACTTGTTTTGCGATGAAGAAAATATTGAATATTTTGTCATGGTTGACTCACGTAGTGTAGCCGGAAAAGGAAGACTAGTTTCGATCGGTTTAGATGATCATCCTTAGGACGAGTGATAGGAACACTAACAACAAAAACTGTGTTAACATAAGTATTTGGTTATTTTTACGTTAGTTTTAATAATATTCAAGAAAATATTACTATTCTGGTTCCTATGTGGGGCAGAAAGTGCTCGGAATAAAAAGAATTTTGTAAAAAGCGGCAGGGTAAATTTATGATACGACGTTCCTTTTGGGACGATACGGACTTAGCGGATGGGGACTAGACGAAAAAAAGTTTAGCGTCACTTTTTTCTCGGAGAGTTGAATCAAAAAAGACTCAAAAGACGCGTATTCACGAGAGCTGTAAGGTGCAAAAAGAATTATTCAAGAAATTCAAAAACAAAAGTAATATTATATTTATGTGAATTAGAAAGCTACTTTAATCTTAAATTATTGTCAATGTTTCTATAGTGGTACTCGAATCTTATACACGAATCTGCAAGTGCCAAACCAGTCTGCTATTTCATTTGCGAAAAATGATGTCATAGATCAATATATATTTTATGTACATAGCAAAGGTGACCCGCTGTCACTACCTGTCAAGCGGTAAGAAGTATTGTAGCAATAATACTCGTGTACCATCACGATGTCTGATGTAAAATTACTATTAGAAACAGGTGGATATGTTGCACAATCTATCTGATGATCTATGAAAATATAAATAAAATAAAAATATAGGGATAAATTACACTGATTGAGCTAGCCCCAATGTAAGTTCGAGACTTGTGTTATGACTTATGAGATACTAACTCAATGATACTATATTTTATAACAAATGCATATATAGAAATTAATACATATATACATCCTATCACGTCCTTATCCTTAATGGGGCAGACAGAGCACTTTATGTCTTGCGGCTCTAAGCAGTCAGAGCCCAGGGTCGTGAGACGCGTAAAGATGGGCGAGAAGGTGGAAAAAGGAATCAGAATAGTGATTAGTTGCTAGCCGCATCGCCTATTAACATTCCCGCGATCGGCTTCTACGATCTGCGTGAGAGAGAATCAGCTGGTACACTAAGCTTTTTTATTACACTGGTGTCAGAGTTTTTAAACCGCCTTAAAGGCCTCTGACATGGTTTTAGGTAACGACCAATGTCCGGGACAATGACCGGGACCGACGGCTTAACGTGCCTCGAAGCACGGATCATCTTACTTATCAGACAATCAGGTGATCAGCCTACAATGTCCTAACCAAACTAGGACAACAACACAAAGTCGTTGCCGCCGCCGGGAATCGAACCCGCGACCTCCGTGTATGAGCCGAACGCTCTAACCACTAACTACACCACGGAGGCAGTTAATTAAGTGTAGTTTAACAGTGACGTGCACAAACATTTTTGACAGGGTAGACAGGATCTTACCGAAATTACGAACGGTTGCATATCAAAGCAAAATACATTTTACCCTAGTATTCGATATATATTATTTTAGGGTGACACAGGGTAGACAAATAGAGGTGACGACAGGGTCCAAAAAGTATAATTGTAATTAGTCCGCCTTTTAGATTATCCAAAAATAATGGACCCCTATTTTTCAGTTTACCACAAAAGTCAAATTCACACAGTTATGGAGCGTCAAAGATCCGTAGTGGGGGCTGGCGACGTCACCGCTAAGTAAAAATCGTACCCAGCCGTGACGTCATGCAAAATTTATATCATCATCATTTCAGCCGCATAACGTCCACTGCTGGTCATAGGCCTCTCCCGAAGATTTCCAAAATTTATATGCGCTGTATCTTTCTCATTTTTGGTTTCTCAGAAAAAAAATACGTGTACAATAGTTTTAATAACCTAACCGATGGACCAACATATTTTTCCATTCGTCATGCCTATTCTATGTGTCTCTAAATGCACACTACTGTAGTTTATAGTTCTCTTCCCGAGATGGAACTTGACTACGTCACGAAAGTGTTGCCACTGGTTGTTCTTTTCAGTAAATTTAAGGAATTTCTCAATTAGTCCATGAATATTAAATAAAATATTAAGTAACCTAGCTAGTTAGTATCTCGCGATTCTCGCGTGATTCATCAATTCAATATTTTATAAATTGATATAATGGATTATTTATTCGAAATTGGTATATAAAGTTCAAAAATGCATTACGCTCAGGTAATTCAATTTCACACAGTGGCAGCACTTCAAACTGAGACGTAGTCAAGTTCCACCTACGTCATCAGCTGTCACGGGAAGAGAATACCTTATATTATTATACCATGGGCAAATCGTTTTACAAAAACCTTGAACGACTAGAAGTGATTGGTATAACTGTGTCACCTGTTGCTGATGTTGAGTCATCAATGAATTCCTGACGTATGTTATGTTGTGGTCTATTGGAAACCAATAATGATGACTCACACACTTAACTAATTAACATATGTGTGTGATTCAGCTAAAAAATAAACAATTTGATGGGTTTTTTATGAAATTAGGTATTTATTGTGTTGTTTTTTGTGACTTGAAAATATTCAATTGGTGTGATTTTTTTAACCTAATTAAAATAAGGAGGAAGTTCTTAATTTTAAATGTAAGGTTGTTTCCCAATTAAAAAAAGACGCCTGGACTGATTTAAAAAAGTATTGAAATCTTTTACTTCAGTTGTTCTGATATAATAGTTTATTGGTACGCTTTTCAGCTATAGGTCCATGGGGACCCGGGCTTTGAGGCGTTCACGGGGCCAAATCCAACATGAAGAGGCCTTTTAGTACCTTTTCATCTTAAAAGTGAGATGGCTGCATCTATTATTATTTATTATTCGTGAAGAACTTTAAATATAATTTGGTTCGATGTTTTTTTATTTTATTTAGCAATGATAACCAATTTTTTGGTATGCCTTCGAAAGCACGGTTATTTATTATACCTATGAATTTTATTTGCCATTTTCGTCAAAATCATACTTATTATTTGCGTCATCTGATGTTATATTGCAATAGGATAATTCATCTAATATTACATGACGTAAACTTAAGTAAGGCTAAATTACAAAGATAATAAGTACCTAGCTAGACCTTGTGCAAATCTGTATAAAATATAACAAATATAGAGTAGGAAGACATTTGAGATATGTAGTATAATTTCATTTGAGGTTGTGATACTACTGATAACTACTGTAATTTATTATTATCGTTACTGAATACCTATTTAAAGAACATTTTTAACCGACTACAAAAATGGAGGAGGTTATCAATTCGTCGAAATGTTTTTTTAAATGCATTTTTTCCGATTTCTCGAAGTCGCCTGGGCCTTTTTTTGTTAAAAATTGCATATTTGTCCAAGTTGTACGGGATACCGTACAAATTTAATCAAAATCGGTTGTGTAGACAGGTGGTGAAGTCGATTTTTAGTTTTGAAAAAAAATTTATGTTGGAATTGATTTTTAAACCAAACTAAAGATATCTAAACTTAGATCGGTCTGCGTTTTGCATATTTTTTCAATAAACACTGTAGATAATATCATTCATTTTGAATCCTCACAACAAAAGTTTGGAAAGTAGACCACTTCCGTTTACAATAGGATAGCATCATTATCATGCGAACCATTCAATGCAAATAACGTCTAAAACCCAAAACGATTTCTAAAGTTATGACCTTTATTTTTATCAGAAAAAGGTTCATTTTTCAACGCTAAAAGTACTTACGTGTTTTAAAAGACGGAACGTCTAAAAATATAGTAGATTTAGTTTGGTGAGAGACCATTACATCCGTTGCGAAAGTTACGTAATTCCTTTCATACAAAAGTTCACAAAACTGGTTACCACATCAAAGAGCATTCGATTAATTGAACGGCTATTTTTAAATTATTTGAAATTGAACAAGAGCTGAATGAAATTGTTAGTAGGTACCAATTTAGTGCTAAATGAAATTGTTTGTACCAAGTAAATATAGGCAGAGAAGGCCGGAGTGGAGACGTCTGGAGGCCGATACCCAGAAAAGGGCCTTATCATAGTATAATTAAAACCAATAGTGTATCGACCGTAATAGTGTAAATATGTAAAATATTTGTTAAGGAAACGAAAAGGCTTATTTATTTATTTTATCCTATACTTAGGTAGAAATTCGTCAGTTCAATTCATTTATTGTTTCCCTTGTGGTAAAAAGTTCACAAAATTACTTATAATAAGTAAACGTAAAGTGATTTTGTGAATTTCTTACAGCATGGATGTCGATAAATGGAGCTGCTGTAGCTACAAAACAATAAGCTAAACCCATTTAATAAACTGTGGCTGTATGTTTCTCTATAAATAAATATATAGATATCATTTAATATTGATCTCGGCACATTAACAAACAGATATTATTAAACTACTGCTTTTACTTTTACGGTCATTTCCTACTAGTATTCTAGTCCTATTTACCAATCGCTACAGTTCCGAGGATCACGATATTATTTGACCTTTAACGTTCCTTTTAAGGTCGATTCTCACTGGTCTTCTTAAAGTTCCATTCACCAACCACTACAGTTCCGAGGCACGGCATAGGCCACGGCAGATGCCGTGGCATACCATTTCGGCCTCGGAACTGTAGTGGTCATCAACAGAGCATCTGCTCATCAAGAGATACCATTTGACCTTTGCCTTTACTTTAACGGTCAATTCCAACAAGTCTTCTTAAAGTCCTATTTACCAACCGCTAGATTTCTAAGGTCACGGCAGATGCTCGTTAAATGACAGATCATTTGACCTTTGCCGTTATTTTTACGGTCAATTCCCTCTAGTCTTCTTATAATACTATTTAGCAACCACTACAGTTCCGAGACCCCTTCGCCTACAGGCCATGGCAGATGCTCGTAAGCTGACAAATATCATTTGAACTTTGCCGTAACTTTTATGGTCACTTCTTACTAGTCTTCCTCAAGTCCTATTTACCAAGCACTACAGTTCCGAGGCCTCTATTCCCCTATAGGCCACGGCAGACGCTCGTTAACTGACAGATATCATTTAACCTTTGCCGTTACTTTTACGATGCTCGTAAATTGACCACGGGTTGATTAAGTCGTTTTGATTTAGGTGCCGCATTAATTAATAAACTGAGTATGCTTACCTACATCCTATTCCTACAATGAAAAGAGCAATTTTGGTTTAGTAGATACCTACAGACATACATTTTATAAATATATTGAGAACAAATATCAAATATCTTTATTTGCTAATATGAGTTTTAGATGAGGTCTTATAATAGTAATTAATTAATTATACATCTGTCTTATCAACCCTTTCGGGCACAGCGATTTTTTCTTAGCTTATATAATATGGGTAGGTATTATATATCTGGTACATTGAAAGTTTTAATTTTATATTAGGTTCAAAATGAAATCTTATATGACAGGTTAAGTTGCAAAACAAATTTCGTAGTTAAAAGAAATGCTCTTTGATAGTCCAAACTTAACCAAAATCTATCAATAAATGTAAGTCAACGTACAGACAAACATCAAAATCGAAGCAATTGCAAGTAGGTAAGTATTGATCGATTCGAATTTAGCGAAACTTTGGATGAAAGGTCAAAAAGTCGATTTAACTTTGTGTGTTTCTGGCAAAGTTTTCTAGTTTTCTTTTTCCAATTTTACCTTCAATTATGATGCTATGGAAGCCATATAGAAGCCAAGCGCAATAAATGACCCTATCATAATTTTAACCGACTTCCAAATAAGATGAAGGTGTTTGTCGCCATCTTTTTTTTATGTACCTATTTTCAATATTATTCGAAGACACCTGGACCGATTTAATTATTTTTTGTTTATAAAGGGTAGACTTGTCAGAAGGTCTCACAAAAAAATATCAATATCGGTTGTGTTGTGTAGTTTGGGGAAAAAGCGGGTTTTAGTTTTATAAAATTATTTATTGTTATATTAGTAGTATTATAGTATTTACTGAGACAATTTTAACTTCCTAGCTATCACGGTTAATGATATACAGCCTGGTGACAGACAGACGGACAGACAGTGGAGTCTTACCAATAGGGTCCCGTTTTTACACGCACTTGCCCGATTAATATTGTATAGTTAATATTTTCATAGTTTTATTAGTTCACTGCTTAAATTAAATAGCGTAATATTAGAATAATAGGCTTCGTAATTTACTTCTATAGACTTCCGTAACTGATATACTTAATACTAATCGTAATGTAAATACTAGTTTTTCAAAACAATATTCTTCCACCTGGTCTTAGAAAAATGAAACACTTAGAATGTACCTGCTACTTCTCTTCCCGCACAAATTTAAAAGTTGATTTAGGGGATGGACGAAAATCTGAAACATTTTCGTAGGTGATGCAGCTAGCTACCCATCACTATTTTGATTCTCTTCTACTACTTTTAACGCGCACTTTGGCTAGCCAAGCTAAAATAGCTTTTGGATCTTACGGACCCTGGCTCTGTTAACCCCGTCATAATTAAAAAAGACGATATTAAATGTATACTTAAACTTTAAGTGACTATTGTCAATTCCATATGGAATATTGAGGTCAAAATGCTATTGTCACAGAATTAACGTGAGTGCTAACATGTTGTATTGATACAGCAAAAAAGGGGAGGTAGCTTTGCAATCGAATATGGTAGGCACATTATTGTGCTATTTTTGAATGTCATTATATGTTGTAGAGAAAATTTGTCTGTTGTAGAGTTTACCACAGCTAAACCACAGCAGCAAAAAATGAATGAAATGAATGAAATAAACGAAATTAATTAAATAAACTAAATTAATGGAATTAATCAACTTAATAAAATTAATGAACCGAATGAATAAAATAAACGAAATGAATGAAATGCCTGAAATGAATGTAATGAATTAATGAAACCTGAATTAAATAACTTTGCCAAATAAATAACTAACATTGTCCCAATACTAAGCAAAGTCCACCGCCACACCCTCCTTGTCCTGGCATGCCTCTTTTGGGTCGCCCACTTTCTAGAAACTTCGATGTTCTAGTTCGTCGGGAGACTTAACCAAGAAAAAAGATAGATGATTGAGATCCCAATCTAAATTCGAGCAGATGACTGTTCAAAAATAAATTATTCGTTCATATTCATGAATTAAAACGTCACAAAATAGTGTCACTTCTCATTCATTTCATTTATTTCATAACAAAACATTTTTTGTGTTGAAATATTAACAGCTTAGTCTAACACACTTAATAATCATTGATCATATTATTCTGCTCGTTCAACATGATTTTAGATTAATTGATGCAGAAAAACTAATATTAAGACCGTTATTTGAGTTCAAAAAAGCTTATGACGTCACGCTTTTGTATTTCATACAAATCTTATAGAAAATGTTTGTTTTGACGTTTAGAAAAAAGTGTATGATTTTGAGGTCCATAGTCTCTGCCTACCCCTGCGGGAAACAGGCGTGGTATTATTTATGTATGTATGTATGATTTTGTGTTGTCATCTAGTAGATTACCTACGTTATCGATTCATTTTTTTAAATCATTTATAAAAAAATCCAATCTACTGGTAAAACGGTAAAACCCATCTATAGCCAAGCTCATCGATTTATTTAAAACCAGACAACCGGACGTAAGTAAACGATCAACTCATGGTTTCATTATGTCTTTTTTATTTCGAATCCTTCCATTATCTAAGAGAGTTACATTTAAGCTCCGGCATGGTAACCATTGTCATTATTTCCACTGACAACGCTAATTACACCAGAATAAATCATTTTTATCGTCACCCCTGGCCGTTAGGGTGAATCTACTGCTTTCCGCCATTTTAACGCTATAAGAAATTCTTATTTTCCGATTCGAACGTTTGCATTTGCAAATGACCTAATTAGGACTCAGCATGTTTAATATTTTAGATCTATTGTTATTCAGTGTTATTTAGAGCACTAACTTATTAGAAATAAGAATTTTATATTCAGAGACGACCTCGGTGGTCTAGTGTCATCATCATGTTAGGCTGTTATATTGGAGGCTTTTTATTTTTTATTTAATACAAAATATAGGTCCCAGTTTTGATCCCCCGTCAGGTCAAAATGGAAAATAATCTTTTTCAATTTGACCAGGATTTTGGGTTTTTATCTATATCATAAGTATTTGTTATAAAATATAGTTTAGTTGAGGTAATATCCCATAATACAAGTCTCAAACCTACTTTGGGACCAGCACTACTATTATCTGTGTAATTTGTTATTTATATAGTATTTTCTTGGTGGAATATATCATTATTTATATTACAACTTTTACCTCATATTAACAATCAGTTGAAATATAAGTATTTTCATAAAACTACCTATGTATTTCGTAGAATATTGTGTTCTGTATTAATTTCTATCGTTACATCTTTAAATTAATTTAGGTAAAAATACATACATACAAAAGTACAAAAATAAGTACAAAAACATCTTTGGTCTCTGTTCCATTTACCTCTAAAAGAAAATATTAGATAGCTATATTTTAAAGAGGAAATACGAGCTAAGTTTTTCATTGCCACTAGTAAATGTTTACTGAACGAAACATTACTCATGTTATGACGTGTGACAACGCTCGTAAGGGACCAGCAGTTTTATGACAAACGTAGTACTCGTTTCTGTGGTCCCATGTGACTCAGACACCTTTGGGAAACTAGTTCCCACACTGCCGACTCCTTGGTCACATAATCATGTATTAAGGCTACCACAAAATATGGATCTTACAAAACGATAACTTGCTTGTGTTCTTTGAATTTGGCTTTTAAAAACAAATGCAAAAAATAAGATGCATTGCCATTGGATAATTGCAATGCATTTTATTGCAAAACATCACATCTCATTTAGCCATCATTTACATAGGTACTTTAATAAACAAATATATAGAGCCAAATTACACCTAGCCCCAAAGTAAGTTCGAGACTTGTGTTATGGGATACTATATTTTATAACAAATACTTGTATAAATAAACATCCAAGACCCAGGATAATTTGAAAAAGGCCATTTTCCAACTTGCCCTGACTGGGGATCGAACCCGGAACCTCTGGGTGGCGGATTAGCATAGTGACCACTACGCCACGGAGGTCGTCATAGTATATGCAAAGGATCATGTAATTATCTCAGAGCTTTGGAGATACCTAGACATTAAGAAAGAAACATACCTATTGGAGGAACAAAAGACACAACAAGAAATAGATTTAGCTACAGAAATTGTGGATTTTGATTAAAAGCGCAATTTTGTTAACAAAGATTACTCCCATCTGAAGCAAGTATTTATTAAATAATTACGTTGGAAAACAATTAAAATAGATAAGCTAGGATTGAGGGAATACGACTTTGCTCCACAACATCCTATTAATTTAACACGAATTATCTGTGTTGAGTACTTAAGTACTGCATCTTGAATGCCTAAAAACACTATAAAAAGACATAATCATCTTTGGCGAAATTCTAAAACAATTAGTGTTTAGAACTCTTAAAGTACTTACAGAGTGTCCAAGAGTGAAGTAGAGAGTGTACAGAGTGTAGTGAGATTACTATGATAAGTCCGCCTTAATTTGTATCATAATTCTGTCTAATTATTTTTTTCTGTTTTTTGTATTTCCATTTGTTTATGGTGCATATAAGAGTATTTTTTTTGTATTGTATTGTATTGTATTGTATTGAGTGTCACATGTATCCTCTTGTTAACGTGTGTTCTTGCACACATAATCAAGCAGTTAAGGCTACAACACACGCATGTAATTGCGTTACGCTGACAGCCTGATGGACGGTGGAGGATAGACATTGAGACGTTTTGGTAGATTAAGATTACGGGGAAAAAGAATGGGACCAGCGAAAAATTTAGCGCGGACCTTTTAGCAGTGAATAATGCCTCTTACAGAAAAACAAATTAAATTCTACTTTATATGAATAATGTTAATATTGTCAATGCAGAAGGAGAGGTTGTTTTTTTTAATCATAAGTAGGTTAGTATTTATTTCAACCCTTCGTTGATTATTTTTACCTAAAGTTCCTTATGGAATTTTCAGAGCATTTTTGGAGCACATAAAAATATATTCAATATACACTCAATTACCGCTAACAAACAAATACTGCTCAATCCGTTCCATGCTACTTACATCTAATACTCTCGTCTATTGTCAAATTGTATGTTATCTGAAATATCTTACCCTGATATAAAGCGATAAATACAAATATATATCAAATTAATCTTTCCCTTAGAAAATCCTTGGAAGAATATACTGATAGAAGGTAATCAGGCCGGCTCGCCCGCATTAATAAATAATACCGCATCCCTCTTCGGAAACCTACCGTGCAAATTGGCAAAAACCGCGTAACCGCATACAGATAATCAAGCACCGTAAACGCATACGGCAAACATTTAAATAACGCCAATCAATACACTGTGCAGTTTGTTTTCCGGAATTTGTGATTATTATGTTAGTCATAATAAGCACCTAAGTATTTTAATTTATTTCTTTAATCTTTAATGTACAAAATACATTTTTTGTGACGACCTCCGTGGCTCGGTCACCATGCTAGTCCGCCAGCCAGAGGTTCCGGGTTCGATCCCCGGTCAGGGCAAGTTGGAAAATGGCCTTTTTCAAATTGTCCTGGGTCTCGGATGTTTATATATATTAATTCGTTATAAAATATAGTATCGTTGAGTTAGACTAGTATCCCTTAACACAAGTCTCGAACTTACTTTGGGGCTAGCTCAATCAGTGTTATTTGTCCCTATATATTTATTTATAGCACAATCTAACAGTCAACCTTTGGGTTGTTAAAGAAATTTCACAGAGACATCTAAACTCTTTTGCCCTTCCCAATGCGCCAAGGCCATTACAATTATTGGCATGATTGACTTCAAGTGTCTTCATGTAGGGTATAATAAAATTCCTTCGCAATTTTTCGCCAATTGGATTTCAATTGACGAATTAGGGACTGAGGCCGAAATACTTGCTCACATAACAATATTTTCTGATGAAAAGTTACCGAGACATTCGATAAAATATTTTTAAGTTTTGTAATGGCATCTGTGGCTCTAGTTTTTATCTCCCTTACAGGTTCTTACAAAAGTAGGTTTAACCGTTCCTTTACCGCCAATACCAGACACAAGTAAAACAATGAACGTAGCATGTAAAAATTGTGTACGATTTGCACCTTAAATTACATACACGCCGTAATTAATTATGTAATTTTTAGTTTTAGTTTTAGTTTTAATTAAAATTTTAATAAGTTTGTATAGTTTGAATTTAAGTTAAATTTAATTTTATTTTCCTATAGAAAAGGCCATTTTCCAATTTATCCTGACTTGGAATCGAACTCAAAACCTTATGGGTGGCGGACTCGCAAGTTAACTACTATGCCACGGAGGCCGTCTAGCAAACGCTGCCAATGATGCCTAGGAAGCTCTAGGTCTGCCAATATCCAAGCGGGCCAAGGTCAACGGGTCCAAAGAAGTAACTGCACTTGCATATTGCAGCGGGCGAACATGAAATACCTATTAATGCTAATAGTGCGCTTGTGAACCTACTTGTATTAGTTTTAGTTTTACTTCTCGTCACGTCTTCATCCCATTCTGTCTTCTTATCGTGTATGTTAGTGACTAACACTAGTGTCAGAGTTTTTAAACCGCATTGAAGGACTCTGACATGGTTTTAGGTAACGACCGATGGATTAACGTGCCCTCCGAAGCACGGATCATCTTACTTATCAGACAATCAGGTGATCAGCCTACAATGTCCTAACCAAACTAGGACAACAACACAAAGTCGTTGCCCCTGCGGGGAATCGAACCTGCGACCTCCGGGTATGAGCAGAACGCTCTAACCACTACACCACGGAGGCAATTATCCCATACTGTACACGAGGTCATAATACTTAAAAGCCAAGGGCATGTTGATGACGTATCATGCTGCTTTTCTAGATGCATCGTCTATTGTTCATCATAGAGGTTGGTGTCCCGGTGGAGGTACTTATTACTAGCGCTTTCGCAAGCTAAGCGAGGATGGGTGACCACAAAGGGCATATGTACTTCGTAAGGCACGAGTTGATCTTGGCTGTCATCATAATGTCAGTCGTCAAGCTATGTCTGATTTTTCATGCTTAAGCAGCTTGAACAATCTGATCGTCATCGATCGATACTATTGATAGTATTGTTGGTTATCAATAGTATTATTATATAATAGCTTTGATACTACCGATAAGCCTATGGATAATTTGGCATTTTTCGACTGAAATTATATCAAATACCTTCAATTTTCAAGCATTCACACCGGTAACTTTTGAACCCCGCACCAATTTCCATCAAACGTAGGCAAGAACCACCGCAAGAGAACTTGCTTCCTCATAAAAAAGCCGCTTCTAAATTGGTTCATCAGCTCGAGAGCTATGATGTCACAGACAGACAGTTCTACCTCTCTCAGACAGTGACACCTCTTTTTTGTCGGGGGTTAAAAATAAATAGAGAGCACATTGTGGTTTAAACAAATTTAATATTAACTGTTAATTTTAGCAGCACCTCATTGGACTCATAATGTACGAAACTGTGACATAGCCACAGTCTGAAATTCCACAGTTTAAGCGGAGGAAGCAGTATGTCAATAGGGCTGCAAGCGGGCCAAGGTCATCAGATTGCAATGCGGGACTTGCACCGTTGCAGCTCAGAGCGGGAACACGAAACACCTATTAGCTCGTACTTGTTTTGTCGTATTGGGGACTATTTGGAAATATGTTTATTTAAAATTCAGTCTGAAGGCTAAATGTTAGAGACTCAATATAAGGAGAAGTACCACCTGGGAAAAATATAATGAGATTTCTATAAAAAACCTTACGTTACGTTTCACGTTACCTATTTATGTAACTTGTTAAATATTTATAGTAAAAAATATCGCCCACACCCTCTAGTAAGGTCCCATGAGAGATATCCAAATATAGTCAGACGAAACGAGTCAGGTAGAAAAACGAAAATAAACAAATGAAAAATTAATTTAGTGGAAATTACTTTATACACTATCACGACTTTATCCCTAATAGAGCAGACAGTAGAAATGGATGATAAAATTACAATTTCATAGGGAAATGGTGGCGCATGCGTTGTCTAAATTGTAGAGCTAACTTTCTAAATATATTTAAAAATAACTTTAAAAAACTACTCATTTAAATGAATGTTTCTAAAACCGTATTTTAAAAAATGATTTAGAGTCAGAACAGTGAATTTCCATCTACGAGCGCCATGCTGGTTGTTAGTGTCATCTTTTTTGCTTTTTATTACGGCACTGGCAACACTGTCCTTTTTTACAGCGGGCTAACAAGCACACGGCACAATTTTCACTGGCGAATATTTTGTGGAAAATTGAAATAGGAATCAAGAGATATTTTTTATATCTTTCATGTTAGTTAAGATTCAATTTTATTTTAAAAACAAAAATGGTGTGTCAATGAAATTTTAAAATGTTTGCAAAAGTCAAAGTTGCATATTCATTATTTTATTTATGTATTTAAAATCTCTATTGAAACAAAAGCTACAATAGATAGACTTAATGCTAAAGCATTCTCTCCCTGTCAACCTTTAGGAAAGAAATAAGATTCTTTGATAATCAGTATAGTATGCGTCCGCTTCCAGGTCACTTCATTCATGCCAACTATTGCCGGCCAACGAGCACTAACTAGATACTGGTCAGTATTCATGCAAACTATAGCTGGCCAACGTAATGTAACGGACACTAACTACTGACCAGTCCTTTCGTACTAGCCACCAATTATATACTTATATCTATATCAATACTTATATCAATACTTAGTCGATTCATGCCCTTACCGATGATGCATGTGCACTACTAAGCCTAAGCAGGAACTCTCACAACTCCCAAAAAGCTCGAAAGCTACGAGTAAGTAAATACAAATTTTAAATGCTAAAGCTTTAAGCGTGACAGTTGGTGTAAATATCGAATAACCGGCCAAGTACGAGTACCATTATCTACAAAAAATCACGTTTATTGCATGGGAGCCCTCCTTGTATATAAATTTTATTCTGTTTTTAGTATTTTTTGTTATAGCGGCGACAGAACTACATCATTTGTGAAAATTTCAACTGTCTTGCTATCACAGTTCATCACATACAGCCTGGGACAGCGGAGTCTTAGTAATAGGGCAGGACCCTTTTTACCCTTTGGGTACGGAACACTAAGTAAGGAATCTAAATACTAATGAGTTGCTTAGTTATGATTTAGATTCTCGCCCATTCCCTTGATCACCTTTTACGATCTACGCAGGAAGAGAAGTGGTTCATTCTAAGGTTCATCTTTCCTCCCAGACCACCGTGAATGAAGTAAATATGCATTTGCGATATCAATGAAGCCCACGGCCTGGCCCGTTGTTTCCCGCCATTTTACCCGTACCTTAACTTGTTCAAACATTAATACGAGCCCGTGCGGATCATAACATATCCTGTTACGTTCCGAATGTTGCGTATTCGCTTCGCTCGAAATAATTAAACACATAAACCCAAGTTCCCTTACGAATTAAATTGGGTGCGTTCAGAGACGTTTGTTACGTTCGTTAATACCTTTTACTGTTATTCACGTGTTCTTGGCGTATTTGACACGATCGCGTTTAAAATTTCGTTACTTGAGAGTTTCTATATAGGTATACTGTACTGGGTTTCCTTCGGCGTTATCTTACTAGAAGTGGTCGTTCCGAAACGCTTGTTTGTAGCTTTTGCACTAAAATAATATAAAGTGCGTGTTTGGCCACGCGCAGTTTAGGGTTTCCTAGTTGCAAATGCTCATTTGAGTTCACGGGACTAAAAATGTCTAAAAACTAATTTTGTATTAAATTTGAATGAAATTTTACTTTTTCGAGTACATTAGTATTTTGTCACCTTAATTTGTAAACCCTTACTAGCTATGATAGTTTTTCTTTAAACTTCGTTATATATCAATGCCGTGTTTTTTTCGTATGTATTAAAAATATATATGTATACAACCAAATATTTCAGAAATGGATCGCTAAATCGAAATATGGTGATCCAAACTCGCAATACTACCTATTTATTCAACTCTCACTTTACTCTCGTGTACAGAAAGAAGCTACTCCAAAAAACTTTTTTTCATGATTTTGTTTTACTACTTTATCGACATGGTTAATAAACATAACCATGGCTTTCTACTACTTAAAGTCTTTGAGAAGAACTGTGGACAGACAGGCTTAGGCTTGACTCTTAAAATTATGGCTGCCTTTTGATCATCAAGACTTTCCTCGGAAAAGAAGAAACAATCTTTTTCTTTAATTTAAAAGTCAGATTGTTCGATAAGTAGAGTTATTTTTGTTTGTCTTTCTTCCTCTAAGTTCTGAGCATGAATGTCTTTCCTTACATTTAACTTTGTAGTACGAAAACCGAGGGTTTATTTAAAAAAAAAATTGGTCCATAAAAAATGTTAAATTTCGCCAACCAGCCAGTAACACGTAAATTATTAAAATACAATTTTGCCAACAAAAAATAAGTCATATTTCATTTTAATTCGACCAAAGCTTTTTCCGAAGGTCGCCACCGTGTCGCCACAAAGGTAGGCATTCAAACGCTCTGATTTGAAATAAATTGTAGGAGGCTCGCGTGAAAAGCTCCAAAACACCTATTGAAGTTCAAAATTAAACTTCCGCGGTAGTACAGTCAGGTTTAGTCTGTGAATTTTTTCTTTCAAAATAATTTTCACTATGAAAAAAAAGAAATACATACATACTATCACGTCTTCATCCCTAATGGGCCAGACAGAGCGTTGATGAAAAGTAATAGCCTACTTATATTGTATATATATGTATTAAATTTTCGGGGTCCAGTGTATGGATTTGAAATAAATTATTTGATAGGAAACGGAGATATAATCCAAAATTTGTTCTTGTGCCCTAGATAAATGTAAATATATAGGGACAAATCACACAGATCGAGCTAGCCCCAAAGTAAATTCGAGACTTGTGTTATGGGATACTAACTCAACGATACTATATTTTATAACATATAGATAAACATCCAAATCCAGGACAACTTGAAAAAGGCTTTTTTCTAACTTGCCCTGACCGGGGATCGAACCCGGAACCTCTGGGTGGCGGACTATAGTATGGTGACCACTACCACGGAGGTCATCATAACCCTTCAAACTATCTTATATATGAACTTAAATAGTTTATAGTTTAAAGTTAATATGTGAAGCAAACGTGACAGTTTTCCGCAAATGTGCTTAGAAATTTTCATCTTCTTCTTCTTCTTCTTCCTTGCCTTTTCCCTATTTGGGGTCGTCTGTGTATGTCAACTTCCTCCTTAACCTTCTATCGTTTGCCATCTCTGTACTGACCCCCCGTTCCCCCATATCCAATCTTACGCATTCCCACGTCTTTCTCGGCCTTCCTCTTCCTCTATACCCGACTACTTTCAAGTCGACCATTTTTTTATTTAAGGTTAATTCCATATTTACGATTAACAATTTATTTCAAGTGAGGGCACTCCTCACGGTATTTCTCTCCGCTCTGTTTCCATATTTTATTTGATAAGCTTTGATGTGTGACATAACTGGCATTCGGCAGTTTTTATTTGAAACGCGATACGTCGATACGTGACTACTCGGGCGAAAAACATGCTTTTAACATTTAATGAAATGTTCGGAATTTATTTTGGTGTTTGTGATACTCTTATGAATATTTTTTTATTAAACACTAGCCGAAGCCCGCGACTTCGTTCGCGTGGATTTTATGTCTCTGGAAAATGCTCATCAGGCTGAACAACTTTTAGTAAGGCGGCATTTTTATATCTCTTATAGTTTAGCTGGACCATTATGGTTCTGCATCAGGCGTTCCATTTTCCAAAATCATTTATACCCCATATGTTGTCCAGGCTTAATAGCTATATAACAAAAAAAGTTTCATTCAAATCCGTCCAGTATTTCCGGAGATTACCGTGTACAAACAGACAAACAGACAGACATTTTTTTTAAAATTCTTACTCTATTACTACGTCTCCATCGGCCCCAATATTTTTTTTGGAAATATATTTAATGTACAGACACACTTTTTTTCTGTTTTATTATATGTATAGATTTGATAATGTTGGTTTTCAAGGTAAAAACGGGACCCTATTACTAAGACTCCGCTGTCCCTCCGTCTGTCTGTCAGCAGGCTGCACCGCTTTAGCAACAAATATTAATAACCGGCTAAGTGCGAATCGGATTCGCGCACTGGGGATACATAATTTGTGGAAATTTCCACTGTCTAGCTATTGCGGTTCTTGAGAAACAGCCTGGTGATAGACACACGGACAGACAGCGAAGTCTTAGTAATAGAGTCCCGTTTTTACCCTTTGGGTACGGAACCCTAAAAAGAGAATAAAATAAATATTTAAGTACGGCTCCCATACAACAATCGGGAATTTTTATATACAATGTTACAGAACCTTTCGTGCGCAAAGCCGACTTAGTTTTCTCCGTTTTTTAGCCCCAGCAATAGGCCCCTGGTAGGTAATAATGATAGTTTTGCGTGTGTGTATATTATTGTGACCAACTCTAGTCGTTCCTGAGACTAGAAATAAACATTGGTGTGTAATATTTTTAGATCTTGAGTTTTGTCTACCACGATTTTTTTTTAGTTGTCTACCCCGTAAGGAGTAAAGATGTTAAAAGAGTATCTATCAAGTCTTCAATATGTAACTATTCTACAAGAATGATTTTTTCCCGTAATCTGGAAGTATTTGCTGTTTGATCTTTTAAATTCGCGAAATATTTCAATATATTCGTCTTATGTTTTATGATACTAACTTAATCCTTCTACATATTGGAGAAGGGATACTGAAACCTTTTTTTTTGTCACGAGTTTCTTTATTGCTAGCATTATAAAACATGCGTGCCACTCAGACCACATCTTTATCCTAAATTGATTCAAAAATAATGGACGTAGAACGTCGTAATTTCGTATAAAGGTACGGTCGGACTAACAGTTAAGAGGCCAATTTACGTCATATACAGTCTCGTCGTATGTAAAGAAATCCTAAAAACTGTTCCCCAAAAGAAATATCTGACAAAAGCGAAGATAGATTGAATTCGCTTTCCGCTGTGACTGTACTTCGCAAACTTGACCCAATTCCTTTTGAACTTTTTCCTCGTAACCTTTGGAGCGGCAAATAAAACTAAATAGATTCGTTTATGGAATACCGCGAATAGAGTTGGAGATGGAACCTACTCGTACTTACTCAAGTTGGAAAATGGCCTTTTCAAATTTTCCTGGGTCTTGAGTGTTTTTCTATATACACGTTTTTTATCATTAAATATATAGAGGTAGTATCGTTGTGTTAGTGTTCCATGATAACACAAGCTTAATCTATATATGTCTTTACTCTTTACATACTCTATAGTATACATTATAGACAATAGTATTTTTTTAAAACTTTTTATGTTCTTTTTTTAATGCCAGAATTTTCTGTAGAAGCTTTTGTTATTTTTCGACTTCATCATAATTTAGATATTCTCACTAAGATCAGATATATCAAGACATAATTAAAAAAAAAATCAGATTAATTAATTAAAAAATGCTTTATAAAGTAGGAAAAGGTTTAATCACCAACCTGAATATTATATAAATAGGAAGTTCGAAGAATAATGTTAGTAGGTAGGTCTACTTTATAATTCATAACTACATAAGTACCCTCTATCTAGGCTATGGAATTTAACATTTTACAACTCTACAATTATTAAAACAGGTTTATGGAAATCCAGGCCACAGGACATCTACCTCGCACCATTCACAATTTTCCAAGGTTTTCTGTGATTATATACCTATTAGCCTAGCTTAGCGATGTAGTGACTCAACAGAGGAAGAAACGACTTTAAGTTTTAACTCTTGTTTAACTTGAAGTTTACAAGTTTTAAAGTAAAACATAAAGTATTAACGGAACTCTAAATAGTTCATCGGTGATCTTCAGCCTAGCTTTACATTTTTCAGAAAAAATGTCTTAATTTAATTTATTTAGAAAGAAGGCAGGAGGACAGAGTTATCCTTCTGCCTTTTTCTATAAAAAATATTAATCTGTAGGAAATATAAGAAATTACTCTTCGTATAAATTAATTAAATATATACGGGCAAATCACACAGCTTGAGCTAGCCCCAAAGTAAGTTCGAGACTTGTGTTATGGGATACTAACTCACCGATACAATATTTTATGACAAATACATATATAGGTAAACATCCAAGACCCAGGTTATTATGAAAAAAATCATTTCCCAACTTGACACCTAACTGGGGATCGAAACGCTGAAAAAACACGTTTCTTGTATGACGACCCGACAAACGACAATATTGTTATGCGGCCATAGTAATCGGTAAACATTTCAAGTGCCTAACTATTACGGTTCAAGAGAGAGCCTGTGACAGACGGACAAACAGACAGACAGATAGAGAGCGGAGTATCAGTAATAGGGTCCCGTTGGCACTCTTTGGTTACGCAAGCCTAAGAAAAAGTGTAACAGACGTGATTCTTTAAAATTTAAAAGGCAGAACAGTCAGCTTTAAAAGCGCAGTAATTTTTACCCGCAAACTTGGGAGCTTGGGTAAAAATCTGCAACGATTCGCGTCGACAAAAGGCGGGATTTGTCTGAATTATATAATTGTCACCCGGCTTTGACCGGCGCTATAATTATTCTCGCGACCTACTTCATTTGTGGTTGCTTTTTAGACATTAATCTTTTATCATGTCGATTTAAGGTAGCATAAAGTGTTCTCAATCAACCAAGCAGCAATTTTGTTATCAGGCAATGGAGTGATAATTGTACGAGTAGCATACATACATACATACTATCACGTCTTTATCCCTAATGGGGCAGACAGAGCATTTTGGGTCTTGCGGTTCTATGCAGAGCCCAGGGCCGCAAGACCCAAAAGCCACTTTTAGCGTCATGGTGGGCGAGAAGATGGAAAAGCAATCAATACAGTGATGGGTTGCTAGCCGCATCGCCTGTTAACATGATTTGCATTTTTGCCCATTCCCTCGATCGGCTTTTACGATCTGCATGGGAAGAGAAGCAGCTGGTACATTCTAAGTTTTTTTTATTTCTCCCAGACCAGCATGGGAACTGTACGAGTAAATAGTACCTTAATGGGACAAACATGGCATCTTGGGTCTTGCGGCTCTAAGCAGACAGAGGTCAGGGGCGCAAGACTTAAAGGCCACTTTAAGTGTGATGGTGCAATTTGCGTAGCTAGATGGAAAAAGAAATAAAAATAGTAAGGAGTTTCTAGCCGTACATTTGCACCCATTCCCTCGATCGGCAACTGGAACATTCTAAGTTTTTGCTTTTATACCAGACCCCTCTCTCTCTTTCAACCTTACTCCACCCACTGTTGGGTGTAGGTCTCCTCATATGCACGCCATTCTCAGACCAGATCAGCATGTAAGAATGTTTATCTATCTTTACACGCAATTTTTTAAAACCTTATCCTTTTCCTCGGAAAAATAAAGCGATTGTCACAAAGACTACAAATTGCTTCGCGTTTCCATATCTAAGAAAACTTGGCCACTTTAGCTTTCAATTCTTTCTTTTCCTCCGCAGTTTTGAATATCAAACGGTTGAAAGTTTGCAAAACGCAAAGTTTAGCAAGGCAAAATGTACGTAGCACCTCGCTCAGAATGTTTGCATGTATGTTTATGAGCCAAGACTAAAATGGTTGGCTTTGAAAATACCTCAACGTAATTTGTTTTTTATTTGACTGCTTGCTGTATAATTTTTTATAATATATCTTTCTTATTTTATTTAGATTTTTGATAGGGTTTTACAAAAAGTGTAGCAAGCATAAAGTATTATAGTAGATGCAGACGCCTAGCAAGCTAGTGAAGTAAAGTTTTTAAAGATAGACGATGATGATAATGAATAGTATTATAGGTAAGTACTAATAATTCACTTAATCAAAGAAATACGTAGTTACAAAATAAAATTAATACCTTATTAATATCAAAACACGGGTAACTCACGTATAGAGTCAGCTACTGCCGACATGTTTCGACCTCATCCGGAGGTCTTCATCAGGGCGAATGTGACGAGAGGCCCGTACACCGCACCGGCTCGCGACACACTCAATCTCACGTTAGTTTTAACCAAAAAATTAATACCATTATTTCTAAATTCTATATAAAAAATCTAAAATTATGAAGTGTATCACCCCTTAAAATATTTGTACATAATAAATAACTGGCCAAGTGCGAATCGGATTCGCACACTAAGGGTTCTGTACCATTATCTATAAAAATCGTGTTTGTTGCCCCCCTTAAAAATGTATTTTATTTTGTTTTTAGTATTTGTTGTTATAGCGGCAACAGAAGTACATAATTTGTAAAAATTTCAACTGTCTAGCTCTAGCTATCGCGGGTCTTGAGATACAGCCTGGTGACAGACAGACAAACGGACAGACAGCGAAGTCTTAGTAATAGGATCCCGTTTTTACCCTTTGTGTACGGAACCCTTGAAAGGAAATTGTATACTGAAAAATGGTTTTATAGGTTGAATATTATACGGCTTGCCCTGAGGTCCCAGAGGCAATCGCTTGATGCTGATTTCGTTATACGTCGTATTAAACACCAATGAAATCAAATTATTGTTGAAGCCAACAGGTTTAATCTAATCGAATTTCCGGCTTGATCAAACCTAATGAATAGTTAAAGGGAAGTGAAGTAAAGTTTTATTGGTCATGAAAAATTAATGGGCTAGTTCTAATAGTTGGTTACCCTACTCTTTTGGGTACCTTTTTGAGTACCTAAATTTTGAATTAAAAACACATTTTTGTAAAAAATCTTTTTATACTTAAATGTAGCTAAATATCCATGTATTCCGTTAAAGTTCAGATCAAGAAAAAAATACAGAAAACGCTACCAAATCCAGAAAATACTAAAAAGGTTTATTACGTTAGTAGCGTATGCAACATACTCTCAACAAGTAGCATACACAATACAGCCTCACAAAGATACAATTAGTCTGAAAGGTTCTCTAGAGCTGTACCGCGGGAAGCCTTAATGCCTTACATACATTGAAGGGCCTTAGACCGGGATGAGCAAAGATAGAGCGAACGGAGGGAAACATAAAAGACTATTTTAATCCCGGCGGGAAACGGTGAGAGAGACATTAAGTTACCTTATTTTGAAACTTCCGTTTCCAAAGGTACCATAGTACTTAGGGGGGACTGTCTTAAATTTAAATTTGTGTACATTGCCCGTTTTGACAACAAATAAATTGTCATCAATAATGATTGCTGTTTTGTAAAGATACAAGTTTATTTGCCAGACAGAGATATCGTCTAACTGCTAACACTTTTCTTGTGAACATTGTGAACGTCAACAAAGCCTCATCTGTCCTTTTATTTTTAGTCATTTGACGTACTTATCCTTTGAACCGTTATTGAACTTTTTGAAAACCGTCATTTATTATCTTGAACAATGTAAATATCCAGGTCCTAGATCAAGACCCTGTCACAAGATAGTAGATATGTACGATTAGTATATATGATAATTATGGGATGTTAACTATGGGATTCTAACTCAACGATACTATATTTATAATAAAAAAATATATACTTATATAAACACCCAGGAAAATTAAAAAAAGGCCATTATCCATCTTGCCCTGGACGGGGATCAAAATCGAAACCACCAAACGGCAGAATAGTTTAGTTGCCACTACGCCACGTAGTCGTCATGCTATGCTACTCATATCATATTGATAACTAGCTGGTGCCCGCGACTTGGTCTGCGCAGGATCACAAAATATCTTTATAAATTGTAACCTATGTTTGTGTTATTCTGATGTATAAGCTATACATATTATTGTAAAGTTTCATTAAAATCCATTCAATAATTTTTACGTGAAAGAATAATAAACATCCATCCATACTTACGAAATTTAGCGTTTATAATATATTAGGATGATATTCATTCAAATAATACCCTTGCTCAACATAAAAATGGTATCAATTACGACTGTAATTATGTAAGAAAGGAGAAAATACGCCCACCTGCCTGACCCGGGTTTCAAGGTAACAAAAATTGCCAAGATTTGCCGCTCGCGTGCTCGCCCGGGTGAAATGTACACCAAGTTATGTGCTGACGAATGGAGTCGCTCGAAATCGATAAGCTTTTGATGTTTATTTTTGGTGATGGGAGAAATTTTAATTGAAAGTATTTTCTCTACAGTTTACGGTTTTTAAGGTAACAAAAAATGACAAGATTTACCGTTCGCAAAATGACAAAAGGTGTCACTGGAAATCGATTTTGTTCTCATCGAAAGCTTTGCCCCCTTATTCATAAAAAATGCTCACTGAACCTAATTTAGTTAAAATAAGTTTTGTCTCGTCCTTTCAATGTCAAATATTCAAAAGAGGAAAAGGGACAAAACACGTTTTGTCTAAATAGAATTAGCAAATGGTATTTTTTTATGAATATGAGGGTGAATGATTTTTGTCTACAATGCATAGCTTTCAAAGAAACAAAAAATGCCAAGATTTACCGTTCGCGAAATGTACCTACCTACGCCTAGTATGGGCTGACGCATCGAGTCCCTGGAAATTTGGAGATTTGTTCTCAAACGAAAGCTTTTGATGTGTATTTTTAATGATGATAGAAATATAAATTGCAAGGATTTTTTCTTAAAAAATGTTAATGATCAATCGCTTCAATTTGTGGATACAAAACATAAATATAGGGTCAAATTACACTGATTGAGCTAGCCCCAAATATGAAGGCATACAATCGAAAAGGGATTCACTGACACTAAACAGAACTGTTCTTTTATAACAACTATAAACATCGGTATTTAGGTTCTTGCGGCGCTATACATGCAGAGACCAGGGCCACAAGACTCAAAGGTCACTTTGAGTCTTGCGGCGGCCCTGGGCTGGCCTGGATGAGAAGACGGTAAAGGAAATCAAAACAGTGATAGGTTACTAGCCAATGTCGTATTGATTGAACATTATTCGGATTATTAGTTTTTAGGGATCCGTACCCAAAGGGGAAAAAATGGCCCTATCTCTTACATTAAGATAAAGGTGACACACACACGGACAGTGGAGTCTGTAATAAGGTCCCATTTTTACCCTTTTGGTACAGAATCCTAAAAATGAAGTTAGTAGTTTGTAACACTGACTCATATGCTATTTATTTTGTACGCTATTTATTTATTATGCTATTTATTTAGTACGTCTTCGAAATAGGCGTGTTACCTGTAAATAAGTAAGCTCCTCTCATCGGCCGGTTGTCGCAGTCCTTTGAGAGAACCCGAATTCTGCTCCTCCAATCAATTTGTTAGCAAATACGTACACGTGAGTTTACTCACATATAAGTTTAGCGTAGATTCTGGCAAGGCAAATATTTAATAACTAGCTGAAGCCCGCGACTTCGTTCGCGTGCACTTTATGTCTCTGGAAAATGCTCATCAGGCTGAACAACTTTTAATAAGGCGACATTTTTATATCTCTTATAGTTTAGCTGGACCATTATGGTTCTGCATCAGGCGTTTCATTTTCCAAAATCATTTATACCCTATATGTTGCCCAGGCTTAGTAGCTATATAACAAAAAAAGTTGCATTCGAATCCGTCCAGTATTTCCGGAGATTAGCGTGTACAAACAGACAAACAGACAAACAGACAAACAGACAAACAGACAAACAGACAAACAGACAAACAGACATACAGACAAACAGACAAACAGACAGACATTTTTTTTTAAATTCTTTCTCTATTACTATGTCTCCATCGCCCCCAATATTTTTTTTGGAAATGTATTTAATGTACAGACACACTTTTTTTACTGTTTTATTATATGTATTTAATAATATGTATTTTAACATTTCCACCTGTCTTTATTTTTTATTTGCTGTCATATTTTATTTTATTTTATTGAGTAAAGTATACACCAACAGTATTTACATACAACATTCAAGCATGATACACGCAATACTTAGTTTCTAATGTAAATACCAATGACAGGTAAGTATACACGGCATTGACAAATAAGATCAAAAAAGCATAACAAATTTTAATGTATATAAAGTTGTGATTTTCAGTCTTTAAGAAGATATTTATACATATACTACATATATATGTAAATTTGCGGTCGCATTGTGACTGAGAAATGCTAAATTGGTCATTTTAAAAAAACTTTTTTTTGAATGAGACATTTCATTCTTATCTTATTGTTCGGTGTACTTTTTTCTTTAATGTCACTAGCTAGTCAAAATAAAATAAAGGATAGTTCCTTATGAAGCTTTGGGCTCCAAAACTAATTAAAAATCACCGTGTGTAACTAAAAGTAAACAAAATATTAGTACTTATAGCAGTAATATTTAGGGGTACAGTCGGCTAACGAAATACCTGCATCGGCCCTCTATTTATATCTTGAATTTGCTCTTAAAATTATAAATTTTATCATGAAAATGCAGATTTAGAAAGATTTCATTAAAATCTTTCTGAATATACTTTTAAATGTTAATTATATCGGTGCGTGTATATACTTTTTGGCTTTTAAATGCCTTTGTGATCTACAGTTAATGATGATGATTTGGTGACAAAATGAAAATGCAGTGATCTTATTGAAAGTTCGATAACGAGCTATAAAATTCGATTTTTAATTACAAATGTCAGGGATAAAGGGATGGGAAATGTATACTTTTTCATAATAAATTGCCACAATCGGTCCTTGATATGCCAGACAAAAAATTCCAAACTTATGTAAAGAAAGTACTTTGTGAGGAGGCTTATTATAAGACCGATGACTACCTTAAAGACAAAAAAATCCCATCAAAAACAATACTTGTCAAAAAAACCAAGTCTCGCAACTCAGTTGTTCTGCGGTAAAAAGTTGTGAGATTCATGTAATACCAAGTCGGTTATTAATTTATTCAGTCTCTACTTAAGCGACTTTCTGTCTTAATACGTCCAGTCTCTAAGACCACGATCGTGGTCCATAACAATTGAAAATCAATTGTGTCTGGAATCTCCGTACTCGAAGCATTAAGTTGTTACGTAATAATTAACAGCATCTTATAGTGACGCATATCAATATTAAAATTCTTTAATGTTTTATATAAATATATCGAGACTTGGCCATCGCACTAAATAATTAAATTTACATGTGTTTTCAGGCGATTGAATTTACACGTGTTTTCAGGCGATGGCCAAGTCTCAATATATTTATATAAAACATTAAAGAATTTTAATATTGATATGCGTCACTATAAGATGCTGTTAATTATTACGTAACAACTTAATGCTTCGAGTACGGAGATTCCAGACACAATTGATTTTCAATTGTTATGGACCACGATCGTGGTCTTAGAGACTGGACGTATTAAGACAGAAAGTCGCTTAAGTAGAGACTGAATAAATTAATAACCGACTTGGTATTACATGAATCTCACAACTTTTTACCGCAGAACAACTGAGTTGCGAGACTTGGTTTTTTTGACAAGTATTGTTTTTGATGGGATCTCATTTCTTTTTGTATTTTGTAGACAGTTCTACTTTTTTCCTTTTCGGTATCTTCTACTTATTGTATATATGTATATCTCTCTGACTTATGAACTTGGCTTATTTTTGTAGGTAGCCTTCCGTTTTCTCTTTTCCGGTACTACTTCTTGAGCTTCTCTCCGCGCCCTCGCGCTAGCACCGCGCAGCGCGTAGTAACGGCCCGCGCTCACTCGCTAGCATCGCAGCGCGTGGTATAATAATTAATTTACAACCTTACGCACTCGTAATAAGTACGAATACGCACGTAGGTACGTTTTTTGCATTAAATAATTTAATTTACACGTGTTTTCATGACGGGAATACCCATTTTTTGCTCGATTTGGCAGGGGCACTACCATGCGCCTATATTTATATGGGACTAGCTTAAACCCGCGGCTTCGCACGCAATAATAATAACTGCCGTAAAACATCGTTACGAATACAGCCAATATTGAAAAATTTAACTGAAGACTTGGCTGTATGGGCTTAATTTTCTTTGCGGTCTTTTCTAGATTTTTTATTTTTTCCTTGATTCATACACCAAACACTACTTATATTCCAAATTTGAAGCTTCTAGGTCTGCTAGAAGTGCCTTAGAATTTTGATGATCGGTGAGTCAGTGAGTGACAAAATTAAGAAATTTGACCCGTTATAATTCTTAAAATACTGGTTCAAATTGAATGAAATTTGAAATCTACCGTGTCTTTACAATGCCTGCATGGTTACTGAAAATTTCAGTCTTCTAGTTTTATCCACAACGAAGTTACAGGGGGTCGAAAATGGTCTGAATTGCTTCGAGAAAAGGATGGTACGGCCGTGACGCTTTTTTGCTCGACTTGGTGGGGGCACTGCCGTGCCCCCAGATCTGGCTTGAGCTTGGCGCGGGTCCCTCTTAAAGGTTTGTAATGTTGGTACTCGCAAATGTCATAATCTGGTACATTTTGTACAGTTTGTACAAACTAAATCTCATATATCTATGCTTTAAGTCCCATATCTCTGCTAAATCTACAACTTGACATTATTTTAAAATTTTGACATTCTAAAAATTAAATTAAAATTATGATATGACATAATATTCTCTATCCACATTATGTAACTTTAAGTATTAATAATTCATTTGTGAGTTGACGTCCTTGGAGAAAATGCTGCAGTGCAGTTTGTTACCGCTTCTTCTGCATTAGCGCTTTGGAAGCGGTAGTAAACTTAGCTGTAAGTAACCATTTGACGTCAACAATTGTGCAACAAAACAATGACTACTATTAAGAGATATTATAAATATCCTATGATAATAAAGATATATTTTAATTTGAATAGAATATGCTCACATGCGGAGTAGACAGAACTTCATTGGTTGGCCACAGTTGACCGTTGGTCAAGTGATGAAGATGGGCATATAGTTGAGAGGTTCTTTCGTCAGAGGGCTCCACAGCAGCAGCAACATTATTATTATTTTGAGTTTAAGAGAAATTCAAGATAAGGTAGAGGGCCTGCTCAGGTATCTCGTTGCCCGACTGTACCGTGCTGAAATTAATATAGAAATTTATCATATTTACCAGCAGCCCTTTGATGGAAATTAGTTAATGCCATAGGTCAGAGGTATGTAGCTTCAAGTGGCAAGGGACTGGGCCCTTCAATTTAATTATCGTTGGCATCTTCGACCAATATTTTGATGAGGGTAAGGCAAACGCTACGATATTATAGATATTCGAATATCTTCAGTTATGTACGGGACATCTACCTACTATCTTATTATGGTCTCTGTGAAATGTGGACCCCGCGCTTCATATTAAATTAAAAACTTTGCGTGGGGAAAAATATCATATATTATTATCAAACCAGCTCACAAAAATTTCACGACAATCGATTGAGAGAAATATATAGATATTTTTTATGTATATAGATATAATTTTTATGTATATTTTTATACATATAGATATAATATGAAAAAATCGTTTTCCCTATATTTTTAACTAGCGAAACTTAAATCTATTGTGATTAATTTAAATATCGGCGAAAATTTGATAGCTTTGAATGTATACAATGTAAATTAATAAGTAAATCAATGTATAGTAAATTGATTTAAATTATAATCAACACAATATCAGCCTCATGATTAAAATTATTACCACATGCACATAGTTACAAAATGTAAACATTGTGAAATTATTAAACTGCACGCTGCTCTCATTTGGCATATATTTAAACAGCTTGATGAGCTGTTTAGTCTGTGTGTGCCGAATACCGCCTAAGCCACTGCTGGCGGTTCCAGCTGCGCAAACTAAAGCCTAGTTTACTGATAAGTGACAAGTGAGCGTGTGAATATGCACTGATAAGTGACAAGTGCATAGATATGTAGTGGGAGCGAGGTGATAAGCTCGACCACCTCAAGGGGAAGATCTTCCCACCAGGCATGGTGTTGCGTCTGGGGAACCGCGGCTCCGACGGTGTGTCGTCGGAAGTTGTCCTTATAGTCAGTTGCTACCAGAACTCTGAGATCGAGATGTAGATTCTGCTGGTGCCATCTCGTATGATTCTTGTGAACTACGGTATCGTTTCATTCATTGTTGTTTGTGGTTTTTAGTTCTTCGTAGTGGCGTAGACGTCGCCACAGATATCACTTGTCACTTGTCAACTTAAGAAGTGACAAGTTGTCACACGCTCACTTGTCACTAGTCACTTGTCAATATATAAAACAGCAGGAGGCTCGCTGACACGGGAGTTGTACAAACTAAACCAAGTAGCTAACGAGACCGAACTATTTTGTTGCAGTCTGAGTATGTTCACAAAGGTATCTTTGAGGTTAATTTGTTACAAATATCATTAGTTGTAAGGCAAGCAGATCGCATTAGGCCAAAAACTTGTTTAGACAGCTGTTTATGAAAAAAAAAGATACTAAAAACTGTTTGCTTTGCGTGCGACTGTACTTTAAGTGACCTAATTTCCCCGGTCACCTCCTAAGCCCGGCTTAGCTGACTTCATTCGGCTTCAATATCAGATGTTGATGAATATTGAGGTACCAAATCATAATCCAATTTATTTATTACTAAGGTGACCAACGGATCAAGCTTCGATTTTTATATTTTCCCTTAGAAAATACGTGAAATATTTAAATAATAACTATTTGCCAATAGCGAGAGTTCCTTTCTATATGTGTTATTAATAATATTCTTCATGTTATTTTATAAAATGTATTTATAATTGTAAAACATTAGGTATGTTTTACAATTATAAATACATTTTATAAAATATTACTCTATTAGAATATGTTTTCTTTGTTCAAAACAATACAAAAAAGAGTAATACAAAAGAGTTACATACTCTATTAGATACTTACTTCGATTAAACTTCTTAGATATTATAAGATATAATCTAAAGTTACATAAAACGATATTTCTACCACTATATTGTTTTAGTTTGTCTATAACAATCTAGATAAATGCCAAAACCTTTAAAACTTACGTAAAAATTTAAGGAAAATGCCTAAAAGAGGGATATTTGGAGGAGGAAACTTAAAATTGAAAATAGGAGGGTCGAAACGAGGGCCGACACGTCTTACTCCAACGGACGATTGGCATCCGAAATTTATCAATTTTCCGGGAATCTTCTAATTATTGTTTAACTTTCCTCAAAACAGAAATTAATGTTGTTTCGAAATAACTTCGGATTAGGTTGCTTGCTTGTGTTTAAATTACTTTAATGAAGGCGCTGACAAGATTTTGTGACACAAGTATTAGGTAGATGTGTAAAATTTTTATATATATTGAAAAAAAGGTAGGTATAAACTATACCTAACCCATCTGCCCTGCCCGACGTGGTAATTACCTACGCTAAATTCCTCTTTTTATTGGGCGTGGCCTTAAGTCAAGTAGAAAACTGTTAACTTTGGTAAAAAAGGAAAAAAGGAATATAACTGTAATACTATTTTTATTTATTTATTACTTTTTAAACTTATTACTGAATTTTACGGGGCCCACTGCTGCCTCCATTTGAAATAAATTATTTGATTGGAAACTTAATACGACTCCAATTGATACTTCGAACATTTAATTTTTACTTGAACTGGCTCCTCCCTGCGCCAGCGACCTTGAAAACACAAAATAATTAATTTCTCTTTCTGTAAGTGAGATTATTAGAAACCCTCGTACAACTTTTTAGCTAGTATCCTGAAGTTTCATTAGAACCTCGAAAGTCATTGAAATACTATCCGGTTTAGAAACCTTTACAAAAAGAGTCAAAAATGGCCGTTTTTAGTATTTTTTGCAAAGGAAAATTCAGGGTATTTTATTTCAATGATTTAATATTTCTACGAACGATATTTCTGAAACTTGAAACTCAACTAAAAATACCCTGATATCCTTTAAAAATATCGAAGAAAATATTGAATGAAAGCTGTATAACAAGCTGAGATTTCAAAGGCTTACGCCTGTATACAGCTTTATCCAATAATCTCGACTGCTTATAGCCGTGCGTCTTAAACCCCCTTAATAGACACATTTGTATGGCGTTGCCTCTTTAGAAATATTCATGACTTTCTTGAATGATGGATATCTTTATTTCTGACTATATTTTTATTTTTAGAATAGGGATTAGACTAAAAAAAAATATTTTGGCTCGTTAGATAGATTGTAAAAAATTATAGTACCTATACGTATTTCATCTTTTCTCACATTATAAAATAACGACAAAGATGCAGCGCATTTAAATTTCACGTGACGTCACGATTTTTAACTAACAGTTAGGTAAATCATCCCCACTCTGAAACTTCGAAGCGCTGCATTTTCGTGAATTTTGACTACTGTACTAAACGAAAAAATATGGATCCTTTATTTTTGAATAAATATTGAAACATACATTTAAAAACGTATATGCATTCAAATTGATTACTTATATTATTTATTAGTACTAGTCAACGTACTAATAAATAAAATTATATGTATGTATGCTCCCAACAAACATATAAAAACATATACAAACCTCCTTCTATTTAAAGTTGGTTAATAAATCAAACTTGTGGAAAAATCTTTTTCTTCAACAAAAACTAGTATGACGGTTGTTATATCTTTTTATTATAGCTGGCCATAAATAAAGAAATATAAAAAAAAAGAGTTTTCAAAAAGAAAATGAAAGATCGGATGAGGTTTGCTATAAATTTTCTTAGAAAATATGTGTTGATGTAATTTGTAATTACAACATACTTACCATAATATAACTACATTATATTCTTTTAAGCATACTGGATTTTGTTCAGATTTTTTTGTTCAGTACAAATGTATTTAATGATTAGTACCAACACAGATTTGCTTAAAGTTATTGTGGGCAATGTTTGTATAACATATTATTTTCTAAAACGTAAACGTTTCCAAAATATAGGTACCTATACCATTTTTTTTAAATTAAAGAACATTTTTGACGTCCTTTTCTTTATGTCAACCATTAAGTTGAGTACAGTCAAAACCGCACCACTATATAATACACAAACACAGAAAGAAAAGTCTATTATGTTTCCACAACACTCTTTTTTATGACCCTTGGTAATGGCAGTCGCTAGTGCCATTTCAGACCTAATCACTCCCATTGTAAATCATTTGAATGTTATGTGTGTCACGAGGCCATATTTTTCAGTAATGTGCTTAGAAAATTGGTGAAATAAGTTTTTAGCATGTCATGGTCAGGGTTATACACAGATTTAATAATAGTACCTATATGTACTATTATTAATTCCTTTTTTTTCGGTTTTACTTAGTAAGGCTATATTAATTTTTCAAAACTAAAAACCGACTTCACTCCCAAGCGAGACCTCGAAAGAACCCTTTCAGAAAAAAAAGAATTTTCCGAATCGAAATAATTGGTGAACATACATAAAATCGCGACGATAAAAATAATTGTGTTTAACATGTGATTATAAGTATTTACTATTCGATACTTATTGCATGCAGATAAACGGCACTTCGTCGACGACAGGTTAACGGCGGCCGTCGACAGTAGGCGACGGTGTCGTCGACAGTTGGCGACGGTGTAGTCGACAAAATACCGTTCGTTTGTAAGAGCCCTTGGCACTTATTACATATTTGCAGAACGTGAATTAATAATTTAAATTTACGAAATGATATTATCGTAGTTGAAATAATTAATTTCCAACTTAGTCCAATTTAGATGAAGTCAAATATAACAATAATAGGTTACATCTCCACTCGAGTTCTTTCAAAATCCGTACTAATTGGATTATTTTCTAGTAAAATAAATGTCCTATATCAATAAATTTACTCTAATGACCAATTTTATTCTGATGCGGTCTTAAGAATTCGTGGACGATTTTTTTCGACCAAATTCAACAATTTACTTCCAGACAGAATCCATTAAGTATCACTCGCATTTCATCTCATTACAATAAAAAGGAACAAAGAGATGACGTTCTCCTCTTTTTAATATTTTCGTTAGAATAAAATCAGACAAAATTCGAAATAAAAGAAAGACGTGAGTTAATTGCCTCTCGAGGATTGCCTACTCAATTAAATAAAGTTGATTAAAATGCCTACATTTTATTATAATAAGCGAATCTTAATTTGGTGTCCAATTATTTTTGTTCTAAAATTAAGTTTATAAGTACCAATTACTGTCTGAGAGCTCAATTTTCCGTCATTTTTAGGGTTCCGTAGCCAAATGGCAAAAACGGGACCCTTATAGATTCGTCATGTCTGTCTGTCTGTCTGTCCGTCCGTATGTCACAGCCACTTTTTTCCGAAACTATAAGACCTATACTGTTGAAACTTGGTAAGAAGATGTATTATGTGAACCGCATTAAGGTTTTGACACAAAAATAAAAGAAAAAACAAAAAATTTTGGGGGTTCCCCATACTTAGAACTGAAACGCAAAAATTTATTTTTCATCAAACCCATACGTGTGGGGTATCTATGGATAGGTCTTCAAAAATGATATTCAGGTTTCTAATATCATTTTTTTCTAAACCGAATACTTTGCGCGGGAGACACTTCCAAAGTGGAAAAAAGTGTGTCCCCCCCCCCGTAACTTCTAAAATAAGGGAATTATAAAACTAAAAAAAATATATGATGTTCATTACCATAAAAACTACCAGCGAAAATTGGTTTGAACGATATCTAGTCAGTAGTTTTTTTTTAATACGTCATAAATCATAAACGGTAATTTACCTTTCATTCAATCAACTCAAATACAAAAATTTAAAAAAAAACATACTGCAAGACTTTTATATTATGTTATTTGCTACTACGGAACCCTTCATGTGCGAGTCCGACTCGCACTTGGCCGCTTATTTTGTTTTAATATTGTATTTTAATGTTTTAACTCTTTATGAAAAATCACTATATAAGAGTCGAATAATAATTTTTGCAATCATGAAAAACTGCGATGTAGAAATTCGCTACGTGGATATTTTACCACTACTAATATATTGTAGCATTTTCGTGACATTTTCATTTGATTCTGACATTTATTCCTTGAGTTCCGGTTCCACTCAACACTTAATTAGGTACAGTAGTTATATTTTTAGTACATTTATAGTTACCATTACGTGTAACCCTTGTATTCATAAAAAAATCATAGTCAACAGTTTATGAAGCACAATAATATGAAACATTGCTTTTTCTGTCAATAGTATAAAAATGATAAAATATTATATGAGTGATATATGATTTAGGAGGCCTGATTATTTATTAATATATGAGAGTGAAGGTGTATCATTGTGTTAACAAAATCTATTGACTATCATTATCATCATCATCAGTTCTTTTTGTCTTCACTGCAGGAGCACGACCCTCTCTCTCTGTACTACCAGAGCCATACTTGACAAGAGCAGCCAGAAGACTTGCCCTACACTCTACTCACTGGCCAGACTTGTTGGAGAAGTTTCATTGATGTTTATAAGCTTTGTTTAGTTGGAACCGGTATCTTAAAATAATATTGTATTTAAAAATCAATCTTATCGTCCATCAATTCATATATTATAGTGTTTATTGCACTTCACTGAAACATACTAATAAAAGTTGTTTATCTTTTCAGATTACGTCATAGACCGCAAGTGACCCAAATGCAAGGGTTTTATGGAGAAGAGCACTTACACTGGGAATCATGGTGAGTGAACTATGTGGTTACGATTCGATGAAACTTTCATTTGGTGTGGTGCGAAGTGCGAATGGGCGCTATTTGTGACGTGCGTGTACGAAATGTTATTTATTATGTACGAAGACTTACGTATGTATAAAGTGTTACATTACTCTAAGAACTACACGCGTATGTAGCTCTGTACCGCTTTGCAGTGTCAAGCAACAATGAGCTCTATAAAATATTGTTATTCAGAGATAGAATAGGACTAATCGGGGTCATCCCGTGGATGTCGATCTGTTATACAAGGCGACTTAGAAAATACAACATACATATTTTTACGCCTGTTTCCCATGGGTTATAGGCAGAGACAATGGATCTCCATTACAACGTTCCTTGCAAACCTCATAACTCTTTTCATGCATGCTCTCCGGTTTTGGCTATTCCTTACATCACCATTCTTCAGAACATCTGCAATTTGGTCGCAGAACGTTTGACGAGGTCGAGATCTCCCATCCACATCCGTACGATAAATAAAGAAAATAATAAAATACAAACTGAATACAAAGCTTATAAACATCAGTTAGACCTCTCCAACCCGTTTTGGCAGCGTGGAGAGTGTCCGCCACATTCTTTGGCTGCTCAGGCTAAGTACGCTCTTGCACAGTGGAGACTAAAAAGACCTAATAATAATGATGAGATAGATATATAAGGGCAAATCACATTTATTGAGCTAGCTCTAACCCAGATTAAACTATGGCATACCTACTAAATACGATACAAATTAATAACATAATTAGATATATTTGAGAACTAGAACAATTTCTAAAAGGCCATTTTCCAACTTGCCCTGGCTGGGGATCGATCTCAGATCCTTTAAAGTGGCGGACTGGCGTGCTAACCACTATGCCACGGAGGTCATCAAATCATTTAAACATTAGTTAATACTATTCAACTCCTATTATGATACCAAACCTGTCATGGTTCACCGTAAATTTATTTTCACCTTTCACGCACGCAGTAATTATTTATTTAAAGGAAATGTTTTCACGGGAACATTCACCTCGTTTGATATTGAACCCTGTAAATACATAATAAGCCTGACGACCTTCGTATTAAATGGTTTAGATTATTTTAGATTTTCGAAGCTTTTACTACTTCATCTTGGTGCGTTCCGGTTGCATCTTCCATTCGCCCACCATCAAACTAAGTAAACCTTATGTCTGGTCCTTTGCTCTGTCAAAACAAGACGTGATAGTGTATATAGCAAAGAGAATAACTTTGTGAGAACTTCACCTGTCCCAGCTTAGTAGGTGAGCTCGAAGCTCGTAGGTGAGCGGTATCTTGATATAATATATAAAAAACTCGTTGGAGTGTGAAGATACTCTTATAGCAAGTGATAAAACAACAACGATTCATCAATTTATTTGATTTATTATTTTTATAGCAATGATATAGAAAAGTATAATAAGACTTTATAACAATCAAGTAGATTTTCTGAGTATATTAACATAATGAGAGATAAAAGTAAAATACGTCAGAATGACGAGGAAGGAATGTGTGAAGAGTTTAATAAGTTTATTTGCTAGGCAAATTAAAAATCCTCGACCGTCAAGAACACCATCTAGTGATGGAACTACCGATACGACTTGATATCCGTTGGGCCATCTATTATTTGTTAGAGAAAGCCCTGACTTTCAAGCGTTAACACTCTACAACTTTTAAATGGCTGAACTGATTTTGATCAAAAATCTCAAGGGAACTTGCATTGATGTAAAAAAAAACGCATCGAAATCGGTACATCTTTTCGAGCGCAGTCAGACAGACCGACAAGTATTAGCGTCAAACTTATAAAACTCCTCTTTCCGGAGGTTAAGAATGTTTAGAAATGAAATTTGGAAGGTGGACAGATTGAGATGGTGGAGAAATGAGGTGGGTTTTAACATGCAAGGCGAATGAGAAATGTAGAATCGTTACACCTTTGTTCAGTTTGACTGACCATCAAGCGAAACAGGTCATTATAGTTCATTGTCACGTCTCATTATTTTACCATGGATACACGACACGTGCAACAATTTAACTGGCTTCAATATCTTTTCAACCGTATCGCAGCAACGCGTATGCGTCAGGCATGTAACAAACAAAAGGACCTTTATGATACTTATATGCAGTAGCGTGCGTTTCATATAGACACATAGAATTTATTTACCCTGTACCACCCTAATATCATAATCACCATCAGTTTTGTCTCCACTGCAGGAGCACGACCCTCTCCGTACTACCAGAGCCATGCTTGGTCAGAGCCATCAGAGGACTTGGTCTACACTCTCCTTGCTGGCGAGACGGGTTGGAGAGGTCTCATAGATATTTATAAGCTTTTTTGAGCTTGTATTTCCTAATTCACCTTCTACGACATCCACGGAAGGTTGGAGTGACCCTATTCTACTCTGCCGGAAACCACACCCTAATAAGTTATCTGATAATAGCGAAAATGCTTGATATGCCGCCGTTTTCGTAATTCTGGTAAGATTTGTGCCTACCTTGTCAAAAATATTTGTGCACGTCACAGCTCATATGTCGTCATCTTCATTCATCGTTTCAGACGCTAAATGTACACTGCTGGGCATATGCCTCACCCAAGGATTTCCAAACTGACCGATCTAGAGCGGCTTGCATCCAGCGCTTTCCTGAGATCTTACTTATCATACACTATATGTTTCTTACTTCTTGGAAATTAAAAAAAAAAATGTAACATATAAAATGCTATGTCATGGCATGCTTGGCTAACCTAATATGGAATTTGCTAGGTTGTCAGGTTATACAGTCAAATTCACAGTAAACTTTCTAAACCTGAAACTTACTGTAAAGATATTTGTCTATTCTTCCGTAATGCTTTATCATAAAAAAATCATTAAAATGAAAATAAAAAAAGAACGAGTAATAAACACGGTTTTTAAAAAGCATATTTTTTCTTTGTTATATTTAAACGTAGTTCATACCTACCGTTTTTATAAACATTGTTATTTGCTCCCGCTCGTTGTGAGCTTTTATTTCCATAGACCTAGATTTTTTTACTGCGTGTTAGTTCTTAAGGTCGTTATCACCACTAACTTACATATTGATGATTCGACGGTTCTACGAGACAATGAACTCTATGTAAATTATTCCCGAGGCCCAATTTATTTACGGTATACATTATAAAAGGGTTTCCTAACTGATTAGAATTAATTCTCTGGGAGAAAACATCCCCAGGGCTTTGCTGTTAGTTAAGAAATTCAATTTGTTACGTGTTTTGTAAAAAAATATTTTAGACTGTTATATAATTATTTTATACTTTTTGAAATAATTTTTGTGAAATCTTTTGTGGCTAAGAATAGAATCTCTTTATTTTTAACCCCCAACAAAAAGAGGAATGTTATAAGTTTGACGTGTCTGTGTTTCTGTTATCTGTCTGTGGCATCGTAGACATCGTAGCGCCTAAAGGAACGGGCCAATTTTGATGCAGTTTTTATTTAAAAGCTAAATGAATCGAAATGGTTCTTAGCTTATATTTAATGGTAATTGGTTCAGTGGTTTAAAAGTTATGGGCTGGGCACTTGAAAGCCGGGGATTTTTTAAATTTACCTGGCAAAAAAATTGATTCTAGAAGATGTCATATAATTATTCAAACTAAAAACCGACTTCACTCCCCAAACTACACAAACGATTTTGATAAAATTTCTATGGGACCACCTGACAAGTATACCCCTTCAAACAAAAAAAAAGAAATTTCCAGATCGGTCCAGATGTCTTTAAATAATCGATGAACTTCCTTAAATTAGGATGGGGCAAATGATAATCTCCTCTTTTTAAAATTCAGTTAAAAAGGCGACTGAAAAACTAAGCTAATACGTCTCGCACATACTAGTGCCTACAATAATCCCAAGGAGAATTGACGTCGGGTAGCACCTGGTCGTAAAACAACGTAATATCCAAATCGGTTTATTAGTTCCGAACTTTTCTTCAAAAAACGGGACAAAAGAGTTTGTAGGAGCTCTGATGCAACCTGGAATGTTCTGATGAGAACTTAGCGACAAGCAAGCGAATCATTGAAATTAAGTAATACTTTTTTGCCAGTCAAAGCAAAAATTATTTCATTTCTAGCTCAGAAGATTTGTGACGCATAATTTTCTGTTTATCCCTATGGTTCATCATCATCATCATCAGGACTTTTTGTCTCCACTGCAGGAGCACGACCCTCTCTGTACTAACAAAGCCATACTTGGCTTGAGCAGCCAGAGGACTTGGCCAACGCTCTCCTCGCTGGCCAGACGTGTTGGAGAGGTCTCATGAATGTTGTATTTCTTAAGTCGCATTCTACGACATCCACGGGAGGACTCGGAGTGGCCCTATTTTACTCTGCTGGAAACCACACGGCATACCCCTATGGTTAACTTGGAGAAAATGCTATTAGCATTAAGTCCGTTAATTGAAGTAATTTGTACTTTGGAACAATAAAGTTTGATAAAATAAAAAAGGATAAGAAAAATAAAGTTGCCAATATTTTGACATGGCAGTTCCAATATGCGGCAAATATCCGCCGCGCGGGGCACGGACCGACATTTTGATTTCCAAATGTGTGACGATACATATTCATATATCGACGACGATAAAGGGGTGTTTATCCCTGGGTACAGTCGACAAGAAAGTGGGTACTCGTTTCATGGTTTTGGCTATTGAATTAGGCCGACCGGTGGTTGAGAGAATTTGGGATTCGCGCGTTGGTTAATGGCTACGGCCTTTTCTTTCAACCGACTTCCAAAAAAAGGAGGAAATCAATTCGTGAGAATCTTTATTTTTTACGTATGTTCACCGAAAATTTGAAGACGCCTGGACCAATTTGGAAATTCATGCAAATTATTATATTTAAACTTTATAAGCCCAGATTTTGGCCATATCTATAGTCCTTCGCATCCCGTCTCAGTAGTCACAAGTTTCTAGGGTTCCGAACCCGATGGGTAAAAACGGTACCATATTACTAAGACTCCGCTGTCTATCTACCTGTCTCTCTGTCACCATGTTGTACCTCATAAAAATTCACAGATGGTGTATTTCTGTTGCCGCTGTAATAACAAATACTAATAACAATAAAATAAATATTTAAGTAGGGATCGCATACAACAAGCGTGATCTTTTTTTAAAGATAACGTTATGAATATGACTGGAACTTGGCCGGATTGTTTTTACCTTTTAATTGCCAACACTTTGAATCTTACATACATATGCAAGCCCCCAATATTAAAAAAACTTACGTCATCAACTGTACGTCATTTGAAAATATAATGAGCGCGGGTTTCACATAAATTGAAAATGTTTAAGAAGCTTTTATTTGGTGAAACATGAAGCTCAGCTGAAATGTTTGTACAAAATTCATTTCAGGGATTGTATTTCACACATTTATGATTAATCGCCATTTGCTTTTACTTGTCCTTCAAAAAATAACTTGATATTTTTGTTACGGTTTTGTTTTCACAGAATTTCCTTACTTCTGATTCGATCACGTAGAGAAAAACCGAGCATAGCCCTCTTCATAGTGTTAACACCAACATTTTATATTTCCAGTGTCATGTCTATTTAATCCCTGGTCTTTCTTCATGTCTGTTCATTAGTGGCGGAATACACGTATATATTAACACCTCGCGTCCTTTTATTACCCCCACCTCCTAAATATAGTATTTTCTAAATCTTAACACATAGCCCGTTGAGTGACCTAAAGCTACTAAGTTTCTAAATCAAAATCCTGCAATAATATAACTGACAAAATCAATAAACCCTTCTCCGATAGCAGCCGATACCCGCCGGCGTGGAAACTCTAAAATGTTAAGATTATCTGACGGCCCGTAATTGAAAATTTCGGCAACTGACATTTTTCGGATTTTTTCGATGCGCTCACGTTTCGCCGTTCATTTTTTCCCTTTGTAGATAAAAGGGTTAACAACTTATATGACATTTAAAACTAAACAGAAAGGGTTGTAAAAAAACGAGCTCATTTCAGCTCAGTACTTAGTCATCAAATGAAAATCATCAAAAAAGGTTACTAGGTTGCAAATATATAGGGGTTGTAAAAACGTAGTAGTGATTTCATTCATATAATAATTGGGTTTACATTCTACCGTAAAAAATAATTAATGAAAGAATGCAATTGTTTGGATTTTTGTATGTAAATAACGCTGGAGACGGGCAGGTGTAGGTCAATCTCTTTGATAATCCTTGGGAGAGGCTTATGTCAGAATTTAATGATAATTTTCCACTTAAAAAGGGAAAGAAACGTAATCGGAAAAAGTTTAGCGAATGGGCTACCACAGGGATTCATATTAGTAGGAATAGGCTATATGAATTATTAGCTATGAAAGCTTATAACCAAACACCTAATTTCATTAATTACGTTAGAACTTACTCAAAGCTTTTTAATAAAGTATGTTTATGCGCGAAGTCGTTATACACCAGGAAAGCTATTCTAGATTCTAAAGATAAAATAAAGACAACCTGGAATATTATTAACACTGAAACCGGGAAAAACAAGCAACGAGTAAATAAAATTGAGTTAAACATTAACAATAAGGTTCTAGACACTAGTGAATATGTCGCACAATACTTTGAGAACTTTTTCACAAACATTCCCCTAAATACAACCGCCCCACTAATGTCCTCATCTAGGAAATCAAAAAAGCTATTAACCAATTGCGTACCTAAATGTAAAGATAGGCTAATATTCAAATACGTCACACCTAAAAATATCATTGATACTTTTAAAAGCTTGAATAATAAAAAAACTGGTGATTTGTGGGACATTTCTGTATCCGTTATAAGTAATATTATAGATGTAATTGCGCCTTACTTAGCTTCCATATTTAATAAATGTGTAGACGCGGGATCTTTCCCTGACATGATGAAGTTAAGTAAAGTTATCCCTCTATTTAAGACTGGTGACAGAAATGATCCAACAAATTACCGTCCCATTTCTATTCTGCCAGCACTGAGCAAAATATTCGAAAAGATAATTTTTAACCAATTATTAGATTTTTTCAACAAAAATAGTCTGTTCCATGGTGATCAGTATGGATTTACTAAGGGTCGATCAACAACGGATGCAGGTGTTGCACTATTACAAAACATCTATGATGCTTGGGAGTGTTGTCAGAATGCAATTGGTGTCTTTTGTGACCTCTCCAAAGCCTTTGATTGTGTAGACCACAAAACCCTTCTATCCAAACTTGAGCACTACGGAATAAAAGGGAAGGCTCTTGAATTGATTGAATCTTATTTGAGTAGCCGAATTCAAAAAGTTAGTGTAAATCAAGTAAAATCTGAAGGATCAACCGTAGTGATGGGTGTGCCCCAGGGTTCTATCTTGGGTCCTTTTTTGTTCCTGATCTATATTAATGATTTACCATATTATGTAAAAGATTGTAAGGCTGTACTTTTTGCTGATGACACTTCCCTTGTTTTCAGCGTAGATAGGAAAACTGACACCTCTGATGAGATGAATAATATATTGTCGCAAGTGTTGGATTGGTTTACAGCAAATAATTGAGTATTAAATGCAAAAAAAACGAAATGTGTAAAGTTCTGCTTACCAAATGTTACAAAAGTTCCAACACGATTATTTATTGATAAGGAAGCAGTAGATATGGTTGATAACACAACATTTTTGGGAATAACGCTTGATTCAGGGTTGCAATGGGGTGCCCATATTCAAAAATTAGCTGGAAAACTTAGCTCTGCGGCCTATGCGGTTAGAAGAATTAGGCAAATGACTGACGTTGATACAGCGCGTTTGGTATATTTTGGGTACTTCCACAGTATTATGTCCTATGGAATATTGCTATGGGGTAACGCTGCAGATATAAATACCATATTTGTTTTACAAAAACGCGCTATCAGATTTATATATAAATTAGGTGCTAGAGAGTCTTTGAGGGAACTATTTAAAGACATAAATATTTTGACCCTCCCTTCGCAATTCATCTATGCGAACATTATGTACGTGCGTCAGAATATACACTCATTTAAGAGAAATTGTGATATTCATAGTATTAACACGAGAAATAAAAATAAATTAGCCATCACAGCTTTGCGGTTAGAGAAAACAAAAAAATCTTTTGTGGGTCTCGGCTTGCGCCTCTATAATAAAATTCCAGATGATATAGTAGCATTACCATTATCTAAGTTTAAGACAGCCGTTAAAAATCATTTATTACAAAATGCGTATTATCATGTAAATGACTACTTATCATCATCTGAGAAAAATTCTTGGAAATAGTTGTCTGCAAATTGTAATTGTATAATTTAAATGTATAGCTTAAGTGTAAATCTGTATTGTAATTGTAACATAGCCCATCAGGCTGGGTAGGGACCAATACTGAACTGGGTTTCTTTCGGCGTAATCTTCCCAGCAGTGGTCGTTCCGAAACGCTAGTAGTTTTTAGCTTCTGCACTAAAAAAAATATTTAAAAAAATGACCTTCAATAAGAGATAAATTTATCCTACATTGAATAAAAAATTTTTGACTTTGACTTTGACTTTGTGGCCAACACTGTTGGTAGATTTTTGAGCTACCTAAAGGCTAGAGACATAGTTCGATTACTGCCGTATAATTATGGCAGTTAGGACTAAGGCCAGGATCTTACGAAAGCACTATTATTCGTGTACACTCGAACACCATGTAAACACTAAAGTGACAAACAAAACCCTTCTGGCGAGCAGGCGACCAATACTGTCTTAGTAAACTTCTTTCGGCGTTTCTTCTCCGGAATAGTTGTTGCAAAATGCTATATCTTATGTTTCGGTAGCTTTTCTTTTAAATAAATTTATAGTAATAATAATAATCATCATCATTAGGTCTTTCTTTCTCCACTGCAGGAGCACGACCCTCTCTGTACTGCTAGAGCCATACTTGACTAGAACAACCAGAGGACTTTGGCCTACACTCTCCTCGCTGGCTAGACGGATTGGAGAGGTCTCACTGATGTTTATAAGCTTTGTTTAGCTTGTATTTCCTAAGTCGCCTTCTACGACATCCACGGGAGGACTTGGAGTGGCCCTATTTTACTCTGCCGGAAACCACACGACAGTAATAATAATTAAAGATAAATAAATATAACACGTTATGTATTTACCTATACTGACCTTATTGATTGTTAAAGTGTACTGGCTAAATACATATTTGATCCTTGATTCTTCCAAATGAGCACCTTCTTGAGTAACTTTTCCCAATCACTCAGAAGACAATTTACCCCAGGGTACGCACATCAGAATAAGTTTAATAGGTAACATACATCTTGCGATATTATTCATGTTTTATGTATGAGCCTAAGACGTACGATTGTCGTATTCAATATACGATGATTTCTTTTTCCTCCTTTTGATCTCCCTGAGCGAAAAGCTAATAAGAAATCAAGGAGAATCTTACTTTCAGGAAATGTAGGAAGGAAGATTATTATATCAGTGTAATTTATAATGTTTCCTTTTTTGTTTTAGACATAAGAACGTACCTTTACCATAAAGTTTTTGATAAATACAACTCTTTTGAAATAACATTACAGATTTCGATAAAAGTTTATAATTTTAAAGAAATTGCATACATATCCAGGAATTTAATGCACAATAGCAAAATTTTGTTGGTCAATAATTAATGAAACCATATTTTCTAGTTGTGGAAAACCAGTTAAAATCCATAAACTTTCTCTAAAATTTCAAAATTTGTCCAATTTTGCCCAAGTCTGACATGACAAAATAAAAGCTAGATTACGTGTTTATAAATTTACGAAACACATAACTCTCTTTTCGCTTTCGCCCTAGTCGGGTAAACATCAGAAATCCTCGGTACTTTATCCGTTAGGAAGAAACCATGCGAGTTTGCTTTGCGTTGAAGACTAAATTATCCGTGCTTACATAAACCCGTCAAGATATGTCATTTTATTTAAGTGTAAATATACCTACACATAGATGGAGCGGTAACATACTTAACAAAACCTAAAAATTGCTTTTCTCCCATAAGTAATCTGACAAAAAGAAGTTAAACGAATGCAAAGAAGAATTGACAGCCACAATTTCAAATTTTCGAGCCGCAAGCTTTATCACAATGCCCTGAGGGAAAACTCGAATTTACTGCATCCACGTTCCGAACACGTATCTACCTATTGATACATAGTAATACCACATCTACCGCATATCTTATTACTTATGTAATAGAGTTCGGTATTGCATGATTTTACATTTCATTTTGCTCGTCGGAAACGTGCATGCGAACGAAATACGTTTTTAATGAGAACCCATCTATTGCACATTGTATGCGCATGATGGCACTTATATTTTGTACGGGTGTTATGAATTCGTTATCATTGTAAATCTATTTGCTCTAGTAGTAAAATATAATTTGCGATTTTTATTAAAATTAAGATCTAGACGATCTAAGACGACCTCCGTTGCATAATAATTAACATGCCTCTTAACTTAACTCAGAAGGTCAGGTCAAGATGAGCTTGAAAAATCTGATACCTTTGTTGGCCACCTACACACACAAAACAAAAATCAGTAGTGCTATTGGAATTTTGATCTAAAGTAGTTTCAGTGCAGATTTCGTAAAGATTTATTTTGAGGTTATGGCACCAGACTGAAACATACATTATCTTGTATTTGGTAGGTACAAGCCAAAAATTCTTTTTCAATTCTCTAATACATATACTTACGTAATTGTAGGTACTTTATGATACCCTTAGACAATGTGAAGTGCAATGTCACGGTAGACCGGATGGTAGATCAAGCGTGTCCCATTGAATTCATCTATTTGACTGTTACATGTAACATGTTTATCACAATACTCTACCTTCTATTACAAATGCATGTATTTGAACTACAAATTCCCAGAAAAAAGGTGTTTCTCGACATCTTTAAAAAGTGCTCCTATATTATAATAGAATACACAATATACAACGTGGAAGGGAGATACCCGTAATAAATTAAACGGGCTTTATATACTAGATCGCTATTATATATTGAATTGAGAATAATAGTCAAAAACCAAAAAAAAAGCTCTGCCCGGGCATTTTGTATGGGAAAGTTGTTTTGTTTTTGGTATTAAGCTGGTTTAGTAAAGCCCGTGGTTTGATTTGTCACAGGTATGTCCCTAATCCAATACTGTCTACCTAAAACTATAAGCGTACCTTTTTAGTAATTAAACTTTGAAATCCCGAATAATCAAAGCCATAGAGGATTCAAGAGGCCTGATTAGAATTCCTATGAACTGTTTTGCCACTTAGACGGAGTGTATACACTTTGAATGCTGAAAGTTTTTAAGTATTTTTGTATCTTGGGCTCTAAGCAGACAGAGCCCAGGGCCAAAAGACTCAAAAGCCACTTTTAGAGTGATTGTGGGCGAGAAGATGGAAAGCAATGCTTATGGCCTACAATTTATAAAAAAAATCTGCTTTTCTATTTTAAGAGACTTTAATGTATGTTTACAATTATTCTAAAACGATGACGATGACCAACTTGAAAAAAAATTTATTGAAAGTGTAGGAAATCGGCCGTGTGTGTGACTTGTAGTATCTTTGCTTTTCAAAAATTCACAGTAACCTGAAAAATAAAAATAAAATAGACTCTCAAAATTAGATCTGTAAGAAAATGGCGCAGGAAAATCCATGGAGTAGAATGGAATACTTTTTATTGCGACGGACGGACGTTCAAGAAGAGGAAAACCAAGTGTTGCTTTTTAAAAGCGACGCGAACGAATTGGAACCGCTTTGTGGTTAACTGGGAAAAACATGTTTTGCCACTCGACGGGGATTTCCTTTTTCCGCCTTCGGGAAATTAAAGGATATAGGAGAGGTCAAGAAATAAGGCGGGATGATTTCTGTGAAATATTCTCGTACAAGTTGTAACAAAATATATTAGAACTATTTAAAAGCTGAATTCGATCCATGATACTGAAACATATCTCGAGATATGAAAAATATTTTTTACATTTCGATATATGTTTCTGCTCTGACCAACTATGGCTCTGGTAGTACAGAGAGGGTCGTGCTCCTGCAATGGAGACAAAATGACCTGATGGTGATGATGATGATGATATATGTTTCTTGGGAAAAGTGTTTGAGTATGAGGGACTGAATCTACCATTAAAGTAGTATAAGTATGTAAGTATTTTGTTAGACGTTATAGATAGACCCTGAAATCTTTTGAATAGCAATTTTAAAGATTTCATAAAACCTTTTAATTTAAAAGATTTCAGAAATCTTTTAAATAGCAATTTAAAAGAAATCAGGCAAGGTTGTCGCGCTAAATATGGCCGATCTGTTTATAAGAGTAGATTTAAAAGTACCACGCTTAGCGTAATGGATGGAAAAATGAATCAAAATTGTAGTGAACCTATGAACGTGATTTAGATTTTTGCATGTTTTCCCGTTCGACTTACAATCTGCGCGGGAAGAGAAGCAACTGGTGAAATTCTAAGTTTTTTCTTTTCTCCCAGACCAACGTGGTTGTGAGATTATATAACATTTGATTCTAGTCTTATATACTTATACGAGTGTACACGGTAATATTATTACCGTGTATATTAGTAACGTGAATTCAGGCGTTTCAAGACTGTCCGCCCAACTATACAGTAGTGTGGTATGAATCGAACATCGATTAAAGTCAAGACCTTTCATTATTTTATCAACCGACTTCAAAAAAAGGAGGAGGTTATCAATTCGACGTGTATATATGTTTTATGTATGTTACCTCATAACTCCGGCAAATATGAACCGATTTTAAAAAAATATGTTTCGTTTTATAGAATGCATTGCAAGGTTGGTCCCATATAATTTTTTTTAAGATCGGAGAAAAGGTCTTGGAGCTGGAGACCGAAATACCTCAAAAAAGACAAAGTAGCTCAAATATTTGTGTATGTTACCTAATAACTTCGTCAAATACGAACAGATTTAAAAAATATATGTGTCCTTTTAAAGAATGCTTTGCAAGGTTGGTCCCATGTAATTTTTTTTAAGATTGGAGAAAAGGTCTTGGACCTGGAGACCGAAATACCTCAAAAAAGACAACTGTAGCTCAAATATTTGTGTATGTTACCTCATAACTTCGTCAAATACGAACAGATTTAAAAAATATATGTGTCCTTTTAAAGAATGCTTTACAAGGTTGGTCCCATGTAAATTTTTTTTAAGATCGGTGAAAAGGTCTTGGAGCTGGAGACCGAAATTCCTTATTAACAGACAACTGCTGCTCAAATATTTGTGTATGTTACCTCATAACTCCGTCAAATATGAACAGATTTAAAAAATATATGTGTCCTTTTAAAGAATGCTTTGCAAGGTTGGTCCCATGTAAATTTTTTTTAAGATCGGAGAAAAGGTCTTGGACCTGGAGACCGAAATTCCTTATTAACAGGCAACTGCTGCTCAAATATTTGTGTATGTTACCTCATAACTCCGTCAAATATGAACAGATTTAAAAAATATATGTGTCCTTTTAAAGAATGCATTGCAAGGTTGGTCCTATGTAATTTTTTTTAAGATCGGAGAAAAGATCTTTGAGCTGGAGACCGAAGTTCCTCAACAGACAACTGCAGCTCAAATATTAATAATACCTTCTTTTTTTCAACCGACTTCATGTATGCTCATATCACTTTCCGTCTAATGATTTCATGTTTGTTTGGAAGAATCCCTTATAAGATTAGTTTCTTATAATTTGAATGAAGATCTGATGAAGGGTTTTGGATCTGGAGAATAAAACTCCAGAAAGAAAGACAGCAAGTCTCTTGTAAAAAGTGCAAAGTTTATGATTTGTGTTTTTTTTTAATATATACCTACTGCAGATATATTTGTAGCATCTTGTGACAAGGTAACACAGCCGTCCACGATGCCAAGAGGAAAACAAGCATACGGCCCACTAGAGCAATATGTTATGTCATAAATCCGTTGGTTCAAGCACATGGAACAGAGAAATCATCAGATCACAATACGCAGTCACGTAAATTTTTCTGTCTGTGGCTTCATATTTTTATTATTATCGCAGTATCAAATAAATAAATAAATATATAGGTACAAATCACACGGATAGAGCTAGCCACAAAGGAAGTTCGAAACTTGTGTTTTAGGTTACTAACTCAATGATACTATATTTAATTATAGAAATACATCTTATGCCGTTTACCTTCAAGTACATATATTTATATATATATAAAAAGGCTTTAAGGATTTCGCTGAAAATTGGTATATAGGGGTTTTCGGGGGTAAACAATCGATCTAGATTAATCTTATGTTTGGGACAAATCACACGGATAGAGCTAGCCACAAAGGAAGTTCGAAACTTGTGTTTTAGGTTACTAACTCAATGATACTATATTTAATTATAGAAATACATCTTATGCCGTTTACCTTCAAGTACATATATTTATATATATATAAAAAGGCTTTAAGGATTTCGCTGAAAATTGGTATATAGGAGTTTTCGGGGGTAAACAATCGATCTAGATTAATCTTATGTTTGGGACAAATCACACGGATAGAGCTAGCCACAAAGGAAGTTCGAAACTTGTGTTTTAGGTTACTAACTCAATGATACTATATTTAATTATAGAAATACATCTTATGCCGTTTACCTTAAACGAGCAATTCTTGTAGGTATCTTATACCTTTAAACGAGCAATTCTTGTATGTATATATGTATGTATATATATTTATTTATAAATTTCTGTGATCTCGAAAACGGCTCTAACGATTTTGCTAAAAATTTGTATATGGGGGTTTTCGGGGGTAAACAATCGATCTAGATTAGTTTTATGTTTGGGAAAACGCGTGTTTTCGAGTTTTCATGCGTTTTTCTTTCCACGCAGAATATGGTCGCTAATTTCGTCGCGCCGCGACCGTCTTGATTTAGCTCAGTGGTTTTATTTATTTATTTATTTAACTTCATACACAAATACAAGTGTAATGGCGGACTTAAAGCCTAAGGCCTAAGTGGTTAAGGATAGCGACCGCTAGAAAGAGTGTTACGGGTTCGAATCCCACTCGGTGACTTACTTTTTTTTTTTATGTTTAAGTTTACATATTTTTTTTTATTTTGCATTGTTTTTAGACAAGTTTAAAAAAAAATAGTTAATGTTTGAGATGTAACCGAGCAAAGCTCGGTCGCCCAGGTACTATATATTTATATATATATAAATTTCTGTGATCTCGAAAATGGCTTTAACGATTTCGCTGAAAATTGGTATATGGGGGTTTTCGGGGGTAAACAATCGATCTAGATAAATCTTATGTTTAGGAAAACGCGTGTTTTCGAGTTTTCGTGCGTTTTTCTTTCCACGCAGAATATGGTCACTAATTTCGTCACGCCAGCCGCTATCCGTTTGGCTCAGCGGTTAAGGATGCAGACCGCTAGAAAGAGTGTTACGGGTTCGAATCCCACTCGGTGACTAACATTTGTTTTTTTTTATGTTCAAGTTTATCTATAATTTTTTATTTTGTATTGTTTTTAGACAAGTTTAAATATAATAAGGTTGAAATTTGTCGAGCGATCCGATCGGGCCATTCGGGCTAGTTTGATAACTATTTATTTATTATTTCCAGAAAAAAACATTCAGCATACAATAAATAAATGCAATGAGCTTAGTTCTCTGCCTGCTAAAAGATGTGAAATAATAACTTTTAAAAAAAAATAATAACCGACTTCAAATCGAAATGCACTAAAAAGCAAAAAATAATAATTATTTATATCAGATGACCCTGAAGTTCTGGGTAAAAAATCTCTATAATACTTATTATTTATTTGGAGTCGGTGCCAATCTAAGTACCTATTTAACATTGAAATCATTCTTGAAGTACTTTAGAATACGCCACGGGAATCGAAATAATGTGAAAAACGCATTTTATCTGCAAATAATATTACATTAGTAATTATTAATTTAAAATTGCATAAGCCTCAACAACTCAAAAAAGAGCTCTATAGCAAAGAACACTCTCGATTGAATTACTTTTGTAACAAGAAAAAATCAAATTCGGTTCATCGATTTGGGAGCTACGGAGCTACGACGTGGTATTTATTACTCGTACATATGAACTGGACTCTGAGGCAGGAAGATTGGCACCGACTCCAAATAAATAATGAGTATTATAGAGATTTTTTACCCAGAACTTCAGGGTCATCTGATATAAATAATTATTATTTTTTGCTTTTTAGTGCATTTCGATTTGAAGTCGGTTATTATTTTTTTTTAAAAGTTATTATTTAAAGAGGAAGGCCAAACAATGAGACCTAATTAACTAACAAAAAAGTATATGAATTGAAAATTTCATTATTATACCTAAAATCAATTTAAAGAACAATAGATATACTTACACATGAATAAATGCTACGCAATCAAAGCTTGTAAATGAGAAAAATACCAGAACAAGTTTGTTTTTTTACAACTTTTCGCCACACCAAACATTCCCACCGACATTGGCTATGGCATAATAAAATTGACTTTGGTGCACTACTGTTGAAACCCCAACATTGCAGTGAGTAATAATCAAGTACCATTGTTTTTCCGCGGTTAGTGGTTGCATGCAAAATACGGGGAATATTCGCTTTTCACATGCATTGTGTCTGTAATTTTATATTATGTTGACAGAAATGTGAATCGCGGTTTTGTATACCTGCGCCTGTAGCATAGCACGGTCTATTAACCCACATAAAGGTTTGTCGACCTCCGTGGCGTAGTGGTCACCATGCTAGTGCGCCACCCAGAGGTTTCGGGTTTCGATCCCTGGCCAGGGCAAGTTGGAAAATTGCCTTTTTAAAATTGTCCTGGGTCTTGGATGTTTATCTGTATATGTATTTATTATAAAATATAGTATCGCTGAGTTAGTATCTCATAACACAAGTCTCGAACTTACTTTGGGGCTAACTCAATCAGTGTTATTTGTCCCTATATTTTTTTATATTTTTATTTTGTTTGACCTATATACATGTTATATCGCACAACTAATTAGAGAACCATCCCACTCGTTATTAGTACGTAGAGCGAGTTAGTGATAGACGATAGCGCTCGATAAACGTTGTCGCCAGCCAGTGCTATTTTTTTTTACTGATTACAAGTCAAAGCCAAAAGTGTCCAAACATTTTTTATCGTTACGCCTAAACCTATTCAACCGCATGTGATGAATGAGGTGCCAATCGATTTGTTAGGATGTGACATTGAGCCGCTCATACAAAAAATTCGTGCATTTTTTTAAATAAAAGGTTTGATTAACTACGGTACCTTAAATATATATATTGCTATATTTATTTATTTATTTATTTAACCTTTATTGTACAAAATACAATTTTTATGGCACAATAGGCGGACTTAATGCTAAAAGCATTATCTAACAGTCAACCTATTTTCAACGAAATAAAAAATAATTGATACCAAATAAAAACTAGAACTTAAAAAACTACGCCCCTCTACTATTAACTTTTGTCTCTTTTCCACTATTCAGTATTTTAATATATATTTACAAGTTATAAAATTCACATTAACTTACAAAAAAAAAACTGTCACACCCAACTGTTTTACAAACAAAACTTGCTTTTAAACAGCCGACTAACGTTTTGTCATATTCTTATAGTTGAATTTTAACAACGTGCTTTTTATTGTTTCAGAGTCTAATGTCAATCATCAAGTTTGGCTACGCGCTGGTGGTGGTCACACTTCTGCTGATGATATGGGCCTCCTTGTCCAGAGCAATAGACGTGAGTTTATTTTTACAACTAAGTAAACAGAGACTGCCTGGAAAAGCAACTGCTTGGCAAACTACCGCTACGAATACAGAATGGAAGTCTGTAGGGGAGGCCTTTAGGCCCGCAATTAGGCCCGAATGGGTCGGTCCCTTTTTGCGTGGGGAGCTGATGCCGGTCTCAGTTTGACGTCAACCCTATTTGATGGTAAAATAGTTATCGTAACCAATGAACACCTGAAGTGCCGCCGTTGCCACGGTTCAGAATTATTTTTACGCCCTTTTTAGGGCTTCGTACCCAAAGGGTAAAAATGAGACACTTACTCCGCTGTTCGTCTGTCCGTCCGTCTGTCCGTCTGACTGTCGCCAGGGTGTATCTCATGAACCGAGATAGCTAGACAGTTAAAATCCTTGCTTGTTGGCACGTCTATTATGTTCGGAACAGCAAAAACTCGGAAAGCGGACCCGGGCTCCGAAGCAGCACATTTAACGATCCAACCGTGGACTCCTTAATATGTTTGTATTTGTTGTTTTTCGTGTGTAACTGCCCAATACTGGTGTCAATTATTTTAAGCTGCCTAAAGGCTACTGACATACCTTTACCACTGCCATACAGTGATGACAGCCGAGACCAACGGCTTATACGTGCCTTTCGAAGCACGGAAGAGCTCGATTTTTTTATGCCACTTGAGGTCACCCATCCCAGTGCATTACTCCTTAATATAAGAAGCATTGATTATCTTTACTATCTTCTTTTTCAGATCCACCTTGAAACAGACTCCCCACCATGTCTATTCCAAACCCTCTGTACCTGTTCGAAGCCCTTCGCTCGGGACCTGGGCATCGTCACCTGCAACAACGTGCCTCTGTATAGGGTCCCCTCCATCGTTAATGGCTCCAAGGCCTTTATGCTGCAGCTCACCAACAACAATATACGAGATTTGGAGCCCCAGTTCTTTCAATCTACAGGTAAGTTTTATTAATTTAGGCAGAATAAAGGCAACAAACATATTGGTCTATGTCCAGCAGTGGACGTTATGCGGCTGAAATGATGATGATGATATTTTGATTTAACACTGCTATAAGTACAATGATCTCCTGGTTTTAGATTTTTCGAGCTGCATGGCAGAATTTAACCTATCTCAGTATCAATAACTGTGATCTAATGACATTCCAACGTTTCCAACAACTGATTCTAATCGTCAAAATAAACATTTTCTATGCGATTTGTATAGTTTTTTGGAGTCAAACAAATAGTGCTCTTAATATCATTTCCGCAATTATCAATCTAAAATCGATAATGAAAATGGATGTGATCAATGACAAGTGACATTATTTTGTGACTTTTTATTCTAGTAATAGTACCAAATAATTTATTATTCACCCAGGATAGTTCCTTAATAATGACACATAATAATCAAGTGGGCAGGTTAACTCACGATGTTTTTCTTTCCTGGAAAGCTAGAGGTGATAGTCGAAAATCACCATACATGAGTTAATGAGACAAAATCAGAGTTACAAGTCACGCTTAGTCAGAACCGCACAGCCCGTGCCTAAACCGCTTGGCGACCACTGCTTTACTAAAATGTGTCTACTTTCCATTCCAGGTCTATACCGGCTAGCTATCCACGGCAACCCCCTAGAGATAATCCACGAGGAGGCGTTTTACGGGCTGGAGCAGTCGCTGCAGGAGCTGGAGCTAAAGCAGGACAAGCTAGCGGCCGTGCCCAGCAGGTCGCTGAAGTATCTGCAGAAGCTACGGATTTTAGATTTGTCAGGTATGTTTATCTTGGTAGCTGAAATATTCTGTGCTAGTCTAGGAGTGACAACTTGCAGTGCAGATTTTGACAGCCGATCGAGAGAATGGGCGAAAATGCAAACCATGTTAGTTCCGTCATTGAAACAGCTATGTCCTGGAAGGGTTAATAAGCGATATAACTAATAGATACCATCACCCAGTTTAAACGTGAAGCTTTTATTCACACATTAGCCAAAAGTTGCCGTTTTTCGCAAATGGGCGTAGAATAGCTTCACATTTTCACTTTTAAAATAGTTTGAAGGGTTATATCAAGACAAAATTTTAAATTATATCTCCGTTTCCTTTCAAATAATTTATTTCAAACGGGGGCAGCACTGTACCCCTATTAACCCATTAACGCCCAAAATTAAAATACATGCAACTTTTTTTTATACATGCTATTTATTGACTTATTATAAGCCAAATAAAAGGAATATATGAATAAATGAAGTAAAAAACATATATGTTAGAAATTATAAGGGTGTACTTGGGCAGGTACATTGGGCAGTTCAAGTATAAAATTGTCCAAAACAAAGTCCATCCACACAAAGTGTCTTGTGACACAGTTAACACTGCCAACGTACGCGGTTGTGACAAAAAACATACCGCAAAGGGTTAACAATGCATTGTGGGTAATTTTGTAACCCTTATTTTTTCGGTCCAGTCCAATAATTGAAGACGAAGGAAGACTTCTTGCTTTTGTAGGTCTAAAATATGATCCTGTCACTCCACGTCTAAAGGCTAATGATCCATATATGTCACTTTCTCATCGTCTTTACTTAGCAATACATGTAGTCGCCAAGCATTGTACATTGCTATATTTATAAGGAAAGTAAATAACACCCACCACCACTTCTTTCCCTTTATGGCTACTCTATACAAATTTATGAATTGGTCTATTGGATCTACCCGCCTATTCCTTTATTGTTTATAATTGTTTAGGAATATTTAAATCAACTTCTTGACGTATGTTACACGATCTTTTCACCTTGCCTAATGATTAGAATTATCAAAGTTTGGCCCCATTGTGATTATATTGTTGTCCTTTCAGCGTATGATGGTAATTCCATACAATATATAATTTTTCAAACAACATTGTAGGACTATGGTTTTTCAATTACTCTGCTACATTTCTTTCTGTGCACTGAACATTATCATTAACTTCAATTGACATTGAATTAACTGGTTGAGCTCTCCTCCATACAGAATCATTGAAATCTTGATTTCGTGGTCGTTTTGATAGTACAGCCTTATTATAGACCCCTATCAGTTCGTCATTACTTTCATCCCAACCCAAATTATTAGGGAATTGGCGTGAAATTACCTCAATTGTCCCTGGAATCTCTTTAGGAAACGTTAAACTGATTTGGTTGTCTTTATTACCTTCTTCTTCATCACTTACAATGGCAAGATCAGGTGGCAACACCAACGCATCATACTCCTTACCATCATACTTATCAATTGAAATATTTTCAATAATTTATTCGAGTTTTGCATAATTATTTTGACTCGTAAATACGCGGCGATTAGCCGTTATAACATAAGGTATATCTGACAAAAAGATTTACATTTACTGCATACATGTGCCCATTGTACCTGTCTGCGTACAGAGAAATAAAATGATACCTGCCATGGATTTACTCGAATATAATGCTTTGAAAATATAACTTTAGTATAAAAGACATTCTAACAATGATATTTCGCAGAAAAAAGTAAAACAATAACTGATTTTTTTATAAAAAAAAGTATTTTTATATCTTACCGAAATAAGTAGTGTTCACTCTTTTTTTTGACAATCATAAAAATGACATTTATTTTCGCGATACCGTCCCATTTATTTTTTTCATATCTTACTAGTATCATATATTATTGGATGAAGACATTAAAACCGTAATATCATAGACAAAAAAATAAAAATAAATGTTTTAAAAGCTGTACACGCGCGAGTACAGAGGGCGTTAATGGGTTAATTCACGTAGACCCTTAAAGGTTTATACTTGCCCCATCAGGGATAAAGACGTGATAATGTTTATGATTTGATGCATTAATATTCATTGCTTTATTTCCAAAAAGCTGTCTCATTGATGACAATAATAAGATTGTAGATATTCTGGAGAAACTCCAAGATAACTTACTTGACGGTTTCAATTATTCATTCCAGGGAATGAAATAGTAGAGATCACGAGTGACTCCTGGCTCGGACTAGGAACACTGCAGAACCTGAATCTAGCCGACAACTCTATTGCCAACCTCCCGGTGGACGCCTTCCGAGACCTGCCCAACTTGGAAACCTTGGACTTGCATGGCAATCACCTAGCGGTCATCGAAAGTGGAGTTTTTAAATATGATATGGCAAGGCTTCACAGGGTAAGATTTTATTTAATATTACTTAATCATTTAGAAACATATAAAACATGTAATAGAAAAACTAAGGAGTAATAGGTTAGGCTGGTATGGACATGTTAAGAGAAGAGAGGAAAGCCATATAAATAGACAGGTCCTGAAAACGCATGTCTAACTACATCAAAACAGAGGGAGACCAAAAATCGTTGGATCGAATGTGTAAAGAAGGATATGAGTATAAAAGGGATGACGGATGAGTTGACTAGAGATCGATCAAAATGGAAGGAAGTCACATGCTGTGCGCACTCCACATAAATAGTGAAACAAGGATAAGGCAGTAAAAAACTGATTCAGAAACATATAAATTTTATCTATACGCAAAATCTATTTTAAAGGATATTCGATAGTGTAATACATGACTGTGAAAGACACAACTACGAGTACCGATGATTCTTGTGAATGGTCATAATAATATCTGAATCATCACTACTTCAAAGCAACTGCACACAATAACTAAAAATTACTTTTATAAATTTGTTTCTTCTTCTTATATTTAAGAGCTGGGCTCTTGTCGGTGGAGTGCTTTCCATGTCTCTCTTCCTTCCGCTAAGTTCTTAACCTCTTTATTTGTTTTCACTTTTAATTTTTCTTTTATTTGGTCTATAAATTTCCTTCTGGGTTTTCCTACTCCTCTCTTAAAACAATAAATTTGTTTACTGAATCTTAATTTCTAAATGCCTGAACGGACATATTAGGAAGTATATTTGTCTTAAAGCATTGTTAGAATAGTGACAAAAGTAATTTTTTCGACGCTGCTGTAATTTTATTTTTTTATTAATCGCTGGTTTTTCTATATTTTCAGTTGCTCTTGAACGACAATCAACTGGCGTACATTCCATACGAGGAGCTGTCATCTTTACGGCAGCTAAGATTCTTGGATCTATCAAACAATGTGATCAAGCAAGTTCCGCCTCTACACGAAGTAAACGGAGTCAGGCTTTCTTTGGATACGCTAAAGTAAGTTTCATTATTGAGGATTCATTTTTTTAGCTGCTCATATTTAACTCAATTACACTTACTATTAGACTAGATCACCATCATCTAAGAGAGTTTACACATTATGCCGCTGTGGCGTCACATGCTTCGATTTCATTTGTATTGTACTGATCCTTAGTTACGGGGTCTACGAGCGCCTCTAGTTTTGTTGTTGTTGAACTTTTCTATTTCTCTCTAATAGTTCGCTTTGTCTTCCTAATTTCTAGCATCTAAGCAATATTCCACGACGTTGGTTATATATAGGTAGATGTTTCATTATCATAATCATTAGTATAAGCATAACGTGAACCACTAGACATAGGACTCTCCCAAGGATTTCCAAAATTAGTCTAGTGACCTCGGTCAGGTCATCAGACCACCTTGTGGGCGGGTGTACGTACCTCAATTACATACGTTTTAAATCATATTTTATACAATTTAAAGGGTTATGTTACTGATGTCAAATCGCTGATTCTAGGACCCTTTAATTTTCAGACTAGACTACAACCTCATCAGGATCCTTCATCCGATGTCCTTCAAATACTTCAACATTCTGAACTCAACAACGTTAGATGGCAACCAAATCTATACAATAAGAGTAAGTGTTATGATTTCGTTTCTATTTATTTGTCTACTTATATGATTTTTACATTAAATGGCTAAGGACAAGTCCTATGGGTAGTATTATTTTTAATTCTACCTATATTGTTTCCGGGTGTCAAATGGCCCCAAACTCGTCACAGGAATCGTCCCACAAAATTTATTTTTATTTGCTTTAGCCCTTTGTGTCCATTTATAAGATGACCTGTTCATTTTTATTTTTTAATGTTTAAGTATATATTCATACATACCCGGGCTCACAAATAAGCAAAGCTCTTTTATATCTTTCCATATAAACTTCTCGGCCCTTGTTTTATCTTCGTATCTGAATAAATATAAAAATATGTACAATATCCTTTACAGTACAAAGTACAAATATTTCAAGAGGGTGATTCAGCCCATCATTTCGAACAACTTTTCCTTATAAATGTATTTCTAAATACAAAAATAAAATCAGTTTCCGTATCAACGATATCACGTGGCTACACTTCGAATTGTATAAATAGGTACCTATTTTTATTATTTCGGTAAACATTTATAAAGAAAAGTTGTTCAAAATGATGAACTGAATCACCCCTTAAAATATTTGGACTTAATAAAAAAGGAAATTGAGTACTTACTTTTGTTTTATGATTTTCAGGAAGATGCCTTCCGAAACGCCAAGATCAAATCTCTGTCGCTCCGAGACTGCAGTCTGACAGACCTGTTCCCAGCAGCCTTCGCAGGCCTTGAGAACAGCCTGCAGAGTTTGGACTTGTCCGAGAACAACCTAACTATGCTGCCGAACTTTATTTTGAGCAAACTGGATTCGCTTAGGTTTTTGAACCTTAGAGAAAATCGGGTAAGTACATACATACATACATACTGTCACGTCTTTATCCCTAATGGAGCAGACTGAGCCTAGGGCCGCAAGACTCAAAAGCCACTTTTAGCGTCACGGTGGACGAGAAGATGGAAAGCAATCAATAAAGTGATGGGTTGCTAGCTGCATCGCTTATTATTATGATTCACATTTTCGCCCATTTTCTCGATCGGCTTTTACGATTTGCGGAAAGAAAAGCAGCTGGATGGCGCTTCGTATTCGTAGTGCATCATGTTTGCAAAAGAAACCTTGACTTTCAAGTGGTAATATATTTATCAAACATAGCTAAAACTACCGCAAGGAAACTTGCCTTCACGTAAAAAAATCGAATCGAAATTGGACCATCCGTTCGAGCGTACGATTCACAGACAGACTCTAGCGTCAAACTTATAGCACCCCTATTTTTAAGGGGTGATTTAAACGCCATGGGATAACCAAATAAATAAATAAATATATGTATAGGGACAAATTACACTGATTGAGCTATCCCCAAAGTATAAGTTTGAGACTTGTGTTATGGGATAGTAACTCAACGATACTTTATTTTATAACAAATACATATATAGATAAACATCCAAGACCCAGGACAATTTGAAAAATGCCATTTTCCAACTTGCCCTATCCGGGGATCAAGCCTGGCTGGAACCTCTGAATCATCTTGGTCATCTAGGACCTGTACACTAGTAGTTCACTAATGACAGTATAATAATGACTGATGTCACTAGATGAAAGCTGCCTTAATATACCTACGTTTAGTCATTGAAGTATGCCTTTGCCAGGTCCAACACCAGTATAGCTATGAAATATTTTGACGATACAGAACTATAAAAAGAATATCACTTTACAGGTGGATATCAACACGTTAATATCAAACATAGCGTCAGACTACCAGCAGCAGAGTTTCAACAACTTCCAATACAAGCTGTTTTCACTAGACATTAGCGGCACTTCTCCCATGGTATCCAGTCTGCACGATTTCAGAAGGTAAATAATTTAAAAATAGTATTTAGTATATATTTATTCCACAAACTTATATCTATCTTTACAGGATAACCTAATGCAATAGAAGTTGCTTAGCTTCGATAACATATAACAAAATATGCCACCCTTGTGAATTCATTCAATTGAATAGATAAACATATATGCGAAATTTTCAAATAATTAAAAAGCTAGTATCCTTATGAGTGATACATTCAAATCTGTTCAGGCATTTCGAAGTTATGATGGAACAAGTCTCCTTAGTTGCATAATTTTAATAAATAAATAAATAAATAGGGACAAATTACACTGATTGAGTTAGCCCCAAAGTTAGTTCGAGACTTGTGTTTTGGGATACTATGTTTTATAACAAAAAACTAAATAGATAAACATCCAAAACCCAGGACAATTTGAAAAAGACCATTTTCCAACTTGCCCTGTCCGGGGATCGAACCCGGAACCTCTGGGTGGCGGACTAGCATGGTGACCACTACGCCACGGAGATCGTCAAACTTACTTAATACTTTTCAAAAAATATTACGCATACAAATACTATTTTCAGAATGAGATCTCTTCGGACTCTGTCTATAAGCAAGCTGATCGGACAAAGCATACGGGCTGAAGACTTTCTGGACTACGGCGTGGAGATAGAAGACCTGAAGATCATCGGGAGTACTATAACCAGGATAGACTCCAGCGCCTTCCAGCACGTCAGGACTATCAAGACGTTGGATCTGTCGGAGAACAATATCGAATTTATCGATCCGTTTGCTTTTGCTGAGGTAAATTTGTTTTGTTTCGTAAATGTTATAATGTAGAATATGACTTCTTTATCATCAGAACAAAAATAAACCTCTATTGCGTAGAGCTATCTAACGGGTAGGGCCTTCCGCGACCCGTTGAAAGCCGCCATTACGTCAAAATCAAAATTTAAAAACACTATTTTATTTTTATTTTTTAGAAATACCCGGTCCTAAATTAAAAAATCAAAAACCAATTACTTTTTTTGCAGTTACACAGCCTAACAACATTGAAGATGGCGAATGGTCTAGCATACACTGTGAAGATACTACCATTCGAGCCCTTAAAGGCACTGATAGAACTGCAGCACTTAGACATGAGCAACAATGAATTGAAGAATGTACCAGATACATCCTTCCATTTCTTGTACAAGTTGAAGAGCTTGAATCTACAGGACAATAATATTGATCATTTCTCTAAAGGAACTTTACAGGTAAGTCTATACAGTGAGGAAAATATTGAAAATCAAATTACATAAGTTTCCTCAAGTATTTGCAAATGTAAGATCAATTTTGTGTCTTCTACAGCACGTATTCTAATAAGGTACTTTGCTATTAGTAATACATAACTCTTTTCTTTATTTACGTTATTTCCATTGCATCGTCCTCAGATATTTCTTTAAACTATTGTCACCACATTTATTATTGTTTTGAGGCATTAAATATTGTACTTGAAGGCATATTTCATTAATGACTGCTTTTATTTTAGGGTGATATTCACACGCAGCTTGAAAGTCTTTGTCTGTCACACAACCAAATGAGACAAATTGAAATGCACACATTTGTAGGCCTGAAAGAAGTGCAACAGATCGCAATAGAGGATAATTTGATTGAAACGGTTCAGAGAAGAGCATTTACGGGTTTAGATAATTTAAAGGTGATCAAATTGAGAGGAAACAGGATCTATGGGATCAGTGAGGAAGCGTTCCAGAATATACCGGCTCTTAAAGAGTAAGTTCCTAATAACACATAATGTTGGCCACAAACATACTAGGGTTAATACTTACCTACTATAATCGTTTAAACGATGGCGATACAATAAAATAATATGAAACAATATTTTGCTTATTGTATAAGTAATACTAAATAATTTCATTATTGGCAACTCGGTAGTTTCTTTTTTATCAATTTTTATAACTGATTGCTACCTCGATTTCTACATAATGTATTTTTATTGATCAGTGTGTTAACTTGCTGTATCTTTTTACAGGTTAGACATCTCGTTCAATAACCTAGACACGTTCAAATTCTCCATCTTCGACCAAGTAGGCTCAGCTACCGCACTGAAGGTCAACGTGTCTTACAACAGGATTATTTCTCTCACTGACTCTAATGCTCCAAACTTCTTCACTAACAACTTCTATCCACCCAAGGCTCAAAGTGAGAACCGTTACTTTGATAACAATCCTTATTCTGACCGTGTAGACCGTTTCGACCGTGTAGACCGTTTCGACCTTTTAGACCGTAATGACAATAATGAACGTATCAACCGTTTAGAGCGTATAGACCGCACAGGAGGTATTTTACTTTTATTTTTATTTATTTTTTCTTCGTCGTGACTTACACGAATAACATGTTCACCAGGATTGTTCATTTTATTCACTTTTTGGTTGTGTTTAATATTATTTTCTTACTTACAAATCTTTAGAAATCATCATTCTCATTTAACTCAATCATTCACTAGACAGTTCTTTAACTTGTAATACTTAGGTACATACCATTAGCTTCTAAAATTTGAATAGCTTCAATATTTAATGGTGTAATATTTTATTGTTTTTATTTGCATTTATTATTTGTTATCCATTTTTCATTTTATGTTGTTCTGCTTTTTAACACAGGCATGGTTTCACATGGGGATGATTATCACATGGAACAAGGTGATTGGTTAATTTTGTTTTGTCGTTATATTGCTTTATCATTTGGAATACTAGGTTTATAAGATTTTTTTTATATTAATGTAAAATATTTCAGGTGGAACAGTGTCTGTCAATATAAGAGTGTTGGATTTCTCTTACAACAATATCACTTATATTGCACCTTATTACTTCAGGTACGAAATTTTCTTGATCATTTGCAATTTTGTTTGCTAGGTAGTGGAGAATCCTCAGATTCTCGATTTACTTATTCAAATTTCACCAGCTTTGCATATAATATTATCTATAACTTTACATATTTTCACTAGAACTCCTATTTTAATGTACGGCTCTGGGCCCTGCCCCATTAGAAATGAAAACGTTATCATTTTCAAATAAATTATTCTCAGACTTGTGTTTTGTGTTATTACTAAAAAAATATATTTATTACAGACATGCAGATCTTACCTTATCAGAGCTATACTTGCAGCATAATATGCTTAGAAATATAACTCGTGAAGTATTTGGATCGATGGTGATGCTTCAATACTTGGATCTGTCTCACAATTTCATATACCATTTGGAATTTGATTGTTTTGCAAAAGTTAAAGCATTACAGGTAAGAATATACTTTTTAGTTTAACTCTAGTATAGACGAAATGAAACACAAGGGAACAGAAATGATATTTGATTGTTATGCAATCATCGTTGTATATAATCTAAAAGATAATGTGAAAAATATTCTAATCCGTTATATATTTTTTTAGATTCTTGACCTATCACACAATTATTTAACCACATTGCCGCCTGAAATATTCCGTGACATGCAAGCTCTCACTGTTTTGGATTTATCTGACAATCGTATTAGAATCATACAAGACAATTTGGTGGTGTCACCTCTGTTGGAAAGGTAACTTAGGTTTCTTTTTGTAATATTAAATAAGCCTGCTACAGATAAGAAATAACTCTTCCAACTCAAGAGAAAATAATTTTCTCTTCTGCGTCAGAAAAATTATCTAAGGCCCATTGAGTATTGCCAGTTTCTTGCCTGTTGCATGACATTTTATTGAGGCAATTAATAACTTGCATGGTCTTAACGAAACGTCTGCAATAAAATGGTATGCATTAGGCAATAATCTTGCACTGTCTAAATGAACTTTTACAAGATCTGGTGAGTGCGTTCAATCGTTGGATGATTTAAATGAAATGTAAGTCATACTGGAAGACATATTTCTAAAAAGCAAAATTTTTATAATGATCTGAGAACAGAATTTACTGCATTTTGTGTACAAGATACAAATTACCTTGTACCATTAAAAATCTACCAGGCACTAAATTAATTTACGTTTTTATTGCAGATTGGATTTCTCGAACAACTACATCAATAGAATCCCTACAAACAGTTTGTCTCCAGCAGCGGCAGCCAATCTAGTTGAACTAGATCTCAGTGGAAACTCTATTCCGAGCTTGCCTATATCAGACTTGGTTCAGAGATACAGGGTACATATTCTAAATCTCTTGTTTGATTCTTAACATTTAATGATCTTATAGTTTTTGAACTAACTGTTTGAGTTTTTGATATTGTAAATACTAAAACTTACAAACTTGTTTGAGCTACATAGAATTGCTGCATTGAAATATTTTGTATTTTTGTTCACATAAAGTCTGATAGACATTATTAAATTTACAGAATTAAATTTATAGCAATGAGAATATATCATGGTCACCGTCATCATTCATACTGAATTTCCCACTGCTGGGAATAGTCTATCTATATCAATTTTTGCTTAGATAATATTGTAGCTCAAACATTCAAAATACTAGATGTAAATGAACTATCGACACAAACTTGAAGGGGTCATTCGGCACGTCACTATGAAAACCTTCTTTCATAAACCTAATACTAGGATCTCAAAGAAGAATTCTACTATCTTCAACAAAAGTGTTAAGCTTATCAGACATTATGTAGGTATATGGAAAGATCTAGAATGTTCCGAGACAGTTATAATTCTGAAAAATTGTTAATAGACATACCTCAGCTATCTCTTCAAAAGTGTGTTGACCGCACATTTACATCTTGTATAAATGATTTGATACTGCCCCCTGTGATTGTCATTTGTCTCACTAACAAAGTAGAATGCTACTGTGTGAGTAGAGCTAACGGTGTCCTGTCCCTGCATGTCCAGAGTCCCGACCAGGGAGAATACTACCCAGAGGAGCACGAGGAGAACAACGATTACCTGTACCACACAGCCACACGAGACCAATCGAGAGTGTTCCACCAAAAAAAACAATACCCGCAGAAAATACTGTATAAGGTAGATGGCAATTTAGAAATGCATGATTTGTAGATGTAGATGATTTGCATGAAGATGGTGTGTTAAAAGATATTTTTATTGAAGTAGATAAAGAATTGGGTAAGAGTAATTGATTAGCTTCATGGGTCAAGAATAAATTTACTGAAATAATACGTAACATAATAATTACCATGATAATAAAGCAAAACCATTCAATCCCTATAATAACTTGGTTTACATGGTATTGAGAAAATATCTTATTGGAGTCATTGAAAACTGAGCTTTTATAGCCTTCCAATCACTTTATTCATAAAATCTCCTAAAATCTTAAATCAATATCATTATAATACCTATTAAATTGATGATTTTTTATGTGGATACATAAACGATAAATTTTTAAATTTTCTTTTTTTATTTATTTCATAAAATTTATTCCTATAATTTTTAGTTTTCTCTTGTTTCAATTGCACTTTTTGTTTTTTGTTTTGTAGAAAAGTTTCTACGGTGAGGATTACACGATATTGTGCTGTATATGTGTTTTATATGAGGTACACAAAATAAGGCCAATTGATCATATTCCTTATTTCTCCTCTATTTTCAAAAGCTTTGACTTCGTGTTTTTTGATACCACGTTTTTATGTTATGTGTTTTATACCATCATAATGAGCTCGAAGTTTTATTCAAAACTCGGAGCACGATGACAATGTATTTACATTTTTAGGTTTAGCATGGGTACAAAAAGGTTTTTCGCTGATTCATTACCAGAAAAAAAATAAACATCAAATTTGCTGTTTTAAAAACGTGGTACCTTCATATGTTATGAGATTTCTTTTCATTCAGCAGACTTTCTAATTCCACCAAATTAAAAGGACATTTTGGTTTGGAACAATCATGATGTAGTTATTTTGAAATCATATTCTTAAGTATGACCCATCTACTAATCAAAATTTTCCGAAAACATCTTTTACGTCTTGAGCTGTTTTAAATTAAAAACACTATAAGATTAATTTCTTTCTTAGTCATATTTTGTACTGTTATCTTTATTATATCATTTTTGACATTAATTTTACTATTGCAGTCACTTGCCTGGTTGGATTTATCGGAGAACCTCCTAGTTCGTATAGAAGAAGGTGCCTTTACGGCTTTACCAAGACTGCGATGGTTGGATCTAAGCAATAATATTCAGCCAATTAACAGTGGTGATAGGGGAGTAAACGTCTTCAAAGGCCTTGAGAGAAGACTGTTACATCTAATGATTAGGAATGTTAGCCTACTTTCTGTAAGTACCTATACCAACAATAAATTTATTATTGTTAAGTATTTAATTAATCTAGTAGTTACATATTTTTTCTTTGTTTCTGAAGTACATATAAACTATTATTTATTTTTCAGATGCCTTCCATGTCTTTACCAAAGCTGAGAAGTTTGGATTTGTCATACAATAATTTGCCATTGATTCCTCCGGATACCACGGCAAACCTAACAAGACTAAGGTCTTTGGATCTATCGTACAATCATTTATCAACAGTCCCAGTGGTAAGATACTAATATCCTGTTTATATAAGGTGTCAGTAACAGCTGTTAGTACTCCTTACATGCTCAGCGCCAAGTGTATGATTTTTGATACACCTTGATTGTTTTCCTATTGTGTCTGGAATCCATTACGGTCAATGGGTTAACCGATCTGTCCTCCATACATGTGTTGATCATGATTTTATTTTTGCAGGCTACACATTCTCTGAACGAACTGCGTTGGCTTTCACTGTCTGGAAATTATATCACGGCTTTGATGAACACAAGCTTGTACGGAATATCACCCCGACTTGAGTATTTGGATGTAACTCGTCTGAGATTACGAATGCTTGAGGTTTGTACTTTTATCAAATTAATTATTCGATTACCTATCTCTTTCCATCCCAACAGCCGCCTCCTTGAAACACGCGCGCGTTACTTTATGAGAACCTTTCATCAACCAGGATCTGATGTTCTTATAGACATTTTCTAATCTGTTACTAAATGGTTTTATCATGAATTTTTTATATTTACTATTTTTTGTTTTTTTTTTCAGCATGGTGCTTTCAGTAAAATGTACGCTCTACGAACCCTCAAGATCACAGCTTTCTCAGGTGTCAGGGAATTCAATATACCGAGGATGCTGACTTACAATGCAGCCTTAAAAAACCTGTTTATTGAAGTGGACAGCTCGACCGTGGAGTTTGGAAAAGAGCTGAGTGCGCAGCTGCCCTGCAAATTGAATAACATCACCATTACTGGACGGAGTTTAAGATATCTTGCGCCTTATCTTTTACTTGTAAGTAATTTGGTGTATTTTGTTACTTGTCATTAACTACTTAATACTAAAAGACAGTTTATAACTAAAACTTTATGCTCTTAAATAATTAAGTACATAAAAAATATGAAATATTATTCTTAAACTGTGAAGGCGAAACCCTGAGAAAGATGAAACATACTCGTAGTTTGAAACTGAAACAACGATTTACTTTTACCACTTACAATAAAAACTGTCGGCACTTCACATTGATTGTATCTAATTCTTATTTTTAGGGTGTTCACTCCAAAGAACTCAGACTCACAATTTTCAACACAAGCATAGATGACATCCCAAGTCAAGTTTTCTGGAGCCCTGGTCGAGTGAGGAACCTGACTCTCGACGTTAGGTTCAATTACATTAACACGGTAGCCAACCCTGGACAGAAGCCGTGGCCAGGCGTTCCGAATAATGTATTCCTTCAAGACATTTTGGTTGCTGGGAATCCCTTGGTTTGCGACTGTGGAATCGGGTAAGATATAAAACTTTCTAAATTCAGAAATGCAAGTTTTACTTAATCTGTTTGTTTTTGTATCTAAAGAATACGAAACTTTTGTCAGATTTTTGACTGACATGTAATGATAACACCGAGAACCAATAGCTTAAAGCGTTTTCTGAAGCATGGTGGAATTGAGAGATCTTTTTATATCACTTGTGATCACCAAAATACTCTCCGCCAGTCTAGTTAGTCTTTGCCAGTCTCAGTGAGGTTTTATTAGAAATATTCAACAGCTAGTCACACACTAATTGACATGTTATTTTTGTTTAGATGGATCGAAGCATGGGATCGCAAGAGAAGACAATATCTTTGTCAAAATCCTTTCAACTGCGTGGGGACAAGAGATGACGTGAGATTCGCTACATGTCCTTACTACGAGAACAGAACTCTCGGAGATGTAAGTGTTAAACTTCGCACATGATAAAAGTATTTAAATTATTTATAAAAAAAAATACTAAAACAAATGTGTTTTTCAGGTTTTATCAAAAGAATTAGACTGCAGTTGGAGTCGAGGATTCCTAAGCTCACCAAATATGTTAATTATCTTAGGAATGACAGTCTTAACGTGCCTATATATATGAGGACTGTTTTGGCTACTTGGGGTGTATGAGGAATTTCATCTAATTTTAGCAAGGTTATACAACTTTTAGGCGCTTTTCCACGATCAGCATCTTACGAAAACCAACTGGATAAAGGATTGTGCGGAAAGTTCTAAAAGAAGCTAAGCTGAATTATAAGCGCTCGTTCAAATAGATTTACAATGATATGTATAAAATGTACATAACATAGGAATAAACATCTCGTTTGACCAAGCGATGGTAACAGGAGTGAGATATCGAAGAATTATCCAAAAGCTACCTGTACGTGGCCTAAACCTGCAAGCCGGGAGTCCTGATTAGCCAAATCCGTAGAAGTAGTGGTATTGGACAATCATGCCCGAAGGCCTGAATCGCGGTTATGGTGTGAAAACAATAGAAAACTAAAAAGTGAATTTGTGTGTAAGTGATTGCATAGAAGTCTAGAGAAGCCTACGAAATTGTGATTTATCGTTTGTAAAGAAAAGTAAAAGTGTGATCTCATGGGATTGAATCGGAAATGTTACCGTATATACTATTTTTCTTAATGCACCTTGTGTTCCCACAGATACCTGTTTTGAGTGTAGGACTAAGTTATGGTTTCTAATATTACGCATTTTGTGCACTGCCTTACAAAACGAATTTTAAGTATTATTGCTGAGACTATTGAACATGTCGTGTCCAGGGTGCATTCTGATTTCAGAGATCGCGGAGAACTTGTGTGGAAGTGCACTTAATGTGTTTTAGAGGTTGCATTTACGTCGTTTTAAAAGATAAGTTGACACGAAAGCAATGACTTAATTATGATCGTCTAAGTAGACTGCATTCGCTCGAATGATATGTGTTCGTCCAATATTAAGATTAATGATATTATTTATAGGTGTATTTGTTTGTGTAGTGGAAGATTTTAGAAGTAGATGAGTAAGATCATTTATAACTGTTTTCATAGTCCTTTTTTAATTATCATTTATAACATTTAAATCTATAAAATTACACGAATAAACTTCATTTATCAATACAGAAATTATTAGGTTGACTTTAATGATCTATGTACAAATTTGAAAATCAGCGCATTTACATAACGTCGACACATTCAAAGCGACTCTTTAATAACGCTTTCCTATACTAATTAGGCTATTTTCATTGTTTAGCTGTTTACAAATTCTATCTGGTTACTTGTTGGATAAACATATTTTATTACATACGTCTATGTGTCAGTAGCTATTATATCTACAAAGCATGCTGTAATATATTATGTCATCATAGAATCAGACATAACAAGTATTTGTACTGTATCAAATCTTACTTATTGAATTTTCGATATTGAGAGGATTTTTGACATATAAAATATTTGTTGTTGTCTGTGCATTATATTATAGGATTTTTATCGACTGAATTTAAGTGTTTCAGGGCTATATTGCTGGTTATTGATAAGAAATGTTGTATGATGTCCAATGTGGCTTATTTAGCAATATTTTCTTTTGCTGTACTACTTTGTTTTGTATTTTCTTTTACACAATTTTTATATTGACTATATTTTTATGATTGCAACTTTATTCAATTGTGATAGTAGTTGCATGTTTGACGATTGAATAGTTAGATTTTATTTCCTTACGCATGCTTACTGGGTTGTTGATTTCCCAAACGATTTCAAATGAATACCTCTTCTTCAGTGGTCCAGATACGGTGTCAGGCCTAATTGTTGACTTTTGTTTTCAATGCCATAGTTCTTGTTGAAACAATCGATTGAGAGAAGTAATGACACTCACATAAACTTTCACGAAACGATTGCACGATTTAATGCAAGTAAAAATTATGGTGATGACGGTAGAAATTACAATGCAACATTGACACAAGAACACAAAGGTGTTTCTCCTATCTTAAATAGGTATATTATTAATACTTTCATCAAAAACCAAGTTAAAAGGACGTACCATGATTTTAATTGCAAGCATCTTTTCTATGCAACCGTCTACTGGTAAGATGCTCTCAAAATAGAATTAAACAAAAAGTTGTAACAAAATTTGTCATTGCGATAGAAAATTAAATGTTTTCGCGGTTGTTCTTGTTAAATTTGTTTGGTATTGAAAACAAAGGGATGTCGTTGTAACAATGAATATATTTTGTGATATATATTACTCTAATCCTTCTATTTTTGATAAGCCTACGATGAATATTGCTAACTTGAACGGGAATTGTATAGCTGATTAAAGTATCACTAAAATACTGCTTCTTAAATATCGCTCGTAATAATAGATGTGATTTAACTTCATGAATGTACAAAGTATTCGATACATCAGTTCATACACAGCTGAGATCAATTCAAATTTATACAATCGTGCTATTCTTACCAAGTATTCATTATCATGAGTACGATTTTGATTATGTAGATCACCACATGCGCGCAAAACAATGTTGTTCGTAACATCGGCAATATCTACCAAATTTTTACTTGGCTGTAGTGTTTTTGAACACTTTGTATATTTCATTATTATAGTGATTGGCACTTACGAAATATATTTTATCAACAAGAAGTACTCTATTATCTTCTTTAAATAAAACTACAGTGTAGTAAACATCTTACTATTATTAAAAATGTAAGTGCTTTTCTCTATAATAATCTAATGGATTACTTCACATACCATATTGTCAATTCTCAATTCCTAAATAGAGTAATCAACGTAACTAATAAATATATAGAAATACAATTTAACATTGTTTCGCCTAGAATTTTCTATACTAATAGTTGATGGCGCAGTATTTTAGCTGTAATTTGACGTAAACAAAACAATACTCTTAATTGTACGCAGTAGTTTTTTTAACATCAGATTTCGGATAAAGGAATACAGCGCATCCACTCAGCGTTGCATCGACGTAGCGCTCTCCCTGCGTCATTTAACTATCACACGCTGCGTCGATGCAACGCACACTGACTGCAGACCCCAAAACGAAGCGAGATGGGTGTATCTCATTAGTACGACTACGTTGTAACAACGCTGCGATGCCCGTGTGGATCCGCACAACGCTTCGTCACGCGAATGAACGTGAAAGAATCAGCCTATCTTTGTCTTTGGCGTATGACTGTGATGGGACGATTTCATCGTGTTCGATAATATGTGATAACGCGCCACTACGTTGGATTAAACATCGAGTTTGTCACTTTGCCAGCGTTCTGTTCGCCGAAGAAACGGTCTCCTTATGAGATTGAAACATATAGGTTCGAACCCACTGTCAACGTGAGAAATTCCGACAACAGATACGTTTCTTCGTTTACCGCATACCTTAAAATATATGTACCTATTCGCTATAGTATATTCCATGCTTTTTAATAATGTACGAGTCTTTAAAATTCGAATACCTATTTGCAAGGTCCCATTTGTGATAGACATAGCTAGTGCCAATAAAATAGAGTATAGATATAACAAACTATAGTCTCAAAGATTCTGAAAGATATACGGATATACTTTTGATGTATTAAAAAGAAAGTATTATTTTGTTTGACAGTAAATTGGATTTGCTACGTTCTTCATTCTCTTCAATATTGTAAAAAAAAAAAAAAAAAAAACTAAGTACATTTATATTTAGTATATTCTAGTTATGTTTGGAATAGATTAAACTTAATTGTAACATAATTAGATTTCCTTCATTAGTATAAAACATGAGAAAAAGTTATTTTAGATTTTATAACAGCGTTTATATACTTCAAATGTGATATTTTGCCTAATAACCTAATAATAAGTATTTTAGTGGAAACGCCACAAAATATCAACTTTTGCAGAGCCCTCTAAAGAACCAATGTAAACCGGGTCTTAACTTTCAAAAATGACGTGACATACGTATGTACCCGCCTGTTTTGCAGTTAAAAGAGGCATTTTACATTTTATCAACATGATTATTTTAGACATTAAAGTTTTGAAGACCTAATTTTATCGATATAGTCAATGTCTACACAATATAAAAGCATATTCGATATATTATTATATTGATTGATTATAAAACTAATTGCATATTTTTAATAATCTTTAAAATATTTGATTGTGCGAGCGAGACAGCCAACAATACAAAAGAAACTATTGGATGGCTGTTATGTCATTTTATAAAGAAACAGTCCAGAATCTAAAATAATATTATTTACGTACATTTCAATATTCCAGGCATAATTAGAATGAAGATAAAAAAACACAAGTATGTATATTTATTTCAATTTCAAATTAACAATTTGTATAAATAGACGTTAAAAAATCCTGAATCCTGTTGAATGTTGAGTTGCCATTTTGGAAATTCGCTATTTGTTTGGTGTGATAGGACGACGGAATGTTTTTGTCTTCACTACTTAACGATAAATGAAATAGTGTGGAAAAATAGGTAATCATTGAATTATTAGCGTATTAATAAATTATTGCGTAAATATATTTTCGTGTTTGTTTACATTTAAATCCCTACATTTTTGCTTGGCCCGTCAATCGTGAGAATTTTATACGGATACATTGTCACGTCTTTTCCTCTGACGGGATGGACAGAACCAAACAGAACCCAAAGCCGTAAGACCCAAAGGCCACTCAGCTTGAAAGTGGGCGTTATGCTATAAAAAGGAATCAAAATAGTGATATCATAAGATACTAGCCGCATCGCCTATTAATGTAATTAATAATAATATAATAACCATATAATAATACGTTTATTTCGGACAAATTAATCCATAAAGTGTTAGTAACATTGTTCTTACTTACTATGTTCGTATGTGTACACGCGGTTTACACTTACATGCAGTTGGGTCCAGTGTCTTAAAATGGGCCCATCTACCCTGCCAGCAATGACGGTGAGGAAGCTGTTGGAACTGCGGTACACCTTACGATTCAGGGAGTATGTAGGGATAATTCAAATCTCAAACATTCTCATCTGTACATACATACATACATACAATCACGTCTTTATCCCTAATGGGGCAGACAGAGCATTTTGGGTATTGCGGTTCTATGCAGAGCCCAGGGCCGCAAGACCCAAAAGCCACTTTTTGCGTCATGGTGGGCGAGAAGATGGAAAAGCAATCAATACAGTGATGGGTTGCTAGCCGCATCGCCTGTTAACATGGTTTGCATTTTTGCCCATTCCCTCGATCGGCTTTTACGATCTGTGCGGGAAGAAAAGCAGCTGGTACATTCTAAGTTTTTTCTGTCCTCTCATACCGGCATGGAAGAGAATAGGAAGCTGTAATATGGCATGGATTATGTATTAATCATTCCGAGAGAGTGGTGATATAAAATCTTTAAAAAAAATTTTTAGGGTATCTTCCATACATGTTTGTAATTGTTTATTCAGATGGAAAGAGCTATTCTCAGATGGTCATCTTTGACGGTTTCTTTACACAATAATATTAAAAATACAATAGGATTACATAGTGCGCCTTATCCTAAGATAGATGACGAAGCAAACCTAATGCTTATCTTAGCCTTCTAGCTTCACGCTCAGACTCCAAGTAAAGTGAGAGTTTTTTTTTCTCAACTTACTTAACGTGTGAAGACCATTTTTCGATTTAAGGTTCTTCGTTTCTGGAATATTTGGTTTTATAGTACAAATTTTAGTCAGAGTCCAGTGGGGGGCCCTCCATCTCCTAAACGGGTAAGTATAGAAAAAAATTACAGCAGGTGTATGTACCTAGCAAAGTTTAAAGGAAAACTGTCAGAGCTAGAAAGGGTTTCCAAATAAAAAAGGCAAACGACTTATAAAATGTACTCGGAAATTGATTTTTTTAATGCAAATTCGATAGAAAATTAGTTTTTCCGTGAAAAGAAAATTGTTCTTTTTACTTTTTTCCTCGTATTTTTACGTTTTTTCTCTGCTTACGAACTTTCCTCCGACTTCATCAAACACAACAAAAAAGAAATCAGTCAAAATTCAGCCGTTCTCAAGTTTTACGCTTAGCAACAGTTATTTTTTGACCGAGCGAGCGAAGCGAGCGAAGCGTCTCAGTTTCGAGACTAGCCAAAAATTCTTTTGTCCGTCTGTCTGTCTGTCTGTCTGTCTGTCTGTCTGTTCTCGCCTACAGGTCGCATTTCTTAACCGATTCTCATGAAATTTTGTAAGCAGGTTCAGCAACTAAATAGAATTTTTTTGTCGAGCCAGTTTTTCGAAATTTGTCAAAATGGCGGAAATATGGGGGTTTAAAATTTTAAAACTTTCATATATCCGCCATTTCAAAATATTTTCAAAAATGTCATTAGACTTTTTTGTTGCCATTATGAAAACGATATTTTTTTATTTGAACAACTTTTTTGTCTGAACAACTTTTTTATACGTTATACTTAACTTAAACGGGTTTAGGATGACTCGCGAAGTCTAGCTGACTAAGCCGTGACAAATATACAATACAAATCCTCTTACAAAATATACTCAAACTATTTAACGGTGAATTCAGTCCGGGCTACTGAACAACTTTCTTAAAAATACATATCTCCCCTTGCGTCCACGAAGTAATATCTCTGAATAGCTATTATGGTTATTATTTTGAGTTTCATAAGTGGTTCTATAAATTTTATCATATTTAACCGACTTAAAATAAAAGGGTTTTGCTTATTTTACGACGTGATCAACAGCAATCAAAGCCCGCAAAGTAGCTTTACGAAGAAAGTAAGAAACCAAAATGAGCAGCGGCATAGAGCCATGGCAATACAAATAAACATTTAAACCTGGTTTTTCCAACAACGAGCTGACTTTGACATTTAAAAAATGATGGGTAATTTTTCGGTGAAAGACTACTAGTACAGAACTGAATTTCAGCATCATGGTAGACCTCATATCCATGGAATTGTATGGTTGGAAGGTGCTCCTGACATTTTAGAGCTAGATCGAAAGTCATTTGAAGAAAGGGCTGTGATTGGCAACTATTTTGGAAATTTGGTCACAACCATGAATTCGCATATCTATCGGTAAACTTGCACCGATAGTAAAATTCATCCAAATCAGGTACATTATTCTGAAATAATAATCGCGAGGGCTAAGTTCGTGGCGAACTACTAGTATATATTAAGTAAATAAATTATAATTATGTATAATCAATAGTCCCCAGATTCTGTTAGTTGTAAAAATAGCCAAATTGAATCATCTTTGCAACTGTATTACGATTGTGACATCGAAACCTTAATGTTGGCTCCAAAGTAATTGAATGGGGTGCCCTGCTGTGCGTCAAATTGGACCGACCCGACATGATCACAATATCACACTTTTATTACCAGCTGGAAATTACAATGAGACAATATTATGATGGCTCTTTCTATTTTTATCTGACTTCTCTAGTCCTTTATTCTATTGTACATACAGGAGGGAAAAAGAGGAAGAGCACGCTATTTCTATCTGGAGCCGAATCATTTCCAATGATTTGAAGACGTCGGGTATAAGCCCAAAAATAACGGATAACCGCCAAGAATGGCGCATAAGTGTTAGATGGGCAATCTCCGTATAGGGTATGGCAAAGAAAGAAGATCCAACTTCTCTATTGTTCAGTTCTTCAGATATAAGTAATACTTAGTGTAAGTACACCATCTTCTAAGAGCACCAACCCACCTGCCCAACGCGTTAATATTGGCCATCGATGACATTTGCAGTAGTTAAATAATAACTGTCACAGATTTCAACGTCCACCTTCGAATCAAAAGTAAAACTTTTCCTAGTTCTTAAAACCGACAATCAAAGAAAAAAAAAATGTCCGTCTATATGTTTGTTTACGCTATTTTTCGTAACTACTAAGCAGATATTTACGCGGTTTTTAATAATCATTAGGCTAAGCTTAGAGCAATGTAAAAAGGCTTTGTTTTATTAAAATCTGATATCAGGAAAAAAGTTGTCGTTTTTTTATTTTATTTCACGACAGCGAAATTGCGACACTAGCTAGTACTACAGTAAATATCAAAAACTTCATAATTACATGCATTAGACACACAAATTTAAAATCTACTTTATCAATTACATTACAATTATTTTTTATAGCCATTTTTATTTCGCAAAGATTATTAATAATTTAACAAATTTTACATTTAATTTATTTATTAACATTAATTTAAAATACTACACAATGACGATTTTTGGCAGAGTCAAGAAGAGTCAATAAGCCTTTGACTAGCGAGTTTTACGTAGCTCTTCTTCTTCTTATATTAAGGAGCTGGGCTCTTGTCGGTGGAGTGCTCTATGTAGGCCGAATGCCTAACTTTATTTGCGTTAAATAATACTCAATGTAGTCTTTTTAAACACGAAAACCGTTACATAGGCAAGAAGAATGTAAAAAATACTTTTGGCCCATCAGTAAAATTAATAAAAAATATTATAACAACACGTATTTTTTTCTGTTCTCAGAGAAACAAAAAATGGCAAAGATGCAGCGCATTGAAATTTCGTATGACGTTCGCCTAGGCACGATTTTTACATAACAGTGGCGTCGCAAACCCCCACTCTGGAACTTTGATGTTCCGTATCCTTGTGAATTTTGGGTAAACTGAATAAAAATATCTGTTTATCATTTTTGGATACTGAATCTTAAAGGCGGACCAATTACAATCATACTTTTCTGACTCTGCCGTGACCCGTAATTAAGAACAAGATAACAATATTGTTCTGAACGAAACCAAGCAAAAGAGAAAAAAATAAGAAACATTTATCTCGGCCTAAATAGAAAGGATCTTCTAATAAGTTTCCCTTCCTCGATTGTAATCATTCACTCCAGCGAATGTTGCACGAATCCAACGAAGGTTTAAGAACAGAAAGTAAGATATATATGTCGCAGTTGAATTGTATAATCCGTTGTTATTCAAAAACTCTAGCTGTTTGGCTATACAGCTCGGTTTTGTAAAACAGTTGAAAATAATTCAGCTCGATTGTCAATGAGTTACGTAACTACGATTAACAAAACAGCTAGCGTTGAGATAGCATATAGGGTTACCATTATTTAATAAAACCGTGTTACAATAAAATAATATATGAGGGGACAATAGTTGTTCTTATTATTTTTATATTACTCGTGTCGTGGGATGGAAATAAAACCTCAATTCAACTCCTTACTAAATAATTCAGTCTCCAACACCATAACACACTAATGAAGAGTTATAATCAGCTCGATGCAATTGGATTAGAAATATAGAAATTTTGTAAACCCGACAACTCAATGGCGCAGCGATTTCTTACGGCCAATTGATCCACGTGAATTTTCCATCTTGCCGGAAAGCGGGCATCGAAATAACAATATGGGATCCAAGCTAAAGGTTTGCTTTATTCTTTTCAATCTTTTGTACTCCGAAATCACAAACGATGCCCCCGATGTCTGTCGATAAAAACAGCTTAGTCCCGGAACGCGGCGAAGAATTTGCTTTATGGGAGGCCATATTTGTTGTTACGACATGACACTGACACTTCATAAGCTACAAGTGACAGAATTCAGAACTAATCGTTCTACAATCTTACGTAAGCTAGTTTGTTAAACGTAACACATTGGACGATCTAGCAGATCGATTTCCAGCTATATTACAAAACCGAGCTGTAATGCCAAATAGCTAGAGTTTTTGAATAACAGCGGATTATACAGTCCAACTGCGACATATATATCTATCTGTACGATCCGGGATCGCACAATACTGCTATGATGATAAATGATTGATAGACTACATATAGAATGATTTATAGGTTTTGAGTACCGAGAGGATTGATTGATACACCGACTTGATTGCTATGATATTTTAATGGTACTGAAGTAAATTATATAAGGTAGTGCCGGGTGACAAGGCCCACTTTTTTACAAATTGAAATAAAACCTTTATTTTACCACCCTAAAGGAATAAAAGGTTTACAATAAAAGCTAAGATTATTTCAAAATCCAAATAAATGTAGTTTTTAAAGCTATGATGACTGTATGTTCGTTTTTTAAACAATTTTAAAAACCTCTATTTTGGGCTTTACTGAACATGGTCTGGTTAATAAGGCCCTTGGCGTTTTCAAGCCGTTTGGCGCAAAAGTAAGTATTAAAGACATCAAAAAAGTATAAATAATGAAGAATGTTATATTCATGAACTTGATAACAGCAATCAGTTACTAAAATTATCAACATTTTTTTAGAATAATACTCTTTTACACTGTGTAAGAAAACAGCCCAGATATTTGATTTTTAGGTGTTAAGTGTATAAATGTTAGTATTTTACTTAAAAATAATGTTATTCCTGCTAGAATTAAGTAATTATTGTCAAAGATTTTTGATTTATAATTTTCATAAATTGGGCCTTATCACACATATATGGTTAAGAAGGCCCCTATTGTGTGTAACAAGGCCCTGCAAATTAGTTAATTCTTTAATATTAATTAAGTTAGTCAGGATCGTAGCAAGTGGAGGTCCATAGTCTCTGCCTACCCATGTGGGAAACAGGCGTGATATTATGTGTGTATGTATTATTAAAGGTAGTCTGTTTTCCTATTACTTTTGAAATAACGCGTGATTTTAAATCATTCCTTAAAGTTCGTCTGGGAATGTGGTATTTTTTAGCTGCAGCGCGCTGAGTTAGACAATTTGTTTGAACTGCTTCAATAGCAGATTTTAAATCTCCTTCACACCAACTTCCCCGCTTCTTCTTCGGGGAAGACATTTAATGATCTAAGAACAAATAAATAAAAAACATAAATGTATCTATAAGTTTTGTGTATCTATAAGTAAGCACTGTACATCAATAAAAACATTTTTTTTTAATTTATCACTCATATTATAACAACATTAAGGGGCCTTGTTAGACTGCAGTAGGGTTGGAAGGCCCAGTCGAGTTTTGTAAGGCCCCAAGCAACAATTTTGTTGGGCCTTCCTAAACGCGTGGGCCTCGCAACACAAATTGATCATTTTAGAAATAAATACATATATAATAGCACATGGCTATGTTAATATCAAAAGAATAATGAACAAATAAACGCACTTTACAAAAATTTATTTACAAATCGTAGTATAAACAAGTGAAAACTAACGTTTTGTGGGAGCAATAATTAGTTAAATGAGTGGCCGTGACCAGAGTCAGTGAACAACTGGCCGTCACTGGCGAAATGGTGGCCACGCGCTGCCGGCTGCTGCATTCTTGCGTTCCTATTGGTCTGTTTCACACGTACCATGAAGTTGGCGCGACTCAAATATATTTTAAATGGTTTTTTGCGCTTGGGCCTTGCAAAACTGTGGGCCTTGTCAGCCGGTAGTACCTTACAACTAGAGGCAGCGCGCGGCGTCGCCCGCGGTAACCACGCGAGTGAAGTCGCGGGCGTAATGCAATATAGCCTATAGCCTTCCTCGATAAATGACCTATCTAATACCGAAAGAATTTTTCAAATCGGAGCAGTAGTTTCTGAGATTAGCGCGTTCAAACAAACAAACAAACAAACAAACAAACGAACGAACGAACGAACGAACAAACAAACAAACATATAAGTATGGATAAGACGGCGGCCCATCGGCACGCTGTCAGCAGTTTTTGCCACTAGGTCAGTAATCCAGTGGACTTTGTACAGCGTAGCTCGTACACTATCCATTTCGATTTTCTTGGGTCCTGATTTCTATTTACACGATTTTAGGAATCAACTATTAATACTTTAAATAGGTTCATTGCTTTGGACTGCGAATCGTTGTAAGTGTAACAGAATTAGAAGGCCTTTGCCTAACAATGGGGAACTATAGGCACTTATTAGCTTAAAAAATCACTTTACTCTTCTAGACTCTAAAACAAAACTTTTATTTCATTTCACTTACCTCGACGTATCTTTGTATGTTATCAAATCCAGCAATTATGGCCCAATTCCCGGCTTCCGACAGGTCACGACGTGAGCTGAATTTATATACAATGCCTAATTGCCTATGTACAATATATTAATATCATTGTTATCTCATTTAGTGTTATTTGGGTTATACAAAGACAATAATGCAGTTGCATTGATGCAACGCATAGTTTGTACGCTATGGTATGTATGTATACACATACGCAACACATCACCATCACCCACACACTAGGTCGCCCATTTTATCTAGCGCCTGCAGTTCCTTCTATAGTTTTTATGGTTAATTAAATATAGTTTTTCTTTTCTCTTTTATTTCTTATTTTCATTTTTGATTAGTATATTTTATTTACACCAATCAAATAGGCACATTCAAAACAAAATGACCCGCGATATTATTATCCGAAGAAGTGTTACCTGTATACTGATACCAATACTAGTTACCTGCAGCACAGGTTCTTCTTGGAAGCTATTTCAGGGACTAGTCGCTTCTTTAATAAATGTTAAATAAAACTAGAAAGTAAAATCGTGAGATCAATAAGTAGTACCGCCGCCAGACGCCGCTGGCCGGCCGGCCGGAGTTTTGGACGGGAGTAACTACGTGGTCTCGATCGAACATCATTTTCGCCTATGGATAGAGAAAATTATTTTAAGTTTATATTCCTATACAACATTCTTTTTTCCAAAACTAAAGATAAATCAACGTGTACATATAGCAGCCAAGGTCCATTATAGGTACTTTTAATATAAACAAAACTCATACCGCATTTACACAATAACGCGAATCGCGAGGCGAACGACGAGGCAAATAGCGAACACGCATATGTAGACAGTGCAGTACACGAATATTTCGTCGAATGACGAGGCAAATAGCGAACACGCATATGTAGACAGTGCAGTACACGAATGTTTCGTCGAATGACGAGGCAAATAGCGAACACGCATATGTAGACAGTGCAGTACACGAATATTTCGTCGAATGAAGAAGCAAATAGCAAACACGCATATGTACACAGTGCAGTACACGAATGTTTCGTCGAATGACGAGGCAAATAGTGAACACGCATATGTAGACAGTGCAGTACACGAATGTTTCGTCGAATGACGAGGCGAATAGCGAACACGCATATGTAGACAGTGCAGTACACGAATGTTTCGTCGAATGACGAGGCAAATAGCGAACACGCATATGTAGACAATGCAGTACACGAATGTTTCGTCGAATGACGAGGCGAATAGCAAACACGCAAGTGTAAATGCGGTATTATAACTGCTATTTTTGTGAAGAGGAAATAAACGATTTTGTTATGAATATTATATTATGTAAAACGACACAGCGACAGCGTTACGTCGACGCAAAGCTTTTTTAGGTGAAGCAACGCACCGTGTGTACTCGTTTTAGGTAAATAACTAAGAAAGGGTTTCTACGTAAAGTTTCGCGTCTCGGTAAACATTATAGCATAATCTTACCTAAAACAACATGGAAACCCCATTAGACCCCGTGGTTATTTGCTATTTACCATCGGGAAAGCCGGTATTGGTTTTTGGTTTTTATAAAATGTATTATGATTGTGTTTGAAAGACCCTTTAAATGTTCTTGACGTACCCTTTTTAAGTTTTCCTTTTCGTAAGTGCTCAAGTACATAAAAATATTGCTTACGAGATTTCTGTTTCTTATCCCTCCCTATTTATCTTCTAACTGTGAAAGTAAAGGTGTCTATCTATATTTAAGAGCCAAGCTCTTTTTGCTGAAATTGTTTTCCACAGCTCTTTTTGCTGTCATTGAATTCCTTCAATGATGATTTTTGGCAGAGATAAAGGTGTGGTTTTGCCATTGCTTTAACTATTTCACACACTAGTTATCTTAATATTCATTGGTGATAACCTTTGATAACCTTGTGATAACCTATAGTGTACTTATATACAATATGACACCTAGTAACAGCTCATCAAATCACCTATTGAAAGGGAGCATCCTTATTATAGCATCAAATGTTAGTACTAAAATAACCCTCTTAAACAACAATTTGGCTAACTATGGTGCCTATCGCAGATATGCTCGAAATTTATTCCTAGTCAAACAATATACCGGGCGGGCAAATAACAGGTAGGTATATCCTTTATTTTAAAATTATAAGTAATTTTTCAAAACATTTTATAGCCTATGAAGTTCAAGAATTTATTTAAAAACATATTTCGGAAATTTGTGGCACATAATTTTTCATAATAAATTGCCGGCCTTAAATAAAAAAAAAATATTTTTTATCTGCGATACACGCATTCATATACAATGTATTTATTAAAATAAACTATTACTCCGTGCTGAATACAAAACTAACGTCGATTCTGGCAGAACTTCGAGAATCAATCTCCTATCTATTAAATACAATAGGTAGGTACGTGTTAATACCTGCTAGTTTCAGCGTGGAATTATCGATAAGTACTGACGTAGGTATTTACAGACATCGACTGAGCTTTGGTGGAGTCCTAATCATTATTTGATGAGGATTAAATTTCAATGAACGTAACCTTACTTTTGAGAAGAGGTAAAACCAACCTTCAACTTTTTGGCTCATAATTACTAAGTTACTACTAAGGATAGTTAGCTATTAAGCTATAGTGAATTACTTTATTAATTACGAACATTCTCTGGAGATAGTTCAATCTATGATTTGTCCGTATATTAAAAAAAAACAGTTATATTGCTCTTCGATTCACTTATCACAAATATGAACATAATACAGAGTACCATTGCATTTTATGGCCGAATAATTCTCGCTCTACCCGACCAAATTCAATTATACGCATGGCTTGCGTCTAGCTGCCCCAATCTAACTGACAATAATTAACTGAGGTGGTTAATGAATGTCATGCTTTGATCTGGGGGCACGGGAGTGTCCCGCCAAGACGAGCGAAAGCTTAGGGTACTAACCTACCTTTTCTCGAAGCATTTCGTTCAAATTTTTGGATTTTTATTAATAAATTTTAATTTAGATCTCAATCCGCTATTTTCCAACTAGTCAAATCAGATACTTTTTTCTAAACGTCAAAACAAACATGGAATTTGTATGACATACAGGCAGATGACGTCATAGGTTTTTGGAGTCAAATAGCGCTCTTAATATCGTTTTTTTTTTTTGCAGTAATAAATTTAAAATCACATTGAAAATGGATATGATCATGACAAGTGACATTATTTTGTGACGTTTTATTTCCTTAACAGTACCAAATAAACTATTTTTGACTCAGGAAAATACCCAATTATGTTGTTGGATTTTGAACTTGGCTCCCATTTTTACATTTATGCTTTTGGTGGGATATTATTACTTTTTGCCCAGCTGTATCAGAAAGAAGAAATGTTTGCTCGTATAATTTTGATAAAAGCTTTACCTTGTAAATAGATATATTAAAAAAAAAACAAATCTACGAAATTCATTGTTTTTTTTATAAAGTTTCCTTTGTATTCGCGTAATGAGATCATTACGCTAATAGGTAGAGAACTTTGGAGATGGGTGGATCTTACAAAATTGGTTCTCACCAATCTACCGTCGATTTTCATATGAAATTTTCGTTTTTCTAAATTAATTTTTATTGCATATTATGTGAATTGGTTTATATTATCAAGGTAAGAAAGTCTTACTTGTGTTTTATTTGCATTTAAAAAAATAAATTAAAAAAACTACGCAAAACGTCATTCAGACGTTTGAAGCCAAGCGGTCTCCTTGGCAACATATAATAACAAAAAAAAAACTATAAGAAATAGAAAATAATAAAAAAAAATACTTTTAATAGATGAATGTCTCATTCATTTTTTTGACATGATAATATATAAAAATTAATATTTAAGAAAATAAATGAGTTCAAAGTTTTGTCACTGTAAACCCGTCATTCAGTTCACGATGACAATTCGACATTTGAACGTCTCCAGTGGGTGGATCCTACAAATTGATTTAATTTGATGCATTTTTTATCTTCCGTATGTAAGGAAAAATATTTCCTCATACAATAAAGTAAGCGATTTTACCGATAGAAACTTACGTAATAAGAATGACTTAGTTGCCCCGTTTTATAGGCTTAAAACAATTAATAAGACATTTATGGGGAACTGTATACTTTTTTATAATAAATTGCCAAAATCGATCCTTGATATGCCAGACAAAAGATTCAAAACTTATGTAAAGAAAGTACTTTGTGAGAAGGCTTATTATAGGACCGATGACTACCTTAAAGACAAAAAAGTCTGGCGTGAGCTTGACGCGGGTCCCTCTAAAAGTTTGTAATATAGGTACTCGAAAATGTCATAATTTGGTACATTTTGTACAAACTGAATCTACAACTTGACATTACTTTAAAATTTTGACATTCTAAAAATTAAATTTAAATTATGATATGACATAACAAACAAAACAATGTATTCTCTGTCCACATTAACTTTAAGTATTAATATTGTGAGTTGACGTCCTTGGAGAAAAGGTGCAGTGCAATTTGTTACCGCTTCTTCTGCACTAGCGCTTTGGAAGCGGTAGTAAACTTAGCTGTAAGTAACTATTTGACGTCAACAATTGTGCAACAAAATAATGACGATTATTAAGAGATATTATAAATATTCTATGATAATAAAGATATATTTGATTTGATTTGATTTGATTTCCACAGGAATTTCTCTCTAATATCAAGCTTTTGGCATACATTCTATAGTATACATTACTAACAACTTTTTACAAGTAGTTGGACCTTGTTATCCGTTATAGATTTTGAGTAATAAAATTTTTTATGTAAATTATCGTGAACGTAATGACGTCTAAAGGAGCGTAATGACATTTATACGTGTTGGTCTTATTTTCTTCATAAGAATTAGTTATACTAAATAAAAGACAAAGTAACATCAGTACTTGGTTTATTACTTAATATTACAATTAAGATTGAGTAATCAGAATAACATTTTTTTTTTGTATTAGTCTCATCAGGAGATCACCAAGTTAAATAAAAAATAAACAAATGAAGTTCTAAATTTCAACCTTGACTTATTTTTTTACCCAATCAAGAATAATTCAAACTTACAATATACAGTACAAATATACTTACTAAATAACCTTTGTTTGTACCATTAAATATATTTAATATCTTTTTTACATTTTGTCTGTCTATATGTATGTTTTTCCACCCATCACGCAAAAACTATATTTATGGCAGATTTTTATGATATTTGGGATGTTGGTAGCTAAATGATGAGGTCAACATTTAATATGCAATTTATTAAAGAGAAATATCTGATTCCTAAGGAAATATACGAAATACGTCACAAGAACGATGTCGCGGGCGCAGCTAGTATATACAGTACACATGAGTATGAAAAAATCTTGTTTGTTTAATAGTAAATAGTCTACGAATAACAAGAACTTATATTATCACACAATATTTTGTCATTACGTTCACGATAATGTCATTACAAAATATCTAATTTTAACGTAATAAGAATATATTGTGTGTGTAAAGAGTAAAACTACACACAATTATCGTTGACCACCAGGGTCTATCATATGCATAAATCCGAATTTATTTACGGTTGATCCTTTTGAAATTACACGCACTTTGCTGAATGACGCAAAGGTGTGACAAAACACTGCGAACGAAACTTGGTCGACGAAATAGCAATAAGACACGTCTTTCTCCCACTGACTACGGGCGGTAAATTAACGCCGGCCGGTGGGCGGGTGTTCCATGGGGTTTCGACGCGTCTCGACACGAGCAAACATGAACTGGAGACGTTCAAATGTCGAATTGTCATCGTGAACTGAATGACGGGTTTACAGTGACAAAACTTTGAACTCATTAATTTTCTTAAATATTAATTTTTATATATTATCATGTCAAAAAAATGAATGAGACATTCATCTATTAAAAGTATTTTTTTTTATTATTTTCTATTTCTTATAGTTTTTTTTTTGTTATTATATGTTGCCAAGGAGACCGCTTGGCTTCAAACGTCTGAATGACGTTTTGCGTAGTTTTTTTAATTTATTTTTTTAAATGCAAATAAAACACAAGTAAGACTTTCTTACCTTGATAATATAAACCAATTCACATAATATGCAATAAAAATTAATTTAGAAAAACGAAAATTTCATATGAAAATCGACGGTAGATTGGTGAGAACCAATTTTGTAGGATCCACCCCAGTTCATGTTTGCTCGTGTCGAGACGCGTCGAAACCCCATGGAACACCCGCCCACCGGCCGGCGTTAATTTACCGCCCGTAGTCAGTGGGAGAAAGACGTGTATTATTGCTATTTCGTCGACCAAGTTTCGTTCGCAGTGTTTTGTCACACCTTTGCGTCATTCAGCAAAGTGCGTGTAATTTCAAAAGGATCAACCGTAAATAAATTCGGATTTATGCATATGATAGACCCTGGTGGTCAACGATAATTGTGTGTAGTTTTACTCTTTACACACACAATATATTCTTATTACGTTAAAATTAGATATTTTGTAATGACATTATCGTGAACGTAATGACAAAATATTGTGTGATAATATAAGTTCTTGTTATTCGTAGACTATTTACTATTAAACAAACAAGATTTTTTCATACTCATGTGTACTGTATATACTAGCTGCGCCCGCGACATCGTTCTTGTGACGTATTTCGTATATTTCCTTAGGAATCAGATATTTCTTTTTAATAAATTGCATATTAAATGTTGACATCATCATTTAGCTACCAACATCCCAAATATCATAAAAATCTGCCATAAATATAGTTTTTGCGTGATGGGTGAAAAAACATACATATAGACAGACAAAATGTAAAAAAGATATTAAATATATTTAATGGTACAAACAAAGGTTATTTAGTAAGTATATTTGTACTGTATATTGTAAGTTTGAATTATTCTTGATTGGGTAAAAAAATAAGTCAAGGTTGAAATTTAGAACTTCATTTGTTTATTTTTCATTTAACTTGGTGATCTCCTGATGAGACTAATACAAAAAAAATGTTATTCTGATTACTCAATCTTAATTGTAATATTAAGTAATAAACCAAGTACTGATGTTACTTTGTCTTTTATTTAGTATAACTAATTCTTATAAAGAAAATAAGACCAACACGTATAAATGTCATTACGCTCCTTTAGACGTCATTACGTTCACGATAATTTACATAAAAAGTTTTATTACTCAAAATCTATAACGGATAACAAGATCCAACTACTTGTAAAAAGTTGTTAGTAATGTATACTATAGAATGTATGCCAAAAGCTTGATATTAGAGAGAAATTCCTGTGGAAGATAAAAAATGCATCAAATTAAATCAATTTGTAGGATCCACCCAGATATGAAAGAAACTCCCAAGAAAAATGAAGACGGTTTTTTTTTTGTTAAAAATTTAATTATTACTATTGGTAGTGTAATTATAGTGCAATTAAGTTAACTTACGTTTATATTTTAGGTATGTAGGTAATGAAATATTGTACCCAAATTTATCATAATGTTATTTTAGTTCATACAAGCAAGAAATCAATAACCCGTATACCCTCTAAGGCTACTTTGGGTCGCTAAGTCATCGCAGTAAGTACTAAGGCTATATTAAAAAACAAATTAGGTAAGATGAGCTATTTTTAATAAAAACTTAAGGTATGTTGCAGATAAATAATGTAACATTATGGGAAAGTATATCCTTATTTATTTATATAAATAAGAGAAGTAAATAGACTTCGAAACGGCACGGAACGAGCTAAGATGAGAAGGTGTTCTAATTAAACAAATACTACTCGTACAATAAATATTAATCATTATAACCCTTTTTCATGTATGTATTTACGAATACTAAAAAGAGTTACTAGAATTGAATCCTATACTACGTGAAATAGACTGCGGCGTGACGTACAACATAAACTCCACAGTGGAAACTCCGTTGTCATACCAAAGCTTGCACTCGACCGCCAGAGATATGCCTAAAGTGAAATCCGATATCTGCACAGCAACCAAAGGCGACTGGCTGTTCATATCCAAAGGAAACGCGTCAGGATCAAACCCAGGAGGATCAGGATAGTACTTAAAACTTTTTACATGCTCTTTATCATAAGTATGGTAACCAGTACAATGCAGCCACAACTTATTCTTTTTAGATTTCATCCACTTCTTCACTTGGTCTGGAGCATTTTGAGCATTAGCAGAGTGAAGGTCTAAAGGCTTTGCAGACCAGTTGATCAGTTTATTAATCCTTATAATAACGCAAGGTCTGTCACCATAACCGTAAGGCGGCTTGGCGCAAGGGCCTAAGTCTGTTTTATTTACATCTTCTCTTTTATACCTATCCTCGAATAATTTATCAATAGCATCAGTATACTTCTTGTATTCTTGGGAATCTCCGTTCTTGTACCAAATTAGAGGAAAGGAACCCAATACTGATACGGGAATAGCAGTAAGGCCAATGCCATTCTGCGTGTAAGCCTGGAGGTCAGTTTTGTCCATGGAAGAAGACTCACCAAAGTCAGTAGTAGTTTTAATGATCATCAAACTTCCATATAGAAATATCATGGTGTACGTGCTAAGGAATATTATGTATAAAACGGAGTAGAGTATTATAGAAAACCAGCTTCTGCAGGTTCTGTCACAGAAAGTGTTTTCTTCTTTGTTGTAAATATATTTTGCAAATCTTTTATGGCATGGATCTGCTGGTGGGGAGTCATCTTTCTTATCCATCTCAATTGGCTTACCAGGAGGAGGAGGGGGCCTGGGCCTCGGCTTAGGAGGTGCTGTTATGACTGATGGGTCTTTAGTACTGGGACCTGGAGATTTTCTTTCTATTTCTGTCGTCACGTTTGGATGCGTTGGATTCGTGTCCATGGCGTTTTCTGCATGAAGTAGATTTTCTCAGATTCGACACGGATTTATTTAATTTACACATGACACATACATGTCGCTAATTAATATGACATGACATAGTATCAGATGAGCACAGACAATCGTGACCATAGCGATGTCGTCCGCTTTGTAAGACTTACAGTATTTAAAAAGGTACGATATCGATAATATGAGAGAGATTTCAAAAATGAGATATTTAAACAAAGTAAAAAAAAAAAATATGGTAGCACCACGAAAGTAGAGAGTTAGTACATACAATTTCCTTGGGTAGCACTATCTGGGTCTAATTGGATATTTATTTAAATTTGTCTTCCATACATATAATGAACAGTAAAAAAATTGTGTCTGTACATTGAATATATTTCGAAAAAAAAATATTTAGAGCGATGGAGACCATGAAGTTAAAGGGAGAAATAGCAATAGAGTAAGAATTTTTAAAAAAGTATCTGTCTTTTTGTCTGTTTGTACACGCTTATCTCCGGAAATACTGGACGGATTCGTCTTTTTTTACATATAGGGTATAATTGATATTCAAAAATGGACCATACCATGGATAGGACCATAACGGTCAAGCTAAACTATAAGAAATATAATAATTGGCCAAGTGCGTGTCGAGCCACGCGCAGTGTAGGGTTCCGTAGTTGCGAATGCCAACTTTGAGTTCTTGCCACTAAAAACGTCTAAAAACTAATATCTATTGAATTTGTATGAAAATTTCATTTTTCAAGTACATTTTATAAGTTGATCGCCTATAACTTTTTAATTGGTATACCCTACTTGGCTCTGATAGTTTTCCCTCAAACTACATTATATATACTGTAATTGTGATTTTTTTCACGTGGCCATATATAACCGTTTAGCAGATAGAGGAAAGGAACCCAATAGGGGGGGGGACACTTGACTTGAACAAAAATTTGAACTTTAAACCCAAATATTTCAGAAACGGATCCCTATCGAAAAATGGTGTTCACAAGCTAACAATATTTTTGAAAGACCTATTCAACGATACCACACTCAATGTGTTTGTCGAGAAAAAAATATTGACTACGACTTCACTTGTATGGCAGCTACCCTGAAAAAATTTTTTTTTCCATATTTTATTTTACGACTTTTTTTCCATAATTAATATACATATCCATGCCAAATTACAGCTTTCTAGTACTTATAGTTTCTCTGTAGGACCGTGGACGGACAGACAGACAGACATGGCGAAACTATAAGGGTTCCTTGTTTACTACGGAACCCTAAAAATGAAGCCTTAGCAAAAGTTGTTGAGCCTGATGAGCCAGAGTCATAAAGTCGACGCGAACGAGGTCGCAAGCTTCAGCTGGTTTATAGAAAATTTGGGTAATATTCTCAACGCTGCTTATATCGGCAACCCCTTGAGTGATTTGGCTCATGACCACCTACATAACGTAAAGTAAAATCGTAACCACATCGGGTGAAAGAACGCAAGTTGTCAGAAAAACAAACATACAAATTCGGAGTATCCAAGTGAAGTCTGAGAACTTCGCTTGCTTCGTTTATTTTTAACCGATTTCCAAAAAGAATGACGTTATCAATTCGAAGATGCCTAGACCGATTTGGAAAATTCTTTCTGCAAGGGTAGGTATGCTTCCGAGGGGGTCCCGTAGAAATTTTATCAAATTCGGTAGTGTAGTTTGGGGTTGAAGTCGGTTTTTAGTTTTGAAAATGTACAAACAACGTGTGGTACGAGTATGTTACATATTAGTCTATCCATGATAACGCTGATAGTGAGGCATCCCCAGAACAATGCCCATTGTCACCCGGTATAACCGACATCGCATGTTCCTGACTCCGTATTTCTTCAGAAATCATTCAATGGTGTATTGTTAATTGTTATAATGTATCGATATTAATTTTAACTCTTTCTTGATTCACTTCTGTTACTTACATCGTACAGTTGACACATACTCTTAGATATATCTGTAATCTTTAATTTTTAATAAATAAGTAAAGCAAGTTTTGGTTTTTTTAAAGTCTGCGACTGTAGTCTACGTATCTGGCGCAGTCGGTAGGATAGTTAGAGTCAGTGAATTACGTGAACTTACTCGCTATCAAGAACCTACGAGTGCTGCAGTTGCCGACGTATCCAGACATAGATACACAGAGACCAGAACATGTTCATGTAAGTGCTTTAGAATTCATTTTCTTGAGTTGCTTCCTTTATCATTATCCTATAATTTTCTTTTTCCTCGTTGTAATTTTCCATTTCCAAGATTTTCCACCCGAGAGAATCTAGGAGCCCTAGGTTAGATTCTAGGCTTGCTCGTTTTGACGAGAACCGAGAGTTAAGTAGTGAATTAAGTACCAGTATGGCAGATAATATTGATAAGATTTATAAGGCCCTCCGCCTAGTTCCCGAATTTGATGGGAACCCGAATGTGCTAACACGTTTTATAAAACTATGTGATCAGTTAGTAGAGACATTATTATCTCAGCCAAACGAATTATCCGTCACTGTTTTAATCAATGGCATCCTAAATAAAGTTACTGGCCAAGCAGCTAGGTTGATAAATTCCAATGGTATCCCAGAGAATTGGGCTGGCATCCGCAAGGCATTAATTAATAATTTCGCAGATCAACGTGATGAGACCTCTTTGTACAACGATTTAGCACTGCTTTCTCAAGGCTCATCATCCCCTACCGAATTTTATGAGAGATGTCAAAATTTGTTCAGTACTCTCATGACTTACATAACACTTCACGAAACAATAGCTAGTACGATAGAGTCTAAACGCACTTTATATCAGAAATTAACATTGCAGGCGTTTGTGCGCGGCCTTAAAGACCCCCTAGGGTCACGTATCCGCTGCATGCGCCCTGAGTCTATAGAAAAGGCTTTAGAATTCGTTCATGAGGAGATGAATACGTTGTATTTACAGCAGAGAAATTATCACATGCCTGACAAGAAACATATCAATGCATTATCCAATCCATTTAAAGTTCTTGCCAATCCGCAACAAGGATTTAATGTACCTACCCAACCGAAGCCTAATGCTTTTAATATGCCCGGTCCGTCACGTGATAATTTTCTGATGAATCCATATAGGCCCCCAGTTCCGTGGAGACCCCAACCTAATTTAGTTCCACAATTTAGAGGTCCGACACGAACTCAGCAAATGTTTTCTGCACCGTTGCCTAACCACAATCGTAGTAATGTATTTAGATTACCGCCCAGGAATCCAAATTTTTCTCCAAATGCTAACTTTAATAATCCAAAACCTAACTTTAATAACTCTCCAAGGCCTATGAGTGGAGTAAGCCACTTCGTTCCGAAAACGCTGCCACCAAGTGGTCATGATTGGTCAAAGTTCGGCAACCCTCCACCAACTAATTATTTTAAAACAAGGGAAATGAATATGAACGACTGTTATGAATATCAAGTTCCTTTTGAATCATATGGTGACTATTTTTATGAAAGCTATGAATCTCCTTATTATTTTAATGAGGAATTGGAGACCGATTCTCAACCTCAATTTAATGAGAATGATTATTACTACTCTACCCCATGCGAAGAGAAGCATGACAAAGCTGATGCCTCTCATGACGAGGATTTTCCCAAAATTACAGAATTAGACAAACCCACATAGAAATAAATTTACAGACCCAACGTCAACTACCATACTTACAGATAGCGAATCCACCTCTCAAATTTCTCATAGACACAGGTGCTAATATGTCTATTATAAATCCCGAAACAGTACAAAAGTATTTCTCTCACATACCACTAAAATATGATCCATTTGAAATAACTAATATCCACTCTACTATTCGTAATGATTATTCTATAACCTTACCTTGTTTTCCGGAAATAAATGATCATGAAAATACCTGCACCTTCTTTTTACACAAATTTCATAACTACTTTGATGGACTGATAGGTTTAGATGTATTAAATAAGTGGGATTCAAATATTGATTTAAAAAATAAAAAAATAATAACTCGTAACAGTAGTAATCCAATAGGTATGTATGATTCTCGGAATTGCAATTTATATGAAGACATAATTCCTGCAAATTCTTCAAAGGTTGTAAGAGTACCCATCAATGGTAAAGATGGGGAGGTTTTTATAGCAGAGCAATCCATATCTAACTGCATTATAGGAGAATGTTTAACTTCAATTAAGAATAGTCGAGGATTTTTAGAAATAACTAACCCAACGCAAAACGATATCATATTTAGTATGGATAGGCCTATTAGTGCTGAAATATTTAACATAGAAAGTACACCTACTAATACTCAGATTTCGCATCGCGCTAAGCAAGTTCTAACCCGTTTAAGAACAGATCATTTAAACGAAGAAGAAAAAGCTAACCTAGAATTACTTTGCGCTCAGTATGCCGATGTGTTCTATTTAGAAGGAGAACCTCTCACATTTACTAACAGGATTAAACACAGAATTCGTACAACCGACGAAGAACCTGTATATACGAAGAGTTACAGATATCCGTATATACATAGGCAGGAAGTTCAGGAACAAATTTCAAAAATGCTGAAACAAAATATCATTAGGCCATCAGAGTCCGCATGGAGCTCACCTATTTGGGTAGTTCCTAAAAAACAGGACGCGTCCGGCAAAACCAAATGGCGTATTGTCGTAGATTTCCGTAAAGTCAACGACAAAACTATCGATGACAAATACCCCATCCCTAATATAAATGATGTTTTAGACAAATTAGGAAACTGCCAGTATTTCACAACTTTAGATTTAGCTAGCGGGTTCTATCAGGTAGAAATGCATCCGGATGACATCAGCAAGACAGCATTTAATGTAGAACATGGCCATTTTGAGTTTTTACGCATGCCGATGGGACTTAAAAATTCTCCATCGACGTTCCAACGTGTAATGGACAACGTGCTAAGAGATCTGCAGAACACTATTTGTCTAGTTTACCTAGATGACATAGTTGTATTTAGTACTTCCCTACAAGAACACATAGTTAATTTAGAGAAAGTCTTCAAAAGGCTTAGAGAGTCCAATTTTAAAATACAGATGGACAAATCAGAATTTTTAAAATTAGAGACAGCTTACTTAGGTCATATTATTAGTAGAGACGGAATCAAGCCTAATCCCGATAAAATTGCCGCTATCAATAAATTCCCAATTCCCAAAAATGCTACAGAAATAAAACGTTTTCTTGGATTATTAGGATATTACCGTAAATTTATACCTGATTTCGCTAAATTGACAAAACCACTTACTAAATGTTTAAAAAAGGGTTCTAAAATAGTAATAGATAAACCAGAGTATGTTAACTGCTTCGAAAAATGTAAAACTCTTTTAACAAACGATCCGATATTGCAATATCCTGATTTTAATAAGGAATTCGTTCTTACCACTGACGCATCTAATTTAGCAATAGGTGCCGTGCTGTCACAAGGAACCATAGGGTCAGATAAACCAATTGCGTACGCCTCTAGGACCTTAAATACTAGTGAGATAAACTATAGCACGATAGAGAAGGAACTATTAGCTATAGTTTGGGCTACAAAGTATTTTCGACCATATCTGTTCGGAAGGAAGTTCAGAGTTGTAACGGATCATAAACCTCTTCAATGGATAATGAACTTGAAAGAACCTAGTTCTAGATTAACTCGTTGGAAACTAAAACTTAGTGAGTATAATTTCACGGTAGTATATAAAACAGGCAAGTGTAATACAAATGCCGATGCCTTATCGCGGGTCGAAATACATAACGAAGAGACTAGCTCTGTACAAGTTAATGTATCTGAGAGGCCAAGTTCAGTCGATGGTTCAACCACTGTCACAGCTCATACTAACGCCGAAAACCCAATTTTAGAAGTACCAATATCCGAAGAACCACTTAATAAGTTCAATAGGCAGATAGTTTTTACAATAGTTAATAGTGTTAAAAAGAGATCGACTGTATCAAAACCATTTGATACCCATACTAGAACTTGCGTGCAATTATCAGAATCCAATTTAGAAGAAGATATCGTAAGCGCTATCAAGGAGTATGTTAACCCTAAAGTAAAAACTGGTATTTTAATCATTCCTCAGTTAGATATGTATAGAATAATACCAATTATCCAAGAAAAATTTAAGAGTTCTGCTATGAATTTAATCTTGACAAAAATTGAACTGGAGAATGTTAAAGAATACTTACGTCAACAGGAAATCATAAAAAAATATCACGATGGCAAAACGAACCATCGGGGTATAACAGAGTGTTACCTAGCTTTGTCTAGAAAGTACTATTGGCCAAAAATGAAAGAATATATTACCAAATTTATTAACTCCTGCTCTGTTTGCGGTCAAGCAAAGTACGATAGAAACCCGATTAAGCAAAGATTTTGCATAGTTCCGCCCCCTACAAAGCCTTTCGAAACTGTACACCTTGATCTTTTCACAATTCAAAACGAGAAATATCTTACCATAGTAGATTCATTTTCCAAATATGCGCAAGCTTATTGTCTAAAGGATGGTACAGCAGTAAGTGTAATTCAGGCACTCTTAATGTTCTTCACTCACCACGGTGTCCCTCTTACGATAGTTACTGATCAGGGAACTGAATTTACAAACCAGGTCTTTTCAGAATTCCTTAAAACTCATAAAGTACAACACCACAAAGTACTTGTTCATGCACCCAATGACAACGGAATCGTAGAACGTTTCCATTCCACTATCTTAGAGCATTTAAGGATTTTAAAGTTAGAACAGCGTAATGAACCTGCAGTAAATTTAATGCCTTACGCAGTTTTAGGTTATAATAGTTCAATACATAGTTTTACTAAGTGTAGGCCCATAGATTTAATAACTGGACACTTTGATCCAAGAGATCCAATAAATGTTGATCTGTCAGAACATTTATTACAGAACTATGCGGTAGAACATAGGAAACGTATGCAACAGGTATATGATATTTTAAACGAAACCTCTCTAAATCACCGTACTGAATTAACAGAGAATAGAAATAAAGATAGAGAACCGGCAAAAGAATATACTTCTGATCAGCAAGTATTTATCAAAAACCCCATGGCAGCTAGGCAAAAGTTAGCTCCGCGTTATACGCAAGACACGGTTTTAGCTGATCTACCAATACACATTTATACTAAAAAGAAACGCGGTCCAGTAGCTAAATCACGCCTGAAAAGGGCCCCTAACAAACCTCATTTGTTGCAGGATAATAGCGGTGTTACTGATCCATCTGGCTCAGGCGCAGGACGTCACGCTAAGTAGTCTGGAAGATGGACCCGGTATACTTCCCTTTAAGCTAGGACCAACGAAAGTAATATCTCACTATCATTCCTTTCTGCAACACGTAAACTTGATAACTATTCGCGAGCAAGTTGATTCAGTTCAGTCACAATTAGATAAGCTGAGGTTGAAATTTAGCAATGACACTTACTCCCTTTACGAACCCCACATATCTTATCTTGCTAGAAAATTAAATAGAGTTTCTGAGCAACTTCGTAGTTTTGAGCCAAATCGTGTTAAAAGAGGACTCATAAATGGTTTAGGTTCCATCATCAAAAGCATATCAGGAAACCTTGATTATACTGATGCAGTGAGATACAACGATGCCATCAAAATTCTCGAAGATAATGATAATCAGTTAGAATCAGAATTTAATAATCATGTTAGCCTCACAAAAGAATGGATGTCTCATCATGATAGCGTAATAAATAACATAGTTGAGAATCAGAACAGACTAAGTAAAGTAGTAAATCTATTAATTGAAGGCGATGCCTCTACAGACAGGTACGCTCATCTAGCACAGTATCTTTTAATATTAAGCGATAATATAGATATCTTAGCAGACGAACTATATAAGTTAAGTAATACTTTAGGATTCATAAAAGCTTCAGGTAGTTATCATTTTAGCATTAATCTTGTGTCTATCGGAGACATGTTGAATAAGCTAAGAGATTTATACGATAAGGATGAAATTCTAGAAGTAGAAAATAGGGACTATTATGATGTAATGAAATTAGGTTACTATTATACGGATAACAAAATAGTTATAGTCTTTCGGTTACCTATCCTTATACCTATCACTTACGACCTTTACAAACTTTCCATTGTCCCAAATAAAAATCACGAAGTCCTTATACCACCCTTACCTTTTGTAGCAATTCATGAATCTAGTTCTATGTACATAGAGACAGAATGTCCGAAGACCAATCCCTGGTACCTCTGTGAACAGAAAATGGATAACATAATTGAGACACATCCAGATTGCGTTCACATACTCATTACCGAACAAAGACTTCTGGCGATGTGCAACCCCATCCCTGTGAAACTATCTAGAGAAGCAATGGAACAACTAGACGAAAAACATTATTCTCTCAGCTTCCCGGAAGAAACGAAGATTCGCATATCCTGTGGAAATGAACAGTATAAAATAGTAAAAGGAAGTTACCTAGCGGAAGTCCCTAAGAATTGTTTCCTGAAATCATCTGAATTCATTATATCCAACATCCAAGAGCGAGTTAAAGGTCAAGCATTGAGAATAGTGCAGCTGCCCGAAATCACAAGGAACTCGAAAGATGAAGGACGAGCACCTATTACATTAAACTCCGTGAATTTGGAAAACCTTCACGCCAGCAACACCAAGATATCTTTACAATCTCCAATAACTCTAAACCACATTCATGATAAAGGACTCTATCATACCACGATACCACTCTACGTGATCTTATCACTTATATTCATCACTGCTGCCGTAATAGCTGTTCGGAAGATCCATGGACTGAGGAATCAAAATTCAGAAGTACTGCAATCTGTATTAGATCTTGATAACCAGGCTTCTGAGGACAAATCTAGGATGAGACCTAGCGAGCTACGGATTGATCCAATGAACATCTCAGCAACTCTCTCAAGGAAAACTTTCGAATAGTTGCTGATCTATGGGGGGAGGTGTTACATATTAGTCTATCCATGATAACGCTGATAGTGAGGCATCCCCAGAACAATGCCCATTGTCACCCGGTATAACCGACATCGCATGTTCCTGACTCCGTATTTCTTCAGAAATCATTCAATGGTGTATTGTTAATTGTTATAATGTATCGATATTAATTTTAACTCTTTCTTGATTCACTTCTGTTACTTACATCGTACAGTTGACACATACTCTTAGATATATCTGTAATCTTTAATTTTTAATAAATAAGTAAAGCAAGTTTTGGTTTTTTTAAAGTCTGCGACTGTAGTCTACGTATCTAGTATAATAATAATATTAACGTTTTAAGTATACAACGCGTGGAATCCCATGCTGGTCTGGGAGAAATGAAAAAACCTAAGAATGTACCAGCTGCTTCTCTTCCCGCGCAGATCGTAAAAGCCGATTGAGGGAATGGGCAAAAATGCGAATCATGTTAACAGGCGATGCGGCTAGCAACCCATCACTGTATTGATTGCTTTTCCATCTTCTCGCCCACCATGACGCTAAAAGTGGCTTTTGGGTCTTGCGGCCCTGGGCTCTGTATAGAACCGCAAGACCCAAAATGCTCTGTCTGCCCCATTAGGGATAAAGACGTGATAGTATGTATGTATGTAACGCGTGGAAGGGACATAGCCGTAATAAATCGAACCACGGGCTATACTAGACCACTATAGTATCTTCTTCTTCTTATATTTAAGAGCTGGGCTCTTGTCGGTGGAGCTCCATTTTAGGGATATAGTACGGTGGTTTCCCCATTTGCCTTCCGTACCGCAGTATTTGATTCGACAGAAACCCTTCCAAATTCCGCATCTTCGGCCTTCTGCCAATACTGTCACTACTGCTGCCTGGTGACAGAGGAATGCCTATTTACTGGCGGCATTGAATCGCCATGACACAGAGCCGTCATTGGACCTAAGTGGCATTTTTTAGGTAAGCCCGCCCTACTGGACTTCCCACCACGTCCTGCTAACCCTGCCGCTGATTGGTCGGGGACTGCTTATTTTTATATTCGCAGCTAACCATCATATCTGATGGCCGTTCCACTATCCGCCACCTGTGGACCCCGTTAGTAGCCTACAGCCATGGTATAATAAAACAAGGTATTCTCTTCCCGAGATGGAACTTGACTACGTCACGAAATTGTTGCCACTGATTGTTCTTTGCAGTAAATTTAAGGACTTTCTCAATTATTTCATGAATATTAAATACAAAATTAAGTAACTTAGCTATTTAGTATCTAGCGATTCTCGCGTGATTCATCAATTCAATATTTTAGAAATTGATTTAATGGATTATTAATTCGTAATTGGTATATAAAGTTCAAAAATGCATTACGCTCGGGTAAATCAAATTCACACAGTGGCAACACATCAGACTGATGACGTATCAAGTTCCACCTACGTCAACAGCTGTCACGGGAAGAGAATACCTTGTTTTATTATACCATGCCTACAGCTAAGCCCTAACTATAGTATAATGGAATTAAAATGGGTATGTCCCTTCGATGTTGTATACCCTTGGTTATACAGATCTGCAGATAGGTATATCTGCTTTACAATGGTGTGCACAGCATTTAATGTTTAGCATTCAACATATTTTACATCCTAACATAAAAATCCAAACTTTGCATCCATCAAGATTTAGAGCTCGGTTTATCTTGATCTTTAGTTGATCTTGTGATCCGATGCCGACTATAAAAATTTTATGGTGAAAATGTATGTCTAGAATTGTTTGTAATGTGAAGTAAGTAGTTACTTTCATCTACATGCACTTTAGTGTTCATGCAAAGAACCAGAACCAGTCAAAGAGGCTGATAATACAGGTTGAATTTATATAAAAATACATTAAAATTGAAATAAAAATACTACCCCCCAGAAAATCCGTTGAAAAACTGTATGATATGTATTCCGTTTTTTGCCATTAGGCTACGGAACCCTATTCCGTAGCTCAATGGCAAAAAACGGAACCCTTATGCATTCGTCATGTCTGTCTGTCCGTTCATATGTCACAGCCACTTTTTTCCGAAACTATAAGAACTATACTGTTGAAACTTGGTAAGTAAATGTATTCTGTGAACTGCATTAAGATTTTCACACAAAAATAAAATAATAACAATATATTTTGGGGGCTCCCCATACTTAGAAGTGAAACTCAGAATGTTTTTTCATCAAACCCATACGTGTGGATCTATGGATAGGTCTTCAAAAATGATATTAAGGTTTTTAATATCATTTTTTCTAAACTGGGAAATGTTCTAAAGTGGTTAACACTTCCAAAGTGGTAAAATGTATGTATCCACCCCCCCCCCCCCTGTAACTCCTAAAAAAGGAAAATGATAAAACATGTAAATTACCATACAATCTTCTACCGAAAATTGGTTTGAACGAGATAAAGTAAGAAGTTTTTTTAAATACGAACAAAAAATATTTCCGAAAATATTATCAAATCCGCTCCTCCGCCTTGCTGCTACGGAACCAATCAAGATCCAGAAGGCTCGCACTCGTGTAGCGTTTAAAAGTGCAGTGCGTGCACATTATCTTCAGGAACTGTCAGATAGAATACAAATAATATATATGTAGTTATATGTATTGGTTATTATATCTATCTATGTATATTTTGAATGTAAGTTTATTGATATATATTATTTTATATATTAAATATATTTTTTTATTTAAATTACTAAACTCACTATATATTAGTAAATCTTTCAAAATTACGTATTTTGCACCTCCTTCTAAAGACTTCTTATTTTCAGCACCACCAGTTGGTTGACTGGTAGATAAAGCCTATGGCTATTCCGCCTATTACATTTGTAATAAAGTTAAATAAAATTAAAATAAACCCTTCATGGGCGAGTCCGACTCGCACTTGGCCGCTTTTCATATAAATATTTTTGATCGCGTCTGCACTGAATTGCATAGATTGTCTCATCATTACAAGGTCTTTGTGTCGTTGTATATTGGTCACATATGTAGTTCGACTTCTAGACTTATTGGCCAGTTTCCCTGTGTATTCAGAGTAAACACTGAAGTTCAATGTTTACGTTCTATTCCGGGGACTGTACACAGCTGAGTCACGTGACTCCATTCCAACTGCACCTTATACAATACACTAGAAGATCTATTTGCAGTGCGCATTTTTATAGCGAGGTCAGCTATTAATTTCAACTGTTTGGTTGTTTTTTCTGTGTAAAGTGGTCAAAAGTGGCTAACACTTGTGTCAGATTTTTCAGGCTTCGTATGACTAATATAGGCAGCATCTGATATAGCTTCACGGTTGCCATACAATCCCGACTCCGACTCCGACTCCGACTCCGACTCCGACTCGAGTGTGAGTGAACACACTCGACCTTTCAGCCGGCTATGGTACTAATTAGCGTTGCGTTGACGAAAACCGTCACAATATCGATAGTATCGGTACTATAAGTTCTATTTGTATGAAAAACTATCGGCAATATTATTGCATATACTATTGCATCTTAGCTAAATGTTGATACTACAGTGCTATTAATAGTTCTGTATAGAAATATATAGTTATAGTTTTCTAAAAGTCTCCTCTTCTCCGCCGGACACCACTCGGCAAAGTTGTTCATGCTTATGAGTGTCTTGACCTTTATCTTAGTAACAAGGAAATCGAAATTGAAATTCCAAGTGGAATCTCAAGTAAACAAATGTTGCCTCGGTTCGTCTCAAATTGCAAATGGACAATTTGTAGAGTTCAGCGTCCTTGTCCAACTACTCGTATGTAGGTAGTTAAAGAGAACTTTACAGTCTACGATCAAAAAGTATTTTTTCCTCGGGCCATAAAATAACAAGCGCACTGTTACGCGGATGAAGTTAAAAGTCTTTTTAAAAAAAAACTATTTTAATCACTGCGTAAAAAAGGGATTTAATTAGGTTCGCTACTGAACTAGTTATTTGACAGAATAATTATTTCTTTAGGCAACCGCTCGGGTAGAGGTCTTAGCACGGACTAACTGCCGGAGCTTCCTCTGAGACTGGCTAAGGAAGAGGGGTTGCTGAGCAAGCCCGAAGGGTTGCTCAGTCAGCACTTAAGCTGTCATACAGAGGATGTAACACCTCCCCCTTTAAGAAGAGACTTTGGGGTTGATTCAAAGTCTCTGTTAAATTTTTGTTCTAAGAGGAGCAATGGGACTTGTCATTTCTATGTTATCGTCTTGTATGTTTGTTGTGTCCTCAACTTTAGGGGTAGGTTCAGGTGTTTTGTTAATTTTAAGTTTAAGTTGAAATGGACGGTTGCTGCCAGAATTACATTTCTTAAAGATAACGTATAATATGAATAAAAGTATTAAACACAAAAGTAAAATAGTAGCTATAGAGTAGTGCGTCCCATATTTAACAATATGTGGCTTTTGGTGTTCGATAGCCTCTACGTCATTTAAAAGGGACTTAAATTTAGTATTACTTTTAGAATTGATTTCATCCAAATCTATGTTATGTAGATGTACAGAAGGTGCATCTTTTATTACATTTAATTTATTTTTATTACAACAGGTGTCGTCTATGAGGCTAAAATCCGGAAAATGATTAATAGGAGACGTTATGTTTAAAACATTATATTTTGGTATAAGGCTAGTGCTTTTGCAATATCCTATGCAATTTTTGGGAATAGTTACTATACCTGTTCCTAGTATATTTGTTTCATATAATTTAGAATTAACACAGTCAATTGATATCTTATTGGGTTCTGATTGTACATAAATCCATCTATTGTTTACTAATGGTTTCCAAACGTCTAATGTCCCTAATATTGTTCTTGTTTCACACTGTTTTGGTTTTTCACTTATCACCTTTGATAGTAATTCACTTTCGCAGATCGGTTTAGCGTCAACGGAGTACACGTTTTCAATGTCACAGATGTAGGTTCCAGTGTCCACTTGCTTACAAATGTTCAGATCATCGAAACTACAGTAATAGGTTTTGTCTTTGGTCATTGCTATGTATTTTTTATTAGGCACAGTTAAGCTGAATGAATTTGGTTCTTTAGAATTATGTGGAGTTGGCAATGCTATATTATGGAACAGTACATACTCCTTTGTAGTTACTAATGGCACTTGTAAAATGAATATAATCTTATTATTAATATAGTAACAAATTAACTTAGAGATACTTAAAATAACATGTACGGAACTTATATCTAGAGTTACAGGCAGCTCAAGGTCACTGGGCAGATGTCTGTAGTTATCAACGAGCTCTTGGTGTAATTGGTTAGGAGTTATAATTGCGGGATGCAAAGTGTTTTGATGACTAAATAATATACTATTAATAATGTCTTCTAACTGAAATGAAAGAGTAAGTATAGATGTTTCTCTCTAGAAGACTCTATTAAGATTAGTGGCTAATTGTAATTCATTCGTAATTTTGGTAATATTTGCAATATAACTTGAGAGCTCGTTAATAGCTTCATTTAAGTTTTCTTCATTTTCCTGTATCTCATGTAACGTCTTATTATATTGTGCTAATACTGAAGTGGTAATTAAAATGTTTTCTTTCATAAGTGAAGCCAAATGCTTTTGGTTGTTTTGTATTGCAGTTATTGCTTTTTCATAATTTAAACCATCGTTTTCATCTAAAGTGCCGAAAATATGTTTAAATATTGTACCTATACCTCCTATCCATGCACGTTTAGTTCTTTTATCAATCAGGTGTGAAATAGACATAAATTCTCTGCTCATGTCCTGGAATCGTGCCATCAGTGGCTGTATTAAACTATGACACTCAGCTATTGTTTGCGGTGTTTGCGTTTCATAACACAGACGTGATGTTTCTCCTAAAGCAAGTTTAATATTTTGTATATGGGGTCGAAAATGTGAAATATCTACTGGTATTACAATTTTTAGTTGAACATTGTTTATTTTTAATTTTCCTAAGTAGTCATAGTAGAGGCCCGAGCTGGAGGTAATTGGCTGGATGAAATCTCCATGAGATTGCCCTCGAGCTGAGCTGCAAATAACAATTATAATTAACATTAACTAAAGGTAAGTTACTATTATCTATTCATACATTATATTTAAGTACTAACATTTAAGATTTATTTACAGGTCTGCCCCGACGTTGGCAGGTTTCACTTGATCGAAGTGATGGGTAATATGACGCCGGTTTATTAATAAGGTAAGTGTATTGTTACCATTTATTTTTACTACTTTATAGGGCCCTTTCCAGAGAGGTGAAAGTGCCTTACGCATTCTTAAATGATTTTTCAGATACACATAGTCGCCTACTTTGTACTTAGCAGAGCGAGTATGTGAGTCATAGTAAGTTTTAGAAGATTCCTTAGATTTTCTTATGGAGTCTAAAGCTTTTTCTCGGGAATATTTAAGTCTATTTTGAAGCATACGCACATAATCAGGGTACGTTGCTCCTGGAGACTCTTCATATATAGAAGTTGGGATTACGGGCTTGCATCCAAACATTAGTTCATAAGGTGTAAAGTGGGTTGTTGAATGAATGGTAGTATTATAAGTGAGCATAGCGGTGTATACATAACGGGGCCAGTTTGTTTGTTCTTCATTCGTGAAGGATCTAAGATATTCCTTGAGGGTCGAGTGACTTCTCTCAAGGGCACCTTGAGTCTGCGGATGATAAGGAGAAGCCCAAAGGTTTTTTATTTTAAGGAATTCACAGGTTTTCTTAAAGAGTTCAGAAGTGAAATTAGTTCCTTGGTCCGTGAGGATTGTTTTAGGGATCCCAAATATGGATATATAGTGTAGTAAACATTCGCTGGTTTCTTCAGCGGTAGTACTTCGGATTGGATATGCAGAAGAGAATTTTGTGAGGTCATCTTGTATGGTTAGTATGTATTTGAGTTTGGCAGGTCCAGCCTCAGGCAATGGCCCGACAATGTCAAGGGATATTCGCTGACAAGGTTCAGTTGAAGTGCTTGTAATCTGCATAGGAGCACGGTTTATTTGTCTAAGGGCTTTATTTGTTTGGCATTGTGGACACTTCTTTACGTAATCCTCTACATCGCTCCGCATATTTTTCCAGTAGAACATCTCCTGGATTCGCTTGAGCATACGGTTCATTCCAAGGTGTCCAGCAATAGGGATATTATGATTTTCTTTCAAGATTTTCGGAATTTCCGAAAGAGATGGGTATATAATTTTATCTTTATATATATGAATTTTGATTCTTGTATTATTGAATAAGTAGAGCAGCATATTATATATTTTAATGAATTGGTGAGTATCGAAAGGATTCCTGAATTCTGTTATTGCTATATCTGGGGTAGTGTCCTTATCGTATTTTGCAACCAGTTCATTCCTGAGGGATTTGAGGCTTTCATAGATGTCCTTATAGCAAGATTTATCGAAATGATATACCTTGAAGAAGAGGAAGTAATATGACTTATCTCCATGAGTGAAGGATATAAATGAATTTAGAGTCCTTTCTTTGTCTAGGATCTCAGAACTTTCGGGTGTTATTTCTAGGACGGATTGTACATAAGGATTAGATTCATCAAGGTCTATGGATGTAGGTATGATAATGATCTTATGTTCTGATTTAATTATGTTTTGATTATGTTCCTGGATATTAGTATCTACTGTACTGTTTTTATTTGATGCAAATTTTAGGAATGTAGAGTAATCTCCATCGGTCAAATCTATTTGACCGCTGGTGGATGGTACTGGGGTGACATCATCCTGGAAACATTCGGGTGATGTTTCTTCTGGGATTTGATCAAGTGAGACAGTTGGATCGGGACCTGCCACTTGTTCTGGGACGATTTCAGGTAAGGGTCTGATAGGTTCATTCTCAATCTCATTTCTAAGGGTATCAGGGATATTAGGCGGTAGAGGTTCAGGTAATGATGGTATGTCTTCATTATTATCAAGGAGATCTAGTGGTGAATTGATATCAGGTAAAGAGAGTGGGTCTTCATTAGGATTGGAAGGGGAAGGTTGGTCTATTTCGCCTGGGTTAAATGATGCTGGGGATATTAATAAATCCAAGAGGTCTCTGTCGAGTTCTGGAATAGGTTCTTCATTTACTCCAGGTTCTATAGTGGGAGCAATCTCGGGTTGAACAGGGTTGACTGGGTATCTAGAGAGTGCGTCTGCATTTGAATTTATCTTACCCTTTTTATACTTTATATCGTACTCGAATTCTTCTAACTTAAGACGCCAACGGATTAAACGTGAACCTGGGTCTTTGCATTTAAATAGCCACTCTAAGGGTTTATGGTCAGTGACAACAGTAAAGCGATGACCGTAAATATAAGGTCTAAAGGTTTTAGTTCCAAAGATTACTGCTAAACATTCTTTCTCGGTCACGCTATAATTGCACTCCGCTTTGTTGAGCGTGCGAGATGCGAAGGCAATAGGGCGGTCCTGTCCAATTGGACCCTGGGATAGTATAGCTGATATCGCATAGTTAGAGGCATCGCAGGTCAAGAGGAAAGGTTGTGTGAAGTCTGGATATGCTAGAATTGGAGCGGATATGAGTCTTTCCTTTAAGGATTCGAATGCTAGTTGTTGTTCATTTTGCCATTTAAATGGAATATCCTTCTTTAGCAGGGATGTTAAAGGTTTGGCTAGCTTTGCGAATTCCGGTATGAATTTTCGATAATAAGATACTAGTCCGAGGAATGATTTTATATCTTTTGGAGATTGGGGTTTTGGGAATTCGGAAACGGCTTTTATTTTATCTGGATTTGGTTTAACCCCATTTTCACTTATTAAATGCCCTAGATAGGCTACTTCCTTCCTGAGGAATTCGCATTTTTCAGGTTTTAGGTTGGATTCGCGTATTCTCTCGAAAACGGCCCTTATATTATCGATGTGAGAAGGCAAATCATGGCTATATATCACTATATCATCCAGGTAGACGAAGCAACGGGTGCCCTGGAGGCCATAGGCAATTATTCATAAGTTTTTGGAAGGTAGATGGTCCATTTTTGAGACCGAAAGCCATGCGATTGAATTGGTAATGTCCTTGAGGAACGGAAAAGGCAGTTTTGGGGGCGTCTTCGGGAGACATAAGGATTTGATGGAAACCGGAAGACAAATCGAGAGTTGTGAAATATTTACTGTTTCCCAACTGGTCAAGTATTTCAGATATTTGTGGCATAGGATATAACTCTCCAATAGTAATATCGTTAAGTTTACGATAATCTATCACGATGCGCCATTTACGATGGCCTTGAGGATCTGGCTTTTTAGGAACTATCCAAATGGGAGAGCTCCAGGGGGAAGATGAGGGCTCTATTATGTTCTCATTGAGCATTTTATTGATTTGAGTTTCTACTTCCTTTTTATGGCATTCAGGAAATCTGTACGATTTAGTATGTATCGGAACATCAGTACTAGTTTTTATCTGATGTTGAATTGCAGGGGTAAAAGTGAGCTGATCATTAGGTAGATGGAATATGTCTGAATATTGAGAACAGAGTTCTGTGATGGCTTCTTTTTCTTCTTGGTTTAAGTGATCAGTTCTTAATGAATTAATTACTTCGTTGGTTCTTTTAGCTATTTCCTTGGAGTTCGCATAAGGTGAGGTTGGGTTAAAATATAAAGGTTCAATGTCAAGATTTAGATTAGTTTTAATATTAGCAAAGTTTTCAGAGGTATTGGCCACGGTTATATTGACTCTGTTGTTATCCTTGACTTTGACTATACAGTTGGCTATCAATAGGCTGTCGGATAAATGCTGGTCTGCAATAATACCTTCTTTAAGGTCGGTTCTACGAATAGAACATTCAATGACAGCCTCCGTGCGGGGTGGAATGACATAGAAAGGTTCGGAGAAATGCAATTTAATATCTAATTTCCCTATTTTAAGAGTATCACGGGTATAATCGATTTTACAACCGAATTTAGTTAAGAGGTCAGTGCCTATAATACCATCGTATGGTAGGTTTATATTTTTTACTACGTGGAATTTAAAAGATAAGGAATTTTTGTCATTTAAATTTAGTTTAAGTTGGAAATGACCTTCGGTTTGAGTGGTTTCGTCACTGGGATCTATGCCTTTTAATTTGATTGGTTCTTTGATTAAATTTTTATTTTGTTTTATACTAGTCTCTTTTATAAGGCATATGCTTGAACCTGAGTCTACAAGTAGGGATAGAGGAATGTCAGAGGCTGGTGAGGTTAATAGAACATGAGGTAGTAACCTTTTAGTAGTGTCTATGTTTATTTCATAGATAGGATTTTGAATTGGATTGATTGATTGGGCCTTATTACCCTTGTGTCTTGGATTTAGAAGGTGAGCGCTTGCTTGGGGCTGGTTACCCGTGTGGCTCGGATTTAGAAGATGAGCACTTGCTTGGGGCTGGTTACCCGTGTGGCTCGGGTTTAAAAGGTGAGCACTTGCTTGGGGCTGGTTACCCGTGTGGCTCGGATTTAGAAGATGAGCACTTGCTTGGGGCTGGATACCCGTGTGGCTCGGATTTGGAAAATGAGCACTTGCTTGGGGCTGGTTACCCGTGTGGCTCGGATTTGGAAAATGAGTACTTGCTTGGGGCTGGTTACCCGTGTGGCTCGGATTTGAGGTGTCATTATGATTTATTTGAAAGGTTAATAGTGGGGAAGTATTGGGTCTCACGAGACACCGCCGTGAGCCCATTATTCGTTTAAATCCTCATGTGAGTCTAGTTCCTCCTGAGAGTTCTCCTCGTCAGGCTGCTCAAGGAAATTCACCCTTGGTTTGAAAGCACTGGGTGATTGGTTTTGTGGGAGTTTGAAACGGCTGTTATTATATTCGCGCTTTCTGCACGTGGAAATTTCATGCCCTGTAGCTTTACAGTAACGGCAGAAAAGATTAGCAGTCCCTTGTGCTGCTGGGTTAGATGATTTTTGTGCTGAAGGTGCATTATTAAAATTAGGTTTTGAGGGGTTAAGTTTAAATTTATTATTATTATTGGATTTCAGTTCGGGTTGAGCACGTTTGTAAATAGTTTGTTGTATGCGCTCTTCTGATATGGCGAAATTGATCGCTTCATTAAGGGTTTTGGGAGATTTACACCTTACGATGTTGGATATGCGAGGGTGCAAGCCCATAACGAAATGATGGAGGGCAAGGTCCTCCATAGCAGCAGTTCGGCCTGGTAGTTCTTTTGCTTTGGTGTTGGACAATGATATTTCAGTTAAGAGTTGAGACAGGCATGTCTCCATTTTAAGAGAATATTGACTCACCGTCTCCTGAGGACCCTGTTTGTTTTCTTGTAGGTCGGTGAGTAGGTGAGAATAGTGTTTCCTTTCGCTAAACTGTGTTTTGAGGAAGTCTTTTAATTGGTCCCATGATAAGAATTCTTTTATAGAACATGCCACTTCAGCTTTGCCGTTGAGTTGACTTAGGATGTATTTGAATATAATGGGTTTCTGTATTTCCGTTGCTAAGTTAAGAGCATTATCGCAGTTAACTAGAAATGAGTTTAAGGTCTCGCGACTACCATCGTATGATTTAATAAATTTAAACAATACATTAAGTTCTAGGCTAGACATGGTTATAGCGGCTAATGTGCGTCTAGTAATGCGAGGAGAGTTAGGGGCTGATTTTAATTTTTCGGCTTTGGCTTCTGTATCACTAATGTTTGTTTCAGGAATATCAAGAAATACTTCTTCTTCCTTTGGGTTTAGTTCCTTTGGCATAATTTGGTACACTTAAACTCAATTGAGATTTACAAAATTAATATAACAAAACAAAAAAATAATACAAAGTAAATTACGGGACCCTAAAAGCGTTACAGTTAGCTAGACTAAACAATGACCAAAGACTTACAGGATGTGGGCGACTGATAAGAACGCGACGGCGGCCGGGAACATTCCGATGTGGGTCGAGGTCACGGCGTATGATGCCTTACTTGGTAGGTTAATCTCGGCGTTTACGAGATCTGGATCGAAGTACACGAGATCGTGTGTGGTACCGGTACGGCTGCGTCAGGAAGTCAGGCTGAAGTAGAGCACCCTTCGCACAAGGGTAGGGGTTGCGGTTCAGGATGCAACCTCCGTTGGATGACCCCTTCCGGGGTCTTTCACGACGAGGGATGATTTGCAGCGACGATTATGAATTTTAGCTGCACTTTGTCACTGCACTTTTCACTGCACAGATTTATTTGGATTTGTAGGATCCGGGGTGAGTCCGTGAGCGGGTTGCGGGCTTAAGCACTGGATTTTCCGGATCCCACCGCTGCCACCAAATGTTACGCGGATGAAGTTAAAAGTCTTTTTAAAAAAAAACTATTTTAATCACTGCGTAAAAAAGGGATTTAATTAGGTTCACTACTGAACTAGTTATTTGACAGAATAATTATTTCTTTAGGCAACCGCTCGGGTAGAGGTCTTAGCACGGACTAACTGCCGGAGCTTCCTCTGAGACTGGCTAAGGAAGAGGGGTTGCTGAGCAAGCCCGAAGGGTTGCTCAGTCAGCACTTAAGCTGTCATACAGAGGATGTAACAGCACGTACAATTAGTAAGTTTGGTGGTTGAGTAAACAAACGAAAAAACCTAGAAAGCACTTCGCCAACAAAAACTCTGAAAGAAGAACATCAGTCGAAAATTTCAGACATTGCAGTGTCTGAAAGGAAGAATCTGTAGGAGAACAGAAGTAGGAAGCTGATATTGCCTAATAGAATAATTCTGAACATGAAAGGCTTAAGGTCGTATGTGCTGATCCGCCATAATTATATGACTTTTTAAAATCAAACTTCTAAGAGGCCTATGTCCAGTCAGGTGTCATGCGGCAGAATTTAATGAAATCATTCAGGGTTCGTATTATGCCCGCGTCAGCGACCGTCACAGACCTACGTCGCGCGACTACTGGCACAAAAGGTCGCATACTGGCTCAAACGGTCGCATACTGGCCCAAACGATCGCCTATACTGGCGCTAACAGTCGCCGACGGTCGCCGATAGTCGCCAATCGTCGCTGACAGGTGTCGCGGCCATAGTGTCGCTTGTCTGTAAGAGCGCCTAAATACCGAAATTGTACAGTTTTCGTGTCGAGTGTTATAAACACATTCAGTGGCATCTCACCACTTCTATTTTATCGCGCGGCCGCCTCGGGTTAGCGGCAATCTGTTATAATGGAAACCGTTCTGAATAGTTGCCGCACCAATTCGAAGCTTGCAATTTCGTCGATATCGACAAATTGAAACTTCAGGAGAGTTGGTGCAGCAAATTCAATTTAAAACCTAAAACTTACCTTTTAAACTATTTAATTTAAAGTTTTCCGTACTAGGTTTCATAAACTGGTCATCTTTGTATTAACTACTATATGTATATTAATAAATAATCTCTCCTCCTCTTTATATACATTATGTTTATCTATAAACTAGTTTTCACCCGCATCTTCCTTGTCTGCGTAGTAGAAGTCAAAATTGGTTCTAATATGATTAATATGGTTCCTACGTTATTAATTTTTATAATATGAATTTCTTCATCCCATTACGAAATGGATGAGTTTTTAAAAATCCTTTTTAGTGCACCCCTAGAACCTTTTTGCCAAATTTGGAGTCTCTAGACCCAGCGCTTTGGCCTGTGCGTTGATACTCGTACATCAGTATTTTGTATCAACTTTTTGAACGCACGTTTAAAAAGTTAAATGCTTTTTGTTCAAAGAAGATTGTGGTTTCACGATCAGCCGCTTGCCTGTCGTTACTGACTGCACAACTACATTTTCGCAAAAATCATTCCAAAAAATCATTCCAAAATAGGTTTCCTTTGGAATGCATTTCACCAGATTTAGTGGCAGGTTCTCATTTCCTTAAAACCACCCTACTTTTATTTATTTAGTTTACTTTTTATACAGAAATACAAGTGTAATATCGAACTTAAAGCCTTATCTACCAATTAACCAAGGGTTCCGACTCATGCAAAGTTACCCTTTCTAGTCAAAACGGTGTCTGAGCTAAAAAGCCGCGGGTAGACTGACGGACATACCGACACGATAAGAGTTCATGTAGAGATAGGGTTGGTAGGGACTTCGAGAAATTTAGACATCAACCTAACAGAACTATTGTACTTCCAACTGGGCAGGGCACAGTGATACTCATCAATTACACTTAAAATCATATTATCAAATACCTACACTTAAACAATACAGTGTTACTACAAAAAAGTTAGACATCTGTCTTTTACATACCTGTGGTTCCACAATAACGGTATTTTGTATTTGTATTTATTTCTATTCCGGAACTCTAAAAAAAATTTTTCTACTGACTAAAGCAAAAATTGAGTAGGTTAGGTACTATACACTGCAATGTCTGCAATAGGATGGTCTCACATGAATAAGCTTCAACAATCCTAACATTATCCAGAATCTTGTCCCAGCAATTGCCTCGGGGGACGGCGATATGAGCTTAACTCCGTAAGGGCAAGCAAAAGTGTCGATCGTCGTGTCTGACACGAATGTCCATTTGTCCCCTGACACTAGACATACTCGATTTTCTTGATCTTTTATAGAAATGGTTGATAAAAGTGGCTTTTTGGAAAAGGAAAACGGAATTATTAATGAATTTGGATTTCTAAAATCCTTTCAGTCGTTTCGAGTGTTATTGTAACAAACATCCACACACCTTAACTTTAGTACGAGTACTAAGTATTATAATATTCTGTGACTTGGTTTTACCTACCTTCAGTCTTTGTCCCAATGGGGCCGGGCAGACAGAGCATTCTAAATGTGGCTCGAAGCAAACTAAGTCCAGGGTTGCAAGACTCAAAGGCCACTCTTAGCGATGGTGGCGTCCTTCTATCGGCTTCTACGATTTGCGTGGGAAGAGAAGCAGCTGGTACATTCAAAGTTTTTTGTTTTCTCCCAGACCAGCCTACATCGAGAATGTTCTTAGCTTAATAGTAGAAAAAAAATTTTTTTTTTGTTCGTTATAATTTAGTCTTGTGTTCATATTACTTACAAGATATTTAATCCTCATACAGCATCTTATATAAATAATATTGCAAAAAAAAATATATTAAAGAAGACTTGCTAAAGCCGGGTTATCTCCGGGCATCTCATATCCGGCCCGAGTCGTGACGTCACAGCATTTGATGGAGAAAAGGGATTTCCGCCTGCCGAGAAACCGCTTCAATTCTTTGCAATTAAGCCTAGAAAGTTCCTAAATTTATTATCTCCGTCCTGAATTTGAATCAGCTTATAAAAATAGAATTAACTTATAAAAAGGTCCACTTTAAAAAATTCAATTAATACATTTTTTGCACGCCTCGTAACACGCGCTTTTTAATCTCTCACCGAGGGGTCGACCGCGTTTGTCAATATTTTTTTTATAACACCATAAGCATACCATTGTTTTTAAGAGCCTTACACCCTGTACGTCTCATAAAAACGCAAAGTTATTCCGAAAGTCTAGCGATATTAGACACTCTCATGAATAAACATGGGTACATCGTATACCCAAGGGCGGATCCAAGGGTTATTGTAATTTGGGTGATTTTTCTTGCTAGTCTTAAAAGTAATAATGTCCCAACTGCTTCTCTTCTCGTAAAAGCCAATCGAGAGAAGGGGTGGAAGTGCCAATCATCTTAGACGATGCGATCAGGAAAAATAGTGATGGACTGTTTTAATTCCTTTTTCTACCTTGTCGCCCACCTTCATTTCACGCTAAAAGTGGACTTCGATTCTTAAGGCCTTTGGCTCAGTCTACTTAGTCGTCGCGTGAGTCGTAAGACCCAAAATACTATGCTTTTATGGATTACGACGTTATAGTACATGTAAACGTAAAAGTGAACTTCATGGGTTCATTATGATACTTACGTACTTACCATGAAGTAAGTAACTTCATGGTACTTATTCAAAAACAAAAAAAAAAAAAAACAAATTTGTATTTATTCTCTTTTCGAAGATTGTTTATAGGAATCCTAATTGAAATAAAGGAATTATTACGCATACTAAACCTCGACTGCTTTAAAAATGAATCCAACCACTATTCCTGACTTTTCTTTTATATTAGTGTCTAAAAAATGAAATAGACTTCACAAGATAAAATCGAAAGAAAATTGACAACTATCAAGTGATACAAATATCCAAAGATAAATAAATGATCTTTGAATTCGACTTTGTCTTAAAAGAAGTCGTCACTAAGCGATAACACCCGACTAGTTAGTAGCTTTGTGTATTCCGAACACTATAAACATAATTTTTCAACTTGCACGTTTACTCACACAGGCGTACATACATAGCCATTGAAACTTCCTATAATTTTATACTCTCAACTTTTATAACATATATAACCCCCTTACCCGCCTTTGGATCCGTCCAAGCATTTACTAGGCGTCAGGACTGCGTGACGCTGCATTTATGACCACTTTACGACCGTAAATAGTAGTAAGGTTTATGAGATATTAATGGCGCACCAGCTTTATAGTATTTCTACTTCCCTCTTTTAAATGTAACATCTACTTGTATGATTTTAAAAGGATTTAAAAAGTTCGTTCTTTGTGTTTATATATTAAATTAGTAATAATAACATACTTATGTATATTATTTGTTATAAATTATAGTATCGTTGAGTTAGTTCCCATAACACAGGTATCGAACTGACTTTGGTTCTAGCTCAATCAGTGTAATTTGTCCCTTTATTTATTTATTTATTAGAGTACCTGGGCGACCGAGCTTTGCTCGGTTACATCTCAAACATTAACTACTTTTTTTAAAATTTGTCTAAAAAAAAAAATTTAAAAAAATATATAAACTTGAACATACAAAAAACAAAAGTAAGTCACAACGAAATTAGCGACCATATTCTGCGTGGAAAGAAAAACGCATGAAAACTCGAAAACACGCGTTTTCCTAAACATAAGACTAATCTAGATCGATTGTTTACCCCCGAAAACCCCCATATACCAATTTTCAACGAAATCGTTAGAGCCGTTTTTGAGATCACAGAAATTTATATACATATAAATATATAAATAAATAAATATACAAGAATTGCTCGTTTAAAGGTATAAGATAATCTATCTTGACACAGAGAAATTATCATAACGCTTTTGGATCCTAGGATTACTTTACATGTCTACTGAATGTTTAATATCGTCTTTAGCTTGATAATACTGAACACTTAAAACTTAGACAAAAGAACTTGGTTTGTAATCTCTTTATTGTATTTATTGTACAAAAAACAGAAATACTTATCGGTCTTTCTGTCGTGACTTATCAGTCCGTCAGAAGTTATTTATTTATTTATTTATTTAAACTTTATTTACCAAAACAATATGGTACAAAAGGCGGACTTAATGCTAATAGCATTCTCTACCAGTCAACCTTCGGGATAAAAAGAGAAAAAAAACTGGTGGTAGGCGTACAAATAAATAGTTATAGCTATAGTAATAAAAAACACTAGTAGTTACAACATATTAAATACAAATACTTAAATGTTAATTCATAGATATAATAGAATATACTATACATATATACAGTAATAATATATATATATACTAATTATATGAATAATATATACCTATATAATTTATTATGTCTAAATACCATATAGGATCCTTGACAACACCTGATAACAGTGTAGATCTTAATTAGTAAGGAATTTAAATTATGTAGAGAGAAGCCGCATGTGAACTTTTTTCTTGAACAGATATCTGTTCGAAATGGTTTTAAGGTCCTCAGGCAGGGCATTCCAGAGTCGTATAACTTGAAGAGTGAAAGACGAGGACATGAAGTTAGAATGAAACAAAGGAATTTCTAAACGAAGTGTATGACTAGAACGGAGCTCTCTGCTGTGAGACTCAGACTGATACTGGAATTTACTATTCAAGTATTCGGGAGAAAAGGGATTTTTCAGAATAGAAAAAAGGGTGCAGAGCATTCTCTGCTGTCTACGTTGACGAATAGGGAGCCACTCAAGCTTAGATCGAAAATATGAGATATGATCATATTTACGAAGGCAAAAGATGGAACGAATGCAGTTATTAATAAGTCGATCAAGCTTATTGAGAAGATCTTCATTAAGATCAGGATAACACACATCTGCATAATCAATAATGGGTAAAATAAGTGACTGGGAAAGAGTTATCTTGGTTTTTACGGGAAGAAAATTTCTCAAACGATTAGTATTTAAATCGTTACGTAACGAATAGTTGACTCTCCTGCAGACTTCCGTCACTTGGGTCCTCCAGCTCAACGTTGAGTCCAAATAAAGTCCCAGATTCTTTACCGATTCACAGTAAGGAATGGTTGTGTTGTTAAAAACAACAGGGGTAATAGACTGCATATGAAGTTTAGCCAGTTGCCTTGAACTACCTATCAAAATAGCCTGACACTTGGACGGATTGACCTTGATTCCAAAACTGTCTGACCAGGAAGAAATTTCAGATAGAGCCTTGTTCAACTGTACCACTCCACTGTCTATGTTTTCAGCAGTGGTCTGAACGTAAATTTGTAAATCATCCGCGTAGAAATGATAAGAACAGCTAATAGAAACAGATAACATATTTATAAATAATGCAAATAATAAAGGAGACAGTATCCCACCTTGTGGAACACCTGACGACAAATTTATCCATTGAGACAATTCACAGTTCTTACGGACCGCTTGCTGCCTGTCATGGAGATATGAAGTAAACCAGTCCATTGCTGAGGATGAGAATTTCATGTACTGAAGAATTGCAAGAAGAATATCGTGATCAACCATGTTAAAAGCATTAGAAAAATCAATGAGACCGAGAATGGTGATCAAAGAATTCTCCATGCCAAGACGTATATCTTCAGTAACACTGAGAACAGCAGTGGTGGTACTATGCCCAGGGCGAAAACCAGATTGCAGTGGCGTAAGAAGATGGTGGGTGTGGACAAAAGAAGAGACTTGAAGATGAGCCGCAGCTTCTAATATTTTAGACAGATATGGTAAAATGGAAATGGGCCGAAAATTATTCAGAGTCAAAGGGTTAGCTACTTTCGGCAGTGGAATGACATAAGCTTTCGCCCAAAGAGATGGAAATGTGCCAGAAATTAAAGAAAAATTAACAACATGAGTGATGACCGGGACAAGAATATCAAGTAAATTAATGATCATTTGGCGGCTTACATCATCATAGCCAACTGCATTGGATTTAAGAGAAAGTATAATTTTACGAATGTCATCCTCAGCTAACGGAGAAAAAGAGAAGGGATCAATATTTAGATTAGGCATGGAAGAAATCTTCGATATAGTGCGATGTTTGACAGTAGACTCAAGAGAAGAAGAAGTAGAAAAGTGATCATTTAAATCATCCGATGAAAAAGTAGAAGTTGTTTCTTGAGTATTTTTGCCAATATTCAATGAACGAAGGAATTTCCATGTATTGGCCGAAGAAGACTCTGTAAGCTGATCGTGAAAGTATTTTTGTTTAGCTGTTCTTACCATCCTATTGCACAAATTACGCGCTTTTTTATAAGCCATCCAATTTCTATCGGATCTATCGCGTTTGAACAATCTAAAAGCACGATCTCTACGCGTCATGGCTATGCGTACTCCTCTACTAATCCAAGTTAGTCTGCTAAGAAGTTGAACAAAGGCAGGCACTCTTGTGGAAGAGTCCCTTCCTGGGTTATCGTTTCCTGGATATTCCACCCAATTAAGTATCTAAAAGAACCAAAAAGTACACTTAGTAGTTTGCAAAGTCCACTGATAGACGTTTCGATTGTTTAAAATTTTTATTTTAGAGTGGTACATCAAATTATTAAAATAAAAACATCAAACGCTTTTGCGAAATAAATTTAAATTCACAGCACTTCTGAGATTTGAATAGCCAAAATGAGTTCTTTTGTGCAAAATGCAGGCGATATTTGCTCTTATTGAATTAGATTTAATAGATATGTTTCTGAAATAAAACGGTAGTATCTTTTTAATTGATCAGAAAGTTCAAAAAATGTCAAGGTAGTAAATATTTTGCTGAAGATGACTTCCGTGGTCGTTGATGTGTCACGAAATTTCGGCATAATAATAATAACATCCAAGTTGAAATTATAATATTATGTCTCTATCGCCTCTATATTTTTTTTTTTGAAATATATTTTACGTCCAGACACACTTTTTTACCGTTTAATTATACCTAGATGTATAGATACATATAGATAGATAAATACCAAAATGATGATGCTCATAAACTTAAGTCCACGCTGACGAAGTCGCGGGCAACAGCTAGTAATAATAATAACATCCAAGTTGAAATTATAATATAAATACAAGTTAGTCTCGAATGGTCTTAAACGTCTAATTTTTTAAAATCGTAAACTGCAAACTGTTTGTCACTCATAAGTATCAAACACTCCAACTTATTCATAGAATATGACAGAAATAGTGCTTGATATTCGATTAAATAAATATATAATTTCCACTTCGGACATACGTACTCACATTTTGTGCAAAAGACACGAAGATTAGGAACCTATTTATATTTATAAAGTTCTAACAATAAATTTATATGTATCTATAACTTAATACTTGAATATGAATAATGAGTTTTGTGAGAAAGTGAATCATTTGAATTACAACTTTTATTTTAATAAAAAATATAATAATTTCAAAATTTATGATTTAAATCATACTTTAGTTTCCCCACATACAAATTCACTTATGCCCAAAAAACCTTTTTTTCAGCTAGTACAGTTCGGTATACCTATATTAATACATGAATTTACAATAAGCGCTGGCTAAATATTTATAATAATTCACAAATCCCCATTTTCAGAGGCTCATTATTATTAACACAACAATTTACCCTACAAAAATAACTCGAAGGAAAACAAAACATCATGGCCTTATTATCTATCAATAACCCATAATTTCTGGCATAAATTGCAATAATATTTAGGATCGTTCATCAAATTGTAATACAAGCAATAACATACCGAACTCTTCAGATAAGGTTACATTGGTAGAGTGGCTGCTGCTAGTCAATTAATTAAGAAAAAGGTACATCACCATTATTTGGTTAGTAGTATGATGCGAATCCTGTTAATAGGCGATGCGGCTAGTAATCCTGACACTATTTGTATTTCCTTTTCCCTCTTCTCGCCTATCATCACCCTAAAAAAGACGCAAGATAGTTCAATTGCTTTGTCTGTCACATGACACATCGGGGATAAAAACGTGAAGTATTGTTTAGTATACAATTTGATATCGGCAATAGTCGGATTTTTTAATTTAATAAAAAAACATTGTTTTTAATAATTCTAATTCTCATTTCAGTTAGTACCTACTTATAAATAAACTAAAGAAACAAATAAAAGTACTGTTCCTTAAAAATAAAACTTTGAAATTACTTACATGCTTCCTTAAGTAGTGTTGATAATCAAAAATATTTTATATATAAAGCAGGTTAACGAACTAATGACGAGTACAAATAGATGTAAGCTTGCTTTTAAAAGCAAATAAGTAATTAATAAAACATAACAACAATAACAGATATTTTTCAAGTTCTTTCTTTCATGGACACGTCTGACTATTGTTATGTAAAATTAGTCGTTATAACTCGACACTCTACTCGCACTTGTTCGAACTGTGCGCTCGACCAATGTACAGATTACAGGAATATACTTAATATAGGTCTAGGGATAAGGTCTCTGGAATTTCAGTGCCGTTTCAGACGTCGGACGGAACGAGCGTCACTTCCCACGGGAAAAGTTTTCGGTCGATCTCATACATTTAAGTTTTAAGTATTGTGTGAAATAAATAGAGGAATTTAAGTGTACTTTAGTGAAATGTGATAAAAGTTGTGACTTCAATGCCTGGTAATTTTTTCAACATTTTCTCCTTGTTTATGTACATTTCAAATTTATAAAATCTTAGTAGTAGTAGGAAATTAAACCTTTATTTTTCTTGGATTAGTTTTATCATTGTACAGTACAATTATATCTTTATTTTTTATTGTTCTTTTGTAAAGTATTTAGCAGCTGTTAATAGGTATTTTCTGTGTACAAGTTTATTTTAAAGATATATTATTATTATAATTGCTGTATTAATGCAGGTTATATAAATAGGTACCTACTATGGGGAGACAATACTTGACACGTTACATGTTGTGTTACTTTACTTTAACCGATCCATCAAACATTCAAGAAGGCTTTTCCGACTTTTTCACTTTTCCGCTCATAATGATTAAGGTACTATCTAAATTTTCTGGAGTCCAGTGCTGCCCTTGTTTGAAATAAATTATTTGGAAGGAAACGGAGGTATTATTAAAATTTTTGTTTTGACGAAGCCCTAGATAACGCTTCAAACTATTTTATGAACTACTATTTATAATTTAAACTGATAACGTGAAGCTTTATCTTTTGCGAAAAACGGCCATTTTTGGCAATAGTGCATAGATAAGCTTCATGTTCTTATCTTAAACCATAAACAGTAGTTTAAAAATACTTTGAAGGGTTATCTAGGGCTTAGTCAACACATAATTTTAAATGATGTCACCGTTCCTTTCAAATGATTTATTTCAAATGGGGCAGCTCTGGGCCCCGGGAAATTCATATATGGCCTTAACACTCAAGTCTGTCAGTCCAAAAGTTATGGGCTGCAAACCCTTGCAGTCAACACTATATGCCTGGTGGGAGGATCTTCCCTTTGTAGCGGTTGTTTTTTTTTGTAGCCTTTGACACAAGACCACGTCACGTAGAATCTGTTATTTGCTTAATGTTACATCTTGTACAGTTAGTTGTGACGGGTCCTTTCTCGATCGCCACTCGATAATATCTCAAATGTAGAATTTAATAGATGTAAAATGTAAAGTTAAAACAGCTGACACGCGACCTGCTTAGTATGTGGCTGCGTGCAGCTGAAATTGCGAGCATTTAGTAGTTTGCCAAGTCGACTGATAGGATCTCGATTGTTTAAAAATCTTATTTTAGAGTGGTATACCAAATAATTTAAATCATTGTAGCGGTTGATCATACCACTTCACTCCTGCAATAGTAGGTTAGTTTTTATTCAAAATATGTAACTAATTTCGCCGCGACCCCACCCCAGTTAATTGAAATAGAGGAAAGTTTACAAGTTCTAATTAAAAAGCTCTGGCGTGGCACCGCGCATTATATTTGCAATTTGCGGGAATATGAAATCTACATTTTTAGCCCTTAAATGCATGTAGATCTACATCATAGTGAAACTATTTTATTAAAATTTTATTACTTTTAATATGCTATGTGATTTTGACTTCCGCAAAGTAACCTGAATCTATTAAATACTTTCATTATTTTTGAAATGTTTTATCTCATTTTGGGTTATAAAAAAAGTAACAGTTTAATGCATAATTTCATTTTTTATTATATTTTATCTATGCCAAGTCAACTTTCTCACTACAACAAACCATAGATCTAAAATCCATATTTATTTAAAACATATATATTTGTATAACTAAAATGGTTAAATTGACACAAAATAAATTGCACTAGTAAATTAAGAAATTAAACATATATTCATAATTCATAAATAAAATAACAAAATTGAAGAATATTTAATTTTATAAAAGGTGGCTTTTTTCGAATATTCAGGATTTAGTTGTTATTCGGATTATTATTGACCTATGATACATGCATATAAAGGGTTGTAAGCCGATTACGAATCAGACAACCACAAGATGTTTGTACTAAGTCTTTTAGTTGTTTGTTATTCGTGTGTGCTGGCGTCAAATATTTCGGGCTGCCTAAAGGCATCTGACATAACTTGACGACTGCCGTGACGCTGACTTATACAATACAATACAATACTCTCTTTAAAATGGATCATAAAACAACAGGTACCTTCCTCATTAGTTTCCTCCTCAGTGTTTGCCATACAAGACCAAGCAGTGGCTACCAGACAGCACGAAAGAGATATAATGAAGAAACCCGTAGACGGCAAATGCCGTCTGTGCAAGGTCAAAGATGAAACCGCCCAACATCTAATATCAGGTTGTGAGAAGCTAGCTGGTAGCTACTACGTGAAAAGGCACAACAATGTTGTTCAGTATATTTTCTGGATACTTGCTAAGAATCATAAATTTGAAGTGGCAACATTCTGGTGGAAGGAGGTGCTAGGACAGCCGAAAGTTCTAGAAAATGATGAGGCGAAGCTGATGTGGGAGATACCTGTACAAACAGACAGAACAGTTAATCATAATAGACCAGACATCATTTACACCGATAAACAGAACAATAGTACTTACCTGATAGATGTCACAATACCGTCGGACTACAATATATTAGCAAAAGAAATAGAAAAACTCAGTAAATATCATTTGCTTAAAACAGAAATAGCCCGTTTGTGGAACACAAGGACAATAGTAGTACCCATAGTTATCGGAGCCACCGGAGTAATAGCCAAGAGCCTCCAGCGGTATTGTGACCTATTAGACCCTCATATAAACATCACAATCAAGCAAAAACAAACAGCAATGCACACTACCAGTATATTAGCAAAAGTTATGGGAGACTCAATTTTTGTACACGGGGATAACACTGAAAATCCCTCTCCCTGAAGGTCTCAAGGCGGGACTTCAGCAAAACTCCAACCTTAAATAGGTTGAGAAAAAGAAAAACAATACAATACAAAAAACTTTATTGCACCAAAAGAAATTTACAATTTTGGAACACTTATAAAATAACAACATGTAGTGGGGTACAAGAGGCGGCCTTATCGCCGAAGCAATCTCTTACAGGCAACCAAAAAGAGAAGAAATGTGAAAATAAATAATAAGATAACAGGTGGCGCAGTTCGATTTTATATACTCAATTAATAAGTGCCTTACGAAGCACGAAGAGACTCTAGAAATGAGATTCTATTTTTAGAAAATAGAAGGTGGAGATTTTGAAGGAACCAGGAGATTTAAAATCTAGTGTTCAAATCAAATGTCAACAGTGAAACGACTTTTCTGGCTCCGACACGTAGAAAGAATAGGAGAGGATCGGGTATTGAAGAGATCCTATTATACAACGTGGAAGGAACATACCTGTAATAAATCGAACCTCGGGTTATAAATAGACCACTACAGTAATTATAATAAAATAACAGACAAAAAACAAAAAAAAAATCGACACTCCCATACAAATTGCTCGAGTTGCACACACATAGTATGGAAATGCTGAATTTTTGTCTGTTATTTTAATTTCAATATACTATAGTGACCTAGTATAGCCCGTGGTTCGATTTATAACGAGTATATCCCTTCCACGTTGTACAGGATGACAGACTGACGGCCAATTAGTTTCCCCAGATACAGAAGGGCCAACGAAGCTTAAAAAGACCTGCGGTGCTTCGGAGTTGGCAACTGGCAGTAACGCTTACAAGACCGCAAGAAATGACGTCATCTAGTGTCCATCCATTTTGGGTCACACACAAGTCTTCATAACTACTGGCTCGCCCCAAACAATGAACTCACAGATCCCATATCTCAGCAACCCCTCGACCGATGTGGCTCATGTTCGATCTTAAAAATGTCTTTAGATACACGCCTACCAAATTTCATCAAGCGACTGTCAAAATTACTCGAGTTATCGTCGAATAAACATTTAGGTACATAATACAGTAAGCTAACGAGATAAAATGTATATTCAGAAAGATTTAAATGAAGGCTTTTTTAAATTTTCATGTTAATATTATTTTGAGTTTAAGACAAAATTCAAAATATAGTTAAAGGGCCGGCCCAGGTATCTCGTTAGCCGACTGTACTAAGATGTTTGTTCGACGATAACTCAAGTAATTTTGTTGGTCACTTGATGAATTTTGGTAGGCTTGACGAAACGTCACATACGAGTATAAACGGATTAGACTTGCTTAATCGCTCGTTTAACAAATTTACTTTTATGAAATGTTTCACTGCAACAATCTGAAAACACGTTTCATCGTCATTATCAGGTCTTTTTGTCTCCGCTGCAGGAGCACGACTCTCTCTAAACTTGGCCAGAGCAGCCAGAGGACTTTGGCCTACACTCCCGTCGCTGGCGAGACGGCTTAGAGAGGTCTCGTTGATGTTTATAAGCTTTGTTTAGCTTGTATTCCTATGGCCCTATTCTACTCTGCCGGAAACCACACGGCATATACAATTAGGTACAAATGCCGGAATATTCTACCACCGGATTAGATTTGCTTGCTTTGCTCGCTCGTTTATCAATTTTATTTCATTAATTTCTTCGCTGCAACAATCTTAAAATACGTGTATAAAATAGAAAATGTCGCTATTACCAATATAAGTCCGGTCAGTAAATCTAACAGCACGTGTTTGCGATAGCAGCAAATAAAATTCATGTTATGCCGGAGCCAGACTATGTATTATTTATACTTCCTGTTGCTTTTGTCTCAAAACTGACTTTAGTAACAGTCTTAACTCAACAGAATTCATCAATATTTTAATGTATAAAACAGCGTTAATTATAATATTTATTCCGAATCGAGTAACTACTCCAATTAATTCATTCGATTCGGAATAATGAAGATTACAAGTTTATTTCCTAAAAGAATAAGAAGGATTTATATAATATTTTTTATATTAAAAACCGTGGCAGAACTACATAATTATTTGTTACTATTATTTGTCTGGTCGCTCAATGGGCTATGGAGAGGACTATGCTCGGTGTTTCTCTACGTGATCGAATCAGGAATGAGGAGATCCGTAGAAGAACGAAGGTCACTGACATAGCCAAGCGGATTAGCTCATTAAAGTGGCAGTGGGCGGGGCACGTAGCGCGAAGATCCGATGGCCGATGGGGCAGAAAGATTCTCGAATGGCGGCCACGTACCGGCAAGCGCAGCGTAGGACACCCACCTGCTAGATGGTCAGACGACCTGCGCAATGTTGCAGGAAGGCGCTGGATGCAGGCCGCTTCCGATCGGTCGTTTTGGAAATCCTTGGGGGAGGCCTATGTCCAGCAGTGGACTTCCTGTGGCTGATATGATGATGATGATGATGATGATGATGATGATGATGATGATGATTTGTCTGGTAAATTACAAAACGCGAATTTGAAGACTTAAGTGATTTTCATAAAACATGGCTGAAAACCATAAGGGAAGTTGCTTTTACGCAAAAAAAACAGCGTCGAAATAGTTCCATCCATTCGAGCACCACGGCGCTACGTTGCCACAGAAAGACACACAGACAGACAAACAACCAGGCACTAGCGTCAAACTTATAACACCCCTATTTTTGTCGGTGGTTCAAAATAAATGAATGCAAAATTAATAAAATATATCATTTATAATTTTTCGTTGGTTGCGTTCGTTACGTACGTTTTGCCTATAACTGTGAGTGAAACTAATTAAAACTGATCCCTTCTGGGATAAGGTCACCATTTCGGCATTTCTGCCATTGTGTTTGTTATTGTGTATACTCATGATACTATTTGCTGATATGGTTTTTTTAAACTAGCCCTTTGTGTGACATACGATTTTTAAATTGATAAATAATAAACATTTTGCGACTAATACTTTTCGACCAAACTGAAATTCGATATAAAATATGACAGGCGATAAAGTTTTGAAATTTATAAATTAATAAACAAATTACATTTATTGAGATATCCCAAAAGTAAGTTCGGAACTACAAATAAGAAACTGCAAATAATACTTATTGACAAAACTGAAATTCGATGTAAAATAATGTCGAAAAATACTATGTATGATGTATAATAAAATCAAGTTCCTTTTCGGTAGTTCTTAGCCAACTTTGATGAAAATCTGTAAAGCCGTTTAAAAGTTATTAACGCTTGAAAGTCGGGGATTTTAATTTCCATAATTAAGATGTTTTAATAAATAACAGCCTAGAGCCGTAAGACCCAAACGCCAGTCTGATATATTGAGGGTAGTAAAGGGCAGTTAGTCATTTTTAAATGCACTTAGAATTCCTTCGGGATTACGTAAGGATTCTAAAGATATATCCAAACAAGCAAATTGAAATTAAAGTGGAAAAATAAAACTTACATACGTAATCCTGAAATCATTACACTCCTTTTTGAAAAGAAAAACACATTAATACGTAACACCATCATACAATACTCAAAAACATAATCCGCTCATACACTTTAAATAAAACTCCCTGACAGAATGATAAACAACTTAAATCCACCAAGAACCCTCGTCTACCCTGTGTCTACATCATTAATTTTATTAAGTAGGAGTACATTGTTTACACTTTTAAAAATAAACTTAAGTGAACACTTGTCCAATGGTTTTTTTACTCAAAAAACTTTTGTCCGACCGAGGCCCTGCTTAAATAATACTAATAGGTAGATTATGTTTTTTTCTGGTTAGAGGTATACCTATTACCTAGTGCATAAGTTACAGATAAAAAATGCAATAAAAAATGAAGATAAAAAATGCAAATAAACTTTGCGAAATATTCAGTTCCATCCGAAAGTAAATTGTACCTATTAAGAAAAGGCTTTAACCAATCTTTTCGTACTGACTATTTTAGGTATAAGTAAGGACTGGCAGGTGATGTAAAGTGGTTTTACTGGTAAGGGTAAACTTTTTTTTCACCTGTCCTCGCTATATGTGAATTTGTATCAGTGGTCTTGTGTAGTCTTTTTTTGTTATTTAACAGTATTCCATGAAATTGTAATATAATATGTTGTATAGTTCGACTTGTACAAAAGTCTTTGATTGAATGTATGGCTATGGCTTCAAAGCAACCCTATAAATAAAGCAAACAGAAAAAGGGAGCTAAGGGTAAAAACCTCGATGATTCGTAAGCGTTTAACTTACAAAGGCATTATATAGGAAACTACTATTTCTTCTCCTTTTGTTTGTGTGACTGTAAGGTCATCAGTCCATGGGTTGCCTTATGTATTGTCTTAACTGCCTGACTCCCTGCACAAAGGGTCTCAATTAGGCCAACGAAAAGGCAGCTACCATGGCAAAATTTGAATCTATACAAATTTCAGCCATTTTCGACTCCTTAAGAACAAGTTCTCTTTTTAATTTAAGCTGATTTTCCTGGACAGTTTGACGAGAAATTCATTACAACAGGCTAAAATTCAGATGAGTTTTTGAGTTTGTATTTAACTTGCAATGTATCTTGTATGTGTGTTTTGTAAATCTTGCAACTCAACTTTCAACCAGTTATCCTCAACCATTAGAGCTGAATTTTTTCATACTTGTGTAGTCAAGAAACTGTTCTGTTGATGGAGCCAGGAGATATTGAGCAGAACTCAGTAACAAAACAACAGAACCCTTCGAGTTTGGACTCGTTTGATTTGTTTTGACAAGTACTTTTCGTAGACGATGTCTGATCACGGAGGGGGAAGATGGTCGATAGAACTCGCATCGAGTTTAGGATTGTTTAGTTTTTCATTGATTTTGAAGCCGAAGGCCACTTCACAAGGGTCGTTATGAAGACCTAAGTAGCTAGTCAAAATAAAAATTCAGAAACAAAAAATGTTAAAGATCAATAAGTAGTACCGCTACCAGGCGCCGACGGCCGAATTCATGGGATCACGCGGCAGTTTTGGATGGACGTAACTATGCGGTCTCGATCGAAAATCATTTTCGCAACTTTTTTATCTTATGTCATACACAAATTTGGATTACGATGTGGATAGAGGAATTTATTTACTATACGACATTTTCCAAAACCAATGAAAAATTCAGCGTGTATAGTACCTACCTAGTAATAGTACCTACATTGCAATTTTGTAATAATGGATTCTGGTCGATCGTTACACAACAGGCACGTAGGCTCCTCACATAAAAGGCACGTCAAGTACCACTTTAATAAATAAAACTTCTACATAGATCATTGAACTATTCAAAAGCGAGATATCCGGACGCCCAACTTTAATAAAAATGCTCCAATCTGATAAGTTTCAGCTTCAATAATGCTAGTATTGAAATATTTCGGATCGAGACTGTCGACCTCGCAAGTACAAATACTCAGACTGTTTTGAACAGTAACTTTGAGTATGTCTTTACAAACAATCTAAGTATAGTTAATAGGTTTAGTTTTGTAACGAGTTCACCGGGTTGCACATTTGTTCAAGAATAGAATAAATAATAAACTAGTAGTTCGCCACGAACTTAGACCTCGCGATTATATCTTCTACTACCAAGCAAAGCAAGCAAGCAATGCAATACACGACAATTGAACACAATTAACCGACTAAACAAATGAAACAAAACTTTAAACAAGCAAGACAACAAAAAGTCATACGATTCTAGAAAAAATCAAGTCAATCTTGTAAACTTATGAAAAAAAATCATAGCGAGTCCTAAGAGTTTTAAAATTTTTGTTGGACATCTACTTATTGTTTTTTTGTGAATGGTATTAATGGACGCAACAAATATTTGTCAATTTTCTTCTTTTCTTAAAAATAGTGGTCAAGACATTTCGCGGCTTTAATTCCCACGGGAGACATGCATTTTTAAGAAAGTTGTTCAGTAACCCGGACTGAATTCACCCATAAATAGTTTCAGTATATTTTGTAAGACGATTTGTATATTGTATTTCCGTTACAGCTCAGTCAGCTAGACTTCGCGAATAACCCCAAACCCGTTCAAGTATAACGTATACAAAAGTTGACTAGACAAAAAAGTTGTTCAAATAAAAAAAATTGCGCTTTTATAATGGCAACAAAAAAATATAATGAGATTTTTCAAAAAATGTTCGAAATGGCGGATATATGACAGTTTAAAAATTTTAACCCCCATATTTCCGCCATTTTGAAAAATTTTGAAAAACTGGCTCGACAAAAAAATCTATTAAGTTGCTGAATCTGCTTACAAAATTTCATGAGTATCGGTTAAGAAATGCGACCTGTAGGCGAGAACAGACAGACAGACAGATGGACAAAAGAATTTTTGGCTAATCTCGAAACTGAGACGCTTCGCTCGCTTCGCTCGCTCGGTCAATAACTGTAAAAAAAAACAAAAAGAAAACGACACTCCCTTACAAATTGCCCGGGCGGTTGCACAATAAACATTTTTAGTATGGAAATGCTGATTTTTTTTAAATTTTTGATTATTATTTTAATGTCTTTATATTTAAGTGGCCTTGTATAGCCCGATTTATTACGGGTATTTTCATTTCAAGTTTTTCCACGAAGCGATCACACAGATTGAACTAGCTCCAAAGTAAGTTTGAGACTTGTGGAATGCTAATTCAACGATACAAATACATACACATACAATAAGATCATCTTGACCTGACCGGGGATCGAACCCGGGACCTCCGGTGTGACAGCGTGGCTTGATAACCACTAGGCTACTCAAGTTCGATGAAAAATATTTTATAGTAAAACAATCTAATTATTTATTACAATTTCAATTAATAACTAAATTAAAAACTAAATTATACTCTAAATTAAACTAAACAAATAATAAAAATAAAAAATAAAAACCTTACAAATAGAAAACGTCTTCCAGATCATTGCCCTGCGGTAGAGTGCCCAAAAGGCTGGCAGCATAGCCACGTTCTATAGCAATGCTTATTCGTTGGGCGAAATAATTGCTAGCCCTTTGGTCACCCGATATTTTATAGTTCTCAAGAACTCTGCAGTATTTATTACATTTTAGGTCATAACTGTAATCTAGATTTTATTTGTAGACTCGTAAATATACTTCTGTGTTTCCAACCATAAAAAGTAACGACAGAGTGAATCAGTGCGTGGGTTGCCAACATTTTAAACTTAATTTCAAGGGTAGCAGAGTTTAAAGTATTTTGTAGCTAGACATGCCATTTAAATACTCAAATGACCCGTGTGATGTCAAATAATGGTTTGTGAAATTGTGAACTCTGTTAAATTGAAAGAAATAAAAAGGTACGTTAGCACATTTTTAAGACTTTTTATTTCTGATATGATTGAATTCTCAATATTATACAATTTCCTTTTTTTATTAGGTACAGATAATTTAAGGGGCGATTTGACCCATAATTTTGAACAAGTTTTCCCAATAAATGTTTACCGAACTACGAAAAAAAAATTGAGGTTCTCATACAAATCGAAGTAGGTACATTTACTGGGAAAAGTAGTTCAAAATGATAAACGGAATCAAACCTTAAAATATGTATAACGGATTTATTTCACGTTAGTCATAATGATTTTAAACATTTGATCCATAGATTAAGAGAGCTGAATAATTTCTAAATTGTCGCTATTGAAATTGAAAACATTACAGGAGTGCCATTTTTGAAACTAAGTCACTAAAATAATATTTTACATACAAAAGCCATATAATGCTTTAACAGTGACTGTTGACTTGTTCAGTGACTCAGCGTTTCAAAATTGGTACCACAACACCACGAATGAACATTAAAAAATAATCAGGCCATCCTTTTATTCAATAACGTTGGGCTTAATGGTGTCGCATCATGTGAACCTTTCTTTATTACATTTTCTTTTATCTTTAGGCCCTGCTTCAAAGAGATGATGAATTACTTGTAATTTCATATGGTTGTAAAATGTATTAGATAATAGCTAAGCAGTAAAAATAATTATATCTCGCTAAGCTCATTTGTTATTTATACAACAACAAGGGGTCTACCCGTAATAAATCGAACCATAGGCTATATATACTAGATCACTATAATATAATGATAATTAACCAAAAAGAAATATTTTTATACAAATTGCCCGGGTGGCTGCAAAGCCTGTAAGGAAATGCCAATTTTTTTAAATTGTTAACTGATAATTAAATATCCCATGCTGGTCTGGAAATGAAAAAACTTAGAATGTACCAGCTGCTTCTCTTCCCGCGCAGATCGTAAAAGCCGATCGAGGGAATGGGCAAAAATGCGAATCATGTTAACAGGCGATGCGGCTAGCAACCCATCACTGTATTGATTGCTTTTCTATCTTCTCGCCCACCATGACGCTAAAAGTGGCTTTTGGGTCTTGCGGCCCTAGGCTGTGCATAGAGCCGCAAGACCCAAAATGCTCTGTCTGCCCCATTAGGGATAAAGACGTTATAGTATGTATGTTATTTAAATTTCATTATACTTACTATAGTAATCTAATATAGCCCGTGGTTCGATTTATAACGGGTACGTCCCTTCCACGTTGTATACATTGTCCTTTTTTATTAAGTACAAATATTTTAAGGGGTGATTCAGTCCATCATTTTGAACAACTTTTCCCAATAAATGTATATCGAAATATGAAAAGAAAATTTTCATTTTCCATAGTAATGATATCACGTGACTACTTCGATTTGTATGAAAACCGAAAAAATATTTTTCGTATTTCGATATACATTTATTGGGAAAAGTTGTTCAAAATGATGGACTGAATCACCCCTTAAAATATTTGTACTTAATAAAAAAGGATATTGTATACTAGATCACTATAATATAATGATAATTATATACCAAAAAAAAAATATTTTTCTACAAATTGCCCGGGCTGCACACTTTTGTGAGGAAATGACAATTTTTTATTTTATTTTTTGACTGCTATTTCAATTTCTTTATACTATAGTGATCTAGTATAGCCCGTGGTTCGATTTACGACGTCGACGACCTCCGTGGCGTAGTGGTGACTATGCTAGTCCGCCACCCAGAGGTCCCGGGTTCGATCTCCGGCCAGGGCAAGTTGGAAAATGGCCTTTTTCGAATAGTCCTGGGTCTTGGATGTTTATCTATATATGTATTTGTTGTAAAATATAGTATCGTTGAGTTGGTATCCCATAACACAAGTCTCGAACTTACTTTGGGGCTAACTCAATCAGTGTAATTTGTCCCTATATATTTATATTTATATTTATTTATTTATTACGGGTCCCTTCCACGTTATATATGTGACATGGATATCAATTAAAGAAAACGTAAATCCTTATTAAAACTTAACACGTACCTCTCAAATGTTATTTTCCTTACTAAATAAATTCTCATTTTGGCAAGAATATTCTATTAAAATCGAGTTACATAATGGGATATAATTGGGTAAGATAGGATCTAAACGCGGAATCCTTGACTTTGTAAGTGGAATGTTCGGGAAACGTTACCCTTTTGAACTAATTTGAGGAGTTGCGAACACAAGTACGCCGGGCCATTTAGGAAGGGAAACAAAACAAGTTAGGAAAATTATATAGAACAAACTGCTAATCTGAAACGACAGTCATCATCTTCATCATCAGGTCTTTTTGTCTCCACAGGAGCACGACGCTCTCTGTACTACCGAACCAACTAGAGGACTTTAGCCTCCACTCTCCTCGCTGGCCAGACGGGTTGGAGAGGTCTCATTAATGTTTATAAGCTTTGTTTAGCTTTAGTTTCCTCAGTCGCCTTCTACGAATTCCACGGGAGAACTATTCAATCCCTATTCTACTCTGCCGGAAACCACACGGCAGAAACGATATAAATCAATTTGAATAGGTACATAAGCGATGGTAAGCAAGCGGTTTTGGCAGATGCACGACTACATGCGTTAGATACTGAAACTATCGATATTATATTGTAAATACAATCCCGATACATCGACACCAGAAACCTTATATCGCTGTGTCTAGCAGACATAAAAGGTCAAAAATTTAAAAAGGTTTCAAGCGAGATTTTGATATTTATTTTATTTGCTGTAGTTTTGGTCAATTCGTTCACTAATACGCTCTTGAGGCGTAAGCTCATCTTTGCATTTGCGTGAGTGCACACACAAATGAAAAGATTTGATGATAGTGCATGTGAGATAACTTCTTGAGGCAACGCACGTCCCGCGCATGATGTTCCACTGGCTCCTTTTTGGCGCTAGTCGAGGACTGTATTATCTGAAAAAAATTGAAGGAAGCAGTTTTCTCAATAAAATAGCTGATGCTAATCAGTTGTCTATCTTCCATGCTGGTGTGGGATAAATAAAAAAAGTAGAATGTACCAGCTGCTTCTCACTCTGAGCAGATCGTAAAAGCCGATCCAAAAAATGGGAAAGAATCTGTACATGTCAATTTTATTCCCTTTATCCACCTTTATGTCCACCAGCATAATAAGTGGCCTTAGGAATAAAGACGAGATAATGTATATCAGTTGCGTACTTAAACCTGTTATGTTTTCAAACACCTAAGTATAGAAAAAAGCATTAAAATAGATACTGATTTTGTACGAACAGGTATTATATATAACCGACTGTATAGAATTCAGCTCTTTGCTTACATATAGAGGAAAAGCTTATTGACTATTACTAAAAGACCTTTGTTAGATATTCAATTGTTTAAAATTATTCGAAGACATTTTCCGAAATGAAAATACCTTATCAAAATGTTTATTTCTATCAATTGAGGAAACGAATAAACAAAATCTCTTACTCCTTGTAATAACAAACAGAACAAATAAAAATCACGAAGGTAGATATACTTTTTTACCTAAATAGATTGTAATATTTCAATCTAAATTTTTAATCTCATAATCCAAACCACTTCGCCGTCGGTCAAAAGCAATGCTAAATGAAAATCCGCTGAAAAGCAATTCTTCTCCAAGATAATTTTAATTCCACGAGCTTTTACTGGAAAGACTTTTGCGCTTTCAAGCGTTATTAACCGCCACTTACATTCTTTAAGCAAAGTTAAATTGAATACACACGAGTACACCTGACAGACATGTTACAAGTATAAGCCTTTTATTTCAGACTAGCTGAAGCCCGTGATTTCGTTCGCGACTTTATGCCTCCGAAAAATGCTCATTCAGCTCTTTGCTTACATATAGGAAAAAGCTCATTTAAAAGGTCTTTGTTAGATATTCATATGTTTAAAATTATTCGAAGACATTTTTCGAAATGAAAATACCTTATCACTAGTAGTTCGCCGCGAACTTAGACCTCGCGATTATTATTCGCAATTCAGTTTCCTTAATAACCTTTAGATGGCGCTATCCAAAGTTAGAACGCGATTTGGTTTTGTTTGCTACATAATCGCGGACATTTTTATTAATATTTCAAAAACTACTGAACCGATTTTGATGCCCAACGAACTTGAAAATTTTATTGATATTTCCTACATGCTTTCCCAATTTCATTGAAATTGGATCATCGGTTCGGCATTTATCGCGGTACAAACATACATACATACATACATACATACATACAATGTGTTTTCGCCCCCAACTCGATTTAGAGACCTTGCTCGCTTCGCTCGCTCGGTCAAATATTTCTTACTAGCTGTACTCGCGGGCTTCGCTCCCCGTGGGAATTTCGGGATAAAGAGTACCTTATGTCCTTCCCCGAGTTTCAAACTATATCCATACCAAATTTTATCCAAATCGGTTCAGTAGTTTAAGCGTGAAGAAGTAACAAACAAACAAACAAACTCACTTTCGCATTTATAATATTAGTAGTAGTAGGATAGTAGGATAGGATAGTTTAACTGGACCATTATGATTCTGTCTGTATGACGTGATCCATTTCGTAAATTATATTATACGTACGTTATTATACCCTATTTGTTGCCTAGGCTTAACAACTATATAACAAAAAAAGTTTCATTTGAATCCGTCCAGTATTCCCGGAGATTGGCGTGTACAAACAGACAGACATTTTTTTAATTCTGTCTCTATTAGTACCTATGTCTCCATCGCCCCAAATATTTTTTTTGGAAATATATTCAATACAGACACATTTTACAGTTTTATTATGTGTATAGAACCTTCTATCTTGAAGGTTACGTTGGTTACATTGTCTATAATTCGACGACCTCTGTGGTCTAGTCAACGTTTATTAGATTCTAAATAAAATACACTTATATTATAGGGACATATTACTTTCGTGATTTTTTTTTCTTTCAAAGACTAGAACCACTCGCAAATTTTAAAAATATCTATTATTCAAGCCAAAAAGTACAGTCAGACAAAAACTACACACATTCGAACAGGCATCTTTCTTATTTTGTGATTGAAACCCTTTGGAACCCCCATTGTTAGAAGTTTTAATCTGTCAGGAGTATAGATTATTAATCTTTTACTAGCTGTGCCCGTGAGCTTTGTTCCCCGTAGGAATTTCGGAGTGAAAACTATCCTTTGTCCTTCCCTGTGTATCAAACTACATCCATATCAAATTTTATTTAAATAGGTTCAGTGGTTGAAGCGTGAAGTGGTAACAAACAAACAAATATACAAATTCACTTTCGCATTTATAATATTAGTAGGAAGTAGGATAGGACTAGCTTTGCCCGTGGGCTTTGCTCCCCGTGGGAATTTTGGGATAAAAACTATCCTATGCCCTTTCCTGGGTATTAAACTACGGTATAGGCTTATAGGTTCAGCGGTTGAAGCGTGAAGTTGTAACAAACAATCAAACAAATATACAAACTCACTTTCGCATTTATAGTATTAGTAGGATAAGTAGGATAGGAAGGATAGTAGAAGTTAGACTAGTAGGATAGGATAGGATAGGATTTGTTATCTAGATTACAAGTTATCTCATCTCATAGATATCGTTATATAAAATCAGACTTGTTGTAACTTATCAATAGAGTACGTCAATTTCCGTCCCTTTGAGACCTTTTCAAACAAGTTTCTGGGAAATGTAGTTTCGACATTTTGTTGATTGTTTTTGTATTCTGATCACATCTAAGGTATGAACAGGGTCGGACTGGGTCTGTCTTGTTCTTTTTTATTTTTTTATTTTATTTTATTTTGGCAACATACAGTCATGTACTTATGTTAATACTTAATTTTACCTTATATAATAGACCTTGAGTGCCTAATATGGGTACATTATATTACCTTTCATTAAATCAGAGAGAGTGCGTATCAAAAGCGATAGCTCCGATATCAGCGAATTTGTAGCTATAGTTACAACATAATAAGCTATGTAAGTGTAGCTGTAGACACTATACTTTATACATTACAGATATATTATTAATCATACTGAGGCTCATTTTGACATGTAGCTAACAATATCACTAAATAAGCTGTCATTAGGTACCTACTACCTACCCACTAGTTGTTATTATTATTTTTTACTTAGATTTAAACAGTAGTACATCAAATTTGGTTATTGTTCTTTAACAATTTCCGTAAAGAGAAAGGTTATTAATGATTTTTTGTAATTATTAATTTTGTTATTAAAAATATCTATACTTGAGAATTTACGATTATAATCAGTCAAACAGCGACGAAAGAATGCATTAGCAGCATATTTAGTTCGAGCTGGTGTAACAGTAAATAGTGTATTCGTTCTGCGAACACTTTTGAAAGGTATCTTAAACATAATTTTTTGCAAGAGGTTAGGGGAGTCGATAAGTCCATGAATTATTTTGTACACGAACATTTGTTCAAATTGTTCACGTCTTAAATTCAGAGGAAGTAAGTTATACTTTTTCAGTAGTTCATTGTAAGATGTATGATAAGAAGTATAATTTCCCTCGATTCGATATTCAAGTGTCCTTAAGAATACTTTTTGAACCCTTTCAATTCTATCTATGTGTGTTTGGTAATAAGGATTCCAGACCACGCAACCAAAGTCTAAAATTGATCTGACCAGACTGAAATAAAGTACTTTGTATGTGATTATTTTTTTAAAAGGTTTACAAGTACGTAGGACAAAACCTAATTGTTTAAAGGCTTTCTTAATTATATGGTCATAATGATTTATAAAAGTTAACTGGCTATCCACAATGACTCCGAGATCCCGAATCGAATCCACTCTTGTAAGCAGGATGTTGTCAATTTTGTAATTGTATGTAATGGGTTTGTTTTTACGGGTAAAAGTTATTATGTGACATTTATCAATATTTAAAAACATTTGATTTTGTTCACAATAAGTGGTTAAAGCCATAATGTCAGACTGCAAATCTTTGCAAACGGATTCATTACGGATAACTTTAAATATTTTAGCGTCATCCGCGTACAAGAGTAGATGACTATGTTTTAGTATACTACACATATCATTAATATATAGGTTAAATAATAAGGGCCCAATATGTGAACCTTGGGGAATACCTGAAGGAATAGTTTGATAATCAGATATAAATCCTCTGATTGAGACCGCTTGGGATCGGTTTGTTATATATGATTTTATCCATCGGAACAGGTCGCCATGTACACCGGCCCTCCAAAGCCTGTCCAGAAGCAATTCATGATTAATTTTATCAAAGGCTTTGGAGTAATCGGTGTACAGGACGTCTACTTGATGTCTGTTGTTAAGTGAGTCAAGAATAAAATCGGTGAATGTAGTTAAATTTGTTTCTACAGACCGACCACGGTAGAAACCATGCTGGTTTTGGGCAATTTGATTGCGAACGGCAAATGAGAGCTGCTCAGTGACGATCTTGTCGAGAATCTTACTAAATATACTAGGTTTTGAGATAGGTCTGTATTGTGTTACGTCACTTCTTTTGTCGTTTTTAGGTATGGGAGTAACAATCGATTTTTTCCACTTGTCTGGGAAAACGCCAGTATTAATTGATTTTTTAAAAATATATGTAATAGGAATAAATAATTCTTTATAGCATTTTTGTATAAAAAGGGGGTGAATACCATCAGGGCCCGCACCTTTTCGGATATCAACATTCTTTAATTCACTTTTAACTTTTTCCAAGGTAATGTCAATAGTGCTTATATCGGAAGGTGCATTTGGTTCACAATCACTATGGTCTTGGATGGAATGAGTTGATGCACTGGGAGAATCAATATAAACAGAATTAAAGTATTCATTAAATAAGTTACAAATAGTTACACCGTCAGTAGAAGATATATCGTTATAAAATAATTTTTGTGGTAATGATGATCGGCCAGTTTTTGATTTAACATAGGTCCAAAAGTATTTAGGATTCGATTTAATTTTATCTTCAACTATTTGTTTGTATGTTTGATAGCATTGATCCTCTACTTTTTTTGCTCTTTTCCTAAGTACATTAAACGCCTCGTAGTCTGACGCACATCCATATTTTTTCTTCTTTAGAAGACAAAGTTGTCATCTTTCATGTTTTAAGATTTTTTTGTCAGAATAACCTACCTAATTTCATCCAAATCGGTTCAGTATTTTAAGCGTGAAGAGGTAATAAATAAACAAACAAACAAATTTACAAACTCACTTTCGCATTTATAATGCTAGTAGGATTACATATACGTATATAGTTAAACATCCAAGACGTAGGTCAATCTGAAAATGATTATTTTCCATTTTGACCTGACCGGGGATCGAACCTAGGACCTTCGATGTGACAGCGAGGCATGATTACCACTAGGCCACAGAGGTCGCACACGTTCAAATTCTGAAGTCTAAAACCTTGTCATAATATCTTGAAAAAATCTGACCGATTGTGTTAGCCGCTTACACACACGAAAAATAACAACTATTTTATGGATATACATTATTTATTGTATAATATGTATGTTTGTTTAATGTTTTAGTTAAGTACCTTTATGTATTTGTATTTAACTTAAGAGTCCCCTTACCCTAAACTTTTCGATACAAACTTAGTCTACGTTTAATTTTAAAACCACATGTCAGATTCCGATAAAAATTGGTAATTGTAAAGAAATTGCATTTATCTAGGGTAATAACTGGTTTACTACACCAAATTATGAACTGGAAAGAAAATATAATGATTTAGAAGTTTCCCATACTGTTGGTCAAAAATGATATAAAACACTATATTTAATTTAAGTTCATATTTTTGCAGTCGGAAACCAGTTATTACCCTAGATAATTGCACTATCTTTGAAATTACAAAATTTTGCCCAAATCGGACATGTCGTTTTGAAATAAAACGTAGACTACGTTTGTATGGAAAGTTGTATTTTGGTCTAGGGTAAGGGGACTCTTAAGTTTAATTTGTACACGCCTACTACTACCTGTTTTCTTCTATTTTCCTCTCTAGGGTCTGCTGGACAAAAAGAGATTTCTTATGAAATATATTCAATGTTCTTTGTTTGTTTTTGTGTTCGTATTTTGTGTTCATGAATTTTGTAAATAAATAAACTACTTAGTTAAATAAATACTCTACGTTCTCACAACCCGTGTAATCTCTGGACTCATTCCAATATTAATTTCGGAAACCCATCCATACCGTAAACTCATTACCTCAACGTTCGTGCTTCCAAACAATTATTTTCAGCTTTCATTGCAGATAGCACTGATAAAACCCGATAAAGCTATATATAGCACAGCCAGTGAACATTGAAGCTTTTTGTGGTTGCAATTGATTTAAACATTCAACAGTTTTGAAAAGTTGCTCAGACAGAAATTCCTTTAAAAAACGATAAATAAATAAATAAAATAAAATAAACTTTATTGTTGTGCCTCTAATGTTCTAGAACTATGATGTTATTTAGTTACATTACATCGAAGGTCCCTCACTCAACAGCCCACCATCAAAATAGGAATAAACCTGTATCTCGAATGGCAGGTAGCGTTGCGAGGGACATGGATGATTACAAACTAAAGAACGAGAGACACATATTTGAGGTCGTTTTCTTAAGTTGGTACAATAATACCCAAACTAGATTTTATCTGTAATTTGGGTATTCGTGCAAAGATATGTATGTATTTATAAAAGGACACCACAAAAATACAGTAGATAACAATTAAGGGTAACCAAAGACACCAGAGGAGAAAATACTATTGATTGAATGATACGTGCGTTTGTACGGGATGTTTAATTTGTTAACCTTTACACGTTCCAATTTACACATCTTTCGTGGAATTTGGAGATATACCTAGATTAATGATGAGTACTCACACCCTTTCGATTTGCTTAATATTAAGTTAATTAGCCAGGAAAATTAAAAAGCCCTCGACTTTTAAGCGTTACCCAATTTCCTTCGGACATAAGTTAGCTTTGAAACAAAAACTGCATCAAAATCCATTCGTTTAAGCGCTATAATGACACAGACAGACTCATAGACACGGCAAAGTAATAACGCCCATCCTTTTATAAACCCCCTTAAAAAACGGAGGATAGATAGATAGAAAGATAAAACGTTTATTTGTGGCTATAGTCACACACATACAGAATAAAGATACAAAAATTACAAAACAAAACATGTGAAAACAACGTATTGAGGACATATATCAACAACTTTGTATCTGTGTGCTACAGCAGTCCAAAAAGGTCATAGCTAAGTGATTCGTGCTGCTCGAAGAGTAGCTCACTGATTTTCAGCTACGGCCTGTCAAGTGCGAGTGCGCATATACGGAATTTTATCAAAAGAAGGCAAAAGAGATTGAAATTAAATATTAAATAAATAGGTGATTATCTGGAGACCAATATCATACAAGTTACACACTATATATACTACACACGATATACTATACAAAGAGGAGTGTAGATATTGTTTGACGCTAATGTCTGTGGCAACTCAAACAGATAGACCAATTTCGATGCTTATATTTACGTGAAAGCAAGTTCTTTCGCGGTGGTTTTTGGCTATGCTTGATTAAAATCGATTCGGCAATTAAAAATTTATTGAAGGCGTGCGTTTTAAAGTAGTTTTTTTTAATCTGCCTAGCAAGTCAACTTGGTCACCAATAACAATTTAAAATACAACAGGGACAAATTACCCTGATTGAGCTAGCCCCAAAATAAGTTCGAGACTTGTGTTATAGGATACACTCAACGATACTACATTTTGTAATAAATACATAGATAAACATCCAAGACCCAAGTCTGACCTGGACTGACCGGGGTTCCCGGAATCTCTGGGTGGCGGAGTAGCATGGTAACCACTACGCCACAAGCATAGTCTGGTGGTTACATAAATAGTGTTTCTAAATTGCATCAGTTGCCGTGTGGTACCCGGCTGAGAAGAAAAGGACCACTCCAAGTCTTCCCGTGGATGTCGTAGAGGGCGACTTAGGAAATACAAGCTAACCAAAGCTTATAAACATCGATGAGACCTCTGCAACCCGTCTAGCCAGCGTGGAGAGTGTAGGACAAGTCCTCTGGCTGCTCTGGCCAAGTATGGCTCTGGTAGACAAAGAGGGTCGTGCTCCTGCAGTGGAGACAAAAAGACTAGATGATGAAATGGCATTAGGGAAGCCGGTGATTATAAGCATCTAAGGCCTCTGTTAGAAGGTCGCGAGTCGCTAGTCCAAACTCTCATAACCGCCTTCTTTCCAGTGCTCAACGCAGCAGCGATGTGGTCGCGCAAGCACTCGGTCTGCAGTGCCGTCAGCGGAGCCTCTAAGGGTGACGAGGAACTAGCGAACGGGGTACAGCTATACCCCTTCGCGATCGCCCTGCGAGTGAGGGTACTTCAGGTAACTATAAATCAAAATATAAATAAATATATAGGGACAAATTACACTGATTGAGCTAGCCCCAAAGTAAGTTCGAGACTTGTGTTTTGGGATACTAACTCAACGATACTATCTTTTTATAACAAACACATATATAGATAAACATCCAATACCCAGGACAATTTGAAAAAGGCCTTATTCCAACTTGCCCTGACCGGGGATCGAACCCGGGATCTCTGGGTGGCGGACCAGCATGGTGACCACTACGCCACGGAGGTCGTCATATATACACTCTTATTATAAAACGCGGTTTAACTTTAGAACTTGGTTTAAACCATTATCCGTTCAAAACAAGAAGCTCACTCGTGATATGTCACCTTCTCTTTCGTATCTGTCAACTTCACGTTGGTGAGTAATGGTTTAAACCAGGTCCTAAAGTTAGTCTGCGTTTTATAATAAGACGGATAAGGTTACCAAAATATACTGAAACTATTTTAAACCTCTGGATTAGCTGATTAGCGTGTAAACCATTACGCCAAGAAAGTCGTCAACTCTTGATAAATAGGGATGAAGACTGAAATCCAGTGACGGAATCAGAAAAATATTATTTTATTTTTAGTTTATCAGTTATTTATTACTTTATTTATTGAAATAAGAAAGAAAAAAGAAAAAAATACATATTTACAAATATACACACAGAAAAAAGTTTACTATTAATTTTGTCTAAAAAGTCGTTTGTCAGTTAGATAGATATTCTACAAGATAACATTACAAGATATATAATTAAATAACTAACTAACCAAACTGCAGGAAAATGTTTACCTATTATTAACCACAGAAGAACATACAATTCCATGGGGGAAAAGCTTACAATGTAAAATAAAATTGCTTAGACCTTTCATTTGAAATCGACTCTATACTCTAGGATGCCTCTTCCAAACTGTCAGTTTGTAAATCCTCCGAGGAAGCTGTTAAAAAGACTTAAATTTTGGATTATGATGTTATTATTATAATATTATAAAATTTCACACAAAAGAGAGACTAAGTAGGTATTCAAAATGTCACAAGTTGTAAAAAGTAAAGTGTTCTACAGTACCGAACTCCAAAATACAAATGACTTTCGTCGTCGATGTTTAGGTAAATAATTTGGCAAATAAGAAACAGGGATTACAAGCGGCACAATAATAAATTACTGCTGAGGGTGCTTTGGCAGCCAAGATATATTATATTAGATATACCAAAAAGAGATGGCATTGATATTAAATTTTTTCAAGATACTTCTTTCTCTCATTTTTAATTATTTTTTTAAACAGCAACGGACTTATTCAGTCCTCATCATCATCATCAGCTTTTGGGTACCCACTGCTGAACATAAATCTCCTGTTTGCTATTTATTCAGTAATATTTAGGGTCAAATACTTTTGCATTCTAATGGTACTGTACGATGGAAAATCAAATGCTGTTGTGCAAATAATCTAAGCCGCAAATAAGTTCATGATAAAACTAATACTTAAATAGTTACATTTCTCATCTCCTCTAAGGTCAAACAATATGATTTTGACTCGTTCATACAATTTTAATGGCTTATTCTAGTCGGATGGTCGTTTTCAGGCACTTTTTAATAGTAACTGATGACTTGTGCCTCAGAACTCGAGATACCAGTTATGAAGTTTCAAGCTCGAGCTACTTATATGAGTTTGCCGCATAGTAAATTGTCGAACATGCCACATCTATAGTTTTCTTTATATCAAAGAGAGGCTGGTGAGAATTGATTTATTGAATACTCCGCCTATGGCAAGAATGTGCTCGTTTCTGCCTACCTTTATTGTTGTTACTTTTTGTAATATTATTACTTACAAGATGTTTGGCAAATGTACATACATACTTACTATCACGTCTTTATCCCTAACAGAGTTTCTTGCGGCTCTGAAAAGACAGTGCCCAGATCTAAAAGTCTCAAAGGCCACTTTTAGCATGATGTTGATCGTTGTTTGCGAAATACAAATATGGAAAACATACTTATTTAGCTTAGATTATTTACGCAATAATTTTGTGAACCTAAGTAAACTTTTAATATTGTATGTACATAAAATATAAAAACATTAAATAAATTAATACCAATTTGCAAGTAAAGGATTTACAAAAACGAGGAACTTTACTAAGATCAAATTTGGGTCAACGGCTGGACGCTTAAATTTAACGTGGAACACGATGACATTTTGTAACGTTTTGATTCTTTGATCACCCTTTACCCGTTATGGAGAATACCATTTTATTAACCCCTGACAAAAATAGGGGTGTTATAACTTTGACTTGTAACGTTTGTCTATCTGTCTGTTTGTCTGTCTGTCCGCCTGTCTGTCTGTCTGTGAGTGTGTCTGTCTGTGGCATCCTAGCTCTCAAATGGATAGACAGATTTCGATGATTTTTTTTGCGTGTAGTCCCTTCCGTCCAAGTTCCCTTGCGTCGGGTGATTCTTAGCCATGTTTGATTAAAATCGGTTCAGCCATTTAAAAGATATTGGGATTAACGCTTGAATAGTCGGGGTTTTTTAATTTATCTGGCAAATAAATTGTGCTACGGATTTCAATTCTACTTAACATCGGTTTAAATCTGCCACTAATCACTAAATGGTATCGGGGTGTTTTTAATTTGCCTAGCAAATAAATTAACTAAATTCAACGTTTGTAGAAAATGTAACTTGGTATACATTTTCAATTTTGATCTTATAAGTGTATAAGAACTTACTTTGGGACTAACTCAAATTGATTGTGATTTGTTCGTAATTATTTATTTATCTGTAATTTTTTTGCCTTGCTGGTCAGAGAGAAAAAAACTTTAAATGTTGAAAAATTAAACTTGTCTTTCCACAGATCGGAAAGGCTGATTGAGGAAATGGGCGAAAATATGAATCATCTTAATAGGCGATGTGGCAAGCAAGCCATCATACACTATTTTGATTTCTTTTTCCTCTTCTCGCCCACCAACACGCTTAAAGTGGCCTTAGGGCCTTGTATTCTAGACTTTTGTCTGCTCTGAATGGCCTGTTTTCAGTCACAAAAGAATACCTAAGTACATTGTTTACAGCTTGACCTCGCTCCGATTAACTTTGTAAGTCTATCGAAGACGGTCTTACTTCTAGAAAACATAAAGTTCGCCATTCTGATTCCCAAGTAATAAAACTGGGATAAATTGGTAATTTGTCGTATCGTAAACATGGATGGCCACGAATCGAAGGCATTTGCATGTTTAAACAATTTAAGCCCATTTCGTGACTAGAATTTATGCAGTAAAAATCAGAGCGATCAATTATTAAGCGAAGAATAAAAACATATTTTGTTTATACCGTGCCGGTAGGCAATGGGTACATTGCCTTATAAACATAATTATATGAAATGCAACAAATATTTTTAAAGATATTCAACACTTTCTTTGTCACTTTTTGCAAGTCGTGTGTGCTGCCATCTCTGTGTGCCTACCCGCAACTACCCATTTTGCCTACTTACAATCCAATAGTTTCTTTGGCGTTGGGTATCTTACAAAGCCTTTGGATATTTAAACCAAAGCACTAATGTTTGTTTCTAGGTCGTGTGCGGCATTAATTACATATGACATAACTATATGAAATGCAATAAATATTTTTAAAGCAGATTCAGCACTTTCTTTGTCACATTTTTGCTAGTCGTGTGTGCTGCCATCTCTGTGTGCCTACCCGCGACTATCAGTTTTGCCTACTTACGGCCCTCCAATAGTTTCTACAGCATTAGGTATCTGAAAAAGCCTAATTATGAAATGCAATAAATATTTTTAAAGCTTATTCAGCACTTTTTTTGTCACTTTTTGCAAGTCGTGTGTGCTGCCATCTCTGTGTGCCTACCCGCTACTACCCATTTTGCCTACTTACAATTCAATAGTTTCTATGACGCTTGGTATCTGAAAAGGCTTGTAGATATTTGCAACTAAAGCACTAATGTTTGTTTCTAGGTCATGTGCGGCATTAATTACATATGACATTTTATAAATATTTTAAAAGATATTCAACACTTTCTTTGTCACTTTTTTGCTTGTCCTGAGTGCTGCCATCTCCGTGTGCCTACCCGCGACTATCAGTTTTGCCTAATTATGGGCCCTCCAATAGTTTCTACAGCGTTAGGTATCTGACAAAGCCTAATTATGAAATGCAATAAATATATTTAAAGCATATTTAACACTTTCTTTTCACTTTTTTGCTTATCGTGTGTGCTGCCATCTCTGTGTGCCTACCCGCTACTACCCATTTTGCCTACTTACAATAAAATAGTTTCTATGGCATTGGGTATCTGTCAAAGCCTTTGGATATTTGCAACTAAAGCATTAATGTTTGTTTCTAGATCGTGTGCGGCATAGCGGGGTTGGTGGTTGGGGCGGTAGGGTGGCTGGAGGAACGGCAGAAGCTGGAGTTGGGGCTGGGGGTGCCAGCTGGAGCGATCACAGTTCTAGCTGCAGGTAAATGAGTACTCATCTACACTTCTATCTCTTAGGCGATTCGCACATTGCATCGCACGCCGCTGGGTATTGCGGGGCCGGACTGTATACAAGTATCTCAAATTTTATTTAAAACACGCATAGGACAACATACTGACACCGCGTCTCCGCGCGTTATTTTTGTATGGCTGCACAACGTAGCGGGGTGCGGAGCAGCGTGCCAATCGCCTTAAATATTCTCTTCTGCCTCTACCCAAAGGTTGACTGGGAGAAATTGCTATGCGATAAGTCCGCCTTTGTATCATATGGGTTAGCAGCACGGAACACGACTTTTCCATGCTGCTATCCATATGTGTCGCTCAGAAACGTCATTGACTAGAGGGAGAGAGAGTTACGAGAACGCTATAGCACCGACAGCGAGAGAGAGGACGGGCACCGACCGTGCGATAGCGTTCCATCGCTCTCTCTCGCTCTGGCAAATGACAGTTCCAAGCGACAGAAACGATAGCAGGATGCGAAAGTGCTGTTTAGTACTGACAGATGTAACCCAACCAACCCTAAGTCTGTTTTCTTTTTTAGGGTTCCGTTGTAAACAAGGAACCCTTATAGTTTCGCCATGTCTGTCTATCTGTCCGTCAGAGTTATTACTTATAGAGACTAGTAGTTCTGTTAGAACAGTAGACCTCGCGAGCCTTTATAACTTTACAACCATGGAATAACGATATCCTAATCTTTTTCCTGGCTTAGCAAAAGCCACTTGAGGGTTTTGAAACCTGTTGGGAAGAAAGTAGACAGGCCTACCGCCTATCCTTTACGCATAAGCCCCATTGAAGTATACCCCTCCTTACTAAACCCATTGCCCACCTCTTACATTTGCCAGCTTATGCAATCTCTTTTCCTCCTCTATTCTTAACAGAAGAAGTTTCATTTAGCTATTCTGGTGAGGCGGTCTAAATTAAATGGCTCCAAAACTATGTCCGCTAGTCGGCAAAAACGAGAGAGGGCAACGTAGTAACATCCCGATTTGTGGATGGTCACTGCCAATGCTAATATAAGAGGGAATTGGATTCTGGAATAAGTGATCTAGATCCGATCCATGTGGCCCAGTGTAGGTGTCAAATTGCTTCATTATCATCAAAGGTTAATCTGTAGGTGGGGAGCAATTCAGGGGGTAAACCAATTGAGTAACAGTGCCTAATGCACCATTCACCAAGCCGTTTTTAACTCACAGATTGTTTTTAAGCATGACTTGCTATCTTTCTTTCCGGAGTTTTATTCCCCAGATCCAAAACCCTTCATCAGATTTTCATTCAAAATATAAGAAACTTGCAATTCTTCCAAACAAACATTGAATCATTAGAATCAGTTTATATTAGAAAGTGATATGAGCATGCAAATGTATTATTAATATTTGAGCTGCAGTTGTCTTTTGAAGAATTTCGGTGTCCAGTTCCAAGATGTTTTGTCTGATCTTAAAAAAAATTACATGGGACCAACCTTGCAATGCATTCTTTAAAACGAAACATATATTTTTTTAATTCGGTTCGTATTTAACGGAGTTATGAAGTAACATACAAAAAAAACAAAAATGTCGAATTGATAACCTCCTTCTAGAAGTTGACTGAAAAATCAAGTCGATCTTGTAAACTTATAAAAAAAACCCATAGCGAATGCTACGAGTTTAAAAAAATTTCTTGCGACATCTATTGTTTTTTAGGGTTCCGTAGCCAAATGGCAAAAACGGAACCCTTATAGATTCGTCATGTCTGTCTGTCTGTCCGTCCGTATGTCACAGCCACTTTTTTCAGAAACTATAAGACCTATACTGTTGAAACTTGGTAAGTAGATGTATTATGTGAACCGCATTAGGGTTTTGACACAAAAATAAAAGAAAAACAAAAAAAATTGGGGGTTCCCCATACTTAGAACTGAAACTCAAAAATTTATTTTTCATCATACCCATACGTGTGGGGGTATCTATGGATAGGTCTTCAAAAATGATATTGAGGTTTCTAATATCATTTTTTTCTACACCGAATACTTTGCGCGGGAGACACTTCCAAAGTGGAAAAAAGTGTGTGTCCCCCCCCCCCGTAACTTCTAAAATAAAGGAATCATAAAACTAAAAAAAATACATGATGTTCATTACCATAAAAACTACCAGCGAAAATTGGTTTGAACGATATCTAGTAAGCAGTTTTTTTTTAATACGTCATAAATCATAAACGGCAATTTACCTTTCATTCAATCAACTCAAATATAAAATTTAAAAAAAAAACAACTACAAGACTTTTATATATGTTATTTGCTACTACGGAACCCTTCATGGGCGAGTCCGACTCGCACTTGGCCGCTTATTTTTTTTTGTGAACTACAATGTACACAACAAAATAAATGTTTGACAATTTTCTTCTTTTCTTAAATAGTGGTCAAAATTGACCTTGTAACTCGGAAGTCGTGGGTTTGATTCCCACGGTAGATATGCATTTTAAGAAAGTTGTTCAGTAACTCGGACTGAATTGACCCTTAAATAGTTTCAGTATATTTTGTAAGAAGATTTGTATTGTATATCCGTTACGGCTCAGTCAGCTAGACTTTGCGAGTCACCCTAAACTCGTTCAAGTATACCGTATAAAAAAGTTGTTCAGACAAAAAAGTTTTTCAAATAAAAAAGTTGCGTTTTTATAATGGCAACAAAAAAGTCAAATGACATTTTTGAAAATATTTTGAAATGGCTGATATATGACAGTTTTAAAATTTCAAACCCCCATATTTCCGCCATTTTGAAAAATTTCGAAAAACTGGCTCGACAAAAAAATTCTATTTAGTTGCTGAACCTGCTTACAAAATTTCATGAGAATCGGTTAAGAAATGCGACCTGTAGGCGTGAACAGACAGACAGACAGACAGACAGACAGACAGACAGACAGACAGACAGACGGACAAAAGAATTTTTGGCCAATCTCGAAACTGAGACGCTTCGCTCGCTTCGCTCGCTCGGTCAATTATAAGTACTAGATACTAGAAAGCTAGGCTCTAAACATGTTAGCATGGATATGTATACATATTAATTATGCCAGAAAAGTTATAAAATAAAACATGGATTTTTTTACTAGGAGCTCCCATACAATAAAGTGTGAGTCAATTTTTTTCGATTTACGCATGGTGTATCTTTGAATGTGGTATCTTTGAATAGATCTTTTAAATAATATAAGTATTGTAAGTTTCGGAACCCCATATTAGATTTAGGGATCTGTATCTGATATATTTGGTTTGATATTAATTATGTATAATATAATTAAAAAGCATTTTTGGACAATCTCGAAGCTGAGACGATTTGTTCGCATGGTCAATTAAACCCAGCTTCCGACAAAAAATATTTTATAGATAAATAAATATAGATAAATAAAGTATGAACAATAACCATTATAAAACTAAACAACAATTTAACTTCTATTCTGTTATTAGAATTACACAAAGTTTTGACACAATTTTTTTAATAACCTATTTTTTTAATAAAACGACATAAATATGTATCGTTATTTCAAATCAAGTCAAATCAAATCATTTTTATTTCAGGCAACATAATATTATTTACAATATTAAAGGCCCATAGAATAAATACCTTACAGACTAGCATAGATATAATTATATAATATATACCTTAGCCTAAAATATATATGTCGGCGAGTTCAAGATAATCCCATTTATTATTGTTTTCGATGTGCAAACAGAGAGTTGTTTACTACAAAACATAACTGCTACATTTTCAAATATTTCAACAAGTATAAAAGCGGTCGCCCTAGCGACGAGCGGCTCAGTCTTGTGCGGACCGCCGTACTGTGAACATCTCCTTTGCGTAGTGTGCTGTGGGCTTGGCCATAACTTCTTTAATTATGATTGTTGTAATAGATGAGGATTTGGTGAACCGATTTATTACAATGATAGTTGTTTCAGCTAGACGATAAGCCCAGGTGGACACAGATTCAATAACTGTGTGGGCCAGGGGTATTCAGACACATATGGTTGGAATCCATGATACAGCGCGAGGCGGAGCGCTGTATTTATCGTCACACTTTTAGTGAGTTCGGCGTAGGTCATCTCCTGCTCCGTCATCAGAAGTTGGATCTGAATCTTTTGCCCACTTGAGTGAATCCATGGGAGAATAGGGGTGAAGAGTCCGACAGGGGCCGAAAAGTGTGATTATAATTGGACCGTCTTTTGAATTGTCCAGAGATGAGGGACCCGTATTTTCAGTTTGCCAGAGGGGTATAAATTCACAAGGATACGGAGCGTCAAGGTTCCGGAGTGGGGGCTTGCGGAGTCACACTTAGGATGAACCAGTCTTCCGGCAGTCTCGAATAATGTGGTCCATGTCCTATTCAGGAGCGCCACATCCGCAAGCTGGGGAGTCAATCCAGTCGCACCGGAATTCAAACGATCTAGTTCGTCCCCATCCAGTTCTCAGTCTGTGGAGCTGGTACAATTCTCTGCGTGGGAGAGAGAACCCTGATAGTTTTTCAGTGGGGTTGATGGTTATATCCACATAGGTGGATTCAAATTCTATTCTTTTTGATGGTAAAGTGGTTTTTCAACAGTCAATCTTAGAGCTGGTGTCGTGACTTCAGTCTTAGCCTTTTTAATAGTTTGTGGATGGAGTTTAGTAGTGCAATGTGTCGATAACTTTTGGGGTCATTGACAGGCTCTGGTTTTAGTATAGCAACCCATCCTGTGTTGCATATGGTCTGTGTGACCACCGTCTGTGTGACAACCGTCTGTTCTACAAGCGTCTGTGTGACAAGCGTCTGTGTGACAAGCGCCTGTGTGACAAACGTCTGTGTGACAAGCGTCTGTGTGACAAGCGTCTGTGTGACAAGCGTCTGTGTGACAAAGCGTCTGTGTGACAAGCGTCTGTGTGACAAACGTCTGTGTGACAAACGTCTGTGTGACAAACGTCTGTGTGACAAACGTCTGTGTGACAAAGCGTCTGTGTGACAAGCGTCTGTGTGACAAACGTCTGTGTGACAAAGCGTCTGTGTGACAAGCGTCTGTGTGACAAACGTCTGTGTGACAAGCGTCTGTGTGACAAACGTCTGTGTGACAAAAGTCTGTGTGACAAGCGTCTGTCTGCCAACCGTCTGTCTATCAACCATCTGTGTGACAAGTCTGTCTGAATGGCAGCCGGCCTGAGTGACAACCTTTAGCGCCAGTAATGGTGCTAACGAGAGTGAAGCGATCAGTGCAAAGATACTTAACGTGTGTTTCGTTTCAGCTACTTCTGCAAAGGTGCTAAAGTGCTAACAAGTGAACCATAACTGCTGGCCACGTATTGCGGCCGAGTTGGAGTCAGCGGCAGTGCCGCAGGCGCTGGAGATTCCTGGTGAAGTGAGGTGAAGTGAAAAAGCGAGTTGATATCGTGTGTATTTCTGTGTCGTAACCTTATCTGCTGAATCGCAAAGATAACCTGGTGAGTTTTTATATTTTTTTCGATTTAAGAGTAGAGCAGAGAGCAATTTATTTCGAAACCTTTAGTTTTAAAACATAAAGTAGAATAATGTCTAGTCTTTTGACCACTGTGCAAGCAGAAAATAATTATGATTTCGCTATTTTAAATAAAAACGTGTATTATCTGCTAAGCTTAGTGAGTTAATCTTATCGTCATGAGTTGATAGATGAGCTCAACATCACTTGAGGTGGAATAAGTCACTGTTAGTCGGAGCTGGCAGAGGCGCCAGTTAGTATCCTAGCAAATAGTCTAGTTTGAGTATTTTAAATTATAATTTCTAGCGTCTTATAAGCTTACGTGTGAATACTGGTGTAAAGTGATAGTTATTAGGTACGTTACGTACTTCATTATTCGTAAAGTTGGAGAGATAAGTTCTCCTAGCCTTTGCCTCATATTGGACTTAAGATAGCTAAATATGATGATGACTTTTATAAAGATTATAATGAGATAATGACCAGGGTGATGATGATGATATTGATACTGAAGAGACAGTGATGACGATGAAGATATTATCGATGAAGAGGTAGTGATGATGAAGAGGTGATTAATTTAGGACTATAAAAGGAGAATAGGACGGCGAGCCTACCATGATGATGATCATGGTGATGACTTTATTTAAAGGAACCTTCACCGTTTACTATGTGAGTAATAACATTTTACCATTAATTTATTATTTACTGTGTTTTAGGTTAACTGAAGTCAAGTCCCGTTACTTGAAAGTCGAGTAAATATTGTGATATTATAGCCAAATTCAAGAATATCGTACTGATAAGGAATGTTATTTTTATTGTTAGGAAGTCCGTAGAAAAAAGATTAAGTTGCAAACGCTTTAACTGTATTCTAGCCACGCTTTAGTGTAACAAAAGTACTGTAAACGTTTGGTTTTGTTGACATTTGGGTGTTTTCCTGAGCCAGGGATGAATTATTTTGAGCTGTTGGCGGGGTTAAGCGTTGCAAAGTGGTGTCGTTTGTTTTTGAAATTATCCATTTTAGCGTATTTTTGGATTTATTATTGCGGAAGGGCTGATGGTGAAAGCGTTGTTTGGCTCCGGGGATCTGTGTCGTCATCTGTCTGTATTTCATACAAAGTCTCTGTGCAGTCGAAGTGCAAACAGTGGAAACTGTTTGTTTTGACGTTTGGAGGAAGGTGTCTGATTTGACTTGTTGAAAAATAGCGTATATTATCTACCCAGTTGACATTTATTTTCACTTCTTATTCTTATCGTGTGGTTTTCTTGAATTTTAAATTTTGTTCTTCGAGAACGTTGCCACTTTTACGCTTCCCTCCGAGGCAGAGTATAGGTCAAGCACGGTACAGCTGGTAGGGCATAGAGGTGATCTAATGATCTAATTGTCATGACCACAATCACCCTGTGCTTCTGCTTGGTCTATATGGCACCAGCGCGCCAGATTATGTTTACATCGGCCTACTTCAGTTCGGAGGCAATTCAAGCACCTCCAAGTAGCCCATGGCAGTTTATGACCTGGCGGTAGCGCCTCTGATGGTTGGATGTAATCGGGGGGTGGAGCATACTGTTCGCACCACATTCTAAACCTAGATGATTCCGGTTGTTCTTACGTATAACTACTTGAATCATTATGACGATTTTTCACCTGTTCAATTAGTTGAAAAATCGAGATGCTTTCCGGGCATGAAACTCAAAGCAAATACACAAGTGTTTTCATTATAGGTTGACAAGTATGCGGGAGCCAGAGAAGCTCATTAGGAAGACCGATAGCATAGCCATAGGCTTTATTGCCATAGGTAGAGTGATGAATTGCTTTGTTTATTTTGTTGTGACTGTACTAGAGTTGACCCGTAGTCCGTGAGTGGGCACTATGCGGTCGGCTCTTGTGGAGGTCGAGTTTCTGGAGGAAATCATAAGGTCAAGTGGACCTGGTGATCACAGGTGGTAATACGCGTATTAGTGTGAGGCAGGCTAACGATGGCAATTTTGTTACTGATATGTCTTGGTGATCTCTTCTAACTGAATTAATAATTCGTTAAAATTTAGAAGTTCTATTCGTTTTGATTCAATTTAACTTTTAATAACTGGTAAAGAGAACATATGATTAATAACAACTTTGAACTAGCAGGAAGGCTGGCTGCGTTCCTTAACATGTGATCGCTGCACATAGACATGAAGTTATTATTATCCAATTCGATTTTAAGATTTATCGATGATCATTTTTTTGTTTTGAGTTTATTATATTTTAGATCAATTAATCCAATTAAGTAAGTCATCCAATAAAGATGGTTATTTATAGCAAAAAAAAAATATATACAGTACACAATAATTAATTTAACTAAAAACGAAATAACCTACCTAAATTAAAATGTTAAAAGAACGAACTGAAATATAACTAACCAAAAAAAATATAAAAATAAAACATATACCTAAGAGACTGGCGGCATTGCCTCGTCGTACAGCAAGACTTCTAAAAAAAATTACTGAAGCTTTGTTTTGATCAGGTTTGGCCGAACGGTGTACCGTTTGTGCTTTGTGTTGATCTTAAATATGAAACCCGAGGACGGGTGTTACTGTCAAGATGGCAGTGTCGGCGAGTTAAAAATTGATTCCTTTAAATTGATCCACGAATTTTGTTGATTCGAATGATTGAATACGTAAGCATTGTGTGAAAAATCCCTTAGTAATGATTTCTTTATAATTATTCCTGTATAGATCTTAGCTGAAGGACAAATAAAAGATCGGTTCAGAAAAGTAGTTTTGCAAGGCACTCTTCTGGAGTAGAATTTTTGCGAGTTGAAATTTTGTTATAGTTTTGTGGGACGCTTATTGTCGAGCTAGATCAGAATCATTTTATGGTTATTTCTAACCATGCTACCATAGACTACATAATAGTACAAGTACAGAAGATTCACTCTGAAAAATCAATAAAACGAATAGAGACTCTCGCTACGATACACTTAAGTTCAATTCAGATCGCACAATGCTAATAACTTAGTTATATTCACCTAGACAATCCATCTCGTTCTATCGCATAACGCTTACCTTTTCTGGCGCACTGATTAGCCACGCAGGCATGGCCGCCGTACGTACTTGCGTTTTTAATACATACCGCGGAGTGAGGCAAGCCTGATGCTACTTACTAGTTTAAATTACTATTGAGAGCGCGTACGAGGACGTACGCATGTCAGGTTGGCCGTGTCGGCGAGTTCAAGATAATCCCATTTATTATTGTTTTCGATGTGCAAACAGAGAGTTGTTTACTACAAAACATAACTGCTACATTTTCAAATATTTCAACAAGTATAAAAGCGGTCGCCCTAGCGACGAGCGGCTCAGTCTTGTGCGGACCGCCGTACTGTGAACATCTCCTTTGCGTAGTGTGCTGTGGGCTTGGCCATAACTTCTTTAATTATGATTGTTGTAATAGATGAGGATTTGGTGAACCGATTTATTACAATGATAGTTGTTTCAGCTAGACGATAAGCCCAGGTGGACACAGATTCAATAACTGTGTGGGCCAGGGGTATTCAGACACATATGGTTGGAATCCATGATACAGCGCGAGGCGGAGCGCTGTATTTATCGTCACACTTTTAGTGAGTTCGGCGTAGGTCATCTCCTGCTCCGTCATATATAATATAATAAAAATTAACTATTTATTGTTTTTGTGACGCATTGCACTGTTTGCTGGTGTCAGGTAACCGTCCGCGATATTTCCGGAACACGACACCCTTCGGCCAGAAATCTTCCGTGGTGAAGGTCGCCAGCTGAGCAGTTGGAACTCGCACCACGTATGAATTAAAATTCACGTTGTGACGCGATTCCAACTTCACTACCCTCAGGGTGAAATGAGTCTTTACTCTCATGTATTCCACCAACTCCTCGATCTTAGTTGAGTAATGTAGGCGGGACACATAGAGCAAAGTCGTAGGCACGGCAGCACGCAGGAGCATATTTGGGCCGCTGAGCGCAGTACCGCACTTGTTCCGGCTTGGACTGGGCTTCTTCCGCTTCTTTTCCACCTTGATAAAGCCATCCTGGTCGTCAGACGCCTTTTGAGGAGCCGATACGGAAGTGGGTCCCACTTTTGGAACTACCTCTACCTTGCGTTGAGGTAACTGCTGTTTCCCGTTTTCATCTAAACCGAAATGTTAGGCCACTACACGACCAAGAAGCTACGAAGAAAGTAAGTTACTTTTCTTTACTATGATTAAATCCTTAAATTGCGATTCAGATGTTTGATAATCCCGTAAGTACCAGTGTTACCATTTAGTTAAGTAATATAATATGATTCAAATTTATTACAAGGAGAGGTAACCAAGGGACCGCCCACCCAGAATTGACCCGACGTTAGGACTTCCATACTCTCAGTGTCTGACTCTAGACATGATAATGTCCTTGAGTACAAGCTTCGTTTTGAGCTAGGACTGTAAATAGCTCTTCACACATTAGGGTTAGATCGCCTACAACCTTTCTCAGGTGTACCTTAATCGATTTAACGTCAGATGCATCCACCAAAATTTAAATAGTGGGGAAATAACTGCCACGTTCGTTGTCCCTTGTGTAGAAAACTTTCCGTTCTGTTACAGGTATGCTGACTGCTTTCATATTTCAGTCAGGCAGATTGGCTCATTCGCATCAAATATATATTTAACTAGCAGTCCATCCCGGCTTCGCCCGTGGTACATACATAGCCTATGTCACTCAGGGATAACATACCTATCCAACAGTGAAAGAATTTTTAAAATCGATCCAGTAGTTTCGGAGCCTATTCAATACAATCAAACAAACAAATCTTTCCTCTTTATAATATTAGTGTAGATTTTATGGTACGACGGTACGAGCCACGGATATGAAATTGCACAGGCTAATAAAATATCATTTTAATTAAAGGCTCTAAGCCGAGGACTTAATTCCCATCAAACATACCGAGTACTTAAGGCAATTTCCATTGAAGTTAAAATGACTCAAGGGACTAATGAATTACAATCAATTAAGGCCGGCACATTAAAACAGGCGCGCCACTTTGTACTTTATGCGGATTGTAACAATTGTAACTAGTTGAGTATAACATTTGACGGAGCTTGTGAATAAATCCTTGCAAATTTTTATTCACAAATTTCTTTACTTTTTTGATTCTTCATTTTATAATGTGTACGCCATTTCGTAGGTTACGGAATTGATGCTCAGACCCAGAGAAAATAAAAAACAATGGCACTCCGAGAGTGCCGACATAAGTGGAAACTCGTTTTCACTTTTAAAAAAACATTGGCACCCGGGAGTGCCTACCAAGTGAAAACTTGGTGTCAGTAACGGTGTCGCGAGATCGAATTGTTGCGAATTGTTTTTCCCATCTCAAAAAATGCTTTCCGTGCATGCCTAAAGCGCGTATAAAAGTTTTTATTTAAAAATATATAAATTATTTATCCCTGGTTTTTAAAGTTCATTTAGTTCAATTATTCTGTATACCTATCCCTTAGATCAATGATAAGACATCCCCATAAGGGTTGGGCTACACCTACTCTGGCTGCTTTGGCCAATTATGGCTCTGGTAGTACAGAGAGGGTCGTGCTCCGGTAATGGAGACAAAAAGAGCTGATGATGATGATGAATGACATTTAAGCTACGTAGATGACCTTAAAAGGAGTAAGTACAGCCCAAAGACCTCTATGTAATGTGTCGGTAATTCTAAGTACCTATCTATGAAATGTGGAGATTTTAAAACTTCAAAGAACTTCAAATTACGGTTTTTATGATTTTATATTGTTCTTTCATATTTTACTTATACTTTTGTATACCTACTCACTCTTGTAGTTTTACTCCTTATCTGAATGGCGTCATCGCTTCTCCGCAGTCTGTTAATAACTTTGTGGTTTAATTATAGAGAGTCAAATTCAAGATTCTAGTTTAAGTTTTTGATTTATAGCCTGAGCCTATTCCCTAGACTAAAAATTAATTTATTATAAGCCGAAATTCAGTCTTTGGCCTACGCTCTCCTCGCTGACCAGACGGGTTGGAGAGGTTTCATTGATGTTTATAGGCTTTGTTTAGCTTGTATTTTCTAAGTCGCCTTCTACGACATCCACGTGAGTATAGCTTTCAATCTATCTATATAAAAATAAATTCGTATTTCCCGTGGTTACGCTGTAATTTGGGAACGACTTTACCGATTTTGATTTGATAGATTGACAGACACTAGCGGCAAAGTTATAACATCCCTCTTTTTTGTCGTATGTTTGTTCCGTTTTGACGCCAAAACGGCTGAACCCATTGGAATGACAGACTTGTTACCTAGAATTACATACAGGATAAACAAAAAACTCTTATCTATTTATAGGTTAACAATAAATAAAAATTTGCCGTGTGGTTTCCGGCAAAGTAGAATAGGGCCACTCCAAGTCCTCCAATGGATGTCGTAGAAGGCGACTTAGGAAATACAAGCTAAACGAAGCTTATAAACATCAATGAGACCTCTCCAAATCCTCTTGCTGCTCTGGCCGAGAATGGCTGTGGTAGTACAGTAAGGGCCGTGCTCCTGCAGTGGAGACAAAAAGACCTGATGATGATGATAATAACACACAGGATTATTAGTACTAATAACATCAATTTGTTATTAATTAATTGATAGTTATTAGTACTAATCTATATTGTAAAGACATGAAGACTGCAAGGGTTAATTTCATAAAAATTTAGTTGCCCTCGCCGTGGTAATTGGATGAAAATGTAATTTATTAACATGCACAACACGCCCCGAACAAAGCAGAGTCCATGTTTTGCATACGAGAGCAGGCTGGATTGATTGAAATTATGCATTTACAGAAAAAGACGATTTTAATAATATTATAATGATATGCCTGTCATTTAATGTTAAATTTATTATTATAAGTTTATTTTTCACTAGCTGCCCGTGACTTCGTTTGCATGGGCTTTATGTCTCTGAAAAGTGCTCATCAGGCTAAACAACTTTGCAAAGGCGTCATTTTTATATTTCTTATACCTAGTTAAGCACATACTCGTATGCAGGACCATAACGGTCTACCACTATGGTCCTGCATACCCTATATGTAACCCAGGCTTAACAGCTATATAACAAAAAAAGTTTCATTCGAATCCGTCCAGTGTTTCCGGAGATTATCGTGTACAAACATACAATGAGACAGTCTTTTTTTAAATTCTTTTGCCATAACTATATCTCCATCAGTCCCAATATAGAGTTTAGTCTGAGTAATTTATTGTCTTAATAAATTTGAAATTACTTAGACAGCAATAGGTAGAAACACAAAATATAAAATTGAAATAATCACCAAATAGGTACGAACAAGACTTGTAACAGAAATTTCATGTTAGAATAAACATCGAAATTAAAATTCATCTGGCGTATAAACGACGATATTTAACGCTAATCTCTGATACTGTAATTTGATAATATTATGTTAATTAACTTACATGTTAGGGAGTCTGGCGCTCATTTACATGTTATGTCAGATAAGACGCTAAGTAGAATAAGGAATGAGCAAGGAATTTATAAAGGGTAACGTAGATAATGTAAACATTTTTAAGGCAAGGCGCCATCCAATCAATGGACCACCTACTGCCGTGTCCGAGCTGCCCTACGTCATGCTCATGTACCATAGACAGAGGTATCGCCGTGGCCACATACTGGTCAAAGATGATTTGAAATTGACGCTAAACTGAAACCATTTCCACTCGATAAGAAGAAGGCAAGGCGGATATGTGGAAAAACTATTCTGCTTGATCATTTTTTCAAAATGTATGAAGATTAATGAACAGTTTTAAAAAATACATAACATACCCAAAGATATTTTCTCAAGAATGTATTTTACACAATGGGTTGTTCTTGAGTTGATAAAATTAAATGTATTAGTAGTAAAATTTCTGATTTTGCACATATTTTTATATAAAGATATTCGTGAAGAACTTACCTACTAGAGAGAATGTGTTAAATTATCAAGCTCTATAATAAGTAAAGTATTTAATATTAATAAAGAAACGATATATTAACATAACACATCCCGCTTCCCCGTCACTCTCAATAGGTTATATCTTGCGGTGCGTCTCTGGATCGCCCCGCACCTTATTTCCTCGAGCGTCGAAGAATCTCGCCGAGCCTTTTCAGGTCGACAATAGAAAAAACTTTTATGCCGCATTTACACATTCGCGCGAATCGCGAGATGAATGACAAGGCGAATAACGAACTCGCATGTGTAGACAGTGTAGTACACGAATGTTTCGTGGAATGTTTCGTCGAATGACGAGGCGAATAGCGAATACGAATGTGTAAATGCGGTAAAAACAGTAGTTCGCGTCGGCATTCGTTTACGAATGTTTCGTCAAATATCAAGGCGAATAGCGAACACGCAATTGTAAATGCGGTATTAGAAACTCATAATAATGCAAGACAAATCTTTTGCTTTCCATAGAAACTCGAATAAGTTGCTCAGTTGACTTCAAGTCGAACAGATGAGTTTTTCTTTTTCGTATGTCGCTGTATGTTCCGATGTGAAAGTTCCTCAAAATTAATATATAACAAAGTATATAGCGAAAAACCTTTGATCATTGACATAGATTGAAACCACCTTAATACATATTGTTTGGTGTGTACGTAATCACAAAATATTTTAATTATTCATGGAACACTTAGTAAATTACAAAGGCTTTTGCAAAGCCGCTTGTCAAAACTGGATTCACATGTGCTTAGGAATATAGATCTATAATCCTTACTGATCTAACGATTAGAAACAAGATCATTTTTCGTATTTCGCTGTATGTTTCGATGTGAAAGTTCCTCAAAATAAATATATTATGAAGTACTTGGCGAAAACCCTTTGATCAAAACCACCATAATACATATTGTTTGGTATGTACGTAATTAATTTAATTATTCATGAAAACTTAGTAAGTTACGAAGGTTAAGGCTTTAACAAAGCCCCTTGCCTGAAGCTTGTTGTACACGTGCTTAGGAATATAGATCTATAATCCTTACTGATCCGTGTTACAAATGTCTGAGAGTTTATGTTTGTTTGTCCGTTCTTCATGCCAAAACAAAAGTTACTCGCGTAGAAACTATAGTCCTAAATAAAAGAAAAAAATCAAAAATTACCTATTGTACATACTAAATGTATATTTCTTGGAGCCAATAATAAGGATTTAGCAAACGGTGTATAGCGACCATTTCTATCCGTCTGTCACAGGGCTCTATCTCGTGAACCGTAATAGCTAGATACTTGAAATATTTACCGATCATGTATAAATATGACTGATAAAACAAAGAATACTAATAACCGACCAAGCCCGAGGCGAACTCGCGCACATAGTGTTTCGGACCATTATCTATAAAAATCGCGTTTTGTATGGGAGCTCCCCAAAATATATATTTTATTCTGTTCTTAGTATAGCGGCACCAGAAATACATCATCTGTAAAAATTTCAAGTGTCTAGCTGTCACGGTTCATGAGATACAGCCTGGTGACAGACGGATAGACAGACAGACAGACGGGGACAGCGGAGTCTTAGTAGTAGGGTCTCGTTTTTATCCTTTGGGTACGAACCCCTACAACTTAGATAAAGTTAAAAAGGGGGTCGTTATACTAAAAACGCGTTTTATGCATTACAGTTGCTACTATAACAACAAATAGTGCGGAGGTACGGAACCATGTACAAGTCTGGCTCACACTTGACCGGCTTATTAAAAAATATTTTGATCTGTTCTTTCAATAAGTGTACTTTTTTATTAGTTATTGAGATTTGGCCTTCAACCGCAGAATAAAGGTAGACTTTTCCTGTGCATTTTTTACGAAAAATAACCGAAGAGTGAACTCAAGTTAATTTTTAATATTGTGCTACATACATAATATCAAGCCTGTTTCCCACAGGGGTAGGCAGAGACTATGGACCCTAAAAATATAATGAGTTCATTGTAACTTCAAAAGAACGTAAAAGTAGTCAAGTTCTAAAACATCCTTTGAAAGGGCTGTAAAGACACTTCAAAGAAACATAAAAGTTCCGTACGTAAAAGTAAAGAACTTACGACTAACAGTCCTTAAAAAATATTATTTTTAACTAGCCGAAGCCCGCGACTTCGTTCGCGTGGACTTTATGTCTCTGGAAAATGCTCATCAGGCTGAACAACTTTTACTAAGGCGGCATTTTTATATTTCTTATAGTTTAGCTGGACCATTATGGTTCTGCATTAGGCGTTCCATTTTCCAAAATCATTTATACCCTATAAACATATAGGGTATAAATGATTTTGGAAAATGGAATGGGCAACAGCCCAGGCTTAATAGCTATATAACAAGAAAAGTTTCATTCGAATCCGTCCAGTATTTCCGGAGATTAACGTGTACAAACAGACAAACAGACATACAGACAAACAGACAGACATTTTTTTTAAATTCTTACTCTATTACTACGTCTCCATCGCCCCTAATATTTTTTTTGGAAATATATTTAATGTACAGACACACTTTTTTACTGTTTTATTATATGTATAGATTTCTCTGTTATACGTATTATTATCCAAGAATAAAAAAACTCTTATCTATTTATATAGGTATATAGATTAATAAAATATAATATAATATTTTGCCGTGTGTTTATCGGCAGAGGAGAATAGGGTCCACTCCAAGTCCTCCCGTTGATGTCGCAGAGGGCATCTTAGGAAATACAAGCTAAACAAAGCTTAAAACACAAATAAAATCTCTCTTACCCGTCTGGCCAGGGAGAAGAGTGTAGGCCAAATCTGCTGGCTGCTCTGGTCAAGTCTGGCTTTGGTAGTAGGTACAGAGAGGGTCGTGCTCCTGCACTGGAGACAAAAAGACCTGATGATGAAATAATAAGCTGTTCCGCATGTAATGATTTTTAATCGAGGGCCATAGATGAATCACGAAAAAGTGAAGGATTCTAACGATTGAATCACGACCGCAGGGAGTGATCCATGAATTCACGAGCGCAGCAAGTGATTTAAGTGTTAGAATCCTGAGCGACTAAAGTGATTCACGGCCCTCGATATAAATCCGTTTTATTCAAGAGTTGCATACTATACTTTATACCAAGACTACGAGAAAAAGAAAGATTTAAGTAAAAATAGAAATTTAACGAATAAAAAGAACGGTTAAACATAATTAAAATTGGAACAATTACTAAAATTAAAAATAATTGTTCTGAATTCAAACACTAAAACAGTGATTAAAAGCATTGCATTTTATTCACTGTTTTCAGTGAATAAAATAAACTTTTTAAATATATATTTACCATTCTACATTTCAAATTCTTTATATAAGTTATGTATGATAAGATATTTTAAAATATTAACAATTCTGGTCACCAATTTAGGGTTTATTGCTTGATGTCGAATGTCATGTGCGATAGCTAATTCCCCGAAGTCATTACCTCGGGCGTCCGAATCGCCGATATTCCATATCGTCGATGTGACCATGGTACAATAAAATAAGGTATTCTCTTCCCGTGACAGCTGATGACGTAGGTGGAACTTGACTACGTCATCAGTTTGATATGTTGCCACTGTGTGAAATTGAATTACCTGAGCGTAATGCATTTTTGAATTTTATATACCAATTTCGAATTAATAATCCATTATATCAATTTATAAAATATTGAATTGATAAATCACGCGAGAATCGCGAGATACTAAATAGCTAAGTTACTTAATATTTTTTTAAATATTCATGAACTAATTGAGAAAGTCCTTAAATTTACCGAAAAGAACAATCAGTGGCAACACTTTGTGACGTAGTCAAGTTCCATCTCGGGAAGAGAATACCTTATTTTATTGTACCATGGATGTGACCATGTGATGATGATCGAGGCGACCACGTACTGGCAAGCGAAGCGTAGGATGATTTGGAAAAAAGTATCTGATTTGACTTTGTGGAAACAAGGCAAGCGGACATACATAAAATTAAGTACATTCACTTCATGCATAAATAAGCCATCGCGACGAACTGGAAGTCAAGCCTTTTAAGAAGCCGATTAAAAAAAAAATGTTAGCACAGATCTTACAACTGAGCATATATATAATTAGAATACCGAGTTCCCAGACTAAGCAAAAGTCTATGGTTGTGCCTGTGTGTGAAAATGAAATATAAATATTATTTTATGTGACGATTTCGTTTGATGTATGTGGCGTTGCACTCCACACTAGGATCTCCTGTATCGTGGAGTATAGCTTCCTCTCTACTTTTATTGTCTCTACATCATCATCATCATCATCATTTCAGCCGCATAACGTCCACTGCTGAACATAGGCCTCTCCCAAAGATTGTTTCTACATGTAAGGTGTTAATTTAAAATCTAGTTAGGGAGGTAACGACATTTAGTTAATTAATTCTAATCCTAATTTCTATTTAAGTACCTAAAGAAATTAAAGAAGCACAAAGCGCTGTAGATTCTTTTTCCTTATATTCCTTCAATGATCATTTATGAATAAATAATAAATCATTTATGTAGACTGATCTTTTCATTAATTCAAGCCTATCAGCTAGAAGCAGAATCGATGCATAATGGACCATGTAGAAAAGTATACTACGTCCATACTATTGGTCCTGTATTATAATATTATGGATGATATACTTTTCTGTGTGGCCCACTGAACATTCGTTATCGTGCTCAGAGTTATCGCATTTTGCATCGCTGCACAGCTCTATTGATCGAGATACTATCATTCGTGGCACAGAAACCTGAATATCCAAGTCATGAAAGTGTTTCCTTGATACTGGAATAACGTACATGTTTATTTTTATCCCAAATTCGATTTAAACATCAGTGCAGATAAAGAAAATTTGATAATTTCCAATAAAGTCTCTCCTTCAGCGAGCTCTTTTTAGGGGTCCGTACCTAAAGGGTTAAATCTGGACCATGTTACTAAGAATCCGCTGTCCGTTCGTCCTATCGTCTGTCTATCACCAGGCTGTATCTCATAAACCGTGATAGCTAGACATTTTCACAAATAATGTATTTCTGTTGCCACTATAACAACAAATATTAAAAACGGAATAAAATAAATATTTTAGTGTCCCATATGACATATGTCAGAGTCGATTACACGTTTGATTCATATTTGAAAAGGCTTGTAAACATATAAATAACGTTTCACCCACAACAGTTTTGTCGATAAAAGAAAAGATAATATTATTATAGCTAAAACGGCTGGGTCTAAAATCATGAAATCCTTCTTTGAATGACGTAAGTGTGCAAGTGTGCACTAAGAAGAGATTTTTGAAAATTCATCCCTTAACCTGTCGTCTGTGCAAAACACCAGACACAATAGTAAAACAATGCATGTCGACCGGATTTCGGTCTGCTCAGGGTCTGCTCACAGATGACAGGTTAAGGAGTTGAAAGTCTGTATGAAACTTGGTCAAATTTTAATTTAGAAATGTACAAAATCTTCTCTCCTAGCCATTATACTGGCTCGGCTTCCATAATACGTTCACAAAATTAATGCTTATGCCGTTGAATATGGTTCGACTCCAGGTAGTTGGTAAATAAAAAATCTCGTGGTCATCATGTTAGAAGATGGCCTTTTCCAAATTGTGCTGGGTCTTGGATCTTTATCTATAATGTATTTGTTATAATATAGTATAGCTGAGTTAGAATCCCATAACACAAGTCTCAAACTTAATTAGGGGCTAATTCAATCAGTGTAATTTGTCCCTATTTACTAATTAATTTATTTTATTTGTTCACAGCAACATCAGTATACTACAGTCGTGGGTTTGGCGGCTGGGTGTCAGCGCGTTCAAGATCCACCAGGGCGTGGGGCGCGCCCTGGCGGGCCCTGGGCCCTTCTCCCTGCGCGGCGGTCCCTCTCACACTGCTGTGGACAGCAGCAGTTGGGGCCCATTCAGCTATGCTAGCTTTTTGTATTAGGTCTTTAATGAATATTGGGTAAGAGCTTCTTTACATTTTCATCATCATCATTATCATGTGAGCAACAGAGAGTCCACTGCTAGTCATAAGCCTTCCCTAAAGATTTCCAAAATGACCGATCGGAAGTGGCTTGCATCCAGCGCCTTGCTGCAACCTTGCTCAGGTCGTCTCACCACCTATCAGGTGTCTTGCGCTACACTTGCCAGTACGTGGCCGCCATTGTCCCATCTGGACATTGTAACGCTCAGGGATTTGTAGCCGCATTAAGGTTACTAACTCGAATGGGCTATAAGTAGCTTGGGGCTTGACTGCTGGCCGAAACGCTCTGCAGTTTAAAGTGTACATTTCACAACAACAAAAAAGCCAGAGCACTTCTTTGCCGAAATCAAAAGGCTTTAACAATCTCCACTGCTTTCTTTATAAGTTTACTTATCCACAGGTGTGGAAGCACAACGTGTATAGGCGTCGCCGGCGCACAGCTGTCTGTTTCCGTCACAACCCTGGCAGCAGCAGTGTTCATGCTGCAGCTAGACTTGAGGTTCGATGCCTCGCTGTCTCCACCACCCAGGCAGTCTGACACCCACATATGTACAGCTGTGTCAATGGTAAGTTCAACTAATGGTAGCTTATTAATATCGTGAAATATAGACCGCTGGACGAACTCTCCCTTGCTGGTCTGGGAGAAAAAAAAAACTTGGAATGTACCAGCTGCTTCTCTTACCGCGCAGATCGTAAAATCCGATAGAGGGAACGGGCGAAAATGCGATGCAGCTAGCAACTCATCACTGTATTGATTGCTTTTCCATTTTTTGCCCAACATGACGCTAAAAGTGGCTTTTGAGTGCGGCGCTGGACTCTATCTGCTCAGAGCCGCAAGACCCAAAATGCTTTGCTGCCCCATTAGGTTTAAAAACGTCATAGTATGTATGTGTATGTATATATATATGCATTGTTCATTCATATCCACTCATATAGCAGGAGATTTTTCTCTTTCATCCGGGCACATTCTCCTCGAATTCTAAAAGCAGCCTCTCGGGAAACAAAACAATATACACTTTGCAAACGTGAGCCGAATAAAAATGTTTGCATATTTTGCCAGTATCACCCACTTTCCCTTCAAATCTTTGTTCTTTTTAAAAGCCTGCTTGGCGTGTAATATGCTTTTGAGTTTTTCTTTGGAGATTAATTTACCCATAGGCTACTACTTTCATAGTAGCTACGCAAACGTTTTGCGAATTAAAAAGTCATTAGTTATAATGTTAGGTTATATAACGTCTTGAGTTCGAATTTCCCATTTGTAATTGTGGCGTGTGGTTTCCGGCAGAGTAGAATAGGACCACTCCAAGTTCTACCGTGGATGTGGTAGAAGTCCACTCAGGAAATATAAGCCAAACAAAGCCTATAAACATCAATGAGACCTCTCTAACCTCTCTAATCTGGCTAGCGAGGAGAGTGTAGGCCAAAGTCCTTTGACTGCTCTGACCAAGTATGGCCGTGGTAGTACAGAGAGGGTCTTGCTCCTGCAGTGGAGACAAAAAGACCTTATGCTGATGATGATGATTAGTAATTTTTGGGAATGTACCGACAGGTCCCAGTTGCCGGGACGAAAAATTTGATAGTTTTCTTAATTATTGTCAGTTAGTTCCGTATACAAAAGACTAAAGAAAAGGTGGATCGAGTGCGATAATGGAAAATATGAATTAAAAAAATGTGACAGCTAGAGGGAAATGGAAATGACTCACATGCAGTCCATATCTCACGTAGAGTGGAAAGTAGTTCCGTTTACCTGATTAACATGTGATGTTACTCATTCGGATTCGGATCAGTGCGGTCAGCAAATAAAGTTGTCGATTAATCAACATTTTTAGTCACGTCGCTCGCTCTGAATATAAAAAATATTCTCAAGTTTCTGGGATAAAGCATCGTAGCCGCCATCTTGCATTCAGGTCACGTACGGCATGTCTCAAGCTCAATGTCATATATAAGTGAAAACGATAAAACTAAATGGACCTGAAATTCAACCTTACGACATTCTTTAAAAATGTTTAAGGGCTCATAGACGAGCGACAGTTTGCGACACTAGTCGGCGAGTCAGAAGTGCCATTTTTGAAACGCGGAGTCATCTAAACGAATGGTTTTTCCATACGAAAAACCGTTCGTCTAGTGACTCCGCGTTTGAAAAATAGCACCTCAGTTCGCAACCACTGGGTCTGCCGGCGACAGACAGTTTGCGACCATTGGCGATCGTCTCGCGGCAGTTTGCGACGCCGATCGTCGCTGACTAGGGTCACAAGCTGTCTCAGGCAAACTGACGAAAGAGTTTGCCTAAGATTTTGCCTTCTACTCATCTGTATACATATACCGTGTGGTTTTCGGCAGAGTAGAATAGGACCACTCCAAGCTCTCCCGTGGATGTCGTAGAAGGTGACATAGGAAATACAAATTAAACAAAGCTTATAAACATTATGAGACCTCTCAAACCCGTCTGGCCACCGTGGAGAGTGTAGGCCAAATCCTCTGGCTGATCTGGCTAAGTTTGGCACTAGTCTATGCAGAATAATTCTGAACCACGAACTGTGATGGCAGCTGAAATATTCTATCACGGCGGCTCAAATACCATGTTTTATACGTACCAAAAAAGCAACTTTTGCACTATTTGTAAACATTTTATGAACCCTTTTCTTTGTTACTTGTATTTACAGAAAACCCTAAACTAACAGACTATCATTTTGTCATAGAGTAACGTATATCGAGATACAATCACATTTGCCCATTTCTAAAAAAATATGTTACAGCTGTATATATTTCCTTCATGTTTATTGCTTCCTTTCGAGAGAGACAGACCTGGAACAGATACGAAAAATCTTTGGACTTTTCGTATACCGGCTCTGACCTTTGGAGCTTGCTTAGTAAGATTTTAGATTAATCTCAATAACATTTCGAAGAAATAAATTCGAAATGAATTGCTTTGTTGCTTTACTTAAATCTTTTTATATCAAGAATTACCAGATCAATATCTGTTTTCTAGATATTTTATCAATATCTATTTTCTAGATATTTTCCATCTTACAAAAAAATATTTATGCCCTAATAACTGAAATAAATAATTTATTAACTAATTTAAAAACATTAACATCAAATACAAATAACAACCATGTCATGATTATGAATTATTCAATACGTTACTCTACAATTTAATCATCGATTCTTAGAAATAACACGTCGCTCATTATACGAATTACACTTCTATTCATTAAAGCTCAATTTTCTCTTGCAACATCGAGAGCAATTTCGAGGAAAACGTTAAGTTAGATTTCCTTTACAAATTCCGACAAGCAATAATTCTCTGTAGCTAGGTAAAGTTGGGAATGTCGAAAATATTTATGAAAGTTACCCAATTGAGACTCGAAAATTCGAATTTGTTTAATTTTGTAAGTTAGGGTAAGTCAAACACCTTATGATATTAACAGACATCACTCCCTCAAACTTTTTAATCGATTGTTGTTACGAGTAACGTCACTTCATCCGTTATAGGGAGGCGTATATAGAAATGCTACTTCAGTACGTCTCCATCGGCTAAGACGAACTGAATTAGCATTTTCTAACTATAAATTATGCGTCTATGCTACTCCAATACGTCTCAGAGAGTGATTTACTGGACTAGGATTTCTAAGTTAATATACATACATACATACTATCACGTCTTTATCCCTAATGGGGCAGACAGAGCATTTTGGGTCTTGCGGTTCCTTGCAGAGCCCAGGGCCGCAAGACCCAAAAGTCACCCCTAGCGTCATGGTGGGCGAGAAGATGGAAAAGCAATCAATACAGTGATGGGTTGCCAGCCGCATCGCCTGTTAACATGAATTGCATTTTTGCCCATTCCCTCGATCGGCTTTTACGATCTGCGTGGGAAGAGAAGCAGCTGGTACATTCTAAGTTTTTTATTTCTCCCAGACCAGCATGGGAGTTAATATGCATTTAGATATACTAGAAACTCTTATCTTATTCGTCAAGCTCGCGTGACGTATTGGCGTAGGATTTCCAAGTATCTAAATCATAAAATTGTCTTAGAAAAGCTAACGCGATACGTCTCTCTATGCCGATATTGCTATCACACGCACACAGTATGTTATTCCGTATTTTCTATCTCGCTCTTCGCGCATTCTTGAAACTTTACAAACACCATCACTAATTATGTCAATCATATTTAAAAAATTATGAACAGGAGATCCAGAAAGATCAAAGTGCAGCCAACTTCCATTGCGCGACGTAAATACAGGGGAATATCAGGAGGACGGATCCAAGCTGGTTGTCCTGCCACATTAGAAGGTCGAAGTGCCAATAAACGATCCCATAACAAAGCTTTTAATACTGAAAATAACAAATCATGTGCAAAAAAAAATTGTCAAAATAATTCTTAGTTACCAATTAATCTCTTTTTTTCCGTACTGTATTTGCTTTATTTGTCATGCTTCATAAATACTCTATCTTTTTAAAAAGAAACTTATATAGTTATTTTTAGCTTTCCTTTAGTATCAGTTTCACGTTGACGAACAGAATTAGGATAACCTCTACTTTGCGCCGCGTGATATGACTTGTAACCCTACTGCAGTACATCACCCTCTGAGACGTATCGGAGCAGCATTTACACGTTTTTATCGTTAGAAAAGCAGAGCTATACTAATTCAGTTCGTCTTAGCCGGTGGGGACGTATTAAAGAAGCTTTTCTATATACGCGTCCGGGAGCCTTTTAGAAGCCAGTTCATATATAGATATATCTATAGACAGAAAAGTTTGATGTATCTATGTACAGACACGTCAAACTTCTCTTATTACGTCCCGACGCAATGAGAGGCTGTAATAAGAATAAGGTAGGTAAATTTGATGCTGTATACTCTATTTACTCAGTTTAAAATTACCGAAATTTTAAACTGAATGAATGAAGTATATCCTTACTTACCTCATTGTATTTATTACTAGCAGTCCATCCCGGCTTCGCCCGTGGTACATACATAGCCTATGTCACTCAGGGATAACATACCTATCCAACAGTGAAAGAATTTTTAAAATCGATCCAGTAGTTTCGGAGCCTATTCAATACAATCAAACAAACAAACAAACAAACAAACAAATCTTTTCTCTTTATAATATTAGTGTAGAAGTGTAGATAATATTAGTGTAGATAAAATATAGTATCGTTGAATTAGTATCCTATAACACAAGTCTCTAACTTACTTTGGGGCTAGCTCAATCAGTGTAATTTGTTTTTATTTATTCCTATATTGTTATTTCCACAGGTACCTTTAACATCGGTGGCCATCACCAGCGGCAACAGTGGAGATGACCCTGGAAACAGCCCTCTCAACAGAGAGAGGGACCTTCCGCTGCCAAACGACCCGAACTCCTGATCCAGTGGGGCCGCCTGAAAGACATTGAGTGTTCTGGTGAAACTAGTTACATATAGACGATCCGTTACTTTCGTGTGACTTTCAAAAACTCTTTGTACCATTTTTGCATATATGTAAGTAAGCATAGTAGTAACTTTACTAACGAAAGTACTGGAAGAAAGGAGAGATTCGGGAATAGCCCTATCAATATGCCGCCTGAAAGACATTGAGTGTTCTGTTGAAACTTGCGTAAAACTATTTGTACTATCCATAGACCTAGAGCTACTTCTAAATCTATGGTACTATCTAAGTAATGTAACTTCTTGAATATAACGCAGAAGTCTAACTTCAAGATAACTGACTTTGTAACTTTCTGTCAGTAGTATGTACAATCTGACTCATATGTGGTCATTATCAACGACCACTACTGTAATGAAAAAGGATTGAGAAAATCTGAACACAATTTCAACAGTGTTTCAAAAGGCCTGTTGTTACTAGATGGTAGTCATTTGAGCTACGTCAGATGATGCCTTTCGGCAGCTCGAAAAATCTAATACACGAGTTAGCTACTTGTAAATATTAACACAATAAAAAAAGAAGAGTAGTAGTAACATAAATAGCCCCTCAAAAAAGAGATTAGACCTTTTAAGACATTAAGTATTCTGGTGAAACTTGTGACATTAATGCACTCCATCACGTTAGTGTTGTTTTGAAAAACTCTTCGAACAAATTTATGTAAAGTCTTCGTCAAATACTCCGAAAAATAACGACTTTTGTCCAATGATGACGTCGCATTACCAAACCAAATTAGACATTATGATAATTTCGTAGCGTAATTGCGAGTACACACAGTGCGTCAGCGTTGCGTCGACGTTGTCCTATCGCTTCGTCACTAACCGACTTCAAAAAAGGAGGAGGTTATCAAATCGTCGCGACCTTTTTTTTGAGAAAAGAAAGAAAAGTGTATGGTTATTAGTCAAAGACGCGTAGACACAGAATACATAATAGTACTTAGTACAGAAGATTCACTCCGAAAAATCAATTAAAGGAATAGCGACTCTCGCTACGACACAATTTAGTTCAATTCAGATCGCACAACGCTAATAACCTACAGTTATATTCACCTAGACGTTCCATCTCTTTCCGTCTCTTTTTATCGCGTAACGCTTACTTTTTCTGCCACACTGATTAGCCACGCTGGCGTGGCCGCCGTACGTAATACCTACCGAGGAGTGAGACAGGCCTGGCCTATTTTTTTGTTTAAAAGGTTATAATGTTGGTCCTATAGTCATCAAATCTGGATCTAATACCAGCTAGTGCGTAAATAACGTATGATAACTACCTAGTTCTAATTTTGTGAGTAGCTGTATAAAGGTTTTCTTTCCTTCCTTTACTTGCAATATATACATTAAAGTATCAAGAAACCCGACGAGATCGTTTACCTAAGTACGTATATTCAGAATTGTCTCTTGAACCCAAAATAATTATAATTCAAGTGTATGTAAATAATAAAAGACTAATAAATTATCGCAAACTATTAATACCTACTGCTACTGCAGAAGCTAATGCATTTCCATCGAATACTTAAAAAATGCTGAATATTATATTTCTGAAGTAAATAAAAATTAAATTAATTAATTATTTATTAAATAACTTTGCAGGTATGTTTCCTGAAAAACACCATATTAGAGGTTATGCGCAAAATTACTAAAAATAGGTACGTTCTCAAAAACTGTAAATAAAATTTTATCTGTATAAATGTTTATATTTTCGAAACATCTTAGTATATTTATATGTATTGTTTATCTAGTCATTTTATATTACATGTCAGAAATCATAATTATGTAAGTACATAGGTATTTCCAAATCCGTACCGTAAGTACGTTTTCATGTTCTAAAATACTTTATTTTTTTCATTGTAAACATATTTTTATAAAACCAATTTTTTTGTGGATTCAAATAAAATTTATAAATACATTTTACAGTTGTAATTTTTTTTTGCTTTCATGCATGTCCCTGTGGCAAACCAAGAAAGAAGGTGTTATATATATGTCGCAGTTTGATTGTATAATCCGCTGTTATTCAAAAACTCTAGCTGTTTGGCATTACAGCTCGGTTTTGTAGAACAGCTGAAAATCGTTCAGCTGGATTGTTAATGAGCTACGTAATTACGTTTTAAACAACAGCTAATGTTAAGAGTCCCTTTACCCTAGACTTCTCCATATAAACGTATAATAGTCTACGTTTAATTTTGAAACCACATGTCAGATTCCGGAAAAAATTGGTAATTGTAAAGAAATTGCAATTATCTAGGGTTATAACTGGTTTCCTACAATAAATTATGAACTGGAAAGAAAATATAACGATTTAGAAGTTTCCCACACTAATGGTCAAAAATGATATAAAACACTATATTCTATTTCAAGTTCATATTTTTACGTCGGAAACTAGTTATAAACCTAGATAATTGCAATATCTTTGAAATTACAAAATTTTGCCTAAATCGGACATGTCGTTTTGAAATAAAACGTAGACTACGTTTGTATGGAAAGTTGTATTTTGGTCTAGGGTCGGAGGACCCTTAAGATCACATGTAGGGTTACCATTATTAAATAAAACTGTGTTACCAAACAAAATAATATATGAGGGGGCAATAGTTGTTCTTTATTATTATTTTATTACTCGTGGTATGGAAATAAAACCTCAATTCAACGCCTTACTATTTAATCCAGTATTCAAAATTATAAAACACTAATGAAGTATGATAATCAGCTCGATGCAATTGGATATCGAAATTTTGAAAACCCGACAATTCAATGGCGTAGCGGTTTCTCACGGCCTTCATTTGATCCTCGTAAATTTTTTCCATTTAGCGGGAAGGTGGGGTGGGCGTCGAAATAATAATATGGAAACCAAGCTGAAGGTCTGCTTTATTCTTCTCAACCTTTTGCAGTTTGAAATCACAAACGATGTCCCCGATGTCTCTCGATGATAACAGCTTACTCTCGGAACGCGGTGAAAAAATTACGTTATAGGAGGCCATATTTGTTGTTATGACACTGACAACCACAAGCCCCAAGTGGTAGAATTCGGAACTAAAATCTACAATCTTACGTTAGCTATTTTGTTAAACGTAACACTTTGGACGATCTACCTGAACGATTTTCAGCTGTTTTACAAAACCGAGCTGTAATACCAAACACCTAGAGTTTTTGTCCAACAGCGGATTATACAATCCAACTGCGACATATATACTATATTATTATATTATGATGGACCTCAGTAATAATCGAGTCTGCCTGCCAGCGTGAAGGGTGTTAGTGAGCCTGCCGAAATTGCTAATTTGTTTAAAAAACACTTTCAGGTTGTCTCTCCTTTGGGACCGTCACAGCCAGTCAATGTATCTAGTAGTAACAAGAGCAAGCAGCCTTACCTTCATTTTGGTGTTAAGGAAGTGGTTGCTGCAGTGAAAGGTATGACCCGTGGTAAATCCCTGGGACATGACTCACTCAGTATTGAACATCTACAGCATGCCGGTGCACATCTGCCCCGAGTGCTAGCCATGTTATATACTCTCTGTGTGGGACATGCATACTTACCTAAAGAGTTGATGATGACGTTGGTGGTGCCGGTTCCAAAAAATAAGACAGGTGATAGGTCTGATGTAAATAATTATAGACCTATCTCTTTAGCTACTATTTTAGCTAAGGTGCTGGACAGTTTGCTTGATCGACAGCTAAGTAAACATATTAAACTTCATGATGCTCAGTTCGTGTTTAGACCCGGACTCTCCACTGAGTCAGCAGTTCTGTGTCTCAAGCATACTGTCCGTTACTACACAGATAGGAAAACACCAGTTTACGCTTGTTTTTTGGACCTCTCCAAAGCTTTCGACCTTGTATCTTACGATAAGCTATGGAAAAAACTTACAGAGACTGATGTGCCAAGCGAAGTTACTGAAATTTTTAAATACTGGTATGGCAACCAAAGAAACTATGTACGATGGGCAGGCTCACTGTCAGAGGAGTACAGAATGGAATGCGGGGTGAGGCAGGGTGGACTGACCTCACCAACTTTGTTCAACCTGTATATGGACCAGCTGATTCGTGAACTCATCAGCACTGGGATTGGATGTTCTGTAGGAGGCACAATCGTTAACAACATAAATTATGCAGATGACATGGTGCTTCTTGCGCCATCTATTAGTGCCCTCAGAAAGTTGATCTCAGTCTGTGAGCGTTACGCCGAGGCTCACGGCCTCAAGTACAATGGGACTAAGAGCGAATTTTTAATTTTTAAGGCCACTGGTAGATCGTATCGTTCGGTTCCACCAATTTTGCTTGCCGGTACGCTCCTAAAACGGGTCTCGCAGTTCAAGTACTTGGGGCATTGGGTTACGGATACGCTAAGTGATGACATGGACATGGATAGGGAGCGTAGGGCGCTGTCTGTCAGGTGTAATCTGTTGGCTCGTAGATTTGCCAAATGCACAAATAGTGTAAAATTAACCTTGTTCAAGGCATACTGCCAGGTGTTTTATACATGCAGTCTATGGGTCAAATATACACAGAAATCACACAGCGCCCTGCGTGTCCAATATAATAATGGGCTAAGGGCACTGTTGGGACTGCCGAGATACTGCTCCGCATCAGGTATGTTTGCAGAAGCCCAGGTAGATACTTTCCAAGCCATAATAAGAAAGAGGGTGGCTTCCCTGATGCGTAGGGTGTACTGCAGTTCCAACAGCCTCCTCACCGTCATTGCTGGCAGGGTAGATGGGCCCATTTTGAGACACTGGACCCAATTGCATGCGAGTGTAAACCGCGTGTACACATACTAACATAGTAAGTAAGAACATTGTTACTAACACTTTATGGATTAATTTGTCCGAAATAAACGTATATTATTATTATTATGTTGGTACGCTTTTCAGCCACGGGTCCATGGGGACCCGGTCCTTTGAGGCGTTCATGGGGCCAAAGCCAACATGAAGAGGCCTTTTAGTACCTTTTTATCTAAAATGTGAGATGGCTGCATCTACGGAGGTCTATCCCTTAATGTACCATTGAGATGCACTAACGGACAGTCCTCCATAGCTGCCGAACTATTGCCAGGGAGGGATTAACTTGGTTTGGGCTATGTGGATGGGATGTTAGTGGGCCGGGTAACTGGGTTATGGAGTGAGATACGGACATCTACCTAAAAATCTCTCACAATAATTTTAACCTGGTAGATGGTGACTTGCTGCTCGATGGCTACACTGCCTGTGGGCACCCTAACTAGCCACGAAAATGCGGCCAGGGCGCAACACAATGTGAGCAGCTAAGGGTGTCGAGAGGTGCGGCTCCGGTTTCACCATCACGGGGCTTACCCCCGAGAGCGGGTTTCCCCGTTATTACGCCATTACGTGCAATACACTTCCACCCTGGAGCGTATGTCCTGCTCTTGCGACTCCACTCTGGCCGGCCAGTTAAGGCAAGACAGAGGCGGGGGGTGTGTAACTGTGTGTATGTGTGTGTGTAAGCGTATGTGTGTATGGTCCCCCTGGAGGTAGGGTACGTGGTGTCGCCACAAGCTGCCCTGCGTTGACTAACTGCACTGGGAATCCAGTGGGCGATGGGGTCGTCACGTCCCGACGCCGTTTTATTATTATTATTATTATAAAAAGACGCAACTCCTTCGAGTTTGGGCTTATTTCATTTGTCTTAATTTGTACCTATCTTCCATGCTGGTCTGGGAGAAAAGAAAAAACGTAGAATGTACGAGCCGATCGAGGGAATGGGCGAGATTTGAATCATGGTAATAGGCGATGCGGCTAGCAACCCATCACTATTTTGATTTCTTCTCCATCTTAACGCCCACCACCACGCTACCGCGTGACCTTTAGGCCTAACGGACTCTGTCTACCCCGTCAGGGATATAGACGTGAAAATGTATCTGTATCTGCATTAATTAGTACTTTAGCCTTACAATAAAAGCTTGTATAAAAGATGCATTTTTTCTGAAAACCCATCTATCTATATCTATACATATAATAAAACAGTAAAAACATTAAATATATTTCCAAAAAAAATATTGGGGGCGATGGAGACGTAGTAATAGAGTAAGAATTTTTTTAAAAATGTCTGTCTGTTTGTCTGTATGTCTGTTTGTCTGTTTGTACACGCTAATCTCCGGAAATACTGCACGGATTCGAATGAAACTTTTTTGTTATATAGCTATTAAGCCTGGGCAACATATAGGGTATAAATGATTTTGGAAAATGGAACGCCTGATGCAGAACCATAATGGTCCAGCTAAACTATAAGAGATATAAAAATGCCGCCTTAGTAAAAGTTGTTCAGCCTGATGAGCATTTTCCAGAGACATAAAGTCCACGCGAACGAAGTCGCGGGCTTTGGCTAGTTTATGAATAAGAGTAGTTTCATAGCCGATATCTAGGAGTATAGGTATGTAAACATGTGAAAGCCTCCTCGACTTGAATACGGCCCAATATAAATGTAGATGGCTTCCGAAAGATATTGAAAATGGGTAGAAAGGGAACATCCGATGTAGGGTACGAGTCATACTCGTAAAAAGGATTTTGCTATCCGGAATGTTTGTAATAGTATTCCTATATATAAGGTAAGTACTATACAATGGTACAGCTATCTGATTTTTTTGTCCTTCATCCGGACATTGCCAATAAATAAATAAATAAATAAAATAAATCTATAGGGACAAATTACACTGATTGAGCTAGCCCTAAGGTAAGTTCGAGACTTGTATTATAGGATACTAACTCAACGATACTATATTTTATAACAAATACATATATAGATAAACATCCAAGACCCAGGAAAAATTGAAAAAAGCCATTTTCCAACTTGCCCTGGCTGGGGATCGAACCCAGGACCTCCGGGTTGGCGAATATATAAATAGTTTTGAACTTTACAGACATAAGGCATAGGTGATGGTAACTAGATAGTAGATACAATAATTTTTCAATACTAAAAACCGATTTCACCCCTTTACTTTTACACAACATTACATACATTCAGCCAGGGTTCCGCAGTTGTTCAGCGTGCCTTCTGCCAGGAACAATGTCGGTCATAATAATCTTATGATAAGAATTTGTGAACTATACAATGCAATTAGTACTAATGTCCAACTACATGTTTGTTGATAGTTTATCAAAATTTAAAAACTCTGTTTTTCAATACAATTGTATCCTGTAGTTAATCTTAGACTTGTTTTCCCTTATTATTGTTCTGTTTGAATTGTTTGCTTGCATGTATATTTTCTGTAATGTCGTGTACAATCTGTTGTAGGATCTCAGAATTATATTGATTATAGAACTGTACTTTATACTAGGCACATTCTGATATCTATAATTGTACCTTAATAAATAAAATGAAATAAAAATAAAATAAATACTTACATACAATATCTATGGGGCCACCTGACACGTATGCCGTTTCAAACAGACTTTCCAAATCGTTCTAGACGTCTTCGAATAAGCGGTAAGTTGGTTAAAAAGAAACATACAAAACAGTCTCCCATGCTGGTCTGGGAGAAATAAAAAAACTTAGAAATTACCAGCTGCTTCTCTTCCCACGCAGATCGTAAAAGCCGATCAAGGGAATGGGCAAAAATGCAAATCATGTTAACAGGCGATGCGGCTAGCAACCCATCACTGTATTGATTGCTTTTTCATCTTCTCGCCCACCATGATGCTAAAAGTGGCTTTTGGGTCTTGCGGCCCTGGGCTCTGCATAGAACCGCAAGACCCAAAATGCTCTGTCTGCCCCATTAGGGATAAAGACGTCATAGTATGTATGTATGTATGTATACAAAACAGCTCGAGTTGATAACCTCTTCCTTTCTTAAATGGGTTAAGGATCAGTACAATAAAACCAATTCTTTATATCACAGGATTGTTAAACATAAGATTTCTAGCAATTCAGCATAAACATACTACACCACATCACATACCTACATACTTACTACTTACTTCTTTACCTTTACGGGGCAAAAATCATCATCATCAAGTCTTTGCCTCCACTAGAGGAGCACGACCCTCTCTGTACTACCAGAGCCTTACTGGGCCAAAGCAGCCAGAGCACTTGACCTACACTCTCCAAGCTGACTAGACGGGTTGGAGAGGTCTCATTGATGTTTATAAGCTTTGTTTAGCTTGTATTTCATAAGTAGCCTTTTACGACATCCACGGGAGGACCTGGAGTAGTCCCATTCTAATCTGCCGGAAGCCTAAGTAATCATGTCGATAACTACTAACTCATGACAGCTTTTTGGGGTGTTGCTAGCCACATCTCAAAAAGTTACGTTCAGTATGACGCGACGGTGGAAGTGTGAGAGGAACTGAGTGAATTCCCTTTGGGTTCAGGCACTCAAAGCAGTCATGGGTTGGTTGTAATCGATATGATTAGGTACTCATAGTCACCAACTCCTTGAAACGACTTTCCCGATTAGTGCAGAAAGAAAATGAATTGGTGCATTTCTACGTTTCTTTTCTCCTAGACAAGCATGAGATGATACAAAAACAAAATTACTAGTAGTTCGCCCCGAGTTGTGAACTACGAACCCGATATCTCGGCAACCCCTTGACAGATTTGGATCATGTTCGAACTTAAATATTATATTCGCTGCTTCTAAATGCCTATCAAATTGGCTTTAAATGAAGCTCCGATCAAAACTACTCAAGTTTTGTCTCCCACAGGGAAGGCAGAGACTATGGACCTCGACTTACATACATACGAGTAAAAACGACAGAATAATCTCGGAGAACTTTGCTCATTCATTCATGACGACCTCCGTGGCGCAGTGGTCACCATGCTCGTCCGCCACCCAGAGGTTCCGGGTTCGATTCCCAGTCAGGGCAAGTTAGAAAATGGCCTTTTTCAAATTGCCTTGCGTCTTGGATGTTTGCTATATATGTATTTGTTACAAAATATACTATCATTGAGTTAGTATCCCATAACACAAGTCTCGAACTTACTTTGGGGCTAGCTCATTCAGTGTAATATGTCCCTATATATATTTATTATTATTATTTATTCAAAAATTCCATAAGTACAGGTATATAAAGATGTATATAATAAAACAAAAATCAAAAATACAAAATCAGCATTAAAAAAAATATCAAAACTGCGATCACACGAATTCTTTAGACATATCTGTTCGCCTGTTTCCCTTCTTTTTCTTGCCCGTGAAGTAGATCCTCTTCTCCAGACAGTCCTTGGTCTCGAAGCAGAAGGTCAGACTGTGCTCGCAGTCAAGCATGCAGGCACAGCCGGACAGGCAGTTGGGCACCATTTCTGGGCAGACGGCGGGCGGCGCAGCCCCTATGCATGGAGTATCGCAGTACGTCCTGTTACACGCGCTGAGGTCACCTGCAGTTTAATTAAAACATATTGGGTATTTTCCTAAGCCAAAAATAAATTATTTTGTACTGGTAACAAAATAAAACGTCTTAAAATAATATCACTTGTCTTTGAACACATCCATTTTAACGTGATTTATAGCGCTATATATATGAATAATCTGATAATAAGATCGCTATTTGACTTCAAAAATCTATGACGTCATCTGCCTGTATTTCATACAAAATCTCGTAGAAACTATTTGTTTTGATGTTTAGAAAAAAGTATCTGATTTGACTTGTTGGTACATCATCATATCAGCCACAGAAAGTTCACTTGCCATAGTAGGCCTCCCCAAGAATTTCTAAAGTAGGCGAGTAGGAGACCAATACTGTGAAAATGAGTTTCTTTCGGTGTTTCTTCTCAGCAGTGGTCGTTGCGAAAAGCTGGTATCAGTAGCTTTTCTTTAAAAAATTAATTAAATTCAATACACACTTAGTGATTTGCTGCTGGAAATATTTCAAATTTACGGGAATATTAATTACCATTGTAAAATTACGGGAATATTTCCTATATCCGGAAATATTCTCATAAATTTCCATTTCCAGGAATATTTCCGGCAATATTTACGGGAATGTTTACGGGAATATTGCCTAAACTTTCCACACTTCCCAGGAACGGCACATTACTATTACACTGCAAGTAATGTCACTTATACTTATTGGCGTGTAAAAGTGCCTGTAAAATTCCAAGTAAATAAATAAACATTTGAATTTTGAATCTTTGAATAAAGCGACCGATCGGAAGCGGAATTTAACACAATAGAACTTAATATTGGAATGGAAAACTTTCGGAATTAAAACAAAAATTCATTAATGTTTGTTAGTCTCGCTGAAACTCGATAATGGCTGCACCGATTTGGTTTTAAATATTTGAGAAAGTTCCAGAAAGGTTTGTATGAAACCAAGGATGGATAATAACGGAAGAAGGACGCCATTGTTAAAGTGCAATCATCATCATCAAGTCTTTTTCTCTCCACTGCAGGGCCACGACCCTCTCTGTACTACGAGAGCCATACTTGGCCAGAGCAGCCAGCGGACTTTGGCCAACACTCTCCTCGCTGGCCAAACGGGTTGGAGAGGTCTCATTTATGTGTTTAATGTTTGCTTCGTTTAGCTTGTATTTCCTAAGTCGCCTTCTACGACATCCACGGGAGGACTTATAGTGGCCCTATTTTTACTCTACCTCCTCGCTGGCCAGAAGGGTTGGAGAGGTCTCATTGATGTGTATAATATATAAGCTTTGTTTAGCTCGTATTTCATAAGTCGCCTTCTACGACATCCACGGGAGGACTTGGAGTAGCCCTATTCTACTCTACTGGAAACCACATGGCAAGCTAAAGTACCAATTGTGAATCAAATAAATAATGACCGTGGCTCTGTCGGTAGAGTTAATCAGGGCGAGTAGCATAACAGTTCATTTGTTGAATTGGTGTGCACGACGGCGCGCCACAAAGGCCGCTCCTTTGAAAAAGCCGATACTGCTTTGTCGGCACGTCGACGGCCAACCAATACTGCCAACCAATTGACCGAATGTACTATACATTGCGGTACTGACCTATGCACGCTAAGAATAGTAAAGAACAATGAAACCAGCAATGTAACGCTACATACATAATACATATATCACATCTTTGTCCCTAATGGGACAGACAGACCATTGCAGCTCTAATAGAGCCCAGGGTCGTAAGACTCAAAGGCCACTTTTAGCATGATGGTGGGTGAGAAAGTTTAACAAGGAATTAAAATAGTGATGGATTGCCCATTTCATCAATCGGCTTCCACGATCAAAGTGGGAAGAGAAACATCTGGTACATTTTATTTTTTTTCTTTTCTCCCAGACCAGCATGCAAGAAATGTAATGTTATTCGGTCAAAATTGCGCCGTGTAGCTTGAGGTTTTAGCTCAGAATTAATATAAGCATAAAGTATAACAATGTTTGTTATCTTATTACTTAGTGACTGTGCATTATAGTTAATGTAAGGTAGAGCCATATCTGTTCAATTGGTTACTCTGGAAATCAGCGTCTTGGCTCCGAAAAGCCTTGACACAAAAGCTGAGAGAAACCATTTTGGTGGTATATTTTGTTAATTTTATGTGATGTCCTGTACTTTTTGTTGTTGTATATCCAAATCCAATTTAAAGTTGCTCCAAATAAAGATTTTTCTATTTCTTACTTACTTTAGGGCTAGCTCAATCAGTGTAATTAGTCCCTATATATTTATTTATTTATTTCTATTACATACAGAACGGTAACTCTTAAGGTCCCGCGCAATATACGTCTCAGTTCCCCGTCCCCGCACTTCTTATATTAATTCTGAGGCTTTAAGGTAGACCTTAGAAGTAGAAATGCTTTATAAACTCACCAAAGGAGGCGACGATCTCTGCATATTTCTCAAAACTATCTTCTTCAATACAACTGACGTGAAGTAGGATGAAGGCAAAAGCAATCACCGACTTTAAAGTCATTTTTTTTAATTTATCACTTTACGATTTAATTTCAAAAATAAAGCATGTACCGCATGATCTTTTGATGCTGGAACCTTAATCAAAACTTTGATAAATATTTCAAAACAGTCTCGAATGAATTTTAGATAAAATACACATTTTGAACAAAAGAATATTGTCAAATATTAAAAGAGAATATACCCAAATTACGATTGTCTATGTCTGAGTCTGAAGTCTATGGGTCACCGTCTATGGTAAGAGGGGTATGCTGGGGGTATGCACTACTTGTATATGACTTGTATATTCTAAATCTATGGGGGTATGGAAGTGGGTACAGTCTATGGTAAGAGAGCACCATGAGCACATGGAGAGCAGAGCACAGATTTCTTACTAGAATACTGCTAGAATACTACTTAGGAGAGACACTTTCATGCCAACGTAGTCTAGCTTTTATATTGAAATTACATGTCAGACTTCGGTAAAATTTTGTAATTTCAAAGAAATTGCATACATCTACGCATATAACTAATTTTTAAAATTCAAAATATTGATTATGAACTTGAAAGAAAATATAAGGGTGTAGAAGTTTCCCATACTGATGGTCAAAAATGATAAGTCCATATTTCGACTGATAAAACCAGTTAGCCTAAAAATGTGCCTGCTAGCATCTGCTAGAAAAAAGTTAATGCAACTAGTGTTATTTTTCAATTTATTTGCTAAATGGTTTTACTAAAAAATATATCTTAAAGTAGAAAGGTAATAATTGGTTTTGTAAAATAGAAGTGAAAATTTTATTTGAAATCCTTTGAATGGATGCTATAAATCGCCTTTGAATCGAAGTCTGATAATAATATAATGGTTTCGATTGCTTTCAGTGTCTTTGTACTGAAAAAACACGATTGATAACTTTCTTTCACTCGTTTAATTGAAGAATTGGGTTTTATTTACAAAGCATCTTTCAAATTGATTCTTTCTTTCGAATAAGTACGAAGAGTACGTTTTTCGTCGATAAAAACTTTATTTAACTATCTCGAAAAACTATAATATCACTTCATATTTCTAATGGTGCTGAAATTCCTCAAAAAACAATTAAAAAAATATATATATAAAGGGACAAATTACACTGATTGAGCTAGCCCTAAAACAAGTCCAAGTATGAGATACTAACTCAACGATACTATATTTTACAACAAAAACATTAAAAGATAATCAAGACCAGGACAATTTGAAAAATGCTATTTTCCAACTTGCCCTGACCAGAGATCAAACCCGGAACTTCTGGGTGGCGCTATAGCATAGTGACCACTACGGCACGGGGCGCGGGGGTCGTCATTATTAGTTACGTATACTTATTTAATTTTTGTATGATCAACACTTAGACAAAAATTTTACGCCAATAGGAAAATTTATGCACTATTAAAGCTATGATGAAAACCGAAATCAAACCTTTTTATCTGCCGATCGATTGAAAGAAGATATCTCTTGAAGGGGACTGTTGAAATGAAGTGCTATTTTTGAATCACGAAAACGAATGGTTTTTCCATACAAAAATCGTTCGTTTAGTGACTCCGCGTTTGAAAAATAGCACCAATGATCGCGATATCCTGAAATAGATATTTTTCCACTGATTCGCCGAGTTACGACGGTCACAACTATTTTACTGCCCCTTAATATCCTGCGAAAGCCCCTAAGTTTACGGTTTAAGATGAGGAAGCCGACGGAAAGTAGCTTTACCTCAGAGCTTTACGATCGTTAAGGAAAGTACTTACTCGTTTTAGGTCGATCTGAAATTAAGTGAAAATGTTTTAAGGAGTAAATAATTTGAAGTTTCAATTTGTATCTTACTAATTTTAGCATTTGTTTGTTTGTCACCTCTTCATGCTTAAACTACTAAACCGATTTGGATGTAATTTGGTATGGATATAGTTTGAGACTCGGGAAAGGACATAGGGTACTCTTTATCCCGAAATTCCCACGGGGAGCGAAGCCTGTGGGTACAGCTAGTATTTTATAAATAAATCATTATCTGATAAATTAAAAAATTGGTTTTGGTTTATATAAAAGGTCCAGGTCAGATTTAGTATATTATTATAGTATAGGTATATAGGTAGCATAGGTATATATAGATTACAGCCTTTCTGACTACATTTGCACACCGGTGATGGTAAACATGATTGGACGAAAGTGAATGTACCAATATCTTGTAACACATGTTTGGCAAATAAATTATCTTTATCATTTGTAAAAGTAACTCGTCCTGTTTTAGATCGATTAAAAAAGCGTGATAGTATTACCCTATTTTACTAACACGTGGGCTTGTTTTGGTAAACGAAGGTTCGTTTCGAACGAAGTTCAGCTTTACAAAACCGAGCTGTAACGCCAAACAGCTAGATGTTTTGTTAAACAGCGGATTTTACAATCCAACTGCGACATATACATATTAATTGCCTGACTAATTAGTTAAAGCAACACACCCCGTAGTTGGCAATAAAAGCATCCTGTAAACAAGGTAAATGCATTAGCAGCTTACACGAACCCGTCACTGCGAAGCTTTTTAATGGAAAGCACCTCCCTTGTAATGCAGAAATGCATTAACTTTGTCATGTTAATGTGTATTTTGTTAGTTTGTTTGTTTCAATAAATATATTTTATAATATTGAATTGGTAAGTCATAAATTTTAATCACAAGCTCCCATCTCGAAGGAAGCTCCATGAATTCTTTAGTTAGAAGCTGTAAATCACGATTATTTTGACTTTCATAATAAGTAATCGTACAATAGCATTTATTTATTTAAGTATTATACAAATATACATCTCTATTATAAAGTCGAAATTTTAGAACAAATATGTTCAACTATGTTATCAATTCATTGGTATCATTTTACATATGTTCCTTGAATACTTGAAGATCCCTGGACCATTTTTAATTTTTTTTATTTGAAAGAGCATACTTGTCTGCTTGTGTAGTTTGATGTTCTATTAAAATTCTATAGCTATAAATCAAAGTCTTCTTCTTATATTTAAGAGCTGGGCTCTTGTCGGTGGAGTGCTTTCCATGTCTCTCTTCCTTCCGCTAAGTTCTTAACCTCTTTATATGTTTTCACGTTTAATTTTTCTTTTATTTGGTCTATAAATTTTCTTCTGGGTTTTCCTACTCCTCTCTTTCCTTCTATTTTTCCTTCCATTATTGTTTTAAAAAACGCATCGTGGCGTATTAGATGACCGAACATTTTCCCTCTTCTATTTTCTATAATTTGTAAATCATAGTACAATGCTATTTTTCATACTATTCAGGACAAATCACCAGGAAAAAGAACAAGATGTACACAAAAAAAAATCGACTTTTGGACTACTCCAATAAAATGCTGAACAAACTGAACTACTTTGGAGACAACACGTCTTTACACGGAGTGAATCGTGCGTTTTCTCTCTCGCACATACCGCTATATAAAAAGTAAGTACTCATAAACATAATTCAGTTAACAAAGGACATGATCCAGAATTGTATGGGGCGCGGGCCATGACCTGTAGAATGGGAATATAAAATCATAATAGTGTATTCAGCACAGAGTTGTTATTTTATAAGGTTCCGTACCAAAGGGTAAAATGAGACCCTATTTACTAAGACTTCGCTATCCGTCCGTCTGTCCGTCTATCTGTCTGTCCGTCTGTCTGTCACCAGGCTATATCTCATATGCCGTAATAGCTAGACAGTTGGAATTTTCACAGATAATGTATTTCTGTTGCCGCAATAACAACAAACACTAAAAACGGAATAAAATACAAGTTAAGTGTATGGAATACAACAAAAGAGTTTTTTATAGATGTGCGTGAGTCCGACTCTCACTTGGCCGCTTCTTTGTCAGTACTTTCTTTGGCGATTCTTTGTATCTCTCGCAGAATATTATAAAGGCCGATCACGCTTAATGCCCTAAAGACGTGATGGGCAGTCAATTGGACGAGGAATTTTACCGGAATAACAAAAATACAACGTCGAAGGGACATACCAGTAATAAATAAAACCACGGGCTAGTACTCGGTAAAATGGCATATCAAAATTAAAAGAACAGTCAAGAAACCAAAAAAAAATTCGACATCCCCATACAAATTGATCGGGCGGCTGCAAACTTTAGTATGGAAATGCCATTTTTTTCTTGTTTTTTTACTGTTATTTCAATTCCATTTTACACCAACCTACAAGGTGGTCAGACGACCTGACCAAGGTCGCTGGAAAACGCTGGTTGCAGGCCGCTCTGATCGGTCATTTTGGGAGTGGCCTATGTCCAGTAGTCTTGATGAAATCAAGAAAGCAGCTCTCCAGCTGCTTTCTTCTTGATTTCATGATGATTGATGAGAGTTATTGAGAAGATAAACAAGAAACAGAATTCTATAGAGACAGCTGGGGAGGCCTTTGCTAAGGGGCAAGTTGACGACCAACAACAGGAAACCAGAAGGCGTCAGCAAAAGAAGCTGCAGTAAGTAAGTAGGTATGTCCAGCAGTGGACGTTATGCGGCTGAAATGATAATGACTTCAGCAAAAAACTTAAATATTTTTAGGATTTTCTGGATGCTGGTCCTAGCTGCGAGTGGTTGCAGTGCATGGGTAATATTGAGGTCCATCTTGTCTCTCTACTCGGGGGACGCGGTGTCGTACCTCTTAGACGTCAACTACATAGAATTCGAGACCCCTTTCCCGGCGGTGACGATCTGCCAAATTGCAGATTCGGGGCAGGTGAAGAAGTATATTAACAAGTAAGTTAAAGCAACGACAAGTATTACGACTGATATTTGGTTGACTGAAAGAGATCCCAGTATGGCATAAGTCCGCCTTTGTACCTAAAAATTTTATGGTTTGTTCCTTTGTTTATAAGCTGTTTATGTACAAGAAAGATATATACAACGACAGCAACATCAACAAGTTTTTCAAAACTAAAAACCGACTTCTTCCCCAAACTATACATAGTGCGGGAAGTAGTGTCATAAGGTGCAAATTTTGGTATCGGAAGAATTCACTTGGCACAGATGTAATAACGGGCTAAATTAGCTTAACTTTACGTATATTACATCTGTGCCAAGTGAATTCTTCCGATACCAAAATTTGCACCTTCCATACATTGGGTGACACTACTTCCTGCAATAACAAACGATTTTAATAAAATTAAATATGGAACTAACTTTCGAACAAAAAATAATTTTGAAATCAGTCCAGGTCCAGGTGTCTTCGATTAATCGGTGAATATACATAAAAAAAGATCGCGACGAATTGATAACCTCCTGCTTCTTTGGAAGTCGGTAAAAAAAACTCTGACCTTTCATAGATACTATCACTTTTAAAGCCTTAATGTACAGACAGAGCTATTCCACTCTATGCAGACAGAGCCCAGGGCCGCAAGACCCCTCTGGGTCATTATCACACTAAAAAGGCCTCTTTAGTGTGATGGTCCCGGTCACTGTCTTTGACATTGGTCGTTACCTAAAACCATGTCAGAGACCTTTAAGGCGGCTTAAAAACTCTGACACCAGTGTTAGTCACTAACACACACGATAAGAAGAAGAAGTGTGATGGTGGGCGAGAAGGTGGACAAAGGAATCAAAATAGTAATGGATTCCTAGCCTCATCGTCTATAAACATGATTCTCATCTTCGCTCATTCCCTCCATCGGCTTATAAGATCTGCGTGAAACGAGAAGCAGTTAGAACATTCTAAGATTTTCCCTTTCAGGACCGAACTCCCGAAGAGTCTGCTATCATTCTACAAAGACATGAGCTTCTGGAATCTTAAGTACTGCTCGACCTGGTGCATGAGGTGTCAGAAGAACGTGACGTGTGTCGACGACTTCTTGGATGCGGTGGATGAGATAAGGCCACCTTGCCAAAACATTATGACTGACTGCTGGTTTGGACATGAATATTTCCCTTGCTGTGAGAGGTAACAACACTTCCTTGCTATGAGAGGTAACGCTTTATTCATTCTAAGCACACATTCCTGTCAAGGCCGGATTTAAGCAAAGGCTACATAGGCTTTAGCCCTGAGGCTAAAGGCTCCCGCACCACTTATGGGTCCGCGCCATGTTTATTTTTATATTACTAAGTAGGCAAACATGCATATAGCAAGGCATGCGGCATGCCATTAAAAAAATAAGAAAAATGCATATTTAGGGGGGGGGGGGTATATCACATCACAACCGATTCACAGAAATTATTAGCATTTACTATATGATTATCCCAACATCATTATATTTTGAAATCTCTTTAAACGCACGGCTACCGTAAATTGACACATTTTACCCGAATGACTGTTTGCCACTTACACACATAAAAATAATTATGTATGCACTGTAATTATAACCGTGACAATAAAGCTTACAAATTTAAAAAAAAATACTAAAATCCGTTTACAAGTAGCAAAGATATCACGTAACAAAAACACAAAACACAAAATTTAAAAAAAATCCTGGTCGATTTGATGACCTTCTTTTTTTAAAGTCGGTGAAAAAACCTTTTCGTTTAGAATATAATACCCATGTATCGATGGCTCGTCAAGTTTTTGCTATAAAGAAATCCAAAAAATACATTCTTTTCGACAACAGGAAAAGTCAAATCTCGTTTAGGCTTGAATAAAAACACATAGTAAAATTGGATACAAACACGATCAAAGGGCCGAAGTAAGAATAGCGAGGGCCTTATCTTGTCTGCCGCAGGGTTCTGTAGGCACTTGGGCGGATCCAGCCTACTGTCGAGGGGGGGAGACAGGATGATCAACCCCCAAACACAACTGGGCTCTCGGGTTTGGTTAAGTGGAACTCTATCCTTAGTTTTATTTATGCTTATGTATGAATTTGCTTCGTAGCAAATTCATACATAAGCATAAATAAAACTCGAACTCGAACGAGATCGTTCTCGTCACGAAACTACTAGCAATAATTTCAATCACGGTTTTTAAAATTTTATATCATCATCATCATCGTTTCAGCGGCATAAAATCTACTGCATGATATAGAAAAAAATACTTTAAAAAATGTTTTACATGTAATTAAGATGCTCTACTTAGGATTCACGTACAAGAGAGGGCCATTCTATAAGAGGAATTAAGCTGCGACTTAGGAAATAAAAGCTAAACAAAGCTTATAAACATCAATGAGGTCTCTTCAACCCGTCTAGCCCGCGTGCAGAGTGTAAGACAAGACCTCTAGCTGCTCTGGCCAAGTATGGCTCTAGTGGTACGAGTGGTACAGACACAGACATGGATATACATAGACGACTTAAATGCATCTACTTCGCGTGTAAGTTCTCAGACAAAGCGTCTAGGTTGGCCGCCGCTACTGACAGTCCGCGCGCGTCTGTAATTGCAGCAGGACGGCAGCGAAAAATAAAAAAAATGCCTCGTTGCGTGATAATAAACTGCAACAGCCCTAAAATTGCAAGCGCCCAAAGTCAAGGACATATTTCCTATCACAGATGAGTTATTTTAAAATTATGTTATGCGTAAATTCATTTTAAAACAATTTTTTAAGTTTTCCTAGATGTGATTCCAAGATTGTACCTAAATAAGTATAGATAAAGGTTAAAAAACTACATTCACATTACATTGCCGCGTTTGCTTTGAGCGTTTGATCCGACGTTGTGTGTTAAGAAGCAATGAATATCGAAACAAGCGATACTGTCGCGCATCGCTACAACGTCGTGGTACCGGCAACTTCTCATTCGTCAGTTAAATTTAGCGACTAGTGTTGTTCATTCTACAACATATACCAATAATCGATTTTAATCGATATCGGACTGACGAATGATATTAACTATTATTAAAAAGCCAATTTAATAGGTATTGATATAAACAAGCTCATTTCCTAATTTACACTTTAGAAAACGAGGGTAATATTTTCAGAGTTCATGTATGTAATATGGTCGCTCACGTTTATTCTTTGAACATACTATGATATACGTTTAGTATGTTTATAAATTTCTATTGTGTTTGAAAAATACTTTTTTTATAGTTTCCCACGTGATCCAATCATAAAGGAAAAATGGATTGCGGCCACAGGACGGAAAGGCTGGTTTCCGACTCAATACAGTACTATTTGTTCGATACATTTTGAAAATAGCAGCTTCATTGAAGGAAAAAAGTTGAGATTCACAATCTGCGTTTAAGCAATTAAACACTGCACCGTATTTTTTTGCGATTTTTGTTTTTCTTTCCATGACGTTCATCGTCACACGTTGGTGAACAAAACCGCGCTCACTGCTCGTTAGTGAGTCGTCCTAACTGAATTTCCCCCATTGAAGCGGTCGTAGCGCGTAAGTATATTTTCGATACCTCTACGCGGAGTGAGACAAGCCTGACATGGCTAAGAACGACCGCAAGGGAAGTTGCTTTAACGTAAAAAAAACTCATTGAAATCGGTCCACCCGTTCGAGTGCTACGATGCCACTCTTTTTCAAACGTGTTTTTTTATAGATATTCGTTCGCGAATTCGACTCGCACTTGGCCGATTATTTAATAATGAAACGATACAAATAATACTAGACTATGAATAAGACCATCAACACGGAACGGACTATGAATACCGGACAACGAGCACACGGACGCACACACGCGTACCGCCCAACCATATAAAAGGCCGACTAGCCGGCACAAGATTCATTCGATCGCTAGCTCGTCTCAGAGTACGAAAGCCCAGCAGTCTGCTCTGAAGACAATCAGCTTACTTGGCGGACGCCCCGCGACCCCAAGTAAGATAGCTAGGAGGATATCGGTGCGCGATGCTAGGCGTCAGTACCACGATCCTGTCTAGGGCAACGAATGTACCTATGTATGAACTTATACTGTAAAAAAACCACTGAATAAAATATAATAAGGAACACCGTGGGTATCATTTACACTAAGCCCCTACTATAGTGGCGCCCAACGGAAATTGGAACCATTACATCTGTCAAAAAGAAAAATAACAACTACCCACATTATTATGTCACAATCAGTTAACATAGTAATGAGCGAAGAACAACTCAGTCGCCTAATACAATCACTCTCGACATCACCTAAAGACCACGTTGATCAATTAGCTCAGTCATTCGCCGACACAATGCAGCGTAGCGTTAGTTTCGCAAAGTGCACGGCCCGATTCAACGGGCAAAGGAATCACGACGCCGTCGAAGAATTTGTAAATACGGTTTCAATATTTAAAAAAATTGAAAACGTCTCTGAAGCTGACGCCGTGGAGGGCCTGGGACTGCTTTTTACTGGCAAGGCATCAACATGGTGGCAAGGAGTAAAAGCAGAGGCAAAATCATGGGATGCAGCAATTAAGTTGATTCGCCAAGCTTTCGCGCCGAAAAAGCAACCGCACGAAATATATATACAACTATTCGCATCACGACAGGGGCCCAAGGAACCAATAGATTCATTTCTATGCACTAAAAGGGCCTTACTGGCCCAGCTTCCTGCTAAGAGGCATAAGGAGGAAGAGCAAATTGACCTCATTTATGGTCTACTGAATCCAACAATGAAGAAACATGTTCCCAGGTGTGACGTAAAAACATTCACAGACTTACTCACTAAGTGCCGCCACTTCGAAAGTTTGGAGACAGAAACTGAGCCAGACAAGCCCAAGCCAAAAAGATGCGACTACTGCAGCAAGCGTGGCCACACCGTAGACGAATGTAGAAAGCGTAAGGCAGAAGCTCCAGCAGAGTCAACCAAAACGACCACGAAAACTAACGAAGGCACATTGAAATGCTACGGTTGCGGTACTCCTGGTGTCTACAGAAGCTCCTGTCCACAGTGCAAAACTAAGGAGACACCACCTAAGCCGGTACAATTTTACTCTATGGTAACTACGCCCATAGAAGGGGGAGTAAAAATACCCACCATTGAAATAGATATAAATGGTTGTGCTGGCTATGCTTACTTGGACTCAGCAGCCCGCACTAGTATCGCCGGCTCCACTCTATATAAAATGCTAGCCAAATCAGGTACCCCATTCGCCGACGAGGAAGCATCTGTCAACTTAGCTGATGGAAGTAAGAAAAATATCATGCTTAAGATAGCGACAGTAGAAGTACTCATTGGAGGTCGCCGCCTACCAATTAAGCTATCAGCGCTGCCAGAAGCCGAAAATGCTAGAACACTACTGGGGATAGACTTCTTAGAATCTGCTGGAATTGTGCTGAACCTGCCACAACGATCCTGGTTCTTCATCAACGCACCAGCTGAACAGTTCCCCTTCCTGCAGCTGACAAATCAGCCAATAATAATTACCTCAAAGGCCAATAGAAAGCTTGATTTCACACAAAATCTTTCAAAAAACTCATCAGATCAAGAAGAAAATATCACGGATTTCTTAAAGTGGGCCAGAGATCTAACAATGCTGTCACCTATGCCTGACACACCACCACGTCCTGAAACACCACTAGATCACCCACCTTGGAAGTTAATTAGAATGAACTCGCCGCGTGTCGTCCGTCCACGGGAACCAAGGGCTGAAAACGAAGACTCTTTAAAACATAAAGATCCCCGTGTCAAATACATTCCAATAAATCCTATCCAACTATACTCTCTTGATGTTTCATTTTTGAAAGATACCACTGATGTTAGGCTTAGAGATGATGAAGCAGAATTCTTAACGAATGAAGAGCGGTCTCAGCTCAACACTCTTCTATACGAGTACGAAATGGTTTTTAGTAAAACAGGGCCACCCACCTCTTATATTGAGCATATCATAGATACAGGTAATCACATGCCAGTCTCAGTAAAACCATATCGACTATCTCCGCTCCGTCAACAACAGCTTAAATCAAAAATAGATGAAATGTTAGGCGACGATATCATAGAGGAATGTGATTCACCATGGGCCGCACCTGTGATACTTGTTCCTAAAGGCAACAACGATGTTAGGGTTTGCATTGACTATCGACGTCTCAACGAATTAACTAAGCCCGACAGATACCCCCTACCAAGAATGGATGACTTGTTACATCAAGCCAAAGCAATGCCAATTATGTCAACAATTGACTTGCAATCAGGGTACTGGCAAATTAAAGTTGATGAACAAAGCCAAGATAAAACATCATTTGTTTGTTCTTTTGGGACTTATAAATTCAAAAGAATGGCTTTTGGCCTCAGAAATGCACCAGCAACATTTCAAAGATTAATGGATCGATTTGTACGTGGTCTTAAAACAAAACATGTACTGTCATATTTAGATGATCTACATGTAAGATCTAGTACATTTACAAGCCACCTGGAAAGCCTCCGAGAGATTTTCACAAAACTCAAAGAATATAACCTGCGGGCAAACAGAAAGAAATGCAAATTTGGCTGCTCAAAAATAAAATATTTGGGCCATATAATCGTGCCAGAGGGTATAAAAGCAGATCCAGAGAAAATATCTGCTATTGTCAATATGAAACCTCCACAAAATCTTAAACAATTGATTTCATTTTTACAAACAGCATCTTGGTACCGTCGATTTATTGAAAAATTCGCAGAAATAGCTCGTCCGCTTACCCAGCTAACAAAAAAAAGCTGTAGCTGGCATTGGAGCACAGAACAAAACAAAGCCTTCAACACTCTCAAGCATGCGCTAACAACAGCACCAATACTACGTCAAGCCGTAAATGATGAACCATTCACCTTAAAAACAGACGCAAGCCAATATGCAATTGGAGCCGCTTTACTGCAAGGAGTGGGTAAAGATGAACATCCAGTAGAATACGCTAGCAGACTTCTAACTCCCGCCGAGAAGAATTATACTGTTACTGAAAAGGAAGCATTGGCCATTGTTTGGGCTGTATCCCGCTTCAGAGGATATATCGAAGGAACCAAGTTCATAACTGTAACAGATCATCAACCTCTGAAATGGCTAATGAATCTCAAAACCCCTACAGGCCGCTTAGCAAGGTGGGCACTACAGTTACAGCCCTATGAAATTGAAATACAATATTCTAAAGGACGAACCAATTATTTAGCAGACATGCTGTCTCGACCACAGTGCGTTGATCACGATAATAATAGCAACTGCACCATATGCTTAGTCGAAATTGAGCTACCAAGACGCAGCGAAAAGTGCATTAGAGATGAACAGCTGAAAGACGATTCTCTGGTAAATATAATTAAAGCACTAGAAGGCGACAGTGAAACAGAAGACTATATTGAATGGATAAAAAAGGGTTATTTACTTCATAAAGGGATCCTTTACCGACACACTCCAGACCAAGATGACGAGGATGCTAAACTCATAGTGCCACAACATGAAAAAGATAAGGTACTTAAAGCTCATCATGATACACCATTAGCGGGTCATCTGGGTGTGGACAAAACCATGAACCGCATAACAGCTCATTTCTGGTGGAAAGGTATAAGAAAAGATGTCATCAAGTATATTAAAACATGTATTGATTGTCAAAGATACAAGCCATCAAACCTAAAGCCAGCTGGATTATACCAATCAACAGCAAATAAACAAAGATTTGAACTCTTGTCTATAGATCTATTTGGACCACTACCCAAAGCATCCAATGGAGAAAAATGGGTATTCATTATCGAAGACACTGCTACCAAATGGATTGAACTATTTGCGCTCAAAGAAGCAACAGCTGAAGTCTGCAGCAATATTCTAATATCAGAAATATTTTTAAGATATGGCATACCCAGGAAAATCATAAGCGATAATGGGCCACAATTTGTATCAGCAATTATCCAAAAACTTACTTACTGTTTGGGCATTGATCATATTCTTACACCAGTATATCACCCACAACCAAATATTGTAGAAAGAAGAAACAGAGACATGAAAACTCAAATGGCAATATTAGTCAAAGGTCAACATACCAAATGGCCATCAACATTGCCTACTATAAAGTTTGCGTTAAATACAGCCATATGCCAAAGCACAGGGTATTCACCAGCATATTTAATGTTTGGTCGCGAACTTAGGTCCCCATTTGATTTAACCCATGACCTTAGTACAATTATACAATCAGAAAATTTTGTGGCTGAAATAACTCCAACCTTAAAAAAACTAGACAAAGACTTAAAAATTGCAAGAGAAAACATAGAAAAAATGCAAGAATACAATCGAACCAAAGCAAATGAGAAACGTAGGCCTGACCCGGGCTACAAAATTGGAGACTTGGTGCTCATCGAAACTCATTTGGTCAGTAATCAAAGCAAAAACTTTACAGCTAAATTAGCGCCAAAGAGAGATGGACCCTATAAAATCATAAACAAGATCGGATCATCCTTGTACGAAGTTGCACATGTCAACAATGATACCCAATCTATGGGAAAATTCCACACATCAGCTTTAACGAAATTTGAAAATCGGGAACAAGAAGCCAATCCAATACCGATTCAACCCCTAAAGCGGAGAGGAAGACCCAAGAAAAATCCTGACACTAATAATCCTGGTACTCCCGTCGGGACGACTTTATGAGCACCAGAGGGGGAGGATGAAACGATACAAATAATACTAGACTATGAATAAGACCATCAACACGGAACGGACTATGAATACCGGACAACGAGCACACGGACGCACACACGCGTACCGCCCAACCATATAAAAGGCCGACTAGCCGGCACAAGATTCATTCGATCGCTAGCTCGTCTCAGAGTACGAAAGCCCAGCAGTCTGCTCTGAAGACAATCAGCTTACTTGGCGGACGCCCCGCGACCCCAAGTAAGATAGCTAGGAGGATATCGGTGCGCGATGCTAGGCGTCAGTACCACGATCCTGTCTAGGGCAACGAATGTACCTATGTATGAACTTATACTGTAAAAAAACCACTGAATAAAATATAATAAGGAACACCGTGGGTATCATTTACACTAAGCCCCTACTATAATAATAGTTTTATTTTTAAAATTCAATTAAAATACTGATTCTTTATTATCAAACAATTTTCCGTTTAGAATCATTTGTTTACCCAATTTCATATCATTCGTCAGTCATATAATCGATTGTGATTTTTATCACAAATCGATTAACTTGAATGTTAATCGATTAGAGATTTGAGGTTATCTAAAACTACTGTATCTTAAATTTACCACACATGTCTATAATCCCTCGTGCTTTAATAAAATATCAACAAACATTATATTTTAGTAAACTGACTTGAATATTTACGTGAACGTGAAGTTATTTTAAAGCACGTTCACACTGAAACTACTCGCAGTACTGATGATTGCGTATGGTAAGCGAGCGCGGAGTGAGCGAGCGAGACCACAGATATAAAATCACGAGAGATATGAGCGAGAAAATCAGGGCGGCGGCGTGTGTCTTCAATAAATCGTTTAAATCGTAGCGAGTGGTTTCTTTAAATCGGTTTGAATTTCCCGTCACTAAATTTGCCTGTGACGTCACAGTAGGCATTAAAAAAGTTGGCACGCTTGGTTTCCATACAAATCTTGATACTCGCGTTATCTATGTATATCTATATCTGTGGGTACAGAGAAGGTCGTACTCCTGTAGAGGACACAAAAAAACAATAATATAAGCCAAAGAGCTCTTTATTACCTTACTTTTATCCCCCTACAGGTTTCTCCCCCAGCAGTCGGAATACGGGTTATGTTTCACTTTCAACTCTCGCATGAACGGCAACGTCACTATGCTGAGTCGTCGAGATGAGCCCCATCTACCCTCTCTGAAATTCACTGTCAGAGAAGAAGTTGGGGTAAGATGGATTTTGTTTATTTATTCATTTATCTTATACCTTTAAACGAGCAATTATTGTATACTAGCCGAAGCCCGCGACTTCGTTCGCGTGGACTTTATGTCTCTGGAAAATGCTCATCAGGCTGAACAACTTTTACTATGGCGGCATTTTTATATCTCTTATAGTTTAGCTGGACCATTATGGTTCTGCATCAAGCGTTCCATTTTCCAAAATCATTTATACCCTATATGTTGCCCAGGCTTAATAGCTATATAACAAAAAAAGTTTCATTCGAATCCGTCCAGTATTTCCGGAGATTAGCGTGTATAAACAGACAAACAGACAAACAGACAAACAGACAGACATTTTTTTTTAAATTCTTACTCTATTACTACGTCTCCATCGCCCCCAATATTTTTTTTGGAAATATATTTAATGTAAAGACACACTTTTTTTACTGTTTTATTATATGTATAGATGTACAGACACACTTTTTTACTGTTTTATTATATATATAGATATATATATATATATATATATATATAAATTTCTGTGATCTCGAAAACGGCTCTAACGATTTCGCTGAAAATTTGTATATGGGGATTTTCGGGGGTAAACAATCGATCTAGATTAGTTTTATGTTTGGGAAAACGCGTTTTTTCGAGTTTTCATGCGTTTTCTTTCCACGCAGAATATGGTCGCTAATTTCGTCGCGCCGACCGCCTTGTTTTTAGCTCAGCGGTTAAGGATACCGACCGCTAGAAAGAGTGTTACTGGTTCGAATCCCTTTCGGCGACTTACTTTTGTTTTTTTTATGTTTAAGTTTATATATAATTTTTTATTTTGCATTGTTTTTAGACAAGTTGAGATGTAACCGCCCAGGTACTTAACACTTTATCGACCTCCGTGGCGTAGTGGTCACCATGCTAGTCCGAAATTTAGAAAATGGTCTTTTTTTATTTGTCGTGGATGTTTATCTATGTATGTATTTGTTATAAAATATAGCATCGTTGAGTTAGTATCCCATAACACAAGTCTCGAACTTACAATTCAACAGACGCAACATGCGACATACTCTAACATACTTTTAGGTCGATTGGAGATAGAGTGAATTGAGCTAGTCAACTTCTAAGAGCACAATATATATTATGTCATTTGTCTCTCGATATATTTGTTGCTTTACCTTACCGTATCATAAGTAAAATTACCGTACTTCAAATTCTGGTACTTCCGCCATTCTTCGAAATTCCTAAACAGATATAGGTCAATGAGGTATTGTTAGAGTCTAAAATCCGTACATCATCCCGAGTGACATAGGCTATATTTTTTTTACCAAGCTGCGTCCAAAGAATTGTTGTTTTTTTGAGTGTGTATCGTATGTATGTAGGTATGTATGTATAATTCTTTGGGATGTTCTGAAGCAAAAACGGCTAGATGGACACAAGCTTGAAAGATGTCGTTAGATTCATCTTAATTCCGAGAGAGACACTATATAATATTAAAAGTATATATTATGAGACACTGAATATATTTAAAGGCAGTCGGGGTTTTTTTTTTAAATAATAACTTGTTTGTAATTGAATGGCAGACGAGTTTTTTTATAAATTAAATTAACTTGTTTATCTGTATTTCAGATTAGGGTGCATTCTTCTGAAGATCTCGTATCAGTTGGGATGGAAAACGCATTCGGCAAGGCAATGAAACTGTCTCTTGGTACCAATATAAAGGTCCTATTAAAGGTAACTTTTAAAAAAAGGCAATATTCTTATAACATGGCTATTCTGACTGTTAACTCCGCCGGTTTAATGTACACAAATAAATAATTAATCTTGTTAAGAAAAAAGCCAATTTATACACCTTTTTTGGACCTTGGGGAAAACCCCAAGGTAAACTAAATTAATAAATGATAAATTCATATAATAAAAAGATAAAAATCTTTTTTATTAAGTATATGACTTTATCATAGAATATAGTATCGTTGAGTTAGTTATACGACACAAGTTCAAACTAACTTTGGGGCTAGCTCGATCTATGTGATTTATGTATATCTATTTATTGTCCCTACATTTTCAATAAAACAGAATACGACCACTCCAAGTCTTCTTAAAGGATTTGGTAGAAAGCGACTTAGGAAATCTAGCATGCTAAAGAAACCGTTTACATAAATGAGACCTTCCAACCATTCCAACCAATAAAAAGTCAAAGTCAAAAATAATTTTATTATCTTTGGATATTTGTATCACTGGTATAAAAAGGTTCTCGAATGGCGACCACGTACAAGCAAGCGAAGCGTAGGACACCCACCCACAAGGTGGTCCGACGACCTAACCAAGGTCGCTGGAAGGCGCTGGATAAAAGCCGCTCTAGATCGGTCATTTTGGAAATCTTTGGGAGAGGCCTATGTCCAGTTGTGGTTGTTATGCGGCTGAAATGATGATTATGATGATTTGTATCACTTGATAATTGGCAATTTTTTTGAAGTGAAAACTTCTTTAGCGGCGTTGTGCACTTTTTTTGAAATGGGTAAAAAATGTTAAACTCGCGTCAGGACACGTGACCTGATCGAAAATTCGTAAGACGGCGCAGGGCGCTTGCGCGAATGTTCGTGTGTGTTTATGTTACAGCGTGCTACGCGCATCCATGGATGGTGACAGCTGATGGCTCGACCGTCTGTGTAGTGGCCATACTGCTGTGTATTTGAAAATTATTTTGTTGAAAATGAATTTGGTCATGCTTGTGACATTTGTGACAGACTGTGGTTCAGAAAAGATTTGAAATATTTTATACTGATAATTAAAGCAATTCGTGCAAAATTATTCCCTAACCATTCCAAAATATCAAAAATGCACAACGTTAATATTCAAGTTTTCACTTCTGCCGGCACTCCCAGAGTGCAACCCGTCGTTTTTTTCCATTTCATCATGTTTCAGAATAGGTAGTTGTTGATGTCAAATAATTAACTTACAGCTAAGTTTATTGCCGCTTCCTAGCACAAGTACAGAAGAAGCGGCAGCAAACTGTATTGCAGCGTTTTCTCCAAAAAAACGTTACCTTACAATTATATCTGAGTTAGTATGGTGATTAGGCCAAATCGTCTGGCTTTAGTCAGTAATGGATCTAGTAGAACCTTACGCAGTAAAAAAATCTATGTCTATGAGTAGAACAGAGAGGGTCGTTCCTACAGTAAGAGCTTATAATAATTTTTCAAAATTAAAAACCGACTTCACCCCCAGACTAAACAACCAATTTTAATAAAACTTCTATGGAACCACCTCGAAAGTATTCCCTTTCAAACAAAAAAAAATATTTCCAAATTGGTTCAGGCGTCTTCGAACAATCGGTGAACATATATTGATAACCTCCTCCTTTTTGGAAATCGGTTAAAAAGGACCTGATGATAATGATGAGGATGGAAATTATCATGAAGATGTTCTTTTTATTTATTTTCTCTAGGTAGACATAACACAAAGCGACCAATCGGTGACTCCAATGACCCCGCACGCCCGGGGCTGCCTCTTCCCGCACGAGCACCCCCCGTACGCGGTCCACTGGAACTTCTCCCGGTACTCCTACAGCACCTGCATGCTGTACTGCAGGGCGACAGCGCAGACCTACTACTGTAATTGCACGCACCACTTGATGCCCCGGATACGTAAGTAAGAATCACGAAAGAATAGGTGACACCTATTCTTACGAGTTCGTAAAAATAGGTGTCACCTATCCTTTCGTCTGTCTTCTCTGTAACGAAACGACGCAACCCCATCAAGTATGGAGCACTTTAAATAAAAATTTGAATTAAAAAAATATTTTTAAAATAATTAGAAATAGAAATAGAAAATCTTTATTTGGAGCATATATACAACAACAAAAAGTACAGAACATCACTTATAATTAACAAAATATGCCACCAAAATGGTTTCTCTCAGCTTTTGTGTCATAGCTTTTCGTAGCCAAGACGCTGATTTTCAGAGAAACCAATTGCACAGATATGGCTCTGCCTTCCATTAACTATAGTGCACAGTCACTAAGTAATAAGATAACAAACATTGTTTAATTTTACATTTTTTTAGTGATATTTACAATTAGTTGTTTATACATCAAAGATCTATACCTATATTTAGGAAGCAATAAATGATTGAGTATTAAAATCTAGCTACATCGATTTTTCACCCCCATGAAATACCAAACAACATAAAATGGTATCTAAATCATGATTTTAATATTTCTTATATTTATACCTAATCATACCTGTTTATCATAAAAACTACCTGCAAAGTTCTAGTTTCTAAATGCCTATCTGATTCTTTGATTCTAAATATGTTTTATTTTTTAGCTGAGCTGCCGTACTGCAAAGCCGAAGAAATAATATGCCTCAGTAAAAATAAAGGTAACATATAGCATAATAAAAAGTAATAAAATGTATGGCTTCTAATACGAACACTCCATCTCTTTCCGTGGATGTCATAAGATACGACTAAAAGACTAAGACGACTATAAGACAACTGCATTCTCAGGAAGGGTAGACATCAGGCGGACAGTCGTAAGTATAGCTGAAGAACTCTGTGGCTGTCTGTCTAGTGGTTATCATACCACTCTGTGACACCAGAGGTCCTGGGTTCGGCCCCAGTCAGGGCAAGATACCCTAATAATCTTTTTCATGATTAACCTGGGTGTTGAATGTTTATCTATATATGTATTTGTTGTAAAATATAGTATCGTTGAGTTAGTATCCCATTACACATGTCTTGAACTTACTTTGGGCTAGCTCATCTGTGTGATTTGTCCGTATCAATTTGTTTATTTATTTTTTGCATGGTTTTCAGCTTTTCAGCATCCTTGGGTGACCAATGACATACATATTATATTTGGAGTAGTAAAAGCGAGAAAGCGCGCCCAGGGCTCCAAAATAGCACATCTGAGAATGCTACTCGGCAAGCGATAAGATATCATCATTAGGTCTTTTTTATCTCCACTGCAGGAACACGACCCTATCTGTACTACCAGAGCCATACTTGGCCAGAGCAGTCAGAGCATTTAGCATACACTCTCCACGCTGGCCAGACGTGTTGGAGAGGTCTCGTTGATGTTTATATGCTTTGTTTAGCTTATAATTCCTAAGTCGCCTTCTACGACATCCACGGGAAGACTTGGAGTAGTTCTACTCTGCTGGAAATCACGCGATAAGATAATGATAATATAATTAGGTATATTGATATTGAAGTTCTACCCACAGATCCGTTTGCCGCCTACCAATGCGACTGCCCGATGTCTTGTGAGGAGGTGGTTTACAAAGTTATCCACATTTTTAATAGGTAAGTTTGATAGTAAAAATAAATGTTCCAAACAAATCTACAATACGAATTTTAAAAGAAAGGATCTGCAGGTCGTGAGACGCGTTGATATTTTTGAAAGAAAAATCAAATTAGTATACCTAGTCTAAGCTCTATACGTACTATACAAAAATACTTGTAATATTTTGTATTTACGAACAAAATAGATGTTACTTAGATCTCAAAAAATGTTCAATCCGCTAAATAACAACGAGTAAAACCAGACACTTTGTTCTAAACGTCTAAACAAACAATTTCTATGGATTTGTTTGAAATACGAAAGCGTGACGTCATGCTTTTTTGAAGTCAAATAGCGCTCTTATGAGTCCGCTTACCCTAGACCAAACTACACTTTTCCATACAAACGTAGTCTACGTTTTATTTCGAAATGTGCCAAGAAACAAATGAAAATTTGTAACGCCTTTATTTGAGAGACATTTTCAGGCGCTCTTCGAAAAGTGCCTTTTTACGTCACACTAACCTGCGCTCCGCCCTCAATGCATTAAAAATGATATCACAAAGCTTTTTAGAACAAAGTCCACCTTTGAAGTTTTGCTCATGAAGGATTTTTAAGTTGAATAAATTCTCTAAGTGCTGTAATTTAAGAGCTAAAATCTTTCTAAATTGTTCTCACAAAAGGTCTAAGTTTCTTTTATACAAAAGTGCGACATAGACATTATTAGATTGAGTTAACGGGTTACTCACGTATAGAGTCAGCTACTGGCCGACATATTTCAACCTCACGTGGAGGTCTTCATTAGGGCGAATGTAACTAGAGGCCGCTTGTACACGACACCGCCTCACGACACACTGATGTTAATGGTGGATGAAGTTGAAACATATCAGCCAGTAGCTGACTCTATACGTGAGTAACGCGTTAATTCATTCTAACAACCAGGGACCGGATTAGCAGCAAATTTTTAAAACCCCTTTAAGTGGTCATCCTTACGATAGGCTTAGTTACCCTCACGTTTATATTAGCCTGTAAAAAGCTTATCCAGCGACAAGCTTACCATATCACCTATAGGGAAACCCTATCCTTATGATAGGGTAAGTGTTTACCAAATCATTGGAAGGGGTATTTTTTCCGCTTTATTGAAAGGGTTTTTCCCCCCACGTATCCCCCCCGCCCCGTGGCCGCCAGGGAAAGCGTTTCTTAAAGGGTTAGCCTATGAGATAGGGTTACCCTATGAGAAATGTTTTTTGTAAGGGTAACATAACGTGCATGTTTTAACAACTTATTTAAAGGAAAACCCTTTTAAAGGCTTTCCATATGATACGGTTAGTCGATCGAAAGAGTTACCTAGCAATAGGGGTTTTGATCCAATAAAAATATTCAAGCCTATCAATTAGCCGCTAAAAACCCACGTTAGGGAAAGCGCTTCCTGTCAATGCTAAGAACTCGTTAAGTTTTTTCATGAATTTTCTGAAAATCAGTTCTTTATAAATCTATTTATATAACAAGGGTTCGGCCGACTTCGGCCATTATGTATTGTTGAGGTTTTATTTCCCTACAAGCACAATGATCGTTTTGAGGCAGTTGAGTAAAAAGCGGTCCCTATTTGACATCAGGCTTTCATATGTATTATTGTAGGGCTTTTATTTTCTACGAGCTAGCACAATAACACTCCTCCAACGCCAGTCGGGTAAAAAGCGGTCTCATTTGACGTCAGGCTATTATATGTCTTTTATAATATGTGGTCACGATATTTCCATACGAACGAATTCTTCTAGTTTGATAAGAATGTAATAAGGTTGTCTATATAACAAATTCCTCTTATATGTGTCATCTGTATGAGAAACGGTCTGCTTTGAAGACACGAGGAACCTTTTCAGTAGATGAAGCGATAAGAACGTTAATTTATCACTGAATACCCGCAATAAAAGAACATGACACTTTGTAAGAATACCTATTCTGACGATGTAATTGAAATTTTTATGAGCTTATTTTCGTCCCATATTTTTTCATAGAGAAAATTGAAAAAATAAATAAATGAAAAACGGTAAACCAAGAAGAAAAAGATTTTTTTCATATATTATCCTTATTTTTGGGCGCAGCAGACACTTTTTATTTAAGAATCCCTTTTCCATACCAACGTCGTCTACGTTTTATTTTGCAACCATATGCTTTCGGTAAAAAAATTTAATTTTAAAGAAATTGGGGTTATAATTAGTTTCCGACGGTAAAATTACGAACTTGAAAGAAAATATGAGCATGTAGAAGTTTCCCACACTAATGTTTAAAAATGATATAACAAACTATATTCTAATTCAATTTCAAATTTAGACTGTGAAAACCAATTAAGATTACAAAATTTTGCCGAAATCGGGCATGTCGTTTCGAAATAAAACGTAGACTACATTTGTATGGACAAGTGTAGTTTGGTTTAGGGTAAGGGGACTTATAAGCAACGGTTTCAAAAATTTGATGAAATAGCATTTCGTGACCTGAAAGGTGAGCGTGACTTGTAAACCTCATTTTATATTTCGGTGACTGCCTCAAAAACAGGGCTACAAAGCCAAGTCACGCTTGTAAATTTATATATATACTCATATACTATTATAAATATTTTGTTTTTTTAAGCTTGCTAAAAACTAAAAACATGACACGTGGGGAGATCCGGTTGGCTCAGTTACCCAACTCTATGGTGCGAAGAGTGGCCATTCGAAGCCCACTGGGACTCGTTGGTAATTATTTTTTAACGAAGACTTGGTAGCTCGAACGATGCGTCAGGAGATCTCCTTGGCTGAATATTCAAACTCCATAGTGCGACGAAGAGTAGATGGTACGATTTTAGTAACACTTTATTACGCCAAAAACATAAATACATACAATGCATAACGCAAAACCTAGCACACGCTGAGTTGAAGACCATTTTTTATTTTTACTTCTTATAATTTTTATGTGATTATTGTGTTTTTGTTCTTTGAATAAATGTTTGTCTGTGTACGTACGAGTACACATTGTGCTAGACAATGTATGTAAATTGTCTATATCTAATGCTATTTTTATTTATTCTTTTACTATAAAAGAGTTAGGAATATTATCGCAAAATTCCTCTTGCATATTTAATGAAGCTGCAGTTTGAATGAAGCTTGTCTTTTCAGTGGACATCGGGGGCGTGGCCGGCGTGTTCTTTGGAGCCTCTCTGCTCAGCGCGCTCGAGATTATCTATCTGTTTTTTATACGACGTTGACTTTAAATAATTACGCTATGGAAGAAGCGATAGAGGTTTTTGTAATAAACCAAAAGCTTGAAGGTGCATCTTACATATTTTACTTCGGTGCATTTAAGTACATAAGCTCTTAAATCGCCAGTTCCTTTTTCTTTGAACTTGGCTGTATGCTCTACCGCGTGTCTAGGTATTATTTTCTGTGACAGAATTTCGGCAACTAATATTGTTATGTTTAGTGCTGTTGTGTGATTCTGGAATAAAGTTATAACTTCAACTAGAGAAATAGTTGTTTTACAAATAAAAATATATATACTTACATGTCTTTTGGTATTATTTTACGAAATGGCATTTTGTTTTATCTGGATTTTAATTCGGGTGCCACGTCAAGTTATCGCAATCAGGATCTCACGAAACCAAATGTAAACACGTAAATGAACTTTCATAACGATTAATCATGTTTAAGCATTAAGCATTAGTGAGAGCTAAACACTTAGATAACTTAGTTAGATAAACACGTGAGAAAAGAGCGTTTGCAAGGATTTATTTCTAAGCTTGGCTTTTGCGCAAAAGTTGTCCAGCTTGATGAGCCTTTTCAGAGACATAAAGTCCACGCGAACGACGACGCAGGCTTCGGCTAGTTTATATAAATATACAATGACCAGCCAAGTGCGAGTCGGGCCAAACGCTGATGAAATTTTACTTTTCCGAGTACATTTTTTAACCCTTTCACCGCGAGACTTTATATCAGTTGTCGTGCCCCCAGCGCGAGACATGGTAAATCTAACATACCTATCTACAACCAAAAACGGATATGGATACGTAAGTTATGTGCCATACGAGCATTTTTTTTTGTCGCAAATATGCGACCTTCGCGGAATGGGCCCGACAATGTTTGTCGCATATATGCGACGCTCGCGGTGAAAGGGTTAAATTTGTCACCTATAACTCTTTAATTTGTAAACCCTACTTAGCTCTGATAGTTTTACTTTAAACTTCGTTATTATATACTAATGCCATGAATTTTATCACAAGGTGAGAACGGGGGAGAAGCCTGAGGACTCCTCACGCTTCTGCCTCGTTCTCACTCACCTTGGAGAGTGTTAAGCGGGTGGTTGCAGGTGCCAGTGGGCGGGAGAAGGGTAGAGATGATGATGATGATGAAGATGAATAAATCTCGATTTTTTTAAAATTTTAAGTTTTGCTGTATCAAAAATTAATAGCCCAGCTGATCTGCTACTTAGATAGAAATTTCTTAATATTTATGCATGTATATTTCGAAATAAAATAGATAGATAATTAGTTAAACGAAAAAAAAATCCAAATTGCCCAAATATAATATTTATCTTGATTGGTGACAACATTACTATCTAAGTCTCCAGCAAATTTTTATCTAGTTTGTTGCCACGCTGTTTTCAAGTAGTTGTGCTGCATCTTATCAGATACATTAGGTAGATGTTGTTTATCTATACTTATACATATATAGCAATGAAAATATCTATATGATAATTTCCTTGTTTATTTTATTGTATCAAACATAATAGACAAAAAAGTAATATTTTAGGGAAGTAATTTAAATGACAACGGACAGGGTAAGGTTGATTGAAAATAGCCTTTTTAAAATTGTCTTGGATTATCTTTACAGGGTGCAATTGAAATCATTAGCAATAATTTAACTTATTAACATATTCACTTATAGGATATTTTGTACGGTAACAACACTATAATTAATGTAGTAATTAAAAAGAATCAAAAAGCAAGAAAATAACCTAAGTGTCAAAACACTTCGAGTCGTGCGCGCTCACTGATACCTACAAGCCGCAAGGTCAGCGACCCGCTGCAATACAGGTGAACGGCGGGCGCGGCCGGCATACAAAAGTAGGCTTTAAATTACTTAAATAAGGTTGAAAGTCGAGTGGGGACGGGTCGTGTCACACGAACGCTTGAGGATAGTAGGTACGTTGAAGTAGGAACGAATGTTAGCGTACTAAAACGCGACGAAATTGATACTATTACAATTAATTTCTTTATCATGAATTTAATGACTAGTTTTTTTATTTATAATTGCAGTTATGGTGTCTATCAAAGAGTCTAACGCATGTTTTTAGATTATCTGTAATATAAAAATGACAACTTTTGATTGAAGTTTAATTAGTCTTAAATTACTTTGTATCATGGGTATAGTAGAATTACCAACGAATTCAATTACACTTTGCATATTTATCATATTGTAATGTTCAATTAGTATCCCATAACAAATAATCCAGATTGAGTTAGCTCCATAGAAAGTTCTTTGGAGCTAACTCAATCTGGATTATTTGTTCCTATACTCACACAAAAAATAATAAAAAAATAATTGACGAAACCATCAAAACCTCAACCAGAGTAATTTTCTAGGACGTTCTTGAGGAAGACTGGTGAAGAAGAATATTTTAAAGAAGTATGTAAAGAGGCTCAGATTGCTGTTCTTTCTAATCTTGTAAAAATAAAGAAGGCACTTACGTTGAATATGCAAGGTGCTTCTCTTCCCGCGCATATTGTAAAATCTGATCAAAGAATATGGAATCTGAATTATGTCAATAGTTGGTGCGGTTGGCAACCCAGCACTAATTTGATTTGCTTTTTAATCGACTTTTAAAAAAGGAGGAGGTTATAAATTCGTCGCAATCTTTTTTAAACACTTGTCAGGTGGTCGTTAAATCAGTTGTGTAGTATGGGAGTGAAGTGGGTTTTTAGTTTTGGAAAATTATTCTACCCTTCACGATGTAATTCTTTGGTCCAGCTCAGCCCTAGGTTCTGCCTACCCCGAGAGATGACGACCAGGCTGACACAGATACAGTGTCAGCCAATTATATATTAAATAATTGGTGACAGCTACTAACATAAAAATGTGCTGTTTTGCTATCTTTATCATTCCTAATCTAATAGAAAAAAGAAAATCGCATAATATAACCTATTTCGAATCAGAACAATGTTCTTATCAAAAATGGAATCGTTATCAGACATTAAGTCACAATTATCAACTATTCTTTGTAAACATCTCTTATCTGTTACGTACATCTTCCATCCTTTTCTCAAATATGATAAATTCCTTACATATTAGCTTCTATCTCTTTCACAAACAATAAGCAGTTCTGTTCGAAGCGCGGAGTCGAACTCTCGCGCATCATGTTTTAAATTTAGAAAACCTTGACTTTAGTATTCAAATTCCGAATTATTGACAATGGAATGAGAGTTTCTGTTTTGTGAATGTGAAATTTGAGTTGTGAGATAGCAACATGTTTGTGTTTAATGTGGGAAGGAGACAGCTGATGCGATGCAAGGATCGACGAGTGTTTGGTCGGGTGAAGTATCATTCGGGAGCAGGAGTGTTCGGGCATCGACCGATGCCGGTGAATGAAGCTGGTAGGTTAATAGGTCAATGTCCTATTCCAGTTGCGATGTTGCATCGTAATAAAACATTGCTTCTTTGACATTGGCCCTGATGACAAAGATTTCTAATGGAATAAAGATCTGATCCAATAAAGATCCACTTTTACGTCTTCTTCCCTAATGAGGAAAAGTCTAAAGCAGTTAGACCTAGCGATGTGCCGTTCCCGGGAACGTGCCCAATAATTGGAAATGGCAGGGAAAGTTATAATTTTTTTTATCAGACAATTTTTTTATCAATGCAAATGTATTAAACTGATGTGAATGCATTTCTTAATATTTTTATAATACAAATATTTCCAATAATTCATAACATTTCCAAAAATGTAGGAACGATACAATTATTTAAAAATCTAAAATTGGCCCTTTGAACGTGCCGACTTTCTTGGTAATAGGTTAAAAATTATGGGTTAGAAATGAATTATTTTGATATTTGATCTGCTGATGAATATGTGTACATTTAAGAATACTTAACAAACTACAGCAGAAAAAATTTAAATAATGAAAAAACATTGAGACGGGATAGTTCCCCTATAATTGGGAATGTTCCCGGGAACATTCCCGTAAACGGGAATGAGGAACTTTCCCCAAAAACGGGAATTTGGGAACGGCACATCACTAGTTAGACCCAAGGGCCAAACAAAGCCACTTTTAGCGTGATGTGAAAAAAAGAAATGTGATGGGTTGCAGTCCGCATCATCTATTGACATGATTCAGATTATTGCACATTTCCTCGATCGGATTTTACGATATGTGACTGAAATATAAGCAGGTGGTTCATTCTACGTCTTTTCTTTTCTTCCAGACCAGAATAAAAGATCTGAGTCAATAAAATTAAACAAAATTAAATTAAATTTTCTTTACATTAATCTATACATAACACAAAACACCATGAAACAAATATGGAAGTAGGTAGAAAGATTAGTTTGCCATATTTTGACAATCATAGCATCAGATTGTTTTCTTTGATTACAGGGCCTGTCTTCCCCGTTAGGGATAAATACGTTTTATCTGTATATCTGTTTTATCTTATTGTTGGGCAAAACATCAAAACAGGTTAACAAAAAAAAACTGTATCTGTATATGTAAGTTTATTGATGTTTCTTGCAAGTAAAAGAATAGTTTTATTCACTTGTTTTATAATAACTTTATCATTACAATACTACTGACACACTCGTACATGTATAAGTATGTTTAGTATATTTGACTTCTTTTTATACATTCCTCTCCCCTAAACGAAATTACCCACGCAAACGTCCATCATTCAGTCCCTTTCAAGGCAGTGTTTCAAGCTACAAATTAATTCCTAGAATGGATGAGGAATATATTCTGAGAATAAATACGACAACGATTTTCAGTACATATGTACAGTAGGCCAACGAGATATCCTGTACTTATATGTTGAACTTACTCTTAAACTCAAAACAGTAGGTATTAAATGTATATTTAGAAAGACTTCAATAAAAAACTTTGTGAATATACATTTTCATGTTATTATTATTTTGAATTTAAGATATAGGTAGAAGGCCGGCCCAGGTATCTCCTTGGCTGACTGTTCATACTATCGCATCCTTATCCCTAACTAGAGGCAGCGCGCGGCTTCGCCCGCGTTAACCACTCGAGTAAAGTCGCGGGCGTCATGCAATATAGCCTTCCTCGATAAACGACCTATCTAATACCGAAAGAATTTTTCAAATCGGACCAGTGGTTCCTGAGATTAGCGCGTTCAAACAAACAAACAAACAAACAAACAAACAAACTCTTCAGCTTTATATATAAGTATATGGATGGGGCAGACAGAGCACTTCGGGTTTTGCGGCTCTAAGCAGACAGAGCCCAGGGACGCAATACTCAGTAGCCACTTTAAGGGGCGAGAAAGTAGGCAAAATAAATATGGGTTCCTAGCTGCATAGCCTACGAGTATAAAAGGCTTCTAGGATCTGCGCGGGAAGAGAAGAAGCTGGTGCATTCAAGTTCTTTTCTTTTCTCCTAGACCAGTATGGACGGATTTCAGTAAAGAACTTGTCTTTGAATAACTTGTTAAATGTCAGACAATAAGGTTATGTCAGTATTACTTGACAACCTCCGTGGCGTAGTGGTCAGCATACTAGTCAGCCACCTAGAGGTTTCGGGTTCGATCCGGTCAGGGCAAGTAGAAAAACGGCCTTTTTTAATTTGTCCTGGGTCTTGGATGTTTATCTGTATAGTATCGTTGAGTTAGTATCCCATAACACAAGTCTTGAACTTAATTTGGTGCTAGCTCAATCAGTTTAATTTGTCGCTATACATTGTCCTTTTTTATTAAGTACAAATATTTTAAGGGGTGATTCAGTCCATCATATGGAACAACTTTTCCCAATAAATGTATGTCGAAATACGAAAAGAAAATTTTCATTTTCCATAGTAATGATATCACGTGACTACTTCGATTTGTATGAAAACCGAAAAAGTATTTTTCGTATTTCGATACACATTTATTGGGAAAAGTTGTTCAAAATGATGGACTGAATCACCCCTTAAAATATTTGTACTTAATAAAAAAGGATATTGTATATTTATTTATTTACTTATTCTGAGATGATCAAAACTTGACTTAAAGATAAGACTTGACTTTCTTCAGGTGTCATGGCAGTTATGTCCGATAAAAATTACTTTTACAGATATCGCTGAAGACGTGATAGTGAAGAGATACGAGAACTGCCGGGCGCAGCATCTAGTCAACGCTTACCGTACACACGGACATCTCAGAGCGACCATAGATAATGTAGACTACAGAAATGAAAATAGGTGAGAAAGTTTATCAAAAATTACATAAATGTATTAATTGTAAACACAACACTGTTCTTACTACTAACTAAGAATAACAGAGTTCCCAGACTAGGCAAATTTTATGTAGGTGACTAGGTATTTTCACAAACATATCCGAGTGACCATAGATAATGTAGGATGCAGAAATGAAAATAGGTGAATAAGAATGAGAGAGTTTATCAATAATTGGTATTTGTTAAAAACACCAAAATCCGAATTTCATGCCAATAGAGTCACAGAAAATCATTTTTGTTTCACTTATTTTCGTTTATATAAAAAGTAGGAGTAATTCGATTTTTGATTTAAAAAATGTGAGACTGCCTAGAAAGTAAACCCTTAAAAACAAAAAAATATTTTTTAAATAAAAAAATGTTCCGACTAATTGAGAACCTTCTCCTTTTGAAAGTAGGTTAAAAATTTCCTACGTTTCCGAAACACGAAGTCATCTTTATTTTCGGATGATTACGTGCTTCAAGCCTACAATATCCTAACCAGACTGAAAACAACTTACGAAGAATGCTTCCCAGTGGGATTCGAACCCATGACCTCCTCCGAGTCACAAGGCGAGCGCCTTGACCACTGAACCACGGAAGCACTCAAAATTAGTATATCTAGTATGAAAGTCATCAAAATCCCAGGACAAAATAGACACAAATGACAGAAATAAAAACACTTTTTTCCTTTTTTTAAATAGGTTAATAATCCAATATCCCAGGACAAAATATACACAAGAGGTTAACCCTTTGCTTCCTTGTATTTTTATAAAGGTTCTTTAGAGTTGTAACCTCCTTGCATACATTTTGCAAGGTAAATAACACTGGCTGGTTATAATTTTTAACAAAAAAGGAAGAGAAAAAGCAAATGAAAGTTGTACACATGTTGTACATAGCAAAAAAGACGAGCCATTATTTTCTTCCTTTTTTCTCTTTGAGGTAAAATAAACAAATAATATACCTACATATATTTTTAGACTAAAAATACTCACTTCCTACCTATTTCTACGGCACGAGGCCGGTAATAAACGTATTATTATAACCAAACATGATTAAAGATTACAATTAGGAGTTTCCTGGGTCAAAACTAAATTATGATATAAAATTATTAATAATTGGTATTGTAAATAGAACAAAACTTTACAAAATAATGTCACTTGTCATTGATCATATCCAAATCATATCCATTTTCAACGTAAAAAACTGATATGCGCAATTTAACTCTAAGAAGAAAATATGACGTCAATAGTCTTAATTTCATACAAATCCCATAGAAAATGTTTGTTTTGACATTTAGAAATAAGTATCTGATTTGAGTTATTAGAAACTTCTTTGTTCGTTTAAAGAACATATAAAAATATTACAAAAATATTCTATTTCACAGGGATATAAAAGAGCTCAGTCTCGCTAGGTATGGCCTAAAGACTGGGGACTCAGTGGACTTAGGCCTCCTCTACGGGTACACCGGCAAGCAGCCCGCGGGAAACCTAGTTGACGAGCTAGAAAAGATATACTGCGGCCCGATATCGTACGAGTTTTCTTATCTCGAGGTACGAATTTACTATAGTGAAAACTTATAAGTTTTTAAATAACATAGGGTAGGTAATCATGTGTGGCAACTGGGATTACCTACCCTATGTTATTTATATTATGTTTTGCAAAGGTCACCATATAACTAGGTAGGTATAAGTTTTTAGTACATTGTATTGTAGGAAATCTTGCGATAAGCCTGGTTTATATATTGACAAGTGTATGTAAGTGGCTAACACTGGTGTCACATTTTTCAGGCTGCCTAAAGGCATAAGGCTGACATATATTGTGGCATAGTGACAAGTGATATCTATGCACTAGTCACATGTAAAACGTAGTGATTATATACTCTTTGGTCACATGTCAATGCCTGTTCATGTGTACAAGCCAGATCTATACCGTGGCCAGGCTATACTATTTTATTTTTTATCTAAAAAGAGAGCAACAAAAAAAGAAAAACTTCTCAATTCGTATTTTTTTGTCTCAATTTACTTAATTGTTTTAAGTCGATTTAGTAAATTTTATTTAAAGTGTTCATACAAGCTGGTGCCATTATTGATGTGAAGCATTTGCAGCTGTATGTTTGCTGTATATCAGCATGGAAAGTCGAAGATAAAAAATAAGTCCCATATAAAAGAAAACAAAAAAGAAGAAAAAAACAAGGTCTGTGCTCTTAGCTATTCAAATAAAATGTGATTCAGAAATTCAGACGGCGTATTGAGTTTAACAACCGCTCATTCTGTTTCATTCATGCATCAATGAGAGAATTTGCTCAGAGTTCTATTGAGCAAATTACTGTTTATGAAATCAGCTCTGTTTAACTTGGATGTATTTATTGTAAACTTATAAATATTTATAAGGAGCTTTGATTTACTAGATTATTTTTAACTAAGTGTAAACATTATAAGAACCAAGAGAGGCTCAGTAGTAGACGGATTAATGTCTGGGCATTATGATGATGATGATTTGAAAAGCATGTTCCTTTGATGATAGCTGGTACTGGACATCTATCTCTAAGAAGAGCATTCATTAGGGAACCTTACTGCCTTTCAAAGTATTTTTCTTGAAATAACCTTTCAGAAGAGTAAATGAAATTAAAATTCTAAACATTTCGAATACAATTATAAATAAATTCTTTTAATGTACTGCATTAATATACCTTCTTTTTGGATTGTCTATTAATTCATTTTTCGTATTGGAAATTTTTCGTATTGGGCATTTTTCGTTTTGGTAATTTTTCGTATTGTAACTTTTTCGTATTGGACGTTTTCCTAGCAGGACGTTTATAATTTATGTCATTAGTAATGTAAATCTAAATTAACAGTAAAAACTTTTTATACGAAATAAACTTACTGTTTTTTTTTTCAGACAGAAGCAGAACGAGAATGGTTCGCGCAACGAGTCGAAAGCGGAGTGGACTCCATAGGCAAAGACAGAAAAGTACAGATAGCCAAAGAAATGCTGCATTCCCAAGCGTGGGACAAGTTCCTGTCAGTAAAGTTCCCCACGGTGAAGAGATACTGCGGCGAAGGCGCGGAGTCTCTTCTCACATTCTTTTCAACCTTGTTCGGTCTGACTACAGCAGGTAACTACCACGGTATAATAAAACAAGGTATTCTCTTCCCGTGACAGCTGATGACGTAGGTGGAACTTGACTACGTCATCAGTTTGATGTGTTGCCACTGTGTGAAATTGAATTACCCGAGCGTAATGCATTTTTGAACTTTATATACCAATTTCGAATTAATAATCCATTATACTAGTAGTTCGCCACGAACTTAGACCTCGCGATTATGTCTTCTACTACCAAGCAAAGCAAGCAAGCAATCCAATACACGACAGTTGAACACAATAAACCGACTAAACAAACTAAACAAAACTTTAAACAAGCAAGACAACAAAAAGTCATACGTTTGTAGAAAAAATCAAGTCAATCTTGTAAACTTATGAAAAAAAACCATAGTGAGTTTAAGAGTTTTAAAATTTTTGTTGGACATCTACTTATCTTTAAAATAGTGGTCAAGACATTGGCCTTGTAACTCTGAAGTCGCGGGTTTAATTCCCACGGGAGACATGCATTTTTAAGAAAGTTGTTCAGTAACCCGGACTGAATTCACCCACAAATAGTTTCAGTATATTTTGTAATATCGGCTCAGTCAGCTAGACTTCGCGAGTCACCCTAAACTCGTTCAAGTATAACGTATAAAAAAGTAGTCCAGACAAAAAAGTTGTTCAAATAAAAAAATTGCGTTTGTATAATGGCAACAAAAATGTCTTATGACATTTTTGAAAATATTTTAAAATGGCGGATATATGACAGTTTTAAAATTTTAAACACCCATATTTCCGTCATTTTGAAAAATTTCGAAAATCTGGCTCGACAAAAAAATTATATTTAGTTGCTGAACCGGCTTACAAAATTTCATAAGAATCGGTTAAGAAATGCGACCTGTAGGCGAGAACAGACAGACAGACAGACAGACAGACAGACGGACAAAAGAATTTTTGGCTAATCTCGAAACTGAGACGCTTCGCTCGCTTCGCTCGCTCGGTCAATAAATTTATAAAATATTGAATTGATGAATCACGCGAGATACTAAATAGCTAAGTTACTTAAAATTTTATTTAATATTCATGAACTAATTGAAAAAGTCCTTAAATTTACTTAAAAGAACAACCAGTGGCAACCCATCGTGAAGTAGTCAAGTTCCATCTCGGGAAGAGAATACCTTATTTTATTTTACCATGGTATCTACCCTTCTGATGACATTAAGACAAATCAGACACATTTTTCTAAATGTCAAACAATTTTTTTTATGGGATTTGTTCGAAATACGAAAGCGTAACGTCATGCTTTGTTTGAAGTCACATAGCGCTCTTTTCTGCATGATAAATCTAAAATCATTGTGACGATAAGATTATTTTGAAAGAAACAATATTTAAAAAGACCGAATTCTTTAATTTAATTTTTAACAATTTATTCACTGAGTGCCGAAAGTAGTCACAGGTAAGGGTCGTAGGTTCACAGCCACGAGATTCGTTGTTCCAGAAGAGATTTCCAAAAGTACTCAGCTTTGAAGCAGCCCGGCGTCCAGTGGTGGTCGAAAGAGGACGTGACTCCTCACGCCCTCGTACTTATATGGGCCGCGCGGGGTGGAGAGCGGGGTAAGGAGGGAAGCACCAGTGCGGACCTCGTCACATCATGTTGAAAATGGATATGATCAATGAAAAGTTACACGATTTTGTGATTTCAGATTTATTATGCAGAAAAGAGCGCTATGTGACTTCAAAAAAAGCATGACGTTACGCTTTCGTATTTCGTACAAAGCCCATACATTTTGACGTTTAGAAAAAAGTGTCTGTTTTGACTTATTGTCATCTACCGGATTTGTTAAAAAATCTAGTAAGTATATCTTATATTATTATATCTTCTAGCATCGAGGTAATATGGTATACGAGCAGTAAAGCTAAATATGTAGTAGGTTCCAACATTTTTATAAAATTATTTTGAAGAGCTATGTAATATAAACATTCATAAAAAGTTGTCGTTGTCAGCATTTGATGGTAGTCAGGCTTAGATGTTTTAATTAAGGGAGTTTGAAAAATCTGACACCAATCCGTTAGTTTCCCACAAGTCAAATAAAATACTTTTTTCTAAACGTCAAAACAAACATGTATAAAATAGCACGTTGTGACGTCATAGTTTCTTGGAGTCAAAGCCGCTCCTATTATCAGTTTTTCTGCATTCATAAATTTGAAATCACGTTCAAAATGGATATGATAATTGACAAGTGACATTATTTTGTCATGTTTTATTCCCTTATTGGTACAAAATTATTTATTTTTGACTGGATACTACCCTTACTATACTATACTATACTTACTTACTATCCTTTTTTACTAATGTAACTATTTCTTCGGTCACAGAAGGAGTCCAGCAAGTGATCCTAGGCATGGCCCACCGCGGAAAGCTAAATGTGCTCAGCGGCTTGCTACAGTGTCCACCTGTCAAAATTTTCCACAAGTTCTCCGGAAAACCTGAGTTCCCGGAAGAAGCCAACTCAGTCTGTGATATTTCTACACATTTAAGTAAGTTCGAGGTTTCTTGAGCTACGAGACCTTAAAACCGGTGTTGAAATGAAAGCAAACGTAAAATAAACATTTACTGAAAGGAATGCATTGAGCCATTTCAGATCCGCTTGGTAAAAATAATTTTAATTTTAACTTAAGCCACAGAATTAATAATAGTATTACATACAGAACGGAAACTCGCACCGTCCCCCGCAATCTGGTGTCCCCGCAACCCTTCCCCCGTTATTGTGAGGTGTAAGTGGCAGTAAAACAGGGTTATTGGTAGTTGCACGTTGACATTATGCGAGTCACTTAGGATTATTGAATTGTAATGGTGAGAAACTGCGCACATTATCATTGTTAATCGACGGAAAACAATAAATAACGAAAATTTTATAGATTTCCGAGTGATGAAAACAGGTAAGCAAAGCAACAAATTCTGTGGTGGCAACCTTGATTGTTTAACTCACACATTTGACGTGTGCACGGACGGATTGTTTCGTTTGTAGTAGTACTAGGTATATATGCTGCTCCGTTTGTATGAAGAGCCATACCTGTGCTTAAGCAGAGGAGTTTGTTCGTTTTTGATCTCTTTATTGTACTAAAAAAATATGATAGATTAGTATTATTTTGAGTATTTGATAGTCCAATGGGAAACTCAAATGACATGCCATTCAAATATCATGCCAATTGGGGCTAGCTCAACCAGTGTAATTTGTCCCTATATATTTATTTATTTATTTATCGTTTTACCGTCCTTCTCCTTCTATTATGCGTTATCGCGAGACAATCATCCATCCATACACACATACAAACTAGTATATATTAGGTACTTTGATATTTTCGAATAAATGAGGCCTTCACTTGATACCGTTACCCAGTGGCTTTATCATAAATCCGGGACCGACCGCAAACGTCAATGCGTTGACACGTCGTCTAAAAATAACTAAGCCATTGGTTTTATTCCCGTCAAAACGTAAGAACAGTATCGATTCCCGGAATACTTTAAAGAACACGGAATACTTTTCCGGAAACGGAAACCATTTCATTTCCCGCGGGAAATCAATGAAGCTTCATCCTCGTAGTAACTGTACAATTTCAATTGGAATGCTGACACCAATACTTTCCGATTAACTGGTCGGTGAAAAGATTTATTTTTATCCACCGGAAAAAAGGGGCGTTATAAGTTTGACGCTAACGTCTGCCGGTCTGTCTGCCTGTCTGTGGCATAGTAGGCTCGAATGGATGGACCGATTTCGATGCGGTTTTTTGTGTGAAAGCATTATCTCTTGCGGTGGTTCTTAGCTATGTTTGATGAAAATCGGTTCAGCGTTTTAAAAGTTTATGGGGGTTCAAAAGTTACCGCATGAAAGTTAGCTTTCCCTAGCAAAAAAATAGATGGCGCTAAGGATATTAAGTCGTATCGGCAGTTCCCCTACTCATCACTAGATGGCGTTCTTGACGGTCCGGGTTTTTTAATTTGTTTAGCAAATAAATTTATATTATAATTTATTTTGATTTATTTGTTACCTTTCATGCAGATCTGAAAGGAAGAAAAATAACTGTACAAGTGCTAGTCGCACTCACGACGAACGAAACTTACGAACTTAACGTAAATCACGTTTATTGTATTGGAGCCCCACTAAATATTTATTTTATTCTGTTTTAGTACTAATTTTCTGTTATAGCGGTAACGGAAATATATCACCTGTGAAAACTGTCTAGCTATCACGTTAGATAGACAGGCAGTAGAGCTAGTAATAGGGTCCCGTTGTTACCCTAACAACTTAGAATGTAGCAGTTAGACGAGGGAGAAACTTAATCATGTCAATATTTATGTAGTTAACCTATCACTATTTTGATTAGCTTTTTCCACCTTCAAGCCATTTATTTATTTAACTTTATTACAAATGTAATAGGCGGACTTAAAGCCATAGGCTTTATCTACCAGTCAACCCACTGGTGGTGCCGAATATAGGAAGTCTTTAGAAGTTTTTAGTCTTTAGTCTTTAGCTATTCGTGACGCTCAATACTCAATATTTTATTGCAAACCATAAAGTACACACGATGTTATTTATATTAACAATACAATTTAAGATCATTTATGTACCCTGTCGGGCACAGCAATTTGGTTAGATAAGAGGAGGTCGCACTCAAACGTTAATAAAAATAAAGCTAGTTCTATTGTCATATTAACGCTGAGAGTGGATTTAGGTCCTGCTCTGTCTACCCTGTTAGGGTTGAAGACGTTATAGTCTATTTATTTTGTGTTCTCAGGTGTTTCTGCAGATATTTCAGTGAACGGAAAAACTGTTAGATTTTCTTTGCTCAATAACCCGTCGCATTTAGAGGTAAGTGGATGATAAAGGTCCATATTTATTTAATTTTTCTGTCAAAGTGTGGTGAGTACTTAAATCTGCCGTTGGGGTTTATTTGTAAACCCCGAGGGGTGTCATAAGTATGACGTGTTGAGTGTCTGTCTGTGCCATCGTAGCGCCTAAATGAATGGGCCGATTTTTGTTTTTTTTTCGGAAAGCGAAAGTCAGGAATTCTTTTTAATTAACCGACTTTCGAAAAGGAGGGGGTTATCAATTCGCCGCGATCTCTTTTTTTATGTATGTTTCACCGATTTTTCGAAAACGCCTATACCAATTTGAAAAATTGTTTTCTTTTTGAAAGGATACTGACTGGTAAATTTTATCAAAAACCTTTGTTTGTTTGTAAAAACTTTATTGTAGTATGAAAAACACAATAACATACAATAACAACGGTTGTGTATTTGGGGGTGATGGCTGTTTTTAGTTTCGAAGAATTATTTGCCTAGCAAATATTCATCATCACCCACAAGTCTCCCAATTATTTTGTAATAACCACACACACCCTAGCACATTTGAAATAATAATACCTTTCAATGATCATTTTAGCCGCAAAACGTCCACTGCTGGACATAGGCCTCTCCCAAACATTTCCAAAATGACCGATCTAGAGCGGCTTGCATCCAGCGCCTTTCAATATATTTATTGAAAGATCCATGACGTATTTTTAATATTCAGGTAGCAAATCCTGTATCGATGGGAAAGACGAGGTCCAAACAGCTGCAGTACAAGGAGGGTGACTACAGCGAAGACGGTTCGTCCAAGATGGGGGACAAATTCCTAAACGTCCAGGTATATGCATCATCATCATCAGGTCTTTAGTCTCCACTACAGGAGCAAGACCGTCTCTGAACTACCAGAGCCATACTTGGCCAGAGCATCTATAAGACTTGGCCTACACTCTCCACGCTGGCCAGACGGGTTGGAGAAGTCTCATCGATGTTTATAAGCTTTGTTTATCTTGGATTTCCTAAGTCTCCTTCTACGACATCCACGTAAGGACTAGGAGTGGTGGAAATCACACGACAAGGTATGTGCAATAAAAGCCACAAATAAAAATAATAATTGAAAATCTAAGAATTTATATTGAGAGATCTCGATAGTGACTTTGAATGAATTTACGGGTAGATAACGTACCGAGCTTTGCTAAGCTACAAAAAAATGTTAAATTAGGTGCCTACTTTTCATTCCTTACAATACAATATCAATATTTACGTCGAAAATATAACAATATATCAACCCCCGGGGTATCAATGACACAAGCGCTTTGCCTACGCTAAAGGAACCTTATCAAGTTTGTGATGAAAACGTTCAATCAGGATGATTCGAAGTCACGGTAGCACAATTGGTAGTGCACTCACGGCGTTAACGTGAGGGTTGTGAATTAGAATCCCACTCGGGGCGAAATTTTTCATCACATATTTTAAGTTAGATAATAATTTGAGATAGTAAAAATCAACAAGATCATGCTATAAAACTACCAGGCATGTAATTAACAACAGACAAAAAAACATTATTTACCTATGATAAAAGATGAAAAGATTTTTCCTGGTAAGTATATATTTACTTGTTTATGTTTGTCCACTTTTTGACTAATAAGAAAATACTGTTTATCTTTAGATTCACGGAGATGCCGCGTTCACTGGTCAAGGGGTGAATCAAGAAACACTGATGCTGTCTCAAGCACCGCATTTCAACGTCGGTGGATCCCTTCACGTTGTCGTCAATAACCAAGTAGGTATCTATGTACCTTTTCATTTTAAATAACCGACCAAGTGCGAGTCGGACTCGCGCACGAAGGATTATTTACCATTATAAAATCGCGTTTGTTGGATAGGAGCCCCACTTGAATATTAATTTTATACCATTCACTCTTCAAAAAGTTTATTTTATTCACTGAAAACAGTGAATAAAATGCAAAACATACTTCTTGTGCAAATAGCACTCGATATACAAACTCCTTTAGCAAATAAATCCTTGAGAAAATTTGCATTACAATAAAAACTGTTTAGACCTCATTGCCTATCCGTAATAGATGAATACATTTTAGAAAAAGTTAAATTAATTTTAGTGCATAATTGTTCCAATTTTAATGTGCATTTCAATTGATTTAACCTTCCTTTTCCTTTATTAAATGTCTATTTACGTTTAAATCTTTATTTTTTCCGTAGTCATGGTAAAAGTATAGTATGCAACTCTTGAATAAAACGGATTTAAATCGAAGCCCATGAATCACTCACGTCGCTCAGGATTCTAACACTTGAATCACTCCCTTCTTTCGTGATTCAATTGTTATAATCCTTCACTTGTTCGTGATTAATCTATGGCCCTTGATTAAAATCAGTCTTTTATTCACTAATTGCATAATATACTATTATTTGTTTATAGTATTTGTTGTTATAGCGGCAACAGAAATACATCAGCAGTGAAAATTTCAACAATTTCAATCTATCACGGCACATGAGATGTAGCTTGATGACAGACAGGTACACTGAGTCTTAGTAATAGAGTCCTGTTTTTACCCTTTGGGTACGGAATCCTGAAAAAAAGTATGTTCATTTTCTTCTTCTATTGTCCTATGTATTGAACACGCCTGTATGCCTCTCTTACTTAAACATCTCCTTTCACAGGCCTTCTGAAAGAGAACTCTTTTAAGATAAGTAGTGCCTTTGTACAACTTTTATTTTATGAATTCTCTGTATACCTACCTTTTCCATGTACATAAATAAATAAATAAAATTGTACCAATGTATAAAATAGGTTACACGCCCAGATTACGTAAAAGTTACTAGTTAAAGAACATTTGGCGAGTTATTTGTAAATAACATAGGACTTTTTTTTTAGCACTTAAAATGTACCATCTTTTCCCGCGCAGAAGCCGATGGAGGTAGTATAAGTACGCAATGCGGCTAGCAACTCATTATTATTTTGAGTCCTTTTTCCGCCTTTTCGCCCACCAATACGCTAAAAGTGTCAAGCCATTGGGCTGCATGGCCCAATACCCACTTTTGGCATTGGCCCTGGGCTCTGTATGCTTAGAGCCACTAGACACAAAATGCTCTGTCTGAGCCATTAATGTTACAGACGTGATATAGTATAACAAGTATGAGACATCCATACTCATTAACTTACAAACTTCCTCTGTCTAATATTAATAGTAGGATAGTACATTAGGAAGTTAGATTATAAGAAACCAACTGTCGCATATAACTTCCGCCAACTACGCGATGTAGTTACAAAGTTAGGGCAGTCGATACCCCAAACTAGGAGTAATAACTCGGAAACTGAGGACATTTCTAACCCTCACTTAACGCCGCAAAATTGGATAAAAGTCCCAAACTTTTTACATACGAAGTTTAAAGTTAGGCGCTAGTATCTCAAACGAATTCAAAAATAAAGACGTCCTGCTGTAATTAAAGTGCTACAGCCGCTAATACCAGGGACCGGATTAGCAGCTAATTTTTAAAACCCCTTTAAGTGGTTATCCTTACGATAAGCTTACCCTCACGTCTATGTTAGCCTGTAAAAAGCTTACCCAGCGAAAGGCTTACCGTATCCCTATAGGGTAACCCTATCCTTATGATAGGCTAAGCGCTTATCAAATGATTGAAAGGGTTTTTTTTTCCGCTTTTTTGATAGGGTTTTTCCCCCCACGTCCCGCCCGCGATCGTCTTTTCTCTTTTCTATCGTTCGTTAGCCAATGGTTAAACACATTTACTCATTATCCGCCTGCTGCCGTTGGCCAACGCACCTGTGTTATATCATTCAGATCAGATCACATATTATTTGACGTGTGAAATAATGGCATCAAAACGTAAATTCGAGAACAAGGACCATAGACAAAACATCTTTTGAAAACAATATCATGGCGATCTGCGTAAAAAAAATTTAACCCCCGACAAAAAGAGGGGTGTCATAAGATTGACGCTATTATGACTGTCTGTCTGTCTGTGGCGTCGTAGCTCTCGAACGGATAGACCGATTTCGATTCGGTTTTTTCACGTGAATGCAAGTTCTCTTGTGGTGAAATCGGTTCAGCCGTTTTAATGTTATTGGGAGTTAACGCTTGAAGTCAGGGTTTTTTAATTTCCCTGGCAAATAATACATGGCGCTACGTATATCAGTTGGAATATAAAAGGTGTAATAAAATATACTAAAACTATTTTAATGGTGAATTCAGTCCATGATATTGAACAACTTTCCCCAAGGAACATGTGTCAAAATAAAAATGTGATTTTTCCTTGTATGATTTTTCCATACAAGCTGACCGATCAGCTGATCCGAGATGATAACGGCTAAACAAACAAATAAACATACCAGTTGTAATATGAGAAAAACTATGAAAGATTTCGTGCCTAAGCATAGCGGTTCGGTCCGGATACCTATCTCCTGGGTAGGTACAGACTTTTAAACGGTATCATATCACAAGACTGATGATCGAGGTACTTACCTACCTCAACATTTTTTGCGAAGGAACGTAAGTGTGCATGCATGCATGCAATACTTAATTATGGACGTAAAGATTACCTACTCAAGTAATTTCAGATACCTACCTACATCGTAACTCGGGGCTAAACTATGTTGAATCAGTCGCTAGACTCGCTAGCTAATCTACTTACTCATAGACAATTAATGTTAACACTCGAAACATACATAGAAGTCTGTGCGGAAAGAGAACCGTCGTGGCGTAAAATCAAACTAACAAAATCTTTTTTATATGACAACCCAATACCCATCTGTCAAATGACAAACTTTACGTCATCTTTGTTTACCGCGTTGTTTTAACGTGATTTTTATTTTAAATCATTTCAAAAAGGGGAAATCCTTTACCCAGTCCTACAAGGGAAATAATATTTAATATTATTATAGGTTTTGCCAAAAAGAAAAAGCGGCTAAACACAATTATCGACTTAAACAAAGTCATGGAACGTGTGGCGGCGATGTGCGGTATGTAGAAAGTTATTTTAAATGTTTTAGATTTCCTAGGTAACCCCCAGACACCGACATTTTATATTATGTATAAATTAAAGAGAATTCGCATAAATATATAAAAATATTTGTTTATTTTGTTTCAGTCAAAGTTTTTGATAGCAGGTATAAAGAGTGTTGATACTTTTAATTTATTATGCGTTTAGATAAACTTGCCCTATTTTTTTCAGGTTTAAGTAAAGATACAGTATCTAAAATAAAAAAGAAGGTTCCTTAAATAACGGCGTGTGGTGCAAGAATTTATTATAAATAACTGTAACAGATTCGAGCAAATCAAGTTTAGAAGAAGAAAATTCTTTGGATCTCTATCCGATGATAGTTCAAACATGTCCGGCATTGAATATTTAGAATAAGACTGTGATTATGGTTCTGACCAATAAATTAATAAATATATTATTGTTTTAAATTTATTTTTTATGCCTACCTAACCTAAAGGCTAACGATGAAGATAGCATCTGAAAACATATAAAAATATATTGAAGCCATTACATGTAATGTAAATAATATATGAAAATATAATTTATCCATTAGCATCCAATAGCCGTCATAGTTTCAAAATATCAAGAACTTTATAGTCGCACTATAATGACACAACAGTGTTGTCAACATAACAAATACGGATATTAAACACAACTGCGCCCTCAAATCCCACGACGGTTCTCTTTCCGTACAGACTCTACCTTGATATTTTTGGCTCGTAGTTCCTTATCGCGCGTTGCGAAAGGAGGCTAGACGAAAAAAATTAAGACCAAATTGTAACGACACTTTTCGGTATAGTTGTAAGCCGTGCGGCGTGCGCCTGTTTCTCTGTACGCTTATAACTAAAAAACTACTGGACAGATATTGTTGCAGTTTTCACTATTAGATAGATCGTTTATTCCGGATGGTTTATGTATATAATTTGTATGTATTTTATTTGTATTTACTAAAGTTTTTGTCAAAAAAGTGATTTCGGACACTGCAGTCAGGCACTTTCAGAGCTAACGCTGGCTAAGATTTAAAAGATATATAAAAACAATGTATGAGAAAGTTGTAGGTCTCTAAAAAATCTACAAAAAAGTCCGCGATAGCATATGTCTATCTCCTAAGGTTAGGTCACAATAACAATTTTTATGTTTATACCACGCGTACAAATTTTAAATAATATTTTCACCGACAGGATATTAGTCCTTATCCTTTTAAATATTTTAGATACCTTGGTGTTTTAAAGTAGATAAACATTGTCCTTTACAGTATGGCAATCAAATGTATAGTTTAGAAGATATCACGAAATCAAAATTAAGCGAAATCATTTATCGGAACGTGATGATCATAGGGCTGTCACTAGATGGCGTTTTCGGGACGGGCGATAGATAACACTACTTTAGTTCATCAATCCAAAAATGAATTTCCACTCTTAGCGTTGGTCATTCTGAATCATCAAGCTCCTCAGATGTAGGGATTTCTAAGTACCTAACCTACCTATATGTATTTAGATTTTTTAAATATTAATTTGTGCTACGTTGCTACGTAGGTTACGTTTGTACTATCATGTCTATCCCTAACGAGGTAAAACGCCTTCACTCATCATCACGAAACTCCACAAAAAGTAGACACTTCTAAAAAGACCTACCTGTAGTTGTTTTTTTTTTTTTCAAAATCCACGCTCCAATTTCTCATAGGTCTTGGGTCAATCCACATCTGGCGACCATACCACGGTCAAAAATATTTTGGGATGCATGGGCAACAAGGGATGGCTGGCGCCAGTGCCCAGTACGCAATTGACCTCGGACGTATGCGTATGTTGTGTGATGTGGTTTTATTGTACAAGTTCTTGAAAATTGGTCGAACTCTTCAAAAATACGGTCTTTATTTGTTTCATTGTGATTGTAGTAGGTCTTGAATATTGGATAAACTATTTAAAATTGCGGTCGTTATTGGTTAAATGAAGAAGGTACAGGTAACCATTTTTAGTTTTATATGCCAAAATTACGAGAATAACTGCCTTTTTAATATCTGAACTGATCGAGATATAAAAGTGCAAAGTTAAAATTTTCGGTCTAAGCCGTTGATGACGTCACGGGCCAAGAGGGATAGGTCTTAGAGAGTAAAAGTCTTCTACTGATCGGCTTAGCGCCTATCATTAGATAGGAACAGGCACGTATCACAAACACAGGGAGAGACTTCGACGGAGCGCGCTGAGCGTTGGTCGTTAGATAGGAACCGGGATGTTTCTCAAATAGAACGAGTCATTGGATGAACGTAACGTTCGTTCGTCTTTTAATGCGCCATAACACGAAGAGAGAAAGGTAAATGTCTCAAAAAAGTGAACAGCTACCTTCCCTAAAATATTATCTACACTAATATTATAAAGAGGAAAGATTTGTTTGTTTGTTTGTTTGATTGTATTGAATAGGCTACGAAACTACTGGACCAATTTTAAAAATTCTTTCACTGTTGGATAGGTATGTTATCCCTGAGTGACATAGGCTATGTATGTACCACGGGCGAAGCCGGGATGGACTGCTAGTGGTATATAAAAACAAAGTACGTTTTGCACTAAAGCTTCTCAAACAAATAAAAAGTTATAAATCAACTTGGTAGGTACTATTCGATTTAACGCGAGTGAAGCCGCGGGTAACAGCTAGTATATAATAAAATATTATTATAACTTGTACGTACATACATATTATTACTCTGTGTTATAACTAAAAATAAATTATTACAATTCCTTCAATAATTAATCGAAAGGAACTTCGTTCCATCCGGGTGTCCCTTGACACCTCTCAAGTTTTTTTTTACATAAATTGCATATACTATAATTATGTACTGGCTTCATTATAAGAAAAATATCGATGAACACTGTCTTTTTTAGGTGGAGGCATTACAATGGTTTACACAGGTTTTTATTTCAACAATAAAAGTACACGATAGATATAAGCCACTTATAATTCACACTGTTTCCGGAAGCATCACATTTCTAACAGCACGGACGATAAGAAGTAATAACAATTACGAATCCAAACTGCAAAAACAATACATATAAACACGCCGCGACACGTTTCGTCGTAGCGCTCGCGCCGAAATCAAACAAATTATTATTTTAATAAGGTATACTTTTGCATGGCGTCGCGTCGCGTCGTGGTTCAGCCAGCCTGAGTGCTTTGAGTCTGACCGTGTGCCGCCGCGCGCCGCCGCCGTTGGCCACCAGGGAAAGCGCTTCTTAAAGGGTTAGCCTATGGGATAGGGTTACCCTATAAGATATGGTTTTTGTAAGGGTAACGTAACGTGCATGTTTTAACAACTTATTTATAGGGAAACCCTTTTAAAGGCTTTCCATATGATACGGTTAGTCGATCGAAAGGGTTACCAAGCGATAGGGGTTTTTGATCCAATAAAAATATTCAAGCCTATCAATAAGCCGCTAAAAACCCACGTTAGGGAAAGCGCTTCCTGTCCCTGGCTAATACTCATTTAATGCTAAAACATTGAATGTATAAAACTCGAATTTTCGAATCACAACTCGACGATAATTCGAGTTTTACACATTCAATTATAAAATGAGTAATACGTAACTCGAATTGTTGTCGCACCTCGGATAAGTAGCTGTGTATTAAAATAACTGAGCAAGTGACTGGTCTTAAGGAAGATAATACTTTATCTCTATACAACAAACGTCAAAAATGTGTCAACCTGTTATAAGATTAGGTCTTATAACAGGTTGACACATTTTTGACGACCCTTAAAACTAACTAACTTTTGACTAAGGTGCCTAGAAAATTTCACGTTCACTTTTAACTTTAAACAGTAGTTCATAAAATAGTTTGAAAAGTTATCTAAGCCTTGATCCAAACACCATTTTAAATAACTTCTCCTTTTTAAATGATTTTACTTCTACCAACATCGATCTGTTTTTGACATTATTATATTTTATGTAACTTCACTCAATTTGCTTAGGGTTTAGGGCACTCAGTCTTACAATTGCCATACTAAATCCACGAAGGTCTGAGACTAGTTGTAACCTCATATATTATTTGTAGGTCGGCTTTACCCTACCGGCGTTGAGAGGTCGTTCCTGCCGCTACGTGACAGATCTGGCCAAAGCTATATCTGTCCCGGTCATACATGTGAATGGGGACCACCCGGAGGTAAGATAAATATTCCATTTCGTTTCTTACAAGATTTTCCTTTTAAGTATTTCACAAGTTTGTAAACTTTTGTGAGATTGTTGTTTACAGCAACATAATCTTTGAAAAGCATGCTCATGTCTCGTTTAGAAAATGTTCCCCTAATTAATTTAATAATATTTGCGCCTTGCAAATGTTTTAAGTGGGGTCAGGAAATTAAAATTAACTACTTTTCTTTTGGGACCAACGCCGTATACTTACAAAGAAAATACTGCATTTTTTTATCATCATTTCAGCCGCATAACGTCCACTTTATCTTATACCTTTAAACGAGCAATTCTTGTATATTTATATGTATGTATATAAATTTATTTCTGTGATCTCGGAAACGGCTCTAACGATTTCGCAGAAATTTGGTATATGGGGGTTTTTGGGGGTAAACAATCGATCTAGATTAGTCTTATGTTTGGAAAAACGTTTTTATGCGTTTTTCTTTCCACGCAGAATATGGTCGCTAATTTCATCCTGTCGGCCACTGTCCGTCTGGTCCATCGGGTCCAGCGGATCCAGCGGATCTAGCGGGTCTGCAGACGCGGACGGCAAGAAACGAGTGGTACGGGTTCGAATCCCGCTCGGTGTCTTAATTTTGTTTTTTTTTTTTTTAAATATGTTCATGTTTACATATTCTTTTTAAAATTTTATTAAAATAATTTCACCTAAACACCACCATACTACAATAAATAGTAAAAACCGAGCAAAGCTCGGTCGCCCAGGTACTTATATCATAAATCTAATCAAAAAGTCTTTTAAAATATTTGTTCTTTTGAGGAGAAGATATTATTCATTATTACGAAAATACTTCATCCTCATTATCATTTCAGCCGCATAACGTCCACTTTATCACATCATTATTGTAATCAAAATAATTTCTTTTAATATTTTTTGTTCTTTGGGGGAGTTTTAAGATATTATTTTGGGGGAGTATTAAAGCTCATATACACAGTACAAGTTTATTGCCTGATACAGAACGACGAGTTAAATCATATATTACTTTAATTACATTATATGCAACAGGCAAGAAAGTAGCACTATCTAAATGGGCCCTTATCATCTTCTTTTTCTTTCTTTCAGCTTGTTGTAAAAGCCACGAACATAGCTTTCGAGTACCAGAGGAGGTTCCGCAAGGACGTGTTCATAGATTACAATTGCTACCGACGGTGGGGCCACAACGAATTAGATGACCCTACGTTCACCAACCCCCTCCTGTATAAAGTTATACATAATAGAAAGTGAGTGTCTATTGCCAAAGAGAGAAAATTTCTCTTAGCACGTTTCTAGTTACATCCTTAGCTGAACACCTTCGGAAGCCGAGGGCTTTTTAGCTCTTCCTTCTCCAAAAATGATGTACTTGTCACAATGGTCAGATTATCATCATCCAATGATGTTAGAAAGAATAATAAATATAAATATATAAACAATGTCCTTTTTAATTAAGTACAAATATTTTAAGGGGTGATTCAGTCCATCATATCGAACAACTTTTCCCAATGAATGTATATCGAAATACGAAATATATTTTTTCGGTTTTCATACAAATCGAAGTAGTCACGTGATATCATTACTATGGAAAATGAAAATTTTCTTTTCGTATTTTGATATACATTTATTGGGAAAAGTTGTTCGATATGATGGACTGAATCACCCCTTAAAATATTTGTACTTAATAAAAAAGGACAATGTATATATATATGTTCACACAGATTGTACTAGCCTCAAAATAAGTTCGATACTTGTTTTAACTTGACGATTTATTATTAATAGCCATCAATGTCCCAGTATTGGGCAAAGGCCTCTCTCTCACTACTCCATGACTCTCGATTTTGTGCTATTAATTGCCAGTTCTTATTGTATTTATTAAGGTCGTCGCACCAACGTGTCCGAGGGCGGCCGCGGTGTCGCTCGCCATTTGGGATCCAATTGGTAACCCTTTTTGCCCATTGGTCCTGGCACATCCTGACTACGTGTCCAGCCCAGTCCCACTTCAAATTAGCTGCTTTTTCTGCAACATCTATTATTTTGGTTTTTGAGCGCAGAGTGGTGTTTCGTAAGCGGTCTGAGAGTTTAACCCCGAGTATACTACGCTCCATACTTCGCTGGCAAACCTTCAGCATGTTTTTTTGAACGTCCGTCAAAGCCCAAGTTTGTGCTCCATACGTGAGGATGGGAAGAATGCACAGGTCCATGAGCTTTCTTTTAAGGTGCAGTGGTAATTTGCCTTTCATTAGATCTTTCATAGACCAAAAGCTTTTCCAAGCATTTTCGACTCGTTTTTTGATCTCGTCCTCTTGTCTGGACTGGAATGAAACTATTTGGCCTAGATACACATATTCCTGGACATATGCAATAGCTTCCCCATCTACAAAAACCTGGTGTTCGGTATGGTTTGTTATTATTTTGGTCTTTGACATGTTCATCTGAAGCCCAGTCCGAAGGCTCGCCAAGCTGAGGTCTTCTAGCATAGATTGCAATTGTTCTGCTGACGAAGCGAAAAGAACTATATCGTCAGCGAAGCGTAAGTTTGTTAACTGGACTGTGTTTACATTAATTCCCTTGCCTCGCCACCTAGGTTCTATTACTCTAAAAATTTCTTCTAAGGTGCTATTGAATAATTTAGGCGATAGAGGGTCACCCTGTTTTACTCCTCTATTAATAGGAAATGCTGAAACTTGACGATACTATATTTTAAAACAAAAACATATTTAGATAAACCGCCAAAAAGATCATTGATCATTTTCCATCTTGACCTTACCGGGGTTCAAAACCCGTGACCTCCGGTGTGAAAGCATAGCATGATGACTACTTGGCCACAGGGGTCGTCAATAAAGAGACGTAGGAATGTTTTAGAAAAAAGAAAAATACTTTATTTTAATTTGACGACCTCCGTGGCGTAGTGGTCACCATGCTAGTCCGCAACACAGAGGTCCTGGGTTCGATTCCCGGTCAGGGCAAGTTGGAAAATGGCCTTTTTCAAACTGTCCTGGGTCTTGGATGTTTAGCTATATATATATTTGTTATAAAATATAGTATCGTTGAGATAGTATCCCATACCACAAGTCTCGAACTTACTTTGGGGCTAGCTCAATCAGTGTAATTTGTCCCAATATATTTATTAATATTATTTATATAATTTTCGTTTTTTTTAGATGTACTTCTATAGAGTATATTATTTATTGATAGTTGAACCTTATCTGCAGTACAGTTTTTCCGACTAGTTCAAAATCTCTCACAAAGACTTAAAAATTGATAAAAATATTTAGTTTTATCATTAACTCCTCTTGATATTTACTCACTTCAGATAAACTAATTTATAATTTTTTGAAATATTTCAAATGAATAAATTGAATACATTTCTGTCTCTAATATTTCATAGCTATTAACAGCGGGGAGGGTAGTTTATATTTTAATATTCTCATAGCTTGAGGACGAGGCAATAACGTACTAACTGCAAATTAATATTTTAATAACGAAATGTCTCATAACTTTCATATCACGTAGCTACCATATTAACCCTTATCAAGTAGTATTAAATCAGTTCGTATAAAATATTGCTATCTCTCTTAATCGAATTATATAATTTAGAATTTCATTTCATCCAAAGTATAAGCATTCTTCTTTTAAATCTTTTTCTAAATGTTCGTTTTGTTCGAGTTGCGGTTGTTATTTTTGTAATGATTTTTAAAAAAGTTAACATATACGAAGCTACTTAACGAAGCTTTATAACAATTTAACCGTTCCTTTACCGCCAATACCAGACACAATAGTAAGACAATGGACGTGGACATTTATAATTGACCGGGACGACATTAATAAATTTGATGCCTTATATAACAAATAATTTTAAAACCAAAAAACAAGCGCTGAGAAAGAAAGAAAGAAAAAAATGTTTATTTGGTATAAGTACTTATAACACTCAATACAACAAAATAAATGAGCTCTAACAATTGTCAAGTGTTTCTTAACAGTGTATTAAAGCACGATGATATAAAAAAACCGGCGTTATTTGACAAAGAACGCAAGTAATACGCTACCTAGTTGCAGTCTAAGTTGTTCTGTAACTCAATTATCTAAAGACACAGAATGCGCGGAGACAATAAATTAATTCGAGGCGAGAACTGCAGGAATCCACAAATTTGCTGCTCTACTCCAGAGCTCACTTAATAGTACAACTATAAATAATTTATAACTTACTCTATACAATGTGCTTTACACTTTCTAAGGTTGCCTGTCCATGAAGCGAAGCGGTGCGAGAAAGTATAGTAATGGAGCGGAGTATTTTATTTTATTTGGAAAACCATATCTAATATTTACTTAATAACTCTTAACTATCTAGGAACACAATTAACATGTTTTCGCATAATAATAACAAAACTTGCTTACTATATCATACTAAATATTTAAACAATAATAAAAGTAATAACACACAATACTGTCTAGGTAAGTTTTAAGGAACCTGATCGAACCACTTTTTAATTAAAAAGTTCTTAAATTTGTACAATATCAGCGATATTTCTTCTCTCAGATAAAGGCAGAAGATGATATTTTTTACATCTTCTATCGTATACCGTGATGAAGTTTTTGCATTTATACTGTATGGGCTGTGTCTGTCCATAGACGCGGAGATAAGTAGCAGAGCGGAGATGCGGCCTTTTTTCATACGCGGAACTAGGCCGCGAGCACGCGACGAGTCATTTGAGCTGAAATAAATTCCGCTCTGCTTTCCTGGTCGATCTCACTGCACTTGTTCTCATCCCTGCGGTTTCAAATCTCTTTTCACAGAAGTGAAGCGCATATTTCAATGCAATTCGATTGGTTAATTTTGGCACCACTCCGCTTCTAATTCCTCCTCTCCGCTCGAGTGGACAGGCAACCTAAAGGCAATAAGTATAGCCCTTAAAGGAAAATGCGCAGATTATTCTGAAATCCTGGAGTACGGTGAAATATGAAATACTAATCCAGATCGAATTGGAAAACTAGTTGTTCTGTTTCATATTAGGTATGTCTTAGATAATTTATATACGATAAGGAGCCTTTTAAAATTTGTATCATATGTCCATAACTATTACTTTTACTCCAGATCAATACCAGATCTGTATGCCGAGAGGCTGGTGTCAGAAGGAGTGCTGACCTCTGCCGAGGTGACCAGTATCACTGAGAAGTACTCCAAGTATTTGCAGTCACACTACGAGGCTGTTCCATCGTACAAACCTGAAGTAAGTAAAGTGTTCCCGTGGATGTCGTAGAAGGCTACTTAGAAAATGCGCTAAGAAGCTTATAAACATCAATGAGACCTCTCCAACCCGTCTGGCCAGCGTGGGGAGTGTAGGCCAAATCTTCTCGCGCACGAAGGGTTCCGTACCATTATCGATACAAATCAACATTTTATACGGGATTAAATATCTATTTTATTTTAATTTTTTTATTTATTATTAAAATAAAAATAACACTGAGTATTTTGTGAATATTTTAAAGGCCTACCTGTTGCAATTATTGATATCGAGCAAAAAAGGGCAAAAAAAATCGCGTTTGCTGTTTATTTTATTTTTAATATTTGTTGTTATGGCGGCAACAGAACTACCTTTTCACATTACAGTTCTTGAGATACAGCCTGGTGACAGACAGACGGACAGACAGCGAAGTCTTAGTAATAGGGTCCCGTTTTTACCCTTTGGGTACGGAACCCTAAAAAGACCTGATTATGATGATGAGATTGTTAATCATTATGTTAGAGTCCTGAGAGTTTAACTTTTGCTACTTTGTAATTAAGCGGACATTTTTTTTAAATTAAAATAATCCTGATTGATATGTAAAAAGTATAATCAAATTACTTCAAAATCCGTCCTTGCTTGTTTAACTTTATTAAATGTAATAGGCGAACTTAAAGCCATATAAGCCAAAGGCTTTATCTACCAGTCAACCCACTGTCAATTAATCAAGTCTTTAGAAGGAGATGCAAAATGTTATTTTTTATAAATATGAGAGTAAGGTTTTGAATTTATTGCTTTTATTGTAATAAGTTACATGTTTGTGTAGATTGTTGGCGAAAATAAACTAATTTTTATCTTTATCTTTATCTTTAGAATTCCTCCCACTCCGATATCGAAATGACTGTGATTAATTGTCTTTTATATTGTATCTATATAAGGAGTGTACGTACCTATCTATAAGTATATGTATTTCCATTCACAACTGTCTTTTAACGTCGTAGCCTTTCATCACGTTTAAAGACCATTGCTGATAAAGCGGTCGCCCCGCCGTTAATGTATTTGCGGCTAGAATTTATAATTTATTAGCTATGTTATAACATGTGATTAGGGCTCATATATCTTCCTTCCTCTGCTGGCTTTAGGCCAAAACCACTGGGAAGATGTGCACTGTTTATTTTGGGGGTAAGCTAACTTAAGGAGCCATTTTATTCCCAAATTATTGTACCTATGCCACTTACACGGTTTGTGGATTACTACTTTTGTTTTTAAGTTTTTTAACAACTAATACAAACTGAAAAATAAAGGTATTTTTTAACATATAAAAAATCAGAAAATACGTTAAAAGTTAATGAAAAACTTACCTCAAGAAACCTATATTGAAATATGAAAATTTTTGGTTTTGGTTCCCATAGAAAATCCAATCTGCCGATCGGACATTTTGTATGGGAGGCATTTTTTTGTATTTCGCAAATATTTTTTGGGAAAGAATTTCAGTAAAATTAAAATAGTTTCAGTATATTTCGTCAAGAAAATGTACGATGTCAGGCTATTTTAAAAATATTCCATAGATTTTCTGCTTTAATCTCAATATACCTATATTATGTGGTACAACAAAAACAATTAATACGAGTAGCAAATCTACACATCAGCCCTTCAATCCGCTGACTTCACATTTAATTAAATTGAAGCATATAACTTCAACATGCAACCCAACGAGGCTTGATCACAATACATCTTCATTACTGACAACATCTCAACCGAAAATGCACCTTTTATAACGCACACAAAGTCCCATTTCCCCTGGTAATGAGTAAATAACTAATGACGTAGGTTAAACTTAGACCATTTAAATCTCGAAGGTATTATCGTTTAAGTGCTGTCCTCATTAGAAAACAAATCTTTGGATTAAATTCTTCAAACGAGGCTAAGCTATTCAAATAACTTGATTACGATTCGAATGAAGATCTCCTTGAATAGTTTTTGCCCATTTAAGTACTTACTTACCCTTATATTCATAAAAAATAATGAAAGTTTGCTATAAATTACCCATATATAAAAAAATATTACCTATTTTAGTTAAAACAAGTTTTGTCCCTTTTTCCTTTTTTGAATATTTGACTTTAAAAAACGAGACAAAACATTTTTTTATTTTTTTATTGAATAAGGGGATAACATACTACACAAATGAAAAATAAATAAGGCATAGCTAAAATAGGCAGAATTTTAGATGAGTGCGGTGCTCTCACGGGACTGTCGTCTGGTTCAAATATGAAATAAAAGAGGCTAAGTACGGCCGAAACCTTTTTATTTCTCATGTTTGTGTGATAAATGTTTATATTATTTGATTGATAGTTTCAAGTAGGTAGATTATAAAGCCTTTCTGTTTTTTTTTTTAAACTTTTTATAACATGTTTATTGAGAAAAAAGTAATAACAACAAAAAAAACTTAACTAAACTTTCTGTTTAGTTGTTCAATTGGTTGTAATTTTTTTTTTACTTAGAATTGACTCACATTTAACTTTACGACTACAGGTACCATATACTTATTTATATAACAAAGGTACCTAGTCTAGTGCTGTATCTTACTTCAAAAAATGCCTTATAATAACTTCGATAGCGTTGCAATCAAAATCTAAATCTGATATAACAAAAAATATATTTTTTTTCTTGTTATATGAACTATATCATTTGCAAGCTAAAAAGCAGCGTACAGAGGCCAAATCCTGCTGTGGCCTAGTATATAAATATTCTGGTAGTACAGAAAGGGCGGTGCTCCTGCAGTGGAGACTGAAAAAGACTTTATGATGATGACGATATCTTTTGCAGATATCGTATTACCAAGACCAATGGTCTAAGATGGACCCTGCTCCTCGTAGCGTCGAGACCTGGGACACCGGTGTCGACACTAATCTCCTAAAGATTGTTGGTCAGGCTTCAGTCAGCTATCCCAGAGACTTCGTGAGTATATTAGCGGTACCTCATATTGAAATAACCTAACCTAGCCGTGTGATTTCCCAGAGTAGAATAGGACCACTCCAAGTCCTCCCGTGAATGTGGTAAAAGGCGACTTAGGGAATACAAGCTAAACAAGGACTATAAACATCAATCAGACCTCTCCAACCCGTCTGGTCAACGTGGAGAGTGAAGGCTAAATCTTCTGGCTGCTCTGGCCAAGTATGACTCTGGTAGTACAGAGAGTGTCGTGCTCCTGCAGTGGAGGCTAAAAAGAATTGATGATGATGATTATATATTGAAAATCGCCTCCAAGGTCATCATCATTAGAGCGTATTTGCCCGGTTGCATCCTCAGCAGTAATGTTTCAGAGCCCGGGGTCCGCTACCTAACCAAATCTCCTCCAGAGTATATAGGTAGATCTATATTGACCCAGCAATAGTACAGTACTAGTGTGGTTGCAACGATCCTGTACCATGTTTACCAGCTGTATCATACTTGATACAACTTTGGGGCAAACTCAATCAGTATGATTTATCCTTATCTATTTATTTATTTCTGTTTCAGAATATTCATCCACATCTAGAAAAAACTCACGTTAAAAATCGCCTTTCGAAGCTGTCTGAGGATAAGGAGCTGGACTGGGCAACTGCAGAGGCCCTGGCTTTTGGTAAACTAGATTTTTCCTCACTGTGCTAAAAATTATCTAGGCTTTAAAATAAATAAGGAAATACAGAAAATATACTGTTTTACACGAACACAATTTTGTTCAGCCCAAAAAATATCGAAACTTTGTTTTACCATATTCATCTAAGGGATGGTGTAGTTTGTTTTGATGCAAACGTGATCTGTTATCTAAAGATCTACCTTCTAAGTCTTACGGTTATATTCCGTGCAGAAGTAAAAACCGATCGAGTGAATGGGCGAAATCAAAATAGTTATATTTTAATTTCCTTTTCCATCTTAACACCCACCATCAGGCTCAATGAGGCCTTTAAGGTCTTACGGTTCTGGGCTCTGTTTAACACGTTAAAGACAAGAACGTAATGATTTATCCTTCCTTATATATCCTTCCATCTACCATATTGTGAAAATGACCAAAGATTTGAATCTTTGGTCATTTTCACAATATGGTTATGTTATATGTATGTTAGTTAGTTATAATTAGACATTTACAGGCAATTTTACAGAACAATAAGTATAAGGCTTTAGCTTACTCAGCTTATTAGTAAATTCTGTACAAAATTATGAAAGCACAAATAAGGGACCACTTCAAGATGTAATGTAATGCTTGTAATTAGACACTATCGCGAAAAAGCAATGCTGCAATAATAGTTTAAGTATGTTTATTATACGTATTTATATTTATGTATGTTTATGATTTGTATTTATTATTGTTAAATATATGTAATAACAAAATAAACCATAAAATATATCTACATTATTTTATGGTTTATTTTGTTATTATAAATGCCTTATTATAATACACCCTAATTTATTTCTTTAGATATACCTACTTGCTTTATTAAATTTGCACCCCATCTATCATCTTTTCTATTGCGTCCCTAAGGTGAACTGGTGGACAATGCTTAGCATTAAGTTGTACCTTTTGTACTATAATCTTAAGATTATAAGTGCAATAAATTAAATTTAAAAAAAACAGGTTCACTGTTGATGGAAGGGCGTCACGTGCGGCTGAGCGGCGAGGACGTCGGCCGCGGAACCTTCTCCCATCGCCACGCCATGCTGGTGGACCAGCAGACTGAGGGCATATACATACCGCTCAACCATATAAATACGGAGCAGAAAGGGTTTTTAGAGGTAAGGGGTCTTAGTAACACTACCTATTTCTTAGTTTCCTCAAGGACATTTTTACGCAATAGCTCGAATGCGACGGTCCCGTTTTGCGTGGGGAGCTGACGCCGACCTCAGTTTTTAAACCAGCCCAGCTCCTGCGGGAAGCTTAGAACGCCTTATGTGTGCGACACCATAGCTCCAGGAGGAGATGGCTCGCAGTTTCTTTAGCCTCCATGCATGCACAGAGGTCTTTTAGTTAGACCTAGGGTGAAAAGGTGTTTGTTTGTTACACAGTGACCAGTAATGAGGTCAATCATGCGGCGTCGGTTCCTCCGTGGCAGTGCTAACAGACGTCGGGATAAGCGGCTATCCTATTAAGGTAGGGCTCTTTAGCCTGCTGGATGTCCAGAGGAATTGCCAAGTAAAACTACCTAATGTCCCGTGTGTTTATGCTTGTATAAGCAAATACTTAATAGAAAAAGATAAACACCGACGACCCAGCACAATTTGAAAAATACAATTTTCCAACTTAAAAATGAATGCGTACAAACTGACCTACGCGCTAATCGTATTACCGAAACAACGTTTCAGCCCAACACAAACCAAATAAAAACACCAAAATAAAACGAAAATCTCGTTTGCTGAAAATGCTAACAGGTATAAAAGCGCAGCGTACCAATGTCCTCTACAATGTAAAATTGAAGCTGGAAATGTAAATCCGCTTTAGAAGTGCTGTACAAACACTAACGTTTTAGTTCCGTGCGATATTAAATGTGGCAAAAACGAATTTGAAACTTTTTTTACCGACTTAAAAAAGGGAGGAGGTTATCAATTTGTTGCGATCTTTTTTTTGTAATGTATGTTCACCTATTATTCAAAGACACGCCTGTACCGAAAAATTTTGTAGCTTGCCGGTTTAGTAGCATGGGGTGACGTCGATTTTAAGTTTTGAAAAATGATTACTAGTCACTACCATTTCTTTGTCCATTAAGGGGCAAAATGAGTATTTGATGTCTTGCGGCCCTAGGCTTTGCTTAGTGCCGGAAGGCTCAAAAGCCACTTCTAGTGTGATGGTAGCGAGTGAAAAAAAAACAAAAATATGGTAAACTGTCATAGCTGGTTAGTATAACTACAAGAAATATCGTAGTGTAATGGAAAAATGTAGCAGATATAAACAGGGACAACCATTAAAATAGTTTTGTTAAGCTTTTAGTAAAATATTAAATAAAATACTCACCTATTTCTATATTTAATATCTAGGGAAAGTATTAAAATAATGACCTATCTATACAATGGATGGAACATATGTACCCGTAATAAATCAAACCGCGGGCTATACCATATCACTTTAGTACAGTAACAGTCAAATAACAATAAAATTGGCACTTCCATCTTGGAATGACGATTTTTTTATTTATTTCTTGACCGTTATTTAAATTTCCTTATCCTATAGTGATCTAGCCCGTGGTTCGATTTATTACGGGTATGTCCCTTCTGCGTTGTATATTTAATAACAACGCGCATAAAATTAAGTACCTTTGCATTCACTAGCAAGGTGTAAACTTGTAGCAAGTCGTAGAGGGCAGTCGTAGACGATAGTAGCGGTGTAGACCCCGTGTAGCCGAATGACGTAGGCGTCATAGCTAATCGTAGCACTTGTCTACGACGAACGCTCAAAACATTTTACGCTCGAAACCAAACGAGCTTTCAACAAAAAACATGATACAATGTATAACACTTTCCAGAATGTTTATGACTATAGACGGAGATTAATTGTCATTTTTACGTGTCTGGCTGAGTGAACTATAAGTTGTTAAAGTTATTACCTACTTTGGTTTTTAACTACGGCACTATCGTCAATATACGGAAGCTTTTCACACTGTACCAACTCAAATTTAGCCTTCTTTACGTTACTCGAGTAAATAGTAGCTAAGACTCTTAATAAACAAAGCCGGCTAATCCAATTAGTTTCACTTTACGAGGTCGTAATGTCTGATTTATTAACATTACCGCTACTTTCTCTCTAACGATGTTGATCCTGGATAACATTGGTATGTCACAAGTTTTTATGAGAAAACGGTGAATTTTGGATAGACACTGTCAAACAAGTTTTAAGTAATATTATAGAATTAATATGAGAACGGAAACTTATGTATGAGTTCCGTAATATGAGTACGGAAACTCGCAGTGTCCCCCGCAACATGACTTCCCTGCACCTCTCCCCCGTTCTTTGAACATTGAAACTCACACATTGACGTGTGCACGGATATATGGTTGCGTTTGTGGTAGTAGTAGGCATGATGATACTCCGCTTCTATTAAGTACCATACCCGTGCCTCTTACTCCGTAGCAGCACAGATGAAAACGAAACAGAGAACGCGCTTAGATGAGGCATTCATATATTTGGAGTAATAAATCACGTTATACCTCATTATTTTATTTAGGTAACGGGTTACTCACGTATATAGTCAGCTACTACGTATAGCCGGTGCGGTGTACGGGCCTGTTGTCACATTCGCCCTGATGAAGACCTCCGGATGAGGTCGAAACAAGTCGGCAGTAGCTCTCTACGTGAGTAACGCGTTCACTAAATAAAATAACGTTATACCTCTAATTAAATAAAAGTTCCCAATTTCCAATAACCTGCGATTCCCAAAGGTCACCTCCCAAATCATCGCATATATTGCTGGCAACTTCACACCAACCTAACTTTGTGATACCTACTTATTTCCCACTTCCCTGATTTCCCAGGTGGCCAATTCAATCCTTTCGGAGGAGGCAGTCCTGGGCTTTGAGTACGGGATGGCGTACGACTGTCCAGATAACCTGGTGGTGTGGGAGGCGCAGTTTGGAGACTTCTACACTGGAGCGCAGATCATTGTGGACACGTATATCGCTTCTGGAGAATGTAAGTTCCAACTTTAATACCTACTTTAATTTGTTAGGTCCAACAAGTCATATCAGAATATTCAGATACATTTTTCTAAATGCCTGGCTAAAAAAGTTACCTTCTTAAAGAGATAATCTGAAGTGATACCCATCTTGTATCTCTTTACCTCTTATGGAAATTTACTGTTGCAAGAATGAGACTTCGCTAAACATCAAAAGTAATAGAATAACCTGGTTGCTGCTTAATACGAAAATTTAAATGACATGGACTTATGTTTATGTGACTTTTCTTTTTATTAGAGTCATACACGTCCAGGCGTATTTCATACAAAAAAATACGCCATTACGTTTTAAAACAGGTTATACCATGAAGTTAGAGTCTAACTTCATGGGTTATACTTTTGCAAAGATTTAGAATATACAAGTAGTGTACTTTTACTTCTACGCGGAATATCCCAACACATTTCTATGAGAAATAAATATTGTCTATGAGATTTGTATGAAACAGCACGTCGGCACGTGACCTATACTAGAATATGATAAAGCAAGTACTGCAAGAAGAAAATGACCATCCATAAGTCAAGTTATTTGCGCTGGCTGTCGGGTGCGGCGGCACGCGTGTACCGAACTATTTTAGTTAGCTTGGTAACATGTAGGTAGTTAGACTAAGTAATATAAAAAAAACAAGAAACAGAAAAGTAACAACAATATTTATTTTTGTTAACTAGATTTAAAATACGCTTTACGCTAAGCAGTAAGTATTACCTTATCTTATAAACCTAATCTTAAAATTAATTTTTGTTTAATAGATATAAGTTTTAAAGTAATAAAAATAAAATGTGGTAATTGAGAAGAAGGGTCGTGAGTCCAATTAATCGCACCGCAACGTTACCGGTAATTAAAAAATCAAACCACTGTCCTGGTAGTGTAGGTAGATGGTGATGTTGCAGAATTCCGGTGCGGCAGACTATTTAATAAAGTCGGGTAGGATGGCCGAAGGGGTAGTGTAGTAGTTCCAGCACGCGAGCGGAGTCGTCGTAGGACACGAATTTCTTGCCCGAAGAAAAGAACCCTGGAAGCCGGAAACCGGACGTTTTACTGATTGCCCTCTTCCTTTGTTTGACTGCAACATCATTGTCCGAGCAAAGCAGGTGGAATGATTTAGACAAGAAAAGTAATCAATGATGTGGCATTCATACAAAATTAAATTTAGCATCCAAAATCAACTTTAGGTGAAAGGTACATTCGGTGAAATGACGGAACATGATTTAGCAAACCATTAAAATAGAATAATGAGTGATGAATATAGGTAGATGAAATAAGTTATAATGGTAATAATTACATGCATTCTGCATTATTGCAATAGCAATTTACTAATTCTACTTATGAATTTATTTTTTACAATGTAGGTATCCAATAATCAATCTCACAATTTAGAACTTACTTCTACAAAAGAATTTGCAACACTCACCCAGTATCGGGGTAAACACTTCACACAATAAATTAGTAAAAGGTTAAAAATATATTTATGTAATATAGAAACAGTTTATCAAATAATAATTTTATCGGAGCTAGACAATGCGCAGTGACACCTTGCAGGTAGAACAGTCGCTTCGCTGTGACTCGACACTTGACACCGATGTGCGGAGTTCGGAGATGCGTAAGTACTTCAACGTCATTCATGCCACAATTGCGGATGTAATCTCACAGGAGAAGTAGTTTAATAGTAGTTAAAATTGTGGTGTCAGTTTTGTTTAAATTTGTTTTAAATAGAAATTAAGGTTGTAAATAGTTAGGTTAAGTTTAGGTATAGGTTATTTGATATTAGTTTAGATAATTTCTGAGTATATTAAGGCGAGTTTGTAACAAACATCGTTACACGCGTACGGCTCCGACGCGCGCGGACGCCCTCTACGGCATGCCTACGCATCGGTTGGTAAATCTTACCTTAGGCAACTCGAAATATCTGACATCACTATAGCTAGTAACACACTGTATAACAAAGAAATAAATCCACTTATTGTTTCATAATCCTACTTCCTACTAATATTATAAATGCGAAAGTGAGTTTGTATATTTGTTTGTTTGTCTGTTACCTCTTCACGTTCAAACTACTGAACTGATTTGGATAAAATTTGGTATGGATATAGTTTGAGACTCGGGGAAGGACATAGGGTACTCTTTATTCCGAAATTCTCACGGGGAGCGAAGCCCGCGGGTACAGCTAGTATCCAATAATTCATCTAGACAACATAATCCGTATTTATTTATCCGCATTTCCGGACATTCCCCATTCTATAGGACCGTTTACCAATTTGATTTATAGAGACTGGGAAACATATCTATCTGTCAAACAAACTCCAACAAATATTTGATATATGGTTATTGATGGAAATACGAAGATAGGACCATTGTCCTGCACATGCTTGCTGGATCCTTGTTTATGTGATGAAATTCGTATTTGATACCTTATAAATTATTTCTTCTTAAACTAATAACTTAATTACTTATTAACTTCTTAAATTTATACCGTATTGTGTATCAAATGAAAGGGCTAAATTTAAATAATACTAGCTGTGCCCGCGGGCTCCGCTCCCCGTGGGAATTTCAGGATAGAAACTATACTACGAGTATGTCCTTACCCGAATCTTTAACTATATCCATACCAAATTTCATCTAAGTCGGACCAGCTGTTCTTGAGTTATAAATAGTGTAACTAACACGACATATTGTTTTATTTATTAAGATGCGGATATATACATTATTAGATGTTACTTCCTTTTGTGCTTGCATTAACTAGGTAAAAGTAGGTACTCACTCATCTAGTTATTTCAGTAAGAATTTTCCCGTAGTCATGTTTTAGTTTTTTTAAACAATAATAAAGAAATTCGTATTCCTAAGGCAGTTTTCATTTCAAGAGACTGGAAGAATTAATATTTGAATATGCCAAACAAGAATTTGCATAGCAGTTGCTGTGTTAGCAGCTAAAGTTAGACAGCTTCCATAAATCTGCCTTCAAAGCAGAGATTGTGTAAGTTTAACGATGACGTCGGTCCATGTAAATGACAATCAAACAACCCTTAAATACATTAATAATAAATAAATATATAGGGACAAATTACACACATTGAGCTAGCCCCAAAGTAAGTTCGAGACTTGTGTTATGGGATACTAACTCAACGATACTATATTTTATAACAAATACATATATAGAAAAACATCCAAGACCCAGGACAATTTGAAAAGGCCATTTTCCAACTTGCCCTGGCTGGGAATCGAACCCAGGACCTCCGGATTGGCGGTCTAGCGTGTTGACCATTACGCCACGGAGGTCGTGGAACATTTTCACCTTTTTATAACCGTTATTTGTGATTGACGCCCCAACCCCAAGTATAATTATCTTATTTATCTTTTGAATAAGTAATATTTCGATTTAGTTTCTATTTTTAGCTGCAGCTTGCAATTGCACTTATAATTTGTGATGTTTTGTGATTGGAACGATTCCAGTTAGTTATATGTTATATTATATTATTTGTATAAGAATTTACGCGCTTCTGAATACTTTCGCTATGTCGCGCAATACATGACGCTACTATCAGCTTCATAATAATAACGACAATTTTTCCTAGGTTTTTTTCTATGTTAAATTTCATCTAGTACCTAGGATGTAGAAAAGCACATTTAAACAATTTTAACAGTACTAACTCGTATTTTTGCATTACCTATTAATTTTACAGAAAAACATTTGCCTGCTATGATCATTTGTCCAATGTCTAAGAACTACCCAAAGAGTCATATTTATACTAAGTAGGTAAAACAAGTTTACTGCCTTAATGTGAGTGCTACTTTAACTTGGCTACAAACCTAGCTTGGTAAAGCATGAGTTGTATGCCGGAACAATTCTTTTTCTCAACTTTTATGGGTCCACGTACCTGTCAATCCTGTCACCCAGTAACGCCTAAAAAGATATTAAAATTAATCATTGTTGACAGCTAAATGGGTACGCAGCAACGGACTAGTGATGCTACTCCCGCACGGATACGACGGCGCAGCATCAGAACACTCTTCGTGCAGAGTGGAACGGTTTCTTCAGCTGACTGACAGCTTGGAGACCGCCCCAGACTCGGAGGCAGTGTGCATGCATGTGGTGAACCCTACAACACCAGCTCAGTACTTCCATCTACTCAGAAGACAGGTACAGATCTCTATACACCACAGCAAAATAAGTAGGTAAGCAGAAAGATGCTATTATATGCTCTGAGCTATTCAAAAATCGCCCTAGGCTCAGAAGCTATGTCTATGCATGTAGAGAACCCTACGGCACTAGTACAGCGATCCCATCACTTAAATGCGTACAGCTCTCTATACTCCCCAGCAAAATGGGTAAGCAGAAAATGCAACATACATTTCGTGCACTAAGGCAAGTTCCACCACATTCTGCGTTTAAAAAAATTATACCCTTTTCTTGAAGGGAAGAATAAGTTGAAATTTTATTCGCAAACTATTAGTTAATTCGTAATTTTTTGGAAGGTTACTTAGTAGTAAGTTTGGTAGGTAATAAGTTTTATATTTATGCAGATGGTGCGAAACTACAGGAAACCGTTGGTAGTGGTTGCGCCCAAGTTGCTTCTGAGGCTGGCAGATGCAGTCTCGCCTTTGTCGGACTTCGGACCTCGCACTCATTTCAAACCAGTCATTGGTATGTATGCACATAGCAACCTAGATTTCCTACCTTCATAGATAGTCACGTAGCTGTAATATATGTTTTACTCTAGACTGTATGGAGCCCAGAAGTTCACATGAAAAATAAGCACACTCATGCAAATTCTAGTTTTTAATTATAAACTTTGCACTTGAAGAACAATACTGTAGTGTTTCAACTTCTCTCGTTAAACCAAAAGTTGTAATTAATTGCAAAAGTTTTGTTGCCCCTTCTGCTATTAATATAATTAACTATAACAAGTCACGTGGCGATTTTCACTTCTTTTTCTGTTCATATGCGTAGAAGGCGACATTTGCTTTAGAATTTTTTAAGCTGCCTTTAATATATAGCTTATATAGAAACTGCCATTAAAGATGAAAACTGGAATCAGCGGCATAATACGGCCCTTCGAGAGACACATCCCAGAGATTAGGTGCTTATTATTGTTATATTAGGGACCAAACTTATTTGAACAAAGCTCTAATAAAATAATCAACAAAATATACTTTTCAAAGATTATTCCGTAAAATTTATATAGTATAGTTACTAAAAACTATTATGTACTCTAATGTTATAGGTAGAGATGGGCGGTGGGTATATACCCAATCTACCCATTTGGGAATATACCCGGTAGATTGGGTAAATACCCGGTAAATACCCGTATCTACCCATTTGGTGGGTAGATTGAATTTTATGAGTAATTACTTCGCAATTCGTATCCGAAAGTGTGTGCAAGCGCTGTATTATGCTTAAAATGCAGGTAGACGTCAAATCTGACATTAAAGTATATGAAACCACCATACTAATCATACTTTGAAAGTAGCCTCTTTGATTTATTATCATTTTTTTGCTGGGAAGTTTCCATTTTTTGCTAGGAAATGTTTGTAGACATAATTAGATGTTAAAATGAGCAATCAGAAATCTAATGCGATGTCAATATATGAGCACCCTCTTACATATATAGAGAGTAGGTATCTTTGACTGCTCATAAAAGGGCCAAAACTACTGATTTTGGGGTTGGTCTCGGAACAAAAGATGTTGGTATTGACAAGTTCTTCGATGCCCTATCAACAAATTATTACATTTCCCGCAAAATAGTATGCCGGGTATTTACCCGTATCTACCCGTTGTATGGAAACATACAAATTGACACGTCTAAGTTTAATTTTTTTGCTAGCAAATGTTTGTAGACCTAATTAGATGTTAAAATGAGCAATCAGACATCAAATGCGATGTCAATATATGAGCACCCTCATACATTATGTAGAGAGTAAATATCTTTGACTGCTCATACAAGAGCCAACACTACTGATTTCGGGGTTGGTCTCAGAACAAAAGATATTTGTATAGACGAGTTCTTTGATCCCCCATCAACTTGTTATAACATTTCCCACAAAATAGTATGCCGGGTATTTACCCGTATCTACCCGTTGTATGGGAACATACAAATTGACAGGTCTAAGTTAACATTTTTTGCTAGCAAATGTTGAAAGACCTAAATAGATGTTAAAATGAGCAATCAGACATCAAACTCGATGTCAATATACGAGCACCCTCATACATATATAGAGAGTGGGTATCTTTGACTGCTCATACAAGAGCCAAAACTACAGATTTCGGGGTTGGTCTCGAACAAAAGATATTCGTATCGACGAGTTCTTCGATCCCCCATTAAATTATTATAACATTTCCCGCAAAATAGTATGCCAGGTATTTACCCGTATCTACCCGTTGTATGGGAACATACAAATTGACACGTCTAAGTTTACATTTTTTGCTAGGAAATGTTTGTAGACTTAATTAGATGTTAAAATGAGCAATCAGAAATCTAATGCGATGTCAATATGTGAGCACCCTCTTACATATATAGAGAGTAGGTATCTTTGACTGCTCATAAAAGGAATAAAACTACTGATTTCGGGGTTGGTCTCGGAACAAAAGATGTTGGTATTGACGAGTTCTTCGATCCCCTATCAACAAATTATTACATTTCCCGCAAAAAAGTATGCCGGGTATTTACCCGTATCTAACCGTTGTATGGCAACATACAAATTGACAGGTCTAAGTTTGAATTTTTTGCTAGCAAATGTTTGTAGACCTAATTAGATGTTAAAATGAGCAATCAGACATCAAATGCGATGTCAATATATAAGCACCCTCAAACATATATAGAGAGTAAATATCTTTGACTGCTCATACAAGAGCCAACACTACTGATTTCGGGGTTGGTCTCAGAACAAAAGATATTCGTATAGACGAGTTCTTTGATCCTTTTTTTTTTTTTTTTTTTTTTTTTTTTGACGCGGAGAAAATCCCTTCGGATACCTTACCGGTTACGGGACACCGGTAAGGTTATGTGGTGTTACCACTAAAAACTCCGCGGTGTCACCTCTCAGCCGCTATCGGCCGGGACCGTGTGCTTCTTCATGCTCCACAGCCCCGGCGCGGCCGGCCGCTACTTAAGCGGCCCCGGATCGCCAACGGCCTCACGGCACCCTCTGCTGAATCAGAGGGGCCGGAGCAACCGCCGCCTTGGCCTCTTGGCCCAAGGACAGGCGCGCTGACACGCACACGCGCCTGCCTTCCACTCCGGAGGGCTGTCCGTTGGTCGATGGAATCCCGTTTCCACCGTCCAACCAGCCCTCATAATTTGGGGCCTGCGAAAGCAGGCCCTGCCCCAGTCCACCTGACGGCGACCGGGGCCCACACAGCCGGCCGCAGGGGATAGGGAGAGCGGCAACGTAACACCGACACTCCTCTTCCCCTGCGGCCCCACCGATGCCGTGCCAAGCGCCACGGCCGCGCTTGGTCGCGGAGGATAGGGCGAGCGGCAACGACACACCGACACTCCTCTTCCCCCGCGACCCCTACCACGGCTGTGATGGTAGGGGGGTCATCGTCACCCCCCTTCCCCCACAGCCAGGCCATTCCCTCCAGGAATGGCCTCCGCCGGGCCCGGGGTGGCCTAAGCCTCAACCCGGGCAATGGGTTCCTCTTAGCTTCCCTGCGACCGAGGCAACCGCAGGTACTGAGCCCCCCCATCGCGACAAGATGGGAACCACATCGGGGGGGAGTTCTTTGATCCTCTATCAACTTGTTCTAACATTTCCCACAAAATAGTATGCTGGGTATTTACCCGTATCTACCCGTTGTATGGGAACATACAAATTGACAGGTCTAAGTTAACATTTTTTGCTAGCAAATGTTGAAAGACCTAATTAGATGTTAAAATGAGCAATCAAACATCAAATGCGATGTCAATATACGAGCACCCTCATACATATATAGAGAGTGGGTATCTTTGACTACTCATACAAGAGCCAAAACTACTGATTTCGGGGTTGGTCTCAAACAAAAGATATTCGTATTGACGAGTTCTTCGATCTCCCACTAAATTTTTATAACATTTCCCGCAAAATAGTATGCCGGGTATTTACCCGTATCTACCCGTTGTATGGGAACATACAAATTGACACGTCTAAGTTTAAATTTTTTGCTAGGAAATGTTTGTAGACATAATTAGATGTTAAAATGAGCAATCAGACATCAAATGCGATGTCAATATACGAGCACCCTCACACATGTATACAGAGTAGGTATCTTTGACTGCTCATAAAAGGGCCAAAACTACTGATTTCGGGGTTGGTCTCGGAACAAAAGATGTTGGTATTGACGAGTTCTTCGATCCCCCATCAACTTATTATAACATTTCCCGCAAAATAGTATGCCGGGTATTTACCCGTATCTACCCGTTGTATGGAAACATACAAATTAACAGGTCTAAGTTTACATTTTTTGCTGGCAAACGTAAGTAGACCTAATAAGATGTTAAAATGAGCAATCGGACATCAAATGCGATGTCAATATACGAGCTTCCTCATACATGTATAGAGAGTAGGTATCTTTGACTGCTCATCCAAGGGCCAAAACTACTGATTTCGGGGTGGGCCTCGGAACAAAAGATATTCATATCAATGAGTTCTTTGATTCTCCATCAACTTATAATAACATTTCCCGCAAAATAGTATTCCGGGTATTTACCCGTATCTACCCGTTGTATGGAAACATACAAATTAACAGGTCTAAGTTTACATTTTTTGCTGGCAAACGTAAGAAGACCTAATAAGATGTTAAAATGAGCAATCGGACATCAAATGCGATGTCAATATACGAGCTTCCTCATACATGTATAGAGAGTAGGTATCTTTGACTGCTCATCCAAGAGCCAAAACTACTGATTTCGGGGTGGGCCTCGGAACAAAAGATATTCATATCAATAAGTTCTTTGATTCTCCATCAACTTATAATAACATTTCCCGCAAAATAGTATTCCGGGTATTTACCTGTATCTACCCGTTGTATGGGAACATACAAATTAACAGGTCTAAGTTTATATTTTTTGCTGGCAAATGTTTGTACACCTAATTATATAGTAAAATAAGCAATCAGACATCAAATGCGATGTCAATATACGAGCACTCTAATACATATATAGAGAGTAGGTATCTTTGACTGCTCATTCAAGAGCCAAAACTACTGATTTCGGGGTGGGCCTCGGAACAAAAGATATTTGTATCAATGAGTTCTTTGATTTCCTATCAACTTAATATAACATTTCCCGCAAAATAGTATGCCGGGTATTTGCCTGTATCTACCCGTTGTATGGGAACATACAAATTTACAGGTCTAAGTTTATATTTTTTGCTGGCAAATATTTGTACTTCTAATTATATAGTAAAATAAGCAATCAGACATCAAATGCGATGTCAATATACGAGCACTCTCATACATATATAGAGAGTAGGTATCTTTGACTGCTCATTCAAGAGCCAAAACTACTGATTTCGGGGTTGGTCTCGGAACAAAAGATATTCGTTTAGACGAGTTCTTCGATCGCCCATCAACTTGTCATAACATTTCCCACAAAATAGTATGCTGGGTATTTACCCGTATCTACCCGTTGTATGCGAACATACAAATTTACAGGTCTAAGTTTACATTTTTTGCTGGCAAACGTAAGAAGACCTAATAAGACGTTAAAATTAGCAATCAGACATCAAATGCGATGTCAATATACGAGCAATAGAGATAAGGTATCTTTGACTGCTCATTCAAGAGCCAAAACTACTGATTTTGGGGTTGGTCTCCGAACAAAAGATATTCGTTTAGACGAGTTCTTCGATCCCCCATCAACTTGTCATAACATTTCCCACAAAATAGTATGCCGGGTATTTACCCGTATCTACCCGTTGTATGGAAACATACAAATTTACAGGTCTAAGTTTACATTTTTTGCTGGCAAACGTAAGAAGACCTAATAAGATGTTAAAATGATCAATCAGGCATCAAATGCGATGTCAATATACGAGCACCCTCATACATGTATAGAGAGTAGGTATCTTTGACTGCTCATTCAAGAGCCAAAACTACTGATTTTGGGGTTGGTCTCGGAACAAAAGATATTCATATTGACTAGTTCTTCGATCCTCCATCAACTTGTTATAACATTTCCCACAAAATAGTAAGCCGGGTATTTACCCATATCTACCCGTTGTATGGGAACATACACATTAACAGGTCTAAGTTTACATTTTTTGCTGGCAAACGTAAGTAGACCTAATAAGATGTTAAAATGAGCAATCAGACATTTAATGCGATGTCAATATACGAGCACCCTCATACATGTATAGAGAGTAGGTATCTTTGACTGCTCATTCAAGAGCCAAAACTACTGATTTTGGGCTTGGTCTCCGAACAAAAGATATTCGTATTGACTAGTTCTTCGATCCTCCATCAACTTGTTATAACATTTCCCACAAAATAGTAAGCCGGGTATTTACCCGTATCTACCCGTTGTATGGGAACATACAAATTTACAAGTCTAAGTTTACATTTTTTGCTGGCAAACGTAAGAAGACCTGGTTTATTAGTAAACCCAAAAAAATCGCAAGCCATGCTTCTTGGAAGTCGGTATGCACGAAATTCCATTGACCATAGTACTGTTCCTCCTCTAATGCTAGATGGTTCCATCATTGCATTCTCTGAGACTGCCAAAAATTTGGGTGTGCTAATCGAATCGACGTTGGGTTGGACTGCGCATATAACTGAAGTTAGTCGCAAAGTATATTTTTCCTTTCATAGTCTCAAAATACTCCAATATTTCTTACCTTTTAAAACTAAAGTCTCTTTATGCCAGTCCCTTATACTCCCACTTCTTGATTATGCAGACTCCTGCTATTTAGATGCTACAGAGGAGTTACTGAATAAGCTGGAGCGATTGCAAAATTTATGCTTGAGGTTTATATTTGGGTTAAAAAAGTATGACCATGTGTCAGAATACCGCAAACAACTTCAGTGGCTCCCTATTCGTTTGCGTAGAAACCATAGAATCCTATGTCTTCTTTTCAAAATTTTGTACAACCCTTCCTATCCTACTTATCTACGTGATCGGTTTTCCTTTGCCCGTCCGTCTAATGTACTCTGTAGATCCCACCTTAGAACCTTACTCAGAATCCCCGACTATACTTCTGCGTGCTATTCCCACTCCTTCTCTGTTCAAGCGGTGAAATTATGGAATTCACTACCACACACTATACGAGACTCCAAATCATTTACTGTTTTTAGGAAGCGAGTAAAAGAGTATTATCTTTCCTTAACATAATGAATAGTATCTATATGTAAACATATTTTTATATTATATATTTATAATATATATTTTTAGTTGCGTATATATTAGTCTATGTATATACATTATGTATTGTATAATAATGTATGTGTGTATATGTTTAAATTTTTAGATAAGTAGCTACATGTATTTGTATTTAAATTTAGTTTATTATGTACACGCCTACTACTACCTGTTTTCTTCACTTTTCCTCTCCTGGGTCTGCTGGAAGAGATTTCTTATGAAATAAGCAGTACCTATGTACTCAATTTTCTTACTTTGTTTGTTTCTGTGTTTGTATTTTGTGTACATGAATTTTGTAAATAAATAAATAAATAAGACCTAATAAGATGTTAAAATGAGCAATCAGACATCAAATGCGATGTCAATATACGAGCACCCTCATACATGTATAGAGAGTAGGTATCTTTGACTGCTCATTCAATAGCCAAAACTACTGATTTCGGGGTTGGTCTCGGAACAAAAGATATTCGTATTGACTAGTTCTTCGATCCTCCTTCAACTTGTTATAACATTTTCCACAAAATAGTATGCCGGTCATTTACCCGTATCTACCCGTTGTATGGGGGGAACGTTTACATTTTTTGCTGGCAAACGTAAATAGACCTAATTATATGTTAAAATAAGCAATCAGATAACAAATAAGATTGCATCTGTATATTTAATATGGATAGCATCAGTGATTTTAATCTTTGTTATTTTTTCTTTTAGAGATATTCATTGTTTTATACATTATATAACCTTTTTGTACATTTCTACACATAAATAGTAGACTCACACTAATTTTTAAATAAATATTCCAATCTACCCACCCAAACGGGTAGATACGGGTATATACCCGGTGCATATCGGGTAAATACCCAAGAGTGGGTAAATACCCGGGTAGATGCCCATCTCTAGTTATAGGTTATAGTGTAAATATTTTGGCATTTCTATAAGGCTTAATATCTATGATCAAAACTTGAACCATTAACCATTAAACACAAAGCAGAGATAAGAACGAGAGATAATTACAAATACTTTAATCTTAGTTGTTAGTTCAGTTACAAAGCCGAAACTTCGAAGAATCTCAAGTTTCTGTAAGAACAGAGAGACTTCTAAACACTTTTGCTAATAAGTACCTACGAACGAGTAGATACTTACTTGACCTTCTAAATAAAAATCACTCTCTATTAAAACGGCGTTATAGGTGTTGTGTATATTAACAACAGGTGTTTATTTCATATAAAATTATAAATTAAATATCTACTTACATGAATAGCTTGTAACCCATAATGACATAACAATGGTTACACAAAGAAAGAGATGATAAGATAAAACCAAAAACAATGTTAACATGTAAAACGTTTTCTTTCCCTTATGCGGATAATTAGCGCATATGCTGTAGAAGTCAACCAATGCACACCGCATTGGTTGACTTCTACAGCATATGCGGGAGGAAAAGGGCAATTTTTTTTGCTGCCAAAACCAAAATGCTGAAATTTACAAACGTTAACCGATTTCCAAATAAGGAAGAAGCTGTCAATTCGTCGAGATCTTTTTTTATGTATGCTCACCGATTATTCAAAGACACCTGGACCGATTTGGAAAATTATTTTTTTCTTTGGAAGGAATTTTACCAAATTAGTTTGTGTAGTTTGGGGTGAAGACGGTTTATTATATTTTACATACATACATACATACATAATATCACGCCTGTTTCCCACAGAGGTAGGCAGAGACTATGGACCTCTATTGGACTTACATTTTAATATTATATTTTCCAGGTGACATCGTAGCAGATCCTATAAAAGTGAAACGGGTGATCTTAGTGTCAGGGAAGCATTATTATGAGCTGCACAAGGAGAGGCTCCGCGCCAAGGTCGATGACGTGGCCATCGTAAGGGTCGAGAGCCTGGCCCCGTTCCCTCTGCAGGGGCTTCAAGCCGAGCTGGACAAGTACAGCAATGCTAGGAGTAAGTCTTCTTTTTTATTAGAAAAAGCATTAAGAACCTCGTTCTACAATTGCATTCCCAAGGAGGTTTGGCGTCAGGCGGCCACGTGAAACCACAGTCTAAATGATGGATGAAATAGCATACAAAAGTCAGAAAGCGCATGGCGAATTCAAAAGCACCTCAACTGCTTTAAGGGGCTATCTGAATTTTCCAATTTTCCATTTTGAAAAGGCAAGGGCCATATCATTTAAAATTTTGTCTTGACCATCATCAGCATCATAGACAACCTTTTGAACTAAGTATTTTATAAACGACTGCTTACAGTTTCAGGTGTGAAACGTGAAGCTTTTCTACGCACATTTGCGAAAAACGGCCACTTTAAGCTTATGTGCGTAGAAAAGCTTCACGTTCTTACTTTAAACTGTAAACAGTATTTCATGAAATAGTTTGAAGATTTATCTAAGGTTTGATCAAGACAACATTTTAAACAATATCACCGTTTCATATCAAATGATTTATTTCAAATGGCACCACGGGACCCCGGAAAATTCAGGTATAGCCTTAACGAGTTTTCGCCAGTGGGGCACAGAGGCGCGGGGGTATGGTGAATTAGGGAGTTTGCTGGGTCAAAAATAAATTAATAGGTACCGATAACTAAAATAAAACGTCACAAATTATCGTCACTTGTCATTGATCATATCTATTTTCAACGTGATTTTAGATTTATTAATGCGGAATACTATCAGTATTCCGCATTAATAATTCCGCATTAAGAGTGCTATTTGACTCCAACAAATTATGACGTCATTTGTGTTATTTCACACGAATCCCGTAGAAAATGTTTATTTTGACGAAAAAATATTTGATATGAGTTGTTGGAAACTTCCCTATTAGGGGGCAGAAGATGCAGGCGGCAATGGTGACCAGCGAGATACATGCCTACACCTCTCTTAGTAGCCTTTATCGTTAAGTCCCGCGCCTCTACTGTACCCTACAGGCGAGGATCGTAAGCATAGACTTATGATTTTAAGTACAACTATTCTAACTATTTAGTCGTAGGTATACCTATACATGTTACCGGGAACATGCTAGAATGCGACAGAACTTAGTCTGAAATATATGAGTCTCCGACAACAGGCTTGCATGTCTCCTCACAAATGCCCATGAGTTGTTAATACTATGCTCGTAAAATCTTATGTTACACCCTGGTACGGTAACTGAACTACTTATTTCTTGTTTTATTATCATATACTAGCTTTTTCTGTGACTGCGTTCAAGTTATCCTACAATTCCTACATCCTTTTGTGATCAAAATCTTCGATGTAAAAGCTACTTATAAGTACCTACCTACTAGTGGACTAGTAGTTATGCTGAGCTGTAGACCTAGCAACACTGACCTCCATATATACAAAGTAGGGAGGTCAGTGTTTAGCAAGCATAATTTAAAACTTTGCGCAAGGGAAAATATAATTATTTAAGTATTCAACTTTATATTTACGCCATTTTCAAAAAATTCCAAAAGCAGTTTCGACAAAATTCGATATAAGTATTGAACCTCCTCACAAAATTTCTCGAGAATCGGTTGAGAATTGCGACGTGGTTGTTTAGACGAGAATAGTAATATTCTCAGGAATTTTGGAAACTATGACAATATTCTCGTAAACTTTCCCGTCAATATGAAATGGAAACTTAGGGGAATATGTAACGAAATATTGCGAATACTCCCGTTAATTTACAATGGGAAAATTCCAGTTAATTTGGAATATTTCCAGTGACACATCACTAGGCGAGAACAACCGGAAATCTGGACATCTGATAAGGGATAAAGTTGTCATAAAGAATTTGTGTCTTGTATTAAATTGAAATACATAATCAACCATTTTTTCTATCAGAAGTCTCACGGGAAAAGGGTTAAGAAAATTTGAATCAAATTACTTTTTTTCTGTACAGTATTTTTAAAATCAACAGACAGGTCTTGTTAGCGATACTCGAAAGTAATTTATTTCAATTGTCGTCTCAAATCGCGAGCATTCTGTCGGATTTCATTTAAAATGAATCAGGCTCCAAGTTTTGATGGATCTCTCGAGTGACGGATGCAAATCACTTCAATCGATCCAGGGGTTGGAATGAATTATTATGAATAATTTTAAGTTTAGATTATAAATTTAAATTTAAGAATACATAAATAAGTACTGCAAGGTCTTTATCCCTCATTATATAGACAGAGCCTTGGGTCAACAGAAAGGCCGAGCTCAGCAAGACGTAGCCTTACCGTCTGCCTGAGGTGGATTGATAAATGCTATTTTACTGTGTATGTTTCTGGGTAATAAGTATTTTATATAAAACAAAAAAAACTAATGAAAGTAAATATGCTTTTGAAAACAGCAAGAGAATTGGTTAATTAAACATAGCGCGACGAACCGATGGCCGATGGGGCAAAAAGGTTCTCGAATGGCGACCACGTACAGGCAAGCGAAGCGTAGGACACCCACCCACAAGGTGGTCTGACGACCTAACCAAGGTCGCTGGAAGGCGCTGGATGCAAGCCGCTCTAGATCGGTCATTTTGGAAATCTTTGGGAGACGCCTATGTCCAGCAGTGGACGTTGTGCGGCTGAAATGATGATGATGATGATGATGAATTGGTTAATTAATGACGAAGTAATTAACATTTCAAATATAAGAGTGGAAGCGTGGTGGGGACATTTCACTATCTCTTTCGTACGCGCGAGACGTAATAGCATGACGTCAAGAGTGCTGTACGTGCATCCTTTTTTCTGTTACTTGTCCGTTTACCCCTCTATTACATTTTAGAAGCTTATTACTTACATAATTTATAGGCAGATTTAAAAAAAAATGTTTTCAGTTTCGGATTGTGTTACTTATTGATAGGAATAATAAAAATAATTATGTAAAATACCACATTGTCATACACATATTGAAATCAACACCTCTGTCAAAGCTCTTATCTAAATAAGATATATGGATTAATAAATAAAAACCATTTTTTCAGAGTTTATATGGAGCCAAGAGGAGCACAGGAATATGGGTGCTTGGAGTTTTGTCAAACCTAGATTCGAAAACTTATTAGGCAGAAAGGTTAGTCATTTACTTCACTCTAAGATGGATGATGTGAAAAACACATGAAACCCTTAAGTTCATAGAAGGAAAGATAATTAGGCTTGGGCAAAAAATAAGCCCAAGAAGAGTGTTTATGGATGAATAAAAAGAAAACTTGATATCATGTTATATGAGGTCAAAATTGTTGGCCGAAGATGGGACCTACTTAATATCTAATTCATATTGAGAATGCAATATATTTCCTAAAAAAAATATCTATCAATTAGTTACTTACACATTATAACATTATTGACTCCGTAATCGTTCTTCACTAACTTCGTAAGAAGGATTTTTTATGAAGTAGGCCAATTTAAGAATCACATTAATTCTAGACACGTAGGCAGATAATTCCGGCGTGACTAACATTTCTCCCAGTCATAGAGGCAGAAAGAATATACGATAGAAATACGCGGTTTTACCCGCGGCAAAAGTATGTGTTAATCCAGGGCGTCAGCTTCCTGCATACCAAATTTTATCAAAATTTGTTCAGCCGTTTGCGCGTGAAGAAGTAACAAACATACACACACACAACTCACAAACTTTCGCCTTTATAATATTAGTGTGATAGTGTGATTCATATTACTAGTATTGTTGGCAAAATAGGAAACTCTCCTAACCCAGTTTCGACTTCCCTAGACAAAGATGAGGAACAGGGTGGTCTGTCAGTAAAAACAAAATCGTTTTACAAGTAGGTAGTTAAATAAATAAATATATAAAGACAAATCACACTAATTAAGCTAGCCCCAAACTAAGTTGTAGTAGTTGGCTGGTTGCATTGTTTTTTAGTAAACTTACTTCAGACAAATGTTATATACCTAGATTGTACCATTTGGGGTACAAATGGTACAATTTAGGTATTTAATTTAACTACTTTTTAGAAAGGGTACACTCCGTATATAATTGATTTGTTCAATTACAAACATTAAAAATGGTTAAAGATAACGAAACGCCTAATTAAATTAAACAAAACTCAATCCCTACACGGGCGACACCAGGGCAATTTCTTCAAACAAATTCAAATTATTTCCTTTTTCCTTTGTTCCCGATGACGACCCTTTGACACTTTGATGACGACCTCCATGGCGTAATAGTCAACACGCTAGACCGCCAACCCGGAGGTCCTGGCTTCGATCCCCAGCCAGGGCAAGTTGGAAAATGGCCTTTTTCAATTTTTCCTGGGTCTTGGATGTTTATCTATATATTTATTTGTTATAAAATAAAGTGTCGTTGCGTTAGTATCCTATAACACAAGTCTCGAACTTACCTTAGGGCGAGCTCAATCAGTGTAATTTGTCACTATATATTTATTTATATTTGTTTATTTATTCACATACACATCATTTTTCTAATCATACACAAGTTTATAATTATACGTGATAGCGATGTAGGTATATTCATACCCAAATTCTGACATTTTCAATTTAACGGCTATCTCCAAACTTTCGCATAAGGGCTTGGACTACCCAATGATGTTAGATCCGAATTCACATTTTACAAATTAATTTTCAGCTGGTGTACGCTGGTAGAGCGGAGGCCGCGACCCCTGCCGTCGGTACTTCTACCTTACACCGAGTAGAAGTCGAGCATATACTGAAGGAACCACTGTACAATATTAAATAAATTCTATATTTTTCTAAAAAGATGAAGTATTCGGAGGAGTTTGTAAGTCACTTGCATTTATTTTTGCAATTGTATAGAGTAAATAAAATAAAACTGTGATGAAAAGATTTTTGAGTTTATTTATTTTATATTTCTAATGATTTATACGAATCATCGTATAGTATGTGTAGAACGTAACATAATTTTTTAGGAAATCATATGAAGATGACAGACAAAAGTCTTAGGTAATAACGTTGACAAAAGCAATAAATAGAAAAGGTAACAAGAATAAATACTAACGGTAAAAAACTAACAGTATCAAATTACACGTTGAAAACAATACACTCCTTTATTATTCGTGTTAAGTAGAGTTACGAACGTAGACACATACTGAAAACTGTTTAATCGATATCAGTTAACAACAGTAGTGGACAAAAATGGCCGGTAAAGGAAAGAAAAAGGACGAAGGTGGTGACAAGAAAGCCAAAAAGGGAGGAGGTAAAGGAAAAAAAGGGAAATCCAAGGGATGCAACATCGACATGCTGGCCGAAGCTGCCATGAACAACGTTTACTACGCATGCCATAATGTGCAAGAATTACTGCAAGCCAGGGGATTCTGTCCGCCAGACTTTAATAAGAAGAAAAAGAAGGGCAAGCGGTGAAGTGAAAACGTGAACAATTTTTTGATGGATTGTGTTTTCAAAAAATTTTCATTAGAAGCTTTGTGTGTTATGTTATATAAATAAATTGACAATGAATTTGTTTTTGTTTGGTTTATCTTTGATGAGATAAAGTAGGCTGCAGATGATGGCTTTCCTGACGTAGACTTACTTTTTAATTTACTTAAACATTTTTGAGCGACGGGGACCTAATCGTGGGGCTCTACCTGTCATGTCATCATATTTAAAACTGGGACCAAATAATCTGAGATCTACACATAATGGAAATAAATTAGGACATTTGTTTAATTTAGTATAGGTTTATTTTCTAGTAACTATAAAATAGTTTAAGTTTTTATTTATTATCTGTTTTTGGTAAGTATAATTAATTTCAAAACCAAATAAATTAATAAAATTGTAATTAGTTTTTCAACGTGTTAAATATTGAGTTACGGAACCATTTATTTGCTACTTTAACTCGCTCTTAACCAGTTTTTATACAGACTTACACAAGGAATCCTAAGGTCCTCTAATTCAGGTACTAGTCTAGTTCATACTAAATGACATTGTCTAACAAGTCAAGACATAATTTGCATGCAAAATCGACTGCAGCTCCAATATAAAGCGAGATTTACTCGAAGATTCTCCCCCCTAAGTTAGGGCTTACTTACACTGGCTTTTGTTTAAATAAGTACCTTATCATAGTTAGTGTAATGAGAACAAGATACTTCCAAATTTCATAAAGTAGAGCTAGGTAAAGGAAAATAACCGAAAAATGGTCATGTCATCCAGGGAGGTCAAACAGTTAGGTGAAAGTTGGGAGAGATATACCTCTTGAATTCAGTTGCTAGAAATTTCCACGATGAGGTGTACTATATTAGTTCTCTATCTTTAATAATATGTGTGTATGTCCCCAGCAGAAAAGTGTCAAATATTAAATGTTGACTATATTAAATCTTTAGTTTAAAGCTGCCTTCAAATGTATATCGATAAATGAAATTTGTGTATTTAGTAATTTTTGAGAAATTTGCCAAAAACATATTAAATACACAAACTAAAGATCAAATATAGTCAACCTTTAATATTCGACACTTTTCCGCCTGGGGACATACACACTAATAATATTACAAGAAATATAAATTTGTATCTGTTTCTCGGTTCTTCACATCACACCCTGAGATAACAACATAGAATGAAATCGATGTGATTTCATGCATGCAAAAGCTCTGAGACTATGAAGGGAAGGGTACCTCTATATCTAAGACACATTAGAGTTACAAAGAATATATTTTATAAAAGTAAATATGTAATTAAAATAAAAAGAGTTCGATTTTAAAAGAACCAAGACCTCTGGCAGTTCTGGCCAAATTGGGCTCGGGTAGTGCAGAGAGGGTCGTGCTCCTGCAGTGGATACAAAGACCTGATGATGATGATGATGATGATGAGATTTTAAAAGAAAGAAGTTAGTGTGAACTCGCCTTTACACAATTGTTAATAATTCTCGTATATTATTTTAATGTCAAACGATCTGATTCTTTTAAACTAGAAAACGTTTCATATTCAACCTGAACTGCGGATGCTGAAGACATCCTAGCGAAAATTAATCAACTATATATACTTTAAGCGGATTTATAATATTGGAAACGCAATTCGCTAGAAAAAGCTGCAATAATAACTCTAGAAACAATGGCTGACGAAGGCGAAACTACTGCTGAAAAACCTGCAGGAAAGGGGAAGAAAGGGAAAAAAGGTGGGGGTGACATGCTCTCAGAAGCTGCTATGAACAACGTGTACTACGCTTGTCATAACGTCCAGGAGTTGCTCGAAGCCAGGGGCTACACCCACCCAGACTTTGCCAAGAAAAAGAAGGGAAAGGGTTAAAATATTCGGCTATATTTCAACCATTTTTCTTCCCTTTCACAGTTAAATTGGATGTGTTGAATGTGTTGGATGTGATTTGTGATTTAGATGTTTAGGTTACCTATATTATTTTCCCGAATAATTTTCATCACACGAAAAAGGGGAGATTCAGGACATCATTTGTGATTACCTTAATTGAAGTTCCATCACAGATTTTGAAGGATAGTGTACGTAAAGCAAGCGAAAGGTAAGTAAGCATTTTTCAATGTTTTAAAATTTTACTTCTGAGTAGAAAAATAAATAATGATTCACCCAGATAGTGTACACTTGTACAGCTTTATGGACCAGACAGATAGTGGCCGGCAGGACGAAATTAGCGACCATATTCTGCGTGGAAAGAAAAACGCATGAAAACTCGAAAACACGCGTTTTCCCAAACATTAGACTAATCTAGATCGATCGATTTTTTACCCCCGAATACCCCCATATACCAAATATCAGCTAAATCGAGAACCGTTTAAGAGATCACAGAAATAAATTTATATACATACTAGCTGTACCCGCGGGCTTCGCTCCCCTTGGGAATTTCGGGATAAACAGTATCCAATGTTCTTTCCCGTGTCTCAAACTATATCCATACCAAATTTCATCCAAATCGGTTCAGTAGTATTAGCGTGAAGACTTAACAAACAAATATACAAACTCACTTTTGCATTATATATCTTTATTGCACAAATAAACAAATACAGGACATAATAATATCTAATAATAATGAAATTATGTTAAACTAAAAGCTATTCTATAAATTAAAACTATTACTAAAAATAAAAACATAAATTTATATAAAAAATCGTTCCCAGATTGCCACCGTCAGCAGGCAGAGTCCCCAAGAGGCTGGCGGCATTTCCGCGTTGTATTGCAAGGCTAAGCCTTTGGCCGAAATGCGCACCAGCTCTTGGGTCCCCAGAGACGTCGATCAAACGTGTGGAGACCTCTCTTTAGCATTTATAATATTAGAGGTAGGTATAAGCTAAGTGTTTTCTTTATCTATCTATGCTAAAATATAAGATCTTTTCGGATTTTAAAGAACGCAGTGCGTCAACACCATAGACCTAGAATTATTCACGTCAAAGTGACGGCGAAAAAATTCTCTATGAAAGTCACTTAGACACATTTGAAGTTCGTTGATGCTGTAATAAAATTTACAAGTGAGGCTTTTAGCCGTTATAAAAATGTGTAAAAAATATGTAAACAAAACGGGTGAGTAAAATTTTAGCTCTTTTCAACTGCTTGTATGTAACCTTTTTACTTTAGGGTCCAGTTTGCTCCATTAAAAGGTATTGTCTGTATGTTTTGTTATATACCTAATCATTTTTATAACCTTTTTAGGGTTCCGAAGTAAACAAGGAACCCTTATAGTTTCGCCATGTCTGTCTGCCTGTCTGTCCGTCCGCGATCTCACTCTGTCTACGTAGATACTTGAAAGATGTAATTTGACATGGGTATGGTATGTATATTTATATATACCCCTCCACCCCTGTCCCTCCCCTCCCCAACCGTAAAAGAAGGCGACTCGTTTTAAGATCGAACACATGTTTTTTTGGGTAGCTCCCATAACTCCGTGTAAAATGGAAGTAAACTTTTTTGTTCCTCGACTCTCGACCCATCGTATGGGGCATAAAACATGGTGAGCTTGTCAACATCATTTTTCTGAAATATTTGGTTTTATAGTGCAATGTTCTCCCCTTTATCTGCTAAACGGTTGTATGGACATGTAAAAAAAAGTCACAGCAGTAGTATATATAACCAAATTTAAATAACTAGTAGTTCGCCGCGAACTTAGACCTCGCGATATTATTTCAAAACTGAACCAATTTTAATATCCAGTGAAACTGTGATTATTCACTACCGATTCGATACCGTTGCAGGACAGATTTTCCAACCTTCTTTATTCTTCTATTCTGATTTAAATCAAATCCCTAAGATATTTGGATCTTGAAAAAGCAACGTATGTACATCCAGCCGCCAACTATTTTACGCCTACGTCTCATCATCATCATTATTTCAGCCGCATAACGTCCACTGCTGGACATAGGCCTCTCCCAAGGATTTCCAAAATGACCGATCTAGAGCGGCTTCCAGCGACCTTGGTCAGGTCGTCAAACCACCTTGCGGGTGGATGTCCTACGCTTCGCTTGCCAGTACGTGGTCGCCATTCGAGTACCTTTTTGTTCCATCGGCCATAGGTTCGTCACGCTATGTGTCCGCCCACTGTCATTTCAACGAGCTAATCCGCTGGGCTATGTCAGTGACTTTAGTTCTCTACGAGCAGCACAACGAGCTAATCCGCTGGGCGGTGTCAGTGACGAATTTCCTCATTTCTGATTCGATCGCGTAGAGAAACACCGAGCTTAGCCCTTGCCATAGCGCGTTGCACCTTTAGCCCTCTTATGAGACCCATAGTAAGGGACCACGTTCAAGATCCATAAGTCATCACTGATAACACACATTGTTTGTAAACTTTAGTCTCAAAAAACTGAGGTATTTTTGACGAGAAGACATTGCGTAGCTTCCATAACCCTGCCCAGCCGAGTCGGATTCGTCGAAAGACGTCTTCTTCGAAGCAGAAGCTTCCTGCCTGGATCAATCGACCCAGGTCTACAATTTCGAGGGTGGAGCTCCCAACCAAACATGTAGTGGCGCAACATGGACATTCGACATGACTTTCGTTTTGTCCATGTTAATTTAAAGGCTCATCATCATCATCATCATTTCAGACGCATAACGTCAACTGCCGGACATAGGCGTCTCCCAAAGATTTCCAAAATGACCGATCTAGATTAGCTGGAAGGAGCTGGATGCAAGCCGCTCTTGCTGGAAGGATCTAGATCGGTCATTTTAAGGCTCACCTGTTTGGAAACTCGGTTTAGGTCTGCGAGCATAGTACATACATACTTAAGACTTCCATCGATTTCGCCATGACAACGATATCATCGGCAAACCGAAGGTGAGTAATGTACTCGCCGGTGATGTCACTTCCAAATCCTTCCCATTCCAGAAGAACAGTTTCGAAGATATAACGTCTGGTTTACACCTCTATGCAGTGGAATTGCCGTCGTCCACTGCTCCTGTACTCGGACTGACATAGTGGCGTTACTGTATAAGCACTTCAACACCTCGATATACCGATAGTCAATACGACATCGCTGGAGACTAAAGCACGGCCCATGTTTCGATCGAATCAAAGGCTTTTTCGTAGTCCACTATCTCCAAGCATAACGGCCGGTTATACTCCCTCGTCTTCTCTATAAGATGCCGCAGCGTATGAATGTTGTCCATGGTGCTAAAGCCCTTACGGAAACCGGCTTGTTCGGAAGGCTGGAAGGCATCAAACCTATTTGCGGGACGATTCATGATGAACCTCGAAAACAACTTATATACATGACTAAGACACGTGATAGGCCTATGGTTCTGCAATAGAGTGTTAACTCCCTTTTTAAGGACAGGATCACAATGCCCCTGTTCCATGCTTTTGGCGTTGCGCCCTCGAGCAGAATGGAATTAAAGAGCCTCTGAAGGACTTTCAGTAGCAGCGTTCCGCCCGCTTTCAGAAGCTCTCTACGTAAAACTACTTCGCGGGCTTTGGTTACCGCTGATCTCTTGTTAGTTTGTGGCATTATTACTAATACTACAACAGAAGCACAAACAAACAGCGATATCGATTGAACCAAAGTTTGCTCAACAAATTGCTAAATTTAGTAAACTACCTAGTAGTTCGCCGCGAACTTAGACCTCGCGATTATTTTTCGCAATTCAGTTTCCTAAATAACCCCTAGATGGCGGTATCCAAAGTTAGAACGCGCTATGGTTTCGTTTGCGCGGACATTTTTTATTAATATTTCAAAAACTACTGAACCGATTTTGATGCCCAACGAACTTGAAAATTCTATTGATGTTTCCTACATGCCTACCAAGTTTCATCAAAATCAAACCATCGGTTCGGCTGCTATCGCGGTACAAACATACATACATACATACATACATACATACATACATACATACATACATACATACAATGTGTTTTCGCCCCCAACTCGATTTAGAGACCTCACTTGCTTCGCTCGCTCGGTCGAAAACTACCAAAGCTGAGTAGAGCTTTTTAATATTAAAAACGACAAGCAAAATGTACTTGGAAAAGGAAAATTTCATACAAAAATTTGTAGAAAAATAGTTTTCAGAGGTTTTCAGTGGCGTGAACTCATAATTAGCATTTACAAATACGGAACCCTACACTGCGCGGGGCCCAACACGCACTTAGGCGATTATTTAAACGAACCTATATCTACTTTATAAACAGGGAGAACACAAATAGTAAGTACCTACATAGTTTTACTGAGATAAAAGAAAGTAAATACAGACCACCACCAGATAAAAGTAAGTAACTACATGTACCCATTTGTGATCCCTTGGGAGCATCCTCGGCAATTAGGACTACTTTTGCCTGTCTTTATCTGTCTGGGACCTGATATATGACGATAGGGTATTAGGTACTTAAATAAGCCGATTTATAGCTTATAGCTTCCATAGGAATTGAGCAATCTAGGTACATACATACATACTATCACGTCTTTATGCCTAATGGGGCAGACAAGAGCATTTTGGGTCTTGCGACTCTATGCAGACAAAGCTCAGGGCCTCAAAACTCAAAAGTCACTAGGTAATCTAAGTACCTAATAATAGCTGCATAATATTCTGTTCGGAAGACAAATTTAATTTAAAAAAAGAGTATAGTACTTCTAGGACATTTAAAGGATGGCAGAGAGGAAAGAGGAATGGCGGCATCTCTTTTGATTCTCTTTTCTACCTTCACTCCCACCATAACATAAAATTTAGATTGATCATTACATTAGCGGCAACTTTACACCTCCGTGGCGTATGGTCATCATGCTTATTCCCCACCCAGAGATAGGCTTCGATCCTCGATCAGAGCAAGTTGGAAAATGGCTTTTTTCAAATTGCCCTGGGTCTTGGTTGTTTATCTATATATGTATTTGTTATGAGATATAGTATCGTTTAGTATTTTATAACACAAGTCTCGAACTTACTTTAGGGCTAGCTCAATCAGTGTAATTGGCCCCTGTATATTTATTTATTTATTATTTAACAATATGGACGCGATTATTTTGAACCCCTACCATTTATACGCTTCAACTTCACATTGAAAAATATCTCAAAATCAATAGTCCTACTGATTCAAACAAGTTTGTAGTTAAGTAAATAAGATCGAATACCAAAATGGGCCTGTCCTCGGAATTGAATAGGCTTGCGATGGCACATTTTACGGCCTTTCGGCAGTTTGTACTAGACAACCGTGTGGTGCGGTGGTTTCAAATAGATTTTAGTAGAAGTCAGATAACTAACTGAGTAAGTGTAAGCAAGGGCGATCACCGTGGCTAATTTGTGGTCGAAAGAAATATACTTGAAGCCTTTTTGAATAGAAGCGTAGGTAAGTTAAGTTGTTTTTCATGAGCCGCGACCCGTTTACCCACCGTAAACTTATTATACAACTAAGTATGCAAACGCATGCGGGTGCGCATACCTGGTGGTAAGCTGTTAATGTAGTCTGTGGACACCAGCTATACCATTCATTATCAACAGAAAAAGATTTTCGCGTCTTTTTGAATCTTGAAGAACCCCGTGATGTAGTCTTATACGTTCATCTGGGAGTTATAAAAAAACGTAGAATGTACTAGCTCCTTCCCGCGCAGAGATCATAAAAGCCGATCAAGGGAATGGGCGAGAATCTGAATCACGTCAATAGGTGATGCGGCTAGTAGTATATTTTCGCCAACAATCTACACAAACATGTAACTTATTACAATAAAAACAATAAATACAGGGTTTTTATAGTGCAGATTGGAGTACACTGGAGCCTGATGGAGGCAGGGCCTGTATCACAGTACTTCAGTGTTCCCCGCCTCTGGACAATTACATTTCACTGGGAATATTTTCCCGTTTGCGTAATACTATTTTGATTTTCTTGTTCTGTCTGGAATGGCCTTTGCATACTGCGGCCCTAGGCTCTGTGTACCCCGTTAAGGATAAAGACGTGATAGTAATACAGCAGCTGTATCTCGTGTCGTCTCTGAGGAAAACCGAGTCAGAACATCATTCCTCAACTTAAGTGTACGGGGGATTAAATTTCTTTGATATAGTGTAACGTTTGGTTTCAAAGAAGATAACCCTTAAATCTTATCTTCATTTCCATTCTATACATGTATTAGACAGAAAAGTGCTATTTTTCTGTAGGAACAACTTGATTTGACAGAATGTATACCAAACAGAAAAAAAAATTACAGAAGTATTGTAATTCAGGCGTTCGTTTTATCTGATTGAAAAATATTGCGGATGTAGGTACCTACATAAGTACTTCTTAGTTATAATAATAAATATAAATAATAAATTAATATTTAATGTAATAAGTACATATTAGGCCAGTAGAATCTTACAGGAATAAGTAAGCCCTGTATAACAAGACGTAAACGTTTAAGTGAGTGGAAACTGTGTTAATGTAAGTACAATCAAAAAAATTACTGGACCGTGGACAGAACGGGATGGCACAAACAAAGGGGGCTTATGCCCAGCAGTGAGGTTTTGGAAGCTGATGATGATGACCTCTGCTTAACATTTAAAAATCGGCAGTAGAATTTTCGGAATTTTTTTAGTGTTTGCAATTCAATAAGTTTACAACAACCCAAATCAAATACTTTTGTCTGAACGTCAAAACAAACAGTTTCTATGGGATTTGTATTATAACACTCATGATATCATAGTTTCTTGAAGTCAAATAGAGCTCCTAATATCAGTTTTTCCGCAATAATAAATTTAAAATCACGGTGAGAATGGATATGATCAACGACAAGTGACATTTTTGGTTTTGATATCAGTTGCTATTATTGAAGAAAAAATTAGCAGCATTTTTTTTTGGCTTACAAACAAAACGTTGTTATACACTCTAAAGAGCTCAAATAAATTTTTCACTTTTTGTGTAAAATCCTACAGGCCTAAATAAAAAGAAACCTATTTTTAGTCTTTCAATAAAGAATGAATTTGTTCACATTTACGACAATAATGTATAATAGAGTTTTGGACCCTTCATTGATAAGATTCCAAATGAGCGCAATTATAGGACCTCTTTCAATAGATGCTATACATTTGTTTATTTTGCTTTAATTTGTCGGTTCTTAAATTGCTTCGGCTTTGTTGGAGCATTCCGCCTTTAAGAATATAAATAAAAAGCATTATACGCAGAAACTTATCTTACAAAATTATCGTGCAAACTTTCATAAATTGAAATTCCAATTCTGGATTTCATATTAAAAAACAACATTTCATATATAAAAAGTAAAAACAAGAGGAAAATTCTTTGTAAAAAAGAATGCTGTTGTTGAGTTTTACTAACAGCATTCTTTCGATACAAGTGTCGTGAACTCTTCGAATTCCACAGTGAATTTCGCCTTTCAGTTTTCGTTAAGGCATTCGTCAAGGCGGAAATATTGGTCGTATTTTTTTTCTTTCTTCTTTTATTTAGCCATGCAAAGACCTTTTGAGCACCATTAACTACTTTAGTTGCAAAACGGTCGCGTGACTGTGACGTCATTGACAACTTAAGTTGTCTAAATTAAACTATTTTTACTACGTTTGGCGACAGGGGTAAAGTGACTTAAACAAGCCCTGGCTTGCAAAAGGTTAATAAAACGTGGGAAACTATAACGCGAAAAAATAAAAGCTAAGGAAGTACGAAAGTAGGAGAATGTATAGAAACAATATTACGTGATAAAGTAGTTTTATTGGACAAACGTGCGATGTTCCCGTGCGTGAGTCTGTTAGTAACTTTCTAGCTCATTTCAAAACAAAAACGATCAAGTATCTTAGGGGTCCTACCCGTGCTAACGACCTTGAAAATATAAAAAAAAAAATTGTCTTTCTGTAAGTGAGATTATCAGAAACCCTCGTACAACTTTTTAGCTAGTATCCTTAAGTTACATTAGAAACTCGAAAGTCATTGAAATACTATCCTCTTTAGAAACCTTTACAAAAAGAGTCAAAAGTGGCCGTTTTTAGTATTTTTTGCAAAGGAAACTACAGCGTATTGTATTTCAATGACTTTCGAGGTTCTAATGTAACTTAAGAATACTAGCTAAAAATTGGTACGAGGGTTTCTGATAATCTCACAGAAAGAGAAATTATTTTTTTTGTATTTTCAAGGTCGCTAGCGCGGGTAGGACCCTTAAGTCTGTGTGTCACACTTTTTTTTTTCATTCCACCTAAACCCATCACTATTTTAATGTGTTAGCCTTTAGGTTTTACGGCTCTGGACTCTGTTTACCATATTATTGATAAATACGTGATATTAATAATAATATAAACATTAACAAATCCCTTAGAAAAAACTTAGAATGTACCAGCTTCTCTTCCCGCGCAGATAGTATAAGCTGATGTAGGGACTGGGCGAAATTCTATTTATTTTAAAAGGTAATGCGGCTAGCAACCCATCACTATTTTGGTTTCTTTTTTCACCTTCTCTCCGACTATCACGCTAAAAGTGGCCTACGAGTCTCGAGGACCTTTGCTCTGTCTGCTTAGAGCCGTAAGACCCAAAGTGTTATGTCTGCCCCGTTAAGACATAAGGCGTGAACTATCACGTATAATTTACTCGTATGTAGCTCTTTCAATAGTATGTTTTAATACATACATACTAATGCTACATACTAGGAAAATTAAAATGTATCTGCATCTTTCTTTTACCTCTAGAACTTGACGAACAACGATGACTAGCACGGCTGTAGGCATAGACCTGGGCACCACCTACTCCTGCGTCGGAGTGTTCCAGAACAACAAAGTGGAGATCATCGCCAATGACCAGGGGAACCGGACTACTCCCTCGTACGTCGCCTTCAACGACACAGAGAGGTTGATTGGCGATGCTGCTAAAAATCAGGTAAGACAGTCTTTATTGTCGATGACTCGCAATTTCTTACTTATTAGGCAAACAGGCATACGACCCAACTTATGATAAATTACCGAAGCCTACACCTTTCATTGAACGTCGAATTTGACGGGTATACACCATGATTTATTATTGGTTTTGGAGCCGAAGGCCACTTCGTAGGCATCGTTATTAAGACCTAATTAGCTAGTCAAAATAAAAATTCTGAAACAAAAAATGTTGTCTAAAACTCCAAAGTTAAATTGTGAGGTCAATTAGTAGTACCGCCGCCATACACCACCCGCCGGCCGGCCGGGGTCATCGACATTACGCAGCCGGCTGCCGGCGTATAACTACGTAGTCTCGATCGAAAATCATTTACGCAACTTTTTTATCTTATGACATACAGAAATTTGGATTACGTATACGGATAGAGGAATTTATTTACTATACGACCTTTTTTTTCCAAAACCAATGAAAAGTCAGCGTGTAGACGGAGCCTACGGCCGTAACAGCCAAAGTGAAAAATGAATGAAAAAAACAGTGATAGGTTTGCCGCGTCGACTATAAGGTAACATGGCCGCATCGATTATTAATATGATTCGCATTTCCTTAATCGATTTTTACGATTTGTGTCGGAAGAGAAGCAGCTGGACATTCAAAGCTTTCTGTTTCCACAGATAGGTATGAAATAACTAAGTATCTTAGCAGGTAATATGGGCTATGAATACTATATTTTCACCCTTATTTAGCGAAAATATTGAAAGATTGAGATGATACAATCAATATGTCAAAGCGAGATAAGTGTTTAATAAAACTTATAATAACTTGCCAAAAATAACTAATGACATGCTTACATTCCCGGTCATCCTCAGCGGTAACGCGTCAGACCCCAGGACCCACTACCTAACCTAGGTAATTTGACTAGGTTACAAGTTTTTACACAAAGATATGCTTACCTACATAATATAGAGGTAACAGTTAAGAATGTAGACCGAGCGAAACTGCTTTAACTTAAACACAGTTCCTTTGAACTAACTTTGATGAACTGTAAAAGTTACCCGGTCAGCGCTGAATGGAAACCATTCAAGCGAGAAAGGTCGACGTATATAACACATCGTCGTAATGGGCGGTAACATTATGTAACGCCTCACTGGACACCATTCCAATACATCACACAACTATTTTTTGCACACAACTCCCATAATATTATGTTTTAGGTGGCGATAAACCCCAAAAACACGGTTTTCGACGCAAAAAGATTAATCGGACGAAAGTTCGATGATCCCAAAGTCCAGCAAGACGTCAGACATTGGCCATTCGAAGTTGTTGCAGAAGGTGGCAAACCGAAAATAGTCGTAGAATACAAAGGACAAAAAAAAAGATTTTCACCAGAAGAAATTTCATCTATGGTTTTAACGAAAATGAAGGAAATTGCAGAAACTTACCTCGGGACGAAGGTCAAAGACGCTGTTATCACTGTTCCCGCGTACTTCAATGATTCCCAAAGACAAGCCACTAAAGACGCCGGTCAGATTGCAGCACTAAATGTCCTTAGAATCATCAATGAACCAACTGCTGCTGCCTTGGCTTACGGGCTAGACAAAGATTTGAAGGGTGAAAAGAATGTTCTTATCTTTGATCTTGGAGGTGGAACATTTGATGTATCCATTCTACAAATATCTGAAGGTTCATTATTTGAAGTAAGATCAACGGCAGGAGATACACACTTAGGCGGAGAGGACTTCGATAGTAGAATGGTCGATCACTTCTCTCAGGAATTCGAAAGGAAATTCAAGAAAAATATCAAAGACAATCCTAAAGCATTGCGGCGACTTCGAACAGCTTGTGAAAGAGCTAAAAGGACGCTCTCTTCAAGTACAGAAGCCAGTTTGGAAATTGATGCGTTGCACGAAGGAGTAGATTTTTATTCTAAGATCTCAAGAGCACGTTTTGAAGAACTCTGCTCAGATTTGTTTCGTCAAACTCTCGTGCCCGTAGAGAAAGCTTTAAAAGATGCTAATCTTCATACGAGAGAAATACATGATGTAGTCATGGTGGGTGGGTCTACTCGTATACCAAAAGTTCAGAGGCTGCTGCAGGTAATTATTTGAAGACTATAAATTTAAATCCTGTAATTTTATCTATGGCCTTTTAAGTAAAACCGTTTGTTTTCTTCCAGGACTTCTTCAGCGGAAAAACTCTAAACCTTTCAATCAACCCTGACGAAGCTGTAGCCTACGGGGCTGCAATCCAGGCAGCTATCCTAACAGGTTCTAAAGACACCAGGCTGCAAGATGTGTTGTTAGTGGACGTTATTCCGTTATCGCTCGGAATCGAAACTGCCGGAGGTGTGATGACGAAACTGGTGGAAAGAAACTCTAGGATCCCTACAGCGCAGAAACAAATATTCACAACATATGCTGACAACCAGCCTGCTGTTACTATTCAGGTACACCTACCATATTATAAGTGATAAAGTAATGCCGATTGTTGGATATACCTGAGTATAACTAAGAGCTCTAGCATATTTTAGACGTTACAATTTTTTTAAAATTAACCTGTTTCGTCCCACTGCTTGGCAAAGGTATCTGTCATTTTCTTCCATCTATCTCGTAATAACCAACAAAAATCTGGCGACCCGCTGACTTGGATCTCTTGGACGCGTCTACTATTCATTAAGCCTACGCCACAGAATTAATAATAGGTAGTATTACATATGCCATTACCCAGTATATCCAGATTACGAATGAGTTAGTACCCTGAGCTACCCTTCTTCTTAAGCGATAATTAACTGACGATGAACTGGGCTATCCTGCAACGGGAAATAATCAGTGTATAAAATGAATGTGTTTTTCAGGTATATGAAGGTGAAAGGGCTCTAACAAGAGACAACAATCTGCTTGGAACCTTCAATCTGACTGGTATTCCACCAGCACCAAGAGGAGTACCACAAATAGAGGTTAGCAACTTTATCATAAATTCTATGATGTTTTGAGAAAATTACGTAACATCATATACTTACCTTATGGTAGTGATTAGTGTAGCCTGTATGAATGACAATAACACCAGAAGTTCGAAATAACTCCCGATCAAATAATAGTAACCAAAGTCTCGGTCGGCAATCAAAAGATCGACAATGCCAGACCCACAAACAATGGATGTGGAAATAAATAATGCAACAGAAATTAAAGAAACCACCTTCTTTCACTAGGTGACGTTCGACATTGATGCAAACGGAATCCTCAACGTCAATGCTGAAGACCGAAGCACGGGGCGGTCGGAGCGTATCACCATATCTAACGACAAAGGCAGACTGAGCAAGAAGGACATAGAGAAGATGCTGAACGACGCTGAGAAGTTTAAGGCAGAAGATGAGGCTGTGAGGAAGAAGGTGGAGCTGAAAAACCAGCTGGAGGGATACGCTTTCGGGTGCAAAACTGTAAGTAAAACTGGAAATATATAGCAATCTGTGGAGAAAATAGCTAACGAATAACCCCCTTGTTCATTTAAATATATAAACTATTTTTTTGTATTTAAAATATGTTTTGTCTAGTTCATACTCAAAAGAGGGAAAGGGGCAAGACATGTTTTAACTAAATAGGGAAAAGGCAAGGAAAAAGAAGAAGGTTTAGCAGGTAGTTATTTTTCGTGATTATAAGGGTAAATACTTAACACTATAAATAAGTGTCTGTTTCTTCTTCATCTTAACGCGTTCCCGGTTGCATCCCCATCATCCTTATCCGCTTTTTCTATTCAAATATGTATTTTAATGGTTACCAAACGATGCAAATATAAACAAACAATAAATACCTACCACCTACACAATACCTAATTAATAATCTTTGAATCTCAATGTCTGTCTTATGGGTCCGCGACTCCGCGACTATAAAATAAAAAATAAAAATAAAATCTTTATTTTCAAGCCAGTAGTTTAAGTAATACAAATTTCTGGGACCCACCTAGTAAGCTCTGAAAAAGCCTGACTATATAATGAATGGTTGTCTATAGAATGTAATATCTATAAGAGTGCAGACTTCACTCTATACAGATTTTTAATAGGATAATAAAATTTCAGCCTCCTGTTTTATCTTTTACCTATTTGGTTGGGTACAAAACAACATCATGAACTGGAGTTACTTTGATAATAATAAGCATATTAGACCTCGCTTTTCGAAAAGTAAATAAATTAACATTTTTAATGCAAAAACAGGCAGTAGAAAACGCAAGCAGCCGAATAACTAATGAGGAAAGAGACGCAGTTCTTAGGGAATGCAACAACCAACTGAGCTGGCTCGAGTCCAACCCTGATCCATCGCGAGCTGACTTGGAGAAGCATTTGAAAGATGTACAGAAGGTATGGAACATAATACATCATTTTAAGCAAGCAGTCTAATAACAATTTAAAGAAAGACTCGATTTAGACGGAATGCGATGATGAAGGCATAATGAATATTTAGATGTTATGTTTCGCAAAAAACATTTCTGAAAGAATCAAACTACCGAGCTGGAATGCCAAACTGCTAGTTTTTGTCGAACAGCGGATAAAACAATCCAACTGCGACATATACATACTTAATCTTTAAAGACGTAGTTATAGCTAAGACAAATGGGGTACTTACCTACCTCTAATATACTTATGAAAATACTTACGAAAAACCGTAGATACTCTTTAATTTCAAGCGCCCGGTTTTCACGTTTTTTACTAATATACTAATAGTCCATAGTCTCTGCCTACCCCAGTGGGAAACAGGCGTGATATTACGTATGTATGTACTATCTGCGTTCTTTACAAGAAAGATAAGTAGACAATTGGAAAACATCTTCTCAATCATCTGTCAATCTTGAATCTGCCAATGATCAAACTCGCAATCTTTACCTATCTTATTTTTTATTATTACTCCAGGTCTGCCAGCCGACTATGATGAAGCTTCACGGACAAACGGGCGCTGGGGGACCGAGCTGCGCGCGCCCACAAAGCCCGGATGGGCCCAGGGTCGAAGAAATAGATTAATTTGAATATCTACGCCTTAAAATACATTTAAAGGTACCAGACAGTCTTACCTTATTGTAAAATGAGACCAGAAACGAAATGTTTCTGTGTTACTTTAAAAGCATTAGGCAACCAATATAATGATATCCAAATTAATCTTTTTCTTTCTACATGCACGGCACAAAGTGACGTCAGAAGGTTACAAAAAATGCTATCAATAAAGATCTGCTGGTAACACTCCAATGAAAATCAAACCAAACTTTTAAACTATCTAGGCGTAATGGTAGCAAACCCAGCAAAAGTGGCACCCTCATTCGAAACAAACTGTTTAAAAGTAAACACGGTGACAATCAACAATTTGACCTCCAACACTTCCTGAAAGACCTTCAAATCATTTCATGAACGACCGCTGAAATTATTATTGATAGTCCGTCTAGTTTTAAAACTCGTTTTAAAACTAGACGGACTAACGCAATTACTTTCAACGGTCGTTCATAAAATAATTCAAAGGTCCTTCCAAAGATTGTTGAAAATCAAATAGCCAATCAACATTATATTTACCTTTAAACAATACATTTCTAACGAAGGCGCCACCTCCGCCGAGTTCTGCTACCATTTCGCCTTAAGGGTCCTCCCCGCGCTAACGACCTTGAAAACACAAAAAAATTAATTTCTCTTTCTGTAAGTGAGATTATCAGAAACCCTCGTACAACTTTTTAGCTAGTATCCTTAAGTTTCATTAGAACCTCGAAAAACATTGAAATAAAATACCCTGAATTTTCCTTTGCAAAAAATACTAAAAACGGCCATTTTTGACTCTTTTTGTAAAGGTTTCTAAACCGGATAGTATTTCAATGACTTTCGAGGTTCTAATGAAACTTCAGGATACTAGCTAAAAAGTTGTACGAGGGTTTCTGATAATCTCACTTACAGAAAGAGAAATTAATTTTTTTGTGTTTTCATGGTCGCTAGCGCAAGGAGGAGCCTTAAGCCTCATAAGCCTCAGAGTTCATGTCACACAGGAAAAACCATGACTATTATTTGTTACGTAGATATTATTAGTTTCTTTGACAGAATAAACAAAATAAAAAATTCACTCGACGAGTTAGTGTTTACATTTTTGATGACTAATTTTAGTGTTGTAAATTTACAATCCATGAATTAAGCAATAAATATGATATACAAAGCGGTTTTTCATTAAAACACAAAAACATGTTACAAAATCATTTATTACAAAAATATAACATTGTACCAACATTTGCGGCTTGTAATGCCTGGGGTAAGGGAGCGGTATCGGGTGACGCTTATAGAAAACGTAAGCCATGCCTGTGTAACTTATCGAAAATATACCTACATTATTAACATGCGCGTGGCAACCACTTCGGAGTGGGAAAATCAGTGATATGAATCATGAATCGTTTCAAACGATTCATGTATTCTTATTATTGTGTACACACAATAATAAGAATAAAATTTGCTCGCAATGGATTTCTAGGTATCTAAACGAAAAGATGCTGAGATCTGTCGCGATCTAAATTCAAACATATTGCTAACCACATTGAGTAGATATTTCTTTGGACTCCTTTACTAAGTAAGACTTCTGTACGTGAGTACTAGACTTATTCTGTGATTCAACATATGGTTTGTATTTCGTACGTGTCAGGCAAAACTTATGTCAGATTTTCAGGCTTCTTAGAATATACAAGTAGTGTAGATTTGCCACCGAGAGACCGGGGGTAAGAGAAATACATATTAATGATACTTCATATATATTTTTTTCATGGTCGGGTTATAGGATCACTTCAAATATATGCAATTTGAATTGATCATATAACCCGACCATGAAAAAATGTTCGGTCGGTGATAAGGACAAAACATGGCACTGTTTTCTTTTTCTTTTTTTAGAAGTCGCAATAAGACTGTCTCGCTCTATCAAAGCATGTCAGGCCCTTGTTCTTATGACATTCAATGGCTGAATGACTACAATCGAATGATGACAGGTGCCTTCTCAAACACTGAGAAGCTATAGGATTTTTACGCTTCTTATGGTCGCCAACCCAACCATAACCAAAGGTCATGCAAATAAGTAAGGTCAGTTATGGCATGGCACATAATAAGTACTAGCACGTACAGAAGTCTTACTCAGCAAAGAAATTTAAAGAAATATCTACTTAATGTGGTTAACGATATGGTTTAATTTAGCACGCGTCAGAACTCAGCACCTGTTTGTTTAGATACCTAGAAGTTTATTGCAAGCTAATTTCAATCGTATAACTCTGTACAAAAGATTCATGTCACTGAATTTTCCACTCCGGAGTGGTCGCTGCGACTGACACAGGCCTGGTTATGATTATGGACCATAAGAAGTGTAAGCTACACTAGTAATGCGCTAATTAGGTTTTGACCAATTTAGACGATCATCATCAGGGCGAATGTTAGGAGCGACGACCCGACGGTTCCGCTGCAGTCCTTGTAGGTATTTAACTTTTCGATTATATTACGTGAGTAAACCATTTAACAATATTTATAATGAATTTATACCACGTATAATAATATGGTTTAACCTTCAAATAACCCCCCCTCCCGCCCCCTTTCTCTCTTCCTTCCTTCCATCACCCTTACCTCAAACAGATATTAATGGTTAGGGAGGCGAGGTAGCTAAATGGCGTAATTCAACGGCGCCGTCGAGACCTATAAAAATCGAAAGATAAAATAATTTTGAAAAGATAAGCTCGTATGGTAAAAACAATTTTAGCGGTGGGTTTGGCGTGTACGGTTTTTCAAAAATGTTAAAAAAATCAGTTACTTGGGCATTCTCGAGCGCGTCAGATATTCATACTACGTATGCCCCAAGTGCCTCTGATAACAACTGTATACTAATCTGCCGGTTTGCGTGGTGGGGGTAGGCATATAAAGTAGCCAAAAATGAAAAAAAAAAATTTACTCGAGCGCGTCAGATTTTCGGAAGGGTTGTTAAGTAGGCCCCAAGGAAGCTCCCTTTAAAAAAACTGACGATTTTGGCGTGACGATAAGTTACGATGAATTTTTGAAAATGCAAAAAAAAAAAGTTTTTTGAAATACTCGAGCGCGTCAGATTTTCATAGGGGAGGTTTATCTCGGTATCCTGAAAGCATATTTTTTTTAATCTGACAAAAATGTTGGTGGGTTCTCTTAATCTGACCGAAAAAGGTTTTTTGGCTTCTTTTTTTGTCAAAAAGTTTTAACTTTGGACTAAAATGTAAAGAGACCTTTTTTGTGTAAAATAAAATTACCTTTTTTGTTTATTTAAACTTTTTTTTTTGTAAAATGTATCGTTCGCGACTTATATGCCGCAACGCGTTCTTAGGAAGACAAAACGGCTCCTCCACACTTCCGGTCATGCGGATACCGGCAGATTTTGTATTTTTAGTAAGTTTTAGATTATATTCTTCAAAATAAAATAAAAAACAATCGCGCTCGAGAATGCCGGATTAACGTTTTTTTTTTACAAGTTCGCGACCCTATAACTCGGCGGCGTCAAGGACTTATCGTCAGATTAGTTAAATTTAGTCTTTAAACACTAAAATCAACCCCCAATATCTTAATCTGACGCGCTCGAGTATTTCAGACTATCGATTTTTTTTTACTAATCTGATCGTCTATCCTAGGCGCGCGTCACTACATATAGAGCTAAATTCTTTACAAGGTTGTTCTATTAGGTCTAAGGTATCTCTCATATCTTAAACTGCCACGCTCGAGTATTGCCGAAAATTCCCCTCTTCGCCTCCCTAACTATAAGTTTTCAAAATCCATAACAAGCATGTGCGTAACTGTATCTACTTTCCTTATTTATAATAATATTGAACTATACATATTAATTGAGTATAACATTGTTTGCACTGGCGGTTTCTTAAATATCTTACAAAAAGGCCACTCGAAACGAGAACACGATTATAATCGGTTTGTATTCATTAATAAATACATGGAAATTGCAAAGCCTCATTTTTTTCATATTTTCAATAGATTTACACAGTTGATACACGGTTGATCAAAAAGTAATTTACTACTCAAATCATTTAGCCTTTTTTAGTTTTTATAATAATAAATTGATATGAATAAATGCAAGTTTAATACTTATTAACTACCATTTGTCAGAATATAGCTATCTTATCTACCCTTTACCTATAATTTTTCTAATTTATACTCTATTTCTGGGTCAACAACTAAGTTAATGATTTTTGATCTGTGACATGGCGACCATTGTGAATTTATTTATTTAAAACTTTATTTACCAATAATTAATAATACAAAAGACAGACTTGATGCTAATAACATTCTCCACCAGTCAGCTCTCGGTATATTAATTTAGTAGGTACCGAATTTTTCCACAATATGGCGATTCACTAACTTATTTGTTACCCTTTATTTCATTTTGCATTGTGCATCGCAACAAATAATAAATAATGAACATTCATTATGTCGGGTAACTACTCAAATTAATTTAATATAATTATAATAAGTTAATAAAGATAAAATATCTTATAATATTCAAATATTTTCTGAATAGTAGAGTATTCGATACTAAAATCGTAAACTGGTTTTTTTTAAAGGATACTAATTAAGTAGGCTTTATTGAGGATACTTGGTTTATTGAGAAGAAGAAATAAAAACAAACAGATAAATATACCGGTATAATGTTTGTATTATTGAAATTTACCCATAGTAGCGGTTTGTACGAGTATGTATTATACATGTAAACCTTTCACATATTAGTAAGGAAAATCCTTCACACATCAGTAAAAACCGCATAAAAACTGACCTAGCAATTTGAGAATTAAAGTTGGGGGACCTTAATTTATAATGAGCCAGGATGAAACTAAATCTCCGCAACATTAAAATAATATGCACGATTGCTTTCTATATTTTATAAGACAGTCATTCTATGGAAGAATAACTTAAAACATTTTTAATCTAAATGGCCCTACGCAATTTATATAAAATGACTGTGGGGTGAGACAGCGTCAACTGTCGGTCAGTATCCACTCAGTCGCTCAGTGCTAGAGCGAGAGAGCGACGGAACCTGATGAGTTCCATCGCTCTCTCTCGCTCTAGCCTAGCAAATGACGGTTCTGAGCGCCAGAAAAGAATAACAACAAGCGAAAGATGAGTCCCAACCCTAACGCGACGCCTTGCCTATGGTTCGACACTCAGTTCGTTGCTTTTTATCACAATTCAACTTTCTTTGTACCAGACCAGACTCTTCTATGTATCTAACTAAAAAGCTTATCAATAATACGATAAATTGTTTATTTCTAGTGTAGATTTGTGCGTGCAAATAATATTTGTACTGTGAATAGTATCTATTTGTTACACGTTTATCACATTATCCTTCTGAACGGACTTAAACCTCTAACGACCCGCGCCTTTTGGTCGCGACCAACTGTTAGACACCGCGATTTCGCACCTACCTACGTAAGAAAAAAGATACCCATTCTTTTATTTGTTTACCAATTCTCATTCCATTTCTATATTTTTTTCCATAATTTAGAATTATTACAATTATCTAGAATAAATTTCCAATACACGGATATGAGAATTTTAAAAGATACTATTTCTTTGGTCGGTAATGAAATAAAAACCCGTGTTTTCAAGAAAAAAACAGTTTGTATTATTCATCCTTTGTCTAAACCATCTGTCAATAAATGTCTTTTTTCCTTTTTTAGGGTTCCGTACCCAAAGAATAAAAACGGGACCCTATTACTAAGACTTCGCTGTCTGTCCGTCTGTCCATCTGTCCGTCTGTCTGTCACCAGGCTGTATCTCAACAACCGCGATAGCTAGACAGTTGAAATTTTCACAAATTATAAATTTCTGTTGTCGCTATAACAACAAATACTAAAAACAAAATAAAATAAATATTTAAGGGGGGCTCTTATACAACAAACGCGATTTTTATAGATAATAGTACGGAACCCTTCGCGCGCGAATCCGATTCGCACTTGGACGGTTATTTTTAACCTTAAGTCAATCGTGCCATCTAGTCTATTCGTCCATAGTCAGTCAGTCTATTAGGAGCAAAGATTTAGAATATACAAGTAGTGGTTAGGAGGCTGGACGCCCGGACACCTGCCCTTGGAGCTCATTATCGACGGCTATAAGCCTTAGGCTTCCAAATATATTCTTTATTGAGCTACAGAATAATGTCATCTCGCTTGCTATTATCTTGGTCCTACTCAATAAGTAGATCTTGTAACAATACAATTTTTCCCGTAGTTCGATTGAACGGACCATGGGCAAAAAAAATGCCTATGGATCGACCAGTAGAACTCCGTGATAGGACCACGGGCAATAAACGGCTACGTCACAGAACATACATTGGATATCTTTTTTATATATCAATATACTTTACGTCATACCATAATACATATATTGAAAGATACTCGTTAATACATTAAATAAGCACCTTTTATGGAAGGTCGTTTCAATAATCTTGACGTTTAAATACACGTATTATATAAATTACTCTAAAGATATTAGGGCGTGGACTACATCACTCGGATTGCACGAGTGCGAGAGAGATGTACTGAATTAGTTTTCCGTCTCTTTCTCTCATATAAATTTTTGCGTGCATCCGCGCGACGAAGAACATGTCTATGGTGATATTGAACCTGCTAACTATATTCAAGGAAAGTACTCTTTAAGTGAAATAAAAAGAATATATTGTTTACTCGTATGTCTTGTTTCATATTAAAAAGCAATAATGTCAGACGACAAATGCAAATCAAAAATCTCCCATTTGAATGTCACCGCCCGCTACCAGGCTCGGGGCGGGCGGCGGCGGCGGCGGAAAAAAGTTGCCATTCATGATATTGAAAAAAAAATGTCTTTTTTCTTAATATTTTGTGTTCTTATAATGACTGATTCCTTGATATAGATAGAGGGGACAAAATCACCCTGTAAATACCTGAGCGTTCAAATTCGAAAGTCAAAACCAAAATACTGATGTTAACGCTATTTGCCGAAAAAATACCAAACTATTTATATCTTTTCTATGAGCCGAAGCTTAACTTAAAATCTAATAAAATTTGCCGTTAAAATAACCCTGTACCACATAACGCGATAAATAATAACAATCACAGCTTGCCGCAAATAAATTAAAAATTAAATAAGGTATACATTAATAGCTATAAACAGTTAGATACGGTATTTACCTACGGTATATAGATAATGTGACAGTATCCGTCTTAATAAAAAACGCAGACTATCTTTGTTACTAGGTTTAAACCACTATCCGACCAAATCAAGTTTGACATCTAGTAAAACGCGTCATTGTTTCATCTGAAAATGTCAACTTGATTTGGTCGGATAATGGTTTAAACCTAGTAACAAAGATAGTCTGCGTTTTATAATAAGACGGTATAGGTTTATTACAAAAATGGAACGGAACCCTTCGTCCGCGAGTCCGGCTCACACTTGGCCGGTTATTTGATAAAATGGGCCTTTGCGTTCTCGTCTTTCTCTCCTTCAGAATCGTTTAGTTGTATGAAACTTGTAAAATAGGCAAATACCTTATCGTTGTCCAAACTATAATAATGTCTCTCACATCGTTCTCAGGATTCTCTGTATAAAGCCAGCCTGGATTTCGTCAGCCCTGCAAAGTAAATACATACATATTTTATATACAGGACTAAAACGTACAGTAAATAATTTTATCATCCAAGAGTAGACGACTAATACTGTTAAAATGAGTTTCTTTCGGCGTTTCTTCTCCGCAGAGGTCGGTGCAAAGTGCTTATATGGAAAAAAAATTAAATTATAATGTACACTACATAAACGGTGATATTTTATTGGTTTTGGAGCCGAAGGCCACTTCATAAGGATCATTAGTAAGACCTAATTAGCTAGTCAAAATAAAAATTCAGTATAAAAAAAATTTGACTAGAACTTGAAAGTAAAATCGTGAGATCAATTAGTAGTACCGCTGCCGGCCGGCCGGCGAAGTTCACCGAACTCACGCGGCTGTTTTGGACGGGCATAACTACGTGGTCTCGATCGACAATCATTTTGCAACTTTTTTATCTTATATGTCATAAACAAATTTGGATTACGTATAGAGGAATTAATTTACAATACGACATTTTTTTTCCAAAACCAATGAAAATTCAGCATATATGATTTAATTTATAGTATTGACGTGTAAAAGTGCCTGTAAAGGTCTAATCACACTAATATTATAAAGGCGAAAGTTTGTGTGTGTGTGTCTTCTTCTTCACTCGCAAACGGTTGGACCAATTTAGATAAAATTTGTTATGCAAGAAGCTGACACCCTGAAAACGAGTATGCAAGAAGGTAACACTGCGGGGCGCAGCTAGTTACTGAATAACCTGTCGTCTGTGAGCAGACCGGAATCCGGTCGACATGCATTGTTTTACTATTGTGTCTGGTGTTTTGCACAGACGACAGGTTAAACGTTTAAATCTTTGCTGAAAAGAGATGTCTTACTTGTTGGAGGAGTACGGCAGTACAGGATCTCAACCAGCGGCCAGAGCTCCGGAATCATCTTGCGGTTGGAGACAGTACAAGATCTCAACCAGCGACCAGTACTCCGGAATCATCTTGCATGTATACAAACGACTGCTGAAAAGAGATGTCTTACTTGTTGGAGGAGTACGGCAATACAGGATCTCAACCAATGGCCAGAGCTCCGGAATCATCTTGCGGTTGGAGACAGTACAAGATCTCAACCAGCGACCAGTACTCCGGAATCATCTTGCATGTATACAAACGACTGCTGAAAAGAGATGTCTTACTTGTTGAAGGAGTACGGCAATACAGGATCTTAACCAGCGGCCAGAGCTCCGGAATCATCTTGCGGTTGGAGACAGTACAAGATCTCAACCAGCGACCAGTACTCCGGAATCATTTTACATGTATACAAACTACTACTGAAAAGAGATGGTCTTACTTGTTGGAGGAGTACGGCAATACAGGATCTCAACCAGCGGCCAGTGCTCCGGAATCATCTTGCGGTTGGAGACAGTACAAGATCTCAACCAGCGACCAGTACTCCGGAATCATTTTACATGTATACAAACTACTACTGAAAAGAGATGTCTTACTTATTGGAGGTGACGGTGTGCATCAGGTTGATGATGTACCGCGGACAGACGTCCTCATGCATCACCCGGGCGTGAAACAGCAGCCCTTGGCACAGGCAGTACAGGATCTCAACCAGCGGCCAGTGCTCCGGAATCATCTTGCGTTGGTATGCCCAAGATCCTAGAATCTGAGGAATAAAGCTACATTAGACTTGAGGCCCATTTACATGCAAGTTTCTTGTTTGTTGTCACACTATCACACATAATATTTTAAAGGCGGAAGTGTGTGTGAGGTTGTGTGTGTGTGTGTGTTTGTTATTTCTTCACGCGCAAACAAAAAATCATTTTCTACGTGATTTTAGATTTATTATTGCGGAAAACTGATATTAAGAACGCTATTTGAGCCTTTGATTCCTAGAAACGATGACGTCATTAGTACAATACAATACAATATTGTATATAAAAAAAAATATTGAACAAAATGAATAAATACAGGACATAATTATCTTAAACCCTAGGAAAAGAATTAGCCTTTATTTCATACTAATCACACAGAAAATGTTTGTTTTAAACGTTTAAAAAAAATATCTGACTTGAGTCGTTGAATGAACTTTTCTATTGGATGAACTGCCGCTACTCACCTGCAGGGTAGAAGTCAAAGGCGCCAAAGCAATGGGAGTAGACGGCGACGCTCTGAAAGCCGCGCCGGCGAGGAAACCCGCCGGCAGCGCGTACAGCGCGCTGTCGCGGCCGTGCGACCGACACAACAGGCACACCACCAGCTGAAAGTGACACTTATATTGTAAAAGCCAAAGTTTGTGTGTGTATGTTTGTTACTTCGTCACGCGGAAACTGCTAGACCAATTTTGATACACTTGGTATGCAGGGAGCTGACACCCTGGATTAATAAATGGCTACTTTAACCGCGGGTAACACCGGAGGTTGCAGGTAGTTAACAAATTAATATAGAAATAACTACTAAAAGCCTCTCCAACCCGTCTGGCCAGAGAGGAGAGTGTAGGCCAAGTTCTTTGGCTGCTCTGGCCAAGTATGGCTCTGGTAGTACAGAAAGAGTCGTGCTCCTGCAGTGGATACAAAAAAACGATGATGATGATAATAAACTACTAAAAGATGAAAAATATGGTCAGTTCACACCGAGACGGATGCGACGCGACGTGGCGCGCACTTTTGTTGAGCGCAGCGGGCTCTCACTGTAATTACTATTTATGTGTAGTAAACAAGTCCCATATTTCTTCAAAAGTGCGCGCCTCGTCAAGTCAGTTCGCGTCTGGGTGTGAACTCACCCTCCTCATGTGTTTTACGCGGCAGCACAAGCAACGAAACCGTGACAAATTGACTATAAGATCTTCGCCCATTGCACTAACTTGCCGGCAAATCCATTCCGACTCGACTCAAAAGCACAAGAGGGTATTAAAATAAAAGCCCTAATCGGTCAAATATAGAGGAATTTTCAAAAAAAAAATATTGAAAGAAGACATCGACCATTTTTTTGTATAAGTATTTTCTATTGTATATTTTTTCTCTTGTGTATTGGTGCAATAAAGAGTTTTCATTCATTCATTCATTCACCATTCATGGTCTACGCATCTTAAATTTCTTTCAAATAAAATCTGTGTTACTTTTTACTTTTATTAAGGTGGATTTTACTTTAACAAGTCGAATATCTGTGCTCTAGCCGTCGACAAATAATTTAGAGTTAATTCTTTAAAGTAAACTCCATTAGTGACTTACCCTATAAATACCAATGTAACCGCCAAAGAACAGTCCTAACTTCATATGCGACAGCTTCAAAGACTTGAACGCCTTCGCTGGAGTAAGTATCTTGGGTATTAAAGTACGCAGCATCGTCATCGCACAGCCAACTCCGAACAGTTGCGCTGTGCCCTGAAAAAATATTTTTCTTCTTTATTTAAATAAATAAATATATAGGGACAAATGACACTGATTGAGCTAGTCCGAAACTTGTGTTATGGGATACTAACTCAACGATACTTTATTTTATAACAAATCATATATAGATACACATCCAAGACCCAGGACAATTTGAAACTTGCCCTGACCGGGGATCGAACCCGGGACCTCTGGGTGGCGGACTAGCATGTTGAATAACGTCACAAAGTAATTTCACTTGTCATTGATCATATCTATTTTAAAGTGATTTTAGATTTATCATTGCGAAAGATTTGGCATTAAGAGCGCTATTTGACTACAAGAAATTTTAATTAGTCTTTATTTCATACAAATCAAGTATCTGAGTTGAAAACTTCCTTATTTTTAATGCAAGATATTCAAACTACTTGCCAGAGTATTGCTCAATGTGTAACATAATTATATGTATGTAATATATCATTAGTATAACAATTAGAAAAGGGAATCCGGTCCCTAAGATCCCCAAATTAAAGACATAATAGTTCGTTACTATTATGATTTTATTAAAATTCATAAAATGTCACAAATAAAATATATGAATGAAATATTATGATTGATATGTTATACAGTCTCTACTTTAGACAATAGAATATTTTTGACAACTAATGAATTATGAGGTAAAAAATGTTAAACTCGCGTCAGGACACGTGATCTGATCGAAAATTCGTAAGATGGATGGAGAGTAGACAGCTGGCGCGGCGTAGGAGAGGGAGTATCCCCCTCTCTTTCTACGGCGCGGCGAAAATGTATGCCTGCGCCTGCTGTTTCGTATATCAAAAATGCACAACGTTAATATTCAAGTTTTCACTTCTGCCGGCACTCCCAGAGTGCAACCCGTGGTTTTTTTTATTAAAACAAATTCTGGCTCTGAAATAGCAAAGCTAATGATCCACTGGGAACATACTGAGATAATGATGGAGATGACACCCTTTTACCGCGAGACTTTATATCAGTTGTCGTGCCCCCAACGCGAGGCATAGTAAACCTAAACCGTCTTATTATAAAATCTTATTATAAAACGCAGACTAACTTTGTTACTATGTTTAAACCTTGATCCGACCAAATCGAGTTAACATTTTCAGATGAGACACTGACATATTACTAGATGTCAACTTGATTTGGTCGGATAAGGGTTTAAACCTAGTAACAAAGATAGTCTGCGTTTTATAATAAGACGGAAAATAAATACCTACAACTTAAAACGGGTATGGATACGATAATTATGTGTCAAACGAGCATTTTTTTGTCGGAAATATCCGACGTCTGCGGTATGGGCCCGACAATGTTTGTCGTATAAATCGGTATAAATCCGAAGTTCGCGGTTAGAGGTTAAATATGCTTACTTTTAGAATATAATTCATGCAGGGGCCTTTGTGAGGACACGCCGGACTTCTTCCTTCAAAGCCTCCCATCGGATCTCCGGTTGCTTTCGAAACACGAGGTGGGTTGAAAAACCTGTAAAAATTACGAGTTTTCATTTGCGAATACGATTTTTATATTTATGAAACATGAAAACGAAGATCGCACGTAAAGCCCTTGATCCCGACTGTTATCATTGCATAGCAATCTTTAAGCTATTGTCAGATGCCTTTTGGCAGCATCATAAATCTGGTACGAGTGTTGGCCACTTCTTCTCCTATTTAAAATTTTAGTGGCTCTTGCCAGTGGAGTCACAAAATACGTACAGAAGAATCACTCTTGGATAGGAAATTTGCTAAAACAAACCCACTTACAGCATACTAAAGTTCCATTTAGTTTGCACGCCGCGCATATGACTTATGACTTATTATCCTAGCGTGCGCCGAATAAGCTAAAATATACCTTACGTCTACGAAGCAACGATCCATATCCCTGATGGATCGTTGCTTCGTAGCGATAGCGATTTCTACCTTGTCTCGCTAGTGTTACATTTTCAACGATTTTAACTATGAATAAGCCACGTTAGAGCCGCTTAGCTAAACTGCAGCTAGCTTGGTAAAGTATATGCGCCAAACTTCTCGGTCTTTAACCTAGTCACTTACACACACTGTAAGGGACTAGGTTACACGTGCTTCGGAGAGGCCGCGGGTTCGATTCCCGGCGGGGGCAACGACTTTGTGTTGTTGTCCTAGTTTGGTTAGGACATTGCAGGCTGATCACCTGATTGTCTGATAAGTAAGATGATCCGTGCTTCGGAGGGCACGTCGGTCGTCGGTCCCGGTCACTGTCTTTGACATTGGTCGTTACCTAAAACCATGTCAGAGGCCTTTAAGGCGGTTTAAAAACTCTGACACTAGTGTTAGTCACTAACACACACGATTAGAAGAAGAAGAAGAAGACACACACTGTAAAATAGGTGTCCGAGAGAAAGAGGGAAATTTGGTATCTATTGATTTATTTCGAGGTGACTCCTTTTAGCTAAAGCGCTTTGAAACAGAGAGCGGATTTGAGCGGAAGCTCCACAAATTCGTTTAAAGTGTGCGTACAATATGACATCTAGTGGCGGATAATCAAATCACTTATGGAAAGGGATGCTTATAGCATCAAGTATGATAGTACTAGGTACATAATGCAATGCAAGCCCTATAGATGGCGATTATGTTTAACACGCGCAAAAAACCAAACAAACCAGTTCTTAACTTCGCACATTTTTGGTAATCTATACCTCATTTCTTTAAGTACTTAAATAAAGAAAAACAACCTTGTCATGTATGTTAATGGAATATACATTTCATAAAACTAACTTTTGCAAATTACAAATTAATTATTTTATAAATTACATAATTAATTTGTAAAGATATAGATTTGCAAAGTTTATATTTCAATAAAAAGATTGTTTACATTTATTTAAACACACAAATGGATTAGTTAAATATTCCGCATTTGGCGAGTCTAAAACATACCTAGCTAGTTTTTTAGGTCACTGCCGCAAAGGTCATTATAACAATACATTCTTTAATTAATTCGAGTTGTATTGACGAAAATAAAGAAGTACTTATACTTTAAAATGTTGATTGTATTGAATGATAATGTGAAGTTTAAGACGTTTCTGGCCATACTGACTTATTATCATAAATAAGGATGTTTACAAGCCTGACACCTATTTACAAATTTGACATAACTTGCCAGTGCTGCAAAAAAATAACATACATACTACCACGTCTTTATCGGGCAGAGTATTTTGGATCTTGCGGCTGTTAGTAAGCAAACAGAGCCCAGGGCCATAGGACCCAAAGGCCACATTAAGCATGATTTTGGGGGAGAAGGCGGAAAAAGGAACCAAAATAGTCATAAGTTGCTAACCGCATCGTCTAATAATGATTCGAATTTTCGTCCATTCCCTCGATCGGCTTTAACGATATGTTCGGGGGAACAGCTAGTACATTCTAAGATTTTCTTTTTTCGCATGGAAGTTAAGTATCTGAGGTTTCCTTTTTCTTCAGATCAGATGAATAAAAAAACTAACATTATACCTAAGATCGGGTAGTAGTTCTTTAAAGTGATAAAGCTCGGCAACCAAACGCTTGCTTATTCCGGTATCTACACAATACTAACCAGAAAATGGGCGTCCTTCTATCACTTTCTCTGTCACGCCGCATGAGGTAGAAGAAGATGGCACTTCCCAACATAAATATTAAAGTCTCTTTGCCTGGAGACCGCCGCAGCCATCCTTTCATTTCTAATGTCCGTAGCCAGTACTCGAAAACCTATAAAAATATCACAATATGCTTGAAAATTAGTATAAAGATTCTTTTAGCACAGATCCCAAATGCCCAAGCTGTACAACTAAAAAAGCTACGAAAAAGAAAATAAGGTCGCTTTTTGCACTTTCTTGTTCATCTGCTATCTTCTGAATAATAAAGTATTACCATCAAGTAGAGTAGAGTATTTCTTTTGAAAAATTTCCATGAATGGAATGAGTTAACAAGAGTCACTAGTAAGCTTCTTTTGCTATATGTCAAGAACTAGCTTCTCACGACTTTGTCTGCATAAATTTAATACTTTGTAATAAAATCTACTTTTGCATGGCAAAATAGGAGTCCCCATACAATGTTACACTCCTCTTTTCCTTCCCTTTGTGGATTATTTTTGGATTAAAATTAAAATGTCCATCCCAGAGTTTCAAAATATATCTATACAGAATATATATAAAGAAAGAAAGAAAAATACATTATTGAAATTAGTGTCAGCTACTGCCGACATTTCTCGACCTCATCCGGAGGTCTTCATCAGGAAAGGCTCGCGACACACTGAATCAGTGTGTCGCGAGCCAGTGCGGTGTACGGGCCTGTAGTCACATTCGCCCTGATGAAGACTGATGAGTTCGAAACATATCGGCAGTAGCTGACTCTACATATACGTAAGTAACCCATTAACTATTTATAATAATGTTTGTGTCTCACATTCATTTTAGTCTAAAAAAAAGCAAATACTTTATTTACTTACCAGATTGACAAACAAATTGACGACTAGAGTCCGTCTATATGGTGGTTCAAAGTAGACCGCAAGGCCGCTTATGGTGCATGGCAGCAAAACTGTTGAGTAATATGTAAATTCGCTGAAGAACAGTTTCCTGTGGGAGAAATTTTATTGATTTATTCACATTAGTAACACAGGGACAGTGTATACTGGCACGAATCAGGATTATGTCTGGGAGGAGCACAAGAGGCAGACGGGCAAGAAAAACAACAATAACTGCAAGAAATAAACTTGTTGTATTTGTAAAAAGGTTTATTGAAGTATCTAACCAATAGAAAAATGTTTCTGATTTGATTTGGTGTGATAATTTAATTCGCCTATACCAGGCCCGTGTCACTCACCATTTAGGTATCGAAAATATACCTACATTATTACTATGCACGTAGCACTTAGTAAATTCAATGACATGAATCGTATGTCTAGAGTTATAAGTATATGTATGTACATATATATATCTGCCACTGGTCCACAACTATATAAAATCGCCATTCCGACTCACTAAGAAGAAGAAGTATATATACCTAAACGAAAAAATGCCGAGTTCTAATGCGCTAACGACATTAAGTAAGACTTCTGTACGTAAGTAGTTATTCTGTGCCTATGCCTAAAGTATGCACTGTGATGGAATCTCCACAGTACACAAAAGGCCATTTATTTCAGACAGTGCTGAATGGCTAACCAAGTCTTTTCACAGTTCATGAATTTATTAACAAAACTTTATTTTCCTGAGTCCTTATCCACTTGTTAAATTTATTTTTAAATGCATATATGGAATTTAACAAAAAAATCTGTGCATAAAGTTAATTTTTTATATGTATTTTATGAAAAAGTAATTATATTGAAATCTAGCCATAAGTGGAGATGCCTATATATTGAAGTTTGCTGCAATAGCAACTTCAAAAGTTAGACAATTACCAAAAAAAAAGACGTGTGGCACTCGGGGACTGCCACGGTAAAGCTATTGCATTAAGGTGGTTCGATACAAGGAAGGACGGCAACGTCGCAAACGGACGACGGAGACGAAGCGGCAACGCGCGAGCGTGAGGTTTTTTCGTTACGGAATTTCTGGATTCGGTCCCCGCGCTCAAGGCCCGCGATAGAAGCTATGCAATAGCTTTAAAATGTCTCATTTAACATTCAGCTACATCCTCCCTTTGCAATGTAGTAGACATGGGTAATCTCGACTCCGAGGTGCGTTTCGGCTCACCTAATCTGAATCCTCATTCGGTACCGACTCATCTTATTGATTCCTACTCCCTAACCGACTCCGGCTCCATGATCTGCTAAGTCTCGCTATCGGATCTTGGATCGAAAGAATACACACGTCCGTTTTGGTACCGGTTTCAATGTATATTGAAACCGATACCGGGCTCTGTCTGTAGCTGTATTGGAGCAAACAATGTAACAAATATCTGTCTTGTTCTTATTTATAGAAAAAACATTCGCATCTTATTCTATCATAATATCATTTGCCGTTGGTTGGCGGCGCACGATGAATAACCGAAGCCTCCGACCGATTCCTTCCGACTCCCGAGTATTTCCGATCTCGACACACGTGACGCGGTTGAGCCGAAACGAATGACTAGCGGATCGCGAGCGACGCGAGCCGAAGAGCGCCGATGAGCTGGAGGGAGGCGGGACTCGACGGGGATTAAATAACTCGCGAGAGTCGGTAAGATTTGCTCGGAGCTGATTAGGTTATCGGCTCCTGTTGAGTATTCGGCTCATTTGAATCTTCTAGTCCGGAGTTACCCATGTCTACAATGTAGGTAAGGTTTTAAGTCATCCTTTGTCTTACCAGTATGACAAAATATGCACCACCCACTGACCCACTAGTGATCATTATTTTATAGTGACCATTATTTTAACAAAAAAATATAACTAGAAAAAAATGTATACCTACCTGAAAATACAGTTCAATGTAACAAACGAACTGCCAACTGTCAGACCAAATATTCCAGACTTTAAATATAGTTTGAACTGTTTAATCATTTCCTTCTTGCCTAACTTCTTGCCCCGCATCAATATCTGGATCTAAAATCAAAATTATGTAAATGTAAGGGTGTAGCTTCTCCTAGGAAGGAAAAATACCCTCGGTAATATAGGTTATGTAAACCGCAATGGCTCAGACATAGTCTGGTGTCTTAAAATCTGCTTCAATGGAAACAGCGGAGCGGAGATTTCGAGAATTATGATTGGTCAATTCTCGCTTCAGTGGAAACGCAGCCTTAGTTTCCAATGTAAAAATCCCTTCTTGGGCCTATCATCCACATCATCATCATCATGTCAGCAGCATAACGTCCACTGCTGCCTTGATAGGCAGAGGCCTATTTTGAGAATCCTTAAAAAGTTACTTTTACTTAGTTTTCTATCGAAATGAAAAATATAAAATATAAATAAAAATATAAATTGTGTTGTCAATTACATTAACATCATAGCGTATGAAATCCCAGGTTAACGATAAATGTTTAAAACGCCCGGTAGACGTAACTTACAAGGTAGACCATCGCATAGAACTTATAGCTCCCCTTTATGCAACTTATCAACATAGTTGCGGTTGCATTTGTGCAACTGCTTGTCCAAGGATGGATAATCTCCCGACAAGACCGGTCGCTGCAGGCTTTCTCAAACCAAAGCTTGCTTGCCTCCACCATTTTTATATAAAAGATTAAAGTCCAAACTTTGGAAGACAAGATTGGAAATAGGTAAGTTTACAAACTGTTGTACTTTTGCCAATAAAACTTTAATGGTTACAAAATATTAAACTAAACGACTCATAATAATATTAATCTCATTAATTATATCAAAATCTCAATCAGGTTCACCAAATTCCCACAAATTAAGAAATATTTCATTTTATTTTTATTTTCCTTTTCTTTTCTTCGTTGATTTTGACTTTTGATTTGACGTTGACGTTGGCAAGCATATGACACTCATGACAGTATTTTTTTTCGTTAGTCTTGGCTTCTTCGTCACATAAAAAAATATATGAAATATATAAAATTAATCTTATCTTATACCTTTAAACGAGCAATTCTTGTATATTTATATATTTCTATATAAATTTCTGTGATCTCGAAAACAGCTCTAATGATTTCGCTGAAAATTGGTATATGGAGGTTTTCGGGGGTAAACAATTGATTTAGATTAGTCTTATGTTTGGGAAAACGCGTGTTTTTGAGTTTTCATGCGTTTTTTTTCCACGCAGAATATGGTCGCTAATTTCGTCGCGCCGGCCGCTATTCATTTGGCTCAGCGGTTAAGAATGCGGACCGCTAGAAAGAGTTGTACGGGTTCGAATCCCACTCGGTGACTTACTTTTGCTTTTTTTATGTTTAAGTTTAAATATCATTTTTTATTTTGTATTGTTTTTAGAGAAGTTTAAAAAATGAATAGAAACAATAAAATTCTGTGCATATTTATAACGTAAGAATTTGTGCTTCTTTTAGCATCTAGTTTTACGAAAGTAACATAATCATACAGCTTCTCAAATAAATTTTACATTATTTATTCTATTATTTATTCTGCGTCGTTATTTATTGTATGCCTGTAATGTATCTAGGTATGCAAAGAAAATTTAACAGCGTGCTTTATGGAAACCTACTGCGAGGTTTTGGGTTTATAAGCAGCATTTTATTAATTTTGGCTCGAAAAACCATATGATTGTCCTTATTTCCTATATTTTATGAAAAATAGTTTGACATTTAAATGACCTCTAAAAGGTAGTCTTTACAAGGATAAATACTTTGCCTGGGTGCGCAATATTGAAAAAATTACAAAATGTCAAAGTCATTTTTTTTGTGTTGCCAGATAGGTTGTCTTCTAGCAAAATGTAGAACTTTTTAGAAAATTGTTACCAACTTGGCGATCGAGTTTGATTTTCAGCCAACGCAGATTAATAAAGTTCTATTTATGAGAAGGAAGATTAATAAATACTGATGACGTTTCTTGTGTTTTTATAGTTTCTTGTGTTTGTTTGTTAGTAAAGCAAGTATTTAAAGTATCACACTGATAAGGCGGCGCGGAGTTGTAATAATATTAACTTAGGATATATACCTACCTGAACGTAACCTCATTTTTAGGGTTCCGTACCCAAAATGTGCCAACGGGACCCTAATACTAAGACTCCGTTGTCCGTCCGTCTGTCCGTCTGTCTGTCGCCAGGCTGTATCTAGAACTGTAATAGGTAGATACTTGAAAATTTTACAGAGTGTGTATGTCTATCGCTGTAACTCTTGAACCGTAATAGGTAGAAAGTTGAATTTTTTACAGAATGACTGCTATAACAATTAATAGTGAAAATAAAAAGTTATAAAAATTAAAGATATAATAATCTATGGGGGCCCTAGAATAAACTTTTACTTTTAATCGATCTTTTTATAGTATTAAAACTTATCTGTTGGTATGGTACGGAATACTTAGTTTGCAAGTACGACTAGCACTTGGCCGGTGTTTTTAGTTAGTCAAAAATTATCGGGATATTTTAAAGTGTTCGCACTGGCAGCACTAAAAGTTAGATTATCATTTGACATTTTTGATATGTATGACGTTGACATTCTTGTTTCTTTTTTGACGCAGAGAATCTATACCACATTCAGACTACCTTTCGGCTTGGCTTCTCGATTTTTAAAAATATTTATAATAAAATAAATACATATTAATAAAATAAAATAATGAAATTATATTTTTCTAATTAGATGTACTTTCAGAAAAAAATATAAAAAATATACCTTTATGAAAGCTTTGCATACCTAAATATGCTTGAATCTAACTTCATGCATTCAATAGGATTTCACGCTGACACTAATATGATAATACATTGACCACCATTATATGTACCGGCGGCCAGTCCTGTTGATTTAAAGTTTCAAAATCAAGACTATGCATTGATTTGTAAAGACAAATACTAAACAGGCCAATACTAAACCAAACCACAACCTAAGGGCATAGGTTTATCAAGGGTCATGATCTCACTTGCACATTAGTAGAGATACATTACAACTTTCAATGCTTAATCTTTCGCATCACACAATTATTTCAAACACAATGAACCACTGAACAAATTACATTACACGACACAACTCAGAATGTATTTACACACCTACCTACCAGACTACCAGTTTGACTGCAGAAACTTTTTGCAATCCATCTGGTACTGCTACGGACTCCAACAAGAGGTGAGAGCAAGCAGATACCTCTCTAAAAAGAACCTTCCTTGGTAAAACATCTCTAGCTAGGAGGCTAGGACCTTTAGTAAAATTACGTAAAGTAAACAGGTACATACCACGTATATCGGTGTAAAAAACATGAAACTTCCTTTCAAACAGTATAAAAATATACTTCCCGATGCCTTAAGGCAAGTGTCTGCCCATGGATGTATAAGTTCCGAACATGGTATACTTCCCACCCTTGTTTTTTCCACCAAAAACTTACTGACTTCCACCATTTTATCATTAAAATCGTTATTATTTATGGAAGATTATTTATTTAACACATTACACTGACCAAATGTCTTACAAAATCATTGTAAGTTCATAAAATTTGACTTACTCCAAGTACCGATATCAATCATACTGAATTCATGCATGTAATAAATAGTTTTGTATTATATGCAAAGTACTCAATAATATGCAAATATAAAAGTTCATAAGTTCATAATGTAAAACAAGGCCACCCGTCGTCGGTAGGTTAATAAAATAAATTTTACGAGTAAGTATTTTGATAACGTTCTTTGATAAGAATTGTAACGAGTTTATTATACTTTCTCTACACATTATGCTAGGTTGATCTAAATCCAAGCGCTTTTGTAAATTTCAATACTTATGACAATATGGTAGTACCTAGGTATCTACTAACTAAGAACATTATTTTAAAAAGTAACAAGATCTATTGGGCTGTGCTAAATACATTAGAACTAGTTAACATCAATCCATATAAGAAATAGATATAGAAAAATCTTTATTATACTATACAAACTTATTAAAAACATTATTTATTGAAATTTAAAACTCTGTCTGTCAGTTAGGTACCGCTTCACGCTTCACTGAACCGATTTAGATGTAATTTAGTATATTTAAAACCCTTGAAAGGACATAGAATTTCATCATCAATAATATGGCAATGTAAAGGGGAGTGGAACTCGGTATGGGGAATCCTATCTTGCCTTATGAAAATAGACTTTACTATAAAGTAACGCAGACCAAGTCGCGGGTAACAGCTGGTACATACTTATTATAACGTTATGTCCCTTGTGTGGTAGACGGAGCTCAGCCAGACCGTAGGATCCAAGTGGTAGTCGTATCGATAGTAACCGGCCAAGTGAGTGTCGGGCCAAGCCCAATGTTCCGTAGGGTTCCGAATTTGCGAATACCGACTTTGAGTTCACACCACTAAAAGCGTCAAAAAAATATATGAGTTTATAGTTGATCATATGCACCAAATCCAATACCTGTACGAGTACATCTGAAACCTTACTTGCACAGTAAATACGGACATAACACAAATAAAGTACATAACAAAACAAACCTTTTTTCCGACGTCGGGTAAAAGTTGTGGATAGAAACCTTGCGTTTCTTTTGTTGTCTATGATCGCCACAACACAAAGAAAAGTTCTAGAATTTGCCGCTAATGTCGACTGTCGCTGCAGTCGGTAAATGGACGTTTGATGTGGTGTTTGTCAAGATTGTGATATTGTGTGTTTACAGTGATTTATTCCTCGTTACTATAATCCTAATTGAAGTAAAAGGTTTTAAGGAGTAGATGAAGGTATATATTCCATTATTATATAATTATTTTTTGTGAATGACCATTGTAAATCTTGCTTGTGATTTGGCGCTTGCACTAGGCGTCGAGTCGACCCATCTTTTTGATGTCAGCTGTACACAAAGATGCTACGCATTTACCTTATAATCATTAAAATAATGAATTAAATCCGTAGTTTTTCCGTAAAATAAGCATCGTTTGTTCGTTAAAAGGCTGTTGTAATGGATAATTCACTCAATTCTCTAGGTTTACCTCCCGAACGACGGAGGTTATGGAACTGTCCTGTTGTGCTTATTTTCCAAAAGAAGATGTAGATTATCGAACAAAGTCTTTTTAACACGCCTAATGACCCCTCGCGGTGCTACTAAGGTATTATTATCTTTGTCAAATCACACGTAACTTATAAACTATGTATCCATAGGTATACAATAACAATCACTATCAATGTTTACTTAGATAAGTAAATTATAGATTAAAATAACATATACTGTTTGATATTTCATGTAACTTGTAAAAATGTAGAGTGTGCATTCTCTCTTGCTGCACACTGTTGTATCTTCATTCCATTTCTCATGTATACCTCTTGCTACCAGCTTATTTATGATGCCATATAGTTAATAACTATAAAGTACATATATTTCCTTACCTATTCATCATAGTCTAAGTGTTGTCTATTTCTCATGTCCATTAGAAAGCCAAATAATAATTAAAAACATAAAATTTTAAACTATATAAATTTACCGATGGTAACCTGTACTAAATAGTAAAGTACTAAAACAGTATACTTTCCAATATTCCGAAGTTATATTTTGCTCTATCTCTTTTTTCATAACCTATTCAATGTTACAATCAAATGGCCATACAAGTGCCTTGAATTGATTAGAAATTGACCTACTTCCATATACAATGATCATTGTTCGAGATTGGTGATACCTAGCCAATCAAATTTTTACCTTATCCATTCACAGACCTAATATTAGTAATGAGTTATGTTTTTCTATTACATTCAGGTGGATGGTGAATTCAGTTAATTTAAACGGAACTGATAATTAGTGACAATCTAGAGCTAATCTCATTATTATCTTTAGCTATTAATAACCCACCGCAGGACATATTTTTTCTTTTTGACTGAACCATTATGTTCTATACTTTTAAATCCTTAGCCTATGTGATCCAGGTCTTCCTAGCACTCCGTAGGATACTGTTGACCCACCTAGCTGTAGATGCTCAACAATCATTTTCCATTCCTAGGGCACTTTTTGTTGATAGCCTTAGTATATAGTGCCTTAGTAACCAATCTACTAGATTATCCTGGTAACTAATACAAAGAAATCCTGTAACATTATGTCTAATATCTCAAATAAGGACTCTCTCACCAATCCTCATTATATCTTGCTCTTCTAAGGGTTGCTTGTCCTACATCAAAATCTATTGAGTTGAAGCTAAATAAGTGTTATTTCTGCTGCAGAAAATTTACTGCATTTGGTTTCATCTTCTCACCAAGCATTGCGTTAAAGAGGCCTTTGGGTCTTTAAATATGTATTTAAATTCTCTCACTTTCCTAGCCGTACCTTTTGGGCAAACTTTACACATATACATACATATACTAGGTTATAGTTTTCCCCTAATTAGAAAACATGTAGCAGAAAAAGTAAATATCAAAACAATAGCTTCTAACAGTTCTTGGACAGTCATAAGAAAACTAATGTTATGTTTAATAGGAGTCCGCCGTTTCAGGTGACAGAATGTCTTCTCGCAACAAAGACAAGCATGAGGGCGCTAGCGGGCGCACATACCACATCATGTCGGAGGCGGAGCGAGCGTCTGGGCGGCGTGGCGGCTGGACCACGCTTGAGGTAAATCTTTACCTAGTTCTTTTTAATATTTTTTGCAAACCTTTCAACTGTCAATTTTCCATGTATTAAGTCGCCATCCTTCTTGGAATGCTTGGAAATCATCTGGCCATCATTTATGTTGTATTATAAATGTAAAAGTTTAGATGTCGGTCAGGAATGTCAGCCCGGGAATAATACTCCTTTGACTATGCCCACAATGTTTTGGGTTAAAGTTAGTAGCAAATTTTTGCATGCTGTAAGTGAGATATTGAAACAGGCATTAAATGTAAGTGAGACAGTCAGAAGGGTGCAGAAAATTATTGACTCAACTCTAAAAAATTTCAAAAGAGGCAGAGGAAAGGTGACAGAATGTCTGAAACAGAACTATATGGAGATTAACTAGGCAAGACCCTACCTTGTGATGTTCTATCATCATCTTCCAGTGGATTATGTACGTTGGAAGAAAAAGTTTGTCCTAGTAAATTTTCCTGAGTATTGGCAGCAATCAAAATTAAATATTCAAAACTAAGCCTGCACGGGTATTTTTTTCAAATCTGTATATGATCCAAATTACTAACTAGATCTACAAACTATGTGAATAAAGCACATGCTATTCCGGGCCATTCACAACTGTTAAAATGTTATGTATTATTGATGAATGTGTACTTTGCACAGTAGTTCTTTGTTTCAATTATCAGACGACAAGAGAAAAAAGCAAAAGAGGAAATTTTTGCGTCTCTCGACTTAAGCTATTTATAACTACGGGAAAGTATGTTATTGTGACAATGATGGACCAGGCTTGCGAAGAACAAATTTGACTTGCTTTAAAATGAACTGATAATACATTTTTAATTAACCGACTTCCTAAAAAGGAGGAGGTTATCAATTCGTCGCGATCTTATATTTTTTTCTTTATGTATGTTTACTGATTATTCAGATACGCCTAGACTGATTTACGAATTTTTTTTTTCATAAAATTTTGATCAAAATCGGTTTTGTACTTGTGTACTTTGGGGTGAAGTCGGTTTAGGAGTATATGAAGCTAAATATATGATATTCTTTTAATTTCGGTAGACACCAAATTCTTACTATAAAACACTGTACAGGCGCAAATCTAGCATTCTTGTTTGAAACTTGCCACCTCAGGCGCCGAAGTGCAAGAAAGTTTTGATGGCATCTGTTAACTACCTGCATACCTGTTGACCTAGACCATGTCTTGCGGAAACTGGCAAGTTACGTGGGAAAGAAAGGTATAGCCATGCGGCGTCCGCCGGGCTCTGGCAGACGTGGTAGACCCAAATAATGCTGGGTTGACGACATCAAGGATGATATGCTTCCAATGGTCGTACTACCAAGGATGCTTATGACCCTGCGAACTGGAGAAGTAAAAACTGTAAAGCGGACCCCAAGCTACACAGCGTTACAGCCGGGGACGCAACTGAAAATACACTGAGATGAGATGTAGATACTGTTTGTCTAATATATATATATAAAAAAAAAGTATGCTGAGATTGTTTAGCTGACATTATTTTCTACAACTTTGGCGTTAGTAGGTAGGTAAGAGGAAAATGCGAAAAGTGCAATCTAATGTATTCTTGGACGTTTGAACGTTTGGCCTTTGTAATGAGGATAAACAATTACCGGCCAAGTGCGAGTCGGACTCGCGCATGAAGGGTTCCGTACCATTATCTATACAAAATCACGTTTGATGTGTGCATTGGAAGCTCCACTTAAATATATTCTTTAATCAGTTTTTATTCAGTTTTGAATATTTGTTGTTATAGCAGCAACAGAAATACATTACGTGTGAAAAATTCTACTGTCTAGCTATCACGGTTCATGAGATACAGCCTGGTGACAGACAGATAGACGGATGGACAGACGGACAATAGAGTCCTAGTAATAGGGTCTCGTTTTTACCTGTTGTGTACGGAATCCTAAAAAGCATTATAAACGCGTGCTAACTGCTAAAGCTAATTGCAGTAAGTACTTAGGTACTTACGTGCTTAGTCGTGAGAAAATTATACAAACAATCACCTTGTAGCTGACACTATGTCAATAAATTAATAAAGAATAAGATGCACTAAGCTAAGACACGTATATAGCACGATAACAACAGGTAAATAAAGTAGGTAACGCGAGTTTATGCTGAGCGACTGAGCGGAGACCATTTTTGGTAGTTCTCTATTGTAAAATTGTCTATAATTTTTATTTTGGGTTTACCAAAATAAACAATTTTTCTTTCTTTCCAGGTATTTCTCACAGATATAGATATATTTCTAGTGTTAAAAGGGTTGACCACAATGTATTTGTCGAAATTTTAACTCGATTATTGATATTGGTATTTTTAAACGTGGAAAACGTGACTATTGCACATTGACGCTAAATGACAGTCATTGACCTATGTCAGCTCGAAAAATCTGACACTAATATAAACAGTGGCAGTTTTACCAATACTCTGAGTAGGCTGATACCTAGGGCGGTAGATCTTAGGGGGTAGCCTATTTGTATTGAACCCCCTAGTTCTTACTTCTTTTTTGTGCATTGCCGCATTCAAGAAGAAAAAAAATATGCTTTTATGATATTCCAGTGAACGTAGGTTAGGGGCGGCAAAATACATATGAATAGATCTAAGATGACATAATCTACATATAAGTTGCCTGTCTTCATATGCGACCTTAAAATAATAGTTCGACTGAATATACATAAAGCAAATAACATTTTGCTTGCCAAATGTTTATTGAACAAACAAATCGTATTGAGACCAAATCATGAGTGAATGAACTCTAAATGGTTGCATTAAATTTATAGAGCAGGTTTCGTGAATATACCTTTGGATTGTTTTGGTGTCCTGACTAATATTATAAATGCGAATGTGTGTTGGCCTACTTGTCATTCCTGTATCTCGAAACGGAATGGTGATATAAAGTTTAGACAGACATTTGCAGATGATGTCAATAAACTCAATAACCTATTTATTAGGATAACTGCCTGAAGATAAATGTTTAAAACATCGTCTTTGCATAATTTTATAATGAAATATGTATTTACTTAACTTAAAAAAAATATTAGAAATAAGTTCTTCGAAAGTAAAAATCATAGTTGCAAAATCCTGTGATACAGTTAAAACTTTATGATTAGGCAAGACGGAATCAATTGAGCTGAGCACACAAATACATGTAACAAAAAAAAAAATAACAAAATATTGATTTTCAAAAGATCGTTCGTTTACTGCAATTGGATTTTCTTTACCGTACGTCTAGTCTTAAAAGTTAATAGATTTCAAGGATAAAGGGGCCGAAACTTCACAAAAGCCTTTAATATATTATATAAGTTTCAGGGCAATCACATGTTCAGTCACGTGAAGTAGAAAGGTCCGAATATCGGCTGACCTCGATAAACCACCTACTCAGTTATACTTTATTTATCAGGATGTGAATTAATGCTATCGTTAAACTTCGTGATCGTTGAATCCCATCGACATAGAAAAGATATTGTATGATGAATAATGAACAGCTGATATAAAATAGACGTGGGATAAGGCCTATAATTGTAGATATACCTACTACCAAATTGAAAGACTGTGACGTTCGTATCTCAAAATAATGGTCTCAACGCAGAATATGGTCGCTAATTTCGTCGCGCCAACCGCTATCCGTTTGGCTCAGTGGTTTAAGATGCGGACCGCTAGAAAGAGTGTTACGGATTCGAATCCCACTCGGTGACTTACTTTAGTTTTTTTTTTATGTTCAAGGTTATATATAATTTTTTATTGTTTTTAGACAAGTTTAAAAAATGTAGTTAATTTTTCATATGTAACCGAGCAAAGCTCGGTCGCCCAGGTACTGACGACTAATGACGTCATAGTCTCTTTGAGTCAAATAGCGCTCTTAATATCAGTTTTTCTTCATCTTTTTCCGCATTAATAAATCTAGAAATCACGTTGAAATGATATTATTAATGACAAGTGACATTATTTTGTGACGTTTCGTTTATTGACAGTACCAGATAATTTATTTTTGACCCATGAAACTTCCTAATTGTATTAATTTCTACTTTGAAGTACCACACGAGCTTAATTATAAGTACTACATATTTATAATCATAACATTTTCCAGTTAGTCTCCTTCCCCGTTGGTCTAATCGGTCTCACACATTTCTTGACATTACCTACTATTTTATAACGTGTTTATAAAATAATTCCAGGTAACAGGAGGTGTGCGCGCACTGGCGCCCCAACTGTTCCAACTGACGCACCTGACTGCGCTGTATCTGAACGACAACTCCCTGCAGCGGATCCCCCCCGACATCAACCAGCTCGCCAACCTGCACACCCTGGACGTGTCGAACAACAAGCTGCGCTCGCTTCCCGCCGAGCTCGGGGACCTCATACAGCTCAGGTGACTACTTTAACACGTACCTACCAAATGGTGGACCAGGACATAGATGTGGCCGCAGAATATCTCTAAAGAAATATACATACTTACATGATTTTCGAGTTTCGCGGTAACAATGACTGTTGTTAGTATTACGGGACTTACCGCGATCAATATCATTTTTAGCCAGATAATTCGACAACCCTTCTGCCGTCAGGGTCGAGAGCGGACTGAGGAATTGCTATGGATGTTCGGCTGTCAAGGGTAACCATATTGCTCGACTCTCTTTCTTCGTCGTGTGTTGCATAAGTTCTTGTCCGCAAAACACTGGTGTCCTTTGTGAATTGTGTTAGGAACTCGCGAATTCCATATCTAGGTCATCTCTTATATGATTTGGCTCATGTTCGAACTTTAAAATTCTATGAGCTACTTCAACATGCCTATCAAATTTCATGAAGCTCCGATGGAAACTACTTAAGTTATATTACGTCGGACAAACATACATACTACAGATATTTAATACAAACGCCGGATTGTTGAAGTAGAATTGGAGAACTTAGCTAGTTCTTTTTGAAATAAGATGTTTGCTTCCCATAGACACTCGGATCATCTAGTCAGTCGACTTTTCTAGAAGGCTAAAATACTTTATCATTTAAAATTTACTTACGTTTGCTAAACTTAGTTTAAATATATTTCGTTCTTAGTACCTATATCAAATATGGAAAAGAGACATTAGGACGAAACATATCGTAATCCTTCTTCTTTGGTAGTTAGTAGAAACCTTTATCCGCCCTCTTCAAATTGAATGTTTTAGCAATAAAGCACAGAATTTTTGGAGGGTGTTGACTGGCCGGCTTCATAAGGCAATAAAATAGGAGAGGATAGGATGTGCAAGGACGGGGAACGGGGACCTTAAGAGATTCCGTTCTGTATGTAATACTTATATTCATATCAATTCTGCGAATAAAGTTTAAAAATTACTACTTATGTAGAGCAGTCTGTCGATGTACGAGCATTTAGCGCCATCTCTTACCTTCTCTGTGAATTATTGTGGTAGCTTCATTACTTTAGTACTTGAACAGTGGCGTAGATGCCGCCACATTTGTTTTTTACGGTGCACATAATTATAACAGAACAATGCTTTTCCCCCCCGCATCCACATCGTGAAAGCTGATCGAGGGAATGGGCGAGAATCTGATTCATGTCAATAGGCGATGCGGCTAGCAATTCATCACTTTTTTTATTTCCTTTGTCCAGCTCCACGTCCACCAATACGTTAAACGTGGCCTTTGGATTTCAAGACCCTAGGCTCTGTCTATCACATTAGGGATATTTTTTAAAACGTAATAATGTATCTGTCGCAGTTGGATTGTATAATCCGCTGTTATTCAAATACTGTAACTGTTTGGCATTACAGCTCGGTTTCGTAATATAGATGAAAATCATTCAGCTAGATCGTCCAATGTGTTACGTTCAACAAACTAGCTAACGTAAGATTGTGGAACGATTAGTTCGGAATTCTGCCACTTGTGGGTCTTGTGGCTTGTGAAGTGTCAGTGTCATAACAACAAATATGGCCTCCCATAAAGTAAATTCTTCGCCGCGTTCCGGGATTAAGCTGTTTTTATCGAGAGACATCGAGGGCATCGTTTGTGATTTCGGACTGCAAAAGATTGAAAAGAATAAAGCAGACCTTTAGCTTGGATCCCATATTGTTATTTCCGCCTTCCGGCAATATGGAAAATTCACGTGGATCAATTGCCGTAAGAAATCGCTGCGCCATTGAGTTGTCGGGTTTACAAAATTTCTAATCCAATTACATCGAGCTGATTATCATTCTTCATTGGTGTTTTATGATGTTGGAGACTGAATTATTTAGTAAGTAGTTGAATTGATGTTTTATTTCCATCCCACGAGTAATATAAAAATCATAAAGAACAACTATTGTCTCCTCATATATTATTTCGTTTGGTAACACAGTTTTATTCGATAATGGTAACCCTGTATGCCATCTCAATGCTAGCTGTTTTGTTAAAAGTAATCACGTAACTCATTGACAATCGAGCTGAACTATTTTCAGCTGTTTTACAAAACCGAGCTGTATTGCCAAACAGCTAGAGTTTTTGAATAACAACGGATTATACAATTCAACTGCGACATATCCATTATTAGAATATGTTCCGGTCACTTACGGCGCGGCCTCGTTTCTATCTCAATATCCCAACATTGAAAAATCGCTCGTTTTTTCATACAATCAAAAGCAGTCTATGTAATACAGACGGACAGCCACTACCTAAACCGCCTTGCCACCACTGCTTCCACCACCACGTATGTATCATCATCATCCTCATGTATTCCCGGTTGCATCCTCAGCAGTGACGCTTCAGAGCCAGAGCCCGGGGTCCGCTACCTGACCTAGATGATATGACGTTTGACGACGTTACTGGTTTTATACTGAGCGACTTACGTATGTATGTATGAATAGAAGAAATAGGAAACCTGAACACATGATTGTTTGTTGGAGCTACAATTCAGTTTCTATTTCCCTTACAACTTCCATAGTCACTTATTTAAGTTTTGGCTAATTTCCTTACTCTGTTATGATGGATTAATTTTATCGGCGTACGGTTCATTGACCTTAGTAATTTAGCATGTTTACCACATCTGGCTTTATCAACGTATTTGTTTGTACAGCTACATGTGTTAATTATTAGAAAATACTATCTTAAATAATATTAGAAATCCTTCCATGCTTGTCGGGAACAAAAAAACTTAAAGACGTACCAGCTGCTTCTCTTCGAAGCCGAACAAGGGGAATAGGCGTAAATAATGTCATCATCAATAAATTTAAGAACTATGTTCTTGTCGGTGGAGTATTTTCCATGTCTCCCTATTTTCTGCTAAAAGCTTGACCTCCCTATACGACACAACTTTTGCCTTTTCTTTTACTTCATCCATGAACGACCTTCTTGGTCTTCCTTTTCCTCTCTTGGCTTCCACTTTTCCTTCCATTATGTTTTTAAAAAAATAATGTGTATCATGTTAATAGGTGATGCAGCTAGCAACTCATCACTAATTTGATTATTTTTTCTACCTTCTCGCCCATTCACGCTATAAGTGTCCTTGGCGTCTTGCGACCCTGTGCTCTATCTGATTAAAATGTTCTGTCTGCCCCATTAAGGATAAAGACGTTAGTATGTATGTACAATCCATGGTACAATGTACATATTTATTATAAACTGCAAAGAGCTATACATTTTGTCAGTGACTATTTGAGTTTAAAAAAGAACTCTTTCAATTTAAAATAAAATTTCAATGTTAAGGCAATATATTTTTCAAATGTGTTTATCGTAAATGCTGATGTAAACACATAAACAACCTCAAAGCTTATTGAAGACACTTTTTATGCTGCAATCGTCCTTAAACACAGCATTTTAGTGGGAATTCAAATCGGACGTGCATGAATGTATTGCATTGTATTTAAGAGGATATGTTCACAAAGATATTTTATATTCACTATACTATACATCCTCAATCAATCAATGGGTTAAGTATTACTAGACAGAGTGGTTTTTATTTATAAAGGTTACATTTCTGTGCACGACTCAGCAGATAGTTTTACTTTCTTCTACTATTATTTTAATTTCAATTATACTATACTATATCGTCATAATCATCATCAAGTCTTTTTGTCTCCACTGCAGGAGCACGACCCTCTCTGTACTTACAGAGCTTGGCCCGAGCAGCCTACTAGGCCTACACTCTCCACGCTAGCCAGACCAGAGTTGGATCGGTTTCATTGATGTTTATAAGCTTTGTTTAGCTTGTATTTACTAAGTCACCTTCTACGACATCCAGGGGAAGACTTAGGGTGGTCCTATTCTATTCTACTCCTCCGGAAACCACACGGCATTTTACATAATTGGAGTTTAGTTAAAATCAGATTTTTATTTAAATTCTGACGAAAATGCACAATGTCTAATTTTTTTTATTATTATCATATTTTGTATAGGTTTTAAGAATTCTCTTACTAAATAAGGAAATAACAACACATGGTGAAAAATAAAACGCGAGAAAGATAAATAAATATTGACGACATGACTGACGACAGTGTCGACCTTCAAGGCTTCATTTTGGTAATAGACATGTGGCCTGGGTAAAAAATATTTTATTTTATTTTTTAGTCCGTCAACTAGTTTATCCAAAATTAATGGACCCATATTTTTTCGTTTGGCAAAGTAGTAAACACTCACAAAGATACAGCGCATCGAAATTTCGGGCGATTTGTGTCGCCTTCTGGTAAAAATCGTAATTGATCGTGACGACACGCTAAAAAGTGCCCTTTACTTTCGTCATTATTTGCTTATCAGAGAAAAGAAAAAATACGTATACATCGCTTTTTAATAATCTACCTAAAGAGCAAATATTTTTTAGTCCACATCTGTGATGTGAGATTATCTTCATGACTGTAAAAATAACACAACAAGCATACCGAATTGTGCCTTGCCGTGGCTTAGGAAGTTTGATTCGACTTTCTGATATAACGAAGAATGAATCACAGCGTTATTAGTGAATATCTATTTATGTATAATAAATGATCATAGATCGCCAGGTGTAATCACTTTCTTACACAGTCACATAGCCAAAAGTGGCAGTTTTTCGCAAATGTGCGAAAAAAAGCTACTCGTTTCTACTTTGAACTGTAAACATTAGTTCATAAAATAGTATGAAGGGTTTTCTAGTGCTTTATTAGACCAATATTTTAAATAATATCTTCGTTTTCTTTCAAATTATCAACATCATCATCAGGTTTTTTTAGCCTCCGCTGCAGAAGCACGACCCTCTCTGTGCTGACCATACTTGGCCAGAGCAGCCAGAAGATTTGACCTATACTCTGCTCGCTGGCCAGATGGGTTGGAAAGGTATTGATGTTTATAAGCTTTCTTTAGCTTGTGTTTCCTAAATCGCCTTTTACGACATCCACGGGAAGACTTGGAGTGGTCCTATTCTACTCTGCTGGAAACCACACGGCCGGTTTAAATAATTTATTTCAAATCCATTTGTCAACTCGGGTCCCCGAAAAATTCATGTATCTCCTTAACACTTTATTCTCTCAAAGAGTTTGCAAAATACGGCTGTACAAACAAACTGTGCTACGAATCGGTTAATATTTGGAAAACAAAGCTGGTTTAGGTATGCAGGGTCGTTGAACTCACGTGTTGTGATAACTATGTAAATTGGCGTTTATTTGTAAACACACGCGAGCGTGGTTTGGAGATTGCTCTGCCACCTTATCTACACTAATTTTGTCGGAGATATTTTTATGAAATTATTTTTTACCACCAGGAAAAAGAGTGTTATAAGTTTAGCTAACGTCTGTCTCTGTGGCATCGTAGCGCTTGAATGGAGGGACCTATTTCGATGCGGTTGTTTTACGTGAAAGCAAGTTCCCTTACGGTGGTTCTTAGCTATGTTTGATGAAAATCGGGTCGCCGATTAAAAGTTATTGGGGTTAACGCTTTAAAGTCAGGGCTTTACCTAGCAAAAAATAGATGGCGCTACGAATATCAAGTCGCTACTCGTCACTAGATGGCGTTCTTGACAGTCAGGGCTTTTTTTATTTGCATAGCAACTAAACTTGTTTTATAAAATTAAATTAACTAATTCAATCTACGAACTGGGTTTTTTTTTATATAGGGACAAATTACACTGATTGATCTAGCCCCAAAGTAAGTTCGAGACTTGTGTCATGGGATACTAACTCAACGATACTATATTTTATAACAAATACATACACATAGATAAACATCCAAGACCCAGGACAATTTGAAAATGGCCATTTTCCAACTTGCCCTGGCTGGGGATCGAACCCAGGACCTCCGGATTAGCGGTCTAGCGTGTCGATCATTACGCCACGGAGGTCGTCAATTAGAAAGAGGGTTTTAAGAGATGGATAAGGAAAGAGGTACGCCGAAGATGAGATGGGACGACGCTTTGCGTGGATTTGACAAAGTTTAAGGTTTCTTTTTATTTTCGTTTGTCCTATGGCTGCTCTATCCAAGTATGGCTCTAGTAGTACAGACAGGGTCGTGGTCCTACAGTGAAGCCTAAAAAACCTGATGATAAAGTTTTTCGTCTTTATAATACCTATGTCGTTTTTCTCATATATTATAGCACGTTCATAAACAGAAACCAAGGCCATGGCACCAGTAGGTAGGTGAAGACTATGGGTGAGATGTCAACATGTCATTGAAGAACAATAGGAAGTTATTTTTCAGTATTTCAATAGTCAGACAAACAGTGACAAAGATTATTGTACCGTTAGCGCGCTTTAACCTTATTTCCACGTGTAATCTGCCAATTTAATTTAAATAATTATTTTCTCTGTCCACTTATTACAGCTTTTAAACGAGTACACCCTTTTAATATTATCAATGCGAAAGTAAGTTTGTATATTTGTTTGTTTGTTACCACTTCAACCTTCAACCACTGATGAAAGATACCCAGGGAAGGACATAGGGAGCGATGCCTACGACCACAGCTAGTACTTCATAAAATGCATCTGTGTAATATCTGTTTTCCGGAAAATCGATTAGAGTACTTTTCAAAAGGTTTAAACAATTTCTTTTTCATATTTATTTATTTTAATGCTAAGCCACCTCCATAAAATTCCAACTCTTGATCAAAAGCATACGACTTTTGCTGCTCTTCCAACGTATTACATTCAAGACAGGATTCAAACTCGCCCGTCCCTCTTCACAAATAAAAAACCTAACGTATTTCACTCTTTCCAGAGAGCTGCACCTTCACAACAACTACTTGAGGGTGTTGCCGTACGAGCTGGGCAAGCTGTTCCACCTGCAGATGCTGGGGCTGCAAGGGAACCCGCTGAGTAAGGAGATGCTGTCCATTTACAACGACTGCAATGGCACCTCCAAGCTGCTGACGTATATGCTCGACAATTTGCAAGGTAAGTCTTTTTTATTATGGCACTGCGAATGATTTTTTTTATAATCGTCTTCTAAAATGGTCCATGTGGATTTAGATTTATGGTAAGGACATAGCTACATGAAACAGATAAAGGAGAATTTGAATGTCGTCGGGAAGTAGAGATAAGTAAAACTGGCTTACGAGAGACAAATTGAAGAAAATTCATACTCCACAGACAAGGGCTTAAATATACATGATAGATTTTTATTTTTCCCTCTCTTATCAGTGTCTAATTTTTAATTCTTCTACGAAACAAAATGCCTGAAAGGTCTACAAGGCAAAGCTGTAAATCGCCTATTATGCTAACTTCATGAGGAATTGCTACTGTATACTTCGATTGCGACCATATTATTCAATTTTAAATATCGTAATGGTCGCAAACGTAAATACTATACTATAAAGTATATGTAAATGTATACTCACATAAAAAATCTGACGATTTAGCGTCTAGTGGCGCCCTCTATATAAATAAAAAGTTGATATACGATAGGTGACCCTTGATATACATGAAATTGGCTCTATTCAACACAGGACGCCGATGTGATTCGGTTACGTTACGGGTGGTTAGTGGCGCCTTTGGTCGTCAAAAGGTGACTATGCCTGTAGGCAACTTTTGCCACCACAAACCCTGACAATTAAGAGGGCCCTTCCCGGCCTGTCTATCGTCAACGCTAGCATGGTTTGAAATGCTTGTTGTTTCATTTAGCGCAATGCTAGAAAAAAAAAAACAAAGCGAAACGAGAGAGATAGTGCCTGAGCGGTTAGTTTGCATTGTATTGAACGAAATTAGTATTATTATTAACTATTTATTAAACGAATATTAACTATTCATAGGGTGCGGAAATTTCATAAAAGTTGTTCCAGCTAATACGTGTTTTTCAGTAAACCTTACGAGTGTGTGAAATAAATGTTTTTCATTTAGAATCTTCACTACATTTGCAAGGTTTATATGCAAATATTCTTTACTTTTACAAATTCATGAGTACTATATGAACGGCCGAAGTTTAGGTAAAATTTGGAGGCTTATACTAAATTTGTTTCTCCAAATTTTAATTTTTGATATCAATAGAAATCTAGAAGTAGCGCACAAGATACCTGTTAGTTCAAAACTTTCCAAGAAAGATCTGTTACAACGCCATAATCACGTAAGAGAGTTTGTATGAAAAGTAAGACGGGTTGGGCGCTCTTAATGTTCCTGTTGGCGCCCTCAATAGGTGAAGCTTGATATACATGAAATTGACTTTATCCGACACAGGACGCCGATATGATTCGGTCAAGGGTGGTTAGTGGCGCCTTTGGTCGTCAAAAATGTGCTGCTGCCTGCAAGACACCTTTTATTTATTTAATTTCATTACAATATCCATGTAAATGGCGGTCTTTAGTTAACCTTTTGTTATTCTCTTATCTTCTGCATGTTTTATTAAAGTTTATTGTTAGAATGTTTGATTTTAGACGTATCAACTTTCAACTTATACATCAATACGATCTAAAATAAAAACTAATTCTTTCACATACCAAGTGCATTATTTCTGATTGACCGCAAAGGTCCAGCCTCATTTTTGAACCCGATCGAATCTCGAAAGTGATTACCTACTAACTTAACCCATTTTCGTTAAACATGACTTCCACAAACCGGGCCAGTGAAATTGAGTGTTCCAAGTCATCGTGACCCGCGTACTTTTGTCTACTACCGTCGAATTGAATGGTTGATGGTGTCACGCGCACGTAGTGTCTTAAAATTATTGGTAGTGGTCAGCGGGGAAAATTTAATGTCGTGAAGGAAGTTCGTGCTGACGGTTTTTTTTTTGTTTCCGCACTCGCCAGTCAGCTGTAGGTCCTGGGTTCCCAGCGCGGCAAATGCTTATGTTAACTCTCATAGATATTTGTCGGCGTGTCTCTGTTAGTGTCGTATCAGACATACTACTAGTGGATCTGCGATATGTAGACCTCGCGAGATGCGATATGTATACCCGTTGAAGGTTATCAGATAAAAAAATGTTATATTATAAAGCTTAACCTTCAATGCTGGTCTAGGAGAAAAGAAACAGATAAAACTTAGGATGTACCAGCTGCTACTCTTCCCGCACAGACTGTAAAAGCCCATCGAGGGCGTTAATGCGAATCATGTTAATAGGCGACGCGGCTAGCAATCCCCAACTGCTTCGATTCCTTTTTAACCCCCCAGAAAAAGAGGAGTATTATAAGTTTGACTCTAATGTCTTCCTGTGGCATCTTAGCTCTCGACCAGGTAGACCGATGCGGTTTCCTTTCGGATCCCTTGCGGTGGTTCTTAGCTATTTTTAATGTAAATCGGTTCAGCCGTTTAAAAGTTATTAAAATGCAAGATTTTTTTTACTTTGCCTAGCAAATAAGAGATGGCGCCACGAATATCTGGAATAATTAAAATATGAACCACTATTTGCTTTGCAATTTGCTTCCATGCTGGTCTGGGAGAAAAGAAAAAACGTAGAATGTTCCAGCTGCTTCTCTTCCCACGCAGATCGTAAGAGCCGATCGAGGGAATGGACGAGATTTGAATCTACTATGGTAATAGGCGATGCGGCTAGCAACCCATCACTATTTCGATTCCTTTTCATCTTAACGCCCGCCACCACGCTAAGCTTGGCCTTTGGGCCTAACGGCCCTGGGCTCTGTCTACCCCGTCAGGGATATAGACGTGAAAATGTATCTGTTTAAACGTTTTTGACAGTCGGGTTTTTTAAATTCCCTGGTAAATAAACTTGTTTTTATACCATTCTAAAGGAAACTAAGGGAACCGTAAAAGAAACTTATCTTAAGGAAACTAAAGTGATTTTGTAATCTATGACGGACTGGTACGCATCTGCAGTTAATAATATTGACAGAAAATACTGATAAGTGCCCTACAATTTCTTGAAAACTTTATCTCTACTATGTTTGCCTTTTAGTAATGTCTGTATAAACACTTGCTATCTTCCCAATTTGAATAAAACTTTACAGTTAACGAGCGAAGTACCGTTCCCGACTTTTCGATGTCAAAAGAGACTTTATTTGCATTACTTTCAAAGTTGACCATCGTGAAACCACTGCAAGTTATTCGCACCGATCACTCGTAAAACCTGACTGCGCCCGCGGCGTCAAAACAACAAAGAAGGGATCACGCGTGCCTTCGAATCGTGCAAAATATAAATGAAAGTCAACACCAGACCAAAGTCGACGACAAAAACGTCGTGATTCGCAATCTTTATGACAGTAAACGAGATATTATTGTCTCACTCCAACACAATAGCGATGGAAAGTGTGGGAAGACTGCCGCCCCGGTAATTAATTGTTTTAGTGGTTTCAGAACCGTTAGTGAGGCCAATCGGAGAAATTTATGGAAATGGTCTGTAATGGAGTGAGAAGATTGGAGCGGGTCGCATCGAAGTAGAAATTGCAAATTAGTGCGCCACGAGTCCAAAGATTGACTGATATTTCATTCAGCTGATAATGTGGTTGTCATAGACGCCAAGAATAGGGTATCTGATTAAGTTAGTTTTTGGATTTGGATCAATACGAAACAAAACTTACCTCACACACTAAAATGAACTCTTTTTTCGAAGACACTAAGAAAATTTGTTATTTGCCTTTCTGCAGTTGATTGACACGTTGACAGGTGTTGACGGCTGCCGTTGACCAAGTGCCGTTCGTCTAGCAATAAGCATTTAAAATATTGGAGAACCTAATTAATTGCAGTGACGTCAAACGGCTGTACTTGCATATGGTGCATGGATCCTTTTTCTTCGATTGTACACAGACTTATTTCGCCCCGCTCTAGTTTGCTCGTTCTTATGATCGGTTGAAAAAGAAATTGTATTCAGTAAAAGATGCTAGCTTGTCCGTGCTTATTTGTATATGGCATAACAGTCACGATCGCTGCAACTAATTTTAATTTTATTTTGATTAAATGTATTCTTATAACGAAGACTGAAATAACTCAAGCCTCATGATTCTTTTTAAAGCGGTACCTGTACTGTACGTCACTCCACCTACGTCTTAGGATGTAGGATTTAAGTACAGGCAAAAGATATAGGCCCCGGCGCTACACGTCTTCCCCTAAGCTGATTTTTGCAACCCTTTTTCTTTGTGGCATCGTAGCGCTCGAACAGATAGACCGATTTCGATGAGCTAAGATGAAAGTTATTGGGGGTTAACGCTTGAAAGTCAGGGCTTTCGCTAGAAAAAATAGATGGCTCTACGGATATCAAGTCGAATCGGTAGTTCCGCTTCTTATCACTAGATGGCGTTTTTAACAGCCGGGTTTTTTTTATTTGCTTAACAAAAAACTTTTGAGGGTGCTAATACTCCTGTAAAATACAATACACATTGTGGGTACATTTTTAAAATGAATGAATCCAAGTTCCCAAAATAATATGTGTAGAATTTTTGTGAGACAACGAGTGAGATTCGAACTTTCGCCAAAATGAGTATTATTGAGATATTTTTCTGAGCATTGTAATGCTATTTAATCAATAATTGAATCAAAGTTTCGTTATGGTGAAAGAAATGACTCCGCTTGATGACTTGACTTAAAAACTTCAACAATCACTCGTCTCACCGCCAAAAGTTGGTTATCTTTTAAGATATTACACACCGAAGTTTAATTCGGTTTGATTTCCAAATTTTTTTGCCTTATTCGAATGCGGAGGTTTTGTTAACCCATCAACTGACGCAGTTGCATATTAGACCGGCTATACCAATGCCCTTAACGCCGCAGTTGTACATTTACAACGAAATACGGCATTTTAATCAATTATCTTTATTATTCATATCAATAAGTAACATGATCCGGAATATTCCGAAACTAAACACAAAAAGATTTTTTTTAATCTGTCCAAAAACAAGAGTCAAATAACAGAAAAAGGATGCACGTGCAGCGATTTTGACATCACTGCTTTTAGATCTTGTGCGTACGACAGAGATAGTGATATGACCCCACTACACGCTACCAATCACTTTTCTTCATAGCAAAATTTCAAATGCTAGTTGCTGCTTCATTTTTCTAGCTATTTTTACAAAAAGATTTTTTTGTGGTACCTAATATTTTGTATTTTTTATTCAATAAGATGTTTGGAAATTAAAGCTACGATGAAACCATTTCGACTCGATAAGAAGAAGTGGTATTTTTTGTTTATTATAAAAAATTGTCAAAAAAAACATTTTTTTATGAGAAAACCTGGCGGTTCATTGTTTAAAATACGAAAATTTCAAGTCAAATCTATATTCGTCGACTCGTCCAATATAACCTGCAGAAACAGTCCATTGCCAAGTTGTGTACTAGGCGCATTGATTCTGTGCCATGGCCCAACTTTGTCTTCTGTCCACGATTCGACTGGCATACCAGATCTTGGTCACATCAGTCACATGGGAAGGTTATATTCGTGCACTGACTGCCTATAAATTACATTACGTACTGGAGACTAGTAAAAGTAATAAAAACTTGAGAGGTGTCAAGGGACACCCGGATGAAACGAAGTTCCTTACGATTAATTAGGAGAGAGAGAGAGAGAGAGAGAGACAGACAGAGAAACACGCGCACGCCGCACGGCTTACAACTATAGCAAAAAGTGTCGTTACAACTTTTGGTCTTAATTTTTTCCGTCTAGCCTCCTTCCACAACGCGCGATAAGGAACTACGTTCCAAAAATAGATATTTAAATCTTCGCTAACGTATCATTTTACCTTGATGGCTTTTAAAAATAAACAATAATAATCAATGGAGGTCCAGTGCCGGTTTTCAAATGTGCGATGTGCGAAGAAAAACTTCACGTTCTCACTTTGAACTGTAAATAGTCCTACTAATATTATAAATGCGAAAGTGAGTTTATATATTTGTTTGTTTGTTTGTTACCTCTTCACGCTTAAACTACTGAATCGCTTTGGATGAAATTTAGTATGGATATAGTTTGAAATTAGGGAAAGGACGTAGGGTACTTTTTATCCTGAAATTCCCACAGGGAGCGAAGCCCGCGGGTACAGCTAGTAGTTCATAAAATAGGTTTAAGGTTTATCTAGGTTGAGACAAAATTTTAAATGACATCTCTGTTTCCTTTCAAATAATTTATTTCAAACGGCAGCACTGGACCCCGGATGGTCAAGCACAGCAATAGACACATTGACAACTTTACGATCTTTATATAATAGGTTCCGTATCTATTGACTAACTTTCTGCTGTAAAGTAAGTCGGCACCGATCCATAAATCCTTTTGGCAAGTTATGTACTTGTACTTACTAGATACTGACCTCGTCCTGAAACGGTAAAGCACGTTAACTTTCCCTATGGAACATATATGTAGGTAATACGGTTAAAAAGATTATACAAATACGCGAACGGCTGGATAGATTCAGATTTAGTACCAGTATTTCTTCTGTGATACCACCAGTCGTTTTCTTTTTAGGATTCCGTACCTAAAGGGTAAAAACGGGACCCTATTACTAAGACTCCGCTGTCTGTCTATTTTTCACCAGGCCGTATCTCATAAACCGTGATAGCTAGACACTTTAAATCTTCACAGATAATGTATTTCAACAAATACTAAAAACAGAGTAAAATAAATATTTGACAACAAATACTAAACACATAGTAAAATATATATTAAAGGGGGTTCCCATAAAACAAACGCATTTTTTTTGTTTTTTTTTTTAAATAATAACGGCAACAATTAGACGCTTGAAATATCCACAGAATATTCAGTTGTACGTAATTAAATTAAATTAAAAAAAATATTTAAGGGGGCTCCCATACAACAAACTTGTTTTTTTATAATGATACGCAAGCCTAAATGTGCGAGTCCGACTCGCACTTGGTCGGTTATTCACATAGTTTTTCGTATTGAACAAAGTCAAGGTTCAAAGCTAATTCCATGATTACATAACATTACCATAAAGATAACACAAAACAAACATTTGAACCTCATCTGGAATCTTTATACGGCTTAATTGTGTCGTTAGTTTCCGGATTAGCTGTTATCTCAAGGATGGCCTCGCTAATTTGTCGCATTACGCTTTATGCTCCGAATAAGGAAAGGAGTCGCTTCCTCGTTTGTTTTGCCACGTTTTTGAGGATCGTGTAGGTTGTGTACCTAGTTTTCGGTTGTTGTACCTATTTTAACATGTCGTAAGTGATATAACTGCCTCCGTGGTGTAGTGGTTAGAGCGTTCGGCTCATACCCGGAGGTCGCGGGTTCGATTCCCGGCGGGGGCAACGACTTTGTGTTGTTGTCCTAGTTTGGTTAGGACATTGTAGGCTGATCACCTGATTGTCCTATAAGTAAAATGATCCGTGCTTCGGAGGGCACGTTAAGCCGTCGGTCCCGGTCACTGTCTTTGACATTGGTCGTTACCTAAAAACCATGTCAGAGGTCTTTAAGGCGGTTTAAAAACTCTGACACTAGTGTTAGTCTCTAACACACACGAGAAGAAGAAGAAGTGATATCTGGTCTTAAGAGAATATGCATGTAGTATGTACGATGTCAAACATGTCAGAATGCTTCAGGTCCGATCTCAGACCAAGTCATATCTGTGATTCTGATCAAGAAACCATGTGCACAAAAATGAATGAATCTGCAAAATTACAAGTCAAATCAGTCACTTTTTTCTAACGTCCAAACAATCATTTGTATGACATGGGTTGTATGAAATACGAAAGGGTGACGTTAAACTTTTTTGAATTCAAATAGCGCTCTGTATATCAATTTTTCTGCAATAATAAATCTAAAACCATGTTTTAAATGGATATAATCAATGAAAAGTGACACTATTGTGTGATGTTTTATTTTAAAAACTGTACCGAATAATCTTATCAATTCTTGTATATTTATTTATATATTTCTGTGATCTCGAAAACGGCTCTAACGATTTCGCAGAAAATTGGTATATGGGGGTTTTCGGGGGTAAACAATTGATCTAGATTAGTCTTATGTTTGGGAAAACGCGTATTTTCGATGTTTGAGATGTAACCGAGCAAAGCTCGGTCGCCCAGGTACTTTATTATTAACCCAGTCATCTACGCAATCTGCTCTACTTCTCTAGGATATTTCTCTGCGCCATTAGTAAAAGGGGGACAATTATTTCCAATTTCTTTTTCATTTATTAGAAAGAGTGAATAATTTTCCAATAAATCAAGTTTCTGTTTTTATTGCTTATTTAATTCTAGTATATATCTCTTGTGGAGCGTGGTGTAAAGGTGACAATTTTGATGGACAAGTACAGTGCAGATTATTAAGCATTCCGCACCTTACTCGTGGTCCCACTGGTGGGTCAGTTATATTTATTTTACCCGAAGACCCACTGCACTAGTTTTTATTCATCCTTTTCCAAACATGACAGCGGTGGGAGTTGGGACCATGGTTAAAAGGCGGTATTGTTTTAATTACCCGTAGCCCGTAGTACAGTGGTTACTGTAGTGCAGTAGGTCTACAAGTAAAATAAATATACTTACTTCTTAATACTAAATCGGTAATGATTCTGGCTGTGGGTAAAACTCATCCAATTTAAATAGGATGCTGCGACACGTTAGCACTTGATAATTGAACGTACCCGACCGCTTGCTTACATAGCAGATAATCTTCGTACGAGTATGTTTGAATTAGTAATGAAGGGTTGAGACCACATGTATGTTAAACATGGAACTTATTAGAACATTAGAGACTGAAATTGGAGGCCTGTATTATTAGTCAATGTTGCTAGATAGCATTAACTTGTTCAGAACAAAATCTTCATTTACGAATCTACCAACTTTGAACAAGCAATGTATACCACACTACTTGCTTCAAATTTTTGAACTCGTATAGTGATGAGAGTAGTGGATTCGAATACCAATCGTGATGAATAATCAAATAAATTCAATAAGTAAGTATACTAAAAATGTAAATAACATAAATTGCCGCTGTGAAATATATGTCAAAACAGTAATAAACAGAATAGGATTCGTTATAAAAACTGATTCTAGTTTAAGATAAAGTTTGTTTTAACGATTAAGGCGAGCCTTAATGATCGTAGATTTTATTTGGCGATTTTCATGTTAATAACTAAAGGTCAAATGTGATGTCCCAATATCATATATATTTGTAACATCATTTAAGCTGTCAGTAGTTCTCCTTGAGATTTGGTTTTCCTGATGTTTTAGTTTTATCGCTTTGAGACAAATTGACGTGCATGCACACAAACTTGCATTCATTTTTGCATTAGTCATGGTTCTTTGTTATAAACTCAATAATATTATTTAAATTTTCGTTGTATCTTATCCCGGATTTGTATGACCGCAGGGCGACCTTAAATATTATTTCTTTATTAAAATCAGATTTAGATTGAATGATTCATCATTTCTGCTTTCATGCTTTCGTTGACTTTTATTGATGCGCAACAAGCTACCCTGCATTGCAATTTCGACACTATTACAGCTGCATAAAGGCGCATGAATCACAACTGTTGACTGTATCTTATGCATGACCGCTGCATTTCCTTTTTAGCTGTCTTTCTGTGTTACTGTATCAAGTGATTTCTTTCGCTCTAATTCTATGTTTAGTTTTTCTTCGCGCTCGTTATTTTTTAACTAGTTATCGTGCTCACGTCTCTACTCGTTAAAATCTTTTTCTCAAGTAATAAATTTAACTGCTAAGTTAAAACTTAATATTTTAATAGAATATGTACAATTGTACAAATCTTTTGAGGAAAAAACCCGATCGTACTTTCTTCGCTTTCGGAAGCCTGTTTTCGTGTATCAGTTGCTAGGTCTCTAATAAAAATATAATACCACAACTTAAATCGTTTGACTATGTTTCGTTTGAGTTACTACATACATACATACATACATAATATTGCTGTTTCCCACACGGATAGGCAGAGATTGGAATTCCACATTCATTATAAAAAATAAATAAGGTACAGCCGATATCAAACCTCTGTCAAAAATTGCATTTGCATTTTTAATGTTTCTTCTTTGAGTCTATTTCTATCTTGTATGATGTTTGTTTTTGAGCTTATGTGGGATCTACACGGAATGAGTTAAAACTTCCTGTATCTGCCTGATTATGATAATATTTTGAAAGAGATATTCAGCGTGGCGAAAAAAGTTATTCTGCTGTTACCATATTATTATCAGCTGAAAAACACACCGTATTTGTTTTAGTTTTTGCAAAACGCACACTGGTTTCAGCAGTCGAAATGTTATAATAACTAGGTTCTTGTCGGTGAAGTTTTTTTTCCATGTTTTGGGCTAGCCGTCATGATAAAAAAAACAAACAATAATGGTAATCGATGCGCCACGACAAACGAGTCGATCGAACCGGCGCCGGCACTCGGCCGAAGTGAAAGTGTGCGCGAAAGTGAATCCGGAACCGCGATGACGTCACGCCGATTTGCGCAAGACCACGCTGCGCCGCGGCCGGTAGAGAGCCGTTGCGAAATGTAGTTAGGGTTAGCAGCTAATAAAAAAAATGTAGTAAACAACCGTATTAAAATTGAGGAAATAACGTATAAAAGACAATCGTCGTCAACCTTTTAACGTTATCACGACCATAAAGAGTTAGGGGGTTTATTGTATCTGCCTATAGCGCAATATAGGCAGATGTTTTTTTTTATTCTTGTCAATATCTTGTATTTTTTTAATACATTATAATATACATATACATTGTCTAACTTGTAAATGATAAAGACTAATAGATATGGTCAATAATATTGCTTTGGGCATTGGCAATTACTTTTAAAAAAAAGTTTCTTTTTAACTTGAAATTAGGAATACTTACCTAAATAATATGGTTAGTACAATAGCCCGAAACAGAATAACTTTATGTAAGTACTTAATTTTAATTTTGATATATTAAAGATACACCATTATTAAATTTAACTCGCCAGTGGTTCTACGAAAATTCTTTCTGGCAATATTTAGAATTCCTTTGGTTTTGTCATAAGCTGATGAGATACCGTTGGGTAATAACCAACGTTCGACAACCCTGCCTATATTTCTTTTTAAGGATCTCATCTATTATTTTTTGGCGCCTATTTTTTATGTGGCTGTGTATTAATGTCAATCTGTACGCCTGTTACGTGTCTTGATGTAAATAGCTTTCTATGTTAACCAGTTGTTTGTATCAAAATATGTATAACTATACTTAGCAGCAGTGGCGTGCACAACTACATTTTAGAGGGTAGGCATTAATCTTATCTAAATTACGAGAGTGGCTCCATACCTATCGCAAATTGTCCCATTCGCAACTCGTCCAAATCGCACTTGTGCCAATGTCAACTTGTCCCATTCGCAGTTTGTCCCATTCGCAGCTCGTCCCGTTCGCATCTCGTCCCGTCGCATGTCGTCCCGTTCGCAACTTGTCCTGTTCTCTTATTTTTTTTCGCAACTCGTCCCATTCGCATTTTTTGTATCGTTCAAAGCTCGCATTGGGTATATAATTTTAAAAAGAAAAAAATGATTTTCTCTAAAATTAACTTCAATCTGCATATAAAATTATAGGCAAGTAAGGCACCGCATAAATACAGTTTTACAGTTTATAAAAATAGCGAGTGAAGAAAGCTATTAAGCAACAAGATTATATGTATAGATAGAGTATATACAGGCTGTAAATCTGTAATCTTGCCATATGCTCAGACGTATCTATACCGATCATACTGAACAACTTTCCCCAAGGAACATGGGTCGAAAACTAAAAAAAAAAAAGAAAATGGACTTTCCATACAAAATCGATCAGTTTATTAGCAATTTTGTAAGAGGGAACAAGGTTTGGTGGAAGGTTGAAGATTTATAGCCTGTATAGAAATAGTATAGATTATATATATAGGGCTCTAATCATTATTATATATTGTGTAAACGTCTATGTAATTTTCATAAATAGTTTTGTAATAATAAATAAGCGGCCAAGTGCGAGTCGGACTCGCCCATGAAGGGTTCCGTAGTAGTATTTTTTGTTTTTAATTTTTATATTTGAGTTGATTGAATGAAAGGTAAATTGCAGTTTATGACATATTAAAAAAAAACTTCTTACTAGATCTTGTTCAAACCAATTTTCGCTGGTAGTTTTCATGGTAATGAACATCATATATTTTTTTTAGTTTTATCATTCTCTTATTTTAGAAGTTACGGGGGGGGGGACACACTTTTTTCCACTTTGGAAGTGTCTCCCGCGCAAAGTATTCTGTTTAAAATAAAATGATATTAGAAACCTCAATATCATTTCTGAAGACCTATCCATAGATACCCCACACGTATGGGTTTGATGAAAAATATTTTTTTGAGTTTCAGTTCTAAGTATGGGGAACCCCCAAAATTTATTGTTTTTTTTCTATGTTTGTGTCAAAACCTTAATGCGGTTCACATAATACATCTACTTACCAAGTTTCAACAGTATAGGTCTTATAGTTTCGGAAAAAAGTGGCTGTGACATACGGACGGACAGACAGACAGACATGACGAATCTATAAGGGTTCCGTTTTTGCCATTTGGCTACGGAACCCTAAAAAAAGATGATACCTATTTTACTCAGTTGCGTGCTTAAACCCCAAAGGGTTGTATAATACAGATGGGACGACCTACGAATGGGACGAGTTTGCAACGGGACGAGCTGCGAATGGGACGAACTGCGAATGGGATAAGCTGCGAATAGGACAAGTTGCGAATGGGACGAACTACAAATGGGACGAGTTACGAATGTGTGACGAGTTGCGAATGGGATGATTTGCGTCACACCCGCTAGTCCGACAGTATATTAGGGTGACACAGGGTTAATAAATTCTATGTCTGTATGAAATGCACGCTACTGTTTAGAAGTAGGCATGTACTCCGATAGTTTTGTCAACACTAAGCTGACACTATTGGGCAACTGACAACCCTGGCATTATCGCGTTTTGAGGATCTCATCTCTTGGCGCCTTTTTTGTATGGCCGTGTATGGATGTCAATCTTTGTGCGCCTGTTACGTGCGCTAATGTAATCGCTTTCTGTTTTCGACTTGTTGATATCATTAAGAAATAAATACAACGTGAAAAGGATCCATAATCAATCAAACCACGGGCGATACTAGATCACTATAGTGATATATAATGATAATAAAATAACAGCCTTTGTACCTACACGTTATGTGGTTTGTTAATGTTCCTATGATTGTTAACTGTTTATTTACAACTAGCAGTCCATCCCGGCTTCGCCCGTGGTACATACATAGCCTATGTCACTCAGGGATAACATACCTATCCAACAGTGAAAGAATTTTTAAAATCGATCTAGTAGTTTCGGAGCCTATTCAATACAATCAAACAAACAAACAAACAAATCTTTCCTCTTTATAATATTAGTGTAGATAAAGATATGCAACAACTTTACTACAACAGTAAAAAAAAAACATTCTTCAATTTAGGGATCCATTTGTAAAATATTTGAAACTATCAAAGCTAAGTAGGGTTTGCAACCTACTAATAACGTGTACTCGAAAAGTAAAAATTTCATACAAATTCAACAAAATTCCTTTTTAAGGCGTTTCTAGTCATGACACGCACTTGGCTGGTTTTATTTATAAGTTTGTTTGTGTACCAGACCAGTCACTTTTACATAACATGAGAATCAGATAACGTCTACGTAACAACTTTCTAATATTTAATTTGTTTTTGTTTTGATATTAATAATATTTGTGCAGTGACGTTTTATGTAACTGGCTGTAAAACATATATTTAGTACATACATACTATCACGCCTTTATGTGATGGGTTGCTAGCCGCATCGCCTGTTAACATTCCCTCGATCGGCTTTTACGATCTGCGCGGGAAGAGAAGCAGCTGGTACTTTCTAAGTTTTTTCTTTTCTCCCAGACCAGCATATATTAAGTAATCGACGATTAACGATTACGATGGCGTAGGTATCAACAGCTCCCTCGTCTTTCTGTAAAAACCCGATCTAAAGAATTTAGATTATCACTATATTAAGATAATCACTAGACCGAATTTTAAATATTATTATCATCATTGTTTACTTTATAATTGAGTTCCGAAACAGAAGGAGGTTATCAATTATTCGTCGCGTCATTCCAATTATTTATAATAAAAATAACCGGCCAGTGCGAGTCGGACTCGCGCACTAAGGGTTCCGTATTATTAAAGTGTATATTTCAATAAAAAGACATGTCAAGATTGTTTACATTTATTTAAATACCTAAACAAATGGAGTATCACGCTGTATTTCTAGATTCTGTTGGTAGAAATAATTTATATTGTTTTGTTCGGTGTTAATGAGATCTGATAAAGAATGCTTTTAAATTAACTGTCAACTGCTAATTTATACCATAGTTACTGACCTTTAAGAATTCAGGAAATTGTCCAAACGGATTTAACTAGAAGCCTGGCATTTATTAAGGTTATATAAATGTAATATTTATCGCTTTTTGATCCAAACAACATATAAAACTTTGTTCGCGTGGACTTTATATCTCTCGAAAATGCTCATCAGGCTGAACAACTTTTGCTAGGGCGTCATTTTTATATTTATTATAGTTAAGCTGGACCATTATGGTTCTGCGTCAGATTATACCCTATATGTTGCCTAGGCTTAACAGCTATATAACAAAAAAAAGTTTTATTTGAATCCGTCCAGTATTTCAGGAGAGCGTGTACAGACAGAAATTGTTTATAAATTCTTACTCTTTTATATGTCTCCATCGCTCCAAATATTTTTTTGGAAATATATTCAATATACATGCATACCCTTTTTTAGGGTTCCGTAGCCAAATGGCAAAAACGGAACCCTTATAGATTCGTCATGTCTGTCTGTCTGTCTGTCCGTCCGTATGTCACAGCCACTTTTTTCCGAAACTATAAGACCTATACTGTTGAAACTTGGTAAGTAGATGTATTATGTGAACCGCATTAAGGTTTGACACAAAAATAGAAAAAAAAACAATAAATTTTGGGGGTTCCCCATACTTAGAACTGAAACTTAAAAAAATATTTTTCATCAAACCCATACGTGTGGGGTATCTATGGATAGGTCTTCAAAAATGATATTGAGGTTTCTAATAGCATTTTTTTCTAAATCGAATACTTTGCGCGAGAGACACTTCCAAAGTGGAAAAAAGTGTGTCCCCCCCCCCCCGTAACTTCTAAAATAAGAGAATGATAAAACTAAATAAAATATATGTTGTTCATTACCATGAAAACTACCAGCGAAAATTGGTTTGAACGAGATCTAGAAAGTAGTTTTTTTTTAATACGTCATAAATCGTAAACAGCAATTTACCTTTCATTCAATCAACTCAAATATAAAAATTAAAAAACATACTACAAGACTTTTATATTATGTTATTTGCTACTACGGAACCCTTCATGAGCGAGTCCGACTCGCACTTGGCCGCTTATTTTTACTGGACGACAAACAAAACACTACAAATTAAACTTTAGAATGATACATCCACTAAGTAAATAATACTACGTAAGAATCTTGGATTTGAGTGAGGCTTTTAGCCTAAGCGAGTCTTTCAGTTTTAAAAGTGTCCTTCGTATTTGAATAGACCCAGACATGCACCTGGATTACTTAGACACAGCAATCTTCTCCTTATCGTGTGTGTTAGTGTCTAACAGTAGTGTCAGAATTTTTAAACCGCCTTCAAGGCCTCTGACATGGATTTAGGTAACGTGTCCAACGACCAATGTCAAAGACAGTGACAGGGACCGACGGCTTAACGTGCCCTCCGAAGCACGGATCATCTTACGTATTAGACAATCAGGTGATCAGCCTACAATGTCCTAACCAAATTAGGACAACAACACTAAGTCGTTGCCCCCGCCGGGAATCGAACCCGCGACCTCGGATATGAGCCGAACGCTCTAACCATACACCACGGAGGCAGTCAAGCAGTCTGACACAGTAATCAAGTTATGTCAATGCTTGACCATTGCAACATATATATTCTGTGACCTTAAGTTTAAAAAAACCGCGGACATTTTACAGGCTTTATATCTATGTATAAAAACTATCATTTATATACATATATTTTTCCTGGCAGTTGTGTTAAACATCAAAGTTCTCTCTTTCGGAAGACGACAATTTTAATTTTTAACGAGCTTTTTTCGTATAATTTACGTGCCACCTTTTATGTTCATGTTAATTTCTTCGATTGTTTATCGAAGTCTTAATTTATTTTACTGCAGTATGGTAGCTTTCTGTCGACCGGATATATCGCCTGTACTTATCGGGTAAATCACGAGGAGAAAGTGAACAATGTAATCGTTACTTATGTTGTTAGTATTAAAATTATCGATTCTAAAACTGTCGATTGTCCGGAATCGATACTTTTAATCGAATAATGCAAAACTATAAATAGACCTATCGATAATATAGATCGTTTCGATAGCTCTTTTTTAGCAATACTATCGCTTACCAACAATACTATCGGTAGTATCGATCCTGACGACAAACTATCGATACTGTCGATAATATGGCTTTTAATAAAAAAGCAATATTATCGATAGTATCGATAGTTTTTCGTCGTCAGGATCGATTATCGATAGTATCGGTTACCAACCGATACTATATCGATACTATCAAGATTTGCTTATAATACCAATAGTCTATCAATACGCTATGACTATCGATAGTGTATTATCGAGCGGCAACACTAGTCGTTACTGCTCGTAAAGGTCGGTTTACACGGGTACCGGGGAAAGATACTGCCGGCCTTATTTAATGTTTGTTTATTTGTGTTGTTTGTTTTTAATGTTTGTTTTAATCTTGATAAGTTTGGTGGAAGGTAGTAGCGCCTAATGCAATGGAAACTTTAATTATATGAATGGAAAGGTTTGTGAAGGGTGTGTCATTAAAAAGACTTATATTTCTGTAAGTTTTATTTTAAACTAATTTAAAAATATGTAAAATTCACAAATTTGTGGGTTTATAGTGCACTGCGTTTTATTGTAAATGACTTGACTTGTGGTCCTATGTCCCCTATCTGGGGCAGAGGGCATTCACAAAGACTTCATTTCGATCTGTCTTGAGCTACGCGTCTAATTTCACTCCAGGTCTGATTTTCCTTATTTCATCGAGCATGGTACGTTGTCTGTTAGGGGCGACCGACTTTACGCTTTCCTTGTGGATTCCACTCCATGGCCTTTTTTTGTATATGCACACGGTCTCTTCAGAGTGTGGCCAATCAATGTGTTTTTTTATCCGGGTACTATTTTATTGTTAAAAAAACATTTTAATTATCTAAATAATTATCAAATATGCGTTCAACTGCACATAAATTGTGGATTAAAAATTCTATCGACCATTTATTTACCCTTGAAAATACGATTAAAGTGTTGTCTGAATACAACGTATGTAATTATATGTATGCATAAAATAACAAAAGCACAGATAAGTGCAATACAGTGGGAAAAGCCCTACCTCAATATGTTTCTGCTCACCCGCTCTCTGTAGCGTGAAAGAAAAATGAATGAGACACAAAAGTCACGTAAAAAATTGGCAAAAGCGCAACCGACCTACCTCAATCAGTTTTGCTTTCAGTCGCGTACAGATTCTAGTATTCAATGTGCGCTCGTTGACCAAAGTTTTTTTCTGTTCAAAGTAAAATTTCTTATTCGTGAGAAAACTATAATAAAATATTGACCAAACTTTTTCTGTCCGAAGCAGAATTTCGTTTTCGACAGAAAAACAAGCGTATACATTATTCGGACGAATTTGATATCTGTCCAAAGTGGTCTTAATCAAAGGAAAATCTCGTGGTACTGATGATTCAAAGTTACAGTACCTTATTCTATCGAATATAGATAAAATACACGCGGAAACTATCTCAATGTTCGTTAGAAATCGTTATTTACTTTTTAAGTTTATGTATTAAATGTACTTAGTTTAAATTAATAGAAATTTTCTATAAAGCGCGACCTACCTCAAGAAGTGTAAATTAACTTTATTATGCGACAGCTTATGATTATGCATTTCTACGAGGAGAAAACCGTCTATTATCTATCAGGTTTTGATATTTAAATGAATAAAAATCGTAAAATCGCAACAGACCTACCCCAACAAGTATCGGTTCAGCTTTCTATAAATGCAAGTTCACATTGAGAGGCGAGACGGCGCGGCGTTATAAAGTCAGCTGTGCACGCGTTGTTAGGCGCCCGGTTGCAAGGGCGCTACGCCCTTCAGCGGGCGAAGTCTGGAGGTCGCGGATGTACCCTTATTTCGTCCCTTCGGCTGTCATTGCCGGCGATAACTTGCGGTTTATCGAATTCTACACGAAAGTACTAATTAAACGTCACGCGGATTCGGGACGAAGGGCGAAGGACGTAGGTGCAAGGACGCTGCGCCCTTTCCACGTCTGAAGGTCATCCTCCTCATCCCTTCCACTAGATAGCTGTTTGTTTTAGAAAGTAATTTTTGGGGATGTAACGTTAGCGTCTGCGAAATGGAAAATTAGGAACGCTTTTTGCTTTTGCTGAAATTTCAGATGTTATTTTTTTATTAGGCTTGTTTGAACTCGTGTGGGATAGTTGAATAAACAATACTAGTGTAATTTGTTTTTAGACGGGTATGATATCAATCAGTCACCTGAATAATTTGGAAACTCTGCTTAAATTTAAATAATAATATGCAATTTACGCAAAAACGGCTAAGGTACGTAACAACAAGGATGTTTGGCATGTAGATTCTTCGATTATATATTAAATTTTAATTACTTATTATTATTACCTAGATTAATATTAGGATCGAGGAGGACTTTTATTTTGATTTTGTCAAAAAACTGACTAGGAGGCAGTTAATCTTCTGATTAGATGCAATGTTTACTATATACTACAAGTGCAAAAAGATGTTTACAAAATTTTAGCTTATTTATTTCAATAGTCATAAATATTAAGGTGAATTCATGTATATTATACTTTTTGTCATTATTAAATTTATCAATGTTCATTAGTCTCAATGATATTCTATTTCCAGGTTACATAGTTAAGTATGAATTATGATACTATGTCTTGAATTTGTATAATATATCTGCGGAAGAGCAGTCAATAAGTGCCAATTGATTAATTAATGATACACCTTGAATGTGTTTTATACAAGTTTTTGTTTGTCATTTTTTGTTGAAATTGATTCATAGATTCTCAATGATTGTACCAAATTTATTCTAAAAAGTTTATTTAGACAAAAAGCAAACATTCAGTATAAGCAAAATTAATAAACTAAGTATGAGTACATAACAACAAAATTATGGTATAACTTAATGACGGTTAAGCAGCCGAACCGATTTTCATCAAACATAGCTGAGAACCACCGCAAGGGAACTTACTAGCTTATTGCGTAAAAAAAGCTGCATTGAAATCGCGATTTCACGGATGGACCGCAGTCCATCCGTTTGAGCAGAAACTTAAAACACCTCTCTTTTTGGTCGGGTGTTAAAAATAATATTCCAGAAACATCATTGGGGATAAACCCAACCATCTCAGTGTTCATTGGATATGCAAGTCGAGTGGTTTGATGGGAGACAAGCATTAAGAATATCAACACCATTTACGTATGTAATCTTGTTTGAGTGGCTCTGTTTATTCATTTTGCAAACCTAGGTCAAGTATTTTCCTAAGATTTTCAAATGTTCACACTTTCTTTATAATTTTTTTAAACATTTTTTACGAAACTGTTCTCACTTTTATAAAACTGCCCCATACGAACGATCGACTTCTGTTCCGCAGTCCCCCCCGTTATCTTTACGTAAAAAGCCTCGGTCGCGTAATGAACAATTAACCTTACCGATTATTTCTTCAATGATTATAATCAAATTATAGTTGTGTCATAAATAATTTCTTCTTCGTGTCACATTCTGAAAGATTTGACTGATAGACTTTATAGACTCGAGGTCGACTCGCCTAGTTTACTAATGGACGAAGTTTATATCTTCTCTCATAACCAGCTGTAATTAACTTATGATGTTATTACTAGGGAAAGTGAGCCTCTTTAACATTTACCCGAGCGGACAGCAAAAAGGTTTTTATGTCCGTCTGGGACGCACGGCCTAATCAGCCGTTGACATTGGCTCGGCTCAAAAGCCCATCCATTAATATTTAGAGGCGAAAGTCGGTCCCTATAGCAATTTGGTAATTTAAATCGTCTAACGTGTTGTTGATACTTACTTGATTATTCGTCAGTCACGCCATGCATATTTTAGGAGTACTACTTGGTGTGTGGTATGGTACTTAATCAACGATACAAAAAGAGGTGCGTTATAAGATTATAAGACAACATGTGTATTGTGTATTTGTGTTTGTCGTTGCTCTCAAACGAATGAATACATGTTTATTAAGGGGTTTATTTAAATTGTACGCATTAAGGAGTGCCTATTTTCAACAGCTTACTTTTGGTTTAGAAAAATACAGCATTTAAGGTAACGTCGTACGAAAACCATCATGATTACAATTTTAATTGCGTATGTAATTAAGGATCCGCTTTAATGTTCTCCCTCAGGCGTACTAATAATATGATTTAGTATCAGATAGAAAGAATACAAATGAGTACAGTAGACAGCATATCAAGCAACCCAAATTCATCGCAATTTGGCCAATATTACAGCTGCATAAAGTTGCATTAAGAGTTAATTACCGTACTGTCGACTGTAAGACTACGGCCGGGTAGGTTAACATTCATTCGCCCGGTCATACAAACACCTCACCCTCGACCTTTAAGGTTGAGTGCTTTGAAAACAAAACGGCAAGACCTATATTCCCTTGTCGTGTAGTATCTGTAACAGCCACAGACAGGCAGTCCACAGGGCAAAATTAACAGAAAGTGAGAAGTTAACGCTTTTTTATTTAGCATTTTTTTCATCGTAATGCAAGTATTAACACCTTAGGTGTTGAGTGATAGAGTCGAAAACACTACGCTACGCTCTATCACAAAATTTACGGATGTGGGCAAGAAATCAGCTAAGCTTAAATGGGATTGGGCGGGTCACGTCGGCCGTATGCACCTAGAAAGATGAGTGCACATAGCCACAGGCTGGATTCCAACGGATGGACGTAGTAAGAGAGGTAGACCGAAGACGAGATGGGCAGACGACTTTAAGCATTCGAACAGGATTGGAAAGTTAAAACCAGAGACAGAGAGTTGTGGAAGGAAACAGAGGAGGCCTGTTCCCAACAGAGGGACATGAACGGCTAATAAAAAAAAATATGCAAGTATTAAAACATTTCCTTTTTTTGGTCTGCTCACTAACTTCATCGCTCTCCTATTGTAACGACACTTCAGAAACTTTGGAGTTGGAGAACGATCGTCACAGGTCCAACTGATTGAAATGACATAGAAGCGTCCTTTCAATTTATCAGTCCATCGTGGTCCTAACCACGTCTCTCGTCTATTTTCTCCTTACATGAAATAAAGTTTGTAGAACATACAACAGACGGCACGGTCAAGTTGTTACCCGCGGCGCTTCGTCTTCTTTCTCGTTTTGTCCGACACGGTGCTTTATGACGTCGTAAAGCGGGCTCGTGCCGAGAAAATGCATAACTTAGTATTACGAGGGGGGGTCAAAAAGTTCGCGGAACGGAGGGGAAGGGGGGTGAAATAAAATACTGTACTATTTTTCTTTTTCAATATATTCCCCCTTAAGTCGAATACATTTTTCAGATCTCTCTATTAACTTATTAATACCGTCGAAAAAAAATGATTTGTCTTTGTCCTCAAAATAGGCCGAAATCGCCGACTTGACTTCTTCATCATCGGAAAATTTCTTCCCCCGAAGCTCTTTTTTTAATTTGGGAAATAAAAAATAATCACAGGGGGCTAAGTCTGGACTATAGGGAGGATGGTTTAACATTTCGAAGCCACAGTGATGAAGGGCAGCCATCGCAACGCGGCTCTTGTGTACCGGTGCGTTGTCATGCAAAAGCAGCACACCCTTTGTCAACTTTCCCCGCCTTTTCTCCTTGATTGCTTCTTTTAATTGTCTTAGTAGATTAGCGTAGTATTCTCCCGTTATAGAAACACCCTTATCTTTATAATCTATTAATAAAATACCCTCTGTATCCCAAAAAACAGTTGCCATGATTTTTCCAGCCGATTGTGACACCCTGTATTTCTTAGGGGGGGGCTGACCCTTTTTATGCCACTGCATAGACTCTTGCTTCGACTCAGGCTCATAATGATGAACCCAAGTTTCATCTGCAGTAACAAGTCTTGCAAAAATTCCTTCCTTGTCGGCGCTACAGAGGTCTAAAAACTCCTTTGAATACTCGACGCGCAGCTGTTTCTGTGGTGGTGTGAGCATTCTTGGCACCCATCTTGCGCTGACTTTTGACATCCCAAGATTGTCGTGTAGAATATTTAAAATGGTTGTAGGTGATACTCCAATCATTTCTGCAAGTTGTTTCTTCTTCAAACGAGTATCCTCCAGTATAAGATTCTCCACTTTTTCAACGATGTTTGAGGTGGTGGCCTCAATCGGCCGTCCTGAGCGAGGGTCGTCTTCAAGAGACTCTCTGCCTTGCTTGAAAAGGCTATTCCACTTGTACACCATGGTTTTCCCAGGGCAAGAGTCCCCGTATACTGATAACATTTCTTCCAAAATTTTCTGAGGTGGTTTTCCTTGCTTAGTGAGGAACTTTATGACGGCACGAAACTCGATTTTTTCCATGTTCAAGTTTTTCTTCCGGATTCACTTGTTTGATCGACGACAGGTCAAAGGTTATTGACACAATCAGGTTCAAACTTGGCATATATACTCACAAAGAGTTGCTCATTAGTTACTACCTGCGGCAGGTCCCCCACCCCCCGCTATCCCCTCCATTCCGCGAACTTTTTGACCCCCCCTCGTAACTTACAATTTCTTTGTCGAGCTCGTCAATTTCAGATTATGTAGGGCTTTGTTGTATTGTTAGATTGTGGCACAATTTGACTTTATACCTTGAAATGGTTTTGACTTAGTTGCAATGGACACTTTGTAAGATAAAGCTTGCTACTTCGAATTTAGAAATAGCTAGTCAGTTAATAAACATGGTATTATAATTTACAACTGTAAGTAATTGGGTTTCGAGCCGAGGAGTTTTATGGTTGTTTAACACTTACTGGGACACTAAAAGTTATTTATGAGAACAATTGTTATTTCTACTGTTTTCTTTCTTGTAGGTATCGTAAATTATAGACGCTCTTCCAACTTAATTCAATAAATGAAGATTGTAATGTTTGTTGTTAAGCTGGATTGTGATAGAGCCTTACCGCTTTCGCAAGTTACGCAACCCCAGACGTGGTCCGCATTTGGATGGGTGTCAAAACTAGTTCCTACGTGCTTCGGAAGTCATGCTAAGCCGGTTGTCCCATCTGCCATCATTGTATTTTATTGCAGCCTTGAAGCTATGTAAGATAGCCCAGATACCTTTAGGCAACTTGAAAAATCTGAAACCATTATTGGCATCTTACACCCATAACAAAAAAGTCATCGAGCCTTAAATCGATAGCTGATATTTATTTATTAAATCTTTATTGACCACAATACAACGGTACAAAAGGTAAACTTAATGCCAATGCAAAATTTCTGACAGTCAACCTTTGGGAAAACAGAAATTAATTTCCCTGACAGATAACTATATACATTTCGCTAGCTCATAAGGGATTTTCAATAACATGTTATTACAACGCTCGGAAGGCAAGTAAAACATTCAACAAGAGTAAAGGTCGACGAAATGCTAGTATTCAGTCTAGACGTATAAATAAAATTCGTACGTTTAGTAAGCAGAATTTCATCTGTCGATATGTATTTCCATCGCATCATTTTGTTTCTTTAGGTTTACTGCTATTTTTCTGTTTACTTTCATGACATTTAGTTTCTAGTATTTGTTTCCAATAATTGATTGTATATTTGCGTATAAAAATATGTATTATGTTGGGATATCTACTAGCATTATATTATGGGTACAGAATTAGAATTTCTTTCTTATCTAAAAATATATGAACTGGTTTATGAAGACCTAAAAAGTTACATAGAGTCCAAATATGTTAAGTTTTATATGGAAGAAAGTTGTAAGAACCATATTTTGCCAGTACCGAGAAAACCAGAAGTCACAGAAATCCTTGAAGAGACCTTAATCCAGGTTTTCAATCCTTATAAATCCGTAGGTATTATAAAGGCCTAAAAAGCAATGCAGACAGACTCAACAGTTAATTATCATCCCGAGCGAAATGGCATTGCAAATGAAATTGTCGCATTTGCATTTTGCGGCGATATTAGGTCTATACTTCCGATAATGTGAAATGACTTGCCGTGGCCTTTGGGTCTTAGGGCCTAAGGCTCTCTCTGCTTAGAGTTGCAAGAACCAAAATACTCTGTCTGCCCAATTAGGGATAAAGATGAGATAGTGTACATGTACTTGCTGTAATTGCTTTCAAATTGCAGTAGTTTTAAAAACCTTACGGTGATATCTCTAAGATCATGTTCATGCTTTATGAAATAAAAGTATTTCATCACGCAATGTCTGCTAATAGAAAAACTTAATTTACAGCAGGTATTGTTAATTCTGAATCAGAATTAAAGAGCCAGGGTCTTGGCCGTGTCATGTACCGATTAATATCAGTAGCGCCATCTATAATTTGCTAGGGAAAAACCTTGATTTTCAAGCGTTAATTTTAAACGGTTGAAACGATTTTCATTTAACATAGCAAAGATCCACCACATTACTTTTACGTAAAAAAAACTGCATCTAAATCGGTCCATCCGTTCGAGAGCCACGATGCCACATACAGACATACCGACATACATTACTGTCAAGCATGAGGGGTGTTATAAGTAACACCCCTCTTTTTTGTAGGGGGTTAAAATATCACAGCTAGCTAGACTCTCATAAAGGCTTACCTTGCCATAAAGCCTAACAAACAATGCAGACATGCAGATGATTTCATCACTTAATTACGTGAATGCATTCATTCATCCCGAACTGCAAATGAAATTGCCGCATTTGCATTTACCGCTTTTGCGGCTTTTAATGATGATATGCTTTACGATTGTGTTGTAATTTTTGATTACTTTATTTGTTGATATCCTAACTAATATTATAAATGAGAAAGAGAGTTTGTATATTTGTTTGTTTGTTACCTCTTCATGCTTCGACCACTTAACCTATTTAGATGAAATTTGGTATGGATATAGTTTGAGACTCAGGGAAGGACATAGGATAGTTTTATCTCAAAATTCCCGTATGGAGCGAAGCCCGCCGGCACAGCTATAATGTGTCTCTTATAATGTTGATGCCATTAAACAATATCTCCAGATTAACAGTTGAATTTGCAATGTCATCTGCAGCAATGAAATTGTTAATAAGTGGGAAGATTTGCCCGTCTATCTAGCACTGTTCTCATAAAGTGATTACCTGTCATAAAAGCCTAACAAGCAATGCAGAAGCTTTCATCACTCAATTACGTGAATGCATTCATTCATCCCGAACTGCAAATGAAATTGCCGCATTTGCATTTACCGCTTTTGCGGCCTATAATAATGATATGGCCTCAATTGCTTTCCGATTGTATTGTAATTTTTGATTACTTTATTTGTTGATATCTCTTATAATGTTCATGGCATTAAACAATATCTAATAAACAGTTTAATTTGCAGAACTACAGGTCCAGCTAAACTATAATAAATATAAAAATGACGCCTTAGTAAAAATTGTTCAGCCTGATGAGCATTTTCCAGAGAAAATTCCACGCGAACGAAGTCGCGGGCTTCGGCTAGTTGTTAATAAATGGGAAGATTTAACAAAAGTCTAGAGCTAATCTAGCACTCATAAAGTTCTCATAAAACGGTAACCTGTCAAAGGCCTAACAAGCAATGCAGACGCTTTCATCACTTAATTACGCGAATGCATTCATTCATCCCGAACTGCAAATGAAATTGCCGCATTTGCATTTACCGCTTTTGCGGCTATTAGCTCTGCACTTCCGGTGAATGGCCGTAATTGCTTTCCGTATTCTAGCGGCGCCGGCGCATGTATATTAGTTGATATCTCTATACTAGAATGTTGTATTTGTTAGTTGTTAGTTTTTATATCGTAGAAAAATAATAATGGTTTAAACCACTTTTAGACCATTATTCGCCCAAAATAGGTGCATATCTCTATTCTAGAACTCTAGAATGTTTTAACATTATAAAAATCTAAGCTGTTTACATGTTTGTAAAAAATTTGTTTCAAAATCAACAAAAAAATAAATTTAAATGATTTTATTAAGCAAGATTATATATTTTTGTTTTTGTTTGTAACAAACTAACATAATTATTTTAGTAAAATCGATAATTAAATAAATAGCAAACTGTCCACCATCAATATAAATATTTTATATGTTTTTTTGACAGTGGTAATTTTTATTTAAAAAAACATACATTATCAATAGAAAACATTACGATATACATACATAATATGCAATTGAAAAATGCAAGATTATTTTGCAAAAGTTTCCTAAAAACATACATACTATCACGTCTTTATCCCTAATGGGGCAGACAAAGCATTTTGGGTCTTGCGGTTCTATGCAGAGCCCAGGGCCGCAAGACCCAAAAGCCATTTTTAGCGTCATGGTGGGCGAGAAGATGGAAAATCAATCAATACAGTGATGGGTTGCTAGCCGCATCGCCAGTTAACATGATTTGCATTTTTGCCCATTCCCTCGATCGGCTTTTACGATCTGCGTGGGAAGAGAAGCAGCTGGTACATTCTAAGTTTTTTTTTATTTCTCCCAGACCAGCATAGGAGTACAAGTAAACATTAGCAGAAAAAGCTAATGAAAACATTTTTCCTGCTATTCTTTGTTAGATCTAGATGGAATATAACCCCGCTAACACCAACCGAACATTATTCATTGGCAACGCCTGCACTGATGCGATTTTGATTGCACTTTCACTTCGCAACAGGGTGTTTCCTCACACTGTTACGTCCGATAAACGTTCGCCATACGGTATATACGAATTCATCTTTAAAACAGCGTTTTTATGTCAATTTACTGGTTCAACGATTAGGTCATAAGGGCTTTTTTTTATCACAACATATAATTTAAAAACTAAAACCCGACTACGGGAAGATTCTAGCTGAAAAGTACGTTTATCCAGTGAATGCGAGCACAGCACGGAGAAACATATAAACAATAATAAAAGCTATAGTCTTTAAAAAAATTACACTCATACAACACGAAAATATCTTCTATTCTCACTCAATAGAATTAAACTTAAGAGTTCTCTTACCCTATACTAGACCAATCTACACTTTTCCATACAAACGTAGTCTAAGTTTTATTTCGAAACGACAGGCCCGATTTATAATTACATAATTTTGCCAAAATCGGGTATGTCATTTTATGTATGGAAAAGTGTAGTTTGGTCTAGGGTAAGGGGACTCTTACTTAAGCACTCTTTATACCAACTGATTATTTATCGTTTACAAATGCTTGCAGACTAAAAACTAAATCCATTTAGTAGCATTTCTTTATCTATATGCAAACATTAAAGGTGTCTCTAAAGGTGAACCCTCGGGGTGGAGGTCGCCTCATGAAGGGCGCTAACATCATAAATAACGCATGGTCATTGTGGGCTTGAATTTTTCACTAGCTAACTCTTCGTGACGTTGCGTAAAAGTTATTTTTATGTTTTATCATAGAAACAAATTAGTTTAAGTGGTATGGGCGCGTTGAGTTGGGCAAAATGATACGCAAAATCCTACTTTTTATTCCCGGCAAAGAAAAGGGGTGTTATAATTATAAGTTACTTTGACGCTAATGAGTAATGTCCGTCCGTCGTTCTGGCTGTCTGTCTGTGGCATCGTAGCGCTCGAACGGATGGACCGATTTCATTGCGTTTTTTTTCAATGAAAGCACTTATCCTTGCAAAAGTGTTTGATTTAAATCGGTTCAGTCGTTCATAAGTTATTGGCTGTTAACACTTCATCGTCGGTCATTTTTTAATTTGCCTAGCAAATAAACTAGTTGATATTATAAATGCGAAGGTATAAAAAAAATACAACATACAAAATGTTCGACTGACGATCACGGCCAAGACCGTTTCGGCGCGTATGGTCAAATTCGCAATCGGTCGCACTCATGTTTATTTGCGATAAAAATCGAAAGGAACTGGTAAAGGAAAGTGAAATGTTGTAACAGTGGTTATTAACTTGCAAATAAAATATTTGGCGACTTTCCACTGTAATATTTTTCAGTTTATTTTGCACAGCGTGATAATTTCTTCACTTTTGATCTTAACAGTATTAATAAAAACTTATTTAAACAAATAAGTGCATACCTTTGTAACGATATGCAGGGGTGTACGTAAAATTTGGGTATATCAGTTCATCCACTATTGTCTTCAGGAAATATGTGATTGTTTGGCTCTAAACTACCACAAATTCCTAACTTGGCCATGTAACGCAATATGCCAAGAGGTCATGATGAAATAAAAGATAATTTGGTTTTAGGAAATTTTTGCAATATGCACCCACCTCGGGCTCGTGAAATTATAAAGGAGTAAATATGTCATACGAAATTTCGAATTTTTGTTGACTTGAAATTGTATTTCTATTAGACAGAAAAAGATTGGTTGCTCTACAAGCAAGAGCTTAGTTAACCGGTAAAGACCCGCACGACATTAATAAATGTCTACGTTCATTGTCTTACTATTGTGTCTGGTATTGGCGGTAAAGGAACGGACTCCAATGTACAAGCTTAGATAAGGCGCAAAAAGTAGAATAGCGACGAATTGCTCTTACCGCACAACTTATGTCATGAATCAGAAAAAAATGCTTGCAATAATGCACCCAACTCGGGCAGTGATCTCAACCCGAGAGCGAGAGTGGATAGAAAACTGATTTTGTCTTAGCACGCAACAGCACGAGGTCAACGAATTGGCTTGATCACTTTCTCTGCCACACGGAGCACACCACGCGGGTTTAGTTCACATTTAGGCCCATTCGCAAAATGTCCTGCCGTCTATAATCGATCTATTTGCCATAATATTGTTCTGGAAATCCTCTATTGTGGGGTACTGTTGGTATTATTTGTAAAAAGTCTCATTCTTAAACAGATCTATTTTCCAAATAACGTATTATTTAACTCTTTAACATTTGCGTTCGTTGGCTTTTCTTTATCTAGCTCTGCATTTTTATTGTCGTACCGTAACGTAAAATAAAGAAAGAATCATTAAAACGTACGTTTGGAGTATTGCACTGATGTACGGTTGTAAAACATGGACAATGAACCAAATGGATCGGAAATGACGAGAAACCTTTGAGATGTGGTGTTGGAGACGCCTGGAAAGGATAAGCTGGACAGAGAGAAAAACCAACAAAGAAGTGCTGGAAATAGTCAATGAAAACAGAACGATTATGTATACAATAGAGATAAGACGAGGAAGAATGTTTGGCCACCTTATGCGGCATGACAACTTCATAAAAAACATAATGGAACGGAAAGTGGAAGCCAAGAGAGGAAAAGGAAGACCAAGAAGGTCGTTCATGGATGAAATAAAAGAAAAGGCAAAAGTTGTGTCGTATAGGGAGGTCCAGCATTTAGCAGAAAATAGGGAGTCATGGAAAATACTCCACCGACAAGAACCTAGTTCTTAAATTTATTGATGATGATGATTGATGAGCAACAGTTGCTGTATAAGCACGTTCAAAAGCAACAAGTTCTTTGAAAAAAATTGTACATTGACATTATGAAAACAGATTGTTTTTAAAAAGACGTCTTTATACGAATAACCCGTAATACGAATAAATCTTTCTAGATTAAGACATAACTCATAAGTTCATAACATGACAAATCATAACTGATCCATTTGTAGGCATAAGTCATTTTACGAAAAGATCCAATGTTTACTGAGCCACCACACGGTCCAGTTAGACTATTTATTGAAATTACGCAGTACTCAGTCATTTGTGATTATGAGAAAGTTATATGATGTTTCGAGGTTACGTCTGGTCGTTAGTGATGCGCGTTGGGTAACAGTTTTGGCTAATGTGCTGCTAGGAAGTGAGGTGAATAAGTTTTGCTCTTATGTCATTCTTATGAGGACCGGTATAAATGAGAGATGTTTAATGCATATACATTGCATCACATCCTTGCCTCACATTGCACGTTTAACAATGAATCGTTGTGGTCAAGTACAAATAACTGAGTATGCTATTCGTCTAAACTGTTTGTAAGAAATGTATCTTCTAAAAATAGTTCTTATGATTGCATTTTGGCACTTCAAAACGTGGAACTCGAGACCGCAGTTTATACTTATAACTTTATGAATATGACTAATGAGGTCGCGTTCTCAAAGCAAACCTAAGGATGTTTTTTATATAACAAAACGAGAAATGCATTTTCTGTGTCGAATTTTTCCATTATTAGTTTGGTTGAATATAACACTACTACTTCTACTAAATACTACTAATACTACTAACACTACAACTAATACTAGCTTTTACCCGCGACTTCGTCCGCGTTTTAGTACTTTGCAATAAAGTTCCACTTCCTTTTTCATTCCCCTAATGGATCATTTTTGGTAAAAAAAATATTCTTCCCCGAGTGACAAACTATATCCATAGCACATTTCATCTTAATCGGGTCAGAGGTTCAAGCGTGAAGGAGACTGACAGACAGAGTTACTTTCGCATTTAAATATTAGTAAGGATTAGGATTTTTAAATAAATTAACGACTCAAATCGTTCATAATGCATTCATTCCGAACATTAGTATTTCAACAAATATCCTTGAATACAACATTTCGTTTATATTTGCGTACAAATTGTCACAGAAATATGACAATACCGAAGTTTGTTTTCCGGAATACCATAACTGATATATTCTTAAGTAATTGTAATAATTAATATGTTAAAATATTAACTCATCCATTAGCTATACAAACTTCATAATGATGTGTAACTTTTTATTCGCTGCTTGACAACATGTACAGAACAAAACAACAAACCTCTAATGTATGAAATATTTCAATATTTATTTTGAGTACATTATATTTAACACTAGTCGTTAATATAATTGTTAAAGATATAATTTTGGAAATTGCATTGTATTTTCAAATAAAAGATATATAAATTTCAAAGCCATTATTGAAGTTGAACACAGTTACTGCGCCAAACGGTCGCGCGGTTACATAACCTCTACGGCACTTTCTATTTATTTCGTAACATCTATTTTTATTCTAACGCAAGATAATTATAGATTTCTACACTCAATTTGAACGTCAATGCGAAATTAATTACAATTACGGTAAATCACCAACAAAGTAAATGCACTTTCACCGAATCACACACAGCTTAAATAATCCCAAAAATATCAACGCTTTAAGACAAAATATTAGACATCCCAATAATAGCATTTGTAGAAAAATATTGAGTTAACGGATAATTTTATTTAGAAATTGAACTTTTCAAAGTGTTGTAAGGTTTCAAAACGGAAAGTGAAAATGCTAACAACTAAAAATTTTTGATATGTAATTCTATACCTTTTGTGTAAACTGCCTACGACTTCGATGGAAACTTAACTTATCAATATAAAATGTGTGTCTTACAAAGGATTCTTGTTTATCTTTACTTTGTTCCAAGCTATATTTCAAATCAAAGCGCCAGACATTATCACGCATATTAAAGACTTCGATGGAAACTTAACTTATCAATATAAAATGTGTGTCTTACAAATGATTCTTGTTTATCTATACCTTGTTCCAAGCTATATTTCAAATCACAGCGCCAGACATCACGCATATTAAACACAATAATGCAAGTATTGTTCGCAGCAATTACATTTGTTCAGCGGCCATCAGATCCGCCACAAAACTTTCGATAACCACGCGATGAAAGTTCCGCCTCGTGTTATTGTATGAATATGCTAAATGGTACATATGTGTACGTATGCTAAACGGCAAGATGTACGAGTATATTCACGGTGTTGACGTTTATCGAGAGAGAGGCCTGTGAATCACCAACTTCACTTTCACCCGCCCAAGACCAAGCAAGGTCGCGTCATACGATGCGGCATCGAAGCGGGGAAATTAAGTAATCCCACTGATGCGACACATTTCAGCCTAAAATTATCTATGAATATTAAAAAAGGTTAACATTTACGTGTTTTGATTGCTGCGTGGAACTGACATTACGAAGATTGTAATTGGTCAATTCATAGGCCGCTAAAGTCCGCTGTGTCCAGCTCTGCTTCAAATGATGGCTCCCTGAATATTCGATAGCCCCAAAATTTGATTTTGATAACATGTACCTAAATCATCAACTAGCAGTATCAAAATATCTTTTAAGTAGATTCTTTTTATTCAGTCGAGTCACATTGATTTTGTCAAATTTTATAAAAATGAATGTGTGTTTAACAACCTAATTTTACTTCCTAAAATCATTTAGAAACTGCACAGAGGTCAGGTCTTTAAATACATCTACCTTGTATATATCACTATAATGATGTTAGTTTCGTGATCCGCATGCCATTTTAGACAGTTACAGTTTAATTATACTAATCAAGTTGTTACCATCTATGATTTATCAGCAACTCACTTTTTGCGTGCATTATCGGTTCCCGCACCTTGCTTGATTAACGTTGCTAGTCTTATTATACGTTTATGTTTTACTAGTTTCACTGTGGTTTTATGTAAGAGGCTTATTGCCGACGAATAAATTAATGGATGATTGAATCATGTTATTTCACCCACAAGATAAGACATTTAAGTATTCAATATTATAAAGAATATTATAACCAGTACTATCAATGCCTAGCTATGTATTCAATATAGCAAATTGACAATATCTTTAGACCACTAATACGCTATCCCAATAAGCAACGATACGATCTAAAAAATTGTAAATCCTCTTCCACGTCTTAAAAATAATCACGCCCAAGTAAAACTAACTCGTTCTCAAAAACTTTTGGAGCGTTAATAAATCAAATCGACATCGCCACCATTTCATCAGCGTGCGGAAAATTGGAAGTACGATTATAATAACCTCTACTAATTTTAAACTACCTACTGAGAATTATTTGCCTGGTGTTAAATATTTTTTTGTATTCAGCTTATTTCAGTTGTGCATCATCGTATCATCTATCCATTGTCAATAATAGAAGTTTCCACACATTTTTCCTTAGTTCATTGTCTATAGTTTGAATCTACTCTTGAAGTAGTTTCTGCCAAAGTCGTTTTACATTTGAGGTAGATACCACATCCGCATTTTCTTATTCTCTTGCCACTACCTCCACGTATGTACGGGACTTTAAAGTCTCCAGTTCCTTGTATAACACCAGTACATTAGCAACCATGCATGTTTCGAAAACAATTTACGGTCCTATAAAAGTTTTATTAACGCTGCCTGTACGAATTACCCTATAACTTATGCAGGGGACGTTTAAGACGCTTTTACGTTTCCGTACGCGTTTTGATTCACGATATATGACATTAATGAACCTCCTTTTATTGTTACAGGTAAGTACTTCGCGATTTGTGGTGTACACAGGGCATGCGGGATGCGGTAAGTACTCTGATCAAACGTAAAGATAGGATTTGATTTTTACTGCGCATTTCATGTGAATTCCAAGAGCTGTGGGACAGGATTAAAACCTTTGAAGTTTATTTTAATACGAGTTGAAGATTAGAAAAATGTTAATTTAAAAGTATTATTTACATTAACATAAAGAACATAAAATATGGATAGTAAAAATTAGCCAGATTAAGGATTCAAAAGGAGAATTAGTTAAATAATTTATGATATAATGTGCAATATTAAAAAAAAACGTGCAAATCGTATAATCAGGTAAGTAATCAAATATTTGGGTTACTTAAGAAATTTTCAAGTTGAATATACCAAGTCATATTATATTTGAAGGTTCTAAACTGACGACAGTCGCCACTCTTATATCAAAAAAAGTTTGTAAAAATAATCTACTTACCATTTTAAATTACTTAACTACTCTGAAACATTAATAACTTCAGTAAAGTTTACCGCCATTAAATATTTAAATTTCTTAAAGACCGCTAGGAAAGTAAACACGCTTTAATTGTAAAGCAATTAGGGCTGCAAAGCTTTCCGGTGCATCGACGCCGCGCCGGCGATAGTCGCGTGGCGGCGAAGGCACTCCCACTCGGCAGTCGCGGCCGCGGCCGCTTTGCACTCATTCACTTCAGTCCTCTGCCGACTGTTGCGGCGAACGCACGCGCGCACTTCACGCTGTCAGATGTTAGTATACGATTACGACATCGCGACGCATCTCGGACTTTTACCGTGACAGTGAATCGAACACTACCGAATATGGGTTAAACGACCCCTTAGGCGTAATGAGTCCGGGTGAGCGTGCCGCCCTTGGGCGCCGCGAACCCGCTCGCCCTCAGTATGCCACCACCGCACCGGGATTCCCGCCACCCTACTACCCGCCCTATGGTGTGCCACACCCGAATGCATGGCTTGGCGCGCCCCTCATTTCCATGGCAGGACGTGCACCACCACCTGCCCGGAATAACCCCGTGTCAAAACTAGCGATGCACGCTCAGGGCGCGCCCCTCATCATACAAAACAGGCCCGACCGAAGAAAGTACACCAATGCACCAGAACAACGCAACCATCGGCCTGGTGGACACAATGAGCATGCAACAAGGGACAGGTGTGAAGCACCAGAGGGAAACCGGCCTCGGGTCCAGCAGCAGCAAACACGTTCCACTAGAGGCGGACGCAACAACAACACGGATGCGGTCAGTGTCGCGAGCGATGAGAGTTCCGGCTCCACAAACTCTGAGACAATGTTGCCCAGGATAATTAAGCCGAGAAAGCGACGCAAAAAAGACAGGAAACCTAATAACATCGCACCGCATGACTTAAGTGCTGCTAGTTTAGATCTCGGGGATGTGGATCATTGTGCGGTTTCTGGAATGAGTCCCACAGCGCGTGGCATTTATGAGGATTCTTACTGCCGAGAAATGTCCTTGCCGTATCGTTTGGACGTTAAAGTGATGGAATATCCGGAACCAGTGCCAGAAACGTATCGTGTGTCTGCGTTAGGTGAAGCTTTGGAAGCTACTCGTTTCGGAGTAGCGGAAGCTGCATCGCCTGCGGAATCCGCTGTCAGTTCGTGTCAGTGTCGCTATTGTGATCCCGTGGGACAAATTTGGGATGCTGATTCTATTGCAGATTTATTAGACGAAAATTCAAGCGGAGATTTCGCTCCTACGAAATTGGAAGATTCAATGAAAGTCGTTGGGCCACTAGGCAGGCGAGGAGCGGACACTACTCTGAGACGCAGCTGGAGCGATCCGTCCTCGCGCGTGCCTGAACGACGGGAAGTTAGCACTAGCGACACTTATTCATCACCCAATTTGTACTCATTATTCCCACCCACGAGGAGAACGAGCTCCCCGGAGCCGCGCTCTCCCCTCGCTTTAGAGATATCTTCAGAGATCGTCACGTCGATGAATGGTCATCGTGACCTGGAAATCAAGTTATTTTCGACCTCGCCTTCAGCAACGAACTCCGACCGCCGCTCCTTTTTCGCCGATAAAAGTGAAAGTGCTGCGAACAGATGTATTACCGCGAGTTACGACCTTAAAGTGAAGAGTGCGGTGAAATGTGACAAAGTTGAATCTAGTGTTAAAACCGATGGCAAAAATAGTGAGGAAGTGTCCGAGACGGGGTGCTCCACAACGTTCGTTGCCGGCGAGTCCTCGCGCAACATTTGTGATTTAGCTTTAGTTACTGCCTGAGGCCATTGTGATCGAATTGCGCGATATATTTTTAATTGAATCATTGGTGTCGTCTTATCACTCATTCATTAGAGAACTCCACGCCATTTGAGCTGGACTCAAATTGTCACAGCGAGGCTCGCATGGAGCATCTCAGCGACCCATTAAAATTGAGATCTCCGTATCAGTTTCCTGTAGATTCTATAATTAATTTATTATTAACAATAACGTAGGAAGCTGACGGGGAGCTTTATCTGGAGACAAAAAAATTTGCTGTTTATTATTATTATCGATGAGTTTAATCTTCTACTGTAGGCGTAAGTTTGTAAATAAGTTAATTTATGTAGAGAAGAGTTTCCTTTCCATTTCCTTGCCATTAGTCGTCTTAGTTTTGAGTGGGTCTCATTGTTAGATACGCATCTTGTGCAGCCGGCATACGAGTCTGTGCAATTAGCGTTTCACACTACTGACACGGTTCTCGCGGCGCGCGACTCGCTATTGCGGTTTCCCGCGGTTTTCTCCGCGCACGCCGTTCCGGGTGGCGCCTCGCCGTTCCACTACTCATGATTTCTGCATCTTAACCATCATACCATTAAGTTCCACCATTATTTCATAAAACATTTGTATTCTTATTCAAACATGCACATGGCTTTTAAATCAATTGCGTTCGGCAGTAAAATGTATTGCAGTCAATATCCTTATCACTTGTTAAAAATTTAGACTGTAAGTTCAGTACGTCCATACTTATCAAATCAACTTATATATGTGATAATATCATCCCAGTAATACACTTATTTGTATATGAATGAAGTTGCTGTCGAAAGATAAAGTCAACACGATTTAGCCTTCATCTTGTCAAATGTCTGACTGTCCATTATATCATCAACATCATCATTAATCATGCACCACAGATATCATACTCAAAGTTCATCTATATCATTAGTCATGTGCACATCTCATATGCCTATCGCAGAATAACATGGATTTACATTTCATACGCAAAGCGATAAAACAACAGTTATTTCCTTCTAGTTACGTGACTGACGTCGGCAAGTTAATAGTATTCCCCACAATCGTTATCGTTGCTTAACAGTTGCATTGTTGACACTTTGAGATCCATTTGTGCCTCTCCACTGCTTATCGGACTGTATTAAACAAGTTGGATATATGCGGTCGTTGACATTACTCATTTGATTCCAAGGCTTAGAATGAAAGGACTTTTTTGTAGATTGTGTGTTTTTAGTTACCTTGTAAATTCTTTTGTTGCACGTTTCATTTGTATCGGTCACGTTGCTGTTAACAAAATAATGACATCGTTACGATTTCAGAACTAACTAAAGCATTAAAAGTCTCATGGTTGTTATACAACCAGTTAGGTGCAATGGTTTCCGTGCTCATTGATAAACAGCAAATTAAAAACTTCCCGCGTGTGTCGTATGTTTTCATTTCAGCAAGGGTCCAACAAGTTTGTGAATCCAGATAAAGCTCCATACTGTAGATAATGTGAATATAACTAAGTTATTCATGGACTGTACGTCTGTATACAGTCTCTATCGTTGGGTTTTACACTCCACGGGCTATTTCGATGTTTTATTTTTTTTTTGTTTATGTGCTCTGTTCGCTTGCGTGGGTCGACATGATAAATTGGTTCTTGCTTTACTTTTTTTCTTACGACATGCTCGGCGTAGAACGGAGTTATCTAAATCAAATTCGTATAGTAATCCGTATTAGTGGGTCTATGTCAATTGACGTATTTATCGGAGGTTCCATTAACGGCCGCCTTTGAAGTTAGGCCTTTATGTTTACTTTTATTCAAAAAGAAGAGGGCGATCGCTTCTTTATTGTCAGACTGTTAACTTGAGTTATTGAAATTGGGCACTCGAAATGTTTGTTTTTTTTTTTGAGAGTCGGGAACGGGCGGAATGTAATCTCAATTGAATTAATAATGTTTCGTTCGACGCTGAGCCTCTGTTTTGTGTTGGGATTTTGAAAGGGCATGGCGCCGAAATGTGGTTGTAAAACTCAACGATACAACCTCACTATAATGTAAACAAATAGGCTATGTCTAACTTACTGAGTGAATGCATTTTATATGAGGGTCCGTGTGGACGAGTCAATTTAGCTTTCGTCTGAGGCACTAAGTGCATCGAATGATGGAGGTTTTTGCGTCCATGATGTTATGAAATAAAAATTTAATGCCACTAAGTGGCGTAGTATGGTGTCGTGTGTCCAAGTTAAATGAGTGTATCTGTATCATCAAATTGTCTATAGCCTCTATTTGTTTTGCACTTGTCTCGTGCGCGCGGACTCTAAAATATAGTTTTAATATTTGTTTGTGTATGTCATGACAACATGAGACATGAGTTACACGTTCGCACACTATTTTTGTACAATAAATACCATGTCCTTATATTCGCCTTGTTTTTTATTTAAAGAAAATTTGTATTCTATTCATAATAGAAGATCACGCGGGTTAGAAGAAATCGACATTGTTTGAAATTACCGAGTATAATAAAAAGAAAAATACACTAAGGTGACAATTGAAACGTTACAAAGCATGTCTATAGAAACCGTTAGTAACTTAAATATTAGGGAATACCTAATTAATAGAAAGAATTTAAAAATCAATTCACTAGTTTTACTTACAATTTTCAAATTTTTGATTATAAAAATATATAACACCAACTTTTAGTAACGTATTTATTTTTTCAGAGCGTATAATATAAATAGTCGATTCCCATAAATTCGATGTGTCCCATTTCCATGCAGAACTGGTGTCGTAACATTCCATATAGCGCTGGTTTATTATAGTTTTACGTCTCACACGTGGCGACTACTTTGTAGATACATTGGTTTCAATGTTAAACATAACTCCTTCATTATGTGCTTCTATGTATACAACTTCAGCAACATGTTTGAGATTCATAGAAATTTGGTAGGTCTCCACAATTTTATTTTGTTCTTTACTTCTTTGGATAAATATTTATCCAGAAACTTGGTTACATATTTTTTCTACAAATATTTTCCCATATTACTAACTAAACAGTTTAAACCAATCGGAGAACAAAATTACAACAAAAAATATTTCAACTCAAAGATATAAACTTTGTAAAAATTTAGATTTCCTGTCAATAAAAAAATATTTCAACTCAAAGATATAAACTTTGTAAAAATTTAGATTTCCTGTCAATAAAATATTTTAACAACTTTTATAATCCTTAAGGATCCGAGAAATTCGCGTGGGTGTGAACGTTTTGTCGATCATAAAAAATTTGACTCCAAAATCGCGTATATCCGACTTAAAAACAGAACCTGTTATCTGTAAAGTAATTAAAAGGTAAAAGAAAGCGATTAACGTTGTTTCGGAATATTTATAGACTTCCTGCCTCTTAATAAGTAAGGCTTGCACTTTCATGCATATTCATCGGTCGTTAGGAGTTTACGAGCGTTCGGGTGATTAATTAAGTAATGGTGTGTAGTGTTGATTGTCAACCGCGAGGTGGCGCTCTCTACCCGTAATCCTGTTTTCGTTTCGTCATGCATAATATAGTGAAAACAGTAATAATGAATTTAATACTGATAATACTGAATATTTTTAAGAAGTTCTAAGAAAAGTGAGGTCCAGAGGAAGACCGATAAGATGGAGGGACGAGTTGTCCGCTTTTGACAAATAATGGAGTGAAACAGCTAAAGATTAATTGAAAACAGAAAAAGTAATTGAAAAAAAGGGTAGGCTTTTGGCCAACTATGGGACCTAAATGGCAAAACAAATAAGCAGTACCTTAAACCGGATTCATAATATCTGTCTAATAGTTTAGTTCTTTACATCAATTTCTTTCTTTATCCATTTATCATCATCATCATCAGGTCTTTTTGCCTCCACTGCAGGAGCACGACCCTCTCTGTACTACCAGAGCCGTACTTGGCCAGAGCAGCCAGTGGACTTGGCCTACACTGTCCTCGCTCTCCAGACGGGTTTGAGAGGTCTCATTGATGTTTATACGCTTTGCTTAGCTTTTATTCCCTAAATCGCCTTATACGACATCCACGGGAGGACTTGGAGTGGCCGTATTTTATTCTGCCGGAAACCACACGGCTTTTTATCCATTCATTTTATTCTATTCGGCAATTAAATGACACTGAAATGATGACGGTGACGAATTTAACTTGTATTTACATACTTTTATGTTAATCACTGAGTGTCCGTTTAGGTCTGTCTGTCACATGTCGTGCGTGATTTTTGTTTTAATTTTAAATGATTCTTCATTAAAGACATCGTCAGACGAGAAAATACTCTGTGTGATAAAAAATACCGATGTACGTGATCGACTTCTTAAGTTCTATCTATTGGAAAATCGCGATGTGGCTAACAACCTATTACTTAACTATTCGGATTGAGACGTGTGTGGTGAACCCAAGCCAACCGAATTTTTTGCTTTAGCCGCGAAGATGACGAATGTTGAAAATCCACGGAGTTTGTTTTGTAAACAGTCTAAATTCGTTTACGTAATGGCTCCGCCACTTTCTATTGTGGTGGTCCAGCTGTTGGTTGGTTACGCATGCTCCATTGTGCTCTTGTTTGAGTCTTACACGTTTGGGTGCAATGCAAACTACAATAGATTTGTGAAACGTATGCGTAATGAGGAACATAAAAACTATGAGCAAAAAAATGTGTATGGGTTTCTTTAATGCGTAGTAACACTTGAGACACAGCTTTTAGACTATCATTTCGGTGATGTTTGTCATGATTGAGGAACGTGACCGCGCAATCTTTAATTAAATTTTATGTAGGTACAGAGCTGATGGTCATTTAGGATATAGAAACAATCCTCCTAGATATTCTGCCATCACACTTAAAAATCTCTTAGATTTGATGGTTCGGTAAGTTAAATCACACAGCCATTTCTGTAATACTAGGTAAATCGATTTGTATTGGATTCTAGTGTAAGGGCGAAAAGAAAAATATGCCATTTGATCATAGAGATGATCAACTGAATAGGCGATACACATACAAGAACTGTTCACATACGTTATCCTTTTTGCAGAGTATTATTACACTCATATTTCAGACGGTCAGCTTGGTCATGTTCATGATGCCTACCAATCGCCTTATAAACTTATAAAAATAATCGCCTTAAAACATTTAACTTTTTTATTACTATTATTTAAATAAAGTAGTACTTCAATTAATGAAATATGACCTAAATAAAATGCAATAAATATTTTTAAAGCATATTCAACACTTTTTTGTGTCACCTTTTTGCTAGTCTTGTGTGCTGCCATCTCTGTCTACCGGAAACTTACAATTTTGCCTACTTACAGGCCAATAGTTTCCATGACGTTAGTAATAATATTATCTTTGGCTTGGGTATAAGGAGCCTGTACAGAGCCAACGATCCCTAAGGTTTCGGTTGGCTTCACAAGGTAACGTATTACCTACCGTATCCTTAAACTTTCCGCTCCTTGAAATTCCGACCTACTAAGCATGAGTACAATTGAACAAAATGAGGTAATCCTTGATCATGATCTTAAATATTAAGATTTTCACAGTGGTTGGTTCGCGAATATAGTTATGAGGCGGTCAACCAGGACTGCTATTAGTTAGGGAGGCGAATAGGGGAATTTTCGGCAATACTCGAGCGTGGCAGTTAAAGATATGAGAGATACCTTAGACCTAATAGAAGAACCTTGTAAAGTATTTAGCTCTATATGTAGTGACGCGCGCCTAGGATAGACGATCAGATTAGTAAAAAAAACTCGAGTATTTTTTTTTTTGCCTTTACACAATATAAGTGTCGCATTGAGAACTGAGCATGTATACTTACAAAACTATGCACCTAAGCGAGATAGCAGCTGTCGACAGTTACGCATGTGCTATTGTGCTCTTGTTTACGACTCTTTTAGATGCGATCATGCGACGTACTAAAGAAGGTTTAAGAAACGTACACGTTATGTAAACACGGAAAATGTTCTAAGAATGGATTGTTTAAGCAAGTATGGTAATCCTCGACCTTGTTCTTGTCTATAAGCTTACGTGTAGTGTACCAAAATTGTGTTTAATTCTTAAATTGAATAAAAAATTTCGTACACACTTTGGATCTTATATACAGTCCCCAGGTATAAATTTACCGTTGTGGTTGTGACATATACAGTAACAATTGAGCCCGTAAAAAATGAACAACTTTTCCGGTAAGACCAATGCCGGAAATCTAAGAAAATATCGAAAATGTAGACTACCATTTTATCGTTTAACCGAACACTTAATAGTCCCCTTACCCTAGACTTATAACGATTTAGAAGTTTCCATACTGATGGTTAAAAATGATATAAAGCACTATATTCTTTTTCAAGTTCATATTTTTAGGGTCGGAAACCAGTTATTACCCCAGATAATTGCAATATCTTTGAAATTACCAAATTTTGCCGAAATCGGACATGTCGTTTTGAAATAAAACGTAGACTACGTTTGTATGGAAAGTTGTATTTTGGTCTAGGGCAGTCTTTCCCAAAGTGGGCGATAACGCCCCCTTGTGGGCGCTACAGGTCTCAAGGGGGGCGGTAAGAGACCCAGAAAGAAAATGTTTTTTTTTTTTGCTGGAGTTTTATTTAGCTAGGAGGCCTCTTAAACAACGACTGCAAGAGCTCTCGACTCTCAACAACAACCACATAAATATCATCCTCCACTTTGAGAATAAATATTTACATAATATACATATATAGGTCACAATAATGAATTAATTTAATTTGAAGTTATAGTGGTTTTTAAATAGGTGAAAAAATGAAGGCGCTAAAAAAATATTTATTCTCAAAGTGGGCAGTAGACAAAATAAGTTTGGGAACCACTGGTCTAGGGTAAGGGGACTCTAAAGAAAGGCATATATTTTTCAGATCCTTTCATTATTACTGGTTGGAAAAGTTGATATTTATAGGCCTTATCACCCCTTTAAATATTTCTCGATGTATTATTGAACAGTATTATATTCAATCGAATGTCTTATACCTACTGGTAAATATTGGAATGAGCTTAAATATGTCTAATATATTTAATCCATTTGAAGAAAGCTAAAGTAAAAACAATCAGGTGCATTTAAATTAACATCTTTATTTATACTTAAAGATATGGCAGGAAAAACTTGTCTTCAAATTCAGTGATTTGCTGATCGATATTCTATGAGAGACATTATTTTAATCAGCTTTATTTTGCAAAATGATATTATCAATATAACTCGTCTATACATTTTTTAAATCAGTTGCTCTTTAGATTTTTATCTGTTGTGCTATATTTCTCAATGTTAGATTTTTATCTATGAGACACGTCATTATTTTCGTTTTAAAGACATTTTAGACAAGTCATGTATCCTCGTTTAAATTGTATAAAATGTTTGAAATTATTACTTTAAATGGAATTAGAACATCTGATCTCTTTCCTTCTATGCTTTATCAGGCTTTTGGTATTTAATATCTTATTTGGCGCTTTTCTTTCCTGACCACTTTTTAACGGAAATTAGATAAACTAATATAAAAATATAATTAGGTACCAATAGAGCTGAAACATCAAAACATCTTAGAGCTATTAAAAATAGAAACTATGAGAAATGACGGAAACGTCGCGTGACTGCTATCTGATGGAATCGTAACAATAGAGGCGAATATCTCCGTTTTCTATCTCTGCGCTCATAACTTGCGCCGTATTTCGTATTTACTCAGATCATCAGTTCAGTTCTGAAAAATAAATATTTATACGGAAAATATTAATCTAGAAAGTTGATAAACGAATAGAAAAATATAATTAGATACCAATAGAGCTAAGACATGACAACATCGAAACATCTTAGAGAAAATAAAAATAGAAACTATGAGAAATGAAGGAAGCGTCGTGTGACTGCTATCTAATGAAATCGTAACGATAGAGGCGAATTTTTCCGTTTTCTATCTCCGAGTTCATAACTTGCGCCTTATTTTCGTATTTATTCAGATCGTAGAAAGATATTAGAGAATATAAATCATTTTACTACCTTAGTCCTTTCGATTTAGGGTACATGCAGGTTCCAACATGCACCCTAACTTCTGTAATAGTATTTCCAAGCGAATCTATCCTGACCTTAGAGTACTCGTATAATATGTTCTCTGAGTTCAAGTTGGTATATAATAATGTAAAGATAGACATAACGTTATTAAAACAATGATTATTGCCATGTCCCATTGTGTTCTCTGATCAAAGGTATATACAAAATGATTCCCCACTTCCTACTCCTAGCACCGTACCGTATGCCCGCAAGGACGCAGCGCGCCGTCCAATGTCATGACGAATAATCCCAGTTTTACGGTCCTTTCATAAAACTGTTTATTTCATTTATGTAGTTCTCTATTCGCGTTTTATAGGCTTGTTTATGAATTTCAGTTTAGCGGCCGGCGGAGTACGTAGTTTAGTTCTGCGCTATAGGTTTTCTTTCTCCTCGGTACTCGAGCACTTGGGCTTTCTAGTAGTTTTCCTTTAACCAGTCGAGTGGCCATTTCAAACTAACTGGTATAGTTGTAGATGTTTTCTAAATAAATATTTTATTTTTAGATCATTTACTTTTTGTTTTGATTTGTTTCATGGAATTTTAATGACTATTGTAGAACGTTATAAATAATGGAGACGTCTAGCGAGGTTTGATAGTGTTTACGCGTTTCAACGAATGGCAATACATTTATGCCTAAAAATAAATATTTAAGTTCAATCAGTTCATATGTAAGTAAAGCAAAATAGCCGTTGACAATCATTGATCGTTCTTTAATGAGTTTACAAATATATGGAAATACATTTCTATACATCAATCAACCAATGCAATGCCATTTAAAATTACGCTTTTAAATTATTTATTCGAAATCAGAAAGTTGTCATTTCTGTGTTATTGTTCATACAGTCGAACGGCACTTCGTCGACGGCAGCCGTCGACGCCTGTCGACTGAAGAAACAATGCAATTGCTTTTACGCCGCCTTCGTTGCCAAACAAAATCAAAGATTTTTTTTATACGCCATCTGCTTGTGGCGGGCGATATATTAGTGACATCTAGGAATAATGCAGGATTTTGGTTTTCCAGCAGATTACTTTTTTTTTGTAGGGTTGTCATCCTCTTGTTACTCACACAACATCAATGTCATCACTTAACATCATTTCAGCGACACTAAACTCTTGCGCACCCTTGCTATATTTGTAGTTGACTGACATGTCGACGGCTGCCCCCGAAGTGTCGACGACTGAGTCAACAGGTGGCGTTGACTGCCGTCCTGTCGATGGCTGTAGTCGACAGATGTTGACGGCTGCCGTCGACACAGTGGCGGTCGTATAGGTTACCCTTATTCGTACTTACCTGCACTGAAAGTCCAACACAAAACGACAATTCATTTGGAAAAGTTCCCAGACAACCTTTCAGGTTTTAGTTGACAAGCTGGAAAGTTATTAATAACTTGATTTTGTCGAGGCTTTGCTTTTGAAATTGTCTAAAGGCGTAATTTTTGCAGATTCTGTTTATTCATTTGTTGTCTTGTAAAAAATCAACCTCTGCCAAGATATTTTAAGGCATTTTAAGGTCTGAATCAAAAATAATTTCAAAATGTTTTCTTTATCTGACGTAAGTAGGTACATTTCATATTTTTAACAAAATATGTGTAAGTACATCATGTTTGTACTGTCCAAAATAAAAGGTTTATAGGTAGATGAAAAACTTGATTATTTCCATTGTGCAAACCTTGGCTCTGACTACGTCAGTCAGTTACGAGATGGCCAAAAATGCTTTTGTCCGGCTGTCAGTTGGTCTCTTCGTCTGTTGTCGCTTAGAGGTCGCATTTCTCATCCGATTCTAGGGAAATTTCTTGTCGATTAAGTTTTTCAAAAATATCTTAATTATTTTTTGTTAGCTTTCTTATGACACAACTTTCTTGACTGATGCACGAAAGCTCACAAAACCAACAGTGATTATTTTCCTAAAGGAAAAAATAATAATATAGGCACAGAATTAATAATAGTATTACATAATATAGGGACATGAAAAATAAAAGTTACACCTATCTAAGCTAATTATTAAATATACCAAAGCCGAGGTACATAATTTAGCGGAAGTTTATACTTACTTGATATTCGTAGATGTTGATTTTAAATTTAAACTTTATCTCGTGTAGACTTTAGGCCAGACGCGCATGTTGTGTTTACTTTTACATAACCGTCGGAGTTTGATGTGACGTATAAAATGTCTCGAGCCGACACAGATTGCCTCTGGCCGCAGTGTTACAAGTAGTTTCGTACAAATGTTAACCGAGATTATAGCCGGTGAAGTAATAAAACGTCTAACAAAGAATTATGTTCACGATGATAGCTGGCTTGTCTTATGTTATGTCACAGAATTAACATAAGTATTACATACAGAACGGAATCGGAAACTCCACGGGCAATATGCGTACCCGTTCCCCGTCCCTGCACCTCTCCCCCGTTCTCGCCTTATCGAGGGTGTTGAGCGGGCAAAAACACATACAATGATTTATAGTTTTGTTTGTAGTAGTAGTATATAGGCATAAATGATACTCCGCTTTCATGAAGTGCCATGCCATACCTGTGGTTACGTGTTAGGTAATACCAGGAAATGTCGTAGGCATGTAAAGCGAGCTTTAGGCCTTGGTTAGGCCTTTATGTTATCAGGAAAAATATATTTCGTGTACGACTTACAAGAATCATATATAGGGAAAGGATATTTTGTATTTTTAGCACCGTTAATAGTCCTTATTTTCTTATCTAGTCAAAATATTTTCAGTGTAGCTTTAATTTCAGATTATCTTTGACCAGGTTTTGGCCAAGGCGATTCAGTCACTAGCTCTTAGCTCTCTTGGGCCTTAATAAGGTAAATTCATTAAGAAATGACGTAGGGAAACTTGACCATCATCCATCGATTGAATGGCACCGCAAACGCAAAAGTCGATATCAGCGTGACGCCACTTGGTGTTTTTGACACCTCCCGACTCCCGACACCAGCCCGAAGTCTATTGAGACTGACTTTCAGACTGACCAGGGCAGGTCTCCACCCGGTGGGAGATTTTCTGCATGTGGAAGGTTTGACTCGTTAGGTGGCATATTTGTTTAACCATGCTTATTCAAATGGGTGCTATTACTTTAGTAGAAACATAGTTGAAATCTACCTACGTGGCATATTTGGCATTTAACGTCCTGCCTACGCCAGCTCTTTCGGTCAAGCTCTCGGGAACTATCGTCTTACAATGAGGCAGTCCCTTGAAAGTTGATAGCCCAATGCAGACTCGTAAAACGGTTAACTGTTCAGTTTCTATGGCACTTGTTTAGTTGGAGACGATTTCTGTAAAACAATGTTTAGAAGCGTGAAATTTTTTATTTGTTTTTTACTAGCATGTGGGTGTTGTAAATTTAGGGTCAGTGATTTTCTTAAATTAGGTTAATAATACAGATGGGTAATGCGGGTTGAATTTAAGAAAGCTTTATTTTTTTGAAAATCTGATATCAGACATAATCGTACACATGCATTTTTGTGCAAATTTTGCCCAACTGACTATGTTCATTATTGTATGGCAGTTGTCAAATTATGTCAGATTAATAGCTTATTTCATGTCTCCGTAGTAAAAACCGACTTGCGGAGAATACTGAGGAACATAATCCAGCGGGAGGGATTGAGCTTCTGTTCTATTACCACAGATTAGTAAGTACTTGGGAATATTAATTCCCAGTAGTAACAAGATGTCAAAAAGTTGGCGGTATGGTACATGTTGTATAGTGGAAAGTTCATTAACAATAACTTCGCTCTTAAAAAATGAGATAGTAATCTTCTTCTTCTTTTTGATAATTTTCGCTGGTTTAAGGTTAATTTCAACTAACATGAGAAGGATAAAGTGCTTTTATAGTTAAGTTCAATAAATGCAAATTTTTAAATTAAGGCACACTCAAAATGTCATTAAGGAGCGAAGTCGCCGACGCGACTTGAAATTCCAAGCGTTTTACGTCCCGAATGCCCTCTGTCGGGAGAGGATTATCGAACATACCTCTCCAACAGGAGTAACAAGTTAAAGAATAAATTGTCTCAACACTGATTAATACATGATAGAATGTATTAAAGACTAACATTATTAGAAAAATGATTTACTTCTTTCACCCCTGTTTTATACGTACCATACGACTCGGAATTTTTGTATGAGCCGTTCGAATCGTCCTCTTTCCGTTGAAGTCGAAACCTGCTGCCATTCCATAATCATCTGTACCTAGTCCAAAATATAAGATCATTTTCAATACTAATTCGAAATTAATTGTTCGCGCTTCGCGATTTTCTTATAGCCTAGGTATACATTTTTTAAATGTTCAAACATTTAGTTGTATTTTGATGAGATGTTCACATTCCTCATAACCAGCTAAATGTCTATCTATAGTCGCTGGCACACTATAACCAAGTCAAACTATTTCGCCATTGCGACTTGCAATTCCAAACATTTCATGTCCTAAAATGTCCTCCGTCGAAGCTGGATTATCGAGCATTAAATAATAAATAAATAAATAATAAATATATAGGGACAAATTACACTGATTGAGCTAGCCCCAAAGTAAGTTCAAGACTTGTGTTATGGGATACTAACTCAACGATACTATATTTTATAACAAATACATATATAGATAAACATCCAAGACCCAGGACAATTTGAAAAAGGCCATTTTCCAACTTGCCCTGACCGGGAATCGAACCCGGGACCTCTGGGTGGCGGACTAGCATCGTGACCACTACGCCACGGAGGTCGACGAATAAATAGCTTAACTAAAGTCACACGGAAGCTCGCGGCACGCACAATAAACTTCTCAGTTTGTTATGAGTCGTATTTATACCCGGACAATAAGTTTCGGTGTCCCAGCGTAATATAAAGCGGGACCATCGGGGGATACTTGTTTCGGGGTCCATTTGAAATAAATTTAATCTGATTATTTACACAAGAAAGATTAGGTTTTTAGGTATTAATTGTTCAAAATTTGCTATGATCAAAAATTGCAAATTTTGATAAAAGGAAGACATATAATCTTAATGTTTTTATTAAGTTAACAACATACTTAAAATTATTGAGATCAAACAACATTTAGAATTGGAAAAATGTTTTCTCCGTATGTTTTTTTTTGTATGGTCGGTGCGCAGCATTAACCGCAGATTGGACGGTTCCGCTTTAGTATTACACCGGGGACACCAAAACTTATTGTCCGAGTATAAATGTGACTCAACAAACTAACATTACGAAGTTTTACCAGTTTCACTTGTTTTCGACTCATATTGCGTTGCTTAGTATTATTTCGGTGGTCTTATTTTTGGAAGTAGTGCTTTGGGGGTGACCTAATTTTTCACGTTGAATGAATCATGTATGCAAGTCATGAAACCTCGGAATTTCTGCTGAATATCTCGAAGCAAACTGGGTTTTTATTTAATAAATATAAATTGACTAAATATATGTGGATACACACTAATTAAGTTAGCCCCAAATAAGTTTTAAACTTGTATTATGATGAGATACTAACTCAACGATATTAAATTTTATAATAAATACATAAACTTATAAATAGACACCCAAGACCCAAGACAGTTTGAAAAAGGCGATTTTCCAACTTGCTCTGATTGGGGATCGAACCCAGAACCTCGAATCCGGGTTAGCGGACTAGCATGTTGATCATTAGGCCACAGGGGATGATTTTTTACTTTAGATGTTCCCCTTAATGGTCCGGAAGGGATCAGTTGCTTAGGATTTTTTTTTACATAGAAAATAAATTCAATTAATATATCTAGTGACAAAATAATTAGAACAGGGATTCAACAAGAGCAATCGTTCCCTATGTTAAACGACGTAAAATTGTTTATTGAACTTTATAGAGCTAGTTCAGAACCAAGCGTGAAGCGAGATTAAATATCGAGCGTTCTCATATAGTTTTATGTGTCGGAGAAACTATAAACTTGTCTAGAATTCCATTACTGTCTAAACAAGGCCGTAAAGTGCTAGCTGTTCGGTGGCCGTTTGGTGTAAAGCAGGGTTAGTTTTCTTGGTATACTCCGCTTCGGACTGCTTCGCCCTTTGAAGGGCAAAAGGGAACATTGAATTTTACGTCTCCTTAAATGTCACTTTTTTATTTTGCCGGTCATAATAGGGATATAGACAAAAAAAAATTGGCTCATTAGATAATTAAAAAGTATGATATCCGTATTTTTTATTTTCTGACGTCACGATTGGCTACGATTTTTAACCAACGGTGACATAAATCACCCTCTCTCCGAAACTTCGAAGCGTGATGATCTTCGTGAATTTCGACTACTTTGCTAAATGAAAAATATGGGTCCCATATTTTTGACCCAGTTAACATCCCTATTCCACACCGTCCCTTGATTTGGCATTCTTTATATTGGTTTACCTACCCACTAAATAGGTTAATTATTGTACTATATAGAGTCGACATCTTGATAATTATATTCTTTAATACTTCTCTCCTGTTCATACGCCTTTATTTTTACAATATCTTCTAGAGGTATATCTGCGGCACGTATAAGCCGTTGATCCCGGCTGTCGTCATTGTATGGCAGTCGTTATGCTATGCCAGATGCCTTAAGGCAGCTTGAAAAATGTGTTGGCCACTTACACACACGAAAATCAAACAGCTATATCTTCTTAAATGAATCACCATTGTTATAAAATCGATGAATAATTCACGTTTAGCCTTTTTTCTTCAAACAACATAATTGTATAAATACAAAAAAGATAATATCCTTTCTTTACAATACTCTATATTTTCCATAAGTGAAAAAATTATCACTTTTTAAAGAGATAAGTAGTTCTTATGAATCTTCAAAACATTATTTTATTTTCACTGAACTGAAAATGCCTGCACCGACTGGATAAAAGTGATAGATGATACGATTTATCTAATATCTCCGTTCGTGATACGTATCAAAGGAAAAGTCCCGTGTAAAATCTGTCAATTTCCTTTCCATTACTAGACCTAACATGGTGGGGGCAACGGGTTTACACTATTTTCTTTGAGCAGGAGGCAGGGTAGAAAGCTGGCTTCCGTTAGTTTCACGGCTTTCACTGGAGCGAGAGCACCCGCGGTTATTACACCTAGCTACCAGTCTAAGAGGCGATTATTACGCGCTAGACGGAAAACAGACGACATTACATTTGCATGATCTATTACCGAGGCGTCAATGACTTTATTGCCGTTTTGTACACATTGATATTTAAAAGATCATAAATTTTCTTAACTTTCGTTTTAATTTTACTATACTATCCACAAAATACGTAAAGTAATCGTGTATAATGATGTGAGAAAAGATTGGCAATATAATTATCCGCATTGTTCACAAAACTCATAAACATTGTTAATTGTCACTTGCAAGTTGCAAGTACCTATTTCTTTTTCGACAAGACAAATGGCGCGGTCATTTGAATTTTCTGATTAAAAAAGCTATATCCTCTGAAAGTGTCGTGGGTCGATGAACGGGTGATGATCAAGTCCAACACTGGATGGTGAAGAAAAAACAAACCCATTATTATATACACTCACATCAGCAGTTTTTAATCGCACGTCGTAAAACGATTAATGGATGATGTCTCACTGATTTATACGACAGACATTATTTTTCGACTCAAAATAAAATATGGCACTCTGGCCATAAATTATACAGAACGTGTTGAAAAACATGCACTAAACATTCAGTAGCTTAATCGCTGAAGATGACGCCAATTGGCGACGATGTGTCCTGAGGCTTATAATTGCGCGCTGACACCTTACAAATAGGGTAACGCATTAAAACTGACATGTCAATTACTACGCATTAATTTAGTTTGCACTCAGAAAAACAAGTTTGTTTACAATATTGCACTTGATCCACATGAGATGCAGAACGTACAAAAAGTGTATGATGAAGCGTGTGCGCGCGGACAAGCGCAGAGTGGACGCGCGGACGCATTGTGCCCGATTATTGCATCGGCCGTACGCCGTATATTAACAGTTTTGTTTAGTCATCTAATGAAGTATTCAGAGCTGAACATGATGGGAAACGTCGCTTCCAATCCGGTTCGGTTTTAATAACAAATCATCGCGACCATTGTATGCGGATTATAAAGAATTACTCGCCACTTTATATTAATATTCTGCCGACCATTTACTGGTAAAGCGCAGCCCTTTGATTGTAATTTATGCCATGTTTATATTTACACCTTTCAATTAATATGAAAATACTCTGCTCGTATTTCACATTGATTCATTTACGATTCGAGACAGCGTGAGGAATGTGCGAGCATCTATAGTTGTATTTCGCTTGACATTTTATCGGTATTGAGTGACATCAGTTAGTTTCACATAAAAGTTTATATTTACATAAGAGACATTAAAATTTAAATCGCCCTACCTAAACGTCGCACACGTATCCTTCACCATAACATTATCAGGACATTCAACTTAATCATTTGACACGTTTTCTGCTAATTTTAAACTGTTATATTTAATGTATATGACTTGTATTTCGCGGCGCTTTAGACTTTAATGATTAGATCATTTATCTTTACTTTCATCTTTAGCTTCCGTCTGAGTGTTATTGCTTTCTTAATTAATTGAGATAGAGTAATTTGATATCTAATACGACCATAATTTATATTCAATTTCAATTATACGAATGTTTATTTCGATATATACAGCTACGATCTCAAATATGCGGTCGCTAATGAATTCCAAATAGTTTCCGAGCTAAATACGCTCCCATTTCATAAGAAGAGTTTACGATCAAGATGAAACGATAACCTCAAAGTCGACCTGTGATCGAGGTTAAACAATGCCCTGAACTGAACAGTAGCGTGGTCTAACACAACCTACGTAGTGCCAGCGACAACTGAACAAACACGCCTGAGTAAACATTCTCTATTGAACCTGCCTGAAGTTTCCATTCAATAAATAATCTTATTCTGTTTGTTGCCTTGACCGTGGCTCGCCTGGAATAATACCTATAATATTACTGAAGGGGAAATGAATTGCTCCGAGACTCATTTATATGGCAGCCGTTCATTTTGTACTCGGCAAACGTTGGCTTCCTCGAAATGTTATTTCTGGCTGCGGCAATTACGATTTTCTCTTTATTATCACATTGTATAGAAATTACTAGCATATTATATTCTGCACATTATGGAAACTAGGCTTCAGTAAAAGGTTGGCATACTGGAAAATGTCTAGTAATAAGTCATCAATCAACTTGTATCTTAATGTCCGTGAAATGTAATTTCTCTACCGTCGTATCCCGAGTAACAGACGCTGAGTGCCGTAGTAGCGTTCAGTGCGATTTCATAATTTTCACTGGCGGGTTTCTATGGGCACGATAAGCGAGTCGCGAGAGAAAGCCAATATAGCGTTGCGTTTCCCGATGTTCTTGCACCAGTGTAATGTGGTCCAAGCGACAGGAGACTATTCGTCTAATTCATCAATTAACTTGTAGGTACTGCTCGTGAAGTGTAATTTCTTGGCCGTCATATCCCAAGAGACGCACAGCGATTTCATAATTTTCATTGGCGGTTTTCAAAGGGCGCGGGCGAGTCGCGGTAGAAAACCGATATAGCGTTGCGTTTCCCGACGTTCTTGCACCAGTGTTATGTGGTCCAAGCGACAGGAGACTATTCGTCTAATTCATCAACTAACTTGTAGGTACCCCTCGTGAAGTGAATTTCTTGGCCGTCGTATCCCAAGAGACGCACAGAGATTTTATAATTTTCACAGGCGGTTTTCAATGGGCGCGGGCGAGTCGCGGTAAAAAGCCGAAATAGCGTTGCGTTTCCTGATGTTCTCGCGCCAGTGACATGAGGTCCAAGCGATAAGAGACTTCATTGTTTTGTGGTAAGGAGACTTTACTCATAATCAGTATAGTTTCTTATTCATTGGATTTTATTGAAAATTGTAGTAAAAAAAAAACATAGATGGGGCTCAGCATGAAATTTCACAAAAGCATTATCATTCCACATTTGTTCTGGTAACAAACCACGCAGATACATGTATCATACTTAAAAAGATTGAGGTGGTTTACGAATTATTTCTTGTTTTTATAACGTTGGCTTATAATATTAGTATTCCCCTCAATATGTTGATTATTACACTGCTGTCTCTTAGGCCTCTACGTACAGTTCAAGTCTTGAACCCCACTGATCCTATATGACCCCGTCCATAAAGGAAGACGTTATTGCACACGACGGCTAGACACAAATTATGCACGCTTATTATTTGCACGGTTCCCGATCCCCATACTCGTACGCAGCCGGTCGCCGTCGATGTCGATACGAGAGCGATGAGAAAGTTGCCCGGCTACTCTCTCGACAAGATTGATTCTGTATCGGCGTTTAACAAGCATTGGCTAGGGACTCGGCCGTAGGGTGTAAAGTTCACTTAATTTATACTAAATTCTTGAAATTTCCCTGCAGCTTCTCTTGGGACCACGCTGAGGTTTTTTTCCAATGCAGTATTTGTAAGGCTGGTAATAAAAAACTCAGATTAGCTTTAACAAGTACGAAAGCAATATATCGTTGTGACGTTTTTATTAAGCACTGAGTTTCTGTAAAACTTTCACTGATAAATTCTGAAACAGCCATAAAAAGTTAGTTTCTAAACTTTTTGTTATTGGCCTTTAATCAGATCACTGATGTCAATAACTATTTACTTTAAGATAAATACGTATTCTAAGTTTTTACGGACTGGTTTATATCCCTCGTAGGTATTCTTTTATAGCTGTTCAGAGGTGACCTTCCGAACTTGGTGCTCGTCGATAGTAATTTCAACTTTCATATTATTACGTGCCGACGTTACAGTCCATTTGCGAAATTATGATAGATTCCCGCTTCGTTATTATTGTGATTTTGCCAAAATAAAACGACAGTTTGGACGACTAACCTAGGTAATCAATTATCACATTACGATTTTATGTAGGTATGGTCGCAAGATAGACGTAGAATGAATGTACCAGCAGCTACAATTACGCAAGTCATCCATCAAAAAAATTGGTTAAATTTTAATCCGCGTATCCTTCAAAATTAACGATGAGCATCGGCTTAAAAGCAAAAAAAACTTTAAAGTATATTTCTAGTCTTTATTGCTGTTTTCTACCTACAGTATGATGATCACAATCTTGCCAAGCGTGGACGTTGGGTTTCTACGGCCGTTGAATCTGTTTATCCTGTAAAAGATAAAGACGACCCTATCTAAATATCACATATAGTATATTCTACAACCAGTACCACAACCAGTAAAGCCTTTTGTTAAAACAAGAAACTGAGCCATATCTGAAGATGATAGTTAATGAAATTACGAAACTAATTGTCTGAAACCCCTTTCAGAACACGGGCTGTGGGTCCTTCAAAGTGTTGCTTTGAAAGCCACAAAGGACGAATCTGAATAGGCGCATTCACCAATAGAATAGCTCTACAGTCTCTCTGGGTTAATTAAATTAATTACTGGCATCGAGTTCGTACAGTCAACGATAGAAGTAGTAAAATTTTACTCCAACAACTTATTCGGTCGTTTTACAAATCGGTTTAATTTAATTAATTCATTCAAAAAATAAATTATGTTGGGTTGAAATTCATACCAGTAAAATGAAATGAAATATTTGTTATAATTCTACAAATGACAAAGGAGAAAAAGCCATCTATTTCGTCTATAACAAATTCATAATTCATACATTAAATTAAAATATTATGTTTATACAATTTACATACCTATTAGTTATCTAAAAATTCTTTTATTGTATAACAACACTTTTCCAACAGAAAAGCAAGCAACTAAATAAATTTTGACTGCATATGGTTTTCACTCTCAGCTCCACGGGAAAACTATTAAAGAGCTTTCTTGTATTTTCTGTATTTTCTCCTAGTGCTCTTTCTAGATCAGTTTTAATAAGTGGCATCTTTATTTTAAAAGTCAGTTATAACAACCAGAATATATAAAAACTGGAGACATGGTTAGAATTTCATATTCCTTTAATAACTTAAAGCACGTTTTTCCATTATGGATTTCGTGCAATATTTCATTTCGCCGCTCTTTATGTTATAATCATCGCTATTTTCCATTAATATATATAAATTTTCAAAATCATTTTTAGTTTTCAACTTCTATAGCAAAATTGGATCAGCTGATTTTTAAGGATTTTCTTATCGCATTTTAAAATAATTTCCTCAGTAAGCTGTTCCATATCCACGGAACATGAGCGTGCTACGGATATTTTACCTGTCTGATACACTTGCCTCTATCAACTCTGATTTTGACCATATACTTTTGTCGTTGAGTGTACTTACCCCGAGATGATAGAGGTTGAACGTGATCATTTTTACTCCACGAATGGACGTGGATAATACAAGTTAATGCTGTTATGTAGTGAACTCGTGTTAATTTGAAGCGTGTCAATGTGGATTCTGGCTTCTAAATGGTGGCGCTTTCTCAAGACATTTATGCTCGCTAAATGTGTAATTATTTTGTTAATACTAGTCTAAAACAGAGTTTGACCGACTGACTTATGCTACAAGACCGACTGTGTTTTTTATGAATTACTGAGAATTATTAAATTGTGTCATTAGACCATGGCTCGGCGGGATAAGATGGACTCACATCATGCACATGCAGATGCACATAATTTTAATTTGCCGACCTATAATGGTGATAATATTTAATAGCATTTTTTAGGCATTCATGATGTAGTAGGTACTAAATTAATCAAAACTACGGGTGTAACGAAGCGGCAACAGCTACATTGATTTCATAAAAAATTTGAGATCTAAAGAAATTTACAGCTTTTCCATTTACGTCTTGTGTAATTCAAATGATGTTTTATGTATTTTTAAACATACTTACATAGTCAAATACATGACTCGTGTCACAGCTCGGCCATAACATGCTGAGCTCAAGACTCAGTGCCGCCCACCAGCACAAAACGTGTGATGTTCAATGAGACCGTGTCGGTAACGCCTCTTAATGTGACCGTCACGAGCTCCGCTATATCACGGGCATATATTGTGGAATTCAATTATGGGATATTGTTTTCCTCGTAAGTCTTACCCTTCGATGCATTTTGATCAGCGTCACTGCGCTTTATTTATCCTGTGATGATTTGACCGCTGGTACCGTTCGTTGCATCTTAAACAGTTGTACGAGTACTTTATCCTATATAGATTTGCTAAGTATTTATTACATGTTCTGTGTCATTTTCTAAGATTTTTAGACCAGTACTGTAATGACAATATTAAACTTTTATCATTTATTACAGGTAATTCTTACTCTATGGAGATGCTTCTTGCATTGGTATGTAATATTATGTATTTTAACCATATTTTAAGATACGACTCGTGTGCTTTGATTGAATAAAACATGCTCTGTTCAAAACTCAATAAAGAAACAATGTTGTGGTGTAAACATTGTTGTATTGTTGAATAAAACTTTAAAGTATTCTAATAGTTCTGAGGTACACTGAGTAAAATAACTGATTCATTTAAGGCGACACAAAGGTAGATTTATAATTCATTGTTCAAACCATGACTCCTCGTTCTATCAACAGTTTACCAGTAGCATGTAGGTACGAGTACAGATGCGAATACCAACCTACATCCTAAAGATTTACACTGTATGGACAGTATTGTATTAAAAGTTAAATGATCTTGTTTAATTATTTTGTAATAAATAGAGGCAGTGTTTGATTTTATTTAGATTTGATTGGCAGAGTCTAAGATGTTTCTCTATATATGTATTTGTTGTAAAATATAGTATCGTTGAGTTAGTATCCCATAACACAAGTCTTGAACTTACTTTGGGGCTAGCTCAATTATTGTAATTTGTCCCTGTATATTTATTTATTTATCATGTTTTGTTGTAATGATGCCACTAGATTACATTACTGCAACCGACACTACTGTTATGATCTCATTTTTAGCTTTGTATATAATAGTCTCTCTCAGCGATGTTTTTTCACAAACTTTCGCGACAATATTGACAAAGTTTACCGAATTTTACAGCTTACAGTGAACTTCTAACCTCTTTTCGAATAGTCAGTTCTTAGTTTCTGAAACTACTCGTTGTTTTTTGGCATTATGCCCTCTTCCTGATAAAAGAGGTGGGAAGTTTATCGCAACCCAATTTAATTCTCGCACAAGGGGTCTTCTTCCGTATAATTAATGTTTTTAAAGCAGATAACATCCATTCGACACACATGTTCGTTTTCAGTGTTTTTCCATCCGTTTATAATGAGAAGTTATTGTGTGTATGTTTTAATTACATGTTTCAATCGTGTCGTGACTTAGGTGTAATTATACGGCGTGTTTGTTGCTGATGTCTATGTTATGTGACACACATTCTTCTTCATTGTTTTCTGCATTCATTATAAATTGTTTGAAGGTCAGCGTTTGTTGTGCTTCTACATCTCTTGCTGTCGGCACGTTAAATTAGAAATTGTGACCATACAAGACTACGACCGCGTATCTAACATGAGTTTTTTACTTTATTCCTTTATGAGAATGTTGTAGACGATTGTCGTATTGAATAACTGTCTATGTAAATAAAGTTCATTGTTTAAGTAGCTATAAATATAATGTCGCGATCAGTAGCCAAAGTGTGTACCTATGTGATAGGCGCTTGGAAAGGTCCTATTTATAAATAGCACCTACAACTCCAGCTATAATCGGTTACACGTGGCTCCCTACTTTGAATAGTGTCCCTTTAAAATGCTGCACACGGAAATATACACGGTCATAAATCCAATGCTCCGTACGGACGATAATGTCGACATTATCATACTCCTATTTTGGCTATTGACCAAAGGTGAACGACCGATATGGACAAATTGAGCCGATGATGTGACAGGTTTATCGAATTGCCTTATTAAGTTGCTTGATGCTAAAACTTAATGTTGTAAAAATACAAAAATATATTTGCCGCATACATTCAGATAAAAGTTCGAGTAAACACTATTGAGAGCAAAAATGTGAGCAGTTCAATCTATTTTGGAGAATATATTTTTGTACCTTTGGTTCGTGGTTATATTTTCACGCATGTTTTTGTCGTCTTATGTAAATAACCTATAGATATTTTCTGCGCGCGTTTTTTCCGTATATTTTCTTACTTATATTTATTTATTGTTCTTTAGCTTTAATATTTTTATCGCTCTTTTGTTTACCAGCACCATTACCCACCACTTTTATTCTTAAATTTATTTTCAAGACCTTTTGGTTGCCTTAATTATATAGTTAGTAAGTTAATTTGTATTTGTAGCACTTCAAATTTATTACAACTTAACGCTTACTACCAGTTAATTGATACCTCTGGGACTAGTACAGAATACAATAGATGTAGTACAAGCAAAGCAACTGTTTGCCCCTGCAATTTGGTTGTATTGTAGTGTTGTAACTATTTTAATTAATATCGTACGCTCACACAGTATCGTCACCGTCTAATTGTAATTAACAATAGAATGTAAACATATTGTATTGGATGTAGTGTGCACGAGGCTCAACTAATCGAAGTGTAAATGTTTATTTATGGCATTAATTGGAAATACGCAGGTGGCATACTAAGATAGAGTGACCTGGCATAATTGAATGCCTCGGGCAACGGGCATAGCGCGGGTATCGCACCCGTTCTTCTTCTCGCTTTGCCTTATGCATTTTATTTAATCGCCACTTACGGGAGTTAACAGTTTACCGATTATATCATAAAAATAAAAAGTTTTTTTTAAATAAAAGTAAATAATTTTCTATTCATTAAATAAAAAAAGAAAAGCTTCTCGTAAAATATAATATTTAATTTGGCTTTTGCATGGTTTATATTTTAATATTTCCAAATAAATAAAATTGTAAAGCAGGCCTGTTAGGATTCTGTCTTGTAAAACGTGGAAGATACATACCCTTAATAAATCTAAGGCTATAATAGATCACTATAGTATGATAGAATTAAAATAACAGTAAAAAAAAAAAAAATTGGCATTTTCATACTAAAGTATGAAAATGTTGTTCTTTTTTGTTTTTTGTCATTTAAATTTTTTTATGCTTTAGTAATCTAACCCATGTTTTGATTTACTACGGGTATGTCCCGTCCATGTTGTATAGAGCAACTACCTACTTAGATCATTACTACTTTTTTAATAGCTAGTGTAATTTATTTTTCCTTTACCCAAAAGTTGGCAGGAAGAGATTGCATTTATAGCGATAAGTCCGCTTTTATGCCTATATCGTTTCTTGTTGTTTTTGTGTGTTTATTATAATGCAATAAAGTTAATTTGCATTGTATTAAATTAGGCTGTAAGAAAATGGTAAGAAACGAACGAGTGCGAGACCTTTGCGCGTTCGACCTAGAATGTCTAGTCTAACGTCTAAATATAATCTGTAGTGTATGTATTGTAAGCACTTTCAATAGTACTCGGACTCTGGACATTGTACCTTGAGTGCTTCGCTTGTAACATAAATAACTCTTCGCCTTCCGTTTCCGATCGCGAGATTTTAATAACACTATTTATATTCATAACATTATGTGACTTATAAGTATAACTTATTGTGTTTTGAATTGATGATGTCATTTTATTCTGCTTGCCGCAGTCATTTTGCCGACTTCGCACTTTCAAAACGACTAGTAACTATGCTAAATGTATCTTCTGCGTTATGTATTTTTCTTCCTCCTTGCTTTACAATTGGCTGTAAAATAAATTGTTACTCTGTCGTTTGTGATGAAAGAATAGCTCGGTGTCTTTTTCAAAAAGTAATTTCCTAAGTAAATCATTTCTACAAACATCGGTATGACTATCGTATCGGCAAAAGCTTGAATCGAGTATACTTCATTCCTAGACGTAAAAGTAAAACGGTGGGAGTGTTCAGACCAAAACCATCTAAAACTATTCACAGCATAGGTTACATTTACATTCATACCCACACACACACGTGTTTGGTTGGGAGATTGGTCGCGGGAAAGATCGCCGGAGCGTGCAGAAGGTCGTATCACTTACCCTGTAACTTGATACCCGATGTGTTATGTAACATTTCCCTGTCTACGGTTAGATAACGGAAATACAGACTTATGCTCAAAGAATTTCGACTCATTTTCAGATAACAACATCAACTTCTACCACTACGACGGCAATTTCAATCCAGTGATAATATCTAATGAAGGCGTTTCTTAATATTAATAAATTGTGTGATCTTCGCTTCATGAGCCTGTTAGAATACTGGTTCCGTACAGCACAGATACTTACGTGTGTATAAAATAGAGTAACGCTGCTTTATTTCGCAAACAAATCACATTTTTACACGCTTTCAACTGTTACAAGCTACAACACACGCGCGAACAGCTATAAAAAACAGGATGAATTATTTTAACATTAAACTACCAATTTATATTCAATATCATAACGGAACGGTACGAAAATTAGAAAAAGTATTTTTTGTGCCAAGAGCACGAGCCCGGTTGTAAATGTCATCGGTGAAGAGTTATGTCGGTGTTCCGAAGGCCAGCGTCTGAGACCGCAACCCGGTACTCGGCAGCGATTTGGGACTGATCGACCTCGCGCTAAAACTAGATTGATGGCTCACATCAACAGAAACAAAGTGCGGCTCACTCGCAGTAATGGATTTCCAGGATAATATTAATAGAACGTCGACGAGAGCAGTTTAGCGTCTTCAAATGCCAAGCGATGTGTTAAGTTTGGCAAACCGATATTCAACAGCCTTTGAGACTTTTCCAGTAGAAAACTAATTTTGCACATCTTCAAATGGATTTTAGATACATTTATTGATGTGTAAAACTTTTTAGTGTGTCTAACTGATGGTAGATGGTAGTGGTCTATCATCATCATCATCATCATTTCAGCCGCATAACGTCCACTGCTGGACATAGGCCTCTCCCAAAGATTTCCAAAATGACCGATCAAGAGCGAAAAGCGCTGGATGTAGGCCGCTCTTGATAGTGGTCTATGCTGATATCTAAATAAAATATGATTCAGCTGTACAAATTACCGTAGAAACACATAAATGAGAGCATCGATCGGATTGATGACGATATGATTCGAAGCACTAATTCTAAAATCAATCACTCACGTGTCGCATAAGAACAAATAGCCCGATTGGTTGCATGACTCCGCACTATTTGCGGCACCATTGAGCTGCGGGGAGAACGGTGATATCTCCGCGGGTTACACGCACCAGTGTGTGGCCCGTTCCTAAATCACTAGTTTCCAGTTTTATCGCTCTACGAAGCTTTTGGGGGACTATATTTGGTGTCGTTAAAGTTTTAGTATTGCTGATATAGTTGTTACTTTGGTCTTGATTTTTAAATAATGCGTTCAAAATATGCTATCGCTGAAATCAATACTTAACCTACCTAAATGTTAACAAGATCGATGCAGAAAATGACTAGGCTAAAGGTGATATTTAACTTTAGATATGATGTAAACTATATTTAAATATGTCTCGTATTTGATATTCAGTGTAAATTTTATAGGTAGTAATTTAAATTCGGCTGTGACCTCACGTGTAAAAAAAAACTGGATCATATTTAGTCAAATATCAAAATCAAACTGTAAAACATCAGAATTCTTGAATGTTGGTTGACTGGTAGAAAAGGCCTCAGGCCTTAAGTCCGCCATTTACATGTATTGTAATGAAGTTAAATAAATGAAATAAATACATAAAAATAAATAATTCTACCGTAATACGGAAAGAACTCTAAAAACTTTGACTTCGCAAATCTAGTCACATCTCTTTGTCGTAGAAACCGAAGTAGCAGGGAAGTAACGTACCAGAATTCCACTTTTCAACCAGTATAATTAGACATTTCAGTTGCAATTGGGTAGCGTTGTTAGTCTAACCAAATTAAAAACATTTGGACTGCAACTTTCTTCAGTGAATCACCCGCACGTATTTAGAACAATCTACGGTATTTTTAAGTGTACGAGTGTTAAATAGAAAAAGTAAATGATATGCAAATTGACATTTGCTGTCGCTACAAACAAGTTTAAAATGTATCGAATGTTGTAGTTTTTTTGTTTTTTAGGTTTGTATGTATTGTTCTAAGGTATTGTTGTTCGGTTCTCACTTAAATCATGTGTCATTCGATGAAAGTATGATTGTGGTTCTTTGAACATTTGTACTTGAATCTCGGATCTTCCCACGACGGACTGACGTGCATTTTCTATTGTATGCAGAACGGAGATAAGAAACGCGTGCGCTAATAAACGTTAGTATTATGATCTATTTTGTTAATTATTTTTTGTGATATTTTGTTTGCTTATAGTAATTTCTTTTGATGCAAAATTAAATAACCCTTTAAGTTGATTATTTCTTTCGTAGTTATAAATGTTCTATGTATTAATTTTATCTACTGCTAAGCTCTACAATTCTTTTATCAGCTAAGAGGTCCGGCTCATCCATAAATCTCTGTTGAATTTTTATTAACTTTTTCATTGTTTCACTAACTCGTTTTTTCTAAACATTTTCATTAAGCTCCAGTCTTTCAAGTCCAATAAATAATTTATTATTCACCGCGCAAAGTTTATCAACTTGTTTGTCCATAATACCTCGATCAAAATTCGACAGGTCATCCTTCGGCTTCATCGCGATAGTGTCTAAGAAGCCGATATTTTTACTACATTCAAGACATGACATCGATTAAAATTCCACGTCCCCATCGTCCATTTTCGACGAGTTAACATGCTACTTTTTAATCTGATATGCGTAGTGCGTACCTCTCCCGAGTCGTTTCAGAAATATTAATTTTAGAGAAGGTTGAAAATATTTAACGCTGATTAGTTATTACTGGCGTTTCTCATCGATTTATGAATATTTTGTTTGTCCTTTATTAGTATTCCTGTCATTCATTCTAAGGAGTCCTCTTTATATCCTCTGAGCAAAAGCATGAAACTCAATTTATTTATTCTAATTAGTATAAATTAAACTATAAAAACGATTATTATTAGACTATGAGAACATAGTTCTATGTATTCAAAACACACCGATCCTCAAGCTAGTATTGCCACAGAACTATGGTAGCACAATGACATGGTTGTAACAAAATTCATCGTTCATACAAAATAAGGGTGTTGAAGGTAGTGTTGTAATATCCGCAACATCCTATTTCTCGACGTCCACCGGACGTATATAATGACGGCCCAGTTAATAACAGATGCTCCTAACACAGTTAACAAACCGACAAGTGTTGTTTGCATTCGCATCAGTACTTTTCGGTCCTTCAACCTACATTTAGAGTCAGTCCCCGTGTAGAGTTACTTAGTTTTTAGCAGAGACTCTTTAATTATTTTATTTGAAGTGATATCAAGTTATTGACTTTTAACAGCGTTACAATGCTCGGATGAATCCAAATTAAAACATGTATTCGCTAACGTGAGTGTCTTGGGTTCGAATCACACTGGTGGCTAAATTTTTCATACATACATACTATCACGTCTTTATCCCTAATGGGGCAGACAGAGCATTTTGGGTATTGCGGTTCTATGCAGAGCCCAGGGCCGCAAGACCCAAAAGCCACTTTTAGCGTCATACATACATACATACATACTATCACGTCTTTATCCCTAATGGGGCAGACAGAGCATTTTGGGTCTTGCGGCTCTATGCAGAGCCTAGGGCCGCAAGACTCAAAAGCCACTTTTAGCGTCATGGTGGGCGAGAAGATGGAAAAGCAATCAATAGCTAGCCGCATCGCCTGTTAACATGATTTGCATTTTTGTCCATTTCCTCGATCGGCTTTTACGATCTGCGTGGGAAGAGAAGCAGCTGGTACATTCTAAGTTTTTTTATTTCTCCCAGACCAGCTTGGGATAATTTTTTCATGACATGTTTTAATTTGGATAATATGAACTTGTTTGTTAATTCTTTTCGCTATCGACGCTTCTTCGACCAATTAAATAAAAAAAGTGATTGGGGCTTGTTGTTACATATTGACAAATAGAGGAGGCAAACTACTGCATTATATCTGCCGAAAACCGTCATTGTATGTGTTTTTCTACCGGTGAGTAGTAGTGAGGCTCGTTTCTTTCCATGCAATGACACCTACAAGAGCCTGGCTCGTAAATATGAGAAAGATGTTGTTCCTACGTTAGCAATAAGAAACTTTGATTTGTGTCGTTCTTTGGCACAAGAATGTGACTTTCTGCGTGCTATATTTCCTCCATTCCTTTACCGGCACGGCATTCGCCCACTGGCAATAGTGATTCCCCACATTTTCAGCGATAATTCGTGCTCTTTTCAATCGCCGTACGTGGGGCGCGTGCCGGCATCCGCAATTTCTATGAAACCCTGTGTTTATTGAGTCGTCAGCGTCAGTTACTTAGTTGGTTGCTCGGTTTATCCTTTCTTTACTATAATCATTTTATTATTTTCTATTGGTCTTGTTTGCATCCTTTAAGCTATTGTAGAACGAATTTAACTGCTATTATCGTTTTAATTTTTTATTTAAGTATTATTATATTTTCTTTTATTTTTTTATGTTATCTTTTCCAATTTATTACCATGTTTAAAAAAAAAATTAAATACTCGATGTAAAAAGAAAGTCCGGCAGCTAATAGACAGGTCATTAATTTGATTTAACATAATCATCAATCGTTTTAAGTAATGTGATGTGCTATTTACATCACGTTACAAGGAACCAGAATAGATATAAACAACGTGAATTATTAGCAAGATATGTACTTTTACTCATAACATTTATATTCCTTCTAGTATTTGTGTCTAAATGTGATCGATTGATATAATTTCCCATCGTATTTCTCAAGCTGACCGCAAGGGCCAATTGTGGGCCACAATGTCCATGCCACCCACCAGGTCTGTTTGATTGATTGCTAATGACTATTGTTAGACTGTTACGCAACCCCCGAGGCGCACCGACCGCCCGACACCGGCACAGGCACTGCCAGCCTGCGTTTACTTCATATTTCAGAGATTCAAAAGAGAAAACCCTGCCAGCGAAATAGGGACGCGGATAGCCCCAGGGACGCCATACCATCTATCACATGCGAAACACCTTCCAAGCGTATCGCATGAGAATTAAATGACACCGCTATGATTGGCTCATATTTTCAGTAGCGTACCTATTAATTTGTTTCGCGTGACAGCTATGTAAAGACGTAGTTAGTCCTGCCGCCGGCTAAGATCGCTATCCTCCACTCTTGATTGCTTATTAATAGCTATTGTTAACCGATCTTATTTATTGCCAATACACATAATGGCGAGTTCAGGCCGCGTATTTTTATGGGCGCCGATGAAAAATATATTGTGAGCAGCGCTAATGCCTGTAATGTGCAGTTCTCGCCTGCTAAGTTACTGCTAATGAAAACTCGCCTTACTTATAGTAGCGACCATAGTGCCTAGAGCGTCTAGTCTCGTTTATTGACTTATCTGGCCGCGTGAAAATATTGATATTGAGTCTATAATTAAATGCTGGAACGCCGAATTGATTAAAATGTACATATAAAGGTATACAAGAGTATAAGTAAATCGAGGGCGACATTGCGTGTGGTGTACTCGTACAGCCTGATTCGCTTGCAATTCGTGACGCGCGATAATCGATCCGCGAGCATCGCAGCTCGCTCTGCCCAGCGACCCGGCAGACCTCGATCTGAATCAGCACGCGGCCAATTCAACGAACACTACAGTCTGACCAAGTTAAAAACGCAGCTTCTCAGACGCCGCTGCAGCCGCGTCCCGCGTTGGACCGCTCGCCGCTGATTGCGATCGAGACGCTGTTGCATCCAAGCGCTCCCATTATGGCCTTTTACGTTGCGATTGTACCGATTGTGACGTCGATTATCGAAACCGCGCCGAGGTCACATCTAACAAAAAAGGCATTTTGAGACCATTCATGTGTTAAAAGGGAACTTAGTTTTTTGTAGATCGTGAACACCGATACGGCGCCGCATAAATATTCAATGGGATATCATTTAAATTCTGCGTCCGACATCGATTATCTGAAGGTAATCACTAAACTGGCGTAGCGAGTAAACAAAGGCGGTAGGGTCAGGGCGGAGAGCCGGGGGCGTTGTGCTGCTTGATTTATGGGTTCGATACCGGAGCTCTTCCGCGGTGTCCGCTGACGGTTACCGCACGGATCTTTAAAGCCCTTAAAACCTGCAAGTATTTATCAGGTTACAGCTACAGGGCAGCGTGGAAAGCCGCCGTTACATTATCCACATTTAAACTTTTGAGCTCTTTCGTTTTTCCTTTCGACATGTACCTGTTATGATTATTTAATTAAGATTCCTACCGACCTAATATAACTTCTACAAATATGTCGTGTACACCGTACACGCTTACGATTTGTATTACTCGTAGTCACGTTCTGTTACGGTGACGAGACATAGGCGACAAGATAATCTAGACCATCGCATCATAAGCCTGTACTTACATTCATCGTGCAGAGCAATTCTAAGTCCCGATGTTACACCCTCTGCTTTTAAACCATTAATTTCGATCGTGGCGAAACGATGCGGTCGCACTGCGAAATAATAGCTGGTGAAATTGGAGCAAAGTTAAATGACTGATCTGATCAAGCGTGTTACTCGACCACTGCAGGGCGCTGCGGTTTCCTCTCGTAATATAAGTAGCACAGGACCGAATTAATTATACGACAGCCCAAGTGGAAGTGTCCAACGGTTTCTCGTGTAGAACGAGACGAGACGCGATGGGAAAAAGGTTAACTGCGCATAAAATTTACTCGTGCCTGCGCGTCAAAGTGAAATCTCATGTCGAAAGCCATGGAAATGAAGTAATTACTGTATCTGCTTTAAACAAGGCTGTAAAACTCGGTGCCGTCCTCAAATGAGTGGCCTATGACATTTGCTATCGTCCGAACAATCTCGTAATTAAGATAACGATCAGAGGTGTAGCTATGAAGGCCCGGCAGTAGATACATCTGAAGCGTAATAGATTCTTTTGTATTAGACGGTGTGTAGTGCAGTGCAGTGTATGCATACGGTGTAGTGGTAGTACTAGTCTAAGCAGAGTGTAGGGTATCGTAGTAATTGGATACACTTATCGTGGCGGCCGCAGGCGGGTCTGTCCCCGTCTGCGCGATGGATTTATCGTTGCAGCAAATCATTGCGTTCATCTCACCTATTCTCCGAGTTTCCGAGTCCACTTATGTATCGGTAACCAACAAAGAGCTCCACGCCATTGTTTAGACGAGAAAACAATTTTACGATACTTTGCTAACATTGTTTGCAAACTGCGCTTTGGAGAAAGGAAGATTTGTTCAATTTTTGCTGATATTAGTGGTTTTAAACTATTATCGTCATGTTTTAAACTTGTTCTTGTTATTTCTGAAAAGCAAACTCTGGAAGTGGTTTCATCGATTTTGGAACATTTTGTTGTGTCACGGTTCCACGAACACGAATAACTGACTAACAAAAGCTGGGTGTAAAAAGAATCCTGATTGCCACACAGCTTTATAAATTGTACATCCAATAAAAACTGAATTGGGACGGTGCCGACCAAATGTTAACTATGGTCATTAAGACAACCTTTAATTTATTGCCCTCACAAATTATCTAGTTAACACAAAAAACCTGTTAGTGTTTATTCATTAACAATTTTAAATGAATCTGAAAGGACGGTTGATACAAAGCATCCCTGTTTTTTACGAAAGCAAAGTCGTTGTATTAAAGTTTTAGGAGGGGTGAATATAGATAGTGATAATCCCCCGTTGTTAACTTTCGTAGTTTGGACAATAACTAATATCACCCCTGAGCGTTATAAGTTATAACTGATCAAAGAATGGTTTTGCGGTGAGCACACTAACACTATTTGCTGTCGTATTATCTAACATCGTATTCGTCAATGTCATCCCGATAAACGATTGCACTAAATCGACTTTGCATTATCCTTTTGCCTCAACCGTTAAAACTATTCGTGACAAATGAGGCACGTCCTACGTGATGCCATAAATCAAGTCTTTAGGAGTACTCTTTTCGTCACCGGCGTCGTTTCCATTAGCGGTGAATTCGGGACGCTTTTTCTTAACCGTCTCTTTTATTTCATATAGAATACAACTAGATAATAGATGTCCCTCTTATTTGACTAGACGATGTTTATTTAGCCTTCTTTGATATTAAATTTGAGTTGACTGTAACGTTGTATCCGTCATTTGACCTTAAATAGAGAATATTGTCTTCCGAAACATGTATACTCGTATGTCAACAACAACCTACGCATATCTTTGTTGTGTGGAATGTTATATATTGCTGTCGGTTTTTAACATTCACGTCTTTTGAAGGTCATATTTTATGAAGAATACATACAGATTTTTTGCATGTTGCTTCATTGCAACAATTGATTTATGATCGAGGTATGACAGGTGGATTGAAAATTATGCAGATTCAAATCTGTATGTTTTTACAAACCTTTAAATAGGCACCTAACTGATTAAGCTGAATTTGTAATACTTTTATAACTTCAAAAAGAGATTTGGCCCTGTGATCCTAGTATTTCCTTGCCAAATACGTTGTATTTGTCGTAATCTTTGTCAGGTAAACGAAGGAATATTTCCTCCTAATAAAATAGTAAAGCTATTTCATGGGGGCTATATTTATTCTGATACTTCTTACTATATATCTATACTCAAGTAGATCATTTATTACATTCGTTAATATACTATCATCACGCTTGTTTCCCAAGGGGGGTATGTTAAGGACCTTCTGATATACTTCTTTCGCTTCATCTATGCACATCAGTTGTTATAGGCAGCCTTCAGTTACAGTTAGTAGTAGTATTAGGTATCTGTACCAGCCTATATTCAGTATATTGCTGGACTAAAAACCTATCAATAAAGGGAGGATTTTCATATAATTACCACCTTTGGCAGGCGGATCGGTAATATTTGTACAAGTTGTACTTATTGCTCGTTGCATGGCATCACGTGGTCGTGGTACCGTTAACTGGAAACAAGTGTAGGGCTTCAGTGTTCCCAATAAATCCCTTTGCCGAAGCTCGCCCGTAACTCAACGCTTGGTTTCTCACGCATCAGGTTACGCCGTACTGGAATTGTATGCGGCATTCAGCCGGTGACACATAAAGGGAACATTCTTCATGGATTGGTATTAAGTAATTCTGGCTGGTAATACTTGTACGTATATAATGTAATATGTTAAATATAACTACCAATAATTTGAATACGAACAACCTATATTAGGAATGTAATTTTATGTCCGTTTCCCACAAGCTTACTAACACTGTTTGCGGTCGTACGTAATATCTCACATCGTATTCGTCAACAAATGGTTAATGGATAGATGGATAAATGGTTGCGCTAAATCGATAAAATACGAAATATTGAAATAAAATTACCACCCTGGGCCACGTCTGCCCCGTTAGGAATAAAGACGTGATAGATCTATATATTTCCCATTTGGGAAAGACTATACTCCCTCTTACTACGACGCTTTCAAACCAATAGTAAGATTTCATCATTTTTTGAATCATACGTTTTCTCCGGTTTCAAACAGTTAAAAATCTTTATTTGATTTTATAGAAGTGCTCGTACATTTTGCAACCGTTATCGATTTGATTGAATTTTTCAGAGCTATTTTCCTCTTCAAATAAAAAAAATATAATGATCGTTACGCTACACGTTTAATTGGCAGAGCCACGTGACAGGATCGTACAACCAGTGCCTGGTGAAGCCTAACCCAGCTTCCTTGTGCGTCATCGATCACGTTCACAGGAACGGGTGAGGCGGCCTCGTGGTATGCCTCGTGCTTTGTGGTTTTTGTAATATGTCTTTGTTCTATATCTGGGGTTGCATTGCTTTTGCTTCGAACTCTCCTGGCGAATAGCTCTAGCGACGTCCGGACAGTCACGTGATAGTCGATTGCTTCCTGATTCGGTTTTATTTATTGAATAGGCATGTATTTTCTTTTGCTTTTCTTTCAATTTATTTGAGAGTGGTTTTGTGCCGCTGTTTCCAATAATCTCTAGCTGTAGGACCCTTAAGTCTTAAAGAGAAATTTGATTTCATCAATGATTGGGTGTCGGTTATCTGTGCCAAGTTGAGAAGAAACCATAGCTAAAGAGATGAGTCAAGTGTAAATCCAGTTTCCTTTTTAAAATTTCAAATTCATTTTTATTCGTGCAGCATTACAATAAGATGCCTTATGTGGTTGTATTTACTAAAGGCTCTTTATGGTCTATACCCTAGGAGATAAAAAACCACGAGCTGCTTTCTCCAATACTAGTGTTCAGTACTGAACTCTAGTATTAGAGACAACTTATTGCAGCAGCTACTGGAGTTTCCCGGCGAATTCACTGAGCAATATTGGCGCTTTGCCTCAGATCGCAATGGATTTAGTTGTGAATTCGTGATACGTGGAACTAGTGTTACTATAAGCTTCTTTAAGTGTCAATGCAGATCTAGTAAATTGCGTTTCCATTTACTTATCCTTATTCTATCAAACTGTCATCATTAAATAAAGTTTAATATCCAAGTGTTACGGAATCGGATCGTATCAGACATCATTTTAATCAGGAAGTCTGGTGTTAGACTTTACTTGCAATAAAGTCGTTTATTATATAAAGATTGATTTTCATTTTTTTCTTACCAAAATGTCTGTCAAAATCTGCTATGAATAAACTACATACTTTACCTATTTACTTACCTACTTATAAAAACAAGAGCGGCTTCAACAGGATAAAAAATAAAAATCTATTGCCGGTTCAGTGATCGTTAAAAAATCGCTTCTGATATTACTGATACGTTATTTATGGTCAAAGAATTAATGTCCTCTACAGGTTTTTAACTAGCGACTAGTTCAGATCGTCCACGTCCCTACACGGGAAAAAAGACGTCTTTTTAGGGTTCCGCAGTAAACAAGGTAATCTTATGATCTCGCCATGTTTGTCTGTCCGTGGTTCTACTCAAAACTATAAGTAATAGAAAGCTGTAAATCAGCATGGGTACGTATTATTAATCATGCCGGCAAAGCAGTAAAATAAAATCATGATTTTTTTTTTGTTAGCATGTTTTTTGGTAGTTTGTTGGTAGCATGTACATTAAAGTGGGAGGCAATTTTTTTTCGTGACGTAGCAATCGTTTGGGATATCTTTTATCAGGCCATTTTTTGAGGCCATTTCTGCAATATTTGGTTTTATAGTGCAATTTTTCGTTAGAGTCCAGTGCCCCTTCACTTTATCAGCTAAATGGTTGTATATGGACTCGTAAAAAAATCAACGGTATAGTATATACCTGTAGTAAAATTAAGAGGAAAGCTCAGAGCTAAGTAGGGTTCCCAAATTAGAGAGTTATAGTCAACACTAATTAAATATAAAAGGGAAATGAAAATTGTATTCAAATTAAAACGTTTTTAGTCGATAATTCGTAAGGCGTGAACTCAAAGTTGGCAATCGCAACTACGGGACCCTACACTGCCCGTGGCTCGAAACGCACTTGGCCGGTTATTTCCACTTCGTTACCAACGAAATGCCCATTTTCCATCAAACTTTTTATGTTCATCGTCAATATAATGTGTCCCACCTGGAACAGTTTTATCGTTAGATTGCTTTTTTCTATGTTAGTCCGTGGAAAAGGTGTTACGCGTCGTAAATGTTGAAGGTACATGATGTACTTCCTCATTATCATGATGATATTTACGAGCAGTTGCTACTTAGTAACAATGTTTCTCATTATAGACTTAGCTAGATGCTATGCTATTAACAATACCATGAGGAGTTCGATGGGCTGGTGGGAGTACGCATTGCGCTTTCGCATGGCAAGCACTGTGGGCGTTGCCAATGGGACTGGTGACCAAAAGTGGCATCTGTATGTATATACTTTGGGTCAATTCGTTTTTAACACTTGAATTAGCTTCTTCAAGAAAAATTATATGGATAATGGAAGGTATTTTAGACAAATGCCTCATTAATCAGTGTATTTTAATAGTTGCTGTAAAACGTCGTAATGCCGTTACTTTGATGTTTGTTTTACAATTACTTACGTAACGATCTTGTGCGCTTTAATTTAAATTTTAAGTTTGCAATTATATTTCTGCAAATACTAACGATCGTAGCTTTTATTGTAATTGCCATTTTTATTGCTAAAATTATAATATTTATTTACCCGGAGGAAAGTACAGGAAAATATTTTAATGATATACCTGTTTTAGTGTTATGTGCTTGGCCACAATTTACTACTTTGATGTTGAAATTGAAATTAAATTATAAAATAACTTTTAATAGGCTGTTTTTATGATATTACCTACAACAAATAGAAATTAAGATAATTATGATAAAATGTAATTGAAGAGTCGAGCAAATAAGCTCTACATAATCTGCTGCTTACGTGGGGCCGCGGGCGGGCGGCCGACTTGTGAAATTGAAAATATAATTACTTAGACCATGGACCGCTTCATTACAAAATTGAACTGTCTTTTAAACGCCTACTGCATAAATTTTATCCATGCACAGCAGCTGTGAAGCTGTCGGACTAGCTTGATTGCTTTGTGATTCTTTATCAGAAATGACAAAGAGGCACAAGGTTTTTATTTTAAACCCCTTTTAAGATGTGCATCGCAAATGAATATTGTAAAACTTTTTAAGAGCTGTAAAGGAGAAAATTCAAATTGGGCCCAAAGTCAAAGTTCCAGCTGTCAGGCGGCCATGAAGTCAATAGTTAGTACTACTAATGGCGATCATTTGTTAGTATGGCATGAAACCTGTGGGGTTATTCCACAACTTTTTATTTCCATTTAAAGATTTATTTCTTTCATACTTTTTTCCCAAGTGCCGGCCAGATTCCGGCGATGCACTAGGTTGTTAGCACTAGTGACGGTGAGCAATTATTACTATGGCATTAAAAGTGTAGGGTTATTCCACAACGATTTATGGGCTTTTGAAAAGTGAACTTTTCACACATTTAAAAAAAAAGTGCCGGCCAGAAGGCGGCCACAATTCCAATTGTTAGCATTACTAATGGCGATCATTTGTTAGTATGGCATGAAACCTGTGGGGTCATTCCACAACTTTTTATTTCCATTTAAAGATTTATTTCTTTCATATTTTTTTCCAAGTGCCGGCCAGATTCCGGCGATGCACTAGGTTGTTAGCACTAGTAACGGTGAGCAATTATTACTATGGCATTAAAAGTGTAGGGTTATTCCACAACGATTTATGGGCTTTTGAAAAGTGAACTTTTCACACATTTAAAAAAAAAGTGCCGGCCAGAAGGCGGCCACAATTCCAATTGTTAGCATTACTAATGGCGATCATTTGTTAGTATGGCATGAAACCTGTGGGGTTATTCCACAACTTTTTATTTCCATTTAAAGATTTATTTCTTTCATACTTTTTTTCCCAAGTGCCGGCCAGTCTCCGGCGATGCACTAGATTGTTAGCACTAGTGACGGTGAGCAATTATTACTATGGCATTAAAAGTGTAGGGTTATTCCACAACGATTTATGGGCTTTTGAAAAGTGAACTTTTCACACATTTAAAGAAAAAGTGCCGGCCAAAAGGCGGCCACAATTTTGATTGTTAGCATTACTAATGGCGATCATTTGTTAGTATGGCATAAAACCTGTGGTGTTATTCCACAACTTTTTACTTCCATTTAAAGATTTATTTCTTTCATACTTTTTTCGCAAGTGCCGGCCAGATTCCGGCGATGCACTAGGTTATTAGCACTAGTGACGGTGAGCAATTATTGCAATGGCATCAAAAGTGTAGGGTTATCCCACAACGATTTATGGGCTTTTAAAAAGTAAACTTTTCATACATTTAAAAAAAAAGTGCCGGTCAGAAGGCAACCACAATTCCAATTGTATCGTAGGGCACCCAACTACAAGGTAGTAAGACGACCTATGCAAGGTTCCAGGAAAACGCTGAACTGAATGTAGTATGTAATGTTTTGGAAATCCTTGGGGGAGACTTATGTCCAGCAGTGGACTTCCTGTGGCTGATTTTGTGATGGTGATGAGTGTAGTCCGCTTTTTATCATTATTTTTAAATCTTTGGGGAAGGGCTAAGTAAACGAAGTCTAAACAGCATCTAGTGAAACTATGATGTTCTCTAGGCCTTCGGCTGGTATTTTAATATGAGGCTCATGGCGTGCATACCCCATGTACCACACAACGGTCATTGTATGGGAACAGCAACCTACCGTGCGTTTGCCTATAGGACAGGTGCAATAATAGTGGGGAATAGCCTGTCTCCCATTTAATATTGGATCGAAGGCAATATAAGTGTAATACGTTTTTGATGAAATATGCCTTGATTGCAGACGGCATCTCAAAATAACTAGGTCCCTTCCGTCCATCTCCTGCACTTCTAATGCCGATAGCCCTCTTGCAAGTTCTATTGTAAATGACCCACTTGGTTGTACATGTTCTCCGAAGTAACTTCTTGCTTGCTTGATTTGATAACTTCCTAATGCAAATACGTCCAAAGCACGTAAAAGTTCAAGAAACTTGTATACCACTTGTAGGTCACCCACTCAAGTGCGGACCATGCCCAAGTCTAAAATGCTCTGTCTACCTCATTAGGGATAAAGATGTAAACAAGTTAAAGTTTGTGTAATCGTGTGTGAGTGTACGTGTAAGCGTGTGAGGGTGCGTGTGAGTGTGTATGTGTGTGTGCATAATTATGTGCCTGCGTCACCGGAAACTGGCTTGCACTGGCGTAATATCCGGCACTTTTTTTAAGTATGAAAGTTTGCTTTTTTACACGTTTAATGACTTTCTAACAATTAACGAATTTCTCACCGTCATCCGTGTAAATCAACTGCTGCGTCACCGAGAACTAGCCGGCACTTAGGAAAACAGTATGAATGCAACAAATATTGTAATGGAAATAAAAAGTTGTGGAATAACCCTAAAGGTTTCATGCCATACTAACAAATGATCGCCATTAGTAATACTAACAATTGAAATTGTGGCCGCCTTCTGGCCGGCACTTTTTTTTTAAATGTATGAAAAGTTCACTTTTCAAAAGCTCATAAATCGTTGTGGAATAACCCTACACTTTTAATGTCATAGTAATAATTGCTCACCGTCACTAATGCTAACAACCTAGTGCATCGCCGGAATCTGGCCGGCACTTGGGTAAAAAGTATGAAAGAAATAAATCTTTAAATGGAAATAAAAAGTTGTGGAATAACCCCACATGTTTCATGCCATACTAACAAATAATCGCCATTAGTAATGCTAACAATTAGAATTGTGGCCGCCTTCTGGCCGGCACTTTTTTTTTAAATGTGTAAAAAGTTCACTTTTCAAAAGCTCATAAATCGTAGTGGAATAACCCTACACTTTTAATGTCATAGTAATAATTGCTCACCGTCACTAATGCTAACAACCTAGTGCATCGCCGGAATCTGGCCGGCACTTGGGAAAAAAGTATGAAAGAAATAAATCTTTAAATGGAAATAAAAAGTTGTGGAATAACCCAACAGGTTTCATGCCATACTAACAAATGATTGCCATTAGTAATGCTAACAATTGAAATTGTGGCCGCCTTCTGGCCGGCACTTTTTTTTTAAATGTGTGAAAAGTTCACTTTTCAAAAGCCCATAAATCGTTGTGGAATAACCCTACACTTTTAATGCTATAGTAATAATTGCTCACCGTCACTAGTGCTAACAACCTAGTGCATCGCCGGAGACTGGCCGGCACTTGGGAAAAAAGTATAAAAGAAATAAATCTTTAATTGGAAATAAAAAGTTGTGGAATAACCCCACAGGTTTCATGCCATACGAACAAATGATTGCCATTAGTAATGCTAACAATTGGAATTGCGGCCGCCTTCTGGCCGGCACTTTTTTTTTAAATGTGTGAAAAGTTCACTTTTCAAAAGCCCATAAATCGTTGTGGAATAACCCTACACTTTTAATGTCATAGTAATAATTGCTCACCGTCACTAGTGCTAACAAGCTAGTGCATCGCCGGAGACTGGCCGGCACTTGGAAAAAAAATATGAAAGAAATAAATCTTTAAATCTAAATAAAAAGTTGTGGAATAACCCCACAGGTTTCATGCCATACTTACAAATGATCGCCATCAGTAATGCTAACAATTGAAATTGTGGCCGCCTTTTGGCCGGCACTTTTTTTTTAAATGTATAAAAAGTTCACTTTTCAAAAGCCCATAAATCGTTGTGGAATAACCCTACACTTTTAATGTCTTTGTAATAATTATTCACCGTCACTAATGCTAACAACCTAGTGCATCGCCGGAATCTGGCCGGCACTTGGGAAAAAAGTATGAAAGAAATAAATCTTTAAATGGAAATAAAAAGTTGTGGAATAACCCCACAGGTTTCATGCCATACTAACAAATAATCGCCATTAGTAATGCTAACAATTGGAATTGTGGCCGCCTTCTGGCCGGCACTTTTTTTTTAAATGTGTGAAAAGTTCACTTTTCAAAAGCCCATAAATCGTTGTGGAATAACCCTACACTTTTAATGCCATAGTAATAATTGCTCACCGTCACTAGTGCTAACAACCTAGTGCATCGCCGGAGACTGGCCGAAACTTGGAAAAAAAGTATGAAAGAAATAAATCTTTAATTGGAAATAAAAAGTTGTGGAATAACCCCACAGGTTTCATGCCATACTAACAAATGGTCGCCATTAGTAGTACTAACAATAGAAATCTTGGCCGCCTCCATAGCCAGAGTTTGACATGTGGACCCAAAAATGTATGGCGCCTGAATGGTCTCCTTTTGTGACAATAAATAAAATAAAAAATAAATAAAATAAATAAATATTTTACCAAAACGTCAACTTAGACACGTTTGTAACACGCATTTGGTAAGAAGCTGTGTCCACCGGTTCTCCTCATAGCGACAAACTTACACTGGAAGTGAGTGCAAGTTTTTCTTTGACTTAAAAATTGCACGTTCCTTAATCTGTGCTTTACTGTGAAATATTGACAACCTTTAAAAATTGTTGGCTCCGAACGGACCAAGCCTTTTGGAATTAAGATGCGATAATGAATCTGTATCTGACAAAATGTCTAGTTTTATTCAGGTTGAGTCCGTTCTCTTAATAATCTTGATTATTTAGCCGCCTCTCCCGGTTAGACCACCAATCATCGTCGAGTAGTAAATTGAGATATTTTCAAATTCAAATATCAACTTTCAGTTCGCATCACGCGATGCTATCAACTTGTGCTAAGGTCTTTGAATTTATTAATGATTTTATAGCAACAGTTCATGTTGTGTAAATCGTGCACTCGGTATATTATTAAAACGATTTTAGCTCTCTCGCTCACATCACGGGTGCCTGGTTGAATCCTTAGTTTTAGCCCGAGGGTATCGTGCTTTTTCTTCTCCTACTGCTGTGCGCAGTCTTCAGCATCCTTTTTTATTATAACTTTGTATGTATTTTTTATTTTCTTTGCACTAGATTTTAAATTCTACTTTATTACAAATGTTGGATTCAATTTAATATAATAAAAGCAATCATGATACCTATACTTAATCATAAAACCATGAAGCAACAGTAACGTAATCGAAATCCCAAAGCGTTTCGATTTGATGTGTTTATTTTATATTATAGCCTTCGCGGTTCTTAACTAGAGCAAATATAAAAACCTTCAGCCGAAGTACGTGTATTCCGTTTTGCAACGCGTCTTGTAATTTGTAAGTTAACATATCATTACTTGAAGCATTCGAGAGCCGTTCAGTTCGTATGTTAATCATTTATTGTGAACTCATTAGTTTTACAATGGAGCCATTGCGCCATAGAATTTATAATCGACGGCCTTCAAAGCCAATGAATATATTGTCTGATCAGTCAGAACTAATAGGCAGGCACCATTCAGATAAACAATAAAGTAGACAAACATTATGTTTTTATACTCAGTACCTATAGTTTAATGTAATTACTGACAGTGATCATAATGCGCCCTTTGATTTAAAAACGGCATATTATCGAAACCAACGTCCACAAATTACCTCTTCACGCGAACACCATAATAATTGCACCAGTCATTGTCGTGCAAATGTTTGATCGCGCCTTAGAAATATATAAGTAGGTCAGTCATAATAGGCGATGCAGCAGTGCCATCGACGGGGTTGTTACCAGCCTTGTCCGTGATTGAACTAGTTTTTTATGCTACACTCTAAAGGTAATCGCGTGGTGCAAGCGACGAGCGTGGGCGGCTACGGCATGATTTAGATACAGTAGCCGAACTAGATCCCTCATGGATAAACTCTCACCTGTCTCAGATAAGAAAAGTTTCATTAGCAACAGTAATAGATGCCATGTAAAGATAAACTTAATGAGCTTTGAAGGAGTTGCTGCCAATCTTCCTTGAAACACCATTTACATTTTAATTCTAGATATTTTTGCAAGTCGTTCTTTATTTTATGTCGCAACGGGAGTCACTCCCACGAATTATATACACGTTAAGATCCCATCATCGTCTTATAAATTACTGTTTAAGACATGATACGCCTTAAAGCGAGTTATATAATGTTCCCCGAGATGCCGAAGTATCAATTATGCACGATTACGGCAAGATGTTTCTATTATATCGCTTCAATGTATTCAAGCAAATTGGTGTTATTGTGCTGCACGTAACATCTGTTGCTTACACCAGAAGATTTAAAGGTCGCGTTAGGCGAGTGCAAATCACTCCTTTTATTGAGGTAATGAACTTTATGGATGTGGCTTTGAACTAATAGAATTTGATAGACGTGTGACCGTTGTCGTTCGTACCGCTGTCAAGGTCGGCGTGCTCCCACTTTGGCATTTGTGCGTAGATGGGGGCGTCAACGTGTAAATTGACAGCCGAAACGTTCGGAATTGAACTAGCTTTGAGCGGTTCAACTATAGGGTTAGCGTGAGAAAAATGTTTACAAAGATTGAACAGATTTCTTATTGATTATTAATTAAATTTTTGCTTTAGCTATTAATTTTTAGACCCTGCAATTTTATTAATAATTGTTGATGAATTGTATGTCACTCTTACTTAAGTTTTTGAACGCCATAACAGTCACCTGTTAGCCGAGAAACAATTAGAAATCTATTGTGAATCATGCCTTGCGGCCTTAAGGCATGATTCGGAACTTCAATAAAGATGTTCGACATTTACTTAAATGCGTGTGAAATAAATTAACCTTCTATTCCAGTACTCCCTTTAGTGGAACGAGATTTTCTCAGCGCATCGATGTCACGAGGTTTACGATGTCACTCATTACTTCTAAATACCGACCGCGTGTCTTCGCCGCGCACTGTTGCTTTTGGAAACCGTCGGCTGCATTTTAGTGCCATCTCCAGTTTTAGATCTAAAGCGAACGCTGCAGATCCAACTCCGATTTACGACGTTTATCTCATCGCCCGTAAATATAGAATTTCATTACCCGAACGATCACTGGCTCAAAGGATTGATTCAGATTGACTACGGAATCGGCACGTAGATTCTACTTTTCAGCGACGAGATCTTACTTCTGCTTTATGTTTGGATCTTTATTACGTATTATCAAGGCATCGTTGTTACACCTCCATAAATCTTTATTGCGAATGTAAACACATCGTTTCGCTGCGAGCGTACACTCGCAGCTTGGAAGTAAACAGCGATTGCCGGTTGATATTTAATAGCCCCATCGGCATTGGCGAGACTCGCCAGAGAATGGAAGGCTGTCGATCGGCGCACCTTACCGCCGATCCGCCGGCACAATTTGCGCCATTCCCGCAGTCGCCACCACATGCCGGCCCTTAACTATCGCACCGTACATAATTAGACCAGCCTAGTGACATGCACCGCCAGCACTACCTGCACAATTAATTTACATGCCGAGCACATTTGATTAACGTTAACGCGATGAAATTTCAACTGCCTTAAAATGTGTCAGAACGTAGGGCCGTTCTTTTTTATAAAATGTTCTGTCGGATAATCATAATTTAATCTTGTCGTTTTATTTATCATGTTCATGTTGGTTTCATGTGTTGTAATAAAGTTAATGTTCTTTTTTGTTTACACCGAGCGTGTTATTTCATTTCAAAATAAGGAGACTAAGAACTAGCCTTGCAATCTTGATAATCTCTTGAGCTATTTAGATGTAATGTAAATCTAAAAGGGCAAAGGCGTGGCACAACGTACTCTGTGATCGTAAATACATCTGTTGGCGCAGCAGGTGACCTCTTAGGTGTTTTGTTTGTGAGTGGAGGCGCATATTTATTGCATCTTACGCTCTAGCGGTTATTGGTCCTAATGAATCCCGATATAAATCATGTTCAGCTCACAGAGATTGTGGGATTATAGCACCTTAACAATGCTGCCTACTTTGAGTTGGCGAGACGCAGCCAAATTAAGCCCAGACTACAACAGATATGTATTGTTAAGTGTAAACTTTGACGACTGGCTATCGTTACTAGAAAGTGGGGAACCACATAGTGGCAAGTTGATATTGAAGCTAAGGTTACTTACGCTGAATATTTGCTTAATTTGCTAATACATTAAAATACTCATAAATAATGCAATAACATAAGTCAGCTTAGTAACAAACCACTGAAAGATCAATGCAACAGATGTAATAGTAAAACGCGCCTGCCATAGCTTGCTGGAAGTTATTCGGGATTTAGCTTCAGTCATCGTAATTCAAAGCAACAATAGCAGCTCAGTTGTGAGACTTCAGCCTTAGCTAGTATTCGCCGGGTATAATAGCGGTTCAGCACCTGTTTGTACGAAATCCGCGTGGGAATCGGCGAACCCGAAGCCTGAGGCGGCGCTTGCGCAAGCGGTGGCTGCAGCGAGGTAACTCAAACGTTTCGAAAACTTACTGTTATGCTTCTACCTACTACAACAGGCAAACTCAAGAATTCGGCAGACTATACCTCACTAATTAGATATTTAACAATTATTAGACCACGACTAGCCTGTTTCCCGTTAAATATGCAACGGAATTTTGCATCATAATAGCTCATACTGAACCGCACAATAACTCGTAGTGATTCATTGCTTGCGATGTTACTATTTGTTTAATCTTTGCATGGGCATACAATTTATCAATGTTAGCTAAGTTAATACATGTTAGTTAGCTAATGTGTAATGTAACAAATTGATTCCTTTAACTACGTTTTGATAGATGAAGTTCCATGAGTTATTGCTTGTTCGATGTAATTGTGAAAGTACTTCGTCTAACCTTGTACATACGGCGATACTGTTGGAATTAGATATTATTACGTAGGCCATGTTATCTGAGAGCAAAGTTACAACATATAATAAAATTGACAAGCTGCTTACACATATAATGAACTCACTTGTTAGTACAGTCAACGAATTATTGTGGATGGAAAAGTCGAAAGCAGAAATGTTGACTCTGCAACTTTGATAGGATTAGTTCGGACATAAACATACTAAAAGTCCTTACCCCTCCGAGGTGAGACCGCGGGGGGAGGGGACGAAGAAGGTCCCGTTTTTAGGGTTTCGTAGTAAACAAGGAACCCTTATAGTTTCGCCATGTCTGTCTGTCTGTCTGTCCGTCCGCGGTCCTACTAAGAAACTATAAGTACTAGAAAACTATAATTTCGCATGGATATGTATATCAATCATAGCAAAAAAGTCCTAAAATAAAATATGGAAAAAAAAATTTTTTAGGATAGCATCCATACAAGTAAAGAGGAAGTCAATATTTTTTTTTTCTATCTTTGGACTTTTAGTATGTTTATGCCTGACTAGTCCAAACAAAGTTGCCGAGTCAAAATTTCTGCTTTCGACTTTTCCATCTATGCCCATTTTGAGCACTCATTGACCGAACTATGTTTCATGTTACGGCGGCTATAACCTGTAACTGTTGAATATTCTTTGTCACAACAATATGCCCATCCCATTTCACCAAATAAACGTTTTGTTACCGCTGTTTCGCGTGGAAAGTAAAGAGAAACGAGCAGTTTGTGTTCAATTTTCTTACATGCTATTTTTTTGGTTCGACCTTCCTCCCAAAAGCAGCTGTTCTCAGCAATACGCGAACTATTTGGGCAAACAACAGTTCAGGCTTCTAATGATGGTCCGTCGACATTTAGTGCTTTATAACCATTTCTGCCAGGCTGGTACCGGAGAAAAGAAAAAACATAGATTATACCAGCTGCTTCTCTTCCCGCGCAGATCGTAAAAGCCGATCGAAGAAATATGCGAATCGTGTTAATAGACGACGCAGCTAATAATACCAACCCATCATTAGGGTACTTTTTACACCTTCTCGCCCAGCATCACGCCATAAGGCATTTGGGTTTTGCGTCCCTAGCCTCTTGTCTGCTTAGAGCCGCAAAAGCTAAAATGCTCTGTCTGCCTCATTAGGGATAAACACGTATATGTTTTCTGGTAGCAAAAACTGTCGTTTCGCGTGGAAAGTGAAAAGAAAGACTTGTGTTAGATTTCTCTACATGCTGCGTATTGGTCCCCTCCCTTCCATACCAGAACCGGCAATTTGCATTTTACAAGTACGAATGAACTTTTTGTACAACCAATCATAACCTTATCATAGTACGACTATATGTATATTTTGATGCTACGTAACATAATCATAAGCTCTCGAAGATTCGACGATATTGGTAAAAGCCATGGTTTCGCCATAAATGGTTATGCAATATTTCTAAAGCATACGTGAATATTAATTTATTCAATGATACAAATATTGAGTTTCAAGTACCATCTGGGGAAAGTAGCGATTGACAGGTATTTTTTGTATGTATGTACGAGTATGATTGCAGAAATCAAAAACTCCATTTTTTCTATAGATTTATGATTATGACACTAACAGAGAGGAAAAAAAAAGTGGTATTGAGGAAATTTACTAATTTTCATTGCGTTGATCCTACATTTATAGGAATTCTTCAAGTGAAGATAAATTCTTGTAAAAATACAAATTCTGTTAGCGAGGCGCCGCGCTGCTTCTACAACCTACAAACTTATTTACCGAGTACTATATTAGACAAACAGGCGGTAAGTCGACACGGCTCCATTGTTTGCACAAAATAGGTGACTTACGACGAAACGCGACCTCCGTGAACACCATCGCTTTTCACCGACCAACGATTGTTAATTTGACAACTGTACGGCATAAAAGTGAAAACTCGATGTTTGTTTGTTTACCTTTGCGGCCGCGGTTGATGATTTTCTGTTTTCTTTTTTTGCTTTGGACCTACCAAATAAATCTCTTGGCATTTATGATACGATGACATTGTAATTTTCGAATCTCTTCTCTTTATTCTTCAATTATCAATAAGAATTACAATCGCGTAAGTTTCCTAATTTAGTCCTATTTTTAACATAAAATGCAAAAACAGAGTTGTTATTATTTTGACGCCAATGTCTGTGGTATCATGGCTCTCGAACGGATGGACCGATTACAAAGAAAGTTCTGTTATATGAAAATAGGTTCAGCCTTTCAAAAGTTATTGAAGTAGAACGCTTGAAAGACGGGTTTTTTTAATTTGTGTGGCAAATAAACTTGTACAGCTCAACTATATATCTAAATACTAAGTTTAAAATGTCGGTAGAATCAATATGAACAAGGCAATGAACTTTAAATAATTTATTAATTGATTCACATGTACATTTCATATTCCACGATATCGTACCATTGTATGAATGCTATGCTTTCAAGTTTCCATTCTACCGAATCTTTTGTTACGACGCGGCGTGGGACAGCACAGTGGTAATTACAACCTCGTAATTTTTTCGCATAAATTGAAAATATCGCATATCGTATTGTTTGAATTGTTCCATGCAATGCACCACCTTTTGTCCGTGTTACACGAATGTGTGCGAGATGTCTCTCCTGCTCTACACTACAAAGATACCTCCAGGAGAGAAAGGGACGGAGACTGTGTCAGTGGGCGCAGGTGAACGGCCGGCACACATTCGTTTATCAGACGCCGACCGGTAGTGACGTCCCGGTGCACCTGTCGATTTCTATATCAATTTATTATATGGACGAGTTTCTCATGGGAGTCTAGAAAGCTTGTTACTGCAGATGGAAATTAATCCGATCAACTATCATTTCCACAACTTTATATTCCACTCGTTGCAAATTGTTTATATCCTGTGATCTACTAGTGGGTCGACGGATTAATAGAAGAATCTCTGGTCGAAACTGGTTTCATAAGCACAAGAAGGCATGCAATGCATGTATTGACAAAAGCCTTTTAGGGTTCCGTACCTAAAGGGTAAAAACAGGACCCTATTACTAAGACTCCGCTGGTCCGTCCGTCTGTCACCAGGCTGTAGGCTCTCATTAAATGTGTTAGTTAGATAGTTGAAATTTTCACAGATGATTTATTTATATAATATTCCTGCCCCTATAACAATAAATACTAAAAAAATAAAATAAATATTTAAGTTGGGCTCCCATACAACAAATGTGATTTTATATAGATAGTATAGTACGGAATCCTCCGTGCGCGAGTCCGACTTCCACGATGATAGTGTTTGATCAGTGATGGACGGACATGCGCGAGTTTTAAGCCTTTTAAAGGAATCTAATTAAGATATTTCTTCATAGTTTTAAATTTGTTCCTCTACCGATGCCCTATACTTGAGATATTTATAAACTTATGTTACTTTGTTGTAATTCCGCAGCACCATCTTGATCTTGATTACGCTCACACAACTATAAATTAACACTCCCGCAGTAAAGTGTCTTGTCAAGTGTAGGTCATTATTCCAACTTTGCCAATATTTATTTTAAGCATAAGTCGGCAAGAGAATATATCATGTAAAGTTTTAATCGCAGATGCATCGCGAGAAATCCTCGAGGCGATTGCGATTGGCCAATCATGAAAACAAACCTCGATGTCTAAAACAAGTTTGATTTAATACTAGAGTTTTGTCATCTCGGAACTATTAAATGTAATTGAATCTGCAGAGTAGCACGTTCGAACCAATCTAACCTCTCACGAAGCTATGTGCCGCAACACCGAAGACTATTCCAGCTTAGATTTCGTAATGAATATTACGATTTCGAGTTTCCACGACTCGATTGCTCAATCCAAGGATTCAACATTTACACTGCTGCTATAAATTGATATTCGGGTCTGTGTCGGTCGGGGTGTTTATTTGGTCCGTACGGGCCGGACTCGCTTCAGATTGTTGAATTTTAAATGCTGGGAAAATAGTTCTCCTATAGAAGCAATTGTTATCGTCTCCAGTTTGCTGTAGTTTTGATGTAGAGATAGGCCACTATAGGACTGACTGTTTTTTATTCTTCGTCTCGCCTAACTTGTAACATGGTTGACACTTCGTAGAATGGATGCCAATACTTAAATAGATAAGGGCACTTTATATACTTGCTGGAAAGAAAGATACAGGCAATTATTAGTTTTATTTCTTTTTTCATAATGGCAAGTTGCGATGCATGATGTTTAAGTTATTTTCTAAAAGTAAAAGAGGTTCAACTCAAGCAAAGTACTCGTACAGTACATCTACATGTTCAAGTATTATATCATGCGCTTTTATCATATTTGTCCGCATCAACTCTCGTAAAACGTGAACTTGGTAAAAAGCAGTAATCTTTGTTATTATCTTAGCAGCTTTCAATTATACCAACCTCTAATTACGTGGTGTTTCATTCGGAGACAAAGTATCTCGTGTTATTATAAATTAGCGAAATTGCTACGCAAGGAGTCTTTTATGAATACTTCATGTCGGCCATAATAGATAAATGAAATTTTATTGTGGGGTCCATATTTTTTTCTGTAGCTGTAATTGGCTTTATAATAGGACCGTTCTAATTGCGTCCCGAGACGGTACTGGGAATCGATAATTAAACTGGTTTCTTTTTTTTTCAGGTACGTATCACTGTGGTCTTGGCGTAACCGGGCTAGAGCCTAGGACGCTGTGGAGGATTAGTTCGTTAACTCCGATGTGTTTGCTAACTGATCGAAGATCCAGCGGTAGGTATAAAATATTTATTTTACTTGCAGAAATAAGATTAATTGGATGCTTTGCGCACCAATCTTTAGATTCTATTTATAGCATTCGTATAATTTATAGGATATGATTACGACCCATTGATTCTGATTTGGACAGAAAGAGTGGAAGGAATTGAAATTTATACAAAAGAAAACATGATCGGTCAGTCCTTTTTAAGGCAGTAGCATTGTTGGTCCATGGCAGTAGTTAATTATTTGTATAATGGAGATTAAAGTATCCTAGGGAAGTAAGATAGCTATCTAGGATCTAGAAAAAGATGGAAAGCATGCAATTCAGATACAGATATTGGTCCTGTCTCTTTGACTACGTAGCTTCGTGGTATTGTGAAATGATTGCTTTGGTTTATACCTTTTTTGCCTTTTTGAAACGTTGGGCTACCCTTGTATCGTTAAAGTTGAGATTTAAATTTAATTAATGTTAATATCAATTGGGTCATGTGTTTATGTCGAAGTTATTCTTGCATGATCTGATTGTAGCTTTATTTAAATGTATGTCATTACGAACATTAGCCTTGTCGAATACATTACTTGCGACCTCCATCGATACAAGTTCGGCAAACGATATAAATTCCTTGTTACGTATTGTTACAGTCTTATTTTTTACACGCGGATATTTCAAGCTTTTGATTGGTGTTGCAAAAAAATTGTGTACGAGGAAATATGTTTCAAGATACGTGATATGATATTTATAAAGATAGAAGAAGGATGTGAAAACTTATCAGTAAGATCTACAAACAAACACTACTAGAGTGCATGTATCCTTGTAGTAATTACGTAGGTACTGCTGTGTATAGACTTCCCTTATCTTTTACCATTCCGTCTGTTATTACCTTCTATCCATTACGTATTAAATGTATCTCGTTAATGATGCCATCACATTATTGCGTTGATATTACTATTACTACTAGCTTGCACGATGAAAACGTCCTTTAAATCGTTTTCCATCAACTAAGGCAAAGCCTCTTCATTTCTTAATCCTGTTTTACGCACTACTTAGACGTTATTTTCCCTATTTGATGCGATAGTAATTCTTTTTTATTTTCGAGAATGTGCATGCGGCCAGTACGGTTAACATTGCTCATTTGTTTAGGGCTTGCGTGGCTATTAAGCTAAACTTAGCAGTGTCTTTGTTGCAATGAAACACATCTGCAAATGTTAGATCCAATGGCCTTGACTAGCCATCAACATTATGAAGTTCCAAATGTCTACTGCAACTACAGATTCATTCAAATGTCTCTTAAATTTTAACAAAATTTCACCTATATTTTTCCCGTATAAAAATCTAAAGGTATTAGTTTTAATAGGTTCTTTTTACTCGTCAGACTAAAATGTCTTTCCTTAATTATAAACAACAAAAATATAAAGCTTAACGGTAAAAATGACAAACCTTGACCCTGGAGTAGCGGCTACGTGTCGGGCGCCAACCAGACTATAACTTGGAGCCAAGGGCATCCGAACACGGTGTTTGTCGTTGGTAAAGAACTTGTATACTTTGTATACAAAAGAAAATATGGTTATATTAAATAGGTTTTCAATCATCATCCATATTTTATTTTTCAGACGTCTATACTCTATAAGTATTGCAATCTCTTGAGTCTTGCCTTGTTGTAATTATGAACTGGAATCGCTCCTTTAGTTCGAATTATTTTATGCATCGGATAACTTTTTATACCACTTTTCGTTATAAATCCGAAAAAGAAATACACTCTCAAAATTAATTCTAGGTAATGTCGCAAAAAATATAATTTGTTTGAGTGAAATGAGCTTTATGACCCCAATAATTAGCATAAATTATACGATACTAAGTCACGTCATGTGAGACTATTCGCATGTTGACGTGTTTATTTAGAAAATATAGATTCGGACCAAATTGCTATGATAGATGAACAGACCTATGATCCTATAAAGATTCCGTTATGTCAAACGTCAAAGTGCGGAATTTGAAATATATATTCCCGCTAAAGCGGCTTGCTTGACCTAAAAAGGAAGTCAGCCCTTGTAAATATCTTAAAAGAAAAATTAATAAGACTATAAGTAAATATCGAGCCATCATTGGCTATTGAATGTCACAAGTCACAAAAAAGAACGTTGCATGGGAGCGTCTGTAATTGTCGATTGTTCTGTGCCCGAGTGCGTCGTAAACTGGCCTGTCGCCGCGTCAATTGTAGCGATGGTGTACCAGGACTTATTGATAAGTGAGGGCGGTACATTTACATGTACAGAGGGCAGGATTAGCACTGCCGACTTCCCTAAACAAGATTGTTATTGCTGCCCGTTTGTTTTAAATCCATGAATTAAAAAAAGAAAAGAAAATAGGGGAAAAAAGCGCGATCCCGGTAGCATCCTCAGTCGTGCTGCTTCACTTTCGTCAATAGTCACCCAAGGATGCCAAAGACCTTGCGAAGTAGATAATAGTAAAAATATCAAAGGGACGAAAGAAATATATGAAATAGAAAACAATAACTTCTTTTATGTGTTTGTAAATTATTGTGATGTGACTAAACGTCGCCACTGACATTCAGCGCCTTCAGTGCACCTCTGTTGGCCCCTTAAACCTTGCTCCCTGGGCAGTCGTATCCTATCCAACTATGCTGTACCTTTAAGTCGCTACAACGTCGCGATTTATAAGCTTGTGCGCTTTGGTGGAATTGGGTCTTAAATTGTTCAGTCACTTTTTTGTTTATAGCGTCTTGGGTATTCTCTTCGCACAATGTTGTAGTTGAAGCTCGTGTATCGTGGCTCAGATTTATTCTTTAGAGATAATGTAGGTTACAGTGACTTCAGTGATCCCTATTGCTGTCTTATCCTTCCCTTTTCGTTTTGTTCCTTTAATATAGTTTCCTTTGCTTTACCACATTCAACTTGTCTTCTTTCTTTATTTTGGTCTATATCTTTCGGCAATTCTTTCAACATGATTATCTAACCATTGCTTTCTTCTTATTTAAGAGCTTAGTGGTCGACTATTGTTTTAATATCTATCAAATTCATTGAATAGGAGTATTTGACTAATTCATGTCAGTTTGCATAGCAGGCTCTTGTTTGCGCCATTTGACCAATATAATTCCTATATTATACAAATCTGGACATCTAGTGCAATGTTATTCGGTTTTACTGTCTCAGCATTATCAAAACGGGTTTCGTAGGAGATATTGAACATCAAGATTCAGCTTGTTATCTCGGCTAGAGCAGCCACATCCACGTTATCCAAACCGAGAAACTTTACGAGATATTCGCAGTAAACAAACTGGCAAGGTGTTTACGATCCTCGCGACCATTTGGTTAGTTAGCGGTATTGATTCCAGTTGACCGAGCCGTGCCAAGCTCGAACAATGTCTCCGCAGTCCTTCTCGGGTGGTACCGGTTGCATTTGCATAATATGAAGAGCCACACATTGTTTACCCATTGTTTACTAATGGCGTGTGTTGTCGCGAAACAAGCCGTTGAAATTTTACAGCCCCGGGGTGAGCAGAGGTCGGAGGCGTCGATCGCGAGGATTCTTCGTGTTCGTTTGAATATATTATTAACACCTACTAATTTCGAAGGGTTTTTATTATCAACAGCCTTCTAATGTACCGTCTGACTCAACATATTAAGATACAAATACATTATCACGTTTTTATCCCTAAGCAGGTAGACAGAGCCTTAGGCCATAAGATCTAGAAGCCACTATTAGTGTGATAGTGGGCATGAAGATTGAAGGTGGAATGTGAGACCTTATTAAGGTCTACAAAGTTAGAGCAAAGCACTTTACAAACATATACAAGAATTTTTCTAATTTCCTTCCATTTTCACTGAATCGATAAGATTGTGGCCAGTGAATAGAGGTTAATAGCATACCATATGCCGGGGCAAAAAATGTAGCGGCAAATAACCTAGGGTTCGTGCGAGCATTCATTGTACTCGTCAACTAGTTTTTTAGCACAAATTCCACCTTATATTAAGTACTTCTACATTCTTGCGCTGCCCAGGCAGAATTCATTTGGAAGCCAAGGGATGCTTCCAGTTCCAGATAGCAGTTAACGTATAAACTGTTCGTTTATTAGCTTAATTACTAACATTTCTAAGATTTTTTCTTTAATTGGAGCAATACCTGAAATTTAAAATGATGACCTCTATATTTGCAGTATCGTTAAATTTATATTTTTTTTATATTTAAGACTTGTCTTAATCTAAAGATATAGGGGGACCTTTGCTTGGGAGTGCTTTATAAATAATCGTTGTTGCTATGCTGGCCGGTTGCATGTGCATTACGCACTTATAAAACAGTTAATATAAACGTTTGATTTATTGGTATGGAATAGTTGCTAGCGGCTACATTGGATTGAATTGCAGTTATGTACATTATTCATTTAATACCGTTCAACGATTCAAATTAAATATCGATGCGATCAGTCCGTGACGTAACCATTGTAATTGGTTTATGGCACACCCTGGCTGGAATATACCAGTTGCCTGTCATAGTAACCAAACGGAATTTAGTGTAGATACACACCCTTATTCACTTTGTATGCGCTCAGTTGTTTACCCAACTACAGCGAAGCGAAAAGGAGGGTTTTGTGTGTCACCGCTATAATGTATGGTCATCTGTTTCCTCGTATGTTCAATGATATCCATGGTACTTTAACAAATGAGTATCGTTAGAAGCGTCTTGGCTGTACGCTAGTTAAAGGCTATGTGATGGTATAATAAATTCAATATGGCGCCCTCTATAGGATAAAAATAATTAAAAATAAAATAAATCGAATAGTACCGCGTTTGATATCAAATAAAAAGGCTCAATCAGCACATTTTAAAAATATATACACTACTTGTTGTGTCTCCCTGCTTGCATTCACTGGATTAAAGTACTTTTCATCATGAATCTTCCCGTAGTAAAGTTTTAGTTTTAAAAACTATAATCTTGTTGTTTCTCCTTACTTCAGCATGAATCTTCCCGTAGTCAAGTTTCAGTTTTAAAACTTTAATCTTTTTGTTTCTCCTTACTATACAGTGCGCTTGTCAAGTCGACCCTGACCACCAAATAGCAATGTTTTTGTTGTTTTTTAGGTAATTTGCATACTTTATAGACATTTCATTGCTTTCTAATCAAACAATTCTAATTACATTAAGGATTAAAATGGTAGCATACATTACGCATACGATACGATCACAATCTTTACATTACGAGTACCATTATCACAGATTATTGTGTAATAGTTACGTTAACGTGTAAATCGCATGTAATTTCGTCTACGAGCCTTGTGCGATGCCACTGGGACGAAGCAATGGCTGTCGACACGCAATGCTCTTGGGGATGCCAAATTTGTATTGTACTACACAATATAAAGCACAATGCCTGTCTATTTGACGACCTCGAGGTATGACAACTAAATTCGCTAGTTTCCAACAAGTCAAATCAAATACGAGTACTTTTCAATAGTGCTTTTAATAACAGTTTTTCTGTAATAATCAATCTACAATTATGTTGAAAACTTAAACGAATAAATGACAAGTGACATTTTATGTTCTGATCAAATAAATTAGCTAAGTGGCATGGCATGAGGTCTGTCAGGACGAAAACCTTTACAAGATTTTGAAATTTTGTAGGATATTTCCAATCCATAAACAGCTGGATGAGCTGACTTTGTCATAATTTTTTTAACATGAAACAGTGAGTTGACTGACTACACTACCCACCTTTTTGTTTTAGGATTATATTATTATTTAGGCATTGCGGTTTAATATTGTAGCTAGCTTTTCGGGCGCTGCGCGGGCTGCATGCAGCCCGCGGTCTTTCGTGCGCCTGTTGAGGTAGGCTAAAATATGATTCCTGTTCAGAAAATGGGTAAGTTTGTATGGCGGCCATCTTGAATTTTGTAAAAAATAAAACAACAAATTACGCTCGTCAGATTGCTTACAACCCCCTACATTCTGGAAAAAATATCACGCCCCTAACCCTAACCGTTTTTGCAGGCCGTACCCCTTCCACATCAGGTTTCCGCAGATCTTTAAATGTCAGATTTTTCTGGTACTCACTGGAGCACCCTCTATACGACCACACATCAACCTAAACCCCACCGACCCCGCAACAGGGCAAACAACCATGTCACTGAGTGAGTGAGTGGTAATGTAGGTTTATATATTCCCTAGGAGGTGTTCCTTGGACAAATCACACTCAAGGCTGATCTAGTCTGAAAAAGGTTATACTGTGTTTTACTTACGATAATGAACATTTTAACTTCTAAAGAAATATAGTACAATATTAAACCTCAATGCCTAAATAATAATATAATCTTAAAACAAAAATTTAGGCATTGCGGTTTAATATTGTACTATATTTCTTTATAAGTTAAAATGTTCATTATCGTAAGTTAAACACAGTATAACCTTTTTAGGGTTCCGTAGCCAAATGGCAAAAACGGAACCCTTATAGATTCGTCATGTCTGTCTGTCTGTCTGTCCGTCCGTATGTCACAGCCACTTTTTTCCGAAACTATAAGACCTATACTGTTGAAACTTGGTAAGTAGATGTATTATGTGAACCGCATTAAGGTTTTGACACAAAAATAGAAAAAAAACAGTAAATTTTGGGGGTTCCCCATACTTAGAACTGAAACTCAAAAATTTATTTTTCATCAAACCCATACGTGTGGGGTATCTATGGATAGGTCTTCAAAAATGATATTGAGGTTTCTAATAGCATTTTTTTCTAAACCGAATACTTTGCGCGAGAGACACTTCCAAAGTGGAAAAAAGTGTGTCCCCCCCCCCCCCCCGTAACTTCTAAAATAAGAGAATGATAAAACTAAATAAAATATATGTTGTTCATTACCATGAAAACTACCAGCGAAAATTGGTTTGAACGAGATCTAGTAAGTAGTTTTTTTTTAATACGTCATAAATCGTAAACGGCAATTTACCTTTCATTCAATCAACTCAAATATAAAAATTAAAAAAACATAAGTACTACAAGACTTTTATATTGTTATTTGCTACTACGGAACCCTTCATGGGCGAGTCCGACTCGCACTTGGCCGCTTATTCAGACTAGATCAGCCTTGAGTGTGATTTGTCCAAGGGACACCTCCACACGCGATGCCCTTGCTAACGCCGTCAAATATGTGACTATTTGACAAAGCAGCCGCTCTACCATTTTTTGGCTCAAGGCCGAGGGTGTCTTTATGTTGAGTTGGTTTTGTATTAGACCATACTCTGTAATTGGTTAACTGATGATGATGATGGTCGTTACTGCGTCATCGCTGAATAGGGATGTGGACAAACGATGTTTTGGGCTCATTAGATAGATTATTAATAACCGGCCAAGTGCGAGTCGGACTCGCGCACCAAGGGTTCCGTACTCTTATCTAAATCTAATCTAATTGAAATTTTCACAAATTATGTGTTTCTGTTGCCGCTATAACAACAAATACTAAAAACAAAATAAAATAAATATTTAAGGGGGCTCCCATACAACAAACGCGATTTTTTATAGATAATGGTACGGAACCCTTTGTGCGGGAATCCGATTCGCACTTGGCCGGTTATCTTTTAACTTATCAATTACCACCACTCCGAAACATCTAAGCACTGTATCTTTGTGAATTTTGACTACATTGTTAAACGCAAAAATATGAATACTTTACTTTTGGATAATGTAGTTGACGGACTAAATTAAATAATATATTTTTTAACCAGTCTAAATCTCTATTGTTACCTTAAAAACCTTCTATTTGATATACCGCGGTTAAACTCAATACGCATTTACCCCATTATAGAATTAAGTAACCAATTTTTTATAACGCAATACAAGCTTTTCATAAAAATGTAACTGGTTCAAATATTAAATGGATTTTATTAGATATTAAATCTTACGACCTCTTTACCTGTATATTATTTTCGTTTTCAAGATTGGCTGTAAAAAGTAATGCGGCGTGTTTTTCGCCGAGCGAAGTATTTAAAAAAATATCTTCATAAAACGCCTGCTGTCTCATAAACTTGAGCCTTCAGTCATATATTACATACAGTTGAAAATAATTACGAGCACTTATCTGTAAACGATTTCAATTATAGTATTCTCTTTTTTAAGTCATTCGCATATGAAATTGAATAATAATTAAATGTGCTATGTTCTGTCGTGTGTAAGTTATATGCCAATGTATCAAGAAGAAAAATGTTTCGCGCTTCAAATATGCATTCGCGCACGATCTCGTCTTGTAATTAAAATGTCGCCGTAAAAAATTATGCCTCACAAAGCGAGCACATGCAAGATTTGAATGATTAAAACAGCGGGGTACGCAGTAGAAGATTCTGTAAGTCTGACTCTTCATTGACACAAGGATTTAATTTTTGATCTTAAAGAAAACTGTGAATGTTTTTTGGCTCATTCATGATTTTAAATTGGTAAAATATGAATGACGTCCTCTATTGACTTTGGAGTGACGAAAAATCGTCCAACTCTTAGTTTTCGTCTTCTTACTCATTCTTACTTTTTATTTTTATCATCAAGTTTTATCTAGTCCTTTTTCATAATCTCATCTATAGCATTGCAATCAAGCCTTGCATGTTCTCAAATTCTCAATGGTTTTCTTTTGAACACTAGTAAATTGTTACTCTCAAATTTTTATTTTACTCCCGAGTACTATTCAGCATTCTGAATCTTGTCAGATAATTTTGTGAGCTGAAAGAGTATACTTGGTGACTGCGAAGTTTATTTTGCGATTTGAGTCGACTTTTCGTTCTGTCTCCTGATTACTAAAAGCAAAGCGTTTAATTATTTTCAATTATATTTTAAGACTTTTAAGCTAATCATACAGGTTGTTTCTTTTTTGGATCTAGCTCTTTCTACCCCACAGTATAAAATCGCATTAGTGTGCATAGTACCCTAAAGCACTACACATAAAATGCAGGCTCGTTTTGTGCATGTAATGCAACCATTGCATCGCAATGTGCCGTTTTGCTTGCATAATTATGAATTTTAAAATATTCAACCAGATATCGCCGCGGATCGTATATATTATGCACGGTTTAAAAACAAAGTTAAGGTTATGCCATTTCGGTTTCAGTTATTTTTTTTATTAAAACAAATTTTAGACACAAACATTAGCATGTAATCATTAGTAAAACATTTTTTTTTCTAGCCTGTGTGTGTAGGTGTTCTGACCCACAACTCGGCAATTCCCGCCACTGATATCCATAATTGATGATGACAGTAGTGGAAATTGTCCAGCCCCCTCAGTGACTTTAAATCGCAGGTTTATAAGTAATAAATAGCCCATATGTTTAAAAATCATTGCAATTATATTACTACCATAATAAAATAAAAATAGATTTTATTTTTCACCATAAAAAATAGATTTTATAAATACGACAGTGTATATTTAAAAGTGTTGATGCTGTCGCAACACATGACAACAGCTATTTCTAACTCGTTGTCGTTGACCCCAGACGGTCTTTATAAAATAAATAGTCTCTAGAACATTATGAGACGTATCATTCATTGTGTAGAAATGCCTTGGGAAAAAAATCCTTATTGTGACTATCAAAGCCCACTTTGACAAAACAATGTGCCAGAAATAACACCACAGTCATTTATTTGGCAATTCTTTTCATTCGACTTAAATTGGAATTTTTAAACCTACTGTAAAATGATGGTTTTATTAAATCTATAGAATTTGTTAGACTAGGACATGTGAATCACTGTTCGGACAGGGAAAGCCAGGCTTCGATTTTTCCACAACTCAAAGAAGAAAATTTGAAGAATTTTGCATTTAAGTGTAAAGGAAAACAAAAGCTTAAAGAACCAGCGATGAAGAGTACTGTCCGCACTTAATTGATTTATTTGATTCAAAGTCTTGATTATATTCTACTGAAACAAGTACCTACGTAACACATACATAAAATATAACTCCTCGCCTAGTTTACTCACTATCCACATAGCCTGCACACAGTCCTTCCTGTAACTATAGCATTGGCGAGTGTGCCGCTTTGTTTGCTCGGCACACGTACACAACAGTTTCCGAGTCCAGCTCACGTACACAAACAGGGCAGTTTAAACAACGAAACATACTTATGCTACCCCTGGTAACCCTTGCACAGCATTTAATAATTCATTTGCTGCATCGACCCGCTTTTTGTAGGGAAACAAGGAGGAAAACACGCGCACTAACCGTTTCTTCGTAATGGACGAATGTACAATCAAGATACGGGTTACTAACGAATTTCATGTGCTGTGCCTTGTTCCCAGAAATGGGAGCTTGTGTGTACATACGATGTTAAGGCTATTTCGTCTATGTTTTTTGTAAAATAACAATTTTAAACTTAGTTGCTGATACAAAACCTCATCATCTTATCTACTTAGAATAAATATAATTTATGATGTTTCTTAAACTGCTGAAATTATTATAGGAATATGTTCTAGATTTTACAATTACTGGAAGCTTTTTATTTATTTTTTATTTATTTATTTAACTTCATACACAAATACAAGTGTAATGGCGGACTTAAAGCCTAAGGCCTTATCTACCAGTCAACCAAACGGGTGATGTGTTTTAATACAACGAAGATACACTTTCAATGCATCGGTATTGCTTAACCCTTTATTTACTCGTATCTTACTATCTACATTGCACTTTACTTCGAAATCTCTATCATGTAAAAACTGCCTTTGCTGCATGCAGCCTTGTGGCCAGAGGTAGAACAAGCCATAGATTGTGACATGTCTTTGATATGCATATGACTTGATGATTTCTTTGAATAGAAGTGGAAGAAAAAGGGGATCTTTAGATCAACAATGGATCTTTAATCACAGAATTAGTACTTTGAAACATTATCTTTAGAACTTTGATTTGCAGATATTTGATGCCGATTTCGGGTCGACCCATGATAAAACATGACCGTACCTCCCCTCAAGGGCTATGAAGGTACAACCTACAGCGTAAGAATATAATTGACCCACATCGCAGCATGTGCCGTTCGGTAATCGATTATATTAGTCACTCAGATCTTGGGTGGGACTGACCTCTGCCTGCATTGCTTCACTAGCGATACTATATTTATAATGTTATGAGGTCAGACGTGGAAGGGCTAAGTACCTTTGTTTCCACGTGAATAGTTGCCGTCATTTTGGAAATTGGTTCGTTCTTGTTCGATTCAAAGTATGAATAATGCATACATATGTAAAATAGGTGTAGCCGATAATAAGCTCTTGAAAAGTGGTGTATTGGAGATTGATGATGATTTTTATGTCGGTACATGTGCAGAGACAGACAACAAAGAAGTATTTTAAATATTGGAAAAGAAAAGAAGAAACAGGGAAAAGAATAGTAGGTCAAGAATCTATGTAGATATATCTAGTAGTTTTTAGCTTTTGCACTAAAATAATATTTTAAAAAATGACCTTCAATAAGAGATAAATTTATCCCACATTGAACAAAAAATTTTGACTTTGGCTTTAAAAAATCTTCTTCGAACGAGTAATTCGAATGTTTGTATAACATTACAGACAAGCAATATGAGATATTTAAAATAATCAAAGAGTGAGAGGACTGATGAGTGATTTTAGTTAAGAGATTTAATAGAAAAAGTAGATCCATTACCTACTAAAATTGTAGATAAGCTTTAAAAGTAGACAAGTCATGATTTATAGTTCCGAGAGCTAAAAGTTACGAAGTTACTTAAGTATTAAGTAAATCTTATACCTTTAAACGAGCAATTCTTGTATATTTATTTATTTATATACTAGCCGAAGCCCGCGACTTCGTTCGCGTGGACTTTATGTCTCTGGAAAATGCTCATCAGGCTGAACAACTTTTACTAAGGCGGCATTTTTATATCTCTTATAGTTTAGCTGGACCATTATGGTTCTGCATCAGGCGTTCCATTTTCCAAAATCATTTATACCCTATATGTTGCCCAGGCTTAATAGCTATATAACAAAAAAAGGTTCATTCGAATCCGTCCAGTATTTCCGGAGATTAGCGTGTACAAACAGACAAACAGACAAACAGACATACAGACAAACAGACAAACAGACAGACATTTTTTTTTAAATTCTTACTCTATTACTACGTCTCCATCGCCCCCATATTTTTTTTTGGAAATATATTTAATGTACAGACACACTTTTTTTACTGTTTTATTATATGTATAGATTTATAAATTTCTGTGATCTCGAAAACGGCTCTAACGATTTCACTGAAAATTGATGTATAGGGGTTTTTGGGGGTAAACAATCGATCTAGATTAGTCTTATGTTTAGGAAAACGCGTGTTTTCGAGTTTTCATGCGTTTTTTTCCACGCAGAATATGGTCGCTAATTTCGTCGCGCCGGCCGCCATCCGCTTAGCTCAGCGGTTAAGGATGCTGACCGCTAGAAAGAGTGTTACGGGTTCGAATCCCACTCGGTGACTTACTTTTGTATTTTTTTATGTTCAAGTTTATATATATTTTCTTTATTTTGTACTGTTTTTAGACAAGTTCAAAAAATGTAGTTAATGTTTGAGATGTAACCGACCGAGCAAAGCTCGGTCACCCAGGTACTTTAATGTTATTTGTGCTATTATAGCAGTTGAATTAAAAGTTCTTGTTGATAGTTTAATTTATTATACAATTATAATCTGTTTGCCTATCCATTACTATTTGTTATGTAATCTGCGCTATTATATGTAACAGTTTAATAAAAAGTTCTTGTTAATAGTTTATGTAGATGTTTACATGACAGTCACAAACGGATTATTATATGTAGATGATGCAGGAAAAAGTGTGTCACGTCTCCACAGCTTCTAATGCATAGGAATCGCTTTTTATAATTTAGTATACATTATTATTTTAGCGTAATACACAACCGTAAATAAATTATAAAGCAATAATTTCTAAAAGACATATTCCGGACAGTCCGTTACACGTCTCAGTTGGGTCCCGCGAACTGGTTCAACTCAAGAATCCGATATTAACAGAAGAACGAGTTTACGAATTATATCTGCTGTACTACCGACACGTCCAGACTTTGCACGAGTTTTATATATTAAAACAAAATCTTCCAGATTATCTTCACGTGGTACTGAACAGCACATCTAAATCCGTCCATGGTTAAGAACATAGTTGACAGACAATGGTAAAAGCTGCTTTATATTTTTATCTAGAGGTTTGCCTTAGACATTTACAGAATTTCAGAATAAATTCTTTCCATGTCAGTGAAAACCGCATTAAAATGCAAAAGTTGTGTGTACATGCATAAGTTTCAATGCACCTAGCTTATAAACAAAAGCTACTTAATCTACAAAGAAAGTTGGTTATGTATTTCACTCTTAAATGCCCGTACAAGCCGTACATATGTCCACGAACTCCTCTTTTAGAGGATTTTGACGATTCTTAACTACTATTCCTCAATGTCGTTTCAACAGTTACACTTTTTAAATCTGTTGTTTTTCCGAAGAAAGTTTGAAATTATTTAGTTGATAAAAAGTATGCATTAGTGTTATATGTAAATTGATGTTGTCGCATCGGCTTTCGGTGTCGGGTTAACGCCGTCATAACCGAGTCAACACCGATCATATTTGTATCTTTCGGCTTTGCCCTTGACGTCACATTCAATACGAACACCTGTATATATTTGTGCTTGTTATTTTTTAATGTTTTCTTTAGTATTGGTTCTTGGTTATTGAGTGACTTCATATGATAGATTTTATTCATGTTTGTAATGTACGGACGGTAGATTAGAATATAATTTGTCACAACCCGTTTCCTCTCCCACGGGTGTTGTAAGAGGCGACTAAGAAAGATAAAGGTAACACAGAAAACAAGCAGCAGCGTCCTCTATGCAAGAGTTATTATCACAGACTTAGATTATTGCATTTGCCTGTCCAGTTTGGCGATTATAGAATTTCATTGTAATATATAATTAATTTTGACTTTAGTACTTACAATCGTTCCTATTTCCTTTACTTTGACAAAACATATCAGAATAAGCATAGACATCATTCTGAGACTTTTGTCGAAACGGACTTAGAACATCAGTTCCTTTAGCATTTTTCAAACATGAACATTGAACATTTAATCCAAGTAAGGGATGTCATCGCAAACTCTGTTATATTTTTGTAGGACAAAGAGTCTCAGATTTCTTTGTTCTTTCAAAACTGAGATTGTGTCACATAATTGCAAAATGAGCGGTATAATCCACAGCATTTAATACTGACCTTGCTTTAAAACCTTGGTGCCTCAGAAAAAGATTAAATCTAGAATATCATGCCGCAATCAAGAGCATAATGTTTATATGATATGTACATTATCCTCTTTGGCAACGTTCCAAAAACAGTCTTGGGCGTTGCGTCTTACCGAGACGTCGAGACTTTCAGGCAGCGACCTTTTATATTATTTACGTGGGGATATCCTATCCTCTGGCGTCTTGGTTAGGCAGGCAGAATTATGTCGAATCTCTACCAAAGCTTGTGGCCAGTGACCAAGCTTTTGGTGTGGGTTTTACAAATTTTCCAAAATATACTACGTTTATTGTAGTGCATTATTAAATCCATGACTTTAGATACTTAATTTTGCATTGTTTCCACAAAATTCGATAAGTGAATTAATTTGCATAATGCAAAAATATTCTTTTCCTTGACATTGTTCGTCATTACAAGCAGTTCAATATTTCAAACTATTGTAATCGTATTACATTTTACACTGAGTATATATTACTTTTTAAGGCCGAATTGGATCTGCTGCTATTCAGATGTATGGCATTCGCATAGCAATACATAAGTAACAGTGTCAAAACGATCTATAGAGGCAGCCGTATAGCCTCACTAATACTTAGTTGCCAAACTGCATATCTATTCACCGGGAAAATTATTTTAAATATTATTTTGAGTGAGGTGATTTATTTCTTTCTATCTAATAATAAATGGTTCTTTCTTAGTCCTTAAATTGGTTATCAACTTATCACATTTCTTTGTATTGTTGCAATCGTTGTCTAGCGGCAAATTTTTGTTGTAATATACCTACCTATCTTCAATATTTTTGTCCCTGTCAGCTGACTAAATTCAGCAAACCCAGATATACTTTGATTTCTTCAATGTATTACTGATGTCTTAAAATAAATAGTATGTCCATCATAAATAAATAGAGTACTTATATTATTTCTAGTCTATCTTTACGAACAGTCCATATTTGAAGTGTCCCGAGACAAATGGTGTAGTAAATTGTTTCGCGTTTTCTCACGGTTCGCACGCGTCATTACTTCCAACCAAAACATTGATATTATGCCTCACCTTGGCATATATCATCTACGTGTTTGGATCTGTATCCATGTACAACACTTTAAATTACCCCCATTAAGGACATAAAAAAGATGTCGACTTATCGTGATTGCCTCGTTTTTTTTTCTCAATGTTTTTATATACCCAGATCTCGCTTCGTATTTTTTGTTCTTTATTATCAGGTTTCTTCGTATCTGACAAACTGCGGTTTCTTTGTGGTATTCGTAATTAATATTACTTTTTTAGTCGAAATTTAATTCCTGTGGCTCAATTCCTTACATCATCGAGATAAGCGTAGTGATAATGATCAGTGAAATGTATAGGATGCCGCGCGGAGTTGTTTCTAGTTTTTCGACCATGAAAAAATATTGATAGCCAACATATTAATTTATGCATGCGTGCTTCTTACAAATTAAGTAATTAAAAAGTCTACTAGTTTCATGTTTCTACATTATTATGAACTTACTTATAAAGGTTTTAATGATACTTTTAAAAAACCGTATATTAAAACAGTGATTGTACGAACAGTCGAACCATAACTACGAAATTGATTCCTTTACAAAGCCTATCATGAAATAAGTAAGCAATTTTAATCACTGAATACAGTATTTGTTTTAAAATTAAATTCCACATCGCGCGACCGTATCAAACGAGTTTTTAAGTTCATTGAAACGTGTTAAATTAAAGCGAATGTTTCCAATAATATCTGTACCGACATCACAGAATTACAGACATATCCTTTGTGTGTTCTCGAATTGGGTATTTTAATATGTACGGAGTGGGAACAAGGATGTCAGTGGAAAGGTCAGTCGGTTGAGGAGAGACCGGTCAGCCTTGAGCGGCGTAATTCACTTTCGTACTCAAAAAGGCCCTTCGCATGGCCTCATTTCTCAACAGCCTGCTTTGTTCAACCTGCCGGTGATTTCGTGGCTCGTTTTTGAAGATACGAATATCTTACCTGTAGTCATGTAATGAGATACCAGGAAAGATAAGTTTTCAGTTCAACGAGCCAGCGTTTTTGACTCCTGTGGTCACGACGCGATTAAATTGGATTTGGTTGAAGAGTACCTACTGGAAACGAAGGCTGCATTTTTTGTAACACACCTAGTTTATACACAAGTTTTTCGGTACGCTGGCATCTCGAATGTAATTTTCAGTTGAAATTGTGATTTTATCAATAAATATCATCCGTTTGTAAGATACAACTGAATTAATTTTATAACCCTGGTCGTAACTTCCCACCATTTCCGTAGGGCTAGAGCCTTCTCGTGCGGTACTTGGAACATATAAATAATAATCGAAACAGAATCGATTCCACGACGCGTCATATGCAATCCGAACGTATCTTCTTTTTTACTATTTGTGTTTGTAAATCGATCGGAAATTGTTGTTTTTAACCGACTTTGAAAAAGGAACAGGTTATCAATTCGTCAAAATGTATGTTCACCGATTACTCGAAGGCGCCTAGATCAATTTGGAAAATACTTTGTTTGAACGGGAATACTTGACAGGTGGTCCCATAATTTTTTTATCAAAACTAGTTGTGTAGTTTAGTTTTGAAGTCGGATTTTAGTTTTTGAAAAATATTATAATATAGGATGAATAAATCAGTGTAGGTCAGATTCTCAGACATAGAACTAAATAATATTATTGTCTCATGCTTAATTTATTTTATTATTAAATTAGAGGTTCATCTTCTATATATATAACAATAATTGTCTAATCATTATTCAAATATTAAATCGTGATAATTTTTTCCCTTTACCCCGAAAGCTTCACATCAGAATGTTTTAATGGACCACCAACGGCGATACCTTACCAAAAAATAAAAATTTCACCATGTTTATTACGCTAATTATAGTATTTCCTATAATTATAGGATAACCATCCGTTAGTCGAGACCTGCCCCTGCCATGAGCGATCATGCCACAGCCACAGCTATTACTTGACAATTATAAGAAGAAGAAAAAAATAACTGTAACAAGAAGCGTCTTGTCCAATAAAAACGTCTTGTATTCCTGGACGTTTGAGATGCATTAAAGCCAGTTGTGCACACTTCAAATAAATATTTTTTCGACAGCAGTGTTGTACTTGTAGTGCTAAATTTCCTTTGGTGAATGTTGGATAACCCTTCACATTGTTTTATAAACTATTACCCGCGCCTAAAGTAGCCTATGTGTGAATCCAGTGTGTCAGCTTCCTGCATACCAAATTTTATCAAGATTGATCCAGCCGTGTGCGCGTGAAGAAGTAACAAACACACACACTAACTTTCGACTTTATAATATAAGTGTGATTGTAGTAAAATTAACCTTTGAAATTCGTTTAATTAGGTACTCCACTTTTAAGGTTTAATTGACTAACATTGACTACCTAATAAAAAAATACGTTCATGTTTGAATTAATTAAATTAATGGTTGACGTGTCAGGGGATGGACGAGAAAGAGATTGCGCAATAACCACGACGCTCTCCAACGTGAGTGGTCAGCGAAAGCAAGAAATAGAGACACATGAAAGGAAATGGGATAAACCTTTGCCAAGCTGTCGGAAGATATAGGTTAGATAAAAAATACGTGAACACCAATTACATCCTCGTTATAAAAGGAATTGTGTTCGAAGTACGGACCGTACCCAGTGTTATTTAACTTGCGAAAGTGCTAATAATGGGTACTCCCACCAGGCCACCAAGCTATATATTCGTATGAGCAGGGATGAGCGTTTTAGAATTAGATATGCACGATCGGAATTGGAAGAAATCTTATTGTTTGATAAAAAGAAGTAGAAAAGATTAAAAAGTTAAAAAAAATAATTACTTCCACGATTTATATCCACGATTGTACTCTAAATGCGGCACGTGTTTGAATGCAGCCTATTAATTTATACAATGTTCGAGTAATTGTGTATGATTACTAGGAATCCTTTCAACATTTAGCTTAGGAACTTAATTATTTAGAAGTCAGTAGTAGTAGTTGCTAGCAAGAAATCAGTCTATATCCTATTGTATACATAATGTTTTATTCAATAAAAACCATTATGTGATGCTCTGTGACTACCTGACATTTATAACATCGGACGTAAGTTATATAACATTAAATATTTATATGAATTCTTCTCCGACATATTATGTCAGAGAAGTATAATAGTAATATATTTGTTGTATTCTGTTTATATTGAATTAGAAATAGTTTCCTAGATTTCCTGTATGCTATAATTTGTAAATACTTTTTTATTATAACAGCATCGCTGGTAATTGAGTATTTATGTTGATAACTCATATTCAAATTTCTTAAAAAACGAATGATCTTTTAAGAATTAACTTATTTTAAAATGCTGATAAACGCTAGAAACCTAATTTGTATTTCGGAAAGGACCTTGAAATTGATTGTCTAATAAAATTAAAACTAGGCGGCTTAATAAAACAGCAGATTCACATATTTTTTGAAGATCCTTCGCATTTTACATGTATAAATAGTAAGTTTTAAAAAAATACATTGTTTGTACAAGCTTGTATTGTGGGAACAAATTACTTATGAAGACAAATGAAATAAGCCCAAACTCGATAAAGTAGCGTCGTGTTATTACTGAATTCCATCGACCACCTTCCGTCTCCGTGATTCCTAGTCAATGAGGTTATGTTTTTTTATAACTGAGTTCCATCGAAGAAATCTTAGCTTCATCATCAGAACAGCTCCATGACTGTATAATATTGTATTGTCATCCGACTTTGAAAAATGATGATGATGATGATTACACAAATAGGTATGTAGAATTTTCAGCTTAATCGGTTAAAGATAGCTGGATGAAAATTGAGTTGCAAGATTTGACCTCAACAAACAAACGTACATACATGCATACAATACATAGCAAGTTAAATAAAAGCTTGTAAAAAGATGTGGTATCAAATCAAGAAGCATTATGCTTTGGAATGGTGCGTCACGGACGGTATCCCACGCCCAAATTACGGTTCAAAGCGTTTCAAATACGCGTTTTCCAACTGAATTACTAGCATTTAAATATGGGACCCTATGCACACGCACCATTGTGCATGACGAACATCTTCCCAAGGTCATACAAGTATCTAAGTATGTAAATTATTTATTACTTATACAATCTGTACTACTCGACGGTATTAGGCACAGATTATTATGATAGTAGTAAGTATTGTTAAGTTGTCACTTGTATCAGATTTTTAACAACTGAGACCAACGCCATTGTTTAATGCTCAAGCCAACGTCTAATCTTTTCGATCCGAAAGCGCAATTAGATTGAAGTGAAGCTTTGATCTTGCACGATCATTACAGGACTCTTGTAAAGGATTCTCCATGTTTTAAAAAAAGTGAATGTGTTTTGCCTGTGTACTGTTGTACTTATTGAAACATGCATTCCAAAGCCTGATCACGAAGCTGACAATCTGTGCAAATGCCCGTTGTTCGTGTGGTCTCGGGCCAAGGACTGCCTTTAGAAGGGACGAGATTGTTATTGTTGTTAACATTCAATTTAATGTGCCTTCAATACATTAAATTTATCAGTGTTACAAGTCAATCCCGGCGGCCTTTTTAACCTTTTTCGGCAAGACGTTGACTTCAATAACATGGGTCGCAGAGTTAACCAAATTTGTTTCCTCCTAAACTGGAGGCCGCTGAATAAATTTATGTTTTAAGATTTTATTTATATTCAAGGTGTTGTTGGCATTATATTCACTATTCTGTGTTATCTTTGTTATCGCACCACGTATGAAAGTCTTTAATTTGATCAAAGGTGTTATTGAGGCTTTGCGTATTTGTCAAAATAGTAAGAAATCAGCTTTGAAGTGAAGCATTAATGCTGTTAAATCCCCTTTTATGAATACTATCATGCAAATGTAATGTTCGAGTAACCACCGATTTCATGTTAGTATAAATCGAAATTCAAATGAATCTTCTATAAAATTACCAGTAACGTTTTAGACGTAAATCTAATATTTATTGCTTAGCATTTACACCCAACGTAATAAGATCTGCGTCGTAAAACTGGAAGCTCCTAAATATTCTGATAAACTTGTTTTATGCCTCGCGCCCTAAAATAAATGCTAAAGGTTTATACGGCGCAATTGACATTATTTGATCTTCGCGTATGGTAACGTTCCTAATGCGGACAGAGTTTTGTCCTAAAATAGGTGTAGTCACATAGCATGTCAAGCTGTGTCACAAACTGTGTAGTCACGTTCTAAATAGTCCACGTGTATTATATTTCATAGCGTTGTGTCGCGATTCATGACGATGCTTCTGTGCATGTATCATCGTCGCATTGTGCAACCAGATGTGCTGAGGCAGGCCGTGTGCCTGTTCACAGGAGATTACCCAACCAGTTTCAGTCGCAGTCGATTTCCTAAGCCTGCAATGCGGCGTGAGGTTTTTGCCATCCGTTCGGGTTGCTAGATCTATGAAGCCGAGTAGTGAAAGTGTGGCTTTGGTTACGAAACGCCTGACGTCCCCGGACGCATGGGAACTTATCGCATACACCACCGAGCGCATATCAAATGATTCACCCAAGGTTTTTACGTATTTTTAAACAGATGTGGTGAAATTGGTGCCTCTGTGGATGCACTTTCAAAGGGCGATGTGGCGAGCGCATCGGACCGCGGTTCCTGTGACATGCCCCTCGCTCGACTGTCTACGTGCATTCACGCTGCATTCCCATTTAATCTAAATGCTTGCGTTACCTATAAATTGTAATTCACTGTTAAATTGGTCAGACCAGACCCATTGGACTCCTTGTGTGCTCGTTTGTTACTGCATGTAAGTACATTGGCAATATCGGTATATCATATCATAAATCGCATCGCACCCAAACATTCGTATTTCGAAGGAAAACAGATTTATTAATTTCCGTTGAGATGAAACGATTGATAAACATGCGTCTTTCCTAATATTACACACGACCGTGCCCAGACGGACATTATGATCACAAACGAATTCCCCTTGATCGCACGTAACTCTTCATTAAGTATCTAAGGATAATATTCCACGAAACACGGATTGCTGATGATCTTAAACGGATTATGATTGGCCTGGTGATTTAGATTCGCCCAGTAACAACAACGTAACGTCTTACATAATATCGTTATAATCACAATCATTATTCAGTCAGTTTTCTTCCTCGTGGTTAAGTCGAGATTTAGTTAACTCTTTCCGAGCGTCTGCCTATTTGTCACAATTTAAGTTACCGTCAGCATCGCATGTTTCCGCACATTACTTGACTTTAACAAATTAAATTTTTGCTAAATCTATATGTAATTGCAATAAATTGGGCACAATTTGTGGATGTCGCATACTTGCGTGGAGCTAAACGAGCCTTTGTGTAAAAAGTGAAAAACTGCTCTTTAAACGGGCGGAATGCCAAAAGATAATGTCACAGTGCTAATTATGAGCTCTGTCGGATAACTTTATTTCTTCAAAATATATTTGAAGAGCTGAACGCGTCTTTAGGGTTCCGTAGCCAAATGGCAAAAACGGAACCCTTATAGATTCGTCATGTCTGTCTGTCTGTCTGTCTGTCCGTCCGTATGTCACAGCCACTTTTTTCCGAAACTATAAGACCTATACTGTTGAAACTTGGTAAGTAGATGTATTCTGTGAACCGCATTAAGGTTTTGACACAAAAATAGATAAAGAACAATAAATTTTGGGGGTTCCCCATACTTAGAACTGAAATTAAAAAAAAATATTTTTCATCAAACCCATACGTGTGGGGTATCTATGGATAGGTCTTCAGAAATGATATTGAGGTTTCTAATATCATTTTATTCTAAACCGAATAATTTGCGCGAGAGACACTTCCAAAGTGGAAAAAAGTGTGTCCCCCGTAACTTCTAAAATAAGAGAATGATAAAACTAAAAAAAATATATGATGTTCATTACCATGAAAACTACCAGCGAAAATTGGTTTGAACCAGATCTAGTAAGAAGTTTTTTTTTAATATGTCATAGACTGCAATTTACCTTTCATTCAATCAACTCAAATATAAAAATTAAAAAAAAATACTACTACGGAACCCTTCATGGGCGAGTCCGACTCGCACTTGGCCGCTTATTTGACGTTACCTTTATCTCGTTGAACCAGTTTAACCTAAATGTAAATGTGTATCAGCAGGTGGCCTTTTTTGTTAATTTTAGAATTAATGACGTAGACATTTATTTTTTAATCTTAATTACGTCGGAATCTTAGTAACACACCAAGAAGTCCCTGATCTATGCTTAATGTTAGTTAATGTCAGGCAGTATTTGTTTCTAATTGTTGAGTTGAGTTGATCGTAAATGTATAGTATGTTAATAATATTGCTATTTTAGGAAGGATATAAAAGAGAATATGGCAAACACAATAACCTTTGCTTGCTTTAATGACGATTCTCAAACGAAAAAGAGGCACATTACAGCAGTGAGTCTATTTTGACAACTATTATAATGAATGATAATATTTGTTATTCTGAATCACATCTGTATTTGGTATAATTGGACAGTGAAGTGCGAAAACTCACACAAACACATCGTATCGTATCAATATAACTATGTATGCTATATAAACCTAAAAATGTATGCCAATATATGTTTACTACATTGCCCTTGGGAGTTTATGAGTTGTTTTATGACCATGGCAAAAGATTCGAATAGACTAATAGTTATTTTCGAAATATCCGGTAAAACTATTAGATATCTTTAACTTGAAGTGTCGAGTGCTGCGGATATTTCCTAGATTCTCTTCGTCATGGAGCTCGTTCTGAAATATTTAATCATGTCTGGAGTTCAATCAAAGCTGAAAATTACATTCTATATCAATTTATTTTATTCATCTAGAAAGGATGTATAAAAGAAGAGATTGATGAGTTTAGATGAAGCAAAAGATGTTCGTCAGGATCGTAGCAAGTGGAGGTCCATAGTCTTTGTCTACCCCTGTGGGAAACAGGCGTGTTATTATGTATATCAATTCTTAATTCATAGAATGCTCCCAAAATTGCTCCCGTTCGCAGTTGACAGCAGAGTGACCTCTCTTAAATTTAAATAACGTGACGGTACGTTAACGTAAATACGTATTTCCAAACGTCCGGACACTGAGGACGCAGCCGCAGTCATTCCATAATACAGTACACAATTAGGCCAATGCGTCAACAATGACGCCAGCGTCACGCACGCTACACTTTAAACGGGCATCGTTTTGCATTGCAAGTATAGAATCTAAGATGATTTATGTGTATTAACGGGACTTATCACGATCTTTTTTTGTTAGGTAGGTATCTCTAGTTGATCCCCGAATAAGTGCTTTTTTATCCAAGTTCTAGATATCGATTATCGGTACGTTAACGTAAATACGTATTTCCAAACGTCCGGACACAGAGGACGCGGCCGCAGTCATTCCATAATACAGTACACAATTAGGCCAATGCGTCAACAATGACGCCAGCGTCACGCAAGCTACACTTTAAACGGGCATCGTTTTGCATTGCAAGTATGGAATCAAAGATGATTTATGTGTATTAGCGGGACTTATCAAAGAACCTTTTTTGTTTGGTATTTCTAGTTGATCCCCGAATAAGTGCTTTTACATCCAGGTTCTAGATATCGACTATATTTATTAATCATCATCAATGATATCATCATATGCCTTGTGGTTTCCGGCAGAGTAGAATAGGGCCACTCCAAGTCCTCCCGTGGATGTCTTAAAAGGCGACTTAGGAAATACAAGCTAAACAAAGTTTATATCTTTAAATGTCGGACGCCCGGAGCGGGCGTCTGATGTATTGTTTTACTATTGTGTCTGCTATGACGACGTTTGAAGGGATAAATATCATGAGACGTCTCCAACCCGTCTGGCCAGCGTGGAGAGTGTATTCCAAGTCCTCTGGCTGCTCTGGCCAAGTATGGCTCTGGTAGTACAGAGAGGGTCGTGCTCCTGCAGTGGAGACAAAAAGACCTGATGACTAAATCATCATCAATAAATTTAAGAAATAGGTTCTTCTCAGTGAAGTATTTTTTCATGTCTCTATTTTGGCTATATTGATAATTAAAGAGCTTTATTAATTAAAATAACTAGTCCAGTAACTACTTTGACTTGACCTACCTTGTATGTCCTAAGAGGATTATTATGAAATTAAAAGCTATATCTTTACTGTGCGGAAGTATAGCCTTTATACCGCATAAACTTATTGCACGCCTCATAAGCGTAGCGTTGAGGTAGTGCTCTACTCTCAACAAGTCAGGGTCAAGCATTTAAATATTTGGACATTAACTGTCTGTATTTTACTATTGCAGCAAACATAATCACCCGTTATATATAGTACAAACCACCCAAGTGCACTTTTTATCGGATTATCTACAATTAGTGCCTTTGTCGTATATCCAAATATGGCTTCTAAAGCCAAAGCGAAGTTTGCTTAAAAGACTGATAAGTCTAACGGTATATTTAAATCTTTTCCTTATTTTATTTCTTGATTTCTCGAGTAAAAAATATTGCATTTGTAGGACATTTACTCTGACAGTTAACACTTTTAGCATTATAAAGTGCCATTACATAACAAGGTGCTAATAACCAGAAAATCTGGTCAAGAGTTAAAACATTACTAAACAACAGTAATCTTTTCGCAACACTTATAATGTCTAGCTAGGACGTTAACTACCACTTTCAAATAGGTACCCTAATAGTCTTCGTTAGTCTCTTCTTACAGTGAGACGCAAGAAGACTAATTCTAGGCAAAACAGGTTTAACAAGCTGTAACATCTCATCGTTTTAAATATATAATTAAAGTAATAACAATAGCTTATATATATAAAAATGGATGGATACCTTTGTTGTCCAACTGTGGGACACGAAAGGTCGATAGATTAAGACGATCATCATCAGGTATTCAGAACCCCAGTACTTCTGAGCTGCGGAAGGGCTTACTAACATTAATTCACATAAAGTTTCCTTAAGGCCATACCCAAATTTTCCGGGGTCCAGTGGCGCCCTCATTTAAAATAAATCATTTAAAAGGAAACGGAGATATCATTTAAAATTGTGCCTTGATCAAGCCCTAGATAATCCTTTAAACTATTTTATGAACTACAGATTATATTCTTAAGTGAGAACGTGAAGCTTTTCTACGCACATTGGCCAAAAGTGGCCGTTTTTCCCAAATGTGCGTAGAAAAGCTTCACGTTCTCGCTTTAAACTATAAAAAGTAGTTTAAAAAATACTTTGAATGAGTATCTAGAACTTGGTCAAGACACAATTTTAAATGGTATCTCCGTTTTCTTTTAAACGATTTATTTTAAATGAGGGCGCTACTGGACCCCGGAAAATTCAGGTATGGCCTTAAACCTAGATCGTCAGTTCCGCTGCATCCGCTGCACTCTGATCTTTTTTGATTCTTTGATTCTAACAAACCTACCCTAAACAATCCCCTGTACGTTCAGTGACCAGTCGATCTTCACCTTGCGGGACACTTGGCCAGTCAGACATAATAATAACCATAAATATTCAGGAGGACTCCATGACTCGATGCTGGGAGTACGCATTGCTACCGCTTTCGCAAGTTAAGCAATCCTGTGGTTCGCACTTTGATGGGTGGTATTAAAATTCTCGAGCTCCTCCATGCTTCGGAAAACACAATAAGGTTTTAAAGCCGGCTTTTATCATTGAATGGTTGTCGTCAACTTAGATGCCTTTAGGCAGCTTGAAAATCTGACTTACATACTCAAAAACGAAACAAACAAAAGATTGTTCAGGAAAGTGTTAACGAATTCACCCTTAAAAATTTAATTATAAAATATCGCACGAAATTCTATAAACACCTCAATATGAAGAATTAATTGCATTTAATTTTAGTTCCCATTCAAATGTCTAACATTTATCTCTTATTTTTATCTTGCAGTAAATAGGACACGATATGAGCAATCCTGCCAACTAGCCGCCACCGCCTTCTCAATGGCTCTCAGCCCGTATCCCGTTAATTGCAGAACACTGTCGCCGCTCGCCACTTCTGCCTATTGTTCCAGCCACGACACTTTCTAACATAATCTCTGCTCCCTATCTCTACGTAATGACGCTGCCAGCTTTTAGCGTTCGTGAAGCACCACCATATTTTCTAATTGCTTATTTACTTCACACGTCTTGATTGTGATTTGTGGTTTTAAGTCTGTCTTGTTAAAATTCCTCATTGCAATGCATGATAACGACGGAGTTTTTTCAATTAGTAACAACAATTTATAGGAGAATACTCTTTACATAGTTACTTTGCGAGTTGTAAGATGGAAAGTTCTTGATTAGTAAGTAGGTTAGCCCATATATTAAAAATGGGAATGAGACAAAACGCCAAGTTGCTGGCTTACCGCCTATTTGTAATAGATCTTTACAGATATATTACAAAAAATCAAATATGAGCTTATCTTTATGATTTGTTCAAGTGCTATATTGTGTATCCTCTGTATGAATAGATAAGCATGTTTATCGCATACAGGTGTGTCAAAGCTTTATCGTAATCGCACTTCCCATGGTTTGTATACCTACGCATACTATCTATATTTGCCTCTGAGAAAGTGCTAATGGAATTGACCCCTCCTCATGTGAAAATAACTTGCTTATAAAGCTGTTAAACGATTTAAGTACTTTATTCCCATTCCCAATCAACTCTTTCCTCGACGATGATCTAGTTATTGTGTCCCATAAAAAAGGCTGCTTCCTTCACGTAGTCTTCTTTATTGGCCTTAATTTGAGTTCTGATTAAATTATCAGGTTTTATTGTGCGTTTCTTATCTATCCAAGTCTGGGTGAGTGGGTGTGCACGAAATATCTCGTATAATTACGATCTCGACGGAGCTCTAATTCGTGAGTCACGGCCGAGTGAAATGGTACGCGGTTCATGATCGCGCCCGCGTCGGTTCCTTCAATTACGTTACAACGCGTGATGTGAATTGTAAATTATAGTACTTACAGATTTGTCATTGCGCATGTAGCGAATGCGAGGCTTTCACCTTCTTTAAAATTTTCAAATGTCATACAAATAACTATCAAACTTTCGATTTGAAGTCACGATGCAAGATAATGATCCCCTATTATGGATGTTTCGTTTGATTGATAGACCCTCAGATGGCTCTAGACGGGGGCAATAGGAGTGCATATTGTTTGTGTGTGCCGATAAGTACACAATCATTATATTGTCACTGAGCGTCGAGTAGTGTGGGCTGGTAACGGTTACGGTGCGCTGTCTAAAACTGGGACACTTCGACATCGGCGTATGTAATCCTATTATGAGCTCGTTAACGTAATCCCCCTTGGACCTCAATTCTGCTTAAGTAGTTTCGACCTTTTGTTGTCTACTTTTACTATTCGTTTTCTAATCAGATCTGGCATATGAATCACATTGATATGTGGATAGAACGTCTAGACTAGCTGAATCATCCACGGTGGTCGATTGTATTGGATTCGCTTCGATAAAACTCAATGTGTCATCACCACATAATGCAGAGGTCATCAGTTTAGGCATAGCCCATTATGCCAAAGAGTAGGTATATGATCTATGCTTTGTTTTGTTGACTCGTAAATTATAATAAATGACCCACAAAGTATCACATCCTTAGTTCCTCGTGGAGTAATGACGACAAATTATACTACTAAAAGCATGCCTCGTTTCGACTATAATTTGTAAGTCGTTTATAAAAATACTAGCTGCGCCCCGCGGTTTTACCCGCGCTTAAAGGAACAAATGTGTTAATCCAGGGTTTCAGCTTCCTGTACCAAATTTTATCAAAATTGGTCCAGCCGTTTGCGCGTAAAGAAGTAACAAACATACATACACACACACTCACAAATAATAAATTAGTGTGATTCTTAAACGTGTTCAGTACAGTTTTCTGAAATGTCAGATGTTTCTTCAGTCGCAAGTCGCAACGCAGCAACTAAATAATTTATTTGCATATACTATTTGTAATTATATGCAATAACGACCTGTCAGGCTACATTCCTCTCAGATAGACTCGAGTTTTGGACTGGGCATGTTCGAGATATAAATTATTCATGTATTTTGTATGAATGCAGCGTGCCTGAGATAAAACCATCCACAAATTGCCTTCAAGTGGAATACGTGGTTCTAAAAGCCCAATTTCTTGTACCCATTGTCAACAAGCCGATGCTATCACATGAGGGCGTTGTCACGATTAACAGAATTTTTCAAACGATAAAATATTTTTTTCTTTTACGATGTACTCGGTGCTTGTTTACTTCGTGACTTGTTAACTACCTACCAGGTATTTTGGGTTGGTACGTGTAGCAAGTACCATCGGAATTAGGCTTTGCTTTAGATATGGCTCACTGGTTGATGGGAACCATGATATTTAGTTATGTTTCTTAGCATTTTGTATTATAGTTTTAATGTTATCATTTATGGCGTGACATTTAGTGTAATTACAAATACTGTTACATTTTCTCAATTTTTGATCGTTAAGAGCACATGTATGTATAAATCATATTATGGATTATCTGCTCATTAGAAGTTACAAAGTCATCGCCACATATAGCCACGATCCAAAAATAACAGTAACCTCGTTTCTGTATAAGCGCACGACAAGTAACCATATACCGTCGCATGCCAAGGGCGTAAAATTCTCATCTCATTGCATATCATCCTGAACTCGATAGAGGCAGATCTTGGCTCGACTTGCCAGCTTCAATTTAAACCCATGACACTGTTTGCGCTGGAAGAGGTGGTGACTTACTTTCCTCTTATACAAATTTACAAGAGTAAATGAAATAATCGTAACTTATGTAAATCCTACGAGAATTCACAAGCATTATTGGCTAAGTTGTACTTATTATTGTGATAACATCCATTGACGCTATTGCAGTTTATTTTGTTAATGAATGTACATCATTTTGTTATTCTAGAATAAATAAAAGAAAATTTAGTTTCACTTTTTATTATTGTTAACTTCGAGATCAAATCTTTGTAAAGGCATGCCACCGTTATGACTATATCACAGTTGTTTTGTTACGTTGTACTTCATTCACTATCATCGTCTATTATACACTCATCGTCGTATTCTCCTTTAATATTTTTATTGATCCTTTTGTCTTCTGTACATACAGTATTTAAAAAAGGATTTATTTCGTCTACAATAATAAACTTTTCATCGTTTTCATAGTAACTTTGATCAGCTTTGAAAATTATTTCGCATATTGCTTGTTGCACCGCATTCTTTGTAGTTTCCGAGTATTTTTTCATTTTGAATGAGATGAAGTTTGAAAATGACTTGATTTCATCATCAGTTTCCGAGGTGTTCGCGACGGGCTGTGATTGTGCTAGCTGACAGTGGGCAGGTGTATTATTAGTAGTTGTACTTATAGATTGCTTTGCGATCTTCCTTAATAGCCCTGAAAACCGCGGTCGTTTGTTATTCGAAATTGGCGGCTGGATGTGATGTTTTAAAAGAGTTCTTTTGAGACTGGACGAGCTTTCGTTCTCTTCCATCTCATCGTCCAAGTTGTCAGATCCCTGTAGATTAAAAATATTTAGTTAATACGAGTAACTACTTTAACATTAAAGAAAATATTTGTAACAAAATACTTTTACTAGCAATGATTAAATTCAACATAAATTAACCATATATTAAGAGAATATTACCATACACTTGCTCGTTCTGTACAGGTAGTTGTTCATACTGTTTGTATAGCTACTTAATTACTTATAAAGAAATGTAATATTGTATTTTATTTACCATTTGCCGACGTTTCCTTTCAGTCTCTTTGTCCATTAAAAACATCATTTCTTTAAATGCAAACCACGTGCTCATACACATGTTTGATGTGTCTGTAACAATTGTTATAAAAAATATCTATAAATAAATATGGTAAAAATACCACCCAAAGATCGGTCTAATTTGTCATATTAGAAATCCTTGGGGGAGGCCTATATCTAGCAGTAGACTAAAATAATGATGAACATTTCAACAAGTTAGTTCAATTGTTGATCAAATAAAAGTACTTAGTTGTTCAGTGTGTGTAATAAAGGGCTGCATTGTGAACATACTCTTTATGATCGCAACAATATACCTAATTTGCACTATCACATAACACGTGTCTTTACTACGTCACACCGCGACGAAATTATATTCTAGATATATTTACCTCCATTACTGTCCTCTATCTTATGCATAATCTTAGCCTTCTCACGACGAAAAGACGACATCAATATATTCATTTTGTGTTTACACTCCAGCGCCGGTATGTCAAGCTTCTCCCCAATCTCTTCCCATAGTTGCGGCTTCATAGACTTCTTATAGTAGAATGGATCTTTCTGATCCCACAGCATTGGTCGTGCTCTAAACTCGCGTATCAGCTGTATACAATTCATTTCAGTCCAGTTATCGAGTAAAGCGGTAGCCATTATTGAAACACGTAACACAACACACGTTGAACTTAGTGCTTAGGAACGCTACACTACACTGAGCAAGATGGCGGTTGCGATGACTTGTTGGCAACGAGGATTTTATCGTAGCGTTGCAGTAACCCGCACGTGATATAGTTATCCTTTTCTAGCACGCAGGAAGTGTAATAACTGCGACCGAAACAGACATATCATTGTTGTTATCTCTTACAATGTCGGTCATCGCACTGTTGCTGTATCTGCCGTAGTGTTGTATTGTACGTGTGTATTTACGGCAACCAAGGACGCGCGCAACGCATGGAGCGCCTATCGTCACGTGCATTCTGCATATTGACAATAGACATGAATACCTTCCATACCGACAATTGATAGTTCGACAACAAATGCAATTGCATTTTAAGCACCTGTTTAACATTTGTTTATGTGTCTGGCTTTTTGAAACATGTCATTCCTAAACATGAATTCTCAGAATTGAATAAAATAAATAACACAGGAAACGTTGTTCCTTTTTATAAAATTAATCTTTTGTAGCTGGCAGCTTACATTTTTATACCCCGGTATAAAATCTTGCCTCAAGTTTTCCTAAAATGTAAAACAACAAATCTAAATTAGGACCCCAGACATATAAAGGGAAGAATTACCTTTATTTGTCTGTGATTAGGACCTTGAGACCTGTTGACCTTAACATCATAACAAAATTGAAGATACAATTTATTGATATCCTTCGACCTCACGTGACTTTTTATTAAATTCGCCTTGAACCAATTCGACAGTGAGCAATCTTCCTAGATCAACACTTAAATGAAATTACGAGCTCGTGCAGATAAACAAGCTACATTAATTCTCATTGCTTTAAAAAAAAGGTCAAAATTGTGGATATGGTTGGTACATCTTTATAATCCAAGTTTTGATTAGCTTCAGTTCTCTTATTCTATGATATGTTTTGACTAACATTTCCATTCATACGTTAGAAAAAATATTTTAGCTATAGAAATTCTAGTAACTTTAAGTATGTACATTATATTTTGCGGACACCGGGGTCCGAAGCAGCACAGCTAAGGATACAACTGGGTACGCGCTGAGATGAGAAGATGGTTGGAAAGAAAGTGGAGAATGTATTCTTGGAAGCTATCTCCATATGCATAGTCGCATGGTTGACGCAAGACAGTGCTTGGCGGCGTGGTCTCTGATTCACGCTATCGACAAAGTTCAGCCCGCGGTCTGAATGCTAAGAGGGTAGATTAGTCATGCGATGCACTCGCATTCTGTCGTTCACACGCGCGAACGAGATCTACGAATGATAATAACCACAATGCAATGCCGCGCCGACGATCGATATTTTCCTAAATATTTTTTGTACCTTCAAAATAGCCGGTAACAAAAACTTGCTGGCGCATATTCTTGCCCTTGGTCAGGATATACTTTAACAATATCAGATAATTTCGTATAACACAACTGACTTATAAATACCGTTTTGAAAAGATTCCGGATGATATCTGAACGCAGAATGAAACTTGTTCCTGTCAATTCTTAGTTCATGGTCTGACAATAAATTGAAATCACTTTGTTTACTTCCCTTGGTTGCAATTCAAATTCCTACTCTCAATTCATTTATTTCTAAGTAACATCTAGTCCCTTGTTGGCTTTCCGTTTTGATTGCCTTTTCTCCAACTTTGTTTGTTTTGAATATTGTCAGAAAATGTAAATTAATTATGGAAATTGTGACTCCAATATGTGAATAAAACCGTCAATCAATTTTATATCAGTTAATTACTAACCAGCAGAGCATTGTTAATTTTTGCTTGTTTATGCCGCCTATTTAAAAATAATTTCTCGGCGCACACACACAATGTATGCCATTTATCTCGTATCTATCCGTATCATCTGTCTAATTAATGGACTGTAATCGTGCCATTATCCAGTCCCATTTCGCATTAATCTCCGTAGTATGGTAGTCTGTTGCTATATTGGTTGGCGGGCTTGTTGTGCCAATTAATTTATCAGCTCCATTTGGATCTGCCGATCCATTATTTCTTTTTTTGTGTAATTTGCTTCAACCTCTTATATTTAGCTTCAGAGCACGAGAAAATCATTGTCTGTGTAAACAAAAATAATAAACATCAAAATCGCTTACAAAATTAGTCATGATGTATGTAATTTATCCTGTATAAATTATCCAATTAGAATATTGCGTAATATTTATATTCCTGATTCCTTGTAATTTATTTTTAAGTAAGACGAAATATTCTAACAGTATTAAACTCTGTTACGTACGAGTTTATCATTGAAATGAATGTAATAAAGTTCTCCAACTTAATCAAAATACACGTAGACTTGTGTAACACTTTCATTAGAACCAGTTTGTTGTGCAAAAGCAAACTTGTCTATGACTTCCAATGGCCCTTTATTTGTCTCGCAGTTAAGCGCGGCCTTGCCTGAATGTTGAAAGAATAATGCTAAGTTGACGCTCAATAGCCGTGTGAAAATGAGAAATCTTTTTGTTTACTTTGTAAATGTATTGAGAATAAAAGGGTGTTTGCTTATGGTCACATGATAGACGTGAAAATTTATCCTCCACGCGCGTTCCCCGTTTCATCATTAGTGCTACAGATATACTAGAGATACTAGAAATTGGAGTAACACAGGCTACATTTTATCTCAAAATTTGTAAAGGTTTCTGTAGTTAGGTGATGATCGCGTGTTAAAACTATTGTACTTCGACAGCTGAAAAACGCACGTGTGTTTTCTCTTGAATAACTCATACAATGCGTTTTTCCGCGGTCGAAGTGTAGAGATGTATACAGTGGTGCCATTTTATTAAAAAGAAAGGCTTACAATGCGTAGCAGTTCATAATAGTAAGTTTTTAATTCCAACATTACCATAACCAGCAACTACATTGTTTTGATGTTTTTTCTATAAGATAAAGTCAGTTCCAATTATCCGCTGTCACGGCCTCATTTTATTTCTATCAATTACTCATGCAAATGCTTGCGTTTCATGAATATTCAATCGATTTTTTTTTATGTCATGTTTTTTTTGAAGCCGGCTTCTCTCGCTATTAAATGGTTCGTATCAAGTAGACAGGAACCAGCGGTGCCAAGTTTCGCCTTGTACATTTAGCCGATAATGGCACAGTGCGGCGGGCCAACGTGTAAATGTTTCACATTTTATTTGCACTGTTATTAACAGACCGATCGCCTTTATTAAATATACAGGGTTTTAAAAAATTAACTGAAACTATATTAATGGTGAATTCTATCTATCAAAACTAACTACTTCACCAAGGATAAGATAAAATGTACCTACCTAAATACGAAATCTGGCGATCAATTTTTTTTTCATATTCTTATGCAGGTAATTGTTTTTCTAGTTGTTCAGTATCATGAATTGAATGACAGAGGCGTAAGTGTGGCCATACATTGGTCTTCACTCAAATATACTCATAGTCCATTCTGCAGTGTCGTGCACAAATATTTTTGACAGGAACAAACTAGGTACTAATCTTACCTAAATTACCAGAACTTTTTTTTTTTTTTTTTTACATTATCCAATATTACATTTGGGTGGCACAAGGTAGACAAATTCTATGAGTCTGTATGAAATTCACGCTACTGCCATTCCGTCTTGCCAAGAAGAAGATAAGATATAATAGTTTCAGTATATTTTGTTACACATCATAAATGAATAAAGCAAAACATTATCCAGTCTTTTACTTTTATCATCATCCAAGTCCTTCTTTAAACAAACTGCTGAGCATAGGCCACTCTTCGTCGGATTACTTTAAGATGCTCGAAATCCACTGATGTTATTTTCTTCTTCTTCTTCTTAGCAAGTCGGACTGATATTATTATTTGATATCATGCTGTATTTACAGCATTTTTTAATTGTCTTATTTTGTTTTATAAATCTTGTCAATGTTCTCGTCCACGTGTATTAATAACTGCAATCTTACTGCAACTCAACATTGATGGACAGAAAGAGCGCTTTAGTCCCCTCTAGAAATAGTAAAGTTGGGATTTTTATATTGCCAAGGCCTGGTAAGTCAACCAACCCTAATGTAGAGTTATGAAGGCGTAAAAAGACAATCATATTCACCCTCCTTTGTCAGATGCCCGGAATCTCGAATGTCAAAAGTAAATCTTTTCTCTTTGTCTGGTGACATGTGACACGTAGGCACATTTACTCCTTTGTTTACTTTGTACTTTTATACGAACATCTACAAAGTCCATTTATGAAATGCTTTTACGGAATTTGGTAAATGTTGTTGTTTGAACTTTGATTTTAAATCTTATACAAATGTAACAATTCAACCAAATGACAACTTTAATCGAAAAAGGTATAGGTTTCAGCTGAAAGGTCATTGTACTTTCGGCAAATATTTGTTATTTTACAATCACAGATTGCTAAAAATACGTTCTATACATAAATCAAACTCGAAAATTAATAAGTAAAAGTCTCGTATTTCATGACCACAAAGACTACTTAAATAGGGGTAGCTACTCCGTGCTTTGGTAGGCACGTAAAGTACCTTGGTTTCAGTTTTATTGCTAAATGACAATCGCTGAGGCATTTCGGATGACTTTCCTCTTAAGGAAACTTAAAATCAGTTTCCAATTATCTTGTCGGTATTCCAGGTCTCTTCTGTAAGTAAAATACTAAAAAAAATTGGCAAAAAACAAACAATCGAATCAAGGCTAACAATTGACTGTATTTAATTTCTCGCAGAAAATGCTTTGCGCAATTTCTAATCTATATAAATTCCGTAATATAAACTCATTTTCGCCGTCTGGCACAAACGGGACTTTCGTATGAAACCGATTGTGCAGCACAAATGCTGCAATCAATTTCTGCGAGTCATAACAAAAAAAAAATACAGTTAATTTTCTTGGCCCGAAAATAAACCGCCGAGACAATGAGCCGTCAGCTGCTACGAGTATAAATAAGCCATAAACGTAATCGCTAATCACCTAAGCAGATGTAAATCAAAACAAAATTACACAAGCAAAGTAACAATGTGTCATTTAATTACCAATACACGTTGATTCATTGTTTCACAGAACAAAGATGTGACTCATATTTCTTGGACTAGGTTTTTGATTTACGCAACACGAAAAAAGTTAAAATGAACTCCATGCTGATTTGATAAGTGTATTCTTTGTTTATTGCGTCAAAGCTTATGAATGCATAAGCTTATGAATGCATAAGCTTTGACCCAAAAAAAATTAACTCTATCTTTATCGTGCCTTTTAGGATTACCTAATTAAAAGCTTTTTGTAATGTTATGAATGAAACTGGCAGTTTTAGTTCAGCATATTAAGTAATATAATAAAAGAAATAATGTTATTTCTTAGTATTACGGGCGGGACTTGCCGCGATTAATATAATTTTTAGAAAGATAATAACAGTCATTGTGACCGCGGGACTGTAAAATCATATAATAATGAAAAGAAATATCAAACAGAAGTTCATAAGCATTTGGGTTTTAAAACACTTTGTTTCGTATTGAACTTTACATTTCAGACTTCTCACAATCTCTATTTCCTTGCCTTGCTATAAACATAGATTTTAGTAGGTGATTAAAAAACTTGACGTTTTCAGTAGTTTTAGATAATATCGGTAATTGGTTAAGCTTTAAGCTATAATAAACAATCGATTAAGCAATAAAAGTGTTTGTTTCAGGTAAGCGACCGAGCCAGCGCGCCGTCAATCGGTACAGTACTTTTATACGACCAAAAGCCGCTTTACATCACACGATTCGAGTAAGTACCGTTTTTGGCGTCCACAAATCATGTCTTCGTATGAGGCAAGCCTATTTGCAACCTAAGATATTAGAAATAATGATTACGTTACACGAATTTGTATAGTAACTTGCAGCAAATTTTGACTGAACACCCTGCTTTGTCATGTTTGTATAAATAAAGGAAATTCATATTTTATTTCTTAAAAAATATCTCGCCTAGAAAAAGAATGACAGGGCCACTTGGTCCGATGTTCAATATATTTATTTATATATTTATAATACTCAATCAAATAATAGGATATTTAAATTGAGTATTACACTTATATCAGACTAGTTGCAGACAATGTACATATAAATAAGTTATGATTATAGGACCAAACGAAAATTTTGAGTCTGCTTGTGTAGAATTTCAAGTAATCAAACCTTCGGAATCCTGATGCGAGTTCCGATATATCGATTGTTGTAAAGAACGTTTATGTGCCCCGTTCATAAGTTTTTATAAGATCACCGGCCGCCGTAAAAGGGATCCCGATGTAGTTCCACGTCGGTTTTTATTTAATTTGTGGCCCTCTGCGTACTCGGAATATGTACTTTTATGTCTCTTTATCTCCACTGTTTGAACGTCACTGCTCCATTACAGATAGCTAGCATGCTTACCGCGGACCGGTCCCCATTGTATATCTTTTAGGGTTTCGTACTCCAAGGGGAGTTGGAACAGAAGGCGATGGAACGCTTTAGCACTGACTGTTCTGAAGCGTTCTGTCGCCTTCTCTCGCTCTAGCAAATGACGGTTCTGAGCGACTGAAAAGGATAGCAGCATAGAAATGTGCTGTTCCGTGCTGGCAGATGTAGCCCAACCCTTACTAAGCCTTTATCACATCAGTTGATGTGATAAAGGCTTGAGTGTGTATTTTATTGCCGATACCTATAACAAAAAATAATAAAAGTAAAAAAAATACCTATATTCAAAAAACTATGTATTCATCTTGTTCTTGACTTGAATGTGTGTATTTTTGTATAAGTAAATTTTCATAGCGGTAGAAATAAAAGTCCTTAGTCCTTAGTACCTAAACGAAATTAAAGATCAAACTGACCCTATACTTCACAAAAAAAAAAACAATTTTATTAGAGCGCCCTTACCGTATTTTTTAAGGTAAGTACTTAAAAGTACATTTTGTTAAAACTTGTACAAAGGCGCAGAACCCTCGAGTTTGAGAAGCGTACTCACACTTGACAGATTTTTTTATTATAATGCTGAATAGTGTCAATATGCGTATAATAAATACATGTTTTTAATGCCTTGGTTTTAGTAGACCGACGGGTAATGCCAGTTGTACTTTTATTTACGATTTTGAACTATCTTATCACTATGGAAATCCTCCATTTATATTATCTATAGTAACATTCATGAGTATCAGATCATTGACGATATGATATGCATGTAATTACCTCTATCTCTGCTATGATTTAAATTTATCTTTGTATTTATTTTTCTAAGTATCGGGTCTGGATTGAATGTATTATCTGGATTAAATATCGCTTCTAAGTTCTCCGCAAAACGATAGAATGATAGCATACATTTCATTACGCCATACAACCGTTGATAAGTATCACTTAATTACTTACTCTATGATATTTGTATTAAGTTCATCTCCATGTACACGTATCCAACGCGGCTTTTATTTTGGCCTATTTTCTATGTATCTTTGTATCTTACTGTTTTAGGGTCTCGAACCTTGACAGGAAAAACAAAACCTTATAACTCGTTGACTCTTACTCGATGATACTATTTGAAAATCCTGATATTCCGTACGTATTGTTTGTAATGCATAGTCCAGAATTTAGCAGGCCTACTCAATTTATTTTAGAGTCTACTGGAAACCTAGTAATATAATTGTTTTGTGAATCGGAAACCACGGTCTCCAACTGCGGTTAGCGTTGCAGCATGCTTTCTAACTCTTGAACTGTCGATAGTTCGCTATCAACTTTCCAACAAGCTGCTAGATTGGCTCGAATGACGTAGAATGTGCAATTCGCAAAATGTCTGAATGTAATTATTTTTTATTAGTTTTTTAACCGCACTTAGGGTTGCAGCACGTATTCTAGACCGCTGCTTTACACAAATTTAACGTATATAAATTTAAATTTGCCGTGTGGTTGCAGAGTTGGAGTGGTCCTACCACTCCAAGTCCTCCCGTGGATAGAAGGCGATTTAGGAAATACAAGCTAAACAAAAACATCAATAAGACCTCTCCAACCCGTCTGGCCAGCGTGGAGAGTGTAGGCCAAGCCCTGTGGTTGTATGGCTCTGGTAGTACAGAGAAGGTCGTGCTCCTGCAGTGGAGACAGAAAGACCTGATGATGATGATGAAATTAAAATTTATATACTGAAGTTTCTTGGACGGATGAATCGGGCTGTAGAAGACTGTGTTACTGGCAAACAGTCATAATGACGCTGTATGAACAACTTGCTAATAGTTAAGTACTGTACACATTATGAATAAACACAAAAGCATTTCGGAAAGTACACCTCATTCTTCGAATCTCGACTAAGCATGTAATCTGATGAGCTTCTTAGATGATTTAGTGTAAAAACCCTTGTGCTGTGCCCATTTTGCTTGAAACCTTACAGCGCCATACGATTTCCATACAGAAAGCTTATTGTCTCCTCGATGCGAGATATATTGCAAGTACAAATTATTGACTGCACGTTTGTACTACGACAGGCATGCTAAACGCCTCAATTAGCATAATGCTGGATAGAGCTGGCAAAAGCAGGACTTATTGATGCTATACATTTCGCGTTTAATGTACGGCGTACGGCCTATGTTATGTACAAGTATTTGTGAATGACCTTTTCTATTATTGTACATAATTTATGAAATAATACTTTATTAATAAAGACAAGTATTGTAGCCGAAAACGGCCGGGGGATATTACTTGTACATTACTTATCCAAATATCTCTTTTATTTACGTAGAAATTATTATATTTATGATATTATTATTATATAGATCGTCTTGGAAATCCTTGGGGGGGAGGCCTTTGTCCAGCAGTGTACCTACTTTCAGTGGCTGATGTGATGATTTAAGTAAAAATTCTAGGTTTTATAAATAGAATTTAATTATTGTAACTATTCAACATTTGAAAGTTGTAACCCTATTTAAAATATATCTATTGATGACAATATGGATTTTATTATAAAAAATGAAGACAGTTAATAAGTCTGTAATATATTGTAACGTCGCGAGCAAGATGCGTCATTACTGCGTTTAATATAAGCGTTCTCTACATTTATAAATAATTGTATGTACTTATACAAAAATTCTTCCATAGCGGTTTGGGTCTCTTCCCGCCCATATCATAAAAGCCAAAATAGTATTTGAATTCCTTTTTTATCTTCTCGCACACCATCACGCTACAAATGGCATTGGGCCCCCAGGATTGCTCAGAGCCGTAAAACCAAACAAGCTCTGTCTGCCCTATTAGGAAAAATGACGTGATAGTGTACGTAAGTACACAAAACTCTACTCCAACTCGACGCCCAACCTCAGTCTAAATCATACTCCGTTAACACATTTCCCTTTCAAACTCAATATCATAGTCAGATTTTATTACGCTCTTTATGGCCACATAAAATATTATTAAACTGATTTAAAACGTGTTCGACAATAGCTTTATGATCGACTTCAATGGAGGAAAGTCAAATTCGATTAGTCACAGGAAATGATTGTATAATCAAGAGACTACGGTTGACTAAACATTGGAAAAGTTAGTGAAATGACGCGAATACATATACTTGTAGTAAAACCTAATTCGTCTCTATACGTTATTTTGGATTCGTCGCTTTTCGTCAGAAACGCAACTGGTCAAATAATCATCTCGTCATCTTTCATGATAGACTCGCAACTTGTCAGAAACGCAACTCGACAGATTTGTATTAAATAAGAAATAGTAAATTACTTCATTTTACTAGTTGCATATATGCATAATGACTACAAAGTTTTAAATTCTATTTATTAATTTACTGTCGAGTCGAGATGCAAGTCTGTTAAGACACGCATCTGTCGAGTTGCGTTTTTGACGAGTTTCAAATCTGACGAAATGCGTTTCTGTCAACATGCATTTTCTAGCGAAATGAATATCTGACCAGTTGCGTTTCTGACGAAAAGAGCCGAATCCATTTTAGCTGCATAACGTCCACTGCTGGACATAGGCCTCTCCCAAAGATTTCCAAAATGACCGATATAGAGCGGCTTGCATCTTGCATTGCTTATTTTAGTTATTGCTTTTGTATTTAAATAGAAATAATTTAAGTATGGAATATGCCTTTTTAAAATGCAAAAATTACGTCTTTTCGTGTACATAAACTTTATTATTACAAAATACGGTTTAATGTTAAAATATACTTTGATTGTTCCGTCATCTACTAAAACAAGCATAAAGCTAGTCTTTATCACGTCTTTTTTTTTAGTTTGTAAAGTTTATTAGATCTTTTGGCTGAATGTTAATTTGACTAGTTTAGATCCTTATGACATATCTTTCTTTTTCCGATTTTAAAACACTATTTTCTCTCTCAGATGGTTAAAAAAAACAAAAACTTACCCCTACCCAGCCTTACTTGCAGAGTTACGTCACTGGTAAGGTAGACTTTTTTCAGTCCAGGCGCAAAATGTCCTTTTCTCAAAATATCATATCGCAAAATGTCACTTTATCATAATTTTCCTATTGCAATATTATTCCAATAGGTAATTTTACGAAAAGATTCAATCCTTTCTAAACCCAAGCATAATTAATAGGCCAAATGAAGCGCTCTCGATCACTTCCGCCTCTTTCCCGCCTCATTTGCATAGCCGTAAAACCGAATACATAATGCCCGATGTACGTAAACATGTGAGATCACTGCTTTGAGCTTATGTGTAGTATGTATGTAGGTACTGTGCTTTTATTGACGCGCGTGACGCGCGTGACGTTAGGACTACGCTACACAATACTCTAGTTTTGAGAAAATTTTGTATGCTTAAATGGCGATAACTAAATCAGTAGACCTTGCCACCTAGGTGAAAAATTGTGGTACAAAATTTACTATGACACTGATTGATCATAAAACAGTTACATATTTAGTGAAGTCATAATTTCAGGTTTTTTAACTTATTAGTTACTTAGTACTTACCTAGTTATTAGTTTTTTAATTTTGGAAAAATTCACTGCAGTGCATGTGTTAAACAGCAAAATGTCCTTAAATATTTTAGTTTTGATATGGTGATTTATTATTTGATCCTAATGCAGTAGATCTATACAATCGATAGACAGAACGAACGACTCTCGTGTAATGATACCTTTACATATCATGACGATAAGCATCGCCCCATACAAACCGATCGCGATATAAAAACGGAGCACGCACGAATGGGCACGAATCCTTCGGTCCCACATTCGGTATTCTATTAATCTATATCCTGTGATCACATATCTGGTGCTCAAAGACTGCCCGCCTTATTTACAGCATCGTACGCAGTAATGCGAGATGCTCACAGCTGCTTTAGTTACGTATCTGACCATATTTAAATCAAAGATGGCTTCTCTGTAAAGTAATTAATGGCGTCGGTGAAATTTCGTAACATTTCCAGCTTCTATTTGTTCTGGTTTCTATACAAAATTTGTTTTGACAATTTTGATGAGTTTGGTTCAGGAAGTTTTATTAAATTTTGGAAGGGTTCAACTAAAGGTAATAATTTTGTAAAATTTGAATATTGAGTGGAGCAAATATTCCACCACCCTCTCAAACCAAACGCGTCTGTTTTTTACTATGTCTATTTTGTTATAGTCCTGTAGTCCAAAAGTCGACTGATATTGTAAAGGTAGGACGATGACTATTTCTATAATGCGTTTACATTTGGTTTCATACACGAAAATTATGTTTCCACTAAGAAACTAAAACGCGAGCAACGTGTAATAAATAACTAGATAACAGTTACTCTGCAAACATAGTAGAACCACCAGAACGATGTATGGATTCTATCTACATGACAGAAGATGGATAGTTGACAGTTCCCACGAGTCCTCTCCGCCTGTTAAAGAGGTCAGAGGACGAAAAAACTGGTACAGGCGAGGCTTTCTCTCGAGGTGAAAGTCTTTATGTCCTTGAGCAGTAAATAGGGCGCCGATGATTTACTCGCTCCTTAATGAAGCCGTTCTTTGTGCCCGAGGGATTTATTTCTACTTTTCCTTTTATAGATTTGTTTTCGCGTCTTCTTATTGGCTTCCGGCTCGAATATTTATAAAGCTGTAATAAAGTTATGTTAACTAAAATCTTTTTAACATTCAACTAAACTTGCTTTATAGGTTAAAGTTTTGTCTCATAAAATTTTTATTGGGTCACGAGTTTCTTTTACACACCACGATTTTCTTATCGATATGTGTATTGACATCGACTACACGTAATTGAAACTCTACTAAATATTAGTTTTTCAAAGAAAAGCTTTTGTATTTCTACGATCTAATCCATACGTTTACATTATAATGTTATCAATGTTACACGATAAACGTCAGTTTTACTACCTTTGAATCATCTTGTACAGCAGCGACGGTCAGATTTTTTTGTTTTTTACTGATGGTACTTGCAGGGCTTTCTCTTTAGGTGAAAGTCGTATGTCCTTGAACCTCCCATAAATTAAATATGACAGCGATGATTTACTAGCCTCTTAATGAAGTTGTTCTTTACGCCGAAAAGTTGGAGAAGCAATCATTCATTGGCTCTTTAAACATATGATACAATCCTCCGGCCGCGTAAGAAACTGATTTAATATTATTTTATATAAGTACTTTGTTTTTTTTTAACGCTACAGAAATCGAAAGTCATCCTTATTTGCTGCTTGCTACATTCGTTTTTATATGAGGACATAGTACGCTATTTGTAGTTCACAATGTAGCCCTGTTTGTTACCGTATCTTTTAATACTACATATACGCTATTAAGGGTCCTACCCGCGCTAGCGACCTTGAAAACACAAAAAAAAAATTCTCTTTCTGTAAGTGAGATTATCAGAAACCCTCGTACAACTTTTTAGCTAGTATCCTTAAGTTTCATTAGAACTTTGAAAGTCATTGAAATACAATACGCTGTAGTTTCCTTTGCAAAAAATACTAAAAACGGCCACTTTTGACTCTTTTTGTAAAGGTTCCTAAAGCTGATAGTATTTCAATGACTTTCGAAGTTCTAATGAAACTTAAGGATACTAGCTAAAAAGTTGTACGAGGGTTTCTGATAATCTCACTTACAGAAAGAGAAATTAGTTTTTTTTTGTGTTTTCAAGGTCGCTAGCGCGGGTAGGAGCCTTAAACACATTTTTTCATCTTAGGTGTACCTCTATTTCCTTTAATTTCTAAGGCGTAAAATGACTTTCCTTCCTTTTAACCTAACCTTACTAACTAAATCTATACTATTCAACTGTAGCTAAGATCCAAAGAAAATTTGTAACGGTGCACCTTAACAAAAGAGAAAATAAAAATAATCGATCCAAGAGCTTTACGTAAAAATATTCACTACACAACGTACTCGTATTCGTATGAAAAGATATTATAATCGTACGCGCCGCCGAACCGTTACACCGGGTGCATAGTAATGTTATCATACGTCCGAGGAGAACAAAAGATTTTGTGGATACAGGACAGGCCTGATTTATCCCACGTTTACCAAATCAAATAAATGCTAAAAGACCTTAGAGACCCTGCACATTGAGCCACTAGTCGCGGCCACAAGAGCAAGGCGTGACTTTTTCAGACGTCTCTTCATCTTGCCACCCACGTCCCGGTAAATCCTTATACAATGTGAACGGTACATACCCGTAATAAATCGATCAAACCACAGAGAACAGGCTATACTAGATCACAATAATAAAGTGATAAGAAAATAGCCAAAAAAATCCACATTCGAATACTGATTGCCCGGGCGGCTGCACACTTACGTATGGAAATGTCGAGTCGACTTTTTTTTTTACTGTTATTTTATTTATGTATACTAAAGTGATCTAGTATAGCCCGTGGTTCGATTTATTACGGGTACGTCCCTTCCACGTTGTAAACTGAAACTATTATCAGGGTGAACTAAGTCCGTAATAGCAAATAACTTTCCCCAAGGAACATAATGTCGTAATATGAAATATATTGGCTTTCCATATAACGTCGGATCAGCTAATCGGTCAACTTGTATGGGAGACCAAAAATAACTTTCATATTTTGATAAGTGTATATAGTAAAGGAAACTGATATCATTGAAAAACGGCGCACTTTTAGCTAATGTGCGAGTAAAAACTATAAACAGTAGTTCATAAAATAGTTTGTAGGGTTATCTAGGGCTCCGTCAAACAAAATATAAATGATATCTCCTTTTCCATTCAAACGATAAATTTTAATGGGGGCAGCTCAGGACTCCGGAAAATTCATGTATCTTCTCAATGTAAAATGTGAGGTCCTCGCCAAAAGCTCGCAATTGCGGCGACCACGATATGGCTGCACTAGTGACCTCATGTACGGCTGCTCTTATTCGCCGTTTACAAAATCAAATAAATGCTAATACCGACCGTTATCCGGACGAGTGACGCGTGTCCCTTACGTAAAGCAGTTTTGCGGTATTTAATAACGGAGTATCAAACGTGACACCACTTTATGCAACCATTAAAAGCTATTAATACAGCTACAGCCTGCACGGCTATTAACTCGAAAACATACTAACACATTTTTTTAATTAGATCCATTAATCTATTTGCTTCTAATTTCGCGTGAATTGTTTATATGTAATTGCGAATGTGAAAAATATGAGACCACATATGCTACCGTTAGCTCTGTGTGAACGTTTGGTATTTAATACCTATTATAGAGAAAAGTATAGTTTGATCTTCACGGGTGGTAAAGCAGGTTGACATACTCCGCTGTGCAAATAATTTCAATTCATTTGTGGTATCTAAGTGGGACTTAAATGGGGCTCCATATTAAGGTTTGTAATAATGATAAGAGAGCATCTGGAGCAAAAATTGAACATGTTTGTTTTGTATCGTCCACATAACTCTACGCACTTAATTTGAAGTGCGAATGTGAAAGAAGATAAGTGTGGGATAAGTCCGCCGTTGTAAATTTATTTTATTGTCATTGTATGTAATTGTGTTTTGTTCATAATACAATAAAGTTTTTACAAACAAACAAACAAACAAACAAACAAACAAAAAAGATCAACTATGACTGCAAGGCGAGACGAGACTCACAAGTTAGGTCAGAGCTAAGAACTGGTTACAAACGCTAGAACTAAAAGGACCCAAGCCACAAACACGTCGTATATATTTGATAAGCAAATACGAAGTACAAATTCGAGAATTGACACCATTCTGTCAGTCCCACCTAGTATTTATAGAGACAACACGCGGCATGACACCGCGGCGGCTACCTGAGGGTAAATGACCACCTGACCCATATCCGCGTCCCTACTTTCACCGGCGGCCGTTCACCCGGGAACCGGCGCGTAAACACCCGTTCCAATTTCACATTGGGAGTTGGGAGCTCGAGGCCCATTAATTGAGGGCGCATTCCAATTAAGAGGTCGTTACGTACCTCTTATGCAATTAGCTTCGTCCGCTCGCTCCATGGGAAAGGCGCCATTTGAATTTGGAACAATTTATCTTTGTGGAGGAGTTTTATTCATAATTTCATACTTCAGTTCTTTATTTTGTTTGTGATGTAGCTAGCAAGCAGGTAGGCGTCAAATACACCCCAAACTAAGATTCCCATGAAGGTGACAGGACTTGTAGTTTTAAAATAAGTTCTCATTAATTCGTGGACTACAGGAGAGGCTTTTGCCAAGTAGTGAAACACAAAAAATTTAAGTGTTTTAGGTTATTCGTTTAGTTTTAGTTAGGTTTCTTTTAATATATTTACTTGTACCTTTAAAATTATGACAGAACATTCTCTTAGTCCACATTATCAATTTAAAATATTAATACCTGTTAATTGTGAGTTGAAGTCCTTAGAGAGAATCCTGCTGTGCAGTTTATTACCGCTTCTTATGCACTTGCGCTTAGTTAACGGCAGTAAACTTAGCTGTAAGTAACCTTTTGTCTGTTGACGTCAACAATTGTGCAGCAAAACAAAATATCCTACGATTAGAAAGATCTAATTGAATTTGACAAGCCAGTAAAATAGCATTAATACATTAGAACCAACAGCTGCTTGATGCTTGGCTAAAAATAGGCGAGATTCATTCAATATCCGCGCTGACGGTAACTTCAATTCATTATTTCAAACTTCTAAAACACCATTCTTAATTGCTTTTTAATGGAAATTAAAAAGTAATACCGCTGACGGCCGTAGAATAAGCGTTATTAGGAAATTTATGACTTTCATTCTGTAACATGATAAAACACTTTTTGTGCTTGCGTGTAACGTCTTAATTGTATTTTAGTTGCGGTCTTAACTCTTATTTTCGCCTGTAATTATGTTCTGATTCATAGTGACGTAATTTCGATCGAATGAATGCTATTTAATATTGAAATTCAATATTAAATAGCATTCATTCAATCGCAGGATCAAAAAAAAATTTTTTCTTCAGGCGACTAGGAACTTTAATAATTAAAAAATAAAAAACAATACAGTCAAACGAAAAGAACAAAAGTCTTTGTTGCATTATTTTTTATCTTTAAATTGCTGAATGCTTCCTCTTTAATATTTGGATGCGGTCTAAAAATTTTATTGTCATTTACAGTTTTTATTGTTTTTACATTAGAAACATTACTGTTTCATTTTTTAATTATTACTTGAAACATTTCTTCGTTTGCCTGTACTATTTTGGCTTGAACAATAAATTTTATTTTAAATTTATGAGTGGTCCCAGTCGCCGCGAGAAAAATATTGGAATTTTTGAATCAGGCAATTGGGACCGTGGTCCGAGTTAATTGCGGTCTCAGTTGCCGGTAACCTCTTCCTGCCCTCGTCCTACTCTGATTCTTATTTACGACTTTTCTTTCAATTATTTTATGTCTAATACAGTAACGGTTCCTATAATTATCTGTTTATATTGTCTAACTGATTATATACAAATGTGTTATTTCTTTCTGAGGTAGCTTTATGCCGCAATCGACACAGTTGCACCTCCAATTCTCCATTGTGAGACAAGAGACCTGAACGATTCCCACAAGAATTGATTCTATTACAAAACATATTGATTATTGTCCCCAATGTGGCGTTGAAGTTTTGCAATAAAAACTCCTTTCGAAACTTGACAAAATAATGCTGACGCTACTGGCTTGGCTGGACACAGACTGTCCATATTTGGATGGGTTTATAGCTAAATAAGAGTTTCTGTACAAAATTGATGCAGCAATAACCCAGCCCTGGTGTTGCAAGTTTCCAATCCACAACATATGGTAACCACTAACCACGTTTGTTGTTCATATCTGTAAGTAAAATGTGATCGATTGATTTATTGATCAGTCAGAAAATTATAATTTTTAAATCTATCTTAACTATTAACGTAGGTGGCTTTAATCCTATTGTTAAAATTTGAGAATTGATGAGATAAGTGCAAATTTTGTCGAGCATTAACCTTTTTATATCGTTTCAAGGTCTATTATTTCAACAAGAAATATATTTTCCTACTTACGGAATTTATCATAACATTTTATGACATCAGACTTGTTTCGTTGCGTGTAGAGAAGAGATTCATCGGTCAATATTTTTGGTGTCAAATGTATATAAGCGTCATTTTCATATTTATATTTGTCGTGTATGTCAATGTATTTCCTTGCGGACTTTCTTAAAATGCTGCATTCTACCATTATATAATAAGCCAGATAGAACTTGTTGCGCTTATTTACCATCATAGATATGTAAGATAGTTCATAGAAACAAACAAACAACATATTGCTTATCTTTGCCATTCCTCTGTCGTTAAGAGTATAAGAGTTCACACATCTGTTTAGACTTCGTATCTATTATGTCTGTTATCTGTCTTAGTCTCTAGAACGTACTAACCCACTTATTAGTAAAACAACAGAGCCGCTTTATTGTTTCCCACTCACAAAGATCCTCGATGAGTTATCCGTCACAATGATCTGTATTTAACCAATTCGAACCGCCATTGTCGGCCGGCGCGGACAAAGAGTTGTTTGCATACTGCCTATATCTGGCGGTACGCAGTTTTGACTAAATTAGGGTAGGTTGTGGGGTATCTCAAATTTATTTTTTGACAGAGATGTATTTGAAACATGCAGTAGGTATTTTAATGATGAAATAAGTTTAAATACTGAATTTTTGAGGCACAACATTCATGCATCACATTACAACTATTCCTTATAGGTAAATGTCACAACATGTTTAAAAATATATAATTCGGTTTAACCAATCACATTAAAAAAAATGTGATTTGCTCAGTATGTGTGCACAAAACTGTGTAAGTTTGCGTTCTTTATGAAAATTAAACACTTTCATGAAAATTGAAAGAACTGAGACTGCTGTTTCTTTTGATATATCTCAATGCCCGGATTGGTTCCACAGTATTATACAATTTTAGAAAAGCCGTAGGCACATTGACTTTTTTCCCAGAATAAGAAACAGTTTAGAAAGCGTTATTATATTATTATCCCCGGGTGTTACGCGGTGTGAACGCTTTCGTTCTGAGTCGCAATCGGCTTTCAATAACTGAGTAATCGGCGCCGCTTTTATTTGACTTTCGCCATTGCTCATCATAAATAGGGCTGTCACTTTAATCTTCCTTTTTTGCAATTTTATAATTGCTACGAAACTAAAAGGTGCCGGACTTGGGTGGGCGCTATACGTTTGTATTTGTTTCTGTATCTATGTATTTGATCATCTGATGCTGATGATTTCTTACTCCTCATCTTATATACTTAGTTCTAAGTTGCTTATTTTATTGACTCAATTTTATTCACATCACAAGCCATCGATTTCATATTTTCTAGTGAAAACGTACAACGGGATTTGACTGCCGATTCATGGTCAACATAGTCGTGTCGTGAGCGTGACGTGAGCTGAATATGTCGTGTGCATAAAAACCTAAACACGCATTTGAATTGCAGATTTGATACAGCAATTGAAATAGATGCATATCTAATAGCTGTAAACAATGATATTTCCTGAGTAGTTCATGTGGTTGTAAGGCTTTTCATGTTGTGAATAACTGTATACATAAACGATGATAGTTCAGAATCAGGTCTATCGTCAAAAGCTATAAGCTTTTAAATTGTTGAAATCTGGAAGAAGGGAGAACTGTCAATTAAGAGAAAAAGGATGCACGATCAGCGGTCTTGACGTCACTGCTATTAGGCGTACGTACGAGATTGAGTGAGATGTTCCGCTAACGCTCCTACTCTTTTATATTTGAAATGCAAATACTACTTCATTAATTGACCAATTTATTGCTGTTTTAAAAAAATACTTTTTGAGTGATATTTTTTGTATTAACTTTTAAACTTTATATTAACCCGAAAACATACACACTTAAAAAGCCTATTAAAGAAAATTACAACCCCAAAATTATAGTTCAGTTTAGCACGTAAGTACTCTCTTCTTACTTGCAGTAAATGATATCTGACATTTTACATCCGCTCCTTAATTAAACATGAATGGTGTAAAACAATGTAAACGAATTACTTTAATAGGACAACAATTCCAAGAATCCTTGTGACAAGATGCGCTTCCTCATAGGATTTTTTTGGATCAACGTTCGAACTCCGAATGGCATACAGCAGCGCAATGCAAAACTTGCATCTTTGGAGGCAAACCGGGCTTGTATTCAAAACTGAAGGGACAAGTGGACCTTGAAGTAATGCCGCGCCAACCACAGCCGAGATGTGGTAAAAATATGTATGTATACCCGAGCTTGAGCTAGCCTTCGGATTGAACAAGGCTGCGAGATAGGCACGATTCCCACTGCCTGTGCTGTTGTGATCTGATCTTTAATTCACGTTCACGCCAATCCATCGTCATTATATCGACGGATGCCATATGCCCTGTTCTATTTTTGCAGCTTCACTCGTATTCTTTCGCATTTATCGGCCTGCAATCAAATAGTCTATTTTTTGCTTACAGTCTCAATTCTTAGACAAAGGATTAAAATTATTTAAAATCGGCTGCTCGTTACCTGCGTCCCTATTTTATTTACCATCTGCATTTCTGGTTTCATTTTTTACCGTTGATTGGTCGATGTTTCCATTCTCCAAAACCTTATTGTCTAGTCACCGCTTATAACTTTTATTATCATCGTCGTTTTTGAAAAATTCCAAATGATACTATCTCGGTCATCACGAACGTGTACTGTTATGAACATCATCTGGTAACAATTCGGTCGCAATATTTATTTCTCCAGTCTCATGAAAGTCTTCAAAAATTTCGCTGGCAGTTATCTAAATTGGATTAAGGTCTTATTTATACTTATTACTGGCGCCGTGAGTCACATTATTGAATTCCTTATCCGCGTTCTTAAACACTGAAAATGCTTCTATGTCCGGGTATTGTTCTAGTTCGATTTAATAATTTATTGGTAGCTATACGTACTCGTACCTACCGCTGCACGCTCGCTGACATGTGTTGAATAATCAGTTTTGCAAGCGGTCGTATTGTAGAGTCGGTCGCGTGCGCGTCGCGGGGGCGTCGCCCCAGTGAAAGTGTGAAAGTGAGGCGAATGCGCTTGCGCATTGCAACTAGGAATACCATCTACCAGCCATCCTCTTGCTGCGCTTTTCAGATTTACAGTTCAGTTATTAAGCTCGTTACTAAATCACCTGGTTTTCACCGAGAAATTGACTTTCTACTCCGCCAATAGAGAGATCCTAATTTGAATTTATTTTTATTACGTTACACGCTATTTGCTTCGATTTACGAGCATAGTAGCAGAAATCAAACAAAGCATTATTTGTTTTAGTATCAACTTTATTATACTTATAAGTGTTAAGTGTAACGATATTAGAGAAATAATGAATCGCAAACACTATTACATATTGAAATAGGCGTTTATATCTTTGGGTGCTCAACTCAGTCACTAACAAAACACACTCATAGTTGCAGCGCCTAATACACAACGGCTGGTTTCACAACAATGTTTCCTCTAAATTTGATTACATTGTGAAGTAATTATAAAATTCAGATTAATTTTATTACATTACAACCAATTTATATGAAATCCGTTACAAAATTCAGGTCTACCATACGCCAGCCAATGTTAATTTCAGACCGTATCTTAAATTCACAGTACAAGGCTTCCTTTATTTGAAAACGGTCACGTTTTAGCAGCACTAACAAGAGACGGCAAAAAATTAACGAGCCCCGCGAATAATGTATCTGGAGCATGTGGCTAACAGTTCGCTGTTTCCGTGTATGTAGCATTAGTGAGTATCGCTGAATAGAATGAGTTACATGGGGAAGAAATAAATCCACGTGTGAATTAGCTTATTTCCACTTGTTCTGTTAGGATAACCGAATATTTCTTCTTAAAATAAAATCATCAGACAAAGATTTTTTGGCATTTTTGAAATGTGGTTAAAGAATCTTTATTTTTCAATGATAATATTACGTTTTCACTTACAGAAAAAACTTAATGAAATGGCTAAAAGGAATAGCTTACAATGAACGAAGATTTTTTGCTAACTTTTTTACCTTTTTAATAAATAAGGCGATTTTTTCATGTTGCCAAAATGGGCAAAACCAATATTGCAGCCCGGTGTGATCCATTTTTACCTATTCGTGCGGAAAGTTATTTCGTAAAAAGTCTCAATCAGTCTAAAAGCTACTCCAGTTCACATTTTTCAGCAAGTTTAATTCAAGATATTGCGTGATTGTATTCTTCAAGCAACATATGTCGAAATAAAAAAGCCTCCGTATTACATTCGATCGCGCTATTGTGTAGCAAGTCGTTTTTTTTTTCTTTAAATATGTATCGTTCATAGGAAATGTTGTTTAGTGTCACGGTCTGTATCTACGTGATTTAAAATTTGTACACTGCAAAGTGAACCTGTATTAATTGTTAATCGTAGGATTAGTTAGATTTTTATCTGACTTGATAACCTGAAAGAACTCGTACTTTTTTTGATAATATATATATTAATATGAGGCTATCAATTAGGTACCTATTTATAACGCTGTTGTACTTGTAAAGTTGCGTAGAATGTCGTAAAGCTTTAAATATCAATGTTAAAGCTATTAGTTCTCAGAAATGCATATCATACACTTGTTAGCAACAAATTGCTATTTTGTTAACTCATCTACAATCTACATTGATGATGTATGTTGTACACCGTCGTTATTAAACGTTGTGTGAGTTCGCCTCGTTGTATTGTAATTATAATATACTTAATGTATTCAGAAGCTCTGGTAAACCAAACATATATGTATTAATTTCTAATAAATTTGATCTGCACCCGAAATGCGAATAAATATTTTGTTTTCATTAGCAGTAAATTTCGCAATCCGTCATTGTTCGTAATATGCGTCAATTCTCTAAACGAAATATTTACGCAAGCATCTATTCATTCATCACTATCTATTTGAGCTCTTAGAGCTTCAGGTTGTCAGACAGCCACCATGATTAGTAATGCATGATGGCCGCGCTTCGTTTCGCTCTCTCTATTGTGCATCGTATGACGTTTCACAATCTTTTGTGCCGCACCAGAAGTCATCATTCTTTCGTTGTAAACCACATCTGAACTTTTTGTGCATCGCGTCGCGTCTTATCTGTCGCGCTTTGTGTCGTTTCTCGGGCATTAACTAATGTCCGCTGTCTGTCAGATGATATCGGGTCCTCGTTAGTGGCATTGTGGCGCCCACGCTAGGGCCATTGTGGAGCCCTAATGGAGCCCTGTCGGGATTACCTATTGGTCGCCAGATGAGCAGTTTGCGCTGATGTTGGACTCAGCTTTTGAGTTATAGTTGTACTGTGTACAGAGCGAGCCTGGTCGTGGCGAATTGCTACATGTTCCCAAGTTTAATGCATCACTGATAAACAACTATAATGCGTAGGTGTGTGTCAATAACACGAAGACAGAGCGTGTGAATATTGTGGTGTACTGTACATGTCTTGGGAAGAAGCGGGAGCGATACATCAGTCACACGCGCTGGAGATTCTATCTGCCGACATTTACCGACCTTTTCTAATCACGGATCTCTACGTGGGCTATGGAAAATGTCAAGAAAATTTTAAAAAACTTCATACTACGTTTATTCCGTGTCACATATAATATGGTAAATTGTTACAAGCATACTCTCAAAATATAAATTGACCTAAAAGCAACAGGGACAAATTGAACAAATTGTTTAAATGCTACAGTATTCTTTCTCATAAACCGCTCTCACTCTTCAAAGATTTGAATACAAATTCATTGTCATTGTTTAGTGCGCGGTCTCGTGAGCGCGTTATCTAATACACTTCCCACAATGGATCAGCGGCCAGGCTGCTCCTACACAATGCTTCCGTCGACATCGGTTCCGCTCTCTTGAATTGGGTAAGTGGTGCATTTGACGAAACTCACTTTTTCTCTGGCCCACTTTACTCCACTGTTGAATTTACCAATCGACGATCGGTTGTTTGTTTGCAATTATCAACGCGCTTGTGGTTGATTTTCACACTGACCAGTGCATTAGAGAGTTCGGATTCGATACGGGAATTCACTCATCTTTTCACACGACAATCGGGAGCGAGACGTGCCAACTGGAGCGATTAATATTTGAATGCACCGGTTTCAGAATAAATCTAACGCCTGTTGCTTTTCTAACGTTCTGCACGTACCGCAAGTATCCTCATTCCTATCAAATTTTATCGTCAAAACTGAGTTATATCTGACAAATTTTCATGTTTAATTGTAATCTAAGGTATATATTATAAATATGCAGGTATATAGGTATTATCTTTATGGTTTACAATTGACAATTGTCAAGTGATGCAAATATCCAAAGATAAATAAACGATTATTGACTTTTATCCTTATGATTGTGTGGGAGAGAACGCCTTTAGCGTTAAATCCGCCAATTGTAATTAATTGTTAATTGTGGATCAATAAAGTTTTAATACACAAATTACCTGCTTTCGTATTAAATAATTCCTGGGTTGATAAGTAAAATTATCAGTGCATACAAGAGCAACGTAGGTTAAACTAATTCCCGGTTACACTTTCGCTTGCGATATGCAAATCAGAGCGTGAGGCTAGTCGGCGCCTGCTATACAGAATTTAGTTTTCAAATAGTCACAATTTTGAATCAACTGCGTTTCGTTGAAACAACGTTGATGTTATTACAAGCCCTACTATCCCGTAATTGTCTCATCCACCGCAGCCGCTTTCACCTCAATTCCAACAATTTCCCCCGTCTCGGCATCCGAGTCCTGTATCTCTGCATTATGTACTTACATTGCAATACAGTCACAACGCTCACCCAGTAATGTGTGGGAAACGGGCGTTCCAACTTTTTAATTGCCTTGTGTCTGTTGTGCGGTATGTTATTATTGCGGGGCGTAATGCAACGCGGGCCACAGAAGTAAGGCGTCTAGCTGTCTCCAGACAATTTCGTTGTTAATTATCTTCTATCGCCTCGCTGAGTGATCGCCGGCACGTCTGCTTGTAACTGCTGCCTGGAAAGTAGGCAGGTAGGCGACGCGTGTTGGATTAGCTGATGCACGCTCGACATCTATTCTCGGAGGATATTTTCGACGTACAGCTGTTGCGGGTCGACGAACTATCTTGTGCTATAAATCTCTCTTGTTGTTTTCTCATTTGTGAGGTTATTTCCATCATTGGGATCTCCAATGGTAGCTCGTATAGGAAATAGAATTAACGTCTGATTTCTATCATGAAATACTCAGTGTTTTGTTTTTGGTAGGCTATTCGTATCACGAGGATTTTCATCTTCAGTACTTTTCTAGGAAATGGGATATATTCTCTCTTTTCCGACATCAATTTTTTTATATATTATTTCCATCGATGTTTAAGATTAATAAGATTCTATTTTCTTTTTATTATTAAATGCTTCGTTTTTTTTGTCATTCTTGAGGATATAAGGTCATTAAAATCTCTAAACGTAAATCTTGTCTAGAAACTAGAATTGACTCTTATTTTTACAGTCGAGTACCTAGTATTACAATAGCGGCCTAAACAACAAATTGCCTGATTCGAAATTCGCCACAGCTATAGCAGTTTCATTCAACCTAGTTTGGTTGCGACGAGATTGTTTGCGCTTCAGATCTGGTATCATCGCTTTTGACACAGTCGCTAATTAACTATGCGAGGTCACTAAATGAAGGTATTTTTTACATCCTTTTCGCTGTCTTTAGGAAGGCCTTGGAATTAAATACTACAAATAGTGAAGTAACCACTTTAATTCTCATTATCGTTTAAAAACAAATTGGATTCGGTATGTAAGCTTAGCGGTTTTAAGAGTACAAGTTTTATTCATTTATACTGACCTAAAAAAAAGACTACAATTTCATTTGGAACATCAGAAACCTATTTATGGAAATCTGCATTACTGTGTCATTGATTAGAGAATAGGTTTTCTCCTATCAAGAACTGCCAACGAAAGTCGGTTAAGATATGGGTGGAACAAATAAAGATTTAACTTTCAGTAATGAATAATAAAACAACTAATAAGACATGTACAAAAGACGTTCAAAATATTATATTTCATATTGTCTGTAAAGAGGTATTTTTCAGTACATTAGCAAATTCAGCGTGTCCGTTATTCGCAGGCCTAGATGGCAACATGACTGGAAAAGTGCCTTTGCATTGTGGTATTTGGCACAACAACACTTTAAAAGCCATTTATACATGTATAATATTCATGTAGAGCCAAAAGCCGTTGGAAAATCAACAGTGCAAAACATTTTAAAGTATGAAATTAAATCAAATAATTTGTATGCTTTTTAATCACGCTAATAATCTTGCCGTTGTGAAGTCGTGGCGTATTTTGAAGCAAGAGATGTCATTCGCCTTTATTCCAAAAGGGCGGCAGCCAAATGCAAGGAATTAAAAAACAACAAAAACGGTATCGATTGTTTAATTAAATCACTTACTAGTTCCACTAATGCATCCATTAGGTTTATTTATTTTAAGCAACAAAAGCGTTTATGCACAGCATTTTTAACATTCGATTTAGATATGAAGCACGGTGAGTCATTAGTTCATTACTAATAACAAGACGATCGTGACATAGACCCTGTAATTTCGTCTGAGATATACGAGATAATTTTCTGTCTGTAAATTATTATAGTAATTTCAAGTGTACTTGCCAAAATGAAGAGGTTACTACAGCAATGATAAGTATATGGTTCAAATGTGCTTGACGTGGTGTTGATGTTTTAAATGGTCTTTGATGTTGAGTTTTGAAGACGTTGATCATCATTATTTTACTGGTGAATTATGTACTTATGCGAATTATTAAATTTGTATATGTATAATATTTTTGTCTGTTTTATATCTCACGGCTGGTCAAAGCCCTCACTCACCACAGATGGCAAAATTGGCAGAAGCCTATGTTATTATTAATAACAAACAACCTGTAAATATATTCTGTTAAGAAAAATTAAAACTAATTTATCAGCAAAATATCAGAAACGACAACGATTAAGGCCTTGTTTAAAAATAAGTACACAAAAGTTTTTCCAATTTCAAGGAGAACATCAGTGACAGAGATTGATGACTTGACGACAAATTACAGACATTGGAATTTGGAACTAAATAGGTATTATTTAGTAACCTATAAGTAAAGACGATTAATGCTTGCGGAACCGTCAAAAGTCACATCGTGCAAATCTCACCCTCCATCAAGTTTTTTTGTTCAATAATTACGTCTGCTGACTGAAGCCGTCATGTTTTTTGCTTAATATAATAATAAAAACATACAACGCTCACGGCTCTCGCGCCGAAATTATTTAATCATAAGCTTTCAAATGGCCTTTCAATCTGAATCGGCATTTTACATGTTAATTTTTTGCCACACCTATTGCCTACAATTTTCTTTTGGTCACGACTTCTAGCTGCGACGATACGAATCGAATAAGTAATGAAATAACTGATTTTTAAGGGACTCCACTTATCGTAAATGGTATTCCTTTAATACACCTGCAGCGTACAAAATTCTTCTAAAATTAGAAGCGCTGCTGCATTTATCGCAAAAAGTTATTATAGCTACAGTTACAGTGGTATTTTTATCGCCAGAAATCCTTGACGTCGATTTCTGAACGCGTCTTTTGCTGTAACTATCGCAAAAACTAGGTCATCAACAAACACATTTTGCGGAGTATTTCGTTTTATCAGAACGTTGACATCTAGTTATAAGCCACCGTCTCATCAATGACAACTTGATGTTGTCAGATAATGGTAGTAACAAATTAAGTCTGTGTTTTATTATGGGACGGTTAGTGTTCATTAATTTAATATTACGTACCTAATAGAATAAGGTACATTACAAAAAGATAATTTCAAAATAAAGTCTGAATTTGTAGCAGTAGTGCAACAAATCGGTGCACCGTGTGCACGTGACTGTATGTATGCTTCATGTCAACGCACTGCGACATTCTCTCGGTGTCAACGGCTATCGACTGGCGACGAACCCTTGTCACTCCTTGATAGCGGCAATGCCGCCGTCTTTACTGCCCGCCACCACTTGCCAAAACTCTCCCCGCCTCATTAGGATTAGCGAGCGAATTTAACCATCCTCCACTTTCTTCGCTCAACTAATTTCTAATTGACGAGGGAATTCTCAAAAGTTACTCTCGGTTAATATCTGTCTTTATTATTCATCAAGCTCTCCACTTCGCCTTAATATATTTTAGGAGCTAACAGCCCTCTAGACAAGTGCTTTCATTTTACAGCATTTAGCTCAAGAGATATTTCATAGTTATTAGCTCCGTGTGAAGTATTTATTATTGTTTGTTATCGAGTGCAATAATTTGTTAGATAAATGAACGTTGCATTGAACCCGATAAAGTACTGAAGAGGATAGGCACATTGTTTATTACGCTGGCACAATACTGATGTCACACGTCTAATATACCGTGTCTACATACGTAGATAACGCGAAGGCAGGTCATTCACCTTTCACAAGGCTCTTTGTGCTGGTTAGAACATCGCATGACAAAATACAATGCGAGTATTCAGACCTATTTTGAAAGCCAAAAGTACAAAGTACATAGGCGGTGCGCGCCCGGTTCATGGCCGTTGGTTTCGTACGTTTTGATAGATTTATGAGTAGAAACCTTGATCCACGTTCAGCGGTAAAGCAACCGGGGCACATAGTTGGCGAGCTTTGCTACAAGTACAAACATTTCATGTAAATTGAGATTTATGGACGTCTAATGAAATTAGATAGTTCCCCGGATTGTGTTAACGTTACTTTGGTTTAGAAATTCAGAAACGTGAATAGCGGATGTAAATGTTTTGTTGAAGACAGCATCTAAGTACCAACATAAAATCTGAAGATTGTCGGACGTACGTTATCTTCATAACATATGTCCGTATACATCACATCACAGTTCTTTAGAAAGTAAACGTTAATATACAAAAAAGAAACCCTAGTTTATAAACAATAAATGTATTCATAAAATTGTTTCAAAAGCAATTGCAAATAAATTTGTGAAACCCCTCTTGTACTTTCTCACAAAACGAGATGGAAGAGGATGTTTTCGAAATATTTCACGTACTCTTGACATTGGAATAATTAATGATACGTAATTTATAGTCAAATGTGAATGTACCAGAGATTTATTTACTATGTTAAATTAATTTTGCATTTATTGGGTATACATTGCTTTCCAGGCACACAATTGTATTCTCTTCTAAACGCATTTAATTCAAGGCTGACGGCTTGCGAAACAGTCGCTCAAAAAATAATTTAAATGGTAAAAAAAATGTAGCAATAACTTTAAGACAAAGCTGGGAAACACTTTATTAGTTCTCCTATACATATATTCTATATTTTACTCTAACTAATTATTATTATAATCAATAAATATTGATTGTAGGAGTAGTTTTCCGTGTGTTGCAAAGACATCAAAAAATGTTGCGTGACGCAATACTCTTTTTCACGACATACTAGCTAAAGAATTTGTATTTCAATTTTGTAAAAATTGATCTTAACTTGATGCTTTGTCTAACTGTCTATACTTAAGAAAAAGACGACGATTGTAAGATTTACTGTTTTGTATTTATACTATAATGCGACACGAATCTTACGGGTTGCTAGGTCAAGATAAGGTCAGACCCTTTTTTGGGTTTTATAGAGTAAACAAACCCTTATAGTTTCGTCATATCTGTTGGTCTGTCTGTCGGTCTGACCGCGGTTTTACTCAGACACTAAAAGTAATAGAAAGCTGTAATTTGGCATGAGTATTTATGTAATGTAATATGGCAAAGTGGTAAAATAAAATTATATTTTTTTTTTCATACATCATACATGTAAAGTGGAAGTAAATTTTTTTCTCACCTAACTCATCGTGGCCTGTATCGTTGAATAGGATTTTCAAAATTATTGTGAGCTTGTAAAAACCATTTTTCGATTGAGGCATCCGTTGCTGAAATATTTGGTTTTACAGTGCAAAATTTTGTTATGAGTCGTGTCTCATCTCTCTGTCTCGTAAACAGTTGTATATAGATAGTGATAAAATTCACGGCTGTAGTCTGTAGTATATATAACGAAGATTAAAGGGAAAAGATCACAGCTTAGTAGGATTTACCAATTAAACAAGCGGCCAAATGAATAATAAAATTTCATACAAATTCGAAATATTAGTTTTTTTGACGTTTTTAGTCTTGTGAACTAAGTCGGCATTTGCAGCCACGGAACCTATATTGCTCTTGGCCCGACATGCATTTGGCCGGTTATTTTTTTCAAATTACTTGATTTTTGGCGCAAACCGATACGTTACTCCAACTCGACCCTGGGATTGTTGTAAACCTCTTTGCTCATTCGCAGTCTCCGCACGATCTTTACTTTCGCTTCCAACCGATCAATCTTGACTGTCACGCTCAAGAAAAATAGCTATATTAAGTGTCTCCTCCATTGTAAACGTTTCTTTAACTATTTTACAAAAGATTATAAAACGATCAAAGAAACCGAACAATTTCATGATTGCTCTTGTTGTAGTTGCAATGTCGAATCGCAGTACATTGATGACGTTGAAATATACGTTACGAGTAATTTAGACAGCCAACACGCCACCAGTAACGCGTAAGTAGTTAGTGCAGCAAAGCTCGGTGTAGCTAGTAGGTACATGTAGGTAGCGCTTTAGCGACCCTGGACGTAGTACCCAATCGAGGTGCCATATAATGTAAGTGCCATAAAATACGGCACGATAAGCCGTGGGTCTCTAAGTCATCATTGTATGGTAGTGGTCAAGCTATGTCAGATACAGCATTTAAAATAATATGATATGTATGAAGCAGGTAACTTATAAGTTTGACACCAGATACACCAATATCAAAGAATATGATAATCTGACTGAACTATACAGAGTAACATTAACTACCAGTTTTATTTTAAAATTAATTTCAGATTAATACTGAGCTGTTTTCTAGTAAAAATATTACTTATCAAAAAACAAAAAAGAAAAGATTCAAATAAGCAAAGATTCAAATAAGCTAAAGGGATTTCATATGAGAGGACAATATTTTTTATAATTCCAAAACTTTGCATTTGTGTAGTGCCATAGCTGTAGAAATAAACAAATCTACCGATGATTGTACCTCCTAATCATAAATCATTATTAGTAAATAATTTAATGTAAATTATTATTGTACTAGTGTTATTACCTGCGGGCAACAAGACTTAGAACAGTAAACGTTCACAGCAATAAAACGTCTGCAGATATAATTGAAAGTCTGGTTTGAAAAATCAATCGCATGTTTTCTTCAAGCATCTAATTAATTCGCCTCTCAGCGTAGATCCTAGATATTGTTGATTAATAGTTTAAATTAAAACGTCTTTACGTTTCAGCTATTATGCTCGATTATCTCCTCCATCTTGTTTGAGCTTTAATTGAATGAAGCGTAGGTTGTCTGTGCTGTTATGTGGGGAGTAGACAATAAGCGTCGGATTACCTTTGCCATTTATTTTTTTATCACCGTTTGGTGAAATATTGCTGCTGTAATATATCAATTTTTAATCTGTTAGAACAGCGTCGTTATTCATATCTTCAGTGCTTTGTTTTTTTTGTTTAAAAACCGTTTCACTTGTTTGCTTGAATCCATTTATGTTACACGAATTCCTATTTTGGAATTTTGTTGGTATTGTGGTCATTTAATTTGCTTTACTTTGTTATTCCAAACTTTGTTGAATATTTTACCAGTATTTTCTAGTAGGTTTTTTAGTTACTTTTTTTAAGTAGGTTATTGAAGCTAGGTACATTATAAATAAATAATTACAATTTGTATATGTACCTATGTGTTCCCCTGTTCTACCTTGTTTTCCACTGAATTGCGTGCTTTTTATTGTCCTCTAATATTTGGATTAATACCACTTTCAAACCCTTTCTATGGCGCCAACCAGCTCACGGAAGTAACACTTGCAGCTGCAAGGTTTCACCTTTCACCCGCCGGTTCACTGACCACCATGGCGCCAAAAGCTTTTAATCTTAACCTTTCATTCAAAATATTGATCGTAATCAATGGCATTTCCTTCCTTTGCCAGGGCACACTAAACTTATTAAAAAACTTTCTCTACAATTTTTCATGTCCATTAAATTTTTATATATTCTTTTAACAATATCCGCGATGATTGTTTGTTTTGTAACTTGTCATTAATATATATTTAATCTGTAATTTACTGCTTATTCATAAACGCATGTTTTGTTAATATTTTTCTCTTCGCGGCCTTCTCAACGCACAATTTTAGTTATTACAATTGCTAACTTGCTGAATACTCTCGAAACAGCTTCTTTTATAATTGCCTGTGATAAATAGAACAAAGTTGGGTACACGTCAATTTATTGTAGAGGATGCGTGTACAACGCTCATAATTTATTCGCATTGTTCGACAAGCACTTGCATTAATAAGCTATGCAAATCGGTTACCTCAAACACTTTCTTTTTTATTCTAATTACTGTTAGTTTCACCTGCTTCGGTGTTTGTCAATATGTAATCAAATGTTGAGACTAAGTAAGCTGAATATAAAATCTTAATGTTTTTAAACTCACAATAATAGCGTGTGCACTAATGTAATTTAAAAAATAAATAATGTTGTAAGTGCCGTAAATCTAGCTAAAAAGATATTGCGACCATAGCAAAACACTTTCACAAAGGATGAACATATTAGCTCATCGATTGAAGCCACCCGTTCACTTTCGCCTTTCTTGGTCACGATAGGCCAATAGTTCACAAGATACCTTTTCTAGAATCTATCTCTCCCAGCTGTCGCTTGCCACCGGGCTTTTACCAATTAACTTTATTGAGCTTTACGTATATTCTCTTAACACACATGCCTTTTGTTTTTCATTCTCAAACAGATATCATCTAGATTGCAAAATCGATGGAACACACAATGAATTAGCTTATATCAAAGCAACAATCTTCTACTTTGTACAATATACTGCTAATACTACAGCATACATCGCCATCACTTTTATTATTATCCAACATAGAAATCTGATTTCACTATTTGAAACTTAAGTGATTCCTATTCCGATATTTCACGATTCTATATTAAGTATTTACTCTACTTTCTATTCATCATAAATCTTGCGGCCATTATTACTAAATTTTTCCTTGTTTTTTTTTCTCATATACTTACCGACAATAGCTTACAAGTGAGATTTGGTAAAGTAAAAGTTGCAAATGCATGCTAATGATCCATTGTTACTTTCAAAGAAATGATTCTAGTGTGTCGACATAAAATATGATTGGAAGTGTCCGTGATAATGATAACTCTCTGCTGCGGTATGCAAACACCCACAGGAACATGATTTATATTATACTAGCAGTCCATCCCGGCTTCGCCCGTGGTACATACATAGCCTATGTCACTCAGGGATAACATACCTATCCAACAGTGAAAGAATTTTTAAAATCGATCCAGTAGTTTCGGAGCCCATTCAATACAATCAAACAAACAAACAAACAAACGAACAAATCTTTCCTCTTTATAATATTAGTGTAGATTATGTTTCCTAAAACTTTCTTAATATGCCAAAATAATATTTTAGAGGGTTTTTGAATTGATTATTTATCTTCATCCTCGTTATTGCTTGTGTCGCTATTGTATTTAAATTGTTACTAGTTACAGTAGTTAATACCGTATTATTTTTACTCTACTTAATTTATAATATGCGAATAAATTAAGCAATGCTATTATGCAATGTATAGTATATGAAATTATGAATATGTCTTCATATATTAAAACTTTTACAGTTTAATAACTGTATCAAAGGCTTTATTATTCTCTAAATTACTGATGCACGCTACAGAAATTACGTTATGACCTGAACCCTGATATCGTGAGTACACAGGGAACGCTTAGCCCTCGGCTGTCGTCCATTGCGTGTTTGATAGAGATCTGCGGCCGAGCAATTGCCTTGTTTGTCGTACCCAGTGACATCGCGTCAATGAAGCTTAATCAGGCTTAACTTCGGAGAAGGCACACCTAAATTGCCTGAAATTGATCGACTGACCTGAATTATTGATATTCAATTCCGTATACCCTTAAGTATGTCGATCTGTTGTAGAAAATAAGTAAGAATAACCTTATAGCAATTTATCTATTTTTTCTTGTAATATCAAAAACGTTTTAGGTTAACAGATGGTCAATAACATTAAAATATTCCTAAAACTAGATCACGAAGTGCAAAGAATGGCGCAGTCATGCAGGGCAGTGAGCTAAACGCTTCTGCAATTTTTATAATGATAAAAAAAGTTTTTGAAGCAAAAATTCCGAGCTTTTTATAAACATAAATATTATGTTATACAGGTTGACTTTTTAACCACCAGCCAAGTTTTTGGAGCAAGTCCTGTCCATGATACTGAACTACTTTCTGTAGGTATAAACAATAAAAGAAAAATTTAAAAGTATTTGGTTTCCCATGCAAATCAGCGCTGCACCAAACAGAGCTTGTATAGGACGACGAAAATTTTTGACATTTAATAACTTTTTTGTAGTTACTACTTCATCATTATGGACTGAACTTGCTTCAAAAGTTAGCCCCTGGTGGGTAAAAAGTCTAACTGTCAAAGAGGAAACTTTGAATAAGCCGAGATTGTAAAATATTTATGTTAAATCATTCCAGTTGCAAAAAGGGTTTGACTTGAAACTTCTCCAATTTTATTATATTTCGCAGCTCCAAGTTTCTCCGGTAGGTGGGTAATGCACGAGCGAGCGTACCCATTGCCTTCGGAATGACATGACTGAGCCGTTTTCGAGCGGGCCCTACGTCGCCGGATACGCCGACATCGCCATTTGTGACATTTGATGGAAGATTGTACTGTTTACATGCGAAACTCTATGAGCCGCTTCTCGAAACCGCCGCGTATTTATGTACGTTATCCGATACGTACATCTCAAGTATGCCCATCCATGACTCAATGTTTTCTACAAAAGGAAAAGCAATACGTTCAAAATAGACTTTAAAGATCGCGTCATTCTTTTGCTAACTCACTTGACGGATGGCCTCTTGACTATTAGCAGAATCACCTCGCACTTTACGGTCGTGTTCGTTTGTTATTGAATCAGGTAATCAATCAGTGCGGTGTGTACCTATCTACAGTTCATTCACCTCGCCGCTCAAGGCTTCAATAGCATTATTTTCGCATCGAAGACAACCCACACACGCACCTCGCTGCACATTTCCAAGTACGATGCACTAGGTTGAAGGAATGGGGGCGCGTGATACGAATGCGAAAGGCTATCCGCAAAGTGTAGATTTTATCTGACCGTAAAAACCTCCGTAAATTCCGACCACTCCTAGCGAAACGGAGCGGACAAATTGAATTCCCTTGGAAGAGGGCAATGTAATCATTTTTGTAACAAGAATTAATCGAGGACACTATTACTGTAATAGAAATATTAGTGTACTCCGGTAAAGTTGATTGCTCTTCATATTGTTATATTGATTTTCCAAGTTAATTGAATTGCCAAAGAATAGTACAATCGACGATATCATAAATCATTTCTTGGATATCATAAAGCTAGTCTTTGTGAAAGTCTAGGAAGCTACAGTACGAAATTAGAAAAGAACAGGGTATAGAGATGGATAACCAAGGGATCTTAGAAGCCCTTATTTCTCTATAAGGAAGCCAATTTATAATTAGAAAGACTTACGTTAGGATATCGTCCAATCTAAATCAAATTAAAACATATAATAGGATACCATTACCACCTTAATTGAAGATTGTCGTGCTTTAAAGTATTATACTTTTTGTTTGTATTCCCGGCTAAAAAGAAATGTATACAAATCTTTAGATATACAGCTTTATTTTTCAGGTATATCCCCCCCATATACCTGAAAAATAAAGCTGTACTACTTCCTACTCTATGATCTTATTACCATACATGTCCATTGAATTGACTTCGACTATCTAAGTAGACGACTAGACTCAATTAGTGACCAAAAGGCATCTGTGATTTACTACGAGACGAACAGCACACTGTCTGATAGCTTCTTGTATCTCTAAATGAGCACTTGGACTCGGACAAAGACGATGGTCACTTCTTACGACTTTACTTTATTATCTGATTCTAATTTGAATACGCAGACAGATGACAGGCACTTGAACAATTTGTCTACTGGACTTTTTGCCCTTGTAAAAACTGATGTCACGCAATACATTTCATTCGGTCGATAGATTCGTCAGTAGCACTGTAATTTTCCGAACCATTAAATCTTGTCAGAGAGTCATAAAGACTCCCCACGTGGGCAAGCGCGCGCTCGGTTTTTTGCTCGGTAGCACATCGTTCATCATTACGCGTTTATTATCTCTGTGGCCTTGGCCGTGAACGGTCGCGCTGAGGACACGCTGCCGCGTGGGCAAACGCTCTGGAGATGTGCTAAGAACGCTGTGAATTTTGACACTACAAAAAAACGCATTGTATTCGCACCCATATAAAACATTTTGATTCGCAAAAACTAGCCAACTCAGGATCATAAATTGAAATAGTTCCGAGAATTTCCATTTGCAATAAATAATTTTCTTTTGAATTCAGACATGACCGGTACTGTCTGAAACGATATGGATAAGAAATAAAATGGTTTTAAAGAAATTCCTTACACGAAATATTGGTACGTGCGTGGAGAATTCAGTGCCACTAAATATGCAAAAACCGCCCCCTACTGTGGTTGGTGGAGCAGAACGAGCGATCGCCTTCAAATAACTTACTAGTACCGAATGAACCAGTCGTGATGTTGACAATTTGACTAATACTCATCAAAAATACACCAGCACCACCAAAAAATATTAAATGTACCTGATGGGAAAGCCTTGTCATCTCATAATCGCAAATGCATACTACTAAACTACATAGTTCTAAGTAGGTACCTACTTAAGGTTCACAACCACATACAAAGCGCCTTTGAGAGCTATTAAAAGGTAAATTGGCTTTTACTGGTTTATTGGCCGTTGGTTGGTGTAACCCCGGTATCCATTTGGGTCAATTGCATCAATCGGTGGATCGCAAGTGAGCCCACCAGTGCCTGTCTGCTCTCAGCAGGCGAGAATCCGATCGTAAAACAAAACAACCTTACGTAATTTTGCAACTACGTGCTCTAGGATGGCATTAACTGCACTTTACACCTTAGATTCAAATTACTTCAATACTGAAGCGACATGTATCCATTTAATGTGATCTTATAGTGTCCGCTTTAGGCAAATCCTTAAAAATATTTATTAAGTTGACGTTAAGTAATTTCAGTGTTATGTCATATACACCTCCCGCGAAATATGTACTTTACGACGTCGTCGGCTTAGAGATATAATCTCCGCCCGGGGTCGTCGTACGGATTTCTAAAAGATACAGGATTCCCGCGAAAATTTATTATGCAAAGTATATTTTGAGAGGCATCTCATAATTATTACGAGAAGCTGTTTCATGGTAACAATAACTCTAGGCGTTACGAGAAATGAATCCGGTTCGTGTGTTTGAGCAACCTCAAGAAGGCATCCTTGTAAAACGTGATTGCCATTAGTTTTTACTCCAACAAAAAGTTACTATTTACATATTTATTTGGCATGTGTATTGTAAAACACCAAAGAGTATGTACCATCTCATCATTGGTAATTGAAATATCTTTTTTGACATCTCATTATAATTCAATACTTACCTATTTAGATACCTGACTATCAAAAACTCGAACGAGGATAATAAGAGTTCTATGTAGTCAGGAATAACCTGCACACGCGCACTGAATGATCAAGATGTAATATTCATTAATGTCACATTACGAAAATGGTAATACATAGACGCATGCAATGACTTGGCAAGGGCACCTCTTCTGCCAGTTAGTAGTCCACTCACGATGATGACATGCCGTCAGTAACCATTCGACCATCGAATTCATTTCTTTGCTCTCTTAAAATTCTATTCTAATTTCAAACAAATAATTCAGGTATAGTTTTCACTCTGTATGTGTTGCAACAGGCCTATACCGGTTTGCGGCCGGCTCCCTAGCGTCTGGCGAAGATGCGATAGTCAATGACTTGAAAATGTTTAGCATAGAATTGATTAACTCTATTGATGTCGCCGTCTTTATATTATCCTACGTATTACTAGTGTCACTACAACATGAAGTAACAACGTCATTTCTTCTTGCTTTGCAGAATACAAAGTGGTGTTTTGAATTATACATTTTTAGAAATTCTTTTCCAAAAAACGGACTTATTTTTGCCAGATGGTATCTTATTGTTAAAAGCTCCTGTTTTGCGAATGTCAACTCGTGTTATAGCAGAGGCGTTCTCACGGTAGCTCTAAGACGAGCAGAGAAAGCCTTATCTCTATCGGAGCGCGAACAATGTGAAGAGCGTGTCGATGCTTATCACCGTCAACTTATCCAGTGGCTCTAGTGCTCATTCGACTTTCACTCGAATGCACTAGTGTGTTGTTTCTAACGCTGCCTTGTTTGTGCTTGCCTTTTCTTGTTAGCGTTGTCGGAAGTAGCGTTCAGCTGATGCGGTTTCATTGTGAAAGTTCTGTTTTTCCTCTTTTTGCTCGTAGATAGCTTTGTCGTCTACACTCATTAACACTTTTTATGAAAGAAAAGGTATTGTTGTTTTGGTTTTGTCTGAGGCGTTAACATTTATATACGTATGAATTATGCACGTGTAAAAAGCGGCAGAAGGGGCCAGTGTTGGACGTTTAATATTCAATAACAGAGCCGTAAAAGTATTGTCTCGTTTGTTATGGGTGTTCAGGAGACGCCGCCGGGTGCGACGGTCGCGCATGCTAAACCGGCCTGTCGTGATTTCAACAATTAGATAGAGAACAGATAAGACGCATCGTATTTCCATCTTCATCGGAGTAAATGTCCCTAAAATTTTAACAACTTGCTTATGATCATGGATCGCACTGACATGGAATGTCAATAGAATTTGGCCACAAGTCATCTCAAATGTTGTAGATAACTTTTTAGGTATAGTTATATTACTTTCAGATATTCAGCTTATATACTATAGTATTAGGGAAAATAGAAAAAGAGTCCTGATAATCAATGAATGTGGCACTTAACAGAAAGACCCACCGACGAGATAATCCAAGTTTCTATGGAAAGCAAAATAATTATTTTAATATGTGTTTTTGTTTAGGGAAAGTTCACTATCATGAACGTAATCTTCTCTTTAAATATTTCAATTCGTTTTGTTGGAAATTTAATTTCTGTAGTGTCGGTATTTCGTGGTGATATAGTGCAGGGCCGTTTGCGGCCCACGGCTCTAATTACAAATTGTAATGAGATGAACCCCCGCGTGCCCGATGCAACGACTTCACGCCTCTGCCCGTACGGGCCGCTAAGACTTTGCTGTCGCTCCTCTGGTCTCACTGCACTTCTTTAATTTGTTTTACTTTTTCTTCGTGTTACGTGTCGGGCTCTACAATGTAATGACAAGCGGTAGTCCATTTTTAATCCCCGACAAAAAAGAGGATTGTTACAAGTTAAACACTTATTTCTGTCGTTCTGTTTGTCTGTGTCATCGTAGCGCTCGAATGGATGGACTGATTTCGAGGCGGTTTTTTCACGTAAAAGCAAGTTGACTTGGGGTGGTTCTTAGGTATAAGGTTGATGAAAATCGGTTGACCCGTTTAAAAGTTATTGATATTAACGCTTGAAAGTCAAGGTTTTCTCTAGCAAATAATAGATGGCGCTACGGATATCCATCAAGTGATGAGTAGCGGAGCTGTAGATACGACTTCGCTAGAGTTTCGCATCTCTCATGGTGTTTTTGACAGTAAGGGATTTTTTTAAATTTTTATAATAATTGTATAAATGGACCTTCAGGTTGTGATTCAATTAATCGTGAATTCGTTTTCTTTCATTATGGATCAGGAACGCGTAGAACCTGTATTGTCGTAGAGATGTTTAATTTAAAACCCTTAGTACAATTTACGTCCGGTATACTATTTTGTTAGGGTACTCGTAAGACCTAAAACAATGAAATGCGGTCTTCAATTCACTTGTCTTGATATCAATACCTTCCTATAATATGACCAAACGCAGATGTCAGTACTTAAATACATTTTAATCAAACTGCACTTGTAAAGTGGTAAATACACTACGAGGTAGATTGATTAATATTAATAGATGCAGACATCTCACTTTTTAGATAAAAGGGTCCTAAAATGCCTCTGCATGTTGGCTTTGGCCACATGGACGTCTCGAAGGACTGGGTCCCAATGGACTCGTGGCTGAAAAGCGTACCAAAATAATAGATCTATGCGGAAACAGTATCATATCATTATATCTCTAACTTTACCAGTTATAAGAATAAAGTATTAAAACAAAAAGTAGTTAGCAATATTAGGATGAGGGGCCCTGAACCAGGTACATTAAAAAATCCTTTCTACTATCCTATCCTACTTCCTACTATAAGCCTACTAATCCTACTTTCACTAATATTATACACGCGAAAGTGTGTGAGTGATATTTGTTTGTTCGTTTGTTTGTTTGTTACCACTTCACGCTTCAACCACTGAACCTATTTAGATGAAATTTGATATGGATATATAGTTTGATACCCAGGGAAGGACATAGGATAGTTTTAATCCCGAAATTCTCACGGGGAGCGAAGCTCACGGGAATTTTATATAATTTACTAATATTACTATATAATTTACGTTTATAACACTAGTGTTCTTAATTTTTCAAATATTTGCAAAAGAAAATCGTCACAGTGCCTTCTTAGGCGAAGGTTATCACTCGTGCTTAAATATTTATGCTGAAGGGACCGCTAAAACACCCACCAGAGCAAGTAACTCGAATACATTATGCGACATGTAACGGCTGCTACATCCTGTAAGCAAAATGTATAAATAAATGTTTTAGAGGGTCATCTTCTTCGTAGGTTAGGTATGTAAACGATTCTTCCATAAGCAGCTTCTTCTATTTGATTTTTTTTTTTTGCACCATTACTACTCATATCTGTTTATTTTCGTACAAAATGTACTATACCCTTTGCTAACAACCAGCTTTGGTGCATTCATTGTAAAAAAGTGTTAAAAGGCTACTTGAAAATGTTATAAATATGCAATATCCTTAACATTACAAACGTTTATTTTTTGTAATTCTTAAAGAGTAGAGTTTCTTTTACTTCTAAGTCAGTTTTAAAACAATTTAATAAATCCATTTTTTTACCAGATTAGAAGCCTTATCAGTTAAAATAACGTTTATAACCAGTCCCTTTCATAGTGTAGATTAAAAAGCGTAATGTTATTAAACTCAAGGACCGAAAAACACGGTATTAACGTCCACATCACTTTTTATCGATGCAAAATAACCACGATACCAGATTACCGATCCTAATCGTGACCACGACTAATTAAATTACAAGGTTCCGATTTTTTGCGCTTCTCCATATGTTCGATACACAGATAAGCAATGATGATGATAGGGATAAAATCTATTACGTAACCGTTAGTGGTAGAGATCTATCACATTTTTTTTAACGCACGAGTAAACTCCGTCTGGCTTGGTCTTGGTCTAGTCGCAATTGGAGGGTTGTGAAGAGAAATAAATGAAAAAAAGAACTGTTCATTAGACTGAATTTGATATTGAAATGGAATTTTACAATGGGTAAAAATATATTTTCAACCAGAAAGATTGAGTTTGATATCTTAATGAAGTTAACTGTTCGAATTAATTATCCAATAACACTTTAGTTATAAAAGAAGCTTTAAATTTATTAAATGGACGTCATCACGTTCTAAAATCATAATTATTTAAATTTGCCAAAGTGTTAAAAGGAATAAATCTGACTCTGTGTTCTATTCGATAACTAGTTCATTTCCCCGGGTCTTTATTATTGTAAGCGTTACGCCGAGAAATATAGCTGAAATAATATGAGGCGTTCAGGGAACACACAAATTGTTTTCGGCTCTCATTTCTGATATGTTGCAGGATAGACATAATGTATTATTGTCAGATTCTCGTGAATATTTGTATACAATAATTCAAGGAAAAGTATCTACAGTTCACTCACATTTGTCAAATTGTCAACGTACACTACGACACAGTTCATCTAAGGTCTATGCTGTGGGAAATACTTTAGTCCAACCGAACTTCAATCAGCCAGAGTTATTTGTACATTGTCGTAAAGCTGTCTAGACGCAAATTTAGTTGAAAACGTCGTACTCGTAACTACTAAGATAAATATTGAATTGTGTAAATAAAATATCTAATTTATTTACAGCGTAGTAATCGGCAGTAACCAGAACGTAAGTTTTATCACTTTTAAATGCATTAGTAATAACTCTAAGATTAATTTAAATTAATCAACAATCTGAGTTTATGATTGTGCAGCATCAGCCATTAAGTAAAGCCTGTAAAAGTTGTAAACAATCATATTTTTTCTTCCACGTTTAAATATGTCAGACAAGATCTTTGGATCTTATTTACCACAATAAATCTTCATCATAAGAAGTATTATGATACATCGTGGTATAGATATTCACTCATTGAAATATTTGACCGTGTATCATTAGATATTCTAATGAGATAAATGGATCGCTTATTGATATGCCTTCATATTTTGAAGCGCCGACATATTTAAGAACCAAGATGAATGACCATCCATTTTTTATTCTGACAGTATATATGATAAATTAGTTTTTTGTCCCTTCGTGATCGAGGGCCCGATCGATGTGACTTCTAAACCAATCGGACCCATAATGATGTCACTGGGCGCGCTGCCGTGTTATCGTTGGATGTTTTTGCGCTGTTGGCTCGTCATTACGTTTTTACAGCGCCTGTATTTGCAAACGCGGTTCCGATACCGTTGTTATTCGAATGAACGTTTGGGTGCTTATCGGTTCTTAGCATGAATTGATGTTTTGCGTACCAACCTTCCAAGCAGAACAATACATGCAAGCTTTTTTGGACCCGTCAATATCAATTCAACGCCAACATGTATTACATCGACTACGTTTTTACCAACTCGCCGGGGTGTCAGACGCAATCTCGTCTCTGATCTGTATCATCAATTTCGGTAGGTATTCATTGAGAATAACTAACACGCACGACCGACGATTTCGCAACAATAAATAAACTTCGCGATCGTTCGGAAGCATATTTTTTTTTTAACTTGGTTCTTAACAGTTCTACGGAAACATTGTTTGCAAACTAAAATAAATATTCAGCGAACAGTTAACCGTCGTTAATAGTCGTTTGCTAACAGTGAATTTTATATTTGTCTTACTCTTTGTTTCAGTTACTGCCACTCTACCACCACAGAGGCCTTGGATACCACTGACGAGACCGAACAGAACTCGCCCAACATGTAAGTAAAGTTTAATTAATCACCTACTTTATATATGTAATTATTTGCAGCAGGCAGTAGTAATTTCTAACGATAGACATCACTGCAATTTTCTCCGCGTTGTTCGGCGCACTACAACCCACGTTGCTGTTTAATATTGATAGCAAAAAGTTTCTCAACGAGTTCGTCATTAATAAAGTGTCATGGTGGCGTGTATGGGCGCGGCGAGCGCGGGCCCCCTCATAAATAAACAGCTGAAGACCGCCCCGCCGCTCCAACGGTACACCATCCACCCGTGAGAGAGCCCAGGGAAACCTTCGGTCCTGTTCCAACTACTCGCGTGTATAGAAGTACACATCCGACACCCGCGCCGTTACTTTGTTAGCGTGTTTTAACGTTCCCGATGATTTGTTAACGAAGTTTCTGTCACCGTCTTCCTTTTAACTAGGGGATAGACCACTCGTACCTTGTAAATAAATTTCAAAATAATATACGAACGACTCTGATCTTCGTGGACTTCTTTTTATTACGTAGGTAGTCAAGTTTGTTGCCATTAAAATTTATGGCGCTAGTATTCAATATGTTGACGCATTTTACATTGGTGTTAAAATTGCTGAAGGGATCGATAAATTCACTAAAGAGATTTATGTTAGTTATGCCGCAGGGTTATTTATTTTTTCTCACGAATTGCGCTGGGTAAATTATTTAATCGAATATTATTAGTTTGGTCGCGGCATTGGTTCCCGTCACGCATTCCTGCCGTATAGTTCGACTATAGACGCATGGCGCGGACGCCCGCCTAATTTACATAAATCAAAACGGACGCCTAAACGTGCCACACGCTCCGGGAGAAATGTCTATTCGTAAATATTTATTATTCGCTATGGAATATTTTATTGCATAACAGTTGAGGCTTCGCGCCATCCGCCCGTATAATTTAACCTCATTTGAACAGTGAGTATTTAGGGCAAAGATTTTGTAGTATAGCGGCCCAGTGAGTAATCGCCTTACGCAAATTTTAAGGTCAATCGCTAATTAGCTGGTTACGCACGTAAAGTTGAAGCTTTTACGTGGTCAATAGATATTTTTTTGTGTTCTTTAGAATCACCTCAGTTAGGTAACACATTGCAGCGATGCAGTTGCAGACCAGACCCATAAAATAGAGTACTGTGCAAGTGAAGCTCATAAAAGAAATTACGTCTATTCTTCAGGCAATTTAATTGGAATGATGACTTAGGACTAAGTACTGATTTGACATCAGAGGAATAATCGAACGAAGTTCAATAGAGCATGCCGGAAGTATTCGCTTGGACAGATTACCTCAAGTCGATAAATGCCCACGGCCAGATGCAGGAAGAGAGGAAATGCCCTTCGTCTCGCCGTCCGAAGCCGAACAATGCACAATGAGAGACATTGGCTGCGACCTCCTCGCATCCGTGAACCTGTGATTGTGAACATCTCTCGCTTTCTATGGGTAATCTGCGCCTTTCATACTTCACTGGGTTTTCCTGGTCGGCTTTGTTTTCATACAATGTATGTTTTAAATTAGCCGATTCCATCAGGGAATAAACAGTTCCTGGTTTTAGCACCCTGAGGGCACTTGCAGTATGTGTGCGCTAGAAGGTTTGTAGTCTAGTCTTGACAGGTTTCAATATCCGACTAAGCATGTAGGTAATTTCCGCATCGAGGGAATGCGAATGCAAGTTCAGTACAAAGATAATAAAATGGCACTCCAACGGGAATTATACTTTACTTTTGGCTAAGAAACACTGAAGATGGAGGAATTACATGCATCAAATTACATAAAAAGTAGCAACTCACCGGGCAACAATTTTCAAGAAGCTTTTGTATCCATCAGTCGTACTGTACTATCTTTTTCATTCAATCTTTAGCTTCATCTAAGGCTTTTTTTGTCTCCACTGCTGGAGCACGACCCTCTCTGCACCACCAGAGCCATACTTGGCCAGAGCAGCTACAGGATTTGGCCTACACTCTCCACGCTGGCCAAACGGGGTGCAGAGGTCATATTGATGCTTACATGCTTTGTTCACCTTGTATTTCCTAAGTCGCCTTCTACGATATCCACGGGAGGACTTGGAATAGTTCTATTCTACTCTGCCGGAAACCTCACGGCGACAGATGGAATATCACTTCTTTGTCCCGAACAGGTTAGATAGAACCTAGGCCTGTAACTTCCAACGGCCACGTTTAGCGTAATGGTGACACATCTATGACTAGAGACAGTAATTCTTGATCACCAAACGCATTAGATTGCCAATAGAAACCGACAGCTGCATCGGCCCCGCATTGCAGAGGCCTGAATAAATAAATAGAAGTATGTTTCCTCACAGTTTACGTCTTAGTCATATCGCTGCAGTAAATCGATGTCAATGAATTAAATTATTAATCTAGAGAAGGACGGATCATGTCCTATTCTAGGCCAGAAACAGCACTCCATGAATAACAATTTAAGCAACATATAAAAATTTGCAATGCCTAGGAAGGTTATTATAAATTCGTCAGTGAATATAAGTAACAGTGTAAAGGGGCTGAATTTTTCGGGGTCCAATTGCAATAGCTATATAGCTCCCATTTGAAATAAATTATTTGAAAGGAAACGGACATATAATTAAAACTTTTGTCTTGATCAAGCTCGTATATGATAATCCGTCAAAATATTGTATGAACTATTGTTTACAATTAAAAGTAAGAATGTGAAGCTTTTCTACGCAGATCAGCGAAAAACAGCCACTTTTGGCTAATGTGCGAAGAAAAGCTTCACATTCTCACTTTAAACTCTAAACACACGTTGTTCATAAAATAGTTTAAAGGGTTAACAGGGCTTGATCAAGACAAATTTTTAAATTATATCTCCGTTTCCTTTCAAATAATTTATACCAAATGGGGGCAGCACTAGACCCCGAAAAATTCAAGTATCCCCTTAAGAAATGATACTTATCTAGATAGAGCGTCCATCACGTGAAAAAATGTAATGTGATGTCGTTGGCGTAACTCTATTCCTCCTTCAAGCTATCAGCTCCAGCGCGTGTTCTTTGACCTCGATGCCATCGATTAACTTTTTATGACGCTCGCTTTATGACGTCCTCAGCTTTAATATCCATCGATGACGGCGATATTTACTTTGATCGAGTGCGCGCAATGGTGTTTGATTGTAATTTCTTTTTGTAAGGTTTTCACAATAACATGGTCTAAATTTATTCGGAGGCTACCCGTGGTGCTTAATATTTACATATAAAAGAGAAGTAAAAGAAAAGGCAACAGTCGTGACGTATGGGAGGTCAAGCATTACGCCGAAAATAAGGAGACATGGAAAATACTCCACTGGACAAGAACTTAAATTTATTGACGATGATGTTAGATTGTCTCCATGTAGTAAGGCGTTATTTAGGTTATACTATTCTAATCGAAGATGCGTGAGGCATATGGAATAGGGAAAGGACTTATTTCTAGGTAAGAGGAAAGTATTCAGGTCTAGGATTTGTTCATGTTCATGACTCCTCCAGAAAATAGAAACAAACTAACGTGCTCTTATCCAAAATTCACATGCCGTCTCCGCAACGTCATAGGTCTAAATTTTAGCTATGCTATCTTCTTATAGAATACTTATTATAATAGCTATCACTAATGTAAAATTTTTAAGCTTACTAAAAGAATCAAACTTAGCTCTATGACTTCCATCTAGTAAACAGTCATTTATGCACATAAATGAACATTCGATATTGACTATCGATATGTATGATTTTTTAAACTTTAAACCGATTTCACCCCGAAATTAGGAGGACATTAATTTATTGAGTAAAATTTGAGCCCGAACTTTTTGGCGGTCGGTATAAATTTCATCGCAAATGCGGACAAACTTGGATAAAGAATTTATATTAGAGCCTTTGATCTCTTAATCAATATCCGGATGAGCATCGAGGGAAATTGACTTTTAACCTAATTTGCTACAAACGACCCTGTCCATTGAATTATTCTTAATTGGAGATGGCCTTTGTCATTACCTATGTGATTATGATGATAGACATATGAGAGAAATGATTTGATTATTAAATCTTTACCCTTATACATATACTATTTGTACCCAAAGGGGGCCCTATTACTAAGACTTCGTTGTTTGTCCGTCTGTCTGTCACCAAGCGGATCTCATAAACCGTGATAACTAGACAGTTGAAATTTTCACAGGTGATGTTTTTCTATTGCCACAATAACAACAAATACTAAAAACAGAATAAAATAAATTTTAATAAAATATCAACATAATATTTCGTTGCAAACTATTTAAATTAATTTAAAAATATATAATTAAATTAAAATAAAATTATTGTTGAAAGGGGCTCCAAGCGCTTTATGTCAATGAACATCTCTATGATTTAAGTTAGTTTAGTTATGGAATTGCTTTCTGTGAATATAAATTTGGGTCATGTCGCAGCTTTTGGGCGGTTGAAGATTTCGGATGATGATGATAAATAGAACTATAGAATGGGCTTTGGTACTGCAAACATACATACAAACGTAAGTGGCAAGGACGTGATTGTTTCTTTCAGGGTAGTCAGCTTTTGGGGATAATAAGACTCGAAAGGTTTTAGAGCATCTACACATTTCGGCTCGCGTATAAACGCTCTAAGTGCAATATTAGCCGAATAGGTGAAAATAATTCAAAGTAGTTCTGTTAATTTTTATGTATTATAATGTTAATGTAGGTTCAGTACGTTGTGAACATACGAGTAATCATCATGACACTATCCATAACAGGAATAGTGTATCTGAATTTCTAATTTCTAGTGTCGCAGACTCGTGGATTGCCTACGCCACGTAATGGCGGCATAGCCAATAACGCTCCACGCCTTCCATTATATTCAGATGAGACGAGATGGCGGTCTTGTTATTTTTTAAAATATAACTACTAAGCCACATCTTTACCTTAATAACTCACGAAAATGTATTCTGTGATTATTCCTCACCAAGCTAGCCAATAATACTGTACTGCGAACATGACACTTCAAAATTTTATAATAAAATTATCATGCTACTTTAAAACTGAGCTAAAACATACTAAGCATTCTTGGGCGGAAGAGCAGAAGTGCGAAGGTTTAAATTGTGCGGAATGAATTAATTGAAAGCAAGTGGTGTATATAGAGAGAAACAGCTCTAAAAGAAATAGTTCTAATTACGTATGCCACAATCGGTAACTGTTTGAACATAAACCTTATCGCCTTTTAAACTAATCAAAGTAACCAACAAAAAAACCGAGGAGTAACCTTTGTGATTGCTCATTTCGTTGTTTCTAGCGATTATGGAAACTGGAGTAATGGAGCGGTTGAATGTGTGTCATACGAATTGCTTTTGTAACTATTTCTACAAATCTTTTGCTTAAACAATGTTTTTATGAGCAACTAACTATCATCATATCGAAACCACATCATTATCACGAAAAAGTAACGTATCTGGTTTTCTGTTGGTCATCATTTCTTGACTTGTTGAGATGATCTGAAGTAATCTGCGACTTGGTTTCGTCACTTTTCTTCTTGACACACGTTACACGATAACTACTACCTGGTAGTTTTCCGAATTGTGAAATATTCTTGTTTGTGTAATCTCTCTTGACCGATTTGGCTCATGTGGTTGAACTAAAGAATTATATTTCATGAAGTACCTGTCGCAGTTTCTCAAGTTATTGTTAAACAAACATGCACACAAACATTAAACTATCCAAGATTAGATTTGAACTTCTCTTGCTCATTCATTTGCCTGATGCCTGAAAATGAATTGTAGTAAATGTAGTTTCCGGCGGAGTAGAATAGGGCCACTCCAAGTCCTCCCGTGGATGTCGTAGAAGGCGACTTAAAAATACAAGCTAAAAAAAGCTTATACAACATTAATGAGACCTTTTAAACCCACCTGGCCAGCGTGGAGAGTGTATACCAAGTCTTCTGGCTGCTCTGGTCAAGAATGGCTCTTTTAGTTCAAAGAGGGTCGTGCTCCTGTAGTGGAGACAAAATACTTGATAATGAAGATGATGAAATCTAGATTCATATCTAATCTTTTTTTTTCCAGCGATTCTCAGCACATATTCCCCTTTTCTAAAGACATCGACCACAACATTCTTATCTCAAGAGTTAGTATTAAATATATTAAAGGCATCTATCTACATGAATCATATTAGCTTGAATTTGTTATTACAGAGCATAATCGAAGGTTGTGTTTATTCGGCCATTCCTCTCGCACGATGGCCGATGGTCGTGATAAAGCCGCCGTGTTCAGGGTTTCTGATTAATGCACCGGCGATAAATCTAGCGAATGCGTTTCTCGCTTTCCGCACACGCTACGGGATCACTGCCTAGTACATGTAGAGCTTAGTCCACATGGGTCAATCGGTTTTCGTCTGTGTTTTGACACCAACACTGGTTTTTGATTATTCAAGATATCTGTCATAGCTTGACGATTTTTACTTAATGGTGACATGCGCGACAAACGGCTTAACGCACCTTCCGAAGCACGGAAGTGGACTTTTAATGGCTCTGATAGTAGTGATGTACAAGACTTGAGTCCTCCGAGTCCTCTCACGTAGGACTCGGAGTCGTCAACTCGATTCCGTTAATTGCGTCGAGCCCTTACAGGGCTCGACGCAATTAACGGAAGGCTCGACGACTGCGAGCTTAAGTGAGACTCGGGGCGTGAAATTAGAGCTCGAGTCTCTTTCTGAACCCGAGCCTGTTTCTGCGCTCGAGTCTTTTTACCCGCCTGCAACGAGGGAGGGTTATGTTTTTCGAGTCCATTTAAAAGCAATAATTTTTAATTAAAAAAAGTGATGTGTCAATAAGGCGTAAAATATGATTGATTACAATAGAATTTAAAAGAATGTTTGCGTGCACACCTTGAATAACCAAATTTTTTTTTGAAATCACGCCTCGAGTCTTGTAAGCTTTCAAGAACTGCTCGCGTTCATTTTAAGAGTCGAGCTCTTTTAAATGCTCGAGTCGTTGCTCAGAGAACTCGCGCTCACCTCGGCTCGGAATTTCAAGCCTATTGAGCTCATAGAGCCCTGCAAAACCGACTCGAGTCTTCAAAATTAGAACTCAAGGACTCGAGTTTTGTACATCTATCTGATAGATACAAAGAATAAGTCATGGCTTTGTACAATAATAAAAAATACTAACAGTCGAAGTAAAGAATACTTTAAGTTTTGTTCACATAAATGCTTTATGCTACAAAAACTTAAAGTATTGCCCACGTGATCGCTGCTTTATAGTACATTTGATACGATTTGTCGATGCAACTGTTTCAGAGAAATATATACACTACATTTGTTTGCTAATTCTTATATCAAAATAGCTATACTTTGTTGTATAATTTATTTTACTCTGGACAGTACTTTTTAGTTAAGAATTTCTTTCGAAAGTTTCCATTAATTCCAAGCATTTACTCCTACAGCTAGTCCCATTTTTTTTCTTTTTTTACAATTTTTTAATCAAATAATCTATAGCCACTTGGGAAAACGTTGTTGAGAGTCGTGGTCTGGTGTAGCTATCAAATCTTACTTAAGGAAGGTCAATAGGCAGAGAGAGTTGTGCAATAGACATCGACACCTAAGCGATAGTGTGTTTTTAGGTTGGGCCGAATTCATCTGCATTGCTGTACGCTTTCTGCCGATCCAATCGTATATGAACTAATTTGCAATATTGCACATAAAGTTCTAATACGATGTTATAAATTTTGGTGAAAGTACAAAATGAAGATTACTAAGTACAGATTATTCTAGAATTAAAAAATCATTGGCTGTAATATTATTGTTGCTCGATGATTATTTAATAATTACATAAATGAGCGCAGTTAGAGCCTCAGAGAGATCTTGCGTGAAATTTTAAAATAGTGCCGATGAAAATATCATTCTGAGCAAGACATCAATCGCGAATTTCAAAGCAGCACAGCTACTGACAGAACCGGCGGTACGCTAAGGAAAAAATGGTACCTCCCTACATACGTGCAGACGCAAAAATAGAGAATCAAGAGAAATTATAAGTGTCAGAGCGAAATACGATCCATGTAGAAAAGTAGCATAATTTAAAGTTACGTTATGAGTTTATGAACACTACTGATTTTTTTTACATTCCTATCCATACCTATAGGATGTGCCGTTTTAGAAATTAAACTCTTTGATTCACCACTGCTTTGCAATTGAACACGAAATCCGTTCGCGGTTTAATTAATTGTGTTTTATGATTCGCTTTGTTTTCGCTCTATTGTTATCCCACAATGGGACAGCCGTTGCTGAATTAACTTTCTAAAGCTATGGACAAATGTGGCACGATTGTTTACATTGCCGTGTAAAGTATGGTGGACCACTATTTGAACGTTGCGCTTTAACATTTCTGTACATCTTATTCCTTTGTAAAGACTTGTTTTTTAAAACTGAACTGTTGAGCTTAATGTGTAGCTGACTATACATTGAGAGAGATCATGCTATTTAGATGGTACTAATTAGTGTCCACTGTCCTGAACAAAAGCGTTGGACGCGGGTCATGGGTTGTCTGGGATGCGTTTGGAACAACATCTAGGTTATCGGGAACATTATGCATACCTAGTTTTATACCTACACCACACAGTTATGTTTTATTATGATTTTGGAATTTGGGACTAAATTTGATTTCGTCGCGTTTATTTTGGTAGTAGATTGTGGAGCCCGTATTATAAAACGCAGACTAACTTTGTTACTAGGTTCAATCCATTATCCGACCAAATCAAGTCGACATTTCCAGATGAGACAATGGCATATTACGGGATGTCATCTGTTTGCCAAGGCTACTACTAGTTTTTTATATTCTTATTATGCATCTCATTTGTTTTTGGCGAAACAATTACGTTTAATAATCATCGACATAGATTTTTTTAATAATTATGTAAACCACTTTATATTGGGGGTTATTATTTTAAAATGAAAAATAGTTTATTCAGTACTTACGAGTAAGTTTACAATTTGTCTGAAAGTCGATGGGAATCACTTTTAAGCATGGATATGCTTGTGTTAGTGATACCTGCTCTCTATACAAAAGTTTTTACTATTAATAAAACTGTGTGACATTACATAGACCAAGTTGTATTAACATTGTTAGATAATAAATATTTAAAAATAATTATTTAATTAATTAATTGTTATTAGTCAAGATAATTACATTGTTTGGTTATTAAATTCTAATTTATACAACCTTATTTTGTGACATTTCTTATGCCGAATATTTGGATAATTGTGTGCCACTTGCCATCAACACGATAATGTAGCGTTGCGAAATTTCAGTGAGATATTGACATCGAATCGCGTTACCATAAAAGTAAGGAAGCGGTTTGAACAGATGCTCGTTCCCATGCAACTGGCGCCATATGCCTCAGCCGCCGCCAAGCTGCCATATTCGCCGGAATGACGCGACCCGACGTAATTATTGACTCTCTTATGCAAATTACCGAGAAATCAATACCAGCTCCACAGGTATGGCACTTCATACAAACGGAGCAGCATATATACCTAGTACTACTACAAACGAAACAATCCGTCCGTGCACACGTCAAATGTGTGAGTTAAACAATCAGGGTCGCCACCACAGAATTTGTTGCTTAGCTTACCTGTTTTTATCACTCGGAAATCTATAAAATTTTCGTTATTTATTGTTTTCCGTGGATAAACAATAATAATGTGCGCAGTTTCTCACCATTATAATTCAATAATCCTAAGTGACTCGCGTAATGTTAACGTGCAACTACCAATAACCCTGTTTTACTGCCACCTACACCTCACAATAACGGGGGAAGGGTTGCGGGGACACCAGATTGCGGGGGACGGTGCGAGTTTCCGTTCTGTATGTAATACTATTATTAATTCTGTGCCAGCTCACTAGACATTGCAACGAACTCTGCTATTATACTAATGTCCTTCCAATAACATTCGTGATTGTTTTTATCCTTCTTTATCCATGATCAATGATGCAAGTTCGTTGGCAGCTATTGTTGCGCTGACGTCTCAATTAGGTTCTGTTGAATCGAAATCGCATGCTACGGATCCATTAGCAGAAGGTGAAATCCATAGAGCGAGCCAGTCGGCAACGTGCGCCGATCTCACTCAGCCACTAACGTCTTGTTAGCACCTATTGAGACTTCTTACGTCATTGTCGATTACGCCGGTCTGTGACCGAACGTGATCTAATGAGTTCTTTACGATGCCAATCCGAATGGAAATCTTCGTAAATTTAAATCGGTTTTAATGAGCCATATTTACTACGCAAAAAAGAACCTGCCTCGACTGCTCACGAATCATATTGATATTAGAAATCATTACGCGAGCGTGACTAACATAACGGGATCAATATTGTTTGCCTAATGAGCCTGAGCGGAGTTAAATGGACGTTTTACGTACGGGTTTATGCGGGATGTAATAACATGCGCGACGTTACGTAGGAGGCGATAAAATGTGTACAATAACCGGTGCGACATGCGACTTGCGACGCGTGCGCTGATCTCGCAGCCACACAACGGCACTGCAGCACGCACACAGCGCCGGTGACATGCATCACTAGCCGACATCCGCTGCCCCGCCTTTTCCGATTGCTTCTTTTTACCGCCACGCAGTGCTAGCAAAAGCCCTACGACATTATATTATGACATATCTGATGCACCCACGTGTCGTCCCGTCGAAACGCATAGCATTCCGAACACAATGGCCTATCACAAATATTGTCGCTACAAACAGTTCATGTCGCCTTACCCATTGTTTGTTGCTTGTACACGTACTATTTCATCATCGTATTCGATTTATTTGAAATGAAGACACGCGTCCATATGTCCGACATTAGCATTTATTATGTCGGTGCCGAGCTTTCGGTTCGTCCGTGGTTCCTTAAACAACAGGCGATTAGCGATGCGCGTATTGTCTCGCGACATTTGGCATGGGCGCCGCGTACCCGTCCCAGCGGCGCATGGAGCATACAATGGATGTATTTGAAGCACGTGCTGCGGCCGTATTGATGGCCGCACCGCTCGCTCATCGCAGCGACGCCAGGTGACTTTGACTCTTAAAGATTGGCATGAGCGCGAGTGCACCTTCAGATCGTTATCAATTTGTCCGGACTATAGCGCAGCGACCGACCTCCACGCATTGTCTTGTCCTTCTAACTGTCATTCTACCGTCAACGACGCTTTGTCTTACAAACTCAACTGCCGCTTCTTTGTCCACTGATTGACTGAAATGGTGAGCGATTAAATCTAGATAATTGCATCGCGAAGGTCTTCCACGAAGTCGACATTTAGACGGGCAGGCTTCATACTCAGCGCGCCTTTTGATCCGCGTAATGAGACGGGTGCGAGCACTGCGAGCGCGCCGCGTCCGCATAAATCCGAGGTAATGGTGTGGAGCGTGAGAGAGCACGGTCGTGCCACCTTAGTTTACGTAATGAGTGGATTCGTTGAATGACTCGACACCATTCGCGCTGCAGACTCCCATTCACGCCAAATTTCCACCTTTACCTCACTAGACGCCACAAACTGGACGAACGCTTGCCATAATAAACTGTTCACCGGCGATAACGATGGTAATATACTCCACACGACTCGCTGTAAGGGTCGCCGAAAGGACAGCTCAAGGCTAATTTTCCATACTTGTCTCAAAAGAATAGAGGTGAGAAGCCGACGTCATTGTTCGACGAGATGAGGCGTGGAGTCACGATACCCGACGCGGATGCCGCTAGGGAGATACGATTAGAAAAACAAAAGCCATTGTGTCGCGTGCCGGCCGCATGTGGAGCGTAATACGAGTCTCATTTTGATTAAAACATTTATGACTGACACGCTACCTGTCCTGCCAGGCGACGAAGCGCCGTGACGGCGAAGGCAACTAATTGGTGAAGATGCGACATGCATTGCTGACATGACAGCGATGAGATAAATGTACAAGGCCGCTTAGAAACTCAATTAGAGATGCATTGATGCCATTGATGTTTCTCCGTTTCCAGGTATCTTCACGGTGATGTGCTACAACGTGCTCTGCGACAAGTACGCCACGCGACAGATGTACGGCTACTGCCCGAGTTGGGCCTTGGAATGGGACTACCGAAAAAAGGGCATTCTAGACGAGATCAGGCATTACTCTGCAGATATCATCAGTTTACAGGTCAGTTATTATTATGTTTTGACGATCGTCTGAAATAATCTTTTCGCATATAAGGCAGGTCTTTGCGATTTTTTCAATGATCACTAGTAGCCATAACTTGTATTATATCTATATCAGAAGTATTGTTTCTAATTCAGCTTCGTACTTGACAATATTTTAGTTTTTTAAAGTAACAATTTAATATTTCCAATAAAAAAATTATAGAATAAAAAATCTGAATGAATAGGAGATAGTGTTAGATAGGGATAAGTGGAAAAAATTAGGTTTTGTGGACGTCATGCTAGGGATTATAGATAATTGATATGACCTCATTAACTTTTAACCTCATTTTTACAGGAAGTGGAAACGGATCAGTTCTACAACTTCTTCCTGCCGGAGCTGAAGCAGGACGGCTACGACGGCATCTTCTCGCCAAAATCTCGGGCCAAGACCATGTCGGAGTCGGAGAGGAAGTACGTGGATGGTTGCGCCATCTTCTTTAGATCTGCCAAGTGAGTACCGTCATATTTTAACACACATTGCGTATGAGCTGACAATACGCCTGTTTTTTTATTATCTTTTTGGGGTTCCGTACAAAAATAAAAAAACGGATCCCTTGTAAGATCACTCATGCGTCTGTCTGTTCGTCCGTCGGTCACAGCCAATTTGCTTCTAATCTACCAGTAGATTAGAAGCAAATTAGAAGCAAAAACGAAGAAAGAAGACGAAAATTGACCAGTCCCCCTGATTTCCGAAACTAGTGGGCCTGACTGAAATCTTGAAAAAAATACGAAGTGTAGTTTATTGCTTATAGTAGTTATTACAGGAAAACCAACGAGTTCAATTCGCACTTGTAAGTTATAAGTCAGTTCAGACTTAATAAAAAATCTAGCAAATAATCAGTTTTTGTGTAATAACATGAGGAATGATTATGTTGTGGCTAGAGCTGGCTTAGTATGGCCACATAATAAGCATAGATGCCGAAAACGTATCAAAAATAATGTTTCTTTCGGAGGACGTAAAGATGAAGCGAAAAACCGGGAAAAAATATATATTCTTTGCACACACGATATTTTCTCTATTTCGTAATTTCGCCCGTATCATGCGAGTTTAGATATTATCTATTAGAGTTACTGGCCTTTACCGTAACTAGGAAGTTTTCTGTGTCAACAATAAATTATTTGGTTCTGTTAATAGAATAAAACGTCACAAAATAATGGCACTTGTCATTGATCATATCCATTTTCAACGTGATTTTAAAATTATTGTTGCGGAAAAACTGATATTAAGAGCGCTATTTGACTCCAAGACACTATAGCGTCATTAGTCTGTAGTACCTGGGCGACCGAGCTTTGCTCGGTTACATCTCAAACAATAACTACATTTTTTTAAACTTGTCTAAAAACAATACAAAATAAAAAATTATATATAAATTTGAACACCGAGTGGGATTCGAACCCGTAATACTCTTTCTAGCGGTCAGCATCATAAACTGCTGAGCCAAAATGGATGGCGGCCGGCGCGACGAAATTAGCGATCATATTCTGCGTGGAAAGAAAAACGCATGAAAACGCAAAAAACGCGTTTTCCCCAACATAAGACTAATCTAGATCGATTACCCTATTAGTTTACCCCCGAAAACCCCCATATACCAATTTTCAGCGAAATCGTTAGAGCCGTTTTCGAGATCACTGAAATTTATAAATATATAAATAAATATACAAGAATTGCTCGTTTAAAGGTATAAGATAATTTCATACAAATCCCTTACGACGTTTAGAAAATATATCTGATTTGATTTGTTGGAAATTACCTTATTGTATCAACGTTTTCAGGTTTGCCCTAGTAAAAGAGCACCTGATAGAGTTCAACCAACTTGCGATGGCCAACAGCGAGGGCTCGGACAACATGCTAAACCGAGTCATGCCCAAGGATAACATCGGACTGGCTGCCTTGATCAAAACCAAGGAGGCGGCTTGGGAAAACGGTATTTATTTTTAAAAAGTTCCAATAACTGTGTCTGACCTACTTGGTCTTCCGCCTAAGGCATCCTTCAGAGACAAATTTCAAATTTCAAAATAAGAATATTCTTATTTTGTAATTTGTTGCTTGTTTGTAAAAGTTGAGTTATGAAGGCCGCGAGTTACTGTAATGATGTATTTTATAAAATATGGATATAGATTTAACAATAAAACATGGAACATTTAGTTTAATTCGAGTCTAAGATGAATTTTTAGTGTTCATAAGACGTGAGATTACCTTAAGGATTAAAATATTACACAGGATTTGTTCAGTTTAGATCATCAAAACTAAAGTAGGCGGCGTGGGAAAATGTTAATTACACATGTAATTTATAACTGCCTGCGCTGCGTACTTTGCGAACTCATTAGTTTATGTTCTAAAGATTAATGCACTGTAAAGGTCGTATAGAGATACAACTTTAGTCTATCAGTGTGTATAAATAGGAAGTATGCAAACAACTTTGAACAATTTTGTATTTCTTTAAAAATTCGTTAGACTCCATTTAAATTGAAAGTTTCATGTTTTATTGTAAAATTTTATTTGTAATGATTATTCTTTACTTATTAATATGTGTAAGCAGAAATTCATTATCCCATTTAATAATTAGGAATTTAAATAGTAATAATACTATGGTTTTTTTCGTGAATCTTGAAATGATGAAAATAAAATCATAAATGAAGAAAACTTTGAAATCTAGAAATCTTTAGAAAAATCTATAAACGTCTTATTGAAGAAGTAATATTCTTCAATAAGACGCTTTTATATTTTCGAAGTTTTTAACGACACCTGTAATAAGGTCACTCGTGTGCGCGGTTATTTACACGACATGGTGAATCTTACACCTAAAAGAACCTAGTTCTTACTGCCAATGACTTCTCGCAGGAATACCTACAGACTCGTCGATGCTAGGACAACCCATTCTAGTATGCACCGCGCACATCCACTGGGACCCCGAGTTCTGCGACGTGAAGCTCATCCAGACCATGATGCTGAGTAACGAGCTGCGGACGATCTTAGACGAGTCCGCGAGGACGCTGCGGCTCGCGGGCCAGAGGGACAATGTGCAGTTGCTGCTGTGCGGCGACTTCAACTCACTGCCTGATAGTGGTGAGTAGCTCTAACTCCATTTTTAAGGTTTTAAGGCCTGAGCAACGAGCTGCGGACGATCTTAGACGAGTCCACGAGGACGCTGCGGCTCGCGGGCCAGAGGGACAATGTGCAGTTGCTGCCGTGCGGCGACTTCAACTCACTGCCTAATAGTGGTGAGTAGCTCTAACTCCATTTTTAAGGTTTTAAGGCCTGAGCAACGAGCTGCGGACGATCTTAGACGACTCCGCGAGGACGCTGCGGCTCGCGGGCCTGAGGGACAGTGTGCAGTTGCTTCTGTGCGGCGACTTTAATTCACTGCCTTACAGTGGTGAGTAGCTCTAACTCCATTTTTAAGGTTTTAAGGCCTAAGCAACGAGCTGCGGACGATCTTAGACGAGTCCGCGAGGACGCTGCGGTTCGCGGGCCAGAGGGACAATGTGCAGTTGCTTCTGTGCGGCGACTTTAATTCACTGCCTGACAGTGGTGAGTAGCTCTAACTCCATTTTTAAGGTTTTAAGGCCTGAGCAACGAGCTGCGGACGATCTTAGACGAGTCCGCGAGGACGCTGCGGTTCGCGGGCCAGAGGGACAATGTGCAGTTGCTTCTGTGCGGCGACTTTAATTCACTGCCTTACAGTGGTGAGTAGCTCTAACTCCATTTTTAAGGCTTTAAAGCTAAGGCCTATAGAATTTTGTTATTCAAAGATGTCAACATGTACAAGTGTTTGGGTGTTTCTCGAGGTTTCTCGCTTCAAATACTATTGGATTTTCACTCAGTTTTTGGTTTTACAGTATTTACTGTATTGAAAAAAGCGAGAAACAAGAATTTCTCGAACGTGCTGTAGCCTTCTTGCCTTGATTCCCTAATATGTACAAGTATTTATCTAGAGTTTCTTCTTTCACGACTTTAATGAATGCGGTCATTACATTTTCACTCTCCAGTACTGCTTCGAGTTTTCCTCAATATAAAAAAGATGAGAAACAGCAGTTTCTTGTGCGTTTCTCAGCGTTTCTCGCCATAATTACCACATTGACTACTCCTTTCAGTGTTGACTGCTTTCTAAATCGATATGACACGTGTGAACGTATTCCAGGCGTGGTGGAGTTCCTGTCTGCGGGCCGCGTGTCGGCCGAGCACCGCGACTTCAAGGAGCTGGGCTACGCGGCGTCGCTGCGCCGCATGCCGGGCTCCGACGCTGAGTTCACGCACAACTTCAAGCTCGCCTCCGCCTACAGCGAGGACATCATGCCCTACACCAACTACACGTGAGTTGGAGCATACATGCTTTGTTGACAAACATTTTTGTTTACTATACCAAAGATATTATCTAACGTCGACGAGGACGACTTCCGTGGCATGGTGGGCACCATGCTAGTCCGCCACCCAAAGGTTCCGAGTTCGATCCAACTTCCAATTTACAACTTGCTCTGACCGGGGGGTCAGAGCAAGTTGGAATATGGACTTTTTCAAATTGTCCTGAGTCTTGGGTGTTTATTTATATATATATATATATATGTATTTGTTATAAAATATAGTATCGTTGAGTTAGTATCCCATAACACAAGTCTCGAACTTACTTTGGGGCTAGCTCAATCAGTGTTATTTATCCCTATATATTTATTTATTTATATTAACGTAACGTTTCCATCTTAATGCCCATCATCACGCTAAGTGTGGCCTTTGGTTCTTACGACCCTGGGCTCTGTCTGCCCCATCAGGGATATAGACGTAAAAAGGAATATGTATCTTAACACATACCCAACGCCATATAAACTATGGGAAGGCGTGTAAGTAAGCAAAACTGGAGTTGCGGGATATCCTCACAGAGATGGCAGCACACACGACTAGCAAAATAATGACAAAGAAAGTTTTGAATATACTTTTAAAATATTTATTGCATTTTATATAAGTATGTAAGTCATATTTAATTAATTAGAGTACTATTTATTTAAATAATAGTAATAAAATGTTTTAATTATTACCTTATAGCGCCATCTAGTAACAATGAAGAGAAATGATTATGTTTATAAGGCGATGGCATGACAATACACACCCATGTCTTTATACCTATTGGGGCAGACAGAGCCTTTGGGTCTTGCGATCCTGGGCAGACACCAAAAAGACTATTTTTAGAGAGATGTTGGCCAAGGTAGGACTTAAATAAAATGTTCTCGCTCAAAAAACTCAATTGTTATTAGCATTCCTTAAAAGTACTATACATAATATTTAATATCTGTGCGTCCTTCGGAAACTTTGTATAGTACTGCAAAAAATATACCCTGCGGCTTCTTCTTAATATTTATCATATTCTATTTTATTAACACTGCAGAAGCGAGTGTCTGATAAAATGAGACAACTGTTCCTCTGCGCGCTATTTTGTGAAATAGCACTAAAATATTTTTTTTTATGTTTCAGTTTCGACTTCAAGGGCATAATTGACTACATATTCTACAGCAAACAATCGATGACGCCACTCGGCCTCCTTGGCCCGCTGTCGCAGGACTGGTTCCGGGAGCACAAGGTGGTTGGTTGTCCGCACCCTCACATACCTTCAGGTAAGTGGCGGGTTACAATACAATACAAATACTCTTTATTGCACCATAAACAAAAAGAAATACAAAACAGAAAAAAAAATAAGACAGAATTATGATACAAAGGCGGACTTATCGCATAGCAATCTCTTCCAGTCAACCTTTGGGTAGTGGGAGAAGTGAATATTTAAGAGAGGCGGTGCAGTATGTCAGATATACTGTAAATAGAATAAAAAATAGAACCTGCCACAATACATATATAATATATGTATATATATTATATATGTATATATATTATTATTATTTTGTTAATCAATTCAACGTAGTAAACCTTGACGACATAGGTACCCAGCTTCTTGAACTAAATTAGCGCTTCTAATATCAGATTTACTGTATTAATAAATCACATCACACTTATATTATAAACGCGAAAGCTTGTGGCACCCTGGATTAACACATAGGTTACTTTAGGCGCGAATAACACCGCAGGCCGCATCTAGTCTAAAATAAAGTTCAAAATGGAAATGATCAACGGCATATGACATTATTTTTTGCCGTTTTATTCTCTTATCAGTGCAAACTAATTCATCCTTAACCCTTAAAAACTACCCTTATTGTTGCAATAAAAAAATTCTTAGTATTAGGAGAGAAAGCGGCGAGCTCTTTGAAGGCACCGTTTCATGTCCCTCCTCTTCGCAGATCACTTCCCCCTACTGGTGGAGCTGGAGATGTGTCCGAGCGCGAGCGGCAACTCCAACGGTCTGATCGGGCGCAGGTAGCACGCGTCGCCGCGCGCGCGCCGCCGCACCAAGCACGCCCACCACGACACGCACCACAGGACGTAACATGCGGGCCGGAGACGTACGGCAGGGCGGCAACCTCGCTACTGATGTTACATACTAACACGGAACACAACGTTCCATCGATTTGCCGAAAACCTTGTTAACGTTTCATCGAAAGAGTGACTTGTTTCGGTGAAACGTTATTTTTTATATAATTTTTTATGTGTTCGTGACGTTTTTTAAACGAATTAGAACATATACTGTGCGCTGTTCTGGTACTTTTTTGTTAATCAATGACGTAGTGTTTAATCGTGGCGCTACTGAAATTAAACCTTTATGCGGCGTTAAGAAAAACTATCGCATATTTCCGATTATATTATGTATATTCCTAGTGAGGCGATTTGTAAATCGTACTTTAGTTCTTTTGACGCCTTTACACGGTGAAATTTAAGGACTAAATTTAAAAGGTTTCAATTTTTTCTTTCAAATTAGAGCATAAAATGTTACTATCTGAGTATTATGGCATTTATGACGCTGGTATCGTCAAATGAAGCATCTATGAAAGTAATTCTAGCATTTACTTAAGATGCTTATGTGTAAACGTTGTTAGTTATGTAACATCATAATCAATTAATCAGTTGAAATCGACGCCACCACTCTCTACTATCGATTTAGATGTTGTAAATGTATGTAAAAACGTCATTCTGTACATAGCTATGTTGTAATTGAATATTGAAGTTTTAATGTGATAAATATGTCTGTTTATGATTGCCTGATTGAGTTTTTAATAGGGTCGTATATAAATTATTTAAAATTACAATTTTAATTAAAATTTTAACAGTATTTATTAAGTAGTGGCGCAGCATCGGCGACATATTACGTTTGTATCTACTACCATAATCTTGCTTTTCATAGTAACTTGCGTGATGATGCTATTCTACAGCACTGTATCAATCCACGGGTTTTCGACGATTCTGTGTCACTGTGAAATATAAATAAAATACATATTTGTCACATTTTTAATATCGATATTATACAATTTACGTACATGATTCGATTGTATGAATAAAATTCCGAATACAGTTTTCTCTTCACTGGATTTAGTACCTGTGTGTACTTTGTTTTGAACATTGACATTTAGTGTAGACTGTGTTATACTTATTTTGCTCAATAGTCTAAATCCGTGACTCATTTAGTTAGACTGGGTTCTCAATCCCGTTACTTTATAGACTTGTATTTATTGAATTTCCAGTGAACAGGGAACAAATTCGCGTAATATTTTTATTACAAACAAATGAACAGACTTAGATGAGTGAAATGGTTTATCTGTAGTTGCTAGTGTAATGTGCGTTTCATAAAATATTTTTTTAGATTCTTCTATCGGCAACACATTTTTTAAATTTTATAGTGTTGCCAGGATTAAGCTGATTTAATGAAAGGCACTATAGAAAGTGGCGTATGCCGGCGCAATAGATTCACAATTTCAAAGTGATTTTAATACGAATCTGATTATGTAAGTAGTTGTAAAATAACATCGGTTCAAAAATTATGAATGAAGTACATTCGGACCTACGCTTATTGTGTCAATAAATTTGATGAATTTGAATTATAAATCGAGAAAAGATAAAATATTTTTCCATTCTAGTTTGTCGGCAGATTTACGCTTAGTTTTTTCAATGTATACTGTAGTATACAGTTGAGGAATAATCGCATGAAAACAAATTTAAAAGAGAAAGACTGCGGGAGTAACAGTATGAACGTGTTTTATCTGTTTCTGTTTGGGTACGTGGTTGTTTTTTGATGTCTTCGTTGGGCTTTTAACGTAATTTACCGAATATTTTCGAACCAATTACACAACTTTGAAAACGACGTTTCGCCGAAATAAAGAAGAATGTGTTTTGGTAAAACGTGGTTACCTTCGTAAAACACTTTAGGCCTGTGTCGGTGAAAGATATTTCTTTATTACATAACGAGCCCATCTTCGTGTTCCTCGTTTGCGATCGCAGTCAACGCATCGTTACCATGGTAAGTATTGAGTGTAATGTCTTAACGTCCTTGTGTGATGTGAGAATGTCAATGTCAAACGTCCATTTACCAATTAGTTATAAATTCCTCCACTGTATATTATTTAGATATTTTAATCTGGGATTATTATGCAATTTGTCGCGGTCACGTCAGGAGAGATGTGTCTTGCGCCTCTCCTGAATTGGTCGCTTTAGTGTCGTGTTGGGATCAGTGAGACATTTGTAGTTTTATATATATGTACACATTTAGAAAGGATCAAATTACGTATCAATACGAAAAACTCTTTAATAAAGGACTATACCAAAATTTGAAAAACACCTGAAGTTCACGAGATTTCGCTAATCAATCTTAAAATTTGTTCGATTTGGTGAGTACCTTGCTTCTCTTTCCGGTTGATGATAATTTCAGACTGTCGTTGTATATTTTAAATTTACATAATATGTATTTTTACTGTGTAGTGTCTTTTTTAATTTGTAATGTTAGTTTCCTTCAATTTAACGCCTAATAACAAATTATTGTATATTTTTTGCAGTGATACAATTAAATCTTCTAACTGATTGATGTTAGATACCTAAGGCCGGGTATGTAAGATAGCTATCTAAATCTATATCAGATAGATATTCGAATTATTTTTGATATCTACTTATTGTATTGGTGTTTAAGATCTTTGTTGACGAACACTGCCTAAGAAGTGAACATCACGATTGTGCAATAAAGTATTATAGAGTTATCGTAAGTGACTTTTGACAAGATGCAGTTACTGTTAGGATAATATAGTAAAGCTATAGAAGGCTATAGTATAGAGATATGTACTTATAAAAATCTTGTTTCTTCCCGATATCGTTAATTCGCATCACTAAATTAACTCGTTCCTATTGTGAAAAGTTTGCCTGGCCTTGTCTTCATTTTTTAATATAAATCACAAGTGCACATTTTCTAATTGAATATTCGTAATGATAGACAATTTATCATATAATTCCTCGTTTTTTGAGGTTATTAAATTTTTGATGTCGGTCCGTACTACAAATTCTGTAGTCATTCGTAGTAGTTGTCCTAGTGCATGTCCTCAGGCTGTCTCACTGATCGGTAAGTGTCACTGGAGTAGATGTTAGGTTGGCGTTTCTGAATGGTGGCGAATAGGCGATGGTGGCGTGTGGTTCGGTGTCGCGGTCTCGGTGTCGGCGAACAAATAAGGCGGTGGGCGCCTTCTGGCGGCCCTTAGGTTAATGTGGCATTATGTTGCAACAAACTTTTCAGCGAGACAAAAAATCCTCCCTTCCCTCAATCCCTACTCAAACGTGATTTTTGACGTCTTCGTACGTACGATCGTTGTGTAGTTTAATGTAAGTCTGAGTTTTTTATTACGAATGATTTCCATGAGCGCACTTCACCGCCGGACATTCCCTTTAAATATAAGTAGGTTATAACGGTCGGGACCCTCCTTCAATTCGTTGCAATTCACAAAAACTTGGCTTGGTTGCGTTAGGACAGTATTCGTACAGAGAGCGGTCCGATCAAAATTACGAAAATTAGTTGCATTTTATTTTTAGTTTTAGTAAGATTTTCAATTGACGCCGGGGGTGTCCGACGGCGACGCGTTGTTAGATTTAGCGGGTAGCATACTGCCGTAGTACAAATGTATGTGTGAGTGTCGGTATTTACTTGTGTGATGTCTAAATCCCTCTGATCGGTCGAATGCATGTTGATAAACAATATTTTAAGGTGACACTCCAAAACTGAATTATAATTTTTCGAGTGTATCCTTCACATATTGCTCAATTTATGATCGTTATTATCATCCATAGCCTAGCAAATGGCTGGCGATTGACGTCGTTTTGCTGATCGTCTGATGGGCATTACGGAAATCTCTTTTCGAACCTAGACTAAAATTATCACCTACATACTCATTGTATGTAATACTTGCCCTGAATGTCGTTACACATTATTTGAAGCTTGTATTTATTCCACCTACATCTATAACACCCGGGTCGTCACGGGTCCTGTAATAATTTTAGTCTATGTTAGAACACGGTTAGAGATTGACGGTTGACAGTTTCGTGGTGGAAAACAGAAACGTGTCAATGTTATCAAGATGCTTCAGATAGGTTGCGACTTGAGGGTAGACCCTCGTCGTGACTATTTGAAGCTTAAGCATGTATCCTAGTCACAGGTTGGGATACGCTCGCCATTCATGCAGAGTTTTAAAAGACATCTTTTTTATTACCTAATTACTTAATTTTAATATGCTGATATGGTATTTACACGGCCTTTTTCTTTTCCAATTTTAATAAGGCACCATAATACAAACTCTTTCAACTAATATTTTTTGATAAAAATCACGCTTCGCCGAAACACTGCCAAATCTATGATTCGGTGAAACGTTATTTGTGTGAAAAATATACTAAATTACGATATTACTTGTTATGATGCTGTAAAGGATAAGTCATTTTTAAAAAGTTATATAGAAATAAAAGTTATCCTTATTAAGCCTCATTTCGATCTATGATATATTCTGAATGGCCAGCGTTGCCCGCCCAAGGGCATTCTGCCCTCGTTGTGAAGCGTTAGTTGTCTAATCGCATTTAGTGATATATTTACAAACAAAATCATAAAAAAAAAAACATTTGGACCACTGCATAGTTGTATCTACGCTTATTTTGTCCTCTCCTGAATTATTTATATCGAATAATTGATTTTGAATATTTTTATTCATTATATTGTATTATTATTGTGTAAATCAATCTATAGGTGCTGTATTTAATTTTTAATGTTATTAACGCGATTGTGATAGGGATACGTCTCTCTTGTAATCTATCGGATGAATTGTGAAAAATTGAGCCAAATCATGAAAAGGGTATATTGACATTACGTTTAGGATAAATAAAGTTAAAATGAAGTTTTATACTAATCAAATTTTACTACTGAAACTGTATAATTTTTCTAAGTACAGATAGATTCTAAAGTCATATCATGTCGATGATCTTGTTCTAGTGCTTGTGTAAAGTATATATAGGATTCTAAGACTGTTGTTATGTCTTGGCGTTGCGTTGTTCCACGCTCGTAATACCAGCACAAATATGGAGAAAGTTAACTCTGAACATTGACGACCGCGGGACAACCAACACTGATGTTTCAATTTGCCTTCACTTCGCTAAATTTAAGTTTGCAATGACTCGAAACTGTTTCTCAGTGTTTGTATAAAATAGTAATAGCCTTTGCCACATTTCTTATGATGCATAATAATATAGCACGTGTTTTCGGGCGGTACGACACCGACAAGCCGCCGATAAATTTGTATCGCATAAGGACTAACTCCATCTCGTTCTTGATTACTAAGTAAGAGCAAGATGGCGTTAGTGTACGCAATAGAAGTTATCGCCGGTGTCGTTCCGTCGGGGCGCATACAAAACCAATCAATAGGGAATCAATAGATGTTACTTAAATGTTAAGAATTCAGTGCCGGCCTTATTCTGGGTCATACTTACGCGTTAGAGCCAATTCACACTGAGACGGCAACAGCTGGCAGCGCACTTTCATTGCCAAACCATATTCACCTTTATTTCTATTTGCGAAATGCATAGTATTCTTGAACACGCTTCAAAAAACAAAGCCTAGGCTGTCAGCGGCGCAGCGTGTCCACAAGCGGCCGAGTGTTTTTCAAACTATTCTATGCATTTCATAAATGGAAATAAAAGTGACTGTGGGTTGATAGTAAAGTAGGCTGCCAGCCGCTGCCCTTCCGGTGTAAGTTGGCCTTTAACGTCTTCGCATGTCTATATCGATGCCATTCCTACTCGAAAAAAATAAATGTGTGTAGCGTAGAAGGCTAATAAGATGCGAAATGGTTTCTCACTGCTGCCCAATCTGAGCAAAACGTCAGAGATCGTGATGCTTTGCTGTGATTGAGCAGATTGGTCAAAGAGACATAAGTTCAAGAAACGTTGGTCTATTTTTTCTGAACGCAGTCACATGTGCAGCGGGCCAAAGACATACCTAGGCCGGCCCTCTATCTACATCTTGAATTTTCTTTTAAACCCAAAATAATATTAATATGAAAATGTATATTCAGAAAGATTGTTATGAAGTCTTTCTGAATATAAAAAAATGTATGTTAATATTATTATGGGTTTAAAAAATCAAGATGTAGGTAGAGGGCCGGCCCAGGTATCTCGTTGGCCGACTGTACGTTATTTGAATAAGGGTTTTCAAAAATATAAGACACCAGATAGCAGCACAGTGTTGCAGCATGGTTCTCAACCATGGTTGATGAAAATCGGTTTAATCATTTAAAAGTTAATAGGAGTTACGCTTCAGTCGGGGTTTTGTAATTTACCTGGCAAATAAAAGATTGCGCTACAATGTAGTTCCGCCACTTATCACTAGATGGTGTCGTTTTTTTTAATTTGCCTAACAAATAAACTTGTTACTTTACGAAAGGAGAAATAAAATGCACACCTATTCTAATTATATCACTCGGAAAACTAAGAATGGTGTCGATGTAGTCTGCGGAGATTTTAATCCTGTTTTACGAGACAAGTACACAGCCTTGATTAGTTGACTATTAGATGTAACAGTATTGATACAAACCAACAGAACACTACGATGCGTAAGTATCGCTTATGAATAATGAGAGCTTTATTGTAACATGTTTATCTTATTTGTAGTAGAACATATATGATCTCTTTATTTTTAATAGAATTTTGATGGACATTTTTACTTAATAGTTGTAGCAGTGTGTAGTGTTGAAATAGTGGATTTTATCATCGCACGATACATGTTGGGCATCGACGGTGGCGGAGACGCATCAAGAGATACAGATACCCGTGGCAACTGAGGACTGCCGTTGATGCCGCCGTGGCGTCTCTCCATGCTTTGATTTGTCACGCCTGAGAAAGTTCGGGGCTTCTAACCGCCTCTCAGGCTTGGTCAGCATAGATAACTGCAAAACAACGGCATGATGGCACCACCTGCAATTCTGAGTTGTCGCGTACTCCAACGAATGTTTTGTAAATACTCTGAAAATGTCACAAAATGTTCCCATATTATATAACCATGTTTCTCTTGATGACGTCTCGGCGGCTGGTCATGTCGCAAACAAACCGATTCTAAACTGATACCATCCAAAGTATGACATTCATTCATCATTTGCATAGTTGGAACTTCTCACTTTCGCCGTCGCTATTGGCTCAGTTTTTTCGAGAACTTTTAATGCAATTCTGATTAGCGTACTTATAAATATTTCGTTGTACATATTATTTGTATTATGTTCCGTTTTATGTATGTATGTAAATAATATCAATCTGTTATTAACATGTCATCACATCAACTGGGAAGTTTCAACGATATGTGTTTTAATTTTTAGGCTGACCCCACATTGGGCGTGCGCGTTCCTCACGCGTGTGAACGACACGACGCAATCGCCACGTGAGCGTCGCGTTTTACCAGCGTGCTGCGTCTAGCCCATCTCTGTCACTAAATGTACGTGCGACAGAGACACGGTAAAACGCGATGCTCACGCCCGCATCGTTTACGTTCGAAGAACGCGCACGCGCAATATGGGTCCAGCCTTATAGCGATTCGAATTTACCACGAGGAGCCTTCATGTTGTCTGTGTATTTTATTTGTAAATATGTAATTTGGATAACAATTGATGCTAAACAACGAGCGAGCCGTCTCATATTGTCAGCCGTCTGGACTTCTGCGCACACTGACAGCAAAAGGAACAGTTTAGTGTTAATATTCTTACGTGTATCTATCAAGACATACATTCCACAGGCCCTATCGAATTAGCTCAATGCAAAAGACTGTTTGAGACTTTAAAACATGATATGAGAAAATATTTTCTGAAGCACCTTGACGACTTTACAAAATGTGGTGATTTAATGATAAGATCCAATGTTTAACTCACTAGTATGTAAGGACAAATGCTTTACGTCACCTGTGATAGACAATACAAATTTATCTGAGAGACACCATAGGCATTTATGAGAAATTAAGAAATTCATATAAAGGACAACTCTCAGCAGGACCTGCATCACTCGATCTAGAGACCCATCCAGCTTGCCTCTTACTTAGACTAAATTCTCACTTTGATTTCATATCATTGCGTGTTTTGTAATGAAAACAATCATATTGGCATTACAAAACAGGCAAAGCATGCAAAATTTTACGCTAAATTTTAGGTCAGTGTGATTCAGGCCTAAAAGCCTAGACACATTGTAACTTGACTTACATTTCGAGAACCTTCTCTACAACAAAGAACTTAGTTTACTACACCAAAAGACATATTTTCGCCTGGCGTCGTGCTGGAGCCTCTAGTTGCACAGTTGCGTCACGCTTGCGGTCACTAGTAAGTTATAAATTCCTGTGAAAGCAATGGCCAGTATCCAAATCGAGTGGTGCAGCCCGTTTATGTGTAAAATCAAGTACAAAGCGTATGTGCAGAAGTTCGTTTTCGGCTCGATCAGTGTTCGAGCGGTCAGTGCGCGTGTGTACGTGTAGGTGTGCCGGCAGCGGCAGTGTGTGTGAGCGGCCGCGCGGCCCGCGTCTCGCTGTTCTGTTTGTTGACACATTATGTATATTTGAATAAATCAAATTATAAGAGAATATGAATTTTAAAAATTGTTTCATTCAAAGAACATTTCTTGAGTCCACCTACAAGGTCAAAAACCTTGCCCAGTTTACAGAATTTCTAAAAACAGTAAGATGAGCCATTATTCCTTCAATTGAAAGAATTTTATTGTTGGGAATTTTAATGTTGGGCAGGCCTTTGCTTTGCAGTGAGATGACTAGAAATAAAATTGAATAAACGGTATAGCCAATAGATACACAAAAGGTAAAATTAAAAACATCAGCCTTTATGTATTTACATCTTTATTCAATACCTAACACTACATAAAAACTAACCATTTATATATACTTGAACACAACATCATCAAAGCTATCAACAGTTTGTAGCTCCAAGGTGACGGGGCATTGAAGCCAGTTTGCTAATAGTTCCTCGGTGTATCCAAGGAGGAAGTACATTTTGGTGGGGGACACTGCTCGCCTGATGATTGCTGCTACTCTGATGTGGTTGAACTGACGTTTGATAATGACCTGGAATCGAGTATGTTTCTTAGAAAAGTACAATTATAATCTGGCATTCATAAAAATTAACCATTTTAGCAAAGGGTTATTTGAGTTAAAACATCTTTTGTCTCTCCCTCTTTTCAAAATTTGACGTAGTGAGAAAGAGACCACAAATTTTAATCAAAAAATGTTAAAATGTTTGTTCTTTTTTATGAATACCAACTGTTTCTTATGCACAGATCCTAAAGACAGAGTGTGTCAATTTGGGGGATTATTTTACACATGCAATGAGCTGGCACATTAGTATCTTGTCAATGATTCAGATTCCTATTCTGAATATTTACACTGAGTCTTGGGCCAAAAAAGATAAGACAATACTATATGTATGACAATCGGAACCCCAAGATCTTAAAGGCATTCTGGATCATGCAACTGATCATGGAGAAGCAGGCTCTGCAGTGAACAGATAAATGAAGAAGGATTCTATATGAAACCACTTCTTTAGAGTATGTAGGACAGATCTCTGAAATATTAAAAAGGTTCCTAGAACACCCGAAAACCATGGCAGAGGCATGCACTGTGCCAGCAAGCGTTCTTAGCTTCCTGCAGGAGCCGGGCTGGTTCGAGAACTGAGGCCGGCGTCAACTCTCCAAACAAAACAGGTTTGGCTAATACAGGCCCAATTGCAGAAAAAAGTAAGACCTTTGAATTTTGTGAGGAGAGTAGTAGATAGCTAGCACAGGGAAGGCCAAAGGGCAAAAGACACTTTAAAGTAGAAGAATAAAAAGCATCTAGCTTACCTCACTACATACAAGTCCATGCCAAGTGCCAGTCATGAATCTCCTAATGAATTCATCCTCTACTGCTGTCTCTGATTTGTGCAATCCATCTTTTAAGCTTGCTGGAAAATAATCATACCTTTATAGAACATTTTATATTCAGTATCATTTTCAATTTTAAGGTCTACCTAAATAACTTGATAATTAGGATGTTGCTTTAGTTCTACTTGCTATCTACACGCTCTATCGACATATCTATGTTCACATTATTTCTTCTATGTTTGAGTGACAAGAAATTGACAATACAAAAAAATATTTTTGTTTAACAGATGATAGAAAATTAATCTAAGTATTAATATGATTGTACAGTACATGACATGCTGTAAAAGTGGTGTATATTCAAGCTACAAGTACCAGCTTTTGTCAGTAAGCAGGTTCACAGGTTCAGGGCTAAACCATTAGTACTTACAAGTATTCCAAGAGTTCCAGGATTTTCTATGGGCGATGTAGTGCGGTGGGTTTGCCATTTCGTAAGTTAGCGGTCTATCGCGTTTTTTGGTAATCCGATATTTTCCAGACACCACCCGACACAGAGGAGCAGATGTGTGCAGCTGGGATACCATTATTGGAGACCATTGAGTACATAGTGAATTCTGAGAATGTGAAAAAGAAACGAGTATGTACAGTAAAACAATACAGTGGGTCACCCAAAGTTTGTTTACATCAATAAGAACTAATAAAAGATTACGTACTCACCTGGGCTACCTTAATAAGCGAAGAATTCATTTTTAATTTTATTATATTTTGGTAGAATGCAATTATTTAGTTATTTTTCATTAATTTATTTACAATTTTGGTACTCAAAATAGTTTATGTGATAGATAATAGGTTAGGTGAGTGAGATTAGTGAACTGTCAAGTGTCAAGTCAAAATCAATTGACATTAATAAACGTCATAGTGACATTTTCATTTTAAACGTTTTAATTAGCCCACGATATCATTATGTATAAAGCCATTACAAAATGCTGAATACCTCGTATCATAAAAGTCTGGTTTTTGTTGGATTTAGGCAGCTTAAAGAATCTGACTTCAGTGTTAGCCACTAAGACGGTTATACGCATGAAAACACGTTTATTTCCTAGGCAAATTAAAAATACACTGACTTTCATAATCATCAATGTATGTATTTATGTAGATATGTATGTATGTATGTATGTTCGTATTGGGTGGAGTATTTTATATAAAACCAAATGCTCACCCCCCCCCCCCAATGCCGCCATAATTTTTTAAAAGCTAATCTGTTTTCCATTAAACATAGCTAAGAACAATCTCGATCAAGTCAACTTCCAAGCAAAAAAACTGCATCAAAATCGATTCGTTTAGGCGCTACGATTGCACAGACAGACACACAGATAGGTACGTCAAACTTAAAACCCCCTATTTTTCATCGTGGGTTAACAACAAATAATAAGAGCCAAGGTTACCTCCTCAAAAGTTAAATTAAATAGCTAATCATCAGGGCAAAGGCGAATGCGGAGCATAGGAAGTGGCAAACGTTTCAGCTCGCTTCATAAAAGTCGAAAAATACCGGTACATATTTTAAGATTTTTTTTGGTACGTCTATCCTTTCCCTCCACGGATGACAATGATATTGTTATCATAATACTTACATAACTAAGTGTACGAGTAAGTATAGGTTCAATACCTAATAGTTTTTATATATAAGTACCTAATGCACACTTGCATCGAATACCTGATAATATAGTTTCTTATATAAAACGTATAAAACAATATCGTTTTAATAACTTATGTTTTATAGTGTTTTTATTGAGACGTGGAATGCCGCACGGCCATGCCGGTCGCGAAGAAAAATTTAAGCTCCGCACACATCCAACTTGGTTGGAGTTGGACAACGAATACTGATGCAGTGCAGTTGACAGCAAAAAGCAATTTCAGTGGAAAGAGTCATCAGTCGGCAGTCGACAAATTCTCGGTATTTAACATATTTTTTGTTTAAGGATAAGAAGTACCTAACATATTTTTAAAAATATTTATGTAATTATGTACAATCCGGGGCAAAGTTTCCCGATAGGTGAAGGTATTAATTTCAATATTTTCTGTTACATACTTTACTTATTAACAAACATAGGTATTAAAACTATTTTAAGGGTAAATTCAATCCGTGATACTGAACACCTTTTCCAAAAAATTTTTCAAAATAGGAAAAATAATTTTTGTGTCAAAAAGGAAAAAATATTTAGTCAATATATTTCGTTACACATAGCCTTATGGACTAAATTCACCCTGAAAATAAGAAGATAGTTTTTAGACGTTATACGACATAGACATATATTTTTTTAACTTATACTATATGCGCGTCACCGGCTAGTACATACCAGCAGTTTTAGTGGGCGGCTGACACCTAAGCACAGAATTAATAATAGTATTACATACAGAACGGAAACTTGCACCGTCCCCACAACCCCTCCCCCGCTTTTATGCCTTGTAAGCGCCTGTAAAAAAGGGTTGTTCAGTCACTTGGGATTGTTGAACCATAATGGTGAGAAACTGCGCATATTGTCATTTATGTACGGAAAACAATAAAGAACGAAAACTCTATAGATTTCCGAGTGATGAAAACAGGTAAGCAAAGCAACAAATTCTGCGTTGGCGACCCTGATTGTGACGTGTGTTGAGTTATAATTTAATTATTGTTTCGTTTGTAGTACTTAGTACTAGGTATATTTGTTACTCCGTTTCTATGAAGTGCCATACATGTACCTGAATCTGCAATTTTTTATGATATTGTTAATTTAATTGCCAAACTATTAATTGCTCATTACTTTTACTTACTATTTAAAATTACAGCTTACAGTATAGTTTAATTAGGTATTTTCTGTTGGTGAACGTGATCGGAACAAAACGAGGACTGAGAAGAAATGAGATTTTGTTGTTTGATAATATTTTTACTTTATCTCCTGTCTTTATCTTATGGTAAGTGATGGTCGTAGATTAGTAGTACTTAGATACTGTTTTTTTTTTAAATATACCCACAGTAAAAATCTAAATAATTTAAGCGGAATAATTGTCAGATTGTAATGATAAATTCTAAGAGTGACGAAATTTGTAACTATATTTTTGTACAATCACAAAGGACAAGAATATCTACAGGTAGGTAATCTTGTATCTCCTAATATGTTGTTAAGTAGTTAGGTACCATATATACTTAAGTACATGGCCTAACAAAACTTTTTTTCAAGTATCACGAACAATATTTTCAAAAAATATATATATAGGTAAAGAAACTATTTTAGAGGTAGGTCAGAGATATGGGGGGTAGGTAGATTCAGTTCGTGATACTTGAAAAAGAAGTTTTGTTTCGAAACAATAAACAAGTAGATACCTACTTATTTGAAATCTATGTTGCAGGCAAAGATGAAAACTCCAAAAATAAAATGGCAGACACAATAATACGTAGGTTATATAACATTACTTCAAATGCATTTTCGAAAGGCACACCCGAAGAAAAGGAAAAAGCTTGGAAAACTCTGGCAGCTAAACTAAAACAGTTGTCAGAGAGAAAATACGGTCATGATTCTGGAAAATATATAGATTTAATAATGCGCGGAATAAAGTCAATGACACCGCCCGATTCGGAGTCGTCTCCACGGGTTGCAATGATGGCTCTAAGAAATGTGGAAAATGTTAAAAAGCATACCCAACATGATACAAGTACAGCTAAAACACCAAAAATTACACATCTACCTAGTTCGCAACCAACTTCACACGCAAGTACGAGTAATACGCCTAATACAGAAAACAAAAAAGTCCTTGCTCGAAAAATAGCAGATAGGTTACAAATTTTAGCCAAAGACTTTTACAATAAAACATCCGACAAAACACATATATATCAGAATATTAAGAATAAAATAAAGGACTTGATATTAAAAAAGCATACATATGCTTTTCAAGACCATAGTGATTTAAAGGCATTGAGCGAGCGCCTAACTAGTGAAATAGAAACGGTAGTAGGACAGGTATTAGCGAATTTTAGTCAACAGGCAGAAGAAGGAATCCATAATGAGACCCCGCCGCCCGTTCCGATTCTGCGTAACGCAAAACATTTGGTAATTACTACACCTCCCCCTGTTAATGATGATTTCAGGGGAGTAACAAGCACGGTTAATTGTGATTCTTTAACAGATAAAGTGTGTTCAGCTATCAAACATGCGAATAAAATAGTTTGCCCCCTAGATGGCAGAAAAATATCAGTAGATAGTCTATGTGATGGAGTGAACGATTGCTTAGATCGATATGATGAACGAAATTGTGTACAACAAGGTAATGTATCCATTTTTGCGGGTTATAACTAGGTATTGATCAGTAAAATTTATTTGGAGTATTTATTTCAAGCATATGTTTCAGCTATCGACAAAATAAGAGATACGAGGCGTTTGATATCGGACGTTGAAGAATCTGTAATAAAAAATTGTGCCAGCACACACATAGATAATTCTATATTAAGTAAGCAAAGTAGTATTTTGGGTTCTGTTTTGCAGGCAGAATTAAAGTTTTTGAGAAGACATACAGAGAGCAAAGAAGAAGAAGAAAATATGAATGAAGTAGTCATCAAAAAGACAGTCAATGAAGTGGCTTTGGTTTTAAGCTCACTGTCTATTGGCCTTGAAGGCTCCCTTTGCCCACGTTTTTATGGGCAAGATGAAGCTGATGAGATAATTAATCATAAAAACAATTTTCTATTATCAACCATTGATAAAAATGATCCATTTGAAGACATAAAACATATACATATACCGCAGTCAAAATCGGGTACAGCACCAAATAAGTGCATGTGCGTTAGTGGTTTTTGTTCTGACATTAATTGTAGCCACATATGTCGACTTATATGTTGGCAAAAACATAGTCTTGGTAGTTGGGGTTGCCAAGCGATTGATGGAGGAACTAGTGTCCCATTAGCTTACCTGTGTGACGGCAAAACAGACTGCTACGATCAAACTGACGAAGAAGATTGTGCATTAGGTAAAATGTTGATATATGACATAAAAATTGATATATATTTTATATCTTATTCAAACATAAACCACTGTTGTTATAATTTTAGGAGATATATCCAGATTTGAAGCTGTCGGCATTTACGACAACGTCCTAACAGATTTGTCAATGAAAGCTCAGGCGAACGAAATGCAATACATTCGTAATAATTTATTATCATTGCGAGCTTCTGTCTCGTATTTACAAAAGGCGACGACCCAGGCAAAGCCACAGCCAGATCACGTGCGCACTGTCAGGGACTTGTGCTTCTCGTCCCTTGTCTCCACTTACGATAAAGTTTTGAGCAAAGGCAATATCCAAAATATAGATGACATTCATCAATACTTGCTCACGATAAATCAGAAACTGGTATCGGCTCTTAAGCGTTCTCACGCTGGCAACGATAAAATAGTTACTTTGGAAGGCTGCTACTGCCAAAAGGAACGCTGCGCGATGCCGAGGTGTTCCAGGAAATGTGAGCGGGCGTGCGTCGTGGAGCCTAAGTTCACGAAGTTCAGCTGCGATGGCACGCCCACCAGTGACGTTTTCGTGAATTCTGTCACTGTTTGTAATGGAAAAGCAAACTGTCCAAATGGCGAAGATGAAGCAAACTGTAAAAAAGGTATAACTTTTTTTAGCTTCTTAATTAAATTTGCTTCTTTCTTAACTTCTGAATCGAATGGTATAAATTTGGGGAGAGGAGAGATACTTATAAATCTGTGAGGAGACTCTTAGCCGAGAAACAGATTTAAATAAATAAGTACGTAACTTTTTCAATTATATTATTGCAGAATCTTGTCGAGCGCATCACTTTGTACTGTTACGTCATTCCCTTAGTACAGTTGGAGAAAAGGATAAAGGCACTGCGCTGGGTGATATTTTGATGACTTGGAGAGCAAAGGTTTGATTTGAGAATTAAAAAAATGTTCAAGGTAACCTCGGTCGACGACAAATGAATGAAAACCGTATGTACATAGACGATGTATCTTATCGAAGGTTTATGGAGGTAGACGTGGGTTACAAGATGAGACCGAGAAAATAGGACGAGTTCTAGCAGTGGGCTGACGAAAAGTACGATGATGTTAAAAAAAAGCTCTTACTGAGAGCATTTTTTCGATATATATACCTACGCCTATGTAAATACTTAAACTGCAGATGGGCGGCCAAATAGACACATGAATTTGTTAAAAATAAACAGAATCTAACAAAATATAGATACTGAAATCTATGATACTTAACAACTTTCCCCAATAAACACGAAGAAATTCACACACAAGCCAGACCTAATTCCCCTGGAAAAGCCTTCCCCGAAGACCGCCCCGGTCAGCGGCACCGAACCTCGGACCTTTGACGACTTCTCGGGAACCGGCCAGTTTGAGGAAAACGATATGGGTCTTTGATGTTTATAGATGGGCACATTGTTAGAAAGAACGGGGTGCGGTCGAAGAAAAGCACTTATTAATTTTATTTTAGAATTATTATTTTGGTTCCAGAAACCAGAAGCTTTAAGGGTTTCTATGAAAAGACTTTTTTTCTTCATAATTCAACGTACGCTCTTTGAGGAAAGTTGTTCAGTATCATGGAAAATTCACTTCTTGTTAGAATTTACACAAGAATTCCATTCTTAAAATGAGACTACGCTTCACTTTGAGAAGCATCTCAAAAGTTACCGATTTTTCCTCAGGTGTCAACTACCCTGGTGGTAGCTGAAAGCAACGGTCGCCCGACCATGAACATATTGCGGGAGGTCATTGACACCATCAACCGCGACGTGGTGGCCGCGTATTCTTCTATAGGCATCAAAAGCGACATGCCCAATCCCTTGGTCAGAGTCAAGCAAGAGACGTCGTCCGTGATCAACAGCAAGCTTGACGCAAAGGCCTTTAAAGAATTCTTTGAATTGTCGCAGCTGGTGTTGCGAGCATTAAAATCTTGCCAGTAATGAGTTTTTTGTTATTTCATTAGTATATAGAAGCCTTTGATTATATAGATAGCTGTCAGGGCATAAGTCTCCTTCTGTCTGCTCTATTTTGTTCTATCCCTTACCAGTTCCTTCTAGCAACCTGTCTGACATCATCGACCCACCTAGCGGCCGGACGTCCCACGCTACGTTTTCCATTTCTGGCCTACTATCGTTCCTTCATTTCCACTTTCATTTAAGAGTCAAACCCTAGAAAATACGTCGTGAACTTTCGTTCGACGAAAATTGACTCATTGAATACTGCGACTTTATTAGATTTTTCTAGCATCTTATAAAAGACCATCTTACGGGCGTAGCCAGGAGGAGAGTTTTGGGGTTTCAACCCCCCGAAAAGTTAACATTCATAAAATCAAAATAAGGATAGTCGTGTAGTGCGGCATAACTCATTCAACACCATTACCGTAAAATATGTGGTCTCGATAGAAACTGATGCGAATGAAGTAATTAATTATATACTTTATTTAGCTTATATACTGTCCCACTGCTATCTATTTCTGCAAGTTTTATCTACAAGTTTACCCCATTACTAAAACCTGGCTACGCCCGTGGACTGTCTGGTAATGATAGAAATTCTCAAATTTTAATCGAAATCGAGTCCAATTCCAGCACTGATTTATTCAAAGTACTCAGGAGGTACCTACCCCGTATGTTGTCTTTAATTTCAAGGATAACCTAAGAAAAGAAACTGGATGCATCTAACTAGTTAGATTTTTATTTTGAAAGAAGAGAAAGAATCTTAGAAAGAAGTAGAGATACCCAGTGCGCATTTTCACAATAAAATGTAAACTAAAGAAAGATGTAGGCACCAAATCTATACAATAGATACTCGCACCTAAAATACAAGGCATATCTACGTGTGCGATTTAGTCATGCTGTCAAGATAAGATGCAGGTGTATTTGTTCCACATTCGCGTCTCACGGTTAGCGGTGGAGTGTCGCGTCAACATATTATCATGGCCGGTAAGTTTTGTATTTGTTTACGTATTAATATTATCCATTTAATAGACGATAGTTTCGCCGTATGGTTTTCGGCAGAGTAGAATAGGACCACTTCACGTCCTCCCGTGGATGTCGTAGAAGGCGACTTAGGAAATACAAGCTAAACAAAGCTTATAAACATCCATGAGAGCCCTCAAATCCGTCTGGCCAGCGTGGAGAGTGTAGGCTAAAACCTCTGTAACTATACTCTGTCCAAGTATGGCTCTGGTAGCACAGAGAGAGTCGTGCTCCTGCAGTGGAGACAAAAAGACCTGATGATGAGACTATTGTACTCTAAGCAAAAACTAAATTTCAGTAATATTAAATGTGATAGATTGAAACACAAGTAAAATAAAATATAAACGACTACGACTTCATAATCTTAGGAGTTAAGACATTCAAAGATATTCGTGAAATTCAGCATCTTATTATGAAATAAGTAGTTGAGCAAATAACAGTTAAGTGCGCTAAAACTGTAAATATATTTCAGGGTAGCTAGGGTAAGGTTTTGATTTGCTTCATACTATTTTGTTATCTCATGTCCAACATAAGCATAATTTTTATCGCAGATTAAAAAATAATTCAAGTTGAAAATATTATTATCTTTACTTTTAAAAAGTCAAACGTTTATCAAAAAAAAAATGTAAGCTATATGTAATGTAGAGAAGAATTTAATAACTGGCCCAGCGCATGGCGGGCCACGCGCAGTATAGGGTTCCGTAGACGATTTCACGCCTTACGGTTTATTTAGCGACTAAAAGCGCCTTTCATTGAATTTGTATGAAATTTTCATTTCCCGAGTACATTTTATTAGTCGGTTGACTATAATATCTCTTTAATTTGTAAACCCAACTTAGGTTCCTTATTTACTACGGAACCCTAAAAATTATTTACTCATACAATGTGACTTATCCCGTATACTCAAAACCTCAAAGCCTGCGAAAACAGTATCTATGGGTCACATCGATTAGTCTCCTCTGCTAGGTATAGTTGTATATATTCTTGACTTCCAGAAACCTGTCGCTGGGTGAAGGGCTGCCTCAGCCAGAACAGCATCCCTGCGGGAGCGCTACTCGTGGGGTGTGACGCGGATCACGAGGAAGTGTACGCGGGGCGCGCAGAGCACGAGGGCGATGTGGTGCCAGCCATGATCATACCTTCCAAGAACGCCTGCTTCATATCCCACGGTGGGGAGGAGGTGCCCGTAGATCAGTTTGAGGTGAATATTGTATTCAACTAGTGGCCCGCCTTGGCTTCGCATACCATTCGATATCAATTGTTTGTTAGTATAAACCTTACAATACAATACAAATTTTATCACACCATAATAGACACACAAAAATTACAAAAAACAACAAGAAACAATATATAGGCCGAAGGCGGACTTATCGCTATAAATGCAAAACTTTCCTCTTGATCGCTCTATATATTGATGAAAAGCGCATTGATATCCTGTGTGTAGTTACAAAAATATATACGTACACACATGTAAATAGAGGGATAGTCGGCGGGAAGTGATTTTTTTATACTATTTATTGAAGGTGAAAGGGTAGGTACGTTCGTCAAGGACTTCCTACCAAGTATTTTCTGCGCTTAAAGTTTTTATTTCAAAAACAAATTTAGTTTTTATGAACTACAGAAAACTGTCACTACATCAACCAATATGAAACCTATATCTAAAACTGCATGTTGCAGGTGTTAATACCAGCCAAGCTCTGCTGGCAGGTGGCCTACGACGGCGCAGTGCCCCCCGCCGCCGTGGAGGCGGGGGAGACGGAGGATGGGGAGAAGCTATACTACGGCAGGGTGACGCAAGAGGGAGCCACTATACCCGGGAAGGTGGGTGGGTGATGGAGCTTACAAACTTTGTTTGCATGTATGATGAAGTAGTGCATCTTGTGCCATGGAAGCGGGAGTGTTGGAGGACGATGAGAAGCTACGAAGACAGGGTGACGGAATACACAGAAAGGTAAGGGTACCAAGCTCTGCTGGCAGGTGTCCTTACGACCTAGTACCTGTTGCTTTGGAAGCTGGGATAACAGAGGACGGTGAAAAGGTGTAGTGAAGGGATACCAGGGGAGGTTAGTCCGCTATTCGGCCAACCGTCGACTATCTAGAGATAGATATCACCGGTCCCACCCGCTGCTGTGGAAGCTGGGATAACAGAGGACGGTGAAAAGCTGTACTGAAGGGATACCAGGGGAGGTTAGTCCGCTATTCGGCCAACCGTAGACTATCTAGAGATATATATCACCGGTCCCACCCGCTGCTTTGGAAGCTGGGATAACAGAGGACGGTGAAAAGCTGTACTGAAGGGATACCAGGGGAGGTTAGTCCGCTATTCGGCCAACCGTAGACTATCTAGAGATATATATCACCGGTCCCACCCGCTGCTTTGGAAGCTGGGATAACAGAGGACGGTGAAAAGCTGTACTGAAGGGATACCAGGGGAGGTTAGTCCGCTATTCGGCCAACCGTAGACTATCTAGAGATATATATCACCGGTCCCACCCGCTGCTTTGGAAGCTGGGATAACAGAGGACGGTGAAAAGCTGTACTGAAGGGATACCAGGGGAGGTTAGTCCGCTATTCGGCCAACCGTAGACTATCTAGAGATATATATCACCGGTCCCACCCGCTGCTTTGGAAGCTGGGATAACAGAGGACGGTGAAAAGCTGTACTGAAGGGATACCAGGGGAGGTTAGTCCGCTATTCGGCCAACCGTAGACTATCTAGAGATATATATCACCGGTCCCACCCGCTGCTTTGGAAGCTGGGATAACAGAGGACGGTGAAAAGCTGTACTGAAGGGATACCAGGGAAGGTTAGTCCGCTATTCGGCCAACCGTAGACTATCTAGAGATATATATCACCGGTCCCACCCGCTGCTGTGGAAGCTGGGATACGACCTGACCAAGGTTGCTGGATGGCGCTAGAGGCAGGTCGCTTAGGATCGGTCGTTTTAGAAATCCTTGGGGAAGACCTATGTCCAGCAGTGGACTTTCTATTGCTGATATGATGATGAGGTGCACCTAAATGAATGGTGAAAGTTTTTAATGTTGGTATTCATTATTTAGTGTCCATGTCCAAATTATTGGTTTAAGGCTGGTAATGTTGGTATTCGATAATTCGAATGGTATTGAAGACGTGTGGTTTCCGGCATAGTAGAATAGGGCCACTCCAAGTCCTCCTGTGGATGTCGTAGAAGGCGAAATACAAGCTAAACAAAGCTTATAAACATCAGTGAGACCAGCGAGGAGAGTATAGGCCAAATCCGCTGGCTGCTCTGGCCAAGTGTGGCTCTGGTAGTACAGAGAGGGTCGTGCTCCTGCAGTGGATACAAAAAGACCTAATGATGATAAATGTTGGTATTCACATTTCAGATCCAGCCCAGCCTTGGCGCCTGCGTGTACGCTGTGGACGGCGAGGAAAGGAGCTCCGAGGAATACGAATGTCTGGTGTTCGTCTAATTTTTATAGAATGTAACATAATGCAAATGTAACGTACATTCTTAACGAGTAAGATATTGTCTCGATATGTATTACTTAAGTAGGTGATTTCATGTAGAAATAAATTTTATTACCGACTGCTGCTGAATATAAGTTAAAATTTATCAAATTACAAAGAGTGTTTTATTTGACACGTTCCCGGTAAATTAACTCATTGACTGACCATAAATGAAAGACAATAGTTAAACAATGGTTAAACAATCATATTGTTTAATCTAAAATAATCAATGTCAGTTTAGATTTTAAACATATAAATTAATAAAATAAACAAGAGAACTAACTAAAACTAAAATTATTACGTAATTAATTTTAAATAAAAAAGATTGTAATATATATATGATTCATGAGGAACGAAGCATTTTATTGAACAGAATCAAATCAAAATAACCAAAATTTTTAAACCGATTGATAAGGGGCATAGCTTTTCGTACCAAGATTCCAGAATCTTGTAGATCCTCACTTCAGTCTACGATTTCTACGATTCCTTTGAGACCATTTCGTAGCATAAGGTTACGATTTTATCTTACTCGTAGCGCACTCACTCAATACACAACGCACGGCGTAGCACTGTGCCAAGTGCTAAATGAACCTCCCAGTTTAGGATTCAGAGTGCTACAATACTGAGATATTTCGTAGCATGGTATCATACGTGTCGATTGGAAGTTAGAAAATACTTGGAAGGAAATCCGAATTTCCCTAACTCTCACAGAAATCGCCTTTTTAGACGCTTAATACTATTAAACAAATCATTTTAGTTTCGCTAGTAAAGTTGGATATCTATTTATTTCAAGTGTTAACTCTATAGGTAAATAAATCTAAAGAGCAACAAATGAACTTCGATGATTTCATCTGTGATTCAAAGTGTTTTTTTTTTATTTATATAAGGTCTAACAAAATATACTGAAACTATTTTAAACGTGAATTCAATCCATGATACTAAACAACTTTCCCCAAGGAACACGTATCAAAATATGAAAAGTATATTTTGGCTTCCCATACAAGTTGACCGATCAGCTGATCCGAGTTTTTATGGAAAGCCAAAAATTTTTTTTTATATTTCGACATATGTCTCTTGGGGAAAGTTGTTCGCTATCATGGACTGAATTCACCCTTAAAATGGTTTTAGTATATTTTGTTAGACCTTATATTTAACACAAACAAAAGGGATAAAAACAGAAATACTAATTATAATATCTTCCTAGCACTCTGAAAAAAAGAGAATGAAAAACAAATAAATTGTAATGAATGAATAATAAAAATTAAAGTAATTAATGGAAAATTGTATTTATCGTTTATTGTACAGCATTGCTTCAAACGAAGGACAAGCCTATTTCATTTATATATTTTACACATTTATTTTAAGCTCATTATCCTCAAACGAAACTAGATTCTAAAGAAAATGTATTATTAACTAACGAAATTAGTCATAAAATCCTTAATAATGGCAAAAGTAATGACTAAATCCTTCCAACTAACCGGCACGCTATCATATCATATCTGTTATCAGTAGATTACGGTACAAAACCGAGCGAGATCGCGCGGCCCGCTCAGTGCAGAGTCGCAGGCGCTTCGGATATCACCATGAGAGGTGAGTGACTGATAGCGAAGGTTCTAGAGTCACGTGGTGGTGTGACGTCATGTTACTTTAGAGGATATAGAGGGAACATGATGAAAGTGACGGCAAAGTTGATAAAGTGGTTACAAAGTGACGTTTAGATCAAAAATTGCAAATGTTGTAAGTGTGACGAAAAATATCATTAGGGATAAAAAGTTTTTGTGATATTGATGGTTTTAATAAGTTGGATTTCATAATTTGATTATTTTTATTAGTTTGGAGTTAAATAATTTAAATCGTCATTGTTGTTACGTACTTGAATTAAATAATGTACGTTTAATGCCTACTGCAAAGAATAAGTATGACGAATAATACTCATAGATAGGATAATAAGTGGTATTACTTACTTTACTAGAATTGTCATTTGCTGAAACTAGCTATATATTTCAAGAGTTTTATAAATATCATTAAATGTAATCTCTCAGATTCGTGCTGTAGTTTTCTTAAATATTATACCAATTACAGTTATAATAACAAAGGCTGAAATAAACATACATTGCACTGAAATGTATAGCTAGGCATACATATAAAATTTGCCAATTTAATTATATGACTGTTGCAGTTTAACGATAAAAGAATGGCATACCTATACGGCCATAAAAGCAATTTAAAGTTATCAATGGTAATTAAAGACGTGTGACATGCACGATACATAAAAAAATATACATTATTTTTAATTCTCGCCAAAGTATACTTAAGTAATTAGTCGAAATGGAATAAAATAGTATTACTGGGTAGAAATAGAAAAATGTAGTCAAATTTATTAAATAAACAACAATCATTATTCAATGTAAAATTAAGTTCTTGCTACTGTCATCGTCAACTTATTATCATCATATCAGGAGGAAGCCCACTTCTGAACATAGACCTCTCCCAAGAATTCCAAATTACCCATTGGATGATGTCTAATAACCTAAGTGCTATAAGTAAATTATTTAATTATTATTTACTTTAAATGAAATATACTTGAATACAAACACAAAACACACCTCATTTCGAAACAGCTAAGTTTGCGTAGTCGCTCTCTATTTGCGAGTTGCAGACAATACAGATGAATATATAGGTACATACATTATTTCCAGAGCATACAGTATTGTTCTACTAACGAGAACTAAATAATCAAAAACTTAAATATTTTAAAATCTTTAACTAGCTGTCAATAAATTAACTTGAATTTTTATTTTATTTGACAATTATCATCATCATCATATCAGCCACAGTTAGTCCACTGCTGGACGTAGGCCTCCTCCAAGGATTTCCAAAATGACCGACCCGAAGCGGCCTGCATCCAGCTCTTGACATTAAACATTTGTTTTTATTATTTTTTAAAGATATATCAGATAGAGACGATGCGGCTTGCAATCCATCACTATTTCGATTATCCGCTAAGCGTAGTCTTTGGACCTTACGGCCCTGGTCTCTGTCTACCCCGTCAGGGATAAAGACGCGATAATGTGTCTGTACCCTGACTCTCCACTTGTTTGTCCACTAGAAAAGAGAGTCCATTGACACTATAGAGGGATTTTTTATGAGTCACAAACCAAAGAAGATTCTTCGGTCAATTAGGACAATACACACTCACATTTATCTTATCTTTCGTCTTAAGATCTAAAAATATAAATCAAACAAACATATACATTAATTTTAATAAATAACATGTTTTAAAAACCATAGGCAGTTTAAGTTTTCCATTTTTACTGACATATCGAAACATTGCTTGAATTGCGCAAAAGAAAAAAAAACTTAAAACAAACATTAGCTGCTCATAATTTTAAACACAGTGGTAAAAATGCATACAAATAATTGTGATATTCAATTTTTGATTAATAAAATCAATTACATAGGAACAACCCACGAAGTATTGTTATTAAGTTCGTGACAAAAAACCACCTGTAGTATAAATGGCATATACAAATATATGTTTAAGGACTACTGGTCTTCGGAGACGACACAATTTCTTCTGTCTACTAATAAATACAACGCCTGCATAAACAACATGTGCATCTAAAGAAATGTACTCACGACTAGCTGCCTATTTCATTTTCAGTAGAAATAATAGACTTTAGTAACTCAAACATCAACATTGAAATTACTAGAGGCTTATGGCTTTAAGTCTGCCCATTGGTAATAAAATTAAAAAAATAAAAATTAAATAACCACAGAGACCAAAATTTTACTACTATTAAGTAGTTATTTAGTAAGGATGGTAGAAAGAAGAGAGGAATCTCTCTACTTACGTCGAACAAGTCGAGGAAGTTACATAGAAAGTTTTTAATTATTGGAGGAAATACCATTTGCATCATACATTATATATTATAATAAATCTTCTGAAAAGTTCGTCAATAATGATTCAAAAGGACTAAGTATTTTTTACGAATAGTCTTTTCACGTTTATTATAATAAATCGTCTGTTATAATAATTTCATTTAAAGTTTAACAAAATCGATTCTAAAACGCTACCATATTGACTCCTCTGGACAACACAATCCTTTGCTTATAAGTGATGTTTTGTTTTATAAAGTAGGAACCTAATTTCGCAGTGCCATATCTAGACTCAGTAATTCTAAAAACCAACACTCGACCATTTGTATGAAGACAAACAATGACTGTACATGTGCAGATACTGCGGTACAATACTTGACGGTTTATTATCACAAGTGCAATTGAAATGTAAATACTAAGTCTTGAAACGATAAGTAGTTATTTTACTTATGGAATTATCATTATTTTAAGTCACTATATAAGGAGCGATAATATTAATTTATAGGAAATACGCTAAACAAAGCTTAGAAACATAATAACACCTCTCCAACCCGTCTGGCCAGCGTGGAGAGTGTAGGCCAAATCCTCTGCTTGCTTTGGCCAAGTATGGCACTGGTAGTACAGAGGGGGTCGTGCTCTTGCAGTGGAGTCTTAAAATACCTGATGATGATAATGAATATTAATTTACGTCATTATTATATAATTTAAGACATTAGTATGATGTATTATGTTCAGTAAAATTTTTAAAAACCTATGAAATGACGTAAGTGTAGGTACTTAAAGCTGACATTGTATTTAGGAAATGTTAAATAGGTTTTGTTTTAAACCTTCCTCTTAAATAATATTTCGGCAAAGTTTCAATGCCGCTTTATCATTATTATATAAAATAATTTATATTTGCGATAAATTAGCAAATTGAAGGCCATATATCAGGAAATTTTAAACATAGTAGATAAGGCCTTAGGTTTTAAGTCTGCCATACACTTGTATTTGTGTATGAGAGAAAAAATAAATAAAAAATAAATAGTGTTTATATATTTGTCTTAAATGTCATCAGATGACCTGACCAGGGTCGCTGGAAAGCGCTGGATGCAGGCCGCTCTTGATCGGTCATTTTGGAAATCTTTGGGAGAGGCCTATGTCCAGCAGTGGACGTTGTGCGGCTGAAATGATGATGATGATTTGTCTTAAAACTATATAACTATATATTTGACTTAGCCCATTTCTAGTAATTGATTATTACTCGGATTAGATATCTTAAATCCAGTGCTAATTTCGTATGTAAAAATTATTGTGAGTTGGTGAATAAATGTTGAATAATAATATGCGACTGAAATGAAATAGCAGTTAACGGTTTAAGAAATTTACGTTCCACAAATTATGATGAAGATGATAAACTCGCCAATATAATAAATGAATCTTGTTCAGGAAATCCATATTACGGGTACGGCGGGATGCCGCCGCCAGCCTACGGGTACCCCCCTCATGGCCCCCCTGGCCCCGGTCAACCCCACACATACCCCCCTCACCATTATCCCCCCGGTTTTCCCGGAGTATTCATCCCTTACAACCCAGCTTACTTCTATCCCCCCGGGGAAGGGGGGGTTGTCAATGTCGACAATGGCGAACCAGCAGAGATTGTGCCCGAGTTGCCTGGAGAGACAGTTGAACTGCCCTGGAGTAAGTGCATCAGGGAGATAACACCTTCAGCATCATTGTAATGTGTCTGCAATAGATTTGCTTTAAGAGGAAAAGGGCTGTAAATAAATGTCATGATTCGCTCATTTTCAACAGATTAAACCTTAAAGATACTTTTTTCTAAACGTCAAAACAATCATTTTCAGAATTTGTATGAAATATAGACTTACCGCTCCAGATCGGTCATTTATGAAATCTTTGGGTGAGGCCTTTGTCCAGCAGTGGACGTTGTGCGGCTGAAATGGATGGATGAATGAAGACTGATGACGTCATAGTTTCTTGGAGTCAAATAAAGCTCTCAATATCATAATTTTCTGCAATAATAAATCTAAAATCGTTGAAATGGATATGATCATGACAGGTGATTTTATTTTTAGCCGTTTTATTTTCACAACAGTACCAATTACTTTATTTTTGACCAAGGAAAATCCAGCACAGAGTAGAATAGAGAGGAAGAAGTAGTGTAGAAAGTACACGTGATGTAATTTATTTAATTGAACTGAACGAAAGTACATAATAACCAACCCAGTTGGGCTACTACTAAATTTATTAATTCTCAACGAACCAACTCTCATTTCTAATTTACAAGATATAATATTGATGTTCAATAAATTTTGAAATTGTATATTTTCTGAAAAGACTACACATCCGCGTAAGACGTGACCAATATTAATCATTATTATCTTATCCGTAATCCACGACATACCTGCATACTTCTGTCTAAAGTATCGAACACCTTGGTTATAAAAATAGGTGAAACTACGTTATCAAACTTATCATTTTCCTTGAATTTGTATATGTAACTGTGGTTGTCATCATTCTCTTTTTATTAATAAAAATATGAACATTTAATATTAAGTTGAAATTATCTTGTGTATCACCAACAGGACATTCGTTATGATCTATTTCATCATCTGTCACCTCATCAGCTTTCTTGTAAAAGGTGTTATCTCTTTGCTTGAAATTAGTGGGTATAGTGGCTAAATGTCCACCAATTTGGGCCAATCCTCTATATGGTTCTACCACTCTTGTCCTTTATCCTTCTCATTCCTTTTTACCCTTATTTAGATATTACTTAGCAGTTTTTGCGTCCAAAACTAAATAATATAGCGTTGTAACTTTTCCAGTTGTAGTTGTTTCGGATGTATAAAAACAAGTCGTGAAACCAATGCGTGTTTCTTAGTGCTGAGCGACTAATAAATACTAATTGCTTCACAACCATACAGAGTTTTGGCCAAAATTTTATGTATTGTCGCATTGCTTCCACGTCAGCACACTTCTTGCATGCATTGGGTACATTTTTGAAGAAAGAATCTTGTTGTCACCATTTATTGACCTGCTTTATTCGTTTCTACAACCGAACTTAATGTTTCAGCATAATTGTATTCTCAGACTACAGTACTTACTGTTAGGCTTGCTGTCAGATATATTTTGTAATATTTACGTATCTATATGAAGGACACCCACCCACAAGGGGATCTGACAAACTAACCAAGGTCGCCGAAAAGCGCTGGATGCAGGCCGCTCTAGATCGGACATTTTGGAAATCCTTGAGAGAAGCCTATTTCCAGCAGTTAACGATAACGTCCACTGCTGGAAATAATAATGGCCGCATAAGCGGCTGAAATGGTGATGTACTTACTATTCTGTGCAATCAGTCAATAGTTAATTTTAAATCAAATGAACAACTGTAGTCTGAAGTGTTACTTTAAGATCTGTTTTTTTTATAGTATAGATCATTGCATATTATTGATCATCATAAAAACTATCTAAAACATTTCTGTTGTCACATTCCAGGTACATACAAGTGGGTTAATTAAAACATTTATATATTTTATTTTATTTTATGTTTGTTTCTTTATTTTTTATGTACTATTTTATCTTGCAACCCACATTTAGACTATCTGTATAATCCAAAGGTTGACTGGTTGACAATTCGCCTATTGTTCTGTACAATTTGTATTTGATGAACAATGGAATATTTATTTATTATTATTTATTTATTTATTTAGAGCCCATTAGATCCCATTGTTGGGCAAAGGCCTCCCTCTCAGCCCTGCATTTATCCCTGTTTTGTCCTTTCGTGTGCCAGTCCTTCAAGTAGGCGTCTAGGTCGTCATGCCACTGCGCCTAGGTTTTCCAGTACAAACAATAAAGATTAAATTTAAAAAAAAACATTGCTGTTGTCACATTCCAGGTACATACAAGTGGGTGCCAGCGTGCCTGAGCCAGAACAGCATTCCCCCTGGAGCGCTGCTGGTGGGCCGGGACGTGGATGACGCGGAGATCTACGCGGGGAGGGCGCACCACGAGGGTGACATCCTCCCCGCCAAGGTCATCCCCTCCAAGAACGCCTGCTACGTCTGCTATGGCGGGGAGGAGATCTTGAAGGACCAGTTTGAGGTACTTATCTACAGAAAGTCTTACTTCACTAATTTATTTGTAAGCCCATATATTTTTGATTAAATATTTGTAGCTATAGCCGATCTAGAGGGGCTTGCATCCAGGCCTATGTCTACCAGTGGACATTATGCGGCAGAAATTATGACGATGATTTGTAGTTAAAATCCTGCAACTATTATCTCTAGTGGCTACTTTATAGTCAATAAGCAAAAATTTAAACTGCAAATAATGTAGTGGGTTACTTAATCATTTCACTATGTAATACACAATTTCATTTATGTAATAGTTATTTATATAATATTTATTTACTCGTATATCTGCTAGATAGAGTTTGTTATTTATTTATTTGATAACTGTTTGTTATTCCTCATTTTAAGGATTTCCAAAAAGATTGAAAGGGTGTGGCCACATAGTTTTAGATCTACTTACCTTACGTAAAAAGACAAAACTTACAATGCCAACATTCATTTAAAAGTTCTTGAAGATTTTGGTAGATCTATTCAGAATGATGTGTAATCCAAGAACCTATTTTCGGCTTTTTTCAATTTTATATGCCGAGGTTTTATGGAGTTTTATTGGCTTCCGTATTTTGGAAGGCACATATAAGCCGCTAGTTCCTGCTGTCATCATTGCATGGCAGTCGTCAAGCTATGTCAGACAGATGACTTTAGGAAGCCTGAAAATCAGTACTGGCCACTTACACACACCAAAAACAAACCAAAAACTTAAAGAATGAGAGGACCGAAATAGTTTCTTTTTATGTTTCAAAATTTAAATATTTGATTTTTTCGATTCCAGGTGCTAGTCCCAGCTATGTTCTCGTGGCAGTTCTCATCAGAAGGGCAGGTGCCTCCAGGAGCCGTCGAGGCGGGAGTCACCGCTGACGGAGAAAAGCTTTACTTCGGCAGGGTCACACACGACGGAGTCACCACTCCTGGCAAGGTACATTTTGAAATTTATCTACATAAGTCGTAAAATGGAACACTTATGGTTTTCCGAAACGCTATTTAAAAAGTTTCACTTGTTTTACGTTGGCTGAATTATGTAAAATGTAATAATAATAAGCTGTATTACAGAAATAAGCCAAACAGTGTGGTTTTCAGCCTTGAATATGAAAACTGCAATTCATGTGTGGATAATATAAGAGACGACAAAAGGGCTAAGCAAGCATAAACATCTCGTATTCCAAAGGGGTTGACATCAAATATTCGAATACACTAGTGACAATATTTGCTATGGGAGAAAATGCTGGTATTTGAAACACAGTGTTATCTATCTGGGAAAGTAGAGGCTTACTGTGTAAATTAATATTAAGAGGCAATAAAAAAAAACAAAACAGTCCGTTTTTTAACTCTAATTATTTATTATTAGCATGAATTAAACGGGTTAGGTACTCACTTAGCGACTTAGCCATAGGCCACCATATTTCGACCTCAAACGGAGGTCTTCATCAGGGCGAATGTAAGGAGGGCATGCGTACATGTAGACATCTCAAATTACACTGACGATAATAGTGCGTCGTGAGGGCGGCCTGAGTGATTTACAAATTAGTTTAAAAAATATTTTAGTTTTAAAATATCCATTCATTTATTTCAGGTCCAGCCAAGTCACGCAACGTGCTACTACCCCTTTGACGGAGAAGAGAAGAGTTCCAGCGAGTACGAAGTCCTGGTCCTCATATAAACATAGAGTAGAATAGTTTCACATACTGCTGATATGTAAATAAGTTTGGTTTGGCTGAAGGCTGAATATCATTTGGCAGGAGGTAAAATTAATATTATACTAAAACGTAATACGAATTAAACGATATGTACATTTAAGTTCTGGATATTATTTAGGCTATTTCACTCTTCAGTGTCTCGTGTATATTTTATGCAAAAAATCTTTTAGTTTCTTGTATCAACGTGAACAATAAAATTCGTATCGGACAAACAAACATACTTACAACTTACATTTAAAATATTAGGTATACTGAACATTTTATATTTTATTCATACTTAGTTGCTTTATAACAGCTGCATGTATCGACCTTTTTTTTACTTTAGCTGTAAATGTTCCTTGAATATTTATTTATAATGGTTTATGTACTTACGATTATACTAACAAGTACTTAAGAAACTTGTAAACATTTAACTGAAAAGAAAAAAAAACATATTTTATTGTTAGAATTATTGATGCATTGCTATTTAGATTGAGTCTTACGGATATTATTGCATATTTTGTTACCCGACTGAAAACAACAATTTAAAATTCTAAAGGAATTTTATTTAATTTAATTATGTATTAGAATTATTGTGTTCAGTAAATGTATTTTTCTAAACAAAACCTTTTTATTTCGCGATTTTGCCACAGAAAATACTGTTCTGTCGTTCATTTAATGATTTTGAGTTTAAAATTTTATTTATTTATTGAAGATTTACAAAAAAAAAGTTAAAAAGGCAATAATGAACAATTCAACAAAAAATTAAATTAAATTAAAAATGTTTATGTCGTTCATATGGCACGGTGCCAAGAACACTGGCTGCATTCCTGCGCTTAATAGCCACTTCAGTCCGCTGCGCGAGATTTCAAATTGTTTTTTGGTAGGTACCTAGATATATTACAATGAAGCACTCACATGATCATCATACCCGTATAACACAATGATTGCGAGAGTTGGCCTTGTTACGCTTTTCATAATCGATCGATTTTTATACAATACGATTGTACACAATGCGAGTAATTTGCCAAATCAGCACATTTTTTTATACAATACAATACAAAAAACTTTATTGCACCAAAAGAAATTTACAATTTTGATACACTTATTAAATAGCAACATGTAGTGGGGTACAAGAGGCGGCCTTATCGCCGAAGCAATCTCTTACAGGCAACCAAAAAGTGAAGGAATGTGAAAATATATAATAAGATAACAGGTGGTAGTTTATCCTAGGTATATAAAAAGTAGTCATCTTTGAGGTAGCGTGCATTTCATACAGACACATAGAATTTGTCTACCCTGTGCCACCCTAAATAATGTCGGATACTAGCGAAAACGTATTTGCTTGATATGCAGCCGGTCTTGTAATTTAGGTAAGATTAGTGCCTACCCTGTCAACAATATTTGTGCAGTGCACGTCACTGATATCTTGTACTCTGATGTAAAATTAAATTAAAATCAATGATTTTTAACTTCAGTTCTTTCGTAAGGCAGGTATAATCGAAGGGTCATGTTAATCGTTGGATGACATGGTTAACTTAGGCGTTATGTCTATGATTCAGCTTGAAAAAAGCACAAGCACTGTTGGTGTGTAGCCTAAATCATCAACCGAGCGTATGTTTTAGAGCCCGGGGTCCGCTACCTACCTTAAGTGATTGACGCGGTTACTGGTTTTTACACAGAGCGACTGTCGTCTGACCTCCGCAACCCAAAGGGTAAACCAGAACCAAACCTTGGGTAGATTTAAGCAAACGTTAGCAGGCGTTCGGGACCCACCCACAGTTTATACGTACCTTCCTAAACAAGGAATATCTTTCTTTTCGAAAAATCAGGTAATTCAAGCTTGCGATTTCCTAATCATGTAGCCCTGAATAATGATTAAAAAAAGAAACAAGGACTACGGTTCAAATAAAGACGCGTGTAGAGTAATGCAAAGAAATATTTGTAGCCAAATATTCTTGGCTATACAAATAAAAATCGTGTCGAAAAAGTCATGTCATATCTGAGGTCATATCATCATTATCAACAGATGCTACGTAGGTAGTTTTGGGCATAAGCCTTCATTTGCCATTTTTGTCATATTCGTTCGTTAGGTATACGAACAAAACATTCACACTTCAGGGCACAAAAAAAGTTTATTCCTTTGTACAGTACACGCAACAGAGTGTGTTGGATTTTTCCCGCATTTTCTAGCTGCCATTTACCCTTTTCGCAGAGCACCGAATTTCGGAAGATTTTCCTTTTTAACAATCAATATTAAAATGACGTTAATTTTCATACAGCTTTCCGTTTTTGGCGTACCCACCCTAACTGAGTTAACATAAAGGTAAAGCGACTAATAGAGAGCTAATTACGCAATGCCACAACAAATACAGCATTATCGCACCTTGCGCGCGCGCCGCCGGCACCGCCCACACCGGCAGCGGCATTACCTCGCAGACTACAGACAGACCAACACGTAAATTAAAATTATATATTAGTGACTGGTGATTCGAATTTGAATATTATATATTTATTTTTTATGGAAAGTGTTTGAAATTTGCGAAAATGAAGACTGTGGCTTGCTTTGTGATGTTGGGTAAGTAATTTTTTGTTTAATTCTTAAAGCTGTAGACGTAATTTAATTTATTAGATTTTTTAAATTACAGCTATTAAAATTATATATATTTTACGTACGTATATTTGCATATAAATAAAGAATTAGATAACTTAGCTGAATTTGATGCCTAGTTTAGAAGTAATTCATGTAAGCATGTATAACATTTAGTTAAACTGGTATGTATCCATAAACTCGTAGTTAATAAATATAATAAGATTAGGCAAATAGATACAGATATAAATCTCTACCAAAAAAACCCCATTTGCTGGAGATAAGCAAAATCTAAATAGGAATATGATATTGTTATTTTTTGGATATTATAGTTACACACAGTGTCATAAACGTTGAAAAAGTAATAGTCTCTGATTGATATTATTATGCTCGTATTTGTCCAGCTATAGAGAGAAGTTCCTCCTCTGATACAATAGTATTACAAGTACATAATAATAGAATTATATAGTAGTTGTACGAAGGAATCGGAGCGGGTTAACCTTCAAGAGAAACCGCAGTATTTATTATGATACTTGCGTTGGTAATCTATCTCCTAGTAGTGTAGGTTCTCGAACAAATAGAGATAAGATAAATCTTGAAATTCTCACCGTTTGTGGTTTTACTAGTGGTCTGTTTATTTTACATTAGGCTAACTAGGTGACAAGATAGATGGATAGATACGTAAATAACTCTTTATTGTACACTAAAAGAAAAAAGTAACAAAGAAATAAATGAGTACAATAGGCGATCTTATCGCTTAAGGCCATACCCAAATTTACCGGGGTCCAGTGGCGCCGCCATTTAAAATAAATCATTTAAAAGGAAACGGAGATATCATTCAAAATTGTGTCTTGGTCAAGCCCTAGATAACCCTTAAAACTATTTTATGAACTACTGTTTATAATTTAAAGTGCGAACGTGAAGCTTTTCTACGCACATTAGCTAAAAGTGGCCGTTTTTCGCAAATGTGCGTATAAAAGCTTCACGTTCTCACTTTAAACTACAAAAAGTAGTTTAAAAAATACTTTGAATCTAGAACTTGACCAAGACACAATTTTAAATGATATCTTCGTTTCCTTTTAAATGATTTATTTTAAATGGCGGCGCCACTGGACCCCGGAAAATTTGGGTATGGCCTTAAAGCGATCTCTTACACAGAGAATCAGTGGATGGAGAGGAATTTGAGAAAGACAAAGAAGGTAACTAGGTATGTGACCCTTTCCTGTTCTCAAAATTGACATAGTTTTCGAATCACACAATGATTTTTTTAGGGTTCCGTAGTAAACAAGGAACCCTTATAGTTTCGCCATGTCTGTTTGTCTGTCTGTCTGTCTGTCTGTCTGTCTGTCCGTCCATGGTCCTACAGAGAAACTATAAGTACTAGAAAGCTGTAATTTGGCATGGATATGTATATTAATTATGGCAAAAAATTCGTAAAATAAAATATGGAAAAAATTTTTTTTTCATGGTAGCTGCCATACAAGTAAAGACGTAGACAATATTTTTTTTCTCGACAAACACATTGAGTGGGGTATCTTTGAATAGGTTTTTCAAAAATATTGTAAGCTTATGAACATCATTTTTCGATTTAGGGATCCGTTTCTGAAATATTTGGGTTTAAAGTTCAAATTTTTGTTTGAGTCAAGTGTCCCCCCCTCTATCTGCTAAACGGTTATATATGGCCACGTGAAAAAAATCACAATTATAGTATATATAATTTAGTTTGAAGGAAAACTATCAGAGCCAAGTAGGGTATACAAATTAAAAAGTTATAGGCGATCAACTTATAAAATGTACTTGAAAAAAGAAATTTTCATACAAATTCAATAGATATTAGTTTTTAGTGGCAAGAACTCAAAGTTGGCATTCGCAACTACGGAACCCTACACTGCGCGTGGCCCGACACGCACTTGGCCAATTATTTTCAATTGAAAAGTTAGTGTACTTCCCTGATCCCTGTTGTGTATGTTATGTATGTGATGATAAAAGGTTAGCTGTGGTACTACGGAGCCCGGGGTACGCGATCCGGCTGTTGCGAAAAAGGGGAAAGAGAATTCAGGATCCAAGAAACTGTCAGAACCTTTTGATTGTAGTTTTATGAATGGCCGTACGTTTGATGTTAACTTCTGCTAAATAATGTCCTATCACTCCCATGTCTCGAAAATTACGCTCCTCGGGTACAAATTAGTATTGCCATACATATAAAAGAGCAGTTTAATTTCTGGAGCTCGGTGGGCCGGCGACTACGCTTACGAGTGGAATTAACATTTCTTAAGCTCATCAGTGCTTCGTAAGGCACATGAAGCCATTGGCCCAGCTGGCATCATTGTATGGCAGTCGTCAAGCTACGTCAGATGCCTTTAGGCAGATTGAAAATTCTGACACCATTGTTTAACCACTTACATACATAATAACCAAAACAAGCCCAATTTTATTTATTATTTATTCAACCCTAATTGTACAAAAGTTCAATTTGTATAGCACAATGGGCGGACTTAATGCTATTATCTAAAAGCCAGAAGCGTGCATTTTATTCAGGCACATAGAATTTGTATACCCTGTGTCACCCTAATAATCGGATACTAGCGAAAAATGTATTTTTCCGTTCTCGTGTTACCCGCGCCTAAAGTAGCCTGTGTGTTGATCCAGAGTGTCAACTTCCTGCGTACCAAATCTTATCAATATTGGTCCAGCCGTTTGCGCGTGAAAGAGTAACAAACATCCATACTTACAATACAGTAGGAGTAGTGCCTACTCTGTCAAAAATATTTGTACACGTCACTGCTAACAGCCAAGGTTGTTAAAGTCTATATTAATCACTGAATATCACTTCTTAGCGTTCGGCAGCGTGGTAACAGACATGGCGGGTGAATGTGACATGGCAGGCTTCTACTTGGAGCTGGGCTGCACGGCGCTGCCCAAGGTCGACAACTCCACCATCTGCCCGGACGCCTTCAAGTGCCCGGACCTGCATCCCGACCCCACCATGTGTTATTACAAGTAAGGTGTCCGTTGTTATTAATATGGCCTGCCTTTTGAGATGGAAGATTGAAATACATCTTGTCATCAGCTCTCTCCTCTCCATTAGGAGTAGTAAAATGCTATTAAGGAAAGTACCTATAGGTAGCTGAGACTCGGTAGCAATGACTTTATATCATATACAGCGATCACCAATCCCCTTGCCTAGTCATTCTGCGTTAATAAAAGTCAGCTGTGACGTGACAAAGGCTTTTTAAGGAAGAAAGACAAATAAATAAAAATAAAAATATAGGGACAAACTACACTGATTGAGCTTGCCCGAAAGTAAGCTCGAGACTTGTGTTATGTGAAACTAACTGAACTATACAGTATTTTAAAACCAGGACAATTTGAAAAAGGCCGTTTTCAAACTTGCCCTGACCGGGGATCGAACCCGGAACCTCTGAGTGGCCGGGTGAGCATGGTGACCACTACGCCACGGAGGTTATCAAAGATGGCTTTCTTTGCGGTCGAAGGCGTGGTGTACGAAACCTTGGAATATTATACAGATGTGAAGCCGCTCTTAATGAACAATAATTTGCTTTGTCATCATCATCATCAGTTCTTTTTCAGTACTACTCTCCACTGTAGGAGCACGACCCTCTCTGTACTACCAAAGCCATACTTTGCCATAGGACTTGGCCTACACTCACCATGTTGGTCTGACGGGTTGGAGACTCATTGATGTTTATAAGCTTTGTTTAGCTTATATTTCCTAAGTCGCCTTCTACAACATCCACGGAAGGACTTGGAGTGGTCCCTTCAAAAAACCAAACGGCGATGGCTATGTGTGATAATTTGTAATGTGGTTATTATTTATTATAGTATTTGTAATTACCCAGTCCACAGTCCTCATTAAAGATGCTCACGATCCCGACGCCATAGACTTAGATCATAACATCGTTAAATGATAACAATGATGGCATCAGCTGCAACACGAGTAGAATAATGATGCGATGACTTCCGGAAGCGAGCCCTGGTTTGCATCACAATATATCTCTAAAATTATATAGTTAGCTACGCGGAATGTATGGTACATTAAGCCAATCATTTCAAATCAAAAATATCCAATAAAGAATTTTCCAACAAATCAAATCAGACACTTCTTTCTAAACGTCAAAACAAACATTTTCTAAGGGATTTGTATGAAATAAAAACGAATGACGAGTTTCTTAGAGTCAAATAGCGTTCTTAATATCAGTTTTTCCGCATTATTAAATCGTATATCACGTTGAAAATGGATATGATCAATGAAAAGTGACATTATTTTGTAACATTTTATTCTTTTAACAGTGTCAAACACGCAACAACGCAGCTTACGAAATATAGCACTTTTAACCGAATTCCAACTAGGAGGAGGTTATCAATTCGTCGCGAATTATAATTACATGTCCTGTCTTTGGTGACAACAGGGTTAAGGCCACAGTCGCATGACAAACAATACCAATACCAAGAATTTGCACAACCGACCAATACAAGTCAAGCATGCATCGATTCTCCGAGAGACACTTGACCTCGCGGGAGATGTGTGTTTTTGCTGACCGAGTCCGAGACCTGAAAAAAACTGGAGGCTGCGACCTCTGGCGCTCGGAAATCCCCGTGACATTGTCTGAGATAAATACTCTTTTATTCAATGGACGTCGCGATTTTTATCAGGAAACCTATTCAAGTGTGGCTGCTCTAATTGGAAAGATTTTTACAAATTGATGTTTTTATTGGCTGATTAGGAACGCGTTTTTGTAAGTAGGTATATGATAGGATACCTCCTTCCACGCTGATCTGGGAAAAAAGAATAAATTAAGAATATACCAGCTGCTTCTACTCCCGCGCAAATCGTAGAAGTAGATCAAAGGCGAAAATGCGAATCAAGTTAATGGGCGATGATGAAACAAGCCGCAAAAAAAAGTTTACATACAGTCTTGATACAATAGCGTGTTCCCGATTGCATCCTAACAGCTGTTACCAAAGATTGTAGATGACCATGAAAAATCAAGAAGAAATTGCCCGAATGGTTTAAAAGAAAGTTTTACAAACGAACCCTCTTTAGAAATGCAAAATAACACAAAAGCTGAAGTATAATGCTATTTTTATCTGGTATTAGAAAAAATAGCACCATACTTCAGCTTTTGTATTATTACCTACATTATTCACAGGAAGACGTTATATCCTTTCACCCTCGTCAGTGAACAATTTGTGATGAATAAATTATCATCTTATGATATGAATATTTGTAAGAAAAAAGATCTCTGAGCATTTGCTCTACACAATATAGGTATCGTATTCTGCAGGTAACTACAGGATTTTTTTATTCATTGCGCTTCTACAGCTCGTTTGCTCCAGGATACCGACTTCACCCCTAAACTATACGAACTGATTTTAATAAAATTTCTACTGTACTACCATAAGAATTTTCCAAATCGGTCCAGGCTTCTTAGAATAATCGAAGAACAAACATTAAAAAAAGAGATCACATTTAATTCACATTGAGGAATTGATAAGCTCCTCATGATTTTGGAAGTAATTTAAAAATATGCGGCTGAATACGACTAACATAAAATGTGACCTCACAGGTCCAGGAGGACCCCACGCTGTTAAAGCCTTATTTTTTCCTTCCAAACCAGCATTAACAATATTATAAACGAGTCCCGACGAGACCTACATCTTTTTCGGTATTTATTTAATTTTAACGAACGTTCTTTTTCAGAGGTCTACCGTACAAGGACCGGCAGAGCATTCCGCAGGCGCTGATCAACAACCCATGCTCCCAGGCGTGCAGCTGCCAGGTATCCGGCGGGCCAAGGTTCGAGTGCGCCGCCGTGGACTGCGTGGAGACCTTCGACGTGGATTTGAAGCAGCAGTGCATCAGCACGTTCGACCTGGAGTCATGTTGCAGCACTGGTTCCGTTTGTGGTAAGGCTTTTTTAAAAACAGACACACAATCGCGTCGGTTTCCCTTTCGCGGTAGTCTAGGGTCAGAAGACCTAAAGGCCACTTTCAGCTGCGATGTGAATTGCGCGCCGGTTGGGAACAGTGTGGAGATTTGGTGCACCGAGTCAGAGTTGCAAAGAGCCAAAGAGCGAGCGACGCTACGCATCGACTACAAGACCGAATCCCTAACGTCGTGATCCAACAAAGAACTAAAGTTCAGGATACCGAAAAGCTTGTTATGGATCTCAGGAGTTCGTCAGGACACCTGGCAAGACGAGGTGACAATAGGTGCAGTAGAGTGCTGACGGAGTGGTGGACCCTAGATGGTAAACGTAGTGTGGGTCGGCCGAGAGCTAGATGGGTCGATGACATAAGAAAAGTCGCGGGTCGAACAGGTTTCGTAAGGCGCAGGGCCGAGGTGGTTGGCATACATTGAGAGGCCTATTCCCAACAGTCGGACATGGAAGACTGTCGATGATAATGGAAACCTTCGAGCTAGACCTGAAGTGTGATACACGTATGACCTGGAGCTCTGTTACAGTAAGGGCTCCGTTTGTGGTTAGTTTTTTTTTCTGAAGATATATTTTGTAATGCGCGGGCGAGTCTTTCGAAGAGATGCGATAAGTATACTCAGAAAACGTTAAATCAGATTTGCTGTTATTTTTATTGAGGTTAAGGTTTAGATCGGTGGATAAGGTCAATCACCTATTATGGTAAGTTCTACTAAAAAGGAGACTAATAATATTTCCATACAAGAATGATAATGATTCACAAACTTCTGAACTTAATACATTCGAGTCCAAATTTGTTTAGTGACAACGTCACCTTTTTTCCTTTATTTGCTTTATAAATGTGCTTCGTGGGCTTCCTCGTCTTTAAGACATCTTAATATTTTTTTTATAGGCACAGATGCAGTCGCCGCCTTAAAAAGCTGTGAGGTGGACGGCAAAACGTACAGGGAAGGAGAGTCATTCCAGCCCAAAAACACCAGAAAAACGTGCGTGTGTACTGGCGAGTGGAACGGGTCCACCGAAGGCGCGTACTGCAGGGACATAAACTGCGGGATTGAGATCCACTACCAGGATATGTTGGCAGAGAACTGCTCGCCTGTGTTCGTGGGGAATATGCGCAGTTGCCCAATCGCCTTCCAGTGCCGTAAGTTCAAATCACTATGATTCTAGTTAGAAGTGCCCTATTACATAGCTATTGATGATGGCCTATAATGAATTATTTGCAAGTTTATTATATTTTGTTTACTCATGAATTTTATCACGCCAGCCACACATTTTCTGCTCAGATTAACCGGGAGAGAATGCCATAAAGCATTTTATGTCCGCCACATTTTACTTTTGCAATAAAGTTTAAATAAATAATAAATAACATAGTACCGATAAACGATTTTATTTTTAAGCGCAACTTTCAGAACTACAATAACTTGAGATATATTGTCACTTGTCACAAAACCACGTCTAAGCCACTCCAAGGGTTGCATAACAGGTTTCTAGATAAAAACAATTCCGTGACATTTTTTACTAATTTACGCACTTTCTCCTTCCAGCGTCACCTTCGTCAAAGATAGTCCGCGGGCTAAACCGACGCGGGGTCAACGCTCAGTGCACGTTTGGCAACATGACCTTGACCGTCGGGGACGAGGTCACGGTGGAGGAGGCCTGCACGCGCTGCACCTGCGAAGTGCCGCCCTTCGTCGCCTGCACTAAGCAGAATGTCTGTGATAATTAGGACTTTATAATAAAACAACGTGAAAGTGACATACCCGTAATAAATCAAACCATTAAATCACTATAGTATATTGATAATAAAATAACAGTCAAAATACATAAAAAAATTGCCAGGACAGCTGCACAATTTTGTACGAAAATGCCGAAAATTATTGTTGTGCTTTGACTGTTTAATTTCATTAAACTAGTAGTTCGCCGCGAAATTAGACCTCGCGATTATATTTCGCAATTCAGTTTTCTAAATAACCCCTAGATGGCGGTATCTAAAGTTGGGGCGCTATGGTTTCGTTTGCTACATAATCGCGGACATTTTTATTAATATTTCAAAAACTACTGAACCGATTTTGATGCCCAACGAACTTGAAAATTCTATTGATGTTTCCTACATGCCTACCAAGTTTCATCAAAATCAAACCATCGGTTCGGCTGCTATCGCGGTACAAACATACATACATACATACATACAATGTGTTTTCGCCCCCAACTCGATTTAGAGACCTCACTCGCTTCGCTCGCTCGGTCAAATATAGTAAAAAGAGGTTTGTCAGGATCGTAGCAAGTGGAAGTCCATAGTCTCTGCCTACCCCTGCGGGAAACAGGCGTGATAATGGAATTGTATACTTCTAGACTTTCGTGGCCGTGATATTATGTATGTATGTATAGTGATCCTGTGGTTAGATTTTTTACGAGTAGGTATTTCCCTTCAACGTTGTATGTCTCGCAATATATACTGAAACTATTTTAAAGATACATTCAGTCCATTGGTTTCAAAAACTTTCCTAAGGAACACGTAGCACTACAGCATACATCGCGTAGCTACAAATACATCTCCATTTTTGGAATTGTATTTGTAGCTACGCGATCATTTATCTCCCGTAGATACACATAACCTATTCTTTTTCTTCCTTTTATCGTGCGTGTTAGTGACTAACACTAGTGTCAGAGCTTTTAAACCGCCTTATAGGCCTCTGACATGGTTTTAGGTAACGACCAATGTCAAAGACAATGACCGGGACCGACGGCTTAACGTGCCCTCCAAAGCACGGATCATCTTCCTTATCAGACAATCAGGTGATCAGCCTACAATGTCCTAACGAAACTAGGACAACAACACAAAGTCGTTGCCCCCGCCGGGAATCGAACCCGCGACCTCCAGGTATGAGCCGAATGCTCGAACCACTACACCACGGAGGCAGTTTATTTACACCATGACTTAAGCTACACCATAACATACATATACTTATCTAAATACGAAAAAATAATTTTAGTACGACTTGACTGATCAAAATTTCTATACATACATACATCACGTCTTTATCCCTAATGGGGCAGACAGAGCATTTTTAAGTCTTGCGGCTCTAAACAGATAGAGCCCAGGGCTGCAAGACTCAAAGGCCACTTTAGCTTGATGTGGGCTAGAAGGTGGATGAAGGTATCAAAATAGTGATGGGTTGCTAGCCGCATCGCCTATTAACATGATTGATTGATAACAAAATTTCTATGGGAAACATTTTTCTTGCTTATTTCGATATATTAGTTATGTTAATATTCCTTCGTGTAAATTATTCGGTATCATGGACTATGTACTCATAAAATAGTTTCCGTAAGCTTAGTTGTATCCTTGTAAGTATGGTTTTTGGAAAGACGTAAGACACAGGTTGAAAATTGTTCGACTTAGATGAATGAAATGAAAAATGATGAACCTCTCTAAAATAGCTAAGTATGTAAATAATTAGTTTATAAATAGATAAGCGTCATACTATATGTACTTAAACTGCATTAAAGAATCTGTTTATTGTTTTTATTAAATTCCATAAACGTAAGATAATTGGTAAAATTTAAGTTTAAATAAAATACAAATAAAAAACTGTTGAAATGAATGCGTAATATTTTATTGCTTATCGTCATTTATTTTTTACAAAATGGTTACAAAAATATAAGGAACGCTTTTCGGTACTTAACCTTTGAAAGGTATATTACCTAAGGTAACTATAGGTATCTACATATTTATAGGTATCCTTATACTCTATTGAGATTACAACAATAAACTTAATATTATTCCACAATTGTTTACTTAGAATTATCTAATCAAGTTTTTCTTATAAATAAGGATTTATAGATATTTACATTATGTACACAGTACACAGCCTTGGACCTTTGTCAACTTAATATAAAACGTTGTGACGACTATTTTAAGTACTTAACGATATGTTTTTCTCTTAAACATTACTTATCTACATTTAACAAATTTATGTAGGATACGCATACTTAAATTGCTAATTTTGTGCTTAAAAATATGAATTCGTTCATTTAGGTACTTATTACTCCCTACAATATTTATATCAATTTCACTTATTAAAATACCAATTATTTAAATGCACTTTTTGTTAGTAAATGCATTGTCTTGTATTATGAACTAACCTTATAAAATTCCGAACATGGTAACTGTGAGTAAGAATTCTAATTGACAATATTATGAAATATAATGTAAAGTTATTTTAAGTATGTGAGATTCCTCAATGACTGTTCAAGAAAATTAGTAATTTGAGCTTCAAATCTATCCATATAAGTCGAAACGACTATCTTACCGATAGCTGAGCGAGAAGCTCATAGAATATTCACTAATATCGTTCGTTACCATAACCATTATCGTTTCCATAACCAGAGGCGTCACGTAGGCAAACAAGTTCCTATAAAAATATAAATAGGAAAGGTTCAATTTCAGATATGGAATGTAGTGACCGAAACCTACCTTTTCAGTGTATAAAAAGTCTAGCAATAGTAAAAGTATCAACTATTTTGAAGTTAAATTCAGTACATGTTTTGAACTGCTTTCCCCAAGGAACATTATGTGGGTATCGATATATTAAAAAGAAATATAATTTGACCTCCCATACAAGTTGACCGATCAGCTGATCCGAGTTTCTAAGGAAAGCAAATTTTATTTTCTTTTGAAATTCTGATATTTGTTCCTTTGGAAAAGTTGTTCAGTATCATTAACTGAATGTATACTGTGATGTCATAACGCATTTACAGGCTTTCGCTATTTTTTAAGAAGTTTCATGTAGCCTACGTTACGTTTGGTAAATATGATGTGTAAAATAAAATACATCGTTCCTCTCTCTCTTGCACTACATGAAGCAAGCGAGACCGAGCTCGATCCTGAACATCTGGTTGGGTTTGCCCACGTCTCGGACGCCGACGTCCAGCAGTGGGAGTCTGTTGGCCTTGTCCGTGTCGAACTGCACTATCGTCTGAGCCCACTCGTCTTTCTTGTACTATGGATAAAAGATGTGTGAGAAGAAGCGAACGAACATGATACAATAAATAAATCATGGCCATAAAATGACAATCAAATTTGATGTAAGGCAATATCTATCGCCATGCTGCTCATGCCCATGCTGGTCTGGGAGAAATAAAAAAACTTAGAATGTACCAGCTGCTTCTCTTACCATGCAGATCGTAAAAGCCGATCGAGGGAATGGGCAAAAATGCAAATCATGTTAACAGGCGATGCGGCTAGCAACCCATCACTGTATTGATTGCTTTTCCATCTTCTCGCCCACCAAGACGCTAAAAGTGGACTTTTGGGTCTTGCGGCCCTGGGCTCTGCATAGAACCGCAAGACCCAAAATGCTCTGTCTGCCCCATTAGGGATAAAGACGTGATAGTATGTATGTATGTAATATCTATCGCCAATATACTTTTAAGATAATTTTTCAAAACTAAAAACCGACTCCCCCCTTATTACACAACCGATTTTGACCTGACAAGTATCCCCTTAAAACAAAAAAAATTCCAATTCGGTTCAGGCGTTTTCGAATAATCGGTGAACATACATAAAAAAAGATGGCGACGAATGAATAACCTCCTCCTTTTTGGAAGTCGGTTAAAAAAAGCCTACAAATTTTTTAAGACAAAATAAAAAAAAGGGCCTGGTGTCCCTGCTAGAATCCTTCTTTGAAAAAATAGAGCTCGTAGTATATTAGTATATGTACAACGCTATAAAAAATACCTACTCCTCAGAGTATTAAGTACAACACTCTGTCGAGTTTGATAGATTTATAATAAGTAGCTTTGATGGTTCAAGGCAAGTTCAGGGCTCGAGGTAGCACCCTGTTTTGTTAATCCAGTGATATTCTGTAGGGACCTAATCTTATCCAGTTAATACCTTTGTACAAGACCTCGGTATCACAGGCCGAGCGTGACGTTTGATAGAATCTCTCATCATCATCATATTAGCCACAAAAAGTCCACTGATGGACATAGGCCTCCCCCAAGCATTTCCAAAACGACCGATCGGAAGCGGCCTGCATCCAGCGCCTTCCTGCAATATTGCGCAGGTCGTCTGACCATCTAGCAGGTGGGTGTCCTACGCTGCGCTTGCCGGTACGTGGCCGCCGTACGTGATAGAATCTAGCTCAAACTTAACACATACCTGACACTCATCCAGCAACGCCCTATATCTCATCCGGTTGTTCGCCTTGGGCAAGATCTCAGCATCATTGTACGCTAGGAGCTTGATGCCTCGGCGGTAGTTGTTGGCCTGAGGGTCGAAGTAGCCCACAGTTTTGCGGCAGTGGAAGGTGACGTTCTGGCTTGCGTGGGTTGACATTAGTTGCAGGTAGGTGAGTTGGGTGTGGTCTGCTTTGTACGTGATCTGTAGGAGATGGTAACAAATCAAAGGTAACAAATTAGAAAATAGTTTACTTTTGATATGAAAAATTTTGGTTTGCATTGTGGATGTTCAGTCATAGTAAACATCGGTAAATGGAATTACTTTCTCATTGACTATATGATAAATTGTTTTGTGCAAAATTGTATATTCTAAATCTTTGCTGCAAAACATTTATATAAACTTGACTACATTGAAGGCTTTCATCTAGTTCTACCATTTGCTAAGAACTTGAGTAATGACAGCAGAAAAGTTTGATATTGTACAAACTTTGCACACGCAAAGATCATTTTCTAGGATTATTATTAGCAGAAATGAACATTTAACCTTTACAATAATAATAACAATATCAAGAGCAAAAGCTAGGAACTAGTAGTTAAGAGAGAGACTCAATTGTATTTTATGATTTCCATATACCGTCACCAAAGTCATTCAAATTGTTGAAAACTGAACACCATTATGTAAGGATACTCACAGTAAATCCTTCATCCATCTCACTCAGCCACGGCTCCTTCTCCCTTCCCCTGTACGAGATATCCTTGGACATCATGGGCTTGGGGTAGATGCAGCTGCCGCCGGTCTCCATGTCACAGTGGACCAAGATGGCGTCGTTGATGTCTCCGGCGTTGGGGTCGATCCAGTATTGGCCTAGGACCAGTATATATTATTAAAGTCTCAAAATCTTTACAGTGATATTTAGAGGTCAAATTATTATGCATTTGCGTAAAGCCTGGATTGAAAGCGTAGAATTTGTGTCCGGGTAGCAAATTGCCTGGTAAATTACCAGGCTTATCTTAAGACAAAAATAATAATTGTACTTGATCAAAAGTTAAAGTATACGTACACAGTAAAGCCCCAAATCAAAGAATTTCAACATACTATTTTTTACCAAAGAATGCTCCTAAAGTGCAGGTGTGCAACTACCCATTTAATATCACTCAACGTCAAATTTAACCATCCTTTAATTATTTTTATTTTATTTTATTTATTAAGAATTAAACCATCAATTCTCAGAAATACTTTAATAAGTCTAAAAGTGTTGAAATCATAGATACCTTCATAACGCATGGTTAAAGATGTCTAATATTTAGATTGTGTTAAAACAACATTGTCAAGAAACCTACCGCTTTCGAAGGTCGGATGATGGTACTTGATATCGCCGCACGTCTTGCCCGGAGCGTCCTTAGACCCGTCTGGCTTCAGGAACTTGTCCAGCGAGACCTTAAGCCTCTCATAAGCCTTCATGACGACGTCCTTCTTCTCAGCAGCTGTCATGTCGTCTTTGAAGAAGCGCGCCGGCATCAGATTAGGGTCATCGCCAAGCGGGTCTGGCCCTTTGATGGAACCTGCGAGAAAAGATAAACTGTAAGTTACCTTTTACAAGTAGATAAGTACATAACATAAAAAAATCACCAACACAAGAATGTGAATTAATCTAGAATTTTTATATCTTGTGTATGAAGATGCTCTTTGGACGTAATTGTTTACAGGGCTTAGTCCATAAAAAATACGATAGTCGTCCAAAAGTGACGTCCTATTTCTATGTCAAACCAACTTAGACTTTATCATCATCATACATTAATGCTCAATGTTGCTTGACAGTGAAACGCGGATGCGCAGTTACGTCCGTCTACTATACCGCTTTTGGAGTAACCCCCCAGTAGCCAAAGTTATTCAACGAAAGTATTATTATATGTCTACAAAAGTCCATACAACTTATATTAGTAAATTAAGTCGGCGCAAATGCAATTAATAAAGTTAATTCGCATTGTACTAGTAGAAGATTCCACTAAAAGTTCCAAGGCCCTAAGCCGTGCATATGCGTACGTACGTAACGTATTTTAATGTCTGTACGTGCCACAGATCTGTATGTATGCCTATGTACCTATATGTTGACCATAAAAACAAATAAATTTCGTGCTCATTAAAACTGTAACTAACCTTGCTGAAGCATGGCAGCCAACGCAGCAGCGTCGTAAGCGAGGCCTTCACCTGCTGGGCCAGGGGGGCCCGGAGGCCCAGGTGGACCAGGTGGTCCATGCCGGCCTGAGTCTCCGGAAGGTCCACGAGGCCCTGCGGGTCCAGCTGGGCCTTGGGGACCCGGGCTGCCGTCACGACCGGGAGGACCTGAATACGAGCAAGAAAACATTTTTAAGAAAAATAAGAAATTCATTTAAAAAAAGAAACGAATCGAAGTGTACATCATTCAATGATGCAGTATTTTTTTTGGACTAGGAAAGAAATTATTACCCAAAATATATACTTTCAAGATACAGTGGTCACATCATAACCAACTTATGGTTTTATTATTATTCACTTGTAAATGCGAATAGGAGATAATGACAGGGTTGACCACGGCGAGTGTATGCGACCTTATTGCAGATATTCTTAAAAATAGGAGATGTTAGAAGTACCCTATTTTCCTTGAAAGAAAGTAGCTTACCTCTAGATCCAGGTTCTCCATCTTTGCCCGGCGGACCTGCGGTCCCGGGCAATCCTCTATCTCCCTGCCTACCCGGCGCGCCCAACATCCCCGGTAACCCTGGCAGTCCTGCGTGACCCTTAGAACCGTCTGCTCCCGGTTCTCCCCTGTCTCCTTTCAAACCATCTAAGCCAGGAGGTCCTTGCTTGCCCGCGGGTCCTTGCGGCCCATCAACACCAGGTGAGCCCGTTTCACCTCTGGGGCCTCTTTCTCCAGCGGGTCCTGGCGGGCCAGCTGGTCCGGACGGTCCCTAAAATATGGAATAAAATTTTTATTTTGTGGGAAACTTTAATCTCTCCGTGTGAATGTTATCTCTGGGGTAGATATGTGCGAGATTGGTGACCTTATTAGCGCTTTTGCAAGTTAAGTGACACTGGGCGCGGTCCGCAATTAAAATGTGTTTCGAAAGCACGTAAAGCCGTTGATCCCATCTGTCATCATTGTATGAAGCCTTAAGGTAGTTTAAAATATCTAACACTAGTGTTGGCCACTTACACACAGGAAAAACAAACATTGGGCATGTGCGAGCATGCCTATTAGGATGATGACAATTGGCCATTACTCGCTCAAACTTAAACAATATAATCATCGTTTGTTTAATACAAATGCATCATTTGTGAGTCATGTATGCGTGCATTCAAAGTTTATAATAACATTTTTCTATGTAAGTTTGATAAAATAATTCAATTTAAATAAGTATTTAAGGTGACCAATAGTATTCATACAACAGTTATACAACGTGGAAGGGACTTACCCGCAATAAAATGAGACACGGGCTATATAAGATCACTATAGTATAATAGAATAAAAAAACTATATAAATCTAGTAAAGCCCGTAGTTGATTTATTACGGGTAGGTATGTCCCTTCCACGTTGTATATAGTAAAATTCTACTGGTTTAAAAAACGTTGATTTTTCTATCAAAACCTTAAAGAGTCAAAAACTCCTTCAATTTGGTAGCGTATTCACTATTAACTAATGAGACGCAGAAAATTGTTTATGAAGCAGCGAGCAGTTAGAGTGAGCATAACATACATATGCTAAACATATTAAATTTGCGTAGTTTACCTGCAACCCTGGCGATCCAGGGGACCCTGCTTGTCCAGGTTGCCCCATAGGCCCTTTGTCTCCCGGCCTGCCCGAAATGCCAGGCGGGCCCTGTTTGCCGGGCCTGCCCTCGGGCCCTTGTTCGCCCATTGGTCCCTGTGGCCCTTGCAGTCCCGGTGTACCAGCTAGCCCAGGAGCACCGTCTGACCCAGGTTTGCCAGGTGCGCCAGTTTCTCCCTGTTAAATATGATTTTTTAATATAAAAACATTATTAAATTCGTTTTTATTTTTTAATTCCTTTATAATATTTATTTTTAATATTGACAGCAGTGGGTATTTGTTCAACAGTGGGATCGTGCAGGCTAGCAATGAACGTTAGTAAGAGACTTACCTGAGTACCACGAAGTCCTTGAGGTCCTGGAGGTCCGACCATTCCCGGTAACCCACCAGGGCCTCGTTCACCAGGTGGTCCAGCCGGCCCCATCAACCCTTGCGGACCCGTTTCGCCCTCAGATCCTCGCTCGCCTTTCGGACCTTCCGGACCAGGGGGCCCAGTGAGACCCATTGGACCCGCGGGTCCGGGCCGACCAGAGTCACCGGTTGCCCCTTTAGCTCCTGGGATACCCGGTGCGCCGGCCGGTCCTGTGCTGCCTTGTGGACCCTAATAATTAAACAAAAAAAAAAACACATTTGTAAATGAATTTCTACTGCAGTGGTTGTTGCGGTGGTTAAGTGTATTTGTACAAGGTGCAATAAATAGTTGGAGGAAATACTAAGCCAGTGCATATGTACCTATTCCTAGGAGACAATACTGGGATCTCAAAAAAAAATTGGCCAATTATTACAATGACTGACCGACCAAATCGTATGGAAATATTTTTTGTTAATTCTCCTCTTAGTTGAAGGTTCAATACAACTTACCGATGGTCCCATGTCTCCTGGTCTCCCAGGCAGTCCCGCATGACCACCTTCTCCTTTGTGCCCTTGCTCCCCTCGCGCACCCTTCGCTCCAGTTTGTCCGGGAAGACCACGTGCTCCCTGCTCTCCAGGCAAACCTGGGTGAAAAGGCATGATATAAGTACGAAATTACCATAGAACTCTTAATCTTAATAGAACTCTCGGCCAACCTGGTTCTGTCATAGTATTCTTCATCATCATCGTCATATCAGCCACAGAAAGTCCACTGCTGAACGTAGGCTTCCCCCAAAGTTTTTCAAAACCACCAATTAAAAGCGGCCTGCATCCAGCGTTTTACTGCAGCCCTGCTAAGGTAAGTCATTCTTACAATTCTAAATATCATAGCTAGTTAAATATAGCTTTTTGAAGTTAGTTTATTGTAGAGAAGAATTGATTTAGCATATTTACCTGGGCTGCCCGGTGATCCCTGCTGCCCTTTAGCGCCAGCATATCCTCTATCTCCCTTCAACCCTGGCATGCCAGTCAAGCCTGGTGCGCCTGGCAGACCGGAGGACCCTTGCGGGCCGGGTTGTCCGCGCTCCCCTGGTGACCCAGGAGCCCCGGCCTCGCCAGGTACTCCAGGAGACCCGGGTTCTCCTCGCTCAGCGGGTTCTCCTGGTGGTCCGGCTGGCCCGATGGGGCCTTGGGGTCCTTGCTCGCCTTGGCGACCTGTTAACAATTTAAATTTGTAAGAATTAAGGAAACTTTACATGAAAGTCGCTACTTTCATTAAAAAATATATTTTTGGTTTAGAATTTGATTAAAGGTAGAGCTAAGTAGACCTAACAAATCGCGCCACCAAATATATATTATTCTGTACAACAAAAGGTGTATGCTTATACATACTTATGAATTGAATATCAGATCTTTTCCTCAAAATGGCGTGGTTTATTTTGTCGAGTAGAAACGTTACGATTTTGTAAAAGTAGTGTAGTAAAGCTATAGCCTTGATTCTCATGGTGAAAAAAAGACTTTTCAACCTCTGTTTTTACTTTTCGTCCAAAGTATAAATAAGTGAATGCTTTACCTGGTTGTCCATCGTTCCCTGGAGGCCCAGCCGATCCTCTTTCACCCTTTTCTCCTGCTGGCCCAGTCAACCCACGAGGCCCGGGCATGCCCATAGCTCCCATTGGACCCGGGTGTCCTTTACTGCCTCTTTGTCCTTCTGGACCCTGGATGATAAATATTAATTGTTGGAAACAATTTTTTTATTCACAATCACAACAAAATATTTATTATAGGAATCCATGCTTCCACAGCCAGCTACGTTAAAAACGCCTTTGAAATGCTACACTTCTTTTGCCTCGACTTAAAAAATTTTTTTTGTGTCCTTAGGTAAAGCTATTAAAAGGGAGGGCTAGGCCTGAAGAAAGTAGGGCACGATGAGTACGGAAGAAAATGATACATAGTTTAGTTTTTAGGACCGCATTGACACTGTGCTGCTGCTGGTTTTATATACCTCCCGGGGGCTTTTTAGGGTTCCGTAGCCAAATGGCAAAAACGGAACCCTTATAGATTCGTCATGTCTGTCTGTCTGTCTGTCCGTCCGTATGTCACAGCCACTTTTTTCAGAAACTATAAGACCTATACTGTTGAAACTTGGTAAGTAGATGTATTATGTGAACCGCATTAAGGTTTTGACACAAAAATAGAAAAATAACAATAAATTTTGGGGGTTCCCCATACTTAGAACTGAAACTCAAAAATTTATTTTTCATCAAACCCATACGTGTGGGGTATCTATGGATAGGTCTTCAAAAATGATATTGAGGTTTCTAATATCATTTTTTTCTAAACCGAATACTTAGCGCGGGAGACACTTCCAAAGTGGAAAAAAGTGTGTCCCCCCCCCGTAACTTCTAAAATAAGGGAATTATAAAACTAAAAAAAATACATGATGTTCATTACCATAAAAACTACCAGCGAAAATTGGTTTGAACGATTTCTAGTAAGTAGTTTTTTTTAATACGTCATAAATCATAAACGGCAATTTACCTTTCATTCAATCAACTCAATTATAAATTTTTTAAAAAAACAACTACAAGACTTTTATATTATGTTATTTGCTACTACGCAACCCTTCATGGGCGAGTCCGACTCGCACTTGGCCGTTTTATTTATATTTATACACTTTATAAATAACTTACAGGAGGTCCATCCGGTCCTTGCGCTCCCGCCTCTCCCTTCTCACCGATGGCACCAGGCTGACCAGGTAGGCCCCTCTCGCCAGTGAATCCTCTTTCGCCGCGGGATCCAGAGGGCCCTGGTGGACCAACAGGTCCAGCTACACCAGGTTCACCTTCTTTGCCAGGAGAACCTGGCAAACCAGCAGCACCGGGCATTCCCTGTAAAAGAAAACTTACTTTAATATCAGTTTTTTTTGTTAAAAAAAATGTTAACTAAACTCTACTTGTTCTGAATGCTAGAGTTGCCGTCTTTGCTAGCAATACATAGTAAGCGTTATATGATGTTGATGGCATATAAAAACAAAAATATTTGCCCTATTACACTAGTTACCTTCTATGCTCAGATGCTTGAGTTGCCTTAAACTCGAGGAGGGGCCTTGAGTTTAGGGCCTATTGTTACGCTGTTTGCCAGCGTGACCTATGGAACTTTAAGGTCTTTCTTGGTCTAGTTTCAAACGTATTAATTTACCAGTGGCATTTGGATCCTGAGGAAGAGACTTCTGATTTTGGAATCTCAGCCAACTTCACTTTTAGTCTTTAAGACCTTGAGTACCTGCTTAATTTCATAAATTACTTACCGGAAAACCAGTAGGCCCAGATGGACCAGTAGGACCCCTCTCGCCAGCCGCGCCTATCGGACCCTGAGGTCCCTGCACGCCAGGGCTACCATCTCTGCCTGCATCACCTTTGGGTCCTTGGGGTCCTGCTTGACCTGGCTCTCCATCTTTACCGGCTTCACCCTGAATACATATTATTTAATGAAGATTGTATAAAATGAAAGCACATCTTAAAAGAACAGGCGTGAAAATGTGTATGTATGTATCTTTGAAAAATTAAATAAATGAATAGTCTCAAGCTTATTTTTTCATACCTGTAGTCCCCGCTCTCCTGGGCTTCCCATAATTCCAGGTGGTCCTTGCAATCCTTGTGGCCCCTGTTCGCCAGGCCTGCCGTCCGCTCCAGGGATCCCTCTTTCGCCTTGAGGGCCAGTTTTACCAGGGACACCAGGCCTACCAATAGCGCCTCTTGGTCCAGGCACTCCTGCAGAAGAAAAGCATAATATTCTTGGCTTCTACCCTCATATGCAATTTTGCTTTTCAATAGATGCGGAATGGTAAGAGCGTTCCAGTTATTTTCTCAAGACCATTTTTAAGCAATTTCGAAGAACTTCACAACAGTTTTCACATATTTAGCAACTACAACTACAATAACATATATAAATGTAAATGCTTATAAGCAGCTATAAAAACTTTTAAGCAAGACCAAATAATTATTGAAAATTGCTGCTAATAAGACACAATGTTTATTTTGCGAGAACGCGAAAACATATACAGTGTGTTGTTTAGCAACATATCAAGTTTTCAAAGACAACAAGTACCTTGCGGCCCAGCTCTACCAGGGTCTCCAGAACTTCCTTTAGATCCAGGCAAGCCAACACCTCCCCTTTCTCCAGGCTGACCTTTAGTCCCCATTGGTCCATCTGCACCAGGCAAACCTCTCATGCCTTGCAAGCCTCTTTCACCCTGGGGTCCAACGTTGCCAGCAGGCCCCCTGAGACCCCGTTTCCCGCGTTTCCCTTCTGGACCCATAGTGCCTGGTAACCCTCTTGGACCAGGGCCACCGGGTTCACCTCTTGCTCCTGAATCGCCTTTCAACCCCCTTTCACCAGGTTGGCCCTGAAGATAGAATAAATGAGATGCGTGACGCAAGTTTTGTTTCTTCCAATGAAATATATGTACACTGCATATGATTTTTATGACAAACATAACATTAATATATTACAATTTCAGCCACAGGAAATCCACTGCTAGGTATAAGCATATCTCAAGGATTTTCAAACGATTGGAATCAGTTTACTTTCAACCCTTTCCTGTGATCCTGCTCAGGTTATTTGACCACTTAGTAGTTGTAAGTGTCATTAACATTAAATTATATCAATTATTCAGATAAAAAAATTAACTTAATAAAGTAGTCGTATGTAGTAGTAAAAATAATTGTCTTACCGGCATTCCTTTCTGACCAGGTGTGCCAGGGTCCCCAGCAACGCCAGGAGTGCCTCTAGGCCCAGGGAATCCTTGTGGCCCAGCGGGACCTTGCGAACCCTGCACTCCTTTTTCTCCATTAACCCCGTCCCGACCAGGTAAACCCGGAGCACCCACTTCGCCAGGTTGTCCGGGTCTGCCCGATTCACCCCTCGGTCCCTGGATACCTTGACTGCCTTTGGGCCCCACAAGACCCTGTTCTCCTTTCATGCCGGGAGTTCCAGGGAATCCGGGGGCACCCGTTTTTCCAATGTTGCCCTATAAATATCAATTGGTAAAATAATGTTATAATTAGTAAGAAAGTCAAAATGTTGATGGTAAAATGTTTGTTATGTGTGGATTGTGGATATAGCACTCACCATTAATCCAGGAGGTCCTTGGGGTCCATCAGCTCCCCGCATACCTGGAGGCCCCGGTGATCCTTCCCGTCCACGTTCGCCACGCGCACCAACTGGACCCTATAAATCAAACGATGGTAAGTTTCAATATTATCTACATTGCTATAATAAACTTGCTACTGGTTTAATTATAGATAATGAGGTATAAAATAAAAAAAATATTACATTCTTTCAAACTAACGGAATATCTAACTCAGTCGAGCGGATTTCCTCAGATAGCAGCTTTTTCAATTTCACAATTAATATTATGAAATGTGTTGAGTATGGTGGGATAAAGTCCCATGTATGTAGGACACTCCATGAAAACTATATCAAGTTTAAATACATTACAAAGAAATAGCTATACTTACAATTGGCCCAGTAGGTCCCATAGGCCCCGGTAAACCAGTGGGTCCCTTTTCTCCTGGCAGTCCCTGTTCGCCCTTAGCTCCATCCTTGCCGTCGAACCCTCGGTGACCTTTCAGCCCCTGAATGCCAGGCACTCCGGGGGCACCTCTCAGCCCTGGTTGCCCTGCTGCTCCGGCTGGACCCGGTTCTCCATCTTCTCCAGGTGAACCCTGAAGTAATTTAGATAAAGTATGTTGTCTCCTATGTTTTCCATTGTCTGGCACATAGTGTGTCTCGTTTATTTCGGGAGTTCGTTCATTCATGGACTCAAATGAGATACAATAACTGGGTACTTGAATTGTACACATACATAAACAAGTTTATTTGTTGGCAAATTAAAAACCTCCGAAGAACACCATCTAGAGATGAGAAGCGGAACTACATGCTCTAATTGATATCCGTAGCGCCATCTATTATTTGCTAGGGAAACCTCTGACTTTAAAGCATTAACTCTCAGATAGCTGAACCGATTTTTATCAAACAAAGCTAAACTCGAACCTTGCTTTCACATAAAAAAATTGCATCGAAATCGATCCATCTGAGCGCAGACACTAGCGTCTTTATAACTTCCTTTTTTGTCGGGGGTAAAAAATTATATTAATCTTGTTCCTTTGATCTGGTCGATGGAGTTAAGTGGAGATGCCTCCATTCCTCTCTTCTCTAATCTTTTAATGTTCTGGTAGGACCGTACTCCTAACTAGTACACATACATAATAATTATAAAACGAAACTGTTCACAAATGTTAACGTACATCTTTTCCCGGCTGACCAGGTGGTCCCCTCTCTCCAGGTGGGCCTTGTAGACCAGGGAGTCCAGGCTCACCAGGCTCTCCTCGAGGGCCCTGGAAGCCTTGCGGACCGGGCGGGCCTTGCGGTCCTGCAAAAAAATGAAAATTGGTCCAGCCCTTAGCGCGAGAAGAAATAACAAACATACACACACTCACATACTCTCGCCTTTATAATATTAGTATACCTGCAGATATTTTATACATATATATTTCAGCTCTTGAGTAGGAAGGTTGGTTTCTCCTGTCGACTGAACAGCAATACTTAGTCAATTAGACATAGGTACGAAGAAGGTATTCAGCAGGATTATAGCTTGACGTAACTATAAGTAGGAATTACATCCACAGGCAGGTCTATGGCGAAATTTCCGTTGTATCACTAAACTCTAGAATAATTCTATAAACTAATCATCTTCTATTAATATTGAGTCACACAGTAAGTTACCAGATGATTTTATTATTAGCAACGGCTATTGGCATTAAAACTATGATAGCTGTGGTACCTGGAATGCCTCGAATACCCGGTGCTCCGACGGAGGCCTGCATGTACGCATAGGGGTCGATGGTAGGTCCCTTGTCGCCGCCGCCGCCTGACGCTGCCAGTTGGTTCCAGATAGCAGTCATCTGATATGAATAAACTTGTTCGTATTAGGAGTCTAATACCATAGCACACCAGCTGTCCCATTTCAAAACCTAGTAACGGGTCTAAAGGAAATTTTACAGGAGAGCGCATAAACGAAAAAATGGTCACCTAATGAAAAGATGCTTTGCTTCGTTTCGTTTATGTGATACTGGTCCATCTGCACCATGAATGCTTTTAATGTCCTGCAAGAACCTTTCACTCTAAACGCGCATCAAGTACAAAGTAGGTAAGGCACGCCCATTTTGCCTAACCGGGTCATCTGCCAAAATTATAATATTTGCACCTCCTCCTCCACAACCATCCAGTACAATGGGCTGGTAGTTGGTTAGAGACAGCAAAACTAAAAAACCAAATAAAGTATAGATCTAGTACTAATTAGTTCTTTTTTGGGTCTAACATCGGCCGTTGCCGACAGGGTCGCAAACATACTGTAGTTTGTCTGTTAAAGCCTGAGAAGATCTTATCAAATCACCAGAGTGTTCTTCATTATCATTTCAGCCGCATAACGTCCACTGCTGGACTTAGGCCTCTCCCAAAGATTCCAAAGTAACCGATCAAGAGCGGCCTGCATCCAGCGCTTTCCAGCGACCCTGCTCAGTGAAAGTGTTTTTAATTATAACTAAAACTTAAAAAAATACTCACGTCAGGCGTGGGTCCAGCAGGTCCGGGCATACCCGGGGCGCCCGGGATGCCGTTCACTCCAGGGGCACCGGGTGGGCCCAGAGCCCCCTCGTCTCCCGGCCGGCCGGGTACTCCTCGCACTGGGGTCGACGTAACCGGGTTTATGCCGTATGCTGGTCGTTCTTGTCGATGAGCTAAAAGAATTGGGTTCTTAGTAGAAAGAGGTCAAACTAGGCCTATGTACATAATATCACGCCTTCTTACAGGGATAGGCAGAGACTATAGACCTACGATCCTGACGAACCTCTTTCGCTTCATCTACACTCATCAATCTCTTTATACATGCCCTTCGGTTACTTGTACTTCTTACCTCTCCTTTTTTAGAACATCTGCAATCTGATCGCACAATGTCCGCCGACCCTTTCCTGTTGTTCCTTTCACATTTGTCAAATTTTTGTAATGCTTTAATATAATGGGGGCTCAAAAGTCTGCGTTCCAAAATAGCAAAGCTAATCAAGCCGAACGCACTTGTGTAAAGAAGCTAAAGGCTATGTACTCACGAGTGAGGCACTCCCTCGCGGTGGAGCAATTGACGCGCCCCTGGTAGCACTGGCAGAGCGTGCAGTTGTCCCTGTTCCACTGCTGGCCTTCCGACCACACGCGGCCGACGTCGATACATCGCGGCAGAGGCCGTTGTGGTATCGGCGCTGGAACAGAAGTATTTATTTATTTACCAATTTATGCACACGGAAAATGTATACAGAGAATTCATGCGTTGGATGCAGGCCGCTCTTGGTCGGCCATTTTGGAAATCTTTGGGAGAAGCCTATGTCCAGTATTGTTACAACAAGTAGAACATTCATAAGCATACGCCTTATCAGCATATAAAGGGTCAAACTAAATATACTGAAACTATTTTAGGGGTAGATTCAGTGCATGATACTACACAACTTCCCAAAGAAACACATTTCACAAACGTACTAACTTAACGATACTATATTTTATACCAAATACATAACACAGATAAACACCTAAGACCCAGGACAATTTCAAAAAGGCCATTTTCCAACATACCCTGACCGGGGATCGAACTCGGAACCTCTGGGTGACGGACTAGCACTACGCCACGGAGGTTGTGTATGGGAGGTTGTGTATGGATTTTTCATGTTTCCATACATGTTCTTTGCATGATTAGATGAAGTAATTATTGTTACATTTTACTGAAATAAAACTGTAACTACAGTTACCGACTTGTGTACTTTCCTGCACCCACGTGACCCTTACTAAAAGGACCCCTAATCATGACATGACCCGTGAGTGACCCCTTTTAGACGGAGCGCCTCGTCACAGTACAGACAGTATTGCAACTCGGCGCTGTCCTTGAAAAATATACCTACGCCACGCGTGCGCTAGGGCATCCCGTCTACAGTATTTTAACCAGTCAAGACCCGCACGACATTAATAAATGTCCATGTTCATTGTCTTACTATTGTGTCTGGTATTGACGGCACGGTAAAGGAACGGTTAATTTCATGTACCTACTAGAGTAAGTTTTGTGATTGTAAGGTAAATGAAAAAGATAGCGTTAAATAAAAATACATGTTATGTTTTTGATTATTATCATATTTAATATCCCTTTAATATTTATTTTGTTTTGTTTTTAGTATTTGTTGTTATGGCGGCAACAGGAATACATAATTTGTGAAAATTTCAACTGTCTAGCTATCGCGGTTCTTGAGATACAGCCTGGTGACAGACAGACGGACAGACAGTGAAGTCTTAGTAATAGGGTCCCGTTTTTACCCTTTGGGTACGGAACCCTAAAAAGATCGCGACGAATTGATTGCCTCCTTTTTAGAAGTCGGTTAAAAAGGAACGGTAAGTTATTCTGGTTTGTTCAGTCCGGTCGGATTACAATCCGGTCGGATACACGAAGCAACTCGAAACAATTTTCTTTTTGTTTACCTTCCCATATTGAAACGCTGCGAACGTAACTTAACATTAACCATATCATCGCATACGCTTCCTACAGCAATCAAAACCCTACTACAAAATCTCACTTAAAAATTATAGGTAGTTCTACTTAGCGTAAATCTTACTAGGTAGGTAACTAAAAGGTAGGTAATAATTGTTATAATAACATTATAATCATTTGTAATGATATTTTATTTCAATAATATATGTAAGTAGCTAAGTACCCACTTCAGTAAGTAGATATGTAGCCTAGGAAACCACTACTTAGCTAGTTTTTTTTATCGCGAGCATAGGTAAGATAGCTTACTCGTGTTATGTATTAAGTCTTTCAACATTATCACTTATTTATTTTTTAATCTAGGTATTTGTGGAAAAAGGGAAATACTTACCTATTTAAAAAAATAAACAACATACTAGTAGGTACATATATAAAAACTATTTTTATTAGTCTTACTTACCTTTCGGAGTTTTGAGGTAATCTAAAAAATGTTATCTCTGTGTGCTTAACCGACGAGTTTAAACAACCAAAAACAGCACAATATTGTCTGTGTTTCGCTATATTATTAACGCACGACTACTGCTTGCATCAAAACACCGTTCGCCACAGCGACGCATTCTCGGCTGTTTGTATACCGAGTCACGGAACAAGTGTATACCGACCTTCGAGGCGCGTAGGTATAACTTGCGTTCCGACCGTTTGTATGAAGATACAATACTGTATGATATCTATATTGTGGCCTCGTCTATAATATGTATTATTAGATGAGCTGTTAATGATTACATACCTCGGGTGGAAGGTATTGGCGGTGGCCTCCGGGTTACAACTGTAAATAAAGGGATTCGTGATAATAATTATTAACCAATGTAGTCCGACTAAAGAGGTTTATTTACTTGATACGCTCAAATTAAATATTTATCACTTTTGCATAATCAGTGGTGCTACTTTTAATTTTTAGTTAATTTAAAAGTTTTTTAAATATATTCATTTTATAATAGATAAGGCAAAGACACCACATTATTCTCTGTCAAAAAATGTGTACAGACTTCGCTTCCTCTCTTCAAGGACAAGATTATAGCATGGTTCTTAAATGTTGAAGTACTTAGTAATTGTCCCATCCAACCAATGTACAGTCATATTCTTGTTTTTTTTTTTAATTTACAAATACATACCTGGCGGTATTTGTGGTCCTGGTTGTGAAGCTGTAAAGTCTATCACAGCTGTAAAAAAATTACTTATTTTATTACCTCCTTTCATAACTCAAATCGTCATCGAATACTTTCGATCTCGCAAACCGCGTAATTTCGTATTTCGAAATTCGGTGGCCGAGTCCTCATATTGAGACTTCTCCTGTTTCTTCATTTTCCTCATTCCTATAATTTTCTTTTTCTTGTGGCCGTGCGTATATAGCAATTTTGGTTTAGTTTGATTAACGCTTAAAATGGTTAGGGCAAATGGCACATTATCAGAATGGATGTTTTCAGAGCAATGTAATTGCATCAAAAAATCCCAGTAAAACCCAGCAAACTGGAGTTAACATCGCAAACAATTTTTATTTTTATTATTATATATATTTATATATTGGGACAAATTACACTAATTGAGCTAGCCCCAAAGTAAGTTCGAGACTTGTGTTGTGGAATACTAACTCAACGATACTATATTTTATAACAAATACATATATAGATAAACAAGACCCAGAAGCTATTTTTTCTTTTTTCATTGTTTTATTTTATAAATAGTTTCGTATTTGAATGATCATCTTTGTAAGACTTAAGAGTTAAAGACCCAGAACAATTTGAAAAAGGCCATTTTCCAAGTTGCCCTGACCGGGAATCGAACCCGGGACCTATGGGTGGCGGACTATATTACATAGGTGCTTATACATGACCTATATATATATTTCACATAAATATATTCACTATCACGCGTCTTTATTACGTATGGCGGACAAAATAAATAAAAATAGTGAGGGTTGCTAGCCGCATTTATGCCCATTCCCTCGATCGGCTTCTACGATCAGATCAGGAATGGAACAGCTGATACATGCGTCTTTTCTCAGTTCACATCATCATCATTTCAGCCGCATGACGTCCACTGCTGGAGATAGGCCTCTCCCAAAGATTTCCAATATGACCGATTAAGAGCGGCCTGGATGATTTACTTCAGGCTAACGATAAAGTCGTTGAAGTGTCCTGCTACTGGGATGATCAAATATGAAATATCCATCGACACGCAAAGAAGAAGAAGAAGAACGGCCTACATTCAGCGCCTCCTAAGCTTCTCTTGCCAGTACGCGGTCGCCATTAGAGAACCTTTTTGCCCTATCGGCCATCGGTTCGTCGTGCATATTCACATAATACGTACCATTGTCATCCTCGTCCTCTATAGGGTTGTAGTCATCGTAATTGAGGTCTGGATCCTGTGCCTGCGGGAGTTCCTCGTTGGCTTCCACCCTGGCTCCCTCCACCAGCTCCTTGGAGGCCGCTGGGAGCACCAGCAGCGCCAGGCACGCTGCCTTTGCGTACCACCACATACCGCCTGTGACAGAAGTCTTCATGTATTCCTATATATGTAGTATGGCACCGTAGATAAACTCATATAAAGTTTATATCGCGTGAAGTAAAAGCGACACCGAGCGTCCACACTTGTACAAGTGGTTTAAAGATGTTTCGAGGACCGTTACGAGTATAAGCCGTTTGTCCCGGCTGTCATCGTTGTAAGCCTTTAGGCAGCCTGAAAAATCTGACACCAGTTTTGACTACTAACACTCATGAAAAACAAACTAATGCCACCCCGCTCGTTATTATTACGTAAAGCGCGTTAGTAAGAGATGATAGCTCTCGATAAACGCTGTCAATGGTGCCATGCTACACAGGGGCAGGGGCAGCATGGTTCCAACAGAGTAAATAATATGTAGAGTCGTAGGCCATGTCAAAAAGTTGTATGTTGGTGGAGAGATGAGTGAATATCTAGGTAGGTCAAAGTGTAATAAATAATCAGATTTCTCTAGGAATAGGTTGCTTGATTGCCGTGTGGTTTCCAGTAGAGTAGAATAGGGCTCCAAGATTTCCCGTCGATGTCATAGAAGGCGACTTAGGAAATACAAGCTAAACAAAGTTTATAAACATCAATGAGACCTTTCCAACCCGTCTAGCCAGCGAGGAGGGTGTAAGCCAAAGTTCTCTGGCTGCTTTGGCCAAGTATGGCTCTGGCAGCACACAGAGGGTCGTGCATCTGCAGTAGAAATAAAAAGACCTGATGATGATGATGAGGTTGCTTTAACATTGCGTATTTTCTTAGAAGGATTCCCCTGGTGTATGCCCATTTTGTTGATTGGCTTTTAACTACAGTTTATTGCAACAGTATTACCATTAGAAGTTTACCAAGCGTGTGTTACCGACCCTGGAAATCGTTAAAATCTTACTGCCCAGTAAGAAATATTTATATTTAGGGTTTTTGGTACCGTTTACGTTATTAATTATAGTACCTGGGCGACCGAGCTTTGCTCGGTTACATCTCAAACATCAAAAATAGGCGTTTTCCCAAACATAAGACTAATCTAGATCGATTGTTTACCCCCGAAAACCCCCATATACCAATTTTCAGCGAAATCGTAGAGCCGTTCGAGATCACAGAAATATATAAATAAATATACAAGAATTGCTCGTTTTAAGGTATAAGATTATAATTGGTACCCTTCCAAAACTTTTATTCTAAAAAGTTGTTTGTTTGATGGATAAGTAGAGCAAGTACAATTTCGACAATAGGCTCAAATATGATTAATAATGATTGCCAATATACGACAAACAAATGAGTCCAGCTATCTAGGCGAGAACTAATGGGACGGCAAGGCATGTGAATCATAATTTCTCAATCGTAACTAAACATGTCAGGAGCAATGTGCGGCCCAGTGACCTTAACGGGTAGTAGGTAGGTATAGTGTAGCGATGCACTGACATTACATGCACAGTTTGCACAGACTGCATAACTTGTAGAGTTGCTTTGCATATCTAATTTGGGGGTTAACTTGAATTTTGCGGGGTCTAGTGGTGCCCCTCATTTGAAATACATTATTTAAAAAGAAACTTGGAAATTTTAAGGACTTTTGCCCAGCAGTGGGACAGTACAGGTAAATTTATAATAACCGGCCAAGTGCGAGTGGGACTCGCACACGAAGGGTTCCGTACCATTAGCTATAAAATAAAGTTTTTAGTATGGGATTAAATATTTATTTTATATTATTTTTTTTATTTATTATTAAAATAAAAATACAACTGAGTATTTTGTGAATATTTTAAGTGCATACCTGTTGCCATTATTGATATCGAGCAAAAAAGGGCAAAAAATTGCGTTTATTGTATGGGGCTTAAGTATTTATTTTATTTGTTTTTAGTATTTGTTGTTATAGCGGCAACAGAAATACACAATTTGTGAAAATTTCAACTGTATAGCTATCGCGGTTCTTGAGCTACAGCATGGTGACAGACAGACGGACAGACAGCGAATTCTTAGTAATAGGGTCCTGTTTTTACCCTTTGGGTACGGAACCCTAAAAAAGGAAACTGAGACATCATTTAAAATTTTGTCTTGACTTTTGCTAATAGTGTACTGTAAAGTGTAAACTGTAAGTAGTTTAAAAATAGTTTGAATAGGGACTAGATTAAGAATCTGGGGCTTGATCAAGATGACATGATGACAATTTTTTAGTACTGGACCCCAAAACATGCTTGTATCCCCTTAAATAGATATTTAAATATGTCTGCAGTCTTATCTTACTGGAGATTGGTACGTTTTAATTTCTTTTCTTGGCTTCTGTCGTAAATGAATTGTACAAGTATTACCCAAAATATAAAAATGAAAAGAAAATATAGTTAGGACCAACATAGGAATTTAAAACTCCTGTCTAAAATATAGAAAATTTGAATCTTTATGGTTGTTTAAATCAAAAGTTATGTAACTCAGACTAAAATAATCATTTTTTTTTCACTTTCTTAAGGTATATTAAATACTGAAAATGATTGTACGATAATATTATTTGAATCTAGCCTAAACTTAAATTATTACTAAACTTAAATTATTAGTAGATTTATAAGAAATATTTAATTATAAATGAAAAAAAAAACAGTTTCATTTTTTGACCGAGCGAGCGAAGCGTCTCAGCTTCGAGATTGGGCAAAAATATTTTTGTCCGGTTGTCAGTTTGTTCGGCTGTTCTTGTCTACTAGTGATATTCGTACATATAATTCATCACTTATTTTACTTAGAATACAAGCCTGTAATTTATTATATTTTTAATGCAAATTTCCGAAAAATATACATGAATTGAGTTTTGAGTCAAAGCAATTAGTAATAATTAAGTAAAGTTAAATAGTAGTTCATTGAGCCAAGTGAAATAAATCTTTCTTGCACCTCATAAATTCATCCTTGAATTTCTTACAACCTATAAATCAATGACGTCAATACTCAATACTCAAAATATTGAGTCAATAAAGAGAAATTGGCGCCTCTGCGAGAGGCATCTATCTATATCGAGCTGACAAGATCAATTGGCCACTGTAATAATTATTTTAGCAACGATGCATCGCGTGTGAATGAACCAATTTGTTTATTGGACAATATTGGACATTGCTACATATACAGGGTGACTCGAATATATACCCCACCCCAATCTATTAACTTTTTTATAAAAAAATAGACAGCGAATATTTTTGCCTTGTGGTTTCAGAGTTTATATATTTATATATATATATGGATGGATATTCTACATCATTTTCTATAATTTGCAAAATTCAAATTAAGGTTTACTTATTAATCTTATTATAAATAATAATAATAAATAAATTCCTTTATTTCAGGCAATAGCATTGTACTTACAAGTTTGGTACAATGCCAGAGACCCATATTATAAATACCTTATAACTAACATACATAATATATATAATTTCTATTCTAATTTACATCGGCGACATGTGACGCACGGTATCGTCAGGCAGCCGACCTCTTTACATTATTTACATTTTTATTTTTAATAAGCGGAACAAGTAACAATTAATAATATATTTTTTTAAACAAGCTTTTATCTAAAGCAATAGCTCTTTAAGAGAGATTAGAGGAGCCCAAAGTGAATGGGGTTGCATACAGATTCATTCTGGCTTTATCATCAGAACAGCTCCTTGTAATCATAATATTGCGCCCCGCTGGACGGATAAAAAATTTATTTTTTATTTTTGTCCAAATGGTGGAGGTACATTGGATTTTGTTAGTAAATTCGTGGGGTACATTGAATAGGTAAAGCATTGCTACTAGTGTTTAAGGTCTGGCTCGCGTGGCGTCAATCGAATTACATCATTGTCACGCGATATACGATTGTAGATTTTTTTGTAAGTCCTTCGTACTGGCGTTAGTGACCTATGTCCAGCAGTGGACGAAATGTGACGATGTAGATGCCGATACGTTTGTGGGCAAAACTTCATCTCAGTCAGAAACAAAGAAGTGGGTCAAATTTAACGTGCAAGATTTGAGGTGCGATTTTTCAAACGCGGAGTCACTAAACGAACGATTTTTTGTATGGAAAAACCATTCGTTTAGGTGACTCCGCGTTTCAAAAATGGCACTTCTGATTACAGACAACGGGTCAGGTGAAACAAAATAAAAGCTTGTAAAAATAGGATGGGTTCGTCTCGGATATTAGAGTTTGTATCGTGCGTTTATGAACATGCTTAGTACCGGGGCGATCGAGCTTTCCTCGGTTACATCTCAAACAATAACTACATTTTTTAAACTTGTCAAAAAAAATTATATATAAATTTTAAAAAAAAAGTAAGTCACCGAGTGGGATTCGAACCCGTAACACTCTTTCTAGCGGTCCGCATTATAAACCGCTGAGTAAAAATGGATCGGAGCCGGCGCGACGAAATTAGCAATCATTTTGCGTGGAAAGAAAAACGCATGAAAACTCGAAAACACGCGTTTTCCCAAACATAAGACTAATTAAGATCGATTGTTTACCCCCGAAAACCCCCATATACCATTTTTCAGCGAAATCGATAGAGCCGTTTTCGAGATCACAGAAATTTATAAACATATAAATAAATAAATATACAAGAATTGCTCGTTTAAAGGTATAAGCTATAGTTCTAATCTTTGCCAAAAAGTTTTTGTTTTTTGGCCAAGATACTAGATGAGACACCCTGCGTATCACTGATTGATGACATGCTTCTGTGAGGCCATTGTCCACTTTCGCTCGTCGAGATTTCGGCGATGATGTTGACCTGCTGATTGGTACGCGTTACTTGGCGAGCTTTATTGTTATTAATAGATGGCCATGCCGACCTTTAAACTACCAGAGTTGTTTTTAAAAATCTTTATTTGGCGCATGACATTAATTATATTAATTTGGATAATTATACTAAGTGTAAGGGAAATAAATATACATGCCCATTCTACCACATGGCTGCGAGGCCTGGACGCTAACACTAAAAGAGGAAAAACTATTACTTGAAACAGAGCGCAAAATTTTTCGTAAAATCATCGGACCGGCAAAAAATGCTGACGGGAGCTTGAGAGTCCGGAAAAATGTGGAGATAGAAGAGCTGGTAAAAGAGCCAAATATAATTGGTATTACTAAAGTTCTCCGCTTACAATGACTTGGGCATTTGGAAAGAAAGAAGGAGGATCGTGACGTCAAGGCAGCACATATGGGTATCAGGCCGAAGACCAGTAGGTCAACCCAGATAACGCTGTAGCGATAGAGTGCAGGCTGATCTGCGGGAGATGGAAGTTGCCTGCTGGCAAGATATTGCTCAGAACAGGACATTACGGCGCTCTTTCGTCTCGAAAACCAAGATCCACTTCGGGTCGCTGAGCCAACAGAGTAAGTGAGAGTAAGTAAGTAAGGGATATATGCGTAATAAATCGAACCACGGGCTGTAATAGATCACTATATTATATTTAAATGAAAGTAACATTCAAAAAATCGGCATTTCCATACAAAAGTGTTCAGGCGCTCGGGGAATTTGGGAATGTGAATTTATTTTTGATTTTTTACTGTTATTTTAAATTACATACTATAGTGATCTAATGAAACCCACGTGGTTCGATTTAATAAATAATAAATGTATAGGGACAAATTACACTGATGGAGCTAGCCCCAAAGTAAGTTCGAGACTTGTGTTATGGGATACTAACTCAACGATACTATATTTTATAACAAATACACATATAGATAAACATTAAACATCCAAGACCCAGGACAATTTGAAAAAGGCCATTTTCCAACTTGCCCTGACCGGGACTTCTGGGTGGTGGGCTAGCATGGTGACCACTACGCCATGGAGGTCGTTTGAAGTGTTTTTGATTTGTATGCATTTGTCCCTTATATAGACAAAATAATTATATATATACAAATATAAAGCACCTGACATGCGATAATATTTTTATAAGATAAAATTTATACTCGTGTTTTGTAAATAAGTGCAAAGACTGGAATTTGCATACACCTAATGCTTTTTGGTTGCCAGAAATTAATAAGAAATGCAATGTTATAGAAAAAATATAATTAAAATGTTTATGACACTAACATTTAATTTATCATCAGTAAAAACATTTTAAAAAATCTAGGTCTATGAGTAAAAATTTATTTTTCATTTGTTTTCATATGTTGTTGCTGCTAAAACAATAATTTCGAACAGCCGAAGCCTACGACTTCGTTCGCGTGGACTTTATGACTCCAGAAAATGCTCATTAGGCTGAAGAACTTTTGCTAAGGCATCATTTTTATATTTCTTATAAGTAGTTTAGCTGGACCATTACGATTCTGCATAAGATGTTCCATTTTCCGTAAAGTAAGCTGTAAAAGTTTCATTCGAATCTGTCAAGTATTTCCGGAGATTAGTGTGTGCAAATAGACAAACAAACAAGCAGTCATTTTTTTTATTCTTACTCTATTACTATGTCTCCATCACCCCAAATTTTTTTTGAAACATATTCAATTCATACACATTTTTTACTGTTTTATATAAAGATTATAATATAAATTAGCCTCGGAGTGTGTGATTTTTCTTCTCCAAAGATAATGTGCATGTCAATTTTCAAAGTCAAGAAGAAAAGATAAAAAGAATATAGGGTGCAAAAAAGACGGAATACGTAAAATGAAAAAAGTTAATTTTATATGATAAAAAAATGAGAAATTAAACACCAATGTGGGAATGAAAAATACTCACGTATGCACATGCTATCCCTCCCGACTCCACTTTGGGATAAGGTGATGCAAAAGAAATTTAGTCCTTTAATTTGATACCTATAGGTACCGTATGTTAATTTGATTAAAATACAAAGTGATTCGGTAATTCCACTTTGTACGCGTATTGGGTTGGAGTTAGAAGATTTAACTTGCATTTTTAATTCAGCTGAATCAAAGAAAACAACAAACATACACCCACGCGAACATATATTTTGTCGGAATCCTAAAAACACTATGCAATATTGCACTATGAAATATTTTCTATACACATACAAAACAACACTGATGATAATGATGATAATGACAGTTCACCGCTGATGAACTAACCTTTTACGCTTTTCATGAGAATACTATAAGCCGTTATCGACAGCATTAGTTCATTTCACTTAAACTTGACAGCATCCGAAAAAGGGAGCTAGTTCCTATTCCTTGTCAGATGCATACACAAGTCCATCTACGGACATGACAGGAACAACGATGGTGATGATGATGGTGATGATGATGAACTAACCTGAGTGTGGGTGTCTGGGGGTGCGCGGCCCGCCCGTGCCGCGACGAATGCGCAGCCTGCCGCCGGGGTACCAATAAATATGCGTGAGCGATGACCCGAGAGATCTAGCGGGCAGGGCCTACCAACCTACTCGTAGCCCTGTTTATTTTTTCTGTGTAACTTAGTAAGGAAAACAAACAGAAAGCCCATCTGATTATAAGTAGGTAAAACCTATATGGACACGAGTAACCGACCTTACAAGAATTAGGAAACTCCTTTTTTTGGGGTGAGGTCGGTTTTTCGTTTAGAAAATTTTATTTGACCATTATAATTATGAGATGGCATCCTTTAGTGACCATTGGAATGTATTTGATTAATTATCTTTAAAAAAGAAAAAGCTGTGAAATAGAAATCAAATTCCTGTAATGTGATTTAATATATCTGTAATCAAATTGACGACGCCTCGTCGCGAGGCGCGCCCATGAATAAATTGAGACAAAAGACAATAGAAAACAGAATTATAATCAAAAATAAACAACCAAACTTCATCACATAAACAAATCGAGGATAGTAATTGTCTAGCTAGACTTGTTTACTTAATATCGTATTTACGTGGAGCCCTATTTATGTTGTAGTTATCGTTTAGTAAATATATTAACATTTGAACTGTCTGAGCGTACTTTTTTTTTCTTTTAGAGACTTTAATAAAGGAACAAGGTTGGTTTGAGATTACATAACAAACATTCCTCTTTGCGAGGGTGCCTGCGAAGGGAAGGAGGCGCAATTGTCAAGGCTTTGTGTTGTAATTAACTTACTCTTTATCAAGATTAACGCGTGATATTTTCACCAACTTAGCAATTTTAGGAAAGGTCTGACGTTTTCTTCAAATGTTGTAACGTAAGATTTAAAAATATTATTAGTTATGTATTTTTTTTAAATATATGCTTCTATAGACGAGTATGACACAAGAGAAGATAAGTGTCGCATTCACTCATGGCCATGGCCCGAAGTGTCTCTAATGCAAACGGCATCTCAAATCCTTTAAATAATTAGAAAGCCCCCCTTATGATACGTGAAACATCTGACATGTCCTATGTTATACAGTTTGTGTCTATTTAGTTGTTCGAAAAATAAACTAATTGCAATGAGTCGAAAAGAAACCGACCATCTTTGATACTATAAGTACTAAGAAATGTTTAAGTACCTACTTGCTTTTAGAGCTTACGGGCCGCAACTTTTAAACGTTGAGCAGCCCATTTTTCAGTCAATATCTAGGCCGCGATCTAATGTGGTATAGCAATCGGCATCATAACGCACCAATTCTTAAAGTAAACGACCACTTTTTAATTGTGCGGGTCAACCGGCGCACGCGCGGTCGTTGGCGCAATGATGGCGTTGGTGACAGTTCTATTTTTAATTTTTTGAACATTTCTTTAAGTGGCCAGTGTTAGATATGCTAGACCTAGTAAGGTGTTCCTATCTGGAAATCATTTTATAACGACTTTTCCTCGAAAGTGTTTGAATTTGCATTGCTTGAAATACACGTCTGTAACTTTACTGTTACTACAGATAATATAATATATCTGTTTGCTAAGAGCCGCAATACCTAAAATACTCTGTCTGCCCTGTTGGGGATAAAGATGCTTATATGTATTATTTATCCATGTTACCAGCAAATAAGTGGAAAATGGTTTGCAAATTTTGAAACGGTCAGCTAAGTTACATATAGCCATACCTTCCGACACAAAAACATTACAAGTAAAATATCAATAAACTTGCCAAAGTAATTAAAGACGGAGCCATAGCTATCAATACCAAATTACCAATGAGCATTCAGGAACTTTTAACGAGAGTGGAAAAGCAAGCGATACCTTAATTAATTACTTAGAAAGCACTTGTAACAATGGCGGTGGGCGGCTCCCTCTGTCACTCCCCTGCTGGTCAGGATATTACTAAACACCCTGTACACTTGTCCAGTACATTGTCAATAATACAAGGATAGAATTATATGCTTTAAAAGGCGTTTCTGTAAAAGTGACTAACCCTTTTGGCAGAAATGCGTTTTAACGCTAAACGGACTGTAAATTATACTTTTGATCGTTGTTCAAAAAATAATTTAAAGCCTGATTGTTCGCAAAATAATAGATATCTCCATATTTACGATCTGCTTGACTGTCCATACCTAAAAAAACGGAGAGTAAAGTAGAATGAAAGCATGGAAGCTGTTCGTTTCCTTGGTTCTAAATAACATTATACTAAAAAAATAATATTAAAAAAAACATTCTTTTATCTAAAGACTCTCGTCAAGACGAATCAAACGAGCCATTTTTTCAGAGTTCATCTTTCAGAGGCCATCGTCCGGATTCATCATCAGATCAGCTCCTAGTCATATAATATTGCATTGCTACGCGATATACATATGTATTTTCAGTGGTATTTATTGGTCTTACATAAAATATACACAGTAAGATAGCCTACTATTACTGAGATATCGTATCTAGTAGGTAGATGCTTCGAATTTAGAGGTAAAGGTCAATTTCCTCGCAAATTGTCTCTACTTGAAACCGCATTGGAATAATAAATCTTGCAACAAATTAAACCGACCTCGATCCGATAACCTGATAATACGAACTTAATTAAGGAATAACCCGTACAACCCTGGACGAAAGCCGTGAAGTGTAAAGCTTTTGCGACTTTCGTTTATGATTTAGGATTATACATGTATGACGTAACCTTTTTGGTTACAGTAAATACAAGGGGTATAACAAAAATAGTAAAACTATTAATAAACTAAAACATGGCGTTTAATTTTAAATTAAAAATTAATTAAATTATTGCTTGGGCACTCTAAACAGTTACAGTTTACTTTTAAGTTATATTTTTTAAGTTCCTAATTTTTTTTTATTTACAACATTGAGGATAAGTATCACGAAATAACCTAACTTTTCAATACATTAATCTGAGTTTTTGAAGTATAATAAAAATAAAACCAAAAGTTAACATCAAAGCTTATCCTAAAACCAATCGACTTTATCTGTTGTCTAAAATAATCGAAAGTACAAGAATAAAAAAAATTAAAAAAAAATCAAAATGTTTGTCTAACTAGTGTGAAATGGTCTTAACAGAAGAAAGGCGTTTTATTAGAGGCCTTATTGGTAGAGGCCGCCCTTTGGCAGGACGACGTACGCAGTTTCAGCTGTTGATCCGACATGTACGGAATCCTGCTGCAGTGTGTCCAGTTGGCTATCACGGTAAGTACCTCCTTTTTTTAAATTGGCCTACATATTGTATCCCAAAGATTGGCAAACGGTTCCGTTTATCCCGTCACAAGAGGCAAATTGTGGGACGACCTAGAAGCCAGTCATAAAAAGACGTTGTATATATGACATAGGTCTTAGATTATATTATTTATTATTTTATAATAGAGGCAGCCTAGTCCATTGACTATTTAAAAATATCCCCAAATAAGTGCCTACCACGCCTACTATCTACGAAGGAAGAGTAGAAAACAAGTACAACATTTTGTTTTATTTTTAAATTACAAATGTAATTTATTTATTTATTAAAACTGTATTGATCCACAGTTAAAATTGTTTACAATTGGCGGACTTAACGCTAAGAGCGTATGTGATGTATGGTCGCTTTATAAACAGCTGGAATCATGGGAGCTTAAAGCTTCATTAGTGAGGTTTACGGGACCGCGGATATGACCAACGCTCGACTCGGTACCTGGTCCAAAGGATATCCATAGCTATTCAGAGAAATCCCTCCCATGCTGGTCTGGGAGAAATAAAAAAACTTAGAATGTACCAGCTGCTTCTCTTCCCACGCAGATCGTAAAAGCCGATCGAGGGAATGGGCAAAAATGCAAATCATGTTAACAGGCGATGCGGCTAGCAACCCATTACTGTATTGATTGCTTTTCCATCTTCTCGCCCACCATGACGCTAAAAGTGGCTTTTGGGTCTTGCGGCCCTGGGCTCTGCATAGAACCGCAAGACCCAAAATGCTCTGTCTGCCTCATTAGGGATAAAGACGTGGTAGTATGTATATGTATGTATTTAGAGAAAAAAAATAATAAACGCAGCTGGTGTAATGGGTACCTTTAAACCGGCTACAACTTTTATTTTATTTTTGTTTCTTTTTTAATATTTGTGCTACTTATCTGTATTTGTATTTCTTATCTGTCTTATTGAATAAATTAGAATTGATATTTTAAAGAGATAATATTTGATTTTATATTCAGCTAAACGTAATTTTTTTTTTTGTTAATTAAGTAAATAAGTGTAATACGTCTTTTTTTGCTCAGAAACTGGAACTGCTGAAAAACAAAAATAACTACAGATTCTCACAAACCCTGTAACTACCTAGCAAATGCAAAGCTCCACAATAATGTAAAACATTGTTTCACGAAGTATTTCCTTTACCACGAAGTATAATTATTCGTGTAACTATTCCAAGAGCAAACAAAAAATTAAAAAGCTTGAGAAAGAATGTGTTTGAAATTGAAATCGCTAAAACTATTTTAATTAAAAACTACAAGACCACTTAAAAGAGACCCCGACAGGCTATGCAGAGTTCTGTTTTATAAGAGACATTTTACGGGATTCTTCGGAACAGACGGATTCAGTAATGTATCAGATCAATCAAACCAACACAGCGAAAATGTCTTTCAACTCGGTAAATGACTGGGTCAAAAATAAATTATTTGGTACATTTCATAAAATAAAACGTCAACAAATAATGTTACTTTTCATTGATCATATCCAATTACAACGTGATTTTAGATTTATAATTGCCGAAAAATTAATAATTTTTAATTTAGTTTTTTAGTTTAGATTGTAATTTAGATATTAATACAGAAAATATTTGTTTTGACGTTTAGAAAAAAGTGTCTGATTTGACTTTTTGTCATCTAGCGGAATAGGGAATATGCATGAAAAAAATATTGGTTATCTAATCAGTTTATCCGTAAATATTTGAAAGTACTAACAGTGAAAACAAAATAAAAATTGGAGGAAAAACGAGCGACCGACTTTACGAAAATATGTCTATCTCTCTCGCAAAAACTCTATTTTTTTTCGTCGCTGATTAATATATTTTATGAATTCTTTCATATTTGTTTACTGCGGGTAAAAAGTATTTTATCAAGTAAATAAAAAAATGCGTACATATTCTCTATTGATGACACTAACCCAAATACTAGATGCAAATGGCCCAAGCTATAGCGGCGCGCGCGCAGCGTCCTTGGAAGGGCGCACTAACGCAATTGCCCCCAATGCGATTCACTGAACCAATTCCACTCACTGTATCATGCTGATTGATTAATCATACGCTTGCTATGACATCAGTATTACTATGCACTATATAAGTCTAACAAAATATAGTGATCCTATTTTGAGGGTGAATTCAGTCCAATATGCTGAACAACTTTTCCTAAAAATTACTTTTCATATTTCGACATGTGTTCCTACACATGTCGAAATATGAAAAGTAATTTTTGGCCTGCCATACAAGTTGACCGATCAGCTGATCCGAGTTTGTATCATCATCATCATCATCATCAGGTCTTTTTGTCTCCAATGCAGGAGCACGACCATCTCTTTACTACCAGAGCCATACTTGGCCAGAGCAGCCAGAGGACTTTGGCCTACACTCGCCGAGTTTGTATATGGAAAGCCAAAAATAATTTTTCATATTCCACTCAAAATAGTTTCAGTATACTTTGTTATACCTTATATATTAGTTGTGCAAACGTCCTTTGATTTAACGAACTTCTAAAGGATTTTACAAAAAGCCGAAATAATCCATAAGATTAATTTCGTATCACAGATTGACAGAAACAATATATTATATTTACATAATACGTGTTCTAAATGTTCCTATATTTGTACGTAATTAATTTGTATGACAATAGATCAAAACATAGAGTTAGAATAGTTGTTTACCGTTATATATGAATCAAATTTTGATCAAAGGTAGACAATTAGAAAGGAAACTGAACACCCAAACGCCAAACGCAAGATGTAATGAAAAAATGACAATCAATCTAATGTCATTTATCATAAGAACAAAACATAGCTTTTTTGTTTGTTATTGCCAGTTTATAGAAGGACATATAGCTCTTTGACTGAGCTGTTTTTTTTAGCTTTTATTTAGTTAAAATTTTCTAGTTACATTTTGTTAAATATTGTTCCGTTTTCGACTAAAAACCAAAAAGGAAAGTTATAAAGACACAAACGTAAGCTTAGTATGTCGCCTGCAGATTTATGAAGGTCATCCGATGGCAAACTACTTTCTCGCGATAAAAGGAAATGAGATATATTAAGACGTTTCTTACCCTGGCTTTTCCATAATCATAAATATGAAAAGAATGTTTTATTATTACTTGATGTGCGGTCAGGTTTTCTTTTAGGTACCTACTTAAATAGCGAGTAATTAAGGTATAGATATTGTATCATTGTTTTTTTTTACCTCATTATTTCAGCTGCATAACGTCCAATGGTGGACATGGGCCTTTCCCAAAGATTTCCAAAATGACCGATCAAGAAGAGCGGCCTGCATCCAGAGCTTTCAAGCGACCTTGGTCAGGTCGTCTGACCACGTTGTGGGTGGGTGTCCTACGCTTCGCTTGCCAGTACGTGGTCGCCGTTCGAGTCCCTTTGTGCCCCATCGGCCATCGATTCGTCGCGCTATGTGTCCTACCCACTGCCACTTTAACGAGCTAATCCTCTGAGCTATGAGTTTCTCCTCTGAGCAGTGACTTTCGTTCTTCTACGAATTCCCTCTTTTCTGATTCGATCACGTGGAGAATCAAAAACACGACATCATACAAAATATAGACATAATTTTTTGGCTGCATTTAGTGCGTAATACTTAACAACTTTCCTAAAGAAACAATATGCAGAAATATTTAAAAACCTAAGTATATATACAAAAATGTATATAAATACGAAAAGAATTTTTTTTTGCCTTTCATGTACCTAGATAAGTTGACTGATCAGCTGATCTGAGTTTCTATAGAAAGTAAAAAGAAGACGCATTCCATTTTCTTTGGGGAAAATTATTCAGTATGGACTGAATTTTCCCTTATAATAGTTTCAATATCTTTAGTAGACGGGAAAGCACACCACGGTGTCCGAAGCAGCAAAACTAAGCGCGCTAAGATGAATAAGAAGTTTTTATGAATAAATCTTCATTAAAACAATTACAAAATGTAATCTACCACACATTTAACCCACTTAACGCTCTCCTACGAGTGTCAAAAGGCATTTATCTTCATTACCAGTAAATTTTTGTGTTTGTCTGCTTGTACAAGCTCATTGATGTGTACGCAGTGAGCTTACATTTTCTACAGAAGCATGAAACAAGACAGTGCCATATCAAATCATAGTATTATTTAGCTTCCTAAATGTCTTTACATATTTTAGATACATTCAATAAATATTTTGCTATTAAAAATCTGTCGACGGTAGAAATAGTTAAATTTTGCTTATTACGTTTCATCCTATTTTTTGACAAACAACTTGATGAATTTCACAGTTCAATTACGTTTCAATTTTGCTTTATTTGCTTCCTCATCTTTGAGGAGGTATTATCCTAGCTTATTATATACTATGCAGCAAAGAAGGAAAAAAAACAAATTCATTGCCTAATTTATTTCATCATCAGGTCTTTTTGTCTCCAATGCAGGAGCACGACCCTCTCTGTACTATCAGAGTCATACTTGTCATTTATTTATTTCAACTTTATTGCAGAAGTAACTTAAACGTACAAGTGGCGGACCTATAATGCCTTGCGGCATTCTCTCCCGCTCAACCATTATACCAAGCAGAAAATATACGTAGCGTGATAAAATGAGCACGACCCTCTCTGTACTACCAGAGCCATACTTGGCCAGAGCAGCCAGAGGACTTGGTCTACGCTCTCCTCGCTGGCCAGACGGGTTGGAGAGGTCGCTTGGAAGCTTTGTTTAATTTGTATTTCCTAAGTTACGACATCCACGGGAGAACTTGGAGTGGTCCTATTCTACTCTGCCGGAAACTACACGGCAACCTAATTTATTTACGTACAGTACTACAGAGAAATAAGTTGAAGTAATATGTAAGCTTTAAACTTTCGCACCTATAAAACATCAGTATTGTTGGTAAATTAGGAGAAATCACATGAGGCAGCCACGCATTGTTAGTATTGTTACCTTTAATTAACTTTCAACTAACTTACAATCAAAAATAATCCACGGTACCGCGGCCTACCTAGCGATTGATTTGGGTTTCCTCAAAAAATTATTTATATAAAAAATACTAAAAAAAACCTAAAAGATATACTTATTAGCTATAGATGCTAACTAATAAAAACAAAGGGTTTATTTCCTAAAAAGTTACCCGGTCAGATTGTTAGCCACAGCGGTAAGTTTACATGTCATATTTGTCTTCACGAGAAATATGCTGAACATGTGTTATAGGCCGAGAGTTAGTACTTACTTAAGATAATTTTGTGCTGAGAGCTAACTAAAAAAATAAAGCCAGATTATTTTTTTCTTATTTAAAATTTCTGTGATTTTTTTTATTAGAATGCATGTAGTATAAGAACCTTTTAGGACTATGTATTTGAGCCTCATAAAAATAAGCCTTACCCGACTTATTGCAGGCTATGACGCCTCTCGTTTATTCTAGTAAATCCGAAACAAATCCTAAAAACGTCAGAATAAGAATATCTTAAAGCCAAACAAGGTTATCTCCTGATTTGTTTGTTCAAGAATTAAATAAATTTCATATGATAGAAAATATTGAAATAGTTGGGACATCTGGATTCTGGATGTTTGTCAGCACGTCTTTGTTAGCCGTAGCTAATGTTGTTCGATTAACCTTTCGTGTTATTGGTTAAATCATTATTTTTTGCTATTTTACTTTTAATTTTGACATTGTTTTAAAATAATGTATAGAAGTACCTAACTAATACACTATTAAACGTGTTTTACTGTGTTTTTTTTGTTGCGAACTTTTTATATTTAACCATTTATATAAATATAGAATTACGTTTTCTTTGCTTCTAAATATAGGCTTTTTCGTAACTTTTTATAAATACGAGAAAGGAGAAAGTTGTAGCATCAAATCTTGTGTTAGTCGTATACTGCTATAATATTCTAGGTACCTATTTAACATTTCTGTTTATGTAATCAAATGCTACACACGTATACATAATTACGTCTTTATTCCTAACGGGGCAAACAGAGCCTAGGGCCGCCAGACCCTAAGGCCACTTTAAGTGCAAGAAATTGAAAAAAAAATTTTAAATCCTATTAATATGATTTTCATTTACGCTCATCGCATGAAAAGTTACAACATAAGATATATATAGGACAGAGGAGAAGATCCTTCCATGCTGGTCTGGGAGAAAAGAAAAAACTTGTAATATACTAGCTGCTTCTCTTCCCGCGCAGATAGTAAAAGGCGATCGAGGAAATACGAAAATGCGAGAACGACAATTACAATCAGGTGTAGTGCAACAATATTGTTATGCTTACTGAGCATTAAAAAATCTGAATATGCCAAATACTGAACCCACCAAAATAATTAAGTAAAAGCAAGGTCCAACAGTTAAATAATTAAACCCCAGACCACGTTTAAACAATTGAAAAGTTATAAAATTCGCAACACCCCCTATTCGGAGAGCGATATACATTGCATATTAAGCAGTATGTATCACGTCCCTTAGTCTCTCAGTAGTGGCGCGAAAGCCTTCCCAACCAAACGTCGAGTAACGAAATAAAGCGGAAAATTGTTGGAAAACTCGATATCGGAAGGAATTCTTTATCGGGAAACCGCCAGTATTTAACGCGATTGCAGAGTTCTGAAGTAATTAACACCGGATTAAAATTATTAAGTATTTGTGGAAGATAAGTTGGAAAAGTTTTCATCATGTATGGGTGGCTGCTGGAAAGCGTACAGCATTTTATTATCGTAAGTAATAAATAAAAATATATGGTTTCATGATATTAAATGATAGAAAATTACAGTACATATTGTCGTTTATTATTTTTAGGTTATTGCATCATAAACAAATAAGTAAAACATAAATAAAAAAATAACTAAATACTATAAACAAATATTACTTTTACTAGACTAGCTGATTTAAAATTGGTTCAGTAGATTAGGAGTCCATCGCGGACAAACAACGTGACACGTAATTTTTACATATAAAGATTTTTTTTTTAAATCATGTTATTTTCATGTCATGCGACATGAAAATGGCGTGGCAAAGCGCTGGTTGTGTTCCCACGCTGGATGGCAATGCTTATCCGTTGAGCGAAAAACAGGTAGCCCTCTTGTCACCACCTTAAAAAATTGAAATAATTTTTTTACTAAATTGTGTACTATTGATACTTGTCAATCTTAGAAAGACCAAATAAAATATAACAATCTAGCAGTAGTTATCTGATGGTTATAATTTAATTATAAACTAGCGGCACGCCCCGCCCTGTATATTATACATGGATAGAGTCTCCCCCAAGGATTTCCAAAACAACCGATCGGAAGCGGACTGTATCTAGGCATCTTCCTGCAACCCTGCGAAGGTCGTCTGACCACCTCGCAGGTGGGTATCGTTCGACTTTACCTACTTGGTCACCCAAGTACTTTTTACCCAACATTAGCTAATCTACATTTTATTTGCAAGTAAGTAGAGTAATCCTTGGAAGGTGTACATATGTACTGTTAAACGTAGGTCCAGCAGTGGACTTCCTATGGCTGATATGATGATGAGGGTATATTATTTTGAAGTGAGGTAACTCCGCGATATAGATCTCTATAGCCTCTTATCATGTCTAGACGTCATCTAAACATGAACCTCGAGGGTGAGTACCTTCAATGGCTCTATTAATATCCCCGGGGTAGACCGATATTACGTCAACTGTACACCTAATAAGTTGAAATCAATTAATTTGGGCTCTCAATAAAGGACTAAGCAAATATACAGTCAACTGATGTGGAATGTTATACTAATGAATTTGTAACTAATTTGTGGTTTTGAATCGTCATCATCATTATTTCAGGCGCTTAACGTCCACTGCTGGACATAGGCTTCTCTTAATGATTTTTAAATTGTCATATGTAGATAGTTCAAAATACAATACACGACGTATTTTTACACAAATAATTCTGCATCTACTTTCTTCTGTTTGCTGAAAATATTAGGCGCCTATCTGTATGTACCATAGGGTTAGGCATGCCAGTTTATACAGGGTTATTTTTACCCACCAGTCAAATTTTTGGAGCAAATTCAGTTGATAATACTAAACTAATATCTATAAAAAAAGGTTTGACCGAGCGCTGATTTATATGGTAACCGAATATTTTTTCGTTTTTCGTTATTTGTTTTTATGGAAAGTAGTTCAGTCTTCTTCTTCTCGTGTGTGTTAGTGACTAACACTAGTGTCAGAGTTTTTGAACCGCCTTAAAGGCCTCTGACATGGTTTTAGGTAACGACCAATGTCAAAGACAGTGACCGGGACCGACGGCTTAACGTGCCCTCCGAGCACGGATCATTTTACTTATCGGACAATCAGGTGATCAGCCTACAATGTCCTAACCAAACTAGGACAACAACACAAAGTCGTTGCCCCCGGCGGGAATCGAACCCGCGACCTCCGGGTATGAGTCGAACGCTCTAACCACTACACCACGGAGGCAGTTCAGTATCATGGACTGAACTTGCTCCAAAAATGTAGCACTCTGTATTAACCATGAAGAGTTGTTGCTCTGTTCTTGACAAATATAAATGATTTAGACCAGCATATTGGCGTGGAGTGTCACACTTAAATAATAAATCTTTTCCAAGTAACTTACCGCTGTAGACGTTAATCCATTGTTATTTTAATTGTTTGGTTTAAGAAAGACAGGGCAGAAGCTCTCATTTGAAATAAATTGTTTAATCGTAACTAAATGTGGAAATAACTAACATTTTGTAAATGTGTTAGGCATAAAAAAGACCTATAAATTATCTTATGAAGAATCTTTGATTGAAATTAAGTTAGTTCGTTTAGTTTTAAACCTGTTTTCGCCAAAAGTTACAACTGTTACCAACGCGCGTTTCTAAGCTATAGAGGGATGAGACTTTCATGGTTCGGTTTATTACAGGTATGTCCCTTTCACGTCGTATAATTAAGTGATACTATATTTTACATAAAAAAGAAAGAAATTAAAATTTACATACAAAAAATCATTAAAATGTACAATGAGCTGTCTTATCGCTAAAATAAATACTTCCGGAAAACAAAAGAAAGTGAATTTACTAATATTTTGATCACCAATACTTTTATACCTAGTTACTTCTTTACTTTTTCCCAGCAGAAATAGTGAATATCTACTTAATTCAATATTTTATTAGCGAAGGAATGAATCTTCTGTAACATGGATAATTAGATATTAAGTAAATGATAATATTTCAGAAGTTATGTCATACCTACATAAAAGGAAAGAATAAGAGCTGACCATCTATTTTTGTCCAACGACCTTCATTAATCGCGGTATATCTTTCATCTCCCAAGTGGCAGTTTGGACCAAATGTTCATTCATCCATAAGTTATCTTTTATCTGAAGACGTGCTTACCCTATCTTACGTAACTTTGGTCAATAGGGGTGATGACAGAGTCCAAAAAGTATGATTGCAATTAATCCGTCTTTTAGATTATCCAAAAATAATGGATCCGTATTTTTCAGTTTACCACAAAAGTAAAAATTCACAAAGATACGGAGCGTCAAAGTTCCGGAGTGGGGGTTTGCGACGTCACACTTAAGTAAAAATCGTACCCAGCCGTGAAGTCACGCGAAATTTAAATGCGCTGTATCTTTGTCATTTTTGGTGTCTCAGGGAAAAGAAAAAATACGTGTACAATATTTTTTAATAATCTAACCGATGGACCAAAAATATTTTTCCATTCATCATGTATATTCATGAAAAAACGTAGAATTTACCTGCTGCTTCTCATCCTGAGAGAATGGGAGAGATTATGATGAGTTGTGGCTAGCAACCCATCAGTATTCGGTTTTCATTTCCATCTTCACGCGTACCAATGCGCTAAACGTTGACTTAGGTTTCATAACTACGGACTCTGTCTGTCCCATCAAGGATAAAGACAACCACTTTACCAACAGTTTGATGAATTTAGTTGAGATTATTTTTTTCTAGTCCAATTTTTGTTAAAGTAACACAGGTAACTACTGTTGCCTTTTCTACTCGTATTTATCTATTCAGTGAATTTCAGTGGTCATATCATATATTTACGTGCACACTCTCGAGTATTACATTACCATAATTCCTCGAGAGACATATAAAACAATATGCCTAAGTGCTACTCCAGCTTTAGGTACTACATAAACTTTCAATTTTATAGGTTAGCAACACAAGGCTAACGACTTTACAAGAATTACATATAACTACTAGCCACATTTTTGTAAGTAAGTCAGCCACATATTTGTATGGGAAAGTGTTTTTTGTTTGATTTAAAGCAGTTCTGTTTCATGAACTCAACTTTCAACAAATTATTGGGTGGTAGTTAAAAAGTCACACTTAGCATGATAGTGGGCGTGAAGAAAGAATAAAAATAGTGATGGGTTGCTAGCCGCATCGCCCATTGACTTTATTGAGATTCGCCCAGTCCCCCGATCGGCTTTTACAATCTGCACTGGAATATTAATTGGACTGAGCCTCCTTGAAGGCAAATAATGCTCTCAAAAAAACTATGTGCAAAAAATATCTTACTTTTTAGTCCTTAATCCACACTCTTATAACTTTTTATACTTTTTAAGTTAAACCTGAACACTCAGGTTTACTTAGGCGGGCTATGTATTGTACTGTGCGACCCAAGTTATAGCTGTTTGCGCAGTTTAGAATATTCATACATTTTTCATGAATATGAAAAAGGGATGCTAAACATGTTTTTATGAAAAAGGCGAACAAAATATGCGATCGCACGTATTATTTTGTTCGTTGTGGACAATGTAACCGATTTTTTTTTAATTATGATGGTGAATAATCCATCGATGAACCCTTAGGACTCGTACAGACCAGCAAACAGTATGCCCGTGACACCTATCGACAATGGTCGCCGACTGTCGCAAATGGTGGCGTGACATGTCAATCTGTCAAAACTTACTGATATTTACTGATTATCGGCGACAGTCGCCGACAATCGCCGATAGACGTTGTCGCCAACATTGTCGCTCTTGTGTAAGATCGCTAAGCGCCGCCGAAGCGGTCACCGTAAGAGTTAGTTAACACACACACAACACTATCACGTCTTTATACTTAGTGGGGCAGAAAGAGCATTTATGATCTGTCGGCTCGAAGTAGACAGCGCCCAGGGCCGCAAGACCTAAATACAACTTTAACGTGATGGTGGGCTAGAAGTCGAGAAGGTGGATAAGGAATCCAAATAGTGCATATAAAAAAACAGTAAAAAAATGTGTCTGTACATTAAATTTATGTCAAAAAAATTAGAGTAAGAATTTAAAAAAAAATTCTGTCTCTGTTTGTTCACTATACGCAAATTTTCGAAAATACTCGACGGATTAAAATGAAACTTTTTTTATATATCTATTAAGTCTGGGCAACATATAGGGTATATTTGATTTTGGAAAATGAAACACCTAATGCAGACCCATAATGGTCCAGTTAAACTTTAAGTAATAAAAAATACGTCTTAGCAAAAGTTGTTCAGCCTTAGCATTTTCCTCAAACGAAGTTGCGGTCTTCGGCTATTTTTATTATGTAATAAGTATAATTTTTATTGATATCCAGTGCTTTCCAAGTTTGGCCTGCAATCTTAGACGTGACTGGACAGCGAACAATGAAACAATGGCCAACTTTTTGCGGCCGCAGCACGTGGCTTGGAATTAATCGCCTGATGTCCATGTTGACTTCCATATTGGTTGCGATATTCGGAGTGGAGGAGGATCTAACGATTGTTGGGAAATGCCACCAGCATTATTGCCTCTGAGTGCTCATTTAAAAAAATCTAATGTCGTGGAACATTCGATTGGAATGAAGTTACAAAGATTGACGATCCTAAAAAGCCCCATAAAATTCTAGCCATAAAAAAAGTTCGTGATAGAAAAAAATTTACACTTTTTTCGTTCCATAATAAACATTATATTTTGATGTATTTCTCCCTTTTTATGAAGTACTAATGTCTTTATTACTAAGTTTAGATTATAAATTAAGCGACTTTTTCTACTCCTTTGTAAATTTGTTTCTATTTATTTTTAGATTTAAATAAAATTATAGATATTCTTTAAAAAAATAAGTAGATCAGAAGTGATTAATGAACTTTGCATGAAGTGAAGTGATGAATGAAGCAAGAAATGTCTGTCAGGATGATTGCAAGCGTAATGGTGGTCTATTGTATCTCTGCTCCTGTAAAAATATGTGTGATTATATAGGTATGTACCTATTCATATGTGATATGAGTATCTGAAAGCAGTAGCGGAAAATAAACAAGCTTTGCTATCGCAAAACGTCTCTACGACAGCGCTGACACTTGCGGATTTTATAAAATCCATGTAAAAATATATTAGCTCTGATACTCAGACCAAATAAAACACTGATGTGACATTTTATTTTCCAGCGAGGAAAGTATGTAGTATAAAAGAATGTATATGATTTTGAAAATTAGAGGAATAAAATAAAAGGACTAAACTGAAAAATACGGGTCCATTATTTTTGGATAATCTAAAAGACTGACTAATTACAATCATACATTTCGGGGCCTGTGTCACACGTCACACCTATTATGGCCGTGAATTCGATTAAAGAAATCTGCAGTAGTTTACATTTTTATTGTAACTAACTAATACAATGTCGGCATTGGTTGCGAAAATGTTTTGCTTGGGAATGCTTGTTTGTGCTAGAATATGTATATACCCTATAGGCGAGAATATTGATACGATTCGTAATTTTTTATCGGTGAAAACTCTATGATTTAGGAATATTTATGAGGACTTTTTGCTTTTCTATGTTTTACCTTATTAAATATATTTTGTAATCTTGTACGTGACAACTAACAACGAGAAAACAACTTGAAACAATATGGAGCTCGGATCTCTCCTGGCACGTGCCAGTTGAGAAATTGATTCCCAACTTCGATATTGGATTTGGATAGAATAGGTTAAAACATGCTTCTTTAGAAGCAATAGAATGTATTCAACATAGATTCACCGATTATAGGACTTTGTTTATTGTTACTAAGAATACGATTTCTACAAAATCACAAAAAAATCCGCTGCCAGATAGTAACATGCATTTCCTAGTTTTTGAAATAATTATGTCCTGTATTTATTTTGTGCAATAAAGGGTATTGTATTGTAAAAGAAAATAGAAAATCTTTATTTGGATCATATACAAGAAATAATGAATATTTTTTTAACAAGACTAAAATCCGACTTCACCCGCAAACTACACAATCCATTTTGATAAAATTTTATGGGACCACTCGACAAGTATGACAAACAAAAGATGAATTTTTCAAATCGGTCCAGTCTACTTGCTAAGATACCAAAACCTTGTTCTAATTAGCAGAACCATGTAGTTGCAAGTCCCAAACTATAACTATTAATTAAAACACATTTTAAGAACTAGTAGTCACTCGATTTTGGTAACGTGTAGCAAATTTTTTTGCTACTAGCAACCATTCTTTTTTTCTCAGTGTAGATATGGCTCTTGGCTATCTTGACTCCGAAAAGCCTAGACTGCATGAAACACATGTATGAATTAATCCCTGATACATTTTGTTTTTATTGATGATAACAACATGTCCTAACAGTATCTGTGGGTCTATCCTGTAAACATTGTATAAAACATTCACGGAAAGTTCGAGTCCATTTGAACGATCCTTCGGAATAATATGTATGTACGTTTATTTAGTCGATAAGAGCGAGAACTACCGATCTTTAATCGTAGATCCATGACATTTAGTTAGACCAATACAATTTTAAGTTTGGATTTAAGCCAGGTCAGGCCAAGAGTTGCCGAGACAAAGTTAAAGTCGCAAGTTCAAAGTTTGGTGAACAATAGGTTTAAGACCATTTGAGGAGAATTTTGTTGGGACTTTATACAAAGCCTTTGGTTTATACGGACTAAGTTCTGCAAGACTTCGTCATAATGATTTTAAGAAGCTGTTAAGAGAGTTTAGGAAGTTAGCGTAGCGACCAAACGACTGATCAAATAAAACTTTAACGGCAGATAAAATCTTTTACAGCTAGCAAGCACAAACACGTGTTTTAGCTCATAAATATTTGAAGCCCGTATGCATAGATAAAAGCTGTCGCCTAGACGTATGGGAGTTTTCCTTTGATGGGCCGATGATTACCTATTCAGTGTATAATGCCAGGAAGTGGGTGAAAATGGTTTCTTAAATATCACAGACAACTTGTTTACAAACACGTACATCCATAAGAGAGTTGTAGTAGTGAAATCTAATAGGAACACTTTCCTATTAGATTATATTTTAGCACCAGACCAGGTAAGAAAATTTAATGGATAAATCCGTTATAGGCTGGTGGCTGTCCTTCATAAAAATATAGGAAGACAACGACAAAATTTAGTTTGACTTGTGATAGCGCAGCAGCGGTAGCATAATGTGTCTTTGTTCTCCTACGCTTCTTTTTATCTACATTCATAAGATCAAGTCATATTATCAACAGTGAAAATATAATTTCACAGTCTCTACGATATACACACATATGGTTTGGCTGGGTAACTCTAGATACGTTCAGCGGCAGCGCGAGCGGTTTCTGTCGTCAAGAAACTTTCAAAATGTATTATAACTTTGCGTTCGTATAGGATATTATTGGCTAACTTTTGTGATATAGAATAGGAAACTACAAAAACACTTTTTAATTGACAGACAATTACTTTTTCTTAAGCTTAATCCTTAGATTTTTAAGCTTGGAGTTGAAGACAAGTAAACCAACAAATTTATCATCATTGCCCTGCTGAACTTAGTCCGTGCACCTACTATTTTGGTATTCCAAGGCTTTTTATCTTTAAAGTAATTTTATAATTTACATGCTGTCCTTTAAAATAAAAAAATAAACATTTTTACTGCTCTGGAGTTTACTTAATGACGTTATTTTTATTTGTAGCAAGAATGCGGCGAAGAGATATGGGAGACCATACTCAGAGAGGCCGGAGCAAGGTGTACTGTCTTCAGTGCCAGACAGGTAATTATTCATCAGCATCATCATCATCAGGTCTTTTTGTCTCCACTGCACGACCCTCACTGTACTACCCGAGCCAAACTTGGCCCGAGCTGCCAGAGGTCTTGGCCTACACTCTCCACGCTGGCAAGACGGGTTGGAGAGGTCCTATTGATGTTTATAAGCTTTGTTTAGCTTGTATTCCCTAAGTCGCCTTCTACGACATCCACGGGAGGTCTTGGAGGTAATTATTAATCCTATATAACTCAATAAGCAAATACTTTCTATCAAAATAGCATGACTATGCAACGGGAGCTTGGGTACGCTCGACCCCCATAAAAAGAAGATTTGCTCGGGTTCGAAGGCATGGTGTAGCGCAGGAAATAGCGGCTCCGTCTTTGTATTGTGCAACCAATCGCAAAAATTATGATATCGAGATGTAGGTTGTGTCAGCGCCATCTCGTATGCCTCTGGAGTTATGGCCGCTTTAACTGTAACAACTCTTTTGTTTACAGCAATATCCTGACGCTCTGATGCTTCGGCTTGCAACCGCCTTGGCTGATCTGGTGTCAAATAATCCTAATTGCCCCATGAGTCCAACGCCATCGAGTCCAGCTCCCAGAAAACAGTCCCTCAGGTCCAAGCCCACATGGCGCAGTGCGTCAGTCCACGCCGACAACAGAACACAACACTTCAAATGCCCGTTCACAGCCACCAATGCCCTAACAGCAGCTACCAAGAAGGAGATAGAAGCATACAACTCCTCGGAGGAAATACGTCACAACGTTGTCAAATCCACAGAAAAAATCAACGAAGGAAAAGAACTGGAAATCAGTAACCCTGAACTTTGTAGCAATAGGAGAAGCCTAGCTATCAAATTTGAAGACCAAAGAGAGACAAAAGAAATTGCTAGTCCAGTGAGTCCAGATAAATCAAGTAAAAGCCCAGAATCAGATGATAGCAAAAACCCAGTCGAATCAAAACAGATAGCTGAATGTGATATTGGTAGGAGAAACAGTGCATTGGCACCAGTTCAAAGAAAGAAGAGCATCACTTTGGCTTTAGATATCTATCGGAGGAGGGGATCGGGGGCTCAGATGAGGGCTCGGCTGAACAGCATCAGTGAAGACCAACTCCGGGGCATGAAGGAGAGGTTCGGCACTCCTGAGAAAGTGATGCTTTTCTTTGGAAGGTGTTTCGTCAAGTTCTTCACTAATTACGGGTAGGTTGTCTTCTAATAAATTTTAATAAAGAAAATATCGTAAAAGTAAATATATAAAAGGGAAACTCTGTATCCGGTAGTATATTTAAATAGGGACGCCTGATCAAACAACCGCGGCTGATTTGATATTTTGTAATCCATAGTCATAGTAACAGGGCACGTACGATTAGAGATATACGTTTATTGGGGAAAGTTGTTCAAAATAATGGACTGAATCACCCCTTGAAATATTTTTGTATATTAGCATACAAAATGCGCGTGCGGGGGGCGTCTTTTTTGCTTCTTATCTAGCATGAAAATTTCAACTCTGTGTCAGTAACTGTTTGAATAATTAAAAGCAGCGTGTTGCTGTGCAATGTATACATACTGTGCACATGTGACCTAAATAGTGAAATGGACCTGACTTAACATGATGTCACAGACGAGATAGTCTAACCAAAGGTGTGGTCGGAGAAACGAAGGTGGGCTAAACCAATATGTACCCACATAGGTATTACACATTATAAATCACAAAGGTAACTACATACCTACTGCAAAATGGAGAATAACCTTTACTAATAAAATTATAACAAAACATTGGACAATCAACGAGACTTCTCTATGAAACTTATACGACATCATGTTGATCATGCACCTCAGGATGAGTATTTTCGAATATGCCTTTCTAATACAACATTAAGAAGATATTTATTATGTAATACACCAAAACCCATATGAACATAATAATTATATAATTAAAGTAAAAGTTGATTAAAGGAGAGAAAAATAAATATACTATACTAAAACTAATTAACACAAAAACATGTGGAATAAAATAGGTAATTTACCCATATTTTTCGAACGCTCCTGTATTCGACTGATCTAGAGTTTTATAAAAGGTTCCTTGCAGGTACGATACCATGATCCGCGCCACTGGCCGCTATTTCTGCACCTTTCTGCAGTCAGTGGACAGCATCCACCAACGGATGCGGTTCACCTTTCCAAGAATGAGGTCTCCGAGTATGCAGTTGACGCGAGCCCATATACATGGAGCCGAATTGGTTTATAGCAGCGGACGGACTGGCTACACTCACTATCTTATGGGTGAGTTCTCGTCTTGGTACGTTCTCGATTGCATCCTCAGCTGTACTGCTTTGGAGTCATATTATATTTTGAACAGAAAAGCGAAAAACAGTCACTTTTGGTTACGTGCGTAGAAACGCATCACGTTCTCACTTTAAGCTACAAACAGTAGTTCATAAAATAGTTTGAAGGGTTATCTAGGGCATGATCAAGACACAGTTTTGAATGATATCTCCGTTTCTATTCAAATGATTTATTTCAAATAGGGGAAGCACTGGACTACTGAAAATTCATAATTGGAAAATTCTAAAGGTCGCCAGGGCGAGTTCGAGCGGCGACCTGTAGGATTCGCTGTCTTCAAAGCACTCTGATATGATCGCCTGAACCTTTTGAAACTAGTCTACAATTCGTGATTAAACCGTGTTATATATTTAGAACCTATTTACATCGCACCTTACCCGTGGTCCTACCGGCTAGACCCAGTTTTAGAACAGGTATTTTTTTACCCGTGGTACTGCACTACTGTGGCTTGTAGATTTTCAACAATTTAAGTAGATTATAAATAAAGAAAGCAAGTAAAGAAAATTTTCGAGTCGTGCCCTTTTCCTTGAATCCTCGAAGTCTCGAACGTGGGTAGGAATAAATTATAAAGTTCCATCTTGATTCCGTTAGCTCAGTATTGAATTACGAGCAGATTTATCTCAGCCTCTTTAAACGACTGCCTATTTTGTCTGTGATAAAAGAATAAAATGTCTGGACCGTTGTAATTAAAAACCAATTTGTTAATCTAAAACTAAGATGAAAAGTAATTGAATTCTGCTATATGAGTATTAAGATTGAAATTCAAATTATATTATGGACGAACATTACTCTGATGATAATGACAACACAGTTGTCTGTTTAGCTCTTTTACCCTCTAACTTCATGGTCTAGCTTTATTTTGGGTTTGTGGCTACAATGGCGGCCACATACCTAAGCTTCATACAACAAGAATTTTTATGGGATTTGTATGAAATATAGGGTTGGAGTCAAATAGCGCTCATCAATTTTTTGGCAATAATAAATCTAAAATTACATTGAAAATGGATACGATCATGACAAGATTGACAAGTGACCTTATTTTGTAATGTTTTATTTTCAGTCAACAGTAACAAATAATTTATTTTTGACCAAGAGGAAAGTACCTAATTTACCTATATACAAGAAGTTGAAAAGTTATGAAAACTCTTTAAATTAAATTAAAGGTAATCATGACCCTTGTTATTGCTTGTATGGGAACTTGAAATATGTTTTTTTAAGGATTGCAATTAGTATCATATTGAAATTTCGAACTGGAAAAAATATCATTAGGCCCCTAGACCGTGTTCTGAGACTTAAGTAATAATTGTTAGAAATATTGATTTATTTTCTCACTTTCTCGCCCATCAAGCTAAAAATGGCCTTTGGGTTTTGCGGCTCTGGGCTCTGTCTGCTTAAAGAGCCGTACGACCCAACATAATTATATTTTTATTTGATAACATGATTGTCTTCCTCCAGGTCAGTTGTACGAGATAGCAGAGGACATCTTCTCCCTGAAGCTGAAGGTGACCATCATGAAGGAGAGCGTGGAAGGCAACTACAATGTGGCAGTGCTCAGGCTGGAGTTTGACAACAGTGACTATGTGAGTACATGCAATTGCTACCAATTCTTTAAACTATTTGTCATCTATCTTGGACTTTTCTTCTTCTCTTTATTAGTGAGGATAATTTAATTTATTCGGGATCCAGTGCTGCCCCTATTTAAAACAAATTATTCGAAAGGAAACGGAGATAACATATACAATTGTGTCGTGATCAACCTAGATAATCCTTCAAACTATTTTATGAACTACTGTTTACAGTTTAAAGTGAGACTGTAGGTACAGTATTAATAATAGTATTACAAAACGTAGGTAAAGCTTTGCAAAAGCAAAAGTGGCCGTTGTTCTTCGCAGAACAACGGCCACTTTTGGCAAATGCGCGAAGTAAAGCTTCACGTTCTCACTTTAAACTGTAAACAGTAGCTCATAAAATAGTTGGTTATATAGGGCTTGGTCAAGACAAAAATTTAAATTATATTTCTTTTTCTTTTCTAATAATTAACCTATTTCAAATGGACCCCGGAAAATTCATGTACCCCTGTCTCTAGTCAGTGGAGTATGCGCCAAACTTAAAAAGCTAATAACATTTAAACGATTTTCAGTTCTTCGAACATCCAAATCCTACTTTCAACTAAAAAATAAATATACATATTGCTCCGAAACCCTCAACGAGTTGTAAGTACGAGTATGTAGAATAGATACACAATGTGTTAACACTGATAACAAAGAAGCTTGTAAAAGCTTACAAGCTCACCCTTGCAGAAACGACATCGAAAAGCAATATTTTTACGGTTCGTTGAGTTTTACACTCGCCGGCTATTCGCGCGATGAGTTTTCCAAATGTGATGGGATTAGCTTGCAATGTATTTTGATTTTATTTCTCTTTGCTGAGCTCAGATTTTCTACTAAGTATTTTGCTTGCAGAGATCGCACGTACAGGAATTCTATGGAAAATTTACAGCTTTTATATCCAGTTCGTTAGCAACCTAGTATATCTTTAAATAACTAATGAGGTAAAGATCTAGTTTTAACAGCCAAAAGTGATTTTAAAAATTTATAGATGTAGCATCCCTTTTGATTTGTCTTTCATAAAAAATAGACAATATCTACTCTACGCGACACTGGTACTATCTTTCCAAAATCAATAAAAAATAGACAATATCTACTCTACGCGACACTGGTACTATCTTTGCAAAATCAATCGGATATAATGGTTTGGTCTAATTTTAACAGCTTTACAATGGCTTCAAATAGGCTTACATTGTATTTAACAGCGTTCATTCGCAATAGACATCTTTAAGATAGAAAGACGCGCAAACAGACAATTTATTTTATAGTGGCCAGTAATTAAGTGCGCCCAATTCTCGCAACGATCTCTAGGAGTGAATAAATTACCACAGCCAGTGCTGTGCTGAAAATAGGCCTCGTTAGACTTCGAGGAGCTGAATATCAATGAAGCACCTGCTAAAACTAGTTATTGAGGACTGGTTTGATTCAATTTGAAGGGAATTTTGAACGTTTTAAGACTTGGTTCTGGTGGTTGGACTACTTGGTAGTAAATTATACAGACATATTATAATAATCCGTTGCTGATATTATTTGGTTAAGATGTCTTTTATTTACCGATGATGTTTATACACTATATAGGAAATATAAGAAATGGGCTTTGGCCTATTTAAGCTTTTGACCGCCGAATAGACTATAAGTACTTTCTTACAAATTCATTATAGTTTGCTTTTTTTTTTAATTTCCGAACTCTCCAGTCTCAAGCTTTTTTCTTTTTCTGTTTTGATTTTTGGATAATAAAATACCCACCAGTGTTTTCTACTGAAACTTTCTTAAACTTAATGGCCCTAAATAACAATTAAGCACCCTTTCTATATTTAGTATTTGTCTTTTTTTCTCTCCTGTATTCTCTAATACCTTTTCTTTTGTAACATTTACTGCGTTTTTTTTTTCGAAAATATAGACAAAAGGGAGTAGTTAGGAAAAACCAGAAGAATTATTTTCGAATAGAAAAATTAAACCTGGAAATATATATGAAAGGTCTAACAAAATATACATCAGAAACCTTTTTTAAATTACGAAATCGTCCATGATGCTGAACAACTTTCCCCAAGTACCATATATCGAAATATGAAGTAAATTGTAGCCTTTCATACAAGTAAACGATCAGCTGATCCGAGTTTGAATGTAAAACCAAAAAATGTTTTTCATATTTCGACATATGTTCCTTAGGGAAAGTTGTTCAAATTTCATGGAATGAATTCTTGAGGTTGAGAACTTAGCGAAAGAAAAAGAGAAATGGAAAGCACTTCGTCGACAAGAGCCCATTTCTTATTTAAAAAGAAGAAGAATGGTGAGAGACATCCTAGTTTTTTGTTTCATTGCGCAATAGCACGTAGGCTACTAGTACTAGCGCTGCAGTTTTGACCGTACATTTAAATTTACTTGATAAAAGATGAGTATCCGCAATATTCTTCGTCAAGTCGTTTTAGAACAAAATACTTAACCAAAGGTAAAGGAACACTTTATATCGGCCATTAAGTCCCAAGGCCCCGCGTCACAATGGCCACTAAAGTGTGGAGTGTATCCGAAACAATTGCCGGAGGATGCCGTAATCGGTTTACTGCCTAAACGGGACAGCTTTACTCTTTATTGTTTAGATGTTGGTATCTAAATGGCTAGCTAAAAATTGCACTACTTATATGAACTACAAATGTGTCATCATCCAAGTATATTTTCAGTTGCATCCTAACCTGGGTGATTTGACAAGGTTACTGGGTTTTTACACAGAGCGACTGCTGTCTGACTTCGCAGCCCAACGGGTAGACCAGAACGAATCCTTAAATAGGTTTGGGCAAACGCTAGACAATGTTCAGGACCCACAGTTTATATACGTACCTTTCGAAACACGGAGGGGTTCAAGTAGAAAGTAATTTTATGCCACTTGTGGTCTCAAATTCAATGTCACTTGCGCTAGTACGTAATCCGTGAGCCAGGGTGGGCCGCTAGTGTATGTCTGAATTTTGAGATACGCTGTATTAGAAGTGAATAATCGGTTTACGTCAATCAATCACGCTCTCCTGACTCCGACACATGCCCTTAAATCTGCTTATCTTGAACAATCGCTGGGGTGATATATAATTTTATTTCATGTAATGGATGTTAAAATAAAAAGCACCCGTCGAACCTGGCCAGAAAAGCATAAGTTTTTAATAAGAAAGAAGAATTAGGTACAAATACTTAACATTTGATGTAACTTTCTTTTAAGACTGAAGTACTTTTTGAGACAAAGGTAGATATCAAACACAAATCGGTTGTATCAATTCGTTACTGAGTAACCATGGCTACCTACCAGACCAGCTTTATAGTATAAATAGATAGCGACAAATTACACTGATTGAGCTACATTCAAAGTAAGTTTAAACTTGTGTTATGGGATACCACAAGGATACTAAATTTTGTAATGAACATAAATAACACCCATGACTCGGGACAATTTGAAAAAGGCCATTTTCCAACTTGCACTGGCTGGGGATTGAACTCAGAACCACAGAACCTCTGAGTAACGGACTAGCGTGTTATCCAATACGCCACGGAGGCGGAGGTCAAGCATCATTAAATTTCTATTTCTATTTGAATTAAGCATGTAGGTATGTGTCTGTATGCAAAATTCCAAAAAATTGCTTGATTACTCTCCTTCTTCTTATATTTAAGAGCTGGGCTCTTATCGGTAGAGTACTTTTCATGTCTCTTTCTAGTCACTCATACGAATAAAATCTTGTCAAACAAATTCGACGAAGTATTTTCTTTTGACCCCTAACTTCCAAGAGCAAGATATTCAAATGTGCCTATCATTTTTGAAATAAAAAGTCTTGAAAATATTGCTCAGCCATTTTTATTTTAACCAGTTTCGACGACAAAGAACCCATTTATCATATAAGCTACTTTAGACATCGGGGATGACGGTCAGTTAATCTGCAGACGCGCGCTAGACGTAGGGATTATACTCACTTATATTTTTTAAACGGAGAACAACTACTATATAAGCGGGAATTTTTAAGTTGGGAGTCCACTTTACTCAATATGAACTAGGCTATATAATAACCGACTTTAGAGCGGGTATTTTTAACTCTTTGACTGTTACGGCCCGAAAATAATCCTATCCCCAGTGACGGGCCCTCACACGCAGACGCAGGGTGCGTATTGCATTGCACGTTTAGCGCGTGCCACCATTCTGCATCGCAACTGCAGAATGGTGATCACGTGACGTGCGTAGATTTAAAAAAAAGTAGTGCATAATTTAGCAAGCATACAATGGTAGCAGAACCCTGCAGAAGGGCGCCCTCATTCGAAACAAATGGTTTAAAAATAAACACGGTGACAATCAACAATTTGACATGCAGCAATTCCAGAAAGAGAAAGACCTTCAAATCATTTCATGGACGTGGACGACCGCCGAAAGTATTATTGATAGTACGTCTAGTTTTAAAACGAGTTTTCGCCTAAAGTCGCCACTTTTTGCGAAAGCTCGTTTTAAAACAAGACGAACTTACGCAATTATTTTCAACGGTCCTTCATATAATAATTCAAAGGTTCTTCCAGAGATTGTTAGAAATCAAATAGCCAATCATCTCCATGCTTACCTTTAAACAATCCATTTCGAATGAGGGCGCCATCTCCTCCGAGTTCTGCTACTATTTCGCCAAATAAAAAAATAATCATGCGTCTCGCGTATTATCGCCATGGCAATGAATATTTAAAAACGCAAAGTGTGTTTTGATAATTTTGTTTGTAGGGTGGCTTGATCCAGAATGTTGAGTGTTGGATAGGAATAAAATTTCTGTGTAGAATTTTTTTATACACCTATCTATTTAAGAATGAGGGCGCCATCTCCTCCGAGTTCTGCTACTATTTCGCCAAATAAAAAAAATAATCATGCGTCTCGCGTATTATCGCCATGGCAATGAATATTTAAAAACGCAAAGTGTGTTTTGATAATTTTGTTTGTAGGGTGGCTTGATCCAGAATGTTGAGTGTTGGATAGGAATAAAATTTCTGTGTAGAATTTTTTTATACACCTATCTATTTAAGGGTCGTTATATTTCAGGTCCAATCTTTGATGCTAAAAAAGTCGCTGTCTTGCCCGCTGCCGCCCGTGCCGGCCTCTCTGTTGCTGCAGCTGTTCCCGTTCGGGGTGCTGCTGGACCGAAAGATGAAGATACTGATGGCCGGAGACAAGGTAAGTAGCATAGAACTTCAAGATAAATTAAAGATTTTGGCCAAAACTGGTGTCAGATTTTACAGGTGCCTCAAGGCATCCAATATCGCATGACGCCTGCCATATGCACAATGTGACAGCCGGGACCAACGACTTAACTTGTCTTCCAAAACAAAAGGCAATTTACAAATCATTCTATTGTCAGTTATAAATAATTTTGTTTAATACATTTTACAAAACAACAATTATTTGTTATAACATTAAATTTACAAAATAGTTTTCTCTCGTGTGTAGGTAGATATGTATAGTTATACTCCTTTTTTAATTTCTGATTATGTCTAATTCTCATAAACCTATCAAAAATATACCACTTTACGCGCATATAACATAACTGTTTACAAATCCATCCAATGTCGCTTAATTGGCAAAAGCGTAGTAATGCGTACTTCCGCCGAGACCCCGAGCTGCTCAAAGGTTTATTCCTCAAATTGTCATATAATTACTTATTATTATAATGTTTTTTTCAGTTAGTGGAGGCATGGGGTGGACCTAGTAATCGTATCATGAAATCGCTGATTACTGACATTCTACGGCTTAGAAAACCAAAAATATCTTTCACTTGGGACAAGGTATCGTATTTTTAATATTTATTAATTAATAACTTAATTGCTGTAGTTTTACGACCCCTACCATCAACTGTCTTTCGAATTCTTCTTCTTCTTATCGTGTGTGTTAATGACTAACACTGTGTCAGAGTTTTTAAACCGCTTCAAAGGTCTCTGTCATGGTGTTAGGTAACGACCAATGTCAAATACAGTGGCCGGGACCGACGGCTTAACGTGCCCTCCGAAGCAAGGATCATCTTACTTATCAGACAGCCAGGTGATCAGCCTACAATGTCCTAACCAAACTAGGGCAACAACACAAAGTCGTTGCCCCCGCCGGGAATCGAACCCGCGACCTCCGGGAATGAGCCGAACGCTCTAACCACTACATCACGGAGGCAGTTTCGAATTTAATTCACATGAAAAGGTTTGCACACTGCCGCCTTCCTAAACTACGAGTCTTCTTCGGTCTGCTCCTCAAGTATTTGTAGTTCATCATAAATCATATCGTTCATTAGAAGCTGGTTTTTCCAGGTGGTGTGTATGCAGACGATGATGTTCGAGCTAGAACTGGTGAGGTACAGGGCGCGGATAGCAGGCGACGCACGCCGCGGCTCGCAGGGCGCGCGCTCCATCCTGCTGAAAGGGCCCATCTACTTACTGGAAGAGATCGATGCTCTCGTCTTTTTATGCAGCCCTATGTAAGTTTAGTAGGAAGTTGCTATTTATTGCCTCATCAATTTGAAATCGCTGTTTTTCGGTCTCCCTGACAGGCCAAATGACACACACAATATCACGCTATGTCAATGTTTAACGATGTATTCTTGACCTCGCTCCAGCTTCCTTTACCTTCGACAAGCTGAATTTACTAAGTATCACTTTTTTTTTACAGTTTTAATAACCTGGACGAGCTCCGTCAAGCGGGTCTCTACGTAGCCGACATGAACGCACACGGCCTGTCAAAACTAATGCTTCTGGAAGGTTGGCAACACCTATCCAGGCTGGAGCTGCTCTTTGAGAAGGCAGAGTCCAGGTCCATGTCTCTGGAGAAGTCCTGTCAGCTTCTAGACCAGTGGAAGAAGAGGAGTGATCAACTGCTCTATTCGATGATACCGAAGGATATTGCTGATCATTTGAGATCTGGGAAAGATCCTAGGACTGCTTGCCAGGTAAGCAAGCTTTGGAATTTTAAAAAAAATGCGTAGATAATTGTTGGTACACACCACATGTAACAAACACCTCTTTATATACAGAGCTCAGGGTTACAATACAAATAAAAACACCTTTATCAAAATGGGGACCTCATACATGATACCAGTCCTCATAGCATGACACCAATGACAGCATTTATCGAGCGCTATGTAGCGGAATCTGAGATTTATCTACAGCGCATGCCACAGGGGTAAAACCCGAAATCCATGGGGTTTTAATTGCAAATTAGTGTTTATCAAGTTAACTGTAGAGAAACGTTAAGTGTAATCAGTTTATTTTTGCTGTTTGCAGGCATTCGATAGCGTGACGATAATATTCTGCGGCGTGCAGCTGGCGACGGCAGACACGAGGGCTGACGTCATGCAGACCGTGGCCTACATGAACGACATCTACTCCAAGATCGACCGGCTGCTGGACTCGCACAAAGTTTACAAGGTTTCACAAATTTTCGCTCTGTAGGCAATATCTGTTCGATCGAGTGAGTGTTTTAGTGGAGAGAACTTACTAGTTTGTCATTAAAAATCAGAGAAGAAATCTTGAAAATGCCTCCCCTCAAACTAGATATATAGATCCCTCGCAGTACTTAGTAGAGTAGATACAGATCTTGCTGTGTGGTTTCCGGCAGAGTAGAATACGGCCACTCCGAGTCCTCCCATGGACGTCGTAGAAGGCGACTTAGGAAATATAAGCTAGCTAACAAAGCTTATAAACATCAATGAGATCTTTCCAACCCATCTGACCAGCGTGGAGAGTGTAGGCCATGTCCTCTGGCTGCTCTGGCCAAGTATGGCTCTGGTAGTACAGCGAGGGTCGTGCTCCTGCAGTGGAGACAAACAGACCTGATAATGATGATGACAGAAAGAAGATCTATCTTTGTGCCTTTTTCTTCTAATAATTTAGTTATAATAAATTTGACTAACTTTTGCCTCATTAAGTTTCTGCAATGTGCAGGAAGTGGAGCTGTTTCGGCAGAACAATAAAAGTACATTGATTGGTCAGCACCGCACTCGCATTTAGGTATTGTTTTTAGAGAAACGCCCGGATCTCTTGACATCTTCTAACAGCAGCCCGGAGGCTATTTAACGTTGTGCTTAGGAGTGCTTCAATCTTTTTTTCCTAATGATTTCAGGTGGAGACAGTAGGCACCGTGTACATGTTGGTGTCGGGTGCTCCAGAGCGACGTCGCGCCCACGCTGCATCAGCTGCCAGCGCCGCTTTGGCCATCGCTAGAGCTCTACCCATGCTTACCATAGGTAAGTAGAAAGAGTATTTCCACTTACATACCTCTTTGAATGTTAGGCTGCGTTTCCACTGAAGCGGAGCAGAGCGGAGAGGAGCTTAGTGGTGCATGAATTGACCAATCGCAATGCTCGAAATTTCCGCTCCGCTTCAAAGGAAACAGCGGAGCGGAGATTTCGAGCATCGTGATTGGTCAATTCATGCACCGCAAAACTCCTCTCTGCTTAGTCCTTTCGAATGTCTCAACGGAAAAAATCCGAGTGTCTAAGCAGGCCAAATTCGAGGGTTTGGACTGTTAGCTAATAAGTGGTTTTTTTCTTAAACGTTCCATGATTTAAAGGGACGTTAGGCTCGACCGCGTTTGCCATCGCTAGATGAATCATCGAATATTTGGCCAACCGTGTTGTCAGATTCTTCCAGCTAAAGGCTGACGTTGCTAATTTTCCCAGTGCTCAAGATAAAGTGTCACAATGATGCATACGACAACAATGTTTCAATTTTTTTAGGAATTCACTCCGGGCCGTGCCGTGCCGGCGTCCTAGGGCTCCGACTGCCGCGCTACTGTTTGGTCGGCGACACTGTCAACACCGCCAGTAGGATGCAGACCACTTCAGAGGTAAGTACCTACTAGTGAACTATCCACTAATGTAATATTTCTTCCATCTTTTTTACTTTGGAAGCTACCTAGTTCAGTAAAATCTGAGACCAAGTCGGGTAGAATTCGATCCTGCCTGTCCTTTCAGTTATAAGATAAAGTTTAAGCCCATTTCAGCATCGCTCTCAAATTCTTTAAAATACCTAGGTATACCAACTTAAATTAGTATTTCTGTAGTTTTATGAGTCTTTATATAATTTGATGGGTAATTTACGTCACCTGCCTTTACGCCATTTTTTACAGCCCGGTCGAATACAAATATCGACGCAAACAGCGAATGAGCTCCCTGCAGGGAAGTTCAGGCTGCGACGCAGGGGGCTAATAGAAGTCAAGGTACGTCACAATTACGAACCTCGTAAAACTTTATGTGTAAATGGCTACGTTTGAATTTTGTCGTGTCTCTCGAAGCACAAAGGAGCTAAAGATTAGGGGAACAGCAGACGAGCAACAGCTAGCCACCCTGGTCGGCGACTGTTGTAGACTGTCACGAACTGTTGTGCAACAGACCAACAGTCGCCGACCAGTGCGCAAGACATGCTTTCACTCGTCTGTAAGAGACGTACCTAAATGGGATAGGGACCCATTAAGGTTAAGTTCGCACCCAATGATGCATTCAAATTAGCATAGTAGCAAAGCAACATTGTTAAGTAGCAAAGCAAGTTCCCTTGCGGTAGTTCTTAACTATGTTTGATGAAAATCGTTTTGGCCGTTAAAAGTCAAGGGTAAACGCTTGAAAGTCGGGATTTTTAATTTACCTTATAAATAATATATTTGATGGCAGTACGGAAATTAATTCCACTTAACATCGGTAGGAATATATAGTTCCGCCACTCATCACAGATGGTGTCTCTGTGAAGTTTTTTTTTTATTTAACGTGGCAAATAAACTTGTCAAACATTGTGTTCAGGGCAAGGGCAACATGGAGACATTCTGGCTGGAAGGCGAGGTAGAAGAGGACAACCAAGACGAAGCCCTGCAGCTGTTCTCTGCGCTCTGTGGAGACAACTAGATACATATTATTCTTATTCCTATATTGTGCATTATCGAACAGGGGGCGATTCCAGATGGCGAGATTATAATGGCGTCATGGCCAACAAAGGTTCTGGCTCTAAGTACATATTGTACCTACATATTTTTTTAAAACAAGCAGCAGCAAACAACTGATGATTGCAGTGCTCGAAAGTGGAGTCACTGCAATCATCATGAATCAGTAAACTACAAAATTATTTCCTTAAAAAAAATTATGATTATAATCATGCGAATAATACTTTTACGTATGATCTTTCATCTTGAAAATTTCGTTTTGTTACCAAGGGTTAGAGTTTGTAATGTAACATGAAGTTAGAGGGTATTATTACTTACCTATACATTATCATTTTGATTCATGCCTGACTTATTATGACTTACTATATTTTATATACGTGTTCTGACATAATATAGGTACTGACACTATTTTAAGGACGAATTTAGTCATGATACTGAATAACTTTCTTCAAGAAATATTTTTTAAAGAAAATTATTGCCCTCCCATACAAGTAGGAAAACCGATCAGCAGGTCAATTTGTATGGAAAGCAAATATTTTTTTCATGTTTCTTTAAGTGCAATATCATGCACTGAATCGACTTTTAAAATAATTTCAGTATATTTCGTTAGACATTATATAGCAGCAAGTTCCACTATTTCATTTCCAGCATAGGCCAGAACCATTGATAGTGAAAACGCGACTCTGTATCTACGATTTTAGATGTATTAACAAATTATGTACATAATACCTCTACAATACATGCTGTAACAGAACGGTGAAGAGTATCTAGTCTGTAATAAATACTAGTATTGTATAGTACACTAGTACAGCACAGTAAAGCATTACGGGAAAATAAAGAAAAAAAACAGGGTTTTCAGGATACCAGATGGCAGCAGTACATACAATTCCATGTGTCAGGTCCAATCAACTGTTGTCATTGGACCATCGGTTTACAAGTTAAACAAGTTCGGAAGCTTCGCGTTATTTAAAAAAAACCTTTTGAAAAATGATTTTAATTAAAATAAAGAATTACACAACTATCACTAAGTTAACTATGAGGCGTTGATTTTGGAACGCACAACCTCGCTTGCCGAAGTACTAGCAACACGTCTCTACACTTAGAGCTAACTATGAATAATAATCTCGGAGGTTTTTTTTTTTTGAATTGTCATACATAGGTTGCCTCAGACGGCATTTCCTACTCCACCGGGCAAGGTTTGAGGAGCGAGCCAGAGGTTTGGCTTCCTATACATCCCGGAGGCTCTGAGGAGGGAGTTAAATAGGTACGCGTCACGCCATGCTAATGGTGGGGATTGCGTGGGTGTTCTTTAGATTTTAGGAGACGCTGAATGGTCTTTTGGGTGGATATGTGTTGTCTACTGTGTTACAAACTAATGGCTGATGAAATACCTACCAAATGTGGTTCAACAATATCCTATTATATTTAATTATGTTATTATTGGAATTCTCCATTGTTTATAGACAAAGAGGTATCGTAGGGTTAACATTGGCTTGTCTGTTATCTGATTCCATAACTAGTTATTTTGCCTGGTCAATATAACAGCAGATTATTGGAACTGATTTCAATGTGCACCATCTGGTGCCCCATATTTTTGAAAACCCTCACATTTCGTATCTCGATTTATTTATGGGCAAATTGATCCACAAATCAAACTAAGCATACCCTTTAAGCGATATACTAGTATCACCTTTCTGTAACACTCTGTAAACAACTAATAACAGGCTTAAAAATGAAAAGCATTGGTACTAAATAATATAGTATTTATTTCAACAAACGAATTAAATTCGTATTTTTTTGTATTTTTTTTGTATATAGTGTAATACAATAAAAATAGTAAATACAATAACATTAGGTATTTTGCGTCTTAAATTGAAAATTTATAAATAAATGTTTTTAATACTTACTAGTTTCTTAGAAGTCTTGAAATAGTTCAGGACATAACCTTACAAATTGCAGATTATTTACCAAGACCACTACAATCTTAATATAAGACGCGGACTAACTTACTTTAGTACTTGGTATAATTAATTACAAGAGATAAGTTTACTCCCGGGCATATTGGGCGCATTGCACAATGCCGTATATGTCCATTGTTAGGGCAAAAACATTAGCAAAAATGTTATCTACTTTTTATTAAAATAACTACATTTGAGTGTGCACAAAACATAATTAGATTAGGAATAATAAATTGACAATGAAAAACAAGAAATTGATATTGTTACCTGGTCAAGACCCACAGGGCATCATATGATGCGGCTTCCATTGTTTTACTATTGTGTCTGGTATTGGCGGATCTCAACAGGTAAGACCCGGACGACATTTATAAATGTCCACGTTCATTGTCTTACTATTGGCGGTAACGGAACGGTTAACTCTGTTTGCCCAATGCGCCCCTTTTGCCCTCGACCGATCACTACTCTTTTATCACTCAACTTTATTTGGGTGAATTCCAAACCGGTCCTAAAGTCTGCGTTTTATAATAAGACGGAAAAACGTCTTACATTGCATTAGCCACCTGAGCCGATGATGAGGGTTATTATATATATGCGATCTGATGTTTGTTTTTATTGTTGCTCGGGGTTTAAAATACAATTTTACGCCCGCCCCTGGTCAGAAACTTGGAGCTTGGGGGACGTAAGTGTAATTAATACTTCTGCTACTAAGTATATTTAGACAATAATCGTAGTCAAGTTATTATGGTTCAATCCAATGTATACCTTATATACTTATCGTTAGTACATGTTTTTGTTTAATTTATAATGAAAACTATATTCTGTGTCACGCAAATTATATAATTCAATCTATGTGACGCAGTTTTATTTGAGCATGCCTATTTACTTTGTATTCCTTTATAAATTTAGAATTTAGAAAAGAGGGAAAGATCATTGACGAGTACCAGAAAAAGCCAAATGATGGACAATATGTGGTAAATATGCCGAGCATGGATTTAAATTTACAAACATTGTTTTGTTAATTCAGGAAAGTAGGTAAGTGTATATGTTCATACTAGTGCATATACTCATTTCTCGTAGTATTTTTGACTCTTTAAGTTAATCCATCGTTCTGTAACTTTGTTTCGACTGTGTTAGTTGCCAACACAACCGGAATCAATGGTGTTAGGTGCCCTTTAAAGTTATATTGATGAGCAACGTGCATTAAATATATCTAATTTTTAACCCCTATGTTTTCATGTAACTATTTAATAATTTTACTACAGACCAAAATTGTCTAAGGATCTATTTTAAATTTTACATAGTAAATATTACATGTTCGAATAAATATATCTAAGTTATCTCAATCAAATGTAGTCTAAATCGATACTAGAAATCCTTATTGGCACTAGAAAATACTTTTGGGACGGTGGCATTGCAACTTTGGCCCTAAGAAAAAACAAGTCTTTAATATAGAATCATAAACAAAAATGTATATACTGTTACAAAAAACATGTAAATATTCAATTGTAGTACATATGTAACACAACATATTATTGTATTTTAAAACACGATAACATTTATAAATAATAGTTGTTTATAAGTCTAAAAACGACTGATCAAACAAAACAATATACAAATGTGCAGTTATGAGTTGTCGAGATACATTTGACCCTTTTCTACCTTTGTCCCTTAAGTATCGGATTTGCAGTCCTTGCAGTGTATTAGTAGGTATAAACTCAACCTCTTTTCAGCTCACGTCAAAAACCCGACTGCGTGAATATTTTCCAAAATAAAATGGAATTTCTTATATTAAATTACTTTTATACATATACGTCGTACATATATCCGTAATCCTTTTATAAAATCTATATTTTAGTATCGGAATTAACAGATTTTGAATAAAAAAACGGAAAGATAATTTGACACCAAAATTGCACCATATTGTTTTATTTTTGATATATCCAGTGCCACTCCCACGACTAAGAAGAATCTAACACCTCTCAGGCTTAAATTAATTAGGCCGTTTAGACCGCATAGTGCCAAATAAATTTACATACATACACCCAAAAAACATAACCCTCCTTATAGCGCACTCGAATCCTTTTTTTTTGCGGGAGTACTTTTAATATTTATTTGCCCTCTGCCCAGGCTAACACCGTCTATACAATCCACCACTGCTTAAGGGACAAAGATGTGATAGTAGGTACGTATGAACGTAGATTAACAAGTCTTAAAACTGGCCAGACAGACAACTGAGGATAGATTAAGGCACTAGGGTTTCATGTACACGACGTAAAGAAAAAAAAACAAAATCTTCACAATATACAATGAACAATCTTATAAAGGACATTGGGTAAAGAAAAGGTCACTTTTCAACTTAAATTTTCTGAGCAAATATACTTTTCAAAAGATTAAGGGCGGATTTCACCGTTGAAGTAAAACGCGATCAATTGAAGCTAAACTCGTTTACGCACGTAAACTGGTTCCTTTGGATTTCACCGACAAAAACTAATCGCGATTAAGGCTAAACGCGTTTAACAATCTGAACGTCCGATATTGGCCCTTCTAAACGCGTTCAAGTAAACAAATTTCAAGTCAATGCCGTCGCGTAATACGGGCCGGGAGCGCGGGAGATTTGACAACTTTGATTGACAATATTGAAATGGGTACATACTTTTTAATTTACGTTCCGTTCCTCCGCGATTCTTTACCGGTTTTAAATCAATGAGTTTTGCTTATCAGTTATTCATCTTTTCTGCGTGAAATGAAAACTATCAAATTACTTTTATTGTAATCTGTGCTTTTTTGTCTATGAAATTAGGTGAACTTCGTTTTCGTAAACGCGATCAAAAATTAGCTCCAAATTGTTGGTGAAATTCATTTGAAGTTGATCGAGATCAAATCAAACATTTGAACTCAGTTATGTTAAACTCAGTTTTGCTAAACTCGTTTAGCAATGAAAACGATGAAATCAGCCCTTACTTTACTTCTCTACGCCTTGAAGTATGTTATATAATACATAATGTAGATTTATTTTATATTTCAACCGTGCGAAATTTTTCCTAAGTGCGACTTTTTATAATAAGTATGCACAAAACGAGGCTTTATCACCTAGGTATCGCTAAGTTCACTAAAGATTAACAAATAAATTTGTGGAACTCGCCACATTGCAGAAAAAAATGGAATTAAATTTAGCATGGGACTGCCCATAACACAGATTAAAAAACAACAGATGGCGCCATCATTTCAAGTTCATAAACATATTTGATGTCCTAGTTACAATTTTTAAGATAAATAACACATTTGAATACTTGGTTGATGCCTCTACTGACTTTCACTCAGTGTCCTTACAAAAATTGCATTCAATGTTGAATAATCTATTAGGTCCTTGGGGGCCTTCGCAAGTTTTATACAGGCTCCAACAATTATAATTCGTATTCTTGTAGTTATTGTTAAAATTAATCTTATTTACATAAAACAATATTGCGTAAGTGACAATAAAAAGTTCTAAATGGATTCTAATTGTCTATAAATATCATGCAACTTGATTATTAAAAGATTTACTCCATAGTAAGTACATCGTTTAGAAATATCAAGTAGGTATGTATAACATTATATAAGTGAGGTGTTCAGTCTTCTAATTTTATGCGAAACCTACAGCCAGAATTCATATATACAAGATTTCAATTACAATATACAAGGATACAACTTTTTATACTTTAACTTTCTGGCATATTATTATGCTAAGTAATAATTTCAAACGAGCAGATTGAAATAAGTAAGTATCACAATTCGTAGTGTAGACTTATTGCATATACACTTAAATCTAAGGAATGTGGCTTAAGTCTATAGGGTCGAGACGAGGTTATTTCTTAAAGAGAGCTGTAACTTCCTCAATCGTTCTGTTCTTAGTTTCAGGCAGTTTGAAGTACGTGAATACAAAGAATAAGATCAATAGGACTGTGAAAGGCAAGAAGACGTAGTTGCCCAAAGCCTCGGACATCGGGATGAAGCTCAAACCGACAATGAAGTTGGCGAACCAATTAACGAGCGCACCCACGCTGACGGCCGCGCTCCTGGCGCCCTGGCCGAACAGCTCCGACAGAATCATCCAAGGAATCGAGCTGGGACCTACTCCGAAGAACGCTACGTACAAGAACGTAAAGATCACGGCGAAGATGCTCATAGTAGTATTGTCCTCATAAGTGAAGAAAGCGATGGTCATCAAAACAGAGAACAATGTCATACCGCCCAATCCGCACAACTGCAGAGTCCGCCTGCCGAGGCGGTCCATCAGAGGAATCGAAACCAGCGCCATTATAAACAGCATGCTGCCGACACCGATCGAAGCTAGACGAGCTTGCTCCTCCTCAATGCCTGCTCTTTGGAAAATGGTGGTCGAGTAATACAGTACAGCATTGATACCTCCTAGCTGCTGTGACAGGTGCATGACAATACCGATGATTAGCGGCGTGCGGAGGGCCTTGATACTAAACAAATCTGGGATTGAGAACTGAGCTTCTTGTTTCGCAGCCTGATCTTCCACGTGCATATCATTAATTTCATCATTGATTTCTTCGGTTCCCCTGATTTTTGTGAGGGCTATCCTCGCCTTCTCTTCGTCGCGGACAGCGAGCAGTAAATATCTGGGCGATTCAGGAGCAAATGGCAACATCAAGCCCTGCAGCGCTGACGGTATGACCGCCAATCCGAGCAGCCATGGCCAACCTTCGTCACTCCCAAGGATTACGTCTATCCCTAAAATTTGCCCGCCAACCATTCCAAAGGCAACGGCCAACTGATTTACAGTACCGAACGCTCCTCGTAACCTCAGAGGTGCAACTTCTGAGACATAAGTCGGCGAAACGGTCGTCGCGAATCCACAGTTGACGCCGATGATGAATCTGCCAATGATAAGCATCTCGACGGACGATGCCGTCTTGCTGAAGCCCATGAGGACCGCTCCGATGAGGCCTATGACCGCGTTAATAAGGAGGGCTCCTTTTCGGCCGTACCTTTCCGAGAGCCAGCTAGCGAGCGGACAACCGATCATTCCACCAACGGCGAATATACTGACAATGACACTGAAGATGAGGCTGGGCGAGGCTTCGTATTCCTCTCTGATGAAGTTCTCGATGAAGGTTCTAGGGGAGTTAATGACGCCGGTGTTGAAGCCGAATTGCAGCATGCCGAGTACGGCTGCGCTGACGGCGTACAGCAGCGCGCCGGTGGTCTCGCCCGCCATCTTGCTGCGACGAGTGGCCTCTGGAATGAGAAAATTGTAACGTTAAGCAACATATCAATCAGTGATTAGATTGGTAACCACTGCATCAACCAGCCCGGATAAACACTTGAGAAAAACTGATAATGCAATGATATAACTGGCCAAAATTTTAGAAGACCTGATACTAATATTCGTATTATTACATAATATTTTGAAGGTATAAGTGCGACTGTTGACGTGAGTGGTGCTGATAAAATATCGAGAATCCTGAATTTAATGTTACAGTGGCTAAAAATATTATAATCTCGGCATTTTGTTAAAAATCATATTGAGAGTATATCGATACTAGATATTTTATACCTAATCAGTATACGACTGTACAAATAAATATACGTAAATAATAAGACTACGTTAATAAAATGATTAAATCGTATAACAGGTCGATTAAAATCTCCACAATCAGTTAAAGTCGGCAAAGCAATTTATTTACTGTACTATATTATGAAATCTTAAACCATCTATAGGTATATGGATCTAATCATGAATAATCCATTTTGATAAAATATAATAACGCACAAGTAATGACAAAAAAACAGTAAAGTTTTTCAAGGTACCCAATCTCATAGTATCAAGGAAGGAAAAGACAAGCAAAGAATGTTACTTCGCCTTCCATGATTACTGCTAATGTAAAAGATATATATATTTGATTTAGAAGGCAGAATACACGCCAGCGCCGATATTTTCCTAGCATAGAACAGGTAGGACTGGACCATCCCATCACTTATTGTGGATGTCGTAAGAGGCGACTAAAGGACTAAGCATAAAAATCTCGTTCCACAACTGAATTCCCAAGGAGGGCTGACATAGAGAGGCGGTGGGCTTTAAACTTTTTTGTAAAAAACCATTTTTAAAGCCAGTTGTAAAACTAGGTATACCCAAATCGTTTAAACTGTTACGGCTATGTCTTCTTGACTTCGCGTAGTCTTCAGCATTCTTGGAAAATGTACTCCGAAGCAGCCGCGGATGCAACCGGGAACGCGCTAAGATTAAGAGGATTGTGTAGTGCCGATATACGTCGTGAGTAGGTATTTGCAAAAATTATATCTGTTTCACGCAGCTTTGCCTTCTGACCCGTATTGTGCGATAGAGAGAGATGCAATTCCTAGAGACGATTGCCTATTTTTACCATCTAAAATATTGATTCGGGCGATAACGTTTCCACTCCCCAAAACTTTAACTAAATGAGGCAATGTTGGTGTCATTCGATTCGGTGCACTTTAAGGCTGTACTGTTTCTTTTTTAGTAATTCGGTTTAGTTTAATTTAAATAAATTAGAACAGTTGAGGTATTTTTTTATTAAAAATTATGGATATTGAGATGCTCATAACTTTTGTCGTAAGCAATATATCTAATATATCATCAACAACATATAAAAAATATAACAAAATTAATAAATATATAAGGACAAATTACACTGATTGAGCTAGCCCCAAAGTAAGTTCGAGACTTGTGTTATGGGATCTAACTCAACGATACTATATTTTATAACAAAAACATATATAGATAAACATCCAAGACGCAGGACAATTTGAAAAAGGCCTTTTTCCAACTTGCCCTGACCGGGGATCGAACCCGGAACCTCTGGGTGGCGGACTAGCATGGTGACCACTACGCCACGGAGGTCGTTTACTGTTGGCATATTATCTTTATGGCATAAATTTTGCACGGTGATGAATTGACTGTAGCCAGAACTAATAGTCAACGAGTGTGTGCTATATATGTATTGTAAGGAAAATGCCAAGACTGGGAAATGTGTATTAATGACAGATTGGCGATATTACAGAATCAAGAAAAGGAAAAAATACAATTCAAAAGTAGTTTTCTAACATCGCATTTCAAACTACTAGTTATGTACCTATTACACTTGGAAAAAAATTGAAATATTTTAGCTATGTATGTCGAAACAAAACACTCTTCCGGACCAGAAAGTTGAATATTAAAAAAATGTTTAGATTGCGTAAAGTTGAATTTTTTGAATTTTGTATCCCAAAATGTGAAAAAAAAAACAAAAGGTTGAACCTAGCACAAGATTTTGCATTGTTTAAAAGTATGGTTAAAATATTAACACACAAAACGTCTGCCTTGTTGATGAAAAATGTCCGTTCTGCCGTTGAGTTATAAACAAAGAGGATGCTTATAGTCCTAAAAATTTGATCGTAATGTTTATATGAACGGAACACAATCCGGTTTTCCGGATGATTATAATTATTTTTAATTACCTATTATGTTATATACCTACAAGGTTATAAACTTTTAACAAATTAAAATACTCACGCAGATGAAAAACACGCCTGCCACTAATCAAATGATCAATTTTGTATACTGCGAAGAGTTATCTGCGACTACTTTATGATATCTTTATCACAATGCAGATACCGAACTCAGATCTTTGGTTGAAGATAAATATTGCCGCATATCAAAATTATGAAATAACCAAGTGCAAATCGGACTCGCGCAAGAAGGAATCCGTTTGTTGTATGAAAGCCCCCTTAAATATTTATTTTATTTTATTATAATTATTTATTTTTAAGTGAATATACAACTGAATATTCTCTGAATGTTTCAAGCGTATACCTTACCTGGGTTATTATCAAGCAAAAACTGCGCAAAAAATTCGCGAATGTTGTATGGGAGCCCCCCTTAAAGGATTATTTTATTCTGTTTTTAGTATTTGTTGTTATAGTGGCAAAAATTTGAAATTTTCAACTGTCGAGCTACCACGGTTCATGAGATACAGCCTGGTGACAGACGGACGGACAGGCAACCGTTTTTACCTTTTGGGTACGGAACTCTAAAACTGCCGACAATCAAACATAACAGAAAACATTAGAACAAATTTTGTTATACCTACCAAATATGCAAAAGCAACAGCTTTAGTCTTCCGTTTGTCGATCTAGCACACCAAATAAATCTCACCCGTCACAATTAACTAAAAATAAAGTTTTTTAATGACCCCTGCTACAATCCTAAAGTTTCTTTCATGTCCCTAAGAAGTAGTAAAAAGTTTGTAAGTAACAAATCGTTAATATTATTATTTTCTTTACGATTTGTCGCTACCCGGTGTATAAACTATTGAAACTATCCACATATCATGTCAAGGTGCATAACATCTAACAAGCGGCATGACAATGTGTACTAAGCTGTGGTTTATGTTTTTTTTTCAATATTTATAGCCTAAGCAAGCTATAAAATGTAGATGCGCCTATTGTTTCCGTATAACCAAACGTGACAAATAAAAAAAACTGCCTTTTAGGTAACCTACTTATGCAAGCATAGAAGTAGATTTTTTTTACTGCGTAAAAAGACCACACTAGCCGAGTGCGACAGATAATATGGTATCGTACTGCTTTACCCATAGTTTGTGTAGTAGGTAGAAATAGAAGCCATAAAAAGTTACACAGAAATATTTCGTTTCTGGTCACATTTTACAATACTCTATATCCATCTTATACCTTCTAAATTTATGTATGCAAGTCTTGCACTTTTCAGTTTTTTCCTCATCCAAAGCAGGCATTATATGAGTGCCGCCTATTATTTATGACATATTATTTTATTTATTAATTTAACTTTATTACAAATATAATAGGCGCATTTAAAGCTACCTTTACGGCTTTATCTACCAGTCAAGTCAACCCATTGGTGACGCAGAGAAAACGAAGTCTAAATAAAGATTAGGAGAAAGTAGATATCTTGAGAAAAGGAGACATTAGAAAAACTTAAATAACAACGGTCAATGCAGTTATTACATAAGATGTACAATTGTATGTGATTAGTCCATTAGTCTCCTCTTCGAATATCAAGAGATGGAGCGGTCCTATTCTAGGGCGAAAACCACACGGCAATCACTTGCATGCCACATTACTTAGCAGATATCAATGGCTGCAAAGCCACTTTTGTCATCATTATCATCAATAAATTTAAGAACTAGGTTCTTGTCGGTGGAGTATTTTCCATGTCTCCCTATTTTCTGCTAAATGCTTGACCTCCTTATACGACACAACTTTTGCCTTTTCTTTTACTTCATCCATGAACGACCTTCTTGGCTTCCACTTTTGTATAAGACAATTTTTTGTTGTTGTTTTTTTTTTATTAACCTGTACTGTCCCACTGGATGCAAACCGCTCTAGATCGGTCATTTTGGAAATCTTTGGGAGAGGCCTATGTCCAGCAGTGGACGTTGTGCGGCTGAAATGATGATGATGATGACTGTCCCACTGCTGGGCAAAGGTTGTTGTTGTTATAAGCTTTTATTTAACTTGCAATGAATCTTGTATGTATACATACATGTATGAATGTTTGTTTAGGTCAAATCTTACAACTCAATTTTTAACCGGTGATCCTCAACCGATTGAGCTGAAATATTGCATACTTGTGTCATTCGGATGACAATACATTATTATGAGCTGTTCTGATGATGAAGGCGCAATATTCGATTGAACTCAGTTATAAAACAACATAACCTCATTAAGTAAGACTTCTTTGATTTGTCTTGACAAGCGGTTTATGGTAGACGATGCCTAGGGTCTGATCACGGGGACGGAAGGTTGTCGATGGAACTCAGGATAAAACGACGCAACTCCATCGAGTTTGAGCTTATTTCACTTGTCTTATAAGAACTTTGGCCCCACAAAAAATGTTTTTTTTAAAGTTATTTTATCTATGTGTCATATAATCTGCTGTTTGACAACCTATAACAGTTTGGCATTACAGCTCAGTTTTGTAAAACAGCTGAAAATCGTTTAGCTGGATTGTCAATGTATTACGTTTAACCAAGTGAATAAAATACGAGTAACAAACGCAAAACTAAGAGAATAACAAAAAAGATCGTTTAATATATTTATACCTCAATACATAGATACTAAAACTAAAGCTTGAATTAGAACATTTGAATCACGAAAGGTCAAATAGTTTTCTAATTTGAGTTGCAATAGCAACACAACAAAAACTGCGAGTGAAGCAACAGGTCGCTACAACACAGTCTGGCTGTTCTACACTACGTAGCCTCAACGATAAACACATTTACTGTTTCTTTTATTAAAGTTGAGAGTTAAGAGAGGTTTTACAATCTCTCTCGGATTATCTTTCTGTAGCTGTTACCTTTTTAGACACTCTGGGGACAACTTAAGTTTACGCCCAAATTAATAATTCATATACAACGTGGCATACATACCCGTAATTAATCGAACCACGGGCTATACTTGATCACTTTATTATAATGATAATAAAATAGCAATCGACAACTAAAACGGCATTTCCACTGAAAAGTGTTCAGCCGCCCGGGCAATTCGTATGGGAATGTCATTTTTTTGTTTTTCAATGTTTTTTTTTTATATATGCAGTGCTTAGATTTTGGGACAGTGGTTAGATTTATTACGGATATTTCCCTTACACGTTCTATGTATTCATCAAGTTAGCAGCACAAGCCTATTGAAATATGTATGTACAATTTATAAACACTCATACATATTAAAAGACAAGTAGTGTTATGATACACAACAAAATATAATATTGTGAAATAATACTAGTGGACGAGCAGCTTTGAAGTGAACCATATCAGTCCTAAAACCGGTCTGATAAACATGTCGGTGCCGATAAATATCCAGACTGGCTTTGCTACTGTCCCGTGGATACCGGCGTTGGTATGTAGCCATTTGGGTACTGTCTATGAACCAGCGTAGAGTGTAGGCCAAATCCTCTGGCTGCTCTCGCCAAGTATGGCTCTGGTAGGACAGAGAGGGTCGTGCTCGTGGAGTGGAGACAAAAAAGACCTGATGTTGATAATGATGATGTGAACTTGTCTATAAATATTTTTTACAAACAATAAAACCGACTTAAATTCCTATCTATCCATATTTGTAGATAAATAGAAGCATCCACTGAAGATAACATAATCTAAGTAACAAGTCAAGCCACAAATATTAAAGGACAGTCTTTTTTTAAATGGCGACAACAACATTGGTTCAATAACATTGTTGTTTTGATTTGAATGTCACGCACGCATCAGTCACAGCACAGATGAGACGGTACCCTCGACATGTGGATTTGTTAGTGTTTATTTACATACCTGGTTGTCTTGTAAATGCAGGCAGAATCTCTACCTATAAATTAAAGCATGACCGCGCGGTGAAAACTGCATCACAATTGGAATTCGAAGCATTCACCTCACCGCCGTCCGAGCTCGAGACGTTCCACTCTATTATTTTACCACTTTCGCTATCGGAGCTATTCAACTTCGTAATTAAGTATAAGTATTGATTTTGAATTATCTACGGAACGGTAATACCATAATTTTTGATATTTTATATAGTTTTCTTCATTTTAACATCAGTTTATTTTCTGTAGTTTATTTATATTTAATGCGCCGTGTTGATTCACTTCTTCAAACGACAGTTTAAGTATCAACAAGATAATATTAATATGAGCAGTAAAAACAACAGCGTCATTACATTCATTACAAACAACAATATCGATTTATACTTTAAAAAAATACCTTATACTTCTAAATTACGTAAATCTTTATCATCAAAGATGTTTGTTTACTTTCTTTACGTCAACACGCAATGGATGGCATGCAAGCAAATGAACATATTGTTTAATCAGCTAACCCAAGTATTGAGTTTATACAAAAAATATATTCTTATTCATTCTAAGCGTTTCTCACAGGAATGTCTAACATCTGTTTCATATCAGAACTCCACGTCAAGTCGGTGGACGGTGGGAACTACTATAGGTCCCTAACTTTGGCTTCGTACAATATTATAACTTTAATTAATAGAGGAACAACAGCGTGTACCTAAGTATGTACTTGTAAATGTAAACTTTGCAAGGGTATCCCAACAGAGAACACTAACTACTAGAAAACTACAAGTAAGTTTCTGATTGATGTAACTAAATAACGTAAGTTTTGATATTGTTCAAGGACTGGCTGATAAGACACATAACAAGCAATGTTTTATAAACATTAAGGCAGGTGTATGCCCCATATCATTATAAACTTAACAAATATAATGAAGGTTAATTACTTTAAAGCATATTTTGCTTTGTTTTGTTAGTTAATATTCCGGATTTGACTCGTGTATATTAAACATCACCTCAAGCACCCTTATACATTTAAATTTTTACCTCTGTTCGGTAAGAGTGACGAAACTGATAAGCGCCTATGCAGCGGTCTGCATAGCATAGGTGCTTGTTACTGCAGGTAACCGACCCTTTTAATCAAAATTATTTATTTGCTTAAATACAGAACATAATATGTCAAAGATATAATAAGTATCGTGTATTATTCTAATGTGCATTTTGGTGGTCTAAGTAGGAAACACTCAATGGCATACAATTCCATCATTACTGCCAAGAAGGATGGTATCACAATTATCATCCGACCCTCACCGATGGGGAAAACCGCAGAGTTTGTTTAAAAACAAAACAATGTCACAAACAAACAGTTTGGCACCGATTTTCTAGCAGGTATTACAAAATCACGCTGACAAAACTGGTTAATGGTAAGTATAAAAACGTAACAAGTATTTAATTGAAACAGTCAATGCAGAACGGAATGTCACACACAACTCACAGGTAAAGAATCAACTTAGAATGCTCAGATATGTTTATGATAGTAAGTATAATCTAAAATCTGTTCAAGCATAGTACTTACGTAGAAATGAAAGTTTTACGAGCACAGAACAAGTAAACACGACACTGACACTACGTCACTTCGATCGCAGGCGACCAGTAGAAGCGGCCGACCGTAACACACTGCCAGAAGGCTGTCTACTTGCTTAAGGCTGTATGTACATTGTACATAGTGTTGTTATGGAAAATTTTATTACTGCGTCTTCTTCAGTTTCTTCTTTATAAAAACTAGCTGTGCCCGTGGGCTTCGCTCCTCGTGGGAATTTTGGGATGAAAACTATCCTATATCCTTCCCTGGTCCCTGGGTATCAAACTATATCCATATCAAATTTCAACTAAATAGGTTCAGTGGTTAAAGCGTGAAGTGGTAACAAACAAACAAACAAATATACTAACTCACTTTCGCATTTATAATATTAGTAGGACAGGATAGGATTAGTAGGATAGGTAGGATTATAATTAGAAATTTAAATTCCTTTAGAAAATGTTGGACAGAAAGTTAGATCAAAATACATTGATAGGAAAAAATATGAGCATGAGTGTTCGACTACATATTTATAAAGGTTCTTGTAACTCCGCAGATACTGTAAGACCAGTTGATCCAGTACATTTAAATAAAATCTCTATTAAAACTTAAACAGGCTATGGATATTTATATGAAAAGATTGGTTCATTACATATTCTACATCATTATAAAACATCTACTCAGATACCAGTTTAATTTGCGAATATTCGTTACATTTAAATAAAGGAATAAGAAAAATTCTATGGAATCTTAGCCTTATCCGGCCATAACTCCACGATCACTTGTAATAATGAAAGCATTTAGAACTTTATCGCGCGCGATGGATTCTTGTGTTTCCTAATCAAGAATCTTAATTAGAATTCTTCAATTGATTCTTACTGTTTAGGTGATAAGTATATTGAACAAGAGTATGTGTGTGAAGTTCTGCAACATCGAAAGCGTTATGAACACTTAATAATTAAATAATGTTTTGTGAATAAAGAATTAAATTGTTTTTCAGTCACTATCTAGGATTTCAGTACGGTTTAGATTTGGATTCTGCGATCCAAAACTCGCCCAGGATACCGAGTTTCAGTCTTAGAATGTCAACTACTCCTCCGTGGTCTAGTGGTCAAGATGTTCGCCTTGTGATGCGGAGGTCGTGGTTTCGAATCCCACTGGGAAGCATACTTTGTGAAGTTTTTTCTAGTCTGGTTAGGATTGCAGGCTTGAATCACCTGATTATCCGAAAATAAAGATGATTCCGGAAGGCATGTATAAACTATGCGTTAGCGTTTGCTTAACCTATCCAAGGATTAGTTATGGTTTATTCTTTGGGTTGCGGAGTAACTTCGTCAAATCTAACTAGGTTATACCTAGGTTAGGTAGCGGACCCCTATAGGATGCAACCAGAAATACGCTCGGAAGATGATTCCTGCAAGAGCCCAGAGGTTCGGCTCGGGCGTCACCGGATGTGCCACTAGGCTTAGTTTTTCGTGAATTCATTCAAACATTGTTTACGAATAAATTAACACGAAAGTTGGAATGGAAATAATAAGAACTTTATTCTAGAATCAAAATGCTACACTAATTCAAGAAAACTGTCTGCGCACTGTCTTTATAATTGTAAAACCGGTCTGTATCTAAATGCATTTGCATACACACGGCCGACTTTATTCTTTGACGAGGACATAAACATAAAAGTGCTAATGTTGTACTCGTATTAAACAATAAATAAAATACTATAAGTACAGTCAAAGATATAGTATAGTAAAAAATATTTATGGATAAGTCTTGGAAATATGCCAAAAATGGAGAAGAGAAATACTGGCAGGGGATTTTCTAGATATATTATTAACAATTTTTTTATTTATTAATAAAACTGAGAATGTATAATATCTTATTGAATACTGACTGAGATTTTACTTTAATTTATTTTATTTTATTTATGTGTAGTTTAAAAACTAAAATTGGCTTTGCCCCTTACACTACCGATTATAAATAAATATCTATTTTTTGTTTGAATATTTATGTATTAGGTGGTCACCTGACAAGTATTCAAACAAACAAAGAATTTCCCTAATCGGTCCAGGCGTCTTCGAATAATCTCCTCCATTTTAGAAGTCGGTTAAAAAAACAAATCTTTAACATATTCCTTGCTCTTATCAGTTCCTATTTACAGGCTTATGTTTGGTTAAACTATCTTGAACAAATAATACCTCAGTTGCTATTTTTCCTCCAAACCACACACGATTCACGCAAAGCAAAACCTTTCTTTTTGTCACTTCCGTGCGTGACTTCCGCTCGTATATTTCGTCTGGTATCTGATACGTTTTGTCTGGTACCTGATGCAGGAGAACAGGGGTTATCTAAGTCGGAAGACTATGTGGAATATGGCCGGTTTGTGGTTTAAAGGATATAAATAGATAAAGACAAGAAGTACAGTCGGCATTATTACTACTAGTCAATAGAATAGCGTGGTTTCGTTATTGGGTCGCTTCAGCCACCTTTCGACTCCATCATCAGACGAGATCTGTGACATCAATGAGCATATTGCATTGTCATTCGATTTACATTTCGATGTTACCTAATACTTAAACCAGGAAGTGGGTAAAATTTTGCCTGCAAGAGTCAACTACGTAAACTATTATAGAACAGCCGAGACCAACGGCTTTCGAAGCACTGAGAAGCTCAAGATTATTTTTTTTACTCTTATGGTCATCCATCCTAGTAATGAGCCGGGACACCGAGCTCCTTACAAGTTACGATAATTTACTATTACTAATAATAAGTAACTTACTATGTAAACTATATTACAAACGCACGAACTAAACAATCATTGCAATTAAAATAAGAGCTTATAAACAGATGGACTTCAGCCTGCATCAAAGCATTTGCGAGGGTGGACGCCTCAGAGTTCTGGACAACAGATTCACTAGAGCGAAACACCTGCGGCTGATGAAAATGTACCGGTAATGGTGGAGTAGTCGGTCTATCCACCGGAGCATTTTATTTTTGGACTTCTAACGCGATTTCTGACAACGTACCTTGATCAAAGGAGTCTACGTCTACAATTACTTAGTCAAGATGAAGTGGCCAGTAATAACATGTGATTACTGATTACCTATTCAAAGATACACGGAAAGGAAAACACTTCAACAAACTAGATGATAATGTGTTAAAAATCAGCGCAAACAAACATCAGAAAATGGAAAATCCAACGCACTCTACAATCACTGACCAATATGAAATGGTTTACAAATAACATTTAATTACTTAACTCTTTAATGAAACTCGGAAAATACTTCAGCAACTAGTAGGTCGGTGTTACACAATAGTTCATTTGCGCAGGGATTCGTAAAGGATAAAGGATTATATAAAGTTACTCGTTAGTACAATGGTTATTCATGACTAATGACTAATTTGCTAAAAGCTGTGGCATTTATTGTCAAGTGCGACTGTTATATAATATTCTATGACATCGTTATATTTATGATAGAAAGCTCTGAATAATATTCAAATTTAAAATATTAAAATTTTTATACCCCATACATCCATATATATTCAGGCATTTCTAAGTAAACGATGAACTAAAAAAAAGAAAAAAACGATGAAATAAAGAAACATAAACATACATAATAACATGAACCTTAACCTAAACACGTCCTTTTTCGTTAAAACTTACTCCTTTCATGAAAAAAGCGTCTGCAAAGGTAGGTATAAGTATAAGGTTTAAAACAATGTTTAGAAAATGTTTATAATTTGAATCCTTCATTATATAAAATTTTTACTGTAGTTTTATTATACACCGCACACCATGCAAACCAATGTTTATAATTTAAAACCTCCATTATATAACAGTTTGACTTTAGTTTTATTATACACCGCACATCATGCAACCCACATTCGTCTGACATAAACCAATATTTTAAACGACTTCACGGCATTTAAATATGCAGCATAAGAAAATCAATTCTTTTTAATATGTACCCTGCTACGAAAACGTGTCACCCTCTGTGGTTTTCCCGGAAAATACTGCCTGGTGTCACACAAAACCCCAACCACAACAAAAATACAATTATAATGCTTATACTTTAGGTTTTAACCGATTTTTTTTTTGTATTTGGCTGTTATTTTAATTTTATTATGATGTAGTGCAATTTATTACGTCCCTTCATACGTTATGTCCCTTCCACGTTGTATTATTTAGGCTGCCAAAAGGCATCTGACATGCGAGCGGAGGAGCTCGAGATTTTTTATGCATTTTTTTACTTGTAGTCAACCATTGAAAAAGCTACATACTACTGTTACTACTATTTCCGTAAATAGATTTTTCATCCACGTAGTTCAGCTATCAACATTTTCAAAGTTAGGACGAGGAAACATCTCATTTTCACGATAAATGTATAGTCCGATTAGTAGGTCGTTCCCTAACGCCTTATCTCGACACAAAGCCTGTGACCATCCCAAGAATTTATTGGAATTCTTCCCTCCTTTCGATTTCTCATTATTTATTTATGAGGTCTCTCTAATCTTATTTAAGAATTCTTGGATTTAAATTATAATGAAAATCTATGTGTATTGTGTCTTCACTGCGCTGTTTAGCTCGACTTCATGCTTAAGAAGTATAAATTCCGATCTAGATCCAAATATTAATTAATGAAATAATTCATTGAATGAAAAATATGGAAGTCTATTCTAAAAATTTAAATCAGTAAATGTGGGATTATTTTGATCCGAAAATTTGTAGAAATGGGATCCTGTAGACATGGAAATCAGTAAAAATGGGCACCTATTGAAACGAAACCCTGAAGAAATGGGAGTATGAAAATATGAGTATAATCGATGTTATGTATAGGCATGTCTACATTGTCTACCCATCGCCTTAGAAACATATGAAATACAATAAATATTTTAAAGCATATTCAACACTTTGTCACTTTTTTGCCAGTCGTGTGTGCTGCCATCTCTGTGAGAGCAGCTGGTACTAATATAGTTTATATAACATTGGGTATCTATTTCGTTAGTCTGATGCAAACAAACCACTAACTGTCAGCGGTGAATGCTTAAAATCCAGAAGTATTTCAAACTAAACATGTTAAACCAACCTTACCTAACACCGATGAGGTGTACGACAGCAGGAGCGACTTATAGTTGCGTTGAAGAAATGTTGCACACGTTGCTGTTCAGGTGAGCCGTGACGTGACTGACGAGGTCGGCGCCTGCCTCCTGCCTCATTAGATCGCGGGCAGAGACGTGGCCCGGACGTCCTTCTATTTAATTTAAAATTCATATAAAAAGCTTAAAATTGGACGCCGACCGCCGTATAATCATGTTGGTTGCGTATCTTCAAACGCAACTTTCAAAAGTCCGTTTTTATCCGAACTTTGAATAGAATGTCACTGCCGCTCCAGATCCAGTATAGCTTGAGCCTAGTTCAATTTCCCCTATATTAGCGCAGCAATGTTTTCTCCGCGTCGATCGTTTATTGATCAATTAACTCCCGCCGGCTGCACTGGGGACCATCGCTTTAAATTGCTATTGTCGACGTTTAGCGAATTATTACGCGATCCTTCAGTTAAGAGTCCCTTCACACACGCTCTAAGTAATGAACGTGAGAGATGTAGAAGGCCTCGTAATACGATTTATTATTACAAGCTTTAACTTGTTACTTATTTCTTTTTGAAGGATACTCTATCGTCGAATTAACGCGGTCAAGAAACGAAGCGTTCTTCTTGAGTGTTCTTTTGGCTAATATTTAAAATATTTCACCACGACTTATCAAAATGTCTTCGATTCCAACTCACGATTTTTCCGGATTATTGCGAAAAAGAAACGCAGTTGATAATCTCCCAGGTGTGTAAACTCAGCCTAATGTTCCCAGAACTTTCTATAGGATGCGCCGTCACGCAAACGCTTGTGTATGCATAGCGCATCGTCTTGTTAGGATTATTTCCCCCCACATTAATAATCTGTTTTCTATTAAATAGTGATCCGTGTAATCCGTGAGAAAATAAAATTAACTTTCACTCACGTTATTTGCGTTTTATATATAACTCGGGAAACTATCATCAGCTTTCAGAATCCCACTGTCGGGCATAAACCTCTTTTTTATTCGCAAACTAGCTTTCTCTTATCAACCCATTTCTTTTTTTTCCTGGAAAGTATTTTTTAATTTGGTTATTTACTATTTTTCGGTTAATACCGCCGATTACAATTTCATCTATTAAAGTTAAATAAATAAATCTCTGGTCGAAATTCTGACTAAATTTCAACTATCCAATATTTAACGAAAAATTGATTCCTTTCTATTTAACTTCTAAAACACAGCAATCGTGCAAACATGTACATACACAAAGCACAAATAAAGACTACCAACTTTCTACGTCATCACATCCTAAATTCAAATATGTAGAGCACACAAATATGTACAGTACAGCGCAGACCAGACAGATCTATATGTGTGGAATGCGTCAACTTCAAGAGCACAATATGATGTGAAATTAACTTAGCTATAATAAATAACCCCACATAAAAGTAAGCATATTTGCTGGTTATATCGAAGACGTGCGTCACAGTCTGCTTGAATGCCATACAATCAGCGACGGATCACATTTCCAGGCGCCACAGTACGTTTGCTTCCCACCTAACCTAACCGAGGAGGGTCACCATACTTGGAATATAAAAATGTGGGGATGAAAATACTTACTTAAAATGTTCGTGTTTCTGTGGTTTCTTTCTAAGAATTCACTTTTATTTAGGTTAGTAGTTCTTGCTATCAAATGTTCCAGGAATTCTAACTTAGAAGCTTCGCAGGTGCCTAATAACGGCTCATGTACGATCTCGGTGTGGTTTTAGAGTGCCTTGGATCGTTATATAGTCAACCGCAGTTTTTTTATTAAAAGAAAACTTAGCGCGTTGGACATTTTTGATGTGGGAAAAAACTATTGAACTCGCGACACTGTTACCAACACCAAGCAAACAGTGAAAGGTAATTTCACAAGTTTGACTATCTCGTCGACAGCTCAGTTGAGAGAGTATGCCTTTGATCGATCGATCGAGATCGATGTTCTGGGTTCAAATCCAGCACACGCCAATATGTATGTTATATTTAAAGTTAAATCTTATTTTATACCAATTACTGCCGTATAACTGTCAGCCAATGTCCGCTAAGATGCTGCTGCATACAGCAGCCGCTGATTGGTGACATCTATTGGTATTGGGGGATTAAAGGTATAGTTTTAAGTACCTCCTGCTTGAATATTCTTTTGATGGGGTCATTTTACGCGCTTGATTATGCTTCCATAGTATATTTCTCTGTAAGTATATTTTTAACACAGTCTTGTACAGACAAATAAAAATATATATTTTTTGCGCTTTGTACAGACAAGCCCTGAATAATTCGCTCACATGGAAACTCTATGCCTATAAACTATAGGCTTACGTAATCCTACGCTCCTTTGTCCTGAATATTTATTACTGCCTCAGAATTTGCGGATAATTTTCATATTATCTATGGCTTTCCTTAAGTTCAGCTGTGTTTATGTGAGCATAATAATTTTACCGTAGGTATTGGAATAAAGAATTAATTTGGGCCATGATTAAGATTGTTACCACTAATAATGGTGAGCTGGAACCTTGTATTAAAACCACAAATTTTTATTACAATTAAAAGTGTTTTAATTTTTTAAATTAGATTTCGATAATACTACGAATTGTTATACGAAATTTTAAAGAAGAAGAACTGGCTGGTGGTCGCGCGGTACATCAAGTTCGCGACTTTTGTTTTTCTATGCATTTCTTAGACAAAAACAAAGATATGAATTACGAGTGAAAGTGCATTGCCGGCAGCTGCCATTCTCATCGGAATCGGTGCTTAGTCCAAAATTGGACTGGAGAGTTACTACAAAGGCGGTACGCAAGACGGACGTTACTGCGTATCCACGTTTTAAGGTCACAGCACACTTATCAACTCGTAAACGGAACGTAAACGTATCAACTCGAGCAGCTCAGTATTCTTTGTATGAAACTTCCTACTGCAACGCACACTATTCGGATTCGAAACGTAAACGCCTCGCCTCGGGACCAGCTCACGAACCGCTTTGATGGTCGGTCAACTAGCGGTCCCCGCGCTTGCGGCTCGTCGTCCGCGCGCTTACGCCTCTCCGTATGCGAGCTGACGTCTCTCCGTTTCCTCACACCCGCGTTTTATTTATTTGTAGATAAACAAAAATTGATGGCTTTGATTGCCAACTCGCGTATTGTGAACTAAGACATAACCGTGCGGTACACTTTACGTTTAAAATTATCTAGTGCCAGCCAGACCAGAGCGGCCGGCGAGCGGTAAGCGCGGCGTTGCCCAGCCGTAGTCGAGTCGACGTACCGAAGCTGAGCCTGTTTGGTTACGTGCCCACGTCAGGTTGACGCCTGGTTGACTGTGCGGCGAAAGGCGATACGTTCTCGATCCCTTTCAGAGTTGATAAGTGTGCTGTGACCTTTAGTGTCAAGCAACATTGGGCCCTAACATAGTCTAATTTGGAATGACATAAGCCGCCAAAGTTTTTGCGCGTCGTGTGCGTTACGGCATATGATTGCATGGGTTCTATTTTCACAGACTAAAAAGTGCGCCACAGATAGTCTGTCTGCGTTGGGCCTAAACAGGACGTCACTATCGTACGACTAACGTATTGTTTAATGGAGTGACCCTCCTGATATACGCTGTTATTTTAGACTCGCAGATCTCTTTACAGATCTCAGCACTTATCTCCTGATTAAATTGCTATGAATAATTGCCGCCTCTGCACGAGTATGCAACGCTATATTGCCTGTAACGTCCGCTGCTAATCATCTTGTTAGCTATTGTTCTTCTGATTTTTCCTCGAGCTGTACTGTGTCATTAGTGTTTCAGTGTTATTTCTTATGCTGGTTTATTGATGTGATGACTTATTATTATTAGTACCTGGGCGACCGAGCTTTGCTCGGTTACATCTCAAACATTAACTATTTTTTTTTAAACTTGTCTAAAAACAAAGCAAAATAAAAAAAATATATACAAACTTAAACATAAAAAAAAAACAAAAGTAAGTCATCGAGTGGGATTCGAACCCGTAACACTCTTTCTAGCAGTCGCTATCCTTAACCACTGAGCTAAATCAAGGCGGTCGCGGCGCGACGAAATTAGCGACCATGTCTGTCTGCGTGGAAAGAAAAACGCATGAAAACTCGAAAACACGCGTTTTCCCAAACATAAAACTAATCTAGATCGATTGTTTACCCCCGAAAACCCCCATATACAAATTTTGAGCGAAATCGTTAGAGCCGTTTTCGAGATCACAGAAATTTATAAATAAATATATATACTTACATACATACATACAAGAATTGCTCGTTTAAAGGTATAAGATAGATGCGTAAATTTTTCTACTTTCATAAATCTTACAATGTTGTAAAAGTCTAACATGTAAAATAAATATAAAATAGTTTTTAAACTCTTGATTACGGTATTTTAGTCCCAAGTTGCCTACTACTAGCACTATCTAGTGGTGTTTTAGTAAACTATTTTCGTTTTTTAGGGTTCCGTACCCAAAGGATAAAAACGGCACCCTATTACTAAGACTTCGCTGTCTGTGCGTCTGTCCGTCTGCCTGTCACCAGGCTGTATCTTAGGAACCGCGATAGCTAGACAGTTGAAATTTTTACAAATTATGTATTTTTGTTGCCGCTATAATAACATATACTAAAAACAAAACATTAATATTTAAGGGGGGTCCCATACAACAAACGCGATTTTTTATAGCACCCTTAAGGTCACAGCACACTTATCAACTCGTAAACGGAACGTAAACGTATCAACTCGAGCAGCTCAGTATTCTTTGTATGAAACTTCCTACTGCAACCTCGGATTCGTAACGTAAACGCCTCGCCTCGGGGCCAGCTCACGAACCGCTTTGCTGGTCGGTCAACTAGCGGTCCCCGCGCTTGCGGCTCGTCGTCCGCGCGCTTACGCCTCTCCGTATGCGAGCTGACGTCTCTCCGTTTCCTCACACCCGCGTTTTATTTATTTGTAGATAAACAAAAATTGATGGCTACGATTGCCAACTCGCGTATTGTGAACCAAGACATAACCGTGCGCTACACTTTACGTTTAAAATTATCTAGTGCCAGCCAGACCAAAGCGGCCGGCGAGCGGTAAGCGCGGCGTCACCTAGCCATAGTCGAGTCGACGTACCGAAGTTGGTTACGTGCCTACGTCAGGTTGACGCCTGGTTGACCGCGCGGCGAAAGGCGATACGGTGTCGATCCCTTTTCGAGTTGATAAGTGTGCTGTGACCTTTAGTGCACGAATCTGATTCGCACTTGGCCGGTTATTTTTTCATTTTAAACTTAGTGCCTCAGTGTTACAAATATCGCTCTCTAGGGCCTAAGCCATAGAAGTTAAGCAGCGGCTGTAAAATTCTAAGTATTTTACCCTTTTAGACCAATACTGATTTAACACATTGACCGCCATGGATTCCTAGTACTTGAAACAATCAAGGTGTATCAAAAATTATACACATTGCGCTGAGCGTGTTAAAATTAATGTACGGGCACAGAATTAATAATACTATGTACGGGTCACGACTCATAAAAACAAACGTAACTGCGTTGTACCTACATATTGTATTTAATTCTGTGAGTCAGTATCGAAGAAACGAAATTATTTGTTTAGCCACACTTACGACATTCAAGTGAAATCTGTTCCGAAATAATTCACGTTGGCTATTCAGGACGCAATATTACATTTTTGCTCTATCTACATATTCATTGACGTGTTGTACCTTCAAAGTTGCTTCGTAGCCTAAATCGAATCATACTGGGGAGGAATCACGCAAGGCGTGAAGATGGGAAAATCGGCCAGTACGTGTAGGGCCACGCGCAGTGCCGGGTTCCGTAGTTGCGAATGCCAACTTTAAGTTTACTCCACTAAAAACGTCTAAACCCAAATTTTCTGAATTAATTTGTATGAAATTTTCCTTTATGTATCTTTTTGATTTTTAAACCCTACTTAGCTCTGATAGTTTTCCTTTAAACTTACTTATATATAGTAGTGCTGTGGTTTTTTTCTAATATAACCGGTATAGGAGGGAGCTAGGGACACTTCGGTGTAACAAAAATGTTTACTAACAATAGTTAAAACTAAAGGTTCTGGAAACGGTTAAATTGAAAATGATGTTCACGAGCTCACAATATTTATGAAAGACATATTTAACAATACATTTTTCAGACCTATACAATGATACCCCACACTATGGGTTAGTCAACGAAAAAAATATTTGGCATGATTAATATACACTAGAAAGCTGTAATTTGGTATGGCTAATATACCAAATTACAGATTTTAGTACTACACTATCATATTGGAATGTTAAATCAGTATCTGATTAAACTTGTCCCTTATGCTTTATCTCAGTCTTTATATGCACTCTGCTAATGACATAACTGGTCAATCAAGCGGCCTTGGGGCAACAATTACAATTGCAGACAATTGTTATACCAACTTGCTTACTAATCATTATTCCATTTTCATGATGCACTGTATGTAACAAAATTTTTAATAAATCAGTATTTCAGTATTTCTTTAAATCTTTAAATGGAAAGAAGTATCTTATTTTTCTTATTATTGAACTTTTCCAACTCAAACCACACTTTTTTCTAAACATCAAAACTAACATTTTCTATGGGTTTTGTATGAAATAAAGACTTATGACGTCATAGTTTCTTGGAGTCAAATAGCGCTTTTATATCAGTTTTTCATTATGTGTAGTGTATTTAAAATTTAACTCTTTTTAAAGAAAAACTAAGATACCAGCGCTTCGCAACAACCACTGCTAAAAAGCAACACTGAAAGAACTAATTTTCATATTGGTTGCTTACTCGCCAGAAGGGCTTCATCATATGAATGATGATGATGTTTCCTTTACTATAAGTAGATGTAGGTAGTAAAAATGACAGTACATAAATACAAATACAGTGCAAGTTGTGCTTAGTGGGGATCAAATTCATTCCTCACAGTCGCACAGCCAGTGTGTAAACTGCTTGGCTAGCACTGCTTCTCTTGTTGTTGTTTCATGTGTGTAAGTGGTCAACACTAGTGTCAGATTTATTAAGGTGCCTAGAGACATAGCATGGCATGGCCATAAAATGGCAACCGGGACCAATAGCCTTCCGAAGCATGGGGGAGCTTGAGAAAATTATTTTATACTTTACACTACTAATGCCCAAATCATTAAAATGTCTAAAATTAAAAATGGCTATTACTTTATGCTACTTGTGGTCACCCATCCAAGTATGGACTGCTTCACTTGAGTTAAGTGATAAGTTTAGATTTGGAAAAAACAAACAGAAGAGATTAAAAAGCCTATTACTTCACTAATATTGGCAATCAATTAATACACTGGATCTTACTCTTGAAATCTGCGCTTATTTGTAGTAAACTTGCAAGACTCTGATGACATTGCTATCCACTGGGAAGTTATGGTGCATCCACACTAATGTTAGTCTTTAAACAGCAACATTAAGTAAGATAATAAAATTGAGTTAAGTAAATTTGAAATGCAAGTAATAAAGAAAAGCACAAAATATGTAAATTATATTAGTTACTAATTATTGGTAATATATATATCGAAAATCAAACCATGCTCACGTAGAGGAGTAGAAGCACTATCACTCTGCATAATAATTTAAATGTCTGCGGGTCCCCGAGACTTTGCCACGCGCGTTACACACTGTGCAGCTAACAAACACCACCAACACACCACCAGCGTAGAAATCAATTTTGATATCTAAACATAAACTTAATAAAACTGCTCTTTAAAGACCGGATCGGATTGTCGACCAAACGAACGCGGTCGCACTGCGAACAGTTGGACCAGAATAATTAATTTATTGATACAGACCACGGAAATAGAACGTTTAATAATTAATAGGCACCCTATACCCAAGTTCACACGGTTTCAACCGCTTTGAAAGCATATCCGAGCATGCGATAGGGAAATTATTAAGAAATTGATTCGGAAAATATTTTGTAAACATACCTTTTTATTATAGCAAGCTTGTGGTAAACAGCATCAAAAAAATACTACAAATAAAACGCACCGTGGTCCACACTACTACATTTCTCTTTTCAGTTTACTAACACCAGAGTTCTCAAATTTAATTAATGATTTCTGAATTAAATTGCCGTCGTAGGTAATCCACAAAATCCGCCGTACCCACCCCCGCGCCGTTCTCTCTACCGGAAATTGCCGGAAATGCAGATGTCAAACTATTATCGTCAATTTGACATTTACGTTCCGATCCGTCAGTATTTATTTAGAATTATTTTTAGGCAAGAAATAGTATAAAAAATCTTTGACTTAAAAAACTATTACGAGATACGAATAAAATAGCATTAGCTAGCAATGATAATACTTCTTCCTTTAAAGTAAAATTAAAATATTGCTGCAAGATTGTTTACATTTTTACAAAACTCAAAAGGACTGGTAAAAAAATATTCTGTTGCCAAATCAATACATGCAAATAAAAAAAAAAAGTGACACTTGACACCTGTTTTGCGTCTTCTAGATTTTTGTTTGTTGCGCAATAAAATCAGACTTTTCCATAACTTTGAACACACCACAAAAGCCGCATTCGTTTTATAGTGTCAATAATAAATCCACAAGTTCAGTTGACCATGTCGCACAACACATTTATGGACAAAATACGATCTTTTTTTGGATTTGGTATGGAGCCTCCAAGAAATGAGTTTCGGAATCCTATCTGGGGATCGGACGACGATGACGATGGCGACGAACTCTACACAAGAGACCAAATAACCGCTTTTCACCACCACGACTTCCACCAAGAAATAGCCAAGCAAATGAACGACATGTTCAAGACATTCGGCACTCTGATTGGAGACGTAAAATCTTTCTTCAACGACGACCATTTCGAGAACTTTGAACATTTCGCCGGTTTTGGTGACATTCCGTCGGAGCCCGACACCTTCAACAGCAACAGCATAAGGGATTATTACTTGAAGCCTGGATACCACAACCAGAAAGTTGAACAGCCAAAGGAAGATATAGATTTGGATGGTAAGATATCCTCAAACGAAATTTCTGGATTGTTAAAAGGAAGGAAAGAAGACAAAAATGTTGGAACTATCATTCCTTTTAATGGGGACTTGGTGCCCGGAAGATCATTTTGCCAGACTGTCATAACCACTAGCATTAGCAAGCCTGATGGGACCATCGAGACCAGGAGGATTGTGAAAAACGGTAACGAAGTTGTGGAGGAGACCATAACGTCAACAGAACCCACTTCAAAAGGGCCCTACAACACTGGCTTCGAGGCCATCAGGAACCACGGCATCATTTACAGTAATGTCATGTCAGAACTATCATCACTATTTAGAAACTTTTACTAAAACTTAATGTACTTATGCGTAATTGATAATTTATATTTAGTTTGTAATGTAATGATAATTGATAAGACTCTAAATTGATTAACACATTGCATGTGTTTGTATACATTATTTAGATTAAAAGTTGTAAAGTTTGTTCATTGTGATAATTGAGAAATTAGCTGTATGTAATTTTGTGGATTTGTAAGTTAGTTAATCTAGATTTCCATATTAATTTTTCATTGGTAAAATTAGTACTTGGTAGTTGGAATGAAAACCATTTTCAATAATTGATAGAAACATTGTAATTAGGTTACATCTTCGCAATAAATATTTACTATTTCGACTTTGAATCTTATTGTTTAGTCTCTACTTTGAATAGTGTAACCAAGAATAAAGTATGTAGAATAGAAATGACATACACTTGGGTGTACCCAGGTTCTGGGCCGGGGAGGGGGGCAAATCAGTTTTTTAATACACACCCAGTAATTAAATAATCTTTGACCCAGTCAATTAAAATTAGTAATTTTATGGTTATATATAATTATTAAGTAACAATAACTTTTAAGGGTCTTCAAAACGGTTGGCGTCTTCTAAGAAGGTTGTTATTGACGGCGATGTCTGTCAGTTTGTCTGTGGCATCGTAGCTCTCGAAACAAACCGATTTCGATGCGGTTTCTTTTACGTGAAAGCAAGTTTCCTTGCGGTGGTTCTTAGCTATGTTTGATAGTATCGGTTCAGCAAGTCAAAAGATGGTTGAAAAATTAAAAAAATGACCTATCTAAAGCGGCCAGCGACCTTGGCCAGGTCGTCAGACACCTTGGTGTCCTACGCTTCGCTTGCCAGTACGTGGTCGCCATTCGAGGCCTATGTCCAGCAGTGGATGTTATCGTTCATTCCCACTAGTTTGACTCGTCAGTTCGACCATCGAAAAAGTGAGAATATTTATTCTCATTTGTTTGACCGTCGAACTACTTGCGGCTGGAATGATGACGACGACGATGGAATACACAATTTTGTTCTTCTTCTTATATTTAAGAGCTGGGCTCTTGTCGGTGGAGTGCTTTCCATGTCTCTCTTCCTTCCGCTAAGTTCTTTAGCGGAAGGAAGAGATACATGTAAAGTTCTACCTCTTTATATGTTTTCACGTTTAATTTTTCTTTACTTTTTATACTTTTCTCCATTTTGACTCCATTTTAGGGATATAGTACGGTGGTTTCCCCATTTGCCTTCCGTACCGCAGTATTTGATTCGACAGAAACCCTTCCAAATTCCGCATCTTCGGCCTTCTGCCAATACTGTCACTACTGCTGCCTAGTGACAGAGGAATGCCTATTTACTGGCGGCATTGAATCGCCATGACACAGAGCCGTCATTGGACCTAAGTGGCATTTTTTAGGTATGCCCGCCCTACTGGACTTCCCACCACGTCCTGCTAACCCTGCCGCTGATTGGTCAATTTTGTTACTCATAAAATATTTAAACTTGTCTAGTGTGGCTGCAACCTCGTGCCCAAGATCCGTGACGCTCCACGCCGCTCTATATAATTCGACCATTGGAAGAAAACAGCCTATTTACGAAAAGAAACAATATTCCGTAATTATAAGGGTTTGTCAAATACACTATAGTAATATTATTTTATTAAGATAGCTATTTATATACAACGTGGAAGGGACATACCCGTAATAAATCGAACCACGGGCTATACTAGACCACTATAGTATAATGAAATTAAAATAACAGTGAAAACTTTTTTTTGTTTTTTGACTGTTATTTTATTATCATTTTACTATAGTGATGTAGTATAGCCTGTGGTTCGATATATTACGGGTATGTCCCTTCCACATTGTATAGTTTTTCAATGACATTGTATTGTACCTACTGTATATTTTTCTTCGATGATCATAGTTAATTAAAACATCATAATCAATTAACCAAGTATATTTCTTATCAACCTATTTGTATATCGTAGAATAATTTAAATAAATATGTCAGTACTTATGTGTCTATATCCGCTGTATTCATAAAAACTGCACTTCTTAAATCAGTTACATAGTATAACGCTACCGATTTAGGAGCACTGTTTTTTCTGTCAATTTCATCAAAAAGTCTTTATATTAAGGTGCGTCTCCAAGTAGAGAAGGTTGGCGATCAGCAGTCTTTAGTCTTACCTGGGCGGAATAGCTCAGCAGCGTTCGATATCCCGATCACAAATTAGAGAGAGAGAGTCCTAAAAGGATCCCGGTCCACTCCTTAAATTTATAGCATAATCACTATACGACTGATTAAGAAGGGCAGAATTTTTATAGAGTTTATTGGCAATAGCAGGCGTCTCGGGTGTTGCTCTTGATCCATGTTAAGTAGCGGTTCACCCTGCTGTAGACCCCGGGGCGGTCTGGGCGAGCGCATCCTTCACCCCACGACACCACACCTACAAATGAAAAATGATTATCATGCTGAGATGACAACTGATAAAAACCTACGATACCTACTGAATAACTTCTACAGACAAACCAAATACAATGCGCTTTTTATGGTTCCGTAGTAAACAATAAGCGGCCAAGTGCGAGTCGGACTCGCCCATGAAGGGTTCTGTAGTAGCAAATAACATAATATAAAATGTATTTTTTAAATTTTCATATTTGAGTTGATTGAATGAAAGGTAAATTACCGTTTATGATTTATGACGTATTAAAAAAAAACTATTTACTAGATATCGTTCAAACCAATTTTCGCTGGTAGTTTTTATGGTAATGTACATCATTTTTTTAGTTTTATGATTCCCTTATTTTAGAAGTTACGGGGGGGGGACACACTTTTTTCCACTTTGGAAGTGTCTCCCGCGCAAAGTATGCGGTTTAGAAAAAAATTATACTAGAAACCTCAATATCATTTTTAAAGACCTATCCATAGATACCCCACACGTATGGGTTTGATGAAAAATAAATTTTTGAGTTTCATTTCTAAGTATGAGGAACCCCCAAAATTTTTAGTTTTTTTCTATTTTTGTGTCAAAACCTTAATGCGGTTCACATAATACATCTTCTTACCAAGTTTCAACAGTATAGGTCTTATAGTTTCGGAAAAAAGTGGCTGTGACATACGGACGGACAGACAGACAGACAGACATGACGAATCTATAAGGGTTCCGTTTTTGCCATTTGGCTACGGAACCCTAAAAAGCCCTTAAAGTTTCGCCATGTCCGTCTGTCTGTTCGTCCGCGGTTTTATTACCTTCTGTTTTTTTTTTTTTAAATAAGAATTATCTTTATTGAATATAACTTAACACACACAAGCTATTAAAACTAAAGATAAACACAAAAAACACATAAATTATTATACAAAAACAATAGACTGTGTCAGTTGAAGCAATTCAAAAGGTGAAAAATTGAACTTAAACTTTTACTAGGCTTCGATGTTGTCGCACTGAAGAACTGTGAATTGCCGCCAGAGGAAGCTCTAGCCCGTGCGAGTATTTTTCTATCTAACTGACTAATAGATACCATTTAGGCATCTAACATTTCTAAACCTATACCTGTAAAACTGCCGTCCAGACGGTAGCCACGATCTAACCCAGGTAGCATTTATACGTCATTATGTCGTCCGTTTACGGTACTGCTCGACGTAAGAGACGTCATGTCTTGACGTCGGGGGGTCCCAACAGATGACGTCAATTTGTCACAGCCTCAAGACGTCAGTTTATAGACGTTAGAGAGACGTCAGTTTACAGAAGTTAGAGAGACGTCATATAGGGACGTTACTGGGCCGTACATATTAGGGCAGCCACTGACGTTTGAGTGACGTCATATACTGAATTCATAGGGACGTTACTGGGCCGTACATATTAGGGCAGCCACTGCGTTATACACAGACGTTACTAAGACATACAAGTCAGGAGTAGGACCTACGGGAGCTCATGATATGTACAGTGTGTCTTGGGTGTCGCTACCGTCGCACACCGATATGGAAATTAAACCACACACTACTGCTGAACTCGATTAATTGGAAATATGCACCAAGTAATAAGAATGTACATAAAAGAAACCATAACCAGTTTTAATTTTGAACAGCGCCATCTAGGGATTTTCTAAGAAACTAACACTTGCATACAATATTACTCAAAATAAAAGGTTTTATGGTTATGATTAGAACTATTACTTAATGCTTTTTACGTCTTAATTTTTTACGGAATGGACGAAGTCTAAAACTGCCTAATTTAGAGGAAATAAAATTAATTAACAAAGACTACACGAATTTGGACAGCGGGTATTATATAGATTGTAAGAACACACTTACAGCTGATATCGTTAGCATGGCAATATGCTCCCCTTTGGTAGTTTGGGTGGGTAGTTTGTTAAAAAAGAGAACCGCCCTGGCTATTGAGTGAAATAACGTGCTGGCAAAACTGGCACTAAAGCCTGAGCTGCGCATTTAAGCTCTACGACGGTTCTAAGTTATTGGTCAGGGGCCCTAGATCAAAAGACTACGGTACGTGTTATATTCTATCCCTTTTCACTCCATCTCGCAAATCCTTACGCGTGATAGTAGGATAGAATTTAATGCCTTGGCGTCTACCACCGATTCGGTTCCGCTGTTTTTTTCACTTAATTGTATCACTGAGTACATGTTACTTTTACCTTAAAAGTCTTGAACAAAAAAACGTCCACGTTGGGACGAATATGGTAGGTACTTACGTCCATATACTGACCCTAAATTTACTTCAGTAAAACGTCCTCGTGGCGTCGTATATGGTACGTCCTGATATTGACCCTAAATATACGTCAGTAAGACGTACACTTTGTGGCGAATATGGTACGTCCAAAAACTGACCCTAAATAGACGTCAGCAAAACGTCCTCTTGGCGGCGTATATGGTACGTCCAGATACTTTCCTTTAATTTGACGTAAATACGACGTCCTGCTCAACGCTGACCCTAAACTGACGTCACTTTAACGTCTGCTCTCGACGAATAAATGACCGACCCTATTATGACCTATAAGTGACGTCGCTTATACGTCGCTGACGACAGTTTGCTACCTGGGAAATTAGCCCTATCTACTAATAATGGTGAGTTTTGTCATTAACATAGATACTACTACTGCGAAAGCTTATTTAATGGAGGCCATCAACTTTAGAAGACCTATGTTTGGGCACTCGGGGCAAGGACTGTTGGGTTATCGTGTGTTAAAGTGACCAACACTAGTGTCAAAAATTTAAAGCATCTGACATGGCTTGACGATTTTTCTTCAATGATGACAGTCGAACCCAATAGCTTAACGTGCCTTCCGAAGCACGAAGAAGCACTAGGGGGCCACGCCCGTCCCCCGTCCTCGCACCTCTCTTGCGTTCTCGTGTTAAGACAGGGACGAATATTGCGCAGGACCATAGGAGATTCCGTTCTGTATGTAATACTTATATTAATATTTTCTTTAATGCGTTCTTGTAGCCTGAGGGAATCCACTCACCAACTTCTTGGTACTGATCCGTATCGTTGTTGCGCACATGCAGCGGGCCGCCGCTGTCGCCCTGGCAGGCGTCCCGGCCGCCCTCGGGCACTCCTGCGCACAGCATGTTATCCGTGATGCGATTCCTGTAGCCAGTTTTGCGACACTCTGCGTTGGATATGATAGGCACGTATACCTAGAATTGAGGATACCAAATGGTTATTTTTGTGATATGAACACAACCATTTTACTTATTAGTGCGAGTGGAGTGATTATGACAACACTGGTTGCTGGAATGAGCGAAGTTCTCCCAGATTAATACTTGTACAATCCGTCGTTTGTATATATGTATGTTTGTTCGACGATAACTAGAGTAGTTTTGAGCGCAGCTTTTTGAAATTTTGTAGGCATGTAGAAGCAATAGAATTTTTAAGGTTTTGCCCAACAACAGGACAAAATTGTCTAATAATAAAAGTAAGCATACCTCTTGCAAGGTACTTGAGACCGAACCCCCTTCCTCTGTGGTGCCCCACCCAGCAACGACGCCCTGGAAGTTGCTATACGAGAGCCCAGGCGTGGGCAAACACACTGGACGGAGCCCCACGTCGTCGTTGTTCTGCGCTGCACCTTCCGTTGTGCTGCCTTCAGTCGTGGACGAGCCTTCATCGCTTCGGACCCGCTTCAAAGCACTTCGGAGGTCCACCTTTTAAGGAAAGATGAAGAAAAGTTTCTAAAGAAATAAAGAATATCCATGTGGTTTCCGCAGAGTACAATAGGACCGTTCTAAGTCTTCCCGTGGATGTCGTAGAAGGCGACTTAGGAAATACAAACTAAACAAAGCTTATTACGAACGAGACCTCTCCAACTCGTCTGACCAGCATGGCCTGGCATGACAGTAGGAAAAATCCAATGGCTGATCTGGCCAAGTGTGGTACGTGGTGCGTGCATAAAGTTTTTTGATCCTTATCCCTTCCCTTTTGCCAATCACTTTGATCCCTTTGATCCAACTTCAGTGAAGCGATATCGTGATTTATAAATCCCGGGATTGATGTGATGAGTAGCGGCTGATTACCTCCATAAAGTGGGTCTACGGGGAAAAAAATTACCTGTAGACCCACCAGTGGGTCTAGCCGGTGGGACCACGGGTAATACCTCATCACAGACACCTTCCTGTCTATGGTCTTAAAGATATCTCACCCTCTGGTCCAACTTCAGCAAAGCGATATCGTTGTCATACGTCCCGGGGTTGTACCGGGCGTGGCGGATGATCTCAGACACCTTCCTGTCTATGGTCTTGGTCTCGTTAACGTCAGACCGGTCGTGCTCTAGGAAGCGGACAGATATCTTCTCTTTGCGGAACCTGAGGATTATAAAAAAAATCTGCATCAATTTAAAAACAAAAACAACAATCAAAAAAATTCAAAAACATTAACTTACCAATTTTCTTGCTGTTTTCAAAAAATATTTCTTTTCAGTGGTATTTTTTTATATTGTTATTAACCAAAAGCATACACAGTATAAATAGTCTATTCTGTAACTTTTTTTTGATTGATTTTACCATCTCTCACTTTGCCATCTATCTCAAATTCAATTATTGTAAAGTAATATTTTTCTATGACGACGAATGACGATGATGGTATGAACAAAATCATTCGGAGTAACTTTTTTCATGACACATGATCATGTCATGATGACTCAAAAGGAAATCCTTTCTATTTTACTGTGCGTAATTTCCATTGAATGTTAAACACAAACGAAAAGTAAGGTTAGTGTGACTTGACTTAACCCTGTTGCATCATTAGCGTAATGCCTGCAAGCCCCGATAGCATGGCACCGGTGTGACAGCGTTTATCGATCGCTATCAACATTTGCTGACTCTTTTTAATAATAACGAACAGGATATCGATGGCAGGATCGCGATACAAACTTTATCTGGGTTTATCAATGGAGCCATGCTAGGCTGGGTGTTCTACTTTCATCTTTTCTATTCCAATGATGACGTGCGTGATAATGTTCCCCCTATCCGAGAATTATTCTGAATGGGTACATTCAGACACTCTAGTACCTATACTATTTTTTAGGCATTTGTGGCGACCTCTGCGCCACTACGAGGAACTAAACACCACAAACAACAATGAAAGCAGCAATACCTAGTTCACAAGCATCATACGAGATGGCGCCAGCAGATTCTACAACTCGATCTCAGAGTTCTGGTTGCAACTGACTATATATACAACCTCCGACTAGACACCGTCCCCAGGCGCAACACCATGCCTGGCGGGAAGATCTTCCCTTTGTGGCGGTCGAGCATATCACCTCGCTCCCGCTACACATTCAAGATTCAAGGCTGGAAACTTTGTGCCCATTTGTCTATTGAGGTTGTAATTTTTAAGTGTTTTATTATGGTGCAAAATTGTATTGTATCGAAACGAAAACCGTGCGAAGTGAACCCCTGGCTTCGAGGTACATAGGAATTCTACCGGGATTGAGCTAACATGAGTAGAGATATGTACCCAGAAGTGCAGTGCCCAGCAGTAAGGAAATACAGGTCGTTGAGCAAGGACGGCACTCATAGCATCAGGATTGCGCTAACATGACTAAAGTATATTATACGTACCCAGAAGTGCAGTGCCCAGCAGTGAGGACATACAGGTCGTTGAGCAAGGACCCCCCGCAGTAGAAGCGGCCGTTGTACATGAGGACGACACTCATAGCACCAGGATTGCGCTAACATGACTAGAGTATATTATACGTACCCAGAAGTGCAGTGCCCAGCAGTGAGGACATACAGGTCGTTGAGCAAGGACCCTCCGCAGTAGAACCGACCGTTGTACATGAGGACAGCCATCCACGGGAACTCCAGCGTCTTGGTCTCGTAGCCGCCCACGATGCGCCGGCGGGTGCGGGCGATGCCGCATTCTGGAAAGATCTAATGTTAGGGAGTGCTCCTATCGAGACGACGGAGACGCAACGTGGCGCGCACTTTTGAAAAAGATATTAATTTAGCCCGCTAGCTTGCTTCTTTTTAACCAACTTTAAAAAAAGGAGGTTATCAAAACGTCGCGTTTTTTTAATGTATGTTCACAGATTATTCGAAGACGCCTACAAAAAAAAACTTGTAAAATGATCCCATTTATATGGTAGAAATTTAATCAAAATTGGTTGTGTAGTCTAGGGGTGTAGTTGGTTTATAGTCTTTAAAAATTGTTAAAATTATTATGTACCTACGAGTATGTAGTAACAAGTTCTAGAAAAATATTTCTAGAAAAGTGCGCGCTATGTTGCATCGCATCGGATTGCAGTTTGAACTGAGCCACTGGATTAATAATAGACTGAGCCAGGCTTTAATGTTTTCGATACTAGCTTGAGGATCTCAATCACAGCTCAGTGGACATTGTTAGCGCTTTTGCCAAGCAACCCCAGGCATGGACAGCTCCTGGATAGGTCTATGGAAATGTCTTGAGCTCCTCTGTGCTTTGGAAGTCATTTAAGCCATCTGTTATAATTAAACAAAATTGAATTGGATACTTTAATACAAAAGACATCAACGAGCGTGCTCCATTTTTTCAAAGGATATTGCTAAAATCTTCTCAATCTCATTAAAAAATATCCTGTATCCTGTAAGGCACATCGAAAGCTCAAAATTAAATCATGTTTTATCCCTCCAAACTGTTGCCACTTTAAAGCGTTGTCAGAAGCCTCACATAGACCACGCTTAGTGCAGCTGGTATGGCACGATGGGCATGGTGTGGCATAGTCTAATCGTTATTATCACTGCACTGCAATCTTATTTCTACTGCAACTTGCAGTAAGGTTAATATAAAGCCAACAAATTAGATACTTTTTCCAAACGTCAAAACAAACATTTTCTATGGGATTTATACTTACGAAATAAAGACCAATTACGTCACAGTTTCTTGGAGTCAAATAGTGTTCTTAATATCAGCAATAATAAATCTGATAAAAATGGATATGATCAATGACACGTGACATTATTAGTGACGTTTTATTCTATTAACAGTACCAAATAAGATATACATGCACCAGCCTTCCTCAGTCCAGCGACGCGGTTTAAGCTTTTATTTATTTACCAAAACTTTATTGTTTTTCAATTAACAATTGTTTACAATTGACAGACTTAACGCTAAGAGAGTTCTCTCCCAGTCAACCCAGGCAACTCCCAGCTCCCAGCCAACCAAAAAATAGGGATAAACAGATAAATTGTTGCGGCGCAAAAAATTAAAACAATAAAATTACAGTTAAATACTTTTCCATGCCCATGGGTCAACTTACGACATTGAGGGCAGTCTTCAGGCGGGTCTTGCGCGGGCCTGCTCGTGGTTGTGGTAGTGCCGCCTCCCAGCAGCTGGGCGATCCATTCGGCGATGCCCTTCTGCTGAGGCTTTGCGGGGTTCTCCGTGCTCCCTGTGCGGTCTGAGGCTGCCGGGAAGTTCACCGCGTCTGAGCCGTAGCAGTATGCTGCGCACGCGACGCATAGCAGTAGAGACAACTTCATTTTGAGCTGAAAAAAGTTTTATAATGAAATCGAAAAGTCAAAATCATTTATTTATCTTTGGATGTTTGTATCACTTGATAATTGTCAATTTCATAATTATTGTTCCCGTTAGATGATTTAGTTACAGCTAAGTTTATTGCCGCTAAAGTTCTAAAGCAAGTACAGAAGAAGCGGCAACACACAAACTGGACTGCAGTATTTTCTCGAAAAAAAAACAATTATATTGAAATTATATACGAGGACATTGAGGACATCATAATTACTACTTGTAATAATAAGTTGGTAAAGGTTCTTCCATGCTAGTCTGGAAGAAAAGAAAAAAGACCGTAAAAGCCGATCAGGGGAATGGGCCGGGCCGGGGCCGGGAAAGGGCGAAAGTATGATCAATGCGGCTAGCACCCATCACTTCTCGCCCATCATCACGCTAAAAGTGGTCTTTGGGTCTTGCGGCTGGGTTCTGTCTGCGCTGTATGAACTCGTATGTTTGTAGGTATCTATGTATATTTCTTTGACACGCTCTACAGCCTAAACGAATTAATGGATTTTAGCTTGAGAGAAATATATTGTCTTTATATAAAAAAATTATAAACTTTAAAATGGCAAATTTTTGGCGCGAAATTACGTGTTTTCAACCTTTTTTTATTATTTTTAAGTAAATATCTTTAGAATGAACTTATTTAAAAAAATATAAACCTTCTATTTTCAAATAATCATTTCAATTATTTATTTATTTATTTATTTAGGAGTTATTGTTTATGAAGTACAAGTTGAAGAAACGTTATCTCAAAATTATAAAATCAAACATGGCGTATCGATATTCTGCACATGGAATCAAGGACATAGGAAGCGGGTCAAAAAACTTGTTCTAACCGCGATACCGCTACCTCATCAACTGATCCCATTTGCATACTCAATACTCATTTTACTTATTTGTTGTTAATGATTTCTGCACGCGTGAATAAATTCTCATTTCCGCGGCATGCGTCACAGATTTTTTACTTTTTTGTGTTGTTTTTTTCGAATATCAAGTACAAAATTACAATACGCAAAATTCTTAAAACTATTCCTAGGAAAGTATTTTTCATCATTGTATGTAAATTACTTTGGGTAAATTTAACTCAAATGGTACTTTCTTATATTCTAGTACGCATTCTTGTGAGTAATTGTTTTTTCTACTGTATTCGACTATTAATTGAAAAGATTTCATAATGGGATAAGCTCGCCGATCTCAATTTATTCACTATATTGTTATTGTATAATCTAATTATGTGTTTTATTTTCATACGTCTTTTTAATAGCTCCACTGGCATAGATTTAGAAGGCAAGTACTTACAAGATGGATCTATGTTTGTTCACCAGTATGTTTGATGGAATCTTCGAACGCAATTATCGACGTATAATCTGAAATTTGGCACCTATCACGGGCCGATATTAGTACAATTGTTTACCACTAAAGAGTGTTTTTTTACCTTTTAAAACTATAATTTAATGTTGTACGGAAAAATTAATACAAACAAACAAAATCCCAAGCAACTGGGCGCTCACAATGAGTCATTTAAAAAAAAGGAAAATAGAATTTTCCTCTTTCCATTGCACAGCGTACTCACTCACGCACCCAATTTACTTTATATCACCTTGTTGACACAATAAAACATATTTGATATGCACAAAGCGTGCTGTCGGTCCCTGCGACTGGTTCTTCGAGAGAGCTGCCGTTTTCCTGTTCCTAACCATTTCAAATGGAAAAGAAAGTCGGTAGTAACACGCGAGATCCATCACCCAATAATTATAGTAGTAGTCGTGTGATTGGGCCATTATTTTGCTCGCGAAACCGATAAATTATCCCTCTGTGCAACATTTGATTCGCGGTTACCCGTTATATAAGCAGATTCTACCGTTACGTTCCACGGATTATTTAGAGAACTAAGGAGTTTATCTCGAAAATAGTTGTAGAAACTCGTCTAAAACTCAACTCAGAACTCGTCTAAGTTGCAAGCCAAATGTTATTTTGACTAAATTGCGGCTAGTCCCCTATGTAAATGTTTTATTTACCCCAGATGTGTGAAATTATGTTTATGTCATTTTTACCCCTAAAAAAAAGGAGGGGTGTTATAAGTTTAACGCTAATGTCTGTCTGTCTCTTAACTGTCTCGGACCGATTTTTATATTTCACGTGAAAGCAAGTTTTCGTGTGATGGTTCTTAGCGCTTTGATGGAAATCGGTTTTTTAAGCGGTTCTAAAGTTATTTAGTGAAGGGTTTTTATTTTTCTGACGAAAAAACGTAGTTGATATTTAGATAAAGACAATTTAAACTGATTGAGCTAGCTCCAAAGTAAGTTTAAACTTGTGTTATGGGATACAACAATTTATTCGCGGTTGCCCGTTATATAGGCAGGATCTAGATACCGTTATGTCTAAGTTCATTTATCCCAGATGTGTGAAAACTCACTTCAATTTGATACTAATTTAGAATTTTATTGATATGCAGCAGGTTTCAAAGGTTGCGGTTGCGAGAGACCACATGTTCATGGGCACTTGCGTTTTTTGCCAAAACTTAACACGTTATAACTAAGTTCTTTTATTTTTGTACTTTAGTCCTGATTTGACGTAACTGCACTGGTTTCAAATTAAAAACAAAACTATTTATGATAACGTACTTTCGATATTCTTAAAAACTACCTACTTACTAGCATTCATCCGAATGATTTTTAAAAACTTAGGTAAAATTAACGCATATCACCTAAACAAATTTAATAATTACTTATACTATTTTCAGTTTAATCAAGGATTTTTTTTAATTTCCAGCAAAATGCTCTCACTCAAACCACTGCGTTCTCACTCACAATTCACGACAATTCGCAAATTCACAAAACTTTAACAAATAAAAAAAGTCCAACTCACTAACTAGTAGACGGCGCTTTGATAAAGGAACTCGAGTGGCCACTGATGCCTCGCGAATCCACGGCGAGGACAGAAAGAGACAGCCTATCTCCACTTTCACTCAGCTGGTCCACTTCGCCTGCGCAGGAGCACCAGCAAAATGCATCCTTCGGGCCCGCACTCCAAGTTATATGCACCAGATAGGCATAAATTCCATAACTCTTTCTATCGGATAATTCTGCAATTACGGCCATTATGGCAAACCATGTGGGATGTATTAGGCTTTGTAGGCATGCGATGAGTAATTTACCTAATGATGGATGAGCAAGTAATGTTATAATGTTATGCAAGTTGAGCAATCGTGTTACTTGGCCCGATCCCATGCGACAACGATTTTGAACTGATTTAATCAAGTGTCTCATGACACAGGACTCTAATAACGTCCTAAATAAAAAACAAATAAAGATAAAGACATGAATGTGTATTTAGGATGGATGAAAAAAGTCTAGTTTTTTTTACGCATCTTTGTTTTATTTAGAGAACGGGTTACTCACGTATAGAGTCAGCTACTGCCGACATGTTTCGACCTCATCCGGAGCATCATCATGTTCATCTTGTTTCGTCTTTCTTAGTCATTAAAAAAGTCAATCAAGAATCAAACAAAAAACTATTTATTCCATTGCAGGCACTTTTTTATGTCAATATACTTTATGCAGCCGCAGCAGGTAATGCAGGTAAATATATGAATTTGATCAAAAGCTTAAAAAAGGCAATCTTTCAGAAATAAATAATCGAGCAACTGATTAAATAGATCCAACTGTTTCGCGCGTAGTTTTATTCACGCAAATTTTTTACTCGTGTCGTACAGCGCATTTCTGAAAGCATCCGCTATTATTTCTGTAAGGATATGAAGAAAATCTGAAATCATTCAATTGATTAGACTTAAATAACTGACATCCTGTAGGTTAAATAGATCTCTCAGAGATGAAGAATGCCAAACTTCCATATGACATTGGCAAAATCATAAATCATTATTTTGGGTCATGGATGCTGAAGAATGGGGGTTTTCTTGTTATTAAATTAACCTACCAGCCAGACTGGTCGGAGAGGACTCACTGATGTTTATAAGCTTTTTTTAGCTTGTATTTCCTTAGTCGCCTTCTACGACATCCACGGGATGACTTGGAATGGCCCTATTCTACTCTGCCGGAAACCACGTGGCAAAACAAAATATAATAAAACTATTCAGTCTATACTGATACTGAACCACCTTCCCCAGGCAACAATTTGTATGAGGCTAAAAATTATTTTTCATATTTAGATGAGGTATTCCGCAAAGCGCTCCAATTTTGAGGCGCACCTGATGAGGCGCTCCATTTTTATTCCTCGAAGCGCACCGTTTTGGAGCGCTTTCGATTAATTGCTATAGGAAGCGCTCCAAAACGGTGCGCTTCGAGGAATAAAAATGGAGCGCCTCATCAGGTGCGCCTCAAAATTGGAGCGCTTGGCGGAATACCTCATTTAGATATGTTCCTTGAGTAAAGTTGTTTAGTATCATGGATTGAATTCACCCTTAAATGCAGTTTGTGAGACCCTGTATACACACATACATACAAATTATGCTGAAGACACAGATATCACTTCTCCATCCCAAACGTGATAGGCAGAGCCCAGGGCTAGACAAGTAAGACCCAAAATTCAAGTTTAGCGCGATGGTGGGCGTGCTAGAAAAAAAACAAAATTATGATTTGTATTGTATTTTTAAGTTGTTTTTAACCCCCGACAGAAAGAGATGTTATAAGTTTAAAGCTAATGATTCTCTATGTATGTCCGTCTGTGGCAACGTAGCTCTCGATCAAATGGAACAATTTCGGTGCGGTTACGTGAAAGTAGTTAACTTACTGTGGTTCTTATGGTGGTGAAAATCTGTTCAGTTTAGTTATATAAAAAATGATTGAGAGTTAACGCTTGAAAGTCGCAGTTTTTTAAATATACCTGGCAAATAATAGATGGCGCTGCGGATATCAATTCCACTTTATATCTATTAGTATATTTAGTTCTGCTACTCATTAATAGTGTCGTCGGGTTTTTTTTATTTGCCTGGCAAAGAAACTTGTGTCATACTCGTTAAAATAAGACTTGGATTTTCCTGACATCGTTTTCCTAATTAATTATTGTTTTTACTCTACGTACTACTAGGTATGTACTTTAGACACTCACCAAAAATAATCAGTACACATCGGAAAATCCTAAGAGGTAGGGAAATACGTTACACCAGCACTTCGTCATTTGGAATCGAGCCCCTAGTTTGAAATAACGAGACATGAGTGTGTCATGTGTTTTTGCTTGGTTTTTGCAAACTTATTAACACGTCTACCGTAAAAAAATATAGGTCTATGTTTCTACATGTATCCCATATCTCAGGTTTCTACCCAAAGAAATTGAACCTACTGTGCTTACAATGGTTAGCAAGCTCTACTTCGTTCGATGTCAATCCAAAATATTTTTCAGGATGGAGCTAGTTTCTCTTTATTATTGTTTGAGGTGGTTTTCAATTCGTCTGAATCTTTTTATAAGTATGTTTACCGATTATTCGAAGACACCTAGAGACATTTGAAAAAACTTTTTTGTATAGAAATTTTATCAAAATCGGTTAATTTCAGTTAAGTAATACTTTATTTTAATTAGTTAGTTTAATTTAATTTAATAATAAATATTAATTATATTTGTGTTAAAAATCAATTGAAAATAAACCAAAAACATACACACTAAAATAGCCTATTATCGAAATTTATTTTAAAAATACCTACAGGATTTGTTTTTCATGCACAATTTCTTTCATATTCCACGAAAAATATAGGCGATATTTGTGTTAATGGCTCAGACCAAATCTGAGGTCAAAGGTTGGTAAATACTAACAAAAGTTACTGACCACTCCTTTGATTAGAAAAATGCGCAGAAAAATGTATGTCATTAATGTTAGAACACTTTACTCAAGGCTGATGTGGTAGTACAAATAAAAATAACATATTATTAAAAGGTTACACATCCTTTATTGTACATCAAAAAATAACAATAATTCAAGTATACAGGAACAAAACATACAAATGTACATTGGGCGGTCTTATCGCTAAAAGCAATTTCTTCCAGGCAACAAATGAATGGAGAGAATTCCTATAGTGAAAAGTTTTCAGATAGAAAGATAAGCTCGTCTTTCTAAATGTGCAAAGGAACACGATAAATAAGCGGTTCAAGGGTTTAAAATTTAAGCAAGGGGCATCCAAATGTCTTTACGAAAGTGCCAAAAATAAAAATAAAAGGCTTTTTGGCGCGCCTTGCTGTCAAGCGCCTAGAGTATCCGCTCTAACGCTCTACCTAAGATCTCTTTCAAGACTTGACCGTCTTTGGCAATTTCCTTACATTCTTTATTTAGTTTTAGTAATATCTAAAAACGACATATATCTACATATAGAATTATAGTATTATACATTTTTTTGTTGTATTATACATAATAGGTACAACTCAAATTTTCTCTGAGACATCTAATTTAAAATGAGTCACATGGTAGACATTGCTGCGAGGTGAAGATAGGCGTTTAAAACGAATACCTAAGTACATAAGATTTAGTACAATATGTGTAAATTAAATAATCGCCTAAAGTAGCCTACGTGTTAATCCAGGGTGATCCTGCATTCCAAATTTTGTCAAGAAATTTGCGACGGTTTGCGCAAAAAGAAGTAAACACACGTCCTTTCATGCCTCTTTTTTCACGCTGTCTGAGGCTTAACATGCGTTTAGCAAACGTTAGTTATAGTTAATCGTTTCTTCGATTGGCTATGTAAACATTTAGATATTTTATTATCCCAGCTCTTGGCTACAGCGACTGCCCGATCATTTGCCTCGTTGAGGTCCTGCATTGTGCAGGGTGTAGGGCATTTGAGGCATGACAAATAAAAATAATAACCGGCCAAGTGTGAATCGGATTCGCACACTATGGGTTCCGTACCATTATCTATAAAAAACGCGTTTTTTGTATGGGAGCCCCCCTTAAATATTTATTTTATTTTGTTTTTAGTATTTCTTTATTGCACCAACTAAGTATGACAAAATAAATATTTACATAGGTATACAATAATTATATAACTAAAAACTAAATAACCTACCTAAATTATAAAACTATAAACTAAAATAATCTAATTAAAAATAAAACGTTATATTAAATAAAAAATAGACCCCAGATCGCTACGTACTTTTAGTATTTATTTATTGTTATAGCAGCAAAAGAAATACATAATTTGTGAAAATTTCAACTGTCTAGCTATCACGGTTTTTGAGATACAGTCTGGTGACAGACAGACGGACAGCCAGACGGACAGACAGCAAAGTATTTGTAATAGGGTCCCGTTTTTACCTTTTGGGTACGGAACCCTAAAAGCGCCAGTTTTTGCGCCTCCTATCCCGGTTTTCCCAACATCTCCCGACACCAGTCCGGAGTCTACCTAAGATTTCCAGACTGCCCAGTTGAGAATAGCACCTGTTAGTAGTTTTACAGACGGCGGAAGTTGAGAGGGAAACGCGGGAAATTTGAGACTCATAGATAGCAGGAAGTTATTTCGGTTGTTCAAACGTGTGGTTGACGGAACTTGTCCTTTATGTTAATATAATACTAACATAAGATTAAGATATGAAGTCCAGTATGTAAACTGGGTCAAAAATAAATTATTCAATACAGTACATTCAATACATACATATACACATACTCTCTACTCTTTACCACGAGGTTAATTACAAATATTTAAAGTGCAAACTTTTTCTTAAGACCTTGCAGTATATGTAAACAAAATTATCAATAAAAACACCACGCCCCCTCATTTCCAAGATACATTATTGAGGCACCATATGATAAGTCGATAACTAGGACAATTGCATGGCCACTGGCATGCAGGCGCAATCGAGGTGTGCCATATGACATGCATTCTGGCACATTTGCTGAGACACAACAATAAATAAGATTGAATGGGTGTCGCAACTACTGGTTTCAGCCTCACGTGAAACTCACTTTCGACCGAAGACCTAGAATTTGTATCATAGATAGAAAATGATCATTTTGTATTGGCCTGGATCTTGGATGTTAATCTATACATGTATTTGTCTCTAACTCAATCTATCTGATTTGTCCCTATATATTTATTTATTACTAGCTGCGTCCCGCGGTGTTATCCGCGGAAAAAGCAGCCTATGTAATAGTCCAGGGTGTGAGCAAAAAATTTTATCAAAAATAGTATAGCCGTTTGCGCGTGAATAAGTAACAAACATACACTCATAAACTTTCGCCTTTATTAGTAAGGTGATTTATAGCTTTCGACTCACTGCAAATTTACAATCTCTCAGCAAATTGTGTCAAAGATGCTTATAGAAAAGAGAATGCCGATAGCGTCACGAAGTCACGACTCAACCAAGGATAAATAAACACTGCTTGAAATAAGGAAGAAAAAAAACCTAAGACAGGAGTGCTCCTAAGGGCATGAGAGAAGATGCTTTTTGATTTCAAAGTTTTCTGTCCTTATTTAAAAAAAATAATGAACTAAAATGATATAAATTTCTTTGATCGATTTATTAATTACACCTATTTTCTTTTGAGCCCTAGTCATGACGCGTCTTCAAGAGACATATAATACTCACTTATCGGAATGCTCATCGATGTACAAAAATCTCGAAGACAATATCATAAGCGGAGCAAACCAATGGTAATCCATCAATAATTCGACGCGACGAGAGGAAGGCTGCGTCCTTATCGACATACGGGTGGCATCACTGCCGTCACCTTGGCCCGATTCCGGCAATCCTTCCACTGGCTCTTTCCATCGCCAAATCAACAAGGCCACTTCTGTTTGTCTAGACTGAACCTCTATCGATATCTTAAGGAAATCGATAAACAGCTGCGACTGAACCTCCATCGATATAGAATATTGATAATCAGCTGTTAAGCCGTGGCCTAGCGGTTTAGTAACTAGCTAAACATCTGTATGAAGGCTCATTTTCATTAGTCATTCTGGCACGCATTTGGGGTGCGGGAGATTTCTGAAACGCATGCCATAGGGCAGACATGCTGGTAACCGTTTTCACTAATTGTTAAGAGATTTCTGTAACGCATGCGGGGAGCCGTTTTCACTAGTCGAAAGAGCAATGTACAGCCGATATACAGTATATGGGATATAACCGCAGTCGGCGTTACGACCACTGTATCAACTTATGCCCAAAAGATTGCTTGCTCAGCATCACCTGTTGGTTGACTGGTAGAAAAGGCCTCAGGCCTAAGTCCGCCATTTACATGTATTGTAATAAAGTTAAATAAATAAATAAAATAAATAAATTATGGTTTTAATTGGTCGTTAGCCCGCGTAATCGATGGAGTTAGCGACTAATATGAAAATGAGGTACGAGATCGTACGGTTTGGTCTCATGTACAGTCATTTTCAACTGCGGATACTTACACACAAGTGACTACGGACAATAATGCAATGGGGCTCATTTCAATATCTTGACACAAAACAAATTTAAATTGGTCTAACAAAAATCAAAATATAAGTAATAAAGAAAACAAAGAAAGTGAGCTTTCCAACCCATCTGGCTAGTAGTACAGAGAGGATCGTGCTCCTGCAGTTGAGATTTAAAAGACCTAAAGATGAAGAAGAAGATGTGGAAGTATGCATTACAACCATTTCTAGGGCATTACCATAATCTAAACACAAAACAATGACAATATTATTTATTTAATGCAAGGTCAAAACATCATCAGTATATCGAAGTACTTAACCTCCAAGATATACTTATAACATTCCTGCATGGGGCTCTTTCTATACAAAACAAGGGCCCTAATATTTCATCATCATCATCATTTCAGCCGCATAACGTCCACTGCTGGACACAGGCCACTCCCAAAGATTTCCAAAATGACCGATCTAGAGCGGCTTGCATCCAGCGCCTTCCAGCGACCTTGGTCACAACATCATAATATTTGTCTACCGTAAATTCGAAACACCATCAGAGCAGGATAATAAATAACATTGCTACAATAGGGTTCTTTCCATACGAAACAAGGGCACGCATAAACACTATCAGTATAGCATAAAATAACATTGCTACTTGGGGCTCTTTCTATACAAAATAAGGGCACTAATATTTGTCTAACGTAAATTAGAAACACCATCAGTGCAGGATAATAAATAACATCACTACATTAGGGTTCTTTCCATACGAAACAAGGGCACGCATAAACACTATCAGTATAGCATAACATAACATTCCTGCATGGGGCTCTTTCTATACAAAATAAGGGCACTAATATTTGTCTAACGCAAATTCGAAACACCATCAGTGCAGGATAATAAATAACATTGCTACAATAGGGTTCTTTCCATACGAAACAAGGGCACGCATAAACACTATCAGTATAGCACAGTCTTTCCCAAAGTGGGCGATAACGCCCCCTTGTGGGCGCTGCAGGTCTCAAGGGGGGCGGTAAGAGACCCAGAAAGAAAATGTTTTTTTTTTTTGCTAGGAGCTTTATTTAGCTAGGAGGCCTCTTAAACAACGACTGCAAGAGCTCTCGACTCTCAACAACAACCACATAAATATCATCCTCCACTTTGAAAATAAATATTTACATAATATACATATATAGGTCACAATAATTAATTAATTTAATTTGAAGTTATAGTGGTTTTTAAATAGGTGAAAAAATGGGGACGCTAAAAAAATATTTATTCTCAAAGTGGGCAGTAGACAAAATAAGTTTGGGAACCACTGGTATAGCATAACATAACATTCCTACTTGGGGCTCTTTCCACACGAAACAAGGGCAGTAGTGTTTGTCTGACGTAAATTCTTTTGAATTTTCGTCACCATCAATAGGAAGTACTTTAACAACAATCTATAGGAAGTTATAATCGTCTAGCTCGTATGTTTGTTCACTTTCTTACTTCCGCCACTTATCAGAAAGACAAACACAAATAGATTAAGAAAGAACCTACGTCATTAACAACAAAGTTGTACGTAGCAATGATACAGTCATTGACAAAATAACCTTTTGTACTGTTCTGGGAGAAAAGAAAAAAACGTAGAATTCATCAACTAGGCTACTTCTCTTCCCGCGCAAAAGCCGTTCGAAGGAATGAACGAAAATCCTATTCATTTTAACAAAGCTATGTAACTAGCAATCATTCACCCTTGTCCACCTTTACGCTAATTGTGGTCTTTGGGTCTCTAACAGCCCTGGGCTCTGCCTAGCCCATTAGAAATAAAGACGTTATAGTGTGTTTGAATTTGAATTTTTTTATCTATATTAGATTTCAGGTTTGAGGATGTACCAAATTTTTTTCTAAATCGGTCACCTTTTCTATGGGGAAAGGATAATTTTTTTTTAAAAATGCCCTGTACCATATGTCTTTTCCATGTACCATAAAAAATATCATATTTTTCTGAAATAGCGACGACAGGCTGGGTGGAATCTGGAGTCCATTTTAAGTGATTTAATGTGGATATATTTTTACATTGAAATGATTGAACAGAAAAATCGGCTATTTTAATGGTAAAGTGGAATGTCATTCCTAACAGCAGAAAAATATTTAAGCGTTTTCAAAATGTTCATCACTTCCTCATTACGCTACATAAAGCTAAGAAGCTCAAGAGCTGCCACCAAAGCATTTTACTTTTCGCATTGCCGGATGGCCATGTAAATCAATATGCCCATTATCACCAATGGCGACGTTATAATTATAAAATAAGAAAGTAGAATGGCGCCTGAAGTTATTGTGGCAGCCGCTATTCTCGGGTCAGCTCGACTGCATTTGTGCGAAATATCAAAAATTGCAAAACATGGCGACGGTTTAAATCCTGCCGTTGCGCAACGCGTTGGGCAATGGAGTCCAAATATAAACGAATTAACGAACCTCTGGCCATCCGGCAGCAGTGAAATTATTTTTTGTTGCATAAGAAAGCTTGACTTTCTGCAAGCAAGGATATGCGCTGCGCTGAGTGCACTGCTGCTTTTTTATTGGACAGAGATGTCTAACTCAGTTCTAAGTAGATACAAATGCAAAGAATGAGGTATCATCATCATCATATCAATGCCATAGACCTTATGGATGATTTTTTTTAAATTTTAAATCTATGATGTATTTACTTAAAATAATTGATTTATATAATATTGACGATAAATACAGGACATAATAATATCTAATAATAATGAAATTATGTTAAAATAAAAGCTATTCTATAAATTAAAACTAAGACTAAAATTATGATGTATTAACTTCTACCTAAATAAGTACCTAGATATAGTATAGATAGGTATAAAGGTGTTTGAAGTGCTAATTTTAATTACAAAAGCTTGTGTGCCTCCTGTCCGAAATCAACAGGCTTATGGAATGTCACCGCTAAGATAATAAATAAGATTCGGCGGATGCAAAAACATAAAATGGATATACCTTATAATGCTTCGGGTCCTGAAGCATAACCCTACATTCCTGAAGTTCAAGAATGTAGGGTTAATGAAACGCCTACTTTTTATTGTCCTTGTTTATATTCTGCAGATGCAATTCTTAACAAGTTGGTGTGTCACTATAATTAATGCAAACGATCTAACGAAGAAAACGAAATCGATGGCAAAGGCTATGAATGAATTTAAAAAATTCGGTCACGCTCGTGACGCAGTTTGAATTTTGCGTTGTAAAAATTGACAAACTGCAGAAAACTTCTTTATTAGCCTGTAATAGCCTCTGACTAGTTGTAGTTGTGATAATTCGTAAGAGTTTCAACAACAAGTTTTAATGTAAATAGACAGAAAGTAATCATTATGTGTAGGTTGCACCTACATAGGTATGTAATGTTACAAATCGGAATCAGCAAACTTACCTAATTATCTACTTCAGTAAAATATCTGAAGCTTTTAGGTACCACGAACATAACAATTTTGTAACAACACAAAGTATTGGCTATTAACAATCACAAAAAAGCACCATATTACTCACCTACCTGAGAACAAAGATCAAAATCAGATATTGGATACCGCTTGATTGAACGATGTTGAATTAATTACCTAACCGTTAAAATGCACCGCGTCGGATGCAACACCTGCAAAATTGGTGTAATTTATACCATCCAAGAATTCAAAGCATGCTACAGAGTTATCGGAAAATTATGTACTTACCATCTTTGGATACGCAACCTGTCTTACTTTATCATAAATTTTTAAACACAACAGCTTGTCTCAAAGATTCCTCTGTGAGAAATTCGTTCTGCGGTAGAATTTCCCTACAAAGCCTAAAAGACCTACTTACACACAACAAGAAAAGTTTATTTCAAAAACTCTTGCCCTAACTTTAATTCAGAAGCTTATAGTTATGAAATCTAATCATCAAGTCCAAGAGCAATCAATCGCTCAAGGTCATGGCTAGTCCCTCCCTCGTAACCCCAATCCGCGGTGGGGTGTCACCGCGTTGCCTTCACTCGCTCGCCGGCCGCGTCGCCGTGATCTTGGCCCGAGCACCGTCACCCTGGCCCCGAGGCCTTATCGGAGGCGCCGCCCGCGGCCTATAATAGCTGGGCCGGCGTCTCCTGCTGCCTCCACAGTGGATCGTGCCTCCGTCAGAAATGTTTCGCGCCCTGTTCATCCTCGCTCTTGTCGCCGCCGCCCGCGCTTGCAAACCCTGCAGTGAGTTTTCCGCCTTACTATTGAAGTCTGGACTATAAGGATCTGTGTTGTGATGTGTTATACCGATTTCTAAGTGCTTGACGTGGTAAGCAGTGGTAAGTCAACGTTTTCCGACATCGGAAAAGTAAGTTGATGATTTATCACTCGTTTGTCGATGGATGCTTTATTACTCGTTTGTCTTCATATTACCTAACGTCAATAAACATTAGAAAAATTTCTTGAATATTCAACTTTGTTCAAGTTTAATTTCTACTGGAGTGCTGTTCAAATTCGGTTATGTCACGGAGTGCTAATAGAAGTGCTTTTAGAGAGTTCGTTGCAAGCTTGGTGCAGTCATCAATAAAGCGATGTTCTTCTTTACTGTGATAAGTGCTAAGTGTCTCTTGTGTACAAATAGAAAAGCCGATGTTATTTTATCGTCTTCTACCAATATTACGTTCGATAAGTACTTATAAATGCATCCGCATTGTTTTTAATCGTTCTTATTAAAATTGAATTTCTCTCCTCAGATAAAAGAACGTCCTTTAATCTGAGTTTCTCTCATTTCAATAATCGTCAATTTTGCCTAAAAAAATAGCTTCACTTTTCAGTACTATCCTTTTTGTCTGATGTAATGCAGACAAGCGTTGCAATATAGCCATTCTAGTTTTCCATTATGTGAATACTTACCTACATAGTTATCGTTATCAAACAAATCCTAACTTAACCCAGTTTCGTGACATTAAAATTATGACATTCTTTGCTCTTCGCCCATTCTGTAATATTTGCACGCCGGTAACAACGTCGTATTGTTTATTTTACGTAACATAATATATATAATTTCTTCCTTATTGATTCTTGTCCGAACGTGCAATTAAATAATTTTATTCAAAAGTTAAAGAAATCAGTATAATGCCCATAAAGTTTTGTAGTGCTTGTCTTTTTACTCGTACCTACTCACGCACTAATACTTAGCCTAGATTATGAATCTAGTGTTATGTTTAGCCTAGATTCTTAGATTATTCAGAACTAACAATGACTATTTAATCGGGCTTCGCTCCCCGTGGGAATTTCGGAATAAAAACTGTCCTATACCCATACGAAATTATATCCATACACAATTTCATATAAATCGGTCCAGGCATTCTTGAGTTATAAATAGTGTTACTAACACGACTTTGATTTACATATTAAGATTAGGACCATCGTTAATTCGTTAGTGAATTTCATTTAAGAGTTTACTTTAAAAACAGCACGACATACGCAGTTGCGGTGTCAAGCAACATTGAACGCTACAAAATATGCTAAATCTAAAATAGGACAATACTATAGGTCTATTTTTTTTGATAATTTAGGAAGTATAGGTATTGTCTGGCAGTCGTTAAGCTATGGCAGCTTGCAAAACTGACACTAGAGTTGGCCACTTACACACACGAAAAATAAATAAACAAACAAAGAGTCCAGAAGGTAAATTTTGATATATGCCAAGGATTAAGTTATATCAAAATAAGTAAAGATTACTAGAAATACACACATCTGCAATAATTTACCAAACGAGCGAAGCTTTCAGTTTCGAGATTGGCCAAAAATGCTTTCGTCCGGATGTCAGTTTGTCAGTTTGTCCGGCTGTTCTCGCGCCTACAGGTCGCATTAATTACTTATTTAGATGTTTTTTAGTCAAGGCAGTTTTTCGAAATTTTTCAAAACGGTGGAAGTACGGGGATTAGAAACTTTAAATAAATTATATTTCAGCCCCGAAGTGCACTGAAATAGATAAATTATAAAACATCACAACAAAACTTTAAAAAATATTGATTTGCAAAATATCTTCATTAAGAACAGCTAGAAACATTATAGTCAGTAGTAAACACTGTGTCGCAATACGAAAGCACGCAAACACCGTACGGTGTTTTCGGCATCCTTCGGTTTGACATGCTCATCAGCAGGAGAAAAAAAAACCTGTGCTAATACTATGACAAGAAGTATAAAATTTCTGTTTCCAGCGTGCGGTGTGGCCCGTGGTGGACGCGTGGTGGGCGGCCAGGCGGTGTCTCCCGGAGAGTTTCCCTGGCTGGCCGCGCTCCGGAGGGATGGGAAGGTCATCTGCGGAGCCACGGTCGTTGCCAAGGACCACCTCATCACCGCTACCCACTGCGTTCATGGGTAAGCTTTTCAAAAATCTTACCTATATTTTTAGGAACTTTACATTTTTCACGTCATGTTCCCCGCTAACCCGGTCATTTATTTTGCTTTTTAGGGTTCCGTAGCCAAATGGCAAAAACGGAACCCTTATGGATTCCTCATGTCTGTCTGTCTGTCTGTCTGTCCGTCCGTATGTCACAGCCACTTTTTTCCGAAACTATAAGCCCTATACTGTTGAAACTTGGTAAGTAGATGTATTGTGTGAACCGCATTAAGGTTTTGACACAAAAATAGAAAAAAAACAGTAAATTTTGGGGTTCCCCATACTTAGAACTAAAACTCAAAAATTTATTTTTCATCAAACCCATACGTGTGGGGTATCTATGGATAGGTCTTCAAAAATGATATTGAGGTTTCTAATAGTATTTTTTTCTAAACCGAATACTTTGCGCGAGAGACACTTCCAAAGTGGAAAAAAGTATGTCCCCCCACCCGTAACTTCTAAAATAAGAGAAAACTGATAAAACTAAAAAAAATATATGATGTTCATTACCATGAAAACTAACTACCTACTTTCCTTTCATTCAATCAACTCAAATATAAAAATTAAAAAAAACATACTACATTATGTTATTTGCTACTACGGAACCCTTCATGGGCGAGTCCGACTCGCACTTGGCCGCTTATTATAAATCAGTATCTCAATTGTAATGTGTACAGAGTTAGTACATACTTGAAAAAATCAGGTACAGGTACGTCAGTGCCCAGCCTTATTTTAAGAAAACATTTTTATTGATCGTAAATATTATACATAATAACTTTTCTTCTGGCGCAGTTTATTTTTTACGCAAGCTTACTGATTAGAGATTACTGATGTTCTGTCTAAATAAAAATAGAAGTTCTATTTTAAACATTCTGAAACCCTGATTGTGTAAACACATAAATTTTAATAATCACTTATTGCTAAATTTATTTTTAAGTATATGTATTTCCTTTCTAATATTTATTTTTTTATGAAGAAGAATGTTTAATAAGTGAAATATTTTACACTTTAAAGGATTACTGACTTTGTTTTTCTAACGCTCACAAATTTCTCTTTTCTTGATTGTCTTTCATCTGTTTGTGTGCTGTGCTGAAGGCTGGGCTTATTGTTATTGAATAATATCCTAGAACCGCAAGTAGACATAAGAATTTCATAAATCATAGTAACCTCGCTTATTCCACGTGTTCAAACAATACGGCCACCTGAAGGTCAAAGTCATAGGAAACGCAGCGGAGGTCGCTGATAACAGCCCTTAGGAAGTAGAAATTGCAGGATTTGATTTTTAGGTGCTCAGAAAGCAGTTTCACAGAGCAGATTTTTTTTATTTTTCTTTTTGTTTTATTTAAGCCATCTCAACCCACTTATTTTGGTTTACCTATGTTTAAGCTGTAATAAGCGTGCAATGGAGGAGGCCTATATCCTGCAGTGGATAGATTAGGCTATAAAAGAAGAAGAAGAAGCTTTAATGGGTTTAATTGCCGAATAAAGCTTTTCTTTCTTTCTTTTAGATTCTTATTATAGCTTTGAAAGTTGTTTAATTTAAACTAGCTGGACGAATAATGTTGTACCTATTTATTTATTTAACACCTAAGTTCTAACTACATACATAAAGGTACAAAACAATTTATCACGTAATTTTAGGCATAGTATAACTATGAGATATTTAAATTATTACCTAACAACTATTTTTACCATCCTATTACGCAGATATTGTGTAGGCTCAACCAGCTTAGTGATTATTTGTTGAGATTAGACTGCCTTTGCCCGGGGCGGCAATGGATTGGTATATAGGCTGGGAAAAATACACTTAAAGTATGTTGAATGATAACTTCTTATAAAATTTTATTAAAACAAAAAGCTCTAATAACACCCCTAAACTTTACAACTGATTTTGATAATATTTTTATGGAACTGCCTGACAAGTATGCCTTTTCAAATAAAAAAGATTTTGATAACATACTAATTTGACGACCTCCATGGCGTAGTGGACACCATGCTAGTCCGCCATCCAGAGGTTCCAGGTTCGATCCATGGTCAGGGCAAGTTGGAAAATGGTCTTTTTCAAATTGTCCTGTGTCTTGGATGTTTATCTGTATATGTATTTGTTATAAAATATAGTATCGTTGAGTTAGTATCCCATAACCCATAACACAAGTCTCGAACTTACTTTGGGGCTAGCCCAATCTGTGTGATTTGTCCCTATATACATATATATATAAATATTTTTTTTGCAAAATCACGGACTTTTTAGGAGTAAACCTACGTTTAGAAGCATGTCTCCAAACTATCTTCAAAGATCTAGTCAACTTATGTTTGTATCACACGTATCACACACTACAAACAATCTCCAACACCTCGCTTTAAATATTTGATTTCCTATTGAATATTTGAATATTTAGTGGTGATCTATCCACTAATTAGACAGACGTACGTCATCTGCAAACAATGGTTATTTGGAGAACAATGTGGGTGAGCAGAACGATCGGAGAAAGTCCATAATTACTGAAATATGCCTGTGGTCTTATGTCAACATCGCAAGTTGGCTCAGGCATTAGGGTCCTTATGAGGATTCAGCTAAGGAAATTATAAAACTATGTTTTAAACCTTAAAGATTCTGATAATTTCATTTGCATCTATGTGACCGACCGTGTGATAATTCCATTTATGATAATTAAAAAATGATCACCATACAAACCTTTTCCTAAACTAGGTTTTTCCTAAACTAGTCTTTTAGATGTTCAAACTACATTACTGCCGTGTGTGTGTTTCCGGCAGAGTAGAATAGCTCGACTCCAAGTCTTCCCGTGGATGTCGTAGAAGGCGATTTAGGAAACAAAAGGTAAATAAAGTAATAAACATCAATGAGACCTCATAGATCTGATGATGATGATGATGATGAAACTATATGATTCGAACTAAAATAAAGATTTATTTGGAGACAACAAGTATCATCATATAAAAATCAATTCTCAAGGGCAGATGTGAAATAATTAAACTTCCGCCGGAATTCCTAAATTAGATAGGTAATGAAAGTAAAGCACAGTTGCCCTAAAAATATAAACCCATATAATATATCAAATATTTAAAAAATACGTAGAGAAAATATATCCTCATTAAACCATTATCCGATCAAATAAAGTTGACATTTTTATATGAGACAGTGGCATATTACTAGATGTCAACTTGAGTTGGTCGGATAATGGTTTCAACTAAGTAACAAAGTCAGATTAAAATAAGAGTGAATGCATCTATCGACATTACTAAGAAAAAAAAAACTGCGTATTTTTATCTGTCCTTTTCAAAAATGAACGCATTTTCCTCAAACAAATAAACTATGCAAATTTAATTACGCAACCACTAAATTCGGCGTTTCATCTCCTCACAATGCAACCTGCATTCAAAGACATCAATCACTCAGGTGCGTAACATAACGGGTGCATTTGGTGGCGTATTTACACCATGGCCCAAGGTGACATAACATTTTGGGCAGCCAACGTAAACGTACACTTAATTGGTCGTTCGAATGCTGAGCTTTAACACTCAATGTCACAGCACATATACTGTATACTTCCAACTGAAAAATTTAATTAATTCAAGATTTCCGTACCATTATTTAATAAAAATCACATTTGTCGTAAGAGACTTAAATATTTTTTTTATTCTGCCGCTATAACAAAAAGTACTAAAATTGTTATTATAGCGGCAACAGAAACACATCATCTGTAAAAATTTCAACTGTCTAGCCATCACGGTTCATGAGGCACAGCCTGTTGATAGACATAAATTTTTATTCTCTGACAGAAGACGGATCACGGACAGTGGATATCCCGTTTTTACAAAATAGAAATGAAACCGCCAAGCCAAATGTTTTAAAATGCAGCTCTGAAACCAAAAAAAACTTCCACCGCCCCAATATTTTATTTCCTCTGTTCAAAAATGACAAAACAGCCTGCGTTTCGCCTAATAATTTCTACCTATATACATATATATAGCTTATGTAAGTGCAATAGACAAGTCGTGTAAACAACACAGGGCCCACAATTTTACGAGCCCTGTGCCTTTCGCGGTGTATTTCTCCTACATAAAGTTGTAAGGTTGTATTGACAGACAGACAGGTCGCTCAGGTTTCGTGGATGGTCGCTAATTAGTGCTGGGCGCCGGTAACGGACCGAACTTTTTGCATAATTCGCAGACATATCGAGATTTCGCGGAAATTGGATCAAGGGTCAAAAGTAACAAACGGTATACCGTATACCTAAATATCAATGAGCTGATGAAGATACCAAGTACGAATGGGGTCTTGTGACACGAAGGAAAATGATTCGGTAGAAAGTCTGATTTCAAACGAAGATAAAGTTATAAAATTTTAATTTATTATAATAATAACAACTGTGCAGTTTTTTTTGTGAAGTTAGGTACTTGCATTTTAATAATTTTTCAAAACTAAATACAGACTTCACCCCCAAACTACGCAACCGATTTTGATAAACTGCTTATGGGACCACCTGACAAGACGATTTCAAACAAAAATAATTTTCCTAATCGGTCCCGAATAATTAGTAAAAATACATTTTGAAAAAATTGCGACGAATTGATAACCTCCTCCTTTTTTAGAAGTCTGTTTATAATATGCTAATTAAATTTAGAAGAGAAAATAAACTTAATAATAACATACTTATATCCTAATTATAATATAAATCATCATCATCATCATCATTTCAGCCGCATAACGTCCACTGCTGAACTTAGGCCTCTCCCAAGAATTTGCAAAAATACCGATCTAGAGCGGTTAATATGAATGATGATGTTCATTTATATGTAAATATGACGTACTTACATACTTTTATGATATGGTTTGTAAAATAAAATGAATTATTATCTGCAAAGAGATTAAATTACACTTAATCTGATCTGACTGATGACTGTAATCGAGATTTAAATCAAAATAAATGGAAAGTGCTTTCCTATATATTAAAATAATTAATGTTTTGAGAATAAGAAACTTTCCTAATTTTAATGCCTATTTTATTTTATCATTCTCGTATCTACCTAAAAAGTATTTCTTCAGAAGACCTTCAAAAGCGCCTTGTTTACAAGCTATATGCAGATAACCTTCGCCGCTTTTCAAAAAGTATATTTTCTCTTTCATTACAAATTATGCAAATATTCGCCCTTTAGGGTCGCGACCCATAAATATTTGGTTACTTGAGATGATCTTCACTTTCTCGTTGCGCAAACGCAACTTGTTTGCACAGAATGCAAGTTATTGCAAGTATTTGCAAGTGCAACGGGAGATTGAGTAATAGTGACAATAGACCTCGAATGGTACCTGATGTTTAGCATTACAATAGTACCCATTGGTTACCTATTTAGACAAATGGAGTCAAGTTTACTTATTACGAATGCTTGCCTTGTAGACAGTGTGTTATTAGTATAAGAGTTATTTAAGCAGAGCTTTGAGAGCAGAGGTATTGTGAAACTATTGCCAATGCATAGCTTAGTTCCTTGTCTGGACTTCGGAATCCTTAAAAGGAGACTGGCTGAGTGAATGTATTGTATCAGAACAATAACATTAATGACTCAATCAATGATGTTAAAACAAACTATTTAAAAGTAAATTTATTTTAAAAAAAATGTTGAAGAAGTTAAGAGGTAAATCATGTCGCACTGCTGGGCCTCTTTCCTTCCATAACATTCTGTCTCTGGTTTTAACTTTCCAATCCTGTTCGAATGCTTTTAAATAAATCAATAAAATCTGTAAAAATATATTTGCATCAACTGAACAGAAATTAAAAATTGATCCATCCACTGCTTCAAATTTGATACTGAAGTATAAGATCCGGTTTCTTTACCTAAAATATCTGATCAATGTACTTAGTAACGTGAATGGAGGGCACGCAACGGATAAAATTAATGGGCCTTTCCTATCAACACTGACGTTTCCATTCTTCTATTATACTTACTTCACACCGCAATCTTAATTCATTAAATTACTATAAATACACGCGATCAATGGATACGAACCGTTACTGTAATCTCCAAAGATTCCATTAGTGTAGGACGTGAACTTCGACCTTCGTTTTTGAGTTGGAAGTGTGTCAGAAGCACAATTAAGGCAGATTTACACGTGTCCACTCGCTGGCAAAATGTAAATCTTGAGGCACCGTAGGAAACCTAACTAGTAATATAATACATAAACTATGCAGAAAGCCCTGCTTAGATATCTACATACTTATATAAATGTTCAATACCTACGTTTTCAGTTACAACTTGGTATTTCTTTGGTGCCATTGTTAGGCATATGATCCCATCTTCTTCCACTTATCTCTATTTTGTGTGAGTCTCGATCTCGATTATACTTTCATTCTTGACTTAGCATACATATTAGCTAGTTGTTTTTTCTACCAAGAAGTCCTCTACTCCTATGAGTTGAGATCATACAAATGATTTTATTTTTTCGCTTGTTCCTCTGCTCGTTCTATAGAAAATACTAAGTGGTATGTACGACTCTGTATGTGATCTACTAGCCACGTACCAGCTCTACTACAGTTTCTACCAGGAACGTACCAACCAGCGATGACACTGACTCCAGTGCGTACATACATGGTTACTGCCATTGCTGACTTGCTGTCACTGGCGATAGCTACTAGATTCGTGTAAACCAGCATTTACGTATCAATTTCCGTTTCGTTTCTTTACAGCTAATGCAATGTGTATTACTGACCAAGATATCAGGTTGAAATTGGGAGGATGTTACCCACTTTTTGGAATTTTTAGGCTTCCGATGAGATTTTTAATGAAATCAATACGGTAGAAAATAATTGTACTTACACTACATGACACACGTACTCGTACATAAAGCGACAAGTATTGATATTAAAAAATTGATATGGTTATATAAGCGTAGTCCTTTGTTTAAACGCTCTTTATAGTTACTGTTTATCTCCAGCTCCCTTGACTTTAGAATATCGATTTCAAATTCACACCATGTCCGTGGAACAATCGATTCGCATAGCAATTGCCAACAAAAGGACCACAGGCGCATCTAACACATGTGATCTTGACTCCTTTTCTCTGACCTTGGAGCTGCATACAGGTGTTACGTTGACTGACCGGGTTTCTGCTTGTGTTGAGCACTAATTATAATGTCGAAGTGATGGTAATGGCACACTTTACTGCGTAGCAATTTGAATTGATAATTTTTATTATTGTCGTTCTCACAGCTCTATTTATGAACGCGTACCGCAAGGGCGTGTATTTGATCCTCTACAGTCAATTTCTAGTGTGATCCAAGCTCATGACTTATTTCTGGGAATGTAAAGGTTGCGGATTATGCAATAGTTGAATTTTTTTTCGATTAGGTATTTCATAATTAAGTCGGTAAATTTTTCAAAAAAATTAACTTTTTGAAATATCCCAAGCCCCATCCATTCCACACATTAGTACCCGACTTTTTTCTCCCATGAACAAATTTCTACAAGCAACAGGCCGGGTCTCTCCCACGCTTTAAAATTTACATTTACTTCTGGCCGCGACGGTCCCGATTGGCAACGTGAGCTAATAAGTAATTCAAAAAATATCATTTCAGAGTTGAAGCAGATCGGCTGTCCGTTCTGGTAGGCGAGTATGACGTCAACAACTCCCGAGCTGAGGGCTTCGAAGTGGCCCACGTGGTGCAACACCCGGACTTCAACCGCTACACGTACGATAACGATATCGCGGTGCTGAGACTGGCCGAGCCCCTTCCGGATAATCTATACAGGCCAGCCTGCTTGCCCGGTGAGTTTAATTATTCTAATTATATGAACAGGATTGTTTGTTTCTTAAAAGAACAAGAAATAGGTCATGCATAACTTTGTTATAAAATTCAAATAAATGTAAAAAGAGAGAAGAAAAGAATGCAGACTCCTCCACGTGACACCAGTAACAAGAGCAAGCATTTAAATTTTAGGTATATTGATACTTCATAATCTGATCAGCCACAGGAGTCCACTGTTCGACACAGGCCTCTCCCAAGGATTTCCAAAACGACCGGAAGCGGACTGCATCCAACAACTATTTACAATTACAACCTACAACTTAGTCTGAGCCAACAACATCCGTATTGCATAAAGCAAACTATTGTGCATTTCGTATCAAAAATTTTTTCAAAGTATTTGCCTATTAAAAAATACTTATCCCCTGTCCCATAGGCTCATAGACAACGCAGGGCATTGTCCATTGAATAATTTGACTACTTACAGATTATCTGTGTCTTTATTCTTGTAGATGATGAAGATGCTCTAGAAGGAGTGGACGCAGTCGTTTCTGGATGGGGCAGTACCATAGAAAAAGGACCATCGTCGACTATACCAATGAAAGTAAGTTCTCTATTAACCTTTTGATTGAAAATTTTACTTTAAGTAACACCTCATGACGCTTCATAAAAGCGGAATATTCGTTTAGTCTACTACTACAAATGAGCTTGCCGGCAGAGTAGAATGGGGCCACTCCAAATCCTCCCGTGGATGTCATAGAAGGCGACTTAAGAAATACAAGCTAAACAAAGCTTATAAACATCAATAAGACCTCTCCAACCCGTCTGGCCAGCGAGGCCAAGTCCTCTGGCTGCTCAGGTTGCGTGTGGCTCTAGTAGCACAGAGAGTGGTCGTCCTCCTGCAGTGGAGACAAAAAGACCTGATTATGACTACAAACGAAACTCATCCATGCACACGTAAATGTGTGTGTGTTCGCCTCTCACTCTTTCTCTCACTCAACACCCTCGAAAAGGTGAGAACGGGGGAGAGGATCGAGGATTTGAAACGGGGACATACATTGCGTGGAATGGGACCCAAAGAGTTCCTGTTCTGTATTAGCACACTAATATATTGTGTGCTATGTCGAAATTGTCGATAAATAAATAAATAAATATATAGGGACAAATTACACTGATTGAGCTAGCCCCAAAGTACGTTCGAGACTTGTGTTATGGCATACTAACTCAACGATACTATATTTTATAACAAATACATATATAGATAAACATCCAAGACCCAGGACAATTTGAAAAAGACCATTTACCAACTTGCCCCGACCGGGGATCGAACCCGGGACCTCTGTGTGGCGGACTAGCAAGGTGATTATTACGCTACGGAGGTCTTCGATATTATCCGATCGTTCGATAGTATTGAAGTTTAATAGAATAATAAAACGCAGAATATGCAAACTACTTATTTCTACCGCACATTTTCTTAAATTCGTTCGGGTATGCCAAATGGCCGTTCCTTCTGTAATAATGCCTAAATATGTCTATTATTATCCATTTTCTTATGTTTCACAGGCTGATGTTCAAATCTGGGCGCAAGACGACTGCTCCGGCGCCGGCTACGGTCGCAGGAAGGTGACTCCTCGGATGCTCTGCGCCAACGCTCCCGAAAGAGATGCCTGCTCAGGCGACTCCGGCGGTCCTCTACTTCTGCCACAACCACACTTTACCGTCGTGGGTAAGTATGGCAAAATACTTATGTACTAAGGGAAACAGACAAAATTCCAGGATAGTAAGCTAGCGCTCGGTCAACCAGGCTATGATAGGAAGCTAAAAGTAAGCTAACGAGCTGGTCTGTGCTAGCTTCATGGGTTTACGACTAATCCTTCATGGGGTAGAAAGAGCTCAGGGCCTTAAGACCATATTAAGCATGTTAGTGGAAGTGCTACCAAATCCAAATAGTGTTATGATTACTGCCTAGCCGTATCCTTAACTGACTTCAAACAGGTTTCTTAGAGATTTGCCCCCGTTCTACATTTGGCTTTTAAGACTTGCACAGGAAGAAAGTCAGATACATTCTGATTCTGCGCCTTTTTTTATCCTGGATTTTATTCATATTGACAGTACATAAGTTTTTGAATTTGATTTCAGGCATCGTGTCGTGGGGACGTGGGTGCGCCAGACAAGGCTACCCAGGAGTGTACGCTCGCGTAGACCAGTTTCTGCCGTGGCTGCGAGTGGCACTAAGACACGCGTGTACGTGCGCGCCTCCATCCTTATATTAAGCATAATTAGACCTTTTATTTTGTTTATTTGTAAAGCAGCAGAAAGTTTAGGAACACATTGACTGGCTTCTAATTCAGTGCCGCTCACTCCAGAGTTGAAGACTCCTACAAACGAGTACGAATGATAGATCTTCTTTAAGTTACTTAGCTAGTGGATATCTCTTCCACTTTTAAGTATCTGTTTGCAGTACTCAACTCTGCAATTTATTGCCATTCTGTTCTGATGTGTGACTAAGTTGCTATTATGCATTATTTTTTGTCTGGACTTTTTCTCTTCCTAAACAAATATTAAGACCACAGGTTAAGTTAAGACTCTTTAACAGTCACCTACTTTGTAGTTGTAAATTACATGATTAGTTTACAGTTGCCAATTTTGAAAAGGGTAGTCACGTAAATAAAGGTTTTACCGTACAAAAAACCACTCGTTTAGTGACTCCGCGTTTGAAAAAAGGCACCACTGAGCGAAGCCAAGTAATTTAAGCTTAGGTATATGTACCTTCTTAATGTAGCCTATATTCAATCAGTATTATAAATATAATTTTAATTAGATGTGACTATGATGTACTTAAGTTTATGTATAAAATAAATGGCATGTAATATTGTACCCATTGATGCCTATGTCCTTATCTTTACCTTGTTTTATTTTGAATGTATTTTAATAAAATATGGCTGTGATTTTAGAATAAGTATAAGTTCTTACGTACATATGTAATTAATTGGGTAAGATTGATTTATCGATAATAATTAAGTATAAATATTCTATATATTAGACTTAATTATTATCACAGGTCCATGAATCAATCGAGACCTTTTAATTTTGTAAAATAAATAAATGTTAAACTAATAATGTATTAAAACCCGAACGTTAAGGTTCAATAAATAGATAAGAAGTATAAAGAAGAAGTTTTGTTCACTTTTCTCTCCACCTTCCTCCAATTATTTCTCAACAGACTGGTTAAAAGCTTCTTATCTCCACTAATCACAGAATTCACAAAAAACCCTCAAGCCAGCGCACAGCGTAGTAGGTACCTACGTCGTAGATTTTATATGTACATTTTTTTTTCATTGTCTGTATGATTTAAGACATTTTTGAGGGAGTAAATGTGGCTTCTAAGCCGAAAAAAAGAACTCTTTCTTGAACAGGTGCTGAAATAATCATAAAAATTTATTCAGTTTAGAAGTAAGAAAGAGAGGAGAAAACGAAACGTTGTTTTCCAACTAGTCCTATGTTTTGTATAGAATTTTGAAGACCACTTCGCGGTCTTTCTTTTGCTTGAAATGCTTAAATAAAAATAACCGGCTATTCGCTACTAGATGTCGCTGAAAACGCACTTCCGGTTGCACTTAACTTCAACCACTTGATAATAGATGGCTTTAGTGTTAATCGATACGATACTTTAGTACCTAATCGATTTTAATAATAACTACCCGAAAATATAGAGTATGCAATGCAGTAAAATAGTACCAACCTACCAATTTAAAAAAAAATGCATGAACTCGTCCCGACTCCCGCGAAAATTTGACATTTGACGTTTAAGACGCCGTTGTCAGCTGATAGGTTAAGTTTCAATCAGAAATATTTAATTTATTTAGATTATTTGTATGAAACGATAACTATAATTTAGTGCACAATATAACGTTTAAAATACCTAGTGAAATATGAACTTTTCGGATAAAGAAGATGTAAGTAATTCACATAAAGGTTTATCCTAACCAATCCCTTTTGTTTCCTCGACAAAGTTCAGAATTAAACTATAGTTATTAGCATAAATGAAGTATTTCTTGTTTTAAATAATGATGCTAATACAAAATGTTTAAAATTATGACTTTATATCCCGGATTAACCTATTTTTTATTTGTTAATGCTTGATATTGAATTGTACTTTGAATGCCCTTTAGGATGACACATCAAGCGTTGATAGTACCTCAAATACAGACAACACATCTCGAAGCGAGACTCCAACAAATTCACGCGTGAAAAAACGCAGGCGAGGAAAGAAAAAAGCTACAAAACAAGTAAAACCACCTTATAAATTCAAGTAAGAACTCAAATTTACAGAATAACCTACTTAAAATATGATACCTTGCTAATCTGAAGCAACAGTTCCATAGTAAACTATTGCTAGCTCAGTCACATGAGTGAATATGCTGAATTGGGCTGACAACAGGGTCGGAAAAGTATAATTCTAATTACTACGTCTATAAGATTATCTAAAAATAACAGACCCATACTTTCAGTTTAGCAACCGGTCAAGAACCGCACGACAATAAATGTTCACGTTCATTGTCTTACTATTGTGTCTGGTATTGGCGGTAAAGGAACGGTTAAAAAAAGTTGAAATTTATAAAGATATGGAGTATCTATGTTCCAGAGTTGGGCCTTACAACATCACCTGTATGTTAAAACTATCTAATTTAAATGTGCTGTATCTTCATCAATTCTTGTTTAACCATTTCTTTAAACAATGAACATAGCATTAATAATGCCATGTGGGTCTTGACCGTTACTATTTTTTAAATAATCTAACCATTTTTCAGTTCACTTTACCTTCACCTATAACAGGCTGATTGCTCAATTAAATAACATCACCAGACCTTTTGCTTACTAAAGCAGCTAATTTTGCTAGCACCACCAGTATAATGAACAATATGAATCATGTTAATAGGCAATGAAGCTAACAACTATTGTTAGTCCTTTCTTCCACCTTCTTCATGCTAAAAGTGATCCTTGGGTCTTGTGGCTTTGGGTGTTGTCTTACCAGGGCCACAAGACCCGTAGGACTCTGACTGCCCCATTAGGTTTGTGTTTGTTTGTAATAACTTTACAATTACATACAATAACAATAGAATAAACTGACAACGGCGACTTATCCCATAATGGAATCTCTTCCAGTCAACTGGCGAATGTCAAAGTGTATGAATGTATATGGAGCTCAAATTTTTTATCATTTAACCTGTCATCTGTAAGCAGACCGGAATCCGGTCGACATGCATTGTTTTACTATTGTGTCTGGTGTTTTGCACAGACAACAGGTTAACCCTTTCACGGCGAGACTTTATATCAGGTGTCGTGCCCCCAGCGCGAGACATGGTAAATCAAACACACCTATCTACAACCAAAAACGGATTTGGATATGTAAGTTATGTGCCATACGAGCATTTTTTTTTGTCACAAATATGCGACCTTCGCGGATTGGGCCCGACAATGTTTGTCACATATATGTGACGCTCGCGGTTAAAAGGTTAAAGAAGATCTTTCTGTCAACAGTTGTAGTGCCAAAGAGGATCATGGTCAGCCACTGTTCGGCTGTCAGTTCAACCACCACATGGGGGAGGGGGAGCCCCAAATCTTTGCTGTGGTAGGCAGCAACAGGGTCTCCATATACGAGTGCCCAGAGTCAGGAGGGTTCAAGTTCTTGCAGTGCTATGCAGACCCAGATGTAAGTCAAAATCATGAATTGAAAAAAGTTTTAACAAATAAATTATGGGCTTTGTTACAATTTAAAGTGAGAAAGCTTTTCTATGCACGTCTGTGAAAAATGGAAACTTTAGGATATTTGAGAAGAAAAGCTTTAACTAAAGAGTAGTTTGTAAAACTGTTTAAAGGGTTCTCTAGGGCTCGATCAAGACAAAATTTTGAATAATATCTCCGTTTTCTTTTAAATGATTTATTCCAAATGGGCACTGGACCCAGAAAATACAAGTACCCTTAAGTAAATTGCTTGCTAAATTCTTCTTTAAGTTATTAAATACCCAAAAAGGTTATAAGATTACCCCATCACAGGTGGATGAAACCTTCTACACATGTGCCTGGTCTTACGAAGAAGAGACCTTCCTGCCATTGCTGGCAGTGGCCGGCTCCCGCGGCATCATCCGCATCTTCCACCCGGCCACGCAAACCTGCATCAAGCACTACATAGGCCATGGACATGCCATCAACGAAGTCAAATTCCACCCAAGAGACCCCAACTTATTGCTATCCGCTAGTAAAGACCATGCTCTGCGGCTCTGGAACATCATGACTGATGTTTGCATAGCTATCTTTGGAGGCGTCGAAGGTCATAGAGACGAGGTTTTAAGTGCAGACTTTGACTTGAAAGGTGAAAGGATCATGTCTTGCGGCATGGACCATTCACTCAAACTGTGGAGGTTGGACAAGCCGTCTATGAACGAGGCTATCAAACAGAGTTATAGTTTCAATCCGCACAGAGCACTCAGACCTTTTAATTCCCTGAAGGAACACTTCCCGGACTTCTCAACAAGAGATATTCACAGGAATTATGTGGATTGCGTGCGGTGGATGGGAGATCTTATTTTATCAAAGGTAAGCTTATTTTCTGTTGAAACAATAATCAACATGAGGCTCGTATCGTAGAGCTGCTTCCCGTTCCGTGCAAATCGAAGAAGCTGATCTAGGGAATGGGCGAAAATGTGAATCATGTTAGTAGGCAATGCAGCTATCGATCGACCATCACTATTTTGATTCCTTTTTCCACGTTTTCGCTCGCCATCACGCCAAAAGTGGCCTTTGAATCTTGCTGCCCTAGGCACTATCTGATAAGAGTCTATAACCCAATATGCTCTCTCTGCTCCATTAGGGAAGGACATCTGCTCCATTAGGGAAGGACATGCTTATATATTGTCTTACTAGCCGAAGCCCGCGACTTCGTTCGCGTGGACTTAATCTCTGGAAAATGCTCATCAGGCTGAACAACTTTTACTAAGGCGGCATTTTTATATCTCTTATAGTTTAGTCTCCATCGACCCCAATTTTTTTTTTGGAAATATATTTAATGTACAGACACACTTTTTTTACTGTTTTATTATATGTATAGATATAGATTTAGGTGCCTACTGATGGTTTTCTGCGATTGGCCACCAGGCACCGCGTAAAAACTGCCATTGGCTGACACAATCTTAATGCATAGGTACACATACATACCATCATTTTTGCCACAGCGGTAGGCAGAGACTGGTACATCCACTTGCTATGATCCTGACAAACCTCTTAATTTTTTTAAGTCTTTCAACTTTTTATATTTTTTAGAGCCTCTTGCTCCTGTTTCCTTCTATATTTTTTTGTTCCTTGTCTTAACTTTCCAATCCTGTTTGAATGCTTTCAAGTTGTCTGCCCATCTCATTTTCTTTACCTATCCTTTTAACTTTTAATTTTACATTTAAAAAGTACCTACTAATATTATTACCTTACCTTTAACTTTGACTTATAAGTAATTTTACATTGACCTAGTTCTATAACTCTTTGAGAAGCGCCAATACCAGACACAATAGTTAAACAATGGAAGTCGGGAGGAATTCCTCCCAGTGCCGGCTTATATATAAGCAGTATAAAAATGTGTCCATCGACACTTTTCTTACCATCTCTGTTAAGGGGAAGGCACTTTGTTCACATGTTTCCTATAAGTGAATTAGTCCGTTCCATTTCCCCCAGTCGTGCGAGAACGCCATCATCTGCTGGAAGCCGGGCCGGCTGGAGGACACGGAGCTCCGCCCCGGGGACAACTCTGTCACCATCGTGCACCGGTTCGACTACAAGGAGTGCGAGATCTGGTTCATCAGGTTCGCGGTCGATTATAGTCAGAGGGTAAGGTTTTTGGATGTTGACAATTATTTCATTTAACTCTTTTCTTCTGGGTTTTCCTACTCCTCTTCTTCCTTCATTACATTTTTCTTTCCATTGTTTTAAAGCATGCATCGTAACGTAGTAGATGACCGAACATTTTCCGTCTTCTATTTTCTATAATTTGTAGAATTAGTCTTTTCTCTCTCACATCCTCTAATACCTTTTCATTTGTATTTATCGACCTAATAAAAGAAAAATTAAACGTGAAAACGTATTGTGAGATTAATAACTTAGCGGTAAAGAGAGACATGGAAAGCACTCCACTGACAAGAGCCCAGCTCTTAAATATAAGGAGAAGAGAAGAACTCTTTTGTAGAGCTTGAGTTTGGTGGCCCAGTGGGAATGTGCATAACTAGAGCTTTCTCAAGTTAAACAATGAGCGTGGATGGCTGACCACAAGTGGAATAAAAAATTCTCGAACTCCTCAGTACTTCAAAAGGCACTTAAGGCGGCAGCGGCGGACCGCGGACTGTCATAGTCAAACCATATCCACCTTTATTTCTATCTACGAAATGCTTAGAAACACACTTGGACACTATTTTTTTCTTCAAGCTATACTGTGCATTGTTATTATTTGAATGTAACCCCCAGGTGATAGCGCTGGGCAACCAGTGCGGCAAAACGATGGTGTGGGAGCTGGGCAATGTGGCGGGCGGCTCGCGCGTCTCGCAGCTCGTGCACCCGCGCTGCCAGGCCGCCGTCCGGCAGGTGAGGAGTATTACTTACTGCAAACGAGTATGACTCTCACACATATTTTTCTTTTCTCCGTAAAACAAAAATTTACGAATACAAGCTGTATTTGTCAATTTAAACTTCGCATAACGTTACGGCTAGGTACGATTTTTACGTAGCGGTGACGTCGCAAGCCCCCACTCTGGAACTTAGATGCCCCGCGTCTTTGTAGATTTCTTTATTTTTTTATAATCTGAAATATATGATTTTTGATAATCTAAATTAAGGAATAATTAGAATAATACTTTTCTGACCCTGTCGACCCTCCTATTGTAGGTGAATTGTCTATTACTTCAATCAACCTTAGGTTAATTGATTGCAGTTGAATAACTCCTAGTTGAATTCTCGTAGTAAGTTAAATAGTAGTTGAGTCGGCCAGTAGTCAAGTTAAACATATATATGTGAATTGACAGTATTTATCTTGAAAATAGTTGAGATAGGTTTATGTATTATAATATGTAACCTGACCAATACGTATCTTTCCGTGGATGTCCTAGAAGGCGACTTTGTGAATACAAACTAAACAAAGCATATAAACAACAACGAGTCTTCTCCAACCCGTCTAGCTAGCGTGAAGAGTGTAGGCTAAACCCTTTGCCTGCTCTAGCCAAGTATGGCTCTAGTAGCAAAAAGAGGGTCGTGCTTCTGTAGTGCAGACTAAAAAGACCTAAAGATGAAAGATAGGTTGCTAGCTGTATCGCCTATTAAAATTAACCTAATAAAATGTCCACCAATTTTGAAAGTTCTTATCTTGCTTCCAGGTGACGTTTTCGCGAAATGGCAAGGTGCTTCTGGCATGCTGCGACGACGGCACCATCTGGCGGTGGGACAGAGTCGCCAACGGAAAAGACTGCTAGGGCAAATGGATAGTCTAACGTGAGATAGGTACAGCGGCACGAAACTCTAGCGCTGACCGTTATTGCGCAGTAGTCAAAAAATAGTACTGTACCCGTGCGTAGTATCCCCTCTATACTTCACTCAGCGCTTTTTCGTGTCGCTACTTGTACTTTGTAAGCGTAAGTGGAATGAAGTTGTGATTCGGCACGAATTATGAATTTATCCATTCAGAGTTATTTTACCTCCGTCAGTTAAAAATCTTAATATTGAATTCCATTGTCTTTAAAAAGAGCATCCAATTTTGAAAAATCTGTAACAGACTAGACATAACTTTAATTTGTATAAAATTAGAATGTTTAATTTAAAAATTTATTCATCATTCAAATCATAAACATCCATAATTTTAAAATGTATAATGATAAAAGTAATGAAATCATAAACAGGTTAGGTAATTAGAAACGCATAAGTAGGTAATTAAGACTATGTAATTATTGTTATTTTAAATATGCTGCCGATAATTTTAAAATAAGTGTTAAGTAATAGTCATGCAGACCACCCAGGTCATGTAAGTTCGCATACAGGTTATGGTGCCGCGGGGTTGGCTCTTGGATCACCCCCTAGCTGCCAACAGTATTCATGCAGAGTCATGTAGAACACCCAGGTCATGTAATATAAGTTAGTGTGCGTTGGCAGTAGTGGTGGTTAATATAACGTATAGCTGATAAAAAAAACACGCTATGTACTCGCAACGAAAAGCGCCTGCTAAACATTTATTCATATTATGCTGCGTTAAAACGAATCGCGCGGTCGTTAACCTAGCGGGGCGCTGCCGCTGCCGCGTTCGTTCGATCGTTTAGGCGTTATAAAAATAACATTAGCAAATTTAGCATTATACGTTTAGCGCTGCGCCGCGTTCACGCGTTGTATTCATTATTCCGTTGTAGGCGGCGGAGGACGTTTGGAGATTTCGCGCGCTAATGTAAATAGTCTGTTGACTGATGAATTATTATGTTATGAAAATTGTGTTTGTGTAAATATACTCTCAGTTACAAATTCACGTTGGTTATAATAAAACTAACAAAAAAGACGCCATTAAATATTAATGATTTACTATGAAAACTTTATATTTAGTCAAGTTTTTACGTGATTACTATCCCTTAAAACTTTACACTTTATGAATTATTCATATTGTTATAAATAAGCAAAATAATGGCAAATTCTAATATGTATCTAATATGGTCTTCGATTTTCTTTACTCGTAATAATTTTTTATTGAAATTCTTTTAAAGTTCTTGAAATTGTTTGAAATTTTTTGAAATTTTAATTTTTTTATTCATTATAACATAGCGTCAAAAGTAACATGATATAAAGAATTAGCATATTCCATGTAACATGTTACGAAAATATAGCCGTTAAGAACACCACTAGTTGGCAGGGCAGGCCAAGGGCCACCCCTTAGCCACCAACAGTGTTCAAAGTCACGTAGACCACCCAGGTATGTAGTATAGAATTTTGATGAGTATTAAAGTAATGATTTGATCATTTGATATTTTTAATCGTTATGCATACTGATATTATTCATATTAACGATAGTATTTTCAAATATATTTATTTTAAAATTATGGATTTTAACGACTGGACATTTACAATATAGGCATATTTTTTACAGGATTTTCATAGAAAGTAAATTCATTCACAATTTGCAGTCGTAGTAAAGTGCAAATATCAGGTCTAATACTAATGCAATTAAATCTATTTGAGGTTAATCTGTCAGAGATAAAATATTTCTGTATGGATAGTATTTAGTTCATTTTTGTACTTTGACTTGGTAAAAATATTGCATTTATTTAGCAATTATGATTGATTATTAAAATATAAAATCGACTTGATTTATTTGTATTATAATTTGGTGAACTTAAAAGCCAATGCATAGTTTTGAACTATGAATCTAGTGTAATCTGTCCTAAAAGGATATTATGTGTACTAAATAAAGACTGGCTTAGTAAAATTTTACGTTTTCGTTTTATTTCAGATTTGCATGTTGACATGCAATATTCCACAGTAATAATTGCAATGGTGTGAGGATTATGTGACATAAGCTTTGTAAGTTTTTGGGGTTCCGTACTTAAAGGGTAAGAACGGGACCTTATTACTAAAACTCCAGTCTGTCTGTCTGTCACCAGGCTATATACATACTCATAAACCGTGACAGTTGAAATTTTCAGTGATGTTTGTCTGTGGCTGTATAACAACAAATACAAAAGAATAAAATAAATATTTAAGTGGGGCTCCCATTACAGCAAACATGATTTTTATAGATATTGGTACGGAATCTTTCGTCCGCGAGTCCGACTCGCACTTGGCCGGTTTTATTATTTAGGACTTCTGCGTGATAGACCAAATGCTTATTCTTTTAAATTATAGAATATTAATTTTTTTCACTTGACAACCCCATCTTAGCACATTTTCTGCCGTTTGTTCCCGTTGAGTCACACCAAGATTAGTAACACTGCTACTCATTGGGAAAAAAAGCACTTTTGGTCAGAGCGTTTTGATGGGGTTTTATTTCGCCGCTAATTAGCTGAGCGCACCACAAACAGGTAAGGATAATTTGGACTTCGTAAAATGTGTGGAGTGACTCCACAACATGCTACGAAGTATAAGCCACAACACAACTTCATCATCATATCAGCAGGACGTCCACTGCTTTTTTTCATTTTAGGGGACAAATTACAATTTACAAAGTAGGTTCGAGACTTGTGTTATGGGTTATGGGATACTAACTCATCGATACTATATTTTATAATAAATTCATATAGGTATAGATAAACATCAAAGACCCAGGACAATTTGAAAAAGGCCATTTTCCAACTTGACCTGACCGGGGATCGAACCCGGATCTGGGTGGCGGACTAGCATGGTGACCACCGCCACGGAGGTCGTCATACTGCTGGACATTAACCTCCCATGAGGAGGAGGAGCCCTACAACACAACTTAAGACAACAACCTCACTGGCTGGAGTCCCTTGCAGCTCGCATAATTAAATAAAAAACATTTTTTTATTAAATTTTTTTATTCTAACCAACAATACGGCTACGTTTAACAAATGAATCACAGGGGCCAAGGTGTTATCTCGTGTTCACTACGCGTACATACGGTTGCTTCTACCTCGTGTCCTAACGTACAAAATACAGCACAGGCAATTTTTTATCAGTATTGTATAAGGAATGCTCGGAAATCAAAACAGGATTTTCATTGAGAAATTGTGCGAGTGAATATGAATAATAAATACAGACTAATCATTTTCGTTTCCATCCTCTTTCGGCCAAAAAATCATGTCAAAAACCAGCCAAAACTTCGGCCCAGCCGAAAATCAGTTTATGAAATCATTGAACAATTTATGTAAAAAGATTTTTTTCATGTAGAAAGAAATTAAACTTTTTTAAAAAAAAAATGCAATATTTAAATTATTTCTTATTGCAATTGAATCAATACAATGAGAAAAAGGTTAAAAAAAATTGTATCCTGTAAAGGATTTATCTTGTTTTATTTATTTGTTTTTAAAATTACATTTGATTATTTTTACCCCTTGGCGTAAAAAAGCAAACAAGATTTCAGTGTACAGCAAAAATATTAATATTTTATAATGTGTACTAAATGATTTTCGTTTTCATTTCCGGCCGAAAACAAGACTAAAGAAGCCGAAGCTTATTTTCGTTTCCGGCTTAAAACCTTTTCGGTCGGACAGTAATATAATAAACAAGTGTTCTACGGATTCTTTTTTACTAGTGGTAATATATACTATCTTCAGTTCATAAGATACATTCCTTACTAGACATGGGTAACTCCGGACTAGAAGATTCAAATGAGCCGAATGCTCAACAGGAGCCGATAACCTAATCAGCTCCGAGCAAATGTTACCGACTCTCACGAGTTATTTGATCCCCGTCGTAGATACTTAGTCCCGCCTCCCGCTAGCTCATCGGCGCTCTTCGGCTCGCGTCGCTCGCGATCCGCTAGTTATTCGTTTCGGCTCAACCGCATCACGGGTGTCGAGATCGGAAATACTCGGGACTCGGAAGGAATCGGACGGAGACTTCGGTTATTCATCGTGCGCCGCCAACCAACGGCAAATGATATTATGATAGAAAAAGATGCGAATATTTTTTCTATAAATAAAAACAAGACAGATATTTATTACATTGTTTGCTCCAATACAGCTACAAACAGAGCCCGGTATCGGTTTCAATATATATTGAAACCGGTCCCAAAACGGACGTGTGTATTCTTTCGATCCAAGATCCGATAGCGAAACTTAGCAGATCATGGAGCCGGAGTCGGTAAGGGAGTAGGAATCAATAAGATGAGTCGGTACCGAATGAGGATTCAGATTAGGTGAGCCGAAACGCACCTCGGAGTCGAGATTACCCATGTCTACCTTACAATACAATATGCCTTCAATAAGGCTTCTTCTTTTAAAAACGCAACAACGAATAATACAAACTTGTGAATGACGACAATGACAACGAATTCATCATCGTCAGGTCTCACGACGAGTTATGAAGCTATAATTTGATTGACATTATTGGACGAACTTATGCAATATAAGTATTGCATCGAATTTATATGATAATGTTAGGTACTAACAATATTCGAAATTAATTTTTAATTGTAATTATTGTTAGTTAGTTTAATTTATTGTATTGTAATAAAGTATATCTGCGTTATATTCGAAATGTTATTTGGGGCTATATTTCAATAAGTAATTTAGATGCAAAGTTTTAGAGAGAGCGCGAAGAGTGCGTTACTTTAGCAAGAAAGTAGCAGGTTACTCGCGAATTTATTCTGTTCTCTTGGTCCTAGAAACAGAGTTAAGAATTCCAATCATTTTTTTCTGTATAGGTAACATATTAGTATCAAGACAAAGTAGTAACAAGAATGAAAATGTATCTCATCACAACATGAATAGAACACTTTCCTGGCAGCAATCCAAAAGATAAAAAATTGCCTGTGCCTCTATTGTTGTTCTAAAATCTAACACCGATATAAACGACCCTATTATTCACTACCGCGTAAATATACTTTCAATAATAATTATACTATGAGTTAAGATCTCGTTATTTTGTCGCACTGACGTCACTTTTTTGTAGGGATTAAAACTTTTTAATTTATCGACCGTGAAAAACCAACCAGATTGATTTTGTGACCCCCAAAACACTTACACATCCTTTAGTTATACGGACGATGTAGAATCGTTTACAGTTTTGTGTAATTATTATGATAAAACTAAGACAAGTCATAGCTAACGAACGCCCGTAGCTTTTATTAATACCTACTATTATTTTTAACACATTTTTATCCGTAGTGCAAACATTATCAGTGACATAACTCAAGTACAATACGTACCATCGACATTTTGATAGCCGGTTTATAAAGTTTCAATACCTACAAAAAAAGAGATGTCAGTGCGACAAGTTAACGGAGTCTAAATATGACTAAACACCAATGACAGCGTAATTGAATTTTAATCAATTTCCTTTAAATTCAGTCTTTAAAATTTTATAATTAAAAAGAGCAATAAGACTGTACGACAACCAATGTACAAAATTTTAACATTTGAGATCATAATTTAAATTCATATTTATTATTGTTTAATTTTATATTTCGCATTGAGATCAATATATTTTTTATTAATTATAATTATATAGAAATTAATCGAAGAATCTATAAACCGCATACAAAATTAATTTACACAGTGTAGTCTTACTAAAACCTCGATCACAACATATACATTGAGCTAATCCCTAAGATAGTAAAGTGATAGTAATTTAAATCCTTTAATATTTTCAAAGAATTTACAAGGAATGTCTAAAATTAAAATTTTCATTACCTTCGATCAGTCGGACAGTGATGATATTTATAAAACACAGACTAACTTTATCAGTAGGTAAAAAACATTATCCACCTTAAACCACGATGACAACTAGTAAAAGACACTATCTCATCCGTCAATTCCAGTTTGATTTAGATGGGTAATGGTTTAAACCTACTAGTAAGTTAGTCCGTGTTTTAAAGGACGGATTTTGTAATAAATCTATTTCCAAAACGATTTACTTTGGCATCAGGTATTTTAAAAATTATTTTGAGTAAATCTCACACAGAATAATTTGACTGTCATACTGATAGCGACCAAACAAGAAAGCTGAAGTGCTTCAAATTTAAAACATCAAAAAAAACAAAAGCATTTGCGTTTAATTAAACACTTCTGGACAAATTTTTATTACATTATCGGCAATGTACTTATAAAATTGTACACTTTGATATTCAGTGAGGCGTATTTAAGTTTATTCCCTACCCATCTTTGACTGTAAAAGTAATAGAAGATGGCCATTTCACAGTTCAAATAAATATAATACTCAAGAAAATAACATCTATCATCATTTTGGTAGCTATCAGTAGTCAATAGATATGAATAATGAAATACCGTCCCACTGATCTCAGATTTCTACATATACACGGTTTACTAAAGGAAAGCTATACACATCAACGAATGGTAACGGGTAACAATAAATGTATTAACTTCGTAAAGGCACGTAACAAAGGAACCATCCAAAACAATGGTTTACATGTAAGGTGTTTATATTTATTTAATTTAGCATTCGCACTTCAGTCATTAGATTTTAGAGGCCCAGTTGGCAACAAAAGTAAAACCATCGCAGTAGAGTTCCGTACAAATAATATTCTCATGAATTCTTTGGTTCCCTTAAAATCAATGTCGGCATATGAAATAAGTCAGTTTGGTTACAATCTACTCGTTCAATTGGCTGGCATGCCGTCGGCGTGCCCACAAAGGCGCATTGGCCTTAGTAAAGCCGGCGGCCTACACACCATTTCAATACATAAGATTTAACCACGCTTTTTAACTATTTTCTTTTATTCCTAACTTCTACTAACCATGTTGATTTTGAGAGTTCAATGGGATTCAGAAATCTTAAAATGATCAATAATATTTAAGAACGATATTTCGTATCAAATTTTACTTTTGCTGTCAACTGTACTATTTTTTAAGGACGAAAGACAGTGTCATTAGGTCGAAATAGTGATATCTTACGTTATTCGATATGCGAGCATAAAAGCTAAGAGCATAGATTTAGAAAGAGCTATAAGATCGCGTTCCAAGCGCGTCTTGTGAACTACAATGCTTGAGTCGTGATACAATCTAATATTTTGATGAGTGAAATGATTCAGTTTATTGTCTATTCATAGTGAAGTACAAAGGCAAACTTGCCCAACAATGAGATCAGCTGGGCTCTAAGTAATAAGTGCTTCAAACCCGTGAAATTCGTCAGTATTTTTGGGAAAGTAAAGACCGCCAAGTTCGACGGACTACAGAGAGAGAAGTGGTCAAATCCATAACTGATATTAACCTTAAGAAATGGTTGGACCCCCGCAGCATTGGCCCTATAAATGCAGTGTCTTTCTCAGTTCAAAAAAGGATTGACTCAAGACTTTTAACGATTGCTGATTAAAAGTAGGATTTGGAACCTTAGGCTTCCAAATAATTATCTAGCGGCCTACTAGCAGCACAGCATGAGATGGGAGGAAGAGGAACTTAATTCTGCACGACCTTCACAGAATTTTCATTTACTTACTCTAAGAAAGTGAAGTACATTAGTTCTAGTTTAACGAGCACAAGACACATCTACGAAACGCCGAGATAAGATTGCCAATATCTAAAGTGCACTAATTCACGTTCAAGATCCATATCCTGAATATCCATACAAGAAGTGAGGGGTATGGATATACACATATCCATATAATCGTCCTCATGTCTGAATTTGACGCTTCGAACGTGAGGCAAATGGACTAACTTTATTACTAGATAAAAACCATTATCCACTCTAAACATGTTGTCATCTAATAAAATGGCACTGAGTCATCTGTCAATGACAACATAATTTCGACGGATAATAGTCCCCTCTAGCCCAAGCGGCCCGATCGGGTAGCTTGAAGACGGACGAATCTTAACCTTATTACATTGACATACAATTCATTTGTTCTGGCAAGGTGTTAACATCTTGGCCTGAAAAGCCTAGTAATAATTTTAGTCCGTGTTTTATAATAAGACTGACTGTACATGTTTGATCCCACAATTAGCATAGTAGTTAACCGCTTTCAATGCGTATACGAAAATATAGGTGAACTGTATAGCTAATCCCAATCTCAGACATAAAGAGGGAGAAGAAAGAAAAGATTTAGATGGGTTATTTCCACAATCTTCAAGATTCTTAGTTAAACGTTTTACCTAATGCAACTAGGGATGTTACGGAAATGTTTGTATCGGAGCCGAATTAGGAAGCGGAGTTTATAAATTTGTTTGACGAAATCGAAAGAGCAAAATTAATCCGAAGTTCCGAACTTTCGAAATCGCAATCGAACTTCCGTAACATCCATAATAGCAATAACTTTTTACATTTTCAAAGTAGAAACATTTTATGAAGGTATCACCTAAGCTAAGACACAGACATCAAGACCTAAGTCGTACAAAACTAAATTCCATTTTACGACATGAATCTACGCAGTCATTTACTACATTTGGGGCGGTTTATGCTTACAAGGTAATCCTAATTACTACATAGAGTGACTTAAACGTAGATAAGTTAAATAAAAAATCATATACCTAGAAAACAAATAATAGTTTCAAATCTACGTAAAATTGATGTAATATTTGACAAAGTGTAATCAAAACCTTCAGCAAAGATTAATAATAAGAAAACACTCCATAACTTGATCATTAATTTCATTACAAGGCGTTGTTTGATCCATAATGAGATTTGGTTCAGGGGCCCTACTTTTGAAACAGGAAACGAAACTAAAATCGTGTTTATTATAGCATACACGTGTAGCAATGCACGATTTTAGAAGATCAAGACAGAAAATGCCATTTGGCCATATTTTTTTAACCATCCAATTCTTAGCGTAAAAATAATGTGGTTTTATTCAGAACGAATAGCAACCTTGTATATGGTTTTACAAAACTCAACAACAACAATCAAATAAACCAATAATATTTATCACTTTGGAAATGTACGACAAAATCATGCGATAACGCGTTTCAAAAATACGGCCCCAGGCGGGTTCGCACCTCGCGCCTATTCTAGATCTGACAGCAGATCTTGCGTGCGTGACGTCACGCAATCGCGTGCACACATGTAGAGTTCGCGTGGAATACGGGAAAGCCCTTTTTACGAGTCCCGGCAGCCGCCCTGGCATTAGTGTTGTGAATTTACTTTCGAGATGAAGCCAATTATATTATTCACTTATCTATTCATTAGGCTTAGGGCTGTAAGCTACTTTCAGTGAGAAACGCAAGCTTAGTCCGGCCTCTGTACTGCTATATAGTTTGATTTGCGACTACCGAAACTTGATGGAGCTTTACATTATTAAATAAATATTAAACGGGAACATAACTTTTATACACATAGTTTATTTTAATACTACTTATACCCTGACTATAGAATTTGACTAGAATTTGAGTTAACATTTCATTTATACTTGCATCCTACAAATCTTCTAATAATCCATCATCATCCAAAACCAACTTGAACAGGTGATTAGATGACAGATCCATCATTTCTATCAGTGGACGTGTATGTACCATGCCAATACAGCTATAACATTTAGTACAATCTGACGAATATAATAATAGTCCGGTACTAATGGCAGTTATATAATTTTTCAAAACTAAAAACCGACTTTATCCCCAAACTACACAAACCGATTTTGATAAAACTTCTGTGAGACCACCTGACAAGTATGTAAATGCCCTTTCCAACAAAAAATAAATTTTCTAAATCAATCCGGACGTCTTCGGTCGGTCAAATCAATCTAAAATCAACTCTATCAATTTGCAATAAAACTCAAATCACGTTTATAGTGGGTTAACGTTGTGTTCATTTAAGCGTCGGATTGTACTAAACTACATACCTCTCATTGTTCCTACCTAACCTACTATAATTCTTCTACAGTGGAAATCACAACATCAATTTTATATCTAATAGATAAGGTGCAGTGGTGACGATCTTTTAAAGTGAATTTATTCACTGAACTTAAAATAAACACTTACTTATTAAAAATATTACAATAGACTTCGTCATTATTCGTTTTCTATTCCAATTCGAAGTGTCGGTACTTTTGTATTTTATATATTTAGAGATATAAAATAATATTTAAAAAAAACTAAATATTGCTTTAACTTTACTAAATCTTGAAAATAATCAATTATTTTGTATAAGTAGTTGTCGATTTTCAAATAAAAAAATCACAGTTTTTCAGAATGAGCAAAGATTAATTCTTTTTTTTTAGTAAAGATGAAGCGTTTGCAGAAGCATGGAAACATAGAAGAAGTATACTCTTTGAGCTTTATCAATGAATTTTGATAATGGTTTAATTTCACATATCATATTTCTGATGAGTTTGTTGTCCTATTATTAGGGTAACTTAGCGCTTTATCAATAAAATAAACAATGAAAGTGGTAAATTAACTGCAAGTTATTTTTTGTGACCCAATCACAAAAAGATTTTTTTTAATTTGATTTTATATCTTTTCTACAAAATGGATAGGTACTTAATATAAATAATTATAATTTTTGTGGGACATTAATATTCGACGAATGAGTTTTACTAAGGGTTGTTTTCTTTATCCGTTTGAAACAATTATTGTAAACAAAAACATTAGAGCAAATAATAGGACTAAAGTAGTCTAGTAGTTCAGTATTTTACTGAAATGTCATTTTCGAGCCATAGTCCTTTAGAAGATACGGGTTTCCCATTGGACAACCCTATAAGAAACATACAGGATATTTTTTTCAGTGCGCAACTTTTTACAGTAAGGTCAATCAATGGTATAAAAAAAAATCTCTGGTCTTTTTTTATGGGACGTTGACATATTCGGATTTCGCAGTTTCTATGTACACAGGGTCTAACATAATATACTGAAACTAATTTAAGGCTGAATTCAGTCCATGATACTGAACAACTTTTTCCAAGGAACATATATCGAAAAATAATTTTTTTTTGAGCTTCCGTACTATTCGATCTGTCAGCTGATCCAAATTGGTATGGAAAACAAAAAAAAAATATTCCCCATCTCAATACATCTTGCTGGAAAAAGTTGTTCAGTATCATAGACTAAATTAACCCTCACAAAAGCTTCAGTATATCTTGTAAGACGTTATATGCATATATACTAAATAAGTATCATGGACCGACCTTACTGTCATAGTGTGCGCTCTGGAAAGCCTTCCAGTATAGCTCACATGACTCCTTCCTGCAGGTCGTCCGGCTCGGGCGGTCACCGGACGCGGCCGGACGGCGACCGCAGGTGCGAGCGGATGTAGCCCGTGCGGTAGTCCATGGCGTCGCGGTTGCGGCCCGACCCGTTGTTGCCGCGCTGACGGCTCCGGCTCCATCTGGGTTCAAACATATTAATCGGCTAATGCAGAAAAGGCTTTTAGGCGATTCTCACATTGCCCCGCAATACGCAGCGTAGCGCGTCAATGCGTGTTCTAACGTTGCTTGTAAGTATCTCCGTTTGTATAGAAAACACGCAAGGTCCAACACACAGACACCGCGTCCACTCGAGTGGACGCGCGTCATTTTTGTATGGCTGCCACGCACTACGCAGCGGGGCGCGGTGCAGTGTGTTAATCGCCTCAGGGTTGGACTACACCTGTCAATACGGTACAGCACTTTCGCATACTGCTATACTTGCCAAACCCGTCATTTGCTAGGGAATGAAAGTGCTGATAGCGGATGAACGGAGTCTTGATAATAGGGTCCCGTTTTTAGCTCTTGGGTACGGAACCCTAAAAATGGCATAACGATGGCGCACAAAAACAACTTTATACTAAATATTATTAAGGTTTATATTGGGTCGCTTCGACCATCCTCCCATCGCTATTTTAATTACTTTTTCCACCTTTTTGCCCACCATCACGCTAAAGTGGCTTTGTTGGAAGTACTGGTGCAGGTTATAATCTTATAACCCTATAGTATCCACGTTTCATGTGTATGAATGAATGAATAAAAAACTATTACACCAATACAAGAAACCTCTAAAAATAGTTTTACAAAATTATACATTACGTACAATTACATGATAACCCCATGGATGGAGAAAATGTAGGCACGTTAGAAATATCGGTGGTGTAAAGAAAACTACAAGTTAAATAGTATAGGGTAAAAAGAATTATATCTGGAGAAGAAAAAGCGGGAAGCACATCCCGGGCTCCGAAGCAGCTGAGGATGCAACCGGGAACGCGCAAATATAAATCCGCCATTTGTTAAAAGTATATTTGTACTTTGGAACAATAAAGTTTGATAAAATAAAATAAATATAATAAAGGGGTATAACACTGACAAAGTTGACAATGTTAACTAAGCGGTCTCATGAGACCGGTATTTCCAATAAACTTTTAACCCTCATCCCTACAAAATAGAGTCTACCTTTGTATGACAAAATACGACTCGAAATCCAGAGGTTAACAAGCCATACCTCAAAAGCCTCATGATGTAGTCAGGCCAGTTGTCCGGGAACATGACGAGGAAGAATCCAATCGTTATCAATATCACGCCCGCCAGCTTCATCCCTTCGAATTGAGCGTCGTACAGCAGGACATCTAGAGCTGTCATACAATATACAATACTTTAATTCATACCTACTACATACATTAAATGCGCTGTATCTTTGTCATTTTTGGTTTCTCAGAAAAAAGAAAAATAGCCTAGATTGCTTGATGGACTTATGGATTCGTCATGTCTGTCTGTTTGTCTGTCCGTCCGTATGTCACAGCCACATTTTTCCGAAACTATAAGACCTTTACTATTGAAACTTAATAAGTAGATGTATTATGTGAACCGCATTAAGGTTATGACACAAAAATAGAAAAAAAAACAATAAATTTTGGGGGTTTCCCATTCTTAAAACTGAAACTTAAAAATTTGTTTTTCATCAAACCCTTACGTGTGGGGTTACTTATCTATGGATAGGTATTCAACAATGATATTGATTTTTTATATATCAATATCATTCTAAACCGAATACTTTGCACGAGAGACACTTCCAAAGTGGAAAAAAATGTGTGTGCGCCCCCCCCCCCCCCCCCCCGTAACTTCTAAAATACGAGAATGATAAAACTAAAAAAAATATATGATGTTCATTACCATGAAAACTACCAGCAAAAATTGGTTTGAACGAGATCTAGTAAGTAGTTTTTTTTTTAATACGTCATAAATCATAAACGGCAATCTACCTTTCATTCAATCAAATCAAATATAAAAATTAAAAAAAAAAACATACTACAAGACTTTTATATTATGTTATTTGCTACTACGGAACCCTTCATGGGCGAGTCCGACTTGGCCGCTTATTTAAATTACTTACCTGCAGAAACAGGTACAGCAGTTATAAGTCCAAGCGATACAAATATGTTGTAAGTTATTATGTTGCCGAATTGGAACACAAGATGAAACACTGAAAAAAATAAGACTTTTTATATTTAACTGCAAAATCAGAAAAAGAAACACACCATTCTTCCCTTTTCTTTCTCTTGCTTTTTCTCTCTTTCCCTATCTTGCTTTGTCTCTCTTAAAAATAATCTTACCGAGTAAGGAAACGCTGGCCACCAATAAATGCACCCAGGGCATGCGGTGCGAAGGGATCATCTCAGACCCCGTCAGGTAGAGCGCCAGGCAGACGGGCCACAGCAGAGACGCGCTCACCACGCCCAAAATAGAGAAAAACAGCGCTTTTTGACCAGAGTTCATCTCTCCCATTACTTTTCTGAACAGCACCTGGGTATATTAAGCAAGTTGTGAATTGTAATTCGTAAAATAAAGGTCATTTTACAAGTAACGGTAAAGCTATTTTAGACCTTATTGTCATTTGTCAGTTTATATTGAGGGCTTTCAAAAATATGGAACACCAGATGGCAGGACAGTGAAGTCAGGTCTTATAAGGTCAAAACAAGGTAAAAAATAGATCCCTACATGGGATAAGTCTTTGTTTATTCGCTCTTTCGTATGTTGTCTTTGTATATGACATATTATGTATTCGTATTGGTACAATAAAATTATTACAAACAAATAAGGTGCTGTTATTGGATACATATTTGATAGAGCAAAAGCAACTGATGACCAATGACAACAGTCGATTGGACCTGACTGAAGTCACTGTGCAGTGTGCTGCCACCTGGTGTCACATATTTTTAAAATGTTCTACAAGCAGAAAACGTTCGGTTTTATCTTGTACCTTTAAACGAGCAATTTATAAATTTCCGTGATCTCGAAAACGACTCTAACGATTTCGCTGAAATTTGGTATACGGGGGTTTTCGGGGGTAAACAATCGATCTAGATTAGTCTTATGTTTGGGAAAACGCGTGTTTTCTGAGTTTTCATGCGTTTTTCTTTCCACGCAGAATATAGTCGCTAATTTCGTCGCGCCGACCGCCTTTTTTTTAGCTCAGCGGTTAAGAATACCGACCGCTAGAAAGAGTGTTACGGGTTCGAATCCCACTCGGTGACTTACTTTTGAGATATAACCGAGCAAAGCTCGGTCGCCCTGGTACTATGAAAGTTAAATATGAAATGTCAATAAGGGTGATAATTGCTACACGCCCCAAAACGACGGGCGTTCATAGTCTAAACTTAAGGTGATCTGGTAAACAATGTTTAGCATTAAGTTTTACCTTTTTTATTATAGTCTTTTTATCGTGCAGTAAATGTTAAACAAAATAAACCTTGAAGATAGCAAAGCCAGCCGCAGCACAAGCAGCTAGGACTACTCCGCCCAGTGTTGAACTGCCGGTGATACCGTCCATATAAGCCAGCAGGGCTATACCTGTGTCGCACAATATTGCCGCCACGATCTACACAAACAGATATTCCATTAACAAAGTAAACAAAGTAATTAAATGTACTTAAAGATGCATGCAGATCTCTGTTAAAGTGCCCAATTGTATCGAAAACCATTACCAACGTTAGGTCTTTTAAGTCTCCACTGCAGGAGTACGACCCTCTCTGTACTACCAGAGCCATACTTGGCCAGAGCAGACAGAGGATTTGGCCTACACTCTCCATGCTGGCCAGACGGATTGGAGAGGTTTCATTAAAGTTTATAAGCTTTGTTTAGCTTGTATTCCCGTAAGTCGCCTTCTAACGACATCCATGGAAAGACTTGGAGTGGTCCTATTCCACTCTGCCGGAAACCACAGGGCGATATGCAAGGATATAATAGGAATAGGAAGGAGGAGGATACAATAGGAAATATTGACATTCTATTAGAAATATTCAAACATAGGCAGAAAAATGGACTCACCCTAACTCCTACAAACTGCTCATGAAGAATAACCCACGACAACAAATACACACAGTAGACGTTAGTCGCAAACAGTGTGACCACGTCCGTTGAGAGCAAGATCTTGAGCGAATATGTGTACATGTAGATGGTCACCACCCAGAGAAGGCAGAACAGGCCGCAGCGGCTTATGAAGCGAGCTACAAAAAAATATATACGTCAATTTTTTTTGAAGAGTGTACCTTGGCAAGGGAAGGATTAATATTCATCATTAGTCCGCCACCCAGAGGTCCCGGGTTCGATTCCCGGTCAGGGCAAGTTGGAAAATGGCCTTTTTCAAATTGTCCTGGGTCTTGGATGTTTATCTATATATGTATTTCTTATAAAATATAGTATCGTTGAGCTAGTATCCCATAACACAAGTCTCGAACTTACTTTGGGGTTAGCTCAATCAGTGTAATTTGTCCCTATATATTTATTATTTATTATTATAGACTGTGCCAGCATTAGCTCTCAACACTGGTCGGCGACAGTCGCCAACTAGTGTAACAATTAGGGTAGTATCCAGGGACAAAAATAACATATTTTGTAATGATAAGAGAATATAACTTCACAAAATAATGTCACTACATCACTAATCATCGCCCTGTATCCATTTTAAACATAATCATTGCAGAAAAAATTACATTAAGATGGCTAATCTTGAGAATTACATTAAGATGCTATGGACTCCAAGAGACTATGACGTCTGATATTTTATACAAATCCAATAGAAAAGCTTTGTTTTGACATTTAGAAAAAAGTATTTGACTTGTTGGCAAATAGTGTGGACGGGCATTGCAATCTTGGCTGTAAGTGCGAAGACAATACTTAAAATGAACATACCAAATGTAAACCCCTTCTCCCTGAAGTCACTGAAGGCATCAAATACAATTTCATTGGCAGATTTGCACTTGTTGTGTACGAGCATCACTATGAGATACAGCGGGTAGAAAAATATCAGCCAGTTGGTACAAAACCAGGCAGTGAAGAAGGGAGCATTGTATTGATTCTGAAAATGAAATGATAGTATAATTTATTTCGTCTATATAAGGTCTAACAAAATATACTGAAACTATTAATTAACAATTTTCCCCAAGGAACATTTATCAAAATATGAAACATAACTTTTCATATCAGTTGATCCGAGTTATATGGAAAGCCAAAAAATATTGTTCATATCTTGAGGTAAGTTCTGTGGGGAAAGTTTCAGTATTATGGCCTGAATTCACCCTTAATAGTTTTAGTATATTTGGTTAGATGAGAAAAATGGTAATTTATTTTAATAGAAATTTTAATAAATTACATCCTAAAAAAACTTTTTATTCATGTTAAAAATTAAAAAATATATATACAGTCGATTTTACAAATGAATATTTACTAAATTAAACTAAAACATATAAACCATGCACAACTAATCAGATTAAAGTATAACAACATTTAAAAATATTACAAATAAAAAACCCATTAGTTTTTTGCCCTGTAGCAACATGCCCAGAATTAGCTGACAATGATTACTCTCTGACCTAGATATAGCCAGCCCTGCGACCAAAGGGCTGGCTATATCTAGGCACACCAACACCTTAACCAGAATAAATATACTCACATGGCTTGGAACTTTAGTAGTATAGTTGTTAAAAACAACAGAGGGTGGTTCAGTGCTTGGTACAATTGCATAGCCGTTGAGTGGATAGGTTTGTAGGTACATGTGCTTGATGCAGTGCGTAGCAGTTACCCATGTCACGGTTAAGATGACTGTGACACAAATACCATAGTAAATCTGTAAAAAAAATTGTTAAGATAGGTATTCAAGTCAGCAATTTCACAGGACTCACAAGTTAAGCAAATAGCCATAAAAAAAAAAGGTAAGATAGATAACTCTTCCCTGATGCAAAAACAGAACTGGCCCATTTGGGCCTAAATGCGAATAACTGACCCTGAGATAGATAACTCTTTATTGTACACCAGGAAGAAAAATGCAACACAAATAAATAATTTTACACTAAATGAGTAAGTACAATGGGCAGTCTTATTGCTTAAAGTGATTTCATCCAGACAACTAGTATGGATGGAGAGGAATGTGAGATAGACAAACAATTATTCTTTTTTTTACTCAATAAATGTCATGTTTAGACCGGATTTAAATACCAAACTTTTATCAAATGGTTGGTATTTAAAATCATAGAAGCAGGCACAATAACTGAACAAGTTTGTTTGTGAGGCAATAAAAAAAAACCCCATCACCCCCAATATTGTTTGAGCCACTGAACCAATTTCATCAAACACAGCTAAAAACAAACTCGATTATGTCAGCTTTCAAACAAAATAACCGCACAAAAATCAGCCCATTCATTTAGGCTCTATGATGACACAGACAGATACACAGTCATGTCTAACTTATAACACCCCTCTTTTTATCAGGGGTTAAGATACAGATACATTTTCACGTCTATATCCCTGACAGGGTAGACAGAGCCCAGGGCCGTTAGGCCCAAAGGCCACGCTTAGTGTGGTGGTGGGTGTTAAGATGGAAAAGGAATCAAAATAGTGATGGGTTGCTAGCCGCATCGTTTATTACCATTATTCAAATCTCGCCCATTCCCTCGATCGGTTCTTACGATCTGCGCGGGAAGAGAAGCAGCTGGTACATTCTACGTTTTTTCTTTTCTCCCAGACCAGCATGGAAGGAAAGGGGTCAGGGGTTAAAAAAGCAACTAACCTTTTTAGCAAATCTTGAGCAGCAAGACCTGGGACATTGCTTATCCCGTAACTGCCTCTCTTCATCCTGACTGCTGGCCGCCGATTCGCTGTACGCTTGCTGTAGCGACGGCTGCGTGGTCAACGGAGGTGCAGAACATACAGAAGCTTGAGGCGTAAGCGGAGCCCTAGGGCTGAGCGGTGTCGGCGGTCCATTAGGGCGATCTCTATCAGCGTCGCCGCCGCCGCGCTCATTCTCCACGGCCTCTTCACTCGTTATTATCACAGATGGAGCGCGAACCCGCTTTGGATGAAATATTGTTGGCAAGTCGCCGTCCCTTGCCATAATTTAAATAAGATCTAAGTACACATAGTAAAAACTTACTCCTAATCACTATTTACGACCACAACATTGCTAAAAAAGAGAGATTATAAATAACAGCTGATTTTTATTTATAATCATGTTTGAGTTCCCACAAAAACTGAACATTATTCAAAACACTACTCTTTTTTTTACTTTTACACAAAATACGCTTCGTTTAGTTACCTAGCATTAGTTTTCGAATAAAATCATAAAAACATCAGTCGACTTCGACCATTTTTCAGATTTTATAAGATTTTTTTTCATTTTTGACAAATTGTTACATATGGCAAGACTTGCTTGTCATCTTGTCAAATCCACATGATTTCATGTATATGGCAATATCTAGTTTAGTCTATGGCAAAAAAGAAAAAATAACAAACAATCATTGGTCATCGCCATGCCTCGTCCTCTTTTCTCATTGGTTAAGTTGTAGAAGAAGTTCGTTGATTGGTTCAAATTATGATTATTGCCATATGTTGAAAAACCATTGCCAGACTAAAATTTTGGTATGCTTTGTCAAAAAAATCTTATTAAACTTTTCTAATCAAATTAAAAGTAATTGCACAGGATTTATTAATAAGTCAATGATTTACATAGTTTTATCCATGTTTTCGGATCTTAAGTATCTTTTTTCAAGTTTTAAAATTCGTTAGATCAATAATAATATATTATGTTTTGCTTAAAATGAGCATTAAAAAGTAAAAATTTTGCTCTATTCCAGTAAATTTTGCATTTTTGGGAGTAGATGGCAGCACAAAAAGTTCATAGTTTCCTCGCCAGAGGGAGATAATTGGTTAGCCTACTTGAAGCATCCGGGAACTCGCCATAGTAGTAGACATGGCGGGTATCAACCTGGCTAAATGACGAAATAAATTTTGTTTGCTAATATAAGAACGTGTTAATTTCGTAGAAAAAGTGTTGATACTAAAAGACTAATTAAGGTTCATTGGATTAGGACAAAAATGCAGAATGTTGGACAGTCTGAAAACCGAAATATCGATAAGGTGAATGTGCAACTTGATGTGGTAAAATCGTCCACTCCTCAGAGTTCGGCTTCGAGTCCAGCCAAATCTGAAACCGAAACGTATTCAGGAGCGCCTGCCAAATACATGTCCGATTCTTCGGAAAGCGAGGATGACTCTGTATCCGAGGTAAAACGTGTTTTGTTTTCGACAAGGCGGTGGCAGTGAGGGAATGTGATTATCTGTACCGCTCTAAATACTGCAAGGGACATCTTGTACATGTCTGGTCTGACGATAAAATTCTTTTCTTTTCCATGACATGTCTACAGTAGTATTTATTTTATCTAGCACATTGCAGCGAGCTAATCTATTATATACATTCCCATTACAGTGCGTTGCTTGCCAAATATTCCGTAAAACGTCAGAAAGTCATAAGTACATACGTACTACTGAGTAATGCATGAAATTATTTATGCCAGCCGCTCCTAGACAGTATTCAATTGATTCCTTCTTATTCTGCATTACTTTGGGCCTAATCTTTTGTAAGATTCCTTGCATTGTGTATTTGTGTTTTGGATAAGGTTCGAACTACGGTGGCCATGTTCCTTGGATCACATGCATTATTGGGAGTAAATCAGTGATTTTTGGTCTTTGGACACAATGTTTTGGTGTAAATACGGAAATAGTGTGATTGTGGCGTTTATTCATTGTGACACGGGCAGAATTGTCGCGATGTCAGTCCACGCGCGTGCAGATTATGCAAAACGCCTACTGTAAATTCGCGCAAAAATTATGGTTATTGGTGAATTGCAAGGACCATTGACAGTAAATAAACTTATTTTCTCGTCCTAACGCACCACATTGTCAGTACTTCTCATATATTTGTCATTGGTGTTATAGATCTTGCTGGCTTGTTTGTGCCTAAGCAGGCCAGACCTGTTGGTAAGTCGAAGACCACCATACTGAGTGCCAAGGGCTTCCCCAACACCAATAGCTGTTGCCGTTTGAGTGACTTACAGTTAACCTGCATAATGTGTGTGCTATGGACAGATATCACTGTTTTGGTTTTCTTAATGTTGAATGGTCCTTGTGATTCTAACAAACTGTTGTCTCGCTGATCTTAACATTACTAATAAATAACAGTAAATAATACTAAATTTGCTTTATGAAGGCTGTCCGTCTGCATTTAATAAATAACTTATATAATTTATTAAATTATTTTTTTTGGAACATGCCTTTTTTTTTAAGTGTAACAATGTTTTTGTTTGATGATATAGAAACATTGTGCTATTAGGATGGTAATCAATAACATAGTCAGTAATTGATTGTTAGTTTGTTCAGTGAATCAGTGATTTTATTTAATGATTGCAAGTTTTTAATTCCATTGCTAACCTTACAATTGAGTGGTTTTCCTAGATTATCTGTCATTTTATTAAAAGTGTGATGATTAATTATTACTATCAGAAAGTGGTAAATAAATTTAAACAAAAACTGACATCTCCTTAAAGTGATTACACTGTTTTTGTTACTTCAAAATGTTTTCGTTCCATAATATATCTAGAAACGAGTTTTACCTGTCCCCAACATGTTGAAGGTTTTACTGCTTTGTTTCTACTTAGGATACTGATATATGTCATGTGTTGACAGGCGGAAATGGAGGAAGAAGGTGGTGGTGCAGAGTCATCCAAGTTCCTACTATCACACGACGACCCTGAGAGGGCCGTTGACCCCGAAATGCAGGCAAGACTGGAAGCACTGTTGGAAGCTGCTGGTAAGTTCATTTCTTTACTGGTCATTCAGTAGGATAAAAACACATGTAATGGAAGGGAATGCTGCTGTTTCAGTATTTAAGCATAGAAGAGATTTTTATTATTATTTCTGGTAGAAATTTGTCAATATTTTACTTACAAGGGGAGCAGTTATGATGAAAGCAGACTTAAAGTAAATAATAGAGATCACTCTCATTTTTCTTTATTAGTTGTTAGTCTTTAAGCCTTGTAACCCTAAACTCTATCTGCTTGGAGCTGCAAGACGTGAAATGCTCTGTCTGCCCCTTTTGAAATAAAGATTGTATGTATGTATCACTCTCTCACGGTATTCATATTAAACCAATATCAATAACCTACTTTTGAGTTCATCTAGATCATTTAAAAGTTTTATAAAACAAAAAACTATTTTACAATGACATATGTAATGGAAGTTATTACTTAGATCAAAATAATTAAAAAAATTACTAGATCTGTGGTTGGTTGTGATAAGACAAAGATTTTACTGTTTATGTCGCTCACAGGCAGACTCTTGTTGGTGTTGTTGTGCAAAAGGAAACACAGTGATGATTTACACTAGTGTGTATTATCATCATCAGATGAGCTACTGGAAGGCCACTAATGAGCATATTTCTTAACAATGTTGCCTCACTAGAATAATTTTACAGTAAGACTTGGGTTTCCGGCAGAGTACAATAGGGCCACTCGAAGTCCTCCTGTGGATTTCGTAGAAGGTGACTTAGGAAATACAAGCTAAACATAGCTTACAAACATCAATGAGATCTCTTAAACCCGTCTGGCTAGCGAGGAGAGTGTAGGCCAAAGGTTTCTGGCTGCTATTGCTAAGTATGGCTCTGGTAGTACAAAGAGCGTTATGCTCAGTGGAGACAAAAAGACCTGATGATGATAATAAAAAACACACAAAATTTGTACACTGTAAAATTATTTAAATCTATTTTAAGTTTAGGCTGTTTATAAATTGGAAAAATATTTTACAATATCCCGAAGAAACTCTTCGCCTTATAGCTAACTAGCTGGTGCCCGCGACTTCGTCTGCGCAGTATCTTTATAAATTGTAGCCTATGTGATATTCAGATGTATTAGCTATATTATTGTAAAGTTTCATAAAATACATTCAGTAGTTTTTACTTGAAAGAGTAACAAACATTCATCCATCCATCCATACTTACAAACTTTCGCGTTTATTATATTAGTAGGATATATATGTAGAATCTCTATGAAAAAAAGTAATAATATGTACTTCAAAAAATTAGTTATTGTAAAATTAAAAAATCTCTGTCATAATTTTACTTCACTTCTTTATTTAAAGTGTATCTTACTGTCTTTAAATTAAATACTTTATCTTTTTGATAGAGTACTTTCTTTCTTTTTGACCTATGTACACAACACAACTTCAACAAAAAGCAAAAATATAATGCCTGTGTTTCTGAAAATCTTACTCAATATATAGGGTGATCACGAACCTTCTAGTTATACATACAAACATATATATCCAAAGAAAGTACTCATTAAGCGAAATAACAAATACATATTATGTCATAAGTACCTTAAGTACCTCGTTTTACACTGAAAAACAATGGTATCAGTCAGAAAAGACATACCAAAAATCTCCCATTTAAATGTCACTGCTCGCTACCGGTCGACTGGCGGGCGGCGGTTGGCGAGCAGGTAGGGCAACGAAGTACAAAAGTATTTTAGTCTTACAGTTTTGTGTTTCATTAGATTTGATTGTGATTCTGGTACCGAGATTTCAATAGAAGATATAAGGTTCAAAATTGACCTGTATTTAATGTTTTGCTAAAGTAAAACAAAAATTTAGGTTTGTAGAATTCCACTCATTGCATTGCTACTGTGTTACTTCATTCAAAAGTTTCTGATTACTGATAACTATTCAAGCATGCAATATAAAACGGAAATCAAGACAGAATTTCTTGTATCGAAGTTTTTATATCAGCTGATAGCTGTTTGCCATTCAAAATTTCCTCTACTATGTTGTTTGCACATGATGATGTATCAACATTTGTTTACATAAAACACTAAAGAGTGACTAGTTTATTAGAAAACATGGAACCAAGACTGACTTAATTAATATATATAATAACTAGAAAAGTTCAACAAAATATTCTGAAACTAAGGTCAGGTTTGGTCCAAGATAATCATCATCATCATCATCATTTCAGCCGCATAACGTCCACTGCTGGACATAGGCCTCTCCCAAAGATATTATTTTTATTTAGATGATAATGAACTCCCCTGAACTGATAATGATTATTTCGATGTTTAGTCGTAATAAATATTTTTTATAAGGTTTTTAGGCATTTAAGATGTTAAAAGTACTCAAACTAAATAATGAAATTAGTAATTACAGGCAAATTGTTAATCTCAATTAAAATGTAAAAATGAGTATTTATAAAAACTAAAACTAAACAATGTAATAAAAAATGGTGAAAAAATACCACCTGAGTGGGACTTGAACCATGCTCTTACCAACTAACTCTCGTGGTATTTTTTCACCATTTTTTATTACATTGTTTAGTTTTAGTTTTTATAAATACTCATTTTTACATTTTAATTGAGATTAACAATTTGCCTGTATTGGTGATCTAATCTATCAACTGATCTTGCGGGCGGGCGACCGATCCAGGTGCTGTCATTGTAAGACTAATTCACGCGATATGGAGTGTCTGTACGTCAATACCTCTTTCCTTTCGGTATTTTGAAAAGCAAGCAATGAATGGCCAGTGACGAAAAAAATTGTATGCATTGAGAAAATACAACTATTTTTGAACTTTTTAAAATTAGTTTTGAAGCCAAAGGCCACTTCATAGCGCCGCCATACACCGCCCGCCGGCCGGCCGGGGTCATCGACATTACGCAGCTGTTTTCGCTGGCGGCTTACGTAACTTTTTTATCTTCTGACATACAGAAATTTGGATTACATATATGGATAGAAGAATTTATTTACTATACGACATTTTTTTTTCCAAAACCAATGAAAAATCAGCGTGTACATATAAGTTCAAGTCTAAGAAGAAGCAAGTGTATCGGTCTTCGGGCCATTTTGTAACAAATTCACTTGACCCTTTTCCGCCGAGTGCATTCCAAAGCATTGTCTGTTAAAATCGATAAGTTTTCGTGAGCGGCGAGCGAAGGCAACGTCTCGTGCTGCCGTGGTGCTATCATATGCAGATCTTTATTGAAACAGCGACCGAAGCGATGGACTCTGTCGACTATACTATTTGAAATGCCTTTTGCTTCATTATATTTCCAACTTTTTAAAATTTTAAACGTCCATGCTGGTCGTGCAGAAAAGAAACAACTCAGAATGTACCAGCTGCTTCTCTTCCCGCGTACATCGTAAAAGCCGATCTGGGGAATGGGCGAAAATGCGAATGCTGTTAATGAGTGATCACTATTTGGATTCCTTTTTCCATCTTCTCGACCATCGCGCTGAAAGTGACCTTAGGTTTTTACGGCCCTGAGCTCTGTCTTGCTTATAACCGCAAGACACAATGCTCTATCTGCCCCATTAAGGATAAACACGTGATAGTGTATTGTACACAAATGTATATTGTGTTACTGGTGTCAACCTTCCTATATTCTTTTAATTTGATGGTATTAGTATCAGACTTACGACGAACCTTGTCTTTAAAGCACATTGAGGCTCGATATTCTTCAAACCAGTATACCTAATTACATCACATTACTTTTCATTGAATAAACTTTAGTGTATTAATACAACGTACAACAGAACTAAGCCAACTGCGTTGTTACTCAAGATTAACCTATTTAATCCGTATCTTTTGATTTTTTCCGGAGAACTCGCTTGTATAATTAATTATGCTTCAATATTCAATGCTGTTTTTGTAAGCTCTACTAAAAATTTAAAACTACTATTACGACAATGGACATCGAAGTTGTAAATCGTAAATGACAAAAGATACACAACATGGAAGACAGTAGAAAATATATTTGAAGATATTAGTGAAGAGTTTGCCCTTTACGTTTAAATCCTTTCCCCCAAAGGTCAGCCGTCGAGTAGCGGGATATTCACTTAAAGACATTAAGTGGCAGTGAGGACGCGTCCTTTGAACGTTACGTAACACGTCGAATGGTCTAAAAGTTACCACTTTTTCACAAAGTACAGTTTGTCTAAAAGTCTAGAACTGAGCGCCGCGACATAGAGGCGTCAAAGTTCCTGTTTGCATATGGGGTGTGTTGAATTTCTGTTAATTCTTGTCGTATGGTTTAAAAAGTCCTCGTAATACCAATTGGGTATTTTCTTAGGTCAAAAATAAAGTATTTGGTACTGTTGAGAAAAAGTCCCAAAATAATGTCACTTGTCATGATCATCTCAATTTCCAACGTGATTTTAGATTTATTATTGCATGTAAAGAGCGTAATTTGACTCCAAAAAACCACGATGTCATATTTGACGTTAAGGAAAAGGTGTCTGATTTGAGTTCTTTGAAAATAGCGAATTGATGACATTTTGTATATTTTTGTAACGTACGAAGAGTTATGCCGGCCCTCTGCCCCATCCATAGGACAATAATTTACACTCCAAGTTATTAAAAACGCAGTAACACCGCTATTCTTTGCAAACTCTTGCTCTTTAAAATTACTTACATTTATAAAAATAACTCTTCAAGTGCAAGTAGTCCCGATTTTTTTATAAAGATTTTCTACTGTAGGAAATTAAAATGTTTAGAACCAATATATGCGGGAATCAATATTTCGAAACACTCAGCATAAGATAGGTACATATAAAACATACATATATAGCTTGCCTTCCTATATTTTTTACTCTAAAAGATATCGATTTCCGAAACCTTAAAAATACTCGAAATGCATTTAAAAAGTCACACTTAAACTAGCCATGATATCAAAACTAATTATAGTATAAATACAGGTCGAGGTAAGGTCTAATCGATAAGTCTAGGGCATCTGAGTTTTTGGGTTAGTAAATCTGAAATCCAACTTGTTTTAACGATGCCATAATGCCATTATACGACACTGATTTCTGATTGATAATTCAAGAAGTTTGTTGTGTGGCAAAGCGGCTTACACACTGCGTTTCTAAGGTATGTTCGATCCCTATTAGTTTTTAAGGCCGATCGCAGACGACAGACTAAACCGCGCCGCACTTTTTAGTCCGTGATAGTCTGTGAAAATAGAACCTATGGAATCATACGCAGTAACGTACACGACGCGCGCCGGACTTTTTGCGCGTCGTGTGCGTTACTGCATGTAATTCCATGGTCGTCTGCGTTGGGCCTAACACTTCGCCGTCGGATTTATCCGACAAACATTGTCATTATTGTCGATATTTCCGAAAAAATCAGGTTATTATTTTGTTAGGTCAATATTTTGCTTGTAGGTATTTATTTTAGATATACTATGCATCGCGCTGAGGGCACGGCAACTGATATAAAGTCTCGCGGTGAAAGGGTTAATTGAGCTTGTGTGTTGGGGTACTAGATTTTTATATATGAACTAGCTGCGCCCCGCGTCGCGGTGCAAATTCAAATTCAAATTCAAATATATCTTTATTATCATAGGATATTTATAATATCTCTTAATAATCGTCATTGTTTTGTTTACAATTGTTGACGTCAAATAGTTACTTACAGCTAAGTTTACTACCGCTTCCAAAGCGCTAGTGCAGAAGAAGCGGTAACAAACTGCACTGCACCTTTTCTCCAAGGACGTCAACTCACAATTAAATTAATACTTAAAGTTAATGTGGACTGAGAATACATTGTTTTGTTATGTAATATCATGATTTTAATTGAATTTTTAAATGTCAAATTTTTTAAATAATGTCAAGTTGTAGATTTAGTTTGTACAAAATGTACATGTCATTTGCGAGTACCTATATTACAAACTTTAAGAGGGACCCGCGCCAAGCTCAAGCCAGACTTTTTTGTCCTTAAGGTAGTCATCGGTACTATAATAAGCCTTCTCACAAAGTACTTTCTTTACATACGTTTTGAATTTATTATCCGGCATATCAAGGACCGATTTTGGCAATTTATTATAAAAAAGTATACAGTTCCCCATAAACGTCTTACTAACTGTTTTGAGCCTAGAAAATGGGGCAACTAAGTCATTCTTATTACGTAGGTTTCTATCGGTCAAATCGCTTACTTTACTGTATGAGGAAATATTTTTCCTTACATGCATTATGTTTTCAAATATATACTGTGATGATAAGGTAAGTATATCTATTTTCTTGAATAATTCTCTGAGTGAGTCTCTAGATCCTAACCCGTAAATAGCACGAATTGCCCGTTTTTGTAAAATGAAAATAGTCTGAATATCGGCTGCACTCCCCCACAGGAGTATGCCGTAAGACATAACACTATGAAAGTAACTAAAATAAACTAGTCTAGCAGTTGCTACATCTGTCAATTGTCTTATTCTCCTAACAGCATAAGCCGCAGAGCTAAGCCTATTAGAAAGTTTAGTTATATGAGCACCCCATTGAAGTTTTGAGTCTATTGTAATTCCTAAGAAGGTAGTACTTTCAACAAGATCGAGTTTTTCACCATCTATCATTATGTCAACGCAGGCCTGTCTCACATTAGGAAGAGAAAATCGAATGCATTGGGTCTTTTTCGCATTTAACATGAGGTTATTGGCAGAAAACCAATCAGAAATAGAAGACAAGGTGCTGTTCACCGCGCTAGCGTTTGTGCTATGTCGATCTATTTTGAATATTAGCGAGGTGTCATCAGCAAACAGCACTATGCCAGCCTGCTTCTCAACCATGTAAGGCAAGTCATTAACATAAACTAAGAAAAGGAAAGGTCCAAGAATTGAACCTTGCGGTACGCCTATTTTAACATTAGATCCTTGAGATTTTATGCCATTTAAATCAACAGTCTGATGCCTATCTGTTAAATAAGATTCTATCAGTTTAATTGAATTATCATCAAAACCGTATTGACGAAATTTGAGCAAAAGTGTCGGATGATCTACGCAATCAAATGCTTTGGAGAGATCACAAAATGATCCAATTCCATCATTTTTGTTCTCCCATGCGTCATATATATGAGTAACGAGTGCTACTCCCGCATCGGTGGTCGATTTCCCGCCAGTAAAGCCGAATTGTTGGCTATGGAAAAGTTGGTAGGTCTTGAAGTGAAGCAGCATTTGATTGAGCATTATCTTTTCGAACACCTTACTCAAAACTGGCAGGATAGATATAGGTCTGTAGTTGCCAGGGTCTGTTTTTTCTCCTTTTTTAAATAAGGGGATTAATTTACTACATTTCATTAGGTTAGGAAATATGCCTTCATCAATACATTCGTTAAATATAAAAGCTAATTATGATATGGCTTACTACAGCAACTGACATGCCCCAATGATCTTCCTGCTTCCTGCATATCAAATTTTATCAAAATTGATCAAGCCGTTTGTCTAGTAAATGTAGTCGTAGAAAAAGTATACAATGTCCTTTTTAATTAAGTACAAATATTTTAAGGGGTGATTCAGTCCATAATTTTGAACAACTTTTCCCAATAAATTTTTATCGAAATACGAAAAAATAATTTTCATTTTCCATAGTAATGATATCACGTGACTACTTCGATTTCTATGAAAACCTAAAAAAAAATTTCCTATTTCGATATACATTTATTGGGAAAAGTTGTTCATAATGATGGTCTGATTCACCCCTTAAAATATTTGTACTTAATAAAAAAGGACATTATAGAATTCAACGTTGTATAACTACGTAAAAAATGCTCGATTGCGTCAACCTACGCATCTCGCATTTTTTGATCCTTCTTATACAACTGTTGCAAAAATACTATTTACGTACATAACTGCACAGGAATTATTTTAACTTACTACTCGTACCGCAAAATAATTCCTGTTCTCATTCATAATTACATATATAAAATAGTAGGTAATCAATACTTTTATTAATAAATTGTCAATCATATATTTATCCTTATTCCTTACTAAGCTTATGAATGCATATTAAGGTAGAGAGTCTAGTAGAGCCCTCATTTTAAAATAAATTCTATAATCGTAAATTTTGATAATTACAATTCTGCTGTCCCATAGGAGTTAGATAGCACTTTAAATTCGGCCGCCTAAAGAGGCCATTTTTTGGAAATACTACTGTAGAAAGATAGAAATATATGGAGGGACTACAAGTACGAACTGGTTAATATCATCTTAAACACGGCAAGTAAATGGCAATTTAAAAAAATCGATCAAGCAGAACTTGTGAAAATGGATATGTATTTATAATAGGTTCTTATATAATGTAATGTTATATTAATATTTTATAATGTAGGTATATTGTATTGCTTTTTTGTGCCGCATAATTTTCTCTGATTATCTCTATGGTTGACTGGGAGAAAATGCTCTTAGCATTAAGTCCGCCATTTGTTAAAAGTATATTTGTACTTTGGAACAATAAAGATTGATAAAATAAATAAATAAATAAATAAGTTGTTTTCTTCTGCATTCGTCCTTTTTGTAAAATAAATATTTTACATATAAAAAGACGATTAAGAGATTACATTACCTAGGTACCTTTTCATTGGAATAGGACTTAGTTGTTTAAATGGCACATTTACTGGACGTTTGCAGCTTGCGGTTAAATTAAACGGACGCTGCTAAGTCCGGTCATCTGACTTTCGCTCAAAGCTCTACGTCGCCTTGGAATAGCCGTCAGTGTGCGCCAGTAAAGTAATTTATTATAATGTCTGTAATGAATACTAGACATGAGGCGCATTCGTATTGTATCATAATAGTCTATGCAAGGAACAATGAGTGACTAAGTATTGGACCATAGATCTACAAAAAAATTCGGGCATAACACTAGCACATTTTTGTATCAAAATAATTGCTATAAATAAAGGCCTATAGTCCTAGTCTGTGCAATATTAGCAACTTCCAAACCATGACTTTCAAGGACGGGTATAAAAAGCCCACGTTACTCGGATTGGTTTGAAAATGTGATTTTAATCCGTAATGCATTTGAATACATACATACATACTATCACGTCTTTATCCCTAATGGGGCAGACAGAGCATTTTGGGTCTTGCGGCTCTATGCAGAGCCCAGGGCCGCAAGACTCAAAAGCCACTTTTAGCGTCATGATGGGCGAGAAGATGGAAAAGCAATCAATACAGTGACGGGTTGCTAGCCGCATCGCCTGTTAAAATGATTTGCATTTTTGCCCATTCCCTCGATCGGCTTTTACGATCTGCGCGGGAAGAGAAGCAGCTGGTACATTCTAAGTTTTTTCGTTTCTCCCAGACCAGCATGGGAGCCACAATGCATTTGAATGTTTTATTGTAACTATAACCAACTTAGATCTTCATATCTTATTAATATGTTAGGTACGTAAGTATATCTCATTTATTTATTACCATCATCATTGTCAGCTCTCAACGACCCACTGCCTCTAAGCTCTATAGCCCTTCTTTTGTCCGCGCCATTGAATCCTAATGACCATATAATGAAGTAATACAGTACTGGTACTATAACTATGAAGTCGTCAAATTCTAAAACGCATTATTTGCGTAGACCGATCGTTGAACCCGTTTCACACAGCGCGGCCGATTTTCCCACGCGCCGCTTAGGCAACGTTACGATGCTTGCCTTCCTAAAAATGGGCAAGAAAGTGACATAAAGATTAAAGCTATCTGATCCATTGCCATAAACTACCGAGCTACTATTAGCTCCCCACTTTTAGATATAAAAATTAATAATGATTACTGCTGACGGTAAGTTAATTGCCGATGGGTTAAAGGTATATTCATTACATTCAAAACAAAAAATATTTAAGTCCCGAAGATCGTTCACCCCTAAAATAAACAACCGATAATAAAAATTATATGGTACCACCTGACAGGTATGCCCTTTCAAACAAAGAATAATTTTCAAAATCGGTCCCGATTGGAATAACCAGTGAACATACAAAAAAAAAACAAGACGAATTGATAACCTCCTCCTTTTTTCGGTTAAAAACTGCACTCCTTAATCAGTTAATGAATTTTAGTGCGCTTATTTTACTCTGATGATGGAAAGAATAACTGTCAAATAACAGAAAAAAGATGCACGTACACCGCTCGTGACGTCACTGCTATTAAATCCCCACCATACGCTCCCACACTATTCATAGCAATTTTTCAAATGCTAATTGCTGCTTGATTTTTAAACCAATTTTCAGCGTTTTTTTCTGTTTTACATAAAATATTATCCAAAAACATACACGGAAAATAGCTTTTTTCTTGATTAGTTACTTTATTGTGAATAATTTGACATTGCAGATTTTTTATGCATACTTCAATAGTTCTTTACAAAATACAACCCCTTAATCGTTCTACTTTGTAAAAGGCAAGTTCTCCCAGTTGAATCATTCCCGTCAGACGTCGGCAACTCGATGACATTCACGGACAACTAAATGCAGTCTGACACCGTAACCCATTTTTAGGATGACTGTAACTGGGCTGTTGCAGAGCTAACTTGTGACGTTTAGCACAACATACAGAGTGTATGGAAATACTATTTAAATTTGCCCCACAAATTCATTTAAAAAAAATTGTCTCGTTCTTTCAATGTCAAATATTCAAAAGAGGGAAAGGGACAAACATGTTTTAACTAAAATAGATTTAGCAAACGGTAGGTATTTTTTTATGAATATGAGGGTTATTAATTAACGGTTATCAATGCGACTTATTCATGTATCGATCGGCTAGGGTTGGGCTACATTTGTCAGTATGGAACAGCACTTTTCTATGCTCCTATCTTTTTCTGTCGCTTAGAACCGTCCTGAAGCGTTCCGTCGCCCTTTTTCGCTCTAGCAAATGACGATTCTGGCCAACATAAAGGGATAGCAGCATATGTAGATAAGTGCTGTTCCTACTGACAGATGTAAGTAGCCCAACTCGAATTGTCTAGCTGACTAGCGACGCACTAGTTGATGAGGCCAGAAAAATAAAGCGGCTAGCAGAATTTAAATGAACCGTTGTTCTTACTTTACTTTACCGCCACCCAGAGGTCCCGGGTTCGATCCCCGGTCAGGGCAAGTTGGAAAATGGTCTTTTTCAAATTGTCCTGGGTCTTGGATGTTTATTTATATATGTATTTGTTATAAAAATATAGTATCGTTGAGTTAGTATCCCATAACACAAGTCTCGAACTTACTTTGGGGCTAGCTCAATCAGTGTAATTTGTCCCTATTTATTTATTTATTTACTTACACGTTAGAATTTGAACAAAAAAATTGTCTAAATCCTGTTAGCAGCAGACTGTTTGATGTTGGAGCTGGATGTAAATGAGAGTCCAAGCTTGCTGAATAGTATTTATTTCTCACCAAGGGCACGGGGACACGTTAAGCACACACAGCGATCTTGTGTAGAAGAGAGGGCATACATTCGTTCAATTATGAATGACAACATAACAAAAACTAAAAGAAATAAATCTTTGTGTTGCCAGCAACAAATCCGATGGTAGACACTAGAAAGGGGCCGAGAAGAATATCTTCAAAAAGTAGCTCTCAAGTAAATCGATATGGTCGCTTGTAAAAGTAATATAAGCAATGATAAATTCCTAAGCATTTTGAAAAAAATATAGTTGCATGTTGTCTTTCTAGAGTTTAGCTTTTGTGCCGCATCTGGAGTACTCAAGTGTTCGTTGTATTGTTTTCATTCTGACGAATGTGTCTGTATGTCAATGAGTATACTATACTGTACGTATGTATAACACCACGCTATTTTGGTCTGTTGTTTAAAAGCTAATCTACTAGCTCGGCTAACGACCTACCTACCTGGGCGGGCCCTCTACCTATCTTAAACTTTCTCTTAAACTCGAAATAATACTAACATCAAAATGTATATAATACATTTTCATGTTAATATAATGTTGGGTATAAAAGAAAATTCAAGATATAGGCTAAGTAATAGGCGTTTTAAACTACTTAAGTATGTACCTAACTATGTGCATAATTAAATGCGTAATACGTTCTTTCCACGGGAAAACGGAAGATAAACCAAATGATAAATATTTGTATACATTCTTGTTATTGTCGATATGAAACCTATTAAAAGCTTACTACGTATTAATCGCCCAGCTGTTTCGACGAATTAACGAGTACATTGTTGTATTAATTGCTTGGACATATAAGGGATGGCGTTGCCAACTTTGTTCCGACCTACACCGAAAAAAGCCACCGATGCATCCTTCAAATTGTGTGATTTTCGCGTTTGATTACACTATCATGTGGCTGCCACCCGGGAGCGGTGACGTAACCTATCCATGTGTACAACACATCAAGTGTAACGTTACAATACGACTTCGTTATCCTTAATTTCTTTGAAAAAAAAAACATAGCCGTATGCGGGACGGACTGATCCATCGTTGTCTATTCTATCTCCTATTAAATGCTTTAAAAAATAGTCACTGCGCCTGCAGTCTTTACAATGTAGACCAGTGGTTCCCAAACTTATTTTGTCTACTGCCCACTTTGAGAATAAATATTTTTTTAGCGCCCCCATTTTTTCACCTATTTAAAAACCAGCCAACTGATACAGGAATGCACAATTCGGGTTATTTAACAAAAACTTGTTAAAACATGATAGATATCTACGAGTACTAATAACTATTAAAATGCGAAAGTGTGTCTGTTGCCTTTTTATTTGTTTGTTAGTGTCTACTTTCATTACGAAACGGAGCGACCGATTGACATGATTTTCATTTTTTCTATATTCAATAATTAGGACAGATATATGAACTACGCGGAGAGAAATATAGAACCGAGTTTGAGCAATCTTTTAATTCATATTAGTTGATGATCACAAGTTGTTGTTGAGAGTCGAGAGCTCTTGCAGTCGTTGTTTAAGAGGCCTCCTAGCTAAAAAAAAGCTCCTAGCAAAAAAAATACCTTTTCTTTCTGGGTCTCTTACCGCCCCCCTTGAGACCTGCAGCGCCCACAAGGGGGCGTTATCGCCCACTTTGGGAACCACTGATGTAGACCATGTACATTATTCCGTAATACTACATTGGAAAATATCTTATTGACTTCGGCTTGAAAACCACCTTTTATCATTGAAAATCGTATTTAGATCAACATTATGTCTTACCTAAAGAAATGTTCATGTTAGACAAAATTCTTTAGTTTTCATAAAAATAAGCATTAAGAGACCTCTTCCCCTTTTATGTAATCCTAAAAAAGGGAATTGTTCCAATGCATTAAACGTTAGATTACTACTGTTGATCTGCGGCCAGCTGTACAAACTCCACGTCATATGACGTCACAAGCAAATCAAGCAACTTTATTTTGATTTAATTTCGGATTAACTTCACGTGAAAGTTGGATATAACAGTTTCCTCTCCTGGAACAACTAACAGCAGTTGAGTTTTTGAATAACTGTAGTAAGTTGTGAAACTAATCAGTTTTCAAAAAAAGCAATAACAAAGTAAGTGGAAAAAAAAACACATTTCAGCGCATCATGTAACATGTTATTACGTTCTTCATCATATTTAGATATGAAATAACCTCATAATGCCTTTAAAATGACTACTCTTAGTGCACGTTTTATGTAAGCGATACCTCCGAGGATGTTTTTTTAGGACAGGGTGAGTAGGGGCGGACATAATATTTATGTTCTGATTATTTATTAGCAATAATTCCACCCCCACATCAACGCTATAATATTTATTTAACATTGTTTATACTTATTACTAGCAACTCGCCTTTTTCACGGATTTCAAAGGGAAGTATGGTGATTCATTCTTGTTTCTATGTGCTCTCTGTTTTTTTAAAAGGGCCTTGAAACTTATGTTTTGAAGATTTTCACTCAAAGCTTGTCAAATCAAATTGCATAAATAAAGTTCCAAAAGTTTCCATTTCTCATAATGATAATCTCTCTTCCAACGAACAAAAAACGATCTAGTGTTGAAAATCAAACTAACTTACAAAGTGAAATTCTATCGAAATTATGCGAGCAGTATCATTCGATTAATTTACAACATTGTGTTCACGCTTGTATCTAGGTACCCCAGGGGACTTTAACTACTAACCTGACACTTCAGGGACATCGTTGTTTCACCAAACATACTTAATTACTCCTAGTTCGAAGGCTTAATTACTCCTAGGCTTTGAGAATATATATTGTGGAAGTTTTTGTATTTCTTCTGGGTAAATTCTTTTTTTTTTATAACAGCGCAACAATATGTATATCTTATACCTTTAAATCTTATACCTTTAAACGAGCAATTCTTGTATGTATATATATGTATATTTATTTATAAATTTCTGTGATCTCGAAAACGGCTCTAACGATTTCGCTGAAAATTTGTATATGGGGGTTTTCGGGGGTAAACTATCGATCTAGATTAGTTTTATGTTTGGGAAAACGCGTGTTTTCGAGTTTTCATGCGTTTTTCTTTCCACGCAGAATATGGTCGCTAATTTCGTCGCGCCGTGACCGCCTTGATTTAGCTCAGTGGTTAAGGATAGCGACCGCTAGGAAGAGTGTTACGGGTTCGAATCCCACTCGGTGACTTACTTTTGTTTTTTTTATGTTTAAGTTTATATATTTTTTTTTTATTTTGCATTGTTTTTAGACAAGTTTAAAAAAAATTAGTTAATGTTTGAAATGTAACCGAGCAAAGCTCGGTCGCCCAGGTACTGTATACATAAACGAACAATGAACATCAACAATACAAGAACAAGTAGGATTTATTACTGACCGTGTAACAGTCGAGCAGACGTATGCTCAGACGAAGTCTTGTCATAAAGTCTTTTCCCCGTTTAGGGTACGGAACCCGAAAAACAAAGATGCGGACATTCGATAAGTCCAGGATGCGCCGCACATAAGCTTTTACGACATGGCACATGTCGTAGACGACCTAAGTGCACCCTTTAAGTTAATGGGTTGTAAGCCTGTGGCTGTGACGTAGGAGATTATCTTAAAGGAAGAAAGTGATTTCAATTACTAATGGCGCTTGTTATATTATCAGAAAACTCCGGTGCTAATTTTGAACTGGGATAAACAAAATCATATTATTTTCCAAGAACATAAGCTTTTTTGCTTTGTGTATAATACATTTAAAACAGCATTGGGTATGTTTTTGTTTTCAATAATCTTCACAACTATCAAAATGTTGAAACTAAGTCCGATTCGTAGATCAAGCAGAAATCGATACTTTCCCTCCCATGTAACTAAACGGTTTATAATGGTTAAAAAGCGCGGTAGTTACAGGACCCGCATTGGTGACTACGAATGACTTCCTTTGGAGCCAGTTTCCCCGCCTGCCCCACCGATCCGCATATTGGTGATTAATTCCATAACCACTGAATGATCAGTTCCGCCGCATAAAATGTTGACCTTAGACACTTTCACCGTGGGGTCCATGCGGCCGATGCGTATTGCGTACGAGACTTGGACACAAATTGATTAGAGATGAGATGAGGCGCTATTATGATAAAATAATAAATGCGAATTTAAATGTGAATAAGAAATAAAATAAGAAATAACCGGCCAACTGCGAATCTGACTCGCGCATGAAGGTTTCCGTACCATTATATATAATAATATTTTTTTTACAAAAAAAATATCAACAGACTTTATTTTATTTTAGGAGTTTCTTCCATATCTCCAAAGTTCATCATGTGTTGACCAAATTATATAGGACCAACTTAGTAGTAAAGGCTTTCAAATAAAAAAAGAATCATCAAAATCGGTTTACGGTTGATGAAGATATGGCGTAACACACATACAGGCGAATTGTTCACCTCCCCCTTTTTTTAAATTGGTTAAAAGTCACGTTTGTTGAATAGGAGCCCCACTTAAATATTTATTTTATTCTGTTAAGTATTTTTTGTTATAGCAGCAACAGAAATACATCTAGCTATCACGGTTAATGAGATACAGCCTGATTACAGACACACGGACAGCGGAGTCTTAGTAATCATCATCATTTCAGCTGCGTAACGTCCTTAGTAATAAGATCCCGTGTTTACCCTTTGGGTACGGGGAACCCTAACAATGTTAGTTGTTTAGTATAAAGTATTAAATCTTGATTTCGTTTCACGGATAGGTAGGGTAGATCTAAGTAAAAGGTCATATCTATACTCTCGCTATGTTGTTACTCGGCGTATCGTAGTTCAATAGATCAGTATTTAAATTTGGCCGTTACATCACAAGTTTGCAAAATGTCATACATTTCCCATGTAGTATACTATTGTTGTCTAGTTGGGACGTCTACGAAGTGTAATGACTTTCGTAAAACGTTGACTGCATTTAAATTATTTTCGAAAACAAAAAATACCTATAGATACCTAAAGAGGAAATTCGAAAATGCGAATTTTGTTTAATAGGCGATGCGACTAGCAACTCTTTACTATTTTGATTCCTTTTCCACCATCATGCTAATTGTGGCATTTCAGTGTTGCGGCCCTGAGCTCGGTCTGCTAAGCCGCAAGACCTAAAATGCTCTGTCTGCCCCATCATGGATAAAGACGTGAAGTATGTATGTATGTATGTATGAAAACAACCATGCTCTAAGTTTTATAAAAAATCACTTTCACAAATACCTTGTCTTTTATTCATATTTTAGCTTCATGTTCATTAATGTTTTTAGTAAGGACCATTAAGTTACTACAATACATCTACAATTACATACTAATCACGTCTTTACCGCTTAAGGGGTTGACAGAGGCTTGGCGCTTCAGACGCAAAGTTCACAAGTTAAAGGTTAATAAAAGAGTACAAAAACTTTGATAAGTATCCTTTCTTTTTGTTTTGAATAAAGTTTTTATGTATTAACTTGAAATATAATTTCAAAGTGACGTATACTCGCGTTGAAAATGGGCCCCGATGGCAGTAACAATGAGAGCGAATCAGTTGGTAATTAAAGCTGAATTATGTATCGTGGCTGCAGTGACCTGCGGGCAAGGATCCGCCCGCGTCGTCCTATGAACAATACCGAAACATTTACATAAAACTTGCTTAATTATTTATTGTATGACGACACAATTTTAATTGTTTACGATTAACACGCAAAAAAGAAAAAGTCTTCGTATTGCGATCACATTTTTTTAATGGCCTTAGTGTAATGAAGCAGTCTGAAGTGAGCCATAGTTAAATAACGAAACGAGGCAAACCCATCGTGGTTGTGTATTTAACTTGTAAAGTACTTCTAAGACCAAATAAAATGATCCAGGATGTGATGACGATGTTTGGAGTTGTAATTAAAGTTAATACAAAAATTAACTTTTTGAACCAAAACATCTTTATTGTAACTCCCAACCTCCCAAACAATGCTTTACAATATGCAGTAAAAAAAAGAAACTTTCGGCTACTATAAAATTTAAAATAAAAATGCGGTTTTATCACTTCAGCCGTATAACGTCCACTACCCCTTAACCTGTTGTCAGTGCAGACACAATAGTAAAACAATACATCAGACGCCCGCTCCGGGCGTCCGACGTTTGAAGGGCCTCATAGGCCTCACCCAAAGATTTCTAAAAGGACCGATAAAAATGCGGTTTATAACAATCAAACTCGCGTAGCAATGTTTTTAAATTTAATACAGCGGAGGAATATATTCAAAGCAATGCGGGCTGATTTACAATGACAAGTGCTTGCTATCATTCATGACTATTTCAATAAGCCAGCAATAGTGAAACTACGGCTTCATACCATTCACATCGCAATAAAACATACTAATTTTGTCATTCGCCTATGCGTGCGTGTCGCGGTCGCCTTTCCCCGCGAGACAGATCTGTGTACGCAACATTAGCTACTTAGTTCACTTAGCACCGTGTAAGTTATGCAGAGTTATGGTCGAGACTTCGGCTGATTAGATGCCACAAGGCATAAGCAGCTCTCTATGTACGCAAATTGTATGTACGTACGTATAAGCACATAATAACGTAATACATACATGTATGGTTACTCTTAAATAAGTATAAGCCTGTGGCGACTTCTATGCCGCTACGAGAAAACTACACCGGCAACATAGTTTACAAGAAGCATATGAGATGGCGCCAGCAGTATCCTACATCTCGATCTCAGAGTTCTGTTTGCAACATCATGCTTGGCTAAAGATGTTCCCTTTGATTTCAATTTCGAGCATAGAGATTCCAGCATATCACCTCGCTCCCGCTACAAGCCACTGGAGATACTACTCGTTTTTGTGTAGTAATTTTTAGATTATACCTGCGAAACTTGGATATAGTCAATATCGTGAGAAAAGCAGCACACTAGTGACTATTAAATTTACCTGTGTATGAAATGGTGAAGGGAATGGCAAACCACTCTATTGTCTCTGCCAAAAATCGTCATTTTTTGCGTCTGTTTCCTTATAGTGTCACCGATCAGAGCCTGGCTCAAATGTAGACAGACAACCTTTAAAACTACTTAAAGTAAAACATAACTGGTGTCTCAAGTCAGACAGACAAACAGTAATGTTATAAAACAGCTTCCAAATCAGCAGGATTTCATTTCTGTGTAAAAATAAAAAGTGATATAATTTGTGTGAAAATATGTACATACGTGGTTGCAACTAAAGACAAAATTGACCATTCGACGCATTTTATATGGAACTGTGGTTGTACTCTGCACACGACGCTACTAGTGCTTAGCAAATATGCGACAATCACAAACGTATCACCTATTGACCTATGTACTAAGGCTCTTTGAATCATACCAGTTCGAAAAAAGGAGAGGAAATCAGAAAAACTCTTCTTTTTCGTTTGTGTAAGTGGCTAAAATTACTGTCAGATTTTTCATCTACCAAAAGGATAAAGACCTTTTCATTACTTAACTACCATGTAACGACTACAGACGGGAGCTGAAGTGGAATAGTTCGAGATACGTCATTTATGTCTTTAAAAGAAACATCCAAGGCTAAAAATTAAGAAATGTTTTTAAAATGCCATATTGTTAAATCTCACATGCATGACATGTTGTCATATTGTTAAATTTAATTAATTCAAACCTTAAGTTGAAATCTGCAAAGTTACTTTTTTGGGCAATGAGATAATAATTAACAAATTAACCAAAAAAAGAAACGTAAACAAAACTTATTATGATAATATCTAAAATAACATTTAAAGACTAAATTCTTTTTGTCACCAGGTATCGGCAAGCTCTCCGGTGAGGGCAAGCACCTGGCAGACCCCGAGGTGCTGCGGCGTCTGACCTCCTCCGTGTCCAACGCACTGGACGAGGCCGCCGCGGCGCTGACGCGCATGCGCAGCGAACAGCCGCCCGCGCACCACCGCCACCACCATCAGGACAAGCCGTGAGTATACAGCTAACTTACTGATCTACTTGGAGGTTGTAGGTACGCATTATAATATATTCCAGTGTGTGCAAAGTCAAACGTAGCAAAACTAAACTATGTATACATTTTACCACAATGACTATAGCTACACTACAGTTTTAGTAATATCACCAACTTTCCACTGGTAAATAAAAAGATGATGATTAATACTCTAAACAAAATAGTCAAGTACTATAATTTTGCAAGAATTTTACACACATATTGTTTTTGCTTACAGTTAAAATACATATACATTCAACAATATTATTTCCGTTTGCTCCACCGTTAAACATAAGAATCGGTGAATTACAATGTTTTTATGACGCACGATGTGGTCTATAAATTCAGATTCTTACGTACGTATGTGAAAATGCATTCCACATTATGTTAAGTGTGATATTGATTTTTTATGCGTCAACATCTCGTTTGCTTACATTTATTGAAGTCTGCGTGTATCTAAAAATATACTTTAAACGCAAAAGTAAAGCTCCAGTTTTTCAATTCGATTATTTTAAACATGATGAAAATCCGAGATTGAGTCCTATACCGAAAGTCTTCCGACTATCGCGGTTGAGTTAAACTCTCAGGTAGTCGGTCGAGACACGGTAGACCGTGATTCGTGAAGCTTTGATCTTATCTGACCAGTCAATTGTTTTTTAAACAAAGCATTGTCGTACATGAAGGTTCTAACTAAAGTTTTGAATTTAGAACACAATGCGGCTCAACGGCGACAGGGACAACGCCGACGGTGGCGTCGTCGGTACCGGAGGGGGCTCCTTCTTTGGCCGAGGCGTGTTCAGACGGCGACGTCGGCACTGTCCGCAAGCTGCTGACGGAAGGGCGGTCCGTGCACGAAACCACCGAGGAGGGCGAGTCGTTGCTATCGCTCGCCTGCTCCGCCGGGTACTATGAACTCGCGCAAGTGCTGCTAGCCATGCATGCCAGTGTCGAGGACCGTGGTATCAAGGTGCGTACATTGTTCAGTGATAAGAAATACGTACGCAATGTTCATTTCAATTTTCGTATTACGCTACCTCGCGTCTTGACGGAAATGGAATGTTTTACGCAATGCATGTGACGATATTGTTGAAGTAAACAAGTTGAATAATTCGGTTGGAGAAAGATCATCAGAATTTTCTTATCACACTTCAAATTAATATTATAAAGTCGAAAGTTTGTGAGTGTTTGTTTTCTTTAGGCGCAAACGGCTGGACCAATTTTGATATGCAGGAAGCTGACACTCTGGATTATCATTATAACAGCAAACACAAGTCATTGTAACTTTTTTTTAAGAAGCTACATTACCGCGAATCATTAGTCTACCGACAGTTCTCTAGCCCTCATATTCATAAAAATTGTCAACCGTTTGCTAAACTTATTTTGATTAAAATATTTGTCTCGTTTTTTCATGTCAAATCCTACTAATATTACAAATGCGAAAGTGAGTTTGTATATTTGTTTGTTTGTTACCACTTCACACTTCAACCACTGAACCTACGTACATGAAATATGGATCTATATCCATATCAAATTTCATCTGCAATCTAAATATCAAACTATTTAATATTTAATTATTAATATACTATTTAATTTTATAAAATAATAACCATTAAAGGACATAGGATAGATTTTATCCCTAAATTGCCACGGGCACAGCTATTTCATAAAGGGAAAGGGACAAAACATTTTAACTAAAATAGGTTTAGCAAACGTTTCTATTACGTAATTTTTTATGAATATGAGGGTAAGTATTGTAGCTCAAAGATGGAAAGATATACAGAATTGTGTCCTGAAAGGATAATAAAGGCTGCTATAGATAGATAGATAGATTGATTGTAGCTCGATGATCATGGTTTACACCCACAGGGCGACTGCACACCCCTCATGGAGGCAGCCTCCGCCGGGCACGTGGACATCGTGCGGCTGCTGCTGGCGCACGGCGCGGACGTGAACGCCGTGTCGGGCTCCGGCAACACGCCGCTCATGTACGCCTGCGCCGGCGGCCACGAGGAGTGCGTGCGCGCGCTGCTCGAGAACGGCGCCAACGTGGAGGACCACAACGAGAACGGGCACACGCCGCTCATGGAGGTGAAAATCCTAACTCTTTCTCATTCTAGCGCGTTCGTTATATCCTTAGGGCTCAAAAAGAATAACCGACTGTGCCAGCGTCTGCTCGCGGCACTCGCCGGCACATTGTCGCTCGTCTGTAAAAGCCCTAAGCTTTTTTTTAACTGACTTTTTCAAAGATTTGCATGTCAAAGGGAAATCGAATGCTGCCGAAGACCGTACGAAGAAAAAGAAAGAGGAACCTTTAAACTTATTTACAATGAGACGCCTGCTGGTCGTCTAACCTTAGGGTTTACAAAAATATAAAACAACAATAATTCGAAGATTCTAGCGCTACAGATTGTGGCAAAAGCTCATATAACGTGGAAGGGACATACCCGTAATAAATCGAACCACAGGCTTTACTAGATCACTATTGTATAATGATAATAAACTTTTATATTGAGATGTATTGTTTTTTGAATTTTATTTTAATTATATTATACTATAGTGTTATAGCCCGTAGTTCGATTTAGTACGGGTATGTCCCCTTCACGTTGTATAGAAGCTAAACATGTTCTAGACAAAATCAGCATTCAACATTAGTTTTTCTTATATCCGTCATAAATCCAAATGTTGTCCTCAGGCGGCGTCTGCCGGCCACGTGGGCGTCGCCAAAATCCTCCTCGAGCACGGCGCCGGCATCAACACCCACTCGAACGAGTTCAAAGAGTCGGCGCTCACGCTCGCCTGCTACAAGGGGCACCTGGACATGGTGCGGTTCCTGCTGGCGGCCGGCGCGGACCGCGAGCACAAGACCGACGAGATGCACACCGCGCTCATGGAGGCCAGCATGGACGGCCACGTCGAGGTCGCTAGGTTGCTGTTGGACTCCGGGGCGCAGGTAACTACTGTTGCTTTTAAAAGGTCCTCGATAAATGAGTGAATTTTGTATGAGCAAGCGGTGCTATAAAAACCACCTGGACATGGTGTGGTTGCTGCTGGGCGCAGGTAAGCACTCATCTCCATCAAGACTTTTTTGTTTCCACTGCAGGAGCACGATCCTCTCTGTACTACCTTATTTGACCAGAGATGCGAGAAGATTAGGAGACAAGTAAACACTGATTCTTTAAAACGAGTAAGTTTTTATGAGTAATTGGTGCGGTTAGTGCCTTTTACTAAAGCTTTATAATAGGGTCGCCTTTTGAAATACACATATTAGTATTAAACGTTGCAGAGACCGTAAATGCCTACGAGTCTCTGCCTCTGGAGGTTCTTTGTGAATGGTAGCACTTGTTAAAAATCGCATCAGCGCAAAAATCGAAATGCCCATTGTGCCTTACCTGTTTCACTAAGCGTGTCATATGTGGAGTTTCAGACGACGCTGTGAAAGTGGCAACCTTCTGGAAATAATGATACTTTAGTGTTGTAGAAGACACGGTTGAAACGAAGTTACAAAAATTTGCACCTAAAAAACCCCAAAAATTTCCAGGCACTAAAAAAGTTCGTGACGGACAAATCTTGCAGTTTTTTTCGCCCATCCGCAAAAAGGAACTTTGTTTTAAAAAAATGTATCTTGAGCTTTCGACACGAAGCGTAAAAATGTTAGTTAAATGTCTTGCATGTGTTTCAATAAAAATGATAATAAAACATCACTAACAATTTCAGGTGAACATGCCGACGGACAGCTTCGAGTCGCCGCTAACGCTGGCGGCGTGCGGCGGGCACGTGGAGCTGGCCATGCTGCTGCTGGAGCGCGGCGCCAACATCGAGGAGGTCAACGACGAGGGGTACACGCCGCTCATGGAGGCCGCCAGGGAGGGTGAGGAAGTACCTTATATATCTGTGACATGCGTGGACGATATAGTCGGAAGACAAGTGATTCACAGCTGGATGAAAGCAAAACTGCACGAAGATTGGTAGCCTCCGTAGTGGGCGGTAGAAGGCCTCAGATTTATGTCCGGTTTTTGCTGATTAGATTAACTAACCAGTTGCCCTTTAGTTGAGCAACTTGAGTTTGCATTCGGACTTAGGATGCATCAGTTCGATTGTCAACTCAAGTTTAGTAGTTAGTAAAGGTTTATCTTCTTGAAATTAACCTCAACACCCTGACCCTTGAATACTCATGGAAATTTGAGATCGGATAGATACAGTATTTTGGAATACTGATGACATAGTCATCAGCTTCAAGTGTCCTTTTGAAATCATTTATTAATTTGTAAAATGCGCGAAAATATTATTTTACTTTGTTTCCCCCTCAGGTCACGAAGAAATGGTGGCACTGCTCCTAGGACAAGGAGCATCGATCAACGCGCAAACCGACGAAACCCAAGAGACTGCGCTCACCCTCGCCTGCTGCGGCGGCTTCCTGGAAGTGGCCGCGTTCCTCATCAAAGCGGGCGCCGACGCCGAGCTCGGCGCCTCCACACCGCTCATGGAGGCCTCACAGGAGGGACACCTGGAGCTCGTGCGGTGAGTGCTCACTCTAAACTCTTGACAAGAGACTGCGCTCACTCTTGCCTGCTTCGTTGGCTTCCTGGAAGTGGATACTTGATCATAATCATTTATTTAGTCGTATAATGGGTGTTAGGTACATAAATTTAAGTATCACTATGTAGCGCCGTTAGGCATACAATAGTAGATTGTGCTACAAGGGGTAAAGGTAATAGTTTTAACGCGTGGGCGCTATTTTGAATCCAAAGCGAAATCGTTGTTCTTCATATACACTTGATATTCACTATCGGCTTAAACTTACGAAAAATATACACAAATAATTACATCTCAATACAATAATCTAAAACTAAGACAAAAATTTCTAGACGTAGTTTTTTAAATTGATATGTTGTGTGTGTCAGGTACCTGCTGAGCGCGGGCGCGGACGTGCACGCGCAGACGCAGACGGGCGACACGGCGCTGACGTACGCGTGCGAGAACGGGCACACGGACGTGGCCGACCTGCTGCTGCGGGCCGGCGCGCAGCTCGAGCACGAGAGCGAGGGCGGCCGCACGCCGCTCATGAAGGCCGCGCGCGCGGGGCACGTCTGCACCGTGCAGTTCCTCAGGGGCAAGGTATGGCCTGACAACAACTCAACTCAGATACTTTTTTAAAAAACAAACTATTTTTTAAGGGATTTGTATAAATTAAGGCTAATAACATTATAGTTTATAGGAAACAACTGCCTTTAACCGATCAAGACCCGCATGGCAATAATTAAATGCTACGTTCATTGTTTTACTATTGTGTCTGGTATTGGCGGTAAAGGAACGGTTAATATCAGTCTTTCTAAAATACATTGAACATCGATATGATCATAACAAATGATAATAAGATAAATTATATAAAGCTAGAAGGTACACATAGTGTGATTTAAAGTGTGACCAGAATTAAAATAAAAAAATATCTTAAATTCCGGCTAATAACGACTGATACTTGTAGTACAAGACTTCACCTGACATGTCACTTGAATCGCCATGGCGTAACGCCTTCATTCCTCATTTCTACATCGGGCCTTTTGCCGTTTTTATCCAACAATTATCTTTTAGATATTTCTCCTGTATATTCAACCACATTTGTTTCCTAGGGCGCCGACGTGAACCGTATGACGGCGAACGGCGACCACACCCCCTTGTCGCTGGCATGCGCAGGAGGCCACGTAGACGTGGTCAAGTTCCTGCTGGCCTGCGACGCTGACCCCTTCAGGAAGCTCAAGGACAACTCTACGACCCTCATCGAGGCGGCCAAGGGAGGTCACACCGCTGTAGTGCAGCTGTTGTTGGACTATCCACACTCCGTCATGATGCCTAGAGGTTAGTATCTACAAAATATGACACACAAAGCGAAGTTCCTACTGGCCTGCGACGCCGACCCCTTCAGGAAGCTCAAGGACAACTCTACGACCCTCATCGAGGCGGCCAAGGGAGGTCACACCGCTGTAGTGCAGCTGTTGTTGAACTAACCACACTCCGTCATGATGCCTAGAGGTAAGTAACTACAGAATATGACACATATAGGCCAGTTCCTGCTGGCCTGCGACGTTTACCCCCTCAGGAAGCTCAAGGACAACTCCACGACCCTCATTGAGGCGGCCAAGGGAGGTCACACCGCTGTAGTGCAGCGGTTGTTGGACTATCCACACTCCGTCATGATGCCTAGAGGTTAGTAACTACAAAATATGACACAAAGCCAAGTTCCTACTGACCTGTGCGACATACAACAAGAATAAAAGAATTTGCCATAAAATTTGTGCGATTGGGAAAAAAAAAGATGAGTATCCACAGAGCAAAGTTGCCGATCATAAGTGTCGGAAAGAAATAATGTTATACCAAAGAAAATAAAACTACTAACCCTACTCTTTAGAAACTGTTGGAGGGCCTGTAAGTAGGCAAACTGGTAGTTGCAAGTAGGCTACGCACATAGAGATGGCAGCACACATGACAAGCAAAAAAGTGTTGAATATCCTTTAAAAACATTTATTGCATTAAATTAAATAAGGTACTACTTTTTTAATAATAGTAATAAAAGATTTGAATGTTTTAATTATTACCTATAGTGCCATCTAGTGACAAGGAAGATAATTATGTTTATAAAGCGATGGGTAAGCATGGTTATACTAATTGACCAGGTAACGGTGGCACTGAAGAGACGGGCGGTCTCAGCTCTGCGCAGGCGGCGGCGCTGGGGCTGTCGCACGCGCCCGCGCCGGGCAGCACGGCCGCCCGGGCGCTGCTGCCAGCACACGCCCCTCCCCCTCACCCCGCGCAGCCCCCCGCGATGCCCGCTAAGGCGCCGCTGGAACTGCCGCCTAACTTCAACAAGGCGTACCATGACGGTGAATTACTATTTTTTATTTTATTTCCAGACAGGTATTTGAATCAGACCGGCGACCTGACTAAGGTCAAGATCGGTTATTTTGGAAATCCTTGAGAGAGGCCTATGCCCAGCAATGGACGTTATGCTGCTGAAATAATGATGATAATGATTTCAATAGATTTATGGATTGCTTGCACTGTTTAAGGCCTAAAACGAGGCAAATGTTGTCTCCATCTCTCTGAAAGAAGGAATCATCATATCAGCCACAGGAAGTCCCTGCTGGACATAGGCAAAAAAATAAGTAACACGTTCTAGGATTTTCCTTTTCTTTCTTCCTCTTCTTTTATTTTACTGGTTATATGATACCAGAGTTTGTATGCGGCAGAGAGAAATGCCTCTTCATTACATAGAGATTTATTTACATACATGCTTGTTAAATTAAACAAAAGGCTACGAGTATAGTTTACCGAAGCTCACGTACGAAACCACACCCGTAGGTCGCAAGAAACAACCCCCCGCGGCAACGGCAGCTGCAGCGCCCGCGGCTCCCCCCGGCCCGCCCGTGGCGGTCCCCACCCCCGCGCCGGCCCCCGCGCCGACGCCCACGTCGACGCCGACGTCGGAGTCGGGCGGGGTGTCGGACTTCATCTTCGGCGTGGTGGCCGGCATGGCCGCCGTGGCCAGGCACCCGCCCACCACGGCCGCTGCAACGGGTTAGTACATTTTTTGCAGAGATTTTTTGAGATATAACTTCATAATAATAAAAATTAACAATCACCAATTAACAAATTAAGATAAAATAATTGCGAAAATGATTTTTGATCGGGATCACGTAGTAACGCCCAAAACTGCCGCGTGACCCGTGTGACCCCGGATGAACTTCGGCAGGCCGGCCTGCGGCGCCTAGCTGTGGTGCTACTAATTGATCTCACCATTCTAGTACAACTAACGATCCCTAAGAAGTGGCTTCGGCTCAATAACAATGAGAAATCACCGTTTATTGCTTTGGTTCCGCAGGCGCGACATGCCCCGGGCCGCTGGCGGCGGCGGCGGCGCCGCCGGCGGTGCAGCAGCCCGTGGGCGGCGCGCAGGCCGTGAAGCACAAGTGCCCGCGCAAGCAGCGCGTCGCGCACGCCGACCACCACCTGCCGCCCCCGCCGGACATACTGCCCGACCAGGTGACTATTATGGATTACTAGCTATACCCTCGGTCTTCGCTCCCCGTGGGAATTTCGGGATAAAGAGTACCCTGTGTCCTTCCCCGAGTCTAAAGTAAGATACTTGAAGGAGCGATTCGATCCATCAATATGAATAACTTCCTATGGAATTCAACAGGGGATTCTAAAATAAAATGCCAACTGTTTGTACAGTCTAGTGAGAAGTGTTTACAAAACGTCTGGATTATGCTGAACGCTTGGGTCTTTATAAATGGGCATTTGCGAACACAATGGCTAGATTTGACATTGAAAAAAAAAAAGTAAAACATAATATCCTCTATAAAATGAGAAAAGTTCATGAGTCACCATCTAATACAAGTATGAAATAAAAATATAATAATATATGAAATAATACAACTTTTCTTTTCGTTGATCATCATATTTTGATACAAATCTAATGGTCATTTTGTTAAGTGTTTGAAAAAGTAATTTAACTCATTGGGAACTTGTCGATTTTGACGTCAGCATTTTCTCCGTTAAGGACGCGATGTTTTACTGTCTAGCCACTGTACTTGCCAATATCAACGCTGTTGTAAAGTGAGGTCAGCTGGTGTTTTTTGTTTTCACATCATCATTATAACAAGAATTTGTCTATGTGGATGTGCCAATTTACCTTTTTCGTCCCGTAAACAAGTTCTTCAAACTTTTCCTTTTGCTCATCATCACCATTTTATGTTCAAAAGAAGCTATAAAATGCTACTAATGCTAGTAATTGCTGCGAAGTACAAATAAGGATATTCGCCTCTTATCTAGATCCATATCAGCGGCTCCAGTAGATTTCAATATCATTCGTAGCTCTTATGGTTTTTTAAAAAATATCTACAAATCCATGAAAACCAAGTTGTGTTCCCTTATTATGTAAAACAAACACTTGTGTATGTGTCTCATGATTATACACTAAATAACACTCCAATCTTCTAGCGCCGCCGTTTGATTTGACACATTGACTGCGGAAAACCTGCACTCGAACTGTACTTCTAGTGCAGGCGCGACATGTTACGTGCTGTACCTAAATAATTAAGCATAAATAAAGCCTTATACACACAGTGTTTCACGTTGATACAATTGTATATTGATCTATACTAATATGCCATCTTACCCCACGCCGCGCCGTACTATTTATCTCTCCTTTTTAGCTTTCGCCTTAATAATAACTCGATCAAAAAATACAAGAACATAATTGGGCTTTTTAAAGTTTCGTACCCAAAAGGTAAAAACGGAACCCTATTACGAGGACTATGCTGTTCGTCCATCCGTCTGTCTGTCTATCACCAAGCGGTATCTCATAAACCGTGACAGCTAGATGGTAAAAAAAATCAAAGATGATGTATTTCTGTTGCCGCTTCAAAAATATATAACAAAAAATACTAAAAACAATAAAATAAATATTTAAGTGGGGCTCCCCATTCATACAACAAACTTGATTTTTTATAGATGATGGTACGGAACTTTAGTGCGCGAGTCCACTCGCATTTGACCGTTATATGCCAACGCCGCACTCAGTGTGTCAAATTTTGAGATCACCCCCCTTTAACATGCTGCCAGTGTCACGATACTATCATGTTCATTGTATGCTTGCTTCCCATGGTAGATATGCCACGGGGCCATGGCTAAGTTAACTCTCCCGCCGGGGTTCACGTGGAAGGACATTAACAAGAAAGCAAAGAAACATAAAAATAAATACAACATTGAACATGACTTCAATGTGAGTCAACAAAATAATTATCATGAAATCATTAGTTTATGTATTTCGTTGAGTTATGTTTGTGTTTGTAGATGTATCTTTTGTGCGTTGTCATAATAGAACACGGTTATAGAGTCATCAAGTTTTCTGTGCCGGCAGTCAAAATCAAAACTAGGAATTTTTCCATCATCTGCTTCGACAACTACATAAAAACAGAAATGACAATTTTATCTAATCGTCATCCGAGCGAATTCCCGGTTGCATAACGCCAGAGCCCGGGGTCCGCTACCTAACTTAACTGATTTACCGAGGTTACTGGTTCTTACACGGAGCGACTGCCGTCTGTCCTCCGCAACCCGAAGGGTAGACCAAAACCAATCCTAGGATATAATTTTTGTATCTCTTCACTGGCACATAAATCTTGGTGGTTCTTTTCCATAATGCGGTCATAGAAGATTGCACAATGCGCGCTTGAAAAAAAACTACTTACATTGTTCCGCGTTGAACATAAGACATCCATACAGTTTATATCAGGTTATAGATTAGCGCTGTCTCGCTTGTTATTGCTACGAAAAGCGAGAAAGCGATACTCGATAACGATGGCAAAAAATACTGGATTACATTTGTGGTCTTTTAAAACTCCCAATACTCTAACAAACGTGTTTTATTCTGACGACGCTTTAGGGGTAGTTATGAATGACAATGTTTTCGATGGTTACGGTCTACTACCCACTAATCATTCGAGTAGCTTTGGTTTGTTTTTAAAAGTCAAATCAGTGTGTCGTCCGGGCTGAGAACATTTGTCTTGAAATGTACCGTGGTGTACACCAGCCTATGTTGTCAGTAAAATAGTCTTATCTTTTCATTTCTGCACGGCATTTGGGCCTTATCAATGTTTTTCTCGATTCGTTACGATTTTTACATTTAAGTTGATTTTATGATTAGTACGGATTGTGAGGCGCAAGCTCGACTTTAGATTTGTGTGAATTTGCATTTTTATCGTTCAAGCGTTTTTTTATATATTCTACGTTTGATTTATTTACTCTTCAGCACAGACACAAAAGCCTAGCTTACAAATCACGATCTCATCGCAAATACTTCATAATCAGCTTTTAATGACCTACAATTAGTCATGAGCCTTCTTGTTCACCTCATACTTCAATACAAATGTTCCTTGTGTACGAGACGTACCGTAGATAGCAGTAATGTATGGAGTGGTTGTTAAAATCAGCTTGTATGTGCTTGAAACTAAACATTAGTCATACATTTCAGAGGGTGGAGGCTTTGGCCGCGGCGCAGAGAAGCGATGCTCTCCCTGAGGCAGACCGGAATCTTCTCGAGCTGGCTGACGCTTCAGGTATTTTCGTTTTCTAATGATGAAAGAAGCGTCGAATGTCCGGCGATGAATTGCGTTGACAACATAGTCTATGTCGCGGGTTAAATTTGGATGAGAGCAGGATCGAGATAGATGGCGTCAATGGAGAGAGCCCGTGCTCCGCAGTGGGTGGGAAAAGTTTCAAAATGATGAGGAAATAGTATTAAAGATAAAAAATTATTACGTGCACTATAGTCGAGGCTTTTGATTTATAACATAGCAACAAGTGATGAGAGTAGAGAGAGTAAAAGCAAGCTCCCAGGAAAGAGAGTATTGTAACGTCAATACAATCATATTCATAAGACAACACAGAAGCACAAAAATACAAAGATGACTTATTTACAAGCTTTATCAATATAAAGTTGTTAGATTTTCCACTTGATATGATGTGCAAGTTGTGAAAAAAAATCAGGTCAGGTTTTGTTAAGTAAAAAAAAAGTAGGCAGGGTATAGGCTAAGGGTAGTGGTCTAAGCAGCAATATTGTTGTGTGAAGGTCCACCGACGCTGGCGTCGTCTGCACTCCACGCCCTGGACCTACAGTTCTGCGCGCAAGGCAAGTTATCGCCCGCGCTTACCCTAATGTCACCTAATATAGTCGTTTGATTCGCTTCATGAAACATATGCGTAGATTTTACTAAACCAGTTAATCATGCTGAAAAAACGCTTCGCTCTTCTCTTGTAATTTAATACTCATGTCGGTGGAGTAAAGAGGAGATGCCAAGTGGAGTAGAGAAGAAAAACAATGTAAAAATTTTCCAACGATAGTAAATGGTTTAATGTAGTTGGCTGACTGTAATTTACAAAATAAATATCATGTCAAGATTATTTAATGATGTCGCTTTCCTAAAACTTAATGGTTGTATATTAAATCTCAAATAATATGTAGTAACTTTGTAGTATCTTTGGGTGAGGCCTATGTCCAGCAGTGGATGGTATGCGGCTGAAATGATGTAGTGGCTTCACTTGATTTAAAATAAAACTTGAGCCATTAAACGCTTTGTCAGCGTTTGATGACGTAGTTTTATGAAGCGAGCTTTGCGACTACTTTATGTTCTAGTATCATCCATCTTGTGTTTGTAAACATCCATCAGCCTGATAACAAGTTTCTTTTTATTTCTATTCAGCGAGGAGACTCATCAATCATTGTTTTGATTCACTAATATAGTATATAAGTTCTGTCTTACTATTTGCTTAGACATTTTGTTTTTAATTTTATTGGACCATTTTCATACTTACTCACCATATCTTCTTAACCTGCCATTATAACAAAAAACACGAAACCTCGCTTTTGTGATATGTTTCTCAATGTACCTATAATTAAGATTTTGTGACAAATACTATTTTACGTTTCATACCGTAGTACAAAAAATTTACAAATCTGTCCACCCAGTGTCAGTATGTGTAACAAAAAGAACTAAAATCCATTTAAAAGTTACATTCAGTCAGTTCTTTGAGGAAATATTTACTTTATAGTTATAACAAGGTTGGCATTACCAACTAGTTTCGACTTTATAACTAATCAAATGTTTGCATCAGCAGTTTACTTTTAGCTAATGAAATCGTTCAGTCTCATCATAGGAACATTTTTTCTGTTTTATTAGGCCATATACAAATATAGTTAACATGGTATCTTTTCATACAGGAGTGACGACCATCCACCCGCCGACGACCCCTCCCTACCCGCCGCCCCAGCAGCTGTTCCCCGTCAACCAACTCGCCACCAACCTCAACCAGGTAAGCAATACTATATATTCTTCGTTTGTTTCTTGTTTTCAGCTAAACGAGAAACAAGTCTATAAAGCAACGGCTTTGCTTATTTTAGCAAAATTTACAGTCAAAAGAGTTCATCTCGCACTCTTTGAATATTTGGAAGTTTCTAGAACTTTGAACCTACATGTTTTCAATCTGTGCAAGCTATATATTTGTTATAGTTCTTTAGATGACTAGTATCGTTCATACATCAGCAGTTTTAAAAACAAAGGGAAGAATATCAATCTAGTTATGTGAGTAAGATTTAAAATTGAACACCGTAAGGCTTGCGAACGAGAAAACAAACATAAATAACGTAATAAAAAAAAAATACTAAGTAGTCATAAAGTTAAGCCGAGCTGACCAATCCCTCCTGGCGGTTAACGAGTTAACGCACTGATCAGGCATTGCTGTACATGTAACTACCCAAATTGATTACAATTTCGACTCTACCGCTGTATAAAAAAGCGTGAAGGGTAACTTTCCTTCTCTTGCCTGTACACATTGTTTCTGATATGACTAGAGTCCCACGGCGCGCAAGGCCCGTAAGTGCAGTAAGGTCGGCTGCAAGATATTGTTGATGGAAGCGCTGCAGAGGCTCGACCAGCATCTGAGACAAGTGGGCGTGGACGCGGCCGTCGCCACTTCTAGGGTGAATTTGACAGTTACGCTTGTAGAAAATGTGGGAACAGAGATTTACTCAGTAGTGAACAGTATATAGAAAAATGAAATTAGTTTACGTATACTCAGAAGTTTGTGGTTAATGTTTAGGTCCATACATTCACGTATATTCGCATAGTTTTAGTTAGGAAAATTAATTAGGTATCTATTTTGTTAGTATATGTACACGTTTGGATAATAGTTACTGTACGGTTTAGTTGTAAATTTATATTAATAAAATCAAAACAATTCAATTGTTAGTTGTGCTCATTTGGCCGAACGCCTGACAAGTCCATGGAAGGCGTGTATCGTATGGCATTGAAACTTCTCTACAGACTAGTGTTTATGTAAAAACAATGAGGGAAAATACCACACTGCTTAAACGTTTCAATATACATACTACTATTTTCACTGATAAACTGAATAAGTTACTAGTGTGCAGGTTTCCTTACGATGTTTTCCTTTACCGGAAGCAAGTGGTGGTAGTTGGGAATTACCATACACGAGTTCCAACTCAGAAGCACAAATCGCGGCTAGTGGGGATCGAACTTATGCCTCACATACGCCCAAAGAAAGCCTAAAGCACTGTGCCACCACCGCTGCAACCACAATATACATGCAGGAATAAATTACTCGAATAAGCTAACATTAAGGGCCGGTGCACATACGGCGAAGCGCTGTGCGGAGAATTTTTCACTACCAAGGCATTATCGCCTCTGTTTGCGTTGAAATAAGATCGAAATTTCATTAACACAACAAATTATCTTGAAGAGCATCCAAGCGACTGCAGGAGAACGCGATTGGGCGAGCATGGAGATTTAACACACAAAGACGATAATGCTTGAACAAAACAATGCTCAGCGCTGCGCCTCGCCATATGTTCGCCAGCCCTTAGTAGAAATGCCGTTCAACTGTCATATACACTGGTGTGTTGATCCCCAGCACCTGCTGCAGGAGCTGGAGCAGCAACAGCTGCTGGCCGCGCAGCAGCACCACAAGAAGTACGACGCGCAGAGGCCCGCCGCTTACATGACGCAGGTCAGCGCCATACATAATATCAAGCCTGTTTCCCAGGGCAGACAGAGACAATGGCCCTGCACTGGCTACGATTTACTGCACTGTTTGGATAAATCCGACGTTTGCCATGAAAGGGTTAAACACAATTTTTTTGTTTCTCAGATGGGCTAAAAATTTATTTCTATTCGTTATGCCTCTTTCGACCACCATAGGACCTATATAGCTAACAAAAAAAAATATGTACGCAGGTGTGCGAGGAAGGCGCGGGCGCGGGAGGTGTGGAGGCTCGCGAGCTGAGCGCGGTACTAGCGTACCTGCAACGCGAAGTGCCGTCGCTCGTCGCTTTGCCGCCCAACGAACTGCGCTCCCTAGTGCTGCAGGTTCGAATAACTTGTTCGCCTTTCTTGTGTATACGTGATCAATACTGATGTCAGATTTATCAAGCTGCCAAAGGGCATTTGGCATAGCTTAATTTTATCTTTGTAATGGCATAAACTAGATACTTGAAAGCGTTTTATACCAAAATACATAAGGTAACCCTTCATGTACGAGCCGACTTACACTTGACCGAATTATTTAAGTTATACATTTAACTTCCCAACAAACTCTAAAGCAACGTAAAGATTGGACGGCTTCTTCCAAAATTCATAAAAAAAAATGTCTGACATAGCTTGACACATGGGAGACACGTAAAGCGGTTGTCCCGCCTACTGTTACTTCAATGAGCTGATCCGCTTGGCAAATAGCCAAGCGGTGACCTCTGTTCTCCTACTCCTCATTTCTGATTCGATCACATAGAGAAAAATAGATCATAGCTCTCTCCATAGCCCGTTGGGCGACCTGAAGTCTTCTTATAAGAGCCCCAAGTTTGTCTGAATGTCTAACCTGAGACCCGAATTGTCTGAATGATACTGTCACGTTGACAGGTGATGCAGCAGAAGTCGCACGAGATCCTATCGGCCAAGTGCGGGGAGGAAGCGGAAGGGGAGGGTGAAGAGGGGGAGGAAAGGCAGGCTCGAAGACTGCTGGCCGCCGCCGAGGAGGCGCTCACCGGCGACTGGCAGAGGCAGGAGCACCACCACCACCACCATCACCATCACCACGTCGACCTCGCGGTGAGTACTGATAACTATAAATAATGTTATAAAATTTTGGAGAAAAGTGGCCAACTTTAGTGTCAGACTATTCATGCTGCCTAAAGGCATCTGACATACCCTAACGACTGCCATACAATGATGACAGCCGGGACCAACGGCTTAACGTGCCTTGCCAAATAGGGTAGACCACGAGGAGTCTCCTTACTTTTGAAAGCGCTAGTAATGCGGACACCTGCCTGGCCACCATGCTCCTAATATGTAGGCATCAACAATGAAACATAGTTACATATTTTTGCTGACTTTACAGTTCTCTTATTTAGAGAAGTCAAATTTTTTTTTAATTAAATTATTTTTTTAACCTTTATTGTTCTACTGCCGGGCAAAGGACTCTTCTCCTTTCACTTATCCCAAGTTATTTAGGGCTCATTTGTTCTCAAAATATCTGATGTCTTCACTACAACGTTTTTTAGGCCAGGCCGTCTTCTTGCGACCGTTTGCAGGCATCTATCCCGTGTTTAAGTTTTAATTAAGTAAAGTTTATTTACATGGAGAGACCAACAGCTTACAAGTTATTATAATAAAATCACAAAATATAGCAACAATACAGCCAATTAAAGTATTAAGTTATCTCGTTTGGGCAATGTTTAACCGTGTGTGGTGTACCGCAGCAGGCGGTGGGCGCCAACTGCCAGTACCGCGCGCGCGCGGCGTCGCTGAGCGTGCAGACGGACGCCGCGCTGGAGGACGAGCCGCCCGCGCTGCAGACGCACCTCACGCTGCCGCCGCCTACCCTACCCTACGAGGACTACAGGTAACAACGGCCTTTCAACCGTAGACAATCGTCTAAGGTTTCAAGTTAAATAATTAACTGGAAAGAAAATATAAGGATGTAGAAGTTTCCCATACTGATGGCCAAAAATTATATAAAACACTATATTCTATTTCAAGTTCATATTTCGACAGTGAAAACCAGTTATATGCCTAGATATGAATATCTTTGAAGCTACAATATTTTGCCAAAATCGGGCATGTCGTTTCGTTATAAAACGTAGACTACGTTTGTATGGAAAAGTGTAGTTTGGTCTAGGGTAAAGGGACTCTTAAGTTATGTTCAAAACAAGAAATGTATTTCTGTCCGACGATCACGGTGAAAGAGTCTAGTAAAGCAATAAATTATTGTATTGTGGGCGTTTCGTTATTGTAAGTCATCAATCGCTTTAATTAAATTGTAAGCAAGCAAATGGGGCCTTTAGAGCCTAAAGGAATCCCAAGATTTCGTATTTATTGAAGTTCAACGTTGTAAATCTGTGATACATTTCGCGCACTTGTAAATTTTCTGACTTTTCGAGGGTTGTACTTCCGACATCAGATCACGCCAACTCATAGTTGTATCAGCTTACTATACTACACTACTGTTTTCCACACAGAGGGGGTTCCTTTGCGCCCGCGCCTGCGTTACCGGCGGCGGGCGCGCCGGCCCCCGCCCCCGCGCCCGCCCCCACCCCCGCGCCAGCGCCGCACTACAAGCGCGAGCAGCGCGAGCCCCCGCAGCACCACCACAACAACACCGCCTCCGCCGCCAAGAAGAAGGTTCGTAATGTACGTGTGACAACCGGTATTTATACTGTTTTATTTCTTACTAGCTGATGGCCGCAGCGTTGCACGCGTGGTTGAATTTTTAACAATCCCACAAGGATAAAAAGTAACCTATGTACATAGATAGCTTGGTTGGGCAGGTTTAAGGTATCTACATGCAAAATGTTATCCTAATCCATTCAGCCGTTTTGACTTGAAAGCGGAACAAACATCTTAAACCATCTTGCCCAGAGATTCAAGATACCTTGACTAGACCTTCATTCATATTTTCGCATTTATAAATTGTAATAGCATTTAGCAACGTCAACTTTGAGTAAACCTTGATTTGGACAAGTAATTACTCCTGATTATGTAGTTTTTTTCTAGCCGACTCATCTTACTTTTTCTAGTACTTTTTCTTCTCTGCGCTCAATCGAGCCTTCTTATTTAACTCTTCACACATTGCAGCACACTAAGCCAGACAGTAGAAATAACAATCGAACTACGTCTACAGCCGCAAGTGTCCTGAAATGTGTAACAAATCTTTTCAGGCCTTTTTTGTAGCAAGGATTTGACGTTGTAGAACCAAGGGAAGCTCATATAATTGTTCTTGCAGCGGTTCCTTGACCGAGGCGCGCTGGGCGCGGCGGCGGGCGGGGCGGCGGCGGGGGAGTTCGCGCCGGCGCCCCCGCACCCCGCGCCCGCCGCCTACTCGGCCATGGACGTGGACGGCGAGACGGACTCCAACCACGACACGGCACTCACGCTGGCCTGCGCCGGCGGACACGAGGACCTGGTGGAGCTGCTGCTGTCGCGCGGGGCGGACATCGAGCACCGCGACAAGAAGGTCAGTCTATTCATTTTTCATTCAGTCCCAACACTGCACAGCATTATTTTTATGTTAACTCAGCAACCCACTTTAGCCGCGCATCAATGACCGCGAATAGGTTAAATACAACATCTGTTTAATTTATTACTAAGTACGATAACAAACGTCATACGAGACATAAGGGAAAGAATCACTGTCTATCTTTCTAACTTTTGACTTAAATAAACTAACTTCAACTATCACGCGGTTCTACGTACTTCACCCCTCCAAACGCAACAACTACTACATAATATTTCTCAATGATATTGTGCGTAACCGTACAATTGTGTAAACCTACAAAGGGAGGCCTATGCTAAGCAGTGGGTTGATGTGGGCTGAATATGGTGATGATGATGATATATTAGCTGTTGCCTCCCCTTGAAAAGAGATAAGTAAAATAAAAATATCAAATTGACTGTCTGAGATCGGTGGCCCAGCAGGAGTAAGCATTACTGGCGCTTTCGCAAGTTAAGTGGTGCTTGGCGTGGTCTGCATGTAGATGGGTTACCACAAGTGGCAATAAAATTTCTCGAACTCCTGCAAGCTTTGGATAAAGCATTTGGTTTCTGCTGTCATCATACTCATCATTATATGGCAGTAATCTATGTCAGATGTTTTTGGCAGTTTTGATTTCAGTGTTGACCACTTAAACGCACGAAAAACGTTGCTGTGCCGTCCCCACATTAAGAAAATGACGTCCACAAACTATTATCATATATCTCACTTTAGCCGTTATGGTTAAACTTTGACGTTCAAGATTCTATTAATTTTTTTTTGTCTGGTAAATAAGCAGTTTTTGGAAAAGTTCCTCCTGTTTAGTTTTAAATTTTTTCAACTTTCATCTTAATCCAATGCATTTCAAAACATTTTAACTTTGTTTGCAGGGCTTCACGCCACTAATCCTGGCAGCGACGGCGGGCCACGAGAAGATCGTGGAGATCCTCCTGAACCACGGCGCCGACATCGAGGCGCAGTCGGAGCGCACCAAAGACACGCCGCTGTCGCTGGCGTGCAGCGGCGGCCGCTACGAGGTGGTGGAGCTCATCCTCAGCCGCGGCGCCAACAAGGAGCACCGGAACGTGTCCGACTACACGCCGCTGTCGTTGGCGGCGTCTGGCGGATACGTCAACATCATCAGGCTGCTGTTGCACCATCAGGTACATATTGCTTCGATATTCGACATATTGATCCGAAACTCAAGTTCAAAAACAAAAAAAGTTGACTAAAACTCGAAAGTAAAAACGTGAGATCAATAAGTAGTAATGCCGTCAATCGCCGCCGGCCGGCTGGCCGCAGTTCACGCGAGGTCACGCCAGCCATGCGACAATTTTGAACGGGCGTAACTACGTGATCTCGATCGAAAATCATTTTCGCAACTTTTTTAAACGAAGTAACAAACATACACAAACTTTCGCCTTTATAATATTATTAGCTGCGTCCCGCGGTATTACCCGCACCTAAAGTAACCTATGTGTTAATCCAAGGTGTCAGCTTTCTGCATACCAAATTTTACCAAAATTGGTCTAGCCATTTGCGCGTGAAAGAGTACTAAACATAGACACATACACACAAACTTTCGCTATAATATAAGCGTGATTATTACGTTGTCAATGTTAATTCCCAGGCCGAGATCAACTCGCGCACCGGCTCGAAGCTGGGCATCTCCCCGCTGATGCTGGCCGCCATGAACGGGCACACGGCGGCCGTGCGGCTGCTGCTGGACTGCGGCTCCGACATCAACGCGCAGATCGAGACTAACCGGAACACAGCGCTCACGCTCGCCTGCTTCCAAGGTATTGTCACACGTCTACATTAATTTTGTATTAAAAAAAAAAGATCCTCGCGGCATATGTGTACCGAATCTACGGGTTCAATTACGGGTCCCTCCGGAATAATAGACATGACGAATGGAAAAATATCTTTGGTCCGTCGGTTAGATTATTAAAAAATATTGAACACGTATTTTTTCTTTTTTCTGAGAAACCAAAAATGGCAAAGATACAGCGCATTTAAATTTGACGTCACGGCTTGGTACGATTTTTACATAAGTGTGACGAAGCAAGCCCCCACTCCGGAACTTTGACGCTCCGTATCTTAGTGAATTTTTGCTTTTTTGGTTAACTGAACTGTTATTTTTAACCGACTTCAAAAAAGGAGGAGGTTATCAATTCGATTGTATGTTTTTTTTTTTTTGTATGTATGTTCCGCGATATTTTCGTCAACCGCGTGGACCGATTTAGATGATTCTTTTTTTATTTGAAAGCCCTTACTCCCAAGTTGGTCCCATATTAATTTGGTGAAGATGTGATGAAGAACTTCGGAGATATGGAGAAAACTCCTGAAATAAATTGAAGTCGGTTGTTTTTTTTTTGTTAAAAATTTAATTATTGGATAATCTAAAAGATGGACTAATTACATTCATACTTTTCGGACCCTGTCGTCCCCCTATACTGTGCCCCAACGCCCAAGCCTAGTAAAACTACTTTAGTCGTCAATGACGTCTCAGTCACGCGACCTTTTTGCAGCTAAAATGGACACTCAAAAAGTAAAAGAGAACCAGGTCAAAAATTGTGTTTTAAAAATTACGACTAAACGCACAGCTTGCATATGCTTGTGAAGATTCTACAAATACTATCGCGGTACACTTGAAACTTCTGGTTATTATTAACTTATTCGATCTATCATGCGCAAGAGCGTCTACTCTAGGCAATTCGAGTGTATCTACAAATTGAACATAGTCACCATTGAAGACGATGAAGAATGGAATGAGTTTTCTGCCTATCCGATTTCTTCATCTTACAATCATAAGCTTGTCAATGTGTTAATACGATGCAACTTTCCAGGTCGCCACGAGGTGGTGAGCCTCCTACTCGACCGCAAGGCAAACGTCGAGCACCGAGCGAAGACCGGTCTCACGCCGCTCATGGAGGCGGCCAGCGGCGGCTACGTCGAAGTGGGGAGGGTGTTGTTGGACAAGGGAGCGGACGTCAACGCACCCCCCGTACCCTCGTCGAGAGACACCGCCTTGACTATAGCGGCCGATAAAGGACATACGAAGTTCGTGGAGCTACTGCTTAGCAGGTAACTACATAACGGCTTTCGTTCCGTCGTTTTGGAAATCCTTGAGGGAGGCCTGTGTCCAGCTGTGGACTTTCTGTAGCTGATATGATATAGCTGCTAAATATTGTTGTTAAGGGCCTCCGTTTTAAGTGACGCGGGCGCACGGGTTCAGTCTATCTCTGTCCCAAACGCTACGTGCGACAGAGACAGGTGACCCGCGACGAATTCTGCTATCTCTTTCGCATTTAGAGTTTGTGACAGAGATAGACCGAAACCCGCCACGTGCGCCCGCTTTACTTAGCGGAGGCCGTTAGAATACTGCATAAAGACTCTGGCCTCATTGTCAAAGTTAGAAAGCGTCTTTATCAGTGTACAGATATGCGGAGATTCTTAAGGCGTACGCTACGTAAAACGTAACCACGTCACATTGTCTATCTCTGTCACAAACTTGACGTGAGACTGAGACATAGCATCAGGCGACGTATTCTGCTATCTCTTTCGCACGTAGATTTTGTGACCGAGATAGACTGAACACGTCTCGTTGTCACGCCTAAGGCAGCGAATGGTTCTTAATTTAAAGTACTAAACACACAGACCTATTTCAGTGCGGTTAAAATCAAAAGCCTTGTCTGTCGAGATTGTTTTTTAGGATCGATTCCGACGTTCAAAAGTTATTTGGGTTAACGCTTGGAAGTCGGGTTTTTTTTTTTATTTGCCTGGCAAATTAACTTGTGCTTATAGGATTAAAGCTATTGGCGTGTTGCTTACAGGCGAGCGGCGGTAGAAGTTAAGAACAAAAAAGGCAACTCCCCCTTATGGCTGGCGGCGAACGGCGGACACCTCGCTGTGGTGGAAATGTTGTACGCCGCCGGCGCTGACATCGACTCACAGGACAACAGAAAGGTTAATGTTTTTCTCATTTATTTATTTCAGGCCTTTGCCCAGCAGTGGAACTCCAATATAGGCTAATAAAAAATACATTTCATACCGTCCAAATGCCTGAGAAGAAAGACGACAATGTATATTTGTTTCGAGGTTTATGGATAGATTATATAAATACGTTATCACATCATCGTTAAACCCCTTATAGACCAACGAAGGTTGTTTCGTAGTTCTTTAAAAAGCGCTTGGCATTACGCGAAGCGCTAGTCTAGCGCTTTCTAAACGTTGGATAATATAAATGTTGCTATTGACGAAATTATCCGGATGTCACCTCTATATCACACCTGGTTTTTTTCAGGTATCATGCCTGATGGCCGCCTTCCGGAAAGGCCACACTAAAGTGGTCAAATGGATGGTCGGTGTCGTCACGCAGTTCCCCTCAGACCAAGAAATGACAAGGTTTGTTTGCTTTTTATATGAACTCTGCATCAGGTTACTTCGAATATAAACAAGAACGTTTGTTTCTTGTCTTTAAACCATGCCTCATGCATCTTTATTTGACGAGTGCCATATTCCGAAGATCGCTGGAAGGCGCTAGATGCAGGCCGCTCTAGATCAGTCATTTTAAAAATCCTTTTGAGAGGCCAGTCCAGAGTCCAGCAGTGGACGGTTTGCGGCTGAAATGATGATGATTTTCCCAGCAGCAGAAGGTTGTTGAAGACTGCAAATGATTAAGAATAAAAAAAAAACTTTGATCGGGAGTACTCGTGTCAAAGACATGTTAGCTTGATCGAAGCATGTATTTCACTAATGATCAAGACTAGCTAACTTACTTAATTCTTGATCGCAACAGGTACATCTGCACGATCTCTGACAAGGAACTGCTCGAGAAATGCCAAGAGTGCGTGCACGTGATCCGCGCGGCCAAGGAGACGCAAGCCGCGCGAGCCAATCAGAACGCGACCATACTGCTGGAAGAACTTGACGCCGAGCGGTGCCGGGAGGAGAGTCGTAGACAGGCCGCCGCGAGGAGACGCGAGCGGAAGAAGAAGAAGAAGATGGAGAAGAAGGTAAGATTAGTACCGTACATCTAAAGGTACAAGAGTACGTGCGCATGGTCCACGCGAGCCAATCAGAACACGACCATACTGCTGGAGGAGCTGTACGCTGAGCGGTGCCGGGGGGAGAGTCGTAGACAGGCCGCCGCGAGGAGACGCGAGCGGAAGAAGAAGAAGAAGATGGAGAAGAAGGTAAGATTAGTACCGTACATCTAAAGGTACAAGAGTACGTGCGCATGGTCCACGCGAGCCAATCAGAACGCGACCATACTGCTGGAGGAGCTGTACGCTGAGCGGTGCTGGGAGGAGAGTCGTAGACAGGCCGCCGCGAGGAGACGCGAGCGGAAGAAGAAGAAGAAGATGGAGAAGAAGGTAAGATTAGTACAGTACATCTAAAGGTACAAGAGTACGTGCGCATGGTCCACGCGAGCCAATCAGAACACGACCATACTGCTGGAGAAGCTGGATGCTGAGTGGTGCCGGGAGGAGAGCCGCCGGCAGGCCGCCGCGAGGAGGCGCGAGCGGAAGAAGAAGATGGAGAAGAAGGTAAGATCAGAACTGTAGATCTAAAGGTACAAGTGTGCGTGCACGTTATCCGCACGATGAAGGAGACGCGAGCCAATCAGAACGCGACCATACTGCTGGAGGAGCTGTACGCTGAGCGGTGCTGGGAGGAGAGTCGTAGACAGGCCGCCGCGAGGAGACGCGAGCGGAAGAAGAAGAAGAAGATGGAGAAGAAGGTAAGATTAGTACAGTACATCTAAAGGTACAAGAGTACGTGCGCATGGTCCACGCGAGCCAATCAGAACACGACCATACTGCTGGAGGAGCTGGATGCTGAGTGGTGCCGGGAGGAGAGCCGCCGGCAGGCCGCCGCGAGGAGGCGCGAGCGGAAGAAGAAGATGGAGAAGAAGGTAAGATCAGAACTGTAGATCTAAAGGTACAAGTGTGCGTGCACGTTATCCGCACGATGAAGGAGACGCGAGCCAATCAGAACGCGACCATACTGCTAGAGGAGCTGGATGCCGAGCGGTACCGGGAGGAGAGCCGCCGGCAGGCCGCCGCGAGGAGACGCGAACGGAAGAAGAAGAAGGCGATGGAGAAGAAGGTAAGATCAGTACCGTAGATCTTAGGGTTCGGCTACATCTGTTAGCACGAAACAACACTTTTTTCTATGCTGCTGTCCTTTTCTGTCGCTCAGAACCGTCATTTGCTAGAGCGAGAGAGAGTGACGGAATGCTTTACCACCAGCAGCTTCATGCTGAATCGTCCCGTCGCTCTCTCTCGGTACAAGGTAGGTCTCTTAAGGTAGAAGAGTGCGTGGATGACCGAAGGAGACGCAAGCTGCGCGTGTCAATCAGAACGTAATTATATTGCGAGGCGACGCGAAAGGAAGAAGCAGAAGATGCAAGAAGAAGGTAGTATCGGTACTAGCTGTGATTGAGTATGCATTCATGTGATTCAAGACTGAAATGTGGCATGCAGAATGCAACTACTTATCTGAAAGAACAGGATGAGGAGATAACTTTAAAAAAATAATAGAGGAGAAGTATTATTTTACCATTCTGTTGTTCTATTCTAAATAACGAAGTTAATAAAGCAAGCATATTGTTGCACACCTGAAGAGTTCTATCTCTTTCAGACCACATTTAGTCAAAAGTATCACGGAATTCTTCAAATGTTTCAATTGCTCATTTGTGTGTAAATATTTCTTTTAATAGCCTATACTGCCCCAATGCTGGGCAAAAGCCTCCCCTCTAGTACGCCACTAACTCCGTAAATATTAAGAAAGGAATTTATCAACAGGAGGAGAGGCGCAAGCTCCAAGCTGAAAACGACAAAAACTCGTTATACTGCGAGAAAGCACTGGAATCAGAGACGGGCGAACCCGACGACGAGCCCCAGGCGAAAGAAGAGGGCGACTCCGGCATCGACGCCAATTCGCAGGTACGGCATTCAAAAGAACATTCTTCTCATAATGAGGGTTTTCAAAAATATTCACCAGATGGCAGCAGTTACGTCAGGTCCAATAAGCTGCTGTTATTGCATACATTTGACGAAGAAGAAGAACCTTACTGATGGTCCAGTAAAAACAGTCGATTGGACCTGACGTCACTGTGCTGCCACCTGGTGTCATATATTTTGAAAACCCTCATTAATGCTTCATGAGCTTCTCGTTTAGTTCAAGCAGCCTAATTAAATCTCAGTTTAAGTGTAATGCCTGGCAACCTGCATTTTATGTAACTAATAGTCATAAGAGGGTTAAGAGGTAATTGTCTCACAGATTATTTCTATCCCTTTTAGATTATAAATAACCATATTCTCACACTTTTGTTAGGTCTTGGAAGAGAATTACTAGCATTAGCACTGTCAATATTTTTTTTTTATAAATAAGGAAATCTTGAGATGTATTTTATTTTTAGGGTTCCTGTTCCTCCTCGGACGTGAAAGCGCCCCCCGCCCCAAGCGTGAAGAATAAGAAGAAAAAGAAAGAAGAGAAGACACCTCCCCCTCAGCCCGCGCAGCCCGCCAAGAAACAACCAGATAAGGTTCGTAAGATGTCTATTTATTTCTTTATTTCTGATAAGTACTTTCCTCCTGAAGGTTAATTGGCAGGACAACCTTAAAAAGTTTAGAAGATATTAAACACATTTTAATTTGTTACTGTTCTTGCTTAATTATATTACATTCTAGAGATAAGCTTACAGTTAACTGTCATGTACATAAAGTCAGATAAATGTTATCCACACACGCTTGAAGTATGAAGCAGGTTTGCATGTTTTTCTTAAACAGCAGATCCTTGATCTGAAATTAGAATAAAACCTGCAATAGAACTCACTTATAATCTCTATTTCATACTGAATGTAACCTACAAATTGTCTAGAATAAACAGAAATCGGAGCAGAAACCCGAGAAGGAGACGAAACCCGATAAGAAACAAGAAAAAGAGAACGTAGCCCCTGTTTCTCCTCCCGCGACGCCGGCCAAGCCCGTGTTGCTTGCGCCCGCGCCGGCCGCGCCCGTCGCAGAACGCACCCGACAGGACAAAAAGCACGACAAGTAAGTGTAATGTTGCTAGGTGGAGGTTGGTTTGCTTGTGGCGCTTAGGGCTCTTACAGACGAACGACAGTGCGCAACAGCAGTGACTGTAGAGACCGTCGAGTTTTGCTATGCTGTCGCTCATCTGTCTGCACCCTCGATGTGTGTATGTAAAAGTAAAGTTTGCTAAGTATTGCCTTTTTGCGTGGTATTACTGCAAGAAATCGGTTGGTCTTCTTCAAAGTAGATTTTTTTCACTTTTAGTCGCCTCTTAAGACAACCATAGAGGAAAGTGGTTACTTGTAAATATCAAAAATCTTGTGAATATTATTATCAAATTAAACTTAATGTTTTCAAACTTTTAAGTTGCATGCATGTAGTGATTAGTTGTGCTTGTTTTTATTTATATAAACCAAGTAGTATTAGTACGTCTACCTTAATAGTGAAAGCGCAGAATAGGTAATTATTTTATAACTTCACTTATTATTAAATTTAGTAAACGGGTTACTCACGTATAGAGTCAGCTACTGCCGACATGTTTCGACCTCATCAGGGCGAATGTGACTACAGGCCCGTACACCGCACCGGCTCGCGACACACTGATGTGAGTAACCCGTTCACTAAATTTAATAATGATTGCATCTCACGTTAGTTTTATTAAAAAAAAACTGCACTTATGTTATTCTTGATTATATATTTTCGAACGTTGTGAGAGCCATATGTACAAATAATACTAATAAAGGCTCAAATACCGCCTTCACACGACTATAGTCGGAGGCTGCAGTTGCGTTGTCATACAATTTTTATACATGTGGTAGGTAGTACAGTCTTTTCTGCGTTTCCACTTGGTGTCAGTGCTTAGTGTAAAGGGGTAAAGGAGTAATTGTTATCGTTGCAGAAAACCCGAAGAGGATAGTCCTAAGAGCATAACAGTACAGTTGTACAAATACGGCAATAACTCTAGAAAGAGCCAAGTGTTCGAATCCACTCGATACAATGTGGAAAAAGACGAAGTTGACTCGAGCGACAAAAGTAAAAAACACAGCTATACGTAAGTGCCGATTACTAAATCACTCGATAAACTCAAAACATGAATCAGTGTCAAACGTTTTGTCCTCACGCGTCAACCGTCTTTCATCTCATCTTGTTACAAAACGAGCTCGGTTCCAAAATTAATATTTTGATATATTATATATCATCCAGTCTTCACATACAGGGATTGTTTCTGAATAAATATTTGAATTGGTCAAAGACGTTTTTGACAAACATTGCTTAGCTCGTATTATAATGAGGGGAACGCTTTGCCTCATATCTAATAACTCACCTCTAATTATTTGACTATCGGCTCGTACAGCAAATCTGTAAACGTCGCATTAGTCCAGCATTTGAGTTTTACAGGTTCACGCCAAAGCTTTGGCATATTACCCACATGGAAAAATCGATTAAATAAATAATTGTGACGAATGTCCAAAAAGAATTTGTACTTTACTCATCGTCAAACTTTTACGTCAGTAATATTGATATAAAGATATGGGGTAAAGGCATTAGTAGTTAGTCTATCTATCCATGGTTTGCATGTTGGATTCTTGCGGTTTTAACTCATTAGTAATTGCATGATTTTAGTTGACATTGATTTTTTGTTTTCCTTTTATCATAATATAATGTTTTACATAAATATATACATATTTACTAAACGACAGGGACAGGAACCAGTAAATATTTGTGTCACTTTCATTCGTGTAACATTTGAATGTAGCTGTCAACTCGAGCCCTTTAAACTCCGTAAACAGGTTTGATGCGATTGAATGTTATCTTTCATATGAGCGGGCTGAGACACATAACTGCGTCGCGACGCCGCAAAGTAGAAATTTTTGTTGCGCAAAGTAGAAACTTTTAAGATTAAAAAAACAACAGTCAGCAGTTTATACAAATATTCCATATCAATAAATAGCCTAAACTGCATAGCTTGTAGTGTTAAAACTAAAATTATTTTTGCGGTTTAGAAATTTATTTATTAAAACTTTATTGATCCACAATTATTGTTTACGATTGGCGGACTTAACGCTAAGAGCGTTCTCTCCCAGTCAACCATAGGGATAAAAAGATAAATTGTTGCGGCGCAAAATAATCAATTAAGCACGGCACCGCAACGCGGTTATGTGTACAATACAATCAAAGTGTTCAATGAATATCAACTGAAACTTAGCTAATTTAGTAGTTGAGCATAAGGGTAACGGTATTTTGAATGTACAACGAATTTCATGTATTTTACAATTTGTCAAAATTCTTTAAAATTATGATTCACACATACTGTAACAACTGAATTTTTATTTATGTAATGCCTGGTTTCACATCTGTACGGGAGATCTTTACGGTTCGCCCGTACTGGCTCCCGCAGCGGCGACACACATGAGGTGAGAACTTCGTTTCACAACGACGTGGATCGTTCCATACAGAACATGTCCCGGGTAGATCCCATACAACACACCCGCTCAATCGTACTTAACCCTCGCAAAAAGGGCACTGTGAGCGCTTCCAGTACGGATCTCCCGTACAGCTGTGAAACCAGCCTAAATTTAATTTAAGTAAAAATGTATCGGTACTAATTTATGTTGTAAATGAAAACAGATGGGAGATCGAAGGCAAGAGCACATCACCCAAAGGCGGCTGCATCGGAGGGAGACGAGAAGAGGGCTGGAAGGAAGTCGTGCGCAAGTCCAGCGTACAGACCGTTTCCACCGTTGAACCTGGGTAAGGGTGTATTTTAATTTATATATTTTAATTGTGAGGTTTCCTTTGTCTCATCTTAAAGCGTTCCCGAAAGTTGGCTCCTGACTCGGATCCACAATAGAGGGCACGATAGACATCATAACCCTAACGTACTTGATGTATGCTTGCTATCCTGGTCTGCAAGAGTCATATTGCTTCGGAAACCGGCTCCGGTTTTCGACTGTTTCCTCTCAACCTTCCACTTATTTTGAGGATTTCCAGCGAATTATGATTATTATTTATTAAATTTTTATTAACATAATGGTACAAAAGGTGGACTTAATGCTAATGCATTCTGTACCAGTCAGCTTTTAGGAAAAACAGAAATAAATTTCGTGGCCATACTAAGGTTGAACAGACCTCACTGACGCATTATTTGATCTTGAAATTGGCTTATGTAGTTTTGAGTAAGTTTTGTGCATACATCCCATCGCGTGACTAAAGAAGCAAAGCAAGTCAGTGCATTACGAGAGCCAGACATGTGTTTAAAAGATGAAATTTTTCCTTCAACAGATGCAAGAAAGTGTCAGTGGCGTCGCACGCCATCTCGCGGGTGATCGGCCGCGCGGGCAGCAACATCAACGCCATCCGGGCCGCCACCGGCGCGCACATCGAGGTGGACAAGCAGAGCAAGGGACAGGGCGAGCGCATCATCACCATCAAGTGAGTACAACTAGAAAGCTGGCCGCGTTGCTGTGACTCTGGCGTTGAGGAATCCAAAAGTAAGGTAGAAACATGTGTTTACAGTGAAAGCGTTTAGATGTATACGCGCGCATATAAATTTGTTCGGACTTTTGGGGCGCATACACAGTGCTTATTACATACAGAACGGAATATACTAAGGTCCCGTGCAATATGCGTCTCCGTTCCCCCTCCTCGCACCACTCCCCTGATCTCGCCTTGTGCAGGATGTTAAGCGGAGGGCTGCAATCGCCTGCAGCCGCCTCTGCAAGGCGAGAACGAGGGTTCATGTACTAATACTTTATTAATTCTGTGTCGCCTTGGCAGCGGCCAAAACTGTGATGGCGATGGTTTTATTCAGTATCTATGGTTTTTCGGGCTCGTGGCTTTTTGAAACGATATTGATAAAAGCTGTCCAGCGACCGCGGACATTCATGAATGATCTTGAGTAATATTAAATAAGTAAATATATGGACGAATCTTCAGAATCAAATTGAGCTAGTGGAGACATGTGTAATGGGACATACCCAGGTCAATCTGATATAAATCAAATTCCATCTTCATGTGATCGCGGATCGAACTCAGAGTGACAGCGTGGCGTGATGACCACTAGGCTACAGAGCGGTCGTTTAAATATTATAATTTTACCTATTTTTAATAAATGAACTGTTCCTGATTACCCTACGAGAGAGTACTGTACATGTTATTAATTTTCATTTTATTGTAATAAGATACACATAACAAACTGTCACCAAAGTAACACATTATATACATATTTGATTAAATGTTATAGCTAGGCAACAACTCAAAACATGTGTATACCGCAAATTCAAATTTAAAAACAGTTGAGAGCTTAATATAAAAAATAAATATAGGGAGCACCATTGCTGCTAAAAATACTTTGTGCTGCTAAAAATACATGTGTTGTTTCCGTGCGCAGGGGCTCAGCGGAGGCGACGAAGCAGGCGGGCGCGCTGATCGCGGCCATGATCCGCGACCCCGAGGCCGACATCGGCGCGCTGCTGCCGCGCGCCGCGCCCGCCAAGCCCGCGCCGCTGCCGCAGCCGCTGCAGCCCAAGCCGCCCAAGCAGCAGCCCGCTAAGGTAACTAATTATATGTAATTTCTTGAACTAAAAAGATATAACAGCAGTTTGCAAGACGCTTGGATAAGCAACGTTATAATGTTGTTTATAATTTTCCTTGCTGTGTGGTTTCCGACAGAGTGAAATCCACTATTTTCCACTCCGCTATTTTCCACTCCAAGCCTTCCCGTGGGGGAATACATGCTAAATAAAGTTTATAAAATCAATGAGACCTCTCCAACTTGGAGAGTGTAGGCTAAATCCTCGGCTGACCTGGCCAAGTATGGCTCTGGTAGTACAGAGAGGGTCGTGCTCCTGCAGTGGAGACTTAAAAACTTAAAGATGAGATGAAATCTTGTGTATAATTTGGCGCAAATATCCGCCATTTTGTTTGTTTTTTAATAAACCCGGTGTCACTGATAATTAAGATGAATTTAACAACTCTTAAGCTGAAATCCATCAAAACTGCAAAATGCCAAAAAGCCACATGAATTCATTGATGAGAAGAAAGAAATCAAGTCGTCCATGACGACATTTTACCTCTTTGTAATGAACGCCTTGTTGTGTTATTATAAGAGTTGTTCCTTTTGTTAGCAAGTTGACATGAGTTGTATCCCCCGCAGACCCCCGCAGCGCCGCCGGCGCCGGCGGGCGCGCGCGCCACGCCCACGCACCGGCTGCCGGCCGCCAAGCCGCACGCGCCGCACACGCCCGCCGCCAGGCACGCCGCAAGGCCGCAGCCGCACGGTAACTAGCTCGTTCAACATGTACCCTCATATTCATAAAAAATTACAAACTTTTGTTTAACCTATTTTGATTAAAATGTGTTTTATCTCGGAAAAAATTGAATTTATTTTACTTCATCATTATGTCACATGAATTCGCGAGTAACGACTTTTTCGTCTCCAACATACTGTCAGGTAGTGTCTTGTTAGACCCACTAATTTCATTATTTTTTTGGCCTCGACATCTATATTAAAAACAATTTATATTTATTAAAAATGGAAGATGTGAGAGAAGTAAACTGGAAAAAAACCCAAAAATATTCACTGAAAGCAGTACCAAAGTGCCAAGCTAATCATATGTCCTTACTTTCAGTGACGTCAGCAGAGAAACGTACACCCACCTCCCAGCCGGCCGCGTCGGGCGTGACCGGCGCCACCCCAGTGAAGACGGCGCTGTCGTACACGGGCGCCGTCGGCGGCCGCTCGCACACCTTCGCCGCCAAGCTCGGCGCCGCGCCCGCGCCGCCCGCAGCCGACAAACCGAGGGCTTCTCTACCTGTTATGGTAAGGCTGGTTTCACGGCAGTACGGGAGACCCGTACCAAAGATTACTAATTACTGACGTAACAGATATCCGACACCATAGAAACTATTGGAGGCAAAACTGGAGTTGCAGGGTAACCTCACAGAGATGGCAGCACAAATTATTAGCAAGTGATAAAGAAAGCTTTGAGTATACTCTATCCTCGTTACTTCAGCCTTTATACATATGTACCAAGAAGTTCTTTTAACCTACAGAATGCCCACGTATCGTTTACAGAGAATCGCCAAATCGATTGATAAGGGCCGTCTTGTCCGTAACTGTCTCTCTCTTTAGAGATAGACAAAGCTTCGCATATTATCATCTCTAAAGAATGACAGTCGATTGGTCTAAACAACCGATTTAGGTATCGAAGGATTACTTTGTACATATATGGGATAGGGTTGGGTGGGGCTATATATTCGGCTGAAGTGACTCATATAACATTGATCGAAGTTAACTTAGTTTGTTTGGTCACACATAAACGTACGTGTTGCAGCTAAGCGGCAGCAGCCCGGCGAGCAGCGCCAGCAGCGCGAGCAGCGCGCCGGCCGCGAGCGCGAGCAGCGTGTCGCCGCTGAAGGCGCGCGACGGCAGCCCGCCGCCGCAGCCCAAGCAGGACGACGACCGGCCGCCGCAGGTCTGACTCAGCGCTATAACATTCTGCCGTGCTAAGCGCAAAACAAAATCTCTTTCAAATATGGATGCACTTAGGAAGGATATATCAAAACTTACACCCTAAGGGGGTCAAACGAGACGAGAGAACATATACAAGATTAATTATAACAAAATTCTTTCTTTTCTTACCTCTTTTAGCCCTCTGTTGTACTTAGGCATCTCGAGCGCGCATATCGTCTACGTACTAATGACATAAATCTGCTACCGGCTACATATGTACACGTTTGTTTTTATTGGTTTTTGAGCCAAAAGCCACTTCATAAGGATCTAATTAGCTAGTCAAAATAAAAATTCAGTAACTATTTTTTTTAACTAAAATTCTAAAGTAAAATCTTGAGGTTAAGTAGTAGTACCGCCGCTGGCCGACCAGCAAAGTTCATCGAACTCACGCGGCTGTTTTGGACGGGCGTAACTACGTGGTCTCGATCAAAAATCATTTTCGCAACTTTTTAACTTATGTCATACACAAATTTGGATTACTTATATGGATAGAGGAATTAATTTAATTCTATAAATTCTAAGTATACGTTTTTTTTTTCCGAACCCAATGAAAAGTCAGCGTGTACATATATTTTTTGTGTTAGTACTAGTAATCTCACTACGTACTCGTAAATCTGCTAAAGTTTCAAAGTTAGTTTTGTAAAAACAGACACTGAATTTTGTTTTTGTTTACAGCTGAGCCCCGACAATACGAATACCTGGAACGCAAACGAGGAAAGCGCAGCTAATCCTTCATCCGCACTGCACATCAACACCACGCCGCAGGTTTGTTGCACATATTATTTGGTATAAACGTAATCTTTTTTCTTCTTCTTAGCGGAAAAGGTTTATTACAGATCGTAGCAAGTGGAGGTCCATAGTCTCTGCCTACCCCTGTGGGAATCAGGCGTGATCTTCTTCTTATCGAGTCGAAATTGCTCAAATTAAATATTAGACCAGAACCTAGCCACGGTGTCATTGGCCATTATTCATACGAAATGGCTTTCAAATAAACAGGCAAGATAATAATCTGCTTGTAGGGTTGACTGGAAGAGATCCCTGACTGGGATAAGTCCGCCTTTGTACTGTGTGTTTCATCTGTGTTTCAATTGTGTCTATTTATGTACAATAAAGAATTTACAATACAATAATGTATGTATAATCTTCTGCAGACGTCAGTAGGCAGTACGAACACAGGCAGTGGCAGCGGCACGCAGCAGTACTCGCTGTTCAAGGACCTCTCCTCGGCCGGCGTGGGCATGTGGGGCGCCACGGGACCCACCCCTGACCACCACAACGTCAATGTGGAGCCTCAGCCGCAGGTACTTACACCATCCTTGGCCTAGACTTCTAATCCTACTATCCTACTAATATTATGAACGTGAAAGTTTGTAAGTATGGATGGATGGATGTTTGTTACTCTTTCACGTTAAAACTACTGAATTGATTTTAATGAAACTTTACAATAATATCGTTTGTACATCAGGATAATAGGCTACAATTTATAAAGATATTGTGTGATAATCCTGCGCAGACGAAGTCGCGGGCACCAGCTATTTAATATTATTTTCTACTCCTGTACTATTATCTGTCTTTGATAATTCAATTGATAATGAGAACATTGATAATTTATGGTGCCAGGAAAGTCTATAGTCTATTCCCCATAACAGCACATGTGTCGTTATTACGCCAAAAAGATACGGCTAGCCATAGACCTAGAACTTTTATTTCTTTGGATGTACCATGCTGAAATATTTTCATATTTTTCTTTGTTTATTTTAGTATTTTCGTATATTATATAGTCGTAGAAAAAGTATTGTGTGCAACGTTGTATAAGTACGTCAAAAAAATCTCGATGGAGTCTTCTTACGACCTTCTTACTGCCTGCCCCACTTGCATATTTTGACGCTTCTTATACAAATGTTGCATAAAATACTACATCTAACTTCGTTGTAAATTCAATTTGACAGTTTTTTTAAATTAATTGCCAATTATCTTATTCAATTTCGTGAAACTTAAATTAATGTAAATTAGGTTATTGTTGTTGGTGTAGTTGTTACATTCACATTAGTTTAAAATTTTGTACTTAAGGGTCCCCCGACCCTGGACCAAAATACAACTTTCCATACAAACGTAGTCTACGTTTTATTTCAAAACGACATGTCCGATTTGGGCAAAATTTTGTAATTTCAAAGATATTGCAATTATCTAGGTTTATAACTAGTTTCCGACGGTAAAATATGAACTTGAAATAGAATATAGTGTTTTATATCATTTTTGACCATTAGTATGGGAAACTTCTGAATCGTTATATTTTCTTTCCAGTTCATAATTTTACTATAGGGACCCAGTTATAACCCTAGATAATTGCAATTTCTTTACAATTACCAATTTTTTACGGAATCTGACATGTGGTTTCAAAATTAAACGTAGACTACGTTTGTATGGAGAAGTCTAGGGTCGGGGGACTCTTAATTACGACATTTGTATAGTTATACTGCTTGTTAACCAATATATACAATAAATTATAAAAAAGCAGCAAGTGGTCAAATGTAAAAAGCAGCAAGTGGTCTAAAATAAAAAGTAGCAAGTGGTCAAAGGTTAAAAGAAGCATGTGGTTATAAGTGTCCTTACCCGTCAGGTGGACGCCAGCAAGGCGCCGGGCTACCGCGGCGCGGGCGGGCCGGCGGGCGGCTGCTCGCCGTGCTCGCGCGCCTCATCGCACGGCTCCACACCGCCGCCGCTGCCCATCATGCAGCAGAACTACCACCAGCCCATGCAGTCCGGTCAGTGCCCTTCTGAAGTGCCCTTATTTAAAACGCGGAGTCACCTAAACGAATGGGTTTTCCATACAAAAAACCGTTCGTTTAGTGACCCTGCGTTTGAAAAATAGCACCTCAGATCATGGTTACATAATTTATTTCTCGTGGCATTAATCTCTTCACGTGATAGCTGGTCTGATTGGGCTAAGGTCTAATACGTCATAGGCTGGGAGTGTTGCCACTGTGTGTGATTGAATTACCCGAGCAAAATGTATTTTTAACTTACAAACCAATTGTGAACTAATAATTCAATAGGTATATACAATATTTGTTCAAAACTAAATACTTGTAAATAAACCACACGGAATACAACATAATTAGGTAAGTTAGTATTTTATATTCATTAACTAATTGAGAAAGTCCCTAAATTTATTTAAAAGAACAATCAGTGGCAACCTATCGTGACGTAGTCTTAGGCCATCTCGGAAATAGAAACCTTGTTTATTATACCGTGCTCCTTATATTATACAAGGCTATTTTTAAATCATTACAAATATTTTAAGAGCATGACTATATTGACACATTGTTTTCTTGAAAAATCAACATTGATAAAGTACACTTATTACAAGATTATGAGGTTAATATTGATTATGTATCTTCTAAATTTTATTAATTTTCTATTGCAGGCAACAATGTTAACACAATGGACATGAGTGGATTATCCCGGAATGGACCTATCTACCAAGACAACTCTAGAAATGGACACAATATGATGGTGAGTAATACTGTAATACAACATTTTTTTTTAATAAATCAGTCAGTACGGCTTGATTTCAGGCGATCACCAACCTGCCTGTTTGTCGTTGTCATCATCATCATTTCAGCCTCAAATCGTCCACAGCTGGACATAGGTCTCACCCAAGGATTTCCAAAATGACCAATCTAGAGCGGCTTGCATCCAGCGCTTTCCAGCGTCCTTAGTCAGGTCGTCAGACCAACTTTGTGATCATTGGCAAATCCTACTTTTATCGGGAGAGGCCTTTAGACCAGCATAGGTCAAATATGGGTTAGAAAAGTTAAAAAAATAATAATATTATAGTTGATATATAAATTGAGTACATTCGCTAAATGTTTAATAAATTTACAAATTAACATTCATTTTAAATTTGACATGATTCTATAATCATAATTATGACGTATCAAAGTACAACTTAATGCCAAGCATTGTCTACCAGATAACCTTTGGGACGCAGCAGAAAAGATAATTATGTAGATTACAGTCAGTACAGCGTGTCGTTACGTCACAGGTATCGATGTCAAGCGGCGTGAACATGAGCGGCGCCTCGCTCGGTCTGGGTTACGTGGGGGTGGAGGCCGTGTCGCGGCTCAACCCGCGCGCGCCGGACTTCAACCAGCGGCACCCGCTGCTGCACAAGCAGCAGCTGTTCGCGGGCGGCGCCAACCTCAGCACGCTGCTCATGTCCAACTCGTACCAGCAGCCCGCGCCCAAGATGCAGCACGCGCCGCAGCAACACATGCCGTACCAGGTGAGGACTGCGTGTAATAATGTTGATAAATATAGGAAGTAGCAGCCTGTGTTCAGAAGTGCCATTTTTAAACCGTTTAGGTGAGTCCGCACCTAAACGAATGGTTTTTCATACAAAAAACCGTTCGTTTATTGACTCTACGTTTGAAAAATGGCACCACAGGCGACTTCTCAGCGAGCTGTATCTCGTGAATCGTAAGAAACTTCTATTGCCTATTTTTTATATGACGGTACGGACTAGGAGGATGGCTAGGTGAAAAAAGTATGTGATTGTGAACTGTGTAAAGTTCGTGACGGAAAAAAGCAACGGAAATTGCTTTTTTTGTCACGAACTTTTTTAAGGGCTGGAATTTTTTGGGGGTTTTTAGGGGCTTCAATTTTTTACTTCTTTCTAACCTAGTGTTCCACAACACTTAGTTTTTTTACTAAACTTATTTGTCCCTCTGGTATCTTTTCTTTAATAGAATAGACATATAATAACAGAAAAATTCAAGCCTATCAGATGGATATTTACAAAATATTATAGTTACTCATTCTTTTTTTCTCTGAGTTCTCCAACAAAAATGACGAAGATACAGCGCATGTTATGTTGGTGACGTCATCTTTTGCCCGTGTTTATATCGATCAAGTACGGAACCCATTGCGTGTGACTCCAACAACTGGTCTAAAACATTATTATTTCACAGTCCCTGCTCGACCGAGGCGTGGGCATGAACGTGGGCGTGGGCTCAAGCGTGGGCGGGTGGGGCGAGGAGGAGGAGCGCAAGCCGCGGCCCATCGGCACGGAGCGCGCGTGGAAGCTGACGGCCGGCGACGACTGGGCGCACGCGCACATGCCCGCCAACGCGCTGCTCGCGCAGATACCGGACCACGACAGATACCAGGTACGTGCTCTTGTATTATGTAACGATCTCTAAGGCGTAATGGTGGACGTTGGTACGTCACACTGGAGGTTCTGGGTTCGATTCCCAGTTAGGGCAAGTGGAGTCCTATAACACAAGTTTAACACTAACTTTGGGATTAGCTCTATCTGTGTAATTTGCCTTTATTTATCATAATTACAAGAAACGACTTACTTGCTGTGCTGATCCCACCTGGAGAGGCATTTAAGTAAGTAATTTTGGCACACATTTTAAAAAGAACTGCTAATAGGTGCATAACATTCGGAGGGATGAAAATTTTAAAAATGCAGAGACAGAACGTGACAATGGCAACTGTCATAGGATAGCAGTTACCAACCTGTCACATGACTTTTTTTTGATACGTCAGACAGGTAAAAGAACAAAAAGAAGTAGCGATGACACACTGTGTTGAGTCTATTTAACGCGGATTAAGTGAATATTTTCTTCTTATAGAAAAATCTGATATTAATTGTATGGTAATTCCTCACTTTCCATACATACGATTCTCGCTATATTTAGTTTGAGTGCGTTTTGTGACATGACGTTGTGCGCAGGGTGTGGGCGGCAGCCACCTGCACCTGTCGCAGGCGGGCGGCGGCGGCGGCGGCGGCGCGGCGCTGGAGGGCTACGGCGCGGGGCTGTCGCTGCTGCACGCGCTGCCGCTGCCGTACGCGGCGCCCGTGCCCGCCGCCGCGCCCACGCCGCAGCCCGACCACCACTGGGACCAGCACCACCACCACCCCGACAAACAGGTACTCTATCTTACTAGATATTTTCAACACGATAAAAAAAAAATGGAAGACCTACGCCAACCAGTGGGACAGTATAGGTTTATAAAATAAAATAAAAATCAACAAACTCGCATGTAAAGTGGATCCAATTTCACCGGTTTTAAATATATAAAGCAGCTCATAACACGTGTGCGTTATACACGCAGGTACACGTTATACATGCATGTAGGTTATATTCTATTCCAATTTTTTTTTAAATTTCTGACCTAATTTTAGAAAGTAAAACGGCGGGAAAGCAACGCTACATCACAGTTTAATGGTAGAGTTTATTTAAAATCAAAAAATCAATTCATTAAGTATTTTTCCTCGCAAGTGTATTGAAAAATGTCGTACGACATACGTGCGTATATTGCTTAAACAGACTGCTATATTACGCCCTCGCCTTCTGCTCGGCTAGTGCATTTCGCCTCGTGTGTTATAACCTCCATAACGCACTTATATCGTAATGTACTATTTCTCAACAGGCTGACAAAGGATTCAGATCTGGACCCCTTTAACACCAACGTTGTTGATTTATACTTGTATATCAATTATACGTGTGATCATTTAGTGAAATAGCCTAATGCGGATGTTTGTTTTGGCAAAAAGTCAGTGCTGCTTTTTATATGCTCTTAATAGTTTTATGTAATCTATCCGTGGGAACCTTTCCAAAACCCATTCAATTTTTTGTTGATTGTTGTATTTAGCTGTAGGATCCCCTTGAAAAACTTTGTATGGGGTTTTTAGGCATTCAACATGCAGTACTAAAGCAATAAACGTGAAAACAACGAACTCCATAGGATTTGTATAAAAACGGATATAATCAGTGACAAGCGACATTATTTTGTGACATATATTTTCCTAACAGTACAGAATAATTAATTTTAACCTAAGAAAATAACGAATTGTGGTGTTGTTGCAGACATGGAGCAAATGGAGTCACTAGAGCCGCCCGGAGCACTGCCTTAGTCCGCCGGCGCCGGCCGCCGCCGCGCCCGCTATCCGGCGAGGATTATATATAATTGTAACCCTTGGAAACGGTGTAGATATTAGTGAGAAAGATTATATTATACAGATTATCTATATACATATTAGAGAAAATGTCCTATCGAGAAGAGAACTACTTATACTGTACGATCGACTGAAGTGAGCATTAAACGATTCATTATAATGAAACTCGTGAGGGGAGTCGGTGTAGTTTTATTTGTTACTGCCGCTCGCTGCCGCCGCAGTTAGACGAATTATGTTAGTCGGCGCCGTTTTCATGTAGATATACGATATACGTGTAATGTAGGACGCTTGGAATGTGATTCCTCGAGCGCGAGTGTTTTGCGTTGCCTTGAGCGGCCCCGCCGCCCTTATTTTACATATTTTACACTATATTATGGCATAATACGATATTATTTCATGATTGATATGCTCGCAAATGAGACGGAATTATAAAACGTGTATTAATAAATTTGCTTGTACATGAAGATTAAATATCTATATTGATGCACTGTATCCACTGGTGTTTTTAATAATACCACCTGTTTTTCAAATAATTCTTTTTTATAGGTTTATTTGGGTATTGTATATTTATAAGTAAATTATTATTGAGGACGTTGTCTCGAATATTAAAGCAGGATAAGCGGTAAGTTCTACGCAAATAAACCGTTGTCAAGTACCTTGCGTGTGTTCTTGAATAGGGCCTATGCATTGTTTGAGTTGATCGCATGCGACCGAATAAAAGTTCTGTTTACATAAATACAAATCATTTATTAGTGTCACTAATAAACATTATCCCTACAACATAAATTCATTTTAACGAGATTCCTTCTATATAATAATAAAATACTATAAATATTTACATTATTTAGATATGATCACAATATTAAGAAAATAGTAAAATTCATTTGGCTCATTTTGATAATGGAGAAAGATTATAACAAAAGTTACAATAAACATATTATTAAATGCATTAGAATCACTGACAACAGTTATATTAGTACTTATACATCTTCAAAATTACGTAACAGTTACCTTAACCACGCACACAACATCCACTTCATTTACTCTCTGTTTGTGCCAAGCGTCAAATTTCACTCTCGCCTAATTAGTAAGTAGGTACTTATGCCTTTGAGAAATGTGGCGTTCGTGCAGAAGGGAAAAGCAGGAAGCAGGCTGATATTATTCTATTCAATTATTTTACAACTTTCTACAATTTTAAATAGGTACTTCATTTTTTTTCGAAATTCTCAAAACTTCCTATTAACATGTAATATCAGCCATATTATCATTGCAATAAAGTCCGTTTTAAATTCATCTGTAAGAGCTACTATGAATGGATCATTGACTTATATATGAATGGATTGATAGGCTTAATTTACACTGCGGCGCAATCGAAGCGAAGCGACGAAATCGTTCATAGCATAATGAACTTTATGTCAATCGCATAATGTTCAAACTGAATTTGAGTCGCCGCCGGCAACTCCTTAGTTTTAAACGATCGATATTTCATTACGCTATGTACGATTTCGTCGCTTCGCTTCGATTGCGCCGCAGTGTAAATTAAGCCTATCAATCCATTCATATAGTTATTGTATACATTAAGTTGTCACCCGCTACTCACTTGTGGCAAAAATTGGCACTCGCTACTCCCATTCCACAGGCTATTTTTTTTTTCATAAAGTTGATGTCGGAGCGAGTTGTTTTGAGACATTAGTATCGAGCACCGAGCTCACAGCTCCGAGTGCTTGGCGAGGATCCTGCCCTCGAGGTCGGCGTGCATCTTCTCAACCTTCCGCGAGTGCTTCTTGATCATCTGCTGCTGCTCGTCGAAGTGGTCCATCTTGTCGCCGGTGGCTGCGATCTGCGACAGTATATAAATACATTTTAGGACCTGAACAAAACTTAAAACTTTAAATTTGAGCCTACGAGACGATAGGGACCTACATTAGATATAATCAACATCATCATCCCAGCCCTTCGTCCGCCCACTACTGAGCATAGGCCTCTCTTCGTCGACGCCAACCATCTAATAGAAGGACTAATTACAATCATACTTTTCTGACCCTGTCGTCACCCCTATTGTCGACAACTCAGTTTGAAGGCCTTTCCATCATTGGTTTACAAACTTAGATGTAGTCACTGAAATTCTAAACTGTGAAATGGGCTAAAACAATAAACTATAAATACAAGAATATAGCGAAGTCTTCAAACTGAATTACGAGCTTTATGTTAAGAGAATAAGAAATATTTTTATAACATAAAAATGTAGTACAGCAAAGTAAAACAGTGGCGGACAAGACTACGTGAGCGGAAAATGGAAGAAAATTCCTCCTGACAATAAAGATGATAAAAAAAAGCAAAAAAAAACTGTAGCATAAGTACATAACGCTGAGTAGGATAAGTAGAACATAAAATAAAAACAAATGATAACCTTGGAATCGTATTTCTCTACTTTTCTTACATGGTCGGCGTGCAGCGCGCGCAACTTTAGCAGACGGGACTCGTAGTGCTGCAGTTCCACCTGAACAAAATTACATTAAAATTTGATACATGGTAGAAAAACATTAACAATCAAATATTTAAATCAGTAATTAGACTTTACACAAATGTATTTAGTAGATTAACATTAAGTGCAAAGTTATTTTATATTTAAATTATTTTAAAGAAAGCTATGTACCGATACTAGCGTTTCGCAACGACCACGCTGAGAAGAAGCACCAAAAAACATTACAGTGTTCGCCACGCCTACACGCCAGAAGAACTTATTGATACAAAACTGCACTCAACCCACCACCCACTATATGACGTTTAGGCCCAACGCAGACGACAGACTATCCGTGACGCACTTTTTAGTCTGTGATAGTCTGTGCACAAACGCGCAAAAAGTCCGGCGCGCGTCTTGTGCGTTACTGCGTATGATTGCATAGGTTCTATTTTCACAGACTAAAAAAAAAGTGCGGCGCGGTCTAGTCTGTCGTCTGCGTTGGGCCTTATGCTACCTACCAATTCTGAAATGTACCTTGAGCGATTCCAGTTCATCGACAGTGAAGTTAGCAGCCGTGGCCATCCGCCACAATCCTTGCACTTTGGGCTCAATGAATTCTTTGTTGTTCGGCCCTGCAAACATTATCAGATGTTGTTTATGTTTCCATATTCTTTATCTACAGCATGTTAATGAAACTGCATTCATTCACCTTTTTATCAAGAAAACAAATAGTCGCGGGTGTGTGGGTGGGGTCAGCGACTAACCCACAACAACAAAAATAGTTATTTTTGTTGTTGTGGGTTAGTCGCTGAAGGTCTCCCTAATAAATTCTGAAATTGGTTAGCTATAAAAAACGAATATTCTGTTTGCCAGATTGATTTTTGAGTGAGATGTTTCCACGAAATTCCTTGTAAATAATGGGTCATCAATCATCATCATCAAGTCTTTTTGTCTCCACTCCACTGCAGGAGCACAGCCCTCTCTGTACTACCAAAGCAGCCAGAGGACTTGGTGTACACTCTCCTCGCTGGCCACAAGGGTTGGAGAGGTCTCACTCATGTTTATAAGCTCTGTTTTGCTTGTATTTCCTAGGTCGCCCTCTACAACATCCACGGGAGCACTTGGAGTGGCCCTATTCCACTCTGCCGGAAACCCCACGGAATAATGGGTAAGAGTTTACATTAACAAAATCAAATCTAGTGCGGGAAGTAGTGTCACCTAATGTATGGAAGGTGCAAATTTATATTATATTTTTTGGCAGCATCTTCTACGAGACACTGAACTGCGCTCCAGGACCGAAATTGTCGATGTGGGTGTCAAAACGGCAAAACTGAAGTGCGAGTGGCCCAGACATGTTTGTCGTATAAGACCGGAAAGATGGGTAAGAAAGGCGACGTTATAGGTTCCAGAAGGACGCCCGCCGGTGTAGGGGAAGGCCGAGGAAAAGATAGAAGGACGATATTGAAAGAAAGAAAGAAGAAAGAAAGAAAAATGCTAAAGCATGCATGCATGAAAGCTACATGAGTGGATGGCAGCAAGCTGCCTTGGATCGTGAATCGCGGAAGCATGAAGGGAAAGCCTTTGCACGACAATGGGACACTATACAGGCTATTAAAAAAATAAAACAAAATCTTCTTCGAGCTGTTTACCATGGGGTGCACGTATGGGGCAGATTCAAAGTCGTTCCAGTCCGGCGGATTAGGGATAGGAAATTGAACTAAATAATTGGAAACCGAAGTGGACTATTGCACTAGTGGCTACTACCGCACAACTGATTCGGTGCAAATGCAAGTCACGGTGCAGTGTTAGGTGCAACTGTATAAGAAAACTATTAAAATGTACCGAATTATGACAATGTGGTGGAAAATGTTATGAAAAAATGAACTAATATACATATAAAAATACTACTATTGATACATTAGACCATAAGCGACAGTCTATAATTAAGTAAAGTATGTATTCTATATATTTTTAATTTAAAAAACAACTTAATACTTGCAACAAATTATGTGAGACGAGACGGTTGGATTAGTTCCTAGGCACCGCCGCGTGCCATGTTTGATTTTTTTTCAGATAGATGTATGACAGCTATATATAATAAAGTATATATTTTTTAAAAGCTAGATAAATATTCTTTAACATAGTATTTTTTGTTGCACAAAATACAGGTATTCTGGTAAAATAAATCAGTTAAAATAAAAATAAATGCAATCCGATTTTAATATTTTCGTCAATATTTTACCTTTTTTACTATTAATCTTTAAATGTGAAATTGTACTCAAAATTGAATTCTTCGTGCCTGATTTATCAGAAAATGATACCACACTTGAGGTTTTAGGTAAATAGAAGCTAATATGATTTTTTTTCTGAAGCGCGGCTGCTAGTAACTTCGAATGCCCCCCCTACCTACCCCCCAGGGGGTGGGGGATGGCTACCGGGCTAAATTAGCTTAACTTTACGTATATTACATCTGTGCCAAGTGAATTCTTCCGATACCAAAATTTGCACCTTATGACACTACTTCCTGCACTAATCAAGTTACCTCTAGCAGTGATCCTCTGCAGCCTGTCGAACCCGTCGCGCAGCCCCCTGTGCTTGTCTCTGATCATGTTGGTCTTGTCAGTAAAGTCCTTCTTCATCTCATTTGTGTCCAAGTTTCCATTTATCTCATTGTACTTCTCCATTTCTTCCGCATTGATTGCATCTTAAAATAAATTAAAAAAATTATGTAGTTTATGTTAATGCCATCTTTTGGCTATATCTGTCCTCTGCTGCTGGACTCTCCCAACTAGGTGCGCTCCGGGCAGGTTATACCATCCATTAGGGTCAGAGGTCATGAGGAAAATGCCCAAGCAATTTACCAACTCAATTGAAAATAAGACCTTATTACCACGGTCTAAAGTATATATAGGTACATACAGGGGGTACTTATCTACGAAAAGAAAACTAAACAACAAAATGTAGTCTTCAACAAAAAATAACTCTGCAACAGATAACATTGTTTTCCTGACTGGGGCATTGACCAATATCTTATCAGTTGATGAATATGTGAAAACTTTAAAACTATTCCAACTGGATTTTTTTACCCTTCGCACTTTTATTAATAAAAGTCTCACATGAAAATGGGCATAAACCTGGAGATTCTAAATATAAGTGCATCGTGCACTAAATTCACCTTTAAAATAGTCTAACGAAATATATAACGATCTGCTTTGAATGTTGTTAATGTAATCAGAAGACTAGGCGTGTGAATTACATTAAGTCATTATCATTATGCAAGCAATTAATAATAATTAAAAATGTAGCGTGAATCGTGTCTGCCATGTTGACAGTAGGTGTTACAAATACAACTATTTCAACATACTGTCAAAAGTTTCTTCCTTGCCATCCTTTACATCAGTAAGTAAGTCGTAGTACTGGTCAATCTTGTCCTGGTGGTGAAGAAACTCCTCTTTGAGAGCCATCAGCTCCTCACTGGTGAAGCCTGACGTCTCTGCCTTCGCCCAGAGCTGATTTAGCTTCTTATCTTTGAACATGCTCCTGTTGATGTGGTCGTCAATAGCAGAATTGTGGGCCTGGAAAGATATTATTAGAAAACACTTGCTGCAGCTTTCTTACCCCATTTGGTTAGGTATTTAAATAAATGTAAAACTATCTTAACATGTATTTTTATTGAAATATTCACTTTACAAATTATTATCTTTATATGTTACGGATTCATTTGTAATTTGCTTTTATTTACAAAGTTGATTAAAAATACATTTCAAGATTGTTTACCTATATTTTAAGTAGATATCTGAAGAAATGGGGAATTATTGATATTTAACAGCATTACAATGCTCGGATTATTATCCAAATTAAAACAAAAAAATAAATGAAAAATTTCGTCACAAGTGGGGTTTGAACCCAGCCCCTAACATTAACGCCGTGGGTGCACTACCACGGTGCACTCACGCTAGCACAATAGGCAGTGCAGAATTTGGATAAATGGGGTATAGTGAAGGAAAACTTTATAAGAATATCTACATATACATATAGACAAACCATCCAATCAACAAAACAATCTTCTCTATGGAAGAGAAGATAAAGAAGAGAAGCTGGTCTGGGAGAAAGAATAAACATAGAATTTACCAGCTACTACCCTTTTTGCATTGATTATAATAGCTGATCGATGGAATGGGCGAAAATTCCACCCATCACTATTTTAAGTCCTTTTTCCACTTTCTTGACCACCTTATACATGTGGCCTGAGCTCTGTCTGCTTAGAGCCTCAAGAAATGATTGTGTCACATAACAACAAGAAAGTAATTGTAAGCATCTCTTACACAAACCTTAGCATCAAGCAACTAAAACAATATAACTTAGAAGGAGATCCACACTGTGGGAGAACATTGTGCTTTAACCTACTTTTAAGGTTTTTACAACAAAATTTGTGGAACTATAAATCAATGTTTACTTTGCATTTCAATTTTATGAGATTTGTCGATTGTTGATTATTTTGTTATCATATAATAACTGACACAAAACAGACCCCTCTTATCTATGAACATATTTTTTGTAACTGCACACTGCAAGCTATCTAGTGGTGATGGTTATGTAGATAGAAAGAACATCCAATTACATAAAAATTGTGTGTGCGATTAATTATTAGATCTAGTCAAAATAAAAAGTTTGAAAATGATCATACATATCCTTCTTTTTGCAGGGAAAACATGTAATGCAATATTTCATGTGTAACTGCCTCTGTGGTGTAGTGGTTAGAGCGTTCGGCTCATACCCGGAGGTCGCGGGTTCGATTCCCGGCAGGGACAACGACTTTGCGTTGTTGTCCTAGTTTGGTTAGGACATTGCAGGCTGATCACCTGATTGTCTGATAAGTAAGATGATCTGTGCTTCGGAGGGCACGTCGGTCCCGGTCACTGTCTTTGACATTGGTCGTTACCTAAAACCATGTCGGGGCCTTTAAGGCGGTTTAAAAACTCTGACACTACTGTTAGTCACTAACACACACGATAAGAAGACGTGTGACATGGGCCACTGCAATAATATAATAAAAGAAACTTATGGTCTACAAAAATAAGTAAATTTTCAAAATATAAAGAATAGAACCTGGTGCATTTATATTTTTTCTTACTTATAAGTAAAAAACTAAAAATGTAACAAAAACTTGTTAACCCATTCACTGCCAACTACGTACCCGGTGCGTTTCAAAACAATGCAAAGTAATTGTAATTAGAGTAGGAATAAACCAGTTAAATACTCACAGGATGATCTTTCTGCCTGCCGGCTCCAGCTTCAAAATGTTCCCGTAACCCATAGTTGTTCATGATAATAGTCAACTTCCGTCTCAGATCAGCTTCTTTCAAGCCTTCTTTGTCTCCACCTTCACTCTTGACTCTCTTTAACAGAATTTCTTCCTTGTCTTGAATCATCAGATCACTAAACAATGACTTCAGTTTTGGTTCAGTTAGTCTCTGAAAATTCACAAATGGTTTTCAACTTTCTTTGAAATTCGCACCCTGCTATTAACCAACGAGGCTCTGGCGACCCACCAATGCGCATTGGACCAGCGAGGTGGGCTCAAGGTCCAAACCCCCCTTTTTATGATTTAGAACGGGGGAGGCCTTTGCCCAGCAGTGGGACACTAGCACAGGAAAATAAAAAAAAAATATTTTAAAAAATCAGTCAAATAAAAGAAAAATTAAATGTGAAACATGTATTGGCGGAAAAGAGGGGAAAGCATGGGTTGACTTTAGTAATCTGCAGCATTAGTGGCAATAATTTTGATTTTAATTGAAAGGCAGTGATGCCCTGAGTTATAATTTAGTTTGTTTTTGTGCAGAAATTAAGAATGTATTATTGTCAATGCTGTACTAAGATCAATATTGTAAAATTATTTAATAGCGGTGGATTTTGTGACAATAAAGAAAATTAATTAATTGCGCCCCCCACTGCTCTATGAATGCCGTTAGTTTTTTCTATGACTGCTAGGAATGATTGAGAGCAGAAAAAAAGTTCACACATATCCGAAGCTAGGCTCGCTTGTATGACGCCCCTAATATGAGCAAAACATCGATGAACGCCCCAATATTTGTAACTCGTAATAGGTACTGTAGTACTTACTAGTTGAGCTTTAGACCACAAAAGATTCAACTTGTGCATTCTAAAAGGTTTCTCCAAGGTCCTGAAGTTCACATCGTTTTTGTTTTTATCGCTTTTTTTCTCATTCGCCGATTTGGAATATTTGTTTTCACACGAAACATGAGCAATTAGTAATATAACTATAAAAATTATATTACTTTGGAATAACAACATTTTTATTGTTTTATCACTTTGAGGAACGCGCACAGAATAAATTCACCAAATTACTCTTGGGTCTCTTGATTTATTTTGGGCACTGAAAATAAAGAAATAATGTAAATCCTTTTCTTCTGAAAATTCAACGCAAGACTAAATGATATGGCGTCATTTGACATTGACAGCTGGTTGACTGATGGCCAGCTGACTGCACCATAGAGCAAAAAACATCTCTTTTTTGCAAAGATGTACACTTTCGTTTCCTTTTCAAATAAAATACCATAGATTCGATACGTACTTTTTAAAATTAGAGTGTTGCCAGATTAAGCCATTTGTAGCCAATTAGGCAACTGAATATAGCAAGAATAGCAACAGCTCTATATATTTATATTTGTTTATTAAAAAATAGTATCGTTGCGTTGAGAGAGTCTAGCAAACTAAAGCTGACCCTTAAAAAGCGCAGTAATTTTAAATTGAATCCATAATAATACAATTTGAAATTAATATTAAAAACCTAGAAATATCAAATCTGTATTACTTTTTTCTTTTAGTTTACATCCGTTTGTTAGAAACATGGTCAATTTAAAAGTCATAACACAAATATAAAGAATGACATGTGAACTCACGATTAAAAACACAAGTTTACTATGTATATATATATATATATATATATGTATATAGTCACATAAAAAAGTTTATTCTCTATTGGGGGTAAAATGAGGCATGTGCAGCTGGTGAAGGTTTGTATGAAAATCAGCTCAAAACGGCTAAACAACGGAAAAATGTGAGGATTGTCTAAAATTTTACAGTCCTCCCATTTTATTTGAAAACACAAAACAAAAATATCATTTTTAATACACATACTGTTTCATGACATTTTTTTCTGTTCCTATAATCATTATGCCTTAACGGGTCTCTCGCGGATTAAATTAAGATCAAAAATTAAAAGTACAGTATAAACGTCAAAACGTACCATTTTTATACAAACAAAGCTTAAATGTATAATTAAAAAGACGTTTTGACAAACTTTCTGTGAATGTTTCCATCGGCTTCCGGAAAACAAAAATATTGTGTTGATTAATACACAATCGTGTATGGTCACAACTAGAGATGGGCATCTACCCGGGTATTTACCCACGCTTGGGTATTTACCCGATATGCACCGGGTATATACCCGTATCTACCCGTTTGGGTGGGTAGATTGGAATATTTATTTAAAAATTTGTGTGAGTCCACTATTTATGTGTAGAAATGTACAAAAAGGTTATATAATGTATAAAACAATGAATATCTCTAAAAGAAAAAATATCAAAGATTAAAATCACTGATGCTTTTCATATTAAATATACAGATGCCATCTTATTTGTTATCTGATTACTTATTTGAACATATAATTAGGTCTACTTACGTTTGCCAGCAAAAAATGTAAACATAGACCTGTCAATTTGTATGTTTCCATACAACGGGTAGATACGGGTAAATACCCGGCATACTATTTTGTGGGAAATGTTATAACAAGTTGATGGGGGATCGAAGAACTCATCTATACGAATATCTTTTGTTCCGAGACCAACCCCGAAATCAGTAGTTTTGGCTCTTGGATAAGCAGTCCAAGATACCTACTCTCTATACATGTATGAAGGTGCTCGTATATTGACATCGCATTTGATGTCTGATTGCACATTTTAACATCTTATTAGGTCTACTTACGTTTGCCAGCAAAAAGTGTAATCTTAGACCTGTGAATTTGTATGTTTCCATACAACGGGTAGATACGGGTAAATACCCGGCATACTATTTTGTGGGAAATGTTATGACAAGTTGATGGGGGATCAAAGAACTCGTCTAAACGAATATCTTTTGTTCCGAGACCAACCCCGAAATCAGTAGTTTTGGCTCTTAAATTAGCAGTCAAAGATACCTTATCTCTAAACATGTATGAGGGTGCTCGTATATTGACATCGCATTTGATGTCTGATTGCACATTTTAACATCTAGTTAGATCTAAAAATATTTGCCAGCAAAAAATAAAAAGTTAAACCTGTCAATTTGTATGTTCCCATACAACGGGTAGATACGGGTAAATACCCGGCATACTATTTTGTGGGAAATAATATGACAAGTTGATGGGGGATCGAAGAACTCGTCTATACGAATATCTTTTGTTCCGAGGCCAACCCCGAAATCCTTAGTTTTGGCTCTTATATTAGAAGTCAAAGATACCTAATCTCTATACATGTATGAGGATGCTCGTATATTGACATCGCATTTGATGTCTGATTGCACATTTTAACATCTAGTTAGGTCTACAAATATTTGCCAGCAAAAAATATAAAGTTAGACCTGTGAATTTGTATGTTTCCATACAACGGGTAGATACGGGTAAATACCCGGCATACTATTTTGTGGGAAATGTTATGACAAGTTGATGGGGGATCAAAGAACTCGTCTAAACGAATATCTTTTGTTCCGAGACCAACCCCGAAATCAGTAGTTTTGGCTCTTAAATTAGCAGTCAAAGATACCTAATCTCTATACATGTATGAGGGTGCTCGTATATTGACATCGCATTTGATGTCTGATTGCACATTTTAACATCTAGTTAGGTCTAAAAATATTTGCCAGCAAAAAATATAAAGTTAAACCTGTCAATTTGTATGTTCCCATACAACGGGTAGATACGGGTAAATACCCGGCATACTATTTTGTGGGAAATGTTGTGACAAGTTGATGGGGGATCGAAGAACTCGTCTAAACGAATATCTTTTGTTCCGAGACCAACCCCAAAATCAGTAGTTTTGGCTCTTAAATTAGCAGTCAAAGATACCTAATCTCTATACATGTATGAGGGTGCTCGTATATTGACATCGCATTTGATGTCTGATTGCTCATTTTAACATCTTATTAGGTCTACTTACGTTTGCCAGCAAAAAGTGTAATCTTAGACCTGTGAATTTGTATGTTTCCATACAACGGGTAGATACGGGTAAATACCCGGCATACTATTTTGTGGGAAATGTTATGACAAGTTGATGGGGGATCAAAGAACTCGTCTAAACGAATATCTTTTGTTCCGAGACCAACCCCGAAATCAGTAGTTTTGGCTCTTAAATTAGCAGTCAAAGATACCTTATCTCTAAACATGTATGAGGGTGCTCGTATATTGACATCGCATTTGATGTCTGATAGCACATTTTAACATCTAGTTAGGTCTACAAATATTTTCCAGCAAAAAATAAAAAGTTAAACCTGTCAATTTGTATGTTCCCATACAACGGGTAGATACGGGTAAATACCCGGCATACTATTTTGTGGGAAATAATATGACAAGTTGATGGGGGATCGAAGAACTCGTCTATACGAATATCTTTTGTTCCGAGGCCAACCCCGAAATCCTTAGTTTTGGCTCTTATATTAGAAGTCAAAGATACCTAATCTCTATACATGTATGAGGATGCTCGTATATTGACATCGCATTTGATGTCTGATTGCACATTTTAACATCTAGTTAGGTCTACAAATATTTGCCAGCAAAAAATATAAAGTTAGACCTGTGAATTTGTATGTTTCCATACAACGGGTAGATACGGGTAAATACCCGGCATACTATTTTGTGGGAAATGTTATGACAAGTTGATGGGGGATCAAAGAACTCGTCTAAACGAATATCTTTTGTTCCGAGACCAACCCCGAAATCAGTAGTTTTGGCTCTTAAATTAGCAGTCAAAGATACCTAATCTCTATACATGTATGAGGGTGCTCGTATATTGACATCGCATTTGATGTCTGATTGCACATTTTAACATCTAGTTAGGTCTAAAAATATTTGCCAGCAAAAAATATAAAGTTAAACCTGTCAATTTGTATGTTCCCATACAACGGGTAAATACGGGTAAATACCCGGCATACTATTTTGTGGGAAATGTTGTGACAAGTTGATGGGGGATCGAAGAACTCGTCTAAACGAATATCTTTTGTTCCGAGACCAACCCCAAAATCAGTAGTTTTGGCTCTTAAATTAGCAGTCAAAGATACCTAATCTCTATACATGTATGAGGGTGCTCGTATATTGACATCGCATTTGATGTCTGATTGCTCATTTTAACATCTTATTAGGTCTACTTACGTTTGCCAGCAAAAAGTGTAATCTTAGACCTGTGAATTTGTATGTTTCCATACAACGGGTAGATACGGGTAAATACCCGGCATACTATTTTGTGGGAAATGTTATGACAAGTTGATGGGGGATCAAAGAACTCGTCTAAACGAATATCTTTTGTTCCGAGACCAACCCCGAAATCAGTAGTTTTGGCTCTTAAATTAGCAGTCAAAGATACCTAATCTCTATTCATGTATGAGGGTGCTCGTATATTGACATCGCATTTGATGTCTGATTGCACATTTTAACATCTAGTTAGATCTAAAAATATTTGCCAGCAAAAAATATAAAGTTAAACCTGTCAATTTGTATGTTCCCATACAACGGGTACATACGGGTAAATACCCGGCATACTATTTTGTGGGAAATGTTATGACAAGTTGATGGGGGATCGAAGAATTCGTCTCAACAAATATCTTTTGTTTCGAGACCAACCCCGAAATCAGCAGTTTTGGCTCTTAAATTAGCAGTCAAAGATACCTAATCTCTATACATGTATGAGGGTGCTCGTATATTGACATCGCATTTGATGTCTGATTGCACATTTAAACATCTAGTTAGGTCTACAAATATTTGCCAGCAAAAAATATAAAGTTAGACCTGTCAATTTGTATGTTCCCATACAACGGGTAGATACGGGTAAATACCCGGATACTATTTTGTGGGAAATGTTATGACAAGTTGATGGGGGATCGAAGAATTCGTCTAAACGAATATCTTTTGTTCCGAGACCAACCCCGAAATCGGTAGTTTTGGCTCTTAAATTAGCAGTCAAATATACCTAATCTCTATACATGTATGAGGGTGCTCGTATATTGACATCGCATTTGATGTCTGATTGCACATTTAAACATCTAGTTAGGTCTACAAATATTTGCCAGCAAAAAATATAAAGTTAGACCTGTCAATTTGTATGTTCCCATACAACGGGTAGATACGGGTAAATACCCGGCATACTATTTTATGGGAAATGTTATGACAAGTTGATTAGGGAATGAAGAACTCGTCTAAAAGAATATCTTTTGTTCCGAGACCAACCCCGAAATCAGTAGTTTTGGCTCTTAAATTAGCAGTCAAAGATACCTTATCTCTATAAATGTATGAGGGTGCTCGTATATTGACATCGCATTTGATCTCTGATTGCTCATTTTAACATCTTATTAGGTCTACTTACGTTTGCCAGCAAAAAGTGTAATCTTAGACCTGTGAATTTGTATGTTTCCATACAACGGGTAGATACGGGTAAATACCCGGCATACTATTTTGTGGGAAATGTTATGACAAGTTGATGGGGGATCAAAGAACTCGTCTAAACGAATATCTTTTGTTCCGAGACCAACCCCGAAATCAGTAGTTTTGGCTCTTAAATTAGCAGTCAAAGATACCTAATCTCTATACATGTATGAGGGTGCTCGTATATTGACATCGCATTTGATGTCTGATTGCACATTTTAACATCTAGTTAGGTCTAAAAATATTTGCCAGCAAAAAATATAAAGTTAAACCTGTCAATTTGTATGTTCCCATACAACGGGTAGATACGGGTAAATACCCGGCATACTATTTTGTGGAAAATGTTGTGACAAGTTGATGGGGGATCGAAGAACTCGTCTAAACAAATATCTTTTGTTCCGAGACCAACCCCAAAATCAGTAGTTTTGGCTCTTAAATTAGCAGTCAAATATACCTAATCTCTATACATGTATGAGGGTGCTCGTATATTGACATCGCATTTGATCTCTGATTGCTCATTTTAACATCTTATTAGGTCTACTTACGTTTGCCAGCAAAAAGTGTAATCTTAGACCTGTGAATTTGTATGTTTCCATACAACGGGTAGATACGGGTAAATACCCGGCATACTATTTTGTGGGAAATGTTATGACAAGTTGATGGGGGATCAAAGAACTCGTCTAAACGAATCTCTTTTGTTCCGAGGCCAACCCCGAAATCCTTAGTTTTGGCTCTTATATTAGAAGTCAAAGATACCTAATCTCTATACATGTATGAGGATGCTCGTATATTGACATCGCATTTGATGTCTGATTGCACATTTTAACATCTAGTTAGGTCTACAAATATTTGCCAGCAAAAAATATAAAGTTAGACCTGTCAATTTGTATGTTCCCATACAACGGGTAGATACGGGTAAATACCCGGCATACTATTTTGTGGGAAATGTTATGACAAGTTGATGGGGGATCAAAGAACTCGTCTAAACGAATATCTTTTGTTCCGAGACCAACCCCGAAATCAGTAGTTTTGGCTCTTAAATTAGCAGTCAAAGATACCTTATCTCTATACATGTATGAGGTTGCTCGTATATTGACATCGCATTTGATGTCTGATTGCACATTTTAACATCTAGTTAGATCTAAAAATATTTGCCAGCAAAAAATATAAAGTTAAACCTGTCAATTTGTATGTTCCCATACAACGGGTACATACGGGTAAATACCCGGCATACTATTTTGTGGGAAATGTTATGACAAGTTGATGGGGGATCGAAGAATTCGTCTCAACAAATATCTTTTGTTTCGAGACCAACCCCGAAATCAGCAGTTTTGGCTCTTAAATTAGCAGTCAAAGATACCTAATCTCTATACATGTATGAGGGTGCTCGTATATTGACATCGCATTTGATGTCTGATTGCTCATTTTAACATCTTATTAGGTCTACTTACGTTTGCCAGCAAAAAGTGTAATCTTAGACCTGTTAATTTGTATGTTTCCATACAACGGGTAGATACGGGTAAATACCCGGCATACTATTTTGTGGGAAATGTTATGACAAGTTGATTAGGGAATGAAGAACTCGTCTAAAAGAATATCTTTTGTTCCGAGACCAACCCCGAAATCAGTAGTTTTGGCTCTTAAATTAGCAGTTAAAGATACCTTATCTCTATACATGTATGAATGAATGAATGAATGAATGAATGAATGAATGAAAAACTCTTTATTGCACCAATATACAAGAGAGAAAAAAATATACAATAGAAAATACTTAAACGAAAAATAAATTAGGTACAATGGGCGGTCTTATCGCTTAGAGCGATCTCTTCCAGACAACCAGTGGATGGAGAGGAAATGTAGGCACGTCAGAAATAACGGTGGTGCAAAGAAAACTAAAAGTTAAATAGATAGTTAAGGATACCTATAATTTACATAATACACTACACGTATATTATATAATATACTTACATAAAAAAAAAAAACTACATATATACAATACAATATATCTACATAAATAAGTATAATAAATATTACATACATATACATAATATATATCATTTTATATGGAAAAAAAAAAAAAAAAAAGGTACGATTACTCAGCTAGATAAAATTCTTTAAGCCTGTTTTTAAAAATAGAGACAGATTCTGCACGTCTAATAGACTCAGGCAATTCGTTCCATAAGCGCACAGCTTGAACTGTGAACGAATTGTCGTAAAAGGATGACCGATGCATCGGCATACTGAGCTTAAGACTATCTGATGACCTCAAGTTCAGCGTATGACTACAGCGAAGGAGTTGAAAACGTTCTTGGAGATAGTGTGGAGATGTGGAACTAAATAATACATTATATAGTATTGACAGAATGTGAGCATTCCGGCGAAGACGTATGGGAAGCCACTTGAGCTGAGATCTAAATTGGGAAACATGATCATACTTGCGCAAACCAAATATAAATCTTATACAAAAATTTTGAAGTCGCTCAAGCTTGTTAAGCTGCTCCTCTGTAAGATCAAGATAGCAGGCGTCGGCGTAGTCTAAGATAGGAAGCAAGAGAGACTGAGCGAGCGCAATTTTAGTGGCAGTAGGAAGAAAGTTACGTAGTCTTCTAAGCGAAGCTGCCGCCCCGAATAGTTTACGGCTTACAATATCTATCTGAGGACTCCAAGATAACGTGGGATCAAAAGTTAAACCTAAATTTTTAACACTATCGGAGTAAGGAATTGTAATACCATTTAATTCTATACTAGGCAATGACGACCAATCAATTGATGATAGCATATAGGAACTTCCCATAATAATGACCTGCGTTTTGGAAGGGTTAACTTTAAGGCCGTATGCCAGGCTCCACTCCGCAATGCAGCGTAAATTTTTATTTGTTGTCTCGATCGCATCAGGCAAATTATCAACAGTTGCTTGAGTATAAATTTGAAGATCGTCCGCATACATGTGGTAGGAAGAAGACAGATAGTTTGAGACAGAATTTACGAAAATTGAAAAAAGGAGAGGAGATAACACGCCGCCTTGAGGTACGCCAGCAGACGTGTCACACCATGAGGAATAAGTATCCCCAAGGCGAACTCGCTGCCGTCGACCGTACAAGTAACTATGAAACCAGGAAATCGCTTTTGGAGATATGTTAATAGAGCGTAATACTTCAAGAAGAATATCAAAATTTACGTTGTTGAAGGCATTGCTATAGTCAAGTAAGGTAAGCACTGTTAATTTCCCTTCCTCCATACCATAACGAACGTCATCTGTTATTTTGAGAAGAGTGGTGACAGCGCTGTGCCCTTTGCGGAATCCAGACTGCATTGGATTGAATAAACTATTTTTTGTAAGAAAATAACAGATCTGCGATTGCACAAGCCGTTCTAGTACTTTGGAAAGGAAGGGAAGTATGGAGATAGGGCGGTAGTCGGATGAGGATTTAGGATTAGGTTTTTTGGGCAATGGGATGACAATGGCTTCTTTCCAGATAGAAGGGAATACTCCAGTTTGTACACAGATATTTAGGATATGACAAAGGATAGGGAGGATGAAGTCTAGAATAGGTACCAACATTTTTCGGCTTAATCCATCAACACCTACTGCATTGGATGATATTGACATTACGCTTTTTTTAACATCATAAGCAGTGAATTGCTTGAAAATAAATGGATCGTAGTTAGGAGTTAAAACAGCAGAAAGATTCTTTAAAGTTTTGATTTTATTTATTTTATCCATTGAGGAAGAAGTAGAAAAGTGATCATTAAGAGAATTGATATCTAAATCATTAGGAATAGTATCGGCTTGAGATTTGCCAACTCCAAGAGATTTTAGAAATTTCCAGACCTTTGCTGGATCTTCATTCTCAACTGACTTATGAATGTGGCGACGTTGAGCATCCCTAAGTGCTGTATTGCAACGATTTCTAACTTTATTATACTTCTCCTTATTTGCGTCATTGGGACAACGCCGAAACTTGCTTTTAGCGTTGGCTTTTTTGTGCATTAAAGCTTTGAGTTCCGAAGTAAGCCACGGCGCAGGAGAGTGTTTAATTTTTACTGGCCTCAGTGGAGCATGTACATCATATAACCGAGTGATTAAAGAATTAAAAATCGATACTTTATCATCTACAGACTCTGCGTTATAGACCCGAGACCAATCAATTTTTCCCAAATCAGAGAAAAAATTTTCTTCATTTATACCCCTAAAATTACGCTGAAGGACTATTTTTGGTTTAGATTTGGGAGGACGTATTTTATACGATAGGAATAATAAATCGTGAAGAGAAAAAGAATCAGCGGGATATTGGCCATGCTTGACAACATGCTGATCCGATGAAACGATAATAAGGTCAAGAAGTGAAGGGTTTTTTCCAGGAACATGATGAGTGGTATTAAGTGGGAGAATGTGCAAGTTGTACGAGGAGATTATGGATTCTAATGAACGTGAGCGATTGTCTTTTTTGAGTAAGCAAGTATTGAAATCACCCATAATAATGGTGTGATTGTACAGTGGAAGGAGAGGTTCTAATATGGTTTCAAATGAGGAGAAGTAACTAACATTAGAAGAATGACTATAAAAGACTCCGAGTAAAACTTTGCTATGTGAAAGATTAATTTCAATAAAAAGATGTTCACCTGCGTTTGAAGGTGGTGGTTGTGCAGACATACTTATAATAGAAAAAGAAATGTGAGAGCGTAGATAGATCGCTACACCACCACCAACTCTGTCAGTTCTGTCGTTACGAATTAATTGAAATCCGGGTAACGGAAATAAGGTGGAAGGGAGACAAGGTTTAAGCCAAGACTCGGAAACTAGTATAGCATGAATATTTTTAATGTCAAATGATGCCAGCATATCAGGTATGAGGTTGCTCGTATATTGACATCGCATTTGATGTCTGATTGCTCATTTTAACATCTTATTAGGTCTACTTACGTTTGCCAGCAAAAAGTGTAATCTTAGACCTGTTAATTTGTATGTTTCCATACAACGGGTAGATACGGGTAAATACCCGGCATACTATTTTGTGGGAAATGTTATGACAAGTTGATGGGGGAACAAAGAACTCGTCAAAACGAATATCTTTTGTTCCGAGACCAACCCCGAAATCAGTAGTTTTGACTCTTAAATTAGCAGTCAAAGATACCTAATCTCTATACATGTATGAGGGTGCTCGTATATTGACATCGCATTTGATGTCTGATTGCTCATTTTAACATCTTATTAGGTCTTCTTACGTTTGCCAGCAAAAAGTGTAATCTTAGACCTGTTAATTTGTATGTTTCCATACAACGGGTAGATACGGGTAAATACCGGGCATACAATTTTGTGGGAAATGTTATGACAAGTTGATGGGGGATCAAAGAACTCGTCTAAACGAATATCTTTTGTTCCGAGACCAACCCCGAAATAAGTAGTTTTAGCTCTTAAATTAGCAGTCAAAGATACCTAATCTCTATACATGTATGAGGGTGCCCATATATTGACATCTCATTTTATATCTTCTTACTCATTTAACCACTTTTAAGTATGTCTTTGCGCACCTCCCAACAAAAAAAATTATAATAAATCAAAAAAGCCTATTATCAAAGTATGATTAGTATGGTGGTTTCATATACTTTAATGTCAGATTTGACGTCTACCTGCATTTTTAGCATATTACAGCGCTTGCACACACTTTCCGACACGAATTGCGAAGTAATTACTCATAAAATTCAATCTACCCACCAAATGGGTAGATACGGGTATATACCGGGTATTTACCCAATCTACCGGGTATATTCCCAAATGGGTAGATTGGGTATTTACCCGCCGCCCATCTCTAGTCACAACACTCACAACACACACATGCCCCAATGTTTCGTTTCGATATTTTTGTTTTGAAAGTACCGCACAAGTGTATTGCAGCGGTTGTCATCGGAGTGCTATTTTTCATTGAGGGACTCAGCGAAACACAAAACGTGTAGTTTTCCAACTCACCGCTCGCGTAAAATACAGATTGATCATATTTTTGAAACCGTCGTGTCAGCGAAAAACGATATTGTTTTACGCAGAAAACATCAATAATTTGTCTATGCTTTTCTAAAAATTCGAACATGAATAAAAAAGCAACGTGAAATGGAACGGATTTCCCATGATTGGTTTCGATGACATATCTACGCTACAAATGTCAAAATTACGAGTGGTCAAGACCACTCGTTGCAAATCCTTCGCAAACTACCCATTCAAAAATGCACCCGTTTGGAAACGCTCGCGCAAACCCTTCGTAATGTGACAAGTGATTTCAAAAATACGGCTCCAGAAGTGCTATTTTTGAAACGCGAAGTCACCTAAACGATTGGTTTTTCCATACAAAAAATCGTTCGTTTAGTGACTCCGCGTTTGAAAAATAGCACCTCTGTGGTGCTATTTTTCAAACGCGGAGTCACTAAACTCTTGACGTGACTCGTGACTCCGCGTTTCAAAAATAGCACTTCAGATCTCCATTTTTATAAATTGAGCCGAGCTACGAAGAATTAAACATGCCTACTTGTGAACACTATCACGAAAATCTGCCGAGTGAACTGTAGGAGGCTAGGAGCCAACGTGTATTAACGAAAAAACAGACACACAGGTGACAAGCCTTTACAGATTTGTTGGTCACATGGCTAGTGATGGAATGGTGTTTGTAAAGAACCATTCGTTTAGTTGACTCCGCGTTTCAAAAATGGCACTTCAGTGGCCATGGCCACTAACTACCTTACGATAACAAAATCGGCTGCAATAAGATGGGTGGACCTGGCAACATCGTTTCGATTTGACAGCAGTTGTGATTTGTGATTTTATTTGTGCCGTCGTCGATAAAGTTTTGTGGATTGTGCATTTAGTTTCTTGCAATTTCTTAAGTTAAAATTGTAAACATTGGTTTCTCGTTGTTATATAAGATTGTTAACATTACTGTAGACCTTTTGGGCTTTAACTTCGAAAGTTTTCTATACATTCGCGACCGCCTAGCTCAACTTATCTCGATTGTAATGGGAGTTCGTTAACAGCTTTTCTTCCCCACCTGAGACTGCATCTGCGGGAACGCGGTCGCGGGCACGTACAAATTCGTCTGACCATCAGCACTTTCTCTCGCTGATGCGTCGCTTCTCGATTACTCAATACATTGTGCAAAGACTTGTGAGTTGTGAGCTACTCGATGTTTCCTAACGGTAGTCTTTAGGCCGCGAGAGCAAATGTCGGTCGTGTGATCGCGGTGTGCGCGAGCTAGTTGACTGTGTTCGGAGTGTGATGTGTTTGTTGTTGTGATGGTGGAACGGGATGGAATGCGGCGCGGCAGCGGTGGCGGCTGCGGCTGGGGCGGCGGGCTGCTAGGGCGCTGGAACATCAGGCGACTCTTATTGGACAGCCCCCTGGTCGGCAGGAGATTCGCCCACTCAGGTACTTTTTTGTAACACAGTTTTTTTTAAAATAGTTTCACATTAAATTCCAGTAGATTGCATTGCATACTTAGTGCAAGTATATGTACAGCTATGATTAGAATGTAATTTTAGCAAAATGTGCCTATTTATCATCAATAACTGATAATTTTTATCAACAAATAACATTTATGAATGGATTATGATTTGTAATCATTAGCATAAAAAATAAATTTTCTTTGTTGAAATTTAGAAGTCCGTGAACTATTGACTAAGCTGATGAGGTCAATGATATTTATTACCATTGCAAATTGTAAGATTTCAAGGGGAAATAGAATATATCTATCATTAGGCTGATACAAGTAATAAAATTAACCTTTGAGATTCACCAATACTTGTGGGTTAAGAATTAATAAGGATTGGCAAAAATTCAATACCTATTAAGAAGTTTAATGACTATTTAACAAATTTTTTTATCATTATTTGATATTAACCTTTTTATCATCTAGAGTTCTTAAGAAAAAAAAGATACATATTTTCCTACTGAGACTATAATAGTAAAACTACCCTACAACTGAAGTGCTTGTAGCATTGCTATAGATGGTCGGATATATGTATATGCAACTGTGGTGGATAATGTAGGTAGTTAATAGATCTGTCCAGGTCAGAGAGACAGTAGCACAGTCCTGGCAAAAACAGTAATGGTGTTAATAGGTACCATGAGTTTTTTTTGTGGGTAAGAGCCCCATATAACTGTCTGGTTTCCCGAGGCCTGCGGTAGGGGGACGGTCCTTTTCTTCACATAAATAGTTTAATAGATGTAATATCAATCTTTGTGGGAAACTTCTTAACTTCCTGTGATTGAAAATGTGAATAAAGATGAAAATTTTATTGTTTTAGTTAGTGTCCATCATCAGTATATAATATAAAAGCAGTTCTTGTCCGTGGAGTATTTATGATTTCTGCCTTTTTCTGTTACTTATGAAAAACCTTAGACTTTTTGTGTCTTTTTCTTTAACAGTGATAAAATGAACATGTTAAAAAGGATAACATTTATTTGGGATGTTCTATATTCATGCCACATTATGCTAGGTACTTATGGTTTTTTATTTTAAGAAATAAAATATTTGTTGTTTTTGTTTTTACTTACCATGCACTTTAATGGTGTGTTCAATTTATTTTGTTGAAAGAATCCTTATTTATGATCAGCAATCACAACATGATTTAATGGGGCGAAAGCTCAAATAAAAGGTTATGGTAAAACTTCCTTATTAGTGAGGTGCAAGTATGACTCAAATTATTGGAAATCCCTATTGCAGTGCAAGCAGGAAAAAGTGAAAGTGGGGCAAAATATTTCCATATTAGTTTAGGGCACCTGCTTGAAAACTTATTGGTTTTATTTTATTAAAAGACAAATTATACAAATTTATGTATTGTGAGATGCAGTGACGTGCCCAAATATTTTTGACAGGGGGTGCACTTATCTAAATGACGAGAATGGCTGCATATCAAGCAAAAACTTTTTTTCGCTAGTATCCAATATTTTATTAGGGTAGCAGGGTAGACAAGTTCTATGTGTCTGTATAAAATACATGTTACTGGTGACATGATATAACTCTTTGAGATAAGCCAATACCAGACACAATAGTTAAATAATGGAAGTCGGGAGGAATTCCTCCCAGTGCCGGCTTAGGGGTTAAGTACCAATGCAATAATTCCTTATTAGTTCAATAACCTTTTGTAGCTCATTCAGCTCTTTTTTGCCTAGTGATTATTTTATCACAAATCACAAACTTGCGCAACATCACTGCATAATATAGCATTCTTATCAAATCAGAAATATATTTTTATAAAATTGTCCCAGCAGTGGAACACTACAGCCTATTACAAAAGAAAGTTATAATAATTCCTCAGTAATCAAAATGAAAAAAATAACAATTTCTAGAATGGTTTGAAATCCTACAATGACGATGCCATAGGCAAAAAAATCGGACAATGTACAAAAATTTAAAATTTACATTATTTGTAGAGTAGGTTTTTTTTTTTCAAAGTAACTACCAGACAGTCATTTACAAATATTAAAATTAAGAAAGACTTAATGTAATAAATTGTTTAGTATTTGATTACAAGAGGGAATCAATAATTCATTGCACAATATAAATCAATACATATTAAAGTATATTTGCTTACTAAAAAAAAGAAGACTATATTATTTTCATGTCATGTCATGAGTAAGCAGACTAATCAGCAATGAATATTTGATACACTGGCTTATACAGTGACATCATTATTATTGCTTATCAAAGCAAACCTGCATGAGAAAACTGTAGCTGATTATGGTGATTGATGTCTGATTATAGACATTGCAATGTGAGTAATTGAAAAGCAGAATTATATAAAATTGACTTCATCTTCCATACTAATTTGTTAGCATAGAAGGAACTTTAAATGATGATGATCAACGAACAATGCTGGTGCGCTTTATTAGTGTGCTAGTTAGACTGAAGAGGACTTGCTAAAACACTTCTAGAATTTCATGGGCTAAATAAATTAGTGAACAAATCAGAAATGAGGAGATTCGTAGAAGAACGAATGTCACTGACATAGCCCAGCGGATTAGCTCATTGGAGTGGTTGAGGGACATATAGCACGAAGAACCGACGGCCGATGGAGCAGAAGGGTTCTCGAATGGCGGTCACGTATCAGCAAGCGCAGCGTAGGACACCCACCAACTAGGTGGTCGGACGACCTTAGCAAGGTTGCAGGAAAACGCTGGATGCAGGCCGCTTCCAATCTGTCGTTTTGAAAAACCTTTGGGTAGGCCTATGTCCAGCAGTGACTTTCTGCAGCTGATATCAGTAACATTGGGTGGCTGGTTACGTTTTAGGTGACCGTTCTAATCTGCGCTTTTCGGTATAATATGTATATATATATACCTATTCGCCATTCAAGAAAATTTTGTGGGACAATAGTTGAATACTTTAAAAATATCATATTTCAGCCATTTCGAAAGGTTTTCAAAAATGAGATGAAACTTTTTGTTGCCCTTTTAAGACGCAACTTTACGTCTGAAAACATTTTTATCCGATAAACTACTAGCCACTAGTTAGGATGAAAGACATCCTTAATAGCTAGGTCGCTAAACGTGCCTTGAGGTAGTGTATCGACCGATGCCAATTTCCCTTGTTAATTAAATCACGAAACGCCAATAACGAGTTCGCGTACGTAACACTAAACCTGCCGAGCAATTAACTAATACCTTAATAAAATGGCACATGTGAAGCAAAGCGAATCGTTCGTGATTCGCGTAACGCCCGCAGCGTAACTGACGTTCTGGAGGTCTATTTTTGAACTCCATCGGATTCATAGCGTGCGCGAAACTCACAAATACGCACTTTTAGTTCTTGATCCATGATGTGGTTTATGGATATTTTCTATTCATACTGGATGTTTTTGTACAGATTATATAGTTTCTTAACTAGAACTTTTCTAGTCGCTGCAAACGCATGACATATTCGTTTGCAGTGACAAAAAAAGCTCATTTTTCAAAGTCAATCTGAGAAAGATCATTTTCAATCTTGACCTAACCAGCGATCGAACTCTGGGACCTCAGGTATGATAATGACAACCTGGTATGTATGACCACTAGGCCACATAGGTCGAGTGGACGTACAGAAATACCTTTTTACGAATTTTTAGTAATTTAGATAAAAAAAATACGTTCACAGCGTATCAGTAATCGCGGATTTGTTGTTTTCGTGTACGATTTTAACCGATCGAGTTCAAAAATTGGCCTCTTAGCGTTTTATTTTACACCTTAACCCAGTTTCAAAAGCTGAACCTTATGTTACGAGTTACGACCAATTAAACGATTATTGTATTTCACTTGTATTTAACATACTATGTTTCTTCGCGTTAAATCTGATAGTAGTCACGGTTTTCACATTCTTTAAAAGATAATTAACGAACAAAGTTGTGTAGTTTATGTGTCTGCATATTTTAATTTGTTCAAGCAAGCAAGATAGTTTAGTGATAGGTGATAGTTGTAAAGTGGGATCTCGCACTATTCGACGTATTTATTTTTTGATCAGAAGCTAATTTTGGAAAGTAAGTGAATAAATACTTTCATAATTTTTGTCACTTTGTTTTAAATGACTCTCTAAATCGTGATTGCGCTAAAACCTGGCACTAAAATAAATCATGCGAAATTAAGACTAGCCCCGTACTTATCTATGAAAGATTTACTTTTAAGTTGACATTACTATACATATCATCATTATCATCAGGTCTTTTTGTCTCCACTGCAGGAGCACGACCCTCTCTGTACTACCAGAGCATACTTGGCCAGAGCAGCCAGTGGACTATACACATAAACTAAGTTAACTTTTAGGAATACAAGTGTGATAATAAAAATCTCAGCAGAACAGGTAGATGCAGTGTGCTACGTCATGTTAATTAGATGCCATCAAGTATATTTTGTTTATCGTCGGCGAGAATGCAATGTTTTTGTTTCGCAATAGTTCAATAACTGACGGTGTACGTCAGTATTGTTCCAAACGACACGTAGATACGAAATACAGTCGCCCAAGCATTATACATATTTACTGAGCATTCGTCAATGTGATGCTACAGACCTGCCTATTAAGCATAACGCCCACTACGCAAGGATTTTCTGTTCTTCTTAAATGTATTTAGTTCGCAATAAACTTAAAACAAACTCTATTATGCCTTGATCATTATCGCATTCGCATACGCGTTCATCGTACGAACGTGGGATCAAAAGTATTATTCTCGAATAAAAATTTACGTACTTATGCAAAATTGCTAACCAGTACAACGCAATGTTCGCATCGCTCTTATCCATGCGATGATTGCGTAGTAAGACAACGAAGTTTTGTGGATACTAATAAAGATCATACAAACGCCTAGTTCAAAAATTGTTTTCCGCGCTTTTTCTCACATGTCACATGGTTGACAGCAACGCGCAAAAAGTGGAAATTCTATCAGTGTGCGGTCAGCTTTAATTTACTAAATTTGACATTTGCATGTTATTGTCAAAGCCTTCATACTGTCTGAATTCAAGCTATGAATTAACATAATGCCGCATATGATACAAAGATTTAGTAAACTTCTAAGAAGTCAGAAACGTCAAGTGCTTTTCTTGTTTGTAGGTACACAACGGCCTTTTTTAGGGTTCTGTACCCAAGAGTAAAAATGGGACCCTATTTCTAAGACTCCGCTGTCCGTTGGTTCATCAGTCTGTCCGTCTGTCTGTCTGTAACAAGGCTGTACCTATCTCATGAACCGTGATAGCTAGACAGTTGAAATTTTCACAGATGACGTTTTTCTGTTGCCGAACAAATATACTAAAAATAGAATAAAATAAATATCATACACATATAAGGGACTCGCATACAACAAACGTGATTTTTTATAGATAATGGGACCTAACCCTTCGTGCGCGAGTCCGACTCGTACTTGGCCGGTTATTCAAATGACATGTGTTACCATATTAGTAGGCATTGATCTATGATCTTGTTAATCCTGTCTCATTGTGTCATGGTTTTAGAATTTAAAGGTCACAGACTATTCGCTTTTTCAACTAAAATGTGAAACAACATGAAGTAAAATTTTCATTTTTTTTTTTACTTTTCGAATCGACAAGCAAATTCTATATAATTTTTGAACATGTTCACAAAATACACGAGTCAGCAGAGTCACGAGAACAGCCGGACATATAGACAGACAGCCGGACAAAAGCATTTTTACCAATCTCGAAGCAGACTGAGACGCTTCGCTTGCTCGGTAAACTACACATTCTCAATTTCGATTTCTGTTGACCACTCGAACTCGACACGTTTGCTCGGCAGTCGACACACATATGCAGCGGTCGTCGACTTATTCCTAAATTATAAATTACCAGATTACCACGCCGCGGCCTATGATTAATGTTATGCTAGATCGTGTACCGCCGACCGCCGACCTACTGTACCCGCTTGTTTTGAAATAACGCAAATGGGGCATGTAACTAGTTTTTTTCGCCACAAACATTCTATAATTCTTGACATACTACTATACACTTAGTGCTCATTTGAAACAATCAGTAGCCGTGTAGTCATTTTAAATATTGCACTTTATTAATAGACTATTTTACTGTACATGTGCTTTTGGTTAATATTGTATATAAACAAAAAATATGACTTAAAATATAAATTGATGTTGTAAGCATTAGAAATGGGAGCGTGGCGGGGACATCAAGATTGACGTCAAGAGCGCCGTATACGAGCATTCTTTTTCAGACTTGACAGTTTCCCCTTCCAGCAGATAATAAAAGCTTATAATCCTTATAACTTACTGATTTTATAAAATTTTAAGGGTTATTTGGGTGTTGCGGCCCTGGGCTCTGCATCACAGGTATGGCACTTCATACAAACGGAGCAGCATATATACCTAGTACTACTACAAACGAAACAATCCGTCCGTGTACACGTCAAATGTGTGAGTTGAACAATCAGGGTCGTCACCACAGAATTTGTTGCTTTGCCTACCTGTTTTCATCACTCGGAAGTCTATAAAATTTTGGTTATTTATTGTTTTCCGTGGATAAACAATGATAATGTGCGCAGATTCTCACCATTATAATTTAATAATCCTAAGTGACTCGCGTAATGCCAACGTGCGACTACCAATAACCCTGTTTTACTGCCACCTACACCTCACAATAACGGGGGAAGGGTTGCGGGGACACCAGATTGCGGGGGACGGCGCGAGTTTCCGTTCTGTATGTAATACTATTATTAATTCTGTGTCTGCATAGAACTGCAAGACCCAAAATGCTCTTGTCTGCCCCATTAGGGATAAAAACGTGATAGTATGTATGTTTAAGGGTTATCTAAGGCATACTGAGGACAAAATTTTTAAACGATATCTGTGTTTCCTTTTAAATAATTTACTGCAAATGTGGGCAGCCCGGGCCCCCGGAAAATTCATGAGTTGACTGTGATTGTTCTTTTAGACCCTTAATAAAAAAAATGGAATAATTTCGATTCGCCTCTTTATTGTAATATCTACGTAATCCTTGTTAGTGTGTTAGTGCCAAGATTAAATTAACAAAACTAATAAGTAACTTGACAAAGTAACAAACATCTTTGACGTGCCCTTCGTTCGTAAATATGATAAATATCCAAAAGACAATTACACGACTTTGAAAACATAGGCATTGTTTTCTAACACGCGCGTCTTGTGCCCTTTGACGACGAACCCCAAAGTCAAGGAGGTCGTATATTTATAAAAATAAGTAAAAAAAAAAAAGAATCGTCTATTTGGGAAACCTTCACGGTGCTCGAGGATATGAGCAAGGCTCTTCGCCCACATCCTTAGTGGCGGGAAGTGAATCGATAATACCGCTATACAACTTGGTTGGATCCGTACTCTGATGTTGGATGTAATCAATTATGTAAGCGGATTACTAGTCGCTCGAAGGAATTGTCGATTCGCTTTTGTTCTTGTTGTAAGTTTTGCTCGATTGAGTTGTTGGAATTGAGAGATAAGAAATTTGCCTGCAGCTTTGATTTGGTCTCTCTCTTTTTAACCCCCGACAAAAAAGGGGTGTTATGAGTTTGACGCCACTGTCTGTCCGTCTAAGGCATCATAGCTCTCGAACTACGAATAATAATTCTCTGAGATGAGATTAATAAGAATTATTATTCGTAGCTCTCGAACGAATGGACCGATTTCGACGCGGTTTTTCTAACGCGAAAGCAAGTTTCCTTGAAGTGATTCTTAGCGTGTTATTAAGTTTCAAAAGTTATGAAGTCAATGCTTGGTTTTTTTTTAAATGCCTACCTGGCAGATAAACTTGTGGAGTTATTTTCATCATGGAAATTCGTTCCTCGAAAGGGTCGAACAGTTATCACAGTAAAGGATTGGCATATTAGTGCTCATGACTGTTCACAGTCCAAACCATGACTTGGTAGTATTCCTATCATTTGTTTGCATGTGGGCGTCGCCGACTCTGACAATGGCCTCGTCCAATATCAGTGACGTAAACTATTGATACAGATAAGGAATATTATTGTTGTCCGTTTACTAAACAATTGTTGTGTGACGTTTTGAATGTATGTTTATTGTTTCATTTAGGCCTTACTATATCCTTACTCATATGTCTTAGACCGAGAGCCAAATAGTAGAAAGATTACTTATGGTCTCACTAATATAGACAGTATATAAATAGTCCCCAGCGTTTGAGAGTGCTGTGCGCGCATTATATTCACAGACTGCCTTTAGAGCAGTAGCTTACATTACATACAGACACATAGAATTTGTCTACCTTACCCTAATATAATATCGAACACTAGCAAAAAAGGTGTTTTGCATAATATGTAGCCGTTTTCGTAATTTAGGTAAGATTAGTGCCTTTGTCAATTATATTTGTGCACGTTACTGCCTTAGAGCATTATACAAATATTTGTGTAGTCTATGTTGGGTTTATGAATTTTTGCAGTAAATATTTGTGCATATTGTATGTAGTTTTATATTACTATAGTATGGTTTGTTTAAATAAGTAATTTCGTCCAAAATTTGCTGTTATCAGCACCACCTGTAGGTTGACTGGAGACTTAAAAGACAAGACTTAAAATGCTTAAATCCGGACAACAAATGAAGCCCCGCCCGGACGCTCCCAGATGCACTCTAAACTAGGACAAATCCGGGGAAACCAAGACGGATGGCAACCCTAAACCAGACACTTATTAAGTATCACTAACTATGACTATGAGGATAAAGGTGGTATAGCTACCTGCTTTTGCATTTGAAAACATGAACTTGCAACTAACTCCCGTTTTTTAGATGCGGACGGCTTTATATCTATGTCCCGAAGAAATCATTTCCTCCGACTCAAAAATAAAAACATCCGCATTAATATCAAAGGGTAATGTGAGCATCTTCCTCATGCAGTAGACGCGTGTCATGAATCCTTATTGCAGATTAGCTGAGCCGGTCTCGTGTTCCAAAGCCTTGTAAAGTAATATCCCTTACGAAACGAACATAAACTTCATGCTATCGCATATAAGAGGTCCTCGAACAAGTGAAAATTCTATCGAAGAAAGTTCAGTATATGTACTTGCTAGTTATGCTCGTGGGCTTCGCTCCCCGTGGGAATTTCGGGATAAAAACTATCCTATGTCCTTCCCTGGGTATCAAACTATATTCATATCAAATATCATCTAAATGGGTTCAGTGGTGGTGAACAAACAAACAAATATTAGTAGGGTAGGATAGGATAAATGGATATCACTAAATGGCCTTCAGAAAAAAATAAGTTTGTATCACACATACAACACCCATAACGGCAGAGATGAGAACACAAGTTCAACGATTTGTTATGAAGGTAACCGAGCGTAACGATAAATTACCAAAATCATCGAAGAACTTAAACATAAAGGAATAAAGTCCATCTATCTTTAAACATCAAAGGTCATTGATAAACATCCATGTTCTTTTAAATCTTGTGAATTAATATCACCTACATGGTTAAAAAAGATTGCCTTGTTACAACAAGGCAATTTTTTACCAAGTTATGACATATTTTCCCGTGTTCGTTCCAAAAGTGTGAGGATGGCAGAAACTGATTGTTTCATGTGTCACCCGACCCGACAAACAAAAATATCGGCCCTCTTTCCTCTTATTTTAGCGGTAAAATATTTTTTCAAGTTGATACAGAGATATATCTGAAGATGTTTTCTTATTCGTCAGATTATTTTTTAACTTATTATTTTTGAATAGGTAGTTTTTTACAAGTAGGTATATTGATTATGAATTAAATTATACATTACGGTCCATAGTCTCTGCCTACCCCTGCGAGAAACAGGCGTGATATTATGTATGTATGTATGTTACGCGCTACGGATAGTTCTACTATTTAGTTCCTCCGTTCATCACTATATGGTGTTTACATATGAAACTATCGGGGTTCTTTAAAGTAGCCTGGCAAATAAACTATTATAATAGAGTATTAATGCAAGAGATGCAAGAGTACACATATTTGTACAAGTAGGATAAGGTGAAAGCGTCACGTTCATATGTTTCTCGACTCGTAACCTTATTTGGCACAGACTGAGCAAAATATTTCGTTTATCTTTATTGACACTGGCGACTGGCGTAGTAATTATAACTGGCGGACACTGGCGGCCGTTTAGCGATGACGCTTAATAGCTCTTTGCTAAAATTGCTGGAAATCTCCGATTTTATTCCCGTCTGACATGACGGAATTGACGGGCCCAAGGCGCACCTTGTCGTCGTAATATTTTCGACTTTGACAATGAAAATTGTTTGAAAAAACCTTGACTTTCATAATGCAATTAGGTACGTTTTATTTATAGTTGCGTCATTAATTAGTCATACTCATTTATGTTTGATAAGAAAAATATTGTTTACATTTTCTGAGAAAAAAGATTAAGTGGGCAACGAATCTCATTCTGGAGACGTGGGGTGATTTCAAACAAATTATCGTCGACCTACAAACTTCACCACTCGAGAATTCGAGAGAAGCCTTGTCTTTCCGTATTATTGCTTGGAAACTTGAGCAATAGACAAAGGCGACCTCGTTTCTCAATATTGAAGTACCTCAAGTACCTCGTAATAGGGATGTCAAGTTATAATCATCTGGAAAGTCAAGTCGCGGCAACAGACAATCTCTTTTCCCAATACACTCGTTGACGAAGTGCTATAAAAATATGGAAGTGTATGTTTGTTTGTCCGTCAAAATAAATTAAGGATAAGTATTTATCTTATACTTGAGACTAAGTAACTATGTATATTGCGGGATATTAACCGAGGGATGCGCGCTAAGTCGCAAGAAAATGCTAATAAAGAACGTTTGTATACATACCTACATGTAAGTACTCGAATTCTGCTAGCATGTACTAGTTCTCCTGTCCCACGACTGGGCATAGGCTTTTCTCTTTTCCTTCCATATGTCCCTGTTGCCTGCGAATGAATGTGAAAAAAAAATGAAATTATAATAAATGGTTTAGATTTACTCGCAAGACCAACGTAAGACTTAAGACTTCGTAGCCTGACAAGAAGCCAATTAATATGCTTGATTAAGCGATTCCCTAGGGATTGTGAACATGAGCAGGATTTCCTTGTCATTCCCGCCTTGTACTATTTTGTGCTGAGGTTGGTAGCTGAGGAGAGCTTAGTTGAGATGGTTAAAATTTAATAAGAAAAGTTTTCGAATTCCTTTTCAACTTCTTGCATCTCGAAGATCTTTCTTTCGCTAGTTTATTTTATCAAATAAAATTTAAATCTGAGTATTTAGCAAGTTTGACTATAAAGTACCTGGTCGACCAAGGATCGTTCAATGAAAAACATGTACAACTAGGTTCTCTAAAAATAAAACATAGCTACAGTACTTAGACGTTTTTTGGGCTTCGAAACGCTAGTTAGTGTTGTAGTTACTGTGTATTAAGTGCAATGCAAACATCTTATGATAAAGTTCCATTTTATTTTATTGGCTAAATAGTTATACTAGTTCCAGTTCACTTACCACGTAAGTACCTTAAAAAGTATGTGAGCATATGCATGTGGTCGCTTTGTTGTTGGAATCTGTAAAACCTGTTCCTTATTATCAATTGGGGTAAAGCTGCCTTGGCACGCTAAACGACTCAGTGAGACAAATAGATTTGTATTGCATTGTTTTATATTATGTATTACCATGTAAAATTTCTTGGCGCGACTGTGACGGAATGCGCTGATTTCCTTGGGCGTGAATAATTTCGCAGTCAATGCACTTCTGATCCGACGGAGTTGTGTGAAGTACTAAAGTTCATAGTGACTACAACTCTGATAGATGTGTAGAAAGAAAACGGAGGGCATTGCTCGGCTTTGGGACATAAAACTGGATTAGAGGAATCCTTTCTTTAAAATAAACATCGAAATAAAGATTTAATAACGGGCCAAGTGCGAGTCGGACTCACGAACCAAGGGTTCCGTACCATAATCTTTAAAAATTGACGTTTATTGTATGGGAGCCCTTAAATATTAATTTTATTCTTAGAAATGTTTTTAGTTAGTTAGAAAATAATCAGAAATACATTATCTGTGAAAATTTCAGGTGTCTAGCTATCACGGTTCATTAGATACAGCCTGGTGACAGACAGACAGACGGGTAGCGGAGTCGTAATAGGGTCCCGTTTGTACCTTTTGAGTACGGAACTCTAAAAAGTACTTTTCACTTTTTACATAGAGAAGCACCTTTATTTTTGTAGACTTGATCCTGACAAGTCTTCTTCTTCTTATATTTAAGAGCTGGGCTCTTGTCGATGGAGTGCTTTCCATGTCTCTCTTTACAAGTCTATAAACCCTTTTTGGTAAAGGGCCATATTTTTGTCAAAGATATTCTATAGATAACTGAGTATTGTATAAAATTATGGGAGATATAGTAAAATAAACATATCAATAAATTGTATTAGAATTTAATTATTATAATTCTGCCACCGATTGTTATATTTCTAATTCAATAAGTTTGATGGAAAACTGGTTAGTTTTTCCAACTGTTATGCGGAGATTTACAGAGCTTTTTTATGAAAACATCGCTCCATACTCATAGCATTTGAGTACAAAGTCAATAGAAGCGATATGGAATTTTGGCAGTCCACTACGCCTCGTTTTCGTTTGTTTACGCTTGTAACATTTTACGATTGCAGTGTTTGCTCCAGCCAAATTACTTTAAGCTGTAACGCTTATACAATATTATAATAAATGGAATTTATACAATAAATTAACGAGCGGATGGTATTGCTTTCCGATTGTGTGGCCGGACTGTATCTTCCATACTGGTTCTAGAAGGAAAAGACGTAGACAAGAATGTTCTAGCCGCTTCTTTTACCGCGCAGATCGCCAATTTAAGCAATGGACGAGGATTCAAAAACAAATACCTAATTGTCATACTCTTTTTTATTTGTAGTATGACATTCTTTCAATTTTTTTTTTTTTGTATACTAGTAAATTCGTCTCATAATTTATTTTGTGCTACATTTAACATGTTCTGTACTTCTTATATAGTTTGCCATTTTATGTATTTTACTAACTATATGTACTAATAAATAAAATAAAAATCTGAATCATAAAAAGGCGATGCGGTTAATAGTCACTCATACTGAATCTCTTTTTAAAACTCACGGCCCTAATCTCTGTTTTGCTTGTTTGAGATAAGCACGTGATAATGTGTGTGGCCGGTATTACCCGGTGTTTTATTTTGTTTTCCTTTTTCTGCGGTTAGCCGGCCGGCCGCGTCCTTTGAGGTATAGAATTACCTTTTTGGGGTCGCTGAGTCAACACAAAACCTCTGACGTTGAATTTATGTAAGCTGGCGCTTCTCGGCTTTGAATCGTCAGACGTCAGCTTTAGGATTACAAGTCATTATTTACACCTTACGGAAAAACGGGCGTTACCAGTTTACAAGTATTTGACAAATTCAAAAAAACTTGATCAATGGTTTCAATGGAAAAAACGAACTACTTAGCAGTATCGTGCATTTCATATAGGTAGACAGAAATTGTCTACCCTGTGTCACCCTAATATAATGCCTGACACTAGCGAGAAATGTATTTTACTGCATAATATGAAGCTGTTCTCGTAACTTAGATAAGATTAATGCCTACCCTATAAAAAGTACTCAGTTGTGCATGTCACTGCTACTTAGTTACCTACACATAATTTTTAGTCTGTGATAGTCTGTGAAAATAGAACCCATGGAATCACATGCAGTAACTCACACGACGCGTAAAAAGTCCGGCACGGATTAGTCTGTCGTCTGCGTTGGGCCTAAAAAGTAGAAGATACGTTTAAAAAAGGTTAGACCAGTTGACACAAAATTCATATATTTGACTCTTTTTGAGGACGTTACCGGTACCATGTACTTGATAAACCGGAATGAACACTTGACATTGGGAACGCCTACGATAAACATCGGAAGGCCGATTAAGTGTTTGTATACCATAAATAAGCAGTCATAACTCATAATAACATAAGTCATCATAACATATTTGATTATCCATGTACGGAGGTGATTGAATTTGTAATTACATTCGTGCCTTTAGTATTCGCCTTCAAAATACTTATATAATTGACTATTTGAAGGTTTGAAGGCGTTTAAGACCCAAAATGCTCTGTCTGCCCCATTAGGGATAAAGACGTGATAGTATGTATGTATGTTGAAGGCGTTTCTTTTATGAAACTTATAAAGCATGAATTATAAATCAACCATAGACTTTTTAATCCTCTAGTTTCCAACAAGTCAGATATTTTTTTTCTAAAACATTGTCTACTCTATGGGATCTGTATGAAACACCACGCCGTGACGTCATAGTAACTATCTTGGAGTAAATTAGCGGATCTATTATCAGTTTCTCTGCACTAAATCTAAAATTACGTTGGAAGTGTGTATGATCAAAGATGATAAGTGATTAGTTTGTTTTATTCTCATAACAATACAAAATAATTAATTTTTGACCTTACTACCCTATTTGGATCATTCAGAATTTCAGAGGTATTTGTACTTGTTTTGATTTGTTTGCAAGCAATATTATGTGTAGTGTGATGATAATTTAAGAAGCTTTAATATTAGTACATTTATTTTTGGTCTTTGTTACTATAGCAGCAACATAAACACATCATCCTTAAAAATTTCAACTGCTTAGCTATCATGGCTCATGAAGTTCAGTCTAGTAACTGTAATCGCGTTTTAACCCTTTGGGTTCGGAACCCTATACTCCATTTGGTTAGGTATTTAAATAAATGTAAACAATCTTGACATGTCTTTTTATTGAAATATACACTTTATAAATCAATACCTTTGCAAATTACTAAGTTATTTATGTAATTTATAATTTATAACATAATTACTTTGTAATTAGCAAAATTATTGATTTATAAAGTGTATATTTCAATAAAAAGACATGTCAAGATTGTTTACATTTATTTAAATACCTAACCAAATGGAGTACAGACAAGACATCGTGTAATGTCTGGTCTGGAGACGAAGTCGTCGACCAGATGCGACGACGAGCGACGTTGGGAATAATAAGTACCTGCTTATACTCCTCAATTGCAAAATCATGGAGATATCATTTTAGTAACTAGTAAATATTTTCATCATTTACTTACCTACTTATTTTGGTTTGTAGATATAAGCTTTACTTACACACATAACAGTAGTCAGTGCGTATGTTTTTTTTAAAGTATTTTGTAGCATCTATACTCCATTTGGTTAGGTATTTAAATAAATGTAAACAATCTTGACATGTCTTTTTATAAGTCAATATACACTTTATAAGTCAATACCTTTGCAAATTACAAAGTATATATTAAATTTATAATTTGTAACATAATTACTTTGTATTTAGCAAAATTATTGATTTATAAAGTGTATGTTTTAATAAAAAGACATGTCAATCAAGATTGTTTACATTTATTTAAATACCTAACCAAATGGAGTATAGGTTGATTAGATTTTTACATAAAAATTGTATGGAAGTATTTATAAAACGTGCGAAAAAGCTTCAGTTTTGACAGGTTTCGTTTGTACAAATTTTTAACAACAGTACTCTACCAAAACATTTTTCTTGCTTCTCGTGGTAACCGGTAACAAAGACTAATAAAGTTAAAAAGTTGCTCGGAACTTTTAGATTGATCTCCAGTAAAAAAGTAGATATTCTTGCTTCTTTATGATAAGTAGTGCCTTAATAAAAATTATTGTTAGTACTTATTGCTCTCTCATATCATCATCATCATCAACATCAGGTCTTTTTAGTCTCCACTGCAGGAGCACGACCCTCTCTATACTACTTGAGCCAGTGTATACTTGGCCAGAGCAGCAAGAGGACTTGGCCTACACTCTCCTCGCTGGCTAGACGGGTTGGAGAAGTCTCATTGATGTGTATAAGCTTTGTTTAGCTTGTTTTTCCTAAGTCGCCTTTTACGACATCCACGGGAAGACTTGGAGAATTCTACTCTGGCGGAAACCACACGGCTTACTGCTCTCTCATATATCGTACATAAACTAACACTAATATTATAATGGCGAAAGTTTGTGAGTGTTTGTTTGTTACTTTTCGCGCAAACTGCTGGACCAATTGTATTAAAATTTGGTAAGCAGAAACTGACACCCTGGATTAACACATAGGCTTTTTCTACGGGTAACACCGCGGGGCGGACTTAGTAAATAATAAATAGTCTTATCAGATACTTATAATGAATAATCACACCAGCCGTGTTGGTACAGTGAACGTGCTTACTATGTACAGTAGCAAATATCTCGGCACATTCACACGAGCCCTCTCGAGATACGGTCGATTGCACCTGATGCAATTACGGGGTCGCAGCTGGCAGTAGAACACCGATAACGCCGATTACCGAGATAAAACACACTGACTGGTTAGACATACACCTTTGTTGCTACGCGAACGCTACCACAGATGATTTTATCTCATGGATCCTACTTCTAAAACTTAAATCATACAGGGTGCAATTGAAATCACTAGAAGAAGAAGAAGAAGAATCATTTATTTGCATTATACAATAGATATCAGTGATGTTAGTAAATGTTAGTAGGTATGTACATTGTATAAACCTGCAGGCAGGTATGCAAACATTGTCAACATAAAATTATTTTAAAATGGAATTAAATTTTTCTTTTTGACATACAGTAGGTTTTAAATTCGTTAACTGAGTAAAAACATTTTTCAATTAACCATTTCGTCAGTGTTGTCTTAAAAACTGTACCTTTTAGAGATTTAATATTTTCCGGTAACATATTATACAAATATATACACATATTAAAAAAAATATTTTTGTATATGTCTTTGTGACATACAGGTTGAAATAATCTGTTCATGATTAATAGCTCGTGTTTCTCTTGTGCTTATTTCACTTCTTTTTTGCCAGAATTGTGGGTGAGTCACTACGAATATACAGATGTCCCTAATGTATTGGCTTGGCAAAGGTAAAATGTTAAATTTTTTAAAGAGTGGTATACAGCTATCATCGCGGTAATAATAAGCGGTAATTGCTGCATCCTTAGAAATGGTTTGTCTTAGTCTTCTTAAAGCAAACGTGAATTTGTTTAGTTTGTTGCACACCTGTTCTACGTGAGCCTTCCAGTTTAAATGTTCATCAATTGTAATGCCAAGAAATTTGGTGCTTTTGACTTGTTTAACCTTATTATTATCATAGTTAACTAAAATTGACGGATGTTTAGCGTTATAACTAGAAAATTGAATAAAGTTAGTTTTATTATTAGGTTTAGTATGTCTGATTTTTAATTCCGTAGAATTCTGACAGCTGTCATTTTTTGACATATCAGAGATCATAAACCTTTTTCGCCGGGCTCATTTTTTTTATTAAATTCCAGATTTCAATAAGAGTGTGAACATCTGAGTCTACACATTTTATTTGTTAGTGAATGTAACCATTTAATTTAGTGCGGTGCTTCAAATCAAAAGGGGATTTACAGCGAGTAATATTTTCATCAGGAACAGTTGAATAACCGACATAAAATACGAACAACTGTGAAAACTATTTGATTTAACAAACATACATACAAATAAATCCAATTAGCTTTCCACCGCGGTCAATTTGTGGGTGAATGGCTTATACGTCCTTTCCAGGTTCTTAAACTATCTCCGTATCAAATTTAATCTAAATCAGTTAAGAAAAAAGTTTTTTTCAACAAGAAAAAACTTAACAGAAAGATAACAAATATAATAATCAATGTGACAGTCGTGACGTGACAGCTGATGGCCGCATACTTTATTTTTTAATTTTTGTGCTTCATGGATTACGAAAAAAATATATTTATTAGGCTTTTGGCTAAAAAGGTTGATGATACATGAGTTAGTAGGGAGTGATGCCAGGGAAAGAAAAATAACCTGCTGACTTAAAATTACTTAAAAATATAACTTTGATAATTCGGTATTAAAAAATGTTATAACATTTTTAATATACCAGAAAGTTTAAAGTGTATAATTATCTTGGTAAAACATTAAAATTAATCAAGAATTAAATTTTTTATCGCCCTTATACGCGTTCCCTTTTTAGTTGGAGAACTTTTTTAGTAGCAACACTTATGAAATGTCAGAATTCTACGGAATAAAAAATTAGACTTTAGGTTGTTTGCGTCCATCCATTCCATAACATCGTGAAGTGCTTTGTTTATCTTATGTTCATATGTTTCTTTGTCATCGCATTTAATAGTTAATGTTGTATCGTCAGCAAATAATATAGTTTTATGTCGGATAGAATCTGGAAGGTCGTTTATATATATCAGAAATAGGAGTGGGCCTAAAATACTCCCTTGTGGGATACCTGTTTTACATATTTTAAATTGAGATCTGTAAGTGGTTTTGATTACTGATTTTTGTGAGTGTTTGAATTTTACAATTTCAGTGCATTGTTGCCTATTTGTCAAATAACTCTTAATCCATTCATATGCATTACCTCTGATACCATAGTATTAGCAATAATTTAACTTATTAACATACTCACATAAAGGAAATTTTGTACGGTAACAACGCTACAATTAATGCAGTAATTAAAAAGTATCAAAAAGCAATAAAAATAACCAAAGTATCAAAACACTTCGAGTCGTGCGCGCTCACGAGCCGCAATAGTCTAGAAGAATTTTTTAATTTTACGACTTTGAACGGCATGAAATGTAACAATTTGACACCGGAGTTTTTTAGACTAATTCGACCCTGCTGAGTTCGATTTTGCCCAGTGTCAGACCAATTTCCCCCCCCCTTTTCATTGAAAATATGTCCCTCGCCACGGTTTTCCCCGTTTTGAACAAAAACTGTCAGATTTAGAAAAAAACTGTCAGCGACAAAATTAATCTACATTAAATTACCTACCACACGGTATAAATTTTATTTTTATGGTTTTTGAGTTACGTCTACCCAAATTTCAAAGTTTTTAAGTTTTTCCAATTTTAACTATATTTTCGCTATTTTATAGGAAAACCGCTGAATTTGGAACAAAGTGATGTATGCACTAATCAATCTTGATGTATTAACCTATAATACAAGACCCCATTAACAGTCGTACGACCTTTTATGTACTTTTGACAACTTACAGCGCCGAACTTCCGAACATTGAACAACAATTAACCCTTATAAAAACTACCTACTTTATATTTCGTAGTAAATCTTTTACATGGTGCTAATCAACGATATATATGTACTAAGTAACGCACGTGCTAGTTTACTAAATTAGTTTGAGAAAGTTGTACAGTAAATATGGTCTCAAGGAAATATAAATTTAAGTTTTGGTGCAGGTATAGGGATCTGTTAAGAAAAGAGGCCTCAATTTAGACAATAGCATATTTTAATCGTCATAGATTGTTTTTATCGTTTGATGGTAATACAATTTCTGACGCAATTTTATTAGTACACATATGTTGTAACATTATTATGGCATACTCCCCAACAAAAACAGCTAGATGTGTAAGGTTGCTTCACGTCTCTGCGGCAAATGCAAGCTGCCGTTTTACACCCTGCCTTACAGCCGCATGTATGGAGGGCATTACTGGGCTTGGGAACAGCCTCAAAGGTTACCAGAATGGGCTTGAGCTTAAACCCTTCTTGGTGTTAGCCGTTATCCGTTGGAGACAGCAATTTAATTCTCTTAAAGGTTTGGTAAAGCTATATAAGATGGAGTCCATAAATACAACCGACCAAGCCAGGCACGTTCTTCAAAATTTATACCGTGTGGTAGGTAATTTAACGTAGATCAATTTTGTCGTTGACAGTTTTTTTCTAAATCTAACAGTTTTTGTTCAAAACGGAGAAAACCGTGGCGAGGGACATATTTTCAATGAAAAGGGGGGAAGGGGGGGGGGGAAATTGGTCTGACACCGGGCAAAATCGAACTCAGCAGGGTCGAATTAGTCTAAAAAACCCCGGTGTCAAACTGTTACATTAAATGCCGTTCAACATGAAAAGGAGAAGGCTTTTCAGATTTTTCTTCTAGACTACAAGGTCCTTGGAACTTACTTCTAATGTGAATTCTAGCCCCCAGCGTGCTGAAGCCTTGCTTAAGAATAATGTTAGGCCTTGTGATTCTAAATTTAAATTTAAGCATATTGGCCCCAAAGATATAATAGATGCATTTAAACAGTTAAATTTAAAAAAATCTGAAGACCATTGGGGCATGTCAGTTGCTGTAGTAAGCCATATCATAAATATCATAGCTGCTGATTTAGCTTTTATATTTAACGAATGTATTGATGAAGACATATTTCCTAACCTAATGAAATGTAGTAAATTAATCCCCTTATTTAAAAAAGGAGAAAAAACAGATCCTGGCAACTACAGACCTATATCTATCCTGCCAGTTTTGAGTAAGGTGTTCGAAAAGATAATGCTCAATCAAATGCTTCTTCATTTTAAGACCTACAACCTTTTCCATAGCCAACAATTCGGCTTTACTGGCGGGAAATCGACCACCGATGCGGGAGTAGCACTTGTTACTCATATATACGACGCATGGGAGAACAAAAATGATGGAATTGGATCATTTTGTGATCTCTCCAAAGCATTTGATTGCGTAGATCATCCGACACTTTTGCTTAAATTTCGTCAATACGGTTTTGATGATAATTCAATAAAACTTATAGAATCTTATTTAACAGATAGGCATCAGACTGTTGATTTAAATGGCATAAAATCGCACGGATCTAATGTTAAGATAGGCGTACCGCAAGGTTCAATTCTTGGACCTTTCCTTTTCTTGGTTTATGTCAATGACTTGCCTTACATGGTTGAGAAGCAGGCTGGCATAGTGCTGTTTGCTGATGACACCTCGCTTATATTCAAACTTGATCGACATAGCACAATCGCTAGCGCGGTGAACAGCACCTTGTCTTCCATTTCTGATTGGTTTTCTGCCAATAATCTCATGTTAAATGCGAAAAAGACTCAATGCGTTCGATTTTCTCTTCCCAATGTGAGACAGGGCTGCGTTGACATAATGATAGATGGTGAAAAACTCGATCTTGTTGAAAGTACTACCTTCTTAGGAATTACAATAGACTCGAAACTTCAATGGGGTGCTCATATAACTAAACTTTCAAATAGGCTTAGTTCTGCGGCTTATGCTGTTAGGAGAATAAGACAATTGACAGATGTAGCAACTGCTAGACTAGTGTACTTTAGTTACTTTCATAGTCTTACGGCATACTCCTGTGGGGGAATGCAGCCGATATTCAGACTATTTTTATTTTACAAAAACGGGCAATTCGTGCTATTTACGGGTTAGGATCTAGAGACTCACTCAGAGAATTATTCAAGGAAATAGATATACTTACCTTAGCATCACAGTATATATTTGAAAACATAATGTATGTAAGGAAAAATATTTCCTCATACAATAAAGTAAGCGATTTTACCGATAGAAACTTACGTAATAAGAATGACTTAGTTGCCCCGTTTTATAGGCTTAAAACAATTAATAAGACGTTTATGGGGAACTGTATACTTTTTTATAATAAATTGCCAAAATCGGTCCTTGATATGCCAGACAAAAGATTTAAAACTTATGTAAAAAAAGTACTTTGTGAGAAGGCTTATTATAGGACCGATGACTACCTTAAAGACAAAAAAGTCTGGCTTGAGCTTGACGCGGGTCCCTCTAAAAGTTTGTAATATAGGTTCTCGAAAATGTCATAATTTGGTACATTTTGTACAAACTGAATCTACAACTTGACATTACTTTAAAATTTTAACATTCTAAAAATTAAATTTAAATTATGATATGACATAACAAACAAAACAATGTATTCTCTGTCCACATTAACTTTAAGTATTAATTTAATTGTGAGTTGACGTCCTTGGAGAAGAGGTGCAGTGCAGTTTGTTACCGCTTCTTCTGCACTAGCGCTTTGGAAGCGGTAGTAAACTTAGCTGTAAGTAACTATTTGACGTCAACAATAGTGCAACAAAATAATGACGATTATTAAGAGATATTTTAAATATCCTATGATAATAAAGATATATTTGATTTGATTTGATTTGATCAGTGACCCGATGCAATACAGCTGAACGGCGGGCGCGGCCGGCATACAGAAGAAGACTTTAAGTAACGCAAATAAGGTTGAAAGTCGAGTGGGGACGGGTCGTGTCACACGACGCTTGAGGATAGTATGTACGTTGAAGTAGGAACGAATGTTAGCGTATTACGACGCGACGAAATTGATACTATTGCAATTAATTTCTTTTTCATGAATTTAATGACGATTAGTTATTATAATTGCAGTAATAATATCTATCAAAGAGTCTAACACATGTTTAGAGATTTTCGGTAATGTGAAAATGACAACTTTTGATTGAAGTTTTATTAGTCTTAAATTACTTTGTATCATGGGTATAGTAGATACCTAAAATACTGCCAACGAATTCAATTACACCCTGTATAAGTGTTAATAATCTCGACAAATCCACACGAGTCCTCTCGAGATACGGTCCATTGCACCTGATGCAAATACGGGCCCACAGCTGGCCCAGTGGGACACTGATAACGCTGGTTACCGTGATAGAACACAATGATTGATTAGACACACACCTTTGTTGTCACACAAGTGCTAACTGCTACCGCGGATGATTTTACCTCATAGATCATACTTCTAAAACATAGGTCTACTAGACACAAGCCCTTTTGAGATACGCTCCATTACATCTGATGTAATTACGGGCCGGCAACTGGCTAGTGGGACACCGATAACGACGATTATCGTGATAGAACACACTAACTGATTAGACACACACCTTTGTTGTCACACAGGTGCTACCTCAGATGATTTTACCTCATGGATTCGACTTCTAAAACTTAGATCATATAAGTGTTAATAATCTCGATTTGAGATACGGTCCATTGCACCTGATGCAATTACGGTCCGTCGGCTGGCTAGTAGGACACCGATAACGCTGATTACCGTGATGGAACACACTGACTGATTATACACACACCTCCTTTGTTGCCACACAAGCGCTGCCACGGATGATTTTATGGACACATTTAGATCATGCTAAGGTTTAAAAGTGCCTCTTTTTTCTTTATGGAAATAAATAAATTTAGAAAGATTAATTTTCTTTTTGATTTTTCGATTAAAATTGGATATTGAATTGTGCCGATCAGACCCGAAGGAACTACCCGATCGGCAAAACTGTCAATGTCACAATGAAGCCAAACGTGTAGTGGTTGCTTTGGGTCTCTCTGTCCAACGGGAAGTATGTATGCACAATTAATTAATTATAATTTTTCAAAAGTAACAACTGCCTTCACCCCCAGAGTCCCCAAACACAACCGAATTTGATAACATTTCTATGGGACCACCTTGCAAGTGTACGCTTTGAAACAAAAAAGAATTTTCCAAATCGGTCTAGGCGTCCACAAATACGGTGAAAAAAAAGACCGTGACGAATTGATAACCTCCTTTTTGGAAGTCTGTTATTCGCAAAAAAAAAGTCGCCTTTATGATAACAAAGTACTGCATAAAATTAGGTATTATATTCGTAAATAAGTCGGATCTTCGACTCCCGACTTTTGACCTGTTAACTTTATCATAAAATGTGAAAACAATACGTTTTTCGCATTAAACTTTCGACGGAAGTAATTTGCGCAGGGTTGCTGGAAAAACAACATTTTAACTTCCAAGTTTTGTGGCTAATCGACCAAAATGCTCGAAGTTTTTATTTCTCGACAAACTTACATTGTTATTCATTTGTTATTTCTTGTGTGCCCGGCGGAGTGTCCCGCAATGTGTTAAGCATGTAAATCTTTCGCATAAGATGCTCTATTACGACAAAATCGCGAATCAGCATCAAATTTTGAGGGTATTTATAATTTTTACCCGACTACGGTATATACGGTAAATATAAAACAAAGCTTATAAAGTGTGTTCTTTTCTCAGTCAAAATGTTTACGACAACCCTTTTCCTTTCGAAGAAGTACTCGTATATAAGTACGTATCAAACGGACGTTGGCCTTTCACTGGGTGAAAATTCATGATGTTTATTCAATGAATTTGTGTTTTCCTGTGTAGGTATATTTATTCACATATTGATTCAATAACAGACATAGAAACTTGAATAATAAATTTTTTAAGTTCCGTTTTTTTTTGTTATCTTAATAATTATATTTTTTTGTGTTCCGGTTCAGTACCCAAAGGGTAAAAACTGGACCCTATTACTGTCTGTCCGTCTGTTACCAGGCTGTATCTCAAGTCATGAACCGTGATAGCTAGACAGTTGAAAATTTCACAGAGTATTTTCTGTTGCCGCTTTAACAACAAATACTAAAAACAAAATAAAATAAATCTTTAAGAAGGGTCCCATTAAACAAACTTTGCTTGATATTAATATAGGCAACAGGTAGACGCTTAAAATATCTTAAATATCACAGATCTATATCTTATCTTATCTTAAACCTTTAAACGAGCAATTCTTGTATGTATGTATATATATATATATTTATAAATTTCTGTGATCTCGAAAACGACTCTAACGATTTCGCTGAAAATTTGTATATGGGGGTTTTCGGGGGTAGATAATCGATCTAGATTAGTTTTATGTTTGGGAAAACGCGTGTTTTCGAATTTTCATGCGTTTTTCTTTCCACGCAGAATATGGCCGCTAATTTCGTCGCGTCGACCGCCTTGATTATAGCGCAGTGGTTAAGGATACCGACCGCTAGAAAAAGTGTTACGGGTTCGAATCCCACTCGGTGACTTACTTTTGTTTATTTTTATGTTCAAGTTTATATATAATTTTTTATTTTGTACTGTTTTTAGACAAGTTTAAAGAAATGTAGTTAATGTTTGAGATGTAACCGAGCCAAGCTCGGTCACCCAGGTACTTGATGATTTATATGATAACAACATTTACTGATCTAAGTTTTCTGTTTTTCAGGTATGTTCCAATATCACTACTTCGAAACGTATTCACACATTTTATTCAAGGATCCGTGGGTAAGTATATTTAGTAAATTAAATATACGTCTATTTATTTTTTGGTATTGAGGTAAAACTTGATTACACAAGTTGTGGAAGACGAAAGTACTATTGCATCTCAAAGTGTATGTTTAGTTGGTTATCAAACGATTGAAAACAAATGTTGTCATGTTATGGAAGGTCGTTCCGTAAGACGTTGCTTCCACTAGCGAAAGAATCGCGACGAGTAGACATATCAAATATGTACAATACAATACAATATAAATACTCTTTATTGCACCATAAACAAAAGGAAATACAAAACAGAAAAAATGAATAAGACAGAATTATGATACAAAGGCGGACTTATCGCATAGCAATCTCTTCCAGTCAACCTTGTATCTATGTAGGTAGGTACACCAAATTGCCATCATAACCGCCTTGTGGAAACACGTTTCTAAGTCAGTGTATGACGACTTCCGTGGCGTAGTGGTCACCATGCTAGTCCACCACTCAAAGGTTCCTGGTTCGATCCCCGGTCAGGGCAAGTTGGAAAACGGCCCTTTTCTAATTGTCCTGGGTCTTGGATGTTTATCTATGTATTTGTTGTAAAATATAGTATCGTTGAGTTATAGTATCCCATAACACAAGTCTCGAACTCGAACTTACTTTGATGCTAGCTCAATCAGTGTAATTTGTCCGTATATATTATTTATTTATTATTGTAATTTTGCTAAATGTATATAATTTTTTAAAACTAATATCCGACTTTACCCCCAAACTACACAAACGATTTTGATGGGACCACCTCGCAAGTCATCATCATCCGAGCGTATTTTCCCGGCCGTATCTCATGAACCGTGAACAGTTGTAATTTTCACAGATCATGTATTTCTGTTGCCGCTATAACAACAAATACAAAAAACAGAATAAAATAAATATTAAAGTGGGACTCCACCGGCCCTGATTTTTTTATAGATAGTACGAAACCCATAGTGCGCGAGTCCGACTCGCACTTGGCAGGTTTTATTATTACTAAACATTCTGAGCGCTCACCTATTCTGACTGGAATGGGCCGGGGAAAAGCTTCCCCGGCCGGGCAATTTAAGATTTCCTCAAGCCATTCTATGCATTTCGAAGACATAAATAAAGATGAACATAGTTTGCAGTGAAAGTGCGCTGCCGGCCGCTGCAGCGTATGAGTCGGCGCTAATCTATATTTGTATAAAGTGAAGCCAAGTGTTTGCAAATCTCAAGTCGATCAGTGACAACAGTCATTTGAATGTTTCAAAACAAGCGAGCGTAAGGTTGCTCATTGATTTGCGCATCTACGGGTTTTGCACAACTTATCGCAATCTATGTCCCGTTTTCGAAACAAGTTCGACGGCTGAGCTGGTACACATGGCCAGATGTAATGCAGATGACAAAGTAACGACGTACTTTTCATTGATTTGTGCATCTTTTGCCAGTACACACACACAGTTGCACAATATGTGGAATGGCAAATGTCCCGTTTTCGAAACGGTCGTTGGCGTGAATTGTGCAGATGACCCTTAGTTACGACGCGATCGTCTGGTTTCACATTTGGCACGGTCCAGATCAGTAAAATTATATACAAAATGATTTTTGGACCGTAGACCCGCAGCATAATAGGCTAATACTGATGGGTAATGATAAAAATTCGTTCGGAAAAGAAAAGATTTCAATTTTATTTCACCGATACTTTTCAAAATTAGTATTTTTAAAAATTTTTGAAATATAACTTGAGGAATGTCCATTTGTAAAGTTTCTGAAAATTACCTATCATTTAGGCTAATGGGACAACGTTGTTGTTGTGTTTCGTAGTTGATCAAAACAAAAGAATTATCAATAACTTCATAACCGGATCAGATATAGTCATAAATTCATACAGTAATATGATCTTGTTCGTTTAATTAACAGCCTACAGGAAATTAAATCATATAAAATCATTAAGAAATGAACTCTATGTAGGTATAGAAAACTGAATTTCCTTAGACATTCCTTTCTTCCAAATGCGGGCTAAGAATTCTGAATTATATGTTTTAAACAAGCTTGAAATGACTACAAAAGTGATTCGTAAAGTTTATCGTAAATCTTAAATATTATTTTAACATTGTTCCCGTCTCCGCAACTCTTGGAGTCAGGCAGTCTGGTATTTAGAATTTTATGAATGACACCGTCCGCAGGCGGACATTTGAAATACTGCAATCTGCTCGGACCAGACCGCGTCCGTTTGTCTTTGATCTCCACTGCGGTTACTCTGATAAGCGGTTTTATATACGTCTTGTAAACATTTTACTGTGCCTGTATACCTATGAGAAGGTATATAGGGGATGACAGCTTACCATACCTAGGTTAGTTAGTGGTCATTCTCACATTTAGTCTCTTGATATTTGTGATATCTATCAAATGAACTTGAAAGGTAATCACTTTTGGACGTTTCGACCAAAGGAAAGTAGGTACGTTAATGTGCTACATAATAAAATATTATAATAAACTCTTTAAAAAAAGTACTTATTTAGGCATAAAGTATTGTTTTAAACTGTCATACTTGACCCAAATCTCCCAAATTCCAGAAAATTAAATAAAAAAGATTTACCATCGAAAAGTTTCTTGGACAGTTTAAAAAGTTACAGAGTTGAAAGTTTTGATTTTAAATGTAATGTTTAACGAGAAAAAGAGATGAGATTCGGTCCTCATTACAAGTCCACAAAAACACGTGAAAGCAAGCAGTTGATTTTTATCGGTAATCGTTATTGAAAATGTTTACGGTATTTCCATTGTATTTTTCTGTGCGAGCGTACCGTACCGACCCAGCAAAAGTAATCACGTTCCGTAAATCATTCCGTCTATTATTGGTAATGTTAGTCGATAGATTATCGGTATTTTAAGCAAAACCACTATCGATAGTATCTATTAAATTGGCTTTTTTTGGCATCACCTGTAGGTTGACTGGTAGAAAAGGCCCTGGGCCTTAAGTCTGCCTGTTACAATTTTTGTAATAAAGTTAAATAAAAAAATATCTATGGTTTGTACGTCGTCAGATCGATTGATAATATGGTTGGTTCGCGATAGTATTTATTATTAGTATTGCACTGAAAAAGATAAACCTATCGATAGTTTGGCATTTTCCGTTTAAAACTATTTCTTGTTTGGCAACACTATCTATCAGTCACTATTGGTCACTTTCGTCAGCAAACCGGTGCAGTTCTCGTTTTCGCAACGATGCAATATACTCGTATGCATTTTTACGACTGGCGATTATCGATGAGCACTTTCTATTTTGAGGCTTTTGGTGTGAATGCAGCCAAATTGGCTTGCAATCTGCGACCTGGTTTCGGTTCAATTGCTGTTGGTTATTGTTCAGTGGATTCATTTAGTTAATTAGTGCTGAATATTTTGTATGTAACAGAAAAAAAATCAAATTTTCAATGAAAATTTTCAGTACACTCGAAATTTTGTTTGTTTGTTATAACTTTATTGTACCAAAAAACTAAATAAAGTAAAAAAAAACTCGAAAGAGCAAATATAGAAAAGGGATGGCATATAGGGATTCTTAATTAAAACTTCAGATTCAGAACTTCAGTAGGTGGAATTCAGATCAAATTATTTTTACGACGTAAAACGCGATCTTCCAAAGAACAGTCATTTTCATTTTTCGATGTATGTTCCTTGAGGAAAGTTGTTTAGTATCACGGATTGAATTCACCCTTATAATTTTTTGAATATTTTGTTAGACCTTATATATAACTTAGCTCTTGAGTTTTATACATTAGGACTTCATTTCAATCAAGGGTAAAGAGGTTACGTAATTATAATGACTTACATTATTAGGATTACGGATATTTTCCTTGAATCTAGGCAGAGGCAATATCACAAAAGACTATATATGTACTTAGTTCAGTAGTTTACTTGGAATTTAGCGACTCAGCATTATTCGGGTCAAATCTAATAAACTATTTACGTTGCGATGGATTCAGCCAATGAAATGTCTCTGGAGATCCGGAATCCGGATATCTTTCGGTCGAAGTGGCATTAAAGATTATAAAATTGATGGACGTTGGATGTTGACATATTTAACGATTCTATTAATAATTTTATAAATATGTTAATATTGTATTTAAATTCTATAAATTTTATTATTTAATCATCCGATATTTTAAATTTGTTTTATTTTTTATATTTGTGTAACATTTTACTAATATTTGACGTGGCACCTAATTGTTAATTAATGATAATTAATTATTTTTGTGTCTGTTATTCATTTATATTTTATATATGAACTGTTTAACATGCGAATGCTTTGATTCATGTTAACTTTTAATCTGCGTGAAATTTAAATAAATAAACGATCAAAATATAAATGTCTAGTTTTTGTCGCTAAATGTGTAGGCACGTAGGTATTATGTACGTGTAATTCATAAATTAAGCAGAATAAGTAAATTAAAATAAAATAAATATTTAAGGGAGGCTACCATACAACAAACGTGATTTTTTATGCGTAATGGTACGGAACCCTTCGTGCGTGTGTCCGACTCGAACTTGGCCTATCCCCACTCGGTGAGGGTGTGCGGGAGTTTTTAAAGAGCTAATGCATTTACATACATACATAATATCACGCCTGTTTCCCGCAGGGGTAGGCAGAGACTATGGACCTCCACTTGCTACGATCCTGACAAACCTCTTTTGCTTTATCTACTCATCAATCTCTTCATACATGCCCTTCGGTTACGGGTACTTTTTACCTCTCCTTTTTTACATTGTAACTACTAATGACGGTTTTACTAAAATTAATATGAAGTTCATATTATAAACAGGCCCAGGACCTCCAAACGACGGGAGAGTGTGTTAGCCAATATGCTTAGTAGGCCGTTATAAAGTACACACATTAGTCGTATGGTTAAATACTATTAATAATTCTGTGGTATGGTGTCTATACCAAATGCTCTGTTTCCCACAGGGGTAACAGAGGTAGGCGTAGATGTAGGAGGTTGTAAGTCTCAAACATGTTTTAAAACGGAGTGACGTGTATGACTCTATTAAATAGAAAAGTCTTCTAAATCAATTTATTCTATGCCTAAACCTAAGACAATGCCATTTGATTTTGTAATATTAAGCAACAAACAGGTTAGTTATTACTTTTGACGTTTAGCGAAACCTCATTCTTGCAACATTAAATTTATTTTAAGAGAGAAAGAGACGTAAGATATTTTGATGGGTTATATGTCTGATTATCTGGGAGTAGGTAGGCCTCCTCTTGCTACGATCCTGAGAGACCGCTGCATTTATGCTAATTACTCTCTTTCTATATATATAGAGCGTTCGGCTCATACCCGGAGGTCGCGGGTTCGATTCCCGGCTGGGGCAACGACTTTGTGTTGTTGTCCTGGTTTGGTTAGGACATTGCAGGCTGATCACCTGATTGTCTGATAAGTAAGATGATCCGTGCTTCGGAGGGCACGTTAAGCCGTCGGTCCCGGTCACTGTCTTCGACATTGGTCGTTACCTAAAACCATGTCAGAGGCCTTTAAGGCGGTTTAAAAACTCTGACACTAGTATTAGTCACTAACACACTCGATAAGAAGAAGAAGACTCTCTTTCTACATGTTATCCAGGTTCTAATTTAGATGTTGTGGATTTGAATATATCACAGATTAGAAGTTCCATCGACCTACATTCTACATCGCAGACCTACTTTCTCACTTACGTAAGCCGTAGTTCCTTCGATGCATATGATTTTCACACGGTTTTTCTAGGTTGCGTCGTTAATCTCGATTTTATCGTCTGTGTACTATATCTTATAAATATAACTTCTAAGAAACCCCTGTTAAAAGTGTTTAATATTTTTTAATTGCTTTCTATCTTTTTCTACGGTGATTTCCTTGGACTCTACCCTAAATACCACCACGTAAATATTCTTGGTACATTGCCGTGTGGTATCCGGCAGAGTAGAATAGGACCACCCCAAGTCTTCCGCGGATGTCGTAGAAGGCGATTTAGGAATTACAAGCTAAACAATACTTAGGTATAAACATCAATGAGGCGACATTATTGATGTTTATAAGTATTGTTTAGATGACGGATTTAAGAGGCCTCATTGAGGCCTCCAATCCGTCTGGACGGCGTGGAGAGTGTAGGCCAAGTACTCTGTCTGCTCTGGCCAAGTATGGCTCTGGTAGTACAGAGAGTCGTGCTCCTGCAGTGGAGACTAAAGAACCTGATGACGATGACGGCGATGACGATTTATGGTAAAGCTACTAACACATACTCTAAGTAAATTATAATCACGTCACTAAGCTAAGAGTGTATAAAATGTCCTTTTTAATTAAGTACAAATATTTTAAGGGGTGATTCAGTCAGTCCATCATTTCGAACAACTATTCCCAATAAATGTATATCGAAATACGAAAATAAAAATTTCATTTTCGATAGTAATGATATCACGTGACTACTTCGATATGTATGAAAACCTAAAAAAAATTTTTCTTATTTCAATATACATTCATTGAGAAAAGTTGTTCAAAATGATGGACTGAACCACCCCTTTAAATAATTGTACTTAATTAAAAAGGACATTGTATAGTTCCAAACTTCACGTAACTAATGCCTACTATACTACATAACTTCAAGTAACATACTCCTCGAATGCCTACCCATTCTCACGGTTTTCTCCAACGTTACCTCACTTCGTTAGCATCTGTACAGTCTCCCCATTTGAGGATATTCAAAAATAAACGTGGGCCGACTACCGGCCTGGCTTTGTTCAGATAACGGTTAGACAACGTGAAACTAGGCGCTGGAATACATAAGTAATTTGCTCCTTGTCTCGGCAACTTTTACTGTTACCACAAAATAAATACTAGTAATATGTACTGTTACTACTGATACATACATTAACCGTCCGCTGGAAGAGGCTGTGACATGACGTGACGGCAAATACTCAAACACATTTTTAGGGTTCCGTACCTAAAGGGTAAAAACGGAACTCTACTACTAAGACTCCGCTGATCGTCTGTCTGTCACCAGGCTGTATATCATGAACTGTGATAGCCACATAGTTGAAATTCTCACAGATGATGTAGGTATTTCAGTGGCCGCTATTACAACAAATACTAAAAAAAGAATAAATATTTGAGTGGGGTTTCTCACACAACAAACGAGATTTTTTATAGATAATGGTACGCAACCCTTCGTGAGACTCTCACTTGGCCGGTTATTAAGTAGGTAATAAAATCCTTAAATACATATAATAATGTTTACACCCTTAAAATATAGGTTATTGATCCTATAGGTATAAAACAGGGTCTTTATGCACGGTTGTTACATTTTTAGATAGCGACTCAGCACATAAATATCAACAACTTTTATAATTGGCGTACACTGAGACGACAAAAAAATCGACTTTCTAATACGTAACCGATTAGCTGACTGGACAGTTTGTATAAGAATGTGGAATGTTTTTTTCGGGATTCCAGTGTTGGTCCCACAGGTAAATGTGTTTATATATATATATGTATGTCAACCTTAAATTTCCACAATGTATGCTAGTTTCCCATGCTGGTCTGGAAAAAAACTTAGAATGTACCAGCTGCTTTTCTTCCCGCGCAGATCGTAAAAGCCGATCGAGGGAGTGGGCGAAAATGTGAAACATGTTAATAGGCGATGCGGCTAACAACCCATCACTATATTGATTGCTTTTTCATATTCTCGCCCACCATTATGCTAAAAGTGGCTTCTGAGCCTTGCGGCCCTCGGCTCTTGTCTGCTTAGAGCCGCAAAATTCAAAATGATGTCTGCCCCCTTAGGGATAAAAGCATCATAGTATGTATGTATGTATGTAAGCTTAAGTAGTTGAGACAAAGAAAATGAATATTTCACCTGGTTATCAGCACACTTGTGATCAATAAATCCACAAGGCTAAGTAGACCTTGCTAAGCCAGTTAAAGCGAGGCAGCCATGCAAATTCATTCCTAATTAATTTCAATGTGCGAGTATTATGAATATGTACAGTATTGCTATAAATATTTGTGACTTGGTGACATTTCAACAAACTTCAAAAAAGAAGGATCAATTCGGATATTACTTTGTTATAATGTTTGTTTCATCGGAACTCCGTCATTTATAAACTGATTAAAAATATATTTCATGAAAGCCTGGAAAAATTTTAGCACTTTCTGCGTATTTATTTATTTATATAAGATTAATTTAAAGAATAAAATAGAGCAGCCGCTGTTTAAAATAATAACCCTATTTTGACGTTGGTTATATCGAGACATGATGTTCCTTGGTAAAAGCTGTTGTAATTTTGTATTTTTCATTTATTATATTGTCGTTTATGTTACTTTATTACGTAAACTAAACTGCATTGCTAACTTTGTTTATAACATTTCGATTTTCATTATCAAAATATTTAAAGTACTTAACAAGTTTTATTTGAATAAATCTACTTTGAATGTATGAAATTAATCACCATTATGCAAAACAGCTGCAATAAGCAAGTAGGTATTGCGCAAAATATATGCATAATTCGGGTCACGTTCATCGTCACTAATATGTATAAAAATATGTTAAGGGGGTACCTAAAAAAATAGATGTTTTTTATGTGAGTGTATCGTCCAATTAGGACAGTGAAAAAATCTGAATTAAATATATATTTTAATTGACTATATACCTGAAATATTGATCAGGCTCAAAACATATTAGCATATAATTTTCTCGATACAAAATAAATCCAAAGTTCCCTCTCCTTTTTCTTTATGTGAGTGCAGTACATAAAAGAAGCATGTTTTACCAGCAAATATTTGTTTAAACCAACGACCACTGACGTATCTAGGGAACAGTTAGAATAAAATTATTTTAAAAAATATATTTATAATTTATTAATATCTGGCCACTAATATGATAAAGTGCACGAAATAACCCAAGCACATTGATATCCCCTGCCTCGCTCTTCACTATGTGAAACAGATGTGAAACCCATAAACTTATCCCTTTCGCAAGCGCCGCCCATTCGCCCATTCGATGTTGATGAGGTCGGACGTGTGTCCAATTTTGTCAGCCGCGAAATTGTGATTTTTACGAAAGATTTCCTTAGACACACGTGATCTTTAATTTCGACCATAGTCTTGAAGCAGTAGTGGTGTCGCGGTCTATTTTGCGCGACAAATGAATGCGCCCCGGGTTCGAATCCCAACACGTGTTTTTCAATTTTATATTTTTATTCTCTTTGTTTATTAAGTAACATAGATTAGGTTTTTTTAATAACATAATCTATCAAAATATTACAATATTTTTATATTATTGTGATTTTTAGTAAGAAATTTATTATTTCTTTCTTTGATAAATCTATAACTTCTGCTAAAAACATAGTAAACACATGTCATTAATTTTAATATCATAATTAAATTTAAAAATTATCTTGTTAGCCGCGTATTCTTCTTTCGAAAGATTTTTTTAGGCACATGCAATCTTTAATTTCGTCGTGTAATGCGTAATAATACTGGAATTGTGGTCCATTCTGTGCGTCATTATGAGCGCAGCTTACAGATTCCGGGATCGAATCCTAGCACATATCATACAATTTTATATTTTTTAATATTGTGATTTTTTGTGGGAAATTTCTTATATCTTTTTTTGATAAATATATCACTTTTGCTAAAGAAAATAGTAAACATACATCATCATTAATTGTAATATCGTAATTAAATAAAAAATGGACACATTTTATAATATTTAATTGTTTTTATACTCACTTTGCATCTTACGCAGTAGGTACTTATTTGATTATAATTTGGGTGCAGAAATAAAATGCCTTTACAAACCAATTTTTATACAAGTACATAGTAAAAGTAGAATTTAGAAGGTGCTGTTGTATATGTTACGGCTAGAACTAGGTGCAGCCTGCGATTGGCCGCACCTAGTTCTAGCCGAAATGATAAAGGCTAAACCTAGTTCTAGCCGAAAATAAATAGGATACACCTAAGTGTAACCATCTGAGACCGGGTGCACCTACTTCTAGCCGGCTAAACCTTGGTGTAGTCGCATTTCGGGTTTTAGCCGTAACATATACATACCTATGTCTATTGTGTCAATTGTGTGTGACCGGATCACCGAACCGCACGCACGGTGCACCGCATAGACAATTTTGATCATGTTTTACCCACTCCGCTCCGTAGTCGTCCGTCGCCGCGTCGCGTCGACCGAAGCACGAAGACAACGGCAGCGCACAGCGTTGTATTTGTTTGTCTTTCTAATTACCTACGCGTTTTGTGTTCTAGTTATTGAAATTGCAGATTTTATATTATAAATAGGAAATTATAATTACATTGGTTTTTATGATAATATCCAATCCATAAGTAAAGGCAAAGATAATATAATTACTAAGGTAAGTAAGTTTAATTAGGGTTAGGTTAGATTTCTGTAAAATATTTTGTCAAATTCTTGGGTATATAAATAACCGGCCAAGTGCGAGTCGGACTCGCGCACTAAGGGTTCCGTATCTATAAAAATCAAGTTTTTTGTATGGGAGCCCCCTTAATTATTTTTTTTATTATTACAATGAAAATATAACTGAGTATTTTGTGAATATTTCAAGTGCCTACCTGTTGCCATTATTGACATCGAGCAAAAAAGGGCAAAAAAAATCGTGTTTGTTTTATGGGAGCCCCCCTTAAATATTTATTTTATTTTATTTTTAGTAGTTGTTGTTACAGCGGCAACCGAAATACATAATTTGTAAAAATTTCAACTGTCTAGCTATCGCGATTCTTGAGATGCCTGGTGACAGACAGACGGACAGACAGCAAAGTCCCGTTTTTACCTTTTGGGTACGGAACCCTAAAAACTAATTAATTAGGTAATCAAATGGGAAACAAAAACAGATACTTTTCAAAAGTTAAATTGAAGCAGAAATAAGCGGCCAAGTGCGAGTCGGACTCGCCCATGAAGGGTTCCGTAGTAGCAAATAACATATTATAAAAGTCTTGTAGTATGTTTTTTTAATTTTTATATTTGATTTGATTGAATGAAAGGTAAATTGCCGTTTATGATTTATGTATGACGTATTAAAAACTACTTACTGGATCTCGTTCAAACCAATTTTCGCTGGTAGTTTTCATGATAATGAACATCATATATTTTTTTTAGTTTTATAATTCTTTTATTTTAGAAGTTACGGGGGGGGGGGGGGGCACAAACTTTTTTCCACTTTGGTAGTGTGTCTCGCGCAAAGTATTCGGTTTAGAAAAAAATGATATTAGAAACCTCAGTATCATTTTTGAAGACCTGTCCATAGATACCCCACACGTATGGGTTTGATGAAAAATAAATTTTTGAGTTTCAGTTCTAAGTATGGGGAACCCCCAAAATTTATTGTTTTTTTTCTATTTTTGTGTCAAAACCTTAATGTGGTTCACATAATACATCTACTTACCAAGTTTCAACAGTATAGGTCTTATAGTTTCGGAAAAAAGTGGCTGTGACATACGGACGGACAGACAGACAGACAGACATGACGAATCCATAAGGGTTCCGTTTTTGCCATTTGGCTACGAAACCCTAAAAACAGCTAGCACGTGAGATGAGAAAGAAGAAAACGTATAGTACTTACCTACCTAACTACCTAATACTTTACACTTATATTACAGGTACGTGAATAACTCGTAATTTTATGATGTACGTACCTACATATACATACTTATATGTATGTAGCTAGCTTGACATTATTCATAATGCCCGGGTATTATGAACAATGACACGATTTATCACTTGTTCCATAACATGTACTTACATTACCTAGGCATTGTAAGTCAAAATTGACCGAGACTAGGACTATGACTTTGACTGACTTCGACTTCGGCTTTGACTGACTTTGACTTTAGATTTTACCAAGACTCTTAACTCTTGACTTAGTAGGCATCTACCCGGGTATTTACCCACGCTTGGGTATTTACCCGATATGCAACAGGTATATACCCGTATCTACCCGTTTGGGTGGGTAGATGGGGATATTTATTTAAAATTTAGTGCGTGTCCACTATTTATGTGTAGAAATGTACAAAAAAGTTATTTAATGTATAAAACAATGAAGAAAATAACAAAGATGAAAATCACGGGTGCTATTCATATTAAATATACAAATTCCATCTTGTTTGTTATCTGATTGCTTATTTTAACATGTGATTAGGTCTATAAACATACGGGTAAATACCCGGCATACTGTTTTTTAGGCAACGTTATAACGAGTTGATGGGGGATCGAAGAAGTCGTCGATAAGAATATATTTTGTTGGGTCTACCTTTTATGGTAGAACTTTTTAGTTAAGAATAATAAAATGCATAACAGCGTATGTTAGAAACCTCATTTCGTAGAATTTAGATTGTCATTTCTCATACATTTAGAATCCATAATTTTTAAATTAATATTCATCTTATGGCATAAACTTGATAGCTATAATAATTAAAACGAAGAATCATTATATCGCAGACAGTTCACAGCTAGAATGGCATTTTAGCATAAAATCAATTTCTAAATAAGGCAGAATCGTCATATCTTGGAGTATGTACAGTAAGAATCATCATTTAGCTTAAGGCCATACCCAAATTTTCCGGGGTCCAGTGGCGCCGCCATTTAAAATAAATCAATTAAAAGGAAACGGAGATATCATTTAAAATTATGTCTTGGTCAAGTTCTAGATACCCATACATAGACTTAATGGTCTCAAAGTTCTACGAGATAATAAATAACATAATATCTGATTTTATTCCAGTTAAATTACATAAACATAATACACGCTTTCCACCTTGGTATACTCCAGCTCTTATCAAAATTATAAATGAAAAATTAAAATATCATAAAAAATGGAAAACATACAAGAGAAATAGTGATTTTGAGACATTTAAGTTGTTGCGCGAGAGGCAGAAAAAGGTCCAGTTAAAATGCTATGACAGTTTCATACGAGACTCTGAGAACAAAATAAAACTAAATAGTAAATGCTTCTGGACCTTCGTAAAATCCAAGAAGGCCAATTCTGGTATGCCTGATTCAATGTTCTTTGATGATAAGACAACAACAGATGGTGTTGAAATCTGTAATCTATTTAATAGATACTTTCAGTCAATGTTTGAACCTGAGCGAAATCATTCAACGCAGTCTACTCATTCGGAATCTCATAAATCATCCAGTACTCTTTCTATAGGCTCTATCAATATAACTGTGTCAGATGTAGAAAAACGTTTAAATCAATTAGATATAAGTAAAGGTTATGGACCCGACGGCATACCCCCAATATTTCTGCAGAGATGTCATAAAAATCTCGCTGTACCACTAACACTGCTGTTTCAACATTCATTACGAACGGGAAAAATGTCAGAGATCTGGAAACAATGTTATATAACACCGATTCACAAATCCGGCGATAAACATAACGTAAGAAATTACAGACCAATATCCAAAATAAGTGCTATACCTAAACTGTTTGAAAAAATTATCTATGATAATCTTTACCCTCTACTTAGACCAATATTAGTAAACCAACAACATGGATTCGTGGATAAGAGATCTGTAGAAAGCAATCTCTGTGAATTCACACATAAAATAGTAACGTCGATGGATGAGGGCTTTCAAGTAGATGTAGCATATACCGATTACTCTAAAGCATTCGACAAAATTCCTCATTCTATTCTTGTGCGTAAATTGAGTGATCTCGGAATCCACGGCGACTTGTTGCGTTGGCTTGAATCATATTTGAGACATCGAAGTCAGGCTGTTTTGGTCAAGGGTTATTGCTCTACTTTTGTTCCGATCTCTTTAGGTGTCCCACAAGGTGCTCATTTAGCTCCTCTTCTTTTTAATATATATATTAATGATCTCATCATAATGTTTAATCATAATAATATTATTTTATATGCCGATGATATGAAAATTTTTAGAACTATAAAATCTGAATTTGATTTCGCCGACCTGCAAAACGATTTAAACGCCCTAAATGAATATTTCAAACTTAACGGTCTTCACCTAAACACAGGAAAGTGTAATATAATTACATTTACTAGGAAACTAAAACCAATACTTTATAATTATAAATTAGATAATGAATCACTTAAGCGTGTTTCTGAAATAAAAGATTTAGGGGTAACCTTAGATTCCAAACTTACTTTTAATTCTCATGTCATTAACATTACAGCAAGAGCTTTTCGTATGCTGGGCTTTATTATTCGAATTGGGAAAGACTTCAAACTTTGTTCGACTATGATTCTACTTTTTAATTCATATGTAAGGTCGATCTTAGAATATGCGTCAACGGTTTGGAGTCCGCAATATAAACTGTATATCGACAGCATAGAAAAAATAAATACAAAATTTATCAAACACCTTAAATACAAATCGTCACGCTATGGTTCTGATCTCAATCCAAGGATTGATATAGACATGGCACTAATGGATCGCCGCATTCAAAGAGATCAAATGTTTTTATACAAAATTTTGAATAATCAGGTAGACTCTCCCTTCCTCTTAAGTTGTATAAACTTTAAATGTCCCCGTATTAACTCACGTCATCATAAGTTATTTGTTTTGCAAGATACCCACACAAATTATGCAAGTAATATGTTTTTGAAAAGAGCTTGTAATTGTTACGATATGTTGTTTCAAGAACTGGATCCCTTCATTCTCTCACCTGCTTCATTCAGAAATGGGCTGAGAAGAATACTATCAACAAAGGTGTAGGATATATCGCTATAATTGTTTGATGTATACTTTTAGTTTAGTTTAATTCTTCTTTAACTTATCTTCTTAGTGACCTTTTTATGTAGTTCCTTTACACTGCTCAAAACGTTATGCGTTAGTTATTAGTGGAAACTTTACTGATGTATGTTTAAGTAGTTAAGTTATATCTGTCTGTACAAGGCTATTGTTTGTTTCCCAAAAAAATAAAAATAAAATAAATACCCATTCAAAGTATTTTTTAAACTACTATTTGTAGTTTAAAGTGAGAACGTGAAGCTTTTCTACGCACATTTGCGAAAAACGGCCACTTTTAGCTAATGTGCGTAGAAAAGCTTCACGTTCGCACTTTAAATTATAAACAGTAGTTCATAAAATAGTTTTAAGGGTTATCTAGGGCTTGACCAAGACACAATTTTGAATGATATCTCCGTTTCCTTTTAAATGATTTATTTTAAATGGCGGCGCCACTGGACCCCGGAAAATTTGGGTATGGCCTTAAGTGCTCATATTGTAGATAAGGTGTAGTAAGAAAAATGTGTATTTCATGATAGGTACTGTAACAAATCAATTGCAACCGTTTTTTAACAAACCTAACCTAAACTCCACGGCAAAATTGTTTTTGTGTCTGTGTTACTTTCGTCCTAACTTGAGTCGCTCGCTCGCTCATGTGTTGGTCACAGGAAACCTAACAAACCTAACGTACACTCCACGGCAAAGTTGTTTTTGTGTGTGTGTCTACTGATCGAAAATTTTGCGATCCGTTACACGAAAAAATATGATTTCAAAAATTTATATAAAAAAAGGAGGGAGTACCGGCAAAAAAAATGCTTGGGGGGGGGGGGGGGGGGCATATCACTATACTCAAATTCGGGTAGCACGTTTCTAATGTTGAGCCCGTGCCGTGGTGTAGTCACAGTTCTAACATAACCTAACCTATATTTTTGCCCTAACCGAGTAAACTCGGAATGCTATTTTGTGAAGATTGTAATAATTATGGTTTTCATTATTCCCTGTATTCGAAAAATATCATAGTATGAAAAGGCTGTCTACCTTGTGGTCGCACATAACCTAACCTATATTTTTGCCCTAACCGAGTAAATTCGGAATGTTTTTTTTTTATGTTGACCAACAATATTATCGAATTTAATGACTATGGTATTAATCAATTATTATGCTTTTTTATTAGCGTTGCAGATGAATTTAAGCCATCTTCTTAGAAGGTGAAAAAAATACTCAATAAAAGTAGTACTAATTAAATATTATTGTAAACAAATTATACGAAAGTTAATGTATGTAAATGGTCATTAAACTAAATGAAATTGTGACATGTTAAAAGTATGCTATTGTTCGAATATATAAAAATTCGACCAAATGAAAATTATATTCAATATTTTTATGTATTTGAAATGTTCTATTAAATAAGATTCTGCCAAGTATGTTATGCCAAATGAAATTCGGAGCATTAAGATTCTGCCAGATAGATGGTACCCATTTTGTTCTGAGACCAACCGAAATCGGTAGTTTTGACTCTTGGATGAGCAGTCAAAGATACCTACTCTCTATATATGTATGAGGGTGCTCATATATTGACAACGCATTTGATGTCTGATTGCTCATTTTAACATCTAATTAGGTCTAAAAACATTTGCCAGCAAAAAATATAAACTTACACCTGTCAATTTGTATATTCTCATACAACGGGTAGATATGGGTAAATACGCGGCATACTGTATTGTGGGAAATGTTATAATAAGTTGATGGGGGATCAAAGAATTTGTCTATACGAATATCTTTTGTTCCGATACCAACCCCGAAATCAGTAGTTTTGGCTCTTAGATGAGCAGTTAAAAATCTACTCTCTCTGTATGTTTGAGGGTGTTCATATATTGACATCGCATTTTATATTTTGTTACTCATTTCACCACTTATAAATATGTCTTACGCACCTCCCAGCAAAAAATGAGTATAAGTCAAAGAAGCCTACTTTCAAAGTATGATTAGTATGGTGGTTTCATATACTTTTAAGTCAGATTTGACGTCTACCTGCATTTTAAACATATTATAAACTTAATTTCAAAGTCATCTATATTGTTCACGACGAAATAAATAACTAGTACCTAATGTATACAATGTCCTTTTTTATTAAGTACAAATATTGTAAGGGGTGATTCAGTCCATCATAACGAACAACTTTTCCCAATAAATGTATATCGAAATTCGAAAAGAAATTTTTCATTTTCCATAGTAATTATATCACGTGACTACTTCGATATGTATGAAAACCGAAAAAATATTTTTCGTATTTCGATATACATTTATTGGGAAAAGTTGTTCAAAATGATGGACTGAATCACCCCTTAAAATATTTGTACTTAATAAAAAAGGACATTGTATAGTTGCCCTTTTTTATTGTTCATTTGTAAGAACAAATATATATTTGAATAAGAAGAATAGGTAGGACTAGGATAAGATGTGAAATGTATATAAGTTTAGTTATGGAGAAATAAAGAGTATTTTGTTTTTGTCTTTTACTGTTAGGTACCTTAGACCCAAGCTAGGATAGCTAGCTTTGTTTGCAAGAGAGAAGTAACGTAAGATAGGTACACATTAGAAGTGGGTACTTCATACCCACTTATACAGACAAATAGGTACACTATCTTGTATATAAGTAAATAACACTTGATTTAAAGTTCATAAAACTTACAGGGGTCTAAAGAAATAGGATTGTGTGATTGCTCGCATGCATAATATCGGTCGAAATTAATGCATAATTACAAATTATTTGTCAGAGTTGTATCAACATATAATATTAATCTTTATCCAAATAAATGTGTTATTAAGTAAGAGTAATAAACGGTGAACAAAATTGTCTTTGACATCACCTAATTTCAATAAACATCTTATAAGATAATACAATTTTAAAATAACTCCACGCGGGCGAAGTCGCGGGCAGAGCTGGTTACTCATAACATTCAATCTACCCACCAAATGGGTAGATACGGGTATTTATCGGGTATTTACCCAATGTACCGGGTATATTCCCGAATGGGTTAGACTGGGTATTTAACTATTTACCCACCGCCCATCTCTATGAGCCTTGACTTTTGACTTTGTGATGTATTGCACTGTTAATCCATACCACCTAACTTCCGTGACTGATTCAGGGTATGAAATAGGTATATCACAAACAAATAATTTCATGCATTGCCTAACAGTTATTCAGGCGTTGTAGATAAACATTTCGTAGGAAATGAATTTAACGTAAGTAACGGATCTAGTATATTGTTATGGATGAAGTGATAAATTAGACATTGTAATAAATGTCCGCGCCGTGTGAAAAATGCCCAATATGAGGAGGCAGTTGTGGTAAAAACTTTTAAAATTATCAAATAGTCCGGGCAATATCATAATACCTAGCCTAGTGAAGAATTAAATTTCGACCTAACAAGTGCAACGAAGGGTGGACTATTGGTTAGGTAGGTGTATTGTTTTTACAATGACAGTTATTGCATATCTGCGAGATAGGTTCGATCCTTACCGATAAATGTTTCGTTTTTAGGGTTCCGTAGCCAAATGGCAAAAACGGAACCTTTATGGATTCGTCATGTCTGTCTGTCTGTCTGTCCGTCCGTATGTCACAGCCACTTTTTTCCGAAACTATAAGACCTATACTGTTGAAACTTGGTATGTGAACCGCATTAAGGTTTTGATACAAAAATAAATAAAAAAACAATAAATTTTGGGGGTTCCCCATACTTAGAACTGAAACTCAAAAAAATATTTTTCATCAAACGTGTATGGATAGGTCTTCAAAAATTATATTGAGGTCTCTAATATCATTTTTTTCTAAACTGAATACTTTGCGCGAGAGACACTTCCAAAGTGTAAGTAACTTCTAAAATAAGAGAATGATAAAACTAAAAAAATATATGATGTTCATTACCATGAAAACTACCAGCGAAAATTGGTTTGAACAAGATCTAGTAAGTATTTTTTTTTAATACACACGTCATAAATCATAAGTGGCAATTTACCTTTCATTCAATCAAATCAAATAAAAATCAAAAAAAAAAACATACTAAAAGACTTTTATATTATGTTTTTTGCTACTACGGAACCCTTCATGGGTGAGTCCAACTCGCACTTGGCCGCTTATTTTTTTTATTATATTATGTGGATATTAAGTTTGTTAAGTAGGTATAAAGTGAAAAATGGCGCTAACAATTTTTTTTAGGGGAAGGGAGTCATTAATTGATGATTTTTTTAAAGATTTGTTTGAATGGAGTGGCATCCAATATTTCGAATACGTAATTCATTATAAAATGTCTATATAAAATATAATACTTTTCTGTCAATTTTTAATATACATAATATATATATCAAATTCTTGTATATTTTAGATCTTTGTATCAAATACGAAAAGATATAGGAAAATATTTTGAATCATAACTTTAATTTACGCCATCTATCACAAAATTTTCGACGACTGATAACGACTTATCACGTTCGGTGTCGGTTCTGATAGATTTACGGAGATGGCGCCACTATCTTTCGATTCAATAAAAGAAAGCCAGCGAAAATGAGAAAGCTGTATCGGAAACCACGACTGGAGACGAAGCGGGGAAGGAAGGCGTGGCTTGTGATTAGGTATTTTCGACTCATGACTGCCCTTAATGTCAAACTTTTCAATGACGGCCCATATTTCGCAGCTATATGTTGGGTATGTTGGATATTTTTTTAACCCTTTAGGTTAAAAAAATAAACTTTTGTTTCTTAACGCTCACCACCACGCTAAGCGTGGCCTTTGGGCCTAACGGCCCTGGGCTTTGTCTACCCCGTCAGGGATATAGACGTGAAAATGTATCTGTATCTGTATACCCAACATATTTACTCAATAAATGAATAAGCTAAAAATCAAAGGAGTTTTACTTAGTAAATACTTACGTAATGTACTTAGTAAATGAAGCAAAGAATCAAAGGATTTTTAGTTTCATTTGCTAAGTAGATTCTTATGCCCAAGAGAAATACCGAAACTGGTGCGGGTCACACACACAAAGACGGCGCGATGTTTGATTTTCGTGGAACAGGCTACCAATTCAGTAGTATTTCTCTACGTAAATTAAGACGTGTTAATAAAATGAAAAAAAAAATGGACTATAAAACACGGTGTTTTGTAAATCTTTTCAAATATTTTTTTGTCTTACTTGACTTACCAGACAGGTGATTTTACGATTAAATGTCTATCCATTATGCAAAATCTAGACTAGTTTAGTTAATACTTTTTTATTAAGTTAAAATTTGAATGTTACAGTAGACTTCAATTTTATTTTATAAGTAATTTTTAAGATATTTGCAAAATCATGTGTGAGTATGTAATTAATTTCGTACATGGAAAAACAATAATTACATTTACATAATGCGTATTCGTCAGCCCACGCAAAAAACAAACAGATATTTCACGGAAGTTGATTGCGAAAAACCTAGGCGGGCGCGGCTCAACACATTGACGTAATCTCATTAATTGTAATTTGTATGGAGATGCACCCGACGCGCCTCGAGGGTTAAGGGTCCTCCCCGCGCTAACGACCTTGAAAACACAAAAAAATTAATTTCTCTTTCTGTAAGTGAGATTATCAGAAACCCTCGTACAACTTTTTAGCTAGTATCCTTAAGTTTCATTAGAACCTCGAAAATTATTGAAATAAGATACCCTGAATTTTCCTTTGCAAAAAATACTAATAACCGGCCAAGTGCGAGTCGGACTCGCCCATGAAGGGTTCCGTAGTAGCAAATAACATAATATAAAAGTCTTGTAGTATGTTTTTTTAATTTTTATATTTGAGTTGATTGAATGAAAGGTAAATTGCCGTTTACGATTTATGACGTATTAAAAAAAACTACTTACTAGATCTCGTTCAAACCAATTTTCGCTGGTAGTTTTCATGGTAATAAATAACATATATTTTATTTAGTTTTATCATTCTCTTATTTTAGAAGTTACGGGGGGGGGGGGGACACACTTTTTCCCACTTTGGAAGTGTCTCTCGCGCAAAGTATTCGGTTTAGAAAAAAATGCTATTAGAAACCTCAATATAATTTTTAAAGACCTATCCATAGATACCCCACACGTATGGATTTGATGAAAAATAAATTTTTGAGTTTCAGTTCTAAGTATGGGGAACCCCCAAATATTACTGTTTTTTTTCTATTTTTGTGTCAAAACCTTAATGCGGTTCACATAATACATCTACTTACCAAGTTTCAACAGTATAGGTCTTATAGTTTCGGAAAAAAGTGGCTGTGACATACGGACGGACAGACAGACAGACAGACATGACGAATCTATAAGGGTTCCGTTTTTGCCATTTGGCTACGGAACCCTAAAAACGGCCATTTTTGACTCTTTTTGTAAAGGTTTCTAAACCGGATAGTATTTCAATGACCTTCGAGGTTCTAATGAAACTTCAGGATACTAGCTAAAAAGTTGTACGAGGGTTTCTAATAATCTCACTTACAGAAAGAGAAATTAATTTTTTTGTGTTTTCAAGGTCGCCAGCGCAGGGAGGAGCCTTAGGCCCAACACAGACGACAGACTTTTTGTCCGATCGAGTCTGCGGCGCACAAATAGTCTGCGTGGCGCGCAAAAAGTCTTTCGCGGATTGTTCACGGACTCAACACACACGACGCACATTTTGAATCATTCTGTCGGCAGAACTGTAGGGACGGGACACGTACAGTTTTACACGCCATGGAAGTGCAAAGATTGTGATGTATTATTTTATACTTGAAGTACAGAAAAAGAAGAAGAAATAGAAAATTTTGGGTACATCCTATACTTTCGGAGAGATTACTAAAAGGACAATTCCATATGAAACATGCAATTCCAAAACAATATCCGGACAATTTTTTCAAATTTTATAAAATTTCTATTAATACTTTTAATGAGTTACTATTTATTTTAAGACCAACTTTGACACATTCGGAAACAATAATGAGAAAGTGCATTGGTCCAGAAGAAAGGTTATACTAGGCATGATACTCGGATTTTGAAGTATCATAAATTGCAGGTCTGATTTGTATTTCATGAATTAACATCGGTACATCTATCTCTAGCGCCATGCTATAATACCGCGCACGTCACGTCCACCACTAGCCGAGTGAAGGTCACAGACTAAAGTGCGCGACGTCTGTGTTAGCGCGAATTGAAGCATACGTTGTATTTTTTTCGCACACTTTTTGTGCGGTGTGGCGCGGCGCGGCGCGGCGCGGTCTGCTAAAATTACACGGATTTTTTGTGCGCCGCACTTTTTGTGCGTCGTGTGTGTTACTGCATGTAATTCCATAGGTTCTATTTTCACAGACTAAAAGTGCGGCGCGGTCTAGTCTGTCGTCTGCGTTGGGCCTTAAGGATAACAGTCCGAATCCGACTTGATTGGCAGCGGCCCGGGGGCTACCCCAAAAGCGGTAGGTACGCAAGACGGACGCACACTGTTCCAAAAACCCTTCGAACCTGACATTTTGAACTAAGCTCAGAATGTGACGCGTTTCGTTATTCTAAACGATAAGCAAAAACTCCCGTGTGGCAATTCCTTTTAGTTTTGGAGAAAACTTAAACTAAAGTTGTTCGATTTTTTTAACTTAGAAAGTAAAATATATTTTTTTCTACCAGAACAATTACTTTATTTGCCCAAATTTTCACATCAATTTATTGAGCGTTTAAACCTGTATTTTACTATTGCTACCCCTAGTCGAAAATGTAAGCCTAAAGCGAAATAATAATATTTTTCAATAAAACGGTTTTATTTAATATCTATTATAATTCGAGCTATTAGCACCCAAATATCTATTTAAAATGTAGAGAATTAGGCTGTTTATCTTTGTATAAAAAAGCAGCTGCTAATTCCGTGGGATCTCGGAGAAATTCGATTCTAAATATTTCCTGACTCCGAACCCCTGAAACTTAGAAATAGCAATATTTCATATACGCATTTGCTATGAACTTTTAGTAAGGACTAAATCTAAAAATACATTGGATTGAACGATTTTTATTGTATTGTATTTTTTAGATATACTAAAGAGCGGAAATTTTCCTTAACATTAGCAAATGTGGCAAAATATTATATTTAATAGCTATTTTTTTTTCTTATATATTTCAATTTAAATTAAAAAGTATTGTTGGTCACCGTTTTAGTATTTATCTTTTTCTTGCAAAATTATCGATTGTTGCAAGCATAATTTTTTTGTTATACGTCTTCTAGCACCTATATTAGGTTATATCATTTAATTAATTTGATGAAGGTGTGACGTGGGAAGGGTGGGAGATGACCGCAAGTACACGAGGAGAAATTAGCTCTGGAAAAATCGAAGCTTCTTCGGAAATGAGTAGTGGAAGTACTATCTCTTTCGTAGTTTGCGTTTGGCAGTTTATCGCGAGTTTGTTCCATCGAATTTGTTTCACTTTCGGAGAAGGAAAGGTGCCGGCTATGCACTATCCACAGCATCGCAGGCGGCGGCATGGGTTGGAAACGGCTCCATGACGCCATGCCTACATTTCTCTAGGCTAGATGTATTGACGTGGGGTTTTAGCTAACGCCTAACGAGGGTGGACCCCTTCCCACGCCGCACCTAGCCCTTCATCAAATTAATTAAATGGTATAGGTAACCTGATATAGGTATTAGAAGACGAATAACTAAATACTTATGCTTGCAATCTAGGATTTTAATCTGACGACGTCACAGTTCACAATCGATAATTTTGCAAGAAAAAGATAAATACTAAAACAGTGACCAACAATACTTTTTAATTTCAATTGAAATATAAAAGAAAAAAAATCCTACTAAATATAATATTTTGCCACATTTGCTAATGTTAAGGAAAATTTCCGCTCTTTAGTAGATCTAAAAAATACAATACAATAAAAAATTGGTTGTTTGTAAAGTAGGTTTACGATCGAGATGTTTACGTGATAACGTCTTCTGGCAGCGCTCGAGATGAGACGGGAGATCGGTCCGTCTCTCTCTCGTTATACCTGCGATCGCGCTCGTGAGGTTTTGGTGTGACACAAGTTTCTGAACATGTCACCCGACTAAAACGATTTTAAAGACGTTATCACGTCAAAATCGTTCAATCCAATGTATTTTTAGAATAAGACCTTACTAAAAGTTCATAGCAAATGCGTATATGAAATATTGCTATTTCTAAGTTTCAGGGGTTCGGAGTCAGGAAATATTTAGAATCGAATTTCTCCGAGATCCCACGGAATTAGCAGCTGTTTTTTTATACAAAGATAAACAGCCTAATTCTCTACATTTTAAATAGATATTTGGGTGCTAATAGCTCGAATTATTATAGATATTAAAATAAAACCGTTTTATTGAAAAATATTAAAATTTCGCTTTAGGCTTACATTTTCGACTAGGGGTAGCGATAGTAAAATACAGTTTTAAACGCTCAATAAATTGATGTGAAAATTTGGTCAAATAAAGTAATTGTTCTGGTAGAAAAAAATATATTTTACTTTCTAAGTTAAAAAAATCGAACAACTTTAGTTTAAGTTTTCTCCAAAACTATAAGGAATTGCCACACGGGAGTTTTTGCTTATCGTTTAGAATAACGAAACGCGTCACATTCTGAGCTTAGTTCAAAATGTCAGGTCCGAAGGGTTTTTGGAACAGTGTGGGACGTAACTGCGTATCCGCGTTTCAGTGTTGAGCAACATTAAGCGTAATTACATTAAGGGTCCTACCCGCGCTAGCGACCTTGAAAATACGAAAAAATTAATTTCTCTTCCTGTAAGTGAGATTATTAGAAACCCTCGTATAACTTTTTAGCTAGTATCCTTAAGTTAGTACATTAGAACCTCGAAGGTCATTGAAATACAATACGCTGTAGTTTCCTTTGCAAAAAATACTAAAAACGGCCACTTTTGACTGTTTTTGTCAAGGTTTCTAAAGCGGATAGTATTTAAATGACTTTCGAGGTTCTAATGTAACTTAAGGATACTAGCTAAAAAGTTGTACGAGGGTTTCTGATAATCTCACTTACAGAAAGAGAAATATTTTTTTTTTGTATTTTCAAGGTCGCTAGCGCTGGTAGGACCCTTAAGCCTAACGTATGATGATAAAATCTAATTTGGTTTGACATAGAAATAGATCTTCACTATCGTATGATTTTATTGAGTAACCGTACTGTCACTTTCAAGCCACGTCCAAGCCACGTGTACCAGTATTTCTTTAAAACAGCCAAGATTTTCTTGGAAAAATTTGGTTCGATAGTGAAAGTACGCTGTCAGCATCTGCCGTTTTAATGTGAATCGGCACTTAGAGAAAAAGTTCCCAAAAAAAACCGAGTATACTTCCAGATGAATATTTATGAATTATAATTCATAAATATTCAATTATGAATATTCAGCGACGTTCAAAACAAAGACAAAGAGATGTTTGTAAAAAATCAAAATGTCAATGCGTAGTTTACTGTGACATTTGAACGAGCTGCAAATGCCGTGACATCTCCCATACGGAAGACGGAACTCATAATAAAATACCATATCACCGTGATTAATGTAATCTCATGCGCAGACGAGGTTGTGGAGGCTGCATTAAAAAAAATCTTTGTTAATATTGCTACCTGTTGAAATCCTTTGTTTTGTTGACTTAGCAGTATCTTATACCTTTAAACGAGCAATTCTTGTATGTATATATATTTATTTGTAAATTTCTGTGATCTCGAAAACGGCTCTAACGATTTCGCAGAAAATTTGTATATGGGGGTTTTCGGGGGTAAACTATCGATCTAGATTAGTTTTATGTTTGGGAAAACGCGTGTTTTCTAATTTTCATGCGTTTTTCTTTCCACGCAGAATATGGTCGCTAATTTCATCGCGCCGACCGCCTTGATTTTAGCTCAGTGGTTAAGGATACCGACCGCTAGAAAAAGTGTTACGGGTTCGAATCCCACTCGGTGATTTCCTTTTTTTTATGTTTAAGTTTATATATAATTTTTTATTTTGCATTGTTTTTAGACAAGTTTAAAAAAGTTAGTTAATGTTTGAGATGTAACCGAGCAAAGCTCGGTCGCCCAGGTACTTCGCGTGTTAAATGCGTGGTTCACCCGTGCGTTAGTTGTTACTGTGAACTTAGTAAATAAAACATCTATGATACTTGTACTTGTGTAACGGGTAAAAAAAACCCTGTAATCGTTGTGCGTTAAGATCCTAAATAAGATTTTGTAACACGAAACAAGCGGTTACTCCAAAAGCGGTACGCAAGACGGACGTTACTGCGTATGCGCGTTTCATTCTCAAGCAACAATGAACATTAATACATAATTATAAAGTCTAATTTGGTTTGACAAAGAAATAGGGCGTCACTATCGGATGACTATCGTATTAGTATATGAGTAACCCCCTGGACAGATTTTTGATGTGCTTGATCACACCAGTGTGATGTTTGTAGCGCGCCGCAGACAAATCAAACCATTTGAACGTAGGTACCAACTGTATAAAGAACACAAAGTGCCTCGGCGCGCGCGCATCAATATGCTAACAGCACGTCTGGCTGTGACATGGCCCTGGTCGCTCAGGATTTATGTGGAGTCGACATTGAGCCTACTCACCGACGATATGCTTAACACTTATTGCACATGTCTACATTGCTTAGTTCTCCAATTTTTTCTTTAGGGTTGGGACTCATTTGGCAGCACGGAACAGAACGTTTTTATGCTGTTATCCTTTTCTGTCGCTCAGGACCGTCATTTGCGACGGAACGCTTCAGCACCACTCTCGTTCTAGCAAATTACGGTTCTGAGCGACAGAAAAGGATAACAGCATAGAAAAATTCTGTTTCGTGCTAACAAATAAGATCCAACCCTTACCTAACCCCAAATCCTCTGGCCAAGTATGGCTCTAGAAGTACAGAGAGGGTCGTGCTCCTGCAGTGGAGCCTAAACTATTATCCGCTCTCACTTGTGTCTTGAGAGGATATACGTAACAGAGAAAGGGCAGCAGCGTTTATGCCAACTACTGCTATCACCAACCCGTCTAGCTTGGAGATTGTGGGCAAATCTTGACATTATTGTGACAGGCCTTTAGTCCAGCTGTGAACACATATAGGCTGTAATTAAGTTATTTTTACACTTAAGAGATACTTGGAGTCCTGATAAGGATAAATAGATTACATTCAAATAATCTATTTATACTTTTGGTTGATGACCACTTCCTGATTTATGATAGGTATGTATATTCGATGACTTTTAATGATGACGCTTCGAAGACTGATATAATAAAGTTTAAAACCATCGAAGTGGAAGCCTGATACTACACTTGTATTTTAACATCAACATCAGGAAGTGCTCTCAGCTCTTTTTTAAGAATCCTTTGATAAACACCTTCTTGAACATGTTCTGTTGCGAGGATGTCATCTGTCAAAAGGCTCCTTTGAAAGCGCCGGCATTCCCGTACGAACAATTGCCAAAGGCTCGCATCTCCGGGAAGATTGGAGCAAGATTCTAAGAGCTATTTCCGCTTCCGGGAACCGTCCCATCCAGTGAATGTCTATGACTGTAACCTCAATAAATACAAATTGAGCTCTACCACAATATTTCGTAGGACGGGTATTAGGAATAACTATTTTAATATTTACGTTTTAGTCTAATGGTCAAAGATTTTATTAAATCTTTTTGATTACTTATGCCGCTGATCTTTTCAAAGATTTGCTTGACCCAATTCGTAATAAAACTTTTACCCAATACATCATTTGATTGATCATCATTGCCTTGAAACTGGATAACGGGCAGAATTTCATTCGGCACTCTCATAGTTTTTTTCGGTATACTTTTAACTTCGTGTCATTCATTTTGACGCTATAGCTATAGGTTTACTGACATAAAAATAAATTTTTCCAGCGAACAAGATAAAAAGAATTGGTTTTGTTTTAATGTCAAATCATTTACTTACATCTTCTAAATTATTTCATAAATCGTAACGCAACATTGCATTAATTACAAATTAACGTATAGTTCGTATACGTACTCTCATAACCGCGTAACAAGTCTAACCACTTAATTTTACATATTTACATGCAATAGTTACATAATTTTTTATGTTGTACCGGTTACCGGAGACTCTATTCTGCTGAGAGTACATGGCATCCGACAGAGTCTGTTCTTCATTACTTTCGACTGCTTACGGAGTTACACACACGAAAAGCAAACAACGAACAAACCTACAAACTCGAGTTGAAAATGGAAACACACTATCACGAATCAATAGCTACTCTTACCGTGATGGTGGCAGTGGAGGACGTAAAGGATTCAAAATACTGATGTATATTCTCACCCATTCCCTAGATCTTACGATCCCTGAGCGAAGAACCCACCCAGCATGGAAAAATAATGAATTATGTGCGATATTTAAGTGGCTTTACGAACGCCAAGAGTTGCCAAAAAATAAAGACATTTTAAATGAATAATAAGTGTAAGTTTAGACAGGTCTTAATTTAATGTTGGACTAGGCTTAAGTTCAGCTTTTATTTTTTAAGTCGTCTTATTCGACATCCACGGAATACTTGTAGTGGTGCTATTCTACTCTACCTCACAGAATAGTACCGCAGACGTTTGTTTAAGTAAGTTATATGTAGAAATTAAAATGTTGCGAAATTTATGCAAACTTATCACTAGAGTGCAAATCTGCGATTTCATGCTCTTTTGTTGCAAAACCGAGTGGCATTCTCACACGTCGGCCGTCAGTGATGTCATGTATTGACTTTAATGATGACTTGACGAGGTTAAGCAATCCGGAAAACGAAGCAAATGGTCTGTCATTCCGTTTAAAAGTAGGTCGTCGCTGAGAACATTTCCCATAGATTGATACCTTTAAATTAAACAAACCTTTTGTTTTGCAATAGATAGATTATGATATTTATGATTTATGATATACATCTACGTATCTCATAGAAACCATTCAAATGAATGTATTTATAAAATAACCAGAATGTAATGTTACAAGAAACCATACTTACAACACCGTTTACACATAACGACATCGCTGTCCTAAATAAAATATGGAATGTAGGGCAAAGCAGTGCAAACTGGTATTATTTCTGGAGGCTCAGCAATTTTCCGTTCCCTCGAACTCGTTATTATTCTAGTATCTCGCATGTGGCTCCAGACCTTACATACCCGTTCATATTACATTTATAGCGCCGACCACACAAATGCCACTAGCATAGAAGGATACTTCTACCTCGCCTCTTGTATGCTTTTCAGTTGTAAATGCATTCTCGTCTTTCGAGTTGGGTTCTTCTTGCAATACGAGATTTCGCGGCCTTGTGGAACGATGACTATCCCACAGCCAGGCTGCTTGATCACTTGGCACATTTTAATCGTGATTTGAAGTTGTTATTTTATGACATAATCATATTAAACACATTATAAATCTTACACAAATATGAATAAGATATTTCAACGTCTGTTATTTTGGTTCAGTCTGTCGGTTCAGCCGCTCCTTCCTATCGCAACCGGATAAAGGTAGACCTTCCGGACAATTATGTTAAATAAAAAAAAAAGAATAACAATAATAATTTCTGGAATCGTTTCGCATCGTAAATATATAGTTTTAATTAAAAAATATAACTGCTAACATTATACCTATCTAACTAGTCACAAATCTGTGTTACAAAACTTACACAGATTTGTTCGTCTCTTATACGTCTTTATTTTGCTCCGCCTAACTAGTAACATTTACAATGCGATTTTGACCTTTATGTGTTGAGAATAAACGGTCACGGCTCAACTTAGGTTTATCTACGTAATATAAAACAAAGTGGATTGTATTCATCGTTCTTTATTTTAATAATAAACGCTAGTATGAACTGTACGTACAGGTGCTGCAGTATAAGCCAGATAAAATATGATTTTAAAACAATACCTCCGCAAAAATAAAACAATATGTAGGTATTATTGTATTTATTGTGTACATGGCAAAAACTCAAAAACCTATAGCAAAACATATACCTTGTACAAATAAGTGCCTACATGTATACGGTACGCTTCAAAAATGGGATCATAATCTCTCATACTAATATAATATATGAGAAAATATGACTCCATTTTTGAAGGCTGACCTTACATATTTTACAGGTAGTATGTATGATGCATAAAAATCGTAGTATCAACATTTTTATTAGTTACTAGCCGAAGCCCGCGACTTCGTTCGCGTGGACTTAATGTCTCTAGAAAATGCTCATCAGGCTGAACAACTTTTACTAAGGCGGCATTTTTATATCTCTTATAGTTTAGCTGGACCATTATGGTTCTGCATCAGGCGTCCCATTTTCCAAAATCATTTATACCCTATATGTTGCCCAGGCTTAATAGCTATATAACAAAAAAAGTTTCATTCGAATCCGTCCAGTATTTCCAGAGATTAGCGTGTACAAACAGACAAACAGACATACAGACAAACAGACAAACAGACAAACATTTTTTTTTAAATTCTTACTCTATTACTACGTCTCCATCGCCCCCAATATTTTTTTTGGAAATATATTTAATGTACAAACACACTTTTTTTACTCTTTTATTATATGTATAGATTTATGGTCATAAAATTGCGAGAAAGCATCCAATGCTTTCTCGAAATTCCCCTTCGCATTCGACGCAAGTCAAGACAATCTTATTCTGTATCATTTTCTCGTAAAATAACAAATCAGTATCATTCATCGTATTTTTCTTCGGGTCATTTTCCTTGATCCTTTCAGTCGTAACGAATTCGTTAGTCGGGGTTGCCCTGGGGCATTTAACTGAGTTTCTAAGACACGTATAACCTTCTATATTTCTTGTGGATATTACTTATGTTTAATATGTCTTATAAAGCCTTTAGTGGCATAAAGTCCATTGTATCAAAATTTCCACTGTATCAAAACGTCCGTAGCATTAAAACGTCTAAAATATTGAAATGTCCATAGTATCATTATGACTATTATTATTTAGGTATAATGATCCTTTTTTAACCCCCGACAAAAAAAGAAGTTCGACGCTAATCATTAGCGTCGAACATTAGCGGCTAATGTCTATCTGCCTTGTAGCGTCAGCGCTAGAAAGGATGGACCAATTTCGATTGGTCTTTTTTTACGTGACGCAAGTTCCCTTGCGGTGGTGCTAGTAGCTATGTTTAATAAAAATCGGTTCGGCCGTTTGAAATTTTTAAAGATATCGCTTGCAAGTCGAGGTTTTTGGAGTTTGCTTGTCAAATAATAGATGGCGCTATCTATACTTTACTTTGGCGATACGGATTAATTCTACCATTTATTTCCTTCGCCCATCACTAGATTGCGTCTACATATGAAACTATTTAAAAGATGGGGAAAACTATTTACAAGATGAAACTTTTTTAAATTTGCCTTGCAAATAAACTTGTCCTTAATCTAAATATCTGAAGATTGATTATCAAAGGAATACGTATACTTACTGTAAGACATTTAAAGGTCAGTAGTCTCGTAACATATTTCGTGCAAACATTGTGTGCTTCAAAGCCATTCCCATTCTGTCCTGCGGTTGGTTCCAATCACAGACAATCTTAGGAGACAATCGATCGGAATTGGAGCCGGTTTCTTGCGCCTTTATTGTTTATCCAAACGGCACAAGGACGTATCTGCAGAGACACATGTCGATTATACGCCAGGTATGTCTTAATGGCCAATAACTTTATCACGCACGGTCGGATGTATCAGGCGAGTGCGTCATCTGGAATTAGAATGGAAATTAATATTTCTAGCCAATTACTATGTTTAGCTTTCATGCTTAGAATAGAAAAGATAACTTAGGTAATGACTATACGCGCTAGAAATGCTACTGATCATCGCTTGGCTTCGGATGCAGATTTTTCTGTAGAGCTATGAACATTTTTGGGAAAGAAGTTCATTTCTGGACGGTACGGACTAGGCGAAAAAAAGTGTTAGATTTGTCCGTCACGTTTTTTCGTCGCATACTTTATTAGGGTCTGAAATATGGGCTTTTTTATATAGGTGCTTAAATTTTTGTAACTTCGTTACAACCGAGTGTTTCACTACGATCTTTTATTTTTCTTCAATTTTCCCATGATCTTATGCGATTAGCTTGTTTGGTTTATGTTGAAGGGTAAAAAGCTTTTACTCACTCATCACTTGATGAGTGAGTAAAAGCTAGATCACGCCACCTCGTTCGAGTAGGCGAGATCATCCACGTAATCCCTTGCCTTATCTTTTACCCTGAATCACCAAATGATCAAAAGTTTGCGTAAAACGGCACGTACAATATTTTATCTGATTCTGCATACTTGACTCAGCAAAACCAGGTTGAATTAATTTCATTAATTATAGTAAATTAGACCAATTGGGCCTTCTTCTTACACAATCATCAGCTTTTGTCTCCTTATGCGTCCCTAAGTGAATAGTATTCATCGAAGTTTTGCACAGTTACACCTTAAACATCCACCGCAGTTCTTGAGTCTACCAGAGACCAACATCGCAAAAATTTTGACGAAATATCTGGCTTAAACCAAAATTAATCGCATTGGTAAGTCACATAACAACAATACCTTTTCTGCCAAAGTCTAGAAATGTATTTATTTTATGACCTAAAATATCCATCTTCCTGCATCACCAATTGTCTACAGACTACTTTAACATGCTTCCTGATTGATATCATAGTCATAAAACAATACGGTGATACGATGACACTGAAGATAGATCATGCGCCGACGTAATGTATTGTCGACATACAAATTATCGTGGACTAACGTGCTGTGAAAAACTGTCAATAGTCCATTCATCACATAGCAATATTGTAATTTAGCAATTTATCAATACATCAGGAAACATTCACTACATAAATATGAAATTTGTGGCACCTGATTTGAATCATTTGGTAATTAAAAAATCTTGGGTCATATAAAAAACGCAGGGAAAAACAAATATTGTTTTACTTCCATCGACGGAAATTAATTAATTTGATGAAAACTGAGTAATTTTAATAATAAATTTACTGCCCTGGGGATGGGGGGTTAGATTGCTATAAGAAATACTTATAAGGAAAATACATTACCTCATTATTCTGTTTGCGTCTAATTTGAGAGACAGCTCAAACATAGCGGAATAATTTAAGCGTGTTTTATTTTCGTAATGTGTGCCGCTTCTGTTGGTATTTTTAGCTCCAGTTTGCGCGAAATAAGCCATGTTTAGCGACCCCTTATATTTGGTGATGCGAAGCTTCGAAATAACTATGTAGATCGTTTTGTAATCATGTGCCCTCTTTACGAGGAAAGTCTGAAGAAGAAGATGCGCGCACTCGTCCATACAAAAAGATAAAATGATTTTCCACTTCTAAATGTTAGTTTTAGAAAAACAGTTTGTTTATTCTTTGTAATCATAGTAAGTATACATTTGTTAAAGTATGGATTACATATTAGTATTATGCTCGTAGCTCCAAAAAATATTATTTCTTCACATTCGTATCATTATTTTTTATCATTTCACTTATTTGATATCATGCGTGCCCACTTTTGATTAAAAACGAGAGTTCAGAAGACAGTGAGATAATAATAAAATATCAAAAAGTCCTTTAAAACCATTCGAAACGATCGCTCAAGTGTTTTCACATGTTATTTGAATATTATTTTGCGAATAACGCCTCGCTAAGTCAATAAATTAGTGTGAATTTTAAGTGTGGATATAAAAGGTTTAGGCTATAATTTCCTCTATAGTTTAATGTGAATGTCCAATCCAAACACAGTATCCAATTGTCTGCGTATTCGTATCCAAATCGATTGGATCTGTTCATCAAATCCGCTATGCGATGGAATTCAATATCACTGTGATTGGACAATTTGGGCATTCACACGATCACACGACGACACGAAAGATCTTACTCTCGTTTTACCTAAACACAATTTTTCTAGGTTCTATATTGCTTATATGTTCAAGGCAAATATGTTCGTGCCAAGATCGCAGAGTTTACAAGAAAATAAATGTTAAAGACATTTATTTACGGTCCAAGTACAAAGCAAGTGTTTTTATTTACTGAAAACTAGTCTTTATTCATAGCCTTTGTAGTACTGAAATCTTTTTATGCTTTTTGCTGAAATTGCACAAAAATCAATGGGCAACAACCCTGAATGCATCATGGAGCGTGCTTGTCTTTGTACTCACGAGCAAGTCTTATCACCAGGTTTAAAGTAAATCCAGCCCGTGTTCTTTTCTAAATCTCGATTTTGTTTGCACGGTACATTGGACATTTTAGATTGTTTATGAGATACGGTGCGCTGCATGCGAACCGGCGAGACGCTCCGGCGCGATGTCTGCCTTCGATTCTCATTGTCGTCTGAGCCGGGATGCTTCTGCTTCGAGTTCTATACATAGAATTGAAGTGACCAGCGCATCAAAGAACTCTATTTCAACGAAATAAGGATGGTGAAAAATAAAATGATACCTTCTCTGACTGTGCCTTGTACATTCCGGGTTTACTTTGTTTCGTAATAGTTGCCGCATGCGCTGTTTTGTTTCCCCTTTTTAAATTTTCCAGGCATTAGTCATAATTATAGTCCAATTACCGATCAATGAAATGACCGAATGATTCATTAATAAACCGGAGATCCTTTGTAGATAGTTCACGCCACATTTGTTATGTTTTGTTTGAAAAGGTCATCAGTATTTGTCACGTATATTGCATATCCTTGGAGTGCTACAATTACAATAGTTTTGCTGCTTAGTATTCGTGGTATATTATTTACATTTGTTTTAATTCACGTGCAAGCTCTTCCTTTGTTTTTGAGTTTTCAATTCTTTTTATATCAATATTTTTACACGAATTTAATTCTTGTCTTTATTATTAACTCTAAGAAAATGCTGGAAATTGGACTTTTATCTCGGTCGTAGAAGATATCATTACGATTCCGGGTCAGACAACGAAACATCGAGAGGTAATAATAATACGTCACGATTTTATTGCCAGAGAAAACAAAGGAAAGTTATAAGTTCAACGCGTAATTTCGTCATTTCATATAACGTTCTTGCTTTTACGAGTACATAGGGTTTGCTAGTTATTGTCCACATTTTTAAGGTAGTCATTCAATTTTTGTTGTTAGAAATCTAAGAGCATTACTGTTTTATTTTTAAGCGACTTCAAAAAAGGAGGAGCGTCTGAACACGAATGTTTCTATGCAGGTTAGATCCAATATAGCCAGATCAGGATCAGACGATAAAACTTGGAGAAATAAAGGGACTACTCAAATATTCTAGGCACATGTATAGTAATTATGATGTAGTTGTCAGTAAATGCTTGCATTTGCATTCAGAAGATATCATTTGGTGAAGTGGAACTGAAAAAACATTAACTCTCAATTTTGTTTAAAATTATTAATAAAAATAACTTTCCTGAGATAAAGAGGGTCTGCTTAAATGTTAAATAATGCGCAGAAGTTTCCTGGTATTATCTAAATGTCATGTTCAGCTTTAGTCCTTCATATTTAAGACTAGAGATTCTTGATAAAGGTGAGCCTGTGAGTCCAAACCGGTTAGTGCGTCGTCAACAATTGATCAACAATGTCCACTCTTAAACCTGTAGCCAGCATCGTTTAGAAATGATCAGTGCAGCCTTGAATTGTTTATCTATCCAGGGAAAGTCGAAATTGCCCAATGTCAAGTTTTGTAAAAACAGCAGGTAGAACCTAAACAGACAATAAACAGTTCTCGCTAGCAGTCTCATAATCTGAAGTTTTGATGCTTGCGAATTTTTAAAACACTATCATTAATCGTCACTGTTCTTTTTCTTCTACGTTTTGATGTTTATCAGAAAGTCTTACGAATGTGACTATTAGTCAACCTGTGTTCTTGATTATAAAATTATTTTACTTGTGTCAATAGGGAAGGGATGAAAATTTTGAAAACGCTTGCAGATTTTTTTGGTAGTAGGAATAGCATTCCTCTTTATCATAAAAAATATCAGATTTTTCTGTTCAGTCTATTCAATTTCACACCAACACCGACAAGAGTCAAGAGCCTGTCTTTTAAAAACTACATAGAGAAAATATTATTTTGGTTTATTTAGTTGTCTTCGTTGCCCTTGAAACTGAAGGGAATGAAACAAATAGCGGCCATGACCCAATACTCAGGAACTACCCTTTTGTGAGTGGCATCGATAAACGAAGAGTTTTTGTTGTTTTTTCCCCAAACTAAGAAGGGAACATTGGGCAGTAGCGATAATAAACTTGTTTGTGCTCCATAAAAACCAGATCAAGTTTCAAGGGATATTGATATGGAATAGGGAAATGGTGTTCGTCAACTAGGGAAGATAGTTTACCATGAAAATGGTAAAACCGTAAACGATATTTTATTTACTTATAGTGAAGATCAATTTAAAAAAATAAGACAATTTGTGATACGTTTGGTCTATAATCTAAAGCACAGAATAGAGCGAATAGTCCCAAACATCCTTACGCTTAGCATATATTACTAGTACAGGTAAACAGAAAATTGCAAATAGTGATGAGTTGCTAATTTCTAACCGATCCCAACCAGACAAAATGGTCAGCACCTTGTTAAAAACCATCCATCCACAAATTATGCACATTAGCTGACTGCATTTGTTTTGAATCTGGTCACGTAGTGTAGTCATTTGCCTGCTTAAAATTCTCACTTCAAAGTCGTGTTTGCGTTTCTATTTTGAAGAAACCCACTAGCCGGTCGGACTGATGAGTAACTAAACTACTGGTAAGTACTACTATTTATTCTGTGCTACTGGTAAGGTATTTTGGACACGTGTCAGTTTTTTTTTGCGATTTGGTGTATTCGAATAACATAAGTGTTGTTTTAAAATAATAAACAAACTCGACATAAATATAGGTCAGTACGAAATTGTATGAACCATACTAACCTAAACATAATAAACAGTGTTGAAAATAAAATATTAACAGTCTTATTTCCCTACCCAGACTAACTTTGTTACTAGGTAAGGTATATACCATTATCCGCCCAAATCAAGTTGACATTTAGTAAGGTAAAGCTAACTCATCCGTCAATGTCAAATTGATTTGGGTGGATATTGGTTTAAACTTGGTAACAAAGTTAGTCTGGGTTTTATAATAAGACGGTAATTATCAATTAAAAAATGATTGTATATAAATGTGAAAATGTATCTGAATCAATTAGCAGGATAAGAATGAAATAACTCACTGTCGTAATTCAGACTGACACTTATGCGTTAATCAATCATTCCATTCCATCATAAAAAAACGATCGATGACAGAAAATCCAAACAATTTTTTTTATCTGTCCGACGACGTGAGCGTCAATTTCTCACAAAACTCGTTCTTTGTAGTGCATATCGTTGCAGACTTCAAGACGTTATCCAGTCACGTTGCAGGCAATATGCAGCCGTGACTCACTTAACAGTGCATTGTATATTAACGGATACGTGTATGTACGGCTAGATATCGTTCAAATAATCATATCGATCCGGTTTTTGCAACTGTTTGGAGTTAAGTGTGTTTGCTGTTACGCACCGGTATTATATAGTTATTAAGGTAATGTAGGGGTAGGTAATGTAAGTACTGTAAAGTAATATTGAGGAAAGACTGCATTTCGCCGTTGGGAACAACGGTTGTCTTGTCATTGGGTCCAAAGTTAATTTTTAGCTTACAAAATTTTATTAGCTATTTAATCTTTTCTTTAAAGGTGCTTGCAATATTTTTTAAGAGTCTAATTTGGTTTCAGTACTTTCAGTCAAGTCAGGGGATTTCAGGGGTAATTTGACATTTAGATTTCTCCCTGGTAATACGAAAGGTAATTTAAAAAATTTTATATTAAGCAATTAGTGAATAAAGGACAGATTTAAAGCGAGGGCCATAGATGAATCACGGGCAAGTGAAGATTCTAACGACTCAGTAAATGTTAGAATCCTGAGCGACGCGAGTGATTTATGGACCTCGACATCGTTCTATTCAAGAGTTGATTGCTATATTTTATACCATGTCAACGAGAAAAAGAAAAAAATTAAGCAAAAATAGACATTTAATGAAGAAAAAGGAAGGTTAAATTAATTAAAATGCACATTAGATCAATTACTGAAATTAAGAGTAATTGTTCAACACCAAAATAGTGCTTTCTTATTCACTGTTTTCAGAGTATAAATTAAACTTAAAAGCTGAATGGTTTGAATCAAATTATGTAATGGTAAACATTAACAACACTTAAGTTTCAATGAAAAGCGTGTATTTTCTCAAGAATCTGCAATGCTTTTGACAAACGACGGGCAATCAGGCGGCCAAAATGGCCTTTTCTGTTGTTTAATTAAGGCCCGTGATAAATGGATTGTCGCCCTTTTTAGGCGCTCGCGGTTTTACCGTAAATGTGCGTGACATGCAATTCAATTTGAAGTAAAATCTTATTTGTTAAAAGCAGTAAATAGATAATCAAACGTGATAGATTTTTTCTAAAAGTAAAGGTACATGTGATATTTTCATTCAGTTATGGTCCTTGTATTGCAGCCTAAGGTATAAGTTCAACTCTTATACTTACTTTACTACTTTTGACCTACATTTACTTACCTATTTTTAATGCAAATAATGATATTGATTGATTACATCTTTACTCCATGATTTATGTTCGTACGATGTTATTGATTGCATGAACATTGTAAAGAAGTCATTATAGGCTTTTCTAAAGTTAGATAAGTACCTGCCGACTGCATTTTATCACGGATTATTGAGACTTTATCATAATACGTTAGTGTACAATGTTGCTTAACACTGAAGTGCGGATTTACAGTAACGTCCGTCTTGCGTAAACCCCCTGGATCGTCCAGATTCTTTAGCTAACTAGCTACTTATAACTAAACCAAACCATCTAGATGCTTCTGCAGTCAAAATATTTATATTGGTGAAATATTGCCATAATGAGTGGAACATCGCAAACAATGGCATCGGCTCCCAATTTGAATCGGCAGCGCGTCGGCCTGATTACGCGCGATTGAGCGGGTCAAGTTCAAGGCGCTCAATTGACACAATAAGGCTTCCTCGCATACTTGTGGCCAGTACACCACTGCTATAAACAATTCACTTAACGGGATACATCTATTTATACATATAATAAAACAGTAAAAAAAAGTGTCTCTATACATTAAATATATGTCCAAAAAAATATTGAGGCGATGGAGACCTAGTAGTAGAGTAAGAATCTAAAAATGTGTCTGACTGTTTCTCTGCTGGTCTGTTTGTACACGCATTTGCGAAAGCTAATGTGCAAAGAAAAACTATGATCGGTGATCTATATCCTATCACAATTTTAAATGATGTCTCCGTTTCCTTTTAAATGATTTATTTTAAATCGGAGCAGCACTAGACCCCGGAAAATTCAGGTAGCCCCCCCTTAACTGCGAAAAGTTTTTGGGTATATACATATATCCCTTATTGAGTTTTCTTACTGACTTAGTGTTCGTCATTATTATATCTTCTCTAGTAAATCTGGAATTTTAGAGGCAATATTTGGTTATTTGTCCATTATCAGTAGAGCTTTATGCTACAACCTAAGATTTTGTCTACGAGGTACGCCTTTGTTACTGAGTTTCCTATCAAAACAACTATAACAACGGACAACAAGAAACTCCTAAACGTACCTACACGCGATATTTCCATATATGGCATGGCCCTTACTGCTGTTATGCTATACTTTTCTACTTTATCGTTCCCTTTTATTGTATTTAATAATCGAATCGTGCTCAGCGTTTATCGTAAACCTATTCAATTCAGTCTTTGTTTACAAAAGTGAAATTTTAATTGTTTCAGTTCTCGACCAAGGACAAGAGAGTCGGCAAGTGAAGTTGAGCGCCGTCGAGCAGGCTCAGGTCAGGCAGCAGACCACAGTCGAGTTCATAAACGAGGACGACGAGGTGAGTAAGACCATCATTTAAACTTTTACAACTTAGAAGGGCGTTCCAAACAAGATTTTCAAGAAACATTTTTGTCGCTTGTTTTTCGTAACCATTTTCTTTTTGGCTCGAGAGACAATTCCACAAACTAATACTCGCACAAGAGGCGCCTAGAAAGTTCCTATTGGACCAATGACAAGTATCCGATTGCTATAACCAAGTTCTCGCGTAACGGAAACGCAAAATTGATAGTGGAAAATATTTCTGCTAATCCGATCTCGACCTTCAGGTGTTGCCAACAGTTGGCTAACTATTGTGTAAGCAAGGTAAGGCCGGTGACAGTGTGGATTGGTCACGTCTTAGACATCGTTTAACTATGTACGCGTATCCGAACACTTTCTATGGAGGGTGTGGATGCATGCAAATAGCTCTTGCGACAGTTACGCCATTCTAATAAGATGTTACGCGTGAACTTTTCATTTTTGCTCGCAACTGGTAATTTTAATTGAAAGTTATATCATGCTCACCACGTACGCGGCGACAGCTCTTAATTTAAAAGTGAAATGGTAAACAAGATTTAAACGGATATTATCTATTAGGTATGTCACGCGATTCTTTTTGTGTAGTCATTAAATAGGTGAATTATTTTAAAATCAATAATTTTACTAGTTATCATTGAAAACATTGTACCTATGATGCACCTACATTGTGAAAGATATAAGAAAGTAATAAATACTGAGTTTGGCTGACAAAGGAAAATTAACTTATGAACTCATTACTTACAGAAAGAAAATAATCGAGAGAAACAATCAAATTGGACTCGGACTGAATAAACCTAAGAAATAAAGTTTGAAGTCTAGATTTCTCCGAAGCCAATATCATAAGTCTTTGTTTGGAAAGCAAATATTTCTTGTAAATTGCGATTTTCTCTTCAAGAGCAATATTCCATGACACAGCACATTCGGGGCCTGAAAGCTGAATGCCACTCGAACTAATCTATCAGATCTCGTTCTCAACTAGCGATGACTTTCACTTCTCAATTATAACGATAAGAATTATTGATATCATTAATTCTGAATTCTTTGAAATCTGTTGACGAAATTCTGTAAATCATAAATTTACATTATTACTTTGATCCTTCAACATTTGATTTGATTCTTTTAAATTATTTTATTAAGGAGGAAAGATGAACCATACTCTGCGTATCTTTATAACTCGTTTTACCAAATAAATAATAAATACAACAAAAAGACTTGCACCCAGCTTTTTTGTGTGACCTTGCTGTAGATTTTCCGACATTTAGTATGCCTCACTTGTGCAGTGTACATAGAGTCCGTTATGAAGATGACTTTTAGAAACAATATAAGGGCATGGGCAAACTTGGCACTAACTAAGGGGAATAACCCAAAGATTAAACTTCTATGGACTATAAACTAGATGATTTCTGCTAGAAGGCGTTCTGCCTATCACATCACAATGTTTATTTATTGCCTCAAGATAACTGAATCAGCGCTACATTCCAACGTATAAACTTGAGCTATTTTACCATATCCATTCAATAAAGGAAATGCATTTGTAGCAGCTGATAAGGCTTACACAATTCCGCGATTAGATTATCAGTATGTGGCACAGTGGACGCATTTATATGCAAACCAGAGCGAGCGTGGGAGGTGTCCACGCCAAACCAGTTCGTAGATAAGGTCTCTGCGACTTCCATCTAAATGCTTGATAAAAATAACCGGCTGACGAACAACGCAACGTAGTCTAGACTAAGTGTTGCGTTTTTACATGCTTTCGCCCATACAGTTACACTAATCTAATACACTTAGTAAAAATGACGGACAACGGTCACTCTTGTTCCGTTTTCACCGCCTTTTGGCACCTACTTTCAGCCTCGGTATGGTAAATGAAGAACAAAACCTCTAATTTACAAATGTTAGATAAAACAGAAAACTGCATCTCTACGATTAAAATTAATAAACAAGTAAATATATAAAAAAAAATAAGCTAAAATTTAGGTCTCGACGAATCAACCTTCGGGCTCCATTAATAATCAGATCAGCTCAGGTCATCTTAATATTGCATTTTCACGATGTGTGCAAAATTTCGGCTCAATCGGAAACGGGGAAGTAGGTCAAATTTAACTAAAAAGATTTAATTACAGATAGACAGACAGGTGAAACCAAATAAAAGCTTGTAAAATTAAGGAAGCTTTAGCAAATTAAACATTTTATTTTATCGAAATCTTTGTACTCCATTTGGGACGGTATTTATTAATTTAAGCCTTGATGTCTAATATTCTAAATTCTCAGAAAATTTTGACTTCTGAGAGACGGGTAATAAATAAATATTTGTTACGCTTCTACGGTCCGTAATGAGAAGTTATTAGAACTACTCAAAGATGCCAACCAACCAGTCCGTTTTAATTTTCGAATAAATAAAAAGTGAAATTCTGAAATGTTGTTTATTATTGTTGATCGATATTGATAGTATTAATATTTGAACATATTCATGATCGTCGAATCATGCTCCCTGAAGCCAAACATATCGTGAAGGTGGAATTTGTTTGTTATGTCTGACTCAAATTAATGTGTTATTGTTGTGAATGCTAGCATTATGTAAACCAAACAATATAATAAAATACTTCTACGTATGTTTTTGACACGATATAATATTATTTGGGAGGCTTTTGCCCAGATATAGGATCTAAATAGCTGAAAAAATTAAAAATAAAACTAAGTGGAAAAAATACTTGTTGTGTACATTCAAGTAAATTTAAACCGTCGTTTTACACACAAAAAAAAAACTCAGGCAAGTTAAACCTTCATGCTTACTTAAATTTAGTCTATGCCGAGAAACTCGATACACTTTCGGCTTTCGGCCCTCAAACCCTTGGAGTTTTCAAAAATATGTGATACCAGGTGGCAACACATTGACCTCAGGTCCAATCGACTGTTGTCATTGGACCATCAGTTGACAGCTTATTGGACCACACTTCACTGTGTTACCATCTAGTGATCCTTTTTTTTAAAACCCTCGTACCTTAGAGGTATACGAGAGTACTCTTCATTTTTATAACTGCTATAAATACTCGTAGATGTAGAGGTAACATTGCCGGTGACGGTGAGGTCACAGTCAATGTGTCAATATCACGGATGGCGACCATGCGTTGATGTCATAGCTTACTGGCTGACAATGACCAGTGCAGCGCAATGATTGGTCATCGCAGGACTAAGTAGAGTTGATACCTATAGAAGATATTTGCCAACAAAAGTGGCCGTTTTTCGCAAACGTGCGTAGAAAAGCTTCACGTTCTCACTTTAAATTGTAAACAATGGTTCACAAAATAGTTTCAAGGGTTATCTAGGGCCGTGTGAGAACAAATTTTATATGATATCTCCGTTTTCTTTTAAATAAAATTTATTTCATTTGGGGAAATGAGGGCAGCACTAGACCCCAAAAATCGAAGGTAGCCATTGAAGAGGGATATCTAGCACGCACTCGTCCATACAAATAAAGAAAGCGTTTTTTCACTCCTAAATATTACTTGATGACAATGTTCTTAAGTATGGTTATAGGTTTTAATTTTTTCAGAATTTGCAATAGTGAAAACAATATATTTACTTTAAAAAATAAGGAAAATCTACAAGTCTAGTCTGTTATTATGTAAATTACATGCTAAAAAATCATTAAGAAGATTAGAAGTGGAAAAATGTTTTCTCCATCTTTTTTATATAGACGGGTGTTATACTATATCACTGAAAGTCCTTATCTACCACCATAGTCATGTGGAGAATGGTGGAGGTAGTTCAAAAACTCGAATTGTGATAAAGATAAAATAATAATAGGCAGTGAGGTACATACTTGTCAAGATTAATTTGTTGTTTTGTTTTGAGCAAGGCTGGAATTTGTACGTGTACTCAACCGGCTCGCCTTTGCTGCGTGTCGTAACAACTAGACAAAACCACCTTTCTCTCGATGGACCTAGCCTAGCAGCAGCCGCTAAGCACCGCATGCCGGCCCCTTAATGAACAGCTGTTTGTGAGTGTCATTGAGTAATGATAAATACACCTATAACGACTAGTGACCTTACAAGGTGTGAAGTGTTTTTTTCATCAAATAACTATGCATGTCTTTTGGAATCTTTATTTTTGCTTACATGCACTCATACATAAAATGGTTAGTGTTAATTAAGTACATGAACCCTGTTCTGGGATCTGCAAAGCAGAAAGGAGGAATCTTGTCACAGTTAATCTCTTTACTAAAGAGCTTGGAAAGCTTAATTAGTTTTATATTTTTAAACGTAAACTAATACAAATCCTTCGCAAAAGTTTCTCCTTTAATTCATACCTGTTTGGTGCGAGGATTTGTCTTTATTTTTTACTGGACACCGAACCCATTTTGTGATGAACTTTAATTATCTTCTTTTCACCAAGCTGGACTAGCCGGAGCCAGTCAACACTGGTAGGTAAACAGGATATTTTTGGTGGGTTTACCCTCAGTTGGATGACTCTGCTGGACCATTAGGAAAAACCCAACCCAAATATGTAATTTCGTTTGTGAGATCGTTAGGTAGGAGTTAGGACAGTAATATTTTCGATAAAAAATGTAATTTAAATTTTTGAATTAAATAAATACTAGTATTAGTAATTTTTTAATTAAATAAAGATATTTAAATTTAACCAGATTATAGGGCGTAGAAAAAGCAAAGAGTCACAAGACTCATGACAAAGCCCTTCTGCCTAGTCAGTGCCCAATACTTACTTGTCTTCAGGCATTTCTTTTCAGCAGTGGTCGTTTTGAAGCGCTACTTACTTTATTAAGATAAAAATGTTCGTACACAGTTTAAAATGTAGATAAGTCTGGAAAATATGACATCCAGACTTTTTGACATCTAAAACTGTCTGAAAGGGCCTAATTAATTAATAAACATATATATGAATATTTGATTGACTCAATGACCTATGCTAAGCAAACAAAATGATTAATATGGTTATTCCAAAAATTAAAGAAATATAATATTTCAGAACTAAAACCCGACTTCACCCCCAAACTTCACAATCTATTTTGGTAAAAAAGGGCCACCTGATAAGTATTCCGTTCAAACAAAAAAAAAGTATTATCCAAATCGGTCCAGCCAGGCGTCTTTGAATAATTGGTGAACGAAAAAAAGATCGCAACTAATTGATAACTGCTCCTTTTTGATTACAATAAATGAGTACTTATCCGTCTTGCTTGACTCAAAATTCTTCTGGCAAAATTGGTCAATGATCGGCATCACTAATGCGATAAAATTTAAGTCTCGCCTTTTTCAACTAGCTAGATTAGACTATCTTATCTCATAGATTGTGTTCAATAGGTATGTGGACTGGGTAAAAAATATATTACTTTCAAATGGACGTCAATTAGATAGTTAAAAAATAAAGGACCCATATTTTTTCGTTTAAAAAAGTTGTAAAAATTCACAAAGTGTAGCGCTTCGAAGTTTCGGAATGGGGGTGATTTACGTTACGTTTGGATAAAAATCATAGCTGATAATGTTATGTATGTTCGTCATTATTTATTAATCAGAAAAAGAATACCATACTTTAATGAATCATCTAAGAAGCCAATAAAAAAATATTTACATCCGTAGGGTTAACAGTTGGTCCTCTCCATCTAATTAATTCAAAGGTCAAGAGCATCATTGATGTTGTCAAGGACGTAGATGAACAACGGTTTTAGGTTTTAAAAAGTAAAGAGATAAACAAGTATCAACTCGTCTCTCGCATGTGAGTCTAAGGAAATTAGTTGTTATCATCAACGTCATCGTTTTATTTTGGGCTATTGGTAACCGTATGTAGATATTTGTCCTTTTGAACACACGAAACACCGAAGGCGATGTCGTCATTTTGCAAAGTAGAATTTTAATAGAGATCCCATTTCATTTCGGGGTTCCCACATCCCCTCCTTGTAATTTTTTTGGCAATGCCTTTCAGTTCTGGGTTGACGTGGTATATTTGGGCTATCTTCAGGTTATTGTTGGCTACTGAGGGGTATCCTGGCTTCCTTGGTCTAGTGTTTATGTTTAGCACTCGTCTGGTCATAGAATCATCTGGTATTTTCATCGATATTTTGCCTCAAGGGTGAGAAAAGTTTACGACCATATTGTTCGATGCAACTGCATCTCGCAATGGGATCGTATACTGAGCCCGTATTTGCCGTGGCGTACCGCGCGGTGATGCACACGGTCCTCGGTGCCTCGCCGACCGTCGGGACGAGCGCATCTCATTATCATCAATCATTAGGCATAAGTTTAAAGGCAATAAATGTGCATCATAAAATCTCTCTTTATCTTAACATCATTAGGGTCGCGTCCCCTACATACATATTCTTTTTCTTTATGTCAGCAGACCAGCTTTAACAAGTTAAAAGATAAACTCAAAAAGCTCGTCTAATAGTTGCATCTAAATTACGCCAAAGTGTATAAATGGGATGAGTCAGTTAAGTTTTGCAACTGTCCACCGGGATAAAGGACCCCGTCGAGAAAACTTAGGCTTGTCGTTTTACTAATTAACTTAGTTCTTGTCAGTTGACACGGGCACTCCTTGCGATCTTAAAAGATTACTTTACTAGAGAGATTATTTGAAGGGCTAGATTTCCTTCATTGGTAGTGTTAATGGGCTTACACGAAGAAGACAAAAGTTCAGGGTATGATTGGTAAAAAAAGTGGTGGGCAGTTTACATTTTATTTTACCAAACTAGCTGTAAAGACCAAAAAGATAAACTTAATTACGAAAAGCCTGTGCAAAAAGCTCTCTAACGATTGCATCTAAATAACGTCAAACAGTGTTAATTGGATTAGTCAGCTAAGTTGCAGCTGCCCGGGGCTAAATGACTCTGGCAAGCTGTCTTAGTTGTCTTCGTTTTCTTTCTAATTAACTTCGTTAAGTTAGGGTTTAGCTCGGACACTCTTTGTGCGATCTTATGAGAACTGCACAAAGTTTAGAAATGTTCAAAGACTAGTATTTGACTAATATTCGAATGGATAGAATTCCTCCTAAGAGGCGGATTTACCAGGCTGAAAGGCGGTAGATTTTAGGGGCGGTCAATTTGCCAATTGTACCCCCCCCCCCTCACACCCTTTTTCGTTCATCCGATATAAATTCCTTCTATTTACGAGTATATTACCTATTAATAGTAAACCATCGGTACATCATGTCGTAAATCCATGATAGATCACTATTATGCTAAATCAATAGACAAATAAAGTATTGTGTTGTAACTGTTCGCATACGAGTATCATCACATGACATCATATTGTCTCGCATCATCTCATTATTTAAAAGATCATTTGATTTTACGTTAAAAAATGCTGTAATGAAGTATGCCAATGAAGTAATAACTGCTTTAACAGGTTTAAATGTTCCAAATATATTAAAGAATATTTAATCTAAAACGTATTGTGACGATAATGAGATTTTAATTAATTTCATTAGTTTAGTCATTACAAGACGAAAACATTTGACAACAAGAAAACTCGACTACTCACCCATCATACAAATGATTACATTATTGACGGTCAATAGAATACAATTCACGCGAGGTTGAGTAAGGTCTATGTTTTTTTTATTGTTTTGTCATTAAATGCTTGTTTATGTCGCCAGTAATTTGCCGCGGCCATGCCAATAAATATTTATGTACGGTTTGATATAAAGTTATGCACTTTATGCAACATCTTCTTTGCACTTGAATGCAAATAAATAAATGGTGATACGCGAGGTCATATGTCGTGTTTGTCGTAGTTTATTGCTTGTTTTATGCCTATTTTAAACTGTAAATAATTTAGTTTAGTTTTATTGTAAACAATACCAAAGATAATATAATTACTAACGTAACAGATATCCAACGCCAAAGAAACTATTGGAGGGAGAGGAATGCCATCCAGTATTGCCCGCAAGTGCGCGTAAGTAGGCAAAACTGGAGTTGCGGGGTAGGCACACAGAGATGGCAGCAGATACGACTAGCAAAAAAGTGTTGAATATGCTTTAAAAATATTTATTGCATTCCATAAGTCACATTTAATTAAATAAGAGCTCTTATTTATTTAAATAAGAGGAATAAAAGATTTTAATTAATACCTTAAAGTGCCATCTAGTGCCAAGTAAGAGAAATTATTATGTTTATATGTTTATATCATTATTTACCCATCGCCATGGGTAGACATGACAATATTAATTAATCAACCAGCCTTAGTAATCAGCTCATCAGAGTTTCTATGCTTTTTGGAAAATATTTAAATAAATTGCTTTTGGTATGTAATATAGTAGCCAAAGCGCATAAATCAAGTGTTTTCATTTGCATATTCATTTACTCGTGTCCATTAGTTAGCGAAACAGGTCGCTATTTGTTTTGACATTTAATTTGTGTTCACTCGGAATTAGACAACCTTATTTTAAAAACAACTTTATGCAAATATTTATATGCTATTTTGGGTGTTTTAACATATTAATAGTCGTATTAACGTCAAACCCCTATTTTCATAATTTCAACGTTATGAATGACGTTTTACAGTGTGAGAAACAGGCGTGATGTTATATATGTATGCCTGTGTATATGTAATAATTAATATGATTTATTGTACCAAATAAGCAGGTACGTCGGGTGGTAATCTAATACAGGTATATCCAAAGATATGCGTCGTGGCGATGAATATGTGCTGAATAGTCGTATTTACGATGCTATGTTACAAACAAGTTTAGTAAGTAAGCAAGTTAGCTAGGCAAATTAAAAAAAACATTATTAGTAATCTGTGACCTGTGCCTCGATTGTCAAGAACGATATTTAGCGGAACTACATATTTGAATTAATATCCACGGCTCCATCTATTATTTGCTAGGGAAAACCTTAATTTTCAAGCGTTAATCCCCGATAACTTATAAACGGCTAAACCGATTTTCGTCTAACATAACTTAGAACCACCGCAAGGGAACTTGCTTTCACGTAAGAAAAATCGCATCGATTTCGGTCCATCCGCTCGGGTGCTACGATGCCACAGATAAACAGGCAGACATTAGCGTCAAACTTAACACTCTTCTTTTTGGTCGAGGGTTAACAAATAGTACTAATTTACAGAGAAGCCAGCTAATATTTGTATTTTTTTTAATGTACTGTATTTCTTTTATTCCAGGGCGAAATCCTAGAATGTCCACTATGTCTGACAATGATGAACACAAGCGGCATGGTGCGGCTGGCGTGGTGCTCACACCGCTGCTGCGAGCCCTGCCTGCGGCAGTACCTCGCCATCGAGATCTACGAGGCCAGGGTGCCCGTCAACTGTCCCGTCTGCCACGAGAACATGCACCCTTTAGGTGAGTATGAGTACACACGACAGCCATGTCATAAGGAACACAAGCGGCATGGTGCGGCTGGCGTGGTGCTCACACCGCTGCTGCGAGCCCGGCCTGCGGCAGTACCTCGCTATCGAGATCTACGAGGCCAGGTTGCCCGTCAACTGTCCCGTCTGCCACGAGAACATGCACCCTTTATGTGAGTATGAGTACACACGACAGCTATGTCATGAGGAAAACAAGCGGCATAGTGCGGCTGGCGTGGTGCTCACACCGCTGCTGCGAGCCCTGCCTGCGGCAGTACCTTGCCATCGAGATCTACGAGGCCAGGGTGCCCGTCAACTGTCCCGTCTGCCACGAGAACATGCACCCTTTAGGTGAGTATGAGTACACACGACAGCTATGTCATGACGAACACAAGCGGCATGGTGCGGTTAGCGTGGTGCTCAAACCGCTGCTGCGAACCCTGCCTGCGGCAGTACCTCGCCGTCGAGATCTACGAGGCCAGGGTGCCCGTCAAATGTTTCGTCTGCCACAAGAACATGCACCCGTTAGGTGAGTTTGAGTACACACGACAGCTATGTCATGAGGAACCCAAACAGCGTGAGAGACATCATATTGTCTCGCATTATAAATCATTTGATTTTTGGTTAAAAATGCAGTAATAAAGTATGCTCATAAACTAATTCACTGTTTTGAAAGGGTTAAATGTTCCAAATACATTTTTTTTTTCTATATAATAATCTAAAATGTGTTACGATATTGAGATTTTACCTTATTTATTTTCTAGCGTTATCCCAAAATCTTTGAAACGGCAACCAATTTTCTTCAAATATAACTAAAAATCAAAGGAACTTGCTTTCAAATCGGTCATCCATTCGAGTGTTATGACGACACACACAGACATACAGATTTTTATTACCCCTCTTTTTTATCGGGGGTTAAAAAAGCGACAAAACGCCTTAGTGCTAAAATTAAATGGCAAAGACAGGGCCGCTAAGGCTGAGCAAGCTTTCACGGTGCAATTAGCTTCCGAGGTAAAACTGTTTATTGTATAAAACAAAAACTGTCCACGGCCACTGGCAAAAACAACGTTTGTCGAATCCTCATTGTGTTCGACTGCCAGAATGTTTTAGTATCGACATCATTAAGTCGTGAAATGGCCTATTATATTCCGATCTACGGTTTTCCCCGGCAACAAAATAACTGGGACTGGACGACTTCCATTGCTTATTCAAGACGTTCACTACGACAAATAACATTTTTGCCTTATAGAAAACACATACGGCTATCTTTTTACATAACGAGGGTTAAGACTCACTTTATCTTAACCCTCTTTTTTAACAGACTTACTAAAAGGAGGTAATTAATTCGTCGCGATCTTTTTTTAGGGTTCCGTACCCAAAGGGTAAAAATGGTAATCTATTATTAAGACTCCGCTGTCCGTCTGTCTGTCCGTCTGTCACCAGGCAGTATCTCATGAACCGTGTAAGGAACCGTGATAGCTAGACAGTTAAAATTTTTCTGTTCCTATAGGTTCGCCATATTAGTATTCGCTCGCGAAACTAAGTTACTGACCCTTCTTGGCTTGACCCAATTCTTACGAAGTACGCACACAAAACGTAAGCATCTAAGAAAAGTAGATATCCATTTTATTTAAAGCGTTATTGACGTCGTCCTATCTATATTTACGAAGGCGTTAAAGAGGATAGCAAGGATTTATTGGACTGAATGTAATGCTTAATCGAGCCTGACTAGTGTACTCTAGTGAAAAAGGAGTTAGAAGGACTTACGATTTTTTAATAGAATCAAGATTACATGGTAGATAAAACACGCGCTAAAAATGTAAAGCAGCTAAGAGAAGATTGTAAATTTTAATAACCAAGTTCGTGTCTGTCGGTCCATGCGCAGTGTAGGGTTCCGTAGTTGTGACGGCATTCACAACTACGGAACACTAAACTAAACTAAAAACATGAAAAAAACTAAATTTCTAATAAATTGAATATAAAGATTTACTTTTTGGTTCATTTCGTAAGGAATATCTTTTAATTTGTAAGCCCTAGCCCTACTTAGCTCTGATAGTTTTCCTTTAAACATCGTTATATATACTACGGCCGTGAATTTTTTCACGTGTCCATAAACAACCATTTAGTAGATAGAGTCTACTTGATTCTACGAAAATAAAACACAAATATTTTAGAAACGGTGTTCATAAGCTCACAATATTATGTGTGAAAGTCCTAATCAACGATATTCCACTTGATGGGTTAGTTAAAAATTACTAAGTACCACTTTACATGTATGGGAGCTACCTCAAATAAACCATTTTGTCGGGATGATTAATGTCATACTCATGCCGGATAACAGTTTTCTAGTAATTAAAGTATATGAGTGAGAACCGCGGACAGACAGACAGACATGGCGAAACTATAAGAGCTCCTTGTTTACTGCGGTACCTTAAAAACGTAACCTACGTATGACTTCTTATAGTTTATCGTAAAAATAAATAATAATAAAAGGCATCTTCATGTTGGCTTTGGCTCCATGAGCGCCTCAAAGGACCGGGTCCTTATGGACCCGTGGCTGAAAATTATACCAACATAATAATAATAATCTTATAGTTTATCGTAACAATAAATAATAATAAAAGGCCTCTTCATGTTAACTTTGTCCCCATGAACGCATCAAAGGACTGGGTCCTCATGAACCCGTGGCTGAAAATCGTACCAACATAATAATAATAATCTTATAGTTTATCGTAACAATAAATAAAAATAAAAGGCCTCTTTATGTTAACTTTGTTCCCATGAACGCATCAAAGGACCGGGTCATCATGGACCCGTGGCTAAAAAGCGTACCAACATAATAACAATAAATGACATGACAACATAACAATAAATAATAATACGAGTAACAATGGTTGTTATTTTATTATTAATGCAACTTACATTAAACATTGTAATACTTTGGCCTCTCCCATCTATACAGTATGTAGCAGTTTATGGCAAACTGTGTAACATGGCAATAAACAATTGTCCTAGCAAATATTTCCCTGAGCTGGGCTTACAAAGAGTACTTTGTGCAAAAGGCTTCGAAATATGAACTGTGTTGTTAAAAATAAATTGTTTTCCAAGCTTGTCGAGAGTTTCTGTTTTCAACTCTTATTTGAATTTCAGACTACATTGTTTTACGGAATAAAGAGCAATATCCAACAACAACCCTTTGTCTAAAATTTAGATCTTGCAAAATAAACTGAAATAAATAGAAAAGCACTTACTTACGTATGAATAAATTTTTCATTGTTTACCTTGTAATAACCTAAACTAAACGAACGTTGTTTTACCGCCGCCCTGACTACCCCGCCAAGGATAAAGACGTGATTGTTTGTTTTAAAACTGTTTCGGTTGAGTAAAACAGCTCACATATATTTATATCAACATGATGACAAGCAACGTTATATTATACACAGAGCTGGGATAAAACATAAAGTTTGGACTTTGTGTCATTTGTTTGTGTCACAATAAAAGCTTGTGAATCTAGAACATGTAACTTTTTGATTTAAGTAAAAAATAACGATTTGTTTATTTTTTGCAGATGTGCGGCGCATCGTGGACAACCCAGTCCTGTATGACAAATACGAAGAGTTCTCAGTGCGACGAGCGCTGGCAGCTGACCCGGACACCAGGTGGTGTCCTGCGCCGGATTGTAGGTGAGTAGCTTCCTGAACTCATTTTATATCTACTTCGCGCGTAATGTCAAAAGCGCAAAATGGTAAAGGATCTAAATGGTAATATCGCAAAATGACAAAGGATAAAAAAAAATGAAAAAAGAAATGGCATCTCTTATACTATAGCACTGAAATCTTTACCATTCTGCGCTCTTACCATTGTGCGCTTTTATCATTTCGCTCATTTGACATTTTGCGATATTACCATTTTGCTCCTTTACCATTTTGCGAGCGGTTACCATTTTTCGCTTTTGACATTAAGCGCCTAAACGTATCTACTTAACTATGAATGCTCTGCACCTCTACTCTAAAGAATCCTTTTTCTCCCGAATGCTTGAAATTTCAGTATCAGTCTGAGTCCCATAGCCGAGAGCCTCGCTCTAGCAATGCATTTCGATTAGATATTCCTTTGTTTCGTTCCAACTTTATGTCTCTCACTCTTTAAGTTATACGACTTTGAAACGCCCTGCCTGTGGACCTTAAAATTATTTCGAACAGATATATGTTTAAGAAAAAGTCCGTACGAATTTACTCTATAATTTGATACAGCAGAAATTATTATACTGGTAGCGTTGGTGATGCTAAATGTTGAGAAAATATATAATTACTACCTCATAATCTTTAACGATGTGGTATTAGGTAAATAATAAAATGATGCCTTAGAGCTGAACAATATAAAAAGTGTATCTAATTGTAACGAATTGGGACGAGTCGAGACGGCAATGGCAGTTGGGAACGAGCGCCATTTGGCTGCTGAAGGTCATTATATTGACGAAACGTCTATTTATTCGTTGTTATTGAATTTAAAGCTCGGTAGCCCGGTGGGAGTGCGCATTACTAGCGCTTTCGAGAGTAGCGACATCGGGCGTGGTCCGCACTTGGATGGGTGACCACAAGTGTCATAAAGAGGCATATTATAAATCTTTGATCCCGGCTGTCAACATTGTATAGCAGTTGTCAAGCTATGTCAGACAGTCAGTCAGTGTTGGCCACTTACACACATGAAAAACAAACAAAAGTGTCATAAAAATTATTCGGGCTCCTCTATGCTTCGGAAGGCACGTTAAGCCCATGGTCCCGGCTGTTATCATTGTATGGCAGTCGTCAAGCTATGTTAAATGCAGGCAGCTTGAAAACTCTGTCACCAGTTATGGCCATTTACACACACAATAACAAAACGTGACATAAGAAAATCTGGAGCTCTTCCGTACTTCCGAAGGCACGTAAAGTCGTTGGTCTTGGCTGTCATCATTGTATGGCAGTCGTCAAGCTATGTCAAATCTAACACCAGTGTTCCCTCGCAAGCTGCCGCTCTACATCGCATATTAGAAAAAGTTATGAGATGACAGTGATTACTTCAAAATGGATGATAATGTCTAGATTTATTGATTGATTAATTAGTTCATTATCTCAGTAATAAGGAAGCCAATTATAACTGGAAATTAAATTGAGAAATTGTTGTTGAATTAATAGTCACGAAATGATGCTAAGGATACAACTAATAATGACAAGTTAATCAATTTGTTAACCTTCCAAGAAGTATAATTATAATTGCAATCAATTATTTACTTCAGTATTAAATTTCACGAGTTATCTCGGGAACTAGGTGAATCAAGGGTATAGAATTAAAATAAGTATTACATCATCGTTATCGTCAGGTTTTTTGTCTCCACTGCAGGAGTACGACTCTCTCTGTACTACCCGAGCCAAACTTGGCCAGAGCTGCCAGAGGTCTTGGCCTACACTCTCCACGCTGGCCAGATAAGTTGGAGAGGTATCATTGATGTTTATAAGCTTAGTTTAGCTTGTATTCCTTAAGTCGCCTTCTACGACATCCACGGGTGGACTTGGAGTGGCCCTATTCTACTCTGCCGGAATCCACACGGCAAGTATTACATACGGAACGAAATCTCCTAATCATCATCATCATCATTTAAGCCGCGTAACGTCCACTGCTGGACATAGGCCAAAATGACCGATCGGATCATCACAAATCTCCTTATGTCCCGCGCAATATGCGTCCCCGTTCCCCGTCCCCGCACCTCTCCCCCGTTCTCGCCTTGTTGAGTGGTCGGCTGCGGGAGCTTGGCCGCCTCGATACCTTGGCTGGGGAGACGTTAAATGAGGGTTTTCAAAAATATGCGACACCAGATGGCAGCATAGCGTCGTCAGGTCCAATCGACTGTTGGACCATCAGTTGACAGCTTCTTTTGCGTCATCAAATGTATGCAATAACAGCAGCTTAATGGACCTGACTTTACTGTGCTGCCAATGTGGTGTCCCATATTTTTGAAACCCCTTATTAGAGAGACCTGTCACTGCATAACGGATTCGTACTCTGGCTAGTTTCTGGTGCAGAGCATTAGCAATCCAACGAGGCATACATTTTGGGCACCTTTTCGCTAAAGCACTGGGTTGTTCTTATTTTATTCTAGGCAAAAGTTTTGTTTGTGTACTTGTAATAATTTTGATTTCTAGATATAATAAGTTAGCATAAGGGTTGATGGCCACAGAGGGAATGCGTGAAGCAGAAAATGGATAAGAGGGGGGTTAGTACAAACGTGGTACATGATAGAAAACTTTGGAGGAAGTTGACATACAGAGCCGATCCCAAATAGGAAGAAGGCGAGGAAGATGATGATGATGATTTATATCTTAGTGACTTACTCTCATATTCATAAAAAATTATAAACGCTTGCTAAATCTATTTTAGTTACATTCCGTCTTATTATAAAATGAGGACTAAATTTGTTACTTGGTTCAAACCATTAACCGCCCAGATCAAGTTAAATTGGCACTGTTTATCTGTCAACGTCAACTTGTTTTGGGCGGATAATGGTTTAAACCAAGTAACAAATTTAGTTCTTGATTTATAATAAGACGGGTTATGTTTTGTGTCGTTCTTTCAATATTGAAAAGAAGAAAATAGACAAAACATGTTTTGACTAAAATAAGTATAGCAAATGGTTGTAAATTTTATGAATATAAGGTTAAATCAGTGAATTACTTGTAACAGTAGATCTTTTTCAGTTTCGCAGTGGTAGCTACAGGCTGCGCGTCCTGCCCGAAGCTGACGTGCCTGGCGCCGGGCTGCGGCGCGTCGTTCTGCTACCACTGCAAGGCGGCGTGGCACCCCACGCAGACGTGCGACGCCGCGCGCCGCAGCCGCCAGCCGCCGCCGCGGGCGCCGCAGCCCTCGCACTCCGACATCGACCACGGTAACTTTTGGAGCGGATGCCACGTGATTCTCTTCGGTCGTCTACTCCGTTCTTAGGCCCAACGCAGACGACAGACTATCCGTGACGCATTTTTTAGTCTGTGAAAATAGAACCCATGCAATCATATGCATATGCTTAGAATTGCATGGGTTCTATTTTAACAGACTAAAAAGTGCGTTACGGATTAGTCTGTCATCTGCGTTGGGCCTTAGCTTTAGCATGCCTACCTGTCGACATATAAACCTAATTATTTCTCTTCATTATAACATTCAATTCTCTTATTATATTTATATTATAAAAGAAATACTCTAATTAATTAAATATGACTTATATGAAATGCAATAAATATTTTTAAAGCATATTCAACATCTCGTGTACCCGCAACTCCAGTATTGCCTGCTTACGGGCCCTCCAATAATTTCTTTGGCATTTGGTGTCTATTACGTTAGTAATAGGCTATTTTACTGTGTATGATTTTAGTTAATATTTGATATGAAACAAAACACCACACAACATTTTTTTTAAAACACCAAGAAAATTAGTTAATCAAGTATTAATAAGCATTTCAAATATATGAGTAGGTGCGTGGTGGAGAGATCTCACTATCTCTTTCGTACGTGTGAGGCCTCATAGTGTGAAGTCAAGAGTGCTGTACGTGCGTTCTTTTTCTGTTACTTGACAGTTTCCCCTTCCATCAGATTTTAAAGGGTTATAAAAATTTTGGATTAAAAAAAAAACTTTTTGATTTCGGTTTCGGATTATGTGACTCTTTGATATGAATAATAAAATACCGTACTACTAAGTTTACTAACGTAAGATTCCCGACGCGGTAGAGTCTTGGAGGGCCCGTAAGTTGGCAAAACTAGTAGGCGAAATTAGTTGCTGCTGCTCTCACAGAGATGGCAGCACTCACGATTGGCAAAGAAAGTGTTGAATATGCTCTAAAATATCTGTACTAATCCCCTCTCTTTCATGTCCCGCTTCATACATTTTCCCAAACTCTTTAAAGCTAACCATATTATTTGCCAGACATTTGGCGTCCCGCCTCTTGACATGACCGTATTGACCGTACTATGCTAAACGGTTGCTTTTTAACTTTTCTACTATAGGTGCTACCTTTATACTCTCTTACCACTTCTACCCCAAACGCATAGTAAGCAAACATTCCTCTTAATTACTGACCGGTTCACTAGAAGAGATCCTATACGGGATAAGTTTTTACTTTTCTGATTTGTATCTGTGTTCTTTATTATGTACAATTTAGCTTTATAAACAAACAAATTTTCTGCTATATGTTTTCCTGATCTTATCCATTTTTGTCACCCCACACATCCACCTAAGCATTTCTGCTGCACATTGTAACTCATGTTCTTTCTTCTTTTAGGAAAATATTCGCTAACGATTTTAGAAGATACACGATTGTCGTAATAACATTATTATTGTAGCTACATTGTGTAATGTTTGGCCACGCTGTGACCATGAGAATCGGGCATAGCCGTGCTTTCCCATGGCTGATGGGATTAAGAAACAATGGTATCGCGCGATCTCGTGCAATGCGACTAGTCACAGCGCACTGAGTTTGCAAAACAACCATCGCCTAACTATGGCCGTTGTTTTGCCATGACGGTCACTAAATTTAGGATTCCTGAACCAAAGCGCCTCGACTGACATTGATATTGTTTTAGGTCTACTAAAGTCATTTTGAAATGGGCTTCTGTTCAAAGTAGATTTATTTGCCTTCACTTATAAATAAAAAATAAATTAAGAGTAGATGCTGGATATATTTTTTATATCAGATAAGTTGGTGACGTATTGTACATTACTAATGAATTAAATAATTTTGTTTCAACTAATAAGGATCATTATTACATTTGTAAACGCAGACGTATTTTGTTACTGATTTAAACCATGATCCGACTAAATCAAGTTAAAATCATGCCTTTGTCTCATCTGAAAATATCAACATGAATGGTTTAAGTCTAGTAACAAAGTTAGTCTGCGTTTTAAAAAAAGACGGAAAGTCTTTAAGGGTATATAAGTTGATGAGTAAAGAGCCAATGGAAAACGATATATTTATTTAATATGCTATGTCTGCAGAAGAAAAAAATCCTACCTGAAATAACATGTCACTATCAAAATTCATATAAAAAGCTTTCATTTTGTATTTCCAGGTGATGTGAAGCCGTGCCCCCGCTGCTCAGTGCTCATAGTGAAGGTGGAAGATGGGTCGTGCAACCACATGGTGTGCTGCGTGTGCGGCGCGGAGTTCTGCTGGCTATGCATGAAGGAGGTGTCCGACCTCCACTACCTCAGGTTGGTTTGGTACATTTGGTCATACAACTTTACGTTACTTCTTACGTAGCGCGATTTCCGTAGCTATATAGGCAGGGGTGGATCGTTATCTATGTATGTGTTAAGTTATGTACGAGTATATTAGGTCTAACAAAATATACTGAAACTATTTTAAGAGTGAATTCAGTTCATGATACTGAATAATTTTCCCCAAGGAACACGTATCGAAATATAAAAAGTAATTTTTGGCCTCCCATACAAGTTGATCGATTTTCTGATCCGGGTTTGTATGGAAAGTAATTTTTTTTTCATATTTCGTGTATATGTTTATATGTTTGTTGGTGAAAGGTTTTCAGTATGACGGACTGAATTCACCCTTTAAATTGTTTCAGTATGTTTTGTTAGAAAAAATAATATAACTAATCATAAGTTTGTTAGCTAACTTTGATATACAGCTTGACTGCATCTGGTATATACATGTAACCATTAATGAACCCAAATAGAGGAGCTCGGTGGGAGTGCGCATATACTAGCGCTTACTACCGGGCGTGGTCCGACACCAGTGACCAACAAATATATTTCAATCGGCAGCCCGAGCGGGTGCACGTTCTGGGGCAAGAAGCCGTGGTCGCGCAAGAAGAAGCTGCTGTGGCAGCTGGGCACGCTGGCGGGCGCGCCGCTGGGCATCGCGGTGGTGGCGGGCGTGGCGCTGCCGGCGCTGCTGGTGGGGCTGCCGCTGTGGGCCGGCCGCCGCGCGCACCGCCGCCTGCGCCGCGCGCGCCCCGCCAAGCGCCGCGCCGCCGTCGCCGCCGCCACCGCCGCCGCGGTCAGTACCGACCCTTTTCACTTCCTTATATCTTGCTCGTTTATCTTGCGCGTAGGCAATAACTTCAATACTGTTTCTAGAACCGTTGACATGGATTTATTCACTACAAGCATAGTGACAGCTAAGCGGTTACTTTATGAATATTTTCTCCAGTAACGTAGCACTGTTTTGTATGTATTATTTTACGTCTATTCTATATATAATTTTTAATATTTATAAGGCTCCGGAATAGTTTTTTTTTTAATATACTACTTAAGCTTATATTATTATATACATATAAGAAAATCTGCTAGTTACGTCGATTATTGATTTCTCATTTAGAATACATTTGTTTTATATAAATTTATCATGTAGCGTGGAATATTGTTATGTTCAACTTTATTTTTAACCTATACAGTATCTATATGTGAGGACCTGTAATTGGCTTCTTTATATCTAAATCTGTTACCTTATTTATACTAAGTGCTGTTGGTCTTCCTATTAAAATAAAATATCCTCCATATCGTCTGTCTGTGCCAACGAATGGACCAATTTCGAGAGGTTTCTTTTACGTTAAAGCAAGTTCCCTTGCAGTGGTTCTTAGCTATCCCCGACTAAAAAGGGAGGTGTTATAAATTGGACGCTCATATCTGTCTGTGGCATGGTAGCGCACAAACGGATAGATCAGTTTCGATGAGGTATCACATGAAAGCATGTGTAATGAGTTGAACAGTTCGGCTGTTTAAAAGTTATTGCTTAAAAATCAGGGTAGTTTGCCTGTCAAATAATAGACGCTACGAAAACGTTACGTTGGCGATACAGATTAAATCTACTATTTCTTGACAGTCACCAGTGGTGAAGAGCTTTTCCGTGTGTTTGAGGGGTCATAATGTACTATTTAGTATATGACAGCATCTTTATAAGCGTATAAGATGATAACAAGGATAATTTATTTTGTTAATTTATCGCATCACGTACTAATTTTCCATAGAAATCGTCAGGAGACCACACACGTCAGCTATAATGTATATTTTTACATCCTGACATTTTCTATAGAAAGATGTTTTATTTTATAATGTGCATCTTTATAGCTGCCGTGAGTGAAGCTCCATGCTAACAAAATCAATTAGATCTGGTTCGATACATCACCGTCTATAGGCCAGAAGTGGCGACGGGATATTTATACAAAATGCCGTATGGTTTCCGGCAGAGTAGAATAGGACCACTCCAAGTCTTCCCGTGGATGTCGTAGAAGGCGGCTCAGGAAATACGCTAAACAAAGCTTATAAACATTATAGGAGATGTATATATGTAATGCTCTAATGTACATCTTTACATTAAAGCTATGGTTGCTAAAAGTTTCAGTGGCGGATTTACACATTTGCCGCCAGAAGGTTTTTTCATTTATATTTTGCCGGCCCTCAGCTGCGTTATCCGCCACTGATAAGTGTGTTGAATGTAAATTATTGTTGTGCAGCTGATCGTGTCGCCTTTGGTGGCGGGTCTGGCGGTGGGCATCGGCGTGCCCATCCTGCTGTTCTACGTGTACGGCGTGGTGCCGGTGTCGCTGTGCCGCGCCGGCGGCTGCGGCGGCGCCGAGCCCGCGCCGCACTTCGACATCGACCGCCACTACGCGCCCGACGCCGACGCCGCCTCCAGGAGACTCGAGCCCAGCATAGGTGGGTGGTGTCACTGTATTACCATTACTAAGGGCGCGCGAATTCGCGCGACTGATGAGTGAGGACGCGTTGGTTCGCGTAGTAGTTGCTTGTGATGGTTATGTTATAGTTGACTGGGAGAAAATGCTCTTAGCATTAAGCCTGCTATTTTTTAAAAGTATATTTGTACTTTGGAATTTGGAACATAAGATTAATAAAATAAATGCGCTTCGACTCTGCGCTTTAGCTAGTTAAGTAACTAAGCGTGGTCTACATTTTGATGGATGACCACATGTGGTATAAAATTTCTCGAGTTCTCCCATATTTTGGATGGTACGTTAAGCCGTTGGTCCTGACTGTAATCGTTGTATGGTAGTCAAACTGCGTCAGATGCTTTTAGTATTGGGCCAAATTCATAACCCCTCATAACTAAAACACACATCTAGCAGCACGAAACAGCACTCGCTCTCTGTCGCCCAGAACCGTCATATGCTAGAACGAGAGAGAGCGACGGAACGCTTCAGCACCGGCCAAGCTCGAGCGTTTCGTCGCTTTCTCGTTTTAGTAAATGATGGTTCTGCCCGAAGTGTTCCATCGCTTTCTCGTTAGTAGTAAATGATGGTTCCCAGCAACAGAAAATGATAGCAGCATATTAAAGTTCCGTTTCGTGTTGACAGATGAATGTAACCCTAGTAATTATTCAGCTCGAGCATGATGGTGGTGTTTGTGCGCAGGCGACGCGTCGCTGTCGGCGGGGTCCGCGCAGGCGGAGGCGCGCGCGCCGTCGCTGGCCGCGCTGGCGGGGTCGCTGGGCGGGCACGACAGCCAGTCGCCGGCCGCGCAGCGGCTCGAGGTCACGGCCGACGTGGCCGCGTCCGACACGGCCAGCGCCGCCAGCTGGCCCGACGACGCGCCCTCCACCTCCTCGCGCAGCGCGCGCCTGCGCAGCCTCTTCCTGTACGGCTCGGCCGCCCCGCCGCCGGACGTAGAAGCTGGCGCGCCCGCGCCTATAGCGTGCGGCGCGCGGACCGAAATCTCCGCGACGTGCGAGACGAGCCCCGCCCGCGACGGCTCGTAACGAACGGGCTGAGACCGATGTCACACCCTTGTGCTCGTTCGGTGTGAATTTGACACGATTCGTGGATGAACATTGGACTCGCGACGTGTGACGAGCGTCCTCATGAGCCACACAGCGTGGCCGAGAAGTCCCGCGACCGCCCGTGCCAATCTGTCGCTTCGAGTCCCGCCCGACGGCAGCTCTAGATAGATGCTTCTCGCTTTCAGAGCATTACTCTATCCGATATTTGTGATACTTTGAATAATAACTACTATTAATGATCTAAATTATTTAATTTTTCACGTTTGTAGGCAAAGTAATCGTAAGCGATAATTAATGTTACGTGAATCATATAAAGTGTAAACTATGATTAAAATGTGATTAAATATACATTTCGTTTTATTCTTTATCATTAGTCCGCCCCGGTTTCACACAGGTTATATTGTATACATTTAAACCTTTTTCTTGAGTCACTATGTACAGAAGGCGTTAACTGCGTAAAGCACGCCCGCACCACGCGACGCGACGTATTCTTACCTCTTTCACACGTAAGTTTGTGAGAGATAGACTTAGGCCCAACGCAGACGACAGCCTAAACACCACAGACATAGATATAGATAGACGACTTAAATGCACCTACTTCGCGTGTAAGTTCTCAGACAAAGCGTCGAGGTTGGCCGCCGCTACCGACAGTCTGCGCGCGTCTGTGACTGCAGCCGGACGGCAGCGAAAAATAAAAAAATGCCTCGTTGCGTGATAATAAACTGCAACAGCCCAAAAATTGCAAGCGCCCAAAGTCAAGGACATATTTCCTGTCACAGCTGAGTTATTTTAAAATTATTTTATGCGTAAATTCATTTTAAAACAATTTTTTAAGAATTCCAAGCTGTAATTCCAAGATTATACCTAAATAAGTATAGATTAAGGTTAAAAAACTACATTAACATTACATTGCCGCGTTTGCTTTGAGCGTTTGATCCGACGTTGTGTGTTAAGAAGCAATGAACGAAACAAGCGATACTGTCGCGCATCGCTACGACGTCGTGGTACCGGCAATTTCTCATTCGTCAGTTAAATTTAGCGACTAGTGTTGTTCGTTCTACAACATATACCAATAATCGATTATAATTGATATCGGACTGACGAATGGTATTTATTAACTATTATTAAAGGGCCAATTTAATAGATATTGATATAAACAAGCTCATTTCCTAATTTACACTTTAGAAAACGAGGGTAATATTTTCAGAGTTCATGTATGTAATATGGTCGCTCTTTGAACATATACTACTGGTCACACGTTGGTGAACAAAACCGCGCGTGCGTCACTGCTCACTGCTCGTTAGTGAGTCGTCCCTACTGAATTTCCCCCATTGAAGCGGTCGCAATGCGTAGGTATATTTTCTATACCTCTACGCGGAGTGAGACAAGCCTGACATGGCTAAAAACGACCGCAAGGGAAGTTGCTTTAACCTTTTCACCGCGAGACTTTATATCAGTTGTCGTGCCCCCAGCGCGAGACATGGTAAATCTAACATACCTATCTACAACCAAAAACGGATATGGATACGTAAGTTATGTGCCATACGAGCATTTTTTGTTTGTCACAAATATGTTACCTTCGCGGAATGGGCCCGACAATGTTTGTCACATATATGCGACGCTCGCGGTTAAAGGGTTAACGTTAAAAAAAACGCATTGAAATCGGTCCATCCATCGGTAAGAACAGAATAAAATAAATACATCCCATACAACAAACGTGTTTTTTTATAGATAATGGTACGGAACCCTTCGTTCGCGAATTCGACTCGCACTTGGCCAATTATTTAAGAATAATAATAGTTTTGTTTTTAAAATTCAATTAAAATATTTACATAATTTCTAATTTTTAGTTTTAATTTAAATTTTAATAAGTTTGTATAGTTTGAATTTAAGTTAAATTATTTGAGTACAAATATTTATTCTTTATTATCAAACAATTTTCCGTTTAGAATCATTTGTTAATCCAATTTCATATCATTCGTCAATCAGAAAATCGATTATGATTTTTATCACAAATCGATTAACTTATGTCTAGCGAGATCGTATGGTTAGCGAGCGCGGAGTGAGCGAGCGAGACCACAGATATAAAATCTATGATTATGAACGAGACGATCAGGGCGGCGGCGTGCGTCTTCAATAAGTCGTTTAAATCATAGCGAGCGGTTTCTTTGAATCGGTTTGAATTGCCAGTCACTAAAATGGCCTGTGACGTCACAGTAGGCATTAAAAAAGTTGGCACGCTTGGTTTCCATACAAATCTTGATAGGGGCGTTATCTATTACATCTATATCTGTGCTAAACACGGAAAATATTTTACACTTTCATTTATCAATAGTATAAAAATACTCAAATACTGGATGTCGTAGCAGGCGACTTAGGTAATGCAAGCTAAACAAAGCATATAAACATCATAAAACCTCTCCAACCCGTCTGGCCAGCGAGGAGAGTGTAGGCCATATTCTCTGGCTAAGTATGGCTCTGGTAGTCCTGGAGTGTGTCGTGCTCCTACAATGGGAAAAAAGAGACCGGACGATAAAATGCAAGTCGTGGCGGCGCGGCGGCGGGGTTTATATCCTTAAAATGGAACGCATGTGATATTTTCTACTACCTGCAAACAATAAAAAAAAATGGACCTATGTGTTTATTTTGATGTGACAAGGAACAAAAAAGAAACTCCAGATAGACTTAAATCAACACTTTACTAAGTTTATTAGGTTTTGACCACCATATAATAAATTCAGTAGGCCCAACATCTTAGTAATCTAGACAAAAACAGGAAGGAAACTCTAGACACTGAATAGAACAATATTTCTTGTACATTCTTAATTTAATAAATTCTATTAGTGTTGCAGCAATAGTATTGAATATTGATAGTATTATTAGTATTGTGACCTTGAAAAATAGTCCAAGCAAAGTTGATAGGCCTAAGCAAAGATAAGAATTACTAACGTAACAGATACCCGACGCCATAGAAACTATTGGAGGGCCCGTAAGTAGGCAAAACTGATAGTTGCGGGTAGGCACACAGAGATGGCAGCACACACGACTAGCAAAAAAGTGACAAATAAAGTGTTGAATATGTTTTAAAAATATTTATTGCATTTCATATAAGTCATATTTTATTAATTAGAGTACTACTTTACTTACAAAATAGTAATATAAGATTTTAATGTTTTAATTAATACATATAGAGCCATCTAGTGACAAGGAAGAGAAATACTGTACTGATGTTTTTAAGACAATGGGTAGGCATCGCCTAAGCAAGCAATGGATATTTTTCAAGGTCTACTATCAATAGTCGAACTATCAAAATTCTATTGCAGTACATTAAATTTTTTCATAGGTTACAGTCGCTTACAGTATTTACAGCAAAGAATGTTTAAACATTAGCGTACTAAAACAACTTCTAAAAGCGGAAAGAAATGTTAGCATCAATAAATGGAATGTATACAAATAAATAATTATATTTTTACTAGTCAATGTACAGTCACCAAGATACCTAAGCAGGCTTAACCAATACCTCTACATATCTTGATTTTTCTCCTAAACCCTCTGAGCCTTAACCTGATTGAAAAGTATTTACAAAGGTTTAATTATAATTTTTCAAAACTAAAAACCGACTTCAATTCCTAACTACACAAACGATTTTGATATTTCTATGGGACCTAAGGAGTTTGCCCTTTCAAACAAAAAACTTTCCAAATCGGTCCTGACGTCTTTGAATTCTGTTTACCGATAGGTAAACACCCAAAAAAATGATCGCGACGAATTGATAACCTCCTGTTTTTGGAAGTCGGCTAAATATTATGGGAGAGTAAAACTCAAATCGTTTAAACTGTTTCTACACTTCGCAAGGTATTGTATATCGTTTAAACTGTTTCTACACTTCGCAAGGTATTATATATCGTTTAAACTGTTTCTACACTTCGCAAGGTATTATATTTGAAGAAGAAAAAGCGGGAAGCGCACTCCGGGCTCCGAAGCAGCACGGCTATTGGCTGGAACTCATTTATCAGCACGGCACAGCACTTGCGACACTGAGGGCATAAGCTTATGCTGCTATCCTTTTCTGTCGCTAAGAACCGTCATTTGCCAGAGCGAGAGAGCGACAGGACGCTATAGCATCGACTGTGTTATAGCATTTCGTCGTTCTCTCTGAGTGTAAGACAAGTGAAATCCAACCCTTAGGAGAATAATCAAGATATAGATGAGGCCGGACCAGGTATCTGACTTGACTGTACTCTAGGAGATTAAAAAGTAATACATTTGCATTATAAAATATTAATATAAGACACAATTAAACAGAAACATAGGTATTATAGTACAATCTTAATTGTTTTTAAACATTTAACAATGAATTATTTACATTTACCCTCATTTACACGAAAACATATTGTCGTTTCGCTTGAAAGACATGGAGCAGAGCAAACAGATCTGCAAATCGTTGAGTTTTGATAAATCAAACATATTTACAAACGACAGAGCTCAAAATAAAATGCGTGCTTTAGCATTGTCAATTGTTGCAATTTCAAAACTCACCTGTTTTGAACTTTATGGTGTTGTGAATATGGTTCATTTTCAAATATATACCAATATAAATTGCTCTAGCATTTTGCAAACATGCAAGTGCTTTGGTCACTATCGCCAAAAAATGCCGTGTCTACCCCATTAGGGATAAAGACGTGATAGTATGTATGTATGCCCTTAGCCTGTAACTAAGGATTAGCAATCTGGCTAGCCATTTATCACATTTTTTCTTACCCATACATCTTGTCGAAATAACAAGGAGCAAGCACACATTTTTTTATAATAAAAAACAACCACTTTTTATACGATTTTTTAATATCGCCAACTCCTTGCCTACGACATAATTTTTAATCTATTTACAATAATTATGTATCTAAATAAATATTTTTATTTTATATTTGGCTTATTTTAAAATTAACATTATTCATTTTAAAATTTAAACTTATGGACATGTCGCATAATTTTATTGTAAGCATTACATAAATTACATTGATTATTTTTTACTTTCTAGATCAAAATAATTGTTTATTTCTTTGAGCTTAGAACTATTAACTTCTTAACAATATAACGAAAAGCTATTAAACATTAAGCCTTATTTATAATAAACTGTTAAATCTTATTGATCTGTAGTACATCTTACCTAGATCAGTAGTACAATGCTACCGATTTAAGAAGCGCGGACTTTTCTGTCAAATTCATTAAAAGTGTGCACTTCTTAAACTGGTACACCTCTCACTTTATGACTGATTTGAGAAAACTGAACTCAATAGCGATGTGCGCAGTCATATCTCAATTTGCCGAGGTAACTAGTTGCGCATATGGACAAATACGTAGCTGTCATTGACCTGCCCAGTTTTATATCGGGCACATCATGAAATAATCGGCCAAATCGATATCTCGATATAATTATTATCCCTGGTCATCTCTCTCAGCCCACGACTGCTTAAGTATGTTCACGAAGGTCGACATTGCAATGTGTTACATCAAATATTTTCTCAATTATTATAAAAAACCGAAGATTTATTATATTCTTTATTTTGCCAAAAACATTTTAACAAAATGTTGTAATATTATAGCGTAGGTATAAAAGGTGGAGATACTTAACTAAAAGCGCCCAGTCCATTCCCCATCCGGGAGTCCACTCCCGAACTAGACATAGTCTGTATCTCGGGTGATGAACAGTCGTAATCAACTTTAATATAAGCAACTACTTTTTTTTTTTTTTGATAGCTATAATAGGTCCCATCGTTGGGCAAAAGCCTCCCCTCTTTGTTTCCATCTATCGCGGTCTCTAGACGTGATTTGCCATTCTTTTTCAAACTGTGTAAGATCGTCCGCCCATCTCTTTCTTGGTCTTCCAAGAAAGCAACTACTTGTAATCATAAAAAATGTCTAGTGTCTTATGATGTAAAATATAAGACAATGCCGCAATATATAGTCTTACAACCAATTATGTTCAAGACCATGCTAGGCTTCGCAGCGTTGCAGCCGAGGATGCAACTGGGAATACCCTGAGATAATAAAGTGAGAGAGAGAAGAAAATGCCGCAAGAAAAAACTGAATTATTTTTATTTGATTAATTTTTAATGTCAGTAAAAAGGTTACTTGTAAATTCAAATTCTTAAAGTGATGCCATCGGTGGATTTTTCTACGCACACCGATATCTTTCTAGCACAACGACATTCGAAATGCAGCCTTATCTTATGTGAAAAATATATACAAGCGATTGATAAAGAAAACTTAAATAAAAATATATACAAATGTATTAGCACTTAATGTATACATGAAATTATACTCTGGTCACAGATTTAATATACGTATTACATACAGAAAGGAATCTCCTAAGGTCCCGCGCAATCACGTCACACTAATATTATAAGGACGAAAGTTTGTAAGTCTGTGTGTGTATGTATGTTTGTTACTGTTTTTTTTTTGTTATTTCAATTGGGTACTTTCCTAAGTCAAAAATAAATTATTTTTTAGTAATAGAAAAATAAAGTGTCGCAAAATAATGTCACCTGTCTTTGAACATATCCATTTTAACGTTATTTTAAATTTATAATTGCAGAAAAACTAATAATAAGAGCGCTATTTGACTCCAAAAATCTATGACGTCATCTGCCTGTATTTCATACAAAATCCCATAGAAACTGTTTGTTTTGACGTTTAGAAAAAAGTTGCTGATTTGACTTGTTGGAAAATAGCGTATTTTGATAAAATTTGGTATGCAGGAAGCTGACACCCTGGATGACCAACCCTGACATTGAGTGGCGCAGCTAGTATATTATATGCAGGCGCCTGCAGCCGCCCGCTCAACACCCTCCACTGTAAGAACGGGGGAGAGGTGCGAGGACGGGGAACGGGGGCGCATATTGCGCAGGACCTTAGGAGATTACGTTCTGTATGTAATACGTCTTATATCAATTCTGTGCCCTGGTGCCAGACAATCCGAATCCTCTGACCTTACATTAACCACAGCCAATTCATTACTTGTGACGATCAACTACGTTTTTTTTTAATACATTTCATTCAACTCTTATTATTTTTATATACAGGGTGATTTTAAACCTATAGCTCAATAAAAGAACGGTACTGTTTCAGCATAATAAAAAATACATATTCTGTCATATGTACCATGTTTCATAATAAAAACGAAAGATGGATACAAAGAATGTTCCATTGTATGTCAACGCCCGATAACGTGCGCTCCTGCGGTCGGCGGAAAGTGAGGGCGACATCCGCGCGGGTAGTCAGTAGGTAAAAAAATATCAAAAAATTAGTTTTTTTGGGTTTTTGCGTTCTATCATTGATCCTGATTCCAAGATTTCCATATAGCTATATGGGGGCAAAATCAACCTGTATTTGGAAATAATATTTTGCTTATCCAATTCATATCCAAGTCTAATGTCATGTAAAGCACCTACTCGTCTATATGAAAGCGATGAGGCTTCAGGTATGTGAGAATATCCGTGCTGACAGATGTAGCCTAAACCTAAATGTGTACATCATCGTTTCAGCCGGGTAACGTCCACTGCTGGACATAGCAGGCCTCACCCCAAGATTTCCAAAATGACCGATCAAGAGCGGCCTGCATCCATGTCATGTATATCTCAACAAATAATAAATGTCAGACGGATAGGCTAAGCCTCAAACTCAGGAATATCAATAAAACTGGATAACATGTCGTGGATCAATCGCTCCAGGCTCCAGGAAGGTACATCGGCCACTTTAGCGTATTCCCCTGTCGAGTTAGGCGGAGATGCCAACTCGAAAAATAATATCATGTAGGTATATCTAGACATACTCATTTCCATGTACAAATCATAAGACGGACAGTTAGGCTAATATCAATCAAACAATAAATCATACGCTTTGGATCCATTCCTTCAGGTGGGTACATTTTAAGCCATACACATGAAATGCAAGCTCGATATATATATTTTTTATTTCTAGACAATAGATTCCAACAAATATTAGGGACATTTAGTCTTAGCCCTTACAAAGAAATATCAATACCACTGGAAATCATGTCATTCCCTCCAGGTAAGCGACTCAAAAAGCAAGCTCGTAAGATAATGTATGTGTAAATATTTGTTGATGTATAATAAAGTTTTTAAAATAAATGTCATGTATATTTATCTAGAAATAACTACTCATTTCCATGTTCAAATCATTATAATAAGACGGACAGTTATGCTAAGCCCTTAACCCCTGGGGGCCCCTCAGTGCTTATAGAGTGGTTGTAAAAGTGATGTCACATGGACATCGCGGGCCCATGGAGGTAACTTGGAAATAATAATACAACTGGAATTCATACGTGGTGGATCCGTCCTTCCAGATGGGTTTATCGTTGATTTCACCCAACAGTGGACTAGCTCGAAAATCAAATTTCATGTATATTTAGTAAACAAACAAATTCCAACAAAATTATGATGGACATTACGGATCGTTAGGCTGAGCCTATAACTTGGAAATATCAATGCAACTGAAAATCATACGTCGTGGATCCGTCCCTCCAGATGGGTTTATCGCTGACTTTGATCCAACAGAAGAAATAACTCGAAAATTTCTCGAAAAAAAAAACCAACTCATTCCAACAAATATTAAGTCGTACAGAATCAGCTTGAAATCGTACGTGGTGGGTCCATCCCCCCAGGTGGCTTCATCAATGACTTTAGCCCTACACAGCGGGCAGGTATGTTTCGTATTCCTATGGAGCCAGGCCGAAATGCAAGTTTGAATATATTTCTTTTTTATTAAACAACACATTCCAAAAAATATAAGAAGGGATATTTCGACAGCTAGACACACCTATTTCCATGTAAAAATCATAATAAGACGAACAGTTAAGCTAAGCCTTAAACTCGGAAACATCAATACAGCCGGAAATCATAGGTGGTGGAGCCGTCCTTTCAGGTGGGCTCGTCGGCGACCTTGGCCCTATTCAGCAGGTAGGTGTGCTCCCGGTCGAGCCAGGCGGAGATGCACAGCTCGAACAATATATTTCTTTTTTATTACACAACACATGGAAGGACATTTCGGCCAAATTATAATAAGACGGACAGTTAGCCTTAAAATTGGAAGTATCAATACAGCTGGAAATCGTACGTGGTAGATCCGTCCCGCCAGGTGGGCTCGTCGGCGACCTTGGCGCGGCACAGCGGGCAGGTGTGCTCGCGGTCGAGCCAGGCGGAGATGCACAGCTCGAACAATATATTTCTTTTTTATTACACAACACATGGAAGGACATTTCGGCCAAATTATAATAAGACGGACAGTTAGCCTTAAAATTGGAAGTATCAATACAGCTGGAAATCGTACGTGGTAGATCCGTCCCGCCAGGTGGGCTCGTCGGCGACCTTGGCGCGGCACAGCGGGCAGGTGTGCTCGCGGTCGAGCCAGGCGGAGATGCACAGCTCGCAGAAGATGTGGCTGCAGCCCAGCCGCACGGGCGTGCAGTAGTCGTCGTGGCAGATGGGGCAAGAGTCGCCCGCCGACAGCAGCTGCTCGCCCGTGGGTTTGGTGCCCAGGTTCTGCCAGACACACATTCATCATCATCAGGTCTTTTTGTTTACACAGCAGGAACACGACCCTCTCTGTACTAGCATAGTTGGCCAAAGCAGCCAGAGGACTTGGCAAAATTTTACAGGAAGATAAAAGTTAGCTTTTATAAATATACTAGCTGCGCCCCGCGGTTTTACTTGCACCAAAGAACCCTTTGTTTTAAGCAAGGGTGACAGCTTCCTAAGTACCAAATTTTATCAAAATTGGTCCAGCCGTTTGCGCGTGAAGAAGTAACAAATATACAAACACACACACACTTACACATCATCATCATTATCGGGTCTTTTTGTCTCCAATGCAGGAGCACAACCCTCTTTGTAACTACCATAGTTGGCCAGAGCACCTGGCCTACAATCTCCACGCTGGCCAGTATGTCCAAGTCCTGTAATGGATATCGTAGAAGGCGAATTAGGAAATACAAGCTAAATAAAGCTTATAAACATCTATAAGACCTCTCCAACCCGTCTGGACAGCGAGGAGAGTGTAGGCCATATCTTCTGGCTGCTCTGACCAAATATGGCTCTAGTAGTACAGAGTGTATCGTGCTTCTGCAGTGGAGCCAAAGGCCTGATGATGATGATGTTTTCAATATGTGCCTGCACCGGCCAAGTATGGCTCTGGTAGCACAGAGATGGTTATGCTTGTGCAGTGGAGACAAAAAGACTTGATGATGTTTTCAGTATGTTTGTCTTTCCCTCTTACTTCCTTTGAGGACTTTTCCGCAATTCGGTCCGTAACCGAGGGTAACAAACTCTGCCTTTTTGGTGACACGTTCCATGTTAAGCCAATAAAATTAAAAGCTCACCACACTTTGCAGCAGCGTCCAAGTGGCATTCTTGAAGAGCCTCAGCCGCATCAGCACCTCTATGATCTTGGCGATGACGTAGACTGACGTGAGGAACATGCCCACCATCTTCTCCGAGCCCTCGTATGACTGCATGAGGAAGAAGATCCACGGCTGGATGGTCAGCAGCGAGCGGTACAGCTGCGATATGGCCTCCACGAACAGGTAAACCTTGCCCTGAGGAAAAAGTATTAATGTTAAGGATGGTAAATGGAACAAAAATAATTGGCCAAGTGCGTGTCGGGCCACGTGCAGTATAGGGTTCCGTAGTTGTAAATGCCAACTTGCAGTCTAAAACGGCTAAGTATTGAATTTGTATGAAATTTTCCTTTTCGAGTACATTTTATAAGTTGATCACCTATAACTTCTTAATTTGTTAACTAACCCTACTTAGCTCTGATAGTTTTCCTTTAAACTACATTATATATATTATAGCTGTGATTTTTTTCACGTGTCCATATATAACCGTTTAGCAGATAGATGGCGGGTACACGTAACTTTAACAAAAAAAATTACTTGAAACCTAAATATTTCAGACACGGATCCCTAAATCGAAAAATGATGTTCCCAAGCTCACAATATTTTTGTAAAGAAAAAAAATATTGACTTCCTCTTTACTTGTATGGCAGCTACACAAAAAAATTTTTTTTTCCATATTTTATTTTACGACTTATTCGCCATGATTGATATACATACATATCCATGCGAAATTATAGCTTTCTAGTACTTAAAGTTTCTTAGTAGGACCGCGAACGGACAGACAGACATGGCGAAACTATAAGGGTTCCTTGTTTACTACGGAACCCTAAAAAGATATTGTTTTTAACCGACTTTAAAAAAGGAAAAGGTTATGAATTCAACTGCATGTTTTTTTGTATGTATGTTACTCGATATCTTCGTCAACCGTGGGTGGGCCAAAGATGTTTTTTTATTTTATTTGAAAGCCTTTACTCCGAAGTTGGTCCCATATTAAATTGGTGAAGACATGATGAAGAACTTTGGAGATATGGAAGAAACTCCTGAAACAAATTGTAGTCGGTTGTTTTTTTTGATAAAATTTTTATGATATTATGTAGCTCTAGAAAAACGAAGCTGCATGTATAGTCAATTCACCAATCTATTTTTTTGGGTTCGGTACCCAAAGGGTATTAACGGGACTCTATTACTAAGACTCCGCTGTCTGTCTGTCTGTCACCAGACTGTATCGCATTAACCGTGACAGCTAAACTGTTAAAATTTGCACAGATGATGCATTTCTGTTGCCACTATAACAACAAATACTGAAAACAATGGGGATACTATTGTAAACCAAACGTGATTTTTTATAGATAATGGATACGGAACCCTTCGCGAGCAAATCCGACTCCCACTTGGCCGGTTTTTTAATCTACGTATTTCAACGCTTCAGTTCACTTGGTGTGACTATACACTTCATGGGAGACTATCTAATTTCGGTTCCAATTGAATTACACAAAATCTATAAACAAGTCTCGAACTTACTTTGGGCCTAGCTCAATCAATGTAACTTATCACTATAAAAAATAACAATAATAATAATAAGGGATGGACCTCTGTAGATGCAGCCATCTCACATTTTAGATAAAAAGGTACTAAAAGGCCTCTTCATGTTGGCTTTGGCCCCATGAACGCCTCAAAGGACCGGGTCCCTATGGACCTGTGGCTGAAAAGCGTACCAACATACAATACATGTATTTATATTTTGTATTCTATTTAATATTTTACTTTATCTTATACCTTTAAACGAGAAATTCTTGTATATTTATTTATTTATATGTTTATAAATTTCTGTGATCTCGAAAACGGCTCTAACGATTTCACTGAAAAATTTAATATGGGGGTTTTCGGGGGTAAACAACGATCTAGATTAGTCTTATGTTTGGGAAAACGCGTGTTTTCGAGTTTTCATGCGTTTTTCTTTCCACGCAGAATATGATCACTAATTTCGTCGCGCCGGCCGCCATCCATTTTGGCTCAGCGGTTTATGATGCGGACCGCTAGAAAGAGTGTTACGGGTTTGCATCCCACTCGGTGACTTACTTTTGCTTTTTTATGTTCAAATATAAATACATAATTTTTTATTTTGTATTGTTTTTAGACAAGTTTAAAAAAAATGTAGTTATTGTTTGAGATGTAAGTAACCGAGCAAAGCTCGGTCGCCCAGGTACTAGATTTATTATTCTTTCCGCTGTCACTGGGTGGAATTCCACCCGGCTTCCATTGTCTTACTATTGTGTCTGGGTTTTGTCGCATCTTAAAGAGTTACAGAACCTAATCTATGTTTTAAAATAAATAAAGAGAAAATAATACTAACCCTTTTCTGAAAAGGCAGCAGGATCGCAGGCATCATAGTAACAATAATCTTGATATCCACCGTGATGATTTTAACGATCAAGTCAGTCAGCACCACGAGCCAAAGGAGCTCCCACACATTGATGGACTCCCGGTAGCCGGGGAACATCACCACGTTGGGGAGAAGCTTGTCGTGGCCGAACAGGAAGTGGACGACGATTATGCAGCTGCCGGTGAAGACTAGCTCGCTGAATAACGCTAGTATGCTGCGGTTCATCTGCTTCCCATGTTCTCTGGAAAAAAACATTTCCTGTGTATGTATGTATGTATGTAAATAAGGAAGAAAACGTCGTCATAGCAGACACAATAGTAAAACAATACATCGGACGGCCGACATTTAAAGGGGTATTAGAATAAAACTTCAAAAACTAACGTCACTTGTCATTGATCATATCCATTTCCAACGTGATTTCAAATTTATTATTGCAGAAAAACTATCAGTTTTTCCGCAACATTAAATTTGAAATCAACTTAAGCGCACTATTTGACTCCAAGTAACTATGACATCATCTTCTTCTTCTTCTTATCGTGTGTGTTAGTGACTAACACTAGTGTCAGAGTGTTTAAACCGCCTTAAAGGCCTCTGACATGGTTTTAAGTAACGACCAATGTCAAAGACAGTGACCGGGACCGACGGCTTAACGTGCCCTCCGAAGCACGGATCATCTCACTTATCGGACAATCAGGTGATCAGCCTACAATGTCCTAACCAAACTAGGACAACAACACAAAGTCGTTGCCCCCGCCGGGAATCGAACCCGCGACCTCCGGGTATGAGCCGAACGCTCTAACCACTACACCACGGAGGCAGTTAAAAGTTATGACGTCATAAGCCTTTATTTCATTCAAAATGTAGGTTTTGATGTTTAGAAAAAAGTATCTGATTTGACTTGTTGGAAACTTTCTTATTCTTAATTGTACTAGGACACAAAAATACAAAAGAAAACAATACAACGGTGGACTTATCTCTTTAAGGGACTCTTCCAGTCAACCCAAAACCAGAGGAGAGAATTGGTAGCAGAAGTGGCGCCCTCAATAAATTGTTTAAAACTAAATGTAGTAATATTTAAAAATTTGATTTGTATCAATGTCTAAAAAGACCTTTAAACTATTTTATTAATAACCTTTGAAAGTAATATTGATAGTCCGTCTAGTTTTAAAACGAGTTTTCGCCAAATAGTGGCGAAAATCCGTTTTATAACTAGAGTCTGTTATAAAACGGTTATAAAACGGGTTTTCACTCTATCACTAATAGTCCGTGTAGTAACTAGACGGACTATTAGTGATAAGATAATTTCAAAGGTTATTCATAAAATAATTTAAAGGTCTTTTTAGACATTGATACAAATCAAATTTTTAATTATCACTATATTAGTTTTAAACAATTTATTTCAAAGGAGGGCGCCACTTCTGCTACCACTTCACCTTAAGTAGTTTATTGAACTAGAAGTTGAGTGTCAAAAAGCTAGATTCTTAAATGTGACAGTTTGTAATCCACGTCTTAATCTCATTCCTATCCGCTTCTATATTCTAAGACATTTATATCATCTATACACAAGTTAATATACTTTATTACCTTTCACACAACTCATACACCCATTCATCACACACCTAATCGCCCTTCACATTATTTACCACACACATACATACGTATGCACACACTGTCACACATCCATACCTTCACACTATGTTCTTTTGTTTTCTTTTTGATATGTACAAATGTAGTTTCAATGTATTCAAAGGAATCATTTCCAAACAGGTATCATAACATTACTCACTGGGAAATCCTAGCATCATGTTGTAACCAAGATTACTGTTTTAAATGACTATTTTATTTATTATACCTAATAGAGCAGACAGAGCATTTTGGGTCCTGCGGCTCTACGCAGACAGAGCCCAGAGTCGCCAGACTCAAAGGTCACTTTTAGCGTCACGGAGGGCGAGGAAGTTGAATAACGAATTAAAATAGTATTGAGCTGCTGCCTCATCGCTGACATCGACGAAAAAAATGTGACTCATTTTCACTCATTTCCTCAATCAGCTTCTAAGATCTATGAGTGTCTTAAACTCTTTTGAAAATTTATAATTGATTGAGTACTTTGAAGAATAAGAGAGAGATATTTTTTTATGTATGAGAAAGAACAGCATAGGCAGACAATAAAAAAAGATCTAAAGAAACAGGTTGATAACAGGAGGAAACTGATTTAAAGGATTTTGTGAAATTCAGAAAATTCTTACGTTCATCAATTCAATTACAATAGGCAAACAAACTGATATTAGGAACACTATTTGGCTCAAAGACCTAGATGCACTTTGACTCCAAGAAACTACGACATCACAGTCCGTTATTTCATACATTTATAGAAAATGTTTGTGTTGAACACAAAGAAAAATTATATCTGATTTGACTTGTCGGAAACTAGCAGATTCTTGGAAAAAATACTGTAGAGGCCACATGACCAGTAAAGTATTCATTGCATAGCTATGTATCAACAAAATATCTTACCTTCTAACAAGACTGTTAGCGTGTGTAAACGTGCAGAACAGTACGATGAATGTGAAGAGTCCCTCTCTGCTGTCGTACATGAATTTTATGAACAATAGGAAGTAGAAGGGAGCGTATCTGATCAGCAGGTTAAGTGTTGCCCTCACATCAACTACCTAAAAACATTTAATTAATTATTGCCTAATTAAATCGATGCTTAAAATTATAGTTCTTCGCTTTTTAATCAAGAATGAAGTCTGCGGATTGTACATGAAAGAAATTGTTGTTTTTAATCCCTGACAAAAAAGAGGGGTGTTATAAGTTTGACGCCAGTGTCTATATGTCTGTTTATGGTATCTAGCACTCGAACGGATGGACCGATTTCATCAAAGCAAGTTTCCATCTAGTGGTTCTGAGCGATGTGTGATGAAAATCAGTTCAGCCCTTAAAAATTTATTGGGGTTTAATGCTTTAAAATCAGTATCAATTCGAGATGTATCAGAAGTTCCGCTACAGTTGGAGTTTTTTTTTTGTTTGCCTAGCAAGAAAACTTGTTATTGCTGCTATGAAAACAACAATTCTTCCATGCACAGGCCACATGCTAACATATACAGTTTTTTTTTTAAATTCAATGTATGGTAAATTTATTTCCTATTGAAGGTTGTTTTTGCTGCTGAACCATCACAATACTATTATTAGCTTTTAACATTTTATATAAAAAAACAGGTTTTCTTATTACATTATATAAGTCCTTTGTATGGAAATTGTAAATGTAAATTATTTTAGAACACTGTTTCACATGTTACCATCAATGTTATTGTATATCTATGAAATAAAACTAAAAGTTGTGTTTAATTGAGATTAGATACACATCAGATTGTATCTTTATCTCCTTTTGCATGCCAGCTCTTGTAAATATTTACCCCCAAAGAAAATCTAGTAAACATAGTACTTTTTTATCTAATACTTAACAGAGGCCTCAGTTCACTTGGTGTGACTATGCCAGCCATATTGGGAATTAGTTCAGCAATTATCGAAGACACATGGACCGATTTGAAAAATTCTTTTAATGTTTGAAAGGACATACCTACTTGTCAGGTGGTCCCAAAAAAATTTTTTTACGGCTGTATAGTTTGGGGTGAAATCGGTTTTTAGTTTTAAAAAATTAATCTTCTCTCACACCAGAACTAAAGGAATAATAGGTAGATTGTATATTACCCTCACCTGCTGTGTGCCATCATCACTCTGGCTCTCATTGTCAGCATTGTCATGTATATTGTTATTATTGGCCGGGTTCACTGACACATTGATCTCTGCATGCTCCTGATCCTGGTCTGAAAGGTTCGAGTCATTTGACGCACTGTTATTCACTCCGTGAGTCAATGATGGCGTTCTTTGTGTAGGGGGAACCCCTCGATCCGTTACTACGTAAGTCTGGGACGTAGGACCTAAATTGACATGGGCAATTGAACTCTGTGGTCTCTGTATACTGCTCTCTCCGAGCTGATGTGTCCCGGGCGCGTTTCTAGGCAGCCAAGTAGGGAGTGACAGACGTGCATTATTGCCCTAAAATCAATAACAATTATTACATGTTTACATGCACTAGCCAAGTGTTAATTTATGAAAGCTATTTCCAATCGATAGTTTAAGGCATGATACAGCTAATTAATAGACATTTTCGCCATTTATCAGTGACTAAGAGACAAATATATTGCATCATAGAAAGAACTATAAATATCATAAATTAGGAATTCTTACCATACGCGCATGTTCAACAAAGGGTCTGATCTCTCTGAAAACACTATTTAACCGGTCACCAAGACCTAAATTGTTTCTATTTGGAGGTACTGTCCTGGAAGCGGAGTCCAACCTGTGCAAAGGATTGGAACGAGGAGTACTCTCGGCAGGCGCCTCGTCCTCGATCTCTAAGTTCACTTGATTCTGTTGAGACATCACTGTACACTTAAAACAAAACAAAAAAGAGAACACAACTGCAATATTAATGTTGAAAATCCATTATTTTCCAAATATTTATGTGAACGCACGGCACGAAGGTCAAAATATTTTTTGACAAGTGACATGACAATCATGACATTTATTCGCGAAATGTCAAGAACCTACGTATCGTTTAGAAATATAGCGAGTGACAGCTGTAATAACGTTTAGGAATTAGGATCATATGGTAAAAAAAAACATTGATATTTCCCGGCTCCCGGCCCCCGGCTACAACGAAAGTAGGGTACGGCTTTTAGATGTAGGTTGTGATTTTCTGAACAAAGTTAACCACTTTTGTTCATAGAGGCCAGGGGCGTAGCTACCGCCGTATCTGCCGTATCAATTATACGGGGCCCCCGGCCTACGGGGGCCCCTAAGGTGCGTAAGCAAAAATTAATAAAAAGTTCCCAAATTTTTTAAATTTCAGAAATGAGAAAAGTAAAAAAAAGCAGTTTCTTTTTTCCCGAGTAAAGCGTGCGTTTAAAAGTTGGCAACACCCTACATCGGCTGCGGGATTTCCCCGTTTAAGTCATTTACGTGGCGCAAACCGAGCTTTGCATTGGTGTGAGTGTATACAGATAGTGTAATGGAGTCCAAATAAAAAAAATATTTAAGAACTTCTATGGGACAGAAACGCCTGTCAGACCTGTCACTATTGAGTATTGTCCATAGAAGCAGAATCTTTAGAAAAACTAAAGTCATCATCAGCTATGAATGATTTAATTAATCAGTTTGCCGAAAAAAAGGCAAGGAGAAGTAATATTAAATTTGCATTGTTTTTAAAAATGTGACAGACAGATAATTATGATGAATAAATATTTATTCTAATTTTATGCAAAATTTTTTTTCTTTTTTGAGAAATCTTTACCCTTCATAAGGGTCCCCAAACAAATTTTTATACGGGGCCCCGCCAAGGTACGCTACGCTTCTGATAGAGGCTATGCTATGGTTGCTAGTTGGCTAGTGAGTTTACTAACCAAAGAATATAATGTATTACTCTCTGTCGAGAACTCGAGAGTGTGCTACTAACTGAGGACAAAATCAAAGAGTCAAAGAGTAACTGTGCATAAAAAAATAGTACTTACATGGGTACATGTTTCTGTGTGCAGAAAAAAATGTAATTAGAATTAAAAAGATCGTCGTGCTTACGCCTATTCCCTTGACCAGCTTCTACATCCTGCGCAGGAAGGTAAGCAACTGTAGGTACCTACTTTGTTCCCAGCGGCTAGCATTTGTTGATTTTTCGTATAGAAGTATCCAACACGGGGTAGCATAAAAAATAATAATGTGAACAGAATAGGGTTTACTTAAGTACTATAATTATTTGTGGGTACCTATTTTATTCGTAATAATTTATTTGTATTGCAAGTGTAGGTAGAATCTAGTTACGGACACAAAATAAATATAAATAACCGGCCAAGTGCGAGCTGGACGCGCGCACGAAGGGTTTCGTACCATTATCTATAAAAATCAAGTTTTTTGTATGGGAGTCCCCCTTTATATTTTTTTTTAATTAAAAAAAAATACAACTTAGTATTTTGTGAATTTTCAAGTGTCTACTTGTTGCCATTATTGATATCGAGCAAAAAAGGGCAAAAAAATCGCTATTGTTGTATGGGAGCCCCCTTAAATATTTATTTTCTTTGGTTTTTAGTATTTGTTGTTATAGGGGCAATAAAAATACATAATTTGTAAATTTTTTACTATCTCTCCCGGTCCCGTTTTTACCCTTTGGGTACGGAACCGAATTATATAATTTCTATTGGTAGGTAGTGGCGTATTTCAATCTTCGACGCCCCGGGCCCAGGATTTAGGAATAATTTTCTTGATCAAAAAAATAAGAAAGTATGATTACATAATATAATCAACATACCTACTTACCTAATTTTTGGATTCTTGTACATTCGCAGGTACACATGATTTAAAAGGAATGATTAAAACTACGAGGTAAATAATTACTGTTCATAATTTAATTTTCAATTTAAATAATAGTCAATAGACCGCATGGATTTCTAGCCTTTGATACGATGAGCAAATATTACCTACTCTAGGTACAATACAACACGTATATAGACGTACGATGTAATATACGTAAATTCAGTCTTTGGTTAGGCTCCAGAACACCGCCCAGGGCGAACGGCCGACGAAGCCAATCGTTGCCAAAAAGGTTGAATATTATATAACAAACACACCACTAAGTATGTAATTTGTGCTTAAAATATTCACAAATAAATAAAACTACGAATGCAACTGGACTGCTTCTTCGTTAACGACGGTGGAACCGTCATGAGAACGGTTGTTTTCAAAATTTCAGCACGCTGTTGGCACATGAAGAAATTAGCGCCGGGATCGCGGGTCTCACGCCTCCGTGTCTGGCCGCAAAGCGAGCACTCCTTGCCGGTGAAGGTCCCGAACTGCTTCTAGCAGGCGTCTCTCAGCTCTGGGTTCTCCCAACGCCACGTCTACGCTCCCGGCACACAGAAGTAGCGCTCGCAAGGCTGCTCTGGGCCAATCAGGTCTCAGACCTCGCCTAACAGCCGCGCCAGCTGCCGACGCGCCTAATCTAGCGCATTCAGCTTCCAAGCGATCTCCATATTCTTCTATCAAGGAATCACCCACGGATCGCCTCATCTCAGGCGTAAGAGACGAAAGCAACAAAAGTGCCACGTCATCCATCGGCCTCCCAAGAGATACCATTTGCCAATCCAAGGCTATACATTCACTGTTTCCTTCTCTCTCCCGGAATAATAAGTTGCCACTCCAAAAGTCAGCATGTGCAAGCGGGGCAGGCTCGGCGGGTCGTAGTAGCGTCCCAAGTAAGGATGGCGCTCGATTCACTAGGTCTGATACAGCGGCTGCTTCCTCGCAGCAGTCTGTGCGGCCTCGCAGGAATGACTCCAGTTGCGGGAGGCCTCGTCGCACGAGGCGGAGGTATCCAGCCGCCGCCCTCTCGCAAGGGAACAGAAAGTCGAATCTCTGGTCTAATGGTCCTTCTCTTTCTCGAAGGGCCAAAGAGAGGGCGTGAAGTCTCGCTGCTGCATGAAGTGCAGATCTTGCGCGCTGTTCCGTGAGACCTTCAGCAAAGTCTGCTGACTCGAAGCCAGCGGCTGTCACATCTTCCAGGACTAATTCGCTATCTCCTCCAATTTCTTCTGTGAAAAGATAAAAAATTGTGTGATTTTTTTGTTGGTAATAAGATTCTATGGGTATTTTTTGAGAATCTTTTGAAACATTCTAGTCTATAAAACCGCACAGGCCGCCTATCGCGCAATGCAGTTATACCTATCTTATCTCGTTTCTATCCTGCCTAGCATATCTAACGCTATACAAGATTAATTCCTGGCTAGTCCGGAATCGATTCATAATTTCCTTTTCGTTAATACCTATTCGACGTCTGACGCAAAATGTTATCTCCGCTTTAGATTTGTAGCGTACCTATGTAGCTAGGTATGAGTAGTAAGGCAGTGTAGCAGGCTCAGATCTTAGAAGGGGCAAACTGGGGCACCTGCCCCGGGCGACAGTTTTAGGGGGCGCCAAAATTATAATAAGTTTTGCTTGTTCTTTGCTCTGCACAGTGGGCCGAGGACTGATGAAGACTATGTTTTTTTTAACGTAGAGACTTACGTTACGTAAATATGGACGTAGTATGTATATAAATATTCAAGACAAAGAACTGTGTCTTCTTAATTTATACATATATACTATAAACGGGGCTTAGCACGAAATTTTTTGTTACGTCTAACGGTTTAAACAGGAGTTATCCTTCCAGTCCAGCCAGTCCGTCTGCGACCACGATAAGGAACCTACATCTAAGTACGATATAATTTAAAATAAGAGTGTCTTATATACATCAAAGCGCGAAATAGTTTAAAAACCAACTGCGTCTACGAGTATATATATATATATATATAGGTATAACTGCGTCTTAGTTTAGCTTTTACAGTATGTGTAGGTGTGTACTTGCATATTGGCAATATTTTTTCTAGACCTATATAAATCTTTTAGGCCTATTTTTCCCAGTCGAAAAAGCAGGTCATGCAAGGCGTAGCGGGAAAACTGGGCCAACGACCGACGCGAGTGACGTCTCTGCGATGCGAACTTGCTAAGGTGAAAAGTCAAGCAACTAAGTTGGTACACCTAATACATTTTATCTCTTTACAATTTGAGTCTTTTGAAGATTAATGGAAAATAGGTTGTTCCCAAAGTCGACTTTACTGCGACCTTTTTAACATAATTTGACAATTAGCCTGAAGGCCTGGCTTAGCCTGCATCATGAAGATCGATGCAGGCCAAGTTTTTAAAACTTGGCCTGCACCAATCTTCATTTGTTAAAAACCTTTTCTATCGCCTTTATATGTTATTATTGTTGCGGACGAAAAAGAGGCCAGTTTCAAGAGTAATGTCCCGACTTATTAATATTGCTGATTATAAACTGCGCCAGACCCCAATTTATGCCAATAACAATAGTAGCTATAATGTTCTGCTATAATTCGCAATAAAAATGTTTAGGCACAACTTCTTTTTATCCTCTTTATTTGTACGTAGTATAGGTATTATTACTCTGTGTCATTGTTAACAACTTGTAGTTTGAACATTGGTTTTCAATAAGCAACGGAACAACAGTGGTTTTGACTGAAAATAATTGGTTATTAGTACTTTTGACTGCAAATTTGCGGTAAAAGTACTTTTGACTGACGCTCTTCGTCAAAAGTAGTTTTAACTGCAATAAAGCATCAATCAAAAGCACTATTAATTGGCGTTTTCTTTTCATGTTTCGCGAAAACTTTTCTAATTTTTCTTTTGTCATCACATTGAAATGACTATCTTTCATATCTTCTATCGCTATAATTCTTCTTGCAAAAACCGTTCTTCCTTTCATTGTCACTCATTTTTGTTTTAATGTCAGCACGTTCTCCACTAATAATCTATATCTATACATATAATAATACAGTAAAAACAGTGTGTCTGTACATTAAATATATTTCCAAAAAAAATATTGGGGGCGATGGAGACGTAGTAATAAGAGTAAGAATTTAAAAAAAATGTCTGTCTGTTTGTCTGTTTGTACACGCTAATCTCCGGAAATACTGGACGGATTCGAATGAAACTTTTTTTGTTATATAGCTATTAAGCCTGGGCAACATATAGGGTATAAATGATTTTGGAAAATAGAACGCCTGATGCAGAACCGTAATGGTCCAGCTAAACTATAAGAGATATAAAAATGTCGCCTTAGTAAAAGTTGTTCAACCTGATGAGCATTTTCCAGAGACATATAGTCCATGCGAACGAAGTCGCGGGCTTCGGCTAGTGTGTAATATAAAAGTTTCTATTTGCGTTTGTCGATATTTTTAGCGACCTTAACTTTTTAAGAGTTTTGACTGATACAACCAGTCAAAACTTGTTTTGCCAGAATAACTTAGTCAAAAATACTTTTAACCAGCTCCATCGGGCAAAAGTACTTTTAACTGTTATTTTAGTCAAAAGTATTATTGATTAAAGCATACGGTTAAAAACTACTTTTGACTGATTTTGCTAGTCAATAGTACTTTTGACTGGTTAAGAGTTTTGACTGCAACAATATACATTATTTGAGAATATAGGTAGCTTAAGGAACTATTTCCACCTTGAGAGTAATTTTGAGCTGATTGAAAAATATTACTATTGACTCAAGTTTACCCGCGATATATGATCATTGTCCTTTGCCATTCGTAAAGTTTATAGGATTCCCATTATATGCCCAATTGCCTATTATGGGTATGGTTATGGATGGAGTGTATGGATTTCCTTCGACCGTAGTGGGTGAAGTAATGTGGTACGTAGGTAACTTCATGTTTTATTAACCGACTTCCAAAAAGGAGGAGATTATCCTTTTTTAGGGTTCCGTAGCCAAATGGCAAAAACGGAACCCTTATAGATTCGTCATGTCTGTCTGTCTGTCTGTCCGTCCGTATGTCACAGCCACTTTTTTCAGAAACTATAAGACCTATACTGTTGAAACTTGGTAAGTAGATGTATTATGTGAACCGCATTAAGGTTTTGATACAAAAATAAATAAAAAACAATAAATTTTGGGGGTTCCCCATACTTAGAACTGAAACTCAAAAATTTATTTTTCATCAAACCCATACGTGTGGGGTATCTATGGATAGGTCTTCAAAAATGATATTGAGGTTTCTAATATAATTTTTTTCTAAACCGAATACTTTGCGCGGGAGACACTTCCAAAGTGCAAAAAAGTGTGTCCCCCCCCCCGTAACTTCTAAAATAAGGGAATTATAAAACTAAAAAAAATACATGATGTTCATTACCATAAAAACTACCAGCGAAAATTGGTTTGAACGATATCTAGTAAGTAGTTTTTTTTTAATACGTCATAAATCATAAACGGCAATTTACCTTTCATTCAATCAACTCAAATATAAAAATTTTAAAAAAACATACTACATACATGACTTTTATATTATGTTATTTGCTACTACGGAACCCTTCATGGGCGAGTCCGACTCGCACTTGGCCGCTTTTTTATGTATATCACCGATTATTCGAAGACGCCTGGAACGAATGGCATATTATTTGTCAGGTTGTGTAGTTTGGGGGTTACCTCAGTTTTTAGGGTTCCGTAGCCAAATGGCAAAAACGGAACCTTTATAGATTCGTCATGTCTGTCTGTCTGTCTGTGTGTCCGTCCGTATGTCACAGCCTCTTTTTTCCGAAACTATAAGACCTATACTGTTGAAACTTGGTAAGTAGGTGTATTATGTGAACCGCATTAAGGTTTTGACACAAAAATAGAAAAAAAACAATAAATTTTGGGGGTTCTCCTAGAACTGAAACTCAAAAATTTATTTTTCATCAAACCCATACGTGTGGGGTATCTATGGATAGGTCTTCAAAAATGATATTGAGGTTTTTTAATAGCATTTTTTTCTAAACCGAATATTTTGCGCGAGAGACACTTCCAAAGTGGAAAAAAAAAGTGTGTCCCCCCCCCCCGTAACTTCTAAAATAAGAGAATGATAAAACTAACTAAAATATATGTTATTCATTACCATGAAAACTACCAGCGAAAATTGGTTTGAACGAGATCTAGTAAATAGTTTTTTTTTAATACGTCATAAATCGTAAACGGCAATTTACCTTTCATTCAATCAACTCAAATATAAAAATTAAAAAAACATACTACAAGACTTTTATATTATGTTATTTGCTACTACGGAACCCTTCATGGGCGAGTCCGACTCGCACTTGGCCGCTTATTAGTTTTTGTATTATTTATACATTTTAATTTAAATCATGATAAATAACTTGATCTCATCGTTGCATCGTTGTTTCGTCTTCGCAGTTTTCTTAGGTAATGGTGAAGAAGACAATACTTTTTTCTTGATTTGAAATTTTATAGAGCGTAGTCGTACGATTTTTAAAGTAGTAGCGAGTGAAATCACAAGCCCCCACTGCAAAACTCCGAAGATCTGTATCTTTAAGAATTTTAACTAACCGAAAAATACTAACGTGTCAATTATTTTTGAATAATTTAACCGACGGACCAATAATATTTTTTTCTGACCCGACATTATCTTGCCATTTCATGAGTATCGAGTGTAATTTACTCGTTATAGTGTTAGTAGTTAGTAGTGTCTTTTTGGCCGAAAATTAGGAGGTTTATGGATCTCCAATCTTTTGTGTAGGTATGATGTGAGTGGTCACACTCTTGACACGAACAAGAAACATTACAATTGGTTTTGACTCAATGACTAATTGGAATGTTGGTTATGCTCATCTGATGAGTTGAGAATTTATGAGATGTACATATCTTACTACTGAGAAACACAAAAACAAAGGCTCGTGAAAACAGCCCGCATGTTACGGAAACCCCGCATGCGAGAGATTTCCGTAACGATGAAAACCCCACATGCGTTACTGAAATATCTCGCAAACTAGAAAAAACTTTTACCCGCATGCGTAAAATCACCAAATAAAACGAGCCTTTATTAGTTTATTACAGTTGGCGCGTAGACCTAAAGTCTTGCCCTTCAAACACTATAGCATAGTAAAAATGCGTCTTAGATAGTGAATTCAAAACAAACCTGGTAATCTCGCCTTCACACACCGAGGTATTGGCAGGCCGGCACCAGGCCCCAGGGCTTCATCAGCCAATTGGTTGAGCACCGGCGCCAGCTCTGTATAAAACAGAATCTCCCTCGTGTCAAACTGGGCTTCCGCCACGAAAAGCCTTCCGAAGGGGTCTCTGGGGGGCAATTTGACGACGAGGGGCAGAGCCCGGCGTTCGCCGTTGCTCTCATACCGGACTGTCACGGCAAGTACTCTGCTTAGGGCTCCGGCGACGCCCGCGCGGGATTCTACGCGGACCTGTAACAAAATTTCAGCTAATTTTTCCACATTTCGTTTTGGAAGATTTCATGTCCAGTGACTTTATCATAGTGTGCACTGAAGAGTTGCAAAATACCTAACATTGATATTTACTTGATTAACATATTTTTTTAAAACGAAACTGAACCAATATTATCAAAATTTCTAAAAATATATTGGACGTACCTAGTCTAGGTACCTTATATTCTCTCAAACAATAAAAGATTTTTAAAAACAGTTCATAAAAGACGGAGACCAGAGTTAACAACCATTAAGTACAAAAAAAAAAGAACTGACAGCCTCTTTCTTTTTTGAAGTCGGTTATAAATTATTTGATTACACCGGACGTAGAATGCTCATTAATAAGCCAAAAAAACGAGAAAGAAAGTACCTAACAAGGATCCCTTGATTTTTATTTATAAAACCATGAAGAAATCAGAAATAAGAAGAAGGGATCTAGTCCACTATTTGTCCCCGAATGAAAAAATATATCAAAAAATTTACGTAAGGTGTTTGAGTTGCGTCCCCTCTATTTTTATCGCCCGGCCCGGGGCAATTAAATGTAATCTACCACTGCCCCGAAGCTATAATATGCATGTAAGTACATAACATAGGTAGATTCTTATATCATAGAGTCGGATACCTTTTGAGAAAATTTGTGCTGAGTGTACTCTCTACTAATACTCCATTCCTCTTATAACAGGTGTCGATAATTTGAAGTTTAACCACCAGCCTCATATAACAGCGTGTCGTCGCATCAATAATTTTTCAAGAAATATTTTTATAAAATGATATCTATTTATTATTTCTTTGGGTTTACTTTACAACTGTCATATCTACAAAATAAAGGAGTTAGGAAGTGAATCATAATGTTTTATACTACGAGTATGTACATAATGATAATACCCACACAGTTAAAAAGTTAGATAGTAGTATGGTTACATACATAAATGTTGTGCCTGCGTATTAGCCTAAAAGCATATAAAAAGCACCTCATTAGCGGCTGCCACGCCCGCGCCCGCTAGCAGCTCGCGCGCCCATTCTTCAGTGAGCGCCGCATCCGCGTCGGCCTCCGGTTCTGCCTCACAATCCGACTCGCTACCGCTGCTGGGCGCTTCCGACACGGCCGCACTGTCTGCTTCTTCTGCCTGCATGATCACTACTGATCAGTCTTCACACATTCTCATTAGATAAAATAGTTTTAATGAATCACTGTTGCCGTCATTTTTATTGCGCGATTGCAAGCGATCGCTGGCCGGTCCCCCGCGGAGCCCGCGCATGCGTGTCGCTATCTTAATTATTCATCGGGAGTCGGGACTCCCGTGACGTGTCCCCAACTCTGTTACTATTTGCCTGGTTTTTACGATATCTACTTAGATAATGCTAGTGATGCTAGTTATGAACCTACGTATGTACGTATGGAATGCGCACTTATTTTATGTGTGTGATGTACTGGGTGTTTTAGTTATATCCATTCTAGATTTTTTTACATTTTTTAATAGTAAATTCACGCAGGTACGAATTATTACGTGATATTGATATACCTAAATGTATAGGGATAAATTACACTGATTGAGCTAGCCCCAAAGTAAGTTCGAGACAAAATATAGGTACTGAAACTATTTTAAGGGTGAATTCAATCCATGATACTGAACAACTTACTCCAAGGAACATACATCTTCCATAAGATTTGATCGATCAGCTGATCCAAGTTTGTAGGGAAAGCCAAAAAATATTTTTCATTTTTCTTGGAAAAAGTTGTTTAGTATCATGGACTGGATTTAACCTTAAAATAGTTTCAGCATGTTTTGTTAGACCATATATAACATATAGATAAACATCCAAGACCCAGGACAATTCGAAAAAGGCTATTTTCAAACTTGCCTGTCCGGCGTCAGGGGATCGAACCCGGAACCTCTGGGTGGGGCGGACTAGCATGGCATGGGGATCACTACGCCACGGAGGTCGTCCTAATACTGCAAATTGTTTATTATGAAGGATTATTACTTCATTTATATAGGCATGCATTGCTTATAAGTACGTTAAGTATATGGTCAGTCATTACAGTACCTACGTATTCTTCACCTGCTTTGCTAGATTCAAGTAAGAATACTTACAATCACAATTTGGAATGAATGTACATCTTTGGCTGCGCTATTTTCCTGGAACTGTTGGTTGAGTGTGACATCCATTTATCACACTAATATTTCGCCTTTATACATATATAAAGGCGAAAGGTTGTTTAGTGTGTATGTTTGTTACTTCTTGACGCGTAAACGGCTGGACCAATTTTGATAAAATTTGGTATGCAGAAAGCTGACATCCTGGATTGACACATAGGCTACTTAAGGCGTGGGTAACACTTAAAATTGCAGGCGCTGCCAAGGTGATTACAACCGTAACCTTGCCTGATTATACACTATGCCTCTGTTCAGCTTGGCACACATCAGCAAATAAAATCTCAGTTCTCGTGACTTAAGTCATCTTGAGGTATGTAGCCTAAATAACCAGCACAAACAGATAGCAACGGAGCTTAAGATAAATGCCGCCAGTCCTATCGTGATTCGTGTCCGTGCGTCCAGCTGAACGTTATTAGGTACCTATTTAATGCTAAACACTTTATTAGTGACTATGACTAGGGAATATAGTGCTGGGCCATTATACAAACTTCCATCCACAATGTGATGATGAAACCGGCCCGTCCACCCACTCCCACGCCACTTTGTATGTAGTTTTTCTGTGCCAAAGCAAAAAAAGTATGCTACATTGTCTATGCTCGAAATTTGACATTTATTTTTTTTGTTTTTGTGTGTCTATGGTTTCTGTTTGACAAGTGATTATATTCTCTTTGTTGACAATATTGACATTGACACTTTGAAATATTTATGCGGTACCTACTGTTGGATTGACTTCATGCAGTCGATTTAGTGTAAATTAATAATTATTTTTAATTAGTGTATTTGTCGCTCTGCTGCTTAGATAAAATTATAATGAATAAAACTAACAATGGGCAAAGAAAAGTCTAAAAAGCGGCACCGTTCTAGTTCTAGCAACGATGATTCTAGTTCCAGCAGTTCTGATTCCTCTCGGGAAAAGAAGAAACTTCGCAAGTTGAAGAAGAAATTAAAAAGGGAACAGCGAAAAACTGAAAAAGCGCTAAAGAAAAAGCTGAAAGAAGAAAGGAAGAAGTTGAAGAAGAAGAGTAGGAGTAAGAGTTCCAGTCAAAGCAGAGACGACCGCAAGAATGAAGAAACGCCGGCTGATATACCGATAGGTTTGTTTTGTTTTTTGTTGGATTAAATTTAGTTATAACTACTGAAGGAGGACGGCAAAGGTCCCCCACATTCTTCCTCACTGAAGAAGGAGGGCCATTCCTCCGAACTAAGAACGAGGATAAGTCGTCAAATTAAGGGCACCTAATAGCCATCCACTTTTCACCAGTCTTCAGCTTATTGAGACCCATACACATATATATGACCATGTGGTTTCCCGCAGAGTAGAATAGGTCCACTCCAAGTCCTCCTGTAGATGTAGTAGAAGCCAACTTAAGAAAGTACAAGCTAAACAAGGCTTATAAACATCAAAGAGACCTCTACGCCAGTGAAGAGAGTGTAGGCCAAATGTTCTGGCTGCTCTGGGCAAGTATGGCTCTGATAGTACAGAAAGGAATGTGCTTCTGCAGTAGAGACTAAAGACCTGATGATGGATGGTGGACACATTTATAGTTTACCAGATAGATAGATAGATAATACGTTTATTCACGAAAACTGCATCACATACACACACACACACACACATGAAATAGGTACAAGAACAGAACAATACATAAAAAAATAAGTACTTAACGATAAACATGCAACAATTACAATGCACAACAATGATGCTGTACGATACATGTATGTGCTGCAGTAGCGCAAAGTAGGCCAAAACTCAGTGTGGTTGGCCTAAAAGGCCAAATTATTCTCTGCATTGATTTTGTTCATGAGAAGAATAATAACAAGTTATTGTATGCATTACATTATGAAATTTATAATTCCAGAACTAATGGAAAAATCTAAAGCCATGGCACCAATGACTAAAGAAGAGTGGGAGCAGAGGCAGAGCGTAGTCCGAAGGGTGCTTGATGAAGATACGGGAAGATACAGGTTATCCTATCAGTCTTACATATTTATCAATAAATCTGAATGTTTTTTGCTTTTAGTAAACTAGTACCTGGGCGACCGAGCTTTGCTCGATTACATCTCAAACATTAACAATTTTTTTTTTAAACTTGTCTAAAAACAATGCAAAATAAAAAAAAAATATAAACTTAAACATAAAAAAAAAACAAAAGTAAGTCACCGAGTGGGATTCGAACCCGTAACACTCTTTCTAGCGGTCGCTATCCTTAACCACTGAGCTAAATCAAGGCGGTCGCGGCGCGACGAAATTAGCGACCATATTCTGCGTGGAAAGAAAAACGCATGAAAATTCGAAAACACGCGTTTTCCCAAACATAAAACTAATCTAGATCGATTGTTTACCCCCGAAAACCCCTATATACAAATTTTCAGCGAAATCGTTAGAGCCGTTTTCGAGATCACAGAAATTTATAAATAAATATATATATATACATACAAGAATTGCTCGTTTAAAGGTATAAGATATGTCGGAAAATGGCTGACCTGATATTGAGTGGTTTCTGGTTTATATGGCTGTCAGTGAAAAAACCTAATTTCCTTTTTTAAGAATTTCATGTTGCAATTTCTGGGTAAAACTGGGTGGTTCATTGTGGAATCACCCATTTTTACCCAGACATTGCAACATGAAATTGGAAAAAAAAAGTATGGAGGAGCATTTTTAAAGAAAAGTTTCACTGTCATTATGATGTCTTTTAGTCTCCACTGTAGGAACACAATCCTCTCTGTACTACCAGAGCCATACTTGGCCAGAGCAGCCAGAGGACTTTGGCCTACACTCTCCATGCTGGCCAGATGGGTTGGAGAGATATCATTGATGTTTATAAGCTTTGTTTAGCGTGTATTTCCTAAGTCGCCCAGTTCTATGTTGCCTTGGAGTGGTCCCATTCTACTCTGCCAGAAACCACAACATTAGTATTATGTATACATTAATGACAAGAGTTTAGGAAGAGGTTAAAGGCATAAAACAGGTATTTAGCCTTAGACATTTTCATTAGCTATCTCTCAGTTGTCTCTTGCTTTCAGGTTAATAAAAGGAGATGGAGAAGTCTTAGAAGAGATTGTGTCGCGAGACCGCCACAAGCAGATCAACAGACAAGCCACGCTGGCTGATGGGGAGTTTTTCCAATCCAAAACTACTCTTAAGAGAGTTTTATAGAATGTTAAGCTAGATAGAAAGATTTTGTCTGCTTTTCAGATTTTATAGATAGCTAGTCGAATTCTGCGACTGGAATTAAGTTAGATTTATAGAGCAATTATATTAATTTAATACCAGACTACCCTCAGTCATCCCTAATTTTAAAATTATAGGTTACACTGAAATTAGGACCTTACCACTATTGCCTTATGTACTAAGTTCTGTGAATATTGATGCTTCACACATTCATAGAATTTTGTACAATGGTGGCATGGTGGCAATGATGACTTGGTTCTAAAGTGTAGCCTATTTGCGTAAGGATTTTTCTGTTCTTTTAAATATTATTATTACTTTTCTGTTCTTTTAAATATTATTTTAGTACCAAAGCTAAAAACTACTAGCGTTTCAGAATGACCACTGCTAGAAAGATTACACCGAAAGAAATAGGTTCAATATTGGCCACTTCCCAGTCTGATGGGCTATGTTACAATTACAATATAGATTTAAACTCAAGCTGTACATTTAAAGCACTATCAGTATCATGACATTCTACGCAACTTTATTAAAATTTTAGTCTATTGCCTAGAGTAGGTGGAAGCTAGCTGTTTTTAAAATGTTATTTATGAAAGTTAAAGTGACCAAGTACAAGATAAATTGATGTAAAGTAGGATGACGAGTGTAGAGTAATAAAATGCTTTTTTATTCTACATATTTTACACCACATTGTCCTCTTTCTATTCTTCTTATAGGGTTGGACCCGTTACATTGTCTACAAAATGACATCATTGTTTTCTTATTTGTAGAAAGCTCAAATGTCATTCAAATAGATAAGCTTCGTAACTTGGTAGGTAATGAATTTACCATAATATGCCTTAACTCTCAGATATTTGCTGAAATAAATGCTGCAGGCATGTTAATTTTGTTTTATTTTGTTCTAGCTTATTCTACCGGTCTCTATGATAAATTAGGTTTACCCAGTTTCCCACTGCAAGGGATCAAATACATGTTCATTGAAGTAAGGTACCTTCTTCTTATCGAGTCGAAATGGTTTAAGAGTCCGGCGACCCTAGACTTCTCCATACAAACGTAGTACACGTTTAATTTTGAAACCACATGTCAGATTCCGGTAAAAATTGGTAATTGTAAAGAAATTGCAATTATCTAGGGTTATATTGGGTTTCCTATAGTAAAATTATGAACTGGAAAGAAAATATAACGATTTAGAAGTTTCCCATACTAATGGTCAAAAATGATATAAAACACTATATTCTATTTCAAGTTCATATTTTTACTGTAGGAAACTTAATATAAACCTAGATAATTGCAATATCTTTGAAATTACAAAATTTTGCCCAAATCGGACATGTCGTTTTGAAATAAAACGTAGACTACGTTTGTATGGAAAGTTGTATTTTGGTCTAGGTCCGCCGGACCCTTAAGTGTAGCTTCAATTTCAAATCATCTTTGACGAGTATGTGGCCACGTGAACTGTGACGGTAAGGCATCGACAAGTAGATGCAAGTGAATAGTTTAGACAAGGCGGATGAACTATATGAAAGATATCTTCTTTTTAATTAACAGATAAGCTCTTAACGAGCTGAAGAATTGGCCCTTACGTTTTGAGCGTAGAGCACTACCTCAACGGTCCGCTGATGGCGCGTGACAAAACTTGTAAATAAGTTATAATAACATTTATTAGAAAAATAGAATAAAAAGGAGTTTGAATTTGAATAAGTGTACGGAATATTAGGAGTGGAATTGGTGAATTCATTCGAGTTTCGACGTACGGGAATGATTGTTCAAGGCTTGAACTTCAAGCAAATCAACTCAAAGACTTAGGACTTTGGTTGCAATATATTTTGGCAACTTTTTTAGAATCTCTAGGGGCTGCCCCTCCCTGCTCTCCCTTGGCGACGCCCTTGAATGTAGGTACGCTAAATATTGTTACGAAACTGGGGTTCGAGTTTTGAAGAAAAACGCTAAAAAATCCAAGGTACGCACGTAAAGATGGTTTTCCTGGTGTCCAAGGTCCAAGTCGTGTAGCAGCTAGCAACTGAGGTCCAGGTATCTCGCCAAGGCTATCGCACGTACTTCAATGTCGCACTTAGGTCGATAACATAAACGTCAAGGCGTTGGTGTGCGTGTGAGTGCAATGAAGTCAAAATCCGGCCAAACAACCCTAGACTCTATGCTATAAGGATAAAGTCCTAGTTTCGCTGGGGATTAAACTCGGGACCTCCAGTGTGACTGCGTGGCATGATGATCACCCAGAGGTCGTCAACAATATTTTTGTTGGTTTGGAAGCCATCATAACAATAGGCATGACGAATGGAAAAATATTTTTAGTCCATTGGTTAGATTAAAAAATATTGTACAGCGCATTGAAATTTCGCGTGACGTCATACTTAAGCACGATTTTTACTTAAGTGACGTCGCATTCCCCCACTCCGGAACTTTGACGCTCCGTATCTATGTGATTTTTTTATTTTTTTGGTAAACTGAAAAATACGGGTCCATTATTTTTTGGTAATCTAAAAGACGGACTAATTACAATCATACTTTTCGGACCCTGTCGTCACCCCTATTTTAAAAACCTCAAAGAATACAAAATATAAATATTTCAATTTGTTTATTTTTCTACCTATGAATAAATATTACGTATACATTTATAATTCATCTTTGGTTGTCGCTTGCTCCTCGGAGACCACCTCGCTGTCGGGAACAGCGTCAGTGCTGTCAGTGTCCGCTAGCTGCTCGTTGACTAACGTGATGAGACTGTCCAGGGGCCGACCGCCGTGCTCTATTTGGACGATCTTCTTGTGTTTGTATAATATTAGAGTGGGAAGACTATTTATCTGAAAAGAGAGTAGATAAGGTCTTAATAAATATACTGAAACTAATTTACGAGTGAATTCAGTCGGTGATATTCAACAACTTTCCCCAAGAAACATAATGTCGAAATATGAAAAGTATTTTTTAGCTTTCCATACAAACTTGATCAGCTGATCGGTCAACTTGTATTGGAAGCCAAAAATTACTACTTGATACGTGTTCTTTGGGTAAAGTTGTTTTGTATCATGGACTGAACTCACCATTAAAATAGTTTCAGTATATTTTATTAGACCTTATATAGAAAGCTACAAAATAAAAGTACGTAAGTAAGTAACACTGAGTTTTAATTTGTGAATATAAGGTAGAATCTATGACAGAATGAAGTGACTAGAGAACTTAGACCATATCTGGAGAAGAAAAGCCACTTCATTTCTGTTACAACCTCGGATATGTACTTTGAAGCAGGACTTTTTCAGTTGGACTCTTTTGACAATTTGAGTTTTAATTTAAGTGCTTGGTTGATTTCAGATTGTTTTATAACTACATATAACAGTAACAAATGTTAGCAACGCACCTTTTCCGTTTCACAAACAGGCTTGGAGCGCACGCAGTCCACATCGGCGATGAGGACGCGCGTCTCATTCTGGAACCTCTCGCCGAGCTTCAGCCACAGCGGATTTAACTGCATGCAATGTGCGCACCTGAGAAAAGCATATATTATGCATAAATATTTAGTAACCGGCCAAGTGCGTGTCGGGCCACGCGCAGTGTAGGGTTTGTTTGTTTACGTATGTGTAAGTGGTTAACAAGCAAGAGGCAAGCGCTCACGTGGTTGGTCTGCAAGGAGGTGGTTGGATCTTATCAAGGCTGTAACACAGTGCCCGGCAACGGAATGCTCCAAAAAAGCCGCAGACAGAGATATGTGGAGAAAATTCGCAAGAGCAGCGGCAATGGACGAACAACCCAATCCATAATCACGACCACTCTGTCAAGAGTGTACGACTAAGAAGAAGTGGCCAACACTAGTGTCAAATTTTTCAGGCTGTCTAAATCATCTGACGTCGCTTGATGATTGCCATACAATGATGACATCCGGGACCAACGGCTTATACGTGCCTTACAAAGTACAGAGGAGCTCGAGAAATGTTTGTGCTACTTGTGGTCACCCATCAATGTGCGGACCACGTTCGGTGTCGTTTTACTTGCGAAAGAGCTAGAAATGCGCACTCCCGCCCAATAATGTTGCTTGTCATGCATGAACATTTTCAATGATTCGTCGATGATAAAGGAGCTCGGTGGCCCGGCGGGAGTGCGGATTACTAGTGCTCTCGCAAGTAAAGCGACACCGGGCGTGGTCAGCACTTGGATGGGTGACCACGAGTGGCATATAAATTTCTCGAGCTCCTTGCTTCGGAAGGCACGTATAAGCCGTTGGTCCCGCTGTCATCATTGTATGGCAGTCGTCAAGCTATGTCAGGTGCCTTAAGGCAGCCTGAAAAAGCTGACACCAGTGTTGGCCACTTGCACACACGAAAATCAAGCAAGAAACGATTCATCTATCAGATTATCTTCTATCTAACCATTATACTCATATACATATATGTAGATTATAAGTGTGATGGAGAAATTGGCAATGTACATACCAAGGTGCAAAGTAGTTGATGAACACCAAGTCTTTTTCAAGGAATGTTTCAAACGTCTCCTCTGAAATCCTGGCCACTGGCAATGCCTTCTTTTTCTTCATAAACTTGTCTGGGTCGTGATTCTCAGCTAGCAGCATTCTCTCTACATACGCATTCAAATCTTCTAAATTGTCGGCATCGGCAACACCCATCTGTAGATTAAATAGTTTTATTTAAGTTAAAAAAATAAACAAAAAAGTTTAGTTTTTGAAAAAAAAATCTTATAAGTTTATATTATGAGGCCAAAGTATATGTATAATGTCTAACAAAATATATTAAAACTATTCTAAGGGTGAATTCAGTCTGTGATAGTGAACAACCCAAGGAACATATGACGTAATTCATAATCGTTTTTGGCTTTCCATACAAACTAGATCAGCTGATCAGTTTACTTTTATGAGAGGCCAAAAATTACTTTTCATAGTTATGTATCAAGGGTAAATACTCTTCAAATAGTTTTCAGTATATTTGACAAATGTTTATACCTTAAGATGCACAACATATAGTTGCAACTTGAAGTATACAAAAGTCTTTAAACACTATCGTCGTTGTCATCGTCATCAGGTCTTCTTGTCTCCACTGCAGGAGCACGACCCTCTCTGTACTACCAGAGCCATACTTGGCCAGAGCAGTCACAGGATTTGGCCTACACTCTTAAACGCTATAAACAATGAAAAATATATTTAGCCATTTAAGGTGTTAAGCTATAAAAATGACACTTACAATTCTTCCATTGACTATCCACAAAAAGTATGGGAACTGCTTGATGTCAAAGTTGTTGCAAGTCATGTCGTTCTCCATACAGTTCACCTTGCCAACCTGGATGTACTCATTGTGAGCGTACTGCACCGCTAACTCTGCCCAAATGGGTGCCAATTTCTGAAAATGGATTAAGACTTTTTTGTTAGCAGTGATGCAGTTGAATAAGGGTGGGGGCATCTGACAAGCGAGAGAGAGCGACAGAACACTTTAGCACCGGCCATGCTGAACGTTCTATCGCTCTGTCTCTTTCTATATTTCTAGAATTATTATTTCTAGATTTCTAGATTATATGTTCTAGAAAATAACGGTTCTGAGCTACAGAAAAGGATTAGCATAGGAAAGTGCTGACAATGTAGCCCATCCCTGAACTGAGAAAATAATCATAAGATTTGAAGATGCAGATGCATACACACTATCACGTTTTTATCCATAATGGGGCAGACAGAGCATTTTGGGTTTTGTGGCTCTAAGTGCCAGGGCCGCAAGACTCAAATGCCTTTTAGCATGATGGCAAGGTAGAAAAAGGAACCAAAATAGTGATGGGTCACACCGCATATTATCATGATCCGCATTTACGCCCATTGCTTAGTTCAGTTTCTTCCTTTTTTCATCTCAACGCCCATCATAACACTAAGAGTGGTCTTTGGGTCTGACGGCCCCGGGCTCTGTCTACCCCGTCAGGGATAAAAAATGTATTTGTATCTGTGTTGTATATTTACCTGAGATGCCTTGCACCAAGGAGCATAAAACATGATAAAATGTTGCCCCTTTGATACAAACTTTTCTATGTTCTGATCAGTCAAGTATGCCATTCCACTGTATACCTTAACTTCACTAGATTGTTTTTTCTTCATTTCCTGAAATCAAAGGGAGTAAACTTAGATTGTGGCTTATTCAATTAACTGCTTTTTACAGGCTTCAAAAAAGGAGGACTTTATCAGAATCTTTTGGACTTTAATGTACATTTATTGATTACTCTAAGACGCCTGAACCGATTTGAAAAATACTTTTGTTTAAAAAGGCGTAGTTGTCAAATGGTCCTATAGAAATTTTACCAAAATTGGTTGTGTAGTTTGGTGTTGAACAGTGTTTAGTTTTGTAAAAATTATTTTTAGAACAGTTTTATATTTGACAATTCAATGGGAAACAATTTTTTTTTTAATAGAACTATCCTATAATGTAAAAAATAAGCTATCTAAGCCAAGTGTTATCCTAATACATTCTGATATTATACTTTGAAAGTGAAACAAACACCATCCCTATAAATTAATATGAGTATGTATTCATAATCTAAGTAATCTGTGACAAGAGCCCTTGACTTAGTGTATTTATTTACCTCCAACTTCAAAGTGAAGACATCACTCAGGAACAGGGTGAGCGACGGCAGATCTCGCGTCCCCTGGTACTCCACTGGAGTGAATGTGTTTTTGTGGAAGTATAGAAGTGTTGGGTATCCTAGACAAACCAAACATTTGTTCCTCGTAAATAAATAAAAAACTTTGTGTTGCTGTCCTAGTTTGGTTAGGACATTGTAGGCTGATCACCTGATTGTCTGATAAGTAAGATGATCTGTGCTTTGGAGGGCACGTTAAGCCGTCGGTGCCGGTCACTGTCTTTGACATTGGTCATTACCTAAAACCATGTCAGAGGCCTTTAAGGTGGTTTAAAAACTCTGACACTAGTGTTAGTCACTAACACACACGATGATAAGAAGAAGAAGGGTTATGCTTGGGTGGTCATAAGCATATTCTAGCCATATACATTTCTGTGATTCAAACTCTAACTGAAATAGCAGACTTACAGCAGGGCCTTTCTACCAGTCAACTAACAGAATCTATCAAATTAATGCAGAAAATACATAGCCTAGCCAATTGGCAAAATTGCGTTTACCGTTTCATAAAATATGTAACTTGAAATATAGACAAACCTGTAATATCGTTTTCATTGCATAGTTTTGGATGCATTGTACAGTCTACTTGAGCTATTGCAAATTTTGAACCTTTTGAGTTTACAAGTTCAGCTAATTCTTGCCATATCGGGTAAAACCGAGTACAATGACTACACCTGAAAAAAGTGCAAAAACATCTTATTGTAATGCAAGTAGCACAAATCGATTTTTCAATCACCATGTCCGACGGTGGACATGCGTATTCTTACCATGGGGCGTAGAATAAGATAAAATTGCCATCCATTTCCTCAATTTGTTGTTTAAAGTTACTCGAGTCATATTCAAGAACTTTATTTTCCTCCGGTGCCACAAAACACGGTAAAAATAGAAGACAAATCGTTGCCAACTCGTTACGCATTGTGGATATTATCAGTATTTTTCCAAATTATTCTCTGTTACTTTATAAAACTTATTGAAAACCTTAGACTTATACTATTAGAATAAAATTGTAGTTTTCATTTTCCTAATATATTTTTCACATAAAATAGGTACATAAATATCACTGGCTCACCAACAAAAACAGAAAGAATGTTTGTTTGTCCTGACATGACATTGAAGTTATGATTGAAGTCTTTGACACTGACATTATTAATGATGATTCTAGTTCTAGACTATAGACAAATATTTGTATTAGTTTATTGGGCTAAGCCGCGCTATACTCTATATATCCACATTTTAACATTCCATTTGAAGTACTACTTAATGTTCTTTCAGTTTCTAGGATAGAAAACAAACAATTTTTTTACTTCATTACCATCATAATCATCATCATCATCATCAAATTCATCAAGTAGTCCGGAAACCACACGGCATTTTTTACTTGGCTGTAAACAAATATATAATAATTATTGAATATATACAATAGTGGCTGTAAAATCTGTAAATATATTTTGTACACACACACGCATACTGAAAGGAAAACTATGGCCTTGTTTATGGTTGCCAGATTCTTTACGTTCAGAAACAAAAAAGCAAAGAAATAACTATGGAGATTTGATATTCTGGTTTTTGATAGAATAACAAAGAGTACATAAGTACCTACAAAACTGAAAAGATATGATATTTGTGTAATAAAATAATTTAACGTAATAATTTATCTCAGAAACATATTGCTGTGTGTACCTAATATTTTAATATTTAATTTTCTTACAAAATATTTCACGTTTGGTTTTCGTTGATTTCTGAACTTAAAAAAAATGGTAATTCTTCAAAATGGTCGCTTTGTATGGTTTGCCAACTTGCATGTCTGTGTTTCAGAGTTCTTTGTTTTCGTGACTGGTTTTATATTGTAATATTTAGACCAATGTTTATTTGATTTCTTTACCGTATAATATATTACATGGACACTAATTCTTCAATCATAACTTGTGGAGTGCAAGAAAGATGTCATCGGTAATGTGAGAGCTCCAGACTATCGTTTTTATTTTACGGGATTATGACGTCTGTAATTCTCATTCGAAATTACAGAAAGTAAATTTTACCAGGTAACTCTATTTCTCTAATAGTAAACTTTATAAAGACCCGCAAAGAGAGCACATATAAGAAACAAAGCAGTCTCTAATTTTGGCATTCCACAGTTCTATGTCATGATAGATTCGTGTTGTACATTCTTTTCGTTTGTTTAGATTGTCTGTCGAACCTAGAATTATATACGTTGTGAAAATACGATTTCGTGATGCTGCATAGTCGATAGATAGACTTTGAATACTTTTAGTGCATGGGTTATTTTCTAGTTGTTAATGTGTGAATGCATTTTTTGTTTCTGTAATTCCACCTTACTGCTCTCATATTCTGAAATTGTTATCAATTATTTGGTTTTCTTTCAGTGCCACCTTAAAATTCTACTGTCATGAGCAAAAACAAAACAAGTGACAAGTGATTGAAGCAAGAAAACAACTGTTCTTCCAAAAGGCTCTGGTTAACAAGACTGCAATTTGAATAGTGTGTGACAGTGAATAAACGCAAACAATGTCAGCTGTTGTGTGTAGACGGCGGGGTGTTCTCATGTGATGGGAGGGGTGGGGTAAGAGGTGAGGCGCTCGGGCGCGGGCGCCATGAACCCGCCGGCGCCCGGCAAGACGGGGACCACGCGCTCAGGGTACCACCAGAAAGCGCTCGCCGAGATCCGTAACTCTCTCCTCCCATTTGCTAATATTGGGAATTCTGAACCCCCGGGTTCGTCTGCGGCCAGCACAGTCAGTTCCGGAGTGAGCTCAGGGTTCAGTTCCTCATCAGGCAATGGTCTGGATAAAGATTTGAATGTGCTGCCACAGTCCCTTAACCAACTTATTGCTCTAGGAATTGATGAGGTATGCATTTAATGTTTTATTAATTGTTACATCTTTAGGAAACCATTAAGTTAAATTTATCTCTGCTTATTATACAAACATATGATTGATATTTAAGCTAGATTACTCAAATCGCTTTTTTTTGTATTGCCCAAGCTAGGTTTTTTAAAAAATAGTACATTATTGAACAAATTGTTTCAAACTCCACATAAAATGTTTTATTTAAATTGCAAGGCTCTCAAAGAAGTTTGAGTTATATTTATTTATATGGTATTAATATGCATAACTTGCTTGTTTTAAAATTTTCAACCTTTTTCACAATCTATTGATGTCATAAAGCTTTCTTAAGAATCTTAAGAAAAATAACTCATACACATCAGTTTGGACTGTATTGATTTGTCCTGACAAATACTTTTGTTAAAGATATTATCTATCAGACTGATGGTAAAGCTGAGAGGGTCTCTCAAAACAAAACTTCATTTAACTTCTTGAGTAGAGGTCTCTTCAAAGCTTGTGCAAAAGGCTGCATTGAAAATAAATCTCAAAAAAGGAGAAAAAAATTCGATTTTACCAATTATTTTTTCTTTACATTGCACAGATTTCAGCATGATATGTGCATTTGAAAATTAAATAGTCGTAATGTGCACCTCAGCAGAATTCCTGGTTGCATTCTTAGCTAGGCTACTGGAGCCTAGCTAAGAATGCAGCCGGGAATTCTTTAAGTTGTGGATAGTCACAATCATTCTTCTTGTCATTTCCTTATTTGGGGTCAGCTCTGTATGTCAACTGCTTCCACTTCTTTCTGTCATTTAACGTATTTGCACTAGGCCCCCTTTCTTCATATCTGTCCTTACACATTCTTCTCGTGTCTTTCTCAGTCTTTCTATCCCTCTGCAGCCCTCTTCCTCCAAATGGACTATCCTCTTAGCCAGATGTTCAACATCCCTCTCCATGATCCTCCTCCCTTCGCCATAAGATGTGAATTGTGCTCATACATATAGATTTATTTACGAAAGCACATAATCAATATAAAGAAAGAAAGAAAGAAAAATGGTTATATATGAATATACATAATACACAAAAATTGATGAACTCATGGATGGCAAACATAGTGGCAGGTTGCTTACCAGGTGCATGCAGCTGCCTACTCAACACCCTTTACAAGGCAGGAATGGGGAAGAGGGGTGGGGATGGGGAACGGGGATGCATATTTCGTGGGACCTTAGGAGATTCCGTTCTGTATATAATACTTATATTTATTTAGTGGTAATAGAGTAAACAAATAATTTTGAAAAAACCGAACGGAATGCACATACATACGGAATTCCGTTTCTAAATCCTGATTCGGAATTCCGAATCAGGATTCCGAACGCAGCAAATCCATACAAATCAATGACTGTACCACACACATACGGTACCATTCCGTTCGGTTTTTATTTCCGTCAGGAATTCCGAATGAAGGCCTGTGCGTTCGGAATCCCGTTCGGAAAAATACCGTTCCGAATGCACTTCTTCCATACATTTTGTTTGGGTCGCACCACACATTCGGAAATTCCGTACGGAATGCGCTCAGTGTGCGCCGCACGACCGTAGCGAGCGGACGTGTTGTAGTTTGAAACTTCCGTGTACTTTAATTTCCCGGCCAATGTCTGACATACAATATCTCATCATATCCATATAAGCTTACACATGTTTATAGAACACTAATAATCAAGGTTACCACGACAGAGACCTTGATGCCGCGTTTACACATTCGCGCGAATCGCGAGGCGAATGACGAGGCGAATAACGAACTAGCATGTGTAAACAGTCAGTTCGTTATTCGCCTCGTGATTCGCCTCGCGATTCGCGAGTTCGCGTTGAGGGCGGTTTTTCGGACGCGAATCAAAGGACACGAATAGCGAACACGAACTGGCTGTTTACACTTTCGCCTGCCGGCAGTTGGCAGCTAGCGCCCGACCCAACAGGACGTATATGTACCCGTTGTATGACTTGTATGGAAACATACGAATTGAAAGGTCTAAGTTAACATTTTTTGTGGGCAAATGTGTGTAGACCTAATTATATGTTAAAATAGGCAATCAGACATCAAATAAGATGATATCTCTATATTTAATAAGTACTTATAGCATCAGTGATTTTAATCTTTGTTATTTTCTCTTTTAGATATATTCATTGTTTTATACATTAAATGACCTTTTGATACATTTCTACATATAATTAGAGGACTCTCACTAAATTTGTATCCTACTAATATTATAAATGCGAAAGTGTGTTTGTATATTTGTTTGTTATCTCTTCACGCTTAAACTACTGAACCGATATTGAACAAATTTGGTATAGATATAATTTGAGACTCGGGGAAGGACATAGTGTACTCTTTATCACGAAATTCCCACGGGGAGCGAAGCCCGCGGGTACAGCTAGTCTGCGTTTTATAATAACACGGATAAAGTCCACTAGTCTATACAGTATACACTACGAATAATAATTCTCATTATATAATAAGAGAATTATTATTCGTAGAGTATACATATAAAACCGGCCAAGTGCGAATCGAATTTGCGCACTAAGGGTTCCGTACCATTATCTATAAAAAATCGCGTTGTTGGGAGCCGCAAATAAGCTAAAAGCTTTAATATTTATTTTATTTTGTTTTTAGTATTTGTTGTTATAGCGGCAACAGAAATACATAATTTGTGAAAATTTCAACTGTCTAGCTATCGCGGTTCTTGAGATACAGCCTGATGACAGACAGACGGACAGACAGCGAAGTCTTCGTAAAAGAGTCCCTTTTTTACCCTTTGGATACGGAACCCTAATAATGACATCTTAGCAAAAGTTATTCAGACTGATGAGCATTTTCCGAAGTCATAAAGTCTACGCGAACGAAGTCACGGGCTTCGGCTGGTTTTAAATAAACATCCCAATCTACCCACCATATACAGGTATATACCTAAGCGTAGGTAAATGTAGCGTGCATGCCGCCATTATGTCCACGTCCTTCATATTCGTGTGCGAATCTCATAATGAATCAACACACGAATGTGTAAACAGCAGTTCGCGTCGGCATTCGTACACGAATAGTTCGTGGAATGTTTCGTCGAATGTGAGGCGAATAGCGAACACGCATGTGTAAATCCGGTATAAGGAAATGGCGTGGCAGGCCATTGCAGGCCGTGGCAGGACATTGCAGGCCGTGGCAGGACATATAATTAGGTATCCAAATATTTGCCATTAAAAAAATTAAACATTTAAACCTGTCAATTCATGTTTTCCCATACAATAAATACCCGGCATACTATTTTGTGGAAAATGTCAAAATAGGTTGAAGGGAGTTCGAAGAACTCGTCAATACGAAGATAAAGATATATTTTTTAACAATAAATAGCAAAAATGCAATCGCTATAAAAAAATCATGGTCAAATTTCATTCAAATTTCATATTTCCGCACGCTACTAGAACGTCTGCGCTCGATAGCTGGCGGCTCTCGACTGAGACGCGTCATTCCGTACGGAAAAAACCGTTTGTGTGTGGTAGACGAACGGAATTCCGAGTCGATTCCGTACGGAATTCCGTATGTATGGGGCCGGCCTTATTTGTCAAATTTATCTAATTAGCTATATCAGAAAGATGAGCAAAGATATCCATAAATAATATTTTTCATTTTCCTAGAAAAATGCTACAAAGAAAACTATTCAATGTGTAAATGACATTTCTTTTTGCTATTGGCAGGATTTAGCACTAAAAGCACTGAAGTCAACGGGAGGTCGCTTCGACGCAGCACTCGACTACCTGAAACAGCAGGACACTATAAATGGAGGTCTCAAAACAAGTAATCTTAGCGGGCTCAGCACCAAACTTATAAGAAAGCCGAGCCTCGAGCGGGAGATCAATCTACACAGAGGCAGTCCAGCCCTCGACTCCGGCGCGGGCAGCTCTAGATCCGACAGCCCTCGGCAACCGGACGCTCCCCCTCTACCTCACGAGAAGTTAAGTCGGCAGTACTCGCCGTCGGGATTCTCGGAGCCGCCGCCGCCACCGCCGCCGCGATGCCCGTCCACGCCGCCTGTGCCGCCGTCCGTGCAGCAGCTCATGAAGCGCATGTCGCCGGCGCCGCCGCTGCCGCCCGCGCGCGGCACCAGCCCCGTGGCGGCCGGCGCGCCCGCGCCCCCGCAGCGCCAGCCCATGGTCGTGCAGAACGGGCCGCAGGCGCAGCAGCAGCTCACGCAGCAGATACAGGCCCTCAGCATTTACCCTTCCGGGGCGGGGGGAGCCGAGCTCCCGCCCCCCTACCCGCTCTCCGGCGTCCCACCGCCTCCGCCCTACTCCGTCTCGATGCAGAACCGGCAGAGCCCGACTCAGTCGCAGGACTACAGGAAGAGTCCGTCGTCGGGCATCTACTCGGGAGGCACCTCCGCCGGATCCCCGAGCCCGATTACGGTGACGCAATCGACCGGCTCGGCGTCGGGCATGACTCGCCCCACGCCTATTCAGGCGTGGACAGCGAGACAAGCTGTCCAACCTCCCATCATCATGCAGTCGGTGAAAAGTACTCAAGTTCAGAAGCCCGTTCTGCAGACCGCCATCGCGCCCGTGGCGCCGCCGGCCGTGGCGAGCTCGGCGTCGCAGCCGCCGCCGCCGTCGTACGCGAGCTCCATCCAGCAGAAGCAGCAACAGACGCCGCCGAGCTACCCGCTGGCGCCCAAGCCGGCGTCGCCGGGCTCGGCGTCCGCGCCCACGCCGCCCGCCGTGCCCACCACGGAGCCGCCCAGCTACGCCATCACCATGCAGGCGCTGGCCGTGCAGCGTGGCAAGCACCCGATGCCGCCGCCGCCGTACGGCAACCAAGCCGACACCACGACGACGGTCAACTCCCACCATTCGCCTTTACATAAAAAGTTTTCGAACAACGGTGAATCGTCGCAGGGTCTAGAAATGAAGTGTCCCAACAACTGCACGAACAATCTGCTGAAGGACAGCGCGGCCGCGTCGGGCTCCGATAAGAGTTCGAACGGTTCGTCGGAGCGCAGGCCGAAAGTGGTAGAAAAGATTAGACATCAGTCGCCCATACCGGAGCGTAGAAATATTAGCAAAGAGAAAGAAGACGAGAGGAGAGATTGTAAAGTCAGAAATTACTCTCCTCAAGCTTTCAAATTCTTCATGGAGCAGCACGTCGAAAACATACTGAAGTCGTACAAGCAGCGGACTTTCCGACGAATGCAGCTAGAGAAGGAGATGACGAAGATAGGCCTCAGCGAGGAGGCGCAGTGCCAAATGAGGAAGATGCTTTCTCAAAAAGAATCTAATTATATTAGGCTGAAAAGAGCGAAAATGGACAAGTCAATGTTTACGAAGATTAAACATATCGGTATAGGTGCGTTTGGGGAAGTGACGTTGGTGAAGAAGATTGATACTAGTCATCTATATGCCATGAAGACTCTTAGGAAAGCGGACGTGTTGAAGCGAAACCAGGTGGCGCACGTGAAGGCCGAGCGGGACATCCTAGCGGAGGCCGACAACGAGTGGGTGGTGAAGTTGTATTACAGTTTCCAGGACAAGGACAATTTGTATTTCGTGATGGATTATATTCCGGGGGGCGACCTGATGTCGCTGTTGATAAAGCTGGGGATCTTCGAGGAGAACCTGGCGCGGTTTTACATCGCGGAGTTGACGTGTGCGGTGGAGAGTGTGCACAAGATGGGCTTTATCCACCGGGACATCAAGCCCGACAACATTCTCATCGACCGCGACGGCCACATCAAGCTGACGGACTTCGGCCTGTGCACCGGCTTCCGGTGGACGCACAACTCCAAATACTACCAGAGAAATGGTAAGTTTTTTACTTTCTACAGGTAGCGGCACGAAACTCTAGCGCTGACCGTAAGTTCGCAGAAGGCAAACATTTTTACTTTACCCATGCGCACTATCCCTCTACATTTAACTCAGCGCTAAACTTACGTGCCGCAACTTGTATTTAACTATAAACCTTAGCATATAATGGTATGGGACTTATATTAGTTATTTAGTTAACAACAAAGTCATTTAGAACAATGCTACAATGAATCAGATTTTCATAGAAGTATTGTTCATTCATTCATCATTTAACTGTGATGAAGTTTGTTAATAAGTACGAATTGGCGACCCCCTATACATAAAACAAGACGCCGGCCTTTATTTGCTACGAAACGTCTGAATAGATGGACAAAGGTAGTACCATAGGTTCGATTCTGTATCTATCTATCTTAAACAAGATTTTCCATTTTGAAGACAAAAATCCTTATAATCTCCTGAGATCCTAATGCAAATTTTGCAAGATCTCTCCATTTACTAGATCTCGCGAGATTGGTGAATTCCATATGATTCATCATCATCATCATCATTTCAGCCGCATAACGTCCACTGCTGGACATAGGCCTTCCCAAAGATTTCCAAAATGACTGATCAAGAGCGGCCTGCATCCAGCGCTTTCCAGCGACCCTGGTCAGGTCATCTGACCACCTTGTAGGTGATATCATATATCCATATGATTAAAAGAGTTTTTTTATTCAAACATGGACTAAAAGAATTATTTTGGCTCATCAGGTAGATTATTAAAATGTATTGTTTTGGTATTTTTTTCTCTGATTAGCAAATAATGTCAAAAATACAGCGCGTCTTAGCGCAGGAAAAAATCTTGCGTGAGGTTACGATTAGGTACGATTTTTACCAGAAGGTGACGTAAGTCTTTGAGAATATTTACTACTTTAAATGGTCCATTATTTTTGCATAACCTAGTTGATGGACTAAATGAAATAATTACACTAATATTATAAAGGCGAGTGAGTGTGTGCGTGTATGTTTGTTACTTCTTCACGCGCAAACGGCTGGACCAAGTTTGATAAAATTTGGTATGCAGGAAGCTGACACCCTGAACCGCAGGGCGCAGCTAGTATAATTCATAAATTGCACTCCATAAATAAAGTCGACGCATTTCCAGACCACGGGCGGCAAGACTCCATGGACCCGGTGGACGGCGAGTGGGGCAACCTGAGCGAGTGCCGCTGCCACCAGCTGAAGCCGCTGGAGCGGCGCCGCAAGCGCGAGCACCAGCGCTGCCTGGCGCACTCGCTGGTGGGCACGCCCAACTACATCGCGCCCGAGGTGCTGCAGCGCACTGGTTACACGCAGCTGTGCGACTGGTGGTCCGTGGGCGTCATCCTGTACGAGATGCTGGTCGGCTCGCCGCCCTTCTTGGCGCCCACGCCGGCTGAGACGCAGCTCAAGGTATGACAGATAGGACTAAATACGCTAATTTTGGCTTAGGAAAATACCCAATTAGGTCTTGATTGGGATTGTTGTTGAAGTGCGACTGGTGATCCGTGGCCGTCATTCTGTACGAAACGCTTTTTAGTCCGTCGCCCTTAGCGCCCACGCCGGCTGAGACGCAGCTCAAGGTATGATAGATAGGACTAAATTAGGTTTTGGCTGGGATTGTTGTTGACAAGTGGGACTGGTGGTCCGTGGGCGTCATCCTGTACGAGATGCTGGTCGGCTCACCGCCCTTTTTGGCGCCCACGCCGGCTGAGACGCAGCTCAAGGAAGATAGGACTAAATTAGGTTTTGTTGTTGACATGTGCGATTGGTGGTCCATGGCGGTCATTCTGTACGAGACGCTTTTAGGTCCGTCGCCCTTAGCGCCCACGCCGGCTGAGATGCATTTCAAGGTATGATAGATAGGACTAAATTAGGTTTTGTTTGGGATTGTTGCTGACAAGTGACAGTTTGTAGTAGTAGTAGGCATAAAGATAATCCACTTCTATTAAGGACGCATTTACAAAGAGACGCGCTTTTATTTTAGGTATTTAACTGTACTACTACATGCGCAGGGCATACGCACACAGCGACGCCCGCTTAGCTGAAATCTACAGGACTAACACATCTTGATACTTTTAATATTTTTTGTATAATAATTTAAATTCATTGAAGTTTAATTTATTTTTGTATAAAATATTTATTTTACATTAGTTTTTTTATTCTGTACTAGCTCATGCCTGCGACTTCGTTCGCGTAACTGATTTCAGTATAGAGGTTATATTAATTTATAGTAAATATTTTTGTAACATCGATATTTATTAAGTTTCCGTACCCAAAGGTTAAAAGCGGGACCCTATTACTAAGACTCCGATGTCCGTCTGTCTGTCACCAGGCCGTATCTCATGAACTGTGATAGCTAGACAGTTGTATTTTTAGCAGATGATGTATTTCTGTTGCCGCTATAACAACAAATATTAAAAACAGAATAAAAAAAATATTTAAGTGGGGGGGTCACGGTACCCTTAGTGCGCGAGTCCGAATTGCACTTGGACGGTTATTTTTAATTGGCATACCTAGTAATTATTATACGAGTAGTAATTTAAAAACTACTAAAACTAGAACTAAAAGCGTAATGCCGGATTATTCGAATAGGTATATACCTCAAAATAGGTTAGATGAGATGAGATTTTTGAACAAGCGATGTTCTCACTTGTCTACTTGAACAATCTGGCGTTTGTTTGTATGTATATATGTACCTATATACATTTGTATGTATGCATATGTCGCAGTTGAATTGTATAATCCGTTGTTATTCAAAAACTCTAGCTGTTTGGCAATACAGCTCGGTTTTGTAAAACAGCTGAAAATATTTCAGCTCGATTGTCAATGAGTTACGTAATTACGTTTAACAAAACAGCTAGCGTTGAGATAGCATACAAGGTTACCATTAACTTTACCATTATTCAATAAAACTGTGTTAACAAACGAAATAATATATGAGGAGACAATAGTTGTTCTTTATTATTTTTATATTACTCGTGGGATTGAAATAAAACCTCAATTCAACTCCTTACTAAATAATTCAGTCTCCAACATCATAAAATAATCAGCTCGATGCAATTGTAAACCCGACAACTCAATGGCGCAGCGATTTCTTACGGCCAATTGATCCACGTGAATTTTCCATCTTGCCGGAAGGCGGGCGTCGAAATAACAATATGGGATCCAAGCTAAAGGTCTGCTTTATTTTTTACAATCTTTTGCACTCTGAAATCACAAACGATGCCCCCGATGTCTCTCGATAAAAACAGCTTAGTCCCGGAACGCGGCGATGAATTTACTTTATAGGAGGCCATATTTGTTGTTATGACACTGACACTTCACAAGCCACAAGACCCACAAGAGGCAGAATTCCGAAATAATCGTTCTACAATCTTACGTTAGCTATTTTGTTAAACGTAACATATTGGACGTTCTTCAGCTATATTACAAAACCGAGCTGTAATGCCAAACAGCTAGAGTTTTTGAATAACAGCGGATTATACAATCCAACTGCGACACATATATGTTTATTCGACGATAATTCTAGTAGTTATCGGTGTTTCATACAATTTGGTAGGTGTAGCGGCGCGTGTGTATATATTTTTGCCTTTTGAGTGCCTTTGTGATTTGCCGTTAATGTTGATAATTAGTTGGTGAAATTAAAATGCAGTGATCTTTTTGAGAGTTGAATGATAAGTGTATTTCGATTTTTAAATTACAATGTCATGGATAAAAGGAAGTGGGAACAATTGTTGACCAATAGTACATGCGCAAATACGGAGTAGGCAGAGCCTCATTGGCTGCAACAGCTGACCGTTTGTCACGTGATGACGATGGGCGGATGGTTGTGGTGTTCTTCCGTCAGGGGGCTCTCCAGCAGTCGGGTTGCCATTAGCGTAAACATGCCCGCGGCCTTGAAAGCATCAGCTTTTAAAAAAGTCTTTATGCGTCTTCATTTTCTACGAGAGGACAAATCTTCACGTAAGGGCGTCTGATGATGCCTGAGGACGTCTGGATGTCAGCAACTCGGGAGATGCCGTCTTTTCCGGGTATGCTTTTGACGACTCGACCAAGTTGCCATTTTAAAGGAGGAAGATTGTTGTCCTTTACGACGACCAATGTATTTGGTTGCAATTCAGCCGTGTTTTCCCTCCATTTTATGCGCGTCTGCAACTCGGAGATGTACTCCTTCGACCAGCGTGACCAGAACTGCTGCCTACACTGCTCCACCCGTTGGTAGCGATTGAGGCGATGCACGGGAGCGTCCTTGATGTCCTCAGCGTAAACGGGAGTGGTGAGAGGACGACCGATGAGGAAGTGTCCTGGACTTAGTGGCTGCAGGTCGTCTGGATCCGTAGATAGCGGTATCAGCGGACGGGAGTTGAGCGCTGCTTCTATCTGGCTGAGTACCGTAGTAAATTCCTCGAAAGTGAGGTGAGCATTGCCTATTACACGTCGCAGGTGATATTTGCACGATTTTACCCCGGCCTCCCATAATCCCCCAAAATGTGGCGTTTGAGGTACTATAAATGAAAATTTTATGAACTGACTGTGAGCGTATTCAATAATATCAGAACTACATTGAGAAATAAACTGAGCAAAATCATTACGAAGACCTACGAAGTTACGACCGTTGTCTGAAAATATTTCGGACGGTTTACCTCTTCGCGATATGAAGCGCTTAAGAGCAAGTAGATAAGCGTCAGTAGTGAGGTCACTAACTAATTCCAAATGGATCGCACGCGTAGCAAAACAAATAAATAGACAAATGTAACTTTTGACTAACTGGGCACCTCTGCCCTTACGGTTGAGAATGAAAAAAGGACCTGCAAAATCACACCCAACTCGAAAAAAGGGAAAACTAGACGTAGTTACACGTTCCTTGGGAAGATTACCCATAAATGGGTTGAGCGTCTTTCCTCTTAAGCGCGTACATATAACGCATTGATGAGACACTTTGCGAGCTAAGTTTCTGCCAGACAAAGGCCACCAATTTTCGCGTATACGATAAAGGAGTGCCTGTGGGCCTGAGTGCAAAGATTGGATGTGCTCATATCTAAATAATAAAATAGTGAAGTGGTGTTTACTACATAAGAGTATAGGGTGTTTTTTACAGTAGTCAAAATCGGGAGAATTCTTTATTCTGCCACCAACGCGTATTACATGGTTATCATCCATAAATAAACTTAAACTAGCGAGCTTGTGTTTTGATTTGAGACCCTTTCCGTTATGTAGCAAATTGTAGGTATCTTTGAAAGACTCTCGTTGTGATAACTTTGCGAGTGTGTTGCCTGCATTCCGGAGCTCATTGACAGTGATCGCGCTCGACAGCTTACCTGTTTTGTTACGCGCATTATGAATAAAACGAAGTAAATAAGCTGTAGAACGTAAAATGCGATTGTATTGCGAAAACCTATGAAATGGAAATAATGACACCTTTTCACTGTCATTAATTTTTACTACTAATGAATTAACTGAGTTTGGTTTTAGTTTTAGCTCAGGTAACTCGGACGGAGAAATAATATTTGAGTTATGATTAGCATTATTAATAAATTCTGCTCTTTGTAAAAAATCGGGTCCGTTCCACCACAGGCTTGATGAAGAAAGGTCCTCAAGACTGACACCTCGCGAGACCAGGTCTGCTGGATTATCCTTCCCGCTCACGTGACGCCATGTAAATTCACTCGTCAGATCGTGTATCTCAACGACGCGATTTTGTACGAAGGTTTTGAGTAAAGAAGGTGACATGCGGAGCCAGCCTAAAACGATTGTGGAATCCGTCCAAAATATTACGTCATCGATCGTACGAGTGAGTGAAGCGCGGGCCTTATCATAAAGCCTAGCACCTAGTAAAGATGCTGTCAGTTCTAAGCGTGGGATACTGACAGGGGAAATCGGGGAAACTTTTCCCTTCGAGATAAGAAGGCGTATGACTACCTGGTTTTCGCGTATTGTACGCACATATATACATGCACCATACGCAGTTTGTGAGGCGTCTGTAAAAACATGTAATTCCGTCTTTGTGGGATTGAATTGAAAGGCATGACGCGGTACAGTTATATTGAATAGATAAGACAGACTATCGAGAAACCGGTTCCATTCTCGCACGATATCAGCTGGGAGCGGGTCGTCCCATTGCAATTTTAATAGCCAAAGTCTCTGTAACAGCACTTTACCTATCATGACAAATGGACTTAATAAACCCAATGGGTCAAAAATTTGCGAAACAACTGACAAAATTAAGCGCTTAGTAATGGGTTTGTTATCTCTTTGATTATGGATAAGCGTATTAAAATTAAAATGGTCAGTGGCATTACAAAAACCCAAACCTAATGTGCGACATTGGCTTTGTTCGCCTAGATTTAAATCTTTGAAAGTACTAGCTGAGTCTAAGGAGTCACATGAGTCAGCATCAATTGGAAAATTAAATTTCCATTTGTGCAACGGAAAACATGCTGACTTCAACAATGCCACTGCGCCTTTACAATTATTTAATAACGCCTCTTTGTCATCATCAGAGGTCAAAAGGTCATCCACGTAAAAGTCGTCTCGAACAAGCCTTTGGACTTTAATGTCAGAGCATTCGGCTGCTAGCTGTTTTAGGCATCTAACGCTAAGATAAGCTGAGGAAGCTTGGCCGTAGGTTACAGTGTTTAGGCGATAAAACTGGAGAGGCTGAGATGGATCCTCACGCCAGATGATGAGCTGGAGGTCGCGTTGAGAAGGTGTGACTAATACCTGCCTATACATTTTTTCGCAATCTGAAATAGCGGTGTACCTAAACTGCCTAAAGCGTAACAGTATGGCGAGTAAATCACCTTGTATAGGGGGTCCTACCATCTCAAGGTCGTTTAAAGACTTAGAACTACTAGTTTTTGCGCTTGCGTCGAACACAACACGTAGTTTTGTCGTTGTGCTATGTTCGCGAAACACTCCATGGTGTGGAGTGAAATAGTGAATTTTTGAAGGTTCGCTAACTTGAGTCATGTGACCTAGCTCGACATATTCTCGCATGAAATTAATATATAATTTTTTATAACTATCAGGTGCGCGTGATAACCTGTTTTCTAGTGCAAGGAACCGACGTTTTGCTTGGGGAAGTGATTCACCCAAAACCTCAGGTGATTCTTTGAGAGGAATGTAAACAATAAATCTGCCCTCACTATTGCGAATAGTAGTGGTAGCAAATAAATGCTCACATGCCCGCTCTTCATCTGTAAGCGTATCAAGAGGTTTAGGTAACTCCTCGAGCTCCCAGAACTTACGTAATTGTAGGTCAATAGACTGTGAAAAGTTACATTGAACCTGTCCATTTTTGCGCGTATTGTGATGGATGGGTCCCGAAATAATCCAGCCTAGTTTGGTATTTTGAAGGAACGGACCGTTTGGTAAGCGCATCTTGCCATCGACTAACAAGTCCCAAAACTTATCAGCACCTATCAAAATATCAATTTTTTGACAACCTAGAAAATCTGAATTTGCCAACTGTACATGGTCAGGAATCCTGAACTGCGCGCTTTGTTCATGTATAGCTGGTAGTGTAGAAGTTATTTCTTGCAAAACGTAACACTTAATGCGCATCGAGTAGGTACTTAGGCGTGATTTAATTCTAATATCGCAAGTTTGCGTCGACTGTGATACTGAATTACCTACTCCTCGTATCTCAGTAGTGGACTGTATTAATTGAATGTCTAAAAGTTTGCAGAGTGATTGAGTAAGGAAACAGCTTTGGCTACCACTGTCGAGTAAAGCGCATACCGTATGATATTTATTGTATTTATCTCGGATCTCGACTAGTGCAGTAGACAAAAGGACTGGTGCACTACCGCACTGTGTACTTGTGTGAGTGTTCGTATGGATGTTGCTAACTGGATTGTCAACTTGTTTTTTATGAACGATTTGCGATTGAGTGGGGCAATGCGACGGTGCATCTTCCGAGGCTACCTGTAGTTGGGCAGTATGGATCGCGTGGGAACTTGCGTTACAAATAGAAGTGTTATGCGTATTAGGATGAATTAGTGTGTTGTGCTTTAGGTTGCATTGCCTACACGGACCAAACCTACAGTCATTGACGACATGTCCGGAACGCAAGCAATTCTCACACAACTTGTGATCGCTTACGAATTTAATTTTAGATTGTAAATCTGAGTTTAAAAATTGTGTGCACGAATAAATTGGATGCTTACCCTTGCACATCAAGCAAGCTTTGTGTGAGAATCGCTCAGAGGGCAGTGTCTTATTTGAAGAAACGTTGCACTGTGATAAGTGGGATTTAGTGTGTGTATTTGACTTTTTGAGATCAAAATTGCTCGTACTATCTTTGGTATGCGAAAGTGCTAATGTTTCTAACAAATCAGACCTGTCCCTGAGAAATTGCAACAACTGATCGACCTTCAACTTGACCTTCACATCAGAGTTAGACAATAGCGTGCCTTTATGCTGCTCCCACTCGCGTTCAGTAGTTTTATCTAATTTAGTGACTACAATGTATATGAGCAGCGTATCCCAATATTCCGTAGGTTCACCTAGGGTTTTTAGGCAGCGTAGGTTATTAATAATAGTGTCAATGAGTTTGCGCAAAAGTGAAGGTGACTCTCTAGTCAGTGCTTGTATCGAAAACAATGCTTTGACGTGACTTTGCACCAATAACCTAGCGTTATCGTACCTATTTAGTAAAAGTTCCCATGCAACCGCGTAGTTGGCAGAAGAAAGTTTAATCCCACTTATGACTAATTCGGCACTGCCTGTTAGCGAAGATTTTAAATAGTGGAACTTTTGGATGTCGCTAATTTCAGTGGAATTGTGCACTAGTGAAATAAATGTGTCCCTGTAGGACAACCAAGTTTCCAGTGACGAGCCATCATACGATTTTAACGAAATGGTAGGTAATTTTACAGATGACTGTTTGCTAGAACAAGTGCCGTGATTGCATGATTTGGATTCGTTAGTAACCTCACTTTCATTGAGAATAGATTCAGCTCGAGCTAGTGTACTATAGTAGCTATCCTCGAACTGCTGACGCTGATCTAATTGCTCATCAATATGACTATCAAAAACATTCTCCTCAATTTTAGATTGAATATTATCGAATTCAGAGAACAAACGATCTGTGCCTTTTATGCGTAATTTTAAATCTATTTTCGATTGAGAATCTGAGGTCGTAACACTAACGGTTTCTAGGTAATTTGAAAATTTGGTAAGCCTACCCTTTATGATACCCCGTTTTTTAATCAGATCACGAATGATTTGCTCAGTTTTTTCATCAGAAGAATATCTAAAGGGGGACCTATCACGAGATTTAGGAACATTTTCAGTATCAGACATTAAGGGCATTTTGGCGGATTATGAGAAGACGAGGTACTTACGTGCGAATATCGTATGCTGGTCAGGACAGCTTGTGCTAGCAGCGGCACACGGCTGTAACAGACCCTGGGTAATAAGCAACACTCACCACACTCACTGGAATTCACTCGGCACTCTGAAGATATGGAGATCCGTAGGTGCTGGTTTTAGATTTGGTGATGAAGGACCAAGTTATGTAGCGGCGCGTGTGTATATATTTTTGCCTTTTGAGTGCCTTTGTGATTTGCCGTTAATGTTGATAATTAGTTGGTGAAATTAAAATGCAGTGATCTTTTTGAGAGTTGAATGATAAGTGTATTTCGATTTTTAAATTACAATGTCATGGATAAAAGGAAGTGGGAACAATTGTTGACCAATAGTACATGCGCAAATACGGAGTAGGCAGAGCCTCATTGGCTGCAACAGCTGACCGTTTGTCACGTGATGACGATGGGCGGATGGTTGTGGTGTTCTTCCGTCAGGGGGCTCTCCAGCAGTCGGGTTGCCATTAGCGTAAACAGTAGGCATGTAGAAGCAGCCAAAAGAATTTTTTGGTCTAAATACCGAACACAAATCTGTCAAGGGGTTGCCGAGATATAGGATTCGCAGTTACAGTTAAACTAATTAAGTTTAAGTATTAAACTGATTTTGATCTACACTTTTATTGGACTCTACCAAAGTGTTCAAATTACTATGACTGGTAAGCTTACTCCTGAAATAAGAGTACCGGAATCAAGTAACAATTAAAGTTTAAATTAGACCTATAATTGATAGCTAATTGAAAATAACGAGTAAGAATCATACATACATTCTTGCCTTTTCTAAGTTACTTCTAATTGCACGAAGGTTTTTGCGATTCATTCCGAATGCCTTAGACCGTGGCATCTAAAAAAATAATTAAGTATGAAGAAAAATTGTTCATCGTGTAAAAATAAAGCTGACAGGCATCAAACACCATTCTTACATTAAATCATTATCTATAATAAAATGACGTAAATCCCATCGAGTTACGATGGGGTTACGTCGTTTCCATCCATTCCATCATCAAGACTCTGGACTTCATCTAGGACTAGAGTACTAGTGAAGGCAAACCAAACAAGCCCAAACTCGACCGGGTTACATGGTTTCGTTACAGAGTTCCTATAGAAATCTACCGGCTCCATCATCAGGACTCTGGACTTCATCTAGGACTAGAGTACTAGTGAAGGCAAACCAAACAAGCCCAAACTCGACCGGGTTACATGGTTTCGTTACAGAGTTCCTATAGAAATCTACCGGCTCCATCATCAGGACTCTGGACTTCATCTAGGACTAGAGTACTAGTGAAGGCAAACCAAACAAGCCCAAACTCGACCGGGTTACATGGTTTCGTTACAGAGTTCCTATAGCAATCTACCGGCTCCATCATCAGGATTCTGGACTTCATCTAGGACTAGAGTAGTAGTGAAGGCAAACCAAACAAGCCCAAACTCGACCGGGTTACATGGTATGGTTACAAAGTTCCTATAGTATACCTTCCGACTTCATCATCATGACTTATCTTGATTTAGGACTGCAGTCTACTAGTGAAAACTTGGTTTGAAAAGTATAGCTTCCAAGTAACAAGTTAATGGCGGGCAGTAATGAGAATCTGTAATTGGCAGTAAGTTATAGTTTATAAGATAAAATAATAATATTGTAAAGTGCTGTTGATTCTGTGATAAATAAATAAAAAAAAAAATAAAAAAAAAAGTATGTGTTGGAAGCATTTAACCTTTTTTGTAGATATCTGACTTGTGTAAAAAAGAACTGTTTATGATAGACTTTAAGTGAAGTTGTCAAATAAATTTCCACAAGATACATTTTCGTAAGACACACTGGAGTACTAACGAAGTAAAAATAAATAGATATTTACTTTTGCGTATCAAAACCAGTTGATCTAACTAAGTCTTCCTATCTGCACAGCGATGTATTCGTCTGCGGAATTTTGCTCCCGAGCGACACAGAGGCGTCTTTTCACAATGGCGCACAGGCGCTGTCTGACGTTCCGTTTGAAATGTCCGTCACTTTATAGTATAGAAAAACGAAAGACTGAAACTCAAAATTTTTATTTTGTATAATTTTTGCCGAAACTTTATATTTTTTTTAAAGCAATCAATTGATGATTATCTGATTTACATGCTAGTATTTTTCTTTTAAAGAATAATCCTCAAATTCCTTAGGTTTTTTGTACCGAAACCTTACCCTGTTTTTGTAGTTTTCGCGAGAAGAGGCTAGGAAAAACTAATTTTATAGCATTAAAAACGACTTTTTACACAAAATCAAATACACCGAATTATAGTTAAAGGTTTACTGTACCGTTTAGTATCCGCAATACTTTATGAAGTACAATGAATTTATCAGAAAATGTTCCGACAAACGACGAATTTTATTAATTTTTGTAAACACGTCCTTAAGTGCCATACCTGTGCTATTAGTTAGGACTAAATTAGATATATTTGTTTGGGATTGCTGTTGACAAGTTGGTAAACATATATTATTATAAGGCAGTGGCTTTTTTATAACTGCAATTGTGAATTTGGAAATGAAAAAAAGATTTTTTGGAGGTCTAACATTGGACTCGTTGTGTCCAGCAGTGGACTTCCTGTGGTTGATAATGATAGACGTGTATGTTAGGTCTTACGACAATGGTGAAGGAATTGAGCAGAAATAAATTTACAATTCACCTGTCATACTACTTTTTGGAATTTGTTATAATGTTTTTTACTAATGTAACGTTATTCACATTCCAGGTGATCAATTGGGAGAGCACGCTGCACATCCCAGACGCAGCGAACCTGTCTCGCGAGAGCAAGGACCTCATCCTCAAGCTGTGCTCCGGCCAGGACAAGCGGCTGGGCAACCACGCCAGCGAGGTCAAGAACCACCCCTTCCTCAAAAGCATCGACTTCGAAAAAGGCCTGCGAAGGCAACCAGCCCCCTACATTCCCCGGATAGAATACCCAACGGACACATCCAACTTCGACCCAATCGATCCGGACAAGTTGCGGAACTCTGGAAGCACGGATTCCAACAAATCTGACAGTGAACTCCTCGATAATAAGACTTTCCACGGCTTCTTCGAATTCACGTTTCGAAGGTTCTTTGACGATGGATACTCGAACACGAATAGAATTAATCTCGACGACAATGATAATCCGGGAGCCGTTTACGTATAGTCCCAAAGGGGAGAGGCAAAGAGGTCTTTGAAATATAAACCCTACTTTTTTGTTATGGTATAAACAACGAAATAATTGCGACAAGAATTTAGCCTAATAATATGGAGTATACTAATATTTTTAGATACAATTTTACTCTTATATAAAGAAATTTTATACAAAAAGTTTGGCACTAGACCGTAGCTATGGCTACTTGCTATGGTCCTGACATATCTCTCACTTTATCTTTATCAGTATCTACGAAGATAAATTTTGTTAGAAACATTAAAAGTAGGGCTTATAATTTGATAGACACTTGCCTCCGGCCTCCATTTAAAAATTGTGAAGCTAAGCTTCGCCGTGTCGTCTCATAGTGAAAACGGACGCTAACTAACTCGTAGGACTTTACAAAGTGTGTGTGCCTAAACTCTCTCTCTATTAAAACATTAGATTTTGTAAACGTAACATATTTAAAATTAATTAAAATCTTATTGTTAATAATCCCGGTGATAATGCTGTAATATTGTATCGTTATGTATTTGTAAGAGTATTCTTATTCGATTGTAAAATAATATGTAACGGATGACAGGCGCTGTTTGAGCGCTTATGGTGCTTGGCGCGGCTTTAACGCAACACAACGTTACGTAGAATCGCATTTGACCGATACAATTGTTCACAGAAATCATGTATTGCTGAAGCATAGAATAGACTAAGTTTGTAACGAGTGAAATCTGTTACTTTTTCTAAATGTAAAAACTAAAAAAATTCCGTGAGATTCATATGAAATAGTAAGTTGTGACGTCCACTTTTTGTTTTTGGAGCAATTTTTTATCATTAATTCTTAGATTGCATTAAAAATATTTTTTTTTTGTAGAAAATAAAGTGAAGAGCTGCATTAATTGGTGACTGAATTGCACTTATAGTGAAAACTATTTTCATCCTGGATAGTACTCTCCCAACTTTAGTATTTCGGTAAAACGTTTTTTATGTGAATTGCATCGAACAAAAATTCTACGTAACGTTATGTCGCCCCACGCTGCTGTCCGTTCAATGTATACTATTTTTGTAATTAGAGAAATTATTTATAAAATAAGAACAAGCTTATTGAATTAGCGAATGATTTGATATTGTCATTATATTTTCTTATGTATTTATCGAGATAGTTCGCAAAATGTGTGTTTGTTATACTATAAACCGTAATTTATGAAGTCAGTAAGGCGGTGTCGCCGGCTCAACGCGTGTGCCTTATATTCAACGTAAACGTAGTACCCGAACTGTAGATCAGCTTGATAACTCAACGGAGTGCAATAAATATTTATTAACACGAATCAAACTCACATTTACTTGTTGAAGCGTATTTAGGTCGACTGAATCTATTTAAACTTGTCACATAGCGTTCATCGTCAGTCATTTTTAATGTTATTTATAAACATACAACTTAGTAATTTGTTTTCACTAACAATATCCATAATGATGTAGTTGGGAAATAATTTAACATGAAGAACAATATGGTGTGATAGGAGTAATACAGTAAGCGAGCTCAGCTCGCGTGTACAGTATGACGAGTCACTTCAACATGATTGTGTTATCGAATGTAAATTGTTTTATTTTGAAATAAGACATGCTTATAAGGAGTAAATGAAAATAAAATATGGGAATTTCGTTACATTTCTTCGTTTGTCCCTTCATTCTATTTACTGCAGTAAAAAGTCTTGCACTCTTTTGTTGAAGTCCTCCGCGTATTTTAAGTGGATGTTGTGCTTGCCCTCGGGGTACAGGTGTAGTCTGAAAATGAAACGCATAAATAAACAAACTAACGGCAGTCTCAGGTTCAGTTCACACCGATAGGATTATTTTATAACACTTGAAAATAAGCTAAACTATTGACATAAAGTGCAAAATGCGAGCGAGTTTAGATACACTCGCATGGCTTCGAGATCGTGAGAGCATTTTGTCACGTCCGAACATGCCTAGTGGTCACCATGCTAGTCAACCATCCAGAGGTTCTGGGTTCGATTCCCGATCGGGGCAAGTTAGAAGATGACCTTTTTCAAACTGTCCGGGGTCTTTTCTGTCTGGATGTATTTGTTATATTATAAAAGATGAGTTAGTATCCCATAACTTACTATGCGGCTAGCTCAATCAGTGTTATTTGTCCGTATATATTTATTTAAAGTTTATTTTCTAGTATCATAAAAATGAAATGGCACGAATGTTTGTCGGATAAATCTGACGACGAAAGAATTAACAATAAAATACCTAGAGCCTTCAATGTGAGTGTGCAAATGCGAAGCGTGGACATGGTCAACCATAGGGTCTTTCTCGCCGTACAGGATGAAGGTCGGGCACTTGATGTCCTTCAGCCGCTCCGAGCAGATGTTCCCGTCGTTGGCTCTGAACAGCGCGATCATGCCGTCGGTCCAGCTGGCCCAGTACTGGGCGAAGTGGGCACCGTACACTGCTTCCATTGGTTCTCTCATCCTCTTTGACCATTTGCTAACGTCTTTGACATCTAAAAATATTTTTTAGGGTATTATCATCATCAGGTCTTCTGTAGGAGCACGACCCTCTTTGTACTACTAGAGCCATGTTTGGCCAGAGCAGCCAGAGGATTTGGTCTACACTCTTCATGCTAGCAAGACGTGTTGGAGAGGTCCTATTGATGTTTATAACTTTTCCTAAGTCGTCTTTTACGACATCCACAGTAAGACTATGAATGGTTCTAATCTACTCAGCCGGAAACCAAACGGCAAAAAAGTAAAATTCGAATAGTTTCTATCGTCTTTGAGGTTTTCCCCCAACCCGTTAACCCCCAATATCATTTAAGGGCTGAACCGATTTTCATCAAACGTAGCTAAGAACCACCGCAAGGGTAAAGGGTGCTTTCACGTAAAAAAAGGCAACGAAGACTGATAAAGAACTACGATTTCACGAGCCGCGACCCGTTCACCCACCAGTGGGTCCACGGGGAATTCCATACATACGCGGTAACATAAAACCCCTCTTTTTGTCGGGTGTTAAAAATGGTGAGGAGCATAAATGGCAGAAGATGTTTATGGTGAAAAGTGTAGCCCGTTCCAAGGTAGTAAAAATGTTCTTACTATTATACAATTCGACTTCGTGAGGCAGTATGAAGGAGTTGCTGCCCCATATGACCAGCTTGCGGACAGCCGCCGGGTACTTGGCTGCGTTTACCATGCTGCTGATGCCGCCGTCGCTCCAGCCCAGCAAGGAGTACTTTGGAAGGTTCAGCGCCTAGAAGAAATATCGTTTTATTAGTTTACCTACAATGTTTGTTGATTCGATTGCGAAGTTTTAGAACCGGCCGCCATACCATTCAGCATTAACTTTATTACTGGACAGTTGTTGCTGAGCGAGAAAGTAACCCTTTCAATTTGACCGCAAGACTTTATATCAGTTGTCGTGGCATGTAAATCTAAAACAAATACCTATGTAACTAACCTTTTTTTTAAATCTATATGTAGTACCTGGGCGACCGAGCTTTGCTCGGTTACATCTCAAACATTATATAAACATTATAAACAAATTATTATATAGCCGAAATTAGCGACCATATTCTGCATGGAAAGAAAAACGAATGAAAACTCGAAAACACGCGTTTTCCCAAACATAAAACTAATCTAGATCGATTGTTTACCCCCGAAAACCCACATATACAAATTTTCAGCGAAATCGTTAGAGCCGTTTTCGAGATCACAGAAATTTATAAATAATTATTTAAATATATATATACATACAAGAATTGCTCGTTTAAAGGTATAAGATTTTGCCGCCAGTGGCAACAAATGGAAATGTAAACGAACAAATTCAAAAACAAGTCGCCAGTGGTGACGAATGGGAGTCGAAACCGTGTGTATGTCCCCCGCGGAAAAGTATCGAATAATAATTGTTGAGTATACTAGATCTTTAGTTTATAGCTGCCTTCAAATGTTTATCGATAAATGAAATTTGTGTATTCAGTAATTTTTGAGAAATTCGTCAAAAACATATTCCGCCAGGGAAATGTGTCTCTGGCGGAATTTTGTCTGGAATCCAGAATTCAATTAGTAGAGCAATTAATGTATCATAAGAGGCAAATGTTTATGTACAAATGGATTTTGTATGTCATAGGCCTCCGAAGTTATTCAAAATTCCGCTGGGGAAATGTTTGGCCTTTTGCTAGATCTCCCAAACGGTTTGGAATATAGTCTTGTTTTTTTTTTACACATATTGCTATTAATTTGTTTATAACATCTGTAGAAACAGAATCTAAAAAAACACAACCACTTATGAATAATAAATATAAACATAAAAGTAGGTATTTTGGTTCTAGTGGCTTAACTAAGGGACATAGGGAAAAAGTTTAAGTGTCGATTTATGTATTAAAACTGCCTCCAACATCTGGGAAAGTACGTTTGTAATAGAGTTAGTATTAAAAAAGATACAACAAAAAATAATGTCTAACTGACATTTTGATTTTGAATCGGTCTGTTGGACGAGTTTTATATTATGTGACAAGTTTTTACTAATTCCAATATTTAATGTATTAATTCAACTATCCGTACTCCAATAATTAGCTCTATCGAATTAGTAATAAAGGAAATATCGTAAAAAAAACAGCAATACTAAAAACTTTGTTATAAACCGACCAATTTCGGGTGGCATCCAAAATTGGTCGGTTTATAACAAATATTTAAGTGTCGCTGGTTTTTTTACTATATTTTCTTTATTGATGATTGGATTAAGCTAATTATTGGAATATGGATAGTTGAATTAATACATTAAAGATTGGAATAAGTCAGAACTTGCAACATTATATAAAACTCGTCCAATAAACCGATTCAAAATCATGATGTCAGTAGAACATTATTTTTTGTTGTACCTTTTTTAATACTAACTCTATTACAAACGTTCTTTCCCAGATGTTGGAGGCAGTTTTAATACATAAATCGACACTTAAACTTTTCCCCTATGTCCCTTAGTTAAGCCACTAGAACCAAAATACCTACTTTTATGTTTATATTTATTATTCATAAGTGGTTGTGTTTTTTTGGATTCTGTTTTTACAGATGTTATAAACAAATTAATAGCAATATGTGTAAAAAAAATCGAGACTATATTCCAAACCGTTTGGGAGATCTAGCAAAAGGCCAAACATTTCCCCAGCGGAATTTTGAATAACTTCGGAGGCCTATGATATATAAAATCCATTTGTACATAAACATTTGCCTCTTATGATACATTAATTGCTCTACTAATTGAATTCTGGATTCCAGACAAAATTCCGCCAGAGACACATTTCCCTGGCGGAATATGTTTTTGACGAATTTCTCAAAAATTACTGAATACACAAATTTCATTTATTGATAAACATTTGAAGGCAGCTATAAACTAAAGATCTAGTATACTCAACAATTATTATTCGATACTTTTCCGCGGGGGACATACACACGTCGAAACCAGAGTTTGTTCTATTCGCCACCACTGGGGGTAAATGGGACTGTGAATGATTGGCGATTGCACCAGTGGGGGCGTCGTGAGTGGTGGCATCTGGCACACGTGTACATAAACAAGACAAGTGGTGGCAAATGGGATATACCCGATGCGCGCCGAACTTTTTGCTCGTCGTGCGTGTGCGTTAATTGCATATGATTCTACGCGCTCTATTTTCACAGACTAAAAAGTGCGGCACGGAAGTCTAGTCTGCGTTGAGCCTACGTAAAAAAAAGATCGCGACAAATTAATAATCTCTTCTTTTTTTAGAGTCGGGTAAAAAACTATAATCTCTATTAATTACCTTCATTAATTCATAAGCATAGTCAGCATCAGTCTCATAAAACTTGTCATCAAACGTTTTGTCTGGGGGTCTACTTTTCCCGTAGCCGGGTGGGTCCCACGCCACTAGCGTGAACTTCTCCCGGTCAAAACCCTCCACCTGTGGCTTGAAGTCCGTCCAGATGGTCCCCAGCGCTCCCGGCATGCATAACACGTTGTGAGGACCATTTCCAACCTTTAGGTAGTTTATGTTGTAATCTCGTATTTTGATTTTCTCCTCCTGAAAAATTGAATATTTGTCTTCAAAAAGGCGATTGGTATCTTGTAAGTAATTTTTATCTCCGACAAAAGAAAGGCTGTTATAAGACTTATAAGTTTGACGCTAACATCTATCGGCGTGTCTGTGACATATCGTAGCGCTCAAACGGATGGACCAATTTCGATGCGGTGTTTTTTAGGTGAAAGAAAGTTCCCTTGAGGTGACTTAGCTATGTTTGATGAAAATCGGTTTAGCCGTTTTTGGGCTTAACGCCTGAAAGTCAGCGGGCTTATACTATATTAAAAAATTGATGGTGTTACGGTTATAATCGTCATATTGGTAGTTCAGCTTCTCATCACTAGATGGCGATTTTTACAGTCGGTTTTTTCTCAATTTGCCTATTACATAAATAAACTTGTTACATTTTTTTACATTGTCTTAGTTCTTGACTTGGTTTTAGATAAATTGTGGAGAAAATTATCCAAATATATAACCTTTTTTAAATTGTTCTGATGTCGAGTAAGAATTAAAACCGGTTAAAACTCACAAAGACAATACAATATGAAAATGCATATTTATTTTAAAAAACGAAGAAGGAATTAGTTTTATACACCAAGTGGGGGTAGCTCCTGTACCTGTTTCACGAGCTCAGTAATTTTTTTTAGCATAGGTATCTGCATCTTTCATTTTTCATTTGCTCTTTTTTTAGATATGTTCAAATAACAAGAACACTCCCAATATAACCTAAAACGTCTAATAAATATGAAGCAAAACTTACTGAAGATTTCCTGAAAAAAATGAAAATCGAAAACATACACTAGGTAGGTAGTAATCTATACATGTATTCAGAATACCCACCTTTGGCACAGCTGATGTTGACAGACCACGGCATCTCAGGGCCCCATTTCCTTTATTTATTTTAGTTATTACGGCCGCTACACTCCTAAATAACATTGTTCCGAATTTACAGTCAAGATTTACTTTTTATTCAAATAACGAAAGATAAAGTCTTATCATACCATTTTTTGTCGTCACGTCGAAATCGTCAAATTAGTGGAATGACTGACAAGAAAGTACGTTCAAATCGTATGGCGCGCTATTTGAAATTATATGCTGCTTTGTTATTGTTTGATTATACAAGCAAGTTGCGTTCAATATTATTCTTTGTTCTCATTACCTACCGATTCTAAAACTTTCTTTTTGGAGTACGGAAGTACAAGAAGACACTGTTAAGAACATCTACAGAAACATTTTTAATTGATATAACCTATCGATTTGTTTTATTACCGATAGTATTTCTTTTATGTAAAAGTGACAAATCCTACTACACTGAAAGAAACTTCTTTCACTATAAATTAAAATAAGTATACTTACTTAACGTACTATAAGTTTAGTACGGTTTGCAACGTTTCACTATATTCTTTCCATCCATCGGTTGTCTGTATGAAATGGTTCTTAGCGAGTCGTACAGCTATCAGATGCCTTTAGGCAGCCTGATAAATCTCTTGACACCAGTTTTGGCCACTTTATCATCATCAGGTCTTTTTATTTCCACTGCCGGAGCACGACCCTCTGTACTACCAGTTATACCTGGACAGAGCAGCCAGAGGATTAGGCCTCCACCCTCCATGCTGGCCAGATGGGTTAAAGAGGTCTGATTGATGTTTATAAACTTTGTTTAGTTTGTATTTTCCTAAGTCGCCTTCTACGACATCCACGGGAAGACTTGGAGTGGCTCTAGTCTGCCGGAAACCACACGGCAAGTGGTGGTATACGGTGTGTTGGCCACGTACACACACGAAAAACAAATTACTTAAGTAAAAGGATGTGTTGTATTTCAGAATTTACGGTAAGTTACAGATGTCTGTAAATTATTACGGTGGGCACGTTAAGCCGTCGGTCCCGGTCACTGTCTTTGACATTTGGTCGTAACCTAAAACCATGTCAGAGGCCTTTAAGGCCATACCCAAATTTTCCGGGGTCCAGTGGCGCCGCCATTTAAAATAAATCATTTAAAAGGAAAACGGAGATATCATTCAAAATTGTGTCTTGGTCAAGCCCTAGATAACCCTTAAAACTATTTTATGAACTACTGTTTATAATTTGAAGTGCGAACGTGAAGCTTTTCTACGCACATTAGCTAAAAGTGGCCGTTTTTCGCAAATGTGCGTAGAAAAGCTTCACGTTCTCACTTTAAACTTCAAAAAGTAGTTTAAAAAATACTTTGAATGGGTATCTAGAACTTGACCAAGACACAATTTTAAATGATATCTCCGTTTCCTTTTCAATGATTTATTTTAAATGGCGGCGCTACTGGACCCCGGAAAATTTGGGTATGGCCTTAAGGCGGTTTGAAAACTCTGACACTAGTGTTAGTTACTAACACACACGATAAGAAGAAGATTACGGTGAAAGTTTTTAGTGGTGGTTTCAATTTGTGTTGGGCTGTCACAGGCAGGCCGAATACATTAAATTAATTATCTACTCAGCGCTGAATTCGAAGCCATGGAAAAAACAAACTCGAGGCTATCAGATCTTACGATAACGGGCCAGTAAGCGAAAAACTGAAGGAACTTTGAAATAAAACTTATACATAGTATTAAAATTATTTTATTTCATAAGTTGTTCTGCACGTTCCAGTAACTTATCTGCGTTAAAATTATGTTAAAGCAAAGAAATGGATAAATTAAATACGTAAGTAAATATCCTAAATTAATAAGAGTATTTCCTTATACATATGTGTAAAGGATGTATTTTGCGTCTTGTATTTTCGAACACATTTGATGGACGCGTATTTTTGTCATACAAAACATTGTTTTCTCATTCACTTTTCATCAAAACTACAGATCTGTGACCACTATTAAAATTTTATAGGCGATAAAGACAAAAGATGTGCAACATTTGTCACCTCGTGAATATTTTCCTCACATTACACAAATGCATTTCTGGCGCAAATTTTATATCGAAAACATACTTTTATAATTTACCAACATTGTACGAAGTGATATGTTTTATACGGGAACCAAATTCAAAATACATAATCAAAGCACAAACTAAGCTCTAGCGATCCAATTAATGTGTTTATAGAAAATTGCACCGTATCGAGAAAAAGGCGTTAACAATGAACAAAAGACACTTATCTAACCATCTGTAGTGTTTTAAGGCAATAGTTACATTCGTAATAATTATAAAATATTCTCTAGCGCTTTACGACTTCCATGCTCAACACTCAGACGCAAAAGCACTCGTTCTTTATTATTAAAGTATAGTGATTTTAATGTCTTTATCCTCCGTCTTTACAGATATCTAGAAGCTGATTTTGAGAAGTACGAAATTAATCTTATGTCTTGAACATAAGGATTATTTTTTTATATAAAATACGCTTCTAGCATATATGTACGAACGCTTATAAGCATGAAAAACGATAGATGACGGAGAGACACGTATAAAATCTAATATAACAGGCCCCAAAGCACGCGGTAACAATAACCTACCTCCTGTAACGCGAGAATAAACTAAGTAGGACAATAGATAGACACGATCTGCGACATGTCATAGCGCGTCGAAAAATCAATATTTCTCGATCTGTTATAGTTAATTTGTTCAAATGGTGTGCACGCCGTCAGCGCTACAAAGGCCGCGCTTTTGCAAAAGCCAATGCTTTGTGCCGTCGAAACAATTGACCGAACAGACAGATAGTCTGTTCGGTTAATTGTTTCGACGTGATATACAAACACAAAATAGCCAAACTCATAAAATTTAAAGCTTTATTGTTAACTAAAACCATTTACATGGACAAAACTTAAGATAGGTTATTGAGACCGGCGTCGAATACTGTTTAGAGCTCGCCGGCGTTGCAGGCGTCCTCGTAGCTCTTGCCCTTCTGCTCAGGGTCGAGTTTGATCATGTCGTCGATGCGGAGAATGGTGATGGCGGCCTCGGTGGCGAACTTGAGCGACTTGACCTTGGAGATGGCCGGCTCTAGCACGCCGGCGGCGAGGTTGTCGCGGAGGGTGCCTTCTGTAAGGTCTAGGCCGACCCACTTGAGGTTCGCGTGCTCCACCTGCGGAGACATTCGTTGTAAGCTTACATGTGGGACTACAGACAAGAGGCGTAGCTATCGCCGTATATGCCGTATTAATTATACGGGGTCCCCAAACATGCGTAAGCAAAAATTTCTTAAATCGGATTAGTTTTAAAACTTTTTCGCCAAAAGGCCGCTTTTGACGAAACTCGTTTTAAAACTAGATGGACTAACGCAATTACTTTCAAAGGTTATTCATAAAATAATTTAAGGGTCTTTCTACAAATTGTTAAAAGTATTTTTTTTTTATTATCACCATATTCACTTTTAAACAATTTATTTCAAATGAAGGTGGCGAACCCACTTCTGTTACCATTTCGCCTTGAGTAGCGGACCCCGGGCTCTGAAGCATTACCGCTGAGGATGCAACCGGAAATACGCTCTGATGATGATGATTTTGTTTAGTTTAATACAGTGTACCAAGTGACCGACCTTGGTCTGCGAGGAGTTGTGGTAGGCGCGCAGCTTGGCCACGAGGTCGGTGGCGTCCCGCGCCGCGTTGACGGCCAGCGTCTTCGGGATCACCAGCAGCGACTGCGCGAACGCCGCGATCGCCAGCTGCTCGCGGGAGCTCTGCAAGTAACAATACCACATAAATACAAGTTAACATGTATTTGAATGATCAGCAACGCAGTTTTACAGTATACAGGCTGGTTGACCCTTTCACTGCGAGACTTTATATCATTTGTCGTGCCCTCAGCGCGAGGCGTGGTAAATCTAAAATAAACACCTACAACCAAAAACGGATACGGATACGTAAGTTATATGCCAAACGAGCATTTTTTTATAGGAAATATCCGACGTTCGCGGTTAAAGGGTAAAATATTTATTTAACCAAGGTTATTTCGGTCTACTATTGTGAGCTCTAAGATAACATGTTTTACAGTATACAGGAAATTGGCTTGACTTAGAATTGACTTCATTGGCATCCTTTTAAATTACTATACCCATCATGATACAAAGTTATTTAAGACTAATAAATCTTCAATAAAAGAAAACCTCTAAACATGCGTTAGACTCTTTGATAGATCCCATTACCGCAATAATAATTAAAAAATTAATCGTCATTCAACTTACGAAAAAGAAATTAATTACAATAGTATCAATTTCTTCACGTAGCAGTACCCTAACATTCGTTCCTACTATCCTCAAGTATTCGTGTAACCCGACCCGTCCCCACTCGACTTTAAACCTTATTCGCGTCATTTAAAGGCTACTTTTGTATGCCGGTCGCTCGCGCCGCTCAGCTGTATCCGTTGCTGTTTGTAGCGGGGTCTCTGACCTTGAGGCTCATAGGTATCAGTACGCGCGCAGGACTCGAACTGTTTTGATACTTTGGTAATTTTTCTTACTTTTTGATACTTTTTAATTATACTGCAATAATGGCAGTGTTGTCACCGTACAGAATATCCTTTATGTAAATTTGTTAACTTAATAAGTTAAATTAATGCCAATGATTTCAATTGCACCCTGTATATTAAATAATGAACAACTTATGATGACCCAAAAATATATCTATGTGCCATCGATCTTCAAATTTGCCTCCAATTCAGCTTTTATGCTGGCGTTACGTAAATGAAGCATCTGTGCAGCGTAGGTCCTTCGTTTCTTTCTACGCACATTTGCGAAACACTGGTACTTTTGCCAAATGTGCGAATAAAAGCTTCACGTTCTCACGTAAAACTATAAACAGTAGTTCATAGAATAGTTTAAAGGGATATTTATGGCTCAGTCAAGAAAAAAAATTAAATGATATCTCTGTTACCTTTTATTATATTTTGAAATAAAAGCCACTATGAAATTAATTAATTGTAGTTTTATTTTGTCAAGTAGTACTTGATACAACAAGACAATTTTTAACACAGACATCACTTTTTATTCTTGTGACGTCTGTCAGAATGACATTAAAGTTGTTAAGTATACCACACCTTTCAAGTAATTAATTTCAATTGGAGCCCGAAAAATTAAAGTGTTCTCTTAAAAAGCAGTGCACTCACCAGCGTGGTGGCGAAGTTCTCGAGGTAGATGGAGAGCGCGGCCTCGACGGCCCCTCCCCCGGGCACGAGGCGGCCCGACTCCAGCACGCGGCGCACGGCGCACAGCGCGTCGTGCGCCGAGCGCTCCATCTCGTCGCAGTACGCGTCCGTCGGCCCGCGCAGGATGATGGACGCCGCCGTGCGCGCCACCGGCCTGCGAAAGGGCGATGTGGTGGTTATAATGCACGAGGGGAAATTCTGTCCGAGCGGAGGCGAGGGCGCAATAGAGCCGAGTGTGTTTAACTCTTTCACCGCGAGACTTTAAAAATAAATTAACAATGTCTTTTTTATTAAGTACAAATATTTAAAGGGTTGAATCACCACTTAAAATTGTATATCCATCATTTTTTTTTAAAACTTTTCCTAGTATATGTGTATACGACCTTTTTTAGCTTTCATAGTTACAATATCACGTGAATACTTCGATTTTTATGATAAAATAAAACTTTTGATGATTTAATATTATTTGATGCTTACCCTTTGATCAAGATCAGTTGGTCATCACAAATCTGTTCTTGGACTACTTCAACAGCCTCACCAATCATGCTGGCCTCGAATACTTCTTCTCCTGCGAATTTAAAGATAATTTTTCACATGATTACTTTAAACCAAACTGTAGCTGCTTTTGTAAATACACAGAGCAGTTAAATCAGTCTTCTATCATAGAAAGTGAGGTAAGTTTTAGGAATGCGATCAGGCCCTGTAACATGGTTCTGACTATTCTACGTAATAGTGAATTTACCGCACGTTAATATTTACACAAGATATAGTTTTAAAAACTAAACCCGACTACAGGACTCTTGCAGAAAAGTATGTTTATTCAGTGAACGCAAACACAGCAGCATCATTTGTTAAGGTACCATGGATACATAGTGGCGAAACATAACCCTCCTTTTGATTTCGCCGTAGTCAGGTAAAAATCATCATTGTATGACAGTCGTCAAGCTATGTCAGATGCCTTTAGGCAGCCTGAAAAATCTGACACCAGTGTTGGCCACTTACAGACACGAAAAACAAAACAAAGGTAAAAATGATATAAATCTTACCTTCCATGTTTGTGAGCGATGTCAAGAACGTAGCACCAGTCGCCTTCGCGATCCTCTTCAGATCAGCCTTCTTGACTCTCCTCACGCCCATAGCCCCGGCTTCGATGAAGTACTTGAGGCACAGGTCGTCGATCCCTCCCGAGCAGAGGACCACGTTCACTCCAGTGGCGAGGATCTTCTGCAGGCGCTCTTTTGTGATGTCGAGCTCGCGGGCGCGGATGGCTTCCAGCTTATCTGGGTCGGTGACCAGCACCTGAGAAGTCCATGTGTAGGTTACGTTCGAAGACTATTTATTTTTCTCCCTTTTCCACCGACATAAAATACATCAACCTATCTCGCTCACTCACAACTGTCAAACTTTCTTATCAACTCTTTCACTCATACCAGTTTTACCATACATTGTCTCTTTCTTTCGTAATACGTTCCTTTCCCTTACAGATGTTATGGTGTAGTTGATAAAGCATAACTTTGAACACTGTAACGCATGTGCACGGATGTATAGGTTCGTATATTCAATCTTTTGCATCTGTTTATATGATCATCATCATTTCAGCCTCTTAACATCCACTGCAGACAGTTGTTTTTATGTTACATTAGTAATATAGATAATATACATAGTCATAGAATTTTATGTATGGTGAATTTTACTAATAAACTTAAACTAATCTTATTTACTGAGTTATGTGAATTTTTCACGTATGTTATAAAGTAAAATTTAAACAACCTTACCTGAACACCCATCTTCATTTTGGTCTTCTGAAGCGAGAAATCTAAACAAGCGATCTTAGCATTGACAATCTTCTTGGGCATGGCCTGCGAAGCGACGGTGCAGTTCAGAGCGTAACCCTTAACTAGCACACTCTCCCGCGCACTCCTGCCGTGAGCCTTTAGGATGTTCACCGCCTTGATAGGGTACTGAGCATTGCCCTTCGAGTCTGTGATCTTGATGGCTTGTGCTGCGTCTACTACCATCTCGGAGAAGAAATCTGAATCACTGTCGTAGAGTTAAGGATTGAGAATGTATACGTACTTAGATTTGTTGAAGTTTTAGTACTCTTAGTATGAAACATAAGATTTTAATTTGATATTCGAGAAGATGACGGCAGACTATACCAATGCCACATAATTAATAAAAATATTACATACAGAATGGAGTTGAACAAGTTTCTCTTATTGATGAGAGTAACCCGCTCAGACTTATGCAATTACTGTGGTAAGTTAGAGGACTTGATTCATGTATTGCTGGAATGTGACCAGTATACCGCCCTACGTGACCGGTTTTTAGCTGGACTACTAATGTACAATGGTGAGCATAACATAATGTTAAGCAATCCACTGTCGCACATGGCAAAAGCCATCTACTTTTTTCTGCGAGCTGTGATGGTGCACAGAAGTTAGATAATACTTAATTGTAGTTCCCCATGAGGCTGGCATAGTCACACCAAGTGAACTGAAGCCTCGGTAAAATAATAGATTAAAAAAAAAAAGAATGGAGTTTCCTAGATGTCGCGCAATATATATTCCCATTTCCCTTACTTTGTCCCCATTTCCCTTACTGTCCCCATTTCCCTTACTGTCCCCATTTCCCTTACTCTGCCCCCATTCCCCTTACTCTGTCCCCGCTCCGGTTTCCCTTATTCGGACCTGTTCGCCATTCTCTTCTGGTCTCAGTAGGCAAATACATTAAAGTGTAATTTTTTCATTGATAGTTATGCAAAAGGTGCATTTGAGTTGCAGAAGTATTTCTTTTTATAATTAACACAATATTATTTAAAAAGGATACGCTCCAATAAGTTTGGATGACATGGTGGTCTTGGCTGCATTGACAATAGACGGACGGCCGAGAGACTCCACAGTGACGGTGAGGTTGTCTTGCACATATTTGACAGCTTCTTTGCATGCGAGGCGGTAGCCGGATATGATACTGGTTGGGTGGATCTTGTTCTTGACCAGTTCATCTGCACTCTGGGAAGTAAAAAAAATCAAGTTTGTAAAAAAATAGTTCAGTTTTCGTTTTGAATAGCAAGATTTTGTGGTAACTGGTAAGTTAATGCTATCAAACCAAAACAATATTTTTTCTGAATTTAGATAGGCATTTTTAACAGGTCAAGATCTGCATGGCACCATATGGCCGGCTTCCATTGTTTTACTATTGTGTCTGGTATTAGCAGATCTCAAAGACTCAAGGAAGGCTTTGTTTTTATAAAGACACAATTCATGTACTAATTTGTTTCTTACCTTTAATAATTCAGCAGCAATAATAACAACCGATGTGGTGCCGTCTCCTACTTCTTCATCTTGAAGCTGGGCCAACTCTACCAGGACCTTGGCTGCTGGGTGCTCCACCTCTAACATTCTGTGAGAAGATTTTGTAATAATATGGAAATGTGAAATGATGCTTTACCAAATAGCACTTTTTTTTCATAAAATGACAATAAAACCATATACTATTTATTTTGTAACATTTATTTAAACATGGAATGACGCTTTACCGAATAGCACTTTTTTTATAAAATGTCAATAAATTTAAGTCTCCGTTATTTCTATTGTCTGGTAAGTAATTTAAGAATTTAAAAGAATTGCAGATAAATCATGTGAAAAACAGTCCTTATTTTCAATTGTTTAGAATATGAACAACACAAATATTAATTTTTATCTATACCAACAAAGTATAGTAAGTATAGTGTTGTAAACAATTATAATTATGTTTGAGAACCCAAAATTATTGGAACTAACAAATAATGTATCTTTACACTGTAACTATGAACTCCATACCACTAAGCTATCAAAATTTGACATAGTTAAATAGGTAACTTTTAAATCAACTTACTTTAATATAGTGGCTCCGTCGTTTGTGATTGTAACTTCTCCAATATCATCTACCAGCATTTTATCCAGACCAACGGGGCCCAGAGAGCTTTTAACAATATTAGATATTGCTGCAGCGGCCATTACTGAAACAATTATGTTCTATCAGTATGTTTTCACCCCATACAAATATATTTTTTGTGAGAAGTCATGTTTCACATAAAGAATAAATTTGGATGGTGTTGCTTTGTATTATTATACTAACAGTTAGAAAAGGGATAGGTTATTTTATATGTAAGCAAAGCCAACTTTTGACTCTTTTATTAAATACATTGACAACATGATATTTACACAAGTAATAGGTAATTTACGGCTGAAAAGAGTCTATACCTTGGATATTTAGTGAATTATTTATGAAATAAAAACCATAAGCATGATGCATGTGATCTACCGGGGTAAGTACATTGCGTGGGTTTTCACAGAAAAAACTTACCATTTTGAGTTCTGACGGGTTGTCCAGAGGATCTGGTGCCAGCGACGGACAATGGTGCTGCTAATGTCGACATCTTTTTATATAAATTCAACACAAAAATCACAAAATATCACCCGTCACACTTTTGATTCTCGAATTAAAGAAGTGTTGCCAAGGTGAAAATATTGATGACACATGTATTTAGTGATGTCATCATAAAAAAATAAATTCTACCATTTTCCACGTTATCTTTTGCTGACCCGCACACAATGTTAATATTGATTTATTAGCCGACTTCTGAAAATATAATACTATGTCCATTTTAATATTTTTTTTTATCTTTATTATGTTTAATTTCCTATTTCATTTATTTGATATCTTGATGAACTATAAAAGTGGTATTCATACCTATCATCATCTACTGTTTACGTTATGAACGTGGATGGGGTACTCTACAGTAAGGTAGAGGTATGTAGCCTATGTAAATCATAGATGTAAATAAAAGTGTGAAATAACATTTTAAGAAAATGTTAGTCAAGCCGGATTGTCAAAAATTACATTGCAAAAAATATAACATTACTTATATATTTTTATACTTACACAAATATATCTTTTAGTAAATACGTTATGTACAGTTAAATATTTTATGGAAAGTATTTTTTATACTTTGCCGTACTTTTTACGTGCGCTCGCCGTGTCCTGTCCGTCACGTACGCACAGACGTGGGCGGATACGTGACCAGACCCGGCCGCCTTTAACTTTTAGTTTTTACGTCCTTACGCCGTCACGCACACCTTCCATCTGTTGAAATATGGCAGCTGCTTTTAACCCTGACTAATTTTTTGTTCTATCTATAGTGGCGATGGGCATTTACTCGTAGGCTATGTTTAGAGATTGTTTTCTATTGGTACAGGTGACTGTTGCTGTAATATGAAACTGTACTTTAAATGTTATTTTTGGCTAATACGTTTTTAATTATTTTATTGTAATTTTTTTAATTTGGTTTCTGGATGTAAAGTGGTAGAGAGTGCTTATCATATCACTTTGTAGTTAAAATTAACGCACGTAGGCCCAGAACCTGAAATATAATGCAGCTTCACAAATTGTATTAGGTATTGTACCGACTATTGTTTTTCTAACATATAAAAAAATTAAACTATTAAACTAAAAAAAATGATGGGTTTATAGTAAAACAATAAAATTATACATAAAAATAGGTAGTACATTATACAACGTAGATACCAGTAATAAATCGAACCACGGGCTATACTAGATTACTATAGTATAATAATAATGATAAAAAAAGACAAAATAAAAAAAAACTGCATTCTCATGCAAATAGCACGGGCGGCTGCACAAATTAGTATAGAAATATCAAATAAAAAAAACTGACTGTTATTTTTATTTCATTATAATAAAGTGATCTTGTATAGCTCGTGGTTCGATTTATTACGGGTATGAATGGTATGATCCTCCCACGTTGTATTTACACAGAATATTTTTTCCGTTGCCTTATTTCGTAGCTCTCATCAACGAACTTGACTAGACAGAAAATATCCTACGACTTTGAAGTTCGAAGAACTATGCTACGATGTTAATTCGTAGTCGATACGTAGACGAGAGCTACGAAATTCGGCTACGCTACGACTACGAAGGACTGCCAAATGTTCGTAGTCGCTACGGAGATGAGAGCTACGAATGCCTACGAGACAGTCTAAAAGGCTTACACAACTGCGATTATTCAAAATCAGTTTGAAATTAGATACTGATTTTTCCAGTTGCCGAAAAACAGCTAATTTCATCCATATATTTTGTACTATCGCAAATACAGGGTAATAGTAGGGTATACTTTACTGCCTACGGAGTTGTTATTAACTTCGTAGACAGCCAAGTTTACTTTAATATTATGTTAGACTATACGCAATTTAGTAGTTAAAGTAGAGTATTAATCACACCGCACCATGTTTACTAAAGGACCAAACAGTATCACAACGCGCTTCTTTGAACCCGGCTGTAAACATAAATAAGATAAAATGTATACTTAGCAATAAATTATGGTAAGTACATTTAATTGCAAAGTATAGAGAACGAAGTACTTATAAGGGCAACATATTCAGCATATTTTTTCCTTGCTAAAAGAATAGGAGTTGTTAAGAAAATGTATAGTTACAAAACCTTGTCGTTTAGTAAATTCAGACACCGCAACATCAATAACCACTCTGTATCGTACTTTTATCTAATGTAGTTACACGGAGATATAGGCGACAGTAAAACATTCTGAAAAAGTACACTTAATTTTCCCAAGCGGAGTTTACAATCCCAGCGGTATCCATTGCAATTCACGTCAAGCGAGCTGAATAAGAGCCGACAATATCTCTGGGAGCAACTTCAGCCGTTCATTGGAATGCTCCGCAGCATCCGTATCTATACGAGAGCATAATCTTGTTCTGCGGCTTTCGGAAGCCCGATACGACAGAGCAAAACAAATCGCGGGTAGTTTGCACATGCGCGAACGTTCGTGCACGCACGCGCTCGCATTCGGAGCGGCAGTCGCGCGCCGCACGTCGTCGACGCCGCACCACCGCGCGTTTCATTAAACCGCGTTGCCACCACGCGCCAAATGGCGCCCAAACCGGAACATCACTCTCGCGGGTAAGTACCTAACTCCTTAACACAGCTATTATAAATAAAACCTAGATGACCACCAAGAAGTCTGATGGTACATGCCGCAGCATCCGTGAGGAATCTCCGAGGGCGTGGTAGGGCATCGACTCGCGAGGGCACGGAGTCGGCGTGCTGGCGATAGGGCTGATAAGGCTGCAGCCACCCACTGTCAACAAACCTTAACGTTATATAAAGCGGGATGTGAAGAACTGAGAGTCATCTCGAAGATGCCTATTGATTTTCATGTCACGCCGTAGATTGTCGCGATTGTTCGCCTGAGGGGCAATTAGATATCTTTGCCGCAGTCTCTTTAACATTCAGCTGCGTCACGGCGAGTGTGATCTTTGCAAGATGATACCTACTTAAGTTGGTTGGTACTTTTACTCTAAGGCAATTTTCGTGGCTCTCGTCCTTCATATTGACGATTTCAATGTAGGCTTAGTATTTACGAATAATTAATGCTTGCATGGCGAAAGTAAACATTTTGCGGATCTTGTATCATGTTTGCGGTAATGTAGCCATGTTGGCATGTGATTGTAACACTGCAGTTTCCTTTCTCGGTAACATTTTGATCAATGTTTGAATTGGAGCCTTTTTATACGAGACTTGGGTAAATAAAGAGTAAATACACACAATGATCAGTCATTCCATAGCGCACTAGCCAGCGATGATGCTTTCAATACCAATATGAATTTTTCGGAGTCTATTGCTGCCCTATTCGAAATAAATTATTTCAAAGAAAACGGAGATATCATTTAAAATGTTGTCTTGATCAAGCCCTAGATAATCCTTCAAACTATTTCATTACATATAGATATATTAAGCTTTTCTAAGTACATTATCGAAAAACAGCCACTTTTGACTTAGGTATGTGCGAAGAAAAGTTTGACGTTCTTACTTTAAAATTAAACAGTAGGTCATAAAATAGTTTAAAGGGTTATCTGGGGCTTGATCAAGACAACATTTTAAATGATATCTCCGTTTCCTTTCAAATAATATATTTCAAATGGAAAAAATCAAGTATCGCTTTAAATCCTAAATTGTAGCCGCGGCATGTTTACTGGTGGTGTTTTCGGTCAACGGTTACTTATCTAAATATAATTTTTCTTCTTCTTGTGTCAAAAGCTCAAAATAACCAGATTATTTCCTTCCAGAAGGTTGCCACTAATATAAGTGCTAGCGATACAAGATGAGGCGAAGCGGAAAACAGGACATAATAAACGTCAATGCTGAGCAAAATCCTGACAGGCCGAACTCCGTCTAATTTATATCCGGACACGCAACCAAAAAGCCCGTGTGCAATATTCGGACACCTAGGAACCCGATTTTATTACGATTTCTTATAGCGAGAAAACAATCTTCTTGTTCCAACGAATTTACTGAAAATAGCCAATTGGTTTGTTATTCGCTCGCATGGTTCCGTCGGGCGCACTCGACGAAGGTCCAGAAGTGGGAACGAAGCGACCATTAATCTCCGGCCGCTGTAACGATCCCATCCGCGATAGTTACTACATTTTGCTTTGTAATCCCCTTCTTTCTGTCAACGTTGGTGTAATCGGAAGACAGCGTCCGTCTTAGAAGGACATGCGGCGATCTCTACAAATAATTGTTTGACGGGAATGTCGACATTTCTTCCATTCTATTAAAGAAATGAAAAAAAGTAGAATGTACGACGTATTTCTTCCCACGCAGACCGTAAAAGCTGATTGACGAAATAGGTGTTAATTATTGATTTTAAAAGCATTACGAAAATAATGCTCGGATTATTATCTAAATTAAAACATGTAATGAAAAATTTCGCAACGAGTGGGATTCGAACCCGCGACCCTCACGTTAACATGTTTTAATTGGGATGTTAACCTTAATCGTGTCAATAGGCCATGTGGCTAGCCACCCATCACTATTTTTATACATAAAAAGACTATCAAAATCCACCAGGCCGGACACGCGTCTAATCTATCTGGACGCGTAACCAAAAAGCTTGTGTTAGGCTATATTCGGACGCGTGGCAACTTATTAGGATTTTTTTAAAGCAAGAAAACAATCTTCCTGTTCCAACAAATTTACTTTTGAGTTAAGAAAATAGCCAGTTGGTTTTTTATTCGCTCGCATGGTTCCGTCAGGCGCACTTGACGAAGGTCCAGCAGTGGGAACGAAGCGACCATTAATCTCCGGCCGCTGTAACGATCCCATCCGCGATAATTACTACATTTTGCTTTGTAATCCCCTTCTTTTCTGCCAACGATGGTGTAATCGGGAGACAACGTCCGTCTTGGAAGGACATGTGGCGATCTCTACAAATAACTGTTTGACGGGAATGTCGAAATTTCTTCCATTCTATTAAAGAAGAGAAATGAAAGTAGAATGTACGTCGTATTTCTTCTTATGCAGACCGTAAAAGCTGATTGACGAAATAGGTGTTAATTATTGATTTTAAAAGCATTACGAAAATAATGCTCGGATTATTATCACTAGTAGTTCGCCGCGAACTTAGACCTCGCGATTATTATTCGCAATTCAGTTTCCTTAATAACCCCTAGATGGCGCTATCCAAAGTTAGAACGCGATTTGGTTTCGTTTGCTACATAATCACTGACATTTTCATTAATATTTCAAAAACTACTGAACCGATTTTGATGCCCAACGAACTTGAAAATTCTATTGATATTTCCCACATGCCTTCCCAATTTAATTGAAATTGGATCATTGGTTCGGCATTTATCGCGGTACAAACATACATACATACATACATACATACATACATACATACATACATACATACATACATACAATGTGTTTTCGCCCCAACTCGATTTAGAGACCTTGCTCGCTTCGCTCGCTCGGTCAAAAATTAAAACATGTAATGAAAAATTTTGAAACGAGTGGGATTCGAACCCGCGACCCCCACGTTAACATGTTTTAATTGGGATGTTAACTTTAATCGTGTCAATAGGCCATGTGGCTAGCCACCCATCACTTTTTGTATACGTAAAAAGACTATCAAAATCCACCAGGCCGGACACGCGTCTAATCTATCTGGACGCGTAACCAAAAAGCCTGTGTTTGGCTCTATCTGGACGCGTGGAAACTTATTAGGATTTTTTTATAGCGAGAAAACAATCTTCCTGTTCCAACAAATTTACTTTTGAGTTAAGAAAATAGCCAGTTGGTTTGTTATTCGCTCGCATGGTTCCGTCAGGCGCACTTGACGAAGGTCCAGCAGTGGGAACGACCCAGGTAGCAAACTGACGTCAGCGACGTATAAGGTACGTCACTTATAGGTCATAATAGGGTCGGTCATTTATTCGTCGAGAGCAGACGTTAAAGTGACGTCAGTTTAGGGTCAGTGTTGAGCAGGACGTCGTATTTACGTCAAATTAAAGGCAAGTATCTGGACGTACCATATACGCCGCCAAGAGGACGTTTTGCTGACGTCTATTTAGGGTCAGTTTTTGAACGTACCATATTCGCCACAAAGTGTACGTCTTACTGACGTATATTTAGGGTCAATATCAGGACGTACCATATACGCCGCCAAGAGGACGTTTTGCTGACGTCTATTTAGGGTCAGTTTTTGGACGTACCATATTCGCCACAAAGTGTACGTCTTACTGACGTATATTTAGGGTCAATATCAGGACGTACCATATACGACGCCACGAGGACGTTTTACCGAAGTAAATTTAGGGTCAGTATATGGACGTAAGTACCTACCATATTCGTCCCAACGTGGACGTTTTTTTGTTCAAGACTTTTAAGGTAAAAGTAACATGTACTCAGTGATACAATTAAGTGAAAAAAACAGCGGAACCGAATCGGTGGTAGACGCCAAGGCATTGTGAAGTTGGCCACCTGTTAAGTTTAAGTAAAAGTACGGTTTAAATCATTTTTCCATGTCCTTAAGTCTATGGTCTTAAAAAACATGGTCCCTGTATCATTGTTCTGGCAATTGTGTCCCACTGTCCTTTATTGCATCTTAAATATAGATTATACTACTTACATTGTGTTTTTTTAGTTTCATCCATAAAAGTTCTTGAGTCTCTTCAAGATACGTAGGTCTAGAAAAGCCTGCAAACGTAAATGCTACATGCTAAGCACTAAATTCTATCCTACTATCACGCGTAAGGATTTGCGAGATGGAGTGAAAAGGGATAGAATATAACACGAACCGTAGTCTTTTGATCTAGGGCCCCTGAACAATAACTTAGAACCGTCGTAGAGCTTAAATGCGCAGCTCAGGCTTTAGTGCCAGTTTTGCCAGCACGTTATTTCACTCAATAGCCAGGGCGGTTCTCTTTTTTAACAAACTACCCACCCAAACTACCTAAGGGGAGCATATTGCCATGCTAACGATATCAACTGTAAGTGTGTTCTTACAATCTGTATAATACCCGCTGTCCAAATTTGTGTAGTCTTTGTTAATTAATTTTATTTCCTCCAAATTAGGCAGTTTTAGACTTCGTCCATTCCGTAAAAAATTAAGACGTAAAAAGGATTAAGTAATAGTTCTAATCATAACCATAAAACCTTTTATTTTGAGTAATATTGTATGCAAGTGTTAGTTTCTTAGAAAATCCCTAGATGGCGCTGTTCAAAATTAAAACTGGTTATGGTTTCTTTTATGTACATTCTTATTACTTGGTGCATATTTCCAATTAATCGAGTTCAGCAGTAGTGTGTGGTTTAATTTCCATATCGGTGTGCGACGGTAGCGACACCCAAGACACACTGTACATATCATGAGCTCCCGTAGGACCTACTCCTGACTTGTATGTCTTAGTAACGTCTGTGTATAACGTCAGTGGCTGCCCTAATATGTACGGCCCAGTAACGTCCCTATGAATTCAGTATATGACGTCACTCAAACGTCAGTGGCTGCCCTAATATGTACGGCCCAGTAACGTCCCTATATGACGTCTCTCTAACGTCTGTAAACTGACGTCTCTCTAACGTCTATAAACTGACGTCTTGAGGCTGTGACAAATTGACGTCATCTGTTGGGACCCCCCGACGTCAAGACATGACGTCTCTTACGTCGAGCAGTACCGTAAACGGACGACATAATGACGTATAAATGCTACCTGGGGAAGCGACCATTAATCTCCGGCCGCTGTAACGATCCCATCCGCGATAGTTACTACAGTTTGCTTTGTAGTCTTCTTTCTGTCAATGTTGTCGTTTTTGGGACGATAACGTTCATCTTGGAAGGATATGGGATGATCTCTTTCTCACCCATAACTATTTGTATACATAAGAAGACTATCAAAATCCAGGCAGGACACGCGTCTAATCTATAACCAAAAAGCGTAACCAAAAAGCCTGTGTACGGCTTTATCCGGACGCGTGGCAACTGAAATATTTTTATAGCGAGAAAACAATCTTCCTATACCGAAAAATTTACTTTTGAGTTAAGAAAATAGCCAATTGGTTTGTTATTCGCTCGCATGGTTCCGTCGGGCGCACTTGACGAAGGTCCAGAAGTGGGAACGAAGCGACCATTAATCTCCGGCCGCTGTAACGATCCCATCCGCGATAGTTACTACATTTTGCTTTGTAGTCTTCTTTCTGTCAATGTTGTCGTTTTTGGGACGATAACGTTCATCTTGGAAGGATATGGGATGATCTCTTTCTCCCCATAACTATTTGTATACGTAAGAAGACTATCAAAATCCAGGCAGGACACGCGTCTAATCTATAATCAAAAAGCATAACCAAAAAGCCAATCGGTTTGTTATTCGCTCGCATGGTTCAGTCGGGCGCACTCGACGAAGGTCCAGAAGTGGGAACGAAGCGACCATTAATCTCCGGCCGCTGTAACGATCCCATCCGCGATAGTTACTACATTTTGCTTTGTAATCCCCTTCTTTCTGTCAACGTTGTCGTAATCGCGGGATAGCGTCCGTCTTGGAGGGACATGCGGCGACCTTTAAGAATATCTACGGGGTTAAATGTACGAATTTCTTCCATGCTAGAAAGCCTTAAAAAAATCGTATATTTATTTTATGTATTTAACTTTATTGCAATACATTTAATGGCGGCCTTAAGGCCTGAGGCCTTCTCTATCTTACTTTTTGTATAATGCACAAGCTGCATTTCTTTTTCCGCTGATCGTAAAAGTCGATCTAGGGAATAGGTGGTATCCCATCAATATTTTGATTCTTTTTTACATCATCTCGTCCACCATCAAACTTAAAGTGCTCTGTCTGCGACGTTAGAGGTGAAATCTTGATAGTGTACATATACATATCTAATATGTTATTCGCAGTGCATTCAATTATCGTTACGTGTCTTCATGTGACCTTATAAGGAAAAGTAGATAAATATACTACGAGGAAGTGACATACCCGTAATAATCAAACCAGGGGCTATACTAGATCACTATAATATAATGGTATTAAAATAACAGTAAAAGCGCAGCCGCACAGGCAATTTGTATTGGAATGACGTTTTTTTTTGGTTTCTTGACTGTTATTTTAGTATAGCCCGTGATTTTATTTATTACGGATACGTTGTATATAGATTTATTGTGTTTCCAACCCAACACGAATATAGATCTTCAAGATAATCTTTCAAGAGTCAATCCGATCTCCCACAAATAGGTTTTATATCGTTTACAAACGACAAACTACCGAATCGAATAGTGGTGATTTTGAACTTTATCCCGCACATAATATGGGTAACGAATGTTGCCAGTGTGGGGATATCGTCCTCCAATTCTTTAGGGATTACACATGGCGGGTGGAGGATATTGGGATTTTTCGCTTTACTCATGTTACGCTATTTATCTTTAGAGGATTGTGGTAATCTGATTTGAATTACGATTCTTTCATTGTAAATATTATATACTCCATTTTTGGATACATGCAAAAGATAAATAATATTAATTTAAAGTTATTTACCTATCCATTTACTTTTCCACCTTAGGCTCCTAAAATCACGACAGAAAAATATATTCTTATTTGTAGTTTTTATTTTAAATATAGACTTTTATACTTACTATATTTTCAACAAGAAAGTATTTTTAGTGCTTAGGTACATAAATAGGAATCAAAAATATTTATGTCTCGACATGGCGTTAGTATTTCAAAATACGAGTATAAACTTCTAGCTTAATCGGTGTGATATGTTCTTAAGTATGTATCTATTTAATTCTATTTCTGATAGACCTACATTTCTATTTGCCAGCCTTTTCTCAATTCAGACGCGATCCCACGAATGAGTTGCAAAAGTTTAAATTGGAATACTCACTTATTAGTTGGCTCCTTTATTCAACCAACCGTACCCGACTCCCTGACAAGTGCCAAGACACTTCGGACGTTTTTCGCTCCTTGATTGAAAATCCCCTTCGAGAGAAAAACGGATTTTACCGCAGAATAGGAGAAAAATAAAACGAAAGTGAAATATAATTTGTAAGTGGCTTTTTGTTAAACGTGCAGATGTTTACAGGTTTGAAAGATCTCTAGGCAAAAGGATCCAAAACAGATAGCTATCGCAACCTGGCTCTTACATTCTATAATAAATTCTTTATTTCAGATGTCAATCCATAGTTTTTGTTAGTTTTGATGCATTAAGATGGTTACAATGTTACTTCAATAGGTGTTAATAATTAGTCATATCGAGGATTTTATCATTTAGCTACCTACCAACAAAGTAGGAATATTTGCCCCAATAGTAAGTGGCAAAAGTTTAAATTGGAATACTCTCTTAAAAGTGATTCAACCAACCGCTTCCCGACTCTGACAAATGCCAAGTCGTCTAGCAACGTTTTTCGCTTCTAGATTAAAATTTCTTAAGAAAAAATGCTTTTACCGTCTTTTTAACTGTCTTCCAAAAAAGGACGAGGTTATCAATGTATGTGCACAGATTATTCGAAGGCGTCTGAACCGATTTGGAAAATTAAACTTGTCAGGCGGTCCCGTAGACTTTGAAAATAAATAAATTATGTTTTTCCAAAAGGCTGACTGGTAGAAAAGGCCATACCCAAATTTTCCGGGGTCCAGTGGCGCCCCCATTTGAAATAAATCATTTAAAAGAAAACGGTGATATGATATGATTTAATATTTCGTCTTGATCAAACCCTAGATAACCCTTTTAACTATTTTTTGAACTACTGTCTATAATTTAAAGTGCGAACGTGAAGTTTTTCTACGCACATTAGCTAAAAGTGGCCGTTTTTCGCAAATGTGCGTAGAAAAGCTTCACGTTCGTTTCACATTGAAATAATATCACCGTTTCCTTTCAAATGATTTATTTTAAATGAGGGCGCCACTGGACCTCGGAACACATGAAAATTCAGGTAGCCCCCTTTTGAACCATTATGGTCAATTAAGAATTGAATAAAATTTTATCAAAAAGGGCCGTGTAATTTGGCGGAGAAGTCGGTTTTTGGTTTTAAAAAAATATTTTAAAAATGGATACTTCTTACACTAAGACTTAAAAATACATTCACTATCATTTCTTTATCCCCAAAAGGCAGACAGAGCCCTAGGCCATACAATCCACGTTTATCGCATAGATGAGATGAAACAAAAGGAATCAAATAGTGATGGGTTACTAGCTGCATCGACTATTAATTAACATGTCCCTATATATTTATTTATTTATTTATTATTTATGTATCAGATTCTCGCCCACTCCCTCATTTGACTTTTACGATCTAAGCGGGAAAAGACGTAGACTAGCATAGAAGAAAAAGCATTTGCCAGCATTTTCATTCAGTCGTGACCCCAAGAACAAGTAGCAAAAGTTTAAATTGGAATACTTACTTAATAGTTGTCTTCTTTAATTTCGCAAACCTCCCTGACAAGTGCCAAGTCGCCTCGGTACGATTGTTGATTGAAAACCCTCGAGAAAAATGCTTTTAACGATATTTCTTTTGGAATGCCTGTCCGTTCATCTTGGATGTAAATGAATTTTTTTGCTAATTCAACTCGATTTTAGATAAAACTAGCAGTTTGCAGCGAACTATGAACTTATAATGTATAAATCTATTTTAAAACAATATTATGTTAAAGTTAAAAATTGTATTGGTCTCTCTCTAACTTTTTAATTTCGATCAAAAATAACTTGACTCACAAAGAAATGAAACTCTTAAGTTATAACTAAAATAAAGAGTCGCCTCAAACGATGTCCCACCTTTTATTAAGACTAAGGTGTCTAAACATCTGCACCTCGGGTGACTTATATGCCGATGCAGTAAAGGTAGCCCGATTCTGGTCCAATAAAATATAAACTAGAAAAGAAGAAGACCTTGGGTCGTTGTCGAACATACATCTTACCTACTTTTTTTTAATAAATATTTCTGAATCCACAGCATGAAAACTACCAGGTGTTATTAAAGAAAAGCTGTACAAATTAATTTACGCTATCACGAACGATGTAGCTCCTGAGAAAAGATAGACCGAACAAAAACGTCAATACCAAGTCCCGTTAATACATATATATATATATATATATATATATATATATATATATACTAGTAGTTCGCCACGAACTTAGACCTCGCGATTATATCTTCTACTATCAAGCAAAGCAAGCAAGCAATCCAATACACGACAATTGAACACAATTAACTGACTAAACAAATTAAACAAAACTTTAAACAAGCAAGACAACAAAAAGTCATACGATTCTAGAAAAAATCAAGTCAATCTTGTAAACTTATGAAAAAATAACCATAGCGAGTTGAGTTTTTGTTGGACATCTACCTACATAGTTATTGCTTTTTGTGAACTATATGGTATTGAATGTACTTACGCAACGCAACAAATATTTGTCAATTTTCTTCTTTTCTTAAAAATAGTGGTCAAGACATTGGCCTTGTAACTCGGAAGTCGCGGGTTTAATTCCCACGGGAGACATGTATTTTTAAGAAAGTTGTTCAGTAACTTGGACTGAATTCAATATTTTGTAAGAAGATTTTGTATTGTATATCCGTCACGGCTCAGTCAGCTAGACATCGCGAGTCACCCTAAACCCGTTTAAGTATAACGTATAAAAAAGTTGTCCAGACAAAAAAGTTGTTCAATTAAAAAAAATGCGTTTTTATAATGGCAACAAAAAAGTCTAATGAAATTTTTGAAAATATTTTGAAATGACGGATATATGACAGTTTTAAAATTTTAAACCCCCATATTTCCGCCATTTTGAAAAATTTCGGAAAACTGGCTCGACAAAAAAATTCTATTTAGTTGCTGAGCCTGCTTACAAAAATTTATGAGAATCGGTTAAGAAATGCGACCTGTAGGCGAGAACAGCCAGACAGACAGACAGACAGACAGACAGACAGACGGACAAAAGAATTTTTGGCTAATCTCGAAACTGAGACGCTTCGCTCGCTTCGCTCGCTCGGTCAATTACGTGTTCAAAGCGAGTTTGAAAACCGATAAATAAAAGCTAGTAAAAAATACTGTAGCTTCTGGTCTTTGAAGAAAGAAAGAAAATATGTTTATTTGGTAGAAATATTGAAAGAAAGAAACAAAAAAGAAGTTTAATTGGCGTAAATTTACCAAAATGGCACCACTTCGCATTTGGCAATAATGTGTTTTCACATTCTATTATTGCTCACTCGACTTTTTTTAAACAAAGTTATTCTATTGTGTTTCACATATAAACTAGACATACAGAACGCAGTAAAATACTGCAGAATTTACATACAAACGCGTTTGTTTGCGAACTAGTTGGAAGTGGATTCTGTAAGTTGTTTATCAGCCTCGCTTGAATAAGGACCTAAAAGTACAAGCACAGCAGCGTTTTAAAATTTAAAAACGCGAGATTAGATACCGCAGCGGATGCTGACCGTACATTATAGGCAGTACAGAAATGGTACACTTTTAAATTTCCTCTAAAACCCTACTAAATAGATTTATTTTATTTTTTAATAGTCTATACTGGCCCCCCGCTGGGCAAACAAGTAAAAAAACGTTTATTTTATTTAAACTAATTCCCAACACTGAATAGAGGGCCTCGCGAAATGTACCTTGCCCCATTAAGTTTATGTCTTGCGTCGCCACTGCTCCCAGGTTTTGTAAAAAGCGACAGATCATCATACCAACTTGACACCTTGTTCTTAGGCGACCTCTCTTTCGACGCCAGTGTACCGACATCCATTCTGTAGCAATCTTGGCCCAATTATCTGTGCGCATCCTACACACATGCCCAGCTCAGTCCCATTTAAGTTCGGCTGCTTTTCTTCCCACGTCTATAATCGAGGTTCTGGAACGAATGCTGGTGTTACTTGATGATTTTTTAATTAGAAATACTTACTCTTCTTATTCTTCTTCATGTAAAATTAAAGTTAGCATTTCGCTTTTCATGATTAAGATATAAGTATCTACCTGACCGTAAAAGTAACTCTACATTTCCTACAATTCTGAAACGTAAAAGTTATGAAATGAAATTCTCTCCTTGCCAAAAATCATTGTACATTCGAAAACATGTTTCAACTTTGCTGGCCACTAATGACATGAGTACGCACTTTATAATTAGAACTAAATTATTTACGTAGTAAAAATGCAGTATGCTAAATGTTGAAATGGAAAATCAGCGTCGTGTATAAAGATTTATCTAAAATTTAGCTGGAATCTGATACCATAACACTGTCACGTATTTATTCCTATTGGAGCAGACAGAGCATTTACATTCACCAGGGGCACCAATAGGGACCCAAAGCCCACTTTTAGCGCGAAATTTTTGTAATAATCGTACGAAGTCGTGACGACATACGGCTTTTAAATGCTTTGTATCTTCGTCATTTTATGTTTCTCATAAATGAAAAAATACGTGTACAATTTTTTTAAATAATGAAACCGATGGGCCAAAAGTATCTATTAGATCACGAAGTTAAAGGGTTCCATCGTTTAAATAGATATAATTCTTTATTCTCTTTGACGTGTGTTAAGTAAGGTAAGGCAGTATTCAACCTGTAGATACCTTTATAGGTTTGTGTACAATTTTATGAACACCGTGCCACACGGCAGCGGTGAAAACGGAACAATAAAAGGTATCGCGTACTCTATAAAGATATCGTTATGTTTATATCGAAAAACATTCGATTTGATGAGAAATCGATGTTATATTCGCTTCACGAGTTTGAGAGACTGTTCAAATATTTGCAAGAAATCAAAAGGATCATTCTTAATATCATCCGTGCAGGTCTGGGAGGAAGCAAAAACCTTTGAATGTACCAGCTGCTTAAATGGGCGATGCGGCTATCAACCCATCACAACTAACCCATACTCAGCACTATAAACCTATGCTTAGAGTCGCATAACCCAAAAAGATAAAGTCAGTTACTCAATTAACTCTGAAACAACTGTTCTCCGGTTTTTACTAACATCTAGAGTATTTTTCTGGGAAGGTTGACATGAATAATTTATTTATGTTTGGATATTTGTATCATTTGATAACTGTATTTTTTTTTTGATTTCTTTAAAGGTTAATGTTGGCGTCAGATCATTTACTTACAGCTAAGTTTACTGCCGCTTCCTAAGCGCATTACAGAAGAAGCGGTAACAAACTAAACTGCAGCATTTTCTGTTATACATTACCATGCAATGCGTCACCCGGGCAGCCTAGGATTATGCATTCTAATTCTTAATCTTTTTTAGGTTTTTCAAATAATACGTCGATATAAACTGATACTACTTGGATCGATACGAGTTCCTCCGTGCTTCGCACTTAAAAGCCGTAAGTCGCGGCTGTCATTGTATGAAAGTCTTCAAGCGATGTCAGATGCCTTTAGGCAGCTTAAAAAAGCCACCACTAGGGCTCTATGCTGCCCACTAGGGCTCTATGCTGCCTACTAAGGTTCTTAAGACGAGTGATATAGTCTGCCCGCGACAGCTATCAGCTATTACACTATCCAAAGACATAGAATTTTTTGTAACTTCTTAAATCTATGACATTATCACACTAACCACACTAGAAAGTTTGTGAGTGCGTTTGTTCGTTTTTTAAATCTTTATGTGCAAACGGCTGGACCAATTTCGAAAAAATTTGGTATAGGCTACTTTAGACGCGGGCAACACTGCGGGGCGCAGCTAGTTTTTTTTATATAAAACACAAATACTACTGAAAAGAAATATTTTTTGAAGACAGCAAGAAAGATGGTTAATTAATAAAGCAGCAATTAGCATTTCAAATATAAGAATAGGAGCCTGGTGGGAACATCTCAGTATCTCTTTCGTACGCGCGAGACCTAATAGCAGTGACGTCAAGAGCGCTATGCGTGCATCCTTTTTCTGATACTTGACAGTTTCCCTTTCCATTACATTTTAAAAGCTACGGTTCTTATTTTTTGCCAAATGAATAAATTTCATTTTGTTTTCGGTTTCAAGTTATGTTACATAATGAGAAGATGCATTTGAGGAGATTTTTCATATTTAGTTTCTTTTATTTATTTTGTTTTAATTTAGATTTAATTAATTTAAGTATTTTAATTTCATTTTTTAATGTTTGTTCCTATAGTTTAATTTTAATTGTATATATTGAAAACAAAGCAATGATAAGAATAATAAACATAATTTATTTAAATACGTATTATATCTGTATAACCCAAAGGTTGACTGGTAGACAACGCTTTTAGCGTTAAGTTCGCCTATTTTTCTGCACAATTTGTATTTGATGAACAATAAAGATTAAATAAATATATGTACCTCAAGAAAGTTTTCAGCCACGACTGCCTCCGACAAGCCAATAACTCAGCGTGTAGCGACGGAAAGCAATTTGTCTCAAGTATTGTTTGTCAAGCTTAACAACAATTCCAATATTTGCTGCCAAAAGTTCAATTAAAAACAACTTTATAACCGACTTCTAAAAAGGAGGAATTTATCAATTCATTGCGTTATTTTTTTTTGTATGTTTTCCGATTATTTAAAACCCATTTGGAAAATTCTTTTTTTGTTTCATTGCATCATCATCATCATCATTTCAGCCGCACAATTTCCACCGCTGGACATAGGCCTCTCCCAAAGATTTCCAAAATGACCGATCTAGAGCGGCTTGCATCCAGCGCCTTCCAGCGACCTTGGTTAGGTCGTCAGACCACCTTGTGGGTGGGTGTCCTACGCTTCATAGCAATTTTTATCAAGATAGTGTAGTTCGGGGGTGAAGTCGGTTTTTAGTTTTAAATATTATTGAATAAAGATATTTTATTAAAAACTAGCCAAAGCCCGCAACTTCGTTCGCGTGGACTTTATGACTCCTGAAAATGCTTATCAGGCTGAACAATTTGTGTACTTAATAAAAAGAAAATTGCATAACTCCTACCTTTTACGTGTATGAAGTAATTTAAGATCATTGGGGGCAGGAGCGGAATCGCTTACGGAGTCAAAGCAAATTTACATATAAATACCTTACGAAATTATGCGGCAAGTTTGCGTGTTAAATTTTGGTGTCTATATAATTAATCTGTTTTAATTATATATTTTTTTGTTATATGCTTTCGCAGGTAAAGCGAACCGGGCGTGGTCCGCACATAGATGGGTAACCACAAGTTCCAAAAATTTCTTGAACTCCTGCCTGCTTCGGAAAGCACGTATAAGTATGGCAGTGGTCAAGCTATATCAAATGCCTTTAGGTTCAGCTTAAAAAAATCTGACACATGTGTTGGCCACTTATACACACGAAAAACAACAACGATAAGTTTAAGATGGGGTTTACCTGTAATTGTCTCATAGACCTTTTTTATAAGCCAGCACTGTCCCATTATTGAGCAAAGTAGTTTCCACAAACTTCTATCGTTACGATAATTTGCCAGGAGTGCTATATGTACGGACTCACCGAAACACAAAACGTGTAGTTTTCCAACTCACCGCTCGCGTAAAATGCCATTTGGTTGAATTTTGAAACCGTCATTTCAGCGAAAAACAATATTATTGTACGCAGAAAACATCGATAATTTGTATATGCTTTCCTAAAAATTCGAACATGAATAAAAAAGCAACGTGAAATGGAACGGATTTCCCATTATTGGTTTCGATGACATACTCGTATCTACGCTACAAATGTCAAAATTACGAGTGGGCAAGACCACTCGTGCAAAACCTTCGCATACGACCGATTCAAAAATGCACCCGTTTGGAAACGCTCGCGCAAACCATTCGTAATGTGACAATTGATTTCAAAAATACGTCTCCAGCTCTTTTCATATGCCCTTATGTATATCGATACGTCATAGACTACCTATTGTAGTTAAAAGTAGTAGGAGAAATCCAGTAGGAACTGGACCCATGTCATGGTCTGTGGTCTATGGGTCTGTAGGCGACCTCCCGAAGGAAATTATTGATGCTAAGCGGTTGAACACAAATGTAGGGAATGAAATAACTTTGTCGGACGGGTGTTTTCGGAGGTGGAAATTAATTAATGACTATATTTATTTATGTTCAAAGTCAAAGTAATTTTTTTTATTAAATGTAGGATAAATTTATCACGTTTTTTGAAGTGAAAACTTCTTTAGCGGCGTTGTGCACTTTTTTTGGAATGGGTAAAAAATGTTAAACTCGCGTCAGGACACGTGACCTGATCGAAAATTCGTAAGACGGATGGAGAGTAGACAGCTGGCGCGGCGTAGGAGAGGGAGTATCCCCCTCTCTTTCTACGGCGCGGCGAAAATGTATGCCTGCGCCTGCTGTTTCGTATATCAAAAATGCACAACGTTAATATTTAAGTTTTCACTTCTGCCGGCACTCCCAGAGTGCAACCCGTCGTTTCATTTTTAAATATTATTTTAGTGAGAATGCTAAAACCTACTATACGTTTAAAAATGATAATAATTTGGCTCATTAGAGACTAAAATGACCTAATGAGGATTGATTATTAAAAAGTATAGTATACGTATTTTTTCTTTTTTCTGATCAGCGAGTATTAAAACAGCGCATTTGAATTTCGCGTAACGTCATGATCAGCTACGATTTTTTACCAAATGTGAAGTAAATTACCCCCACTCCGAAACTTCGAAGCGCTGTGATCTTTGAGAATTTTCACTACTTTGCTAAATGAAAAAATAAAGGTCCTATATTTTTGATAATCTAGTGGACGGACTGAAAATAATAATATCTTTTTTACCCAGTCCATATCATATCCCTATTTGCAAGTCAATCTACACACACAATCATGGATCACACGAGCGCAAGGGATATGCAAATACTGCAATCGGTAGTTCACTCTTGACCACGGTCCGAGCATCAAATTACGAAGTTTGATTTACTGCGGTACATGTGAATAACTTTATGCCCTCCCGATGAGGGTCAGAATGTAAACCGGGCTACAGTCACAGCTGACCTATTTCAGAAGCCACTTTTTCCTTTCCTTTAGCGGTGGGATGGGTACTTTCCGATTAGGTCGGATAGTTCGTGGCTTTGCCTCATCATACGTATGGGGTTCATTGCGTCTTTTGATAATGCTTATCTTGTGCTATACGTCCGTGATTAGTTGGTTACTCCAAAAGCGGTTTGCAAGTCGGACGTTTCTGCGTATTAGCGTTTCAGTGTCAAATAACAGTGATTAATTAATGATGATTAAAGTCTAATTTGGTTTGACATCTAAATAGGATGTCGCTTTCTTACGACTGACTTATTATTTAATGGAGTAATCCCTTGTTTTTTTCATAGAGAAGCGTTAGTACAGAATTAGGTTCGGCGCATACGGCTACCGACGACTTTCATACTGCGGCGTCACCGTGTGCGGCGAGTCCATAAAAAATGTATGAAATCACAGGAAAGTGGTCGGTGGCCGCGTATTTTGGTGGCCCGTTTGCGCCAAGCCTAAGGTTTTTTGCCAATAATTTCACATGAATAGCCTGCAGCTTAGTGTACAGAAGGCATACACCGCACTGCACGTGCAATGTAACAATGTCTTTAGGATGTTGTTTTGGCTTCCTCCCTTATGTAGTGCTTCTACGAGTACTATGTTTGCTGAAGCTATCACAATTTTTTTTTGCCTTTTAACAAGTAGCTGCCTTGCGGAACAGATTGCAAGTCAGCAGTAATAGCATCCTGCAAATGCTGTACTCCAAACTTTACAGTATACTGCTATTGTTTTGGAGCAAAATTGTAAATAAATATACTTAAAACATTACTTACATAGTTTAAGAGCGCCCAACCCGCCTTACTTTTCATACACAACGCTCGTACGTGGTTATGGCGTTGTAACAGATCTTTCTTGGAAAGTTTTGAACTAACAGGAATCTTGTGCGCTATATCTAGGTTTCTATCGAAATTAAAAATTAAAATTAGGAAAAACAAATTCAGTATAAGTCTCCAAAAATCTTTTTTGTACAAATTTTACCTGAACTTCGGCCGGCCATATAGTACTCATGATTGTAAAAGTAAAGAAAATATTTGCATAGAAACCTTGCAAATGTAATGAAGATTCTAAATGAAAAACATTTATTTCACACACTCGTAAGACTTACTGAAAAACACGAATCACCTGAAACAAGTTTTATGAAATTTCCGCACCCTATGAAAAGTTAATATTCGTTCAATAAATCGTAAATAATAATACTAAATTCGTACAATATAATGCAAACTGAGCGCTCAGGTGCTATCTCTCTCTTCTCACTTTGCTTTTTTTTCTATCATTGCGCTGGATGAAACAACAAGCATTTCCAACCATGCTCGCGTTAACGATAGACGGACCGGGAAGGGCCGCGGCAGAATGTTACTATCATCGGGTGAAGACAGGTCATAAGTAAAAAAATACGAATAAATCTTTTATTGATCATAATAGGCGACATGCAATGGTAAACAGTGCCAATTGTTTCCACACTAGGTCACAATTTGGAAAAGTGCCGCCCTCATGTGAAATACATTAAAATTAACATTTTCTCTCCTAATTTTTCTAAACTAACTGACTTCACAGCCAAATTACAAAACCGATTTTGATAAAATTTCTAAAGGACCACCCCGCAAGTATACTCTTTCAAACAAGTAAACATTATTAAAAAAAAGATCGCCTCGAATTGATAACCTCCTCCTTTTTTTGGAGTCGGCTAAAAATGTTATGCATTAGATATACCTTAATTTTTTTATGAACATTTGTTGATCTGCTTTCGCCAAAAGTAGCCACTGTTAGCAGAAACAAGTCTTTAAGACGGATCACCAATGATAGGTACCCTAAAAGATTATATAAATATATAGGGACAAATTACACTGATTGAGCCAGCCCCAAAGTAAGTTCGAGACTTGTGTTATGGGATACTAACTCAACGGTACTATATTTTATAATAAATACATATATAGATAAACATCCAAGACCCAGGACAATTTGAAAAAGCCCTATTTCCAACTTGCCCTGACCGGGGATCGAACCCGGGACCTCTGGGTGGCGGACTAGCACGGTAACCACTACGCCACGGAGATCGTCGATTATTTATTGACCGAGCGAGCGAAGCGAGCGAAGCGTCTCAGTTTCGAGACTAGCCAAAAATTCTTTTATCCGTCTGTCTGTCTGTCTGTCTGTCTGTCTGTCTGTCTGTCTGTCTGTCTGTCTGTCTGTTCTCGCCTACAGGTCGCATTTCTTAACCGATTCTCATGAAATTTTGTAAGCAGGTTCAGCAACTAAATAGAATTTTTTTGTCGAGCCAGTTTTTCGAAATTTTTCAAAATGGCGGAAATATGGGGGTTTAAAATTTTAAAACTGTCATATATCCGCCATTTCAAAATATTTTCAAAAATGTCATTAGACTTTTTTGTTGCCATTATGAAAACGAAATATTTTTATTCGAACGACTTTTTTGTCTGAACAACTTTTTTATACGTTATACTTAAACGGGTTTAGGGTGACTCGCGAAGTCTAGCTGACTAAGCCTATACAATACAAAACAAATCCTCTTACAAATACAATACAAATCCTCTTACAAAATATACTCAAACTATTTAAAGGTGAATTCAGTCCGGGTTACTGAACAACTTTCTTAAACATACATATCTCCCCTGGGGTCCACGAAGTAATTTCTCTGAATACCTAACTATTATGGTTATAATTTTGAGTTTCATAAGTAGTTCTGTAAATTTTATCATATTTAACAGACTTAAAATAAAAGGGTTCTGCTTATTTTACGATTAGTTTTTTTTTTCAGTTATTGCTTATTTTGATTGGTTGTTGGCTTGTTTATTAAATTTAGCAATTTTGTTGAGCGAACTTTCGTTCAATCGCTATCGCTGCTTGTCTGTGCTTTTGTAGTAGTATTAGTAATTATGCTACGAACTAACAAGAGATCAACAGCAATCAAAGCCCGCGAAGTAGCTTTACGAAGAAAGTAAGAAACCAATGATCAGCGGCATAGAGCCATGGCAATACAAATAAACATTTAAACCTGGTTTTTCCAACAACGAGCTGACTTTGTCATTTGAAAAATGATGGGTCATTTTTCGGTGAAAGACTACTGGTACAGAACTGAATTTCAGCATCACGGTAGACCTCATATCCATGGGATTGTATGGTTGGGAGGTTGTATGGTTGCTCCTGACATTTCAGAGCTAGATCGAAAGTCATTTGAAGAAAGGGCTGTGATTGGCAACTATTTTGGAAATTTGGTCACAACCATGAATTCGCATATCGCTAAACCTGCACCGATAATAAAATTCATCCAAATCAGGTACATTATTCTGAAATAATAATCGCGAGGTCTAAGTTCGTGGCGAACTACTAGTATAATAGTTTAAAGGTCTTTTTTTTTCCTTTGTACGGGCGTTAACCTTGCGATCCCTTTAGGTAGTTATGTGATTAAATCAGAGCAATCACCTATACCTACTTGAAATGAAATGAAATGAAATGAAATCGTTTATTTCAGACTGCACAGGTATTCAATACAGGTCCATATTTGTTAGTAGGATACTTAATACTATGTTAATAAAATTTAAAATGTGGGTTATTATTTGATACATGTAGGCCTGTAGGGACGTCCAATGTTTACATATTGGACTGTCCACTCTTTCTGACACCACCTTCAAGAGTGTGTTGGTACTGCTCCTTACCCGTGACCACAAGGATGCAACTCTTTTGCGAAGCACGGCCTGGAAGTTGTCTGTGCTGTGATCTGCAAACATCCCTGAGGCACTGCAGCGCCAGTGCAGTCCCAACAAACTTCTGAAGCTGTTGTTGTACTGTACGCGCAGAGCACTGTAGGCTTTTTTGGTATAATTGCTCCACAGGTTGCACGTGTACAATTTTTATTTTTTATTTTATTTATTTATTTTCGGAAGATTTACAGCATAACATAACAAAAGTAAATATAGAATACATTACTGAGTAGCCAATTACAAATCTTCACTAATATTAAGTAAGTATATAATTATAAGTAGTGTTCATTGCACCTTAGTAACTTAAAAGTTATTAAGAATTACATCTTAAATGTAGGTGAAAGTTTAGTTAAGTATCTATTTAAAAGTAAGTAAGGATCTATTACACATATTACCTTTAAGGTTAAACAATATTTTGATGACTGAAATAATTTTGGGTTAACCTATGTTTAATGGCATACACACTATTGCAAAACAAGTCAATATCGGTGGAAAACTCATTAAATTTACGAGAAGCTCTCGACAGGAAAGCATTTTGCCTGTAATTTGAAGATGCAGGATATGTTTGAAGAAGCTGAGTCTGTCTAGTACGAGTTTTTGGTGCATTAATAAGTATTTTTGCTAAAATCTCGGGGCAATCAATTTTTCCATTCAACACACAGGCCAGGTAAACTATGTCACCTATGTTTCGACGCTCCTCCAGTGGTAAGAAATGATATTTCATACATCTGTCCATATAGTTAAGAGATGTTTGATGGGTTTTATAATCTAAATATCGTAAAAATCTTCTTTGGATGCCCTCAATACGTTGCTTGTAGACATCGTATTGAGGGTTCCAGACCTGCGAAGCATACTCTAAATGCGAACGAACATAAGCACAATATAAAACCTTGACTGATTTTATGTTTTTGAAATCCGCTGCTGTTCTTATAATAAATCCAAGTGCTTTTGCAGCCTTAGCAACGATGAAGTCAATATGTTTGTCAAACAGTAATTTGGAGTCAAGCACAACACCCAAATCATTCACCTGATGCACCCTTTTAATTTTTTCGCCTCTTAGAGTGTAATCAACAGCTAGGACATTAATTTTTCTAGTAAATGATATACAAAAGCATTTCGAAACGTTAAGATCTAACTTATTTAACCGACAGTAGCTTTCAAACCTGCAAAGGTCAGCCTGCAGTAAACATGCATCATTATGATTCTTAATGTCTTTCAAAACCTTCATGTCATCAGCATACAGTAAAACTTTAGAGTGTTGAAAGCAGTCGTTAATATCTGAGATAAAGATGGCAAAAAGAAGAGGTCCTAGCAAGGAACCTTGAGGTACTCCTGAGGGAACAGCACACCAATTGGATGTAAAACCATGTACTGCTACAGCCTGAGTCCGATTACTAATATAAGATACAAACCATCTATGTAGGTCCCCGTGTATCCCGACGTTATATAGTCTAATCAACAATATTTGGTGATCAATACGATCAAAACATTTAGTGTAGTCGGTATAAACGACGTCTACCTGTGCTCCAGAATCCATTCCATTAGTTATCAGTTCATTTTCCAAAACAAGATTACTCACAGTTGACCTGTTCTTTATAAAACCATGTTGGCTATCATTAAATGAATGCATTAGTGCTGAATAGACCTGATCATAAACAATTTTTTCAAATATTTTCGCAAACAGACATAATTTCGAAATAGGACGATAATTTTCTACCTGTGATTTATCACCTTTTTTATGGACTGGAGTTATAAATGCTGACTTCCAAATATTAGGTACTATTCCCTCAGATAGTGATCTTTTATATAAGATGCAAAGGGGTTTTAATAAACTGTATGCACAGTTAACAATAAAAATTGGGTGAATGCTGTCTGGACCAGCTGATTTATTGACATCAAGGGACTTGAGATGACGGAGAACCTCCTCAGGGTTTACGACAATAGTGCCTATACCTGATGGTGAAGAGCAATTTGGGTGCGCATTAACATGGGAACTGGTTGTGTCCACATTAAATGTTGATTGAAAATATTCTGCAAAAAGGTTACAAGCTTCATCACTCATTTCGGCAGACTTTTCTTTGTACTTTAAAATACTAGGGTAAGTTTTAGAAGACTTTAAGTTTTTGACATGTCTCCAGAAGGATTTAGGGTCATTTACCACAGAATTTTCTATTTTCTCAATATAAGAATCATAGCACTGTTTCTCAAGTATTTTACCTCTTTTACGCAAAATAGTAAAAGATTCATAATCTGATAAGTTACCGTAGGTTTTAAATTTTTTATGATACTTGAATTTCTCTTTTAGAAGTTTAATTAAGGCAGAGTTGTACCACACTGGATATTTATTCAATTTGACAGATTTGCATGGTATATGTCTATTAATACAGTCATTTATCTTATTATAAAAATTAGAAACGGCTTCATCAATATTTGTTGAGCTTAATAGATTATCCCAATCAGTGTCGTTTAATTCCTTTGATATTTCCATATAGTCACCTTTGTCGTATAAAAGTTTTCTTCTAGGTTTTTCAATTGAATGACAGGGTACATTTAACTTTACAGAAATTTCTAATGACTTATGATTTAAATCTTCTGGTACCAATGGACTATCACATGCACAAACATTCGTACTAACATTACTGAATACAAGATCCAATAATCTACTATTATGATTTAACTCCGAGTTATATTGATGCAAACTACAGGAATTAATAATGTCAAAAAATATTAATTGGTTACCTGTCAAGTCGAAAGGATATAACTCTGAGCTGCCTTCAACCCTACTCCAAGTAATTTTAGGTAGATTGAAATCTCCAACAATAATAAATTTGTCTTGAGGATGAGATAAAATAATATCATTTAGTTTATTTCCGAAATTCTGTAACTGTGTATTGAACGTGTTTCCCAAATTTTCTTTACATAAATATAGTGAACAGATATGAATTTTGTTTTTCGTATGCGTAGGCTGAACGGTAACCCAGACATCCTCAGCCGAGGATCGCCACTCTGGCCTTTCAAACGCGACAAAGTCATTGCGCACGGCTATCAATACCCCGCCACCAAATCTCTGTCTAGTCCGCGCATAATCCCTATCGCTTCTAAATACTAGATATTTATCACTAAAACCCTCTTCGCTGGCTATACTGGCAGGCAACCACGACTCAGTTAACATCACTATATCGTAATTGCTTAAGCACATATTCCTGAGTAACACATTCAATTTAGTTCGCAAGCCACGGACGTTTTGATAGTAAATACTAAGTTCTTTCATACTTATCTACATGACATGTATTTATAGCAAAAATATTTATCCTGATTATAAAGACTAAAAGCAGCTTTTGCTCGATTTAGGTAACTTTGAATAGTATATATACAAAGATTACTCGTTAAAGCAAATAATACATAAGCTAATGTGTATAAAAATGGACAGAGTAAGATGCACATCGCCCTACACGTTTGTAAACAGCTATTGGAGGTATCAGTACAACTGACTGGTAAAAATAAGCGGCTGGCGGTTAACACTCGGAGGAGCGCACAAACCATGAGGAACAATATGAGTACAAAGATAAAGTTGCACTTTGCATGCAGCACTACTTGGTTATTAATTTTAAGTTGATATTTTTTTACCTGCTTACTTTGCGGAAGGTAATACATTCCTGTATCGAGAGCCCCTATTTTAAATATGTATATACATAAATCAAACCACGAATAATAGTTTATTGATATACAACAATAAAAAAAAACGTATAGAAGTATCAAATTATTTTGTCTAAGTCTTTGACGGATTTTACTGTTATTACAGGAGACGTGTTGTTTTTCCGGACCATGATCTTGCAATGTTTGACCCAGACGTATTGAAAATCCCTCTCTTTAGCGAGTGCTTTTGCTCTAGAAAGTAAAATCTTATTCTGTGGTGTCAGGTGATCGTTCACAAAAATGCGTTGATTTCCGGAGCCCAATCCGAGGCTCACAGCAGTTAGAGGGCCTTCCGAGGCGGCTGATCTCGCGGCTGCCACAAAGTCCTCTTTCATGATGCGACTGTTAAAACTCGCTATGATCGGTTTACTTCTTTCCGGGTCCCTCGTAGGTATACGAGAAGCATAGCTCAGCTGGGCTTTTGAAATGGGAAACCGAATCTTGGTCCCAATGGTACATATAATATCTATTAAGTTTTCACCTTTAGTCATAGGGATGCCTTTTATCTCCACATTGGCCATTCTAGACCACTGGTCCCTAATATTTAGTTCCTCGTCAATCTTGTCAACTTTGTGTTGTAAATCAATCACGTTGCTTTTGACGACTTCGACTGAAGAGATACGAATGTCAAACGAGCTTATTTTCTCCTGTAAGTTCTTAATACTCTTCGTATTATCCAACATACATTGGTTGAGTTCGCCAATATCCTTCTTCACTGACTGCATTTCAGATACCAAACTATCCAGTGGTGTAAGCCGGTCTGAGAGTGCCTTTATTTCCAGCAAGATCTGATCAGTCTTACTCACGGACGGAGATAATGAGTCAGTAGAGGAGGCAGAAATCATTACCCCCGGTGACTGTGATCTATTCTGACCTGTTTTACAATTTGAACAGCGCCACACTGCTTTTCTTTCACCCAGCTTTTTGTATCCATTTTCTGTAATTCCAGCACATTGGAAATGGAATTCACCACAACATGCACTACACACAAGTCCATCGGTAGATATTGTCTTGCATTGTTTACACTTCGGCAATGTTTGGCAGTAACTTTTAAAAAGTGTAACCTTAACTTAGATTATCATGACTCTCCTTCTGAGGTAGTCGGATACCTAATACTCTTAACTAGGTCAATGAAAATCCGCTTTGTCATCGTAATAAGATTTCCAATTTTTAATATGAACGAAATCAATCAAAATGGGGGATGAGAATTTAATATAACAGGGTTTTCTTAAATTTTTCGAAGGTGAGCTTAACCAGGAGGAGTAAAATGTCATAGTAATCTTGTCATTTTTTGTAATATCTTCATGTAAAACTAATGAAGCTATAAAAATGCAGTTACAAATCTTCTAAGAAACAAAAACAAGTGTTAAGATGCCATGATTGGCTTCTATGATATACGGGTTAAGACAGAATTCTTTTTAAATTCTTCCTTCACTCTCATTTTCTCTTAAAATCATTCACGCGTAGATTATAAATAAATACTGACATCACACAGATTGAGCTAGACACATAGTAAGCTTGTAACTGTGTTATGGGATACTAACTCAACGGAACTATATTTCATAACAAATACATACATGCATATAGATAAACATCCAAGACCCAGGTCAATCTGAAAAATATCATTTTCCATCTTGTGACTGCCTGGCATGATGACCACTAGGCCACAGTGGTCGTCAGCATATCAAAGTAGATTCTTGCTACGAAGTGCTATTATTGCTAGGAAAGAAGCTACGAAACCAGAACAGGTTTCTAAGAATGGTTACGGAAAGCTACGAGACGCTACGAAAGGCTACGAAGAGTTATCTATACGTAGCAGTTTATGCTACAACGTCTACACATCAATAAAGGCAATGTTGTTTTCTTATCACACTAATATTATAAAGCGAAAGTTTGTGTGTGTGTGTGAGTTTGTATGTTTTACGCGCAAATGATTTTGATAAAATTTGGTATGCATGAAGCTGACACCCTAGGTTAATACAAAGGCTACTTTTTCCGCGGGTAACACCGCGGTGTGCAGCTAGTTTCCAATGAAATTTAGTGGCATTTAGATTATTGTAAAAATGTGAGGTGCAAGCAATTAGCATTTAATTATCTTCCTTAAGGCGGAGAGCAGATTGACATGACCATGTAGGAAATGCCGCGGGTAACAGCTAATAAAACATAAGGAAAAAAAAGAAATAGAAATTTGGCAGACTGTGTTCACTTTGGGACCTGGAGGTTATGGGTTCAAATCCCCCCAGGAAGCATACTTCGTGAAAAATTGTTTTCAGTTTGTTTAGGATGTTGCAGGCTTGAATCACCTGATTATCCGAAAAGAATAATGATTCCAAACGCCATCTAGCGTTTGATCAAACTTATCCAAGGATTGGTTCTGGTCTTTTGAGTTGCGGAGGTTAGACGGCAGTCGCTCCGTGTAAAACCCAGTAACCTCGTCAAATCACCTAAGTTAGGTGTTGGGCCCCGGGCTCTGAAGCGTTACCGTTGAGAATGCAACCGGGAATACGTAAGGTTGATGAAAATGTATTAATTTATTATTGTTATTCTAGATTTATTATTATTGTTTCTTTTATACATTTTTACGTTGTACAATATGCATGTAATTGAAAATTTAGGCATCAACCTAACAGAACTATTGTACGTTCAACGGCACAGTGATACTTATCATATACTATACATCTGTACATGCAAATTGTTGGACCTCAGGTACCCATACCCGTGGTTCCACAATAAAGATATTTTGTATATATATTGTATTTGTTAAATGGCAGAACAATTGAACCGAAATATGTACAAGGAAAGCAATATAAATACATAAAGCAGCAAAACGTGCGAACCAAACTCGATTGCGCCCCTCATACAAAATTAAGTCTTCGGCACGCTCTGGTGCTTCGATCTATAGAAACAGCGTGTAAGCTTGAGCAAACAGAGCTTTGCCTATGGGAGATACTCGAAGGAGAGTGTTCGGTCTTATATACACAGAATTAATATAAGTAGATATAACTGTGTTGATGAACCTCCAAGACATTTTAAGGGTTCCCTACCAAAAGGCTCAAACGGGACCCTATTAACTAAGACTCCACTATTGGTCTGTCGGCATAAATAATTTGTGGGGGTTGTCATTTTGGAAAAAAAATTAAAAAACTGTTCCTGGTGGGGTAACGTTGTTCTAGCAGGAAAATTCTAAACTACCAATCGGAGGGAGTAACAATATGTATGGTCAGATAGCTTATATATAAACAATACTTCTGAGCTTGCCGAAAAGATTCTGGGATAAAGTAATGCCGACTGAGCTTCCGAGTTCCGCGATTCCCGCTAACACTAATTAGCAAACAATGGCGTCCGCTGCACACGACAACGCCGCTAATTAAATGCCCGCCCAAAAATCAGAACAATCTCTTTTTTTTTTTTAAATAAGGAAAGAAGGGTTATGTTTTTCACCGTTATTGACCGAGCGAGCGAAGCGTCTCGCAGTTTCGAGATTGGCCAAAAATGCTTTTCTCGGATCCGGCTGTCCGTCAGTCCGTCAGTTTGTCCAGCTGTTCTTGTCTACAGGTCGCATTTATATCATAACAGTAGACCGAAATACACCGGTTCTCGAAGGTTTGAAAATTATATAGAATTGTTTTGTAAATTTAGATTATGAAATTTTTTTAAAATGGCGGAAAATGGTGGTCGATAATTAAAAAAAAAATCATATTTAAGCCATTTCATAAAATTTTTAAAAACGTTATAATTTTTTTTGTTGCCTTGTTCAGTATTTTTTCATCGGATGAAATTTTAGAAAGGTAGTTTTTTTGTGTTCTTTTCGTTCCGTATTCAAGAAGATTTAATCAAAACTTCTTGAAATTTTGTAGGCCAGTAGATAACTTATAAATAAAGTTTTTTTCAACCGTCCAACCTTCGCTACAGCTGCATATTTTAGCTTCATACGCCTCCTCAATCTCCATTCTGACACAAATCAGAATTCCCGGCGATTTCCCAAAGACGGGTCTTCGGGAAATCGCCGGGAACCCTGTTTCATTAAAATCGAGTTAGGTCCGTGAGACGTGTGTCACGGACCCAATTTCATCTTATTTTCATAAGATGCCACTCGGGTTGCGTCACAACTTCCTAATGAAAAATTGTGATGGAAAAGCCGCGTCATAATATACAATTTTATATTCTATAATTGGTTGTTCAATTTGTTTTTTTTTTCGTTCTCATTATTTGATTCTAATATTCACTGACTTCTAAGTTTTACTGTTGTGGAGAAGCTATAGAGGGAGAGAAGAGAGACAAAGTGTTTGACGACCTCCGTTGCGTAGTGGTTACCATGCTGGTCCGCCACCCAGAGGTTTCGGGTTCGATTCCCGGTAAAGGCAAGTTGGGAGATGGCCTTTTTCAAATTGTCCTGGGTCTTGGATGTTTATATATCTATTTGTTATAGAATATAGTATCGTTAAGTTAGTATCCCATAACACAAGTCTCGAACTTACTTTGGGGCGCTCAATCTGAGTAATTTGTCCCTTTTTTTTTTTTTTTTTTTGACGCGGAGAAAATCCCTTCGGATACCTTACCGGTTACGGGACACCGGTAAGGTTATGTGGTGTTACCACTAAAAACTCCGCGGTGTCACCTCTCAGCCGCTATCGGCCGGGACCGTGTGCTTCTTCATGCTCCACAGTCCCGGCGCGGCCGGCCGCTACTTAAGCGGCCCCGGATCGCCAACGGCCTCACGGCACCCTCTGCTGGATCAGAGGGGCCGGAGTAACCGCCGCCTTGGCCTCTTGGCCCAAGGACAGACGCGCTGACACGCACACGCGCCTGCCTTCCACTCCGGAGGGCTGTCCGTTGGACGATGGAATCCCGTTTCCACCGTCCAACCAGCCCTCATAATTTGGGGCCTGCGGAAGCAGGCCCTGCCCCAGTCACCCCCCCACCTGACGGCGACCGGGGCCCACACAGCCGGCCCCAGGGGATAGGGAGAACGGCAACGTAACACCGACACTCCTCTTCCCCTGCGGCCCCACCGATGCCGTGCCAAGCGCCACGGCCGCGCTTGGTCGCGGAGGATAGGGCGAGCGGCAACGACACACCGACACTCCTCTGCCCCCGCGACCCCTACCACGGCTGTGATGGTAGGGGGGTCGTCGTCACCCCCCTTCCCTCACAGCCAGGCCATTCCCGCCAGGAATGGCCTCCGCCGGGCCCGGGGAGGCCTAAGCCTCAACCCGGGCAATGGGTTCCTCTTAGCTTCCCTGCGGCCGAGGCAACCGCAGGTACTGAGCCCCCCCATCGCGACAAGATGGGAACCACATCGGGGGGGGAGTAATTTGTCCCTACACCTAGTCTAGCCTAGTCTAGCCATAACCGTACGATTCGGCCGTAATACGGCTACACTTACGAACGAGAGTTCGAGACGGTAGAGCGGGAGGCGTTGTATAGGATCTTGCCACATGTGTGTCCCCGCTCCGGGACACACATACGGGTCTCCCGCACAGTTGTGAAACTAGCCTGAACCATTATCCATTTTAATTAAATTGAAATGTACTAAAGCTTGGTGGCCCGGCAGGAGGCTTGACAAGCGTAAAGCGCCACCAGGCGTGGTCCGCACTTGGATGAGTGACCAAGCGGAATAAAAATTTTTTGAACACTTCCGTTCGTTCGTTCGATTTCCGGCGGGGGCAACGACTTTGTGTTCTTGTCCTAGCTTGGTCAGGACATTGCAGGCTGATCACCTGATTGTCTAATAAGTAAGATGATCCGTGCTTCGGAGGACACGTTAAGCTGTCGGTCCCGGTCACTGTCTTTGACATTGGTCGCTACCTAAAACCATGTCACAGGCCTTTAAGGCGGTTTAAAAACTCTGACACTAGTGTTAGTCACTAACACACACGATAAGAAGAACACTTCCGTGCTTCGGAAGGCACCAATATATGGCCGCCGTTAAGCCATCTCATAATGCCTTTAGGTATCCTGAAGAATCTGGACCCTAGTGTTGGCCACTTTACACACACGAAAAACAAACAAAAATCTTCCAATTCTTCTAAAGCCACTTACTTTAGTCCGTGTTTTTTAAGACTCATGTCATGCTACCCATTTATGCCATCCAAGCATGTTTTTTACAGAACAGATTGTACTGTACACCATGCACCTTATTTTCTCGTATTGGGAATTCTTAGAATAGAATAGAATACTTAAAATAGAGTTTACTTTATTGCCTAAAAAATACCACACACTCAATACAAAAAAATAAATAAAAAATACATTTAAAAATAAAATAAGAATGAAATTTCATCATTTTTCTTCTATAATATATATCAGTCACTAGACGGCTATAAGACTAGTGGATTTGTGAGCCGTAGACCTTGCGAGTTACCCCGATACGTTGAAGTTTACCGGACTAAAATGTTTAAAAAAAAAATTGCTTCTTAATAAGAATAAAAAAAAAATTGTGACACTTTTCATTTTTTTTTTGAAATGGCTGAAATTTAATATTTTTTAAGTTGTAAATCCTTATTTTTAAGCCATTTTGAAAAAAATCCAAAACCTGAAACTGGAATCTATTGAGAAATGAGACCTGCAGGTGAGAATAGCCGGAAAGGCTAACGGACGGACCTCCAGACAAAAGCATTTTAGCCAATCTCGAAACCAATCTAAAAAACTAAGTTATGTGGACTAAAAATGCACACATTTATAAACTAAAAATATTTATTGTTCTGGGATAAGTCCGCCGTTGTCAATTAAGTAAACACAATATACAAACAACGGTACCTACATGTTACATGTGTATTTCGTAACACAGTGCAGAAAAAATAAAGTCTTGTGCACACGGCTGATTAGACAGTAGGTCGACAGTGGCAAATAAAAGTCGACTGGAAAACATGCTCGGAAGAGTGTGAAATTCGACAGCGCTCGCAACGGACGGATGAATGCTTGCTGTTTAATTTTGTCGAAAGAAACTACTATATACAAAGTGACTTTAACCAGCAGCTAATACTTTAAAGCTAGTGTAGTTCATTAAAGTTACTAGAAAAAAAAATTGATAAAAAAATCTTAAATTTTGCAAAATTTGTTAGGCTGAGTGCTGTCGTTAGTTGCCACTTTTTAACCGACTTCAAAAAAGGAGGAGGTTATCAATTCGATTGTATGTTTTTTTTTAGTATGTATGTGACGCGATATCTTCGGCAACCGTGGACCGTTGATGATTATTTTTTTATTTGAAAGCCCTTATTCCCAAATTGGTCCCATATTAATTTGGTGAAGACAAGATGAAGAACTTTGGAGATATGGAAGAAACTCCTGAAAAAAATTTAAGTCGGTTGTTGATTTTTGTTAAAAATGTAATTATGAAAGTACATAATTAAGTATCATGGACCGAAGTTGCTTTATGACATTTGACTGGTAGCGAAAAGTCACCCTTTAAGTATAGCTTTTGCCTACGACTTTGTTTATGTTCATATGATCTATATTCCTTATAAATATGCCAATTTTCAGTCCCTCAAAGACCACGCGTTTAGCGTGAAGGTGGGCGAGAAGTGCGAGTCAGACTCGTGCACGAAAGTTTACGCACCACTATCTATACATACATACATACTATCACATCTTTATCCCTAATGGGGCAGGAGAGCATTTTGGGTCTTGCGGTTCTATGCAGAGCCCAGGGCCGTAAGACCCAAAAGCCACTTTTAGCGTCATGGTGGGCGAGAAGATGGAAAAGCAATCAATACAGTGATGGGTTGCTAGCCGCATCGCCTGTTAACATGATTTGCATTTTTGCCCATTCCCTCGATCGGCTTTTACGATCTGCGTGGGAAGAGAAGCAGCTGGTACATTCTAAGTTTTTTTTTTTTATTTCTCCCAGACCAGCATGGGAGTATATCTATAAAAAAATACATTTGTTGTATGGGAGCCCCAATCTGATTTTTAGGGTTCCGTACCCAAAGGGTAAAAACGGGACCCTATTACTAAGACTTCGCTGTCCGTCCGTCCGTCTGTCTGTCTGTCACCAGGCTGTATCTCAAGAACCGCGATAGCTAGATAGTTGAAAATTTCACAAATTATGTATTTCTGTTGCCGCATTAACAAAAAATACTAAAAACAAAATAAAATAAATATTAAAGGGGCCCCCCTTTAATATTTAGTTTTATTTTGTTTTTAGTACAAAAAACTAGATTTTTATAGATAATGGTACGGAACCCTTCGTGCGCGAGTCCGTGTCGCACTTGGCCGGTTATTAGTATTTGTTGTGGTGGTTTGTGAGCGGCAACAGAAATATATCAGCGAAAGCGGAGTAATAGGGTCCCGTTTTAACTCTTTTGGTACGGAACCCTAAAAAGGAATCGAAATAGTGATGGTGGCTAGCTCCATCGCCTTAATAATATTTCCGTGGTGGTAATTTACACCTTATACCTTTATTTACCGTATAAAGAGGTCAAGCATTTAGCAGAAAATAGGGAGACATGGAAAATACTCCACCGACAAGAACCTAGTTCTTAAATTTATTGATGATAAATAAATAAAATATAAATATATAGGGACAAATTACACTGATTGAGCTAGCCTCAAAGTAAGTTCTAGACTTGTGTTATGGGATACTAACTCAATGGGATGATGACCTTAATTTATTTAATTGTTATCGATTATTCAACAATTAACCATGAATTTAATTGGTTGCAGGTGATCTGTGGTGGGCTGTGACGGCCGCGGCGCAACCGCACATGTTGACGATATGGTGAGCGTTCATTGAGAATATGCACTTTTTTTATTTAAATATAAATAAATATAAATATAAATATAGGGACAAATTACACAGATTGAGCTAGCCCCAAAGTAAGTTCGAGACTTGTGTTATGGGATACTAACTCAACGATACTATATTTTATAACAAAATACATATATAGATAAACATCTAAGACCCAGGACAATTTGAAAAAAGCCATTTTCCAGCTTGCCCTAACCGGGAATCGAACCCGGGACCTCTGGGTGGCGGACTAGCATGGTGACGCCACGGAGGTCGTCAATATATATTTGCTTAATAAAATCCTTATTAAGTTAACAAATATGAAAGAATGTTTATATAACCACAGTAAACAAAGATATAAAAACTTACAAAATATCTTTATCAGCGTCGTCGCTTAATATGATTAAGATATTTTATAAGGTTTTTTATTTTTTTTACTTAAAAGTATCATATGTTCGTAGGTACATATGATACCTTTAAGTAAAAAAATCTAGGTCTATGCTGTAAAGTTTTAATTAGAAAGAGAAGTCCGATATGGACTGGTGACGTCAAAGTCCATAACATTTATACATTTGCCATAGAAAATAGCGTTTTTGCGAGTGAGATAGACATATTTTCGTAAATGGAAATATCTCGTTCGTTTTTAAACCAATTCTTATTCTGTTTTCACTGTTAGTACTCTACCTTTGAATATTTATGGATAAACTGGTTAGATAACACATATTTTTAATGCATATGACCTATTGACATAGTCAACACAGCAGAATTCAGTAAATCAGAGTATAATTACAAAACAAAGAGTAAAAAGTACCTAGCAGCAGTTTATTTCATACTAATTCATACATACAACACAGGACAAGAGCATCTTAGTAGTAAAACATCAAAATCTGACCTCGGCGTCATATGATAAGTGACGAATGTTATAAAAATAGGTATTGTTGGGGGCCTGGCATCGTATAACAGATTAGTTACCATCGGGCCGCGATTCAAACTGGTCAAAGAATTCTGGAGTTAGTATAAAAAGTTTTAATGTGAATGGTGATAATAAAGGAGGTAATATAATCATCTTTTCATTAAACAATGAAAAAAGTTGTTGAGATGTTTAGTATTAACAATACTGAAATATCTAGAAATAGAACGATTTTAGTTAAAAAGTTATATTCATTACAAAAAGTGTGCATTTTTCAGTTTTTCCATTTTCTCATAAAAGTAGCGCCATCTCTGAGAGGGCGCTAGTACTAAGTGGTTCATTCCGAAGCACGCTTCGTTTCTAATTAGTAGTTAACGCGCCACCCAATAGATGGCGTCTTTAGAAAACGCCACCTTGTGTAGAACGTGAGAACTTCGGAATTATTATTTCAGAAGTTTTTTAAAAGACTGGATATGATATGAATATTTTTTTAACGACTTTGTTTGTTGGTAGGATACAGCATGGCCGCGGCACATTGGCTCAACTCGCTCGGATGCCTGTCGCTGTCGCTGCTATGTCTCTTCGCTACTACTCTTCAAGTCACAAGCGGTAAGTGGAAATAAGTCTTGTTTCCATAACTTTTCTATTGTGATTATATTCACTAGGTGGCGGCATAGTGACGACAATGGATATTCATGTTTTTTTAGAAGAAAAATGTTTATGTGAAACAACATTTTTATTACAGTAAAATCAGAGATGAATTTAGTACAACTACTATTTTCGTTCCTTCAGCCGTACCTTACTATCTACTTTGATTACTAATTAGCAAGCACAACATCATTTAAAAAAAATCATAGCGTTATAATACCGTCTGTGACAAGAAGAACCGAATAAGCAGGAAAGCTCCAGCCCAGGCTCCCAGCCATGCCAGCATGCATGCCAGCATGCATGCCAGCCAGCTCGTGCAGCCAGGCTGCACGAAAGCACTATGGAAATGGACGGAACCTAACCAGTATGACGAGAAAGACAAATGTCTTTTAGTAGTATGGTATAAATGACTCTTTGTCTTTTCTTACACTATGGGAGTATACTCAAAGTAACATCAAAAAAGAGTACACTTCGTTAACACACATTTAATACAAAATGCAAAACGTTCTCGTAAGGACACTTATCTGTCTGTATCCAGCCTCACTTAGCGCTGCATTTTAGAATTAATAGCGGCAGTTAAGCGGCGATTATGGCCGTTTACCACCTTAAGCGAACATTACTGAACGTACAGAAGGAGCCACTTGTTTGTAATATACACTCTTAAAAACATTTTTGGAGCAAGTTTAGTCTGTAATACAAATCTATTGTTTATTAAATATTTATTGAATACCAATAAAAAAACGTCTTGCCGTACAATTTCAACAAATACATTAGGGGAGTAATTAAAAAAAAACTCTGTGGCGCCATTATTTTAGGTCACATAACAAAGTTTTTAATTTAATACCAAATAAGCATTTCACTGAGCTCACTTTAATAATTTCTATAAACTCTTGGACTCTTGTTAAAGGATCCTTGATATCGTGGTTTCATGTTTTTTAACCGCGTGTCTTTAAACAAACAGTCAACGAAAGGAACAGTAAACACAATTAATCCATGAAATAAAATTATGGAGATTAGAGATTCTTAATGGAAACTTTCGTGTTGACTCGTATATCGTAAGTATGTCCATATAAGCTTGTTTGACTGGGTTCAATCATTTTGAATACTAGTTATGAAGCCACTTCTGCGCATTTTTTATTTGAGTATGTCTTAAGTTATGAGGCAGCTGCAGATGGTTAAGTTTCAGCCTTTTACTGTAATTTGAAAGACTTTGAAAGGCTGAAACTGTTTATATTTTAAGCTGAGTGATGATGTCGCCGGGCTTGAACTTTGTTAATGATGATCTTTCAGTGTTGAATTAATGATGTCCTTTTAGAGACGATATTTAGTGTACAGTACAAGTGTAAATAAATAAATAAACGTATAGGGACAAATCACACAGATTATACTTACTTAACGATTCTATATATTAAAACAAATACATATACCTTTATAGATCAACATCTTAGTAGCGGACAGGTTAACATTATGCCACAGGGGTCGTCAAAGGTAAGCGAAATGTTAAATAAATACTATTTTAAGGATTACTTTCGGAGAAATTACAATATTAACAAAACACAAAAAAGATAAAACTTAGAGAAAACCTTTATCTATTCTAAATACTGCATTTACTTTTCTTACATTTAATATACACACATTTAATACAAAATGCAAAGAAAACGTTCTAGTAAGGACACTTATTATTTACAACTTTTCTTTATTAAAAAAGAACTGCATTTACAATGTCGGACTCGGAACAAACGACTACAATTTAGGTATTACTATATTAGTATACCATGCATTATATGAGGAATGTTTTTGTATTGCACTGAATATCTAATCTCCCCTGAAAATATTTTTAGTATATTTTGTTAGACTCCATAGACTAAATTCATAGCCTAATAGAGCGTTTTATTTTTTAGAAATCAATTTACCGGTAATGGGTCGTTTATATCGAAAGACTTTATTAACCCAAATCATTGAATTATAATTACTAAATTCAATGACCTACATACACTATGATAGATCAAACTTCGTTCAAAGTGACGCTATATTTTTAAACCCCGGACGACTGACGATAAAGATATAAAGTTATTGTGATATAAGATTGATGCTAATATCTGTCTGTATGTGTCCGTCTGTGGCATCGTAGCTCTTGGACTGAATGGACCGATTTCGATGCAGTTTCTATAACGAGAAAGCAAGTTCCGTTGCGGTGGTTCTCAGCTATGTTAGATGAAAATCGGTTTATCCGTTCAAAAGTTATTGAAAGTCGTCGTTTTTTAATTTACCTAACAAATAATAAATGGCGCTATGGAATATATAGTTCTGCTACTTATCACTAGATAGTGTCATAGGGGTTTTTCACTTGCCTGGCAAATAAACTTGTTCTCAGCATACTTACTTAACAAAGGCTAGAAAAGGTCTCTGAAAAACCTACACCCTGTCAGATATTTGCCCTATTACGAGCTGCGTTTTATCGCGGACGTGGCCCTCCCTGGAACATAACTTGCAGATAAGGTTCTTTGTATTGTAAACACTATATCTGACTATACAGGGTGTACAGTACACTTGACACATAATTTGAAGGGGTGACTCAGTTCTTCAAATTACACCATTCTTTTAGGACTAATGGAATCTCGAAAACACTGAATGAGCTGGTGCTGCTGGGTTTGTGTGGACTGTAGATTTTGAAAAGGCGCTGAATGTCTGTATATATTTTTTTTGGTTAATTTACAAGATAATCAATAATCCGTGTCCGCGCAAGATGGTCGTAGTTGTGTGTGTGTGTGAATGACGTCGTTTCCGGCCGCTCCGCATCGCATCGCACCGTAATGTTGCCAGTGGCCGTAACAAACACTATCATCTTCATCATCATCATTATTACAGCCGCATAGCGTCCACTGACATGGTCACTGGACATGGACATGGTCTCTTCCAAGGATTTCCAAAATGAACTGCATCCAGCGCTTTCCAGCAACCTTGGTCAGGTGGTTTGACCACCTTGTGGGTGGGCCTACGCGGTCGCTTTTCGATAACCTTTTTGCTCCATCGGCCATCGGATCGTCGCGCTATGTGTCTCGCCCACTTCTACTTCAACTTATAATTATAATTTTCTCCATTTTTATTCATGTTGGTGAGGTAAAAAAAAAGAGAAAAAAACCTAGATTCTACTTAGATACCAGCTGTTTCTCTTTCCTAGCCTATCTTACTAATGTTTACTATAGAAAAGTTTGACTTTCTATAAAACGTAACAAGTAATGTTTCTTCAACTTGTTTAGAAAATACGGTATGCTTAAAGTTGAGAGTAGCCTACTTTCAGCCATGCAAGGTTCGCACGTAGTAGATGTTATATTACGTAGATATACATACATTTCAATACTAACTGAGCTATGTTCCATCCCTGTTTTAGAATTCTGTATTTAGATTTTCTTAGATAAAGTATAGTTTGTGTTTTAGGGGTACGGTCTTTATTCATATAGTTTTTTTCCTAGATTTTTTTACGGTTTCGTACCCAAAGGGTAAAAACGGAGCCCCGTTACTAGTATTTATTCGGTGCCATTACTAAGTCAGTCTTCTTATCGTGTGTGTTAGTGACTAACACTAGTGTCAGAGTTTTTAAACCGCCCTAAAGGCCTCTGACATGGTTTTAGGTAACGAGCAATGTCAAAAACATTGACCGGGACCGACGGCTTAACGTGCCCGCCGAAGCACGGATCATCTTACTTATCAGACAATCAGGTGATCAGCCTACAATGTCCTAACCAAACTAAGACAACAACACAACTTCGTTGCCCCGCCGGGAATCGAACCCGCGACCTCCGGGTATGAGCCGAACGCTCTAACCATTACATCACAGAGGCAGTTAAACACCATAGAGGCAGTTATAAACAACAACAAATTATTACGACAAATACTAAAAACAGAATCAAATAAATATTTAAGTGTAACATGATTCTTTATAGATAATGATACGGAACCCCTAGTGAGCGAGTCCGGCTCACACTTGGCCGATTTGTTACTTAATAACATCTTACATCATCGTTCATCGTGGGTGTGTATGTGTATTTATTAATGTGTATGAGTACCTATGTATTTATTATAAGTACTTTTATAGATCGCTCAAACTAATTTTGCGTTTCGGAAAACTAACCTTGGCAAGATGAATTTCCTTAAAAACCCTGAAACACGAAATTACAAAATGTTAAAAGAGGGATCCCATTGAGATTTAAAATGGATAAGATCAAACCTTTTTACTTGCTACTTTTTTACCGAAATAGCTTTCCGTTTAAGTATTTATGTAAACCCTTAGCACAGCCCTGAGAATCTCTGAACATATGCGTGATACTCTCTCAGGGACCCGCACTTCCTGCGTGAAGTATATCCGTCCTTATCTAACGTTCGCTAAGATAGCGTTTTGTCCCCTTCTGCGGTTGTCGTAAGAGGATCAATAAGGATCCAGATTATAAATTCGAGCCGTCGCAGGAAAGGATGAAAATCGCCTAATGATAGTTTACGCTCGGCTGTTTTTCGGATTATTTTACGGTTAAACTATCAACGAATACTTAATATTGCTTAAATAGATTTCACATGATCCATTATCATGAGCAATAGCAGTAAAATTCACATTGTGACGTATGTATTCGCCAAAGATATTTCTCTAATCCATGATCGATGTATTTTTTCTTTCATAGTATGCTACTGTGTTAGTAAATAAAAGAAATCTAAAATTATAATTGTTAAACCTTACTTATATAGTTAATATGTGAATTGTTGGGATTTTCTTGGAAAAAAAAGTATTTTAAAAATACTATAGCGTTTTTTTCTATATCTCCAAAGTGCTTCATCATAACTTCACAAAAAAAAATGTCGAGTAACATACATCCAAAAACCATACAGTAGAATTAATATCCTCATTTTTTGAAGTTAAAATGTGCTTTTAAAGCCGTGTTTTTTGAATTGTTTTGTCCTTTGTTTTATTTCTATGTCTGGAAGGAATCACCGCCTCAACCAGTCAGCAACCTGTCAAGTGGAGAAAGCATAATTCGGACAGCCAGAATCTCCGCTATTGTTCAATCTCTCTTTGTTGCCCCACTCTCATTACCATTACTGTAATTATAATGAACACCCCTGCTGTCTCTGGGAAAAATCCATTTTATTTCGCAATTTTCAAAGCGAATACAAATGGGTTTTCACAAGTATGAAACCTTGTTGTTTTTTGACGTGGAGAGTTTTTTGCGAGTGTTACAAAAAGTGTACTCAACCGGTGTGTTACAAAAAAGGTTTAATTTCCGATATTCATTTAACAATAAACCGATTGAGTTTCGACTAAAATAAAATCCGTATTTCCAAATTTATTTTTTGTACATGTTTTTTAGGTTTCCGTAACAGTTTATAGATTCGCCATGATTGTCTCTCTGTCCACGGTTCTACTCAGAGACTATAAGTACTAGAAAGCTGTAATTTGGCATGGGTATATTATTAATTATGCCGACAAAGAGGTTAAATAAAATCATAAAACAAAAATAACGGTTATATATACAGACGTGAAACAATTCACGGTATTAGTACCTATATATAACGCAGTTTAAAGGAAAACTATCAGAGCTAAGTTGGGTTTACAAATTAAATAGGTATAGGCGACCAAATTATAAAATGTATTCGGAAAAGTAAAATTTTATACAAATTCTATAGAAAATTAGTTTTTTAGATGTTTTCTCGTGAACTCAAAGTTAGCATTCGCTCCTACGGAACCCACGAAACCTACACTGCGCGTGGCCCGACCCGCAATTGGCCTGTTATTAATATCACACACAGAGTACGCTTTTGAAAGATTATGTATTTCGAAATTCTGTAACAACCTGTATACAGAAGGTTCAGGTTCTAAAAATAGACATACTGAAAGTAAGGAGATTAAAACTTAAGCGAGTAAGAAGCTTTGAGGTTTCATATTAATTTTTTTAGACTTCTTTGCCTCAGTGTAGATGACGTATATACTTATGTGAATATTACTTTACAATGTTGTGTAAAGTAATGTTCACGTAGCAACCAATAAATATCTGATATTTCAAAGCCAGTAAATGTTAAATATTAGCTATTCTACTCGTGTTCAGTGGGATAAACGTGGACGAATTCCCAACTGGTCCCACCTGATTTCAGAGGTAAATAGTACCTTAATCCACAGGAAATAGAGTCATAAGTTCCGGAGAGTTGCGACTTCTGATGTCTCATTCGTTGAATTCTTGTATTTGTTTCTTGTCACTATTTTATTTACAGGGCTAAGTTTTATAGCACTAGTCTATGCAAATATTATAAAAAAAGATTGTTTGTTTGTAATGGATAAACTCAAAAACTAATGATCCGATTTTAGACACTTATAGAAAGCTATAATATTAGTGAGAAACATAGTCTATGTTATTCTTTCTATACTTTAAACGAGCAATTCTTGTATTTCTATAATGAAGATCTCGGAAACGGCTCCAACGATTTTGATGAAACTCAGTATTTAGGGATTATCCAGCCTGAAAAATCGATTTAGCTTGGTTTAATTTTATTAGAACCTTGCATTTCTGGGTAAAGCTCGGTCACCTAGCTAGTATAACAAAATATTAAAATAAGGCTATATTTTATCATTAACGCCGCGGAAAACTGTAATAAATAGTTATAAACTTAAATTTAAATATAACTAAAGTTTATAAACGTATAGTAACATAATGCCTCGTTGGTTTTCAAAGTATCAATATTTTTAGATTGTTTTTTAGGGCTAAATACAAAGTGTGAATGGGTGATAGACCCTTTTGTGATAATGTGGTCAGTGCACTCGAAAATATATTCCGTTTAGGCGGTTGCACCCGCGGCCCAGTGGAGGTCAAATAGTTTGATGCCTGTTGATTTTCTACGAAGTAGTAATCTAGTTTAATTGAGCATGGAGTGGAGAGAGTCTTTAGATTCATCATCATCATCATCTGGTCTTTTTAATCTCTACTGCAGGAGCACGACCCTCTCTGTACTACTAGAGCCATATTTGGTCAAAGCAGTCAGAGGATTTAGCCTGTACACTTCACACTGGCCAGAGAGGTTGGAGAAGTCTCATGATGTTTATAAGCTTTGTTTAGCGATTATTTTCTAAGTTGCCTTCTACGACATCCACGGAAAGACTTGGAGTGGTCCTATTCTACTCTGCCGGAAACCACACGGCATTAGATTACAGTGTTTAGATTACAAGGCATGAAATATCAGGGGCGAACGGGTGCGGCCACCCTTTTATGATAATGTAGATGCAATCTGGAATAGATTCAGTTCAGACGATTGCATTCGCGGCGCAGTGGAGGTCAAATATATGAATGCCTTGTTGATTTTCTGTCACACCAATTACTATGCATATGTACAGATTTAGAATTAAATAAATAAATAAATAGGAACAAATCACACTGATTTAACTAGCCCCTAAGTAAGTTTAAAGTTTTATTATGGGATACTAACTCAACTTTACTATATTTTGTTATAAATATTCACCCTTAAAATAGTTCAGTATATTTTGTTAAACCTCATATAAATAAACACCCAAGATCCAGGACAATTTGAAAAAAAACTATTTTCCAACTTGCTTGGGCTAGGGATCGAACCCAGAACCTAAGGATTGGCACAGTCGTCAAATTAACAATTGCATTTTAGATTCACGGTTTGTGGTAAAGCCATGTTAAACTATGAATGCGAGAATCATTTTATCTTTACCCGTAGCACAGAATCCATACTATTCGTACTTCTTCTACCAGCTATCTAAAAGAGCGATTCATGTTTCTAACTGACGTCTCAAATCGTAACTTACGCTTCTATATAAGTCCTCCTCCACTCTTCCTAAGTCCTTCTCCGTTTAAGCTGTTCGTCTGTGGAACTCTTTGCCAATTAATATCCTATGCTAAAACTTTGTGCAGTTTCAAAACTTAGTTAAAAGCTAACTATCTATCCGGCGTATGATTTATTTTGTGGATTCTTTTGTAGGTACCTTTGTCCTTATTCACTTTATTATCTGACTCCAAAGATATCACTGAAGCTACGGTATGACTCCTAGCTCAGTGTCTGTCTAAGGATACCTAGCTATAAGGGTTAAGAAGGCAAAGTCAACAACACTCATGATAACTTTATAAACACTAGTTTTGGTTATACGGAGAAACAGACAAACTAACACACGGAAAGCTATCTAGGGACACGTGTGTTCACGATTACTAGAGCGACGAACGACTAGCAAGCTGCGTCGTCGCATCAAGGCACAAGGTTAAAAACGCCTACTTGCATATGTGTCCCTACACTTTCATAGGTCCGGACTGTCAATAATCATCATACATTAGAGGGCAGGATACACACTCAGGCTGCTAGAAAATTAGAAAAAATGCTGACAATTTCAAAACGGGCGGCGAACGAGAAAAGCTTTTTAAGTGAAACGCATCGCTATTCCCCTTCACTAAAAAACCCTCAAGGCTTAGCAAATAGAGAGGAACAGAAAGCATTAGCAGTAGGAAAATAAATAGGATTATCCACTTATTTTCACGTTCTGAGTGGAACGCATCGCTGCTCACTATTCCCCTACAGAAGGAACCCTCAAAGCTGAGCAAATAGAGAGGAACTGAATACATTAGCTATCGGGATTCACGCCATCTCTGTGAAACGTGACGTGACTAGTGTATGTATACCTACATCGTATAGCAGTAATATTAGGACAATGAGATATAAATTAGGGCCATGCCAGTGTTTAACCCCTAAAGAAAAAGAAGGGTGTTATAAGTTTGACACTTATGTCTGTGTATCTGTTTGTGACATCGTAGCTCTCGAATGGATGATTTCTATGCGGTTTTTCTCCAAGATCTCATGCGGTGGTGCTTAGCTTGATTGATGATAATCGGATCAGCCGTTTAAAACTTATTAGGGCTTAACGCTTAAAAGTCTGGGATTTCTCTAGCAAATACTAGATGGCGCTATTGACATCAATTGGTATACTTATTTAGTTCCAGTATTCATCACTAGAGGGAGTTCCTGACAGTCGGTTTTTTTAATTTGCCAATACTCCATTTGGTTACGTATTTAAATAAATGTAAACAATCTTGACGTGTCTTTTTATTGAAATATACACTTTTTAAAACAATAATTTTGCTAATTACAAAGTAAATATGTTATAAATTACACAATAACTTTGTAATTTGTAAAGGTATTGATTTATAAAGTCTCGTTATAAACCTTTATTTCTGAAATTAAATTTATAAAGTGTATATTTCAATAAAAAGACATGTCAAGATTGTTTACATTTATTTAAATACCTAACCAAATGGAGTATAGGCAAATTAACTTGTATTATTTGACAAACTTTTATTTAACTTGAAACGTCCGTAGACGTATGTATAACGTCTACAAATATACTGAAACCAATTAAGGGGTGAATTCAGTCCAAGATACTGAACAACTTTCCCCAAAGAATATACTTAAATAAAGGTTTACTCGAGCATTTACCATTTAATATAAAATGTTGTTAAAGTAAAAAGGTTATCAAATTTCTATTATCCCCAAGGGATATAAAAACTGACCACTGGGCAACTCATATATTTTTAATACAAAATTACCCCTGATATTTTCTTAACATTTAAATCATAAGGCCGCCGCCCTTACGCCCTCTACTAGAGAAAAGTTTTAAATTCAATTTCTTTTTACAAAAACATTAATGAAATTATTATTATTGAAAGTTCCACTTCTAGTGCGTTCATAAACCAGCACATCAGATAGGTATAAAATAAACAATATGCATATGTACTTATAGGGATAGATTATAACGAATTTATGTCGGTTATAGTGTGTGTAAAATTAGTGAGAAAAAAAAACCAGGCCCGATCAGAGTAAGAACCTATATTAGATATAATTTTCCTATCGAGAAAAATATAATTTTCCTATAAAGATGTAACACTAAATTTTAATTTATTTATTTCATTACTGTGTGTGAATGGCTCTGTAAAAAGTTGTTAAAACAAAAAAGTTATATGTTTTTTTGTCGAAATGACTGAAATATGATAATTTTCAATATTTCTGCCATTTCGAAAACTGATGCGACAATTCCTTTCGAACCTTCTCACATAATTTCACGAGAATCGGATGAGAAATGCGACCTGTAGGCAAGAGCAGCCGGACAGCCTGACAGCAGGACAAAAGCATTTCCTAATCCCGAAATTGAAGACGCTTCGCTCGCTCGGTCAATTAACCTTGCACCCCATTACTATGTTTACTGTCTCATCCGTACTGGTAAACAATACTTACTTCGCATTAAGTTTAATCTTATGTATATTATCTTTAGTTTATAGTGCAAAAAAACATAACCTATTTCATATATGATATAACTACAGTAGCATACGATCTTTGGTGCTATTTTTCAAACGCGGAGTCACTAAATGAACGGTTTTTGTGTGAAAAAACCTTGGTCTGAGGGAAAAACCAATTCGTTTAGGTTTCAAAAATGGCACTTCTTCTTGTCTACTCAGGGGCGACACGGGCGTCCCATCTGTCAGCTGCCAACACTGACAACTACAAATTAATGACAACGTACAACCAATGTTTATTTGCGCTGGAACCCTCTAAATTGCGTACAGCCGGTGGTAAAGGTAGGTATTGATATATATTATCCCATAAATAAGTTTGGTGTGAAAACGTGCGCGGAATTCTTGAATTGGTGCAGGCAGAGTTTTTGATCTGAATAGGTAGCTTTAGGAATACTTTGCCGTGTATTTGTACCTATTGCAGGATGTTACAGAAAGATAATTATGCGAAGAGCATGCTAAGTCTTTGACTGCACAAAGTTATTCAATATAACGGAAATAAATTTTGAAAAAACATATTTTTTTAAATTTGTTTTAGGGTTTCAAGATTCCAATTATCTCACAAAATCACGTAATATGTATTAGAATTTTTATAAAAGCATTTGTGACTTTGTGGCTGTACCATAATTCATTGTTAACATTTGCTCCATAATTTGTGGTAGGTTTCACGTCGGGTCACGTGAATAGCTCCAGCATTCAGGGTCCGACCCGAGTTCAGTGGACTGCATGCTAACGCGAGATTGTTTCCGTAGGCCTGCGTAGATTGCCTTTATGTGTGACCCGGGGACGCATTTTTGAAATAACTTGACACATAACGAAAGGATAGCGCGAGCTATTTCAAACGGGCGCATTTTAGAATCACATTTTATGTGAAGTATTTGCAACGAGTGGTCTTGATCACGCGTAATTTTGACATTTGTAGCTTAGGTATATCAAAGAAACCCTAACTAAGATATAATGAAGGTAACTTTTTTAACCTTTGATGAAACCTTTCATGGAGAAGCCTTTCCGATTCGAGCTGCGTTTTAGAAAAAACATACATAGACAATTTTTTGAAGTTTTATGCGTAAAACAACATTTGTTTTTCGCTGACACAATGGTTTCAAAAATACGACTAAATGGCATTTTTCCCGAGCGGTAAGTTATATACAGGTTTTCTGTTTAGGTGAGTCCCTCAATGAAAAATAGCACTCCCGCAGTGTTTCCATAATTAAGAGCAAGGGTCGAGTTCCATTCCGACAGTAAATTCTTCGTAATGCGTAATATTCGGTAACATTTGGACAGTATCGATTCATTTGGGTAAGATTTACGCTTGTACACAAAATAAACGACATATATCTCACCGGTTTATCTACTTTTTAAGTATATCCCAGTTAGAGCAGTAAGTAGTCTTAGAACTTCGAATAGTTGAGCTTCTTCTTCTTTTCGTGACGGTGGTACTATTATATTTTGTCACTCCAGTATCGGGCCACATCGATAGCTTTGTCATTTGCGGCCATCAAGTCTTCCCAAGTGCAGGTGTTTGGGCACCTGGGACACGTAAGCACGTGCTCCATAGTATGTGGAGTTAGACCACACTGGCAGATGTTTTACGAACTGTCTATCATCTTCCACCTGACCAAATTATCTTTACAACACGGCTCATCCTCGTTCATTGTATAGTTGAGCTACAGAAAAATAACGTCATTTTACCAAGGTATAAAAGTTTTTTTTTGCTCTTTATTCAGTGTTTATTGTATTTTAAGATTATTCTCAATATAATATATAATATTTTTTATAAAATAGATAAATATTTTTTTAAAATCAGCTTAACAAAGATGGTGATAATATGGTCCATTTCTCATATAATAATGTACTCGTATTTATCTGAATACCTATTAATTTATCTCCCCTTAAGCCCTCAATTGTAAATCAAGTGAGAAACATTCACCTCTGTAGACTATGGGCATCTGTTTTTGTCTGCGAGTTTTGCTTAGCTATTGTTTTGCAGGGAGCGTGTAATGTCGCTGTATCTACTAATAAATAAACCCCTGTCACCTACTGATAGGGTTAGTACTTTGCTTAGCTGGGGGAAACCAGTATTTCCAGACATAGAGAGGTCGCGTCAGCTGGTGAATGGCTCGGGCAGGATTTATAACTTACGTAATATTGTGCTAAAATATTTAAAAACAAATAAACATGAATATGTTTTAAATATTATTGTAAAAATTCCCTCAGGCGGCGATTCTTCTTAACAATGGTATTCAAGAAGCTAGTGGTTTGCTGTACTTTTTCTTACTTTAAATAAACAAAATATGTACCTTCACTAAACTAACGTTAAAAAGTGCCTTCAAATCATTGTTTCCGATATAAAGTTTGATCTCTTTCGTAGGAATAAATACCATAGCCGTCAAACCCAGCCGGCAATTAATAAAAAGCCATCGCTTCCTAATCCTGGATTAAACTTTATTGCTCTAGAGCTTGTTACCTTCTAGCGGCCTGAGCAATGGAATCCTTTACAGGATTACTGGTAAGTCGCCCTTCCGTTGAAGGGTGTAGGTTGAGAAGTGTTAGTTTTGACCAAAACAATCAGTTTTCATTCACATTCGTTTTATCAAAAGTGGATCGTTTTGAGATACCTATACTTAAGCCACTTTTGTGAAGTTTAGATTATTTATTGTGGTTTATAATATAAATGATATGATAACATGATATAAACCTTATATCATGCAATTGTGTTACATCTAACCATACGACCAGGGTTACTAAATAATTTAATTAGTTTGTATATTCCATATTACTTAAAAAGCAAATTTAATTCGACTCTTACGTAACCTTTTAGGTATTTTTAGCAATTCAGCCCAGTGTTTTTGCTGTTTTTGTGATGCTTTGTACATAGAAGTTTAACGAATATTCTCTGCTAAAGAAATTTATAGCCAGATTTTCTCAACGGAGGCACCTCATATATTTTTATTGTTCACCTGCTCTGTTACAAATATTTTATTTATAAAGGGTTTGAAAAGTTTTAATAGTCTGTCTCAGAACTCGAGACTACAACAGAAGTTTTATTACATCCCATGTGTTGGATATTGCCATTAGTAGTTATTTAATTTATCAATATACAACACTAGTTGTCATTTTGTCATGTTTGTAGTATGGCAACTCAGTGTTTCATTCCTTCCGTTTCAAGTTCGAATTGAACACTTTTCGTTAAGCTGGCATCGCGGCATGGTCAAACCATGCTTTTATCGAAATAGAGATAAAATAGTCGTTAAATCTCCAATTGTCGTGTTAAATACTTTTCGTGCACAAGGCAGTGTAGCAAGATACTATAAGTTTATAAATTCAGTTGTAACGAACGATTGCGAAGTGACAAAATAATCTGTGTATGTTTCCAAGAACAGCAGTAGAAAATTGGTAAAGTATATCTGGGCCCAGCAATGTACAGCGCTGATTGATCTGCTCAAGAGGGAACAGAACTTCGTCCAAGAAGATCTCCAGAGGTAAGTCATATCGCAATTCTTTGTCAGAGTAATAACCTTCTCGAAATATTCAGCAAAGTCTCGTTCGGTTTATGAAGAGACTCAAAATTCATACAGTCCATTAATTATCGTTTATCGCACATTTTTGGTCCTTTCGGCCGAATTTTATTGTATTAGTACCTTTGTCGTGAGTCTTTGCATGATCGAGCGTGATTTTGCATGAATTTAACTTTATTTTTGAAGGTACTTGCTAAATTGCCTTGTGTTTTTGTCGTTAGCCGTGTGGTTTCCGGCAGAGTAGAATAGGACCACTCCAAGTCTTCCCGTGGATGTCGTAGAAGGCGACTTAGGAAATACAAGCTAAACAAAGCTTAAAAACATTAACAGGTATTTTGTTCTTCGTTACGTTTGTTGTACGCCATCTTTTCTCGTTGTCGTTTTCGCTAGGTTGGCAGTACAACTTACACCAACTTCATTATCGTTCGTTTTCGTATGTTGCCAGCAAAAATTTCGTTCGTTCTTTTTCGTTTTTGCTTGTTGTCTATCAACTGTCAAAGTCATTGAAACGTCAATTTGACTGTCAAAGTCATTGAAACGTCAATTCGGCTATCAAGTGACGTTTAGTAAACATAACCTTGTTATCGTGTTTATTTTATTATTAACTTAGTTTCGGTTTTTTATATAAACATGAGTGAACACGATAGCGATTTGGAAGTGTCAGTTGCAATAGATGCGTTCCGCGTTGCCCAGGATTATTGCGTAATGCGGTTAGAACACATAGAATCTTCGGACCTGCAAGGTTATAATGAGTCTGATTTTATGGACATCGAAAAAGACTTCCACAGCGCCCAACTGCGTATTTTGCGGCCGCTTTCACAAGTGCAACGAAAAGCGGAATATACAGTTACAATGGAATTTGAAGATAGACTAAGGTCGGTAAAATCTAGATTAAGACAGAATCGTCAAAGTGTCAGTGATACTAAGCCTGTTGTGGTGCAAGATAATATAGCTAGACTGCCAAAGATCTCCCTTAAGCCTTTTGATTCGAAACTGGAGAACTGGGTATCTTTCAAACAACTTTTCGATTCGTTAATTCATCAGCGAACCAATATTTCTGATGTTGAAAAATTACATTATTTATTGTCGAGTGTCCAGGGTTCCGCTTATGAATTAATTAAAGGCTTTCCCTTGTCGAATGATAATTATGTCATTGCTTATGAGACTCTGTCTAATTATTATGATCGGAAGAGACAAATTGCGGTTTTATATTATGAAAAGATGTTGAACTGCGAAGCAGCTAAAAACAAACATGATTTAGAAAGAGTTTTTAGAACATTTAACGAAAACTTAAATATTTTGTCAAAATTTAATCTTCCTGATCAGAATTTCATGCTGTATTATTTATTATGGTCAAAATTGGATATCGCTACTCGTGAAGCATATGAATTACAACTTACTTCTAATGTTGACGTTCCGATGTTTGATGATTTGAAAAATTTTATTGAAAAAAGAAGTAAAGCTTTAGAAAATTCAAATATTAAGCTGTCAAATGTTAAACCAGTGACTAAAAATAAAGCAGCATTTATCGTTTCGAAGCCGACCTGTGTCTTTTGTACTGGACAACACAGTCTTAGCAGTTGTAGTGATTTTCTAAAAATGGACAATAACAAACGTTTTAATTTTGTAAAGGAAAAGGGTCTTTGTATTTTATGTTTTTCGAATAATCATCGAGTGAAAGTTTGTCGTGCCTCTCGTTGTGGTGTGTGTAGTCGCTCACATCATACTTTATTACATTTCACTAAAAATACAGAAACACCCGTTCCTACAGATACTGGTAATGCGTTGGCTGGCAGTAGCTGCAGTAGTAATACGGTTCTAACTTCACTAACTGGGGAAAATACCATTTTATTTTCGACTATAAAAATTTTAATTAAGGATAGTTTTGGTAACTTCCGTCCAGTGCGTGCACTTCTCGATTGCGCTAGCGCGTGCAATTTTATTTCGGAATCCTGTGCTAATGCATTAGGATTGGATTTTCGTCGTGGCCAACATGCTGTGTCCGGCATTGGCAACTCTGTCGCTAAGCCACTCGGCTCACTCGTGTGTGAGATTAGGCCTCTTGGCAAACAAACCTTTTCGTCGAATGTCAGATTCGAGGCTCTTGTCTTACCATCAATATGTGCTGACCAGCCGATTCAACTTGTCGATCCGTCGAGGTGGTCACACATCAACAACTTATCACTTGCTGATCCTGATTTCTCCCGTCCAGGGCCAGTGGACATACTGCTTAGTGCAGACATTTTCGCTTCGTCATTGTTACCTGGCCTTCGGCGAGGAAAGCCTGGACAACCCACCGCATTAAATACCGTGTTCGGGTGGATTATCATGGGCGAGTGTGACAGGAGTCAGCTCAAGTCGAATCATCGTAATAATAATAAACATTGTCTTTTCGTATCGAATCTCGACAATTCCTTGAAGAAGTTCTGGGAATTAGAAAATGTAAGCTCTCCGAGCAAACCTATTTTGTCGAAGGAGGACCAACTCTGCGAGGATTGGTTCGCCAAAAAATATTGTCGTAATAAGGAAGGCAGGTTTGTTGTCCCCCTACCTTTTGTCGATCCAACAAACAGACCTAATTTCTTCAACTCACGCGAAATCGCTTTGAAACGTTTTTTATCATTGGAACGCAAGTTCAATATTAATCCAGAGTTTAAAAGATCGTATTTCGAATTTATGGAAGATTATGAGACTCGTGGTCATCTAGAAGAGGTCGATCCTCCTGCTACTAGTGAGGGCCAGTTCTATTACATTCCACATCATGGTATACTGCGCGACTCCGTCACAACACCTCTGCGCGTTGTCTTCGACGCTAGCGCCAAAGACACCAGAGGATTTTCGTTAAATTCCACCCTCTTATCTGGTCCTAAGCTCCAAACTAATATTTTTGACCTTCTCGTTCGTTTTCGCTGGCATGCTGTCGTCTTCACAGGCGATGTAATGCAAATGTATAGGCAGATATTGGTGTTTGGAGAGGATGCTGATTATCAGCGAATTCTTTGGCGACCCTCCGCTTCCGGTCCCGTACGTGATTATCGTCTTAAAACAGTGACATATGGTGTCTCTGCTGCACCGTTCCAGGCTCTTCGCACCATGGCTCAACTTGCCGTTGATGCCACACACACCTACCCAGATGGTGCAGCTGTTCTCGCTCGAGATATCTATGTCGATGACGTCGTCACGGGGGCGGACTCTATCGAACAGGCTCGCTCACTTCAGACGGAACTCACTACCATTTTGTCGTCGGGTGGTTTTCATCTGAGGAAGTGGACCTCCAACAGCCGTGAATTCTTAGCAAGCCTTCCATCATCTGATCTCTACTCACAGGATTTTATAAATTTCGAAGAAATGTCTGACATTTCGCTTAAAATACTAGGATTGCGGTGGCAACCTCAATTAGATTCGTTTCGTTTTCGTGTCGTAGACACTCATCAAGGTCGTTGGACGAAACGCACCATTCTTTCGGAGATAGCCCGGATTTACGACCCGTTAGGCTTTCTTTCGCCAGTAACCTTTCTTGCCAAGTACCTAATGCAGTTGCTTTGGATTTCCGGTGTCTCTTGGGATGACGATGTTCCGGAAAATATTAGGCTTGAATGGCAAAAGTTTAAGGCTCAGATGTCGTCATTGAGTTCAGTGAATGTTCCACGTCGTATTGTCGGAGAGTTCAAGCAACTCCAGCTTCACGGATTTTGTGATGCATCTGAACGTGGCTATTGTGCAGTTATCTACTGTCGAACATTGAGTAAAAATAATGATATTGCTATACACTTGGTTTGCGCTAAATCTAGAGCTGCGCCGTTACGCAGGTTGTCAATTCCACGTCTAGAATTAGTCGCATCATCTCTATTGTCGGACTTGATGGCATCAGTGGTAGAGGCTTTAAAACCTTTTTATGCAATAGGCGAGATTTTCGCTTGGTCGGATTCCAGTGTCGCGTTGACTTGGATCAAATCGTGTCCATCCAAATGGAAGACATTCGTTGCCAATCGCGTAAGCCATATTCAGGATATAATTCCTCCCGACTGCTGGCATCATGTCCGAACTACTGACAATCCAGCAGACTGTGGTTCTCGTGGGCTTCTACCTAACGATTTGGTGAACCTTAGTTGTTGGTGGAACGGACCAACTTGGCTCAAGCACCCTATTGAACAGTGGCCTAGGTCAGCGCTATCTTTAGATAGAGATATTGTTAATGATGAACAAAAGATAACTGTTCTCGTAACGTCCAATAATGATAATTTAGTAGGAAACCTTTTAGAGAGGTTTTCATCTCTGAAGACACTTCAAAGTGTCTTAGCTTATTGTTTTCGGTTTACAGAAAATTGCAAACAAAATCTTATCGAAAATCGTGTCGTTAGTTCATTACAACCATTTGACATTGACAAAGCGCTCAAGTTTCTAGTCAAGTTTGTACAAGAGAAGGAATTTTCGTCAGAGTTGGAGTATTTAAAAAAGGATTCTCCCAATTCACTTCCTAAGAGTTTTCGCAAATTATGTCCTTTCGTTGATGAGGCGGGTCTTCTCAGGGTGGGCGGTCGCCTGGCTAATGCTAAAATTTGTTTTGAAGCCAAGCACCCGCTTCTATTACCCCGCAGCCATCGTCTTACTACCTTGATCATTCAAGAGTATCATACTCGCTTTATGCATCCTGGTGCGCAAACTCTTCAGAATCTCCTTGCACAAAATTTCTGGATATTGTCGTGTAAACGCGCCATTCGATCGGTAATCTCAGGCTGTATTAAATGCTTTCGTGTTCGTCCTCAACTTGCCCCTGCTCCTCTAATGGGAAATTATCCATCGTATCGTGTTAATCAAATTAAATGTTTTTCGAGCTCTGTTGTCGATTACGGTGGTCCTTATAACATAGCTCTCGGACGTGGTCGTGGTGCTAAGACTTTAAAGGTTATATTTGTGTTTTCGTGTGCACCGCTACGAAAGCTATCCACATCGAACTTGCATCCGAATTGACAACTGAGGCCTTTCTCGCCGCTTTGCGACGTTTTATCGCTCGCCGTGGTCGATGCAACCGTCTTGTTTCCGATCAAGGCCGAAACTTCATCGGTGCAAGCAACTATCTGGGGACCCTTATGCAAAATGCTGCTGAGTCTCAGCAGCTTAAATTCTCGTTCAGTGCTCCTGGAAGTCCGCACCTTAATGGATTGGCCGAAGCCGGAATCAAATCGGTCAAGACACATATTGCTCGCGCTATCGGCACACAGCGTTTGACTTTCGAGGAATTTTATACAGTGTTGACACAGGTAGAGTCGATGTTAAATTCGCGACCATTGACGCCTCTTAGTTCGGACGCTAATGATCTCGTAGCATTGACTCCGGGACATTTCCTAACTTTGGAACCTCTTTCGATTTTGCCCGAAGAAAATCTCGTAGACTTAAACATTAGCGTTCAGCAACGGTGGAAACTTATCCAACAAATCCATCAGTCCTTCTGGTACCGATGGCAAAGTGAGTACATACATACACTACAGCAGAGAGCAAAGTGGGACAAAACCAATTGTAATATCAAGGTAGGAGCAATGGTGCTCATAGTTAATGAAAACTTAGATCCATTTAAATGGCCACTAGGTCGTATCGTTGCCCTGCACCCAGGTACAGATGGCATCTGTCGTGTCGTCACGGTTAGGACTGCCACTGGGCAGTACAAGAGACCGGTTGTAAAAATTTGTCCTTTGCCATTGGCAAATGACGCTTAGTTTTTATTTTTGTATCGATCACATAGCCCTGACTAACACCAAGCTATGTGCAAATTTTCGTTCTAGTAGTAGTTATCGTTTATTTTAGCTGTTTCTCAACAGCATCTTTTCGTATTTTCGAATTTCTTCGTCGTTAATGTTAATGGGTAAATATCACGGCATTCTTGCGCTTGTCGTCGTATTTAGGTGGGCGGAATGTTGGATATTGCCATTAGTAGTTATTTAATTTATCAATATACAACACTAGTTGTCATTTTGTCATGTTTGTAGTATGGCAACTCAGTGTTTCATTCCTTCCGTTTCAAGTTCGAATTGAACACTTTTCGTTAAGCTGGCATCGCGGCATGGTCAAACCATGCTTTTATCGAAATAGAGATAAAATAGTCGTTAAATCTCCAATTGTCGTGTTAAATACTTTTCGTGCACAAGGCAGTGTAGCAAGATACTATAAGTTTATAAATTCAGTTGTAACGAACGATTGCGAAGTGACAAAATAATCTGTGTATGTTTCCAAGAACAGCAGTAGAAAATTGGTAAAGTATATCTGGGCCCAGCAATGTACAGCGCTGATTGATCTGCTCAAGAGGGAACAGAACTTCGTCCAAGAAGATCTCCAGAGGTAAGTCATATCGCAATTCTTTGTCAGAGTAATAACCTTCTCGAAATATTCAGCAAAGTCTCGTTCGGTTTATGAAGAGACTCAAAATTCATACAGTCCATTAATTATCGTTTATCGCACACCATGGTATATAAGTTTATTAGCTAGGCAAATTAAAAGCCCTGGACAACACCATCTAGTGATAATTGGCGGAACTACATAATATTCTAACTGATGAGGCATTCGTAGCACTATCTATTATTTGCCAGGTAAATTACAAAACCCTAACTTTAAAGCGTTAAGCACCCAATTACTTTTAAACGTCTCACAGATAGAGCTAGTACCGTTTCAAATACACATATTTACAAGTTGTACATTACATCTACAAGTAAACAAGGCGAGTCCTATCTAACATCTCCCATTTTCAGCCCAACAATTAGAGGTATCTAATCATTATGCCCGAAATGGTAAGTACCGGCTAAGCACGTCCGATTGCGACCGATCTCATCCGGATTACCGGCAGTCGGAGCCGGCAAGCCAGGACGCGTATTAGCAAAAGCAAATACTATATTATACCATCTATATCAGCCACAAATTAAGTTCTTTTAGATGTAGAGGCCGTAAAGGCATCTAAGTATTAATATTCATAAGTTTGACTTTTTTATGCCAACAACAAAGCCAAAGGACATCGTTGCTCATCTGTATGAGCCCAGGAAATATAGGGGTTTAAAAACTCATTTCAGCCATTTCGAAAATTTTCACTCGGGTCACTCGCGAGGTTCTTCACAAAGCCAATAGTTTAACATTTGTTGATGATAAATTATTAATGACTGTGTTTTAGGTAAATCTTTGCAATGCATCTGCAAAATCATGTTCAAACGCTATTAATAACTCTATTTGGCATTATTATTTTTTAAATCTATCGGAATTTAGCTGACCTATACGTTTTACGTGTCTGAAAGTAATACTTTTTTGTAGACCTAAAAAAATGTTCACAGAAAAAGACATTAAAATATACAATAGGCACTTCACAAGCGAGATTAGAGGGAATATAATGAAAAGTTAATAGAAGACGGTACAAATAGTACTTATAGGTTTTGTAAATATGCAGCCGGGAAATCCAGACAAGATTGGACCGCAAGCGGGCTCTATCCGGCTGGACCGGGATTCACACTTGGACTGTACTCAGAAAAGAGATCGGTTTTCACGAAGGAAAATCCTTTAGGAGTCTTACTTAAGCTTATTGAGTATAGGGTTATTTTTCTTAATTTAAGCTTATGACTTATTTAGGAAAGCTGAAATTTATTTGGGTATTTTCCTAAGCCAGAAATCAATTATTTTGTACTAATAACAAAATGCACTCCCACCTCCCATGCTGGTCTGAGAGAAAAAAAAATATAGAATGTACCAGCTGCTTCTCTTCCCACGCAGATCGTAAAAGCCGATCGAGGGAATGGGCAAAAATGCAAATCATGTTAACAGGCGATGCGGCTAGCAACCCATCACTGTATTGATGGCTTTTCCATCTTCTCGCCCACCATGACGCTAAAAGTGGCTTTTGGGTCTTGCGACCCTGGGCTTTGCATAGAACCGCAAGACCCAAAATGCTCTGTCTGCCCCATTAGGGATAAAGACGTGATAGTATGTATGTATATATGTAATAACAAAATAAAATGTCGCAAAATAATGTCACTAGTCTTTGAACATATTAATTTTAACGTCATTTGAAATTTATTATTGCAGAAAAACTGATATTAACACCGCTATTTGACTCCAAAAAACTATGACGTCATTTGCCTGTATTACATACAAAATCCTATAGAAACTGACTGTTTTTAGAAAAAAGTATCTGATTTGACTTGTTTGAAAATAGCGTATTGTATGGATAAGGTTTTTTTTAGTTCCTAGCTGAGGTTTCTAGTGACTAGATCACTCTCAAATAGAAAAACTTTTTGCAATAAAGTAAGTATTGTTTTGAAGTAAAGTAAGTATAATCCTTTTTGATGTCAACCTCTTCTTGAAAATTATAGCGATCTCGGTAAGGAAATGTCGCCGGTCGATGTCGGACCATGCCGCGACATCCAAGGAAATTAGTGGTAAGAAAAGCTTATTTAATATGTAGACTTCAGGGATTGCATTTAGTCCTTACGTAGTTAAAAATGATTCCTTACTTCAAAAGAAATCTTGTTCTTAAAACCACAATAATATTTTTTTCTTCGGCATATAACTTTGATTGCAATTTGAATATATGTATGTTTCACATATACAACGATCAAGCATAAGCAGCTTATTAGTTCTTACTCATTAGTTATTAATGGCACTATATTTCGCGAAGTTATTACCGAAGCGCCGGCGGAAATGTGAAAGTCAGAGCCAAATATAGAAAGTTGGCAAGACACACGTTAATCCGCCGATCCATTAAAGATTAGCCGGCAAATAGGTGTTCTTCGGGATCTATCTCGGCACAGATGTCCGCCTATGATTGAGGCCCTCGGCCCTCCCGCCCTGCATCCCCCTGGCCCTCTGAAATCTCTTTCAGTGCGCCCCCGAACCTTGCGCGCGATACACGCGTGCTCAACCAAATTTCGACGCGCGAAAAATATAATATTTCAAATTTTATCCAATCAAAAGTTTTTAGTGCTATGTGTTTTTAGAATTTTTTCCCGATTCATAGTTATACATAGATGTAGTTTATATATTAGTGTTGTTATTAGTGTTAAAAATAAACTTAAATGTTCGGTAGAGCCATATTTTGGTAATAGGTAAAACCTATAATTTACAACTTTAATTTGGGTACAAATCTTTGTTAAGAAGATTAATGATTCGGATGCTGAAACGTTTTTCATTAGGAAGCAATTTATTAATTCGTTCTCGATTTAGGTTTTTAGTGTAAGTAAAAATAAATTGATAGATTGTTTGTAATGGGTTCAAACACGAAGCGAGTAAGAACACATTGGATTCGTTTGAAACTGTAACAAACTTTGTTAGTCCATGATTTTGAAATGAACTTCTAAAGTTATATAGCCGCCGCTGTGAACTTTCTAAACAGAAATTAGATTCGCTATTTATTTCTTCCCAATACGAAGTAGTTATACGAGATACTTTCTTTAAATTTTTAACTTTGTACAATCAGAATTCTCGGAAACAGTCGCTTATAGTGAAATTTACAATTTTGTGAATTTTTTGGCCTGTTCTCAAGAAGATAAGATACTTAGTATGTTATAATTTCAAGTTATTATAAAAATGGATGTATTAACAAAAAGACAATTAGAAAAGTTTTGAATTATCCCGGAAAAACGAATTAGTCTCCAATGCTCTTAAGTGCAAATCGTCTATGTAGAAACTCGTTTAACACAAGACTCGGAACTCGGTTAAATAGCAACTCGTCTAAGTTGCACGTAGTCTATCTACCTTTTTTCAGTGATAATAGTTTAATCGAATCTCGACTAATTACAAAATATTTGAAACACGTAAATAATTTCCAAAAAATCCTATTGCCAGTTTTAACGCGCAATAAAAAAATAATTTAAAATTCCTGAAAAAACAATTTGCTTTCCCAAATTTGGGGCAATTTTCGGCCCGCCCGGTATACGGGGGTGTTTATCAGGGTGTCGACCCTTGTCAACGAAGCCTGCACCCCGCTGTCTAGCTTCAACCTGGTACCCTGGTGCAAATGAGTCGCGTCGGCACACACAAAGTTTTGACAACTCGTTGACGCCTATGTTATCTTCGATAAGTTATTATATCAAGTATCTTTGGAAAGTTTTGCATTGGTACCTTCTTATTATTAGAAAGATTTTCACAATCTATTTATATGACGATCCATCATTGCTTGGTTTTGATCAAGCCTCAATAAAGTTAAAATAAAGTCGTCGTTAAAACGGGTACCTTCTTAAATAAGTAGTTTTTAATTGTTCAACTTTGAGTAGTATGAAAAGTATTTGAAATTCCAAAAAAAGAACGTTTTTTTCGCAATGTTAGGATTATTCCCAAACTTTTGGTGTAATTTTCTGCCTGCCCGGACATACAGGGTGTTTAATCAGGGTGCCGACCCTTATCACCGTGTCCGTACACGATGTTTTGCCTGCGACCTGGTACTTACACAGTACCACAGAATTAATAATAGTATTACATATTATAGTATTACGTATAATGTTTCGTTTGTAGTAGTACTAGGTATATATGCTGCTCCGTTTGTATGAAGAGCCATACCTGTGACAGTACACTGGTTGAGACAAGTTCCGATACGACCGAAGTTTTGACAACTCATGCCGCTTAATTGACAGCTATGTTACCTTCAAAAAGTTTCGATAAATTCTTTGGAAAGTTATACTTAATGGTTTCACAAGATATTTATAAACCGACTTCCAAAAAGGAGGAGGTTATCAATTCGTCGCGATCTTATATTTATTTTTTAAGTATGTTCACCGATACTTCGAGGTCACCTAGACCGATTTGGAAAATTCTTTTTGTGATCGAAAGGGTATACTTATCAGGTAGTTCCATACTTATCAGGTAGTTTTATCAAAACCGATTGTGTAGTTTGGACGATGAAGTCGGTTTACTGAATACCTGGCTTATTTTGCCGTAATTTAATGTGATAAACGAATAGAAAATATAAAGATTCATTATAATAACACGTCTTTATCCCTAACGAGGAAGGTAGTCGGAACCCAGAGCTGTAAGACCAAACGATCAAATGTTATGTTAGTCAAACATTGGTCGGACAATAATAGTACATATCAAATGTTATGTCGGTCATAAGTCTGCCGGACATCTAGCGTTTGCTCAAACCTATCAATGGATTGGTTCTGGTCTACCCTGGGTTCTGGGTTGCAGAGATCAGACTGCAGTCGCTCTGAGTAAAAACCAGTAACCCGAGCTCTGAAGCGTTACCGCTGAGGATGCAACCGGGAATACGTGAGGATGATGATGAAGTCTAATTACCTTTATATTTTGTTGAAAATATAGCCAACTCAGATACATGTTATTTTTAACTGTAAGTTGTATCACAAAATACAAAATATCTTCATACCCCATTGTTCCAGCGTTTTATAGCTATATAATTTTCTTTGTAGATAATGAATTCCAAAGGAAAGGCTAACGGGATTGTTCGCTCAAACATGCCGGTGGGCGCAAAACGAGGATAATTATGAAAGAAAAATACTTGGCAATCTCGACATTCATTAGCAAACTCTTTTTATTTGTGCGGATTATTTGCTGGGGCTTCAATGCTCTTTCATTTCCTTTTAAAGAATCATGAAAAGTACGCACTGGTTAAAAGTAGGAGATAGAATATTTCTTTGCAACAGCAATTATTATAATTATGACCTAATTTTATTATTGCACGTTTTTTCTTTCATAGTTGTAGCTGTATTTTCATTAAATAGCTCTATTAAAAATGAGCATTTTGTCTGATGAATTGCAGCGTCAAAACCCACGTTCTAATATTTATGAATTAGATAATTTTATCTTATAAATTATTCGGTACAGGTAAACAATAAAATGTCACAAAATAGTGCTACTTTTTATTGATCTTATCCATTTTCAGCTTGATTTTAGATTGATTACAAAAAAGCATGACGTACACTTTTCATACAAATCTCATAGATTTTTTTTTAATTTGACTAGTTGTCGTCTAGCGGATTCTCAATCTTCAAAAATCTACGCGATGATTTCCAAATTTTGTAGCTATCATCACTAAAAAAAACCGACATTAACGCCTGACTGCACAACAAATTTTAATGATTTTCTATCTGACTAATATGCTCTTTCAAACAAAAAACAATATTCTAAATTGGTCCAGCCATCTTTGAGTAATCGGAGAACTTACATAAAAAAACAGTACCTGGGTGACCGAGCTTTGCTCGGTTACATCTCAAACATTAACTAAATTTTGTTTAAACTTGTCTAAATACAATACAAAATAAAAAATTATATATAAACATGAACATAAAAAAAACATAAGTAAGTCACCGAGTGGGATTCGAACCCGTAACACTCTTTCTAGCGGTCCGCAATAGTCCTCATCTTAAACCGCAGAGCTAAACGGATGGCGGCCGGCGCGAAGAAATTAGCGACCATATTCTACGTGGAAAGAAAAATTCATGAAAACTCGAAAACACGCGTTTTCCCAAACATAAGAATAATCTAGATCGATTATTTACCCCCGAAAACCCCCATATACAGTTTTCAGCAAAATCGTTAGAGCCGTTTTCGAGATCACAGAAATTTATAAATATATAAATAAATAAATATACGAGAATTGCTCGTTTAAAGGTATAAGATATATTGGAATTGATACTCTCCTCCTTATTTGAAGTCGGTTAAAACCCCACACAAACTCCTACCCATCCTTGTGTTCATATTAACTTTTCGAAGTGAAGCTTATTATTTCGGATGTGTTCGCCTGAAATGTTTGATAAGCAAACAAATGGAAACGTCAGTTTACTATTCCGTCATTTGTCGACACAAACAAGAAAATTGTTTGATAAGCCTTCGTATAGTTCCAACATTAACCTGACATTGGTACACAGGGCAACCGATCAAACGTTACAGCGGGAGCGCATTTCAGCACTGGCGCCCCGGGCCTTTATTATGCCGCCCCCCGCTCTTGCAAATACAATGGGCAAGTTGGGCAGTCTAACTAAAACTAACTAAAAAAATTGAGAAATGAGATGGAGAAACTTATTTTAGTTAAAATATGTTTTGTCCTCTTTTCTATATTTGACATGGCAAGAATAAAACAAAACATATTTTGACTAAAATAGTTAGTCAAAATATGTTTTGTCATATTATGACTAAAATAGTTAGTCATATTATGACTAAAATAGTTAGTCAAAATATGTTTTGTTTTATTCTTGCAATGTCAAATATAGAAAAGAGGACAAAATATATTTTAACTAAAATAAGTTTAGCAAACGTTCGTTAATTTTTAAAAACATGAGGGTAAGCCTAACTTGTCTATGATACAATAGAGCGACAGATTACATGGGTGATGTGAAACGGGTTTTTCCTTGTTCCTCTCAGTTTTAGATGGTTATTATTGTGATCTGTGTGACATAGGAGGCCAATGGCTCGTGTCCGTTATCGGTAGACATCGTTTACGACACATGATACTGACCACTAACATTAATAAAAAAAGTTTATGGGTAACAGATACGCGGTTTTCTTACACTTTTAATATTTTTGGCTGCTTCTCACACGTGAAGCACCCCTTACCGCTACGCCGCCCTGGACACCATACGCCAGGTATTGTCGGTCATTTTAAGAGTCCGGCGTCCCTAGACTTCTCCATACAAACGTAGTACACGTTTAATTTTGAAACCACATGTCAGATTCCGGTAAAAATTGGTAATTGTAAAGAAATTGCAATTATCTAGGGTTATATTGGGTTTCCTATAGTAAAATTATGAACTGGAAAGAAAATATAACGATTTAGAAGTTTCCCATACTAATGGTCAAAAATGATATAAAACACTATATTCTATTTCAAGTTCATATTTTTATTGTAGGAAACTTAATATAAACCTAGATAATTGCAATATCTTTGAAATTACAAAATTTTGCCCAAATCGGACATGTCGTTTTGAAATAAAACGTAGACTACGTTTGTATGGAAAGTTGTATTTTGGTCTAGGGTCGGGGGACCCTTAAATTGACGATATATTTTAGAGTTTTAATGTCTTTGGTATGCGGCCCAGGGTACAGAACATGTAAATATTTGATGACTATTGACCTGTGCTATTGACGGACAGTTCGGACGTGTGACGAGAAGCACGTTGGGCCCTCACCTTTTATTGTGAATTTGGGAGCTACTGACATTTTTTAAAAAACATATATTCCCTTTTAGGCCAGTATAAAAGTAAAAGAAAAATATACTAATTTGATTTTGCCCTCTTTTTGGCTTTTACAGCTTTAGGACCAGTATCAGAGAAATAGGTGATCAGTACTGAGATAGCGAAATAGATAAATACATTATTCCGTCTTTATTCTTGTCAGTACCTTGGCGACCGAGCTTTGCTCGGTTACATCTCAAACAATAACTACATTTTTTTAAACTTGTCTAAAAACAATACAAAATAAAAAATGATATATAAATTTGAACATAAAAAAAAACAAAAGTAAGTCACCGAGTAAGATTCGAACCCGTAACACTCTTTCTAGCGGTCAGCATCATAAACCGCTGAGCCAAAATGGATGGCGGCCGGAGCGACGAAATTAGCGATCATATTCTGCGTGGAAAGAAAAACGCATGAAAACTCGAAAACACGCGTTTTCCCAAACATAAGACTAATCTAGATCGATTGTTTACCCCAGAAAACTCCCAAATACCAATTTTCAGCGAAATCGTTAGAGCCGTTTTCGAGATCACAGAAATTTATAAATAGGTACATAAATAAATATACAAGAATTGCTCGTTTAAAGGTATAAGATAAATAAATAAAAACACAGATTGAGCTAGCCCCAAAGTAAGTTCGAGACTTGTGTTACTGACCTAACGACACTATATTCAATAACCAATAAATATGTAGATAAAAATCCAAGACCCAGGTCATGGATGGCGGTATCCTATTAGATCCAACCCAATGGTAGCCTGATGGATAAGGCCAATAGAATATTTAAGTTGGAACATGACCCAAATCGGTCAATAGGTTGGTATGGGGTATAGGTTTATTTCTTACTAAGAGGGTTGTCAGTTCAGGGCGAAGTAATACTTTCAGTGCTTGCAGTAAAAGCATAAAAAAATACAAGTTAATTTGCCACGCAAATAAAAAAAACACAGACTTTTAAAAGTTTAAAATGTAAACGCCATCTAGTGATGAGCGGAGGAACTAAATAGTAGAACTAATACCTGTAGCGCCATCTATTATTTGCCAAAACTACAAAAACCCCGACTTTTGAGCAATTTTAAACGGCCGAACCGATTTTCATCAACCATAGCTAAGAACCACCACAAGGGAACTTGCTTTTACGTAAAAAAAGTCCATCCGTTCCAGCGCTTAACATTAGCATCAAACTTTTAACACTCAAGCTTTCAATCAATCAATCTTTTTTTATTTATTTATTCAGTAAAGAGAAAAATATTAGGTATAACTGTAAAGAAAAGTAGTGTTAGAAGGCATAAGGCACTGTGGCTAAGTGGGAAAAGTCGTTAGGTCTATTATACCCGAAAATTCCCAATTTACTCCTCGGGGACCACGATTAACCTGATTAGGGGAACATGCCAATAGACTTAGTGCGTTTATGGTTTATTCACTTACTAAAATTAAATATTGTGCCAATCGAGCTTTGACTCGTAAGGTTCCGTAGGTACTGAACATACAGTAGGTTTAAAAACCTTAAGTAACTTCAAACATTTTGAAACGGTAGGTATTTAATTTTTTTAGGATTTTTTTGCGATTTCAGGGATGGGAGAAACCGATAAATGGAACCTACACAAGCTACCCAAAATTATCTTAACGGATCGGACAGGGTTTTCTTCTGTATAATCATAATACATAGTCGATTTTTTATGATTTTACTATTTTTTTATTTCTTTTATATTTCAAGATTTCAGACTTACTTGCCGAGGCGGCCGAGTCTTACCAAGTCTCGTTGATACTCTTTGGGTACGGTACTAAGTATATAGTATGTAAATTAACAAAGTGAAAAAAAAAATCGATTCATTTGGTTTTATAAAAACACTCTTTACACTATAATAAGTACTCTACTGTTACTCAATAGCTACACAATAAAATCATAGTAATCTTGAATCTTCATTTGTACGGTTGTGAATATTAAAATGTATCGATATATTTATTGTGCAGTCTTTCGTCCAATGTGTTCGGCTTTTATTTAACAAGAATAAATGTTTTCAGTTTCAAGCCACGAAATATGGTTCCCAAGAGACTTGAGGTGCTGTTAGAAATGTTGATTTTTTCTGAATGAAAAATTGAAGTTGAAAAATTGAAATTCAACGTTTATGTTATGCTTATGATGAATCCCAAAACTTTTGATCATACTTAGTTAAAGTTTTGTTTATATAACCAGATGTGTTAGTACTTAAATAGATAAATGTTAACATTTACCTGAGTCTCATTATTTTGGTAACTATTCTAAAATGAAACTAACATCAAATCTTCGAAATTCACTGTTTTTTAATTTTTCCTTTGTATAGGCGTAATAGTCTACCTAGATGCCAAATATCACCTTTCCACGTCATATGAAAGTATGTTATCATCTTAATCATGGGTGAATCAATGATATTTTTCCGGTTTATGAAACGTTCTTATATTTATAACTAAAATGTATCTGCTAAAATTCATATGGTCAAAAGTAGCTCTAAATGGTTTGTGTACACACGGCTGCTGCGTCGTTAGTTCCCTTCTTTGAACTTTGCATTGACTCGCTGCCGCGTGTCTAGTCTATATAATTGACCAATCGAGCGAAGCGTCTGCAGTGCGAGTCCTAGTACAGCATAAACTGGCAGAAAAGACAAAATTGTTTTTCTTTTCCCTACTTCGTATTTCCTTATGGTTCCTTGCAGAATGGCTGCCTGTTGCCATGTCGACACGTATTACGTGTTTCATTACTCTGCGCGACTTTAGTGACATTCATTGCTGAAAGCTAAGCCTGGATGACTTGCTGCCATGACATCAGACAGCAGAAACATAATTCTCATATGAGAACGTAATAAAAACGTTTTATGAATATGAAATAACCGGCCAAGTTCTAGTCGGTCTCGCGCACGGAGGATTCCGTAGCATTATCTTTATAAAATCTCGTTTTTCGTGTTGTATGAGAGCCTCACTTAAATATTTATTTTATTCTGTTTTTAGTATTGCTTGTTATATTGGCAAAAGAAATTTGACTTTGAAAACAAATAAAAAAAAGTTTGTCCCATATTAATTTGATGAAGATATGATAAAGAACTTTTGAGACATGAAAGAAACTCCTAAAAGAAAATGAAGTCGGTTGGTTTTTATGTTAAAAATGTAATTATGTAGTCTGGACCCATAATCTGTTAGGGTGACGTGAACTTGAAACGCCTGAAGAAAGTTCATAATTACCGAAACTCCAACAGATATTGGTGTCCTTTTTGTACAATAAAGAATTTACATACATACATAAAGATACGTTAAAAGATATTATTATTTACTTTTTAAACAGATGAAGAATTAAAGCCTGCTTTATCTACCAGATGACGACAAGTCAATATATAGCAGAAAAATACGAAGATAATTCATATATACTTCAACTTCAAATGATTTTGCGTCTTTGTTGTAGTTTTTTTCTTAGTTATAATTTAATTTAATTTATTTTGATACAAAATCATTTGTGTTGAAATACAGATTACAATACAACAATGATTATAAAACAGATAAATATTTCGATTACAGTAAAAACAAATAAAAGAGATTTATTTTAGAATAATGTCACACCAACAATCTAAATTAAGAATTCTTCCAACACTTGTCCAGCAGAAATACTTTTAGTTTGCCCTTGAATTCAGCTTTGCATTAAAGTCTATTTTAAAGAATACAGATTTATGATATAATAGGATATAATATATAGAAGATACAATAGGTCGCATCCTTGGGCAAAAGCTTCTCTTTTATGTTTCCACTTTCGTGGTCCCTAGACGTGATCTGCTACTCTTCTTCAAACTGTGTAAGGTCTTCCGCCCATCTTTTTCTTAGTCTTCCTCTCTTTCTTTGACCGTCCGAAGCCCAGTTCGTGATTATATTGTTGTAAATAAATGTGAAAATCATGAAACATCGGGAAAAGCGTGAAATCGCTATATTATCATGATAAACCACATTATATTCCCTGACACTGCATTTGCATGATATGTTAATTACCATCCATTTACATTAATTGACATACAGTATCTGATTATTGTTAACATTTATTGTAAAATGTTGGCTTTGAAAGGTTTTAGGTATTTATATTGCCTTCCTACGAAACGTGTAGAAATTACATTTCTAAATTCAATTTTTTAATTCTAGTCACATTCCTCCTTCATCATTCTGACTCATTCCTCTTTCACTTCTGATACTAATAACATATAAGTACTTGTTATTGCTTGTATACCTAATCAGTTCTATTGTAGCATAAAAAATATCCTCTTCTTCTATTTATTTCTTCGTTCTCTTGCTCTACGAAGAGAAGAGTGAATAGGTATTACTTGAGTATGCGTGATCCATCACAGACCGTTACGTCGCCTTCCACCAAGTGATAAGCGGTCAAACGCTACTAAGTTTTAAATAAAAATAAAAAAGACCTCTACTATACTCATTTCATGTGCGAACACACCTTTACTGAGCTGGGGCAGCTGGAGTTCCCACTAGTTCTCAAGATTGCTCATAACAAAAGAATGTTACAAGCAATGTACATTAATTTACGTATTCTAACGGGACTTAGCACGAACCTTTTTTGTTATCATTTTTATTTAGACAGGCACATTTATATACTGCGACTCCAAAGGGGAAAACAAGATTAAACTTTACAAACACTGAGCTTTTAGTAATCGTTTTGTTTTGTCAATTAAAATAAAAGTTTAGACGAAGCTGAGATTCTGAGAGGATTTGCGCAATTAGGTAATGCGTTTAAAACAATATCACACTTACAACTTATTTACAAAATAAAACCTGCATTCCTTTAAATAGTTTTATATTATTAGATACAGATATTATTAACTATACAATACTAATCAAATTCAATTCGTTCCATGTCATTTCCATGCTCCATTTTATGGGATTTGTTTGAAATAAAAAAGTGTTACATGCTTTTTTAGACTCAAATTCTCTTAAAATTAGATTTTCGGTATCAATAAATCTAAAATCTTATTGAAAATGGTTGTATTCTAAGATTAACAAGAAGAGAGTAATGAATAGATGGGAATTTTCTTTTCATCTCTTGTAAACATCCGTGATCTTGTAAACAGATTGTTTCAATACCGTCTAGATTAGCGTCTATTTATTAAAAATGAATTTATATAATGAATTAATTATAAAAGGTCGGTTGATTGAGCTTTTCATAATTTAAATGAAGTTTTCAATTTAGTATTTATTTTATCAGACCCATTTGGCTAGCAATCTGATATTTTCCAGATTTTGATAACCGTAGCTTTTAGATATTTAGGTATACTTATCACATAAAGTACAAGTATTAATACGTGATAGGGTAGCATAAATAAACCTACCTCTTCTTCTTATCGTGTGTGTTAGTGACTAACACTAGTGTCAGAGTTTTTAAACCGCCTTAAAGGCCCCTGACATGGTTTTAGGTAACGACCAATGTTAAAGACAGTGACCGGGACCGACGGCTTAACGTGCCCTCCGAAGCACAGATCATCTTATTTATCAGACAATCAGGTGATCAGCCTGCAATGTCCTAACTAAACTAGGACAACACAAAGTCGTTGCCCCCGCCGGGAATCGAACCCGCGACCTCCGGGTATGAGCCGAACGCTCTAACCACTAAACCACGGAGGCAGTCACTACCTCTAACATGAATTGTTGTATTGTATTTTCATCATAAAACAACTCAACCTTTTATTTCAACCCGAATTCTAACATTCACCGCGATCCCCGAAACTTTACTAAAACAATGCTTAAAATCATAAGCGCCTACCTAATACTTCGCATCAGTAACTGGCAGTTGGAGGCCATATTAGTTCGGCTATAGATAGGCTAAGTTAATCTCATTTAGCTAATAAACCACCTCGAACAGCCGACCCGAATACATCGTGAATCAATAAGGACGTAGACTACAATCCGATAGATGACAAGTCAAATCAGACACATTTTCAGGTAATTATTCAAAGACGCCTGGATTAAAGGAATCCTTTTTCTGCTTGAAAGAATAAACTAGTGAGATGGTCCCATAGATTTTATCGGTCGTGCAATTTGAGGTGAAGACGGTTTTTTAAACGACAAAACGAACCCTTCCCATAGGATTTGTATGAAATACAAAAGTGTTAAGTCGTGCCTTTTTGAAGTCAAATAGCGCTCTTTTATCCGTTTTTCTGAAATATTTGTTGAAAATGTAATGATCATGGAATAATATGTACTGCGTGTAATGATCAATGTAAAGTGACACTATTTCGTGACGTTTTATTTATTTATTATATAAACTGTATCCGTGGTGTAGTGGTTAGAGCGTTCGGCTCATACCCGGAGGTCCGGGGTTCGATTCCCGGCGGGGGCAACGACTTTGTGTTCTTGTCCTAGTTTGGTTAGGACATTGCAGGCTGATCACCTGATTGTCTAATAAGTAAGATGATCCGTGCTTCGAAGGCCACGTTAAGCCGTCGGTCCCGGTCACTGTCTTTGACATTGGTCGTTACCTAAAACCATGTCAGAGGCCTTTAAGGCGGTTTAAAAACTCTGACACTAGTGTTAGTCACTAACACACACGATAAGAAGAAGAAGATTTATTTATTTTTTATTTATCGAGGAGCTCGGTGGCCCGGCTAGAGTGCGCATAACTAGCGTTTTCGCAAGTTCAACGACACGGGGCGAGGTCCGCACTTGGATGGGTGACCACAAGTTACATATAAATATCTCGAGATCTGCCATATTTCCTGCAGTTGGTCCCGCCAGCTTGGTAATCTGACAACAGTGTTGGTCACTTACAAACACGAAAATCAAACGAGCATAGTAGACATGAAGATGGAAAATTGGTTGTGATTCTCGCCTGTTTCCTAGATCGAATTTTACGATTTGCTTGGGAAGTCAAGCAGCTGGTACATTCTAAGATTTTCGTTTTCTCCCAGACCATTATAGCAGGTTCTTGGTGATAACTCGCTCATATTCAAAACACTTGTGACGCCTTGTCTCATTTACACCGTCATTACCATGCACATACTCGTACAGTCATTACCATAATACGAGCGTGATCCAATAAGAGCCAGGCGTTGTTTTAGTCAAGATCTCTTTAGGATAACTTGACAAAATCTTATAGCAACATAAATTTACATAACGGGGTTATATATATGTGAACACAACACAACAGTAGTTCTGAAATCCATCCGCATTCATCCATAGCAGCCTTTATGTTATCCTTTCAGAACATAGGCCTCCTCCATATCTTTAGTTCGGAAATATATTTATTTAATTTCCCGTAATGTAGAATTGTATCTACTGGTATTTGTTCTGATAAATATATTTGATTTTCAATTTTTCCGGTAAAACGTACTATTACAACAGGGCATACAAAGTCTAGGGTCGCAAGAGCCAAATTAAGCATATGTCATTTGGGATGATATAAGGATTCTAAGGAAATCTCAAACATTCAAGTCTGTTCAGGCATTTCCATGTTATGAAGAAACGAATAAAAAACTCACTTAGATACATCAAAAACATTACCCTTTTTTTGGAGCAGTTATATGATAATAAATCTCCGCTCAAATCCGGTTGTGCCCAGTCCACTACTCTATTAAAATACTCAGAATAACGGCAAGGCAAAATAATCTTTGAGAACGCAGGGGCCCACGACATCAAACACAAAATTGAGTAATGAATAACCTTCTATGAATGGGGTTTTTTGCGGGTTTAAAAATTATAATGGACTGTTCAATGGTTATTTCGTTTCGCCGTACCATCTATAACACTTTATTTTGCTTTATGATTTCTAAATATCTTGGCGTGGCTTTTATATCGGTGAGTTATGTAATGTTTGACGATACGCGCACGCCTGACTCATACTAGCACATCTTGAAATTTTTGAAATTTGTTGCAGAAAATTTGGGTCCTATGTACCTATCACCGACAAGAGCCCAGCTCTTAAATATAAGAAGAAGAAGAAGTACCTATCACACATCAACACACAACTCAAATTCTTATTATATATATTCATCGTCATTTTGGAAAACTCAAACTGCATTTACCGAAATCCACACGCACTCGCCTTGCTTCCGCCTTGCGCCCGCCTCGCGCCCGCCCGTAGCTCGCCCCAACTGGACTTCGGTACATGCAAATTGAGTTGTGTCGATGTGTGACAGCCTGATAGCACAAACAGACGTAACAAATTTCAAAGTGGGCTAGGTGGCTAGTGGGCTAGGCGTGCGCTTGGCGTGCAAGTTTAATCTGAACGCGCCTTAAGTAAATGGTAATTATGATGTAGATGAGATGGAAAGCCAAAGTCATTTGAGACTTATGAGATCGTAAATTGGAGGAACGCTGCTTACAAAAAGCAATAATGGTTTCTACCTCAATAAAACAAAATCCGTCTTATAAGATTTTTTGAAATGTTGTAAAAATAATGAGAAACTAGATCTGTACGTTTTTTTATTTTATTTAATAAACGTTGTGTTTGATTTAATTCAACAACATTCGTTATTTCTTCAACCTTATTTTTTAGGGTTCCGTACCCAAAGGGTAAAAACAGGACCCTATTACTAAGACTTCGCTGTCTGTCCGTCTGTCCGTCTGTCTGTCTGTCTGTTACCAGGCTGTATCTCAAGAACCGTGATAGCTAGACAGTTGAAATTTTCACAAATTATGTTTTTCTGTTGCCGTTATAACAACAAATACTAAAAACCAAATAAAATAAATATTTAAGGGGGGCTCCCATACAACAAACGCGATTTTTGTAGATAATGGTACGGAACCCTTCGTGCGCGAGTCCGACTCGCACTTGACCGGTTATTTATTATACGTATATCATTTTTACGGAATGCCTGTGTAAGGGGGGCACAAACAACTATGAAACCGTAACTATCTAACAACTAGCTTCTTCCGCTGCTGAAGTGTACACACAAATAATAAAACTACTAGTTATATGAAAATGGGGGCTTCTGTCCTATTCAAATGCCTATTAGTCTTATCTTTATTAAAGGAAGGGACATCACAACGCGTCTCATCGAGGCAACTGGTGACATGAGGGCTGGTAGCTTTTTGCTCTACGAATAAGTCTCGTTATCCAGCGAGGGAATGCTGCCAGCATACTGGGTACGTTGCCTCGATGAGGAGCGTTGGAAGATATATTTAATTGATAGGAAAATGTATTTTATAATTTTTGTTTTGAATAAACGTTACATAATTGTTTAAGGCACAAAAACATGCAAAAGTTAGCATGTTTTCACTAAATATAGGATAGAAAGAATGGTAATAAAAGGTGCCTAAGTAAGAAAATATGGAAAACTCAGTGAATGCTTATCTCGATTAACTTGATGGAAAAATTTGCGCACAGAAAAATATAACTTCATATCATCATCAGATCTTTTGTCTCCACTGCAGAAGCACGACCCTCTTTGTACTATCAAAGCCACACCTGGCTAGAGCAGCCAGAGGACTTGGCCTACACTCTCCTCGTTGGCCAGACGGGTTGAAGGTGTTATTGATGTTTATAAGCTTTGTTTAGCTTGTATTTCCTAAGTCGCCTTATACGACATCCACGAGAGGACTTGGAGTGAGCTAGTCCTAGTAGTCCTACAAAGTTTGTTCCACCAGTAGGACTACTGGGATATTTCGTCCCAATAGAACTATGGCCCTATTCTACTGTGCCAGAAACCACACGGCAGTATATCTTCTTATATTCCTGTATTAATATCTGTATCAAACCTATTTTTACATTTTACATTTATTTAACACTATATTAAGAGAGACCCGATCCCTCGCTCCAAAGAATTCCTACTATTTCTCACTTAATAACTCAACATTCCTAAACCGATGGAACAGTCGAGTTAATAGTGTAATCGAATTTGGACTAACGCAAATTAGTCGACGCGATCTAACGGCAGCGTTGAGCGGTATTTGCGGGGACTAATTAATGTGGCGTTGTCTTGACGTGTGTCTAACCAGGTCTAACCACATGAAGTGACGTGATGTGTGGCTAAAGTTTGTAACGATGTTGCATTAAAACTTCACCCTGCATGTTACAACCCACCTCATTTCTTCATCATCTCATTCTGCCTACCTATCATATGATATTTTATTTCTAATTCAGTTTTTAAATTCTTTTTCTGTATAATTCTTCTTTTAAAACTTCTGAAACTGATAGCACATTCAGAATACATACTTACTTGTTAATAGGCTATTTTACTGTGTATGTTTTGTGGTTAATATTATACAAATGAAAAGATTTTTTTTTGAAAACTGCTAGAAAATTGGTTAATGAATGAAGTAGTAATTAACATTTTAAATAGAGTGGGAAAGTGGTGGGGACATCTCACTATCTCATAACACCCTCCAATAGTTTCTAAGGCGTTGGATATTTGTTACGTTAGTAATTATATTATCTTTGATTCTGTGTTATGTCTCATGCTCTTAGCTACTGTACTTTACCTCATCTTATGTAGGAGCTCGCCTAGCTAAATATACTAACAGGTTGAGTTCCCACAAGTTTGAGCACACTAGCAAAGTTGTGCCTCATTGTTCGATATGACGTGAAAGGCCACTGTTTACCATCGCACGTCACGTCTCGACAGGGCGCATCTTATTCATCATCCCACCTTGCCACCAAAAGTCCTACAGTACGGTTGTTGACAAATTTTCTTTCGTGCTAATTCGTTCGTGAAACTAAATAATGTAGCGATGTGTTGATGTCGGTCTAACTAGGTCTAACCGCACGAGGTGACGTGTTGTGTGGCTACAGTTTGTGTATACCTGAATCGTTCGATATAACATCAATTCACATTCTACCATCTAACGCCATTAATTGGGAATTAAGGGATCTCACGAAAATTTACAAGTTGCATGGGGGGAGTCTGCTCCTACCGTTACTTATTGGTGTCGTGAATTTAAACGTGGTCGAGAGAACCTAGCTGACATACCATGACCTCTATATTCTGTTTCTTAATTTTATCAAAAATTCTCGGAACAACCCTTATAAAGAGAACCCTTAAAAGATCAAGAACATCTTTAAGTAGTGTGCAGTTGTTATTTATGTAGTAAACGTTGGAAAGGTTCTTAGGGTTAAACTATCTGTAGCATAGATTTAGTAAAAAATTGTAGGTCCATGATTTGTAGAGAAATTAAAACAACTATTATAATAAGACCTAGGATATTTGTCTTTAACTGTTTGCCTCACTTCGCCGACTCATGGCAAGAAAAGCACAGTCAGTAAAACAGGGGTATTAACATAAAACGGCCGAGATTGGACCCCCTCAGCCGTGAACCGACGTTCGGATGGTTTCACGAAGCCTTTCATTTATCTGCCAACGGTACGTGGAACGGAACGTTACTGTAATCTTTCCCTTTGTGTAGTATTATCTCTGCTGAATATTTTTTCTCGTAAAAATTGGATTTTTGATTGTGACGTATTTTTGTTGCTGTCGTTTTGGATTCTACGTTGATATTTAAACGTTGTGAGGAAAATGGTGAAAAGGTTGTATTTATAGTGAAGTCGTAGGAGGAAACTTTTAATGACTACTACGTAAATATATCTTAAAATTTTTCATTTTTTCTATGAATCTAATGGTCGATACATAATAAGATAACATTTGTCAAAATTTATGAATGATACAGAATATCATAGAAGCTATTGTGTGCGATGTCCGATAGAGTCCCAGAGTCCTAATGCTTCTTTGTTTGAAAACTAAAATTGAGTAAAAATATATTCGATTAAGAAGGTTAAGTGATTCATATTTCGCGCAGATAATTCCAATAGCCATTTAACGCAAGAATGCAGTCAGTGATCTTGGCTATGTCACATGAACCACATTTAGGTTTTAGGCAATAACCTCTATATTATTATCTCTTTACTCAGGACAAATTCAGAGCACGCTACGCAAATATGTTAACTATGTAAATTATTCGATAATAGTAACCTGAATTCTGAATAACTCCACGTGAGTATGTGAGGCGTGCCGCGTGACGGCGTCTGAAAAGATATCCCGCTATTTGGCAGCCATTATTTGCTGGCACGTATCGTGTGCGAAGTTCCGCTATAACTCGATTTTTTACGGCTTTTTGGCTTTTAGGTAATGTAGCCGTCAAAAAAATAACTGGCTTTTACAAAACGGACCATCCTTTGCAATCTGAAGCTTGCCTATGGCAGTTGTATCAGGTAGGGGTTCGTATTCGATGAAAAGTCCACTTTGAATGATATTAAAAACGTACTCGTATATGCCGTGTGGTTTCCGGAAAAGTAGAATAGGGCCTCCAAGATTTTGATGACTTGGAGACCGTAGAAGGCGACTTAGAAAATACAAGCTAAACAAAGCTTATAAACATCAGTGAGACCTCTCCAACCCTGGCAATTCTTTTGACTGTTCTGGCCAAGTTTGGCTCTGGCAGTACAAAGAGGGTCGTGCTCCTGCAATGGAGACAAAAAGACCTGATGATGATGAAAACGTATATTGTCCTATGAAATACGGTAAGAAAAATACACTAATATATCGTGCTTGTCATAATTATAATTCACTGTTTAATGACCTTGATATATTTATGTTGTCCATTGGTTTGTATAAAAGGGGTATTAGGTCGCTGAGTGCTGACATTTAAAATTAATTTGTAACTAATATGTAATTTTCGGTTAAAATTTAGTTTTTAGACTACCCAATTCTTATTTTTTCTTTTTTGATTTGTTAACACTCTGTTCGGTATTTTCTGTATAACTTATAGGAGGAAACTTGATTGGTTTTTGCATTATTTAAGTTAATTACTGTTGAAAATTTATGTAACTGTTTGTTTCCCAAATAAAGTAAAATAAAAAAAAAAAAAAGACACTATAACACAGGAATTCAAATAAAAACAGTGTGCAACGCAGTGTGGTGTCACTTTCTAAGAAGTTCGTTAACTTCTTAGAAAGTGACACCACACTGCGTCAGGCGGCACAGACTTGTCAGGCGCGGCTCGCGCGGCGGTTGGTCAGTGATATCACACTACCTTACATTTTGAGCAAAAGTAAAACTTACTAAATATAAAGGACAATTAGAAGTCAATGAGCGTGTCGCCTACAGCAGAGAAGGGGAAGAATATTATGTTACGTAACCAAGACGTAACATTCCTAGTCGTAGACGATTATTGTGGCAAAGGCTTCCATGGTACAAACTTTCAGATTATTTCGAGATTCGGGGCAAAGCTTCGCTTTTACAAGTATTTTTCGGCTTCTCTTTAGCTTTTAGAAGTCAAAAGAAATCACAAAATGGATGATCCGTTTGCATTTTGCGGCTTGCATATTGCAGGTGTAGGAATAAATTCTGACGTTAGTACTAATATGTGGAGTTTTTGGTATTAGCCGTTCTTAAAAGATAGTGTTAGTTTTTTAATAATGTTACGAAACTGATGTCCAAAGTTTTACTTTTCGTATTTCGATATATATTCCTTGGGGAAAGTTGTTCAGTATCACGGACTGAATTCATACCATTAAAATACTTTTAGTGTATTTTCGTAGAAACTGGTGAGCAATTTCGTAAAATAAAAGACTTGACATTTTGTATATACAAACGTGGGAAGGACTTACCCGTAGTATATCGAACCACGTTGCCATACAAATTGGCCGGGCGGCTGCACACTTTTGTGTGGAAATGCCGAAATTGTAATTTTTAACAGTTATTTTCATTTCATTATTACGGGCTATTACGGGTCTGTCCCTTCCACTTTGTATACAAACAAAGTATCTAGTTGGTTCGATTGCGACATCGAATATTGTGGTTCTGACTCACACTTAACGGCCCTTCGTCGTGACAATGGGCTATTTTTAGCAATAAGCGATTGAGTTAAGACCGACCTTGTTAAAAACTCTCTGGGGTTGCGACGGGTTTCTCTGCAACCTCAGAAGGGAAATAAATGTTACCGTGGCGTAAATTAAAGAAAGTAGGGAATTGACAACTTACTGCTAAATCTGTTTTTTTAATATATACATTAAATCATGTATAAGAAATGTTATTTATAAATTTTAGCGTGCCTTAAGTATTAAGATTTGATTTATCTTAAAATCCTTTTTTTGCATGATTTGAACTTAATATAGACAGTAAGAAAAGTGCCGATGGACACATTCTTATAAAATAAGTACTTTATAAAACTTGGTCAATGTAAAATTACTCATTAGTCTGAGTTTAGGCTAGATCGTAATATTATTAGCGTATTTCTTTACAATATAGATATACGTTAACATATGGAAAAGAAATGATTTGAACATTTGTAGCATAATAAGGCTCTCCAAGATGAAGTGGGTACAAAAATACATAATTTACAACATATCTCATTAATTTTATTGTATTTTTTTATAGCTGCCCACAAATCGAAATAAGCAAATTAAATAATAGGAATGTACACTTAACAAGATCTAAAAAGTGTTAAATAAAGATACCACACCTCGTTTGCAATTTTCTATATATGTAACATATTGTTATCTGTTACCATATACTTTAAAGTTTTGCAATACCCCTATCATTTTCCACATCACCTGTTTGGTTGACTGGTGGATAAGGCCTTAGGCTTTAAGTTTGCAATTACACTTGTATTTGTGTATGAAGTTAAATAAAAAAAGAATAAAATCTGTTTTCTTTTTAATTTGTGTCAGTATTTTTCGGCGCTCGTTCTAATTGAAGTCGCGTCACAAAACAGCCGATGGGCATCGGAAATGGAGGCGAAATTGGAAGATGCCCCGCGCATTTTAATTTCAAGATGGCGTTCACCGTCGTGTCTAACAATCACCCACTCCGATGAGCTTCGCTCAAAGCTTGTACCCAAATTAAATATTTTTATCAAAATGTTAACATACTTAGGGACCGACAATAAACGTAAAACATATTTGAAAATCGAGTGCTCAAAATTGGTTTCAAAATTGGAAAGACTGAGTCAAGGCCTGGTTAATAAAAATTGGAAGAACTGAGCAGAAACTATAAATGACTGGCAGTTAACAGTTAAAAGAGCAATCATAAAAAAGTAAAATAAACGAATGAGTTTCAATACTTCTAATCAAATTTTGAAATTGGAATCTCGGGTATCCACCGTTTCGTTCTTCGGGGGGCGTTTGGCGGCACGATAAGTGCGCGTGTGGTTGCGGCGACGCTCACCGCGGCGCGCTCCTGCGCCGCGCACGGCGCCGCAAAGCTGGGCGAGCACGCGGCCATGCTGGCGGTCGCCATATGCTGCATACTGGTGCTGCTGCTGGTCTTCATCATACTGATCATCGTGGTCGGACAGGACATGGAGGGGAAGGGCGGGTCCTAGCGGAGAAGAGGTAAGAAATAAAAGCTCTGTACACTGAGAAAAATAAATAGCTTAATCAGTTTTGCTACTTGCGATTTGGTTTGTAGATACCAAACTTTTGTTCTCATTAGCAGAACCATGTAGTTGCATGTCCCAAATTACAACTATTTATTAAAACAAATTTTAAGTACTAGTAGCCCTGAGTTCAGCAGTCGCTCGATTGGTAACGTGTAGAAAACATTTTTGCTACTAGCAACCATTCTTTTTTCTCAGTGTTTTATAGTCATTTTCGCGCTTTTAGTGGCAAGTTAGTACGAAACAACAACAGATAGTCATTCTAAGATATTAACTCTGATAAGGATTGTCTATCAAAGTATCACACTATATCACACTAATATTATAAAGGCGAAAGTTTGTGTGTGTATGTTTGTTACTTCTTTACGCGCAAACGGGTGGACTTTTGATAAAATTTTATGTGCAGAAAGCTAACATCCTTTTTTTTTTTTTTTTTTTTTTTTTGACGCGGAGAAAATCCCTTCGGATACCTTACCGGTTACGGGACACCGGTAAGGTTATGTGGTGTTACCACTAAAAACTCCGCGGTGTCACCTCTCAGCCGCTATCGGCCGGGACCGTGTGCTTCTTTATGCTCCACAGCCCCGGCGCGGCCGGCCGCTACTTAAGCGGCCCCGGATCGCCAACGGCCTCACGGCACCCTCTGCTGAATCAGAGGGGCCGGAGTAACCGCCGCCTTGGCCTCTTGGCCCAAGGACAGACGCGCTGACACGCACACGCGCCTGCCTTCCACTCCGGAGGGCTGTCCGTTGGACGATGGAATCCCGTTTCCACCGTCCAACCAGCCCTCATAATTTGGGGCCTGCGGAAGCAGGCCCTGCCCCAGTCCACCTGACGGCGACCGGGGCCCACACAGCCGGCCGCAGGGGATAGGGAGAGCGGCAACGTAACACCGACACTCCTCTTCCCCTGCGGCCCCACCGATGCCGTGCCAAGCGCCACGGCCGCGCTTGGTCGCGGAGGATAGGGCGAGCGGCAACGAAACACCGACACTCCTCTTCCCCCGCGACCCCTACCACGGCTGTGATGGTAGGGAGGTGGTCGTCACCCCCTTCCCTCACAGCCAGGCCATTCCCGCCAGGAATGGCCTCCGCCGGGCCCGGGGAGGCCTAAGCCTCAACCCGGGCAATGGGTTCCTCTTAGCTTCCCTGCGGCCGAGGCAACCGCAGGTACTGAGCCCCCCCATCGCGACAAGATGGGAACCACATCGGGGGGGAGAAAGCTAACATCCTGAATTAACAAATAGGCTACTTTTACCGCAGGTAACACCGCGGGGCGCAGCTTTGTTTAACAATATAAAATAGCACAGACGTCCCACCTCATTCTTTCACCGAGGTCACTGAGGACGAAATAGAAATAAACCTACTTTCTTATCTATTTAGATAGGAAAATAACACACACAACAGTGGCCATTAGGAAAGAATTGACATATTCGGTAAAAGCACCAAATATTTTCAGAGGCACTTGTCAACAACATGGAGTATATTTGTAAAATACCGGTGAGCTAACTAAACAATATTTTTCGTATTGGCTGGACAGTACACTTAAACTCAATATAACAGATTGTTTAAAATAAACTGACAACTAACATCACTAACGACGTAGTCCCCAAACGTTTATAATTGGATACCCACGCCACGTAACAAACGAGCGTCACATTTCGAGTTGATGTCTCTAATTGATGCCGCGGATCGATCTCACAGTATGAACACGTATGATTGATGGTATATTGTGTGTTGGTAGGAATACACCTGAAAGTTAAAAGGTCAAATGCTTGTTTACATTGTGCGTTATTCCTCGTACCTACACCGTTTGATCACATAACCGTTTATGACGTCATGACTGTAGAGGACGATTCCCCGAAATTATATGTTTGCTTTATGATGATGTTGTAGAAACACAAGACCAAGTCACGTAGAAACTGTGTATCTAAGATGATTCTGATTTTTAACATTAATGGTTTTGAATCTATGATAAATGAGTTATTATAGTATGAGACCCGACTTCTCACTGTATGTATTATACATATAAACCTTCCTTTTAAATTACTATAAGTATCTTTTGATAAAAACCGCATTTAAATCCTTTGCGTCGTCTAAATTATTTAAGCGTACATACATACATATATACACTGAGGGACAGACGGCCGGAAGTGACTTTGTTTTATGCTGTGTATTGTTTTACAGTCTTAGTTATAATATTAAAGAAGTAAACTTGCGATTTCTTTCAGTTATTTTTTTATACTGGTTTTTAACATCATCAACACAATTTTTTACGTATTAATTAAAGATTTATAACTAAAGACTTCAAACAGCTTGAAAACAACAAGGCGCCGGGCGAGGATGGAATCACAGCAGAGCTTCTGAAAGCGGGCGGAACGCCGGTACTGAAAGTCCTTCAGAGGGTCTTTAATTCCGTTCTGCTCAAGGGCGTAACGCCAGAAGCGTGGAACAGGGGCGTGGTGGTCTTGTTCTTCAAAAAGGGAGATAACACCCTATTGAAGAACTATAGGCCTATCACGCTTCTGAGTCATGTATATAAGTTGTTTTCGAGGGTCATCACGAATCGTCTCGCGAACAGGTTTGATGCCTTCCAGCCTCCCGAACAAGCTGGTTTCCGTAAAGGCTTTAGCACTATAGACCACATTCATGCGCTGCGGCAGGTTATAGAGAAGACGAGGGAGTATAACCGGCCGTTATGCTTGGGATTAGTGGACTATGAAAAAGCCTTCGATTCGATCGAAACATGGGCCGTGATTCAGTCTCTCCAGCGATGCCTTATTGACTATCGGTATATCGAAGTGTTGAAGTGCTTATACAGTAACGCCACTATGTCAGTCTGAGTACAGGAGCAGTGCACGAAGGCAATTCCACTGCATAGAGGTGTAAGACAGGGAGACGTTATATCTCCGAAGCTGTTCACCGTTGCACTGGAAGATGCCTTCAAGCTTCTGGAATGGGAAGGATTTGGCATCAACATCAATGGCGAGTAGGTATATCACTCACCTTCGATTTGCCGACGATATCGTTGTCATGGCAGATTCGATGGAAGACCTAAGTACTATGCTCAGAGACCTAAATCGAGTTTCCCAACAAGTGGGCCTTAAAATGAACATGGACAAAATGAAAGTAATGTCGAATGTCCATGTTGCGCCCCTATCTGTTTGTGTTGGGAGCTCCACCCTCGAAGTTGTAGACCAGTATAATAACCTGGGTCAATTGACCCAGGCAGGAAGTTCCAGCTTCGAGGAAGAGGTCTTTCGACGAATCCGACTCGGCTGGGCAGCGTTCGGGAAGCTACGCAATGTCTTCTCGTCCAGAATACCTCTGTGCCTCAAGACAAAGGTCTACAACCAATGTGTGTTACCAGTGATGACTTATGGCTCTGAAACGTGGTCCCCTACTATAGGTCTTATAAGAAAGCTCAAGGTCGCTCAACGCGCTATGGAGAGGGCTATGCTCGGTGTTTCCCTACGTGATCGAATCAGAAATGAGGAAATCCGTGGGAGGACAAAAGTCACTGACATAGCCCAGCGGATTAGCTCGTTGAAGTGGCAGTGGGCGGGACACATAGCGCGACGAACCTATGGCCGATGGGGCAAAAAGGTTCTTGAATGGCGACAGCGTACTGGCAAGCGAGGCGTAGGGCACCCACCTACAAGGTGATCAGATGACCTGACCAGGGTCGCTGGAAAGCGCTGGATGCAGGCCGCTCTTGATCGGTCATTTTGGAAATCTTTGGGAGAGGCCTATGTCCAGCAGTGGACGTTATGCGGCTGAAATGATGATGATGATGATGATGAACCAAAGACTGACTTTTAAAGACACATTTAAAATTTTATCGATGGTATTAACAATCGGCCAAGTTGGCGGCGGGATTAAACAAGTTGTGTTATTTGCAAAGTTCCCGACCCTACTCCCTCGGGAACTCGGGAGCATCTGCACTGAACGCGGCCGCATTTTTAATCCCGATCATTCTTCTTATAAGATTATAAACATTTCCAGGAAATGGTTACGCTCTAGAAAGTATAAAAATATGGGAAAGATGAATCAGTTTTTAATCGATGTTTATTTTTCGTGTGCGTAAGTATCAACCATGCTACTGTGTCAACTGATATTTGACGATTGCCACAATGTTGATAGCCGGATAAACGACTTTACATACATATTATCACGGCCTGTTTTCCACAGGAGTAGGCAGAGACTATGGACCTCCACTTGCTACGATCCTGACAGACCTCTTTCAAACGACTTGACGTGCCTTTTCACAAGGCACAATCCGTCTTATTATAAAACGCATACTAATTTTGTTACTAGGTTTAAACCATTATCCGACCAAATCAAGTTGACATCTAGTAAATACGCCATTGTTTTATCTGAAAATGACAACTTGATTTGGTCGGCTAATGGTTCAAACTTAGTAACAAAGTTTGTGCTTTATAATAAGACGGATTATGTACGATGGCCAAGTATGGCTCTCGTAGTACAGAGAGGGTCGTGCTCCTGCAGTGGAGACAAGAAAGACCTGATGATGATGATGATGATGCACGATGGAGCTCGAGAAATGTTACTACTTGTGATCACCCATCCAAATGCGGGGTTTATTGCGAAGCGCTGGTCATGCGGGCACCGAGCTTCTCAACTCAGTTAACCGAAAAGCGCGTGTTGCTTTTTGTTTTAGATTGTCTCTCTTCGTCTAACACCTGAATAGCAGTCCTAAAATTCATAAAATAAGGGAGATTTTCCTGGGTCAAAAATAAATTATTTGGTAGATACTGTATAAAACTAATTGACCATGTCCATTTTTAACGTGATTTTAGATTTCTCATTGTGGAAAAACTGATATTCAGAGAACTATTTGACTTCAAAAAATTATCATCGTCATTACTCTTTTTTTATACAAATTCCATAGAAAATGATTGTTTTGACGTTTAGAAAAAGTATCTGATTTGAGTTGATGAAAACTTTAGGTTTGCGTTAGCTTTTTCCCTGAACTATATAGCTTCACGTAAACTAGTACGCAAGTCTAGCGCCTAAATACACGTAACTAGCAACACGTCTGAAACTCCGGCCCCTTAATGAATTTCAGTTTACCAACTGGGTACGAAGGCGGTCTAACTATCGGCGGTCTAACTATCAAACAAGCAAACTTGTGTCCCCCGTCCCAGCATTGGTCGGTCTGGATAGATTCCCCAGAGTGGTACAGATTGTAAATAGATTTAGGAGTTTCTAAATCAAATAACATGATTAAAATTGTCAAATTTTTATGAATGTCATATTGTCTTTCAAGTCTGTATTTGGTCTGAGGTCTGTAGTAAAAGTTTTCTCGTGTGGTTTCCGGCAGAGTAGAATAGGGCCACTCTAAGTCCTTCCTTGGATGTCGTAGAAGGCGACTTAGGAAATACAAGCTAAACAAAGCTTATAAACATTAATGAGACCTCTTCAACCTCTCTGGCCAGCGAGAAGAGTGTAGGCCAAATCTTCTAGCCAAATATGGCTTTGGTAGTACCGAGAGGGTCGTGCTCCTGCAGTGAAGACAAAAAAACCTGATGATGCTTATGTAGCAAAAATTGGTTACATTGACTGACAGGCTGAGTTCTTTTAAGCTTACTTCAAAGGTAAGCAAGAAAGTAATGCTTAAGTTCGACATATAGATTAAATTAAATTTTTCCTCATGCCTTCAATCAACCCTTTACCTACCTTCATCACACATGTACCTCATTTGAATTCCGGAAATGGAAGCTGTCCCGGATTGCTCAACAAGCTCCACTTCCGGCGAACTTTCGACACGCCATTGTTGGATGACAAAGTAACTTTATTTGTAGACGGTAAGCATTGTACCGTTGGACTGATTTATGGTTCGGCATTTATTACGTTTTTATTCACGTATAATGTTATTAGTAGACCCGTGAGGCATCCAGGGTCACTCCATCTCTTCCTGCGGATGTCGGAAGTGGCGACTAAAGGACTAAGCACAAACATCTTATGCTACAAACTGCATTTCCAAGAAAGGTTGCCATCGGGAGGGTGTAAAATTTTGTGCACAAATGCAAAAATAGGCTGATATGACGATGACGAATGTTACTTTCTTAGTGAAAAAAAAACTTGAGAGGTGTCAAGGGACACCCGGATGGAACGAAGTTCGAGAGAGAGAAAGAGAGAGACAAACAGCGAAACACGCGCACGCCGCTCGGCTTACACTTACAACTATAGCAAAAAGTGTCGTTATAACTTTTGGTCTTAATTTTTTCCGTCTAGCGCCCTTTCACAACGCACGATAAGGTTCCAAAAACATATTTAGTTAAAAAGCTAAACCTCTGCTAAGCTTTCCTGTCAATGACCTCAATAAATCTCTTCCAAAAACGATTGGAAGCGCACCGCGTTAATAAAAACCATTAAAAGTAACTGGTCATAAATTTTAAAAACGCCCTTTACGCACTCCCGAAATAACCGACTAGTACAAAAGATAGGTACCTGAAATATTCATAAGTCGGATAAGCGGCTTTAGCCACAAAGAGGGATCCATACATTGCCTGAGCTCAACACCACTGCCCAAACTAGTAAGGGTTACAGATGTGATGTTTTATGTGATTCTTCATCAAGCTTTATGGCTTTTAGAGAGAGATTTGAATTAATGGGACCCTATCTTTATTCAAAATTGTATAATGCTAATCGCAACATAGTTGACATGACCAGGTATAGATGTAGAAGTACAGTTAGTGAGTGGCTTGAGGGCAGAAGTTATGTTCAAGTAGAGAAAATTCTTAAAAGAATAAATTAAGGAAATACAATAGAAAAAATAAAATAAAATAAAATACAATTTTACAGTGCTTCATGTTAGGATTAGTTGATTTTATATAATTAATAGGTTTAAGTTACCTAAGTAGTGTTTAAGTTTGGCGCCTTGTATTTTAAAGCATCGGAATTTGTGGAAGACGCTGTACTCCACGACACAGGGGATCCTAGTGTGGAGTGCAGCGCCATATGCACTGACTGAGGTTGCTTGTTAATTAAATTGATTTGGTTCCCAAAACACAGGCTTTTGCCTAGTCTGGGAACTCTGTTATTCTTAGTTAGTTGTAAGAACTGTGTTGTGTTTACAAAATAAACTTTATTCATTCATAAGCGGCTTTACCCACAAAGAGGGATCCATACATTGCCTGAGCTTAATACCACCGCCCAAACTAGTAAGGGTTACTATTAACTGCCTCCGTGGTGAAGTGGTTAGAGCGTTCGGCTCATACCCGGAGGTCGCGGGTTCGATTCCCAGCGGGGGCAACGACTTTGTGTTGTTGTCTTAGTTTGGTTAGGATATTGTAGGCTGATCACCTAATTGTCTGATAAGTAAGATGATCCGTGCTTCGGAGGGCACGTTAAGCCGTCGGTCCCGGTCACTGTCTTTGACATTGGTCGTTACCTAAAAACCATGTCAGAGGCCTTTAAGGCGGTTTAAAAACTCTGACACTAGTGTTAGTCACTAAAACACACGATAAGAAGAAGTAAGGGTTACAGATGTGATGTTTTATGTGATTCTTCATCAAGCTTTATGGCTTTTAGAGAGAGATTTAGTGGCTCGAAACATAAAATAACTAAGCCAGTAAATCTTATCACCGTTTTGCTGAGACTTGGCTTATGTTGTGATCACGTTGAATATTTCTTGAATAAAAATTCAAGAATCTGTTTTTTTTTGTGGCCTTGATGTTAGATGTCTTTTCATACGGATGTCACACGTCATATTATCAACTATAATATCATCATTAAAAAAACAAGGTTCTTGTCGGTGAAGTACTTTCCATTAGTTAACTCTAATATGTTTATTGTAATACGGACAGCTGGATATCTTTTTTTCTTTGTTGTCGTTGTAAAAGACGACAATAAAGCAGGAAATCGCCACAGACCAACGTTTTGCATGACAATAAAAAGTTAAGATTGTTTTACTTCTGTGACTTTTTTATTTTTAGCATAGATTTGTGGTTGCGCCTCTTCATAAAACATTAGCGATTTTCGAATCACTCGACTCCGTTTTGTGTGAAGTTTTGGTTTATTTGAAGAAAACCTTGATGAGAACTTGATATGAAATATTTTTAATAAAGATGAATACACGGTGATTTTTAATTGGTTTTGAAGCTGAAGGCTACTTCATAGGCATCGTTAGTTATACCTAATTAGCTAGTCCAAATAAAAATTCAGAAACAAAAAATGTTATCTAAAACTCGAAAGTAAAATTGTGAGATCAATTAGTAGTACCACCGCCATACACCGCCCGCCGGCTGGCCGGGGTCATCGACATTAGGCCGGCGTATAACTACGTGGTCTCGATCGAAAATCATTTACGCAACTTTTTTATCTTATGACATACAGAAGTTTGGTTAACGTATATAGATAGAGGAATTTACTATACATTTTTTTTCCAAAACCAATGAAAAGTCAGCGTGTATAAGTATGATTTATTACAAAATAGCCACTCAAATAAAAAGAGCTAGATGGTTTCTAGTAAACAAGGAATCCTTATTGTTTACTGTAGTAATGCCTAAGGCTGGTCCAAGGTTAGGGCGTTATAGTACCTCAAGGGAATCAGATTGGTTCTAAAGCCCTCATGCAGCTTTGTGTTACTTGGTCACGTGGGTTCGAATCCTACTTATGGCAAAAATTTCATCACATGTTTTAATTTGAATATAAATATTAAAAAAACAGAATATGCCGTGAGGTTTTTGGTAAAGTAAAATAGGTCGACTCCAGATCCTCCCATGGACGTCATAGAAGGCGACTTAGGATATACAAGTTAAACAAAGCTTATAAACATCAATGAAATCTCTCCAACCCGTCTGGCCAGCGAGGAGAGTATAGGTAGGCCAAAGTCGTCTGGCTGCTCTGGCCAAGTGTGGCTTTAGTAGAACAGAGAGAGTCGTGCTCCTGCAGTGGAGACAAAAAGACCTGATGATGATGGTGATTAACAAAATACAATAAAATAGTATTTTTTTGCCGATGGGGCAAAAAGGTTCTTGAATGGCGACAGCGTACTGGCAAGCGAAGCGTAGGGCACCCACCTACAAGGTGGTCAGATGACCTGACCAGGGTCGCTGGAAAGCGCTGGATGCAGGCCGCTCTAGATCGGTCATTTTGGAAATCTTTGGGAAAGGCCTATGTCCAGCAGTGGACGTTGTGCGGCTGAAATGATGATGATGATGAGTATTTTTTTAGCGACATTGTTAGATATTTATTATCAGAAAATTATTGACTATAGTTTTATGTATATAATGTCTCTTAGCGTGATGGTGGAAAAAGTAATGGCTTGCTAGCTTATTGACATGACTTGCACTGTTTCGACCGGCTTTAGGGCCTCCGCTAAGTCGTTCATTCCCACTAGTTCGACTCGTCAGTTCGATCATCGAAATAGTGAGAATTTTTATTCCCATTTGTTCGACCGTCGAACTACTGAGAACTTTTTTCTCATTTGTTCGATAGTCGAAATCTTTTAAATAATTGCGCCCGCGTAACTTAGCGGAGGCCCATATCCATCTGCGCGGGAAGTAAAGCATACATTCAAAGTTTTTTCTATTCTCTCAGACTACGACGATGAGTTTGTTCTCTGGATATTCAAGAATATCGAACCTCCCTGAATTCAAAGCTTTCCATCACATGAGCTAACATAGAGTTTACAAAGTAAACAGCACATATACAGGGTGCATATTTACCGCCCCGGCCGCTGTATGCATAGCTGATGCACTGCAAGTACAGGCTGCTCGGAATATGAACCGATCTGATCGGAATCTATGAGCAAACATGATAAGGTTGTTCATTTGCTAGTGGGTAATGGATTTTGCATGTTGTAAGAGAGCGTATTATTCATGGCTTTTTTTTGTTTTTTGTTTTAAAAAGACTTTATCTGGGAAATTCGCTGGAAGAAATAAAAACTTCGTTCCAAAAATCCGGCTTGTTTTAATATAGTTAAGGTATTTTAAATCTATTTTGGGCGAAAATACGAATCATGTTAACAGGCGATGCGGCTAGCAACCCATCACTGTATTGATTGCTTTTCCATCTTCTCGCCCACCATGACGCTAAAAGTGGCTTTAAATCTTGCGGCCCTGGACTCTGTCTGCTTAGAAGCGCAAGACGCAAAATTCTCTGTCTGCCCCATTCGGGATAGAGACGAGATGTTATGTATGTATGCATTTCGAACTTTAAAAAATACTTAAAAACATTAAGTGAAATTTGACAAAATACTCTTAACAATACGTTTAGGATTGACGGTAATTTAAAGACTTACTAAAGATATTGAAACTTATACTTTTATTACACGTACTTCGTTCACGATGTTTCATTTATATTCATACTCAATTCAATTCTCAACGACCAATAAAACCAATGTAATTTCAATTCACATTGATTTTTGCAGAAAGCTTTGTACATTTGCTTCTATTACGTGTCGTAGCAATAATCACGCTCGTAGTAATGTCGTAGCCGACTCGTAGCTCGTAGCAATCGTAGCGGACTCGTAGCCGCAACCACATTGAGAGCATTTCGACATTTGCATAAAAAATTCATTTCCACTGAGTAAATATAAGTGCAGAGCGAACAATCATCAACAATAGGAATTTAATTTTGAATATGTTCACGGCGAAACGCCACCTGCTCTGTGCCACAAAATAATAAAGTGCAGAAGGATATTTCTCTTTTTTCAAAACAATACATCAGACGCCCGCTCCGGGCGTCCGACATTTAAAGGGTTATGGCACTTATAGACCAGCGACAGTTTGCGATACTAGTCGCCAACGGTCGAGCGACACTTTAGTTATTGTCGGTGACCATAGCCAAATAGAGTCGCGAGTCGCCGCGTCGCTAGTCTGTCTGAGCCTTAAGAGCGTTCCCAGATCCATTTTTAGTTGTGCTGCTTTAGTTTTTAGTCCTTTAAATTTGATGGTTATGGTTTTTAAAAAGTTTCAATTTCATAGTTCGGGCGAGCTCCTACGTTTTTGATGAAGTGTGTTATTTCAAGATGACGTTTATTTAAAAACTTAATACCTACTAACTTTTGTATATTCTGAATCTTTGACTAACTTACCTATTGAATGTTCAACAACTTAATTTTTTTTCTATTTAATGATTGATTATTATGATTTTTAACCGACTTCCAAGAAGGAGGTTACGGTGATCTTTTTTATAAATGTTCACCGATTACTCGAAGATGCCTGAACTGATTTGGAAAATTCTTTTTTGTTTAAAAGGGTATATTGTCAGGTGTACCCGTACAAATTTAATCAATATCGGTTATGTAGTTTGGGGGTGAAATCGGCTTTAAATTTTGAACAAATATTGATTGAAATATCTATCAATAGCATAAAAAAACAAAATGTTGCATTATTATTCTGTATTAGTCAGATTAAACAACTTGTATCGTTTTCTGTCCGCTCTTTAATTTGCACCTGTATACCGAACGCCATATTTGCACTCATTCAATATGATTGTACTGTCTATTGTTTCAATTATGTGTGTATGTGTCCACGCATATGAATGACTACGTGCCTTGAATACGTGCATTCGTTGAATTCAATTATTTTCATTGTTGATTTCTTACTTTCAGTTGATCACCATTTAGGGAATAAAAGTGGGGGTTTTGTACTTTGTCACAACAAGATATTTATTCAAAACTACAAAACTACACAACCGATTATGATAAAATTTATACGGGACCACCTCGCAAGAATGCCCTTACAAATATAAAAATAATTTTCCTAATTGGTCGAGACATCTTCGAGTAGTCGGGGTACAATCGTAAAAATCTTGGTAAAAAGAAAGTGTGTTTGAAGTCGGTAAAAAAGAAAGTGAACGTTTTCGATTTTCTATTCGCAACCTTTGCATCTCTAATACCTTAACTATTGAAATAATTTTTCATTTAAATATTGACTAAAACATTAGGTATCTACAATATTTATTATAAAATAGAGTATTGCGTCTTATTTCACTTCATTTCCTGAATTATGAAAACTAGATAAGCTAAAAATAATGCCTTTATTGATGAAAGGAAACGTTGGTTGAGCGAAGGAAAAAAGGCCAGTAAGGTTTACACTGATAAATAAAACGTGTTGACTTTGGCGAATTGACGTCGCCTGCCAAAGAGCGAAACTGTGTTATTCTTTCTGATACCACAAGAGTAAATAAATTGTACATAGTCTAAATCCGCTTAAAATAAAAATCACTGAAGAGAAAGAAATGTGCCTACTAAATATGTTTAGACAACAACTATAGCACAAATGTTCATCGAATAAAGGAAAAAACGAAAGTAAATAAAATTGTAGGGATGTTTTTTTTAGAGAGTGCCGCTCCGCTGCAGGCGTCGGCTCCTAAAAATATCACTATTGGGAACCGGCGGTAGGTATTAGACTCAAGTTTAGGGCGAAAGTAATATAGACACAGACACAGCGCCGGCAGCCAATTCGGCAACCAGCGCCGGCAGCGGAGGCACTCCCTTTTTTTAAATATAAAATATGTATATGTTACAGCCATAGTGATTAAATAGCTATTATACATAATGACTGGTCATTATATATAAAAGCCAAAATCACTAGACAATGTAATAAATTAAGCACTTTATCTGGACATTATTCATAATAGCGTGTCAATGTTAGCCAAAGTAATAAATACGGTCTAGCCGACTTGTTACCCCTCCCGCTCTTCATCCCGCTGCCGCATGGCGTGATCGCCGCCATTTCGTGGCTGACGCAATAGTGTTCGTTGTCGTCTTGTAATGAGAGGTCGCGCTGTGTGTGCCGGAATTTCCGCGAGTATTTACATTCGTCTCCGTCTCTGATGATGGCAGATGAAATGAAAAAACGTTTCTATGAAACTGTGATTGTTCTTATTGCAAGTAAAGGAAAAAATAATCAGTTGTTTACATATGATCAATATTTGTCTTTAATTTTAAAAGTAAAAGAATCTAAGAACAAGATTACTAAGAAAACACCTGAAGATTACCAGCGCTTAGTAAGATACGATGTCGTTAAAATTGGAGCTTCAGAAAAACTAATAATTCCGGTGAAAAACGAAGGTGATCCCATTATTTACTATGCCCACTTGGACGAAACTTTTCAAATAATCCACGACTGTCATATTAGTATTGGACACGGCGGCAGGGTCAGAATGATGAAAGAGTTAAAATTAAGATATAAAAATGTAACTGCTGAACTAGTCACAGTGTATTTGAATCTGCGTGAATCTTGTCAGAAAAAGAAAAATTTGCCAAGAAAAGGTCTTGTCGTAAAACCGATTATCAGCAACGAGCTTAATTCAAGGTGCCAAGTGGATCTCATAGATATGCAATCGCAGTGTGATGGTGATTATAAATTCATCATGGTGTATCAAGATCACTTAACAAAATTCGTGCAGCTGCGGTCCTTAAAAAATAAGCGAGCAGAAGAGGTAGCGTATCATTTATTAGACATTTTTACCATATTCGGAGCGCCTAGTATTTTGCAAAGCGATAATGGTAGGGAATTTGCTAACAATGTGGTTAAAGAAGTCTGTGCGATGTGGCCGGAATTAAAAATCGTCCATGGTAAACCCCGACACTCTCAATCACAAGGGTCTGTTGAAAGGGCTAACCAAGACGTAGAGAAGATGCTTTGTACCTGGCTGGAATCTAACAAGACGACGAAATGGTCTGAAGGATTACGCTTTATTCAATTTATGAAGAACAGAGCATATCACGCAGGGATAAATCGTAGCCCTTACGAAGCAATGTTTGGCTGCAAAGCTAAAGTCGGATTACATAGTCTTCCTAAAGACGCGTTGGTTGACCTGTTAACAGAAGAAGAGCTAGAAAATATATTGAATGAAGACGAAATCCAGTTGAATGAAGAGAGGGAAACCGAACCCAATATTACCGAAGCTGTGATTAATGAAGATGATGGAATAGAAAGCGATACTACAACTTTAAACGCTGATTCACAAAATGAAAATTTACATAACCTGGCAAAAAAACTTGATATTGAGACCGAAAACCAAGGAAATACTACAGATCCATCTAATATAACACAAAGTGATCAAGAAATAGTAATTGCTCTCGATAAAAAGAAACAAGATATAGGAAACATTAGAAAATTAGTAGGACAATCTCTGAAAAAGCAAGCAGATAAAATGTTAGCTCAATCTTCGCTCAAATATCCTGCTGCTAACACAGGCGATAATGTAGTGGTAAAAATTCCTGATGTTGACCGCGCCAAAGCCGATGACAGAAATATTATGGCTGTTATAATTTCTCAGGAGACAGAAGGAATGTATAAGTTAGGCACTAAGCATGGGATTCTAAATCAACTTTACGCAAGGAATCAGTTCACTGTCTGCAAAGAAACGTTTATTAAAATAGATACCGTTCCTCAACATGAAGTTACCATCAGGGAATGTGCAAAAAAGGAGTCACATCCTGGCGGTCAAGGATTTCAGCATTGCAACTGTACTGGAGAATGCGTTTCAAATAGGTGTAAATGTAAAAAATCAAACCTCATGTGTAACTCAAAATGTCACAAGAGCCTTACTTGTAAGAATAAATAATAATTATGACCTGGTTAATTAATGTCAGTTCGTTTTAAAAACTTTATTATTTTTGTCTTTATTGTGTGTTGATCTCTGTTTTTAATTTTTTGTTTTATAGCCAGTGAGCTTTAAATTTACTTTATAAATTAAAGTTAAATAACTTTATAACAATGTTAATTGACGTGAAAATATTATCTTATGTTATTTTAATTTTTAAAATAGTCTTTATGATTAGTTCTGTATGGCTTAAGGCAAATTAAAATATAATTTTATAATCTTAAACGAATACCTACTTGTTTTATTACATTATCCAAGTCTTCGAAGATATTATATAAAATTGCTAGTTAGTGTGATTATTTTTGTGTCAATTATCACTTTATCTAAATTGAGTAGACATTATAAATAATGGCTAGACTATATATATATAATATCCAGATTTATTACTTTGGCTGTAACATGTACATATGTACTGGACATATTTATTGATCGTGTATGTTTTGATGTAAGCATATACAATTTGCACAAGTCATACAAACAAAGAAACAGAAGAAACTAAAGAAATTAAAAATATTTTGAAAGTATGAAATGCTAAGTAGTTAATACTAAAGGCCTATTTAGATGGTGCAAGTTATTTGCCTGTTGCATACCATTTTTAATTCACTTCCAAAAAAAAGAGGTGGTGGTTATCAATTCGTCTCATTATTTTTTTATGTATGTTCATCGATTATTCGAAGACGCCTGAACCAATGTGAACCATTACAAACAAAAAAAAAAAAGAATTTTTATATACTACTAATAGACAGTAAAATTTTTACTACCTAACAAGTTTTGTTAGTAGAAATTTTATTAAAATAATTTGCGTTGTTTGAGAGTGAAGTCGGTTTTTAGTTTTGAAAAATTATTTTGAAGCAATAGATAACTTGCATGTTTAGAACGAAACGTCAGCAAAAGAAATCATTTTATTGCTTCAATAAATTGGTATGCAACAGGCAAGACTTGCACCGTTTAAATGGGCCTTAAAGTACAATAGAGTAACATAAAAAACTAATATACTATTAATTTTCAAGACGACACAGTCACGAAGTAAATACAAATAAGTTTATGTAGCTATGTTTTTTTAAATATTTATGAATTTTGTATAGGTATTTATTTTTGTATTGTACATGCCAATTACCTCTTTCTTCCTATTTCCTCTCTCGGATCTGCTGGAAGAAATTTCTTTAGAAATAAGTAGCACCTATGTAGGTACTATGTTTAATTTTATAAGGCTTTATTTTGTACATGTACCAATAAAAAAAAAAATAAAAGGAAGTTCTTTAAAAGAAATATTTACTCACGGACAAGACAAATACTTGTTTACACCAATACCGAAGCGTTTCCGCTACAATTTCTATTTTTGTTTTTGTTTATCGTTAACGTGACTTTGTTATGATTGCTGGGTAAATATTTATTGCTAAGTCGTGGTAATTTTGTTTTATTGGCGCGTATAAAAAAAATGGTTTTGCAAATTTTATAATTAGCCCGTCCTTTACCGCCAATACCAGACACTGTAAGACAATGAACGTGGACATTTATTAATGTCGTGCGGGTCTTAACCGGTTAAGGGGCTACCTGAATTTTCCGGGGTCCAGTGGCGCCCCCATTTTAAATAAATCATTTGGAAGAATACGGTGATATCATTTAAAATTTTGTCTTGACCAAACCCTAGATAACCCTTTTAACTTTTTTATGAACTACTGTTTATAGTTTAACCAACCACTTTTACCAAATGTGCGTAGAAAAGCTTCACGTTCTCATTTTAAACTAGCATCCGTGGCAGCCTTCATGTCCGTGACATAGCAGACAAACTGCAAGAGAGTCGCCTTCGCTGGTACGGTCACGTCTTGCGGAAGCCGGCAAGTTACGTGGGAAACAAATGTATAGCCATGCCGCCTCCGCCGGGGCCCGGCAAGCGTGGTAGACCCAAGAAGTGCTGGCTTGACGTCGTCAAGGATGATATGCGTGCCAATCGTCTTACAACCAAGGATGCTCAAGACCGTGCGAAGTGGAGAAGAAAAAGTCGGAAAGCGGACCCCGGGCTTTTCAGCATTGCAACTGAGAATGCAACTGGGAAAACGCTCAGATGAGAGAGAGAGGGGGCGCCACTGGACCCCGGAAAATTCAGTTATGGCCTGAAGCTGTAAATATACGGTACATATAGGTACTTGGGGGCTCAGCCTATCAATATGTCAAAAGTGTTCCGCTTATAGGATAAGAAAAGTATTATTCTACTTAGTCCGTCTTTATGATTATCCAAATATAATTGACCATATTTTTCAGGTTATCAAAAAATTAGAAATTGACAAAGATACTGAGTATCTCAGTTTCAGATGGGAGACTTGCGACGTCACCGCTAAGTAAAAATCCTACTAAGCTGTGACGGCACGCGAAAAAAGCACTGTATCTTCGTAAATTTTTGTTCCTCAATGAAAATAAAAAATACGTGTCCGATATTTTTTGTTGTGAATCTAACCGATGGGCTAAAAATATTTTTCCAGTCGTCATGTCTATGAAATCTGTACAGGGTAGATTTGGGTACAGACAGACCTACAGACAAATACAGATACATTATCACATTGACGACCTCTGTGGCGTAGTGGTAACCACGCTAGTCCACCACCGGGGGGTCAGGGTTCGATCTCCGGCTAGGGCAAATTAGAAAATGACCTTCTCAAATTGTTTTGGGTATTGGGCGTTTATCTATGTATGTATCATAAAATATAATATGGTTGAGTTAGAATCCCATAACAAAAGTTTAAGCTTACATTGGAGCTAGCTCAATCAGTGTGATTTATTCCTATTTATTTATTTATCACGTCTCCATTGTCAACGGGATAGAGAGCCGAGGGCCATTGAACCCAAGGGCTACGTAAAGATAGAAAAGGAATCAAAATAGTGATGGGTTGCTAACTGCATCTCCTATTAACGTGATTCAGATTTTTAGCCATTTTCTCGTCTGAAATGTATCTTGAAATTTACACCTAATTCTTCCAACAACAACAAACAGGTTTACTTGCAGGTATTGAGTGAAAAAAATATATGCACGGTGGTGTCTCAAAAATTTACGAGGGCAATAACCATTACATTACAGTCACAAGTCGTAAATTTTTATGTTGAAGTCGCCACGCGAAATATCGGGTATTATGCCTGATGTATTTCGCACTGTCGAAGTGTCGCCGTTGAGTTCGATGGAAAAAAGTTGTTTTGTTCAAAACCATAATTTGCTTTTGCAGCATATAACGCCTGACGCGCGATTTTTGAAGTACACTTAATATATAATTTATTAAAATGCTGTGAATATTTGAAAAAGCTGGTGCACCTTTGTCGGCACGCCGACGGCTTACCAGCCTATTGTGTAGATGACTGGATCAAAAAAAAACTTGAGAGGTGTCAAGGGAAGTTCCTTTCAATTAATTAGGAGAGAGAGAGACAGACTGAGGAACACGCGCACGCCGCACGGCTTACAACTACAGCAAAAGGTGTCGTTACAACTTTTGGTCTTCATTTTTTCCGTCTAGCCTCCTTTCGCAACGCACGGTAAGGAACTTCGTTTCAATAAATTATTCGGTACAGTTCATAAAATAAAACGTCACAAAATAGTGTCACTTTTCATTGATCATATCCATTTTCTACATAGTTTTAGATTTATTAAGCAGATAAACTGATAAAGCGTGACGTCACACTTCTGATTTAAGTTGTTGTCATGGAATAATATGTACTTCATGTTGTTGTCATCTAGAAGATCGAATTAATAGATTATAACATTTTTGACTAGCTGCAATTTAGACATAATATCATTTTAGACGTGTTGCTATTTACACGAGTTCTAAGTTGCGTTTTAGACGAATATCAATTGTCGAGTTAGTAGTTTCGAATGGTCGCAAACGCAAATAGTCTCTACTGACTCAATGCCTCTTGCTAACGTATACGATTACACGACGTTTGTTCTACAAACTGTTCCCGGGGCAGTAGGTCCACGATATTGAACTTTCATTGAAGAAATACCTTTTACAAAAAATTAAGCAATCAGTTAATTGGTGATATCCAGGGCCGGATTTAGAGGTCGAGAGGCTTCGGGGCAACAAAAGAGTGGAGGCTCCCTGGCCCCAAATTATTTTCCAAATAAAGTGGACAATTTTTTTCAGTTGAGTTTTTCAATAAATAATTTATTGTGGAACCAAGTATAGATTATTTTATTATTTAACAAACATATACATATAATCGGAAACGAGAAATATCTGAAATTAAATTTTAGAGTTAACGAATGGAATCTTCCGAGCTTTTTTCGTCGAAAAATCGTTGATGATTTCGCTGAAATCCAGTTTTTTTTTGAAGTCTCCATTGTGGAGGCCCCTCTTTCGTGGAGGCCCCGGGGCTGTAGCCCTGGTTGCCCCCCCTAAATCCGGCCCTGGTTTTAAAAGGTGTTCAATGGTCAGAATGAGCTTTAAATTTTTGGATTTTAAGTGACATCATCATCATCAGGTCTTGTTGTCTCCACTCCAGTATTTCCTAAGTCGCCTTCTACGACATCCACGGAAGGACATGGAGAGGTCCAGAGGTCCTATTCTACTCTGCTGGAAACCACACGGCAAAAGATTTAAGTTACATATAAATGTTTTATGACAGTATCGCAACAGCATAGGAATCATAAGTCTAGCGGCAGTTAATTTCCATAACAGATTAATCAAGCCTTTGTCTCGAGTTATGTATAAACAGAGTCAGCTCTCACGCTGACCTGGTTTCCTGTTTTATCGAGAATTATCGGTATTGAGAATATCGGCTTTTTTAATGAGTTGCTGGAAAAGTGCTCTTGACAAATAGTGAAAGATCAAAATATTTATTTGCGCATTTAAATGTAGAAGAAAGGTAAAGTGAAACCATCCACATGGTGGACAGCCGAGAATAGGACTACCAAACCAAGCTGGGACCAAGCGCCCTGGCGCTATGGCACGAGGAGGGCCGACCCCAAATAACGGTTCATGGGAAAATAAACAAGAAGTATTTTGTTTGTTTGTTTTTCGCGTGTGTAAATGGCCAACACTACTGTTAGATTTTTCAGGCTGCCTAAAGGTATCTGACATTACCTGACGACTACCATACAATGATGACAGCCGGGATCAAGGGGTGTTGCTTTACTTGCAAAAGCGCTAGGAATGCGCAATCCCGCCGGACCACCGAGCTCCTCAGTGTAGAAGTATTAAAATATAGACGACCTCCATGGCGTAATGGTCAACACGCTATACCGCCAACCCGGAGGTCCTGGGTTCGATCCCCAGCCAGAGCAAGTTGGAAAATGGCCTTATTCAATTTGTCCCTATATATTTATTTATATTTATTTATTATAGGTACGACTAATAGAAACACAATATCAATGAGGTTTTTACATTTTACCTTTTTAAGATGTACAAAATATAGTCAAAATATAATTAGTATAATGTAAAATAGAATCTATTTTACGCTAATATTTAGTACTTAAGTAATAAAGTTTTCTTAAATATTTTAAAGACATACTTATAAAGTCGTGCTACAGAAGGCACGTATAAGCCGTTGGTCCCGGCTGTCATAATTTTATGGCAGTCGTCAAGTTAGTCAGATGCCTTTATTTATTTATTTATTTAAACTTTATTGCACAAGAAAAGGTGTACAAATGGCGGACTTAACGCCATATGGCGTTCTCTGCCAGTCAACCATTAGACAGTCTGCAAAATCTGGCACCAGTGTTGGCCACTTAAGAGGGCCCTTCCCGGTCAGTCTATCGTCAACGCGAGCATGTTTGGAAATGCTTGTTGTTTCATCCAGCGCAATGATAAACAAAAAGCAAAATGAAAAGAGAGAGATAGCACCTGAGCGCTCAGTTTGCATTATATTGTGCGAATTTAGTATTATTATTAACTACTAGCTGAAGCCCGCAACTTCGTTCGCGTGGACTTTATGTCTCTGGAAAATGCTCATCAGGCTGAACAACTTTTACTAAGGCGACATTTTTATATCTCTTATAGTTTAGCTGGACCATTATAGTTCTGTATCAGGCGTTCCATTTTCCAAAATCATTTATACCCTATATGTTGCCCAGGCTTAATGGCTATATAACAAAAAAAGTTTCATTCGAATCCGTCCAGTATTTCCGGAGATTAGCGTGTACAAACAGACAAACAGACATACAGACAAACAGACAAACAGACAAACAGACAAACAAACAAACAGACAAACAGACAAACAGACAGACATTTTTTTTAAAATTCTTACTCTATTACTATGTCTCCATCGCCCCCAATATTTTTTTTGGAAATATATTTAATGTACAGACACACTTTTTTTACTGTTTTATTATATGTATAGATATAGATATAGATTCATTGAACGAATATTAACTTTTCATAGGGTGCGGAAATTTCATAAAATTTGTTCCAGGTAATACATGTTTTTCAGTAAGCCTTACGAGTGTGTGACATAAATGTTTTTTATTTAGAATTTTCATTACATTTGCAAGGTTTATATGCAAATTTTTTTTTTACTTTTACAATTCATGAGTACTATATGATCGACCGAAGTTCAGGTAAAATTTGTACAAAAATGCAGATTTTTGGAGACTTATACTGAATTTGTTTTTCTAAATTTTAATTTTTAATTTCGATGGAAACTTAGACATAGCGCACAAGATTCATATTAGTTCAAAGGTTTCTAATAAAGTTCTGTTACTACTACGCCATAATCACGTACGAGCGTTTGTATGAAAAGTAAGGCGGGTTGGCCGCTCTTAAACATGCAAAAAACACTTATAAAGCATGAGATACGAGTAAAAAAGATATTAAATTCGTTCATTGAAACATTAAATGAGAAGTGGCGAAACGTTACGAGTAAGAACCTTTATTTTATGATCACGCTGCCTAGAAATCAAAACGTCTTTAACAAATTTTACCTAAATATAAATCATTGTAGTAATCATGAATAAATAGGAAGATGTTTTAATTCCAATGGCTGATAATTCCTATACAGCATCCAAGGTCTGCCTCAAGATGCTCTCAACACCGATACACAAGTTGACCTACTTCCTGAGTTGCTCTGCAGCGGATAATGTCGGAGATTTACGTGATGACACAGCAACAAAAGTCCCCACTAGCTTATTACTTTTTAGGGTTCCGTAAAATTTGGACCCTATTACTAAAATCCCGGTATCCGTCTGTCTGTCATGAAGCTGTATCCCAAGAACCATGGAAGCTAAACAATTGAAATTTTCACAGATAGATGTGTTTCTCTTGCCGCTATAATAACAAATACTAAAAACAGAATAAGATAAATATTGTGCAGCTTCTATACAACAAACTTGATTTTTTTATCGGTAATGGTACGAAATCTTTTGTCCGTGAGTCCGACTCGCACTTGGCCGGTGATTAAGTTTTGTGAAAAATTCATGAAATAATCATCTTTTAAATCGATTTACGAGGTTAAGTTATTTAGGTCTCTGTACGAAAGAGGGTAAATTTAATTTACCTCACTTCAGTCTTACAACTTTAGATTAGGGGTGCCACTGAGTAGTGTTAAGACCACGAGAGTCCTACATATAGTTTGGCGACAGGACCAGCCTTTTTTACATTTAACATTCATAATTCATTACGACTTTATTCATGAGACAGGCAGAGCAAAAGGCTATTGCGGTTCTAGGCAAGCAGAGCCCAGTGCCACTATATAAGAGGCTGAAGATATCTAAGTTTAAAAATAGTCGATGACATACTTTACATCTTCCATAGACCTAATTAGTGCAAAGATACACGCTTAGACCTAATTCGTGCAAAAGCTTGAGGATGTGTTTTAAGCGATTAATACACTGCACCGCGCTACGCTGAGTAATGCAGGGCCACTATACAAAAACGACGCACGAGGTCGAGTTGTCAGTGTGTCTTATACGTGTTTTCTATACAAATTGAGATACTCGTTTCCAGTGCGGCCCCGCACCACGCAGCGGGTCGCGGTGCAGTGCATCGCCTTAATATCTACATGAGAATAATAACATCTCTTTCCATCACGAACACTCCTCAGGATATGTTGGGGATTCTCATCTCGCATCTTAATTTAATAAAAAAAAATCAAGAACTCTCAATTTTCAGTTAAAATCAAAGAATAATCTACCTATATACTCTGCAATATATGCACCTAAAGCATATACAGTACATATAGAGAATTTCTTAACATATCTTCTTTCCATTTATTGCATTGTATACGAGAGAGCTGCAATAAATCACAGATTAATTTAAACGAAACACTTAATTTGGATTAAATCGGAGCAACTCCTATTAATTTTCGGATTACAGTTCAGGGACAGGGATTTTGATATCAATTCATGAGCTTAAAAGGCCCTAATTATGAATGAACGATATAGGCCTGAAATAGATATAGGCGTTTTGATTGGCTGATTGTAGTACAATTTCACAGTAGACGTTGGTTATACGTTAAAGTTAGCCCGCACTTGTGATTTTTTATCGGGCGATTGTTTGCTTTGGGATTCAATATGGAGTTTGTCATCGTCAAATGCGCGCTGCTATATAACTCCACACCAGTGATGTTGTGTGGGTTTTGGGTCGGTACAGCCAGTCATCTGACCCATCACACGTCATCATCATCATCATCAGGTCTTTTTCAGTCTCCACTGCAGGAGCACGACGTTCTCTGTACTACCACTTGACCAGAGCAGCTAGAGGATTTGGCCTACACTTTCCACGCTGGCCAGACAGATTGGAGGCCTCATTGATGTTTATAAGCTTTGATTAGCTTGTATGTCCTAAGTCGCTTCTACGACATCCACGGGAGGACTTGGAGTGATCCTTTTCTACTCTGCCGGATACCATAGGACAAATCAGACGTCGTCAATAAGTAATTCCATAAAACAATAAACAAACCTGCTTCAACGCCACAACCGACATTATCACATAAATATCCATTGAAAAAAAAAGAACACTACGTGTATTCAACACAACATTACGCAAGTTAATAATAGCGGAGTGTGAACATGAACTAGTATATTTTTTTCATAATAAAATATTTAGTATTTAGTATTTATTTATTTTATAAACAGCTGTCTTTACAGCTATTTATAAAATAAATAATAATACTAGTATATATTTTTAAATATATACTAGTATTAGAATTCGCTAAAGCAAGCTAAAAGGTTAAAGGTTTCTTCACTCCTGCTCCACACTGAATCGGCGAACGATCAAACTATCGCTCGATCAAAAAATTACAAATGCGCGCTCTTAAACTTTACTACGAAAAAGGCTACGAAGTGCTAAGATAAGCCTACGCACTATTCTATTTTGCGGCGTTTCATTCATTACTCTTAAAAGTCAGCACTAAAGTTCTACCAAGTGAGCAACTATTTTGCTAAACAACAGATTTGTGTACTGAAAAAACCACAGAGTTACGAAACTGGTACTTAGAAATTTCTGTCAAATGTTTAGACAATTTTAGATAAATAATCGTGTCACACGCTGTGTAGGTTCCGTAGTTGCAGATGCCGACTTTGAGTACATGCCATTAAAAACGTCTAAAAATATTTTTCTATTGAATTTGTATGAAATTTTCCGAAAACATTTGAGTACATTTTTTTATATGTTATTTTTAATTTGTGAACCCTACTTAGCTTTAATAGTTTTCCTTGAAACTTTGTTATTTAAACTACAGCTGCGCATTTGTTCATGTGTCCATATTTACACTACACTTGACTCTTACAAAGATTTGCACTATAAAACCTGATCTAACCTAAACTCAATATATTTAATAGACCTATGGTTAGATGAAAAAAAATATCCCCACAATTTTTTTTTCCAATAATTTTTTCATCACTTTTTTGGCTTAATTTAAATACATACATAAAACAAAAATCGGCATTCTAATACCTATAATCTCTGAGTAAAACCGCGGACGGGCAGACAGACAGACATGGCGAAACTAAAAGGGTTCATTCTTTACTACGGACCCTAAAAACTTGTTAAAAACGATAACCATACATTGCGAATCTGTTGGTTCCAAAGATTTGAACTTAGAATGTGTTTTAGGTTATTTTATGTTTCTAAATTACGTCAATTGACCGTAAAAAAGGTTTTCTAGCGGACAGCGATTGTTGACCTATAAACGCGGTGTATAATCGAGCTTGTGTGGCGACAAAAGGGAACAATAGATGCGACCTTGGGTCAAGCGAAGCGCCGGAAGGCAGCTGGTAGGTATACGGGTATACCTATACGACCTATATCGCTTAATAAGGCTGTGTTTGCGTAGTTTTATAGCGGCTTTTAACTCATCGAATATACCATAAAGATAAAGATAGAGATAATTTATTTACTAAATATGGACATAGTTTTTTTTTTATCTTTGGAATATACCACAAAAGGAGGTTTTGCAATCCCTTTTCATGTATGTTCAACGATTATTCGACGATGCCTAGACCGATTTGGAAAATTCTTTTTTTGTTTGGAAGAGTATACTTGCGAGGTGGTCAAATAGAAATTTTATCAAAATCCGTTGTGTAGTTTAGGGGTGAAGTCGGTTTTTGGTTTTGAAAATTTCCGTTCCATTATCTATAAAAAAAGGCATTTGTTGTGTAGGCGCCCCACTTAAATATTTATTTTTATTGGGTGTTTGTTACTTATCATTTATTGATTTTGAACGGGTGATCGTATTTGAATAAAGCTTGGCTCACAGGCAGATCAGATAGGTCATTCAGAACGCATAATTATTATGGGATGGGATACCTTTTTATTTTCTGAAAGGTGCTCAACTGCCCATGACCCCAGCAGCAGCCCAAGAGTGAAGAATTGAAGTAGGTATGTTGTATAAAAGCCTTTAACCCCCAATAAAAAGGGGTGTTATAGTCTGACGCTAACGTCTGTTGGGCAGTTTGTCTCTCTCTTTCTACGGCGCGGCGAAAATGTATGCCTGCGCCTGCTGTTTCGTATATCAAAAATGCACAACGTTAATATTCAAGTTTTCACTTCTGCCGGCACTCCCAGAGTGCAACCCGTCGTTTTTTTAGCAAATAAACTTCTTATTAAACACGATATTTTTTGACGGAAACACTTTAAATTATGATTTATGTTCGTGTCATTAAACATTGTGTGGCGAACCGTCATTTATGATTCTGAATGCGAATTTAAAACAATATTACCATCACATGAATATGTAAAATTACCACTTCATTAAATGCGGACAGAAAATCGTATTGCTTTTTGCGGATTTATCTGATTACAGGATTTCGGGACGCAGCAATTACTATGATAACTATTATTAGGTATGTGTATTTTTAAACCAAAGTTTCTGACCAATATTGATCAAAGCCTTATGCGTAACTTAGGGTCTCAAGCATGAAATCTTTGAAGGATGACCATTCTGAAAAACTCTTTTGTACCGTCGCCGTGTATTTATTTTCAAAATACTTTTGTATTAGTAACTAGCCGAAGCCCGCGACTTCATTCGCGTGGACTTTATGTTTTCGGAAAATGCTCATCAGGCTGAACAACTTTTGCTGAGGTGTCATTTTTATATTTTTTATTGTTTAAATAGACTATGGTACTGCATCCAGTGTTCCATTTTCCAAAAAAAATTATACTCTATATATTGTTTTTTCGAAAATTAGCGTGTACAAACAGACAAACAGACATACAGACAAACAGACATACAGACAAACAGTAAACAGACAAACAGATAAATGAACAAACAGACAGACATTTCTTTTTAAATTCTTACTCTATTACTATGTCTCTATCGCCCCAAATTTTTTTTTGGAAATATTTTAATGTGCAGACACATTCTGTTTTATTAATTGTTTTGATATAGATAAGTACTTATAATACTTTTTTAAATAAACAAATAATGACAAGGAAAACTCCGCTTAATTTTTATTGAATGAAATCATCTAAATAATTTTCTCAAAATAAAGTTACCATGATTTGGTGTCCAGAATTCTGTGTATTCCTGTTTTAAAAATATGCCCTTCACAGTATTTCATTATTTTACACTGTTTGAATTTGAATCAGCCAACATAAACACTTTGTCGTGAAACGGACTGAACTGAAAAAGAAACACAAAGCTGTTCCAACGGAGAATGAAATGGGAGCCGCCAACTCGAGTGGCATGCGTCGAGAGTACTGCAATCATTCATTTGAGGGCTTTCGCATCGAGTGACGTATCGAGTCTCGAGTATTCGATACCAACTCGAATGATCGTTATGGGTGAAATTGAATGGCAAACTCAAGTTTTGTTTTAGGATTAAAGTCGTTGGAAATCAAGACTTAGACGCACGTTTAAACGCATCAAATAATTCGGAAAAGGTATTACTTTGCAATTAGTAACAGTGCAAGTCAAGCCATTCATAGGTACTACAATTTTTAAAACTAAAAACCGACTTCACACCCAAAATAAACAACCGATTTAATAAATTTTGTATGAGATTACCTGGCAAGTGTACCCTTTCCAACGTCTTCGAATAATTGATAAACATGCATTAAAAAAATCACGGCGAATTGACAACCTAATTTTGTTTGGAAATTGGTTTAAAATGCCTAACACTTAGGCATGTTTCTATAATTAGTTTACGCAGTCAAAAAAATCTAGGTCCATGATAATTAGTGATGTATGAAGTGGGTTGTTTTTGACAGGTTCCGTCTTCACTTTAAAAAAAAGATTTGTTAAAACGAAGAAAATTCTGCCTCAATTCGTAAAGCACTAACCGATTTTATTACGATCGATGTACGACGTCGCAGAGTAGAAAATATGAATATCTCCGGTCCTGTGAGCTAGGCTCCTGAGCTCGCGTCCTAACCCCAGCTCTCCAGATAGCTGTCCAGCTTGATTTACGACCGCAATTTTTATTCTGTGCCCTCATTACGGATCCCGAATCTCAAATTACCCGTCCAAAGCGGAGGTTCGAGAGATCTGAAGCGCTATTTTTGAAGCGCGGGGTCACCTAAACGAATGGTATTCCATACAAAAAACCGTCCGTGTAGTGACTCTGAGGTTAAAAAATAGCACCAATGGTCTGGCTAAATCACATCTGTTCTAGGATGCCTAGAACATAACACACGAACTCAAAACAATATTTCAAATAGAGCTATGAAACAAATGAACAATTTATTGTTTAAAAAACTTATCTATTTTCAATTGACTTCAAAAAAGAGGAGGTTATTAATTCGAGTATATGTTTTATTTTGTATAAATGTAATGCGCTATATTTGCCAAATGTTGTGAACTGAATTTAATGACTTTTTATTTAAAAGACTTAATTATCTAGTTGGTCCCATATTAATTCGGTGAAGATGTGATGTTGTTTGATTCGTTTTTAGTGTGTGAAAGTGGCTAAAATTGGCATCACATTATGGTTAAGATATGGTGAAGATCTTTAGAGATATGGGAAAAAACTCTTTTACAATAAAAAAGTCGGTTTAAAAAATAAATATATTATTGCTCTATCTTACGTTGAATAAATAACGGAAAGGATGCATGTCAATATTTTTTATAATAGTTAACACATTTTAATGATTTTTTCTTCTATTTCAGGTAAGAATCAATGAACAAGTAGTGAACAATCTTGTAAGTATGATAGTACATTGTGCAAGGGAAACATACCCGTAATAAATCGACTAACGGGCAAAACCGAAAAATTAAAAAAAAAAACGACGGGTTGCACTCTGGGAGTGCCGGCAGAAGTGAAAACTTGATATGAATATTAACGTTGTGCATTTTTGATATTTTGGAATGGTTAGGGAATAATTTTGCACGAATTGCTTTAATTATCAGTATAAAAGTACTCTCATTTATGTGGTAGAATACAATATTTAATTATTGGGCTATCGTACACAAACATGACATTTTATTAGCACGCTGTAACATAAACACACACGAACATTCGCGCAAGCGCCCTGCGCCGTCTTACGAATTTTCGATCAGTTTACGTGTCCTGACGCGAGTTTAACATTTTTACCCATTCCAAAAAAAGTGCACAACGCCGCTAAAGAAGTTTTCACTTCAATAAGACATCCAGCTTGTAGGAATGTGCAGCTGCCCGGGCAATTTGTATGAGAATGACGACTAGAAGTAAATTTATCTATTAACTTACTCTACAATATCACTACTACAGAAAGCAATATCCATTTACCAAAACTATTCCTAGCATAAAGTCAGCTATCACAATTACAGTTATTAGTATTACGGGACTTACCACGATTAACATCGTTTTTTGCCAGATATTTCGACGGCCCTTCTGCCATCATGGTCGCTGGCCGACTGAGGAACTGCGATGGATGTTCGGCTGTCAAGGGTAACCATATCAGTCTACCCTCTTTCTTGGTCGTTTGTTGCATAAGTCCTTACACACAACACTGACGGTGTCCCATCGAGAATTATTTTTAGTTATTCGCACACTCTTTTTACAAAACTCAATCTCAGGATTTCACGTGTCCGATAACTTGAAGCCATCTTTTCGATTAAAAACGAAACGATATTAATCGCGGTAAGTCCCGTAATAATAACAGTAAGACAACTATCAACAATGAACTCAGTAAGTGAAATGGCAAACCTACCGATTATCTCTACCAGTAATAGTGATTGTGGTCGTGCCTACTTTCTACAAAATGATACAAACCCCTGAATGGTGAAATTGTTAAACTAATATGTTAATTAACTGATGTAAATGCTTACTCTATTTAAGAGCTCTTCTCACTAATTGCTTTCCTCTCATGCACACTCGTTTAAGATCACAATATTCTCCCGTCCTATTTCCGTCAAACTCGGCAGAATAATTTTGAAACGAATACCTACTTTTTTTTATTCCCCGGCTCTCTTGAGTGGCGTTGCAATTAGTGCAACGGCCTCCCTAATGAGAATCGCGCCGCCGCCATCTTAAATCACACCTCGCAAAACAAAATGGCGGATAGACGTTCTCTCTCCGTCAGTATACACATTACGCATTCACTTGATTCTTTGAGGAGATACGACTCTGAATATTTGAATATTCATTTGGTAGTTAATTTCATTTTTAAAACGACCTTTCTGTCAATGGTTTGATTTGAAAATTCGAATTGTAAATGACTGCGTTTTGTGCATAATTAACGATGTAACCGATATTGGAGTATTGGTTTTAACGACCTGTGTAGGTTGTTTTAAATGGACACTTTATTTATAACTACTTACTTAGATAATAGTTCGACACAAATATGCGTTTTTTAATTCTTACGAAGAATGGCAATAGATGCCAATGAACACCATTATTTCAGTATTTTATAAAATAAAATAGAAAATGTAGCAAATATACTTAGTACAATAAATAGCGTCAGTTCCACAAGATTTTTATACTTACTGTTACTGTTATGTAATATTATTTCTGCTGGGTGAATCTACATCTGTAAAGTATGTACGCTCCTCTATAGTTTGTTTTTCAATTGCCTACTCAAGTACGTACTTTACAAAGCTTTCTCGGCCCTTTTTAGTCGAAAACTCTTCCAATTCAAGTCGCAGTCTAATAAACCTTTTGTTACATCTTCGGCTTTCCAATGAACTGTAACTAAATCTAACTTCCACGGCAGCTTATTGTCCAATGGGATTAAGGTCCAAGGTAAAAGGAACACGAAAAGGGATTTTTCAAAGAAGACTTCATTAAAAACCTATAATGAATGACGAGCGATCAAAAACAGCTGATTCCGCGATGTTGCCAACATAAAACAAAAGAACTTCTAAATTAAACTTTTCAAAAGCGATCCTTTGTTTAAATATTGGGGGTCGAAATGGGTGATCTTTGCTATGAACCAGGATTATTCCGGTCGGGTGCCTCCAGACAAAGATTAAGCCATTAGGGACCCGCGACCTTCGTGCTTGAATGCTGCTCACCTGACTCCAGATGGATCACTCATCTGATAGATTATGGCTATGATAGAACACATAACTGATTTATATTTGCCGAGTTCCACAGGCGAGCGATTGAGCGAGTCGATGTGTGTTTATGGAAAACCTGGACGGTCTTTGTGACTGAAACGAATGAAATCTTTGATGTCATCTTCAGTACAGGAATAGGTAAAGGAATAAACAGATGGACGAAGTTGTGCCATAAAGGTATCTTTTACCATTTTGGTACCTAAACAAATAGCCAAGTGGACTTGGGTGATTTCAACGGAATCCCTTAGCCAGGCAGGGTACACATAGCGAACCACCTCAGAAATATTTCTTTTCTGACGAGCAGATGCTAGCTAGAAACCGCAAAATGTCATCGGTCTATTGTCTATGATACAGTTGATTTCTGAACGAAAAAAAAAATACGCCTCTAGAAAAAAAAACTTGACATTTCGCTTGTCAAAGTCAAAATATTGGTCGAACGGCGAATTTTTGTGCAAATTGACAGTGTTTTTTAGTATTATGGCGGAAAAAAATCCCGTTAAGTGATATTTTTGTGTTTTTATAATAGCAGATAGGTTGAATTATATGTAATATGTTTCGGTTTTACATGATATTTGTTTTTCTTTGAAATATTTACGCCAAAAGTTTGTGGTCAACATGTGACCTCTGCCTATCTGGAAAAACTTATTGTGGTTATTATGTAACCTCTGTCCTACAAGCGTTTATCCATATAAATAAAGGCAAAACCATATTTACACATCAAATATTTTGTATGGTAGATAGATAGGTTCTTGGATCGAAGAATAACCGATACCCAGCCTATGTCCTTCTCCATGGTCCAATATAACTCTACGTTAAATTTCATCAAAATTGGTTCAGCCGTTTTAGCGTGAAAATGGATCATACATACATACATACAAAATTACATACATACACACTTTGGCATTTATAATATTAGTAAGGATACGGCAATGCCGTTTATATCCAAAATTTTGATACCTCGGGGTAACATTGATGTTTAAATAAGGTTTTATACAAAGAAACACACAAGTCTTTCCTCTTTTTATTAATATTAGGCTTATATGTGGATTCACCTTTATTTTTTCCATACTTACATGTTGTGACCTAACTGGGCAGTGGTCAGATCTAATCCACATCATGTATATTTAAATGGGCAGTGGTCATATCCAGACCAGAGGGTTTTTTTTTAGGAAATTGTAGGAATAAAAAAAAATTAAGAAATTAGTTTTTTTACTATCATCCAATCTACCATTATCTGTATATAAAGATAAAATAATCGCCAGGCCTGGCTAAGGGTTAACATGCGTTATCAAACTATATATATCTATTAAAAATAATTAAACTAGAGTCAGACGAATATTGAAAAACTAGATACATGCCAAAAGCAAGTTGGAATAGTAGGATCACTGGCATGCTTCTCTTCCCTGTCAATTAGACCAGTGTGAACTTTGTCTAGCCGCTATCTATTTCCAGTATGTCGACAACATTATGAAATCATAATATTCCTTTGACGTATAAACGTATTAGCCCTTATTTCTTTTGTTTTATGCATGAGACTGAACGATGACAGAATTATCTGTTGCCTAATATAACATGAAAGGCATACTTATACCCGTAAGCACTTACTGAAATATTTAATTTTAATATTTATCTTCTTTTCTTTCAAATACGTTTTTTTTTCAAATAGAAAGAGACTCTTGTCATAAATGACTAAATATCACGTCAGATGTCTAAACATTCCATATATGTTAAAAATAAGGTTTAACAGACCTCCGGACGAAAATTTAATCATAATGGTTTCTTTTCCGTTTCCACGTTTGGAACACTAAAAACTAAATAGGTACTTCTCGCTTGCTTTTTTTTGCAAAAAATAATACTGCTGTATATGCTTAATACCTAAATTTTGATCTTATTATCTAACACGCCATAAATTACTTATCTTTCAGGCATCTCTAGATAAAGTGCCAACAAAGCTTTTCTCCAACTTTCTCACTTTCAGAAAATATTATCTTTCCAAGAAAATCTTGCGTGTTTCCGTGAGATTACTTTTCTACTATGTTTTTAAAATTGAAGTACTTGTAAAGCAAAGAAACATAGTTAGATTCACAAAGGAGATATACCAATGTTCGCAGAATTAAAAAAAGTCAATTTTTAGAATTGGGGTATAACTTGTTTCGACTGATTTGATTCTATCAGAATCAGAATTATTTGTTTGTCAGATTTTGGTAGTGTCACAGATCTTGTATTGTGATAATTTAGTACCTTACCATAGATACAAAAAAAGTTAGACCCTGGCATGTTGAGAGTAAAGCACTACCTCAGCGCTCCGCTTATAGGCAAGCAATTAAATAATATACATTTCCTTTTTAATAACTAGTATTCGACATATTCATAAGGGTTGTATGATTTTTTTACATTTACACAAAATTAAATTTAAATAATTTGGTGGTGGATGATAAATGTCAATTAATGAACAATTAATAAACGAGTACGTAACTACTTAATTGTAAGAAATAAAAAACGACTATTTAAATAAATTTCTTTTTTTAAATTAACCATTCTAGACAACATTTACTATTCACCTCAGCAGAAGTATTCACCTACATCGTACATGATATCGATATGAAAATGTCTTTCTATCTCAATGCCTCTCTTCAGATTTGGGGTCGACCCTCTGAATATGTAACCGCTTAGCTTCGTAGATAGCTGATAAATGGCAAGATATTTAGAAGATTTCTTTGCGTTTACTTATACGATAGAAAAAAATCGTATTTACATTTGCTAAAAATAGTACTTACATTTGCTAATGCTAAAAATAGTACTTATTATTTTTTTAAAGAAAAATATCATCTAATTTCTCCAATATTTTGGGAACATATATCACGTCTTTATCCCTTTAGGGGCAGACAGAGCATTTTGTATCTTGCAGCTCGAAGCAGAGACCAGGGCCGCAAGACTTGAAAACCCTAGGGTGGTAGTGGTGGGCAAGAATCAATATAAGTAAATAAAGTAAGAAAGTAAACAATATAAGGTCTAACAAAATATACTGAACTATTTTAGGGGTAAATTCAATCCGTGATAGTGAACAACTTTCTTTATGAAACATATGTTGAAATATGAAAAATAATTTTTTCGCTTTCCACCCAAGCTCGGATCAGCTGATCGGTCAATTTGTATGGGAAGCCAAAAATTACTTTTTATATTTCGAGACGTGTTCCTTGGGGAAAGTTGTTCAGTGTCATGGACTGAATTCACCCTTAAAATAGTTTCAGTATATTTTGTTAAACCTTAGTGATTGGGATTCAACATTCTCAAAAATTCAACATTATTCAACTTTTTGCAAATACCACATCATAAGAATTCAACTTTCTAAGTCCGAAAGGACTTTACAATGCAACAGAATTAATAAATTGTGAAATTACTCTAGTCAGGCTGAAAATTACCGATAAGTCTAAAGTCCGTGATGCTTTAGTCCACGGGAGATTAAACGAATCACATTTCTCCGTAGCTGTGTTATTGACTTAGATTAAGTATTTTGTTGGGGCCAAGAAGTGAAAACGTTTAGTTAATTTTGTTTGGTTATATTGTCTTGCAACGCAGAGGTGAAGTAGGTAATGAAGGTTGATTTTCACGATTTAGGTAAATTATTAACTAGATCTACTGACTTAAGAATAAAAAGAAATATGGGCTAAGCCAAGGGTCTTGTATGTGGGTCTTATAACCCAAAAGTAAAATTGAACAATGTCGCGAACAAATATTTTTTTCAAAACTAAAAACCGACTTCAAAATCAAACTACACAACCGATTTTGGGAAAATTTCTACGGGACCACCTGACAGACAAGTATGCCCTTTCAAAAAAAAAATTCATATTGGTTTAGGCGTATTCGAGTAATCAGTGAGCATTAAAAAAAACAAAAGATTCCGACGAACTGATAATCTCCCCTTTTTTTGAAGTCGGTCAAAAACAGCCTGCAAGTGACATTTTTGTATATGTCGCAGTTAGATTCGCTGTTTGACAAAGTCTCTATTTGGCATTATAGCTCGGTTTTGTAAAACAGCTGAAAAATTTTCAGCTAGGTCGTCCAATGTGTTACGTTTAACAAAAAAGCTACGAAAGATTGTAGATCTTAGTTCAAAATTCTGCCACTTGCGGTTTCTAGCTGTCAGTGTCATAACTACAAATATGGCCTCCGAAGGTAAATTCTTCACCGCGTTTCGAGAGTAAGCTGTTTTCATCAAGAGATATATCATACATACATCGTTTGTGATTTCGGACTGCAAAAGGTCGAGAAGAATAAATCGGACCTTCAGCTTGGTTCCCATATTTGTTGTTATGACACTGACAACCACAAGCCACTAATGACAAACAGCTAGAGTTTTTTTTTTAAACAACGGATTAAACAATCGAACTTCGACAATATTATTAGATCAAACTATTTATTTGTCAAACTATTTTCTACACCCTTCAGCAATAAGACTTCAAACTTCTACACCCTCAAAACAGTAATTAACGATATAATATGTCTAAACTTTGTCTTTTAAAATAAATAACAGCGGATCTGTTGTTCATCGTCGTATACATACATACTCTTTTGTCTATGGTTCTTAGAATACCGTCTGTTGTTTGTAAATCTAAAGCACCTACTTCATTCCGCACAATACGAATCAGCGAATTCATACTTCACCCCTTCGCGGAAGTCCTCCCGCGCACATTCAGTGCAAACCTTCTTTATTAATGTGTGAATGAATGGCGCTTTTAAAGCTCGTTTTGTTGAGGCTCACGTAGCCTCATTTGCATTGACGCTTCGCCCGAGAGACACAAATTCACTTAGGTGTGCCTACTTCCATCCTTGACTAGGTTTTCCAACAAACAGCTTTGTATGGAAGTTATAAAACCTAGATTATAAAAAAGTAGAATTACGTCAGCTTCTTCTTCTTATCGTGTGTGTTAGTGACTAACACTAGTGTCAGAGTTTTTAAACCGCCTTAAAGGCCTCTGACATGGTTTCAGGTAACGACCAATGTCAAAGACAGTGACCGGGACCGACGGCTTAACGTGCCCTCCGAAGCACGGATCATCTTACTTATCAAACAATCAGGTGATCAGCCTGCAATGTCCTAACCAAACCAGGACAACAACACAAAGTCGTTGCCCCCGCCGGGAATCGAACCCGCGACCTCCGGGTATGAGCCGAACGCTCTAACCACTACACCACGGAGGCAGTTTTTCGTCAGCTAACTAAGTAAAAGACAGAAGAAGAAGACTGTTATATCACACTAAGAGAGGAGATGTCTCGAGTCAGAATTAACGTGCCATGCTCATGGTGCGATGAGATTACCGCAGTCACGTATTGTACTCCCTTAGTATATGCGATCATTTTCTTGCAATCATGATACGTCATTCTCACGTATGTTTATGTCATCGTCTAATTAGTCTATCTCGAGGAAACCATAACCAAGGTCGCTGGAAGGCGCTGGATGCAAGCTGCTCTAAATCGGTCATTTTGGAAATCTTTGAGAAAGGCCTATGTCCAGCAGAGGACGTTTTGCGGCTAAATTATGAGGAAACCATCAACGTGTCATGCTCACGGGACGATGAGGTTTCAGATCTAATTCCCTAAGTTAGACCATGTTAGTCCATCTCTTGTGATGAGTGTTAATGAGTGTTAATGTCGTCATCAAGTTAGTCTGTCTCGAGCGAGGCAGCCATAAACGTATCAAGCTCACGGCGTGGTGAGATTACTAACGCAGATACGATAATTAAGGAAAATGCTCAGTTTCCTATTTCATTCATTAAGTTAGTCTGCATTAGTCATTCTCTTGATAACATGGGTGTCTATGTCGCGTGACATGCTCTCAATAAGTTAAGTTACAGTTCTAACGCACTATAAAACCATCTGTTGTGATAAGATGATGTTTAGGTACGTTTTCATCATGGTTAGTCTATTTCTAGGCAGCCATTAACGTGTAATGCTCACGGTACGATGAGATTTAACTAACGCACTTACGATGATTAAGAGAGATGCGCGGTTTCCGATCTAATTCATTAAGTTAAGTCGCGGAGAGGGATCCAATTACGGCCGCGTCTCAATCTCGAACACATTAGTTATGGTATTAGAAGTCTTGGGCATTAGTCGCGCTGTGGTTGGTGATGGAACGCAAGGTTTAGTGTCGATCTTCTCTATTTTGTTTGAGATTTATGACCGAATACTTAAACGTATTGTATTTCATATGTGCATCTATCTGCTTTGGGTATTTTCCCGGGTCAAAAATAAGTATTAGGTACTTTTAAGAAAATAAAACATTACAAAATCTCTTGTCTTGATCATGTCCATTTTCATTGCGATTTTACATTTATAATTGCAGAAAAACTGATAGTAAGAACGCTATTTGACTTCAAGAAACTATATTTCATACAAATATCATTAAAAATATTGATTTGACGTTAAGAAAAAAGTATCTGATTTAATCTAAAAACAGCGAATTAAGTATGTATCCATATGATCAACTTCACAATGTATCATTTTGGAGGGAAAATACATCTTAATAAGCTAGAATAGTAAGACCATTTAACCAAAGGCTTATCCTTTAAGTACATCCATTGGCAATCTTAAATCTGTATCAAATGCTGGAAAATATAACGAGTTAGTTTTTAACGTAATCGTAACAGTACCTAGTTATTTTATTTTCATTTGCCTCTATCGTCTTATCGCTGAAACTGAACTGCCATCATGCCTTGACAACTGAAGCGTAAAGTCATGATAACTACGTGTCTACAGACTACCTACCGGTAGCTAGCACGGTGCAAACAAGTAGAAGCAATATCTCGCCAATTACAGTCGCGCCGCATCTCCAATATCCGAAAGCAAGATGGCGGCGCTTCCGGCAGCCATGTTGTGTGGCGCACCGAAATTGTTTTATTGCATGTGGTGGAAATTAACAGATTTGTTGACCACAGCTGATACCTATTTTTTTGCGGTTGAGTTTTGCGGTCAGTATTGTACAGAGTTTACAATCACTATATTGTTTGTCCTGGGCTCTGTCTGCTTAGAGTCGCAAGACCAAAACTCTGTAAGATAAAGACTTTATGTACCTATGCAAGTATTTTTGAATGTTAAATCTGAACCCTCATAAATCCAGGGTTACCTATTTGCGTATGTTCTACCGTAATTATTACTACTAAGCGGTTGAGCCGTTTTCCACTAAAGTATCCATTTTATTATTTTCATATAAGTATAATATGTTCCTTTTCCTTATTTATTAATGCTTATTATTAGCTATTTAGGTAAGGGAAAGTAGTAGATCCTTATTTCAGGTTTGTCACAGAAAATTCCATAGATCGAGAGCTTGGTGCATCAGGAAAATATAATATTTTTTTAATAATTAATTAATGTAACTGATCCCTGTTTATACCAATATCCTGTTGCTGAAAAACTGAATTGATTTGTTGCGAGTAAGTTATGAGTGTCTACCGTTCGTATTTGTTCGTAGATATTTCGTAGCTTGATTGTATTTATTTTATTTTATTTTATCAAACTTTATTGTTCCAAAGTACAAATATACTTTTAACAAATGGCGGACTTTATGCTAAGAGCATTGTAGTTAGTTATTCATAGCTTACTTGTGAACACTTCGATGTGGAGAACACCTGCGTAGAAAAACCTAGCAGGCAGATGTTGAAAATGCACGTGAAGGGGCATCAAAACACAGGGGGACAAAAAAACTTTGGACGAAATAAAGGAAGATGTGAGTAGGACGGAAGTGACAGATAAATTAACTGGAGATAGAACAAAATGGCAAAATCTTGCTGTGCCAACCCCACATAGTAAGTGGGATAAATAGCTTTAAAGATCTTTTATTGACTCATAAAGTATACACTTATAATCGAGTCTAAAACGAATTACATAAAAAATATAATAAAGTAAAAGAAGAAGACTTGTAAAAGTAGAACACATCATATACTCTAAATATTTGGTATTTTACGAGAAATATATGTATGTATGATGGAAATCAGTTTCAAATATTACAATGGTTGCTCTGTACGAATAACTAAATAACAAATGTTAAGCCTAAAAGCACAAGCGCCATCTATATGACTTGCATTGAATTATGTACCTGTACTATAATTAATACTTGATGCTATAAGCATCCCTTTGATTGTGATTCGAATAGCTGCCACCAGATGTCATATTATACGCACACTATTTAAACGAATTCCTGGAATTTTCGTTCTCTGTTTCAACGCGTTTTAGCTATAAGCCGTCACCGCGAAATGTATCTGTAGATACCAAATTTTCCTGTTTCTCTACGGCGACTGTAAAGGTGGATCTCCTATATTATTTTTACTTTTATTTTATTTTATTTCCATTCGCTTTATTTCCCAAACTTTTTTTACTAATTGAACAATTTTACTCCAAAGATTAAGTGATTTTTTTATGTTTTGTACTGTATATATGGACAACACTTGCTGTAAAGTTAATTTAAACTTACCTATAGACTATATATATATACGCGAATAGTGGAAATTAATGGTTTCTTTGAGAAAAACTGGCGATTTTCCAAACTTTTTGATACATTTGGAGGCCGGTGTTTTGCATACTGCAGATGAGGTCACGAGGTCAGGGATAAGATTGATTTCATTTTTAATTGATATGTACTCAATATAACACTTAGATACGTGTTTATATTTTTTAAAACAGATTTTTCGCCTTTGTCTTTGCTGTAATTGTCATAAGTAATTAAATAATGTGCAATAATAATACTTATATTTTTTAACACATTAGCTCGGAAAGTGCTGAATTTACTTATGTAATACCATTCATTACGCACACATTCGAAATCGTGCGGTAAGTATTACTTACCTACTACTTGTATCATAAGCTACTATTACAAAATACCTATACATATAATTCAATGTCTACGTGAAACATTGAAAGTTTGTGAAGCGTAGAATCCGACTTTTATTTAATTTTGCGCTTTGTGTGGTAGCTTCTTTATGTAGAGCCGGATTCCTTAAATCCTACTAATATTATAAATGCGAAAGTGACTTTGTATATTTGTTTGTTCGTTTGTTACCTCTTCACGCTTTAACTACTAAACCGATTTGGATAAAATTTGCTATGGATATAGGATACTCTTTATCTGGAAATTCGCACGGGGAGCGAAGCCCGCGGGCACAGCTAGTAGCTTATATATTCGTCAAAGATCAAGAAACAAGTAAGATAAGAAAGTAGGTATGTAACACTCTCACAGCTTTATTTATGTAGGTAACCTTTATACACGAACGAATGTAACTTTTGCTTTTTGTAACCAAACCACCGCAGAGTGCTTTAACAAAAAAGTTACCTAATGACGTTCTGAGGACTAAGTAGGTTCTTAATGATGGCTGGGTAATTTTACTAACCAACTGCCTACTTCTACGAAGGCTTGTGATATGACCAAGATAATATAGACAAGTCTAGACAAAATTTATAGTAAACATTAATAGTGATGTGGACTGCGTAAAAAGTTATTATTTTATTAAGCCCTTTAACTAGATTGTCCAAATATAAAGGACTAGTATTTTCTCGTTTAGCAAAGTAGTAAGAATTTAAAAAGATATAGCGCTCCGAAGTTTTGGCTTGGGGGTGATTTGCGTCACTTTTGGCTAGAAATTGTTGCTGATCGTGACATCAAGCGAAATATAAATGCTCTGTATCTTGATCATTATTTTTTAACCATCTTTTTATAATATACCTAATAAGAAAAAAAATTGGTACACGTCCCTATTTACCCTTATACAATTACTAGCTTTTCGGGCGCTGCGCGGGCTGCAAGCAGCCCGCGGTTTATCGTGCGGCTGTTGAGGTAGGCTAATATATGATTCCAGTTCAGAAAATGGGTAAGTTTGTATGGAGGGAAATTGTCCTTGTATGGCGCCCATCTTGGATTTTGAAAAAAATAAATAACATTCGTGAAATTCCTTCCAACCCTCTATATTATAAAAAAAAACCCACCCCTATCTTCAACCGTTTTCGCAGGCCGTACCCCTTCCACGTCAGGTTTCTGCAGATCCTCAAATGTCAGATTTTTCTGGTTCTCACTGGAGCACCCTCTATACAACCACACATCAACCTAAACCCCTCCCACCCCGCAACAGGGCAAACAACCATGTCAGTGAGTGAGTGAGTAGTAATGTAGGTTTATATTTTACCCTTATACAATAATATTTAATAACCCCTTCATAAATTAGAGCGGCCTCTTCCTGAAATGTGAATTTTTAATCCACACACGAAAAGGTTTGTCAAAACAAGCGCGCTGGGCCGTGCTGTTGTCCGCAAACACTGTATATATAGGCCTTTATCAGCAATTTCGGGAACAGCTGTCCGGCGACAAACACGCCAAATTTATTGTGTGCGGAGGAGTGCCGGTGTAATGGACTGGGAGCCATCGGGCGGTTCCATCCCTTCGGTTAATAAAGTATGGTCACAGAATTATATAATTATTAGCCGAAGCCCGCGACTTCGTTCGCGTGTACTTTATGACTCCGGAAAATGCTTATCAGGCTGAACAACTATTGCTAAGGCGTCATTTTTATATTTCTTATAGTTTAGCTGGACCATTATGGTTCTGCATCAAATGTTCCATTTTCTAAAATTAATTAAACCGTATATGTTGCCCAGGCCTATCAGCTATATAACAAAAAAGTTTCATTTGAATTTTATTTTAAAATCACCTTAATTTTTTTTTAAATATATTCAACGTAGACATATTTTATACTGTTTTATTATATGTATAGATATAGATTATTTACGTCGAACAGAATGTCATAAGGTCCCACGCAATATGCGTGCCCGTTCCTCATTCTCGCACCTCTCCTCCGTTCTCGCCTTGTACATAGGGCGCACTGTAAGTTTCCGGAACTGGCCACTTACATAAACAATATTTAAAAATTTATTGCAACATTTGAAAATAGAACTCTTTGGCTGTAGAATGCAGTTTGTTTCATCTGACTGTCTTTTGTTTTGACCTTGTGGCGCCATTTAAAAAATTGTGTGTCTGCATCAACATGGATTTAACTCGGGAAAATTTTCGTAGTATGATTTTCTACGATTTTAAGTGTAATTTGACAGCTCAACAGAGCATCGCTCGGCTTGAAACAGCTTTTGGCAATGAAGCACCATCCAAAACAACTGTTTATAGCTGGTTTGCAGAATTCAAGCGTGGTCGTATCAATCTCAGTGACGAATCTCGCGATGGTCGGCCGTCCACCGCTGTGACCAACAAAAACATCGATGCTGTGCGCCGTATGATTGAAACAGACAGGCATGTGACCTACCATGAAACTCGCGCATCCTTAGAAATAGGTGAGTGAGTCAAATACAATTAATCCTACACAAACATTTGGGTGTGAGAAAGCTGTGCTCGCGGTGGATCCCACACAACTTGACCGAGGCTCAAAAAACGGACCGCGTCACTTGGTGCAGTGCCATGCTTACCAGATTCAACGAAGGTGCGTCAAATTTGGTGTGGGACATAGTAACAGGTGACGAAACATGGATTTATTGCTACGATCCCAAAACAAAGCAGCAATCGAGCGTATGGATCTTTCAAGATGAGCCGAAACCAACCAAAGTGGCGCGCGTGAAAAGTGCATCTAAGCGGATGATTGCTTCTTTTTTTAATAAAACTGGACACGTGGCTACTGGTACACGACCATTTTTTTGCCGGAAGTTATTGACGAACTCCGTAAAAATAACCGTAAACGCCGTATCATCCTGCACCACGACAATGCTAGTTCTCACACGGCCAGACAGACAAACGACTTTTTGAAGGCGAAAAATGTAGAACTCATGAGTCATCCTGCATACAGTCCCGACCTGGCACCTTGTGACTTTTTTCTGTTCCCAAAAATTAAGAACCAATTACGCGGTCAACGATTTTCATCACCAGAAGAGGCTGTCGAGGAGTATGAAAAACACGTTTCAGAGGTCACCACAGAGGAGTGGCACAAAAGTTTTCAAAACTGGTTTCATCGAATGAAAAAGTGCATAGACGCCAAGGGAGATTATTTTGAAAAACAATAAATTAATTTTGTACCTTTAATAGTATTTTTTCATATTTATTCCGGAAACTTATAGTGCGCACGTAGATGCCTACCGCCCGCTGAGCGTACCGCTCAAAATTGAATTCCTCATGCTTGATTTATCAGAAAATTATACCACACTTGAGGTGTTAGGTAAATAGAAGCTGATATGATTTTTTTTCTCAAGCGCGGCGGCGAGTAACTTCGAATGCCCCCCCCCCCCCCTCCGACCTACCCCCCAGGGGGTGGGGGATGGCTACTGGGCTAAATTAGCTTAACTTTACGTATATTAAATCTGTGCCAAGTGAATTCTTCCGATACCAAAATTTGCACCTTCCATACATTGGGTGACACTACTTCCCGCACTATCAATACCCTCCAAAATGCGAGAACAGGGGAGAGGTGTGAGGACGATGAACGGGGACGCATATAGCGCGGGATCTTGAAGTTTCCGTTCTGTATGTAGTACTTATATTAATTCTGTGGTAAGATCACAGTCATGAAGAATATCTGACATAAATATAAGATTATGTGTTATACTTAGGTTCTATAATTTTATAGGGTTTTTCTGCAATTACGGGTCGGAGCGAAAACCACGCGAAATTTATTATGTGCTGCACTGGAAGCCACAGGGTAATTCTATCTCTTAGCTTTATGAATTACTACCTACGAGTGGGTCACAATCATGAAAAAAATCTTTATTTATGATTGACTAACGAAGCAATCGAACGTTGGTGAGAATCTCGTTCCTGTCGGGAGTCAGCTGACCCCATATCTTGTTTCTTTTTTCTCAGACCATCATCGAAGATTCGCGAATATAATTTCATATTTTGAAGTACTTACGTGTACCTACTTTACGTACATACTTTTTATCTGAATCTTATTTGAAATTGAGGAGCTCGCTTTGGCAAGTCAAGTGACACCGGGCGTATACAACGATCGGTCTCACTGAAAATTTCCCATGTGCCTCCGTACTTTAGAAACCACGTAAAACCGTTGATCCCGGCTGTCGTCAAGCGGTGTCAGGTGCCTTTAGGCAGCTTGAAAAACATCAGTGTTGGCCACTTACAGACACGAAAAATAAACAAACATTTGAATCCCAAAGCCTCACAAAGGCATTTTAAACATCTGAAATGTGAAATCAAGTCGAAGTAAATGTAAATCTGTAAATCTACTTATACCGAATCCGGAGCGGAAAGCGGACATTACAGTAATGGCCGCCCTTTGTTTGCCGCTGACCACGACCACTCGAAAGTTGATTTATCAAATGTAGCGAATCAAGAGACGAGAAAATCAGTTATCTTTCATTGGTTTGTTTGGTTGGTTTATGTCAAAATAAAATTTGGATGGGGAAAATTATAAGATATTGCGGTTTTATTGGTCTATTACTAAGATTCAGCAGTCCGTCTGTCTGTCACCAGGCTGTATCTCATGAATCGTGATAGCTAGACGGTTAAAATTTTCACAGATTATGTATTTTTGCCGCTGTAACAACAAATACTAAAAACAGATGATAATAAATATTTAAGTGGGGCTCCCATAAAACAAATGTGATTTTTATAGATAATGGCACAGAACTCGCAGTTTGCCGGTTATTATAGTGTGATGAAAATTTTAACTATTTTAACTAATAATAGGCAAAGTTTAGTCAAACATAACAAAAAGTACTTCTCATGAGATCAAGGATGACCAGAATACAAAGTGGCCTCAACTACGCCGAAACCCAAATAGATTACTTTGGGAATCAAAACGAGAAAAGTATTCTACGATAAGGATCCTGAGGGAGCAAATACCATCTTTATTGCTTCCCTGCTATTGTCCGCCGTTTTAGTTGATGGTAATCTCTAGTTTATGCTTATTTCTCTAGTTTATATGTATCAACAGAATTAAAAATAGTATTACATACAGAACGGAAACTCGCACCGTCCCCCGCAATCTGGCGTCCCCGCATCCCTTCCCCCGTTATTGGGCCGTGTAAGCGCCTGGTTCTTGCTAGTCGGACGTTGACGTTATGCGAGTTACTTAGGATTATTGAGTCATAATGGTGAGAAACTGCGAATATTATCATTGTTTATCCTATCCATCTTATAGATTTCCGAGTAATAAAAACAGGTAAGCAAAACAACAAACTCTGTGGTGGCGACCCTGATTGTTTAACTCTCACATTTGACGTGTGCACAAACATATTGTTTCGTTTGTAGTAGTACTAGGTATATTTGTTACTCCGTTTCTATAAAGTGCCATACCTGTGATTTATCTTCAGAATAAATATCTATAACTTGTACATACGTACCTATGCCATATTAATACTTCAAAGTAGAATAAGATTTATCACTTTTTAATCTCCGAAAAAAGAGGGGTGTTTTAAGTTTGACGCTATTGTCTGTCGGTCTGTTTGTCCGTGGCATCGTAGCGCTGGAACGGATGGACCGGTTTCGGTGCGGATTTTTTACGTGTATACCCTTCCCTTACGGTGGTTGCAATTTGTTATGAAACACAATTTAAAAATAAAAAAAAGTAAAATAATAAAATTACAAATACTCATATAAAATATGATTTGAAATGTTGTCTTTTAGTCGCCTCTTACGACACCCGTGGAAGTTTATTTGCAAGGTAAATTAAAAAAAACCCCGACTTTCAAGAATGCCGTCTAGTGGTGAGTAGCGGAACTACATAGTCAAATTAATATCCTTAGCGCCATCTATTATTGGCTAGAGAAAACTCTGACATTCAAGCGTTTAACCCCCAAAATCTTCTAAACACCCGAATCAATTTACATCCACAAGAACCACTGCAAGAGAATTTGCATTTTTTTCATGTAAAAACGTGAAAAAAGGTCCATCCGTTCGAGCTCTATGATGTCATAGACAGACAGACATTAACGTCAAACTTATAATTAATTAACTTATTATTAACTTAACTCACCTCTCTTTTTGTTGGGGATTAAAATGCTTTTGTCTTGTCAAACAATATGACATTAGCGACCTTATAAACAATGTAACATTAACATTCAACTGTCCAGGTGTACTTTTGTTGCAACCCTCACTAGACTCCTAATTGTCTACCTCATTAGCCTAATTTACTCAAATTTCCATTTTCACGCAAAGTATTATAGTTCAACTTCGAATGTCCCACTTCAGGTGAAGTTTTGAAGGCATCCGACTTATGATGGACGACGTCTTATAATATTAAAGCCAGGAACTTCATTCTGATAATAATTAATTATGTGCTTCATTAACTTGGAAGTTCTTTCTTCACTTAAGCGGAAATTCTACAGTCTCTGCTCTAATTTATTTATTTGAAAGTTGCCAACTTTCGGTGTCTGGCGCTGAGACAACATTGTTTGGTAGTATAATATTTATGTTTCCTACTTTAATTTTCTGTAATGTGCATGTAGATTACGGTGCCTATATAATTTTTGTTGTGAATTATAGGTAGATGGTCATTTGAAATGAACAACTTGAAAAATTGATAATGATAATTTATGGCATTGGCCTATTTGTGCTACTGACATACACTTTTGACTGAAACAATTTTAGATTATTTGTGATTATTACTGTAATTTTTATCATCGTCATCATAGAGTTCGGTTCATATAGTCTAGATTGTTGATTGTCATAGTTGAAACTACGTCTTAAATGCTCATGGTAAGGGTAGGCAAAACGTCTGAATTGCTTTAAAGCCCTGGTATACAATTAGTCTAAGTAGGCAAAAGGTCTGGCGTACATAAGGTGTTTACGTCAAAAAGTACTTTAGGTACATCGACCAGGTTTTTATTAAAAATTTCATTTGAAATTGGTTAGACATATCCTTCTTCTGTTCTAACACAATGTTTCAATCGGGATACTTTGTTATCCAGTTATAACTGGATTTATATTTATAACATAATATACCGTTCAATACCGATAGTAGCGAGTGGCTGCGACTTGCGAGGCGATCCGGAAGTGGCAACAAAGTTGTTGTGCCTCCAACAAAGCCGGAAGCTTAGCGCACACTGGCTCGATGCTTTTATATATTTATTTTATCCTAAGTGGATTTCTATCGAGGAATTTGATTCCATTTAAAGTGTGTGCGTTTTACTACAAATGGACTATATTTTCTTTTAAAAATACCTTTCTTTCCATAAGCTTGCAATAATTTAATTTTATTCCTACTTTACCTACTCATTTTGAAGTATATGGAAATGAATTATAAAAGTAAACTCAATAACGTACGACCTTTGAAAAATTTCCAAGAACAAATATTGGATTTTCTCTTAGGTCAACAAATATGTTAAGTTCATTTTCTGATTTCATGCAAATGTTCAGATGTGTAAAATTAAGTTTTTACAATTGAGTAGGTGAAATTTGTTACCTGCCTATTTATTGTGTTGTCTTATTATAGATTGGACATGTTTCAGACAACAATTTTACTTTGTTAAACCATCATTTATCTCGCAAAAAATGTTCCAACACGCATTTTGCAGTAATTACTGTCGGGGGTGACTATTTACTATTAGGGGAGTTCAAGATAAATTCCGATATCACACGAACGGTTTATTGTTTTACCACAAGTGATGGTCGACACGACCAAGAGACGACTGGCGAGACGCGGGGGGTTCGCTCGTCAGTCGCTTTACAAAAGTGCATACTCTGCATATGTCGCTACATTACTAACTATGTAATATCACATTTTATCGAACAGCTAATTTATTGTTTATTTTTTGTGTCAATTCAATTATATCTTTATTATCATAGGATATTTATAATATCTCTTGATAATCGTCATTGTTCTGTTGGTTGCACACTTGTTGACGTCAAATGGTTACATAAGTTTACTACCGCTTCCTAAGCGCTAGCGTAGAAGAAGCGGTAACAAACTGCACTGCAGCACTTTCTCCAAATGTGTCACCGCTGATCTATCCGGTAACCTAGGTACCTATACCATCAAGGTGAAAAATCCAATTTAATTTTCTTTTTTTCAGTGAATTGAACATAATCGGATATCCTTTATTACGACCGCAGACAAAATAAAGTTTGGTCTTATTGTTATCCTGCCTGGTATTGTAACAGTCATATTTCGTTGTCTACCCAAGGCTAACGAAGTTTGTTCATGCTCAAGCCGGAAATAAAGCTTTTCAAGCCCTCCCCCCTCCCCGCGCCTCTCTCTATATACTGCCGTCTAATAAATAAACCGGAGACTTCGATCCATAACTCAGGTTACACTAGAGTAATGCTCGTTTTAAATTAAAATGGAGATGTCTAAGTGATGTTTGTAACCAATGTATATAAACCCTATGCAATGCAATCTGTTACGTGTTTTATATCGCCCAGGAACATCAATGAGGAGTTGAACGTCTAATTGTACCGATTTAAGAAATTGTCGTACGCTCTAATGTCTCAACCTTGCTCGCTTGAAGACCTCGTGGCGTAGTGATTAACGTGCCCTGGAGGTTTTGAGATCGATACAGAGTCAGGGCAAGTTTCATGTTATTGGCCTTTTGCTAATAATCATGATATAGTTATTTATTTATGTATCAAACTTTACTGTTCCAAAGTACAATGGCGGACTTAACGCTAAGAGCATTTTCTTCCAATATATACTCTAAACGAGTATACTCGTGCTAAAGAAGGTATACGTTTTTAGTTATAATATGTCAAGAATTGTTTTAGTTTTATTTTATCATTTACGAAACCGACAGCGTGTTACAATAATATAACTTAACTACCAGTTTCACTTAGAGTAAAGTTAATAACAGGTTTCTCTGTCTTAATACAAGTATAAAATTAGTGTGCAAAACTCAGATTAAATAGTCTAAGATCCCAGGGTCCATAGACGAAACCCATCTTCTCAGACCGACGGCCAGTCAACAGGTTATGGTAACTATATTTATCTACGTGATCACTCACACAAGGATATCGCCCCATATTTAAAATTGGCCTAAGGGTCCAAATAGTTATAAATGATTCTAATCGATCTAGATAGTCAAAATAGTATACGTCCTAGAACAAAATGTGTTTCACAATAGCACAGGTTCGCTAAGGAGCTACCTAAGCTCCTGGGTAAGGAGGTAAGTAAATAAATTATTTAGCTTATTTATTCGAGTTAAAATTAGATTTATCTGAAACCTGGTCGTATTACGAGTCTATACAGGCAAGCACTCACTTCCAAACGCCACACTCGTCCAGTACACTTTAATTTATTAACAAAGTGAAACTTTTCGCGCGCCAGCCTTGTAAAGGTAACATCTAATATTTCCCCGATACTGCCAACTATCTGGATCGAGGCAGCGTGTGAATAATTAACACGAGACCTTCTACTTCGCGGCACTTTTCCAAGAATCCCAACTTGAGCGCCAAGTATTTACAAATAAGCGAATGAACTTGCGAGGTACAAGTTCGCTCGACTTGAGTTTAGCTGAACTTTCCATTAATCCGTGCTCTTAAATGAAGTAAGTGCAATTTATTCAGAAAACCAGAATTCCCTCTTTTGCCCAACAAAAGATAAATTGTGTAAATCTACATTATCAAATCCCTTTAAAATTATATAAAGGGTAGTACAGACTGTAACAAGTTATTATATCTGTGCAGCGGTATGGACGTAAGTAGTAACATTGCGACGTAAGAAAGATTATAATTTTTTAAATGAATGAATAAATGAAAATATCTTAATTGCACTAGTACAAAAACATTAAAAATAGTTTTATACTAGTAGTTAGCCACGAACTTAGACCTCGCGATTATATCTTCTACTACCAAGCAAAGCAAGCAAGCAATCCAATACACGACAATTGAACACAATTAACCGACTTAACAAATTAAACAAAACTGTAAACACGCAAGACAACAAAAAGTCATACGATTCTAGACAAAATCAAGTCAATCTTGTAAACTTATGAAAAAAAAAATCATAGCGAGTTCTAAAAATTTAAAATTTTTGTTGGACATTTACTTATAGTTTTTTGTGAACTATGTGGTATTGAATGTACGCAACAAATATTTGTCAATTTTCTTCTTTTCTTAAAAATAGTGGTCAAGCTTGTAACTCGGAAGTCGCGGGTTTGATTCCCACGGGAGACATGCATTTTAAGGAAGTTGTTCAGTAACCCGGGCTGAATTCACCCATAAATAGTTTCAGTATATTTTGTAAGAAGATTTGTATTGTATATCCGTCACGGCTCAGTCAGCTAGACTTCGCGAGTCACCCTAAACCCGTTTAAGTATAATGTATAAAAAAGTTGTCCAGACAAAAAAGTTGTTTAAATAAAAAAATTGCGTTTTTATAATGGCAACAAAAAAGTCTAATGGCATTTTTGAAAATATTTAGAAATGGCGGATGTATGACAGTTTTAAAATTTTAAACCCCCATATTTCCGCCATTTTGAAAAATTTCGAAAAACTGGCTCGACAAAAAAATTCTATTTAGTTGCTGAACCTGCTTACAAAATTTCATGAGAATCGGTTAAGAAATGCGACCTGTAGGCGAGAACAGACAGACAGACAGACAGACAGACAGACGGACAAAAGAATTTTTGGCTAATCTCGAAACTGAGACGCTTCGCTCGCTTCGCTCGCTCGGTCAATGATGTATACCGATGTATACAGCCAACCAATGGATGGAGAGGAATAATATATTAGAAATATTTTTTTGTTAACTTATTCAAATTTCAATTTTTAAACAGAGACACGCCAAAAATCTTTTTGAGGCGCAAAATCTACCACTACGTCCACGATTTTTTCTTGTGCTCCACAAAAACAAACACTGGGTAAATCTAGGTTACTAGATCCCTTGAGTATAAGGAAATATTAAGTGCAGGCAAGTTGTTATTTCTGTGCAGCAGCATAAACGTAGATACACTTAGATATAAAAATAAAATATAGAGATACCAAGGAATATGTAATAGAAATCCCTGTTCTAAAAATATATATGTCCAGATACCAATTTTTTAAATAGAGCTAAACCGGATAAACATGTTTATCCTCATGATGCAAAATCTACCACAATGTCGTAAGATATATTCTTGTGCCCAACAAAAGATAAATTGGGTAAATCTGGGTTAACAGATCCCCTTGAGTTAAGGAAGGCATATCAAGTGCAGACTGTAACAAGTTGTTATTTCTGTGCAGCGGTGGCGCAGTCCGCGGAGCCCTCGAGCCGGGCCCCGCTCCCGGAACCCTCGCCTACTAAACTGCCAAGTACGTCTCTCAAATATACACGCCACAGTAAGATCTCGCAATCCACCCTAAAAATAAAAACAACACTGGATTCCCACATTCAGTAACATAAAAAAATAAAATGCCAAATTCTTTTTTCAATACTCCCCTAATTTTGCCGGATTTAGCAACCTCATTAGAACTAATATTAAGCCAGACACACATCCGCCAGATTAATCGAAGTTACTGACAATTCTGACAGCGGCTGACGAAGTTTCAGATATCGGAATTGGAGCGCGGACAGACAAACTTAGAACAAGCTTTTAATGAGTCGTGTTTGAAACGATGCCATCTTATAATTTGACTGCCCAATTAAGGAATTATCACCTTCTGAAACTTTGTCGAAGGTAGATTGAGGGAGATCTTATTCTGGCTATATTTTATGCTTTTCCGTTATGCTACTGCACTAAATATTGTGTATTCAGCACTCCCCGCCATTGAGCATCCACATATGTATTCTTTGAATTGCGTATTAAAAAATAATTGACCACGGGCGACCACGGTACACCTGCGGTTATAAAAATTGATCACTTGGCGCTGACGCAGCATGCGGACGATCGGAAAATGGAAAACATTAAATTTGGCGTTTCCCCAATTTGCGCAACACCCTGGCACAATGTAGATGCTTATCACTGACACCCTGTTTGCGACGAGAGTACAATTTCACGTTTCCTCTGTTGTGAAAGTGTTGAACATTAGTTGGGATTTGTTGTCGTAGTTACGATTATGTGGCATGCTACGTATTTACTTATATGACTGCGATTCAAAAACGTTAAATAAATAAAACTCATGGACTGACAACTTAGAATTAAGAAATCTTGAGTCATTTCCTTAATGGTTTTTTTTATTTAGCCGGATGTGTAACATTAAAAACACCACCCTCTTCCAAGTATGCGAGTGAGTTAAAAGTATGAGACTTTAATTTTGATAAGTTAGTACTCTAAATTTAATTTGAATTTATACATACATATATAATATCACGTCTTTATCCCTAATGGGGCAGACAGAGCATTTTGGGTCTTGCGGCTCTATGCAGAGCCCAGGGCCGCAAGACTCAAAAGCCACTTTTAGCGTCATGGTGGGCGAGAAGATGGAAAAGCAATCAATACAGTGACGGGTTGCTAGCCGCATCGCCTGTTAAAATGATTCGCATTTTTGCCCATTCCCTCGATCGGCTTTTACGATCTGCGCGGGAAGAGAAGCAGCTGGTACATTATAAGTTTTTTCGTTTCTCCCAGACCAGCATTTGAATTTATCTAAAAATATACCGCATAAATCAGCCATAATGAAGTTCCAAAGTCAGCGGCAGCTGAAAAGTTTTAATAGGGCGGTGTGAGCTCGGCTAAACAGTCCAAAGACCTGCGTGGAGCCGTAACTCGACCTGGAGAATAGCTTTATTATGCCTGGATTGAAGGAGCGTTAATGGTTATTTTAGGTGCGGTCTCAACTGAGTAAACCGAGCTAATTGATCATAACCTAGGTACTTTTACATAAATTTGATAAAACGACCTAAACACTGAAAGGTTACTCCATAATATGCGTTAATCTTACGATTGTGACGTGCTATTTCTATGTCAAATTATATATTAAACCTAAATTAGACTTTATCATCATCATCATCATCCGAGCGTGTTTTTTCCCGGTTGCATCTTCAGCAAGTAATGCTTCAGAGCCCGGGGTCTGCTACTTAACCAAGGAGATTTCACGAGGTTACTGGTTATACAGAGCGTACCGTCCAACCTCCGCAACCCAAAGGGTAAACCAGAACTAATTCTTGGGTAGTTTCATGATCAAATACTAGATGGCGTTCGGGACCCGCAGTTTATACGTATATTCCGAAACCGGAATCATCTTTCTTTTCAGATAACCAGGTGATCCAAGCCTGCAATACCTTAATCAGACTGGAAACAACTTTTCACAGACTACAGACTAAATCAACAGACTTTATTAATGTTGCTTGATACTGAATCGCGGATACGTAGTAACGTCCGTCTTGCGTACCTATCGGTATTGGAGTTACCCCCCTCGACGGTGCAGTAACTTAGCATGAAAATAGTGTTTTTTAACGGGAATGAATCCATATTTTTGACAAAGAACTATCTTTTAAGACCTAACACCGAGTAATATTTACCTGGAATCTGAGAATCATTAACGGTAATTCAAGCTAGGTCTAAACTGGACTGTTTTATATATACTTGATACTTATTTGATTCAAATTTAATGACCATACCCCACAAAAGGGCTTTATGACCTACATCAAAAGCTCTCCTTGCTACCTAATAGGTAATTCATACTTTTACAAGTAATATTAATGAGGCGCTGTGAGTTTGGATAATGGACATAGACAGCCGTATCTCACCTATATCCAAATGCCTAATCTATATGTAAATAAAAAATAGTAAATATATACGAACAAATTACACTGATTGAGCTAGCCCCAGAGTAATAAACTAAAAAATAGAGTAATATAAATAAGTAAAAAAAGTTAAGGAGTTCGAGACTTGCATATAGGGATATGTGATAATCATTAGTAATCATTCGTGTCAAAACAATGTCGTAATTAGACCAGTATCAATAATTCATTAATAAAAAGTAGGAACGATGGCTGACATATTGACTGATCGATCAACACAAAGCTGAAACCGCTGCGTCCAGAAGCATGAAATTTTGCACAGATGTTCATTGAAAAATTTTAAGTAGGCACTCAGAATGGATTTTTGGAAATTTATCCCCTAAAGGATTGAAATGAGGGTTGAAAGTTTTTATGAATCTTGGTCAATTTTGAAGTCGGAAATGTAAAAAATAACTTATGATATCACGGTTTAAATCAAAAGTTTACTGTATCACTATTTAACAAAAAACATTATCTAAAGAGGTGACATTTTGTATGAAATGTTGTAGGAAAATCGGTATTGCTTGATATAATTACATTTTATATATTTACATTTTAATAACGTTCATAAGATATAATGTTAATTTGACATAATCATTAAGGTATTTATAATATATAAACCTACATTACCACTGACTGACTCACTGACAGAGTTGTTTGCCCTGTTGCGGGGTTGGTGGGGTTTAGGTTGATGTGCGGTCGTATAGAGGGTGCTCCAGTGAGTACCAGAAAAATCTGACATTTGAGGATCTGCGGAAACCTGATGTGGAAGGGGTACGGCCTGCGAAAACGGTTGGAGTTAGGGGTGTGATTTTTTTTCCAAAATGTAGAGGGTTGTAAGCAATTTGACGAGCGTCATTTGTTTTTTTATTTTTTTCAAAATCCAAGATGGCCGCCATACAAGGACATTTTCTCCCCATACAAACTTACCCATTTTCTGAACTGGAAACATATCTTAGCCTACCTCAACAGCCCCACGATGAACCGCGGGCTGCTTGCAGCCCGCGCAGCGCCCGAAAAGCTAGTTATAATATATAAACCTACATTACCACTGACTGACTCACTGACTGATTGACATAGTTGTTTGCCCTGTTGCGGGGTTGGTGGGGTTTAGGTTGATGTAGGGTCGTATAGAGGGTGCTCCGGTGAGTACGAGAAAAATCTGACATTTGAGGATTTGCAGAAATCTGATGTGGAAGAGGTACGGCCTGCAAAAACGGTTGGGGTTAGGGGCGTGATTTTTTTTGCAAAATGTGGGGGATTGTAAGCAATTTGACGAGCGTCATTTGTTTTTTTATTTTTTTCAAAATTCAAGATGGCCGCCATACAAGGACAATTTTCCTCCATACAAACTTACCCATTTTCTGAACTGGAAACATGTCTTAGCCTACCTCAACAGCCCCACGATGAACCGCGGGCTGCTTGCAGCCCGCGCAGCGCCCGAAAAGCTAGTTATAATATATAAACCTACAATACCACTGACTCACTGATTGACATAGTTGTTTGCCCTGTTGCGGGGTTGGTGGGGTTTAGGTTGATGTGCGGTCGTATAGAGGGTGCTCCAGTGAGTACCAGAAAAATCTGACATTTGAAGATCTGCAGAAACGTCATGTGGAAGGGGTACGGCCTGCGAAAACGGTTAGGGATAGGGGCGTGATTTTTTCTCCATAATGTAGAAAATTATAAGCAATTTGACGACCATCATTTGTTTTTTTATTTTTTTCAAAATTCAAGATGGCCGCCATACAAGGACAATTTTCCTCCATACAAACTTACCCATTTTCTGAACTGGAAACATATTTTAGCCTACCTCAACAGCCCCACGATGAACCGCGGGCTGCTTGCAGCCCGCGCAGCGCCCGAAAAGCTAGTTATATTATATATAGCTACACTTACCACTGACTGACTCACTGATTGACATAGTTGTTTGCCCTGTTGCGGGGTTGGTGGGGTTTGGGTTGATGTATGGTCGTATGGAGGGTGCTCCAGTGAGTACCAGAAAAATCTGACATTTGAGGATCTGCGGAAACCTGATGTGAAAGGGGTACGGCCTGCGAAAACCGTTGGGGTTGGGGGCGTGATTTTTTTTCCAAAATGTAGAGGGTTGTAAGCAATTTGACGAGCGTCATTTGTTTTTTTATTTTTTTCAAAATTCAAGATGGCCGCCATACATGGACAATTCCCCTCCATACAAATTTAATACAAACAGCCCCACAAGTAACTTGGCGAAGCCTGAGGCCGAAGGCCGAAGGCGAAGCGCCCCCGCGAGGCCGCAGGCCGAGCTGTGGAGCGAGGGCGAAGCCCGAGCTCCCCCTCTCCCCCCCCATTTGACCCCCCCCCACAAGTAATTTTCACGAGGCCGTAGGCCGAGTGATGCGAGCCCGAAGGGCGAGCTGCGGGCGAGGGCGAAGCCCGAGCCACTATCACAAAGCGCAGCGTCTTTTTTTTTTTGGAAATCCAAGATGGCCGCCGAAAGTCAACTGCTTGCGATTTGGCTGAAAATCGATATCTATATGTAATTTGACCCCAAAAACCCAAATTTAATATTTTTTTTGGAATCCAAGATGGCGTCTGGACTTTAGAAAATTCTACTTATTTCGTTCATAACGTCTGACTGGGACTTCGTAGCGGTCTGAAATTTTGTATGTGGGGGTAAAGCACCCCGCGGAACTCGGAACTGAAATCAAATTTTAGATCCAAGATGGCCGCCCTCACACATATTTTGATGTTTCCCATACTGACTGCAATTTTTACCCATTTTCTGAACTGAAAACATGTCTTACCCCAATTCAACAGCCGCACGAAAGACCGCGGGCTGCTTGCAGCCCGCGCAGCGCCCGAAAAGCTAGTTATATTATATATAGCTACACTTACCACTGACTGACTGACTGATTGACATAGTTGTTTGCCCTGTTGCGGGGTTGGTGGGGTTTAGGTTGATGTGTGGTCGTATAGAGGGTGCTCCAGTGAGTACCAGAAAAATCTGACATTTGAGGATCTGCAGAAACCTGATGTGGAAGGGGTACGGCCTGCGAAAACGGTTGGGGTTGGGGGCGTGATTTTTTTTCCAAAATGTAGGGGGTTGCAAGCAATTTGACGAGCATCATTTGTTTTTTGATTTTTTTCAAAATTCAAGATGGCCGCCATACATGGACAATTCCCCTCCATACAAATTTAATACAAACGGCCCCCCAAGTAACTTGGCCCCGCCCCGCGAGGCCGCAGGCCGAGCTGTGGATCGAGGGCGAAGCCCGAGATCCCCCTCCCCCCCCCCCTTTGACACCCCCAAGTAATTTTCACGAGGCCGCAGGCCGAGTGATGCGAGCCCGTAGGGCGAGCTGCGGGCGAGGGCGAAGCCCGAGTCACTATCACAAAGCGAAGCGTCTTTTTTTTTTGGAAATCCAAGATGGCCACCGAAAGTCAACTGCTTGCGATTTGGCTGAAAATCGATATCTATATGTAATTTGACCCCAAAACCCAAATTCAATATTTTTTTTGGAATCCAAAATGGCGTCTGGATTTTAGAAAATTTAACTTATTTCGTTTATAACGTCTCACTGGGACTTCGTAGGGGTCTGAAATTTTGCATGTGGGGGTAAAGCACCCCGCGGAACTCGGAACTGAAATCAAATTTTAGATGCAAGATGGCCGCCCCCACACATATTTTGATGTTTCCCATACTGACTGCAGTTTTTACCCATTTTCTGAACTAGAAACATGTCTTACCCTAATTCAACAGCCGCACGAAAGACCGCGGGCTGCTTGCAGCCCGCGCAGCGCCCGAAAAGCTAGTTATAATATATAAACCTACAATACCACTCACTGACTGACTGACTCATTGACATAGTTGTTTGCCCTGTTGCGGGGTTGTTGGGGTTTAGGTTGATGTACGGTTGTATAGAGGGTGCGAAATGGAGTACCAGAAAAATCTGACATTTGAGGATCTGCGGAAACCTGATGTGGAGGGGGTACGGCCTGCGAAAACGGTTGGGGTTAGGGGCGTGATTTTTTTTCCATAATGTAGAAGATTTTAAGCAATTTGACGACCGTCATTTGTTTTTTGATATTTTTAAAAATCCAAGATGGCCGCCATACAAGGACAATTTTCCTCCATACAAACTTACCCATGTTCTGAACTGGAAACATATCTTAGCCTACCTCAACAGCCCCACGATGAACCGCGGGCTGCTTGCAGCCCGCGCAGCGCCCGAAAAGCTAGTTATTATAATATATAAACCTACATTACCACTCACTCACTGACAGAGTTGTTTGCCCTGTTGCGGGGTTGGTGGGGTTTAGGTTGATGTGTGGTCGTATAGAAGGTGCTCCAGTGAGTACGAGAAAAATCTGACATTTGAGGATTTGCAGAAACCTGATGTGGAAGCGGTACGGCCTGCAAAAACGGTTAGGGTTAGGGGCGTGATTTTTTTTTCAAAATGTAGAAGGTTGTAAGCAATGTGACGAGCGTCATTTGTTTTTTGAATTTTTTCAAAATTCAAGCTGGCCGCCATACAAGGACAATTTTCCTCCATACAAAATTACCATTTTCTGAACTGGAAACATGTTTTAGCCCACCTCAACAGCCGCACGAGAGACCGCGGGCTGCTTGCAGCCCGCGCAGCGCCCGAAAAGCTAGTTATTTATAATATATAAACCTACATTACCACTCACTGACTGACTCATTGACATAGTTGTTTGCCCTGTTGCGGGGTTGGTGGGGTTTAGGTTGATGTGCGGTCGTATAGAGGGTGCTCCAGTGAGTACCAGAAAAATCTGACATTTGAGGATCTGCGGAAATCTGATGTGGAAGGGGTACGGCCTGCAAAGACGGTTGGGGTTAGGGGTGTGATTTATTTCCCAAAATGTAGGGGGTTGCAAGCAATTTGACGACCGTCACTTGTTTTTTTATTTTTTCCAAAATTCAAGATGGCCGCCATACAAGGACAATTTTCCTCCATACAAATTTCATACAAACGGCTACCCCAAGTAACTAGGCGCAGCCAGAGGCCAAAAGCCAAAAGCAAAGGCCACCCCCGCGAGGCCGTAGGCCGAGCTGCGGGCGAGGGCGAAGCCCGAGCCACTCCCCCCTCCCCCTTGGATCCCCCCTAAGTAGTCTTCACGAGGCCGGAGGCCGAGCGATGCGAGCCCGAAGGGCGAGCTGCGGGCGAGGGCGAAGCCCGAGCCACAGCCCCCCCCTTCCCCGTAAGTAATTTTCACGAGGCCGGAGGCCGAGTGACGCGAGCCCGTAGGGCGAGCTGCGGGCGAGGGCGAAGCCCGAGCCATTTCCCCAAGGGCAGTCCAATTTTTTTTAATTTTTGAAAATCCAAGATGGCCGCCGAAAGTCAACTGCTTGCGATTTGGCTGAAAATCGATATCTATATGTAGTTTGAGCCCAAAAATCCAAATTTAATATTTTTTTTGGAATTCAAGATGGCGTCTGGATTTTAGAAAATTTCACTTTTTTCGTACATAACGTCTCACTGGGACTTCGTAGGGGTCTGAAATTTTGCATGTGGGGGTAAAGCACCCCGCGGAACTCGAAAATGTATTCAGATTTTGGATCCAAGATGGCCGCCTCCACACATATTTTGATGTTTCCTTTACTGACTGCAGTTTTTACCCATTTTCTAAACTGGAAACATTTTTTAGCCTACCTCAACAGCCGCATGAAAAACCGCGGGCTGCTTGCAGCCCGCGCAGCGCCCGAAAAGCTAGTTATAATTATATTATAATATATAAACCTACAATACCACTGACTCACTGATTGACATAGTTGTTTGCCCTGTTGCGGGGTTGGTGGGGTTAAAGTTGATGTGTGGTCGTATAGAGGGTGCTCCAGTGAGTACCAGAAAAATCTGACATTTGAAGATCTACAGAAACGTGATGTGGAAGGGGTACGGCCTGCGAAAACGGTTAGGGATAGGGGCGTGATTTTTTTTCCATAATGTAGAAAATTATAAGCAATTTGACGACCATCATTTGTTTTTTTATTTTTTTCAAAATTCAAGATGGCCGCCATACTAGGACAATTTTCCTCCATACAACCTTACCCATTTTCTCAACTGGACATGTTATTTAGCCCACCCCAACAGCTACACGTAAAACCGCGGGCTGCTTGCAGCCCGCGCAGCGCCCGAAAAGCTAGTTATAATATATAAACCTACATTACCACTGACTCACTCACTGATTGACATAGTTGTTTGCCCTGTTGCGGGGTTGGTGGGGTTAAGATTGATGTGTGGTCGTATAGAGGGTGGTCCAGTGAGTACCAGAAAAATCTGACATTTGAGGATCTGCGGAATCCTGATGTGGAAGGGGTACGGCCTGCAAAGACGGTTGGGGTTGGGGGCGTGATTTTTTTTCCAAAATGTAAGGGGTTGCAAGCAATTTGACGAGCATCATTTGTTTTTTGATTTCTTTCAAAATTCAAGATGGCCGCCATACATGGACAATTCCCCTCCATACAAATTTCGTACAAACGGCCCTTCAAGTAACTTGGCGCAGCCAGAGGCCGAGCTGTGGAGCGAGGGCGAAGCCCGAGCTCCCCCCCCCCTTTGATCCCCCCCTACAAGCAATTTTCACGAGGCCGCAGGCCGAGTGCGGGCGAGGGCGAAGCCCGAGCCACTATCACAAAGCGCAGCTTCTTTTTTTTTTTCGGAAATCCAAGATGGCCGCCGTAAGTCAACTGCTTGCGATTTGGCTGAAAATCGATATCTATATGTAATTTGACCCCAAAAACCTAAATTCAATATTTTTTTTGGAATCCAAGATGGCGTCTGGATTTAAGAAAATTAAACTTATTTCGTTTATAACGTCTCACTGGGACTTCGTAGGGGTCTGAAATTTTGCATGTGGGGGTAAAGCACCCCGCGGAATTCGAAACTGCATTCCGATTTTGGATCCAAGATGGCCGCCCCCACACATATTATGATGTTACCTTTACTGACTGCAATTTTTTCCCATTTTCTGAACTGGAAACATGTCTTACCCTACCTCAACAGCCGCACGAAAAACCGCGGGCTGCTTGCAGCCCGCGCAGCGCCCGAAATGCTAGTATAATATATAAACCTACAATACCACTGACTCACTGACTGATTGACATAGTTGTTTGCCCTGTTGCGGGGTTGGTGGGGTTTAGGTTGATGTGCGGTCGTATAGAGGGTGCTCCAGTGAGTACCAGAAAAATCTGACATTTGAGGATTTGCAGAAACCTGATGTGGAAGGGGTACGGCCTGCAATAACGGTTAAGGTTAGGGGCGTGTTTTTTTTTCCAGAATGTGGAGGGTTGTAAGCAATTTGACGAACGTCATTTGTTTTTTTATTTTTTTCAAAATTCAAGATGGCCGCCATACATGGATAACTTTCCTCCATACAAACTTACCCATTTTCTGAACTGGAAACATATCTTAGCCTACCTCAACAGCCCCACGATGAACCGCGGGCTGCTTGCAGCCCGCGCAGCGCCCGAAAAGCTAGTATAATATATAAACCTACAATACCACTGACTCACTGACTGATTGACATAGTTGTTTGCCCTGTTGCGGGGTTGGTGGGGTTTAGGTTGATGTGCGGTCGTATAGAGGGTGCTCCAGTGAGTACCAGAAAAATCTGACATTTGAGGATTTGCAGAAACCTGATGTGGAAGGGGTACGGCCTGCAATAACGGTTAAGGTTAGGGGCGTGTTTTTTTTTCCAGAATGTGGAGGGTTGTAAGCAATTTGACGAACGTCATTTGTTTTTTTATTTTTTTCAAAATTCAAGATGGCCGCCATACATGGATAACTTTCCTCCATACAAACTTACCCATTTTCTGAACTGGAAACATATCTTAGCCTACCTCAACAGCCCCACGATGAACCGCGGGCTGCTTGCAGCCCGCGCAGCGCCCGAAAAGCTAGTTATATTATATTATAATATATAAACCTACAATACCACTGACTCACTCACTGACAGAGTTGTTTGCCCTGTTGCGGGGTTGGTGGGGTTTAGGTTGATGTGCGGTCGTATAGAGGGTGCTCCAGTGAGTACCAGAAAAATCTGACATTTGAGGATCTGCGGAAATCTGATGTGGAAGGGGTACGGCCTGCGAAGACGGTTGGGGTTAGGGGTGTGATTTTTTTTCCAAAATGTAGGGGGTTGCAAGCAATTTGACGACCGTCACTTGTTTTTTTCTTTTTTTCAAAATTCAAGATGGCCGCCATACAAGGACAATTTTCCTCCATACAAATTTCATACAAACGGCCACCCCAAGTAACTAGGCGCAGCCAGAGGCCAAAAGCCAAAAGCAAAGGCCACCCCCGCGAGGCCGCAGGCCGAGCTGCGGGCGAGGGCGAAGCCCGAGCCACTCACCCCTCCCCCTTGGATCCCCCCTAAGTAATCTTCACGAGGCCGGAGGCCGAGCGATGCGAGCCCGAAGGGCGAGCTGCGGGCGAGGGCGAAGCCCGAGCCACTCCCACAGCCCCCCCTTCCCCCCCCCCCCCTCCCCGTAAGTATTTTTCACGAGGCCGGAGGCCGAGTGTCGCGAGCCCGTAGGGCGAGCTGCGGGCGAGGGCGAAGCCCGAGCCACTTCCCCAAGCGCAGTCCAATTTTTTTTAATTTTTGAAAATCCAAGATGGCCGCCGAAAGTCAACTGCTTGCGATTTGGCTGAAAATCGATATCTATATGTAGTTTGAGCCCAAAAATCCAAATTTAATATTTTTTTTGGAATTCAAGATGGCGTCTGCATTTTAGAAAATTTCACTTTTTTCGTTCATAACGTCTCACTGGGACTTCGTAGGGGTCTGAAATTTTGCATGTGGGGGTAAAGCACCCCGCGGAACTCGAAACTAAATTCAGATTTTGGATCCAAGATGGCCGCCTCCACACATATTTTGATGTTTCCTTTACTGACTGCAGTTTTTACCCATTTTCTAAACTGGAAACATTTTTTAGCCTACCTCAACAGCCGTACGAAAAACCGCGGGCTGCTTGCAGCCCGCGCAGCGCCCGAAAAGCTAGTTATAATATATAAACCTACATTACCACTGACTGACTGACTGATTGACATAGTTGTTTGCCCTGTTGCAGGGTAGGTGGGGTTTAGGTTGATGTGTGGTCGTGTAGAGGGTGCTCCAGTGAGTACCAGAAAAATCTGACATTTGAGGATCTGCAGAAACGTGACGTGGAAGGGGTACGGCCTGCGAAGATGGATGGGGTTGGGGGCGTGATTTTTTTTCTAAAATGTAGGGGGTTGTAAGCAATTTGACAAGCGTCATTTGTTTTTTGTTTTTTTTCAAAATCCAAGATGGCCGCCAAACATGGACAATTCCCCTCCATACAAATTTCATACAAACGGCAACTCGGCGCAGCCTGAGGCCGAAGGCGAAGCCCACACGCGAGGCCGCAGGCCGAGCTGCGGAGCGAGGGCGAAGCCCGAGCTCCCCCCCCCCCCCCTTTGACCCCCCCCCCTGCAATTTTCACGAGGCCACAGGCTGAGTGATGCGAGCCCGAAAGGCGAGCTGCGGGCGAGGGCGAAGCCCGAGCCACTATCACAAAGCGCAGCGTTTTTCTTTTTTTTGGAAATCCAAGATGGCCGCCGAAAGTCAACTGCTTGCGATTTGGCTGAAAATCGATATCTATATGTAATTTGACCCCAAAATCCTTAATTCAATATTTTTTTTGGAATCCAAGATAGCGTCTGGATTTTAGAAAATTAAACTTATTTCGTTTATAACGTCTCACTAGGACTTCGTAGGGTTCTGAAATTTTGCATGTGGGGGTAAAGCACCCCGCGGTTCTCGGAACTGAAATCAAATTTTAGATTCAAGATGGCCGCCCCCACACATATTTTGATGTTTTCCATACTGACTGCAGTTTTTACCCATTTTCAGAACTGGAAACATGTCTTACTCTACCTCAATAGCCGCACGAAAGACCGCGGGCTGCTTGCAGCCCGCGCAGCGCCCGAAAAGCTAGTTATAATATATAAACCTACAATACCACTCACTCACTGACTGATTGACATAGTTGTTTGCCCTGTTGCGGGGTTGGTGGCGTTTAGGTTGATATAGGGTCGTATGGAGGGTGCTCCAGTGAGTACCAGAAAAATCTGACATTTGAGGATTTGCAGAAACCTGATGTGGAAGGGGTACGGCCTGCAAAAACGGTTGGGGTTAGTGGCGTGATTTTTTTTCCAGAATGTGGGGGGTTATAAGCAATTTGACGACCGTCATTTGTTTTTTTATTTTTTTCAAAATTCAAGGTGGCCGCCATACATGGACAATTTTCCTCCATACAAACTTACCCATTTTCTAAACTGGAAAGATGTCTTAGCCTACTTCAACAGCCGCACGAAAGACCGCGGGCTGCTTGCAGCCCGCGCAGCGCACGAAAAGCTAGTTATAATTATATTATTATATTATATATAGCTACACTTACCACTGACTGACTGACTGACTGATTGACATAGTTGTTTGATCGGTTGCCAAATAGTAGGGGTGATGGTTTATAGTGGAACGTACAGGGGTGAGGGGGTCGAGTACCAGAAAAATCTGACATTTGAGGATTTGCAGAAACCTGATGTGGAAGGGGTACGGCCTGGCTAAACGGTTGGACCTAGAGATTTGACCCCATAGACAAAATGAAAGGGGTACCTGATCAATTACCAGAGCCAGTTTTTTTTTTTAATTTTCATAAAAAAAAAATTCCCCCCATACAAATTTCATACAAACGGCCCCCCCAAGTAACTTGGCGCAGCCCGAGGCCGAAGGCCGAGGGCGAAGCCGGCTCGCGAGCCCGAAGGGCGAGCTCCGTGGCGAGGCCGAAGGCCGAGCCCCCCCCTTCACCCCCCCCTCCCCCTCCCCCAAGTAATTTCACCCCATCACGAGGCCGCAGGCCGAGTGACGCGAGCCCGAAGTGCGAGCTGCGGGCGAGGGCGAAGCCCGAGCCACTCCCGTAAGCGCCGGGTTTTTTTTAATTTTTGGAAATCCAAGATGGCCGCCGAAAGTCAATTGCTTGCGATTTGGCTGAAAATCAATATCTATATGTTTTTTGAGCCGAAAAATCCAAATATGATTTTTTTTTTGGAATCCAAGATGGCGTCTGAATTTTAGAAAATGAAATTTATTTCGTTCGTAACGTCTCACTGGGACTTCGTAGCGGTCTGAAATTTTGCATGTGGGGGTAAAGCAATTCGAGGAACTCGAAACTGCATTAAGATTTTGGATCCAAGATGGCCGCCCACACATGTTTTCATGTTTTCTCAACTGACTGCAGTTTTCACCCATTTTTTGAACTGGAAACATTTCTTAGCCAACAACCGCCGCTCGAAAAACCGCGTGCTGCTTGCAGCACGCGCAGCACCCGAAACACTAGTTATAATATATAAACCTACATTACCACTGACTGACTGACTGACTGACATAGTTGTTTGCCCTGTTGCGGGGTTGGTGGGGTTAAGGTTGATGTGTGGTCGTATAGAGGGTGCTCCAGTGAGTACCAGAAAAATCTGACATTTGAGGATCTGCGGAAACCTGATGTGGAAGGGGTACGGCCTGCAAAGACGGTTGGGGTTGGGGGTGTGATTTTTTTTCCATAATGTAGAAGATTATAAGCAATTTGACGACCGTCATTTGTTTTTTTATTTTTTTCAAAAACCATGATGGCCGCCATACATGGACAATTTTCCTCCATACAAATTTCATACAAACGGCCACCCCAACTAACTAGGCACAGCCAGAGGCCAAAAGTCAAAAGTAAAGGCCACCCCCGCGAGGCCGTAGGCCGAGCTGCGGGCGAGGGCGAAGCCCGAGCCACTCCCCTCTCCCCCTTGGATCCCCCCCGTTAAGTAATCTTCACGAGGCCGGAGGCCGAGTGACGCGAGCCCGAAGGGCGAGCTGCGGGCGAGGGCGAAGCCCGAGCCACTACCACAGCTCCCCCCCTTTTTAACCCTCCCCCCCCCCTGCAAGTAATTTTCACGAGGCCGGAGGCCGAGTGACGCGAGCCCGAAGGGCGAGCTGTGGGCGAGGGCGAAGCCCGAGCCACTTCCCCAAGCGCAGTCAATTTTTTTTAATTTTTGAAAATCCAAGATGGCTTCCGAAAGTCAACTGCTTGCGATTCGGCTGAAAATCGATATCTATATGAAGTTTGAGCCCAAAAATTCAAATTTAATATTTTTTTTGGAATCCAAGATGGCGTCTAGATTTTACAAAATTTCACTTATTTCGTTTATAACGTCTCACTGGGATTTCGTAGGGGTCTGAAATTTTGTACATGGGGGTAAAGCACCCCGCGGAACCCGGAACTGGAATCAGATTTTCGATCCAAGATGGCCGCCCCCACACATATTTTGATGTTTTCTTTACTGACTGCAGTTTTTACCCATTTTCTCAACTGGACATGTCTTTAAGATCACCTCAACAGCCGCACGAAAAACCGCGGGCTGCTTGCAGCCCGCGCAGCGCCCGAAAAGCTAGTTATATTATAATATATAAACCTACAATACCACTGACTCACTCACTGATTGACATAGTTGTTTGCCCTGTTGCGGGGTTGGTGGGGTTTAGGTTGATGTGCGGTCGTATAGAGGGTGCTCCAGTGAGTACCAGAAAAATCTGACATTTGAGGATCTGCGGAAACCTGATGTGGAAGAGGTACGGCCTGCAAAGACGGTTGGGGTTGGGGGCGTGATTTTTTTTCCAAAATGTAGGGGGTTGTGAGCAATTTGACGAGCGTCATTTGTTTTTTGTTCTTTTTCGAAATTCAAGATGGCCGCCATACATGGACAATTTTCCTCCATACAAATTTCATACAAACGGCCACCCCAAGTAACTAGGCGCAGCCAGAGGCCAAAAGCCAAAAGCAAAGGCCACCCCCGCGAGGCCGCAGGCCGAGCTGCGGGCGAGGGCGAAGCCCGAGCCACTCCCCCCCCCTTGACCCCCCCCCCCCTCTAAGTAATTTTCACGAGGCCGTAGGCCGAGTGATGCGAGCCCGAAGGGCGAGCTGCGGGCGAGGGCGAAGCCCGAGCCACACCAACAAGCGCCGCTTTTTTTTTAAATTTTGGAAATCCAAGATGGCCGCCGAAAGTTAACTGCTGGCGATTTGGCTGAAAATCGATATCTATATGTAAATTGACCCCAAAATTCCAAATTGGAAATTTTTTTGGAATCCAAGATGGCGTCTGGATTTTAGAAAATTAAACTTATTTCGTTTATAACGTCTCACTGGGACTTCGTAGGGGTCTGAAATTTTGCATGTGGGGGTAAAGCACCCCGCGAAACTCGAAACTGCAATCGGATTTTGGATCCAAGATGGCCGCCCCCACACATATTTTGATGTTTCCTTTACTGACTGCAGTTTTTACCCATTTTCTCAACTGGACATGTTCTTTAGCCCACCTTAACAGCCGCACGAAAAACCGCGGGCTGCTTGCAGCCCGCGCAGCGCCCGAAAAGCTAGTTATATTATATAAACCTACAATACCACTGACTGACTCACTGATTGACATAGTTGTTTGCCCTGTTGCGGGGTTGGTGGGGTTTGGGTTGATGTGTGGTCGTATAGAGGGTGCTCCAGTGAGTACCAGAAAAATCTGACATTTGAAGATCTGCAGAAACCTGATGTGGAAAAGGTTCGGCCTGCGAAGACGGTTGGGGTTAGGGGCGTGATTTTTTTTCCAAAATGTAGGGGGTTGTAAGCAATTTGACGAGCGTCATTTGTTTTTTGATTTTTTTCAAAATCCAAGATGGCCGCCATACATGGACAATTTCTCCCCATACAAACTTACCCATTTTCTGAACTGGAAACATATTTTAACCCATTTTAACAGGTACACGAAAGACCGCGGGCTGCTTGCAGCCCGCGCAGCGCCCGAAAAGCTAGTTATAATATATAAACCTACATTACCACTGACTGACTCACTGACTGATTGACATAGTTGTTTGCCCTGTTGCGGGGTTGGTGGGGTTTAGCTTGATGTGCGGTCGTATAGAGGGTGCTCCAGTGAGTACCAGAAAAATCTGACATTTGAAGATCTGCAGAAACCTGATAAGGAAGGGGTACGGCCTGCAAAAACGGTTGGGGTTAGGGGCGTGATTCTTTGTCCATAATGTAGAAGATTCTAAGCAATTTGACGACCGTCATTTGTTTTTTAATTTTTTTCAAAATTCAAGATGGCCGCCATACAACGACAATTGTCCTCCATACAAACTTACCCATTTTCTCAACTGGAAACATATCTTAGCTTACCTCAACAGCCCCACGATGAACCGCGGGCTGCTTGCAGCCCGCGCAGCGCCCAAAAAGCTAGTTATAATATATAAACCTACATTACCACTCACTGACTGACTCATTGACATAGTTGTTTGCCCTGTTGCGAGGTTGGTGGGGTTTAGGTTGATGTGTGGTCTTATAGAAGGTGCTCCAGTGAGTACCAGAAAAATCTGACATTTGAGGATCTGCGGAAACCTGATGTGGAAGGGGTATGGCCTGCAAAAACGTTTAAGGTTAGGGGCGTGATTTTTTTTCCATAATGTAGAAGATTATAAGCAATTTGACGACCGTCATTCGTTTTTTGATTTTTTTCAAAATCCAAGATGGCCGCCATACAAGGACAAATTTCCTCCATACAAACTTACCCATTTTCTGTACTGGAAACATATTTCAGCCTACCCCAATAGCCGCACGAAAGACCGCGGGCTGCTTGCAGCCCGCGCAGCGCCCGAAAAGCTAGTTATATTATATTATATATACTCGTAGCTACACTTACCACTGACTGACTGACTGATTGACATAGTTGTTTGCCCTGTTGCGGGGTTGGTGGGGTTTCGGTTGATGTGTGGTCGTATAGAGGGTGCTCCAGTGAGTACCAGAAAAATCTGACATTTGAGGATTTGCGGAAACCTGATGTGGAAGGGGTACGGCCTGCGAAAACGGTTGGGGATAGGGGCGTGAATTTTTTTTCAAAATGTAGGGGGTTGTAAGCAATTTGACGAGCGTCATTTGTTTTTTTATTTTTTTCAAAATTCAAGATGGCCGCCATACATGGATAATTTTCCTCCATACAAATTTCATACAAACATTCCAAGTAACTTGGCGCAGCCTGAGGCCGAAGGCCGAAGGCGAAGCGACCTCGCGAGCCCGAAGGGCGAGCTGCGGGCGAGGGCGAAGCCCGAGCCACTATCACAAAGCGCAGCGGCTTTTTTTTTTTTGGAAATCCAAGATGGCCGCCGAAAGTCAACTGCTTGCGATTTGGCTGAAAATCGATATCTATATGTAATTTGACCCCAAAAACCTAAATTCAATATTTTTTTTGGAATCCAAGATGGCGTCTAGACTTTAGAAAATCAAACTAACTTCGTTTATAACGTCTCACTGGGACTTCGTAGGGGTCTGAAATTTTGCATGTGGGGGTATAGCACCTCGCGGTACTCAAAACTGCATTCAGATTTTGGATCCAAGATGGCCGCCCACACATTTTTTCATGTTTCCTCTACTGACTGCAGTTTTTACCCACTTTTTGAACTGAAAACATTTCTTAGCCTACAACAGCCGCACGAAAAACCGCGTGCTGCTTGCAGCACGCGCAGCACCCGAAACACTAGTTATAATATATAAACCTACATTACCACTGACTGACTCACTGACTGATTGACATAGTTGTTTGCCCTGTTGCGGGGTTGGTGGGGTTAAGGTTGATGTGCGGACGTACAGAGGGTGCTCCAGTGAGTACCAGAAAAATCTGACATTTAAAGATCTGCAGAAACCTGATGTGGAAGGGGTACGGCCTGCGAAAACGGTTGCGGTTAGGGGCGTGATTTTTTTTTCAGAATGTGGGGGGTTGTAAGCAATTTGACGAGCGTCATTTGTTTTTTAATTTTTTTCAAAATCCAAGATGGCCGCCATACATGGATAATTTTCCTCCATACAAACTAACCCATTTTCTGAACTGGAAACATGTCTTAGCCTACTTCAAAAGCCGCACGAAAGACCGCGGGCTGCTTGCAGCCCGCGCAGCGCCCGAAAAGCTAGTTATAATATATAAACCTACATTACCACTGACTGACTCACTCACTGACAGAGTTGTTTGCCCTGTTGCCGGGTGGGAGGGGTTTAGGTTGATGTGTGGTCGTATAGAGGGTGCTCCAGTGAGTACCAGAAAAATCTGACATTTGAGGATTTGCAGAAACCTGATGTGGAAGGGGTACGGCCTGCAAAAACGGTTGGGGTTAGGGGCGTCATTTTTTTTTCAGAATATAGTAGGTTGTGAGCAATTTGACGAGTGTCATTTGTTTTTTGATTTTTTTCAAAATCCAAGATGGCCGCCATACATGGACAATTCCCCTCCATACAAAATTCATACAAACGGCCCCCCATGTAACTTGGCGCAGCCAGAGGCCAAAGACCAAAAGCAAAGCGCTCCACCGCGAGGCCGTAGGCCGAGCTGCGGGCGAGGGCGAAGCCCGAGCCACTTCCCCCCCCCCTCCAAGTAATTTTCACGAGGCTGCAGGCCGAGTGATGCGAGCCCGTAGGGCGAGCTGCGGGCGAGGGCAAAGCCCGAGCCACTCCCCCCCCCCCTTGACCCCCCCTCCCCTTCAAGTAATTTTCACGAGGCCGCAGGCCGAGTGATGCGAGCCCGTAGGGCGAGCTGCGGGCGAGGGCGAAGCCCGAGCCACTCCAACAAGCGCCGCTTTTTTTTTTAATTTTGGAAATCCAAGATGGCCGCCGAAAGTCAACTGCTTGCGATTGGGCTGAAAATCGATATCTATATGTATTTTGAGCCAAAAAATCCAAATTTGACAGTTTTTTTGGAATCCAAGATGGCGTCTTGATTTTAGAAAATTAAACTTATTTCGTTTATAACGTCTCACTGGGACTTCGTAGGGGTCTGAAATTTTGCATGTGGGGGTAAAGCACCCCGCGGAACTCGGAACTGGAATCAGATTTTCGATCCAAGATGGCCGCCCTCACACATATTTTGATATTTCCTTTACTGACTGCAGTTTTTAACCATTTTCTCAACTGGACATGTTCTTTAGCCCACCTCAACAGCCGCACGAAAAACCGCGGGCTGCTTGCAGCCCGCGCAGCGCCCGAAAAGCTAGTATATTTTTTATAGCTATAATATTCATTACATTTTCATTTTAAAAAGCATAAAATCATTTATATAACGTTTATGTACACTAAACATCACCTGTTATACAACTTGTGCGGTATACAGGACAAAAAGTATATCATTCAAAAAGTATATTGTTGAAAAGACATATCATTCAAAACATATAACTATCAAAATCATATTGTTTAGAAGATATATGACTTAAAAACCATACCATCTAAAAAGTATAGACAGGCAGACAAAAATAATTCAAATTTGGGAAATCTCATAAACTTTAATTTTATTATATAAAAAAACTCAAGGTATAGGATAGGTTTATAAAGGTGCAAAGTTTAAACAAAGAAGTAGGCAATGTCCATTAAGATATTTTATAACATAAAAGAAACTGTGAATAAGATACCCAAAAGTGGGGGCAAACATAAAAATAAAATATCTAAATTTGTCAGTAAACGATTAGATTAGTAAAAAATCTGACTAGAAAATAGTAAAAAAAGAAGTCATAACATAAAGGCTACAAAAACTAACCAATTTTTTTATTAACAAAAATATCTTGCCAATAGCCAAGCTATGAAAACAAATTTTTCACTCAAGCCTCAAGGTATAAAAAATTTGGTTACACATACAAAATGCGCGCGCATTTTGTATGTGTAACCAAAATTTTCCGCCCAAGCCCCAAGGTATGAAAAATTTGGTTACACGTACAAAATGCGCGCGCATTTTGTACGTGTAACCAAATTTTCCGCCCAAGCCCCAAGGTATTAAAAATTTGGTAACACGTACAAAATGCGCGCGCAATTTTGTACGTGTAACCAAATTTTCCGCCCAAGCCCCAAGGTATTAAAAATTTGGTTACACATACAAAATGCACGCGCATTTTGAATGTGTAACCAAATTTTTCGCCCCAGGCCCAAGGTATGAAAGAAATAAAAAAATAACTAACTTATTTTTTACGAACCGAAGCCCGCGACTTCGCTCGCGTGGACTTTATGTCTCTTGAAAATGCTCATCAGGCTAAACAACTTTTACTAAGGCACCATTTTTATATCTCTTATAGTTTAGCTAGACCAGTATAGTTCTGCATCAGGTGTTCTTCCAAAATTATTTATACCCTGTATGTTGCCCAGGCTTACAGCTATATAAAACTAAAAAAGTTTAATTTGAATCCGTCCAGCATTTCCGGAGATAAGCGTGTAATAACAGACAAACAGACATACAGACAAACAGACAGACTTTTTTTTAATTCTTACTCCATTACTATATCTCCTTCGACCTAATATTTTTTTTGAAATATATCTAATGTACAGACAATTTTTTACCGTTTTATTATATGTATGATATAGATTTAATTTCACTTATTATTGTTTTGTCTATTTTCATTGTAAGAGTATCACATTAAAAGAGTTCACAAATAACACTATTTCGTACTTTTAAACGTTTTGCACTTATTTTTTATTTATGGCTAACAAACGAAATATTTGAGGAAGGAAATTATCTATTAATGTTAATACGTTATCAGTAATTAAAATATGTGATTGCGACATATTAATATATTATTTTTAACCCACCTGCATTGGCTTGTCTTAATAAAATTATCCGCAACATACTGCCAGGCGCTATATCAAAAGTTTGTTATATCTAATGATGATTATATATAAAGAATCTTTTACTAATCGATTTATATACGCAATGATTATTATGCTTAATAATATATCTATAGAAAGTTTATTATACGTAACGTAAATAGATTTCAAGAATTTTATACGACTTTAAATGTATACGAAAGGTTTGTTAGGTTAAATAATTATTATTCAAACGATTTTATGGGTTAGAAAAGTATGATTTATGATTTTTATCTTTCTTGATAATTATACCGACCAAAATTATACATTTCGTTGGTATTTATTCAAAATAATATATATATTGTTGTTCTGTCTTATATTACTTACCCAGGAAAATCAGCTAAAAACGGAAAAATAGTGAGGATTGTCAAATTTTACCACGCGGGCAAGGCCGTGATCTTCAGCTGGTAAATATAAAACTTTTGAAACCATGAATGCATTTTGTTAGCTACACAGCGAACAAAGCTAGAATTTAAGGGTCCCCCGACCCTAGACCAAAATACAACTTTTCATACAAACGTAGTCTACGTTTTATTTCAAAACGACATGTCCGATTTGGGCAAAATTTTGTAATTTCAAAGATATTGCAATTATCTAGGTTTATAACTAGTTTCCGACATTAAAAATATGAACTTGAAATAGAATATAGTGTTTTATATCATTTTTGACGTCGTAGTATGGGAAACTTCTAAATCGTTATATTTTCTTTCCCGTTCATAATTTTACTATAGGAAACCAGTTATAACCCTAGATAATTGCAATTTCTTTACAATTACCAATTTTTACCGGAATCTGACATGTGGTTTCAAAATTAAACGTAGACTACGTTTGCATGAAGAAGTCTAGGGTAAGGGGACTCTTAATGCAAATAAATGTTTTTACATGGGTGGTGGAACGTCGCATAAGATAGGTGGTACGTGTGGAAAAAAAGGGCTACGCCCTCATTTTACGTTCGTGTAAAATGTAGGGTACTCGTACCCGTAATGTTTTGGTCTAACTATAGCTTCTTTGATATACGATGCACCCAACATTGCAAAGACGCTCCTTTCAAAGCAGACGCTGAGTTCTAAAGCAACGGATATTCACGGTCGGCTGGGCAAAGAAAGTCTTCTTGAGCACACACATGTCTGTCTAAACGATGTTAGTGAGACTCGAGTGGTTCATAAGGATTAGAATTTATTTTTACTCAATTTGCTTCATAAGATACTTTAACATGAATAGTGAATAGGCTTTTTGTTCGCGCAGTCTTTTACCCTCAGGCCAAATATTGCTTCGTTGATATCATTAAACTTTCAAAGCAGATTACAAAGTTATAAAGCAACGAATGTTCACGGTCGGCTGAGCAAACAAGAATTATGTTGATCAAAGACTATAATGTAAACGAGACTTGAGTCATTCATATAGTTTTATACGGACAAATCAAACAGTTTGAGCTAGCCCCAAAGCAAGTCCAAGACTTGTGTTATAGGATACTAAGTCAACGATACTATATTTTATAACAAACACATATATAGATTAACATCCAAGACCCAGGTTAATCTGAAAAAGATCATTTTTCATCTTGACCTGACTGGGGATCGAACCGGTATGACAACTACATACGACAATAAAAATATAGGTTATTTAATATTTGCTCGGTTAGTATCAAATATAATTTCTTTAATATGCGTTGCACCCCACAGTGCAAAGAAGACAGTTCTAACGCAAAGGATGTTCACGGTCGGCTTGGCAAAGAAAAGCAAATGTTTGTCTAAGGCACTTCGCACACTAGGACTAGACTGCCACGATATGGCTGTGCCCGCTACCTTGGACGCAGAAGCAACCGTTGGGCTACGGCCAAGTTTGCGGCCGGCCATACTACACAAACTATACGTAAGTTGGTCGCAAAATTTATATTAATCGCAGTACATAAGTCCCGTAATACAAAAAATAGTCATTGTGTTAATATGGTTTCTTTAGTAAATCTGGTCGTTGCGGCCACTTGTCGCTGTCATGGTGTTAGCGAGACTCAAGTTTTTTACATGGATCACGAAATAAGCGAATTTTTCAGATTTTGTGATTGAAGACATTTTTTGGTTTGAAGTATTTTCGGTACTATAAGTACTAGGAACTTTGACATGTCAACTTATATAACAAAATTAAAAATGACTGGCCCACGCGGAGTGTAGGGTTCCGTAGTTGCAAATGCTGACTTCGAGGTACCTCTCCGATTTAACGACTAAAAACGCCTTAAAGCGAACCAATTACTTTCATGAAATTTGGTAAACGTGTGGATATAGCAAATATAATTTTTAAGTTTAAACATGAGCCGAATCGGCTGAAGGGTTGCCAAGATATGGGGTCGCGAGTTCACAGTTCGGGGTGAACTACTGTTGTCCTATGTAGCTACATATTCTCAACACTGTCATTTTGAACTGTCATATTCTTAACATTAGGGGGAGTGACGTGAAGGATGATATATTTGTGTGCCAATGGATGGAAAGATGGCCGATCAGATGCAACCGGGAGTACGCTGAGGTGTGAGACATTAAGTGAAGTGTTTTTAATGGCATCAGATAAGTATTTAGTGCAGGTAATGCCCATTAATTACTGAACCGCAGTGACTCAGCTGGTGTCGTGACATCAATAAATTTGATCCATCGATGGCGTGGTGATGACAAATCGTCTTAAAATGTAGAAATTTCCCTAAACATCGCTAATGGCTAAGTAGCTAAAAGGAGGTGCTCTAAAAATTGTTTTTTGGCTCATTACGTAGATTATTAAAAAGTATGGTATACGTGTCTTTTAATTTCTCTGATAAGCTTATATCTACTTTTCTTAAATCTAGTACAATGTTACCGATTTATGCTGTCTTCTGTGAAATTCATAACGTCTACACTCTAAATTGGTAGAACCTACGAGTACATACTATTTAGGAGTACATACATACATACATACTATCACGTCTTTATCCCTAATGGGGCAGACAGTGCATTTTGGGTCTTGCGGTTCTATGCAGAGCCCAGGGCCGCAAGGCCCAAAAGCCACTTTTAGCGTCATGGTTGGCGAGAAGATGGAAAAGCAATCAATACAGTGATGGGTTGCTAGCCGCATCCCCTGTTAACATGATTTGCATTATTGCCCATTTCCTCGATCGGCTTTTACGATCTGCGTGGGAAGAGAAGCAGCTGGTACATTCTAAGCTTTTTTATTTCTCCCAGACCAGCATGGGAGATTTAGGAGTAGACCACATTTTCCCACTCTGTACGTACATAAAAGCCTACGTCGTACCGCCAACAATATAACTTAGGTAGAGCTAGGTAACTCTTGAAACGCGAACGTTTCAGCGGCATTCAGCATCAACCTCTTTTGTTTTGAGGTTTAATTTCACTGAAAAATTGCGATAAAGCCTCACCGGTGCTTGGAGTATTATCCTCTTTATTTATTTTGTGACGTATTTAAATAAATTGGTGTGGTATGGGGAGATAAGCGAACCAAACGTCGGGAGCTTGAGGGTGTAATCGTGTAGGGTTTTGTTTTAAAATAGGTCAGGTGTTTCAAAATAATTGAAATCGTAAATCAAACTTGATTCGAACTAACATTGTAATAATTCAGACACCTATATGTATCATCGGGTCACTATCTATATGCATACAAATTTAAGCTATAATATCACATAGCATACTGGTTTAATGCTCAATCGTTTTTAAACATAACGTCCTTTCGCATAATGTAGTATGCATAATAATTTTAAGCATAATGTACCTAAGCATAATCATTATTTAGCCCTAACATTTTTAAGCATAAAAGGATGTAAGCATAATATCATCAAACCATAATTTATCAAGACATAACATTACTTTAAGCATAACATTTTTATTCATTGTATATAATTTTTTTATTAATTGCTAATAAGTTGAATCTAACTTCCTTTCTGGTCTCACAGTTGTTCCAGGTGATCATAAAAAAAAACTTATACCTAACTTCCCTTTTGCCCTCACATTTGTTCTGGGTGGTCATATTTTTTTTGCATGATAATTAAAAATAAACACTTAAATAACTTAATTTTGTTTCTGTTATTTTTAAAAATATTATGCCTAAATACTATTAGTCTTATAGTTATTACGCCTAAAGAGATTATGCGAATTAACATTATGCCGTAACAAATTAGCCTAAAATATAATTATGCCCAACTTACCAGTATGCCAAAAACAACTTATGCCTAAAAACTATTATGACAAAATATTTTATGCCAAACCCAGTATGCCAAAGCATATTAGGACAAAAAAATATGCAAAAAAAAAAGGGTCCCTGTATCATCATCATTCCAGCTGCACAACGTCCACTCTGGACATAGGCCTCACCCAAAGATATACCTATATGTACATACCTACAAAATATACACGATTGTCATGTAGGTATATAAGTATTTCTTTTAATATTTTTCTTAAAAATTCATTTTAAGAAAACGAGTAAGTAAAACAAACGCAGACAAAAGTAAAATATTTTTTTAATTATGAGTGTTGTATCGCCTCAACAATTATTTTAACTGAATTATTATTTCTTAATATCATGTTAAATTCAGAATTAAATTAAAATTTGAATCTTAGTTATATTGCGTTGTAAGAAATATTGAGAGAATAAGCAAGTTTCCTGTTAAAAGTGTTAAAAGAGTTAGAAGAGAACTGTTAAAAGAATAAAATGTCACAAAATAATGTCACTCGTCATTGATCATATCCATTATCAACGTGATATAAGATTTAATAATACGGAAAAACTGATATTAAGAGCGTTATTTGACTCTAAGAAACTATGACGTCATTCGTTTTTATTTCATACCAATCCCATAGAAAATGCTTGTTTTGACGTTTAGAAAAAAGTGTCTGATTTGATTTGTTGGAAACTTCTTTATTACTCGTATTAAAAAAGTTTGAGCGAAGTACTCGTATTAAAAAACGTTTGATTAAATTATACTCGCATTAAAACAATCCGATTGCACAAAACTAACACATAGAACATAAGATTCCCGTATTTCGACACAAATATCTTCGTCATCATTCCGTCAATTCATTACATTAATCGACGTCACAATACCAGTCGAGTCATGGTGGTGCTATAATTAATCTTCTAATAATAAGTAACAATAGCAAAGTTGAATTAAAATAATGTATTTTGTGAACATAATTTGAGTTTATTTATTGTGAGTACTGGAACCATCTAGCAGAAACAATCTGCATCTCTTGTAAACAAAATTTTGGAAATAAATTATTTTTTCATTCGAGTTACGGTGTAGCTGTGCGTCTAATTTCGTCCAAATCTGTTGAGCGACATTTGCGTGAAGTCTGAATTTGTAAAATGTAGAAGTTTAACCCTATAAAATAAATATAAACAATATGAAGAGGGCTGCCTAAAAATATAAAACTGAGATTCGATTTAAAGAAACCTTTTTTTTATGTCAAAAAGATCGCTCTGGTTTTTTCAACGAATATTTCTATACATACATACATACTATCACGTCTTTATCCCTAATGGGGCAGACAGAGCATTTTGGGTCTTGCGGTTCTATGCAGAGCCCAGGGCCGTAAGACCCAAAAGCCACTTTTGGCGTCATGGTGGGCGAGAAGATGGAAAAGCAATCAATACAGTGATGGGTTGCTAGCCGCATCGCCTGTTAACATGATTTGCATTTTTGCCCATTCCCTCGATCGGCTTTTACGATCTGCGTGGAAAGAGAAGCAGCTGGTACATTCTAAGTTTTTTTTTTTATTTCTCCCAGACCAGCAGCATGGGAGAATATTTCTATGCGAACTGTTAATGTAATAATGCAATATATTATAAATTATTTATAAGTCATTTGTATACAGTAAAATACCTTATAACTACTCACAAAATTTGACAAATCAATATACGTATATAATTAGAAATAAAACATTACTTAGGTTGGTATATACATAAAAATCTGTCCTTCCTCTCCAACCTACTAAAGCGTGCAGCAAAACAGAGGTTAGCAAGCAATATAAAAGAAGGTGCTGGAAGCCGGCCGCTTCCGAACGGTCTTTTTGGAAATTCTTAGGGGGTCTATGTCCAGCTACTGCATGACGTAGTCAGTCCACTGACTTTCTGTGGCTATGAGATGATGTGATAATGATGATAATGATAAGAAAAACAAGATTTGAAGCAAATGTGAATAAATAATAATCCTTCTACTGAGCATATAAGATTCAAAATATAGTAAAGGAACGAACGACCTAGTTAATTGAGAGTAGAGCTTCTCAATAGACTTTTTATGGCCTGTAAGACCCATAGCGCTACAGACTTACTTCCTTCTACCTAGTTTTGTAGGTTTTCTTGGGAAGTTCGCCTATTTGCTCGAAATTTATAGAAAAATATGGGCCGCAACCGAAACAGACGAATCTCAACCTTATAACATTGACATAAAGTAAATTTGAAAGGATGTCAAAAGTGGTGTCGGTGACGAGTCGCGAGTTTAATGGTTTTTACGAGATATAAAAGTTTGTCATCCCGGCCATTGCTTATGTTTATTTCTAATACAAAAACTAACTCAGACACAGACAAAAAGACGTTATTTTGGAAACCTAAATAAAAATAACATAAATATATTAAAAAGAGATAGGTTATATTATAATACTTACTTACCCGCAGTTTTCATGTCATAGTATAATGTATCTTCCTTTAAACAAGCAATTCTTGTATATTTATAAATTTCTGTGATCTCGGAAACGGCTCTAACGATTTCGCTGAAATTTGCTATACGGGGGTTTTCGGGGGTAAACAATCGATCTAGATTAGTCTTACGTTTGGGAACACGCGTGTTTTCGAGTTTTCATGCGTTTTTCTTTCCACGTAGAATATGGTCGCTAATTTCGTCGTATCGGGCGCTATTCGTCTGGCTCAGCGGTAACGCGGACCGCTTGAAAGAGTGTTAAGGGTTCGAATCCCACTCGGTGACTTACTTTTGTTTTTTTATGTGCAAGTTTATTTTTTTTCTTGTTTTTAGACACTTAGTTTTAAAAAAATAGGTAATGTTTGAGATATAACCGAGCAAAGCTCGGTAGCCCAGGTACTATAACACTAATCACACTATCAAATAAATATTATAAAGGCGAAAGGTTGTGTGTGTGTGTGTGTGTATGTGTGTATTTGTAATTGTTACTCCTTCACGCGCAAACAGCTGAACCAATTTTGATAAAATTTAGTATACATAGGAAGCTGACACCCGGGATTATAACATATAGGCTACTTTTAAGAAGGATCACCGCGGGGCGCACCTAGTCTATGCATAAATGTCTTTCTTAAATAGGCTAGGAAAAAAATATGATTTAGGTACTAAAGCAAACTTTGCCTTACCCCATCTTACCTTAATACCTAATCTTATCTCTTTGCGGGCCAATGACTTCATCACAGCTCTAGCGTAAAATTATTAAAAGGATTTCAAAGTTATAAACAGATAAAAAAAAACTGTATAAGCTTACCTGAGATAAAAATTCCTATGAAAATGATTTTTAACATTCTATAATATAACAAGGGTACATCGCTTTCCACCAGCTTTATCTCTGTCAGAAGTAGTCACAACTTACGTAGACGAACCTCTACATTTTTTTATATACCAGGCGCAATGACTTTTCATTCCAGGCATAATGAATCCAGGGGTTACTCCAATTAATAATACGATAATCGTCCAATAGTGACGGCTTCAACTTACCATGAAGGACTTAGGTACCTGTATAGGAAATGTATGAATTTTACAAATGAAAATATAATTTCCAGAGTGCGACCGCACGTTCGTGAGCCGCGGCGGCGCGAGCAACGGGACCTTCCACGCGCCGGAGCTGGTGAACCCTGGCAACCATTCCCGCCTGTGCCTGTACACCTTCCTCGCGGCGCCGGGACAGCGCGTGCTGGTCGAGTTCCGCACCTTCGACCTGCGGGGCAAACCGCCAGAGTACGTATCTGACACACCAGCTGGTGAACCCTGGCAACCATTCCCGCCTATGCCTGTACACCTTCCTCGCGGCGCCGGGACAGCGCGTGCTGGTCGAGTTCCGCACCTTCGACCTGCGAGGCAAACCGCCAGAGTACGTATCTGACACACCAGCTGGTGAACCCTGGCACCTATTCCCGCCTGTGCCTGTACACCTTCCTCGCGGCGCCGGGACAGCGCGTGCTGGTCGAGTTCCGCACCTTCGACCTGCGAGGCAAGCCGCCAGAGTACGGATCTGACACACCAGCTGGTGAACCCTGGCAACCATTCCTGCCTGTGCCTGTACACCTTCGTAGCGGCATCGGGGTAGCGTGTGCTGGTGGAATTCTGCGCCTACGCCTTGTGACGTAAGCCACCAAAGTACGATCTGATACAAGCTGGTGAACCCTGGCAACTATTCCCGCCTGTGCCTGTACACCTTCTTAGCGGCATCGGGGCAGCGCGTGCTGGTAGGATTCTGCACCTTCAACCTGTGATGCAAGCCGCCTGAGTACGATCTGATACACCAACTGATAAACCCTGACAACCCTTTCCGCTAACAACATTGAAACTGGGCATCCAAGAGCAAGATCGCCGCAAAACCTAGAAGGCCCTCTTAGAAACATGGATGGTCTAAGAAGAAGAAGGGCGCGGGAAGGGGTCTCTCTCATCTCAACGCATTCCCAGTTGCATCTTTAGGTATAATGCTGCAAAGCCCGGGGTCCGCTTTCCGGCTTTTTCCTCTGCACTTCGCACGGTCTTGAGCATCCTTGGTTATCAGGCGATTGGCAGGCATATCTTCCTTGACGACGTCAAGCCAGCACTTCATAGGTCCATCACGCCTGCCGGGCCCCAGCGAAGGCGGCATAGCTTATACATTTGTTTCCTATGTAACTTGCCGGTTTCCGCAAGACGTGACCGTACCAGCGTAGGCGACTCTCTTGCAGTTTGTCTGCTATGTCACGGACATGAAGGCTACCGCGGATGCGGGTGTTTCTCACCCTGATTTCTCCGTGATACTCGCTTATTCCCTTTTTATATTATTAGTTAGTAGTTAAGTTACGAGAATGTATTTTATTAATATGTCCATAACTGGTCCAATCAGTACTCAACACTATGAACCGTGTTTGCAAACCTTTTAGAAACAAACAATTTGTAAAATTGCATGTAATCGAGGAATACAACTCTTTGATCACAAAACGACAGTGCCGTTCAGTCTCTGATCCCTGCCCGTTGATTGCAGTGGATGCACGGGCCGTTAATTCTTCAAAGGATATTGGACACCGTTCGACGCAATGCAGTCATGCAACTACGAGAGACTGATTGTGTAGGGCTTCAACAAATTTACTTTCGTACTCCTGCTAAAACTGTATAGAGCGAAATTGTACGAGTACGTTCATTTGAATACAAAAAATACTATTTGAAATAGTTATCGGCAGCATAATTTTTATTTTTAATAACAGAAAACAAGAAAAAACATGCAGACTTTTTACATTGCCCTGCTTTATAGGGGTTATGCTTTTATTCCCAAAGGGTGAAAATGGGACCCTATTAAGACTTCGCGGTCCGTCTGTCTGTCTATCCGTCTGTCTGTCTGTCCGTCTACCTGTCCGTTTGTCTGTTACCAGGCTGTATCCCATGAACCGTGACAGCTAGCCAATTGAAATTTTCACAGATTATGTATTTCTGTTGCTCCTATAACAATAAATACTAAAAACAGAATAAAATAAATATATAAGTGGGGCCCATACAACAAACGTGATTTTTTATAGATAATCGTACGGAACCCTTGGTGAAAAGTCCGTCTCGCAGTTTGCTGGTTATTAAAAGCACTGCTGTAGTTATTTGATTTAATTTTATCGTTTCTCTAACTAGTGTTCTTTTTTTTCAGTGGAGCCGCCGTGGGGGAACTTCCAGCGTAAGTACATCTCCCCGCCCTCCCCCCAACTCGCAACTTAGTGTAAATTATGTGACGCAAACATGTTTTCTCCCCGAAGCCTTATTTTTGTTTCGCATTGATGCGGGAATGAGGTCAAACTAACTGAAAGCCTTGACTCAGATAGTTGTTGATTTATTTTCTTCATATTTTATAGAAATGACAAAGGAAGAATAAGTAGAACCCATAAATATTGTTAATCAAAGAAGAAGGTAGAGAAATTGTGTTTTAGATAGATATGCGTGCTGTGTCTATTTATACTTATATTTATATAAAGACAGTGTGTTAATGCGTTTGTCTTTAGTTTTAAATTAAATTTAAAATAAATTTAGTTTTACTAAACAATGCCCTTTATTGCACAAAATACTTAAATACAGCACATAAATATCTTAAAAATGTGGTTATTAAATTAAAAAGTAAATTATCTCAATTTCTTCTAGGCAACCTTGCTATAAAAAAAGTGATGAAAAATTTAATTAAAATGAAATGTAATTTTTTTGCTAATAAACAAGTGGTCTGTAAACGAAAAAGTAATAAATATTTAATTATAATAAATTTGACCAGTTTTTGGCCATGGAGACTCCCCGTAAGTTTACAAACAGATTAGTATAGACCTTATTATAGTACTAGATCTTATGGCGAAATTTCGACGGAAAGCTGCACTTAGTGATGAAAGCAAGCCACTTTGCAAGAAGACACTTTTTTTTCAATTTTTTTTAAATATTTGTTTCTTTTTTACAGATACGATTTTACAATATTTTTAATGATAGTTTATTTAATTATCTCTCATTTGACACATATTTAATCAAAATCGGTGTGGTGGTTTGGTTTGTAGAAATTTTTAATTATGTTTTTAAGGAAGTGGCGCCATCTTTGTTCCTAAGGGATAAAACTTTCGCTGCTGCGGGTAAAATCGCTTATTTTGGTCCCTATCACTGTGCAATGCGGCTTGCTTTCATCACAAAGTGCAGCTTATTTTTCATAAGACCATAATAGTACTATATTATAAGTTGTGCAGTAAGTTAGTATATATAAAACGAAAGACAAAAACTAAGCGGTAGCTTTATTTAAATTTTTAACAGTTTCACCCAGTCCCTTTCAGTCATTCTGTCAGTTATCCCTTTCATTATATTGACGAGTATTTAGAAACAATATCAAGTTATCTACCTATCTACATTTCCTCTACACAATTCAATTCAAATTCAATTTTACGATTTAAATTCTCTGGAATCGTTGTGGTGTGAGAAGAAAATCCTCTAAATTACGCAAGAGAAAACTCCCGCTTAAGAGTAAGCCGGTTTACCCACTCTTCCGCCTTGATAAACACACAAAAGGTTTTACATAATGGGGTGAGTGTATATCTGAGAAACAATAAAAACCAATAAGAGAAAAATATGTATTATGTTCCTAGTTAAAGGATAGCCCCTGTAAATAATTTCATTTTCTATCTTATATTACAATATCCCATTACGTAGATATATCTACCAATATTGATAGATTTCTTCCATGCTGCTCTGGGAGAAAAGAAAAAACTTAGAATGTACCAGCTGCTTCTCTTCCCGGGCAGATCGTATAAGCCGATCGAGGGAATGGGCGAGATTTGAATCATGATAATAGGCGATGCGGCTAGCAACCCATCACTATTTTGATTCCTTTTCCATCTTAACGCCCAACATCACGCTAAGCGTGGCCTTTGGGTCTTACGGCCCCGGGCTCTGTCTGCCCCGTCAGGGATATAGACGTGAAAATGTATCTGTATCTGTATTGATAGCTGTTTCAAAAAAATCAAGAGCTCAGCTTTGGTGCACTTAAGAAAACTTGTTCATGACGCACTCTTTCAATTGTAATGGATCCTTAAAAGTAGTGCAAGTAGTTTTCAATACTAACCTTGGTCAAACTTTCGGGAGCTTTTCGGTATCTAACTCTCAAATACCATATCATCATCAGGTCTTTTTTAATCCAATTCAGGAGCACGACCCCCTATGTACCAGACCCATACTTGGCTAGAGCAGCCAGAGGACTTTGGCCTACACTCTCCTCGCTGTCCAGATGGGTTGGAGAGGTCCCATTGATGTTTTTATTTAGTTTATAAGCTTTGTTTAGCTTGTTTTTTCTAAGTCGCATTCTACGACATCCACGGGAGGACTTGGAGTGGCCCTATTCTACTTGCCGGAAACCACATTCCAATACCATGTTAGGTTTTTAATTGTTTGTTTTTCGTGTGTGTAAGGGGCCAACACTGGTGTCAGATTTTTCAGACTGCTTAAGAGTCCCCCGACCCTAGACCAAAATACAACTTTCCATACAAACGTAGTCTACGTTTTATTTCAAAACATGTCCGTTTTCGACAAAATTTTGTAATTTCAAAGATATTGCAATTATCTAGGTTTATAACTGGTTTCCAACGGTAAAAATATGAACTTGAAATAGAATATAGTGTTATTTATCATTTTTGACCATCAGTATGGGAAACTTCTAAATCGTTATATTTTCTTTCCAGTTCATAATTTTACTATAGGAAACCAGTTATAAACCGAGATAATTGCAATTTCTTTACAATTACCAATTTTTTGCGGAATCTGACATGTGGTTTCAAAATTAACCGTAGACTACGTTTGTATGGAGAAGTCTAGGTTCGGGGGACTCTTAAAGGGATCTGACATAGCTTGACGACTGCCATACAATGATGACCGCCGGGACCAACGGCATATAAATGCCTTCCGAAGCACGGAGGATCTCAATATTTTTTTATGCCACTTGTCATCACCCATCCAAGTGCGGACCACGCCCGGCATCGCTTTACTTGCGAAAGCGCTAGCAATGCGCAATTCCGCCGGGCCACTGAGCTCCTAAGGTTTTTAATGTAATTTAGGTACTTACTTATTTCTAAACTTGACAGATGTATGCACGAGTACATGGACATCTACTCCGAGATGGCGTCGCTGGAGACCGTGGAGCTCGTCAACTCGGCGTTCGGCGGGCGGTACTGCGGACCCATCCCGCCGCGGCGCCGCGTGTCGCTGCACCGCGCCGTCGCGCTCTCCTTCTACACCGACAAGCCGTATACGCCGCCGACGCTCTTCACAGGGACTTACCGCTTTATCAACGCCTGTGAGTACATTGTTGTATGCAGTAAAAAAATCTAGGTCTATGGTTATATGCCAAGTCGTAGCTACACTAGCTACCGCCTTATCTGTCGCCTCGGAAGTGTAAACAGGAATTTGTAAAATGGTATCTACAATCTTAATCAAAATCTTAGGTTAATAAACATATCTCAACCGTTAGGGTTCGGGCTCCGTCACTGAAAGAGCTTAACTTAGCTTAGCTTAGCTTTAGAATTTACATTGTACGTAGAATAACTTCTAAACATTTCACTGCAAACCTCAGTGATTTATGTAAATGTCTTATAATGTTCTGTTGTATCTATTTTTGTAATATGTTAGTATAATAAATAATAAAAAAAAAATAACACATTTTGAAACTGGGCCCGTCTATTAAATGTCAACTGTTCTCATGTTCGGCGGGCAGACTGCGAGCCCATAACGCTGTGAAAATAGATTCTCCTTTTTTAACTAACTTGCAGGAGTTGACAGTAATAAAATGTAACATAAAGAAAATATTATCGTATATTGCCCACCAGATGGAGGCCTTTGTCCAATAATGGGATCTAGCGGGCTCTTAATAAAGAAATAATTGCCCGCCAGGCTCATAGGCCAGACGTTAACTACATATATCAGTCAGAGAACGTATGCGTCTTTCAGATAAATAAACATAAAATGAAGGTTAAAATGTATGTACGCTTTTCCTAACCAACATTTACCTACAATACACACGTCACACAGACAGTGTTCGATCTATCTCGCTATAACTCTGAAACTGACAGTTCCAGCTAATTTCTTCCATAAATCTTTTCAGAAGAAAAATTATGACCGTCACCAGAAAGTTTTCGTAATAGTGCTATAAATAACTCGCTAAAGGGTGCGATAAAACGCGGTGCGTGTACATTATCCCTTAGAATTCCGTGTAAAGGGCGAATATCACGAAAATGCCTTTTATCTCTTTCAACGCCGCTGTTAAAAGGATTAGAAGACATTTTGTTGCGAAAATTAAATTGTGTATTATCCTTTATGGTTAGCGCTGGGTTAGCGTAACTGCCGTGGAATGTTTTCCTATCCAGACGGAATTTCACGTGTTCTTTGATAAATACTTGAGGCTGATTGATTATATACACTATCATGTCTTTATCCTTAATGGAGTAGACAGAGTAGTTTCGGTTTTGCGGCTTTAAGCAGACAGAACCTGCAAGAAAGCCGCTAAATCTAAAGACCATTTTAAATGTGATCATGGGCGAAAAGGTGGAGAAAAGGAAACAAAATAGTGATGGGTTTCTAGCCACATTCATATTTTCGCCAATTTTTTTGATCAGTTTTTACGATCTACGCGGAAAGAAAATCAACTGGCACATTCTGTGTTTTTTCTTTTCTCCCAGAAAAAATATAGAATGCGCCAGTTTCCAATACTTGAGTCTGATTAACATCAATTCGTCTTTGACAAACACGATCGTTGCAAACTTTGCGGCGCGGGCAGGCGATCCTCTCCACAATTTATTGCTCTGCGGGAATTGAGTACAAACAATAAGAACAGGAAAATCTCTAGAATAAACTAGCTAATATGAACCTACTCAATTATTTATCGCTTTGTTTGTAAATAGATAGGTATGTATTGTAGGATGTCATAAGTTCTATTCTATTACAGGATGAATTGTTTTCCCAGCCGAGTAGAAATAAGCTAATCCGCTCATATTAGATATTATTTATGCTCTGAGTGGTTGCTTTAGTATCTTTTATTGTAAGTGCCTACTTTTATTAAGACCCAACTGCCTGAACTCCTTTTACAGAAGCCCTGAAAGAGGCAAACGACAAAGCGAGATCACTGAGTACCTATACAAATTCTGTAATACTTGAAGAGTCTATCTTTTGTCTCCTTCTATCAGCGCCATCTTTTTCTGTCTCGGCTAGCACAATCCAGTTCATTTCAGCAACTTGCCTGACATCGTCTACCATCATCATCATCATCATTTCAGCCGCATATCGTCCACTGCTGGACATGTGCGGCCTGCATCCAGCGCTTTCGTCTACCAACATAGCTGTAATATTCTACCTACGTTTCCTATTTCGGTGACGGCCTTACTCCACCTACCATCGTTGATTTGAGCTAGGTGTACCGCCCAGTTCCATTTTGAAGTCGCAACCCTAGAGTGCACGTAACATAGGATCTCAACGTTGCGAACTCAGTTTTGCAAGTCCACATTCAGCGAAAAGAAAGTCAAGTAAAACTATATTTTGTCTTCCAGCGGAATTCGAGGTGGGAACGCCAGTGCCAAACACGCTGTGCTCGTTCGTGATCGACGCCAGCAAGCGCAAGACGGGGCTGCTGCTGTCGCCCACCTACCCCGGCATCTACCCGAAGGACATGACCTGCAACTACATCTTCGCCGGCCAGCCGGGCCAGAGGATCCGATTGGAGTTCCGCGACTTCGACTTGTTCTTCGGAGGGCCTCAGTAAGTTATTTTTATATTATCTCTTTCTCTATCTTCTAGGTAAAAAAATGTGTGGACAATATTCGGACAATGAACGGTTAGAGATCCATATTCCATCAACTCAAATAGCTGTTACTTTTTGGGGAATTGGAAAAAGAGTAAAGCAATGCACCAGGGAAGCGAAATCATTGCGTTAACCGTAATGATGGGCATATGCTGAATCTATCGCAAATTGACAGATAAAAATTCTTGATTCAATAAAGTCCCCTCGAGTTTATAGGTCAACCGTGAGTTTGCCAGGCCTGGGATATTATTACGTGGGGGCTTGGTTAACTGATTGCCATTTCGGCAAAGTCAAATTCTATTAGCTGTCATTAAGGAGATTTAAAGATCTGATACCAGTTTTGGTATTACAAGAAAAATAAAGAACTTGGCTTGTAAAACATTATTGCAAAAGTACTATATCTAACATGTGTCAAGGTTGTAAACATTAGGATTTAATACATTCAAAGTTTAGATTATTCTTTGTCCACTGTGTATTATTGGAAAGGCCTATTTTTACCCGCGGAGCCCCGTGCTGCAGCCCAAAAAGCCCTTATATAGATCTGCCCCTGCCTCGAGTTGAGCTTACAAAGTAACGAACCTTTCCTGTTACCAGCTGCCCTTTCGACTGGGTGCGCGTATACGACGGGCCCGACAACACATCGGCTGTGATCGGAACGTACTGCGGCCAGCAACGCAACCTGGTGCTGTACTCCAGCGACGAGCGGCTGCTGGTCACCTTCTACACGCTGCCGCGGGCAGCCAGCACGCAGAACCGCGGCTTTAAGGGTATCTTCGAGTTTTCCGAGAGTTTTGTTAAGTTAGGTGAGTCTTTGACATCCTTATCTGATGATGTAATAGCATAAGACCATACGATATGTTCTTTAAAAAAGATTATCGAATGGCGACCACGCACTGGCAAGCGAAGCATAGGACACCCACCCACAAGGTAGGCTGACGACCTGACCAAAGTCGCTGGATGCAAGCTGCTCTGGATCGGTCATTTTGGAAATCCTTGGAAGAGGCCTATGTCCAGCAGTAGACGTTATGCGGCTGAAATGATAAAGATGATACGATATGTGGATACCGATAGAAGAATATAAGTGATCTTACTTTGTGTCCTTCTCATTTAAGAGCTTGGTCTTATCGGTGGAGTTAAGTGGAGAGTCCTTCATTCTTCTCTTCTCTCTGCTATCTCTTGAGTGTCCTGATGTCTTTTATTTGTTGGAAAAACTTAATCCAAGGTCTACTTTTTATTGTAGATATAAACAGAAAACGAGGAAAAGGTAGACCTTATTCGTTAACAAAGAATAGGCAATTTAGTCTAACTCCTACGCGTATTTTGTAAACTGCCCAAAATAGATATTTTTCGAACTCCCCAGCTTATGACGAATTTATTCTTATTGACAACAGCTAAATGATTTTAACCTGATTTGGTTTCTGCGCCTCTGACTCATTTATAGCATGTCAATAAACTAAAATTCTTCTTTTTCAGATTTTATAAGTAAACATGATGCCGAGCACATCAGAGGTTCGGAGTGCGATCAAAAGATCCTTAGTAAAAAGGAGTCCACGGGATTCGTGTACCATCCAAACTATCCATTCCCCTATATACAAAAAGTTGTTTGTAGGTAAGACATCGTCATATGTTACTTCGTTGCTGAATATAACTCTTCAGAGAGTTATATTCGTGATTGTATCTTGAAAAGTAAATTAAATTGTCATTACTTTTTTCAGATATTTTATATATGGTATGCAAGATTCACAAAATTTAGAGAGGGTGCGATTAGAATTCCAAAACTTTTCTATACCAAAAGGATTTAATGCGAAACCAGAGTGAGTATAACTTGATTACATACCTTGACATGTTTTCATGGTTCTAGAGAGTCCGAGCTGCCCTACGTCATGTACCATAGAGGACCTTATTGAGGCTAATGACAGAGCGATCACTGTGGCCAAATATTGGTCAAAGATAATTTCGAATTGGAACTACACTCATCATTTCCACTCGATAAGAAGAGAAGTTTGCCGTGTGTTTTTCGGTAGAGTAGAGTAGGGCCACTCCCAAGTCTTTCCGTAGATGTAGATGTAGTCTAGTAATACATGGCGACTTAGGAATACAAGCTAAACAAAGATTATAAACATCAATGAGACCTTCCAACCCGTCTGGCCAGCGTGGAGAGTGCAGCCCAAAGTCCTCTGACTGCTCTGGCCAATTATTGCTCTGGTAGTACGGGTCGTGCTTTGGTAGTGGAGACAAAAACACCTGATGATGATGATGATGACGAAGAAAAAGATGTCACATTCTTTGTTATAATACGAGCCAAGCTCGCACATTTCAGTTGCACGTGACCACATACTATGTACTCTGAGTTATGTAGGTTGCGTGTCAGCTGTTTTTACTTTATGTTTTAAATTATATTCTAACATTCAAACGAGATACTATCGAACAGCGATCGAGAAAGGATCCGTCACACCCAACTCTACAACATGTAACATACAGCAATAAACAGTTTCTACGTGACGTGGTCTTGTCCATACCAACATCTTTCATTCATCATCATTGACTGTAGTCAACATCAACAACTCTTCATGTAGTCATCTCTTCGGTTGTTACCTAGGCGCGGGCCTAGGTAACAACCGAAGCCTGCGCCGTGCAGCCAGCTATAGTCATAAGTCGAGCAGTTTTCTGACGTCACCACGTTTCCAGCACGTGTAACGAAGGTTACCTGAAGGTGTACCTGCGCGGGCAGGAGACGGACTTGTACGACAACAAAATCTTTTGCTTTCGGACAGAATTCATTTCCTTAATGACAGAACAAAATAAAAAAAAGAAGTCACATTCTTTCTCATAATGCCAGCCAGTTTTCTGACGTCACCATCTTTGCAGCACGTGTAACGAGGGCTACCTGAAGGTGTACTTGCGCGGGCAGGAGGCGACGGACTCGTACGACAAGCACGACGCGGAGCTGTGCGGCGAGGGCGCGGCCGGGCCGCCCGCCTTCCCGCCGCCGCTGCTGTCGGACGGGCCGCGCCTCGTCATGGTGTTCAGCTCCGGCGAGCTGCAGGGACGCGGCTTTAAAGCCAAATACACTTTCGAGACTGGTGCGTACTTCCTCCTATTCACTTTGAATGTTTATCTATATATGTATTTGTTATAAAATACTGCATCGTTGAGTTAGTATCTCATAACATAAGTCTTAAACTTACTTTGGGGCTAGCTCAATCTGTGTAATTTGTCCCTATATATTAATTTATTTATCTTATCACAGTCCATAACAGGCATCACTACTGAAAAACCGAAAAATACGTTTGGCCCATTATATACATTATTAAAAAATATTGTACGCGTATTTTTCTTTACCCTGATAATAAAATAATTACAAAGATACTTATATGAAGCCCTCACTCCCAAACTTAGATGCTCTGCTCTGTATCTTTGTAATTTTTTACAATTTTGATAATATGAAAAAATTGTGTCCACAATGATGCCCATGATTTTAGATATTTTATGCTTTTTTATCTCCAATGATATGCTACATGTCCATGGTTACCGATGGATGCTAAAGACCGTAAGAAGCGCAGAAGAACATACTGCTGAGCTGGAACCATTTTACAAAACAAGTTCGCAAAAGGCTGTGATGAGTGAAAAAATAATCAAACCAAGAACGGCCTTTTCGTAATTACTTTTTTTAGGAATTCTTAGTGGCCAATTGTTTCAAAAATAGAATAGAAACTACGAACACTGAACACGAGGGAATAAAGATCAAAAATAAACTCATTGGATACTCCTCTTCCAGAATACCGCGTACCAGGCACAGCGGCGCCCGGCGGCGAGTGCGCCTTTACCTACCACTCCGAAGCCAAGAAGCGAGGGGAGTTCAACTCGCCCCGCTACCCCTCCAACTACCCCTCGCGAACCAACTGCACCTACACGCTGGACGCCACGCCGAACGAACAGGTCACCGTCGTCTTTGACCACTTCAAAGTCAGGGCTGATTCGTGGAACGCCACTGCTGGTCTTTACGGGTAAGTCAACTGAACCGTATGGTAGCTCAAATTCAAATTCAAATATATCTTTATTATCATAGGATATTTATAATATCTCTTAATAATCCAAAGATCTGGTCTTTACGAGAAAGTTATTCAACTGACCTCCTCGAATAAGGGGGTTAATCTTTGGAGCTTCTACAAAGAAGCTCCAAAGATTAACCGCCTTATTTGTAAAAAATACTCAACCGTTTTCTACCATGTCTTTCTGTTCAATATTTTACATAGTCAGAAAGAGACAAAACACATTTTAACTAAAATAAGCTTAGCAAACGGTTGATGTTATTTATGAATATAAGGGTTGTATTGTTTAAAGGCAGTTTTATCAGAAGTAGAAATGTAAAAAGCCTTAACCTCTTCAGGCCGTACTCTTTCCACATCAAGATCTAGTGATTTTCTTGTTGGTTTTAAAATGCTCTCTGTACGATGGTGTATGAAGCATTACCCATGTTAACTTAGAACAGGTCTAACAATTATGTCAAGCATTTCGAGTAACACAGAACTCGACCCTGCAACCTGCGAGAAGGAACTTCGCTTCAATACTTTATACAGTAATATATGTTTACTAGCATACACATACAGTATACATTTCAAAACGATAGGACGAACGTTTTCTGATATTACTTTTTGTCAAGAAAAAATAAAATGTATTAGTATTACGTCATGCCTCTACTCCCATACAAAAGTCGATTAAGGTTGCATCGTCAATGTGACTATCCTTTATAAGGTTCCGTACCCAAAGGGTAAAAACGGGACCCTATTACTAAGACTTCTCTGTCCGTCCGTCCTTCGATCTGTCTGTCTTTCAGCTTAACAGTTGAAATTTTCGCAAATGATGTATTTCTATTGCCGCTGTAGCGAACATTTCTAGGTCTATGGCCATAACAACAAATGCTAGAAACAGAATAAAATAAATATGTAAGTTAGGCTCTCATAAAACACAAACGTAATTTTTTTTAGATAATGGTACGGAACCCTTTGTCCGCGAGTCTGACGCACTTGGCCGGTTATTTGAAGTCGGTTGAAATTCTTTTGGTTTCCAGCGGTGCGACCTGTAGCGAAGACTGGGTGGAGGCGTGGTGGATTGGCCGCGAGGGCTCGCGGGTGCCGCTCGGGCGCTGGTGCGGGCTGGCCACGCCCGGCCCGCTGCAGTCGCCCCGGGGAGCCCTGGGGCTGCTCATAGCGCTGCACACAGACTACGAGAACGTGGCCTCAGGCTTCAAAGCTAGATACATTTTTGAGGTTAGTTATATAGTAGTAGATCGGATATACTATTTTTTTATTTTATTTACATGGAGAGACCAACAGCTACAAGTAATTACAATAAAAACATAAAATATAGCAATAATTAAGCCAATTGAAGGTCCTCACCTCTAAAACCAGTAAAGAATTCCAAATAATTGAACATTAATACACGCTACTCTAAAGTCTTAAAGTCTACGTAATAGGGCAGACTGATAAGAGAATTTTGGGTCTTGCCTACTTTAGCGAATTTGGCTTGCTAAGCAGACAGGGCCTCAAGGCTCAAAGGCCTCTTCGTGATGATGATGGAAGAAACTGAGTGTCGTGGAACACTCGGTTGAAACGAAGTTACAAAAAACCCCCAAAATTCCATCCTCCCTATCCGTACGCCAAGTCCCTACCGTCCATAAAGGAACTTCGTTTCAAAAAGACTTGAAATAATAATGGGTGAACAGCCACATCGCGCATTCCCTCAATCGCGGTAAGAGAGCAGCTGGAAAATTCTAAGTTTTTTCTTTTCTCCCAGACCAACATGGAAGTGATCGTTTAACTCGAAGTAGATCTGATATCACGCAATTGAAATTGGCTCACATTGTAACATTTACGTTTTTGATGGAATTCTTTTCTCCCAGACCAGCATGGAAGTGATCGTTTAACTCGAAGTAATAATATCACGCATCTTTTGACCTTGGATTTTCTTGCTCCTTCTGCGCGATAATTTGAGTCGAAGTAATAATATCACGCATCGTTTGACCTTGGCTTTTCTTGCTCCTCTTATGCGATCATTTCACTCGAAGTAAATCTGATATCACGCATCATTTGACCTTAGCTTATCATGCTCCTCCTACGCGACCGTTTAACTCGGATGTTACGTAATCTTGGACCTTGGCTGTTCTTGCTCCTCCTACAGCAATTTTTTGTTGCAGCCGGCCAAGTCCATCTTCGGCGACTGCGGCGGCAACATGTCGGGCGCGGAGTGGGGCGTCATCACGTCCCCCGGGTACCCGCTGCCGTACGAGCAGCCCACGCGGGGCGCCGCCTCCCGCGTCTGCAACTGGTTCGTGACCGCGCGCCCTGGGAAGCGACTCTTGCTCAATTTTGAACACTTCGCCGTCGAGGGACATCTTACTGGTTAGTCGCTTTTTTACTTTACCTCATAGCGTGATGGACAACACGGCAGTCCACTTATCCGGAGGTTTTGGGTTCGATCCCCAGCCAGGGCAAAGTGGAAATTGGCAAATTGTCCTGGGTCTTGGGTGTTTATCTATTATAAAATATAATATCGTTGAGTTAGTATACCATAATACGAGTTAAACCACTTTGGGGGTTAACCAAGTACAAATATTTTTAAGGTTATTCAGTCTTTCATTTTGAACAACTTTTCCCAATAAATGTATATCGATATACGAAAAAAAACATACTGATCTCTTACTTGCGTCAATACATATTACTTTATTAGAAAAAGTTGATCAAAATAACGAACTGAATCACCTTTTAAAATATTTTTACTGAAATAAAGACATTACAAGACTCTGGCAATAAAAAAGGATTGCAATTAATCACGCCTTTGAAAACCTAACACTTACCTAGAACTAATTTCGATAAACCCACCCCTACAGAATACAAGAATAAAATCTTCAATTACATGACGGTATATTTTTCTCGTCTATACACAACACGCTACGTCGTAGCGTGTACTAGTGTAAAACTCGTAGACCGTTATCCCTGAACTACGACAAACTATAAAAGACAGACTACGCCGTAGCATCTCGTAGACAACGCCTCTACCAGTAGTTATTGCGAAGTTTTGCAAAACTAGATTATCATTATTTCACAATTTCTTATTTAATTGGTATTTCCAGTTAAATTTAATTTTGGTAAACTTTATGAATAAGCAATTTTTTCTTAATAATCCAAAAAATAAATTTAGGCGTTAATTGTTACTTTATATGTGAGAAACATATATTAGAGATTTCTAGATGGGGTCTATACCTTGTATAGTTCATTTGGTCAATGGTTGGTTGCTACGCCGTCGGCATGTCGTCAAAGCGGCGTCGGCTTTTTCAAAGGCGCGGCCTTTGTGGCGCGTCGACGGAGTGCATACCAATTCAACAAATGAACATGTGACTCGTGTTTGTTAGAGCGTGGATGCCCGGCGGCGGTGCTACGGCTGTGGTACGAGAGCCCGGGGCCGCCGCTCGAGCTGTGCGGAGAGAAGGCGCCCAGCGACCGCTGGCAGTACCTCTCCTCCTCCAACTCGATCCGCCTCTCGTGAGTATTCATCATCATCATCATCTACCTACCTTTCGTACCTTTCAAACCACACGCGTACCAGCAGCAGCGGATAGACAACGCCAGGTGAATTCTAGGGATCTATACGTCGCTTGCTGTATCAGGAATTTGTTACGTATAATATAGGTAACATCGCATACTGACGAAAAATTACCTACCTGTCAAAAATATGTGTACACGTCACTGCCAGATACCAATCTGGGATATGTCTGCCTTCGTGAGTTATGTATGCTATGATTATAGTTACAAAATTATTTAGTTATTTTATTTTTAACGAACGAAGCTTGTTCTTTAATTGTTACCTTTAATGAAGCCTATTATGGAAAAATCGGATTTTGTGTGAAAATAAATTAATCTAAATAGGTATATCACAAAAAAAAGAGCAACGGAACACCATGGAACTAGCCATGCTGATACGTTCCGTCGCTCTCTCTCGCTCTAGAAAATAACGCTTCTGAGCGACAGAAGAGGACAGCAGCATGCTTAAGTTCCGTTCCGGGCTGACAGATGTCTCAACCCTATGCCAAATACCCTGTGGTGCCATTTTTCAAACGCGGAGTCGCGAAATTATATTTTATGTTTAGGTGTATCCGCGTTTCAAAAATGGCACTTGTGTCGTGTTTCCAGGTTTATAATAGCGGACAAGTCGGTGCGCGCGGCGGGCTGGCGCGCCGTGTGGACGGAGGTGACGAGCGAGCCGTGCGCGGCGCCCGACACCGAGTGCGCCGGCGCGTGCCTGCCGCCGCACGCGCTGTGCTCGGGCCTGCGCCACTGCGCGCTCATGCCGCCCACCAAGCCGCCGCACTGTTAGTATGAACACACCCTCTGACCCTCTCATCATTACGTGCGTTGAGAAACCGGTTCCTTATGCTGCGACCTAATTCCGTAATCCAAAAAATCAAAATTTAAATATTTTGATATTAGCTTTTGCCTCAGCTTTTGCAGGCACTTTTACACGTCACAATAAGTTTTGTTTTGTTTTAATGTTTATTTATTTTAAAGAACGTGTTCCAAAACTACCACTACTGATTTGGTAATTGCACAAATTTAGGTAATTGCACAAAAAACAAAGACATTTCATATTTAAATTCTTAGTTTGATTTATAGATTTACTAACTTTACTATTTATTTGTCAGTTAGTAGTTTTAAGGGTGGAAACAAAACTATAGAATTGTATTTTCAAAGCAAAAGAAAGATTGAATTCATATAATTTCAGCCAAACAACCATTAAGTATTACTGTTGTGATTCAGATCAGATTGTCTCTACTGGAACCTGTTTCTTTAACGCTCACGTCCTTATCTTCTTAGTGGCGATGCTCGCTGAAAATGGTGTGGTTTTAGTGGAGGTTTGAAATTTAGAGATCCGAGTAAAATTCTTAGAATCCTAAGACTTGTCGTATTCTGTGCGTACTTCTGTATGGAGATTGCACTGTAAACTTTAAAGAATTAGCTTTTATTTCGGGATTAAGCTTATTGCGAGTTGGTTAAGGTAATAGATATCGAAAGTTGGTTCTCAAGAACCTAAAACTTCAAGATTTGTCTGAATACTCAATTTGAAACGCTAACCTAAAGCTGCCCATTAAAACCTACACAAACAGATTCAAGAGGTATCACGTACTCACACACAGCTTCCTACAAACGCACAGACTGTAAAGTTAACAAGCTTACTGCTTTCAAGCACTGTACAAGTAAGATACACTGTCAAAGTCAACACAAAGTAAATGAAGACGCAGAAATGGTAGAGGCACTCACCACTGGCTTACATACACCTTTAGAACATGAAATCAAGGAAAAAGCTGCACTGACACAGCACAGGTACACTCGGCCAACGAGATGCCTGGGCCGGCCCTCTACCTACCTATATCTTGAATTTTCTCTTATACTCATATCAACATGAAAGTGTACATTTAAAAAGACTCAATTAAAATCTTTCTAAATATACATTTTCATGTTAATATTATTTAAAGTATAAGAGGAAATTCAAGATATAGGTAAAGTGCCAGCCCAGGCATCTCGTTGGCCCACTGTACGCGAAAGACACAACTTGTGCAATGTGCAATGATAAATCTTGAATTTTCCATGATTTAAGAAGACAAGGTACATAACCACCTAAATAATATAAATACACTGTGTCCAATTGATACATCTAAATTTATCATCATGTACATAACAGGCAATGTACTTTATGAACATAAGAGCTCCACCGCACCGCGGTGTTAAGAACATTCTTTTTAGATCATGGAATTATCTATCAGCGAGCATTCAACTAGGTATCTACTAATCTCATCACCCTAAATTGAGACATCTACCATTGGACCTCCCGTAGAAACTGCCCTTGAAATCATCCGTTTCATTCACCCATATTATGATATAACTATATAATATTTAGTCGGGATTCCGACAAACCATTTTAAATTTTTACGTAATGAAATGTTGTACTTACTTAATAATGTTGAATTTACATATCGAAATGTGACATATTGGTGTTTTCTAGATGTTTCAAGATGTTATCCTTCTAAAGAATCAGTTCGCTTGAAATATCTGTTAATATCTTATCTATTAGAATCCAATGCATTACTTAAGCGGCTTAGTATTAATGATTTTCCAAATTGACTAACACTGTTTAATATATACAATTGGCACCGCATTTTGCATTTCCACTTAATATGATTGTATCTTCACTGTTGCATTTTGTCGTCGCATACTAGGGAGTTACTTAATGATATATATTAAACTTCAAATATAAAATGTAGCTTGTTAATGATACGTAATGGAGTAAGCAGTATTTCACCTCTCGAAGAGTATTGCTTGTCAAATAGTTATAAGTTGACGCGGAGCTTGTACAGCCACTGCTGCTGCTTACTCCTGCTTTCTTCTATATTGTAAAATATTGTATTTAAATACCGTAGCTCTATTAACTAATGGTTCTATAAAACATGAATAATGTTATGTTCACAATACTAAATTTTTCGATTTACTATTTGATGGTTCAATGCAATCTTTGTCTCAACGACAGTTTCTGTGTAACGTTAGGGAGATAGACTAGAGAGTTTAAACGAAGACATATATTATTGTTGGTTGAATAGCAGAATATATTGACTATGTTGCAAGATTACTGATTTTTTTATTTACGGACTGCATCCTCTTTAACATTTTTAAAACTATCTCAATGTTTTCATGTAAATTCATTCTTACATCCATGAATACCACTCGAATCGTTTCTATTTTCTTTTTTCTTAGTCTTTCTAAATACTGTGATGACTCAGGAGAGATCAATCTAAAGTCTAGCTAATCTAAATCTTTCCGACTTTCCGCTGTGTAGAAATGTTTGAGTAGTTTTGCTAGCGTCTGTTTATTTTTGAATTCCAATAGACGAAGCTTGCATTGAGTCATCGCACTATGCGGCCCGGGGCACTGCGTCCGTTGACATCATTTTTATGTGTACTACACTTTCTGACCTAATTTATTTTGGATTTCTTGACATGTCACTAATTGATTATGTTATTATTGAGAAAAATCATTGTAAAAGCAGACGTGTCTTTAATACCACCAAGGGCGAAGATTTAGCGTCCTAGATAGCAGGAAAGATATGATAAATATGCGATCAGAGACTCTCTTTATACCTCTGGTGTGCGTTTAATTTAATTTCTTCCCTGGCCAAGACCTGCTAGAGTGCGTTACCTAACCTAACTGACCAGGTAAACTGTAAAAGACGTTTGGTCAGTTCTGCTTCAACATAAAAGTTAGATCAGAAAGTGTGTGCGGTGGCGGCGCTAGCGAGGCGCCGTGGCCCGGGCTGACGTGGCGGTGTGCGCAGGCGGGGCGGCGCCGGGCCGCGTGGCGCCGCGCGCCGCGCTCCTCGTCCTTTCGCTTGTGCTCGCCGCCCCGCACTGACCGGGCGCTGCACACGTGAGTCTACTTACACCCGCCCTCATCCTTAACCCTGCTCCGCCTCGCACGCCCGTCATCCATCCTACTCCGCTTATCATGCTCACGCGCTTCTGCGGTTCGCTTTCGCAATGTTTGCATATTTGTTTTAGTTTAAATTAGGAAAATGTAAAGCGCTGGATACATAGAAAAGACGTAAGACGCGGACGGGCCAAGACATATTATGTCTAATCCGCGACGGCAAGCGACGGTTTCATACAAAATGTAAAGAAACGTCGCGTTGCAGAACACACAGAAAGGACGGAGCAAGGACGGGCCGCCCGTATATGTCTGCACCCAGTCCGCGTCTTACGTCTTTTCAGTGTGTCCTGCGCCTTAGCAATAGTCTCCCGTGACAAGTGCCTCGAATTCTTAGTTTCCTGTCCCGTTTTGTGATATTTATCAGTGTGCAAATATGTTGCGAATGTTAAACCCGTAACTCATCTAACGTACAGTCGTTATCATTCATCTTCTAGAAGTAGAGTTAAATGAGATGGTGTCATTGATGAGTAATGTTGATCTCTGTCGAAGGATCACGTAGGCCCGAACGCTTGCAAGTGCTTTCCTTGTATTTTGCTAAACGCATTGTTAATCATTCTGAACTCTATTAATACTTTCATAATAAAAAAATGTTGAGAGTATTAAGGGAATTCAGACATCTAATCCATCGCTTAACCAGACATCACGTAACGCTTCCTTAATTAAATACTTTAAAAAATAAGTGTCGCATGTTGTAAAAAGAAATATTTTAAATGAAACCTTTAAATAGAGACCTAAACAAGCTTTACAACATTCAAAATTATTGGTGAATCATAATACTTTTCCATGTTTCTATAGAATACACATTCTTTACTAAATAATCAAGTACCTACTTAGGTATTAAGTATGCATTTTGTACTCATATCGTCTTCTAATAAAATCGTTACATGCCATTACTTACCTATTGCTAAAGTAATATGATTTGCCAGAACACAATAAATTTTACAAACTTAACAATTTGAGTAATAGTTACCAGATCTATGCCTAATTTAATTTTGATCCTTTGGCTCCTTATTCTCCTGGGTCACAAGTTTCCTATTCATCCAACAGGATTGGGTTTTGCAGTGAGCTAATGTAACTGATCATTTTTTTTTTACTTTAGCTACCTACATCCCTAATTACCTAAACTGGAAATTAACCGGTTGGAATAATGGTTAAGTCTTTTGTTATGTTGTTTGTTTTTTAATTAGGAAAAAAAACGATCGAAGAATACGGCAAAAATACAGTGCAGCTGACTGGGCTATTTTCAGGAGAAATGAATTCTTTACCTACTCTTTGAATTTTGTAAAGCCATTTGAAAAGCCTTTTATAAAATCGTGTGTCAATTAAGAGTTCTTTCTAACAACGGATTATTTGATTTGGCAAACTACGGACAAAAATGCCCTCAAAACGTCTAATAAAACTTCGTCGGACCACGGTCAATAAATGCCAGGTATTCAGGTTAATCAAAAAGTGAGTACCCTAAAGAACTCTGAATTGACGCCCGAAGCATCTGGATAGATGCGTTAGGCTGGAGTTACGATGGTGGCAGGCGGCGGAGGCGCAGCTGCCGTGGGGGGAAGCGACTGGGGCGCGGCGTGGTGGCTGGCGGCGGCGGGCGGCGCGGGCGGCTGCGCGGCGCTGGGCGCGTGGTGCCGGCGCCGGCGCCGGGCGCGGCCGCGGGCGCCGCCGCCGCCGCCGCGGCCGCCGCCCCGCGCCGTGGCCGCGCGCCTCGCCGCGCCGCAGGACACCGTATGACGACGCGCCGGCGCCGGCACGCGCCGCAAGCACAGACACATAGTTAAATACACCACTTTATCGTAACGTGCATTTTATTCCAATATTCCCCGCGTGATGATGCATGGTGGTGTTTTTTTATATTTACTGTAAGAGTAAGTATGATAACTTGACGAAGAAGATTTCATTGTTAGCTGCAAAGATTAACACGCGTTTCATAAATGCCGACCGCGTAAATCTATAGTTTAAGAAGTTTTAATAATTTCTACCTCTTTCTAAAGTTTCTCAATCTTTGTTAAATAGGGTCCTATGCCTAAGTATAATATGCATTCGTTGCCCGTGATACTAATGCATGGTAAGTGCTATGATAGGTATGTTTTGTTTCACATGAAACAAAATTGATAGAGAAGCTGGAGTGGAGACATAGGTAGTAAATATTTTCTGTCACTCAACTCAGTTCTTTCGACATAGTCTTTTAGTACCTATCTCATTGTGACAAACACTGCATAGATAAAATGAGAAACATTGCGTTCCTTACTAAAAGTAACTAGCTACATATTACCTTGAGAAACACTTGCGCATCACTTGCGTTTCTCACCATGTAGTCAACATTTTTTACCCTGTGTATCTCGCTATTTTTACCATAAGAGGCTTCTCGTCAGTTTGATTTTCGTGTAAGTGGCTTACACTGGTGTCAGATTTTTTAAGCTACCTACCTAAAGGCATCTGACGGCTAAACGACTGCTATACAATGATGACAGCCGGGATCAACGGATTATAGGTACGTATCTTTATCTTTATCGAGAAATTTTTATGCCCCTTGTGGTCACCCATAAGACTGCGTTTGTCACAGAGGTCATTCTCATGAGAAACATTGCGTATCTCAACATAAAAAAATAATATTAGTGAAGAGTAGAAGTACCTACATGAGAAACGCTTGTTTCTCATGAGAAGCACTGAGAATCAAGAGAAATACTAAAATTATTATAATAAAAAACACTGTAGATCTTTCTATGGAAAACACTGCGTATCTTACCGTGAGAAACACAATCTGACCTTGAGAAATTGCTTATGTACTATGAAAGCACCTATTAACCTCATATAATTTCTCCATGACAAGTATAAATATATTCTGGAAAGCATGTCACTTCTCTCTGGAGTGGCGCTGGTGTGCTCTGCAGCCGGACCCCTTGTGATTAATGTGTTTAAAACGAAGTAGATTTTAGGTAGATATCGTGGTTCGTGTTATGGCACAATCTGCTATTTTGATAATCTAATATTATAAGAATCTGATATTTTGGGAATCTGATATTAAGAGCGCCCAACCCGTCTTACTTTTCATACAAACGCTCTTACGTGATTATGGCGTTGTAACAGATCTTTCTTGGAAAGTTTTGAACTAACAGGAATCTTGTGCGCTATTCCTAGGTTTCTATCGAAATTAAAAATTAAAGTTTGGAGAAACAAATTCAATATAAGCCTCCAAAAATCTGCTTTTTTGTACAAATTTTACCTGAACTTCGGTCGATCATATAGTACTCATGAATTGTAAAAGTAAAGAAAATATTTGCATATAAACCTTGCATATGTAATGAAGATTCTAAATGAAAAACATTTATTTCACACACTCGTAAGGCTTTCTGAAAAACACGTATCACCTGGAACAAGTTTTATAAAATTTCCGCACCCTATGAAAAGTTAATATTCGTTAAATGAATAGTTAATAATATGTAATACTAATTTCATACACTAGAATGCAAACTGAGCACTCAGGTGCTATCTCTCTCTTTTCACTTTGCTTTTTTTCTATCATTGCGCTGGATGAAACAACAAGCATTTCCAACCATGCTCGCGTTGACAATAGACGGACCGGGAAGGACCCTCTTAAGCGAATAAAGGACAGTAGGTACCTACCTAACCTACCTACATGTAATTCGATTGAGCGGGGCCACGCGAGCCAGACCTTAAACACTAGTGGCAATGCTTTATCCTACCTACTGGACTGGTGATGCGGTCAGGAAGATCTTACTTAGGTACCTACCTACCTACAAGAAAGCTTACCTACCTATAGGAACACAATCTTAAAGAAACAATGCGTTTTCTGCAAAATTATTTTCTGTATATTTGTGTGCCTAGCAGCTGTTTGACAAACTGACCTAGCCTGAAGGGAAAACCTAAAAGGGATGACGTGGCAAGAAAGAAAACAATTTTGTATAATAAGGCAAACACAGTTTTGCAAATTTATTCCACATATTAAACTGATACAAGATTGATACAAGTCAGAGTTCTAACAGTATGGACATGCGCTATGTAGTCGAATTACAAAAAAGTTTAGTAGAGTAATAATAAACATTACAGAAATCCTGACTTTACAATACTACTTCTTCACACTAATGCATTTTAATGGGAAATATGTATGTAATAAAAATAAAGCAAAAAAACTAAAGCAGGAACAAAGTCGGAAATGTTATCGATACAGACATGGGTGGTTTTATTTTAGCCGTAATTGCTAGAGTCGTCGAGTTCATTTCATTCCATTATTTCATCCTCATGTAACCTAAGTTGTAAGTATGTCAAAAAACAACAGTCAAACTCCTTATAATATAATAATTACTGCTAAAATACACATCACATCGCAAAATGCGTTCGCGGGAATAAAATATATTGAATAACATGTATTAAAAAAACAGACAGTCGATGGGTCGTCGACCCGAGCGCGCGGCCGCAAACAGGCAACCGCGACCGCGCCTCACGTAATAAGTATAAAGTATATATTAAATAATATATACGGCTAATACGACTGAAAAACATAAGCATAACGGGAAACTTACATTCGAAACATTTCATAACGTCCTACTTTAAGATTTTTACGGAATCGATGCGTTACAAAATCGAAAATTGAAAATCAAATAAAAAACACATATATAGAAAAAGAGCGATCCCCTCGGTACAGGGCGGGGACCGGACGTAACGTCGGCGTGGGCCGCGAGCGCGTCGGCCGGACGAGGGCTCCCCCTGCGCAGCTTGTCGTGTCTCCGGGGCAGGGGGTCGTCCGGGCGCGCCGGCCCGGCGGCGGCGGCGGTCCAGCGCGGCGCCGGCACTAGCTCGCCGGGAGCTCCCAGCCCGCCAGCGCCGCCGCCGCCGCGCCTAGCCGCCGCTTCGTCTCGCCCCCTTGGTTCTGGTGACCCCCGTCGTATTTACGTTTGCCTGCAACGCCCACAACACAGCTGCTTTAGCGAATGTTAACACTGGATGCCTTTGTTGGGTCTTCTTGTGAAGAAGCCATGCCAAAAGGAGGCTTGCTTTCTCTAAGTCCTAAAACCCTGCTTTACATCTACAGTTTTATTAAGATATAGTGATATACAGAATCTACTGGGAGAAGTAACCTTACAATGTTAGATAGGAAAGGTACAACAAACTCAACGAAAAGGAGTGAAAGTAGGTATTCATCTGCATGAATACACTAAAAAACTTAAAATCCTTTTTTATCCTTTAAGTTCGATTTGTTGCATGGCAATAGGAAAGAATGATTTATTTAATTACAAAGGTCCAGGATTAAAAGGTCTCCCACAAACTTTATAAATAAGAGCTAAGAAAACAAAGGACTCTTCGCTCGATCGAGAACGCTTTTGTTCAAAGTTTGTGGTAGCCCTGCTTGGAGGGAGAACTAGGTAGTAAAAGGATAGGATTGAGGATATTTACCGATATACAAAAGTATCATAATCCAGATTACACGCAAACCATCAAACACGCTGAAATAGAAAGTTCCAGAATAGTTATCACTAATCAAGGCTTTGTGCCACTCGACCGAGAAAGAGTCCAATGTATTCATTGTTTAATTTAGAATTTTGTTTTAGGCATTGAGTAGACTAAGGAAGGAAGTAAGTAAGTACCTTTCTAGTTAGTAAGTACTACGGATTATGCATGTTTTTTCCAGTACACAATTTTTTGTTAAAGTTTAGATCATGGTAGGAGTACTAAAGAACTTTCCTATGGAACATATCGCAAAACACGAACAAATATTTATTATGGTCATCAGATTTTGTTCGGGAATTCATCAGATGACGTATATCTATTATAAAATTGTGTCAATGGAAAAAAAACATGATAATCGGATTTAGTTTTGAAGCAATTAAATCAACAAGACAAGAATATTAACGGTAACATCAACAGTTTATGGCAAACAACATGTTAGTAAATTAAGAAAAAAAAACGTAATCATGCTATGTACTAACTAAAAAAACAAGTAATATGCACAAAAATAATTAAATTTACTATCACTTATGTAGTAAAATAACTGAATATTTTCATGTGAATTTTCAATAATAAAATGAAATATCACTGAGACTTGCGGTAGGTACCTTAAATTATTTCAACTATGTAAGAATAACCAGAAACGGGAGAAACTGTACTAATTTCTCGGCACTGAGTACATTTTTATACTTTTGAGATACCTACTGGATTATATTAGGACAGATTTTTAACCAACTGTAAAATGTTATATAATGCGTGTAGTCTTAGCCAAAAAGGCATATTACAAGATTGATCCCACCACAAGAAGGTAAGACTCACTGAAGGAAGATGAGATAAAATAGATTTACCAACATTCCTAAAAAAAAATACTGCCTTGGTGTAGGTAACAGTTTCGCGAGTTCAATGGTTTTTTCAAATAGTTTTTATCCCAACGTCTCCATATTGTAGTAGAAAATGGGGCAAACTGGTAAGGAACGGTGGTGATAAACTGTTGGTCCTACTGTTACCCACTTTTAGGTTGAAGATGCACTCACCTGGTAAACTTGGCTTGGCGCGCGGGTTGCCACGAATGGCGCTGGGCGTGCGGCGTCCACGCGCGGCGCGCCGCGCACCACAGCGGGGCCCAGCCGCGCCCGCCGCCGCCCCCCCGCGCCGCGCCCATCGCCCGCCCGTCCCACACGACCCAGCTCCCTGAGCACAACCACCAGTCAGCCGGTGCCGGGTGCATACTCTCAACACGATTGCCATAGCCGGTCTGGACTAAGCGGCCGCAAATGTAGGCTTTATAAAATATCGACGTGCTTAAAACACAACTGGTTTTGGCAACGCCTGGGTATCCCGTACATCCAAGACTTTGGCCACGAAAAGGTCAAATTGGCGAGTTAGGTAAATGACATTTAAAAATAACGTCTCAAATAAAGCGCCATCTAGTAGCGCTGCGTTCACCCCATGTTGCCCTTCAGAAGGAAAAAGCCATAGATTCACTCTGTCTAACGTCGATTTTTTATAGAACCTATCATTTATATTTATTTATTCGCGATGGCATACTTAGTCTCAGACCAATCGCCCACAACTACAGACAGTAGGCAAGTAAGTTATTATTCAAGTAGATCCCTACACGCTAGTCTGATAGAAACTCTTCAATATTCTAATTTGTTTTCCCTATTGGTAGTTTTCCTAAAATTCTAACAAGAAAATACACAGCAATGATAATTTATTGGATAATAGTCTAAGTGCTATTTTCTATAATAATGAACCTATAAATACCGATAATTATTTCATATACAACTTTGCTTATACCTACGGTCTGCCGCTGCTGCGAAAGGCGGCAATCGTGTTTAGAATTGCATCTACTCACAAATAACCTAACGCGGTCGAGTAAATGAATAAATCCAAAAAATACAATGCATCAAGCAAGTGCAATAGGGGCTCGGCAATATTCGGTGAAACGAAAATCTAAATATAATCTGTTAACCTTTTGCACGCCAGCGCTCGTTTTTACTTTACCCCCGACGCCGAGTAAAAATAGTACTATTTAGAAATTTTTTTGCCAATCAGCGTCTCAGTTAACCCTTTTGTCATCTAATAGTGCTCAATGGCGCTCAAAAGGTTAAAGAAAAAATAGAAAAATCAAAACGAAAATCTATTTTTTCTCATATAGTGCCTGATAACGAAATGCAATCAATACACACCCACAATACAACATGGCTTCCTATTATAAAACTTTTGACCCGTCTATCAGCACTCCGCCTCCTAGATAAGTAAGACCAATGAACTAGAAGAGAATCAGGTCGCTGCGATAGTGTGCCCACTCCCTTGACACCACGGAAATAGAGTAGATAGCGATGTCCCGCCCTCGAGGATGCGAGGATGCAATTGGTGCAACGGTGCAGTAGTGCAGTGGGCCTATGACACCTCACTTTACTATTAGGAACTTTGTCGAATTAAGATTATTAAGCTCTACCACCGATTACGTTACTTGTTATTAATATTTTTTATTTTCTATCACGACAAAAATTGTAAACTTGGCCGAAAATTTGAGCTACTAGGAATATATAAAACTATTTTCGATTCTTTTAACCAGCTTCAAAAAAGAAGAAGGTTATCAATTGGGCTATGTTTTATTTGTATGTTACGGGATATCTTTGTAAACCGTGAAACGATTTTGAAAAATTTTTTATTACCTAGTTGGGCCCATATTAATTTCGTGAAGACATGATAAACTTTGGAGATATGGAAGAAATTCATTTGTTCTTTTTTGTAGAAAAATTTATTAGGCACTCAATGAATCAAACTTACTATATTCATTATTTAGTGTGATTTATCCTTTTTTATTAATTATGCCTGACAATCCCTCCGTATACTTTCTGCGGAAGTAACAACGACTTCAACATGAATATGACAAGGTTCCATCGCGGCCTTTGTAGACGGACGGGAAACGCCAGATGCGTTGCAGCTGCGATAACCCATCAGTCACGCACACACGCAACCAATAAGAAAGGGACCCACTATCGCCCCGCCTCTGGAAATGCACTGGTGCAATAGTGATGCATTGTTTTTTTTTTTACCAAACAGCCATTGGTGTTAATATTAATGACGAGCCGCGTTTAGGCGTTTGTGACGACTATACAGATGTTACGGAATAAAAAATATAAATAATGCAACAGTTATAGCATTTCGTCTTTTGTTTCTATAATAGTTTCTTTTGAATGTCATTATAGGCACATAGACGAATTAACTAACAAGATACGCTTCAAAGATCTGATCAATTTCTGTTAGATCACAATGCCTTTTTATGCTAAAGATTTTTCAAGTGTAAGAATAGTTTGGTGTGTATGTGACATGATACATGCTACTAAAAACTAGGTACAAGCACACACACATCAATATTTAACCAGGACGAGTGAACAGATATTGATCAAAACTTTACTAGATTACTTTTTATTTTATAATTCAGAAAGACAGTAAATATTCTTAGCTTGTAAAAGTTAGGTAATGTATCTAGGTAGTTGTTAATTTTCCAAAAGGGAATCGTTACATTGTCTTGCTAAATTATTAGAAGAAAATGTTCATGCAAACAACAGTCGCATTGCGATTCAATACCACTGATAAAGTAAATACGTTTACTGGAAGTACTAGGCTAGTACAATACGTTCGCTATCTCATGGCAATGACGCTTCCACATAATCTACATGGTTCTAAATAAGTACGTAAGCCTCGTTGCCACGACTACACTAGAAAACTGAATAGTTGTACGTAGTATAAATCAGTTCATAAACAAGTCTGCGAAACAATCAGGTACCTAATGAAGCGACTATCATAATTCAGTCAAGAACATTCTAGAGCCAAATGCCAACAACGAAGATATAATTTAAAGTTGAAAAGCTACGCAACGTCTAACAGTAACAACGTGTAATGTGACATGTTCTACGTTCTAAACACCGAACATACACTATGGTATACTTAATTTGGAAGATTCAACGGTACCTGAATGCCTCCGGTTAGATCGTAGTAAAGCGAGTTGGGCCCGATTCCGAGCTCATCGTCCTGAGTGAGGCATTTACCAAGCGGGTCAGTAAGTCTTCTTAACATATTCTCTACCTCGTTGCAGCAACGAGAAATTAAACATTACTCGAGCGTCCCAAGCGGCGGAAACATCGGGGTGCGGGGGCGAGCTCCAAGCGTGTTATCGGGTTAGTACAAAGCAAAGCGAAGCGCTACGAGATGGGGGCGCGGTGACCTCAAGCGGTACAAACGTGAAATGGCAACTGAAAACAATACACGGGCGCCACTGCAAATACTAACGCCGACGCACGCCCAAACGGATTCTGTGATGATCACTAACTAGCAGCCTGCTGCCTGACGAACACCACGCTGGAACATTTTGATCAATCGCTCCACTCCACTCGATGAATGACTTGAGTGGTGTTTGGCAGGCAGCCGGCAAGAAGCGGAGTTGGCTCTAGTGAGTGCAGTGGCGGGTGCTCGGGCTGTTAGTCGGCCGGCGCAGGTAGACCTGATGGTGCGATCGCGGCCCCCCGCGCCCGCCTGCCCGCCCGCCGCTCACATCACCACCGTCAGGCCTACACACTACCGTCTTTACCGAGTCACTAACTCCATTCGTGGATGGGATTAAACAAAAACAACATGAACAAAATTTGGCAACTCAAAAAAAAATCGAAAGAATGATGAGTACAGCGACTAGTGACTAGTAAATAAGAGTGATAATTAGTGAGTGTGTGTGGGACCCACCGGTTGCGCTCTGTTGGGAGGCTGGCGGACGGCGGACGGTTGCGGTGGCCCCGCGTAATCAAAATAGAACTCATCGTACCGGTAAAATGGCTCATTGTAGCCACCTCGGTAATCACCGTACCCGTAATAGTCGTAATCATAATCTATAAACACACAACACAGGCCTTTTAGAGGCTAAGCTAAACTAACGCTAACTTACAACTACCTGGGCGGCTGCATTGCGAGCCTCCACGACACTCGACCGGGGAACATAACAGTTACACATGCGGATGTCACTTAACTTGGGTGTACACACGGGTAACTCCAACACCTTCCTTCCTTAGCTCACACACACCGGCACGGCTCCGTACGCCGCAAACAACATGCAGGCCGAGGCCGCGCTCTCAAACATGCTGTCTGTTAAGGACATCTCTGTACTCCGGGTTCGCACATGGACTCCTCATCCCACCACCGAGATCTACTACTAAACGGTGTCGACTCCAGACGTCGGAAGACATCTGTCATCAAAATGTTATGATCTGATGTAAAATGTCGCATGCATTAAGTTATTCTTGTTACAACACAATGATTGAAATGTTCGTCTGTTCATGAAGCCTCTTTGTTTTGTCCTACCTCTCAAATTTCAAACTTTGTCTACGTCTTCGGTTGAAACCATGCATATTCCTAATCCTAGCTCTCATTAATATCTAGCCTAGGAGATAGCGTTAATGAAACATGTTGTGTGGCCTTAACGATACACTAAGTCTAATTATTTCATTTTTAGTAATGGCAATACTAGGGATATTAATGGCAACACCGATAGGGGAAACCCCCGAGTGTATCGTAGCGGCCATCTTGTTAGTAGGGAAGTAGCGGATGTGCGAGTGTGCGCGTGGAGACCACACCGTGTACACATTATCCTGTGTAAGTCTGTGGGGTAGACACTGCAGATAGGCCGAGGGATTACGTTAAAGTTTATTGATATCACAAAATTAAAACAAAACGTAGCAACACTTCCTTCGACCTATCTTCAGTAAAGTAACGTCGTAGTGCTTCGTGTTTCATTTGTATTCAAAGTAAACGACGTTGGATAAGATTTTGACAGCAGAATAGATTAAAATTTAATCGTAACGGGCGTATTTGATCTCCGAATCTTCCCGAAACGCCATCTACCCAAAATTTAAATATAACGGTCGCGTTCGGTCTGTAAACCTTCCGAAGCGCCATCTACCGCCTGTCAAAGTCGTACCCCATCGTAGGTGGTGTGGTGTGGTGTGTGTGTGCGCGATACTGACCGTAGTCGGGGCGGGGCTGCGGCGGGCGCGGCTGCGGCGTGCGGCCGCGCATCGCGTGCACGGGCGAGCAGCTGCACCAATCAAATCTGACGGTTAATAGCCACACGTTAGCGTTGCTCCTAGCTCGACCTTGCCGTACCCGCAACGCTAGCGCAACGCTCGTGTGACACCCCACACCCTGCCGCGACATCGCGGGGGCGGGCGCGACCAGCGTTTTTATTGCACATTTCTTGGCAAAGTATCTAATCTATCCAAAACTAAAAGTTGACTGGAAGCAAGTGTCTAATTCCACTTAGTTGGAGTGGCTCAATAATGTAAATCAGTGGCAAAGGAGAACGGATAAAATGCTGGTCGCTACCGCTCAACACTCGTGTCGCGGCCTCCTAGTAATTCTGCTAGGCCACGAAAACGGCTTACTAGCTAAATTGCTGTTAATAGGCTTTCCTAGAATTTGTAAAAGAAAAGATTCTTTAAATATTAGCACCAAAAGGTACCCTCCTAGTACCCAGTTATTCCTTGTGTTACCAGAGAAATAATGCAAACTGTATCCGGTTTTAAAGCAAGAAATTATATTTTTTCGCTCTAAACCCTTTTCGTAGCCTGGCCCTTGACGTTGCACGGCGTTTCGCCGCGAGATATTTCGGGCTTCACTCCGCAAGGACGAAAATTGAAAATAAATATAATAACAGAAAAAAGAATATTAATAAATAAACTTAAGTAGATGTGGAGCAAAAGAAAGACAAAAGATTAAGTAAAGGTAATCAATAAAAGATAAAATAAGGTTTTAAATAAATGTAACTAATAAGAAAACCTCCGTCTTGTAACTCCTTCCCAATCCCTTTTTTCCAAAATATCGTAAAAAGATTGAGGGTTCTGACATTAGCATTATATTTTCTAAAAATCAATACAAAGCTGGGATTTTTTATTACCAATAGAAATAAATTGCGATAGTTTTAAAGCTAGTAGACTATAGAAAAATTTCTGATCTTATTACCTAAAAACTGAAAACCCTGTAAAATCTTGGTCATATTTATTTTTAATTTTTTACTGACTAAAGTTTGGGTGACTCTCTGTATAAACAATGCTCATGTCAAAACTCCCAGCCTTTTGATGGTGACATCTCGACACCTTTTCCTCCATTGGTGGCACTGCGAGTAATGTCGACTTCAAACCTGATTATAAGGCAAATTCGGTTCAGACAAAAAATATATCTAAAACGCTGAATTACGGATTAACACAAAGGGCACGGTGCATCGGTACCCTCGAAAAGTAACAGGATTACTTTTTAAACATCAAGAACGTTTTTGGTGCAAGTTCACTCCATGATACAGAACTACTTTTTCATAAAAATAATTATAGAGTAAGAGGGGGCCGTATGCAACCTTACCTCATCGAGTAGCAAAATGTGACATATGTAGGGTGTTGCATATTAAAAGTGCGTGCCTGGGCATAAACCTGGAGCATTTTGTACAGTCAGCAAAAAAGGGGTTGCCTGGGCCTAACCTGGAGCATTTTGTACAGTCAGCAAAAAAGGGGTTGCCTGGGCCTAACCTGGAGCATTTTGTAAAGTTAGCAAAAAAGTGATCATTTTTTTATCTCATCGAGTAGCAATTAGGTACATTCGATAGTCCTTATCAAGAAGTGTCAAAATGTATAGGGTTGCCTCACCTAATCCTGGCGCTTTCGTGAGTCAGGATGATTTAAAGGAGGCAATTTAAAAACCTTAATGCCTTTGTTAGTTCAATAAAGTAGTTAGAGAAAGTTGTACAGTGACTATAGCTGTAAGGAATTCGGCGTCTACATCTCGCGGCGCCACCAATGAGAGCAGTGTGTCCCCCCCTCAGCCCGCACTCACCCGCCGCGCACGTGCAGCGTCTGCATCATGCGGCGCTCGCGCGCGCGCAGGATCTCCTCCTTCTTCTTCTTGTCGGACGGCGGCTTGGCCAGCGACACCTCCAGCCGCGCGCCGCCCATCTCCTTGCCGTCCAGCTCTTGCATCGCCTGCAATCACACGACCACGTCAGAATTTAGTGCGATTTCCGGGACGCTGGGTTGTGAATGTGGAAACTGAATTTTCAAAATTATTGCTTTGTCCTTTAAGACTGAATTTTAGACATTGACCTCGATAGAAGTACATCTATCTGCACTCATCCTATAAAAAGGTTAAAAGGTATAAGGTCGTTTGGACATGTTGAGAAGATGGATGAAAGAAGATTAACGTGCGGATGTGGATGGGAGAATCATAACGGGTCGACCGCAACGAACATTCTGCGACCAAATAGCAGATGTTCTGAAGAAAGGTGATGTAAGGAGTACCCATAACCGCAGAGCATGCATGAAAAGAGTTATGAGTTTTCACGAAGCAAAAGAGGTTTGCAAAGATCGTAGTAAGTGGAAATCCATAGTCTCTGCCTATGGGAAACAGGCGTGAAAATATTTAAATATGTTTGTATGTGTTGTTTATATATAAATATTTTCCTATAAAAAATCCTCTATAAAAGTAAAAAAACAGCTTATTGCAACAACCAGTGTCATAGTAACCACAATATCATCTAAACTAGTGTTATAATGTTGTACTAAATTTAATTACTCAGTTCGAACTCGATCCCGAAGGAAAGTAGCTTATTTCTATTTTAGGCCCCTGTCTATCGCTGGGCGGCAGTTTCCAGCGCGGGGTGTGGCTAGAGAAGTGCCGAGCGGCAAATTCTCCGTTGCCGGCAATATTCCCAATCTTGCCATTGCCGGTAAATTTCCATTTTGCCGGGAACATTGGCAATATTGCCGATCCACTTTAATTGCTTTATTATGTCAAATTTCTGATTATTTTGTAAATAAACTTGAAATTTATTAAGAAATAACCGCCTAGGTGTAAGTCGGACTCGCGCACGCAGGGTTCCGTCCCATTATCTATAAAAAATCACATTTGTTGTATGGGAGCCCCCTTAAATATTTATTTTATTTTAATTTAATTATGTATTTTTATAGTGCATATACAACTAAATATTCTGTGAATATTTCAAGCCTCTAACTCTTGCTGTTATTAATATTGAGCTAAAAACGTTAAAAAAATCACGTTTTTTGTGTGGGAGCCCCCCTTAAATATTTATTTTATTATGTTTCAGTATTTTTTTTATAGCGGCAAAAGAAATACATCATTTGTAAAAATGTCAGCTGTCTAGCTATCACGCTTCATGAGATACAGCCTGGTTACAGACAGACGAACAGACAGGCGCATGGAAAGACAGACCGACGGACAGCAGAGTCTTAGTATTAGGATCCCGGCAAAACGGGACCGGCAAATTCGGGCCTAGTTGCGAAAAATTTGTCCTCGAGGGAAGTAAGGATCCCGGTTTTACCCTTTGGATATAGAACCCACCCTAAAGAACTCGCCGTATCCGCATCCGCAAATGCGGAACATTTGCATTCCTTTATACATCTGCATACGGAAAAGCTTCGCATAGATTGATGCGGATGCGAATGCGGATGCGTATTTAGAGAATAAAGCCGCTGGATTTCAATGAAAATCTACTTAATAAGTGGATAATTAACTATTAGTTTGGCCGAATTGTGAACCCGCGAACCTCATATCTCAGTAATCCCTTGACAGTTTCGGCTCATGTTTTATATCTTAACAATTTATCGAGTTATAGTTGGACAAACATACTTACATACATAAATACAAACGTACTTACATACATAAATACAAACGCCGGATTGTTCAAGTAGACTCGGAAAACTTGGCTCGCTTCACTTGCTTGTTTAATTACAACTGTAAACTCGCGAACCCCATATTTCGGCAACCCCTTGACTGATTTGGCTTATGTCCGAACGAAAATAAACTTATTTTGACACGCGCCTACCAAATTTCCTGAAGATCCGATAAAAGATGCTCAAGTTATCGTCAAATAAACATACATAAATACATACAAACGTTGGATTGTTCAAGTAGACCCTTTGCTCACAAGAAAAACACTTCTCTTTTGGTTGATCTCTAAAAATTGTGTAAAACATCTAGAATAATACTGTATTTTTTTATTTTTTTATCTTTAAAACTGACTGACATACGCCGCGTAACTGAGGCATGTTTAAAAACGGCCTATTACTACGTGACGCTTCGATGACGTCATTAAACAACTTGCGTTCGTTTCGTACCGGCTGGCCGGTTAGTGCGTATTTCTGCGTTTGGACGAATATTTCACACACATTAGATATAAAATGGCTAATCTGCTTACAAGAAATCCATGTGTTGTGATTACCTGCACTAGTACCACGGTAAAAACACCAAAAGCTGTTTTTTCAACGTTTAACGCTGCGAAGAGAGCTGATCCTGTAGCGGCTAAAAGTCATGTACTATACTGATGTGAAGACCAAAATAGAACGAGCGAGTGAAGTGAGTGAAGCGAGCGAAGCTGTTCTCCGAGTCTGTATAATGATATTCCTTTTTCAAACATATTAAAAGTATTTCGCCCTGAACTGTGAACTCTCTAACCCCATGTTCGTAATTCTATTAGCCAAGTCAACACGCCTAATATTTTTTTTAAATTTCCGGTCAAACAAACTTAAGTCACGGTTATTTATGTAGGTACTAATTGAAATATGTAAAAAAAACTTCGTATTCGCATCCGCATTCGCGGATGTGAACCTTTAATAATCCGCATCCGCGGATGTCGAATTTGTTGTATCCGCAACAACTCTGGTCTGCACTTGGATGGGTCACCACAAGTAGCATAAAATTTCTTGAGCCCCTCCGTGCTTCGGAAGGCACGTTAAGCCATTGGTCCCGACTACCAACATTGTACGGCAGTCACAACACAACATAAAGCAAAGGTACACGTAGTCAAGTTCATACTAAGTATATGAACTTGTCTGTAAATATAAGTTTGCAAGTTTTTTATGTAACGGAACCCTCAATGGGCGACCGACTCACACTTGGCCGGTTTATTTTTCAGATTACCTACTTAAAATAGTAATTATTTCTCGCCTAAGACAAGTAATATTGACAAATCTGTATGTACCGGCAATTTACAGGGAATTTTGCCGGCAATATTGCCAGTATTTTGCCGGGAACATTGGCAGTTTGTATGTAGGATCTATATTTTTGTAAGATGTCTCATATAATATGCTTAGATACATTTATTTAATGAGTTTTTTAAATCAATATATCTAGTATTCTCAATATTTAGGCAATATTCCCCAAAATTGCCACTTCGGGCAATCTTGCCGGCAGCGTTGCCGGCAATATTCCCAATGTTGCCAATGTTGCCGGCAACGGCACATCTCTAGGTGTGGCCTACCTAAGGCCATACGATTAGCCTGGGCTTTGTCTGCTCGATACCAGAAATCAGAAGTGGGACATTTGCTCTAAAACTTAGTACCTTTACTGCTTTACTGTGACGTCGAAGTAAACAAATGGCAACATTTGCAATTTGTAACAGCACTCGAACTCAATCTGCCAATACCCGATATCAGACCTGGATTGCACTACATTTGCTCCAAAACTTACCTTTACCGTGCAGTTCTGGTCGTCGAAGTGAACAAATTCGTAGTCCTTTATCTTAACTCGCTCCACGATGCCATAGAGCTCTAACTCTTCAATCGACCGATACCCGATATCAGAAGTGGGATGCACTACATTTGCTCTAAGACTTACCTTTACTGCGCAGTCCCGGTCGTCGAAGTGAACAAATGCGTAGTCCTTTATCTTAACTCGCTCCACAATGCCATAGCGCTCTAACTCTTCAATCTTCCGATACCCGATATAAGAAGTGGAATGCACTACATTTGCTCTAGACTTACCTTTACTGCGCAGTCGCGGTCGTCGAAGTGAACAAATGCGTAGTCCTTTATCTTAACTCGCTCCACAATGCCATAGCGTTCTAACTCTTCAATCTTCCGATACCCGATATCAGAAGTGGGATGCACTACATTTCGTTTAGGTCTATAATGTCCCTTTCCCAAAATGTCCCCTGGTTTCAAAAAGTCCATTTCCCAACTGGTTATAAAATGCCAATATCCCAAAATGTCCCTTTCTCAAAATGTCCTTTCTCCATAATGTCCCTTTTCTAAAATGACTACCCTGCTCCGGCTTCATTAGACTGGATAGCGGTAGCTGAATCGGCTTCTATGTGATATCTCAGGCATATCACCAGTGGCGTAGCTACCGGAGGGCTAGACGGGGCAGTGCACCGGGGCCCCCAAGCTCAAGGGGCCACTCTGCCTTTTTAGGGTTCCGTAGCCAAATGGCAAAAACGGAACCCTTATAGATTCGTCATGTCTGTCTGTCTGTCCGTCCGTATGTCACAGCCACTTTTTTCCGAAACTATAAGACCTATACTGTTGAAACTTGGTAAGTAGATGTATTATGTGAACCGCATTAAGGTTTTGACACAAAAATAGAAAAAAGACAGTAAATTTTGGGGGTTCCCCATACTTAGAACTGAAACTCAAAAAAATATTTTTCATCATACCCATACGTGTGGGGTATCTATGGATAGGTCTTCAAAAATTATATTGAGGTTTCAAATATCATTTTTTTCTAAACCGAATACTTTGCGCAAGAGACACTTCCAAAGTGGAAAAAAGTGTGTCCCCCCCCCCCGTAACTTCTAAAATAAGAGAATGATAAAACTAAAAAAAATATATTATGTTCATTACCATGAAAACTACCAGCGAAAATTGGTTTGAACGAGATCTAGTAAGAAGTTTTTTTTTAATATGTCATAAACTGCAATTTACCTTTCATTCAATCAACTCAAATAGAAAAATTAAAAAAAAATACTACTACGGAACCCTTCATGGGCGAGTCTGACTCGCACTTGGCCGCTTATTTTAAATTAACCTTTATCGTCCCACTGCTAGGCAAAGATCTCTTTCATTTCTACATGTCTCTACCTCCTAACTTCGCTGACCTCTCCCGAGGTTGATGATTTTATTTTGGAGTGGCCATATTTTATTTTTTGCCCCAGGGCCTTTAGTTACCTAGCTACGCCACTGCATATCACCTAGATAGGTAAGGCATTGATCAATTATTGAGATTCATTGCTCTTAAACTTACCTTTACTGCGCAGTCCCGGTCGTCGAAGTGAACAAATGCGTAATCCTTGATCTTCTTAACTCGCTCCACGGTGCCGTAGCGCTCGAACTCTTCTTTGAGCGCCTCTTCTGATATCTCTTGTGTTAGATTCCTCACGTACAGTACCTTCACCTGTGTAGAATAGAGAACTTTATAGTACTAACTATTTTTTATTATAATAATTAAGAGTGCTTTTTACAAAACAGCAAATATTTAACACAGTTTTAACTTTAATTTACCTTTTTTTTTGTTTTCGCGTGTTTTAGTGGCCAACACTGATGTCAAATTTTTCATGTAGCCTAAAGGCATCATAGCTTGACGATAGCCATATAATGAAGGTAACCGGGACCAACGGCTTTTACGTGCCTTCCAAAGCACGAAGGAGCTAAAAATTTGCCACTTTTCACCCAATCAATGCGGACAACGCTCGGTGTCGCTTTTTTTGCGAAAATTCTAGTAATGCGCACTCCTGCTGGGCCACTGAGCTCCTCAAACCAATGAGATAGTTTTGAGACCAATGTGTTGACTGGTGAAAGAACCCTTCATCATCATCAGGTCGTCTTTTTTAGTCTCCACTGCAGGAGCACGACCCTTTCTGTACTACCAGAGCCATCAGTGCATACTTGGCCTACACTCTCCCTGCTGGCTAGACGGGTTGGAGAGATCTCATTGATGTTTATAAGATTTGTTTAGCTTGTATTTCCTTTTACGACATCCACGGGAAGACTTGGAGTGGTCCTATTCTACTCTGCCGAAAACCACACGGCGAAAGAACTCTTATATAGCGTTAAAATACACACTTAATAAGAGGGAACATTTTGCGCCCTATAAGTTAGTTTTTGACGACCTCCGGCCTAGTGGTCATCATGCCAGGCTGTCACATCGGAGGCCCCGGGTTCAATCTCTGGTAAGGTCAAGATGGAAAAATCATCTTTTTCAGATTGATTTGCGTCTTGGACGTTTATCTATAGGTAATTTTTATGTATTTGTTATAAAATATAGTATCGTGGAGTTAGTATCCCATAACACAAGTCTCGAACTTACTTTGGGGCTAGATCAACCTATGTGATCGGTTCGTATATTGATTTATCTTGTATAAACCACGTTCGACGAAAAATATACGATAGTGCTATCTCACCTTACTCATAGTTTGCTCGTCGGGCTCCTCTTGAGGGTCGGCCCAATCCACTATAATATCACAGCCCCAAACCTGTACCCAAAATAATTACATTAGGCACCCGTACGATAAAACATTTCACGTGACTAGACCGCATAAGAAACCACTTGGTTTCATCGTTAATATATCCACCTTTGAGTTACCGATAAGGGTTTTCAAAAATATGTCAAACAAGTTGGCAGCACATTGACGTCAGGTCCAATCGACTGTTGTCATTGGACCATCAGTTGATAGGTTGAGAATACTTCAGAGACCAGAGATTGCTCCGTCAAATGAATCTAATAACAGCGGCTTACTGGACCTGACTTTACTGTCTTGTCAGCTGGTGTCTCATATTTTTAAAAACCCAAAATACTCAATAATCCCCAAAGGCCTTACAGCATCGCTTGAGTTGTTATAATACTAAGACACAGAATTTATATAAGTATTAGGAAACTTGGGGTTCCGCGCAATATGCGTCCCCGTTCCCCGTGCCTGCACCTCTCCCCCATTCTCGCCTTGCGGAGGGCGTTGAGTAGGCGGCTGCAGAAGTCACTTACAAGACGAGAACGGGGAAGAAGTGAAGGGACGAAAATGATGATGAATGAAGGACGATGATGTAATTCTCATATTAACTCTGTGACTAAAACAAGATATAAGCAAAGTCGGACATCTCAAGAACGTAACAACTTAACACAGCGACCTCAAGAGTGAAGCAAGCAGGTGGTTCCTTATACTTACAGTCACATAAAGCCATCAAAACGAAATAGATACGTGCATGCGTACTACATCTAATGATGACATACATTCCATGCAACATCGATCATTCTTAGTAATGAATATCACTTAATTCTTTCAAACTAGCCAGCTGCTATCCATATGGTGATGGTGAAATAAAAAATGGTATTAATATATTTGCAATAGTGGCTGTCACTAATCTAGATCAAACTGTGGTCGCGAAAAACAAAGAATTTCTTACAGTTCATTGTGCGAGCGAGATAAAAATATATACGAAAAGATAGGCGCTCGATTCCCCAGCAGAATAGCTGTTTGTGTGAGCGAGATAGAAATACAGGATAAAGGAGCTCGATAACCCAGGCGGTAGTGCGTGTGCGCACGTTTTTGTTTCATACTTACCATACTACTATGAAATCTGAATAAAGGAAGTATGCTTGTTTGCTATTACGAGGTTTTACTTGCCACGGTATTTTTTTAAAGCCTTTTATTTATTCAATCTAAATCTCGGTTATGAGCCCAGCACCCAATTCTCAAAAACAAGAAATTCTTTCTGATCCACGACCGTGCTACAGAATAAAATATTAAAAATAAGATACCTTTATTCTACCGGTGCCCAGTCTGCGCTTAGCTAACGACGCCGCTTTGTGAGACTCGTATTCCAAAAAACAAAATCCTCTATTTTTCTTCTTGTCATCGGGCGAACTATATATTATAACTTCCACGAGTCCCGCTGCAAACACATAACGTATACAAAACCGGCAGTGACGTGGGTAAACTAACATAATACAAGCTTCCCTCTGCCCCTCGCGCATTCATTCTTTAGGCTACTAAAATATTAAGCAAATCAAACGATATTCCAGGAGAACACATACGGCACTGAAGAAGACTAGTCTAGAGAACAACAGCAAGATTCTCCAGTCATTACCACGAGCATTCTCGAGCGCCAATGTCAGTTGATATTCAAACTTACTGTACGCGAGGCGCGGCGGCCGACGAAGTGCCAGCTCAGCACCGGCCCCCCCATTCACAATGTCATTATCATTTTGCAATTCCAAACTCTTGATTGATTAATTAAATTCAGCGTGAATTGTCTATGTGCCGTTTTTACTTTATAAAAAAATTGCATTATTAACAAAATTTGCACGAGATGGCAAACTTTCTTAACGGATTTGAAAGCAAGTGCCCAATGTTTGTAAATGGGGGCAAGAGGCAGACCAGGGCAACAACCAGTCGGGCGCCCTGTTCCTGCGACCTCCCCCGGCGCGACCGCCGCGCCTCGCTCTACGAACCGATAGCACATATTATGAATTCGACAAGGACTTACGTGCGTGCCTAGTAAACTCCTCAAACAAATCGTCCCGATCTCGATTCTTAGGGATATTCCCCACGAATAACCGGTGATTGTTAAAGGAAACGGTAACGCCAATCTTTTTCCCCTTTCGAATTTCATAATCATTCAGCTGCAAGAACAATCGAGGGAGAATAGCCAACGGCCAGGGCCAAGTCGCGCTGCGGCGGCCTCGTCCGGGCCCAATGACTGGAGACGCGGGCGGGGAGCGGGGAGCGGGGAGCTGGAGCGGGAGCGGGAGCGGGGAGCCGGGAGCCGGGAGCGGGCAGCAAGCGGGACGCAAGCGGGGCACCCTCAGCGGTCCACACCAAGCCCCACGCACTCAACCCACCAACTCTATAACTCTTATTCATTCGAGTGACACTTTACCTGTTAATTTACCAAACTCTTCCAGTATCTCCTCTTTGCCTTTAGACTTGGGAATGTTGCCGACGAAAAGTCGCAGATTCGGTACGCTAATCTTAATTCTCAGAGTCTTCCCAGGTTTTATTTCGTGATTATCGAGCTGTGGGAAAAATAACAAGGGAACAATTTTGAAAGTGGTCGGTTTGCGTCCGGGCGGCCGAAGTCGACGCCGGGCGAGGAGCACAATTTTGTGGAGATTGATGAATTTTGAGGTTACGATGAGCGCGCGCGATTGCTCGGCGAGCGAGTGACGGTTAGAGCCAATCGGATGAGTTAACTGTCCAAGATGATAAGCCAAAGTGTTGACGGAGCAAAGAGGAGAGCCTGAGATATATTACATTCTCAGCTGGAGAACTTTTTGAAGCCAATTCAAAGTTAACCCTGTAAGTGGACCGTTTGATGAAGTGAAAATAAAAAGAAGCAGTAAAAGTGTGATGGTAACAAAAAATAAAATTAAAGCAACTTAAAATTGAACGAGGTGCAACAGTAAGACGGGATGATATCTCAGGACAAGCGAGGCTAGAACATTATAGGTGTTATGTTTGCACAATTACACAGTTCAGTGAATATACAACGGTACGGCGGCCAGGTGCACCGCTCTCTGTCTATTTAAATTTAAAAAGTTTAATTTTGAATTGGTGCCTAAAGATGTGCAATGCAGATGGCCGCCGTTTTAGTGGTGGGATATTAATATCATGCTTTTAAATGATAAAAGAAGCTTAAATCTATCGTCTCCCAATGTGACTGTGACTATATCGACAGGCAAATGATCGGGCCTTGCAAAAATACTGGCGGATGATACGAGTAGTCTTGCAAGTGGCGCCTTGGCTTGGCGACTTCACAATGTTAGTTCTTTTGTACAGGGCGCACTCGAAAACCCGATTCAATTAAAAATGCGATTATAAAACGAACATTTCCTATCACCATCCTTGTCACTCGTTGCGAATAACAAGGATGGCAACATAAACTGGCCGTTTAACATTCGTGTTCTTATTTGGATCGCTAAATTGAAGAAAAAAAAATACTCCTCAAATCAAGACAGTGTAAGTGAACGGCCTAGATTCTAAAGTATCTCGCTATGATTAAGTTACAGTACTCAAGGACAGTGCAAAATGAGTCTTATATCATTTGAATAGAGTGCAAATTAGAAGTCGCCAAACCGTGGGCAGCATGTGCTGTGATTCTGTTAATCTTTGGGATTGTACTTAAACATTCGGCGATTCACCTGGAAAGTAGATGTCAAATTAGAATAAATTTTGTTTCAAATTAATACACCAATCAAACATTTAACAACAGTACAAGAAAAATCAAAGTTTTGACGCAATTTGGTGTTACCAATTGTAATTGACTGATAACGAACGCATATTCTTGCGATAAGTGCTGGATATGTCGCTTAGATACAGATGTGCTTGATACATCCATGTAACATTTAAAATTGGTGCCAGATATCGCGTTTTTGATCGCGCTGTAGCCGCTCAAGGTTGCAAAGGAGCCATTCGCCGTGTGACGACCTTTGGCACCAATTTTTGAATTAACTCTTGACTACCGGCGCAGACTGCTTGCAGGCCGACAAATATTCCGTCATTTTGTATAAGTATTTTTATATTGAATGACTAATCTTTTTACGTCAGTTACTGATGACCTACAACCGAAATGATTCATCGCCACATTTCATAAATTCCTATCTATTAACACTAAAATTGAATCTCTCGATCACATTCATCCTCGGAATAATCTATTAATTATTAATTAGTATCTAAAAATAACATTTGTTAAAAAGACATTTGCGTATCTATTTTATACGTTTTGTCAAATATCTTTCGATTGTCATCATAATAGTCAATTAAATCTAGATAAAAGTGGATAAAATTAGATAATCTTTTATTTTTTAATTAAATACAAATATCTTTATTGTGACTTAAAGTTACAGTAAGCTTTTTTGACGGAAAACAATTATACATTATTTATAAAAACTGTTTTAAAATGTAGGCGTTCCAAATTGTCGACCTACAAACATGCTGTGCGTAGTACATTTGACATATTCAGTATGTCTCCGATGCCGCTGACTCCAAAGGAACAGTTCATCGTCATGAATTCATTGTAGATCCCAAAAAAGAGAGCGACATCAAAAACAAATCCCAAATATTTACAGCACTATTAGCCACGAACATAAACTTCTTTTGACGCGAAAGTTGAATACATTGCTCCGGCGACAGATCCACACTTAGATTTTAGGATCTGAAAACTTCTTCATAGTAACAATAACATATTTTTTTAATTAGTTGATGAAGAATGACATAATTCCAGAAAATATCTAGTATTTGTTATTCATGAGAATGTTAGTGTGTCATATGGTGCATCAAACCAATAAGTAGGTTACTTGAGGTTGATATTAAATTTATCACTAAAGGAATGAATATTTTTCTTTAAAATAAAATAAAAAATAAAAAACAAAACAATGTATGGAATACAAAAAGCGCGCGAGCACATCGAAAAAAAGAAGCGCGCAAATCGGCCGCGACCAAGAAAAAGTTTCCAAATCCCGCCATCAGAAGTGGGACCGGCGGCCTGCATCAGAGCCGGGGTCCGTGAGAGCTGTGTTACACTCACCTCTTGCACGGCGCGCTGCGTGGCCTCGCGCGTGGTGAAGGTGACGAAGGCGTACCCGCGGTTGGTGCCCGTCATGGGGTCCATCATGAGGCGCAGGTCCCAGATGGTGCCGCAGCGCTCGAACAGCGGAATTAACTCGTCCTCGAAACACGAACAAAAGTCTATCATTTACTGTCCCTACTTGACATTTTACTACTGGGAACACTTTATACAGTATCGTGCATTTCATACAGACACATGCCGCCGTCATATTTATAAAAATTAATAGTTTGGTAAACCTAATTTAGTTAAAACATGTTTTGTCCCTTTCCCTCTTGTCAATATTTGACATTGAAAGAACGAGACAAAACATTTTTACTAAAATATATTTATAATATTTTATAAGGTCTACCATGTGTAATATTGGATGCAGGCGAAAAAATTAAGTAGTAGTAAGTTCTCGTAATTTAGATAAGATTGGTGCCTATCCTGTCAAAAATATTTGTGCATGCCACTGACTCCTTTATACGATTATCTGAGAGTAACTTTGGGTCTCACATATTTTTACTTTTTTTGAGTGGGAAGGTGAGAATAGGTTATTAGCCTACTGAACAATGTAACACCTATTTGTTATGTCCAAGGACTAAGACTTTATTGGCTTGTTTACAAAAAGAAAAGAAAAAAACATCGTCTATCACTTTTGAGGTAGGACCTAAGACAACTCGAAAAGCCACGTTCAGTGTAATACGGAGAAAAAAAAAACTTTTTATAACAATATGGGCGTCACCAAAGAAAGGAACTCGCTTTTAACATAGGCGTCTGCAGTGCAGGTAGTATTTTTTTTTTCAAAATGTTATTTTTGTCTCGTATAAGAGAGCAGGAGGAAAAGAGATGAAGCTACTACCGCACCATTCTTCATAGTTCTTAGAATTAGTAGTAGTATGTTAGTATGTTTAGATAGAATTCCGAGAAAAAAGTATGTAGCGTTTAATAGTGCCAATATTTATTGCATACTTACATACTTAGTCCTTTTTTCTTGGGATATCCAAATTGAAATTTCTAGAAATTCCCAATTAACATATGCAAGGTTGACTACTAAGAAATGCTAAGATTTTTTAAGTAGGTACGGTTAAGAGCCTAGTCTTAAGGACATCTCTGCAGCATCTGAGTTACAAGCACATCATGCCATACGCACATTCGTAGCCCTAAAATCATTTCATGTCTTTTTTGAAGCACGGACCATGACCATATGGTTTCCGCCTTAGAAAAAAAGCTAAGCACTATCTCAAGGTCAAGGTAGTAGCCGTTTTAAGGACTAAGGTTGATGTTGGGCAGCCTGACACGTCGCATGCAAATGCTTTCTAAAAGAGGGTTAACATCAGGCAAGGGGAGTATAGATAGAAACACGGCCAAAACATTCTGACGTTTCCGGTTTTCTATTCTTCAATTTGCACGGTCCTTACCATTATTTGGTGACCATTGATTTATTTTCATGAATAGAATTTTGATTATTAAAATACCAGACTGCCTAAAATTTTCATCACGCTAAGCATGGCCTTTGGGTCTTACGACTCTGAATACCCCGTCAGTAGAGAATGATCCCGGTATATCTGATTTTTTCTTCATTTATTTAACCTCTCAAGCTAAATCCATCAAGCAGTTTAAGCTGCTAATAGTTCCAAAAATCATCCTTCTGGCGCAGTTAGAATCAAGTACTTAACTATTTAAAAATATATTTTTTTAAGAAGCTTTTAATCAAAACAATGAACTTAAAAGTTTAAAGTGCTCTTTAAGATGAATCAAACTGAGCTCAAACTCGATGGGGTTGCATCCTTTCATTACAGAGTTCCTATGGCCACCTTCCGGCTCCATCATCAGATCAGCTCCATGTCATTATAATATTGCATTGACACACGAATACACGTTTGTGCTAAATTGCAGCTCAATCGGAAATTGGGATTGGTTAAATTTAACTTGCAAGATTTGATTACAGACAGACAGACAACGGGGCAGGTGAAACTAAATAATAGCTTGTAAAAACAGACAAGACCGTGCTAAATGAGAAGTTGTGTATTGTCACAGAATTAAAATAAGTATAACATACAGAACGGAATCTCCTAAGACCCGCGCATTACATCCCCATCCCTCTCCCCCGTTCTTGCCATAAGGAGGTTGTAAAGCGGGCGGCTGTATTCGCCTGGCCACCTCGACAAGGCGAGAACGGGGGAGAGGTGCGGAGACGGGGAACGGGGAAGCATATTGCGCGGAATCTTAGGAGACTCCCGTTCTGTATGTAATACTTATATTAATTGTGATAGTGTATTGTGTGGTTACCTCATACATGTCCTTGGGGATCTTCCCGCAGAACACCTCGCAGCCGGCGCCGGGCGTGCCGCCCTCCCAGCCCGGCGGCGGCCCGCCGTACTTGCGCTGACCTGCAACGTACAGCCATACTCTGACTCATCTTCATTTTAGTGCGTTCCTGGTTGCACCCTCATGTGCGCTGTCCCGCTTTTTTTAAATAACATGTCACTGTAACCTAAACAAACACCTTGTCGCCTTGGAGATTACACAGTCCTGAGCAAGGTATGCATGGAAGCTGTTACCTGTTGAATGCTGTTAGCTGAATAGTTTAAACGATTTAGCTATAGTTTAATGACCAGCCGCCTGCCTAGCGTCATGTCTTGTCATCATCATTCCATCAACCTCAAAGTTTCAAATTGGAATAGGTTAGTCGTAACGTAACAGCGTCACTGGCGCCCTTATATTTTATCTCAATCCTGTACACAGCTATAGTATATGATCTTACGTAGTCCGTCCTATAGCATGGATTTGCTTGCTCGAATCTTTGTCGGGCCCCTTGACCTGAAAGCGGACGACAGCGTGGGCGCGCCCTGCACTCCCGCTCTGCTTCAAACAGTCTGCTATACTATTATACCGTGAAGACAAGTACGCACCTGTAGTTACATCTAACGTGTAGCCCGTTCTGGCGAGGATCTGCTTGATCTTGTCCTCGTCGGGCCCCTTGACCTGAACAGCGGCCGACAGAGCGGGCGCGCCCTGCACTCCCGCTCTGCTTTTCTGTCTGAAACACACAGTGCAACTACATCATATACTGATCAACGAAGGGACTTAAAGTTTCAGTCATCATCATCAGGTCTTATTGTCTCCACTGCAGGAGCACGACCCTCTCTGTACTACCCGAGCCAAACTTGGCCAGAGCTGCCAGAGGTCTTGGCCTACACTCTCCACGCTGGCCAGACGGGTTGGAGAGGTCTCATTGTTGTTTATAAGCTTTGTTTATTCTTAAGTCACCTTCTAGGACATCCACGGGAGGTCTTGGAGTTGCCCTATTCCACTCTGCCGGAAACCACACGGCAAAAGTTTCAGTAGAGTGTCTTAAATTCCAGATTTTTTTTCTTCACAATCTTCAATATCACCGACACAGGTACATGGTTAGCAAAAGATTGTAAGAGACTGGTGTCTGAACTAACCAGAACTTGTATCTCAGAACACCAGACGATCCACAGTTGGAGGAAACATTTGACCTATCAGTCGTTAATATTCTAAACAAAATTAAGAAATAAACTAGTTATCACGTAGTTACCTAATTCTTCAATGGCATGACTAATCAAAAGCTCATTATTAGCTTCAAACGTCAAGAGCTACAGAAAGGCTTAATCCTTGAATCTGTTTAGAAAATACACTGAAAATATGGTCTTAGTGTGGTCGGTTTGTGTGTCTGTTTCTTTGTTTCTTTCAGTTGGGTCATCTTGAACACAATTATCATTAATACCGTCTTATATGAGGTGTTCCTCGTGATCAATCACAGAGCAATAATATGGACTATGAGCTATGTCGTGCACAGTACGTAAAGGAATACAGAAATTAGAAAAAAATCTATGCATTTAAATTCTCGATTTGGAAAGCGCTGGATGCAGGCTGCTCCAATGATCGGTCATTTTGGAAATCTTTAGGTGAGGCCCATGTCCAGCAGCGGACGTTATGCGGCTGAAATGATGATGTTGATGCATAGGTATATTTTAAAATAGAAGTGTTAGTCAGTCATACAAAACGTCAAACGGCAGACTCGCTAACGAGTCAGTGCGGATCTTCAAGTTGTAATTACGCCGGGCTAATGACATTATCAATCTAACATATCGATACACGTCTGCGGTCAGCTTTCCACTCTCTCTTGTAACTTATCGCCACGGAAAAGATAAGGCCCAACGCAGACGACAGACTAGACCGCGCCGCACTTTTAGTCTGTGAAAATAGAACCTATGGAATTACATGCAGTAACACACACGACGCACAAAAAGTGCGCCGCACAAAAAGTCCGTGTAATTTTGGCAGACCGCGCCGCGCCGCGCCGCGCCACACCGCACAAAAAGTGTGCGAAAAAATTTCAACGTATGCTTCAATTCGCGCTGACACAGACGTCGCGCACTTTAGTCTGTGACCTTCACTCGGCTAGTGGTGGACGTGACGTGCGCGGTATTACAGCATGGCGCTAGAGATAGATGTACCGATGTTAATTCATGAAATACAAAACAGACCTGCAATTTATGATACTTCAAAATCCGAGTATCATGCCTAGTATAACCTTTCTTCTGGACCAATGCACTTTCTCATTATTGTTTCCGAATGTGTCAAAGTTGGTCTTAAAATGAATAGCAACTCATTAAAAGTATTAATAGAAATTTTATAAAATTTGAAAAAATTGTCCGGATATTGTTTTGGAATTGCATGTTTCATATGGAATTGTCCTTTTAGTAATCTCTCCGAAAGTATAGGATGTACCCAAAATTTTCTATTTCTTCTTCTTTTTCTGTACTTCAAGTATAAAATAATACATCACAATCTTTGCACTTCCATGGCGTGTAAAACTGTACGTGTCCCGTCCCTACAGTTCTGCCGACAGAATGATTCAAATTGTGCGTCGTGTGTGTTGAGTCCGTGAACAATCCGCGAAGACTTTTTGCGCGCCACGCAGACTATTTGTGCGCCGCAGACTCGATCGGACAAAAAGTCTGTCGTCTGTGTTGGGCCTAACAGTGCCTCGCATTTACACTCGCATAGGGGTTTACAGATTATCTTCAAAGATCATTTAAATTAATATTGTATGGATCTGTTTCAACTCAACTAGAATCATACTAATAAAACCCTATTTTATGTAAAAGTTTTGATCTATATATTCCGTTTACATCGTAGAAGAGACATACCCCAAATATAGTATACTAGAATTGAAAGTACAAAAAAAATGCTATTTCCATACCAATGTGTGCAGCCGCCCGGGCAATTCGTATGGGAATGTCGAATTTTTTTTTAGTTTCTTGACAGTTATTTTAATTTTATTATGCTATAGTAATCTAGAATAGCTTGTGGTTTTATTTATTACGGGGTGTCCCTTCCACGTTGTATATCATAATATACATTTATATGTATGTTTCAACGATATTATTATCGTTGAATGATAGTATCCCCACAAATTTAACGTAACTTTGGGGCTAGCTCAACCAGTGTCATTTGTAATTACCTGTATATTTATTTATACATAATATAGCATCTATTTTCCACAGGGGTAGGCAGAGACTATGGACCTCCACTTATTAACTTTATATCAATCATCACTCTTATCGAGGCAGAACATATTTTAACAAAATAACAAATATCTGTTAATTTTTATGAATACGTGGAAACTAATCTTGCAATACCATACGTTCCCTGTTTTATTCCAATTGGAAACCGATATATATACAAAATATTTTATTGCATCGCTACTATTAATTGTATACCTTGATTTCCGATCTTTCGGTATATTGAACCAATAAATTTTACGATTCCGATACGCGACGCAGAAACAATAATTCCGTGCAAGCAATTCGCTTCCTTAACTCAATACCACAGGGTGCATTATTCCTGTCGGCGTTTGTGGTTTTTCTGCAAGTAGTATCTAATTAGACGCATATTAGTAACCTTCTTGCAAAGAGCAAAGATCTCTTGGGAAACATTCGAGTCATTGTAGCCTGAACTGAATCAAAGAGACTGCAAAAAAATATTTCTATACTGTCTGGCGTCGAACCGGTGGTCCATATAATTCCGTTCGAAATTTAATTCCATCGGTCGACAACGATAATAGTGTGTCAAATCAATTTTTCGAGATTGCGACCCAAATACAGAGCCTGCAGTCTGGCTCCGCGCCAATGTTTTGATTGTGTTGCCAAGCGAAAAAATCCACTCACCTATAGGTCTTCATGACTCCACATAAATAAGCACTCTTATTAGATACATGCTCGAGATTTGAATCTAAAAACTGTCCAAGTACACTTAAAGCACCGTCGGATGGAAATTCTTTTAAGGCATCTAACGCACGCTCATCCAGTTCTGCGTGCGCTAGCTTTCCAGTCTTATAAATGTCGTCCAGCTTCGCAGCCACCTGGAAAAGAGGGAACAACGTGTTAGACACAACATCATCATCGGGTCTTTTTGTCTCCACTGCAGGAGCACGATCCTTTCTGTACTTCCAGAGCCATACTTGGCAAGAGAAGCCAGAAGACTTGGCCTACACTCTCCTCGCTGGCCAGACAAGTTGGAGAGGTCTCGTTAATGTTTATAAGCGTTGTTTAGCTTGTATTCCCTAAGTCGCCTTATACGACATTCACGTATGGACTTGGAGCTTGGAGTGGCCCTATTCTACTCTGCCGGAAACCACACGGCAACGTTCGACACAGCCAAATGATAACTACGCGTTTTCCTTATTATTGTCAATGGTCAAAAGGTCGCACGGGATAGAAGTCACGAGTCCCGAGACGTGGCAATTAGGCACTAAATGTTTCGATGTTCATCTAATATGATAAAGTTTTAAAACTAAAACCCGACTACCTACGGAAAAAAATCTTGCTGAAAAATTCGTTTATAAGTCTTTATTTATCTTTGGACATTTGTATCTAAAATTAATGCAAAAACTGTAAATTTTCAAAATGTACTTTTTAAGCACTCTTTCACTTGATACCCTACACGATAGATATGATTTGATTTTATGAACCGAGCGCGAGCGAAGCGACTCAGTTTTGAGTTTGGCCAAAAATGCTTTTGTCTGGCTGTCAGTTTGTCAGTCCGGTTGTTCTCGCCTACAGGGCGCATTTCTCAACAGATTCTCGTGAAATTTTGTGAGAGGGTTCGAAAATTATATGTATAGAACTTTTTGTCGAATCAGTTTTAGAAAATTTCATAACAGATTCTCGTGAAATTTTGTGAGTGTTCGAAAATCATTTTTGTCAAATTAGTTTAGGAAATTTAATTTCTTAACAGATTCACGTGAAATTTTGTGAGGGTTCGAAAATTATATGTACAGAATTTATTTGACAAATCATTTTTAGGATTTTTTTCAAAATGGAGGTAAATTAAAAAATATATATTTAAAAGCCATTTCAAAAAAAAATTATTTGTTACCCTTAAGACGCAACTTTTTTGTCTATACAACTTTTTTATCCGACAAACTTCAACGATTCAGGGTGTTAGTGCAAGGTCTACGAGCTCACAAAGCCACATTTTTTCAAGAGTAATGAACTTAAAAAGTTGGACGCACTGTGAATTTACTGTGACGTCACATAGCCTATAATCAGCGGGCGGCCAAAACGCTTCCTATTGACGTCATTTATCAAGGTATCGTGGATATCTTTAAGGATACGAGGGAACAGATGAATGAACATACATACATACATACATAGCAGCGAACCATATATCCTTCCGTTTGTCTTCGCCGTAGTCGGGTAAAGCACTAGCTAGAGGCAAACTACTTCCTATCGCGGTCATTGGAAAGATTTAGCAGTCCTTGTGTTTGACATGATGATGAATGATGATAAATTAATGGCGTGAGGTGACGGACATTGCTAACAATGTATAATATATTTATTTTGTTGTAAAAATATAGTATCGTTGAGTTAGTATCCCACATAACACACGTCTCGAACTTACTTTGGGGTTTGCTCAATCAGAGAATTTGTCCCAATATATTTATTTATTAATGCCTATTCGAGAATAGGCTCAAAAAAAATCGTAAATGATTCCGAGGGCTGAATTATTACTTCTTTCTGAAGAACTTCATCTTCCCTTGAAGAAAAATGTATAGACAAGAAATGCGGTGACGTGTGGCGTGGGAGTTCTGCTACTGCTTCGCTTCTTTTAAACCCCGATGATAAAGAGGGGTAGTTTTTAAGTTTCACGTATTTGTGTGTCTGTCTATGCATCGTAGCGCCTAAACGAATGGGCCGATTTTGATAGAGCTTTCACGTTTGAAAGCTGACTTAATTAATATAGTTCTTATCTATGTTTAATGGAAATCGGTTCAGCGGTTTGAAAGTTACGGGGATGAACGCTTTAAAGTTGTTTTTTTAATTTGCCTCAATAAATAAAATAAATTTGTTACAAGTAAACTATGTCAGTTAGGACAGGTTATGGGCTTTGTAATAGATTAGAAGGAACAGGTATGTTACTACCTACTCGGAATAAAAAGGATAGATTAGAAGACACGGAACACATAATATCTGTTCCGTTTAAAAAGGAATATGTCCATTGTACATGTTCCTAAACGTCATCGACACTGGACAATTTTAGTACTTTTACGAATTTAAGAAAACGTTATCAACTAGGTACCTATATACGTACGCTTATACTTTCAATTCTACAGACTAAAGTCATCCGGATCAAGAAAATTATCTATTCCTAGGGGAAGATTAAAGTCCGCCTCTGTGCCTGTATTGATTCTTGACGTTTTTGTGTGTTTATTATGGTGCAATAAAGTTTATCTGTAATGTAGATCTTTAAAACGTTTTAATAAAATAAATTTATAAACGACTTAGCAATAGCAAAGACCACTGCGCCCACCACTTCCTTTTTTGCCACGACATTAAATTCAATAGAAATGGTCAACATTTAACAAAAAGAAGGAAAATTCTACTGAAAATATTTTTGAAGGCTATGTTTAAATTGTCATTGACGTCACGACTAGCGCTTTTATGAGAAAAATATAATTAATACCTACATCAATAAAAAAAGCCATCGAATATGTAGGTAGGTACTCAGTTCTTAGGCCTAAAGACAACACAGTAGGGTTCAAAGTAGGCAATCGATTGGGGACCATCTTCTGATAAGATAAGGCGTTTAATGCACTTTACCAAGTAAGTACATGACTCGACATCATAGTGAATCATAGTCAACACCTAATCACTGAAAATCGAGGTGTACTTGCGTGCATTGCTTCCATTGCACAATGGAGTTTGGTATTCGAACTGTCAGACAAACAGGTCTGGTTGGAAATACCCAGGCAGTGTTACAAGCGTCTGTGATAGGTCGTGTACAGTGTACACGCGCTTTCCTAGCATAGCGACGCCGCTAGTTTCAGACATTTTCCGCCAGTCGGCGCCTTTTACCACGTGGTGACTGGTGAGACCCGCGCGGGCCCAAAGGCCGGCGACGAGGAAAATCACTCGACCTGTCTGCCCTGTTCACCAACCTTCACAACTCCATTCTTGTCTTAAAACATATGCAGCCAGTTTTATCTCATAAATTTGCATGGCACTCGCCTTCTTACTAACCTTATTCAAGTAGCCATGTGAATAATCTAGTTTCAAAATAGGTAGGTAGGTTCTTATGACCACCTCAAAATCAAACAAGACTCTAGTAAGAATTTTAAAGTCAAGAATTGGCTATCATAAACGAATACTTGTTTGTAAAAACATTCAAGGTAATTGCACTTAGCAACAGTGTATTTTTCATTTTACCAACATGTGTGGCTGTTTTGCAGGTATCAACTCAGATAAGCATGGCAGAGGTCATGCAGTATCACAGTGAAAGTGCATTGCACAAGGCATGTAGGAGTTATGGCTGGTTATAAACAGACAGATATATGAAAATGTGAGGTGTGGCTACCACTTCTGACTCAAATGGACATCTTTTGTTCGCTTTTAGATTGTAAGGAATTTAAGGAATTTGTGTCTTATGTCAAAAATAATAGGTGCGAAAATTGCTTGTCTTCTTGTCTCTTATATTGGCATGTTAGTCTTAATATAAATTTCTTTACCAAGATTTTTGAATATTTTTCATGGCATTTATATAACTATAGATATTCTTATAGAATGATGAATCATCATAAGTTTTAGAGTTTGGCCTTAGAGCAAGGTAGGTACAAAGGGTTACTTAGGATAACCCAAGAAAATAGTGTTGAACATGTTGGTACTTTAAAGGTACTTCTGACCAACTCCACTAACATAATTATGGAATGTGCAAACATATTTAACATGTAAGAATAACCAGTGAATGATATCAGCCGGTCCAGCCAGACCATAGAACAAAATAATGTTTAGTACCTACCTACCAGAAAAATAAAATACATAAGAGCCATAATAAATCAATGGAAATGGCTACAGGGAAAGAGGAATAATACTTATAGGTTAAATAATTATTAAATTTCATACAAGAGTCCTACAAGAAAATATAAGTCAACAACTGATTCCAGTAGGATTCTAATAAGTTTTAAAGTTTCATGAGCACTGATAATGTACTGGGAGGTTAACACTAGCTGGCCTTTTTCATCTCCTGATATCTTTAAACAAAGGCTTACTTTATCTTCAAGGCACAACATCACATTGTGCCATATTTTTTAAAGTGGCCGACCGGACAACGGAAACTTATGAAACTAAAAAAATATTTTCTTTGGTTTTTTATTGTTTGTCATACACAGCTAAACTATGGAATGTCACATTGATATGCTGCATAGGTGACATCAAGACAAAAAGCAGACTGAAATTGAAAAAACAAACTTTTGTGCTCGGGTACGCTGTAAAATGAAATTATTATTTTTTGTGTGTCCACTTTGACAACTTTTGATCTGGCTATTATGTACAATACTGGCTTTACTTACTTTAATCATTAACATGCAAAACAACAAATAAAACACCAACCTTAGGATCCAAGCCATAGTCAATGAGTTTGCGGTAATCCGGTGTACGGCCAACATCGGAGTCCTTCCCAGGTACCTCTTCAATGGATATTTCTCCATTACCCTCCGCCATTCTGCACAAATTTTTTATACTGATGAAGGTTTACACACACTGCACTGTCCTGCTGCAATTTTAGCAGTATCACAAAACTTATGTTTTAATTTTGGTGGGGCTATTCCTGCACTAAATGTTGGGGCTCCACATGACTCGCATATGGATGATGTCATCAAAAATCAAGAAGGCCATGCGTTTATACTTCATAAACTTACAAGTTTTATAATTTGCAAAATTACATAAATAAATATTTACCTTTAAATTGTAATTTTTGTAATTTTGGAAGAAAATGATTGCTCTCTAATCGTCCGAAAAACAAAAAAACAAATGATGTTCAAACATATGAAACTGAGAAACAATAGGTTTGTGCACTCCTCATTCCATCGGTGAATGATAAATTTCAAAAACCGAATGCAGGGGTCATTGCATTCTTCTAGTGAAGGGACATCTTTTTGATTAAGCCTAAAATCGAAAATCGGAAAATTACTTCAAAAAATTAAACACGACACTAACATAAAGAAGATGCGAATTCCGGCGGTCAATGACCGAAATAACACAGCAGAGTAAACTGTGACAGCTTCCTATAAACTATTACACTAATCACTTTTAACAAATAATCACTTTAAATCACTTTTACAGTCCTTTTGTAACAAAATATAAACACTAGAAACTTTCCGCGCATGAATTTTTACTGAGTGCAAAACTGCAATAAGTTGAGACTGCAACTGCATTGCACCCGATAAGAACCGGCCGGCGCGAGCCTCGATTTCCAAAAAGAATCCAATTGGAATGAACGCAGAGGATTCCAGAAGTTTCAAAACACTATAATGCACGATCACCAAATGAAAAAAAATATTAGGAGCACTGTACACTAAAATAATTACCTATTAATTTTGCTAGTTGGTGGCCGAGACAGATATGGCGGCACCGCGCGACGTCAACGTGACCGCCAGTACGGGGTTCTCATAACGACGCGCGCGGGACATGCAACGAGGAGTGCATTCAAAGTTTTAAAGGCACTTTAATTTGTTTGTAAAATTTTAACAACCTCTCTGAAATACTAATCGCGACCGCATCAAATAACAAAATTATATTTTTATTGCACAGAGAGTTTTTGCAATGATTGCGAATAATTTTGAATGTAAAAGAGCGCGGCGCGTCGCGCAAGGCTGCCGGCCGCGAGGTGAGACAGGCTAGCGGCAAGACGGCGGCGAGTGAGAAGCCGAGAGCGAAGGGGGGAGGGTGTTGCAACCGGCGGTGCAGGCGTGCAGCAGCGACGACGCCGTCCGTACCGAGCTCGCTGCATACTTGCATGCACACGCACACTTGCAAACCCTTTGACCTTCGTTACTCGTAATCGATTCACTGTCAGAGTTGCGTCTTTGTAATGGCATTTTTTATTTTTGAACTTTTCCCTAATTAAATCTTACAGACCTTTATCTAACAAAATTAACCTACTCCCCTATACCCGATAAGTACTTAACTAACTAATGTTAACTAAACCCAATAATAAAGACACCTACAAAAATCATTGAAATACAGCAACCAAAAATAAATGTTATTTTTACACATTAAGTTAAGTATATACATATATTTTTATATAAAATCATTCTTTTTGAAAAAAAGTATTTACATTATTTCTTATGAATATTCATATCCAATTAGACAAAATGCAAGTTAGAACTCACTGTTGCATTTAACACATAACTTAAGTTTATATAATTTCTATTCGTATAAGAAAAACCTTTTATCCAATTCACAGATTTAATTTGAAAAAGTACGTAAGTATTACTAACTACCTCATATTAAAACTTAAATCACGTTGCGATCATTGTATCAAACGTTTATTCACTGCAAAAGATCACACGGTTACTAATCGACATGGTCCAATAGTAGAACAAGGTTCATTACTCTTTGATATGGAAACGAAGGGATAAAAGAGTTAATCGCAGTAACCCCTTACTTTAGTTCGCTTACACCTGCTGATCATCGAAGCCGTATGTATTCGCGACACATACACATATTTAAAACTGGCCTTCGTTTCGTACTTCATGTGTGCATGTGTAAGAAACTCGGATCTGTATCCGCCGCATTATGTGGGTAGGTAGTAGGGCGGCTACTGCGGGTGCCTCGTTTTAAGTTGACAAGGTTCCAACTTGGTCCTTTCAACGCCAATGTGAATCTTACTGAAGAACTTAGTCGTGTCGAAAATTGTTTAACTGACTGCACAGACTCTTCCTTTCTTTTAAAGAACACGGGTGTCTGTAACAGCACGACACGACAGACACACTTCCTTTCTCACATTTTCTTATATCAATAGCATTAAATAGAACGGGAGGTCACGACAAATTTGGTAACGATAAGGGATATGGCTGACTCTGGTTTTTTAGAATAAAGAGCACCTCTCTGATGCTAAATATGTTGGTCTGCCTGCGTGGAGTGGTTGCGTTACTTAGATATGGCGCCTGAAAAGTTGGTTATCGTGACCAAAATAAAAATGATAAGGGATATGGCTGACTCTTGTTTCACAGGATTAAGAGCATCTCTCTGATGCCAAATATGTCGGTCTGTCTGCGTGAAGTGGTTGCGTTACTTAGATATGGCGCCTGAAAACTTGGTTATCGTGACCAAAAAAAAAATGATAAGGTAAATGGCTGACTCTTATTTCACAGGATGAAGAGCACCTCTCTGATGCTAAATATGTTGGTCTGCCTGCGTGAAGTGGTTGCGTTACTTAGATATGGCGCCTGAAAAGTTGGTTAGCGTGACCAATAAATGATAAGGGAAATGGCTGATTCTGGTTTCACATAATGAAGAGCACCTCTCTGATGCTAAATATGTCGATCTGCCTGCGTGAAGTGGTTACGTTACTTAGATAGGGCGCCTGAAAAGTTAGTTACCTGGCCAAAAAAAGGAAATTATAAGGTAAATGGCTGATTCTGGTTTCACAGGATTAAGAGCACCTCTCTGATGCTAAATATGTTGGTCTGCCTGCGTGAAGTGGTTGCGTTACTTAGATATGGCGCTTGAAAAGTTGGTTATCGTGAACAAAAGAAAAAAATAATAATGTAAATAACTGACTCTGGTGTCACAGAACAAAGAGTACATCTCTGATACAAAATTTGTCGGTAAAGTCTTGTTTGTTTTGTCGGTCTGCCTACGTGAAGTGCTAGTGTTACTTAGATATGGGTATGGCGCCTGAAAAGTATGTTATCGTGATAAAAAGTAAAATTATGAGGTAAATGACTGACTCTGAACGGCTGCATATCAAGCAAAATACATCTATCGTTAGTATCCAATATTATATATACATGCCGCAGTTCACAATTGTACTAACAACAGTTTTAAGTCCAGAATAGCACAAAAATAATTACATAATTTCACGTCTATTCAAGAGTCTAGTCCTTTGACTGCATTATATCCAAAAATTGTGGTATTATAGTTGTCTAATTTCAAAAATAGTAAAATAAACTTTAGTCCATTTGTGCACTAAACCTCATTATGTTAACAGGCAAATATTTTTTCAAAACTAAAAAACACTTCACCCCCAAACTATACAACCGATTTCGATAAAAGAATGTTCCAAATCGGTGAAGGCACCTTCAAATAATCGGTAACAAATTATGCACTTGCATAACTTTAACACGTGTGTAAATGTTATAAATGCGTATGATACGCAGAACTTTGAAATTTTGTTGAAATCAGTCAATACTTGAAGATTGAATTTACAAAAATAAAATTCCGGCGTTAACAATAATACTAATTATTGTTAACGCCGGAATCTTAAAAAGTACAACTGTAACACTAAGTTTTTGGTAGAAAGAGTTAATTTATCTGGTACTAAAAAAGTAAAAATCAAAAATTTTGTAGTTAGTACATTCGTGAACTACGGCATCAATATTAGGGTGACACAGGGTAGACCAATTCATGTGTTTGATATGAACGCACGCTACTGTATCTAAGTAACACAACCACTTCACACAGTCAGACTGACATATTTAGCATCAGAGAAGTACTCTTCACCCTGTGAAACTAGAGTCAGCCATTTACCTTATCATTATTTTTTCATCACGATAACCAACTTTTCAGGCATCATATCTAAGTTTCACAACACAAATTTTGTATCAGAGAGGCACTCTTTGTTCTGTGACACTAGAGTCAGCTATTTACGTTATTATTTTTTTCTTTTGTTCACGATAACCAACTTTTCAGGCGCCATATTTAAGTAACGCAACCACTTCACGCAGGCAGACCGACATATTTGACATCAGAGAGATGCTCTTAATCCTGTGAAACAAGAGTCAGCCATATCCCTTATCATTTTTTTTTGGTCACGATAACCAACTTTTCAGGCGCCATATCTAAGTAACGCAACCACTTCACGCAGGCAGACCAACATATTTAGCATCAGAGAGGTGCTCTTTATTCTATAAAACCAGAGTCAGCCATATCGCTTATCGTTACCAAATTTGTCGTGACCTCCTAATCTAAAAGTTCTGCAGTAAAATTACTCTCACCGAGTATCCGGGGTTGGATATTCCTGAGAAAGATTTCGCCCGCCATTAATTTCTTACAAAAACATATTCAAATTATTATTATAATGGAAGTACAACAAAGCAAGAAACTTAGTAGTTAAATTTACTGATGATTTACATATATTTAAACTAGTTAATTCCATATTAGAATGTACTTGCTTACCTAATTCGAGAATTAAATACTCGTAGATTAGAATCGGTAAAATTAGGTAACTGACAATTTTATTAACCTAGGATTTCGGAATGTCGTCAAATTGTACATCACTATTTATAATGAATGAGGTGCCATAAAGTCGAGTCCAGATTATTTGAATGAGTTATTCATTAAAAACTTTTCTCAATGAAACTGTCAATTCAAATTTGTTCTAAAATTATCTTTTGTTTATTTTCAGCTAGGTAGCTTGATTATTACGTACCTATTTATAAATATTGTTCCTCCTTTGCTTGAATATAGTTTTTTTTTACTAAAGACGAACGTAGATCAAATCAAATCATAGATGATTGAAGTTACCTACCTTATAAATTATGTACATATTCAATACTACCTACATCGGACAATTGACATAGATAGGTAGGTAAATAAGTACATAGACCTAGATTTTTTAAAAGTTAGTACGGTGAATCATGTTGTCAAGGGCAATTAAATTAATGAAACTTACCCATTCTCGGGTCTCATTGGACCTTAGAAAACAGCAACAATCTTTCGTCACGGACACTTACGTCTAAAAATAACATTGTTGACGATAAATAACCATTTTGCAAACATATAGCAAGCGCTTTTGCCCGCCACAACGTGTACTACATTCGCGATAAGGTACTTTGTGCGTATTTTAAATACGTCAACAGTTCAACGACCCGCGCAGATTCGCACCGTACGTTGGTGAATTTATTGTGTCTGTAGATTTGTGGGTCACTGTACTAGCTGACGTCAAATTGGGGGCCCAGACAACGATGACGTCACGTCATCAAATTAAACTAGCCGGTGATTCTAGTTCTAGTTTATAAACGTATTCACAAAACGCGTACTGTGCATTATAATACTGCCCTAATCTGACCTGCTTGTGAATAATAGCAATCGTCTATCGCGCTCATGTGTGTGCCGAGGTCATTGCTATTTGTTTATTTTTTTCGACACCGGATTTCAAGGGCATCAATATTGTTTTTCTTTTTTGCGCAAAACATACAATTTGACAGCCAACTGCTGTGTGATTTTACTTGAACAACTTTAGTTACCTATGTAGCGATTTTAAAGCATTCTGTGATGGGATTTCATCTGTCTATTGTCGTCGAGGTTTTCGACCTTTGTCAGTCAAGTGCGGCGCGGCGCGGGCGGGGCGGGGCAGCGGCGACGCGGGCGTCGCGTATTCAATTCTAATACGGCACGGCAGACACAAATTCACTAATAATTAAATTATTGTAGGCAGTGTCATGTTAATCTAGAGTTTTAATGTGTTATACCACCTGGCTCTGCCACCTTATGGAATTTGTATCAGAGTCATCATAATAAAATGTTCGTAAATTTAATAATATGCCAGAACCGCCGATTTTGACTAGTCGAGACAGCCTTGGGCACTCAATGAAAACAGGGCCCAAATCCGAAGGGTATATATAGGTAACACGAGCATGTAACTATGTACTCTAACAATGAAGGAAGGATTTGACGAAACCTCGCGTTATTCGACTCTATTAATTATCCTCAGAGAAGACTAATACATTGGCTTTCCCACTCTCCACGAACGTTTATGTGTCAAGAAATAGAACATTTTCATCGAACTCTGTAATTTAGATACTGGGCAAGTTTTCGACCCTGTAGCTGTAAGCCTGTAACCCGTTACCATCCGTTACACTTAGGTATACATCTGCAAATTCTGCAATGCCGCATTGCACCATACCATTGCAGTTGGTGCAGATGCGCCTCCGGAAAACAAAACGTCGAAGCGTGCATTTTTTGTAAATTGAAAATCTTTAGACTATAGATAGTTACTCGTAAACAATAAGTATTGTTACGTTTTTTTATCTACAGGGTTTACAGGACCATGGCTCGGAAATTCGCAATGCAATAAAGCTTAAAAGCCTGGCTTTCACTTCCTAAATAGATCATCTATATATATGTAGGTTTTCCGGCTCCATTTTCCTTGATAGATTTCTATTTGCGCGAAAAGCAGTTCTCTATGTATATGAATTGACTTTTTCATGTCTGTGCCCTGTTCTTGTATCTTCATATCACGCTTTTCCGAACGTGGTAGACAGAGGCTGGGGTCGTTTAGCCTGATGGTGGGCGCGGAGGCCGGTTTAGGTGGAGCAAGGGAAATATATTATGACATGTGTGTTTATATACCTAATTTTATGTGCTGTATAATACAAAATTACCTGGGCGACCGAGCTTGGCTCGGTTACATCTTAAACAATAACAACATTTTTTAAACTTGTCTAGAAACAATATAAAATAAAAAATTATATATAAATTTGAACATAAAAAAAAACAAAAGTAAGTCACCGAGTGGGATTCGAACCCGTAACATGCTTTCTAGCGGTCGGTATCCTTAATCGCTGAGCTAAAAACAAGGCGGCCGGCACGACGAAATTAGCGACCATATTCTGCGTGGAAAGAAAAACGCATGAAAACTCGAAAACACGCGTTTTCCCAAACATAAAACTAATCTAGATCGATTGTTTACCCCCAAAAACCCCCATATACAAATTTTCTGCGAAATCGTTAGAGCCGTTTTCGAGATCACAGAAATTTATAAACATATAAATATATGTATAAATAAATAAATATACAAGAATTGCTCGTTTAAAGGTATAAGATTTTATAATATTGACCTGTAACAAAATGTAACAATAAAACAGAATAGTGATGGATTGCCAGCCGCAATCACAAGTTTTAAAATCTCGCCCATTCTCTCGATCGGTTTCTACGATCTGAAGAAGAGAAGCAGGTACTACGTTCTTTCTTTTTCCGAGGCAATTAAGCAAAGCCTTTGCCCATGTTCAGAGTGCACTAGAGATATATAGAAACTATTTTGAGGGTGAATTCGTCCATGACACTGAACAACTTTCCCCAAGGAACATTTTATATAAGGTCTAACAAAATATACTGAAACTATTTTAATGGTGAATGCAGTCCATGATACTGAAATACTTTCCCCAAAGAGCACGTATCGAAATATGAAAAGTAATTTGTGGCCTCCCATACAAGTTGTCCGATCAGCTGATCAGAGTTCGTATGGAAAGCCAAAAATTATTTTTCATATTTCGACATATGTTTCTAGGGGAAAGTTGTTCTATATCACGGATTGAATTTACCCTTTAAATAGTTTCAGTACATTTTGTTAGACCTTATATAACTATAATGAAACATCCAATTTCCATACGAACTCAGATGAGCTGATCGATCAGTTATACAGTGAGGGCAAACATTATGTATTGATAGGTATTCTCTGTCATGTAGGTCTGCGAGACAAGAAACATTTTTGAATGTACCAGCTACTTCTCTTCCCGCGCAGATCGTAAAAGCCGATCGAGGGAAAACGAAATGCGAATCATGTTAATAGGCGATGCGGCTAGCAACCAAATCACTATTTTGATTCCTTTTTCCACCTTCACGCTAAAAGAGGCCTACGGGTCTTGCGGCCCTGGTCTCTGTTTGCTTAGAGCCACACGATACAATAAGCTCTGTCTGCCGCATTAAGGATAAATACGAAGTAGTATATGTACGTATGTATTGATATATGTTCCTTAGGAAAAGCTTTTCAGTGTATCATGGATTGATCTACCGGTAATATAGTTTCAGTAAATTTTGTTAGACCCTGGGATCTAATACCACTCTACTTCGAGTCGAAACAGCATGCGAGACTTTTCCATTTACCTCTATTCTTTGTCATTTCATCTGTTACATTATTCCTATTCATATCCTTCATCACCTCTCTATATATCCATCTTTTCCTTCGCCTTCTATTTCCAATTTCCTGTGCCCAGTACGTAAGTTCCAGTATTAATTTTTTATTTATTCTGTGCCAGTACTTAGAAACATATCTCCCTCATCACATGTCATAGTCCTTACCATCAGAGTCTATTGCTTTTCAACTTTCCCGTTCAGACCCTGTATAGATATCTATATTCAACATATTATGTTCCTATCTATAACTTCTATAACATGTTACCCAAGTAGGTCACGCACGAAATTCGTAATACTGCGTCATCGTACTACTACGTAGCATCGTAGTAACATAGTAACGTTCATTCATTAGAACCACGAAAAGGAGCCGTCAATCGTCGCATAGTGTTTACAAACTGAAAACAAATTAGTTCTGTCGTTTTGTTTACATTTGTTTTAATTTATCTTTATTTTAGTTTAGATTAGTGGTTCCCAAAGTTGATTACATCGCGATTGTTCGTGACCCAACTCTGGGTTTTCATGAAGAAAAATATCATAAAACACGGACTATAACTTTAGTACTTAGTTTAAGCTTCGAGACTAACTCCCATTATCTGCCCAAAGCAAGATAACCTCCCGATATATGTCACCTTCTCTTATGTCACTGTCAACTTCACATTATGGGTGAATAATGGTTTAAACCAACTCACAAAGTTAGTCTTCGTTTTATTATAAAACGATTTAGGTATTAACTTTTCTGGCCAGACGAGTTGGAGAGGTCTCATTGATGTTTATAAGCTTTGTTCAGCTTATACGACATTCACGGGAGGACTTGGAGTGGTCTCATTCTACTCTGCCGGCTTATGGAGAATTTAGGCCAAATCCTAGCTGCTTTGACCAAGTATGGCTCTAGTAGTGCAGAGAGGGTCATGCTCCTGCAGTGGAGACTAAAAAGAACTGATGATGATGATTAATTTTTCTGCATGAAATAAATTGCCAGATGCGGGTCATGTATGACGACCTCCGCGGCGTAGTGGTCACCATGCTAGTCCGCCACCCAGAGGTCCCGGGTTCAATTCCCGGTCAGGGCAAGTTGTAAAATGGCCTTTTTCAAATTGTCCTGGGTCTTGGATGTTTATCTATATATGTATTTATTATAAAATATAGTATCGTTGAGTTAGTATCCCATAACACAAGTCTGGAATTTACTTTGGGGCTACCTCAATCAGTGTAATTTGTCCCTATTTATTTATTTATTATTTATGTAAGAGGCAAATGCCTCTGACACGCCCTGATGATGATCTATTTTAAATCGTCGTGATCTTACTTTAATACTGTGCGACTAACTAAACAAAATGACATCTTGAGAAATAAAATACAAGACAATGATTTTATCTTTTTCATCATAACAAAATTTATTTTTAGTTTTAAGTTTATTTTAGTTAAGTACTTAAATAGTTTTAGTTTAATTATAGAGTTTTAGAAATAAGAAAAACAATTTTAGTAGAGAAGAAAAAACTTAGAATGTACCAGGTGCTTTCTTTTTTCGCGCAGGTCGTAAAAGCCTATCAAGGGAATGGGCAAAAATGATGCAGGCAATGCGGCTAGCAAAAATCACTATTTTGATTCCTTTTTTCTAAAAGTGGCCTTTGGGTCTTGTTGGGCCTGGGCTGTATCTGCTTAGAGCCACAAGACTCAAAATGCTCTGTTTGCTCCATTAGGGATAAAGACGTGATAGAGTAAGTAATAAAATTCCCCACGCCACACGTGCTTTTTACATCCATTGTCCTTTTATGAAGTGTAAAAAGTTGACTGCAATTAAATTTCAAGTGAAGGGCATAACTGACATTTAGGCCATGCAAGATAAATGGGTGATAGAGGTATAAAAACACATATTGTTTTAAATTATGGGAGCTAATGTTGCAAGTCTAAAAAATAACAGCATTGGCACAGAATCATAATGTTGACGTAATGTATTGGCGTCAAAGAACCTTCAAATGTTATTGTTCTAAAACTTTTTTAAAAATTAAAATACATTTTATTTGGTTATTTGTTTCTCTAAATTTAGAGCCAGGCTTTTGTTGATGCTACTATATAAAACAAAATATACTGAAACCATTTTTAAGGGCGAATTCAGTCCGTGATACTGGACAACTTTCCCCAAGGTACTATGTCGAAATGTGAAAAATAACTTTTGGCTTTCTAAACAAACTCGGTTAACTTGTAGGGAGGCCAAAAAATTCAAAATTTAAATTCAATTCGCTGTTGACTTCAAAATAGCATGACATCACGCTTTCATATCTCTTATAATCCTAACAAATCCTATAGAAAATGTTAGTTTTGACGTTTAGAAAAAAGGATCTGATTTGACTTGTTGTCATTTAGCGGATTATATAGATCTACTTTTGATTATTTTATAATTTGTACCTAACAATTGGGTAGATGACTGGGTCAAACATAAATTATTCAGTAAAGTTCATAAAATAAAACGTCACAAAATAGTGTTACTTTTCATTGATCACATCCATTTTTAACAAGATTTTAGATTTATTGATGCAGAAAAACTGATATAAAGAGCGCTATTTGACGTCAAAAAAGCATGACGTCACTCTTTTGTATTTCATACATATTCCATAGAAAATCATTGTTTTGACGTTTAGAAAAAAGTGCCTGATTTGACTTGTTGTCATCTAGCGGATTATCAATCATGCCGACCCTAATGCTAATAAAATGTGTTAATCCTTTTAAATTAGCTTCTAAAAGAGCAAGTGATCAAATAAAATTACAAAACCATAATTTACAATTCAAAATCGAAGCTAGGCACCCTTAACCTCAACAGAATCGCAAGAAAAAGGATCCCAATTGTCACCGGCGAATACTCTCACCTATCACAATTTCTTCTCATTGTGTGAACGCGCATTAAACATTTTCTTTGTCCATTGCCAACGGGTTTATCTGCCCTCCAAACAAAGGCAGAATGGAAGAAACGGCACGGTTAAATTATACATTCAATTGAGAGACGGGTCAGGTCGCCTGTCGCGAGGGTATGATGATAGGTCAGAAGAGACCAGGTGAAATTATTGAGCTTTGAACTTTATAGCAAAAACGAGATTTTCGTATCTGTTTTAGCGTCTTGTTTTTGAAACAAAGCAACAGTGTGGTTGACACCTAAAATCCTCTTGAAAAACATTTAGTTTTGGTATGCAGGTCGGGCCAAGTACTGTCTAGAGCTAATTTAAGTACACTTAAGTATCCGGAGCATGCAATAATCATTGATGTGGATGATCCCAAGGTTTTTTGCAAAAAAACAGCTTTTCCGTACAAGTCTTAACTGCACGCACGACTATTTCAAAATCTTCGGTTTTTTTTTGTAAGTACGTTTTTTTTACATGGTTATCTCATCTCAGGGCTTCACTTTTCGTCCAAACCTTCCTTGTCCTTATGGAAATCTTTTCGGCTATGTCAGAAAAATTTACTCTTTCACCATCAATTAATAAATAGCATTTGAGGGAGGAGGTGCGTGTAATCACAAAGCTAGAAAAATTTCATCATGTTTAGGCATGAAATGCGTCCCATTTCTAAATGTGTTGCAATCGGTTTCGGTTATTAATCGCCGTCAAAAAGTAACTACATAGGTACACCTATACTTAACTGATTTAAATGCAATTATGCTGACGTTTGAGTGCACTCATCAAAAGCCCTGGTAAGTACAAAATGATGTACGCAGAGGCAGATGAATCCACGACTTAAAGGCTAGCTTGAAAATAAAAGTAAAACCAAAATGCACATACCGGTTTCATAAACAGCAGTAAGTGCGCCTCCTCCTCTTGAAACAAAACCTGGACTCGGCAAAAACTTAAACGGCGTAAACTCCATGTAATCTCGCGACTGAGCGGAGAGATGAGACAGTCATCCATCAAACTGCATCCCACAGCTCCCATGAAAGCTAGTCTTAGAAATAAAAGCTAATAAGTCCAAACACACGTTTCAAAGGCCTATTCAGCATCGTAGTACCCTACCATTAAGAAAAATCCAGTTGGTCGGCACGTTGGCCTGGGAATGGTCGGGGGTCAACGCCATTCGTTTCGCGTACTTGTCCCGCGTCTCAGCGAGTGCGTATTATTATTTGGATAGATGTTTTTATTTGAGGGTCTCGATCCGGTCCGCGCTCAGCGCCCCCTCGCGCCTGTACCGGCGCCGGCTGGCGGACGAGCTCGGGTCCACGGCGTTTCGGTACGCTCAGTACTCAGATCAATTTCAGCAATACTAGCATAAGCCCGCGGCGTTGCCGCCGCCGATCCCACGGGACCGTCACATTTTCCCGGAATAAACAGTATCTTATGTTGAAAGCGAAAGATCCCATTGTTAGGCAAAGGCCTCCCCTCTCGGCTCTTAGATCCATATCTTTGACCATAAAGCAAAATCATTAACCATAAAGCTTCGATATGCATAGTTACTTCATCTTAGTATTTAAAAAATGTCATCGATTTCTATCAGAGATCATCAGAATGATGAATGAATCTTCTACTCTTCTGCAGGCAACATATAATCCTGTACAATTTTACGAATTATGAATTATGCGCTAGTGAGCTTATTAAAATAATCAAACCGTTCGGGCATTATTATAATGCTTATATCATCTATAGGGCAGAATTGCCGCCAACATCAGACTGATCAGATTCATGCAGTGTAGAGTCATGTAAAGCACCCGCAGGTCATGAAGTATAGGTTTATAGTGCGGCGGGAGTGGCCCTTTTGGCACCTCCTTAGCCGCCAACAGTGTGCTTCCAGAATCATGCATATCACCCAGGTCATTTACCTAGTATAGGTTATAGTGCCGCACCATAATCTATCTATATGACTCGACAAACTCGGACTCGGGGTATCCAAATTATAGTCGCTTCCGTCACTTGGTCGATAGACCTTAGATAAATCAACTGTTTGTTTGTTTGTTTATAAAGCTTTATTGTACAAAAGAAAGAACACATACAAATCAGAAAAGTAAACATACAACAGCGGACTTATCCCGTATAGGGATCTCTTCCAGTCAACTGTAGGTGAATCTCCCCGTGCAGAGTCGCTGTGTATTATCAGATTGCCCGAAAACCACGTAACAAAAACATAAAAATATCTCATGTAACGCATAACTAAATCAGAAGTGGGATAATACATAATTTAATATTCAGGTTCAAGCTTCTAAAAATTTTGTAGATATTAATATCTACAATTTTTTTTAAAGTAAGCATTACAAATACTGTAAATAATATTTGTGTATTAAAATCTCATAATAAAATTCTTATATTGTATTAAAATTTTAAGTAATTACAATTTATCTTCTCATACTGTTCTCAAATAGCAACTAGCCGAACAGGAGCAATCCCCGCGCGGACCGGTTCTCTCGATCAATCTCAACCATTGAAATAGGAAAGCGAAGCTGGTGCGTTTCACACCGATAGTCTAGACTCAAATGTCGCAATAGGCTGCCTAGAGTCTGCCTAGATCTGTGAGAACGAATAACGGCGGCGCGCATGATTGAACCCACGAGTTTTGTAATTCGCTGCCTATTGACTAGGACCCCTGGATTTACTAGATAATAGCTAGCCCTTTTAAGACCTAGATTTAAGCTCTCAATACTCGCTTTTCACACGTGTGAAAGACTGATGACTTTTACTGCTTTTACTTTGTAAGGATTCAATTAAATTGTTCAATGGATCCTTTATTTCCATTATGCGATTGTGTCGCATCCTTTCCTTTGTAGGAGCTTTCTTTTTTTTGGCAGAAAATGATGCTTTTTGAAATGAGAATAATTAAATTAAAATAGGTCGCCTTGGTCGATAGCTTTTTTTAACTCTACTTTTATAATATAAGCAAGCACTTGTAGACTGACTGGTGAGACACCTGATATTCTAGGTATAAGGGTAAGTTCTGTCCATTAATATAATTTACAAAACAATAAGTAAGTACTAAATACAATGTTACATTTTTAAATAACTCCTAGGAGTTAACATAAAATATTAGGAATTAAGGTGGTTTATGTATTGATATTCTTTTCTTATTGTTAATTCATATCACTTTATCATGTAAGCTAGCCACTCCCATTTACTTATGTAGTTAACTATTATGTAAATATGGTAGAGGTAGTTTGAATAGTTTTTACCATAGAGCAATTTGATTTACAGTGTAAAAGTTTTTATAGTAGCATTTCGTAAATCACAACTTTTGCGGTCATTTTTTTGGATTATTTTTATTTTTGGACGTTCGTATTGTAAATCGTGAAATCGAATATGATAAGTACCGCCAAGTCACAAATAATTAAAAATTTAATTTATATAGTTTAACCATTACTTACCCATCTACTTGCCCAACAAGTTTTGCAACACCTGCCTGCCACATTTTGGTAACTATGTACTTGTAAGTACGTACTATTGATTTAAGAGTAGGTACCTGTGACGAGCTTTATAGCGTACCATCAAGCTCATGAACTTAAATTCAGGATCCAGATGATCCATGATCGAGGAAGCCTCAGAATCTGTAAAGCGAGCGATAAACTATGCAGGAAGATTTTTGTAATGTGGTGGTGTTTTTTGTCATCAAGAAATAATGGCAAACTTCCATGTTAAAGCGATTAGTTGATCACTCATTTTTCATCATGATCGCAGATTTAAAATAAAACCAATAGGCTTTATCAACCAGTCAAGTCAACCCAATCCACTGGTGATGCCGAGAAAAATAAGTCTTTAGAAGGAGGTGCAAAATGCTGTAATTTTAAAATATATATTTATAATTATATAAGATATAGACATATATTTATAAAAATAATATTATCAATTATCTTACGGACAGAATACATGTTTAATAAACCTTAATATTAGTTCAAAAGTCAGATTTTTAGGGTAGTAAACAAGAAACCCTTATAGTTAAAACTATCAGAGCTAGGTAGGGTTAACAAATGAAAAAGGTACTCTGAAAAGGAAAATTTCATACAAATTCAATAGAAAAATCGAAGTGTCGGCATTCGCAACTACGGAATCCTTCACTGCGCGTGGCAGAACACGCACTCGCACACGCACGCCAATTATTTGCCATAAAATTAAATAAAACTATACCTAAATTAAGCTTGCCTACATAACAATGTGACCCATTTACGTCACATTGTTATGTAGGTGTATAGGTATACAACCTATTTGGGCATAATGCCTGCAGTGGCATGGCTTTCTGCCCAACTTGTGCCTGCAGTCAGTAATCGTAAATTAGGTCGAATGCTCTCTGGCATCGGTAAACCTTTGATTTGTAGGTTAGTAGCATGACTTTGTAGATAGTAGTGCTTAGCTTAACTTAGTAGATAGTATTGGTTTAGTTAGACTGATCCTCAATAGACGTTTGGAGTAGTCTTACCCGAAGTAGATGAGTTTGTACTCATGTTTTCAATTTTTAGGGTTACGTATCCAAAGGGTAAAAACGGGACCCTATCACTAAGACTCTGCTGTCTGTCTGTCTGTCTGTCACCAGATTGTATCTCATGAACCGTGATAGCTGATTTGCAACTGTCTAGCTATCACGGATAGCTAGACAGTTGCAAAATGACAGATGATGTGTTTTGTTGCCGCTATAAAACTAAAATCAGAATCTGGCTCAAAGAATCAGTAATGCCATTAAAACTTGGCAATGCTGCCAGCCTTTTGGCCACGTTGCCGAGAGGTAATATTTTAGTAGGACTACATAATTTGTAATTTTTAGTTTTAATTTAAATTTAAATAAGTTTGTATAGTTTGAATTTAAGTTAATTTTTTTTCCAATAAATTCACAATTCAGAATAAAATAAATATTTGAGTGGGACGGGGCGGGGCTTCCATAAAACACGAGATTTTTTATTGATAATGATACGGAACCCGTTTGTTCTTTATCACCCTCTAATGTGTAACAATGACTGTTGGCACTAGATGACTGTCAGAGGCGACCAATCCAGTGAAAATAAGTTTCTTTCGGCGTTTCTTCTCAGCAGTGCTCGTTGCGAAGCGTTGGTATCGGTACCTTTTCTTTAAAAAATAAATTAAATTTTAATATACACTATACGTAATGTAATTTATAGGAGTTTCGCGATTTAAGTAGATATCTGTTTATTTCAATAGAAATGTATTGCACTTTAAAAAGAGTGCATTCAATGCACATGTCCAGGTGCTGGGATATACGACGTAAGTTCTTCAGAAATACGTTATGCATGAATTAGATACTTATTACATAAAGTTGTTATACCTAAGTATAATAGACAGTTGAGACTTTAGGTTACCAATTCGTCGAAATATATTACTTCCTTTTATTATATATAATAAGTTTATATATTTTTAGGGTTCCGTACCTCAAAAGGAAAAAACGGAACCCTTATAGGATCACTTTGTTGTCCGTCTGTCCGTCCGTCCGTCCGTCTGTCAAGACCCTTTTTCTCAGGAACGCGTGGAGGTATGAAGCTGAAATTTATATCAATTACTCAGGTCTACTGTCCCTTGAAGCTGTGAAAAAATCAAACTTCTAAGCCAACGCAATCAAAAGATACAGCCGTTTATGCCGCAAATTTTCGACACTTGCAAGGGAATCAAAACCTACAGGGTGCTTCCCGTGAACTCAGAATCTTGAAATTTGGTACGAAGCAACGTCTTATAGCATAGATAAAGGAAAAATTACGAAAACCATAAATTTTTAGTTACATCACATAATATATTTTTTTTTAATAATTTTAAACTTACTACCCATTTCCTCATAAACGCGTAGAGGTATTAAATTGAAATTCATACCAAATACTCAGGTCTATAATACCTTTAAGCTGTAACAAAATCAAACTTCTATGTCAACGCAATCAAAAGAAACAGCAATTTAAGCTGCATATTTTGAAACTCGCAAGTACTCGCAAGGGAATCAAAACCTAAAGGGTACTTCCAGTCGACCTAGAATCTTGAAATTTGGCATGAAGCAACGTTTTATAGCACACATTAAGGAAAAATTCCGAAAACCTTAAATTTTTAGTTACATTACAAAATATATATATAATGGTACGGAACCCTTAGTGCGCGAGTCCGACTCGCACTTGGCCGGTTTTTTAAATATATGTTTACTGATTGCTAGAAAACGCCTGGACCGATTTGTAAAATTCTTATATACTCGTAATTAGGTAAAAGTAAACTTGTCAGGTAGTTTCATAGAATTTTAAAAAAGAACGACGGGTTGCACTCTGGGAGTGCCGGCAGAAGTGAAAACTTGAATATTAACGTTGTGCATTTTTGATATACGAAACAGCAGGCGCAGGCATACATTTTCGCCGCGCCGTAGAAATAGAGATACTCCCTCTCCTACGCCGCGCCAGCTGTCTACTCTCCATCCGTCTTACGAATTTTCGATCAGGTCACGTGTCCTGACGCGAGTTTAACATTTTTTACCCATTCCAAAAAAGTGCACAACGCCGCTAAAGAAGTTTTCACTTCAAAAATCGGTTGTATTTTCGGGGGGGTTGAAGTCGGTTTTTAGTTTTGAAAAATTATTAGTGTTATTATCTAACTGTTTGTTGTAAAATTTAAAATCTAAATCACTCATAAACCTTTACTTAAAATTTATATCTTATACCTTTAAACGAGCAATTCTTGTATGTATGTATGTATGTATATATATATATATTTATTTATAAATTTCTGTGATATCGAAAACGGCTCTAACGATTTCGCTGAAAATTTGTATATGGGGTTTTCGGGGGTAAATAATCGATCTAGATTAGTTTTATGTTTGGGAAAACGCGTGTTTTCGAGTTTTCATGCGTTTTTCTTTCCACGCAGAATATGGTCGCTAATTTTGTCGCACCGCGACCGCCTTGATTTAGCTCAGTGGTTAAGGATAGCGACCGCTAGAAAGAGTGTTACGGGTTCGAATCCCACTCGGTGACTTACTTTTGTTTTTTTATGTTTAAGTTTATTTTATTTTTTTATTTTTTTATTTTTTTGCATTGTTTTTAGACAAGTTTAAAAAAAATTAATTAATGTTTGAGATGTAACCGAGCAAAGCTCGGTCGCCCAGGTACTTTTAAATAAATTAGAGGGGTCTGTTATTTTTATTAATAAAGGAATAAGTATAATTTACATTAGTAGAGTGTTAATCATTTACATGTACTGTAAAAAAGCTAAATAAATATAATTTCATGAAGCATCTTTTATCCCAAATTTTTAACATCGGCCAGCGAACCAAGTTGTTATAAACTAATTGACATCTATTCGGTTAAAAACATTCATATTTCTACCAGCACTGTACTTATAAGATTTTTTCAGGTATGGTGTGCAACCTTAGACTGCTTAGGTGAATGGTGGGGTTACTAACTCGAACATATTAAGGATATTGTTCCACGGACGCAGCAAATATTATAATATTTCAAAACTAAAAATCTACTTCGTCCCCTAACTAGACAACCGATTTTAATAAAAAAAATATTGGACCACCTTTGAAACTCTTGAACCTTTTCTTTTTGAAAAAAAAAAGAATTTTTAAAATCGGTCCATGCGTCTTCGAATAAGCGGTGAACATACATAAAAAAATACAGTCTAACACAGAACGTCCTCCTTGTTTAGACGTAACGCTATGTCAAAATTTAAATTTTGGCTAATGTAAGATCTGGTATGAATTATTCTATGGACAAGAAAGTCCGAAATAAAGATATATTTTTTCAGACACAAAAATTTTGTGACCCTAATGGTCACAAAGACATTGTGTCTTCAATGAACTTCGGGCATTTGATATGTAGTTCTCGTCTCGACCTGCCAGTATCTTCTCTATCTAAAGAAAAAGTGCACTGCAACACGCAGCCTACGTGCGTAGCCTACGTACCAGCCTACCTAGCGGATGGAAAATTAATATTATACAACGTAGAAGGGACATTTCCGCAATAAATCGAACCATGGGCATACTATATTACGATATTATAATGAAATTCAAATACCAGTCAGATATTTTAAAGAATTGACAATTCCATACGAAAAGGTGCAGCCGCCTGGACGGTTATTTTTAGGGTTCCGTAGTAAACAAGGAACCCTTATAGTTTCGCCATGTCCACTCAGAAACTATAAGTACTAGAAAGCTGTTATTTGGCATGGATATGTATATCAATCATGGCGAAAAAGTCGTAAAATAAAATATGGAAAAAAAAATTTTTTTAGGTTTCCTGCCATACAAGTAAAGAGGAAGTACATTTTTTTTTCTCTACAAACATATTGTGTGGGGTATCGTTGAATAGGCTTTTCAAAAATATTATGAGCTTGGGAACACCATTTTTCGATTTAGGGATCCGTGTCTGAAATATTTAGGTTTCAAGTAATTTTCTTTGTTAAAGTCACTTGTCCCCCCCCCCCCTTCTATCTGCTAAACGGTTATATATGGACACGTGAAAAAAATCACAGCTATAGTATATATAATGTAGTTTAAAGGAAAACTATCTGAGCTAAGTAGGGTTAACAAATTAAAAAGTTATAGGTGATCAACTTATAAAATGTACTCGAAAAGGAAAATTTCATACAAGTTCAATACTTAGCCGTTTTAGACTGCAAGTTGGCATTTACAACTACGGAACCCTATAATGCGCGTGGCCCGACACGCACTTGGCCAATTATTTGTATTTGACTGTTATTTTTTATCATTTTACTATAGTGATTATAGCCCGTGGTTCGACTTATTACGGGGATGTCCCTTCCACGTTGTATTTTCAACATTGGTTACATCGCACAGAAGAAGTTCTTAGGCTGATTCGCCCCATTGTCCTATTGTATACCTACCCTATTGTTTTTGGCTGGCTTGCCTCGCCTCGCCCCTCTAATGGAAAAGCACCTCAATTCGACACGCCGCGTTATAATTACGAGTGCAGACATATGGCCGGCGACACACTCTACACATGTATGCACATGCAGCGCATATGTGCACTTTCTAAGGCTTCTATTTTGTGGATCACGCTAGCTACTTTCAAAGGAAATATTTTATGTTACAGTTGTTTTTATGGAATGACGTGTCACGTGACGTAGTCACGCAAGCACGGAAATGTAAGTAACAAAAGGTAACTTTAATATTCTTTTTTTTTCGAAAATGTTGTTACACGCGCATGCTTTTGTAGGATTTTTGAAGTTACTTTTCTATGCTCGAAATAAAATGCCACAAGCATAACAGTCATTAGAAGGGCGGCAAAATTGGAGCGGTAAAGGATGGGGGCGGCAAGTAGGTAGATCCGGTAGAACACAATGGATTTCCATTCAATTTGTTAAAGGTCCTACAAATTTGTTACAGGGTCATGCAAATTTGTTATAGGCTCCTGCAAATTTGTAACAAGGTCCTGCAAAATTGTTACAGGGTCCTGAAAAATTGTTACAGTACAGTGTCCTGCACATTTGTTGCAGGGTCCTACAAATTTTGTGACAGGGCAGTGTAGAGCAAGGTACGCACGAAGTGTGTGTGATGCGTTCGCATTGTCTGGCGATCGCCTCTGTCGTCCTCGTCGGTTCGTCTGCCTGAGCAACTCTGAGTTGTTTATGACAGAGAACGTGCAAGTTCGGATATTTTCGTTTGACTCAGGAATTGTATCCCTTTTTAGCGAGCCGCCTGCGTTGTTTAGCATTGTCTCACAAAGGAGTAACGTATGTGTACTGTCACAGAGTAATCTTATACCTTCAAACGAGCAATTCTTGTATATTTATTCATATATTTCTGTGATCTCGAAAACGACTCTAACGATTTCGCAGAAAATTGGTATATGGAGGTTTTCGGGGGTAAACAATCGATCTAGATCAGTCTTATGTTTGGGAAAACGCGTATTTTCGATGTTTAAGATGTAACCGAGCAAAGCTCGGTCGCCCAGGTACTAATATACTACGTACAAGTACTGTAGTGTAGGTGAGTGAGAACTCTCACCTAATTACTGTGGTTTGAATTTGATGGCCCGGCAAGCATTGATTGGTGATGTGACCACATGTGACATTTTCAATATCTTGCGCTCTTCTGTGTACCAAAGGGTAAATACGGGACCTTATTACTAAGATTTGGCTTTCCGCACATCCCACATAACAAACGTAATTTTTTAAAGAAATGGTACGGAACCCTTTGTGAGCAAGTTCGACTCGCACTTGACTGTTAATTTTTTCACTTCTCTATGATATCCTACGAAGATCTTGACTACAATTTGTATGGGATTTCTTTGTCCAATTTCTGTACGTGTTAATACTTAACTTTTTTGAGAAAGTTGTTCAGAATCACAAATTAAACTTGTTCTTAAAATATTTTCACTTGATTATAAACGTCTAGGTTCGCCCTATTCATATTAGGCTACCTAATAAAAAAAATTGAAAACTGTACAGTTTTCTGCGTAAAATGCCTGCATCACAAAATTGCTGAAACTGCAGAGCACTATCCGTGCGAATTCAAAAGCCCCTCCAGAATGAATGAACGCACTGCAGTGCGATGCAGTGGCACGAACCTATAGGTTTATATAGGTGGGTAGGCGAGTAGGTAACATATAGCTGTATGTATGCGGTACATATCAAGTACGCGGCAAGCGGACAGCTGGCTACGCGGTGACCATGATTGCAAGCTTTTCTAAAAATAGGTTGAATGTCTGCAGTTTTAACACTGGCTGGCGAAAAAAGAAAAAATGTTTTTGCTGGGGACGAAGAGATTGGAATAAGTCTGTAGGATAGGAATGCAAATTATTGAGTTCAATGAACTCCCTCTAAAACTGTTAGGAGTTTTGGTTACAGACCTAGTGAACCTGAGACAATTATAATGCTAAAAAGTTCGTTGGTATATATTCTCGATTCCTTTTCCAATCCCTTACCTACGCAACCCCTTTTATTAAGCGTATGCATGTCCGAACTTATAAAATATTTTTGTTTCAATCTACCTACTTGCACAAGTAGGCACACATGCCTGACTGTAGACTATAGGTAGGTTCCTACTTAACCTCGGTACCTACTGAAATACTTTTCCGGGGATCCCCTAAAATACTAATAAGTTAGGGGCTACGCATGAGTAAGGAGATTAAAATAAAACCAATATTGAGTTAATATTAGATATTTTAATCTTTTGCCACGGAATCAAATTAACAGAATGGATACTTAGCCACGGACTTAGCCCTTCGCGAGATGATGTTCTTGAGTGTTCCTCAAATTCCTCATAGACCTAGATTTGGTCCCCCGATTAAGTTGTCGTTGTTAACCTGACAACTGATTGATAACCTATTAGTTGGGTCAAATTTGTCGATTTAGGGAGATACAGTAGCCCAACAATTTCACTAAATTAACTCACACAAAGACGCATGTGTATATACGAAATATGGTTGTTTTATTTTGCTCACAAAATGTATCAAGCTTCACCGCTTTTACTCTACTAAAAGGCTTGATTCTTATGAGTTTCAATTTAATAAGAAGGTACCCGATAACTTTAGTGTTAATGCTACTTATGACTTATCCACGTATGAACTAAGGACGGCCTGGATTTAAAACTGATTTAAGCTATTGATCTCTCTAATCGGTCATTTATTTCTAAAATCTTTGGGCGAGGCAGATGTCCAGTTTTGAACATCATGCAGCTGAAATGAAAATGAAGATCCTTGATGATAGGCCACGGAGCTGCTTTCACTGAAAAAATGAAAGAATTTTTTTGTTAATGAAAACGAGCCCCGTTGCCGAATAGCGTTAGTAGTTATATTATCTTTGCCATAACCATTTTTTTTTTAACGGAGGAAAGATCCCTGTTACGGATACCCATCAGCCTGCGGGGGAGGCTGTCGGGTTATGTGGGACTCCACGCCAGAGTGACGTGCCTACCCACTAAAAAACCTCCGGAGTTCCACCTCAACCGCCTTTGCCGGGGACACGGGAAAGGAAATACAACCGCGAACCCCGGCGCGGCTGGCCGCCGAAGCAGCCCCTCCTCGGGGGCGTCTGAGCGCCCCCCCACTCACCAAGTAGGCGCGTCCGGAACTCACGGACGCGCCGTACCTCCTCGGCCCAGTTGAGAGGCGGCGAACTCCCACGCAGTCCACCGCCTGTGGGCCCATGGGAGCCAGATAAACCGGCTCCCAGCGGCGGAGAAGATGTGAGGCTCCGCCGCTTACCTCTCGCCACAGAATTAATAATAGTATCTCTCGCCGCAAACGCGGTGCGGCACCACTCGGCCGCGGAGGACAGGGAGAGCGGCAACGTAGCACCGACACTCCCTGACCTCCGCGACCGATCATCACAGCCACGGCGGTGTAGCCCCGCCTGAAGCGCCGGGAGAGCAATGAAACATTCCCCTCCCGGCAGCCCCACCCCGGGTGGGGGGAGTACTTCCCACTCCCCCGCCGCCCCATTGGGCGCATCCCAGCAGGATCAAGGCCGAAGCCGAGCCCGCGGGAGCGCCCCTCCCCGGGTGGGGGGAGATCTTCCCACTCCCCCGCCGCCCTAATGTGGGCGCTCACTGCTGGCGCAAACCGCAGGAGCGCCCCCTCGCGGGTTCCTCTTGGCTTCCCCGTGGCTCCACGGCACCACGGGTACTGAGCCCCCCCGGTACGACAAACCGGGAACCCATCGGGGGGATCTTTGCCATAACCATAGCTCAACCAAAGATAATATGATTTACTAACATGCTCAACAGAACAAGCAAGACAGGAAAAAATGCAACTCAATAACTTAGTGCATTTAACGCAAATGAGTAGCAATCGAAAATAGTAGCTTGGAGGACGTGGGTTGAGTATTCTTTGGAACTTATTGGGCCTTGACGAGTACATAATTTACGATAATGCGACTGGAATAATAAAATGGTAATATCATTGTACTACCAAATCAGCTAAGCTAAGGTATCAGCGACTTGTTGTACCTCTGAGTTTGTAAGCATGTCACAGGTATGGCACTTCATAGAAGCAGAGTATCATGCCAACTACTACTACAAACAAAACTATAACATCCGTGCACACGTCATATGTGTGTGTTCGTCCCCGAACACCCTCCACAATGCAAGAACGATAGAGAGGTGAGAGGACGGGTAACGAGGACGCATATTGCGCGGGACCGTAGGATATTTCTATCTGTATGTATATTAATTTGTGCTCATGAATATGGGTTATTTTCAACCACCACCAGTCATGCTTCCTGTAAAGCTAAACATCGTGAGGAAACCTGTATACTTAGTTTATTAGGGCGTAATTTGTTTGTTTTCGTGTGTGTAAGTGGCGAATTAAGTACTCTGGGGCTAGCTCAATCTATGTGATTTGTCAGTATATATTTATTTATATCGGACATATCTCAACGACTGCCATACAATGATAACGATGACAGCCGAGACTAACGGCTTTATACGTGCCTTCTGAAGCACGGACGAGCTTCAGAAATTTTTATGCACGATGTGGTCACCCACACGGTGTCGCCTTAAACCCTCCCGCTCTTTATAAATTTAGATAGGTACTTAGGTGTATTGTTCATTAGCTAAGTTATTTTGTTCTGAAATATTTTATTTGGAATTCAGTAAGGAAGTCCTTTACCAAACGGACGACCCAATAGGCTAAATATAAAAAATACACATTGGTTACATGTAATAAGGACAGTCCTACGTTCACCAACGTGACTAAAAGATACCTACACACAAATTAAGTTGCTCAATTCTCACAGCCCTCAAAACTTTACCCACTTCCTCAGCGTGTGGGCACCCTAGAAGTGCAGGCATTGCACCTGGGCCTGGGACGCTCCCGGAGAAAGCAGCCCTCGTCTATGCAGCGGCTTCCAAACTTTTTGTACCACTTTTTTATTATAGTATCCAATCCAACAGAAAGAGAATACTTATAAGACGAAGTCACAGAATTAATAATAGTAGTACCTGGGCGACCGAGCTTTGCTCGGTTACATCTCAAACATTAACTATTTTTTTTTAAACTTGTTAAAAACAATGCAAAATAAAAAAAAATATATAAACTTAAACATAAAAAAAAAACAAAAGTAAGTCACCGAGTGGGATTCGAACCCGTAACACTCTTTCTAGCGGTCGCTATCCATAACCACTGAGCTAAATCAAGGCGGTCGCGGCGCGACGAAATTAGCGACCATATTCTGCATGGAAAGAAAAACGCATGAAAACTCGAAAACACGCGTTTTCCCAAACATAAAACTAATCTAGATCGATTATTTACCCCCGAAAACCCCCATATACAAATTTTCAGCGAAATCGTTAGAGCCGTTTTCGAGATCACAGAAATTTATAAATCTTATACCTTTAAACGAGCAATTCTTGTATGTATATATATATATATATATATATTTATTTATAAATTTCTGTGATCTCGAAAACGGCTCTAACGATTTCGCTGAAAATTTGTATATGGGGGTTTTCGGGGATAAACAATCGATCTAGATCAGTTTTATGTTTGGGAAAACGCGTGTTTTCGAGTTTTCATGCGTTTTTCTTTCCACGCAGAATATGGTCGCTAATTTCGTCGCGCCGCGACCGCCTTGATTTAGCTCAGTGTTTAAGGATAGCGACCGCTAGAAAGAGTGTTACGGGTTCGAATCCCACTCGGTAACTTACTTTTGTTTTTTTTATGTTTAAGTTTATATTTTATATTTTATTTTGTATTGTTTTTAGACAAGTTAAAAAAAAATTAGTTACTGTTTGAGATGTAACCGAGCCCGAGCAAAGCTCGGTCGCCCAGGTACTAAATATATATATATACAGTACCTGGGCGACCGAGCTTTGCTCGGTTACATCTCAAACATTAACAAATTTTTTTAAACTTGTCTAAAAACAATGCAAAATAAAAAATATATATATAAACTTAAATATAAAAAAAAACAAAAGTAAGTCACCGAGTGGGATTCGAACCCGTAACACTCTTTCTAGCGGTCGCTATCCATAACCACTGAGCTAAATCAAGGCGGTCGCGGCGCGACGAAATTAGCGACCATATTCTGCATGGAAAGAAAAACGCATGAAAACTCGAAAACACGCGTTTTCCCAAACATAAAACTAATCTAGATCGATTATTTACCCCCGAAAACCCCCATATACAAATTTTCAGCGAAATCGTTAGAGCCGTTTTCGAGATCACAGAAATTTATAAATCTTATACCTTTAAACGAGCAATTCTTGTATGTATATATATATATATATATATATTTATTTATAAATTTCTGTGATCTCGAAAACGGCTCTAACGATTTCGCTGAAAATTTGTATATGGGGGTTTTCGGGGATAAACAATCGATCTAGATCAGTTTTATGTTTGGGAAAACGCGTGTTTTCGAGTTTTCATGCGTTTTTCTTTCCACGCAGAATATGGTCGCTAATTTCGTCGCGCCGCGACCGCCTTGATTTAGCTCAGTGTTTAAGGATAGCGACCGCTAGAAAGAGTGTTACGGGTTCGAATCCCACTCGGTAACTTACTTTTGTTTTTTTTATGTTTAAGTTTATATTTTATATTTTATTTTGTATTGTTTTTAGACAAGTTAAAAAAAAATTAGTTACTGTTTGAGATGTAACCGAGCCCGAGCAAAGCTCGGTCGCCCAGGTACTAAATATATATATATACAGTACCTGGGCGACCGAGCTTTGCTCGGTTACATCTCAAACATTAACAAATTTTTTTAAACTTGTCTAAAAACAATGCAAAATAAAAAATATATATATAAACTTAAATATAAAAAAAAACAAAAGTAAGTCACCGAGTGGGATTCGAACCCGTAACACTCTTTCTAGCGGTCGCTATCCTTAACCACTGAGCTAATTCAAGGCGATCGCGGCGCGACGAAATTAGCGACCATATTCTGCGTGGAAAGAAAAACGCATGAAAACTCGAAAACACGCGTTTTCCCAAACATAAAACTAATCTAGATCGATTGTTTACCCCCGAAAACCCCTATATACCAATTTTCAGCGAAATCGTTAGAGCCGTTTTCGAGATCACAGAAATTTATAAATAAATATATATGTATACATACAAGAATTGCTCGTTTAAAGGTATAAGATAAGATACATACATACAAGAATTGCTCGTTTAAAGGTATAAGATTACATACGAAGCTGAAGCCGGTTTGTTCATTTCTAGGCGTATCTAAGCTTCAGCCGAAATCAAGGATTATACGATTTGATTACGCAGTGAAGTCGGAAGGCCGATCGATATCAGATGAATTAAACGATCATCATCAGGAGGACGAGTGTTAGGAGCGGCGACCTATATTGGTCAAAAAAATAGTCCTATATTTTTTTGACTACAACAAATTCATCATACATTCATTTCTGCCGCATAACGTCCACTACTGGACATATGCCTCTCCCAAAGATTTCCAAAATGACCGATCTAGAGCGACTTGCATCCAGCGCCTTCCAGCGGCCTTGGTCAGGTCGTCAGACCACCTTGTAGGTGGGTGTCCTACGCTTCGCTTGCCTGTACGTGGTCGCCATTCAAGAACCTTTTCTACAACAAATGACAAATAAGTTTGCCTAGGTACTTATTTGACTGACACTGGATCTTAATCAAAATATACAGACGGGCTGCATTTGGCCGTGCAGGGTCAGGAGTTGCCAAACAGATGTAAGTACGTCCCTCCCTTTTGATGATAAGTAGCTTCTGTAACAGCCACATGACAGACACAGACAAAAGCTAAAAGTTGAAAGACGACTCCTCCAGTAGGACCAAAAGGTAACTTTTACTGTTTTCAGTTACCCTTACTGATCATCACACACCGCACGACCACTTTGAGAAACGCTGCCTTAGTTAGTAACTGAATACCTACCTCTACTGCATTATTTTTACCTATATTTTTTGTTATCTAATTGTTATTATACAACTTACCTATAGGGGAATGAAAATATAAACTGTTCTGAATAATAATTGCAAAGAATTTAACTTTTTTCTTACATTTCAGTAGGGTCAATGAACCTTTTTCAGTGGGAGCTAGGAGCGAAGGGGACTGAAGGGGCGGGCTAGCGTAATCACGTAACACGACACCAGCACTACTGCAGGGTACTGCCTAGAAATACGAACAATCATGAGTACCTACCTACTAGTTAGTATAGAAATAAATCATGTTTGTAACTTCTTATAAATCGTATACCTAGATACTAGGGTTCATACAGACGAACGACACTTTGTCGACGGCAGCCGTCGTCGCCGTCGACGACGTGTCAGTCAACTGCAGTAGGATTGGGCAAGTGTGCTTGACCGTCGTGCGTCCTTGAAATGATATTTAGTGACGACATTGTATTGATGTAGAATGGCCAATTGTTACTACCATGGGTTACTATACTACTATTTCGCGCCTACCTACAGTACAAGCTGACAGCGTAGTAAGAAATCTTTTAATATTTTCAGCGATGGAGGTGGAGTAAATCTTAGTCGGAACTCGAAAGACATTTTGCAACTGCCTTCTGTATTAAAGGCCGATCACGACTGCTCAACTTCAGCCGTCACCACCGGTCAACACGGCACGACGTCGATAGCTACTGTCGATGTGTCGACGGCTACAGTCAGGTGATGACGACTACTGCGGCAGTCGTAGACAAAGTGCTGTTCGTCTACAGTAGGTCATAAGGAGAGCAGATTTTTAAAGGACAGAAAAATTACCTCACCTCAAATCAGTGGCATTATACAATACGTATTAGTATTAGAGTACCTAACACAATGCTAAAAAGAGGCATTCATATCTATTAATGTAAACGTAGTGGCGATGGTGGGTTTGGCGGGTCGCCTGTCCAAAGATTTTTTTACTATAGACGATACATGGGAGCTACCGCAGCAAAAAGTCATGAAAAATATATATTATATATATGCAATGAATGTATTCCTTTCTACGTACATACATACATAATTATACATATTTTGATTTATAAAAAATATAAGATTTGCGTACAAAGGAACGAATAATATGATAGTGTTGCTACATGAAAATATTTAAGGACTGATAGTAGTTATTAGTATTACAGTAAGCTCTCACAAAATAAGAATTTTAACCGACTTGAAAAAGTAAAGTATTTGTAAAGTATTCTTGTGCAAGAAATCAAGAATAATAAATGATTTTTGTAAAATGTTAATTGTTTTATTTATTTAACGATAATTGCTTACGCCTCCTTGCGGAGTCTCTTTTTTTATTTTAATTTTAAATGTTTCTTGGCTTTTTCCTGTATCCCTGTCGGACACAAACGCCTTTGTTTTGTTAGAGCGAGATGGACGCTTTGCAGCCGCGGTGCAAACCCGCATGAAGAGTTGGTTAAGTTTTCATGGGTGGTTTGTATCAACGGTCGAGTAACAAATAAATAATTCCGCTAAATTTTACCGAATAATCGTGCTAAACAATACCGTTGTTAAGTCGTGGACATTGAAACTATTTGAAACTAAAGACTGAAAAACCCTGTTAATGGAAAGTTGCCGCTCGCCGGAGCTGTAAGTGGACATACGCTTCCAACAGTTATTTGGTTTTTGTGTCCTGATTTCCTACCGCACCTGCATCACCCAAAATAATTCATAGACACGTGCAACATACGCTGATCTGTTCTGAAATACAGTGTACTGTACTTTCCGTATAAGCATTTTTAGAAACGTTCGCCCATTATCATTCATTATATGACTTCCGCCTTTAATAATGGGTTCTTTCAGGAGTGCCTTTTTCAACAAAGGAATCGGCGAATCTCCGGAGAGGCCTTTAAAAAGCGATCTATTGATAGAGGTAGAGGAGAGGGCGACTGTCAATCATGTCAATGTGTTGATTAAAATATTGGTAATTTTTTTATCATACATTTTAGAAGAAACTCCGCTGACAGTGTTACAACACTAAATTTTTCAGTCAATCAGCCAGCAATGGGGATGCTGTCAATTCGTTTTAAACCCAATTTCTTGGGTTTATTGAAATTTTTAAACAGTATTAACTGGTTTATTGTGTTCTTTAGTTTATTAAATCTGTCCGAGTGTATTTATGAGGATCAGATTGGAAAATTCGACTGGTAACTTATTATTATAGGTTATGCTATCTATGTCATTGGTAGGTTCAAGTTAGTTGAATTTTTAATGAAATTAAAATTTTCAGGCGTCAAACCTACGTTGGGAGGATAAAATTCGCTCAATTTGACACTGTTTCAACGGCTAAGAAAATAATAGTAGCAACAGAGGAAAATGTTCTAGCGGCATTACATTTGAAGACTGGTAAGTGGATTTTATTAGATACTTCCGTCACTAATTAATTAAATCGATAGTTATTTACGTGACTATATTGATCAACTATACGTAATTGCAACTTTTAAAGATTCAATACAGAATGGCAAGTCATCAACACTCATTGATTGTGTTGCACTCAGTACAATTTTATTGTAAAAGATCTGACTGTCAAATGTACATAATCTTCACGCCTAATTTGAGCTTTGCTTCGGAATTTGTTTCATATCTAAATAGAACATTCTAACTCATTCTATTATTTCAAATGTCAAATCGCTGTTTTCTGAATTTGTGATTTTTTTTACTAACATGAATGTTTTTCACAAGAAACGCCAGGTATTAAGCATTATTTGTTAATAAACTGTTTATGAATTTAATCATCATCAGCTGAGCCTTTCTCGATTTTTTTTACGTCCTTACTAAATATATACTTTTGTCGATAAAAGTAAAGAAAAAGAACTTTTTGCCATTTGCAATACAATACAAAATTTTTAAAGTTTATTTGCCAGTACCCCTAATATTTTTTGAACGGCTGAACCTATTTTAATTCATGTTTATTTATTTGACTACTCCTCTGGCCCAGAACCTAGGTACGCCCATGGTCTTAACTGTAGCAGATAGGTATAACTTATTTTTATCTCTTATGGGGTAGACAGACCCAAAGATTGCATAGCCCAAAGTCCACATTTTGCAAAATTAAACCAACCAGATATACATTTAAAAAACTAAAGCCCGACTACGGGAGCCATATAAAAAAGTACATATTTTTTAAATGTGCTAACCAAGATCTCATTTGAAACACCATTCAAATCAAAACAAAAAAATAATTATAGTTAATGTAACATTTGTTATATACATTTTTTGCATACTCCCATGCTGGTCTGGGAGAAATAAAAAAACTTAGAATGTACCAGCTGCTTCTCTTCCCATGCAGATTGTAAAAGCCGATCGAGGGAATGGGCAAAAATGCAAATCATGTTAACAGGCGATGCGGCTAGCAACCCATCACTGTATTGATTGCTTTTCCATCTTCTCGCCCACCATGACGCTAAAAGTGGCTTTTGGGTCTTGCGGCCCTTAGCTCTGCATAGAACCGCATGACCCAAAATGCTCTGTCTGCCCCATTAGGGATAAAGACGTGATAGTATGTATGTATGTATGTATTTTTTGCATGCAAATTGTAGTCTGTCTCCTGGACAATAATGACACATCAATTGACATCTCATTTATCAAAAATTGAAGAAGCTGTTCGGATGTTACGGTGGAACACATATCTACATAAATATACAAACTTACATACATAGACTGCTACAATCATTACCCTTCCCTTTGGCTTTTTCGTAGTCAGGTAAAAATAGTAATCATCTGAACTAAAACTGCTCCCCCAACCTGTAGTTGTTTATTTGCAATAAATTGTGCAATGCAAAGAATTCTAAATATTATTTTCATTAATTTCTGATGAACTTTCAGGGCAGGTAGTATGGCGCCACGTGTTCGAGTCGGCCTCCTCAGGCAAGATCCACCTTCTTCATGTGTCAGACAATGTTGTCACCGTGACCGGCTCAAACCCCTTCCTGGTGAGGAGTTGGAATTCTGGCACAGGTTAGTTATTTTATCTAGCTTTTATCCAGACTTTGAGCTCAAAAATACTCACAGATGGCTTTTGCCATTAGATTTGCCTTCTTATCAAGCAAGTATAAACTAAGATACATTTTAATTTATTATAACTTTTGTTAACCTGTTCTGTCCCATTGTTGGGCAAAGGTCTCTCCCATCGTCTTCCACTTATCTGTTTCCTCTCATCAAATGTTATTTCGTTGATAGCTTTAAAAATCAGACACCAGTGTTGGACACACAGAAATTATAATAAAAAAATTCCTGGGTCAAAAATAAATTATTTGGTAAATACTGTTTATAGATAAAATGTCACAAATTAACGTACTTGACATTGATCATATCCACTTTCAATGTGATTTTATATTTGTTACTGCGGAAAAACTGATACTAGGAGCGCTATTTGATCCATGAAACTATTATGTCATTAGTCGTCATTTTACTATGTTTACGTTAGAAAAAAGTATCTGTTGTTATCTTATTGTTATTTGAGTTGTTGTAAACCGCCTCATTTTGATAAAACATTTGAATATTTCAGGAGTGCTCTTCGGGGAATGGTCATTGACTGTGAACAATGACAAAAATGTAGAACAGTCTGAGTGGTTTGTCCATAATGGGATGCTGGTTCATATGCTGCCAGTGTTTGGGGTTCACATCGAGGTGACAATGTACGACTTGATGACCGGCCACAACAGGGGGGCGACGTCTATGGTGCCCGCTCGGTGGTCTAATGATGGGTAAGTTCTAAGTGACATCTTTTTCTGCCTATATCAGTTAATTCGTAGGTCGGCCCAAAACTACATGCCTAATGCTGAATTTTATCACACGACCGGCAGGCAAAAAAATTACGTCACCAGATTTCATTACAAACAGACAGACAAGAAATTTTAAAAAAAAATCGTGTTTTGCTACTTTTTTAACCGAAAAACAAAAACAAGGAGGAGATTATCAATGTCGTCGCGATCTTTATTTTTTTTTATGTACGTTCACCGATAGACGTCTGGACTGTGGACTGATTTGAAAATATGTTTTTTTTTTGTTTGAAAGACACGTTGTAAGGTAGTTCTAAAGAAATTTTATAAAATTCGTTTGTGTAGTTTTTAGGCCCAACAGACGACAGACCAATCCGTGCCGCACTTTTTAGTCGTCATTTTAGTCGTTTATTCGTTAAATGTAACAGCACACTTATCAACTCGTAAACGGAACGTAAACGTATCAACTCGAGCAGCTCAGTATTCTTTGTATGAAACTTCCTACTGCAACGCACACTATTCGGATTCGTAACGTAAACGCCTCGCCTCGGGACCAGCTCACGAACCGCTTTGCTGGTCGGCCAACTAGCGGTCCCCGCGCTTGCGGCTCGTCGTCCGCGCGCTTACGCCTCTCCGTATGCGAGCTGACGTCTCTCCGTTTCCTCACACCGGCGTTTTATTTATTTGTAGATAAACAAAAAATGATGGCTATGATTGCTAACTCGCGTATTGTGAACCAAGACATAACCGTGCGCTACACTTTACGTTTAAAATTATCTAGTGCCAGCCAGACCAAAGTGGCCGGCGAGCGGTAAGCGCGGCGTCGCCCAGCCGTAGTCGAGTCGACGTTCCGAAGCTGAGCCTGTTTGGTTACGTGCCTACGTCAGGTTGACGCCTGGTTGACCGCGCGGCGAAAGGTGATACGGTGTCGATCCCTTTCCGAGTTGATAAGTGTGCTGTGACCTTAAGTCGTGCGCCGTGTGTGTTACTGCGTATGATTCCATAGGTTCTATTTTCACAGACTATCACAGACTAAGGGTGAAGTCGGTTTTTAGTTCTGTAATATTATTATATAGCCCACAATCATTTTATTGATCGATTTATATGATATGATAATGACGAGATTACTATGCTACTACGCAAGCATGACAAACGACCAAGTAACAAATTTACATCATTCTTTCACACCAAGTGAAGCCTTGGAAAAATTATAGATAAAAAAACCATTCCTTATTTCCTTCTAGATGTGTACTCTCCGCCCCGTACTACACTTGCATCGTGAATGGCGAGGACAGTGAGACGCTACTCTCAGTCGACGTCGCCTCAAAAGGGGTCAAAATCATCAACAAACCCCTTTCTCAATTCACGGCCCAAGCGAGCCCTCTCATGAGACCACTCTCCTTGAACACTATCACTCCTGGAGTGATCCTGAACGGGAAAGTCGTGGTGCTAATAAAGGACAATGAGTTTGAGATGTCGAGTATACAGCTGATAGACCGATGGGCAGCTGCTTTGGTGACGGAGACGGTGACTGGTCCTGTGATGGTGCAGACTTGGAGTGATGAGTCCAAGGTTTGTATTAGTCTTATGGCTTCTTCTGTTATAAAGCGTATAAAGAAAGCGTTAAAAGCATTAAAATCGATTTTGTAGTTTGGGCGTGAAGTCGGTTTTTAGTTTTGAAAAAAAAAATCTACTATAAATGTCTTATTATTTATTATTTTTCTTTCAGCAATATCACCTAAGAGCTCACAGCCTAACGACAGGCAAGGCGATAGAGGATATAGAAGCGACAGACAAGAGCATTCGGATATCCGAGCCCGAACTGGCAGCGGTAATGTGTACCAAGAGTTCGAGGGACCAGAATGTGTGTCGGTTTTTGGTGACAGCTGCTGATGACTCTGTACATTTGCTACAGCAAGAAGGTAAAGATATCTCTTTCTTTCACATCTCGTCTTCTCTTCCAATCTAAAAGCTTTACAAGAACAGCCACATATGCAAGCCAGAACTGGCAGCGGTAATGTGTACCAAGAGCTCGAGGGACCAGAATGTGTGTCGGTTTTTGGTGACGGCTGCTGATGATTCTGTACATTTGCTACAGCAAGAAGGTAAAGATTTCTCTTTCTTTCTCATCTCGTCTTCTCTTTCTATCTAAAAGTTTCACATAAACAGCCACATTTCCATGTTAGAACTGGTAGCGGGAATGTTAGCCAAGAATTCGAGGGACCAGAATGTGTGCCCGTTTTTGGTGACTGCTACTGATGACTCTGTTCATTTACTACAGCAAGAAAGTAAATCTCTTTCTCTATCATCTCCAGTCTTCTCTTTCAGTTTTTTTTTCTTTCTAAACGCTTTATCAGATAATTTACATCTCCGAGCCAGAATAGACAGCAGTAATGTGTACAAAGAGTGTCCAGATTATGTACTGGTTCATAAATATGGTAACTGTAACATTCAATGAAGAAGGAAGAAGAGGCAAAGGAAGGCCTAGATATAGTTTTATTTAACAACTAAAGGATCAAATTAATGTTTCAACCTACAAGGATGTTAAGGAGTTGACTTTAGACAGAGAGAGATGGAAGGCATTAGATGCTCCACAGACAAGAGCTTACCTCTTTAATAATAAGAAGAGAAGAAGAACATTTTATGATGGGAAATGGTAAAGAAGATGACAGTAAAAAGACAATAAATTTACATTTTATTTCAGGACGCGTCTTGTGGACTCGCGAGGAAGCTCTGGCGTCCGTGGTAGCTGTTGAGTTCGTTGACCTGCCCGTTTCAGATCTAGATGCGGCCATCGAATCGGAATTCGATCAAAAAGAAGGTCGGTAGCTTCACACCTGTAGGTACACCCAACATTCAAAAAATACCAGGCATTTATAACTTTTTTTGTCAATTTTCTGCAGCATTATATATTTTTTTTGGACATAATAAATACATTATAAATTCATATAAAAGCCGGTTTATGGTGTATTTTCCCGGAATGAAATAGTCTATTCGATTAGAATAATCTGATTATACAGTAATCAGGACGAGGACTACATGAAACGCATTCCGGGATACTCAGCCAGACTAACAATAGGGTGTGGATTTAATATATTTTTTTGGCGCGTTAAAAAGTATGGTTTAAGTTCTTATTTTTTGTTTTCTCTGATAAGCAACTAAAGACGAAGATACAGCGCTTTTAAGTTTCGCGTGACGTCACGATTTTTTAACCAAAGGTGACGTAAATTACCCCCACTCCAAAACTTTGAAGAGCTGTATCTTTGTGAATTTTTACTACTTTGCAAAACGAAAAGATATGGGTCCTTTATTTTTGGATAATCTACTTGACAGACTTAATAAAATAATTTATTTTTTACTCAGTCTACATTCCTATTGAATTACGTCTACAGCCGTAAAGTGTCCCGGAATGTGATGAAAATAAATTATTTTGTTCTGATAAAAAATAAAAAGTAACAAAATAATGTCACTTTATTTCGATCGCATCCATTTTAAAAGTGATTTTAGATATCACTCCAATAAACTACGACGTCACAGTCTAGTTTTTCACCCAAATCCCATAGTTTTTTTTTTGACAGTGATGAAACAGTTTTTGATTCGACAGATTACTCACAATGTATTTGATTTATATTGTCACTTAATAAATTCCTATCAGAAAAATTTACCCATACAAAAAAATTGTTAATTACTGTTGAAATACTGACATGGTATCCCTCTTTTTCTAGCCGCCAAGATGTATAGTAAGTACGAGTAGTGTATGGTCATGTCTAACTCGTGTTCAATGTGTGTGAATCAAACATATCACCAATCTTTTATATCTCTGATTGGCATTTTGTTCTAATAAACTCTGCTCTGTACTATTTAGTACTATTTTTGTGCATATTGTTACAAAAGCGTATAAGTATATTACAAAATCTTTCTCACTGTGTCGTCATGTTTTTGGGAATTGAGTAGATGACTGGTCAAAAAAAAAAAGATTCGGTACAGACTACAGTTACTAAATAAAAAACTTCAAAAATTAGTGTTACTTTACATTGATCAAATCCATTTTCTTAGCAAGGAGCAAGGTGGAAAACGCTGGATGCATTTCGCTTCCAATCGGTTGTTTTGGAGAACCTTGAGGGAGGCTTATGACCAGCAGTGGACATCCTGCGGCTAATATGATGATGATGATGATGATTTCCATTGTGAACATGATTTTAGATTTATTAATTATATTAAGACCGCTCATGTGATTCCAAAAAAACATGACGTCACGGTTGTGTATTTTAAACATATCCCATAGAATATGTTTGGTATGACGTTTAGAAAAAAATGTCTGATTTGACTTGTTCTCATCTAGCGGATTGAATTTCTTACCATCAGAATGTCGCCATCATTTGAAAGAAATTGTTTACTTTAAAGCGCCGCACACCAAACGTGGTCTCTATTTAACCGACATCAAAAAAGGAGGAGGTTATCAATTCGTCGGAATCTTCTGTTTTTTATGTATGTTCACTGATAATTTAGAAATTTCATTTTGTTTAAAAGGGCATACTTGTCAGGTGGCCCCATAGGTTTTTTTTATCAAAATTTGTTGTGTAGTTTGGTATTGAAGTCGCCTTATAATTTTACGCGTTTTAAAGCTAGAAGTATTAGAAATAATATTTTCAACGGTTATTCATTTAATTATTTGCATCACCTTTTTTACGTGTAAAAAATTTCTTTTAAATGAGGAGGTCAATTCTGCTCCTTGCCTGTTGCTACTGAAGAAACTTATTTTCTTTATATTTTTTCAATGTGTACTCAAGAGTAAATAAAAAATGCAACCTAAATAGCATACGATTTGTACTTAACATTTATGATTGCTATGTTTTTTGTTTATTGCAAGCTGTTACAAAGTACTACCACTTCTATAAGTCGCATCGGCAATTTTCGGCTGCGCAGAGTAGCGCATCCTACTACCGAATTGAACCGAATGAAAATTGCAAACTTTGCAAAGCAATAACGAACTTATTGCTACTGTGTAAGGTCGAAAATAACAGGAACTAAACAGGATGTGCTATCTCGCTCTTATGCTTGTACTCGTAATAATGTCTAGACAGATACTCACTGCCATGGCGCGTCCGCATCAGCCAATAGCGGACGAGTATTTTGGCGGGCGCGTTATAATTGGTAGATTTATTTTCGCGCCTTACAAAAATATGATTTCTGCGCAGGTACATCGGTGTAACTTATAAAAGTGGTAGTACTGTACTTTTAATTTCAGCCCTTTTTTTCCTATCTATTTAGATATTAGCTATATTGATCGATTGAACGATTAAGATCTGGTGGCACACATAAAAGCTTGTTGTAATTACATACCTGTATTATTTTGGATAAAGTTTTTAGTTTTGTGTGTATCTGTTTGATATCATTTTGATAAATAGCATTTAAACTATTCAAAAGATGTAATATTCACTCCATAATACGGAATAGCTTTCCTCATATCGATATATGCAGGAAAAAATCTCCTTAGAAACTCGGATAAGTATGTAGATTTTTTTTTGTTTCTTGGGGAAAGTTGTTCATCGTCATGCCGAGTGCATCCTTAATCCTTACCCTTTGAGCGCCATTAACCATTGCAAAACGGCCGCGTGTCGACGCAATCGACAGCAAAAGACGTCTTAAATTTTTGTAGGCTTGGCGTCGGGGGTAAAGTAAAGTAAGGAAGCGCTGGCGTGCAAAATTTTAAAATGGTTTTAGTGAATTTAAGTGTTATAAAATTGCGGTAATAAATCACACATATATTTTCCTCCAGGTTCAATCTGGGCCGCGTTCTCCCGCCGGCTGCAAACGCAGTTCCAACAGCTACAGACGCTTCTGACCTCGTTTGACGGGCAATCCCAGGCTAATAAGGAGCACACGTCTCCGCTCGTCAGAGACTACTTCAACTTACACAAGATTATAGTGCTGGTCACTGAAGTCGGCAAGGTAGGATTTAGTCTGCTTCTTCACAAGATTATATTTAACTTGCAGCATTCATAATATTATGTATGCTTATCTAAGTCTACAAAGGAAATCACGTGGCATAAGAAACATTTTTGACGCAGAATGGCAAACTCGCAAAATGACTTATAGTGTCGTGTGACATCTAAATTCGCATAGCGTTCAATTCGCAAATTGTAAAAAAGTTTTCTTTCTGTGAATATTACTTAAAATGTCTTTTTGAACTTGTCTTTTTAAAGTCGAATTTTGCAGAGCTTGCGGGTTAGAAGTTTTTATGATTCAAATGGACTGCAAAACAGACTCTTCGCTTAAAAGTTTTTAATAAAACCCGATGTAAAACTCTTATTAATTATATAATAATCTATATATTTTAATATAGTAATCCGTTGTTTTCAGATATTCGGCATGGACAATTTGTCGGGCGAGATCCTATGGTCGCGTTACGAGCCGGCGCTCAACACGGACAACGTGCTCCTGTTCCTGCGGCGGTCCGCCAGACACCCGCCGCTAGACGCGTACCTCACTATAGTGGGCAAGCACGTGGTGAGTTGAACTAGTAGCATAATGGCCAATTCGCAAAACGTCTTATTCGTAAAAACCTATGTGCTTGCACTAAACACACTTCCGCCCGCGTCACTTAGCGGACGCCCTTAACATATAAACAGTAGTTCATAAAACAGTTTGAAGGGTTACCAAAATTATTAAAACCAAGCTAGGGCTTAAAGGGTTTGGTCAAGACCAGGCCCCAAAAGCCCTATTTGGTTTCGTCTTGATAAAATTTTAAATGATATCCGTTATCTTTCAAATGATTTATTTAATACTAGCCGAAGTCCGAGACTTTGTTTGCGCGGACTTAATGTCTCTGGAAAATGCTCATCAGGCTGAACAACTTTTGCCTAGGCGTCATTTTGATATTTATTATAGTTTAGCTGGACCATTACAGTTCTGCATCAGGTATTCTATTTTTCAAAATCATTTTTTTCTCTATATTTTTTTTGAAAATATATTTAATGTACAGACACACTTTTTTACTGTTTTATTATATGTGTAGATGTATAGGTGGCGGCAGCACCGGACCCCGGAAAATAATGTATCCCCTTAGCATTTGAATGGTGTCGCAGATAACCGGCGAGGGCCTCATCATCAGCATCAACCCGATCCGCGGCACGGCGGTGGGCGAGCGCTTCCTGAAGCTGGACACTCCGCTTCTGCAGGCGGCCGTGCTGCCCAACGCCGACGGCGAGCGCCTGCACGCCCTTGTTCTGCTCGACACGGACGAAAACGTGCAGGTACGTTTAAAAGACCCCCACACTAGCGTCTTTCGAGCGTCGTCGTCGTGTCAGCGTTTGCGCAGCGTCGACGCGACGCCAGCGCTTGCCTTTTTGCGAACAAGTGCGATTCGCAACACAATCCACTCGCCTTGCTGCAACTAGCGCCCCTCGCCCCGCGCGTCTCGTCAGTCATAAAGTTGGCAATACACATAATGTCCGAAGTATAGTCACCGCCCAAAGATAGGTTTGATACCGACAAAGTTTGAAAGAAAAGACTTGCAATGAGTGAAGCCGCCAACCTAGCCCGCCAGGAAAGTTGCCGACATATGTCGGCAGGTCGGCGGCTTTGGTGTGTGGTGTAGTGCCACTGACCTCCATATAAACAAGTACGCTGGACTTATGATAGCCTAAGAAATGACAGCTCTTTATTGTGCCTATTTGAAGCGCCCTCAATGCGTGGGAAGAGAACTAAATCTGACGTAACTTTTAGTTCCGTTCCCACCCACTGTTACGAATGCCTACGATTAGCGCCAAAATGGCGAAAATCAAATCGCCTCACTATGGCCCGGCTAATCATAGGTCCAGCGTACTTGTATATATATGGAGGTCAGTGTGTAGTGCGCTTTACACGGAGTGACTGCCGTCTGACGTCCGGCCAAGTAGCCTATAATTATTGTACAATAAACTTTTTGTTTTCCATCAGGTATTACCCGGATCTGCAGCGTCTCTGGTAGAGAACATGTTCATGTACGTAGCAGACAAGGACACAGCAAAGGTGCAGGGTTACGCGCTCAGATACGATGGCACGGTAAGTACAGGGTTCTAATTTTAAAAAAAGTACTTAAATAAATTTTTCTTACAAGTTTTTATTTTGAGTCCTAAGTACTTATCAAAACAAATCTAATAAGCGCAAAACTCGTTGGTTTTGCGTCGTTTCATTACAAAGTTATCATGTTCCATGAGATTATCATAATATTGCGAATGCATTGTCACGGAAGTGGGTCAGATTTAACTTGCAAAAAAGATTACAGATATACAGATAGACAACGGGATAGGTGAAACTAAATAAATGATTGTAAAAATAGTTTTTAATAAAGCAGCTGTTTTATAAGTATTTGGACGGACAGTACATATATTCACGTACACTAAGATTTTTACTAGCCCAGATAAACGCAAGGCTGTCTAGGCTACAATCTCAGAGATAAATTGCTTACTACAAAATCAGTAGCCATTTGTGATGCATACATACATACTATCACGTCTTAAACTTTAATGGGGCAGATAGAGCATTTTGGGTTTAGTGGCTCTAAGCAGATAGAGCCCAAGGCCCCAAAATGTAAGGCTATTTTTAGCATAAGGATGGGCAAGAAGTTGGAAAAACGGAATTAAAATAGTGATGGGTTGCTAGCCGCATTGTATTTTAACGTGATTTGCATTTTCGCCCATTCGATGGACGATCGATCGATTTACGATCTGTGCGGGAAGGAAGCAGCTGGTACATACTAAGTTTTTTCTTTTCTTTCAGCATTCTGGTTAGAAATAGATTATGTGTTGTGACGTCACTAACTTATGACCCCACCTATCATGTAATGTCGTCTTAATTAAACTTTTTGAGCGTGACGTAATTTACGTACGGCCCCACCCCCAGGCGGTGGTGGCGGAGCGCACGTGGTCGCTGCAGCTGGGCGGCGGCGCGCCGGGCACCGTGGTGCTGCGCGCGCTGGCCAAGCCGCGCGCAGAGCGCGTGCACTCCGCCGGCCGCGTGCTGGGCGACCGCAGCGTGCTGTACAAGTACGCCAACCCCAACCTCGTGCTGTTCGTCACCGAGACCGGCGACCTGCACCACAAGGGTGAGACTGCTTTGTAGCTGGGCGACCGCAGCGTGCTGTACAAGTACGCCAACCCCAACCTCGTGCTGTTCGTCACCGAGACCGGCGACCTGCACCACAAGGGTGAGACTGCTTTGTAGCTGGGCGACCGCAGCGTGCTGTACAAGTACGCCAACCCCAACCTCGTGCTGTTCGTCACCGAGACCGGCGACCTGCACCACAAGGGTGAGACTGCTTTGTAGCTGGGCGACCGCAGCGTGCTGTACAAGTACGCCAACCCCAACCTCGTGCTGTTCGTCACCGAGACCGGCGACCTGCACCACAAGGGTGAGACTGCTTTGTAGCTGGGCGACCGCAGCGTGCTGTACAAGTACGCCAACCCCAACCTCGTGCTGTTCGTCACCGAGACCGGCGACCTGCACCACAAGGGTGAGACTGCTTTGTAGCTGGGCGACCGCAGCGTGCTGTACAAGTACGCCAACCCCAACCTCGTGCTGTTCGTCACCGAGACCGGCGACCTGCACCACAAGGGTGAGACTGCTTTGTAGCTGGGCGACCGCAGCGTGCTGTACAAGTACGCCAACCCCAACCTCGTGCTGTTCGTCACCGAGACCGGCGACCTGCACCACAAGGGTGAGACTGCTTTGTAGCTGGGCGACCGCAGCGTGCTGTACAAGTACGCCAACCCCAACCTCGTGCTGTTCGTCACCGAGACCGGCGACCTGCACCACAAGGGTGAGACTGCTTTGTAGCTGGGCGACCGCAGCGTGCTGTACAAGTACGCCAACCCCAACCTCGTGCTGTTCGTCACCGAGACCGGCGACCTGCACCACAAGGGTGAGACTGCTTTGTAGCTGGGCGACCGCAGCGTGCTGTACAAGTACGCCAACCCCAACCTCGTGCTGTTCGTCACCGAGACCGGCGACCTGCACCACAAGGGTGAGACTGCTTTGTAGCTGGGCGACCGCAGCGTGCTGTACAAGTACGCCAACCCCAACCTCGTGCTGTTCGTCACCGAGACCGGCGACCTGCACCACAAGGGTGAGACTGCTTTGTAGCTGGGCGACCGCAGCGTGCTGTACAAGTACGCCAACCCCAACCTCGTGCTGTTCGTCACCGAGACCGGCGACCTGCACCACAAGGGTGAGACTGCTTTGTAGCTGGGCGACCGCAGCGTGCTGTACAAGTACGCCAACCCCAACCTCGTGCTGTTCGTCACCGAGACCGGCGACCTGCACCACAAGGGTGAGACTGCTTTGTAGCTGGGCGACCGCAGCGTGCTGTACAAGTACGCCAACCCCAACCTCGTGCTGTTCGTCACCGAGACCGGCGACCTGCACCACAAGGGTGAGACTGCTTTGTAGCTGGGCGACCGCAGCGTGCTGTACAAGTACGCCAACCCCAACCTCGTGCTGTTCGTCACCGAGACCGGCGACCTGCACCACAAGGGTGAGACTGCTTTGTAGCTGGGAGACGCGCAATGCTTCTTTTTGGTTTGCATAGAATGCTGTCCATCGATGTACTTCATTGTATAAGACGTCTATTTAAAAAGTTCAGAAAATATTATTTCATCATAAAAATTTGGGTTTTTATAAGAAAAAAATCTTTGTTGCCATCTATCGCGGTCCTTAGGGTTTTGCTGAACAGTGGGACCTATACATAGCTAACGAAAAAAAAAGATTTGGGTTATACATTAGCAGTGCCAATTTAGTAACGTTCAGTGACTCAGAATTGCATTCCCTATTCAATGTGTTTTTTGCTGTCGTAAAGAAATATTGTGGATATCTATCATCTCTTATGACAACTGCTGTCCCAACGGGGGTTGACATCGGGCGGTGGCCGGTTAAAAAGGTTTCGCACCAATGTTATTCCAACAAACTATTTTACTGTGCATGGTTTTGGTTAATATTTAATATAAAAGAAAAAATACCACTGAAAATAAGTATTTTTTTTAAACATCAAGAAAATTGGTTAATTAATCAAGTAGTCATAAGCATTTCAGATATAAGAGTGGGAGCGTGGTGGGGATATCTCACTATCTCTTTCGTATGCGCGAGACCTCACCGTGACGTCAAAAATGCTATACGTTCATTCTTTTTCTGTTACTTGACAGTTTCTTCTTCCATCAGATTTAAAAGGCTTATAACTTAGTTATTTTTGAACAAAGTAAAAACCTTTTTGTTTTTGATTTCGGATTATGTTACTTATTGATACGAATATAAAACAAAATGAGTAAAATGCAGCAATGAGCTAGAAAAGTCCCCGGTTGTGTCGCAGACGGCAGCCGCATGGTGGTGGCCACCTGCGTGGACGCGGTGTCGGGCGCGGTGGTGTGCGCGCAGGCGCAGCGCCGCGCGCGCGCCACGCCGCTCGCCGTGCACTCGGAGAACTTCCTCGCCTATCTCTACCACAACGACAAGCACCGCCGCATGGAGATCGGTGAGTGGGTCAGCCAGGCGCGGTACAACTAGGCTACACTAGTGTTGCCGAACTAGGTATAGAAGGTCTAACAAAAAATATTGAAACTATTTTAAAGGTGAATTCGATCCGTGATACTGAACAACTTTCCCCAAGGAACATATATCGAAATATTAAAAGTAATTTTTGGCCTTCGATACAAGTTGACCGATCAACTAATCCGAGGTTGTATTCGATTGTATTTCGACATATGTTCCTTGGGAAAGTTATTCAGTATCACGGACTGGATTCACTCTTAAAATAGTTTCAGTATATTTTGTTAGACCTTACATATATTTTTAGTATCGATTATTTTAGCCGAAAAATGCCATACTTATATACATAAATACGTAATAATCAATAAAAATACTCTAGCTACTCTGGCTCAGTATCACTTTCTTTCAGTACCTTAGTACTATTAAATATTATATACTTATAGCTTTAAGTTCTGTCTTCTTTGTAAGGACGGGTCCGGGTGTTATTATTCACCTTTTTTTAAATTATTACCGACCACACAGTCACAATGACAAAAATGTTTTTATATTTAGCAACAATGGAGCTGTACGAAGGCAAACAAAGATGGCTGCCGGCGGGCGCGGCCTTTAGTTCATTGTCTTCAGACCGCGCGCCCAGCGTGGAGAGACAGGCGTACATCCTGCCGGGGGTAGCTGTAGCGGCGGCCAGTACCACCACCGAGCGGTCGTTGACAGACAAACATGTGCTTTGTGAGTGTTTACGTTCTTTTGTCAGACAAAGATGGCTGCCTGTCGTCTGTTGACATTTCACCGTCCTCATACATGCATACATACATAATAGGCCTGTGTCGTAAATTTCAAAAATGGCTTATTTCGTTAGTTTAGTACCTGTATTACCCCAAAAAAATAATATTTCATGATAAAAATTATATTTAAAACACATATTTTAAGTTAGAAAAAAATATTTTAAATCTGACGTAAAAACACAACAAAGTGTCATGGCGTCGTGAATGACGTCACATAGTGGCAAACAATCGTGTTCACTTACGGCGAAAGTTTGTTGTGTTTAAATAAAAATGGAAACTTCGTATTTTAAAAACTGTATAGTGCCCCAGTGTATAAATACAAGTCTAAAAACTCCGACTAAATTATTCATACGTGTTCCGGTCGAGAAAAAAATGCGAAGAAAGTGGTTAAAACTGGCAAGGAGGAATGATGCTCTTTGTTTATCAACAACATCGAGAATGTATTTTTGTGAAGATCATTTCGATGTAAGTATTATTGAAAATAGAAGTGACTACATATTCAACTCGTGAATCTTAAGAAAAACCAAAGTTTTTTTTGTTTTAAAATAACAATGCAACATTTGTTTTGAGGTTAGAATGTCTCATATTTTCCCTGGTGAAAATGAATTTTTCTCTGAAAAATTTCTGGAATTCGCTGAAAAATTTCCGCATTTCTCCGGAAACCATTGATATATTCTGACATCGTCTGAAAAAGTCTGTAAGTCTCTGAAATTTTTATGTTCCAAAAATTTGAGAAATCCAGAAAATTTCAGGGTTTTTTGGAGTCATACAGAGTTTTACAGAAAAATATTTCCACTAGGGTTGTATTGTGTTAAAACAGTCTTTATATTTTTCCAGTTGCCAAACGATATGATTAATTAATTGACTGCGTGCTAAAGTGAAATATATGTGAAAATGATAATAAGCAGTATTTTAGTATTGTTTATACTTACATAGAAGTTTTAACAAAAGTCAGTGTTCGACGCGAAAAATCGCCCTATCATAACAGCGTCAATTTTCGGTAAATTATTGCTGTTCGCTTTGATAAATGCAGGTTCCATGGCAGTTTATGCTAGTATTATCCGATATGGGTGGAAATAACACTCTCAACTTGTCGAAAAATGACAATAATAGAAAAAAAACGAAGTGACTTGTGCTGTTGTATGAAAATCATAACCAAACGTCAACAACAACAATGGCGCATAGCACCATGTGACGTAATACGTTCTGATTGGCGTTCACGGCGGAGGCGGTCAGGGTGGTATTTTTTTTATTTTAATTTGCAAAATTAACAATAATCTTATTTTTTTATGAGGAATTATTTCGGTTTTCCTTGTTTAAATATTACAATTTACGCCTAGAAACATTCATCCATTGGTTTCATTGTTAGTTGACACAAGCCTATTACATATACATAATATAATGCCTGTTTGGTTTCCCACAGAGATAGGCAGAGACTATGGACCTTAACTTGCTACGATCCTGACAAATCTTTTTTGCTTCATCTAGACTCATCAATCTCTTCATACATGCCCTTCGGTTACGGGTACTTTTTACCTCTCTTTTTTTATCTAATTAGGTCGCAGAATGTTCGCCAAGGCCGAGCCTCATAACTGATACAACATGTTAAACTTAGATAGAACTCTAAACAATATATAATTTCCAGTGGCCATGTCGACGGGCGCGATCGTAGAGATGCCGTGGGCGTTCTTACGGCCGCAGCGGCCGCTGGCGCCCACGCCGGAGCACCACGAGGAGGGGCTCATCCCGTACGCGCCCGAGCTGCCGCTGCCGGCCGACGCCGTCATCAACTACAACCGCACGCTGCAGCGGGTGCGCGCCATCTACACGGCGCCCTCGGGGCTGGAGTCCACGAGCTTGGTGCTCGCTACGGGGCTTGGTAAGTATTTATATCCTAAATCTGTTACTTTTATCCAAAAACACCATGTTCCTGTATCGACGGGAATTTTGAGGGGTGCTGGAGGAGTCGGAGGGGTAGCTGTCCAAATCTCTTATATTTTCTTTACATATCGAATACAGGTATTGAATGAATATGTCACTAGTTTGCGCCATCTACCCATCTGACCTAATATTAAATACTAATCGATACAAACTTAGTAGCAAGTTCACACTTCCAGCGGTAGATGGCGCTATAAAGTTTATGCTAACACACCATAAAGAGCGACGTAGGACGTAGGCTTTATGTGCCCGAGCTGCCCTGCCGGCTGACGCGATTGTCAACTACAACAAAACTACACTGTGCCTTCGAGGCTGGTGTCCACGAGTTTGGTGCTCGCTACTGGTACCTGGTACCTAAATAAAGTTAATCTACACATGAAAATGGAAAGCACCAAGAACGAGCTCGAAGCTCGATTCCTTTAGTAGTGCCAAATCATTTAATAGGTCCCAGCTATTTGTTTTCGATTCTGTAGTCATCAACATCATTGGGTAACCATTAACTTGCATATCATATTTGGAGAAGAAACTACTAAAAAATATACTCCGGGCCCTGAAGCAGCACAGCAGAAAATGCAACCGGGACAATGAAGATTTCTTGTATGTATTATTGAAAACCGAAATGTGCCGATCAGGAACTACCCGGTCGATATAACTGTCTTCTTCTTATCGTGTGTGTTAGTGACTAACACTAGTGTCAGAGTTTTTAAACCGCCTTAAAGGCCTCTGACATGGTTTTAGGTAACGACCAATGTCAAAGACAGTGACCGGGATCGACGGCTTAACGTGCCCTCCGAAGCAAGGATCATCTTATTTATTAGACAATCAGGTGATCAGCCTGATATGTTCTAACCAAACTAGGACAACAACACAAAGTCGTTGCCCCCGCTGGGAATCGAACCCGCGACCTCCGGGTATGAGCCAAACGCTCCAACCATTACACCACGGAGGCAGTTAAGATATAACTGTCAATGTCACAATGATGTAATGTGCTAGGTACTTCGAATCGACTTTGTTCAACAAATAGCCGGCCCGCTTATCTGTGTAGCAAGCCTGATACCATGAACGTTCTTTCCTCTCAGACCTATTCTACACGCGGGTGGCGCCGTCAAAGACGTTCGACCTGCTAAAAGACGACTTCGACTACTTCCTCATCACCGTGGTACTGGCGGCGCTGGTCGTCGCCTCGTACAGTACCAAGTACTTCGCGTCGCGCAAGATGCTCAAGATGGCGTGGAAGTGATGCCGCCGCGTTGACTTCTACGGGGACTATGAGGACTTGGTTGCGTGGGCGCTGGTGGAATTCTAAGTCAGGCCTTGTCGCGCTAGGCTGAATGTTTGAAGAGTGTACACGATACAAGGTTAGTTGTAATTCGGTAAAAATATTTTAAGGGTGATTTTTGGGTCTTACGGCCATGGGCTCTGTCCACCCCGTCAGGGATTAAGACGTGATAATGTATCAGTATTTTAAAGGGCAATTCAATCTATCGTTCTGCGTGACTTTAGCTAGTGAATGTATGTCGAATAACAATATTTCTTTTGCAAAATTCAATTGTTTATTTAGTAACTCGATATTTACAGGCACTTTTATACGTCTTTATGTACGATTTTCATTACGCGTAGCCCTTCAAATGTCGACATAGCAGACACAATAGTAAAACAATACATTAGAAGCCCGCTCCGGGCGTCCGACATTTAAAGGGGTAGTGTATATTAAAATTTAATTTATTTTTTGAAAGAACAAATTGCGTAGCATTGAAATTGCAGTAAATAGTTCGTGATCGTGTAATTTTTTGTATTTCGAAAGTTGATGCTTCTTATCAAGTGTGTTAATAAATAACACTGATGTTCGATTTTTCGAGCTGCCTAAAGGCATCTGACGACTCCGGTAATCATGGACCGTCTTATTATAAAACGCAGACTAACTTTGTTACTAGGTTTAAACCAATATCTGACCAAATCAAGTTTACATTTTCAGATGAGACCGTGGCATATTCCTAGATGTCAACTTGATTTGGTCGGATAATGGTTGAAACCTAGTAACAAAACAAAGTTAGTCTGCGTTTTATAATAAGACGGTGAAAGTTTACTAAACTGGCCTCAAAAACATTCGTACTAAATTTAAACTAACCTTGTATTTTCGTTCCGTCAATACTTGTGTCACGTGAAAGCAGGCTTTGCGTTTCATAGATGCATAAAGAAATCGTCTACTTTGCCCTTTAAGGTAGGTTGTATATAGCCTAGACTACTCAGCTGTCTGTCTTCAGATTATTTCCTCTGCACGTCACTGCCTGATTTTCACGTGTTATAAGTGTAAATAGGACGGCAAAAACATTTTAATAAGGGTTTTCAAACATATGTGACACCAAATGGCAACACAGTTACGTCAGTCCAATCTACTGTTAGCATTGGACCACCAGTTGATAGGTTCAGAGATTGCTCCAATAAATGTATCTAATAATAGCAGCTTTTTGGATCTGACTTCACTGTGGTGCCATCTGCTGTCCAATATTTTTGAAAATTCTCATTGTTGAGCTGGTGTGGCAAGATCCATTGGCGTTGGCTTTAAAGATGAGAGTATCGAGTGTTGCACGACGACATCCTTGGTGTTCGACAATGTCATTTTCATGGACAATATGTCGTCGATTTAGTCGCCCTTTGCCGCATAAGCCTAAGGGCAATTTTCCACGACGCTATTCAAAACTGAAGTTAGTGTTTTTCGATTATTGTGGACCACACGTAAGGGCTTTACAGACAAGCGACTGGTCGGTCGTCTGTCTGAACCCTTAAGCGAAGGCACTACCTGCATTTACGCATTTTTTTAATGTAAAGGTGTTAGAGTATAGCTACTTGTGATAAAAACAGCGCCGACGGACCAGCCGAATTCAATGAATATTAGATCTGTGGCGACCTCTACGCCACTATAGGGAACTACAACCACAACGACGAAACTACAATATAGTTCACAAAAAGTCAACGAGATGGCGCTAATAGTATTCTACATCTCGATATCAGAATTCGTCCGATTCGCTGCATAACAACAGTCTTCGAAAACGCCCACTACCCCCACGGCAGTCGAGCATGCCACCTCGCTCCCGCTAAATATCTATAAGCAATAATAAATATTCCTTTTGGTAGCGTCGTGGGCGATGGGGCCTTAGTTATTGCAATCTTAAATATACTCGCGAATTTTAATAGCTGTAATCCGATAATAGAATTCAACATATTATTGTTAAATTAAATATTAAATATATTTAGTAAATACTTGGTGCAACACAACTGAAACTTTTGAGGTCGCAGTTCAGATTGGGATTCTGAACAACTTTCTCCTGAAAACATAAGTATTGATACCAAAAAACAAAAATAATTGCTCAAAGGAAGACCAAATAGTTTTTCGTGCTTGATATGTTCGTTGGATACAGTTGTTCATTTTCACGGACTGAAATGGCCCTTAGAAATAGCTTCAATTGTGTTATATCATAAAATATTCCACTGCCGTTGACTCCACGCAGTCCAAACGCCTCTAGTTAATATACTATACGAATAAATGTGGTCGTGCATAGTGAGTGTTCACATAAGTCTAAATAATAACATATGTAATATAGGCGGATGATAATCCGTTAATAAAGGATACATATGGTTTATAAAATATATAGGGCGGTTTGTAAAAATATGTATAATGATGATAGAAGGGGAAAGATCTCGTTCTTTATGTTATGTGTAAATAAACACCAAAAACGTTCTATCCCCTAAAACGAACTCCAGTCGACTACTTTTTAAAGTTACGTGCTTTGTAAGTACTACGAGTATGTAGTATTATTTTTCATTAGAAACATATCGTCTCAATGTACATTTTGTGAAAAATGGTTGCCTCTTTAATGGACATATGCTTTGCGGCTAAAGCATATAATATGAAGTCTATTTTAATCACATAAGCCGACATTTAAACAAAGATTTCCGAAATAAAAAGGTGTTTGGCAGCATAACACAACAGACAGGTTTATAGATATAGAAAGCCTAAAAAAGTCCAATTGCATTTTTTTTTAAATCCTAATACTGGTCCATAGAACATTGGGCTATAATTTAGTCAGTTTTTACTGCCGTCAAATAATATAAAGTGCTGTCATCTTTTGGTAACCTATTTAGAAAACCTTATTATGGAAAAAATATATAAATCCAGATAAAACTAGCCGCCCTTTAAAACGATCAAATTAATTAATTCACACGGCAGGATTTGATTGACAATTCTGAATGGTGAAATTAATAGTATTTGCCTGCAAACGGAAGAGATAAAACTGGTGGAAGTGCTACTTTACAAAATTAGTACCTATCGGAACCTTAATCGCCAAACACAAATAAACCATTAACATATTTGCATTACATACAAACATTTTTTTGTAACTGGTCGTTTTTATTTATTTCAATAATGGTCTTTAGGCTTCTCTATTAAGATTTATTTTGTTGGTGTTCAAAAAGGACTTACGATGTTTTGCTATCTGTCAATAACTTTACGAAAAAGTTCTGGTACTTTACCATTAATGGCGATATATCCAAAAAGCAATAATAAACTTAAGTACGAATAACATTAATTTAATATATTGTCGGGATTGAGTGCCTTTATGCATAATTATGACTCGCGCCACGCTCTTCCTTGGCAATTCCATCTTTTTTTTTCTCTTCCGTGTGTCTCCCATCACTTGGACGTCATGCGGGTGAAATGATGATGATGATGATGATAATTTTCTATCCTTCTATGTCTCTGGTTTTCGAGCCTATAGAGTTAACAACATGACAGAATTGTCAGTAAAATTGTGTTTTTTTAACTTGACTATAGTTGATGTAAAAATTAGCTAGTGCAATTTAGATGTATTATTATTTATTTAAGAGTGGTTTGTAAATGAATTAATATATTTTAAACGGAACCATTCCAACGTGTCACTGTATGACACACAAAAATACACAAGTCCCCATCATTTTTATAACAACAAAAAATTAAAATTTTGTAGATTTTTGTGTGGGAATATTTAAATTAGTAAAACTTATATATTATTTATCTTTTGCATAAATAAATTTTTGATGATAGTCATAAAATTCACAGCACAAAAAATATTTCAAGACGCCCTATAAAATAGCTTACTTTGATTGATTATGTCTTGCATAGCGCTAACTACACTGCCGAATTAAGTTTTCTACAGGCTTTACGTAGCGTACATTAATTTCCTTGGTTTTACTTTGACTTCTCACTTTTCTGTCACATTGTGCTATTTTAATTCCGAACAACATGAAATAAAATCGAATCGATTGAATTCTCAGCAGCGCTTCAAAATACACAAACTTAATTCATATGTTACCGGCAATGTGAATTAGTCAATGTATGAAATGGTATGTTTGTCATACATTTTATACCCCAAATCAGTCACGGAATAGGTTAGGTGGTATGGTTTTGCAGTGCAGTAACAGACAGACAGACAAACTGACAGCCGGACAAGCATTTTGGCCAATCTAGAAACTTGAGACGCTTAGCTCGCTCGGCCAATTAACGCAACAGCATTTCTTGTGGGTTCTAAGACCAATTGCTATAACGAAAGACCAAGAATGACGAAATAACTTATTCTGTTTTAATATTAAGACTTCAAGTGCGTGGTTTAGTCTTGTTTTTAAGGAATGTTTAATAATTTTAAGTGAACTTATTTTTATCTTAAAATGTCTACATGTATAGGATTAGAAGTTATGCAACATTTTTTGTATATGGAATGGAGCTATTCGTCAAAAATAGTTTATAACTGCACTAATAAATAGTAGTATCAGATGTATGAAATATTATATCCCAATAACTTTAGAATATTGACTTGGGACAAAGGATTTTGTTAATACTTGCTCATAAAATGTTATCTAGAATGTAAAAAAAAACAATTTTGTTTTGTTAATATTTTGAAATTGTTGCATTTTTATTCTGTTTAAAATAATAGACTAATCTGTTACACATCTCGTCTTCTCAAAAGGTAATTTATGTTTTATGCACTGTTTTATCCAAAAATTGTGTAATTATACTTAGGTATATTACGTAGGTGTATAATGCCATGTGAAAGACAGGGTGACCAATTTAGCAGGTCTAATGTTCAGTTCCTAAATGTAGGTAACGTGAAGCATGGTCACCCGACACAGTATTTACGACATGAGTAAATACTCTCGCAAAACAATAAGCTTTTGTTGAATGAATTGAGTATTTAATTTAGCTGTGCGTGCTGTATTTGCTCATGTCGAAAGTCTACAATGTATGAGGTTACCAAATCTTTAATTATTAAGTTATGGTATGGTCTAAAATATAATTTATCTATTTAATATACGGGATGCGGATGTGGTTGTTTTTCGTCTCACATCTTTGTTATGAAATTAAGTATCTCTGAAGTTTTGCTAACCCCAAATATTCATAAAAAATTAGAACCGTTTGCTAAACCTATTTTAGCTAAAACATGTTTTATCTCTTTTCTTATTTGTCATTCAAAGTCAAAAACATTTATTTATCTTTGGATAATTGTATCACTTGATAATTGTCACTTTTTCTTTTTTCTTTTGATTTCTTAAAAGGTAGTTGACGTCAGATTATTTACTTATAGCTTAGTTTACTGCGGCCTTTAGTCCTAAGCGCAAGTATAGAAGAAGCGGTAACAAACTGTACTGCAGCATTTTCTCCAAAAAACGTCAACATACAGTTGAAAGAACGCGACAAAATATATTTTAACTACAGTAGGTTTAGCAAACCTTTGTGATTTTTTATGAATAAAAGAGGCCTATAATTTCCATCAAGAACATAGACGAAGTAAAAAGGTATTTACATGCATTTGTATCAAATTATGCATTAGACTGAAAGATGTGAGCGGTCGCAATAGGAAACTATAAATGGGTATTTGTTTCTGTGAAAACTGTGTTTTATAAAATAAAAGATAAAATACTGCCGTTTGATAGTTTTATTTGTATAAATATAGAATCATTTTAGCTTATAGCGTGGTTGAATATTAGTTTGATGTTGGCATTGTATTCTTTGTTGGTGGCTTCGAATGGGGTTCCCATGATGGTTTCTAGGGCAATGTGTGGAATATCGGGCGGCTGTAGAACTAGCTCGTTGTCGCATAGCTTGCGGAGGTGGTACCACGCGGCGCCGAAGTCGTAGTCTAGGATCATTTTGAAGAAGTTCACGGCTAATGTCTGCAATATGAATACAATACAAATGAACTTTATAGCACCATTATAAACAAAAAAATACGTTTTATTGCATAGAAATACTGAATACAATACAAATTAACTTTAATGCACCATTATTAACAAAAAAAAAATTATTACATACAAATACTGAAATATGCTTAAGGCCCGACGCAGACGACAGACTATCCGTGCCGCAGTTTTTAGTCTGTGAAAATAGACGCGCCTGACGCGCCTTTGCGCGTCGTGTTTTCACGGACTAAACGTGCGTCACGGATAGTCTATCTGCTACCTTGGGCCTAATGGTCTGAACGTACCTACATCTTATTACTGTTCTATCTATCTAGATACAATAACTTATACAAACATATATAAAGAAAACCCTTTAAAAAATTGTAAGTTTGAACAGTATTATTTACCACCAGATCACAGCAACTCACCGAAACCCAGATAATCCCTTAGGTTTTCGTGGTTCGGTATCATTGATGTAACTATATTGTCTAATGAATTTTGAATAAATGATTTAAAAAAAACTAAATTCTTATGCTGCGTACAAACCGGCCCAAACGAAAGGCAACTAATGTGCTACAGCTCATCAGATAGATTGTCAGGGAGATAATTTTTCTAAACTAAAAACCGACTTCACCCCAAACTACTCAACCAATTTTGATAAAATTTATAGGACCACCTCGGAAGTGCACTCTTCAGAATAAAAAATAATTTTGAAAATCGGTCCACACTTGACGTAGAAATCGGTGAACACACATAAATATTACAGTCGAACATAGAACCTTTTTTGAAGTCAGCAAAAACGAACAGTGAAACTTACTTGCAAAGGTTTTGGCTGTTTGTTGCACAAGTACGCATCGACGCAGTTCATCGCGTCTTCCAGAGCTTTCTCCTCCAGTCGCAGGTCGGTCGCCAGGTGCGGGAGTGCGGCCAGGGCGGCGCTCTGCAGGGCGAAGGCCTGGCTGCCGCGGTAGGCCGAGCCCGCGTCCTTCAAGTAGCTGGCGGAGGCCGACTTGTGCAGGTATTGGTAGATGTGAGGGAGCACCTCCCTGAATAAACAAGAGGTATAGCTCTCAACCGCATCACTGCTAATTTTATTCAGTCTTATTATAAAACACAAACTAACTTTGTTACTAGGTTTAAACCATTATCCAACCAAATCAAATTAACATTTTCAGATGAGACAATGGCATATAACTATACTCCATTTGTGTAGGTATTTAAGTAAATGTCAACAATCTGCTTGACATGTCTTTTTATTGAAATATACACTTTTAAAATTAATACATACATACATACTATCACGTCTTTATCCCTAATGGGGCAGACAGAGCATTTTGGGTATTGCGGTTCTATGCAGAGCCCAAGGCCGTTATTTATAAATTAATAACTTTGCAAATTACAAAGTAATTATGTCATTTATAATTTATAACATAAGTACTTTGTAATTAGCAAAATTATAGATTTATTAAGTGTATATTTCATTAAAAAGACACGTCAAGATTGTTTACATTTATTTAAATACCTAACCAAATGGAGTATAGATGTCAACTTGATTTGGTCGAATAATGGTTTAAACTTAGTAACCATTTAGTAACAAAGTTAGTCTGCGTTTATAATAAGACGGATTATGTTTTGTTTGTTTTTCGTATATTTAAGTGGCCAACCCTGGTGTCAGATTTTCCAAGCTGCCTAAATGGATCTTACATAGTTTAGCGACTGCCATACAATAATGACAGCCGGGACCGACGGCTTATACGTGCTTTCTGAAGCACGGAGGAGCTTGAAATTTTTGTGCCACTTGTGGTCACCCATCCATGTGCGTGCAGACCACGCCCGGTGTCACTTGCGAAAGCGCTAGAAATACGCACCCCCACCGGGCCGAGGCCCAAAGCGCTATTTATAAAAAAAGCGGACGATACGGGAAATTTACGACGTACTCGTTAACCCAATAATAGGGACAAAATTATGGAAAACACGAATATGTCGTCGAAATAACAATAACATTTTGGAACCTGCCTGCTAGTTAATAATCAAACACTTAACTAAAACAATACCTAACTTACTTGACAGCTCTGCTGAGTATAAAGTCCTTCGCCAAAGCTGCCATAGTCAGGAGCAGGTCGAGCGCTCGTTTCAGAACTACCGGCTCTGCGTTATCTACTACGGCGACCAATGGAGCCCATGATAAATGCACCTGCAAAACATGTAAGAATATAAATAAAATTTATTGAATACTAGCTAAAGCCCGCGACTTCGTTCGCGTGAACTTTATGACTCCGAAAATCGTAAAAGCCGATCGAGGAAATGGGCGATTTGCGATGGCGAGGCAACCCATATTGAGTTATCTATCTATCTTAACGCCCACCGCTAAGCGTTGCTTTTGGGATCCGGGCCCTATCAGGGATAAAGACTTAATAACGTATTTGTACATGTAAGTATTTTTTTTATAAAACATACAAATTCGTTATAACATACAACAATTCGATTCGATAGAAAAAGTTATCTTTTCACCTGAAATAAAGAAAGAGGGAAAGATTGCTTACCAAAGGCAGCAATTCGTCTTCGAACGCGGCCAATACCGGCAACCCCCTAGCGAGCACCTGCATCGCCAGAATGGCCTCGTCCCGGCGCGGCGCCACGAAGTGTGTGCAGCGCCTTATTATCGTGACGGTCACCTTGACGTGCTGCGGTAAGGGCGGCTTGTCTTCTGGAATGGTCAACAGAGTTCTTGATGAGACCGCATAATATATAAGGTCTAACAAAATATACTGCTATTTTAGGGGTGAATTCAGTTCGTGATAGTGAACAACTTTCTCTAAGAACCATGTCGAAAGATAAAAAAAAAAATTTTTGGCTTTCCATACAAAGGTCAACTTGTATGGGAGGCCAAAAATGACTTCACATTTCGTTACGTGTTCCTTGGGGAAAATTGTTTCTTCTCCATATATTATGATTTTAAAGAAGACAAAGCTGTAAAGAAAATAATCGTCCGAAAAGTAGGTAGTTTGGACTATAAGGACTTGGCGGATGGGGACAAGGCGAAAAAGACTGTAAGATTTTTGCATCACGAAATTGTTTTGCGGGTTTTTTTAAGGGTTTCAATATTTGTGACTTCGTTCCAACCGATTGTTCCACAACACTCATTTTTTTTAGTTTCTATATTTTTAATTAATTTTACATAAAATGCAAAGATCCCCAGATCAAACCTACATGGCCCAAAAATAGAAAAATAGATAAAGGTTAAGTAGACAACAAAAAACTTACCAGTTACTCTATCATCATAATCTAAAACCTCCTCTTCTCTCTTCGCCATATCTTCTCTATACATCTCCTCCACACTCTTCCCGCTACTCCTCTCAAACTCCTCCGTAGTTAACAACCTCTCTGATTCCTCACTATTTTTAATATGCTCTGTGAGATCTTTCAGCAAATCGATTTCTGTGTTTTCGGCGTTGTTTTTGTTTGTGTCCGCTAGAGGGAACCACCGGCGGATGCAGTCGATGAAAGTGAGGAACACTTGTAGGTACGAATGGAGATTCCTCTCGTAGTATCTATCACAGCTTTGGACTAGAACCTGTGAAGAACAAGGGCGTAATTAGAACGTTTAGGTTCAAAATGTCTAAATCCCAAAATGTTCAGATGATATGACATGAGGGGTTTCAAATATGTGACACCAGATGGCAGCACAGTGACGTCAGGTCCAATCGACTGTTGTCATTGGTATCCAATATCAGCAGCTTATGGAATCTGCTGATTGTGCTGCTCTCTGGTGAACCATGTTTTTGAAAACCCTCATACACGGTGATTTTTCATTGGTTTTGAAGCCGAAGGCCACTTCATAGGCATCGTTAGTAAGACCTAATTAGCTAGTCGAAATAAAAATTTAAAAACAAAAAATGTTGTCTAAAACTCGAAAGTAAAATTGTGAGATCAATTAGTAGTACCGCCGCCATACACCATCATACACCGCCCGCCGGCCGGCCGGGGTTATCGACATTACACAGCTGGCGGCCGGCGTATAACTACGTGGTCTCGATCGAAAATCATTTACGCAACTTTTTTATCTTATGACATACAGAAATTTGGATTACATATATGGATAGAGGAATTTATTTACTATACGACATTTTTTTATCCAAAACCAATAAAAAGTCAGCGTGTATAGGTATATGTCGACATTGGGGTAGATAACTGGGTCAAAAAAAATATTCGGTACAGTTCATAAAACATTTTTTTTTAAATCGAATCATAGAAATGTACATTTTTTTATTCTTTTATAATTTTTAGCCACGAAATGACGAGAAACACTTACGTCTTCTACAATACCGTACAGACAGTCGAGTATACTTGCATCGCTGTACTCCATTACCACAGATAATATTTGCAATGCTGACTCGCTGTTCCACGCCTGAAATGAGAGGCACACTTTAAATTGAGGATAGATAGATAGGAGATATTAACTTACAATGTACCAGCTGCAGAGTAACTGCTTGTACATTCTAAGATTTTTCTTTTCTTCCAGACCCGCATGGAAGAACTGTAATATAACATTTCTAAACGCTTCCCTATATCACAGATTACTAATAAGTTACTACGTAACAGATACATCACTTCCCTACAAACGCCAAATACCTACGCTTTATTTAACTAAACTTTCTAGCTGTCAAGCGACGCGAGGAAATATGAGCCTAACTGCTTTGACTCAACGGAGCGTTTTAAGTGCACAGCGGGCGATGACGTCGGCCGTTGTAAGATTACCTTAGGGTTGACTCAATGTTGTAAAATACAAAAATGAACGTGACGCATATTTATGAAAAGAAATTTTATTAAAAAGGATCTATAGATGATTTGACTTTAAAAGTTGTGACGTAATAAGAGCGTGTGATTTTCATAGAAACTTCATTAACTGTGGATGTACCGTACATCGCAATGAGAAACATACGATATTGAGTAATTCTTTATAGCATACTTTCTAGTTCACGTAAATCGTTGTTATATACTTTACTAGAGGAGCTCGGTGGCCCGCACTAGCACTTTCGCATGTAAAGCGGCACCGGGCGTGGTCCGCACTTGGATGGGTGACCACAAGTGGCATAAAAATTGAGCTCCTCTGTGCTTCGGAAGGCACGTATAAGCCATTGGTCCCGGCTGTCATATTGTTTGGCAGTCGTTAAGCTATGTCAGATGCCTTTAGGCAGCTTGAAAAATCTGAAACCAGTGTTGGCCACTTACACACACGAAAAACAACAACACATACTATCTGGATACAGTACATCGATGTTAAACTTACGACGTTCAGTAGGACAATCAAACTTCATACCTACAAAATAATCTGATTGGACGAGACAGTACCAAATCCTATTATATACGACTACCTACTTTTTAACGAAAAAAAAAACACTTACTTTCCTCGTCTTTTGGCAATGTGAAAAACGACAATTCTTTATTGGTTCTTTGATTTTGGCATTGGAATACCGCACAATAATGTCTTGACATTGTTAAATATAACGCTTGTTTATATTGTAAATATAATATAAATATAAGAAGATATTGTAAACAAACAATACGCAGTAAGCAAGTCTCATGCACGCGACTACACAGGCCGGAGTGCGGCGCCCCTTTGCCACTTGGGCGTTAGAAAACACGGCTAGCCGGTAGGTACATTTTGAGCGATCTTGATCGAGTGACGGAGGCCTGCCTATATATAGTATTCGCTCAAATAGTGTGCAGTACACCATTTGTTCTTTGTTAGCGCGGAACAAGAATTTATTGAAATGAAAAAAATATGAATTTTAACAATTATATTAAAAAATTAGGTTACAAAATGATCAAGTATTATAGTATATAGAAAGTATATAATAATATTAAATATTATATATAATCATTTGTTAATTTAGATAAATAAAACAATGGAAAGTAAAATCCTGCAAATCACTTTCAGAGTTAAATTATAAAAGTTTAGCTGTGGAGGGCTGTTTATAAGGAATACGAACTGTACGTACATCAACGTATCAATATTTTACTGCGAGTGTACAGTGCGGCTGGCGTTTTTAACGAGTGGGGCGCCACCTTCTTTGTCGGGCCCCGATAAAGCGTGGCCGTGTTCATCATTTGGGAAAAGAAAGTTTAAAATAATATAGAAGGTTGTGTGTATGTTTAATTGTATATCTTCTTATTTTCGTATCGTTGGCTCAAACAATCAAATTTTTTCCCTCCAGAAAGATGCCACTTTTACACCGCTGTCCGAGGCCTCATAAAGGTCACGTTTAGTAAAGCTGGTGGGGCACGATGGGCAAGAAAGAAGGTGTGACATAGTCTGGTCGCTATGCCCACACTGACACTGTGTTGCGGATTTATCTATGTAACGCCATCGGGCTAAGTTATGCCTGCATCGGCCTACCTGAGCTCGAAGGCGGTTTAGGCTCTTCCATGTGAACCATGGGAGTTCATGACCTGGGTATGTATGTTTATTATATACACATTTAACCAACCTTATTAATTTTTCACATTATTATTATTGGATCCGCACCACGTATCTCGTCAGGTCACAGCTGAAAATCACTGTATTGCTCCCGAGCAATATTACCACTGTGAACTATTTATATTGCAGTAGCACACATAAAATGAAAATTGTACAGGTAAGTAGAATTTTATTTTACATTTGTATTTTTTTCTATGGGTGTTAAAGCAAAAAATAAACGTGAAAACGGGCGTCACACGTGACTGGACTTGACTAAAAAAGCTTACCTTCTTTAGCCTGATCGAGACCTGGTTGGTGAAGTAGTCAGCGTTGTTCCGTATGAGGTCGGCGACGCCGGCGTACGCGCACGCGCTCGCTACGTCCGCGATCGCGCGCAGCCCCGCGAGGTGGAGCATTTCGTATTTACTGCCTGACGAATGGAAAATCGAATAAAAAATTATTCTTTGATTTTTAAGCAATTTAAAAAAGGAGGTGTTTAACAAAAATAAAATGTTGTCTAAATAAAAAATAAAACATACGGGTTGACCGTATGTTTTATTTTTTATTTAGACAATATGTGAAGAAAACCCTGTTCGATCCATCAAGCCTGGGTGGCTTGTGCAGGTTCTATTTATCGGTTTCTCCCATCCCTGACAACGCAAAAAAATCTTTGGCTCCATACAAAATTAAATACCTATCGTTCCAAAATGTATGAAGCTGCAGATTTTTAGGGTTTATACCCAACATTACCTTAATGAATTAGGCAGGGTTTTCTTTACATATTGTATTATATCTTTACCACTTGTTAACCGATTTTGATGTGAATTTTATTTTATTTTAAAGGCTTTAGTAGATCACTTTAGATCCCATATTCATTTGGTAAATAAATTATAGTATGATGACATTATATACGCTCTTGATCGGTCATTTTGGAAATCTTTGGGAGAGGTCTATGACCCGCAGTGGACGTTACGCGACTGAAATGATGATAATGAGAAACCAAAGTTATAATGAGTTAACATATCAAATGAGATATAGAAGAAACACTCTATGACCCTCCATGGATTTTGTTACTAAGTAGAAACTACTTACCAACTCTTTCCAGTAGCAAGCACAAAGTCTTCAACAAATAAGGTTGGTATAGTTCGCCAAGTCTTTTAGCGGCGATGCCAACGCCCTCTGTGAGCAAACAACTGAGCGCCATGTTGGTTTGCGCCTCTTTCAGTGTCGCACAAGTGTTGGGGTCGCGTAGCGGGGGCTGCCGCGGCGTTTGGTAGCTTATGTCGGTGTATCGGGTTTCTGTCGCACCTTCGTATAAATCTGTAGAAGAATTGAATTAAATTCTTTATTTGCTTTACAAGCGTTTTATACAGTATGGTTTTTAAAAAGTAATACCTACATTGACCTTTTCAGGTATAGCAAATGTTAAACGAGTAACAATAAGTAATTTTAACATTTGGTATAGGATCTACTTTACACGATAATGTATGGCAGCACTACATATTTTGCCTCAATTTTTTTTGTTTATAGAAACTTAAATACATCGTTATATACTTATATAGAGCAGTACATATACCTTGTGAATATACTCATGTTTTTTTATTATTTTATTAATACCTATTTAGTTTTTGTTTTCGTTATATTCATTGCGAACCCCCCCCCCCCCACACACACTCACGCACACACACACACATATATATTATGTAAGTACCGCCGACTTTAATGTAATTTGGATGGGGTGATTTTGCGCTTGATTGTGCTCCCACCGTTCGATGGCTGTAAAAGACAAAGTGAGTTGAGATAATTCTTACCAGGAACATATTCTTTGTGCCAAGCGCGTGGGTTGTACACCGTCACGTCGAGCGTGTCCTGTACAGTGGGCGGAGCGTCACTGGTGGCGACCTCTAGCGGCAGGTACCATATGTCTGACGCTATGTAGGTGTCTAGCATGCGGCGGGACAGACTCTCCGATGAGTTTTCACCTGTACATAATAAAGATGCGTGGTAAGTTTTAATGGTATGCAGAAGCAAGCTCATTATCAGGTCTTTTTGTCTTCACTGCAGAAGCACGAACCTCTCTGTTCTACCAGAGCTATACTTGGCCAGAGCAGCCAGAGGGCTCGGTCTACACTCTCCTCGCTGGCTAGACGGGTTGGAGAGATTCTCATTGATGTTTATATGCTTTGTTTAGCTTGTATTCCCTAAGTCGCCTTCTTCACCATCCACGGGAGGATTTAGAGTGGCCCTATTCTACTCTGCCGGAATCCACACAGCAGGCAGGAGCAAGCTCAGATTTATTCGAATTAAGGAAATTTGAATTTGACCCACTTAGGGGCCGTTCAGAGCGCAGAATATCAAATTTGCAAATCCCTTTTATTGCTTTTCCCGATCCGTTTTAACATGCCACATTTGACTTGTCCTATCGCTATGACTTGGCAAATAAACTTTGATTTGATTTTGATTTGACGTAATACGTGGATATCCGACAGTGAATTTTCTAACTGAAGACCTTGGATTTTCTAAGACAATCCCAAAATGAGCAAAATTTTTTGTCGACATTTGTGGTTAAAGGGTTTAGAGTCCACTCTCTGTCTACCCCCATGGGAAACAGGCGTGAAAATATGTATAAGTAAGAGTCCACTGACCACCGATCATCCAGTTCATGACGCAGGCGTGCTCGCAGCCCCGCTGCAGCAAGAACAGCTCTAACAACCGATCCAGCACCAGGTCAGCGCACTCCGCGCGGGCCAGTGACGTGCAGATGTGTTGCAGCGCGCGCTCGCACGGCGGCGTGTCGGCGTGCCGCAGGCGGCGCCACGGGGCGGCGGTAGGGGGCGGGGCCGTTACGTCTGCGATAAGTAAGTCTTGTTGTTTGTTTGTTTTCCGTGTGTGTGAGTAACACTAGTGTCAGATGTTTCAGGCTAATCGATATTAATCGCGGTAATTACCGTAATAAGGGTCAGTTCAGACTGAGACGCGACGCGACACGACGTGGTACGCACTTTAAAGAAAAATAGAACTTGTTTTCTACTCAAAAAGAAATTTCAGTATTACGTACAACGCCGCGCTACAACGCGCTGCATAGCGCAGCTCGGCGCAGTGAAATTGGTATCTTGTTTGCAGTAAACAAGTTCTGTTTTTCTTCATAAAAGCGCCCCACGTCTCGTCGCGTCACGTCTTAATCTGAGCTGACCGTAACAGTAATTTTTCAGGCTACCTAAAGACATCTGACATTGCTTGATAACTGCCGTACAATAAAAGCCGCGACCAACAGCTTTTTCGTGCCTTCCGAAGCACGGAGGAGCTCAAGAAAAAAATGGTTAATAATTGTAACTTGTCCCTTTACATTTGGAATTAAAAAAAAAAACTAACGTAAGACGCGGACATTAATAAGATAAGTTAACGGCTTACTCACGTATAGAGTCAGCGACTAACAGACATGTTTCGACCTCATCCGGATATCTTCATCAGATCGACATTAGTGTTCCGCGAGCCCGTGCGGTGTACGAGCCTGCAGTCACATTCGCCCTGATGAAGATCTCCGGATGAGGTCGAAACATGTCGGCCAGTAGCTGTCTCTATACGTTTCCCGTTAACTTATATTAATAACATTTAGAATTCTAGAAAAACGGGTATTTCTGTACTTGAATTCCGTAGCTTCTATGACTATTGACCGATCGTCATGAATGCAGATGTGTTAAAAGCAGACGAGAAGTGCATTCGTAAAATTTTGTATAATATTCATTTTCTATGCTCGATTCTTGCAGACACTGCCCTGCGAATCTTTAGTCACCAACAGTCCGATTGGGTCGCTTTAACTCAGACGAATCTTAACCCTTTTTGCCAACATTTTCTTGATCTAACGGAGTTTGGGAAAAAGAGGTTAATAAATAATTAATGGATACATAGGGACAAATTACAGTGATTGAGCTAGCCCCAACGTAAGTTTGAGATTTGTGTTATGGGATACTAACTCAACTAAAATATTGTATATATTTTATAACAAATACATATACAATAGATAAACATCCAAGACCCAGGATAATTTGAAAAAGGCAATTTTCCAACTTGCCCTTACCGAGGATCGAACCCAGGTCCTCTGGGTGGCGGACTAGCATGATGACCACTACGCCACGGAGGTTGTCAAATTTCGGAGGTTAATGTCCTACTTCAAGGCAAATATCCCCCATTTTTTTCTTATTTAGACCAACGTGGAAGAAATTAAGAGCATGCGCATTTGTGGATCTTACCTCTGACAGAGTGCTGCGTCATCAGCGTCAAGTCCGTCTGCACACTGGCGGCCTCTAGCAACGCACTGCACAAGCACTCCATGTTACTGTGGACACTCAAGGCTGTGGTCAGCCTTTGCGGCCGAGACGCGTCGCACATCACCTGAATGTAGCCGTGGAGGAGGTTTAGGGCAGATAGCTTTCTGTTTGAATCTGGAAGCAAGGAATTTCGTTTAACAAAAGTGGAGCCCTCATCCATACATACAATCCCTCATATTCATAAAAAATAACTATCGTTCTATAAACGTATTTTAGTTAAAACATATTTTGTCCCTTTCCCTCTTTTCAATATTTGACATTAAAAGAACGAGACAAAACATATTTTAACTAATAGAGGTTTAGCAAACGTTTGTTATTTTTTATTAATAAGGGGGATATAATATAATTTTTCAAAACTACCCCCCCACTATTTGATAACATTTCAAAAACACAATTTCACAATTGAAATTGATAAAATTTCTTGTCACACAGCCCGTCCATTGCCTTGTGTTAGTCCGGCCATGCCTACCCATCGTCATACAAACATTATTATTTCTTTTCCTTGTAACTAGATGGCGCTTTAAGGTAAAAATTAAAGCATAAAAATCTTTTATAACTATAATTTAAATAAAGTAGTGCTCTAATTAGTTAAATAAGACTTATATGAAATGCAATATATTTTTAAAAAGTATATTCAACACTTTCTTCGTCATCTTTTTGGCTAGTCGTGTGTGCTGCCATCTCTGAGAGGCCGCCCTGCAACTCCCGTTTTGCGTGCTTACGGGCTCTCCAATCGTTTCTATGGCGTTGGGTATCTGTTACGTTAGTAATTATATTATCTTTGGTCCGGCGTACCAAAGTAAGCGTTGACAGCGTTGGTACAGTATTCTGACATTGCTGCGTATTGAGTATATATGTTATTTATTCATATAACTTACCAATATTGTTCATAATCCTCGGCAGACCATTTAACATAGTGATCAGGTTGTCACACAGCCCGTCCATTGCCTTGTGTTTGTCCGGGGTACCAAAGTAAGCATTGACAGCATTGGTGCAGTATTCTGACACGGCTGGGTACTCGTCTTTGGCGAGACATATGAGGATGTCCAGCACTATGGGCACCGATGGCTGCATGGTTCTACAAGGTATTAAATACTCTTATTTACAGGGTTTTAGTTAGTAAAATTACCACTTCCTATTATGAAATCGAAAGACAAAAAGTGATACTAAAGATTTTGGTCGAACTACCCCTTAGACTAGGATTTTACAGTTTTTAGGGTTACATACCCAAAGGGTCGTTCGTCTATCACCAGGCTGTATCTCATGAACCATTATAGTTAGACAGTTGATTTACTGTATTTAAGTAATTCTACGAAATACAAAGAGTCCCACATGTTAGCTTTTCTAAGATCTCCCGATATTTTACAAATACTGGCAACTCAAAATGGTAACACCGGCCTCGCTGTCAAGTTTCAAGTTTGACATCAGGAGAAATGTCGCCTTTTCAGCTTGAAGCGAAATGATTTGGAAAAGAGTGTTTATGTGTAATTAATGCAGTTTATACAAGATTTAAAGAGCTCCCCGGTTTTATTTAGAAGTGATACTCGTACCCAGGCGATCAGGATATGGTAACAAGTAGGTCGAACTGTGGGTGTACAATACAAATCCCAGTAACTTCTTCTGAATAAAAAACAACGCAACCGAAATAAACAAAGCAGTATCCATATACTGCTTTGTTTATTTCGGTTGCTTTGCTAGCCTACTGATACAGGTTTTTTGGTTCGAACTGCACAAATAATACAGAAATACCTATATCTAGTTCTATCTTTGTACAACGCCATCTATTTTAATAGAGAGCAACTAATGCCGCTTATACAGTGGGTATAAGGGTGAATGTACATACGTGTGGCACTCAGTGAGCACTCTCTGGCAGAACACAGCCAGTTCCTTCCTCACCCGGCAGTGCTCGTGAGTCCGAAGGGGGGCCAAACTTCGGGTTATGAGGGTCAGTTTGTCCCCCGCCATCGCATACCACTCTGGTGACCGCTTTGGCACATCTTTGGGAGTATCTGTAATTGTTTCTGATTAAGTTTTTGCTTTAAATCTATTTTCAGGCGACAAGCTTCAGAATATGGACAATCAAGCTGTAAGGCAAATCATATAAAAATAACTAAATATTATGAACCTTGTTGTACTATTTTAAAAGTTCAATGTAAAGTTCAATTTTATCAATCATTTTGGTTTTCATTAAGATATAAGCTTTACTAGATAAAATAATTAATATCATTGTATATGATCGATCATAAATCAAAAATATTATTTAAAACTGAGTAATTAACAAATAAAATAACGTTACATACATACTTAGTTACCAAAACGAAAACATTAAGCCGCATGTATTCGGTGATATTCCACTACCATAGTAAAACAAGTTAAATAAATAATCAGATAATAACAGAAATAAGTTTACTTGCTGTAAAAATGTGTTGCAATAAAACTATACACTCTTATTTATAAAAATTTGCTAATACCATTTTAGTTAAAATATATGTTTTGTCCTATTTCTATTTTTAACTCCCGGCAAAAAGAGGGGTGTTATAAGTTTGAAGCTAATGTCTGTGGCATCGTAGCTCTCCAACGGATGGACCGATTATGATGCGATTTTTTAAAGCAAGTAACCTTACAGTGGTTCTTAGCTATATTTGTTGAAAATCGGTTCGGTCGTTTAAAAGTTATTGGGATTAACACTTAAAAGTCGGGGTTTTATAATTTACCTGGCAAATAATAGATGGCGCTTCGGATATCAATTCCATTTAACATCGATTGTGATATGTAGTTCCTCCAGTCATCACTAGATGGTGTCGGAGGTTATTTTTTTTAAATTTGCCGTGCGAATAATCTCATAACAGAACGAGATAAAACATATTTTTACTAAAACAAGTTTAGCAAATGTTTAATCTTTTTAATAACAGGGAAGCTTATAAAGTACTTGTACATTTCTTACCATAAAAAGCATCTAGTACCCATCTAAACGTAATTAAATCTCTAAAATTACTAATTACCCTTACTGCTTACTTCTGTATCAGTCAACATGGCCTTCTCTCGCACCATTTTGGCTATGTCCTCGGCGGTTATGTCTGTTTTCTTTTTGAGGTGCTTGTCGTGCATCACCATGCATAGGATGCGATGGATCGCGTCTATGGAAGCCTGAAATATATTGCTATTGGCTAGATCTACATTGCTATGCGATCTAAGTTTAGAGAAAATATAAGCGATATAAGCTTAGTCATCATCCGAGCGTATCTTCCCGGTTGCATCTTCAGCAGTAATGCTTAAGACTCATGAAGTATGCAGGCAAGGACTCTTTCTGAACTTCAGAGCCGAAGGTCGGCTACCGAACCAAGGAGATTTAAAGAGGTTACTGGTTTTTAGACAGAGCGACTGCTGTCTGACCTCCGTAACCCAAAGGGTTAACGAGAACCGATCCTTAGGTAGTTTGATAATCAAACGCTAGATGGCGTTCGGGACCTACAGTTTATACGTGCCTTCCAAAACATAGAACCATCTTTCTTTTCGGATAATCAGGTGATTCAAGCCTGCTATCCTAACCAGACTGGAAACAACTTTTCAAGTATTGGTATAACTGGTCACCGAGCGAACCGGACGAAATCGGTAGATTTTAGCTTTTGCACTTAAATAATATTTTTTAATAATTGGCCAAGTGCGTGTCGGGTCACGCGCAGTGTAGGGTTCCGTAGTTCCGAATGCCAAATTTGAGTTTATGCCACTAAAAACGTTTAAAAACTAATTATCTATTGAATTTGTATGAAATTTCTTTTTCCGAGTACATTTTATAAGTTGATCGCCTATAACTTTTTAATTTGTATACCCTACTTAGCTCTGATAGTTTTCCTTCAAACTACATTATATATACTATAGCTGTGAATTTCTTTACGTGGCCATATATAACCGTTTAGCAGATAGAGGGGGACACTTGCCTCCAACAAAATTTTTCACTTTAAACCCAAATAATTCAGAAACGAATCCCTAAATCCAAAAATGGTGTTAACAAGCTCACAATGTTTTTGAAAGACCTATTCAACGACACCCCACACAATGTGTTTGTCGAGAAAAAAAATATTGACTACCTCTTTATTTGTATGGCAGCTAAAGTAAAAAAAAAAAAAAATTTTCCAGATTTTATTTTTCGACTTTTTTGCCATTGATTAATATACATATCCATGCCAAATTACAGCTTTCTAGTACTTGTAGTTTCTGAGTAGAACCGCGGACAGACAGACAGACAGACCGACAGACAGACATAGCGAAACTATAAGGGTTCCTTGTTTACTACGGAACCCTAAAAATGACCTCCAATAAGAGATAAAATCCTACATTGATTAAAAATGTTGACTGTGACTTTGAGGTAAAATAGTAGAAAAATGTATCACGAAGTTTGTATATCATATATGTATGTATATAGTACGTTTCCTTATTTGTGTTTGTCTGTCTTACCACGACCACCGCATGTCCTGGGTTGTTGGTACAGGTGGCGACGTCCTGCAATGCCGCCAACACTCCCGGCAGAATGCTGGACAGCATTTCCACCACAGTCTTCTCTAGGGTGGCGTCGGTCAGATGATACTGTTTGTTTGTGAGCTGCGCGTGAGTGGACGTGTGCGCCGTGAGACAGTCTATAGCTGATAACCTAGAAGAGAAGGGACAAATTATAATATATTTTTGAATTTTTATATTTATTTTTTATATATCATGCTGGTCTGGGAGAAAAAAAAAAAAACTTAGAATGTACCAGCTGCTTCTCTTCCCACGCAGATCGTAAAAGCCGATCGAGGGAATGGGCAAAAAAAATGCAAATCATGTTTACAGGCGATGCGGCTAGCAACCCATCACTGTATTGATTGCTTTTCCATCTACTCGCCCACCATGACGCTAAAAGTGGCTTTTGGGTCTTGCGGCCCTGGGCTCTGCATAGAACCGCAAGACCCAAAATGCTCTGTCTGCCCCATTAAGGATAAAGACGTGATAGTATGTATGTATGTATGTATTTTTATATACAACGTGGAGTGGACATACCCGTAATATATCGAACCACGGGTTACACTTGACCACTATCTATAGTATAATAAAATTAAAATAATTATTAAAAAACTAAAAAAAACGGCGTTTCTATAAAAAAGTGTGCCCGGGCAAGGAATGTCGATGTTTTTGTTTTTTGACTATGGAATGGCAATAATTATTTTTCATATTTCGACATATATTTCTTGGGGAAAGTTATTCAATATCATGGACTGAATTAGATTATTGATATTTCTGTAGCGTCAAGTCAAGTTTAGTGTGGTGCCCCTAACCAAAGATAATATAATTACTAACGTAACAGATATCCAACGCCATAGAAACGATTGGAGAGGCCGTAAGCACGCAAAACTGGAGTTGCGGAGCGGCCTCTCAGAGATGGCAGCACACACGACTAGCCAAAAAGGTGACGAAGAAAGTGTTGAATATACTTTTAAAAAATATATTGCTTTTCACATAAGTCTTATTTAACTAATTAGAGTACTACTTTATTTAAATAATAGTTTAAAAAGATTTTTGTGTTTTAATTCTTACCTTAAAGCGCCATCTAGTTACAAGGAAAAGAAATAATAATGTTTATATGACGATGAAGATACGAAGGGTAGGCATGCCGTAACGCAGATCGTTCCGTACGGAACACGCAACTATACAGTACGGATCTCCCGCACAGCTGCGAAACCCGCCTTAGGGTTGGGAGTTTGGGACTCATTTGGCAGGACGACATAGCACTTGTCTATCCTTTTCTGTCACTCGGAACCGTCATTCTCGACAGAAAAGGATAGCAGCATGCGAATGTTTCGTTCCGTGCTGACAAATGAGTTTTACTAACTCTTACACTTACTCCCCCAAAATACCTCTATATTAACAAACAAATGAGGGTATTTAACATGTTTTTTACTTCTATTAATAATATGTAATTAGATATTTGTTATTATTTAATAAATATATTAAAGATTTCTTGTACACTAGAAAAACCAGACACAAAACAGAAAAATAAGACTTGACTTTACCTTAGAGCCCTCAGTTTTTCCAGCTTGGCAAGGTGGACGGCCACAAATATGGCCTGTGCCAGCAACGGCACCTGCGTCTTCAGCATTCTGTCTCTGAACCGCTTCTCTAAGTTTAACATGAGCACTGTGAGAGCTCTCATCACACTGTGCTTCAGCTCTTCTGGGACTTCAGCAACTAGACAATACTTACTATTGAAAACTTGTGATGACCATAAATAATAAATAAATAAATATATAGGGACAAATACATATACAGAAAAACATCTAAAGACAATTTGAAAAAGGCCATTTTCCAACTTGCTCTGACCCGGGATAGAGACTTCGGTTCATATAGTCTAGATTGTTGATTGTCATAGTTGAAACGACGTCTCATATGCTCATACCCGGAACTTCTGGGTGGCGGACATGCATGGTGACCATGTTTGAGGGGAGCCTGTATGAGCAGGGCTATGAAAGAATTTCAGTACCTATGTACAGTTTTCAATACATGATTTTTTATGTTTGATTGACAGAAGACATGTTAAGCTGTTGGTCCTGGATGTCATCATTGGTATGGCAGTCGTCAAGCTATGTCAGATGCCTTTAGGTAACTTGAAAATGTGACACCAGTAGTGACCACTTGCATTCGAAAAAACCAAAATCTGAAGTACCATATTTTTTATCTTCTTCTTAGCGAGTCGGAAAGGGCGAATACATATTGTTATATATGTAAATGTCACTAGCCAAGTTTAGGTCTTCTTTGTACGGGGGTTGGGCAGTTGGGACATGGTTTGAACAGCTCCACAGTCACAATGATTGTTGGTTGGAAAACCCAACTTTACCAACATAACTAACATTAACTTTTAAAAAAAAGCTTTATTAAACTTACTCATACCATGTGGTTTCCGGCAGAGTAGAATAGGACTACTCTAAGTCCTCCCGTGGATGTCGTAGAAGGCGACTTAGGGAATACAAGCTAAACAATTGAAGCTTATAAACATCAACGAGATCTCTCCAACCCGTCTGGCCAGCGAGGAGAGTGTAGGCCAAGTCCTCTGGCTGCTCTAGCCAATGGCTCCTGCAGTGGAGACTAAAAGACCTGATGATGATGATGATACTTACTCATGCCAGGCTTGGAATTGTCGAACACCAGATGCAACAGCCCTGTCTCGATCTTCATGCACATCTCGAAGCTGTTTACCGTGACCCTCTCCAACACCACCCGCATGGCGTCTATCAAACGCCATTGCAATTCGTATTTTTTTCTAAAGAAAGATCAAATGAAAGTTATTAGATGCAGTCAGCAGGAGCGAAGGTACACTTATTTCTTACTTCCCTCGAGGACAATTTTCCGCAATTAGGCCAAATTTCGAGAATTTGTCCCGTTTTGCGTGGGGAGTTGACGCTGGCCTCAGTTTCTGACTTCGTGAAGATACCACATACCAAAGATACTCAATTTCTTTTATGAATGATCCTAATATATATGTCACAGTTAGAATGTATAACAATATGTTTGACAAAACCTCCAGCTTTTTAGCATTAAAGCTCAGTTTTGTAAAACAGCTGCAAATTGTTCAACTAGATTGTCCAATGTGTGTATTGTATTGTAAATTCTTTATTGTACATAAAAAGACAATTGAAATACAGATGAAACATTAACACAATGTAAGATTGTAGATTTTAGTTTGAAATTCTGCCACTTGTGGTGCTTTTTATTTTATGAACAAATTATACTTAGTTCTATAGAAAGGAGTGGAAGAGGCTGGAGGAGGCCTTTGCCGAAGGGCAATCAGACTTACAGAAAAAGAGGAAAACCGATATAATAGAATAGCGAGAACACTAGTCTGAAAAATAAGGCTATAATATATACTTAGTTCATCTTCACACTCCGCTAGTATTAACTTGCTTAATGTTGTGTATAGTATGTGTAGTGTTTGCTTCTCAATCAATGGATATATATGTGGTAAGTGATGTGGTTTGTTTACTCGTAGTTGTGGCAGGGGTGAAGAAGGTTTGGTTATTGTTTAAGGGATGTAATCTTATTCCGGTCGCATCCTCAACAGTAATGCTTCAGAGCCAGGGGTTCACTACTTAACTTAGGTGATATGACAAGGTTACTGGCTTCTACACAGAGCAACAGCCGTCTGACCTCCATAACTTAAAGGGTAGACCAGAACTAACCCTTTGACCGGTTTAAAGATATGCTAGATGGCATTTGGGACTCGCAGTTTATATGTGCCTTCCCAAATACAGATTCATCTTTCTTTTCGGATATTCAGGTGATTCTAGCCTGCAGTATCCTAACCAGACTGGAAATAAATTTTTACAAAGTATGCTTCTCAATGGGATTTAAACCTACCCATGAATCACAAGGCTTGACTACCTACTGAACCATAGAGGTAGTTGTTTTTTAACCAAAAACTCTATTAACATACGAGTCCCCAATAAAATTTCTGAAATTGATATAGAAAACACAACTTGGACTTTCTGTTTTGTGCACTTATATCTGTATTAATTAAATGAAACATTTGTTGTGTATACAATAATATGTGTTATGTTAGCTTTTGTTCCCACAGCAATATTTTAACTAATTTCTTATAGGAAGCTGACATCAGGTGGGGGTATGTACCTAATTTAAAAACCTTGCTGATTTCCTAATTTATTTACCTTCAAACTAAAAATATATGAAGGGTATTAATAAAATTAAATCCAATAGTAGCAGATCGTAATTAAAAAGGGTAGAAATTAACTTACTCAATTTCTGTAGATTTTATGTGAGTGATGAAAGGAAACAGCAAGTACTGCTGTAGCTCCTGAACGACCTCCTTCTTCAGGTCCGACACCCTGGACGTGAAGGCTGCTATGCTCTCCGGTGAGGGACATACCATCACCACATCACACACTGGTTTTATGCGCGAAAATGCTTCCTTTATATCGGCGTTCATGTTGGTCTTTTTATCCTGTTTCTTCAAAATATATCTAATTTACGCAGTTTTTATACACTTATAGAGTAGAGGGCAATATTACGACATTAAAATACATTGTTACTGATAGATAATAGACACAAATTAATCACATACTAAAAATGCAAGCAAATTAAAAATTGCAGTTTGGGCTTGCAAAAATGCAGAAATTTGTTTGACACTGACAGTTGACACCAAAGTTCCTATGTAGTCTGTGAATTTGACTGATTGAAGTTGACAGGTTGGTTGGCACTGTGCGCGTATAGTACCACAAAGTACTTTATACTAGCGTAAATAGTACATACAATTCCATGGGTAACTCGCAAAAAATTTAGGATTATCCATTTTTACCCGACTTAAAAAAAGGAGGAGGTTATCAATTCCTCCGAATCTTTTTAGGGATCCGTACCTCAAAAGGAAAAAACGGAACCCTTATAGGATCACTTTGTTGTCCGTCTGTCCGTCCGTCCGTCCGTCTGTCAAGACCCTTTTTCTCAGGAACGCGTGGAGGTATGAAGCTGAAATTTATATCAATTACTCAGGTCTACTGTCCCTTGAAGCTGTGAAAAAATCAAACTTCTAAGCCAACGCAATCAAAAGATACAGCCGTTTATGCCGCAAATTTTCGACACTTGCAAGGGAATCAAAACCTACAGGGTGCTTCCCGTGAACTCAGAATCTTGAAATTTGGTACGAAGCAACGTCTTATAGCATAGATAAAGGAAAAATTACGAAAACCATAAATTTTTAGTTACATCACATAATATATATTTTTTTAATAATTTTAAACTTACTACCCATTTCCTCATAAACGCGTAGAGGTATTAAATTGAAATTCATACCAAATTCTCGTTTGTACGAAACCCTCGGTGCGCGAGTCCGACTCGCACTTGGCCGGTTTTTTTTATTCATTGATTACTCGGACGGGTGGACCGATTTGGATTTTTTTTGTTTGAATGGTTACTTCGCAGGTGTTCCCATAGAATTACTTGTGTAGTTGTGTAATTTGAGATTGAAGTCGATTTTTAGGGTTTCGTATATATATCGTATATATCCCGTTTCAGAATTCCGAATCGGGATTCCGAATCGGAATATGTATGTGGCCGGTCTGGTCTGTGCGTTCGGAATCCCGTATGGAAAAAAACCGTTCCGAATGCACGTCTTCCATACATTTTGTATGGGTCGCATGTCGCATCACAAATTCGGGAATTCCGTACGGAACGCGCTCAGTGAGCGTCGCATGACCGTAGCGAGTAGAGGTGATGTACCTATTTCGAAACTTCTGCGTACGTTTAAATTCCCGCGCAATGTCTGACATACATCACATACAGCATCTCATCTAATCCGTAGAAGCTTATAAGTAGTGGCACGTAAGTTGTTAAGCGCTGAGTGAAGTGTAGAGGGGATACTGCGCACGGGTCTGTACCTGTGCGCAGTATCCCTTCTACAATTTGACTATGACTTTTTAATAACAATTGCATTTTTGCTATATCTTGATAAAAAATATATTTTTAGCTTCGTATTGACGAGTTCTTCGAACTCCCATCAACCTATTAAAACATTTTCCATAAAATAGTATGCCGGGTATTTATTGTATGGGAAAAAATGAATTGACAGGTCTAAAGTTTCAATTTTTGAAATGGCAATTGTTTGAAGATCTAATCATATGTCCTGCCACGGCCTGCAATGGCCTGCCACGCCATTTCCTTAAGGTCTCTCTCTATCATGTTTATCTTTATGATTAGTGTTCCATAAACATGGGTAAGCCTCTACGGATATGATAAGATGTTTTGTGTCAGATATTGCGCGGGAAATTAAACGTACGCAAAAGTTTCAAAATACAACACGTCTACTCGCTACGGTCATGCGACGCACACTAAGCGCATTCCGTACGGGATTTCCGAATGTGTGATGCGTCATGCGACCCAAACAAAATGTATGGAAGATGTGCATTCGGAACGGTTTTTTGCCGTGCGGGATACCGAACGCACAAACCTTCATTCGAAATTCCGAATGGAAATAAAAACCGTACGGAATACTGCCGTATGTGTGTGATACAGTACACTCATTGATTTGTATGGATTTGCTGCGTTCGGAATTCCGTATGTATGTGGCCAGCCTTAGGCCAGCCACATACATGCGGAATTCCGAACGTCTACTACCCTACCCTACCACACATACGGTTTTTTTCGTACGGAATGAAGCGTCTCAGTCGAGAGCCGCCAGCTATCGAGCGCAGACGTTCTAGTAGCGGGCGGAAATATGAAATTTGACTATGATTTTTTAATTTGACTATGATTTTTTAATAGTGAATGCATTTTTGCTAAATATTGTTTAAAAAAATATGTTTATCTTCGTATTGACGAGTTTTTCGAACCCCCATCAATTTATTATAACATTTCTCACAAAATAGTATGCTAGGTATTTAATGTATGGGAATACATGAGTTGAAAGGTCTAAATTATTAATTTTTTAAATGGCAAATGTTTCAAGACCTAGTTATTATGTCCTGCCATGGCCTGAAATTGTCTGCCATGCCATTTCCATAAGGTCTCTGTCGTGGTAACCTTGATTATTAGTGTTCTATAAACATGGGTAAGCCTCTACGGATATGATGAGATGTTGTATGTCAGACATAGCACGGGAAATTAAACGTACGCAGAAGTTTCAAAATACAACACGTCTACTCGCTACGGTCATGCGACGCACACTAAGCGCATTCCGTACGGGATTTCCGAATGTGTGATGCGACCCAAACAAAATGTATGGAAGATGTGCATTCGGAACGGTTTTTTGCCGTGCGGGATACCGAACGCACAAACCTTCATTCGGAATTCCGAATGGAAATAAAAACCGTACGGAATACTGCCGTATGTGTGTGATACAGTACACTCATTGATTTGTATGGATTTGCTGCGTTCGGAATCCTGATTCGGAATTCCGAATCAGGATTCTGAAACAAAATTCCGTATGTATGTTGCCGGCCTGAGGTTTTGGCCTAAACTCTGCCAAAACCGAAACCGAACTTTCGGTCGGACACTACAAAAAACCTTTATTTACTAGCTGAAGCCCGCCACTTAGTTCACGTGAACTTTATGACTTTAGAAAATGCTCATTAGGTTGAACAACTTTTGCTAAGGCTTCATATTTAGGGTTCCGTACCCAAAGGGTAAAAACGGGACTAAGAATACTAAGACTTCGCTGTCCGTCCATCCGTCTGTCCGTCTGTCTGTCACCAGGCTGTATCTCAAGAACCGCGATAGCTATACAGTTGACACTTTCACAAATTATGTATTTCTGTTGCCGCTATAATAACACACGCAATACACATGTATGTATGCCACCCGCAGGCATGGGTATTGACTATGTATTGCTTATATGTATTGCTACTTCACGGAATGCCAGAAAGTTAAACCGGCATATTGGTTCACCAACACCTGGCATGCCATTTACAGGCATGTGTATCACGGGCTTACATTTAGAAAAAGAATTGTCAAAGTCAGATGTTCAAGTCCTGTCATTTATTAATACTTAGTGAAGAATGAGAAAAATAATTCAATTAAACTAAAATATGTTTTCACATTTGATAAGTTAACAATAATTTGCCAAAATGTTCTCCCTTGGAGGGCAGCGGGTCTTACATAAGTGCCTCAAGATTTTGAGGTTAACTGTTGTCGACTTCTGCAACATGCCAGATTTGCAGAACTTAAACCTAGTTAGGACTGTGGAGAAGGTTATAGATAACAAGACGAGCATCTTCATCGAGAGCCCCATCCATGTGAGAGTGCAGCCTATCGACGTAAACGACGCGTCAGCTCATAACAAACTTATTATGACCCTGTACAGTCAGGGGAAGGAAACCAGCGATTTTCAAGTCAAACAGACCTCCAAACGCCTGGAGCTGCTCAACAAGAACATCTCGTCCGACCGCAACGACGTTTGTTTGATAAGAGTGCCGTATCACCTAAACGTGCAGGTAACTACAACAGATAAAGCTTCCGTGCATTTAACGAAGTTAGAAGGCGACGAATTTGTCGTTAAAACAGATAAAGGGCTAGTCAAAGTGGCAGATATCAAAGCTCAGACTATAAAGGTAGAGAGTGCAGAGGGGGAGCTCCATACTGGTGGGAGACTGCAAGCAAGTACCATAGACTTGAAGACGGGCCTTACCTCAGGCATCAGCTGTAACAATATACTGGCTCACAACTTCAATGTCACCACCCATGCAGGCCCCATTGGTGTGAAATCATGTTACTGTGACAAATCTCACTTTACAACTTTAATGGGAAACATTAACCTAGATCATTTACATAGATGTGTGCTGATAGATGTGATACAGCAAGGAAATTTACACATCACTGGCTTCTCGGGCAGCTTGCAGGCTTCGTTAAAAAGTGGAGAGGTTTACATGCATGCTGCGCAACTTAAACACAAAAGCAGTATTTTTATTCATGAGAAAGGAAAAGTGGAACTTCTTATACACGACATACTGAAAAACTTACCTGCAACAAATTTGATTGCTGATAAAATCAAAGTGGACGATAAGATACTGAAGTTGGGGAGATTCATGGATGACTCCCATCCACAGAGGTTTAGGTTCGAAGGAGAACCGCAAAATGAGTTGCATATAGTATGTAAGAATGGCTCTATAGAGTTGAAGGAGACAAGCCTGCCGTTTATCATATAAATAACTCTTTGATAGTTTTAGATGATATTGTATTGTTTATGTATATGAGAATGTTTTTAAATAAACTTAATGATTTATAAAATACATGTATTGAGAAGTTAACTGTTTGCTGATTGTAGAACTACTTAACTCATAATGAGGCTATTATAATGTTAAAGTGGTTGTATTCTAGGCCGGTTCTTAAAGCCAAAGAATCATGATAAATGAGTCAGAAAGATATGTTTCTAAAGGAAAGTAAATGAACTTAATTCACATTTGAACTTGGGTTTTTGGAGAGGACTTTGAGATAAATTGTAATTGATATGCCATAACTGTCTACAAATCAAGGGTTAACTTTATAACCCAAAAATAGTAAACACTGACAGACAAGAAAGAAAGTAAATTATATTGCTGGAGATTTCAAAGTAATTTCTGTGTAATGTTTTATATCAAGTACTAAAGTAGGTAAGATTTTATCTTGTGAAAATACCCAGAAAGTCATCATCATCATCAGGTATTTTTATCTCCAATGCAGGAGCATGATCCTCCCTGTACTAGATGAGCTGATCAGCCAGAGGACTTGGCCTACACTCTCCATGCTAGCCACACGGGTTGGAGAGGTCTCAGTCTCACTGATGTTTAGATATATAGCTTTGATTAGCTTGTATTTCCTAAGTCGCCGTCTACGACATACACAGGAGGACTTAAGAGTTACAGCCCTACTCTTAAAGCCTAAGAATACATAGCAACTTTTATCATTGGAGAAAAATAGGAGGGTTATCAATGGTTGTTTGTTTTTTTATGTTTGTTTCTTCAGAGGTCCATTTATTAATTAATTTAAAAAAATCGTTTTGTGTTTAAAAGGATATTGTTCCAGATTGGTCCCATATTTTTTTTATCAAAATCGGTTTTATAGCATGGTTTTTAAGCCAAAGCAACTGGAAAAATATATCATCTTGTTTACTTATGACGAAATATTGTTTTCCCGATAAATTGGTTTGGCGCGTATTTAGCTTTTTGTGATTATCACTGGCATTGAAGTCTGTTTTTGTTTTGAAAAATATGATAATCACTTATTGATTATCATATTTTCAGACCTATTATATTATTACATATTAGGTACTTAAAATTACATACATATTATTAAATTAGCTAGCTAATTATGTTCATACAACTTGTTTATTTCAAAATTGTGATAGTCAATCATTATCTTGTCTTCCTTGATCCATAATGGATAGCAACTTAATAGAAAGGATCGTTAATTGTCAACATAGATAAATTGATTGTAGAATGTTGTTAATTGCTAAACATATGAGTATAAATAGAGTGTATTTATGTGATTATTTATATGTATAACTTTTATTTGTAGAGAGTTTAAAATCATTGTACCTATATACATTTTTATTAATTTTCGTTGCATTTATTTGATGTATTTGTAGATCTGGCACTTAAGATTCTTTCGAATAAATGAAACTTTTGGACCATGTGTAACTCTTACGTAGTATTTGAATTCTCTTTGACATAACAATAACTACTGCCATGCCCACAGAACAACATTACCCTGACCGGGTCATGCCATACTTAATTTAATTTCCATTAATGTATTTTGTAGTTCTCATTTAAATCTTACTACAGTAGTAAATAAATTTTAGTTCCTATATGTCAGTTTATTTTTGCTTTTGTGATAACTATATTTCCTTTTTGCTAGTCCCTTTTTGTAGGTATACTTAACTAGAGTTTTACAGTGTTATCTAATGATGTTATTAGAAATATCACTTGTATTTTAAATTGATTGTTGATAATTAAACTTCCATTATGAAGGATATCTTAGTATTTTTTATACCCTTTTGATTGTATTTTTCCCACTTTCCCTTTATTGCAAATGTGCTAATTAAAAGTACTTCCTATTATTTGTTTATTTTTAAATAGGCAGCCGTTAATTGGGTGCAAAGATGAGCGGCTGCGGCGGGTGTCGGCGCCGGCGATAACGAGGCAGTTTATATGCGGGCGCGGCGTGCGCGCGCGTCATTCCCCGCCATGCCGGCCTGCGCGCCAGAGTACAGCCGCCTCGCGCGCTCCAACACCGAGCTCGTCTTCTCGCCGCGCGTCAAGCGATGCTCGCACCAGCCGCCGCCCACCTTCACGGCCCTGCGCCGCTCCTTCTCGTCGACCTTCTCCCTCATACCTGAAGAACGCGCCATCTCTCCGGAACGACCACCGCCGCTACCACGATTGATTCGCATCCTCACTTGGGGCCCCAGGTTGTTCTTCAGACCGCTGTTTGCTCTCTTCAGCCTGATCTGGCACCCAGCCTGGAAACAAATCTTAATAGTGCTACCGACGTTATGGATCGCCGCGTCCCTGTTTATATTTTGGAAGTGTGTTCAGACCCCCATTGGAGTGCTCAAGATGATCGGACGCGCCCTCAGTTCGCAGAGCCCCAACAAACCACGCACCGTTCTTATCAGCGGAGGAAGTTCAGTGCAAGCGCTACATTTGGCAAGAAATTTCCACTCGGCCGGCGCCAGAGTGGTCGCCTTTGAAATAGAGGGACAGTTTGCTCTATTGAAATATTCTGCGGCAGTGTACAGGTTCTACACAGTGCCGCGGCCGAACCCTGCGGATCCGCTAGCGTATGCGAGAGCGCTGAGAGAAATAGTCGAGAGGGAATCGGTGGTGTTCTATGTTCCTGTGAGTTCGACTACTCCGGGTTACTACGATGCTCTAGCGAAACCACATTTGGAAATAGCTGGATGTCAATGTTTCGTGCCGTGCGCCCGTGATGTGGTTACACTGGACGACCCGCTGGAGTTGATGCGTGTGTGCCGTGCTGCTGGTCTGCAGACACCACAGTTTTGGGTCGTGGTTAGTGACGAAGATGTCCGTGCGTGGTACGAGAGCGGAGCCTCAAAGGAAGGCAAACACTTCATAGCGAGTGCAGGCGCCAGGGGCGCCAGGGATCGTTTGCGTTTTGTGATGCCAGAAGACAGAACACAGTTCAGATTCCCAAGAGAAATAAGCGCTGAAAAGCCTTGGGTGATAGTCAGAGAGCCGAAAGGAGAGCGGATCGTGACCTGTACCACTTTGAAGGAGTCACGCGCGGTCAACAACGTGACGTGTCGCGTGGACGCCGCGAGAAAAGGATTGGTGCCTCAGAGGGATGAAGAAGCGGATGCCTGGGTGCAGAGATTTGTCTCCAATCTCGCTCCAGCGAGGCCGATGACCGGGCACGTCTCATTCAGACTCGTGCGAGAAGAGCACGCCAGTAACGGGCATAACAACAAGCTAGTGGCAATAGGAGCTAGAGTTGGCGTATCCCTGCCATATTTGTGCCAGGGCCCGACCCGCTGCGGCCACACAGCTACAGTTGGGAAGCTGTTGGACACGGTGTTAGACACCCGCGAAGCTCTGTTCGCGTTCTGGGACCCGCTGCCGTACTGCGCATACTACCAGTCGCGGCTGCCCGAAGAAAGGCGATTGCCGCCCCCTGAACCGTGCAAAACGCCCCCAAATGTGCCTCTTTGAGGGTTTCTCTTGCTCAATAGGATTTATTTATTAAGACACTCAAGTACCTGAAGAGTGCGTGAGTGGGAGTGTTCTCCGCCTGTGCCATAGTGTCACGCTCTCCGTCAGTCGTCCTTTGGCTCGGACGCATAACAAGTAGCGCCGAGGTCGAGGGACGATATGACATGTTTGTAACTACTAAGTAGATATACGTACTACATGATACCAAATGTTATTATTATAAGTACTTAGATTATTTTTAAGTGGAAAATAAAAATGTTAAGAATATTTTATTGTTTCATTAGCGGCCCGCTTTGGCTTCGCAAGGGCATGTTTGGACCCTATAAACATTCGTTTTGAATAACTTATCTATTGATGAAAACTGCATTTAAATTCGTTGCGTAGTATAAAAGATCTAAGCATACATTCATACAGACCTTGTACGTGTACTTAGGGAACCTAAATACAAACAGGATCTCTCTTACTAGATAGTACTTTGATTGAAATTCAGTATGTTTATGTGTGATACTTGTTTACATGATCATAGTTCATAGAACAGTCTAGAATAACAAGTTTCTAATCTAATGTGAACTGCTACAGGTCACAAACATTGCTCCCAACCCAAGTTACTATCTGTCTGGCTACAGTATATCACATGTACATACATATGTAAAGTGTCATTGTAGCTTTCTGTTTGTTCCCCGGTCTCCGTATCAATATATGTTACCCTTCTACCGTCAGCGGCTCTGTACGATATTACAATCAGGAATGTTTCTTCTGTACGATATTACAATTTTTCAAAACTAAAAACATACTTCACCATCAAACTACATAACTGATTTTGATAAAATGGTATGGAACAACCTGACAAGTACCTATCCTACCCTTTCAAAATAAAAAAGTTTTTTGGAAGTCTGTTTTAAAAACAGAATTCTTCTCGTACCTATGCATCAGCATAACTAGCTATGGTGTACTATGTCAAAAATGAATCATGTTATTTTTACATAAGATAAATATATTCTAAACATAGGTTCAATCTTCCAAATGTGTGTACATATAATGAATGTGTGAAATGAAGTGTACATACCTAGAATGGACAACTGTGCTCTCGATGCTGCCTCCATGGTGTAGTGGTAAGAGCGTTCGGCTCATTCATACTCATACCCGGAGGTCGCGGGCACATTCCCAGCGGGGGCAACGACTTTGTGTTGTTGTCCTAGTTTGGTTAGAACATTGCAGGCTGATCACCTGATTGTCTGATAAGTAAGATGATCCGTGCTTCGGAGGGCACGTTAAGCCGTCGGTCCCGGTCACTGTCTTTGACATTGGTCGTTATCTAAAACCATGTAAAGAGTTTTTCATTCATTCATTCATGTAGCCCTTGATGACAAAATAGAGGCCGGTACGAATTTTGCTTAGATACGTTGGGCCCCTTGTAGCCCCTGGCCCCGTATCATTGACAGCTGATACCGCGCTAGCTACGCCCCTATAGTATAGATATCCGGGTCGCGTGAAAAGTCATAGTTAATTAAAAGCAGTTATCTAAGACCCTTGAATGTTGGACCGTGTCTATCACACAAATCAAGTTCCGTTATAATGTTATCACATGAGATTAAATAGTTATACAACTACGATTAACGTTTCCTTCTTTCCGTAGTAAACAGTCAATTAAAGATCAAATAAACCTTTCAGGTTGTATAGTCTCAGTCCTTTCATGCTTGAGGAGAATGTATGCTTTGAAAAAGACAAATTCTAAAATGTACCTACCAGCAGCTCCCTTCCAGTGCAGATCGTTAGAGCCGATAGAGGGAATGGGCGAGAATCTAAATCATATTAATAGGCGATGGCGCTAGCAATCCATCACTATTTTGATTCCCTTTTTCCATCCTCACGTCCACCATGTGTGTGGCACATTTTGGTGATGTAGGTACCTCTGCTAAACTTTGGGATGGTATTTTTTCTTGTGGTTTTTTCTGATGTCTATTCCTAAGACTTCGCTGTTTGTCCGTCCGTCTGTCTATCACCAGGCTGTATCTTAAGAACCGCAATAGCTAGACAGTTGAAATTTACACAAATTATGTATTTCTGTTGCCGCTATAACAACAAATACTAAAAACAATATAAAATAAATATTTAAGGGGGCTCCCATAAGTACAACAATCGCGATTTTTTATAGAAAATGGTACGGAACCATTAGTGCGCGAATCCGATTCGCACTTGGCCGGTTATGTTTTTATACTAGTGGCATCATGTCTGATGCTCATTATGGGCTGCCCCGTTAATGAAGACGTGTTCATATATCTATATGTGTGTTAATTAGTTTTAGAACGGAAACATGTGCTTGTTTTAGCCATTGCGAAATATAATTATTTATTATTTGAATTTATATTTTTAAATAAATAGTAGATATTATTTGTATTAGATAGATAGATAGATAGATAGATAAATAGATAGATAGATAGATAGATATAACATTTATTCGAAGGACAAAAGCAACACAATAAAATTACATAAACAAATAATTATAATTTAATGGTTTTAGCCCTGAAAAATACAAAACCCTTTACTTTTTCCAAGTTTCAAGGCCTTTGAGCCAGCGGCTGATTCTTGATTGATGTAGCATGGAGCTGTAGGTTGATGTGGACCCCTAGGTAAATTGCCTCTCGAGTCTCCTGGTAAATCGACCTATTGTCAGGCCAGCCATAGAGCAAATGTGTCATTTGCCAGCCAGAATCCAGTCTGCGCGAGCTCCTGCTGAACCTAATATCAAGTTGCTAATACATAACTATACGATTATCGCTGAAATTTAAACTGATCTGTTATAATATAAGATAAGGAACGTTTAGTATCTATAAGATTGTAAATAATATTAAGGCCATAACCAAACTTTCCGGGGTTCAGTGGCGCCCCCATTTGAAATAAATCATTTAAAAAGAAAAGGTGATATCATTTAAAAATTCTTCTTGATCAAACCCTAGATAACCCTTTTAACTATTTTATGAACTACTGTTTATAATTTAAAGTGCGAACGTGAAGCTTTTCTACACACATTTGCGAAAAACAGCCACTTTTAGCTAATGTGCGTAGAAAAGCTGACTGATGAAAATTCAGGTAGGGTTAAGGCTTGTTAGCTCAAATTGCGAGCCCTGGCAGCTAGGCCCTATTGTGCGGCCCCTTGCCTAACAAGCCACATAATTTTTCAAAACTAAACTGACTTCATCCCCTAACTACACGAAAGACTTTTATAAAATTTCTATAAGATCACTTGACTCTTTAAAAAAAGAACCTTCCAAATCGGCCCGGGCGTCTTCGAATAATAAGTACATGGAACATACATTAAAAAAATCCCGATGAATTGTTAACCTTCTTTTTGAAAGTCAGTTGAAAACAGAATCCTGCCAGCCGGGCTTTAGTCTCAGTCCGAACCTGAATCTACCACTGCACTGGTGTGGTGTATAACATGCCACATCATTTTTCATAACTAAAAACCGACCTCACCCCCTGACTACATAACAGATTTGATAAAATTTATATATATAGGACCACTTGACAAGAATACACTTAAAAAAAGAATCTTCCAAATCGGCCCAGGCGCCTTAGAATAATAGGTACATGGATGATAGGTACATTGAAAAAATCCCGACAAATTGATAACCTCCTCCTTTTTGAAAGTCAGTTTATTTTATTTTATTTTATTGTCAGTTAAAAACAGAATCCTGCCATCCGGGCTTTACAGTCCCAGTCCGACCCTGAATCTACCATTGGCCAGCGTACATAGAATGCAAAAGCTGCTTTCAACATGTTTGTGAGTCTGAGTAACTTACTTTATTATTTATATCTTTGCACTTGAAGTGATAGTGTGTTATCAGCGGCCGCCGTCCACGGGGCAAAGTTTGCACCTTACTTGCTCTGGGCTCGTGGAAAAATAACTTGCTTATATTTATCATGACGCCCCTGTGGCCTAGTGGTCAGCATGCTAAGCTGTCACACTGGAGGGTTCGATCCCCGGTCAGGTCAAGATAGAAAATCATCTTTTTTAGATTGACCTAGGTCTTGGGTGGTTATCTATACACATGTATATGTTATAAAAAAATATACCTAGTATCGTTGAGTTATCGTGTACTATAACACAAGTGTCGAACTTACTTTAAGGCTAGCTCAATCTGTGCGATTTGTCCGTATATACTTAAATGGTCTAACAAAATATACTGAAACTATTTTTAAGGGTGAATTCAGACCACGATACTGTTTTTTTTCCCCAAGGAACACGTATCACAATATGAAAAGTAATTTCTGGCCTTCCTATACAAGTTGACCGATCAGCTGACCCGAGTTTGAATGAAAAGCCAAAAAATATTTTTTTATATTCCGACATACGTTTTTTTGGGAAAGTTTTTCAACACGGTCTAAATTCACCATTAAAATAGTTTCAGTATATTGTTAGACCCTATATATTGATTTAGGTACATTATTAATTGTACTTTATCACTTTTAGATCGTAAAAGCGATCAAAGAATAAGGCGATGTGTAACTCGTAACTAAGCGAATTCGGGAATTTTTATTTTATACGAAATTAAATATTAGGTACTATACTTACTTACCTTACAGCATACTTAAAGATAATATTTTAATTAAATAAAATATAGATGCTTGGCTCAAGGTCGTATGAGTAGTCGTATAATAAGTAAGTATATAAATTCTACTTGTTTGTGAATATTACAGTACATACTCGTATTAGGTACTTATCTAATTTATGATTGTAGAGGAAGGTCACTGACTGATAAAATTTAGAAATACTACTGGAATGTATAGTTTATCATAAGTACTATAAGTAACTAAGCGATTATTTCATGTAAAATACCAGATAGGGATGTATAAAAGGCACTACAACAAAATCTCTCTCCTCAACATATTTCTCGACTTGTATTACAAATAGGTAGAAAACAATAAGCTCGTTTTCAAACCTTTTTGTGGTGCGGTTTTTGAAACGCGGAGTCACTAAACGAACGGTTTTTTGTATGGAAAAACCATTTGTTTAGGTGACTCCGCGTTTCAATAATCGCACTTCTGAAATACTGTTATTGAAATCTCAGAAAAAAATAGTTCCGGGGTCCAGTGCTGTTCCCATTTGAAATCAATAATTTGAAAGAAAACGGAGATATCGTTTAAAATTGTGTATTGACCAAGTCGTAGATAACCCTTTAAACTATTTTATGAACTACTGTTTACTGTTAAAAGTGACAATGTGAAACTTTTCTACGAACATTTGCGAAAAACTGCCACTTTTTGCCAATGTGCGTAGAAAAGCTTTACGCGAATACCTTGGAAGCCTATAGCTTAGCCTATGGACGCCTAAGAAACTGAATCCTACTTTAATAATACGATATATAATTAAATTCTAGTAAAATCTGCAAGTGATCCACGTGACCATGTTCTTCAATCTCTCCCACGCTGGAAGAAAAGAAAAAACTTTGAATGTACCAGCTGCTTCTCTTCCCGCGCAGATGGTAAAAGCCGATCGAGGTAGGCGATGCGGCTAGCAAGCCATCACTTTCGATTCCTTTTTTCACCTTCACGCCCACCATCAAGCTAAAAATGGCCCTTGAGTCTTGTGGCCGTGGGCGGTCTGCTCCGTTAGGGATAAAGACATAATAGTATGTATGTATCCACGTGTAGCAACTAAAAGGTTTTCCACTTAAGCCGACTTTGAAAATAGATTGTGGATTTGACGTCAATCTTGTAAAGATAGCTAACACTCAGAATAGTAGAAGGTACTTATATAGTAGATAAAAATGTTTAATTTCGTGGGTCAAAGGTCGACATTCGTCTTTCTCTTGTTGTCATTGGAACTTTATTATAACTCAGTTTTAAGAAACTTGTACTTACCTACTTATTTGATTAAGTTTTATTTCAAAGAGATGATAATGTAACTACATTACATATTTCGTTGACGGCTTTACTCACTTACTGTAGTCGGAAAAGGCCGACTAGTTGCCGGTCCTCGTAACACTCGCCCTGAGGATGATCGTCTAAACAGATCGAAACTAGTCGGCCTTTTCTGATTACTCTACGTGAGTAACACCGTGTTTAAAATAATTAGTTAAGTCGTCTCACGTTAGTTTTATTAATATTAAGGTAGTTATTATTACATAGTACAAAGTAAATACATACCGTATAAAACTCGTCTAACTTTGTTACTAGGTTTAAACTATTGTCCAACCAAATCAAGTTGACATTTTCAGCTAAGACAATGACATATTACTAGATGGCAACTTCATTTGGTCGGATAATGGTTTAAACCTAGTAACAAAGTTAGTCTGTGTTTTATAATAAGACAGATATACACTAAAAATAAATAAATAAATATATAGGGACAAATTACACTGATTGAGCTAGCCCCAAAGTAAGTTCGAGACTTGTGTTATGGGATACTAGCTCAACGATACTATATTTTATAACAAATCCATATAAAGATAAACATCCAAGACCCAGGACAATTTGAAAAAGGAACTTGCCCTGACCGGGGATCGAACCCAGGCCCTCTGGGTGGTGGACTAGCGTGGTGACCACTACGCCACGGAGGTCGTCATTACGCTTTTTGGATAGACACTATCACGTCTCACCATAAAGGGGCAGGCAGAGCATTTTTCTCCTTGTGGTTCTAGCAAACGGAGATACAGCGATATATTTTCTTACCATCTCGAGAAAATATATCGCTGTATTTATAACCTTTTTTTTGTGTAAGTAAGTACTACTTTTATTTTGCAACCCACATTTAGACAATCTTTTAGCTTTAAGTTCGCCTAGAGTTCTGTACAATTTGTGTTTGTTAAGCAATAAAGATTAAATACAAATAAAATAAAAGCAAGTTTTTTTATGTTTATTGAAAAATACATACATACTATCACGTCTTTATCCCTAATGGGGCAGACAGAGCATTTTGGGTCTTGAGCATTTATTGGAAAAAAATCTAATTAAATTAAAACTGTACATACTTATAACAATTTCAATTAAAACTAAATAAGAACTGAAACTAAGACTAAAAAATCACATATTAAGTAGTCCCACTAAAATATAACCCCTGGGCAGCGTGGCCAAAGGCTGGCGGCATAGTTACGTTGTATAAAGTTTATGAATAAATTAATGAATTATTTACTTTTCAAGAAACACGACTCATTCCGTTAGGGATAAGTAACATATAGGTTTATTTTATTTTATTTATTATTTCATAGAGGCCACTCTTGTTTATGTAAAAACGTAAGTTACTTCTAGGTAGAGCCTTGGCCTGTTAGATTACTAATTATTAATTCTTTATTTTTGTTTGCTCTAAATAAACATGCCTGCGTGACTGCTCGTCTGTATAGCTACGTCAGGCACGTCACGCAGCTTATCGGTGAGCTATTTTTCTCCAAGCCAGACGGTCAGGCGGGTGCATCGTGTCTGCCAAAGTCCTGTTTGTTTGCTTGCTCGATAATACTTGGTAATTTCCTAGTAAACATTGTTAGAGCGCCACTTGTTTTCTTGTCATTATATAGTACTAGTTGTGCCCGCGGGCTTCGGTCCCCATGAGAATTTCGGGATAAAAACTATCCTATGTCCTTCGCTGGGTATCAAACTATATCCATATCAAATTTCATCTATAGGTTCAGTGGTTGAAGCATGAAGTGGTAACAAACAAACAAACAAATATACAAACTCACTTTCGCATTTATAATATTAGTAGGATAGTTAGAAGTACATTACGGACACATCGAATCATCTTTTTTCTGTCTTACCAACCATTCACTCGATCGGCTTTTACTCTCCCGCTCTGTACTTTTTAATTTTTGGCTTTCTCTGTGCTAATAGCAGAAATATTCATATAAAAACCATTATCGAAAAACGAAAAAAAAAATTCGACGTCCTATTGAAATCAGCGCTCAGCCAAATAGATTTGTATGGGAGGACGAAATTTTTATAACGATTTTCAAAAATATTTTTACGACGTAGTTATAATGTAAGTGATAAATGTTAAGTACTCTCGTAATATTGATTATTTTTTAAAATTGATTCCTGGAAGATCAGGAATGAATATCAGAAAAGAGCAGAAATATTAGGCCTTCCCGTGGGTGGCTGTCGTTGAATAACTTAGGAAATATTTGAAAGCTAAATGAAGCTTATTCGTCTTATAATAAGACCTCTTTAATCCGTCTGGCTCCTGCAGTAAAGACTAAACAACCATATAGGTACTCGTATAATCGTAATCCATACTTATATATAAAGCTGAAGAGTTTGTTTGTTTGTTTGTTTGTTTGAACGCGCTAATCTCAGGAACCACTGGTCCGATTTGAAAAATTCTTTCGGTATTAGATAGGTCGTTTATCGAGGAAGGCTATAGGCTATATTGCATCACGCCCACGACTTCGCTCGCGTGGTTAACGCGGGCGAAGCCGCGCGCTGCCTCTAGTAAAAAATAATTTGACTCCCGGGGAATTTTGGCATAAAAACTATCCCATGTACTTCATATAGGATAGTTTTTATCCCAAAATTCCTAAGGGGAATGGAGCCCGCGGGTACAGTTACCTATTAGGTACATTTTTTAGGGTTCCCTACCCAAAGGGAAAAAAACCGTTTTTACGCTTTGGGTACGGATCCAATCTTACTTAGTCATACGAGTGTCATCTGATCACAGTTTAAATTTCGTCTTGGAAATTCCCAAATTCTGTCATGTGGTTTGTTTTATGTTTGGTTTAATCAGTGTCCAAATACCTTATCATCTTCCCGGGTACGCGGGTTCGATGTGGTCACATTCTGCGCTCATGCACCATGTCCTGATTACCCAGTTGACACGGATGTTTCCACGGCACTAATCATGAAGCAAACAGTCTTTACTAGCTTTCTGTTTGCGCCGGGTCAAGGGTACAGAATGTCGGACTGTACCTAGAAAATTGCTGGTTGGACACGAAAACGAGATTTGCGTAGTTTCAGTCTCTTCTCGTAGACGTCGAAAGATACGATTTTTACCTACTTCCAAAAAAGGGGGAGGTTATCAATTCGTCGCGATCGTTTTTTTTTTTATGCTCACCGATTACTTATTCAAAGACGCCTGGATCGATTTGGAAAATTCTTTTTGTTTAAAAGGGCATACTTGTCAGGTGGTCCCACAGATTATCGGTTGTGTAGTTTGGGTGTGAAGGTGTGAAGTCAGTTTTGAGTTTTGGGTTTGCCATTTGACATACTACCAGTGTTTATAGTATTAGTACCTGGGCGACCGAGCTTTGCTCGGTTATATCTCAAACATTAACTATTTTTTTTTAAACTTGTCTAAAAACAATGCAAAATAATAAAATAATATATAAACTTAAACATAAAAAAAATACAAAAGTAAGTCTCCGACTGGGATTCGAACCCGTAACACTCTTTCTAGCGGTCGGTATCCTTAACCGCTGAGCTAAAAACAAGGCGGTCGGCGCGACGAAATTAGCGACCATATTCTGCGTGAAAATAAAAACGCATGAAAACTCGAAAACACACGTTTTCCCAAACATAAAACCAATCTAGATCGATTGTTTACCCCCAAAAACCCCCATATACAAATTTTGAGCGAATTCGTTAGAGCCGTTTGCGACATCACAGAAATTTATAAATAAATAAATATACAAGAATTGCTCGTTTAAAGGTATAAGATATTATCTTAGCTAGTGTGCAGGTTACCTCACGATGTTTTCTTTGCCGAAGCAAGGGTATTAAGTAGTAGGGTAGTAGTCTGTCTGTAACCAGGCTGTATCTAATAAACCGTGATAGCTAGACAGTTAAAATTTTCACAGATGATGTATTTGTTCCCATACAACAAACTGAATCCTAAATAGATAATTGTACGGAACCCTACATGGGCGAGTCCGATTCGCATTTGGCTGGTTATTTTCTCCACTTCTAACGGCTATCGGTATCATTTTGTGAGACCATTTTTATTTTAAAATAAAACTTTTGTTCACATCATTGTATATTTTATCTCAAAGTTTATCTTGTATTCCTACAAAGATGATTGTTTGCGATAAAACGAACAAGTCCGCGTAATTGTATTGCGTTGTTCCTCAAGGTTGCATCGCAGACGCATCGCAGACGATGATTAGTCTTATCAATGTTGTACTTTTTATCGCGGTTAGTTTTTGGATTGGGAACAATCTACTGCGCATTGGTATGAGATGGCTAATACTTACGAAAACTATATATGCAAAGGAAGGAGTTCCAAAGACTCTTTTCAGTATCATGGAGTAAGCGTGCTTTTCAAGGACCTATAATTTCACCTTCATGCAATGTAAAAGCCATGAATGACAATTATAACTTGTTCGTATACGAGATATGGTTTGTCTAGACTTAAATACTACGAAATAAAATAACATAAACTCGCTCACTTGCGGTTTCGTGTTATTAATTTATATACTAGTTGCTGAGACTAGTTGGTCGAAGACTTTGAATATTCGTTTCATATTTTATGAAATAGTCGATGAATAACTAAAACTGTATAAAGGTACTGAGGCTAAATCTATTTAACCGACTTCCAAAAAAGAGGAGGTTATCAATTCGTCAAAAAAGGTACTGTAATTTGGGGGTGAGGTTGGTTTTTAGTTTTGAAAAATCATTTGTATTGTGAGCTTGTGAGCGTAAACCGCAGAGAGGGGCGAGCAATTTGAAATTAAACGAAAATTTAATTTTAGCTGAGAGGAATGAAAACATGAAATGTATGAATACTTATGAATTTTGTTTGTTGAAAAAACTACGTGACAGATTTTTTTTACTTAACTGCCGTGAATTTAATCTGACAGTATTTTTTTTTGTTAACTAACCCATCGTCAAATAGGCCTTAAAAAAATATGATGTTTATATTGTGTTTGCTGTGTGTGCTATGGTACATTGCCTCCAGCCTGCCTACTTTAGACTGGTCCAAAGTTTGGCGTCGACACGCGGCATTGCAGTGTGTCAGACAGTCAGACAACACGACCCACTTAACACCGTTACCAAGAAACAAACAGAGGAAAATGCTGTAATTAATGTGTCAATGACTAATTTTATCAGTGCTTAATTAGAATAAGATTGGCGATAAGGTGGTTTTTTATTTTTCCGTTATTTTTGTTGAGTAAAATCATATGCTCCCATGCTGGTCTGGGAGAAATTAAAAAACTTAGAATGTACCAGCTGCTTCTCTTCCCACGCAGATCGTAAAAGCCGATCGAGGGAATGGGCAAAAATGCAAATCATGTTAACAGGCGATGCGGCTAGCAACCCATCACTGTATTGATTGCTTTTCCATCTTCTCGCCCACCATGACGCTAAAAGTGGCTTTCGGGTCTTGCGGCCCTGGGCTCTGCATAGAGCCGCAAGACCCAAAATGCTCTGTCTGCCCCATTAGGGATAAAGACGTGATAGTATGTATGTAAAATAATATTGTTTTGAAAAAAGACTCTTATGAGATCTTTTCATGGAAATCCGATAGGTCCTTATAGGTTCTTGATTGAGTTACCTGTCAAAGACAGATTTTTTAAAATTTCTGCTTAAAGATGCCAGCTCACGAAAAGCCTAATAACTAGACTTTGTTTGTTATCCCTGCCTTTGAGACTCAGTAAATCAACTGATCGCTCGTCTGATGATTCTGGTTTGGAAAAGTAAAGTACTTACTTATAATGTATATATAACCTTTTTTTGTTACGTCTAGATAATGTTTCGAACTGAACACCTGATGAACACCAACTGGAACCAATGGATGGAACTACACCAGCCTAAAATATTGTCATCGAGTCACTATATAATAAAAGTAGTATGAGAAGCTGTTGAAATTAAGAAGCACAAGACTTTTGAGAAACTTTGCTAGCCCTGTTTGTATACCTTTATATTAATAGTGTCTTCAAAGCGTGATAGTTTAAAATGAAACCCAATAAAGTACTTACTTAATCATAAAATGGTGGATGGTCACAAAGTCCTCGACTTACGTTTGTATTGTAGCGTAGCCTTCCGCGTAGCAGTAAGCTCAGTTTGCAGCCGGAACTACGAAACTAGTATAGCTACGAACCACGTGGACGAATACTACTTCAGCTCCAATCATACATCTTTATTTACACTTAAGTGTTTTCACACACTAAGAAAAAAGAAAAATACTTTATTTATTGCAAAATAGGAGTCAATTTTCTACTGGAGATATTAAATTCACCAGTTATAAAGTAAAGTATACAGTAACTTATTGATTGACAATGAAGTTGAAGACAAATAAGACTTTAGTGTGTGAACTGTAGAGAAAAGCACGCCATTGCTTCTACAACAAAATAGTACTTCTTTCCATAAAAATTTAAAAGAAAGAAATAAATGCCGCCAGTCTTTTAGGTACCTTGCGCTGCGACCGTAGCGATCTGGGGTCTATTTTTTATTTAATATACTGTTTTAATTTTAATTAGATTATTTTAATTTATAGTTTTATAATTTAGGTAGGTTTTTTAGTTTTTAGTTATTTATTGTGTCCTATGTTAATATTTATTTTGTGCAATATAAAATTTTAAACTCAAAGAAATAAAATATATGTCCAAACATGTTTTTGATAAGCCAAAAATGAACCAAACACGCTGTTGATTTGTGCCGCTGTCATGAAAATTAATTTGAGTGACACGCAATATTCTCTTGATAAATACAAAAAAAATATATCAGTAAAACCCCGTTTCTGATGAAAGAAGCCTGCAACTCATTAACCAAATTGAAACTTTAGACCAATAAATATTAAGTCGATTATTGTGATTTAATGTATGAGTGATAACATTGCACCTTGGGTAATTGGGTTCAAAACAGCAGTTAAGACAAGGTGACCTGCAGTAGGTACTCATGTTATAACTTTGGATATTCCTAGAAATTTGAATTTAATCATTACATACATACTTCCTTATGTATCCTTACTAATATTATAAATGCGAAAGTGAGTTGGTATATTTGTTTGTTACCACTGAACCTATTTAGGTGAAATTTGATATGGATATAGTTTGATACCCACAAACGATAGTTTTTATCCCGAAATTCCCACGGGGACAATCACAAATGAATCAAAAAAATGTGACAGTGTATGTGTATTCCTAAAATAAGTTGATTTGCCGTATCCAAAGCTTTGCAGTGGTTGTACGGCGGATGTGGTGAAGGAATATTCCACGTTCTTAATTAGACACAGTCTGCAGATAAATGTGTCTGCTAGCAGTGCTGGTGCATATGGTTTGAGTTTTTTTGGGACGAAATCCTTAAAAAATAAGATGCAAAGAAGCCGTATTTTGTTTTCTTAGCCGTATTTTGTTCTAAACGTCAAACACGATTTCACACATTACTATTTTCCAGATATTTGTTTTTGGATAAAGGAAAAACAAAAACAAACCATTATTGACAGGCAGGTTTGTATATTTACTAAAATAAGCTAAACAACAGTTTATTTACTTATTGTAATACTCAGATCAGTAAAAGCTCAGTTCAAGCACAGAATTAATAAAAGTATTTAAAGACAGATCTATAATCGGCTAGATGAAATCAGATATTTTTCTAAACGTCAAAACAATTTTTGAAGTGAAAACTTCTTTAGCGGCGTTGTGCACTTTTTTTGGAATGGGTAAAAAATGTTAAACTCGCGTCAGGACACGTGACCTGATCGAAAATTCGTAAGACGGATGGAGAGTAGACAGCTGGCGCGGCGTAGGAGAGGGAGTATCCCCCTCTTTTTCTACGGCGCGGCGAAAATGTATGCCTGCGCCTGCTGTTTCGTATATCAAAAATGCACAACGTTAATATTCAAGTTTTCACTTTTGCCGGCACTCCCAGAGTGCAACCCGTCGTTTTTTTTTTCTATGGGAATGTATGAAATAACCAACCGTGACGTCATACTTTTTAAGAGTCAAATTTCGTTAAATCTAAAATCAAGTTGAAGATAGATATGATAAATGTATGTCAGTATTTTGTGACGTTTTATTTTAGTAACTGTTCCAAAAAAATATTTTTGACCCAGTAGTTCCTATTCCTAAAGTCCGTAGCATAAGCACGTAGGACGTCTACGTGTGGCTACGTATTTCGTAGCCTCGTAGCAATATTCGTCTACGAGTTGACATCTGGGAAGACGTAATTTCTTGTTTATGTTATCTAGTATAAGATAGACGCTACAATATTCTTGCTGATTGGAGTATCTCATATCGTATAAGCCGTAGGAATGTAGACTTATCGGAGTTGAGGAATTGATTGGTAATAGAGCATACTGACTCTAGTAATTTATAAATTGATTTTATAGATTTATAAGAACAAGAATATAGATAATAGAAATATAAATAAATATAAATATATAAGGACAATTTACACTGATTGAGCTAGCTCAATATAAGTAAATAAAACTAAACTAAACTAAGCAAACTAATAAACCTAAAAATAAATTATGCTTAAATTAAATGACATGCTAAATGAAATGATATCGCGGAACGTAAGGAGCACAGCACTATAATTAGGTAAAAATCTGACACTAGTGTTGGCCACGAAAAACAAAAACAAACTAGAGGGCAGCACTTTTAAGTTTTACCCAAAGAATTTGAACCCTGTTTTACCGACCTGAAATTCTGTCATTTTTGTGTGCGAATTACCTTATCATACTATCATACAGTCCATGCTTACCCATTTTTTGTCTCAATATGTTCCGTACCTACATACTTACATATATATAATCACGTTTTTATCCCTAACGGGAAGAACAGTGCATATGGATTCTTGCGGCTCTAAATAGACAGTGTTCAGAGCCGCAAGAATCAAAGGCCTCAAATTACTGTTATTTATAGTCTAATACAGCCCGTGGTTCGATTTATTACGGGTATGTCCCTTTACGCTGTATAATTCGCATTTTCGACCTACGATCTGCGCGGGAAGGAAGCAGCTAGTAAATTCTAAGTTTTTTCTTTTTAGGCTAGTATGAAAAAGTTCCATAATCGTGCAAAACAATAGTCACTGCAGTGCAGCAAACCTAAAAGCGTGATGGGTTCAATGAATGTCTAGTCTCGATACCGGGCCGTTACTGGACCTTTGTTGTATACAGTCATTACACAGCACTATCGCATCACATAATGTGTGTGAATGACAGTTCTATGTAGGTAAGCTGTCTACGTTTTCCAAGGATGGCAAATTTTTAACAACACAAACATGTAACAGGCGGACTTCTTACCCTAGATAGACCAAAATACAATTTTCTATACAAACGTAGTCTACGTTTTATTTCGAAACGACATACCCGATTTCGGCAAAATTTTGTAATTCAAAGATATTGCAATTATCTAGGGTAATAACTGGTTTCCTACATTAAAAATATGAACTTGAAATAGAATATAGTGTGTTATATCATTTTTGACCATCAGTATGGAAAACTTCTAAATCGTAATATTTTCTTTACAGTTCATAAATTTTACTATAGAAACCAGTTATATTACCCTAGATAATTGCAATTTCTTTACAATTACCAATTTTTAAGGAAATCTGACACGTGGTTTCGAAATTAAACGTAGACTACGTTTGTATGGAGAAGTCTAGGGTAAGGGGATTCATAAGGTCCAAGGCCTTTTCTACCAGTCAACCTACAGATGGTGCTGTTAAAAGCTAATTTGGGACGAAAGTACTAATTAGAAGAAAATTTACAATATATAAACCTATTCACATATATAAAAAATTGGTCGAAAAGGATTGCAAATACGCTTATACATGTGTTTGGATCGTAAAACGACTTCCGAAAAGGATTGCAAATACCCTTATACATGTGTTTGGATCGTAAAACGACTTCCGAAAAGGATTGCAAATACCCTTATACATGTGTTTGGATCGTAAAACGACTTCCGAAAAGGATTGCAAATACCCTTATACATGTGTTTGGATCGTAAAACGACTTCCGAAAAGGATTGCAAATACCCTTATACATGTGTATGGATCGTAAAACGACTTCCGAAAAGGATTGCAAATACCCTTATACATGTGTTTGGATCGTAAAACGACTTCCGAAAAGGATTGCAAATACCCTTATACATGTATTTGGATCGTAAAACGACTTCCGAAAAGGATTGCAAATACGCTTATATTTGGATCGTAAAACGACTTCCGAAAAAAGGAAGAAGTTATCAATCGTCGCAATCTCTTTTTTTATGTATGTTTACCGACTATTCGAAGACGCCTGGACCGATATGGAAAAGGTTTTTCAAATCATTTTTTGATAACGCATTTTGTTTGAAAACTCATACTTTAAGGTGGTCCCATCCAATTTTATCAAAATTAGTTGTGTAGTTGGGGATGAAGTCGGTTTTTAGTTTTGAACAATCATGCCTGTGACATCTAGTACCTAGTACACGCAATATATTGTATAGCTACTAACTAATGCCTATTTTCTTAAAAGTTAATTTTCGCTTGAGTAGCTAAATTTTTAACTTAAAAAATTATGAAAGAGAAATATGGAAAGCACTCCACCGACAAGAGCCCAGCTCTTAAATGTAAGAAGTAAAATTTCATAAATGATTAATAAAACTTTGAACTTATTATTATTTATATTATCATTAGTTTTCATTTGTAATAGTTATATAAAAAACCGAAGTCACGCGAAGGTCGCCTACTGTTGCAAATGGTCGCATGACACCATGTAAATCTATCAAAAACTGCCGCGCAACAGTCGGCAGCACTCGCCGACTATTGCCGATTATCGACCTTTGTCGCGGACATACTGTCGCTCGTCTGAAAGACATTTTCTAACATAGTTTCCTTGTTTCTATTCTTATTACGTAATTTGTCTAACACAGTGGTTTCCAAACTTATTTTGTCTACTGCCCACTTTGAGAATAAATATTTTTTTAGCGCCCCCATTTTTGCACCTATTTAAAAACCACTATAACTTCAAATTAAATTAATTAATTATTGTGACCTATATATGTATATTATGTAAATATTTATTCTCAAAGTGGAGGATGATATTTATGTGGTTGTTGTTGAGAGTCGAGAGCTCTTGCAGTCGTTGTTTAAGAGGCTTCCTAGCTAAATAAAGCTCCTAGCAAAAAAAAAAAAAACATTTTCTTTCTGGGTCTCTTACCGCCCCCCTTGAGACCTGCAGCGCCCACAAGGGGGCGTTATCGCCCACTTTGGGAAAGACTCTAACACACGAGCCCAAGTAACATTCACGTGCAGGGCCGAGCCCTAACAGTGACAATATTACGCAACTAATTGGTGTAAAAACAGGGTCGGAGGCCAGTGGTTTGTGGCTGTCAGAAGTCCGACGATAAGGCGGCCCGATCCTGATTAAATCCGGGTCCTTATCGCTTGCACTTCGACCAAGGTCTACATTTGCAATTTTATAATGAGATTCTGTTTATTTTGGCAGAGTTAGGTCAGGTGACAAGATTGCAGATGTTTTGGAAGACGGAGCGGTTGAGTTGATGCCGTTCTGCTCAGTCCGTTGCGTTGCGTCGTCGCAACGGATCAACGCATTGTATGGCCCATCTGCGCTGCGGTGACATCGTGCGTACAGGTGCAGCGTATCACCCAGCCCCCGCTATGTCTCCATCTCAAATCTTCAAAATAAAATAAATTACTTTCCTCCAGTAGGTTGCCACTTTCTCAGCGTTGTCTTTAGTGCAGCTGGTAAGGCACGTTGGGCAGGAGAGGAGGTGTGTCCGTGTTAACGTCCGGGTCCACCAAGCCGCTGAAACGTCGCGTGCGACGACGCAACGTACTAATAATGCACTACTAGAAATACACGTAACCGGAGGACATTGTATAGGTATAAAGTGAGTGATGAGTGTAGCGAAAGAGGTCTGTCATGCGACTCATGCGTATATGGGGGTTCATAGTCTCTGCCTACCTCAATGGTATATGTAATTTAGGGGTCTTAGAGTATTAAATAACATTTTCAGTCCATATTTGCAATTATAAAACCGTCTTTGTTGGTTCAGGCTAAGTTATGAGAATATTTGGATAAGAGGTTTTCTTTTGTATATTGATACTAGATGATAGTTACGTCACACGCCTGTAAATAGAAATCATAGAAATCACTCTCATTGGGAATTTACGCACCTATGACCTATGACCTTTTGAGATACCATTATTTGCACTGGCGGTCTTCTAAAGTTAAATTCTTTGCATCTATATTTGCATCACGCACTATCATAAATTTGTAAAAAGGAAGTATGGTAGTAAACCCTTACTTTTAAAATTTATGTTACTAATTGTGAAGTCAAATGAAAGTGGTCTAAATTCTTCTTTTACTCTTACTTGAGTGATGATTTCTGTAAACACCTTCTTGAACTTTCTATATTAATGATTTGGATCCTGACCTACTTACTTAGTTCTTAATTAAAGTAATAAAGTTAATTGGTAAATAAATAATATTATTTGCTTTGTAGCATGCATTTTGACTCAACGATTAAAGAGTCAACGACTTGCACAGTGACCTACTAAGGATACATCCATTAATAAAAATATATAAAAGGCATTGTTGCTCTTCCTTTGCTGAATCACGCTGGTGCCAAGTGATTGCAGTATTTCCTATCTTTATTTACAACCTGATGTGAGAAAGGGATGGTTAATCAAACATTTCTCGTGAAAAGACACATCTGACTTGCAGTTTTTCAAATCAGGTCTATGAATCCTTCAACAGGCATTCGTTTTTCAGCAACGAAGGACGATGAACGTTGAGGTCTGAAGAGATTTGGTTGGGGTCAAAGATTTTAAAGTTATTATGAATAATGCATCTATATCATCTCACGCTGCGCGATCACGAGCTCCGATTGACGAAGCAGGAGTCACGTGGTGGGAGCTGTATGGAAATGAAGGTGCTACCACCTCCATGACCACAGCTACAACATCAGAATATTATGTACAGAACGAAGCTGAAGCGACTCAAAGAAAAACGTTCGAAAACAAATCAACTTGCACTGAGAATGCACAATCGAAGATAACATCGAAAAACGATGAAAATTTGAAAAATATCGATAGTAAGGAACCCAAAGATAAAGTTCTGAAAGAATGGAGGGAGCGACAAGTCAAAGCTCAGTACGAACTAGCAAGAAAGGCGGTCATTAATTCACTGAAAGAAAAATTTAGCGATGTCTCCTGTTCTAATATACGTCCTAGTACCGACGGAAATAAAATAGATATTCGAAAAATAATTCCGACGATTATTATAAGCGGAGACGATGTCGAAGGAACATCAAATTTGAATGCGAATCGTGACGGGAGACATCAAGCGGCAATAGGTCTTGGGGATAGTGGTGTTAGAGTTGAAAATGCTGGTGGGGTTTGCGAGGGTGTATGTCACGCAAGGAGGCTTCAGATGGGGCCAGGTGGTGGACTGGCACAGTGGAGGCTAGTTCCTCGTGGCAGTAGGGCGGCGGGCGCGGAGGGCGGATTACGCGGCCGAACGAAGGAAACCATGCCGGTAAGTACTTTCACTGTTATTTTTCGCCAAATTTGTCAAATTCCGTGGCAAAATTTGTCAAATTTCATGCTGATTATGTATTTGTAGTAATTTTTAATATCGTAGGCTAGGTTTAGGAGAAAAAACTGGAAAATTTTAGGGAAATTATGAAATGACAGAGTGTTGTTTACAAACCCGTGTTTTGGTTGCTAGGACAATTCAGCTGGGAACATGTAATATTTGGTTGTGCAGATATATTTTTGTTGTTTTGTGTGTTCTTCTGTGTATATTTACTGTAAGTATAGTAGTATCATAATTTATCGTTTTATACGTATCACTGGGACGATTTAATGCGTTAAAACGCCTGTTCAATTGTTAGACCCATATTCATTACTATTTATATAATTGATTCATTACAGATTGACTTTTGAAATTGCGTGGCTAGACATATTTATAAATAAAATAAAAAAACGCTGATTCTCTAGATTAAAGACATTATTTATTTTATCACCTTATCTATGTGTTGTATCCAGTGATTTGCACGACTAATTTTGACAGGGTAGGCACTTATCTACTCGAACAGCTGCAAATTAAGCAAAATATTTTTTTGGCAGTATCCGAAATTATATTACTAGTAGTTCGCCACGAACTTAGACCTCGCGATTATTATTTCAGAATAATGTACCTGATTTGGATGAACTATCGGTGCAGGTTTACCGATATGCGGATTCATGGTTGTGACCAAATTTCCAAAATAGTTGGCAATCACAGCCCTTTCTTTAAACGACTTTCGATCTAGCTCTGAAATGTCAGGAGCACCTTCCAACCATACAATGCCATGGATATGAGGCCTACCGTGATGCTGAAATTCAGTTCTATACCAGTAGTCTTTTACCGAAAAATGACCCATCATTTTTCAAATGACAAAGTCAGTTCGTTGTTGGAAAAACCAGAAAACTATTAATGGGTTTCCGTTTATATGTTTATTTGTATTGCCATGGCTCTATGCCGCTGCTCATTGGTTCCTTACTCTTTTCGTAAAGCTACTTCGCGTGCTTTGGTTGCTGTTGATCTCTTATTAGTTCGTAGCATAATTACTAATACTACTACAGAAGCACAGACAAGCAGCTATAGCGATTGAACGAAAATTCGCTTAACAATATTGCTAAATTTAATAAACAAGCCAACAATCAATCAAAATAAGCAAAGACTGAAAAAAAACTAATCGTAAAATAAGCAAAACCCTTTTTTTAAGAACTACTTATGAAACTCAAAATAATAACCATAATAGTTATTCAGAGAAATTACTTCGTGGACCCCAGGGTGTATGTATTTTTAAGAAAGTTGTTTAGTAACCCGGACTGAATTCACCCTTAAATAGTTCTAGTATAATTTGTAAGATGATTTGTATTGTATATCCGTCACGCACGGCTCAGTCAGCTAGACTTCGCGAGTCACCCTAAATCCATTTAAGTATAAGGTATAAAAAAGTTGTACAGACAAAAAAGTTGTTCAAATAAAAAAAATCGTTTTTATAATGGCAACAAAAAAGTCTAATGAAATTTTTGGAAATATTTTGAAATGGCGGATATATGACAGTTTTAAAATTTTAGACCCCCATATTTCCGCCATTTTGAAAAATTTTGAAAAACTGGCTCGACAAAAAAATTCTATGTTGTTGCTGAATCTGCTTACAAAATTTTAAGAGAATTGGTTAAGAAATGCGACCTGTAGGCGAGAACAGACAGACAGACAGACAGACAGACAGACAGACGGACAAAAGAATTTTTGGCCAATCTCGAAACTGAGACGCTTCGCTCGCTTCGCTCGCTCGGTTAATAAATATAAATACAAGGTAAACGAAGTGTATGTGTCTGATTGTATCATATTATGACTGAACCACTTACATATAAAGTAATATTGCTAAAAATGTATTTTCGCACCTAACCTGTTGTGTGGTGTCGTAGCTAGGCACCATTATGTTAAGTGACGTCTCTGTAGACACTGGCGCCAAACCATCGGATATTCGTACTATTTCAAACCATACATGCTATGGTACTTATTTTCACATTCCGTTTTAGCACATCCAACTGTTTAACAAGTATTAAAGCTAAACTATCAATGATACTTTCAAAGTTAATTCAGAAAATAATATAATTATATAAAATGTTAATTTGCAATCTGTGTAATTAGCATTAATCATATTTATTGATTTAATTAATCACCACCACATTTATGATTGAGTCATGTAATATGATTGAGTTTTGTCAGAGTCATGTTCAAACTTACCGGAGTCACAGAATAAATATAAGTATCACCCGTCTTCTGTCCACGCACCTCTCTCCATTCTTTCTCATCGAGGCGGCTGCAGGCGCCTGTAGCCGCCCGCTCAACACCGGGTGCTCTAAAAGGCAAGAACGGGGAGAGGTGGAATGAGGAAGCATATTGCGCGGTACGCTAAGTTTCCGTTCTGTGAAACTCATGTTAATTCTGTGACTGTGCATGTCTTCCCTGTGATCGATACCGTTCAGGAGTCCATAAACCGGGAACGTCCGACAGTCATGCCATCAGTCTTATCACAAACGGGATCTACCCCCATTTTTGTACACACGAAACTAGGATAAAGTATGCGGTAAGAAGGTAATAAACCATGGTTTTATCTTCAGAAAATTCCCTATGAAAATAGATATTAAGTTTCAGTATTTAGTAACTATATCTTTTCAACCCCTGACAAAAAAGAGGGGTGTTATATAAGCTGGAAGTGACTGTGTGTATGTCTGTGGCATGTGGTAGGGCTCAAACGACTGGGCCGATTTCGATGCGGTCTTTGTTGTTTGAAAGCTGACTTAATCAAGATGGTTCTTAGCTATGTTTGATGGAAATCGGTTTAGCGGTTTAAAAGTTATGTAGAACGAACGCTTGAAAGTTGGGAATTTTTTAATTTGCCTAGCAAATAAACTTGTTTAAATTGTTTTCGTCTTTCACAGTAAATGCTTTGTGCAGACATCAAATTTTAAGCACCGCCCGCCGGCGCCGACGCCTTTGGCACAACAACTTTCGAATTATAGATCTCAATATCTCTCATACATATATCAATCGATACATAGATAATTTTTCAAAACTAGAAACCGACTTCCCCCAAAACTACACAACTGATTTTGATAAATTTTCTATGTGACTACCTCGCAAGCATACTCTTTCAAACAAAAAAGAATTTTCCAAATCGGCCCAGGTGTCTTAATTGATAAGTTCCAAAATTTTTGGAAGTCGGTTTATAATTAAAAAATTAACGTTGTGCATTTTTGAATATTAACGTTGTGCATTTTTGATATACGAAACAGCAGGCGCAGGCATACATTTTCGCCGCGCCGTAGAAAGAGAGGGGGATACTTCTTCTCCTACGCCGCGCCAGCTGTCTACTCTCCATCCGTCTTACGAATTTTCGATCAGGTCACGTGTCCTGACGCGAGTTTAACATTTTTTACCCATTCCAAAAAAAGTGCACATCGCCGCTAAAGAAGTTTTCACTTCAAAAATATTTTTGACTAAAATTTTTAACAAATAAATTAATAAACTAAACAAGAAAGAAAGAAAACTGCCAGGATTTTTTTTTTGATATAGCGACGTATTACAATGAAAACAAATTACAATTCATGAACATTTTGGTAATTATTTACCAAAAAAACTAACTAAAACTTACGTTAGTAATTATATTATCTTTGCCATAGCAAAGTTCTGAGTATCTGTTACGCTAGTAATATTTTATCTTTGCTAAAACTAAACTAGTTACTTAATATTTTTTTCGTTTATCTGTTTTGTCTTTGTCTCATTTTTGGCGAAGGTCTCTTCCATTATCTTCCACTTATCTCTTTACTGTGTTAAGCTCGTCCATTCTTTTTGAAATGCGTCGAGATCGTCTCGCCAGCGCTTTCTTGGCCTACCCGGGCGGCGGTAACCCTCTATTGTGATTCAGGCCCATTTCTCGCTGTGCATCCTACCATTATATTCTATTGGTTGTAGTCATTTTATGCAGTATTTATTTATGGCAAAAAGAGCTGTCTTTACAGCTTTTTGAGGCAAAAACGAGAAACTTGGTAAAAAAGTTTGAAAGGGGAAAGACTTCGATTTTTTTTACTGCGTAAGAGAAAGACAGAGGCAAAAAATCACAAATAAAGGTGCTGTCATAATTTTGCAGTTGCTAACCAGAAAATTATGACGACTGCGATGGGCTCAGATTGCGCTATTCGCGCTAATGTTGCTGTGGCACGGCATCGCAAAATGCACAATGTTTATTTCGTAAACGCGTGGGAAACTACACGTTTTCTAATTTTCCTGGGTTCTTCATCATGTCGTTGACATTATACGTGCAATCTTATAAACGTCTGTCGACCTTTGCCGTGTGGTTTCCGGCAGAGTAGAATAGGGCCACTCCAAGTCCTCCGGCGGATGTCGTAGAAGGCAACTAGGGAAATATAAGCTAAATAAAGCTTATAAACATCAATGAGACCTCTTTAACGTAAAAGTCCTCTGGCTACTCTGGTCAAGTATGGCTCTGGTAGTACAGAGATAGTCGTGCTCCTGCAGTGGAGACAAAAAGACCTGGTGATGATGATATTTTAAACGTCTAGAAGTTTCTTAGCCAGTACATGGCCTATGAAGCTATTTTACTCCTCTAGGTCATGTGGATTCGACCGAAGTAGGTAATTTTTCATCTTGAAAATTGAGATTCGTCTCTTTAGAACCCATGAAATACGAATACATCTATCACGTCTTTATCCCTAATGGGGCAGACAGAGCATTTTGAGTCTTGCGGCTCTATGCAGAACCCAGGGCCGCAATACCCAAAAGCCACTTTTAGCGTCATGGTGGGCGAGAAGATGGAAAAGCAATCAATAAAGTGATGGGTTGCTAGCCGCATCGCCTGTTAACATGATTCGCATTTTTGCCCATTCCCTCGATCGGCTTTTACGATCTACGCGGGAAGAGAAGCAGCCGGTACATTCTAAGTTTTTTCATTTCTCCCAGACCAGCATGGGAGGAATACGAATACATATATATATAAGTCCATATTCTTTGCATTTCTTTTTGTAAGAGCAAAAAAAGTATAAGGAAAAGTTGTTTACTAGTCGGAATTCGAAAGATTTTTTTTCGAAGTCTCTATTGTAAGCCCAATCTTTGTGAAGGCCCGGGGCTGTAGCCTCGTTTGCCCTCCCCTAAATCTTGCCTTGCAAGTTCACTTCATCATCATCATTTCGACGCATGACATCCACTGCTGCAAGTTTCCTTACTCTGGCTAGATTGTTGAAAATAAGCTGAGAAACAAAATGATCCACCCTGTCATTCACATTTCAAAAGCGGGTTTCAATGCCGCTACTCAATGTATTTTATCTGAGTTTTCCCGTATAGACCTAGAATTTTTTATTCAACTAATAACTCAAATATTATCATACGCCACGATCGTGGCACAACTAAACTTTGTAAGACAAGATTGTCTACCCGAAAATTGCAAAAAGTTTGTAAGAAAATTGTGATGATTACGTGGCGATAGATGTACGATATCAGCTAATGTGGCTTTAGCACGACAGCCGTGAAGTGCGCAAACCAGGGCACGTTATTTGGCCAAGCGTGGGAACTCACAGGTTTCTCATTTTGCCACACAAAATGGGGCACCAAGCCGGAAATAGGTCAAAACAGCTGCTAATATACGTATATATAACTATACTTCTATTACCCATTCCGGAAACACACGCTTACTTTTAGGTAGGTAGTTACTAATGTTCTGAAAATATTGCTACTTTTAATTTTTTGTTTCGAACCACACGCATGACTCTCATTATTCATCATCAGTAGTGACCGAGCTTTGCTCGGTCGGTTACATCTCAAACATTAACTACATTTTTTTAAACTTATCTAAAAACAGTACAATATAAAAAATTATATATAAAATTGAACATAAAAAAAAACAAAAGTAAGTCACCGAGTGGGATTCGAACCCGTAACACTCTTTCTAGCGGTCCGCATCCTAAACTGCTGAGCTAAAACGGATAGCGGCCGGCGCGACGAAATTTTCACATACATCTCAAACAATAACTACCTACATTTTTTAGGGTTCCGTAGCCAAATGGCAAAAACGGAACCCTTATAGATTCGTCATGTCTGTCTGTCTGTCTGTCTGTCCGTCCGTATGTCACAGCCACTTTTTTCCGAAACTATAAGACCTATACTGTTGAAACTTGGTAAGTAGATGTATTATGTGAACCGCATTAAGGTTTTGACACAAAAATAGAAAAAAAACAGTAAATTTTGGGGGTTCCCCATACTTAGAACTGAAACTCAAAAATTTATTTTTCATCACACCCATACGTGTGGGGTATCTATGGATAGGTCTTCAAAAATGATATTGAGGTTTCTAATAGCATTTTTTTCTAAACCGAATACTTTGCGCGAGAGACACTTCCAAAGTGGAAAAAAGTGTGTCCCCCCCCCCGTAACTTCTAAAATAAGAGAATGATAAAACTGAATAAAATATATGTTGTTCATTACCATGAAAACTACCAGCGAAAATTGGTTTGAACGAGATCTAGTAAGTAGTTTTTTTTTAATACGTCACAAATCGTAAACGGCAATTTACCTTTCATTCAATCAACTCAAATATAAAAATTTAAAAAAACATACTACAAGACTTTTATATTATGTTATTTGCTACTACGGAACCCTTCATGGGCGAGTCCGACTCGCACTTGGCCGCTTATTTAAACTTGTCTAAAATCAATACAAAATAAAAAGTTATATATAAATTTGAACATAAAAAAACAAAAGTAAGCCACCGAGTGGGATTCGAACCCGTAACACTTTTTCTAGCGGTCCGAATCATAAACCGCTGAGCCAAAATGGATGGCGGCCAACGCGATGAAATTAGCGAACATATTCTGCGTGGAAAGAAAAACGCATGAAAACTCGAAAACACGCGTTTTCCCAAACATAAGACTAATCTAGATCGATTGTTTACCCCCGAAAACCCCCATATACCAATTTTTTGCGAAATCGTTAGAGCCGTTTTCGAGATCACAGAAATTTATAAATATATAAATATACAAGAATTGCTCGTTTAAAGGTATAAGATTTCAGCCGGATAACGTCCATTGCGGAACATAAGCCTCTCCCGAAGATTTCCAAAATGACCGATTAAGAAAGGCCTGCATTCAGCACTTCCAAGTGATCTTGGTCAGGTCGTGGGACCACCTTGTGGGTGGGTGTTCTCGCTTCGCTTGCCAGTATGCGGTCGCCATTCAGTAACCGTTTTGCCCCATCGCGCTATGTACCCCGCCCATTGTACGAGCTAATCCGCTGGGCTATGTTAGTGTCTTTTGATCCCCCACGAATTTCCTCATTTCTGATTCGATCACGTAGGGAACACCGAATCTAGCAATCCACAGCGCGTTGAGCAACCTTGAGCCTTCTCATAAGACCACGTAATGCACGTTTTAGAGCCTTAAATCATTACAATAATAAGCATGCTACATTTACTTGCAAAGTTTACTTCTCAATTAACATTAACAACCAAAGAGACTAATTTGGCTAATTGTCTAGACAATTAGATAAAATATGATAATATAATCTGGCTCGTGGTCAAACCCGTCCTGATATACGTGACAGTAGTCGCGTATTTATTTGTTTGGGTACAAAGTTCAGTGCTTGGGGAATTGTTTAGTTGGTTGTAAGTGTTGATGCAACATTTTCACACATTTACTTAATTGGGTCAAATCTATATCTATACATATAATAAAACAGTAAAAAAAGTGTGTCTGTACATTAAATATATTTCCAAAAAAAATATTGGGGGAGATGGAGACGTAGTAATAGAGAAAGAATTGAAAAAAAAAATGTCTGTCTGTTTGTCTGTATGTCTGTTTGTACACGCTAATCTCCGGAAAATACTGGACGGATTCGAATGAAACTTTTTTTGTTATATAGCTATTAAGCCTGGGCAACATATAGGGTATAAATGATTTTGGAAAATGGAACGCCTGATGCAGAACCATAATGGTCCAGCTAAACTATAAGAGATATAAAAATGCCGCCTTAGTAAAAGTTGTTCAGCCTGATGAGCATTTTCCAGAGACATAAAGTCCACGCGAACGAAGTCGCGGGCTTCGGCTAGTTTACAATATAATTCGTGTTTATACTTCATGGTAAGTAAACAACGGAATAAGTAGTGTGAAATAAGTTTTTCTTGTACATGATTTTATTGTGAGGCCGAAGAAAAATGAAATAAGCCCAAACTCAATGGAGTTGCGTCGTTTTATTACTGTGTTCTATCGACCACTTTTCGTCTCCGTGATCGGACCCTAGGCACCGACTATCATTAAGTGCTCGTCAAGACAAATCAAACAAGCCCTACTCAATGAGGTTATGTTGTTTAATAAATTTGTTCTGTCGAATATCTCACGGCTCCATCATTAGAACAGCTAATTGACTGCATAATATTAGATTGTCATCTGATTTACACAAGTATGCAACATTTTAGCTAAATCGGTTGAGGATAACTGGTTGAAAATTGAGTTGCAAGAATTTGACCTAAATTAGCATTCATACATTTATGATACATTGCAAGTTAAATAAAAGCTTGTATAATGTTTTATTTTACATTTTTGCGCGATCCTGGTTGCATCCTCAGCTACGCTGCTTTGGAGCACGGAGTCAGCTGTCCCGCATTTTCTTCTTCAACTTCTTATAAATATACATCCCGTAATTTGCTAGAGCGAGAGAGAGAGAGAGCGACGGAACGCTTCAGCATGGTCTAGGCAGGTCATCCTATTTCATCCCTTTAGAGGTTAAATTTTGAAAAGTCCTGAAACAGGTATTTAATCGTTTACCGCCAGGACTCCTGAAAAGTTTGAATAAAATGGTCTAAGGAATCTTGCTTCTCATACATTATGACGACCTCAGTGGCGTAATGGTCAACACGCTAGACCGCTAATCCGGAGGTCCTGGGTTCGATCCCCAGCCAGGGCATGTTGGAAAATGGCCTCTTTCATATTGTCCTGGGTCTTGGATGTTTATCTATATATGTATTTGTTATAAAATAAAGTATCGTTGAGTTAGTATCCCATAACACAAGTCTCGAACTTACTTTGGGGCTAGCTCAATCAGTGTAATTTGTCCCTATTTATTTATTATTTATACAAAATTTGGACCCCCGTTTCACTCCTATAGGGGGTGAGTTTTGAAAAATCCTTTCGTAGTTCACCCCTAGACCTCATAAAGAACCTATGTGCCAAATTTTGGAGTCTTTAGGCCCAGCAGTTTAGGCTGTGCGTTGATTTGTCAGTCAGTCAGTCAGTCATCCAGTCATTCAGTTTCTTCTTATAAATATATAGATTTGTTCACCCAAAATTGCCCGACCAGTTAAAAAACTACCTATATAGTATACCGTATGTATGTTATTAATGTTTTATCACTAAACTAAAACATAAAGCGAGGCCTTTGGGTCTTACAGCTGTCTACCACGTCAGAAATAAAGACGTAAAAAAGTATCTGTAAAAACTAAATTAGATCTAGGTATAGGTCGTTGCACCAAACAATCGCCAGAGTAATCTTTTAGAGGCGACTGACACCTATCAGACTGTTGTTACATCTTAAATGGGTGATTATAATCTTTATACCCTGGCAATAAGAACTATACGAACTGCATACCGCTTCGCTGGTCGTATAGTGCACAATGGACTGAATTTCCTTTGCCTTGCTATCAGCGGATGCTGCAGACCGTTTTAAATTGATGGTATTATATTTCTTCTGTTTTATTTAAACCTTTGACCCCTAAATATTAATGTCTATATTGTATTTAACGTGGAAAGTAAAGTAGGAAAGGGTCGGCCTCGGCGGACATTCTGCGACCAAATTGCAGACGTTCTAAAAAAGGATAGGTAAAAAGTACCTGTAACCGAAGGGCATGTATGAGAGATGAGTTTAGATGAAGCAAAAGAGGTTCATAGTCTCGGTCTACCCCTGTGGGAAACAGGCGTGGTATACCCGTAATAAAGCTAGCCACGGGCTATGACGGTTATACCGTTTAACAATTTTTGTGGTTTATTATAGAACTAGCTGATGCCCGCGACTTCGTTCGCGTGGAATTTATGACTTCGGCGTATATATATGCTCATCAGGCTGAACAACTTTTGCTAATGCGTCATTAATGTATATTTCTAACAGTTTAGCTGGACCATTATGTTTCTGAATCAGGTGTGCCAGACCTTCGATTTTTAAACTCAACAAAAAATGCTAATCAGGCTAAACAACTTTCGCTAAGGCGTCATTTTTATATTTCTTATAGTTTAGCTGGACCATTATGGTTCTGCATCAGGTGTTCCAAAACTTCGATTTTTATAACTCAACAAAAAATGCTCAGTAGGCTAAACAACTTTTCCTAAGGCGTCATTTTTATATTTCTTGTAGGTAAGCTGGACCATTAAGTTTTTGCATCAGGTGTTATAGATCTTCGATTTTTATATCTGAACAAAAAATGTTCATCAGGCTGAACTACTTTTGCTAAGGAGTCATTTTTATATTTCTTATAGTTTAGCTGGAATATTATGGTTCTGCATCAGGTGTTCCATTTTCCAAAATCCATTATAGCCTATATGTTGCTCAGGCTTAACAGCTATATAACAAAAAAGTTTCATTTAAATCCGTCCAGTATTTTCGGAGATTAGCGTGTACAAACAGACAAACAGACATACAGACAAACAGACAGACATTTTTTAAAATTCTTACTCTATTACTACGTCTCCATCGCCCCCAAATTTTTTTTTGGAAATATATTTATTGTACAGACACACTTTTTTTACTGTTTTATTATATGTATAGATATATATATAGATAATTGGTAGGAGCTCGGCGGCCTGGTGGGAGGCGTGAAAACGCATTACTAGCGCTTTCACAAGTAAAGCAACACCGGTCGTGGTCTGCACCTGGATGGGTGACCACAAGTGGCATAAAAATTTCTCGAGCTCCTCCAGCTCCGTGCTTCGGAAGGCACGTAGCGATTAGTCCCAGCTGTCATCGTTGTATGGCAATCGTCAAGCTGACAGATGCTTTTAGGCAGCCTGAAAAATCTGACACCAGTATTGGCCACCTACTCACACGAAAAACATATTATTTGTATATCAGTTACACCAATTTCTTCATTCGATAACTATAACTGCGAAAATAACTCTTTTTTTTAATATTAAAAATATTAATGGTCACCTATGCGATCTTTCCAACCGACAGCTGTATCTATGAACATACACTGTAATTCTTACTGGTTTTGGAGCCGAAGGCCACTTCATAAGGATCATTAGTAAGACCTAATTAGCTAGTCAAAATAAAAATTCATAAACAAAAAACGTTGACTAAAACTCTAATGAATGTAAAATCGTGAGATCAGTTAGTACCATCACTGCCGGCCGGCCGGCCAGAGTTTATCGGGGTCACGTGACAAGTTTTGGACGGGACTATGTGATCGAAAATCATTTTCTTTAATTTTACTTTTATTTTAGGAAAGCATATGCTTTGAAACATTTTAACAAGAACAGTTTTAAGTAGAATGTTTTTATTATGACACTGACACAAGTATTTTGTTATCAGCGATAAACGATAAATGCATGCTTCTCTGTTAAGAAAAGAAAGCATATTCTAGAATAACAGGCCAAGTGAGAGTTGGATTCGACTCGCGCACTAAAGGTTCCCAACCATTATCTCAAAAAAATCACGTTTGTTGTATGGGAGACCCACTTAAATATCTATTTAATTCTGTTTTTAGTGTTTGTTATTCCAGCGGCAACAAAAATATATCTGTGAAAATTTCAACTGTCTAGCTATCACGGTTCATGAGATACAGCCTGGTGACAGACAGACAGACAGCGGAGTTTTAGTAATAAGGTCCCGTTTTCACCCGTCGGAAACAGAACCCTAGAAACCATCCGGGGTACTTGTCACATATAAATTATTTATAACTCAAGATATTATGTCTAGACGTGAAGTCGGTATTATTGCTTATTTGTAGGTGAGATTAATAGGCGAATCGATAACACAATCGATAATCTAACATAACTCGCATAATCGATAAGATAACGAAGATATTTCGATGTTTGTTTTGAAGTAGCATGTGCTACTTCAATAGGTACTGGATGATTTCACTTAATTTTCTAACCGACTTCAAAAAAGGAGGAGGTTGTCAATTTGTCGGAACGTTTTATGTACGTTTGCCGATTACTGGAAGGCACCTGGACCAATCTGGTGTTTTTCGTTTTGGTCTGAAAGGCCATTCTTGTCTGGAGATCCCATAGAAGTTTTATCAAAATCGGCTTTCTAGTTTGGGGGTTTTTTAGTTTTGAATTTTTTTAGCTTTATCCGTTCTTAGCTGTTAATAAGCCCGCAATAGTGAAAGTTTTTTTCAACATTTATTAATTAAAAATTTATTGATCCACAATTAACAACAGTACGCAAATTATCCTGGAAGAAAGAGTCTTAAAGGTTATTAAGTCAGTAGGTAAGTAGAGATAAAATTAGAAGGTGCCTAAATTAATTCGGCAACATAAATTAACTTTGTAATGTGGTTAAAAATTAAGTTAGCTTATTTTTAGAGGGCCAAGCCAAATTTGAGTCTTGCGGCCCTGGGTTCTGCTTAGAGCCGCAAGACCCAAAATGCTCTGTCTGCCCCATTAGGGATAAAGACGTGATAGTATGTATGTATGTATGAAGCCTAGACGGACTATCTCCTGTTTTGTGCCAACTGCCCTATGTCATTACAAATCATATATAAATTTTTCAAATTCATAATAAAGAATTCGCTGTTTTCCTTTTATACAACTGTTTTGATTCAACGAGAAAAACTTGAAAGACAAATAATAAAAAAAAAACAAGCTTTTATCTAAAGGCTCTCCTCAAGACGAATCAAATGGGCCCAAACTCGATGGAATTGCGTCGTTTCATACAGTTCCTTTAGCCATCCTCCGGCTCCATCATCAGATCAGCTCCATGTCATTATAATATTGCATTGTCACGCGATATACCTACATAAGCGTGCAAAATTTGAGCTCAATCTTCTTCTTCTTATCGCGTGTGTTAGTGACTAACACTAGTGTCAGAGTTTTTAAACTGCCTTAAAGGCCTCTGACATGGTTTTAGGTAACGACCAATGTCAAAGACAGTGATCGGGACCGACGGCTTAACGTGCCCTCCGAAGCACGGATCATCTTACTTATCGGGCAATCAGGTGATCAGCCTGCAATGTCCTAACCAAACTAAGACAACAACACAAAGTCGTTGCCCCCGCTGGGAATCGAACCCGCGACCTCCGGGTATGAACCAAACGCTCCAACCATTACACCACGGAGGCAGTTAAGTTAATTGAGTGAGCTCAATCGGAAACCGGGAAGTGTGTCAAATGCGACTTGCAAGATTTGATTACACACCGACAGGCAACGGGACAGGTGAAACTAAATAAAACCTTGTAATAATAATATAATATTACCAACATCAGTCTTCTAAAAAGAAACTTTTCACAAACAGAGTAATCATCTCTATTTACCGGTGAACAGACAAACAAACATATTACATAGGTAATCAATCCAGTTAATTTGCTTAATGGGCAGATAAGGGCACGCGGGCGCAGCGTGACGTTAAGGCGATGTCGACACTCTTGATATGTAGTGGCGTTTTCCAGCTGGAATTTTTTAGTTCCGGCGTTCTGTTACGATTCGTATGTTTCATAATTCATAATAATACGGCTATTCTATATCTATGACTTGTGACGTAGCGACCTCGAAAAACACTAAGCTTGGCTGATTACAACTAACCTTATGATAGGTGCTACGAATTGTCGTAGCCCTTAGCTACGATGTCTACGGTAAGCTACGACAGAGTATTGCCTTGTTGGTACTTTTGACTATAAATCTTTTTTGCAAGCTTTTATTTAACTTGCAATGTATCTTGTATGTATGTATGAATGAATGTTTGTTTAGGTCAAATCTTGCAACTCAATTTTCAACCAGTTGTCCTCAACCGATTCAGCTGAAATTTTGTATACTTGTGTGAGTCGGATGACAACACAATATTATGAAGTTATGAAGTTAATGAGCTGTTCTGATGATGGAACCGGGAGATATTCGACGGCACTAAGTTATAAAACAACATAACCTCATTGAGTAGGACTCGTTTGATTTGTCTTGACGAATGAGTACTTTATGTTGACGACGAAAGAATGAAAGTTGACGGATGGAACTCAGTAAAAAAAAAACGACGTAACTCCATCGAGTTTGGGCTTATTTCATTTGTCTCAGTAAGTACTTTGGTCTCACAATTAATGCTAGTACAAAATGATTTTTTCGCGGAAAACTTATTGAAGTCTAAAGCTTTTAAACTAAATCTTTATCTGTGTTACGATACTGAAAAATGTAACGAAATTGAAAAGTAATTTCTGAGGATTATATCGTGGATTAAATCAGTAAAAATACTGGTTATCATTTTCTAGACGGAGATAATTGTTAGTGGTACCTAACATGCAAACATTTATATTACAAGAAAAACATTTTTTTTGCAATAAAGCTTTGAGTTTATTTTCAGAGCAAACCTACATTTCAAGGTTCCGTACCCAAAGAGTAAAAACGGGACCCTATTACTAAAACTCCACTGTCAGTCCGTCCGTCTGTCTGTCACCAGGGTTTATCTCTTGAACCGTGATACGGCAACAAGAAAGACACATGATGTATTTTTGTTGCTGCTAAACAAAAAAAATAATAAAATAAGTGAACCGTGATAGCTAGACAGTTGAAATTTTCACAGATTATGTATTTCTGTTACCGTTATTTTAGACAAAAGTGATTTTTTATAGATAATGGTACGGAACCGTTCGTGTGGAAGTCCGACTCTCACTTTGAAGGTTATTCTTTTCTCTTAGATTAGTTTAGCTTAGAAAGAATGAAAAATACATATATTTATTTACTCTTCGGCTGATAACAGAAGTATATGCGCCCATTTGTAAGCCTCGAACTTATTTTTGGGCTAGCTCAATTAGTGTAATTTGTCCCTATACACGTGATTTTTCATTGGTTTTGAAGCCGAAGGCCACTTCATAGGCATCGTTAGTAAGACCTAATTAGCTAGTCAAAATAAAAATTCACAAACAAAAAATGTTGTCTAAAACTCGAAAGTAAAATGGTGAGATCAATTAGTAGTACCACCGCCATACACCGCCCGCCGGCCGGCCGGGGTCATCGACATTACGCAGATGGCGGAGATCGAAAATCATTTACGCAACTTTTTTATCTTATGACATACACAAATTTGGATTACATATATGCATAGAGGAATTTATTTACGATACGACATTTTTTTCCAAAACCAATAAAAAGTCAGCGTGTATATTTATTTATTAACATTTTTATTTACACTTTGTCTTTAATTTACTGATAGTTGCGAAGGGCTAAGAACGCTGATCTCATGTGGCCTTCAGTAGTAAAAAGTCGCAGAACAGGAAAAAGTAACATCATCATCATATAAACGCGGATGTAATTGTGAATCAGGATAAATGACTTATTAAAGCCTAATCGATGCCGTAAGGGATCCAAAGGCTGGTGCGTATTTTGGCCAAAGGTTGAGCTTGATTGTCGCCATTTTTTAGCTAAACTGAAAAAAGCTTGCAAAAATGAAAAATGTGTCCTAGGACATTCCGTAAGACCCTTTTTTAATTTTTTTTCATACAAATTGTTTTTTTCCGAAATATTTAAAACTAGCTGGACCTGCGGGCTTCGCTCCCCGTGGGAATTTTGGGATAAAGTGTACCCTATGTCCTTCCCCGAGTTTTAAACTATATCCATACCAAATTTCATCCAAATCGGATCAGTAGATTAAGCTTGAAGAGGTAACAAACAAAGAAACAAAAATATATAAACTCACTTTCGCATTTACGATATTAGTAGGATTTAGTAAACAAACACCCCAAATTAAAATCCGATATATTTTCATTGTTTAAAATCCCAGAAAAAGTTGCCAGCGCATTTCCAAATTTCAAACGCTCACACGTGCGTGGCTCTATATTTCCTCGACTCTTGGTACTATTCCTATGACGATCCTCCCAAAAATCTCGCAGCTATGGCCAAAACTACGTCTTGGGCGATTTGCATTTAAAAACCATTTTCAATGGTAAAAAGATTTATTCACTAGCTAGCTTACATCATCCGGTGGGTCCAGTCTAGGTCCAATGCGGCGGGAACATCATGGGTAGTGATTCACATTTATGTGTTGACCTTACATGCGCGGACAGCATCTGCTTGCAAAATTAAGTATTGAACAAGATTAAGTGACGACCACTGCCAACATCATCATCATCATCATATCAGCCACAGGAAGTCCACTGCTGGGCATAATATAGGTATATCAGAAAGGCCTGAAAGAAAACACTTGCCACAGAATTAATATGAGTAGTACATACAGAACCTCAGACAAAACGAAATCTCCTCTAGGCCCCGCGCAATATGCATCTTCGCACCTCTGCCCTGCCCTGTCCTCGCCTTGTGGAGGATGTTGAGTGGTCGGCTGCGGGCGTCTGGCTGCCTTGACAAGGCGAGAACGGGGAGAGATGCGGGGACGGGGGACGGGGGACGGGGACGCATATTGATATATCTATACATATAATAAAAAAGAAAAAAAAGTGTGTCTGTACATTAAATATATTCCAAAAAAAAATATTGGGGGCGATGGAGACGTAGTAATAGAGTAAGAATAAAAAAAAAAGTCTGTCTGTTTGTCTGTTTGTCTGTTTGTCTGTTTGTCTGTTGGTCTGTTTGTCTGTTTGTCTGTTTGTCTGTTTGTCTGTTTGTCTGTTTGTCTGTATGTCTGTATGTCTGTTTGTCTGTTTGTTCACGCTAATCTCCGGAAATACTGGACGGATTCGAATGGAACTTTTTTGTTATATAGCTATAGAGCCTAGGCAACATATAGGGTATAAATGATTTTGGAAAATGAAACGCCTGATGCAGAACCATAATGGTCCAGCTAAACTATAAGAGATATAAAAATGCCGCCTTAGTAAAAGTTGTTCAGCCTGATGAGCATTTTCCAGAGACATAAAGTCCACGCGATTGAAGTCGCGGGCTTCGGCTAGTACTTATAAAAATTCTGTGCCCTTGCCCACACAATTTACAAAAAGGATGATTCACGAGAGTTCCCCCATTTAAGAGTCCACCTCACATGCGCAGACAGCATGTGCTTTATCGCGACCTTCGCACACGGAACTGACCTATGATCCGGTAATCTGCAGGTCAGCCGCTGGATAACCCAAATCTTACAAGTCAGGATACATGGATTTAGGCTGGACTTGACATTGATTGAAATTAGAAGCTTTAGCGGGCTTTAATAACTAATAAAGATATTTGATTATGATATAATACGATAAAAGACTAAATACAGACCAAATATATTAAAAGCTTTTATTTAATTTTCAATGCATTAGATAAGATTACAGTACCTGGGCGACCGAGCTTTGCTCGGTTACATCTCAAACATCGAAAACACGCGTTTTCTTGTTTACCCCCGAAAACCCCCATATACCAATTTTCAGCGAAATCGTTAGAGCCGTTTTCGAGATCACAGAAATCAATACATATAATCAATACAGTACCTGGGCGACCGAGCTTTGCTCGGTTACATCTCAAACATTAACTAATTTTCTTTAAACTTGTCTAAAAACAATGCAAAATAAAAAAAAATATAAACTTAAACATAAAAAAAAAACAAAAGTAAGTCACCGAGTGGGATTCGAACCCGTAACACTCTTTCTAGCGGTCGGTATCTATAACCACTGAGCTAAATCAAGGCGGTCGCGGCGCGACGAAATTAGCGACCATATTCTGCGTGGAAAGAAAATCGCATGAAAACTCGAAAACACGCGTTTTCCCAAACATAAAACTAATCTAGATCGATTGTTTACCCCCGAAAACCCCCATATACAAATTTTCAGCGAAATCGTTAGAGCCGTTTTCGAGATCACAGAAATTTATAAATAAATCTATACATATAATAAAACAGTAAAAAAAGTGTGTCTGTACATTAAATATATTTCAAAAAACAATATTGGGGGCGATGGAGACGTAGTAATAGAGTAAGAATTTAAAAAAAAATGTCTGTCTGTTTGTCTGTTTGTCTGTATGTCTGTTTGTCTGTTTGTCTGTTTGTCTGTTTGTCTGTTTGTACACGCTAATCTCCGGAAATACTGGACGGATTTGAATGAAACTTTTTTTATTATATAGCTATTAAGCCTGGGCAACATATAGGGTATAAATGATTTTGGAAAATGGAACGCCTGATGCAGAACCATAATGGTCCAGCTAAACTATAAGAGATATAAAAATGCCGCCTTAGTAAAAGTTGTTCAGCCTGATGAGCATTTTTCAGAGACATAAAGTCCACGCGAACGAAGTCGCGGGAGTCGGCTAGTATATATATATACATACATACATACAAGAATTGCTCGTTTAAAGGTATAAGATATAATAAAACAGTAAAAAAAACTGTGTCTGTACATTAAATATATTTCCAAAAAAAATATTGGGGGCGATGGAGACATAGTAATAGACTAATAATTTAAAAATAAATGTCTGTCTGTTTGTCTGTTTGTCTGTTTGTCTGTTTGTCTGTTTGTCTGTTTGTCTGTTTGTCTGTTTGTCTGTTTGTACACGCTAATCTCCGGAAATACTGGACGGATTCGAATGCAACTTTTTTTGTTATATAGCTATTAAGCCTGGGCAACATATAGGGTATAAATGATTTTGGAAAATGAAACGCCTGATGCAGAACCATAACGGTCCAGCTAAACTATAAGAGATATAAAAATGTCGCCTTAGTAAAAGTTGTTCAGCCTGATGAGCATTTTCCAGACACATAAAGTGCACGCGAACGAAGTCGCGGGCTTCAGCTAGTATATAAATAAATATACAAGAATTGCTCGTTTAAAGGTATAAGATAAACATTTGCCGTTCTAATAATCAAAACTACTAAAAATAAAATTATCAATTTGTTTTAAAAATCGTTAAATAATGCATCTGTATGTTTGTTTAGGTCAAATTATGCAACTCAATTTTCAAACAGTTATCCTCAATTGGTTGAGCTGAGATTTTGCATACTTGTGTAAGTCGGATGACAATGCGATATTATAGAGTTAATGAGCTGTTCTGATGATGGAGTCGCGACTGCCGGGGGATATTCAACAGAACTCAGTTATAAAAAAAACATAGCCTCACTGAGTTACTCGTTTGATTTGTCTTAACGAGCACTTTATGGTAGACGATTACTAAATATCGTCTACCATAAAGTGCTCTAAAACTGGTCACAACCAGTTACAGAGACGGAAGATAGTTGATGGAACTCAGTAATAAAAGACGCAACTCTTTTAGGTTTCCAGTCCACTTCCCCATCCAGTTCGGGCTTATTTTCTTGTCTTAACAAGTACTTTGGCCTCACGGTTGATGTCGGAAATATCGCTCATAGATCGCATCCGAAAAAGCATTATACGGACATTCACTCGAGCAAAGATAATATAATTACTAACGTAACAGATACCCAACGCCATAGAAACGATTGGAGAGGCCGTAAGCACGCAAAACTGGAGTTGCGGGGCGGCCTCTCAGAGATGGCAGCACACACGACTAGCCAAAAAGGTGACGAAGAAAGTGTTGAATATACTTTAAAAAAATATATTGCATGTCATATAAGTCTTATTTAACTAATTAAAGTACTACTTTATTTGAATAATAGTTTTAAAAGATTTTTGTGTTTTAATTTTTACCTTAAAGCGCCATCTAGTTACAAGGATAAGAAATAATAATGTTTATATGACGATGGGTAGGCATGACTCGAGTCACTGATGTGTGCACAGTGAAATGGATGTAAGCTGGCAAAGAGAAGATGGCCATAAAATTGCAGAATGGAGACCTCGACCTGGCCGGAGAAAATTTGGGAGGCTATCTGCTGGGCCAATGACATCTACAGAATATTGGGCCTGAATGTGTACTGCAGAAGATCGGACCAAATGGAAACACCATAAAGTGGCCTTTACACTACAATGGGTGAATGAAGGCTGAAGAAGAAGACATATTACTTAACATGTTATTTTTTTATCCTTCTTATTTTTTCAGCAATTGCTTAGTAAGATGTCTAATAACTAGATTAAAGTAGTACGTATAACCTTAATAGTACCTGGGCCACCGAGCTTTGCTCGGTTACATCTCAATCATTAACAACATTTTTTTAAACTTGTCTAAAAACAATACAAAATAAAAAATTATAAATAAACTTGAACATAAAAAAAACAAAAGTAAGTCACCGAGTGGGATTCGAACCCGTAACACTCCTTCTAGTGGTCCGCAATCCGCATCTCTAAACTGCTGAGCCAAAACCTATAGCGGCCAGCGCGACGAAATTAGCAACTCGAAAACACGCGTTTTCCCAAACATAAGACTAATCTAGATCGATTGTTTACCCCCAAAAACCCCTATATACCAATTTTCAGCAAAATCGTTAGAGCCGTTTTCGAGATCACAGAAATTTATAAATATATAAATAAATATACAAGAATTGCTCGTTTAAAGGTATAAGATTATCTGAGTTATATTTTTAGAAGTACAAAAATAACATATTATTATTAGCAATATTCCGATTACGTTGTACTTACTATACCTAGTAAACATGTTATTGCGACTTCTAATAATAAAGTTTAGTGAAGCGCAAATTAAGTACACAAGAAGGGGATACCTTCTTTTATTTCAAAATAAATAACAAGTTTATTTGCCGTAAATTAAAAAACCCTTGACAACACCATCTAGTGACAAGCTGTGGAACTACATAATATATTGGTATCGTAGCGTCATCTATTATTAGTCAGAGAACAATTACACAACGCTATTCAACCACAACTCCATTTTCACTTAATAACTCTTATACGAATGAACCAATTTTCACCGCAAGGGAAGTAGGTTTCACGTAAAAAAATATCGCTCGGAATTGGTCCATCCATTCTGGCGCTATAACGCCACACAGACAGACAGTAGCGTCAAACTTACAACTCCCTCTCCCTCCTTTTCTCGGGGGTAAAAAAGAAAAATTGAACAGTAAACTGAAAAAATGTATTTCCGAAATGTTCGCATATCAATTCCACCTGCAGGTAGACTGATGGAAAAGGCCTACGGCCTTAAGTCCGCCGATTACAGTTCATGTAATGTAATAAATAAATAAGAAAACTGATATATGAGAATAATCTTTTTGTCATCTTAGCGCGTTACCGGTTTCATCCTCAGAGTGCTTTAAAGCTCAAGGCAGAAACCGTAGGCATGATTCGACTTGGAAATCTTAGAATAGAGGAAACGCTAAATCTAGGCCGAAAACCAAATCGCTTTAATCGCTTTAATTTGAGAACTAGCAATTTCGTTTTAGAACTTGATTCTTTTTGTTTATCATGGTGCAATAAAGTTAATTTGTATTGTATTGTATTGTAAAATATAGCATTGTCCTGATTGTTATCCTCATTTTTGTACAAATAATATCATCAGCGCCAAGGCCACATAAACAAAAGCAAATCAGGGTGGTGCGTGACCCGCGAAATGAAATTCGGGTAAAACGTTAAATGAGACAATTTGCGAACGGCCGGAGAAATTAATGTATGAAAAAGAACCGTAATATTATTTTTATTAGTTACAAAATTATGATAGAACTTCACTTAAGGTAAGTTCCTTTAATCACAAATTACTATTTATAATGACCAACTCGGTAGCCCGGCGGATGTAGCGCTATCCGAAGATAAGTTATAATAGAGGTAAACCGCGCTTCGATGGGTGGTGCTGCGAGTATGAGGAGAGGTCGAAATAGACTATTTTACTGTGTATATTTTTGGTTAATATATGTATAATAAAAAATAAACGACGGGTTGCACTCTGGGAGTGCCGGCAGAAGTGAAAACTTGAATATTAACGTTGTGCATAGAGATGTGCCGTTGCCGGCAACATTGGCAACATTGGGAATATTGCCGGCAACGCTGCCGGCAAGATTGCCCGAAGTGGCAATTTTGGGGAACATTGCTTAAATATTGAGAATATTAGATATATTGATTTAAAAAACTCATTAAATAAATGTATCTAAGCGTATTATATGAGACATCTTAAAAAAATATAGATCCTACATATAAACTGCCAATGTTCCCGGCAATTTACTGGCAATATTGCCGGCAAAATTCCCTGTAAATTGCCGGTACATACAGATTTGTCAATATTACTTGTCTTAGGCGAGAAATAATTACTATTTTAAGTAGGTAATCTGAAAAATAAACCGGCCAAGTGTGAGTCGGTCGCCCACTGAGGGTTCCGTTACATAAAAAACTTGCAAACTTATATTTACAGACAAGTTCATTTATTTTGTATGAACTTGACTACATGTACCTTTGCTTTATGTTGTGTTGTGACTGCCGTACAATGTTGGCAGTCGGGATTAACGGCTTAACGTGCCTTCCGAAGCACGGAGGGGCTCAAGAAATTTTATGCTACTTTTGGTGACCCATCCAAGTGCAGACCAGTGTTGTTGTATCCGCAACAACTCTGCGACATCCGCGGATGCGGATTATTAAAGGTTCACATCCGCGAATGCGGATGCGAATACGAAGTTTTTTTTACATATTTCAATTAGTACCTACATAAATAACGGTGACTTAAGTTTCTTTACTGGAAATTTAAAAAAAATATTAGGCGTGTAGACTTGGCTAATAGAAATACGAACATGGGGTTAGAGAGTTCACAGTTCAAGGCGAAATACTAGTTTTAATATGTTTGAAAATGTATATCATTCTAGTAGTTTGCCCTTCACAGTTTAGGTCAAACTACTAAAATAATATACATCGGTATATTATTCTAGTAGTTTGACCTAAACTGTGAACTAGCAAATCCCATATCTTGGCAACCCCTTGACTGATTTAGTTCATGTTCGACCTAAAATATTCTATTTAATACTTGTGCCTACTAATTTTTATTTTCGATTACACCTACTAAATTTAAAATAAACATACATGTATTTTATTCATGTATGTTTGTTCGATAACTAGTGCAAACGCCAGATTATTTATACAGACTCGGAGAACAGCTTCGCTCGCTTCAATAGCTCGTTCTATCTTGGTCTTCACAACAGTATAGTACTTAACTTTTAGCCGCTACAGGATCAGCTCTCTTCGCAGCGTTAAACCATTTTTTTCACATTTTTGAATCTCGAGGAACTTGAAAAAACAGCTTTTTTGGTGTTTTTACCGTAGTACTAGTGCAGGTAATCACAACACATGACTTTCTTGTGAGCAGATTAATCAACCAAAAAGGAAGTGTTTTTCTTGCGAGCAAAGCTAGCAAAGGGTCTACTTGAACAATCTAACGTTTGTATGTATTTATGTATGTTTATTTGACGATAACTTGAGCATCTTTTATCGGATCTTCAGGAAATTTGGTAGGCGCGTGTCAAAATAAGGTTTTTTTTCGTTTGGACATAAGCAGCAAATCAGTCAAGGGGTTGCCGAAATATGGGGTTCGCGAGTTTACAGTTTTAATTAAACAAGCAAGTGAAGCGAGCCAAGTTCTCCGAGTCTACTTAAACAATCCGGCGTTTGTATTTATGTATGTAAGTATGTATGTATGTTTGTTCAACTATAACTCGATTAATTGTTAAGTTACAAAACATGAGCCGAATCTGTCAAGGGATTACTGAGATATGAGGTTCGCGGGTTCACAATTCGGGCAAACTAATAGTTGACTATCCACTTATTAAGTAGATTTTTATTGAAATCCAGCGGCTTTTATTCTCTTAATATGCATCCGCATTCGCATCCGCATCAATCTATGCGAAGCTTTTGCGGATGCAGATGTATAAAGGAATGCAAATGTTCCGCATTTGCGGATGCGGATACGGCGAGTTCTTTAGGGTTCTATATCTAAAGGGTAAAACCGGGATCCTTACTTCCCTCGAGGACAAATTTTCCGCAACTAGGCCCGAATTTGCCGGTCCCGTTTTGCCGGAATCCTAATACTAAGACTCTGCTGTCCGTCGGTCTGTCTTTCCATGCGCCTGTCTCTAACCAGGCTGTATGTCATTAAGCGTGATAGCTAGACCGCTGACATTTTTACAAATGATGTATTTCTTTTGCCGCTATAACAACAAATACTAAAAACAGAATAAAATAAATATTTATGGGGGGCTCCCACACAAAAAACGTGATTTTTTTAACGTTTTTAGCTCAATATTAATAACAGCAAGAGTTAGAGGCATGAAATATTCACAGAATATTTAGTTGTATATGCACTATAAAAATACATAGTTAAATTAAAATAAAATAAATATTTAAGGGGGGCTCTCATACAACAAATGTGATTTTTTATAGATAATGGTACGGAACCCTGCGTGCGCGAGTCCGACTTACACCTAGGCGGTTATTTCTTTATAAATTTCAAGTTTATTTACAAAATAATCAGAATTTTGACATAACAAAGCAATTTAAGTGGATCGGCAATATTGCCAATGTTCCCGGCAAAATGGAAATTTACCGGCAATGGCAAGATTGGGAATATTGCCGGCAACGGGGAATTTGCCGCTCGGCACATCTCTAGTTGTGCATCTTTGATATTTTGGAATGGTTAGGGAATAATTTTGCACGAATTGCTTTAATTATCAGTATAAAATATTTCAAATCTTTTCTGAACCACAGTCTGTCACAAATGTCACAAGCATGACACATTACACACACGAACGTAACGTAACATAAACACACACGAACATTCGCGCAAGCGCCCTGCGCCGTCTTACGAATTTTCGATCAGGACACGTGGTCCTGACGCGAGTTTAAGATTTTTTACCCATTCAAAAAAAGTGCACAACGCCGCTAAAGAAGTTTTCACTTCAAAAATACCATTGAAAAGAAATATTTTTTGAAAACAGCCAGAAAATTGCTCAATGATTAGTCTTTAATTAACATTTCAAATATAAGAGCGTTAGCGTGGTGTGAACATCTCACTATCTCTTTCGCGAGACCTAATAGCGTGACGTCATAAGTGCTCTGCACATGCATCCTTTTTCTGTTATTCGACAGTTTCTCCTTCCATCAGATTTGAAAACGCTTTTATCTTACTTATTTTCGGCGATTAAAAAAATATTTTGTTTTCGGTTTCGAATTATGTGACTTAGCGCCCTTGGATGCCCCGAGCACCCATGGGTCCCCCGAGAAAACGATCAGTCGTGCGAAAATTTCCTTAAAAATTTGACGAGCTTCCGCACCCTAGAACCCTAAGGTCTCCACAGCAAAAGGCGCATAAGGTTATATATGATGTCAATGTAAATGTAAATGTCAATTTGTTGTCAAGTGTGTCCATGGAATTAAATAAATACATACCAAATGAAAATGCACATTTCATTCATAAAGTTCATTGTAAAGCGTGGGAAAAGTGCATCATGCAATGCATCACGCGGGCGATGCTATGGGTGCACTCTATTTGATAACGCAATGAGTAAGCGATACGTTACACGCGTATTTGTGGCCTGTCGATGACATGGATTCGATAGTCACGTTCACGTGTTGAGGCGATATGGCCGGGCCTTTATTTGTATGTAGGATAGGACGTCACACGTTGTATGGCCTCCTGTCCTGTGGCGTAGCTTGAACTAAACGAGTTACATATCCATACTTATATATAAAGCTGAAGAGTTTGTTTGTTTGTTTGAACGCGCTAATCTCAGCAACCACTGGTCCGATTTGGAAAATTCTTTCAGTATCAGAAAGGTCGTTTATCGAGGAAGGCTATTGGCTATATTGCATCACGCCCGCAACTTCACTCGTGTGCTTAAGGCGGGCGAAGCCGCGCGCTTTGTCTAGTTTGTTATAATAGAGTATTATTACACGAGAGCGTTGTACGTGTATAATGTATATCCCTTTTCTGTTACTTGACATTTTCCCCTTCCATCAGTATTGAAAAGCTTATAACTTACTTGTAGTTTGTCTTATTGATTCGAATTAACACATTAACACATATTTATAAATAAATATACAGGGACAAATTACACTGATTGAGCTAGCCCCAAGTAAGTTCGAGACTTGTGTTATGGGATACTAACTCAACGATACTATATTTTATAACAAATACATAAATAAACATCCAAGACCTAGGACAATTTGAAAACGGCCATTTTGCAACTTGCTCTGACCGGGAATTAAACCCGCCGGGACCTCTGGGTCGTAGACTAGCATGGTGACCACTACGCCACGAAGGTCGTCATAATAATAAAAATAATTGAGTAAAATGCGGTATTAAGGATGCAACCGGGAAATAAGATTATGTAGATAAAACTAAGGGATAAAATACGTACCTATTGACGCTACTACGCCTGTTGCACGTGACAAAACACCATTAAGTAATAGTTGATCGATTATTGATCGGCAGCCGGGAAATACCTGTTTGTAGTATTTAATTACAAAACATTTAAAACTAGTTTCTAGTTTTATACACGTGTGACCGTCTCTAAACTGTCTGAATGACGACAACTAAATGCGTTTACACATTACGCTGCGCAAATAGGTAGGGTAGATATGTACACCAATAGGTACTAACACAACTTTTCAAAACTAAAAACCGACTTTACCCCCCAACTACAAAAGCGATTTTGATAAAATTTCTATATCTAGCAAGTACAAAAAAAAAAGAATTTTTTAATCGGTCCAGACGTTTTCGAATAATTGGTGAACAGATATTATAAAGATCGAGATAAATTGATAACCTCCTCTTTTTTTTTAAAAGTCGGTTAGGTAGAAATCGACATATCGTTATAGGCGACGCGACGTCTACGAAATTAGTTGCCGACATCAAACCAAAGTCAAAGTCAAAGTCAAAAATTTTTATTCAAAATGTAGGATAAATTTGTTGAAGACCTTATCGACGACCCCTCTTACAATCCCATACATCTAAAGGCTATATCTTAATACTTTAGGCTCTCTTTATCATTTCGTCGCCATCTCTTTTTAGATTCATGTTCACCGATTATCCGAAGAAACCTGGACCGATTTGGAAAATTCTTTTTTTGTTTAAAACGGTATACTTGTCAGAAATTTCACCAAAATTTGTTTTGTAGTTTAAAGTCGGATTTAATTTTTAAATTTCAAATTACTTAACTTCGCGAAGTTTCGATTAAAGATACTTTGTAATTGCACCGTGAGCATTTGCTCGCTCGTTCAATTTATTCATCTTCCTTACCATCAAAATTATGAAAATAAGTAGATACTACGTGTGAGAATGCACCAAACTCAAGTTCCAACCAGTACGCCTGCACTCAACAAAACAAAAAGCTATCAGAAATGGAGTGTCTGAGGTTACGCCCTACCTATCACTCGATGCTAGAATCGAGTAATGCACTACTCGATTACACCAATTGCCCGAATCGAGATCGGTGGGAAGCACACCGTGGCACAATCGATATCATTCCCGTTTTTTCTGCTCGTAAAATTTTGCCAGCGTAAAAACAACCTACATGTGCTTTGGGCGCTATGCCGAAGGCGGAAGTATGGAATATGGAGATTACAGATACGGAGTTCATGTGTGGTCGAAAACCAAACCCGGTACCGGTAGAGTTTATCGATTCATGCTATTTTCCATATACCTACTTATATGTATATCTATAAATATAATAAAAGAGTAAAACAGTGTGTCTGTACATTGAATGTATTTCCAAAAAAAATATGTGGGGCGATGGAGACATAATAATAGAGTAACAATTTTAAAAAAATGTTTGTCTGTATGCTTGTCTGTTTGTCTGCATGCTTGTCTGTTTGTCGGTTTGTCTGTTTGTACACGCTAATCTCCGGAAATACTGGACGGATTCAAATGAAACATTTTTTGTTATATGTATAGCTGTTAAGCCTAGGCAACATATAGAGAATATTGAACTTCAGCAAAATCGCATGCAGTTGAATATTGGCGGCCATCTTGAAAAATAAAATAAAAATTGCTTAGCACTTGTTATGTAGGGGGTGTCCCTATGTGCCTTGTGTGTTCCTAAACAGCTCATCAACTCATCAATAAAAGTGTTATTTCATAACTTTATCATTTTTTCTAGACCCTCATTGACTTTTAGTGCAGCGACATTATACCGGTAAAGTTGTTTTGAATTTTACCGGTAAACCAAGATGGCCGCTGACACGTGACATAAAACATTGTTTACGAGCAGCAAGTTCGCGGATGCGACATGCGAGACCGTCACGGAACCCACGAATCGCGGAAATATACTTGTACCGTAACCAACGATTCGTATTCATGGCAGATTTATGTGAAGAATTTTCGGCTTACTAATTCGAATCAAGAGGTTCGGTTCAAGTCAATAGGCACGGAACGGTTGAGTTATTTTGGGAATAGTTTCTGTGTTTACTTCGGAGTTGGTACTTACACATACTTACTGTACTTTTGAAAGTGAATAGGTGCAAAGGTATGGAGGCCTACATAGTAATATTTGGATATTCTGACACAAGCAGGATTTAATATAAATTCTATGTGAAATTTTGTCATTTTCAACCGACTTCCGAAAAAGGAGGCGTTTATGAAATTCGTCGCGAATCTTTATTTTTTTTATTTATGTTCACCGATTATTCGAAGATGCCTGCATGGAACGATTTGGAAAATTCGTTTTTTTTAAGGGTACTTACGAGGTGATGGTAATTTTATCAAAATCGGTTGTGATGTTTGGGAGTAAAGTCGGATTTTAGTTGTGATAAATTATGTCACTACAACAATATAACCATTAGACTTTATATATTATTTTATGGTCAGTCATGTGAGCAGCTATGTCCTAGGAATAAAGATATGTATGGAATTCTTATGGGAATAGTTAGAGTGGATATATAGTAGTATGACATGACAGAGAGAAAAAGAAAGGCTCTGCCGTGAGGGATAAAGACGAGATATTGTATCAGCAAACAAGCTGATAACGACCTTTGCGACTGCGGTGCCATTCAGTTAATGGTCTTTCTATCGTGTCCGAACTGCCCTACGTCACCTACCATAGAGAACTTAAAAGAGGTTAACGACAGAAGGATCGCCGTGGCCACATATAGTCCAATATCATTTGAAATAGAAACTTTATTAGATACTAGCTGAAGCCCGCGACTTCGTTCGCGTGGACTTTATGTCTCTGGAAAATGCTCATTAGACTGAACAACTTTTACTAAGGCGGCATTTTTATATCTCTTATAGTTTAGCTGGACCATTATGGTTCTGCATCAGGCGTTCCATTTTCCAAAATCATTTATACCCTATATGTTGCCCAGGCTTAATAGCTATATAACAAAAAAAGTTTCATTCGAATCCGTCCAGTATTTCCGGAGATAAGCGTGTACAAACAGACAAACAGACATACAGACAAACAGACAGACATTTTTTTTTAAATTCTTACTCTATTACTACGTCTCCATCGCCCCCAATATTTTTTTTTGGAAATATATTTAATGTACAGACACACTTTTTTTACTGTTTTATTATATGTATAGATATAGATATTTAGAATCGACAAGAAGAAGCAAACACGCCAAAATATATAAATAAATCAATCAGATCGTACTGAGCATTATCGATAACCTATTATCCCGGATGCTGATAAACACGCTAGCTACTGCCACACTGGCCAAATAAATACGAAAACACTTACATAATAAACAACAACATTGATATACATACATCCAGTAACGTAGCTAATTTTAAGTCAACAGAACCGAGTACATTTTTACAAGGGTCAAGCGTTTTCGTGTTTTCGCCCATTCCCTCGATCGGCTTTACAAACTGCGCGGGAAAAGAAGCATCTGGTACATTCTAAGTTTTTTTTTTAGACCAGCATCGAAACTAAATATTTATAACGATATAACGATTTACATGTACGTATAATCTCCCATGCTATATTACAATACTCCCATGCTGGTCTGGGAGAAATAAAAAACTTAAAATGTACCAGCTGCTTCTCTTCCCACGGAGATCGTAAAAGCCGATCGAGGGAATGGGCAAAAATGCAAATCATGTTAACAGGCGATGCGGCTAGCAACCCATCACTGTATTGATTGCTTTTCCATCTTCTCGCCCACCATGACGCTAAAAGTGACTTTTGGGTCTTGCGGCCCTGGGCTCTGCATAGAACCGCAAGACCCAAAATGCTCTGTCTGCCCCATTAGGGATAAAGACATGATAGTATGTATGTATGTATGTATGTACGTATAAATATAAATTAACCTTGCGAAGTTGGGCGGTCGTACTAGTTAAAACTAAAAATTAAATTCGGCATTCTGAGTTAATTAATAACCACGGTTAGGCTCTTGATTTCCGCCATTTTTGCCCGTAATCGCGGTTATTCGTTACCGAGGTAAAGTTTGACACTAATGAGCCAAGTTTACCGTATCACAGCACAGCAGACAAACAACCAAACGAACTGTCTTCAAACTTTTAAAGATTTCGGAACTCGACAATTTTAACAGATTAACTATGTAATACTATGTTCATTTAGAAAAAACTTATTTAAAAAACAATACAGACGTAGAGGTGACTGCAGGCGCCTGCAGCCGCCCGGTCAACACCCTCCTCAAGGTGGGGACGGGGAACGGGGACGCATATTGCGCGGGATCCTAGGAGTTTCTGTTCAGTATGTAAAGGTACTTACATTATTTCTGCGATACAGAATACAGAACCGACCTCAAATAGGAAAAAGGCGAGGAAGATGATGATGTTGAATCTTTATATCTCTAAATAAATACCTTATATGCTGCTTTCAAGTATAATAATCTCACAACCCAATCCTTGGATAGAAAACACACTTCACAAATCGGGGGCTTTTTCGCATCATTATAGATGATGCTTGCAGATAATTCTATAATGTGGAGGAAATATGTAAGAATCTAAATAGGTTATGACAAAATAGTATTTTATGCAACAGTTGTATCATAACGGTCAAAAAATGCGAGTGGCGCAGGTTACGATGCGAGCCTTGGCGAGCATCGTAATTAGACGCCATCGAGCAATTTTTGACGTACTTATACAACGTTGCATACAATACTTTTTCTACGACTATATTTACTGCATAAAATAAAAAACAAACAAAGAAAATATGAAAATGTTTGACGTATGTTTGGTAAATCAGATTTAGAATATAAAAGTACTGATCTGTGTACGTCTCTACTTTCGTGACTGATCTATATGATATCTATGGTAAACTTTTTTTTTAATTGACGTCTTTTTAGTGACGTGAAAAAAACATTTTTTTCTTATGTTGGCAGTATGGTAAATCTATAGAAAAAAAAGTCCTAGGTCTATGGCTAGGCGTATCGTTTTAGTGAAATAACGACACATGTGCTATTATGAGGCATAGAGTATAGACTTTTTTCTGCAATCATATTATCAATGTTCTTTTAATAGTGTTCAGAACCATTTAAAAGACAGATAACAGTACAGGAGTAGAAAAAGAGAATTTACCTTAATGCGACTAAATGCGTAATGAAGACGTAAATGTAGAGATGATCATTTAATTGGAGTACTTACCTACATATATCTCTGAATCATTGACTTATTATGTAGCGAAGTGTTTTGTTTACATATCTACCAACCTGGGTTAATAATTTTTAAAAATTGAAAACTGACTTCCTCCCCGAAACTACACAACAGATTAGGTGTTAAAATTTCTATGGGACCACCTGACGAGTATGTCCTTTGAAACAAAAGTTTTTTCAAATCGGTCTATGCATCTTCGAATAATTGGTGAACATTCATAACAAAATATCGTGACGAATTGATAACCACCTCCTTTTTAGAAGCCGTTTTAAAATATCATATTTATAAGTAACATTATATGATTTTAGAGTTTCACGGTCACAATTACTGTTATTAGTATTACGGGACTTTTTTTTTTACTAGCCTTTTATTATGTCCCACTGCTGGGCAAAGGCCTCCCCCTTGTCGATTACGGGACTTACCGCGATTAATATCGTTTTTTGCCAGATATTTCGACGGCCCTTCTGCCATCATGGTCGCTGGCCGACTCTGACTGGCTGGAGAAGGGCCGTCGAAATATCTGACAAAAAACGATATTAATCGGAGTAAATCCCGTAATACTAATAACAGTTATAAGTAACATATCTAACGTAGTCAAGGTTTTTTTAGTAAATTCGTATATGTAAAAAATTTACTCGTTAAAAATAAATATCATAGCAAATTTTGAATAGATGCAATTTGATCAGGGTGCGTGCCAACCCGGGGTTAACTGGGTCACAATAAACGTTTACGACCGAATGATAAACAGTGAGTAATGAAGACGAGCGAATAAAATCAACTTTCGCCATATATACCGGCTTGATTTATTTGTTTTAGGAAGGAAAAAAAGACATAACGCACGAGTTTTTTGCGCGCCATATTTCTTTCCAATAGCTTATTTTATCATTGTTGCTGTTTAGGGTTCCGTACTTAAAGTGTAAAAACGGGATCCTTCGTCTGTCTTTTTGTCTGTGCGTCTGTCACCAGGCTGAATCTCATGAACCGTGATAGCTAGGTAGTTAAAATTTTTACAAATGATCTATTTCGGTAGCCGCCATAACAAAGCAAAATGAATATTTATGTGGGTCTCCCACACAAAAAACATGATTTTTTATAGATAATGATACGGAACCCTTCGTGCACAAGTCCGACTCTCACTAGGCCGTAATTTTTAATTAGTGTGTTTAAAATGTTATGTATGACATGGTATGACACGTGTAAGTTCGACCTTGTGTTTCAAACACGCCTGATCCGTAAAACCAATTTAATCAAAAACTACCGTCAAAAACAATTAAATTACACATCGATTTTTCGATTAGTTTTTAAATAGGAACCTACTTATTAATTTAAAACAGTATAGGAGACTCTAACTAACCTAAAGTAAAGCTTTAGGTTAGTTAGACCCACAAAATTTTGCTATCGTAAATTACCTGTTGACTTACCATCTTTTGTATTTGTAGCACTTTTGTAGCACCTCGTACCTCTAACTATGTACAGAAAAATTAATTATAATAAAGCGTTACTTTTTACTACTTTTACGATGTGGAAGATCAAAAAATCGTAGAAAGTACAAGCTTCGTCTTCCATGCAGGTCTGGAAGAAAGAAAAATCTTAGAATTATCAGCTGCTTCTCTTTTCGCGGAGATCGTAAACGCTGCTTTTTAAATAAATTTTCTCCTAGTCAAAGGGTTTTCTTTTAATTTATTTTTAGTTGATTTCATTGTTTTAATTGTATGTAGTTTATGTTTTATGTATTAATAATTAAATTATGATAGATTTCACCATAAATCATACTTAATCTCACTCTAATATACTCGTAAAATGACGTTGACGCTAAATTGGTTTCTAATGAACTTGTGATATTAATGGAAAATTAAATTATATCTCTGTATTCGTTTGTACCTTTTTATAAATCTCTTCTTCTTCTTATCGTGTGTGTTAGTGACTAACACTAGTGTCAGAGATGCTATAGAGTTTTTAAACCGCCTTAAAGGCCTCTGACATGGTTTTAGGTAACGACCAATGTCAAAGACAGTGACCGGGACCGACGGCTTAACGTGCCCTCCGAAGCACGGATCATCTTACTTATCAGACAATAAGGTGATCAGCCTGCAATGTCCTAACCAAACTAGGACAACAACTCAAAGTCGATGCCCCCGCCGGGAATCGAACCCGCGGCCTCCGGGTATGAGCCGAACGCTCTAACCACTACACCACGGAGGCGGTTAAAATTATGTGTAAGTATAATAGGAGGTAATTGGGCCTTTACCTATTTAGAAATCACTGGCTATACGGATTGGAATTTCGTTTGGCCAAAGATAATATGTACTTATATTTAAGGCTCCTACCCGCGCTAGCGACCTTAAAAACACAAAAAAAAAATATTTCTCTTTCTGTAAGTGAGATTAACAGAAACCCTCGTACAACTTTTTAGCTAGTATCCTTAAGTTACATTAGAACCTCGAAAGTCATTGAAATAGGTTCTATCCGCTTTAGAAACCTTTACAAAAAGAGTCAAAAGTGGCCGTTTTTAGTATTTTTTGCAAAGAAAACTACAGCGTATTGTATTTCAATGACTTTCGAGGTTCTAATGTAAATTAAGGATACTAGCAAAAAAGTTGTACGAGGGTTTCTGATAATCTCACTTACAGAAAGAGAAATTATTTTTTTTGCATTTTCAAGGTCGCTAGCGCGGGTAGGAGCCTTAATAATTACTAAGTTTGGCATTCAGGAAGCATTATCGGGATTTACATAAGAGGTACTTTTTATTACGGAAAATGTTAACATTTTCATGGGAATATGTGACTTTATGATACTATCTATATGTAGATATAGATAAATCGTTTATTTGTCAAACCTGCATAATTACACTAACACACAAGGAATATACGAGTGAATTTTTATTATATGAAATACAGGTTTTTAGCGATGTTATGTGTGTATGTATGCTACCGAGAAAAACCGCAAGACACAGCTTGTATCATACATAAGTTTGTAGTTTACATTATATGTAATGAAGTAAGTATCGCTATTGTAAAAGTTGTTGTTCTTTTTGTGCCCCTACAATCTTTTGGCCTTGGTTGTTTAGGTATCTGCGAACAATTAAAAATGTAATCGTATCCCTAACTAGTCATAATGTTTAGAGTTAGAAATCCATAACAATAGATAAGATAACACAGTCAACGACCGCATAATGCTGCTGGACCAGCGATTTGCGTCAGCTACTTTAATGACAACCGTTTCCTACTGATACTCAGGGACGTGAGTAGGGAGGGACAGAGGCTCAGGGCTCGGAACTAAAGGGGCGACAAAATAAACTAAGTAATACAGTAACTCAGAATTAGTAACGCTACTACCTGCTAATGATTGTATACCAGTATGTCTACCTGGGTCAATTGATCCAGGCAGGAACTCGAGATTTTTCTACTAATCTGACTCGGCTGGGCAGCGTTCGAAGCTTACCAGTGTCTTCCCGTCCAAATACCTCTATGCCTTAAGACTAAAATCTACAACCAATGTGTTTTACCAGTGATGACGCGTGGCTCTGAAACGTGGTACCTTGCTAAGGGTCTTATAAGAAGGCTCAAAGTCGCTTAGCTCGTTATGGAAAGGGCTATGCTCGGAGGTTCCCTATGTGATCGAATCAGAAATCAGAAAAATTAGTAAGAGAACAAAAGTCACTGACATAGCCCAGCGGATTAGCTTTTTGAAGTGACAGTAGGTGGGATACATAGCATGACAAATCGATAGCAGATGGAGCAAAAAGTTTTTCGAATGGCGACTGCGTACTGGCAAGCGAAGCGTAGGACGCCCCATCTACAAGGTGGTCAGACGACCTGACCAAGGTCGATGGAAAGCGCTGAATGCAGGCCGCTTTTGATCGGTCATTTTGGAAATCGTTGGGAGAGGCCCTTGTCTAGCAGTGGGCAACTAAAGGGCGCAATTAAGTAGTTAGCCCTGGACGCAGATAAAACTAGTTACGGCTCAGTTGGTTACCACTGGGTGGTAATAATAATTTATGATGCTGATTATGGCAGCTTATTCAATTTGAACGCGATGACAGTGGACCGTTGTAGGTACCGTCAGTACTCTGTGAAGCAAAGACGTGTTCAATGATTGAGTATGAAATCTTTGAAGTTAGGTAGGTACTGATCTACTCGTAATATAAAATAGAAAAAAATCTTAAATCGTTTTAGAGACTCTTAACCATAGAATTCTTTTCTCACAGATTTTGGTAAAATTTTATAATTTCAAAGTAATTGCATACATCTAGGCAAATAACTGGTTTTAAATTCAAAATATGAACTTGAAAGAAAATAATTATAAGGGCGTAGAAGTTTCCTATACTGATAGTCAAAAATGATAAATAAACTATATTTCAAGTCTACTACTGTGCACATATAAAATCTGAAATCTGACACGACTTTTTAAAATAAAAGCTAGACTGACTAGGGTTCGGGAACTCTTAAGTAGATAAAGTAAAAAGAATGTTTGTTTTTACAATAGTGATATAGTCAAATTTTGTTGTGAACGCGAGCTAATGTCATTTTTTTATTTACACTTCACTTCAAAATTTACCAAGTTTCATACAAACTTTCAACCCTCATTACTACCCCTTAGGGAATGAATTTCCAAAAATCCCTTTTCAGTATTTTTTATTTGGTCTGAGATGCACACTTACGTCATTTAAGAAAATTATAAAATTTCACGCTGTGCGTGGATCTATCATTATTTGTATCATATACATTTTGACCTCAAAAAAAGAGGGGTATTATAATTCGACGCCAATGTCTGTCTGTCGATCTGCCTGTCTGTCTGTCTATCTACCTGTGTATTAGTTAGTCCTAGTCTGATAGATCGATTTCGATGTGTTTTTTTCACGTGAAAACAAGTTTCCTTACTTTGGTGTTTAGCTGTTTGATGAAAGTCGAGTTTCACTTTAATTTGTCCGGCAAATATAGTAGTTCTACATCTTCTCAAAAACTATCTACTTCAATTTATACTACGCATTGGCGCAAAGTAGTTTAGGTAATCACAAACTGATGTAAGTATGTAGGCACTAATGCTATTAGTTATCAGTAATTTATCATTATCACAGATATGTAAAGATAGCTGATATCTCGTCCTAGTTTTTTGCAAATAGGTAGGTATTTAAATAACCGGCCAAGTGCGAATCGGATTCGCGCACTAAGGGTTCCGTACCATTATTTATTAAAATCGCATTTGTTGTATGGGAGCCCCCCTTAAATATTTATTTTATTTTGTTTTTTGTATTTGTTGTCATAGCGGCAACAGAAATATAATTTGTGAAAATTTCAACTGTCTAGCTAACGTGGTTTTTGAGATACGGCCTGGTGACAGACTGACGGACAGACAGCGAAGTCTTAGCAATAGAGCCGTTTTTACCCTTTGGGTACGGAACCCTAAAAAGGAATGTACTTCATCCGACCTTTAGAAATAAATTATACTCAATTTAAATTCAATACAATAATCGATTTCGAGGTTATTCGATAAGGTGCACGAAAATATAAACAATGGAGTGAATAATAAATAGGGCACTGCAAGTGCATCCAATAAAAACATTCCGATAAGATATGCGCATGCGCATGAGTTTTATTTTATTTTTACTTCAAATTATCTTTTTATGGTTGTTGAGCAATGAAATATCACATCGGTTAAATATTACTTATGACAAGTTAACTCATTTCATTACCAGTAAATTGGCCCAGATTTCAAACTAGGGGCTATACGTAAACTGAAAGTACACAATACATATACATAGGCACACAGATTATTAAGAATAAAAGTAAGATCTAGCATATCTACGGCTCTCGGTCCATAAATAATTTTAAAAAACGATAAACCTCCTGCTTTTTAGAAGTCGGTTAAAAAAACGACTTTGACAAACTACACTATACCTATTTTGATTAAATTTTACAAATTCTTCGAGTAATAAGGCGTCTTCGAATCGGTAAACATTCATAAAACTTCACCCCCAAACTACACAACCGATATTGATAAGTATGCTCTTTCAAACAATAAGCGGCCAAGTGCGAGTCGGACTCGCCCATGAAGGGTTCCGTGGTAGCACATAACATAATATAAAAGTCTTGTAGTATGTTTTTTTTAATTTTTATATTTGAGTTGATTGAATGAAAGGTAAATTGCCGTTTATGATTTATGACGCATTAAAAAAATACTACTTACTAGATCACGTTCAAACCAATTTTCGCTGGTAGTTTTCATGGTAATGAACATCATATATATTTTTTACTTTTATCATTCTCTTATTTTAGAAGTTACGGACACACACACACTCACACACTTTTTTCCACTTTGGAAGTGTCTCTTGCGCAAAGTATTCGGTTTAGAAAAAAATGATGAATGAACCTCAATATCATTTTTGAAGACCTATCCATAGATACCCCACACGTATGGGGTTGATGAAAAATGAAATGTTTGAGTTTCAGTTCTAAGTATGGGGAACCCCCAAAATTTTTTGTTTTTTTTTTCTATTTTTGTGTCAAAACCTTAATGCGGTGCACATAATACATCTACTTACCAAGTTTCAACAGTATAGGTCTTATAGTTTTGGAAAAAAGTGGCTGTGACATACGGACGGACAGACAGACAGACAGACATGACGAATCCATAAGGGTTCCGTTTTTGCCATTTGGCTACGGAACCCTAAAAATCGTATCTTTCGACGTCTACGAGAAGAGACTGAAACTACGCAAATCTCGTTTTCGTGTCCAACCAGCAATTTTCTAGGTACAGTCCGACATTATGTACCCTTGACCCCAAACAGAAAGCTGATTTTAATGAGTAAAGACTGTTTGCTTCACGATTAGTGCCGTGGAAACATCCGTGTCAACTGGGTAATCAGGACATGGTGCATGAGCGCAGAATGTGACTAGATCGGACTCGTGTACCAGCAAATGGATAACCACTGCTTCTTTTTGAAAATCGTATCTTTCGTCGTCTACGAGAAGAGACTGAAACTATGCAAATCTCGTTTTCGTGTCTAACCAGTAGTTTTCTGGGTACAGTCCGACATTCTGTAACTTATTAGTAATCTGTGATTCTGTACACTTGAATCCAGACAGAAAGCTGATTATAATTAGTAAAGACTGTTTGCTTCACGATTAGTGCCGTGGAAACATCCGAGTCAACTGGGTAATCAGGACATTTGTATGAGGGCCGAATGTGACTAGATCGAACCCGTGTACCCGCGAATTGAAAACCTCCTCCTTTTTTTAAGTCGGTTAAAAAGTCTCTATGAAAATAACACATATCGGCCGTTCATGATCAGGTCTTTTAGTCTCCACTGCAGGAGCACGACCCTCTCTGTACTACCAGAGCCATACTTGGCCAGAGCAGCCAGAGGACTTTGGCCTACACTCTCCTCGCTGGACAGACGGGTTGGAGAGGTCTTATAGATATGCTTTGTTTACTATGTATTTCCTAAGTCGCTTTCTACGACATCCACGGGAGGATTTGGAGTGGCTCTATTCTACTCTGCCGGAAACCATACGGCAAAACCGAGTACCCGCGAATTGATAACCTTCTTTTTTTGAAGTTGGTTAAACAGACGAGCAAGGCCATCTGCCATGTAGGTAGGTATGTATGTCTCTATGACAATAACACATATCGGCCGTTATGATCGCGTAATTTGAATGTACTCCCTTATCAGCAGGATTGTGCTATCGGACGTTGAACCTGAGACAGATTGACGCATTCTGTTGTTTTCTTAGAGATCCACCATGATGTTGTCAATTTAGATATGTACTTTACTGTGTTTTACACAGTGAAAAAACTTATTTTAATGGTACTTATCTGCGAAACATAATGACTTCTTTTAATTAGAAGAAATCATCTTTCAATAATTAAGTAGTATTTTTAATTTATGATTTATACGGTAGGTATACCTACTTATCATGTTAAAAGTCAGAGAAGCGCAGCAGAGAGGATTTTTTATAGCACTCGAAAATAAACTGCAAAATGCGAGTACCTATGCTTGCGCGGTCTCGTTTGTCATGTTTAAACGTTTATACACTTTAAGGTATTGTAGTACCTTCAGTTCAATTTTCAATAGAGTTAATAAATTGCTCGGGAATTTTTCCTCTCCGTCTGAACTGACCCTAACTCTACCATACTGTGTTGGGAGAAAAGAAAGGTACCAGCTGGTTCTCTTCCTTCGCAACTCGTTAAGCAGACCTTCGGGTATTGGCGGCACTGAGCTGTTTTTACTTACAGCAGCAAGACTCAAAATGCTCTGTCTGTCCCATTAGGGACAAAGACGTGACGTACAGGAGATAAGTAGTCTATCATTTTTTGGTTAAAACTAACGTGAGATGCAGTCATTATTAATTTCAAAACACGGGTAACTCATGTATAGAGTCAGCTACTGCCGACATGTTTCGACCTCATCCGGAGGTCTTCACACTTCGCTCGCGACACACGTGTGTCGCGAGCCGGTGCGGTGTACGGGCCTCTCGTCACATTCGCCCTGATGAAGTCTATACTTATTGAAATGAGTTAACGGGTTACTTACTTATAGAGTCACATTCGCCCTGATGAAGACCTCCGGATGAGGTCGAAACATGTCGGGCAGTAGCTGACTTTATACCTGACCCGTTAAATCATTTTCATAATGTCTGTGTCTTACTAATCAAAGGTCTCACGTTAGTTTTTTAATAAAAAAAGTAGTCTATCGTTCGAAATTTTGGGGACACCCCACGGCCACGAGTCATCAAGTGCCACACAACGTTATCGAATTATTTTAGCAGAGGGGGTGGCCCGTCGACCGGAACCCTTACCGTAAACCCTACCGAAGATAGTAAACTTTTAATCAGTACCACTAAAACCCCCGTGACATCAACACATACTCACATAACTAGAATAAATAAATAAAACTGCAAAACTTGTGCAAGTCTACTTCAAACTCGAAAGGAATCACAATAAAACGCAATGAATACTATAAACGTTTAAACAACAATATTTTTGCTATCAAGAAACTATCAGGAGTTATAAAAATGTGTAACAAAAACCGACAATTTGATAGCATTCCGTAAAAAAATCGTTAGCATCCAAGTTTATTCGTGCTGTAGTTAAATATCTATTGATACAACTTTTAGCATTCTGATTGCGTTGCATGGCAACGTTGTGTTTATCAAATACAAAGAATGGATTTTTTACGCGAAACCGCCCCGTGAATCATGGATTAAATTTTCTGAAGCCATAAAATAGGTAAGAATTTATTAAGAATTGTATAATGTCCTAGATATAATAATGTGAGGTCGTTTTAAAACGCGAACCCTATTGTTTACAAGAGGTTACGAGTAACAAGGTTACGTTAACTCGTTAGTAGCTATTTTCATACATTAGTGGAGGTAATTGACCTGTTACGTGACCTAATGGTGGATATAGCCATGTATCAGGGCTTGTCTAAGATAATTTGAGCATTTTTAACCTACTTAAAAAAAGGATGAGGTTATCAATACGTTGCAATTTTAAGCTATTGCATAGCTTCTATCGCGGGCCTTGAGCGCGGGGACCGAATCCAGAAATTCCGTAACGAAAAAACCTCACGCTCTCCCCACTCCGCCTACCATGTAGGTTGCCGCTTCGTCTCCGTCGTCCGTTTGCGACGTTGCCGTCCTTCCTTGTTTGCAATAGCTTTACCGCGGCAGTCCCCGAGTGCCACACGTCTTTTTTTGTTTTTCATATGTTCACCGATTATGCGAAGACGCGTGGACCGGTTTGGAAAATTCTCTTGTGTTTGAAAGGGTCTTCCGAGGTGGTCCCATAGAAATTTAATCAAAATCTGTTAAGCCAGCTAGAAAAACGTGTTGGTCAGTTACAGAGTTCAAATAAGAAAAAAACCTCCACGGAACTACCCAAATAAACGCGTTAATTTAGTAAATGGAGTTATTCAATTTTAAAGCATGAAATATTGTCTTGACTGACTTAATAATATGTTAGCTGAACTTTATGATAGTTTTGAACAAGATAATTTCATAACTCAAGCTAATTTTGAAGTCTATTTTTAAGTCTGTCTTAGTTTTTTTTAGATTTTGTAGGCACCTAACTAAGTAGGTACTCACATACAATAATTATACTTGGTGTCACAGTTAGTGCTTAGGTATGTAATACCACAGAGTAATAATATACTACGTGTAATACTATTATAAATTCTGTGGCTTAGGTTAAACTACGACCTTTTTAGTTGCAGAGTGGCAGAAATCGCCCTAAATCGACCCTTCATAAGCTATATGCTGTAGGGTGGCTATACAGCCACTCTAGGGTGGCCAGCCCAATCGTTGCCAATTCGTCAGAACTGAGAATTTATTTTTTCGCATACTGCAACTAGAGTCCTGGAAGCCAACCCTATAAATGCCAGAACAGAAGGGCGCAGGCGTAGAGGGAGACTATTTGTTTAATTTCTTATAGAAGTATGATATAATATACCATCAATAGATGATGTTGTACTAGTCCTAAAACTCGCTATGATTTGTTTTGTGGTTTTGTATGAGATAAAAATGTGACTGTGTTTTCTATTAGATGATCTTAGTCATGGTATAATAAAGCAGGTATTCTCTTCCCGAGATGGAACTTGACTACGTCACAAAGTGTTGCCACTTATTGTTCTTTTCAGTAAATTTAAGGACTTTCTTAATTAGTTCATGAATATTTAAAAAATATATTTGGTAATTTAGCTATTTAGTATCTCGCGATTCTCGGGTGATTTATCAATTCAATATTTTATAAATAGATATAATGGATTATTAATTCAAAATTGGTATATAAAGTTCAAAAATGCATTACGCTCGGGTAATTCAATTTCACACAGTGGCAACATATCAAACTGATGACGTAGTCAAGTTCCACCTACGTCATCAGCTGCCTTATTTTATTGTACCATGATCTTAGTGTTTCGCGGTCACGTCACAAATGTCACAATTACTGGTGTTAGTATTACGGGGCAGGACAGCGCTGGCTGACAGTCAGTCAAACGGCTAGCGACCATGACGACGGAAGGGTCGTCGAAATATCTGGCAAAAAGTAAGTCCCGTAATACTAACAACACAATGACTTTTGTAATTTTTTGGCTTAGACAATTTACGTGGTAGTCTTGATTTTGGATTCTCAAGTTGGACCTCTAACGTTAGACTCCCACTTTACTTATATGGGAGCGTGCTCGCGTTATTGGTAAAATAAAATATTGAATATTTTTTTGTTTAGTCAAAAAAAAAAACAATATTTTATTTTACCAATTTTCGGCATGATTAATTTACTGGCACATACCCATGCCAAGTAACAGCTTTCTTGTACTTAAAGTCACTTAGTATATAAGCACGGACGGATAGACAGACAGACGTGGCGAAACTACATAACGGTTTCTTGTTCACTAAGAAACCCTAAAAACCGACTTCAACCTCAAACTACATAACTGATTCTTCGGGACCAGCTGCGAAGTAAACTTTCAAACAAAAAAAAAACTAATCTGTACACGCGCCTCGAGAGATTAGTGAACATAGTTGCAAAAAAAAAACATTTCGACGAATTGAAACTCTTCTTTTTTTGAAGTGGGGTAATGAGACTATCATAATTTCGTGCAGCTTAGTGTCACTTGAAACTGTAAGGCGGCTATGTGGCTACGTGCTGATTTGTACCGTTTATGGAGTAAAGCCCCTGACAACCCGTCATAATTACCCTAGGGTAATTAGGGTAGGTTGTAGGTACAACCGCAGTTTGAACTACAGTACAATGAGTAAGTAAAGAACATGCAAATGATTTATTTCATGTTGAAAAGAGACAGGTTTACTTCGACAGGGGTCTGGTGCATTATGGGGTGGTAATTATAGATGCCTAGGCCTGATAACTAGAGTCGGCCCTATGTAGGGTTTTCATACAGCCGTAGTCTGTTGTTGGTGGTAAAAGCTTTATTATTTGAAGCTTGTTAAGTATTCCTTTATTTAACGTAGTGAAAATGTCTGTAGAGTTTAAATCTTCTCGTCACCTTTACTTCGAAATCAAGCATAGACGGAAGAAAAAGAAGAAAGTTACATTTCAGGTCGTATTTATATTTCTGTTATTGGAGTTTTTGTTCTTCGTGTTTGTAAGTGGCCAACACTGGTGTCAGCGTTTTTCAGGCTGCCTGAATGCATCTGACGTAGCTTGATGACTGCCATACAATAATGACAGCCGGGATCAACGGCTTACCTATACGTGCTTTCCGAAGCACGGAGGAGCTCGAGACATTTTTATGCCACTTTTCTTTTACTGGCCTGTTGAGGGTCTCACTTTTGGCCAAAGGCCTCCCGTTCTTTTTTCGACAGATCCCTGTCCATAGCAGCCCGTTGGCGGGTCTAGCCTGCATGACCACGGGTAAAAGCTCGGTTTCTACTCTTTAAGAAGCTGTTGCTAACATAGCGATTTAAGCCACTTATTTGGGTAAAATATCACACTGGGCACTTAAAGGTATTGGAGTATTTTAATGTCGTTAGTTTCAAGATGACCAAACCTAAAATCATACAGATAGTTATACATTTTCACCTCTTTATCCCTGGAGGAGTGGACAGGGCTAAAAGGCCCAAAGGCCACGAAGCGTGATGATCTAAAACATGCAGTTTTATTCGAAATGTTGCTTGTTAGACACTGAAACGCGTATGTTGATATTGCTACGGAGGTGCTCTACGATGACACAGCCAGACACAGACAGACAGACAGACATCGAACTTAATAAAACACCCCTATTCTATCGGGAGTTAAAAATAGAAATAGATAAAGTATATTAGAATCTACTATAACCCTTTTTTGTTGGCAGTTGCCTACGAGGGAAGGTTTGACGACGCCGCGGAGCGCCCGCGCTCCGGTTGGAAGGAGGCCTACGAGTGCTCTCCCTCATCAACGGCTGAAGAAGGAGGTCAGTGAAGAACAGTTTTGTTCATCGAAATATTTTGTTGAAACCTTCAAAAAACGAGTCTATATCTTCCTGAAAGACCGGTAACGCTCTTGTTACAACCCTGGTGTTGCAGTTGTCCATGGGCAGCGGTGATCACTTACCATCAGGTGACCCGATTGTTCCTTTGCCAACATAAAAAACGGAGATTCGGGTAACAGTATTCTGGATGGTTTAGGTACGTTAGGATAAGGTTAGGATTTACCTTAGATCACAGAATTAATACATACTTATTTATGTTTGTCACTTTGTTCTTCCAAGTGCGAAGCGACTCAAGCGTCGTCACCGGCCATGCTGAAACGTTATGTCGCTTTCTCTCGCTTTAGCAAATAAGTAACGGTTCTAAGTGACAGAAAAGGATAGCAGCATAGAAAACTGCTGTTCCTTGCTGACAAATGTAGCTCAACCGGAAAAATATGCATTCCGCCGCGTCCAATATAATTGTAAAAAGAACCAGTTCAAAGATCAGGATGAACTAGTACCTAGTGACTGCCTCCGTGGTGGTTAGAGCGTTCGGCTCATACCCAGAGGTCGCGAGTTCGATTTCCGGGGGGGGCAACGACTTTGTGTTGTTGTTCTAGTTTGGTTAGGACATTGTAGGCTGATCACCTGATTGTCTGATTAGTACGATGATCCGTGCTTCGGAGGGCACGTTAAGGGTCCCCCGACCCTAGATCACAATACAACTTTCCATACAAACGTAGTCTGCGTTTTATTTCAAAACGACATGTCCGATTTGAGCAAAATTTTGTAATTTCAAAGATATTGCAATTATCTAGGTTTATATTTAGTTAAAAATATGAACTTAAAATAGAATATAGTGTTTTATATCATTTTTGACCATTAGTATGGGAAACTTCTAAATCGTTATATTTTCTTTCCAGTTCATAATTTTACTATCGGAAACCAGTTATAACCCTAGATAATTGCAATTTCTTTACAATTACCAATTTTTACCGGAATCTGACAAGTGGTTTCAAAATTAAACGTAGACTACGTTTGTATGGAGAAGTCTAGGGTCGCGCCGTCGGTCCCGGTCTTTGACATTGGTCGTTACCTAAAACCATGTCAGAGGCCTTTAAGGCGGTTTAAAAACTCTGACACTAGTGTTAGTCACTAACACACACGATAAGAAGAAGTACCTAGTAATAACGTAGTTTCCATTTGCAGAAGTCTCTGGAGACCCCACCAGAGATGGACTCGCCCGTGGGTAGCGTCAGCAGCGACCTCCGGCGGCAGAATGAGGAGCTGCGCGCGCGCTTGGCCGGCGAGGCTGCTGACCATAAGCGCAGGCTTGAAGCTTATCGCCGTGCGCAGCAGGGGCAGGCTGCGCTGGTGTCCAGGCTTCAGGCTAAGGTAAATACCTACGTTACCTATAGGATTTTTACGATCATTTTATGATCGTAAAAATCCTATCCGTAACGTAGGAAAGACTATATTTACTCATATTGGCATTCATGTCTTTGTTACATAAGGACCATAAGGTACATACAAAAAGTTTTTGACGTATCATAAATACTTATCGCAATAAAGGACCACCCAGTGTAACACCCATGTCACACCTCATCTCTACAGGATTGTACGAATGAATTTCAGTCAAGCAAACAAGACACTCAGACCAAACAAAAAAACACAAAAGCTCGGATAAAGTGTGGCATTGGCTGTATACAGGGGATTACTATGCCAACTGTCAATGTCAACGTTTTATAACAATAATGTCAAATCGTTAAAAAACACATCAAAACAAAGTGTAGGTCGTGTAGGTAGTTTAGTTTTGAAATTTTGTGAATTTTAATTATTTCTTGGAAAATGCAATCAATTAAACCATTTAAACCTAACATGAACCATAAAGGTGTACAAATGGAGCGGTAAATAGCTGCGTCTTACTTTTCTACCGAGCCAAACTTAATTTTAACACTAAGTACATTAACACTTTACAAATCCGTTTTTTACGTTAAGGTGCTCCAATACAAGCAGAGATGCGCGGAGCTGGAGACTCATATGCTGGAGACGACCCCCCGGAGCGACGTGTACCGGCCCTCGACCACCAAGACAAGCATCGCCCTCCCGGCGCCGGCCGCTCTGCCCATCTCGTCAAGCGCGGACTCTCGCATGGACGAGAGGATCAATGACCTGGAAACCGCGCTCAGAAGGCTGGATGAGGAGAAGCGCAGGCATGTGAACTTTTTAAATATTTATTTACTTGATTCATGTATTGCTGGAATGTGACCAGTATACCGCCCTACGTGACCGGTTTTAGCTGGACTACCAATGTACAATGGTGAGCTTAACATAATGTTAAGCAATCCACTGTCACACATGGCAAAAGCCATCAATTTTTTTCTGCTTTATTACAGAAGTTCGATAAAACTTAATTGAAGTCCCCCATGAGGCTGGCATAGTCTCACCAAGTGAACTGAAGCCTCGGTTAAATAATACATAAAAAAAGACTGCTTTCGCCTGTGTGATCAATCAGGCAGGAACTGTTTGACAAACCAATGGGAACCTCACATGATTTTAAAATAAAAAGTAATTTTATAATACTTCTAAAAAGCTATCTACAAGCCAAATTTCAGTCTTAGGGTGGAACACATTGGCAGCACGGAACAGTAATAATTCCATGGAATCGATGGTTCCCCAGTGTTTCCTTCTCTTTTCTGTTGCTCCAGCAAAGCTCCTGCCAGATTTGTCCCAACCCTTATACTATCAGCCAATTATTTATGAATGTTTAATAAAGTGATAAACATCCAAATTGACAAATGTTTAAACTTTTAGGTAAAGTGTATTTTTGCAAAGGTACTAGATTTCCTAACTGATTTTATTGCATCCAAGATAAGTGTTTTTAATATATGATAGAAAAATTTGTGGCAACTAACAGCAATGCACTATAATATCATTGTAAATCAGGGATATTTCCATATCCCTAATGCTGTCTGTAGAACCTTACATTTATTATTTCTGGTTCTGAGTAAGTAACATTTTATTTATTCTTAGATGTGAGAAGTTGGTGGCCCAAAACAACTTGCTCCGCGACCAGCTGGAAGAGTCTCACCAACTGAATGAGGCTCTTACTGGTGATCTGCAGAAGTTGACCAACGACTGGGAGGCGCTCAGAGATGAGATGACCATCAAGGAAGACGAGTGGAAGGATGAGGAACAGGTGAACAAATATTTTATTACATGCTTTATTTGAGAGATAGAAAGCAGGTCCCATGCTGGTCTGGGAGAAATGAAAAAACTTAGAATGTACCAGCTGCTTCTCTTCCCACGCAGATCGTAAAAGCCGATCGAGGGAATGGGCAAAAATGCGAATCATGTTAACAGGCGATGCGGCTAGCAACCCATCACTGTATTGATTGCTTTTCCATCTCGCCCACCATGACGCTAAAAGTGGCTTTTGGGTCTTGCGGCCCTGGGTTCTGCATAGAGCCGCAAGACCCAAAATGCTCTGTCTGCCCCATTAGGGATAAAGACGTGCTAGTATGTATGTATGTAGAAAGCAGTTGAAATGGTTGAAGGAAGCATTTGCCAAAAGGCACACAGTACCCAGAGCACAGACTGAATATTTGTAAGTATTACATACAGAACGGAATTTCCTAAGGTCCTGCAATATGCGTCCCCGTTCCCCATCAGACTGGTAAACTTAAAAAATCGCCGGCCTGAGCCACAGGAAGTGCAGTTCAGCAGGGATTGGACCAAAAATTTTGCTGGTGGGCAAAATGTCACCTTGTGTAATTGGATATTTTACTGGGCCAAAAATAAATTATTTAGTACTGTTAAGAAAATAAATTTTCACAAAATAATATCACTTGTTATTAATCATATCCATTTTCAAAGTGATTTTAGATTTATTCACAAAAACTGATATTAAGAGCGCTATTTGACTCCAAGTAACTATGACGTCATAAGCCTGTATTTCACACAAATCATATAGAAAATGCTTATTTTTACGTTTGGAAAAAAGCATCCGATTTTATAGGAAAGTAGCAAATCGATATCAAACTTGATCAACAAAATAATCAGCAAACCTTTCTGCAGGCCTTCAACGACTACTACTCAAGCGAGCACAACCGCTTGCTCAGCCTCTGGCGTGAGGTGGTCTCCGTCAAGCGGCACTTTGCAGACCTGCAGTCATCCACCGAGAGGGACTTGTACCGAGTGAGGAACGAGTTCGACTCCTCGGCCAGAGAGTTACTGGGCATGCTGAGTGGTTACTCCATCAACGCTTTTGCTGCTCAGGCTTTGAAGGTGAAAATTATTTACAATTTTTTTGGTAGTTTTCTGTTTCTTTTTGTACTAACGAGTGTTTGAGATATGTGGTTGATAGCCTGACTGGTTATATGTAGTTTATGAAACTGTTGGATTATGTGGGGAAAATAGAACGAGTATTTTAACACTTCGAGTTCCGTATCTATCTGTCCGCGGTCCCTAATCAGAGACGCTGAGTACTAGAAAGCTGTGATTTGGCATGGGTATGTAGGTTTATTATTCATGCCAAAAAATGGTAAAATAAAATTTTAATTTTTTTTTTTTACGGTAGGTCCTATAGAGGTACATGTAAAGTGGGAGTATTTTTTTTCCTTGAGTAACCCAACTGTGGGGTATCGCTAATAGGTCTTTCAAAAATATTATGAGCTTGTGAACGCCATTTTTTAGGGTTCCGTAGTAAACAAGGAACCCTTATAGTTTCGCCATGTCTGTCTGTCTGTCTGTCTGTCAGTCCACGGTCCTACAGAGAAACTATAAGTACTAGAAAGCTTTAATTTGGCATGGATATGTATATTAATTATGGCGAAAAAGTCGTAAAATAAAATATGGAAAAAAAATTTTTTTTTTATTTAGCTGCCATACAAGTAAAGAAGTAGTCAATATTTTTTTTCTCGACATACACATTAAGTGGGGTTTCGTTGAATATGTCTTTCAAAAATATTGTTAGCTTGGGAACACCATTTTTCGATTTAGGGATCCGTTTTTGAAATATTTGGGTTTAAAGTTCAAATTTTTGTTTGAGTCAAGTGTCCCCCCCCCTCTATCTGCTAAACGGTTATATATGGCCACGTGAAAAAAATCACAATTATAGCATATATAATGTAGTTTGAAGGAAAACTATCAGAGCCAAGTAGGGTATACAAATGAAAAAGTTAAAGGCGATCAACTTATAAAATGTACTTAAAAAAAGGCATTTTCATACAAATTCAATAGATATTAGTTTTTAGACGTTTTTAGTGGCAAGAACTCAAAGTAAAGTAAAAGTAAAGTAAAAAGTATATTTATTTTCTCCATTAATCTTAAACAGAACTTTAAAGAAACATTAATCTAAAAGTTGGCATTCGCAACTATGGAACCCTACACTGCGCGTGGCCCGACACGCACTTGGCCAATTATTTGATTTAGGAATCCGTTTCTGTAATCAATACTCAATACTCAATCATTTATTGCATCTCATGTGTTTACATAGTTTGTACATATGATGTAAGGAGTACATTAAGTTCAGACATGAACCCTGTTAGGGCACAGCAAAATAAAATAATCTAAAATAATAATCTAAAATTTTCATGCGTGCAAAAAATTGGCAGAAATAGTTGATATAATATAAACAATATGATAATATCTAAATTGAATTAAATTATTATTATTGGGTCAAAAATTCTGGCAGATTGTAGAAGCTGTTCTCTATGAGATAATCTTTTAGCAGTTTTAAAAATCTGTCATTGGCCCCATTCAGATCCTTATTACAAAGAGACTGGCAGTTGGGAGATGATAAAAGATGTATGATGTTTTGCAACGACCACTGCTGATGCATATTTTAATGGTAAAAGTCTAGTTTCTACTTTTAAGAAATAAATTGCTAACATCCTCCTTTCTTTTACAGCCCGACATGCAAGGCGTGGGTATGTCTGGCATGCAAGGGATGTCTGGTGCGTCTGGCATGCAAGGAATGCCTGGCATGTCGGGTATGTCTGGCATGTCAGGTATGCCCATGGCCGGTATGCACGGGTCATCAGGCGGCCAAGGAACTACGAACGTCGGTCTGGAAGCCCTGCGGGTGGATCTGAGAGACATGTCGGCTCAACGAGACCAGGCGCTGGCGGAGTTGAGAGAGAGGGACGCACGTATACAACGCCTGCTTGGAGAGCTTCAAGGATTGGTGAGAAATATACTCTTCTTGAGTTTAATAGACTGCTTCATAATATGAATAACACTGGAAGCCCTGCGGGTGGATCTGATGACATGTCTGCTTAATGAGACCAGGCGCTGGAGGAGTTGAGAGAGAGGGACGCACGTATACAACCCCTTCTTGGAGAGCTTCAAGGATTGGTGAGTTATACTCTTTTTGTGTCTAATAGGCTGCTTCACAAGGTGATCCTTATATGAATAACACTGGAATCCCTGCGGGTGGATCTGAGAGACATGCCGGCTCAACGAGACCAGGCGCTGGCGGAGTTGAGAGAGAGGGACGCACGTATACAACGCCTCCTTGGACAGCTTCAAAGATTGGTACCAGTGTAACAAATAGGCAGGTTCGCAATATGATCATAATATGAATTACACTGGATCTCCTTTAAGTATTTAAAAAAAATTAACTGTTTAATAAATCATTTTTTTTTGTCTATACCATGAGAAATTTTCGCACAACGAACCATAGAGTCAAAATCCAATAGCCATAAGTACTTACTTAAAATGTTCAAAATAACAAATTGAAAAATTATTTTACGGTCGACTTTTTTTTTGGAAAATTCCCCAATTTTCAAAATTTTGACCATAAAACAAAGCAAATATTTTTTTTATATTTTCCCATGTTATTTGGACTATTATTGAACAAAGACGTAAGTTTTAAGAAATTCTGAAAAATCATGCAATTCAGGGTAAATGTTCATAAATTAAGTTCATAGAGGTTATGACCGATGTTTCTGAATGTACAGGAGGAGCGTTGCGAGGCGGCGGAGGCGCAGTGCTCGGACGCGGGCGTGATGCGCGCCGCCTTGGAAGACGTCGCTCGCGCGCTCATACAGGACTCCGAGTCGGACATACATCCCGCCTCACACATACATCTTGCTGACAGGTATGTATCTCGTACAATTTGGAATATTGTGACGACATGCAGCGGACCCTCCTACCCCGCACCGGACCCCGCGCGGCCCATATATAAACGACGGCGAGCTGGTCCTCGTCCTCTTTCAACTACTTTGGAAGCCGGGCTTCTGTGCACCAAAGCTGAGTACTTCCTACTGCTCTCGATCAACGAATCTCGTGGCTGCTAACCCACGACCCCTCTCTGTGACCTTTTCAGTGTTAATTAGCTAAATTGTTAAAAATTGAATTAAAAAGTTTGTTATCCTTAATATTGTTTATTTTAAATAAATCTACATCGTCACAATATAAAGCACAGTTCTTACAACTAAGCATACACGTGGAAGGGACGTGCCATGGGCAAGTTTACCCATCGTCATATCTCTTTTTTTTAATCTCTTTTTCATTATCTCTCTTTCTAGTCACTAGATGGTGATTTATGGCAATAATTAAAACATGAAAATATTTTATTCTTAAAAACTAGAAAAAGCGCTACAGGCTGCCTTATCAGTTACCTCCCTTAATCGCCTCTTACGACCCCCATGGAAGGAAATAATGGTAACAAACGTCTCTTAATCAATCAATGTACTCTGTACATTGAGTAATGTCAATGTAGAATACATCCGCACGCATAGTCTGATAAAATTCTATTTTTACGGCATGAACGAAGAGAGATCACCTTTTAAAGCTCTCTTTGCTCAGCAGTGAGCTTTGAAAGTAAGCATTTGCTCAGCAGTGAGCTTTAAAGTAAGCCTTTGCTCAGCAGTGAGCTTAAAAAGAAAGACTTTTCTCAGCAGTGAGCTTTTAAAGTCTTTATTAATTTCAAAACACGGGTAACTCACGTATAGAGTCAGCTACTGCCGACATGTTTCGACCTCATCCGGAGGTCTTCATCAGGGCGAATGTGACGAGAGGCCCGTACACCGTACCGGCTCGCGACACACTGATGTCAGTCGCGGGAGGCGCGGGGCGCGCGGGCAGCGCGAGCGATCGCCCTCTGCGCCCGCAGCGACAGTTCGGTAGATGGTGGTTGCTGCTGGATAGTTGCGTCAAGGACTCCCGTGGATGTACTGGGAGCCGTTATTTTCTCTTCATCATCTTCTGCGGCTGGTGATAACGCCAGTGCGTGAAAAAAGCTCACTGTATCAGAGACTGTCGGCTATACATGGCATCTATTACCCGTGTTTTGAAATTGATAATGACTGCATCTCACGTTAGTTTTAACCAAAAAACTTTTAAAGTCTCTTATGATAACCATACTGAAGATCTTATGTTGTCGGCTAAGTGGAAAAAATATTTTTTTCTCCAGATCTCCAAAACGTAGCGTTCCACAGTCAGCTAACGCAACAGCCTTCGCTGAAAGCACAATATCTGCAGTACACGCCGCCCTCCACAAGTACCAGATTCAGATACACGAACTGCAAGTGAGTACATAACATAACCACACGAAAAACGGTTTTTAATCTAACTTCCTGGGTTAAAAAAAAATGATTTGATACTGTTATAAAAAAAAAGTCACAAAACGTCACTTGTCATGAGCATATTTATTAAGCTATTGCATAGCTTCTATCGCGGGCCTTGAGCGCGGGGACCGAATCCAGAAATTCCGTAACGAAAAAACCTCATGCTTCCCACTCCGCCTACCATGTAGGTTGCCGCTTCGTCTCCGTCGTCCGATTGCGACATTGCCGTCCTTCCTTGTAAAAATTCACCGACCGAACGGAACCACCTTAATGCAATAGCTTTACCGCGGCAGTCCCCGAGTGCCACACGTCTTTTTTTTTTATTGTAGAAAGACTGATATTAAGAGCGCTATTTGACTTAAGAAACTATGACGTCATCTGCCTGTTTTTCATACAAATTCCATACTAAAATAAAGTATGTTTGTCTGATGTTTAGAAAAAAGTATCTGACTTGTTGGGAAGTAGCGAATTATTCATAAAAATATCAAACATTCACTAAAACTATTTTAGTTCCAAATATACGAGTATACATTATAAAAAGCTGTATTTTGGCATGGGTATGTATATTAATCATGCCAAAAAAGTGGAAAAATAGAATCGTAAAAAAATTGTTAGGGTATCTCTCATAGGTATATGTAAAGTGGGAGTATTTTTTTTTCTGACTAACCCATCGTGTGTGGTGCCGTTGAATAGGTCTTTCAAAAATATTATAAGCTTGTCAACACCATTTTTCGATTTATGGATCCGTTTCTTAAATATTGCAAATTTTGATTAGAGTCAAGTGTACCTTCCCTCCTGCTAAACGGTTGTAAATGGACACGTAATTTTTTTTTAGTTTTGAAACATTTATTTAACTTTTGTAACATTTCTTGTTTGTTTGTTTATAAAGCTATATTGTAAATTAGAAAGAGCACAACATCGAAGAACACGACACACTTTTGTAACATTTCTTCTACGGATCTGGTGGAAGCTCAGACTACCCTCGCTGGATAGGCCCTTGTGGGGGACGGTAATGGCGGTCGTGGGGCGGCGGGGTCGTAGGTTCAGGGTTTGGCGGGCTGGGCAATCCGGACAGCTGCTTGGTTACCCAAATCAACCCGTACACTACTGCGGTTACGGCTGAGAGCCTGAAAAATGTTTAGTATGAGGATTAGCCACAAATCGCAAATGTGACAAGTTTATTTTCCCGGGAAAATTTAAAAACCCAAAGTTCCAAAAAATATATGCAATGGAGGATTTAACAAAAGATTAAAAACTTACATTCCACCTACCATCTTTGCTTGCACCTTCACAAGGAGAAATAAAATTGAACAGCCGTTTTACTGCCGAGTTTATTATAGCTCTTTCGTAACAAACATTTCTGCAGGCTTGTGATCCAATATCACTAAGCACTATACTAAGCATTGTAAGAAATATTATAGGTATGAAAGTTAGTATAGTCAGTTAGTTTCTGTACAAGTTTAGTCAATGTTACTGTTAGTGAACAATTTTCCGTAATAATTATACCTGACATTAATATATCAGATTATGGAGTATTCTGATATATTAAGGTTCCGTACCCGAAGGATAAAACGAGACTTTATTACTAAGACTCCGCTGTCAGTCTGTCTGTCATCAAGCTTTATCTTATGAACTGTAATAGCCGCACAGATGAAATTTACTAAAACAGAATAAAACGAATATTTAAGTGGTGCTCCCATACAAGAAACGTGATTTTTTATAGGTAATGAACACGAAACCATACGCGCGCGAGTCCGACTCGCACTTTACCAGTTAGTACCTGGGCGACCGAGCTTTGATCTCAAACAATAACTACATTTTTTAAACTTGTCTAAAAACAATACAAAATAAAAAATTATATATAAATTTGAACATTAAAAAAAAAACAAAAGTAAGTCACCGAGTGGGATTCGAACCCGTAACACTCTTTCTAGCGGTCAGCATTATAAACCGCTGAGCCAAAATTAATGGCGGCCGGCGCGACGAAATTAGCGATCATATTCTGCGTGGAAAGAAAAACTCACGAAAACTCGAAAACACGCGTTTTCCCAAACATAAGACTAATCTAGATCGATTGTTTACCCCCGAAAACCCCCGTATACCATTTTTCAGCGAAATCATTAAAGCCGTTTTCAAGATCACAGAAATTTATAAATATATAAATAAATAAATATACAAAAATTGCTCGTTTAAAGGTATAAGATTCATAAAAATCAGAGCATGAAACCACCTTACTAAATTCACAGGTCAAACTCCAAAACACTCGAGAACAACTCCAAACCAGCCGCAAGCACTGCGAAGCTGCGGATAGCACCATTGCTTCCCTCGAAGGCAAGGTCCAAGATCTCCAAGGGAAACTGGACCAGGCCAATGCGGATCTGAACCAGCTGTTGTCGGAGAAAGAGGTCATGCAGAAGAGTTTGGAGGCGCTGAGAGGGGACAAAAATGGGTTGGAGAGGAATAGAGTTGAGATAAACGCTATGGTAAGTCATATATACCTATACACAGGGTCTAACAAAATATACTGAAACTATTTTAAGGCTGAATTCAGCCCATGATACTGAACAACTTTCCCCAAAGAACATATAGCGAAATATGAAAAAAAAAATTGGCCTCCCTCCCATACAAGTTGACTGATCAGCTGGGTATTATGGACTGGATCTCCCCTTACATTAGTTTCAGTTTATTTTGTTAGACGTAATATATTTTAATAAAAATATTGTGTGCAGTGTATAACAGAGAAAGTTTGACCATGGTAATGCATGCAATCTTACAAATTGCGATAGTCATTTAATGAAGTAGCATTCTATTAGTGACATAGTTCTGGTACCATGCCCATTAAAGCTGAGTTTCTTTTGAGTTGAAACCAACTTAGTCAAGTGGTGTGTTAAGTGAATAATATTTTCAGTCTCAAGTAAAGTTTTTAGAGGACTTTGGAGGTGTACCTGAACTAAAAACGGGTTGGGGAAGAATTAAGTGTTTATTGACACTTTAGATATTGTCTTTAGGTGGAATCTCTAACATCAGACTACGAGAAACTGCAGAAGATCAACGCTCGACTGGAGAAGACTATAGAAGCGCTGGAGACAGAAAAGAGGTCGTTGAACTGCGAAGTCGACCACTTGCATAGAGAGGGGTCTAACAGAGAGTCTGTTTTGAGGTAAGGAGTTATATTTTGAAAGCGACATAGTTAGCTTGTCTTGTGTTTTCTACCCCAGCGGTCATCGGTTCGTCCGCTTTGTCCCCCCGCCCACTGCCACTTGAAGAACGCTCAAGGCCTCAAAGTGGAGAGGTAAAAAGACCCTCCAGAGAGAGAAAGAGACAGAGAGAGAGAGAGAGAGAGAGAGAAATCAAGATACTAGTTCGCTTGTCTTGTGTTTCCTACCCGAGCGTTCATCGGTTCGTCGCCTTATGTGAGAGAAAAAAAGAGACCGACATGGAGAGAAAGAGAAAAATCAATGTTAAAATATATGTGCACAGTAAGAGTTGGATCTGATTTGTTAGCACGGAATAGCACTTTTCTATGCTGCTATCCTTTTCTGTCGCTCAGTGCCGTCATTAGCCAGAGCAAGAGCATGCTGCACCATGCTATCACACGCGGTAGCACAGGCGAAACAAATGCTTTTCCGTGCTGACAAATGAGATCCAAACCCTAAGGATTTCTAGCATTCACGATAAAATATTTGTTATTACAGAGCTGAAGAAGAACGCTCATCCCGCCTTCGTTCCGAGTTAGTGACATGTCGCGAGGAGCTGAACAAGACCTTGTTGTCCAGAGATCTTCTGGACCAGCAAAAGTTAGAGGCAGACGCCATTATATCGCAGATGGAGAAGCATAGGAGTGAGTAGACTTTTACTTGTGAGGAGCTGAACAAGATCTTGTTGGTCAGAGACCCTTTGGAGCAGAAGTTGGAGGCAGACGCCATTTTATCACAGATGGAGAAGAATTGGAGACAGACGCCATCATATCGCAGACGGAGAAGCATACCTGCAACTCTCCAACTTCTGCTAGACCTGCTGGACTAGCAGAAGTTGGAGAGTCGCTTTGAGCATCTTGCCTCCCTCCCCCTCTCATTTATCTATTTATCTTTGTTTTATAGTATATATTGTGCTAAAGTTTTTAATATTTTTTGTATTAAAGACGAGCTGGAGATAGAGTTGGAACGCATCATCATGGAGCGCAGCGACCTGCAAGACCTGGTGGAGAAACTGGAGGCCGCTGTCAGGAATCTGGAGTGTGAGAAGAAAAAGCTGCTGGATGAAGTCAAACATGTAAGTTAGGGGTAAATCACGTGATTTTTTGGCAACTTTTTAACACTCCTTCTTAAATGGTGATGTGACGTGGTGATTATTTTGAAAGAAACAATATTTGAAAGACCAAACTCTTTAATTAATTTTTAACAATTATACAATGAGAAAGAAGTCACAGGTAAGAGTCGTAGGTTCACAGCCACGAGATTCGTTGTTCCAGAAGAGATTTCCAAAAGTACTCAGCTTTGAAGCAGCCCGGCGTCCAGTCGTGGTTGAAAGAGGACGAGGGTCCTCGCGCCTCCGTATTTATATGGGCGCGCGGGGTGGAGAGCGGGGTAAGGAGGGAAGCACCAGAGGACTTCATCACAGTGATAAGTGGTGAAAAAAAAATATTCAATCAAAAATAAATACACGTGTTATTGCACTTCCGTTTCCCGTTTGAGCCTATGTAAAAGAGATCATCTCAGTATTTTTTTAACAATGCGCGAAAATGCGATTCATTTTAGCGGCTAGCAACCCATCCCTATTTGAATTCCCTTTTTGTGTGTGTACTCCCAAAGTGGCCTTTGAGTCTTGCGACTCTGGGCTCTGTCTGCTTCTTCTTACAGATTGAACTATCCCCAAAGTAAGTTCGAGACTTGTGTTATGTGATACTAACTCAACAATACTATGTTTTATAGCAAATACGTATATAGATGAACTTCCAAGACCAGGCCAATCTGAAAAAGATAATTTTTCATCTTGACCTGACCAGGAATCAAACCCGGAGCCTCCAGTGTGACAGCGCGGTATGATGACCACTAAGCCACAGAGGTCGTCAAATATTAAATATCTAATATTCTTTTGGTTTTTAGCTGGAGGATGAAAAATCATCCCTTTCAAGCCAGTCCTCGGAACAGCAGGGCGACCTAAACTCCCTCCGCAAAGAGTTGCTGGCGGCTGAACAAAACAGGATGGAGTTGGAGGCTGATAAAGCCTCTCTATGCGAGAAGATCAAGTTCTTGGAGGGAGAAAGAGAAAAGGTGGAGTTGGAACTCCGACAGGTCATGAGGTAAGCTATAGCTGCTTTTCTTTTCATTAATATTAAGAGATATTATAAATATCCTATGATAATAAAGATGTGTTTGACTTTGACTTTCTTTCTCGGCCCTAGGAGCAACTTTCGACCGTAATCATCAAATAATTAGTAGTACCAAGGTACAAAAAGACCACTCTTGGATAAGAAACTTTCTGATTAAACCCAGTCACAACGCAAAGTCCCATTTAGTTTGCACGCCGTGCAAACAACCTTGTATTATTAGCTTGGACGCCCCGGAGCACTCGCAACGCGGTCCGTATCCCTTAATTTCCAGGGGATGTCTATTTTAACCTTATTAATTAAAGGGAAGCTTCAGGATAATCCTTCGTTTAGGCTAAAAGAGGTATTTTTCAAATTTCACAAAAAAAAAAACAGCTAGCGTGCGTCGTATTGGGCGGCGGTCGTGCTAGAAGAGAAAGAGCATCCCCTCCAAAATGATTCGCTCCTTCTTTTTAACCTTCACTCATACATCCATTCATTCAGTGCGTTTCCACTTTTGTATGTATTCATTAAGCAAGCAAAAATATAAATACCACATGTCTTTTCATTAAATTTTTTTATTTAAACTTTTCTGTCCCATCGTTTGCCATAGATCTCCCGCATCTTCTACCACTTCTCTTTTGTAAACTTATATTGTACATTTCGCAGGGAGCGTGGTGAGTTGAGCTCACAGCTAACCGCCATGGTCCGCAAGAAGGATACACTGAACGAAGAAATCATTCGTCTGCAACAGCGGTTGGAGCAGGCCAACGAGACTATAGGACGCATCAATAGAGCTCTTGAAGACCATGTCAAGGATGGGGAAGAGAAACAGGTACCTACGTAACTAATTCATTATGTAACCTCCACACTACTGTGGATACTCGAAATAGTATACAGGGTAGGGTTACCTTTTAAACAAATAAATAACATATTTTCTGTCTTTATTTTTTTATTGTTGTCTGGAGCAAGTCCAGTACATAATACTAAACTACTTTCTAAAAAAATTAGTTAGTAAAATTGTAAAAAAAAAAATTCGACTTCCCGTACAAAATCCGTTTGGTTGAGTGCTTAATTGTTTTTTTCTTCGATAATTGTGTTTATGGAAAGTAGTTCAGTGTCATGAACTGAATTTGCTTTAAAAAATGTTGCTGGTGTTTAAAAAGTAACCCTGTGTAAAATCTTTAAAACCAAGTCGGCATCGACACAGCTTAATTATCGGAGATTTGAATAAACTTTATTTGTAATTGATAAATGCAGTAATTTTTGCATAAAACCCCTTTTCCCAAAGGATTTTATGTATTTGTTTACGCGCTCGATTTACTATAATTTTTCGTGCATTTCACCTCACTGCTTTCGCCCGCCACAATGTTAGGTGAGACAGCGTGCTTTTGGCTACGTCCACTTGTGAGTTCGAGTCCGCGGCTAAACCTATGTATGTTAAGAAAGGCGTAGGTTTAAGTACAAGTCCGACTCGCACTTGTCCGTTTTTATTGTCTTTAACAGCAATTCGTTATTTTTTTACTTAGATCCTCATCGATAGCCTGGAGAAAGACAAGCAACATCTGCAAGAACAGTTGGCTGGTGTACGATCGGAAAAAGACGCGTTAGAGGCTGTGTTGTTCGACACCGCTAATATGCTAGAAGATGCTGACAACAAACGAAGCAAGCTTGAGCATGAGCTGCAAGAAACTCTGGTGCAGCAAGAAAATTATAAGGGTAACAAATCCAGCGCTTTGAATTTATTATCACAGAATTGGGTATTTCCCTGGGTCAAAAATAAATTATGAAGAGTTAAGAAAATAAAATGTCTGCCTATTTAATAAAATAACTGCCTCCGTGGTGTAATGGTTGGAGCGTTTGGCTCATACCCGGAGGTCGCGTGTTCGATTCTGATAAATAAGATGATCCGTGCTTCGGAGGGCACGTTAAGCCGTCGGTCCCGGTCACTGTCTTTGACATTGGTCGTTTAAGGCCTTTAAGGCGGTTTAAAAACTCTGACACTAGTGTTAGTCACTAACACACGATAAGAAGAAGAAGAATAAAATGTCACAAAATAATGTCACTTGTCATGATCATAATCCATTTCCGACGTGATTGTAGATTTATTATTGCAGGAAAACTGATACTAAGAGCGCTATTTGACTCTAAGAAACTATGACGTTATTAGCCTGCATTCCCATAGAAAATGTTTGTTTTAACATTTAGAAAAAAGTATGTAATTTGAGTTAGTGGAAAGTAGCGAATTAATATAAGTATTACATACAGAATTGAATCTAGAGTCCCACGCTAATATACGTCCCCGTCCCTGCACCTCTCCCCCGTTCTCGCCTTGTGAAGGGTGTTGTGTGAGCAGCTGCAGGCGCTTGCCGCCGCCTCTACAAGGCGAGAAGGAGGGAGAGGTTCGAGGAAGTCAGGGGTTTTTTAATTTGCTTAGCAAACTTGTTTAATATAATGTTTAGACATGCCTTTTTACACACTAGGGAACAATCAATTAGAAAGTTTACAAAAAGTGACGGTCATATTACTAACCATAGACATAAATCATTTAACAGTTAAAATTAATCAATCGAAATTCAGGTAGTTGCATAAGTTGCGGTCTCCAAGTACTTAATCTTGAAGAAAAAATTGGATAATATTGTTAAAAAGTTCCTGTTTTGCCAGGTCAAATCGCTCGCCTAACCAAAGACCTGGAAAACAGCGAGAAGAAGCTACGGGACACTCGCAACAACATGTCGCAAGCCTCCGGCAAGAAAGAGGCGGAGTACCAGCAGATTATCACCAACCTGAACAGAACTACCACTGAAAACATCACTAAGCTGAAAGAAGAGAAGGTAAGTTGTGTTATAAAACTTCTCTTATCCCACAGAATAAGTTCTTAAGTATAGAAGAATCACTTTGGGATAGGAAATTTGCGGCTAAAATAGTGACTCTGTTAGTCGTAGACCTTGCGAGTCACAGCGATCCGTTGAATTTTATCAGATACTAGCAGTCCATCCCGGCTTCGCCCGTGGTACATACATAGCCTATGTCACTCAGGGATAACATACCTATCCAACAGGGACGTGCATCACCGATTATTGCAGGATAGACTAATTGTGGGGCCTTTGCCCAGCAGTGGGACAAAAAAAAACTCTCTGACTGAACTGACCCTATTAGTGTGTTTACATCCCGAGAGCCACTTATAATACGCGTCATATTGTTTAATACTATTAAATGTTCTTTTTAGCTTACCGCTTGTTTGAATGAAATCCAAAATAGGCTGGCATCGGCCATTTATGATTATTGCTCTTCTCTTTTGTCCTCAAAAGTTAGAACAAACACCTGGTGCACATTTTTTACATGAAAACTTTCCAATTCATTAAAGCGTTGTTATAAAGCGGTAATAAAGTTTTCCTCCTAATTTCATTTGCGATAGCAAACAAAGTTCAGAGCAGATCGTAATCACTTCACTTGTAATTTGTAATGCGACAATGCAAATAATTATCATTGGACAAGAAAAAATATCAAATATATACGACTAACACAAAAGTTTACGTAATTTCATTTTATCCTCGAACATATTCCGCGTATTTAAATTGGTAGCGTAACACAAGCGAGAACCAATAACTTTCTACTTTTCATCACGGAGTGCTTTAAGGAACAAATAAAAAGGCTCGAAATCGATATCATTCCTTATTGGTCAAAAGTAAAAAGAGATAAAAAACGTTGATTATTGAGATAGAACTAGCTTAAAGATAAGGGCCATTTTTGAAACTCAGTATTTCACTAACCTAATGGTTTTTTCCATACAAAAATTAGCTTTGTATAACTGACGCGTTTTAAAAATGGCTGGCATAAGCTCTTGTCTTAGATATTGGTTGTGTGTGCGGATATTTCGCGTGTGTGTGCGTCGATGAAATACGTAGACGATCACACTACACATGCAAATTCCTATCCGTGCACTGTGAATGTGTGTAAATCGAGACACTACGGAGAATTGTCTTCTAGGTAGCTGCCTAGAGTACTGCGTATATATATACGTATACCTACACTAAGTAAGCGAGTACGTAGCCAGCATATGGCGCGATGGACAGGAAAGCGCGCGTTTATTTGAAAATATTAGTCTATTATAATTTATTTTTAAATAAAAAAATGTGCATATATTAGGGAACCTCCGGGTAGACAAAGTCTTTGAGTCTCTATGGAAAGCACGTGCCTGCTATCCAACAGTGAAAGAATTTTTAAAATCGATTCAGTAGTTTCGGAGCCTATTCAATACAATCAAACAAACAAACAAACAAATCTTTCCTCTTTATAATATTAGTGTAGATAAAAGTTGTTCAAAAACGTTTTGAGACATTTTTGATATTTTTTCGAAATGGCTGAAATAAAATATTTTTAAAGCTATATTTCCACCATTTTGAAAAATTTCAAAATACTGACTTCCGACTTATTAGCCTACCGTGCGCCAAACAAGCCAAAATGAATCTTACGCCCGCAAAGCGACGGTCCGTATTTCTTTATCTGTAGCGTTAAATTTTTTAATAATTTGAACCTTATGTCTAAGAATGAGCCCTTTTTGAGGTGCAGCTTTACAGTGTGTGTGTGCCTAAAATCAAACTGTATACTGTAGGATAAGCAAATTAAAGTTAAACTATATAGTATACTGTAGGCAAAGACTGTAATTACTATCGTAAAAGATACCAACGCCATAGAAACTTTTGGATGGCACGTAAGTAGGCAACACCGGAGTTGCGGGTGGGCATACAGAGATGGCAGCACACATGACTAGCTAAAAAGTGACAAAGGAAGTGTTGAATATGCTTTAAAAATATTTATTGCATTTCATATTAATTTTTTAGAACATTCAAATTAATTAGAGTACTACCTTAGTACTACTTTTTTTCATGATAGAAATGAAAGATTTAAATGTGTTAATTATTACCATAAAGCGCCATCTATTGACAAGTAAGAGAAATAGTAGGCATGCTATATGCCAAGCAAATTTCATGTACTGTATAAAAAAATGTATTTTCTATATCTACAGGAGCAACTCCGCCAATCTCTCGAGCACAAACTGAACCAAACCATCGCCGCGTTGACGAGCGAGAAAGAGTCATCGGACGCAGCCGCGCGAGAGAGGGAGAAGAAACTACTGGCTGCGCGGGACCAGCTGATATTGCAGCATGACGAGGCCATGTTGAGAGCTGAAAATGACAAGCAACAGGCGTTGATTATGGGTAAGTAATAACTTTTATATCAGTATTATGCGCTCTTTTACTGTGTATGTTTTTTGGTAATAATTTATATAAAACAAAAATACCAGTGAAAACAAATATTTTTTTGAAAACTTAATATTTAGTTAATGAAGTAGTAATTGGGTGGAAACATCTCACTATCGATGTGTGCGATACTCTTTCAGTACATTCTGGCCAAGGAAATACCAAAATCACCACACTCCTGAGCAAGTCTCTGAAAAAGACGTATAACAGTTTTGTATTACCCCCAAAATCCACTTAAAATTATTGTTGGTTATCTATACCGTTTTTGACAGAACCACTAGGCGCACAAGTACTAGTTTGGTCTCAAATTAAAGCTTATAAAATTTACTACAACTTCATTTCACATTATATTTGACGTCGGGTGTGTATTTTAGAAGATATATTTATATTTATATATTTCACAAAATAAGTGAACATTCCGAAAAAATTAACTTTTTTTAAAACAATGACTATTTTCAGAGATCTGTATCTTGAGAACCAATATATTTATAGAGCTCACCCTAGTCTCAAATTGTAGCAAATTAAGTCTTCTTTAAAAGTATTCCATAGTGACTATACCGGTCAGACCTGTTCTTCGTTAAGATATTGAACAAAAACTGAAAAAACTAATCGTTCAATAAAAATTATATGTTAGGACCTTCGTGGCGTAGTGGTCACCATGATAATCCGCCACCCAGAGGTATCTGGTTCGATTCCTGGTCAGGCAAAGTTGAAAAATGGGCTTTTTCAAATTTTCCTGGGTCTTGAATGTTTATCTTTATATGTTTTTGTTATAAAATATAGTATCGTTGAGTTAGTATCCCATAACACAAGTCTCGAACTCACTTCTTTGGGGCTAGCTCAATCAGTGTAATTTGTCCCTATATATTTGTTTATTTATGTTACAGCTCATCAAGAACAACAAGCGTTACTAGAGCGCCTAGAAGAAGCGAAGCGAGCATTGGACTGTGAAGCGAACAAGCTGGAAAGATGTCGCCGCGACGCGCAGGCGCGGGCCGACCATGACCGGAACTACGTCAACCAACTCAAGGATGAGTTGGCGGCAATGAAGACCAGGCTAGAGGAAGCAAAGTAAGTTTCTTTTTACTTTTGGTTTGCCATTGACTCGTAGAGTTACTACATAAATAACTGGCCAAGTGCAAGCTTGGGTTCCGTAGCATTATCTATAAAAAAATCACGTTTGTTGTATGGGAATCCCATTTAAATAGTTATTTTATTTTAGAAAACAGAAATACATCATATGTGATAATTTACTAACTATTACGGCTATGAGATATAGCCTGGTGGCAGACAGAAGAATATACAGGCGGAAAGATAGACAGACAGACGGACTGACAGACAGATGGACAGACAGACAGACAGACGGACGGACAGACGTATAGATAGACGGACAGACAGACAGCAGGACAGACAGACGGACAGACAGACGGACAGACAGACGGACAGACAGACGGACAGACAGACGGACAGACAGATGGACAGACAAACGGATAGACAGAAGGACGACAGACGGATAGACAGACAACGAAGTCTTAGTAATAGGGTTCCGTTTTTATCCTTTAGGTACGGAATCCTAAAAATAGCAAAACTTTTATCATGGGAAAGATTATATTATAAATAGGGCGCTGATTTGGTAATTCTTTATTTTCATAACGCCAAACCTGTTTTTTGAATGTTACCAGTATTATGGCACAGAAATAATATGAGAATGACATACGGAACGAAATCTGCTAAGGTCCCGCGCAATATGTGTCCACGTCCATCGTCCTCACCCCTCTCCCCCGTTCTCGCCTTGTTGAAGCGAATATATCGGAGTATCTTCTCAGCAGTGTACGTTTGGACGCGATTATCTTTTGCATTAAACATAAGTTTAAGAATTTACATAAATATTTATAAGAGATAATTTATCCTACACAATAAAAAAAATGTTTTGTTCTTTTTTTTACAGGGCTGTTGCAGAAGACGACTGCGCTCGTTTCGAGAACCGCATCAAAGAGCTGCACCTCGAGAAGGAAGCCTGCACGCGCGAGTGCACCGAAACTCGCGCGCTGCTGTCGCTCGCCGAAGACAAGTACGACAATGCGTACGCGCAGCTGCAGGAAACTACGAGGAAACTGAAAGAACGTACGTTTATCACTTTATTGGAATGAAGTTCCTTTTCGGACTGTACAAAATGTGTCAGATTTTTCGTCACGAACTTTTTTAGGGGCTAGAATTTTTTGGGGTTTCTTTAGGGGCTTCAATTTTTGCAACTTTATCTTACTACTGATACTAAAACATTGTTTTACTAATTAATACATTGCTCTACTCGGCTTTCAAAATAAATCTTTCTTATGAATGCAATTTCTACTCCCTCAAAGAACCCTTAAAAAACTACTATTTACTAAACCTTATTATAAATTTATTATTAAAGAAACTTTTGCTAAACCTATTTTACAGTTAAAATATGTTTTGTCATCATTATTTTCTGTATTTGATATGGCAAGAATAAGACAAACCATATTGTAACTAAAATGGCTTTAGCAAACGGTTCAAAATTTTAATGAATAAGGAGAAAAACTCTAAACTCGTGCTTCTTGTAATTTGCAGTAGAAAACGAAGCAGACAGTCTACGTAAGGAGCTGACCGACGTCCGCCGACAACTGACCAACTGCTGCGCCGAGAGGGACAAGTACAACAGCAGTTGTAGGGAGCTGAGGGAACACGTGAAGAGGGCGGAGAGTGAGAGGAGAGATGCAGCCAGAGCGAGAGATGAGGCGTATCATAAGATTGCAGGTATGTGCTCAGCTGTGGAGAGAACTCCACATGGGAACAGCCATGTATGTGTAGTTCGGAGTTCGGAAAGAATAGAGAATATTTTTTCAAAACTCAAAACCGACTTTACCCGACTTAGACTACACAACCGGCCAGGAGTCTTCGAATAATCAGTAAACACAAAAAAAAAATCGTGACGAATTGGTAACCGCCTCCTTTTTTGAAGTCGGTTAACAAGTAGCATTTGCAGTAGCTTTTGTTTTCGTGACATAGCAGAAAAACTGCGAGGAACCCATTCTGGCACGGTTACGCCCTGCTGAAATCAGTAAGTTCCAAGAAAGGAGTATTGAACGATCTCTTTCTCTAGTTATCTCACTCTAACAGCCTCATATAAATATCGACTTTAACCCCAAAGCACACCATCGATTTTGATACAATTTCTATAGGACCACCAAGGAAGTGCACTCTTTCGAAAAAAAAAGGAGTTTTGTAAATCGGTCCACAATAGATGGAGAAACCGGTGAACAGACATAAAAAAATACAGTCGAACATATAACCTCCTCCTTTTTTAAAGTAGGTTAAAAATTAGCAATTTGAAATGAAATGTTTCTGTCTAACAGGTTTAGAAGAAAACCGCACGTCTCTAGAACTCGAACTGTCCCGAATCCAGAACCTGCTGAAGGAATCGGAGTCAGGAGGTGATCAGGTGACCCGCGAGCTGCGAGGTACTGAGGCTCAGCTGAAGAGAGAAAGGGCCGCGTTGGAGCAGGCCCACCACGATATCAAGGAGCTGCAATCTAGGTACGTATATTGTTTTGAATAAAAGCACTCATTGTGGGGAAGCTAGCGCCATCTGCGTTTAATCCCCACAAGCACGGGCAGCGGTTATCTATGGAAGCGTCGCCTCCGCTGTCAGTGGGTCGCGGCCCGGTCACGGGCGCCGCTATAGTCAGTCCCGTCTCGAAACCGCGCCGGGCGGCCGGCATCGTTTTGTCTTTTTGTATAAAGCGTGTATTTCGTGGAAGAATCATCGCTAATTAACTAATTATTGTTTGTTGGATGTGCCCAATTCGTTTGTTAATTGTTTGAAAGGCGTGGAGCCGGAAATGACTCGCCGTACGCATAAAAACAGTGCATGTGTCAAATGTAAAAAACGTGTTCTTGCGTAGTCGTAAATTTGTTGGTTTACCTATCGCCCGTGGTGTGGTACGGAAGTTTATGTGGATTGATTCTAAAATGGACTAATTTTGGTGTTGTGGACAGAACTAAATGTATAAATAGTGATAAACGTTTGAATCGGAACGAAAAACGTCACATGAGGTTACGTAATAATCCGCTTGTTAGGTATTCGTTGTGGTTGTGTGTTTGGGGCGTACGCTGCGTTAAGACTGTCAAGAATGCCATTTAGTGATGATTAGTGGAAACACCGATATGACTTGATATCCGTAGCGCCATCTATTATTTGCTAGGCATAGATATGACTTTTAAGCCAATAACTTTTAAACGGCTATACCGATTTTCATCAACATAGCAAGAGAAATTGCTTTCACATTAATAAAACCCATCGAAATCGGTCCATTCGAGCGCTACGATGCCACAGACGAACAGGCAGACAGACCGACAGTCATTAGCGTCAAACTTATAACACGCCTCTTTTTTGTCAGGGGTATGTGTGTAAGTTTCTTACTTCTTCACTCGCAAACGGTTGGACCTTGATAAAATTTGGCAGAATTTTGATAAAATTTTAGTATGCAGGAATCTGACACCCTGGATTAACACAAAGGCTACTTAAACCACGGGTAACACTGGGGGCAGATAGTATTTCATCATTTGTACATTGTGACCACCCTTTGTTTTTCTTTTTCAGGCTTCAAAACGAAAGCGAAGAAAGGGAGCGTTGTGCCAACGACGCGGCCACAGCTCGTCGACACGGCGCTGAGCTTGAGGCCATGCTTGCCAACGCTCGGGCTGAACTGGCGTCTTCTAGACAGAGATGTGCTGAACTGGAGGAGGCTTGCAGAGCTAGGGACCAGGTAATATCATCATCATTTCAGCCGTATAACGTGGATTTTCGAACGAGATTTTCAAAATGAAAGCGGTTTACTGCGACTTTGGTCAGGTCTGACCACCTTGTGGATGCGTGTCCTACGCTTTGCTCGTCAGTACGCAATAATAAACTGTACACTGAGGTATTGCTATCATCATTATTTCAGCCGCATAACGTGCACTGCTGAAAAAAGGCTTCTCCCAAGTATTTCCAAAATGACTAAACTAGGTAGTGCTATACCTTAGAGTTATCGAACGAGTGAAAAACTCCGAGTATACTTGAACAATCCAGCGTTTGTATTCATGTTGGCGTGTTGATAAAGCTGATAGAATTTTTGAATTTGAACACGAGCCAGATCAATCAAGGGGTTGCCGAGATATCCGCGAGTTCACATTTCGGAGCGAACTATAAGTATACACAGTAAAAGCAAATCACGTAAACTTTGTGTGGTTGTAAGATAAACGTCATAGCGCTAACCTTGAAACCATGTTGGCTACCGTTCGTGCTGAATCCGCTTTTTTCCTATAAGTCAAATAAGATACTTTTTTCTAAACGTCAAAACAAACATCTAAGGGATTTGTAAGAGAAACAGGCAGATAACATCATTTAGTTTCTTGAAGGCAAATTATTTTCCAAATAAAATGAACAATTTCAGTCGAGTTTTCCAATAAATAATTTATTGAGAAACCTAAAGTTACGGGGCCCCTTTGTGGAGCGCCGGTTGCCCTCCCCTAAATCTGGTCCACTCAATACTTAATTTTTTACCTAGGAAAACACCTAATTGGCGTCTTCTGGATATGATTCGCACTTTCGCCTATCCTCTAACTATATAACTGCCTCCGTGGTGTAGTGGTTAGAGCGTTCGGCTCATACCCGGAGGTCGCGGGTTCGATTCCCGGCGGGGGCAACGACTTTGTGTTGTTGTCCTAGTTTGGTTAGGACATTGTAGGCTGATCACCTGATTGTCCGATAAGTAAAATGACCCGTGCTTAAGAGGGCACGTTAAGCCGTCGGTCCCGGTCACTGTCTTTGACATTGGTCGTTACCTAAAACCATGTCAGAGGCCTTTATGGCGGTTTAGAAACTGACACTAGTGTTAGGCACTAACGTCACACACGAAAAGAAGAGAAGAAGGTACATTCTAAGGGTTTTTCTGCCGGACCAGCATGTAATGTATACAATATGGCCTGTTTTCTGCCCTCAGGAGTTGGTGTTACGTCTCGAGGATTGCCGCTCTAAAGAGCGTCGCCTCGAAGAGCTCAAACACAACTTGGAAGTCTGCCTCGCCGATGCCACGCAACAGATACAAGAACTCAAGGTGACAATATTTCCTTGTATACGAATCCAGGGCCGTAAATTTATTCTTAAAAAAATTGATGTTAGCCATGATCTCCCTAAATATAAAAAGATCTTTCTTTAAAAATACTTTTCTTATTTATTTTGACATGTAGGCGAAAGTCTAGGCGGCACTTTTCGGCTTTGTCTTATTAAGAAAAAAAATATATAATCAAAAAATAAACAAAAAAATAAATAAAAAAAATTAGCATTAATTTTTTTTTTCCTTTTTTTCCCAGGCTCGTCTCGGCGGCAGCGAAGGCCGTTGCCGCGCCCTCGAAGCCTCCCTCACTCAATGCGAGAGCGGCAAACGGGAGGCCGAAGCTAAACTGTCTTCCATCGCGCACGCCTTGCGAAGAGTCTGTGGAGTGCAGCCAGACGGCTCTGTCCATGCCGCAGCCAGGAGACGTCTGGCCAGTCCGTCCAGGAGATACAGCCCGCATAGAGGTCGCTAGTCTCTGCACCAGTTTTTGACGTAATCATAGTTAACTGGCCAAGTGCGAGTTGCACCCATCGCGCACGCCTTGCGAAGAGGGTGCGGGGTTCAGCCAGACGGCTCTGTCCATGCCGCAGCCTGGAGACGTCTGGCCAGTCCGTCCAGGAGATACAGCCCGCATAGAGGTCGCTAGTCTCTGCACCAGTTTTTGACGTAATCTTAGTTAACTGGCCAAGTGCGAGTTGCACCCATCGCGCACGCCTTGCGAAGAGGGTGCGGGGTTCAGCCAGACGGCTCTGTCCACGCCGCAGCCTGGAGACGTCTGGCCAGTCCCTCGAGGAGATACAGCCCGCATAGAGGTCGCTAGTCTCTGCACCAGTTTTTGACGTAATCGTAATAGATAACCGGCCAAGTGCAAGTCGAACTCGCGCTCGAAGGGTTCCGTAAAATTATCTAGAAAAATCGCGTTTGTTGTGTGGAAGCCCGAATTTAATATTAATTTTATTTTGTTTTTAGTATTTGCTGTTATAGTGACAACAGAAATACATCATCTGTAAAAATTTTAATTGTCTGGCTATCACGTTTAATGAGATCCAGCATGGTGATAGACAGACGGACAGTGGATCTAAGTAATACCTTTCCCGTTTTTAACATTTGAGCACAGAACAATTTTTTTATATAAACTTATATTTGTTTATATACATTCATAGGACATTATAAATCATGATCACACGTAACGTCAAAAAATATAAAAACAAAAAAGACTTATTAATTACAAAGAAAAATTTAATCAAGTTAGTGCGCAAAGTCTCGAATATTTGGAAACCGCGCGCTCGCCTCGCGCTTGGTACCTGCCTACCTGCCTCGGCTAGTAGTCAACCACTTTCAAAGTGCGTAGCGGGAGTGTCCATACTTCTTGTTTTCATAGGATAATTCGGTTTTTAAGCCCTTATTTTTGTTATATATTTAAAACGAGAATCGATTACTGAGAGCCCCCTTTCAATATGCAAGCTGATTTACCAGTCAGCCTGTATATCACACAAATACACTATCATTTTGTTTTAACTTAAAAAAATGAGGTGATGTAAATGGCCTACGTATACAGGTCGCGACCATTCAGAAGACCGCAACGAGATCATCGACGTAGACCCCGAGCTCATCAAGAAGGGCATGAGGAACTTGATGCATGACGTCTGCCAGATCGAACGAGAAAAGGTAAATAATTGTGTGATACAATATAAAACGTGGATCATTGTATAATAATAACGATAAAATAACAGTAAAAAAACAAACCAAAAAAAACTTTTCCTTACGAAGTGCCCGGGCGGTGGCACACTTTTGTCACAGGTATGGCACTTCATACAAACAGAGCAGCATATATACCTAGTACTACTACAAACGAAACAATCCCTCCGTGCACACGTCAAATGTGTGAGTTAAACAATCAGGGTCGCCACCACAGAATTTGTTGCTTTGCTTACCTGTTTTTATCACTCGGAAATCTATAAAATTTTCGTTATTTATTGTTTTCCGTGGATAAACAATGATAATGTGCGCAGTTTCTCACCATTATAATTCAATAATCCTAAGTGACTCGCGCAATGTCAACGTGCGACTACTAATAACCCTGTTTTACTGCCGCTTACACCTCACAATAACGGGGGAAGGGTTGCGGGGACACCAGATTGCGGGGGACGGTGCGAGTTTCCGTTCTGTATGTAATACTATTATTAATTCTGTGCTTTTGTATGGAAATGCCGAATTGTTTTTTGTTGTTGATTGTTATTTTATTTTCAATATACTCTATATAGCGGTCTAGTGTAGTCCGTGGTTCGATTTATTACGGGCATGTCCTTTCCACGCTGTATAAAGTTTATTTGTGGCAACGGCAACAGCGTTTGCCAGTCATATCGCAAACTAACGGCTAGTTATGATTTTTTAATATTAGTATTAGTAATACAATAAAGTAATATTAGTATTTTTTAATAGGACCACTATCAGTAGCAAGTTTGTTAACTTTGCAGCACTCGAAAAGCTCGGAATATTTTCGCAATATTTCATGGGTATTGTATTAATTTTTGACTTGAATAATAAGACAGATAAACTCTTTTAAACAATGCCATTCTTCCTAACAGGACGACTACAAATCCCAAATGAACGCTCTCAAGAAGCAACTCAAAGAGGCCACAGAACAGGGAAGCAAGGGCGAAGGGAAGTTACAATCAGTCACCAACAACCTACGCACTGTACAGGAGGAGAAGGCTCGACTGCAAAGCTCTATTGCACAGAAGGATGCTCAACTTAACGCTTTGGTATGTATTCTTTTACAGTGTTATACCACAGGTATGGCACCTCATAGAAGCGGAGTATCATTTATGCCTACTACTACTACTACAAACGAAAGTATACAATATCCGTGCACACGTCAATGTATGTTCACCTCCCAATATACGATACAAGGCGAGAACGGGGGAGAGGTGCGGGGACGGGGTACGGGGACGCATATTGCGCAGGACCCTAGGAGTTTCCGTTCTGTATGTAATATTTATATCAATTCTGTGCCATGGGTAAGATGTAGAGATATGGTTTGCGGGTTTACATTACGAGGCGACCTACAAGGTATCTTGCTTTTTATTTCCAGAACGAATCCGTACAAACCAAGACCGTGGAGATCAGCAACCTTCGCGACAAGATCACGAGCATCGAAGCCACGTTGAGTGCCGTCACAGAGGAGAAAGTTCAAAATGAGGTGACAACTTTATTTGTTTTTCTTACATTGTAGGTCCATTAGAGAGATGTTTGTTGTTTGTTTTGAAAATCGGTTCGGCCATAAAGTCGGGATTTTTGTGGTTTGCCTCTCAATTATTAAATGGTGCTACGAATATTTTATTCTACTACTAGCTGAAGCCCGCGACTTCGTTCGCGTGCACTTTATGTCTCTGGAAAATGCTCATCAGGCTGAACAACTTTTACTAAGGCGACATTTTTATATCTCTTATAGTTTAGCTGGACCATTATGGTTCTGCATCAGGCGTTTCATTTTCCAAAATTATTTATACCCTATATGTTAACCAGGCTTAATAGCTATATAACAAAAAAAGTTGCATTCGAATCCGTCCAGTATTTCCGGAGATTAGCGTGTACAAACAGACAAACAGACAGACATTTTTTTTAAATTCTTACTCTATTACTATGTCTCCATCGCCCCCAATATTTTTTTTGAAAATATATTTAATGTACAGACACACTTTTTTTACTGTTTTATTATATGTATAGATATAGATATAGTCCCATCACTAGATGGCGTTTACATATGAAACTATTGAAAGTCGGGTTTTTTTTTTACCTGGAAAATAAACCTGTTACTTTATGGGGTTAAAATAAATCATGTACTTACCAAATCTTCTTTTGGTTGTTAGAACAAGGCGGAAAGTTTGCGCGTACAGTTGGCGGAGCGCGTGCAAGAAGTGGGACAGCTGAGAGAAGCGCTGGCCGCGGCTGAAGGTTTGTTTGTTTGTAATAAATTTTATAATTACAAAAATATATTTAAATAATTGTATCAAAAAGCAAAGTACATAAAATTTGAGAGTGCAAATATACAATGGCGAACTTATCCCATACAGCGATCTCTTCCAGTCAACCTGCGATTGATTGAGAGGATATTTGCTCAATCAAAAGGTAGAAGTACATTTTTTTTGCCGTGTGGTTCCGGCTGAGTTGAATAGGGCCACTTCAAGTCCTTTCGTGGATGTCGTAGAAGGCAATTAAGGGAATACAAGCTAAACAAGGCATATAAACATCAATGGATATAAAACCTGGTGATGATCACTAAGTCTTTTTGTCTCCACTGCAGGAACACGACCCTCTCTGTACTATCAGAGCCATACCTGGCCAGATTAGCCAGAGGACTTTGGCCTACACTCTCCACGCTGGCCAGACGGGTTTGAGCTGTCTCATGATGTTTTAGCTTGTATTTTTTTAATTCCTTTCCTTGGTCTACGACATCCACGGGAGGACTTGGAGTGATCCTACTCTACTCTGCAGGAAACAACACAGCTTTTTTTCCTCTGTAAAAAAAGATAGAAATAAAAATCTTATTTGACTCGTTGGAAACTAGAGTATTGTTGTGCTTTACCTCAGTCTACATAGATCCACTATGTGCAGGTCGCGCGGCGCGGTTGGACGTGCGCCGCGCTCAACTGGAAGGGGACATCCAACGGGCGGCTGTCGCTGCTAGGGACCGAGATCAAGCGCTCAAGGTAAACCTACACATACATACATACAAACATAAATACACTCACACTATCACGTCTTTATCCATGAGACAGAGCATTTTGGATAGGTATAATAATCTCAACATGTTTCCATAGTACCTGTTTGAGGTGGAATGGAAGACACAGCAACATAAGACATTTATTTACCGAGTTTGATTTGTTTTCTTGCCATTTCATGTTATATACGTATTTTCTGAAACAATGCCTCACCTTCCACTTTTTATTCTTCGCCAGAAACTGCAAGAGCGCTGCGAAGGCTACACCCGAACCATCGCCTCTTTGGAAGACAGGTGTACGTCGCTGAAGGGAACAGTCGAGCAACTGTCAACGTCGCTACAGAAGGCTGCTGCGGCAGAGAGCGAGCTCCGGGCAGAAGTCGGCAAGACTCAGGTATTTAATACATACATACATACATACTATCACGTCTTTATCCCTAATGGGGCAGACAGAGCATTTTGGGTCTTGCGGGACTGGGCTCTGCATAGAACCAAAAGCCACTTTTAGCGTCATGGTGGGCGAGAAGATGGAAAAGCAATCAATACAGTGATGGGTTGCTAGCCGCATCGCCTGTTAACATGATTTGCATTTTTGCCCATTCCCTCGATCGGCTTTTACGATCTGCGTGGGAAGAGAAGCAGCTGGTACATTCTAAGTTTTTTTTTTATTTCTCCCAGACCAGCATAGGAGAGGTATATAATCAATTAATTAATCAAGGTATATTAGGTCCGGCAAAATATACTGAAACTATTTTAAGGGTGAATTCAGTTAATGATACTGAACAACTTTTCCCAAGGAACACGTATCGAAATATGAAAAGTATTTTAGGCCTCCCATACAAGTTGACCGATCAGCGATTATTTTTTATATTTCGATAAATGTTCTTAGGGAAAGTTGTTCAATATCACGGACTGAATTCACTATAAAATGTCTTTTTTTAAACAAAAAAATTAAGTCGTGACGTTGAACTTATTATGAAATTGATGACATAATATCTTAGGGAATCATTCATTGTTCTTTAATTGAATTGTTTATTGTGATTTTTATTAATGTTTGTCATCATGCTTCATAGTCTTTATAATATTTGCTATATCCAAAATAGATTAGGGTAGGATTACATGTTTATTACTTTTTATTATTTAAGATCGTATGTTAGGTATGATCTTCGGGGGTTCACAATTAAAGATCCGGGATCCACTGAACTGTTTCTAATTGGGTACTTGTAGTTTACAATATTATATGATAACTGGATAACACGACAATAGTTAACAATGGCCGCGATGAGCCTGAGTAGATATATGCGCGTGCGTGCGTTATTGTTCGATCTCTATGGCTGACTGTTGAAGTATCGCCGCCGCCGCGTCTTCCGGCCCCGCCTTCCATAGTGCTGTCCCACTATCACTAGTGATGTGCTTTAACATCGTATGTACACTATTTAATGTGAATAAATTATCATTACCAGCGCATGCTCAACGAGGCGAAGAACAACGAGCACAACGCGGTGGACAAGCTCCGTCAGCTGCAGAAGAATGTCTGTAAGTTGAGTGTTTCATTTAGTGACGTCATAGTTAGGGCTGCTTCGGGTTTTGCGGTCAAACGTTAAATGACCGCCGAAACAACGGCTTGTTTTGTTCTTAAAGATACTTTGTGAAGAGGTAGAACAGATGTCTCGAGTAGACAGCTGATGATATTGCACCTTTAGTAGCATCAGCAGGGGTATGCGACAGCTATTGGTGGCGAACTAAACTGATGATGGCAAGTATGTTGAAGCTAACAGAAGTGTGAGGCCGCCAAGGCAATTGTCTGCAGGAACCAACTGGTGGCGGAAGCACACATCAAGGTCAAAGAGCTCATTCAAATAAGAGTCAGATGATGTGTGGTATCTGGCAGAGTAGAATAGGACTACTCGATGTCTTGGATTTTGTAGAAGAAGTCTACCTCTCCAATCTGTCTGGCCAGCGTGGATAGTGTAGGCCAAATCCTCTGGCTGCTCTGGCCACGTATGGCTCTGGTAGTACAGAGAGGGTCGTGCTTTTGCAGTGGAGACTAAAAGACCTGATGATGATGCTGATAAAAGCAAGTATCATATCGCACTAATATTATAAAGGCCAAAGTTAAGGCCCATTTAGACGGTGCAAGTTTCTTGCGTGTTGCATACAATTTTATTGAAGCAATAAATGATTTGTATGGCTGACATTTTGTTTAGACCATGCAAGTTGTCTATTGCTGCAATAAAATGGCATGCAACGGGCAAGAAACTTGCACCGTCTAAATGGGCCTTTAGTGAGTTTGTGAGTGTGTGTGTGTTTGTTACTTCTTCACGCGCAAATAGCTGGACCAATTTTGTTGTAATTTGGTATGCAGGAAGACACCCTGGATTAACACATAGGTCACCGGGTGACACCGCGGGGCGCAGCTAGTATACACATAAAATCTCCAAAGTCTTCTTTAGAACTCTGCAGAAATGAGTACTCAGAATCGTCTCCGTGAAAGATTGATTCGCAACTAACGAGTATTTTTTATAGGAAAACGAGGATTTGTTGTTGATAATATAAATTTGCTTTCTAGCGAACTGCGAGAATGACAGGCGTGTGCTGAGCGAGAAGTTGGAGAGCGCTAAAGCGGCGCTCGGGGAGCTGAAGCGACACAACGCGACACTTGAGGACCAGGTGCACCGGCTCACCAACCAGCTGGCCAACGTCGAGGTGCAGAGGTGAGCTGCCGGGAAATACTACTACAGAGTCATTAACATTTAGACATGACATACCAGGTGCACCGACTCACCAACCAGCTGGCCAACGTCGAGGTGCAGAGGTGAGCTGCCGGGAAATACTACTACAGAGTCATTAACATTTAGACATGACATACCAGGTGCACCGGCTCACCAACCAGCTGGCCAACGTCGAGGTGCAGAGGTGAGCTGCCGGGAAATATTACTACAGAGTCATTAACATTTAGACATGACATACCAGGTGCACCGACTCACCAACCAGCTGGCCAACGTCGAGGTGCAGAGGTGAGCTGCCGGGAAATATTACTACAGAGTCATTAACATTTAGACATGACATACCAGGTGCACCGACTCACCAACCAGCTGGCCAACGTCGAGGTGCAGAGGTGAGCTGCCGGGAAATATTACTACAGAGTCATTAACATTTAGACATGACATGTAGACTTCGTTCGCGTGGACTTTATGACTCCTGGAAATGCTTATCAGGAACAACTTGCTAAGGAGTCATTTTTATATTTCTTATAGTTTTGCTGGACCGTTATGGTTCTTCATCAGGTGTTCCATTTTTGGATCATGGATGGCATGATCATACATACATACAGACAGACAGACAGACAGACAAAAACACAGAAGAGACAACGCGACACTAGAAGACCAGGTGCACCGGCTCACCAACCAGCTGGCCAACGTCGAGATGCAGAGGTGAGCTGCCGGGAAATACTGCTACAAAGTCATAAACATTTAATAAATATTTAGGGACAAATTACACTGATTGAGCTAGCCCCAAAGTAAGTTCGAGACTTGTGTTATGGGATACTAACTCAACGATACTATATTTTATAACAAATACATTATATAGATAAACATCCAATAAACATTTGTTTTCGTCCCGCGCTTTCTGGTATCGCTATAGTGATTTTAGCCTAGCGTAAATGCAACTGATTCGATACTCCATGCTATCGTCGATGTGTAGCTGGTACAGCGAGTTCCGAACGCTACAGCAATCTGAAGACTAGCGTCCAAAATGATCTTTAGTTTGACAAAGCGTATCAACGCGACATTGGAGGAGCAGGTGCACCGGCTCACCAACCAGCTGGCCAACGTCGAGGTGCAGAGGTGAGCTGTCGGAAAATACTACTACAGAGTCATTAACGTTTGAGTCCGATACCGCGCTTTCTGGTATCGGTATAGTGATGTCAGCCTAGCGTACATTTGCGACTGATTCGATACTTTATGCTATTGTCAGCGATCTGAATGATCCGAAGCATAGCGTCGATTTGAAGCTGATTGATACCGCGCGTTCAGTGCGGTATAGTGATCTGAAGCCTAGCGTCCATGAAGATCTGAAGCTAAGCGTAGATTTGTAGCTGTTACAGCGCGTGCGTATCTGAAACCTAGCGTTCATAATGATATGAAGCCTAGTGACGATTTGTAGCTGATACAACGCGTTCTGAGCCGTATAGCGATTATAAGCCTAGCGTCCATAACGATCTGAACCCAAGCTTCGATTAGCTGATACAGCGCGTTCCGAGCGGTATAGTGATCTAAAGCTTAGCGTCCATAATGATCTGAACTCAAGCTTCGATTAGCTGATACAGCGCGTTCTGAGCCGTATAGCGATTATAAGCCTAGCGTCCATAATGATCTGAAGCCTAGAGTCGATTTGTACCTGATTAATACCAAGTGTTCTTAGCAGTATAGCAATCTGAAGACCAGCGTTCATAGTGATCTAAAGCCTAGTGTAAATTTGTAGCTGATGCAGCACGATTTAAAGCCTAGCGTCCATAATGATCTGTAGCCTAGGTTCGATTTGTAGCTGATACTGCGCGTTCCGTGTGGTATAATGATCTGAAGCCTAGCGTCCATAATGATATCAAGCCAAGCGTCGATTTATAGCTGGTACAGACGGTTTTAGTTTAGTCCATTTGCTTCTAAAACTGGGGGGTTACTCCAAAAGCGGTACGCAAGACGGTCGTTACTGCGTATCCGCGTTTCAGTGTCAAGCAACATTGACCACTAATGTATGATAATAAAGTCTATGACATAGAAATAAGACTGTCGTATTATTTTATGTAACCTCCCTGCGTAGAACGAGAAGAAGCCACTCAGCCTTATGTTAGCTTCTTCTCAGTCTCCCTGTTGACTTCTGCCTCGGTGTTGAAATCTAGTGTCACTGAAAACCTTCTGACCTGTAGATCGGGCCTGGAGTCCCAGCTGCGCATGACGACGTGGACATCTGAAAATGTCAACTTGATTTAGTTGGATAATGGTTTAAACCTAGTAAAAAAAATTGTTTGCGTATTATAACAAGAGGGTTTAAGTTTAGTCCCTTTGCTTCTAAAACTAAGAACTAAAACGTAGAACGCTCAGTCTTATGTTGGCTTCTCAGTCTCTTGTTGAACTTCTCTGTGTTAACATCTAGCATCACTAAAAACCTTGTAACCTGCAGATCGGGCCTGGAGTCCCAACTACGTATGACGACGTGGGACGGCAAGGAGAGCAGCGACGGCGAGCTGGAGCGCGAGCTGCACGTGCTGCAGCGCGAGCGCTCCGAGCTGAAGGCCAAGTGCGACGCGCTCGCTGAGACCGTGCGCAAGATGGAGGCAGAGAGAAGGTGTGTTTGTTCTCAGCGACGGGTAAAATTGGCTATCTTCCTAAGCTAAAAATAAATTATTTTGTACTGATAGAAAAATTAAATTTTAACGTGATTTTAAATTTGTTATTGCACAAAAACTGATAATAAGAGCGCTATTTGACTCTAAAAAACTATGACGTCATCTGTGCCTGTATTTCATACAAAATACCATAGCAACTGTTTTGACGTTTTGCAAAAGTATCTGATTTGACTTGTTAGAAAATAGCGTAAAGTATATTGTGCAATTGTGTATAAAGGACGGATTTAAATTAAGGTCAATTCCAAGATTTCAGAGGCTAAAACTGTAAATGGCCTCCAAGAATTTTTCAGTCGATTGGACCTGAAGTCAATGTTCTGCCACCTTGTGTCACATATCTTTGAAAACCTTCATTGTACAGGATGCCACCTCGACCGTCTGCACTGAGGAGCAAGAGCCACGATCGCGCAGATAAATCCGTCTACTATTCAGACCTTGACTCAGGTTAGTAATCGTTTATATCCTAAAGTAGAGACTCAGGTTAGTAATCGCTTAGATCCTAAAGTAAAGCCTCAGGTAAGTAATCGTTTAGATCGTAAAGTAAAGCTTCAGGTAAGTAATCGTTTAGATCGTAAAGTATGGACTCGGGTACGTAATCGTTTAGATCGTAAAGTATGGACTCGGGTACGTAATCGTTTAGATCGTAAAATATGGACTCAGGTAATTAATCGTTTAGATCCTTGAGTCTAGACTCGGGTAAGTAACTGTTTAAATCCTAAAGTCTAGACTCTGGTAAGTATTCGTTTAGATCCTAGAGTCTAGACTCGGGTAAGAAATCGTGGTTCAGCGGATGCGTAGTGGACTGTAATAGGTTATTAGTGATAAATGTAGGCCTGCTCACCTGATACGAAACACGCACTGGCACTTTCAGGCTGAAGCCTTACACTTTTATTTATTGAGCGTTGCGGATGTAATGCGCGCCGATGTTGCGATCAGACTAAACTCTTCTTTCTTCTTGACAAGCAGGCCATAGATGAGAATGAGATGAACAAAAGAGTATATGATGTAAAAAGGCCGATATGGCGTGAACAAATCGTTTAGATCCTAAAGTAGAGACTCAGGTAAGTAATCGTTTAGATCCTACAGTCTAGACTCAGGTAAGTAATCTTTTAGATCCTAAAGTCTACAAAATGACTTTTTACTCACCAGCAAAATTTTTGGAGCATGCTCAGTACATGATACTGAACTACTTTCTATAGTAAAGTTTTTGAAAATCGATAGAAAATGTTTCGTCCTCCCGTACAAAATTCGTTTGGCCAAGCGATTTGTTTGGGAAGCCAAATATTTTGTTTCGTTTTTCGTCATGGACAGAACTTGCTCCAAAAATTTGGCTGGTGAGTACAAAGTCACCCTGTCTTTCTGTCTGTCGACGAGATTCTTTAGGTTGTTTTGAGTGCTCCGTATAGGTATGTATATTTTGAGGCGAAATACCAGCTGATAGGTGGGTTATTCTTTAACAGATTAAATGAAATGCTGAAATTCAGCTAAATTAAAAGTAAGGACGAATTTATTTAGAAGTAAACTTTCTGTTTTCGCGCATATTATTATATAAAGATCTTCTTGGAGTACAAAAGAGGATGTGCTACATTATAAATTTCTATGACTAAGCATATTAATTTTGACTGATACAAAAAAAACTGCGATCTACGTTAGTCTGTGTTTCCCGTGCTTTTCACTTCTCCGTCACTTTCAAAAGTTTACAGCCTGCTGGGCGTCTCGCGCACTTCATGCCCCTCGTAGTAATATAAATGATTAATTAATCTAAACAGGTCCAGACTCCACCAAAGAGTCCATCCGCACCTGCACCTGCCTTAAAGACTCCAACCTTAAAGACAAGAGCTATGCTGACGTCAGCCTTCTGGAGCTGGAGAACCGCGAGCTGAGGATGAAGATCAGGAGGTTGGAGAAAGAACTCGCTGACAAGGTTGGTGTAGGAAATGGCAGTTATACAACTTGGTAGGGACATATTTGTAATTAATCGAACCACTGGCTATACTAGATCATAAAGTATAATGAAATTGAATAGGTAACAGTCAAAAATAAAAATACAATTTGGTCTTACTAGATCACTATAGTACTTATAATGACAAAATAGGTAACAGTCAAAAATAAATTTGGTCTTTTCATACGAAAGTGTGTAGCCGCCCGGGCAATTTGTATGGGAATGTCGTTTTTTTTTTGTTTTTTGACTGTTATTTTATTATCATTATGCTATAGTGATCTAGTATGACCCACGTGGTTCGATTTATTACGGGTAACAATAATAAATAACAATTCAAGGAAATTCTTTGAATTATTACTGACATACCCCAATAAATTGAGTATGTAATTACTACATACTTACTTTCCTGGCCTCGGCCAAGAATTACGAACTTGCAGTCTTCTTTTCACTATTAATGTAGCCTCTTTTTCCGAGCATGTTTGAGAAAATATATTTCCAGGCGCCATCTTGGATTCCAAAAAGTTTAGATTCAGATGCCGCTATCTAAAATGCCCTGGGCACCGAGTTTCCGTGAAATCACATGATTTTGAGAAATTTCTTTTTTTTTATGCCAGACTACCGTGGGATACATTTGATTATAATTCCGTGTGCATTAACTTGGTAATGATGCAACGCGATTGTTTAAAAGTAGGGATTACGCCATATCATCATATCAGCCACAGGAAGTCCACAGCTGGACATAGGCCTCCCCCAAGGATTTCCAAAACGACCGATCGGAAGCGGCCTGTATCCAGCGCCTTCCTGCAACCTTGCACAGGTCGTCTGACAATCTAGCAGGTGGGTATCCTATGCTGCGCTTGCCGGTAAGCGGCCGCCAGGCAGAAGGGCCTCTGCTTAGTGACGCGCGCGCACGCTTCGGATTCAGTCTATCTCTGTCACAAACATTACGTGCGATAGAGACAGGTGACCCGCGACGGATTCTGCTATCTCTTTCGCATTTAGAGTTTGCGACAGAGATAGACCGAAACCCGTTGCGTGTGCCCGCGTCACTTAGCGGAGGCCCCTTACGCCATATCCAATCTTTTAAATGTTTATAGGAGTCAGAACTAGCGATGGCTCGGACGCGCTACCTCAACGACCTATCGACGTGCTCACCGAGCCGCCGAAGCGACGTAGACCGCTACAGACAGGCTGCTTTGCAAGCTGAGCGCCTGTTAGAAGCCAGAGAAGCGAGCTATAGACAACAGATACACAGACTTGAGAACCAGGCCAGTATACTCTCTCTACGGCACTTTTATATACTGTATCCAACAAGTTAGTAGTAGAGTAAGATATGTGTGTGTGCGTAAACGAGGCTATGTAATATACGCAAATAGCGTTTCATGCCACACGATTACTACTATGCTAATATATAACAACATTTCAACATCATTAGGTTTTTTTAGTCTCCACTGCAGGAGCACGACCCTCTGTACAGTCGGCTACCTTGGCCGGCCTATATCTTAAATTTTCTCTTAAATTGAATAATATTAGCATGAAAACAATAACACTAAATATACATGTATTTAGTCATTAAAATCTTTCTGAATATACATTTTCATGTTAATATTATTGGAACGAAGTTCCTTATCGCGCGTTGCGAAAGGGGGCTAGACGGAAAAAATTAAGACCAAAAGTTGTAACGACACTTTTTGTTATAGTTGTAAGCTGTGCGGCGTGCGCGTGTTTCTCTGTCTGTCTCTCTCTCTCTCTCTCGAATTTCGTTCCATCCGGGTGTCTCTTGACACCTCTCAAGTTTTTTGAGTATCTCGTTAGACAACTGCACTATAGTCATTGGCCAGAGCAACCAGAGGATTTGGCCTACTCTACGCTGGCCAGACGGGTTGGAGATATGATATTTATGAGCTTTTGTTTAGCTTGTATTCCTAAGTCGCCTTCTACGACATCCACGGGAGAACTTGGAGTGGTCCTACTCTGCCAAAAACCACACGGCAAAAATAAAGCAATCACAAATAAACAAATGAGGGTTTTCAAAAATATAGAACATCAGATGGCAGCACAGTGACATGCTTAATTGACTGTTGCCATTGGACCATCAGTCGACAGTTACATTTGCTACGTCAAATGCAACCATAACAGCAGTTTATTACAGCCTTCACTGTAATCCACATCTTTATTATTCTCAAGAGATACTCGTCCGGCAATGCCAAACTTCCCGGCCTCTTCACGTTACTTATTTAACATTTGCCATACCTGAAAAGGCCGATAAAGGACTAAGACCATATTGTAAAAAAAACTCTTATTAAGCAAATTAAGAATTGAATTCAATTCAACTATGTACTATCACTGTAAAGTAACCGTATCGCAGGCGGCCCAGCTCCGAGCCCAGCTGTCGGCCGAGATCCGCCGCCGGCAAGCGTACGTGTCCCGCAGCGGGCGCGCCGCAAGGGACGTGCAGCGGCTGCGCGCGGCGCTGGGGGATTCCCTGCGCACAGTCTCACAGGTACCTTCCTGTTTGTTTGCCAGCCTGTGACAATCAGACCAAAGGCCTCTTAACATTGATGATTTTCCCAGAATTACAACGCTGGGTACTTTAGTCGGCTTTTACGACTTCCGTGGAAAGAGGTGGTAACGCCGGTCCTCACTTAAAAGTAATCTGAACACTAATGGTTCTGTGGGCTGTAGACTTCGCGAGTCAACCCGACCCGTTGAAGAGGTTATCGAATAAAAAAGTTCAGAAAAAAAGTTGCATCTTTTTATAGTCGTATTATATAACATATTTGTAAAAAAAAATTACTGAAATATGATATGTTTAAAGTTTTAAAACGCCCATATTTCCGTCATTTTGAAATTTCGTAAAACTAAATCGACCAAAAATTTCTATACCTATATCTTTTAATTTTCGAACCTTCTCACAAAATTTCACAAGAATCCATTTAGAAATGCGACCTGTATTACTATGTCTGCCCTATAAAAGATAAAGACGTTAAAGTCATCATCATCATATCAACCACTGCTGGACATAGGCCTCCCCCAAGGTTCTCCAAAAGGACCGATTAGAAGCGGCCTGCATCCAGCGTTTTTATGCAGCCCTGCTAAGGTCGTCCAACCACCTAGCAGGTGGGTGTCCTACGCTGCGCTTGCACGTAACTTATAGTGTTACCCCCATATTCATAAAAAATTACACACGTTTGCTAGACCTCTTTAAGTTTAAAATATGTTTTGTCTCGTTCTTCCGATGTCAAATATTAAAGTGAGGGAAAGGGACAAAACTTATTGGAACTCAAATAGGTTTACCACACGGTTGTTTATTTTTATGAATATGAGGGTAAGTGTTTCGAATTACTTTTGCTCCACCTATAGGTTGGCTGGAAGAGATTGCATTTATAGCGATAAGTCCACCTTTGGGCCTATATTCTCTTTTTGTTTTTGTATTTTTTTTATGTTTATCATGGTGCAATAAAGTTGGTTTTGTATTGTATTGTATTGTAAGTGTGTAATAACATACTGTACCAGTTAACTTTTTACCAGGACCCCGCCCTGGACTCCTACACCCTGGAACATGAAGCTAGGAAGCTGGACAGCACGCTCACCCACAGTCTGCCGCCGCTCAACGACAGCTACGATTCTTCCAAATAATGCCGAACATTATTCTATTCTAACAACGGTACCTGAACAGTATAAATATAAGGCTAAGGGCTGGCTAAGGGCAAGTCACTTAAGTCGTATAAATGTTTAACAAAATCTCCTAAATGTTTATGATTTTATATCATTTTAGAGTTTCACGGTCACTATTACTTATATTGTTATAAGTATTATGGGACTTACCGCGATTAATATAGTTTTTTGCCAGATATTTCGACGGCCCTTCTGCCATCATGGTCGCTGGCCGACTGAGGAACTTGTTCCTAAATGTTCTAGTTCAACAAAATATCACAAATGAGATAGTCAGCAAAATGTCGTATATGAGATAGTTTAACAAAATGGTGTAATTGAATGTCGTAATTAAGATAGTTCAACAGAATGTCATGAATGCGATAGTTCAACAAAATCTCGTAAATGAGATAGTTCAACAAAATCTCGTAAATGAGATAGTTCAACAAAATCTCGTAAATGAGATAGTTCAAAAGAATCTCGTAATTTAGATAGTTGAACATAATTTCCTTAATGAGATAGTTCAGTAAAGTTATTTCATCAAAATCTCGTAACTGAGATAGTTCAACAAAATCTCATAATTGAGATAGATCAAAATTAGGTACACAAGTGTAATTTTAAAAAGTCACCTAAGATTTGGTCGTTAAGACCAAGGGTTTCTGGACTTTTCGACCTCGAAAACAATATGTGTTTACACAGTGCAAATTTTTGTTTGTTTTTGCATACGATTTGCTTGAAGCAATGTCAAAAAGTATAGTCTAAAGTACCGTTATGCTAATATTTACACATTACACAGGAATATCACAAGTGTAAAAGTAGCACAATCGAACACTAACTCAAAATCAGTTCTAGGTAACAAAAAGGAAGTTAATGACTTATAGATTTGATTAAGTATGTAGGTAGTTTTTGTTAAGAACTAAGTAATGTATTTTTTGTCTATGAGTCCGAAATCCAATAAAACAACGTAGATTGTTTGTATTATTAAATGGGTATTTTCCGTTTCATTTCACGTGATAATTAAGTTGTCAATTTATAAATTAATTTATTTTATTATAACCAACATTTTTCTCCTGAAATAAGGGACTTTATAAAAAAAATAGAATAACTTTGACGTAATACACCAAGAAATTACTCACTTCGCGGTATTTATATATAAAATTATATGAATTTTCCGTTTTTGTATTGTCTGTTTACGCACTTTGTTATCATTAGCGTCATAATTTATGTGTAAAGTGAATTATTGACGAGATGATTTATTGTAATGTACCTAAGATGTCTGAAGTATGATATATGGGAGCGTTTTATATAGGGTGTTATAATGAAGGTTATTCCCATGTGTTCCCACTGGGGATGTCCCCGGTGGCAATCGGGACAAATAAAATATCCACTATTTATTTATAATAATTCAATTGGTGATATTTGCCTAAATGGGAGTAGGTATGTACCTTCAAAGTTAACCCGCATATAACTAGTTATCGGGGTGAATTTTTAATTGATTCTCATTCGTCTAAGTTTTGGGTGTATCAGTGTTTGTTTTCCGTGTGTGTATGTGGCCAACACTAGTGTCAGATTTTTCCTAACATAGCTTGATGACTGCCATACAATGAAGAAATATACGACGCTCGCAAAATGGGACCGGAAATGTTCGTCGGACACATCCGACGTTCGCGGTGAAAAGGTGCTTACTAGTTCATCGTCATCATCATCGGAAGCCTTCCATTTCCCACTGCTGGGAATAGGCCTTTCATCTACGTATGCCAACCACATCGGTCCTGCGCCTAGGTAATTATTAACCTTTTTCCAGGCATATTTTGTACTTTATTCCATAAAAATAAGACCCGATTTATAGTAGTCTTTGTTATAAAAGCACTAAGTACCTTCCTATAGCATAAACATATCGTACGTTAGGTAAAAAGATCTTAATCTAGTCGATACTAGTCAGAATACGTTGGTTATAGTCGAACATTTCCAAATTAATTTGGAAATAGCATTTTATACATGTTTTTAATTTCTTGGACGAAAGTGAGAAATGCGTACCTAATGAATTATGAGATATATAGGTATTTTTTTTAACATAATTTATTTTTTAAATTTATTGCACACAATCTTTATTACTAATTTATTGAAAACTAATTTACCATTTCAATAATTACTATGTTGTACAGTAGCATGACACGTCATAATAATATGTAAGTAGGTAAAGTTTCAATCTAGAACTCACTTTTTTATTAAATTGGTATAATAAAAAAGAGGGAGAGCTATAATCGCTAATTACCCCTCCGCGTGGTGATTAATTAGGGACAACGTAAACAAAACACTACTTTATTCCCGTTGTGGGGTTCTACTCTAAAAATAGAGTGCTCAATGTGTCCTAGTTAGATGCTTTCAATTTTTTTATGTGCGGCTTATTTGGAAGTCCAAGAATAGACTGATCTTCCTACATTCTTTAGCGATCGATTACGGTTTGTTGCGGTTACTATGGTATTGCTTAAATACATGTGCCACTATGGACTATGTTGTTCCGTCAAGATAATTTAAAATATTTCTTCCTTTGGAGTATACAAGGTAGTGGTTTAGTATGAGTTGTCACTGCTTGTACCTCTCATTATAAAGATACTAGTCGTGCCCGTGGGCTTGGCTCCCCGTGGGAATTTCGGGATAAAAACTATCCTACGTCCTTACCTGGGTATCAAAACTATATCCATATTTAATTTCATCTAAATAGGTTCAGTGGTTGAAGCGTGAAGTGATAACAAACAAACAAGCTCACTTTCGTATTTATAATATTAGTAGGAAGTAGGATAGGATAATAAGTCCACTACTTGTTAAGCGTGACCTTCAGAGCTTGGGAATCTTGGTCCTGTCCACGTAAGGGATAAATGAGTGATAGTGTATTGTCTCTTTCACTCACCGTAAAATCTCAGAAATCTGCCACCTTAATTACTTTAATCAGTGTTCGCTATACTTTAATTAACTGTCACCTGTTTTAGAACGAAGTTCTTTATGGCAGGTTGCGAGGCGGGAATAATCAAAAAACTCGCGGGAGTTACGTGTAATGTGTCTCTCTATAATATGCCTTCCAAGATCTTTGGCAAAGAACAAAAAAAAAGTCTACTGAAAGACTGTTAACAAAACAAGTCAAATGTCCGCCTAAGACGAAAAAAATATCTATTAATCTAAGGTGTCCACTGTATGTGATCGACGTATTACATAATACGGCCTTTCAAAAGCTTCTTTATGTCTTACTTATGTCCTTATTTAGTTTGATGAATGTTTATTTAAATCATGTTAATAGTCGATGCGGCTGGCAACATCGCTATTTTGATTCCTTTTTCCATCTTAACGGTCATCGCGCTAAGCGTGGCCTTTGGGCCTTACGGCCCTGGGCTCTGTCTACCCCTTCAGGGAAAAAGACGTGATAATGTACATGTAACTGAATGTTAACTATGGAAAGTTGTTTATAGTACCTATTTACTGACTGAGTATGCCCTAATAGGTATCTAATCAAGTGGATCCCTGACCAGTGTCATGGTTCATCAATGCGACCAATGCAACATTTATGGAAACTCAAGAGTGAATCAGTCATGACTCATGACTCATGCCACCTTAAGGTCGCAGGCCGGAAGCTACGCGGAAGTTGATAAAAACATTCGTGACTCATAAACATGCTTCATATTCTTTGTACTTTCAATTTGTGATGTTAGCGCCATGATAATTGTTCTCCAATATCATTGGTACTTACTCGTACTTGCAGAGGGCGTTGACCCCCGAATTTACCGCCCACATCGGCTAGGAAGCCCCCTATCAGAATAATTGGGACATATCAACGCAGTCAACTCTGTACGATGCTATATTTCACACTTGATTCGAGGTAAACGTTCAGTAGTTGCCTCTAGATTTGCGAATATAAGTTGAGTATTTCTTCCACGCTGGCCTGGGGAAAAAGGATAAACTTAGAATGTACTAGCTGCTTCTCTTCCCACGCAGACCGTAAAAGCCGATAGAGGGAATGGGCGAGATCTAAATCATGTTTCAGTTGTTGTAAACTAGGTGTATGTAGGGTTGAACTTTTTTGAAGATTAAATTAGAATGTGCCATAGAACGGGAGGTCACGACAAATTTGGTAACGATAAGGGATATGGCTGACTCTGGTTTTATAGAATAAAGAGCACCTCTCTGATGCTAAATATGTTGGTCTGCCTGCGTGGAGTGGTTGCGTTACTTAGATATGGCGCCTGAAAAGTTGGTTATCGTGACCAAAAAAAAATGATAAGGGATATGGCTGACTCTGGTTTCACAGGATTAAGAGCATCTCTCTGATGCCAAATATGTCGGTCTGCCTGCGTGAAGTGGTTGCGTTACTTAGATATGGCGCCTGAAAAGTTGGTTATCGTGACCAAAAAAAAAAATGATAAGGTAAATGGCTGACTCTTGTTTCACAGGATGAAGAGCACCTCTCTGATGCTAAATATGTTGGTCTGCCTGCGTGAAGTGGTTGCGTTACTTAGATATGGCGCCTGAAAAGTTGGTGAGCGTGACCAATAAACGATAAGGTAAATGGCTGATTCTGGTTTTACATAATGAAGAGTACCTCTCTGATGCTAAATATGTCGATCTGCCTGCGTGAAGTGGTTGCGTTACTTAGATAGGGCGCCTGAAAAGTTAGTTACCTGGACAAAAAAAGAAAATTGTAAAGCAAATGGCTGATTCTGATATGTCGCTTGAAAAGTTGGTTATCGAGAACAAAAGAAAAAATAATAAGGTAATAGCTGACTCTAGTATCACAGAACAAAGAGTACCTCTCTGATACAAAATTTGTCGGAGAAGTCTTGTTTGTTTTGTCGGTCTGCCTACGTGAAGTTCTAGTGTTACTTAGATATGGGTATGGCGCCTGAAAAGTATGTTATCGTGATCAAAAGTAAAATTATAAGGCAAATGACTGACTCTGAACGGCTGCATATCGAGCAAAATACATCTATCGTTAGTATCCGATATTATAATATACATGCCGCAGTTTATAATTGTACTAACAACAGTTTTGTCAACTTTTCAGAAGAGCATTTAATTTAGAAAGTTTTCTAAAGTTTAGTCCAGAACGGCACAAAAATAATTACATAATTTCACGTCTATTCAAGAGTCTAGTCCTTTGACTGCATTATATCCAAAAATTGTGGTATTAAAGTTGTCTAATTTCAAAAATAGTAAAATAAACTATAGTCCATTTGTGCACTAAACCTCATTATGTTAACAGGCAAATATTTTTTCAAAACTAAAATACACTTCACCCCCAAACTACACAACCGATTTCGATAAAAGAATTTTCCAAATCGGTGAAGGCACCATCAATATTAGGGTGACACTGGGTAGACAATTTCATGTGTTTGTATGAACGCACGCTACTGTATCTAAGTAACGCAACCACTTCACACAGTCAGACTGACATATTTAGCATCAGAGAAGTACTCTTCACCCTGTGAAACTAGAGTAAGCTATTTACCTTATCATTATTTTTTCATCACGATAACCAAACTTTTAGGCATCATATCTAAGTTTCACAACACAACCATTTCACGCTGGCAGACCGACAAATTTTGTATCAGAGAGGTACTCTTTGTTCTGTGACACGAGAATCAGCTATTTACGTTATTATTTTTTCTTTTGTTCACGATAACCAACTTTTCAAGCGACATATCTTAGTAATGCAACCACTTCACGCAGGCAGACGAACATATTTAGCATCAGAGAGGTGCTCTTCATCCTGTGAAACAAGAGTCAGCCATTTACCTTATAATTTTCTTTTTTTGTGCAGGTAACTAACTTTTCAGGCGCCCTATCTACGTAACGCAACCACTTCACGCAGGCAGATCGACATATTTAGCATCAGAGAGGTGCTCTTCATTATGTGAAACCAGAATCAGCCATTTACCTTATCATTTATTGGTCACGCTAACCAACTTTTCAGGCGCCTTATCTAAGTAACGCAACCACTTCACGCAGGCAGACCAACATATTTAGCATCAGAGAGGTGCTCTTCATCCTGTGAAACCAGAGTCAGCCATATCCCTTATCATTTTTTTTTGGTCACGATAACCAACTTTTCAGGCGCCATATCTAAGTAACGCAACCACTCCACGCAGGCAGACCAACATATTTAGCATCAGAGAGGTGCTCTTTATTCTATAAAACCAGAGTCAGCCATATCCCTTATCGTTACCAAATTTGTCGTGACCTCCTAATCTACCATGACTTACAAAATTAGCATTTTTCGGCATCATCTGTAGGTTGATTGGTAGAAAAGGCCCTGGGCCTTAAGTCCGCCTGGTAAATTTTTGTAATAAAGTCAAATAAATAAATGTTCATACGCGATGCGGCTAGCACCAATCCTTTACTATTTTGATTCCCTTTTTCCATCTTAACGCCTCCATTCACGTCGGTGGCCTATTTTGTGTAACAAAATATGTTGGAATCTGTTGATAAAAAGCTGTGTGAGGAAATGTGCTAATCTGATTCATTTTATTCAGTTAGCAACTCATCGCTATTTTTATTGCCTTTTCAACCTACATGATACTTGGCTGTATGTGGTCGTGGGCGCTGTCAACTACGTAACGGATGAAAACGTCATTAGTAGGTCTATGTATACCATAGACTTAAAATTTTTGAAATCTATGGTGTATACAGTTATATTTTATACGCTAAATATGGCCTAGAAGTGCATTGCAAGCCAATTTTATTCTTATTACTCGACATCCCAGGTAGCAAACTGACGTCAGCGACGTATAAGCGACGTCACTTATAGGTCATAATAGGGTCGGTCATTTATTCGTCGAGAGCAGACGTTAAAATGACGTCAGTTTAGGGTCAGCGTTGAGCAGGACGTCGTATTTACGTCAAATTAAAGGCAAGTATCTGGACGTACCATATACGCCGCCAAGAGGACGTTTTGCTGACGTCTATTTAGGGTCAGTTTTTGGACGTACCATATTCGCCGCAAAGTGTACGTCTTACTGACGTATATTTAGGATCAATATCAGGACGTACCATATACGACGCCACGAGGACGTTTTACCGAAGTAAATTTAGGGTCAGTATATGGACGTAAGTACCTACCATATTCGTCCCAACGTGGACGTTTTTTTGTTCAAGACTTTTAAGGTAAAAGTAACATGTACTCAGTGATACAATTAAGTGAAAAAAATAGCGGAACCGAATCGGTGGTAGACGCCAAGGCATTGTGAAGTTGGCCACCTGTTAAGTTTAAGTAAAAGTACAGTTTAAATCATTTTTCCATGTCCTTAAGTCTATGGTCTTAAAAAACATGGTCCCTGTATCATTGTTCTGGCAATTGTATCCCACTGTCCTTTATTGCATCTTAAATATAGATTATACTACTTAAATTGTGTATTTTTAGTTTCATCCATAAAAGTTCTTGAGTCTCTTCAAGATACGTAGGTAAAAGCCTGCAAACGTAAATGCTACATGCTAAGCACTAAATTCTATCCTACTATCACGCGTAAGGATTTGCGAGATGGAGTGAAAAGGGATAGAATATAACACGAACCGTAGTCTTTTGATCTAGGGCCCCTGACCAATAACTTAGAACCATCGTAGAGCTTAAATGCGCAGCTCAGGCTTTAGTGCAAGTTTTGCCAGCACGTTATTTCACTCAATAGCCAGGGCGGTTCTCTTTTTTAACAAACTACCCACCCAAACTACCTAAGGGGAGCATATTGCCATGCTAACGATATCAGCTGTAAGTGTGTTCTTACAATCTATATAATACCCGCTGTCCAAATTCGTGTAGTCTTTGTTAATTAATTTTATTTCCTCTAAATTAGGCAGTTTTAGACTTCGTCCATTCCGTAAAAAATTAAGACGTAAAAAGCATTAATTAATAGTTCTAATTATAACCATAAAACCTTTTATTTTGAGTAATATTGTATGCAAGTGTTAGTTTCTTAGAAAATCCCTAGATGGCGCTGTTCAAAATTAAAACTGGTTATGGTTTCTTTTATGTACATTCTTATTACTTGGTGCATATTTCCAATTAATCGAGTTCAGCAGTAGTGTGTGGTTTAATTTCCATATCGGTGTGCGACGGTAGCAACACCCAAGACACACAGTACATATCATGAGCTCCCGTAGGTCCTACTCCTGACTTGTATGTCTTAGTAACGTCTGTGTATAACGTCAGTTGCTGCCCTAATATGTACGGCCCAGTAACGTCCCTATGAATTCAGTATATGACGTCACTCAAACGTCAGTGGCTGCCCTAATATATACGGCCCAGTAACGTCCCTATATGACGTCTCTCTAACGTCTGTAAACTGACGTCTTGAGGCTGTGACAAATTGACGTCATCTGTTGGGACCCCCCGACGTCGAGACATGACGTCTCTTACGTCGAGCAGTACCGTAAACGGACGACATAATGACGTATAAATGCTACCTGGGATATGATTGATGTCACTGAATTTGCCATTCCGGAGTGGTCGCCGCGCGCAATTCTAATGTAGGTATATTTTCGATACCTCGGGGAGCGACACATGCCTGGTTGCAGTAATAACTTTAATCTGGATGCGTTTAGTTACAATTTTGCCCTTCTGATCTTCCTATTATGCTGAGGTGACCACCCATGCTAGCTACGCCACTAAAAATGTTAAGTATATGTAGAATGTTGTGTAAAAATATTTTTGTAGTATTATTAAAATTTCAGCGACACTATGGCCTCATTGTTAATTCTATAGGGATAATTTGCGTGCGACGGCTCGTTATTCCCAATGACACTAGCTCACAAAAAAGGCTATTATATTAATTACTACAATAATGAGTCAAATATGAATTCATACTAGCCTACGATGACATAAGTAAGCAGATCCATATCAGTATTATGCAATAGTTATATTATTGGCTGTAATCGCGCAAAGGAGCGGGTGGATTTTAAATTTTTATTACAATGTATTTGCAATTTAATTTGTAAAATAAGATTTAATGAAACTGGGCATATTCACGTGATGTAGATATTTAGTCCTGAAATTTAGTAAAATGCAATATTGGTTTTAAAACTATCGCGCTTTTAAATAACACATGATTTAGTCTGTCTACGACCACTACGAACGTCCTATTCGAAACGTTAGACCAAAAAAAAACGAAACTAAAACAAACCTTGGGTCGAATCTTTTCGTCCGTTTATATGCGCAATGATATTCAGTGGAAGAAGTTCTATTCTCGGAAGAAGTACTGGAGTAATCAGATCGACCTGTAAAACAAAAAAATACACGCGTAAACGATACTCGTGACCTACTATTATACATAGGTACCTTACTACTAGTATGTATGATAAGTATGACCGTTGCTCGGCATATTTACAGATTTTAATATCCAAGAAAATATCCGAGGTTTCCGAGGACTAATGTGCTTTATGAGCTAGTTAGGAACTTGAGACACCAAGAGATTCGAGGCACATTTTCTGTCCTAAATATAATGTTCCGCGAACGAAGTCTCGGGCAGAAACCATCATAATACATACTAAAGGGGAGTAACGATTATAAATATAAAGTTTATCGCTATGAAGCGTGCCTAAAAGCCACATTTTTCCTGCGGTTGGAGATTTTATCTTGAAAATATTAAAGCGATTATACATTTTGTATTTGAGCAGTTTTACTTGTAATATTTAACGATTCCGTCCTACGGACAGGGCCGGATTGAACATGTAAAGGCTAGGCCCAATGGCGGTCCTAGTCCCTTAGTAAGGGAGGGTGGCAACAAACAGAATGCTAGGTTTAGGGTCGTTAACAAGCTAGACCTAAAAAAGAACGGGGACCAATGGCTCACCAAAAAAATATCGAGACTCGCCTAGGGTGTTATTACGTTCCTATTCCTAGGCATTTGCCTACTGGCTCCTTACTTATTTGCCTACTAGATCCTTACTTCAAAAGCCGCACGTCAAACGCAGCTACGTGACTGCGTTTCAGTGTCAAGCAACATTGAGCGTTACGATACCTTGCTTGAGAGATCAATTTGGTTTGAAATAGAAGAAATAAAACGACACTATTAGACGCTGACTCGTATTATGAAATAAAGGTCCTGCTAAATCCGGCCCTGCTAATGTATAGTATAGCACATAGTATTCGGTAGGAACCTCTAGTCACATTTTCCGCCTTAAAAAATATAAAGTGTGAAAATATTTCAGAAAGCATGTAAGTTTTGGCTGAACTCACGTAGACCACGTGATTCTAACGTCTGAATTTTATACATTGTTTGTTTTGAATTGATCAGAAGAATTTTGTCGGTACAAAACCGGCAATGAATATGAAATCAGACACTGAATTTCAGAGTGAGGCCGGTGTTAGCGTCCTGATGCGGTCAGATGCTCAATATTTTAGTAAATTATTATTAATTATGAATTGTATAAGGAAAATCAAAGATTCCTGTAAATCGTGTAACGTAGGCATTATTAATTTAAAATTATATAGAATTTAATGCCTTAATTTTTTCGTAGTCATTGTAATAAATCGAATCAATTATGTAGTGTTAATTGTATTGTAACGTCATATGTTTGTACTAACATTTAGTCACAAAAAGCGTAAATTTTTCAAGAAGTACGGTGGGTCACCGATCATGCAACGTTACCCTCCAATAACAACCTTATTTTCAATGTAATAAAGTTGTTTTCGGAACTGAAATGTTAAGTCTGCTTTGTGACCGACTATACAACGGTATGACTGTTCGTAAACAAAGTTGTTTCTGGCTGTTCCAGACTTTTATGACCTCTAAATTTATGTGTAAGCAGCTTGTAAAGTAAATGCAGTAAAATCAAGAGAAGTGTAAAAAAGTTTTTCGACATTTAGCTCCCGGACTGTTATTGAGGCAACTTTGTAAACATTGTTTATTTATGGACTGGATTTAAACTGCCTGAATTTGTCACAGATTTCATTGTAAAAATAATTTTTGTTTACCAAAAAATACATGTGCACAATTTTTCCTTTCTACCTAAGTAGGTGTCTAATATTTATTTTTAATCAACAACAATATGTATACTCCATTTGGTTAGGTATTTAAATAAATGTAAACAATCTTGACATGTCTTTTTATTGGAATATACACTTTATAAATCAATACCTTTGCAAATTAAAAAGTAATTATGTAATCTATAATTTATACAATAATTACTTTGTAATTAGCAAAATTATTGATTTATAAAGTGTATATTTTAATAAAAAGACATGTCAAGATTGTTTACATTTATTTAAATACCTAAGCAAATGGAGTATAGTATGTATTGTTAACAAAATAAATTTCTAGCGGTCTCCACACCCACAGGTCAGGCCTGTCACTTTGGGACCATAATATTGTACATTGCCTATTATATAAAGGTCAATCTAAATTTTATAATTACATTACATCAGTGTGAGTCCAGGCAGTATCAGAGACTTAGCATAAACAGCTATATCCCTACCGCCATATCCACCCATGAAATGTAATACTGTAATTTAAGATCTCATTCACACTCATATAAGCATGTATCTACTCTCCCTCCAGATTTTTACCACTGACAGATTTATATAAAATCGACTTTAGGACTAGTTCAGTAGAGTTTATATTACAATACTAACTGAATTGAGATTTAATGAACAGTTAAGAGTCCACACACAGATAGTATCACAGGCCCGATGTGACACCAAATTAAAAGGTAACAACGCACTCAGAATTTATACATTTAGGTACCTGAGAAAGTGAATACAAGTAGTAACTTCGTAGCATATTGACGAAGTAGAATTAAACTGTCAGGGGTAAAATCTTTTTGAATGGATAGAATTTCGCAGTGGTGCCACTGAAAGTTACCGATTGCGTCAGTAAAAAGTTTACTGAAGTCAAAGATAGTAGTGGAGAGGTTCTATTATTACGCCTGTTTCCTATGGGGGAAGCCAAATACTGATCTCCACTTGCTATGATCGTTGCAAACCTGTCTGCTGAACATCTTGCAGACTTAAAATATTTATCCAACTATTTAAATATCAATGAAATGGCGTTATTTAGTATTAAGAGCTTAAAATCCACTTACCTATTGAATTCTGCAAAAATAAAAATACTATACATTGTTTATATTGTACTTGCTACCTTCACCTATATTGTTAACAATTGTGTCCTTAGTTTCAGATTTGTATTGAAATTTTGATATATTATGTACCTACCTTATTTAATATTAAAATATGTAAATAAAATTGTGTGACCGCACATACTTACCTTAATAATAATGGGTGGCAATGGCACTATCGGACGTTATCACGGGGCTCTGCCGATAAAATGTTATTAACTGTTATCGTTTAATATGCAGTTATGACTGTATAATCCTTTGGATAAACATCCGAGTGTATGAACGAAATACAAAATTATTTGTGAAATACAATGCATTATTTAGAAATAGATATGAAATATATGTATTTTTAGAGATAAGCAAACTTCCGCCCATGATAAGTACTTAAGTGCCTAGGTAACTTACCGTAAGAAACAAATCTCAATAAATCTTGCTTCCAAACATTATGTACTAAACTATCAATCAACTATCCTGTATGTAAATCCGGGTTTAAACTGTGTCTTTTTCATACATTGCCTGTTCTCTAGTCTTTAAAATTGATCAATACTTTGCGGGCAATGTATGTGCAATTACGTTGAATTTAACTCAGTATGAGTCCGGCCGATGGATATAACCTTCCTGTTTGAGGATATAGCACGCTTGAGTGTAATGTCACTAAGGACTTCAACGACCCCATTGCAATAACTCGATAAGAGAGCAGAAAGCAAGGCTGGACGGCCGATGGAAATAGTTAGCTCATTACACTATCAAATTGGTCGGCCCGCTCCAGCGATTGTATGTAGATTTGATGCACTCTCGCAAGCTTTCGAAGACTCCCAAATTTTACCGAATTGTTTCGGATTGCCCCTATAGTGAACTCGGTCTATGTATTAGACCCTGTTTCACACGGTTAGGGCCGTTGATTCACCAACAATCGACGTAATCCAACACTCGTTTTGCATCATAGATTAGATTGCTTAGTTAAGTTCATAGGTATAACTTATGTGTTCATTTCCATTGGACTGTGTCAATTCTTATGTTACTAGAATATCGACATACGCCCGCCACGTCACACTGCCAGTATTGTTTTTTACAATGTTTGTACCTATTCTAGTGTAAGCGAACACGTTTTATGGAACTTTTTACACTGATCGTATAATAAAATAGTTGTAGAAAATGATGGTGGTTTCATTTGATTAAATTCTATTAAAATTCCGGGGCAATTGACGTTGATTTGATTGTCAGCTGCGGGGTACGGGCGCTGCCGGCCGGCTGACTCACAATAAAAACCCCAATTGCTTAGGAGCGTCCGCCGTATGTCTCTATTGTTTTTCTCTAAATATTCCAAAGAGAAAATGAACTGATATCAAAAATATCTAAGATACAACACTGAACCAAACTTCAAAGTGTACTGGGTACATACTAACCAGAATTTCGGACACCGATTTTATATTCATTGCGTGTTTTGTAATGACGACATTCAGTTTGTTCCTTACAAAACAGGCAATATATAAAAAATCTGCTTCTGAAATTAGGAACTTATAATTATTAATTTTACAAAAAATTATAAAATTATATTTTTTGTATTATGGCAGATAAAAGTGACCCCCTTAGGACCAGGAGATCAGGTTTATCTGCCCCCAACTGTACATAATATGTACAAAGAGCAATTATTCAATATATGTATGCCTATGCAGTAATGAACAGACATTCATATTGACAGTTAATGGTAAATCAAAGTCCATACAGAATGTCTACAGCCTGTTTGCATTTCATTTAGAGAAAAGGGCATTATGTGATGGATGCATGGGAGATCAAGCATACCCCGACAAATATTTAAAATTTGTTTTATTGGCAAAAAAAAGAAATTAATAGTTATTGTACATGTCCATTATTGATTGAAAAGATAAAAATATACAAGTTTATAATTTGCACAATATATATAAAAATATAATTCAACTCAGATCAAAGTTAATAAATTACCAATATCCTTGTGCAGTAATCTTACATGTTAACAGAAATGAGAATGGATGAAACTTCATGAAACATCTAATCCCGTAACAATATTTGAACACCTATATAAGTATTACGTTAACAAAGTTCGTAGCAGCAAACATAGGTTGGTAATTTTATATTAAATGAGCCAGTAATCATAAAACTTTACTCCATTTACAATAACGATAAAAATTTTTTAGAGTTATCAATTTCATACGTGAGGGGTTATAGTCTGTCACGGTGGCGCCGTTGCGGGTGCTCGCATCTCAGGCGCCACGGGGCACACTTGGAGAACTACCGTCAGCGGGTGCAATCACCTAAGGCTCACTAATATTTGTTCAAAGTTACCGAGTCCTAAACGGTGTCGCATCATCAACTTTTTGATACATTTGAATTATATAACAAGACAATAATATATCTGAAAAAATTTAATGTATTCTTAATTATTAAACATTACTTACACACTGGTTCAGGCCTGCTGGCACATTATCCAGGACTCCTCGGAGTCTGCCTCCATTCTTACCGTTCAGAAGTTTATTGCTGAATCTTAATACTATATTAAACAAAGTTACATCAATTCGCAGCCACGCTCTGTTCATCCAGTATATTTTGGATTAAACAAATTATATTACATAGCTATCCTTGTTAATGTCCTTGGCTTATTTTCCTGTTGGCTACATATTGGCTGAACATAGCGTTGCAACTAAAGCCAACAAGTTAATTGTAGACTAAATTAATTATAACTATTGAGAATAGAGATTAACAGTCCATGACAAACACTGATAGTTTTAATTTAGAGCATTGTTAGACGACAAGGAAGCTGGATGCTTGCACTAGTTGTGTAGGAATGTATTAGTCATGCTAATGACTGTTGAACACTGTGGATAGGTTTATAACTGGGTTACTCATAAACTTCTGAACCTAATAGCATCCACACATTACAATTGGAATTTCTAGAGTGAAACACACACAGAATAGCAGAACATATCCACAGTATATTTCATAATTATCAAAACATAGACCAAAAGGTGAAGTTACTAAACGTTTACACGGGAAGGGAAATGGATAGAATTCTCGCCGCTCTGTGCATCTTTCACTCGCGCTACTCTGCTAGCACTGAACATGTTTACGTCTCAACAAATGCACTTCTCAAATGCTACAGTAATCCGCAACAATGCTCGATACCCGACCTATTTAACTTTGGGAACTGTCAAGAGCCAAATTCGGGTACAAGAAGTCTTTCAAATTATTAAATATTATATATCTAGACGTGACCGAGGCCCCACAACACTTACAGAAGGCGACACACCTTGTTCTTCCTAGCCTTGCCCTTTTCGATGTCAGGTGACTTCTTGTTGATCTGTCGCACTAGGTCGTAGAACACATCGTTCACGTTGATTTTCGCCTTCGCGGAGGTCTCCATGAAGGCGCAGTTGAAGTGACGCGCGAGGTTGGCTCCCTGCTCCTTTCCGACCACGCGTTCGGGCTCCAAGTCGTATTTGTTGCCCACAAGCACCATGGGCACGTCGTCCTTGTCCTTCACCCGCAGGATCTGCTCCCGCAGGTCCTGTAGGTCATTGAACGTCGACTGTGCGGTGATGGAATACACTAACACGAAACCTTGCCCGTTCTTCATATACAAATCCCTCATCGCGGTAAACTGTTCCGTGCCGGCCGTGTCCAGAATTTCTAACATGCATTGTTGCCCGTCCACTTCCACCTGTTTCCGATAGCTGTCCTCGATGGTGGGGTCGTATTTCTCCACAAAGATGCCTTGTACGAACTGTACTGTGAGAGCAGATTTTCCCACGCCTCCGCTACCTAACACGACTATTTTGTATTCGCGCATTATTAACTATTTTGTATCACGTGATTTGATTTACTTAAATCAAAGATCAAATTGCTAAGAAGCACATTAACTAGTGAGTTATTGCAAAAAAAACTTATAACAAGTCAAACCGCCATGACACAGTTAACAGGGCGATGGCTCACTGTGTCAATGTTGCCATATCACAAAACATTTTTGTGCCACGAACATGCTGTGTAAACAATACGTCACTACTTTTTTACACAAATTATCTTCTTTTTAGCTCAGACCAATTTAGCTGAAATTCACATTTTTTGAGTAGGTACCTAAAGTTTTTTATATTATTTCTTGAAACACGTCACTTCTTTTTTTGCAATTAAACTGTTTAGAGAACGAGTTCTGTACGGCCTAGTGAATCGCTACGATCGTGAATTAATAATGATCAACATATGTTCTGTTACATGGTAGATGATTGGATGACGTAAGTGCAATAAAAATGACCGGTACCTAAAAGCATAATGAGGATAAAACAAATTATTTAATTTAGCTCAAACATATCCCTAATAGCATTTTTGATTGGCCACAATTGGCCAACAGTAGGCAGACTGATGGGATATGGTTAGTTTAATTGCCCACAGTGAATTTGTATTGGCCCTACGAAGATTCACAACGTTGTTATGCCGAGCATAGTACCAACAGTGGGCCAATACACTTTTTTGCTACCGTTGGCTGAACAACGTTGGTTTAACGGCAGTGAATAAAAGTTGGCCCAACAAAAATAAATGACAACTGGCCAACTGTAGAAACATTGTTAGATTAAGGTTAGTTAAATCACTAACATGTAATTTGTATTGGCCCAACGAAGATCAAACATCGGTTATTGTGCCAACTGATTACCAACAATACATACATTGGGCGGGGGTGCGGTTCGGGGTTCGGGGGTAACGGTAGCGGGGAACGCGCGCGCAAGCAAGCGGCCGGCCGCCATTTAATTTCAATTGTTGCATGCATCGTACGTTTCGTTTGTACAGTGTCGTGTTGTGTGTGATGGTGAGTGAAACAGTGCAAAAAATTGTGTTTTTTGTTCAGTACGTTGTACATTCATATTTGCAATGTATAACGTAATTGAGTTCGAAGACAGTACCTTAGGCATAGTCAGAGGAAGCTGGCTGACGCCACGCAAAAAAGAGTACCTGTGGCCACCTTATAAAATAGCCAATAAATTTAATAAATGTTTGCTTCGCAAGACTCACCAGACGAAAGTTGGCCCATTCATGCTATAAAGCGTGTTCTGTATGAAACTGGTAAGTCAGCTTTGATAATTTTCCTAACCTAATTCGCTTTGAAAGATAGGTAGGAATATATATTCGACATACCTACTTTTCTTACGAACTTACATACTCTTAGCTAAACAAATACCTACATTATAACTTCCTTTTTTATAGAAGTTTGTCCGTAAACGCAAATTTGTTTTTAGTCAAATAGTTAAGTATTACTAACAGGTTAAAACATACATTTTCAGATAGTTTACAAATAGCGAGGGAAAAGTGTAAAAAGGCAGAAAGTGAGTCTGACCTACACTTAGATACTTCTGAGCAATGTAAAAAGAGGAGGAAAAGGAAGCCTAATAATAATATATTTCATAGTGACACTGAGGAAGAAGAAGATGAAAACTACATTAACTTTAAATACCCAAATCCACCCTGGCCAGATGAACTATCAACTTGCAAGTCCAAGTCAATAAAAGAAGCAAAGAAAACATTACCTGGTAAGGTTATAAATAAGTATAATAATCTAGTTTATAAGTACGTAATTAAGTTGTAAAGGCTTTAATGACCATTACCATAGTTGTTTAGTTACAGTTAGAATATTTTAAATTACAGAAGTCAATGTGGAACCCCAAAAGGAATTCAGAGCAGACGCTTCTCCATGGGACATCACATCACCAATATCACCTGCTACAAATGGTTGGTACTTATTTAATAATAAGTAGGTACTTATATATTTTTAATTGTTTTATAGCTATATTAATAAAATGAAATTTTGTTGTAATATTTTGTAGCACATACATAATACAGATGGTTCGATTGTCCTATTTACTTATACACGGTGATTATTTATTGGTTTTGGAGCCGAAGGCCACTTAATAAGAATCGTTATTAAGAACTAAGTAATTAGCAAGTCAAAATAAAAATTCAGAACCAAATTTTTTTTACTAAAACTCGAAAGTAAAACCGTGAGATCAATAAGTCATGCGAGTTCAGGCGACAGTTTTGGACGAGTGTACTACGTGGTCTCGATCGAAAATCATTTTTGTAACTTTTTTATCTTATGTCATACACAAATTTGGATTACGTTTATGGATAGAGTAATTTATTTACTATAAGACATTTTATTTTCCAAAACCAATGAAAAGTCAGCGTGTACATATAAAATAGAAAAACAGTTCCATCACAAAAATTTTTTTTTTACTACTTAAGAGGAAATATAATGTTTATTATTTTAATAATTTTAGCTGAAAAGCTGTTTGTACCAGAAAGCAAAACTCAATTTAAAAATACTATAACTAAAATCGTTTTAGATGACGGTTGCGTTATTAATATTAATTCCTGTTTTAATACCAAAGATGGAGATATTTTAAGAGTTAAAACTATAAAAGAGATTGTTAATAGTAACTATTTCTCATTAAATTGCGATTGCTTTTAGATAAAACTGACTTTCACATAATACCTATTGAAAACAGTAGTTTAGGTATATATAAAGTAAATATAAGTTCTTCTAAGAAAGTCACTGTCTGTTCGTCTACATTGAATAAAAAATGTTTCCTATTATCAAATTTTTGTTATACTGATGATCTTGTGTGCATTCCATTTGTGGACAGGAATTTGTGCCATTGAACTGTTAATTAGTTCTTAATTTTAATAAATGTTGATTGTTTGACTTATACAATGTTTTTAATTCCTAATTATAATTCTGTCACTGTATGTACATACATTTATTATTTCTAAATTTCCTAATGCAATATTATAAAATCTATGAAGCATTACTGTTATTAAATGTGATTGTGATTGAATACAGTGAGAGTATTATATAACCACCACCCCAATGACGTTGCTTGATAGTATGATTCCTATACAAAGGCCCTACGGAGAAAAACAATGTAGGCCCTTTGTAGGAGGTTTCACATAGGCCCTAAGTTGTTGGGCCTTCAGCAAAACATGCGGCCAAATCTAACCGTTGTCCAACCAAAGACATGTATGTGGCCCTACGAAATGCCTACCAAAAATGCTATTAGGGATGCAATTGCAGGAGTACCCTACTGCAGTTGCAATTGGGCCACTGAAACAATAAATTGGTCATTGCAATTTTGCACTCTACTTATGGTATTGAGCTTGTATACATAAGGCACAGAATAAATACTAGTACTTACTTACGTACATATGTACGTACATACCTAAAGTTATGTACCGCTAAGCTTAGTTCATAACTGTAAGTACCTCGAAGTGTTTGATTGTAATTAATTTGTATCTACTATCTACTTTTGTTGGCATTTGTTGGCCGATAAGTAAGCAGCATTAAGATTTTTACCTAAGCTCGACACGAGCAACGAACTTTGAAAGAAAGCATTAAAGATGTAGTACTACATACTCAATCTGCTTCACGCAAGGCAGCAAAGAGCATGATTGTATTAAGACTTCAAGACTCAGCAAGACAATATCAAAGTCGCAGGTTCATCATGCAAGACAAGAATACACAATTTATTATAATCTGCTTTTATGGACCGACAGTACAACAAACTATATTGAAGATACGACAGTATGACCGAAGTTTCACCATCATCGGCTTTAGCATCGTTCACCTTTTTCCAAAAACTAGGTAGGTACATGAAATTGGCGTTAATTACCATTAATCATTATCGTGCCCATTTCGCGAGCGTCAGATATTTCCAACAAACAACCACTAAAACGTAGGTAGGTATCTACATCGCTTTTTGGCTGTAGGTATTTCATTTAGTTTGTTATGCCTGGCGCTGGGGGCACACACAAACAGATTTGATTTATGTCTCGCGGTAGTCGCGGTGAAAGGGTCAAAATATTTAATAAATTCGCATGTGTCGTTGAATCTCTATACTAATTCAAAGAAGTACAAATTTTCAATCTTATTTATGAAAATACGAAAGAATCAAGCAACTTAACGTCAACAATCTTAACCCTTCTTTAGCTTTGCCACAGACGGGTAAAAATGCTACAGTATTCAAGTCGATGACTGTGATCAAAATTCAAAACGTAGCAAAACAAAACGCGTCCCTTTTACTTTTTTGCTATTGCAACACCGAAAGTTATGAGTCAGTAGTACTTAGTTCATCTTGAATCTGATAGATGGCAGCAGTATTGTTTGTTCAAAGAACTACAAGGTTCTAGAAGTGGCCAAAGTTTTTTTTCCATTGTGTAAATATTTACAGCAAATGCAGTCCACGATACTGACATTTTGTTTGTCTTACCATATTTTCCTTGCACTGAAAAAAAAATGGGGAACCTAATTATTGTACCTTACAAGTCATATAACCTGGCTTCGCACGGTCAGTCAGGCCTACACCACTTTCCCTAGAAAATGTTCTACGATTTATGTAATCTCACAAGAAAGGCAAATCTCATTTATGAGATTTGCCTTTCTTGTGAGATTTCAATGACTTCGATGTATATAAAAATCATTTACAAATAACGATATTACATGCAGAAATTTTCCAACGCTTCACATCGAGACAACGTGCCCAGAATACTGACAGTACTGACAGTGTTCCCTCGCTGAATTGCGATACTTATTCGCTGAGCAAAATAACTGCCAGCTCTGGGATTTCCCGTTGCCTCGACAAGACGCGTCGTAATTTCTCTTAAAAATAATTTAGCCTCAGGGCCCTAAGGACCCATCGTTTCCACCGCGAAAGGTAAGAAAATATGATTGGCTGCCAGACCCATGTATTTACATTTTTTTCCCAACTCAGCAGCAAGAGCAGCCGCACCATCGTGATTGGAAGTGGAAGACAGGTGCGAAGGCGCTAACGTATAAATTACCTAATTACTTAATGATGTATAGGTTCCTACTGTTAACAAACGGGAAAGCATAGGTGGCCAAGCGGTATAGATAATTAGATATCGCAGGCTTTTAATATAGTATCGTTGAGTTAGTATCTCATGTCATGACACAAGTCTCGAACTTACTTTGGGACTAGCTCAATCAGTGTAATTTGTCCTTATATATATATTTATTCATTTTATTGATCTATATTTCTATATAGATATTTAGCTGAGTCGTTTGGGTCAAATTACCTTAAGAGTCCCCTTACCCTAGACCAAAATACAACTTTCCATACAAACGTAGTCTACGTTTTATTTCAAAACGACATGTCCGATTTCGACAAAATTTTGTAATTTCAAAGATATTGCAATTATCTAGGTTAATAACTGGTTTCCAACGGTAAAAATATGAACTTGAAATAGAATATAGTTATCATTTTTGACCATCAGTATGGGAAACTTCTAAATAGTTATATTTTCTTTCCAGTTCATAATTTTACTGTAGAAACCAGTTATAAACCTAGATAATTTCAATTTCTTTACAATTACCAATTTTTAGCGGAATCTGACATGTGGTTTCAAAATTAAACGTAGCCTACACGTTTGTATGGAGAAGTCTAGGGTAAGGGGACTCTTAAAGCTCCCCTATACCTACTTATACATGAAGTGAGGATGATAATAATATATTTTGCGCATGTACCCCATGGTATCTTTGATTATGTCTTGTAAACCGAGCCCCTCTAAAACTTAAACTATTGGCAGGAAAATAAAAAAAAAACTTATACAAATTATTGTGAAATTTTAAGGAAAATTATTAAGATAAAGAGTAATGCTGACGTAATAACCATTGTAATTTATATATTATGTATACAATATCCTTTTTTATTAAGTACAAATATTTTAAGGGGTGATTCAGTCCATCATTTTGAACAACTTTTCCCAATAAATGTATATCGAAATACGAAAAATATTTTTTCGGTTTTCATACAAATCGAAGTAGTCACGTGATATCATTACTATGGAAAATGATAATTTTCTTTTCGTATTTCGATATACATTTATTGGGAAAAGTTGTTCCATATGATGGACTGAATCACCCCTTAAAATATTTGTACTTAATAAAAAAGGACAATGTATATAACGTACCTAGTAATAGTCAGTTTGCGTGTCACACAGTCCCGCCTAAATGATAAACTGTGGAAGACAAGGGAGCAATTAAATTAAAATGATACTTTTTGCGTTGCGGCGCACCTCTTTTGGGCGTGCTTGCAACACTGATTTGATGTGTTGCCATCACGGGTGACGTTTACAACATTTTTAAAAAGGGAATTATAGTAATCCTTTTAGTCCGGCAGGCAAGCGGGTTAGATCATCTCGGGAGACGGGAAGGAAGGAAGGAACCTTGTTACAGATATTTAATTTTAGTGTTTTTGTACCTCTATATGTATCAAGTCTCTAAATCATTAATTATAATTTATAAGTACATAAAAATGACTACGATAAAATCTTATACATTTAAACGAGCAATTCTTGTATATTTATATATTTTCTGTGATCTCGAAAACGGCTCTAACGACTTCGCTGAATATTGGTACGAGTATATGGGGGTTTTCGGGGGTAAACAATCGATCTAGATTATTCTTATGTTTGGGAAGACGCGTGTTTTCGAGTTTTCATGCGTTTTTCTTTCCACGCAGAGTATGGTCGCTAATTTGGTCGCACCGGCCGCTTTCCGTTTGGCTAAGCGGTTTAGAGATGCGGATCGCTACAAAGAATCTTACGGGTTCGAATCCCACTCGGTGACTTACTTTTGTTTTTTTTTATGTTCAAGTTTTTAATAATACTTATATTATTTTGTATTGTTTTTAGACTAGTTTAAAAAAATGTAGTTAATGTTTAAAATGTAACCGAGCAAAGCTCGGCGCCCAGCTACTACGTAATAAAATGAGGTCGATTATTTTTAAATAACGAGTCGCCATTTTTATCTAGGTACATAATTGAAAAAACGTAGTGATTAGGTAAGTACCTATTCTCTTTGTAAAAAAGAAGTAAGTATTTTAATTCACTCATCTGTGGTTTGTACATTTAATTTGAGTAAGTAGGTATTCGCCGAAAGGTAATGTATTAACGTAGAACTTATGAATATTTGCCATTTTACATTATCAAAGTTACATATATCAATTGTTTATGAACATCTCACTAAAATTTCCAAAAATAATTAAGTGTAATTGCTCATAAAATGCTCACTGAGCTTAAATATACTTACTTTTAAATGCAGGTGCGTTCGTTAGGTATATTTTGTGCTTACTGAGCATTTACTTAGTATTTACAAGTTCATTCTTCACTCGATTACACACCTACTGAGCCGTGAAACAAATCACGTCTTATTAGTGCCTGTAAATAATTCAGTGCTCATGAAATTCAAGGGCCGCCCTCTGTCAAGTAATCATGACCTTTGACTCAAGCCGTTTTTTATTCTGAGCTCAAGGCACTATTTTTTAGGGTTCCGTAGTAAACAAGGAACCCTTATAGTTTCGCCATGTCTGTCTGTCTGTCTGTCTATCCGTCTACGGTCCTACAGAGAAACTATAAGTACTAGAAAGCTGTAACTTGGCATGGATATGTATATTAATTATGGCGAAAAAGTCGTGATATAAAATATTGAAAAAAAATATTTTTTCGGTGTAGCTGTCATACAAGTAAAGACGTAGTTAATATTTTTTTCTCGACAAACACATTGAGTGGGGTATCGTTGAATAGGTCTATCAAAAATATTGTTAGCTTGGGAACACCATTTTTCGATTTAGGGAGCCGTTTCTGAAATATTTGGTTTCAAATTTTTGTTCGAGTCAAATGTTCCCCTCCCCCTCTATCTGCTAAACGGTTAAATATGGCCGCGTGAAAAAAATCACAATTATAGTATATATAATTTAGTTTAAAGGAAAACTATCAGAGCCAAGTAGGGTATACAAATTAAAAATTTATGGGCGATATAAGGTTATAAAATGTACTCGAAAAGGAAAATTTCATACAAATTCAATAGATACTTAGACGTTTTAGACGTTTTTAGTGGCATGAACTCAAAGTTGGCATTTACAACTGCGGAATTCCACACTGCGCGTGGCCCGACACGCACTTGGCCAATTATTTATTCTGAGCTTAAGGCAGTGTTTTTTTATTTAACTTTTAAGGCCTCCGCTAAGTTACGCGGGCGCACGCTGCGGGTTCAGTCTATCTCCTATCTGCTCTCTATCTCTTTCGCATTTAGACTTTCACAAACTCTAAATGCGAAAGAGATAGCAGAATCCGTCGCGGGCACTGACCTCCATATATATAAGTACGCTGGACCTATGATACCCTAACAAATGACAGCTCTTTATTGTGCCTATTTGAAGCGCCCCCAATGCGTGGGAAGAGAACTGAATCTGACGTAACTAATTCGGAAATGATTTTTATCGATGTCATTGTCCCATCTGTCATATTAGTTCCGTTCCCACCCACTGCTACGAATGCCTACGATCAGCGCCAAAATGGCGAAAATCAAATCGCCTCACTATGGCCCGGCTAATCATAGGCACATAGGTCCAGCGTACTTGTCAGTGGTCGCGGGTCACCTGTCTTTGTCGAACGTACCTACCACCCATTGTACATTTTTATGCTTGTTTTCTGTGTATATTTGAATAACATACATACATAATATCACGCCTGTTCCCGCAGGGGTAGGCAGAGACTATGGACCTCCACTTGCTACGATCCTGACAAACCTCTTTTGCTTCATCTAAACTCATCAATCTCTTCATACATGCCCTTCGGTTCGTTATATTTGAATAATTGTTATTTATTTTTGGTGTACAATAAAGTATTACTTAACTTAACGTAGTGTTTGTGACAGAGATAGACTGAAATCGCAGTGTGCGCCTGCTTCACTTGGCGGAGGCCATTAGTGTCCCACTGCTGGGCAAAGGTCTCTCCCATTTTCTTCCATTTATCTCTATCCAGAGCTGCTTCTGACCAATCACGCTGGCTTTTTAGGCCTACCCCTGCCACGCCGACCATTTACGGGGATCCAGGAAGTTATTATCAAGGCACTATATAGACCTAGAATTTTTTTACTGCGTAAAAAGACAACACTTTGCCTAAATACGCAACCAAGGGCTTGACACGCTTTGATTCACAGGATGAATGATGATAGACACGCGAGATGGGGAGATAGTCTTATAGGTAGCGACTTCTAAAAGAAGAAAAAGAAAAAAGTGCCATGTTTTATCCTTATCACCGATCGAACATTTGTTCATGGTCGGGTTATATGCACACTTCAAATTGCATATACTTGGGTGTACCCATAGCCTGACCATGCGAAAATACGTAGTATCATATGTCTTTCTCTTACCCCCGGTCGCTTGGTGGCAAATCTACACTACTTGTACCTACCTATATTCTAAAATCGTTGTACACAACTGCGTCGAGGGAAAACTAACAAAAAAAGACCGCACTAGCCAAGTGCGACAGGAAATACGTTAACCTCACAAAAGTAAAATAGATTTAACGATCAATTTAACAATGAGACAAGTTTTCATACAACGTGGAAGGGACATACCCGTAATAAACCAAACCACGGGCTACACTAGATCAGTATAGCATAATAAAATTAAAATAACAGACATAGTGCCAAAAAATAAAAAACGACGGGTTGCACTCTGGGGGTGCCGGCAGAAGTGAAAACACAGCAGTATGGCCACTACACAGACGGTCGAGCCATCAGCTGTCACCATCCATGGATGCGCGTAGCACGCTGTAACATAAACACACACGAACATTCGCGCAAGCGCCCTGCGCCGTCTTACGAATTTTCGATCAGGTCACGTGTCCTGACGCGAGTTTAACATTTTTTCCCATTCCATAAAAAGTGCACAACGCCGCTAAAGAAGTTTTCACTTCAAAAATTCGACCTTCTCATACAGATTGCCCGGGCGGCTGCAGTACACTTTAGTATGGAAATGGAAATGACTTTTTTTTTGTTTTGTTGCCAGCATCTGGCAAGTTTGCCCTTTCAAAAGAATTTTCCAAATCGGGCCGCCTGTCTTCGAATAATCCGTGAACGTGTACATCAACTCCTGTTTTTGAAAGTCGGTTAAAAACAAAACAACGGTCCCAAAAGAATTCAAAAGAAAACCTGTCATAAAAAATCTAAGACGTAGTAAACTGAACTTTATAAATCGAGCATCATAAAATTCTGAATTTGAATAAGAGTCCAGTCCCCTTATTTACGAACATCAGAATATTCCTGCATGCGAAGTTTGCGGTGATCCATGACAGGCCCACAGATAAACGTGCAATGCAAACACCAATAAAAAACTCTTTTATCGCTTTATTCGAATCTCATGAATAATTTTTCACTTTATCATACATACATACATACTATCACGTCTTTATCCCTAATGGGGCAAACAGAGCACTTTGGGTCTTGCGGTTCTATGCAGAGCCCAGGGCCGCAAGACCCAAAAGCCACTTTTAGCGTCATGGTGGGCGAGAAGATGGAAAAGCAATCAATACAGTGATGGGTTGCTAGCCGCATCGCCTGTTAACATGATTTGAATTTTTGCCCATTCCCTCGATCGGCTTTTACGATCTGCGTGGGAAGAGAAGCAGCTGGTACATTCTAAGTTTTTTTTTATTTCTCCCAGACCAGCATGGGAGTTCACTTTATCATTTGTTATTTCTAAGACTCTTGCCGTGTGGTTTCCGGCAGAGTAGAATAGAGCCACTCCAAGTCCTCCCGTGGATGTCTTAGAAGGCGACTTAGGAAATACAAGTTACAAAAGCTTATAAACATTCATGAGACCTCCTCAACCCGTCTGGCCAGCGTGGAGAGAGATAGCTAGGTCAAAGTCCTCTGGCTGCTCTAGCCAAGTATAATTGCTCTGGTAGTACAGAGAGGGTCGTGCTCCTGCAGTGGAGTCAAAAAAGACCTGATGATGAATGGGTAGCTACTGCCCGACATGGTAGTACCAATAAGGGACCAGGGTAGTACCTATTAAACGGTTTTATTTAGCTTGCCCCGTTTGTTTATTTATTTGTTTGGGTCAAATTTAGTAATTAAAATTACACCCCCTTCCTGTTGACAGATTGTTCTGATATTTGGCACACATATGTAATTCTGATGACAATACAATGTAATATATTTTGTATTATTTTAAATCCAAGATGGCCGCCAGTACAAAATGGTGGATTTCATTATCTTTCACAACTACCTCAATATGGGTATCAAATGAAAGGGACTAACCTAGCTTCAGAAATTCAAAAAAATCAAGGAAAATTGTTGCTTGAAATTCCGAACCGAGCTGACGGTAAAAAAGGTAGCGGCGTAAAATTTTCTCTTTGTACCGATGAACGGTGAACAGTGATTTGTATGTACAATTAGATCGTTTAAGGGTAATTCTATAAATCGTTCGGAGCTCAGGATACTCTGCTTTTGCAAATAGATTATGTCTTTATCATAAGATAGCAAACGTCTTATCTGAGATGCAAGCGTTTAAAGTTTGGCATCAGTTTGACGTTTAGGTTTGGCCACATACCTGCAATTTTAACAAGTCATTTTATATAAATCTTATAGATATAGTGAAAAACACAAAATCATATACATACTTACATGAACCCTTAAACATAACACTCCTTTTGTGTAAAAAGAGGCAGCTATCCGATGTTTGAATGGGGGTCAGTAATGCCGGAAAAGGAACTAAAAACCTCATAAAGTGGCGTTACCTGCCCGCAATAAAGTGTTAATTAGATTGTGAATACACACAATACATAAATATACAGTATGTTAAAAAAACCCTGTCCGATCCGTTAAGGTAATGTTGGGTAGCTTGTGGCTTGTGTAGCTTCCATTTATCGGTTTCTCCCTAAAATCGAAAAAAAATTGCGGATCCATAAAAAAAACAGTCAAAATAAAAAAAACAACATTCCCATACAAATTTCCCGGGCACACTTTAGTATGGAAACGCCATTTTTTTTTTCATTTACTCTAATTTTAATTCCATTATACTATAGTCATCTGTAAAGCCCGTGGTTTGATTTATTACGGGTAAATTAATGTCCTTTCCTCGTTATATAAAACCTCTCTTTTAGCGTCGAGGGTTTAAAATGTATCTTTAAGACAGTGTAGAGCTAGGCTTAAAGTTGTCAGTGGCATGCAATTTAAATTATCTTGTTGTTAAGGGCAATGAGAGAAGTTCGGCCAAAGTCGATTTTATACAGAAGATAAGAAGTAGGTACTCCAAAGTTCACTGCCACTCTTGCTATAAGCTTTTTAATGAGAACAGCCTTTGTGAAGAAAATGTTCCTCTTTAGTTGCTTTAGAAATTATAATAAATCTTTTGAAAATAATAAATGACTAAATATTCCTCAGCAACTAGTAATATAACAGACTGGTCTATAAGCCTCTTCTTATATGATGCTAGATACTTTACAGACCTACTAACGGTATGTTTCTTGGTATTTTTGTAATTTTTATTACTTATACTATGGATCAAAAACTTTGAGACTTAAAAAATAACATTTGTTTTGTTCTTAATTCATAAAACCATTACTTTCAATTGGACCAATATTTTTACATTATTTTTAAATTTAAAAGCATTTTTATCATTTTTAACCGACTTTCAAAAAGGAGGAGGTTATCAATTCGTCGCGATCTTTTTCTTTATAGGTATATGACGATTATTCGAAGACACCGATTTAGAAAATTCTATTTTATTTGGAAGGGTATACTTGTCAGGAGGTCCCATAAAATATTATTAAAATACGTTTTATAGTTTGGAAGTGAAGTCGATTTTTAATTTTGTAAAACTCTTAAGAGTCCCCCGACCCTAGACCAAAATACAACTTTTCATACAAACGTAGTCTACGTTTTATTTCAAAACGACATGTCCGATTTGGGCAAAATTTTGTAATTTCAAAGATATTGCAATTTTCTAGGTTTATAACTGGTTTCCGACGGTAAAAATATGAACTTGAAATAGAATATAGTGTTTTATATCATTTTTGACCATTAGTATGGGAAACTTCTAAATCGTTATATTTTCTTTCCAGTTCATAATTTTACCATAGGAAACCAGTTATAACCCTAGATAATTGCAATTTCTTTACAATTACCAATTTTTACCGGAATCTGACATGTGGTTTCAAAATTAAACGTAGACTACGTTTGTATGGAGAAGTCTAGGGTAAGGGGACTCTTAAAGTGAACATCTACGATTAAATGGAACAGTACAAAGTGTACGTGATATAAATAATAAAGCTCCGAAACGTACGAAAGCTCCTTTGAATCGTATTAGCGACTGCAGGAGCTTTGTTCATCGCCACGGTCAATTGGCTCCTTTGTCCTGCCACTATCGCGGAATGTTCCGCGCGGCCGCCGCTGCTTTCGGCGGGAAATGTGTTAATTCAGTATTGGGCAGTGCGTGACTGATATCTTTGATCAATTCCGATAAATAAATATATGGCCAAGCTATACATGCACATTATATTATAATACCCTCTACATTATCGCCGTGTAGTTTCCGGCAGGGTAGAATAGGACCACTCCAAGTCTTCCCGTGGATGTCGTAGAAGACGACTTAGGAACTACAAGACTAAATAAAGCTTATAAACATCAATGAGGCTTCTCCAACCTATCTGGCTGGTTTAGACAGTGTAGGCCAAATCCTCTGGCTGCTCTGGCCAAGTATGGCTCTTGTACAGAGAGGATTGTGCTCCTGCAGTGGAGACCAAAAAGACCTGATGATGATGAGGAGACATTGGTATTTAGATAATTTAATCTTGGACAGTGGGAAGTTTGCATACGTGGGACACACTGTATTGTGCGTATTTTAATAAAATTTTTGATACCTACATGCAATCTCGTTGCAATTTCGGACCTATCAGATCAAGACTGGCAAAAGTGTTTTGATAGTTGGTTGAGGCGAAAACTTAGCATTTAAGAATAATAAAAATAATGATTTTTATTTCGTTTTTTTTGTCCATAGTAAAATCCCATCCTATCCTATCCTACTAATCCCACTAATATTATAAATGCGAAAGTGAGTTTGTATATTTGTTTATTTGTTGGTTGTTTGAATCTTTTAGATGAAATTCGATATGGATATATTTTGATACCCAGAGAAGGACACAGGACACTTTTTATCTATAAATTCCCACGGGGAGCGAAGCCCACGGGCACAGCTAGTTTTAAATACATCAAAAATAATGGAGAGATTTTGAAAAATTGTGAAATAAATATTGTTATCATCTTGCATAGTTTTTTCTTGTCTCAAAATTTATCGAGTGACCTGTGTATTATCTACAAACTTGTACAGTTTAATCTTAAAAATACATAATTGAACAACTGTACATTTATATGTACCTATCCCCGGGGTAGGGCTTGTATGTCCGCCGACAGAAATGATTTTCCGAAGTGAAAAGCGTCGCTTTTCACAATGAATGGCCGCTGTTAATACGTAGACACGGCGATAAAACACCGGAGATGTATGGCGCACCGCAGCATTATCTCACACCGAATCGACATAAAGTAATGACTTGACGGAAGAGTCACTCATTTATTTGTAAGTAGCTGTGCCCGTGGGCTTCGCTCCCCGTAGGAATTTCGGGATCTTCTTCTTCTTATCGTGTGTGTTAGTGACTAACACTAGTGTCAGAGTTTTTAAACCGCCTTAAAGACCTCTGACATGGTTTTAAGTAACGACCAATGTCAAAGACAGTGACCGGGACCGACGGCTTAACGTGCCCTCCGAAGCACGGATCATTTTACTTATTAGACAATTTGGTGATTAGCCTACAATGTCCTAACCAAAATAGGACAACCACACAAAGTCGTTGCCCACGCCTGGAATCGAACCCGTGACCTCCGGGTATGAGCCGAACGCTCTAACCACTACACCACGGAGGCAATTTCGGGATAAAAACTATCGTATGTCCTTCGCCCTGGGTACGAGTATCAAACTATATCCATATCAAATTTCGTCTAAATAGGTTCAAGTGGCGTTGGGTGAGAATTTGGACTAGTACAGCTATAAAACATAAAACCAATTAAATACTTACCTAATTAGGTTCATAATCATCATCAGGTATTTTTGTCTCAACTGCAGGAGCGCGACTCCTCTGTAATATAACAGTATATCGTATCAAATGTATTGTTGTGCATATAGATTTAAGTTTTATGGAAAAACTAGTCGAAGCCCGCGACTTCGTTCGCGCGGACTTTATGTCTCTGGAAAATGCTCATCAGGTTGAACAACTTTTACTAAGGCGACATTTTTATATCTCTTATAGTTTAGCTGGACCATTACGGTTCTGCATCAGGCGTTCTATTTTTTTAAATCATTTATACCCTTTATGTTGCCCAGGCTTAATAGCTATATAACAAAAAAGTTTCATTCGAATCCGTCCAGTATTTCCGGAGATTAGCGTGTACAAACAGACAAACAGACAGACATTTTTTTTTAATTCTCACTCCATTACTATGTCTCCATCGCCCCTAATATTTTTTTTGGAAATATATTTAATGTACAGACACACTTTTTTTACTGTTTTATTATATGTATAGATAAATACTTTTAATGGACTTTACTTTAAATAAATGGAGTTGAACTCCCAGAAATCCCAACTCGGTACCATGTTCATTCTGCTTCCACTTTATTTTGTTGAATCGATTTGTGGTTCCAAATGCAGCGTCGAACAGGATACCTAGATTAAATGAAACCAGCTAGGTACTTTAATGAACTAATTTAGTGGACAAACCTGTTTGTTTCATTTGGGATCTACTCGGTTCGAATTGAGTAGTTTCCTGGGCCAATAATAAATTAGTTTCCACATAAATAAAATTAAACTAACTAAAACAAACATAAATAAACTATTTCCACATTCAGGGAAATAAAACGAAATATTTAGATTTTCACGTCTTTATCCTTGATGGGGTAGACAAAGCCCAGGGCCGTAAGACCCAAAGGCCACTCTTAGCGTGATGAAATGAGAAAACGAAATCTATAGTAATGTAATTTTTATTGCTCAACTAGCTGTACCCGCGGGCTTCGCTCCCAGTGGGAATTTCGGGATAAAGAGAAGTACCCTATGTCCTTGCCCGAGTCTCAAACTATATCCATACCAAATATCATCCAAATCGGTTCAGTAGTTTAAGTGTGAAGAGGTAACAAACAAACAAATATACAAACTCACTTTCGCATTTATAATATTAGTAGGAAGTAGGATAGGATAGGATAGTAGGAAAGGATTTATTTTATAGAGCATTTTGGGTCTTGAGCCTTACTTGGCCAGAGCAACCAGAGGATTTGGCCTATGCTCTCCTCACTGGCCAGACGGGTTGGAGAGGTCTCATGATGTTTATAGGCTTTGTTAAGCTTGTATTTCCTAAGTCACCTACGACATCCACGGGAAGACTTTGAGTGGCCCTTTTCTTTTCTGCCGAAAATTAAACTGCAAACCTACCTATTTAAATATTATTAAATATCTGTTTTTCCAATGTTTTACTTAGCAGAGAAACACAACCATTTCGTTTCAAATTGATGAGAAGACGTTTGTCAAAACATTCCCATGTAAATCAATAAGGGAGTAAACAACGTTGTTTACATAAGGTAACACGATCTTTTGGAGTGTTGTAATGAGAGTGAACTGGAGCCTCGAGTAACTTTACAAAAGCTTTTATAAATTTAAATTAATATTGATTTAATTCTTCAAAGGAATACTTTAAGACAGGGATGCATCAATACGCTTTTTGCGGGTACGATACTGATACTCAAACCATAATGTCGGTGACACCGATATGCGCAGTAAAGTTAATTTTTTTACAATAAAAACAAAAAGGTTTTGGAATTATTCAATGTCGAACTTCAAAATGATTTTGAATTTGATATGATTTTATTAAGGAGGACCCATAACCGGAGAGCATGCATGCAAAGAGTTATGAGTATTGACGAAGCAAAAGAGGTTTACAAGGATCGTAGTAAGTGGAAATCCATAGTCTCTGCCTACCCCCATGGGAAACAGACGATGTGAAAATATGTATGTTTGTATGTATGATTTTATTATTTTATTCAAGTTCACAACGTGGAAAGGGCATGTACCCATAATAAATAAAACCATGAGCCATACTAGATCATTTCAGTATAATGGAATTAAAATAAAAGTAGAAGATAAAAAAAATAGATTTCCGTATTAAAGTGTGCAGCTGAACGGGAAATTTGTGTGGAAATGTCGTTTTTTTTTGTTATCTGGGTGTTATTTTAATTTTATTATACTATAGTGATCTAGTATAATCCGTGGTTCGATCAATTACAGATATATCTCTTTCACGTATGTGCTATATAATATTATGTATTCTCATTTTCTTAGATACACAAACATATAGATATGAAAATTTTGAAACAGAAAATCTGTCAACGTTCATAATAACATTATTTTTTTAGTAAGTCCGACGATTCAGGCAAAATAAATTGTGACAATACGTTGTGATGAGTTAAGGAGATAAAGAAGAATGTTATTATTAACAGTAGAAAAGCAAGCGTTTTGAAAATGTTCATCCCTTCCCCATTCTGTGACATATTTAGTAACGAAAAAAAAAACACAACTAGGACGACGAATTAACGCAATAAATGGAATGTAGGTCAAAGCAGGCGAAACAACACCTCAACTGATCCCAGGGTTTCCCCAAGCATAGTTCGTGCCTCGCTTGCAGAGAAATATACAGAACAATATAATTTTTTGAATCGAAAATTTAAATAATTGGCCAAGTGCGTATCGGGCCACGCGCAGTAGGGTTCCGTAGTTGCGAATGCCAACTTTGAGTTCATGCGTTAAAAAACGCCTAAAAACTAATTTTCTATTAAATTTGTAGGAAATGTTTCTTTTCGAGTACATTTTATAAGTATTTATTTAACATATAAAAATTAAAAAATATATAAAGTCGATTCTACAAATGAATATAAACTAAATTAAACTATATACGTAAGACTAAACAATAAGCTATGATAGTATTCCCTTAAATTAAACTTAGTTATATGTGCTACAGTTGTGATTTTTTTCACGTGTCATATATTACCGTTTAGTAGATAAAGGGGAGATGGGAACGGGGTAGGTACACCTGACTGTAAAAAAAAATTGCATTATAAAACCAAATATTTCAGAAACGGATACCTATATCGAAAAATGGTGTTGCAAAACTTACAATATATATAAAAGATCTATTCGACGACACCCCGCATGACGGATCAATCGAGAAAAAAAATTACTCTACAAGTAAAGTGGTAGAAGTTTTTTTTATACCTACCCTAAAAAAATTGTTTCTCAAGATTTTATTTTACCACTTTTTGACATGATTAATATACATATACCCAGGTTAAATTACAGCTTTCTAATACTTATAGTCTCTGAGTACGGGCAGACAGACATGACGAAACTATAAGGTTCTTTGTTTACTGTGGAACTCTAAAAAAACCCTAAAGAGCGTTGGTATATCGGCAGTAGAAATATCGTCGATGTCGGTATATCGCTACCGGTATCGGATGCGGCGCCATGTAAGTAAGCACAACGATACAGCCCATCAGTGTGACGTCAATGCCGTACACAAATCGTACGAGACCGTGACGTCATTTGAAATATAAATGCTCTGTATTTTCGTGAGTATTTGTACAGGTCTCCGCTGTGTGGTTTCCATCAGAGTAGAATAGGACCTCTCCAAGTGTTTGTTGTGGATGTCGTAGAAGGCGACTAAAGAAATACAAGCTAAAAAAAGCATATAAACATGAATAAGACCTCTCCAAATTATCTGGCCAGCGTGGAGAGTAAAGGCCAAATCCTCTGGCTGCTCTGGCCAAGTATGGCTCTAGTAAGTATAGAGAGGGTCGTGCTCCTGCAGTGGAGACTAAAAAGACCTGATGGTGATTATTGTATAGGTCTGACCACCTTCTACGGTGACTTGTCGCTCTATGTATCCCATCTACTGCCACTTCAATAAGTCGAACTTTCCTATAAAATAAATGTTCTCCAACGAATTTCCTCATTTCTAACTAAATCATCTTCCTATAACAATAGAGACGTGATATCTGTATATGTATTTGCTGATATAGTCTACAAACAACCGGCCAGGTGCTTGTCGGGCCATGCGCAGCGCAGTATAGGGTTCCGTAGGTACGAATGCTGACTTAGAGTTCACGCGACGAAAAACGCAAATTTTATATTGAATTTCTAAAACTCTAATGTTCTATTGAATTTGTTTTTATTTTCCAAGAATATTTTATAAGTTGGTCGGTTATAACTTTTTAATTTGTATACCTCAGATTAAAGAACGAACCCTTAATCTTTAATCTGAGTTGTAAACCTACTCAGCTTATATAACCGTAAGGAGATAGAGGGAGGACACTTGACTCTTAACAAAAATTTGCATAAATATATTACTATAAAATTAAATATTTCAGAAACGAATGCCTAAATCGAAAAAAGGTGTTCTCAAGTCTACAATATTTTTAGACCTATTGAACGACCCTGACCTGATGGGTTTATTAAGCAAAAAAATTCATTACCACTTTACATGTATGGGAGCTAACCAAAAAAATCACAAGATTTTATTTTACAATTTTATTTAATTATATCCATGCCAAATGACAGCTTTCTAGTGCTTATAGGCTCTGAATAAAACCGAATACAGACAGAGATGGTGAAACTATAACGGTTCTTTGTTTAAAACGGAACCCTAAAAAAGGAACCTAAAGTCTGCTAATACGCGAACAGCTAACTTCTATCCCTGGGGACCAAAAGTCCCGGTGTTCTGCTTCCATATACTTTTTGTCGCCGCGAGCCATAAATCATGGATTCCCTACTTTTAGAGTAACTAGATGTATGTCGGCTCTGAATACCATTGCTCGGAATTTATGTAACTTTGAGAATGTGACATAGAAGGAATACTTATTTTTAATTCAGAAAGAAATTTAATAAGTTTTTTTTGACAAAAGATCTTTTTTTGTACAAGCTTTTATTGTTAGGTTAAAGTACTTTTAGACAAATGAAATATGCCCAAACTGGATAGAGTTGCGTCTTCTTATTACTGAGTTTTATCGCTTCGGTCTCCATGATCAGACTCTAGGCATCATCTACCATACAGTGCTAATTAAGATAAAATAAATGACTTCTACTCAATGACGTTGTTGTTTTATAACTGAGATGCATCGAATATCTCCCGGCTTCATCATCAAAACAGCTCATTGACTTTATAATATTTTCATACGATTTACACAAATATGCAAAATTTCAGCTAAATCGATTGACGATAAGTGGTTGAAAATTAAGTTGCAAGATTTGACCTAAACAAACATTCATACATACAAGATATATTGCAAGTTAGATAAAAGCTTGTAAAAATATGTAAAGATATTTTAGATTCGAACTCACGAAGCGTGCGTAATCCTTCACTTCTTCACTTCCACATCCTGCGTATCTTTGTTACTACCTACCCATTTTGTAGTGTGATATTTAACTTAAGAGTCCGGCGACCCTAGACTTCTCCATACAAACGTAGTCTACGTTTAATTTTGAAACCACATGTCAGATTCCGGTAAAATTTGGTAATTGTAAAGAAATTGCAATTATCTAGGGTTATAACTGGTTTCCTATGGTAAAATTATGAACTGGAAAGAAAATATAACGATTTAGAAGTTTCCCATACTAATGGTCAAAAATGATATAAAACACTATATTCTATTTCAAGTTCATATTTTTACCATCGGAAACTAGTTATAAACCTAGATAATTGCAATATCTTTGAAATTACAAAATTTTGCCCAAATCGGACATGTCGTTTTGAAATAAAACGTAGACTACGTTTGTATGGAAAGTTGTATTTTGGTTAGGGTCGGGGGACCCTTAATCGGATAAGAGTGAGGCTTAGTTTTTCTTAGAATCTTACTGGTTATACAAGAATTATTAAAAACATTCATTAACATCTACTCAAGCCGCAGGTAAAAGGTTTGATATAACAAAAGATATTGTGATCATAATCCCTCACTGACGTTGTTTGTGCTGTCATTGATAATTAAGTAAGTACTTAAGTACGTGGGCGACCGAGCTTTACTCGGTTATTACTATTTATTGTAATATGGTGGAGTTTAGGTGATAATCTACATAAACTTTTTTTAACTTGTCTAAAAACAATAAAAATAAAATAAAAAAATATAAACTTTGACATAATTATAAAAAAAACAAAAGTAGATCATCGACCGGGATTCAAACTCGTAACGCTTGTTTCTTGCCGTCCGCGTCTCAACCGCTGGACCAGACTGACAGTGGCCGGCAGGACGAAATTAGCGACTACATTCTGCGTGGAAAGAAAAACGCTCGAAAACACGCGTTTTCCCAATCATAAGACTAATCTAGATCGATTTTTTACCCCCGAAAACATGTACCAAATTTTAGCGAAATCGTTAGAGCCGTTTCCGAGATCACAGAAATAAATGTATATATCTACATATAAATAAATAAATATACAAGAATTGCTCGTTTAAAGGTATAAGATTATATCTACATAGGTATTATGCGCTCCTGCAGTGAAGACTAAAAAGATGATGATGATGATGATGAGGTATTTTATAGGCATGAATTTAGAGTCTTTTACCCGCTCTAACTTCATGAACATGTAAACCGTTCCTAATATTTTGTACTTTACGTTTTTTTAGTTCCACGAAACAGCAATGTTCGATTTACCCACATACATATATATATAGATATGTTGAAGTTCCCTTTGTATGTGTGTGGATTTACCACATTAACTTTTAAGTATTAATTTATTTGTGAGTTGACGTCCTTGGAAAAAATGCTGCAGTGCAGTTTGTTACCGCTTCTTCTGCACTAGCGCTTTGGAAGTGGTAGTAAACTTAGCTGTAAGTAACCATTTGACGTCAAAAATTGTGCAACAAAATAATGACGATTATTATAAATATCCTATGAAAATAAAGATATATTTGAATTTAATTGAATTGACCCTTTTATTTAACAGACTCATTTGCAGTAAACGTAAAAGTTTTCATCTGATTGTTTTTCAAATCGTGAAAAATGTCATAACCTACATTTCCCTATTCAAAGCGAAGCGAGTGAATGTTAATGAAATGAAAGCGAAGAGAAAACTCGAAACGTAAGCGGGAATTTCATACAAATGTGAACTCGGTCCGCCTGTCTATTGAGAATTTGTTTGAACGCGAGGGAGAATTCAGAAAATGTTCCGAATAAAATTGTATGAACTGTGCTACCTTGTTGACTGTCTCCGTGGCTCTGTGGTCAATGTGTTCGTCCGTGATCCGGTCATTTATGGGTTCGAATCCTACTGGGAAGCATACTTTTTGAAAAGTTGTCTCCAGTCTGGTATATTGCAGGCTTGAATCACCTGATTATCCAAAAAGAAAGATGATTCCGTGTTTCGGAAGGCACGTTTAAACTGTGGGTCTCGAACGCCATCTAGCGTTTGATCATCAAATTACCCAAGCATTGGATCTAGTTTACCCTTTGGGTTGCGGAGGTCAGACGGCAGTCGCTCTGTGTAAAAACCAGCAACCTGGTCATATTTCCTGGGTTTGGTAGCGGACCCATGGCTCTGAAGCATTACTTTTGAGGATGCAACCGGGAAAATACGCTGGGATGATGATGATGTACCATGTCGAAGGAAAATAGAGTCCAGCTGCTTCTTCTATCGTACATATCTTCTTTTATCCGAGTCTTTAGCTCACACAATTTTTTTCCCTTCAGAATAAAGCCAAGCGTTACAGCGTTGTCCAAGGCCCATTAAAGGTCACACTTAGTGCAGCTGGTGGGGCACGACGGGCAAGAAAGGAGGTGTGACATAGATTCGTCACTATGCCCGCTATGTCGCGGATTTATCAAAGCAACGGTATCCGGCCAAGTTATGCCTCCATCGGTCTACCTCAGTTTGAAAGTGGTTTAGGCGCTTTCAAGTGGCCCATGGAGTTTATGACCCAGGGGTAGTTGGACTATAAAGATGGTATAAAATCAGAGGGAGGTGGTGTGCAGATCTGAAAAGTCAATTTAGAAAATCTGGGAATCCTATTTCTGAAACAGTTAAACGATTTGGCTATAGTATTTATCATCATCATCATCAGGTCTTTTTGTCTCCACTGTAGGAGCACGACCCTCTCTAAAATACCGGTGCCATACTTAGCCAGAGCAGCCAGAGGACTTGTCCTACACTCTCCACGCTGGCCAGACGGGTTGGAGTCTCATTGATGTTTTTAAAAGCTTTGTTTAGCTTGTATTTCCTAAGTCGCCTTAAGACATCCACGGGAGGACTTGGCGTGACCCTATTCTACTCTGCCGGAAACCACACGGCACGGCTAATAGTATTATTACTTCCTTTTAACAACTGGTTGCGAAACATAGTTGCGAAAGCGGCCGGAGAGGTTTTATCACCTGCCACCTGATTGACGACAACCTTCGTCGGGAATGCATTTCTGCGAAAATTTTCAAAACCAGCTGTCGCCCGACGATAACCCCTAGGACAATCAGTTGAATCACGAGATGTTTGCGCTTAGACCTTTAGTCGCTCTATTACGACATACACATTAAGGGGCTACCTGAACTGGATAAATAGAGCTTGGTCAAGACACAATTTTAAATTATATCACCGTTTTCTTTCAAATGATTTATTTCAAATAGGGGCAGCACTGAAGTTGGAGTGATCGTCATATTCTAGAACGGACACAAAATTTAACTCCTTTTTAATATGGTATTTTATCAATTATTTTTTTATTCATATCATTAGGTAACAATCTACCCAAAAATTTAAAATATAAGGGCAACTGTCAAGTAACAGAAAAAAGAAGCACGTACAGCACTCTTGACGTCACAGTCATTAGTTCTCGAGCGTACGAAAGAGATAGTGAAATGCCCCCATGAAGTTAGAGAGTCCCCGCCATGCTCCCTGTCTTATATTTGAAATGCTAATTTTCTAAACATATTTTCTTGCTGTTTTCAAAAAAATATTTCTCTTCAGTGGTATTTTTTGTTGTTTATAAAATACTAACCGAAAACATACACAGTGAAGTAGCCTATTCAACACACTAAAACAACACGTAAGTAGCATACTTATAAACAGGTTCCTAGTTAAATTTATTATTTGTCCCTTTTCCCAGTTAGCCGATGTAATCCTTATACTCTATTTTGGTTAATCCTGTTTTATTATCATTATGATCACGGGTATAATGTCGGGATGATAGTAAACTGTGGCCCTTTTAGTGCCTTACCTGTACTTAGGTACAAGGAAATGTAATTTGTTTGTTTATATGAGACTCTTTCCACAGGTATGGCACTTCATACAAACGGAGCAGCATATATACCTAGTACTACTCAAACGAAACAATCCGTCCGTGCACAAGTTAAAATCTTAAGTAATATTAAAACGAAAGCTACCGGCCATGACAAACTAAACATAGATATGATTAAATTAACACTAGATGTAACTCTTCCCATAATAACAACTATTGTAAATAAATCTATAAAAACAAATAACTTTCCCGCTAGTTGGAAAAGAGCAGTGGTTCGGCCAATACCTAAAAATAATCATGTGGAAGAATTAAAAGATTTGAGACCAATATCGATTTTGCCAATATTGTCAAAAGTTATAGAAAAGATTGTACTAGATCAGCTAATTCAGCATGTAGAGCTCAACAATATAATACCAAAATATCAATCGGGATTCCGAAAAGGTCATGGGACGGAAACTGCTCTCTTGCATGTTACAGACGATATAACTAATGCTTCTGATCTTCGTTTGAGTACTATATTAATTCTTTTAGATTACTCCAGAGCCTTTGATTGTCTTCATCCAGAACTTCTTCTATCCAAATTAAAATATTATGGTTTTTCAATTAATACACTTGCTTGGTTTAAAACTTTTTTAATCAACAGAGAACAAATGGTAACGACAGATTATAGCGACGGTAGTAAAAGATCATCTTCAATAAAGACGCTTTCGCGGGGTGTGCCTCAGGGATCCCTATTAAGTCCAATTCTTTTTAGCATATTCACAGCAGACTTACCCAATTGTTTAAAGACATGCAATTACCATTTATATGCAGACGACACACAGATATATTACTCATTTGATGGAAAAAATACCAAGGAAGCAATTGAAAAAATTAATAGGGATCTCCATAGTATCTATGAATGGTCAAAAAGCAATTCTTTAGTCCTGAATCCGAATAAATCTCAAATGTTAATTCTAGGTACCAAACATCAAATTAAACGCGTTGTAGATTGTGAAGAGAAAATCAGTGTTAACAATGTCATATTGGAGCGAGCTAAATCTGCGCGTAATTTAGGTTTAGTTCTAGACGAAGAACAGAAGTACACTGAACACATAAATGGTAAAATTAAAAATGCATATTTCAAACTGAAAGTTCTTTACAAAATAAGACCATTTTTAAAAGAAGAAATCCGTCTGTTGTTGGTTGACCTGCTGGTGCTTTCTCCGTTTAACTATTGTAGTTCTGCCTACGGACCCAGATTAAATCAAAATATTGAAAATTCCATTCAGAGGGTTCAGAATTCATGCATAAGATATTGTTATAATGTACCTAGAAGAGAACACATTACTCCATACTTAAATAAAAAAGGTATTTTGAATATGGCAGCTCGACGGGAACTTTTATATGCATGTTTTGTTCAAAGAATCATTTGGAACAAGAAACCAGAGTACCTGTTTGAAAAACTAAACTGGGTTACCAATTTCAATAACTTAAGTTTAAGATCTACTACACAAAATTTGTTAAGGATCCCTTCTCACAAATCCACCAGATACAAGACATGTTTTAAATTCAATGCAGCAAAAATTTGGAATGACTTGCCCCCTCCACTTAGAAACAAAATCAGTGTTCAATGTTTCAAGGTTAAATATAAAACTGCTTTGCTAAAAAGACAACTTGCTGCAGAGAATTTGAAACGTGCTTTCTGGAAGGAGTTAAGATTAAAAGAATTCTTTTAAACATCCATATAAAATTACCCTTTCAATAATATACACACACATACACACACACACACACACACACACATACATACATACACATACACACACATACATACCAAAACATATATAAATTAAATGTATTGCCTATTTAAAGACTATTCATACCATAGCTTAAAAAAAATTGTTGGCACTTGTTTTTAGAAACAAATTTATATTAATAAGTTGTTTGTAACGTAGATATAATCTTTAGCCCCATATTACAACATAGCCTTCCGCACAAGATCTCAGGGAGATGAGGGGTGCCTGTAAAACAGCGTTACCTCGAGCCTCGGTTCGAGGTAACACAAGCTGAGGTACTCCTTTGCCCTAAATTAGGATAAGTGAGTAGTACAGAAAAGTAGAATAAGGTTTTTAATTAAGTTTGCTCTGTATGTCCTTTTTTTTGGCAATAAATGATTTTTATTTTTATTTTATTTTTTTACATGTCAAATGTGTGAGTTAAACAATCAGGGTCGCCACCACAGAATTTGTTGCTTTGCTTACCTGTTTTCATCACTCAGAAATCTATAAAATTTTCGTTATTTATTATTTTTCATGGATAAACAATGATAATGTGCGCAGTTTCTCACCATTATAATTCAATAATCCTAAGTTACTCGCGTAATGTTAACGTGCGACTACCAATAACCCTGTTTTACTGGCGCTTACACCTCACAATAACGGGGGAAGGGTTGCGGGGACACCAGATTGCGGGGGACGGTGTGAGTTTCCGTTCTGTATGTAATACTATTATTAATTCTGTGCTCTTTCTTTAATTTTTTTTAACTCCTGTACTGTAATCTATAACCACGAACACTAATAAAAGAACGTTGTTATTTTATGATTTCAGGAAAGTCTATAATCGATTTCCCATAACAGCACTTGTGTCGTAATTTTGCCAAAAAGATACGCCTAGCCATAGACTACCATTTAGGACTACCATACTACATACAAAAAACCATAGTCACTAGGAAGATGTCAAATAAAAAGAAAAAAAATTACTATAGGTACTTAGTACCATGGAATTGTATGTACTTGCGTGCCTAGTACGTATGAACTTCGTGGTATGAACATACGATATGTCAAGCATTTCCAAATGTTTCTTTGTTTATTTTATTTAGTAAATATAGTAGTAGGAAAAGAATTGGATGCAACATTGTTGTACTGTAGAAAATTCCCGCAAAATAGCATCGTAAAAACTGTTAAAAAATCTTATACACATATTCTTAGTAAACCACTATTTAGGAAAGTGTAAACTTGTAATCGAGTAGGTATCTAAAATTCGAAACGGTAGGTACTTTAGATTTTGATGTTAATAATAGATAAAATAATTTAATGGTAATTTTTAATCTTCATTTTCTAATTGTCTATGGTAGAAAATCTAAAATAGAAATATGTCGATAAACCGACAGTCAAAGCTTCTACTCAATCCTGAGGAGGCTTTAAGACTGCTTTATTCTTTCTTTTATATCTTCCTTTTATTATTTATTCCAAAATAAAAATGCGAGAGCAGAACAACGTATTGAAATTTCGACAATAGGGTAGCCGAGCAGCCCGCGAGAGTTTGCATGTACAAACCTATTATGCACTAATGCAATGCACTTCCCCTAGACACTCAAGACATCTTTTCAATGTACCTAGGGATGACTGCCATTGCCATTGAGAGAGAATGTAGAGAGTACACACACTATGTAGGTATGTATAATCAATAGATAATTAGATATTATTCTATCGTCTTGGGCAACCCCAACGCGGGTCGATAGATGGCAACCCCGTGCTAACCAGTTAGAATGGCGACCACGTGGCAATACTGGCAGCCCGATATCTAAATAACATAAGTATTTGGAGCGAAGTGCAGGAAGTGTCCTTACGTAGGTACAACAGGATACACAATAGGTAATAGCCACTTGAAATATTTCCGTAAGTACATACGTAAGGACTTATGCAACAAACGACGAAGAAAGAGGGTAGACCGATATGGTTACCCTTGACAGCCGGACATCCATCGCAGTTCCTCAGTCGGCCAGCGACCATGATGGCAGAAGGGCCGTCGAAATATCTGGCAAAAAACGTAAGTCCCGTAATACTAATAACAGTAATTGTGACCGTGAAACTCTAAAATCATATACATACGTGACTGTAGTCAACTCCCACCATTTTATTTCAATGCCAACAAGACCTTAATTACATTTACGGCAACTTGTCTGAATTTAGCATATTTTCCTCTGCAATTAAGACTAGCCAGATCCCGCGGCAAGTAATTGCATGTAATTTGTACACCAATTTAGTTGTACGCACAAAAATTTAAATTTCGCCACTTTTGTGATTAGGCTGACCAGCTCTATTTCTAATTTATGGAGACATGATAAAGAAATTTCGGGCATGCCTACCCATTACCCATTGCCTTATAAACATTATTATTTCTCTGTCCTCGTCACTAGGTGGCGCTATATGTATTAATTTAAAACATTAAAAATATTTTATTACTATTATTTAAATAAATTAGTAGTCTAATTAATCAAATATAACTTATATGAAATGCAATAATATTTTTAAAGCGTATTCACCACTTTCTTTGTCACTTTTTTGCCAGTCGTGTGTGCTGCCATCTCTGTGAGAGCAGCTGGTGCTGCCTACTTACCTTCTATAGTTTCTATAGCGTTGGGTATCTGTTACGTTAGTAATTGTATTTATCTTTGCTTCGAGCTAAAAAAAATACATAACGGCGACTTGTAAACCGTTTCGGAAAAATCCAAGGAGGGTTATTGTATTCTAAATCTCTTAATACCGCTGATTAAGCTTTTTATTCTTCATTTTGAACAGTTACACTATGATGACTAGTGAGAAAAAAACGCCGGAAATCGCCCTCGAATTCAAAGCAACAACGTTGACCGCAAACCTGAAATGACAAACTATTATATTTTTAAGGTTTTAAGTGAGACTTAAGTACTAGCAGTTTTTTTAAGATTTTGACTCAATTTTTTTTGATGAGGCCTCATAATCAATATAATCATACCCCAAAAGAGAAGAGTTGCTCCTGAGGCAGAACATGGCGAACGGTGTTGTACTTGTTTTAAAAATATTTTTTTACTGAAGGATAATACATATATTGTCGGCATCTATAATATTTAAGTGTTGCAGTTTTATGTTTTCACCATTAGAGAATTACGTTTAGTTAGAAATGTGTCTGTGATATGTCATTGATTTCATTCTCATTTTTTTTAAAATTTTAAGATAAACAAATATTTATAATATAACACCGAACAGCCACATTTGGTCGGTAATTGAATTAAGTATTTCAATTATCGAAAACCAATAACGGGACCTGATATTAATACAATATGTGGAAACTGATAATTAACTAGAATGTCATTGAAAATTAATGAAAATAAAAAACATTTTACTAGAAACAGTATACAAGGATATTTTTAAAACATTACGTACGATGGTACCTGCAGTAGTTTAAATACCCGCATCGCGTACTAAGGGTTCCGTACCATCAATAAAAAATCACGTTTGTTATTTGGGAGCCTCATTTTAATATGTATTTTAATCTGTTTTTAGTATTTGTTATAGCGGCTAAAGAAATAAATTGTCTGTTAAGATTTCAACTATTTAGCTATCACGGTTCATTAGATAAAGCCTGGTGACAGACGAACAGACGGACAGTGGACTCTTTGTACTAGGGTCCCGTTTTTATCCTTTGGGCACGGAACTCTAAAAACGGAGTCGCTAGATTAGAATGATAAAAAAGAAACTTCGAGAAGAGAAAAATAATAATTGGTGAACATTTTTTGTCAGACTTGACAGCTATACGCGAGACACAGAGTCCTAAAATCACGATATCCTGATTAAATTGGTGAAGTTGGCTACCCTTTTCGTAATTCGAGTTAGGGTAATTTAGGTCACAGCTTAATTCACTCGTGTTGTGGGTAAATCCAATGAAAAGCTTTAAGCTCTGCAAAAAGTTTTTAACACTTTGAACCTATTTAAAATAGCTGACAGTAACAGCTAAAATATAAAAGCATAGAGATTTAAAGAATACTTGAAAGTTTTAAGTCAACTCTAGTTTATTTGGAGTGTAAATTCTAGTTTCCAAATTATAGACTTAAATCTTGACCTTGCCACTTGACTTTTGTATTATACATACATACTATCACGTCTTTATCCCAAATGGGGCAGACAGAGCAATTTGAGTCTTGCGACTTTAAGCAGATAGAACTCAGGGCTGCAAGACTCAAAGGCCACTTTTAGCTTGATGTAGGCAAAAAGGTGGATAAAGTAATCAAAATAGTGATGGGTTGCTAGCCGCATCGCCTATTAATAAGATTCGATTTTTTGCCCATTCCCTCGATCGGCTCTTACGATCTGCCCGGGCAGTGAAGCAGCTGGTACATTCTAAGTTTTTTCTTTTCTCCCAGACCAGCATGGAAGCAATTTGTATTATATTTATTTATCTATCAGTGCCCTACAGATGCACAGCCGTTTAAACCGTTTACCCACCACCACTCCATTCATATATTAATTTTATAATTTCTAAGTATAATTTGCATCTTTGACCGCGCGAGCGAAGCGTCTCAGTTTTGAGATTGGCCTGAGGCTAAAAATGCTTTTGTCCGGTTGTCCGGTTGTTCTCACCTACAGGTCGCATTTCTCAACCGATTCTCGTGAAATTTTGTGAGAATGTTCGAAAATTACATAGAACTATTTTGTCGATTCAGTTCTTCGAAATTTTTCAAAGTATCGGAAATTAGAGGGTTGAAAATTTGAGACATAGCTTCACCCATTTCCTTAATAAGACGTAACTTTTTTGTATAAGCTTTTTCTAGTTTAGTTTTGTTTTAAGTTTAGTTTTAGTTTAAATTGTACGTATATTTAGCGCGACGAACCGATGGCCGATGGGGCAAAAAGGTTCTCGAACGGCGACCACGTACAGGCAAGAGAAGCGTTGCTCATTTTGGAAATCTTTGGGAGAGCCCTATGTCATTATGCGGCTGAAATAATGATGAATGGATGATGTACGTATATTTATTTCTTTTCTCATAATAAACTTAACTTCGTTCTACGCAAAGGAAGGACTATCTTCATTGAGTCCACGGCGGAGATATTTATAAAGGTTCTAATTAAAACTTGTGCCGAGTGTTTTTTCTTGTCGGCGTCTCCATTTTAAATGTTAATTCAGAACTTTATTTACATAGGCAATGGCGCAATCTCATACTCAGGATGGTATGTGAAATGAAAGGGTTGGGAAGTTTTAATAACTTTCACGTTTGCTTATTATAAACATCTTTACGAATAAGTAAAAACTTGACAAAAATAATGAATTTTTAAGAGACGGTTGCTTAAGTTGATCCTGAATGAAGAAATAATTCTTGAAGGGAGATCTATGATGAGTCGTATTATGATACAGACGTCATCATTATCATCATCAGGTATTTTTGTCTCTACTGCAGGAGCACGACCCTCTTTGTATTTCTTCTTATCGTGTGTGTTAGTGACTAACACTAGTGTCAGAGTTTTTAAACCGCCTTAAAGGCCTCTGACACGGTTTTAGGTAACGACCAATGTCAAAGATAGAGACCGGGACCGACGGCTTAACGTGCCTTCCGAAGCACGGATCATCTTACTTATCAGACAGTCAGGTGATCAGCCTACGATGTCCTAACCAAACTAGGACAACAACACAAAGTCGTTGCCCCCGCCGGGAATCGAACCCGCGACCTACGCATATGAGCCGAACGCTCTAACCACTACACCACGGAGGCAGTAACTTTCTTTGAGGAGTCTTTGTACTACTAGAGCTATACTTGGCCAGAGCAGTCAGATGAATTGGCCTACACTCTCCTCGCTGGCCAGACGGGTTGGAGAGGTCTCATTGATATTTATAAGCTTTGTTTAGCTTGTATTTTCTAAGTCGCCTTTTACGACATCACTTCTACTCTACGGCCCAATTCTATACTTTGCCGGACCGACTCGGTTTTTAATCGTGTTTCAGAATTTATCACATAGTCACAAGCCCAAGAAATAAATTTGGAATATTTTTTTAAAACTGGCAGTTATTTATTTTAATAACAGGCATGTTAGTATAAACAATTAATAAACTAGTAGTTCGCCGCTTAGGCCTCGCGATTATTTTTCGACTAGCTACTAATTTACAAAACATCTAAAATATGATTTTGACATTTCTAACAAAATTCAGTTCCCTAAGTAACACCTAGATGACGCTATTGAAAGTTAGAACACGCTATGGTTTCGTTTGCTACATAGGTATTTACGGACATTTTTATTAATATTTAAAAAACTAGTGAACCGAATTTGATGCCCAATGAATTTGAAAATTCTATTGATATTTCCTATATGCCACCAAATTTCACCAAAATCAGACCATCGGTTGGGCCGTTATCGCGGTACAAACATACATACATACAATGTGTTTTCGCCCCCAACTCGATATAGAGAAAATATTTAATTTTTAACAGTCCAATGGGTCCTAACATTTTCCAAGATAACTCTGTACGTATATAATTAAACTACATGCCAAATTTAATTTCAATTTGTTCAGCAGTTTTCGCGTGATTGAATAACAAATATTCTCAGAAACATTTTGCCTATAAACTTGCTTAATTAATGTAAATGTACCTAAGTAAGAATGACTAAGATTAATCCAAGAAAACATCTCAATTACACAATTGTTTAGGTAAATTATCCTCTCGTAAATTTCCAAGAAATCCCTAGCAACTCTCGGCGTAGCGACAAAATAAGTCTATTTTTGGCGCAACTAAGTTACTTGTAATTTGCCTCTCAATACACCGCAATCAATTCGAATTAGATCTAAGATCGGTAAAGATCGATTTATATAAGATCCAAAAAAATATACTGTTACTATTTTACATGGTACTTAAAAATTTTCGCTAAGCAACACATATCGAAATGTGACAAGTAGTTTTTGGCCCCCCGATACAAGATAACCGATCAGCTGATACGAGTTTGTATGAAAAGCCAAAAATAATTGTTCACATTAGTAAAGTTGTACACTATCACGGACTGAATTCACTCTTAAAATAGTTTTAATATATTTTGTTAGACCTTATATAATAGGCAAGCTGGCCGGTTGGGCTACATTTTTTTTATGAATTGGGAATGAATTATCTCCCTTTCGAATGGTCTTTGGCTTAAGGCTAGGCCACAATTTTTGAATAAGTTGTGAGGTTTGTAGAGAACCTCTATATGCTATGATGACAGTTAGTAGGTGTTCAATCAATCAATCAATCAATCCTTTATTTGCTTAATATGAGTTTTTTTTTATAATATGGTCTTATAATTTAAAGTCCTTCTTATCGACCATTTCAGGTATAGCAAATGTTAAATAAGTAACAATAAGTATTATTTTACTTGGTACAAATACAATATTAGTATAGACTTCACATACATACATACACAATATCACGCCTGTTTCCCGCAGGGGTAGGCAGAGACTATGGACCTCCACTTGCTACGATCCTGACAAACCTCTTTTGCTTCATCTAAACTCATCAATCTCTTCATACATGCCCTTCGGTTACGAGTACTTTTTACCTCTCCTTTTTTTAGAACGTCTGCAATTTGTTCGCAGAAAGTTCGCCGAGGCCGAGCTTTTCCTACTGTTCCCTTCACATTTGTCATATAAATATTTTTCGTCAATCTCTTTTCAGCCATCCTTTCTAATTTTTATATGCCCAAACCATCTTAACATCCCTTTCTCTATTTTTGTCACAACATCCTCTTTTACTTCACGATTTTAATATATGGTTAACAACACCATGCAACACTGTGTAAGTTTAGTGTTAGTAGCTTGGCACTTGGATTTGAGATCGGGTAACTTTTTTACAGTACAAACATATGTACCTACTTGTCTTGATTTAGCATTACTTTACTGTTCGTGGAACACAATAAAATCATCATCATTATCATCATTTCAGCCGCACAACGTCCACTGCTGGACATAGGCCTCTCCCAAAGATTTCCGAAATGACCGATCTAGAGCGGCTTGCATACAGCGCTTTCCAGCGACTTTGGTCAGTTCGTCAGACAGTTAATTATTGAACAAAATGCTAGGTAAAGTTGTGTTACAATGCGCTGATTTTAATTTCACTCTATCGGCGTCAAGTCGTTTATATTCTGGTTTTATAATAAACTATACAGCCGAATGTCATGGCAACAGCTTCAAATGATGTCTTCGCTGTAGAGCATCGAGATTATAACTACAAAAACTGTGAAATACGAGGATAAATAGCACGTTCAGTGCGGTATCGGATTGAAAAAGCCTGATGCGTAACTGTCCTGCTGTGCGGGCGCGTGAATCTATTGCGATCTCACGGTGCGGGGGGCATAAATATAGGAAGTTTTGCAGTAGGAAAGTGACAAATATATTCATTGGTATTGTGACATCAAATAGTAGCCAATAAAAACAATTAAAACGCATCGGTTCTTTTAGACCTGTTACGGCCTGGAAGAAAAATATTTTCCGTAGGTGCGTGTATTAGGTGTTTGAGACCTGATGCCCGATGACCCGATAACCGCACATGAATTGCATGCCAGTCCGTTAGTGATGTCCAATACTCGATGACGTAGTCGCCCGGAGCATAGATACCTACGATAATTGTATCAAAGTATCGACGTTCACTACCTACTTACATACGTGAAGTGCACATTATAGTACATAAAAAAATAATATTATGAACGAAAGTGACAATGAAGCATTCCAGGAGGAAATGTGTGATGGTGGAAGTGATAGATTTAAAAGGAAAACAGAAGAAAGGGGTAAAGAATCGCCAAAACACTGGCGGAATATTTTAATGCGTCGGAGCAATGTAAGTCCGTTGATTTTATTTAATAAACTAAGAAAAACACTAAGTAGCAAAGAAAATGCCAAACAAGTGAAAAAAGTAATCTCCTATTGTATGTACCCAGTACCCAGTGCTCAAAATTTTACTGTCGTGATCGTTACAATGAAGCTCATTCCATTTACGAAATATAAATAAACAAGTATCTTTTTTGCATTATCGATGTTTTATGTACAACACTAGAAATTTATCGATATAATTACTCTTATGTGCTGATATTGGGTGTTTACGACCCTACACTTTCTTTTATTTTTTTTACATATAAAAACAACTAAACTCCAAGACGAACGTAATGTTAGGATGTAATAACTCAATATAAACTCGTCTCATGCGTTAATTTAACGTTAAGTCTAATGATTTAAGATATATTTTAGTTTTACAAAAAAGTGCGAAATAGGTCCCATAGACCCAATAACGCACATCAGGAAAGTTTAGAAACAGGTCTAGTAAACCTTATACAGCACTTTTTGAAAGTTACAGCAGCAGGGTAACGCACCGAACGTGTTAACTGTTTATTGTTGAAAACTGGGGCAATAAGTAAGCGTATTTTACTTCGAGAAATGTAAGCGATAGTGGTTTTTTAAATAACTCTAATAAAAAGAGGAGCCTATGAATTTAAAAATATCTATTTTTTGTGTATTTCACCGTTTTTAAAACGTTTTTAAAGAATTTACGCCTTTTCGTCCCTCTTGATTGAGGGAATCCTCGAGATATCTGGGAATCTCCTCAAATATTCTATAAGTATGCACACATATAGTGTTTTAATGATCCACTTCATCGAACTGACAAAGAAGACCAGAAATAAAAGTAGCTTTTCTTTTTTTGTTTAGTTTTATTATCATTATCAGGTGTTTTTGTCTCCAGAGCCTTACTTGGCCAGAGCAGGTAGGACAGGTCTCATTGATGTTTAAGTTTTGTTTAGCTTGTATTCCCTAAGTCGCCTTCTACGACATTCACGGGAGGACTTGGAGTGGACCTATTCTATTCTGCCGGGAACAGTGGTGTGGTTTTCCATACGGCTGTTTAAACGGCATGTTCAATTCTTTTATTTCATTTAATTCATTGGAACAAGTATAACAAGTACCAAACGTATAGTAACGGAGCTCCGATTCGCTCTAAATAGGATTGGCCAATAAAGTTAATTCCATTCGGGCTTCGATCTGTAATTCGAAATAGGCACTTCATTGGATTTTAAAATATGTTTTTCCAAAGAAGTTCGTAACGTGGTCGTTGTAACAAATGATGGATATATTCCGACGACTTCCGTGGCGTAGTGGTCACTATGCTAGTCCGCCACGCCACCCAGAGGTTCCGAGTTCGATCCCCAGTCAGGGCAAGTTGGAAAATGGCCTTTTTCAAATTGCCCTGGATCTTGAATGTTTATCTATATATGTGTAGTTCTAAAAGTTGTTACGATTATCTAATAATTCTTTTAACGTTCACGCAACTACTTATTAATTTATACACCTAAGTTTTAATTCTATTGCGAGTTTCAGTTCTTGATCTGAGAAACATCGTAGTTTGGCGATAACGAGGAAAGTAATAAGTTTATGTAAGAACACGATAGTTGCGGCAGTTCACAACTTGCGTTCTGTGGCGGCGTGGTCCAAATGAGGGGAGTAAGGTGGGATATCTTGGTGAACGATTCAGTTTGGTGATAAAAAGGAAAGTAATAAGTTTATGCAAGAACACAATAGTTGTGCCAGATCACAACTTGCATTCTGTGGTGGTTTGATACAAGTAAAGTGGGATTACTTTTTAAACGATGCACTTTAGCGATAATAAAGAAAAAAGTTTATGTAAGAACACAATAGTTGTGGCAGATCACAACTGGCTTTCTGTGGCGGTGTGGCCCAAGTGAGGGGAGTAAGGCGGGATTTTTTAATAAACGATGCAGTTTGGCGTCAAAAAGAAATAAGTTTATGCAAGAACACGATAGATGTGGCAGTTCATAACTTGCATTCTGTGGCGGTGTGGTACAAGTGAGGGGAGTAAGGTGGGATTATTTGGCAAACGAGTGTGGTACAAGTGAGGGAATTAACATACAAAGAGTAAGTTTTTCGCAATTAAAAAACGATAGTGACAAAAAAGTCAGATCGCGGGTTCCGAGTAATAAGGTAACAAGCATTCATTAAATTTATTTATTAGAAATTCCAGACAATTGTAGTCCATCATTTGTTAGCAATAAAAATATTAAAATCCCTTAAACACTAATTGTTAGAAGGTACTTTACATTTCCCCTTACTGGTAGCCTGAGTTGATGAGTTGGATTATTCTTCACTTTGGGTCATTGAGCTAGGATAGATGTCCTATTATAACCTGGAATCCACAAGACCAAGATTTTCATAAAATATCGTATCCAAACTTTGAAAAGCTACAGCTAGTGACTTGTAACGCAGATACAAGCTAACTGGCGCAGGTGTTGCCTCGACACGACTTGCTAGTTTGCATGCTCGGCACTTATCTGCGATCATCCTATCTATTTCGATTCGACATCGACAGTCGAACAGTCCAATATCTCTGTTACTTTTTCCGTAAATGTTTTGTATAAAATGTAATTTTAAAAAATGTTATGACAATGCGAGCCATGTCTAAGCATTCACAGACAAGCGACAGTGCGCGCGACACGACGGTATCGGCGACGGTCGCCGATTATTGGCGAAGGACGTGTCGCGGGAGCTCGTTTGTAAGAGCCCTAAGAGTACTGCTTTATAAATCTGGCCCCTGACCCTTTAAGATATTGTTCAAGTCCTAGAAGAGATGATAATTAGAAATCTTTTCAAAAGAAACTTTATCCATAAAAGATTTTCCAGCAACCGACTGCTTTTCCCGTTAAAACTTATACAGGAATGGGTATATGTAGATTGTAGATACAACACACAAAAGATTTGCGCACTGGATAAAAAATATCGTGTATATTTCGAGTCACAAATGCGATGATAAAATATGCCGTGATATGATATGAATCTCTGAGCAAACGTTAGTATTGAGAAAAATAAATGAGTCCACGTGATACTCACATCTCAAGTGGGAAAAACGTCTTTCCCAAGTTTTTTCATGTGATATGAAAAGAGATTTCTTTGCACATATTTTCCTTAACAAACATTTAATTTTCGCATAAAGCTGGCTCGGGTATTTCGCTTCCTTGCTCATTCCGAAGTGTACGTTGGTAAACATTTTGTCAAGATGCGATCGATGGACCCCAGATGTTCTGCAATGCCCTCTTTTTCGGGAACGTCCATTCGGTTCCAGTTTGAATACACTATTTTCAAACAAGTCAAATCAGATATTTTTTTCTAAATGTGAAAACAAACAGTTTCTATGGGATTTTGTATGAAATACAGGCAGATGACGTCACAGTTTTTTGGAGTCAAATAGCGTTCTTATTATCAGTTTTTCTGCAATAATAAATTTAAAATCACGTTGAAATGGATATTTTCAAAGACAAGTGACATTATTTTGCGACGTTTTATTTTGTTATCAGTACAAAATAATTTATTCTTGGCTTAGGAAAATACCCAATGAGGTTTTATTTCCATGCCACGAGTGATTGAATAATAAAGAACAACTATTGCCCCGTCATATATAATTTTGTTTGGTAACAGTTTTATTAAATCATTGTAACCCAAGCTGGATGCAAGCCGCTCTAGATCGGTCATTTTGGAAATCTTTGGGAGAGGCCTATGTCCTGCAGTGGATGTTATGCGGCTGAAATGATGATGATGATTGTATTGTAATCCAACATGTAATCTAAACGTTAGCTATATTGTTAATCGTATTTACGTATCACATTGACAATCCAGTTGAACTGAATGACTTTAATCTGTTTTATAACACCGAGCTGTAATGCCAAACAACTAGAGGTTCTATCAAACAGCGGATTATACAATTCAACTGCGATACATATATATCTACCTTGCCATGTGCATCGTTCACCCAACGTAGTGCCGGGTGTCCCCTACCTCGCTTATTGGCCCGTCCACTTCATTACCCTTCCGATCCACATTTCTTGCCATGTGTCCTGTCCACAGCTAATGTCTTTTTATTGTATAAACAGCTTACACCCATATCTAAAACGATTAATGGTACTATTGGAAATGGATAAATAATTTGCTGGTTTATTATAGTGTCAGTTTTTTCAAGCAGCCTGAAGCTAAATGACTGGCAACTAATGATGATACTTGTGACTAATGACTTAACTTGCCATCCGAAGCATGGAGGAGCTCGAGTTATTTTAGCCACTTGCGTAAGGTGATGTGTAGATACTCCCGGACCATCAAACTCCTTTATGCATATAATAATATGTGAGTAAATACAATATGTACTCAAGTGGACATACCCGTATTTCCCAACTGTCCCAACTGAGTGTTGCCAGCATAACGGGTTTACCGCAAAATTCGCAAGTTCAACTCTTCAATGAAGTTTCTTACAACTCCAAAATATACTTGCGAGCATTATTTATTACGCTTTGTTCATTACTCCGAGTTATTCTCATTTCGCATCGTAAATGAAAAGATATTGTACTTGTTGAAATAATGTTCGTGTGTAAAGTTTCTGAAGGAGATACATCAAAAATAATGATATATTACCTATTGAAGGTGCTTAGGAGTTGTTAACAATGTGAGATGGGTATCTAAGTGTAGGAAGATTTCTTTCTTGAGCATTATTAGATATCCTACGTCAAATTCGGGACACTGATTGAGATTATTGGGATCTCAAGAAACTTCTTGTTCTTTTAACTTAGCGTATTCACGATTACATCTTTATAGCGTTGTTAAAGAGATTGCCTTGGCGATAAGGCCGCCTATTGTACATCTGGTTTACATATTTTAAATGTTACTCCTATGTGTTTTGGTGCAATGAAGTGTTCTTACTTACTTACTTACGGATACTTTAATTTTTCGGGGTCCAGTGCTGGCCCTCTTTAATGATAATTTAATAAATTATTTGATAGGAAACGGAGATATAATTTAAAATGTTGTCCTGATCAAGCCCTAGATAACCCTTCAAACTATTTTATGAACTACTATTTTGATTTAAAATGAGATCGTGAAGCTTTCCTTCGCATATTAGCCAAAAGTGGCCGTTTTTCGCAAATGTGCGTAGAGAAGCTTCACGTTCTCATTTTAAATTGTAAATAAAATAGTTTGAAGGTTTAAGATAACTCTTAATCTGGGGTTTAATCAAGCAAAACGTTCTCATTTTAAACCGTAAATAAAAAAGTTTGAAGGGTCTAGCTAGATAATCCTTGATCTAAAGCTCGATCAAGACAACATTTTAAATTATGTCTCCGTTTCCTTTTCTTTTTTAAATGGAGGCACATTTAAAAAAGAAAAATTGAAAAGGAGCACTGGATCCCGAAAAAATCAGGTACCCCTTAATTTGTAACGTCAGCAGTTTGCGCTGCTATCATGGCGGCATGGGCTGTGGGGTCAAAATGCGATCCCAAAAAATCCATACAAAATGCAATGGAAATTTGCTTAGGCTAGATAAAAGAGGGTTTCATCTAGTAACATATACTATTCTATCAAATCACCCTCGTTCTCTCTATTTGTCGTTGATCATGTCCACATTTTGGACAGTTGCGAGCTAAAGCTTCGGATTTGCGTTCATTAGTGAGATTGTGCAGTTTTGCTTCAAACGGTATTATCAACGGTTTATGTTTTAAATCCACTAGTTTTAATACTGATGTGGACGTGTCAGGGCTATCTTATTACTTTTAATTAAAAAAAGATATAAGTATTTTTAACCGTGTTTTTTCCGGCAGAATAGAATAGGGCCACTCCAGGTCTTCCCGTGGATGTGGTAGAAGGATCCCGATTTAGGAATTACAAGCTAAACAAACCTTATAAACATCAAAGAGACTTCTCCAACCCGTCTGGCCAGCGTGGAGAGAGTAGGCCAAAGTCCTCTGGCTACTCTGGCCAAGTATGGCTTTGGTAGTACAGAGGGTCGTGCTCCTGCAGTGGAGACAAAAAGATCTGGTGATGATGATAATGATGATAAGTATTTCGCATTATTATGCATGATAGACTGCCTAGTCTTCTTATCAAAGATTTTCCGGTCATTTTGAAAAACTTTAAAATTGACATAATAATTAATATATAGGGACCAATTACACAGATTGAGCTAGCTCCGTTGTAAGTTTGATACTAACTCAATGATACTATATTATATAACATATACATTTATAGATAAACATTCAAGACCCAGGACATTTTGAAAAGTTCCATTTTCCAACTTGCGATGACCGGGTATCGAACCCGAAACCTCTGGTTGGTGAACTAGCATGGTCACCACTACACCACGGAGATCGTCTTCGAGCTGGCCTGGGAACAAAGAAAATATACATATTTGAAAACACTTATTTATTATTAATGTTTGTAAAGTTATCAATATTTTTATAAAAAGTCGTTTCCGCAGAAGTAAGTCTTAACTAAAATTGTTTCAGTGATTTTCAAGAGCTGTAACCGACTTTCAATGTCGTCTAAACAATATTGTAAAATTTAAATATCAAACAATAAGTCCTATTCAAGAGATATTATTCACTCGCAGGTCAAGTAATTTCGTCTCCAAACAGGCCCTATTCAGTCTCAAAGATATTTATTCCATTGTTGTTCGTGACTTAAAAATTCCACTTCCGAGACATTTATATCAGTCTTTCCAAAGCGATCTCCTTATTCAAATATTTATGTTGAAGGGCAAAAAATAGAAAGCCCTTTTCATAAAACTTGAGGTTCTTATTGGGAGTTTTGTGAGCATTAACTTGCAGGGAAACTGCGTCATTTGATGATTATATAATCTTGTGTAGTACTTTTTCTCTGGTATTTTTAAGCCACTGTATATTTGGATGTAGAAGGTTATTATTTTATCTATCATTTAAATATATAGGGACAAATCACACTGATTGAGTTACCCCCGAAGTGTTCTAGACTTGTCTTAAGGGATACTAACTCAACGTATAACAAATACATAGACAAACATCCAAGACCAGGAAAAATTGGAAAAGGCCATTTTCCAACTTGCCCTGACCGGGGATCGAACCAGGAAACTCTGGGTGGCGGACTAGCATTGTGACCACTCTGCCAAGGAGGACGACAAAATATAGTGACAATAGTCAACATTACACCTAGTTCAGTCAACTGAACTAGACGACTGGACTAGTGGGATCAAAGAAATTCATTCATCCTAACCATGCCCTGCGATCATCATCATCAGAGCATGACCCTCTCTGTAGTACCAAAACCAAACTTGGCCAGAGCAGCCAGAGGACTTTGGCCTACACTCTCCTCGCTGGCCAGACAGGTTGGAGAGGTCTCATTTATGTTTATACATACATACATACATACTATCACGTCTTTATCCCTAATGGGGCAGACAGAGCATTTTGGGCCTTGCGGCTCTATGCAGAGCCTAGGGCCGCAAGACTCGAAAGCCACTTTTAGCGTCATGGTGGGCGAGAAGATGGAAAAGCAATCAATACAGTGACGGGTTGCTAGCCGCATCGCCTGTTAAAATGATTCGCATTTTTGCCTCATTATGTTTATAAGCTTTGTTTAAGTAGCTTTCTACGACATCCACGGGAGGACTTGGAGTGGCTCCATTCTACTCTGCTGGAAACCACACGGCATAATACCTGCCATAGAGTACTATAATATAAATGAAATTGTGGGTTAAATTTGAAGTTAACCGACATTCTGGTAACTCTATACTGTGACCCTCAGCCGTGACCTCGAGAGCCTCCAAAGTTTCCGCTAGACTGCTTGCTTCAAACGTCAAGTGTTCCATTCCAGTCTATACTCAAAATAGATTCAATGAAGTATCCTTAAGCTTCTGAAGACTTACTTGTGAAAATATTATTTAAAAAAACCTATATAATATATTGTGGAATTGAACGAAGATGAATATGAAGTGATAGTGATGTTTTAGACTGTTGCACGTTGTGGAGATGCGGATGTTGAGATGGATGTGTGGTGTAACACGAAGGGACAAGAGCAGGAATAATTATATAAGAGGAACTGTAAAAGTGGCCCCCATTACAAAAAAATTAAGGAGTAATAGGTTGGGCTGGTATGGACATGTTAAGAGAAGAGAGGAAAGCCATGTAACCAGGCAGGTTTTGAAATACATGTCATAGGACATCGAAACAGAAGGAGACCAAAGACACGTGGATGGAGTGTGTAAAGGAGGATGATTAAGAAGGGGGTGACGGACGGGTTGACTGGAGATAGATCAAAGTGGAAGGAACTCACATGCTGTGCCGACCCCACATAAAAAGTGGGACAAGGATAAGGCAGAAGAAGAAGTGTATATTTTTGAAAGGAATTGCACATTTCCGTTCAAAAACATAGATGCTGCCAGATGATGAATAAAAGACAGAGAGGGAGATAGCCTACGTGTCATTGTTTTCAAAATCCTTCGTAGTAATGCAGACGTGTTAAGCTGTTGGTTTCTGTCATTATGTCTCTGAAGTCAGTGTTGGCTACACACAAGAAAAACCATCAAAAACACAATAATTGAACGAGCCACCGAAATCTGGCTGGACTCGGTCTACCTTGTTAGGGATAAAGACGTGATCCTGTAGAAACCACCCGGAAGAATTACTGGCTTCTACCTTTTAATTGAGTAAATATTCTCTCAATCTATCGCAGGTTGACTGGAAGAGATCCCTACATGGGATAAGTCCGTCTTGTATATTTTCTCTTTCGTAAGCTGTCTTTGTATATGTACTTGTTTTGGTACAATAAAGTAATTACAAACAAACAAGAATTGTTCAGAATAAAGCTAAACTCACTTTTTATTAGGCTCGTTTACTTTCCATCCAATTTTTGCATCTGATTTCGTGTTTCTGAAGGCACGCATAAACTGGGTCACGAACTTCATCTAACGTTAGCTCAAACTATACAAGGATTGGTTCTGGTCTACCCTCTGGGTTGCGGAGGTCACTCAGTAGTATAAACCAGTAACCTCATAAAATCACCGCTTACCCGGGGCTCTGAAGCATTATCGCTGAGGATGCAAACGGGAACACGTTCGGATGTTGACAACGCTTTATTTTCCATCGACTAAAATTAAAATTCGAAGCTCTGCTTGAATTCAGGCGTCTGTGTTTTTAAATAGTTTTAATAAACAATGCGTTGCTTCAAACTTAGCATGTTTAATTTAAAATTAATTAAAATCTACAAGCGGCGGTTTAAGAGGAAAGCTTGTTTTTCACTTGTTTACTTTCCGCTCAACTAAGAAACTGTTTGTGATTAATTTCGTAAACAACGAGAAAATTATTTTTTAAGAGGACGGATACGGTTTTGCGGTGCTCCATCTCTTATTACAATAAAGTTTCTTTTTTCTTTTTCCTTTTTGTTTGTAAATCTATTTTAACTAAGACAACTGTAAAAGTTTAAAAACGGGAGTTGTAGATGTGGGGCACAAAGCCGCCAAGTTAAAGTGGGATTGGGCAGGCCACGTATGCCGGATGCACCCAGACAGGTGGTCCAAACTAGTTACAGAATGGATTCCTGCAGATGGTCGTAGGAAACCGGGCAGGTCTAGAAAGCGTTGGAGTGATGACATCAGATGTTTTGAGAAGAATTGGTCGCAGGTCGCACAAAATCGGGATAAGTGGAAGGATATGGGGGAGACCTTTGCCCAGCAGTAGGAAAATAAAGGTTAATAAAAAAAAAAAAACTAAGACTACTGACATTATTTTATAACGTTTTATTCTCTTACTACCTGATGCCTGCGACCTCGTTCGCGTGAACAAAAATGCTCATCAGACAGAACAACTTTTGCTAGGATGGTTAAAAAATAATTCTTAGAGTTTAGCTGACCATTATCCGTCCATTATGGCCAAAACAAGTTTTATTCGAATCCGTGCAGTATTTCCGGAGATTAGCGTGTACAAAGTTACATAATGACATTTTTTTTTAAATTTTACTTTGTTATTATGTTTACGTTTACGTCGCTCCAATTTTTTTGGAAACATATTAAGTGTACAGACACATTTTTTACTGCTTTATTATTTATATAGATATAAGTACTATATATACATATAGTATATAGTTATAAAGCTGAAATGATGATGATGAATGATGATATAAGTACAAAACAATTTTGTTTTGATACTATACCCAGGACTAGCGTCCTGGGTATCTCCCTTTTCTTTCGATGGTACTTAATACGACGTTATTTTTAATTGAGTTACTAAATTATTCAGGCATTTTGCCTCTCTGTCTGAAGTTCTGAACTGACTCTACGACTTCCGAATGGGCCAGGGATGATCGTTGCCAAGTGGAAGTACTACTACCCTCATCATCATCATTTCAGCCGCACAACGTCCACTGCTGGACATCAGTGCCGTAAATAGCCTTTTTTGCGCCCTGTGCGAGGTTCTATAACTGCGCCCTTGTTTTTTTAGATATTATAGGTACCGTAGAGCAATGCTATGTATAGGTCTACTTTATTTCATTCAGGATGATAAAATAAAGCACAAGGAACTTGGTGTTGGTGGACCAATTATCTAATATTTTGGAAGAAAAATCTATTTTTTTAAAGAATTGATGTGGGCAAACAAGCAGATGAGCCATCTGATGTTAAGTGGACCCTTCGCCTATTATACCACCCTCTGTGTCTCACTCACTAAAACTCAATCGCAAGTTCACTAGTTCAAATGCGTTGCCCACCCTGATCTTGAACTTATCAAGAGCAAACCGAAAAAATAATAGTCCTGCCTGATCTGGCCGTTCTTGCGCCCCCCAGAGTCTACGCCCTGTGCCTGGGCACCGGTGGCACCGCCCTATTTACGGCACTGCTGGACATAGGCCTCTCCCAAATATTTCCAAAATGACCGATCTAGAGCGGCTTGCATCCAGCGCCTTCCAGCGACCTACTCTATTCTCTTGCAATACAAAATTACCACTTTAACTTCTTTAATACCTTTCAAATCGACTCAATCCTTAAGGATTATTCAAAATACACTATTCTGTCCTAATCAAATAGAGCATAGACAGACAGACGTAGCAGATCGAGGTCGTTTGAATTTTAATAAGGCGGTGTTTTGCTTGACAACGTTTTCCCGTTTGTTTAGGACTTCGCCTACATTGCAGCTTCTGAGGTTTTGGATATTGGAGATTGGGAACCGTTTTAAATACTAGCTGTAAGCTGTAGACCTCGCGAGTCACTCCGACCCATTGAAGTTTAATGGATAAAAAAGTTGTTGAGACAAAAAGTTGCGTCTTATTCGTGTGTATGTCCCCCGCGGAAAAGTATCGAATAATAATTGTTGAGTATACTAGATCTTTAGTTTATAGCTGCCTTCAAATGTTTATCGATAAATGAAATTTGTGTATTCAGTAACTTTTGAGAAATTCGTCAAAAACATATTTCGCCAGGGAAATGTTTCTCTAGCGGAATTTTGTCTGGAATCCAGAATTCAATTAGTAGAACAATTAATGTATCATAAGAGGCAAATGTTTATGTACAAATGGACTTTATATGTCATAGGCCTCCGAAATTATTCAAAATTCCGCTGGGGAAATGTTTGGCCTTTTGCTAGATCTCCCAAACGGTTAGGAATATGTCCTGATTTTTTTTACACATATTGTTATTAAGTTGTTTATAACATCTGTAACAACAGAATCCAAAAAAACACAACCACTTACGAATAATAAATATAAACATAAAAGTAGGTTTTTTTTTTTTTTTTCCTATCGGCTAATAGACGGCTGGTGAAATCCCTCACGGACATCTGGGAAGGGAGGACCCAGATAGTGCCGGGGTTGCACCGGCTAAAACACCATCCGTCTACTTCACCTTACAATATTCCTCCGACAAGGTTTCTCGGAGACCTTTTTATTACATTTATTTATTTTTAATGTTTATTCTAAGTTTTACAATATTTATTTAAGACTTAATACTATTACGCTTTCTTACTCCTATTTTCTAGTTTACTTCAGTACATATATATTTATATATTTTTAATACAATTTTAAGGACAACTTTACTTTATATAATATTGTATATATGTAAGTTTACCCATAAAAACTATTTGTTTCTTTTAATCACGTCTCTAGAGATATTTTCGCAGTATTCTATAAATATGTTTCTATTTTGTTTATCACTCATTATTTCATATATGTTTTCTTTTTTATCTTTACACCCTATTCTTATTTCTAAATCATTTCTTTGCGCAGAAAATACGGGACTGTCCACTAGAATATGTGCAACGTCTTCCATAATGTCCGGGTCACAAATGCACGATGGATTGTCCTTGCACTTAAATCTATTTAAGTACTCGGAAAACCCACCGTGCCCAGTTAGAATTTGTGTCAGCATACCTGTGGGCTTTATTTTAGTTACTATTCTGTACGCGGCGATGGCATCCGGTAGGAACATTTTTGTTACCCGGGCGGTTTCACCTGACTTGTATCGCCCGTTCCATATGTCTAGCGAGTTCTTTCTAATTTTTTGTCTAACAAATGAGATCGGGCATTGATCATAGTCAGGTTTTTTCTTTAATGTTGTTGCTGCCTGTTTTGCTAGATAATCTGACCGCTCATTTCCAGTCAGGCCAGCGTGGGCTTTAACCCAGAACAAGGACACCACCTTCTTCTGAGTTAGAGCCCTCGCTATGTTTCTCCTGGTCTCTACTGCCAACATGTGGGGTGCGTTTTGGTTTGTGATTGTTTCTAGCGCTGCTCTGGAGTCACTATATATACCAAAGGTTGTTTCCCTACTATTAACTATTTGTTCGGATGCTTTACATATGGCCAGCAACTCCGCCTGGTAGACCGTACAATATGATTTTAAAGCAAGCTTGATGGCTCGGATTTCGGACGTGTGGTTCCAAATGGAACACGCTGCTCCTACCTTACCATCAATCTTGCTTCCATCTGTATAAATACGCACCGCTTGGTTGCTATTATTATCTACTTGTGTCTGGTCCACCAGGCATACGAAGCCCATGGCCACGTGGTCCGCCGGATGTGGGAGCTCTGCAACTCTTATCGGTGCCTCCACCTCAGCATCCGCCAGTGCCGGCCAGGGTGTCCCTTTTTTGACCTTGAACAGGGTAGCTGCCTCTTGTATTCTGAGATCTAGTGGCAACAGACCAGCCAGCAATAACGCCGAGTTGAGGGACACAGTCCGGTAAGACCTGCAGATTTTCTGTGCAAATCCCCTTTGCACCGTATAGAGTTGCTTTTGTACTCCTATTTTACTGGCAGCTTCTGACCAAGCACCCGCCGCGTACAGTATAATTGGCTCTACTACCGCCATATAAATGGTTCTTATTATCTCAGGGTCAAGTCCCCACGTGATTTTAGCAGTTCTTGCTAATTGTTTATAGATGTTGATTGCCTTGTTGCATACCAGATTTACATGTTTATTGAATGTTAATTTTGCGTCTATTGTAAGCCCTAATATTTTGATTTCATTTGACAGGTCAATTCCGGTGCTACCCATGCTGAGGCGCGGTAAGTCAAATTTCAGTTTTCTTGTAATATTCATGGCTTTGGTTTTATGCGCCGCTAAGCGTAACTTATTTTTGACTCCCCACTCCCCAACATAGGTGAGAGCGGCACTGGCCTGCCCTTCTATCTCAATCGCTGAGTTACCTGAGATAATAAGAACCACGTCATCCGCGAACGCTTGACAATAAATTTTTCTACGCTCTAGTTCTTGCAATAACGGATCTAGTAGGAGGTTCCATAGCATTGGTCCCCCTATTGAACCCTGCACACATCCTTTGGTGGTGTTTTTTTCGTAGCTTGCTCCTGCGTACCTGACATTAACTTTTCTTTGGGTAAGATAGCTATCTACTACTCTCCGAACATTTACTGGGCAACCTTTTTCAGCTAGTTGGCACTTTATGGCTGGCCACCATGCACTGTCAAATGCGCCCTCTATATCGAGCGATATCATCACAATTTGTTTTTTCTCATCCAACTTATTGCGAATGTGCTGAATCATGTCGTAAAGGGCGCATTCGGTGCTTTTCTGGGGCATGAAGCCATACTGTTTTGTGCTCAGTTTTGGAAGGATATGCCACTTTATTCTGCGCATTACCATTTTTTCCAGGATCTTCCCAAGAACTTAAAAAAATCAGGACAATATTCCTAACCGTTTGGGAGATCTAGCAAAAGGCCAAACATTTCCCCAGCGGAATTTTGAATAATTTCGGAGGCCTATGACATATAAAGTCCATTTGTACATAAACATCCCAGATGTTGGAGGCAGTTTTAATACATAAATCGACACTTAAACTTTTTCCCTACGTCCCTTAGTTAAGCCACTAGAACCAAAATACCTACTTTCATGTTTATATTTATTATTCGTAAGTGGTTGTGTTTTTTTGGATTCTGTTGTTACAGATGTTATAAACAAATTAATAACAATATGTGTAAAAAAAATCAGGACAATATTCCTAACCGTTTGGGAGATCTAGCAAAAGGCCAAACATTTCCCCAGCGGAATTTTGAATAACTTCGGAGGCCTATGACATATAAAGTTCATTTGTACATAAACATTTGCCTCTTATGATACATTAATTGCTCCACTAATTGAATTCTGGATTCCAGACAAAATTCCGCCAGAGAAACATTTCCCTGCCGGAATATGTTTTTGACAAATTTCTCAAAAATTACTGAATACACAAATTTCATTTATCGATAAACATTTGAAAGCAGCTATAAACTAAAGATCTAGTATACTCAACAACTATTATTCGATACTTTTCCGCGGGGGACATACACACGTCTTATTCAACTTGCCAATTTGAAAAATGTCAACAAAAATATTCTATAAAATTTTCGAACTTTCTCATAAAATTTCAGGTAGGCAAGAGCAACCGGACAGACAGACAAGCTGACAGCCGGAGAAAAAGATAATTATGGCGATGTGAGACGCAAAATTTTTCAATTAGTTGTGTAATTTTCTGTCTAGAATTTGTTCATATCTTTCTGTAAATATTATAATTAAATAAATTACTGAACCTGTCATCTGTGAGCAGACCGGTCGACATGCATTGTTTTACTATTGTGTGTGGTGTTTTGCACAGACAACAGGTTAAGCACTGATATCTCGTGCAAAAACTGCTTTCTGATGTGAAGAACTGTGTTACTTTTGCCCTAAGCTTAAGCCGCTCGCTCGCGTCGCGCTTTTGTTTTGGTCCCAGGAAGCCTCACACCTAACCTACACTCCACAATAAAGTAGTTTTTGTGACAGTGTTACTTTCGCCCTAAGCTTGAGTCGCTCGCTTGCGTCGCGCTTTTGTTTTGGTCCCAGGAAGCCTCACACCTAACCTACACTCCACAATAAAGTAGTTTTTGTGACAGTGTTACTTTCGCCCTAAGCTTGAGTCGCTCGCTCGCGTCGCGCTTTTGTTTTGGTCCCAGGAAGCCTCACACCTAACCTACACTCCACGGTAAAGTAGTTTTTGTGACAGTGTTACTTTCGCCCTAAGCTTGAGTCGCTCGCTCGCGTCGTGCTTTTGTTTTGGTCCCAGGAAGCCTCACACCTAACCTACAATCCACGGTAAAGTAGTTTTTGTGACAGTGTTACTTTCGCCCTAAATTTGAGTCGCTCGCTTAAATTATACTTCTAGAAATTAAATTGATTGTTAGTAAAACATCAGACAAAATAAAATTACGTGCTTTGATAGGACAACGGTTTTTATTGAAAACAAAACATTTTATGTAAATTAAGTTTTGCTTTCTATGGATACCCGTCTGGGTCAGCAGATCGGTGAAATTGTACGAGCGAATAAACATATATAATTTTTAAATAATATAAATGTTTCTTTGTATATTAGTTTTACGGACTGATTCCAGTATATTTTGTTAGAAATTGTATATTTGAATGTGCAAAATAATTTCTAGTTTATCATTATTGTCAAAAAGAAGACGTATCGGAGTTACGACAGGGTCAAAAAAGCATGATTGTAGTAAGTCAGTCTTTTAGCTTATCCAAAAATAATGGACCCATATTTTTCAAATAAAATTCAAAAACAACAATAAAATTAGATAGGCATTCAGTGACGCGTAAAAACTGACAGACTGACAAAATTATAGAACTTTTGTGTAAAAATTCGACTAGGTATTTAGCACTTTTAACAGACGAACGACAGTATGCCGGCTACACCTGTCGCAAACAGTCGCGTGACACATTTCGATCTGTCAAAAACTGTACGCAGGTCGCCGACCACCGCCGACAGGTGTCGCTCGTCTGTAAGAGCCCGATGAGGTCCAGATGAAAATTCGACTTTCTTTATGAATGAAAAATAATAAAAAATCTTATAAAATCTGAGAAGTTCAATTGCCTAGGGTGTTAAAGTATTATTAGCACTTCTCCAAGGATATTTTTAAAAGCCGTTACTGTATTTACGTTTTCGATTAATCACGTTCTAATACAATGTTTTAGGGCGATGATGTCACAAACCCCACTTCGGGGTTTACCTCACCTCCACTAGCGATTTTTTGCCCTAAAACCAAGAGTAAATAAATAAAATACTAAAGAAACATGCATCTGTACCTCTGTAAACTTTTCTTTACAGCAAAAATACTTACCTTTACAAAGTTATGAAATTCGCAAGAATTCTCAAAGTTTACCTGCAAACTGCGTTTCACTTCTTTGTATGATTATGCGCAAAATGCCTGACTGCCGAAGTTGTTGGAGCTCTCTACAAACCCGACAATGATAGAGAGAACACCTGCAACTTTTAATTGCAAAGTTTGATTCAATTTAAGAGAGCATATCTTGCTGGCACAATACGGCGGGCGCGGTGAATGCCTTCGTTAGAACCGTTGAGCAGAGGGCTGTACTGAGAGGTGCGAAGTTTTTTGATGTGTTTATTTTTTTAACCTCCGACCAAAAAGAGAGATGTAATGAGTTTGACGCTAATGTTGGTTTGTCTGTTTGAGGCAACGTAGCTCTTGAACGGATGGATCAATTTCGATGCGGTCTTTTTACGTGAAAGAATGTTTCTGATTAAATTTTAAAGAGAATATAAAAAGTAAATACAATGTCCTTTTTACTTAAGTACAAATAATTTAAGGAGTGATTCAGTCCATCATTTCGAACAACTATTCCCAATAAATGTAAAACGAAATACGAAAAAAAATATTCACTTTCGATAGTAATGATATCACGTGACTACTTCGATTTGTATGAAAACCTAATTTTTTTTTACGTATTTCGATATACATTCATTGGGAAAAGTTGTTCAAAATGATGGACTGAACCACCCCTTAAAATATTTGTACTTAATTAAAAAGGACATTATATAGTGATTGTTTTGTGTAAGTTAAATAATGTATCTAATTGAGTTTGGTAACATTGTGAATAAGACCAGTGAGTTGACCTAAGCATACAGCCAAGATCTTGGGACTGGAACACACTGAAACCAAAAGGCACAGTAAAATTTGGGCTATTGCAGTAATGCGCTTACAGCCACAAGTTACCTGTACCGTTTTTACTTTTTTAGGCCAAGCGCGATGCGGAACGGTCTCTTAAATAAAAAAAATTGACGAAACATATAGAGGATATTTCTCTTTTTAAATTTTTTAATGAAGCATGTTGCGAATGTGTACCATTGTAGGTATTTTCACTGAATAATAAAGTAAAATATCTAAATTAACCTTTTATACAATAAAAATACTCCTTCGATATTTGAAACCTTATCGATAAAATAGAGCTGTACCATCTAACCTGTGAAACTATTGAATTAATATCTCTGTACGCTCATTCGGCTCAGAAACACGTCGAAATCCTCAGAGCAGTGAGGCATATCGATTGGAATACATTCTGAAATCTAGTTCAGGTTTACCATAACATGTCTTCATTTGTGAATACAGGCTGAATGTGAGCCTCTGAGGTTATTTGAAGAATATGATATTGCTTTTTAAAGTATTTATTATTTATTTCGACATTCTCGTACACAACTGGCGGATGAGAGATGAAAGAAAATTGATACTCCACCGACAGAATTAGATTTTTTAGATCATGTTGATGATTTATTTCGAGCCATCATGTCTCCCATAGCTGAGTTAAGGACTCCTATCCTCTTCTGCAACGTCTAGCCTATTTGTAGTTTTTCCACTGACCCCTGCCTATAGAGGTACACCCATCGAATTTTAGCGAGGCTTCGCCATGGAATTAGCGTAAGTATTGAATATGTAGTGATCTCAATCACTTAGTTTAATTTAGATTTTTCCAAAATCGTTATTTACATAAGTTCCTATTTACAAATGTTCATATTTACAAAAAAGTTCCTATAATATTTACAAAACAAATCTTAACTTTTATTTACATTATTTAATTTACAACTTTTATTTATATTATTTCGACTGATAACATCTAGTCATTTACATAGTATTATATAATTTACGTTCTGTATTCAATCAATATACGTTTACATGCTCACTGGTAACATAAGTACAACTTAGACTAATAAATTATATAATAAACTACTTATATATTATAAACTAAAATAAGAAGGTTTAAGAGTTGTTATTTAAATTAAAGAAGCGTATTGTCGGGGAGCAACCAGACAAACTGATAAGCTCCGTATTATGATTTTTGGTTTACTGCAACACAGAGTGCAACCGGTTTGATAGCTGGCCGGCCTGCCTTGTTAGCCGCACCGCTCCTGCGCCCGCGCAGGACCCGCGTTCGCCTTGCACGTCCAAGCGCCCGAGTAGGCACAGCGAACGCCAGTCTAAAAATAGCTTTCGCCGCGGAACGCATGCCGTTTGATTTTTGCTCCTCGATCGTGCGCGCTAGTTAAGTAAATACGTGTATCATTTGCCTTGAGCTTTCCCTATCCTCTTTCGCCTGACTGCTCTGCACCTTCTGCATTAAGTAAGCATTGCCTTATCGCTTCATTGGTGACCCCAACTCAAACACAATGCCGCAGTCAGATAGTGATAGCGAGAACAAAGGAACCGGAGAGCGATTGCAGCTAAATCGCGTAGGCGTGAGGGTACCGCCTTTCTACCCATCGAAACCCAAGCTGTGGTTTGCGTCGCTGGAGAGTCAATTCGTCCTGGCTGGGGTCACGTCAGACGCCACAAAATACCACTACGCAGTCTCGCACTTAGAACCCCAGTATGTGGAGATCGTGGAGGACGTCGTCGAGGGGCCAGCTGCGTCAAACAAGTACGAGCTACTGAAGTCGGAGCTCGTCAAAAGGCTGTCTGCGTCACGAGAGAAACAAGTCCAGCAGTTACTTCATCACGAAGAATTAGGTGACCGAAAACCATCACAGTTTCTTCGGCGGTTACGAGGCTTAGCTGGTGCCGAAGTGCCAGACGATCTACTCAGAACCCTCTGGGCCAGTCGTCTTCCCAAAAGTGTGCAGCCCATCATCGCGTCACAGGCCAAGATGAAGCTGGATGAAGTCGCTGAGCTTGCTGACCAGGTTCTGGATGCCGTATCACCCAATGTGCAGGTAGCAGCAGTTTCGGCAAGTACCTCCAATGGATTTAGCGAGATTGCTGCGTTGACACGGCAAGTCGAAGCGTTAGCGGAAAAGGTCGATCGTATGTCGCGGTCAAAGTCAAGAACCGGACATTCTTCAAATCGCCGAGGTCGCTCATCGTCGTCGACAAGATCACACTCGAATTACAGAAGGCATCCGATTTGTTGGTTTCATTATAAGTTCGCGGACAAAGCAAATAGGTGTGTGAAACCCTGTGACTATTCGGGAAACGCGACAGGCAGTCGCTAATGGCGGCCGACGACTGCCCAAGTGCCGGTCGCTTATTTGTTACGGATAGACAATCTAAATTACAATTTTTAGTAGATACGGGTAGCGATTTGTGTGTTTTTCCTCGAAAATATTTAAAAGAATGTCGTGCGAAAACAAATTTTGAATTATGTGCCGCTAACGGTTCGGTCATAAATACATATGGTTTTTATCATTTAGTTTTAAACCTGGGGCTACGCCGTGAGTTTCCTTGGCATTTTATTGTCGCAGACGTTACGAGGGCGATAATAGGCGTGGATTTTTTATCACACTACAATTTAATAGTAGATGTCAGAAATCAACGCCTCATAGACAACAAAACTATGCTTACGTCCGCGGCTTCGCTCGCGTTTAGTAATGAAAGCATTTCTTCGGTGAAGGTGGTTTCTGGTACCTCTGTGTATCACGATATACTTGCTCAATATCCCGAAATCACTCGCCCACACGGAATACATCGCACACTACACCACAACACCATACATCATATCCGCACCACACCTGGGCCACCGGTCTCTTGCACACCACGCAGGCTAGCGCCTGATAAACTCAAGATAGCGAAGTCAGAGTTCGAAGCGATGTTACAGAATGGTACCTGCCGGCCTTCGGAATCAGCATGGGCTTCACCCCTTCACCTCGCACCCAAGAAGGACAACGGGTGGCGTCCTTGTGGGGATTACCGCATGCTGAACGCCCGAACAATACCCGACAGATATCCCATCAAGCACATCCACGACTTTTCTCATTGTTTATCAGGCTGCACTGTCTTCTCCACTATCGATTTGGTGAAGGCCTATAACCAGATCCCTACTCATCCTGATGACATCGCGAAAACCGCGATTACAACGCCGTTCGGACTTTACGAATTTCCGTTCATGACGTTTGGACTTCGTAATGCCGGACAGACGTTCCAGCGTTTCGTCGATGAGATGCTACGGGGCCTGGATTTTACCTATGCTTATTTGGACGATTTTTTAGTATTTTCCAAAGACCAGAAGACCCACGAAGAGCACCTGCGTCTACTGTTCGACCGCTTGAAACAGTTTGGTATGGTCGTCAACACGGCTAAATGTGTATTCGGCGCTTCTCAGGTTACTTTCTTGGGCTATCTAATTTCAAGCAAAGGTACCACACCCCTGCCAACGAAGGTCGAGGCTATTAAGAACTTTCCCACCCCAAAGACGGTGAAAGAACTCCGCAGATTCTTGGGTATGGTAAATTTTTATCGTAGGTTCATCTCAGGCGCAGCTGAACAACAGGCTCCGCTGAATGCGCTACTCACAGGATCGGTGAAAGGTTCGCACCCGGTCCATATTACAGGTAAGTCACTCGAGGCCTTTGAATCCTGCAAAGAAGGTCTGTGTCAGGCCGCCTTGCTGGCTCACCCTAATTGTGCTTCGAGGTTAGCGCTCGTCACTGATGCGTCTGACAGGGCTATTGGCTCGGTGTTACAGCAAAAGAGTGGTAGTGATGAGTCCTGGGAACCTTTAGCATTTTTCTCTCGTGGGTTGAGTCCTTCTCAACAGAAGTACTCACCCTACGATCGAGAGCTGCTCGCTATTTACGAGAGTATAAAATATTTTAGGCACATGCTCGAAGCCCGGGACTTCACAGTCTACACCGACCACAAGCCGCTGACCTTCGCTTTTCACAATCGGAAGGAAAACTGCTCGCCAAGACAGTTCCGGCACCTGGACCTGATCGCGCAGTTCACCACCGACATACGCCACATATCTGGCAAGGACAATGTGGTAGCTGACACACTCTCGCGAGTTGAGGAGATTACCCAGCCAATTGATCCAGAACAGCTGGCTGTCGCTCAGCAAGCTGATCCAGAGCTGAGACAACTGACAGAAGGTATGACGTCATTGAGTCTTAAAAAAATCCAAGTTCCAGGCACCAAAACGGAACTGTTTTGTGACGTTAGTATGGGTGTGAGAAGACCATTTATTCCCAGGATGCTACGCAAAAGGGTGTTCGAGAGTCTACACTGTCTCAGCCACCCTGGGGCAAATGCAACTGTCAAGATGGTCTCCGAGAGATATGTATGGCCTGGAGTAAGAAGGGACTGCAGGAATTGGACGCGGGCATGCATAGCGTGTCAGAAGTCCAAAGTCACGCGACATACAAGTGCTCCACTTGCCAACTTCAAACTTCTTGCATCCCGTTTTAAATTTATCCATATCGACTTGATAGGGCCCCTGCCTTCATCCCAGGGTTATAGGTATTGTCTTACCGCCATCGACCGCTTTACGCGTTGGCCTGAGGCAATACCACTAGAGGATATTACGGCCGAGGCGGTAGCAAGAGCACTTCTCAGTGGCTGGATTTCTCGGTTCGGTTGTCCTGCCGACATCGTGACAGACCGTGGCAGGCAGTTTGAATCGGCGCCGTTTCGAAATCTTTCACGGATCGCCGGATTCACGCATCGCCGAACCACCGCTTATCATCCAGCCTGCAATGGTCTCGTGGAAAGATTCCATCGGCAACTAAAATCTGCCATAATCTGCCACGGTGATGGAAATTGGGTTGAGTCCCTTCCGCTAGTGTTGTTGGGTGTCCGCAGTGCATTTAAGGAGGACCTGCAGACTACCTCTGCCGAATTGGTGTACGGCGAACCTCTGCGCCTGCCAGGTGAATTTTTTGACTCAGAGCCTGACTGTCCCCTAGACTTGACTGAGTTCACGTCAAGACTTCGGAGCATAGTACAGAGCCTGAAACCTTCACCTGGCTCCCGTCATGGTGGAAAACGTCCAACATTCGTTTTCAGGGAGTTAACCACTTGTACTCACGTGTTCCTGCGTGATTGCACTGTTGGTGGTACCTTGAAGCCCGCATATACTGGACCGTACGAAGTTCTACAACGTGACGACAAAGTTTTCACTATTATGGTAAATGGTAAAAAAGTCACGGTATCGATAGACAGGGTGAAGCCAGCCTACATACTAAGTGACCCAGACACCACGCCATACACACATACCTCACAAAATCATCAACAACACGATAAACACAACACAAGTACACACGTGACACAATCGGGAAATCAGAGCTCACCAGATCGCGAAAAAAGTGCTTTCAGAACTAGATCGGGACGCAAAGTTAGATTTCCTGACTATTATCGCCCTTGACGGTCTCAAGGGGGGGCTGATGTAGTGATCTCAATCACTTAGTTTAATTTAGATTTTTCCAAAATCGTTATTTACATAAGTTCCTATTTACAAATGTTCATATTTACAAAAAAGTTCCTATAATATTTACAAAACAAATCTTAACTTTTATTTACATTATTTAATTTATAACTTTTATTTATATTATTTCGACTGATAACATCTAGTCATTTACATAGTATTATATAATTTACGTTCTGTATTCAATCAATATACGTTTACATGCTCACTGGTAACATAAGTACAACTTAGACTAATAAATTATATAATAAACTACTTATATATTATAAACTAAAATAAGAAGGTTTAAGAGTTGTTATTTAAATTAAAGAAGCGTATTGTCGGGGAGCAACCAGACAAACTGATAAGCTCCGTATTATGATTTTTGGTTTACTGCAACACAGAGTGCAACCGGTTTGATAGCTGGCCGGCCTGCCTTGTTAGCCGCACCGCTCCTGCGCCCGCGCAGGACCCGCGTTCGCCTTGCACGTCCAAGCGCCCGAGTAGGCACAGCGAACGCCAGTCTAAAAATAGCTTTCGCCGCGGAACGCATGCCGTTTGATTTTTGCTCCTCGATCGTGCGCGCTAGTTAAGTAAATACGTGTATCATTTGCCTTGAGCTTTCCCTATCCTCTTTCGCCTGACTGCTCTGCACCTTCTGCATTAAGTAAGCATTGCCTTATCGCTTCAAATACATACAGAACAGAAACTCCTGCGCAATATGCGTCCCCGTTCCCCGTCTCGAACACACACACATTGACGTGTGCATGGATGTATAGTTTCGTTTGTAGTAGAAGGCATAAATGATACTCCGCTTCTATAAAGTGCCATACTTGTGGCATTGCAATGTGCCATGAGCTTCTTGAAATGACAAAGAGTTAATATCTGAAAAGGAAGATGATTCGGTGTTCGGAAGGCACGTGTAAACTGTGTGTCCCGAACGTCACCTAGCGTTTGCTCAAACCTATCCAAGGATTAGTTCTGATTTACCGTTGGGGTGTGGAGGTCAAACGGCAGTTGCTCTGTGTAGAAACCTGCAACCTCGTCAAATCATGCTCTGAAGCATAACCGCTGAATATATAACCGGGAATACGCTCAAATGATGATGATGATCAAGAGTTGCAAGTTAGTAAGGCTTTGAAATCTTCAAGATAACAGTGGCTCCACGAATTCCAGTAACTTGATTTTGCGAGTTTCTCAACTTTATGCATATGGGCGTTCGCTGCTCGCAACTTCGTGACCAGGTAACTAGTCTGCACTTGGTAACCAGGTAACTCCGGTAAACAACATTACATTAGCGCTTGTTGGTAGGAAGGTCTGTTCGAAGTAGTTTAGTTAAATAACTCAAAGACCTAGGTACAGGTATGTAAAAAGCCTTTTATTTACAGCGTTTTGGTCTAAGAGGTCTAACAGCCAAGCGACAGTATGTCGGGGACTCTGGTCGGCGACGGTCTCGCGAAATTTTACGAACTGTCGGTCGACGGTTGCCATCTATCGCGGGCATACCGTCGCTCGCCTGTTATAGCCTTTTTTTACGGTGGAAAGATCCCTATTACGGATACCCATCAGCCTGCGGGGGAGGCTGTCGGGTTATGTGGGACTCCACGCCAGAGTACGTGCCTACCTACTAAAAAACCTCCGGAGTTCCACCTTAACCGCCTTTGCCAACACGGGAAAGGAAATAACCGCGAACCCCGGCGCGGCTGGCCGCCGAAGCGGCCCCTCCTCGGGGGCCTCTGAGCGCCCCCCAACTCACCAAGTCGGCGCGTCCGGAACTCACAGACGCGCCGTACCTCCTCGGGCCAGATAAACCGGCTCCCAGACACTCCCTCCCCCCCGCGACCGATCGCCAACCACAGCCACGGCGGTGTGGCCCCGCCTGAAGAGCCGGGAGAGCAATGAAACATTCCCCTCCTGGCAGCCCCACCCCGGGGGGGGGGGGGGGGGGAGAACTTCCCACTCCCCCGCCGCCCCATTGGGCGCATCCCAGCAGGCTCAAGGCCGAAGCCGAGACCGCGGGAGCGCCCCTCCCCGGGTGGGGGGAGATCTTCTCACTCCCCCGCCGCCCCAATGTGGGCGTTCACTGCTGGCGCAAACCGCAGGAGCGCCCCCTCGCGGGTTCCTCTTGGCTTCCCCGTGGCTCCACGCTACCACGGGTACTCAGCCCCCCCGGTACGACAATCCGGGAACCCATTGGGGGGGTCGCATGTTAGCCTAACCTAACATGGTCAAGTAGCTACATCCTTCGTGGTCGCAGTCACATTCTACCAAGGATGTATCTCCTATTTGACGACTCTATGGCCAAGTGGTCATCATGCCAGGCTGTCACATCTGAGGTTACGGGTTCGATCCTCGGTAAGGTCAAGTTGGAAAATTATCTTTCTCAGCTTGACCTGGGTTGGATGTTTATCTATATATGTATTTGATAAAATATAGTATCGTTGAGTTAGTATCTCATAACAAAAGTATTTACTTTGGGGCTAACTTAATCTGCGTAATTTGACCATGTTTATTTATTATACCTAAAACACGCGTTCAAAGGGCGATATTTTATACACCAGTACTACATGTAGTTAGCTCTAGATCGTAGCTTCAAAGCCCTCTCTACATTAACACAATTCGGTGAGTTAGTAAGTTTACCATACGGCTTTGCCTCACGTCTGCAAACAGGTACCTAACTCACCCCTAACAGTTTTGAGCAGTTACAGGGTTCATTATTTCATCCAAAACTGTAGCTTGAATGTTATAAATAGAAAGCGGTTCCCACGGAAACTGAAATGGCTATGTAACTCTATATGTATTTACAGGCTTGTATTTAGTTTCACCTATCCCGTTGTCTGTCTGTCTGTAATCAAATCTTGCAAGTTAGATTTGACCCACTTTTCGGTTTCCAATTGAGTTTACATTTAGCACGCGTAAGTATATCGCCTGACATTGCAATATTATGATGAGGAGCTGATAATTATGATGGCACTGGAGGGTGGCCATAGTAACTTTGAGGTGAAACGACGCAACCCCATTGAGATTGGGCTCGTATGATTCGTCTTGAGGAGCATTTTAAAAGTTTAAGTTCTTCTTCTTATCGTGTGTGTTAGTGACTAACACTAGTGTCAGAGTTTTTCAACCGCCTTAAAGGCCTCTGACATGGTTTTAGGTAACGACCAATGTCAAAGACAGTGATCGGGACCGACGGCTTAACGTGCCCTCCGAAGCACGGATCATCTTACTTATCAGACAATCAGGTGATCAGCCTACAATGTCCTAACCAAACTAGGACAACAACACACAGTCGTTGCCCCCGCCGGGAATCGAACCCGCGACCTCCGGGTATGAGCCGAACGCTCTAACCACTACACCACAGAGGCAGTTAGTTTAAGTTCATTGTTTTAGATAAAAGCTCGTTTAAAAAAATAAAATTTGCGTATCGCAAAAAGTCACATTAGCTAGTTGGTCTATTTGAACGAGAGCCTCAAACGTAGGTATTAAAATATAAATAAATATATAGAGACAGATCACACAGACTTAGCTATAGGATACTAACTGAACAATACTATATTTTATAACAAATGCATATAGAGATAAACAAATGCTCAAGACCCAGGTCAATTTGAAATAGACCACCTACTTGCCCTGGATGAGAATCGAACCCAGAACCTTCAGAGTGGCGGCGCCAAGGAGCCAAGAATCTAAGCCTACTCTTTATTATACGTTTATGTTTATTTTCTTATGTGCTCTTAAGCTTCATACCGCATCAATTTTTCTACGCTCCCTCAACTTTTCAGCAGCAGAAGTTAAATTGATCATTCAAACCTTGCATAATAGCCACTAGAACCACGCCGAGCACCTTCAGACCTCGAACGAACCAATAAGATCCTTATTCTTTAAGTTACTTCTTCACATTGACCAAGTAGTTAGGTTAGAAGAACAGCGAGTAAAGTAAAATTGGTATCAGAGTGTAAATCAAAGGAGTACGAGATTTTAAAGTGACACCCATTTTTAGTGTTGACATTGGCAAGTGCTCAACACTAGTGTTAATTTTTTAAACACACAGGAAAAACAAAAAATGTTGTCCTGTAATTACTTTTGGCATACCTTAGGATCTCCAAGTGACCAATTGGAAATAACCTGCGTTCTAGACATCTCATCGGCATAGACTTTCTATTCAGGTCGTCTGACTATTTAGTAGGTGAATCTAACAGTAAATATTTTTTTTAACTATAATAAAATAATTCGTTGGACAGTGTTAGTGACTTTAGAACACTTGGATGAACACCGAGTATAACCCTCTTCCTAGCCCTTGATTTTTTGGTATCTATCACTTCTTACTTCCCTAGACAACACTTTTCTACAATTTGGCCCTGAATATCTGGATCCATTATGCGTGGTGAGCTGGCGCCGAAAACTACTCGCCTAATCGACTCTAATAGCATGGGACTCGCTCGCTAAATGTGGACTCCGTCTATGTTTCGTTTCCGTGAATAGCTTGGGTGCGAAGCTGCCACTGTCTACGATCCTCTGAATAGTCTTTGACGTTATTTTTGAATGAGCTGCAAACTGTGTCAGTAGAACTGGTGGAATTAAGTGAGGATCTGTTGCATCAATATGTAGTATAAAACAAAGTCGGTTTTTAAAGTAGTATAAAACAAAGTTTCTGTTCTTCTCTATGTTTGTCTACTTGTATGTTTAGATGTTTGAAATGCACGCCAATAGATAGTGTTTTAAGGGGGTATATACGGATAATAAATAACCTTGCAAAGTTAGGCGGGCCGAGACGGATTTATAGGTAAATAATATATATGTAAATAGCAATATATAATCAGCCTCTTCATGTTGGCTTTGGCCCCATGAACGCCTCAAAGGACCACTCCCCATGTGATGGACCCGTGGCTGAAAAGCGTACCAACATATATAATAGTATAAAATGTTAATACATTTTCAAAACTAAAAACCGACATTACATCCAAACTACAAAACCGATTTTGATAAAATTTATATGAGACCTCCTGACAAGTAAACCCTTTCAAAGAATTTTCCAAATAGGTCTAGGTAAATATAGGACTTGTAATAATCGGTGAAAAAGCATAAAAAAAAAGATCGCGACTTATTAAAAACCTCCTATTTGGAAGTTGGTTAAAAAAATAGAGTGATATAATCTACTTTAAACACTAAGTAAGTATACCAATAACAGACTAGCTGTACCCGCGGGCTTCGCTCCACGTGGGAATTTCGGGATAAATAGTATATAGTATATAGTAGAATAGTCTTATGTTCTTCCCCGAGTCTCAAACTATATTCATACCAAATTTCATCCAAATCGGTTCAGTACTTTAAGAGTGAAGAGGTAACAAACAAACAAATATACGAACTCACTTTCGCATGTATAATATTATAGTAGGATATATTTCGTAGATAGTTAGGATATATTATTTCTTTTAACATTTTATGTTTCAAGTCGATACATATTAAGTATAAATAATCATCGAATAACTTTACTTTATGAATTCCCGATATATCTTTCCACTTTATACCGACTTAAAGTCTATCCGTGCAATTAACTCGCTTGGGTTGGTATTTATTTGTATGGAAACAATTTAATTATTACAAGTTTATGTTGCTGAATGTCGTACTGGATAGATTTTTACCAATTTTATTCATCTATGTATGAATCGAGCAAACAAGACCACCCAATCCTTAATACTTTAGCAGTTGGCAGATTCAGATGTAAACTTATGTATTACCTACATACACACATGTTTGTATTGTGTCCTGCATTGTACTTGTATTTTATTTCAGAGACATTTAAAAAAATAACTTTACATGCTTCAAAATTATTTATATTATTAATAATATGAATAATCAAATATGAATTTGAAACAGTAAATTATTTATTTGTGTTACATTTTCCTTTTTTGTGTCCAATGAAGAGTTATCTATCTTACATGCTTAAAAATATCTTTGCAATAAAACACAAGTGAAATATTTTTTCAAAACTAAAACCGACTTCCCCTTAAACTACACAACCGATTTTTATAAAATTTCTATGTGACCACTTAACAAGTAGCCAAGTAGCTTAACAAGCCCTTTTAAACAAAAAAAAAAGAATTTTCAAATCAGTCCAGGTGTCTACGAATAAATAGGTGAACAACAACAAAAATATCGCGACGAATAACCATGAAGTTACAGGGTAAAATAACCACTTTTTTAGAAGTTGGTTAATGATTAAACGTCACCAGTTGTTTACAGCACGTTTGAGCACTTGCGCGACAAACGTAATTTACACAACAATGTCCAGACTTAATCTAGGACTACAATGTGTGTTCATAGCGTCTGTTTTCAAATGCTGGGATTCCTTTGTATAATTCATTCGAAAAACAAAGGAACAGAGGTTGGAGTGCAGATTTATGTTGGCACTGGCAATCGAAGCAAAAGTTTTGCGTTTTTTTAAAGGTAAGTAGATCTATCCTTTTACACAGCCGCAGGCTGGTTCCCAACGGATAGACGTAGAAAGGCAGACCGAAGATGAGATGGGCAGACGACTTCAAAGCATTCGAACAGGATTAGAAAGTAAGACCAGGGACAGAGAGTTATGGCAGGAAAGAGGGAAGGCCTTTGTACAGCAGTGGCACATGAACGGCTAATAAAATACACTCGAAACGAACACACAAAACGAATTTACCAAATCGATAAAATTGAAAATAATTATCATTGTGGACCAATCGCAACAAATTGATAACCTCTTCCTTTATGGAAGTCGGTTGAAAACGAAAAGCAAACTTAGCCTTGCAAAAGCTTTCTCGTCTGACGTTTCCTCCCGCACATAGCATGTGAAATAAAAATCCCAAAATCCCACACAAAGCAATACCGCTAATTTAAAATGAAAGGCTGCGTTCCTCGCAAGCAGATTTAGCTGAAAACGTATTTACATTACGTTCCACAGTCTAATGTATTACAGTTTCCAAACCTTTGTTCTGCTCGCTTACAGTCAGCGTTATATTTGCAAACCAACTCGATCGCTTCTCCGCTGCTCAACTATACTCATTTAACCAGAATACGGGTCTGTGGTTTCATAATACAGAATAGGGTATTTGATTGACATTGAATTTAAAACACCTATTACTTTGATAGGTATATAATAAGGTAATACTTCCATGCTGGTCTGAAAGAAAAGAAAAAACATAGAATGTACCAGCTGATTCTCTGCCCAGGCACATCGTAAGAGTCGATCGAGGGGATGTGCAAAAAATCAAATCATGTCAATAGGCGATGCGGCTAGCAACCCATCACTATTTTGATTCCTTCATCCACCTTCTTGCGTACATCAAGCTAAAAGTGGCCTTTGAGTCTTGCAGCCCTGAGCTCTATCTGCTTACAACCGCAAGACTCAAAATACTCTGCCTGCCCCATTAGGGATAAAAACGTGATATTATGTATGTATGTATGATAATAAGATAGATATAAGGAGACAATATGTTTGAACGGGACCTCTGGGTGGTGGACTAGCATGGTGACCACTACGCCACGGAGGTCGTCTTTTGTTTCTGTCAATTTAATTTAGGAGAATAACGCTTTATATCAAGATCTTCCATTGGTTTCGGTGGGAGCGCCACATAACATCAACTTTTCCAAAGATCCTCTACATGTTGGATCTGTAAGGTATCTAAATTTATTTGACGTGCTTGGTAAGTTTTCCAAACTACGGAGAAGTTTAAGATTTTTTTATGCCACTTGTGGTCCAAGTGCGGACCACGCCTGTGGTAACTTAACTTGAGAAAGTTCTAGTCTCACTGGCCTCACAATGTTGTAATATCGATAGTAAATTTAGTTATCGATAGTTTTATATACAAATAGTAGTTACAGTATCGACACTATCGATATTATGGATAGTATCTAAATTCAATAGTATCGATACTATCATGTATAAGTCTTACTATACACACAAATTAACCACGTGCAAAATAGACAGAGCTTTGAACCATTAATACCTAAAGATTCTTATCTAAAGTAGATAGTCATCAAATATTTGAAGAGACAACACGTATGAACTCTGTGGTTTGTTTTTTGTATGTCGTGGTCAAAACTGGTCACATATTTCGTCAAGCTGTCTAAATTTATTAGACAGGGTTTGATAAACTTTCCGAAGTACGGAAAAGCTTAAGAATTTTTTATGCCACTTGTGGTCCAATTGGCGACCACGCCTGTGGTGGCTTAACTTGCGAAAGCGCTAGTAATACGGGCCTCACAATGTTGTAATATCGGTAGTAAATTTAGCTATAGATAGTTTTATATACAAATAGTAGTTATAGTATCGACACTATCGATACTATGAATAGTATCTAAATAAATAATATCGATACTATCGATAGACCTACTGATATTGTGAAATTCTGACCGTTTTTCGAGGTCAACTATCGATAGTAATGCAACGCTAGTCAAAACTGGTCTCATATTTCGTTAAGGTGTCTAAATTTATTTAACGTGGCTTGATAAGCTTTCCGAAGTACGGAGAAGCTTAAGATTTTTTATACCACTTAAGTGTGGACCACGCCCCTAGTAACTTAACTTGTAAAAGTGCTAGTAATACGGGCCTTACAATGTTGTCATAATTGTAATACACAACATAGATAAACCACTTACGATCCTCGGGAGCCAGTTTAGGGCGTTTAATAAATTTAAAGCGAACTCCACCGCTCAAGTTTATATTAGTTGTAACGCTCAACTTCGGTGCTGTGCAACGCTTGCTCTACCTGTGTATAAGTCTATACACATTTTAACACTTACGAAATATTCAGAGCTTTAAGCCATTATATAAAGATTACTGTCCTATCCAAATTAGGTAGTCATCAAATATTTAAAGATACGGCACGTATGAAATGTGTTGGTTTTTATTTTTGTAGGTAGTGGTAAAAACTGGTCTTATATTTTGTCAGAGTCTAAATTTGTTTGAAATGGCTTAATAAGTTTTCCAAAGTACGGAGAAGCTTGAGATTCTTTTTATGCCACTTAAGGGTGGACCCTAGTGACTAAAGTTGAGAAAGCACTAGTATCATTGGCCTCACAATGTTGCCATAGAACATAATACACAACATAGATAAACCACTTACGATCCTCGGGAGCCAGTTTAGGACGTTCAATAAATTAAAAGCGAACTCCACCGCTCAAGTTTATATTAGTTGTAACGCTAAACTTCGGTGCTGTGCAACGCTCGCTCTACCTGTGTGTAAGGCTATACACACATATTAATTACGTTTTTAACACTTGCGAAGTAGACAGAGCTTAGAGCCATTAATACCTAAAGATTACTGTCTTATTTAAAGTAGGTAGTCGTCAAATATTTGAAGAGAGCACGTACGAACTCCTGTGGTTTGTGTTTTTGTATGTAGTGGTCGAAATTGATCTCATATTTCGGCAAAGTGTCTTAATTAATTTGACATGGCTTGATAAGCTTTCCGAAGTATGGAGAAGTTTGAGATTCTTTTATGCCACTTAAGTGTGGACTACGCCCCTGGTAACTTAACTTGCGAAAGCGCTAGTTATACGGGCCTCACAATGTTGTCATACAATGTAATACACAACATAGATAAACCACTTACGATCCTCGGGAGCCAGTTTAGGGCGTTCAAAAAATTAAAAGCGAACTCCACCGCTCAAGTTTATATTAGTTGTAACGCTCAACTTCGGTGCTGTGCAACGCCCGCTCTACCTGTGTATAAGTCTATGGTTTAGCTGTACTACTACTTAGTTATACAGGATAAATAAAGCTAAACGTTTTAATAAGTAGTGACTCTGTGAGCTGTATAGACTTCGAGTTTAGCTGTCTTTGCATTACACCCCTTACCAGTTAAAGTTTAAAGGAAAATAAGTTTATTTGCCATGAAAATTAAAAAAAAACCCGTTAAAACTATGTAGTGATGAGTAGCGGAACTATATATTCCATTTAATATCCTTAACGCTATCTATTATTTTCCAGGCAAATTAAAAAAACATGACTTTAAAGCGTTAATCCCCAATTAAAAGGGCTGAACCGATTTTCATCAAACATAGGTAAGAACCACTGTAAAGGTACTTGCTTTCATGTAAAAAATACCCGCATTAAAATCCCCTGCATCACCCCACGACCTCCCGATCACAAGGCGAAAGCCATGACCACTAGACCACGGAGGCAGTCATGTATAATTGGTAGTACCTGGCCGACCGAGCTTTGCTCGGTTACATCTCAAGCATTAACTACATTTTTTAAACTTGTCTAAAAACAATACAAAATAAAAAATTATATAAACATGAACATAAAAAGAAACAAAAGTAAGTGACCGAGTGGGATTCGAACCCATAATACTCTATCTAGCGGTCCGCATATTCTGCGTGGAAAGAAAAACGCATAAAAACTCGAAAACACGCGTTTTCCCAATCATAAGACTAATCTAGATCAATTGTTTACCCTCGAAAACCCCCGTATACCAAATTTCAGCGAAATCGTTAGAACCGTTTCCGAGATCACAGAAATTAATAAATAAATATACAAGAATTGCTCGTTTAAAGGTATAAGATATGAAGTGTAAGTGTATGAAATGAAAATGAAAATATTTGGCACACCAGCCGAGCCACTTTTTCATGGCAGCTTTAAACTATACATCACGCAGCTGACACGTCTGGCCTAAATAAATACTGAACAAATTGACTTTTAGGCACTAGAAAAATAGCCTAGGTTTAGACTGACTGTTAACAATTAATCTTAGTCAGACAAAAGAAAAGTTATACATTTAAGTTCATTTGAGTGACTCTATTGTTACGCCTGTCGCAAAAAGAGGCTGTTATATGCCTTATAAGTTAAACGCTGGCGGCTGTGTTGTTGTATATCTGTCTAAATATTGTAGCATCGTAGCGAATAAACGTTTTTATTATTTGTTTGAAAGATGATTTGACCGCGATGATTCTTAGGTATGTTTGATGTGAATCGTTGTACCGGTTTGAAACAATTAATTACGGAGAGTAAATTGCGGGTGAGCAATGATGATGTACTTTTCTAAGATTAGATGAAGGCTGCAGTTCCCACCACTGTCATCTTACCCCATTATTCATGAAAAAATAAACACGTTTGCTAAACCTATGTTTATTAAAATATATTTTGTCTTTTTCATTATTTAATATTTAACATTGCCAGAACAAGACAAAATATATTTTAACCAAAACAGATTTAGCAAAACATTCATATAGTTTTAACCGATTTCCATAAAAGGAGGATGTTATCTTCGTCGCAACCTTTTATTTTTATGTATGTTCACCGATTTTTTTCGAAGACGCCTGGACAGATTTGCAAAATTGATTGATTGATCAAAATCGATTGTGTAGTTTGGGGGTGTAATCGATTTAAAGTTTTAAAAAAATATTATGGATAAGGGGTTAGTTGTTTCCGAGCGAGCCCGAACAAAGGGGACCTAAATATCATACCATCGCCGCCGCATCGATCACCCGTATAAAATCAAAGAGACCAATAAAATACCAAACAGACAATAAATAGCTGTGCATGAAATAACCGGTCCTACGGGAGCCGTTCCGTTGTTATGATTGCGATAGATCATAGTTGTGACCGTTTTTCAAGGTCAACTATCGATAGTCAAATTATCAATAGTTATGCAACGCTATAGTACAAGTGACTGTGTGTGTTTGTATGCTAGTCAAAAAGCTAATACCTCATAGGTTACCTACGTGGCGAAACCCAGTCTGTGGTTTTAAAATTAAGGGTGCTCACAAGTTACTGAAATAAATGTAGTGATTTGGCTGACGCTTAGTTTCCATTACTTTCTCACTCACAGAATCTTTTAAAATATTTACTTAGTACGTACATCTTTTGATTATTCTCTCATTTTATAGCAGGTTGACTGGAAAAGATCCCTATAAGGGATAAGTCCCTTATTGTATATTTGCTCTTTCTAATTTTATGTACCTACTTTATTTCGTTTTTGGTACAATAAAGTTATTACAAACAAACACAAATCTGTTTCTCTATCCTATTATAAAACGCAGACTTTGTTACTAGGATTAAACCATTATCCGACCCAAATCAAGTTCACATATTCAGTTGAGACAACGGCATATTACTAGATGTCAACAGGATAATGGTTTAAATCTAGTAACAAAGTTAGTCAACGTTTTTTAATAAGACGGTATAATTCTAGATTTAAACGTGAGCCCGAACAAAGGGGACCTAAATATCATACTGTCGCCGCCCCACCGATCACCCGTATAAAATCAAAGAGACCAATAAAATACCAAACAGACAATAAATAGCTGTGCATGAAATAACCGGTCCTACGGGAGCCGTTCCGTTGTTATGATTGCGATAAATTTTACGGGATGTCTGGACGAACTCGGTGCGGGGTCGAAGAAAAAGACACACCGTAAATTTGATAAGTAACTATCCAATATTTCTTAGTATTATTGAGTTAAGATACGCTTGCTTGCTTCCAACATTCCAACAAGACTTCGAGATTGTTTATTATGTCACTAGCTGGTGTCCGCGAATTCGTTCTCGTGCAATTCAGTTTTATGCACATTGTAACTAATCAGACATAAATGTTATTCAGAGACGCACAATATCGGGTGGGATACTTAATGTCAATATGTAAAATGTCAACACCATATAATCAACAATTTAGTATCCCATGCTGGTCTGGGAGAAAAGAAAAAACTTTGAATGTACCAGCTGCTTCTCTTCACGGGCAGATCGTAAGAGTCGATCAAGGAAAGGGCAAGAAATCGAATTATGTTAATAGGCGATGCGGCTAGCAACCCATCACTATTTTGATTCCTCCATCCACCTTCTTGCCCACATCAAGCTAAAAGTAGCCTTTGAGTCTTGCAGCCCTGGGCTCTATCTGCTTAAAGCCGCAAGACTTAAAAATGCTCTGTCTGCCCCTTTAGGGATTAAGACGTGATAGTATGTATGTATGTAAAATTCCATACCCATTGATGTACAGCACAAACAGTTCAAAATGTCAACTAATAAATAACTTAGAACATAAAAGGCATATTTGTTCAACGATCCGTAATTACAAATTGTGAATGAATCAACGTCCAACACAATACATTGAGCATAACACTAAAGAATAAGTTGTCTCAAATGTTTTCTTTTATTTTCTTCACTATTATTTTCATCGTGAATTCTGACTTTACATCTTAAATTCGAAACATAATAAATCTGATAACTGCCTATATTCCTCATTGAGTTAAGACCAGCACCTTGTTTGCGCTTCCGACGAAATACCGTGCTATGTATTACCAATGTATTTACAAAGTGGATCCTTAGTGTTATATAGGTTTGAATTAGGTTTAAAGAAGAATATTGTATCGTGATAGTGTTTTTAAAGTGCAATGTTCAAGATTTTGCGTCTGTTAGAACATAGATCTAGATTTTTTTACGTTTGGAAAAAGATATCAAATTATCAACTCCTGTGTCTAGCGCAGCCTAGGATTTGTATGAAATATAGATTAATGACGTCATAGTTTCTTGGAGTAAAATAGCGATCGTATTAGAGGGTATTAGGTTTTCTGCAACAATAAATCTATAGGTAAAGTACGTTAGCGGCAAACTGTTGATGATGGAGCTGAATATACTTTAATAAGAGTTTAAGCTTGCTGAATAGTATTTATTTCTCACCAAGGGCACGGGGACTCGTTTTGCACATACAGAGATCTTGTGTGGAAGCGAGAGCATACAATCATTCAATTACGAATGACAACATAGAAATAACCGGCTAAGTGCGAGTCAAACTCGCGCACAAAGGGTTCCGTACCATTATCTATAAAAATCAAGTTTTTTGTATGGGAGCCCCCCTTAAATAATTTTTTTTTTGCTTATTATTAAAATAAAAATACATCTGAGTATTTTGTGAATATTTCAAGTGCCTACTTGTTGCCATTATTGATATCAAGCAAAATAGGGCAAAAAATCGCGTTTGTTGTATGGCAGCCCCCCTTTAAATATTTATTTTATTTTGTTTTTAGTATTTGTTGTTATAGCGGCAACAGAAATACATAATTTGTAAAAATTTCGAACGTCTAGCTATCGCGGTTCTTGAGATACAGCCTGGTGACAGATAGACGGACAGACGGACCGCGATAGCTAGACAGTTAAAATTTTCACAAATTATGTATTTCGCCAACAGAAATATAATATGATAATATATAATTTAATATAATATAAACGCTATAACAACAAATACTAAAAACAAAATAAAATAAATATTTAAGGGCTCCCATACAACAAACGCGTTTTCTTATAAATAATGGTACGGAACCCTTAGTCCGCGAATCCGATTCGCACTTGGCCGGTTATTTCCCTTTGGGTACGGAACTCTAAAAACAAAAAGAAATAAAACTTTGTGTTGCCAGCAACAAAGTAATCATATTGGATATGATCATAATAAATCGCAGTATTTTGTGACGATTTATTTTCATAACAGTACCAAATAATTTATTTTTGTCCCAATAAAGTACCCAACTGAACGATCAATTATAAATTAATTGCAGCAAATAAAGCAGAAGCAGTAAAAACAAATGTTTTAACGCGTTAAATCTGCCAATTTTACACTTTTTATGTGCAATAAAAATTAAAATAAATGTTATACATACTTACATCATTAGGATAGATTAGCAATATTGTTTTCACCAAGGTCAGTGTTGCCAGTAAATTGAATGGCCGCAGAATTAGTTTAGTGAGAACGCTGCCATTTGTCATTTTACAGCCGAGAAGCACCTCGGCCTGCGGTCTGCGGGCTGCTCCCAATCTGAGATATTTGTCTAAGAATTATATTACCTTGAGATAAATTCTTGTCATTTTGTTACCAATATTAAGTAAAACATGGAACCAAAGCTAAAAAATGTGGGGATTCCAAATTTAAAAAGAAACTAAGACACTTTGCTCGCTCTACTTGCTTCTCTGTTAATTATTAAAAAGTGTAGTTTTTCTTTTTCTGATTAGCAAATTGTGGCGTACGTACAGCGTATTTAAATTTCGTTGTATTTGGACTACTTTGCCAAACGAATATAGTTTCCTAAACGAATAAACTTTGCTAATAATCTAGTCGATGGACTAAATAAGATAACATTTTTTCCACATCACTTCGACAAGGCAAGTAGAGATATTGATGCTTTTAATAAAGTCAGTGTTGCCAGTAAATTAATTCCGAATCACCGCGAATTAGTGAAGTGAGAACGCTGCTATTTATCATTTCGCCGCCGAGAAGCAGCGGCTGCTTTCGGCCTGCTCCCAATCTGGGATATTTGTTTAAAGATCTAGAACCTTGAGATAAATTCTTTTTATTTTGTTACCTATATATTAAGTTACTTAATTATATGACATAAATAAGTGCCTAGCATTGTTGTTTGCATTGAAGTTGGTGCCAGTAAATTAATGCAGAATGGCCGCAGAATTAGTTTAGTGAGAATGCTGCTATTTATCATCTTACCGCCGAGAAGCAGCCACGGTCTGCGGTCTGCGGTCTTCTCAAAATCTGTGATATTTCCTAAAGGTAAATTCTTGTTATTTTGTAACCAAATTAGGTAAAACATTTATGCAACCATAGCTGACGAAACAAATGTGTAGGTAATTAATTATTGTCAATATTTTTAATTACTGTTCCTAAATATAAAAAGTTACTTAAGTTACGAATAAAGAAATATCTAAGTATTGTCAACGAGGCAAGTAGAGCTACTGTTATTTTCCCCAAAATTGGTGTTGCCAGTAAATTAATGCGGAATGGCCGCAGAATTAGTTTAGTGAGAACGCTGCTATTTATCATCTTACCGCCGAGAAGGAGCCGCGGTCTGCGGTCTGCTTCCAATCTGAGATATTTGTCTAAGGATCCCACGGAACTTCGGAATCTTGTTTAAATTGTTTTGTAGGTAAAACCTGGAATTTCAATTCATAATACACGAAAGAATGTGAAACTGACGATTAAATTAGTAGAAGTAAGTGAGGTTGATAGTCTGTTACTAAAGAAGAATTCTCATGTTTTTGTAGAAGATTATCTTAATCTTCATTTTAGATATAGATATAGTCCAAATAACAACTTCTTTTTAAAATTATTTTTTATCACAACATCAATAAAAATCTATAGTCTTAAAAAATAACAATACAAAATTGCTAATTTGCTTCTTGCCCCCAATAAAGTGCCAAATGAATATTACATATGCTAGTTTTAGGGTTCCGAACCTAAGGATAAAATCGAGACCCTATCATTAAGACTCTACTGTTCGTCCAAACGTCTCTCTGTCTGTCTGTCTGGCTTTAACCAGGCTGTATCTCATGAACCGCAATAGCTAGACTATTTCTGTTGGCGCTATAACAACAAACATTAATATTAGAATAAAATGAATATTTAACTGGGGCTCCCATACAAAAAAACGTAATTTTTTATAGATAATGTTGCGGAACGCTTTGTGCGCGAGACCGACTCGCACTTAGCTAGTTATTATTTCAAATTTAGTACATAAATGTCAACATAATAAACAAAATTGACTTGTTTACTTCAAAACACGTACAATTGAAACTGCAAACTGTTTGTTGTCCTCTAGAATCGAAGTTTGGACATTTTCGACGCGAGCCGAGCATCTTGAAACTGTTCAACTTTACGGACTACTGAATTTTATAGTATTTTCAAACATTTTCAAGGAAGTTTTATAGAAATAATTATGGACTGACATTTTTATGCATTATATTTTACTTAATTTGTTTTCAATTGAACTAGCTTATTTTTTACCTACTACCAAAAATGAGGAGGTTAATAATTTGACTGTATGTTCTTATGTTTCGTTATAATACATATATTTGCTAATGTGAAACCGATTTTTGTACTTTTTTTTAAGTTTTACTAGAGAGCTTTTTTTTATGTTCACATACAACACAACTTTGGAGATAGAAAAAAAGCAATTTCTCAACGTCCTATATAGCATTTCGATTGAAGTTGGTTTGTGAATACTGCAGCTGAAACCAACGTCATTCTTTATGCTACTTTTGTCCAATCTAAGCGTGACCACATCTTCCGTTACTTAACCTGCGTAATAAAGCGTTGAAGTCCCAAGCCCGTGAGTCTATGGATAGAGTAAGTATAAAATAAACCGGCCAAGTGCGAGCTGAACTCGCGTGGAGATGGTTCCGTACAATGCTAAAGTCGATCACATTTGACGAGAATGTCGAGGGAGGATAGTGAACTATTTTCCGTAAGTGAACGTATTATATTGAGTTTGTCACTCTGTTTTCAATTAATATAATTCTTATAGGTTTTACTGTTATTTACAAGTAACCAAATATATTGTGTATTTTTTTAAATTTTCGGTTTAGTAGTTTCGGGGATCAGGAAAATGATCAATTTTCGTCATCTTTCTTGAATGAAATCAAAATTATTTATTTTACAGTAATAAAAAAAAATGGAGATCCTCATAAAAAGCCCTTTCATTTTATATAAGAAGAAAATAAAGAAAGATTGCAAAACTTTCTTTTTTAATTTTTTAATTTGTCCTCTGAAAACTCCTTAAAAAAATATTATTTACTTTCCTCATATGTGTTTGGGTCATAGGATTACAACATCCTACCAAATTTCACCTGATTTTGTCCAGTAGATTCGAAGCAAACTTTGTGTGACATGCGGAAGGACAGACAGACGCGCGAGTGATTCTATAAGAGTTCCGTTTTTTTTGTACGGAACCCTAAAGAAGCTGTGTACCTCAAACAAGCTTTCTTAGCGTTGAAGTTCGTAATGTAAAATTGATTCATCAGAAAGTCTTCGCAGACATCTTGCGAATTATTATTAAAATCTCACTAGACTAATGTTTGGAGCCGCAAACTGAAAGAGAAAACACACGCCCGCAAATTTTATACATCAAGTAAGTAATAATACTCATATAAATCAGTGTCATTTGTACCATCAATGGTACTGTGCAATGGTACATATGTCAGTGTCATTTGTTCCATCAATGGTACTGTGCAATGGTACAGATGTCAGTGTCATTCGTTTCATCAATGGTACTGTGCAATGGTACAGATGTCAGTGTCATTTGTACCATCAATGGTACTGTGCAATGGTACAGATGTCAGTGTCATTTGTACTATCAATGGTACTGTGCAATGGTACAGATGTCAGTGTCATTTGTACCATCAATGGTACTGTGCAATGGTACAGATGTCAGTGTCATTTGTACCATCAATGGTACTGTGCAATGGTACAGATGTCAGTGTCATTTGTTCCATCAATGGTACTGTGCAATGGTACAGATGTCAGTGTCATTTGTACCATCAATGGTACTGTGCAATGGTACAGATGTCAGTGTCATTTGTACCATCAATGGTACTGTGCAATGGTACAGATGTCAGTGTCATTTGTACCATCAATGGTACTGTGCAATGGTACAGATGTCAGTGTCATTTGTACCATCAATGGTACTGTGCAATGGTACAGATGTCAGTGTCATTTGTACCATCAATGGTACTGTGCAATGGTGCAGATGTCAGTGTCATTCGTTTCATCAATGGTACTGTGCAATGGTACAGATGTCAGTGTCATTTGTTCCATCAATGGTACTGTGCAATGGTACAGATGTCAGTGTCATTTGTACCATCAATGGTACTGTGCAATGGTACAGATGGTCCGGAGGGTACTAATGGGATACCTACATCGGTACCACTTGTACAATCAATGGTACTACTGGATTAAATCAGTGTCATTTGTACCAACAATGGTACAGGTGGTCCGGCGGCTAATATCTACATAAGTACCTGCTTCTTTTGTCTCTCCATGTCTTTTTTAACCCCAGACAAAGAGAGGGGTGTTATAAGATTGACGTTTATGTCTATTTTTCTGTCTGTCTGTCTGTCTGTGGCCATGAACGGACCAACTTGGATGCGGTTCTTCAAAAGTAAAAAAAAGTTAAGTTTAAGCGATGGTTCTTAACTATGTTTGACAAAAATCAGATCGGCCGTTGAAAGTTATTAGGGGTTAACGCTTGCAAGTCGGGTTTTCAATAGTTTGCGTCGCGGGTGACGACTTAAATCGCGAGCGCAACGAAGGACTCGAGGTTTACTCCCGAGCGGAGCGAGGGTGTTTAATATTTTAAATTACGAGCAAAGCGAAAATTTTAGGTCGAGTCCTGAGTGTAGCGACGGATTTAAGTTCACCCAAGACTAAGATAGCTTTATCACCGAGGAAAATACTCTAATTTTCGCACCATTTGCGAAAAAATAACTACAAGAATAACAAGAGAGATGTAAGCATTTATTAATTATTTTTTATTCATTTACATAAAAAATACAAAATGTTTTACGTTGTAAATAAATATGTACAGGTACGCAGAAAACTTGGCTGTATGTGTAAGACGCACATAGCCCTTTGCTTTTTCTTTTTGGAAAACTTGGAAAACTAAACAGCTGGTGAAAACAAACAATGACATGGTTTGATTTAGTTGTGTATTTTATGAAATTTAAGTGGTTTAGTGGATTTTGGGGGTATATGTTGTCAATTTAAAATCGTTATTTTTTTACGCTTGACAATATAGAAATGATTTTAGTTTGAACCATGGGTTATACTTCATTACTTTAGTATAATGGAATAAAAATAACAGTAAAAGAACAAAAAGAAATTTCGGCATTTCCATACTAAATTGAGCAGCCCGGGCAATTTCGTATGGGAATGTATTTTTTTTTTGTTTTTTGTTATTTAATTTTATTACACTATAGTGATCTAGGTAGTATAGTCCGTGGTTTGATTTATTACGGGTATATCCTTTTCACGTTGCAGATAAACATTCAAAACCCAGGTCAATCTAGAAAGGAATATTTTCGATCATACCTGACCGGGGATCGAACCCAGGATCTCCAGGTAACAGCCTGGCATGATGTGTAACCACGAGAAACAAACAAACCAGACTACAAAATTTACGTTCGACGGTACAATGCACCATATGTACACAAACTCGCCGCTAAAACTTCACAGATCCATCGAAATCGGTGTAACACGCGGCCATCAAACTCTGTTTAGCGACAGGTGGGATTACGTCGGCCGAACTTTAGATTGAAAACCGAGAGGACGAGGAACATCTCGCTGTGTACGTGTATGCTAATTTTAATACTCAGTATTTTCCACTACAGACAAATACCTACTTGGTATTATTTATCGATACTTCTTCCATACTGTTATTAGTATTACGGGACTTACTGCGATTTATATCGTTTTTTGCCGATATTTCAACGACCCTTCTGCCCGTGGTTGCTGGCTGACTGAGGAACTGCGATGGATTTTCGGCTGTCAAGGGAAACCATATCGGTTTACCCAGGGCCGCGCTGTGCCTGTGTGCGAAGTGTGCGGCGCACACAGGCGCCAAGACAATAGGGGCGCCGCGCCGCCACTGCCACCTAAATTATTTTTGTTACCTAAATTATTGTGTTTTTTGTAGTGGAGATTCGATATAAAGTAAGTAGGTACAATAGGCGCAACATAGGCCTTGGAAACAACAAACATACATTACCTACGCTTATTGAACAAGTCTCTCAATATCTATATGTATGAGTATGATATGAGAGAGTTTATGAACGCAACCCGATGCGATGCGTGCGACGCTAGCGGGGTGGGGTCACGGGGATTCCCCGATTTTAACGAACGAGATAGCCAAGCCAAATTCGAGCGAACGGGATTTACCTATTAAGTATCATAATTCCTAAATGTTCTCCAGTTTTGTATACTTAGATATTAATGATAATATTATCTAAGTACTATAAAACTGGAGAACATTTATTTCAGTCAAAATTAAAAATTAAAAATATTCGTTAAAAATTGAAATTCGTTAAAAAAGAGGCGCTTCATAGGTTCCGCACACAGGCGCTGCCGGGGGTCGGCGCGGCCCTGTTTACCCTCTTTCTTCGTCGTTTGTTGCATAACTCCACACAATACCGACGGTGTCCGTTCGGGAATTGTTTGTTCTTCGCACACACAAATAACTGTAATTTTGACCGCGAAACTCTAAAATCATACATCCTTCCATACTGGTTTAGGAGAAAAAAGAAAATGTACCAGCTACTTCTCTGCAAGCTAATATCGTAGAAGCCGATCGAAAAAATGGGTAATTAAATTAGGTATGGCAAGGATCTATCAATCTGATTTGATTTGTTATATGTTGATTGATAGTATAGTGAGGAAAGGATTCATGAGCCCTGATAAAGGCTGTGGATGGGTCTTGTTTCGGGGTACCACCGTGGTGACAGGATTGGCCAGCCTAGAGTTTGCGTTACCGACTCTAGCTGTTTCCAGGTGCGCCTTGGGGAGGCTCCTATTGTAAAGTTGTTAAGTTGTTGGAAGTTATCAATACTATTTCAGTTGTTGGAAAGTAACGATTATAAAAATACAGAGCGTCTAAGTTCTGGAGTGAGAGGGGTTTGTGACGTCACTTCTCAGTCACAAAAATAATACTAGTGGCTCTGTGAGCTGTAGACGTCGTGAATCACCGCGATCCGTTGAAGTTTATAGGATAAAATAGTTGTTTAGACCAAACGTTGCATCTTAAGAAGGGTGAAAAATAGTTTTGTGACATTTTTGAAATGGCTAAAATATATATTATATTTTTAAAGTTTCCATACTTCCGGCAATCAAAAATTTTCAAAAAAATAATTCGTTAAAAAAAAACCCTCCGGCAACTATGTTTCGCAACCAGTTGTTAAAAAATAAGAAATAATTTAATATAATTTTGATCTAGTTCACGAAATTTCACGAGAATTGGTTAAGAACTTGAGAAATGCGACCGGAGTATTTATTCTGTGCCTGTACGCGTGAACAGTCGGACAGACAAACTAACGGACAGCCGGAAAAATTTTTTTGGCCCGTCTTGAAACTGAGAAGCTTAAGTATTAAATTTTGTATGAATAAAAATTACATACATCCCCAGTTCACTGTCCTCGTTCTCGCTCGCTCGCCTCGTCGAGTGTGTTGAGGGCTCAGACCAAATAATTTTATTTGGTCTGAGGTTGAGGGGCGAACACACACACATTGACGTGTGCACGGATGTACCTACATTTTTTTTTGTATTAGTAGTAGGCATAAATGATACTCCACTTCTATGAAGTGCCATACTGTGTCTCAGTAAAAATCATTACGTTATATTATGTGTATTTTGTATTTAATTTAAGATCTCCAAGTAATAAAAAAATTATTAAAAAAATAACCCCTCGGCTTGTCGACGCCGCTGGTGACAAGAGGGCTGGCTCATATCTCGCGCAAGATTGCAGTAGCTATTTAGCGCGGGAATGCAGCCAGTGTTCTTGGCACCATGCCACATGATCAACATTTAGATTTTTAATTTAGATTGTAATTTAGATATTAATTTAGTTTTTATATTTAGTTTAGTAAATATTTATTTAAAGATCTATCTATAAGTATAGTTTATCAGAAATTAAGTAATGGAGAGAAAATTGTTTTCTATCTCCAAGGTTAACAGGATTCCCAGTATAAGACAGAATTAGCATTTCAAATCTGTTTTTCATTTCGCCTGCATTTCGAGTTTGTTAAAGTCAGATTATCAAACCTAAAACAGCCAGCGAATAAATTACCTAGTTTTTTACGGTCGGAACAAGATATATACAACTTGGAATGATACATACAGTATCTGGGTGACCGAGCTTTGCTCGGTTACATCTCAAACATTAACTATTTTTTTTAAACTTGTCTAAAAACAATACAAGATAAAAAAATTATATACTATAAACTTGGACATAAAAAAAACAAAAGTAAGTCACCGAGTGGGATTCAAACCCGTAAAACTCTTACTAGCGGTCCACATCCTTAACCGCTGAGCCAAACGGATGGCGGTCGCGGCGCGACGAAATTAGCGACCATATTCTGCGTGGAAAGAAAAACACATGAAAACTCGAAAACACGCGTTTTCCCAAACATAAAACTAATCTAGATCGATTGTTTACCCCCAAAAACCCCCATATACAAATTTTCTGCGAAATCGTTAGAGCCGTTTTCGAGATCACAGAAATTTATAAATAAATATATATACATACATACAAGAATTGCTCGTTTAAAGGTATAAGATATACATTTCTGTGATCTCGAAAACGGCTCTAACGATTTCGCTGAAAATTGGTTAATGGGGATTTTCGGGGGTAAACAATCGATCTAGATTAGTATTATGTTTGGGAAAACGCGTTATTTCGAGTTTTCATGCGTTTTTCTTTCCACGCAGAATATGGCCGCTAATTTCGTCGCGCCGGCCGCCATCCGTTGATGATCTCTTGATTTAGCTCAGTGGTTAAGGATAGCGACCGCTAGAAAGAGTGTTACGGGTTCGAATCCCACTCGGTGACTTACTTTTGTTTTTTTTTTATGTTTAAGTTTATATTATTTTTTTATTTTGCATTGTTTTTAGACAAGTTTAAAAAAAATTAGTTAATGTTTGAGATGTAACCGAGCAAAGCTCGGTCGCCCAGGTACTACATATAAATATGTAAATAAATATACAAGAATTGCTCGTTTAAAGGTATAAGATACATACCTGTAGTAAATCACATGATGATTTTTGGCTCTTATTTTAATTTCATAGTGATTTAATATATGCCCGTGGTTCGATATATGTCCCTTCCACGTGGTATTTTGAAGTGATTATTTTTTTAAATAGGTACTGATACAGTGTATGTCGCGATGTTATATTGTTAAAGATTTTACCAACGTCTTGAAAGGGAAGTATCGCACGCGCTCCGTCTGTACAAAAAAAGCGGCCAAGTGCGAGTCGAACTCGCCCATAAAGGGTTCCGTAGCATCAAGTAACATAAAATAAAAGTTCTTATAGTTCGTTGTAACTTTTATCGATGTTTTAATAATGGTGTATTTTAATTTTTATTTAAGACGTATTAAGAAAAACTACTTACTAGATCTCGTTCAAGGGGGGGCACACATTTTTCCACTTTGGAAGTGTCTCTCGCGCAAAATATTCAGTTTAGAAAAAAATTATGTAAGAAACCTCAATATCATTTTTGAAGACCTATGCTTAGATACACGTATGGTTTTGATGAAAAATACATTTTTGAGTTTTAGTTCAAGTATGGGGAACCCCCAAAAATGCGGTTCTTACAGTTTCGTAAAAAAGTGGCTGTGACATACGGACGGACAGACAGACAGACATGGCGAATCCATAAGGGTTCCGTTTTTGCTATTTGGCTACGAAACCCTAAAAAGCAAATGTAGAGGATTTTTTTACACTACTAGTGCAAAAAATACGTTTATGGGTTAAAACTAACGTGAGACACAGACATTATTAAAATGAGCGGGTTAGTCACGTATACAGTCAGCTACTGCCGACATGTTTCGACCTCATCCGGAGTCTTCATCAGGGCGAATGTCTAAAAAGGCCAGGTCGGAACATGTCGGCAGTAGCTGACGCGTTACCCGTTAACTCATTTTAATAATAAGTTTATGGGTTCTCCTTTATTTAAATTTGCAATTTTTTTTATTACTTGTAGCAAATTTAAAAAAAGGAAAACCTTTAAATTTTGTCTTGTATTGTGTAAATAACATATTAAAACAATAATTGAGATCAGATAAAATTTAGGAGTGAAAAAACGTTTTCTCTTTTTGTATGGACAAGTGCACTATAAGTACTTCACTTATAACGTGTCTTCCAAAGTACGGAATAGCTCGAGAAATTTTAATGCCACTTGTAGTATCACTTAACTTAACAGTATTACTTAACTTGGAAGTTCAAAAGCCGTGTGATAAAAAAATGTGCAGTAGAATCACAGAGCAAATTATGACGTCATAGCCAACGTTCTTAATTTTGTTCTCGAGATAAAAAAACTTTATCATACGTCTTTTAAGCAACTTTTAGATTTATTTTCTGTAATTTTAAATTATAAATTTGACTAACAAAGCGTGATTATAACAAAAAAAAAAAAAAGAAATCGCTTTTAGCGATAAGACCGCCCATTGTACATTTATATGATTTTTTCTTTGTATATTTTAATAATTGTAATTTTTTTTGGTGTACAATAAAGTATTACTTCAATTCAATTCAATTCAAATTATTTATTGCATTTCATAATGTACATCAGTTCTAACTACTAAAAGTCACTATGAACCCTGTCGGGTATCGCAACCAAAAAGTGGAACGGCAAGCGAGTTTTATAAATTTAAATGATAAAATATAATTAAAAAGAATTTTTGTTTGTAGTTGTCAGCAGATTATAGATAGATACTTAACTTAACTTAAAAGATAACATAAAATTTTTCTGTCTAGTCTTGATGTGAGCTAAGGCATCATCCTCAAAACTTTATATTTACGCCCATGGCTAAAGTACAGAGCCTCCCCTCATAAAACAGTATCCGGGGAATATTTCCGCCCAGTGATCAATCGAGAGTTATTTATCCAGGGACATCGTAAATTGAGCCATGGTTTTTGTAACGTATTTGCTTTGATGTAAGTAAATAAATTAAAAATATGGGGGTAAGGGGAGATCGGAACTACACCTATCCAGCCCTATTGTCAACCTCACCTGCACGCGCCGTATGGCGGCGGTGTAAGATACCGTGGTGCTCCCTGCTAGATAACAAACGAGGCTCTGGCGACCGAGTCAATGGCGGTATACCCATTTCCTGCCGGGCAACTGGTGGAGGAGGCTTCAGTGGCCTTGAGACTTAAATACCCTCAAAAAGTACTGACAGTGGAAAGCAACGGGAAACTACCACTGATTATCATCCCTAGTTTGGTCAGCTCTGACCGCATCATGACAGAAAGTCCAAAAATAATGGCCCCGAGTTCCCAGCGTCCCTTAGATGGGACAGGGGTGCTAAGAATCCCTGGGAGGAAAAACAATGAAACAGTGAAAATTGCGACATGGAACGTAAAGAGTTTTCAAGATTTAGCCAAGCAGTTCAATGTAGTAATGGAGATGGTCCGCCTTAATGTTGACATACTGGGTTTGAGTGAAACAAAATTAACAGGAAGCGGCAAATTAAACATCAAGGACATAACTCTATACTACTCTGGGAAAGATGCATCAAGCGACACATATGGAGTGGGAATGCTCGTTAGCAAGCGAATAGAGAGTGTCGTTTCTAATTTCATTCCTCTATCTAACCGAGCTATGATGTTGCAACTTGACACAAAACCATTCAAAATCAACGTTATGCAAGTGTACGCACCAACTAAAGACAAAAGTGATGAAGAGATTAAAGCATTTTACACATCTCTCAACGACTTATACAAAAACACCAAAAAAGAAGAGATCAACATAATTCTTGGAGATTTTAACGCCAAAGTGGGTAAAGGAGAAGTTGCAGGAGTTGTCGGCGCATATGGACTGGGCACTAGAAATAACAGAGGAGACCTTCTTGTCCAATTTTGCCAGGAAAATAATTTGGTGATCACAAATACGCTCTTCAAATTACATCCGCGAAGACTTTATACATGGACATCTCCTGCACACAAACCTGATAATGTGGTTCGCAACCAAATAGACTACATCCTTATAAACAACAGATACAGGAACAGTATAAAAAGTGCCAAAACATATCCTGGTACTGACATAGGTTCGGACCATAACCCTGTTGTTGCAAAATTCTCATGCAGTCTCAAACACACGAAAAAGACAAAAAGAAGTGTTGGTGTTGACGTCCAGAAACTTAAACAGCCTGAGGTAAGGGTACGCGCCCACCGTCACGTGAACGAATGGGCAATCAAACATAAAAATATAAATGAAATCCAAAACACCTGGGATGATTTGAAGACCACTATGATTACTGTTAACAGCACTGTCATTAACAGCAAAATAACCAAAAAGGAGGTGTGGATGACTGATGAAATCGTGGACTTAATTGAGGAACGTAGGCAGTACAAAAGCACATCCCAGACTAAGTATGCTGAATTACGACAAATAATCCAGCGCCAATGTCGTAAATTAAAAGCGAAATGGTATGAAAAACGGTGCACTTACGTAGAATCATTGATGGCAAAACACGACTCTTTTAATCTTCATAAAGAAATTAAGGACATGGCAGCCATCCACAAGAAACAACGTCCTACATTTTTGACAGATGCCGATAACAGGATGGTGCTGGACTCTGACGCTAAGAAAAAACTGTGGGAGGATTACATCAGAAAATTATTTTCAGATAGTACACGAACACCTGTACAGCTGGAAAACATTCAACCTAGTTCGTCAGACGATAATAGCCCTCAAATACTTAAATCAGAGGTCATTTATGCTCTACAAAAAGCAAAAACAGGAAGGGCGCCTGGACCTGATGACATCCATATTGACGTACTTAAACTGTTAGAACCAGAAAACACGGATGCTCTTCATTATATGTTTAATACCATTTACAATACTGGAGACATCCCAACAGAGTGGTTGAATTCTATCTTCATTACTCTCCCCAAGACACCAAATGCCAGAAAATGTTCTGATTTTCGAACTATAAGCCTCATGAGCCACATTCTAAAGTTGTTCTTATCTATAATACACAACCGTATAAGACAAAAATGTGATGAGTATGTAGGTGAAAGCCAGTTTGGATTTAGGTCGGGAATGGGAACCAGAGAGGCGCAATTTGCTTTAAACGTTCTAGTACAGAAATGCAGAGAAATGCAACGTGACGTCTACATCTGCTTTATAGACTACGAAAAAGCGTTCGACCGTGTTCAACACGAGATACTTCTACAAGAACTACAACGAATAGGTCTAGATGGCAACGATATCCGCATAGTTAAAAATCTGTATTGGAATCAAACAGCAACCGTAAGAGTGGACAGACAGGTAACTGATCCCGTTGTAATAGAGAGGGGCGTCAGACAGGGCTGCATACTGTCCCCCCTGCTGTTTAACGTATACTCTGAAGCTATTATTAAAGATGCACTACAAGACGTGGATACCGGTGTGATCATTAACGGTAAAGCAATCAACAATCTGCGCTACGCAGATGACACAGTGCTCATTGCTGACAGCGAGGAGGATCTGCAGAAATTAGTTGACAGGGTTGCGGTGTGCAGTAGGAATGCGGGACTGAATTTAAACGTGAAGAAAACCAAGTTCATGGTAATCTCGAAAGAAGTCAAAGATGTGTCTATTTTTGTAGACAGTCAACGTCTGGAGAGAGTCGACAAATATAAATATCTTGGGTCTTGGCTAACTCAGTCATGGGAAAGTGAATTGGAGATTCGGACCCGTATAGAAATAGCACGAGCAGTCTTTGAAAAGATGAGAAAAGTGTTGTGTAGTCGAGATCTCTCCATCAAACTGCGAACAAGGTTGCTTCAGTGCTATGTTTGGCCTCTTGTGTTATATGGTTGCGAAGCGTGGACCCTGAAGGAAGCCCTCCGAAAGAAACTGGAAGCGTTTGAGATGTGGTCGTACCGTAGAATGCTACGCATAAGCTGGACGGATCACATTACTAATGTTGAAGTTCTAGAGCGCATGGGCAAAAAAGTAGAGCTCGTTCGAAATATTAAAATAAGAAAAATCACATATCTTGGTCACGTGTTGAGAAATCCACAATATCATCTACTCCAGACCATAATGATGGGTAAAGTTGCCGGAAAGCGCAAGGTGGGACGTCGCAAAATGTCATGGCTGAGGAACATCCGACAATGGACTGGTATCAAAACAGTAGAACAACTGTTCAGGCTTGCCATGGACAAATCAAGATTTAAAGAGCTGACTGCCAATCTTCAGGAATGAAGCGGCACCTAAAGAAGAAGAAGAAGTAAATAAATAAATATATGGCGACAAATCACACAGATAGCGCAGCAAAGTAAGCTTAAAGCTTATGTTATGGGATACTAATCCAATGACAGTATATTGTTATGTATTTAAATAACAAAACTGTAAAAAAATGTGTCTGACATTGAATATATTTCCAAAAAAAATTATTGGAGCGATTATGGAGTAAGAATCAAAAAAAAATTGTCTGCCTATTTGTCCACGCCAATCTCAGGATTTTTTTTTGTTATAAAGCCGTAAGTATAATTGATTTTGGAAATAGAACACCTGATGCAGGACCTTAATGGTCTAGTTAAACTATTAATAAAAATGACGCTTTAGAAAAAGTTGTTCAGCCCGATGAGCATTTTCCGGAGATATAAAGTCCAAAGCTACTGATAAATACTTTATATAAATAAACACCCAAAACCCAAAAAAAATGAGGTTCTCATACAAACTGAAATAGTCACGTTACGTCGTTACTATGAAAAATGTTTTTTTTTTAAAAATTTGTTTTAGATAGCTGAACAGGGGCCAATGTTTGAGATAGCTGGTCTATATAATCTATGTCTATGTTGTTTTCATAGATTATTTGATTTCCTGTATACAAGAGAACTGGTACAAGAATTCTAAAGTACCTAATATCTTTTAAAGAAAATCTGGTGCGGTGAAACAAAAAATGTCTGAGACAGCAACTGCTAGGTATCATATGTTGAAAAAAGGTTTATTTACTTGAATGGATTAGAAATGCGCAGTCTTTACGTAGCAGTAGCTGCCAGAGGATGTACTGTTTTGGCTTAAAAAATTGATATTTTTTTTAAAATTTATGCGTGGTCCCAGTCGCTGGAAGAAAAATATTGAAATTATTGATTCCGGTGACTGGGACCGCGGTCCGAGTTAATTGCGGTCCCAGTTGACGGCATCCTCGCTGCCAAAACTGCTGACATTGTTACATTACTACTGTATATTTTTTATACAAAAGGGGGGAGGTGTAGTGTGTAGTCAACCTGTGTATACAATGTATGTAGTTGTTCTTACGTAAGTTACATGTATCTTCCTGTGTATCAATGATGCCTAGAGTACGTCAGTAAAGTTTGATCGTTTTACTTGTCTCATACCTCCTACCTTACAGTAGCATTAAGTCATATGGTCTTAGTTGTTTTCAGGGATAAAGACGTGATAATCTGAGACTATCCTACATATGGCTACAGAGTTAATACTAGTTTTAGAAATGGCATACGTTCAAATTAATAACTCGTAAAGTTCTAATTGATACTTATTTCTACTTAAATCGTAGCTTTGATGTACCAAAGATAGTTTTAGTTTAATTAATCGAAAAGTTCTGTCATTAGTCATAAGTATGATTACGGTCGCAATCATAAAACCGATAAGCCGTGACGATTAATCAGTTGAGCCAATCGCTATAGTTGATTATGTTGATTTGAGCAATGTACTCAAAATATTTGCTTAGTACTATAACATTTACTAGAAGGTAAAAATAGGAGATAAAAGAACTCTTATTCGTTAGAAAAGTTTTTTTAAATGTAAATCAGATTAACGTGTGCAAACAGACAAAAAGACAAACAGACTATTATATAGACTATGTCTCCATCGCCCTATATATTTTTTTGGAAATATATTCAATGTACAGACATATTTTATTAACTGTCTTATTAAATGTATAGATTTAGATTATCAAGTTCGTTGCTGTCTGTCGTCATGATCGATACTATCGATAGTATAGCTTTTATTTAAAATACCAATAGTCTGTCGATAGTAGATTATCCAGCGTCAACACACTTTTTAGACTTTCACGCAATAAAAATGGCTAAACAAAATTAAGGATAAAGACTTTCGAAATATAATAAGGAAATTGTGATACCGACAAAACTTTTTCATTAGTGCTTACAAAATATGGCCTTCAAAAGATCGTCTAGACTGGCTGTAGACATCAGACAGGTTCCGAGCACTTATCTGTCGCGACGTAATAGGAGACAATAGCGCTTTTTTTAACAAGAAATCCAATTACTCATTGACGTATTTCTTGCGAGCGAATTTCTTTCATGCTAGTCTAAGGAAACATAGAATCCAGCTGCGTCTTCAAAGTCTTTTTAAATATATTATCTTTATTATCATAGGAGATTTATAAAATCTGTTAATTATCGTCGCTTTGTTTTGTTGCACAATTCTTGACGTCAAATGGTTACTTGCAGCTAAGTTTACTACCGCTTTCTGAGTGCTAGTGCAGAAGAAGCGGTAACAAACTGCACTGCAGCATTTTCTTCAAGGAAATCAACTCACAAATGTTAACAGAGAATACATACAGGGTTTGTTTACGTTATATTATAAAAATATAAATAAAATAATGGCAAATTTTAAATTCAGTGTATACCAAATTAGGACATTTGTAAGTATACAAACCTTTATGAGGGATTCGCGCCAAGCTCAAGCCAGCTTTTTTGTCTTTAAGATAGTCATTAGTCCTGTAATAAGCCTTCTGACAGAGTACTTAACTTATCTTTCCATTTTCTGCTTTCCGTGAAAATAGTAAAAGCCAATCGAGGGAATGAGCGTAAATTCAAATCATCTTAATAGACGTTGCGGCTAGCAACCTGTTACAATTGTGTATGATTTAATTATGTGTGTATTTTTTGAATTGTAAGGAAATATTTTTTGAATAGTTAGGAAATATTTTATTGTGCAGGAAATACTTTTAAATAGGCATGACTAATGGAAAAATATTTTTGATGCATCGGTTAGATTATCAAAAAATATTATATTATTTTTTCTTTTCTCTGAGAAACCAAAAATGACAAAGATACAGCGCATGTAAATTTCGAATGACGTCACGACTGGGTACGATTTTTACTTAGCGGTGACGTTGCAAGCCCCCACTCCGAAACTTTGACGCGCCGTATCTTAGAGAATTTTTACTTTTCCGGTAAACTGAAAAATACGAATCCATTATTTTTTAATAATCTTTAAGAAGATTAAACTGTTATTTTAATTCTTTAATTCTAATTTAAATCTAATAAAGAAAATTGTATATTTAATAAATAAATCTAAAAAGCGGATTAATTACAATCATACTTTTCGTACCCAGTCGTCACCCATATTAAGTTATCATTTCAGGTACATAACGTCCACTGCTGGACATAGGCCTCTCCGAAGGAATTCCAAAATGAACGATCTAGAGCGGCTTGCATTCAACATTCAACGAGCCAATCCGCTGGGCTATGTCAGGGACCTGAATTTTGTTCTCCTACGAATTTCTTTATTTCTGATTCGATCACGTAGAGAAAAATGAAGTGTTTTTTATTTATTTCCCTTTTCCACGCCTACCTTGACAGTAGAGGTGGCTATTGTGCCTTAAAGCCTTGTAGGCTTTCGGAAAATAAATAAGGAAATTGTGATAACAACAAAACCTTCTCATTAGTGCTATAAAAGATGGCCGCCATGAAAACATCGTCTAGACTGGCTGCAGACATCAGACAGGTTATTTCGAGCACATTGTGGAGAAGTTGCAAGAAACAATGGCGTTTCTCTTTGAACGAGAAAATCAATTGGTTAATTGATGTATTTTTTTGAAACGTGCGAGCAAATATCTAACGTGTCTGGTAAAAAAGAGAAAGCTGCTTCTCTTTCTGCGCAGATCGTAACAAGTTTTTAGTTATATATTTATTGTGTCCTATGTAAATATTTATTTGTTTTGTGCAATAAAACTCTAAATCTTATTACGTTAGTTATTTTAGCAAAAGACAGATGGCGCTTTGTCAGGTAAATTAAAGAACCCTTGGACTTTCAAGAACGCTATCTAGTGATGAGTAGCAGCTATCTCAGCTTTTCAGTTAGAGATAACAAAAAATATTTTGTGGGTCTCGGCTTGTGGTGTTCGCCTCTTTAATAAAATTCCAGATAATATAGTAGCGTTACTATTATCAAAGTTTAAGACAGCCGTAAAAAATCATTTATTGAAAAATGCGTAAATGACTATTTATCATCATCTGAGCAAAATTCTTAGAAATAATTGGCTGCAAATGGTATAAATTAAATATATAGCTTGTATATTGAACCGGGTTTCTTTCGGCATAATCTTCCCAGCAGTGGTCGTTCCGAAACGCTAGTAGTTTTTAGATTTTGCACTAAAATTATATTTAAAAATAAAATGACCTTCAATAAGAAATTTATCCTACATTGAATAATTTTTTTTGAGTTTGGCTAAAAATATTATATTTCGGCCATTTCGAAAAACAAAATGTGGCAAATTTGGTTACTCCTAATACGCAACTTTTTTGTCTGAACAATAGTAAGGTCTACAGGTCACAAAACCACTAGTTTTATAATACCATGCTCGCAACCATTTAGAATACAAAAATGACACACATCATGACAAAGCCAAAGAAAATATATTCGAGGGCGAACATCCGAGAATTCAATAAGCGGAGGAGGCACATTAAAATATTGAAAGTCTCGCCAAGTTTCCTCATAAAAAACGGTCCATTTGTTAAAATGAAAAACGACTCGGCGCAGTCGGTTAGAGTTGAAAGTTCTTGGAAGTTACGTTACCTATGGAGTTTGATGGGCTTATTGGTTTTTGAAATGATGGTTTCCTACTTCATATTTTCTTTTTATTGAAAAGACCAAGAACTTTAGATACTGAACTGGGTTTCTTTCGGCGAAATCTTCCTAGCAGTGGTCTTTCTGAAATGCTAGTAGTTTTTAGCTTTTGCACTAAAATAATATTTAAAAATTACCTTCAATAAGAGACAAGTTTATCCTACATTGAATATTTTTTTTGACTTTGGCTAAAAATATTATATTTCGGCCATTTCGAAAAACAAAATGTGGCAAATTTGGTTACTCCTAATACGCAACTTTTTTGTCTGAACCATAGTAAGGTCTACAGGTCACAAAACCACTAGTTTTATAATACCATGCTTGCAACCATTTAGAATACAAAGATGACACATCATGACAAAGCCAAAGAAAATATATTCGAGGGCAAACATCCGAGAATTCAATAAGCGGAGGAGGCACATTAAAATATTGAAAGTCTCGCCAAGTTTCCTCATAAAAAACGGTCCATTTGTTAAAATGAAAAACGACTCCTCGCAGTCGGTTAGAGTTGGAAGTTACGTTACCTATGGAGTTTGATGGGCTTATTGGTTTTTGAAGTGATGGTTTCCTACTTCATATTTTCTTTTTATTGAAAAGACCAAGAACTTTAGATACTGAACTGGGTTTCTTTTGGCGTAATCTTCCTAGCATTGGTTTTTCTGAAATGCTAGTAGTTTTTAGCTTTTGCACTAAAATAATATTTAAAAATTACCTTCAATAAGAGACAAGTTTATCCTAAATTGAATAATTTTTTTGACTTTGGCTAAAAATATTATATTTCGGCCATTTCGAAAAAAATATGGCAAATTTGGTTACTCCTAATACGCAACTTTTTTGTTTGAACAATAGTAAGGTCTACAGGTCATAAAACCACTAGTTTTATAATACCATGCTCACAACCATTTAGAATGCAAAAATGACACACATCATGACAAAGCCAAAGAAAATATATTCGAGGGCAAACATCCGAGAATTCAATAAGCGGAGGAGGCACATTAAAATATTGAAAGTCTCGCCAAGTTTCCTCATAAAAAACGGTCCATTTGTTAAAATGAAAAACGACTCCGCGCAGTCGGTTAGAGTTGAAAGTTCTTGGAAGTTACGTTACCTATGGAGTTTGATGGGCTTATTGGTTTTTGAAGTGATGGTTTTCTTTTTATTGAAAAGACCAAGAACTTTAGATAATGAACTGTCTATCTTAATCTTCCTATCAGTGGTCTTTCTGAAATGCTAGTAGTTTTTAGCTTTTGCACTAAAATAATATTTAAAAATAAAATGACCTTGAATAAGAAACAAATTTATCCTACATTGAACAATTTTTTTTGACTTTGGCTAAAAATATTATATTTGTTAGAGTTGAAAGTTCTTGGAAGTTACGTTACCTATGGAGTTTGATGGGCTTATTGGTTTTTGAAGTGATGGTTTTCTTTTTATTGAAAAGACCAAGAACTTTAGATACTGAACTGGGTTTCTTTCGGCGAAATCTTCCTAGCAGTGGTCTTTCTGAAATGCTGGTAGTTTTTAGCTTTCGCACTAAAATAATATTTAAAAATTACCTTTAATAAGAGACAAGTTTATCTTACATTGAATATTTTTTTTTGACTTTGGCTAAAAATATCATATTTCGGCCATTTCGAAAAACAAAATGTGGCAAATTTGGTTACTCCTAATACGCAACTTTTTTGTCTGAACAATAGTAAGGTCTATAGGTCACAAAACCACTAGTTTTATAATACCATGCTCGCAACCATTTAGAATACAAAGATGACACATCATGACAAAGCCAAAGAAAATATATTCGAGGGCAAACATCCGAGAATTCAATAAGCGGAGGAGGCACATTAAAATATTGAAAGTCTCGCCAAGTTTCCTCCTAAAAAACGGTCCATTTGTTAAAATGAAAAACGACTCCGCGCAGTCGGTTAGAGTTGAAAGTTCTTGGAAGTTACGTTACCTATGGAGTTTGATGGGCTTATTGGTTTTTGAAGTGATGGTTTTCTACTTAATACTTTCTTTTTATTAAAAAGACCAAGAACTTTAGATACTGAACTGGGTTTCTTTCGGCGTAATCTTCCTAGCAGTGGTCTTTCTGAAATGCTAGTAGTTTTTAGCTTTCGCTAAAATAATGTTTAAAAATTACCTTCAGTAAGAGACAAGTTTATCCTACATTGAATAAATAAATTGACTTTGACTTTGACTATTCCAACTTATAACTAAATTTTACTTATAAAAACAACTTGTACACAGAAAGTTAATTATAGGTACTCTTTGACACAAAAATACAACGTTGTTTATGATCTATAAACAACAGATTGACTTTCAAAAACGCCATCTAGTAATAGCGGAATTGAACTAACTAACTCCTGTAAATTTGCACCAAATAAAGTATTTTTCTTCCGCCTTTCTTTCTTTCTTCAAATTACCGATACGACTTGATATTCGTAGCGCCATCTATTTTTTGCTAGGAAAAGCTCTGACTTTCAAGCGTTACCCCCAATAACTTTTTAACGGCTGAACCGATTTTCATCAAACATAGCTAAGAACCATCGCAAGAGAGAGAGAGAGAGAACCATCGTATGCTTTTACGTAAAAAGAAACTGCCTCGTAATCAGACACATAGACAGACAGACAGACCAGCAGACGTTAGCGTCAAACTTTTTCTGGGGTTAAAAGGGAGTGTAATGGAATAGATTTACAGTATAGAGATCACATTTTATTGTTTACTTTCGTTTCTAAACTTCAGTATGTGCTGTAAGTGTCTTAAAATACTCACACTCAGATAACAGATAATGAGAAGATATATTGATCAGGTTTTTAGTCTCTATTGTAGGAGCACGACCCTCTCTGTACTACGAAAGCCATTGGCTAGACCTGCCAGAGGAACCTACACTCTTCACGCCAGTCAGAGGAGTTAGAGAGGTCTCATTGATATCTTAGCCTACTCAAGCATTATTTAGCTTGTATTTCATTAGTCACCTTTTATGGCATCCACGAGAAGATTAAGAGTGGTACTATTCTAATCTGCCGGGGATATGATCAACGAATTACTGACTATTATAGAAGATGATGGTATACGCGTAAAAATATATTTTCTTTCTTAGGTAAAGAACTATTTCTCTTTGTTCTCTTTGGTTGTTGAGATGTTTGAGCTTTGTCCTTTAGTCACATTAGTTGAAATAAAATGATTATTTAATTAGTAATCTTTTTGTCCTGTTGATATAAATGTGCCCAATATTCTGTTAAAGAAAATTTGCCCAAAAATTGATTTTGTGCCTACATGAATTAAAGGTAGCTACATGATTTTTTAAATATTTATTTATTAGGTGGTATAAGTAAATATGTATGTATATGTTTCTGTGTGTTGTATTAATAGTTATTCATTTTGATATTTATTATAATAGGTATATTAAGTGGTAATCATGTAATTTTATATCTATATATGGTAATATTTTATAATGTAAGTCTATTGTGTTGTTTTTTTGTGGCGCTTTTTATCCCTATGATTGACTGGGAGAAATGCTCTAGCATTAACTCCGCCATTTGTTAAAAGTATATTTGTACTATGGAACACTAAAGTTTGATAAAATAAAAAATGTAGTTCAACCCATATCTCTTTTCTCCTATCGCTTCTTGATTCACATTAGGTGCATGTTGGGGGAAGTTGAAGCATGTTGTAGAGTGTTACACTTAGTGGCGCAAGTTTGCGAATGCGGACCAAGCTTTCCTCGAGTATCGCTTTAATGAATTGCAAACATGGATGAGAAGCATCTTTGAGAATCGTCCTAGCTTAACTTATTCGCCCAATAATATGTCCCTGTATATTTATTTATTTATTTGTGAAAATTTCGTCTGTCTAACTATAACGCAGTTTATGAGATACAGCCTGGCGACAGATAGAACTACAGGCAGACAGATGGATAGTGGAGTCTTTAGTAATAGGTATTTGTCCTTTGAAACCCTAAAAATCGTTATATACAGTTTGTTACCTTTTAACGCCCAAAATGGCTGACAAGGTCGCCGAACAAACTTAATCCTTCTTAATTATCAGTCCATATTGACTGATAAAGTAAGTCTTGAAAAGATGGGGAGATTCCTTTACTTGACAGTGGGTCAATAAAGGTTAAATAAGAAGACATTTTTTGAAACGATTAAATTTTTCCAGCAACATTTTATTGTTAAGCCTAAAATTATACACATATCAAGACATATGTAATAAGCCCAAACTCGATAGGGTTACGCCGTTTCATTACAGATCCTATATCCACCTTCCAGCTTCATCATCAGATCATAAAGACATTACAAGGAGTTCCCCTAAATCGCCTATTATTGATACGTTTCCTCAAGATTTTCGTTCATTCCTTTGACTACCTAACGTAAGTCCCGCACTGAAAGATTATTAGGTAAATTTTACAACTCATTATCTATTAACCAGACCAGCATAATATAAGAAAACAGAATGACAACGTACTAAATTGTTGAGTTAAATCTGAAACTTTTCTAATTACAATTTAAGCCAATAAGAAATTAAGCCAATAAATCAGTGTTATAATTTATTGGTGAAAGATTGTAACATACATTTCGCAACTTATTGTCTATTTCCCAGACCAGCATAATATAAGAAAACAGGATGAAAACCTACTAAGTTGTTGAGTTAAATCTAAAACTTTCCTAATTACAATTTAGGCCAATAAGTTAGTTAATAAAACAGTGTAATAATTTATTGGTTGAAAGATTGTTATATAAATTTCGCAATTTATTGTCTATTTCCTAGACCAGCATAATGTAAGAAAACAGGATGAAAACCTACTGAATTGGTAAGTTAAATCTAAAACTTTCCTAATTACAATTTAAGCCAATAAGACGTGTTTATAAAACAGTGTAATAACTTATTGGTCGTGGTTCTTGCAAAGAGTTCGCTAATGAGTTAACTTCTTATTGCCGTTTCGGAGTTAAAGCAAGAAACGCCATTTCAATTTCTTTGGAAGTTCCTCACTCTTTGATTGCATCTTGAAGAGCAAAGTATACTTACTGTATGAAAAGTTCATCAATGGCATCTAAATATAACAAAACACGCGGGGGCGTATGTAATTAAGTAAATATCACTTTGTAAATTCATAATAGGCATGACTCAATGATGCTATAATAGGGGTGACGACAGGGTCCGATAAGTATGAATGTAATTAGTCCGTCTTTAAGATTATCCAAAAATAATGGACCCGTATTTTTCAGTATACCAAAAAAAGTAAAAATTCACAAAGATACGGAGTGTCAAAGTTCCGGAGTGGAGGCTTGCGACGTCACCGCTAAGTAAAAATTGTACCCAGCCGTGACGTCATGCGAAATTTACATGCGCTGTATCTTTGTCATTTTTGGTTTCTCAGAAAAAAGAAAAATACCTGTACAATATTTTCAAATAATCTAACCGATGGACCAAAAATATTTTTTCATTGTCATGCCTCTTATTATTCAACTCATAAATATGTAAAACATATTTCCTCTTTTTTTAGAATTTCATTCATGTTAAGCCTTTTGCGATTGAAATTAAATTATCATTAACAAATCTGCCGCAGAACGTCCAATGCAAGACTGATCTAGAGCGGCCTGAGAAATTAAATGATGATATAAAAATAAAAATTTACATTTAAGAAAGAGGCTCTTGTCGGAAGCTCTTGTCATTCTTCTTCTTCTTAGTGTGACGATGTTCATGTGATGGCATAATTTAATATTTCTCTGGTCCCAGTAATGAGCGACCTGTACTACGTGGGCTTGCATTGTACAGGTCCTCTAGCACTTGTATTGTAAGGACGAGATTTTTTGGCAGGGATAAAGGAGTGGCTTCTCCACTTGACACATTAGATTATAATATAATAATAATAATATATCGTTTATTTCAGGCAACAAAATGAAAATTTAAATTACAGGCCCATATTTATAAATACCTTATAGACTAACATAGATACAATATAAAACTTAAACTATGGCACTCGTTGAGGCTGCGACGTGTTGCGCGTCATCGGAGTGTCGGGTAACGTTCCACGAAAGCGACGATACACAACACCCTTCGGCCAAAAGTTAGCTTCCATGAAGGTTGCCAGCTTCTCCGTCGGGACTCGCACCACGAAGGACGTGAAGTTCACACTGTGGCGCGACTTATTATAGTCACATCTTTTTACAGAAAGCCTGTGGTGTTAGTTGGCTATCCAAGCATTGATTCTATGTCCAAGAATTGTTTCTGGTCTACCCTTTGGGTTGCGGAAATCAGACGACAGTCACTCGTTGTAAAAACCAGTTACCTCGTCAAATCATCTAGGTGAGGTAGCGGACCCCGGGCTCTGAAGCGTTACTGCTGAGGATGCAACCGGGAAAACGCTCGGGTGATGATATAATGGTAGTTGGAGATGACCTTAGTTGAGCACAAACTCAGGTATAATTTTATCATCATCATCATTTCAGCCGCATTACGTTCACTACTGGACATAGGCCTCTCCCAAAGATTACCAAAATTACCGATCTAGAGCGGCTTGCGTCCAGTCCCTTCCAGCGATCTTGGTCATGTCGTCAGACCACCTTGTGGGTGGGTGTCCTACGCTTCGCTTGCCTGTACGTGCAGCAGCGTCGGAAGCTCAATAATGACACAAAACTGCGCTCGCTAATACAACCCGCCTTCCAAGCGTGGTGAGTTTGGCAAAAACCCCCAATGGAGGTACAAAAAATAAATAAGTTTATGATTTATGATTATTATCCTCGCACTGCTCACGGGTAATCTCCGGGTACTTTCCGCCCTTTCACCTTCACCTTTGGTACCGCTAGCAGCTTGATGTTCCAGTGTTGATGTGTTTGAATCATTAGTGAAATAAACTAACATAAATACCAAATAATATAAGGATCACTTTGTGTTGGATCTGTATCCCCACGCAAGCCTCTCAAAGGACCGGAGTGAAAAGACCCAGAAGAAGAAAAGGGAGATAGGTACATAAATTACATAATATAATAAAAAAATTACATTTAACCTGTCGTCTGTGCAAAATACCAGACACAATAGTAAAACAATGCATGTAGACCGATTTCCGGTCTGCTCACAGATGACAGGATAATCTTATTTTTTTTAAATAATCAAAAAGGTTCATTTCTTTCTAATAAAAAAATGATTTTATTTTTATGTATTTTTTGACTGACTACTTTTGGTGCTAACTCACACTAATGCAAAGCTGAGCTTACGCCTCGAGAACTGTTTGTAACTCGCAGTACTACGAGTAAACACCCTTAACATCCACGGCTGTACCGTTATAAAGCGGCTAAGTTGAAATGATTGCAATTTGCTTTGAACCAACTCTGGTGGGAACTAGCTTCTAAATTAACTGCATTAACGTACTCTGATTATAAACTTGAATTAATTTCAGCTGGGGCTTGGATTTGTAGTTTAGTATAATTTTACGAAACTTTTGTAGAGCTATTTGGAATTAGTACATAGACTATTCGATATTAACTCCTTTTTTTAATCGTGAAAAGTTGCCATAGATCAATGGTTAGTTTGGCCACAGGTATGGTACTTCATAGAAGCGGAGGATCTTTTATGCCTACTACTACTAACGAAACTATACCACAGAATTACATACATACTATCACGTCTTTATCCCTAATGGGGCAGACAGAGCATTTTGGGTCTTGCGGTTCTATGCAGAGCCCAGGGCCGCAATAAACAGGGCCGTATATTTTTGTTTGTAGTAGTAATAGGCATAAATGATACTCCGCTTCCAAGAAGTGTAGTTCCTGTGACTATACATCAGTGCACATGTTAATGTGTCTGTGCTTCCTCGCCCCTCAACATAATTATCTACTTCATCATCATCATCATCATTTCAGCCGCACAACGTCCACTGCTGGACATAGGCCTCTCCCAAAGATTTCCAAAATTACCGATCTAGAGCGGCTTGCATCCAGCGCCTTCCAGCGACCTTGGTTAGGTCGTCAGACCACCTTGTGGGTGGGTGTCCTACGCTTCGCTTGCCTGTACGTGGTCGCCATTCGAGAACCGTTTTGCCCCATCGGCCATCGGTTCGTCGCGCTATGTGTCCCGCCCACTGCCATTTCAACGAGCTAGTCCGCTCTAATTATCTACTTAATACTACTAAATATATACTTAGGTATATTCATTCTGTGGTTTGGCCACAAGAAGCATGAAAAAGGAAAAGAAGTAGGTATCTAATTGATCTAATTATTTTTATCATTTGACGAAAGCATAAGAAACATCCGAGGCGATGCCGCAAGCGTTGCGTCCGCGCACCAAGTAGTAGAATCCCTTGTCGCCCCAATCCTGGCCCCATGAGTTTTTGATTATCCAATACGGTACTCTTTGGTTGGTTTTGTGGTTTACTGAAAAGATAAAAGATAAGAATATGAAGTCTGGTTAAAATGTTCTAGAATTGAACAAATACAAATAAATCAAGGTGTTCAAAAGATAGTGCGAATAACAATATCAATAATTGTTTTAATAAATTTATAAAAATGAATGTGGTCGATAAAAGAGGTAACTGACGGACAGACAGCGAAGTCTTAGTAATAGGGTCCGGATTTTACCCTTTGGGTACGGAACCCTAAAAACTTGAGACAACAGATCGAAGAAGCTCGTCACTATATAGATTCCTTTTTCTACTTTCTCGCCCACCATCTCGCTGAAAGTGGCTTTGAGCGTCGAAAGGCTCTGTCTTACTCACCAATGATAAAGACGTGATATTATGTATGTACCATCAGAGTAAAAAAAATGCATTGCCTCTTTAAATATCTTACCATAAACGTTATATCCGACAATCAACACAGTGTGATCCAGCGTCTTTGGATCACACTGCTGGTCCGAGGGCTCGTCAATCGTTCCTGGTTTATAATTATTATTCATGGATTTGGAGTTTATAGCTGGAAAATATAAAACAAATAGTTGTTTGATAAACATGGTGTCATGAAACTACTACTAGATTTGATATCCGTAGCGTCATCTATTATTTGCTAGGTAAATTAAAAATCCCCGACTTTCAAGCGTTAACCTCCAATAAATTCTAAACGGCTGAACCGACAGACAGACAGACCGATAGAGAGACACAAGCGTCAAACTTAAAACAAATTTCTTTTTACGAGGGTTAAAAATGAGTGGCGGCGGCACACTATATTCGAGCCCCCAAGTTGCCAAACGCAATTCCATTGAGTTTGGCAACTTCATTTGATGAGTCAATCAAACGACACCAAACTCAATGGAATTGCGTCGATTCATTACTGAGTTCCTATGGCCAAAGATAATATAATTACTAACGTAACAGATACCCAACGCAATAGAAACGATTGGAGAGGCCGTAAGCACGCAAAACGGGAGTTGCGGAGCGTCCTCTCAGAGATGGCAGCACACACGACTAGCCAAAAAGGTGACGAAGAAAGTGTTGAATATACTTTTAAAAAATATATTGCATTTCATATAAGTCTTATTTAACTAATTAGAGTATTACTTTATTTAAATAATGGTTATTAAAGATTTGTATGTTTTAATTTTTACTTTAAAGCGCCATCTAGTTACAAGGAAAAAAAAAAACCGACCAAGTGCGAGTCGGACTCGCGCACCGAGGGTTCCGTACAAACGAGAATTTGGTATGAATTTCAATTTAATACCTCTACGCGTTTATGAGGAAATGGGTAGTAAGTTTAAAATTATTAAAAAAATATATATTATGTGATGTAACTAAAAATTTATGGTTTTCGTAATTTTTCCTTTATCTATGCTATAAGACGTTGCTTCGTACCAAATTTCAAGATTCTGAGTTCACGGGAAGCACCCTGTAGGTTTTGATTCCCTTGCAAGTGTCGAAAATTTGCGGCATAAACGGCTGTATCTTTTGATTGCGTTGGCTTAGAAGTTTGATTTTTTCACAGCTTCAAGGGACAGTAGACCTGAGTAATTGATATAAATTTCAGCTTCATACCTCCACGCGTTCCTGAGAAAAAGGGTCTTGACAGACGGACGGACGGACGGACAGACGGACAACAAAGTGATCCTATAAGGGTTCCGTTTTTTCCTTTTGAGGTACGGAACCCTAAAAATAATAATTTTTATATGACGATGGGTAGGCATGCTATGGCCATCCTCCAGGTCCATCATCAGATAGCTCCGTGTCATTATAATATTGCATTCCCACGCGATATACATATTCGTGCAAAATTTCAGCTCCAATCATAAACCGGGAATTGAGTCAAATTTAACTTGCAAGATTTGATTACAAACAGACCGACAAACAACTGGACAGGTGAAACTAAATAAAAGCTTGTGATAAAATAACTAAATTTTTAACAAAAAAAAAACAATTGACTTCAATTTTTCAGGAGTTTCTTCCATATATGCAAATTTCTTCATCGTGTCTTCACCAAATTGATATGGAACCAATTTGAGAGTAAGAGCTTTTAAATAAAAAAAGAATCATCAAAATCGGACCACGGTTGACAAAGATATCGCATAACATACATACAAAAAAAAAAACATACAGTCGAATTGACAACCTCCTCCTTTTTAAAGTCGATTAAAAATGACAAACTTCAATGGACGGGGGCCTTTTCCTTTGCCTAGGCTAGATAAAATAAGGTTTCATCCAGTAACATATACTATTCTATCAAATCAACCTCGTTCTCTCTATTTGTCCTTTTTTTAAAAAAGGCCCTTACTAAATTTGTATTATTGACTGAATTTGCTATGAAAAACCTTCCTTACCAGCAATCAGGGGTCCAACATGAAACAGAGTTTTGGCCATCTCCACCTCATCATGGAACACCCGTTTGGCCCCCACCACGGGCACCAGCGGCCGGCTTTGATCCCACCTACATTTCAGCTTCTGGGACGCGTATGGGTAGTAATCTTTTTCTTCTAGAACTCCCCCAATATCAGATACGATTTCTCTGAAAGAGTATTTCTTATTTACTTCGCTTTTCTGTATGGTTAGGAAATTACTTTCGCGGCAGATGAGGATTTTTGTGTTGTCCTAAATCTTTATTAAGGTTCTATCTAATTTTTCCCAAAAATCATTGAAAGGAAACGGATCTCCGTTTTCTTACTAACTTATCTATATAGGTAATTTAAAATTTTGTTATTGACCATGCCCTAGATAACTCTTCGAACTATTTGTGAACTACAATACTGTTAATAGTTTAAAATGAGAACGTGAATCTTTTCTACGCAGATTTGCGAAAAAAACTTATGTGCGAAGAAAAGCTTCACGTTCTCATTTTAAATTATAAACAAATGATCAAAAAGTTTGAAGGGTTATTTAGGGCAAAAAAGATTTTTCAAATGGGGGGTAAGGAAAATAAATATTGCAGACTGATTTAATTAGCCAGTTTCCAAACAGTCAAAGTATTTTCTTTGGGATTTGTATGAAATACCGAACCGTGATATCATAGTTTTTTGAAGTCAAATAGCGCTCTTATCAGTTTTTCTGCAATAATAAATCTAACACCCACATTTAGACTATCTGCATAACCTAAAGATTGACTGGTAGACAACGCTTCTAGCGTTAAGTTCGCCTATTGTTCTGTACAATTTGTATTTGATGAACAATAAAGATTAAATAAATAAACATCACTGAAAATGGAATTAATCAAGTGACATTATTTTATGAAGTTTTATTCTTTTAGCAATAAATACTAAATAACTTATTTTTTTCCAATTCACTGAAAAGACATCTTGTATCCTTTATAGTGCAATCGCCTGAACCTTTCACCGTTATTGCGTCAAACTGCCTCTGTAGTGTAGTGATTAGAGCGTTCGGCTCATTCCAGGAGGTCGCGGGTTCGATTCCCGGCGGGGGCAACGACTTTGTGTTGTTGTCCTAGTTTGGTACATTGTAGGCTGATCACCTGATTGTCTGATAAGTAAGATGATCCGTGCTTCGGAGGGCACGTTAAGTCGTCGGTCCCGGTCACTGTCTTTGACATTGGTCGTTACCTAAAACCATGTCAGAGGCCTTTAAGGCGGTTTAAAAACTCTGACACTAGTGTTAGTCACTAACACACACGATAAGAAAAATAACCAAATAATTTATTTTTTGACCCAAGATACTTCCCTATTCACTAAAAAGACATCTTGTATCCCGTAAGTGCAATCGTCTGAATCTTCCACTGTCATTACGTCATCAAATTAAAACTGACGCAACACTTAAATTTTGTATAGGCTCTTCCCGAAAACCCTTTTAGCCTTTCCTAGTGAAGGTTGGAATTAATAACACACTTTATAATGCAGGAAGGGTTGTAACTTTAATTTTATAACTTCCGTGTTGAAATTTTTTAATGCCCAAGGTCGGTAATATTTTTATGGCTCAATTTAGCATCACGCAAATCCTTTTTATTAAATTAGAAAAAAAGCGGCCAAGTGCGAGTCGGACTCGCCCATGAAGGGTTCCGTAGTAGCAAATAACATAATATAAAAGTCTTGTAGTATGTTTTTTTAATTTTTATATTTGAGTTGATTGAATGAAAGGTAAATTGCTGTTTACGATTTATGACGTATTAAAAAAAAAACTACTTTCTAGATCTCGTTCAAACCAATTTTCGCTGGTAGTTTTCATGGTAATGAACAACATATATTTTATTTAGTTTTATCATTCTCTTATTTTAGAAGTTACGGGGGGGGGGGGGGGGGGGGGACACTTTTTTCCACTTTGGAAGTGTCTCTCGCGCAAAGTATTCGGTTTAAAAAAAAATGCTATTAGAAACCTCAATATCATTTTTGAAGACCTATCCATAGATACCCCACACGTATGGGTTTGATGAAAAATAAATTTTTGAGTTTCAGTTCTAAGTATGGGGAACCCCCAAAATTTACTGTTTTTTTTTCTATTTTTGTGTCATAACCTTAATGCGGTTCACATAATACATCTACTTACCAAGTTTCAACAGTATAGGTCTTATAGTTTCGGAAAAAAGTGGCTGTGACATACGGACGGACAGACAGACAGACAGACAGACATGACGAATCTATAAGGGTTCCGTTTTTGCTATTTGGCTACGGAACCTTAAAAATGAGTATTTTTTAAAATGTTGTTCTATTTCCTTTTTAGTATTTGTGAGTGTGTATAGCTTACCTTATCGCCAAATCTACTGAACGATTCTTAAACTAAGTGTATTTACATTTATCGGGCAATAATACTAAAACTGACAAAGTAACATACAAGACATTACATGTCCGAGAAAGTTGAGATGTTTATTATTTACTGAGTAATTCAGTAATTCGTCCCATGTACCTACGGCCCATTTGGGACGAAACGCAGAAAATCAAAATTAATCAAAATTTCATTCTGCAATTCGTCCCATTCTTTTTTTATATGGAAATTTAAACCTTATTAACGCTTGGTACAGTCAGTGGGACAAGAATTAAGATAAATGTATATTTCGTTAGAATTGTTACATTTTTAAACATGGATTTTAATTAATTTTGATTTTCAGCGTTTCGTCCCAAATGGGCCGTAGGTACATGGGACGAATCACTGAATCACTCTATTTACTGAATGAAAGCAACATGGATTAGGACAGATATTTTTAATCCAAAGTACCACGTGTAATGTATATGTGGGTATTATTAATTCTGTGACGTGGTTTAACACGCGGGTAAAATATTTTACTGCCCATTCTCTCTCTCTTTAGAAAAGAAGATAGCAGAATTAATCGAGTTTTGGTACAGTCGGTAACAAAATATTTGTACAGTTACTATTGGAAAATATTTATTTGACGTGTTATAGAAATTGTCGGCCAATCTTCATTAGTATTTTTACCTGTAAAACAGTGGGGTGTTATTATTATAACTAATAAAAAACTTATCTATACATATAATAAAACAGTAAAAAAAATATGTCTGTACATTGAATATATTAAAAAAAAAAATTTGCGGCGATGCAGAAATAATAATAGTGTAAGTTTTTTTTTAAAAGGGTCTCTCTGTTTGTACACGCTAATGTCCGGAAATACTGGACGGATACGTATAAAATTTTTGTTATATAGCTGTTATGCTTGTGCAACATATAGGGTATAATTGATTTTAGAAAATGAAACACCTGATGCAGAACCATAATGGTCCAGCTTAACTATAAGAAATATAAAAATGGCGCCTCAGAAAAAGTTGTTCAGCCTGATGAGCATTTTCTGAAGACATAAAGTCCACGCGAACGAAGTCACGGGCTTTGGCTAGTTGATGATAAATGATTACTTTTACTTCAAAAACTGTACTTACCCATGAAGTAAAGGTAGGGGATCAGAGCGGACTAATACAATTTTATAGTGGATCCAACTAGAGAAAAGTATATTAATTGACAGTGGATCCGTTTGATAGATCAGACCGGAATAACTCAGTTAATCAAGAGAGAATATTTTTGTAATTCAAATGTTATGATAAAACAGCTGGTATATTAAGCCGTGTGGTTTCCGGCAGAGTAGAATAGGACCACTCCAAGTCTTCCCGTGGATGTCGTAAAAGGCGACTTAGGAAAAACCAGCTAAACCAAGCTTATACACATTAATGAGACCTCTCCAACCCGTCTAGCCAGCGAGGAGAGTGTAGGCCAAGTCCTCTTGCTGCTCTAGCCAAGTATACACTGGCTTAAGTAGTACAGAGAGGGTCGTGCTCCTGCAGTGGAGACTAAAAAGACCTGATGATAATGATGATGATATTTTGTTCCTTTTTTTTAGTTTTTAAACAGCCTAGGACGGGTAAAAGATCCGTCATCGTCAATATAATAAGGTATAACAAAATACTACTGAAACTATAGGGTGAATTCAGTCCGTGATAGTGAACCACTTTCCCCAGGAAATACAGGTCAAAACATTAAAAATAATATTTGGCTGTCTAAACAAGCTCGGATCAATTGATCGGTCACTTGTATGGGAGGCCAAAAATTACGGTACGTGTTTTTTGGGGAAAGTTGTTCAATATCTGCTACTATCTTCCCCGTTCACGCCTTGCGAAGGGTGTGAAGCGGGCGTCTGCAGCCACCTCCACGAGGCGAAAACGGGGGAGAATTAAGAAGAAGGGGAACGGGGACGCATATTGTTTTGTGTGTAATACTTATTATCATCAGTCAGCAGTGGGCGAAAACTGAAAAGATAAGTAGTTTTTCGTCAGATGATCTTCGGTCTGAGGTCTTATATTATCTTTGCTCTTACTTACGATAGACTTGGCATGATGCTGCCATAGCTGCAGCCCCCACTGGTTTTGAGGCAGTCCATCAGGAACTGCTCAGAAAGCTTCAATTCCTTGTTGTAGCGCAGTTTAATCTGACTCTCGATGTTGGCTGGAATAAAATAATGCAGATATAGTCTCAAAATGACTATTTCAAAGCGCCCTGCATCCAGCCTAGCTTTTTTTCAGAATCTAATTTTATAAACGCGCTCCCTTCGATTTCCTAATCTAGTTTGGCATAACATGTTTTGGTAGTTACACTAATTAAATTTTCGGGCATAATTATTGTGTTTTGGCAGACCTACTATTTCTGAAGGTAGACGAATTTAACTATAATTTACTATAATTTTGTTGATTGGACCGCCCTTAATATGTGTACACTTTGTATACTTACTCAGGTAAGTATAACGTATTGTTAAAGTTTTATTTCATCATACCTTACATCAAATCCTTATCATGCCTCCAAATAACCAAATTCTGTTTCGTCTAAACATGGTTTTAGCTGTTTGTCAATCCAGCTAATGTATCAGCTGTTTTAGAAAACAGAGTTGTACCTCTAATTTTATCGAACAGCGGATTATACAATACAACTGCGACATAAAATCCTTATCATGCTTCCAAATAATCAAATTCTGTTCCGTCTAAACATGGTTAGCTGTTTGTCAATCTAGGTAAAATATCACCTGTTTTAGAAAACCGAGGTGTATCTTATTTTGTCGAACAGCGGATTATACATTTTATATAATCTTACTGCGACATATCTGCAGATTACTAAATTTCTTACCAATGATACTAAAAGCCCAGCAAGCCGCGCATACCCCTTGATTCTTTACGGGACTAACAGCGCCCTGGTCCCTCCAGTCAAAGTATTCTGGCACAGGTCCATCGTTCCAACTTCTCCTATACATGTCCCAACTTGTCGCATTATTTTTACTTAGTTCATCTTTCAAATAACTATTACTTTTATTACTTTTAATATTAGTCAAAAAGCCACTAGAATATTTTGCGTAGAAAATTAATGTAAATACAGTTATCTTTTTGTTAAACATTATTGGTTATTAGTGAATTTAAAAACGAGGCCATCTTTATATTATCTACTTATACATACAAGCTGTATCTATATATGTATGGAATTCGAGTGTAGTTAAAAAGTACTTTAAAGCATTTTTCGTTGAAAATATTCGGAATAACTCCGGTTATGTATTATGGTCGATGATAATTTATAGTTTTGTTATTTGTGAATATAGTGAGCTATTTACGAAGCCGATTTTTGTTTATTCGCTTTTGTTGCCAGCGATTTTATTGGTTTACGACGTTGTTTGTCTCTGTATTTCGTGTTTACAGTTTAAAGGGAATGAGCTCTGTTTTTTTATGTAAATTAGTTTGTTAAGATATATTTTCTAATTATTGTTTGGACATGTTAACAGGATGAATGAAAGAAGACTAACTAAAAACATTTATCGTGTGATTATGGATGGGAGAACCGGACCGGGTGGATGCTTGGTTGACTGAAAGAAATTCTTCAATGGGATAAGCCTGCCGTTGTACTTTAAAAAAAAAGTTTTGTTTTTCATTTGTTTATATTTAATGTGCAATAAAGAATTCAAACAAAGAAACAAACAAACTAATTGCCCGGGCGGCTGCACACTTTGGTTTAAAAATATCATTTTTTTTTTGTTATTTTACTGTTATTTTTATTCCATTATACTATAGTGATCTAACATAGCCCGTGGTTCGATTTATAACGGGTATGTCCCTTCTCCGTTTTATACTTACATACATACTTAATATACATAACATAGTATGTATACAGAGCGGTACTTCACACTTCGCAGCTATCTAAGAAGCATGCCAACTTTTAATTGACCAATTTAACTCCGACAAGCTGCCATTTGAACCCTGGGGTCAGGGGTGTCGTACTAAAAACTAGTTAAGATTTTTAATGTAATAAGTATGCTATTCTTAGTGGGAAGTCGGGGTATAGTATTGGTGGGAATCACTGGTAAATGCAGCCAGCATTACCCGGGAAAAGCTACTTAAGGGGCTACCTAAATTTTCGGGGGTCTAGTTCGCTCGGACTGGCCGGAGCTTTGCTATAAGTATGGTGTTCCGCTATGAACACAGCACATGGTATTTAAGGCCATACCTAAATTTTCCGGGGTCCAGTGGCGCCCCCATTTAAAATAAATCATTTGAAAGGAAACGGTGATATCATTTGAAATTTTGTCTTGACCAAACCCTAGATAACCCTTTTAACTATTTAATGAACTACTGTTTATAATTTAACGTGAGAACGTGAAGCTTTTCTACGCACATTTGCGAAAAACGGCCACTTTTAGCTAATGTGCATAGAAAAGTTTCACGTTCTCACTTTAAACGATAAAAAATAGTTCATAAAATAGTTAAAAGTGTTATCTAGGGTTTGGTTAAGACAAAATTTTAAATGACATCACCGTTTCCTTTCAAATGATTTATTTTAAATGGGGGCGCCACTGGACCCCGGAAAATTTAGGTATGGCCTTAAATACCATGTGCTGTGTTCATAGCGGAACACCCTACTTATAGCAAAGCTCCGGCCAGTCCGAGCTCTCCACGTCCCCGCCGTCCACCCCGGGACCTGCTGGGACCGTGCACCCACGCGATCGCTACCTCGAGTCACAGCTGAGCTGAGGAGACAGGGCAAAATGCGACTATTCTGCGCCTCAAAACAGAATTCTGCACTAGGGAGCCCCACTAACGGACTTGGGCATAGTGGGCTAATCACTCGCTTGCCTGAAAATACTTGATTCCTGAAACTGAAATAGAGACAAACCGGAACGATTTCTACCGACGACTTTTAGCTTTAATCGGCAAGACCTGGAGTGAAGTTAAGCGCGTAGCTCAAGACAGATCGAGATGGAGGGTCTGTGGACGCCCTCTGCCCCAGATAGGGGACATAGGACCATAAGTCTATTCTTAATAGTTGAACAGGGATCTGTGGTAAAATAAGGGGACTTCTTTGCGCAACAGTGGGATACCTCAATAAAATAAAATAAATCTCATTTCATATTTAAAATAATAATTAAAATTACTTCTAAACGTATAGAATGACTTCTTTTGTATCCATACCAAACTAAATTTAAAACGATTTTAAAATCAAAGTATGAAAAAAATACTTTTTATTTAAACATACACCAATCTTATTTACCACAAAAAATCCTTTTGTAGGGTTGACTGAAAAGGATCCCTAACAGGGATAAGTCCGCGTTTGTACTATTATGTTTCATCTGTATTTCAATTGTGGCTTCTTATGTACAATAAAGAATTTACAATACAAAAAAAAATATACTAATTTAGTGGTAGCCCTAACTAAACTTTTATTAGTTTAACTGCTAGCACCGTCCTCTATCACCCCTACAATGATTGCCAATAGAGTTAAAACTATATGTTTTTACCCTTCTCCACACATTAAAGGGGATACCTTATTGGGTATTTGGAAGGAAACCGGGATATAATTTAAAATTTTGTCTTGACCAAGCCTGACTTTGATGAGACCTGGATCACCCTTCAAATTATTTAAAGAGCTACTGTTTACAGTTTAAAGTAAAAACGTAATGCACACTTTACGCATGTTGTACGGAAACACAACAAGCAGCGCGTCACGTGTCGGCTGGCAACATGCAACATCGCGCCACAGGTATGGCACTTCATACAAACGGAGCAACGAATATACCTAGTACTACTACAAACGAAACAATATTTCTGTGCACACTTCAAATTCAAATGTGTGAGTTAAACAATTAGGGTTTAATAACCCTAATTGTTTAACTAATGTACTACGGGACTTACCACGATAAATATCGTTTTTTGCTAGAGATTTGCCGTAGAACTAATAATAGTAATTTTGACCGTGAATCTCTAAAATCATATATTAAACAATTAGGGTCGCTACCACAGCTTTGTTGCTTTGTTTATCTGTTTTTATCACTCTGAAATCTATAAAATGTTCGTTCTTTATTGTTTTCCGTGGGTAAATAATGATAATATGCGCAGGCACCATTATGATTCAATAATCCTAAGTGACTCGCGTAACGCTAGTAACAACCCTGTTTTATGGGCGACAAGACTGGCCAATAAGGCTCAAAAGCGGGGGAGGTTTTGCGGGGATGCCAGATTGCGGGGGACAGTGCGAGTTTCCGTTCTGTATGTAATACTATCATTAATTCTGTGATCGCGCGCTATATTGCAACGTTGCCGAACATGTTGAGCGTCACACACATGTGCGCGCCAAATGTTGCCTAGTGAATACGAAGCTTTAGGAAGTAAAAAAAATAGAAAAATTACATCTCATTAATTGTACCTCAATAAAATGTATGGCGCTGGAAGGCGCTGGATGCAAGCCGCCCTAGATCGGTCATTTTGGAAATCTTTGAGAGAGGCCTTTGTCTAGCAGTGGACGTTAAGCGGCTTAAATGATGATGATGAAAATGTAAGTATATTTAAATAAACAGATACAGCTAATACTGAATTATGTAACTAAAATACTGAGTTTGTATAAAAACTAACTGACATTACCTATCTAAAAACCTACCAGACAGATCTTTGTTTGGATAATTACTTACTAATTTTAGAATTGATAAATACTACCTAAAATAAAATTGCAAATATCAGGGTTCACGTTTTTCCTACTAATTTAAGAAGTGACTGTGTAGTAAAGTGCGCCGTGTGGTTTCCGGCAGAGTCTTCTTCTTATCGTGTGTGTTAGTGACTAACACTAGTGTCAAAGTTTTAAACCGCCTTAAAGGCCTCTGACATGGTTTTAGGTAACGACCAATGTCAAAGACAGTGACCGGGACCGACGGCTTAACGTGCCCTCCGAAGCACGGATCATCTTACTTATCAGACAATCAGGTGATCAGCCTGCAATGTCTTAACCAAACTAGAACAACAACACAAAGTCGTTGCCCCCGCTGGGAATCGAACCCGCGACCTCCGGGTATGAGCCAAACGCTCTAACCACTACACCACGGAGGCAGTTAAAATAGCACCACTCCAAAAGCGCCGTGTGGTTTCCGGCAGATTAGAATAGCACCACTCCAAGAGCGCCGTGTGGTTTCCGGCAGAGTAGAATAGCACCACTCCAAGAGCGCCGTGTGGTTTCCGGCAGAGTAGAATAGCACCACTCCAAGAGCGCCGTGTGGTTTCAGGCAGAGTAGAATAGCACCACTCCAAGAGCGCTGTGTGGTTTCAGGCAGAGTAGAATAACACCACTCCAAGACCACCGTGGATGTCGTAGAAGGCGACTTAGGGAATACAAGCTAAACAAAGCTTATAAAAATCAATGAGACCTCTCCAACCCGTCTGGCCAGCGTGGAGAGTGTAGGCCAAGACCTCTGGCACCTCTGGCCGAGTTTGGCTCAGGTAGTACAGAGAGGGTCGTGCTCCTGCAGTGGAGACAAAAAGATCTGATGATGTGTAGTAAAGTGTGATAAACGTACAATGTGAAAAGCAATAAATGAATTGAATTGAAGTAGAACAGTACTCAATATTTACCATTCTAAGTTTCCATATTATTCATCCAAAGTTCAAAGTGGTATATCTCGGAATCTCAACAATTTTCGTAATATACGAAATATATACATTACAAAGTTGCAACGAGAAAGTTCAATTTATGACTGCAATGCAACTGCATAGTGCAAGAGGGAACTGTTTGGTCTATGTTTAGTTTCAATTATTATACTGTGCTCTATTTTTTGAAGTTGAACGATGTTTTTATCCGTTTTCCCAGAGTATAAGGTTTTTGAGCGTATGTACTTAGACTTACACATGAAAATTCTTTTTTTGTTGGAAAGGGCATACTTTTCAGTTATGAAAACTTTATTAAAATCGGTTGTGTAGTTTCGGGGTGAAGTCAGTTTTTAGTTTTGAAAAATTATGACTTACCCAGTGGTCTAAGAAACACTGTCTAAGTAAAATAATCCATGAAGTCGTTTAGGCTGCAAGAAAGAAATATCTATGGGTATGTTGTGTATTTATTTTAAAACTATTTAATAATTGTAAATACATACATACATACATACTATCACGTCTTTATCCCTAATGGGGCAGACAGAGCATTTTGGATCTTGCGGCTCTATGCAGAACCCAGGGCCGCAAGACCCAAAAGCCACTTTTAGCGTCATGGTGGGCGAGAAGATGGAAAAGCAATCAATACAGTGATGGGTTGCTAGCCGCATCGCCTGTTAACATGATTCGCATTTTTGCCCATTCCCTCGATCGGCTTTTACGATCTGCGCGGGAAAAGCAGCTGGTACATTCTAAGTTTTTTCATTTCTCCCAGACCAGCATGGGAGTATATATAGGAGAAATAATTGTAAATATTAACAAAAAAAATGTATCTATCAAAACAGTTTTTCAGCTTATCAGCCGAAACCTCGCCCTCGCCTTAAATCAGGTTATCGATACAAAATTCATATTGTTTTGTACAAAATGCGCTCCGTTGGTGAATCGATTATCAAGTTCCCTCATAAATACTCGACTTTGCGTTTGCAGCATCACCGTAATGGAAATTTGGGGTAAAAAGTTGTAGTAATAAAAGCAATGAGGTACTCGTACCAATGTTGTTTTTTGTTGTTTGTCTGTCGGTATGCGCCGTGCAGCCGTGCAGCAATTTCATTTTTAGGATTCTGTACGCTAACTCCCAAAAGATAAAAACAGGAGTCAGGACCCTATTACTAAGATGCCGCTATCCGTCTGTCTGTCATCAGGCTGTATCGTAAGAACCGTGATATCTAGATAAATTAAGTTTTTTACAGGTGATGTATTTCTGTTTCAGGTATGAAAAAATACTGAAAACAGAATAAAATACATATTTAAGGGGGGCTCCCATACAACAAACGCGATTTTTTATATATAATGATACGGAACCCCTTCGTGCATGAGTTCCACTCGCACTTGGCATTAATTCATAATTTTTCGATCCGATAGAGGGAATAGGTAAAAATCTGGACTGGCCGAAAGACTCAAAGGCCACTTCAACGACAAGGTGGAAAAAGGAATCAAATTAGTGATGGGTTGCTAGCCTCATCACCTATTAGATTATTTCACATTTTTGCTCTAATTATCTTGACTCTTTTATAAAATCAAGAGTTCTAATGGTCTTCTAAGCAGCTAGCATTTTCAATAATTACCTGGAACGGCTTTAATAAAATGTTCTTTAAAAACAAACCATTCTCTTTAATACACTACAACTATGTTGGCCGTATTGTGCACGCACTTTCACATCAAAAAAAGGGTATGTCAGCCACATCATAGTACATGAGCGACACTTTATATGAATTTATATTTAAATTTGTATCAAACAAATACAGTCACCATAATCGAAAACGGCCAAGTAATAATGATGATGAATGTGCACGGGCACAGAAGCAGCTGGTTCTTCCAGACCAGAAAGAAATGTGTTCAAACAACCAAAAACAAAATTTTTGCCCAATGAAATTTTCTAAACTATTCTAGCCGTCTTAACATTCACTCTCATCTCTGACAAAGGACCCCATCTATTTCCCCATGCTGAGATATAAGTGACTACATTGAGTAGGCACGTAGTCACCTTTCTGACACATCGTGTAAGCAGATCCCTTTATCTCCACGTCCAGTCGCCAGCCAAGCGCGGCATTGGCTCAGGAGCGACGATCTAAAGGAGAGCAAAGACTGGGTGCAATTGAATATTCATTTTCAACCCCTGACTAAAAAGAGGGAGTTAAAAGTTTGACGCTAATGTCTGTCTGTGGTATCGTAGCGCTCAAAGGGATCGACTAATTTTGATTCTTTTATGTAAAAGCATATTCCCTCGCACCAATCTGTCTGTCTGTCTGTTAGCTCTTCACGCTTCAACCACTGAACCCATTTGGATGAAATTTGGTATGGATATAGTTTGATACTCAGGGAACGACATAGAATAATTTCTATCCCGAAATTTCCACGGGGAGCGAAGCCCACGGGCACAGCTAGTACCGAATAAAATTGTCTAAACTTTTCTAGCTGTCATAACATTTACTCTTATCTCTGACAAAGGACCCCCCCCCTATCTATTTCCCCATGCTGAGATATAAGTGACTACAGTAGGTAGGCACGTAGTCACCTTTCTGACACATCGTGTAAGCAGATCCCTTTATCTCCACGTCCAGTCGCCAGCCAAGCGCGGCATTGGCTCAGGAGCGACGGTCTAAAGGAGAGCAGAGACTGGGTGCAATTTAATGTAAATTTTTACCCCCCAACAAAAAAGAGGGGGGGTTAAAGTTTGACGCTTATGTCTGTCTGTGGCATCTTAGCGCTCAAACGGATCAACTAATAGAGAATATGCACGCATTTTTTTTATTTGCTTAGTAAAATCCTTATTTTATTATTAATTAACCACAGTAAACAAATATGAAAAATTTATAAAATATCATAATCAGGCAGGAACCTATGATACTTTAAAGTTTTAATTAAAGAGACTAGTGACGTCATAATTACATATCATCAATACATTTGATATAGAACATGGCGTTTTTGCGAGTGAGATAGACATATTTTCGTAAAATCGCTATATGTCGTTCATTTTTGAACCAATTTTTATTCTGTTTTCACTGTTACTTTACTTTCAAATATTTACGAATAAACTGGTTAGATAACACATATTTTTTTCATGCATATTCCCTATTTCGATTCTGATAAGTAAAAGCATATTTCCTTGTATCACTCTATCTGTCTGTCTGTTAGCTCTTCACGCTTTAACCACTGAACGGATTTATATGAAATTTGTTATGGATAAAGTTTGAGACTCGGGGAAGGACATAGGATACTTTTTATCCTGGTATAACGTTCTCGTGGAATAGACAAAAATTAGGGCAACGCAGGCAACGCCGCGCTAGTATCACAAAATACAAGTTTCAACTTAGTTTGGGTCTAGCTCCATCAGTGAGTTTGTCCATTTGATCCAGGCGAGATATGACAGCATCTACAACGTTGAGGGGACATACCCGTAATAAATCGAACCACGGAATATACTAGATCACTATAGTAAAATGAAATTAAAATAACAGATAAAACACAAAAAAATAATTCGCCATTTGCATACTAAAGTGTGCATCCGCCCGGGCAAATTTGTATAGGAATGTTGATTTTTTTGGTCTGTTATTTTATTATCATTATACTATATACTATAGTAATCCAGTACAGCCCGTGGTTCGATTTATTACGGGTATGTCGTTTACTTTAGGGCTAACTCAATCAGTGTAATTTGTCCCTATATCTTACACCTTTAAACGAGCAATTCTTGTATATTTATTTATTAATATGTTTATAAATGTCTGTGATCTCGAAAACGGCTCTAACGATTTCGCTGAAACTTGGTATATGGGAGTTTTCGGGGGTAAACAATCGATCTTGATTAGTCTTATGTTTGGGAAAACGCGTGTTTTCGAGTTTTCATGCGTTTTACTTTCCAAGCAGAATATGATCGCTAATTTCGTCACGCCGGCCGCGATCCATTTTGGCTCAGCGGTTTATGATGCGGACCGCTAGAAAGAGTGTTACGGGTTCGAATTCCACTCGGTGACTTACATTTGTTTTTTTTATGTTCAAATTTATATATAATTTTTTGTGTATAAAAAATGTAGTTATTGTTTGAGATGTAACCGAACAAAGCTCGGTCGCCCAGGTACTTTATATTTATTCATTTATTTATTCCAAGTTGTATAATACGTATCTTATTATAGAGTCGAGAGACTATTATAGAGTATTTATTATCATATTATATGGACTTACTAATGTTCCCAGTCTGTTCGCTTCCAAACTATCTGTGGACCTATTACTGCGAATAGCTACAGCTATTTATGTGACGGAGCTATGTAGCGTTAGCGCCGAGCTACATTTTATGATAATGGCGCAGGAAACTATTTAGCCTTATTGATAACCATGATACACTACATAGACCTAACATTTTGATATACAATAGGTATCTTCTAATGTAAACCGTTTATTCTGCGTTTTCAAAATATTGTTTCTGACACTGTGGCGTATAATGTAGGATTTTATTATGTTTTCAATGTTGTTTCTAACACTGCCGTGGCGTAATGGTCACCTTGCTACTCCACCACCCAGAGGTTCCGGGTTCGATCCCCGGTGAGGGCAAGTTGGAAAATGGTCTTTTTTCAAATTGACCTAGGTGATGGATGTTTATCTATATATGTAGGTATTTGTTATAAAATATAGTATCGTTGAGTTCGTATCACATTAAACATGTCTCGGACTTAATTTGGGGCTAGCTCTGAATTTTTCGGGGTCCAGTGCTGGCCCCCGTTTAAAGTGAGAACGTGAAGCTTTTCTTCGTTATTCGCAAATGTGCGAAGAAAAGCGTTACATTCTCACTTTAACCTGTAAACAGTAATTCATAAAATAGTTTGAATAGGGGTGATGACAGGGTCCGAAAAGTATGATTGTAATTAGTCCGTCATTTAGATTATCCAAAAATAATAGACTCGTATTTTTCAGTTTACCAAAAACGTAAAAATTCACAAAATCACAAACAATTTTTGGTTCCTCACAAAAAATAAAAAATACGTGTGCAATATCTATACATATAATAAAACAGTAAAAAAGTGTGTCTGTACATTAAATATATTTCCAAAAATATTGGGGGCGATGGAGACGTAGTAATAAAGTAAGAATTTAAAAAAAATGTCTGTCTGTTTGTCTGTTTGTCTGTTTGTCTGTTTGTCTGTTTGTCTGTTTGTCTGTTTGTATGTTTGTCTGTTTGTCTGTTTGTCTGTTTGTCTGTTTGTACACGCTATCTCCGGAAATACTGGACGGATTCGAATGAAACTTTTTTTGTCATATAGCTGTTAAGCCTGGGCAACATATAGGGTATACATGATTTTGGAAAATGGAACGACTGATGCAGAATCATAATGTTCCAGCTAAACTATAAGAGATATAAAAATGCCGCCTTAGTAAAAGTTGTTCAGCCTGATGAGCATTTTCCAGAGACACAAAGTCCACGCGAACGAAGTCGCGCGCTTCGGCTAGTTTTTTAATAATCTAAGCGATGGACCAAAAATATTTTTCCATTGCCATGCCTATTCTGTGGCTGTGCATGTCTTCCTTGTAATCTATACCGTTCACCGATTAGATTAATAGGCGATGCGGATAGCAACCCATGCATCGTGCTAAAGGTGGCCCTTGAGTCTTGCGGCCCTGGGCTCTGTCTGCTTAGAGCCGCAAGTCCCAAAGTGCTCTGTCTGGCTCGTTAGGGATAAAGGAGTAATAGTATGTATGTATGAACGAAGAAAGTACTTATCGAATCACAATACCGATCTCGTTATTTATAAATTCTATTCGAGAATACCCATCATATTATCTTCAAGAACTGCACTCACAATACCGGAGGTATGTTAAGAATTGCAGTCTGCGCAAGTTTGCTTGAAACTTGAATAGCAACTTGCGATTTTATCTCGGAAAGATATTGTTTTATCCTTAGACTTCACCTTTGTCTGCCACTACAAAGTTTCTTTTCCATTATGATGTGCCATAGACCAGAAGCAGAGTATAGACTGATTGTTGTAAGAGTTTAATCGAAAAAAATAAAAATAAAATGTACAAAAAATCAGTGTGAGGTGTGAGGCCATGGAATTATATGTGTGTGAAGCACAAAATCTGTGATATTTTATATATATTTTTAATTTTTTTGATAGTCATTGAGCACCTGGAAATGTATCTACGGAATTAGAAAATATTGTCGCTGAGCGACGAGGAAGTCGGTATAAGGAAAACGTTGCAAGATAAAACTACAACGTTGAATGATAATTATTTTATTATATTATGTTCGTCTTTATTTCTTTCCCTCTTTCTAGCGCATATATTTCGAAGGTATAAGATGGATATAGAGTATTATAAAATGTGACCAGAAACGAAATATTTCTGTGTAACTTTTTATAGGTTGTATTTGTACCTACTACACAAACTATGGGTAAAGCAGTACGATACCATCTTTCCAGTATAAGATTAGTATTAAATTAACACAGTTTACAATTAAGAAAATCAAATTTTCGTGTAACGATCTTCGAGCCAGGGTGACAATGGGTGACATGTTTTGTATGAAAACTTGTCTCATTGTCAAATTGATGCTATCTCTTTTGCTCTTATAAAGATGACACTTATCATATTATCTGTCGCACTCGGCTAGTGTGGTCTTTTTACGCAGTAAAAAAATTCTACTTCTATGGTCTAGCGATTGTATAACGTCAATATTATCTACCGTCTGAGATAATTATGATATCTACGTCAAAATGAATTCTTGACTCTTGTTGGATTATTTAACGGCGTGTTTCTGAAGAAAGGCGTTGATTAAAGAAAACTCTGATTATTAGTTTTACATCGCTCAGTGGTTTTCTAAGAAAGCAAAACGAGAATAAGCATTTATTTTTAAGTTATATGATTTTTTTCTGTTAAAAAAAAAAAAAAATTAAATTAAAAAAAAAACTCTGACACCTTCTAGTGATGAGTGACGGAATCGCATGTTCCAACCGATATTAAGTAAAATAGAATCAGATATTATTTTTATAGATTAAAGCTATTTATTATTTGCATGGTAAAAAAAAGGAATTTCAAGCGTGAACTCAATAACTTTTGAACTACTTAACAGATTTTCATCGAACATAAGTCTTAATGCAAGGGAACTTGCATTCACGCAAAAAAACCGCATCGAAATCCGTTCCGTCCATCCGTTCGAGAGTTACGTTGCCATAGACAGGCAGACAGACATATAGAAACAACTTTGTAGCACCCCTTTTTTTGGCGAGGATTGAAAACAAAACAAGGATAAATATTACTTATTTCAAAATTACAATGAAATTTTGAGTTGGTAACTTAGTTGTCGTAGTGAATCCTCGACTAAGAATTTAGAGTACTTAAATAAAGATTTGGAAAGTACGCAATATTATGACAAGTTTTTTTTATTATTTATTAGTTTGACGACCTCCGTGGCGTAGTGGTCACCATGCTAGTCCACCACCCAGAGGTCCCGGTTCGATTCCCGGTCAGGGCAAGTTGGAAAATGGCCTTTTTCAAATTGTCCTGGGTCTTGGATGTTTATCTATATATGTATTTGTTATAAAATATAGTATCGTTGAGTTAGTATCCCATAACACAAGTCTCGAACTTACTTTGGGGCTAGCTCAATCAGTGTAATTTGTCCCTATCTTGAGACACAGAAATTATTATTAAGAGGACACATTCATTTATCAGGGACCATGTAAAGATATCATTTTAAATTGTCTCTTGATCAAGCCCTAGATAGCCCTTCAAACTGTTTTATGAACTACTGTTTATAGTTTAAAGTGAATTTTTGGAGCTTTTTTTCGCACATTCGACAAAAGAGGCCGTTTTTCGCTTTACGTTCTCACTTTACACTGTAAACATTAGTTCATAAAATAGTTTGAAAGGCTTGATCGAGACAAAATATTAAATTATATTTCAGTTTCCTTTCAAATAATTTATTTTAGCACTGATCCCCGAAAAATTCAAGTAGCCCCTAACCACAGAATAAATAGTAGCACTTCCCTAACTCAGATTTTAGTTTTGCAATAATCTGAGTAAGATGGAAGTAAGTTTATTTTTGCAAAAAACTTTCTTTAATTTTAATTCAAGCGCTGATTATTATCAAATACCAGTAACAATTATCCATAATGACTGCACATGACACGCAGTTATAATCAATTCGGCAGATTGTAAGGCGTTGTGTTGCAGTTAATTTTAATAACCTCCACATAATCGGTTCACCGCAACTCGACTGCGACGAGCTATTGTTTTGGATATGGCGTGTCAGAATATTAACATTTCAGTACATTAACCCCTTGTATGCCGGAATATCAGAAACAATAGTTAAACAATCGGGGTCCTGTTGTTTGACCAAAAGTCATTTGGCAAAATTACACTTGACAAACAACGTTTGGCAAAGAAATGGTTTCGCCAATTGATCATTTTACTACTAATCATTTTACAAACGAGTCACTTTACCAAATGATCAACACTTAAATTTACATTTTACAAATAATTATTTCACAAATGAACATTTAGCAACTGAGTTATCAGACAAATCTACTATTGGTCTAAAAACATTGGATAAAATGTATTATTTTACAAGTTTTTCGTTTATTAACCCGTAAAGACCCGATACATCTATTAATAAATATTATTTAACACATTTAACAAGTGTAGTGTTTGCTAATGAATCATTTGCTAAGTGAGTTTTTGTAGGATGATACTTTTGTCAAATGTATCGTTTGCCAAATGAACATTTGGTGAAACGTTGTTTGTCGAATGACCATTTGTCAATCAATTTTTGGTCAAACATTAGTAATCTTAAACAATCACATAGATTTACGCAACGGCACAGAATTATTAATAATTGTCATATGGATGCGGCTAGCAACCCATCACTATTTATCTATTATTTGAATTCGTTTTGCACCTTCTCGCCCATAACTGGGTAAATGACTGGGTCAAAAATAAATTATTCGGTACAGTTCATAAAATAAAATGTCTCTTAATAGTTCCACTTCGTTGATCAATGATCGTATCCATTTTAACCATTATTTTATATTAATTAATTCAGAAAAATTATAATAGTAAGAGCGCTATTTGACTCCAAATAAGCATAATGTCGCACTTTTGTACTTCATACAAATTCCATAGAAAATGTTTGTTTGGTGTTTAGAAAAAAGTGTCTGATTTCAGTTGTTGTCACCTAGTGGATTAAGGTAAAGGTGCAAGTGTTAAAGATGTGATAGTGTATATGTCGCAGTTGGATTGTTTAATCCCTTGTTTGAAAAAACTGTAGCTATTTGGCATTACAGCTCGGTATTATAAAATAACTGAAAATCGTTCAGCTAGATCGTCCAATGTGCTACGTTTAACAAAGTAACTAACGTAAGATTGTAGATTTTAGTTTGTGATTCTGCCACTTGTGATTCGTGGTTGTCTGTCAAGTGTATGGCAATAAGTATGGCCTCCGATAAGTTCAATACTTCACCGTGTTCCGAGAGTAAGCTGTTTTATTCGAGAGACATCGGGGACATCGTTTAAGATTTCGGACTGCAAAAGGTTGAGAAAAAAAACAGACCTACAGCTGGGTTTTCTATTTGTTATTTCGCGACCGCCTATGGCCTATCTGGTAAGATGGTCAGTTCACGTGGATCAAATGAAGGACGTAAAAAACTACTACGCCATTGAGTAGTTGGGTTACCAAAATTTTGATATCCAATTGCATCAAGCTGATTGTTATTCTTGATTAGTGTTTAATGATGTTGGAGACTGGATTACAGAGTAAGGAGTTGAGGTTTTGTATGAGTAATATATCAAAAAAAAAAAATCTATTGCCCACTCATATATTATTTGGTTTAGTAACAAAGTTTTATTTAATAATGGTAACCCTACTTGTGATCTAAATGTTAGCTATTGTGTTAAGCGTAATTAGGTAACTCATTAACGATCCAGCTTAACGATTTTCAGCTGTTTTACAAAACAGAGCTTTATGCTAAACAGCTAGAAGTTTCGTCAAACAACGGATTATACAATCCAACTGCGACATATACAAAGTGTAACGACTCCAAGTCCCAAGTACTTAGTAAGGTTTAATTTTAAACAAAAGAGAAGTAGGGATATTCGGCTAATTAGGCGGGGTGTACTGGTTGGTAGTTTGAAACAAAGTTTGCACACAATCGCTGAATCTGGAAGGCGCTATAGTTCTAACAACAAAAAGGCTCACAGCTAGGCTGGTCTCAATAGTAAGTTTGGGACTACAGGGCTTTCTCTCATTCATGTACCTTTAAAAGTATAATTAACACTTAATGATGTTTTTAATGTGTATTTTGGCCAACACTCGTATCTTCTGGCATAGCTTGAAGACTGTATTAATGAGAGCCGGAACCAACGGCTTTACGTGCCTTTCGAAGCAGTGATTGATATCATTTTTGAAGTGAAAACTTCTTTAGTTTAGTGCATGCCCAACGCGCTAAAACTAAAACATTGAGCTCGCGACACTGTTACCGACACCAGGTCAACGCCCAAAACACGTCACATATAATACCGTTTACACTTCTGTCGGCACTCCCGGAGTGCCACTGCTTTTTTTTATTTTTGATTGTGCCAATCCAGATTCCAGCTAGTAACGGCCTCAAAACGAAACACGTTTATATTGTTCCCCGCTCTATCCTGATCAGGAGTACACAAGGGCTGGCGTTAGAACTGGGACCCTAAATAGGGAACAGTCATACATAGCCTAGTGGTGACTCCGATATGGTTTAAGATATGTGGTATTATTGTATATAGTATGTTATATATTACATTGTTAAAAAGAAAAACTGTGCAGTGTGTGAGAGACTGTAAATACAATCGTGGAACAATGTTAAACCATTAGAGGGTTAAACCACTAGCGTCAACTTTAACTCGAGGGCTAATGATTGCTTATGCTGAAGCATAGTATTTAATGTTAAGACCATTTATAATAAATATTATGAAAGCATTATCTAGTCAAGTGTTAGTATGTACCTTTAGGTTACTTTGATCGTCTAGAGTATGCCTAGCCTTAATCAATTCATTCTTTGTTGTATCTTTTCAGTTCCTGAAGATAAAACGGAACTTTCAGTTTACTTACTTAGGATGCCTTTAGGCAGCCTAAAATCTCACATCAGATGGCCACTTAGACACACAAAAGTATAATTTAAAAAAACACGATAAAAAAGATCAAATACAAGCTTACAGCATCATCAAAAATTAATGACATTATGAGAAAATATACTGAATTATACGAGTAAAGTGCCTTCCCCTAGCCATTGTTAGCAGGACAATGGGAAGATGTCTTCAGTCAGCACATCCCATGGAAACACTTTTCCCACAGAAATTAGTAAGACTGTAATGAATCATACAATCGCGACCATGGAGCTGAAAACCAAATAGAGCTGAAAGAAATTGCAAACTTACGGCGGCATTGATAGCGATAAGTCCGCCTTTGTGCCTATATTGTTTCTTGTTGTGGTTGTAATTTTTGATGATTTTATCATGGTGCAATAAAGTTAATTTGTATTGTATTAATGTAAAGTAGTTTGAATGAGATGAGGAATAGAGGGAATGGGCGAGATTTGAATCATGGTAATAGGCGATGCGGCTAGCAACCCACCACTATTTTAATTCCTTTTCCATCTTAACGCCCACCACCACGCTAAGCGTGGCCTTTGGGCCTAACGGCCTTGGGCTCTGTCTACCCCGTCAGGGACATAGACGTGAAAATGTATCTGTATCTGTAAAGTAGTTTAGCTCCCATTAAGTTATGTAGCTTGAGTTCCTAAATTTGCTATGATAAGTATTTCCTTTGGGGAATTTAGTGTCACACACATACCACGCAATACATCAGAGCCTTATGTAACGTTGTCCACTTGCATGTAGACCTCTTTTTAAATAAACAAGGTTATTTGCTATAGGCAAATTAAAAAACCCGACAACACCATCTAGTGATAAGTGACGGAACTACATAATATATTGATATCGTAGCGCCATCTATTAGGTAAATTTCAAAACCCAGAATTTGAAGCGTTATAACCCTATAAAAAATAAACGATATTACGATTCCGCAAACTATTGCCGGTCGGCGTCCACCCACTACTGTTAGTCCCAGCATACCTGCCACCAACATCTCGAGCACTGCCAACAGCCAATGCTGTTAAAACAATAGTTGATACGGCATGTCTTTGCTCACGCTGCAAAATTTACTGGGTTCTAAGCTCCTTGGCCATGATTAATGACGAGAAAGCATGACAATTTGACCCCAAACACTTGTCAAAAATATTAATTATTGTTCTTGGAGGAAAATTGTCTGCGAGCGTCATTCAGAGAGATTATGATATATGGAGTAAATTAAGTTATTCATTGCTAGTGAATAATGACTTGAAGTGACTAATTTTACAGATTCTGAAGTTAGTAAGCTTGGAGTTGTTAATAAAGTTGTTCATATGTAGTTAAATCGACTTTGTAAAGAAGATAAAGACTTCGGTAAATGCAATTTGAGTTGCATTGATGTGTGATAGGAATCAAATGATATGCAACAAATCTTCAAGTTTCAAGGCGTGCGCGAGTCATCCTAACGCACCCTAACGAGAAGAAAAGGTTCCTAATGTCGTCATATCCCGAGAATTTAGACTTTCTAGCAGTATTCAGACCGAATCTGTAAGACTTCGAAAATACGAAGAAACGCTACGAGAAAAAGTAGGTAGTGCCCTTCGCTTTTCGGTCTCTCGAGGGTGTCCCCAGATAATATAATTACCACAAAGTTAGTCGGAGTACAGTCAGCCAAAGAGATACCTGACCAGACCCTCTACTTATATCTTCAATTTTCTCTTCTAAAAATAATAATACACAGAAAAATATATATTGAGAAAAAAGGGGCTACTTGAGTTTTCCGGGGTCTATTGCTGCCTAAATTTTAAATAATTCATTTGAAAGAAAACGCAGATATCATTCGAAATTGTGTCTTACCAAGCCCTAGATTAGATAACCCTTCAAACTATTTTATTCACTACTATTTATAGTGTAAAATAAGAACGTGAATCTTTTTGGCTGAGCTAATTTGGACTAGAAAGAAAGAAAATATGTTAATTTGTTAGAAATTTAATAAAAAAACATATAAAAAATAATCGACCAAGTGAGTGTTGGGCCACGCGCGTTGTAGGGTTCCGTAGACTTTATATTTATGTTCTTTGTGTGTATGTTTTTTTTTTCGAGTACATTTTATAAGTTAGTCGCCCATAACTTTTTAATTTGTCAACTCTTCTTAGCTCTAATAGTTTTTCTTTAAACTTCTTCCCTGAGTGAAACCACGGACCAACGGACAAACAGACAGACAGCTCCTTGTTTACTACGGAACCCTAAAAACTAGATACTTACAATAGAAAAGAAGCTTTAACCCTATTAAGTGTACCTTACTGCTTTTACTAAAGCAGTACAAATTCGCGGTACAAACAAAATGAATTGCCTGAATAAGGGAAACAAAAAGCGTTTGGTGAAATTAGGATTTGCATAAATGCTACCGTCGGGTTTATTTATATCGCTGTAATGTCAGAAAATAAATACTAGTGCTCGCGGTAATACTGGAGTTGGTTGCTGTACGAGGCGGGTTCCCTGGCATATTTGGCAGAATCTTAATGCTCCGAATTTCATTTGGCATAACACACTTGGCAGAATCTTATTTAAAAGAACATTTCAAATGCATAAAAAATATTTTGTATTATTGTTTGGCCGAATTTTCATATGTCCGAATGTACAGTAGCATACTTTTGAGATGTCAGAATTTCATTTAATATAATTACCTTTTACATAAATAAAGTTTCGCATAATTTGTTTTAGAATAATGTTTAATTAGGGTAACCTATTATATTCACGAATTTTTTTGACCACAGAAACAACTTTACTGCAATGGGTGGGTTAGGTTCGTTAGTCGTTCCTGTGACCAAAACACAAGCGAGCGACTCAAGTTTAGGGGGAAAGTAACACAGACATAAAAACAACTGTGCCATCGAATATAGGTTAGGTTCGTTAGGTTTCCTGTGACCAAAACACAAGCGAGCGACTCAAGTATAGGAGGAAAGTAACACAGACATAAAAACAACTGTGCCATCGAATATAGGTTAGGTTCGTTAGGTTTCCTGTGACCAAAACATGAGCGAGCGAGCGACTTAAGCTTAGGGGCAAAGTAACACAGACCAATAAAACAACTGTGCCGTCGAATATAAGTTAGGTTCGTTAGGTTTCCTGTGACCAAAACATGAACGAGCGACTCATGTTTGGGGGGAATGTAACACAGGCACAAAAATGACCGTACGTATGATTTAAATGCCAAAAGGCGATTCTGACTGTGAACTTTCTGCGATATAATGATTCTAATTTTATATTATTATGGCTATAAAATGTATGCTCAAAAAGACTCTGATTTTTAAAATAACTTTGCATGGGAATGTCTCGCATTAAAAAAAATGATTTTTATGTTACATTCACTATACTAAAATAAGCTAGTGGTTTGCTTTATTACGGGTAAAATAAATAGTTTATGTCCTCACTTTGATGAACAACCAAGTCGTAGGTATGTGAAAAATGGTAAAGAAAACCAGAGTGTTTTCTTTACCATTTTTAGGGTTCCGTAACCAAATGGCAAAAAACGGAACTCTTATGGATTCGTCATGTCTATCTGTCCGTCCGTATGTCACAGCCACTTTTTTCCGAAACTACTAGAAGACCTATACTGTTGAAACTTGGTAAGTAGATGTATTCTGTGAACCGCATTAAGGTTTTGACCCAAAAATAGAAAAAAAAAACAACAAATTTTGGGGGTCCCCATACTTAGAACTGAAACTCAAAAATATATTTTTCATCAAACCTATTCGTGTGGGGTATCTATGGATAGGTCTTCAAAAATAATTGACCGAGCGAGCGAAGCGAGCGAGGTCTCTAAATCGAGTTGGGGCGAAAACACATTGTATGTATGTATGTATGTATGTATGCATGTATGTATGTGTGTATGTATGTATGTATGTATGTATGTATGTATGTATGTTTGTATGTTTGTACCGCGATAACAGCCGAACCGATGGTTTGATTTTGATGAAATTTGGTAGGCATGTAGGAAATATCAATAGAATTTTCAAGTTCGTTGGGCATCAAAATCGGTTTAGTAGTTTTTGAAATATTAATAAAAATGTCCGCGATTATGTTACAAATGAAACCAATAGCGCGTTCTAACTTTGGATAGCGCCATCTAGGGGTTATTTGGGAAACTGAATTGCGAAAACTAATCACGAGGTCTAAGTTCGCGGCGAACTACTAGGTAGTTTACTAAATTTAGCAATTTTGTTGAGCGGACTTTGGTTCAATCGATATCGCTGCTTGTCTGTGCTTCTGTTGTAGTATTAGTAATAATGCCACAAACTAAAAAGAGATCAGCGGCAACCAAAGCCCGCGAAGTAGTTTTACGTAGAGAATCGCAACTAAGGGAATATGCCAGTAGGTAATTCTCGTGCCAATAAGAGCTTTGTCAGCAAGAAACTTCGCCCGAACGCTCCAAACGCTTGTGTTCTCAGCGTGAGTACGCAAGGGAAGTACGAAATCAGGAACTACACCCTGAACGCTTAAATTGCTAGCGTTCAATGCGTGAGCACGCTGTGGAGATTCAAGGGCAAGAATCCTTACCAGAACACGGTTCCCATCCCTCGCATGACCCGGTCGTGGTAGACTGGCCAAGTGTCATGCTCACGAACGCAATTTTCACTGTCGCTTGCCTGGGCAATAAATGTGCACAAATCGCAAGGACTCACTTTGAATAAAGTAGTCGTAGACGTTGGCGTTTGCCCAAGTGCCAAGCTAAACCGACACTATACCGGACATCAGCCTGTACGAGATTAGAATGGCCCTTAAACAGCTTAAAAACAACAAGGCGCCGGGCGAAGATGGAATCACAGCAGACCTTCTGAAAGCGGGCGGAACGCTACTACTGAAAGTCCTTCAGAGGCTCTTTGATTCCATTCTGCTCGAGGGCGTAACGCCAGAAGCGTGGAACAGGGGCATTGCGGTCCTGTTCTTCAAAAAGGGAGATAACACTCTTTTGAAGAACTATAGGCCTATCACGTGTCTTAGTCATGTTTATAAGTTGTTTTCGAGGGTCATCACGAATCGTCCCGCAAACAGGTTTGATGCCTTCCAGCCTCCCAAACAAGCCGGTTTCCGTAAAGGCACCATGGACCACATTCGTACGCAGGTTATAGAGAAGACGAGGGCGTATAACTGGCCGTTATGCTTGCGGATAGTAGGCAATGAAAAAGCCTTCTATTCGATCGAAACATGGGCCGTGCTTCAGTCTCCAGCAATGCCGTATTGACTATCGGTATATCGAGGTGTTGAAGTGCTTATACAGTAACGCCACTATGTCATTCCGAGTACAGGAGCAGTGGAAGACGGCAATTCCACTGCACAGAGGTGTGAAACAGACGTTATATCTTCGAAACTGTTCACCGTTGCACTGGAAGATCAAGCTTCTGCAATGGGAAGGATTTGGCATTAAAATCAAAGGCGAGTATATCACTCACCTTCGATTTGCCGATGATATCGTTGTCATGGCGGGCTCGATGGAAGACTTAAAGTATGTATGTACAATGCTCGCAGACCTAAACCGAGTTTCCCAACAGGTAAGCCTTAAAATGACCGATCTAGAGCGGCTTGCATCCAGCGCCTTCCAGCTATTCTAGATCGGTCGTTTTGGAAATCTTTGGGAGAGGCCTATGTCCAGCAGTGGACGTTATGCGGCTGAAATGATGATGATGACAATGAGCCTTAAAATGAACATGGACAAAACGAAAGTAATGTCGAATGTCCATGTTGCGCCCCACCTGTTAGTGTTGGGAGTCCACCCTCGAAGTTGTAGACCTGGGTCAATTGATCCAGGCAGGAAGCTTCAGCTTCGAGGAAGATGTCTTTCGACTAATCCGACTCGGCTGGGCAGCGTTCGGGAAGCTACGCAGTGTCTTCTCGTCAAAAATACCTTAGTTTTTTAAAACTAAAGTTTACAAACAATGTGTGTTACCAGTGATGACTTATGGATCTGAAACGTGGTACTTTACTATGAGTCTCATGAGAGGGCTAAAGGTGCAACGCACTATGAAAAGCTAAGCTCGGTGTTTCTCTACTCTATCGAATCAGAAATGAGGAAATTCGTATGAGAACTAAAGTCATTGACATAGCCCAGCGGATAAGCTCGTTGAAATGGTAGTGGGCGGACACATAGCGCGACCAACTGATGCCGATGGGGCAAAAAGGTATTCGAATGGCGACCACGTACTGGCATTCGAAGCGTAAGACACACACCCGCAAGGTGGTTTGTCGACCTGACCAAGGTTGCCGCTCTAGATCGGTCATTTTGGAAATCCTTGGGAGAGGCCCATGTCCAGCAGTGGACGTTATGCGGCTGAAATGATGATGATAATGAGACGTAGGCGTAAAATAGTTGGCGGCTGGATGTACATACGTTGCTCTTTCAAGATCTAGGGATATTGAATTTGATCCAGGTCTTGATGTAAGTTGTTTGAAAAAAAAATGAAACTTTTGCAGCTCAGAATAGAAGAAGAAAGAAGGTTGGAAAATCTGTTTCCTTCAACAGTATTAAATCGGTTGTGGATAATTTATCACAGTTTCATTAAATCATAGTTTCACTGGACATTAAAATTGGTTCAGTTTTGGAATAATATCGCGAGGTCTAAGTTCGCGGCGAACTACTAGTATTGAGGTTTTTAGTATCATTTTTTTCTAAACTGAATACTTTGCGCGAGAAACACTTCCGAAGTGGAAAATGTGTGGGGACACACATTTTCCACTTTTCCCCCCGTAACTTCTAATATAAGAGAACTCTTAATGGGCGAGTATGACTCGCACTTAGCTGGTTTTTTTTCCTTAGACTGTAAAGGAGGTTCATTGCTGGGCGTCCCCTTGCTTTTTTCACAGGTCCCTGTCCATAGCAGCCTGCTACCACTCCGTGTTTGAAGCTATCGATATCGTCTCGCCATCTTCAAAGTAAATTTACTCAAACGACGGCGCAACTAAGCTATCTCGATTAATAGCTTGTTCAAATTAGAGTAGGATGGTAGCCAAGCCACAAGTGATTTGTTGGTTGCAGTGCCATCAGCGGCCATTTTCGGTCGATTCCAAATATTGCCTTTGATAAACAGCGCTGTAGCGCTTGGAAAATTATTTAGCGCTTTAGGATTATATCATACAAACCATAGACATAGATTTTTTTTACTGCGTAAGAACTGTCCTGAGTTCGGGGTACAAAGCAGGCCTGTCTCACTTCGCGGTAGGTATTAAAAACGCAAGTACGTACGGCGGCCACGCCAGTGTGGCTAATTAGTGCGCCAGAAAATGTTATCGTTACGCGATAGAAAGAGATGGAATGTCTAGGTGAATATATCGCACAACGCTAATAACTGTAGGTTATTTGTGTTGTGCGATCTGAATTGAACTGAATTGTATCGTAGCGAGAGTCGCTGTCGCTATTCCTTTAATTGATTTTTCGGAGTGAATCTTCTGTACTTGTACTATTATGTATTCTGTGCTCAAAGTGAGTTTACAGTTTTGTTGTGGTATGCCCCCAATTTAAAAAGTGCAGGTAATCAGTAGCATTGTACCTAGATTAAAAACTAATTGGGTTCTAAATTATGTTACATACCTATAAAAGCAATAGATAACTTGCATGGTCTAAACGAAAGATCAGCTATACAAATTACATTTATTGCTTTAATAAAATGGTATGCAACAAGCAATAAACTTGCACTGTATAAATGAGCCTTTAGGTATACAACCAAGAAAAACCTGGTAATAAGATAGGTACCTAGAATAATTGCCTATTTCAATCAGTATTATAAAAAATATCGCATCTTGGCCTTACCCAATCTGTATAATATACCTACACTATCAAGTCTGTAGAATTAGAATTTAGAAGAGGAAAAATGTTCGGTCATCTGCTACGTAACTATGCGTTCTTTAAAACAATAATGGAAGGAAAAATAGAAGGAAAAAGAGGAGTAGGAAAACCCAGAACAAAATTTATCGATCAAATAAAAGAAAAATTAAACGTGAAAACATATAAGGAGATTAAGAACTTGGCGGAAGAAAGAGAGACATGGAAAGCTCCACCGACAAGAGCCCAGCTCTTAAATATAAGAAGAAAAAGATCAAGTCTTTATCCCTCATCGGGCAAACAAGGCTTTTTACATATTGCGGCTCTAAGCAGACAGAGTCCAGGACCGCAAGACCCAAAGGTCACTTTTAGCGTGATGATTAACGAGGGTGTGGAAAAGAGAAAAGGAATTAAAATAGCAATCAGTCAAAATAATAAATTGCTAGCCGTATCGCCTAGTAACAATTTTACAACATATCTCTATTTGTGTTTACGCGTAGTTTATTTTAGTTAACAACTATGATAAATATCAGGAAGAGAAGACCATGGCAGAGAAAAAAAAAACGCAGTCCAAATCCTTTCCTTATTATATATAACACACCAAGTATAGAATTTATTACCCTATGTTTACTTGTTGCTGGTATACGGTAGACTCTAACCTCCCATGTCTCTCCCATCCCCCAGACTGCAATCCCCCACACGTTCCATGATACCCTATATACGTGCTCACCTGGTTTCTCGAGCTTGGTACTGGTTCAAAGAGGTCTGACGTGGCTGCGCTAGTAAAACGGAGGCGATAAGTACCCATATCGGCCCGTAGCTGTAAGTGCTGTCATGTTCATTCCAAAGTGGACCTAGCTCCAACGCTCTTGCTGCGAAAGCTGGTTGGGTGAGCACAGAACTGAACTGAACTGAACTAGATATAGGTCTCCGAGAATTCTGTACCGGCGGCAGTTCATAAAGCAGTTCACAGTATTTGTGGCTCTTATATGGACACCCACCTCCCGTATACAAAATTTGGTTCTTACAATCTGTCTGTTATTTTCTTTTCATCCAGATCAGCAGAAATGTGACAGCTTGAATATTTTCATATTCTATTTCGTGTGACTGATATAGTCACAAAAATACGACGCTTTACGTCACTACGAGCATAACTTAAAAATTTAAAATCACTGAAGTTTTAAAGTAGCATGTCTGCTTGAAGCCTTACGATATATCAGCTTTATAGATTTTAAAGTGAAAATTTCCAGCGCTTGTTCCGTAGTTAGCGCACAATGTGTTGGCAGTGCTGAATATTGATGGTGTACAATCATATATCTTCCTTCCATGCTGGTTTGGGAGAAAAGAAAAGATTTATAATGTTCAGCTGCTTCTTTTTCCACGCAGATCCTAAATGAAGATTGAGGGAAAGGGAGAAAATGCCATGTTAATAGGCGATGCACATAGAGTTCCGTACCCAAACAGTTAAAAACGGGTTGTAGTTTTCACAGATAATGAATTTGTGTTGCCGTCTAACAATAAATACTTAAAACAGAATAAAATAAATATTTAAGTGAGGCTAACCATTTAACGTGAATTTTAACCCTGTGGAAGACGTAGAACGAGTAAATACAAGCTAAACAAATCTTAAAACATCAATGAGAACTCTCCAACCCGTCCGGCCAGCGAGAAGAGTGCAGGCCAAAGTCCTCTGGCTGCTCTGGTAGTAAAAAGAGAGTAGTGCTCCTGCAGTGTATACAAAAAGAATTGGTGATGATGATGAAGATTAATTAAAATCGCTGTAGTGATGTGTGTGTGAGGGTGTGTTTGTGTATGTGTAACTAAGATCATGATAGCCTCTTCTGATTCCAATTTATTTCAAAGATTTAGCCATCATCGGTTTTACAACCCCAGCGGAGATCATACTAAAAATTGAGTATTTCTGTTTCCCTAATAAAATTTTATAGCGTCTAAGGAACCGTTTGTTTTTTCTCTTTTATTTAACGTCGCAGTAAATATACATTCATTCGATAATAAAGAATGAAGAAAAGCATAAAATCGTTGGAAATGTTTATTTCAAGTTTGATTGTTATTGCAAATAAATTGCTTTTTTGTTTCTTTGGATTCAGCTCGACATTTTCCTTTCTTGATCAATGAGAGGTTGCAAAAACACCTATCTCTTTGAAAGTATCGCTTCTTTTAATGTTTGTTAAATAGTTAACATTAATTTATTTTAGTCTTATTATCATTAATAATTAAGAGTGACTAGTTTCTTATCCGTAAAGTATTTATGATAAATACTTGACCTCCTTACACGACACGACTTTTGCCTTTTTTTAACTTATCTTCCTTCGTCTTCCTTTTCCTCTCTTGACTTAATTTTTACCTCATTTCAAAATAATAATTTTAGATCAGGTGTCTATCTATAATTATAAAACTTTGTTACGAGTTAGTCTTCAGGGACAAATCTCTATAATAGAATCGTATTGACTCTATGAACGGGCTTTTTCGTTTTGGGAAACATCTCTTAGTTCTTTTTATCTGTTCGTCTAAAAACCAAATCTAAGTGAGTCATTTTCATATCATACAGGGTGCGTATAACGTATAGTCTTCACATACTTCAATTTGAATAACTTTTCAATATTGGAACCTCATGTTATAGAGTCTGTGCGGAAAGAGAACCGTCGTGGCGTAAAATCAAACTAACAAAATCTTTTTTATATGACAACCCAACCCCCGTCTGTCAAATGACAAACTTTACGTCATCTTTGTTTACCGTGTTGTTTTAACGTGATTTTTATTTTAAATCATATCAAAAAGGGGAAATCCTTTACCCAGTCCTACAAGGGAAATAATAATTAATATTATTATAGGTTTTGCCAAAAAGAAAAAGCGGCCAAACACAATTATCGACTTGAACAAAGTCATGGAACGTGTGGCGGCGATGTGCGGTATGTAGAAAGTTATTTTAAATGTTTTAGATTTCCTAGGTAACCCCCAGACACAGACATTTTATATTATGTATAAATAAAAAAGAATTCGCATAAATATATAAAAATATTTGTTTATTTTGTTTCAATCAAAGTTTTTGATAGCAGTTATAAAGAGTGTTGATACTTTTAATTTATTATGCGTTTTGATAAACTTGCCCTATTTTTTCAGGTTTGAGTAAAGATACAGTTTCTAAAATAAAAAAAGAAGGTTCCTTAAATAACGGCGTGTGGTGCAAGAATTTATTATAAATAACTGTAACAGATTCGAGCAAATCAAGTTTAGAAGAAGAAAATTCTTTGGATCTCTATAGTCTATCCGATGATAGTTCAAACATGTCCGGCATTGAATATTTAGAATAAGACTTTGATTATGGTTCTGATCAATAAATTAATAAATATATTATTGTTTTAAATTTATTTTGAATTTATTTTTTATGCCTACCTAACCTAAAGGCTAACGATGAAGATAGCATCTGAAAACATATAAAAATATATTTTCATTTACAGCCATTACATGTAATGTAAATAATATATAAAAATATACCTACTTTATCCATCAGCGTCCAATAGCCGTCATAGTTTCAAAATATCAAGAACTTTATAGTCGCACTATAATGACACAACAGTGTTGTCAACATAACAAATACGGATATTAAACACAACTGCGCCCTCAAATCCTACGACGGTTCTCTTTCCGTACAGACTCTACAAAATTCTGTGGTGCTATTTTTCAAACGCGAACTCTCAACGAACGTTTTTTTGTATCTATGGATTCGTTTAGGTGACTCTGCGTTTCAAAAATGGCACTTGTGTCGAAAGCAGAAGCGAAAGTACCAAAGTTTGACATTTATGGAATACAAACACAAACAAATCGACACAAAAGCAAAAATATTATATGTTCACTGACTTCTAATACGTTTAGACTGAAAATTCATTTTTAGGTTGTTTATTCAATACTAGCTGTGCCCGCAGGCTTCGCTCCCCGTGAGAATATCGGGATAAAAATTCTATGTCCTTCCCTGGGTATCAAACTATATCCATATCAAATTTCATCTAAAAAGGTTCAGTGGTTGAAGCGTGAAGTGGTAGGTAACAAACAAACAAATATACAAACTCACTTTCGCATTTAAAATATTAGTAGGAAGTAGGATTAATCAATACATACAAGTGACTTTAAAAACCTCCTCTTCATGATACTGAACTACTTTCCATAAAAACAATTAACAAAAAATAAAAACGAGTATTCGGCTTCCCACACAAATCAGCGCTCGGCCAAAACAGGTACTACCACGAAAGTAGACAATACAAATACGCACCATAAACAAAACGAAATGAAAAAAAAAAAACAGAACAAAAAGAAGACAGAATTGTGATACAAAAGCGGACTTATCGCATAGCAATCTCTTCTAGTCAACCTTTGGCTATAGAAGAAGTGCATATTTAAAAGATTGGCTTTTGTATGGGTGGACGATTTTTTTATCGATTTTTAATATTTTTTTTATAGAAGCTAACCTAAGCTCCAAAAATTGGGCTGGTGGGTATAAAGTCACTCAGTATGACTCAATGTGCCGTATGGTTTCCGGCATAGAAGAATAGGACCACTCGCAACTCCTCACGTGGATGTCGTAGAAGGCGACTTATAAAATACTTACAGGTAAAACAGGCTTATAAACATCATGAGACCTCTCCAACCCGTCTGGCTAGCGTGGAGAGTGTAGGCCAAATCCTCTGGCTGCCCTGGCCAAGTATGATACTGGTAGTACAGAGAGGGTTGTGCTCTTGCAGTGGAGACAAAAAGGACCTGATGACGATAACTCAATGATAACTTTATGTAAATTGAGGCAGCAATACTTCAGAATAAGGTTTAGCACAGTTAGGTAAGCACCTAAGAGAGCTGTAGTTCTGTTCTGTTCTATTCTGAGTCCGCCCAGCCAGCAGTTACGCTGCAAAAGCTTATAAATGAGATTTGCCTTGCTGAGTGCATTATCACGTTTGCAAACCAAAGCCGGTATGTGTACCGTCCTCAGTTCCTCAAACTTGGCGATGCCAAACCTCGTTATACCACTCTCATAGTTCGAGAAACCAGTTGAACTCGTAGATAAGGAGGTAAGCATGTAAGAGAGCTGTTATCTACTTATTAGAGTACGTACGTAAATGGAGCGGTTAATTAAATCTGTTTTTAGTTAAACCAAGCAGGTCCTTGTAAATGTAAAGAGTCGCGAACAAAAGAATGTTTCCACGGCGCGAGCGGAACGCGTAAAAATGCTTTGTTTGAAACCCGTTTTGTTTGTGTGCCTGTCTCAATGTTGACGTAAAGTAAGGGAAGTATAGATATAGAACTCATCATTCATCATTTCAGCCGTATAACGTCCACTGCTGGACATAGGACCTAAAGATTTCCAAAATGACCGATCAAGAGCGGCCTGCATCCAGCGCTTTCCAGCGACCCTGGTCAGGTCATCTGACCACCTTGTAGGTGGGTGCCCTACCCTTCGCTTGCCGTATAGAACTAGCAACTTCGTATTTACAAGTAGATAGGTACCTAGATATCACGTGATCGGCTCACGAGTGAAGTAAGGAAAAACAAATAGAAGTATAAACACCAATGGAGCAACTAGTGGTTTCGCAAATTACCTCTGTTAAAGTTTATCAGGTTAAAAGGTGTTCAGACAAAAAAGTTGCCAATTAATAAGGGTACCAAAAAAGTATAGGTAATGATGTTTTTGAAGTTTTTAAAAACGATTTCTTTATCTGTTTGTACGCTGATATAAACAAGTAGTAAGCACGGCCAACTTAGACCCCGTCGCAAGACTCGAGTACTCGTATTAAGTTACTCATAGGACCTGACTGACGATTTTTTTTTATTGGCATGGGTCTTCGATGATTATTTCAGTATTTGTTATAAAATATAGTTTCGTTGAGTTAGTACCACATAACACAAGTCTCGAACTTACTTTGGGGTTAACTCAATCTCTATACATTTTTTTTATAGGCAGCTAAAGAACACAAAACGCAAAACTAAAGAAAATAAAACACAATCCCTACGTGGGCTACACCAGGGAAATTACCTTCAGTATTGATTTCCTTTGTTCTCAAATCCACATCATTAATGGCTCATACGATCTTTGTTATCTTTTTTCTTACATTATATCAGTCTTATCTATGTATAACAGTTCTTTTATACTTCCCAGTATAGCTAACATAAAGCCTCTGGCTGCTCTGGCCAAGTATAGCTCTGGTAGTACAGAAAGGGTTCGTGCTCCTGCAGTGGAGACAAAAAGATCTTATGATTAACATATAAATAGTTAGCAGATAGGGAAGTCCCTTTTTTTTCTTCTTCTTCTTCTTATTCGTCGTGTCGGTGACTGAATATTCCAAATCAAATTATTCCCGACCAGTAGGAGGCCACAGCAACAGCATTGTCTGTGCACTGCATCAAGTCGGCCATTGAACATGAAGCAGGACATGAGGGACAACGGAGAAGGTGCGGCATTGTCTGCCTCGGTTGGCCGCACTGACATTGTGGGTTGTAGTTTGCTCTGTTGGTAAAACCCCATTTTTGTATATTACTCCTGCATCGTCCCACTTGGGTCCTCAGTGTTTTTTTTCTAAGGCTTTATGACTACTTTCTGTAGCTATCTTTCTGGAGTCTCCTAATTTGAAGCCGCAATGTAACTGTATATAGTGGTTTGGCAACGCGATCGGTAGGGTAAGCAGTACCCTCCTATTCATCAAAGGATACGCGATACTGTTTTTAGTGGCTACGTTTACTTTCGGTACATGTACTTGTTCTTCTGAGGAGTCTTAATGTTCTTACAGACGAGCGACCAATATGATGTTGTAAATAAAATCAAGAGCTTGCAGATACTTGATTATTTAGGTCTACACCAAAAATTTTAGCGAACGCTGTGCATATTAACCGGGGGCTATATGCTAAAGGAAACAAACAGAGTGACAACCTACTTCTTAGTAGGTAAAAAAACAGTTTACTGCAAGTTCTTGATTTTATTTACAACATCATATTGTCCTACAATATCATATAGCTTACCTATGTTCTTACATAGGTAAGCTATTATGCTACAGAAACCTACTAAGAAGTAGGTTGTCACTCTGTTTGTTTCCTGTAGCATAATGGCCCCGGTTGATGTGCACAGCGTTCGCTAAGATTTTCAGTGGAAACCTAAATAAATAGTTTATTGCAAGCTCTTGATTTTATTTACAACATCTTATTGTCTTACAACATCAAATAGCTTACCTATGTTCTTACATAGGTAAGCTATTTTCCTATTCACAGATATTATATAACTATACTGCCAGTTGTTGTAAATGATACAGACAGTTTGACGACCTCCGTTCTGACCCAGAGGTTCCGGGTTCGATCCCCGGTCAGAGCAAGTTGGAAAATGGCCTTTTTCAAATTGTCCTAGGTCTTGGATGCTTAATTATGTATGTTTTTGTTATAAAATATAATATCGTTGAGTTTGTATCCCTCAACACAAGTCTCGAACTTACTTTGGGGCTAGCTCAATCTGTGTGATTAGTCCCTTCTTCTTCCTATTATCGTGTGTGTTAGTGACTAACACTAGTGTCAGAGTTTTTAAACTGTCTTAAAGGCCTCTGACATGGTTTTAGGTAACGACCAATGTCAAAGACAGTGACCGGGACCGACGACTTAACGTGCCCTCCGAAGCAGGGATCATCTTAATTATCAGACAATCAGGTGATCAGCCTGCAATGTCCTAACGAAACAAGGACAACAACACAAAGTCTTTGCCCCACCGGGAATCGAACCCGCGACCTCCGGGTATGAGCCGAGCGCTCTAACCACTACACCACGGAGGCAGTTAATATATTTAATTTAATAAATTATTTGTCCCTATATATATATGTATATAAAAGTTTGTGACAGATTGACATGTGTCACGAACGTGACCTTTTTGTCCACGATCGGCAAACGTATTGACGTCACGCGATACAAGTCGGCGACGGTCGCGGACATACTGTCGCTCGTCTGTAGGAGCCCTTAGAAGTGTATTTTGAAGCGCAGAAAATCATTTATTTCATAGAATTTCAGAGGGAAATCAAAGCTAGTACAGTTAAGTATACGATATATTATATGAAAGATACATACTGATTTTATTGTAAACTTATTGCCCGATTTATATAAAAGAATATACACATACCCGTTATAAAAAAAAACCAAGGGCTATACTAGATCACTATAGCATAATGAAACTAAAATAACAGTCAAAATAAAAAAAATACGACGTTTCCATACGTAAGCATGCAGCCGCCCGGGCAATTTGGATGGTAATGTCGAATTTCTCTTTGGTTTCTTGATTGTTATTTAATTATTTTTTTTTAATTTTGGCTCGACGCCGTTGCGTATTTAGCCAGGCTCAAGTTAATAAAACGTGGGAACAATCGATGTGAAGTAAATATATATATATACAATCAAAGGTTGGTATAGGTCCTTTGATTGCTTTAAGGGAGCTTTTGGCGACAAATCTATACAAGTCCACTGGTTTTCATAGCCGATTGAGTGGCGGACGGCGCCTACAGACGCCCACCGCAGTCAGCAAATTAATAACAGCCGCACTATGACTGTTCACTTTAAACATTTTACATATTGTCCATGAGAATGAGCATTTACAACACCAAACTACACCAATATCATATTATAAAGTCCACTAGAATCAATTTGCAAAACAATTTAAAGCAAACTCCAACTGAACCCCTTGATTTCCCGCCAAAAACCTATTTTAATTTTATTATGCTGATGTGATCTAGTTTAACCCGTGGTTTGATTTCAAGGGGTACGTCAGGAAAGTAACAAAACAAAAAATGTTATCCTAATGATCAATAACTGCCATGGAAACACTATGAATGTAGGAAGATAAGGACACTTATAACAAATAACTTCCATTCCAATAAAAATATGTTATGAAATATTTAGCTTCGATATCCGCATGTTTGCCTACATGTTACGTATTCATAACTCTTAGAAATAACCTGAATACCAAAATATAACCGGCTCAATCATGCATGCTCTCTTATATAAGGTCTAACAAAATATACTGAAACTATTATAAAATAACAAAATAGAAGGAAAGAGAGGACTAGGAAAACCCAGAAGAAAATTTATAGACCAAATAAAAGAAAAACTAAACGTGAAAACATACAAAGAGGTTAAGAACTTAGCGGAAGGAAGAGAGACATGGAAAGCACTCCACCGACAAGAGCCCAGCTCTTAAATATAAGAAGAAGAACAAAATATACTGAAACTATTTTTAGGATGAATTCAGACCATGATACTTGACAATTTTCTCCAAGGAACATATATTATTGAGGTATGAAAAATAGTTTTTGGCCTCCCGTACAAGTTGACCGATGTTGATCCGAGTTTGTATGGAAAGCCAACAATTATTTTTCATATTTCGACATATGTTCCTTGGGGAATGTTGTTCACTATGACGGATTGAATTCGCCCTTAAAAAAGTTCTTCTCTTCTTATATTTAAGAGCTGGGCTCTTGTCGGTGGAGTGCTTTCCATGTCTCTCTTCCTTCCGCTAAGTTCTTAACCTCTTTATATGTTTTCACGTTTAATTTTTCTTTTATTCGGTCTATAAATTTTCTTCTGGGCTTTCCTACTCCTCTCTTTCCTTCTATTTTTCCTTCCATTATTGTTTTAAAGAACGCAACGTGGCGTAGTAGATGACCGAACATTTTCCCTCTTCCTTTTTAAAAAAGTTATTAAGTATATTTTGTTAGACCTCATATAAAATATCAACAAAAAATTCTTGTTTTCCTATAAAATTACTCGTTATTTGCGAGTCTAACTTTCACGGAGACGGTTCTAAGTACTCTCAGAGTTCTGAAGAAGACTTTGGAGATTTTATTTTGTACTAGCTGTGCCCCGCGGTTTTACCCGCGCCTAAAATAGTCTATGTATTAATCCAGGGTGTCAGCATCCTGCATACCAAATTTTATCAATATTGTTCCAGGCGTTTGCGCGTCAAGAAGTAACAAACAAACACATACACTCACAAGCGTTCGTCTTTATAATATTAGTGTGATTTCTTATTTTTCTATAAAAATTACTGGTTATTTGCGCGTCTAATTTTCACGAAGACGGTTCTGAATACTTCTTTTATTTATGTAGAGTTGTATGTTTGTCTGTATTTGTTATTGTAGTATCGTTGAGTTGGTATCCTATAACACATTACCTTGAGGCTAGCTCAATGTGTGTGATGTGGCCTTTTAAATTTATTTATTTATATGTATTGATATTAGTTCCGATGAAGACTAATTTTTTATAATTTTACATTTTACACTAGTAACATGTGGTCTTTTAAGAATATGATATTTAGCGACGGAGGGCTACAACTTAGGTACTTGTTAGTATTTTTTTCTAAGGATTGTGTATTTTGTAATATAAAAAATTACGGACTTCATAAAAGGCGGAGTTTATTGTTTCGTCGCATTCATTTTTTATGTATGTTCACCGATTATTCAAAGACGCCTAAACCAATTAAAAAAAAACTTTTTTGTTTGCAATGGTATTTTTCCGAGATGGTCCCATAGAAATAGTATCAAAATAGGTTGATTACTTTTGGGGTGATATTGGTATTTTGTTTTTTTCTTGAGCCTCCTTACAAACTACATACTTTCATACTATCACGAGTGTTTTCCACATGGTGAGCAGAGACTATAAATAAATAAATAAATATAAATATATAGGGACTAATAACACTGATTGAGCTAGCCCCAAAGTAAGTTCGAGACTTGTGTGGATACTAACTCAACGATAATATATTTTATAACAAATACATATATAGATAAACATCCAAGACCCAGGACAATTTGAAAAAGGCCATTTTCCAACTTGCCCTGACCGGGAATCGAACCCGGGACCTCTGGGTGGCGGACTAGCATGGTTACCACTACGCCACGGAGGTCGTCAAGACTATGGACCTCCACTTGCTACGATCCTGACAGACCTTTCATGTGTGCCTCTAAAAGTGTTGAAAATCTATTTTAACACTTTCGCAGGCACTCACCAACACGATAATCCGGATCACCGCATATCACATCCGGGGTGGCCACGCGTAAGCAATTTTGAAAGCTCCCCTTTATTCCGTTCCGTTTCAACCGCGGAACAAATTGAAATTCTAACATCACAGTTCTTTGTGGCGAACGAACCGATGCTGGATATTTGACTTTCGCGTTGATTCTGAAACAATTATTTAATTTGGCATGTTGGGTTCAGAACGCTTATTTTTGGATGAGAACGTTTTCTCTTTATTAAAATTTGATTCACTATAGAATAATTTTTCAAAACTAAAACCCGATTTTACGCCTAAACTACACAACGGATTTTGATAAAATTTCTATGGGACCGTCTGACCTACTATGGTCAGTTCTTTCCAACAAAAAAGAGTTTTCCAAATCGATTACGTAACAAACATACAAACACCCTCAAAAACTTATAATATTAGTGTGATGTATTTGTTTTCTCATAATTTCAAACAGGGATTCATTTTTATATATATAATAACTAGCTGAAGCCCGCGACTTCGTTCGCGTGGACTTTATGTCTCTGGAAAATGCTCATTAGGCTGAACAACTTTTACTAAGGCGGCATTTTTATATCTCTTATAGTTTAGCTGGACCATTATGGTTCTGCATCAGGCGTTCCATTTTCCAAAATCATTTATACCCTATATGTTGCCCAGGCTTAATAGCTATATAACAAAAAAAGTTTCATTCGAATCCGTATTTCCGGAGATTAGCGTGTACAAACAGACAAACAGACAGACATTTTTTTAAAATTCTTACTCTATTACTACGTCTCCATCGAACCCAATATTTTTTTTGGAAATATATTTAATGTACAGACACACTTTTTTTACTGTTTTATTATATGTATAGATATAGATAAATAGCTGTTGCCCGCGACTTCGTCAGTGTGGACTTTTCGAGATTTCATCATCATCACCATCTAGCCCTTCTTCTGCTAATTGCTGAGCATAGACCTTTGCTGCTCACATCCAAGTGTGACTCGAGACTTGATTATTTCGTCAAATCATCGCATAGGCAGACGCCTGACGTTTTTGTCACTCCGTCAGGCCAGGAGCCATGCTCCGTTCTACTTTAAGTTCATAACCGTTGCCTATGCCAAAATAGTATAGTATCGTTGAGTGATTTTCCAATAAGGCTAGCTCAATCTGTGTGATTTGTCCATATATTTAATTATCTATATATATATATCTATACATATAATAAAACAGTAAAAAAGTGTGACTGTACATTAAATATATTTCAAAAAAAAATATTGGGGGCGATGGAGACGCAGTAATAGAGTAAGAATTTAAAAAAAAAAATGTCTGTCTGTTTGTCTGTTTGTACACGCTAATCTCTGGAAATACTGGACGGATTCGAATGAAACTTTTTTTGTTATATAGCTATTAAGCCTGGGCAACATAGAGGGTATAAATGATTTTGGAAAATGGAACGCCCGATGCAGAACCATAATGGTCCAGCTAAACTATAAGAGATATAAAAATGCCGCCATAGTAAAAGTTGTTCAGCCTGATGAGCATTTTCCAGAGACATAAAGTCCACGCGAACGAAGTCGCGGGCTTCGGCTAGTTTATATATATTTAACTTAACATGTGTAAGTTTAAAGGAATTTACTGACTGGACTAATACGCTCCTTAGCATAAGTAATGATCAGTTTACAAAATGTACTTAAAGCTGCGTTCCGTTACTCATACAAAAGCAAAGGCATCTTCATTTCTGAATAGTTTCTTAGCGGAGCGTCTCATTGCGCATTAGCATATGTTGCATATGCATTATGGCTGACACCACGGCAAATAGGCAGATAATTGACACTATATAGGCTGCTTTTAAAGAGTTCCCTTACCCTAGACTAATATTTATCATACAAACGTAGTCTATGTTTTATTTTGAAAATACATACCCGATTTCGGCAAAATTTTGTAATTTCAAAGATATTGCAATTATCTTTATAATTTAGGTTATAATTAGTTTCCTACAGTAAAATTATGAACTTGAAATAAAATATAGGCAGTAGTGTTGCTATGTCATTTTTGACCATCAGTACATATAGATAATTGCAACTTCTTTAATATTACAAAATGTTGTCGAAATCGGGCATGTCGTTTCGAAATAAAACGTACCACCTGACTGGTATGCTCTTCAAACCCATATTTTCGCCATTTTGACAATTTCGGAAAACTGAATTAACAGAACTGCTTCAAGCTTCTTACTAAATTTCACGAGAATCTGTTGAGAAATGCAACCTATAGGCGAGAACAGCCGGACAAACTGACAGCCGATCAAAAGCATTTTTGGATAACTGAGACGAATCGCTCGCTTTATCTTTGAGTAATCGGGAAACATCAATAAAAAGAACATATTATTTTACATTTGTATCAAAAACCTCCTCCTTTTTTGAAGTCTTTTAAAGAAGAAAGAATTTTTACCGTAAAGTTGTTTTGAATCCACGGAGCATCATAAACAACGAGCTAGTTAATATTAAACGGTGTTCGGGAATTATTCATACCTGCAACGAGGGCCGATCACGGGCATGATTGATCTATCCAGCTCAGATGCAGTTTTCTTAAGAAAATGTTTTACAACATTTGTTTTATCCTTTGTTACTTACTATAAACAGGTTTTGGTGCAGTGAGTTCAAAGAACCGACCAAGTGCAAGTTGGACTCGCGCATGAAGGTTAAACCACGTTTTTTGGATGGGAGCCCCCCCCACTTATATATTTATTTTATTCTGTTTTTTAGTATTTGTCGTTTTAGCAGTTTTTTATTGGTTTTTGAAAGAAAATGTCGTATAGAGTATTACATAAGATAAAAAATTTGCGAAATTGATTATCAGTCGAGACCACGTAGTAACATCTCGTTAAAAACTGTCGCGTGAACTCGCGTGACCCTGTGAACTACGGGCCGCCTACCGGCGGCGCTTTGCGGCGAAACTACTAATTATTCTTACGATTTTACTTTCAGTCAACATTTATTGGTTCTGAATTTTTTTTTTTGTAGCTAATTAGGTCTTACTAACGATTCTTAAGAAGTGGCCTTCGGCTCCAAAACCAATGAAAAATCACCGTGTATATTATTATTTATTTTTGCCCCAGTCCTCTACGAAATGCCATAAACAACAACATAAAGTTGCTGTTATTACTATCACGGGACTTACCGCGATTAATATCGTTTTTTGCCAGATATTTCGAAGACCCTTCTGCTGTCATGGTCGCTGGCCGACTGAGGAACTGCGATGGATGTTCGGCTGTCAAGGGTAACCGTATCGGTATACCCTCTTTCTTAGTCGTTTGATGCACAAGTCCTTACATACAACACTGACGGTGTCCGTTCGGAAATTGTTTTTTTGTTCTTTGCACACTCTTTCATTATGTTGGTCTATCTATTTATACATTATTTAAGAGCTATGCTCTTGTCGATAGAGTATGAATATTTAAAAGTAAAAAAAAGACCGAAGTAAAACGGCTAGAGGTCGAGAGAGAAAAATGGAAGAAAATTCATAAAGTTGGTACACTGGAATTATTCATACCTGCATGGAGGGTCGATTTCTGGCGTGATTGATCTTCCCAAAGTTAGCTTTACTGCAGTTTTCTGGAAGAAATGTTTTTCAAAATCTTTTACGTTTAGTTGCAAAATAAAAATGGTAAATTTATTTCATATTAATTTAAGTAATAAAATGTGATTTGTTTGTCTGTCTTTTACCGATTTTCAAAAAGGAGAAGGTTATCAATTCAGCGCGATTTTTTTAAAATGTATCTTCTCCGATTATTCAAAGACGCCTGGACCTATTCGGAAAACATTTTTTGTTTGAAAGGGTATATCTGTCAGGTGGTCCCATACTCATTTTATTAAAATCGGTTTTGTTGTTTGGTGAAGTCGGTTTTTAGTTTTGAAAACTATTTATTGATTTAAGATTTTTGCATACGATCCTATGTTGGCGAACAATGACAAAAGAACGTTTTTGTCCCAAAAAAGTGTTTCCCAAGAATGTGCGTCCGTCTTATGTTATACGCGATGTAGTTAGCAACCCATCACTATTTGATTTTCTTTTACCATTTTCTCACCCACTCCTGTTTTGCACCAAATAAATTTAGTATTTTTCTTTCTTTCTTTCTATCACGCTAAAAGTGGCCTTTGGGTCTTGCGGTCCTGGCCTCTGTCTGCTTAGGGCCGCAAAACACAAACCGTCTTATTATTAAACGTGGACTAACTTTAGTACTCGGTTTAAACCATTATCCGAGCAAAACACGATGACCTCCTGCAATTTGTCACCTTCACTTATGTCTCTGTCAACGTGATTAGGGTGAATAATGGTCTCTTATGTCTCTGGTCAACAAAGTCGTAAAGTTAGTTCTCGTTTAATAATAAGACGTAAAATGCTCTGTCTGCCCCATCGGGGATAAAGACGTGACAGTGTGTGTATCACAGAATCGATTTAGCGAGGAAGTAAAAATAAGCAAGAAAAAGTTTTTTAATATAGCTCTGCGCTTCGCTTGCCTGTACGTGGTCGCCATTCAAGAACCTTTTTGCCCCATCGGCCATCGGTTCGTCGTGCTATGTGTCCCGCCCACTGCCATTTCAACGAAGCGTGTGATACCCACCCACAAGGTGGTCTGACGACCTGACCAAGGTCGCTGGAAGGCGCTGGATGCAAGCCGCTCTAGATCAGTAATTTTGGAAATCTTTGCGAGAGGCCTATGTCCGGCAGTGGACGTTGTGCGGCTGTTATGAATAAATGAATATAGCACTCTGACAAGTATAGATGCCATACTTATAGATCTTAAAAAAAAAACCACTGCTACGGAAGTGGGCGAAGGAAGGGAGATATATTCAGCATAATGCAGCATGTAATGATACGCTTCTGTTATTATTCACCCCTTGTCACCCCATATAAAAATATTTTTTCAAATAACTTAGCAAAATATCGAGTTCCTTATATCTTGGGGCCATGAACCTGCGATTTTAGTTTATTAGTAAGAACAGCCAGAAGCGCAGTGCTTGGAGAAAAAGGTTTTGAAATTTATAGTTTGGTGAACAATGCATTTGCAGTGAGAATAAAGTCAAACTGTATTTGAAAATAGTTTTTTAAACAATCTTTTATTGTAATGCCTAAAACAACTAATGTAATAAATCCGAACTCGATGGAGTTGCCTCGTTTTTACAGGGTTCTTATGGCCACCTTATGGCTCCTTTTTGTCTCAATAAAAATGCATTGTCATCCGATTTACAATTAAATACAATTTAACTCAATCGGAAACCGGAAAGTGGTGGCTCAAATTTAACTTGCAAGATTTGATCCATAAACCACAGATAGGGTAAGCTAAAATAAAATATTATAAAAAATTAAACTGTTCTTTTCATAACCTCTTAAAGGTTAGTTATTGTTTTACTGTATTATTAAATTTTACTGCATACTACATTTTGCAGAGAATACACTTTAATACACTTAAATCATATCTTTATTCTTGACTCCGTGGGCGTGATGTGAAAAAAAGGGAATTAAAATAGTGATGGGTTGCTAGCTGCGTTTATTAATATTTTTTGTTTTTTATTTTATTTCAACATAGCTTAAACCTATCTTTACAGTGTGAACCAATCCGATATAGAAGCAATTAATTATTATAATACATTACATACTTAGCCGTTCTAATGAATTCGATATGATTTAAATACACGCCCATTCCCTCGATCAGCTACTAAATCTATTTCATCAATATTATTCTTAATTGGTCCTTAAAAAAGTTTCAGTATACTTTCTTAAGCCCTATATAATATAACAGTGAGTTTCATGGCCCCGTAACCAGCTTAACTGGAGCAAGTGGTAACATTATACGTTGGGAAAATAGGCTGCCACGTCGGCGTTAATTTACACTACACCCTCTATCCGCCTCACCGTGGCCTCCCCCACTATCATAGTATGAAGCGAATATCGGGATAAAGATAGGAAATATATTTTATTTTAGCAGCATAGAAAGCTATTTAGGGTAGATTTTATATTAAGTAATCGTTTTTGGGTATTCTGTACAAGGAAAGTAGAACCTCAGAGTTTAATTGATTTTGATTTTTGCTGTTGATTCTGTGATGAATAAATAAAAAATGAAAAAATCTAAATCTTATTTTCTTACCTATATTAAGAGAAAACTGTACTGCTTTCATTTCAATAAAACTGTTAATGGCCCCGCGTAATCGCAACCTGTATTTCAAAATGAACGGATTATACTCACTGTTCTGGCAGGTAACGGTAAGTTGCCGAGTAAATTCATTGTTTGCCCATCGAACGATCAAATTTATTTAATAATTTATTTGTATTTATTCTCAACTAAAAGTAAAATGGCGGATTTAATAGTAATATAAATCCAGTGTTGGAACAAAGGCTGCTCTTGATTCTTTTTTACGTCTCTTTTATCTTTTTTTTGTCAATTCTGACACCGGTTTTATTATTAACATATTCGATATGAATTACTAATAAATATTTGATGATGATTATGATTATTACATATAACAAAGAGCATATTTGTGGCGTCCGAACCCTATTGCGATATCGGGTGGACCACACTTCCCACAGCTCTTCGCAATTTGGACAATTATTCGGGCGTAATGAGCGTTAACGGCCTCATAGAAAACGGTATTTAGAATTAATGATACACTATGAAATTTCCGCATCATACATATAAGATGACTTCAGAATAATATTATCACATCTTTATCGCTAATGGGGCAGATAGAGCATTTTGGATCTTGAGGCTCTAAGCAGACAGAGCCCAGGGCTGCAAGACTCAAAGGCCGCTTTTAGCATGAAGGTGTTCAAGAAGGTGGTAAAAGAAATCACAATAGTGATATGTTGCTGGCCGCATCGCCTATTTTTTCTTTTCTCCAAGACTAGCAAGGAAAATCTCCCATGCTGGTCTGGGACTCCCATGCTGGTCTGGGAGAAATAAAAAAAACTTAGAATGTACCAGCTGCTTCTCTTCCCACGCAGATCGTAAAAGCCGATCGAGGGAATGGGCAAAAATGCAAATCATGTTAACAGGCGATGCGGCTAGCAACCCATCACTGTATTGATTGCTTTTTCATCTTCTCGCCCACCATGACGCTAAAAGTGGCTTTTGGGTCTTGCGGCCCTGGGCTCTGCATAGAACCGCAAGACCCAAAATGCTCTGTCTGCCCCATTAGGGATAAAGACGTGATAGTATGTATGTATGTATGTAGTAAGGAAAAGTTATTAATAATGCACTAAAGTAAACGCAGAACCAGACGTTTTAAATGAACTTAAATCCAAAATTACTCTGCTCTTACGTCACAATATGAACATATACAGATGTGCAAATGGAATGATAGCAAGGACCGTCGGCATAAACAAGTTAGCGAACGGGGATTGATTACCGACGGTTGTTTATCTCTGCCCTCTACATTCGGCTGCTGACGGTACATGGTAGCTAGCCGTCACTTCTGTAAACAAGGTAAATAGGATTGGTTAGAATTTTAGTATAACTTGTATTAGTATAAGGCCTATTTAGACGACGAAGTTTTTTGACTGTTGCATACCATTTTATTGAAGCAATACTCGTAGATAATTTGTATAGCTGACGTATTATTTAGGCCATGCAAGTTATCTATTAGCTTTTGCACTAAAATATTTAAAAAATGACCTTCAATAAATAAGAGATAATTTTATATACAACATTGATTAAAAAATATTCAGTTATTGCTTTAAAAAAATAGAATGCTACAAGAAAGAAACTTGCACCATCTAAATGGGCCTTTACTTATAAAATATGATAATCAAACCAAACAAATATCAAAACATTCAAATTTGATAATGAGAAAACCGATATTTAGCAAAATATGAAACAATCGATTAGAAACGATAGCTATAAGATAAAATTCGTCGACAGCTACATACCAACTATAACGAACACTGAGAAATAGCGAGCAAAGCTGGAACAATATAAACTTTACACTTTACCACAAGAAATCAAGCCAATACTAAAAAAATACAAGTCCCATCAAACGGTAATAACAACAAATTGATTTGACGGCTACATGCCAACTGAAATCTGGAATTGGAAATGGAAAAGTTAACAAGGCGAATATCTAATCTTTGACCAGGCCAATACAATACAATGTTAATTAACTTTATTGCACCATTATAACCATAAAAATTACAAAAACAAGAAACAATATAGGCACACAGTCCGATATTTGGAAAAATCACCAATAACCCACCTCAGTCTGTCCTCCAAAATGGATTAATTTACATAGATACAAACTAATAGCGAATAATTAAAAATGGCAGAGCTTGGTGCGGCGAATATCTAATCAAAATTTACATTGACAACCGGTTAAATGGAAAAATTACAAAAAATCTACCTCCACCTCCAAAATTGATACATACGACTACATACCTACTAACTCTAGCAAATACACAGAAATGGCAGAGCTCCAGACCAGCGCTCGGATATCCAATCAAAGTTTATTGTCACTGAGCCGATAATTGGAAAAGTTATAAAAAATCTACCTCCAACTCTAAAATTGATTCATACGACTACATACCTACTAACTCTAGCAAATACACAGAAATGGCAGAGCTCCCGCCCAGTGCTCGGATATCCAATCAAAGTTTAAATTGACAAGCCGATAATTGGAAAAATTATAAAAAAATCTACCTCCAAGTCTAAAATTGATTCATACGACTACATACCTACTAACTCTAGCAAATACACAGAAATGGCAGAGCTCCCGAACAGCGCTCGGATATCCAATCAAAGTTTATTGTCACCAAGCCGATACGTAGGTGTTTCCTCTCACTGCACCCGGCATTTAATTTTCTAGTGCGAATTTTGAATTGTTATAGTAGATTGTTAAACAAGGGTTGTAAGTGATCTATTACATACGAGTTAAACACTCTATTTTTCAATATAAAAGCAACAACAACAGCAACAGATTTTGTTATTTAAAAAGGGTTGTTCTTAATATCTTTGTACTAAATTAAAAACTAAATTAAAAACTAAATTAAAATCTAAATTATACTCTAAATTAAACTAAACAAATAATAATAATAAAAAAGAAAAACCTTACAAATAGAAAACGTCTTCCAGATCATTGCCCTGCGGTAGAGTGCCCAATAGGCTGGCAGCATTGCCACGTTGGATGGCAATGCTTAAAAAGTATGTACTAACAATTTGATTAATAAGCCTTTGAAATCGGAGGTACTTAATAAGTTTTCTATAACTGCCTTTGCCTCTTTTTTACCGCTTCAGGTGTCAAATAATCCAAATCTTACCTTGAAGTATTTTTTTCTGCGATTGTCGTATTTTCTTACGGCCTTTTGGCGCATTCCACTATTTGTGGTGGGTGACCAATGCGTTTATTTAAAAATTAAATTAAATTCATGCATATTATTGGAGCCTTGGTGGTCGCCTTTGACTTTCGAATTTACTTACCTCCCTAAGGTTGTGAATCGAACAACCTGGATTTTTAGTTAAATACAACCTCCTTTCATGAGCTTGAATGATGAAAACTCTTTTGATTGCACTGGAGTGGCTTTGTCTAGGTACGTATGTAGGTGGAACACTTGTTGTTTTTGTATGGTGACGTTTTGGTTCAGAGGCAAAAATATTTCCACCTCAAAACACGTTGTTAAAAGTTTCATGTTTTAGTCTGAACTAAGTTTGTTTATTCTAGAGTCCTACTTTTTTAGCAAACATCGAAAATGTGAGAATCGGGTCATGATAAATGGCGTTATATATCTTACTCTTGGAAAGAGATAGGGGAGGTCTTTATTCTACAGTAGGACTACGTATAAAACAAAAAGCAATGAAAAATTCATCATAGTAAATTTTTGGTGAAGGTAGTACATTAAACAATACATACATACATACTATCACGTCTTTATCCCTATTGGGGCAGACAGCATTTTGGGTGTTGCGACTCTATACAGAGCCCAGGGCCGCAAGACCCAAAAGCCACTTTTAGCGTCATGGTGGGCGAGAAGATGGAAAAGCAATCAATACAGTGATGGGTCGCTAACCGCATCGCCTGTTAACATGATTCGCATTTTTGCCCATTCCCTCGATCGGCTTTTACGATCTGCGCGGGAAGAGAAGCAGCTGGTAAATTCTATGTTATTTCATTTCTCCCAGAACAGCATGGGAGTTACATTATACAATACGTAAAGAAAATCCTGTCCGATACGTTAAGGTAATTTTGGGAAGCTTGTGTAGGTTCCCGGAGTTTCTCCCATCAGCCACAGATTTTTTTTTGCGAATTCAGGAATGAGAGAAACCGATAAATAGAACCTACACCAGCTACCCAACATTACCTAAACGGATCGTACAGGGTTTTCTTTACATATTGTATTCATGAATACGTAGTACAATACCTACTTAAATCACCTACGTATATATACAAAAGACGGTGACACGAAAGAATGACTCAGATCGCACGAATTTTATGACCATCCGAGATAGGTTTATATATGTCTTCCCTTTGTCAGAATTTGATTTCAGAGAGGAATTTTTTGCACTCGTAACATAAATCCGCCAATAGGCAATTTTACTGTACGGAAAATATTTTTTTATAAATGCAAGAAATTCGTTAATTAATGAAGCAGCAATTAGCATTTCTAAAATAAGAGTGGGAGCGTAGCGGGGACATCTCATTATTGCTTTAGTACTTGCAAGACCTTATAGCAGTGAAATCGAGAGCGCTGTACTTCCATTTTCTGTTACTTAAAAGTGTTCCCATTTATCAGGTTTTAAAAGTTTTATAATACTATGAACACGAGGAGGATGAACGTGTCCCACTGCTGGGCCTTTGCCCAGCAATGGGACACGTTCATCGTATCCAAAAGTGATGGCTCGTTTATTTTTTTTTAAATTTTTATACTATTAACAGTGTCGATAGTATTGTTGATCATCAATAGTTTATATTTTATATATTTTTTTATATATATAGGGACAAATTACACTGATTGAGCTAGCCCCAAAGTAAGTTCGAGACTTGTGTTATGGGAATGGGATACTAACTCAACGATACTATATATTATAACAAATACATATATAGATAAACATCCAAGACCCAGGACAATTTAAAAAAGGCCATTTTCCAACTTGCCCTGACCGGGGATCGAACCCGGGACCTCTGGGTGGCGGACTAGCATGGTGACCACTACGCCACGGAGGTCGTCTAGTAATGTTCCAAAACAGGTATCGATACTATCGATATGCTTATTATCAATCAGTTTATATCTTATGAAAAGCAATACTCTCGATACTATTGATAGTTTGTTCGTCGTCAGGATCGATACTATGGATAGTATCGGCATCGATCGAAAAAGAGGGTATGGTTACCCTTGACAGCTAAACATCCATCGCAGTTCCAGTCCGTCAGCGACCATCACGGCAGAAGAGTCTTCGAAATCTCTGGCTAAAAACCATATTAATCGCAGTAAGCACCGTATTACTAAAATTTTACAGTCATTGTGACCGCGAAACTCAAAATCATATACTCATGACCAAAAATGTTTTAAATTTTCTACTTATTGTTTTATTCTACTAAAATTTTATTGTTAAGAAAGAGCAATAAAATCAAATCAATTGGTTCAGATACAGAACCGAAATTCTAGTCGAAAACTTAATAAAAGCTATGTCTTAGAGACACGTGCATGATAAAATTATATAGTTTCTTGATTTATATCGGCTTTGTGCTTAATAATCATGGCGAAAAATTCGTAAAATAAAATCTGGAAAAATATTTTTTTTTAGGTTAGCTCCCATACAAGTAAAGAGGTAGTCAATATTTTTTTTCTCGACAAACACATTGTGTGGGGTGTCGTTGAATAGGTCTTTCAAAAACATTGTGAGCTCGTTGACACCATTTTTGGATTTAGGGATCCGTTTCTGAAATATTTGGGTTTAAAGTGAATTTTTTTGTTGGAGGCAAGTGTCCCCCCCCCCCTCTATCTGCTAAACGGTTATATATGGCCACATGAAAAAATTCACAACTATAGTATATATAATGTAGTTTAAAGGAAAACTATCAGAGCTAAGTAGGGTATACAAATTAAAAAGTTATAGGCGATCAACTTATAAAATGTACTCTGAAAAAGAAATTTCATACTCATTCAATAGATAATTAGTTTTTAAACGTTTTAAGTGGCATAAACTCAAAGTTTGCATTCGGAACTACGGAACTCAACACTGCGCGTGGCCCGACACGCACTTGGCCAATTATTCAATATAAAAGCGAGGAAATAATGAAAAACTGTTATTACAGATTTTGTTATTTAAAAAGTACGTAGTTACAATTTGATTAATAAGCCTTTGAAATCGGAGGTACTTAATAAGTTTTCTATAACTGCCTTTGCCTCTTTTTTACCGCTTCAGGAGTCAAATAATCCAAATCTTACCTTGAAGTATTTTTTTCTGGGATTGTCGTATTTTCTTACGGCCTTGCGCTTTTGGCGCATTCCACTATTTGTGGAGGGTGACCAATGCGTTTGTTCAAAAATTAAATTAAATTTTTGCATATTTTGGAGCCTTGGTGGTCGCCTTTGATTTTCGAATTTACTTACCTCCCTAAGGTTGTGAATCGAACAACCTGGATTTTTAGTTAAATACAACCTCCTTTCAGAGCTTGAATGATGAAAACTCTTTTGATTGCACTGGAGTGGCTTTGTGTACGTATGTAGGTGGAACACTTGTTGTTTTTGTATGGTGACGTTTTGGTTCAGAGGCAAAAATATTTCCACCTCAAAACACGTTGTTAAGGGTCCTAATGACTTTCGAGGTTCTAATGAAACTTCAGGATACTAGCTAAAAAGTTGTACGAGGGTTTCTAATAATCTCACTTACAGAAAGAGAAATTTTTTTTTTGTGTTTTCAAGGTCGCTAGCGCGGGGAGGAGCCTTAAAAGTTTCATGTTTTAGTCTGAACTAAGTATGTTTATTCTAGAGTCCTACTTTTTTAGCAAATATCGAAAATGTGATAATCGGGTCATGATAAACGGCGTTATATATCTTACTCTTGGAAAGAGATAGGGGAGGTCTTTGTTCTACAGTAGGACTACGTATAAAACAAAAAGCAATGAAAAATTCATCGTAGTAAATTTTTCGTGAAGGTAGTACATTATATAATATATAAAGAAAATCCTGTCCGATAAGTTCAGGTAATGTTGGGAAGCTTGTGTAGGTACCAGAAGCGTAGCGTACCTTGGCGGGGCCCCGTATAAAAATTTGTTTGGGGGCCCTTAGGAAAGGTAAAGATTTGTCAAAAAAGAAAAAAATGTTTGCATAAAATTAAAAGAAATATTTATTCATCATAATTATCTATCTGTCACATTTTTAAAAACAATTCAAATTAAATTTTAACTCTCCTTGCCTTTTTTTCGGCAAACTGATTAATTAAATCATTCATGATGATGACTTTAGTTTTTCTAAAGTTTCTGCCTCTATGGACAATAGTGACAGGTCTGACAGGCGTTCCTGTCATAGAAGTTCTTAAATATTTTTTTATTTGGACGCCATTACACTATCTGTATACACTCACACCAATGCAAAGCTCGGTTTGCGCCTCGTAAATGACTTAAACGGGGAAATCCCGCAGCCCGCTTTAACCGATGTAGGTTGTTGCCAACTTTTGAACGCACGCTTTACTCGGGAAAAAAAAATTTTTTTTTTTTAATTTTCTCATTTCTGAAATTTAAAAAATTTGGGATGTTTTTATTATTTTTTCTAACGCACCTTGGGGGCCCCTGTAGGCCGGGGGCCCCGTATAATTGATACGGCAGATACGGCGGTAGCTACGCCCCTGGTAGGTACCAGTTATTGGTTTCTCCCATCCCTGAAATCGCAAAAAAAAAATACTGCAGCTTCATATATTTTGGAACGGTAGGTAATAATTTGGTATGAAGCTGTAGTAATTTTTTTTTGATTTCAGGGATAGGAGAAACCGATAAATAGAACCTACACAAGCTACCCAACATTACCTTAATGGATCGTACAGGGTTTTCTTTACATATTGTATTCATGAATACGTAGTACTATACCTACTTACATCACCTACGTATATATACAAAAGACGGTGACACGAAAGAATGACTCAGATCGCACGAATTTTATGACCATCCGAGATAGGTTTATAAATGTCTCTTCCCTTTGTCAGAATTTAATTTCAGAAAGGATTTTTTTGCACTCGTAACATAAATCCGCCAATAGGCAATTTTACCGTATATTTTTTTATAAATGCAAGAAATTCGTTAATTAATGAAGCAGTAATTAAAATTTCTAAAATATGAGTGGGAGCATAGTGGGGACATCTCATTATTGCTTTAGTACTTGCAAGACCTTATAGCAGTGACATCGAGAGCGCTGTACTTCCATTTTCTGTTACTTAAAAGTGTTCCCATTTATCAGGTTTTAAAAGTTTTATAATACTATGAACACGAGGAGGATGAACGTGTCCCACTGCTGGGCCTTTGCCCAGCAATGGGACACCTTCATCGTGTCCAAAAAATCCAAAAGTGATGGATCGTTTAATTTTTTTAAATTTTAATACTATTAACAGTGTCGATAGTATTGTTGATCATCAATAGTTTATATTTTATATATTTTTTTATATATATAGGGACAAATTACACTGATTGGGCTAGCCCCAAAGTAAGTTCGAGACTTGTGTTATGGGAATGGGATACTAACTCAACGATACTATATATTATAACAAATACATATATAGATAAACATCCAAGACCCAGGACAATTTAAAAAAGGCCATTTTCCAACTTGCCCTGACCGGGGATCGAACCCGGGACCTCTGGGTGGCGGACTAGCATGGTGACCACTCCGCTACGGAGGTCGTCTAGTAATGTTCCAAAACAGCTATCGATACTATCGATAGGCTTATTATCAATAGTTTATGTCTTATGAAAAGCAATTCTCTCAATACTATTGATAGATTGTTCGTCGTCAGGATGTATAGTATCGGCATCAATCGAAAAAGAGGGTATGGTTACCCTTGAAAGCTAAACATCCATCGCAGTTCCAGTCCGTCAGCGATCATCACGGCAGAAGAGTCTTCGAAACATCTGGCTAAAAACCATATTAATCGCAGTAAGCACCGTATTACTAAAATTTTAGTCATTGTGACCGCGAAACTCAAAATCGTATACTTACAGCAAAAATGTTTTAGATTTTCTACTTATTGTTTCATTCTATTAAAATTTTATTGTTAAGAAAGACCAATGAAATCAAATCAATTGGTTCAGATACAGAACCGAAATTCTAGTCGAAAACTTAATAAAAGCTATGTCTTAGAGACACGTGCATGATAAAATTATATAGTTTCTTGATTTATATCGGCTTTGTGCTTCTTACCGATTTATGACAGAACTTTATTGAGAGTCTATTCCGATTCAGACAGAATTGTTTATGTTTCATTATTGTTATAGACCTATTTCTTACCCCTGACAAACAAGAGGGTTATATAAGTTTGACTCTAATATCCTCTTTCAGTATGTAGCATCGTATAGCGCTCGAACGGATAGACCAATTTTAATGTGGGTTTTTCGCGTGAAAACGACTTTTTTAGGCGGTTATTCTTAGCCATGTTTAATGAAAATCGGTTCAGTCGTTTAAAAGTTATTGGATGATAATGATAATTATTAAATTTGGAAATCTTTGGGAGAGGCCTATGTCCAGCAGTGGACGTTGTGCGGCTGAAATGATGATGATGATGATGGTTATCATTATCATCATCATCATTTCAGCCGCTCATCATTGCTTATCAAATTCTGGGTTCTGTAGATTAGCCGACAAATAGGTGGCGCTACGACGTGGCTGTTTTTCGCGTATGTGCGTCGAAAAGCTTCACGTTACCACTCTCTCGCCTATACAAGGCAAGAACAGAGAAAGGTGGGAAAACAGGGAACAGGGACGCATGTTGCGCGGGACCTTAGGTTCCGTTCTGTACGTAATACCTATTTATATAAGACATCATCATCCTAAGCCCATGAACCAAATTGTGGAGCCCACAAAAAGATACGCGGTTATATAAGGTCTAGCAAAATGTACTGAAACTATTTTAAGAGTGAATTCCGTCTGTGATAATGACCACCTTTTTCAAGGAACATAATGTCAACTTGTAATGGAAGGCCGAAAATTACTTTTCATATTTCGATGGGTGTTGTTAAAAGTTGTTCAATATCATGGGTTGTTCACCCTTAAAACAGTTTTAGTACATTTTGTTAGAACTTATTTGACGCCAAGTTCATATTATCATCATTATAAGAAAAAGTAACATCATAAATTAATATAGAAAAACCTCATACGCCATTACACCTTGGCGTGGCAAAATATTTGTTATTCCGTATAATTCCGCGTTAGCACCGCAACCAGATTCCCAAACTTGCGGTCGTCTATCAAAAGTTTGTGACATAAAGCAGAATGCGACGAGTTTCACAACATAACATTTCTTGAGTTGGATGTACCCAACCCCTTTTAATAAATAGAAAAAATTCCGTCCCACAATAGTATAAGATTAAAAACTACCTCTTTATTTATCTCACACATAACATAAGTAATTAAAATTATTCGCGGTGTGGTTTCCAGCAGAGTAGAATAGGACCACTCCAAGTCTTCCCGTGGATGTCGTAGAAGGCGACTTAGGAAATACAAGCTAAACAAAGCACATAAAAATCGATAGGTCTGGCCAGCATGGAGAGTGTAATGTAAATCCTCTGGCTGTTCTGACCATGTATGGCTCTAGTAGTACAGAGTGGGTCGTAGTTAAAATTAAACTACAAACTAATCCCTAAAATAAAACCTAGTCTAAATTGTTAATTTAGAAATTTTAATGATTTGGGTAATTTAGGCTAAAACGGCTTTGGAAGAAACTGTTCTCTTAAAATATTATTCTTATAATAATTTTCTAGGGTTCCGTACCTAAAGGTTAAAACGGGACCCTATTACTAAGACTCTGCTATCCATTCATTCGTCCGTCTGTCTGTCTGTCACCAGGATATATCTCATGAACCGTGATAGCTAGACAGTTGAAATTTTCACAGATGATTTATTGCTGTTGCCGCTATAACAACAAATAATAATAACAAAATAAAAGTGGGGCTTCCAAAAAAAAGTATACGGTACGAAACCCTTTAAACGCGAGTCCGGCTCAGACTTGGCCGGTTTTTTTTTTAATTAATTAAAGAGGACTTTGTATTTATCTCGACAGCTTTTCAGTTATATAAAATTCATTATATACGACAGATATATTTGTTTTCAGATTACCATTTCCCAGTAAAGGTATGTAAATGAGTTTATTTATTGCATATGACAGTAATTTGTGTCTCATAAGTCGTAACGATGAAACGATATCGAACTCAACATTGACATAACTCTCAAAGTAACGAATATTTGATTCTCTGATATTATGAAACATGTGAACGGTTCAATACATTTCATTTGCCAAAAGTTCTTGATTCCTGTGGCGTTGAGTATCAGAGTAAATTAAGGGTTTTGATCCTTAGATTTCTTCTATGTTGGTTTAGGAGAAAAGAAAATTTAGAATGTACCACCTGATTTTTTTCAGCTAGTCTGGATCGGCTTCTAGGATCTGCGCTAGAAGAGAAGCAGCTGGTACATTCTAAGTTTTTTCTTTTCTCCTAGACCAGCATAGAATAATTGATTAATAACTTCTAGCAAAAACTAAAGTATAGTAGTTTGCCTCAAAGGGGTGGCTGAGAAATAAGGTTCTGTGCTCGTATCTCAGCAGCCCCTTGGCAGATTTGGCTCATTGTTGAATTAAAAAATTCTATTGGCTGCTTCTACATGCCTACCAAATTTCATTAAGCTCCGATCAAAGCTACTTGAGTTATCGTTGAACAAACATACATACAAACTTACATACATATATAAACGCCGGATCGTTCATTTAGACTCGGGAGAACTTTGCGCGCTTCGCTCGCCCGTTAAATCACAATAATAAAACGTTAAGTAGACAAGGAAGAAATTACGCTTATCAGCCGGACCCAGAAATATAATATTAACATCACAAGTCAGGCTCTCAATAATTTATTGTCAATATTACAAAATTTATCCATTATACCCTACGATGCCTTAGGTATTCTGATTTATAAGAGAAAGGGTAATGGGGTCAGCCGAGACGATATTATTCATACCCCGAAAACTTCATACATTACAATTTGCTATCTGAAGGATTTGGTCGATATTGGACGCAGTTGCAAAATGACCTGTGATGGTATGACGATAAGTGTACGGAAAATTCTTGTCCTGAAAATGACCTGCTGAAATCAATAGGTGAAATCTAAAAGAGAGAAACATTTTATTTAAAAACTATTTTTTTTTAGCTGACTGTTTATTTTGGGGTATAATGAGGTGTATAATATAACAAATTTATTATTTTTTGCCCAGTTTTAATTGACTTTTTAACTTGTATTTTCTCACACATAAATTAAGACAGAGACAAACTGAGCGTACGGGGAACGTAGTCAACTGCACTTTTTTCATTAGTTAGTGGTCTTTCACCAAGAAATAAACAAATTAAATGTTTTAAATATTTAGTTCGTATATTTCAGTTGTTTTAAAAATTGTCTTTTCTTACTAAGAAGTCGTTTTGACAAACGACATACCCGTAATAAATCGAACTATTGGGCTTTAATAAATCACTTTATTATAATAATAATAAAATAACAAAACAAAAACTCGATATTCCCATACAAATTGCCTTGGCGGCTGCGGTGAACACTTTTGTATGGAAATGACTTTTTTTTAAATGTAGACTGTCGTTTTAATTTAAATAAACTATATTGATCTAGTATAGACCGTGGTACGATTTATTACGAGTATGTATGTCCCTTCTACGTTGTATAAGTTGAAGCAAGATCTTTTGACACAATGGTAACAAAACGCTCCAGGTCTAAGGGTGAGTGTTATAGGTCCACGTAGATCCAGGTCGTTTTGCGAATCTGCCCCTGTCGATATTACATGGTGGTAACCACTAGGATTTAACACGATTTGTTCGATTGTTATTGAAATCGAATTCAATTGAGTTATTTGCCTTTCATTTTACCTACTTGAAATTCAAAATGTAATTGTGTGAGGCTTTGGGATCATCGCCAAATCGTTTATCGAGATTGTTTGCCAAGACCAAGTAATAACTTACTTTGAAGTAATGCAAGAAAAATTCATTTTTATTTTATTTAAAAAAAAATCTCACCTACCTACGATACGATCCATATCATCCATACAAGGTAAGCTGTGTGAAAGGCCACAAAATAACTTATTAGTTCTTTTAGAATTCTTTATTCAATTTGTAATATGAACTGTTTTTAGTAATAAATAATTAATAATTGTTAGCAGGTGTAAAAACAATGTGCGGAATAATTTTCTTAATGTAGATACAGATTGTATTATTATTCTATGAAGTATACAACGTGGAAGGGACATACCCGTGATAAATCAAACCACGATCTATACTAGATCACTATAGTATAATGAAATTAGAATGACAGTCGAAAAACGAAAAATAACATTAGCCACTTCCGTATAAAATTGTGCCGCCACAAGGCAATTTGTATGGGAATTTCGAATTTTTTTAAATGTTATTTTTATTTCATTATAATATATTGATCTAGTACAGCCCGTGGTTAGATGTATTACAGGTATGACCCTTCCACGTTGTGTAAGTATATTATGTGACTTAACAATTTCTCGAGCTCCTCTGCTCCATGCATCGGGTGGTACGTTTCACCATTGATCCCGTCTATCATTACTGAATAGCAGTCGTCAAGCTTTGTCAGCATTTATGCAGCTTAAAATATATTTTCTAAAAAAATATTATCATTAAAAGATCTTTTCTGAAAGATTATTACATACAAAAAGATAGGAGATGTCGTAAAAAGAGTGCGTTATTAGTTTCGGAGCGGGTTAATTGAGGCGGTCCCGCACGCCCTTGTAATTACAGCACGCGACGGCCGCGCCCAAGATATGGGCGTTGTAGGACATGACGAAATTACCCGAAATTGTTTACGACTTCTGCCTTATCAAAGGCCATTGTTTTTTATTTTTTACAGATAAAAAAGAAACTTTTGTTTCGTTACTACACAGTTTTTATATAGACTCGCTTGTTTAAGAAAAATATATAGTAACAAAACAATAGTTTCCCGTATATATAATAGTTACCCGTCGTTCGAAATATACTTGAACGACACACATTAGTGCAAGGTATTCCTAAAAGAATCGCTGCAACGTGTTAATAAAAGGGATTAAGAAGGCCAAACCCTTGCCACAAATAAAACGTATTAGTGCAAAGATTTTTACATGGACAAGATAGTTATAACGTGAACAGAAAATGGGTGGGAGGAGGGCCAAGACCGCGCAACAAAACAGAAGATAACGTAAAAAGAGTGCGTTATTAGTTTCTGGGCGGGTTATTGAGCCATTGTAATTACAATCGCGACGGCCACGCCCGAGATATGGGTATTTGCCGGACATGACGGAATTACCTAAAAATGTTTACGACTTCTGCCTTATGAAGCCATTCTTATTTACTTACTAGCCAAAGCCCGCGACTTCGTTCGCGTGGACTTAATGTCTCTGGAAAATGCTCATCAGGCTGAAAAACTTTTACTAAGGCGGTATTTTTATATCTCTTATAGTTTAGCTGGACTATTAAGGTTCTGCATCAGGCGTTCCATTTTCCTAAACCATTTATACCCTAAATGTTGCCCAGGCTTAATAGCTATATAACAAAAAAAGTTTTATTCGAATCCGTCCAGTATTTCCGGAGATTAGCGTGTACAAACAGACAAACAGACGAACAGACATACAGACAAACAGACAGACATTTAAAAAAATTCTTACTCTACTACTACATCTCCATCGCCCCCAGTATTTTTTTTTTGGTAATATATTTAATGTACAGACACACATTTTTTACTGTTTTATTATATGTATAGAAATAGAAATTATAGATATATGTATAGATTGCTAATTGAAACGAAATATTTGCTTTGTTATTTTTTTCGAAGAAAAGGTGTTTGATGGAGAAATCTCTGTTGTAATAAAGAAAAGCTTTAAATAAATGTTAAACGTTACGTGTAAACACGCGAAAAAGGGGATACAGAAAGCGAATTCTAAAAATATTATCGTAAGTCGTGGAACACTTGGTTGGAACGAAGTTACTTTTGTATAGTAGGTATATTATTATTTATAACTGCCTCCGTGGTGTAGTGGTTAGTCTTCGGCTCATATCCGGAGGTCACGGGTTTGATTCCCGACGAGGGCAACGAATTTGTGTTGTTGTCCTAGTTTGGTTAGGACATTGACAGGCTCATCACCTGATTGTCTGATAAGTAAAATGCTCCGTACTTCGGAGGGCACGTTAAGCCGTCGGTCCCGGTCACTGTCTTTGACATGTGTTAGTCACTAACACACACGATAAGAAGATTATTATTTAACATATGCAGTTACATTTTAGTTAATTAGTTTTTGATATTAGTTTAATTATGTGGTAATCTTTATTGAATTGTACTAAAATATGTACTTATTAGTAACATAATACGCAGAAACATTCGTGACGGACAATCTACATTTTTTCGCCTAGTTCCGTACATATACTACTGCCCAAAAAGTAACTTCGCTACAATAATGATGACAGGTTAAACAATAAAATATATTGGCGTGTGCTGGATTTGAACCTGGAACAACGGCCATCTCAACCATACTTTCCCCCAACTGAGCTATCGATGAGATAAGCCATAGATTTAAGACAGTAAGAAAAAATTCAATGTATATGAGATAAACCTAGTAAATTACCTTTCACTTCATTTCGTGATGGAAAACTAGTATATAACACTTACTTTTTCCAACAAACAATTCAATTTAATTATATTATCAGAGAAACAATGCTAAAAAGGATTACATAACAAATAAAAGCACCGCAGTGGTTGCATGCTGACCACGGAACAAATCATGGTACGTGTTTAAAAATGTATAATTTCCATGTCAAACGCCATTAGTAAATGAGTGGGGTGGAATCTGTGTCACTAGTAATGTTATGCAGGAAAAAATATTTGTGTGCACATTTTTTGAACCAAAAAGAAAGGTAATGATTTTGGCAGTCTAATGCATGTAAAACTCTTCTATGCTGGTCTGGGAGAAAAAAACTTAAATGTACCAGCTGCTTCTCTTCCCGCGCAAATCGTAAAAGTTGATTTAGGGCGAAAATTTCAAAAGGTTGATAGGCTAGCAACCCTTAACTATACGGCATAATGCTGCGAGTAACTTTGGAGAAAGCGCAGCACACCTCTCGCCCGACACCCCTGAGTCACCTGCACCGGTGTTGCTCCTTTGCCGGCAACTATTGTCGGCGCGTTTGAGGGGCCCATCTAGTGGGCGGCAAGCCACCACCTGCCTACAATTAGTCAGCAATCATGATTATGACAGGTGACGTTTTTATTACAATATCCCAGCATCAGTCCATCCCAATCTCGTTCCAAATCCCATGCGATGGACCTTTTCCTTTTTTCGTGAAACCTATTCGAGGGAACACCTATTATAAGTATATCCAGGGTTTTGGCGGGAGCGCCACATAACATCAACTTCTCCAAAGGGCCTCTACGTGTTGGATCCGTACCCCCGCGCAATCCTTTCAAAGGACCGGGATGAAAAGACCCGTGAATCTAACTTAGATACATAATAAATAAGTACCTGGGCGACCCAGCTTTGCTCGGTTACATCTCAAACATTAACTAATTTTTTTTAAACTTGTCTAAAAACAATGCAAAATAAAAAATTATATATAAACTTAAACATAAAAAAAACAAAAGTAAGTCACCGAGTGGGATTCGAACCCGTAACACTCTTTCTAGCGGTCGGTATCCTTAGCCGCTGAGCTAAAAACAAGGCGGTCGGCGCGACGAAATTAGCTACCATATTCTGCGTGGAAAGAAAAACGCATAAAAACTCGAAAACACGCGTTTTCCCAAACATAAAACTAATCTAGATCGATTGTTTACCCCCGAAAACCCCCATATACCAATTTTCAGCGAAATCGTTAGAGCCGTTTTCGAGATCACAGAAATTTATATACATATATGTAAATAAATAAATAAATATACAAGAATGGCTCGTTTAAAGGTATAAGATAGATACCTATATGAGTACATAAATAAGACAACAGATACCATCCGTATAAATGAATACGGACAAAATCTCTCGGTCGACCACCCGGCAGTCTTAATCCAATTGTGTTGACACTTCCAGGGTACTATAATATGATAAAGTGAATGCTTGAGTGTGGTTGGCACGACATATATTCTTTTCTGAACTTTATGACGTCATTTCAGATTGTCATTTGCGAACTTTCTGCGACCAAATTGCAGACGTTCTAAAAAAAGGAGAGGTAAAAAGTACCCGTAACCGAAGGGCATGTATGAAGAGATTGATGAGTTTAGATGAAGCAAAATAGGTTTGTCAGGATCGTAGCAAGTGGAGGTCCATAGTCTCTGCCTACCTCTGCGGGAAACAGGCTTGATATTATGTATGTATGTATTTCAGATTGTCTTGGCTCTTGGCCCTTTTTCTTTACATCAATATTTATTAATTGATGGCTAGCTAACATAATAGTCCTTTAACGTTAGTCACGTGTGTTTATTTTAACTTTTAAGAGTCCCCTTACCCTAGACTTCTCCATACAAACGTAGTCTACGTTTAATTTTGAAACCACATGTCAGATTCCGGTAAAAATTGGTAATTGTAAAGAAATTGCAATTATCTAGGGTTATAACTGGTTTCCTATGGTAAAATTATGAACTGGAAAGAAAAGATAACGATTTAGAACTTTCCCATACTAATGGTCAAAAATGATATAAAACACTATATTCTATTTCAAGTTCATATTTTTACGTCGGAAACCAGTTATAAACCTAGATAATTGCAATATCTTTGAAATTACAAAATTTTGCCCAAATCGGACATGTCGTTTTGAAATAAAACGTAGACTACGTTTGTATGGAAAGTTGTATTTTGGTCTAGGGTCGGGGGACCCTTAAGCAAAAGTTTAGTACTAATGTCACCATTATCCTTGTTTTCAGCTTACATTAAGCCAATGTTGGGCATAGGCTTCTTTTTGTTTAGTTATTTACTACTTATGTATTTATATATATTTTTTTTTTGTAAATAAGCCGATTTTGTCTGTTATCTAGTGAAATGTTTGTACAGGGTGACTCATTCCAGATTTTATGTGGCTTGTATGTCTCAAAACATTTTTGTTTATTGTCTATTACATATTGATTACATTTTGTCACAGGTCAATATAATAATACTTATAATTATACAGCACATTAGTATACATAAAATTAGGTATAAAAATACCTGTTGATCCGCTATTTTCCAACAAGTCAAATCAGATACTATTTTCTAAAAGTGAAAACAAACATTTTCGATAGAATTTGTATGAAATACAGGCAGATGACGTCATAGTTTCTTGGAGTCTGAGAGCTCTTTATATAAGGTTTTCTGCAATAATAAATCTAAAATCATAAGTGACATTATTTTGTAAAATTTTATTTCCCAAATAATTTATTTTTGACCCAGGAAAATATCAAATTTTCCAGACTATTCTAGTGTACAATGGGGTTAATGCAAGTTTGTCGGCGTTTTTAATGTTCATTGCTCACCATTTTTCACAATTTTTTTAATGTTCATTGTTCACTATTTTCACCTCTTATTGGGAACGACTGAATATTTTGATATACATACCTATTTACTCAACAAACCATACAGACACGAGGCAACAACACTTAACAACAACTTGCGTTACGTATATCGCACGCGACTTGCCGAATTAGTCCCGAGCTCGACTCCCCCCTTGCACCTGCAAAGAGGAAGTTTGTTCCAAAAAGTTGGATAACGCCACGGAACAGAAAAAACTGTTTTTTTTTATTCGGTAGACAATATCTACAGAAGCGTGCATTTTATACAGACACATAGAATTTGTCTACCCTGTGTCATCCTAATTTAATGTCAGAGTACCTGAGATATGAGAGAGTGATATGGTGGTTGTCTAACCGCCATATAAACCAGCGCTCCCTATATTAATATCATTAACATCGCCTCCGTTAGATGGCGGTAAAAGCGAATTAAAACTCGCTATGGTTATACGTCAATAAAAGGTTTTTTTATTTATGAGACCTATGTTGAAAAGTGGTGTTTAGGTGATAGTCTACATAAACTTTTTTAAACTTGCCTAAAAACAATACAAAATAAAAAAAATTATATATAAACTTGAACATACAAAAACAAAAGTAAGTCATCGAGTGGGATTCGAACCCGTAACACTCTTTCTAGTGGTCCGCATCTTTAACCGCTGAGCCAAACGGATAGCGGCCGGTGCGACGAAATTGGCTGTTGTCCTAGTTTGCTTAGGTGTACGCTGATCACCTGATTGTCTGATAATTAAGATAATCCGTGCTTCGGAGGGCCGTCGGTCCCGGTCACTGTCTTTGACATTGGTCGTTACCTAAAAAAAACATGTCAGAGGCATGTAAGGCAGCTTAAAAACTCTGACACTAGTGTTAGTCACTAACACACACGAAAAAAAGAGGATCAAGAGTCTCTTGAGTTTATTTGAGTATAGATATGACTCTTTATTATCAATATTTATGTACACAACTATTGATGAAGGCCACTTGGTATGCAATGCTAACAGAGTTTCGACCATCCCATAAAATATTGTTAAACTTTAACTATTTGGGAAGGCTGGACATAGCGGACAAGGGATATAAATTAAAGATAATTACATACGCAGGACCAAATACAATATATTATTATGATAAATAAAAAAAAAACTTGAGAGGTCTTAAGGGACACCCGGATGGAACGAAGTTCCTTGCTTTCTATCTATGAGAGAGAGAGAGAGAGAGAAACAGAGAAACACGCGCACGCCGCATGGCTTACGACTAAAAAGTGTCGTTACAACTCTTGGTCTTAATTTTTTCCGTCTAGCCTCTTGTCGCAACGCGCGATAAGGAACTTCGTCCAAAAAAAAGCGGACACATAACACGCTTTGAGCTAGCCCTAAAGTAAGTTCGAGACTTGTGTTATGGGATACTAGCTGTACCCGCTGGCTTCGCTTCCCGTGGCAATTACGGAATAAAGAGTATCCTCTTTGTCCTTCCCCGAGTCTTAAACTATATCCATACCAAATTTCATCAAAATCGGATTAGTAGTTTAAGCATGAAGGGGTAACCAACCAACAAACCAACAAATAAATATACAACCTCACTTTCGCATTTATAATATTAGTAGGATAACTCAACGATGCTATATTTTACATATAACAAACACACGGTGATTTTTCATTGGTTTTGGAGCCGAAGGCCACTTCATATATCGTTAGTAAGACCGAATTAGATAGTCAAAATAAAAATTCTGAAACAAATAATGATACTAAAACTCGAAAGCAAAATTGCGAGATCAATTAGTAGTACCGCCGCCATACACCGCCCGCCGGCCGGCGCGCGGCGGAGCTCATCGACATCCACACAGCTGTTTTGACCGGCACAACTACGTGGTCTCGATCAAAAATCATTCACGCAACTTTTTTATCTTATGACATACAAAAATTTGGATTACGTATAGATGGATAGAATAATTTATTTACTACTAGCCGAGGCCCGTGACTTCGTTCGCGTGGACTTTATGTCTTTGGAAAATGCTCATCAGGCTGAACAACTTTTACTAAGGAGGCATTTTTATATCTCTTATAGTTTAGCTGGACCATTATGGTTTTGCATCAGGCGTTCCATTTTCCAAAATCATTTATACCCTATATGTTGCCCAGGCTTAATAGCTATATAACAAAAAAAGTGTCATTTAAATCCGTCCAGTATTTCCGAAGATTAGCGTGTACAAACAGACAAACAGACGTATAGACAAACAGACAAACAGACAGACATTTTTTTTAAATTCTTACTCTATTACTACGTCTCCATCGCCCCCAATATTTTTTTTGAAAATATATTTAATGTACAGACACACTTTTTTTTCTGTTTTATTATATGTATAGATAGATATAGATAAGACATTTTTTTTTCCAAACCCAATGAAAAGTCAGCGTGTATAGATAAACATCCAAGACCCAAGTCAATATGGAAAATACCATTTTCCATCTGGACGTGACCGGGGATCTTACCCTGGACCTCAGGTGTGATAGTGTGGCATGTCAACGACTAGACCAGAGATGTCATCATTACCTATATAATATGTAACATTAGCATAGGATGTAAATTATTTTAGGTATTTATTTATTTTAGGATCCTTGACACTCATTTCATTCTTGGATTCATTCGGCGTATCGAAATAACATAAGATGAGTAGCACTGATAAGGTTTTTAATAGTTTAATATACATAATTAATAATGTAATCTAATAAGAACCTGTAATTTACTGTAAAGCATGAAGGTGGTAATTCTTTTAACTATAATACCGTTTGTCTCAGTTTTGTACACTTCTTTTATAAGAAAGAAACTATGTATTAAGAGTGAGAAACCTGTTATTAGCTTTACTCTAAACAAAACTTGTAGTTATGATATACTCGTATTATTGTAACACGCTGTTGGTTTTTTGAATAAATAAAATAAAATATTATTACACGTCTTTATTTATTTATTTTATCAAAATTTATTGTTCCAAAGTACAAATATTTCAGCCGCATAACGTCCACTGCTGGACATAGGCCTCTCCCAAAGATTTCCAAAATGACCGATCTAGAGCAGCTTGCATTCAGCGCCTTCTAGCGACCTTGGTTAGGTCGTCAGACCACCTTGTGGGTGGGTGTCCTACGCTTCGCTTGCCTGTACGTGGTCGCCATTCGAGAACCTTTTTGCCCCATCGGCAATCGGTTCGTTCGAAAGTACAAATATACCATTAACAAATAGCGGACTTAATGCTTACTTTACACAGATACCTAGGTACATATCATTTTGCATTGCTTGCAGTTTAATCTTGCATCAGTTTTTGGTCTTACATATATTATAACTGTTCTTAATTAGGTACAATATGAACCCTGTTGAAATTACAAAAAACAAGATGAAACGGCAAGTTGGTATTCACACACATACAATTAGCTTACATTTGGTAGTTTTAGTTTGGCTTGTCAAGTAATTATTAAAAAGATCTAATTCGCAATTCTTTTCGAGGAATAGCCTCTAGGAGAAGCTTTCTCTAATCAGATTTTTAAATAAGGTCTTACTTATTTAGATATTTGCAAAAATCCCATTGATCTTCATTTTCAAGCAAGGTCCAGCTTATTTGAGGAAGTAATGTCACAATGAAAATTTTTTTGAGTAATGTTGGCAATTTCCACTTTCACTACTGTATTGAAGTACCAGTTTTGAAAATCGGTGTCACCTAAACGACTGGTTTTTCCATACAAAATCCGTTCGTTTAGTGATTCCACGTTTCAAAAATGGCGCCACTTTATCATATGTCACTGTCACTGTCATCTACAAACACTGCAACTTTTTTTTTTTTTTTAATTTTGGCTCGACGCTTTTGCGTATTTAGCCAGACTCAAGTTAATAAAACGTGGGAACAATCGATGTGAAATAATAATATATATATATACAATCAAAGGTTGGTATAGGTCCTTTGATTGCTTTAAGGGAGCTTCTGGCGACAAATCTTTACGAGTCCACTGGTTTTCATAGCCGATTGAGTGGCGGACGGCGCCTACAGACGCCCACCGCAGTCCGCAAATTAATATCACTACAGCCGCACTATGACTGTTCACTTTAAACATTTTACATATTGTCCATTAGAATGATCATTTATAACACCAAACTACACCAATTTCATATTATAAAGTCCACTAGAAACAATTTGCAAAACAATTTAAAGCAAACTCCAACTGAACCCCTTGACTTCCCGCCAAAAACTCCACACTGCAACTTGATAACAACCAACATAATGTCAGTAGACATTGACAGTTGTCATTGTTTTTTTACTGCAGGCATAGGAAAAATGTACATTTTGATTGATGTGTGTCGTCACTTCCGGGGTTACGTTTAAAATTAGATAAAAAAATCCTGATAACACGTAGATTTTTTTTATTCTAATTAGTTTCTTAAAATTGTCTTTATTTTCGATTGACTTTTATATAATATTTTAGTTGACTAAACAATTCTGTCGTCAATTTCAGAAAGTGTGCCCGCAAGTCGTTTTATATGAAAAATTGCATTATGTGGTGGTGCAATGAAACGCATGCGGCGCGGCGCGCATTACTCAGGTAAGCTATAGAAAATTATACGTTAGTAAAATATATATTTTCGTATTAATACGAAAATATATTTTTTATATACATACATATTCATATATACAAATACAAACATATTACATATACGATACCTTAACATAAATGAATAAATGCAGCAATTTTTAAATCTACTCTTATAGTTAGACCACGATGTTTTTATTTATGATACACAAACTGACCGCATAATTTTCTATATCTTACCTGTAAGTAATGTCTTTTTCCTATGCACTATATATTTTTCTTGCAACCCACATTTTATTGACCGAGCGAGCGAAGCGAGCAAGGTCTCTAAATCGAGTTGGGGGCAAAAACACATTGTATGTATGTATGTATGTATGTATGTATGTATGTATGTATGTATGTTTGTACCGCGATAACTGCAGAACCGTTTGTCTGATTTTGATGAAATTTGGTAGGCAAGTAGGAAATATCAGTAGAATTTTCAAGTTCGTTGGGCATCAAAATCGGTTCAGTAGTTTTTAAAATATTAATAAAAATGTCCGCGATTATGTAGCAAACGAAACCATAGCGCGTTTTAACTTTGGATAGCGCCATCTAGGTGTTACTTGGGGAATGATTTTATGTTATGATATAGAATAATAGTCGCGAGGTCTAAGTTCGCGGCGAACTACTAGTACTATATAACCCAAAGGTTGAAATCGCCTCTCTTAAATATTCACTTCTCCCACTACCCAAAGGTTGACTGGAAGAGATTGCTATGCGATAAGTCCGCCTTTGTATCATAATTCTGTCTTATTTTTTTTTTCTGTTTTGTATTTCCTTTTGTTTATGGTGCAATAAATAGTATTTGTATTGTATTGTATTGTAGTTAACGCTTTTGGCAATAAGCTAGCCTGTTGCTCTAAAAATTGTATTCGATAATTAATAAAGATTAAATACGAGTAAATACATAAATGTTACAAAAAAATCAATATCCATTCACTGAGAAAAACTGCTTGCATGCCACTGACGCTTTTTATGTAGTAAATACTTGTTTGTTTGGTCTGTCTGTCCTTTGTTTGTCTGGTCGACTGGAAGAGATCCCTTATGGGAAAAGTCCACCGTTTGTACAGCTGTTTACCATTGTATGTGGTAAATGTTTGTTTTGAGTGCAATAAAGTTTTTAAATAATAAATAATCTATCCATATCTATCTATACATATAATAAAACAGTAAAAAAAGTGTGTCTGTACATTAAATATATTTCCAAAAAAAATATTGGGGGCAATGGAGACATAGTAATAGAGAAAGAATAAAAAAAAAATGACTGTCTGTTTGTCTGTTTGTACACGCTAATCTCCGGTAATACTGGACGGATTCAAATGAAACTTTTTTTGTTATATAGCTATTAAGCCTGGGCAACATATAGGGTATAAATGATTTTAGAAAATGAAACGCCTGATGCAGAACCATAATGGTCCATCTAAACTATTAGTAAAAGTTGTTCTGCCTGATGAGCATTTTCCAGAGACATAAAGTCCACGCGAACGAAGTCGCGGGCTTCAGCTAGTAATAATAATAAATACTGAACTTACTTAAGTTATCCTTCTATGTGTCCTTTTATTTTAAAACTTAGGGGTATCTTGATTGGAAATCTCCATACAACTATAAAGTCGTTAGCGCGGATTGGTTTAACTTCAGCTATTGTTAAAGGGACGCTGTCCTCATTAACTATTTATAGAATGACCTGTATCTTGCTATGTTAAAGCCCTTTGAATCCGAAGGTCACTTTTGGGATAAGGTTTAGAGTACGAATATGAAATTCAAGATTGAGCTAGCCCCAAAGTAAGTTCGAGACTTATGTTAAGGGATACTAACTTAAGGATGCTATATTTTATAACATATACATATATAGATAAGCATCTAAGACCCAGCACAATTTGAAAAAGGCCATTTTCCAACTTGCCCTGACCGGAAATCGAACCCGGGACCTCTGGGTGGCGGACTAGCATGGTGACCACTACGCCACAAAGGTCGTCACATTATCGTAACATTATAGGATAATAAATAACATAAAGGGTCAAATTGTTTCGCACTCTAAAAAAATAAAACGTCACAAATCTTGTCATTGATCATATCCATTTTTAACGTGATTTTATGATTATTACTAGCTGAATATTTTGAAGGAGATGGGGGAGACCTTTGCCCAGCAGTGGGACAGTATACAGGTTAAATAAATAATAAATAAATAACTAGCTGAAGCCCGCGATTTCGTTCGCGTGGAATTTATGACTCTGGAAAATGTTGATCAGGCTGAAGAACTTTTGTTAAGGCGTCATTTTTATATTTCTTATAGCGGTCATTATGGTTCTGCATCATCCTCAGCTGGTGTTCCTTTTTTTGCCACTTTTGGCAAATGTGAAATCAAAACTTCAAGTATCCCTCTAAGACTTCTGAAATGAAGGTAATTAAGCGTTGATATAATCAAAGACCACAAAGCAATTATCCATAATGACTGCACATGACACGCAGCTATAATCAAATTCAATCGGCAGGTTATAAGGCGTTGTGTTGCAGTTAATTTGAATAACCTCCACATAATCGGTTCACCGCAACTCGACTGCGACGAGCTATTGTTTTGGATAAAGCGTGTTAAATATTAACATTTCAGTACAATAAATGAGCTCGGTGTCTGGTGAAAGTACTCATTGTTTGCGATTTCTCAAGTTAAGCAACTCTGTCAGCTCTTGGATGGGTGGGCACAAGTGGAATTAAATTTTCTCGAGCTCCTCCTCCGTGCTTCGGAAGGCACACAGCCATTGGGTGGGCCCGACTGTCATCAACGTATGGCATTTCTCAAGTCATAGCTTGATTTTTCAAGCTCTTTCACACATATGCTGCCGTATCGGAGGCCATATCTAACATATTAGATGTGTTAAGGCAGCTTAAAATTTGACACCGGTGTTGGTAACACAATTGCAGCACATCGCTGTCCGTCCGTCCGTGTATCTGTCTGTCTGTCTGACACCAAGCCAAGCCGTCTTACTAGATAGCTGAAATTTTTACAGATGATGTATTTCCGTTGCCGCTATAACAACAAATACTAAAAATAGAATAATAGTACATTATGGTACTAGTGTGTAACATTGGTGATTACCTCCGTGGCGCCATTGAGACCCGAGCCGTAGGCGAGGGTCTTAAGAGAGCCAAGGACGGTAATCATCAATACACACGTGTCTCATACGACGTTTTTCAACACACTTGTGAATAAAATAACAATAAAAACTCATTTTATTTAGTAAATAAAAAGTTTATTTAGAGAAACAATTAGTAAATGTGCAGTTAGTAAAATTATATACGTATATATATAGACGATAGATTATTTATTGAAATACTTTCATGTTCTATTGTAATTTGAGGTGGCTCATTATTCGTGTAGGTAGGTGAAATCCAATCATTGGATGTACTTGGTGTTTCGTCAGTAGGAATCTTTACGATAAAACCTTTGATTTCTTGCTTCTAAATCCATCGGTTAATTCGGAAAGTCTCTTTAGATAAGCTGACAAATGAAAGTATGTTTTTAAGTCCACTCCATTCTTTGTTCGGACTGTACTTTTTAACATTGAGTATAAACACCACAAAGAGCTAGGTTTGTACTTAGAAGATAATAATTCAAAGTACGCCATGAACACTTTTTTATGAAAAAGAATGCGTATTCTTGCTGTTTTGCCATTTTATGAAATTTTGGTACGCTAATAGATATTTTTCCTTGGAGTTTTCAGGTAGTAAACTTTCTATAACGTTAAGGGCTTCACATCCTATATCGGGCGGTGTACAACCTAAATAATTTTCTTCGTAACTAGTACTTGTAGACATTTTAATTAATAAATAACTATAATTTCATCAGTGAAAACGAGTTGTGAAAAATGTTTCGCTATGGCGGTAAAAATTAATCTCTCTCTTTGCGATCGGCCACAGACTAAAGAGATGAGGTTTTTTTTTTATTTTCCGCGCATAGGATTTGCGTCTATTCTGCCAAGTACAAAATGGGGAATTTAAAGTTTTCTTTTATTACAGAGAAAACAAAAGTTATCTTTGAGTGAAAGTTTTACTTATTAAACACGTACGAGTTAAAATTATCTATTTAAATAAGAAGTTGCATGAAATGAGCAAGCAAAAGGAACATTAATTTGTTTGTTCTATTGAACACGATCTTTTTTTGAATAAAAACTTTTTCAATAAGAACAAAGCAACTCAACCAATAAAATTAAAAAAAAAATCTATAACTCACTAGTGAGTTATAGCAATGAAAAAGTCCCAGTTTGATTATGGGTGTCATTATGTGCCTAATTGCGGTGACCATAGAGCTACTTTATGAGCAAGTGTGTTAAAAAAAATATTTAAGTGGGGCTTCCCCCTACAACAAATGTGTTTTTTTTTTAATAGATAATGGACGGAACCCTTTGTGCGTAAGACCAACTCTCACTCGCTCGGTTATTTACTTTACTCAGATATTTGCACATTCTCCATCAGCTTATAAGATCTACGGGGAAATAAAAATCTTTTCTTAAAAATTAAAGATAAGTTATACCACTATCACATGTTTTAATATTCTACGATACAACTTCAAAAAGAATCTGCTTCTTTCAAAGAGCTTCCCCAGACGCGGCTAATGGGAAGGGACGATACATCGTACATCTGTCTCAATGATCATTTTTACTTGTCGGTCGCGACGTGACCCGACTTTAAATAACTTTAACAACCAGATGCGACCAAAAAGTCAAATTTACAAAGGTTAATTAGCAATTCTGATTTTCATCTTTCATGCTGATCTGGGAGAAAAAAGTAGAACGTACCAGCTACTCGTTCTTTAGTGCAAATCGCAAAAGCCGATCGAGGAAATGGGTGTAATCTGGAATCTGGATCATGCTAAACATCACGCTAAAGCTACTCTACTTTGACTGCGCCTCTCCCCCAATCTTTTACAGTTTTCTTGACCCAAAGGAGATAATATAACTACTAACGTAACAGATACCAAACCCCATAAAAACTTATGCAGGGCTCGTAAGTAGGCAATACTGGAGTTGCGGGTTAGGCACACAGAGATGGCAGCACACACGAGTAACAAAAAAGTGCCAAACAAAGTGTTGAATATGCTTAAAAATATTTATTGCAATTCATATGAGTCTTATTTTAATAAATTAGACTACAACTTTATTTAAATAATAGGCATAAAAGACTTTAATGTTTTAATTATTACCATAAAGAGCCATCTGCTGACAAGAAAAAGAAATAATCATGTTTAAATGGCGATGGGTAGGTATGCCCAAAGGTATGCTATATATAAAATCTACTTTTTATTATTGTCATACAGTTGGTGAAATAAAGAAATTTTATCTTATCTAAAGGTGGTCTTTGAGTTTTATGACCTTAATAAGCCCTGCCTATTCCGTTAAGAATAAAGACGTGATAGCTTATCTACTAAAAACAATTTGCTTTCTACTAAAAGGCTTCCCCAGACGCGGCTAATGGGAAGGGACGATACATCTGTCTCAATGATCATTTTTACGTGTCGGTCGCGACGTGACTAGACTTAAACCAACGTAACCGACCAGATGCGACCTAAAAGTCAAATTTACAAAGGTACAATTACAGAGGTAGTTATTGACCGAGCGACCGAAGCGTCTCAGTTTCGAGATTGGCTAAATGTCCGGTTCTCAGTCTGTCCAGCTATTCTCGCCTAAAAGTCGTATTTCTTAATCATATCATTAAATAAATCTTGTGAAATTATCAAAGGTTTGAAAATTATATAGTTTTTTTTTTGATAATAATATTTTTTCGTTGGTGCGACGACTTGCGTCAGTTTGAGAGGGAATGGTGGGAAGTGGCACACGTTTGAGATATTTGGAAGGAGATGGGGGAGACTTTTGCCCAGCAGTGGGACAGTACAGGTTAATTTAAAAAAAACTATTTTTCAAATTTAGTCAAAATGGTAAGAATATATTTGAATAATTAAAGAAATCATATTTTAGCCATTTCAAAAAAATTCTGTAGTATTAACTTTTTTTTTGTTACCCTTATTAAGACGCAACTTTTTGCCTGAACAACTTTTTTATTCGTTGAACTTTAACGGGGGAGGGGGACTCGCGAGGTCTACAGCTCCCAGAGCCACTATACTAGTATATTAGTGAGAAATTATATTTTTGTCTTCCATGCTAACCTGGGAAATACATAAATAGGAGGTACCAGCTGCTCCTCCTCCCAGATTGTAGAGCCGTTTATAGGGAAATTCCGAATTACGTCATCCATTACTAGTTTGATTCTCTTTTTATCTACTCGCCCACTATGACGCGGTCTTTGAGACTTTTGGCCCTTTGCTCTGTCTTTCGCGTAAGATTAAATATACAGGGACAAATTACATAGATTGAGGCCCCAAAATAAGTAAGAGACTTGTGTTATGGGATGCTAACTCAACGATTCTATATTTTATAACAAATACATATATAGATAAACATCCAAGACCCGGGGCAATTTGAAAAAGGCCATTTCCCAACAAACACACAAGCCCTGACCGGGGACCGAACCCGGGACCTCTGGGTGGCGGACTAGCATTGTGACCACTACGCCACGGAGGTCGTCAATAGAGACGTGATAGTGTATCTGTACCAATAACAATCGCTTTGTATCAAAGCTTCCCAAATGCCGGCTAATGGGACGTAACGTTACACTTCAAATTGAAAATTCAATTTTAATCTAAATCAATTAAAATCAAGGCGATCGGGGACAAGTGAATATTGTTTAATCAATCAATATTTTATCAAGATGTCTAAAATAAGATCGACGCAATTAATTACAAATTCCCCGTAAAGGGCTCTTCCATGCTGGTCTGGGAGAAAACAAAAAACCTAGAATGTGCCAGCTGCTTCTCTTCCCGCGCGGATTGTAGAAGCTAATCAAGGACAGGAGAAAATGCAAATCATATTAATAGGTGATGCGGCTAGCAAATCACTTTTTGTTTTTTTTTTCCACCTTATAGACGACCCCAAATAAGGCTAGGCAAATAGAAAGGGCTAATCAAAGGTATAAAAATAGCTCAATAACTACGTAAGTATATTTTTGAGTAATTCAGTAATTCGTCCCATGTACCTACGGCCCATTTGGGACGAAACGCAGAAAATCAAAATTAATCAAAATTTCATTCTGCAATTCGTCCCATTCTTTTTTTGTATGGAAATTTAAACCTTATTAACGCTTGGTACAGTCAGTGAGACAAGAATTAAGATAAATGTATATTTCGTTAGAATTGTTACATTTTTAAACATGGGACGAATTGCAGAATGAAATTTTAATTAATTTTGATTTTCTGCGTTTCGTCCCAAATGGGCCGTAGGTACATGGGACGAATTACTGAATTACTCATATTTTTATTGGCAAAATCCTACTAATATTATAAATGCGAAAGTGAGTTTGTATATTTGTTTGTTACCTTTTCACGCTTCAACTACTGCACCGATTTGGTATGGATATAGTTCGAGACTCGGGGAAGGACACAGGGTACTCTTTATCCCGAAATTCCCACGGGAAGCGAAGGCCGCGAGTACAGCTAGTAAACTAAAATCATGTAGGGAAACCTAAAGCAACATCATTCGGTATTTATCCTATTATGTGCATTGGTCTAAAGAAATTATTTGTCTGCTAAAAAGAGTCTGTTTGTCCGACATAAATGCGTCTTGTGACTTTGAAAAGCGATATGAGCTGATATAAAATTGTAGAGAAAACAATGACCTAAAAATCTAGTATGCTGGACTGAATTACTCTATGAAGTGGTATATCTGATAGTCGTTAGTGCTGTAATGCCTTAGAGTAATTTAGCTTTATGATGAAAAATATATTTTCGTCATATCATTTTTATCATCACCCCCCTTCATCATCGGCATCCATTATCATTTTAGCAACTGGAAGTCCACTAATGGAGGCCAAGGGTTTCCAAAACTACCAATAAATAAAAGGTGCAAATTAAGGTCTGTCAGGATCGTAGCAAGTGGAGGTCACTGCCTACCCATGTGGGAAACAGGCGTGATTTATTAAGTACAGTGCTTTTAAATTAATGACAAATATTTTAAAAGGTGATTTTATTCCATAATTTTGAACAAGTTTTTTCAAAAAATGTGCATCGAAAATATATTAAAAACTTATGTAAATGGTTCTTCGATTTGTAGAAGGAATATTATTTACGTACTTTGATACTTTTGTCACGAAAAGTCTTGGAAAAGTCATTGAAAATGAGGTACTGAATCCTTCTTGATATTTACAGGTACTAATTAAAAAGCCCCTTGTAGGCAAAGCCCGAAACAGATTATTTTACTTTCGACGTTTGACTGAAAAATTAAGAACTTTTAGGTTTGACTAAAAATACTTTAGTCAAAAGCCAAAATTAAAATATATATCGGGGTTTGCCCGAAGGCTTCAGTCAACTTAGGATAAGTGAGTCATTCCGGAAAAAGACTGCATATCGAAGTTTGACTATAACATATAAACATCATAAATGTATTTAATCCAGTTAATGTATTTCAGGTCTAGTGTATATTTAGTTCAGAAACTTATTTAGAGTAACGATAGGAAGTATCTCGACTATTTTATTAAAGTACTGACAAAGAGAATTTTATGTCTCGTTAAAAGGTACCTAATGCGCAGACTTTGTTGTATTTATTTATAAACTATATAATACAAAGTTGGTAACTAATCGTTACGAATCGTGGAATTTTATAACCTTAGAATCAATTCATACCAACGAAGAGCCAAAGTGCAATGAAGCGTCACCATCATCATCATCATTGCAGCCGCATAACGTCCACTGCTGGACATAGGCCTCTCCCAAAGATTTCCAAAATTACCGATCTAGAGCGGCTTGCATCCAGCGCCTTCCAGCGACCTTGGTTAGGAGACCAACTTGTGAGTGGGTGTTCTACGCTTCGCTTGCCAGTACGTGGTCGCCATTCGAGAACCTTTTTGCCCTATCGGCCATCGGTTCGTCGCGCGATGTGTCCCGCCCACTACCATTTCAACGAGCTATCGACAGCTAATGAAGCGTCAATTTGAAACTTAATATAGCAAATTCAGCTATTACTACTGAGATAAAAAAAATACTCAAAGAAAGTATATCCCACTATTTAAAAGATATGCATTTCCTTACTATCAGATCTCTTGTATACTCTTAGTTTTAATAAAAAAGAGTTTTAAGACAATACAATACAGTACAATACGTTTTATTGAACAAAAAATAAATACAAGAAATGCTGAGTATTAAAAACTAGGCAATACGCAAAAGGCGGCTTTAATATTAAAAAATATCTGCCCGGCAACAGGTATCTAGTTAAATTTTCTTTTCTAGTTCGAATTAAATATAATGTTGACTTTCATAGAAAAAAAACTCATATATTGTTTATAAAAAATTTATTTATTTTTCAAAAAATGTTGCCAATGCCAAACCCTTCGCAACGAACACTACGACAACGACCCAGAAACGCCGAACGAAACTCATTTTCACAGTATTGGTCTACTCGTAAGAAGAGCTTTGTAAAATAAAATAAAAACCCTGTATCAATTAAAATATTGCATCGAAGACGAATTTGATTTCCAATAAATTCCTTACTTGAAGCGATAATTTCTCATTTCTTTAATCAATCTAATTAATCTCGAAAATAGGGAAGAGGGAGATACTTCGAGTGGCGCCCTCTGTTTGAGTTTCATTAACGTTTCCTGGAGCTGGGTACACTAAAACCGGATAAAATTTACGATTTCGGCCGAACCAAACTATGAATAGGTAATGCTACAATAAGATATTATATAACCGAACTAACTTGAGACAAGATCAACTTGCGCTATCTTTAATTGGGGTAACCACCGGGTCAGAAAAGTATGATTGTAATTACATACATACATACATACTATCACGTCTTTATCCCTAATGGGGCAGACAGAGCATTTTGGGTCTTGCGGCTCTATGCAGAACCCAGGGCCGCAAGACCCAAAAGTCACTTTTAGCGTCATGAGGGGCGAGAAGATGGAAAAGCAATCAATACAGTGATGGGTTGCTAGCCGCATTGCCTGTTAACATGATTCGCATTTTTGCCCATTCCCTCGATCGGCTTTTACGATCTGCGCGGGAAGAGAAGCAGCTGGTACATTCTAAGTTTTTTCATTTCTCCCAGACCAGCATGGGAGTTTTATTATAATTGTAATTAGTCTGGAGATTATCCAAAAATAATGGACCTATAGTTTTAAGGTTTACTAAAAAAGTTAAAAACACAAAGACACGGAGCATCAAAGTTCCGGAACACCGAATTGCGATGTCATCGCTAAGTATAAAATAATCGTACTGTGACGTCATGCAAAATTTAAATGCGCTGTATCTTTGTCAGTTTTGTTTCTCAAAGAAAAGAATTTTTTTATCATCATTATCGTTATTATTTCAGCCGCATGACGTCCACTGCTGGACAAAGGCCTTTTCGAAGAATTTCCAAAATGTCTGATCTAGAGCGGCTTGCATCAATATTTTTAAATAATCTATACCATGTCAAGAAAATTCTCCATTCCTATTCAGATGTCAAACTTACGTTTACAAATATCTAATATAATATCTTTTATAGTATTTTATGGACCTTTATATTATCGTTCATCATGGCAGCAGCACTGTTATAAATTAATGAAGAAACACGTTTACTCCTAACAATCACCTTATGAAGAAGTACAGTAAGTTTACAGTACATTTAAAAACCTTTCTCTCTTCTATTTTCAGTGGGACCGCGACATACAGAAAATTTGCACACTAATTGTGGAAATATAGGTAGGTATATCTAGTCAATCTGCAGTCAGTCACGACTAAACTTTCTACGTAGGTACTACAGTTACTCAACTCTTTTCCATAGCCGCGAAAATTTTCCCGCTCTTTTTCGGCCATTTTGTGTTCCAGTGAATGCTCCAACTTTTTTAGCTAGCTAAGCTGAACATCCATACGACCTGCGGATTTTATTTAGTCATTGAAAACAGGTCTAAAACTTGTTGTTTGAAATGTACTCGTATGTGTTTTTGTACAATAAAGATATTAAACGAACAAACTAATAAACTTTTTGGATAACAACAACAGTTTGGATAATTTTCAATTTTTTCAACATTTAAAAAGAAATTGAAATTGCTCCTGATTGAAAAATGTTATTGTAAGTGTAAAGATTATTCGACGATATTTTGGCCTGAGTTTATTATATAATTTAATTTAGTTTCTAAAATATTGACTAAATTTTATTATAGGTGATTTTTATAGTTACTATTACGGAGCATTTCTATTATTGTACATCCATGAGGATAGGTCACAGTGATACTTAAAAGAACTTTGATTTGATTTGATAATGTTTATTTTAAACAAGTCAAGACCTGCATTGCATTATATGATATGGCTTTCATTGTTTTCCTATTGTATCTGGTATTGTTCGAAATCGGCCGGGTATTCCTACCTATCAATAAGTACATAATTATCATATGTATAACTTAATGATTATCATTATTTTTAAGTACTTTTAAAGTTATCAGTAAGTTTATTTGCTATTAATAATATGTATTGTGTATGTATATGTATAATATATGTATGTATATTGTCTATTTTTATATAAGAAAATATAACTTATGTATATTTTTTGTATTATAGGTATTATTGAAGTTTGTAATTGTGTACAATATGTTTATGTTAAATATGTGTTATGTTTAATTAGTTTTGATATTATTTTTCTACTTGGTCAGTTTCACCTCCGTCTTTATCTTTCTCACATTCCTCTCCATCCACTAGTTGTCTGGAAGTGATCGCTTTAAGCGATAAGACCGCCCATTGTACTCATTTAATGTAAAATTTATTTCTTTGTTATTCTTTTAGTGTACAATAAAGAGTTATCTATCTATCTATCTATTCCTAGTTGCATCCTCAGCTGTATTGCTGTCTAGGGTCTGTTTCTCAGCTTTTTTTCTCCATTTTGCGCGGTGCAAAGTAAAAAAAAAGGCGAAAAGCGATTGAGAAATATTGTTTGTTGGTAAGACCATTGGCACGCATACCATTCTTGACGACGTCAAGCCAGCATGTCTTGGGTCTGCAAGGATAAAGATGTGATAGTGTCATTTATTAGACATTGTAGTAATAATATTTTAATTAGTCATTGTGACACTAAAACTCAAAATCATATTGATACTTTTTTCAAAGGTTGAAAGTTAATCTACTAGTTACCAAACTCCAAGCAAACTAATAATGGGAAACACGAACAGTTATCCCGGCTTTAGTTAGACCTAAAATTTGCCCTGGCAACAAAATGGACGCCGAAAAACTGACAACAAAATGGAGGCACAAAAACTGGTCGCATTCTCGCGGCTTCAACTGACCGATCAAAAGAGGTGAGGCTTTGTATCAATACATTTTCACGCAAGAGTTGCTTCCAGCGTGATGATAAAGTAAAATACCAATTTTGCATGCAAATATCAAAGTACTAACGAAGAGAAGTGTGATAAAGAGTTGTGATTGAAAGTTATGTGGCAGATGTTACACCGCAGATTTGAATGTATATTTTATTGGAATACTAGCCGAAGCCCGCGACTTCGTTCGCATGGACTTTATGTCTCCGTTAAATACTCATCAGGCTGAACAACTTTTTCTAAGGCGTCATTATTATATTTATTATAGTTAAGCTAAATTATTATGGTTCTACGCATCAGGTGTTTTATTTTCCAAAATCAATTACACCCTATATTTTGCCCAGGCTTAACAGCTGCATAACAAAAAAGTTTCATTCGAATCCGTCTAGTGTTTCCGGAGATTAGGGTGTACAAACAGACAGACAGACAAATAGACAAACAAACATAATTCAACCTTCAAATAGTTTCAGTATATTTTGTTAGATCTTATATAAAATCAAAGAGTTATATAGGCAGTCAGTCTTTAATGTGGTCTATAAATTTTCTTTTGGGTTTTCCTACTCCTCTTTTTCCTAACGAAGTGTTGCGCGACCAGAATCGCGAGCTGGCGCTGGCGCAATGTCACTGATTTAAAATTTTATTCCCCCTTTATATGCCCATAGAAATATTTGTGTTGCAATTTATACGATTAAATCCCCGATTCAAAATCTGCACAGATAAAAAATTATGTTTTAATGTGAAACAGTCACCTAAAAAAACTACTTACTTAATAAAATGGTATTATTTTACCTCCCAAGAGAGCTAACAAGCTGTAAACAAATTTTGTCATAGCCTTGAACGTTCCCATAAATTGCCCGTAATACAGATATTGTCCCCACCTTCCATGTTCCCTAGGGGTGAAACCCTGATGTTCAAGTTACAGGAAAGTGTCAGAAGTGAAATAATGGTAAATAGCCTATGAATTTGTCAAATATCAAAGCCCAGCAGCATTAAGGCACTTTTAACCCCCGAAAAAAAGGGGTGTTTGACGCTAATGTCTGTCTGTCTCTCGGTTCACTATCCATTGGCATAAAAAATTAACCATAAAATATATTGGCATATGTTAATTTAAACTAATAATATTCACGCACAATTTTTCATCCATAACAAATTTAGCATAATTGTCTTAATCTTAAATAAAATCAGCATAATATTATATATTTAAGCATAAAATTACCAGCATAACTTTATAAAGGCATAATAGTATAAAACAAAAAAAAAAATATCTTCAGAAGCAGATAAATACTTACCATCAATATATTATTTAATAAGGGTGCTAATTAAATAAGCTTGTTTCTGATAGCGATTCGTTTCCTGGTATGCCTACAGTTCTAACATAACCTACTTTTCTGATAGCAAGATTTTTCTAACTTTCCTTTACTGTTATTAGTATTACGGGACTTACCGCGATTAATATCGTTTTTGCCAGATATTTCGACGGCCCTTCTGCCATCATGGTCGCTGGCCGACTGAGGAACTGCGATGAGTGCTAATAACAGTAATTGTGACCGTGAAACTCTAAAATCATATAACTTTCCTTTGTTTATAAGTCTTAGAAATTTAGTATAATATACTATTTTGCGATTATACACTATGCCTAAAAACATAATGCAAATTATAACTATGTATAAATGTAATAGACCTAAATATAATTATGCAACAGTACATCTCCTGCAAAAAAATCAATTATAACCAATTAATATTATGCCAAAAAAAATATGCCAAATTCGTTATGCCAAAAACATTTTAGTAATAAATACATTAGATCTACGAAAGGGATCCCCTGTCTCTCCACATCACCCGTTTGGTTGACTAGCAGATAAGGCCTTAAGGCTTTAAGTCCGCCATAACACTTGTATTTGCGTATGAAATTAAATAAATAAACATACTTATTTATAGAAACAAATGTTTGATTTGTGTCGTGTATGAGTTATATATATATCTGAAATCAGGAGAACGAGATCTACAACTTTCCCAAAGTAACCATTAGTGAAAAATAAAGGGAAAACAGTTTTTCAGATTTTATAAACGCATTATCTAGGACTTCCTTAGCACTTTTACTTATCTAGAACGCATTATCCTAAGTTAATGCAAAAAAATATTTTTCTATTTAAAGATTTACTATTTATAAACGCACTAGGTTAGAGTTAGTGCGCTTTTTGCTAGTTATCTTATAATTCGTTATCGGTGATATGCTTAGATTGACAGGAACAACTGGAGATAATGCAGTTATAATTTGAACCATAGAATATTAATGTTATCGCCATACACATTTAATTGCACTAAATATACGAGATAGTGCGTTTATGCAAAGTAACGTCACGGGTGTCATAGGGCGAGCGGGGGTGGGAAAGGTTACCGGGAAGGGGCGTCCCGTCAGTCGCAGCGCAATACCGTCACCGTCGTATTTGATGCATTTATTTTGTTACTTGAGTATTATTTAAGTCATCGGTTAAGAACCCACAAAGTCTCCCTCGTCAGATTTGTTTCGAATAAATTTGTTTTATGAAAAAAAAAATACTTTCAAAAATAATGGTCAAATCAAATCAAATCAATCAAATCAAATATATCTTTATTATCATAGGATATTTAAAATATCTCTTAATAATCGTCATTATTTTGTTGCCCTATTGTTGACGTCAAATAGTTACTTACAGCTAAGTTTACTACCGCTTCCAAAGCGCTAGTGCAGAAGAAGCGGTAACAAACTGCACTGCACCTCTTCTCCAAGGACGTCAACTCACTTAAATTAATACTTAAAGTTAATGTGGACAGAGAATACATTGTTTTGTTTGTTATGTCATATCATAATTTAAATTTAATTTTTAGAATGTCAAAATTTTAAAGTAATGTCAAGTTGTAGATTCAGTTTGTACAAAATGTACCAAATTATGACATTTTCGAGTACCTATATTACAAACTTTTAGAGGGACCCGCGTCAAGCTCAAGCCAGACTTTTTTGTCTTTAAGGTAGTCATCGGTCCTATAATAAGCCTTCTCACAAAGTACTTTCTTTACATAAGTTTTGAATCTTTTGTCTGGCATATCAAGGATCGATTTTGGCAATTTATTATAAAAAAGTATACAGTTCCCCATAAACGTCTTATTACGTAAACGTCTTATAACGGTATTGAAGTTACCATAATAATTTTAGATAAATTTACTCGAAATACTCGAATCATTTTTTACAAGCTTTTATCCGAAGTTAATGCAAACTTGCAATGAATTGCACCTGATCTGATTATCATCATCTGGAAGGTGATCATAAGAACTCTGTAATAATATGGCGGAACCGCTTTTGAATTTGGGTTTGTTGGGTTTGTCTTGACGATTACTTGACATTCTATATCTGATGATGGAACTGGAAGGAGGCCATAGAAGCTCCGACACAAAACGATGTTAACTCGAGTCAAGTTTGGACTGGTTGGCTTTGTGCTGAGACAACTTTTGGTCGCACAAAAAAAGCTTGTACAAAAAAATATATTTTTTGTTTATAAAAACTAAGTAATGTAGGGAAACATGAACAGGACAAATAAGCGCTGGCTGTCAGCAAGAATGACTCTGCTAGTTTCAAAAAGTTAGTAACTTCGAAACTGAAGAGCCCGGCTACAACTACCACGCAAAGTACACCCATCCCTACAGATTTGAATACACTATGGACCCGTCAACTCAATTTTCAAGATTTTCAGAATATGTTAAATTTCAAAAATGCAATTTCACCCAAGCTTTTCACTGCTGTCTTAGAAGACACTATGAGAACGCTTAAATAGGATAGATTAGGGATCAACACCAATGGTGTCTGCTTGTCTCAACTAATACAGAAGATCTCCAAAAATGCTACAAAGCTTCCATGAACGTAGGACTAAGGATGAATATGTCCAAGACAAAGGTTATGTCAAATATCCCCAGACTCCGAGTTTGGAGAAAGTAGACGAATATGTTTACCTTGGACATATTCTATCCTTAAAGAAGATGGCAAGCAAAAAGAAAAAGAAAGAAAACAACAACTTTAAGAGAACAAAAAAAAAACAAGTACAAGGCGATCGATAGGAATACAGCTTGGATGGGCGGCATTCAATAGACTGGATGACGTACTAAAATCAGCCGATGCTCCACAATGCCTGAAGATCCGCCTATACAACCAGTGTGTACTGCCCACCATGACGTACGGTGCTGAGACACGGACGCTTACGAAGGAGGCTGTGCACAAATGAGAGTCGCAAAGAGAGACATGGAGCGCGCCATGCTTGGTATCAGGTTACAGGATCACGTTCCCAACACCGTCATCCGACAACGTACGAAAGTAACGTAAGAAAGTACGATTTAAGATTTTGGTAGGACGGTCATGAACTCAAAGTGGAACTGGGCAGCGCACCTGGCCCGACGGAGTGATGGCAAGTGGAGCAAGGCACTGACTTAATGGTGGCCCTGAACGGGTGAAAGAGGCGTCGGGCGTCCGCCTATGCGATGGGTTGACGACGTAATCAAAGTCGCGGGTCACACCTGGATGAGAGCAGCACAGGACCGAGATGGGTGGCGTCGACGAAGAGAGGCCTATGCTCAGCAGTGGGCGAAAAAAGGGTTTGGATGACGATGATGATAATTAACATTCTTAAAAAAATGGCTTTAATTTGCAATTATTTGTATTATTACCCTAACTTTACCAATTTCTCCTTGACATTAACTGAATAAGAGAGGAAGTTGATGCACTTATATTTAGTAGGTAGGTATTATTTACTGCATCATATTGATTTACTTAGTTTAAGTGCATTAACTAAGCTACTTGATGCGCTTATGACAAGTCATCATAAATGGACAATATTATAGGCTGCTAGTCATAAGTACCTTTTTCAAATTATATACTATATCTTATTATATTTAAATTATTGAATGGTATATTTGTATTTTAGACAATATTTTCTATTTATTGATATAAATTTCATGTTTGTATCCCAAGTAACTTCAGAGATATAAGCAAAAGAAAAATAAAAACTTTAACCGCGTTTTTCTCGGAATGTGTCAAAATGAAGTTAATGCGTTTATGATACGGACGGCAGAATTCATCTTTACATATAATAAAACCGTAAAAGAAATATGTTCGTACATTGAATATATTTCCAAAAAAAATTGGGGCGATGGAGACATAGTAATAGAGTAAGAATTAAAAAACTGTCTGTCTGTTTGTACACGCTAATCTCTGGAAATACTTGACGGATTCAAATGAAACTTTTATGTTATATAGCTGTTATGCCTGGACAACATATACGGTATAATTGATTTTGTAAAGTGAAACACATGATACAGAACCATAATGGTTCAGCTTAACTATAAGAAATATAAAATTTACGCCATAGCAAAAGTTTTTCAGCTTGATGAGCATTTTCCGGAGTCATAAAGTTCATGCGAACGAAGTCGCGGGCTTCGGCCAGTTTTGAATAAAAAGGTTAAAAGCCTGAGTTGCCTTGCCCTTAGAAATAACATTTAAACTACCTCGTGTGTAAACTAATAACTTATGTCTAGCTTAAACACATATTTTAAAACCGAAATTGTTTTCTAGTGCTTATAGCTACGTTTGTTGTTTAGCAAACACTAGGCAAATTGTCAAGACTCGTAACACAAAATAGTTATAATGGCAAAATGAAGCTTATTTTGTGTAATATCTAAACTTTAGCAAAATAAATCCATATTACAGATAAAATATTAACGTATGTTGACGAAATCATAGTATTAAAATAATGGGTAAGTCGATAAAATAAAAATTGCCTGCAACTTTACTTGTATGGCAGCATAACCTTTTTTTTATGATTAATATACAAATTTACATACCCATGCCAAATTACAGCTTTCTAGTATTGATAGTTTTTGAGTAAAACTGTAGACGGACAGACAGACCGACAGACAGACATGGTGAAACTATAAGGGTTCCTTGTTTACACGCAACCTTAAAATATATATTACTTAAAATATTTATTGAAACACCACGTTGGTCTTTGTTTCAGTCTCGTTGAAGGTTTTTTCTTTATTCTTCACATAAAGTTTGAAAAAAAAATAGGAAGTTGCGTAGAATATTGCTTGTCCAAGTCCTCTAGTGCAATATTTTGTTAAAATTCTGCTATAATGGACAGGATATAAAGCTTTTATAATACAAAGTGTCACTGTTAATCGAGACATAGTGGGGTCAGCGTCTAGCCGATGTGATGGCCGAATGCATAAAAGCACATAACTAGGGAGGGTTACTTCTCGACTCTCAGTGGTTGTGTTCGAGGACTAAACGCTGTTTAAAGATATAGGTTGACAGCCTCTCTCACAAGCTAGAGAGTGTCGCACACACTCTAAAACGGATAAGATATTTTAGAGAATACAGGGTTGATTTTTTAACATCAACCTTACAACAAAAAAAAAACAGTTATTAAAATGAGTTAACGGGTTACTCTCTTATAGAGTTACTGCCGACATGTTTCGACCTCGTCCGGACTCCGGATTCACCAGGGCGAATGTGAGATTTAAGGCGGCCCTTCCCGGTCAGTCTATCGTCAACGCGAGCATGGTTGGAAATGCTTGTTGTTTCATCCAGCGCAATGATAGAAAAAAAAGAAAACTGAGAAGAGAGAGATAGCACCTGAGCACTCAGTTTGCATTATATTGTACGAATTTATTATTATTATTTACTATTCATTGAACGAATATTAACTTTTCATAGGGTGCGGAAATTTCATAAAACTTGTTCCAGGTGAAACGTTTTTTTCGGTAAGTCTTACGAGTGTGTGAAATAAATGTTTTTCATTTAGAATCTTCATTACATTTGCAAGGTTTTTATGCAAATATTTTCTTTACTTTTACAATTCATGAGTACTATATGATCGGCCGAAGTTCGGGTAAAATTTGTACAAAAAAGCAGATTTTTGGAGACTTAATACTGAATTTGTTTTTCCAAATTTTAATTTTTAATTTCGATAGAAACCTAGATATGGCGCACAAGATTCCTGCAAAACTTTCCAAGAAAGATCTGTTACAACGCCATAATCACGTACGAGCGTTTGTATGAAAAGTGAGGCGGGTTGGGCGCTCTTAAGAGCGCCCAACCCGCCTCACTTTTCATATTATGCTGTGACGTTAAGATTTATTTGAAAGAAACAATATTAAAAATGACACACTCTTTAATTCGAAGTTTAACAATTTAGATGATTAAGACTATAAAGTGTCACAGAGAGGGGTCGTGGGTTAGCAGCCACGAGATTCGTTGGTCCGGAGTAGTAGCAAGTACTCAGCTTTGGAGTCGCTGTAGCCCGGCTTCCAGGAGTGGTCATTTTTTTAATTGATTTTCAGTTTTTTTTCGTATAAGGTACCTAGAAAAGTATCTTGGACTGAACTTGCTCCAAAAAATTTAGCTAGTAGTTCAAAGTCAAAATGAACATATACTTTCGTGTATATAGCCATGGAACGTGTACATAGCCATGGAATTATATGTACGTTTGTCTATAATGTTTTTATTATCCACAAAGTAACAGAACTGAGTGACACGCTAAGCGCAGAAAGTTTGGTAAATGAAAAAAAAGGTCTCATACAACTTGAGTTTTCTAACAAGTTAAATTGTTAAGCACATAGAAAAATCCCAACTGTCAGGAACGCCATCTAGTGATAAGTTGCTGAACTACCGATACGACTTTATATCCGTAGCGCCATCTATTTTTTACAGTATTTACGGAGATAAGTGTACAAGCAGACAAACAGAGAACAAACAGACATACATTTTTTGTTATTCTAACTCTATTACTATGTCTCCATCGCCCCAAATTTTTTTTGGAAATATAATTAATATACAGTACAGAAACATTTTTTATCTGTTTCATTATATGTATTGATATACGTAAGAATATTTTTCTGTGTTAGGAAAAGATCAAATCTCTTTAATTCCGGATTCCATTCGAGCTTGCTGTCCAATACCACCTCGTATCGCGTTTATAAGAATTCTTCGCTCCTTTCGTAGAAACTATAAATCTGTTTATAGCAAACGAAAAATAAATGTAAAACGGGAGAGGTTATCTTACTCTTTTTTTTTAATTTTTGGATAAAACAAAACATTTACATGATGACTTTAACTGCAAAGGAAACAGGCATGAAGTTAAAGTTCAGTGGAACAAAAAACAAAATTTATATTTTGAAGCATATTTTCGTTAGGTTTTTAAATTATTAAAGACTCTTCTTATCGTGTGTGTTAGTGAATAACACTAGTGTCAGAGTTTTTAAACCGCCTTAAAGGCCTCTGACATGGTTTTAGTTAACGACCAATGTCAAAGACAGTGCCCGGGACCGACGGCTTAACGTGCCCTCCGAAGCACGGATCATCTTACTTATCAGATGATCAGCCTACAATGTCCTAACCAAACTAGAACAACAACTCAAAGTCGTTGCCCCCGCCGGGAATCGAACCCGCGACCTCCGGGTATGAGCCGAACGCTCTAACCACTACACCACGGAGGCAGTTATTAAAGACTCAGATATTGACAACCTATGTGGTCTAGTGGTCATTATGCCACGCTGTCATACCGGAGGTCCCGGATTAGATCACCTGTTTGGCCAAGATGGAAAGTAAAGTTTTTAAGATGGCTCTGGGTCTTGGATGTTTATTTATATATGTATTTGTTATAAAATCTATCGTTAAGGCCATACCCAAATTTTCCGGGGTCCAGTGGCGCCGCCATTTAAAATAAATCATTTAAAAGGAAACGGAGATATCATTCAAAATTATGTCTTGGTCAAGCCCTAGATAACCCTTAAAACTATTTTATGAACTACTGTTTATAATTTAAAGTGCGAACGTGAAGCTTTTCTACGCACATTAGCTAAAAGTGGCCGTTTTTCGCAAATGTGCGTAGAAAAGCTTCACGTTCTCACTTAAAACTACAAAAAGTAGTTTAAAAAATACTTTGCATGGGTATCTAGAACTTGACCAAGACACAATTTTAAATGATATCTCCGTTTCCTTTTAAATGATTTATTTTAAATGGCGGCGCCACTGGACCCCGGAGAATTTGGGTATGGCCTTAAGTTACTATCCTATAACACAATCTCTAACTTACCTCGGGCACAGAATTAATTATAGTATTACATAACCGTCCCCGCAACCCTTCCCCCATTATTGGGACGTATAAGCGCCAGTAAAACAGGGTTATTGGTAGTCGCACGTTGACATTACGCGAGTCACTTAGGATTATTGAATTATAATGGTGAGAAACTGCGCACATTATCATTTTTTATCCACGGAAAACAATAAATAACAAAATTTTTACAGATTTCCGTGTGATGAAAACAGGTAAGCAAAGCAACAAATTCTGTGGTAGCGACCCTGATTGTTTAACTCACACATTTGACGTGTGCACGGACGGATAGTTTCGTTTGTAGTAGTAATAGGTATATATACTGCTCCGTTTCTATAAAGTGCCATACCTGTGCCTCGGCGCTAGCTCAAACTGTGTGATTATTTAATATTTATTTGTTTAAAGAAAATGTACGACAAATGTCCTTGCTCTAAGTTTATAATTTGAAAACGTAAATGCAGCCATGAAGTCCACAGGTGGGGCTGGGAATTGGGAATACATTAATTACATTACTTCACCACACCCACTAAGTACACCTCGTTAGTCACATTATAACTAGGTCTTTCATCAGCAACGGACCAGCAATGGGTAAGTTTTTCTCTTTGAAATTGCTTATTTATAGGTACACAATTTATATCATAAAACATGAAAGGGACATACCCATAATATATCAAACCACGGGCTATACTAGATCACTTTAGTATATGAGAATTAAAATAACAGTTACACAATTTTATTCAAAAAATTCGCAAATCGTATTTTCAACTCTTATTATTTATTGAAATACACGATGAATTGCTATTAAAATATATACAGTCTGATAGCGTATTTCCTAAGGATTCCAATGATATAACTTTTTATACTAGTGTTCGTCAAAAAGTTTAGAGATTTTCCGAAGTCTTCAGCAGCGCGATAAAATTTTCAAAATTTTCCGCTACCCTTGGACACGTGAGGCGAGGGGCGGAAGCGGGCCCGGACATTTAAAGGGTTAAAGAATAAAAAATGTATTTTTTTTTTTGCAATTTGTCATTTGTATAGGAATGTCAAATTTTAGGGTTCCGTACCCAAAGGGTAAAAACGGGACCCTATTACTAAGACTTCGCTGTCTGTCCGTCTGTCCGTCTGTCTGTCACCAGGCTGTATCTCAAAAACCGCGATAGCTAGACAGTTGAAATTTTCACAAATTATGTATTTCTGTTGCCGCTATAACAACAAATACTAAAAACCAAATAAAACAAATATTTAAGGGGGCACCCATACAACAAACGCGATTTTCTATATATAATGGTACGGAACCCTTAGTGCGCGAATCTGATTAGCACTTGGCTGGTTATTTTAGTTTGTTGACTGTTATTTTTAATTCCTCTGGCTGCTTCGGTCAAGTATGGCTCTGGTAGTACAGAGACGGTCGTGCTCGTGCAGTGGAGACAAAAAGACCTGATGATGATGATGATTTTTATTTTATTATGCTATAGTGATCTAGTTTAGCCCGTGGTTGGTTTATTACGGGTATATCCCTTCCACGTTGTATCCTTATATCTATTTGATGAAGCATGTTGCCGATTTATTACTGTAAACCTTATGACGTGTTGCGAATATACTTTTGGTATTTTTTACATATTTGTAAGGTCTATTATAATATGTATACTTACTAAAACCAATTTAAGGGTACGGTGATTAATTAATTATTTCTTTTATTCATATCAATAAGTAACATAATTCGAAACCAAATATAAAAAGTTTTTTTTAATCTGCCTTAAAATAAGTTAGATATATATATATAAGCTTTTTATCTGATAGAAGAGTTAACTGTTAAGTAACAGAAAAGGATGCACGTACAGCGCTCTTGACGTCACTGCTGTTAGCTCTTGCGCGTACGAAAGAGAAAGTGAGATTTCCCCACCAAGCTCCACTTACTTCATTACACTACTACTTCAATAATTAACCAATTTTCATGCTGTTTCCAAAAAAATGTTTCTATTCGGTGGTATTTTTGGTTTTATATAAAATATTATCTGTACCCGCGGGCTTCGCTTCCCGTGGGAATTTTGGGATAAACCCTATGTTCTTCTCCGAGTCTCAAACTATATCCATACCAAATTTCATCCAAATCGGTTCAGTAGTTTAGGCGTGAAGAGGTAACAAACAAAAAAATATACAAACTTACTTTCGCATTTATAATATTAGTAGGATTAACCAAAAACATAACGAGTAAAATAGCTTATTCAGTCCATCAAACTAAACAAAAATATTTGTAGGTGTTCGAAGTGGAATTTTTCTATAACTCCTTTTTTTCTGAATAATAAACAAAATCTTAATATCTCATAAAACACAATACCAGATATTCCATTTAAAGTGAAATAAATAACTTTATCGGAGGAATATACGAGTACTCAGGCATCCATCTAAATGAATAGGCCCTTTCTCGTCAGCAAATATATTTTTATCGGTTTTTCCTCATACCTTATTTTTGCACGAAAAAATGTAGTAAAGTCATCCTATATACACCGAGTGTGTGCTCAACACTTTAGGGTTCAGTATATATTTCCCACTTGATAGTGCTTTTGAAATGATCTATCAGAAATTTGATAGGTCATAAATATAAAATAGGGGAGAAACCTATTGGTATATATATTTAGATACCTATACTCGGTGATTTTTATTGGTTTTGGATCCGAAGGCCACTTCATAGGCATCGTTAGTAAGACCTAATAAGCTAGTCAAAATAAAAATTCAGAAACAAAAAATGTTGACTAAAACTCGAAAGCAAAATTGTGAGATCAATTAGTAGTACCGCCCGCCGGCCGGCGGAGGTCATCGACATCCACGCAGTTGTTTTGGCCGGCATAACTACGTGGTCTCGATCAGAAATCATTAACGCAACTTTTTTATCTCATGACATACAGAAATTTGGATTACGTATATGGATAGAGGAATTTATTTACTATACGACATTTTTTTCCAAAACCAATGAAAAGTCAGCGTGTATAGTCTTTATTTAGTTTTCAGCAGACAAGTAACCTATCACCAATAGGTGATACATAAAGTAATAACTTTAAACGATAATTTTTTGTAAGTATAGGTTTATAACGTGGAAGGGACATACCCGTAATAAACCTAACCAAGGTACTAGATCACTACAGTTTAATGAAATTAAAATAACAGTAAAAACTATTTCGGAATTTTCATACAAAAGTGTGAAGCCACCCGGGAAAATTTTATGGACAAGTCTATTTTTTTTTGTTTTTTGACTTATTTTTTATTTCATTATACTACAGTGACCTAGTATAGCCCGTGGTTTGTCCCCACGTTGTTTATAAGGATCTCGGAAACGGCTCCCAGTATTTCGATGAAAATTGGTATGTAGGTTTAGAATGCGAAAAATCGATTCATCAATCATTATCTATATATGTATTCGTTATAAAATATAGTATCGTTAAGTTAGTATCCCATAACACAAGTCTCGAACTTACTTTGGTTCTAGCTCAATCAGAGTAATTTGTCCCTATATATATATATTTTTTTTTTTTTTTTAACTCCCATGCTGGTCTGGGAGAAACGAAAAAACTTAGAATGTACCAGCTGCTTCTCTTCCCGCGCAGATCGTAAAAGCCGATCGAGGGAATGGGCAAAAATGCGAATCATTTTAACAGGCGATGCGGCTAGCAACCCGTCACTGTATTGATTGCTTTTCCATCTTCTCGCCCACCATGACGCTAAAAGTGGCTTTTGAGTCTTGCGGCCCTAGGCTCTGCATAGAGCCGCAAGACCCAAAATGCTCTGTCTGCCCCATTAGGGACAAAGACGTGATAGTATGTATGTATGTATGTATATTTATTTATTATTTTTGTCATGCTTTAATTAGATACCATAGGTCATTTTTATTGTTTATTAGAATATAACTATTAGTTTAACACCAAGACATCTGCATGCTAGATGTAATAGACACAATTTTCTTGCATACGTAGAAGATCATAACAAAATTAAATACTGTCAAATAAATATACTAAAATAATAAAAATATCAAGGTCAAGAATAATAAAAATACATTATACATTCAATCATATGATTGATAGTGCATTGATTAATACGCATTTGTTAGAAAATAAAATACCAGGGTGAGAGAGAAAAACATAATTTATTTCAATAAATAATATAGGTATTCCCTCAAAACCTTTCAAAGCAACTAATCTAAATTACTTTAAAATCACAATCATTTTATATATTTAAACCAAGCCTTATTTTTAAGAACAATCGAACTGTTTTGTAACGCCAAATTATCATCTTACTATAAAACAACAATCAAATCGGAAACAGGTAAGTTACGGTTAAATGTGACTGTTAATAAACAATCGAATTTATGATCAATATATGTACATATACATTAGGTACATATATAAGTTTTATATAAATAGTTATCACATTCTTGATCGCATTGTAAAACAAATTTCGTTGTAGTAAAATTTACTAGTCATTATTTGTAGCATGTTGCGTTGCCGCCTGGTCAAAAACATTAAAAAGATAAATCTATATCATATCTACACATATAATAAAACAGTAAAAAAGTGTGTCTGTACATTAAATATATTTCCAAAAAGAATATTGGGGGCCATGGAGACGTACTAATAGAGTAAGAATTTAAAAAAAAAAGTCTGTGTGTTTGTCTGTTTGTACATGCTAATCTCCGGAAATACGGGACGGATTCGAATGAAACTTTTTTTGTTATATAGCTATTAAGCCTGGGCAACATATAGGGTATAAATGATTTTGGAAAATGTAACGCCTTATGCAGAACCATAATGGTCCAGCTAAACTATAAGAGATATAAAAATGCCGCCTTAGTAAAAGTTGTTCAGCCTGATGAGCATTTTCCAGAGACATTAAGTCCACGCGAACGAAGTCGCGGGCTTCGGCTAGTAAATAAAAATTGAAGTATTTATCAAGGCCGTACGGAATCTTAAAGTTCTCTACTCTCATATTACAATATTCTGTTTTTAACATTCCGTCCACCATTACGAGTTTAGTCCCTCTTTAATTTTTAAAACTTGCCTTGTAAAACGACTTTTCCGAGTAAAAATTTACTACCTATAGTCAAAGCACGCAGCGTTGCTTGCGTGGTCAAGATATTAGAAGGATACATGTATAAATATATAGGAACACTTCGTACTGATTGAGTTAGCCCAAAAGTAAGTATAGTCTTGTATTCAGGGATACAAACTCAACGATACTATACATTTATAGAAGCAAATAAGCACCCAAGACCCAGGGCAATAATTCTCCTGGGTCTTGGGTGCGTTCAAATTATTTGAAAAAGGCAATTTTTAACTTGCCTTGGCTAGGGATCGAACCCAGGACCTCCGGATTGGCAATCTAGCGTGTTGACCAATACGCAACGGAGGTCGTCAGATAAATAAAAAACTTGAGAGGTGTCAAGGGACACCCGGATGGAACAAAGTTCCTTTCCATTAATTAGTATAGGAGAGAGAGAGACAGACAGAGGAACACGCGCACGCCTCACGGCTTACAACTATAGCAAAAAGTGTCGTTACAACTTTTGGTCTTAATTTTTTCCGTCTAGCTCCCTTTCGCAACGCGCGGAACTACGTTCCAAAAACTTGAGAGGTGTCAAGGAACAGAACGAAGTTAGAGAGAGAGAGAGACAGACAGAGAAACACGCGCACGCCGTACGGCTTACAATAAAAAAGTGTCGTTACAACTTTTGGTCCTAATTTTTTCCGTCTAGCCGATAAGGAACTTCGTTCCAAAACTGTTTAAGATACTTATCAAGACCACACGGGACCTCAAACTTCTCTATACTACACACGCTTGGCCAGTTTTTATACCCTGATTCGGAACTATTAACACACTAATGTTTTCGCATGACCGTCCCTCCCTCTTGCCATCATGGTGACTGATTTATGCCCTCTACTTTCATATTAAAATTACCTAAGTGCTCGCTGAAACGTATAAACATGATATTTTCAGTACGTGACTAACTAACAAACTATTTTGATTTCTATTCAATTAGAATAGAATATCTTTTTGCTTGAACGCTGAAGTAGTTAACCTCTATTTGGAGTTTCATTGGAGTGAATAGTTAGTTTTGGAAATAAAATTTTAATACGTTAGAAAATAAAACGGAGGATTTTCGTTTTATTGATATTTAGATAATCTTAGGTATTACTTTATTCAAGTAAATTTGAAATAATGTACAAAACAAAAATGGATTTTTAAGTAAGATTCTTGTAATAACGATAAAAATAATTGAATTTCCATCTTAGTTTTTTTAGACATAACTTTGTTGCCGTGTGGTTTCCGGCAGAGTAGAATAGAGCCACTCCAAGTCCTCACGTGGATGTTATAGAAGGCGACTTAGGAAATACAAACTAAACAAAGCTATAAACATCAATGACACTCCTCCAACCCGTCTGGCCAGCGAGGAAAGTGTATGCCAAAGTCCTCTAGCTGCTCTAGCCAAGTATTGCTTGCATTACAGAGAATGTCTCCTGCGTTGGAGACAAAAAAACCTGATGATGTTGATGATAACATTGTTGTTTACTATAAGATCTAACGAAGTTTGTCAGTTAACATGGGTTTATCATCAATTGGGAGTCTGTTTCGTGAAGTTTTTACGAGTAAATTGACTGTATTAAAATTGAAGTCACAATGTTAATATATCTATTAACTTTCAAGCTCGCTCAGAAGAAATTGCCCACGGTTTAAAAAAATACGGTTTAAAAAAACCAAGGTTGAAGAAATTTGTTTCCTGTAAAAAAGTATAATTTATTTATAATGAGAAGTAAAGAAAGTCCCTGTCTACACTTTTAGTGACAAAAACGGTGATACGGTGTAAACGATGTAGTATTTCATTCAAGAATCGTTTAAATTTAAACCGGCGAAAAATTCTCGGACCAGAATCACACAAAGGTCTTTTTATAAATTGCAACGTACAACTACATTATAATAACTGCAATATTTCCGAGTGCACTCGCTATAAACCCAGCAATGAACAAATGACGTCAGCAAAGCATGGAGTCGCGGATCGCGGGCACAAAGCAGCAGGATTTTAGCAGGAACAAGGTTTAACATTGACGTTTTATAAAATAGATCGGGATTCGATAGTCCAGATACAGATTTTTTTTTACGTATTTATCTCTGGCGGGGTAGACAGATCAGGGCCATAATATTTTAAGACCACGCTTAGCATGATGGTGGGCGTTACGATGGAATAAGGAATCAAAATAGTGATGGGTTGCTAGCCGCATCGCTTAATAACATGATTCCAATCTCGCCTATTTCCTCGATCAGTGATTACGATCTGCTCGGGAAGAGAAGCAGCTACTTCTCTTACATTGCGGTACATTCTAAGTTTTTCCTTTTTTCCAGACAAGCATGGAGTTATAAGAGTTGCTGTGTGCTTTATAAATACACAACGTATAGATTGTTGAACTATAAAAAGGAGCTCGGTGGCCTGGTAGGTGAACGCGCAATTTAAGCGACACTAGAATGTAGTTTTCACATGGATGGGTGACGGCAAATGGTATAAAAATTTCTCGTGTTTCGTGCTACGAAAGAAACAAAGCCGTTGGTCACGGCTGGCATTATTTGTTTGTCTATCGTGCGTGTAACTGGCCAATACTGCTGCCTAACTGCCTCCGTGGTGTAATGGTCAGAGCGTTCGGCTCATACCCGGAGGTCGCGGGTTCGACTCCCGGCGGGGGCAACGACATTGTGTTGTTGTCCTAGTTTGGTTAGGACATTGTAGGCTGATCACCTAATTGTCTGATAATTAAGATGATCCGTGCTTCGGAGGGCACGTTAAGCCATCGGTCCCGGTCACTGTCTTTGACATTGGTAGTTACCTTAAAACCATGTCAGAGGCCTTTAAGGCGGTTAAAAAATTCTGACACTAGTGTTAGTCACTAACACACTCGATAAGAAGAAGCTGCCTAAGGTCATTTGACATAGGTAGTTTGACGACTAACGGCTTTACGTGCCTTCCAAAGCACGGAGTAACTCAAGATGACAAAACTTTTTTGCCACATATGGAAACCCATCTAATTGGCGATTACGCCTGTTTGTACTTGCGAGAGCGTTAGTAATACGTACTTCCATCATTCTTCCACTCCTAAGTCAAGCCAAAATTTTATGACCTATCTATAAAAGTTTGTTATCTGTGGGATCAGCGAACTCTTTCTTAACTTTTAATACAATTTTAAACTTTACTGTTTAGGTTTTAAGAGCTAGAATTCCATAGCTTTTTTAACTGTGTTTTCGCGTTATGAGGACATGACATTTGTTCGTATGACAATGATATGTCGTGTAGATGCAATCTAGTTTACAGTCATTAGTGACTGGAGAGTTTTTTTTAAAACAACACATTTTATAACGCTTTCCCGTATTTTTATTTTTCTAAATGGAATTATTCTGAATACGGTTTTGTGGATAAACTTTTCCTGGGACTAAGTGGATTGTTTGAAAATAATTTACATAATATCACAAGGACATGACGTAAAGTTAAACAATACGGTATTTTATTCAATTATTTTTATCATAAACATCAATAAGCAACATAATCCGAAACCGAAAACAAAATGATTTTTGAAGTGAAAACTTCTTTAGCGGCGTTGTGCACTTTTTTTGGAATGTCAGGACACGTGACCTGATCGAAAATTCGTAAGACGGATGGAGAGTAGACAGCTGGCGCGGCGTAGGAGAGGGAGTATCCCCCTCTCTTTCTACGGCGCGGCGAAAATGTATGCCTGCGCCTGCTGTTTCGTATATCAAAAATGCACAACGTTAATATTCAAGTTTTCACTTCTGCCGGCACTCCCAGAGTGCAACCTGTCGTTTTTTTAATCTGCCCATTAATTATTTAGTTATAAGCATGGAATTATATTTACTGCGTTTTAAAATCTGATTGAAGAGGAAACTGTCAATTAACAGAAAAAGGATAACCGTCTAGTACAGCATTATATCTCGCGAGTACAAAAGAGACAGTGAGATGTTTCTGCCACGCTCCCACACTTATATTTGGAATGCTACTTCATTATTTGACCAATTTTCTATCTGTATAAAAAAAAATCTTTTCAGTGGTATTTTTTGTTTTATATAAAATATTAAAAGTAATAAAAATTGGCAACAATATGCATATAATAAGGGTCAAATTTTTAGGCTAGACAAAACTAAGATTAATTACAATGACAAATCAAATTACGTTCATTAAAATTTACATTTCAATAATAACGGAATGAAACGCGTAAATTGTTACCTTGATTATGTCTGGTAGATCGGTATTGTCTAACATATCTCTTTACAGGGCCTTGAAACTTGAACTTGAACCGTTTAGCACAAAAACCGCGTTTAGTGTATTGACGACCTCCGTGGTGTAGTGGTTACCATGCTAGTCCGCCACCCAGAGGTCCCGGGTTCGACCCCGGTCAGGGCGAGTTGGAAATTGGCCTTTTTCAAATTGTCCTTCGTCTCGGATGTTTATATTTTATGTATTTGTTATAAAATATAGTATCGTTGAGTTAAGCTATCTAACCTGAATCACTAGGTACCAGCTGTAAATCAGCGCTGTGGCTCACACCGCAGCACAAAGCTGAGCTGGCCGCCTTTTCGGAACTCTTAATAGATATAAGTCTAGTCTAGTACATCAGATCATATCTGCCGAATAAAGATTTTCTTTCTTTCTTTCTTTAACATAACTCTCGAACTTACTTTGGGGCTAGCTCAATCAGTGCAATTTGCCCGTATATATTTATGTATTAATTTATTATTTATTGATGGGCGTGATGATAGCAATAGGAAAACAAATTACTCGTAAAGAATTACTAATGGGTTGCCGCATTGCGTCGACATGATTCAGAATCAACTTGATTCCATTTCCTAGATCGGCATTTAACATTTGCGTAAGTCTCTACTTACGCAAATGCTCTAAGCAGCAGTAAATTAGTAGCTTTTTTTTCTTGTCGTGACCCGACACGTTCTTGGCCGGTTATTTATTGTTGATCTAAATGTAATAAATAAATATATAGGGACAAATAACACTGGTTGAGCTAGCTCCAAAGTAACTTCGAGACTTGTGTAGTGGGATACTAACTCAACGATGCTATATTTTATAACAAATACATATTTAGAACCAGGACCCAGGACAATTAGACCGGAGATCGAACCCAGAACCTCTGGATGGCGGACTAGCATAATGTGACCACTACGCCACATCTGAGAAGCAAAACCTGGAATAGTAATCGTAAAAGGTGACTAAAGGGCTAAACACATACATCTCATGCCGCAATAGTTAAAATTTTAAAAATAGAAGATTTCAGCCTTTCGAAATTTTTTGAATAATGTAAAACTTTTTTGTCTGAACAAATTTTTTTTTCTGATAAACTTTAATAGATTGGGGTGACTTGCAATTTGTACAGCTAACAGAGCTCTACTAGTTTAAATATAAATGCTATTTTAAGCTTAGAAAACATTTAAAAAGTACTTACTCTCGTAAAAATGTATAAAGAGACGAGCAATTCGAGCAAAAGGGTTACCCCGTATCATTAGTCCGGAGCTAGATCTTTTGAATGCTAAATTAGCTGGAAAAGCTGCAAGAAACGCGGCAGTTAGTCTTTCTTATCGTGACGTAATAGCTTGGATCCATGACCAAGAAAATGTAAACTAGTAGCCGATTTAACATTGTGACCGTGTGGTTTCCAACAGAGTAAAATAGGGCCACTCCAAGTCCTTCCGTGGATGACGTAGAAGGCGACTTAGAAAATAAAAGCTCAACAAAGCTTATAAACATCTATGAGACGAGACCTCTCCAACACGTCTGGGCGTACAACAGAGTGTAGGCCAAGTCCTCTTGCTGCTCTGGCCAACCATGGCTCTGGTAGTACAGAGAGGCTTGTGCTCTGCTCATGCAGTGAAGACAAAAAGAACTGATGATGATAATGATTGCCGAGGCTCAAGGGCTAAGTGCATCACTATTTAGATTCGTTTTTTGTACCTTTATGTTCATTATTTCGCTAAAAATGTCCTTTGAGCCTTACGGCCCTTGGTCTTGTCTACCCCATTTACACATTACTACAGTATTCATATAGATATCCTTCCGATCCCGTCCCCGTACCTCTCCCTGTTCTCGCCTTGTGGTGGTGCCTACAGCTGCCCGATCAACACCCTCCTCAAGGAAAGAACGGGGGAGAGCTGCAGGGTTGGGAAACAGTAAAGCATATGCGCAGGATCCTAAGTTCTGTATGTAATACTTATTAATTATGTAAGATAACACGGCCGCGACAGTGTTTTCGTCGCAACGCACTTGGATTTTATTAGGCTGGGCTGATAGCTCTGCGGGAGATCCGTATTTTGATACGGGCGACCCATACGGGACGCCCACGATGCTATGAAATGAGAGATATGTTCTAGCGCCACAGCGTGTGTCTCCACTTCGGGACTCCGGGAGCCCGTACGGGCGTAGTATATAAATGAATAATAAATAATATAATAATAAATGCCTAATTGTCATTACGGATAACTCATAAATTAGTAGTATAATGTTTATATCGCTTAATTTTATTTGTAGTCTAATCATTCTTAAAATTTTCTCTTTTCCTTTACTAGTAAATTGGTTTTATAACTTGTTTTGTGCTTTAATAGACATGCTATGTACTTATATAATTGGTTAGTTAGGCTATCTATTTGTTTTTCTTATTTTTATATAGTTTGTCATTTCATGTACCTAACTCACTGTATAATAAATAAATAAATAAAATAAAATATATGTCGCCCGTATAGAATTTTCCGCATAGCTGTGAAATCAGCCCTAGTGTTAGTCAGTATGTATTTCCATAAAGGTCTGATGTAAGGCGGCCGGACGTAAAAACAGCCAAATTTATTTGTTACGTTTTTTTCTTTATTTACCTTTGAAGAAGAAAAAACCGAAAATAAACTCCAATCAAAGTACAGCTTACGTAATCCTACAAAGGTTACTGTAGTACAACATAACTCATAAACTTCTCATATGTTTTCTTTTATAAACAAGCATGGAAAGATGCCTTTCAGAAAAAATACATTAGCGACAAGATATATCCCCCATCTGTATGGACTTTTACGTCAACCTACAATATTCCATATTTCCTTATTGACGCTCCTCAATGAAAGGAATCCTGCTAACATATACCACTTCTTGAGCTGTTTAACATAAATAAAAAAATCAACGGATGTGAAACTTGCACCTATCGCAATTTTCTCCCAAGGATTTCCAAAATGACCGAACCTGCATGCAGACTTTGGTCAGATACAAAAATTGTTCCGGTTGACTGGTAAAAAAATCAACGCTAATGATTTTTTAAAAATCATTAGCGTTAAGTTCACCTTGTGCAACTGTGTTCAGTAAAGATTTAACCTCTCGTATGCTGTTGTGTAGATCTATGTGTATTGTGTAGAGCGAGAATTCATTGTTTTTCGACATAACAATGTTATTTCAGTCCACATATCCAATTTTGATATTCAGTAAATTGTAAGTTGACTTCTTTGGAGAAAATGCTGCTAAACAGTTTGTTGCCGCTTCTTCGTACTTGCGCACAACTATTATGAAATCAAAAGGAAAATTGACAACTATAAACAAATATCCGAAGAAAATTTAATGCTTTTTGACTTTTTTAACTATTGTTTCTAATATTCCGACATTTTCTTCTTCTTAGTCGTACACTCTTGACAGAGTGGTCGTGATTATGTATTGGTTTGTTCGCCCATGGCTGCTCCTCTTGCGATAGTATCACACCTCATATCTCTGCCTGCGGCTTTTTTGGAGCATTCCGTTGCTGGGCACTGTGTAACAGCTTTGACTAGATCTAACCACCTCGCTGGAGAGACCACGTGAAAGCTTGCCTTCAATTCGACCCTGCGTGGGGGACGAGGGCTTTGAACGGCTCTCTGGAGCACTAGGGTCCGTGGCATCATTACTCAACAGCTTGCCACAAGTTGCCCTGCGGGCTGATTTTTTTAAACTATTTGTGTAAAATATAAAAGTAAAGTATTGAGTTGCATAGGTACATATGTAGTCTTTTTATTTTGTTACTCACGGTGTGCGTGATTTTATGGGTGCCCCGCACGCTCCATTACCGTGGTTTAACGAACATTCCGGGGCACTATGTCGTGTATTATGATACATTATCTATGCCTACATGCAAGTACTTATATCTGTTTGTTTATCGTACAGAGTTCCTTTTAAAAAATTACACGCCTCGAAAAGATAAAAAGCCAGTGAAAGAACGTAGACTGTCTTATTATAAAACGCAGACTATCTTTGTTACTAGGTTTAAACCATTATCCGACCAAATCAAGTTGACATCTAGTAATACGTCATTGTCTCATCTGAAAATGTCAACTTGATTTGGTTCGATTATGGTTTAAACTTAGTAACAAAGATAGTCTGCGTTTTATAATGTTGGTTGAAAAATTTTAGCCCCTAAAAAGTTTATGATGGAAAAATCTTTCTTTTGCCTAGCTCCCATCCGCCAAGTCCGTATCGTCCGAAAAGGAACTTCGTTCCAATAAACATTATGAGTAATTTATACTAAATTTATTGACGCGTAAAATTGCCCACAAAGGCCTTATTAGTGAATAAATATTTAATTAATTAATTCTTTGCTTATTATCTTACGAAATCCAATGAACAAATAAATATAATGGGTATTTGTCTATAAGAAAATGTTTTTGAGAATATGCTTTTAGTAGATTCAGAAGATGTTTTGAAAGATACATTTATTTTTTTGTTGTTTTGCAATTATTTGCGAAACATTTTTCCCAATTAATTACTTTTCTAAAAGCAAGGGCATGCTTGAAGAGAGTGATGAGTGTAGATGAAGCGAGAGATATCTTTTAGGATCGTAGTAAGTGGCCTTCCACTTTTACACTTTTGCATCAGAACGAGGGTTATGTTTTTCGTGTACGTATGATATGTATGGGAGATTGATGGATTTAAGCTTGAGAGATGTCGTTAGATTCGTCTTAATTCTGAGAGTGACACTGGTTATATAAATCTATACATATAATAAAACAGTAAAAAAAGTGTGTCTGTACATTAAATTTATTTCCAAACAAAATATTGGGGGCGATGGAGACATAGTAATATAGTAAGAATTTAAAATAAAATGTCTGTCTGTTTGTCTGTATGTCTGTTTGTCTGTTTGTCTGTTTGTACACGCTAATCTCTGGAAATACTGGACGGATTCGAATGAAACTTTTTTTGTTATATAGCTATTAAGCCTGGGCAACATATAGGGTATAAATGATTTTGGAAAATGGAACACCTGATGCAAAACCATAATGGTCCAGCTAAACTATAAGAGATATAAAAATGCCGCCTTAGTAAAAGTTGCTCAGTCTGATGAGCATTTTCCAGAGACATAAAGTTCATGCGAACGAAGTCGCGGGCTTCAGCTAGTAATAAATAAAATAAATATATAGGGACAAATTACACTGATTGAGCTAGCCCCAAAGTAAGTTCGAGACTTGTGTTATGGGATACTAACTCAACGATATAACGATATAAAAAAGCATACATATGGTTTTTTTTTCAACAATTATTTCTTTTCCACACCTACAACACTCCTATACTCCTACGATTTCGCTCGCTGCGCTTGCTCGTTTAATTAATTAAAGGCGTATAAGTTATACTTACTATACAGGTAGTGGCACGAAACTCTAGCGCTGACTGTCATTGCACAGAAGTCAAAAATTAATACTGTACCCGTGCGCAGTAATATCATTACAACATTTCAATCAGCGCTAAACTTGCGTGCAGCGGGACGCAAGTTCAGCGCTGAGTGAAATGTTATTTACACATTTAAAGGGAGTGGACTAAACATTTTTTTTGATCGTTATTTTCTTTTTTTATTTAGTTAATAATGACGAATAGCCTTTCGAATGTCGGCATAGCAGACACAATAGTAAAACAATACATCAGACGCCCGCTCCGGGCGTCCGACAGTTAAAGGGATAGACGGCTTATTTAAATTCGCGTGACGTCACGATCAGCTATGATTTTTACCCAAAGTTGACGTAAATCCCTCCCGCACTATGAAACTTCGAGCCGTATCTTTATGAATTTCAATACTTTGCTAAACGAAATTTTTGGAATACTTTAAATAACGGACTAATTAAAATAATATGTTTTTTTTATTCAGTCTACATCACTATTACAGGGTACCATCATGATAGAAGTTGTAAGTCTGTCTAGTCGTTAATTACCTACTAGATAACGCCGGACTTAGCTTTGCAAACTTAGCTAGTAAAGATGCCCTTTTTACAACATTTTTTTAACCAAGTAGTGAATAGGGATAATCTGGCGTTTGTATCTTAAAATATCACTAGTATGTATGTACAAGTCGAGTACATCTGAAACTCATAAAAAAAAATTGTGACAGATTGTTACCACAGACATAGATATAGATAGACGACTTAAATGCACCTACTTCGCGTGTAAGTTCTCAGACAAAGCGTCGAGGTTGGCCGCCGCTACTGACAGTCCGCGCGTGTCTGTGACTGCAGCCGGACGGCAGCGAAAAATAAAAAAAATGCCTAGTTGCGTGATAATAAACTGCAACAGCCCAAAAATTGCAAGCGCCCAAAGTCAAGGATATATTTCCTATCACAGCTAAGTAATTTTAAAAAAAATTTATGCGTAAATTCATTTTAAAACAATTTTTTAAGTATTCCAAGCTGTGATTCCAAGATTATACTTAAATAAGTATAGATTAAGGTTAAAAAACTACATTCACGTTACATTGCCACGTTTGCTTTGAGCGTTTGATCCGACGTTGTGTGTTAAGAAGCAATGAATATCGAAACAAGCGATACTGTCGCGCATCGCTACGACGTCGTGGTACCGGCAATTTCTCATTCGTCAGTAAAATTTAGCGACTAGTGTTGTTCGTTCTACAACATATATCAATAATCGATTTTAATCGATATCGGACTGACGAATGATATTAACTATTATTAAAGAGCCAATTTAATAGATATTGATATAAACAAGCTCATTTCCTAATTTACACTTTAGAAAACGAGGGTAATATTTTCAGAGTTCATGTATGTAATATGGTCGCTCTTTGAACATATACTACTGTACACACGTTGGTGAACAAAACCGCGCGTGCGTCACTGCTCACTGCTAGTTAGTGAGTCGTCCCTACTGAATTTCCCCCATTGAAGCGGTATATTTTCGATGCCACTACGCGGAGTGAGACAAGCCTGTCATGGCTAAGAACAACCGCAAGGGAAGTTGCTTTAACATTAACAAAAACGCATTGAAATCGGTCCATCCGTTCGAGTGCTACGATGCCACTTTTTTTTCATCGGGGTAAAAACAATAAAATAAATACATCCCATACAACAAACGTGTTATTTTATAAATAATAGTATGGAACCCTTTGTTCGCTAATTCGACTCGCACTTGGCTGATTATTTAAGAATAATTATAATAATAGTTTTATTTTTAAAATTCAATTAAAACATTTACATAATTTGTAATTTTTAGTTTTAATTTAAATTTTAATAAGTTGGTATAGTTTGAATTTCAGTTAAATTGAAATAAATTATTCGAATACAAATGTTTATTCTTTATTATCAAACAATTTTCCGTTAAGAATCATTTGTTTATCCAATTTCATATCATTCGTCAATCAGAAAATCGATTGTGATTTTTATCACAAATCGATTAACTTGAATGTTAATCGATCGTATGGTTAGCGAGCGCGGAGTGAGCGAGCGAGATTACAGATATAAAATCTATGAGTATGAGCGAGACAATCAGAGCGGCGGCGTGCGTCTTCAATAAATCGTTTAAATTGTAGCGAGCGGTTTCTTTGAATCGGTTTGAATTTCCCGTCACTAAAATTGCCTGTGACGTCACAGTAGGCATTAAAAAAGTTGGCACGCTTGGTTTCGATACAAATCTTGATACGGGCGTTATCTATTACATCTATATCTGTGATTGTTACCTTAAAATATCACTCGTATGTGTAAGTCGAGCATATCTGAACCTCATAAAAAATTGTGACAGATTGTTACCTTTAGAATTGACATTTTGTGATTCTCGCTAATTCCTTCGATCAGCTTTAATCGAAACCCAGCTGATAAATAACATATATTTTATTTGACATTTTTTTTTCATACCTACTGGTTTCGATCAGCTACTAAATAGTAAGGAAAATATATACATATATATATATATATTTTTCAGTTTCAGTTATATATTTTAATTCAAAACAACTTTAACAAAAATCATCATTTCAGCCGCATAACGTCCACTGCTGGACAAAGGCCTCTTCCAAGGATTTCCAATATGACCGATCCTTCCAATCGCCTGTGGCTTTAAATTGCTGAGCTGGCTACTACTTTTAAATGGAATTTAGTCCCATATGGCTTGTGGTAGCCGCTTTGTAGTTCCTATTTTTTTATAAATGTTTAATTTAACCAACTTTCTTGGTAGGAACACCTAAATTATAAATCTGTATTAACCAATAACTGACACGTGGAAATGTTTGCAGAAAAATATTCAAGCCTTTTCAAAACTTTCATCCCTTCCCCATTATCCACATCCAAAGGATATTAAATTTAAATAGAATTTCAAGAACAATAAATGAAGGATCCTTTTGATAAATTGAGGAATTACACTGAAACCAGACAATGCGAGCACGTGCGTCCCGAAAAGGGACCATAAATATAATGGGAATTCGTGATACGTTTCAAACGACTATATCGCCCACCGGACACACAATCGTCATTTAAATCCTCCCAAATGAATCGTTTGCGGAGCACCCAAACTGGCCACAGTCAAAAAAACTACAATACAAAAAACTCACTCAACAACCAGTTCACACACGCTTTTCTCCTTTTAATTTTCACGAGTTTTCGCTGCGCTGAAATCTGACGCTGTATGTCAGGTGCTTCTTTTGCCTTCCCTCAGTACTCTCCAGACGTTCGTACGGGACGCCCGTTGATGCGCGCAGAAATTTTGGCGCCGAAATTCGAATTAAGAACGTAAATTGTTTTATTCATTATGAGCCTAACCAGCTTTGCGGCCAGTAATAAAGACTGTTAATGAAAAATCTGATTTGAATAAGGTTGTAGTGTTTTGTGTTTTACGTGCTTTTGTGAAGGATTGAAAATGCGACGTGAGGTGATGATAACGCTTTTAACGTTATTCCTGATGTTTTTCGGAGGTGAGTAAATTGAATATTTCTTTCTCATTCATATGTCCGATAAGGGTTGCGTGCGATTCACGAATAATTTCAATTTTCATCCCTTTAAAAACGCTAAAAGGAAATTGGATTTATCCGCGTTACCATTTTTTATAAATTTCAGTCACGGCTTTTAAAATAAAAAGGCTTTCTGGATGTCATTATGCTCATCTTCGTTAACATATTTTATTTTACTTTGTATTTTATCTGAATCTCTGAACGCGATTTAAATAACCATTTAAAATGCAACGCGCATTTTCCTTTATGGCTTTTTTCATTAACTTTAAAGTTCGTATATAAAAATGTTTAACTTTTTTGCTGATTTGTGTTCAGATAGTTGATTTCTTAGATTTTTACATACTTATACAAGTTTTTCTAATAACATTATAAATTTTACAATACCATTAGATAATAATCTATACAATTTATAATATATTACAAGATAGACAGAGTCAGAGGCCCCTAGCATTTTAAACAAAGAAGTTTTCTTTGATCGCTCGTCTGGGAGAATAGAAAAACCTTATTTTGTTAGTTGCTTTTATTTCCGCACAGATCGTAAAAGCCGATCGAAGGAAATTAAAATCGCGTAAATAGAGTCCCTTACCATAGACCAAACTACACTTTTCCATACAAAGGTAATCTACGTTTTATTTTGAAACGACTTACCCGATTTCGGCAATATTTGGTAATTTCAAAGATATGCTGATATAAGATATGCTCCCATGCTGTTCTGGGAGAAATAAAAAAACTTAGAATGTACCAGCTGCTTCTCTTCCCACGCAGATCGTAAAAGCTGATCGAGGGAATGGGCAAAAATGCAAATCATGTTAACAGGCGATGCGGCTAGCAACCCATCACTGTATTCATTGCTTTTCCATCTTCTCGCCCACCATGACGCTAAAAGTGGCTTTTGGGTCTTGCGGCCCTGGGCTCTGCATAGAACCGCTAGACCCAAAATGCCCTGTCTGCCCCATTAGGGATAAAGACGTGATAGTATGTATGTATGTATGTATGTTCAAAGATATTGCACATATCGAGACACACCTGGTTTTCACAGTCAAAATATGTACTTAAAATAGAATGAAGTGTGTTTAATCATTTTGACCATCAGTAAAGGAACTTTTACATCCTTATACTTTCTTTCCAATCCATAATTTACAGTCGAAAATCAATCATAACCCTAGATAATTTTATTTCTTTAAAATTACATTTTTTTACCGAAATCTGACATGTGGTTTCAAAAAAAGTCAAAAGGCCCTAGACTTTTCCTTTGACTTATTTTGAAACAAAGCATGTAATGAAAACTTTAAGTCGATTCTTAAATGTATAATTTGTATAATGTCTATTTATAGAAAGATAATAATGGTCAATGGTTAATTTTAATTGAGTGTTATCTTATTAATTCTGGGTACTTGAGTACCGAATTAATAAGGAGATAATACTCAATGACGTAATTACTGTGTTACAGGCGTGATATTATGTATGTATGTATGAATACAGTGAAAAATTTAGCTGCACACTGAAAATATTTCCAAAAAAAATTGAGGCGATGGAGACGTAGTAGAGTAAGAATTTAAAAAAAAATCTGTCTGTTTGTCGGTTTGTACATGCTAATCACCGGTCATACTAGACGGATATAAATGAAACTTTTTTGTTATATAGCTGTTAAGGCTGGACAACATATAGGGTATGATTGATTTTGGAAGATGGAACACCTGAACAATAACCATAATGGTCTACCTAAACTTCTAAGAAATACAAAAATGACGTTTTAGCAAAAATTGTTCAGCCTGATGAGCATTTTCCGGAATCATTAAGTCCACGGGAACGAAGTTGTGGGCTTTGGCTAGTCATAAATATATATTTTTCGAGCTTCAAAAGCACAAGAACTTTTCACGACACAAGTGGTATAATTTTTTTCGAAGTTCAGAAGGCACGTTAAAAGTTATTGGGACCGACGACGTGCCTTTTAAAGCACGGAAAAACCATGTAAGTGACGCCCATGGTTTGCATAATTCGTACATACCAGGCCACTAAGTTCTTCAAATCACTAAGTATCTACCTACTTCACTAAAAACAAAAACATAAAAAAACGTCTTTCAAAATATTCAAAATGTCTTTTTAAACGTATGAAACTGGGTCGTTAACAAGTTTTTGTAAATAAAAGCTTTATTACTTTAGAGTAAATGAAAAAGTATAAAAGATTTATTACTCTATGGTAAACGTTCAAGAATCGCGAAGCTTTTCTAAAGAACTTTGATAGACGAGCTTTGATAAAAAGTTTAAAGATGCAGCACCGTTTATTTTTATCTGAATAAATCAAAATGCTACCTATTTATTTATTTTTACACGCTAGTATAAGCCAAATAGATTAAGGACATGTTTATTACTTTAGATCGTATCTACTCAATTTGCTGTGAATTAATTATCATTAATGCCGTGTGTTTTTTTTTTTTTTTGCTTTCCGGCAGAGTATAATAGGACAACTCCAAGTCCTCCCGTGGATGTCGTAGAAGGCGACTTAGGAAATACAAGCTAAAGAAAGCTTATAAACATTATGAGACCTCTCCAACCTGTCTGGCCAGCGTGGAGAATGTAGGCTTAATCCTCTGGCTGCTTTGACCAATGGATCTAGTAATACAGATAGGGTCGTGCTCCTGCAGTGGAGACTAAAAAAGACCTGATTGTGAAATAATCATTATCATTATTTAGGGCGGATTCGACCAAACAACTGACCGGGCTCGAACCCGGGACCTCGGGACCTCGGTGTGACAGCCTGGCGTAACCACTAGGCCAAAGAGGTCATCCGTATAGATCGTTATTTGTATTTATTTAGCATAACTAGTCGCTCTGTGAACTTAAGACATTTCTGAAATGGCTACAAAAAGAAATATTTAAGTATGAGATCTACATAGTCGTAATTAGACGTAGTTAAACCCAGAATTAGACAAATCTCAAAGCGGACACTATAAGAAGAGGCCCTTCAGCCAAAGCCATTCCGCATTGCCATTTTGAAAAATTTCGAAAAATTGGCTCCAAAATATACATTGTACATAATTATATCGAATCTGCTGACGAAATTTTACGAGAATCGGTTGAAAAATGCGACCTATAAGCGAGCACAACCAGAAAACCGGACATCCGGAATTCGGACACAAAAAAAGAATTGTTGTCGAAGCTGAAAAAAGGGAGACATTCGTTTGCTTCGCTCATTCGGTCAAAAGTACACATAAGAGATCAGCTGTGCTTTAAAAATCCCCTTTTATTTCCCATCTACAAGTTTTCCCTTAGGATGATTATAAAATGTAAAGAAATGTGGTGAGATATTGGAAACTGGATCAGAATCGCCGATGACCCATGGGAACCTGTAGGCTTTCCCCAACTATTTCAGACAGAAAGATCAAAGAAGACATTTTTTTTAAAAGTACAGACTGGTAGTTAGATTAATTTTAATCTCATTTTATTTATTGCTTTTCACATGGTACAGGTATTAGATTACATTACACAGTCACTTCTTAAAACATTTCTAAAATTTATTATAATTATATAGAACTATGCACACATATACAAGGTCTAACAAAATAATCTGAAACTATTTTAAGAGTAAATATAGTCTATGATTCTAAACAACTTTTCCCAAAGAACACGTATCGAAATAAAAAATGTAATTTTTGGCTGCCGATTCAAGATGATGATGAGATGATCCAAGTTTGTATGGAAAGTCTAAACATAATGTAAATAATAACAATTATTTACATTATGTTTCATGTTATCCCATGCTGGTCTGGGAGAAATAAAAAAAACTTATAATGTACCAGCTGCTTCTCTTCCCACGCAGATCGTAAAAGCCGATCGAAGGAATAGGCAAAAATGCAAATCATGTTAACAGGCGATGCGGCTAGCAACCCATCACTGTATTGATTGCTTTTCCATCTTCTCGCCCACCATGACGCTAAAAGTGGCTTTTGGGTCTTGCGGCCCTGGGCTCTGCATAGAACCGCAAGACCCAAAATGCTCTGTCTGCCCCATTAGGGATAAAGACATGATAGTATGTGTGTATGTATGTGTCTTGAGGAAAGTTGTTTAGTATCACAGACTAAATTCACCTTACATTATATTTTGTTGACCTTATATGTATATGTATGTACGTATTCAAAATAACGCCTGTTACAGTGTTTTCCTCAGGCAGCAAATAAACAATTTGTAAATATTGATACTGAAATAGGTAGCTGGGTAATTTTAGAAAGTGTAGACTAAATAACATATTAACCGTAATTTAGTCAGTATAAAATTTGAGATTACTCCAACTTGGCGAGTTTTTCAGAGTTGCGTTTTAGACGAGTTTTCGATACTAACTCAATTAAGTATAAACATTTAAACCAGGCAGTAATAAAAAAAAGTCACATCAAGTTTTTAGTTTTATTTATTTAATTAAGAACCCCCTTTAACTTAAACTTAGGAACCTTAGACTTTTCCATACAAACGTAGTCTACGTTTTATTAGAAACCACATGGGTACTACTGAACTGGGTTTCTTTCGGCGTAATCTTCCCAGCAGTGGTCGTTCCGAAACGCTAGTAGTTTTTAGCTTTTGCACTAAAATAATATTTAAAAAAATGACCTTCAATAAGAGATAAATTTATCCTACATAGAATAAAATTTTTTGACTTTGACTTTGACATGTCAGATTTCGGTTAAAGTTTGTAATTTAAAGAAATTGCAATTATCTAGGGTTATAATTGGTTCCCGACGGTAAAATTTTGTACTGAAGAGAAAATATAAGGATGTAGAAGTTTCCCATTGATGGTCAAAAATTATATAACACACTATATTCTATTTCAAGTTCATATTTTGACTGTGAAAACCAGTTATATGCTAAGATATGTGCAAAATCTTTGAAATTACGAATTTTTACGCTGAAATTGGGCTTGTCGCTTCGAAATAAAACGTAGACTACGTTTTTATGGAGAAGTGTAGTTTAATCTAGGGTAAGGGACTCTTACTCCGATCGGTCGTTTTGGAAATCCTTGGGGGAGGCCTATGTCCAGCAGTGGACTTCCTGTGGCTGATATGATGATGATGATGAAGGGACTCTTAAGTTTTAGCGCAAAATCTTTGTACGCTCTTTATGAAGAATCTTATGTTCTGAGGAAGCCGAGGCTTATTCTACAACTTTGAAGTAAACTTTATAAATTGCACCACACCGTAAATTATGTTTTGTACACCTACAGGGTGTAACTCGTCGACGAAGCTTAAGGCTGCGTTTCCACTAAAGTGGAGCAGAGCGGAGAGGAGCTTAGCGGTGCATGAATTGACCAATCACAATGCTCGAAATCTCCGCTCCGCTTTAATGAAAACAGCGGAGCGGAGATTTCAAGCATTGTGTTCGAGCAGTGGAAATGCAGCCTAAGGCGAGCAGCCTTAAGCTTACAGCCCACATCCGATAATCGTTGACCGACTTTTTGTAGGAGAAAAATAGAACGTACTGATTGCAATAGTACAACCATAGAAGTAGAATTTTTTAACTGTGTAAAAAGAACCCACTAGCCGAGTGCGACAGATAATCTGATAAGTGTCATCTTTATAAGAGCAAAAGAGATAGCATCAATTTGACAATGAGACAAGTTTTCATACAAAACATGTCAGCCTTTGTCACCCTGGCTCGAACATAGTTAAACGAAAATTTGATTTTCCAAATTGTAAACTGTGTTAATTTATAAGTTATCTTATACTGGAAAGATGGTATCGTACTGCTTTACTCATAGTTTGTGTATTAGGTACAAATACAACCCATAAAAAGTTACACAGAAATATTTCGTTTCTGGTCACATTTTACAATGCTCTATATCCATCTTAATCCTTCTAAATCTATGAGTACAACCACACACGTCCCTATAAGAAGTAGGTCAAAATTCATTAAAAAAACCCGGCCCGACTATCGGTCCTATAAAAGTCTGCCGTGGGCAGCCGCCCTAATGGTTGGAACTTAATAACGCCAAGTGCGAGTCGGACTCGAGCAATAACGGTTATTATCTATTAAATCCACATTTGTTGTATGGGAATTAAATATTAGTTCTATTCTGTTTTTACACTAAAACTCCGTCTTTCCGTCCGTCTGTCAGTCCGTCTATCTGTCACCAGGCTGTATCTCAAGAATCGCTATAGCTAGTCAGTTGAAATTGTCACAAATTATGTATTTCTGTTGCCGCTATAACAACAAATACTAAAAACAAAATAAAATAAATATTTAAAGGGGGGCTCCCACACAACAATCGCGATTTTTATAGATAATGGTACCGAACCCTTAGTGCGCGAATCCGATTCGCACTTGCCTGGTTTTTTTAAGCTACCTAAAGGCAACCATACAATGATGGCAGCAGGGGGCTTGTATGTGTCTCCTGAAGTACGGAGGAACTCTAGGAATATTTATGCCACTTGTAGTTATATCCAAGTGCCACGCCCCGGGTGATGATTACGGAAGTTGTGGTGATTCTAGACAATGCCATCTAGTGATCAATTTTTTTTCTCTCTTGTTATTGCCATCTATCTCTTAAGGACATTTAGCAATAGATTTATACATACATACATACATACTATCACGTCTTTATCCCTAATGGGGCAGACAGAGCATTTTGGGTCTTGCGGTTCTGTGCAGAGCCCAGGGCCGCAAGACCCAAAAGCCACTTTTAGCGTCATGGTGGGCAAGAAGATGGAAAAGCAATCAATACAGTGATGGGTTGCTAGCCGCATCGCCTGTTAACATGATTTGCATTTTTGCCCATTCCCTCGATCGGCTTTTACGATCTGCGTGGGAAGAGAAGCAGCTGGTATGATTTATGTTTCCTTTAAAGCAGCTTTTGTGGTCCAAATCAAATGACTTGTCCTCCTCATTAAATCGATAATATGGGTATACTTATCAGTTTTTATTATGGTCACTAGTCATTATTGTCGATCTAGTGGAGTCTTCCTTTTCGATCTTGAGAAAATGGCTCTCGGTTTCATGAGGCCAGTGGCAAGCTGATTTATATGGTTCAATATCCGGTCTTTATATTTAGGCATTCTTTCCCTGATCTCCTCCTTTAAAGTATCCGGTCATTAGTCATGTACCAAGGAGAATCAGCTACAGTTCTTGATTAAAAGATAAATTACAATTAACAATAAAGGCTAAAAGCTTTGATTAAATCAAAGGATAAAATTCTGGCCTCCCATACAAGTTGACCGATCAGATCCGAGTTTGTATGGGAAGCGAAAAATTTTTTTTTTTATATTTCGACATATATATGTTTCTTGGGGAAAGTTACCCACATCCAATGTTCACTATCACGGACTGAATTCACCCTTAAAATAGTTTCAGTATATTATTTTTTAGACCTTATTTACAGAGCATGGAAGAATATGATTTTAAGGTTTTTCGGTGCGACATCCTGTATATCTCATAAGAATTTTCACTCCAATGCGGCGCTGTGAGATATGTATTCATTTAAATCATATATGTTCAGTGAGCGGATCTCACACGTCTTTTCATGAGATTTTCGCAAATGTGCGAAATATTTTTACATCTCAATTATTTCAATTCAGATTGTTGATGTGTTTAATTATAGTACCTGGGCGACCGAGTTTTGCTCGGTTACAAACATTAACTACGTTTTTTTAAACTTGTCTAATATTCTGCGTGGAAAGAAAAACGCATGCAAACTCGAAAACACGCGTTTTCCCAAACATAAGACTAGTCTAGATCGATTGTTTACCCCCGAAAACCTCCATTAATCTATATATATAATTTTCAGCGAAATCGTTAGAGGCGAGATCACAGAAATAAATTTATATACATATAAATAAATATACAAGAATTGCTTGTTTAAAGGTATAAGATTTAGCCGACTGCGCCAGGGGGACGGTTATGTTTTTTGTGTGTCTATTTTTTTGGTACGCCTCAACGACTTGATGGATGTTAGCTTGAGAGATGTTGTTACATCTATCTCAATCTTAAAATGAAATCATCTTTAATGTGGGAACACATTTAATTTTTAGAGTGACATTAGATATGACCAAAAAACTGGCGATTTTTTAGCACCAAATTACGTTTGTTTTTGTATTATTTTTATTGTTTAATTAAATAAATAAGTTAATGTATAATAAGTGTGATATTAAAATTAACGGTGTTATAAAATAATTATGATTTTATAATAACTTCAAAAGTATAGACTACATTTTATTTCAGAATCGCAAGGTTGTCAAAGTGTCAAATAAATGCATACGCGTACCTACATTTTGATATTTGATTCATTCAATAACATTTTTTAAAACCAAATAACTACTCCCGCTATATCAAAATAAGTACATACATACATACTATCACGTCTTTATCCCTAATGGGGCAGACAGAGCATTTTGGGTCTTGCGGTTCTATGCAGAGCCCAGGGCCGCAAGACCCAAAAGCCACTTTTAGCGTCATGGTGGGCGAGAAGATGGAAAAACAATCAATACAGTGATGGGTAGCTAGCCGCATCGCCTGTTAACATGATTTGCATTTTTGCCCATTCCCTCGATCGGCTTTTACGATCTGCGTGGGAAGAGAAGCAGCTGGTACATTCTTAGTTTTTTTTTATTTCTCCCAGACCAGCATGGGAGTAGTAAGGTTGTCAAAGTGTCAAATAAATGCATACGCGTACCTACATTTTGATCTTTAATTCATTCAATAATATTTTTAAAAACCAAAAAACTACTCCCGCTATATCAAAATAAGCAGACCGCCATTATTCAAGTAATAGATTTGTCAATCCTCTGTCAGCTTCAACATTTAAATCATTTTACTCGTACTTTTAGAAAAGTTATCACCCTGTTACTTTGAGGCGGGCTAAATTTTGATTAAATTCTTGAAATTAAAGGTGGTTGACCGTTAGATCTCTTTATTAACTTAGATAAAAAATTGAGCGGGAAAATTGTTACCCGCTCAATTTTAAAAATCATTAAAATTAGTTATCGTTGACAACACTTATTAAGGATAATATATTAATAATATATTATTCGTTCGGCTTTTTTGCTGACATTACTTAAAAAATCAATGGGACGAATCGCATACAGAATCCTAAACACTTTTTTGTGTGTGTTTCGTCCCATTGCGATTGGGACGAAAATTTAATGGGACGAAACGCTCACCTACTCGTTTTATCGAGCATTCAGGTTTTCGGTCCTGAGCTCTGTCTGTCCCGTTAGAGATAAAGTTAGTGAAAAATATCGTCTATTATCTGATCTATACATATAATAAAACAGTAAAAAAAGTGTGTCTGTACATAAAATATATTTCCAAAAAAAATATTGGGGCGATGGAGACGTAGTAATAGAGTAAGAATTTAAAAAAAAATGTCTGTCTGTTTGTCTGTCTGTTTGTCTGTTTGTACACGCTAATCTCCGGAAATACTGGACGGATTCGAATGAAACTTTTTTTGTTATATAGCTATTAAGCCTGGGCAACATATAGGGTATAAATGATTTTGGAAAATGGAACGCCTGATGCTGAACCATAATGGTCCAGCTAAACTATAAGAGATATAAAAATGCCGCCTTAGTAAAAGTTGTTCAGCCTGATGAGCATTGTCCAGAGACATAAAGTCCACGCGAACGAAGTCGCGGGCTTCGGCTAGTATAAGAATAAAACGACACAAAGGAATGTCACTTGTCATTGATGGTATATATTTTTAACGTGATTATAGATTTCTTATTGTGGAACAACTGATATTAAGATATTTGACTCCAAGAATCTATGATGTCATTAGTCTATATTTCATACAAATCCCTTAGAAAAAAAATGTAATGTTTAAAAAAAATCATAATTAAGTTGTTGGAAACTTCTTTATTTATTATTAGGGACAAATTACACAGATTGAGCTAGCCCCAAAGTAAGTTCGAGACTTGTGTTATGGGATACTAACTCAACGATACTATATTTTATAGCAAATACATATATAAATAAACATCCAAGACCCAAGACTATTTAAAAAAGGCCATTTTCCAACTTGCCCTGACCGGGGATCGAACCCGGGACCTCTGGGTGGCGGGCTAGCATGGTGAACACTACGTCACGGAGGTCGTGAGAATACCGTTGTGAGCTCATCTTCTGATCTCTGTATCTCTTGATTCTAGTTTAAGATGATGAAGCCCCTAGTTCCGCACGTGGAAGGCTAACCACCACTTTGTGTGGTCTAAGGGTTTATGAATTTATGCAGTACCTATTTGTGTATGTTGTACGTAGGTTATTACACTTATATTTTAAAGGCGAAACTTTTTGAGTGTGGGTGTATGTTTGTTACTCATCAGGGATGTTTGCGGCCGCGCACGTAGATTGTTTCCACGCGACCATGCGTAAGCGCGCCGCGTCCCTGGTAAGCAGGGTGCGAGCCAGCTCCAATGCCGTCTTAGCGATGATCGCTGGAAGACTGGATTGCCCCTACATGCGTCACTGCTGTGACAGGCACGTTCCATGTCGCCAGTTCGAGAGGAAGTTTTAATTTTAGTTTTATTTTAAGTACATAATTAAATAAAATTTAATGATTAATTTAATATAATGATAATTCACATTTTGACATTTATTGTAATTTATTGTGTTTAGCGAATTCTTAATTTGTTCTTGACGTGGCTTATTTGTAAATATGGGTCTTTGTAACCTGAAATAAATTTATTTTATTTATTTTTTACGCACAAACGGCTGGTAAAATTTTTATGCCGGGAGCTTACACCCTGGATTAACACATAAGTTACTTTAACCGCGGATAACACCGCGGGGTGCAGTTAGTAGTTATATAGATTATACTAATAGCACTGTGAGCTGTAGATCTCGCTCACCCCGATCTGTTGAAGTTAATCGGATAAAAAAGTTGTTTAGACAAAAAAGTTGCGGCATGATAAGGGCAACTTTTTGTTGCCCTTATCATGCCGCAACTTTTTTGTGACTAAGAAAAATCGAGCTTATAAAATATAGCTTTCAACCCCCATATTTTGAAAGATTTGAAAATTGAATCGACATAAAAAAACTATATAATTTTCGAACCGTCTCACATTTCGATCGCAGATCACTGTTCCCTCTACAGGCGAGTACGGCCTGAGAGAACCTGAGTAAAATTTTTGGCCAATAGGGATATGTCTGGGTTAAAAACTAATTATTTTATACTCATAAGAAAATATCTCCCATGCTGGTCTGGGAGAAATAAAAAAAACTAAGAATGTACCAGCTGCTTCTCTTCCCACGCAGATCGTAAAAGCCGATCGAGGGAATGGGCAAAAATGCAAATCATGTTAACAGGCGATGCGGCTAGCAACCCATCACTGTATTGATTGCTTTTCCATCTTCTCGCCCACCATGACGCTAAAAGTGGCTTTTGGGTCTTGCGGCCCTGGGCTCTGCATAGAACCGCAAGACCCAAAGCGCTCTGTCTGCCCCATTAGGGATAAAGGCGTGATAGTATGTATGTATGTATGTATAAGAAAATAAAAGTCACAAAATAATGTCACTTGTCATTGACCACATTCATTTTGAATGTGATTTTAGATTTATTAATACTCTTAGTAAGGTCCTACCAGAACGTTAAGAGGATGGCTGAGAGGAATGAACGAATCTCCACTGAACTCCACCGATAAGAGCAGGCTTTTAAATTGCAAGATTTTAAGAAACTATGACGTCAGTCACGCCGTCTGGTTTCCGGCGGAGTAGAATAGGGATACTCCAATTCCTCCCGTGGGTGTCGTAGAAGGTGACTTAGGAAACACTAGCTAAATATAGGTAGCTTTTATACATCAAAGATACTTTTCCAACCCGTCTGGTCAGCAAGGAGAGTGTAGGCCAAGTCCTCTGGCTGCTCTGGCCAAGTATAGCTGTGGTAGTACAGATAGGGTTGTGCTACTGTAGTAGAGACAAAAATACCTAATTATGATGACGTCAGCCCCGTATTTCATACAAATCTCATTATATAATGTTTGATTTTACTTTAAGGAAAAAGTATCATTATTCTAGCTCTAAAGTAGCGGATTACACCTGCGAAATTGTAGATTTAAAATTTGTTATTACCGAAAGTAGACTGCCATCTTTTTAAAATATGAGTACGCAAATATAATGTTTGATTTTACTTTAAGGCAAAAGTTTCATTATTCTAGCTCTAAAGTAGCGGATTACGCATGCGAAATTGTAGATTTAAAATTTGTCATTACCGAGAGTAGACTGCCATCTTTTTAAAATATGAGTAGGTAGGTACGCAACGGGATTGTAAGTATAAGGTGGAGGATAAAGGTAGGTCTTGGCTTCCCTTGCGCCTCCGTTTTGATTAATGTGTATGGTTCCTTCAAATCCCAACGGGGACACTCAATTTAGGAAATTGTCTCCTCTTTACGCATATAATTCTGCGGTCGGGTTGGGGGGTAACCCAATTTGTAGAGTATTTTGGGATAATCTATCATTTTCACCGCGGGTAAAAATGACACGATTTGTACTACTGAGTAATGTAAAGTAATTTCTGGGTTTATCAAGAACAGATATAACAGAAAAAAATACAATACATTAAAATTTTATTATATTATAAGTATTTATTATCAAAAAAGATATAATAATAATATTTTTATTTTATTTTATCAAACTTTATTGTTCCAAAGTACAAATATACTTTAACAAATGGCGGACTTAATGTTATGAGCAATTTCTCCCAGTCAACCATAGGGATAAACAGAGAAAATTAAGCGGCAAAAAAGCAATACAATATACCTACATAAAATATTAATATATAATATAAAATTAATATGACAAGGCCCTTCTGGCGAGTAGGCGACCAATACTGTGAAAATGAGTTTTACTCGCGTCGCGTCAGGACACGTGACCTGATCGAAAATTCGTAAGACGGCGCAGGGCGCTTGCGCGAATGTTCGTGTGTGTTTATGTTACAGCGTGGTAATAAAATGTCATGTTTGTGTACGATAGCCCAATAAATATATATTGTATTCTACTACATAAATGAGAGTACTTTTATACTGATAATTAAAGCAATTCGGGCAAAATTATTCCCTAACCATTCCAAAATATCAAAAATGCACAACGTTAATATTTAAGTTTTCACTTCTGCCGGCACTCCCAGAGTGCAACCCGTCGTTTTTTTCTCAGTAGTAGTCATTGCAAGCGCACGCATAGGTACCTTTTCTTTTTAAAAAATTGAATATACACTGCACGTAATGTAAATTATATTCATTGACGTGTAAAAGCGCCTGTAAAGGTCTAATTACTGAAAACGTTTAAATCTTTAAATCTTTGAACACGAGAGAGAGAGAGAATTTATAATAAGGGTTTACATAGCAAATGACAAATTATAAACGTCCAGTACGAAAAGCGTCCGATACGAAACATGACAAATACAAAAAATGTCCATTATAAAAATGACAAATACGAAAAATAAGTAGGAATTTATCAGGAAATATTTTTTCTAAGTTTTTCTACTCTTACAATACATTATACATACATACTTTTTGCAACTGCTGAGTGGGAGTCTGGCTTGTGGTTGCAGGTTCTGCCTTCCTGGAACATTGGGACTTTCCTGGATGACCACACCTTTCGTTTGGCGACATGCTTACGTTTAGGAGCAAAGACAAACGTTCCACATCTTTGCCCCTGCGGTAACACTGTCGACCAGTTCGGTCACCACGGACTCTCGTGCACGAAAAGCGCCGGCCGAATGGCACGTCATGCTAATTTAAATAATATAGTACACCGCGCTCTTGTCACCATCGGGTTGCCAGCAATTTTAGAACCAAATGGTTTGGCCCGCGATGATGGCAAGAGACCGGATGATATGACGCTTGTGCCGTGGAGGTTGGGAAAGCCGTTGGTGTGGGACGTAATAAAGATTATACATACATACATAATATCACGCCTGTTTCCCGCAGGGGTAGGCAGAGACTATGGACCCCACTGGCTACGATCCTGACAAACCTCTTTTGCTTCATCTAAACTCATCAATATCTTCATACATGCCCTTCGGTTACGGGTACTTTTTACCTCTCCTTTTTTACAATACATTATATAACTATGATTATGTTCTCTCCTATCATTGTGTATCTGGTAAACCCAGTTACTATGGTAATATCTACCTGCTAAAAATACTCGGCATGCTGAAATAGTAGACCATGATTTGCCCCGGTTCCTTTCTTGAAGTCAACCTTTATTTAGAGCTCTAACAGACACCTGTCGATCTGTCACGAACTGTCACGCGTCGGTCGCCGACATGTTTCGAAGCTATACTGTCGCTCGTCTGCAAGAGTCCTATTAGTAGAGGCAGCGCGCGACTTCGCCCGCGTTAACCACGCCAGTGAAGTCGCGGGCGTGATGCAATATAGCCTATACCTTTCCTCTATAAACGACCTATCTAATACCGAAAGAATTTTTCAAATCGGACCAGTAGTTTCTGAGATTTGCGCGTTCAAACAAACAAACAAACAAACAAACAAACAAACAAACAAACAAACTATTCAGCTTTATATATTATATAAGTATATGGAAGTATGGATAATGATAATTTATTTGCCAAATATGTGTTACAAGATATTTACATTCAATTTAGTTTTAATTAACATCATTACCAGAATATTACATATGTATTGAGGCCTCTACTTACTTAAATCTTGGATTCTCTCTTGAACTAAAAATAATATTAACATGAAGATGTATATTCAAAAAAACTTAATTAAAACCTGTCTGAATATACATTTCCATGTTAATGTTATTTTTAGTTTAAGAGAAAATTTTAGATTTAAGTATGGGCTGGATATATCTATACACATAATAAAATAGTAAAAAAAAATGTCTGTATATTTATTATATTTCCAAAAAAATATGTTTGGGGCGATGGAGACATAGTAAAAGTAAGAACTAAAATAATGTCTGTCTGTTTGTACACGTGATCTCTGGAAATACTGGACGGATTGGAATGAAATATTTTTTGTTATATAGCTGTTAAGCCTGGGCAGCATATAGGGTATAATTGATTTTGGAAAATGGAACAACTGATGCAGAACCGTAATGGTACTAGATATATATAACTTAGCAAAAGATGTTCAGCCTGATGAGCATTTTCCGCGGTGTCATAAAGTCCACGCGAACGAAGTAGCGGGCTGTGGCTAGTATGTAATATTCCGACTATACACAATACTTTTTCTAACACAAAATGCTAGTGCTTAGTACTAATACTAAGCGCTACGCTCGTATAAGCCCTCTTTTCATGGCGAGAAATCGTAACATTTTTCTCTCACAACGAGTGTCAAAGAAAGCCTTTGATTAAAAACTCTTGGAAATTATTGGTTTCGGCTTTGATTGCTGCTTCCTGGAATCAATTTCATCGTCTTAAGTGTGTAACAAAAGCATTAAAATAAATGATTCATCGTTATGAAGAGAAACATACTCTGAAACATGGTCCCTTACTATGGGTCTCATAAGAAGGCTCAAGGTCGTGCAACGCGCTATGGAAAGGGCTTTGCTCGGTGTTTCTCTACGTGATCGAATCAGAAATGAGGAACTTCGTAGGAGAACTAAAGTCACTGATATAGCCCAGCGGATTAGCTCGTTGAAATGTCAGTGGGCGGTACACATAGCGCGACGAATCGATGGACGATGGAGCAAAAAGGTTCTCGAATGACGACCACGTACAGGCAAGCGAAGCTTAGGACAGCTGGAAGGCGCTGGATGCAAGCCGCTGGATGCAAGCCGCTCTAGATCGGTCATTTTGAAAATCTTTGGGAGAGGCCTATGTCTGGTCTGTTATGGGGCTTAAATGATGTATAAAGAGAAAAACCTAACATCATCGTTTCTCCGCATCGCTACAGTTAATGATTACGTTAAGCTATAACTTCAAACTGTTTAGTAAATATAATTAAAATATTTAGCAAGGCAAATTAAAAAAAAATTGCGATACAAAACGTCATTCTCCTCTGCTTGTAGGGTTGACTGGAAAAGATCCCTCAGAGGGATAAGTCCGCGTTAGTACTATACCGTCTTATAAAGAAACGCAAACTTACTTTGTTACTAGGTTTCAACCATTATCCGACCAAATCAAGTAGATATCTTCAGTTGAGACAGAGGTATATTACTAGATGTCAACTTGATTTGGTCGGATAATGGTTTAAGCCTAGTAACAAAGATAGTCTGCGTTTTATAATAAGACGGATAGTGTTTTATCTGTATTTCAATTGTGTCTTTTTATGTACGATAAAGTATTTACAATACAATACAAAACAACGACCTCCGTAGCGTAGTGGTCACCATGTTAGTCCGCCACCCAGAGGTTTTGGGTTCGATCCCGGTCACTGCAAGTTTGAAAATGGCATTTTTCAAATTGTCCTGGGTCTTGGCTGTTTATGTATTCGTTAAAAATATAGTATCGTTGAGTTAGTATCCCATAACTTAAGCCTCGAACTTACTTTGGGGCTAGTTCAATCATGTTTAATTTGTAAGTATATATATATTTATTTATATTTATTTAAAATCCGATGAGCATTACCGAAAATTGGTTCGGTATAAATATTGGTAACCATCATATGTGCAGGCTAGTGTTGTGAGTAAATTAACCTTCATTTTGAGACTTTCCAGGCTGGTTTGGAGGAAAAGAAAAAACATAAAATGTACCATCTGCTTCTCTTTTTATTAGTACAAGCATAGACTGTCAGCGGTACAGCTTCTATCTCTTTGAGTAATATCTGATCGGAGAAATGAACGGGAATCTAAAGCAATGTAATTGCAATGCCCTATCAGGGCTCATGTTGTACCTACTAATTTAAAAAGTGACTATATAGTAAAGTGTTATATATGTACAATATGAAAAGCAATAAATGAATTGAAATTGAAATTGAAAGCACTTGTATGGGCGATGCGGCTAACAACCCATCACTATTTTAATTCCCATTTTAACCCCCGACAAAAAGAAGGGTGTTTTAAGATTGTTGCTGATGTCTGTCGGTTTGTTCGTTTGCCTGTTTGAGCGTCGTCTGTAGCATCGTAGCGCCTGAACTGACCGATTTCAATGCGGATTTTTACATGAAAGCAAGGTCTCTTGCGGTGGTTCTTAGCTATGTTTGATGAAAATTGGTTTAACCGTTTAAAATTCATTGGAGTTAACGTATAATAGTCAAGGTTTTCGATAGCAAATAATAGATGGTGCTACGAATATCAATTGTATGAATACGTATCGATATTAATAAGTAGTTTTGCTACTCATCACTAGATGGCGTTCTGGACCTTAGAAGTTTTTTAATTTGCCTAGCAAATAAACTTGTTCTGTATAATTGCATATTGTAAGCCGGTAAGCCGTGTGGTTTCCAGTAGAGAAGAATAGGGCCACTCCAAGTCCTCCCGTGGATGTCGTAGAAGACGATTTAGAAAATAAAAGCTAAATAAAGCACACATCAATGATACCTCTCCAATCCGTCTGGCCAGCGAGGAGAGTGTAGGCCAAGTCTTCTGGCTACTCTTGCCAAATTTGGCTCTGGTAGTACTAAGAGAGTCGTGCTCCTGCAGTGGAGACTAAAAAAGATTTGATGATGATGATGATATGATCGTATACACCCACCGTTATCATAAAAGCGGCCTTCTTACGGCCCTGGGCTCTGTCTACATACATACATACATACTATCACGTCTTTATCCCTAATGGGGCAGACAGAGCATTTTGGGTCTTGCGGCTCTATGCAGAGCCTAGGGCCGCCAGACTCAAACGCCACTTTTAGCGTCATGGTGGGCGAAAAGATGAAAAAGCAATCAATACAGTGACGGGTTGCTAGCCGCGTCGCCTGTTAAAATGATTCGCATTTTTGCCCATTCCCTCGATCGGCTTTTACGATCTGCGCAGGAAGAGAAGCAGCTGGTACATTCTAAGTTTTTTTTGTTTCTCCCAGACCAGCATGGGATGGGCTCTGTCTACCCCTCAGGGATAAAGATGTGATTATATGAACTCTTGGCTCTCGATTTCCCGAGTACCGCGGCGTTTGTCGGAGGAAAATTCTTTCAAGTAGTTAGGTACTTCAGTACTTCGAATTCCTTGATCTTAGAGCTGTAAAGATGAAAACTCCAGTCTACTTTTATAATGAGTATCCGTTCAACAAAGTAAGACAAAGAGTTTTTACTATGAATTTTAAGTTTAATAGAATCGTCTGCAATGCTTTTTAAATATATTATTTGTTTTATAGCCCTAAAGTGCAGTTGATGTATAATCTTGCATTTCAGTATATTTTATAGTTAACATACAGTATTTATACAACGTGAGAGGGACCTCATCATCATGATCAGGTCTTTTTGTGAGCATGACCCTCTCTGTACTACCCGGGCCAAACTTGGCCAGAGCTGCCAGAGGTTTTGGTCTACACTCTCCACGCTGGCCAGACGGGTTGGAGAGGTTTCATTGATAAAAAGGACATACCCGTAATAAATCAAACGACGGGCTATAATAATAAATCTCAAATAATAGACAAAAACAAAAAAAAAAAATCGACATTGCCATACAAAAGTGTGCAGCCGCCCGGGCAATTTGTGAGGAAATGTCGATTTTTTTTGTCTTTTTGACTATTATTTCATTTTCTTTATAATGTAGAGATCTAGTATAGCCTGTGGTTCAATTTATATTTTTTGTCCCTTCCACGTTGTATATATACATATATTAGTAAAACATACGATAATAAAGCATGGTTTTTGCTTTTTTATCGTATTTTTTATTTGACGACCTCCGTGGCGTAGTGGTCACCATGCTAGTCCGCCACCCAGAGGTCCCGGGTTCGATCCCCCGTCAGGGCAAGTTGGAAAATGCCCTTTTTCAAATTGTCCTGGGTCTTGGATGTTTATTTATCTATGTATTTGTTTTAAAATATAGTATCGTTGAGTTAGTATCCCATAACACAAGTCTCGAACTTACTTTAGGGCTAGCTCAATCAGTGTAATTTGTCCCTTTATATTTATTTGCCAAAAATATCTTCACAGAGCTCTTTATCCATTTGGTTGATGTGTCTTGTTGTATGATCCATAGGCATCTTAGAAATATGACACCACCATTTACAAACCTTCTCTTTCACAGCTTAGCATGTTTTCGATTGCATTTTAGGGTTCTTTACCCAGAGGGTTAGAACGGGACCCTGTTACTAAGACTTCGCTGTCCCGCGTCCGTCTGTCGGTCCGTCCGTCGATCTATCCGTCTGTCTGCATGTCCGGCTGTCTGTCACCAGGATGAAATTTTCACAGATGATGTATTTCTGTTGCCGCTAAAACAACAAATAGTAAAATCAGAATAAAATATATATTGAAGGGGGCTTCCATTCAACAAATGGTTTTTTTTGCCGTTTTTGCTCGATATTAATAACGGCAACAGGTAGACGCTTGAAATATTTACAGAAAATTTACTTGTATATTCCCTTAAAAAATAAATAATTATACTAAAATAAAATAAATACATTTTTTTAGCTAGAAACACAAATAACTAAAATACCCGACTTTCCCCCAACACTAGAGGCCCGTCGATGATCTGATTAAAATATTTTATTGCAATATGTACTCAACTGATTGCGGGACCTTTACACAAAGACCGAATTTACGTAGTTATCGTAACGACGGAAATGTCAGAGAGATAAATGCGAGCGAATTTTATAAAACCCAATTTATGAAATCCCAGATTGATTACTGGTTCATATCTGTTGAAAATGTGTTTATCTCTGCGTGAGTTTGAAACGTTTTTAATTATTAATTTAAGGGCGACCCTTTTGTCCTAAATTTGCCAAATATGAAGGGGGCACATAGAAGAATTAATCGCGTGAATTTAAAGTCGGCTACTACGGAACCCTACAATGCGCGGGGCCCGACACGCACTGGGCCTGTTGTTTTGGTAATATTGCTATAACTGGGCTTGTGTCTTCCCTTTCATCCTTTTATTTCCTCTTCTGTTAGTCCTTATAAATATGTCGTGTATGAACAAGTATTTGCGAAGAGTAGAACCTGACCAAGGTCGCTGGAAGGCGCTGGATGCAAGCCGCTCTAGGTTGGTCATTTTGGAATTCTTTTGGAAATCTTTGGGAAAGGCCTATGTCCAGCAGTGGACGTTATGCGGCTGAAATGAAGATGATGAACAAGTATTTCTATTGGACTAATGCTGAGATCGTGAAAAATGACGCACGCAATATCAGTTTTTTATCCGTAATAGGTCGAACAGAAAAAAATATTCTATACCATCTTTTAATGACATTGAGAAAAAGAAATGGCTGAACCAGTTTTGCTAATTGCGATTTGGTTAATATAGATTACCAAACTTTTCATCTAATTAGCAGAATCATGTAGTTGCATGTCCCTAACTACAATTATTAATTAAAACACATTTTATCTACTAGTAGCCCTGAGTTCAGCAGTCACTCGTAGCAAACATTTTTGCTTCTAGCAACCATTCATTTTGCTTAGTTTAACGTATTTGTGATCTCTCCATTTAAGTAAATAGTTACATGTGTGTGTAATCCCGCTCTTTAATAACAACACACATATTTAGGTACATAAATTACTTTTATTACATTCGTTTTAATTTATATACTGTGTAACAGTTTTGTATGTTTGTGTATATGTGTCGGTACGAGACAAACAGATTGATTTTTTGTGGAATTACCCTATAGTCCAAACTACACTTTTCCATACAAACGTAGTCTACGTTTTATTTCGAAACGACATCCCAGATTTCGGAAAAAAATTGTAATTTCAAAGATATTGCACATGTCTAGGCATATACTTATGTAGTTTTCACAATCAAAATATGAACTTAAAATAGAATATAGTGTGTGGTATTATTTTTGACCATCAGCATGGGAAACTTCTAAATCCTTATATTTTCTTTCTAGTTCATAATTTTATGTTGGAAATCAATTATATATAACCCTAGATAATTATTGCATTTTCTTTAAAATTTCAATTTTTTACCAAAATCTGACATGTGGTTTCAAAATAAAACGTAGACTACGTATGTATGGAAAAGTCTAGGGTAAGGGAATTCTTAAGGGGCTACCTGAATTTTCCGGGGTCCAGTGGCGCCCCCATTTAAAATAAATCCTTTGAAAGGAAACGGTAATATCATTTAAAATTTTGTCTTGACTAAACCTTAGATAACCTTTTTAACTATTTTATGAACCACTGTTTATAGATTCAAGTGAGAACGTGAAGCTTGTTTACGCATATTTGCGTAAAACGGCCATTTTTAGCTAATGTGCGTAGAAAAGCTTCACGTTCTCACTATAAACTCTAAACAGTAGTTCATAAAATAATTCGAAGGTTTATCCAGGGTTTGGTCAAGACAAATTTTTTAATGATATCAGCGTTTTCTTTCAAATGATTTATTTCAAATGGACCCCGGAAAATCCATGTATGGCCTTAAGAAAGCAGGGAAGGCGAAAGTGCCTTGACCTAACAAGATAGGGTTCTTCAGAAACCATCGTAAAACCACCATCTCCTAAAAGTGTTAACTTGCTGATCCTAATTTTTACACATCTGTTGACGAGGCTGCACTTTATTAGGGTCCTACCCTTTTACCCTAATGGAGTAGGGTAACTATACTGTTACTAGACACTTCTGTAGTCAAGGTTTTACGTTTTGTGATAGTTTTTAGGGTTCCGTATGAAAAATTTAAAAACGGAACCCTTATAGGATATACTATTACTGTCTGTCTGCCGGTCCGTCTGTCACAGCCAATTTTCTGCGTATCTACTAAACCAAATCAGGTGAAATTGAAAGAAAACACAGCTGTGCAAATTAAATAAGTATTTTTTATTAAATAAGGGTCATTTTCGTGGGCAAATTAGGAAGATAAAAAAGTGTTACATACCAAATGACCCTATCATTTGATATGTGACTGAGTATTTTAAAGGTATATTTTTTAATTATTGTAAAGTAAAATAGTTTTAAATTTGATCTAATCTTCGAAAAAAATACAAAATATAGTTAATTGCTTGTACACTTGATTACAAGAAAATCTATAAGTATTCTATCAATTTAAAAAAAGGTAAATTCAATATAATACGTTTACTTACGGAAAATAGTTCACTAAAACACAACTAGATAGCGCTAGTTAGACAGTTAACTCGAGTTACTGCGAGTATTTCAAACGTGATTGACTTTGGCAATATACGGAACCTACTCCACGCGAGTTCAACTCGAACTTGGCCTGTTATTTTATTAATTATTTGGGAACTAGCCGAAGCTCAAGACTTCGTTCGCGTGCACTTTATGACTCCGGAAAATGCTCATCACACTGAACAACTTTTGCTAAGTCTCATTTTTATATTTCTTATAGTTTAGCTGGACTATTATGGTTCTGCATCAAGTGTTCCATTTTCCAGAATAAATTGTACCAACTATGTTGCCCAGGCTTAACAGCTATATAATAAAAAAGTTTCATTTGAATCCGTCCAGTATTTTCGTGATTAGCGTGTACAAACAGATGAATATACAGATCTTTTTTTTTTTATTCTTACTCTATTAGCAAGTCTCCATCGCCCCAAATACTTTTTTTGAAAATATATTCGATGTACAGACACATTTTATTACTGTTTTAAGATATGTATAGATAAGTAGGTATAAACAAATACAATAGAATTATGAAAAGTATTATCATGTAAATGACTACTTATCATCATCTGAGAAAAATTCTTGGAAATAGTTGTCTGCAAATTGTAATTGTATAATTTAAATGTATAGCTTAAGTGTAAATCTGTATTGTAATTGTAACATAGCCCATCAGGCTGGGTAGGGACCAATACTGAACTGGGTTTCTTTCGGCGTAATCTTCCCAGCAGTGGTCGTTCCGAAACGCTAGTAGTTTTTAGCTTCTGCACTAAAATAATATTTTAAAAAAATGACCTTCAATAAGAGATAAATTTATCCTACATTGAATAAAAATTTTTGACTTTGACTTTGACTTTGACTTTGAAACACGTGTACGATTATAAGCTAAAACTTACGCATCACTGAACCAATTCGACTCCTCAGTTTATATAGGTCCTATGGAAATGAGCAGTCAGATGTCTATAAATCTGAGGTGTGCGACGTAACCCAATCGAATATTCATATTTACAATGAAATAACAGACTAGATGTCTTCCTAACCGACTTCAAAAAAGGCGGAGGTTGTCAATTTGACGCTATCTTTTTATTATGTATGTTCACATGTTCACTGATTACTCAAAAACGCGTGCACCGATTTGGATTTTTAAGCTTTTGCATAGCTTCTATCGCGGGCCTTGAGCGCGGGGACCGAATCCAGAAATTCCGTAACGAAAAAACCTCACGCTCTCCACTCCGCCTACCATGTAGGTTGCCGCTTCGTCTCCGTCGTCCGTTTGCGACATTGCCGTCCTTCCTTGTAAAAATTCACCGACCGAACGGAACCACCTTAATGCAATAGCTTTACCGCGGCAGTCCCCGAGTGCGCCACGTCTTTTTTTTTGAAAAGGGGTAAAATTATACAAAAATAATGGACCCATATTTTTCAGTTTACCAAAAAAGTAAAAATTCTCGAAGAAACGGAGCATCAAAGTTCCGGTGTGGGCTTGCGACGTCACAGCTAAGTAAAAATCGTACCCAGTAGTGATGTCATGCACAATTTGAATGCGTTGTATCTTTGTCATTTTTCTGTCAGATTTACAGAGAAAAGAAAACATACGTGTACAATATTTTTAATAATCTAACCAATACACAATGGGCCAAAAATATTTTTAGATTCGTCATGCCTATCTAACAGGAACACATTATGGTAACATACAGGCAGAGATTATGGTATTTTTCATTGTAAATAAAGAATTTGCTTTTAGAAAGAAAGTCTTCATCAATTTTGGTTGAGTAGTTAAGGAGTGAAGTCGGTTTTTAGCTTTGAAAAATTAGTTTATAACAATACAATCTTAACTTTTTCTTTTTCTTGTTTTATTCCATTAGGTTTCAGACAAAATATCTTTTGTCCCTTTCCCTATTTTCAATATTTGACATGGTAAGAATGAACCAAAACACATTTTTACTAAAAGAGCTTTAGCAAACGTGTCTTAACTTTTATAAATATGAATAAATTACTTAACATATCTACTCAACTAAAAATATCTATGCGATTCAGGTGCATATTGGTTTTGCTACGAAAATAGAAAGAAAGATATACTTCAACATACATAATAAAAATATTCATTATTAAATTCAACATTCGAAGCCTTGTGAAAAGTTATGAATATTTTTTATTCACGAACATTTATTTTTTGACGGACAAACTTTGTAACGGACATTTGCTGTCAAGCTTAAAAACATGTTATGTATTTTCCATATTCCTTTAAAGAACAGTTTAAGTAGCTATTTATTTTTGAGTAAAAATAAAAATGTTTGATCACAAAAGAAAAATGTGTATTTACGTGCTTGCTTTTATCTTTTATGAGTACTTTTTACTGACTGCCAAATAGGAGAAAGCTATCAATTCGTCACGACCTTTTTTTTATTAGGGTTCCATACCCAAATGGTAAAAGCGGGAACCCTATTACTAAGATTTCGCTGTCTGTCACCAGGAGTATCTCAAGAGCCGCGATAGCCAAACAGTTGAAATTATGTTGCCGCTATAACAACAAATACTAAAAATAAAATAAATAAATACTTATTTAAGGGGGGCTTCCATACAAAAAACGCGATTTTTATAGATAATAGTACAGAACCCTTATTGCGCGGATCCGATTCGCTTCACTGATTATTCGAAGACTGGACCGATTAGGAAAATTATTTTATGGCGACCTCTATGCCACTACGAGGAACTAAGTACCACCACAAACAACAATAAATGAAGCGTTACGATAATTCCCAAGAAACATACGAGATGGCGGTAGCAGTATCCTACATCTCGATCTCAGAGTTCTCCCGATTAGTTGCATAAATACAACCTCCGACGATACACCTTTGGAGCCGCGGTTCCCCGCGCAACATCATGCCTTGCGGGACAATCTTCCCTTTGTGGCGCCCGAGAAAATCACCTCGCTCCTGCTTATTTTTTTGAAAAGGTATTATACTTGTCAAGTTTTTCTCATATAAATTTTATCAAAATTGGTTGTGTAGTTTGGGGGAGAGGCCGGTTTTTAAATTTGAAAAAATATTTCATTGGTTCTTATAACGCCGTATTAGATATACTATCTTTAATAATTCGGGGAAACTTGTCGACACGCTGGTGACAAGAGGGCTGGTTCATAACAATCTCACATACATAGCAAGATGAATATTGGTAAGTGTTTCAAACCAATGTTCGTTCATGTCGCATAATTTTTTTCCGAAGTCTCTAGACAGAGTACTTGCGCGTCTGTTCGTCCGAAGCTTAGAGACTGTTAGTACTAGAAAGCTGTAACTTCAAATGCAATTATTTAAAATTCTGACAAAGGCGTAGATAATACAAAATCTTTAAAAAAAACATGCATATATTGCATTGCTTTCATAATTCTTAGAAAAAAGGTCGTAACACGTTTAAAACGGGTAGTAAAAATTGTACAATTAGAAATAATCTGGTTGTATCGAGTTACTCCAGAATTCTACCAGACTTTCAAGCGTTAACCCCCGATAACTTTTTAATGGTTGAACCGATTTTCATCAAACAGCAAGGTAAAAAGACCCGCATCAAAATCGGTCTATCATTTCGTGAGCTACCGATGCCACTGACAGAAATACAGACAAACATACCTATACATTATCGTCAAACTTATAACACCCCTCTTTTTATCAAGGGTTAATGATAAAACCGTACAAAAGTAAACACATCCGAAAATTACACCTTTAAAAACTTGACTATTTGTCACCATCAGTGAACTGTGAACGCTACTGGAACTCATTTTGACGCCCGCAGTGACTGCTGACACCATTATTAATTGCACACACAATGACGCTACATTCCGACACTCATTGTCATTGTTCCGGCGGCGACACTTGTACCACGGTAAAGATATCATACAGTAGAACAACTCGGCGCTGTCCTTAAAAAACATACCTACGCCACGCGTGCCCCGTATTTTAATTTCATCTACCTACTTAAATGACTAGTTTTGTGATTGTAAGGTGAATGAAAAAGGAAGCGTGTTATTTTTTTTATTATTAGCATATTTAATAAACATAAATTGCATATTTCAATAATAGGTATATGTAAGTAGCTAAGTTCCCACATTAGTAAGTAGACATGTAGCGTAGGAAACCACTACCTACTTACCTACTAGTTTTTTTTATCGCGAGCGTAGGTAAAATAGCTCACTCGTGGTCGTGGGTTAAGTCTGTCTTCAATTCAACCTTATCACTTATTTATTTTTTAATCCAGGTAATTTACTCAGTAGAGAAACTGAAATGCTAACCTATTAAAAAATTAATAAACAACGTACTACCTAGTAGGTACTCATATAAAAACTACTTTACTGACGAGTTCAAACAAACAAAAACAGCACAATATTGTCTGTTTTTGCCATATTATTATCCCACAAGAAAAAGAATAATATACCTTCTTAATAAGTGTTCACAAATAGCACGCTGCTTACAACAAAACACCGTTCGCCACTGCAGCGCAATCCCGACTGTTTGTATACCGAGTCACGGAACAAGTGTATACCGACCTTCGAGGCGTGTAGGTATAACTTGCGTTCCGACCGTTTGTATGAAGATACAATACTGTCTTTACCGTGCTTGTACAGTTGAAGCGGGAGTAACGTGAGTCACACGTAGCGTATGATGTACGACGCATCTTGCGTCGTACATAGTTATAGAACTTCTACCCTCCTGAATATTTGTCACCATCAGTGAACGATAATATTGTTTACTTTAACTCATTTTGACGTTAGCTGTGACTGCTGACAGCATTATTTATTGCACACACAATGGTGATACATTCCGACACGCGTTGTCATTGTTCCGGTGACGACACTTATACAGTTGAAGCGGGAGTAACGTGAGTTAAGTGTCGGACCGCACATCCCGCACAGAATTAATAATAGTATTACATACAGAACGGAAACTCGCACCGTCCCCCGCAATCTGGTGTCCCCGCAACCCTTCCCCCGTTATTGTGAGGTGTAAGTGGCAGTAAAACAGGGTTATTGGTAGTCGCACGTTGACATTACGCGAGTCACTTAGGACTATTAAATTATAATGGTGAGAAACTGCGCACATTATCATTGTTTATCCACGGAAAACAATAAATAACGAAAATTTTATAGATTTCCGAGTGATAAAAACAGGTAAGCAAAGCAACAAATTCTGTGGTGGCGACCCTGATTGTTTAACTCACACATTTGACGTGTGCACGGACGGATTGTTTCGCTTGTAGTAGTACTAGGTATATATGCTGCTCCGTTTGTATGAAGTGCCATACCTGTGCCATAAGTGGCAGAGAAATTTCGTGAGCTCCATGCTTCATACTTACATACATACTATCACGTCTTTATCCCTAATGGGGCAGACAGAGCATTTTGGGTCTTGCGGTTCTATGCAGAGCCCAGGGCCGCAAGACCCAAAAGCCACTTTTAGCGTCATGGTGGGCGAGAAGATGGAAAAGCAATCAATACAGTGCTCCATGCTTCGAAAAGCAATTTAAGCCGTTAGTCCCGGTTGTTATCATAATAAGGTAGTCATCAAGCTAAGTCAGATATCTTTAGGCAGCTTGAAAAATCTGGCACTAGTGTTTCACTTGCACTCATGACAAGTTTATTTGCTAGGCAAATTAAAAAAACCCCGACGACTTGATATTCGTAGCGCCATCTATTATTTGTGAGAGAAAGCCCTGATTTCAAGCGTCAAACTGATAACACCGCTCTTTTTCTTCGGGATTAAAAAAAACTGTAGTTTACATAATCAATTTACTAACAACTTTATTTAACACAGGTAAATTCAAATAATATCTAAATTGTGGTAGAGAGTAGTAGGAAATTTTAGTGACCTTTACTTTTATAAAAGGTGAATGGCAATCAGACATACTTATCAAAAAAAGTAGAATCAAATGAGATTCCATTACAAAAAAAAAATATTTCAAAATTTAATAATTTGCTCCTGCACCTAATTGCATGAAGAATTTGAAATGATATTCAATTTTGGTTAAATTTGCACGATGGCTCACTTCAAATTGAATTTCGCAAATTTTGAGACAGGTTTATTAGTTGAATAAATACTTTTTACCATTTCTTTTGATCATTTCCATTGATGTAGTTAGGATTATTTGAGGCAGGTGGTGGCAGCTATCCACATAAAGTTACTTTGTAATGTAAGAGGCTTAGAAGAGATATTTATATAAGAAAGACATAAAAACGTGTTATTTGAACAAAGTATAAAAAAATAAATAAAAAAAGCATGAAACTATCTACCTAAGCACAATCTACAAATATTTACATACATAATACCTAAAGTAACTTTGTAATATAAGACGCCAAGAGGAGATGTTTATATATGAAAGGCATAAAAACGTGTTCATAGAACTTATTCTATGAACACGTTTTTAAAAAAACATTAAAATAACTTGAAGCTATCTAACTTACACACAAAATATTACTTAGTAATGAAAGAGGTTAAGAGGAGATGTTTTAGGTATAGTTTATGAAAAGCATATGAGTTCCGTTTCATTACATAATTCATTGTTTTCCACAGTCAAAATGTGTTCTTAAAATAAAATGTAGTGTGTAGAAGTGTAGTGTAATCTAATATATGTATAATGTGAAAAGCAATAAATAAATTGAAATTGAAATAGAATTTGTGTGTAAAATGGCTTCGTAAAAATGTAATGTAGTTATTTATACATTTGTAAACAATCCTATTTATACAAATTTAAAGAATTATTAATTGTATAAAACAGGAAACAACACGCAAACACCCAAACTCAAAGCTCATTCGAAAACGAGGCAAATAACGTCGCCGCGCCCGCTTGCCCGATCGGGCGGCGGTTGACAACAACTGCGTGCCTCCAAGAGGGCGAAGACGGGAAAAAGAGACGGGCGCTAATTTCAGTCGTTAGAATCCTCCACTTGATCGTGATTCATCTATGGCCCTCGATTTAAATCCGTTCTTTATTCACTAATTGCATAATATACTATTATCAACTCTCGGTGAACAGACTTTGGACAAAGTGAAAAAAATGTGTCACAAAATACATTTGACCCTGTCAGCCTGTCAATTTATTATTGATGGTGTTAAAAATAATGTACCTACAAGCATGTCATGCGTGATGAGACCTGTCATTCATCGTTACCTCGGTAAAGGATTTTCAATGTTATCAATAGCGAGGATACGATACGCAACAATAGGGATGAAAAATATTATACAAACGTGAATATTGAGTTTCTCGGGTACATTTTTGCTTGTGTTTAATCCATGATAGAATAATGATATGATGAAATAATTTGTACCATACGTCTAAATCATAATATATCATAACGTATCATCAAATTATTAAGCGCGTTCTACACTATCGCGCAAGATCCTCGCTGAGAATCTCGACAGACATTTCAGCGAAAATCTTGACGAGAACTTGTTTGAGTACACACTCGCAAGGTTCTCAAAACAGTTCTCACTCAATGAAGAATAACGAATTCTTTTTGTTTTGTTTAATTCATCGACGGGTAATTTTATCAAGATTCTAATACGTTACCACTCATCGTGATTTTTCAGACTTTTTTCTTTTAAATTTGTATTCCACGAAATCGGTTCCGCTTGAAAATATTCTAGGAATGTCAATTCTAGCTCGTTCTTCCAAATTCGGCTCATATTGATGCTTAGTTTCAGTAATTAGTTACACAATTGTTCTAATCAACGACTTGCTCGCTACCGAGAAACTTGCGAGTGGTGTTGAGTAAATATAAGTTCTCGTCTGTTCTCGCGTTCTTAGCTCCTTTGTCTCGCGCCAAAAAACCGACAAAAAACGAAGAACAAGGCAAGAAGCTGCAAAGGATATGCAAATCGGTTCCATATTCACACTTTTCATGATTATCTCGCGTATTCGCGAGATTCTCGCGAGAGTGTAAAATATCTTTCAAAGATACAACAATTTAAAAAAATTAGGACACATCTGTCAGTACGGGACGGAATTTTCGTATGCTGCTATTCTTTTCTGTTGCTCTATCATTTGCTAGAGCGACAGAGAGCATAGACAGTTCCGTAGCGATCCGTTTCCCTTTTTCGCTCTAGAAAATGACGGATCTAAGCTAAAGAAAATGATAGCAGCATAAGAAAGTGCTTATCCATGCTGCCCGATGAAGCCTAACCCTAAAACGCATGTCTGAACATTTAATATTTTGTTCAAAAATGGTTTCATGCCAATCTGGGTGAAAAGAAAAAAACTTTAAATGTACCGGCTACTTTGCTTTTCGTGCAGATCGTAAAAGCCGATTGAGGGAATGGGCGAGATTTGAATCTATAATAGGTGATACTATTATTATTAACTATACATTCTTGTTATAATTTCTATGAGTAATAGAAGTAATATAAAAAAAACAATAGTACTTAACGTTTTCACAATTTGACGAAATAAGCACCTTTGAAGGCTCCTTTTCAAAGTGTAAATAGAATTAGGTACTTCAATATTGGCCGATCTAAGTCACCTTAATGAAATAAGGCTAGGCCGAGGCAGCCAAAAGGTACTTCCAAGGCCGTTGTAATTGAAATAAGACTAATTTTTATATACATACATACTATCACGTCTTTATCCCTAATGGGGCAGACAGAGCATTTTGGGTCTTGCGGTTCTATGCAGAGCCCAGGGCCGCAAGACCCAAAAGCCACTTTTAGCGTCATGGTGGGCGAGAAGATGAAAAAGCAATCAATACAGTGATGGGTTGCTAGCCGCATCGCTTGTTAACATGATTTGCATTTTTGCCCATTCCCTCGATCGGCTTTTACGATATGCGTGGGAAGAAAAGCAGCTGGTACATTCTAAGTTTTTTTTTATTCCTCCCAGACCAGCATGGAAGGGAATAATTTTTATATAAAAGGACTAAAACGCGTAATTCTTACGATGTTTTTAACAATATTCTGGAATTAACAATATTCTGGAAAATAAACTTTTTAGTTTTTAACCGACTTCACAAAAGCAGGGGTCATCAATAATAATATATGTTTCCTGATTAGATTACCCAAAGATGCCTGGACCAAATTGGAAAATTCTTTTTTCGTTTGAAACGGCATACTTGTCAGTTCCATAGATCGGTTGTGTGATTTGGTGCAGAAGATAGTTTTTAGTTTTGAAAAATTATAAGTTTTAAGTATCGTGCCTATATATGATCACCTGAATACCTACACGGGTTCTCAGAATAATAAAACAGTAACTTAAGAATGCAACTTATGAAGCCCCTTACCCTAGACTTTTTCATACATGTAGTCTACGTTTTATTTTGAAACCACATGTGAGAAATTGCAATTTTCTAGGGTTATAATTGGTTTCCGACGGTAAAATTGTGAACTGGGCAGAAAACATAAGGATGTAGAAGTTTCCCATACTGATGTTTAAAAATGATATAAGTAATACACTATACTCTCTTATGCTGGTCTGGGAGAAATAAAAAAAACTTAGAATGTACCAGCTGCTTCTCTTCCCACGCAGATCGTAAAAGCCGATCGAGGGAATGGGCAAAAATGCAAATCATGTTAACAGGCGATGCGGCTAGCAACCCATCACTGTATTGATTGCTTTTCCATCTTCTCGCCCACCATAACGCTAAAAGTGGCTTTTGGGTCTTGCGGCCCTGGGCTCTGCATAGAACCGCAAGACCCAAAATGCTCTGTCTGCCCTATTAGGGATAGAGACGTGATAGTATGTATGTATACACTATATTCTATGTCAAGTTCATTAAAAGGTTGACTATGAATACCAGTTATATAGTCATAGTCAACAAGTAATTTCGTCAAAATTTTGAGATTAGAAAGATATTGCACATATCTAGGTAGATATGTGCAATATGTTTCAAATGACAAAATTGGGTATGTCGTTTTGAAACAAAGCGTAGACTACTTTTGAATGGAAAAGTGTAATTTTTCTCGGGTAATTTCGTTGCTTCAAAAGAGACTGCTAAGACGTATACGTCCCACTTTTATCATAATAACTTCCTTCCCCAATAACTCGGAACGTCGGGAATGTCGGGATGAGCTGATTTTAAATTGAGCATTAATATGGATTCATAATGCCACTGAGAGCTCTTTCATCACGATATTTGATTAAGTTAATGTGCCTTGGAGATGTACCTGGAGTTCCGGCAGATTCAACAATGTTTAAGTGTATTTTGATGCAAAATAAAAGTGGGAAATTCTTTGCTTAATAGTCATAAAATTCGGACCAACATTCAAGTTGTATCATTGAAGAAAAAGAAAATAAGTTGATCCGTTTCAGTTAGCTGGTTTAGTTTAAAATATTCAAAGATTCAAAAATCAAAGATTCAAAGAACCAAAGATCCAAAGAACCAAAGATCCAAAGAACCAAAGATACAAAGATCCAAAGATCCAAAGATTCAAAGATTCAAAGATTCAAAGATTCAATGATCCAAAGATTCTAAGATCCAAAGATCCAAAGATTCAAACATTCAATGATTCAAAGATTCAAAGATTCAAAGATACAAAGATCCAAAGATCCAAAAATTCAATGATCCAAAGATTCAAAGGTTTAAAGATTCAAAGATTCTTAGAACCAAAGATCCAAAGATCCAAAGATTCAAAGATTCAAAGATTCAAAGATTCAAAGATTCAAAGATTCAAAGATTCAAAGATTCAAAGATTCAAAGATTCAAAGATTCAAAGATTCAAAGATTCAAAGATTCAAAGATTCAAAGATTCAAAGATTCAAAGATTCAAAGATTCTAAGATATAAAGATCCAAAGATCCAAAGATCCAAAGATCCAAAGATCCAAAGATCCAAAGATCCGAAGATCCAAAGATCCAAAGATCCAAAGATCCAAAGATCCAAAAATCCAAAGAAAAGATCCAACGTTTGTGTATAACAGTATTTCAGTATGAGAGTAAAAGCATTCTCAAAAAAACTCCCGGTTAGGCACTTACTCAACTTTAAAACATTTAACATCAGCTTTTAACATCGGCGAGAATCTGCAAAATATTTAACTGAAAAACACCGTAAAAATGGAAATCAGTGGTGGTTCCACGATGTATACAATGTCCTTTTTAATTAAGTACAAATATTTTAAGGGGTGGTTCAGTCCATCATTTTGAACAAAGCCTAATGAATGTATATCGAAATACGAAAAAAAATTTTTAGGTTCTCATATGAATTGAAGTAGTCACGTGATATCATTACTATGGAAAATGAAATTTTTTTTTCGTATTTCGATATACATTTATTGGGAATAGTTGTTAGGAATGATGGACTGAATCACCTCTTAAAATATTTGTACTTAATTAAAAAGGACATTGTATAATCTAAATGACGTAATTATTTAAGTCGGGTAAGGTAAAGCACTGTACACATTGAATTCGATGACACTCCAAGGCGGCATCTGCATTATTACGTCAAAGAAATGGAGGAGGGGGGAGGAGGTCATACGAAATGTGAAATATCTCTCCAAGTGTCCAGTTGTCTGTCTGGCATGACTGTTCTGCTCTACAGGTCGAGTTTCTCAATCGAATCTATTTTGTTTGTATTTTTCCGACTGCGTGTGTACATTTCTATACGACGCTCTGTAGATTGTTCGATGTGTGAGTGACACTGGGTAGGTCATAGATTTAAGAAAAAAAAACTATGTCTATGGGGTAGGTATATAAAGTTTTTAGGGTTCCGTGCCCAAAAGTTATAAATAAGACTCCGCTGTCCGTACATCCGTCTGTTTGTCTTTCTTTCACCTGGCTGTATCTCATGAACCGTGATAGCTGGACGGTTGGAATTTTCACATATGATGTATTTCTGTTGCGACTAAAATAAATTATAAATTAAAGGGCAAACATCCCATACAACAGACGTGATTTTTTTGCTATTTTTTTGCTCGGTATTATTAAAGGCAACAGGTATACGCTTGAAATGTTCACATGTGTATATTCACTTTAAAAATAAATCATTAATATAAGCCACTAATTATTCAAGGGAGCTTCCATACAACAAACGAGATTTTTTAACAGATTATGGTACGGAACCCTCGTGCGCGAGTCCGACTCACACTTGGACGGTTATTTATTTTTTAATAATGATTCGTACGATGTCACAGGGCAATTCCGCTAGTTTTCAACAAGTATCAAATACTTTTTTTATATGTCAAAACAAACATATATTTGTTGAAATAGCACGTCATGATGTCATAGTTTCTTAGAATCAAATTAAATAAAATTAGTTTTTCTGCAACAATAAATATAAAGTCACGTTGAAAATAGATGTGATTAATGACACGAGACGACATTATTTTGTGACGTCTTAATTATCTTATCAGTACTTAAAAAAAATATTTTTGACACTGGATACTACCCAATCCATCCATACTTATATATAAAGCTGAAGAGTTTGTTTGTTTGTTTGTTTGAACGCGCTAATCTCAGGAACCACTGGTCCGATTTAAAAAATTCTTTCGGTATTAGATAGGTCGTTTATCGAGGAAGGCTATATAGGCTATATTGCATCACGCCCGCGACTTTACACGTGTGGTTAACGCGGGCGAAGCCGCGCGCTGCCTCTAGTTTAAGATAAACCAGAAAGACAGAGTCAGTTATGTTACAAGATTTTTTCTGTTTCAAAGGATCTCGATTGTTGAGAGAGCTTAGCCCCGTAAACAATTTATAAACGTGCCTGCAAATAGAAAACAATTGCTCGTTTGAGGTTTCCATACACAAGTGCTTTGCTGAATAATGTACACTGTCGGGGGGAGGGGTGAAGGGGTGACGTATTTGGTCCAGTGACGTCAAATCTTGTCAAACACAGTGAACGTAGTAAAATTACTGCCTCGTTTATCGTTATTTATTTTATTATTAGCTGTACCCGCGGGCATCGCTCCTCGTGGGAATTTCGGGATAAAAACTACCCTATATTCTTCCCTGGGTATCAAACTATATCCGTATTAAATTTTATCTAAATAAGTTCAGTGATGCAGCGTGAAGTGTCAAACAAACAAATATACAAACTCAGTTTTGCATTTATAATATTAGTAAGGTTCAAATCTCAACAGATTTTAGACTACCACAACTTTATCCCTGACAGGGTAGAACCAGGGTCATTAAAGTCAAAGGCTAGGTACCTTCAGCGATGGCAGGCGTGATGTTATTTTGTTACAAGAACACCTTGTAGGTATCTTACTTTTTTTGTTAACATGTTTTGTCCCATTGTTGGGTAAAGGTCTTACTTATAACCTTATTTATATCTACTACTGCATTTTGAAAATACCATAAAGTTATACTGCAAATGACACCAATATTACAAAGGCGAAAGTTTATAAGTGTGTGTGTATGTCTGTGTGAGTGTAAGTTTGTTACTGCTTTACACGCAAACGGCTGGACCAATTTTCATAAAATTTGGTGTGTAGTGCCACACTAGGCTGACACCCTAGATTAGCATATAGGCTACTTTATTCACCGCGGGGCACAGCTAGTACCTAATAATAAGTACTATTATTTTTCACCAAAACTCATAATCAATAACCCACATAATAAACTTTATACAATAAAACCAACAATAAGCTTCTGTGGCTCAGTTTTATATTTATAGTTCGTTTTATTGTTGAAGCAAAGGCAACTGAAATGAAATTGGAAACTACATACTAACAGATTTTATGAACATATCATTGGCTTTTGCAATAAAAAATGTAGCTACGTAGCTAGTAAGGGCTCTAACAGACGACCGACACTTACGTCGCGCGATAGTTGTCACGGGCTTACTATCACTCGTCGTTTGTATTACTTGATAATTGTCAATGTATCTTTCGAATTCATAATAGGGAATTATTGACTTAAGATCATTAACTTACAGTCGAAGATTTAGAATATACGTTTATTTCCGCGTTCTAAGCGCAAGTACAGAAAAAGCGGCAGCAAACTGTACTTACTGCAGCTTTTTCTCCAAAACGTCAACTTACAATTTACTGATATTCAATTTAGATACTCGTATGTGGACTGCGAATACATTTTAAGGTCAAAATTATTATTAAGAATTATGTCAAATTTGAAATTAATGTCAATTTATACATTAAGTGCTTATACATGTACCGAATGTACTCCTATTGACATTTGTGAGTGAGCAAATACAAACCTATAAGAGGGACCCGCGCTAACTCAAGTCAGATTATGTACTACTATACGAACATAACAGTTCTGCGTATAATTCGCCATATACAATATATTGCCTCTAAGTCGTTTATTTGTTATGATATGACCCTAAAATAAATCCATGTTTAAAGTATATTAACCCCAAGCACACCAATGATTCTCTTAGTGCTATTAAATGTGCAATAAAGCAAAAATATACTGGCCAGTTTTCTCTGACCGCTGGTTTAATACACACAAACACTCAAACGGGGTTATTCACTATTTGACCATACGTAGGTCAAACTGTGAATAAAGTTGATTTTAAACAAGTTTTGTTTTCTTTATTTATTTATTAAATCTGTATCTGTACTGAACACAATGATACAAAAGGTGAACTCAATGTTAATGCATTCTTTTGGCTTTAGGAAGATAAAAAAATATATATTAAGACGTGATTCATATGTATGTTAAAACATACATGTTCGGATTCTGCTGGAAATATGATGAGAAAATAAGCTTGATAACTGTTCAACACTATATTGGAAAGCCAAAACTTAATATGTAGTACAATATTGTATAATTATTGTAAAATGAGTACGAGCGACGCTCTTGATTATCTAATGAGAACTGAATATAAAACTTAGTGAAGTAATGAGTTAAAATGCTGACATTGTACGATAATAGCTCGAACAATACGTATGCATCTTCATCCGTTATAGTTGATAGAGCCCAGGCCATAATTAGACTCAAAGGCCACTCTTAGCATATATGAGAGTGGTTGTCTAGATAAGGGAATTGTTTCGCAAAATAACCGTACAAAAATTCATAACTTAACTTAAAATTGCTTGTGAAATGGAATTGAGAATGGCTAAATATAACCAATCCATTATATTGGATATAATACATGTTGTTATTTTCCACACAATGGCATTGATAAGAGCCAGTAAAATTTATCAAAAGCGAACATTGTATTTTAAATAATATGGTTAATAAAAATGAATTTATGGTACCATATTTTTTCTTGAATGTAAAAGGTATGATCGCGAGTATTGTATCACCCAAAAGCCACACTATGGTATCATCACACAGTGGACCTGTATCTACACTGATATCCTATCACGTCATTACCGTTTATGGAGTAGACAGAACCGAGGCGAAAAAAGATAACCACAAGTTTATTTGCTAGGCAAATTAAAAAATACCTTACTTTCGATAGTTTCATATGTAAACGAAATCTAGTGGTGAGCGGAGAAATTAAATAGTAGAACTAATCTCCGTTGCGTCATCTCATTTAACAAACAAACTACACCCCGAATTTAAACAGTAAACCCCCAATATCTTTTAAACGGCCTAACCAAATTCTATTAAAAGTACAAACGAACCACCGGGAACTTGCTTTTGCGTGAAAAAAACCATATCGAAATTGGTCCATACATTCGAGCATTACGATGCCACAGACAGACAAACAGACATACAGACCCCCTTTTTTTGGGGGTTAAAAACAATCAAGATTGACTTGATTCCGATTCTCGATCATTTCCTTCATCGGCGAGATACGCGAACGCTCGTCGTCGGGCGGCGAGCGGCGGCGCGGCGCGCGGCGTGGACTAAATTTTGTAAATTTTTAATTTTATTCTTAAAACATACTTTTACCATGCGCGTGGTTTATACCATTTGGATAAACATTGAATAACCCTACCACGAACCGACTGCGGTGTAAGGTTACCTATTGTTAGAAGACTAAACCTAGGAGTAATTCAATTCCCGCGTTATGTATCCCCCGTGCCACATTTTATAGAGCATTGTTCCATGAACGGATACGTTTACTGAGGTTATTTTAACTTTGAGTTATGCTCTATGGAACGAGCGAGCAGAAAAGAGGTTCGGATGAATGTTTGTATGTATGTATATGTATTAGTAAGCTGTAATTTGGCATGGGTATGTATATTAATCATGCCAAAGAAGAAGAACATTTTTTGTCGTCTAATCCATCTTGGCATTGACCAAATGGTGGCAGAATGGGTAAGAGAGGCGTCGCGGGCGTCCACCTATGCGATAGGTTGACGACATAATCAAAGTTGGATGAGAGCAGCACAGGACCAAGATAGGTGGCGTCGACGAAGAGAGGCCTATGCTCAGCAGTGGGCGGAAGAAGGGCTGGGATGATGATGATGATGACTCCATCGTGTTAGGAGATCGTTGAATATGTCTTCCCTTTAACCGCGAACGTCGGATTTATCCTACTAACATTGTCGGATCCTACCGCGAACGTCGGATATTTTCGACAAAAAAATGCTCGTTTGGCATATAACTTATGTTCCATATCCATTTTTGGTTGTAGGTGGACTTAATGTCTCTGGAAAATGCTCATCAGGCTGAACAACTTTTACTAAGGCGGCATTTTTATATCTCTTATAGTTTAGCTGGCCTATTATGGTTCTGCATCAGGCGTTCCATTTTCCTAAACCATTATTACCCTATATGTTGCCCATGCCTAATAGCTATATAACAAAAAAAGTTTCATTCGAATCCGTCCAGTATTTCAGAAGATTAGCGTGTACAAACAGACAAACAGACATACAGACAAACAGACAGACTTTTTTTTAAAATTCTTACTCTATTACTACATCTCCATCGCCCCCAATATATTTTTTTGGTAATATATTTAATAAACAGACACACTTTTTTTACTGTTTTATTATATGTATAGATATAGATATGTATAGATTTACCATGCCTCGCCGGGGGCACGAAAAATTATATAAAGTCTTGCGGTTAAAAAAATTATGAGCTTGTGAACATTATTTCAGGGAAACCTTCCATAGTAAACACAAGGAAGATGGAACTTTTGTAAGTCTTGTAAAATTTGCTCGACAAGCGTAATGAGCATTTCCCGTTCTACTTGTAACTTGTTTTTGCTTATTCAGGGCTGAAATTAACGGATACCATTTTCGGTAAGTTGGGGATTCGCTTTGAGAATTTATGGTGATTTCAGTGCAGTACGCTTTGTTCGGAATTGTAAATGGGCAAAGGAAAATGTTCAAAATAATCTAACTCAAGAAACAAAAAAGAGCATTTAATAATTCAGTTATTTGTCAAAGCATTTACATTAATAATACAATGCTAATAACTGCCTCCGTGGTGTAATGGTTAGAGCGTTCGGCTCACACCCGGAGGTCGCGGGTTCGATCCCGGCGGGGGCAACGACTTTGTTGTTGTCCTAGTTTGGTTAGGACATTGCAGGCTGATCAAATAAGTAAGATGATCCGTGCTTCGGAGGGCACGTTAAGCCGTCGGTCCCGGTCACTGTCTTTGACGTTGGTCGTTACCTAAAACCATGTCAGAGGCCTTTAAGGCGGTTTAAAAGAAACTCTAACACTAGTGTTAGTCACTAACACTCACGATAGGAAGAAGATACAATGTTTTTGGTAAAAGACTGTTTTATTTCACCTGTCCCGTTGTCTGTCGATCGCTAAACTTACAAGTTAAATTTGACCCACTTCGCGGTTTCCGATTGAGGTGTATTGTACGTATACGTATATCGCGTGACAATACAATATATTAATGACATGGAGCTGATCTGATGATGGAGCCGGAGGATGGCCACAGGAACTCTGTAATGAAACGACGCAATTCCATAGAGTTAGGGCTCGTTTGATTCGTCTTTAGATAAAAATGGGATTTAATGTACCTACCTATAAAATTGTATATTTCTTATCAGAATAAAATTATTTTTTACTTTTTAGTTCTTTTTAATAACAAGGTACTCTAAAAAAGCTTGTTTTTAAAAAGTTTTTCTTATTATATTTTATTTATCTTACTACTTGTTAATTTTGTTTTAAGACAATATTTTTGAAATCCGAGATTTTTATTTACTTTATATATTTCATTACACTCAAATGGCCTTTGTGTCTTACGGTCCAGGCCCTAAAATGCTCTCTGCCCCATCAGGTATAAAGCTTAATTACTACAAAAATTTGGCTGTTATATAAAACGTCACCTTGTATTCACTCTACATATCTTTGTCCCTGAGTTTGGCACAGGGCACAGCTAAAGGATGTATTACCGTGTGGTTTCTGGGAGAGTAGAATAGGACCACTCCAAGTCTTTCCGTGGATGTCGTAGAAGGCGACTTAGGAAATACAAGCTAAACAAAGTTTTTAAAAGTGTAGTGAAACTCAATTTCATGTAGTGTCTAGTCCCAACTTTGTCTTAACTCCATGTGCGTCCTTCGTCAGCGCCAGCATAAGAATGCTCCGCTATCCCCAAGGGTGTCTGTCATAGCCTCGCCTGCCGCCTTTTTTTTTTTTAAATACAGTGGTGGTAATGGTAATACATTTTGTGTGTTAATGTCATCATGTCGATGTAATGTTCATTATTTTTATAAGATGGCGCCACTTTTTAAATAATTCGACATTGCCATAATTAAATATTAACAGAATAATGTGAGTATTTTTAAAAATCATGACGAACATCAATGAGACCTCCAACCCGTCTGGCCAGCGTGGAGAGTGTAGGCCAAATCCTCTGGCTGCTCTGTCCAAGTATGGCTTTGGTAGTACAGAGAGGGTCGTGTTCCTGCAGTAGAGACTAGAAAAACCTGATGATGATGGTGATGAATAGATGTACAGCTCGGAACAACACTTTTCGTAACATCCAAAGGTAACTCTTAGCATCATGAGGGGCGAGGAGATGGAAACATGAATCAAAATAGTGATGTTGCTAGCCGCATCGCCTATCAACATAATTCGCATTCTCGCCCATTCCCTGGATCGGCCGTTACGATTTACGCGGGCAGAGTAGCAGCTGGTGCATTCTACGTTTTTACTTTTCTCCCAGACCAGTTTGGAAGAGAGTATTCTTATACAACCTAGAACTGACATACCTGTGATAAATCGAACCCTAGACTATACTAGATCACTATAGTATAATGAAATTATTTTAAACTAAATAATAGACATTTTTTTAAACTGCATTATCATATGAAAGTGTGCAGTCGCCCGGGCAATTTGTATGGGAATGTCGATATTTTTTTTTGATTGTTATTTTTTATTACTATACTATAGTTATCTATTATAGCCCGTTGTTCGATTTTTTACGGGCATGTCCCTTCAACGTACTAAATCTAAATAGCAGCATCAGGATCCAATTCACAACCTCGAAATAAAGGAACCTCAACCCATTGCGTTCCTTTTCAAGTACTAGCCATATTTTCCCGGCACTATTGTTTCTCAGTTTTTTAATTAAGCATTTCTGATGAAGCAACGCTCTTTATGGGATTGAAAAAGGGGAAATGCAAAGTTTTTTTTAAGCCTTTGTTGTTGGGAAGATTGTGGAATCCTTATCTGAGAAAATTAGCCTTGCTTTGTACATCGGATTAGGGATTAACTATGTACGGTTTGTGTGCTGAATAATGCTGCGTTTACATGGACTTGCGTGATCCGTGCGTCAACTCGCGAACGGGGGCTGCCGGGAGGAAATGGTCTACTTGGCTTCGCTATTTTGACTACTTAGTATTTTTACTACCATGCTGGTCTGGGAGAAATAAAAAAACTTAGAATGTACCAGCTGCTTCTCTACCCACGCAGATCGTAAAAGCCGATCGAGAGAATGGGCAAAAATGCAAATCATGTTAACAGGCGATGCGGCTAGCAACCCATCACTGTATTGATTGCTTTTCCATCTTCTCGCCAACCATGACGCTAAAAGTGGCTTTTGGGGCTTGCGGCCCTGGGCTCTGCATAGAACCGCAAGACCCAAAATGCTCTATCTGCCCCATTAGGGATAAAGTCGTGATAGTATGTATGTATGTATTAGTATTTCTTATTACGTAATTTACGTGTGTTAACTTGTTCGCGAACTTACATGTTATGTATCAATGCAAAAGTGAGTTTGTATATTTGTTTGTTACCTCTTGACGCTTAAACTACTAAACCGATTTGAATAAAATTTGGTATGGATATAGTTTGAGACTCGGGGAAGGACATAGTGTACTTTATATCTAGAAATTCCTACGGGAAGCGAAGCCCGCGAGTACAGCAAGTTATATTATAACCCTCATATGCAGAAAAATGAACGACTGCTTGCGAAACCATTTTTAAAATTGACATAATAAGAACGAGACAAAATATATTTTAACTAAAAGGTCTAGTAAACGTTTGTGATTTTTTTATGAATAAGGGGTAAGTATTTCAGAAATAAAATAGACATAATAACAAAGCCTTTCTAGCGAGTAGGCGACCAATACTGTGAAAATGAGTTTTTTTCGGCGTTTCTTCTCAGCAGTAGTCTTAAAGCTCTTAAAAAATTAATTAAATTTTAGTATATACTACACGTAATTTAAATTAAACTTATTGAAGTGTAAAAGTGCTTGTGAAGGTCTAGTTACTAAATAATTACTTGAATTTTGAATTTCTAAGTAAAGACAGTAAGAACCCATATACACGCTGACTTTTCTTTGGTTTTGGAAAAAAAATGTCGTATAGTAAATAAATTCCTCTATCCATATACGTAATCCAAATTTCTGTATGTCATAAGATAAAAAAGTTGCGTAAATGATTTTCGATCGAGACCACGTAGTTATACGCCGGCCGCCTACTGCGTAATGTCGATGACCCCGGCCGGCCGGCGGGCGGTGTATGGCGGCGGTATTACTAATTGACCTCACAATTTTACTTTCGAGTTTTAGTCAACATTTTTTGTTTCTGAATTTTTATTTTGACCAGCTAATTAGGTCTTACTAACGATGCCTATGAAGTGGCCTTCGGCTTCAGAACCATTAAAAAATCACCGTGTATACTTGGTATAATGTTTCAAAACTAAAAATCAACTTCAACACCAAACTACACAACTTATTTCGATAAAATTGGACCTGACACGTACTGCCCGTTAAAATAAAAACAAAAAATTCATCTTCTCAAGCACGGAGGAATGTGAGTACTTTTATGTCGGTTTTCGGTGGTTTTCAAGTCTCACATTCGGTGTTGCTTGACTTGCAAAAGCGCTAGTAATGCGTAATCCTGCTACCACTTACTAGTAACGCCATAGTCTGCCACACCCACTAACTATTTCTGATTTCAGTTCTTTTACTCTTGGCTTGGTCTTATTAAACAAACTTTAACAGTACCTACATTACATTATTTTATACTTTTGAACGAGCATTCTTGTTTATTTATTTGTTCTTGTATTATATGTATATAAATTTATTTCTGTGATCTTGGGAACGGCTCTAACGATTTCGCTGAAAGGTATAAGGGGGTTTTCGGAGGTAAACAATCGATCTAGATTAGTCTTATGTTTGGGAAAACGCGTGTTTTCGAGGTTTGTGATATAACCGAGCAAAGCTCGGTGGCCCAGGTACTAATACCATAATGTATGTAAAATATAATAAATACTTATTTATTACTAGCCGAAGCCCGCGACTTCGTTCGCGTGGACTTTATGTCTCTGGAAAATGCTCATCAGGCTGAACAACTTTTTACTCTTATAGTTTAGCTGGACCATTATGGTTCTGCATCAGGCGTTCCATTTCCCAAAATCATTTATACCCTATATGTTGCCCAGGCTTAATAGCTATATAATAAAAAAAGTTTCGTTCGAATCCGTCCAGTATTTCCGAAGATTAGCGTGGACAAACAGACAAACAGACATACAGACAAACAGACATACAGACATACAGACAAACAGACAAACAGACAAACAGACAAACAGACAGACATTTTTTTTAAAGTCTTATTCAATTACTACGTCTCCATCGCCCCCAATATTTTTTTTTGGAAATAGGTATATTTAATGTACAGACACACTTTTTTACTGTTTTATTATATGTATAGATATAGATATATATATACTTGTGAGTCTTACGGCTCTGGGCTCCGTCTACTCCGTAAGAGATAAAGATGTGATACTGAATGGATGTAAATTGTAAGTATACTAAGTTGTAAGCAGCTAAGTTATTCTAAATAATGCAAATGAAACTGTAACAGGGGTTGTTTTTTGCATGCAGACTTGCTCTATTGGTTTGCGGAAATGTATTGCGGATCTAGAAGTAGAAGTAGCGCAATCGAATTTATTTGTTTCTGAAACTGAACATGTATAATATTTTTCAGGCGTTTTTGTGAAGTCATATACGTAGAATTAGCGTTTCGATGAAAACCCTATGACAGAAATACAGACTGAATTTTTCAAAGAATTTTTGAGTGTTATATCTGCAATGTGCGCTTTAAACAAGAGACGATTGACTATCACGTCTTTATCCCTAATGGGGTAGACAGTGTATTTTGAGTCTTGCGGATCTAAGCAGACAGCCGAGGTGTCAAGAGTATTTTAAACCTAAAGCACTGGTATGGCACTTCATAAAAACGGAGCAGCATATATACAAACGAAACAATACATCCGTGCACATGTCAAATGTGTGAGTTAAACAATCAGGGTCGCCACAGAATTTGTTGCTTTGCTTACCTGTTTTCATCACTCGGAAATCTATAAAATTTTCGTTCTTTATTGTTTTCCGTGGATAAACAATTATAATATGCGCAGTTTCTCACCATTATGATTCAATAATCCTAAGTAACTCGCGTAACGTCAACGTGCGACTAGCAAGAACCCTGTTTTACAGGCGCTTACACGTCCCAATAACGGGGGAGGGGTTGCGGGGACGCCAGATTGCGGGGGACGGTGCGAGTTTCCGTTCTGTACGTAATACTATTATTAATTCTGTGCCTAAAGTACAGAATTAATATAAGAATCCCGCTCATTATGCATCCCCGGTCCCCGTCCTCGCACCTCCCCCGTTCTTGTTTTGTGAAGGGTGTCAAGTAGGCGGTTGCAGGCGCCTGCAGCCAACTCTACAAGGCGAGAACAAGGGAGACGTGCGAGGAGACACATTTTGTGCTGGACTAGGAGATTCCGCTCTGTATTTAAAACATTCTTTTATAAATTCTGTGCCTAAAGGCCTTATAGCCTTACGGTGAGCGAGAAGGTGGAAAAGGCATTGAATTAGGTAAATTAGCATTCTAAGTCCACATCCATATAAAATATATGACGTTGGCATACAGAGCGACGTTTATTTATATTTCAACCAAAGAGGCATCCCTGTCTATCCCAATTCCTGAAGTTTCGAACTAAATATTCTCAGACATGTAAATAATGTCGGTGAAGCTTATAACCGCTTGGAAAGTGATCAAGCTCACGTTACTAGTTGAAACTTACTGGTGTTGTTTATCCAGTGTTATTAGAACTATATTGACGACATTATGATACGCTAGCGGGGTTAAAAACGTGATTGCTCAGTTGGATGGAGCGTGGTCGTATTGAGAATAGGTCACGGATTCAAGTCCCGCTCACATGGTATTTTTTATTTCTTATCCCTTCGAAGGTGTCGACAGAGACAAGGACCGTATGGTGAACCAAAAAAAAATTTTCCTACATTCCCATACAAACTGTTAAATTGTTCGGGTGACTGCACATTTTTGTGTGGAAGAGTCGATTTTTTTTTGTTTTTGACTGTTATTTTAATTTTATTCTACTATAGTGATTGGTTTGATTTATTACCGCTGTATCCCTTCCACGTTGTACATGGCCATTTGGACGTGTTGGTGGGCCATTAATTATAAGTGTAAAATAAGGTATTGATGCATACAGTACTTAATTTTACGGGACCGTCGCCGACCTGTATCGCAGGTATACTGTCATCATCACCATCCTCCCGTATTCCCGGTTGCTTCCTCAGCGGTAACGCTTCAGAGCACGGGGTCTGCTACCTAACCTAGGTGACTTAACGAGGTTACTGGTCTTTACACAGAGTGACTGCCGTCTGACCTCCGCAACACAATGGGTAGATCAGAACCAATCCTTGAATAAGTTTGAGAGAGAGACTTCAAAGTCGCCACAACCATCTTAGATCTCAACGAGATAAAAAATACGAAATATAAATAAAAAATTAAATAAAACGACAGCTTTCAAAAGGTGATAACATTAATCCCGAAGTAATTGAGGAAACGGAAGAAAAGATATAAGCTTTTCTATTAGGTCAGGAGAAACGCCGGTAATTGTATGAAATAGCTTTGACGACAATGCAGGGACAAATTAAAATGGTTACAAATGGTACGCTTAGGCACAGGCCTAAGTGTTTTTTTTTTTATATTTATATATTTAAGTATTTATTTAAAAACTTCATTAAGCCAAAGTAACAATAGGTGAATTTAATTTCCGTATTTCCGTCCCCGTCAATCTTTAGGATTATCATTTTTTTCATTTTTTAAATAAATGTCTCTGTTTGTTTGTTTATCTGTACGGATAAACGGTACGATACGATAATACTGGACGGATTCGAATGAAACTTTTCTTTTGTTATATAGCCGTTAAACCCTGGCAAAAAAATAGGGTATAATTGATTTTGGAAAATGGAACACCTGAGGCTAATGCAGAAACCATAATTGTCCAGCTAAACCTTAAGAAATATAAAAATGACGCCTTGGCAAAGTTGTTCAGTCTGATAACCATTTTCCAGAGTCATAAAGTCCACGCGAACAAAGAGCTTCAGCTAGTATAAAATTAGCTCAATTTTCTGTATTTTCATGTTTTGAACTACGTACCTACAGAATTCTCAGGATAATTTATTCAAGACTCTCATTACGAGTCAGTGTGACTTCAGATTTACTGAATATTGAAATTTCAAGGCCCTTTACGTTTCCTTCAATAGCTAATTTATATTTAAATGGATCTTTATGGATAAAGGGTTCGTACTTTGTTGTGCAACTAGAACTTGTAACAAAGTCTGTTAAGTAGTAAGTTACTGTTTATAAATGTGTTTGTTGGTAAGGAGCTGTTTTTTAATTTTTGTTTTTGTGTATGCCAGATTTATCTGGCGCGATACGTACCTACTGATAGCCTTTGGGCCAAAAGTTCTTGAATGGCGACCATGCACTGGCAAGCGAAGCGAAGGAAAATCAAGGTGGTCAGACGACCTGATCAAGGTCGCTGAAAGCGCTAGATGCAGGCCACTCTATATCGGTCATTTTGGAAATCCTTTGGAGAGACCTACTACGTTATACGGCTGAAATGATGATGGTGATGATGGTGATGATGATAATACATACACGTACGCAGTTGGAATGAGCCACTAGTCAGTACTATCCAAAATGATATTTTACAGCATCCATATAAAGAACCCAAAAAAATTTTCAATATTAAAATCGTACGTTACATCCAAACTACACAACCTATTTGGATAACATTTCTGTGGGAGCAACGGACAAGTATGCACTTTTAAGAAAAAAAAAGATTTTTTAAATAGGTCCAGGCGTCTATGACAAATCCGTAAACATCATAACCTCCTCCTTTTTGGAAGTTATAACATAGTAGTTAGGTAGTCCTGTAGAAGTTTTTATCAAAATCGTTTGCATACTTTAGGGGTGAAGTCGGTTTTTAGATAATCTCTAGGATTAATTCAAAAGAAATGCAGCGCCGCTGCAACTGCTATCATTTAAATGCATTTATTTACTGCCATCATTTGCATTTCATTTGAATGGAAATTAAGTCTATTTCTGTTTAAAAAGGCTAGTTGTTTCCGTAGTGTGTTATTTATTACATTGGTAATGGATTTGGATGCATTCTTAAATCTGGTAGAACCCAGTGCTCTGGACAGATAAGTTGTTTTGTAGAAAAAGATTAAAGAGAAAATGAGTTAAAAATAAAGGAAAGAACAAAAGGGTGTGTAAAAACGAAAATAAGGTTAGTCCTTTTGTTAAGAGTTTTGAGTTGTCTGTAGTTCTGAATTTGAAAGCATTGGCCGCCAGTGTTATTAAAAAAGAAAGTGACGTTTGCATGTCAAATGTCAATAATGACAAGTAAGATTTTTCCCGCCGATTCAATTGTAAGAAGAAGAAAAAACGCGCTCTTGTAATTTTTGGTTTTGTTTGAAAAATATAATATTCCAATTTATTTTGTAGCCACTACACATTGTTTTATTTCATTTTATAAGTTCGAACATCAGTAAATTGTTCACCTTTAATAAATGCGAAATCAGTTGATCAATGTCAGGTCATCAAAGGATATATCCTTTGACCTCATCGCATTTGTATAATAACGTCGACATCCACCCCCTCCTGATTTCATTCAACCATCGAAGGAACTACCATCAGGTCATGAGCTACCATGGGCTACATGGAAAAGCTTACACCGACCTGAGGAAGGCCGGTGCAAGCATAATTTAGCCCGGTGGTGGTATATTCATCCAACTGCAACACAGTGTCAATTTGGTCATAACGACCGGTCTATGACACTTTGTATAGGAATGTCGATTTTTTTTAGATTTTTTAAATATCGTTTTATTATCATTGTACTAAAGCGGTATGTCCCTTCCACGTTGTCATATTTTGTCTTTTTTAGAAGAATATCTGCAGAATACTGCGAAAATTTAGGGTACTGAGGAGTTTCTATATATATGAGCATGTAGGTACTACTTGTATATGTTAGTAATCGCATTTCCTTTTGATAGCATACTCGTAGCAATACACGTTCCATTTATCTGAACATAGAGGAACGTATTGTATAAGCTTTTATGTTATTACCTCACGACAGGAACTTCGCTAAAGTATCTGTATACACGCGTCCACTCTACTTTTCCTCAAGATTCACCAACTAGTTGTTTGGCCACAAAAATAGAGGATAGCGGCAAAAGTAACAAGTAATATTTTTTAGCCTGTACTGGTATCCCACTGCTAGGCAAAGCCCTCCTCCTATTCTTTCCACACGTCTCTATTTTGAGCAGTCTGTACAAAAACCGACTACCTTTTTATACAACCAGTGTCACTGTCAGAATTAATATGAATCTAATGACACCTCTCAAGCCTTAATCCATCAAGTAGTTTGGGCTGCAGAGAAACATAGATATACATTTATAGGTACACTCGAAAAACATAACCCTCTTTCTGACGTAGTTAAGTAACAATGGCGGACTGAATGCTATGAGCATTTTCTCCTAGGCAACCATAGGGATAAACAGAGAAAATTATGCGGCACAAAATAAAGTAATATACGATTACATTATAAAGGTACCTATGATGATATAAAATGATTTTTAAATACGCAGCAAGCTTTACAGGAATTTTAGTGGCCACACTTTGAAAGAGTTAGTAAACCAAATACCTACTTCGATCTAAATTTTCTTGGAAGCTTTTCAGTTGAGTCTTCTACAACATGAGTATAATCCCCTCAAGTTTGTTTGTAGGTGTGAGCTTCTGTAAGTGGTATGTTCAAATATAAGTTCCAAAGTTAAGAATTTATAAACTATTCTGGACTAGATTTTCAGGAACTATCCATATTTTTAACACTCATATTATAATACTGAAAGTTTGTAAGTGTGTGTTTGTTACTTCTTCACGCGCAAAAAACTGGACCAATTTTGATAATATTTGGTATGCAGGAAATTGATACCCTGGATTAACACATAGGCTAATGTTAACGTTACATATAGGATAACTTTTTCCGCGGGTAACACCGCGAGACGCAGCTAGTAACTAATAATGGGAGCCATCAGCTTACAAACGCGGGGATCGCTATCTCAAGGAAACTTATTAAAGTTTCCCGTGACCAGAAGATTGGCCTATACCTAGGCACAGGTATGGCACTAAATAGAAACGAAGCAGCATATATACCTAGTACTACTACAAACGAAACAATACATCCGTGCACACGTCAATGTGTGAGTTAAACAATCAGGGTCGCCACCACAGAATTTGTTGCTTTGCTTACCTGTTTTCATCACTCGGAAATCTATAAAATTTTCGTTCTTTATTATTTCTCGTGGATAAAGAATGACAATATGCGCAGTTTCTCACCATTATGATTCCATAATCCTAAGTAACTCGCGTAACGTCAACGTGCGACTAGCAAGAACCCTGTTTTACAGGCGCTTACACGGCCCAATAACGCGGGAGGTGTTGCGGGGACGCCAGATTGCGGGGGACGGTGCGAGTTGTAATATTATTATAAAAACTGTGATCTAGGTCAGAAAATAATCATTGCCGTAACTAACTAGGCTCTACTAAAAAGTTCTTGTGTACAGAGAAATCCTCACCTTCATTACGAGATTGCATCTCACCATATATTTGAAAACAACGAACGTTATAAGAATGAGCAAACATTTTCTTAAATTATACCCTCATTTTAACTCTTAACTTGAACAACAGCATTTAAGGTCATTAGAACTAAGTGGAGATCTTATAAATTCTTAAATACTTCATCTTAATGTGATCCCGGTTGCATCCTCAGCCTTTGTTACGGAGCCCAGAGAGCGCATTCATTTTCTTCTCTAGGATGTAGATGTAACACTAGGATGCCAAAGATCTTGTGAATAGTGGGACTATTTTAACTTATTTTATACTCAAAATGTTCCTAGATAAATACATAAATTGTTAAAACGTGTTAAAATAGTTGCTGATAACCATCTGCGTCAACCATAATATTCCGGATTTGGGCGTAAATAATTGCAACACTGTTTTATATAGTAACGGTTGTTACGATCTTTATGTGTTATATGCACCTTTTAAATCCTACTAATATTATTATAAATGCGAAAGTGAGTTTGTATATCTGTTTATTTGTTTTTTACCACTTCACACTTCAATAATAAAATAATAAAATTTTGCAAATTAATCCCAAAATTCTCACGAGGAGCGAAACCCACGGGAACAGCTAGAATTTATTAAATTCTCTATAATTCTGATTCGAGTATTCGCCACTAGATGGCGTATTATAAAGATCATTTAAACAAACGATTTGTGAAAACTTCCATTACCTATGTAGGTATTAATAAATAAATAATAATAAATAAATAAATATATGGGGACAAATTACACTGATTGAGCTAGCCCCAAAGTAAGTTCGAGACTTGTGTTATGGGATACTAACTCAACGATACTATATTTTTATAATAAATACATATATAGATAAGCATGCCATTTTCCAACTTGCCCTGACCGGGGATCGAACCCGGGACCTCTGGGTGACGGACTAGCATGGTGACCACTGCGCCACGGAGGTCGTCATATTTTTTTTATTAATACAATATATAAATTACATAACATTCGAACGTTACAAATAAAATAAAATCTAAAAGTATAAAACATACAATGTGTGTTCAATGCCGATGCAATTTAAAAATATTATTTCATTTCCTCATGCACATAACTTTTGAGAGAAACCACTTTAGCCTGGAATCTATAAAATTTTATCCTCAGCTATGCTCTTCGCGATTCCAATACAAACTTCATTGCATATTAAATTGTATTCGGATTATTTTGCGATTCATTGCCTACTCAGTCGAGTGGGTTGCTCCACTTATGTCCTTAGGGATGAACCCATGTTATAGGGTAACAGGTCATATATTTACATCGCACCTATCAAGGTAAGTTGAACGTGGGGGAAAATTGTTAGGGCTTGGCATACATAACGGCTTTAGAACTATTTTTTTAATTGACTTCGAAAAAGAAGGATGTTATCAATTCTAATGTATGTTTCGGACGGCAGGACGAATTCGGTAAATTTAATTTTCTCAAATTGACTCATAGAAATTGGTATTGGTGTGGAAGTCGGTTTTTAGTTTGAAAAATGATTAAGTTTGAAGTTTCTTTATTTGGACTTTTTCTAATTGACCAATTTGAATACCTATTTCTATTTTTACGGTAGGACAATTTATATAAAACTCTTGGCCATTTTTCTTTTTACCCATTAATCGTGCAAATAAAATATCGGTCGGAAGCACAAATCTCGAATCTGTCTTTTTGTAATCAAAACATTCATAACTTATAGTACGGTCAACTTAATAATTAATTTTTGTATGTTTATTTGCTTGTATAGAACCGCGATAGCTAAAGTCTGATTTTTTATTCCGTAGAATTCTGACAGCTGTCATTTTTAGACATGTCAGAGATCATAAACCTTTTTGGCCGGGCACATTTTTTATTAAATTCCAGATTTCAATAAGAGTGTGAAAATCTGTGCCCATACATTTTATTTGTTAGTGAATGTAACCATTGTATTAGGTGCGGTGCTCCAAATTAAAAGGGGACGTACAGCGAGCGAGGTACTTGAAAGATTCACAAAATACTCAGTTATATTTTTATTTTAATAATATTAAAAAATAATTTAATAAATATTTAAGGGGGCTCCCATACATAAAACTTGATTTTTGTAGATAATAGTACGGAACCCATCGTGCGCGAGTCCGACTCGCACTTGGCCGTTTATATTGAATAGTGTAAATCTTTAGTCACCGGTAGTAAAAGCAGTTTGCAGTAGCCTTTGGAATTATTAAGGTCCCTTGGCTCTGAACGGATTGACAGTTCGGTCGCCCGATTAATGCACAAGTTCCGGCGAAACCGAGGTTTGATTCAACTGTTTATTAGAAGTTTATGTAACTTAGTTAGATAGGTCACTCAGCTAGTTTGGCCAGATAGTTCACCGAGCAGAAAACTAAAAAGCCTATTTTATTTGCCTTCTTTATCTTATACCTTTAAACGAGCAATTCTCGTATATTTATTTATATATTTATAAATGTCTGTGATCTCGAAAACGGCTCTAACGATTTCGCTGAAAATTGGTATATGGGGGTTTTCGGGGGTAAACAAGCGATCTAGATTACCCTTATGTTTGGGAAAACGCGTGTTTTCGAGTTTTCATGCGTTTTTCTTTCCACGCAGAATATGATCGCTAATTTCGTCGCGCCGGCCGCCATCCATTTTGGCTCAGCGGTTTATGATGTAGACCGCTAGAAAGAGTGTTACGGGTTTGAATCCCACTCGGTGACTTACTTTTGTTTTTTTTATGTTCAAATTTATGTATAATTTTTTATTTTGTATCGTTTTTAGACAAGTTAAAAAAAGAAATATTTATTGTTTGAGATGTAACCTCGGTCGCTCAGGTACTAATAAATATATACGAACAAATCACACTGATTGAGTTTAAACATGTGTTATGGGATACTAACTCAATGATACTATATTTTATAATAATAAATATATATATAAATAACCACCCAAGATCCAGTACAATGCCATTTTAACTTGCCCTGGCTGAGAATCGAACCCAGAACCTCCGGATTGGCGGGCTAGCGTATTGACCATTACGCCACGGAGGTCGTTTTTCGTCTTTATTGATTAACAAATTTATCTGTAAGCCAATGAAAAAAAGAGACTATTTAAAACGCCGTCTGGTGATGAGTAGTGGAACTAGCGAAGTACCGATACGACTCGACATACGTAGCGCCATCTATTTTTAAAATTCTTTTTTTCGAAAGCCCAGACTTTCAAGGTTATCCCCCAATAATTTTAAACGGCTGAACCGATTTTTATCAAACATAGCCAATGGAAGGTTCCTAGAACACCCGGGAACCATGGCGGAAGCGTGCAGGGCGCAGGCCAGGCGTTCTAGGCCTCCTGCAGGAGCTGGGCTGGTTCGACAACTGAGGCCGACGTCAGCTCCCCACGCAAAACGGTACAGGCAAATTCGGGCCTAATTGCGAAAAATTTGTCCTCGAGGAAAGTAAGAAGTAAGTAACATAGCCAAAAACCTCCGCAAGAGTGCAACGATGCCATAAACATACAGACAGACGTTATCGTCAAACTTGCAACACCTCGCTTTTTGTCGGGGGCTAAAAATTACTCTGTGTACTTACAGATATTATAAACAATATGCACAAATAACAGTTCTTATTACAAATATATTTAAAAAACTTGAGAAGTGTAAGGGACACCCGGATGGAACGAAGTTCCTTTCGATTAATTAGGAGAGAGAGAGACAGACAAACACACGCACGCCGCACGGCTTACAACTATAGCAAATAGTGTCGTTACAACTTTTAGTCTTAATTTTTTCCGTCTAGCCTCCTTTCGCAACGCGCGATAAGGAACTTCGTTCTAAAAATCCTAACATTTTCTAATAAAAGTCTGAATTTGGCATTCTAGAAATCAGGTAATTCCGACCGCAATGCCAAATAATAGAAGCTTTTAGAATAGCTCTCTAAAGCTCTAAGAGTTCGGTGCACAAGTTCCGACGAAATCAAAGCTCTAATTTATCTTTTGTTACCTAAAATTTAAATTATGCAAAAGGTAAGAAACTTACAGTGTGCAATAGCCTTTATTTATAGTTTACTTACATAGAAACTGAATAGTCTCTTTAATGTGACCGAACATTTATACACATGTATGAAAAGTTATTTCATAATAATAGAAAGTACCAACCGGCTAAGTGCGAGTTGGACTCGCGCACGAAGGGTTCCGTACCATCCTCCTAATACCCTACTATATCCTACAATCCTACTTCCTACTAATATTATAAATGCGAAAGTGAGTTTGTATATTTTCTATGAACCGTCTTCATCTACTGAACCGATTTGAATGAAATTTGGTATGGATATAGTTTGAGACTCGGGGAAGGACACAGGGTACTATTTATCTCAAAATTCCTAAGGGGAGCGAAGCCTGCGGGCACAGCTAGTTATCTATAAAAAATGACATATTTTGTTGTATTGGAGCCGCACATGCTGTTTTTAATATTTAATTTTATAGCGACAACAGAAATACATGTTGCACTCCCATGCTGGTCTGGAAGAAATAAAAAAAAAACTTAGAATGTACCAGCTGCTTCTCTTCCCACGCAGATCGTAAAAGCCGATCGAGGGAATGGGCAAAAATGCAAATCATGTTAACAGGCGATGCGGCTAGCAACCCATCACTGTATTGATTGCTTTTCCATCTTCTCGCCCATCATGACGCTAAAAGTGGCTTTTGGGTCTTGCGGCCCTGGGCTCTGCATAGAACCGCAAGACCCAAAATGCTCTGTCTGCCCCATTAGGGATAAAGACGTGATTGTATGTATGTAACAGAAATACATCATCTGTGCAAATTTCCTTTTTTTTCTTACTATGACGATATTGAGCCTGGTGACAGTCAGACAGATAGACGCACTGTGGAGTCTTAGTAACAGGGCCCTATTTTTACCCTTTGGGTAAAATCCGACTTCAACACCTGACGAATAACTGACGACGGTTCATAATTTTATGTGTAGTCTTTTTCTGGTCTCTGATCCCAAGATTCTATCGTAGGGTTGAGAACTACATAACCTATTTCTTATTTATTATAATTTCTCACTTACCACCAGGAATGAGTAATGATTACTACACACATATATAAACCCTCACAAACACACTCTCTCACACTCACATGCACACCCTCACACACACCTAGGCCTAAGTTAATATTAAGTGTTTGGACGAGCGGGTCCCCCTGCCACAGGCTTTTTCAAAGCTTACTAGGTGGGTCCCAGAAATTTGTATTACTTAAACTACTAGCTGAAAATAAAGATTTTATTTATTTATTATTATTAACACCAAACTCACAAATGATTATGATAAAATTTATATGTAACCGCTTTAAAAAAAAAAAAAAATATTCCAAATTTGGTCAGTCATACTTGAGTAATCGGGGAACATACGTAAAAAAATAATATATATTCGATTTTTTTAAGGACGTGAACGTTTCAGAAACTTTATTGAGAAAAAAGAAAAAGAACAAAAATATAGACAAATAAAACTAAACTAAGCTAAACTTAATTTAACTTAACTTTCATTCGAATTGATAACATCCTTCTTTTTTGAAATCGGTCTTCTTCTTATCGTGTGTGTTAGTGACTAACACTAGTGTCAGAGTTTTTAAACCGCCTTAAAGGCCTCTGACATGGTTTTAGGTAACGACCAATGTCAAAGACAGTGACCAGGACCGACGGCTTAACGTGCCCTCCGAAGCACGGATCATCTTACTTATCAGACAATCAGGTGATCAGCCTGCAATGTCCTAACCAAACTAGGACAACAACACAAAGTCGTTGCCCCCGCCGGGAATCGAACCCGCGACCTCCGGGTATGAGCTAAACGCTCTAACCACTACACCACGGAGGAACGGAGTAGTTTGAAGTCGGATAAAAAGTCTAACTTTCGAGGATAAATTCCAACAATCCCTTAATTCACTTAGTCCCAAAAGAAGGGACACAAATAATGCAGCAGAACGTTCCGTATTCAATGCGCATATTACCAATTTATTTGACTTCTAAGTTGCCTTCTCGAGGGACCAAAGTTTGGGTTAGTAACTTTCGTAATGAAAAAACTTGAGACGATGACCACTGTAGTTTCCAAGTCAGATGTCCCTAACATTGGTATGCGATTTGGAAGTGTCGTAAAGAAATGCTGGGTTTTATAGCTTTGTTCTTTTGTGAGTTGCTTTGAAACTAAACAAGCTGTGTCACTCACCGTTTAGGTATTGAAAGTAAACCTATGTGACGTTGTGATTATTTTGAAAGAAACAATATTTGAAAAGACCAAACTCTTTAATTAATTTTTAACAATTATATAATGAGAAAGAAGTCACAGGTAAGGGTCGTAGGTTCACAGCCACGAGATTCGTTGTTCCAGAAGAGATTTCCAAAAGTACTCAGCTTTGAAGCAGCCCGGCGTCCAGTCGGTCGAAAGAGGACGAAGGTCCTCGCGCCTCCGTATTTATATGGGCGCGCGGGGTGGAGAGCGGGGTGAGGAGGGAAGCACCCGAGGACTTCATCACACACCCCCCTCGTTGGGACAGAATTTTCCTGCCGGAAAATTCGGCTTCGTCTGCTCGCTGGCTGAAGCTGGCAGGATACGACGGGGCTGCGGACTCTGGAGACCCAGGAGGAGCAGGACAGCTGAAATTTATAGAAAAAGGAATGAGTAACATTCTAGGTATCGCAGTTAGGTTACCTGAAAAGTTAGAAATACATTATACGAGCCGAGCCGAGTCACCTCACAGAGCAATTTTATTTTTATTTTTTTTATTTTATTTTTAGCACCAGAAACAATGATTAAAATATAGCGCGAAACGTTAGATGCGATGCGATATGAAATAACAATGTGAAGCGATCATTATAGTTATCTATTAACAAGTGTGCGTGAACAGCTGTGGTATGCACAACCGGTAAGCCAAGGTCAAGAACCGGTCGTAGCTTGCAAGTGTCAATGCGTTCGATAGCGAATAGGTGAACACACAATGTTATAAAGACAATTCGAACCTGTATACTTGATTCAAGCGAGAGACTTTTTTACCACTAAACCATAGGGTACAAGAAAAAAAAAAATGTTATACATTGGTTATAGAAGATAGTATTTAATTAGTTTAAATTTTGATTATATTTTGATAATTATTCTTTATAATTTATTTGTTTTATATCTTTAATATGCCATTCGCCCAGTGGCTTACCAGACATGTCTGAAAGTTTATACACCAAAGGAGATTTTTTTGATACTATTTTGCATTTTATAAATTTAGGGGCCAATTTTTTTGAAAAATATTTGTCTTTATCACTTAAATAAAATGTTCGCTTCCAAACAATATCGCCAACGTGGAATTCGGCCGACTTACGGCGAAGATTATAAGACTGGCAGTTACGCTCGTGGGCCGATAACAAGGATGCATGTACTTTGTCGAAGATAGAAGACAAATGACCAAGGGACTCCGCATAACAGTCACGTGGTTCGTGAATTAAGTTCGGATCAGAATCTAGATAGTGTGAACCGCAGGTTATCAATTCGCGACCGAAAACAAGAAAAGAGGGCGTGTAGTTTGTGACTTCGCTTACGGCACAATTGATAGCGAATTGGATTTTAGGTACTAGCGTATCCCACACTCTGTGGTCGTTCTCAATGAATGCGGAGATAGCTGTAGTTATAGTTTTGTTATAACGTTCAACCGTATTAACGTGAGGCGTATAAAATGGGGTATAGTGTGTGTTCGGAACTTTATATTTAGATAATAAGTTTTTAAATTGGGCACTAACGAATTGTTTACCGTTATCTACTATGACCGTAGAAGGAATGCCGTGAACCAAGAAAACATTATCTTCGAGTATTTTTGTTATTATTTCTGCTGTGGCACGCTTTATAGGGAAAAGCAAACAATACTTGGAGAAACAACAACAGACAACGAAAATATAGTTATTTTGTTTTCTTGTAGGCGGAAGGGGTCCGATTAGATCGATACTTATCGTTTGAAACGGCCTAAGACATGACTTTGGTCCGCCCATATGACCGAAAGTGGAGTGAGTTTGATGTTTATGAGCGATACAATCATCGCAAGAATTGACGGCCTTAACCACGTCCGCATACATACCTGGCCAATAGTAGTTAAGGGCCAAGCGCTTGTATGTTTTAGAGATGCCCATGTGACCGGCTGTGGGCAACGAATGGTTTTGCCTTATTAACTCCGATCTCTCTTCGGATGGAACAACCTCTTTCCATTGGAACTCTCTAGTAAGAGGGTTAAGACTTTTTTTAAAACGATATAATTTATTATTAAGGACCTGATAGTCTATAAAAGAGGCAGGAGACTGTGAACAACCTTTATAGATATTAAGATACCATGGATCATTAGTAGAAATGACATTCCCATCTATTGTGTTGCATTGCATAGGCATGACATTAGGAGAACGAGAAAGGAAGTCTGGCACAACGTTATCGGTTCCTCGACGATGCTTTATTTCGAAATTATAGGAAGAAAGACGGACTCCCCATCTAGCCAGTCGACCCGTAGGATTGTTGAGTTTGATAAACCACTTGAGAGCAGCGTGATCAGTGTACACAATAAATTTTTTGCCATTTTCTACATAGCAACGCCAGTGTTCAATAGCTGACAGAACAGCAAGCGCCTCGCGCTCTGTAGCACTATAATTTCTTTCTTGGTCCGTAAGGGATTTGCTGTAGAAGGCTATAACTCTTTCTTTCCCCTCCAAGACCTGACAAAGAACAGCTCCGATACCAAAGTCACTACTATCCGCGTGAATTTCAAATGGTTGTGTGTAATCTGGACAAGATAGTACCAGCGAAGAAGACAAACAATCCTTTAATTTATTGAAAGCTGCGTCAGCCTCTCGCGACCAATTGAACGCAGGAGAGTTTTTACCGTTAGAGGTTAGTTTATTCAAGGGAGATGCCAGCGCACTGAAGTTAGGTATAAACCTTCTATACCACGACGCAGCGCCTAGGAAGCGACGGACCTCCTTTTTGTTAGTAGGAGTGGGGTAGTTTTTTATCGATTCTACCTTTTCGGGATCGGCGTGAAGGCCTTCCGAATCCACTACATAACCCAGGTATTTTAATTTAGTACAGAAAAAGTTACATTTGTCGAGATTTATAGTGAGGTTCGCATATTTTAATTTTTCTAGTATTTTTGACAATAGTGTGATATGGCTATCAAACGAATCTGAGACACAAATCACGTCGTCGATATAACAAAAAACCCTGTTTTCAAATTCTGGACCGTAAAACAAAATATCTGCAAGACGCTGCTGGGTGGCTGGAGCGTTAGTTAATCCAAAAGCCATAGATTTAAAATGAAATTTACCACGCGTAGGAATATAAAATGACGTTTTGCAACGATCCTCTTTTTTTATCAAGGTTTGCCAAAAACATTTTGAAATGTCTAAACTAGATATGTATTTAGCATCTCTTAAGTTATCCAAAATCTCAGCAATATAGGGTAAACTATAAGCATCTTTTTTTGTTATAGAATTTAATTTCCGACTATCCAGACAAAAACGCAGTTCGCCATTTTTTTTAGGGGTCAAGATCACTGGATTAGACCAAGGGCTCTCGGAAGGTTCAATCACGTCCTCTTTAAGCATTTGGTCGACATGTTTTACCAAAATGCGCTGTTTCTCTGGTGACATGCGATAGTAACGCTGCCGAATCGGTGGGTGATCACCTGTATCTATCGAATGAGTAATGAGAGAGGTACGGCCGAGACCGCGTTTCTGATAAGAAATATCGATAAATTGAGAAATAATGTTTTTGGCGGTAGTTCTTTGATCGTCAGTTAAATTATCAAATGAAATTAATTTACTAACGGTGTCCTTCTGTACTACCGAGGTTCCAGATTCGTGATTATTTTGAGGTGAGATGGTTTCCAAATTAGCCGGAAACAGACCAAAACTTCTCCAAAAATCCATACCCAGAATCAAGGGGTTTTTGATGCCAGGAACGATATGGGTAACAAGAGAAACAGTTTTATTTTGAAATTGGAATGGAATTACCACTGAGCCGAGTGAAGAATATTGCTCGCCACCAGCGGTGGTAAAAACCAAGGGCTTAGAACCACTTAATTCCAAATTTTTCAAGAAAAGAAGATGAGAATTATTACCAAGTATAGTTGCGCAAGACCCAGAATCGAGTAAGCCAATGGTGTTTTTTTTATTTACTACTACAGGAATATAGGGAGGTTGTGTGTTTGTATTTACGATTGAAGAAAGTTTATGGCAATTAAAGAAATTGGATACGTGATGTAGCCAATTGTGCCACTCAGTTTTACTAGTTCGAGTTTTTATTTTAGACTTTCCCCAATCGGAACTTACAAGTTTTTTGAAGGTTCATTGTTTTTATTACAGTTTGTACAATTAGAGACTTTAAAACCTTTCAAACCACATTTAAAGCAAATAAGAAAACGAGGCTGAGTGCAAGATGATAGATTGTGCGAGTCATTTCTACATCTAAGGCAGAATTGTTTATTATTAGTAGTATTAGCAACGGCATTAATTTGACGATCCTTAGAAAAATTGTTAGAAGAAGCCGGACTGGGATTTTTAAAATAATTTCGATTTCGGAAAAAGTTTTTATTATTATAAGTTTTATTTACGATGGCGGAATCGGAATCAACGTAAGCCAGTTCAGGCGCCAAAGTACTAGAAGTAACCTTAGGTGGCTCAGAAAAATCATTACTACGACTTTGATATTGTTCGAACTTTCTGCAAATGCTAACCAACGAAGAAATATCTGAAACAACCCCAGTCAGAAGGCAATTAGTGTAACAAGGCCTAATGTTATTTAACAAGATGTTCAATTTGACAGACTCGCTGACAGGCTCATCCAAACGGGAAAATAATCCTTGCATTTTTGCTATATATAAGGTTATGTTCTCTTTCTCGCCCTGAGAACGAAGTCTTATTTCCGCCATTAGTTTATCGTCGTAATTATGCGGACTAAAATCACGCTTAAGTAATTTACAAAGATCGTCCCAAGTATCAACGCTGTCTTTGATAGAACGATACCAATGGAGTGCATCGTCTGAAAATATCTCAAAAGCGAAAGAAAAGATTTTGCTATCTGGAATGTTTCTACAAGACATAAATTCGTTAACTTTTTGAATAAAGGCGCGCACACACGATTTGCCGTTATATTTAAATTTACCGAGTTCAGAAAATAATTTACGATCGTAGGTTAATGCATCAAAGAATTTTTCATCAGAGTTCTGTGACTCGACTCCGCTCGATACTACAGGTTTAGAAGAAGTTAAGGACGAGAGAATTTCGGAAATGGAATGAAACTCGTTCCAGACCGAATTAAATTTTTGTGTATCACTAATTGAGGTGACGTCAATGCGTGATAACCTATGAAAAACGTGGCTGAGAATAGATTCAGTTCTAGAGTAAAGATTTTTATCAAATTTAGATTGCAAGGCTTTCGCGTTGTTTTTCACTCGTATTAAGGAATTATTTACCGCGGAAATATCCTCTTCGACCGTAAAACATGATTCTAAAATGTCCTCTGAAGGAGAACTAGATGAAAGTTTGGTAATTAATTTACGTAACTCCTCCACAGTACACTTTGAGGAGTCACCACCTCTTATTTCTACCTCATATTCGAGTTCCGATTTATTTAATAAAGTAAATTTTATGGTATAAGCCATAGTGACCGAAAAAAAAAAAATGTGTGGAGCAGCTACGAAACCAGAAAAATTATGTGGAGCGAAAAGTAAAAAAAAAAATCAATTTGATTCCGTCCAAAAGGGTTTAACAGCAAGGGTATTATTACGTGAGGTTAATTAAGTTTAAAGTGGGATATGATATGCCACGCTGCGCGCACGCAAAAGCACGTGGACGGACGATAGCACCGCGTGAACAAAGGAATTAGATATGTTATATAATTATGCACTGCACTGCACTGAGTACGGAATGAAAACACCAAAAAAATAACAAACACTAGTACATACCCTTTTGAACGAAATAAAGCACTCAAAACACAGTTATAAAATTTAGAAGATCAACGAATCTCGTGGTAGCCCCACGTTGGGCGCCACTGTGACGTTGTGATTATTTTGAAAGAAACAATATTTGAAAAGACCAAACTCTTTAATTAATTTTTAACAATTATATAATGAGAAAGAAGTCACAGGTAAGGGTCGTAGGTTCACAGCCACGAGATTCGTTGTTCCAGAAGAGATTTCCAAAAGTACTCAGCTTTGAAGCAGCCCGGCGTCCAGTCGGTCGAAAGAGGACGAAGGTCCTCGCGCCTCCGTATTTATATGGGCGCGCGGGGTGGAGAGCGGGGTGAGGAGGGAAGCACCCGAGGACTTCATCACACCTACATTATTACTATGCGCGCGACGACCACTCCGGAGTAGTAAATTCAGTAATAATATAATAAATAAGCTTAGCAAGTACCTTGACTTGGCCCACGAGGTGACCGCCATGTGGGATGTGGATTCGACGATCATTGTCCCGATAGTCGTATCGGCGAACGGTCTAATAGCGAAGAGTCTTGACCAACATCTTAAGACTCTCAAGCTAAATAGCTGGGTCAAGGGTCAGATTCAGAAGGCAGTACTCCTGGACACGACACGCATTGTCAGGAGGTTTCTCTCTCTGGGGCCCTAACCACCGGTAGCTTGGGCCTTTCTCCCGCTGCCAGTGGAAAGCTATATTAGGTTTTTTATAATGTGTTTATATTTTGTAGTGTATTTTATACATTTTACGTTTTATAGATATTATATAAAAAAACCTAATATATGTTTAAAAATAAATAAAGAAATAATAAATATATAGGGACAAATTACACTGATTGAGCTAGCCCCAAAGTAAGTTCGAGACTTGTGTTATGGGAATGGGATACTAACTCAACGATACTATATTTTATAATAGCAAATACATATATAGATAATCAGTGACATGACTCGTCTCGACTCGATTTTAAAATTTGCCAAAAACCCATTCTATTTGCCACACTTTAGTATGAAAATGCCATTTTTTTGTGTTTGTTCTTTTCCTGTTATTTGAATTCTATTATACTATAGTGATCTAGTATAGCCCGTGGTTCGATTTATAACGGGTTTGTCCCTTCCACATTGTTAACGCCCGAAAAAAAAGAGGGGTGCTGTAAGTTGAGGCCAGTCTCTGTCTGTGGCATTGTAGCTCTCGAACGGATGGACCAAATCCAATGCGGTGTTTTTACCTCAAAGTTTTCTCTTTTATTACGAATATTTCCCTTCTACGTTGTATTCTGAGAAAGGCATAAGCTTGGATCTTGATATCGCCAGCCAATTTAAACAGCTGGAACCGAGACATTGCGCATTTACAGATTTCCTCCGACATTTTATTGAGCCAATTTACTTCGTACGGAAATGGTTTCCGTTTTATATGTAAGCATACACGCCTTTGTCTCTAATGGGTCAAATGGAATATTTTCTTTCAAGCTGGTCTGGGCCATTTTCCAACTTGCCCTGACCGGGGATCGAACCCAGAACCTCTAGATGGCGGACTAGCATAATGACCACAACGCCACAGAGGTCGTCTTATTAATGATAACGTCTATGAATATTTCAGTATACATAAGCCCACATAAGAAGAAATTGTAATCAGTAAAAAGGAGCTCATTTTTTGGCTAGACGATATTATGTCATCATGCCAACATCGAACAATCGCTGTAATGAACAATATAAGTAATCTGCGGATATAAATAGAAAAGAAATGAGTGTTCATAATCTTGAGATGATAAGGACTTATGACTTCAATTAGGAAATGGACTTAGAGAATAATTTATCACCAGAGTACAATGATTTATTTTACCAACTGGATTAAACATAAGAAAGTATAATTTTTTAAACTAAAAACCAAAGTCGACATACTTCACGTCCTATTTTGATAAAATTTCTATGGGACCACCTAATAAGTTTACCCTTTTAAACAAAAAAAAAATAGAATTTTCCAAATCGTTCCAGGCGTTTTTGAATAATCAGTGAACATGCATAAAAAAAGATCACAATTGATAACCATCTCCTTTTTGGAAGTCGGTTACACTTTATATATATTTTTGTATCTCCTTTGAGAATCACAGGTCTTTTCACCCCGGTCCTTTGAAAGGCTTGCGTGGGGATACAGATCCAACACGTAGAGGCCCTTTAGAGAAGTTGTTGTCATGTGGCGCTCCCGCCAAAACCTATTCCTGGATATACCTATGAAAGGTGTACCCTTGAATAAGAAAAATCTATTGCATGAAAAAGGGAAAGGTTATTAATGAATTTGGGATGGATTGTTGCTCGGGATATTGCAATAGAAACGTCACCTGCCATAATCATGATTACTGACTATTATAGGTAGGTGGTGGCTTGCCGCCCACTTTGAGCCCCTTAAACGCACCGACAATAGTTGCCGGCAAAGGAGCAACACTGGTGCGGGCGACTCAGGGGTGTCGAGAGGTGTGCTGCGCTTTCTCCGAAGTTACTCGCGGCTTTATGCCCTTTAACACTTCCACATCTGGAGCAACAGTTATTATTGTACCGAAAACTTTGGGTTTTCAGGTTCAGGTCGATTAGCTGAACAACATAAAGGTGGTGCGAATGTAACAAAAATACTAACTTAATAATATCATGATATTTAATTTCCCGTTTAAGGCAAAAGGCAAGACCTGTGGCGCCCTCATTTTATTGTTTAATCGTTTAATAGCTGATTTAAAATTCTGCTAACTGTTATACCTAATAAGATATTTTATCATAAATGATTGTGTCTCAAATTATTTGCAAAAATTCCTAAACACACATGTCGGAAATGAGTTTATTTCGGCGTTTTTCTCAGCATTGGTCTTTACGAAGCGGTGATATCGGTAGCTTTTCTTTAAAAATAAACTAATTTTACACTACGCGTAATGTAAATTACTAGAGGCAGTGCGCGGCTTCGCCCGCGTTAACCACACGTATGAAGTCGCGGGCGTGATGCAATATAGCCTATAGCCTTCCTCGATAAAGGACCTATCTAATACCGAAAGAATTTTTTAAATCGGACCAGTGGTTTCTGAGATTATCGCGTTCAAACAAACAAACAAACTCTTCAGCTTTATATATAAGTATGGATATAAAATGGCCTGTAAATGTCTAATTACTGTATAAACATTTGAGTTTGAATTTAAAACTAAAATTATAAAAAACACATGAATATATAACTTCAGTTGCACTTATGCAGCATGGAAAACCTGACACTAGTGTTTGCTATTAATAAACTGACACATTTAATAAAGATTAACACTAATGAGGAAGTGTTGGCACTTGTGGAGAGAAACGCAAACTACTGCAAACTATAAATTCTAGATGGGATATGTTAGGACACCTTATTAGACGTGACGAGTTTTTGAAAGTAATATTTTACTTACATGTTATTAGTATTTCTTCCACCATCATTATCTTCATCAGGTTTTTTAGTCTCCACTGCAGGAACACGACCTTCTCTGTACTACTAGAGTCATACTTGGCCAGAGCAACCAGAGGATTTGGCCTACACTCTCCTCGCTGGCCGAACCAGTTGAGTCTTATTGATGTTCATAAGCTTTGTTGCTTATTTCCTAAGTCGCCTTCTACGACATCCAAAAAACGACTTGGAGTGGTACTATTCTACTCTGCCGGAAACCACACGACTAGTATTTCTTCTATAACTTTATTATTTGTTATTAGAACTATTTCTTTTTTCCACCCACTTAATAAGAAAAATCTTTGGCAATAGAGATAATATTTTTGGTTTGTTATTTAAAGTTTATTAAATTATTTTAAAAGTGAAGATTTGTTATTGACACTTATTATAATAATATGCTTATAATGCTGTCAATCTTCCGAATAAAATAAAATAAATAAACATTGGGGGGAAAAAAAGAAGGAAGAAGAGGCAAAGAGAAAAAGAGAAGACCTAGAGATAATTTCATAAAACAAAATAAATTCAAATCAAACTTTCAACCTACAAGGATATAAAGGAGTTGACTTTGGACAGAAAGATGGAAGGCATTGTTTGCTCTACACCAGTAGCGTTAGTGATGTACAAACCTCGAGACGTCGAGTTATACTTTTGAAAGCTCGAGGCAGATTGGCAGGACTCGGTGAGCTCGGTAGGCTCATAAACCCCAGCCTAGCCGAGACGCGAGCTCTCTGAGCCACGCCTCGAGGCTTTAAAAGAGTTCGAGCCTTTAAAAACGCTCGAGTCTTAAAATGAAATTTAGCTTTTAAGAATAACTCAAGTTTACAAAAAAATACTTAAAGCTCGACGCTCGTCGTGTTGCTCAGAGAGCTCGCAAGACTCAAGCCGTGAAAAAGCCTTGAGACTGATCGAGCTCTCGAAAAGGCTCGAGCTCCGAAAAAGACACCCAAGTCGTCGAGCCTCACACAAACGAGGCGAGCCCTGCAAACGACTCCGAGCTCCAGACAAAAGGACTCTGAGGCCTCGAGCCTTACATACATACATACTATCACGTCTTTATCCCTAATGGGGCAGACAGAGCATTTTGGGTCTTGCGGTTCTATGCAGAGCCTAGGGCCGCAAGACCCAAAAGCCACTTTTAGCGTCATGGTGGGCGAGAAGATGGAAAAGCAATCAATACAGTGATGGGTTGCTAGCCGCATCGCCTGTTAACATGATTTGCATTTTTGCCCATTCCCTCGATCGGCTTTTACGATCTGCGTGGGAAGATAAGCAGCTGGTACATTCTAAGTTTTTTTTATTTCTCCCAGACCAGCATGGGAGCCTCGAGCCTTGTACATCACTAAGTAGCATGCATTTCATTAAGGCACATAGAATTTGTCTATTCTGTGCCTCCCTAATGTAACGTCGGATATTAGCGAAAAAATTATTTTGTACGATAAGGAGCCGTTCTCGTGATTTAGGTAAGATAATGCCTATACCCTGTAAAAAGTATTTGTGTACGTCACTGCTCTACACAGAAGAGCTTACAATAATGATAAGAAAGAAACTCTATTGCGATAATCCAGCATCAGTCCATCCCAAATTAATTCCATAATTTAAGATTGATTGACGACGGTCACCATGCTAGTCCGCCACCCAGTGGTTCCAGGTTCGATTCCCGGTTAGGGCAAGTTGGAAAATGGCCTTTTTCAAATTGTCCTGGGTCTTGGATGTTTATCTATTTAAGTATTTGTTATAAAATATATTATCGTTGAGTTAGTATCCCATAACACAAGTCTCGAACTTACTTTGGGGATAGCTCAATCTGTGTGATTTGTCCCTATATAATTATTTAGTACCTGGGCGACCGAGCTTTGCTCGGTTACATCTCAAACATTAACTAATTTTTTTTAAACTTGTCTAAAAACAATGCAAAATAAAATATATAAACTTAAACATAAAAAAAAACAAAAGTAAGTCACCGAGTGGGATTCGAACCCGTAACACTCTTTCTAGCGGTCGCTATCCTTAACCACTGAGCTAAATCAAGGCGGTCGCGGCGCGACGAAATTAGCGACCATATTCTGCGTGGAAAGAAAAACGCATGAAAACTCGATAACACGCGTTTTCCCAAACATAAAACTAATCTAGATCGATTGTTTACCCCCGAAAACCCCCATATACACATTTTCTGCGAAATCGTTAGAGCCGTTTTCGAGATCACAGAAATTTATAAATAAATATATATATATACTCGTACATACATACAAGAATTGCTCGTTTAAAGGTATAAGATTTATTTATAACCCTTAAACCTTTCTCTTTATCATGCAATAGATTTTTCTTCTGCCAAAACCTATTCAAGGGTACATCTTTCATAGGTATATCCAGGATAGGTTTTGGCGGGAGCGCCACATGACAACAACTTCTCCAAAGGGCCTCTACTCTACGTGTTGGATCTGTATCCCCACGCAAGCCTTTCAAAGGACCGGGGTGAAAAGACCCTCAAAGAAGGAAACATATACACAGCGCGTATCTCGGTCTCCGCTCTACGGTACATCCTAACCTATGTGTATATTTGGTGTCTGCACTAAACTGATTAAGCAGAAACATGACCGGCCTTGGCAGTCTGACAAACCACTAATTTCCATCTAACGGTCATGTAGATCATACCACAAGTGCTTGGCGGTTAATTTAAGCTATACTGATTAATGCTTATGCTCTGACATTTGGCACTTAAATTGACTGCCTCCATGGTCCAGTGGTCAACGCGTTCGCCTTGTGATTCTGAGGTCATGGGTTCGAATCCCACTGGGAAGCATACTTTGTGAAAAGATGTTTCCAGTCTAGAGAAACTATATTGCATTGCAGGCTTGAATCAACTGATTATAACCTGAGTATTAAACGTATAAACTGTGGGTCCCGAACGCTATTCAGCGTTTGTTCATCCTTCTAATTAAGCCCTTTCATTTGATACAGTACACGATATGATTCGGTTTTTTTTATTTTTTTATTACTAACTTTATGACCTATAAAGGGCGTCATATTAAATTTATTGTAACATCAGATAGCCTACCAGCAGCGTAGAGCCGCTTTTAAAGATACTCCATTTGTAAATGTAACATGTCATAGAAGATACGAGGAAACAAATGAACATACAAACATACAAACATAGTGGCGAAACACGTAACCTTCCTTTTGATAAAAAGTCAGTTAAAAATGACTTGTTTTCCTTACTCAGTAAAAAAGGAATCTCATCATCCATAAGTTTATGGGTTGTTTTTACCTAACGTTAAACGGAGTGTTAACAGCCATATAAGTCAAGAAAATGACGGGCTCATAATATCCCCAATTTACCAAAGAGGGTGGGAAAGGGACAACAAGCACACTCGAAGATAATGTAAGGGACAGATAATATACCATTTTAATATAGCCGTTGGGAAATAAATAAAGAAGTTGCAGAAGAGGAATATCAATGAGTAAGTAATGTAAGTATTCTGTCTTATTTTGCCTTAATGTATTCCCGATTTAGGGGCTACCTAAATTTTTCGGGGTGCAGTGCTGCCCCGAGTGTTGTAAAAGACTCGAGTCCTCAAGCCTTATAATAATGGGACTTGAGTTATCTATGAAGACTGGAGTTCTTTTAAAGACTCGAGTTCAAGTCCAAGCTCAAGTCCTTTTGAGTATTGAGTCATTTAAAGAAAGACTTGAGTCATGACTAAAATAACTCTGACAAAGTCTTTTCAAAAGAACTCTGGCGGAACTGACTGGTTGTGTAAAAAAAAAGGAAAAAAGGAAAGTCTTTTTGTCCTTTTTTATCAAACCTGATCCTTTTAACACGACACTAGGTGGTAAATTATCAAATCATAATAATATATTCATATTTGAGATCCTCATTTTTTTCAAATGTTATTAAATATAATAATAAGCATCTTTATTATTTAAATCATCATCTCTCAAGACTAACAGTAACTGAGAAATCTCAAAAGACACAAAAGACTCAAAGAACTTAAAAGACTCAAAAAAAAACTTAAAGGACTCAAAGGACACGTGGCTCGGGAGACTAATAGTCTCAAGTCTCGTATTTAAGACTGTAAGAACTCAAGTCTTTTACAACATTAGCTGCCTCCATTTGAAATAAATTATGTGAAAGGAAACGGAGATACTACTACAATTTTGCATTGACCAAGCCCACGATAATCCTTCAAACTATTTTATGAACTACTGTTTACAGTTTAAAATGAGAACGTGAAGCTTTTCCACTCACATTTGCGAAAAACGGCCACATTTGGTAAAGGGTTTCAAATAAAATAAAAAGAAAATCGATTCAGTCCAGGCATCAGGCATCTTAGAGTAATCAGAGAACGTATATGAAAATAAAAATAAATGCAGCGAATTGAGAATCTTCTCCTTCTTTAAGAATTAAAAACAGAGCAATATCAAGCGGATAAACGGCACCATCTCACTACGACGGTAGATATCTATAGGCCCGACCTCATTTCACATATATCGGTAGACAAGCTGTGCCCTTGGGCTTCGCTTCCCGTGGAATTAAAATTTCGGGATTATATGATATACTATCCTATGTCCTTCCCTGGGTATCAAACTATATTCATATTAAATTTCATCTGAATAGATTCAGTAGTTAAAGCGTGGAGTGGTTAGAAACAAACAAACAAATATACAAACTCGATATATGTGAAATTAGCTATGACCGTGGGTTTCGCTCCCCGTGGGAATTTCGGAATAAAGAGTACCCTATGTCCTTCCTCGGGTTTCAAACTATATCCGTACCAAATTTCATCCAAATCGGTTCAGTAGTTTAACCGTGAAGAGGTAACAAACAAACAAACAAATATAAAAATTCACTTTCCCAATTATGGACACATTCTTAGACAATAACATATAAAACTAGGTCAATGTTAAATTACTTATTAGTCTGAGTTTAGGCTAGATTGTAATATTATTAGCGTACGTAATTAATTTAGCTAAGTAGGTACGTTAAGAAAGGAAAAAAAAAAACTTTCGCATTTATAATATTAGTAGGATAGGATTATGCCGGGCGTCCTTCTAGAGCCACTTTAGTTTGAACATTGGGCCACTCAAAAGCGTCTGCTACTGACATGCAAAGAATATTCTTATACTTACTTCCCAGTGGAACAAATGAGGGTTGTGTTGTACGCAATTTATTGATGTCATGAGAGGTACAATGATGTAAAGGAAAAGAGCTCTTATCAAAACAATTTATTTTATGTTTTTATTTATTATTTTTGCTAACTGGCTGAACCACACACACAAGTTTATACAAATAAAAATTAAATAATTGGCCAAGTGCGTGTCGGGCTACGCCGAGTGTAGGGTTTCGTAGTTGTTAATGCCAACTTTGAGTTCACGTCACTAAAAACGTCAACGTCTAAGTATCTATTGAATTTGTATGAAAATTACCTTTTCGAGTACATTTTATAACTTGATCGCCTATAACTTTTTAATTTGTTAACCCTTCTTAGCTCTGATAGTTTTCCTCTAAACAACATTATGTATACTATAGCTGGCTGTGATTTTTTTCACGTGTCCATATAAAACCGTTTAGCAGATAGAAGGGGGGGACACGTGACTTTAACAAAAAATTTCACTTTAAACCTAAATATTTCAGACACGGATCCCTAAATCGAAAAATGGTGTTTCCAAGCTCACAATATATTTGAAAGACCTATTTAACGATGCCCCACACAATGTGTTTGTAGAGAAATATTTTGTTTATACTTATTTTGTTTTAGAACTTTTTTGCCATGATAGATATACATATCCATGCCAAATTACAGCTTTCTAGTACTTATAGTTTCTGAGTAGGACCGCGGACGGACAGACAGACAGACATGGCGAAACTATAAGGGTTCCTTGTTTACTACGGAACCCTAAAAATACAACTTGCCAACCTACTTAAACTGAACACAGCATGCAGATTAGATATTATTATGATTAAAGCCCGCTAGATCCCATTGTTGGGCAAAGACTTTCCTCTTGGCCCTCCATTTCTCTCTGTCTTGCGCTTTTGCCTGCCAGTCGTTTGAGTAGGCTTCTAAGTCGTCACGCCATCTACGCCTAGGTTTTCCAGGACGCCGACGTCCGTTCGTTGGGGTCCACAAAGTTAGAGTTTTAGCCCATAGTTCGGTCGGCATGCGGCTCACATTAGAGCTACCTGAATTTTCCGGGATCCAGTGGAACCCCCAATTGAAATAAATCATTTGAAAGGAAACGGTGAGTCCGTTTCGTGTGTACAAACAGAGTAACGTACAGACATTTTTATAAATTCATACTCTATTACTATGTCTTTATCGCCCCGATATTTTTTGGAAATATATTCAATGTACATCCCCTTTTTTACTGTTTTATTATATGTAGTTATAGATACTTTTTACATGCGGTTATAATTTATACCACCATTTAATATATTAAAATTATAACATTGAAATCAAATTTAAATGTACCTCTAGCGAGCTTTCATAGCAAACTTAATTACATTTTAGGTGAAGCGTTTCATAAATTAGCATTTCATCCAAACTGGAAACGCTACGAATATTGCACCATTTTAATTAACATTTATAAGCATTATTATATACTAATCTATCCAATTAAAAATATTAGTTTTACTAGCGACCCGCCGCGGCTTTGCACGGATATGTTTATACATGTAAACCTGAAATAAATAAATAAATGGGAACCAATTACACAGATTGAGCTAGCATCAAAGTAAGTCCGAGACATGTGTTATAGGATACCAACTCGATGATACTATATTTTATAACAAATACATATGTAGATAAACATCCAAGACCCAGGTCAATTCGAAAAAGGCCATTTTCCAACTTGCCCTGACCGATCTAAATCGAACCCGGAACCTCTGGGTGGCAGACTAGACCACTACGCCATGGTGGTTGTCTTGATGGGAAAATGTTTATTACAATGAAAACCGCATCGGAATCAGCTATATACTTTCGGATTAATTAAGTACCGACAGATACATAGACTTTAAACTTAATACGTATGGATACATAATAGTAGTTTACCCCAAACTGAACTCACGACCCCATTATAACCCAACATTTGAGCCATTGTATTCGAAAATAGGGATGTGAACTGGGTTTAAATAGTATATTATGCAATTAGTGAATAAAAGACGGATTTAAATCGAGGGCCATAGATGAATCACGAACAAGTAAAGGATTCTAACGATTGCATCACGACCGCAGGGAGTGATTCATGAATATTAAATCATGAGCGTAGCGAGTGATTCAAGTGTTAGAATCCTGAGCGACGCGAGTGATTCACGGCCCTCGATATAAATCCGTTTTATTCAAGAGTTGCATACTATACTTTGCACCATGACTACGAGAAAAAGAAAGATTTAAGCAAAAATATAAATTTTATAAAGAAAAAGAAAGGTTAAATCTTTGATTATATAGGGTTAAATTTATTAAAATCAATATTAAAATTAAAACAATTACTAAAATTAAAAAATAATTGTTCTGAATTCACTGTATTCAGTGAATAAAATGTTTTTTATTCACTGTTTTCAGTGAATAAAATAAACTTTTTAGAGGGGGAATGGTATAAAATAAATTATTTTATTTAGTCCGTCAACTACATTGTCCAAAAATAAAGAACCCATATTTTTTTGTTTAGCAAAGTGGTAAAAGTTTACAAAGATACAGCGCTTCGAAGTTTCGGAGTGGGGGTGATTTACGTCACCTTTTTTTAAAAATCGCAGTTGATTGCAGAATTTAAATGCGCTGTATCTTTCTAATTTATTAAAATTTGTTTATCAGAGAAAAGAATAAAACGTTAACAATACTTTAGACACTAGACTAAGAGTTTTTAAACCGCCTAAAGGCCTCTGACATGGTTTTAGGTAACGACCTATGTCTAAGACAGTGACCGGGACTGACGGCTTAACGTGCCCTCCGAAGCACGGATCATCTTACTTTTCAGACAATCAGGTGATCAGCCTACGATGTCCTAACCAACCTAGGACAACAACACAAAGTCATTGCCCCCACCGGGAATCGAACCCGCGACCTCCGAGTATGAGCCGAACGCTCTAACCACTACATCACGGAGGCAGTTAACATACATAATAAAATATAGGTACAAAATGTAAAAGATATCCTCTCAATATGGTTTGATGTTCAAAGTGCCTTTACATTCTATTTGTGTTTGATATTTGCATATTCGGGAATACGTAGGTTGTAGTCCTGTCTGACATAAACTACAAATAAATATATCGGGTCTGTTTATGTATCCTAAAAAATATCTGGTGCTTTTACCAATAACTCACTGCATTTTTTGTGTGCATACAGCATGCACACAAAAATTTGGTTCGCTTCTAGAAGGTTGTTCAGTTTATGTTACACTTTGGGACTTACTTTAGAACATTTCTTTTTAAGGTAACAAACAGTTTGCGAACCAAATAAAAAAAAACTCGCAGGAAAAAGCTGCCATAAGTTTTTTAGGGTTCCGTAGTAAACAAGGAATTCTTATAGTTTCGCCATGTCTGTCTGTCTGTCTGTCCGTCCGCGGTCCTACTCAGAAGCTATAAGTACTAGAAAGGTGTAATTTGGCATGGATATGTATATTAATCATGGCGAAAAGTCGTAAAATAAAATACGGAAACAATTCTTTTTTTAGGGTAGCTGCCATACAAGTAAGGAGGAAGTTAATATTTTTTTTCTCTACAAACACATTGTTCGGGGTATCGTTGAATAGGTCTTTTAAAAATATTGTGAGCTTGGGAACACCATTTTTCGATTTAGGGATCTGTGTCTGAAATATTTAGGTTTAATGTGAAATTTTTTGTTAAAGTTACGTCCCCCCCCCCATCTATCTGCTAAATGGTTATATATGGACATGTGAAAAAAATCACAGATATAGTATATATAATGTAGTTTATAGGAAAACTATCAGAGCTAAGTAGGGTTAACAAATTAAAAAGTTATAGGCGATCAACTTATAAAATGTACTCGAAAAGGAAAATTTCATACAAATTCAATAGATACGTTTTAGTGGCATGAGCTCAAAGTTGGCATTTACAACTACGGAACCCTACACTGCGCGTGGCCCGACACGCACTTGGCCAATTATTTTTTAATTCAATGCAAAAAGAGAATTTTGTTTAAAATATTTGACTGTGCCAGAGTTGCTATCAATAAAGGAAAGACCGATTTTTTATTTCTAGGATCTTAAGTATATAATATAGTTTTTAAAATAGTTCAGTTATATATTAATACGCGTTACTAATACAATTGAACAGTTTATTTATTTTTTGTAATAAAATTTGCTAAAATATATATTCTTGACTACATTTTTAAACATCAATTTTTTACAACAACTGCTTTCTTTATTATTCTTCACTGAAACTTTAACGAAGATAAATATATTTAAAAACTTTCGCCCTTTAACTATTCATTTTAACAAAAGCTGTGAAAAATAATAAGTGACTTGCTTGAACACTACGAAAACTATTTTAGCAAGAAAAATTGATGACTATTTCCTTTCTAAGAGGAATGAGTCAGCTGCTTAGTAACGAGCAAATTCATTCGAGGTAGGTAAAGTGGTGTTTTTGTTTTTCTCAAGATGTCACATTTACATCTTATACCTCACCTTCTTTTTAATTTAAAGCTTTTATTTCTCATGAAAAATACTGTTATTTAACTTCCTGAGTAAACACTTCTTATAATTAAAATTCAATCTACAATGTGTGCTTTTACAAGCTTTTATTTAAATTGCAATGTATTTCGTATGTAAGTATGTTTGGGTTAAATCTTTCAACTCAATTTAAAACCGGGTTTTCCTTAAACGATTGAATGAAGTCTTGGTACAAAACTTGGTACTTGGTAAAAAAGTGTAAAAATGGAACCCCATTTACTAACACTCCGCAGTCCGTCTGTCTGTCACCAGGCTGTGTCTCATGAACCGTGATAGCTAATCAGCTGAACTTTTGACACATGATATATTATACTCGTGAGACCAATTCGCACTTGAACGGTTATTTATATAACTTCATTTCAGCCGCACAACGTCCACTGCTGGACATAGGCCTCTCCCAAAGATTTCCAAAATGACCGATTATATAACTTGCTTTTAGATTATTTAGGGAATTTTATAATTTTGAATTGAATAAAGTATTCTAAGCGTTAATCCATGTTAATTAGTGGCGTGTGTGGCGGCTTTTTTGTGGAATTATGTACCAAAAGATTAACATATCTATGGTAATCCTTTTGTTACAAAAGTTAACTTTATTATTATATTAACTATATAATATTTTTTTACCGCTTTTGTATCTACAAAAGTAGTTAAATATAATAAATGGCGGATGGGCCTCAGAGCTTCAATTCAACTATTATAATACACTAGCAAACATTCTCCTAGTGATGATAACTATGTGAAATAGTTGTAAGTTGCTACGTTTTTAGAGTGCTACATCTAAAAATTTCTTAATCAACCGTTACGTAGATTTCCTTCGTTGGCAATATTATTGAAAAAAATAGTAGTAATTATTAACGAGAAGCAAACAATTATTATATCATTAACGCTGTATTTTTTTTGGATTGTTTTTCCCCTTCCCTTTCGTTTTTGACTTGAGCGACGGAACGCTTCAGCACGGACTAGGTAGTAAATCACCCCATTTCATCTCTCTAGGGGTTGAGTTTTGTAAATCCTGAAACTCGTAATTATTCATTTACCGCCAGGAGTACTCCTGCAAAGTTTCGAATAAAATAGTCTAACTAATCTTGTTACAACACGTTGTTGAGCGACTCCAGCTTAGGGCGAAAGTAACAGACACAAAAACCACTTTGCGTTGGAGTGTAGGTTAGGTTTCCTGTGACCAAGACACAAGCGAGCGAGCGAGCGACTCAAGCTTAGGGCGAAAGTAACACAGACACAAAAACCATTTTGCCGTAGAGTGTAGGTTAGGTTCGTTAGGTTTCCTGTGACCAAGACACGAGCGAGCGACTCAAAGCTTAGGGCGAAAGTAACACAGACACAAAAACCATTTTGCCGTAGAGTGTAGGTTAGGTTCGTTAGGTTTCCTGTGACCAAGACACGAGCGAGCGACTCAAAGCTTAGGGCGAAAGTAACACAGACACAAAAACCACTTTGCCGTGGAGTGTATGTTAGGTGTGTTAGGTTTTTTGTGCTATAAGCAAACGAATTTCTTGCTCTTTTCCATAATTATCATATGTTTGAAATTTTGACATGTGATAATTATGGAAAAAAGAATAGACATTTTGAATATTATGGATCATAATATTTATAGCAAAAAAGTTATAGCACGTTGTATTTCGGGATTACAACTTTCGGACACGTGATATTATGCGATACTATGTTAGGGCTTTGGGGTGGGAAGTTGAGGTATAGTCTCGGTGGGAGCCCTGATAGTAGTGAGTCCGGGCTGCCTATAAAATGCCGAGTATCTATCTGCTGTGTCAATGGCGGGACACCCTCTTAAGCAGAGCCTCAGCCAGTCCGAGCCATCCACGTCCCCGTCGTCCACCCTGGGACCGGCTACGGCCACGCCGCCGCGTGACCGCTATCTAGTGCTGTAGCTGCCAAGGATGCAGGGCAAAGGGCGAGCGTTCTGCGCCCGAAAACAGAACCCCCCTCACTAGGGAGGATACCTGAAACAAACCGAGTGCGTCTGCGAACTCAGAGGTGGCAGCCCCGCCAGCAGACTAGGACACAGTGGGCTAATCACCTGCTTGCCCGAAAACTACGATTCCCGAAACCAATACAGTAAATAACCGGACCGATCTTTTACCAACGACCTTTGGCATGAAAAAACGGACACGAATAGCGTACTGGAATGTGCGAACGCTACAGGAGGACTGCAAGCTGGCCCAAGCGGAGAGCGAAATGCTCAAGTACAAGCTGCACGTACTTGGACTCAGTGAAGTGCGTAGAAACGGATTCGGAGAACTGAGAACATCCAGCGGACTGACTCTCCTTTACTCCGGCAAGGAGAACTTAGATGACAGACACGAATATGGTGTGGGACTTCTTCTGGCCAATGACGTGAAGAAATGTCTTCTGGATTGGAAGCCGATCTCAGACAGAATAATTACTGCGCGCTTTAATTCTAGAGTCCGAAAAATCACCATCGTACAGTGTTATGCACCAACAAATGTAGCAGAAGAGGAAACAAAGGATGACTTCTACAGCGCACTTCAAAACACCCTGAATAGTATTCGCAAACAGGATATAGTCATCCTTATGGGAGACGTCAATGCACAGGTGGGCAGTGATAACACTGGATGTGAGAAACACATGGGCAAACACGGCCTTGGAGACCAAAACGACAATGGGCAACGATTCGTCGAGGTTTGTCAGAATTATGATCTGGTCATCGGAGGGACTCTCTTTTCCCATAAGGATGTCCATAAATATTCTTGGACCGCACCCGATGGCATTCTGAGAACCCAGATCGACCATCTTGCCATCAGCTGCAAATGGAGAACATCGCTGTTAGACGTTCGCAACAAACGGGGAGCAGACATCGACAGCGATCACATGATGATGGTTGCCGAGCTGCGCCTCAAAGTTGCAACCGCGCGGAGAGCAGCCGGCGTAAGCAAAGTGGGAAGGAGGTTCGATGTGCGGAAACTAAACGACCCTGGCATGGGTCAAAAATTTGCACTAGAACTCCGAAATCGTTTTGCGAGTCTTCAAATGGAAGCGGAGCCAACCATAGAAGAGGAGTGGAATCAAATCAAAATGGTCTACCAAGAAACCAGCTCCTTTGTCTTAGGACACAAAAACGCAAAGCGGGATGATTGGATATCGGACGTTACATGGAACCTTATACAGATGCGAAAGGATCTGCACATCAGGATTCTCGGGGCTTCAAATGATACGGAACGGGCTAGCCTCAAGGAACAGTACCGGCAGACTCGGAGACGCATATACCGTAGTACCCGACGAGACAGGAGGCGATGGGCTGACGGCATAGCTGATCGTGCACAAACAGCTGCCAAAACTGGCAACTTGAGAGAGCTTTACAATGCCACCAAAACCCTGGCTGGAAATAAAACTACCAGTAAAAAACCCTTGCGAGACAAAGAAGGGAACCTCATTACGACCTCTGAAGGGCAGTTGGAACGTTGGCGTGAACATTTTGAAGAGGTTTTTCGCAAACCAAATTCAGCCCTACCGGACACACCGACAACCACTACACCGCCACAATTGCTGGATATTGATATATCTCCACCTACACGAGATGAAGTTGAAGCTGCCATTATAACTCTTAAGAGTGGTAAAGCGCCAGGACTCGACCTTGTTACTGCTGAAATGCTTAAAGCTGACCTGAAGACCGCTGTTGATGTCATAACACCACTCTTAGAGAAAATTTGGGCTACTGAAGAGATTCCTGATGACTGGAACAAGGGTGTGCTAATAACCGTCCCAAAAAAAGGAGATCTTAGCCAGTGCAGCAACTGGAGGGGCATCACATTGCTTTCTGTGCCATCGAAAGTTTTCTGCAGGGTCCTCCTGTGCAGAATATCGAAAGCTGTTGAGCCTCTACTTCGACGTGAACAAGCTGGATTCCGCCCTAATCGTTCCTGTACAGACCAAATCAACACCCTGAGGATCATAATTGAAGAAGCATCAGAATGGCAACGTGAGGTTTACTTCACGTTTGTGGATTTCGAAAAAGCTTTCGACACTTTACATTGGCCCAGTATTTGGTCTCGACTTGATGAAATGGGAGTCCCACCGAAAATCAAGGATCTGCTAAAAGCCGTCTACAAGAAATATTCTTGCAAGGTAGCTCACGACGGTTTGCTGTCAGCAGACATCGCGGTTCATGCAGGTGTTAGACAGGGCTGTTTATTATCACCTCTGCTTTTCCTCATCGTGTTGGATGGTATTTTGCATAAAGTGAATGAAGGCAAGCGAAGAGGTATAGAGTGGGGGTTAACGGACCAGCTGGACGACCTAGACTATGCTGACGACCTTTGTCTGCTTAGCCACAAACACGGTGATATGCAATCCAAGCTAGATGACCTTCAGCGTGAAGCAGGGAACGTCGGACTTAAAGTTAACGTGCAAAAGACCCAGGAGATGCGTATAAAGGGAAAGAATTTGCTGCCATTAACGCTCGGAGAAAAACAAATACAGCGCGTGCAGCAGTTCACGTACCTTGGTAGTGTCGTGTCGCAATGTGGAGGAACTGAAGAGGATATCACATCGCGAGTTGCTAAAGCTAGGGCCACTTTTGCGCAACTACGTCCCATATGGCGTTCTAGGAAACTCACTCGTAGAGTAAAGCTCAAAATCTTTCGTTCCAACGTAAAAACAGTCCTACTTTATGGGTGCGAAACGTGGAAGGTCACCAAAGACATCACGCAGCAGATCCAAGTCTTCATAAATCGCTGTCTTCGACAAATATTAGTTATCTTTTGGCCTGATAAGATTTCTAACGAACGCCTGTGGCAGCTTTGTGGCGAAACACCGATCGATCACCAAATAGCGCATCGCAAATGGACATGGATTGGCCACACGCTCAGAAGGGATCCCACTCACATTCCAAGGCAGGCCCTAGAATGGACTCCTCAAGGCAAGAGGAAGCGTGGTCGGCCAAAGCAGACCTGGCGACGGTCGGTAACAGCGGAAATGAAGACAGTTGGGCTATCCTGGCCTGAAGTGAAGCGCGTTGCTAAAGACAGAACGAGATGGAAAAGTACTGTAGCGGCCCTCTGCCCCACCCAGGGGACATAGGACAATAAGTCAAGTAAGTCATGTTAGGGCTAGGTATCATTCAAACGATGTGATTATTATGGAAAAAAATATTATGTAATCTTAAATTATGGATAAAAAAATCGGAGACATAATAGAGAACCCTTTTTTTCTCTATGGTTTGGGCTGTGCGTTGATATATCAGTCAGTCACTAATCAGTTAGTTTCTTTTTTCCGATTCCATTCCCGTTCCCGTCATTTGCTAGAGCGAGAGAGAGAGTGATAAAACGCTTGAGTATGGCCTAGGTGGTTGGTCACCCTATTTCATCCCTCTAGGGATTGAATTAAATAACAAATCCTGAAACACGTATATTTACTCCTTATCTGACAGAGTACTCCTGCGAAGTTTCTAATAAAATAGTCTAACTAATCTTGTTTCAACATACAAACTTTGGACCCCCGTTTCCCCCCCTCAAGGGATGAGTTTTGAAAAATCTTTTCCTAGTGCACCCCTAGACCTCATAGGAACCTATGTCTTCCTCTTACCCCCGGTCGCTCGGTGACAAAAAATCACTACTTGTATATTCTAAATCTATGACTTGGAAACTAGCGTAGCAGATTAAGTGAATATACAAAAAAGTTTACTTTTAGTTTTAAAATATGTCTTACATTTCTATTCCATGAAAACACGCGTCCTATCAAATCAAATAAGAATATATACATTTACCTTTGGGACAAGTGATACCAACATAATATATGCGGCTAACATAAAATAAATTCAAATTGAATCGAGATTTTCGATCCAAAATGTGAGTGGGTAATTTATATTCAGCCCAAAGATATTTTCTTATAGGATGCAGTATGCTCCATGTGAATAAGATGTCGGGTTTTCTCTTGAGATATTTTGTTTAATGTTTATGTAAAGACCAGTCGAGTATCGTGTATTTTCTTTTGCAAAAAAATAACAGTCTAATTGATGTCCTTTATACAATGTCCTTTCTAATTAAGTACAAATATTTTAGAGGTGATTCAGTCCATCATTCCTAACAACTATTCTCAATAAATGTATAACGAAATGCGAATTTTCTTTTTCATTTTCCATAGTAATGATATCACGTGACTACTTCGATTGGTATGAGAACCTAAAAATTTTTTTCGTATTTCTTTATACATTCATCAGGCAAATTTGTTCAAAATGATAAACTGAGCCACCCCTTAAAATATTTGTACTTAATTAAAAAGGACATTGTATTTGTAGATACTTGTGTAAGTAATATAACGGGTCTTACCATGATTGATATAATTTTAGCCACATATTTCGACGATTTTGCCGTCATTTTCTCTAGAGACTGAAGAAATGATTTTCTCAGTTAGCCAATGACAATCATTCTCGAAAAAATAATAAGTAGTCATTGTGACTGCAAAGCGTTATAAATTTATATTTGTAGATAGAAATCAGATTTCAGATTTCTGTCGCTTGCCGTGTGGTTTCTGGCAGGATGCCGTGTGGTTTTCGGCAGAGTAGAATAGAACCACTCAAGTCTTCCCGTGGATGTCGTAGAAGGCGACTTAGGAAATAAGCTAAACAAAGCATATGAACATCATGAGACCTCTCAAACCCGTCTGGCCAGCGTGGAGAGTGTAGGCTAAATCTTCTAACTGCTCTGATCAAGTATGGTTCTTGTAGTACAAAGAGGGTCGTGCTCCTGCAGTGGAGACTAAAAAAAGACCTGATAATGATGATTCCCTCGCATTAATTCCGTCGTCTACATAGAATACAAAAAGATTCTTAGGTTCAAGCATGATCTTTGTCGTCTTTGACAATGTGCGCTGGGTTGTGAGTTAGTCAAAACGTCTAAAACAAAAAATGTTTAAATGGGAATTATATAAAATAACTAAGCGTGACGTCATACTATTTGGAGTCAAATAACGCACTTAATAACAGTTTTTCTGCATTCATAAATCTGAGATCAATGTAAAGTGAGACTATTTTGTGACATTTCATTTTACTAAATTTACCGAATAATATGTTTTTGACCCAGTCCATGCTACCTTTACTTATAGCTAAGTTTAGTGCAAAAAAAACGACATGAAACTGAACTGCAGCATTTTTCCAAAGATGTCAATTTACAATCATCATTTCAGCCGCACAACGTCCACTGCTGGACATAGGCCTCTCCCAAAGATTTCCAAAATTACCGATCTAGAGCGGCTTCCATCCAGCGCCTTCCAGCGACCTTGGTTAGGTCGTCAGACCACCTCGTGGGTGGGTGTCCTACGCTTCGCTTGCTTCAATTTACAATAAAATCTGTATTTTAAATGCTACTTAAATATTAATTTATATTATAATACCTTCATCTATAATTATTAGAAAGATAATGCAAGACTGGATGATACTGTGTCACTCAAAAAAAAAAATTATTTAATTTCAGCTTCTAATAAAGCCGAAGAAAGCGCATATTATATAGGTAAATAATTCATTTCCTGATCATTCTTCATTAATTCGTTTTCCTTTTGTTTTTGTCATTCGGTAAATTGGGCAAAGCGTTGAGTTAATGTGAGCATTCGCAGCCGGAGCAAAGAAATGCAAGGATACAGATAAAGCTTCACAGAAGGTGTGACTCGATATTTAAACATTAATTAATGATATATTAGGTATATATTTGAAATCTCCCATGCTGGTCTGGGAGAAATTAAAAAACTTAGAATGTACCAGCTGCTTCTCTTCCCGCGCAGATCGTAAAAGCCGATCGAGGGAATGGGCAAAAATGCGAATCATATTAACAGGCGATGCGGCTAGCAACCCATCACTGTATTGATTGCTTTTCCATCTTCTCGCCCACCATGACGCTAAAAGTGGCTTTTTGGTCTTGCGGCCCTGGGCTCTGCATAGAGCCGCAAGACCCAAAACGCTCTGTCTGCCCCATTAGGGATAAAGACGTGATAGTATGTATGTATGTATGTATATTTGAAATAAATAATTTAAAACAGAGTTATAATTTAAAATTTTGGTTTTGACCAAGCCTAGATAACCCTTTTAACTATGAACTACAAGTCAGAACATAAAGCTTTTTTTATTTTGTTTCTACAACCGCGCTTGGCTGAGAACAAGCAATGGCACTCCCGGAGTGCCGACAGAAGTAAAAACTTGGTGTCGGTAACAGTGTCGCGAGTTCAATTTTATTTCAAAAAATGCTTTCAATGCATGCCCACCGCGCTTATAAAAGTTTTCACTTCAAAAATAGTTTGACCTCTGCACGCTCTGTATTTTATAGCAGTTGGGAAAGATGGGAAAACAAATTGCGTAATTCAGGCCATCAGGACATATCCAACGCCGTAAAACGGGCCATAGATGACACGACATTCACTTTGCGATGCGACAAACGACTTTATTTCTCAGTTATTCTATTTGAGGGATTTAAATAAGCTTATCCGAGTTTGGATGTTTTTAAGATTAACACATTTGCAATAGAATTGATGTATGAATTTAAATATACCTGGCGACCTCCGAGGTGTAGTGGTCACCACGCTAGTCCGCCATCCACAGGTTCCGAGTTCGATCCCCGGTCAGGGCAAGTTTAAAAATGGCCTTTTCAAACTTTCTTGGGTCTCGGATGTTTATTTAATATAAGTATATGTTATAAAATTATAGTATCGTTAAGTTAGTATCCTATAACACAAATCTCGAACTTACTTTGGGGTTAGCTCAATCTGTGTAATTTGTCCGTAAATATATTTATGTTTGTTTATGTACATATTTGAAGTACTATTTTTAGTAACAATTTTTTTTACAGACTTAAAGTTATAATCAATACAGGCATATATAGATGTGAGACGCACTACATATCATGTCTAGATCTGTAATGAGGTACAAGATTGCTTCAAGGTTCATTAGTATAATTCATTTACGAAAAATCTAAAAAAAAATGAAAAGTCTTAAAAAAAAAGTTTGTTAAGAACTCGAAAGAAAATAATAAATCTTACGGCCCTGGGCTCTGTCTATCACGTAAGGGATAAGGACGTAATAATAAATTTGTTTGTATCTTGGAAGAAAATGTGGGAGGCAATGGCCCACTAAAGCATGGCTTTTTTAGGATACATTTTACGCACTTACTTCAATCAAAGAGAAAACATAAGGTAAGGTTAAAATGATAATGATAAAACTTGTGCCGCGTTTTACATGTATTATAATAAAGATAAATAAATAAATGGATAAATTTGTAACAGTGATAAATTTTCTGATTAACTTGTAAAATAGGTGCCCGATAGATAGAGGGAAATTTGGTATCCATCGATTTATTTGGTAATTGCTTATAGCTAAAGCGCGTTGAAATAGAGGACGGAAGTTCTCAAAAATCGTTTAAATAGTATAACAATATGCCATCTAGTGGCGACTACTCGAATCAAGCGTATATAATACCAAGGTACATATAGATGGCGCTTATGTTTAAGGGTCCTCCCCGCGCTAACGACCTTGAAAACACAAAAAAATTAATTTCTCTTTCTGTAAGTGAGATTATCAGAAACCCTCGTACAACTTTTTAGCTAGTATCCTTAAGTTTCATTAGAACCTCGAAAATCATTGAAATAAAATACCCTGAATTTTCCTTTGCAAAAAATACTAAAAACGGCCATTTTTGACTCTTTTTGTAAAGGTTTCTAAACCGGATAGTATTTCAACAAACGAAACTATAAAAAATATATTTTTATTTCGACCAACTAGAGATCATAATTACATTACATTTGTGTTAGTACCAGATAGAAAAACTTAAGAACTAGTGTTAGTGCACTAAATAATATAGTTTAGAGGTCTTTGTTTTTCAGTATATGAATCATTGAGCAGTAATTCAGATACTGAAAATCAAGCCTATTTGCTAGCGCTCTTAGGATGTTGTTGGCGCTGGCTCGGAGCCTGCCCGCCAGAGATGTGCAACGCTTACGCATATAACTATATATATAAACTATACATCCGTGCACGCGGCAATGTGTGTGTATTCACCCGCTCAAACCCTCCAATTGGCGAGAACGGGTAAAGGTGGGAGGAAGGGGAACGGGGACGCATATTGCGTGGGACTTTAGGAGATTCCGTTCTGTATGTAATACTTATACTAATTCTTATAATAATTCTGTGACAACGCTGTACGATTTACTTCCTTCCTACCTATCGCGTGTTAGTGACTAACACTAGTGTCAGAGTTTTTAAACCGCCTTAAAAGCCTCTGACATGGTTTTAGGTAACGACCAATGTCAAAGACTAGTGACCGGGTCCGACGGCTTAACGTGCCCTCTGAAGCACGGATCATCTTACTTATCAGACAATCAGGTGATTAGCCTGCAATATCTTAACCAAACTAGGACAACAATACAAAGTCTTTGCCCCCGCCGGGAATCGAACCCGCGACCTCCGGGTATGAGCCGAACGCTCTAACCTCTACACCACGGAGGCAGTTTTAGTACGATTTACTATCACCTCAATATCCACCTGTACGATTAATTCGGTCCCAGAATGGCCGGTTTTAATGAGATAACGTTGCCGTATTAATGCTACATTGACCGGTAGATCCCTATCTGACTTAGTTGGATTAACACAGTACCTATTTATTTTCCCTTTGATTACTCCAGAAAATCTGCAATAAGACTTAACATTATTCTCGGATCTCTTATTTATTTGTGATGTTTTCTTTTGTAGAGGGAAGTACTTATAGTACGAACTCCGTCCTCACGAAAAAAACCGCCAAAAAAAATGATTTTTTTTTCTCCTAAATTTTATCTAATCTCAATGATTTTTTACTATTATTGACACAATTAAAGATAGTTTAATACGTTTTCTTTTTTTTATTTGCAAAATTATACGAAGTCTAACAAAAAATACTGAAACTATTTTATTAGTGAATTCAGTCTATGACATTTAACTACTTTCCCCAAAGAACACTTATCGAAATGTGAAAAGTAATTTTTGGCCTCCCATACAAGTTAACCGATCAGTAGATCCGAGTTTGTATGGGAAACCAAAAATTAATTTTCATATTTCGACATAATATGTTCCTTGGGAAAAGTTGTTCACTTTCACGGGGTGGACTCACCCATAAAATAGTTTTAGTAAATTTGGTTAGACCATAATTATATACTATATTTTTATCATCATCATAATCAGGTCTTTTTGTCTCCACTGCAGGAGCACGACCCTCTCTGTACTGCCCGAGCCAAATTTGGCCAGAGCTGCCAGAGGTCTTGGCCTACACTCTTTTATATACAATTTAAAAAAATAATTATAAACCTAGTCTTCTATTGAGTAACATACTAAAAATCATTGAGTTAAGATGACATTAAGTAGTGGAAAAACATTTTTTCTTTTTGTATACGGACAAGTGCGTACTATACTTCCCTCTTTATGTTCTACTAGCTGTACCCGCGGGCTTCGCTCCCCGTGAGAATTTTGGGATAAAGTGTATCCTATGTCCTTCCCCGACTCTCAAACTATATCCATAGTAAATTTCATCCAAATCGGTTCAGTAGTTTAAGCGTGAAGAGGTAACAAAGAAACAAATATACAAACTCACTTGCACTTTATAATATTAGTATGAAGTATGATAGGAAGTAGGATATTATGTTATGTTCTCTTTATGCTACATACCATACGAGATTATAAATAAATAAATATATAGGGAAAAATTACACTGATTGAGCTAGCCCTAAGGTAAGTTCGAGACTTGTGTTATAGGATACTAACTCAACGATATTTTTATAACAAATACATATATAGATAAATACATCCAAGACCCAGGAAAAATTGAAAAAGGCCATTTTCCTCCGGGTTGGCGGTCTAGCATGTTGACCATTACGCCATGGAGGTCGTCATCGGAGGAGATGGAGGATTATTGAAACAATAAATAATTTGTATGGCTGAAGCTTTCTTTATACAATTTATGTATTGCTTCGATAGCGTTGTATGTGTAGCGTGAGCGATGTAACTCTCTTTTACATTTATTTTCTTATTGATGTAATTTAAACGTATATACAATTTTATAGGTTCATTAAAGCCCTATTTTTTTTTAATAAAAGCGTGTTACACCTTTATTTTGACAAAATGTAACACGTTTTTTTTTCTTATCAGAATAAAATTATTATTAACTTTTTAGTTCTTTTCAATAAACCAGTAGGTAATTTATAAAAGCTTGTTTTAAAAAAGAATTTTTAATTTATTTTAAGGTATTTACTTAGAAAAGCTTTTTTAATAACAGTGAACCTCATCATATTAAATTTGTTCCTATATAGACATATACAAAATTGGTTTACCATAAGTTTTTGTACTTTAATTCATATCTGTTATGAAATATATCCTTTTTACTCAAAGACATATTGCTTGCCAGAAGTTAAAATCGGGTACATTGACTTTAAAATTGAGTGCAAAAGTTTCAAAAGAATATGTCAATATAAAACTAGGCACATAAAAGTGTATTCATTCACATCATCTATTTTCCTCTTCGTAATTTTAGGTAAGCTAAGTCTGTATAACATATGTCATCTTCGTCCTTTCTGTAAAGAATAACAATTTATTTTAATTTGCTAAACAATAACTTATATCTGTGAAAACATATCTAATTATTGAACTAAATATAAAAACTAAATTGAAAATCTAAATTAAATTAATTTCTAAATTAAAATCTAAATAAAATATCTAAATGTTGTTCATGTGGCATAGTGCCAAGAACACTGGCTGCATTCCCGCGCTGAATAGCAACTGCAATCCTCTGCGCGAGATAGGAGCCAGTCCTCTTGTTACCAGCGGCGTCGACAAGCCGAGGGGTTATTTTTTAGTACTTGGACCCACGGACCAAGAGATATTTATTTATTTATTTAAATTTATTACCAATGTAACCGGCGGACTTAAAGCCATAGGTTATGTTATTGAAAAACTATTTGGTACACCTACCTAACACACCTACCTAATACCAACAGCCACCTTTTGTATTATCTCTCGTCCTTTTTTAAAAACATATGAAGATGTACGAAGCCCTAAAAAGAAAGCCCGAGGGATGAAAAAAATACATACATACATACTATCACGTCTTTATCCCTAATGGGGCAGACAGAGGATTTTGAAAAAAATAATTAAACTAAATACGATTTTAGTCTACGCAGGTAGATAGAATTCAAAAATAATATTGGAGGTCAAAATCGAAGAAAAAATTAAGAAAAAAAAATGTCGACAGAGTTATACAAGGATGAATGTAAGTTAACATTTTAGGCTCTCTAGCACAGACAAAAAATTTAAATAAATTTATTCGATTATCGAATATTTATATAATAATACTTCACAAAATAATGTCCCTTTTCATTGATCATATCCATTTTCAAAGTGATATTAGATTTATGAATGCAGAAAAAACATGACGTCACGCTTTTGAATTTCATACAAATATTATCTAAAATGTTTGTTTATACTTTGAATAAAATGTGTTTGATTTGACTTGTTATCTAGCAGATTATTAACTTTAACTCAATTTTTTACGAGTTTAAGAGGTGTTTCCCTAAGTGATCGAATCAGAAATGAGGAAATCCGTAGGAGAACAAAAGTCACTGACATAGCCCAGCGGATTAGCTCGTTGGCAGTACGGGACACATAGCGCAGAGAACCGATGGCCGATGGGCAAAAAGGTTCTTAAATGGCGACCGCGTACTGGCAAGCGAAGCGTAGGGCACCCACCTACAAGGTGGTCAGATGACCTGACCAGGGTCGCTGGAAAGCGCTGGATGCAGGCCGCTCTTGATCGGTCATTTTAGAAATCTTTGGGAGAGGCCTATGTCCAGCAGAATGATTAAAATACATTATATGCCTATTATATATAAATATCAGAATGAATATGTACTTAAATAATATACACATATACATCAACTTATACTAACCTATAAATAGCTAAGAAGAGAAGAAGTAAATGATAATGACTTTATGAAGGAAAGAAGTTTAAAAGGAGGGCATGATTTTTCTTTCATAAGAGAATTGGTAGAAAATTCTCTGAAGTCGACAAGTAGTGCATTTCAAAGCCGTGAGGCTTGAATAGAATAAGAGTTACACATAAAATTAAACTAAAATATTCTAGTCGTATTTACCTTTTTTTTATTGGACTAGAAATCTAACCAGATTTCTAGATACCTGATACAAAGTCTTTCTAGGATTTGGTATATTTGGAACGACAAAGGTAAATACGGGTAGAATATTGTAATTGTAGGTACTTCAAAATAATACTAGCTTTAAATACTGGTTCTTAGAATAGAGTAACTTCAAATCCGTACAATTCATGGCACTATTGTTTGATCTCAGTACTGGAGACCTATTTTTGAACGCGCAAGTTAGTGAAACACAAAATATGTACAAGTTTTTTTAAGTTACTGCTCGCTTATACCAAGTGATGGAAATCATTGCTGCAGTAGCATAATATACGATAAAGATATGCAGAAGACTTTGTTTATAGAAGTTTAATGTAAAAAAACTGCGTGAAACGAAATGTGACTGTCGATTATAACGATTTTATTTGCCACGCAAAAAATTTTAAACGGCTGAACCGATTTTCATCAAACATTGCTAAGAATCACCACAAGAAAACTTGCTTTCACGTAAAATAAAACGCATCGAAATCGGTCCATCCGTTCGGGTGCTACGATGCCATAGCCTGTCAGTCTGTCTGATTGAGAGACAGACACTAGCTGTCAGTCTGTCGGACTTAGAGACAGTCAAACTTATAACACCCCCCTTTTTTGTGGAGATTTAATAATTTAATAAATTAAAAAGACGAAAATTTCCTTGACATTTGCAGCGCAAACGACAGGTCAAAACCACTCGTACCAAATCATTCACGATAGAGCGTTTCAAAAATGCGGCACTTTTGAAACGTTTGCGCAAGTCATTTGCTGTACGACTCCCGCGTTCAAAAATAGGACTCCTGGGGTTTATTGGAATTGCAGTACAGCTTAATGGCGGCAAGTCTATAATCCAGCGAAACTGGGTACTCAAGTTATTTTGTAATATACCAAGAGCCATAGAAGTGCCAGAGCTTAATTATTTTGGGACCTACGTCTCTGAGTCCATAAGTATTATCTATTATCAGGTAGATAGTAAAAAAAAACTTGAGAGGTGTCAAGGGACACCCGGATAAAACGAAGTTCGAGAGAGAGAGAGACAGACAGAGAAACATGCGCACGCCGCACGGCTTACAACTATAGCAAAAAATTTCGTTACAACTTTTGGTCTTAATTTTTTCCGTCTAGCCTCCTTTCGCAACGCACGATAAGGAACTTCGTTCCAATAATTTCGTATGTCTTATGAGCTCGATGGTCCAATGGGAGTAACGTATTGTTTGTGCTTTTACAAGTTAAGCAACCCCGGGCGTCCTCCGCACTTAGATAGGTAACCACAAGAGGGAAGAGGATCAAAAAATATATTTTTGGCTCATTAGATAGATTATTTAAAAGTATGGTATACCTATTTTTTCTTTTCTCTCATTAGGAAATAGTGACACAGATACAGTGCATTTAAATTTCGCGTGACGTCACGATTGGCTACGATTTTTAACCAACGGTGATAGATAGATAGATAGATAGATAGATAAACTCATTTATTTTAAGTGACGTAAATCACCCCCACTCCGAAACTTTGAAGCGCTGTATCTTCGTGATTTTTGTAAATTTTGCTAAACGAAAAAATAGGTATCCTATATTTTTGGATAATCTAGTTGAGGGACGTATAATTAAATGATACATTTTTGACCTAGTCTACATCCCTAGTGGCATGAAAATTTCTCGTGCTCCTCTGTGCTTGGGAAGGCATGTTAAACCAATAGCCTTGGCTGTAATCTGTATGACAGTCGTCAAGATATGTCAAAGCTTGAAGTGTCCGGCACCACTTCCATAATCAATAAGAATATCGTTAATTTCCGATTTTATGTACCTATATCTGGCATATTTTTTTGTACATAAGTATTTTGCAATATATGCGGCAACACTTTTCAGTTACTAAATGTTAATAAATATAATATTTTTTATGTTTTTTTATTTTTTACTTGGCCAAGTATGGCACTAGTACGTAGTACAGAGAGGGTCGTGCTCCTGCAGTGGAGACTTAAAAGACCTTAAGATGATGATGAAGATAATAATAATAATAAAAAAATACTGCATTGTATTTTTACAAAAAAAAAGACGTGTGGCACTCGGGGACTGCCGCGGTAAAGCTATTGCATTAAGGTGGTTCGATTCGGTCCGCTAGGAGCCTCACCGTCTTAGTCATCTATATACGACCTCCATGGCGTAATGGTCAACACGCTAGACCGCCAACCCGGAGGTCCTGGGTTCGATCCCCAGCCAGGGCAAGTTGGAAAATGGCCTTTTTCAATTTTTCCTGGGTCTTGGATGTTTATCTATATATGTATTTGTTATAAAATATAGTATCGTTGAGTTAGTATCCTATAACACAAGTCTCGAACTTACCTTAGGGCTAGCTCAATCAGTGTAATTTGTCCCTATATATTTATTTATTTATATCTCACTCATCATAATAGATGGCGTTAATGTTTTATTTTTTACGAATGAAACGTGCATTAATGTTTACAACAAATTTTATTCACGAAAACAACGCAATATTTGTAATATATCCCAACTACATATCATACAAGCACATTTAATTTCTAAAGTATTAAAAATGTGAATGCTAATGTCGGATGGAATTTTTACGCACACATTCAAAGGGATTTTAAGTAAAAATATGTAAGGTGAATTTTTACAAGGAAGGACGGCAATGTCGCAAACGGACGACGGAGACGAAGCGGCAACCTACATGGTAGGCGGAGTGGGGAGCGTGAGGTTTTTTCGTTACGGAATTTCTGGATTCGGTCCCCGCGCTCAAGGCCCGCGATAGAAGCTATGCAATAGCTTAAAAAGAACTTTGGACTTCGTGTGGTTTCCGACAGAGTAGAAGACCACTCCAAGTCCTCCCGTGGATGTCGTAGAAGGCGAATCAGGATATACGAGCTAAACAAAGCTTATAAACATCAATCAGACCTCTTCAACCTATCTGGCCAGCGAGGAGAGTATAGGCTGAATCCTCTGGCTGTTCTGGCCAAGTATCGCTCTGGTAGTACAGAGAGGGTCGTGCTCCTGCAGTGGAGACAAAAAGACCTGATGATGATGGTGATGAACATTGGACATTATACAATATTAAGAATAGTGGTAAAACCAATTTGTTTTTTTTTTGTCTTTGTATATCGTATAATTATAGTAAAACTGGATAGACTACCCGCAATAAACGGAATTGTATTTTTTTCCTCATGGCTATCAAAACCCATCAAAAGATTAATATTTTACTCAAAATAAACATCTTTGACACTTACTGAATTTAAATTGGTTTGCATTGTGCCAAAGTCTCGAGAGTTAAAACCTTTTAGGCATAATAGAATACATAAAGAGGTCACTGGCCGATTTCAAAACGGACGGAAATGGGGAAATCTTAGATAACAGAAACGTAGAGAAACGAACAATTAGAAACTACAAGACTGACTGTACAATAATAATAAAAAAAACTCGTATTTTTTGGTATTATGTTATTCTTAAAATTTAACTTGTTTTGTTTTTCGTGCGTGTGGCCAACACTGGTGTCAAATTTTAAGGCTGCCGTCAGTGTATGACAGTTTTCAAGCTATGCCTTTAGCTTGAAAACTGCCATACATTGACGAAAGAAGGCGTATACGCGCCTTCTGAATCATGAAATCCCCATCCAAGTGGTGACTATGATCAGTGTCGCTTCACTATTAAGTACTAGTTTTATTTCTACCATATTAATTCTGTGGTTTTACTATACTTATTATTTGTAGGCCAAATTGTAGGAAAAAATCAGAACTAAATTTTATATGGCAAAGATTAAAATATAAACGGCCAAGTTCGTGTCGGCCTCGCGTTCATTTTATTCGGTTTTTAGTATTTGTTGTTACGGCTGCAACAGAAATACATTATCTGGTAAAATTTCAACTGTCTAGAAATTACTACTACTACTAGCTATTACGGTTAATGAGATACAAGCCTGGTGACAGACAGAGGTACAGACAGACAGACAGACGGACGGACGAACAGCGGAGTTTCAGTAATAGGGTCCCGTATTTACCCTTTGGGTACGGGACCCTAAAAAGATTCGATGGCGCAATCATTTCAGATCCATTAACGTTGTTCGTCATTACTATAATTCTATAAAATTTTTAGTAGTTTTAGTAAGTTTTAGTAGTTTTATTATAAAACACGGACTAACTTTATGACTTGATTTAAACTATTATTGTCTTTCCCAAACAGACTAGAGTTTTTGGGTCTAAGCAGATTCGAGCCGAAGGCCGCAAGACCCAATGACCACTTTTAGCCATGATTCGCATTTTTGCTTATTTCCTCGATCGGCTTTTGCGATTTGCGCGGAAAAAGAAGAAATTGGTACATTCTTTGTCTTTTTCTTTCCTCCCAGACCGGCATGAAAGAACCTGTAAATTCATTTATCAACATCATTATGCTTCAGAACCCGGGGTCGGCTACCTAACCTAGGTGATTTGATGAAGTTACTGGTTTTTTACACAGACCAAACTAAAGCCAGACCTTCGCAACTCAAGGGGTAAACCAAAACTAGTCCTTGGATAAGTTTGAGCAAACGCTAGATGGCGTTTGAAACCCACGGTGTAGTGTCTTTCGAAGCACGTAATCATCATCCTTTTTAGGTAATCAGAGGATTCAAACCTGGGATATCCTAACCAGATTAAAAACAACCTTTCACAAAGTATGCTTCTCTGGGTCACAAGGCAAACGCTTTAACCGCTAGACCACGGAGGTAGTCAAATAAAGGCTATTTTATTTGTCACTAGCTGACCCGGCAGACTTCGTACTGGCAAATATAGCCTGTCAAAATAATTTGTAATGTGTAATTTTTTGTTCCTACATATAATACAACAATCATAATACAATAGCAATAAAGCTCGTTTTAGTTACAAAACGTTGGTATGGAAAAAGAAAAGGGCTGTTTTTAGGGTTTTTCCGGCAATTATTCGAATTTTTGTCGCTGTAAAAACCATCTTTGAATTTCAACGAACATTTTAAAAAAGAATTGGCCAAATTGGTCCAGGCGTTGTTGAGTTATGCGCTTACCAACACATTTTGCGATTCATTTTTATATTTGTCATATATGCTTCTTTCTGTAATCTGAGGGGAAATCCTTCATGTTCCGGGAAAGTCTGATCACATCGATAAATGATTTAAACTTTCATCAGCAGACTTAAGTTTCGGCCTATAACAAGTAATTTTGTTTCAAAGTAAAACAAGTAAAATAATCAAATATTCTATCTTGAATTTTGGTAAGAAAAATATTCTTTTGAATCGGAAAATTAGTCTTGAATTTTTTTCTTTGAAATAATATTCTTAGAACACATTTAAGCGAACATCTTTTGTGCGTAATATTTAATTTTTCATTTGTGTAAAAGAAAAACAATATTTTCCTTTTAAAGTCGTTAAGCCTACGCACACAGTCAGATATATTTAAGTTACTGTAAGTTATTGATAGAACTCAGGTCAATAACATTCTATCGGACAAAGAATCTATGTTTCGTTTGAATCATTCATGAATTGGAACCATTGCTCCTTTCAGATCAACAAATACAAGAGTTAGTCTCGAATGTTCTTAAACGCAAATAGTCTGTGTAGTAACTCGTCTAAAACGCTCATGACCAAAACTCGCATGTTCTCATAACAGTAAATGGTCCAAAGATTAATCTCGTCCAAAAATTAGGTGGTCTTCTAAAATATTATTTCGTCAAAATTAACTAGTCTTAGTGTGAGGTCATCCAAACCGAAACTTGTCTTAGCATGAGGTGATCTAAATTTAGTCAAGACCGCAAAATGTTTCAGCTCTGCCGCATATTTCTGTCAAAATATTTCTGACGCCCGCCTTAAATTTCCATTCTGAATTTTCCGAGGTCCAGTGTTGCCAATATTTTAAATAAATTAGTTCAAAGAAAACGGAGATATAATTTAAAAAATTGTTTTGATCAAGCCCCTACATAAATCTTTAACCTATTTTGTAAACTAATTACAGTTTAAAATGAGAACGTAAAACTTATCTTTGCACATTTGCGAAAAACAGCCACTTTTGGCAATTTAAAGTTTCACTTTAAACTATAAACAGTAGTTCATAAAATAGTTTGAAGGCCTTGATCAAGACTAAATTTTAATTGACATCTTCGTTTTCTTTCAAATAATTTATTTCAAATGGGGGCAGCACTGGTCCCCGAGTATCCTCTCTAGACCCCGCATATATAAGTCACTTCCGAATTCTGATAGCGTGTAAATAAAACATATGCGTATTATACGATATTCTGATTTAAAAAAAATGCGGCCGGTTTTAAAAGAATATAGTATTTTTATTAGCGTCGCGTACCGCATGGCCTGATCGACCTGTGTAATGTACCAGAAAATGGAATTTTCTTCCGCGTACGTACGGAAACGAATTACCTACAGTCCTTTGGTGTTTGCTTCAGTTGTGTTCCGTTCAAGTTCTTTGTCTATATACCTATATACGCACATATAGGTACTCTTGACTCATTATCATCCGAGTGTATTTTTCCCGGTTGCATCCTTAGCAGTAATGCTTCAGAGCCCAGGGTCCGCGTCCTAAGCAAGGAGATTTGAAGAGTTTACTAGTTTTAACACAGAGCGACTGCCGACTGACCTCCGCAACCGAAAGGGTAATCCAGAACCAATCCTTTTCGGATAATCAGGTGATTCAAGCCTGCAATATCCTAAAAGACTGGAAACAACTTTTCACAAAGTATGCTTCCTAGTGGGATTCGAACCCATGACCTCCGGATCACATGACAAATGCCTTGACCACAGGACCACGGAAGCAATCAATACAGGTACACTTGACTAATGACGTATATCCCTAATAGGGCAGACAGCATTTTGGGTCTTACAGCACTAAGCAGGCAGAGCCCAGGGCCGCAAAACTCAATAGCCAGTTTCAGCGTAGTGATAACCGAGAAGGTTTAAAAAGGTTATTATTTATTTATTTTTTTATAAATTTATGTACACGGAAAATTTCATCAGAAAATTCATTAAAAAAAAAGTTATATAAAGATACTTATCTTAAAAGAGATCTCTTCCAGTAGGTCTGTGAGAGGAGATATTTATTTAAGGCAAGACGTAGCAAATTATAGATAAAGATTATTTTTTGCCAAACATATGTTACAAGATATTAGTACATTCAATTTCGTCCAATCATGTTTACCATCACCGGTGTGCAAATGTAGTCAGAAAAGCTGTCATCTATACCTATGCTACCTATATACCTATACTATAATAATATACTAAATCTATGGACATTATATATTATATTGTAACATATTATCTGTATCATTGATAAATGATTGAATGATAGTTAGTTAGTTAGTTAGTTAAAATCTTTATTGCACCAAAACATACAGTAACAGAGTATTGGATACATAAAACAGATGTCAAAAGGCGCAACTGCAATCTCTTCCAGGCAACCGAGGTACTTGGAGATGTTTTTCGAAAACAGGTGAGGTGCAAAGTTATAGGGTTATAGGCAAGGGATAAGAAAAATAAAAATGATCTTACAATCAAAGCTTGTACAAAAAATGTAATTTAGAAAAGAAACTTATTTTACAACCAAACAAAACTTCCGAGAGAAAAACATACAACGAACTTGGGCTGTCTGTCAATCCTTTAACAAACTGACTTTGACATTAAGCAGTCACTGTTTAGCAATCTTGGAGATTTTTCGTCGTAGTCTCAAAAGTATAACCTGTTTTTCGTATGAAATACGCGGATACGCGTATGACTGTAATAAAAAGAAAAGTCACCTAAACATAAGTCAGTGTCATTATAATTCTGTCGTATTTAGGGTTCCGTACCCAAAGGGTACAAACGGGACCCTATTACTAAGACTTCGCTGTCTGTCCGTCTGTCCGTCTGTCTGTCACCAGGCTGTATCTCAAGAACCGCGATAGATAGACAGTTGAAATTTTCACAAATTATGTATTTCTGTCGCCGCTATAACAAAAAGTACTACAAACAAAATAAAATAAATATTTAAGGGGGCTCCCATACAACAAACGCGACTTTTTTGCCCTTTTTTGCTCGATATCAATAAACCTGTTGCCATTATTGATTTTGATTGTGTGATATCAATAATGGCAACACATTGTTGCTATTATTGATATCACATTTTGTGAATATTTCACACTTGAAATATTCACAAATACTCAGTTGTATTTTGATTTTAATAATAAATAAAAAATTAAAATAAATAAATATTTAGGGGGGTAGCTCCCATTCAAAAATCTTGCTTTTTATAGATAATGGTACGGAACCCTTCGTGCGCGAGTCCGACTCGCACTTGGCCGGTAAATAACTTTTGACGTTTAGCAAATTCTTGCAGCAGTAAATTCCATGTAAATTTCCATGAGATGGCAAGCGACAAGTTGGATTTTATTATTGTAACCTTTTTAGGGTTCTTTAGCCAAATGGCAAAAACGGAAACCTTATAGATTCGTCAAGTCTGTCTGTCTGTCTGTCCGCCTATATGTCACAGCCACTTTTTCACGAAACTATAAGGGATATACTGTTGAAACTTGGTATGTAGATGTAGATGTATTCTGTGAACCGCATTAAGATTTTCACACAAAAATAGAAAAAAAACCATACATTTTGGGGTTCCTCATACTTAGAACTGAAACTCATAAATTTATTTTTATCAAACCCATACGTGTGGGGTATCTATGGATAGGTCTTCAAAAATGATATTGAGATTTTTACATAATTTTTTTCTAAACTGAATATTTTGCGCGAGAGACACTTCCAAAGTGGAAAAATGTGTATCCCCCCTCCCCGCCCTGTAACTTTTAAAATAAGAGAATGACAACTAAAAAAAAATATATGATGTACATTACTATGCAAACTAACAGCGAAAATTGGTTTAAACGAGATCTAGTGAGTAGTTTTTTTTATTACGTCATAAATAAAAATTAAAATACACCATTAATAAAACATCGATCAAAGTTACAACGAACTATAAGAACTTTTATTTTATGTTACTTGATGCTAGGGAACCCTTCATGGGCGAGTCCGACTCGCACTTGGCCGCTTTTTAGGGTTCCGTAGCCAAATGGCAAAAACGGAACCCTTATAGATTCGTCATGTCTGCCTGTCTGTCTGTCCGTCCGTATGTCACAGCCACTTTTTTCCGAAACTATAAGACCTATACTGTTGAAACTTGGTAAGAAGATGTATATGATTTTTATTACCATAAAAACTACCAGCGAAAATTGGTTTGAACGATATCTAGTAAGTAGTTTTTTTTAATACGTCATAAATCATAAACTGTAATTTACCTTTCATTCAATCAACTCAAATATAAAAATTTAAAAAAAAAACATACTACAAGACTTTTATATTATGTTATTTGCTACTACGGAACCCTTCATGGGCGAGTCCGACTCGCACTAGGCCGCTTTTTTTTTCTTTGCAATCTTGCTTATGAAATAGAAAGCATAGATATCAAGGTCCGTATGGTTATGCGGCTGAAATGAATAGGTACTGCGTTCTAACACGTATATTATATTATAATATAGTATATTTCATCTTTTCAACCAGTACATAACACTGTCCAACATAAAATTGTAAGTATATGTTTAACCGTGTTATGCATCTGGTTTAAAAGTATAAAATAATGTGAAACTGAGATCACTTCGATCAACGTTTATCGAGTTAGAGTCAGGAGAGCGAATATTCCAGTTCAGAGACTAACTAAACAGCTTAGCGAAATGTTTTTTCTTTGCACTACTGTTTAATGCTTTGAAATATACATAAATGGGATTCAAGGATCATCGTCATCATCATATCAGCCACAGGAGGTCCACCGCTGGACAAAGGCCTCCCCTTCTAGACCGCCAATCCGGAGGTTCTGAGTTCGATACCCAGCCAGGGCAAGTTGGAAAATGGCCTTTTTCAAATTGTCCTGTGTCTTGGATGTTTATCTATATAGGTATTTGTTATAAAATATAGTATCGTTGAGTTAGTATCCCATAACACAAGTTTCGAACTTACTTTGGGGCTAGCTCAATCAGTGTAATTTGTCCCTATTTATTTATTTATTATTCTTCTTCTTAACGTGTGTGTTAGTGACTAACACTAGTGTCAGAGTTTTTAAAAGGCCCCTGACATGGTTTTAGGTAACGACCAATGTCAAGACAGTGACCGGGACCGGCGGCTTAACGTGCCCTCCGAAGCACGGATCATCTTACTTATCGGAACAATCAGGTGATCAGCCTACAATGTGCTAACCAAACTTGGACAACAACACAAAGTCGTTGCCCCCGCCGGGAATTGAACCCGCGACCTCCGGGTATGAGCCGAATGCTCTAATCACTACACCACGGAGGCAGTTTAAGCCTCCCCCAAGAATTTCCAAAACGACCAATCGGAAGCGGCCTGCATCCAGCACTCCTGCAACCTTGCGCAGGTCGTCTAACTGTCTAGCAGGTAGGTGTCCTACGCTGCACTTGCCGGTACATGCAAGGATGATGCATTTTAAATGTTTCATGCCGTAAAGTGACTGTACCTTAGAATACGACCACTCCATGTCTTCGACTATGGAATTATTTGTTCACTTTGCGACAATTTTCATCAACTAAAGTATATTATTGTTCACCAGCCAACTGCCATAAATCCTACTTTCTACTAATCCTATCCTATCCTACTAATATAAATGCGAAAGTGAGTTTGATTGTTTGTTACTTCTTCACGCTTCAACTACTGATCCGATTTGGAAAAAAATTGGTATGGATATTGTTTGAAACTCGGGGAAGGACATAGGGTACTGTTTATCCCGAAATTCTAACGGGGAGCGAAGCCCGCGGGTACAGCTAGTATTATAAATGCGAAAGTGAGTTTTTATATTTGTTTGTTTGTTTGTTAACTCTTCACGCTTCAACTACTGAACCGATTTGGATGAAATTTGGTATGGATATAGTTTAAAACTCGGGGAAGGACATAGGGTACGAAGACACGGGGAGCGAAGCCTGCGGGCACAACTAGTACGTTATATTGACAAAACACAAAGCCAGAAATATAAACAAACACTAATATTTATAACCTTGACACGTTTGAACTAGTGTAACACTGAGATCACTTTGATCAAACTTTATCGAGTTCGAGTCCCAAGGGAGAGCCTGAAGAGCGAATATTCCAGTTCAGGGGACTAAAAGCTTAGCAGCGAAATATTTTCTGTGAGCGCGAACATTTCATGCTTTGAAATATAAGTGGAACGAAAGTAGATGCAGGTTGAAAATTTTTTCATCATTTTTCTTTGTCCTATTGAAAATTAAACAAAAGCTTCGGTCTCCAAGTTAGCACTGCTAAATAAACTTACAATCATAAATCATGTGAAATATTTTTATTTGTTACTTTTTAGTACAAGCTTTTATTGTGAAGCCAAGAAATAAGCCTAAACAAAATTTATTATAAAATACCAAATAGAAAGAAATGGAAGAAATCCCTATCTGGGATAAGTCTGCCTATGTACTGTTTTCTACTTCTAACTTGTATTTTTGTGTCTTGTGTTTATGTACAATATAATTTAACAAACGAACAAACAAGCTTTTACCCATGAAATGTGGCCTTTGTGATTAACGGCTCTTAGATATGTCTACCTCGTTAGAGATAAAGACGTTTTTTGTTTACTTTTACACACTTAGCGTTAAATTTTTTGCAGCAAACATGATACAATACGTGATAGGTAGGTAGAAGTACCATATTATTTAAAAATATCTTACAAGATTTTCAAACGTTCTTACAAAATCCGTTTAGCCAATCGGTTATATGTTAGTATGGGAGAACGATTTTTAGGGTTCCGTTAAGGGTAAAATTTTTATAGATTTTCGAGTGATGAAAACAGGTAAGCAAAGCAACAAATTCTGTGGTAGCGACCCTGATTGTTTAACTCACACATTTGACGTGTGCACGGACGGATTGTTTCGTTTGTAGTTGTACTAGGTGCTGCTCCGTTTCTATGAAGTGCTATACCTGTGAATAAAGTTAAATAAATTAAGCGTATTTAGGAAACAGGGAAAAAAGCAACAATCGTGAAATACAGCGAACTCAATCCAAAAAGACATGAAGGTAGTTTATTTATAGAAATCAATAAAACGACAATTTATCAAAGTCCAAATGGCACACAACATATTTTACGAACGGCAAACACATAAGAAAGGTAATTCGTCTCAGCTTGTACGCTCAAACTGCTGAGAGTAGAGATGTAAATCTGGCGTTTTTTTACATTGGAAATGACTTTCGTCCGCTCCAGTTTAGGCTTCGATTTCACGAGCACACTTAGCCATGTCTAAGTAACGCAACCACTTCACGCAGGAAGACCTACATATTTAACATCAGAGTGGTGCTTTTCATCCTGTGGAACCAGAATCAGTTATTTACCTTATAATTATTTTTTTTGGTAACGATAACCAACTTTTCAGGCGCCAGTAACGCAACCACTTCACGCAGGCAGACCAACATATTTAGCATCAGAGAGGTGCTCTTTATTCTATAAAACCAGAGTCAGCCATTTAGCTTATCATTACCAAAGTTGTGACCTCCTAATCTATTACCTTACCTTAATCTCGGATTGTAAAGAATGATATTAAAAAAGCTTAAAAGACGTGTATTTACACGAGTTGATGTAAAATCAAAAACAATAATTTGAGAGGGTAAAAACTAAAAAAAATATGACCGAAATAGTGATTTTTTTTCCGAATTTTTGATTTTGGCACTGGACATTTTAAAAACAGAAAAAGATTAAAAATTTTGAGAAAAATTCTTCTGGACATTTATTTTAGTCAGCTACAATTTGAGGCTAAAACAAAGACAATATGGTTAAGGGTTTGCCCTGTAGCCTAACCTTTTTGGAAAAAGTCAAAAAGTCTTAACGATGATATTCATTTCCAATGTGCTCGATAGTCGTGTGATTTTTTTTAGGAACTTTAGACCCTATTCAGATCGCAAGATATCGTCATTTCGTGTCGGAAGCCAAAATCCGTCTTGGGTCGCCATGTCACCTTAGTGAGAATGAGTAAGTAAGAAGAGAAGCTTTAAAGACTCAGCTGTCTTAAATCAAAAACCAGTAAGGGACTTGGAACAAATTTTACAGGAGAGCATAAAACATGATTTACTTCAGCCTTATTAGACTATGAATATAAAGATAAATATGATTATTAGAGACAGTAGATACTATCTGCTTTTTTTGTATACTAAAGTACCTGGGCGATCGAGCTTTGCTCGGTTACATCTCAAACATTAACTATTTTTTTTAAACTTGTCTAAAAATAATGCAAAATAAAAAAAATAAATAAACTTAAACATAAAAAAAACAAAAGTAAGTCCCCGAGTGGGATTCGAACCCGTAACACTCTTTCTAGCGGTCGCTATCCTTAACCACAGAGCTAAATCAAGGCGGTCGCGGCGCGACGAAATTAGCGACCATATTCTGCGTGGAAAGAAAAACGCATGAAAACTCGAAAACACGCGTTTTCCCAAACATAAAACTAATCTAGATCGATTGTTTACCCCCGAAAACCCCCATATACAAATTATCTGCGAAATCGTTAGAGCCGTTTTCGAGATCACAGAAATTTATAAATAAATATATATATATACATACATACATACAAGAATTGCTCGTTTAAAGGTATAAGATTATGGTTTGGTGCACGTTTTATACTTATATGTACTAATCCCATTAAAATAGGAACTAACACTAACCATGTCCCCTAAAAACCAAACCAAAACACAGTAAATCAGAGTTCTCATTGAGAGCTCGATTGTCTTCATCTTCACCGCTACCGGTTGCTAAGGTCGATCACGCTCCTCTAGAATCCATTGCAATGCCTGAGTTGGAATGTGAGTCGGGTCCCTTCTGTGCATGTAGCCGAATTACACAACAAAGAGCATTTTCGCATGCTGCTATCATTTTTTGTCGCTCAAAACCGTTATTTGTCTAAACCAGAGAGAGCGACGGAACGCATGGCCAATGCTATAGCGTGCTGTCGCTCTCTCTCGCTCTAGCTAAACACGGTTCTGAGCGACAGAAAAGGATAGCAGCATGCGATAGTGCTGTTCCGCGCTGACAGGTGTAGCCTAACACTTACGCCTATGTCCTCTACTCTTTGTAGACTAATTATATTTCTGTAGTCCCACTACTTTGTGACGCGGGGCATTCCATTTTCTGCTACATTACACAAGTCGATCGGTACCTACAGAGGAAGTTGAAAAATGTAATTACATTGTTTTATCTAGCAACACAAAAATCGAATTAGGGTGGGGAAAATATAACTAAATCTAAATCGGAAAATATTATTTATTATGTCCAACAAAATAATGTTACTTTATCACGTCTTTGTACCCTAACGAGGTAGATAGAGCAAAGAGCCTTAAGACCAAAGTATCACCCTTAGCGTGATGAAAGGTGGGCGAGAAGGTGGAAAAGGGAATCAAAATAGTTATACTCGTAAGTTGTTGCTAGCTGCATCGTCTATTGACATGGCTCAAGATAAAATGTTTTTATTGCACCAACTAAGTAGGACAATAATCAAAAGTACAATTAAAATATAGTAGATACAAAAGCGAGCAAAACTAAAGCGATTTATTGCAGCCAACATTTGGACTATATAAATACTAGCTGTACCCGCGGGCTTCGCTCCCCGTGGGAATTTCGGGATAAAGATTACCTTATGTCCTTCCCCGAGTCACAAACTATATCCAAACCAAATCGGTTCAGTAGTTGAAGCGTGAAGAGGTTACCAACAAACAAATATACAAACTCACTTTCGCATTTATAATATTAGTAGGATAGAAGACTATAAAAATGTGGGGAGTTGGCGCAGTTAGAGTAGATAATCCGTTTTAACTTTATTTTATTTTTAGTATTCGTTGTTATAGCGGCTACAGTAATATATAAACCGGTCAAAATTTTAAGTGTCTAGCTTTTACGGTTCGAGAGATCAGCTCTATGATAGATGGATAGACAGCGGAGTCTGTAATAGGGTCCCGTTTGCACCGTTTGGGTACGGAACCCAAAAATATAAGTACAGGTACTTTAAGCGGGGTTATTCCCAGAGTCATCCATTAATACTGTTCTCAAAAAATTAAAATCTCATACATTAGTTCCCAAGTTGCTCCAAGCAATAATTATTATTAAAAAATGTTTATTATTTTGTTCCCAATCTGCTCCATAGGTATTTGAAATGATTTCCAAAGTCATCCACTGATCAATTAGTATTTTATTCCCAAACTGCTCCATCTAAATAATTATTAAATATATCACGAGGCCCAATCAGTCACAATATTACTAAACCATTTTAACTTGTATTGTACATTGTTACAAGTTAAATTATAACGATACTTCTTCTTCTTATATTTAAGAGCTGGGCTCTTGTCGGTGGAGTGCTTTCCATGTCTCTTTTCCTTCCGCTAAGTTCTTAACCTCTTTATATGTTTTCACGTTTAATTTTTCTTTTATTTGGTCTATAAATTTTCTTCTGGGTTTTCCTACTCCTCTCTTTCCTTCTATTTTTATAACGATACTTATAAAGTTCCTTATATAATGATAATAATCGTGCATCTTTGAGGTGGTAAACGTGTTAAGCGTTAATTTCTGTTTATGAACATTTAATTAATATTTTCGTTGTAAATATACTTATCGTGTATTTGTGTTTCAATAGGCAAACATTACAAAAACATCTAAGTAAACAACAACAAGCAACAACTGTTCCCTCTCACGCTATTTAGGGGACACAGAATAACATAAATACAATGAGTATGTTTTTGTTATATCCACCAGCTGTAAACATTATCGAGGCACGGAAGTGCCCCGCCAAGACAAGACAAAGGAAGGGTATAAGACTGCCTACTTTTCCACGACACGTCGTATTTATGCGCCCTGTTAAATTTTAACAATGAACAATGGCAAAGACTCTATGAGTCCAGTGATGCCACCATGTTGCGGAGCGGGACCATAGAACTGCAGCTATTGAGGATTCCTACTGCCTTCCCGGCCCGACTATCAACGCGAGCATGGTTTGAAATACTTGTCGTTTCATTTAGCGCAATGCTAGAAAAAAAGCAAAGCGAAAATAGAGAGATAGTGCCTGAGCGCTCAGTTTGCATGGGTGCGTATTGCTTGATATAATTACATTTTATATATTTACATTTTAATAACGTTCATAAGATATAATGTTAATTTGACATAATCATTAAGGTATATATTTTTAATAGCTATAATATTCATTACATTTTCATTTTAAAAAGCATAAAATCATATAACTACTACGACTTAAATTGTATTAAATACGACTTTAAATGTATACGAAAGGTTTGTTAGGTTAAATAATTATTATTTAAACGATTTTATGGGTTAGAAAAGTATGATTTATGATTTTTATCTTTTTTGATAATTATACCGACCAAAATTATACATTTCGTTGGTATTTATTCAAAATAATATATATATTGTTGTTCTGTCTTATATTACTTACCCAGTTTGCATTCTATGGAAAGAAATTTGTATTATTATTACCTATTCATTGAATGAATATTAACTATTCGCTAGGTGCGGAAATTTCATAAAACTTGTTCCAGCTAATACGTGTTTTTCAGTAAACCTTACGAGTCTGTGAAATAAATGTTTTTCATTTAGAATCTTCACTATATTTGCAAGGTTTAAATGCAAATATTTTCTTTACCTTTACAATTCATGAGTACTATATCAACGGCCGAAGTTCAGGTAAAATTTGTACAAAAAAGCAGATTTTTTGGAGGCTTATACTGAATTTGTTTCTTCAAATTTTAATTTTAAATTTCGATAGAAACCTAGAAATAGCGCAAAAGATTGATGTTAGTTCAAAATTTTCCAAGAAAGATCTGTTTCAACGCCATAATCACGTAAGAGTTTGTATGAAAAGTAAAACGGGTTTGGCGCCCTTATATTTGTTATCAACCTGTAAGGTTTTCCGTGTGGTGACGGAAAGAATACGATTTATTACCCCATCCCTTTCCTCTCCCGTGGGAAAGTCTGTCGGAACTGTTATGTAGTGATAACAGTTAAGATTACTGCAACTGTGGTGTAGTGGTTAGAGCGTTCGGCTCATACCCGGAGGTCGCGGGTTCGATTCCCGACGGGGCAACGACTTTTGTGTTGTTGTCCTAGTTTGGTTAGGACATTGCAGGCTGATCACCTGATTGTCTGATAAGTAAGATGATCCGTGCTTCGGAGGGCACGTTAAGCTGTCGGTCCCGGTCACTGTCTTTGACATTGGTCGTTACAAAAAACCATGTCAGAGGCCTTTAAGGCGGTTTAAAAACTCTGACACTAGTGTTAGTCACTAACACACACGATAAGAAGAAGCTACTGCGCTGATTGAAACTAGGTTACCTTAGGACATAAATAAGGTTATATTTGTTAACAGCCTGTAAGGTTTTTCGTGTGGTGACGGAAAGAATACGATTTATTACCCCATCCCTTTCCTCTCCCGTGGGAGAAGTCTGTCGGAACTGTCATCTAGTGATAACAGTCAAGATTACACATTATTGAACTAGTAAGCAATATCCTTGCGATGTTTACTTACACCGGAAGAATATATCGACGTTCATAGGGGTAACGACAAGGTCAGAAAAGTCTGATTGTAATTAGTTCGTATTTTAGATTAAGATTCGAAATTAATGAAACCATATCTTTTAGTTTACCCAAAAGCTGCAACTGCCTCCGTGGTGTAGTGGTTAGAGCGTTCGGCTGATACCCGGAGGTCGCGGGTTCGATTCCCGGCGGGGGCAACAACTTTGCGTTGTTGTCCTAGTTTGATTAGGACATAACAGGCTGATCACCTGATTGTCTGATAAGTAAGATGATCCGTACTTCAGAGGGCACGTTAATCTGTCGGTCCCGGTCATTGTCTTTGACATTGGTCGTTACCAAAAACCATGTCAGAGGCCTTTAAGGCGGTTTAAAAACTCTGACACTAGTTTTAGTCACTAACACACACGATAAGAAGAAGAAGAAGAAGTTAAGATTACACATTACTGAACTAGTAAGCAATATCCTTGCGATGTTTACTTACACCGGAAGAATATATCGACGTTCATAGGGGTGACGACAAGGTCAGAAAAGTCTGATTGTAATTAGTTCGTATTTTAGATATCCAAAATTAATGAAACCATATCTTTTAGTATACGGAGCATCCAAGTTTCTGATCATCAATGTTCCTTGCGACGTCATCGCTAAGTAAAAATCGAATCTAGCTGTGAGGTCATGCGAAATTTAAATGCGCTGTATCTTTGTCGTTTTTTGTTTCTCAGAGAAAAGAAAAAATACTTAAACGATATTTTTTAATAATCTAACAGATGGGCCAAAAATATTTTTCCATTTATCATGCCTTTACCGCATCCGTAACACCGCACTGACGGTAATACAAAACAATCGCGTTTCTTCCTATTCGCGATTCTACACATTGTTTTTGTGTATGTATTGTTTTACTATTGTGTCTGATATTGCGAGTTAACGAAGGGTTAATTCCATACAACTGCGTTTCAGTTTTAGGACATTAGCTATACCACATATTCCGTAGACCTCCGTGGCGTAATGGTCAACATGCTAGTACGCCACCCAGAGGTCCTGGGTTCGATTCTCAGTCAGGGCAAGTTGGAAAATGGCCTTTTTTAAATTGTTCTGAGTCTTGGATGTTTATCTATATGTATTTGTTATAAAAATATAGTATCGTTGAGTAAGTATCCCATAACACAAGTTCCGAACTTACTTTGGGGCTAACTCAATCAGTGTAATTTGTCCCTATATATTTATTTATTTATTTGATGAGTTAGTATCGAATGGTTGCAAACGTTATTATCTTCTCGTATCTCACAGACGTCAGGGGTGTTATCCTCAAATGCCTGTCCGGTGTTTGCAGGGATGACATCAGGTACGCGCGCCCGTCCCGAGCTGGTACTTGCTTATCTCCCATTCATTCGGGCAAGAAGTATCTAAAATACCTTTATCTCGTACTAACCAAACGAACTCCTTTTCTTCCTACGCTTAAAAACGGTTTCGATGGGCAGCAGCGTCAACCAAGACAAGCCTTAAACACTGCGCTCACCAACCTGCCTGCTAAGCGTAGTGAGTATAAATAAATAAATAAATATATAGGGACAAATTACACTGATTGAGTTAGCTCCAAAGTAAGTTCGAGACTTGTGTTATGGGATACTAACTCAACGATACTATATTTTATAACAAATACATATATAGATAAACATCCAAGACCCAGGACAATTTGAAAAAGGCCATTTTCCAACTTGCCCTGACCGGGAATCGAACCCAGGACCTCTGGGTGGCGGACCAGCATCGTGACCACTACGCCACGGAGGTCATAGTATGGCAACATACTCCCCTATCTGAGGAGGCCTTTGTCCAGCTGTGGGCTTTTTATGGGTGATATGATCTTACAGACGCACAGCCGAAATCGCTTGGCCCTCTTGAAACCTTACTACTGGTTATAACACTCATTTCTATTCTAAGTCATTTACAGTTCAAGCAGTTAAAATCTGGAATGCTTTACCACTAGACATTCGCCAAGTACAGTCATTGAAAAAATTCAAAGATTTAGTGACGTCTCATTACCTTTCTTCTAGCTCTGACTAATATCTCTTTTCTTCTTTTCTTTTCACTGGCTACTTTTTATTTATTTTCCTTAATGTTCGTTTTTACCTATTCTATAGTTTATGTATTTTACGAGTATATTACTTTATTGTTCGTTTATATGTATGTATGTACTCCTATTATTTAAATTGTACACTTGTATACTTCTACACTGTAATACTCTAACTGCGCCAACTCCCCCACATCTTTAATAGTCTTCTTTACCCAAAGGTTGGCTGGAAGAAATCACTTTAGTGATAAGTCCGCCTTTGTACCTACTATATTTAAAATGTACTTTTGATTATTGTAATACTTAGTTGGTGCAATAAAGAAATTTTATCTTATCTTATCTTACTATTATATCATTTATTTCAAGTTACGTCCACCATAAGACCGCATTCTCATTGTCAAATGTGTAACAAAATTAACATCCATTAATAACCTCCCATGCTGGTCTGGGAGAAACGAAAAAACTTAGAATGTACCAGCTGCTTCTCTTCCCGCGCAGATCGTAAAAGCCGATCGAGAGAATGGGCAAAAATGCGAATCATGTTAACAGGCGATGCGGCTAGCAACCCATCACTGTATTGATTGCTTTTCCATCTTCTCGCCCACCATGACGCTAAAAGTGGCTTTTGGGTCTTGCGGCCCTGGGCTCTGCATAGAGCCGCAAGACCCAAAATGCTCTGTCTGCCCCATTAGGGATAAAGACGTGATAGTATGTATGTATGTATGTATTAATAACCTCCTGAGATACGAGTTGCTGGAAATAGCTGCTTCGTAGTCGGGCAATTTAAGTTTTCAAAACTATCGAGAAGTTGCCGCTAGTTAAACGTTAGTTAAACGCTGGCGTACAGCCCTAGAGGTTACTTCTTAGTCTGTGTGGTGCAAGTCACAGACGAGTAGTTCAATCTCTCCAAGAATTCTTGCCGCTTCTTCACAGAAGGCAGTTAATTTAGCTGTTCACGTCAACAATTGACAACATTTTATTTTTAAAAAGGTATGAAAATTCGAAATCCATTCGAGTATTGGCTATTCTGTTAATGTTAAATATTTTTTCAGATTCTTTTTGCGTTATGTTCTTAGAGATAAATGAAAAAATCTGAGCCTCACGGCCGAGGGCGTAGCGAACAAATAAATTTCAAAATTCGAAAGCCTCGCGGAATGAAGCCGGCTGGACCCGAATTTTTAAATTAATCAAAGTTAATCCCATTTTACGGTAGGTACGTAAGATTTTGTTATTTAATGTTTAGATAAAAATACAAAGATTATATCTACTTTTTAAATAACTTTGTTTAAATTGATCGAATACGATTACGGCTACAGACGTCAGTAAATTTTTTTTATTTTATTTACAGTATGGCATAGATGTTAACTCGTTACATTCTAATTCTTGTACTTTTATGCTCCTTTAGATTGGAGAGATCTCAAACAGTTTATTTTAAGGGGAAATAAACGTATTTCCTAATTTATTTAAGTTTTTTTTTTACAAAACAAAGTGACGATTAACAACACATATTATAAATATCCTATGATAATAAAGATATATTTGAATTTGACGCTACTAACATTCCATATCACGGTAACTTCTTGACTGATATAACTTTTGAATAACATAAACCGGTCAAGTGCGAGTCGGACTTGTACGTGAAGGGTACGTACCACCGTACAATATTTTTAAGTACCAATATTAAAGATCGAGTTAAAAACGCTAAAAAACCACTATTCTTCTACGGCAATGCCCCTTAATTTTTAACTTTATCTTATTTTTAGTACTTGTTTTTTATGAGGCCACAGTAATACATAATCGGTGAAATTCTGTTTCAAGTGTCTAGCTAGCTATTACGGTTCAAGATATAGTGCCTTGTGGTAGAGGTGAGGACAGAAAAGTTGGACAGAACCGTTATTAGGACTCTGTTTACAGGGAAAAACATGATACCCATAGGCTTAACTTTGATAATAAAAAATTTAAGAGGCGTCAAGGGATACCCGGATGGATCGAAGTTCCTTTCGATTAATTAGGCGAGAGAGAGACAGAAAAAGAAAAACGCGCACGCCGCACAGCTTACAACTATAGCAAAATGTGTCGTTACAACTTTTAGTCTTAATTTTTTCCGTCCAGCCACCTTTCGCAACGCGCGATAAGGAACTTCGTTTCAATACGACGTATGTTAATAACTTCGATTTGATGCATAAATTTCTTTCATGGTTGATTGTTTACAACACGTCACACCTAAACAATACCCGCTATCACTCGTGATTACACCACAACATAAGGCAAGTGATGCTTTTAACGCTAATTTCAGCAATTTTGGTTGGCTCAAGTCGGTTCCACGTTTCGATACGTGGATAGTACTACCGCTTGCCTTTTATACTCGAACGGGTAATTTTGCAGCCGAACAACTCACAATTAGCTGTGATATAGAAGTTAAATGAATTTACGCTTGTTGGAGTGAGAAATATTACAATTTCGCTTTTGCAATTTACCGTTTCAGTTCATAAATTTAGATTAATTACTTTTCCTTCGAATGTACGAGGGCCATTAGGGTTTTCATTTATTCTCAAAGGTTCATTTGACAGTTGATATATCAGTTATCTCTATATAACCTACCTGATGAAACATAAATTTTTTTTATAATCTACTTACTACAATCTCCATTCCAAATTAAAAATCGTGCATATGACCAAATACTACTGTAAAATTACCATTTCTAAGTATCTCCAGTCTCTGGACTATGATAATACCGAACGCTTACTCCTTCCATGTATCTAATACGGTAACCACGGATATCCTCAATTTTTCTGTTCTTTTTCGCTGCTGTTATTTTAAGTACCTAAGTTTAAGTTTTTTTCGCTGTGCTATGATTATTTATAATTTATAATTTACGTATATTTGTATATCACTCATCGCAAATATGGGGGAATCCTTATGCGATGTGTGTGTTATTGGTGCCTGGCTGCCACAGTGGGAGAGCTCTGTAACACAGGTTTCTACCTTCAACAGGCTCCAGCTTCCTCCAATCTGCATGTAGCCACCTCAAAATAGTATTTTCTTTTCTTTCTTTCTTTTTTTTTTGTAAGATTGTATGGAGGAAATAAACTACTTTTTACTTTTTTTTTTACTTTTACTTGCTGACCCGAAAAACTTTGTTCTGCCCGTTCCTTTGCGCTTAGCAACATTCAAATTATATTTTTTTCTCTCTTTATTGAAACCTTCCGACTAAGAAAACAGCCAAATCGGTTCAGCCGCCCTCGAGTTTTGCGGTTAGCAACATTTATTTTTATTTATATAGATAGCTAGATAGATTAAGATCATTCTTCTATGGCGTTCTGGAAGAAAAAATAAAAGAGATAGCAATCATTACATATAGGTATATTAATAAAATTATAGTAAATATGGTTTTCGGTTAGAATGTGTCTTGTTGTCCAAAATTAGCTTTTTTCGGCATCACTTGTAGGTTGACTGGTAGAAAAGGCCCTGGGCCTTAAGTCCGCCTGTTACAATTTTTGTAATACTTAATAAATAAATTAAAGTGACATGTGGCAAGTCTTGTAGAACAAGTATCAGCCGTTACTAGCCCGTAGCTAGGCCTATATTCCGTCACACGAAAAATCGGATTTTTCAAAACATTTCTGCACTGTTTTGGCTCTAAGCAAAAAATACGTCCTTTCACTGAAAAATAATTGTATCTAATATACTTAATTCTATCATAAAATGGAATCGTCAATTGATATACAAATTTCTCTAACTCCAGAAGCAATGCTCTGTCTGCCCCGTTAGGATAAAGACGTGATAGTTCATCGTCATCATCATCAGGTCTTTTTATCTCCACTGCAGGAGCACGACCCTTTCTGTAATACCAAAGCCATACTTGGCCAGAGAAGGCAGAGAGTGTAAGCCAAAGGGCTTACACTCTCCTCGCTGGCCAGACGGGTTGGAGATGTTTATAAACTTTGTTTAGCTTGTATTCCTAAGTCGCCTTCTACAACATCCACGAGAGGACTTGGAGTGGCTCTTTTCTACTCTGACAAAAACCATACGGCTTATTAGTTAAATGCTTTTAATAGGCATGACGAATGGAAAAATATTTTTGGTCCATCGGTTAGATTATTAAAAAATATTGTACTCGTATTTTTTTTTCTCTGAGAAACTAAAAATGACAAAGATACAGCCCATTGAAATTTCGCATTACGTCACACTTAAGCACGATTTTTACTTAAGTGTGACGTCGCAAGCCCCACTCCGGAACTTTGACGCTCCGTATCTTTGTGAATTTTTACTTTTTTGGTAAAGTGAAAAACATGGGTCCATTATTTTTGAAAAATCTAAAAGACGGACTAATTACAATCATACTTTTCGGACCCTGTCGTCACCCCTATTGAAGACATGCTGCTGACTGTACCTTTATATCTATGATCTCAACGACCACCTATATGACCCCAAAGGATATTCAAGCGCAATATCCTGAGGTAAATTGGCTAACGTCGTTAATATTACACTATTAACATAACCGATAATACTTAAACCCCAGCTAGGGATCATAATATGACGGGTACAAAAGTTTCTTATTTCGTACTATTACATTTTAACTTCTTTATTCTTCTTTATACTTCATTTGGTTAGGTATTTAAATAAATAAAAACAATCTTGATATATCTTTTTATTGAAATATACACTTTATTAATCAATACCTTTGCAAATTACAAAGTAATTGTTTAATTTATAACATAATTACTTTGTTATTAGCAAAATTATTGATTTATAAAGTGTATATTTCAATAAAAAGACATATCAAGATTGTTTGCATTTATTTAAATAGGTACCTAACCAAATGGAGTAAAGATCTGTGTAAGATTTACAAAAGTAGAAATTAAGACTGAACCATTAAATATATCATCATCTCATCATCTTCAGGTCCTTTTTTTGTCTCCACTGCAGGAGCAGGACCCACTCTGTACTAACAGAGCAGCCAGAGGATTTGGCCTACACTCTCGACGACAGCCAGACAGATTGTAGAGGTCGCGCTGTTGTTTTAAGCTTTGTTTAGCTTGTATTTCCTCAGTCGCCTTCTACGACATCACGGGAGGACTTGGCGTGGTCCTATTCTACTCTGCCGGAAACCACACGGCCTATCTCTAACTTATAAACTGTAACTCTTTATTTTAGGACAAAAAAAACTATTTCAGCAATAAGTACGAGTAAATAAGTAGGCATCTATTAAAAACTAGCTACGCCCCGCGGAGTTACTTGCGGAAAAAGTACCTATTATGTTAATCCAGAGTATCAGCTTTCTGCATACTAAGTTTTATCAAAATTGATTAAGCCGTTTGCGCGTGAAAAAGTGATATACATACACACACATTCACAAATTTTCGTCTTTACAATATTACCTTATGTGACCTTAGGAAATTAATTTCTGTTTGTAATACTCATTACATACAAAATAATAACTCAATGCTAAATATAAAATTAAAATAAAAATAAAAAAATATTTATCAGGCATACACCCATTTTGTTAGTATTACAGAACTTATGAATTATGTTAGTACTAATATTTTATTAATTTAATTTAAATATTTTCTTGACCCCCTGTGCGTCCCCGGGACATTCGCATGAGCACTTACTCAGTGCCGCACAATTGGGCAATCAAATTTACTACCTATTACCTTCAGGATAGTGTTGGCACTTCCGCGCACTATATGCATCATTGATGCGATCCACTTACGTAGAATGGCATGAAAGCCATCGACATGCGCCTGCGGAAGCCCCAAATTCACCCTGAAGGCATCATTATATTGTACTCGGAGAGCATTGTAGGCTCGCTGCGTGTAACTAACCCACAGATTGCAGGTGTACATAGACTGGCAGAAGGATTTAAACAAAGTTATTTTAACTTCTGTACCGGATCGAGCGAATCTGCAGGCCAACATATTGCAGCGAACCAGTCATTGCACTCCTTTCCCTTCCTCCTCCTTCTCACCTTATCACTGTCGTCCTTCAGGTTCTCGGTTACCACATGATCCAAATACCTGAAAGACGACACTCTCGAAATAGGCTTCCCATATAATGTAACAGCCGGCACATTGACTATCTTGCGACCCTTTGACTGGAAAATCATGAAATCAGTTTTCTTGACATTGAAAATAAGGCCATGAGTCTCAGCAAACCTCTCACAGACGACTAACTACCTTTTGAGTGCCACGATTGATGGACTCAGCAACACAGTGTCATCCGCATAGGTAATACTATTGGGTACTTTCCTAAATCGAAAATAATTTTTTTGTACCAATAAAAAAATAAAGCGTCGCAAAATGATGTCACTTGTCTTTGAACATATCAATTTTAACGTAATTTTAAATTTATTATTGTAGAAAAACTGATAATAAGAGCGCTATTTGACTCCAAAAATCTATGACGTCATCTGCCTGTATTTCATACAAAATCCCAAAGAAACTGTTTGTTTTGACGTTTAGAAAAAAGTTGCTGATTTGACTTGTTGGAAAATAGCGTATTGACACATTGGCCATCAATTGAGCATCCAACACGTGTGTTGCCCAGTTCAACAATCAGCTGATTTATGTACGGATTGAAGAAAGACTATGACATGACTATGATATAACATCCTGATCTAATTAAACCCTTAAAATAAAACCATCCAAATTTAAATATGCTACGCGAACGAATATAAAACTACTGCCAAGTTCCAAGGCAACTTTAATTGTGAAACACTAACCATATTCTCCATTAAAACCACTCAATGTAGAAGTTTCTTTATTAATTAATTCATCGGTCAAGTTCTATCATTTCCTAGACGAAGTCGACTTCCGATTTCGAAGCGTCCATTAAAGCTTTCGAATGAAAATTAACTTATCTGTTTCATATTCTCATTGAATTTTGATGACCTCCGTGGCGTAATGAACTAGTTCGCCAATCCGGAGGTCCTGGGTTCGATCCCCAGTCAAAACAAATTGGAAAATAGCCTTTTTCAAATTGTCCTGGGTCTTGGGTGTTCATTATGAATTTATTATAAAATATAGTATTGTTGAGTAAGTGTCCCATATGCAATACAAGTTTAAACTTAGTCAGTGAAATTTGCCGCTAAATATTTTTTTTGATAATCTCTATATTCATAAAAAAGTTTACTAAACCTATTTTAGTAAAAATAAGTTTTTTCTTGTTCTTGCAAAGTCAAATATTGAAAAGAGTAAAGACAAAACATATTATAACTCGTATAAAATATGTAGGTTTAGCAAAAGTTTATATTTTTTTATGAATAATGAATAACTACATAATAATAGTTTAACATTAATTTTTGACCGACCTAAGCGGTCTTGAGCACTCGTCATTTTGACAGCTTACGAATATCAATAAAACCAATCATGAGAAATCAGTTCCATTTCACGCTGCTTTTTGATTTAGGACGAAATTTTTAGAAAACTGTTTTGATATTTCGGCGTAAAATAATATTGTTTTACGACGGTTTCGATAATACGACCTAATGGTTTTTTACGCGAGCGAGGATAAACTACATGCTTTGTGTTTCGGTGAGACCATTAATGAAAAATTAAAAAAGCATCCAAACTAGGCTGAAAAAAAGTAACTAAATCGTAAGCTACAATTAAAAAGTTTATACAAATAATGAGGGTTACAAAAAGTACTATTCTGTTTTTCTATTTTTCGTTCTTTCTCTGTTCTCTATTTCTCGGTTGCCTGGAAGAGATTGCAGTAGCGATAAGGCCGCCTTTAGCCATCTGTTTTATGTATCTATTAGTCTGTTTCTTTTTGTTTTCGTGCAATAAAGATTTTAACTAAATAACTAACTAACTGTTCGAGCCGCACGTCTATGGAACTCACTACCACTATAGCCAGCCTCAAATCCCAAGTAAAATCTTATTTTCTATCCATAAGAAAGGTAATTTAAATAAATATCCTTTGCATCGCAATCTAATCAAATTATCACTAAGCTTATTCATCTTGTACTGCGATTTCTTTTTAAATTGTATGTGTTAAGTAAGATGTATAATATTATGTATCTTTATTACACTACCTACCTATTTTCTCATCACTTTTTTATATAAAGCAAGATTACCTGAACGAAATTGCTTAGCGATAGCGCCTTTTGCGCATTTACTAGTTTTGAAGATAATTATGTCCTGTATTTATTTATTTTGTGCAATAAGGGGTATTGTATTGTATTGTATTTTGTTTATTTTAAAATTTAGTTCTGATACCAACTAAGGTCGATCAAATATTAATATTTGGGTCAAAAGTATAATGTGGTATTTTTAGCAAGGGGCGGTTTAAATTACCAACTTGTTTTTACAAAGACTATGGAAATCTCAAACACTGAATAAAATAAATAAGGTTAAACTGTATTCTGGTGCAAAGGTTAGAGCAGGGATATGATACCTAAACGAAATAGGTAATTAAACATGTTCATTTGTTGCTCTTGAAGAGACTCAGAGAGTTTAAAACTCCTTTTTCAAAAGGTTATTAATTTTTTCGGGCTTGGATAGTAGACCGACTTTTGAATATCACGTTTTTGTTATATACATCTTGGATTAATAAGTACCAATAAAAAAAAACTAAATTAAATTAAACTAAGCTATAAAATAAACTTATAATAAATTATGCTAAATTAAAAATTTTGTCCATGTGGCATGGTTGCAAGAACGCTGGCTGCGTTTCCTCGCTGGATAGCAATGTTGATCCGTCGAGCGAAAAAGCAGCCAGCCCTCTTGTCACCTGCAGCGGCTTTCAGTCGCGGGGAGATCTCCTTAAAAAGTCTCCTAAGAAAAATAACAATAACAAGAGGGTCGTAAAAGTGTATGGCCTAGGCCTATTACGTTGTTCAGTTCAGTAATAACCAGGTTGAACTAAACTAAAACAAAAATCTACAGAAAACCCACAATAGGGCAACACCGCTGCACTCCAGTCAATTTGTCTTCGACCAAGAAGGATGTAACTCCTGTTCGAAACGTTAGATAAACTAACTAAGTAAAAAAGGTTCGTGCGAAGCCCCGTTTATATATAACAACGTGAAAGGAACATACCCGTAAAAAATCTAACTAAAGGCTATACTAGATCACTTAACCATAATGACAATAAAACAACAATCTAAAAAATTGCCATTTAAATAATGAACGAGCTTGGCACCGTACAGTATTTGATAAGTCAGGTCTTTTATGTGTTTACTGCAGGAGCACAACCCTCTCTGTACTACCAGAGCCATACTTAGCTAGAGTATAGGTACAGAGGACTTGGCCTACACTCTCCACGCTGGCCAGACGGGTTGGAGAGGTCTCATTGATGTTTATAAGCTTTGTTCAGCTTGTATTTCCTAAGTCGCTCTCTACGACATCCACGGGAAGACCTGGAGTGGTCCCACTCTATTTTGCCGAAAACCACACGGCTTTTGAGTATAAAATAAATTTCGCCTCATAAGTATAAAATTGTCAGTTCGCAACCTACGGCCAACAAGCGCGCCACGCGGCTCATATATAATTTTCTATCAAGTTATTTTATAGTTAATTATCAAGATATATACACACATACATACATAATATCACGCCTGTTTCCCGCAGGGGTAGGCAGAGACTATGGACCTCCACTTGCTACTTTATCAAGATATATCTCAGTGTTTATCAGTTTATCAGTGACTTTCATTTGATCATAACTCTTATTTCGGTTCAAACCCGAACAAATACAGTGTTGGGAGTGTCGATTTTTTTTTGTTGACTAGTATTTTATTGTCGTAATAATTTGGTGATCTTGTATAGCTCGTGGTTCGATTTATTATGAGTATGTCGTTTTTACGCTGTATAAGCTGTGGAGATCAAATTATACCGGTATTTTATAAAACCGGTTTCTATCCCTGGATCTAAGAAATTCAATCTAAAACGCTTTGTGTTCCACAGAGCGAACTAATTGAATCTTTAATAAATTGTAATATTTTCGACCAAAATAATAGGGATTGTTCAAGCAAACTCTAATTTCACGAGTTTCTTTTTATAGAATTGAACAAACGAACAAGATTCTCAGAATCTACTTTGATAATCCGATGTCTGTTTGTTTGTATGTTGACCTTTCGTTTAGACTTCAAACATCCTACTCAACAATATAACAGACCTTACTTAATTAGAATTTTATGTTTGTCTAGTTTTTTCACATTAACTTCATCAACTACTTTTTTTTATTCAACGGAACCAAATTATTAAAAAAAAACAGGCCAAGTGCGAGTTGAAATCGCGTGGAGTGGGTTCGGTACAGTGCCAAAGTCAATCACATTTGAAATCCTCACACTAGTGCACTATTTTCGTTAAGTGAACGTATTATTTGAGTTTAACACTTTATTCTTATAGGTTTTCTTGTAATCTACAAGTGATAACAATATATCGTGTTTTCTACAACTTATATATATTGTGTTTTTCTTTTTAATATTAGGCTCAGTAGTTTCGGAGATCAGGAAGGAAAAAGGTAAATTTACGTCTTCATTCATTAATAAAATCAAAACTATTTATTTTACAATAATAACAAAAATATATTTGAGTTCCTTTTACGAGTACATCATATATGACACAGAAAGGTCAGCAAAACCTATTTTTGTTTCCTAATTTGTCCCCCGAAAATGAATTATTAAAAAAAAACGACGGGTTGCACTCTGGGAGTGCCGGCAGAAGTGAAAACTTGAATATTAACGTTGTGCATTTTTGATATACGAAACAGCAGGCGCAGGCATACATTTTCGCCGCGCCGTAGAAAGAGAGGGGGATACTCCCTCCCCTACGCCGCGCCAGCTGTCTACTCTCCATCCGTCTTACGAATTTTCGATCAGGTCACGTGTCCTGACGCGAGTTTAACATTTTTTACCCATTCCAAAAAAAGTGCACAAAGCCGCTAAAGAAGTTTTCACTTAAAAAAAAAAGTAATCAAGGCTCGCGAGGTCTACTGTTCTCCCAGAACTACTAGTTTATTTTGCACATCTGTGTTTAATCCTACAAAATTTAACCTTATTCAAACAATAAATAGGTGTTATAATATTATTTTATGAGTAAAATGCATTATTCTGAAAATAATGTTTAAACGACATTATCTTTCGTCGAACATCGAACCGTTATTTTAGGCCCGTCTAAACAACCCGGAAAGCTATCAAAATGTTGTGAATCAACGAAGGATGTTTGTTACAAAAGGACGGCGCTCCTTCGAAAACATTAGTTCTTTATACTTTTTTGTCTGAAATTATTTAAAACTATTCGGATTTAAGGAAATAAGAAGGATAAAAAAAAATAGTTAACTACTAATTAAGTCTAAAAAATCTTGCCCATGTGGCATAGTGCCAAGAACGCTGGCCGCATTTCCGCGTTGGATCGCAATACTGATTCGTTGTGCGAAAAAACAGCCAGCCCTCTTGTCACCAGCGGCGCAGATCAATCTTGGAGAGATCTCTTTAAGGAGACCCCTAGCATTTGTTTTTTTTCATTCGTATTTGTTTAATTTATTATTTTGTGTCCGTTCAGTTAAGAGTACCTGTTACCATGAGCTTGTTACCATAGACATTTTCATACAAACGTAGTCTAGTTGTTAACCGGCGAATAAGAAGATATAACAATTACTCAAAAGAAGAGAATAAAAGTTCGTAGGTACTTACAACGTAAGGTTTATTTTAGGTTTTGTTTAGTTTCGTCCGAGGTTCTATTCAGAGACTATAAATACTATTCCGTAAACTACTTAACTAGGAATAGCAACCCACTATCGAACTAGGAATGAAACGGTATCTCATGGTACATTTAATACATAATAAACAAATTTTTATATTCAAAGTCATTAAATGAAATCTATCCTATGTGCTTTTCCGGGTCTTAAACTATATCCTTACCAAATTTCATCTAAATATGTTCAGTTGTTGAAATTTGAAGAGGCAATATGATATTATACTTAAGTTCTAATTCATATATTACTTTACTTATATATAAAGCTGTAGAGTTTGTTTGTTTGTTTGAACGCGCTAATTTCAGGAACCATTGGTCCGATTTGAAAAATTCTTCCGGTATTAGATAGGTCGGTTATCTAGGAAGGCTATAGGCTATATTGCATCACGCCCGCGACTTCACTCGTGTGCTTAACGCGGGCGAAGCCGCGCGCTGCCTCTAGTTCTGACATAAAAATTTATACGCTCAATCCACGTGTCTTATTTAAATATTAGTTTAATTGTGAGTTGACGTCTGAAGAGAAAATACTGCAGTGCAGTTTATTGCCGCTTCTTCTGCACTTGCGCTTTGGAAGCGGACCTAAACCTGGCTGAAAGTAAAAGTTGTCGTCAACAAGTTTAGTAGTAATAAAATATTCAAAGGAATCATTTTGATTTTGACATTGAGTAGCAGCTAGCGATGTAAACGTCAACAAGTTTAGTAGTAATAAAATATCCCAAGGAATCATTTTGATTTTGACATTGAGTAGCAGCTAGCGATGTAAACGTCAACAAGTTTAGTAGTAATAAAATATCCCAAGGAATCATTTTGATTTTGACATTGAGTAGCAGCTAGCGATGTAAACGTCAACAAGTTTAGTAGTAATAAAATATCCCAAGGAATCATTTTGATTTTGACATTGAGTAGCAGCTAGCGATGTAAACGTCAACAAGTTTAGTAGTAATAAAATATCCCAAGGAATCATTTTGATTTTGACTTTGAGTAGCAGCTAGCGATGTAAGGGTTCAAAGTTCGTGGCAGATTACTATGAGAAGTAAAAAAATGAGAAATATGTTGTTTTTAACCGACTTCCCAAAAGGAGGATATTATCAATTCAATGCGATCTTTTTCTATGTATGTTCACCGATTACATATTAGACGCCTAGACCGATTTGGAAAATTCCTTTTTGTTTGAAAGATCATACTTGTCAGGTGGTCCAATAGAATTTTATGAAAATCTGTCGAGTAGTTTGGAGATGAAATAAGTTCTTAATTTTTTTTAAATTTGTTGAACTATTAATCATTCAAGGTTATTTCGGTCTATTGTTGTGATCTCTCTCTTCAACAGACTGATTGGTCTTATTCTGAAACTGACAACCACAGAGCAATTCACAAAAAACATAGTGCCGTAGACAAATTTTCAAACAAAAAGAGTGAAAAACGTCTCACATATCTTTCACCTCTATCGCATGTCTTTTTCGCAGACGTGAAAAATAGAGAACCCTATTTAGGAATGCGAAGGCCGTAACGGATGGCCCACAATTTTATGGGTGACATACCTCATACATAACGTGAACTCCTGACTCTTTTAGTGCCTTTGATCCGTCGATATCATCTAAATCCATGCTGGTCTGGGAGGAATAAAAAAAAAACTTAGAATGTACCAGCTGCTTTTCTTCCCAAGCAGATCGTAAAAGCCGATCGAGGGAATGGGCAAAAATGCAAATCATTTTAACAGGCGATGCGGCTAGCAACCCATCACTGTATTGATTGCTTTTTCATCTTCTCGCCCACCATGACGCTAAAAGTGGCTTTTGGGTCTTGCGGCCCTGGGCTCTGCATAGAACCGCAAGACCCAAAATGCTCTGTCTGCCCCATTAGGGATAAAGACGTGATAGTATGTATGTATATAATCTAAAGATTCTTTGATTCTTCCAATGAGCTATTTTGTACTGAAGTACTAGAGAAGGTTTACAAACTATTTTGTCTTATCTTATTCATGACTGCCTCCGTGGTCTAATGGTCAAGGCATTCGCTTTGTGATCCGGTCGGAGTTCAAAACCCAATGGGACACATACTTTGTAAAAAGTAGATTTCAGTCTGGTTTGGATATTGCAGGCTTGTGAATCATCTGATTAGCCGAAAAGAAAGATGATTCTAGTTTCGGAAGGCATGTATCTGTAACTGTGTGGTCCCAACGCTATCCAGCGTTTGCTCAAACCTATCCAAGAATTGGTTCTGATTTACCCTTTGGGTTATGGAGGTCAGCCGGCAGTCGCTCTGTGTAAAAACCAGTAACCTCGTCAAATTACCTAGTTCAGGTAGCGGACCCCGGGCTCTGAAGCATTACCGCTGAGGGTGCAATTGGGAATACGCTCGGCTGATAATGTTGTCTTATTCATCACGTTAAAAACAAGCTTTGGGTCTTGCAGCCTCTATCTGCTTAGCGCCGCAAGACCCAACATTTTCTGTCTGCCCCATTAGGGATAAAGACATGATAGTGTATGTACGTGTGTACTTATCGTAAGATAAGACAAGCACCAACTAAGTATGACAATAATAAAAAGTACATTTAAAATACAAAGGCGGGCTTATCATCACTAAAGCAATTTCTTTCAGCAAACCTTTGGATATAAGTATTAAGTATACAATTAAATAATAGGAGTACATAATTATAACACATAAACAAACAATTACATACATACTATCACGTCTTTATCCCTAATGGGGCAGACAGAGCATTTTGGGTCTTGCGGTTCTATGCAGAGCCCAGGGCCGCAAGACCCAAAAGCCACTTTTAGCGTCATGGTGGGCGAGAAGATGGAAAAGCAATCAATACAGTGATGAGTTGCTAGCCGCATCACCTGTTAACATGAATTGCATTTTTGCCCATTCCCTCGATCGGCTTTTACGATCTGCGTGGGAAGAGAAACAGCTGGTACATTCTAAGTTTTTTTTTATTTCTCCCAGACCAGCATGGGGGAGAACAAACAATTAAGTAATATAAAATACAGAAACTATAAATTAGTACGAACATTAACAAAGGTAAATAGAAAGTAGACAGTGAAAAGAAAAGAAGAAAAGAGTTTGTATAGTTGAATTTGTATAGTTAGAGCTAGAGGAAGGATAGTGAGACGTCACTAAATCTTTGAATATTTTTTTAATCGTTGCTCTTTACGAATGTCCAGTGATAAAGCATTCCAAAGGTTTACTGCCTGAATTAAAAAAAATCTACGTCTATGGTTACAATATATGAGAATGAGTAATACGAAAAGGAATTGAAAGTTTAAAGACGACTGTGCTACACACACTACGATTCGCGTTCTGTAAACGTTTTCTTAAATACTATTTCCTTCTTTCCAGGTGTCACCAGTCTCCGAGACGTCAAGCTCTTAGTTGATCCGTCCGTGGTCATCAAAAACGGCACAGCTTCCCTGATATGTTCTAGGGACATGCAGGGGGCGCCCCTATACTCCGTCAAGTGGTACCGGGGTAACCATGAGTTCTACAGGTACACGCCCCTGGAAACTCCAACGACCAGGGTCTTTGGACTGCCTGGGATCTATGTTGACGTAAGTATAATTAATTATTGTAAGTACTTGGCCGACCGAGCTTTGCTCGGTTATATCTCAAACATTAACTACATTTTTTAAACTTGTCTAAAAAAAATTAAAAAAAAACAAAAGTAAGTCATTGAGCAAGATTCCAACCCGTTACACTCGTTTCTTGCCGACCGCGTCTTAACCCGCTGGACAAGACGGACAGTGGCCAGCAAGACGAAATTAGCGACCATATTCTGCTTGGAAAGAAAAATGCATGAAAACTCGAAAACACGCGTTTTCCAAAACATAAGACTAATCTAGATCAATTGTTTACCTCTGGAAACCTCCATATACCAAATTTCAGCGAAATCGTTAGAGCCGTTTCCGAAATCACAGAAATAAATTTAAATACATACATATAAAAAAAATCTTCTAAAGATTTCTTATTCTCGGCATCACCAGTGGGTTGACTGATAGATAAAGCCTATGGCTTTAAGTCCGCCTATTACATTTGCAATAAAGTTTAATAAATAAATATAAATATACAAGAATTGCTCGTTTAAAAGTATAAGATTTAATTTTTTCTCTTCCTTTATTATTCGTATAAACAATTTTCACACAGGCCTACTGGAAGAGATCTCTTTTTTAGATAAGTAGTGCCTTTGTACAACTAAAGTTTTATGAATTATTTGTATTTTTTTATTTTTTCTTTGGCCGTGTGGTTTCCAGCTAAGTAGAATAGGACCACTCCAAGTCTTCCCGTAGATGTCGCAGAAGGTGACTTAGAAAATACAAGCTAAACAAAGCTTATAAACATCATGAGACCTCTCCAACACGTCTGGCCAGCGTGAAGAGTGTAGGCCAAATCCTCTGGCTGCCCTGACCAAATATGGGTCTGGTAGTACAGAGAGGGTCATGCAACTGTATTGAAGACTAAAAAGTCCTGATGATGATGATGAAAACCCCATTTAGACACTAGTTTATTCAAACTATATTGCTTATAATAAGTGCACAAATGTCGACCTTAACGCTATTGTGGTTGCGTTGCATCTGGAAGCACGGAACATCACTTCTCTATGCTATTTAGCTACTATCCGTTCTGAGCGATAAAAAAGGAGAGTAGGTGAGCGTTTCGTCCCATTAATTTTTCGTCCCACTGGGACGAAAAGCTACTTTCAAAAAGTTCAAAGTATGTGATGTGCGATTTGTCCCAATATTTTTATTATTATATTTTTAATTTATTTTGTACAGACAGCAACACAAGCTTAATCAAAATAAAAATAAAAGACAAAATATTGACAACACCTAGTAAGGATAATATATTAATAATATTTTATTCGTTCGGATTTTTTGCTGACATTACTTAAAAAATCAATGGGACGAATCGCATACAGAATCCTAAACACTTTTTTGTGTGTGTTTTGTCCTATTGCGATTGGGGCGAAAATTTAATGGGACGAAACGCTCACCTACTCAAAAGGGATAGCAGTACTCAAAAGTGCTGTTCCATGCTTTCAGATATAGCCCAACTTTAAACGGCTTCACACATGGCAGCTATAAAGTAAAGATGTACATTATAGCATTATTGGTACATCTCGTTACATCTTTCCATAGAAATCGTCACAAGACCGCACACTACAGTTATTTGTATGTGATGCAGTTTTTGTGAATAAACTATCTATCTATCTATCTATCTATCTACAGTTATTGTATTTTTACATCCTCACGATTTTTATCGAAAGATGTATTGAGAGGTATCGTGCTATAATGTACATCTTTACATTATAGCTGCTGTGCGTAAAGACCTTTACAGTTTTCTCTGCCAGTCAACCATTAGACCAGACAGAGAAATAAATTCAGCTGGTAATAAAAAATTTTTTTTTCGTTTTTCAATATACATTTATTAAGAAAAGTTGTTCATATGATGGACTGAATCACCTCTTCAAAATTGTACATATGTCAATATGTGCACAGATAAGAAAATCCAAACAAGATAAATAAGGATAACACGAAATTATATTTTAAGAGATAATAAAAAATATAAATCCAATTTCATTAATTCTTATAACAAAATATGTTCTCCAAAGAAACGTAGTAATATTTTCGAATGCTTTTATGAGTAATTTTAATATTTACGTCGCATTTTTATGTATATCTCAATAGATTTGTCAACAGCTACGCATAATTGTATTCACAGAATTGTATTGCATTCAATTACATTAATAACGGATAAAAATAGATTTAAAAAAAAACTTTTTGAACCCCAACGCAACAAATTAACACCCTACTTGTTTGACGTGTCTGTGACATCGTAACTCCTAAATCGTCATTATCATCTGGTCTTTTTGTCTCTGCAGGAGCACGACCCTCTCTGTACTACCGGAGCTATACTTGGCCAGAGCAACCAGAGGATTTGGCCTACACTCTTCTCGCTAGCCAGGCGGGTTGGAGAGATCTCATTGATTTTCATAAGCTTTGTTTAGCTCGTATTTCCTAAGTTGCCTTTAACGTCATCCGCAAGAGGACTTGGAGACTAACGTCTAAATGAATAAACCTTTTGATGCGGTTTGAAGTCGAAAGCCGAAGCCGAGCAGAGTGGAGAGGAGAGAAATTGACCAATCACAATGCTCGAAATTTCCGCTCCGCTTCGATTCAAACAGCGGAGCGGAGATTTCGAGCATTTATTGTCAGTAACAGCCTTATTGTCTGTCGAGATGGTTCTTAGCTATTATAGTAGTATATTTTGATGGAAATTGATTTGACCGTTCAAAATTATTGGAGTAAATGCTGGAAAGACGTTTTTTTTTGTGAAAACTTGTTTAAAATTGGTATGAGCGGTAATGTGTTACCGCGTATCCCTGACGTTATAGGGTATCCCACTCTTGGGTTAAGTGGGTAAGGACATATTATCATATGAATTATGAAAAATGATTTAGGAAAAACTCCCATGCTGGTCTGGGAGAAATAAAAAAAAACTAAGAATGTACCAGCTGCTTCTCTTCCCACGCAGATCGTAAAAGCCGATCGAGGGTATGGGCAATAATGCAAATCATGTTAACAGGCGATGCGGCTAGCAACCCATCACTGTATTGATTGCTTTTCCATCTTCTCGCCCACCATGACGCTAAAAGTGGCTTTTGGGTCTTGCGGCCCTGGGCTCTGCATAGAACCGCAAGACCCAAAATGCTCTGTCTGCCCCATTAGGGATAGAGACGTGATAGTATGTATGTATGTATTTAGGAAAAAAATATTTGTTGCATCTATACCTAAAATGTTAAAATGAGATAGAGGACTAAGGTCTAACAAAATATACTGAAACTATTTTGAGGGTATATTCAGAACGTGATAGTGAACAACTTTTCCCAAGAAACATATGTCGAAATATTAATAATATTAGTAATTTTTTGCTTTCCATACAAACTCTGATCAGCTGATCTTTCAACTTGTATGGGGGGTCAAAAAATATTTTTCATATTTCTATGCGTGTTCCTTGGGGAAATTTCTTCAGTATCATGGACTGAATTCTCCCTTAAAATTGAGAATTGTGGTACCTACGTATTTTTTCTAAAAATATTGCCTACCTAATGAACATTATGTTTATTAAATGTTTTTTATTTTTTATTTCCAACTCGTTTTAATTTTTCTTCGCAAACAATTGCATACAGATGTTTTCTGAATTTCTACATCGTGTCTTTGCTCTATATTCTCGGTTGAATAGATAAAGCCATTACTACAATAGTGCTTAAAGAAACAAGGCACCTGTAGAATCTTGTTCTAGAAAAATCCAGGACTAGCTATTACTCGCGACTTCGTCTACGTAAATTTTGTACTTTGTAATAAAGTCTATAATTTCTCATACAAAGTTCCTTCCTATAATGAATATTTTTTGGATAAAAACTACCTTATGTCCGGATCTCCAACAATATCCATCCCAAATTTTATCTATATTCGTTTAGTGGTTAAAGCGTGAAAAAGAAACAAACATACAGAGTTACTTTCATATTTTTATATTAGTAAGGTTGTTAGGATAAAGATTTTCACTCATATTGCATATACACATTTGCAAAATTTTTGTAATTTCATTCTCTTAAAAAACCTTTATCGTTTGTATTCGATTGTTAACATATTTTTCAATACACTTGCGTGTACAGTGGATATAATTTCACCGGTTTTAAGTATATAAAGTAGCTCATAAAACACGCATGCCTTATAAACTCAAATAGTGGAGTAATATTCTATAGCTGCACTATTTGCTAATTATTTGTTTTTATTTTGCATTTTGGCCCGCGCAGCGCTCGCCTGCGGGCAGCGCGTCGCGCTGATTTCAAAAAGGTAAGACGGTGAGAAAGCAACTGTGGGCAACACTATTTTATGGTTGAGTTTATTCAAAATCAAAAAAATCTTTTCGTTAGGTGTTTTTCCTCGCAATTGTGTTAAAAATGGACGTACGATATATGTGCTTGTATTGGTTAAACACACTCGGCTATATTACGCCCTCGCCTTCGGCTCGGACTGGTAAATTCCGCATAAGTGTGTAATAAATAACGCATTATGTCGTAATGTACTATTATAATTTCGTACAGATGTTTTCTAAATTCCCACATCTTGAATTCGCTCTACATTCGCGGTTGACTAGATAAAGCCATTACTACAATACTGCTGGCGACAAAGAAACGATGCACCTGCAAAATCTTGTTCTAGAAATATCCAGGATTTTCACCCATATCACAAGACGTTTCCCATTTGCTAGATATTTGTTATTATTCATCTAACCCACTTCAAGTAACGAGGAGGTGTTGAATGTTTTTTTAACGTCAGTATATTCTCCGATTAAGTCCTATTGACCAATTTTGTTTTTTTTTTTTGTTTGAAATTGATATTTGTCAGGTGGTCACATAGAAATTCTGTCAAAATCGGTTGTGTAGTTTAGAGTGTTAAAGACAGTTTTAGTTTTGAAGAATCATTTGATTAATTAATTAATTTAAATAAAATAATTAAAATACCTAATAATTCTTGAAAAAAAAAAGTTATTAGTTTGAAATAGATTGTTTTTAATTCTTTGATATTATAATGTTACTAAGATCAATAATAGTTTGAAATACGACAATCCAAAGATAACTGGTAGACAATGCTTAGCATTAAGTTGCACCTTTTGTACTACAATCTTAAGATTTTAAGTGCAATAAATTAAATAAATAATTAAAAAAATGCCCTACTGGCCACAAAACTTCGTCCAATATCCCTACACGCTCTCATTTTGCTAGATTGATACCATTTTTCGTTGCCCCAGTTGTCGATAACTACTTGAGATTTCATTAAGATAAGATTGGATTTTTTCTTTGAAATTTTCACCTTTTCTTTACTTGAATTTCTACAACAATTATTTCTTCGTTCTTGATTTGATTCCAACATCTTTTGTAGATTAAGCAAAACCTCTGACATGATCCGCATTTGAATGTGTAACCACAAGTAGCATAAAATAGCTCAAACTCCTATATTAACCGACCAAGTGCGAGTCGGACTCGGGCACTGAGTGTTCCGTACCATTTATCTATAAAAAATTCACGTTTGTTGTATAGAAGCCTCTTTTAGTTTATTTTGTTTTTAGTGTTTGTTGTTACAGCGTCTGTAAAAATGAATCATCTATAAAAAATTTAACTGTCTTGCCACCACGGTTCATGCGATACAGTCTGGTGACAGACAGCCAGAAAGATGGACGGACGGAGAGCGGAGTCTTAGTAATAGAGTCCCGTTTTTACCCTTTGGGTAGGAAACCTCAGAAAGCACGTTATGTGGTTGATCCCGTCTGTCATCACTCATCACTGAATGGCAGTTCTACAATATTACAATACAAGAAAAGTAAAAGCGATAAAAATAAATAAGACACCTGCAGTATCTTGTTCTAGGAATATCCAGAATTTCCACCGATATTGTAACACGCTCCCAGTTAGCTAGATTGAATAACGACAGATTTGGGATTGAAATCCATTTCTCAGTTGCTTCCCCAGTTGTTGAAAGCTGAGGTTTGACATATTACCAAGTTACCAAGTTTAAATTGGAATTTTACTTTTAAATTTTTACGTAGTTGACTTTTTAACCAAGAAAGGGAAGCCCTACGTACAGCTTTAGGACTCTTGGCAAGCTAAAAAAAGAAGAAGAGATGGACAAAATCAACAGAACTACATATTTCCAAGGAGTTGTCGTCCAACACTCGGTAGCGTGGTGATCCGCGAGGCACTACGCAGACTTCTACACATTTCGAATGACTGGGGAACGGCAGGTGTTCGGAGTGCACGCGAAATGACGTGGGCGGAATGTAGATTTTATCGGTTGTTAATTTGAGTAATATTTTTTTTTTAAACTTAGTACCAATTTCACTCCTAAACTACACAACCGATTTTGATAAAATTTCTATGAGACGTATATCATATCAAATAAAAAAGAATCCTTTTCCTCCCATGCTGGTCTGGGAGAAATAAAAAATCTAGAAATACTTCTTGGCCGCGTGGAAGGAGTACGACCTAGAGGCAAACCCCCAACAAGGTGGACTGATCCTCTTTTAAGTGCACTGAAGTGCAACACCCAAGCCGCTATACACATAACCCTAAATAGAGCAGCCTGGAAAGACCGCGTACTCAAAACCAATTATGGTGGTCACGACTCTCAGTCATGAGGAATACGACAAGAAAGAAGAAGTGACACATAAACAATCTGTCACAAACTGTCACTCCCATGCTGGTCTGGGAGAAATAAAAAAACTTAGAATGTACCAGCTGCTTCTCTTCCCACGCAGATCGTAAAAGCCGATCGAGGGAATGGGCAAAAATGCAAATCATGTTAACAGGCGATACGGCTAGCAACCCATCACTGTATTGATTGCTTTTCCATCTTCTCGCCCACCATGACGCTAAAAGTGGCTTTTAGGTCTTGCGGCCCTGGGCTCTGCATAGAACCGCAAGACCCAAAATGCTCTGTCTGCCCCATTAGGGATAAAGACGTGATAGTATTTATGTATGTATAAAAAAGATTTTTTCGAATCGCTCCAAGAATCTTCGTATAATAAGTGAACATACACAAAAAAACATTGCGACGAATAGATAATCTCTTCCTTTTTTGAAAGTAGGTTAAAAAAGGTGTAAAAGGGAACTCTGGCGAATTAATTGAGCACAAGAATCAAACGTAAAATATCAGTAGTTTAGTCATAAATCTTGTAAAATATATTGCGAATATAAATTAGAAAAGTGGGGTTGCCATGGGATTTTTGAAGTGAAAACTTCTTTAGCGGCGTTGTGCACTTTTTTTGGAATGGGTAAAAAATGTTAAACTCGCGTCAGGACACGCTCGCGTCAGGACACGTGACCTGATCAAAAATTCGTAAGACGGATGGAGAGTAGACAGCTGGCGCGGCGTAGGAGAGGGAGTATCCCCCTCTCTTTCTACGGCGCGGCGAAAATGTATGCCTGCGCCTGCTGTTTCGTATATCAAAAATGCACAACGTTAATATTCAAGTTTTCACTTCTGCCGGCACTCCCAGAGTGCAACCCGTCGTTTTTTTTACGAGTATAAGGTTGTTAGATCATGTTACTGAATGCTACTTAGACTAGATCCTCGTTTTTTTTAGATCCTAAACACTATTTTCTATGACTCAGACCTACCTAACCTTAAGTAATTTTTTTCACTGATATATCTAGAATACTCGATTAATTCTGGGTTTCTAAACTTGTACCAACAAAACCAAGTTACAAAAGTCTCAAGTATCAAATATATCTAGGATTTTCGCTGATACCGGAGCACGCTCCCAATTTGCTAGATTGGAACGATAAGGCCAGGTTCAGATTGAAAACAATTTCTCAGTTGCGTCCCCGAAGTTCGGACGTCATTTTGGGATTTCCTTTAAAGCTGAACTTTGTCAACAGCTAGACTTTAGCTGTTACAAACTTTTACGTCAGTTTGGATTGGAATTCGAATTTCTTTAATTCCTTTTTTCTGTGACGAGTGTCTCGTTGAGAAACAGTTTGAAAGCGGGTTTTTATTTAATGTAGGTTAAAAATAAATAGCCAAGTGAGTGTCGAGTCACACGCAGCATAGAGTTCCGTACTTGCGAATGCCAAACTAACACTAAGAACGTCTTAAAACTAATTTTCTATCTTTGTATGAAATTTTGATTTTCAGAGTACATTTTATAAGTTGCCTATAATTTTTTAATTTAAAAACCCTACTTAGCTTTGACAATTTTCCTTAAAACTTCGCTTTATCGTACTACAGCTGTAAATTTTTTCATGTATAACCGTTTAGCAGATAGTGGTGGCGGACAATTGACCCTAACAAAAATTTGAAAACCAAATATTTCAGAAATGGATCCCTAAATCGAAAAATGGTATTCACAAACACATATATTTTTTAAGACCTATTCAACAATACCCCACAAGATAGGTTAGTCAAAAAAATACTGTCAGAATAGTAATGATTCATGAAACATCATCGTCAGGTCTTTTTGTCTCCACTGCAGTATAACTTTACCAGATTTCATTGTTTGTAAATTGAGTACGTATGACAAAATATAAAAGTGGACTAAAAACATTTTTTGCTCGTCAGATAGATTGTTAAAAAGTATGGCATACGCATTTTCTTCTCTGATTAACAAATATTAACAAAGATACAGTGCATTCAAATTTTGCGTGACGTCACGGTCAGCTACAATTTTTAACCAAAGGGGACGTAAATCACGTTCTTTCTGTAAATTCGATACGCCGTATATTTGTAAACTCACTACTTTGGTAAACGAAAAAATATGGTTCCCTTTAGATAATCTAGTTGACGGAATAAATAAAATAATATATTTTTTACCGTGTCATTTATTCAAAAATAGTTCAGAAACCGATGTTTGAGAAAACAGTGATCTACCTTATACATTAAGATCTGACAAAATATGAAACTGAAACTATTTTAAGGGTGAATTCAGACCATGATACTGAAAAACTTTACTCATGGAACACGTATTGAGATATGAAAAATAATTTTTGGCCTCCCGTATTAGTCGACCGATTTAGCTAATCCGAGTTTGTATGCAAAGCCAAAAATTATTTTTCATATTTCGACATACGTTTCTTGGGGAAATTGATTCACTATTACGGACTGAATTCACCCTTAAAATATTTTCAGTATATTTTGTCAGACCTTATCCCTTTAAATGTCGGACGCCCGGAGCGGGCGTCTGATGTATTGTTTTACTATTATGTCTGCTATGACGACGTTTGAAGGGGTAAATGATTTATAACAATAACTGAAATAAATCTAGGTTAACCTGTAAATGATACTATCCTAAATATAAGACCTACCTCAATTTATGTAAATTTTCGCGTAAAATTCAGGTCTAGTCGGTCTCCTGAATATCTAGTTACCAGACAATATAAATAGGTACGGTAAAATTCAGGTCTAGCCGAATATCTAGTTACCAGACAATATAAATAGGTACGGTCCATAAAAAGCGAAACCTTTTATCGACGTTGGGAGCCGTGTAAATCCTTGGCCTTTAAATAATTTGCATATTGTTACTTATTGCTACAATAAAAAGGAATGGAAGGTAGGCCTGAATCCACTGTCGTTTATACGCTTGATGTTGTTGACAGACACTAAAGTCTGTTCGCCGAGAATTGATAAATATTATAATTCGTCTCATACTAGCGACTGTCGCTTAAATATCGCAAACTGTATGGCGGCCGTCGCTTGTCTCCCGCTTTTACTGTTTTCGAGGTACGAGGCACGCAGTTGTTGTCAACCGCAGACTAACGGGCGAGCGGACGCGGTTGCAATATATTGCCATTCCTTCGAGTGAGTCGTTTGAGGTACTAAATAGTAGAATTAATCCGTGTCGCAAACGTAACACATCTGTAGCGCCATCTTTTGTTTGACAGGTAAACTAAAAAAACAACTTTGAAGCGATAACTTAATAACTTTCAAAAGGATAAGGCCAGGTAGTGAGAAAAAGAGAAAGAGAGAACAGATTGTAAAAGCCAAAATGGAAGAAAACATGTTTATTTTTCCACCGTTAAAGATACAATGGTTATCTTTTACGTTATTAAACTTAATCGCGGTAAGTCCCGTTGTACTAATAACAGTCAAATAAGTTTTTAATTGGTTGTTCACCAATTCCAGATGAACAACTCCAATGGGAGTCAAGTGGTCCTCAAGCACATGGACCTCAGCCTCGCCGGCAACTTCAGCTGCGAAGTCACTGCCGACTCTTCATTCGCCACGCAGATTGCCACCAAGTTCGTTGATGTTGTATGTAAGTAAACTTTTTTGCCTTTTTTTTGACGACCTCCGTGGCGTACTATGGTCACCATGCTAGTCCGCCACCCAGAAGTTTCACGTGCGATCCCCGGTCAGGGCAAGTTGGAGAATGGCTTTTTTCAAACTGTCTTTGGTCTTAGATGTTTATCTATAAATGTATTTGTTATATAATATAGTATCGTTGAGTAAGCATCCTATAACACAAGTCTGGAATTTACTTTGGGTCTAGCTCAATCAGTGTAATTTTTCTCTATTTATTTATTTTGCCTTTTTTTTGGAGGAGCTCTATTGCCTGGCGGGAATGCGCATTTCTAGCGCTTTGGCAAGCAAAGCGGCACAAGTGGCATTAAAATTTCTTTCTTACTTCGAAGGTACGTATTTGCCGTTGGTTCCGGCCGTCATCATTGTATGGCAGTCGTTAAGCTATGTCAGATGCTTTTAGGCAGGTTGAAATATCTGACACTAGTGTTGGCCAGACTCACAAAAAAAAAAAAAAAAAGACGTGTGGCACTCGGGGACTGCCGCGGTTAAGCTATTGCAAACGTCAACGGCAACGTCGCAAATGGACGACGGAGACGTAGCGGCAACCTACATGGTATGCGGAGTGGGGAGAGCGTGAGGTTTTTTCGTTACGGAATTTCTGGATTCGCTCCCCGCGCTCAAGGCCCGCGATAGAAGCTATGCAATAGCTTAAAAACTTTTTTTTTATCTGATTACATCGAAGCACATTTATTTATTTACTTACTGCGCTTTGCGGTGTTATCCGCGCCTAAATCACAATGCTCAAAATTTCCGCTCCGCTTTAATGGAAACAGCGGAGTGGAGATTTCGAGCTTTGTGACTGGTCAATTCATGCACCGCTAAGCGCCTCTCCGCTTTGCTGCGCTTCAGTGGAAACGCAGCCTAAAGTAGCCTACTCGTATGTGTTAATCCAAGTGTGTGTGTGTATGTACCAAACATTCACTCACACACACACTCACAAACTTTCGCCTTTCTAAACATAACGTAATGTTTTGGATATAATTTTTCTAAACTAAAAACAGACTTCACCCAAGCTTTACAACCAATTATGATAAAATTTCTATAGAAAAAAAATACAATCAAACATAGAACCTCCTCCTTTTTTTGCAGTCGGTTAAAAAATATACCGTCGAACAAAAAACCTCCGCCTTTGTTTGAAGTTGATTAAAAAGTGAAAATATCAAACCTAGATATATAAAACTGCTATTATTAGATATGGCACTGATAGTTTAGGTATATAATAAAAAAATACCGAAACAATATATAAAATCAAATTTGACTTTGTTTAAGAAGAAAATCAAGTCATTTTGATACAGAAATGTTTATTTATTTATTTATTTACCACTGTAGTAAACTGTAAAATTTGTGACTAAATAGTAGCTATTATTAGACTTTAATAACCAAACAATGTAATTAACTTGACTAATAACAATTTAATTATTCAATAATGATATTTCGAAATTTAATTACTATGTAAAACGATGTTTATATTAATTGGGTATTTTCCTAAGCCGAAAAGAAATTATTTTAAACTGATAACAAAATTTGACGTCGCATTATGTCACTTGTATTTGAACATATCCATTTTAACGTGATTATAAATTTAGTATTGCAGAAAAACTGATAATAAGAGCGCTATTTGATTAAAAAAACTATGACGTCATGTACCTGTATTTCATACAAAATTCCATAGAAACTGTTTGTTTTGACGTTTAGAAAAAAGTAAATGATTTGACTTATTGGAAAATAGCGTATTAGTTTATGTTTGTAACTATGTAATGTCATACAGTTTTATTAATAGTAAAAACTTTTGTATAGAGAGTGGGTATCACTAACACAAGCATATCCAATCTATGCTTAAAGTGATTCCCATCGACATTCAGAATAATTAAAAACTTAAGTACTTACCGAATAAACTAACTTAGAACTTTGAATTTTGAATTTTGAATTTTGAATTTTGAATTTTGAATTTTGGATCTTGAATCTTGAATTTTTGTAAACGTTTTATAGATTCAGTATATTATTATAGTATAGGTATTGGGTTAGGTGATGGCCTTTCTGACTAAATTTGCACACCGGTGATGGTAAACATGATTGCATAAAATGGAATGTAATATCTTGTGACACATGTTTGGCAAATAAATTATCTTTATCTTTTATAAACATCAAAGCTACAAGGACACATTACTAACAGTATCATGGAATATCATTTCAAACATGCATACAAACCCAGGAAAGCGTATTTAATAGTATACTGGCACTAGCTCGCAAACAGTGCATTCGCTAATTAGAGCGAATGAGAAACATCACAGTAATGCACAGATTATATAGTACCTACTTATATAGAACTGACAACTTCAAAAGCTATACAAGTAGTAGATCTGTTAACTATATAAAAGACTACTATACTTCGCAAGTTTGTTACTGCATCATTGCCCACCACGTGAAATTTATCGGATAAAAACGTTGTTTGGTCAAGAAAGTTGCGTGTTAGAAAGTTGCGTGTCGCCAAACACTGGTCCACAACTATATAAAATCGCCATTCCGACTCGGTAAAAAAACGACGGGTTGCACTCTGCGAGTGCCGGCAGAAGTGAAAACTTGAATATTAACGTTGTGCATTTTTGATATACGAAACAGCAGGCGCAGGCATACATTTTCGCCGCGCCGTAGAAAGAGAGGGGGATACTCCCTCTCCTACGCCGCGCCAGCTGTCTACTCTCCATCCGTCTTACGAATTTTCGATCAGGTCACGTGTCCTGACGCGATCACGTGTCCTGACGCGAGTTTAACATTTTTTACCCATTCCAAAAAAAGTGCACAAAGCAGCTAAAGAAGTTTTCACTTCAAAAAATTGTGAAATTTGTGAAAAAAAAAATCGAAATGGCTGAAATTGACTACTGCAATATAATATTTTTGAAGTTTTCAACCCTCACGTTTGTAATCGTAACTTTCGAACCGTCTCACAAATTTTCACAAGCGTCGGTTTAGAAATGCGACCTGCAACCGGACAAACTATGACCTATGAAACTATATAAAAATTGGCCGGACAAAAGCATACATACATACATACATACTATCACGTCTTTATCCCTAATGGGGCAGACAGAGCATTTTGGGTCTTGCGGTTCTATGCAGAGCCCAGGGCCGCAAGACCCAAAAGCCACTCGCTTGGTCAATTAGACTAGTGACACATCATCATCATCAGGACTTTTCGTCTCCACTGCAGGAGCACGACCCTCTATAATACCAGAGCCATACTTGGTAGGGGCAGCCAGAGGACTTGACCTACACTCTCCACGCTGGCCAGACTGATTGGAGAGGTCTCATTGTATGTAATGTTTTCATGCTTTGCTTAGCTTTTTTTCCTAAGTCGCCTTCTACGACATCCAAGGGAGAACTTAGAAATAATATATAATTTTCGAACCGTCTCACGAAATTTTACGAGAATCGGTTGAGAAGTATGATAGGCGAGAACAGCCGGAAAGACAAACTGACCGACAGCCGGACAAAAGCATATTATTTGACTAATCTCGAAACAGAAACACTTCGTTCGCTCGCTCGGTCAATTAGACTCTTACGCAGTAAAAAAAATATAATGTCTGTGATTAGACTAGTGGCACAAGATCTAAGCAAATTCAAGTTGATTCAACGCTGCGTCAAAGGCAATTAATGTGTTTGATTACAGCCTGTGCACTAATGCATCATGCTAACAAGACCCCGGAACACTTTGAGGTTGGGTGATTTGTGTTTTCAACGTCTAGATTTACTGGATAATTCTATATATTATCACGTCTTTATGCCTAATAGGGCAGACAGAGTATTTTAGGTCTTACGGCTGTAAGCAGATCTATGAAGCAGACAGAGCCGGCCGCAAGAGTCAAAGGTCAAGTTTTACATGATGCCATCACTATTTTGATTCCTTTTCCATCTTAACGCCCACCATCACGCTAAGCGTGGCCTTTGGGTCTTACGGCCCCGGGCTCTGTCTGCCCCGTCAGGGATATAGACGTGAAAATGTATCTGTATCTGTATCTGTGGGCGAAATGGTGGAAAAAAATTAAAAATAGTCAAGAGTTGCTAACTATATCGCTGAACATACTTGAATTTTTCGGGGACCAGTGATATAATTGTTAAATTTGCGAAAACTACCACTTTTAGCTAATATGCGACAAAAAGCTTCAAGTTCTCACTTTAAACTATTAACAGTAGTTCATAAAATAGTTTGAAGGATTATCTAGGGCTGCTCAATACAAAATTTTAAACTATATCTCCGTTTCCTTTCAAATAATTTATTTTAAATGGGGGTAGCACTGGACCTTCGAAAATTCAGGTAGTATAATGACATAATTAGCATTTCTCCCATTCTCTCGATCCGCTTTTATAAACAGATGCAGTTAGGACAAGTTTTTTTACTTAACACTTTAACTGAAAAAAAAAATTATAATTTTTTAACTTAAAAATTTTTAATTTGCCCTTCGGATGGATCATAACCTCTGAATAATTAAACAATACGAAGTTACAGATCATTTTAAGTTCGGCCTAAGTAACTCCTTGTTACAATTTTAATTTAGAGCTGACGTCACAAGCGCCAATTCTGAAACTTAGACACTCTATCTTTGTGATTTTTACTGTTTGGATGAATCGTAAATTAAGTTTCTATTATTTTTGGATAACCTTAGAAATGGACTGAATAATATTTTGCTAACCCATTCATTATCAGAATTCTGTACAATAAAAAGATAATAAGTGCATAGCAGTGTATTCAAGTTTTGAATTTAATCAGACCGGAAGTTTTAATTAACAAAACTATGAAGTAGTTACATTGCAGCAGTTTTTACTTTTGAATTGCTGGCTTGATTTTATTACTTTCTCTATAATGAATCAGTAAGTATAAAAAAATAACAAATAGTTTTTATTACATCATAAAAGATTTAAAAATTCAATAAAATGTATCTATAATTAGAATAGGAAATCCGTAGGAGAACAAAAGTTGATGTGGCAGTGGGCGGGACACACAGCGAGACGAACCGATGGCCGATAGGGCAAACAGGTTCTTGAATGGCGACCGCACACTGGCAAGCGATGCGTAGGGCACCCACCTACAAGGTGGTCAGATGACCTGACCAAGGTCGCTGAAAAGCGCTGGATGCAGGCCGCTCTTGATCGGTCATTTCGGAAATCTTTGGGAGAGGCCTTTGTCCAGCAGTGGACGTTATGCGGCTGAAATGATGATGATGATGATGATAATTAGAATACTTTGAGGAAGTACTGGAAATACTTTACAAAACCGAAGCCTTGTTTATGTGTTCTGATTACTGAGTCCACATCACATTTTAAAAGAAAGATTTTTTGTCGTAAGAAAAACGGAATTTTTAATAATTCCATACAAATTGCCCGCCGGCTGCACACTTTTGTATGGAAACACCATTTTTTAAATATTTTTGACTGTTATTTAAGTTTTATTATACTATATTGATGTAGTACAGTCCGTGGTTCGATTTATTACGGGTATGTCCCCTTCGCATTGTATAAAATGGCGGACTTATCCCATATAGGGATCTCTTCCAGTCAACTTACGATTAATTGCGAGGACATTTGCTTAATTAAAAATCTAATTAGCTTCAAATAGGTCGCTCCGAAAATGGGGATTCAGCCTACTTAGCCTATTGATAGATCCGCTGTTGATTATAAGTATTATATCTGAGTATTTAGACGCTGACTTAAAGTTAAATAAATATAAAATTTAATAATAAGTTTTTTTTGCTGTGCAAATTTAAAATCCCCCGAATGTCGAGAATACAATCTAGTGAGCAGTTGCGGAACTACCGATAAGCTTAATATCCGTAAACACGTAACAACCGCAAAAGAACTTGCTTTCACAGACCGACAGATAGTCAGAGCGACAGACAGATAGACCGACAGACAGACCGATTGACGTTAAAAAATAAAACAGTAAAAAAAGTGGGTCTGTACTTAATGTACAGACACACTTTTTTATACATTTTATATATTTCCAAAAAAAATATTGGGGGCGATGGAGACGTAAGATAAGATAAGATAAAATTTCTTTATTGCACCAACTAAGTATGACAATAATCAAAAGTACATTTCAAATATAGTAGGTACAAAGGCGGACTTATCACTAAAGTGATTTCTTCCAGCCAACCTTTGGGTTAAGAAGATTATAAAAGATGTGGGGGAGTTGGCGCAGTTAGAGTATTACAGTGTAGAAAAATACAAGTACCTATACAATTAAAATAATAGGAGTACATACTATAACATATAAACGAACAATAAAGTAATATAAAATGCATAAACTATAAAATTGGTACATACGAACATTAAGGAAAGTAATTAAAAAGTAGCCAGTGAAAAGAAAATAAGAGAAGAGATATTAGTAAGAGCTAGAGGAAAGGTAATGAGACGTCACTAAATCTTTAAATTTTTTCAATGACTGTACTTGGCGAATGTCCAGTGGTAAAGCATTCCAGATTTCTACTGCCTGAACTGTAAATGAGTTAGAATAGAAATGAGTGTTATAACCAGGGGTGGAAAGTTTTAAGGTGACTGTGCTACGCACACTACGATTGGTGTTCTCACGAAAGAAGCTAAAACGTTCTTTAAGGTATAGTGGAGTAGAAGGCACAAACAGGACTGAATAAAGAAGGGAAAGGATATGTAAGTTACGACGTAGTCTAATGGGGAGCCACTTGAGTTGAGCACGAAAACTAGAACGTAGTAATAGAGTAATTTTTTTTTTTAAATGTCTGTCTGTTTGTATGTCTGTTTGTCTGTTTGTGCACGCTAATCTCCGGAAATACTGGACGGATTCGAATGAAACTTTTTTGTTATATAGCTATTAAGCCTGGGCAACATATAGGGTATAAATGTACTTAAATATATTTTTTAAACACAATAACGTGTTTGTGCCTAATTTAGTTTTGTACTCCCAAACGCTCAGGTCAGTTAGATTGAAGGGCGTCCCTAATCACTGACAATTTCGATTTCTTAACAAAGCAAAGTCTAGACTGAACCGAGTATGTCTTTGTTTCATTATTCTAACGTATTTGCCGAGCGTTTGCTAAAACTACTAGCTATTCGAGGCACAAAAGGTTTAACTAGTTATCAAAGCAAATAAAATTAAGAAAAAAGGGATACTTGCAATTTTCGTGGTACTAGACCACGCTGCGCTAAACTGAAATAAATTATTTGAAGGGAAAAGGAGATTTTTAGGGTTCCGTAGTAAACAAGGAACCCTTATAGTTTAGCCATGTCTGTCTGTCTGTCTGTCTGTCCGTCCACGGTCCTACTCAGAAATTATAAGTACTAGAAAGCTGTAATTTGGCATGGATATGTATATCAATCATGGCGAAAAAGTCGTAAAATAAAATATGGAAACAAATTTTTTTTAGGGTAGCTGCCATACATGTAAAGAGGAAGTCAATATTTTTTTTCTCTACAAACACATTGTGTGGGGCATTGTTGAATTGGTCTTTCAAAAATATTGTGAGCTTTGAAACACCATTTTACGATTTAGGGATCCGTGTCTGAAATATTTAGGTTTAAAGTGATTTTTTTTGTTAAAGTCACGTGTTTCCCCCATCTATCTGCTAAACGGTTATATATGGACACGTGAAAAAAATCACAGCTATAGTATACATAATGTAGTTCATAGAAAAACTATCATAGCTAAGTAGGTTAACAAATTAAAAAGTTATAGGCGATCAACTTATAAAATGTACTCGAAAAGGAAAATTTCATACAAATTTAATAGATACTTAGACTTTTTAGTGGTATGAACTCAAAGTTGGCATTTACAACTACGGAACCCTACACTGCGCGTGGCCCGACACGCACTTGGCAAATTATTTATTTAAATATTAAAAAATTTGTCTTGACTAAGCTCTAGCGACCCTTTAAACTATTTTATGAACTACTGTTTACAGTTTAAAGTGAGAACGTATTTAAATCTTTTAATCGCACATTAGAGATCGCAAATGTGCGAAAAACGCTTTAAAGTTTACACCGTTTAAAAGCTTTATACCCTAAAAAGTTGGCATCTTGTAAAATAACCACCATCCGAGCGTATTCCCCATTGCATCCTCAGCGAAAACGCTTCTTCTTCTTATCGTGTGTGTTAGTGACTAACACTAGTGTCAAAGTTTTTAAACCGCCTTAAAGGCCTCTGACATAGTTTTAGGTAACGACCAATGTCAAAGACAGTGACCGGGACCGACGGCTTAACGTGCCCTCCGAAGCACGGATCATCTTACTTATCAGACAATCAGGTGATCAGCCTGCAATGTCCTAACCAAACAAGGACAACCACACAAAGTCGTTGCCCCCGCTGGGAATCGAACCCGCGGCCTCCGGGCATGAGCCAAACGCTCTAACCATTACACCACGGAGGCAGGCACGAAAACGCTTAAAAGCCCAGAAGTTGATTTGACGAGGTTACTAGTTTTTACACACTGTCTTAACCAGACTGGAAACAACTTTTCTCAAAGAATGCTTCCGAGTGAGATTGAACCCATGACTCCGAATCACAAGGCGAAGGCACTATCTCTAGTGTAAATTTCAACTTGATTTGAATTGTTTGGCACTAAAAATAGTCCTTGTTTAATATAAGACGGAAATAGTGAACAACGCGTAGAAACTTAACCAAATTACCTACAAACTACGTAGTTACTGAATTGCGGACTAAATCGAGGAGAAATGGTCTTAAATCCCGCATTTGTATTCCGCCAAGCATTCCCATTGAAATCAGATTGAGGGCAAACTGTAGCCGAACATGATATTTAGTGCGCAAATGTTTAATCGCATTAGACAATTTGCGGTACCTACTAATTGTTGCAGGGACGAAAATAGGAAAATAGGCATGACGAATGGAAAAATATTTTTGGTCCATCAGTAAGATTATTAAAATACATTGTACACGTATTTTTTCTTTTCACTGAGAAATCAAAAATGACAAAGATACAGCGCATATAAATTTCTCGACGATTTTTACTTAAGTGTGACGTTGCAAGCCCGACTCCGGAACTGTGACGCTCCGAATCTTTGTGAATTTTTACCTTTTTGGTAAACTGAAAATTACGGGTCCATTATTTTTGGATAATCTAAAAGACGGACTTATTATTACAATCATACTTTTCGGACCCTGTCGTCACCCGTATTGGGAAAATAATACTTTTGAAATAATATGGTTAACCTAATTAAGCTAAACAAAGCTCACAAACATTAATGACACCTCTTCAACACATCTGACCAGCATGGAGAGTAGGCGTCTGGCATGATGATGTTAGGGTATCGAGTAAATTTTCTTAGGTATCGTTTTTACAAGTTTTTATTTTATTGTTTTTTTAATCAAATTTTGCACGTTAAATATGAACCACTTCTCGGTTTGCGATTGAGCAGAAATCTTGCACACATAATACGATTATCGCGTGACAATGCAATATTAGTATAACATGGAGCTAATCTGATGATGGATCCGGAAGGTGACTACAGGAACTCTGTAACGAAACGATGCAACCTCATCGAGTTTGGGAACGCTTGATTTATCCTGAGAAGCAATTTAAACTTTTAAATTCACATAAAAGCTTGATCAACTTTTCAACCCTTCTTGAGAATACAATTGTGGCACGACATAGTCATTTAGTCGCGTCTTACGACACCCACAAGAATATAGGAGTCATCATATCAGGCTCAGAAAGTCTACTGCTGGACATACGCCTCCCTCAAGGATTTCCAAAACGACCGATTGGAAGCGGCCTGCATATGAATATGGGAGGGATCCTATCCTATTCTATGCCAGAACTGCCAGAAGCCACATGGCACGGCCGATATTTTGGAATAAGCACTCGTTTCCCAGTCTTATAAAACTTGTTATAAATTTCCAGGTCTCCCAGTGTACGACCCTGTCCTGAAAGCTGACAAGGACCGGTACTCACCTGGAGAGATCCTTAGAGCGAACTGCAGCTCTTCACCAGCCAAGCCTGCTGCCAATCTCACCATCTACATCAATGGAGAATCGGTATGTCCTAAGTCTATACATATAATCTATATCCATATATCTATATACATATAATAAAACAGTAAAAAAAGTGTGTCTGTACATTAAATATATTTCCAAAAAAAATATTGGGGGCGAATGAGACATAGTAATAGAGTAAGAATTTAAAAAAAAAAATTGTCTGTTTGTCTGTTTGTCTGTTTGTCTGTTTGTCTGTTTGTCTGTTTGTCTGTTTGTCTGTTTGTCTGTTTGTCTGTTTGTCTGTTTGTCTGTTTGTCTGTTTGTCTGTTTGTCTGTTTGTCTGTTTGTCTGTTTGTCTGTTTGTCTGTTTGTCTGTTTGTCTGTTTGTCTGTTTGTCTGTTTGTCTGTTTGTCTGTTTGTCTGTTTGTCTGTTTGTCTGTTTGTCTGTTTGTCTGTTTGTCTGTTTGTCTGTTTGTCTGTTTGTCTGTTTGTCTGTTTGTCTGTTTGTCTGTTTGTCTGTTTGTCTGTTTGTCTGTTTGTCTGTTTGTCTGTTTGTCTGTTTGTCTGTATGTCTGTATGTCTGTTTATCTGTTTGTTCACGCTAATCTCCGGCAATACTGGACGGATTTGAATGAAACTTTTTTTGTTATATAGCTATTAAGCCTGGGCAACATATAGGGTATAAATGATTTTGGAAAATGGGACGCCTGATACAGACCTATAATGGTCCAGCTAAACTATAAGAGATATAAAAATGCCGCCTTAGTAAAAGTTGCTCAGCCGGATGAGCATTTTCCAGAGACATAAAGTCCACGCGAACGAAGTCGTGGGCTTCGGCTAATTAAAAATAAAAATCGTTTCATCATCGTCATTATTTCAGCTGCATAACGTCCACTGCTAGACATAGGCCTCTCCCAAAGATTTCCAAAATGACCTATCTAGAGCGGCTTGCATCCAGCGCCTTTCAGCGACCTTGGTCAGGTCGTCCTTGAAATGGCAGTGGGCGGGACACATAGCGCGACGAACCGATGCCCGATGGGGCAAAAAGGTTCTCGAATGGCGACCACGTACAGGCAAGCGAAAAATAATTTATTCTCAGACAACTAAAGTCCATACAAATTAATAAACAAATTTGATATGTGAAAGAAAGTTGAAAAAAGAAAAGTGATTATTCATCAACCAAAGATTCACTGAGTGACAACCTAAAACATGAAACTCAGTGAATCTCCTGAAGATGGCTGCATCCAACTTGTTCGCTTTCTTATTCAGAACTTTGTTTTTCCAAATTTATTTGCCGGACAATTTAAAATTACCCCGACTTTTTAGCGTTCACCCCCAATAACTCTTGAGTGGCTGAACTGCTTTTCATTAAAAGACCGATTTCCTAATTTACAAATTTGATACCCCACTTAGGCATATTTGCATACTTGGAGTGCTCACTCCCACTTTCACCCCACATAACTTTTAAATCTCTGAACCTATTTCCATGAAACGTACCCAAAAACGATTTCAATTAAATCAAATTAAAAAAAAAAAACAAATAAAAAACTGCATTAAAAAATCATCCTATTCGTTTAGGCGCTACGATGTTACAGACAGACACAGTTATAACACCCCCTTTTTTTTGTCGGGGTTTAAAAATAAATAATTACGAGTACATTGAAGTGAATTGAGAGAACAGTCGCTTCTAAAATGAAATATGAAGAAATAAATATATATAAATACATACATACATACTATCACGTCTTTATCCCTAATGGGGCAGACAGAGCATTTTGGGTCTTGCGGTTCTATGCAGAGCCCAGGGCCGCAAGACCCAAAAGCCACATTTAGCGTCATGGTGGGCGAGAAGATGGAAAAGCAATCGATACAGTGATGGGTTGCTAGCCGCATCGCCTGTTAACATGATTTGCAATTTTGCCCATTCCCTCGATCGGCTTTTACGATCTGCGTGGGAAGAGAAGCAGCTGGTACATTCTAAGTTCTTTTTATTTTTTCCAGACCAGCATGGGAACGAGTACGAGTACATTGAAGTTAATTGAGGGAACACTCGCTTTTAAAATGAAATATAAAGAAATAAAAATATATATTTTATAGGCGAAAATGCGGATCATATTAATAGGCTATATTGATTGCTTTTCCATCTTCTCACCCACCATCACGCTTAAAGTGGCTTTTGAGTCTTGCGGCTCTAGGCTCCGTCTACTTAAAGTCGCAGGATACAAAATGCTCTGTCTGCCCCATTAGGGATAAAGACGTAATAGTATGTACATAAGTATATTCTTAAATCTTTAAAACAATTTTTGGCTTCTTACCAACAAATTATTAAAACGTTATTTTTATCACATTTCAGCTCAGCTCATCAGAGACCAGTCTTCATCCCACGGAATCTGGACTGCTTTGGTCGCGTGTCCATGCAGACATCAAGGTGACTCCAGAGCTGTTCATCGGAGGCAGACTGCGGGTAGCGTGTGTAGCTACCGTGTACGATGCATACAAGAGGTCTGCTAAGCTGGACTTCTTCACGCCAGAAGCTGATCCAAGGCCAGAGAGAAGTTAGTCCTCTTTTTTTCTTTATCCCTTCCATTGACCTTTATCAAAAACAAGTCTCCGTCCTTTGGAGATCGGGCTGTTCGGGTCGCGTGTTCACGCAGACATCAAGGTGAGTCAGCTGTTCATCGGAGGTAGTCTGCGGGTAGCGTGTATGGTTACCATGACTGATACTTACAAGAAGACTGCCAAGCTGGATTTATATACGGCAGAAGCTGATTCCAGACCAGAGAGAAATAAGGTTTTATTTTAATTTCTGTATCCCTTCAAAAGACACTCAGCAGAAACCAACCACCACCCATCGGAGTCCAGTCTGCTCTAGTCGCAAGTCCACGCAGATATGAAGGCGACTCCAGACTTTATCGGAGGTAGGCTGCGGGTAGCGTGTGTAGCTACAAGAGGTCTGCTAAGCTGGACTTTTTCACGTCAGAAGCTAATCCCAGATCAGAGAGAAGTAAGGTTTCAATTTTTTAACCCTTCAACTGACCTTCATCAAAAAACCAGTCTTCATTCCTTGGAGTCCGCACTGCTCTGGTCGCGGATCCTTGCAGACATCAAGGCGACTCCGAAGCTGCTTATCGGACCTAGACTGCGGATAGCCTATTGTGTACAATGCGTACAAGAGGTCTGCTGCTACTTCTATAAACTAAAAGTCGATCATAGGCCAGAAAAAGGTTAGTCTTTATTTTTGTTTCTTTTTCCTTTCAACTAACACTCATTAAAAACAGAAATCAAGGTGATCCCAAAACTGTTCATGGATTTAGACTGCAGGGATTTTTTTATTCCTTCAGCTGACAGAAGGTGACTTTAGACAGTTTTTGAATTTCGAAGAAACGGGTGTGAAATTTGGATGGCTGTAAATGTAGATAACTTATTATCTGGCTAGATAAACACAAAGGATACCTTTTATCCCTTGAAAAAAGCTGGTTCCTGTGGATTTTGAAAAATTCAACCACGTGGGCACCAGCTAGAACGGATATATTTTTTATCTTACATCACTATAGGCAGTTAAAAAATCTGACACCACCAACAATAAATAAAAAGATATATAGGGACAAACTGATTGAGCTAGCCCCAAAGGAAGTTCGAAAATTGTGTTATGGTATACTATAACTCAACCGTTTGACGACCTCCGTGGCGTAGTCGTCACCATGCTAGTCCGCCACCCAGAGGTCCCGGGTTCGATCCCCGGTCAGGGCAAGTTGGAAAATGGCCTTTTTCAAATTGTCCTGGGTCTTGGATGTTTATCTATTTATGTATTTGTTATAAAATATAGTATTGTTGAGTTAGTATCCCATAACACAAGTCTCGAACTTACTTTCGGGCTGGTTCAATCAGTGTAATTTGTCCCTATATAGTTATATAACTATACTATATTTTATAACAAATACATATATAGATAAACATCCAAGACCCAGAACAATTTAAACAAGGCCATTTTCCAACTTGCCTTGACTGGCAATCGAACCCGAAATTTCTAGGTGTCGGTCTTCAAAAGAGGACGGAGGTCGTCAAAAGAATTAAAACCTTAGTACTGTAATAACAATGGCTTTTTTACATTTCAGTAACTCTAAACGGCGGAGCTATCAAGTGTTCGTTCAGCAATTGGATCTTCATATTTCTGCTCTTCTTCCTTCCAATGCTGGTCTCCGCAGAAGACTACAACCTGGACGAGGGCAACGAATACTACGATGATAAATTCAGGCTGCGAGAGGCCCTAACCTTTATGCACATTTGAATAGCATCTAATATAGCTTAAATTTAGCTATACGAATTTAGTCTGTGAAATTTTAATAAGGAATATTATTCGGTTTTGAGTTTACAAAATTTTGAATTTTGTTTAGAGCATATTTGGGCGGACCGCGACGGAAAAGATCAGAGGTGCTATTTTTCAAACGCGGAGTCACTACACGAACCGTTTTTTGTATGGAAAAACCATTCGTTTAGATGACTCCGCGTATCATAAATGGCACTTCAGGCGCTACGTGTTTATATGCGATGTCATTCGAAATCGTATTTCCTTACACCGACACCCCAGTAGGGAACCCGCCACATAATTTAAAAACATGGCATTCCTTTTTTACTCTTTATTTTTTTAAGGGCTTTTATAATGTGTACGTTTTGTTAGGCTGAGTTTTTAAGCTATTGCATAGCTTCTATCGCGGGCCTTGAGCGCGGGAATCGAATCCAGAAATTCCGTAACGAAAAAACCTCACGCTCGCGCGTTGCCGCTTCGTCTCCGTCGTCCGTTTGTGACGTCGCCGTCCTTCCTTGTATCGAACCACCTTAATGCAATAGCTTTACCGCGGCAGTCCCCGAGTGCCACACGTCTTTTTTTTTAAATTAACCGGTCAAGAACCGCACGACATTAATAAATGTCCACATTCAGTGTCTTACTATTGTGTTTGGTATTGGAGCTAAAGGAACGGTTATAAGCTTGTGCTATTCATCTCTGCACAAATTATATATTATAATCATAGATATTTTATCACAAAAGTGTAAAATATTGACAATTAAAAATATTATATCATACGTACAACCATAATATCGCGGCTGAAGAAGGCAAAGACGCGTAAAGACTATGAACCTTCACTTGCTATGATAGACCTCTTTTGCTTCATCTGTACTTATCACTCTCTTCATACCTGTCTCCCATTTACCGGTATTTTTAACCTCTCCTTTTTACAGAACGTCTACAAAAATGTTTGCTTAGTTTCGGTTTTATAATGCGTCCTGATCTTATCCGTTGTGACTAGCCTCAATCTGCTCATTACTTTACTTTATATTTAAAATAGATTTAAAGAAGGACACGGTTTCATCACTATATTAAATGTAATGAAAATTTGAATACTGTAATTCAAAAAGTTAAGACTCATCACCAGCGTTTGTCACATTAAAATGCTACTCTATTGGAGATGTGGAAGATTATCCTGTGTTTAACTACTACTATCTACATAAAAAGTTTCATTCAAATTCGTTAAGCCATTTAGACGTGAAAGCACACAATGCAGGATAGTCTCTTTCGCTCGTAAAGTTTGTGACAGAGACAGACTGAAACCCACCACGTGCGCCTGCGTCACTAAGCGGACGCCCTTATGAAACCCTAGACTTTTCCATAACAGCGTAGTCTACGTTTTATTTTGAAAACAACATGTCAGATCTCGATTAAAAAATGTTATTTTTTATTAATGATCTAAGGTTGTAATTCGTTTCCGATACTAAAATTATGAACTGGAAAGAAAATATAAGGATGTAGAAGTTTCCCATACTGTTGGTCAAAAATGATATAACACATTATATTCTATCCCAAGTTCATATTTTGACTGTGAAATCCAGTTATATGACTGTGCAATATCTTTGAAATTACAAAATATTGCCGAAATCGGGCATGTCGTTTCGAAATAAAACCTAGACTACATTTTTGTGGAAAAGAGTAGTTTGGTCTAGGGTAAGGGGACCCATAAAGTCTACAAGTGTCGATACACTTCTACAGTCTCCCATAAATCTACGCGAGAACAACCAGAAGTTGTTCAACTAATGTGTCTGATATACCGGCATACAAGGTGTTATTTTTTTAACGTAAATTATTTAAAAAATGGGTCTGTTTAGCCATTATTACACAATTATATATTAATGGTGTAAGTAAATAACCATTAATACACTTTTTTCTGAATATTCACGTAATTTTTAAAATACTACGTCAAATTTTCGCTAAGAGAGTTTTAATATTACGCCGCTGTTTACCACTAATATGAAAACGCTCTTACAAAATACACCGACCCGTACTGGCAAGCGAAGCGTAGGACATTCACCCACAAAGTGGTCTGACGACCTGACTAAGGTCGCTGGAAGCCGCTGGATGCAAGCCGCTCTAGATCGGTCATTTTGGAAATATTTGGTAGAGGCTTATGTCCAGCAGTGGACGTTATGCGGTTGAAATGATGATGATGATAACAAAAAGGCACAGCATGCCTTAGCCCGACTGCCTTCATGGTCCAGTGGTCAAGGTGTTTTTCTTCTGACTCAGAGGTTGTAAGTTCAAATTTAAAAAGAAAATTGATTCCGTGTCTCGGAAGGCATTTATAAACTGTGGGTCCTGAACGATATCTTAGCGTTTGCTCAAACCTATCCAAGGATTGGTTCTGGTCTACCCTTTGGGTTGCGGAAGTCAGACGGCAGTTACTCTTTGTAAAAACCAGTAACCTCGTCAAATCACCTAGGTTGGGTAGCGGACCCCGTGCTCTGAAGCATTACCGCTGAGGATGCAACTGGAAATACGTGAGAATGATGACGGAGTACGCCTTAGCCAGTAGGAGTTTTCTATTATTCATCATCTCAGCCTTTTTTCTACTTACTGCTGTGCAAAGACTTTTCTTCATTGGTTGGCCCACTGCTGGGCAAAGGTCTCCCCCATCTCCGTCCAAATATCTCGATCATGTGTCACTTCAAACATTCCCTCTCAAATTATTGCAAGTCGTCACATCAAAGCTTCCGGGGCCTACCTCTCTTCCTTCGACCACCTTCGGGAGTCCACTTTGTTAGCAAGTGGCCCATCTATCAGGATGCATCAGGCAAACATGTCGCGCCCAATTCCATTTTAGTTTAGCAGTTTTGTGTCCGATATCAGAGCAATGCCGGTTTTTGAACTAAGCGTAGTTATTTGGCACCTTATTGGGCCTAGTGACCCCCAAATTACGTCACTCCATTGCTTTTTGGCAATTCATTTATAAATACAAAAATCGTATCTAGGAATTTATTTGTTTTTTTACAAAATGCTTTGTTTGCCCCATTAGGGATAAAGACGTAATAATACGTACGTGTATGTATGTATGCATACATCCATATTATATGGATGTATGTAGAAGTTTCCTTTTTGTGGGCCTTTAGTTGCTTTCCTATATAAAGAACCAAGCTAGGAATGTTTAGTTTGTGTTTTAACTATTGGTAGTTTTAACTATTCTTCTTATCGTGTGTGTTAGTGACTAACCTAGTGTCAGAGTTTTTAAACCGCCTAAAAGGCCCTTGACATGGTTTTTAGGTAACGACCAATGTCAAGGACAGTGACCGGGACCAACGGCTTAACGTGCCCTACGAAGCACGGATCATCTTACTTATCAGACAATCAGGTGATCAGCCTACAATGTCCTAACCAAACTAGGACAACAACACAAAGTCGTTGCCCCCACCGGGAATCGAAACCGCGACCTCCGGGCAAGAGCCGAACGCTCTAACCACTACACCACGGAGGCAGTACTATTGGTAGTGGAAGGACTCTTTCACCTTTCTGCAACGTAAGATAGACGTTGATTCAAGGATTATCTGAATCAGACACAATAGTTAAACAATGGAAGCCGCTCTTTATGATGCCATTGGGGTCTTGACCAGTTCAGGATTATTAATTTAAGGATTATCTAAACATTTACGAAAGCCAATTTAGATTTTCTTCTTTGATTTTTAGAAAATTATCAATTTTGTTCTTATTTATTTAATATTTTTACTTATGAAACTTATATTGTACATATTATTATGTTGCATGTTAAGTTTTATGACAATGTAATGGTGTTTTCACCCGCTCAAATCAATAATATTTCTACCTCATTATCATTTCTGCCGTAGAAAGTCAATTTTTTAATGTGTGTGTTAATAGTTACCACTGATGTCAGATTTTCTAGCTGCCTATCATCATAGAGACACAACATAGAGTCATCTTGTGACAACAGAACGCAATTTTATTATAATTTATCATACACAATCACAACATATAACTAGTGTGTATGTTTCCTAACCTTTTTATCTTTTACCGAAAGCACAGAATGAATATAACCAAGTATTACATAAGAACGGAATCTCCTGCAGGCGCCAGCAGCGGCCCGCTCAACACCCTCCACAAGGCGAGGACGGGGAACAGGAACGCATATTGCACCCCTAGGAGATTCTGTTATGAATATGCTTATATTAATTCTTTGCCGAAGCAAATGCTCTTTCATTTGATACCAAATACATTATGATTCATTTAATTTCTGTAGTTACCTACAGAGGGTGCCATAAAAAAAGTTGGGTAAAAAAAACCATAGATCTAGAAATTTCCTTCTAAAAATATTAAAAAATCTAATCAAGAAAACACTAAAAGACTTGTCGCAAGTGAGTTATTTATTTATTTACGTAAGTAATAAGTAGACAGGCCGTAGCTGAAAATCAGTGAGCTACTCTTTGAGCAGCACGAAGCACTAAACTATGACCTTTTTGGATTGCTGTAGCACACAGACACAAAGTTATTAATATATGTTCCCAATACGTTGTTTAAATATGTTTTGTTGTGTAATTTTTGTATTTTTAAGCTATTGCATAGCTTCTATCGCGGGCCTTGAGCGCGGGAACCGAATCCAGAAATTCCGTAACGAAAAAACCTCACGCTCCCCACTCCGCCTACCATGTAGGTTGCCGCTTCGTCTCCGTCGCCCGTCTGCGACGTTGCCGTCCTTCCTTGTTTGCAATAATAGCTTTACCGCGGCAGTCCCCGAGTGCCACACGTCTTTTTTTTTCTGTATATGTGTGACTATAGCTACAAATAAACGTCTTATCTATCTATCTAATTAGTCCCGTGAATTGTTTGACATTCGTTTTTGGACAGCAAATGCGTTAATAAATCCGCACCACCATATTTTATATCTACTTTCTCACTTATTTCTATTGTTATTAATTTAGCAACACATTTCATCTTATAAAGATTGTTATGTACATCCTAAGTAGTTTATAAGCACGTAATTTTAAATGTAAATCACGAATTAGTATGTAATTAGTTAGAAATATGTTGGTTATCCAAAGATTTTTATTGTGATCTTGTAAATATTGACTAAATAAATAATTACATACACTAAAAGATTTCTTTTGCAATTGTGTTTTCTCTGTTAGCACCTAGTTGTTTTTACTAAAACAGTAATTGGGTATTTTCCTAGTCCAAAAATAAACTATTTTGTACAGATAACAAAATAAAACGTCGCAAAATAAAGTCTGCCTTTGAACATAACCATTTTAACGTGATTTTAAATTTATTATTGCAGAAAAACTGATAATAAGATCGCTATTTGGCTCCAAAAAACTATGACGTCACCTGCTCGTATTTCATACTAAATCTTATAGAAACTGTTTGTTTTGACGTTTAGAAAAAAGTATCTGATTTGACTTGTTGGAAAATAGCGTATTGGGCAAGCGCGTGTCAGGCCATGCGCAGTATAGAGGGTTCACCGCAATATATGTGGCTTTTTACGTCAAAAAACGCATTGAAATCGGTCTATCCGTTCAAGCGCTATGATGCCACAGACAGACAGATACACAGACTTTAGCGTAAACGTATAACCCCCCTTTTTCTATGGAGGTGAATAATATTCGCAATTTCCACAACTTTAAAGTGAATCGACAAGCATACAAGAAGTCATACAAAACATTAATTCAAACTTACTCTAGAATAAAATTCACCAGAGCGTTGACAAAGCTCACAACAGAAGTCTAGGCACAAACGTCTTGCAGTCTAGTCTAGATTATAACCACAGTTTTGAAGCTACTTTCTGAGAAAACTTTGACGCTCAACAATGAATACGGGTGTTGCCGAACAATAGATAGTTTTAAATACTTAGTTTTAATGGAACTTGGACGTATAGTTTAAATCGACGTGCTTCGGAGGGCACGTTAAGCCGTCGGTCCCGGTCACTGTCCTTGACATTGGTCGTTACCTAAAACCATGTCAGAGGCCTTGAAGGCGGTTTAAAAACTCTGACACTAGTGTTAGTCACTAACACACACGATAAGAAGAAGTTTTAATGGATAAATTGAAAACTATCGATAGTACTGATTGCTTTTTACAAACTTCATTTATGATATTATTACTTTTTGTACTTGACGGATATCAAGTCAGCTGTTTTTTTTTCAATTTGCTTAGCAAAGAAACTTGTTTCCAAACAAGTAAAGGTAAACAAAGCCTAGAATCTCTAGACCCTAAGAGCACTCTTAGTGTAACGGTGGGCGACTTTTTGTGAGGATGGTACAAAAAAAATCATGTTTGTTGTACCTATTTGAGCGGCAATGAAATAATTATTTCATTCTGTTTTTATTATTTTTTGTTTAGGCCTACAGAAATACATCATTTGTGAAAATTTCACTATTCTATTACGGTTCAGGATGAGAGGGCCTGGTGACAGAAAGACGGACAGCGAAGTCTTACTAATAGGGTCCCGTTTTTGTCCTTTGGGCATGAAACCCTAAAAAGGTTATCAAAGTAGTGATTGGTTGCTAGATTACTGCACGTTGTACGTTGTATGCAGAAAGGCGGTGGTCTTCTTCTTCTTATCGTGTGTGTTAGTGACTAAACACTAGTGTCAGAGTTTTTAAAAGGCCTCTGACATGGTTTTAGGTAACGACCAATGTCAAAGATAGTGACCGGGACCGACGGCTTAACGTGCCCTCCGAAGCACGGATCGTCTTACTTATCAGACAATCAGGTGATCAGCCTGCAATGTCCTAACCAAACCAGGACAACAACACAAAGTTGTTGCCCCCGCCGGAAATCGAACCCGCGACCTCCGGGTATGAGCCGAACGCTCTAACCACTACACCACGGAGGCAGTTATATAGGAGGTGGTAAGATTTTTTCTCCCAGACCAGCTTGCAAAAAATATTTAGCATAATAGAATAAAAGTTCAGTTTATTCACCTAGAATAGTTCTTAGCTAAGCTTTATAGGTCGGCGGAAGTCGCCGAGACAAACTATGCGTTGACAGGATGATGCAAGAAACTTAGAAGTCAATGGAGGTTGAATTAAAAACCTTATGGCCCACCAAAAAGGGTTTTATTCGTCGTCTTTAAAAGAAATTTGCACTTTATAACTAAATATTTTACAAACGGATTACTAAATTTAAAAATAACGTCCACAAACACACAATATTTTTGAGAGATCCATTAAACGACATCCCATACCAGGAATAATCGAGAAAAACGACTGATTCCCACTACAAAAAAATTTTTTCGAGATTTTATTTTACCACTTTGTCAGCTTGATTGAAATCCATGCTAAATTACAGTTTTAGTACTTATAGTCTCGGAGTAGAACCACAGCAACAGACATGTCGAAACTATAAGGGTTCCATGTTTACTATGGAACACTAAAAATTGAATTAAAATTGGTTTAAGTAGTAGGTATCATTTAGATTCTCACCCATTCCCTCGGTCGGCCTTTACAACATACTTGGGAAAATAAACAAATACATTTTATGCTTTATCTTTTCTCCTAGACCTATATAGGAGAATTACGCAACAAGCAGACACTAATACACACCCACGGACAATTTTCTGTTTCTTTTCATCAAGACTTCCAGTCTTGTTATTTGGTCAACTATGTACTTATAGTGATAGAGATAAGAAAGAGCGGAGTCTCCTGGCACAAGCATATTTTTTGTTTAAAAGGAGGCTTCAGCAACAAAAATATTGTGAATAATGTATAACTACATTATTCACAATATTTTTGTTGCTGAAGCCTCCAAATAAACAAATTTTTAATTATTTTTTTTAACACAAAGTTCACCTGATTATGGAGGTTATTTATGGAGGGAGTTGACATACAGAGCCGACCCCAAATAGGGAAAAGGCGAGGAAGAAGAAGAAGAAAAGTTCACCTGATTACACAAAATATAAAATAAACTCCATTTGGTAATAAGCTCCAAAGAATGAGGCGTTGGATGCACAGAGTACGTTATCGCAGAGATTTCACGAATATTTATGAAAATGTGCCGCGATCTTCTGCGCATAGTCGACGAAGAATTTTTCAAGAATGCTCGTAAAGTGGAGCCGGTTGATAAAGTTCCGTGCACTATTTTCTAGTTAAGGGGCTACCTGAATTTTCCGGGGTCCAGTGGCGCCCTCATTTAAAATAAATAATTTGAAATAAAACGGTGATATCATTTAAAATTGTGCCTTGATCAAACCCTAGATAACCCTTTAAACTATTTTATGAACTACTGTTTATAGTCTAAAGTGGCAACGTGAAGCTTTTCCACGCACATTAGCCAAAAGCGGCCGTTTTTCGCAAATGTGCGTAGAAAAGCTTCACGTTCTCACTTTAAACTATAAAAAGTAGTTTAAAAATTACTTTAAATGAGTATCTAGAGCTTGGTCAAGACATAATTTATAATGACATCACCGTTTCCTTTCAAATGATTTATTTCAAATGGGAGCGCCACTGGACCCCGAAAAATTCAGGTATGGCCTTAAAAGTGGTTTTCTGTTATACCTGTTATAGCTTAAGATGAGTGACATAACTGATACGTAGGCTAAAGTTAGATTCTTTGAAGAGCAGTTTTATTTTCGGCTATTCAACGTGGAAGAGACATACCCGTAAAAAATCGAACCAGGGGTTTTATATTAAATCACTTCTCCTTCTTCTTAAGGTGCCTCTCCAACTAGTGAAGGTTGGCAATCAGCTTGGCATAGTCCTCTTTGTTCTTAGCTCGACGGAATAGCTCAGCAGCGCTCGCTATCCCGGTCCACTCGCGGATGTTTCGTAGCCAGGATTTCTTTCTCCTTCCAACCTTTCTTTTTCCTGCGACTTTGCCCATCATTATAAGCTGAAGGAGATCGTAGCGATGATGTCGCAGAATATGACCTAAATATGAAAAAAAAATTAAAATTAAATCACTACCTATAGTATAATGGAATAAAAAAAGATTAAAGTAAAAAAATAAATGTTTTTTCTATACTAAAGTGTGCAGCCACCCGGTCAAATTTTATTGTCTAATTGTCAATTTTTTTTGTTCTTTTGCTGTTATTTTAATTCCATTATACTATTGTAATCTAGTGTAGCTCGTGGTTCGATTTATTACGGGTATGTCCCTTCCACCGGGTAAGTAAAAAATAACCGGCCAAAATTATAAGTGTAAAGATAATTACCTATGTTTTCAAAAAAAATAATAATTGGTAGGTAATTAAAGTAAAATGGTTTTCTTGTATTGCAAATTTGGTAATTTGAAAAGTTCATTGCTATTTTAGTTTTAGAAACCTTGACGGCTTAAAAGTAGACGATACCAATGATACTTTCAATGGTTCTTCAAAAAATAATTTAAAGGACTATCTACTGATTGTTTAAAAAAATACTAATTAACACCATATCAACTATTAACCTGAAATCAAACGAAAGCGCCTTACCAGTTGGCCCTAGTGATGTTCAAGATTGGAGTCCTCGAGTTTCTAGTTTAATTTTAATCTAAGTCAAAGTTTGAAAACTCGACTCGAGTCGGTTTTACAGGGCTCTATGAGCTTTATAGGCTAGGCGAGCGCGAGTTCTCTGAGCAACGATTCCAGCCTTTAAAAAAGCTGGAGACCTAAAATGAACGTGAGCTGTTCTTAAATTTTAGTTATCCTTTAGGTACTATTGTTAGTAATTATATTTTACTTCGCATTGACAGATTAGTTATATAAATGAAAAATCATTGCTTTTAAACACACTCAATAAACATATCCCTCCCTCTTTTAAGTCGGGTAAAATGACGCGGGCGCAGAAAAAAACTCGGTACAGCATGAAACTTGTGCTCTCTAATCTAATCTCACGTCCGAAGGCTCACCTTAAACTCGCAGTCGTCGAGCCTTTCGTTAAAAGAGTTGTACAGTAAACGAGTCCGAGTCCTAAGTAAGAGGACTCGGAGGGCTCCAGTCTTGTACATCACTAGTTGGACCATCGAGCACTTTACGCGCTTTCTCTGTATACCAACAATACCTACACTTTCCAGCGATGTTTGTTCATTAGAGGTTTAATTTGATTTTTCTAGCGCGTTCTAATTGCTGCTCATTTATGCCACGAGAACGCTTATTTGTATTTTAAAATAGCCAGCGTTTTTAGAACATATTTAGATTTCGCTGTTTAAGAAAATTAAAAAATAGTTTCAATATTTGCCTCTATAAAATGAACTGTATGCTGTGGCTGTAGCAGCAGTAGAAAAATATCCAGTTCATTTTGTGGAGGCAAATATTGATTTAAAAAAAAAACAAAATTTACAGAACAGACGCTGTTGTGTGGGTTTTGTTTTTTTATGCTTATTTTAAAAATGCATTTGTGCAGAATTACTTCTGAAGTAAGATAGAAAAATAAATATTTGAGTTATCGTTGAACCTTATAGTTTCGCCATGACTGTCTGGCTGTCTGGCTGTCTGTTTGACCATCTGTCCGCGACGATAAGTACTAGAAAACTGTAATTCAGCACAGGTATATTTAATAATCATGGCGATAAAGTGGTAAAATAAAATACTTAAAAAAAAAATGTTTTGAGTGGCCCGTATAAGTAAAATGGGATTTATTTTTCTCGATTAACCTATCGTGTGAACTATTGTTGAATAGGTCTTAATATATTGTGAATAAAAAAACCCATTTTTCGATTTAGGGATCAGTTTCTGATTTTTTTTGTTAAAATCAACTGTCCCCCTCTATTTGCTAAACGGTTAAACATGGACTCGTGAAAAAATCACAGCTGTAGTGAAATTTGAAGGAAAACTTTCATAGCTAAGTAGGGTTTAGAAATAATAAAAATAACAAAATAAAACTTTTTAAATGTACCCGGAAAAAGAAAAAATCATACAAACTCAATAGAAAATTCCCGACGCGTCTTGTAGCGAGCGAGGAGGGAATACTGCCTGTATTCTGGTCACGATGCCTCGATGTGAAGCGTTGGAAGATTTTTTTTTGTATATAATTTAATGCATTGTTATTTGTATAGAAAATAAGTTGTCAGACGTTTTTAGTGGCATGAACTCAAAGTCAGCATTCGCAACTACGAAAGATACGAAAACCTGAGGATGCCGTCAACTGGGACCGCAATCAACTCGGACCGCGGTCCCAGTCGCCAGAATCAAAAATTTTAATATTTTTCTTCCAGCGACCGGGACCACTCATATGCTTCTACACACTAGATAGTGTCGTCGGGGTTTTTTTAATTTACCTAGGAAATAAACTTGTCTTACTTTAAACAATAACCGAATGGTACCCTAGAGAAGGCAAGAGAAGTAGAGGAAGACAACTAAAGAGATGGGAAGATGATTTTAAGAAAGTAGCTGGTTCTAAATGGTTAAGAATAGCCAAGAATAGAGACAAGTGCTAAGCTTTAGAGGAGGCCTCTGTCGAAAGACAAGCTGTTAGGAGGGAAGATCAACCGAATGCCGAGAACATTATGTAATAATTAGCTTAATTACCTACATACCAATGTAATAATAATAATTAAAAAAAAGATATATGTATGTCAAACAAGTTTATAAAGCAGCAATAAAGGCTTATTTTATTTTATTTTATTTTATTTTATTTTATTTTATTTTATTTTATTTTATTTTATTTTATTTTATTTTATTTTATTTTATACTTTAAACTAGCAATAAACGTCCTGTTTTGATCTTTTCTCCTTCTCCATGTTCACGCCAGTCGTGGCCTTTGGGTCTTCCGGCCTTGGGCCCAGTCTACCGAGTCAGTGGTAAGAAAGTGAGGATATATCTGGGGGATAACTCCATAAAATACGTAATACGTTAGTCGTACGATAAGAGCTCAGTGGCCCGGTGGGAGTGCGCATTGCTAGCGCTTTCGCAAGTAAAGCGTCACCGGGCGTGGTCCACACTTGGATGGGTGACCACAAGTAGCATACAAAATTCTCGAGCTCCTCCGTGCTTCGGAAGGCACGTATAAGCCGTTGGTCCCGGCTGTCATCACTGTATGACAGTCGTCAAGCTTTGTCAGCTTGAAAAATCTGACACCAGTGTTGGTCACACGAAAAACAAACAAACAAACGATAGAGACATTTTATTGTTATGTCAAACCAAATTAGACTGTATCATCAAACGTTAGTGCTAATTGTTGTTTGACACTGAAACGCGGATACGCAGTAACTTCCGTCTTGCATACCACTTTTGGAGTAACCCCCCTGAAGTAGAAATAAATATAAATATATAGGGATAAATTACACTAATTGAGCTAGCCCTAAGATAAGTTCGAAACTTGTGTTATAGGATACTAACTGAACGATACTATATTTTATAACAAATACATATATAAATAAACATCCAAGACCCAGGAAAAATTAAAAAAGGCCATTTTCCACCTTGCCCTGGCTGGGGATCGAACCCAGGACCTTCGGGTTGGCGGTCTAGCGTGTTGACCATTACGCCATGGAGGTCGTCAATAGAAAGTACTCGTATTCCCGCTTTTTCGCTAACTAGTACCGCTAACAGTAACTACAGGCAAAGTTTGCAGCCGCGGCAACCACAATTAACAATGCAAATGTAGCCAAACTGAAGCTGCTCTGAATTTCATAGCGGATACATATGGTAATCCAGTTTAGCGAGAGAAAAACCTCGTCGGGAGGATTTAGCGGCTGGAGCTAAGATTTGCCAACGCGCGAGTTTGACGGTGGCTTATTCTTCTTATCGTGTGTGTTAGTGACTAACATTAGTGTCAGAGTTTTTAAACCACCTTAAAGGCCTCTGTAAAAGACATGGTTTTAGGTAACGACCAACGTCAAAGACAGTGACCGGGACCGACGGCTTAACGTGCCCTGCGAAGCACGGATCATCTTACTTATCAGACAATTAGGTAACTACAATGTCCTAACCAAACTAGGACAACAACACAAAGTCGTTGTCCCCGCCGGGAATCGAACCCGCGACCTCCGGGTATGAGCCGAACGCTCTAACCACTACACCACGGAGGCAGTTTCTTATTATAGTGACGTGACACAGACGACTAAATCACAGAATGAATTTAAGTATAACCACAGAATGACGACTACATACAGAAGTCTTACTCAGCAAAGGAATTTAAAGAAATAACTACTCAATATCGTTAGCGATATGGTTTAATTTAGCTTACCTCAGAACTCGATACATCTTCGTTAAGATACCTAGAAGTGCACTGCAAGCCAATCTCATTCTTATAACTCTAGACATACGATACACGTCATTGAATTTGCCACTTCGGTGTGATCGCCGTGCATAGTAATAATGTAGGTATATTTTCAATACCTAAACAGGGAGTCCCATGCTGGTCTGGGAGAAATGAAAAAACTTAGAATGTACCAGCTGCTTCTCTTCCCGCGCAGATCGTAAAAGCCGATCGAGGGAATGGGCAAAAATGCGAATCATGTTAACAGGCGATGCGGCTAGCAACCCATCACTATATTGATTGCTTTTCCATCTTCTTGCCCACCATGACGCTAAAAGTGGCTTTTGGGTCTTGCGGCCCTGGGCTCTGTATAGAACCGCAAACCCAAAATGCTCTGTCTGTCCCATTAGGGATAAAGACGTGATAGTATGTATGTATGTAAACAGGGAGTGACACAAGCTTGGTATTATATACAGAACGGAATCTCTTATGGTCCCGCGCGATTGCGTCCCCGTTCCCATTCCCCGCACCTCTCCCCCGTTCTCACCTTTTAGAGGCAGCTCGTTGAGGAGCTCGGCGGCCCAGCAGAAGAGCGCATTGCTAGTGCTTTCGCAAGTCAAGCGACACCGGGCGTGGTCCGCACTTGGATGGGTGACCACAAGTGGCATACGAATTTCTCGAACTTAAACTAATCATTGCATGGCAGTCGTCAAGTTATGTCATTTCATGTTATGTTATGACGCCAGCCTGAAATCTGACACCAGTGTTGGCCACTTACACACACGAAAAAAAAATAAAAAAATAAAGGCGTCAGCAGACGCCTATTCTGTACGTAATACAATAATTTTCTCTTAATATCCTTATTTAACTTTTTTTGTTAAATAAATAAATCAATTCTGCGCTTAAATAGAAAACACTTTAATTAATAAAAAAATGTTATAATAAGAGACCAAATTTTATTTACTACACTAAGGCAAGTGGTGGATAGCTTGACCAGCTGCTAGTAAAAGTTCATGTCTACGCGTTAAAAATTTTGAGGGTAGATGTAAGGAGAACTCTCTATTTTTATCCAAAATAATTGTCATTTAAAGATGTCAGATGACTACATATTTTATAAAGCTTTACAACAATATCTATAATTACGTTTATTAAGAAAATTACTAAATCACAAAAATAAATAACTTCACGCGTCTGAAAGCACTTCATTTCGCCGACAACTGCTAAATCAATGTTCTTTAACGACTACAGCGCCTTTCTGTGAACTAGAACTGTTGCAGTTTACAGCTTTCGCAACTGTTCCCTCATCTGAAACAGTATATTATTTACCTCTACTCGCCATAGTTCGTAAAATATGAACTTCATTGTAATCTAAACGAATTCGATAAAGTCACGATTTTATATTTAGCCAATTTTGTTTATGGTAGTCGACAATTTTTTATTTCACAACTTCATTTCTTTTGGGAACATTGTTTTCATAGAATAATTTCAATAGAAATGAAGTTGTGGATATTATGTTCGTTGTTTTTTATGACGAGGGTTTCCGCGAGGATATTCAGAGAGAATATGTATACAACGACGACAATCTTTACTAGAAGCACTCAGTATGTACCAGAAGGTAAGTGTGTTTAAGAAATAGAAGCGGGAGCGAAGCGATATTAGGGTTCTTCATCTATCAGCATGGAACAGCACTTTTGCAGAGAGAGCGACAGAACTTTATAGCACCAGCCGTGCTATAGCTTTCCACCGCTGTCTCTCCCGCTGGCAAATGAGCGTTCTGAATGACAGAAAAAGACAGCAGCATAGAAAAGTGCTGTTCCATGTAACCCAACTCTTATGTTCGACCGCCACAAAGGGAAGATCTTCCCGCCAGGCATGGAGCTGCACGGGGAACCGCGGCTCCGACGGTGTGTTATCGGAGATTGTATTTATGTAGCTAATCGTACGAACTGTGATATCGTGATGTACCTAAGGATACTGTTAGCGCCACCTCGTAGACTTTTGTGAACTATGTTGTAACTTCGTTGTTTGCTGTTGCATTTCCTCGTAGTGGCGTAGAGATCGACACAATGTAATTGACAATTATCAAGTGATACAAATCATCATCATGATCATCAGGTCTTTTTGTTTGTGGAGACAGCGAGCCAAGAGTTTGCCTGGCAGGAGAGAGTAGGCCGAAGTCCTCTGGCTGCTCTGGCCAAGTATGGCTCTGGTAGTACAGAGAGGGTCGTGCTCCTGCAGTGGAGTCAAAAAGATCTGGTGATGATGATGAAATTCCTCTTTCAGTGAAATACAAAGTTTGCCTTCTAAGGCCTCAAGAGGGCCCGTGTCGCAGCAAAATATCTATGTTCTACTTTAAAAAATCTATCATGCGCTGTGCTCCATTCGACTGGGGCGGATGTCAAGGCAACGGCAACAGATTCGACACTGAACAAGAGTGTTTGGATTACTGTCTGACTAAAGAAGGATACACACGTAAGTTTTTCTTAAATTGTTGTTGAATGGCAGTGGTCATCAGTGCACTTTTATGTCAATAAAAGTAGAGGGCGTGAATCTTTTCTTCGAAAATTAGCCAAAAGAGGCCGTTTTTCGCAAATGTGCGTAGAAAATTTTTACGTTCTCACTTTTAACTGTAAACAATAGTTCATAAAATAGTTTGAAGGATTATCTAGGGCTTGGTCAAGACAAAATTTTAAATGAAATCTCCGTTTCCTTTCGAATAACTTATTGCAAAATTTAAGTATTCCTTTATTCTGTGTGTGTAAGTTAAAAAAAGGCCTTTTACAAATTATAATAACTTAGTTTCAGTTCTTAAGTTATTAGGATTGTGAGGCGCCGATACGCGTCGCGAGTAGGTATTTGCAAAAAATATATCTGTTTCACCCCGCTCTGCCTCCCGACACGTATTGTGCAATAGAGAGAGTTGCAAGTCTTAGAGGCGATTGCTTATTTTTTCCTTCTGAAATACTGTTTCGGGCGATAACGTTTCCACCCCCGTAATTTTGAACAAAATGAGGCAATTTTGGTATGTCATTCGATTTAGTACACCTTAATCTAAGGTTGTACGTCTGTCTATTTTAGTAATTCGGTTTTATTTAACTTTAATAAATTAAATGCTCAAGGTATTTTTACCTAGTGTAATATTTACGTGCAATAAATTATTTTTCTTATTTTCCTTTTTTAATTTGTTCATTTAATGACTTTTCTTACAGCGCCTCTCCCAAGGATTTTCAAAATGACCGTTCAAAAGCGGCCTGCATCCAGCGCCTTCCGCAGCGACCATGGCCAGGTTGTTAGACCAATTTGGAAATCGTTGGGAGAGGCCTATGTCCAGCAGTAGATGTTCTTCGTCTTATATTAAGTCTGTCTCTTTTTTTCGCTAAGTTCTTAACCTCCTTATGTTTTCACGTTCAAGTGTTCTTTTTTTTTTTGGTCGATAAATTTTCTTCTGGGTTTTCCTACTCCTCTTTTTCCTTTCGTTGTTGTTTTAAAGAACGCATCGTGACTGAGTAGATGACCGAACCTTTATTTCCCTCTTCCATTATCTATAATTTGTAGTATTTTTCTTTTCTCTCCCATCTTCTCTAATACCTCTTCATTTGTGTTTTTTTCTGTTCAACTTATTTTTTTCATTCTCCTCCAGCACCACATTTCAAATGCTTCTAATCTATCTTTATCCTTTTTGTCTTCGTCCATCAAAGCAACCATTTAATTTGTTAACCATGTTTTGATAAATCTTTTACGTCAACTTTCTTTAATAACAGAAAAATATGTATTTTTTACTCAAACAAATATTTTTTGCGCTAGCAATTCTCTTTTTTATATGTTCTGCTTGCCTCTTCGTTAATAGTACTTATAAAATAAAATATTTAAACATTGAATTTGGTCTATTGTCTTATCATTAAGTTGGATATTCATAATTAGTGGACCTATACATAGTGATTTTTCATTGGCTTTGGAGTTGAAGGCCACTTCATAGGCATCGTAAGTAAGACCCAATTAGCTAGACAAAATAAAAAATTCAGAGACAAAAAATGTTGACTAAAGCCTAGTATTTATTCTGTGATTAATTAGTAGTACCGCCGCCATACACCGCCCGCCGGCCGGCCGCAGGTCATCGACATCACGCAGCTGTTTTGGCCGGCGTAACTACGTGGTCTCGATCGAAAATCATTTACGCAACTTTCTTATCTTATGACATACAGAAATTTGGATTATGTATAGGGATAGAGGAATTTATTTACTATACCACCTTTTTTTCCAAAACCAATGAAAAGTCAGCGTGTAGATCCGGTAGACGTTATGCGGCTGAAATGATGATGATGATGATAATGATCTTACAGCGCCACCTCCAGCTTGGTGTCAACTGACTTTCGACTACGGGAGATGTTTCGGAGAAGTCGAAAGGTTCTATTTCGATCCCATCGGCAAGGTGTGCAAGACCGCCAAGTACTCTGGCTGCGGAGGCAACAATAATAAGTTCAGAACCAAAGAAGGGGTAATTGATTTAATCCTACATTTTTTTAACGATTTGACGACCTCAATGGTCAAAACACCAGTTTGCCCGGAGGTTCTGAGTTCAAGGAAAGTTGTAAAAAGCTTTTTAGGGTTTCGTAGTAAACAAGCTAAACAAAGCTTATAAACATCAATGAGACCTCTCGAACCCGTCTGGCCAGCGTGGAGAGTGTAGGCCAAGACCTCTGGCAGCTTTGGCCAAGTTTGGCTCGGGTAGTACAGAGAGTGTCGTGCTCCTGCAGTGGAGACAAAAAGACCTGATGATGATGAGTAAACAAGGTACCCTTATAGTTTCGCCATGTTTGTCTTTTTGTCCGTCCGCGGTTTTACTCAGCGGCTATAGGTACTAGAGAACTGGAATTTAGTACAGTTATGTATATTAATCATGGCGAAAAAAGTCGTGAAGTAAGTCGTCTTAAAAAATATATTAATCATGGCGAAAAAAGTCGTGAAGTAAGTCGTCTTAAAAAATATATATATTTTTGGGGTACCTCTTAGATCTTTGAAAAATATTTTTTTTACTATTTAATATTTGGTTCATAGTGCAAATCTTTGTTAGAGTCAAGTGTCCTCCCCCCCCCCCACTCTCTGCTAAACGGATATATTATATGGACACGTGAGAAAATTCACAGCAGTAGTATATCAGTCATTCAACTGAACTCCTAGTCTGGTCGTTTAGACCAGGCATCCAATTGGATGGCTGAACGACATCTAGCCAAGTCAATGAACTGAACATAGTAAGTGATGTCATTTCCTTTAAATTAATTGGATATTGATGAATTTTTGGTATGTGGTTAGGGTTTACAATTTACATATTACTGACAACTACTTTTTACTAACACCTACCACTTAGTAACTAGTGATATAGAAATTTTAGAAAATTTTATAAATTTATGTTCATCACAGTCGAGGCGGGTTGACAAACTAGCGGGCAAAGCCCGCGCTTTTTTCTGTGGAGTCGAGACTTGGAATGGACAATACCACAAGTGTGCCATACTACGTTTTTCAATACATTAGTGAGGAAAAAAGAACTTTATCAATAAAACCATTTCAAATCTCGCTAAAGAAAATTTTAAATATGGCGAGCTTAGTTTTCCATGTCTCTACTTTCGTAGTTTTCCCTTTTTAGACGCTTTTCGCGCATGCGCGAATCTGTAGTGATACGAGAGACACAAGAATCAATCCACTTACAGCCAAACAATTGTTTAAAAAAAATGTTTTTTTTTCAAACAAGGCAGAATTATAAATTCCTTTTACTGTTGTTACAAGAATTTTACTCACCTACTAGGATATTAACTGGAATAATTTGAGTAAAACAAGGTTTCAGTATGAATCTGAGCTGGCTGCATGCAGAGATTTTATGTTTCAATAATAATATTCGATATTTTGGATTTAAAGAATCTTATTCCTAACACATTCGGCCTAGGCATCCAATTGGATGCCTAGGAAATGTATTCAGATACTATACAAATTCAATAGAAAATTCATTTTTAAAAAAATTTAGTGGCGTGAACTCATAGTCGGCATTTGCAACTACAGAACCCTATGCATGCACTTGTGTAATTATTATTTTAATTGCCCTAGGGAGTTACTCCATAAAAAAGACGATAGACGTTCGATAAACGCACTTGGGCAGTTATTACTTTTCCATTCACGAACACTTCTTTTCTTTACAGTGCGAATCTGTATGCTTATTCGGAAAGAATTTGACAACTCAAGACCCCAAAGATCAAACCACCCGAGACCATGGTTTCTCGAGAGTTATCATAGTTGATCCCGAGGAAACACCAGCTGCACGAGCATCGATGGATGCTACCACAAATGCAGCCCATGACTCGACTCCCCATGGTAATAGGGTAGTACCAACAAATCTTCACCAATACATATTCAAAAACGGGACAGTAATTCGCTTTACAGTAACGGTTAACAAAGCGGTAGTTCCTGAGGTTACTGGATCCTTCTTGAATAACTGACTTACTTTTAGCCTTGCATTCATTTATAGTGTAAGTAAGTATATAAAGCGAGTAGTAGACCTTTCGAAGCACAGAATAAGTGGGTACTATACTATGATAATCCGTCTATTTTGTGCGCGACCTACCCGCAGGAAGGTCGTGCATGAAGTAGCCAGATTATTTTAATTGTGGATCAATAAAGTTTTAATAAAATAAATAAATAAATAATTAAGGCAGCAAGAAAGAAAGAAAATCTTTTGATTTAAAGTAACTAGACACAGACATAATTATAATGAGTTGACGGGTTACTCACGTATACAAACATGATTTGAACTCATCCAGAGGTCTTCATCAGGGCGAATGTGACTAAAGGCCCGTACACCGCACCGGCTTGCGACACACTAATGTTATATGTCGGCCAGTAGTTGTATCTAGACATGAGTAACCCGTTTTCTTATTTTAATAAAGAAAATCTTTTTCGGCTGATAAAATTGTATGTACTAGACGAGACCTATATCTATTAGGAGTGCCGAAAGAACAACTAGCTCAGCTTTGTCTGCGGTGTGAACCACAGCGTTAATTTTCAGCTGGTACCTAGTGATTCAGAGGATAGATAGGTTTTAAAACAATAACTCAAAAATCAAATTATATTAGTATATATTAAGTAGTAATAGTAAAATATAACTTATATATAATATAAGTTATATTTTAACGTGGCGTAGTGGTCATCAATCATCATGCTAGACGGCACCCAGAGGTCCCAGGTTCCATCCCCGGTCAGGGCAAGCCGAAGAATATTTATTTATTTATTTAATTGACAGAAAAACCCATTGTGTAACACATTAGCTCATTATTTACACAGTATCTTCGGGTACATAAATTGTGTATATTTCTTAAAACTGTTTATTAATCGTAAATAATATAATGTCCGTCGGTATCTCGCCTTATGTAATTATTTAGTAAAAAAATAAATGAGGTTTTCTTTCGGTCTGATTTCAAGACAGTCGATGTTTGCGGAAGTGGTATTTAACATTCAGACTTAATCCTACATGCCTCATATGCTAAACGTAGTCTTTATTTCTATCGTATCTGTATTTTTAAATAAAAAGACGTTCTCCAACAAAACCATAATTTTATTTACAAAAACATATCTACAGTTCAGTCAAACAAATAAAAAAAATCTGTTCTACAATACAGCTTTTAAGGAAACGTACCCATACAACGTAGACAACGTGACAATTTTTTTCCTCTTTTTTACCCCCGTCCCTCCTTCGATGACCATGTGTAGTTTGTGTTAAATCCCCCTTCCCCCCTTTCCCTCTATTTTTTACTTAAAGATTCTTAAATATGGTTTGAAACCATTTTTGCAAACACAAAGTAAAAAAAGAAAATATTAACATAATTTATATAAATCTGTTTGCCAAAAAAAAATTAAAAATGTTTGATAATGAAAGGGTAAGAAAAAAATCTATATGAAATGCATAATAATATATGTCTGTAAGTTTTATAAATGCTGAACGCTAAGTGTTTTCATTTGAATATAGCTCGAAGAAGCATGAGAATTTCATAGGATAGTACTACGTGACGAAGACCTAGATCCCTTCCCCCCATACGACCAAGTCTGGTTTTTTGAATACCTCCCACCCCCCATGTGACCAAATGTGGTATTTTGAATACCCTCTCCCCTAAAAGGGTCACGTAGTGTGGGTACGTTCCCTAACCTCGCTCGAAAACCTTGTGGCCCAGGGTTTACTCAGAATGAGCGAGACTTTTCTGAGTACAAACAACATTAAAAAAAGTATTTACCTAATTCCTCCACCATTGTCGTTCAATATGCATTTTCAGTCTTCGAGCGTCACAAGGGTTTTCAAAAATATGGCAGCCTAGTGACGTCAGATCCAATTGAATCGACTGGTGCCATTGGACCATCAGTTGAAAGGATCTTTTGCTCCTTCGACTCAGTAAAAAAAATCTAGATCTATGGTCAAATGTATCCAATAACAGCAGCTGATTAGACCTGACTTCATTGTGCTGCCATCTCGTGTCCTATATTTTTGAAACCCACATATTCTCCTTATCTTCATTTTGCGTGGTCTCCAAAATGTGTAAAAAAGTTATTTTATTACTAGTTATTTTGGTAACATTCCTCGTATTTACAGATCAACAAGTAGGTAAGTAGACCTAAAATGTTAGCGCCACTGAACGTATTAAAAACCCCCGATAAAAAAGAGTGGTGTTTGAAGCCAATATCTGTCTATCTATGGCATTGTAGCGTGCGATAATTATGGTTTCTTTTTACATAAAACAAAGTATCCTTGCGTTGAATCTTTGCTGAACTGATGTTTGATGAACATCAGTTCAGCCGTTCAAAAGATAGGTTGATTACTTAAAATTCGGGCTTGTTCATTTTCTAAACTTGTTGATTCGTATTATAGGCGGTACCGTGTAAAATGTTGTTCAGAAAACTTGTGCAGGTCTACTAACGTATTTGTTGACCTTCACATCAATTTTATCTTAAAACTATACACCAGAGGCCTTTGCGATCGCATCCATCATATTTTTGTGTATAATCTCGGAGCTGAAAAAAAAACAAAATAGAGTTTAGCTGTCATCATCATCAGGTCTTTTTTAGTCTCCTCTACAGGAGCACAACCCCTTTCTGTACTACCAAAGCCGTTGGCGGCAGCCAGAGGATTTGGCCTACATTCTACACTATCCAGACGGGTTGGAGAGGCATCATCGTTATCATCACCATCAGGTCTTACGAGTATTTAGTCTCCACTGCAGAAGCATGAGCCTTTCTGTACTACCAGAGCCACACTTGGCCAGAACTGCCAGCGGATTTGGGCTACAATCTCCTCACTGGCAAAACGGGTTTGAGAGGCCTCATTGATATTTATGATTTATGTAGATTGTAATTCCTAAGTCTCGCCTTCTACTACATCCACGAGAAGACTTGGAGTGATCCTATTCTGCTCTAATTACTAATAAAGATGTAATTTATTAGAGAGAGGTCTAAGATCTCACATCACAATATACAGGGAGGGAATACATTACATACTTTGCTCCTCTAGAAAATGTTTGGTTCATTTCACGTCTTTATCCCACATGCGCGAGACAGGGCTTTCTCTTGTAATTTAAGATCCTTCTGTTAGACAGAGCTAAAGGTCATAAAATCCTAAGGTCACGTTTCACTTATTGTTGGTAAAGATGAAAACATGGAATTGGAATAGTGATGGGTTGCTAGCCGCATCGCTTAGATTCTCGTCCATTCCATTCTGCACGATAAGAGAAAGCTGGTACATTCGGTTTTTTTATTCTAAACCAGACGAGCGATGAGAATATAGTCCTAAGGCATCCTTGATAATAATTCTACCTACAATTTTGTTTCTGATATTAAATCGCTGTTGGATATATACATTGAAAATCCTACCGCCGCAGGGATGTCAGAGCGAGGGAAGCTTTAATATTGACATACCTCACGTAACACGTATCTAGCATTTCGATTAACTACATTTTGTTACATATTCTTACATTATTATTGTATTTATTCTCCAAATTAAAACATATTATGTGATGAACAATTTTGCCATGAGTGGGATTCGAACCCACGAACCTTACGTTAACACCATGAGCGCACTACCAATTGTACTACCGTGACTTCAAATCACTCTGACGTATTTTCTTATCACATAGTACACACGCATTTGAAGCATGCGTTATTCTTCATGTTGTGTCGTGTTTATTTCTAAAAGGACTTGGGTTTTGCGACTCTACGAAGACAAAGCCCCGGGCCGCTAGCCGCAAGTCCCAAAGGCCACTTTTGAGTTACGATAGGCAAAAAGGAGAAAAAAAGAAATCAAATAGGTTTAAAGGTGACCTCTATAAGCTGGTTAAAATAATCATACCATCCATTGCTGACACTCTTCATAAGAGTAAAGATACAGTCAGGACAGATATCCTTGTCCATATATCTGGCGTTGAAAAGCGTTCCCTGGCAGAAGCAGTACAGCAATTCTGGCAAAGGAACCTTCTCCGGTAGTATCTTTTTCTCGTATATTATAACTGGAAAGGAATAAAAATTATGTACAAAACAAGAATTTAATAAAAATGTTGGGTGATTTGTTTATGATTTGGTAATAACATCGGACCCACTAATAAAATCCTTTATTGTGCCTATTTGTGCTACTCCTACCGTTTGGGTGATTTTTGTAGGAGTTTATGTGGTAATAATATATTACCGACTAATAAAATGTTCAAACGTAGCGTAGTTGATCACTTGCACCAGCATTGTGTACACCACCAGTATTAAAATCTAAGTATACCTTGCTCTTAGTTAATACTTAATCACTTAATCATTAGTGGGTCAGTGAAAGGGTAGCCGACGTTGACTAGGTAGGTACTACAAGAACCTGTTCCTACTTTTGATAAGCAAAATACCTATGTTCAATTAATTAAAATATATGCACAGTAGTAGGTAGTACTATTAGTAGTATAGTAAGTTAGGTGTACCACAGATTTTAGGCACACTTCTTCTGCAAGGTATTTCGTTGGGCCTACCTACCTACTTAACGTAACAGATACCTACATCACTTCCCCACAAACGCCAAATACCTACGCTTCATTTAACTAAACTTTCTAGCTGTCAGGTGACGCGAGGAAACATGAGCTTAACTGCTTTGACTCAACGGAGCGTTTTAAGTGCACAGCGGGCGATGACGTCGGCCGGTGTGAGAAAACCTTAGGGTTGATTAAATGTTGTAAAATACAAAAATGTATGTGACATATATTTATGAAATGAATTTTAATAAAAAGGATCTAAAGGTGATTTGAACTTCATAAACTATGGATGTACCGTAACATCGCAATGAGGAATTTACGGTATTGAACTATTGAGTAATTTGTTATAATAATCTGTCGCAGTAAAGTATGTACATCGCAATAAGAAACATACAATATTGAGTAATGCGTTATAGCATACTTTTTAGTTCACGTAAATCCTTCTGTATATACTTAACTAGAAGAGTTTGGTGGCCAAAGCGGCACCGGGTGTGGTCCGCACTTGGATGAGTGACCACAAGTGGCATAAAAATTGAGCTCTTCTGTGCTTTCGAAGGCACGTATAAGCTTTTGGTCTTGGATATCATATTGTATGGCAGTCGTTCAGATATGTCAGATGCATTTAGGCAGCTTGAAAAATCTGAAACTAGTGTTGGCCACTTACACACACGAAAAACAACAACATATACTTTCTACAGTACATCGATGTTTTGACTTTCGACATTCAGTAGGACAGTCAAACTTCATACCAACAAAATAATCTGATTGGACGAGACAGGACCAAACCTTATCATTACGACTTCTTTTTTTTAACAAAACAGTGAATTCTATTGAAAATTATACCGGAACAGAAACACTTACTTTTGCTTTGATTTTGACATTCGAATACCGCACAATAATGTCTTAAATTTGACATCGTTTAAAACGCTTGTTTATATTGTAAAGAAACAATACGCAGTAAGGTTCCACGCGTGCGGCGTCCCTCTGCCACTTTGGCGTTCGAACACACGGCTAGCTGGTAGGTAAATATAGCGCGACTTTGATCGAGTGATGGAGGCCTCCATACATCCTACATACTTCGAGAAGTAGAGGGGAAGGGCTCGCGGGGTGTGCGGAGGCGTGGGTCGCAGTCGGGTGCGTTATTTTGATTTGCGGCGCGGTTACGGACGTATTGTGGCAGACTTAGTATTTCAATTCTATTTATGCCAGACCAAAATTAATAATTATTGTTAGGTGGTGTATGTCTTATAATAAGGCTTCCTAGTGTTGAAGTTTTAGTGTTGTGTAAAATGTTTTCTTTACAGTGCGAATCTGTATGCTTATTCGGGAAGTATTTGACAACTGAATACCCCAAAGATCAAACCACCCGTGACCATGGTTTCTCGAGGGTTATCATAGTCGATCCAGAGGTAACACCACCTGGACGAGCATCGATGGGAGCTACTACAAAAACAGAAAATAACTCGACTAGCCATGGTAATAGAATAGTACCAATAAATCTTCACCAATACATATCCAAAAACAAGACAATTCGCTTTACAGTAACGGTTGACAAAGATTTTCCTCAGGTTACTGAATCCTTCATGATTTACTGACTTACTTTTAGCTTTGCATTCATTTATAGTGTTAGTATATAAGGCGTGGAGTAGACCTGTCAAAGCACAGAATAAGTGGGTGCTTACTATTCTATAATAATCCAGCTACTTCCTGCGAGGTGACAGAAAGAAAGAAAAAAAATTAACTGTATTTTTAAATAAAAAAACGTTCTCCAACAAAACCATAATTTTATTTACAAAAACATATCTACAGTTCAGTCAAACAAACAAAAAAAATCTGTTCTATAATACAGCTTTTAAGGAAACGTACCCATACAACGTAGACAACGTGACACATTTTTTCCACTTTTTTTACCCCCCGTCCCTCCTTCGATGACCATGTGTAGTTTGTGTTAAATCCCCCTTCCCCCCTTTCCCTCTATTTTTTACTTAAAGATTCTTAAATATGGTTTAAAACCATTTTTGCAAACACAAAGTAAAAAAAAATATTAACATCATTGATATAGGTAAGTCTGTTCTGCAAAACTGCAAAAAAAAAATTTTAAAATGTTTGATAATGAAAGGTTAAGAAAAAAATCTTCATCAAATGCATAATTATATATGTCTGTAAGTTTTATAAAAGCTGAACGCTGAGTGTTTTCATTTGAATATAGCTCGAAGAAGCATGAGATTTCCATAGGATAGTACTACGTGACGAAGACCTAGACCCTTCCCCCCATGCGACCGAGCGTGGTTTTTTGAAAACCCTCCCCTCCCCAATGTGACCAAATGTGGTATTTTGAATACCCTCTCCCCTAAAAGGGTCACGTAATGTGGGTACGTTCCCTAACCTGGCTCGGAAACCTTATGGCCCAGGGTTTACTCAGAATGAGCGAGACTTTGCTGAGTACAAACAACATTAAAAAAAGTATTTACCTAATTCCTCCACCATTGTCGTTCAATATGCATTTCAGTCTTCGAGCGTCACAAGGGTTTTCAAAAATATGGCAGCCTAGTGACGTCAGATCCAATTGAATCGACTGGTGTCATTGGACCATCAGTTGACAGGATCTTTTGCTTGTTCGACGCAGTAAAAAAATATAGATCTATGGTCAAATGTATCCAAATAACAGCAGCTTATTGGACCTGACTTCATTGTGCTGCCATCTCGTGTCTCACATTTTTGAAACCCACATATATTCTCCTTATCTTCATTTTGCGTGGTCTTCAAAATGTGTAAAAGTTATTTTATTACTAGTTATTTTGGTAACAATTCTCGTATTTACAGATCAACAACTAGGTAAGTAGACCTGAAATGTTAGCGTCACTGAATGTATTAAAAACCCCCGATAAAAAAAGGGGTGTTTGACGCCAATATCTGTCTATCGATGGCATTGTAGCGTTCGATAAATTCGGTTTCTTTTTACATAAAACCAAGTATCCTTGCGGTGGCTCTTTGCTATGTTTGATGAACATCGGTTCAGCCGTTCAAAAGATAGATTGATACTTAAAAGTCGGGCTTGTTCATTTTCTAAACTTGTTGATTCGTATTATAGGCGGTACCATGTAAAATGTTGTTCAGAAAACTTGCGCAGGTCTACTAACGTATTTGTTGACCTTTACATCAATTTTATCTTAAAACTATACACCAGAGGCTTTTGCGATCGCATCCATCATATTCTTGTGTATAATCTCGGAGCTGGAAAAAAAAAAATAGAGTTTAACTGTCATCATCATCAGGTCTTTTTTAGTCTCCTCTGCAGGAGCACAACCCCTTTCTGTACTACCAGAGCCATTGGTGGCAGCCAGAGGATTTGGCCAACATTCTACACTAGCCAGACTGGTTGGAGAGGCATCATCGTTATCATCATCATCAGGTCTAACGAGTATTTAGTCTCCACTGCAGAAGCATGAGCCTTTTTGTACTACCAGAGCCACACTTGGCCAGAGCTGCCAGCGGATTTGGCCTACACTCTCCTCACTGGCGAAACGGGTTTGAGAGGCCCCATTGATATTTATTAGCTTTATTCAGATTTATTTAGATTGTAATTCCTAAGTCGCCTTCTACTACATCCACGGGAAGACTTGGAGTGATCCTATTCTACTAATTACTAATTAAGATATATTATTTATTAGAGAGAGGTCTAAGATTTTACATTACAATGTACAGGGAATACATTACATAGGTACTTTGCTCTTCGAAAAAATGTCTGGTTCATTTCACGTCTTAATCCCAAATGCGTTAGACAGGGCTTTCTCTTGTATTTTAAGATGCTTTCCTTCTTAAACAGCGCTTAAGGTCATAAAATCCTAAGGTCACGTTTAGCGTATTTTTGGTAAAGATGAAAACACGGAATTGAAATAGTGATGGGTTGCTAGCCGCATCGCTTAGAATCTCGCCCATTCCATTCTGCACGGAAAGAGAAAAAGCTGGTATATTCGGTTTTGTTTTCCTCAACCAGACAAGCGATGAGAATATAATCCTAAGGCATCCATGATAATAATTCTACCTACAATTTTGTTTCTGATATTAAATCGCTGTTGGATATATACATAGAAAATCCTACCGCCGCAGGGATGTCAGAGCGAGGGAAGCTGTAATATTGACATACCTCACGTTACACGTATCTAGCATTTCGAATAAGTACATTTTGTTACATATTTTTACATTATTATTGTATTTATTATCCAAATTAAAACATGTTATGAAAAATTTCGCCATGAGTGGGATTCGAACCCACGACCCTCACGTTAACGCTGTGATCGCACTACCAATTGTACTACCGTGACTTTAACTGCCTCCGTGGTGTAATGGTTGGAGCGTTTGGCTTATACCCGGAGGTCGCGGGTTCGATTCCCAGCGGGGGCAACGACTTTGTGTTGTTGTCCTAGTTTGGTTAGGACATTGCAGGCTGATCACCTGATTGTCAGATAAGTAAGATGATCTGTGCTTCGGAGGGCACGTTAAGTCGGTCCAGGTCACTGTCTTTGACATTGGTCGTTACTTAAAACCATGTCAGAGGCCTTTAAGGCGGTTTAAAAACTCTGACACTAGTGTTAGTCACTAACACACACGATAAGAAGAAGAAGACCGTGACTTCGGATCACCCTGACGTATTTTCTCATCACATAATAAACACGCCTTTGAAGCATGCGTTATTCTTCATTACTACCTACTATTTAGAAGTGTGGTATTCAACTTAATTCAATTTAGATGAATTGAAAGTTGATAAAGTGAAGAAGGCGTTTACTCACTTCTCAAGATGGCCTCAGACTACGAATTACAAATCACTAATGCCTTATGAATGCATATGCAATAGGTGAAATTAATTGTTCTTTTCAGTAAAATGAATTTTTAATGAACACAAAAAGGTACTAACTTAATGTACCTCGTTTTATTCTTTTGTTTAATTTTTTATAAATGTATATATATATAGTTTAGTGCATTTATAATTTCTTAAGTAAAAAAATGCATTTTGCTTGGGTAATTCAATCACACACTATGGTAACACTCGCAACTGATGCCATATTCATAGGTCAGTCATAAGCAGTTGTTACGAAAAGAGATTGCCAGGCGTGCACCGGTCCGTACCTCCTCATGTTGTGTCGTGTTTATTTCTAAAAGGACTTTGGTTTTGCGACTCTACGCAGACAAAGCTCAGGGCCGCTAGCCGCAAGACCCAAAGGCCACTTTTGACGTTACGATAGGCAAAAAGGCGAAAAAAAGAAATCAAAATAGGTTTAAAGGTGTCCTCTATAAGCTGGTTAAAATAATCATACCATCCATTGCTGACACTCTTCATAAGAGTAAAGATACAGTCAGGACAGATATCCTTGTCCATATATCTGGCGTTGAAAAGCGTTCCCTGGCAGAAGCAGTACAGCAATTCTGGCAAAGGAACCTTCTCTGGTAGTACCTTCTTCTCGTATAATATTGTAGCATATAACTGGATTGGAATAAAAATTATGTACAATACAAGAATTTAATAAAATTGGGTGATTTTTGTAGGGGTTTTATGATTTGGTAATAACATCGGACCAAGTAATAAAATCCTTCATTGGGCCTATTTGTGCTACTCCTACATTGGGTGATTTTTGTAGGAGTTTATGTGGAAATAACATATTACCAACTAATATACATATTACAACTGCCTTTGTGGTGTAATGGTTACAGCGTTCGGCTCATATCCGGAGGTCCTGGGTTCGATTCCCGGCGGGGGCAACGACTTTGAGTTCTTGTCCTAGTTTGGTTAGACCATTGTAGGCTGATCACCTGACTGTCTAATAAGTAAGATGATCCGTGCTTCGGAGGGCCCGTTAAGCCATCGTCGGTCCCGGTCACTGTCTTTGACATTGGTCGTTACCTTATACCATGTCAGAGGCCTTAAAGGCGGTTTAAAAACTCTGACACTAGCGTTAGTCACTAACACACATGATAAGAAGAAGAAGACCAACTAATAAAATGTTGAAACGAAGCGTAGTTGATCACTTGCACCAGCAATGTGTAAAAATCTAAGAAGACCTTGCTCTTAGTTAATACTTAATCACTTAATCATTAATGTGTCAGTGAAAGGGTAGCCGACGTTGACTAGGTAAGTACTTCAAGAACCTGTTCCTTCTTTTGATAAGCAAAATACCTATGTTCAATTAATTTAATTATATGCACAGCAGTAGGCAGTACTATTTGACCGAGCGAGCGAAGCGAGCAAGGTCTACAATTCAAGTTGGGGCGAAAAAAACATTGTTTGTATGTATGTTTGTATGTATCTATGTATGTTCCACGATAACTCTCGAACCGTTAAACTAATTTTGATGAAATTAAGAATGAGTGTAGCAATTATTCATAGAGTTTTTAAGTTCGTTTGGCATCAAAATCGGTTTAGCCATTTCTGAGATAAACGCATTTTGGTGAAAATAATTATTGATCTGTAACTTCCGAACCGTTAATCAGATTGGAACTTGTCATGTCACGAGATAGTATTACTATATTTAACCGAATAAAATATTTTTGGTCAATAAGCAATTCTTAGCCATTCTTAGCCTTAGACATTATTAGCTTATGCGCGTTGTAGAAATGGATTAAATGAAACAGCTCCATCTAGCGGATTCTTGAAGAATTAATAGGCATGTCATTTGGGGCATACCAAGATGTTATCAAACAGATTTTCGCTTATATTTATATGTTTATTGCTGTCGTATAATAATGATGAATTTATTTTGGATTTTAAATTTCCTATGTAAATGTAACTTATTTAAGATTGCTATATACAGGTAAACCCGTGCCTTGAGTTCATTCAAACGACGATAACTTTTTTTAGAGAGTGCCTCCGCTGCCGGCGCCGGCTCCTAAAAATATCACTATTGGGAACCGGCGGTTTAACCGACAAAATTGCCGGCAGCCGAGATTTAAAACACCGGCTGCCGGCACCAGCACTCAAAATTGGCCGTGAAGTGTAGGTTAAGTCCGTTAGGTTTCCTGTGACCTAAACACGAGCGAGCGAGCGACTCAAGCTAAGGGCGAAAGTAACATACACACACAGATCGTGTTATACCAGCAGCGGCAGCGGAGGCACTCCCTTTTATTTAATAGACGAATTTTGGTGAAACAAACTGTAAATGTTTTTTTGAATTAAAAACAAATCAATTGGTGAAAGTTTTAAGTACTTAAATCAGTTCAGTACTTTCGGAGTTAAGCGTGGTCATACATACAGAAAAACAGACAAAACAATAAAAAATACAATTTTGCTTTCTATTCAGTCAAAAATACATTATGTATAGACAAAATATTTTAACTGTTTTATTGACCGAGCGAGCGAAGCGAGTGAGGTCTCTAAATCGAGTTGGGGCGAAAACACATTGTATGTATGTATGTATGTATGTTTGTACCGCGATAGCAGCCGAACCGATGGTTTGATTTTGATAAAACTTGGTAGGCATGTAGTAAACATCAATAGAATTTTCAAGTTCGTTGGGCATCAAAATCGGTTCAGTAGTTTTGAAATATTAATAAAAATGTACGCGATTATGTAGCAAACGAAACCATAGCGCGTTCTAACTTTGGATACCGCCATCTAGGGGTTATTTAGGAAACTGAATTGCTAAAAAAAATCGCGAGGTCTAAGTTCGCGGCGAACTACTAGTTATATGACTGTACAGAATAGATTAAAATTAATTTAACCAGTTTTGGATATATTTTGTTGAAACCTGAAATGTGTCAAAAAAGAAACAGTTATATCTCCTTAGATGAAGTTGATAGATGTTTTGTATATTCGATACTAAATTAATATTACTAAGCAACAAAAACTTTTAAATAAAGGTACCTTTTAGTTGCGTGTAAATTACTTCCAACATCACACATATATTTTACAAATATGTCACTAGATGTCGCTGATACGAAAGTAATTTCTCTGAATGGATATTTTGGTGGTTTGGTTATTTTTTGAGTTTTAACCGACTTTAAAAAAGGTTATTGCTTATTCTGCGATTTAAACATTATTTTCAGTTTCGGCTTTTGATTGATTACTAAATTTAGCATTTTGTTGAGCAAACTTTGGTTAATTCATTATCGCTGCTTGTCTGTGATTCTGAAGTAGTATTCGTGATTATGCCACGAACTAAAAAGAGATCAGCGTCAACCAAAGCCCGCGAAGTAGCTTTACGTAGAGAGTTAGAAACCATAAGAAGCGGTATGAGCGTCTTTCGCAACTAAAGGAAGATGCCAGTACTTCTCGTGCCAATGAGAGCTCATCAATTGCTTAAATCAAAAAATCTTTTCCAACGTAAAAGGGAGCTGACGAAGCTCCCTTTTACGTTGGAAAAGATTTTTTGACGCAAGACACTTCGCCTGAACGCCTCTAACGCTTGTGTTCACAGCGTGAGCACGCAAGGGAAGTAATAGAGCATGAACTATTCCCTAAACGCTTTAAGCGCTTGCACTCAATTCGTGAGCACGCTGTGAAGGTGCGAGAGGAAGAATCTTTACCAGAACACGGATCCCATTCCATCCATGATCCGATCGCGGAAGACTGACCAAGTTTCGTGCTCACGTACGCAATTTCCATTGACACTTGCCTGGGCAGTAACTGTGCACAAATCGCAAGGACTTTGAATAAAGTAGTCGTAGATATTGACGTAAAAGAGTTTGCGACCGGGTGTATAATCGTACATACATTGCTCTTTCAAGTTCCGAACGTCTTACGGATATCGTATTTGATCCAGGGTTTGATTTAATTCGTTTGGAAAAAAATTCAATGAATCAAAATTCTTAAGGTACTTCCTGACGTCCTAGAATGCTGAAAAAATTAAAAAACTAAACCTAACCTAACCTATTCCCTCAGAATAGTAGGTGGAAGTTTGTCGACGTATAGCTTGGCCGTTTTATTTCACACACGATGAACGAATGCCTATGAGATCTTCGTAACGGTAGCAAAACGGTTAAGTATCACGTTTTGACTAAAATGTAGCGTATGTGAAGTTAGGCCTGCTAAAGTAAGGGCGCATAGATCAAAAATCTTGGCTCTACATGAGATCTGACCACTTTTTCATAGATCCTGATTAAGGTGTAGTGTAGTCGTTCCTTTACCACCAAAACCAGACACAATAGAAAGACAATGGACGTGGACATTTATAAATATCTTGACCAGTTATAGCTTGTAGGTTTAGAGCGTGTAGTCTTTAGAGCTTGGCTTTATACGAGATCTGATAACTTTTTCACAGGGTAAGCTTTGTAGACTCGTCTTGGCAACATTTTTACATGAAAATGTTTTTGGTGGGATTATATTTTGGAATAATAATCGCGAGGTCTCAGTTTGCGGCGAACCACTAGTATATATCATTCACGAACACTTCTTTTCTTTACAGTGCGAATCTGTATGCTTATTCGGGAAGAATTTGACAACTCAAGACCCCAAAGATCAAACCACCCGTGACCATGGTTTCTCGAGGGTTATCATAGTCGATCCCGAGGTAACACCAGCTGGACGAGCATCGATGGGTGCTACCACAAAAACAGCCAATAACTCAACTAACCATGGTAATAGAATAGTACCAATAAATCTTCACCAATACATATCCAAAAACAAGACAATTCGCTTTACAGTAACAGTTGACAAAGATTTTCCTCAGGTTACTGAATCCTTCATGATTTACTGACTTACTTTTAGCTTTGAATTCATTTATAGTGTTAGTATATAAGGCGTGGAGTAGACCTGTCAAAGCACAGAATAAGTGGGTGCTTACTATTCTATAATAATCCAGCTACTTCCTGCGGGGTGACAGAAAGAAAGAAAAAAATCTTTTGATTAAAATTAACGTGAGACACAGACATAATTATAACGAGTTAACGGGTTACTCACGTATACTGACATGTTTTCCTCTAATGTTGACATCCGTGTGGTTTCCGGCCTAGAATAGAACCACTCCATTTCCTTCTGTGGATGTCGTAAAAGGCGACTAAAGGATTTTTCTTTCCTGTTACTAAACATGAACAGACTTCCGATGGGCAGCAGCGTCGGAAGTACGATAGTGACTCCCACTGCGCTCGCCAACCCCTCTGCCAAGCGTGGCGAGTCATGGAAAGACAAAAAATGACCAGGCCCTCAATACCCGGCAGCCCCGCTATTCCTGACTCCGGTTATGGTCATTGTAACGGCGGGGCATGGGGTGCTAAGAAACCCCGGATGGGATCCGGCTACCAACCCCGGCGAAAACTGGCCCTGGTAACACACAACGTCTGCACATTGAGGACTGACAAGAAATTGGCTGAGTTGGAAGAAAAAATGAGTAGGTTACGGTGGGACATTGTGGGGTTGTGTGAAGTCCAAAGAGAGGGTGAGGGCACGACAACTACTCTATCACCGGGAAGGAGACGAAAAGAAGTCCCAGCATGGTGTCGGGTTTCTCGTCCACAAGTCCCTTATTAACAACGTCACAGCCATCGAGAGTGTTTCTAGCAGGGTAATACACCTGATACTCAGAGTATCTAAAAGATATTCGCTGAAGGTCATAAAGGTTTATATGCTAACTGAAGATCACTCCGATATCGAGGTGGATGAAGTGTATGAGGGCCATACATACTTCTGAAACCTATTTTACGGTTGTTATGGGGGATTTTCTGTCTGCCCCATTAGGGATTAAGACGTGATAGTATGTATGTATTTATGTATGGGGGATTTTAACGCAAAACTGGGTTAGCGAGGCGTTGGAGAGTTTAGGCTGGGAAACTTCGGATACAAAGTGCAAAATAACAGGGGACGTAGGCTGGCTGATTATTTGGAGCAAGAGGGACTCTTTGCGATGAACTCTTTCTTTAAGAAGCCGCCGCAAAGAAAGTGGACATAGATGCGTCCAGCAAAAAAGAACCAGCCCCCTGTTTAGAACAAAATCAACTTCATCCTAACGACAAAGAGACGAATATTCAACGATGTCTCAGTGATCACTCGAGTCAAAACCAGGAGTGATCACCGAATATTTCGTGAATATTGATCTCAAAGTCGAAAGGTCGCGGCTGATGAAGTCAACGCTCCAACCGTCGCAAGTTCAAATTGAAAACTCCAAAGGCTTCCGGCTTGAACTGTCGGAGGTTCTGGCGGATATCGAGAGGCTTTATGGACAGCTGTATACCTCAGTTTCATAACCCAGTAAACAAATGGCTAAAGACCCAAGAGCCTAGCTAACCCGATACTATACCGAAGATATCCCGGACATCAGCTTGTACGAGATTATATAAAGGGAGATAACATCCTATTGAAGGTCGCTGGAAGGCGCTGGATGCAAGCCGCTCTAGATCGGTCATTTTGGAAATCTTTGGGAGAGGCCTATGTCCAGCAGTGGATGTTGTGCGGCTGAAATGATGATGATGATGACCCTATTGAAGAACTATAGGCCTATCGCGCTTCTGAGTCCTGTATATAAGTTGTTTTCGAGGGTCATCACGAATCGTCTCGCGAACAGGTTTATTAGCCTTTCAACCTCCCGAACAAACTGGTTTCCGTAAAGGCTTTAGCACCATAGACCACATTCATACGCTGCGGCAGGTTATAGAGAAGACGAGGGAGTATAACCGGCCGTTATGCTTGGGGTTCGTGGACTATGAAAAAGCCTTCGATTCGATCGAAACATGGGCCATGCTGCAGTCTCTCCAGCGATGCCGTATAGACTTTCGATATATCGAAGTGTTGAGGTGCTTATACAGTAACGCCACTATATCAGTCCGAGTACAGGAACAATGCACAAGGGCAATTCCAATGCATAGATGTGAAAGGCAGGGAGACGTTATATCTCCGAAACGGTTTACCGTTGCACTGGAAGATGCCTTCAAGCTTCTGGAAAGGGAAGGATTTGGCATGAACATCAATGGCGAGTATATCTCTCACCTTCGATTTGCCGACGATATCGTTGTCATGGCAGAATCGATGGAAGACCTAAGTACTATGCTCGGAGATCTAAATTGAGTTTCCCAACAAGTGGGCCTTAAAATAAACATGGACAAAACGAAAGTAATGTCGAATGTCCATGTTGCGCCCCTACCTGTTTGTGTTGGGAGTTCGACCCTCGAAGTTGTAGACCAGTATACCTGGGTCAATTGATCCAGGCAGGAAGATCCATCTTCGAGGAAGAGATCTTTCGACGAATTCGACTCGGCTGGGCAGCGTTCGGGAAGCTACGCAATGTCTTCTCGTCCACAATACCTCTGTGCCTCTAGACTAAGGTCTACAACCAATGTGTGTTACCAGTGATGACTTATGGCTCTGAAACGTGGTCCCTTACTATGGGTCTCATAAGAAGGCTCAAGATCGCTCAACGCGCTATGGAGAGGGCTATGCTCGGTGTTTCCCTACGTGATCGAATCAGAAATGAGGAAATCCGTAGGAGAACAAAAGTTACTGACATAGCCCAGCGGATTAGCTCGTTGTAGTGGCAGTGGGCGGGATACATAGCGCGACGAATCGATGGCCGATGGGGCAAAAAGATTCTTGAATGGCGACCGCGTACTGGCAAGCGAAGCGTAGGGCACCCACATACAAGGTGTTCAGATGACTTGACCTAGGTCGCTGGAAAGCGCTGGATGCAGGTCGCTTTTGATCGGTCATTTTGGAAATCTTTGGGAGAGGCCTATGTCCAGCTGTGGACGTTATGCGGCTGAAATGACTGACATGTTTTGAACTCACCCAGAGGTCTTCATCAGGGCGAATGTGACTAAAGGCCTGTACGCGAAACCGGCTTGCGACACACTGGTATTAGATGTTAGATGTAGCTTCATCTTCTTCTTATCGTGTGTTAATGACTAACACTAGTGTCAGAGTTTTTAAACCGCCTTAAAAGCCTCTGACATGGTTTTAGGTAACGACCAATGTCAAAGACAGTGACCAGGACCGACGGCTTAACGTGCCCTCCGAAGCACGGATCATCTTACTTATCAGACAATCAGGTGATCAGCCTACAATGTCCTAACTAAACTAGGACAACAACACAAAGTCGTTGCCCCCGCTGGGAATCGAACCCGCGACCACCGGGTATGAGCCGAATGCTCTAACCACTACACCACGGAGGCAGTTCGATGTAGCTGACTCTATACGTTAGTAAAGACAATCCTTATTCGGCTGATACAATTTTATAAACTAGATTAGATTTATATCTATTAGGCGAGTGCCGAAAAAGCAGCCAGCTCAGCTTTGTCTGCGGTGTGAACCACAGCGTTAATTTTCAGCTGGTACCTAGTGATAAAGAGGATAGATAGCTTTTAAAACAATAACTCAAAATCCAAATTAGTAATATTTTCAACGTGGCGTAGTGGTCATCAATCGTCATGCTAGTCCGCCACCCAGAGGTCCCGGGTTCCATTCCCGGTCAGGGCAAGCCGAAGAATATTTATTTATTTATTTAATTGACAGAAAAACCCATTGTGTAACACATTAGCTCATTATTTACACAGTATCTTCGGGTACATAAATTGTGTATATTTCTTAAAACTGTTTATTAATCGTAAATAATATAATGTCCGTCGGTCCCTCGCCTTATGCCCTTGTATTTATTTAGTAAGAAAATAAATGAGGTTTTCTTTCGGTCTGATTTCAAGACAGTAGATGTTTGCGGCAGTGGTATTTGACATTCAGACTTTAAACTACACGCCTCAAATGCTAAACGTAGTCTTTATTTCTATCGTATCTGTATTTTTAAATAAAAAGACGTTCTCCAACAAAACCATAATTTTATTTACAAAAACATATCTACAGTTCAGTCAAACAAATAAAAAAATTCTGTTCTATAATACAGCTTTTAAGGAAACGTACCCATACAACGTAGACAACGAGACACATTTTTTCCACTTTTTTACCCCCCTCCCTCCTTCGATGACCATGTGTAGTTTGTGTTAAATCCTCCTTCCCCCCTTTCCCTCTATTTTTTACTTAAAGATTCTTAAATATGGTTTGAAACCATTTATTAAATAATTTATATAAGTCTGTTTGCCAAAAAAAATTAAAATTGTTTGATAATGAAAGGTTAAGAAAAAATCTTTAAAAAATCTTTATCAAATATATGTCTGTAAGTTTTATAAATGCTGAACGCTGAGTGTTTTCATTTGAATATAGCTCGAAGAAGCATGAGATTTTCATAGGATAGTACTACGTGACGAAGACCTAGACCCTTCCCCCCATGCGACCGAGCATGGTTTTTCTGAATACCATGTGACCAAATGTGGTATTTTGAATACCCTGTCCCCTAAAAGAGTCACGTAGTGTGGGTACGTTCCCCAACCTCGCTCGGAAACCTTGTCGCCCAGGGTTTACTCAGAATGAGCGAGACTTTGCTGAGTTCAAACAACATAAAAAAAATATTTACCTAATTCCTCCACCATTGTCGTTCAATATGCATTTTCAGTCTTCGAGCGTCACAAGGGTTTTCAAAAATATGGCAGCCTAGTGACGTCAGATCCAATTGAATCGACTGGTGTCATTGGACCATCAGTTGACAGGATCTTTTGCTTGTTCGACGCAATAAAAAAATATAGATCTATGGTCAAATGTATCCAATAATAGCAGCTTATTAGACCTGACTTCATTGTGCTGCCATCTCGTGTCCCACATTTTTGAAACCCACATACTATATTCTCCTTATCTTGATTTTGCGTGGTCTTCAAAATGTGCAAAAAAGTTATTTTATTACTAGTTATTTTGGTAACATTCCTCGTATTTACAGATCAACAAGTAGGTAAGTAGACCTAAAATGTTAGCGCCACTGAACGTATTAAAAACCCCCGATAAAAAAGAGTGGTGTTTGAAGCCAATATCTGTCTATCTATGGCATTGTAGCGTGCGATAATTATGGTTTCTTTTTACATAAAACAAAGTATCCTTGCGTTGAATCTTTGCTGAACTGATGTTTGATGAACATCAGTTCAGCCGTTCAAAAGATAGGTTGATTACTTAAAATTCGGGCTTGTTCATTTTCTAAACTTGTTGATTCGTATTATAGGCGGTACCGTGTAAAATGTTGTTCAGAAAACTTGTGCAGGTCTACTAACGTATTTGTTGACCTTCACATCAATTTTATCTTAAAACTATACACCAGAGGCTTTTGCGATCGCATCCATCATATTCTTGTGTATAATCTCGGAGCTGAAAAAAAAACAAAATAGAGTTTAGCTGTCATCATCATCAGGTCTTTTTTAGTCTCTTCTACAGGAGCACAACCCCTTTCTGTACTACCAAAGCCGTTGGCGGCAGCCAGAGGATTTGGCCTACATTCTACACTATCCAGACGGGTTGGAGTGGCATCATCGTTATCATCATCATCAGGTCTAACGAGTATTTAGTCTCCACTGCAGAAGCATGAGCCTTTCTGTACTACCAGAGCCATACTTAGTCAGAGCTGCCAGCGGATTCGGCCTCCACTCTCCTTACTGGCCAAACAGGTTTGAGAAGCCTTATTGATATTTATAAGCTTTATTTAGATTTATTTAGATTGAAATTCCTAAGTCGCCTTCTACTACATCCACGGGAAGACTTGGAGTGATCCTATTCTACTCTAATTACTAATAAAGATGTAATTTATTAGAGAGGTCTAAGATCTCACATCACATATACAGGGAGGGAATACACGTACATTACATACTTTGCTCTTCGAGAAAATGTCTGGTTCATTTCACGTCTTTATCCCAAATGCGCTAGACAGGGCTTTCTCTTGTAATTTAAGATGCCTTCCTTCTTAGACAGAGCAGCTAAAGGTCATAAAATCCTAAGGTCATGTTAAGCGTATTGTTGGAAAAGATTGAGACGGAATTGAATCAATTCAGCGCAGCATGCAAGCGGCCTGCATCCAGCGCTTTCCAGCGACTCTGGTCAGGTCATCTGACCACCTTGTAGGTGGGTGCCCTACGCTTCGCTTGCCAGTACGCGGTCGCTATTCAAGAACCTTTTTGCCCCATCGGCCATCGGTTCGTCGCGCTATGTGTCCCGCCCACTGCCACTTCAACGAGCTAATCCGCTGGGCTATGTCAGTGACTTTTGTTCTCCTACGGACTTCCTCATTTCTGATTCGATCACGTAGGGAAACACCGAGCATAGCCCTCTCCATAGCGCGTTGAGCGACCTTGAGCTTTCTTATGAGACCCATAGTAAGGGACCACGTTTCAGAGCCATAAGTCATCACTGGTAACACACATTGGTTGTAGACCTTAGTCTTGAGGCACAGAGGTATTTTGGACGAGAAGACATTGCGTAGCTTCCCGAACGCTGCCCAGCTGAGTCGAATTCGTCGAAAGACCTCTTCCTCGAAGCTGGAACTTCCTGCCTGGATCAATTGACCCAGGTAGATATACTGATCTACAACTTCGAGGGTGGAGCTCCCAACACAAACAGGTAGGAGCGCAACATGGACATTCGACATTACTTTCGTTTTGTCCATGTTCATTTTAAGGCCCACTTGTTGGGAAACTCGATTTAGGTCTCCGAGCAGATTCAGATTCAGATTCAGATTATTTATTTCCATACAAAATACATTGTGTTGAAATGTTGTTACTTATATACTAAGTTAAGACTATTGGTTTTTACAATATTATCTGCTTGTGTCAAATTACATAACAATAATAATTACGTCAAATATACATTATTTCAAATACTCCTCTACTGAATAATAACATTTTTGTAATAAGAATGATTTTAATTTAATTTTAAATTCTGATTTATATAACAGGCCTTTTAATTCTAATGGCAAATTGTTAAATAATTTAATCGATTGATAGTGTGGGTTCTGTTTCACAATGTTTAACCCAGGTTTATTTCCTGTTGGCAGATCCCTCCGTCTTGTTGCTTCTCTTTGTTTCCTTTGCTCATCATTTTCAATTTTTTTTATATGTTTGGCTAAGTGTGTCAGTAACACCAGTATGTATAAGCTAGGTACTGTAAGGATGTTTAGTTCCTTAAAATATTTTCTGCACGATGTCCGTTGCGAAATACGTACCATAGTCCTTATTGCACATTTCTGGGAAACAAACGCTTTGTGTATGTTGTATTCATAACTCCTGCCCCAGAACAGAATACTATACCGAAGTTTGGACTCTACTAAGGCAAAGTAAACTAATTTTAATTGTTTGATGCCCACTTCTTCCCGCAGACTTCTAAGAACATAACAAGCCGTACTTATTTTTTTTTCTATCTCATCCAATTCTTGTTTCCAATTTAAAAGGCTGTCAATATATATTCCTAAGAATTGTACTACTTTGACCACTTGTAATTTTTCTCCTTGCAAAGTACTCTCCACTATATCATCTTGATTGGCATTTGTCTGAAACAACATAACACTTGTTTTTTTTGTGTTGATCTTAAGGCTATTAGCGTGAAACCAGTCATGAAATAAATTTAATGTCAGATTAATTTTATTGGTGAGAGTAGATATATTGTCTGCCGATATTATGGCATTAGTGTCATCAGCAAAAATTGTTAATTTTACATCGGGGATTTTACTCATCATGTAATTAATAAGGTCATTTATAAATATAACAAAAAGTATTGGTCCTAGGATTGATCCCTGCGGTACGCCTACTTTGATAGTTCTCATATTTGATCTTGTTGTTGTTGTTTTTCCATTGTTTTCAATTTTTTTTATTTCTACATACATTTTTCGGTTTTGTAAATATGATTTGAAAAGCTGCAATGATTTGCCTCTTACTCCATAATGTTTTAATTTGTCTGTAACCACTTCTTGATTAAGTGTATCAAAAGCAGATCTGAGGTCTAAAAAGCAACCAGCAACTTTCTTTTTCTCATTCATTAGGATAACTGCGTCGTGAATGAGTGTGTCAATTGCATCTTGCGTGCTTACATTTGTCTGATATCCAAATTGTCTCATGTTGAGTACTTTGTTTCTGCTCAGATGTTTTACAAGGCGACTTTTAAGAAGTTTTTCAAAAATTTTTGATATAATTGTGAGTAACGATATTTGTCGATACATATTTGGATCTTGCTTAGGGCCTTTTTTATGTATAGGTACGATTTTTGCTATTTTCAGTTGCTCGGGAAATATTCCCTCTTCCAAACATTTATTGAAGAAGGTACTTAAGGGTTCTGCCAAAATGTCTATATTATCTTTTATTACTGTTATTGGTATTTCGTCATAACCACAAGATGTTTTAGGAGGCATTTTTCTTACTATTTTTAATATTTCCTCTGGTGTTGTAGGTTCTAGGGGCATGTTATTTGTAACTTCTTCTGTGTGTTGTTTTAAATAATTTAAAGCTGTATTGGAATCCCCAGGGATAGTGCTTTGGTTAAATAAATCTGCAAATATTTCCACTACTCTTTTTGGGTCTTCTACAATATTCTTTTCTATTTTTAGGGAAAAATTTTGGTGAACCCTGGACTTTCTATTTCGGTGTTCATTTATAATGTTCCATACCTCCTTAGCAATGTTACTGGATTTCTCAATTTTTTCCTGTACTGCGATTTTTTTTGCCTTTCTTATTAACTTTCTGTATAATGTTAAATATTTATGTTTATAATGCAAAATTGAGGAGTTGATGTTTTTGTTACCATTTACAGTTGTTAGGAATCGTTTCATTTTACTGGATACAGCTAAGCCTTTAGTTATCCACCTTATCTTTTTCTCCTTATTGTCTCTTACGCTGACTGTTTTCATGGGAAAACTGTTTTTAAATACATTTTCGAAAGATTTGATAAAAACATTTATACCCATTTCTGTCCAATTATGCGTTAACAAGTTTTCTCTGAATGTTTCTTTATTCTTCTGATTGAATATGCGTTTTTCAAGTGTCCTGAGACTGTTTCTATTTACAACTTTGTTAGGAGTCATAATACTGCACATTAACCCTGCATGTCCATCAGAGAGTCCATTGTGATCAACTGAGCAGTCCAGTATTAAGTCATCAGATAGGTTGGTAATAATATTATCTGGACAGGACTGTTGATTATTTCTTATAAACGTAGGAGTATGTACTAAGTGTCTGAAGTTATATTGTCGTAAAAGGTTAAGAAAGGCATCTTTTTTATTACTTTCTATCAAAATATTAACATTAAAATCACCACAGACAATACATTTTTTATGAAAAAAGTGTTCCAGGAGTAGTTTCAGTTGAATAATAAATTCATCAAAATTACTGTGATAAGGAGATCTATAGCAGCAACATATGCAGATACCCGTCGAAGTGTCCCGGACACAACATATCTCAAAACTATCCCTTCTGTACAGTTCTTTACCAATAATAAGTTCTTCGCAAGCTCGGTTTGTCTTTGTAAGAATCATAGAGCCTCCTCGTCTTTTCTTTTTTTTCCCTTCATTTTTCCTTACATTATAGGTCAATACTTTATAGTTTCGGAGATTTAATAGGGTTGCTAATTCGTCATTTAAGAAATGTTCCGTAAAACATAAGAATTCGATGTTCTTCTTTAAACTGGCTATATATAACTCAAAATCGTTTATCTTCTTATCCAGTCCGTTAACATTTTGATGAAAGATGTTAAGTTTACAATTAGTCAATTTATTTTTCCTGTCCTTGTACCTGGATGGAGCTTGTGTCACGAAAAAATGTTTCGTCTAAGAAAGTTTCTGTTTGAGTCCCCGTACATTGTGTAAGGCATTCATTACAGGAGTAATTACGTTGTTTATAATCTTGTAACAAGTTTGAAATGTTGCCGAGTATATTTTGGATGCCATTGTTTTTTATTTTGCCGGACGTTGCCGAAAACATGTCATAGGTCAGATCTAGATTGGAATCGAAAAAAGTGGCATATTGATGTGCATACATATCTTTACATAGGTGTTCAATGAATAGTTCAATTCTGTAGTTGTAGAGGGGTTTGCCACATATATATGTGGGGGCTGCTACTATTACGTTAGTTTTTGTAATTTTTTCCAGCTTTTCTCGTATATTTTGAACTATTGCCCTGTAGTCTTGAAATATATGGAAGTCTGTCTCTCCAATCATTATAATACAAAAGTCATCTTTTGTATAACCTTGTAATTTAGTTTCGATGTTTTTGAGAATGATTTCTAGTCCAGCATTTGTGCTAATGTAATTAATTAATTGATAGTCATCTAAAATGTCACTTCTTTTAATATTCTGTAATAATCTAAATTTTTTACTATTTGTGATAAAGCATAATTTCTTTTTTCTTTGTTCTTTTTGCTTGCTTTGATTGTTGAAATGTTTTGCTGTATTTTCGTCAATAAAATCAATTTCCTCCTGTTGGTTTGGTTCAAGTTGCTGCTGTACCATCACATCTTGGCTTGCACTTTGAAAAGCTATTCTGTTAGTATCAGAGCTTTTCCTTTTCTTGTTACTGTTTGGTGTTGACTTGGGTAATGATTTGGGTGCTGTGCGACATATGCTCTGCAGTTGTTTGACTTGAAAGGAATATTCTGAATTCTTTTCTTTGAGCTTATTATTTTCAGAAATTAGGTTTTCAATTTCTTTATTTGCACTTTGTAGCTGTATTTGTAGGTCACGATGTTTTTTTCTCATTTCCTCCAGTTCTTCTTTATTAATAGTATTTGTCTCCGGACAGCTTCTGTTTAGTGTATCGCACCGAAGATCGGAGCAATCAAGATCGCTTTCATCAGTCAACGAATCAAACGAATTATGTGTCTCGATGCCATAGTCACTTTCCGAATGAGTGTTTACCACCGAACTAATGAATTTTTCAGGGTCTTGTTGCACTGGTGTTGTGTTGGATATTTTTTCTCGATCTTGTTGTACTGGAATGGGTGGCGTATGCTTTTTAGGCTGTATTACAGTGCTTGGACCTGGTGTTATACCTGACACTTCTTTCTTCTGTGGAGGAGTGTGCCTTTTCCCCATTTTACTTCGAACACAAGTAACACAAACCCATGCTTCTCTCTTCTCTTTGTCCATTACATAGAAAAGTTTTTCTTTGTTTGTGCATGTAAGATCATACGTTAGTTTACAGCGGGAGCATGTTAAGTAATGTTTGTCTTTAATAATTTTATGACAGTGTGCACAAAATTGCTTTGGTGCCATTTTGAAAAACATAAGAAAAAAAAAAAAAAAACTGATGATAAAAAGAAAAAATAAATGTCAATTCAGAAAAAAAAAATTATCTATGTCAAGAATTGAACTCTCGTCCTAAAGTGCGGAAGTGCGGAACACGCCACTAGACCACTAATCACTTGCTGCACTGTGTGAATTTCTGTTGCGCTTGGGTCAACGTTGGCGGTCGGAATAGTTCGTCATTCATCACTCGGAAGCGTTCGTATCATCATACAGCTGAGTCACAGCTGATTGCTCGCGGCACGTAATCACTGCACACTCATAGTCATATTAACTCAACGAATTATTTCAAAAATGTTTTTATGTTTACACCACTGTACTAATATTTAGGCTGCCAAGTTTTAGTAAAGTTCAACGCACTATTAAATGTCTTTGTCCTGGTATAAGTTTTACTACTCAAAACGTACTTTTATCACTTAATAGGAAATAATTTTTACGGAGCATAAGTAAACACAGCCAAGCGCGGCATAGTACTTAGGTCTTCCATCGATTCTGCCATGACAACGATATCGTCGGCAAATCGAAGGTGAGTGATATACTCGCCATTAATGTTGATTCCAAATCCTTCCCATTCCAGAAGCTTGAAGGCATCTTCCAGTACAACGGTGAACAGTTTCGGAGATATAACGTCTCCCTGTCTTACACCTCTATGCAGTGGAATTGCCCTCGTGCACTGCTCCTGTACTCGGACTGACATAGTGGCGTTACTGTATAAGCACTTCAACACTTCGATATACCGATAGTCAATACGGCATCGCTGGAGAGACTGAAGCACGGCCCATGTTTCGATCGAATCGAAGGCTTTTTCATAGTCCACGAATCCCAAGCATAACGGCCGGTTATACTCCCTCGTCTTCTCTATAACCTGCCGCAGCGTATGAATGTGGTCCATGGTGCTAAAGCCTTTACGGAAACCAGCTTGTTCGGGAGGTTGGAAGGCATCAAACCTGTTCGCGAGACGATTCGTGATGACCCTCGAAAACAACTTATATACATGACTCAGAAGCGTGATAGGTCTATAGTTCTTCAATAGAGTGTTATCTCCCTTTTTGAAGAACAAGACCACCACGCCCCTGTTCCACGCTTCTGGCGTTACGCCCTCGAGCAGAACAGAATTAAAGAGCCTCTGAAGGACTTTCAGTACCGGCGTTCCGCCCGCTTTCAGAAGCTCTGCTGTGATTCCATCCTCGCCCGGCGCCTTGTTGTTTTTAAGCTGTTTGAGGGCCATCCTAATCTCGTACAGGCTGATGTCCGGGATATCTTCGGTATAGTGTCGGGTTAGCTTGGCTCTTGGGTCTTTAGCCATTTGTCTACTGGGTTGTGAAACTGAGGTATACAGCTGTCCATAAAACCTCTCGATCTCCGCCAGAACCCCTTCCTTTGTCGACACCACGCCGCCGTCCTCCGTCTTCAGCTTCATCAATCGGCTTTGCCCAACCGACATAGCTCTTGCGAACACTTTGGAGCCTTTATTCTGCTCTATCGTCTCCTTAATACACTCAGTATTAAAGGAGCGGATGTCGTGTCGCAAGGACTTTTGTATACGTCTGTTGAGCTGCCGATATGATTCAGCATCTCCGGAGGTCTGCAGCGGCCTTGATCGTCGCTCTGCCATTAAGTCTAGGGTCCGAGCAGAGATTTTTTGAGGCTTTCGTTTGGGGCCGGACCTGAATGCTTTTGATCCAACCGCTTGGACAGCTTGTATAAACCCTTGGTTTATCTCGTCCACTGTAACGCAATCCTGAAGGCCTTCGAAGCGATTAGACAGTTCAAGCTGGAAGCCCTCGGAGTTCTCAATTTGGACTTGCGAAGGTCGGAGTGTCGACTTCATCAGCCGCGACCTTTCGACTTTGAGATCAATATTCACGATGCCTCTTAATATTCGGTGATCACTCCCGGTTTTGACTCGAGTGATCACTGAGACATCGTTGAATATTCGTCTCTTTGTCGTTAGGATGAAGTCGATTTCGTTCTTAACAGGGGGCTGGTTCTTTTTTGCCGGACCCAACCAGGTCCACTTTCTTTGCGGCGGCTTCTTAAAGAAAGAGTTCATCGCAAAGAGTCCCTCTTGCTCCAACTAATCAGCCAGCCTACGTCCCCTGTTATTTAGCACTCCGTATCCGAAGTTTCCCAGCCTAAACTCTCCAACGCCTCGCTTACCCAGTTTTGCGTTAAAATCCCCCATAACAACCGTAAAATAGGTTTCAGAAGTATGTATGGCCCTACTGATGTCCTCATACACTTCATCCACCTCTTCATCGGAGTGATCCCCAGTTGGCATATATACCTGTATAACCTTCAGCGAATATCTTTTAGATACTCTGAGTATCAGGTATATTACCCTGCTGGACACACTCTCGATGGTTGTGACGTTGTTAATGAGGGACTTGTGGACGAGAAACCCGACACCATGCTGGGACTTCTTTTCGTCTCCTTCCCGGTGATAGAGTAGGTTACCAGACTCTAGGGTTGTCGTGCCCTCGCCCTCTCTTCGGACTTCAGACAACCCCACAATGTCCCACCGTAACCTACTCATTTCTTCCTCCACCTCAGCCAGTTTCTCGTCAGTCCTCAATGTGCAGACATTGTGTGTTACCAGGGCCAGTTTTCGCCGGGGTTGGTAGCCGGATCCCATCCGGGGATTCTTAGCACCCCCTGCCCCGCCGTTACCATGACCGCTACCGGAGTCAGGAATAGCGGGGCTGCCGGGTACTGAGGGCCTGGTCATTTTTTGCCTATCCATGAGGGGATATTGCCATACTCGCCACGCTTGGCAGGCGGGTTGGCGAGCGCAGTGGGAGTCACTATCGTACTTCCGACGCTGCTGCCCATCGGAAGTATGTTCATGTTTAGTGACGGAAAGAAAATCCTTTAGTCGCCTTTTACGACATCCACAGGAGGAAATGGAGTGGTTCTATTCTAGGCCGGAAACCACACGGCAATTCTTTTGTTTAATTTTTTATAAATGTATATACTCGTATATAGTTTAGTGCATTTATAATTTCTTAAGTAAAAAAATGCATTTTGCTTGGGTAATTCAATCACTATGGCAACACTCGCAACTGATGACGTATTCATAGGTCAGTCATTAGCAGTTGTTACGAAAAGAGATTGCCAGGCGTGCACCGGTCCGTCATGTTGTGTCGTCTGTCCATGTTGTGTCGTGTTTATTTCTAAAAGGACTTGGGTTTTGCGACTCTACGTAGACAAAGCCCAGGGCCACTAGCCGCAAGACCCAAAGGCCACTTTTGACGTTACGAGAGGCAAAAAGGCGAAAAAAGAAATCAAAGTAGGTTTAAAGGTGTCCTCTATAAGCTGGTTAAAATAATCATACCATCCATTGCTGACACTCTTCATAAGATTGAAGATATAGCCAGGACAGATATCCTTGTCCATATATCTGGCGTTGAAAAGCGTTCCCTGGCAGAAGCAGTACAGCAATTCTGGCAAAGGAACCTTCTCTGGTAGTATCTTCTTCTCATATAATATTGTAGCGTATAACTGGAAAGGAATAAAAATTATAAACAAAACAAGAATTTAATGAAAAAAAAACTAATTTAACAACAAGATAAAATAGCTTTTGTCATTCAGGAACGACACTGATGTCGAGAAATAGTAACGTCGATCAATTGTTTTGGTGGTAACAGTTTGTCGCATAACTATAATAAATTTAAAGAAAAGGAAGATTATGAGTGTTGACGAAGCAAAAGAGGTCTGCAAGGATCGTAGTAAGCAATCCAAAGTCTCTGCCTACCATCATGGAAAACAGGCGTGAAATATAATGTATGTATGTATGTAAAATATGTTCAAGAAAAAAGTTCATCTACCCTGGTATCAGGTGTTGTCATGGATCCTTTATGGTATTTGGCATAATAAAATAAGTATGTATTAAAAGTATAATTAGTATATATATATATATATATTATTACTGTATAAATGTATTGTTTATTCTATCATATCTATGTATAAACATTTAAGTATTTGTATTTAATATGTTGTAACTACGAGTGTTTTTATTACTATAGCTATAATTATTTATTTGTACGCCTACCACTAGTTTTTCTCTTTTTATCCCGAAGGTTGACTGGTAGAGAATGCTATTAGCATTAAGTCCGCCTTTTGTACCATATTGTTTTGGTAAATAAAGTTTAGATAAAAATAAAAAAAGAAGCTTATTGCAACTGAGTTCGCGCAAAGCTGAGGAGTCACCTTCAAAGCTCCTGAGGCTGCTGCTATCGACATCCCAAGGGATGGGTTGAATAACAGCGAGAGTCCAGCTAGGTATCCCGCTGGTAAAGCGTACTCCGCTGCATCGTACCCTCTCTTACGGCATAAGAAGCATATCACAGCCTGGATAAAAAAGGTTTGTCTTTATACCAGTTTATTTGCTAGGCAAATTAAAAAAACTGTCAACGACACCATCTAGTGAAAAGTGGTGAAACTAACCGATGTTAAGTGGAATTGATATCCGTAGCGCCATCTATAATTTGCCGAAAAAAAAAACCTCGAATTTGAAGCGTTAACACCCAATAACTTTTATGCGTCTGAACGGATTTTCATCAAAAATGGCTAAGAGCCACCGCAAGCGAAGTAGCTTTCACTTAAAATGAAACCACATTGAAATAGTTCCATCCGTTTGAGCTTTACGATACCACAGCCAGACAGACAGATAGACAGACCGACAGACGTTAGCGTCAAAATTAAAACGCCCCCTTGTTGGAGAGTTAAAAAACAAGAAAACAAAATTTTTGTTTTTGGTCGTGTTCAAATTACCATTAGATACTGTGTCAGAGTTTTGGATGTCAAAAAAAGGAAATGAACAACACACTAAGGCTTGCAACGTTTGGTTGGTGATGGTTTGTGGCTATCTACGGTCTCCAACACTCGCGAACTATCGCACGACTGTCACCATAATATCGCTGGCACAGAATAAATAATAGTATTACATACAGAATGGAAACTCGCACTATCCCCCGCAATCTGGCGTCCCCGCAACCCTTCCCCCGTTATTGGGATGTGTAAGCGCCTGTACAACAGGGTTATTGGTAGTCGCACGTTGACGTTACGCGAGTTACTTAGGATAATTGAATCATAATGGTGAGAAACTGCGCATATTATCATTGTTTATCCATGGAAAACAATAAGAAATGAAAATTTTATAGATTTCCGAGTGATGAAAACAGGTATGCAAAGCAACAAATTCTGTGGTGGTGACCCTGATTGTTTAACTCACACATTTGACGTGTGCACGGATGTATTGTTTCGTTTGTAGTAGTACTAGGTATATATGCTGCTCCGTTTCTATGAAGTGCCATACCTGTGCTTATGGGTCAAACTAAACAGCTCTAAGAGTCAAAGTTAACGAGTTTTATTGTTTGAGTTGCTTAAAACTCATTTTCTGTCACCGTGAGGCACAAACAGGCCTTACAGTATAATTCTCAACACAACAGAAATTTCACTAAGGGAATGTGTAAAAATTTAGAGGAATTTTGTCGAGGGACAACAGGCGATGAACGACTAATTTGATTCCTTTTTTCACTGACCAGTCCTTCATTTCGCTAAATTATGTCCTTGAACTCTGTTTAGTCTGTAAGGGAAAAAGATGATGAAAATTATAAGTTGTAGCGGGAGCGAGGTGATATGCTCGACCGCCACAAAGGGAAGATCTTCCCGCCAGGCATGGTGTTGCGCCTGGGGAACCGCTCCGACGGTGTATCGTCGGAGGTTGTATACATATATAGTCAGTTGCAACCAGAACTCTGAGATCGAGATGTAGAATCTGCTGGCGCCATCTCGTATGATTCTTGTGAGTTCACAAGAATATTGCTGCGTTCATTGTTGTTTGTGGTGTTTAGTTTCTCGTAGTGGCGCAGAGGTCGCCACAAAGTATTTATGTAAGTACTTTTATCTATTTTAACCCCCGAAAGAAAAGGAGTATGTTATAAGTTTGACGCTTACGTCTTTCTGTCTATAGCATCGTAGCTCTCAAACGGATAGACTTATTTCAATACAGTTTTTTTAACGTGAAAGCAAGTTTCTTTGCTGTGATTTTTAGCTACGTTTGGTGACAATCGGTTTAGCCGTTAAAAGTATTGGGGTTAGTGCTCAAAAGTCGGTTTTTTATTTGCCTGGCAAGGAATATATGGCGCTACGTATATTAATTGGATTTCGTTGTCCCGCTACTTCATCACTGGTGGTTTTCTTCAAAGTTAGGGATTCTTTTTATTTTGCCTGGCAAATTAACAATTCTTAAACGTGTATATATAGGTCATATTTCCATCATAGGATCTTAGGTTTTACCGTTCACAGTGTCCCGTCAGTTGGAATCCTTGAGCCCAGGTATTTATCCAGGATCTAACAAAGTACTGAACCTGTTTTATGGCTTAATTCAGTTCATGATACTAACCAAATTTCCTTATGGAACATGTTACATAGAAAATTTAAAAATATTCACCTTGATTTATTAGCTAATCCGAAAATCAATTAGTATTCCAGAGACTTATAAAAAACAAAAAAAAAAAAACAAAAATCACATAACAATCATACTAATATTACAAAGGCGAAAGTTTGTCAGTGTATATTTGTATGTTTGTTACTTCTTCACGCGCAATCGGCTGGATCAATTTCGATAAAAATCGGTATACAGGAAGCTGAAACCCTGGATTAATACAAAGACTATTTTTTTCCGCGGGTAACATGCGCGGCGAATCTAGTAAAAGCATTTAGCATAAAAAAATAATCAAAACCGATATACGTTCCTTCAGTGTCATGAACTGAATCAACCTTCAACTGATATTTTTATAATTTCCCTATTCTCCCCATCACCGCATCCCATAAAACTTTATCATACAATAATCGTACTCTGTAAATACCGATATAACTGCCGAAGAACAGCCCCATGTTCAATGTCTTCTTGTTGATAGATGATAATGCTTTCATTGGAGTCCTGATGTTGGGCAGAAGCAGCCGGGCTAGGCTGATGGCGAGGCCGATACCAAAGTAAGTTCCGGTACCCTGTAGAAATAAAAAAAGCTTAAGAGGTGTCAAGGGACACCCAGAAAAAACGACGTTCCTTTCGATTAATTAGGAGAGAGAGACAGACACAGAAACACGCGCACGCCGCGCGGCTTACAACTATAGCAAAAAGTGTCGTTACAACTTTTGCTCTTAATTTTTTCCGTCTAGCCTCCTTTCGCAACGCGCGATAAGGAACTTTGTTCCAAAAACAAAATATAGACCTACGCACTACACAGGTCCGTTTAAACGTCAAACATACTTTTTAATTCATAAATACAAATCAAAATTGAAAATTTGTTTTATTTTTTAAGGAAGCCCTTTAAAAATTCATTTTTTTACAGAATATTTCAGAGATTCAGGATATTTTAATTTTAGCCATAAAACGAAGCATTTTTTTGCCCATGTTTTTTGGACTATTATATTGACCAATGATGTAAGTTTGATGAATATCAGAAAATTTACTCATTTCAGGGTTAAGGAGATAAATGAATTTTCCGGGGTCTAGTGCCGTCCCCATTTGAAATAAATAATTTTAAAGAAGGAGATATAATTTAAAATTTTGACTTCATCAAGCCCTAGATAACCCTTCAAACTATTTTATGAACTACTATTTATAGTTTAAAGGGAAAACGTATCAAGACAAGACACAATTTTAAATGGTATCTCCGTTTTCTATTACATGATTTATTTCAAATGGGGTCTAAGTCCACCTGAAATAGATCACCGTGAAACGTCAAACTTAGTACGCTTGGTCGGGTATGGGACTTAAGTCCCATATCTCTGGCTCGGTCATTTTGAAAATCTTTGAGTGAGGTCTAAGTCTAGGAGTGGACGTTGAGCAAGAGACATGATGAATTAAAATTTGTCATTGAGTTGACCAATATACCGGTGAAATAATAAATAATGAAAAGATATTTTATTAATGGGTAGTAATAGTAATGAAGGATAACGCATGCTTCAAATGCGTGTGTACTATGTGATGAGAAAATTGGTCAGGGTGATTCCAAGTCACGGTAGTTCAATTGGTAGTGCGCTCACGGCGTTAATGTGAGGGTCGTGGGTTCGAATCCCATGGCGAAATTTTTCATCACATGTTTTTATTTGGATAAATTGGATAGGTGATCCCCGCTCCGGAGCGTACCTCACGCAACACATCGCTCTGGCCATTTAGCGCGGCAATGCTGCTGGTATTATGGGCACTTTTGAGCCTGATACGCTCAGGGGCGAGCTCTTTGATTAGTTATATTATACTCTTTTTTTTGTTTTTTTTTAATTTAATTTATTTTAATTTATTTCTTTGTTTTAATTTTATGTAGTTTACGTTTTATTATTTGGATAAATCAAAAGATTTACCTTCAATATGTGCTTTTGACATGATCCTTCGTGTGGGCAAACGTTCTTTGAGTCGTCAGATTTTCTTCTCACCTTTTCTGGAGTGAACAACCTGCAAATAAGGTTTTTTAACAGATTAAAAACCAATTCAAAAACTGCTTCCATGCCGGTCTGGGAGATCTGGAAGTTTCCGCTCAGATCGTTAAAGTCTATCGTGAATATGCGAATCATGTTATTAGGCAATGCTAGCTACCTAACCATCACTATTTTCATCCCTTTTTCCATTTTTAACTGACTTCCTTAAAAGAGAAGGTTATCAATTCTTCGCTATCTTTTTTTTATTTACGTTCCCCGATTATTCGAAGATGCTTGAACCGATCTGAAAAAATATTTTTTTATTTGCTTGGCAAGTGGTTCCATGAATTTTTTTTAATTGGTTGTGTAGTTTTTGGCTAGTTTGGGAGTAAACTCGGTCTTTAGTTTTAAAAAATTATTTGCCCACCCAATGACCTTCCATAAGCAAGGTCATTGCGCCCACCATCAAGCTAAAAGTGGCTGTCAGATCTTGCGGCTTTGGGCTCTGCCTGCTGAGATCTATCCGCAAGACCCAAAATGCTCTGCCATACTAACGATGAAGACGTGATAGTGAATATAGTATAGCACTAATTTCTTAAAATTTATGAATATTGAGAAAAACATGAGTCAGCCGAGGTCTTCAAAAGATACAGAACTCTAACTTGTTAATTATGCAAATAACGTTTAAAGGGCCTTTGTCAAGAATTAGAGTAGTCTAATTGCTTCACTTCGCCTACTAAGTAGCACGATGGACCAAAACCCATTAGAGTGTTTACACATAAGCCGCAGCAGAGTTTTTACTGCTGTGGTGCAGCGCGTTTCAATAGGCAAGAATAGAAAAATATTTTTGGTCCATCGGTTAGATTATTAAAAAATATTATACATGTATTTTTACGGGTCCATTATTTTTGGATAATCTAAAAGACGGACTAATTACAATCATACTTTTCGGAACCCGTCGTCAACCCTATGTAGTTCTTCTGCACTAACTTAGTACAGTCGGCTAACGAGATACTCGTATCTTGAATTTTCTCCTTAACTCAAAACAATATTAACATGAATACATATGTATATTTAGAAAAACTTAATTAAAATCTTTCTGAATATATAGGTTTTTCTAGTGATGAATAGAATACGACTTGTATATCCATAGATAAAAAAAGTAAAAAAAAAAGAAAAGGTAGGAAAAGGTCGGCCTCGGCGAACTTTCTGCGACCAAATTGCAGACGTTCTAAAAAAAGGAGAGGTAAAAAGTACCCGTAACCGAAGGGCATGTATGAAGAGATTGATGAGTTTAGATGAAGCAAAAGAGGTTTGTCAGGATCGTAGCAAGTGGAGGTCCATAGTCTCTGCCTACCCCTGCGGGAAACAGGCGTGATATTATGTATGTATATATCCATAGTTAGCGCCATCTATTTAAGGCGTTAACCCCTAATAACTTTAAAACTTGTGTTTTTTTGGGGTTAAAAACAAACCTGCCTCCGTGGCATCGTAATGTGCGATTACTTTAACACTTTTAGGTGCCAAGCAACCTCGAGTGTAGTCTGATCTTGGATTGGTGACCACCACTTTAGCAACTTCTTGTTTCGTAAAGCACTTACAGTCGTTGCGTCTTGGCCAACTCTCAATATGCTAGACACTTGCCACACAAAAGATACTTACATTTTTGTTGACTTAGGTATGTGTTAAAATGTTTATAAGCGGAGCATAGATGTCAAAGACCTAGAATTTTTACTCTACTCACCAGAAAAGTGGAGTTCTCTCTTTCTTCTCCCCCTCCAACCGCATGAGATAGAAGAGAAGAGAGCTGCCGATCATGAACAGTATAGTCTGCTTTGATTTTGTCAGTTTCAGGTACCCTGCTCTTTGCAACATGCGTAGATAATACTCTACAAGCTGAAACAAGATATCATACATAAACATAATGTTTTTTTTAATATATTTACTGTGAATTTTTGTCGTTTCGTTACATACGGCATAGCCTACGAAGTTTCTACGATATTATAATGATAATGATATAGAATGGAGCTTGATAGATTCTAAGCAAAATTGTCACATAACCGTAGATATACAACATACGCGTTGATATGGGAGTAAAACGTAGGGCTACCATAGATCGACTCGTTTTGCCCAACTATTAAAGCCGTAGTCATGCTATGTCAAATTCATATCTATAAACCTAGCTTCATTACAAGCTAAAAGACGTAATGTAAACCATAACTTTTCAAAACTAAAAACCAGCTTCACACCCAAATAGTACAACTAATTTTGATAAAAATTTTATGTGACCATCTGACAATACACCAAACAAAAACAAGAGTTTTTTTAAATCGGTTCAGGCGTCTTTGAATAATCGAAAAATCGGCGGACGAATTCATAACCTCCGCCTTTTTTTTGGAAGTAGGTTAAAAATACGTTCTCCACTTTCTCTACGTTTAGTAAGAGGTAGACAAGTAGAAGAATTTAACTCACCAAATTGAAGAACAGGTTAATGACCAATCCTCTCCTACTAGGAGGTTCTAGGTAGATGAAAAGGCCATTCAGTGTGAAAGGTAGCAGCATGTAAGTGTGGTACATGAATTTGTTGCCTTGTAGTTTTCTGGAATTATAAATTAAAGGCTTTTGATCATATATGCTCTTCTTCTTCCTCACTTCATCCCACTCTACGTGGGTCGGGACAGCATGTGAGTCTTTTCCATTTCTCTCGATATTTGTAACGGTTCTTGTGATATTATTTATAGCATTATCATTTTTAAGGGGTACCTTAATTTTTTCTGCGCTTATTTGAAAGAAAAAGCTTTTCTTCGCACTTGGCGTAAAACAGCCACTTATGGCAAATGTGCGAAGAAAACCGTTCGAAATAAATCATCATCATCATTTCAGCCGCATAACGTCCACTGCTGGACATAGGCCTCCCCCAAAGATTTCCAAAATGACCGAAATAAATCGATGGATACCACTTACCCTCTGTTTCATGTACCTATTTTATAGGTACACAAAAGTCACAAGTCACAATTTGTGTCACACGGTTACAAAAAAATTTAAGTGAATTTGTATAGAACGTAAATTATGCAAATTATTTTTTCTGTTTTTCTGGGAGACAAAAATAAATGAAAACATACTATGTGCTTTTTTTGCCACGCAGACCGTAAAAGCCGATCGAAAGAATGGGCTAGCGCCTAGATGACGTTCTATTGTATCCATCTCCACACCCGCCATTTTGCTCAACGTGACCTTCGGGTCTTATGGCCGTAAGCTCTGTCTGCCCCTATAGGGATATAGACGTGATAATGTATCTGTAAACCACGTACCTTACCTAAGTATGCATCCGATCGTGATGAGAGTACCCGCGATACCAGCTCCTAGTACTGTGGATCGGATGTAGTACTCTCCCATTTTGATCCAAGTGTCCTTTTTGTGTAGCTTCTTTGCGTGCATTAGTAGCTGTGCCTGTAACCAAAATGGTTTTTTAACCGATTTCGATGCATTTTTTACGTAAAAACAATTTCCCTTACGGTGGTTCTTAACTTTGTTTGATAATAATCGGTTCAGCTGTTTTAAAGTTATAAGGTTAATGCTTAAATTTAATTTACCTAACCTACTTTAAATTTCTCGGGGTCCAGTGCTGCCACCATTGGAAATAAATTATTTGCAAGGAAAAGGAGATATCATTTTAAATTTTGTCTTGACCAATCCCTAGACAACCCTTCAAACTATTTTATGAACTACTGTTTACAGTTTAAAGTGAGAACGTGAAGCTTTTCTACGCACATTTGCGAAAAACGGCCACATCTGGCTAATGTGCAAAGAAACGCTTCACGTTCTCGTTCTGCCTTTTAACTAAAAAAAGTAGGTCTTTAAATAGTTTAAAGGGTTATCTAGGGTATACTGAAGACGACATATATATATTATACTTTAAATAATTTCTTTCGGGCCAGCACTGGATGCCAAAAAATCAAGTATCACCTTGGATAAACCGGATTTTTCTGTAGTCGGGTTCTAGTTCTTGTTTACTCAAAAAACATGTATCTATTCACACCTATTACAGTTTTGTCTCTATGATCGGTTCATTTAACGTAAAGTGTAACTTACTCTATTGTATGTTAAATGGTTTAAGCAAAAAAGCGTGAAAACATTATAGCTATTGTTTCTAAACAGAGAGATCTTTTGTGTGTTTTGGTTAATGCTATGTGATAATATATGGAATAATGAAATATTTACAAGAAAACGCTACGTATTGTTTAACGATTTGCTTTTATTATCATTTTGCCAGATAGTTGTGCAAGCGAGCGAAGTTACCTAATTCTACTTAAACAATCCGGCGCTTGTGTGTGTGTATGTTTGTTTGTTCGACGATTTGGATCTTCATTAAATTTGGTAGAAATAGCCAATAGAGTTTTATAGTTCGAACATCAGCCTAATCGGTTAAGGGGTTGCTGAGATATGGGGTTCGAAAGTTCACAGTTTGAGATGAACTATTATTTAGGTAAAGTTAGGTGTTTTAAGGGGCTAGTAGATTTTTTTGAGGTCCAGTGCTGCCTTCAAATTGAACAAATAAATTATTTGAAAGGAAACGCAGATATAATTTCAAATTTGTCTTCATTATGTCCTAGATAACTCTTCAAACTATATGAAGCTTTTCTTCGCACATTTGCCAAAAGGAGCCGTATTTACAAATTTATTTATTTATTTAACCTTTATTGTACAAAATACAATTTGTATGGCACAATAGGCGGACTTAATGCTTAAAGCGTTATCTAACAGTCAACCTTTGGGTTGTTAGAGAAATTTGCGTAGAAAAGCTAAGTTCACGTTTTCACTTTAAACTGTAAACAGTAGTTCATAAAATAGTTTGAAGAGTTATCTAGGGATTGGTCAAGACAACATTTTGAATGATATCTCCGTTTCCTTTTAAATAATTTATTTCAAATAAGGGCTTCTGGAAAATATAAGTATTGAGAAAAAGTCTTACCATATACACGATGGCATAAAACTTGGCACTGCCAACGAATGCATGCCTATACGTTTCTGGTGTTGCCCAAAAGCAGCTCTCGTTCCATGGATGCAGCATATACTGGCACGACAGATCTTGGCAGGCCTCCTCGAAGACGTGCTTGCTTATGTTCGCCATTTTGTATAGTTAGTATCCTGAAACAATCACATACAAACTGATAAGTAATGAATAGTGGCCATTTTTCGCAAATATGCGTACAAAAGATTCACGTTCTCACTTTAAACTGTAAACAGTAGTTCATAAAATAGTTTGAAAGATTACGTAAAGCTTGGTGAAGACATATTTTTAAATGATTTCTCTGTTTTCTTTCAATTATTTGTCGAGACTAGACGGTTTATTATCTCTGGAAGTACAGAGAGGGTTGTTCACTTGCAGTGGAGACAAAAAGATCTGATGAAGATGATGATGATATCGATGTAGTGTAGTCTAGTCAGCTTTTATGTTCAGTCCACCCTCGAAATTTTATGCACGTAAAATAAATTTGAACTTCCCTCATGCTTAAAAGTGGTTCTGTACATTGAATATATTTCCAAAAAAATGAGACATAGTAATAAAGGAAGAATTTAAAGAAAAATGTCTGTATGTTTGTCAGTTTGTACAGTCTAATCTCCGAAAATACTGGACAGATTTAAATGATTTTTTTTTACTACGTAGCTGTTAAGCCTGGGCAACATTGGTTTTGGAAAATAGAACACCTGATGCTGAACCATAATGGCCCAGCTAAACTATAAGAAATATAAAAATGACGCCTTAAAAAAAGTTGTTTAGCCTCATGAGCATTTCTTGGAGACATAATGTCCACGCGAACGAAGTTGCGGGCTGCGGCTAGTAGTGAATATGAATAAATCCACGTTGTGCAATAAGACTATATGACATGCAGAAGGCCGAAGATGCGGAATTTGGAAGGGTTTCTGTCGAATCAAATACTGCGGTACGGAGGGCAAATGGGGAAACTACCGTACTATATCCCTAAAATGGAGTCAAAATGGAGAAAATTATAAAATAAAGAGGTTAAGAACTTAGCGGAAGGAAGAGAGACATGGAAAGCACTCCACCGACAAGACTCCAGCTCTTAAATATAAGAAGAAGAAGAAGACATTTAAAAGTCAACGAACTTATAAGCAATGCTGATGGTCTATCTAGCTGAACGCCTCTTTTAGAAATCTTAAGTTACAATTGAAATATAGATCGACTTCGTTCATTGTGTTTGTTTGTTTTGTATGTCTTGTAGCTGTAGAAGATATGATTGTTTGTACACTTTGATTGTAAACTTTTATTTTTAAGTGATTCCTACACTGCCGTTATAAAATGTTTACAAACATTAGTAAGTGTACAAACATTTGATGACAATGTAAAAAAAATTTTTCATTTTAGGTAACGTTAGTTGGACGTTATGCGACTTAAATTCTTTTTTTGGGACAAATGACACAGATTGAGTTGGCCCCAAAGTAAGTTTGAGACTTGTGTTGTGGGGTATACTTACTTAACAATACTTAACTTTATAACAAATATATATATATATAGATGAACATCCAAGACCTAGGCCAATACCAAAAAAATATCATTTATCATCTTGACCTGGCCGATGATCGAATCCGTGACCTCTGACCGTCTGTTACTCAGAAAACAGACATGAATTTAACCATTACGCCACGGAGAATGTGGTGTAATGATGATGATGATGAATGTTAGTATGCAATTTAAAAAAAAAATTTAAGGGTCCTTTTTTTTATTGAAAGTTGACCCGATCAAGATGGTTTTTATATTGAATGAAAATCGGTTCAGTGGTTTAATAATTATGGGAGAAGAACGCTTGAAAATAAACTTGTAAAATAAAGTACGCAAATTTGTTTTAAAATCATATTAGATATGCTAGTTTCCGTGTGGTTTCAGTGTAAAAATCCATTCAACTTTAGGTTCTCCCGTGGATGTCGTAGAATGCGACTTAGAGAAACATTTTTTTGCGTAATCAAATACGTATAAGCTAAAAAAAACTTATAAACATCAATTAAACCTCTCCAACCCGTCTGGCCAGCGAGGAGAGTGTAGGCCAAGTCCTCTGGCTGATCTGGCCAAGTATGGCTCTGGTAGTATAAAGAGTCGTACTCCTGTACTGGAGACAAAAATACCTGATGATCACGCTAGTGAAATGCTTGTAAAAAACTATCTAATACGTTAATGGCGGTAAATCTCCTAAACATGTCTTGGCTTCAATAACTCTAAACAAAAAAGGACAAATATTCTGTTTTTAGTTAACTAACAGAATCATTTGCATACCTCTTTATATAGACAAGTATGCGACAGTGTAGTCACAATACTATAATTTATGCTACTATCTTTCGAAGGTCATCTGTAATGACCTTTTTTGTCATGAACACTTTAAGATAAATAGAAACTCAGCGAAGAAAAGTTAAATTAGTATATCTTTGTAAAGATGTTTTAATCTTTGACCAAATCATTTGACGTCATTAAAACATATTGGAACGTAGTTCCTTATCGCGCGTTGTGAAAGGAGGCTAGACGGAAAAAAGTTGTAACGACACATTTTGCTATAGTTGTAAGCCGTGCGGCGTGCGCGTGTTTCTCTGTCTGTCTCTCTCATAGAAAGCGACCTTTTTTGTCATGAACACTTTAAGATAAATAGAAACTCAGCGAAGAAAAGTTAAATTAGTATATCTTTGTAAAGATGTTTTAATCTTTGACCAAATCATTTGACGTCATTAAAACATATTGGAACGTAGTTCCTTAACGCGCGTTGTGAAAGGAGGCTAGACGGAAAAAAGTTGTAACGACACATTTTGCTATAGTTGTAAGCCGTGCGGCGTGCGCGTGTTTCTCTGTCTGTCTCTCTCATAGAAAGCGACCTTTTTTGTCATGAACACTGTAAGATAAATAGAAACTCAGCGAAGAAAAGTTAAATTAGTATATCTTTGTAAAGATGTTTTAATCTTTGACCAAATCATTTGACGTCATTAAAACATATTGGAACGTAGTTCCTTATCGCGCGTTGTGAAAGGAGGCTAGACGGAAAAAAGTTGTAACGACACATTTTGCTATAGTTGTAAGCCGTGCGGCGTGCGCGTGTTTCTCTGTCTGTCTCTCTCATAGAAAGCAAGCCAGTTATTTTCGTTTCGTCTTTCTATTTCGCATTGAACAGTGTGGTGTCGCGACGATTATTTTTGTTTCAGTGTATACAGGTTTTTTGAACATAATAAAAAATAAAATATTATTATAACTTAAAAAAAAATATTACAATTCCTTCACTAATTAATCGAAAGGAACTTCGTTCCATCCGGGTGTCCCTTGATACCTCTCAAGCTTTTCTTTTTAAACCTAGGTCACAGTAGATCGCTTATGCAAGGAAAACAATAGAAAGGAAGGCAGTAATTTAGCTCATTTGTCAAAATACTTAAATAATATTAGGGCTAAACAAAACTAGCACAATTTGTGATGTGAGTTGCAGAAAACGTGGCACGTAATTTTTGTTTATTGTTTTGGCTTCACTATCGTATTTGTTGATTGGTCAACTTAACAATAGATATTGTATAAACTTTAAATTATAAACATTATCTTTATTTAATTAACCGACTACCAACAAAAAGGTATCAATTCGTCGCAAACTTTTTGAATGTTCCCCGATTGTTTTTATTTATAAGGGCATATTTGTTAAGTGGTCTCAAAGAATTTTTACCAAAATCAACTGTGTAGTTTGAGGGTGAAGTTGGTTTTTAGTATTGAAAAATTATTAATTGAGTCACAGCTAGTATAGTATTTTATTACGGAACCGATGATTACCTTAAAGACAAAAACGTCTGGCTTGAGCCTGGCGCGGGTCCCTCTTAAAGGTTTCGGGATACTCACGTAAAGCCTTGATAAAAACCGCCGAATGAGTTCGTAACATTTTTGCCAAAAGCTATACGTGAGTAACCCGTTAAATCATGCTTATATCTGTGTCTCACGTTAGTTTTAATAAAAAAAATATGTTTGCTTAATATCTACTTACTCGTATGCAGACCATACCTACTATCTATAAAAATCTATGCCTGTATATTGTACCCACTCTCTACGCTGTGTTGTAAATTGTCCTCTTTCAAGGTTGACTGGAAGAGATCCCTATCTGGGATAAGTCCGCCTTTGTTTTGTCGACTACTTCTAACTTGTATTTTTGTGTCTTGTGTTTATATACAATAAAGATTTAACAAAAATCATCGCTGTTTTTTATGACTTTGACGCTTTCCAGCATCAAACAGCTATGTTTACGAAAAAATGGTAGAGACCTTTGCCCAGCAGTGGAACTATAAGTAAATAAATAAATAGCAATCAGCATTGCAACGGGTCACATTGTGTATAAATAGAATGATGCGGAACAGAGCCCTCGAGTGAATAATTACGTGCAATCACTTGCATTGCATTGCAACCGTTTATGGTCGGATAGAGATGAGGCAAACGCACGCAATCGCTCTATACATACATACATACATACATACTATCACGTCTTTATCCCTAATGGGGCAGACAGAGCATTTTGGGTCTTGCGGTTCTATGCAGAGCCCAGGGCCGCAAGACCCAAAAACCACTTTTAGCGTCATGGTGGGCGAGAAGATGGAAAAGCAATCAATACAGTGATGGTTTGCTAGTCGCATTTTTGCCCATACCCTCGATCGGCTTTTACGATCTGCATGGGAAGAGAAGCAGCTGGTACATTCTAAGTTTTTTTATTTCTCCCAGACCAGCATGGGATCGCTCTATACGATACGACATATAATTTTTTTTACAAGCTTTCATTTAACTTGCAATATATCCATAAAGCTTAAAGCGCGACGAACCGATGGCCGATGGGGCAAAAAGGTTCTTGAATGGCGACCGCGTACTGGCAAGCGAAGCGTAGGGCACCCACCTACAAGATGTTCAGATAACCTGACCAGGGTCGCTGGAAAGCGCTGGATGCAGGCCGCTCTTGATCGGTCATTTTGGAAATCTTTGGGAGAGGCCTATGTCCAGCAGTGGACGTTATGCGGCTGAAATGATGATGATATCCTTATAAATAAATAGATAGCAATTTACTAATATTATATACGCGAAAGTTTGTAAGTATGGATGGATGGATGTTTGTTACTCTTTCACTTAAAACTACTGAATTTAATGAAACTTTACAATAATATAGCTTATACATCAGAATAACACATAGGCTTCAATTTATAAAGATACTGCGCAGACGAAGTCGCGGGCACCAGCTAGTCTTGTATATATCTTGTACGTTTGTTTAGGTTTGTATTTGTACATTCACAAATGTCATAATTTGAGTACATTCTGTACATGTTTAAGTACAAAATTTAAAATTTAAACTTGACATCATGTTTAATGAATAATTATGACATAACGATGTATTCTCAGTCCACATAGTACAATTTTGTAATTGACGTTTCGGGGAAAAAATTCTGCAGAACAGTTTGTTACCGCTTCTCCTGTACTTGCGCTTAGTAAGCGGCAGTAAACTCAGCTGTAAGTAAATGATCTGACGTCAACTTTTACTTTTTTAGAAATCAAAAGAAATAGAAAAGAAAATGACAATTATCAAGTGATACAACTATTTAAAGATAAATAAATGATTTTTGACTTTGACTTTGGCCAAACCTTGCTACTCGCTAACACCACAGATTGCTAATAAGTTACCTAATACTAAGAAAAAATAATGGTTGCTAGTAGCAAAAATGTTTGCTACACGTAACCAAACTCGGGTCACTGCGTAAAATAAAGGCTACTTAGTAGTTAAAATGCGTTTTAATTAATAGTTGTAGTTTGGTACATGCAACTACATGGTTCTGCTAATTAGAACAAAAGTTTGGTATCTACTAACCAAATCGCAAATAGCAAAACTGGTTCAGCTATTTCTTTTTCTCAGTGAAGATGAAATCAGTACCCAATTTAAAAAAAGCAACTGCACCCAGCGCCTTACAGCAACCTTGGTAAGACCGTCTGACCACCTTGTGGGTGGGACCACCTTCTCTCGCCAGTGGTGGCCATTCGAGACCCTTTTTGCCCCATCGGCCATCTGTTCATCGTGCTATGTGTCCCGGCCGCAGCCACTTCAAGCTAATTAATCCAGTCGGCTATGTCTGTGACTTTGATCGCCTACGAATTTCCTCATTTCTGATTCGATCACGTATAAAAACACCGAGCAAAGTACACAATAACATACTAAGTTAATTGACAATTCTGACCTCTTGCCTCATTCAGTCGTTAAATAACATTGTTAATTTATTGTATAGTGAAGTTAACTGTGGAAGTAATAAAATAATCAAAATATAGTTAATACGACGTATACAACAAAGTGTATTGGAATTTTATGGAAATATATTAGTAGTTAAGTATAGGTTATAGTCCCCAAAATATTTGACACCAGTAAGTGTTGGTCACTTACTTGAAAATATGTCTGTACATTGAATATGTTTACAAAAAAAATTTTTTGGAAATCTATTCTATTCGATAGAGAGTAAGAATTAAAAATAAATGTCCATCTGTCTGTTTGTATCAATATATCCGGAAATACTGGATTCGAATGATTTTTTTTTGTCATATAGCTGTTAAGCCTGGGTAACATAAAGGATAATGGTCCAGGTAAACTATAAGAAATATAAAAATGACGCCTTAGCAAAAGTTGCTCAGCCTGATGAGCATTTTTCGGAGTTATAAGTAAAAGTTCGTTGAAAAACATTCTCATACATACATACATACTATCACGTCTTTTTCCCTAATAGGGCAGACAGAGCATTTTGGGTCTTGCGGCTCTATGCAGAGCCTAGGGCCGCAAGACTCAAAAGCCACTTTTAGCGTCATGGTGGGCGAGAAGATGGAAAAGCAATCAATACAGTGACGGGTTGCTAGCCGCATCGCCTGTTAGAATGATTCGCATTTTTGCCCATTCCCTCGATCGGCTTTTACGATCTGCGCGGGAAGAGAAGCAGCTGGTACATTCTAAGTTTTGGTACATTCTAAGTTTCAGTTTCAACATTCTCAGTTTCACAAATGGCCTATCAAGTAGTTATCTTAATCCACGGATAATTGGCTGGCCTTATTTGAGAAACAACTTGTGATTAGTACTAACAGATAAGTGCTAAGTAAATACCGATAAGTTAGTACACTTAACTGCAGAAAAAGCTATCCTTAATGCACCTTAAACAGTGGTAATAAGGGCGGAATTACAACGAGTTTGCGTGTTATGATGTTTTATTGAATATACAATGACGCGACTCTTGCGCAGGCCGGTTAAGCAATATTCTAGCTACAGGGGTGTCCCTAGTGGTATTGTATCTATTTTACTATGTTGACATAACCTAGTGTATCGAGGTTGACTGGTGAAAATAAAAAATCAGAAAAAGTTACAAAAAACTTCTTTAGGGTTCCGTACCCGAAGGGCAAAAACGGGACTCTATTACTAAAACTCCGCTGCCCGTCCGTCCGTCCGTCTGTCCGTCTGTTGCACCACATGCTGCATCTCATGAACCGGGATAGCAAGGTAGTTGAAATTTGGCAGATAATATTATTGTTGCCACTATAACAACAAAAATATAATAAAACAAGCTGGTGACCGTGACTTCGTCTGCACAGTATATTTATAAATTGTAGCCTATGTGTTATTCTCTCTTATAAGCTATATTATTGTAAAGTTTTATTAAAATCCATTCAGTAGTTCTTACGTGAAAGAGTAACAAAAATCCATCCATACTTACAAACTTTTGCGTTTATTATATTAGTGGAAGTAGGATAAATATAGGTAAAAGCTTGATGTTAAAAATATTTTTTTAAATATTTACTTCATCAAGTCCTTCAAGTCTCCACTGCAAGATCACGACCCACTCTGTACTTATAGAACCATATTTGGTCAGAGCAACCAAAGGATTTGGCCTACACTCTCTACGCTGGCCAGACGGGTTGCGAAGACGTCGTATTACGTTTATGTACGTATTTCCTAAGCAGGGCTGGATTTAGAGGTCGAGAGGCTTCGGGGCAACAAAGGAGTGGAGGCCCCCTGGCCCCAAATTATTTTCCAAATAAAGTGGACAATTTTTTTCAGTTGAGTTTTTCAATGAATAATTTATTGTGGAACCAAGTATAGATTATTTTATTATTTAACAAACATATAAATATAATCGGAAACGAGAAATATCTGAAATTAAATTTTAGCGTTAACGAATGGAATCTTCCGAGCTTTTTTCGTCAAAAAATCGTTGATGAATTTGAATTTTTTTTTTTTTGAAGTCTCCATTGTGGGGGCCCCTCTTTCGTGGAGGCCCCGGGGCTGTAGCCCCGGTTGCCCCCCCCCCTAAATCCGGCCCTGTTCCTAAGTCACCTTCTACGACATCCACGAGAAGAGTTGGAGTGGGCCTATTCTACTCCACCGGGAACCACGCGACATACACTAAATAATTACTTATTTTATTCTTATTTAGAACCTACGAACAACGTTTTACGAGCAGAATAAACGTGTCAATATTTTGTTACTTTCGGACGCAGTAGGTTTTACATATTAAATAATAAATAAATAAATAGGCACAAATGACACTGATTGAGCTAGCCCCAAAGTAAGGTCGAGACTTGTGTTATGGGATACTAACTAAACGACACTATATTTAATAACAAATACATATATAGATAAACATCCAAGATCCAGGACAATTTGAAAAAGGCCATTTTCCAACTTGCCCTGACCGGGAATCTCTGCGTATTATGCGAAATGAGCGAAGATCTCAGATTATACTTATACGACATACGTAACAAAAACTCTAGTAAGTAATTATCTTTGAAAAACTTTAAAAAAATATTTTTTTTTAAATTGTATTTGTAGTTAAAAAAAACATTAAATTTGGATAATATTACATACAATTAGTGTTTTTTTTTATATAAACATAATGTATGATAAGTTACTTGTATATATAAATACAATGGGCGACGAACATAACAACGTTGTACTTTGAACGTTGGGAGGTCAAGCTGTTACTAATTAACACTATAGTGTATCTTTGTATTATTTTCTTTTTAAATACAGAATCTTCCATACTGGTCTGGGAGAAACATCAATGAGTATGGCTCTAGTAGTACAGAGAGGGTCGTGCTTCTACAGTGGAGACTTAAGGCTCCTCTTTGCGCTAGCGACCTTGAAAATACAAAAAAATTAATTTCTCTTTCTGTAAGTGAGATTATTAGAAACCCTCGTACAACTTTTTTGCTAGTATCCTGAAGTTTCATTAGAACCTCGAAAGTCATTGAAATACTATCCGGTTTAGAAACCTTTACAAAAAGAGTCAAAAATGGCCGTTTTTAGTATTTTTTGCAAAGGAAAATTCAGGGTATTTTATTTCAATGATTTTCGAGGTTCTAATGAAACTTAAGGATACTAGCTAAAAAGTTGTACGAGGGTTTCTGATAATCTCACTTACAGAAAGAGAAATTATTTTTTTTGTGTTTTCAAGGTCGCTAGCGCGGGAAGGACCCTTAAAATACCTGATGATGATGGTGATGATGATAATGATAATGATAATAAAAAGAAATGAAAAAAACGAAACAGGGTTTCGCACGGATATTTAAATGGTAATATACGAAGGTATAAACCTTCTTCTTGAATCAATATACTATCGATACTACTACAATATACGTAAAATATACTTACAGAGAAAGTTAGGCCGCGGGAAGTGACTTTGTATTTATACTAATTATTGTTTTTTCTTCTAAACTTACATATAAAATAACTTAAATTATTTTTCTTTGCTTGTCACGTCAAATTCACTGTTTCTTCAAACAAAGTACTTACAATATACGCTATGATAAACATTATATACATAAAACTTTATCTTACTCACCTATGCCCTATCAATAATTATGTAAAAATCAATACTTTATCACTGACAGATAAGATAATTCAAAGTCCACAACACCACACTATGACAATCACGATAAAACACAAATTCCTTTGCCTCTACACTAATTAAAAACACGTTACACTTCGTTCCGTTTCAGCGGAGTTCTAGTAAACATTAAAAAAAAATAGAGAGTGCGTGCGCTCTGTCCGGCTAAACTGAATGCATTGAAGTCTAAACTATTTAGTCTGTTGTTGATACTTGGCTTAAACATGCATGAGTCGGTGTAAACGTCATATACAGACAATTAAACTTATTGATGGTGATTAGTTAATAGGTCTCAGACAATGCCCATAAAGGTGGCAACCTTCTAGAGGGAAAAAATATGATTTTATTTTGAGCATTCGACACGAGAAGAAGAATAAGTACCTAAATAGGTTATCTATGACTGCGTGTGTGTACCTATTTAATTATTCTCTAAGCGCATACCCAGTTACGCATGACGCTAAAGGTTTAAAAATAAATTTTGAAATTACGTAAAATATACTCAATCGAGTATGTTTTGCGTAAAACTTGAACAACCTAAAACTTCTGTAATTACTTTGAATCAAAGATAAAACTTTGCGCTTTTTTATTTATTCTTATTTCTGTTTTAGGACCGAAGAACATAAAATTGTTTACCTACATTTATTCATGTTGACGATGATAAGTATTCCAAATTTGAAAACTAAATTCTTCTTTTATATGGACTGCCAGCATTATTTTTGATTCTACATAGATTACATTCGTGTTCAGGTTTCAAATTGTGTTTTGATCCCTAAAGATTTTCTTTTTCAACTTTTAGTCCCGAAATAATAACTTTCGTTCCAAAGCAGTAACTTTAGCTCGAAATCTTTTGGGATGAAAATATAGTTTTTCGAGTAGATGAGATGAAAAAGAAATATTAAGCTACATATTTCTTTATAGCAAAAATAAAATTATTAAAACTGTTTTAAAGCGATAACGCAAAAAAAAAATTGCTTTCTTATCTTACCTTTTAAATTCTCGATTTGACCAGAAAACCCATTCAAATTTACTACAAAAATAAAAATAAAATAATTGTTTAACAACTAAAGTGCTTCAATGCCAATATTGCACTGAAATGAATTCGATTATATCAGGAGGTAATAAATCGTTTAGCTAATAATCGGATTAATTACTAATGATAACTTATTATTTCGTTTAAGTACTTAATTAGTTTTATTTTTTAACCCCGGCAAAAAAGAGGTGATATGTGGCATCATAGCGCTCGAACGAATGGCTGAATTTCGATGCGGTTTTTACACGTAAAAGCAAGTTCTCTTGCCGTTGTTCTTTGCTATGTTTCATGAAAATCGATTCATTCGTTTAAAAGTTATTGGGGACTAGCCAAAGCCCGCGACTTCGTTCGCGTGGACTTTATGTCTCTAGAAAATGCTCACCAGGCTGAATAACTTTTACTAAGGCGGCATTTTTCTATCTCTTATAGTTTAGATGGACCATTATGGTTCTGCATCAGGCGTTCCATTTTCCAAAATCATTTATACCCTATATGTTGCCCAGGCTTAATAGCTAAACAACAAAAAAAGTTTCATTCAAATCCGTCCAGTATTTCCGGAGATTAGCGTGTACAAACAGACAAACAGACATACAGACAAACAGAAAGACATTTTTAAAAAAATTCTTACTCTATTATTAGGTCTCCATCGCCCCCAATAGATATTTTTTTTTAAATATATTTAATGTACTTTTTTTACTGTTTTATTATATGTATAGATATACGTGTAGATGTATAGATTAACTCTTGAAAATGAAATAATAGATGGGCTATGGATATCAAGTCGTTTATCTAGTTCCGATACTCATTACAAGATGGCGTTCTTGACAATCGGTTTTTTTTATTTACCTAACAAATAAACTTGTTATTTTAGTTAATTCATTATTTTTTAGGGTTCCGTACCCAAAGGGTAAAAACGGGACCCTACAACAAACACGCCGGTTTTTTCGGTGGTTTTCTGTATGTCTGTCTGTCTATCTGTACGTCTGTCACCGCGCTGTATCTCATGAACCAACATGATAGCTACACAGTTGAAATTTTCACAGATGATGTATTTCTGTTACCGCTGTATCAAAATAGACTAAAAACAGAAAAATTTAAGTGGGGCTTCCTTACAACATACATACATACATAGACTGTAAAACCATTACCCTTCCGTTTAGCTTTGCCGCAGTCAGGTAAAAAGGTTCCGAAGTTTAGAGGAAGATGCAATAGAACGAATTAGAAACTGAACAAGGAAGCCAATAAATATTAAGTTTAATTTCCTTTATATGTAAATAATTGTTAGTACATCATCACCATCAGGTCTTTTTGTCTCCACTGCAGGAGCACGACCCTCTCTGTACTACCAGAGCCATACTTGGCCAGAGCAGCCAGAGGACTTGGCCTACACTCTCCTCGCTGGCCAGACGGGTTGGTGAGGTCTCATTGACTTTTATAAGCTTTGTTTACTTTGTATTTCCTAAGTCGCCATCTACGACATCCACGGGAGGTCTTGAAGTGGCCCTATTCTCCTCTGCCGGAAACCACACTGCAAATTGTACATACATAAATATTGGTGCCTGAAGAGTACAAAGTAATGTCTGACAATGTTGTTTATATACCTCAACTTTAGCTCCCGGAAAGTAATATAATTATACATAGGTAGTCAGTAAATAGTAACTTAATTGTTTTTATTTTCGTTCGCGTGGACTTTATGACCCCGGAAAATGATTATCAGGCTTAACAATTTTTGCTGAGGCGTCATTTTTATATTTCTTTTAGTTTAGCTGGACTAGATTATATCAATAAAAAATGATAACAAAATAAAATAAAATAAACTTAATAAGAAAAAAATCCTCAAATGCTTCTGATCGAGGCAAAATACCTAGGACACTGGCAGCGTTGCCTAGCTGAATAGCATGGCTATTCTTTGGGCAAGAAAGCTGCCAGCTCTGAAGTCTCCTGTTGCCTCGACCAGACGTGCAGACAAGTCTTTTATGTTCTTTCTCTTCTATTCTCCCAGTTGTGTCGTTGCAGCAGGTGCAGTCGGTAAACAAATGGTCGTTGACGACGACGCAATAAAAGCAAAAGCAACAATTCTTCTTCGCCTTCTTGAAAAAAACATGTTAATACGCAGTAATGTTAAAAACAAGCGAGAACACTTCTGGTCGCTGAGACTATTTGAAAAGTACTACACACGTCACAACTGGGCGACATTGCCGCCGCTAGACGACGACGTCGTTGCTCACGGTCGTCGGTAAGGCGACTACGTCGTTGCTCACGGTCGTCGGATAGGCGACTACGTCGTTGCTCACGGTCGTCGGATAGGCGACTACGTCGTTGCTCACGGTCGTTGGATAGGCGACTACGTCGTTGCTCACGGTCGTCGGTAAGGCGACTACGTCGTTGCTCACGGTCGTCGGATAGGCGACTACGTCGTTGCTCACGGTCGTCGGATAGGCGACTACGTCGTTGCTCACGGTCGTCGGCAAGGCGACTACGTCGCAGCACTCGTCGTCGACCGAATGTCGTTCTTCTGTAAGCGCCCTAAGCCGTCGGTCCCGGTCACTGTCTTTGACATTGGTCGTTACCTAAAACAGTTTGAAAACTCTGACACTAGTGTTAGTCACTAACACACACGATGAGAAGAAGACTTCCAAGGTATCAATGACATACCATCAGGGCTTTTACATCTATGTCTGTGGCTTTTACCGTCAGTGCGGAAGATACCGTTCGGCTCAAGAACCGATGGTATATCGGCAGTGAACAGTGCACGTCTGATTATATCATTGAGCGCAGTTTGGCGGGAAAATCTACCTGAGCTCCATTGGCAAGATAGGCCATGTTGCCCTAGTGAGTTGACCCAGGCACCACAGTGGCAACAATTTCATTAAGTTTTATACCCAGCCTCAAACCTACTGCTATAGACAAGGTATTATCATTGAGGAAAGTCCCGGTATTTGGAGAAAAGAAAATTATATATATGTATGTATACATTTTGATATGACAATTTTTTCTTCTGTTTGCTGTACTTACCCCAAAAGATTGCTTTCTCAGCAGCACCTGTTGGTTGACTGGTAGGAAAGGCGTCAGGCCTTATGAGTCTTACTTTAGAAAAAACTACACTTTTACATACAAACGTAGTTTTAATTATCTAGATAACCCTAGATAATTGCAATATCTTTAAAATTACAAAATTTTTGCCGATATCTGACATGTGGTTTCAAAATAAAACGTTAACTATGTTTGTATGGAAAAGTCTATAGTAAGGGGATTCTTAAGTCCGCCATTTACATAAATTTTAATAAAGAGAAATAAATAAATAGATACCTACTTACATAATTTACTCATTTTTAAACAACCCATTTCGATAACATTTTTATAGGACCACCTGACAAGTATTTCCTATTCAACAAAAAAAAAAAACAAATAGGTCCAGCGTCTTCGAAAAATCGGTGAACATAAATAAATAAAAAAAGACGTGTGGCACTCGGGGACTGCCGCGGTAAAGCTATTGCATTAAGGTGATTTTTTAACAAGGAAGGACGGCAACGTCGCAAACGGACGACGGAGAAGAAGGGCCTGTCCACATCACCACGGCACGACATCGTCACCGTAGAACGGTGCGGTGTCGGGGCGCGACGCGTTGCCGCGCCGTGCACTAGCACGGTACGGCAACGCCGCCGTCGAACGGTGCAAAGGACGGCGTCGTCGTAAGCCGGTGACGCGATACGATGCGCCCGATCAGTTGATGTGTTATTGTCTTAGCGATTAGTTGTACGTGTGAATAAAAGATGTCGGAAAACATAGATTGTGATTTATTGATTTCACTTGTTGAAGAACGTCCAGTATTATGGGATAAGACAATAGATGATTTCAAGAACAAAAATTTAAAAACAGAAGGCTGGAAGGATGTTTGTCGAAACATTTTTCATGACTTTGACGACAAAAACGATAAAGAAAAAACAAGACTAGGTAAGCTCATATTTATTAGTTACATTAAGTTATAGGTATATTATAATAAGTATTAGTATATTTATTTATCGAATTAATAATCGTACTATAGTCGGTTATTATATTTTAGTTAATTGCCAACTAAGTGCTCCAATATCGCTATTAAAATATTTACAGAATTCATTCCTTATGTTGACTGGGTTTGTGTTGTTTGGAAATTCGTCATCCTCTGACTGTTGCAAGTTTACAAAATTTTCTTCTATCATTAGTTCCTCGGTTGTGGTAATTCCATCTCTATTAATAACAAAGTTATGCAAGACACAACATGCTTTGATAATATCTGTAGCAAAATTATATTGAACATTCAGTGGTCGGTGAAATACACGCCATTTATTTGCCAGAATACCAAAAGTACATTCAACGTATCTTCTCGCGCGACTCAAGCGATAGTTAAATACTCTTTGTTGTACAGTCAAATGTTTCCCTGGGTATGGGCGCAATACATTATTTGTGAGTGGTAAGCCTTCATCTGCTACAAAAACATGGGGAACTGGTGTCTGTAGACCTGGTAAACATTTTGGCTCTGGTAAAGGCAGATGGCCTTGTAGTAATAATTCGTACAGTTTCGTATTGTGAAAAACTGTCGAGTCGCATTCCTTACCAAATGCTCCTATATCAACATACACAAATCTATATTTGGAATCAACAATTGCGAGCAAAATTATAGAATTATAACTCTTATAGTTAAAAAAAAGAGACCCACTATGGGCAGGACTCCAGATTCGAATGTGTTTCCCGTCCAACGCCCCCATACAATTAGGAAAATTGGCTTTCTTGTCAAAATCTTCAGCTGTTTGTTTTAATAACTCCTCTGTTATTTTCGGAATACATTCATTTAACATGATTTTCCATAAAGCTTGACATACTTCTCTTACTATTTTTGCGATTGTACTCTTTCCACGATAATCCGTTAATTCTAAATCTCTAAAACTATTTCCTGTTGCCAAAAATCTGAAACAAAAATCCGGGTATAACATCATAAACATCCAAACATCCATACTCATAAAATTTCACGTTTATAGATAATATTAGTAGGAAGTAGGATGACAAAAATAACTGATTTTTTTCTCATTTAGATCTCAGATCTAGATCCCATAACAAAGGGGTATCAACCTAGTAAATACTCATTTAGCGTACCTAAGTAATTTTTAGAAATAGGAATTATAATTAATTTGTGTAATAAAAGCCGCTGGTATACCTACCTACATGAGTACTATCTCTGTATTTTAGTTTGATACTCAGCCCCTTTCCGTCATACACTTTAAATTTTATTATAAATGCGAAAGTTTGTGAGGATGTATTGCTGTATTTATAGTATGTATGTTTGTCTTTCACGTAAAAACTACTGATCCAATTGTTGCTAATAATACACGTTTTAAATATTTTGCAGGTAATGCTGTGGTAAAGAAATGGACTCATATAAAAGACAATTTTACAAAATACCTGAAAAAACTTGAAACTTTAAATAAATCGGGATCTGGTGCAAGCAAAATTAAGGAGTATCATTTGTATAAGCAACTTCTGTTTCTAAAAAAAAACGCTGCAAATTTAACTGACTCAAGCATAATGGAAGAAGATGAAGAAGACGAGATACCATATGAAAAAAATGATTATAAAAGATCACGTTATCAACCAACTCCACGAAAAAAAAAAAACAATGATGAAGTCGATTATGAGATTCTCCAAGCCCTAAAGGAAACAGAAAATAGACATCTGTCATTTTTTAAGGCCATATTACCATCATTGAACACATTGAATGAGCATCAAACTCTAATGTTTCAAAGTCGTGTTTTACAAATCCTAACTGATTTACATCAGATTTCATATCAGTATGAAACATCAACTGGTTATCATACAGCTTCTCAGGATAGGTACCAAAGATCACAATCATCATATACTACTAATTATCAACCAACACAAACTTTTACATACCAATCAACAATGTCATCAAACGTTTCTAAAACACCAGCACCAAGTACAAGTAGTATATATCAACCATCGACTTCATCAAATTCCAAACCACCAAACTCAACTTTCGAAGAACTATCAAATGATTGCGAAGATGAAGCAAGTGCATTGGAATCAACATATGATTTTGCTTGAAAATTAAGATAAATTAAAAGAAATATTATATTTTTTATCATAATGATAACTACGTAGTAAATTTGTTGAATTATTTTTCTATTATTTATCTTATAATTGTAACGTTGGTAGTTCAGCCACTCAAAATCTGTGATTTTATCTAAGGTTATTAAAGACTGTTATTGTTTTTCTTAGTTATAACTGTAATCTTACGGGTATACAAGCCAGTAACCCCGCAAAATCTGTGATTTTTAGCTAGTTGTTAGGTTAAACAGGCAAATAAGCCGATTGAAAACTGTGATTTTTAAGTAGATATTAAGTTATTATTGTGTATTTATATAGATGTAGGCATTTTTGAGGCCAATATCTACTGTTCTTAATATTTTAAATAAACATATTAATAATTGTACTCGTACATATGTACATCATTATGAATATAAAAGAGGTTTGATTGTGATTTACCTAATTGTTTTTCTAGTGTTTATTATTATTAAAAAGCAAATCGTTCATTCGAAAACTGTGATTTTTATACTCTAGATTTAGTAAATATTAAACTTGCTATTATTATCAAAAATAAAGAACATAAAAAAATATTACATACATATAAATTGTTTTCATTACTTACCTTATAGTTAATCCTAACTTCTCCAAAGGCCCAACAGGTTTTCTAAATACAAATTGTTTTTGTATACGCGGTGCAACTCTTGTTAGTAATTCTTCAAAACTTGATACAGACATTCTAAAATAACTGTAAAATTTATGGTCACAGGTTTTCAACGCTTCATATTTTCTCGTGAAATGATTCCCATCACTATTCATAATTGAAAGATATGGATGCACCCAGTACTGTCTTTTTAATTTTTTTTTCTCCAACTTATCTCTTCGTCTTTTTAATAACAACAGAAGCAGAATACGTTTTGTGCGGTCCATATCTACAACGAGACTGTTATTTATTTGGTGAAGAATGTACCGAAAGTTTACAAGGCACGGCAACGTGTAACTTTGCGGTGTCGTGAGGTACATTTTTACGGTACGGCAACGTAAATTCCCACGTTACGGCAACGTGCCGCGCCACGGCACCGCACCGTTCCACGGCGACGACGTCGTGCCGTGGTGATGTGGACAAGGCCGAAGCGGCAACCTACATGGTAGGCAGAGTGGGGAGCGTGAGGTTTTTTCGTTATGGAATTTCTGGATTCGGTCCCCGCGCTCAAGGCCCGCGATAGAAGCTATGCAATAGCTTAAAAATAAAATGAAAATCGCGACGACATGGTAACCTCCTCCTGTTTTGGAAGTCGATGTTATAATAATTATGTACTACGTAAATAATACAATAAGAAGCATGATTTTATATAAAATATATAGCTTAGGTATAATGATAATGCAAGAAAAATAAGGAAAAGAACCGGGTGCCGTGGAACACTCGGTTGAAAGAAACGAAGTTACAAATATTCTAAAACAGTTCGTGATGAAAAAAAGTGGGGAAAAAATCTTAAAATTTTTTTACCCATCCGCCAAGTCCGTATCATTCGAAAAGGAACATCGTGTCAAAAATAACGTATTTGCATGGGTATTTTATATATATTGTGTACGCAGACAAAGTGATAAAATAAAATAGGTATAGGTATTTACTTACATTTCGAATACTCTATCACTAATTCAGAATTATTGTCCGCATTTTATTATCACAAAATAGTCTTCTGAATACACACAGACGACATCGCATCATTATCAAATCAATATGACTGTTGCTCGGCAACGACCAAACATTTAATTATATTGGAGCTGGTATTGGGCATATTGGAGCTAGTGTCACACTAGTCCCACTAAGTTTGTCCAACGATTGGACAAATATGAAGGTTTTCTGCGCCATATCAAATGCCGGTATATTGAATGCTTAATCGGTGACAATTAACTGAAAAGCCGATATATCGATTTGCCATGACCGTATCGCAGAATAAGTAATTAAGTGGACTAAAAAATATATAAATAAGTAACTTATCAAAATCTAGGTAAATAAAGAATCGAAATGACTTTGTCCCCGAAAAATTCTAGCGAAAGAATAAAACATTGGATTTAGAAGTAAAACTTCTCAATCTAAAATGAAATGAGAAGATTTAAACTACTTTCACAGAGTCAAACGAAGAAATTCATTGAAGGGACAGTAGGTGGGACACAATTCATAACACAATGAAATATTAATATTATTTAAAATAAGCGGCCATTATCTATAAAAAATCATGTTTGTTGTATTCCCATAAAACGGGACCCGATTTTTTTTTTCTGATTTTTATATTTGTTATCATAGCGGCAGCCTGTTGACATATAGACAGACAGACAGACAGATGGACAGCGGAGTCTTAGTTATATGGCCCCGTTTTTATCCTTAAACATAAAAAAATGAAATTGATATAACTACATGAAATGATACATACTATCACGTCTTTATCCCTAATGGGGCAGACAGAGCATTTTGGTTCTTGCGGCTCTAAGCAGACAGAGTCCAAGGCCGCAAGACTCAAAAGCCACTTTTAGCGTCATATGATGAGCGAGAAGATGCAAAAACAATCAAATACAGTGATGGGTTGCTAGCCCCATCGCCTAACATGATTAGCATTTTCGCCCACTCCCTCGATCAGCTTTTACGATCTGCGCGGGAAGAGAAGCAGCTAGTACATTCTAAGTTTTTCTTTTCTCCCAGACCAGTGAATAGGATCGCAACAAATGGCGCGTCAAGTCCAGCCCCATATGAAACATGTTATATTATCGAGATTATCTGATTGTATATATTATTATCATCAGTATACCATACAACCAACGCGATAAATATGAAGCCGAAGAGATTATATTGGCCTGAGGCCAATTTTAATTTCGCATAGAGTGTGCTACACATAACCCTAAAATAAAGATTATAGCAGAACAAACATGAAGAGGACATTAATTGTTGATATATAAGATTTGTGGGCGGGATGGGATACATAGCGCGACGGACCGAAAGCCGGCAATAAGTTTCTCGAATGGCGACCGCGTACTGGCAAGCGAAGCGTAGGGCACCCGCCTGCAAGATGGTCAGATGACCTGACCAGCTGGAACGCGCCGTATGCAGGCTGCTCTTGACCGGTCACTTTGGAAATCTTTGGGTGAGGCTTATGTCCAGCGGTGGACGTTATTCGGCTGAAATGATGATAATAAAGACTTCTCAGGTCAACATGTCAGGCTATCACACAGTAATGGTCTCAGCGTCAGTCTCAGCTGTCATGACTACTTTCTGTCGGGCCCCTAGTTTACATTATGTAAGTTGATGATTCTGGGCAGTAGGAAAGTAACACCAGTGTTGGCCAAATTTACAAACGAAAAATAAATGACTATTAAGCTATTACCATTTACCATCTTGTAAAGCGTGGCTCAATCTTCTCCATAATGGATAAAGACGTTGCTGTAAGTATCATATTCTTCTGTACAGTTTTTAATGTATGACGTACAAGAGATAGAGGCGTGTGCAGTTGTAAATATGAGCGGACCTCAATGCAGTGTTTGTTTAGTAGATTATAACGCTGAAAGCCTGGAGATGCGGAATATTTTCACTTTACTTAGTGAGTGTGCCTCACGTATGTTATGGAAGAAGCTTGGTTGTTTGTTTTAGCTTTTTCAAGCTTTAGCAAAATGACTAGATAACAAGATAAGACTTTTATTATAAACTAGCTGTTCCCGTGGGCTTCGCTCCTCTTGGGAATTTCGGTATAAAAACTATCCTATGGGTTTAACTGGTGGGTATTTGATACCCACCAGTCAAAGACTACTATATCCATATCAAATTCCATCTTAATAGGTTCAGTGGTTGAAGCGTAAAGAGGTAAACAAATTAATATACAAACTCACTTTCACATTTATAATATCTTTTTTCATATTTTCATTATATTAGTAGGAAGTATAATAAATATGGACTATCACACACATTGTGCTAGCTCCACAGTAAGTTTTTAAACTTGTGTTTTGTTATACTAGCTCAACGATACTATATTTGATGATAAATAAATATATAGTTAATCAACAATCTCCTAAGACCTAGAACAATTTGAAATAGCCATTTTCTTACTTACCCTGACTGTCGATTGAACCTAGAGCCTCTGAGTTACGGACTAACGTAGTCACTAATAGTCACGGAGGTTAGGTTGGATGAGATGATTGTATTCAAACCATTGATTTAAAAAACAACGACGGCTTGCACTCTGGGAGTGCCGGCAGAAGTGAAAACTTGAATATTAACGTTGTGCATTTTTGATATACGAAACAGCAGGCGCAGGCATACATTTTCGCCGCACCGTAGAAAGAGAGGGGAATACTCCCTCTCCTACGCCGCGCCAGCTGTCTACTCTCCATCCGTCTTACGAATTTTCGATCAGGTCACGTGTCCTGACGCGAGTTTAACATTTTTTACCCATTCCAAAAAAAGTGTTTAGTAAAGAAGTTTTCACTTCAAAAATCTACGTAGGTATATGATTTAATCTGTGGTCAAGAGGCCACTATTATTAAGACTGATTGATATATTTATGTCATGTAGCAAAATATCGACAAGTCGACAGGAAGAATTAGAGCGGTCCTATTCTTAGCCGAGAATTACAATGAAGAAAGCGAAATGGAAACAGAATCCATTTACGAATACAAGTAATGTAAAGATATAAATACTGTTATCAGTACCAATGTCTACTAGCTTGTCATTAAAAGTATTCTTGTGAAATTAATTCCTGACGATATCCATAATATGGACAAGCCATGTATCCCTATTTTGCGGAGTACTGTTAACGAAGATCGTTTTTTGTTGAAATAAAATAAAAAGGTTTTTGGTATTATTTTAATAGAATTTTTTGGATAAATTTCAGAAAATATTAATATATTTATAGTATTGACCTGAATTATAAAAAGATTTCCTAGGTGCTCAGAAATTTTTAATGATTCAGGGATGATATATTTTTTGAGTGCAAAAAAGTCACATAAATCTTTTGCTTTGAGTAGTAAAACCTTATATATGTTTAACCACCCATTGATATGATGTTAAAATAATAACTTAATCTTACTATAGCAAAAAAAAACTCTATAAAGGTACAGTTAACTTTATTCAAGTTCAAGTTATATAAGTAAGTACAATTGATAAAGACACAGGTATATAACAGGTATATTTGTTACACCACTTACAAAGTACTGCAGGAGCACGACTCTCTCTGTACTACCCGAGCCAAACTTGGCCAGAGCTGCCAGAGGTCTTGGCCTGCACTCTCCACGCTAGCCAGACGGGTTGGAGAGGTCTCATTGATTTTTATAAGCTTTGTTTAGCTTTTATTCCCTAAGTCGCCTTCTACGACTTCCACGGGAGGTCTTGGAGTGGCCCTATTCTACTCTGCCGGAACCCACACGGCGAATAATTATGTATCTATAAGTAATCAAATAGTTTATAGTTCAAAGATACGACTGCTAGAATATCGTTTAAAGTCAACACAGACGATCCATTGTAAAATAGAAATAATTACCTATTGTGCAAGAATCCAAACATTACACTCAATGAAACAAAGATGAAATCATAGTGCTATCTAAAATTTACAATTGAAACAACATACAATCTATTAGCGTTTATAAATTCGACCTACTTCTGCATTAAAATGTATTGTCGAGCTGTGACGGTCGTGGCAATGTTTTTAGGTGGTGCTAGACCTTAAAGTGCCGCCCCCTTAATAGAAAAATTTACTAAAGGTTATGCTGCTTACACAGGTATCGGAAAAAACCCCGCCTACTAGAAAGGTGAAGGAAGGGGGAAGAATGACGGTAATCTCCACCAATAGCGTCATTTAATTTTTATTACCTGATAAAAAAAATTGCCGTGCGGTTTCCGGCAAAGTAGAATAGGGCCACTCCAAGTCCTCCCGCGGATGTCGTAGAAGGCGACTTAGGAAATACAAGCTAAGCAAAGCTTATATACATCAATGAGACCTCTTCAACCCGTCTGGCCAGCGTTGAGAGTTTAGGCCAAATGCTGTGGCTGCTCTGGCCAACTATGTCTCTGATAGTACAGAGAGTGTCGTGTTCCTGCAGTGGAGACAAAAAGACTTGATCATGATGACGATGACCTGGTATAATATCCGTTCATATTTTGTCTAGTCTGTAGGGTAAATAGCTTTAATATTTACATAGTTTACACTCAGAAGACATTATTTTTACAACTGTTTTGTCTTTTGTGAGTGTGTTGTATGTTCTAACAACGGTGTGAGATTTTTCAAACAGCTTAACACCATCTGACATAGCCTTAAGATAGTGATGACATCCGGAAACAATGGCGAAGCACAGGTAGCTCAATTTTTTTTATGCCGCCTGCACTTTTCCAAATGCAGAACATGTCCGGTGTCGCTTAATTTGCGAAAGGGCTGGTAATGCGTACTTTTTTAACGACTAAAAATATCAGACCGCTAAAAATTTATAGGTACACAGAATGGTTAAATTCAGCACCCCCTTCCTAATGAAGCCCGGGGCAGTCGTACTAGATTAGGAGGTCACGACAAATTTGGTAACGATAAGGGATATGGCTGACTCTGGTTTAATAGAATAAAGAGCACCTCTCTGATGCTAAATATGTTGGTCTGCCTGCGTGAAGTGGTTGCGTTACTTAGATATGGCGCCTGAAAAGTTGGTTATCGTGACCAAAAAAAAATGATAAGGGATATGGCTGACTCTTGTTTCACAGGATGAAGAGCACCTCTCTGATGCTAAATATGTTGGTCTGCCTGCGTGAAGTGGTTGCGTTACTTAGATATGGCGCCTGAAAAGTTGGTTATCGTGACCAAAAAAAAAATGATAAGGGATATGGCTGACTCTTGTTTCACAGGATGAAGAGCACCTCTCTGATGCTAAATATGTTGGTCTGCCTGCGTGAAGTGGTTGCGTTACTTAGATATGGCGCCTGAAAAGTTGGTTAGCGTGACCAATAAATGATAAGGTAAATGGCTGATTCTGGTTTCACATAATGAAGAGCACCTCTCTGATGCTAAATATGTCGATCGGCCTGCATGAAGTGGTTGCGTTACTTAGATAGGGCGCCTGAAAAGTTAGTAACCTATACAAAAAAAGAAAATTATAAGGTAAATGACTGACTCTGGTTTCACAGGATTAAGAGCATCTCTCTGATGCCAAATATGTCGGTCTGCCTGCGTGAAGTGGTTGCGTTACTTAGATATGGCGCCTGAAAAGTTGGTTATCGTGACCAAAAAAAAATTATACCGTAATTGACTAACTCTAGTTACACCGGGTTGAAAAGCACCTCTGTGATGCTAAATATGTCAGTCTGCCCACGTGAAATGGTTACGTAACTTAGATATGATGCCTGAAAAGTTGGTTAGCGTGACCAATAAATGATAAGGTCAATGGCTGATTCTGATTTCACATAATGATGAGCACCTCTCTGATGCTAAATAAGTCGATCTGCCTGCGTGAAGTGGTTGCGTTACTTAGATATGGCGCCCGAAAAGTTCGTTATCGTGACCAAAAAAAGAAAATTATAAGGTAAATGGCTGATTCTGGTTTCACAGGATGAAGAGCACCTCTCTGATGCTAAATATGTTGGTCTGCCTGCGTAAATTGGTTTCATTACTAAGATATGTCGCTTGAAAGTTGGTTATCGTGAACAAAAGAAAAAAAAAATAACGTAAAAAGCTGACTCTAGTGTCACAGAACAAAGAGTACCTCTCTGATACAAATTTTGTCGGTCTGCCAGCGTGAAATGGTTGTGTTGTGAAACTTAGATATGATGCCTGAAAAGTTTGCTATCGTGATGAAACAATAATGATAAGGTAAATGGCTGACTCTAGTTTCACAGGGTGAAGAGTACTTCTCTGATGCTAAATATGTCAGTCTGACTGTGTGAAGTGGTTGCGTTACTTAGATACAGTAGCGTGCGTTCATACAAAGACATGAATTTGTCTACCCTGTGTCACACTATTGATGCCGTAGTTCGCAAATGTACTAACTACAAAATTTTCGATTTTTACTTTTTTAGTACCAGATAAATTAACTCTTTCTACCAAAAACTTAGTTTTACAGTTGTACTTTTTAAGATTCCGGCGTTAACCATAATTAGTATTATTGTTAACGCCGGAACAGAGCGGTGCTCTGCATTCTGTAAAACCACAATCAGCCATTTGCATTACCATTTTTTTGCTCACAATAACCAACATTTCAGGCATCATATCTAAGTTACGTAACCATTTCACGTGGGCAGACTGACATATTTAGCATCACAGAGGTACTTTTCATCCTGTGTAACTAGAGTTAGTCAATTACGGTATAATTTTTTTTTTGTCACGATAACCAACTTTTCAGGCACCATATCTAAGTAACGCAACCATTTCACGCAGGCAGACCGACATATTTGGCATCAGAGAGATGCTCTTAATCCTGTGAAACCAGAGTCAGCCATTTACCTTATAATTTTCTTTTTTTGTCTAGGTTACTAACTTTTCAGGCGCCCTATCTAAGTAACGCAACCACTTCATGCAGGCCGATCGACATATTTAGCATCAGAGAGGTGCTCTTCATTATGTGAAACCAGAATCAGCCATTTACCTTATCATTTATTGGTCACGCTAACCAACTTTTCAGGCGCCATATCTAAGTAACGCAACCACTTCACGCAGGCAGACCAACATATTTAGCATCAGAGAGGTGCTCTTCATCCTGTGAAACAAGAGTCAGCCATATCCCTTATCATTTTTTTTTGGTCACGATAACCAACTTTTCAGGCGCCATATCTAAGTAACGCAACCACTTCACGCAGGCAGACCAACATATTTAGCATCAGAGAGGTGCTCTTCATCCTGTGAAACAAGATTCAGCCATATCCCTTATCATTTTTTTTTGGTCACGATAACCAACTTTTCAGGCGCCATATCTAAGTAACGCAACCACTTCACGCAGGCAGACCAACATATTTAGTATCAGAGAGGTGCTCTTTATTCTATTAAACCAGAGTCAGCCATATCCCTTATCGTTACCAAATTTGTCGTGACCTCCCGTTCTATACAGTTCGCACCGTACTAAGCCGCCACTGCTGTAAAATGTGCTATTGGGAGCACCGAATATTTAGGACACAAAGGGATCATTTTGCTATGTATTTTACTTTGTTTTCTAATGACATTTAACGTTCTGTAAAGGGTTTATAATAGCGCTTTAATTTTATAACAAGCTTCCTGTAATGATAGCATTGTGTGGTTGGTAACTTTGTTGAAAAATAAAGTTAGAGAGATTATTATGTAGTCACAATATAATTTATTTTATGATAGGGGAAAACTATCTTGCATTTACTGATGGAATGGAGTCATTTTCAACTACCATGACTGATTCCAATCAAGAGAAACATGAGGAAACCGACATACTAGTTCACAAATGGGAAATCGACTGGATTAAAAATAAATTATTCGGTACAGTTAATTTAACAAAATGTCACAAAATAGTGTTTACATACATACATACATACATAATATCACGCCTGTTTCCCGCAGGGATAGGCAGAGACTATGGACCTCCACTTGCTACGATCCTGACAAACCTCTTTTGCTTCATCTAAACTCATCAATCTCTTCAAATTGTGTTTACATCGTCATATATACGTCTTTATATTGATCATATCTATTTACATCAAGATTTTAGATTATTAATGCGAACTACTGATATAAAGAGCGTTATTGTAAGAATTACTATAAGTAATACTAAAATCCTCAAGACCGCAAAAGTCAAGTGTCTTACGACTTTCTTGAAAATTATTAATGATTCTCACTCAATTAATTTTCTTTCTAAAATAAATAGATCGCACTCGGACCGAAATGAAACTTCTAAGAACCGGTGTTGGAGACGTCTGATTTGATAAATGGCTAGTAAGATGGAGTGTGGGATTTCAACGAATACTGAGTGTAGTGTATCGATTCTGCAATACTTTAAGTTTTACAGCATTTGGCTTGGTATTTCAACAGCGAAATCTTGATAAGCAAGTAATAAAGAGCATTGACCCTGTGTTGACGGCAGAGTGGAATACGATTTATCACCACTCAGGGACAATTAGCGACTATGGGAGGTTTCATCAACATCATCTTCATTTTGGCCGCTATACGTCCTCTGCTGGACAAAGGCTTCTACTAAGGATTTCCAAAATTACCAATCTAGAGCGGCCTGCAACAAGCGCTTGATCAGGTCGTCAGACCACCTTGTGGGTGGGTGTCCAACGCTTCGTTTACCAATACGTGGTGGCCATTCAAGAACCTTTTTACCCGATCGACCATCGGTTCGTCGCGCTATGTGTCCAGCCCACTGCTACTTTAATGAGCTAATCCGCTGGGCTATGTCGGTTACTTTTGTTCGGGAGCAGAAGGAGAACGAGCAGTAGCGGCTTTTGTATATATACTATATCTATCATCAATCCATGTGAGGAGCTCGCTCAGTGGCAAGTCGGGAGTACGCACGCATTATATTTAGATTTAATAGCACTTTTGCAAATTGGGCTGCATCAGCCTTAGCCTCAAACCACAGAATTAATAATAGTATTACATAGCTCAAACTGAATTTAAATATATAGCCCGTCGAAGAGAGGTAAATCGAAGACGAGATAAGTAAATGACGTGTGCGCATTTAAAATTTATTGAATTGAAATTTGTAGGAGGAACAAATACGAGTATTTTATCCAATGGTTAGTGGTTAGTGAGCTAATCATCGCTAAATAAACCAAAACTCCAAATTCACCGTTATGAAAGCTGCCCTCTGAGATAACAAAATGTGTATTAGGTTTCTAAAGAAGAAGTGGTGTTCATGTCCTGCAATCTTGGCTCTGTCTACTCTGCAACTGATAATAATGTAAAAGTATATTCAAGCGATTCACATAATAATAATATTCAATCGTCTTTCCTTTTCACTGCAAAATCCTTTGGCAATATTAAAGGCAATTAGTTTGCAATAAGGATTCTGGTGGAAATTTTGAATTTCTACGCTACATTTGCCCAGTTTGAGCATAATGGTAGTGAATAAACATTTACTACACAAAATATTGTAACTGGTTTGCAGGGACATCTGCCGTTATACCTTTCAAGCCTTTCAACTAAAACAATGATCATTATCATCGTCCTCAAGTATTCCCGTTTGCATCTTTAGTGGTAATACTTCAGAGACCTAACCTAGTGCTTTGACGAGGTTACTGGTTTTATACATATAGATAGAGCGACTGACCTCCGCATCCCAAAGGGTAGACTAGAACCAATCCTTGGATCGGTTTGAGCAAACGCTAGATAGCGTTTGGGACCCACAGTTTATACGTGCCTTCCGAAACACGGAATCATCTTTCTTTCAGATAATCAGGTGATTCAAGCCTGCAAAATCCTAAACAGGCTGGAAACAAGTTTTCACAAAGTGATTTCCAGTGGAATTCGAACCCATGATCTCCGGATCATAAGGCGAACGCCTTGACTATTGGACTACGGAGGCAGTTAAATACAGGTTTTCTGAGCAAATGTCAACCTTCATATCTTTATGAACAGGTACTGGACCTTAAATAAAGACCTTAAGTGCGAAGCTGGCCTGACCCTAGAGCTATAAAAAACTTAATGACGAAACAACACAACCCATCGACTTTGGTTGGAGTTGTATAATTTGTCTTGTAAGGTCTTTGGTTTGGTTTTAGATTACATCGAGGTTCTAAATGCCAAAATAAGTACAAGACACACTATGCAAGCTTTCACAAAAACGAAAATATCGTTCAAAAAAGTAAATTCAAAATTAAATCCGATAAAGTCTTGTCCACCCAAATCAAACACAAAAAAGCGAAGTCAGCAGACGAATGTTCTTTCATGACTCATTAAAAACAAGCCCACTTCTGTCATTATTCCTTGTGCTCTGCTTCCCTGCTTTGTCTGTGTATCTACCCCAGTTTTACGTCCCTCAAAAGTCTTCATTTCCTGTAATATAAATTTTTTTCGAGCAGTTTTCGGTTGTACCATAATATTTTCGCTTTACAATTTGCTATTGTGTTTAAAAGCACTTTTGGATATTAAAAGTGGGATGATTTTTTTAAGCGTAATCCATTACAGAATTTTGAATAATCATTCTCAGGGTTAGAATATAATATTCTGAATCGTGTATAATAGCTGTGTTATCAGATTTGTCAAATCTAGATTCTAGAGTGGGCTCGATAGGAAAATGGATGAATTAGGAAATGGACGAGATAGGCAAGTGGACCATTGTCGTCCTAAAGGGCTATTCCGTAACTCATTGTTAATTTTAAAAAGTATTTAAATTGAAAGTAAATATAAAATTAAAAAAACCGGCCAAGTGCAAATCAGATTCGCGCACTAAGGGTTCTCTACCATTATCTATAAAAATCACGTTTGTTGTATGAGAGCCACCCTAAAATATTTATTTAATTCTGTTTTTAGTATTTGTTGATATAGCGGCAACAGAAATACATAATTTGTGAAAAATTCAAATGTCTAGCTATCACGGTTCTTGAGATACAGCCTGCTGACAGACAGACGGACAGACGGACCGACAGCGAAGTCTTAGTGATAGGGTCCCGTTTTTACCCTTTGGGTACGGAACCCTGAAAAGATCGCGACGAATTAACAACCTCCTCATTTTTTCGGAGTCCTTAAAAAATTACGTTCCCATTTAAATTTTATCGTTCACATATTCACCTCAGTGATTCTAAGCACACTTTTTTAACATCTCCAGACCATTAAGTAATGCGGTAATGTTGTTCCCTTGTGCCTTTGGCGAGAATGTAATTCTGCTGCCACTTTTTGTATTCGTAATCTTATTTGCTTCTGTGATATCAAAGGGGGCTTAAATGGATTATGAGATGGATGGTACTAGTTCGTCTTTAAATACAGTTTCTTTGGTAGAAAAAGGATCTAGAAGGATTTAGTTTGTTGTTTTATATATGTACGAGTATAAGTGCCCTTAGAGAGTCGACGAGAGAGACGCTTTTGACTGCGTTTGACATTTATTAATCTGCTTTTAATTAATCACATAGTTTTGATAATAATACCTATTTTGTTTAAGATTTTATAAAATTTTGTATTTCAGTCCTCCACCTATCACTATTTTGATATATTTTTTTCATCTTGACGCCCATAACACTATACGTGGTTTTTGGACCATAAGGCCCGGGTCTGTAAACCCCGTTTAGAAAATTTATATTATTTTATCACTCATGAGAAGGCGTTTCGTCGCTCAACGCGCTATAAAGAGGACTATGCTCGGTGTTTCTCTACAAGATCGAATTAGAAATGTGGAGATTTGTAGGAGAACAAAAGTCACTGACACACCCCAGCGGTTTAGCTCGTTGAAGTGTCAGTGGGTGGGACACATAGCGCGAGAAACCGATGATTTAATTTTTTTTGAGAAAGGCCTATGTAAATAGGCCAAAGTAACAAAAAAAAAAGCATTTTTGGAAATATATTCCATGTACAGACACATTGTTTTTACTGTTTTATTATATGTATAGATTGAAACTTTATTGATCCACAATATAAAAGCAGTTATTGTTATTAAATATTATAAATCTTCGCTGTTCACGGCTGTATCTTGTTTATTTAGGCATCTATTTGCATACCTACCTACATAATGCAGTTTGTATTCAAAATATAGTTTCCTCAATCTCCCTATCACACCGAAGTATCTTCGGAAACCATAATTCACTTCTCAAATACCTAGGCGATAAACGCCTGCAACATCAGAAATACCCAATTATTTAAAGTATTTTACTAGAAATTTCAATCCAGGGTAGATTCTTCAAGGATCATTTCACATTTTAACATTATCTCATATATATTCTGTTTATTTTACTTTAATCATGGCGTTCTAATAGTAGGAGTACTCAGTTATTGACTTATATATTCACTAGAAACCTTTAAAAAAATATTCAGATCTTCAGTATAAAGGTCGCAACTATATCCCATTTTGATATTTTGGAAACCATTTTATTTAACTTGTAATGTATTTTTTACCTACATGTTTGTACCTATATAGGTCAAATCTTGCAACTCACTTTTCAACAATTTATCATCAACCAAAAATTTGCATACTTATGTACTTAAGTCAAATGACAATACAATATTATAAAGTCAATGAGCATTTTTGATGATGGAGCCGGAAAGTGTCATATTGCATTTGACTTAGACATCATGATTAAAGATTGTACAAAAAAAATGTAAATAAATAAAAATTGCATGGATTAAAATAGTTATTTTTGCCATATCATATTGTATCTAAATAAAAACAGTGCATGGTAATAAATAATAGTAAAGCTAAGAACTGATGTATAATATCAGTGCAATAAATAAAGTTCATTGAAAATGGAATTGAAAGTGGAATTGAAAATTGACTAGAAAAATGATTTGTTCTATAATAAATTCAGAAGAAAATATCTTGTAAAAAAGTTTATGGTTGCTCCTCTGTGTGATAGTCGCCCAACATACAAAGAGCGAAGTTATTTTTTCCGAACAACCTTATGAAGTCACGGGGTGGAGTGATCGAAAATTCACTTCTTTTCGATACTATTTGCAATATGTTTGGAAATTGCTTTTTGCCCGTTCCCAACCCCGCATTGTGGTGACAAGGTGTGACGTCATTTAAGGGTTCCCAAAGGCACTGGGTATATTATAAAAGAAGCATGTCTAGTACAAATAATTGCGAAAAAACATTTTCGACTATCGGGTAGTTATTGATAAAATTTATTACTTTAAATTTTTTCAGAGTTCCATAATAAACCAAGGAACTTTTATAGTTTCGCCATGTCTGTCTATCTGTCCGCGGTTTTACTCAGAAACAATAAGTACCAGAAAGTTGTAATTTGGCATGGGAATATATGTATATTAATCATGCCGCCAAATCGTAAAATAAAATCAAGCCAGGTGACAGACGGAACGACAGAGGACTGACAGACGGACAGCGGAGTTTAAGATATAGGGTCCCGTTTTAACCTTTGGGTACGGAACCCTAGAAAGGGAAAAAGATTAGTGTTTCCTTCGTACTTTCATTAATCGGCCATGCAATCTGTCGACCAACAGTTTACCATAACTACGATATTTCGAACCATGATTCTTCGCACGTTTGTGTTTCAAAGTACAGTTACGCATTCGAGTACACCTATTAAATGATTATTAAGTCAAATCTGGGTAAAAACTGTTTTTTACAGCTATTTCTTTAAAAGTAGATCGGTTGGAAGTTTCTTTCTGACGGTACAAAACATTTTTTCTTTAATGTCCTATTTGTCAGTGAAAAAATATTTAAATTAAAAAGTGTCAATTCGGACCCTTTAGCCTCATGGTCCGAATATTATAATATCTGAGCCAAAGAGCAAAAAAAAAATCGCTTTATGTAATTTTTTTAATGATTAGTACAAAGTATAGTACCTTTTCCTTTTTTCTCACAGACTAGCATGAAAAGTATTAGTATGAAACCTCCTTAACCTTCTTCTGGAGTATAAGTAGCCGAAGGCCGTCAATTCGAATCGATTTGGCTTCTACTTGACCCCACTTGTACTGTATCCTTGCGATCTTGTTACGTTGGACGATATTCATTGATATCATATGTTGAAAAATATCCGTGGTGCCATTTTCCAAACGCGGAGTCACTAAACGAACGGTTTTTTGTATGGAAAAACCATTCGTTTAGTTGACTCCGCGTTTCAAAAGTGGCACTTCTGGTTGATTTTGAAAAGTGGTTCTAGATGCGCACTGAAAAGGTAAATTTTATTGTTTGGTACAGGTATGTATTGATCATTATCATCATCATCATCAGGTATTTTTATCTTCACTGCACGACCCACTTTGTTCTACTAGAGACATACTTGATTAGAGCAGCCAGAAGATTTAGCCTACACCATCCTGCTAGCCAGGAGGGTCGGAGAGGTCTCAGGATGTTTATAAGCTTTGTTTGCCTTGTATTTCCTAAGTCGCCTTCTACGACATCCACGGGAGGACTTGGAGTGGTCCTATTCTACTCTGCCGGTGCCATAACTATGCGGCAATATGTATTCATATTTTTATGGCTTTATCACATTCCTTATCATTTGAGCGTTTTTCCAGGTGCTCCATAATTGCTGTCGGAATTGCGGAATCTGGAATACTTCGGTTTTTTCTACTTATTTTATATTATTATATAGAGATTTATTATCCTGACTTTTGAAATTAATAAAGAACCTATTAATATTTCGATTCGATTAAGAGTTACATTCTTCGTGGTCGCAGACAGACTGGCTGAAGTGCAGAGCTGTTCCCTTTCTTTCCGTTCAAAGCGCGATAGTTAAAGAACCAATATAAGTATATTTAGAAATCGGTGTTTCAAATTCACAAGAAAAATATTGACGGCTAGCTAAACGACTATTGCACAATTTCATGAATATATCATCATCATCACGTCACGTGCCGTGTGGTTTCCGGCAGAGTAGAATAGGGCCACTCCAAGCCCTGCCGTAGATGTCGTAGAAAGCGACTTAGGAAAAATAAGCTGAACAAAGCTTATAAACATCAGTGAGACTTCTTCAACCCGTCTGGCCAACGAGGAGAGTGTAGGCCAAGTCCTCTGGCTGCTATGGCCAACTATGGCTTTAGTAGTACAGAGAGGGCTGTGCTCCTGCAGTGGAGACAAAAAGGCCTGATGAATGGATGAACACGATTACTAACAAGCAATGGACACTACACCACTTTTATGCTCATCCAAAAACATGGATGTAAGAAACATTACTGACGATGGAGTAGCCAAATCCGTGGATGGTTGCCAATACCGTCGACATATGCAGCCCCTGCCTTTTCTCAATTTCGATGCAATTTTCGGTGAGAGAGGTAGAAAACTAAAACTGGAACAAATGCGACCTTTAAATTAAGTTACCATTAAAAAGTGATCAAGAAAGAGGAGCTCAGTGGTCGCAAGTTAAGCAATCGTGGACGTGGTCTTCACTATGATGGGTCACTACAAGTGGCATTAAAATGTCTCGAGTACCTATAAGCTAAAAACGATTCATTTATTTATCTAAAAAAAGGAATAAAAATTTGTCAACGTATGAAAGAAATCAGTCAAAAATGCCACCCCGAATTGTACCCGGTTCAAAGGTGCCAGTTAAGCTTGCCACATTAACTCTGTGCTTTGTCAACTATATACAGCAGTTGTCAACGTCAGATGCTTTTGGACAGCTTGAAAAACAGCTGACAGCAGTGTTGACTACAAATGTGAAAACAAAAGTATTATTGGTACAAACCAATTGCAGCTACTACAAGAAAGTAGACATTTTTTATGCATTATTTTTCGAACATTTTTGTTATTACAACTTTATGATTTGTACCAAATAACTAAGATTTATTTCTTTCTTTCAAATTTCTACGCTAGCGGCAGCATTTTTCATGGTTATTTTAGTCATTGAAAGCTTCATTGTGTCGAAAACGAATATGTGTAAATATCTACTTTGTAAACTTAAATACTATACTTGCCGTGTGGGTTTCGGCAGTGTAGAATAGGACCACTCCAAGTCCTCCCGTGGATGTCGTAGAAGGCAATACAAGAATAATAGAGCTTATAATCATCATAAATGAGACCTCTCCAACCCGTTTGGTCACCGTGGAGAGTGTAAGGCAAATCCTCTGGCTGCTCTGGTCAAGTATGCCTTTAGTAGTACAGAGAGGGTCGTGCTCTTGCAGTGGAGACAAAAAGACCTGATGATGATGATGAAACTTAAGTACATACATGCATTTATTATTTTAATGCCTGTGGAATGTTCTTCTGGCAGCTCAATATTTTGCAACAAGTTTATGAACGACATTTGCTGTCTCCATTTTACTTTCAGACACTTTATGAGCCCGTTCTAGGTATTTGTAGACTATTTTCAGATAAAACGGAAATTTCGGTTCGCTGCTTATGTTTCTAATTTGCTGGCAGCGAGGCACTTAAATTTCTTTATTGTTTTAGTTATATAGTAAGAATAGTTTTAAGTCGAAAGGTTAGTTATTTAAATTTTAGTATTCTATAATGGAACCCATAAATTCGCCTTTTTTGCCCATAAGGTGTACGATAAGGGTTCCAGAAGGACGCTGGCGTAGGGGAAGGCCGGGGAAAAGATGGAGGGACGACATTGAATGCTACATGAGTGGATAGCAGCAAGCTGCTTTGGATCGTGAATTCAACCATGGGATACTAAATTGAATCATTTAGTCATCATTCAATAAATATTTATTGAAAGAAAAACGACAATGTTAATTAAATAAAATATAGCCTAAAATTAAAAAAAAAAACTTAACCAAACATAATTTGAAAAATATACACATAGAACATAAATTCAATTAAAAGTAAAAATAATTATAAGAAATTAATTAAAGAGACCATAAATTTATTAAAACTAATCGAAGAGCCCGCTCCGGAGCGTACCAATAATGCAATGTGAGGCATGAGGTACGCTCCGGGGCGGAGATCGCCTACGTTGTCACACACGCGCGCTCAAAATCCGCGATAAATTTTTTTCCCCTCTTCGCATTTACGAGTAGGTCCGCCGGTTTCATAAGGTATGAATAAGTATTGATACAAAATAGGCAAAAAATATATATATATTTAGTGATTTCGTATAGCCCTGGTTCAATTTATCACGCATATGTCACCTAAACGTTGCATAAATTGAGTTTCAACTTCCAAATAATACAGTAGTCCAAAAACAACACTATAAATCTCGTCAATTCACTGCGTCCAACAATAAACCGAGGATCAACAACAACAGGATCAGCTAAATCCTAATCCATTAGCAATTAACAACAAATTGCACAATAAACATAAATCATAACCATTTGATGGCCTCAATCGAAACGTAAAGAGGGAATATGATCGAAAAATGAGGAGATATGGTATGGGGAATGAAAATGCATTTTAGTGCCAGCAATCTTTGCTGGCAAATCCATACACTAGTAGCATTTTTTTTTCAAACCATTTAAAGCACTTTTGACACTCCTGTAACTTCATTTCAGACAAAGCTAGAATCATAAGTATTTGTATTTATAGTTTGCTAATACCTGTCAAAGTCCCTCAATGTTCTTGAAAATTCTAAGACACTTCTAACAGACCTAGAAACTTGAAATGTGGGATTTAGTTGTTACTATGCTTATATAGAAAGAATAAGTTGAAAATTCTTGTGTTATCATTTTTTTACTTTTGTGGAAATTTTACTGATGTATATTATATTTGTCTGTACAAGGATTTGTTCCCGAATAAAAATAAAATATATAAGGTCGACCAAAATATATTGAAACTATTTTAAGGGTGAATTCTGTCCATGATACTGAACAACTTTCCCCAAGGAACACGTATCAAAATATGAAAAGTAAAATAATAAATTGACCGACCAGCTGATGCGAGTTTGTATGGAAAACCATATTTTTTTCTCATATTTAGACATAATATGTGTCTTGGGGAAAGTTGTTCGCTATCAAGGACTAAATTCTCCCTGAAAATAGTTTCAGTATATTTCGTTAGACCTTATATGAACTATAACTAAGCCTCTTTTTTCCCTAATCTGCAGACGGAATGAGCGCAGCGTTTAATCGCAGTATTTCTGAAGCGTTCCAACCGCTCATAATTCAGGCGCATACTTTATGAGCCCGCGGTTTCGGGAGGTCGTAATGTTAATCCTAAAGAAGGGTACTGCCGTGAATATTTACAGATAAGGCCAGGAACATGCCCGAGAAAATGTGAACATGCTAGCGAAGCGACTTAAAATCTCTTTGTCTCCTTTTATTATAGCAATTTTTGACTAATGACTCGGAGAAGTTGGAGAGTCTCGCTTTTAATGCATAGGCCCAGTGAGATCTACATGGGTGATCACGAAGTGCTGGCTTATCGTGATTTGGCTGATTATTTTATAAAGTCATATAAAGTTGGGCCAATCGATCAGAGCAACTGCGTATTTCACGATTTGCCCGACGAGTGACTTGGCCATATCGAGATATGGCTAGGCGCATCGTAGTTTACTACATTTTGACGCTGTTTGCACACTACCATACCAGCCAATTACCCTTAACCCTGGTATAATTTTCTATTCGAATACATTAGTTTTGATTACCTACCTATTCGTATTAGGAAACTCGGTTACAGTAGAATTAGATTTAATGCGTAGTCCGTACTTGAATGGAGGCAGGTGGTATAAAGAATATGGAAGCTCTTACTGCTCTTGAAGGCACCTAATCTTGTAAATGGGAGTCGTCAAGCTATGTCAGTATGTTGATGCATTGAAAATTCTGACACGAGGTTCGACCACTTAGCAAGTGTTCAGACGACCCGCACTGACCACGCACAGGACCCGCACATGCGTTGTACTCGCCTTACGGGTGTAAGGCGAGTACAACGCATGTGCGGGCACTTGCTATGCACACACACCACGCACAGCTGGCGTACGCCTTGCTAACGCCCCGCGTTCGCTTGTACGACACTTGCACAAACGCGAGCGCATCGCATGTGAAAGGTGAGTGCGGGTTAGCGCGAGGCGGGCGTGGGGCGGGCGCAAGGTCAGTGCGTGGCGTGTGCGTTGCGGTCGCGTGAGAGCGTGTGGACTTCAGTAAATGCCATTTGAGTTGAATTGATGTGTGATAGGACTAAAATTATTTGAAACAAATTTCAAAGCGATATATACGCTGGTGTTGACGTGACGCGCGTGGAGTGTGCTAAGCGTGCGTTATCGATCTACACTCACGGAAAACTAATCAAACAGCGGATACAAAAACAACAATATTCATGGTACAAAAACAAGACCTACCCTTAATCTTTAAGCTCAAAACACCACGTCATTAGTTAACCAGCTCGCTATTTTAAAACTGACAAGGTTCATACTTCGAAATATCATTCTCGTTTATAAAGCAACAGGCAATTTAAAAAATTACCCGACCATCAACCGTGGCATGAGCTCCTATGCGCTTGTTCGAACCCAGCTTAGCATAAAATCGATGCTTTTAAATCGATTGCTGGGACGTTGTTTATAAATCTGTACTTTTATGTTATCGGAAATCGATTAGTGTTCGTAACTACAATTTACTAACACAGAACACATAGTTTACACACAGAACAATTGGTGTATATTTAAAAGATCAAGTGGACCACCTTTAAAGAGTATTAAAATAATCTCTGCTACTTTCCTAAGGTGAACTGGTAGACAATGCTTAGCATTAAGTTTTACCTTTTGTATTATAATTTTTGATAACCGTGCAATAAACAAGTATATAATAAATAAATAAAAGATTGGCGCAGTCGAATTGGAGGCTTTGGAAAAAAAATTAAGCTTAAATAATTAATAAGTGTGGCTTGGCCGTTTTTATACTTCGGACCTATTGGCACAATAACGCATACATAGTGAATTACTTTCTGTTCATTAACACATAGAGTATCTACGTCACTCTTACGAAATAGCCAGGCCACGCAGTTTCACTTAGTCAATTGTTTGTTAACGCCTTCTAAAAACATAAAGCAATGACGCAAGTGTACAGTTTGTTGTTACATTCTTTGAGGCGCAACTCGTTACTCGCTCGAGCGGGGTGTACGTGAGCAGCAAATTTATATGGCTACGCGTTTTTTGTGTTTATTTTATGTACCGTCAGCATCTTTAGTACATAGGCTATCAATCTTATGGAATCAATCACATTCTTTATCGTAAAATAACGGAACTAGGTGGGTCTGTTACAAGATGGAACAAGGTACAAATCTCTGTTTTTTATATAGTTGACTGGGATTAAACGCTTTTAGCGTTTAGTAGCCAATAATTGTAAACAATTGTTTCTTGTGGACTAATAAAGTTTTTATAAATAAATAAATAAAAGAAACTTAATTTTTTTAGGCGCCTACCTGATGAATTATGTCTACGTACTTAGTGTAGGCACCTAATATCCTTATTTCAAAAATAATATGAGTTAGAACAATGTGTGATAAACTCATAATAATATGCAATTCAGCTCTAGCGTTGTTGTTTGAAACGTAGGAAATTAAATTATTATTTCGTAAAACGGGATGAAGCCAAGCTATATACGTAGATGGGGAAGTTGTTTAGGATTTTTAATATGTGCCTGTTTATGTATAACCTATTTTCTACCATGCAGAAGGTCTGGAAGGAAATGAAATATTTAGAATGTACCACCTGCTTCTTTTCCCACGCATCGTAAAAGCCATTCGAGGGAATGGGCGAAAATGCGAATCATGTTATGCGGCTAGCAACCCATCCTTATTTATTAATTTTTTAGAGTTCCGTACCCAAAGAGTAAAATCGGAACCCTATAACTAAGACTCCGTTTTCTGTCCGTCAGTCTGTCGGTCTGTCTATCTTTCTCACCAGGCAGCATCACATGAACCGTGAATAGCTAGACAGATACAATTTCAAAGACGACGTATTTCTGTTTTCGCAATAACATCAACAAAACAACAGAAAAAAATAAATATATAAGTAGAGCTTTCATACAAAAAACGTGATTGTTTATAGACAATGGTGCGGAACCTTTTGAGTCCGACTTGAGTCAAACGAGTAATAATTGTACCTTCTAACTCACCGTAACGCTAAAAGTGACTATTGAGTTTTGCAGCCCTAGGCTCTGACCATGGTATAATAAAACAAGGTATTCTCTTCCCGAGATGGAACTTGACTACGTCACGAAATTGTTGCCACTGATTGTTCTTTGCAGTAAATTTAAGGACTTTCTCAATTAGTTCATGAATATTAAATACAAAATTAAGTAACTTAGCTATTTAGTATCTAGCGATTCTCGCGTGATTCATCAATTCAATATTTTAGAAATTGATTTAATGGATTATTAATTCGAAATTGGTATATAAAGTTCAAAAATGCATTACGCTCGGGTAAATCAAATTCACACAGTGGCAACACATCAGACTGATGACGTAGTCAAGTTCCACCTACGTCATCAGCTGTCACGGGAAGAGAATACCTTGTTTTATTATACCATGGGCTCTGACTGCTTGGAGCCACAAGACCCGAAATTCTCTATGCATTCCGGATCCTGCCCCATCAAGAAACACATTGACGAACCTATTTTTAGGTAAGGTTATTATAATTTATTTGAAGAGGGCAGCATTTTCGTTCGTAAACATGTTTATCGTGAGGCATGAATGTTGTTGACTGCGATAAAATATTAAGCACACCATTTACAAACCAATTATATTGGAATATTACCAATAACATGACGAACTGTAGCATAACGAATATAGGAGAATGACAAACAGAAAAATATGATTGTTTATGTCTTGTCCTACTTTTGTCTTGGCCCAGATGCGTTCTTTGGCGTCTCATTTTATAGAGTGAGAAGACAAGTCATCCTACATGTAATTTGTGTCAGGGACCGTTTTGTATTGGGACCAGTTCATGTAAGACATGGGACGCAATCAAATTTTTGGCTCACTTTCATTTTCGTAGTTAGTGAGAAGGCACGTTGTTATCATTATGCATAAGCTTTGCTTTAAGTTTTTAAGCTATTGCATAGCTTCTATCGCGGGCCTTGAGCGCGGGGACCGAATCCAGAAATTCCGTAACGAAAAAACCTCACGCTCCCCACTCCGCCTACGATGTAGGTTGCCGCTTCGTCTCCGTCGTCCGTTTGCGACGTTGCCGTCCTTCCTTGTATCGAACCACCTTAATGCAATAGCTTTACCGCGGCAGTCCCCGAGTGCCACACGTCTTTTTTTTACATGTCTGTTTGAAAGAAGAGGTAATGTTTTCAAGTTTTATGTATGTATGTGAGTTTGTTTATTTCGCAATAACTAGAAAATACCGATTGGGGTATTTGTAGTAACTTTGGCATCCGTGCATCGTAATTTTTAAATACAATTGAATTAATGATTTGAAGCATTATACAACGTGGAAGAGTCATACCCGTAATTAAAATCAAGTCCCGGGTTATACTATAATATAATGGTAGTAAAATAATTGGCCAAGTGCGTGTCGGGCCACGCGCAGTATAGGGTTCCGTAGTTGTAAATGCCAACTTGCAGGCTAAAACGGCTAAGTATTGAATTTGTATGAAATTTTCCTTTTCGAGTACATTTATAAGTTGATCACCTATAACTTTTTAATTTGTTAACCCTACTTAGCCCTGAAAAAAAAAATTTTTCCATCTTTTATTTTACGACTTTTTCGCCATGATTGATATACATATCCATGCGAAATTATAGCTTTCTAGTACTTATATTTTCTTAGTAGGACCGCGGACGGACAGACAGACATGGCGAAACTATAAGGGGTATTAAGTGTTTACTACGGAATCCTAAAAACAAAAAAAAAACGACATTTCCATGCAAACTGCCCAGACGGCTGCACACTTTCGTTTGGAAATGACGATTATTAGGGTTCCGTAGCCAAATGGCAAAAACGGAACCCTTATAGATTCATCATGTCTGTCTGTCTGTCTGTCCGTCCGTATGTCACAGCCACTTTTTTCCGAAACTATAAGACCTATACTGTTGAAACTTGGTAAGTAGATGTATTCTGTGAACCGCATTAAGGTTTTGACACAAAAATAGATAAAAAACAATAAATTTTGGGGGTTCCCCATACTTAGAACTGAAATTAAAAAAAATATTTTTCATCAAACCCATACGTGTGGGGTATCTATGGAAAGGTCTTCAGAAATGATATTGAGGTTTCTAATATCATTTTATTCTAAACCGAATACTTTGCGCGAGAGACACTTCCAAAGTGGAAAAAAGTGTGTCCCCCCCCCCGTAACTTCTAAAATAAGAAAATGATAAAACTAAAAAAAATATATGATGTTCATTACCATGAAAACTACCAGAGAAAATTGGTTTGAACCAGATCTAGTAAGAAGTTTTTTTTTTATATGTCATAGACTGCAATTTACCTTTCATTCAATCAACTCAAATATAAAAATTAAAAAAAAATACTACTACGGAACCCTTCATGGGCGAGTCCGACTCGCACTTGGCCGCTTATTTAGACATTAATATAATCTAAATCCAAACCAAAGTTATGAGAGTTCAAAAAAACGACTAAACTTTTCAAGAAAAGGTAGGCAGTGCCCTGGCGCTCCGCTTGGCTCGTCTTGACAGGGGAACTCCCGTGCCCCCAGATTAAAATAAATTTTAATATCCAGTGAAATTATGTTTTTTTTAAGTTCTTTTTTATGCTATTTTAATTTCATAATACTAAAGTGATCCAGTATAGCCTGTGGTTTGATTTATTACGGGTATGTCCGTTCCACGTTGAATACGATTGAGAAATACCTCTTAACCTATTTCGGGACACGCGACTAAATACGTAAACCAATAATTTTTATGGTTCTTAAGGGTCAGGTAATCAAAGAAATAAATACCTTAATACATATTGTTGACGACAGCCTCGCAGAACGCAGCGACGACGATGACATCATCAAATTTAATTGATTTTGAAATTTTTTAACTTGTGACGATCAATCACATAGCTTATAATTACTAATAAAGACTATTTCCTTGCACCCCGCACCTCACCTTATCTTGACAGAAATTCAGTTATGTGATTGGACTTGCTAATTGGTATCGCATACTAATGAATACCTAAAATATGTAATAAAACTAGGAACTGCCGGCCGCACCGGCGCAGTTGTATTTTAGTTCTTCAAGAAATAAAATCAAGAAAAACAAGAAAGTGGAGTTTCAATTCGGGGATCCTACAGTCCACAGTCTTCAGGCGACCTACTTGTTGGCCGATCGTCAACACATATAGCTGTTGCTTTAAGTGAAAACCGGTTACCGGGCCACATTGTAAATAATCTAAATATGTCTAAAAGTCATAACTAGTTTCTGGATCATTACTACAATAAAGAAAATACTAAGAAATATGATATTTTCCGAAATAGCTTTATTATATATTGTGTTATTTACAGTTATTGACTTTTTATTGACTTTGATATTACGAAACTTTGATATGGATCAGTTTATTTATAACATAAGTGCTCTTAATAGAAGTTAAGTTTTCCATGATACGACCTATTATATTGTACTATGTAATACGACTAAATGATTTCCTTATATGATAATCTTTACTGGATATCTAATGTGCAAATGAAGCGAGCAAACTTTGATCAACAAGGATGTTTCTACAGGCTGAGTTTTTAATAACTTAATCAAAAACCTTCCATGCTGGTCTGGGAGAAAAGAAAAAACGTAGAATGTACCAGCTGCTTCTCTTCCCGCGCAGATCATAAGAGCCGATCGAGGGAATGGGTGAGATTTGAATTATGGTAATAGGCGATGCGGCTAGCAACCCATCACTATTTTGATTCACAACACTATTTTTCCATCTTAACGCCCACCACCACGCTAAGCGTGGCCTTTGGGCCTAACGACCCTGGGCTCTGTCTACCCCGTCAGGGATATAGACGTGAAAATGTATCTGTATAATCAAAAACATCAAACTTTGAAGAAAATTTAGTCCATGTTCTTATCTTGATTCAGGGTCCATAAATTGAAAGCACGTCGAACCTTTGGGTTATATTGTACGTACCCTTTGCCTTACTCACGGGCATCGGGATATCTGAATTACTACATAAGCTTCAGAATATCACCTGGGTGCTTAGTGCCTGTAGACTTAGAATAAGCCGATCCAAGGAGGTCCATATAGGTTTTCCAGCCATTGAGTCGCAGCTACACTAAATGTGTCTCATTATCTGCTCTCATTCATGAGCCCAAAATCTCTACTGAACTAATTTCTATTGAAATTATTATTGAAGATCGGTAAAGTTATTATATATGAGTCTGCCACTCAATGCGACAGACGAAATCTCGGTGAACGCTATACCGACAGTTCACTAACTTTATGCCAATGTATTTTTTTTTTTTTTTTTTTTTTTTTTTATCTTTGTTTATTAAAGAGGGTTTTATCTAAAAAGAATATGTCACCCTCAAAGGTGCATCTAAACAAAAAATCATCTACGACTAATTAATAATTTCAATATTTTATAAATAGTTCTTGCTGCCTCAGATGTGGGAGTGGCAAGTATACTATTTATCACTCCCACATCCATGAGGTTAACATTAAATTTAATAACAAAATCATTTCTCTCCTTTTCGACCCGGACACACTCAACCAAAGCGTGATACACATCTTCTATTTTATCACATTCATCACAATATGGAGATTCGGTCCATCAGATATGCAAAACTATTCAGTGGGACGTGTCCGGAACGAATCCTTAAAGCCATACAGATTTCTGGCCTACTCATATCAGCCCCAACGAACCATGGGCATCGCGAGAGACTGGGCTGAATAGTCCTGAACCATATGCCTTTAGTCAGAGATCTCTCATCAAAGAACTCCTTCCATATTTTTAAGCAACGATTTTTTATAATATGTAATAATTCAGAGTAATATGGAAGATTTTGACAAGGGATTCCCTCTGAAGAGGCCTGTTTTGCGTAGGCATCTGCCTCTTCATTTCCGCTTAAACCTACGTGAGAAGGAATCCATTGAAATTTAACTAATTTGTTCTGGAGCTTTAATTTACGGATGGCGTCGATAATCGCGTAAGCTATCGGTGCGCCTCGAAAATTCGAGGTGCATCGAGCCAAGTGTTGGAGGGCGCTTTTGGAATCCGTTAAAATAACAAATTTATCGTATTTTATACTTACAATGTACGATAAAGCCTCTTGTAAACCTATTAATTCGGCATGCATAATTACAACTTTATTTTGAATTTTGAATTTAACATGACTATTACTTTGTGGGTCAAAGAAAGCTGCACCAACCTCTCCTCCGACTAAAGACCCATCAGTAAATATTTTGTAAAAATTGGCATAATTATGAGTAATAAACATAGAGCTTGCCCGTCTAAGTTCAGAGGCACTAAATGATCGTTTAGGTTGGTTTACATTTGGAATATCTAGTCTAATCACCTTGGTAAGATCCACATTGCTCATCCACGTATCTAGAGTAAACATTTCAAGTTTGTCACTCACTGCCATCTCATTTAATTTTAAGTTCTCATGAATATTAGTAAGCAAAGGCAGTTTTTTTCGACTCCAAAGCTTTCTATCACACATGTCAGTTAATGTGGATACTAATTCCATAGATTCATGATATTTGATAGATTTACATTTTAAATAATATTTACCCGCCAGATAGTATCTACGCACATGTAAGGGTTGAATATTAAGTTCACATTCCATTGCATGTATAGGTGTCGATTTAACATAACCTCCTATAACCCTCATACATTGATTTTGTAGTTTATCTAATTTTGTTAAATTACTTTTACAACTACTATCGTAAAGGAAACTAGCATAGTCTAATCTACTCCTAACGACTGCTAAATACAATCTGCGAAGATGTGTGGGATGAACTCCCCAGCTAGGACCGGTTAAAACTTTCAAAATATTCACAAACTTAGAAGCATTCTCTCTACATGCATTGATGTGTCTTGCCCATCGCAAGGACTTATCCAACCATACCCCAAGGTACTTTACCACATCTACTGTCGGAACAGGGCGGTTCTCTATTTTAAGAGTACAGTCTGAATTATCTGGGATACGACCACGTTTGAATAAGCATACTTGGCTTTTGGAAGGGGAAATTTCGAGCCCTATTTCGGACAGCGATTTGACCACTTCACTTAATGAAGACTGCAACGTGTCATACGCCATATCTATGTTCTCATCCGTGACATATAGAACATAATCATCCGCATATTGTGAGAAGAAAACATTTTCTATAGACATTCCTATGTATATCGTTGCTAAATTAAACAATAAAGGAGATAACGGATCTCCTTGAGCAAGACCACGGCCAGTGCTTCTAATTAAATAGGAATTACCAGCTTGTATTTTTAGAAATCTTTCACTTAAAAATTGCCATAAATAGTAACACATTTTCGCACCTACTCCAATGTAATCCAAAATTTTCATCAAGCCAACTACATCAACATTATTATAGGCGTTGTCAATATCTATGAAACACGCTAATGTGAATTGTTTCTCACAAAATCCAACCTGTATTCTTGTTACAAAACTAGTGAGATTATCAAGTGTTGATCTGCATTTTCTAAATCCCGTAGTACCTACATTCTGACAATAAATTATTTTTTTCAACAAACCACTCTAATCTTTTACCTAAAATATTATGAAATATCTTACATAAAACAGACATTAAAGAAATAGGGCGCAAGGAACCAACCAATTGTGGGTCCCTTCCTGGTTTAGGTATAGGTCTGATAAATCTCACGCCATTGGTATGGTACAAACCCAGTTATATAAAGTTTATTGTATAAGTAAAGTAAGACCTGTTTGGCATTTTCTGGAAGGTTTTTTATCATTGAGTAGGATAAACCATCTCCACCAGGACATGTATCCGAAGATTTAATACAAATCAAGAGTTCTTGCATAGAAATGGGTATGTCAAGGTTTTCATTGGTGGACTGAAATTTTGGATCTTCTGGCCTTACATAATCCGGAGACAGAGTTTTAAGTAAATTATAGGAGCTGTTTTCATCTACATATCTGTTAGTATTTCCGGCTCGATAGCCTTTAAACCATCTCATTTTTTTCCAAAGATCTGATGAGGAGGTCTTGTGATCCAGAGATGAACAGTGTGAGTACTAAGACTCACTGGCGGCGGTACGTATCAATTTTTATTAATTAATTAATTAATTTCGTACAAATTTAATTTATTGCACTTAAAATCTTAAGATTATAGTACAAAAGGTATAACTTAATGCTAAGCATTGTCTACCAGTTTACCTTTGGGACGTAATAGAAAAGATGATAGATGGGGTGCAAATTTAACTAGACTTGTAGGTTTATCTAAAGAAATAAATTAGGGTGTATTATAATATATTATATAATAGCAAGAATGACCATAAAATATACATACATATATATATAATAATAATAAATACAAATCATAAACTTACATAAATATAAATACGTATAATAAACATACTTAAACTATTATATACTATTATATATATAAACTATTATATATATTAAGTATATATATGTATACTTTATGTATATAAATACACCCTTATTTTTTTTTACTTGTCTAATTAAATTTGCACCCCATCTACCATCTTTTCTGCTATGTCCCAAAGGTAAGAAGAACTGGTAGACAATGCTTAGCATTAAGTTGTACCTTTTGTACTATAATCTTAAGATTTTGATTAAGAAAAAGAGAAGATTGAGAAAAAAAAACGTCCTCCCATACAAAATCCGCTAGGCTAAGCGCTCATTTGGCAAAGGCAAAATTTATTTTTTATTTTATGTACCTACTTAAAAATCTCCTTACCCTAGACTTCTCCATACAGACGTATACGTCGTACGTAGTCTACGTTTTATTTTGAAACCACATGCCAGATTTCGGTAAAAAATTGTAATTTTAAAGAAATTGCAATTATAACTAGTAACACTTAGTTTCGACAGTCAAATTATGATACTGGAAAGAAAATATAAGGATGTAGAAGTTTACCATACTTTATTTTGTTTCAAGTTCATATTTTACCATCATCATCATCATCATTTCAGCCGCATAACGTCCACTGCTGGACAATAAGCCTCTCCCAAAGATTTCCAAAATGACCGATCTAGACCGGCATATTTTACCGTCTGAAAACAATTCCTCCTTTCAACCCTAGATAACTGCGAGATCTTTGAAATCACAGAACTTTGCCGAAATCAGGCATGTCATTTCGAAATAAAATGTAGACTACGTTTGTATGGCAAAGTGTAGTTTGGTCTAGGGTAAGGGGACACAATAGCCTATACACCCATAGATTTAGAAGGTATAAGATGGATATAGAGTATTATAAAATGTGACCAGAAACGAAATATTTCAGTGTAACTTTTTATGGGTTGTATTTGTACCTATAACACAAACTATGGGTAAAGCAGTACGATACCATCTTTCCAGTATAAGATAACTTATAAATTAACACAGTTTGTAATTTGGAAAATCAAATTTTCGTGTAACGATGTTCGAGCCAGGGTGACAGGGTGAAAAACTTGTCTCATCGTCAAATTGATGCTATCTCTTTTGCTCTTATGAAGTTGACACTTATCATATTTTCTTGTGTTCTTTTTACGCAGTAAAACAATTCTACTTCTATATATACACCTACCTAAGTATGTTATTAAGAAGTTGTTCTTAAGTTACCATAACAGTAAGTCAGTAAGCGTGCGATAACCGCACATTGTTTCCGAGGACAAAATAAAGGAGAGAGCGTGCGTTTGTTGAAGTCACAATACGGCCGTCGTAAAGTTGTCGTGGACAGACCGTGGTAAACATTGCAGGGGTATTCTACACCTATTCGTGTTTACTTGTATTGGTCAAGCTTAAGATACAAATAACACTATCCCGTTGTTCAAGTTTTATTTTATCAATAAAAATAAATTATCTACATTTTTATATAAAACTAGCTGTACTCACGGGCTTTGCTCCCCGTGGGAATTCCGGGATAAAGAGTACCTTATGTTCTTCCCCGAGTCTCAAACTATATCCATACCAAATTTTATCTATATCGGTTTAGTAGTTTAAGCGTGAAGATGTAACAAACAAATATCCAAACTCACTTTCGCGTTTATAATATTAGTAGGATAGGATAAGATAGTAGGATAGGATTCTATTTACAGTATATCTGACATACTGCATACGCATACGCATACGCCTCTCTTAAATATTCACTTCTCCCACTACCCAAAGGTTGACTGGAAGAGATTGCTATGCGATAAGTCCGCCTTTGTATCATAATTCTGTCTTATTTATTTTTTTCTGTTTTGTATTTCCTTTTGTTTATGGTGCAATAAAGAGTATTTGTAATGTATTGTATTGTATTGATAGGATAATTTTAACATTGATTTTGATACATACTACTATAAGAAATAATACGCATGCCGTTCCGTTATTTTTTGTTGCAATGCCCTAACAGGGTTCATGTTGTACCTAATAATTTAAGAAGTGACTAATAGAATAATCTAATAAATGTATAATGGGAAAAGCAGTAAATAAATTGAAACTGAAATCCCGGGGTCAGAGCGTGTTTGTTCCGAACCGCTAGTACGAGTAGTTTTTAGCTTTTGCACTATAGTATTTGAAATAATTTTTCAAAGCTAAAGGCTGACTTCACCCCCGAACTACATATATACACATATAGACATAGATTCCCCATGCTGGTCTGGGAGAAATAAAAAAACTTAGAATGTACCAGCTGCTTCTCTTCCCACGCAGATCGTAAAAGCCGATCGAGGGAATGGGCAAAATGCAAATCATGTTAACAGGCGATGCGGCTAGCAACCCATCACTGTATTGATTGCTTTTCCATCTTCTCGCCCACCATGACGCTAAAAGTGGCTTTTGGGTCTTGCGGCCCTGGGCTCTGCATAGAACCGCAAGACCCAAAATGCTCTGTCTGCCCCATTAGGGATAAAGACGTGATAGTATGTATGTATGTATAGACATAGATAATCAGAACGGAAACTAGGGTCCCGCGCAGTATGCATTCCCTTTGCCCATCTCCGCACTTCTCCCTTGTAGAGGCAGCTGCAGGCACCTGCAACTCAACACCCTTCTCAAGGCGTGAACGGAGGAGAGGTGCGAGGACGGGGAACGGGGACATATATTGCGCGGGACCTTAAGGAATTCCGTTTTGTATGTAATACTTATATCGATTCTGTGACAGTGCTTAGAACACTACTAGTTGTAGGTACACTTAGTATGGTTTCCGCATTTTTTGTGAAGGTCTCCTCATATATACCTTTAACATTAATCCGCTAGTAATGGATCACCAACATATACTTAGTGAGCAACATACATTAAGCGTTAAGTACGGAACTCTGAAGACGGATCATGATGAATGGGCGGCAATGTACTTGAAAATGCTGGAGCTATTGACTGTGTGGTAGGTAGTTCAATACTTATAATATACAACAGGCTATATATGTATGTATGTATCGTTGAGTTAGTATACCATAACAACTCTCGAACTTATTTTGGGGCTAGCTCAATCTGAAAATTTCGTAAGTATATATTTATTTTTTATTTAATTACGAATGAAGATAATAAAAATGGGGGGAAATAGTGCAAGGTTGCTAACAGCAATCGTATTTTTACCCGAATGTTTAGCCTCTTACGATCTTTTTATTCAGACCAGCAACTTATATAAAATGATAACTTTTTTTATTAGCTTGTGCGTTTTTTACTACACCTAAACTTTCTTTCTCTTATAGACTAGGTTTAAAAAAAATTTCAATCTCAGAATCAAACCTTTTCATAAGAATTATCAATTTAAATTGTTTACGACTTCGATTGTAATATTTTGGTAATACTTTACTTTTATGAACTCACAATTCACGTTAAATGCCAATAAATATTCATAGTGCAAATATTTATAGTTCTGAATGAATAAAATATTAAGAGCAGAGAAAGTGATTTATGTATCAACTTTTTATAGGTATGCATTTAAATCTTACAAGTTGCGCCTTGCGGTGTTACTCGCGTCTAAAGTAGCCTATGTGTTAATCCAAGGTGTCAGCTTCCTGCATACCAAATTTTATCAAAATTGGTCCAGTCGTTTGCGTGTGAAGAAATAACAAAATAAACACACATAATCACAAACTTTTGTCTTTAAATATTAGTGTGCTGTGTGACTAGTTAAAACTTTGTTTTTTGGACAATACCCATATTTCGTTTCGGGCTATATCACCCTCAGTTTAACAGTATGCTAGAAAGATTACATAGAACATTTGATGTTCACAAAATGAGTGATGGCATCATTTTTATTAGTCTATACATATAATAAAACAGTAAATAAAATGTGTGTCTGTACATTAAATATACAATGTCCTTATTAATTAAGTACAAATATTTTAAGGGGTGGTTCAGTCCATCATTTTGAACAACTTTTCCCAATGAATGTATATCGAAATACGAAAAAAAAAAATTCATTTTCGATAGTAATGATATCACGTGACTACTTCGATTTGTATGAAAACCTAAAATTTTTTTTTCGTATTTTCATATACATTCATTGGGAAAAGTTGTTCAAAATGATGGACTGAACCACCCCTTAAAATATTCGTACTTAATTAAAAAGGACATTGTATTTCCAAAAAAATATTCGAGGCGATGGAGACTAAGTGGAGACTATGGAATATAAAAATGACGCCTTAGCAAAAGTTGTTCAGCCTGATGAGCATTTTCCAAAGACATAAAATCCAAGCAAAAGAAGTCGCGGGCTTCGGCTGGTTTTTAAATAATAAATGAGTATTTTTTGATAAATAAATAAAACAATGTCTCCTAAACAAAAAAACAGGCTATTGTACCCAACTGGCAGCAGTCACAAGGGGCATCTTAATTTATTAGTACATAAAGACAATATTTTGTCCGCGAACAAACAAGAATCTGAGTGGGGTCGGGTCCCTGAAAATGTAACCACTATCCGTCAACGTCAGACCTCTTATTTATCACGTTACGTACACTTACACATAATTTGACGCTTCCTTATTGCAAGTGCATAAGGTCCAAAATATGCCGAGGCTTCGTGGGGACCCATTTGTCTCGTGTGTTTATGAATTCATGTACTGCTGCGAATCGTATGGAATTTGGGCTTGTAGTTTCAGTTTTTCACTTACTTAGATGCTTGGATTTGTGTATTCAGACGCAGGAAATATAAATGTGTGATAAATGAAATAGGCATTTTGCTGTGTATGTTTTTGATAAATCCATACTAATAAACTAATATATAAAGCTGAAGAGTTTGTTTGTTTGTTTGTTTGAACGCGCTAATCTCAGAAACCACTGGTCCGATTTGAAAAATTCTTTCGGTATTAAATAGGTCGTTTATCGAGGAAGGCTATAGGCTATATTGCATCACGCCCGCGACTTCACTCGCGTGGTTAACGCGGGCAAAGCCGCGCGCTGCCTCTAGTACTTTTTATGGACTCGGAAGGCACGTTTAAACTGTGAGTCCTGACCGCCATCTAGCGTTTCATCATCAAACTACCCAAAGATTGTTTCTGGTTTACCCTTTGGGTTGCGGAGGTCAGACGGTAGTCTGTGTAAAAACTAGCAATCTCGTCAAATCTCCTTGGTTAGGTAGCAGAAACTGGGCTATGAAGCATTTCTGCTGAGGATGTAACCAGGAAAATATGCTCGGATGATGATGACTTTATATGAAACAAAAAATACCACTGAAAAGATTTTTTTTTTATAACAGCAAGAATATTGGTTAGTTAATGAAGTAGTAGTAAGCATTTCACATAAAAGAGTGGGAGCGTGGGGGGATATCTCACTATCTCTTTCTTATGCACGAGACTTAACAGCAGTGACGTCAACAGCGCTGTACGTGCATCCTTGTTCTTGTTAAACACATACATATAGGCACATTCACAATCACGTCTTTATCCTTAATGAAGCAGACACATCCCCGAATTTCAAGCTTTTACCCAAAATAACTGCAACGACTGAACCGATTTCCATCGAACATAGAAACATCCGATTAAAAACCGCAAACTGAAATCGGTTCATTCGTTTTACAGCTACGATGGCACAACTTGACTTTTTGTCTAATCAGATGATAAAAATTCGCCTAGTGATAGAGCCAGAGTAATTCTGGCCACACACTAGTCCACAGCCCTTTGAAAAACCCTGACCTTTAATAGCTTCATGTATAACCGCCATCTAGTGATAAGTGGAGGAACTAAATAATGAAACTAATAAACGTAGAGCCATTTATTATTTGCCAGACAAATTTAAAAGTTTAATAAAAGCGTTATCCCCCAATAACTTTTAAGCGGCCATACTAATTTTCATTAATAAGTTTTTTGAAAAAATTACATGTTTTGTACAAGCTTTTATTGTGTGGCCAAAGTACTTCTTCTTCTTCTTATATTTAAGAGCTGGGCTCTTGTCGGTGGAGTGCTTTCCATGTCTCTCTTCCTTCCGCTAAGTTCTTAACCTCTTTATATGTTTTCACGTTTTTTTTTTTCCAAAGTACTTATCAAGACAAATTAAATAAGCCCAAACTCGATGGTGTTGGGTCGTTTTATAACTGAGTTCTATCGACCACCATCCGTCTGCGTGATCAGACCCTAAGCATCGTCTCCTATAAAGTACTCGTCACGACAAATCAAACGAGACCTACTCGATGAGATTATGTTGTTTTATAGCTGAGTTCCGTCGAATATCTCCCGGCTCCATCATCAGAACAGCTCATTGACTTCATAACATTGTATTGTCATCCGACTTACACAAGTATACAAAATTTCAGCTAAATCGGTTGAGGATAACTGGTTGAAAATTGAGTTGTAAGATTCCACCCGAACAAACATACATTGCAAGTTAAATAATAGCTTTTAATAAAAAAACACAATCCGTCTGACTAGCTAAGAAGAAGATGCCACATACAGACATACAGACGCGTAATTTATAACACCCCTCTTTTTACGTCGAGAGTTTAAAATAACTTGATCTGACGCTGGCTAGAGATTTGTGTGGAAACACCTTTATGGAGCAATATTGTCGGGTGTTGCAAACAGGGCCGGATTCAGAGGTCTGTAGGCCTCGGGGCAACAAAGGGATGGAGCCCCCTAGCAATAAGTTAGTTTCGAAATAAAATTATCACTTATTTAACCCATTTCAAAAAAAGAAGTAGGTTATCAATTCGACTGTTTTTTTTTTGTATGTATGTTACGTGATATCTTCCTCAACCGTGGACCGATTTTGATGATTCTTTATTTGAAAGTTCCCATATTAATTTGGTGTAGACATGATGAAGAACTTTGAAGATATGGAAGAAAATCCTGAAAGAAATTGAAGTCCGTTGCTTTGTTTGTTAAAAATTTAATTATTTAGTCAAGTTTTTTAATAAGATGTTTATTTTGAAACCGAAGGTAAAAAAAAGCGGCCAAGTGCGAGTCGGACTCACCCATGAAGGGTTCCGTGGCAGCAAGTAACATAAAATAAAAGTTTTGTAGTTCGTTGTAACTTTGATTGATATTTAAATAAGTGTATTTTAATTTATGACGTATTAAAAAAAACTACGTACTAGATTTCGTTCAAACCAATTTTCGCTGGTAGTTTTCATGGTAATTTATATCATATATTTTTTTAGTTAGGGGGGTTAGTTTACAGGGGGGAGGGGGACAAATTTTTCCACTTTGAAAGTGTCTCTCCCGCAAACTATTCAGTTTAGAAAAAAATTATGTGAGAAACCTCAATATTATTTTAAAAGACCTATCCATAGATACCCCACACGTATTGGTTTGATGAAAAAATATTTTTTTCAGTTTCAGTTCAAAGTATGGGGAACCCCCAAAATTTATGTCTTTTTTATTTTTTTGTGTGAAAATCTTAATGCGGGTACATAGTTTTAGGAAAAAGTGGCTGTGACATACAGACAGACAGACAGGGTTCCGTTTTTTGCCAATTGGCTACGGAACCCTAAAAAACAAAGGAAAAGTTGTTTACTAGTCGGAATTTGAAATTTTTTTATTCTCAGTCCCTATTGTGGGCTTATGTTGCCCCTGTTTTGTGAAGGCCCCGGGTCTGTAGCCCCGGTTACCCTCCCCTAAATCCAGCCTTGGTTGCAAAGCGCATATTCATGAGAGAAACCGCCTTGTTTGCTTGCAGTCTATACGAATGCTAATGCTGTGGGAAATAATCACATACAGTTTATGGTAAGTTAATTTCGCTAGTATCTGTGTAAGATGGGTAGATAGAAGACTGGGCCAAAAATAAATAATTCGGTACGGTTCATAAACTAAAACTAATTCTACGGAAAATAATCACGTACAGTTTATAATAAGTGAAGTACCTGGGTGACCGAGCTTTGCTCGGTTACATCTCAAACATCAAATATATTTTTTTAAATTTGTATAAAAACAATACAAAATAAAAAATTATATATAAACTTGAACATAAAAAAACAAAAGTATAAGTGGGATTCAAACCCGTAACACTTTTTTTAGCGGTCCGCATCCTTAACCGCTTAGCCAAACGGATGGCGGCCGGCGCGACGAAATTAGCGACCATATTCTGCGTGGAAAGTAAAACGCATGAAAACTCGAAAACACGCGTTTTCCCAAACATAAGACTAATCTAGATCGATTGGTTACCCCCGAAACCCCTACATACCAAATTTCAGCAAAATCGTTAGAGCCGTTTTTGAGATCACAGAAATATACATATAAATAAATATACAAGAATTGCTCGTTTAAAGGTATAAGATTTTTATTATTCACATCATTATGTAACACGATCCGAAAACAAAATGTTTTTTTTTATCATCATCATCATCAAGTGTTTTTGTCTCCACTGCAAGTGCCTGACCCTTTTTGTACTACTAGAGCCATAGTTGGCCAGAGCAGCCAGAGGACTTCGCCTACACTCACCTCGCAGGCCAGATGCCTGTGTGCGCTAACTTTCGCGCACACACAGCAAGTATTTTATTTTGGCATAATTATGCCAAAATAAAATGGATAGGGGTATTCTTACTGGCAAGCAGAGCGTAGAACACCCACCCACAAGGTGGTCTGACCTGACCAAGGTCGCTGGAAGGCGCTGGATCAGACCGCTTTAGATCGATCATTTTGGAAATCATTGGGAGAGGCTTACGTACAGCAGTGGACGTTATGCGGCTGATATGATGATGATGAGTATTCTTAATCAAGCTCAAACAGCTAATTGAAAATAAATTACTGAGCAATTTATGTTGTAAATTAGCGTATCTAGAGCTAAAAGGGAAAGCGAAATAAATACGTAACCAATAACTTTTTACTACATCTGAAATTTGTTCAGTACATTTATAAACTTGTATACGAAAGCATCAATTGAAACTGCATTGGGTGAGCTTACGTCGCAGCTTAGCGAATCAAGCGCTGCAGGCGAAATGGGAGCAGACTGGGAGCAGATACGAAACGAGTAAATCTTTTGCTTCCAATGCTTTGGTCCAGGCTAAATGTTTTATGTTGTTGATTGCTATCGTATCTAGAGTTACAAGTTAAAGCGAAATAAATACGTAACCAATAACTTTTTACTACATCTGAAATTTGTTCGGTACATTTATAAACTGCATCAATTGAAACTGCATTGGGTGAGCTTACGTCGCAGCTTAGCGAATCAAGCGTTGCAGGCGAAATGGGAGCAGACTGGGAGCAGATACGAAACGAGTAAATCTTTTGCTTCCAATGCTTTGGTCCAGGCTAAATGTTTTATGTTGTTGATTGGTATCGTATCTAGAGCTACAAGTTAAAGCGAAATAAATACGTAACCAATAACTTTTTATTACATCTGACATTTGTTCGGTACATTTATAAACTGCATCAATTAAAACTGCATTCGGTGAGCTTACTTTGCACCTTAGCGAATCAAGCGCTGCAGGCGAAATAGCAGGAAGCAGATACGAAACGAGTAAATCTTTTGCTTCCAATGCTTTGATCCAGGTTAAATGTTTCTGCCAGCCAATAGCTGCTGTTTCAAATAGACGCTGGGACAAAAATAAATTAATCTGTATACCTAGTTTGTAAACTAAAACTCATTCTATGGGTAATCACGTACAGTTTATGGTAAGTGAATTAGAACTGGGTAGATGGGTCAAAAATATATTTTTCGGTACAGTTTATAATAAAAAGTAAAAAATACTGTCTCTTTTCATTGATCATATACATTTTTTACATGATTTTAGAATTATTGATGCAGAAAACTGATATTAAGAGGGCCTGGCTTCCTGGTCCGTCTATAGTCGACGCGAGCATTGTTGGAAATGCTTGTTGTTTCATCCAGCGCAATGGTAGAAAAAAAAGCAAAGTCAAAAGAGAGAGATAGCACCTGAGCGCTCAGTTTGCATTCTATTGTACGAAATTAGTATTATTATTAACTATTCATTGAACGAATATTAACTTTTCATAGGGTGCGGAAATTTCATAAAACTTGTAACAGGTAATACGTGTTTTTCAGTAAGCCTTACGAGTGTGTGAAATAAATGTTTTTCATTTAGAATCTTCATTACATTTGCAAGGTTTATATGCAAATATTTTCTTTACTTTTACAAGTCATGAGTACTATAATATCGGCCGAAGTTCAGGTAAAATTTGTACAAAAAAGCAGATTTTTGGAGACTTATACTGAATTGGTTTTTCCAAATTTTAATTTTAATTTCTGTGGAAACTTAGAAATAGCGCTCAAGATTCATGTTAGTTCAAAAGTTTTTAAGAAAGTTCTGTTACAACGCCATAATCACGTACGAGTGTTTGTATTAAAAGGTATTTGACTTCAAAAAAGCATGACGTCGCACGTCAGAAAATATTATCTGATTTGATTTTGTTGACATCTAGTGAATTGTAACCGTGTTAAATCATATTGATTAAACTAAGTAAGAAAACTTATAGATAACTTATTTAACTCTTACATACTGGTCTGGAGATAGAGAAAAACGTAAAATATGCTAGCATCTATTTCCGTGCAGTCGTAAGAGACGATGGAGAGAGGTGAAATTATCACCTACAACGCTTATAATTTTTTTAGTTGACGAGCCAATTCTAAGTACCACCATTGAAAATAAGACATCAAAATGTTTTGATTCCAGAGAAATACTTCCCAAATAGAACATTGTATGCACAACTTGGCAGGGTTGTCCAACTAGCGATATTATTTTATCTTATACATTGAATCTCGTACGAGAATAGAATAAACATGATTTACTTGAACGACGATGGAACTCTACTGTTGCAACTCGCAAGGAAATCGAGTGGTTTTCGTTTCCATTTAAAAACTAAATACAGCGTGTGGTCACAGAATTAATATAAGTATAATACACGGTGATTTTTAATTGGTTTTGAAGCCGAAGGCTACTTCATAGGCATCGTTAGTAAGACCTAACTAGCTAGTCAAAATAAAAATTCAGAAACAAAAAATGTTGTCTAAAACTCGAAAGTAAAATTGTGGGATCAATTAGTAGTACCGCCGCCATACAGAGCGCCCGCTGGCCGGCCGGTGTCATCGACATTACGCAGCAGGCGGCCGGCGTATAACTACGTGGTCTCGATCGAAAACCATTCACGCAACTTTTTTATCTTATGACATACAGAAATTTGGATTACATTTATGGATAGAGATAAATTTATTTACTATACGATATTTTCCAAAACCAATAAAAAGTCAGCATGTATATAGAACGGAAACGTCTAGAGTCCTGCGCAATATGCGTCCCGGTTTCCCGTCTCCGCACCTTTCCCCCGTTCTCGCCTTGTGGAGGGTGTTGAGCGGGCGACTGTATGTAATAGTAACATTAATTCTGTGGTATGGCCTCCACCTACAAGGTTGTCAGTTAACTTGATCACAGAATATATACAAACACGTCTCCATCCTAAACGCAGTGTTTACGGTAGGGTCAGTAGGCATAAAGGTAAAAAAAAAAGAATCAAAATAGTGATGGGATGACAAATTTATTTTTATTATGCCTCATAAGCGACGCATGTAAGGTAGTTTCTAAAAATGTCAGGGTCAAGCATTTTTCTGTGTCTATTTAAATATTCTTGCGTGTTGTAACAGCAGACAAAACCATATATTTTTTTAAAGCAGACATTTTTCGAAGCCGTCAACTAAGCAGTTTGTTTGGACCGCTACATTAGAAAGCCCCTTACTTTCTTCGTCTAGCAGTGGACTGTTTTTTTTATCTTAACTTGTATCTATATTGTAAAGAAATACGATAAAAATATTATGATCTAGCCTAAACTTAGACTAATAAGTAATTTTACATTGATCTTGTTTTATAAAGTATTTATATTGAGGACTGATAAATGGTTTGATATGGACTGCAATGATTAAATTTATAACAAAAAAACGTACAATCGAATTGTTAACTTTCTTCTTTTATAAATCGTTTAAAAATAAGATTGGCCTGAGAGCTCTTTCGTTACGTGAAAACCAATGGTAACGCCGCCCAGGTAGCATAAACAGTTATTTGAAAACACCCAAGTCAACATGGCTAAGGTCTAGAGGCTTTGCAAACAACATTTTGTTATTAAATTTCCATGTACTGGGGCAAACAGGGAAAGGTTATATTAAAGTAGCGGGAGAGTGGGAATTTTAATTTTATTTACATTTAGTTCAAGGATTATTTCCATGCTTTTCACGGAGATAAGAAAAAACTTAGAATGTACTAGCTGTTTCTCTTCCCGGGCAGATCGTAAGAGCCAATCGAGGGAATGGGCAAAAAATCGAATCATCAATAGGCGATGCGGCTAGCAACCCATCACTATTTTGATTTCTTCATGCACCTGCTTGCCCATGACATCTTTGCCCACATCAAGCTCAAACTGGCCTTTGAGTCTTGCACCTATGGATTGGAATGGATTAGAGCCGCAAGACTCAAAATGCTCTGTCTGCCCGGGCCGGGATAAAGACGCGATAGTATGTATGTATGTATGTGGTACAAGAAGCGGTAGTAGCCAAGTGGTGTAGGCACTGACCGTTAGTTTGCGAGGTACTAGTTCAATTCTCACTAGCGGTGACTTGTACCTCTTCATTTTCAGCACCATTAGTTTCCGATGAAAGAAAAAATCTGTAACAAAAGTGCACTTCCAATGAAATTGAACTAACGTCATTTTGCATACTATGTTATCTGAATTTGTGTGATTCCGCTATTAAGTTATTCAAATCACATAGTATGTAACTTTGACCTCCGCAAAGTAACACCTGAATCTATTAACTAACGTCATTTTGGTTAGACTAACCTGACGTTGGTAACTCACGCATATATATTTTTCATTTAGATTATCGTTCCAAGCACTGTGATGCTATTTTGTGACTTCATTTGTTACCTATTAACCCCTCAGTCGATGGTGGGATGCTAGCATCCCGGCATTGTAACCAAAACGTTTTGAATTTTGATAAAATAAAATTAGACTGCCTCCGTGGTCCGATACTACCTCTGGAGATCTTCGATTCAAATTCTAGAGAAGCATCCTTTTTATTAAATAGTTGTTTCCAGTCTGGTTAGGGTATTGCAGGCTTAAATCACTTGATTATCTTTAAGATGATTCCTTGTTTCGGACGGCACATATAGACTTTGGGTCCCGAATGCCATCGTGTAACAAACTTTTTTTCTGGTCTATTATTTGAGTTGAGGAGATCAGACGGCAGTCGTGTTAAAACCAGTTACCTCGTCAAATCATCTAAATTATTACTCTAAATATTAATTTTATTACATAAATATTAATTTTATGTATAGTAATCGTATCCGTGTACGTATATGTATATATTTTTAAATGATATTTATTATGTTCTTGTAGGTATTTAATTTATACTTTTCTATATAGTCTCATATTCTGTCGCACCACCCAAATTATTTCTCTACTTGGTCTAATGGTTGACTGGCAGAGAACGCCATATGGCGTTAAGTCCGCCATTTGTACACCTTTTCTTGTGCAATAAAGTTTAAATAAATAAATAAAATAAATAAATTAGGTAGCGGATCCCGGGCTCTGAAGCGTTTCTGATGAGGATGTAACCGGGAATACGAGGGTAAGGATTAAAAAAAAAACTTGCATTAACTGATAAATCTAAGCTTATAATCAACGTTGAATCCATTCTTTTTAGCATACAGATTCATGTGTTTGGTAATATCTTTGATCTTATCTGTAATCTCCTTCATGCTAAGGTTTTTAATGGTCCTTTTCTTCGCCCTACGAGGGATTTTGTAGTCATTCTTCTGTTGGAGAGCTTTCTTCACGTACTTAGGAATTACTGTAAAAAGAGAAAGATAAGTTATTGAGCCGTTTGGTTTCCGGCGGAGTAGAATAGGGCCACTCCAAGTCCTCCCGTAGATGTTGTAGAAGACGACTTAGGAAATACAAGCTAGACAAAGGTTTTAAACATCAACGAGTCCTCTCCAACCCGTCTGGCCAGCAAGGAGAGTGTAGGCCTAGTCCTCTGCTCTTGCCATGTTTGGCTCTGGTAGTACAGAGAGGGTCATGCTCCTGCAGTGCAGACAAAAAGACCTGACGATGATGATGATGAACTCATTATCATCAGGTCTCAATAACTATTGAGATTAAATATATTAGGCATATTTATACAGTGCAAGTTTCTTGCCTTTTGCATACCATTTTATTTCAAGCTTTGATTTGGTTTCACCTGTCCCGTTGTCTGTCTGTCTGTAATCAAATCTTGTAAGTTAATTTTGACCCACTTTCCGGTTTCGGATTGAGCTGAAATTTTGCACGCATACGTATATCGCATGCCAATGCAATATTATGAGAACATGGAGCTGATGTGATGATGGAGCCGGAAGGTAGCCGAACTCTGTAAATTAAACGATGCAATTAATTAACAATCCCATCGAGTTTAGGCTCATTTGATTTGTCTTGAGGAGCACTTAAAGTTTATAAGGTCATTGTTTTAGATAAAAGAGCTTGTTGAAAACATTTTTTTTTTAAATAATTACTTGTTGAAACTATAAATTACTAGCGGCTTCGCTTCCCGTGTTAATTTTGGGATAAATAGTACCCTATGTCCTTCCCCGAGTCTCAAACTATATCCATACCAAATTTCATTTCAAATCGGTTCAGTAGTTAAAGCGTGAAGTGGTAACAAACAAACAAATAAAAAAATATACAAACTCACTTTCGCATTTACAATATTAGTAGGATAGAATAGTAGGATAGGATTTGTATGGCTGCTGTTTCATTTAGATACAAGTTATATTGTATATTGTTTCCATTGAATTGAATGCAACAGGCATTTCGTTTATTTATTTCCATATAACAAATTTACATTGTGTCGGAATTACTTAAAACTAACATCCTATAATTCTATTTAACAAACTATTTGTATATGTCAATTTAAATAAAATGACAATTTTAGAGCTTCACTTGAAATATTCGTCAATGGAGTACAAGGCTTTTTTCAAAAGGTATATTTTTAGTTTTTTCTTAATAGGCTTAAGGCCATTAGTATTTTTAATTTCTTTAGGCAATTGGTTGTAAGCCCTATATGCTTGGTATTGAGCACTGTGTTTCATTATTTTTAACTTGGGAATGGTATCATGCTTGAGATCCATTCTCCGAGTTTCTTCGCGTGTCTGTTTCTCTTCATTTGTCTTTATTGTTGGCAATTGTTTCTTGAAATCAAGGAACAACAAGGAAGGCAAGGAACTTGCACCGTCCATTAGACTGCATTTCGATTGTAGTATAAATTATCTTCTATATAATAAAAATGAATTGATGTTCGTTAGTCTCTTTAAAACTTTAAAACGGTTGGACTGATTTAGCTACTTTTGAGAATTTTCAATTTTCAGGTTCATAATGTAATGGCTCCTTTTCATTGGTCGATAACTCAATCGATATGTTACGGGCAACTTGAGAAGTCTGGTCACTATGAATAGTGATCGGCCTGTATACATAATGCCCATGTCACTAATCATTTTTCCCGGTCAATATGAAAAAGGGCAAACACGTTTTAGGCAAAATAATAAAACAAATGAAATGAAGTGTTTTTGTTTAGGGAGTGCCTCCGCTGCCGACGCTGGTTGCCGAATTGGCTGCCAGCGCTGGTATAACACGATCTGTGTCTGTGTTACTTTCGCCCTTAGCTTGAGTCGTTTGCTCGCTCGTGTTTTGGTCACAGGAAACCTAACGAACCTAACCTACACTTCACGGCAAATTTTGAGTGCTGGCGCCGGCAGCCGATGTTTTAAATCTCGGCTGCCAGCAGGAATTTTAAATAATCAATTGTTTTGATAAGAATATTAATACAGAGTTTAAATATTGCTGTTGCGGTACGCCGTCGGCCCTCCCCCGCGCGCACTTCACGCACGTCACACGTCGTAGCCGTCGTAGGCAACCGCCCGGTCCAAGTGATAAATTCAATCTATTGCTTACATAGATTTTTTAAATGGACCACGGGCTTTCTGACATTATAATATGGACCGGTCTAAGTAATTAAAATACTAAAATTTATCAAATAGCCCGATGCTCTTGGGAACTATTCATAATACTCGGCCCTTATTAAGGCTCCTCCCTGCGCTAGCGACCTTGAAAACACAAAAAAATTAATTTCTCTTTCTGTAAGTGAGATTATTAGAAACCCTCGTACAACTTTTTAGCTAGTATCCTGAAGTTTCATTAGAACCTCGAAAGTCATTGAAAAACTATCCGGTTTAGAAACCTTTACAAAAAGAGTCAAAAATGGCCGTTTTTAGTATTTTTTGCAAAGGAAAATTCAGGGTATTTTATTTCAATGATTTTCGAGGTTCTAATGAAACTTAAGGATACTAGCTAAAAAGTTGTACGAGGGTTTCTGATAATCTCACTTACAGAAAGAGAAATTATTTTTTTTGTGTTTTCAAGGTCGTTAGCGCGGGGAGGACCCTTAATACGGCCCTGTTAATCACGTTGCCCGTAACAGATATACAGCATCCGGAGACTCCCCGTACGCGGGCTAGCGACCAATGAAAGCCATCGTTGATACAGTTGTCATTACGCCGACTGCAATTATAACTCACATGCTGTATATCGACTGTACATTACTCTATCGACTAATAAAAACGGCTCCCAGCATGCGTTACGGAAATCCCTCACACCCCGAATTCGAACTACATCAACTAGTGAAAACGGTTACCCGCGTGCGTGCCCAGAAATCTCCCGCACTCCGAATGCGTGCCAGAACAACCAATGAAAATGAGCCTTAGGGCCGCGCTACACTGAATTGGCATGGCATGGCATGGCAGAGACGCGCCTGTGCTCGCCTCGCGTCACCTCGATCAGTCGCGAGCCAACTCGCGGCGGACGCACGCCATGCTTGCAGTGTTGCCACCTCAGTGGAATTTTCACTAAATCTAGCTAACCAAAGTTAGGTTTTACCACAAATTTTGGTTTTAGTTATAGTACTAGTACATAATCTGTGCTATTCATTTGGAATAGTGTTGTTGGTTGTGCGCATTTCCCGCGCAGCGGAAAAGTGTCGATAAATAAATGTTGACTATATTTTTATTATACAATGTCCTTTTTAATTAAGTACAAATATTTTAAGGGGTGATTCAGTCCATCATTTCGAACAACTATTCCCAGTAAATGTATATCGAAATACGAAAAAAAAAAACATTTTCGATGGTAATGATATCACGTGACTACTTCGATTTGTATGAAAACCTAAAATTTTTTTTCGTATTTCGATATACATTCATTGGGAAAAGTTGTTCAAAATGATGGACTGAACCACCCCTTAAAATATTTGTACTTAAATAAAAAGGACATTGTATATAATAATACCAGATATGTTTATCGATGAATGAAATTTACGATAAACATATCTGGTATATATACTAGTACTCTACTAAAACCAAAATTTGTGGTAAAACCTAATTTTGGTTGGCCAGATTTAGTGGATATTCCACTGAGGTGGCAACACTGCAAGCATGGCGTGCATCCGCCGCGAGTTGGCTCGCGACTGATCGAGGTGACGCGCGGCGACTCGCGGCGGCTCGCGGCACCGCGAGCACAGGCGCGTCTCTGTCATGCCATGCCATGCCAATTCAGTGTAGCGCGGCCCTTAAATGCCTTACTACTAGTACTATTCCTTTTTTAGAATGCATTTTTGTGCTAAGTTTAATTTGCTCTGTAAGTTTAAAAACATGATGAATATTATTTAAATTATTTTAAAAAATAAATTAAACTTACCTCTCACAGACCAAGGATTGTCAAAATCATATTCTGCGTACACTCCGAAAACTATTACACAAAAACACAACATAACTATAACTATTTTTTCACTGTTGTTCATCTTCACCAAATAGCTTACTTCACCAATTAAATAACATTATTATGGATATCTAAAATTAACAAATGGTCTCCCAAAGTCGTTACTAACCGCAAGAAAGTTTATCACTTTAAAGTATTACATAGTTGATCACAAGTACATATATATACGAAAGATCTTCAGGTTTGTTCATCAGTCGCTCTCTGATAATGCTGCCTAGAAATCAAATCTATGCAAGCGGCAATAAACTGTGTTGGAAAGTTACGTAAGAGAAAAAAAAAATCATATCCCTTTTGTCAAATCAAAATTTATGTCAAGTCCTTTCCTTGCCGATATCAATTCATTAAAAATCCCTCCTTTTTAATTTATTTTAGGTACGCAATCATCATTAAATACTAAACTAGTATTCTTACAATTTAAATTTACAACGATAGTTTTAGACTAAACAAATTCGCTGGTTGGTCTCGCGGTGAATTAAAACTGTACTTTCAGAATGTGCGACAACGTAGCAGTGTTTGGCGCGTTTCCGGAATCCATTGTTTTTAAACTTTGCTTGTGGCTGCTAAGTTCTTCAACATTGTGTAGGCTAGGAGCTAGGACACAACTATTTTTCGATTTCCGAAGTCACAAGGAACTCTATGATATCATTTCGGAATGTTAGTCCGTCGATCCGAACTTTACTGAACCTGGCCCGACATGCACTTGGTCAGATATTTAGAAGTTACGGTTGGGCTACATCTGTCAGCACGAACCAGCACTATCGCATGCTGCTATCCCTTTCTGTCGTTCAGAACCGTTATTTGCCAAAGCGAGTGAGCCTAATTTAGGGCTCCTACAGACAAGCGATAATATGCCCACGACAGTGTTGGCGACGGTCGCCAACGGCATTACATGTCAATCCGTCTAAAACTGACGCATGACGTAAGAAGGCTTAATAGGTAATTATTTTATGCTGGACTGTGGATGTAGTTGCTTGTCTTCCCGCGCACTACTTAAAGGCCAGTGGATCGAATGGGCAAAAATGCATTTTAATAGGTGTGACATAACATAACTAAACCGATTAGCTCATTGAAGTAACAGTGGGCAGGACAAAAAGCGCGAAGCTCTATAAGAATTATATATGTGTCTCGCCCACTGTCACTTCAATGATCTAAACCGATAGGCGATAGGCGGAAAAGTACTCAAATGGCGGCCACGTACCAGTAAGCGTAGAGTAGGACATCAATGTGCAATAGCCAGCTTGGATGACCTCATGCTAGTTGCAGGATAGCAGGGTAGTTGCAGGAAGAAGCTAGATGCTGCTGGCTACTTTATCCTATTTATCAGCAGCGGACTTCCTTAGGCTAACAATAATATGATAACGAGGCAATACAATACGCCTAGCAACTCATCACTATTTTGATTACTTATTTCCGCATTTTATCACATGAAATATTAAAAAAGTATTATGTGCTTTTAATTTTTTTTAAATAATTAAATTATTTTTCCAATATTTGAGTAATGGTCTCAGACCACATCGTTCTTGCTTTTGCACTGGATTGTTTTGTTTCCATTACACACTCAGGCAATGAAAACTTTCAAATACTTACTTTGTTCTACTTTTAATTAAATACAGCGGTTTAAAGCGAACCGAACTAGTTAAGTAATATAAAGAAGTAAAAAGTAGTTGCCTAATAAATACTAGACTTAGTGAAGCTATGAGCTATACACCTTGCGATCAATAAGTATTCACATTCTTAATTACCCAAAATATGAAATTAAAAATCATATATTAAATAAATAAAATAAGCCTTATTATTGTAATTTTAATAACAAATTTTAACAATATTATCTTGAATCGAAGTTAGTCGTATCGGTGACCGGTTTTTCATTTACAGCCCAAAAAATTGTCCTTTGACAAAGATATCCTCTAAAGCTTTCCATTTGGTTCTATCTTTTGGGATGCGTCTCCATTTTGGACCAGCTATCTTTTTAATGTTGTCTTCCCATCTTTTATATTGTTTACCTTTGTTTCTTTTATCGCCTCGTGGGTACCATTACGTCAAAATCATATAAGTAGGCACTATCAGATCAGATCAAAATTTTACGAAAATCGGTTGAAAAGTACAGACATACAAACACAGTTTTGCCCGAGTTGAAACTGAGAGCCAACGCTCGAGCTTCGCGCTTGCTTGGTCAATAAATATTACTTACATCGCAGCCTGGAAGAGATCCTTAAATAGGATAAGTCCGCCATCGTATACCTATATATGCTCTTTTGAATCTTGTGCGTAGCGGCACTTTATTTTGTTTTTTTGGTACTATAAAGTTTCTTACAAACAAATACTTACTTAAAAATTCAAGAATCCAAACAATACTATTTAGCAAATACCTATATTAGTTTGTATATGTACATTAACCCTTTGCCTGCCATGCCTTTAGGTCTTGCAGCTATACCTATAGGCTAGTTTGTTAGTTAGTTAAAATTTTTATTGCACCAAAACATAAATATTAAATTTTAAAAAAGATGGCAGAAGGTGATCTCAACGCAGCCACAATCTCTTGTTGTAAACACTATACATTTTTCGGCAGCACTATCACTGAAATGCCCTTTCTACCTCGTTAGGACCAAATACGTGATAGTATATCTTTATACCTAACTTGAAACTATTAGCAAAGTGAAACTGATACAAGTTTCGTAGGTAATCCATTATTTCGCATATCGACTGGTAATTACTTCTCCCATTAATCATGCCGAAATCGAAGCCGTCGCCGTGACACGTAATGATTCATTGCAACCACTGAGCCGGTGGGTGTTATGAAATCAATTTATATGAGAATCAGCGTCAAAGCTAATTTTCTTGTCCATCTTCATAGAATTAATAAGAGATTTCGATGTATAGGTATAAAATTATAGTTAAATCTGTTTTGGTACAATTTTAAACATTAAATTAGGCCATGTCATCCAAAGTTAGGTTTTTTGGTTTTACCTGTAGGTTGACTGGTAGAAAAGACCTTAGGCCTTAAGTCCGCCTGTTGCGATTTTTGTAACAAATTCAAATAATGAAATTCCGTTCTGTATGAATTCGGTACTTATGATAATTATTCTGTGGTAGTGTGTAAACGCTTTAAGATGGTCCAGAAAATAATTATTCAAAACTAAAAACCGACTTCACCTCCAAACTACAGAACCGATATTGATAAAATTTCTATGGGATCACCTCGGAAGAATACAATTCTTAAACAAAAAACGCAAATCTCATTCAAATTCAGCTTTCTTTTTCGTCTGTATACATGCCACCAACAAATGTTTCAAACTTAGGTGCCACACACAATATAATTTGGGGAATCCGACTTTTTCATTAAAAATACTAACTTTGCTAATGATCGTGCCCGGAGCTAAATCTAAAGTCTTTTTATCAAAGATCTCGAGTCATATCGGAGGGAAATCTTAACAAAAAACGTTACAAATTGAAGGCGAGCGACGTGAGAGGGAAATAGAGTGGGCGAAATTGGACAAAAAGTGGGCAAAATAGCGTCACCAGTGAATCTTGACTTATTTAGCAAAACACGAGGAGAACGATCTGTCAAAGTCTAGCTTAATAGGGCTGGCACTTGTGTTTTTGCAAGGTACTTGCAATTTATGTATGTATGTTTGTTCGGATCAATTGTAATTAAAATTTAGTTCACATCTCGATTTTTTAATTTTCCGAGCGGTATAAAATTTTGTATGAAAATGAAAATACAGATGATAATGGAATATTAATATGACATGATGGAAAATTATAATGAAATTTAATCAAAATCAGTTGTCTGTGTGGGGGTGAAGTCGGATTTTATTTTTGAAAAATTTATAGCAGCTGCTTTTACTTGTATTATAGTGTTTCCAACATGTTTTATCATGTTATTGGTAATCTTATACCTTTAAACGAGCAATTCTTGTGTATTTATTTATATATATATATATATATATTTATAAATTTCTGTGATCTCGCAAACAGCTCTAACGATTTTGCTGAAAATTGGTATATGGGGGTTTTTGGGGGTAAACAATCGATCTAGATTAGTCTGATGTTTGGGAAAACGCGTGTTTTCGAGTTTTCATTCGTTTTTCTTTCCTCGCAGAATATGGTCGCTATTTCCTCGCGCCGGCCGCCATCCGCTTAGCTCAGTGGTTAAGGATGCTGACAGAAGAAAGAGTGTTACGGGTTCGAATCCCACTCAGTGACTTACTTTTGTTTTTTTTTTATGTTCAAGTTTATATATAATTTTTTTATTTTGTACTGTTTTTAGACAAGTTTAAAAAACTGTAGTTAATGTTTGAGATGTAACCGACCAGGTCACCCAGGCACTTCTTTATTTTAAACAACTAATAATCCATAATACCTCTTGAAAATGGTCTTATATTCCTGCGTCTTGGGACTTTGTTTGTACATGTATTTATTTGTATAGTATCGTGGACTTAGTATACCTTACCCAAGTTTAAGCTTACTTTGGGGCTAGCTCAATCAGTGTAATTTGTCCCTATATAAGGTCCAACAAAATATACTGAAACTATTTTAAGAGTGAATTCAATCCATGATACTGATTAACTTTTTCCAAGGAATATATGTCGAAATATGAAAAATAACTTTAAGCTTTCCATACAAAATCGGATCAGCTAATCGATCAACTTGTATGGGAGGCCAAAAATTACTTTTCATATTTCGATACGTATTCCTTATAGAAAGTAATTCAGTATCATGGACTGAATTGATTCTTAAAATAGTTTCAGTATATTTGTATAATTTTTTAATTTATTTAATATAGTATACGTGTGTGTAAAGGGGTTATTATCCGCATTTACCGATGAAATATCATTAGAATTTTCGCATATTCCTTCGATTATTGAGCTGGTACATTCAAAGTCATCTTTTCCTACTAGACCAGCATAAAATTTATAACGAATATTTTTCTCAACTTTGCTCTAACATTGCGCCAACCCTAACGTCAGGCATTGAGGGCAAGATAAATACTTTTTCGGCGTGATAACCCTCCGGTCAGTAAACATTGGTCACAATGACCGCCGTCTCTCTCGCTCATTGATTAATGAAAAGCCTGACAAGGGTTACGTGTTTATTATGAATTGTAAGACCTACTTGGGCAAAAACTTTGCAATTTTTTAGCGCATTTACACGATTTTTAGAAATGACATTGTTCTGTACGGTCCTTCGCCTACCATTCAGTGTGTTAAATTTTTTATTTGATTTTAGTTTTGACAACTGGTCATCCATATTAAAGGCTGTATTGACTTATTGTGAAAGTTTATGTGACCAGTGGTATAACACCAATAGCTGTGATAGTGATGACAATGAATAAGCGACATTATAAGTACGGACGGATGGACATGTATTTGGTTTGACATTAACTAATTGTACGTTTTATTATATTTTTTTAACATAAATTTATTTTTATATATATTTGTTTGTAGAAAATAATAATAGACCATTTTGCATGTACCTATTTCTAATTGTAAAGTGTGATAAATGTAATTGGTGTAAATCGTTTTTATCACAATAAACAAATAAACAAATTAATCGAATAGATTTCTATACTTTTTCTTGGAAATTTAAATTGAATGGAAAAACATCCGCACCACGACTTGCACATAGTAGCGCTTGCACCTAAGCTGCCTAAGCACAGAACTTATATCCACACGAGTGCACTCATTTTTGGGTCGTGAGCAAGAGCGTTTACACATTACGCAAGATACGTACCAAACAAATTTGACGAAATAATGTTTATAAAAAACATAGGAACAAAGCCATAGTTTTTTTATATTTTTTTTATAAAATATAAAAAAATAAAAAATAAAAATTGAATCGGCTTAGTTTTGGAGGAGCAATTAGGAATCTACGAGGCGTTATTTATGTGAAGATACTTTTTATATGTATTTTCGGTCCAAGCTGCAGTTTTCTCTATCGCACTTCGCGAAAAAGGGTTCGTTTACCTATTTTTCAACTCTCGACCTTAGTGTTCCCTTATATTGGGCGATTATAACTCTGAAGCTACCTATATAACGTCGATTTAATAATTACGATATCAAAAATGGATGTTTTATAACCAACACGGGAGCTAGTGGGTCGTGAATTCAAATCCCTCAACGTCGCAGCTCATATTTTATGGGGACAAAGGCAACTAGCTATCGGTATCCGGGACCGTAGTTTTCAATCGTTTGATTGATTACGCCATCAATTTTTTAGGGTTACGGTTACAGGCTTGTCAAAAAAAGTATATGCGTTTTTTATTATTTGAGATTAAAAACTGTGAGTAGAATGTATGTTTAAAATAGGTGCCCGAGAGAAGGAGATAAAATTGATATATATCTATTTATTGTGGGGTAACAGCTTATAGCCAAAGCGCGTTGAAACAGAGGACGAAAATTCCAAAAAATTGTTTAAATAGTGTGCCTCTAATGTGACATCTAGTGGCGACTAATTAAATCACTTGGAAAATAATGGATAAAGCTAAGAGATGCTTATAGCATTAAGTATTTTATAAACAAACGATTTTGATTAAACTTCATTAAAATTTTCCGTCATCAGATCAGCTTCTTGTCTTGGTCAAACATATATTATTATTTTTTTTTTTTTTTAATAATAATTGTTTATTTTCTCTCCACAATTTATAAACACAAAAAACAAGTCACAATATACAATTAGATTGTACGCAAGAGAAATTGTGAGAGAGTGGTGTCTGAGCTAGGTTAGAAATGTAACCTGTAATACAGATCACCACGGACTACACAATGGTTTTATACAAGTTGCATTAAACAAGGTAGTAATAGTGATCGTGACGTGACACATATGTAAAACCTTTATGGAGGTATTTTCCTATATATATATATGTATACATGTACACACATGTATATATACATACATACATAAATACATGCATACATATAGGCAGTAACAATGAACTTAAAGAATATTAAGTAGTTTTAACAGATTATTGATATTAAGGAGTGTGAGTATGGATGCAGAGATGTAAGTGAGTGAGTGTGTGAGTGAGCGAGTGTGAGAGTGAGCGAGTGTGAGAGTGAGCGAGTGTGAAAGTGAATGAGTGGGTGAGTGAGAATGCCCAATACTCCCTTCATGTTGCACTATATAATAAGCTAGACTGTCACCAGGAGGCAGGAATGGTCCAAATGAGTAATTTGCTGTGCTGAAAATCGGTTCAGTAGTTTAGTCGAAATGCAAGTCAGACAGACAGCTTTTTTGGCATTTATATATTATACGATGATGGTGTACTACATTTTAACTTAGTATAACTAGAAACTCTTCAGTCTCGTCGTAGTTCAGTGTCTTTAGATATTTAGTAACTGAACTTTTGCAGCTGATTCTAAGTAAAGGGTAAATGGTAAGTAATTTATTTAATTTGTTATAAATATGGGGACCAAGAAAACCAAAGAAATTGTGAACAAAGGTTGTACGACACTGTCGCTCCTTACAGACCTTATACTTTCTGCGTTTATTTTTTACCAAATTTGCGTCATATATGAGTTGAGAATGTTGTTTTAATGTTATCTGTAATATGAAATTTTGTCGAATTGTTAGCACATCCCATTTACGGTAAAGGTCGGCTGTTGGAAAGCGATAGGGCAGGCCTAGTCCAACCTTCAGAATGGCACGCTGCGCCCTCTCCAGTTTAATAAGATGGGATTTAGCAGCCCCGCCCCAAGTTAATATACAGTATTCCAAGATAGACTGGCAGAGAGCACAGTATACCATTCTGATGGTCTTAAGGTCGGCCACATGCCTAAGATTCCTAAATATAAAGATTAATTTTCGTAAACGAGTGACGAGCCCCTCTATATGAGATTTAAAACTTAGAGTCTGGTCGACTACAACTCCAAGATACTTCATTTGAGTAACTCTTTCGATGGTTGGGCACTGACATGAAGACAATGTACCGTCACAGGAGTGGGCAGTAATAGTAAATGAAGTGTCAGGAAGAAAGTCTGACCTGAAAGCAAATGCCACATATTTAGTTTTGCTGACATTAAGGGTGAGTGTATTTGCTTGAAGCCATGAACAGACACTATTGAAGCCGTTTTGTGCCTTGAAGAATACGTCTTCCCATGATATCCCACTAAAGAACAGAGCTGTGTCGTCAGCATATGTGAGTATTTTACATCCTGGTAGTTGAAAGTTACACAGGCCGTTTATGTATATGAGAAACAATGTGGGACCTAGGATGCTTCCCTGGGGGACACCAAACGTTACAGGCAGTTCATCGCTTAGCCACTGCCCAATCTTGACCCGTTGTTTCCTATTTGTAAGATAGTCAGAAAATAATTTTAGTGCCATTCCTCTGATACCGACTTGTTCCAATTTAGTTATAAGGTGTGGAATAGAGACTGTGTCGAATGCCCTAGCCAGATCAATGAATACCGTTAGACATTTATCCTTATCATCAAGTCCTTGTGTGATGAGGTTTACCAGGTCATGGACGGCATCATTCGTTGAAATACCCGAACGGAATCCAAATTGTGAAGTTGAAAGAATTTTATTTTTTTCCAAGTAATTAATAAGACGCTTGTTCATCAGACGTTCAGGAATTTTTGAGAGGGCTGTTAGTATAGAAATAGGTCTAAAATTTGCGACACAGTCCTTATCACCCGCTTTGTGAATGGGCTTTATAAGAGCCACCTTAAAAGCATCAGGGAACTTGCCATTTATAAAGGCCAGATTACAAATGTGAGTGATTACTGGGGCAAGAATGTCAATGTATCTTTTAAGTACATAGTTCGGTATTTGATCGAAACCAACGGCACATTTATCCTTTAAACTACGAATGATCTGCTTAACTTCGTGAACGTCGGTCAAATATAGCACAAAGGAATCTCGGGGACATGAGTCTGTATTCAATAAATTGGGCTGTGTACTAGGAGTTCGCGACGGGTTGATCTTTTCGGCTAGGTCTCTACCAATGTCAGCAAAATACCTGTTGACATTATTAATGCTTGTACCCGGGTTATCAGCGGAGATAAGAGAAGGTGAGTAATCTGCTGCTTTTTTAATACCACTAATGGATTTTATGACATCCCATAGTTGCTGTTTGTTGTTCTTTGCTTTATTCAGTTCTTCCCTTTCATAACTTTTCCTAACCTTTTTTAAAATGGAGTTGCAAAAATTCCTATATCTTTTGTAAGTTAGCTTAAGTGTTTCATTATTTGAATCTCTCTTCAATTTTTTATGCAAATTATCCCTGTTTTTCATACATTTTAAAAGCCCCTTCGTTATCCATGGTTTATGGATCATTTTTCGTCTTGGAATTTTATTTGTATTAGTATTGGCTCTAATTGCTGTGCTTAGTTGATTTATAAGATAGTCGGTAGCATCGTTAACATTATCATACCCCAGGATAACCTGAAAATCTATTTTACTGATAGTCTTATCAAGCTCGACATAATTGATACGATGATGGGTTCTCTGAGTATAGTCTATTTTGGTTCTAAGATTTAAAAATAACGCAACGGACTCATGATCCGTAATTGAGGTTTCGAATACAAAACAGGTTGCCTCAGATTTAGTCCTCAGAATCAAGTGATCAAGACAAGTACTTGTAAGCGGGCGTGTGATAAGATCATGACCAGGAAGTAGCGCATGACTGGCTAATATATTGAGGTATTCATAGGAATCATTGTCAGTGGTGGTTGGTTTGATGTCAATATTAATATCACCACAGATGATAATATTTCTGAACCTATTTAATTTTTCTAGAAGATTGTTCAGGGAATAGAGAAAGCCATTTGCATTAGTATTACATGGAGGACGATATATTGCTATAACGCAAGTTTCAGGATTTAATGTTAATAGAAGGCAATTTGCGTCAACTAACGATGGTTCCTCGTATGTTATTTTAAATTGTGTTTTATAATAGACTACAACGCCTTCATTTTGTGTATGGTTAGCCGTTGTAGCAATATGAGAATATATGTCTATGTTAGGAAAAGATTTAAGCGAGTTGAGCCAGCATTCTGTTAGTACAATGAGGTCCCAGTCAACATTTGATCTAGCAAAAATGGTAAGAAAACTATGAAAATTATGATTTAGGCTTCTAATATTTTGGGAAATTAATTTGAGAGTACCGTCCTGATTATATTGTATATAGTTATTTAAATCTTCAATGTCACATTTGATTGCTTTTGCTACAGATATTGAATCAAGACCCAGACTAACTTCCTCTATGTGATCTATTTATATTGCACTGAACGAGGAGAACATAAAATAAAATTTCCCTCGTTCAACACATTAATAAATATGATATCAACTGATGAAAAATTTGTGCCTAGGTCCGATTGTTTATAGCAGCTTGGTGACTTGGAGATACATTTCATGGAAGGGAATAAAAGGTAATATATTAAGCAAATCTCGCCCACAGCATGTGTATGTACCAGGTATAAGTGTTGTGTGTAAAAGTTGAGTCTGAAATCAAAAAAATAAAAATAAACTAGAAGTGGCTGGCTCAGTGAGCTGGATAGGTGAAAAAGATTATAAAAAAAGTATAAATGTAAACTAAAATAATATATAAGACGGATCAACAACGCACTAAAATATAGTCATTTAGCGATTTTATTGATGTCTTCTTCTTCATTGATGCGAACCGGCGCGGAGTCCTCAGACTTCTTTACGAAGACACTGCCAAAGTTGGTCCACGCCGCAGCTAGATTTTTATTTTTGACATTTTGCCGTGCGGTATAAAATATCCTACGAGTCTTAGTGGAAAGAGACTCAGAGATGTACACAGTCTGGGCATTCCCGGGTAAATTAATATGGGATGTTTTTAGATGCTCCTTCTGTTCACGACGATATTTTTTATAATGTACCAAGAATGATTCCTTTGTAGTAGTGGTGGTAAAGTCCACCACTAATATATCATTTTTAGTACGGTACACATTTTTGATTTCAGAAACCCGCAATGGAGTGTCTAGTCCCAGCTTGCTACCGATTGCTAAGATTATTTGAAGGATTTGTTCTCTATTTTCCTGCTCCAATTTTGGTATATTCCGAATCTCAACGGTCGAGTTTTTGCTGCGTTTCTCCAGGAGATCAAGCTTACTTTCTAAAGTGGATGCATGTTTTTTAATGTCCTGATTTTCCTGTTTCAGTGCATTCATTTCCTTAAATAGGCAATCTTGCTTACTTGCAAGGGTAACAACGGATTTTTGAATGTCTGTATTTTGTTCTATTAACACCTTGATGGAAGAGGATAGTCCATCGAATTTCTGCTCCTGGATATTAGTTAACTTATCAAACTTCGTATCCTGCTTAGCTATCAACTCGGTGATAAGTACTTTTAGATCAGAAGAAGATGTTCCCGCATTCGAAATGGACTCAGCAAGGGTTCTCTTTTGTCTCTTTGTTATATTTTGAAGGTATTCAGATCGGTCCGCAGAGGAGGTGTTTATTGTGGGGTCAGACCCATAGTGAGACATTGCGGGGTCTCTTGGCGGAGAGTGAGTGACAGACATCGTAGGTATTGAGTGTAGCCAGCGGGGTGTGGTAACCCAAGCGCGGATGACAGGTTAGTATTGATAAAACGACCTTTAAAGATAGTATAGGTAGATTAAATCCAGTACAATATTATTTAGGTTGTAATTTTTCCTTTTTGTTTCACATATGCGCAAGCGCCGGTAGTTGTTTCTAATTCACTTTAACACCTCACATTCACTGTCTCACTTCACTTTGGTGTAGATGGTATACGTGCGACAAGGAGCCACCGAGCGGTCACTGCTATTGTTCAGTATAAACCAGGCGTGCGAGACACTGAGCGCCCAGGTTGAACGTCGTAAGACAGAGCTCTTGATGTTTGGTCGAGTTCAAATGAAGGCATCCAGCGGCCATAGACACGGTAACACTGTGCTACACGTCGTAAGGCAGAGGTCTAGGAGCACTGGTTTCGCGGACGATATTTCTAAGGTACGACCGATTACGGTGGCTGATGAAGCCAGACTCCTTATATTCTCCTATTTGGTTCTGTTAAGAAAATAATATCATTTGTCATGGTGATATCCATATTTATTATTGCAAAAAAAAACTGATATTGAGAGCGCAATTCGACTCCAAAAACCTATGACATCATGCAGTATACATTTCATACAAATCACATAGAAAGTGTCTGTTTTGTAGTTTAAAAAAACTTATTTGATTTGTGTTGTAGGAAAGTAGCGAATTTTATAAAAATTACATCATCATCATCAGGTCTTTTAGTCTCCACTAAAGGAGCACGACACTCTCTGTACTACCAGAGCCGTACTTGGCCAGAGTAGCCAGAAATGTATTTCCTAAGTCACCTTCTATGACATTCACGGGAAGACTTGGAGTGGTCCTATTTTACTCAGTCGGAAACTATACGGCGATGTATAAAAATTTCAGATACGGAACTCCGAAGATGTACGAGCATTCTTGCCAGGCACTTTTTCAATGTCGCCAGTCCTGATATATTGACGCTGTAAATTGTGATGTGGCCACTACATCATATTTACCCTTTTCTATTGTTGGCATTGTCATGTTTCGTACGTAGTTGCAATATAATATAATGTTACTATATTGCTTGGCAATATTTTTTAGGTTTTTGCTTAGAAAATCTTAGTCTTTTGAGACCCAATATTTTGTTGGCCTGGTTTTTGGAGCTTGAGATACAGCATAAAGACTTTTTTCATAAATCTATAAATATATAGGGACAGGTCATACAGAATATGTTAGATACCGTGTTATCACAGACTTTTTTTTTGTTTTTCGTTTCTGTATTTGGCCGACACATGATGTCAGATTTTTCAGGCTTCCTAAAGGCATCTGACATAGCTTAACGACTGCTACTATGACGACAGCCGGGACCAACGGCACGTGCATTCCGAAGCACGGAAGAGCTAGAGATTTTTTTATGCCACTTGTGGTCACCCATCCAAGTGCAGACCACGCCCTTAACTTGCGAAAGCGCTAGCAATGCGTACTCCCGCCGGGCCACCGAGCTCCTCAAGCACAGAATGAATATAAGTAATACATACAGAACGGAATTCTTTAAGGTCCGGCGCAATATGCGTCACCGTTTAACATCCTCGCACCTCTCCCCGGTTCTCGCCTTGTGGAGGGTGTTGAGTGGCCGCAGGCGCCTGCAGACCTACAAGCCGATCTACAAGGCGAGAACGGGGAGAACAGAACCCTAGGAGTTTTTGTTCTGTATGTAATACTTATATTAATTTAGTTACATACATACTATCACGTCTTTATGCCTAATGGGGCAGACAGAGCATTTTGGGTCTTGCGGTTCTATGCAGAGCCCAGGGCCGCAAGACCCAAAAGCCACTTTTAGCGTCATGGTGGGCGAGAAGATGGAAAAGCAATCAATACAGTGATGGGTTGCTAGCCGCATCGCCTGTTAAGATGATTTGCATTTTTGCCCATTCCCTCGATCGGCATTTACGATCTGCGTGGGAAGAGAAGCAGCTGGTACATTCTAAGTTTTTTTATTTCTCCCAGACCAGCATTGCAGTCCCAGACCAGCATGGGAGGCATATTAATTTAGTTAGGCCTGGTAAAGTAAGGGCGAGTAGATCAAGAATCGTGGCTCTACATGAGATCTGACCACTTTTTCATAGATTATGATTAAGGTGCAGTGTAGAACTTATAGGTTTAGAGCGTGTAGTCTTTAGAGCTTGGCTTTATACGAGATCTGATAACTTTTTTACAGGGTAAGCTACATAGCTTACCCTGTAAAAAAAGTAAAAAAGACTCATCTTGGCAACATTTTTACATGAAAATGTTCTTGGTGGGATTCCATTTTGGAATAATAAACGCGATGTCTAAGTTCGCGGCGAACCACTAGTATTAATTCTGTTGTATTAGTTATCCATCATTTAAAGGTTCAATTCAGTTCATGGTAGAGAACTACTTTCCCCAAGCATCATAATGAAAGAAATGTAGAAATATAACAAATAAGTCTTGGCTTTCCATTCAAATTCGAATCAGCTGATTGGTCAACTTTTATTTCGAGGGCAAAATTACTTTTGATATTTCGATTCCTGTTTCTTGGGGAAAGTGGTTCAGTTTCAGTATCACGGACTGAATGCACTCTTAAATTAGTTTGAGTATATTTGTTAGATATTTTTTACTAAATGATTAATAAATAAAATTCAAGATTCATTAAGAAGCTTTAGAAAATATTTTCTAATGCTACATGATATATGAAAATTAAATATTTTACACCAAATTATGGCTCATATCACACGCTTTTATTATTACGAAAAAGAAATTACGAACGAGTTTTTTGCAACATCTATCAAGGTTTTCATGTTTTTAGATAAAACACAAAACATCTAGGATTAAAAGGCGTAATTTATTACCCACTTTAATAAACGTGGAGAAATGATTAATCTTTTATAATGAAAAACGCACTAAATGTGATGCTTAGGTCTTTTTGCTAAGATAATTAAAAAGAATATCAATCTGTGACTAGATATCACTTAATCCTATTATCTAGAAAAAATACCTTACTCAGTAAGTAAGTACCTATATTTACTTTTCTGAATATAATGAAATACATTCCTAATTGGAATCCGACATTTCGATTTGCCATTTCTTTTTGGTTTCTTTTTATATCTTACTAGCTGGACTCCGCGGTGTTAGCCGCACCTTGAGTAGTCTTTATGTTAAACCAGAGAGTCGGCTTCCTGCATACCTCATCATCATCATCATCATTTCAGCCGCATAACGTCCACTGCTGGACATAGGCCTCTCCCAAAGATTTCCAAAATGACCGATCAAGAGCGGCCTGCATCCAGCGCTTTCCAGCGACCCTGGTCAGGTCATCTGACCACCTTGTAGGTGGGTGCCCTACGCTTCGCTTGCCAGTACGCGGTTGCCATTCAAGAACCTTTTTGCCCCATCGGCCATCGGTTCGTCGCGCTATGTGTCCCGCCCACTGCCACTACAACGAGCTAATCCGCTTGGCTATGTCAGTGACTTTTGTTCTCCTACGGATTTCCTCATTTCTGATTCGATCACGCAGGGAAACACCGAGCATAGCCCTCTCCATAGCGCGTTGAGCCGTTTGCGCGTGAAAAAGTAACAATCATGTGTATGTTTGTAGTGTGTGTGTGTGTGTGTGTACACACACAAACTTTCGCCTTGATAAGTTTAGCGTGATTGTAATAAGGCAAGAAAATTTGTTTAGGTCAGTTGGGCATGCACTGAAAGCATTTTTTAAGATTGGAAAAATCATTAAATTCGTAACCCTTTTTTTCTTTTTTTTTATAAAGTTTATTCGTTATTTTTAATAACTTACAAAATAGTTATTTGTGCCAATATTTTGTGCACACACATTTAGACCTTTCTCACGATGCTCAAGAGCGAGAACGGAGAAGAGGTCTGATATTAGGACCTTAGGAGATTCCGTTCTGTATCAATACTTATATTAATTCTGTATCCCAGAGGTACAATTTGGCTGGAAGAGATTGCATTTATAGCGATAAGTCCGCCTCTGTGCCTATATTGTTTCTTGTTGTTATTGCTCAAGAGCGAGAACGGAGAAGAGGTCTGATATTAGGACCTTAGGAGATTCCGTTCTGTATCAATACTTATATTAATTCTGTATCCCAGAGGTACAATTTGGCTGGAAGAGATTGCATTTATAGCGATAAGTCCGCCTCTGTGCCTATATTGTTTCTTGTTGTTATTGTAATTTTTTATGTTTATCATGGTGCAATAAAGTTAATTTGTATTTGTATTTGTACAATTTGCATCCAGTGAGAATCGAACTCGCACCTCATAGACCAAACAGCCTGTTCCTAAACTGCTTAGCCATTACTTCAAAGAGTATTGCAATCAGGAAACAAGCACATACATTTGCCGATGAGCAACACAAAATTGCGGGGCTCCGAGCTGAGATGTGGCGAATTATGATAATGCTATGTTAATGTGGCTAACGACTTGACGACGTCATTCGTTCTTGAGACACAGCGCTGGAATGGCAATGTAACCTCTTTTAACTCATGTTTGTTCTTTTTGTTCGTTTACAGTGTATATAAATCAGCTTTTGGGCTAAAAGTAGGTATGTAATGAGTTCCCATATGCTACCTTAAAGTCCTTCTTATGCTACAAGTGGGAGAAAAAGCGGTGGTGAAAAATAGTTATCTTCTCCGTCGTCACTATACAGCCAAAAAGTTATTATCTATATTGCAGTATCGCAATCTCTTGATTCTATACTCATGTTTCTTTACAGTCTTTATAGCCACTTCTGGATTATACACCTTTTCCAACAAAACACAAAATAAAATGGCATAAAGAATTCTCGAGCTCCTCCGTGCTTCGGAAGACACGTGAAGACGTTGGTCCCGGATGTCATGATTGTATGGCAGTCGTCGAGCTATGTCAGATGCCTTTCGGCAGCTTGAAAATCTGACACTAATATTGACACACATGAAAAACAAACAACAGAAGACGCTGCATTATTTTCTTTTTTCCTTTCATTTATTCATTAACAATGAACTAACTGTAAATGTACATAACATTGTTTATTTATTGTGTCTGAATTACAATTTCACACATTCATAATTTAATTGCAGTTTAATAGAAATATTAGACATGAATAAAATTCAACATTGCAGGAAGTTTCCCGTTTACTGTTAGGTTAGGTTAAGTCTAAACAAAGAAACAAACACATGGACGCTTATGTACAAAATTTCTATGAATTTGTGTCGATTTTACTCAGAAATTGTAAAGCTTGACTGCTGTCTGTTACAGCTTCATAGTAACAGAGTATAATATCATTTTTACCTACTACTACTACAAATGTAACTGTTCATCTGTGCACACGCCAATGTGTGAGTGTTCGCCCGCTCAAAACCTTTGACAAGGCGAGAAGGGGTAGAGGTGCGTGGACGAGGAACGGGGACGCATATTGCACGGGACCTTATGAGATTCCGTTCTGTATGTAATACTTATACACGTTGACTTTTTATTGCTTTTGGAAAAAGAAATGTCGTATAGTAAATAAATTCCTCTATCCATATATGTAATCCAAATTTCTGTATGTCATAAGATAAAAAAGTTGCGTAAATGATTTTAGATCAAGACTACGTAGTTATACGCCGGCCGCCAGCTGCGTGATGTCGATGACCGCGGCCGGCCGGCGGGCGGTGTATGGCGGCGGTACTACTAATTGATCTCACAATTTTACTTTCGAGTTTTAGACAACATTTTTTGTAATTTATTTTTATTTTGACTAGCTAATTAGGTCTTACTAACGATGCCTATGAAGTGGCCTTCGGCTTCAAAACCAATGAAAAATCACTGTGTATAATTGTGATGTTGTAATGTAGCTATATGAATACGTACAGTCGGCTAACGAGATACCTGGGCTCCCTCTACTAATGTTTTTTTTAAATTATTTCTTTTTTTTAAGGCTTTGGTTTTTTTTAAACATGTCAGCTTTATCGTAACCTAACCTATCTTATTTGTCTACATTACTCTATCTATAATAATATCTTGAATTTTCTCTTAAACTCGAAATTATATTGACATGAAAATGTATATTCAGAAAGATTTTAATTAAGGTTTGTAAATTTTCATGTTAATATTTTTTTTTCATTTTATCAATTGACAGAAATTTAAATAAATATTTACTGTACTAAATATAAAATCTAAATTTATTATTTTGTGCTTAAGAGAAAATTCAAGATATACGGAGGCCAGCACAGGTATCTTGTTAGCCAACTGTACTTGCGTCTTATACTAAGTTGGAAGAACTATATATCCGTGTGTCCCATCACGAGTGTTAAGAAGGCAGATGGCGCCAATTGGACATTATACACCGTCTTTCTCGCTAATCCACTTTTCCATCCAATTAATTCCATTATTAAAGTAATACAGATTATAAAAGCGTGTCTGTTTTCGTGAGGTGCTCTTGAATTTTTTATTTACGCTACAGAATAATTGATTACACGTAATTAATTTTCGTGAAAGTTACTTACCTTAATTTTTCAGCCAGACTTTAAAAAAAGTTTAGTAAAAGATAATTTTTGCTTATATTTTTACAAGCTCTTATTTAACTTGCAATGTGTTGTATGAATGTTTGTTTAGGTCAAATCTTGCAACTCATTTTTCAACCAGTTATCCTCAACCGATTTAGCAAAAATTTTGCAGACTTGTGTAAGTCAGGTGACAATACAATATTATGAAGTCAATGAGCTGTTCTGATGATGGAGCCGGGGGGTATTCGACAGAATTCAGTTTTAAAGCAACATAACTTCATTGAGTAGGACTCGTTTGATTTGTCTTGACGAGCACTTTATGATAGACGATGTCTAGAATCTGATTACGCAGACGGAAGGTGGTCGATGGAACTCAGTAATAAAACGACACAACTCCATCTAGTTTGTGGTTATTTCATTCCATTTGTCAAAACTAATTAAAAATTGGATAGACAAAACCATTCTTGAATTAGTTTTGCATGAATTGCTGTTTCTGTTAATCTTTAATTTGTTGTAAAACTTTTTTTCCAAGGTTTATACATAAAGTACATAAATAATTTTTATATAACCAATGTCAGTTTTTGGAGATGTGCACGCACTGCCTTTTTGAACGCAAAACGAGTTTGAGCTTTCCAAATATTGACTGGGAGAGAGTTCCAAAGCCGCACAGCTTGAACGATTTTATTGTTACAGCTTTTTATAAATATGGTAAAAATAGAAAAATAAGAAAAGCGATTACATGAACCTTACCGTGGAAAAAAGTTTTACAACAAATTAAAGATTAACAGAAATGGCAATTCATGAAAACACATTCAAGAATAGGTTACTATATCCAGTTATACTATTAGCTTATACTACTTTCCAAGAACTGACATCTGATACTTACCTACGTTTTTAAACGTCTAAACAAATGTTTTCTATGGGATTTGTATGACATGCAAACTAATGACGTCATAGTTTATTGGAGTCAAATATATTAGTTTTTCATCATATTAAAGCTAAAATCAAGTAGACAATACATACATACATACTATCACGTATTTACCCCTAATGGGGCAAACAGAGCATTTTGGGTCTTGTGGCTCTATGCAGAACCCAGGGCCGCAAGACCCAAAAGCCACTTTTAGCGTCATGGTGGGCGAGAAGATGGAAAAGCAATCATTACAGTGATGGGTTGCTAGCCGCATCGCCTGTTAACATAATTCGCATTTTTGCCCATTCCCTCGATCGGCTTTTACGATCTGCGCGGGAAGAGAAGCAGCTGGTACATTCTAAGTTATTTATTTCTCCCAGGACAGGATGGGAATTGTTGCAAGGGAGCAAGTTGACAATATATATGATTTATGAAGAATCACATTATTGTTTGAAGTTTTATTTTCTTTACAGTACCAAATAATTTAATTTTGACCCAGGAAAGTACCCAATTCAGTCCGTGATACTGGACCTTTTCTCCTGAAAGTCAGTTATCTTTCATTATACTGAACATCTTTCCACAATGGGACCGAATCACCCCTCAAAATATATGTAAGTACTTAATTTTAAAGCTGAAGTGGCAGTGGATTGGTCACATAGTGCGACGAGTTAATGGCCGATGGAGCAAAAAGGTTGTCGAATGGCGATCACGTACTGACAAACGAAGCGTCAGACAGTACCCACAAGGTGGTCAGATGACCTGATGAAGGTCGGTGGAAAGCACTGGATGCAGGTTGCTCTAGATCGGCCATTTCGGAAATCTTTAGGAGAGGCATATGTCCAGCAGTGGACGTTATGCGGCTTAAATAATGATTGATCTAGACCCAAAGTAAGTTCGAGACTTGTGTTATAGGATACGAACTCAACAATACTATGATTTATAACAAATGCATATATGTATAGATAAACATCGAAGACCTAAAGAAGAGGTAAATTTGTAAAAGATTATTTTCCATCTAGATTTGACCGGGGATTTAACCCGGGTCTTCGGTGAAATAGCGTGGCATGATGACCAATAGGTGACAGAAGTCGTCAATTGTCATTTAAAAGCAACATTTAACTGCCTCCGTGGTGTAGTGGTTAGAGCGTTCGGCTCATACCCGGAGGTCGCGGGTTCGATTCCTGGCGGGGGCAATGATTTTGCGTTGTTGTCCTAGTTTGGTTAGGACATTCACGGAGGGCACGTTAAGCCGTCGGTCCCGGTCACTATCTTTGACATTGATCGTTACCTAAAACCATGTTAGAGGCCTTTAAGGCGGTTTAAAAACTCTGACACCAGTGTTAGTCAATAACACACACGATAAGAAGAAGATTTAAAAGCAATTTTTTAAAGTAATTATTTTATGAAGAAAGTAGTTTACCTACTTGAACTCTACTTCTGTTATATCAATATTTTGTGACGTCACTTGTCTGACACGGGTCCTGTGGTAACAAAATGCCTTCTTCGCGTTTTCACATATTTCATGCCGTGATATTAATCTGGTGAGGCACTGAAACTATTTCATTTTATACTTCGGGATATTTCGTAAGCTCAAGACGGTTTTTTTGGAAAGGGGTTCAATAACCCAACTGGGTTATTAAACCCCTTATATGTATAATTCTAGTGTATAATTCTAGTATGCGGATTGAGTAGTTTAATAACCCAGTTGGGTTATTGAACCCCTTTCCAAAAAAACCGACTTGAGCTTACGAAATATCCCGAAGTATAAAATGAAATAGTTTCAGTGCCTCACCAGATTAATATCACGGCATGAAATATGTGAAAACGCGAAGAAGGCATTTTGTTACCACAGGACCCGTGTCAGACAAGTGACGTCACAAAATATTGATATAACAGAAGTAGAGTTCAAGTAGGTAAACTACTTTCTTCATAAAATAATTACTTTAAAAAATTGCTTTTAAATCTTCTTCTTATCGTGTGTGTTATTGACTAACACTAGTGTCAGAGTTTTTAAACCGCCTTAAAGGCCTCTAACATGGTTTTAGGTAACGATCAATGTCAAAGATAGTGACCGGGACCGACGGCTTAACGTGCCCTCCGTGAATGTCCTAACCAAACTAGGACAACAACGCAAAATCATTGCCCCCGCCAGGAATCGAACCCGCGACCTCCGGGTATGAGCCGAACGCTCTAACCACTACACCACGGAGGCAGTTAAATGTTGCTTTTAAATGACAATTGACGACTTCTGTCACCTATTGGTCATCATGCCACGCTATTTCACCGAAGACCCGGGTTAAATCCCCGGTCAAATCTAGATGGAAAATAATCTTTTACAAATTTACCTCTTCTTTAGGTCTTCGATGTTTATCTATACATATATGCATTTGTTATAAATCATAGTATCGTTGAGTTCGTATCCTATAACACAAGTCTCGAACTTACTTTGGGTCTAGATCAATCATTATTTAAGCCGCATAACGTCCACTGCTGGACATATGCCTCTCCTAAAGATTTCCGAAATGGCCGATCTAGAGCAACCTGCATCCAGTGCTTTCCACCGACCTTCATCAGGTCATCTGACCACCTTGTGGGTACTGTCTGACGCTTCGTTTGTCAGTACGTGATCGCCATTCGACAACCTTTTTGCTCCATCGGCCATTAACTCGTCGCACTATGTGACCAATCCACTGCCACTTCAGCTTTAAAATTAAGTACTTACATATATTTTGAGGGGTGATTCGGTCCCATTGTGGAAAGATGTTCAGTATAATGAAAGATAACTGACTTTCAGGAGAAAAGGTCCAGTATCACGGACTGAATTGGGTACTTTCCTGGGTCAAAATTAAATTATTTGGTACTGTAAAGAAAATAAAACTTCAAACAATAATGTGATTCTTCATAAATCATATATATTGTCAACTTGCTCCCTTGCAACAATTCCCATCCTGTCCTGGGAGAAATAAATAACTTAGAATGTACCAGCTGCTTCTCTTCCCGCGCAGATCGTAAAAGCCGATCGAGGGAATGGGCAAAAATGCGAATTATGTTAACAGGCGATGCGGCTAGCAACCCATCACTGTAATGATTGCTTTTCCATCTTCTCGCCCACCATGACGCTAAAAGTGGCTTTTGGGTCTTGCGGCCCTGGGTTCTGCATAGAGCCACAAGACCCAAAATGCTCTGTTTGCCCCATTAGGGATAAATACGTGATAGTATGTATGTATGTATTGTCAACTTGATTTTAGCTTTAATATGATGAAAAACTAATATATTTGACTCCAATAAACTATGACGTCATTAGTTTGCATGTCATACAAATCCCATAGAAAACATTTGTTTAGACATTTAAAAACGTAGGTAAGTATCAGTAATTATTTTATGAAGAAAGTAGTTTACCTACTTGAACTCTACTTCTGTTATATCAATATTTTGTGACGTCACTTGTCTGACACGGGTCCTGTGGTAACAAAATGCCTTCTTCGCGTTTTCACATATTTCATGCCGTGATATTAATCTGGTGAGGCACTGAAACTATTTCATTTTATACTTCGGGATATTTCGTAAGCTCAAGTCGGTTTTTTTTGGAAAGGGGTTCAATAACCCAACTGGGTTATTAAACCCCTTATATGTATAATTCTAGTGTATAATTCTAGTATGCGGATTGAGTAACTACTCAATCCGCATACATACTAGAATTATACACTACAGTTCTTGAGGCGTAAACTCAGCTTTGCATTAGTGTAAGTAAGCGCGAAAATTAGACTTACTCAAAAAGTAAATAAAATTAAAATCAATATTTTATTAGAAAGAAATGAACCATTTTGATTATTGAAAAAAAACCACGACATTTTGTTTATTTATTTTTATTATATTCTTATGTAGGTATCCCCTTGAGACTTCACGGGTCTTTTCACCCCGGTCTTTTGAGAGGCTTGCGTTACGGATCCAACCCGTAGAGGCCCTTTGGAGAAGTAGATGTTAGTTAATAATTTAAACACAACAGCACTGGAACGTCAAGCTGCTAGCGGTACAGCTATCGAGATGTAAACTCAGCTTTGCATTTGAGTGCTCACAAATAGTGTATGGTTTCAACCGGCCGGTTTTTATTACATAAAAAACAGAATCTCCTAACGTCCCGCAACTCTCCCCCTGTCTCCGTTCTGTATGTAATTGTCCCCGCACCTCTCCCCCTTTCTCTGTTGTGTACGTAATACCTTTATTTATCCTGTGTCAAAGGTGAAGGTGAAGGTGGAAAGTGCACGATAGGGTGCGGTTCATGCATCAAGGTGTTTCAAAAACCAGTAATAAACCGGTTTAAGCCATGTGCGGATTTCCGTGCCGGTGTTACACCCACACTATCTGTGTGCCCTCACACAAATGCCAAGCAGAGATTACGTCTCGACAGCTGTACACGACTACCAAATTTCATGAAGCTCTGATCAAAGATACTCCGATCAACGGAGTGGAAGTACAAAAGCTATCGTTGAACAAATATACATACCTACAAACGTGGGATTATTCAAGTAGACTCAGATAAACCGAGAACTTCACTCGCTTCGCTCCCTCGTTAAAAATATAAGATAAATATGTAAACTTAACGCAAAACAGTAACTTAACTGTCACGTAGTAACTTCTAGAAAGACATGTCGGATAAACAAAAGAAATAAAAGTAACACATATTCCTCGTAAGTTAAATAAGTTTGTTAACAATAAACATGTTAGAGACACTAAGAAATATATCACCAAAGTTTCTGTAGTGCGGTGCCAAGTGTGATAGTCAGGCTATTGGGGAGTTCTGTAACTTTTTTGTTTTCCGATATGCTAGTTTGTGAGACCGTTATTATGTGACCCAAAAAGTTTTAGATATAAGCATCAAAAATAGAAGACTAACACACCATCAGTCTAACAACATACAAACACTATCAGTCTTTATTAGTGTTGCCGAAAGTCTATAGGATGGTTTCAATCGAAAAAAATGATGCCAATGAAAAATGCCAATTAGATTACGGTTGAATAATGATTTTTACCTTTATTTACCGACTTCAATAAAAGGAGGAGATCTATGTTCGACTCTTTTTTTTATGTATGTTCACCAATTTTTCCGTCAATTGTAGACCGATTTTCAAAATTCTTTACGATGTCTTTTTTTATTCGAAAGAGTGCTCTTTTGAGGTGGTCCCATATTTTTTTATCAAAATGTAGTCTGGAGGTGAATTCGGTTTTTAGTTTAGAATAATTATTAAACACATTGATTGAGAAAGCAAAATAAACACCCAAGATCCAGGAGAATTTTAAAACTTCCATTATTCAACTTGCCCTGGCCGGGGATCGAACACGGAATCTATAAGCGGCGGATTAGCGTGATGACCGCTATGATGCCCTTAAGGTCTTCCTTCAACTTTTACTTTACGTAGAACCCTAAAACTCACGTCCAATGATTGAAATAAAGTTGGCCGAAACCCGAAACAATATCCGAATCGAGTTAATATGAGGATGATAGTAAATTCTCTGTCTTTTACCGTAACATCTTAACCTTGCACCCAAAACCACACCTTATCATCCCGCAATAAGATTGATAATGGCTTGTAAGGTTAAGTATACAATGATGCGATGTGTATTAAGGAATCCAAGTCGGCGGACATTGTTGATAAGGGTCACAGTTCCTAAGGCGACGGTGTCCTATCGAGCTTTACTCTCACTTAAGATAATGATTTAAGATAAAAGAGACAGCGATCAAAGCGCGCTTTTCACCTGAAAGCTCTGTAAGTTGAAACGATTACGCGCCCTAAAAAAATTTTACTATGACGGGGTTTTAGGTAGTCTGGTGCATTTACCATCTCTTTTTACATACATAAATACATATTACGCCAGTTTTCCACAGGTGTAGGCAGAGACTATGGACCTCCACTTGCTACGATCCTGAAAAACCTCTTTTGCTTCATCTACACTCATCAATCTCTTCATACACGCCCATTCAATTACGGGTACTTTTTACCTGTCCTTTTTTTATAACCAAGTCTTTTTTGTTCTATTACTCAAAACTTTTGTAACTTGAAAGATAAGAACTAGAATCTGTTGCATCGGTTTTAGTAATAATATAAGATATGGGCCGAACAGATTCAGAAATGATAGTGTTGTTCATTTCTTTTTTCTTCCTTTGACTTTTCTTTAGATGTGGTCAGCTCTGTATATTAACTCCTTACATTTTTTCTGTAGTTTTCTGCATTTTTGGTGTATTGAAGGCGACGAAAATAGTTCACAGTGACAGTGAAGTTCCACCCAACTATTACTAATAAACTTAAGTGTAAGTCAATTTTAAAAGAAAAAACTGGGTAAGGACCAGTACTGTTTCTTTCGGCGCAATCTTCCCAGCAGTGATCGTTCCGAAACGCGTAGTTTAGATTTTGCACCAAAATAATATATTTTTTTAAATTACCTTTAGTAACCAAAAAGAAGATAGATAAATTTAGAAGTATTAGAGATAAAGAGATAAATTTATTCTACATTAAATAAATTTTTTTGACTTTGACTTTGAAAGACTTTTTCGTGAAATTTAAATTTTTATGAACTTGAGATAGACTTGTCACATCTCCATGTTCAGAGATGTCACCGTCATCCGCTTGTCACTTACACAATGAAGTAAGCCCCGGTAACAAATTGAGTTTACAACATTGGATTAGGAGCTAAATTAGATCATATTTCCCGGCCAGTTTATGTTCCTATAACTTTTGTTTAACTACCAACGCTAGTGTCACCTGTTCACTTTGAATTGCTAAATAATACAGGCTATTATGGATGCGGATTTTAGCTGCTTTATCTTAGGTCAGGTTGATCTTTTGGGCACCATTGACTACTTTAGTTGCAAAACCGTCGCCTGACTGAGTCACCATTGACAAAGATAATAAAATTACTAACCCATTGACGACTAAAGTTGTCTAAACTATATTAGTTTTACTAGACTTGGCGTTGGAGGTAAAGTAACGTTAATGAGCGCTGGCGTGCAATGGATTACAGCTTAGACAAAGATAATATTATTATATTATATATTTACTAACTTACCTACGTAACGTGAATATAACCCTTCAAACGTAAGACGTGAGAACGTGAAGCTTTTCTTCGCACATAAGCCAAAAGTAGCCATTTTTTGCCAATGTGCGTAGAAAACAGTAGATCATAAATTAGTTTGAAGGGTTATTTAGGGTTTGATCAAGACAAAATTTTAAAATATATCTCCGTTTCCTTTCAATTGGAGTCAAAAAATTTCTGGCCGCTTAAGTCAGGTTTGTTAACTCATATTTCCTTCTATGCTGGTCTCAGAGAGAAACAAAAACTTAGAACAACTGTTTCTGTGACATAGGAAATTTCCATTTCGAAAAACATTATTTACTTTACAGTGGTTATTACAAAATATGACATGACAAAACATAATGACATGTTGGAACATAAAACAATGCTGAAACAAAGCGTTTCTGTTGTCCGTATGAAAATGATTGACATTCATAAATTTGTAGTAAGCCTGGCAAATTCAAAATAATATAAATGAAACAATTTCGCAAATGCAAAATTTCCTTGGGCCATTTATTGGAAAAAATGCGTTAAAATAAATCGTATTGATTAAATATTTGTTAAATTATGTATTTCTTTATTTACTTGACTGTACTAAGGGACAATAACGTCATCAGTTGGAGCACGGGACCTTAGAAGTCCCCGTGCTGTACCCAGGTGGAGAACTTTGGTGAAGCACGGGTCCGAACTCAAAACAATTAACAGAAGCAATAAAATAGTCGCTGATAATTAATAATTTTCAGGAGGAACAATAAAGACTGTTTATTTTGTAACATAGCTAGTTTTAAAAACTAAGTAAGTATACAGAAAATTAGAGACGGTATCCTCTACAGCTACACGTTAAAACTTATACCGTCTTATTATAAAACGCAGACTAACTTTGTTACTAGGTTTAAACCATTATCCTACCAAATCAAGTTCATCATATGAAAATGTCAACTTGATTTGGTCGGATAATGGTTTAAACCTAGAAACAAAGTTAGTCGGCGTTTTATAGTAAGACGGATAATGTATAAAAAAATCTATGATACTCTTATTTCTGAAAATTTTGTGACAAATTCTTCTTCCCACGAGTCTTTTGTTAGCGTCTTTTATATTACCCGACAAAAAAGGGGGGTTTTATAAGTTTGACGCTATTGTCTGTTTGTTTGTCTATCTGTGGCATCGCAGCGCTCGAACAGATAGGAACCGTGGTCATGGGGCGCAATAATATCAGTCTTATATAGACGTAGACTTGCGTTAGAGTCTTGCGACATCAAGAAAAGGAAAAAAAAAAGTGAATTATCAAGTCATACAAATATCCAAAGATAAATAATTGCCGTTTGGTTTCCGCAGAGTAGAATAGGGCCACTCCAAGTCCTCCCGTGGATGTCGTAGAAGGCGACTTAAGAAATACGCTAAACAAAGCTTATAAACATCAATGAGACCTCTCCAACCCGTCTGGCCAGCGAGAAGAGTCTAGGCCAATTTAAGTCCTCTGGCCAAGTATGGCTCTGGTAGAACAGAGAGGGTCGTGCTCCTGCAATGCAGACAAAAATAGCGGATGATGATGATGAAGGATAAATAAATGATTTTGGTCTTTAACTTTTGGATAGGTAATCCTAGAATAATCTGGAAACTACATGACACTCCTCTATACATTCCGCATTTTGGGACGCGACGTACAATTTGCAAAAAAGCAATTGCATCTATACATCACTGGCTTATCGCTAGATCTGCTCGTCGGTTGTCGCTGTTACGCTGTTTGCTATTTTCGGATACTTCGACATTTCAATCTACATTTTTAACTGGTTGTTACAAAGCCGTGACATCGTGGTAAACAGTGTATCTATCTAGTTTTGTTTGTTGTACAGTGGGCTACATAGAAATGTATAGTAAGTATGTACCTACTATACATTCGGTACTACTAAATTGAACTTTGGTGGTATACTTTTCTATGTGGCCCACTGTACTGGCTTAGGTATGGCGATAACTTCTGTGGCCTAGTGATCATCATGTCAGGCTGTCACACTGGAGGTCCCGGGTTCGATCCCCGGTCAGGTCAAGATGCAACATAATCTTTTTCAGATTGACCTGGGTCTTGGAGCAAACAACGAACTATATTACTTTAAAAGCATTACCTTAAATAATTTTACAAAACTAAAACTGATTTCACCAATCAAACTACAATCCATTTTGATAAAAATTCGATGGGTTTTTTTTTTAAATTGGTCTAGCTTCGAGTAATCAGCGGACATACATAACAAAATACGTACTCCTTGGAACTTCTAACCTCCTCCTTTTTAAGTATTTCTTTTTCAACATATACTTTTCTATTCTAAATCTTTGTGTACCAAACAGAGACAGTTGAGACCGCATCATGCAAGGGCAGAGGTGGGACTGCAAGCGTCATGCCACAGCCATTTTTTATAAATTTCAATGGGATTACTTTGCCAATGTTTCAGTTACTCTTCCATAGTAAAAACAAAATATTTCAATGGTGACTTTTTCTTGCATTTTAGCCTTAAAGCAATCGAATTTTTATCTGGTTTTCACCTGACAGGGAGTGTTACTTTTCTCATAATTAACATAAACTTTTCTTGCACTCTGAGCCTCTTATAAAGCTACCAAATTTTATTCTTTTTTTAATCACTGTGTTTCTAATATTTGTAAGTTTTTTTCATACACACAAAAATAATACAACCGACGCGTTTCTGCTTCGCAAAAATAAAGGCAATAGTCAAGCGTTATTACTCACCATAGTAGTTCGCGGACTTATAGAATATTCGGAGGCATAAAACGGAACGACTCAGGCGGAATATCCTCCTTTCCGTTCACCCTTCTGTGAAGGAAATTGCCGCCATATATCGAGACTTATCTCTAGATCTATTTACATCTTAGGAATGTCGCAATGGTTTGGTTCCTTCCGCCTTGGATGCCAAAAAGTATTTCGTGTGAATGAATGTGTACAGTGCGATGGGGTAAGTAAAGATATTTTTATATATTTAATTATTATGTAAAGTAATATACTGGAACTGTTTTAAGAATGTATTCAGGCTTATTTAAAGAATGTACTGTAAAAATGAGTTTCTTTCGGCGTTTCATCGCGCAGGTAAGGGTAGGTTTTAAAAAAAAAAGATGTTTAAAATACACTTATTGACGTGTAAAAGTTCCTGTAATAGTTGTTGAATAAACATTTGAATTTTGAATTTGAATTTTGAATCTTGAATTCTGAATTTTGAATTGTGACGACCGGTAGCCTGCCTGACGTCAATCCTTTTTAAGAAGACATTTATTAAGTAGATATTACTTTGAATTCCTTTGCTGAGTAAGAGTGTGTGAGTACTACTTATTCTGTGACCATAGCTAAGAATTACCTAACAGCACGAAGACTTACTTCCATGTAAAATAAAGGTCCATCCGTTCGAAAGCTACGATGCCAAAGATAGAAGACAGATAGACATTGGCGTCTTTTAACACTTTTTGAAGTGTTAAAAGAAAGTGAAAACTTCTTTAGCGGCGTTGTGCACTTTTTTTGGAATGGGTAAAAAATGTTAAACTCGCGTCAGGACACGTGACCTGATCGAAAATTCTTAAGACGGCGCAGGGCGCTTGCGCAAATGTTCGTGTGTGTTTATGTTACAGCGTGCTACGCGCATCCATGGATGGTGACAGCTGATGGCTCAACCGTCTGTGTAGTGGCCATACTGCTGTGTATTTGAAAATGAATTTGGTCATGCTTGTGACATTTGTGACAGACTGTGGTTCAGAAAAGATTTGAAATATTTTATACTGATAATTAAAGCAATTCGTGCAAAATTATTCCCTAACCATTCCAAAATATCAAAAATGCACAACGTTAATATTCAAGTTTTCACTTCTGCCGGCGCTCCCAGAGTGCAACCCGTCGTTTTTTTTCTAAAAAGTGCAGACAACCGCCTAGAATAAATTGCTTAGCGATAAAGCCGCCTTTTGCGCATTTTCTAGTTCTTAACTATGGAACAGACTTCCTGTGGAAATTAAAGAGTCTCGTACCTTGAATTCCTTAAAGAATAGGATACAATTATTTATGAAGGTTCCTGATTTGGATTGAGTTAAATATAAACTGTATATGTTTATTTATATTATATCTTATCGTATTTAGATTTGTTAGTGTAAGTATATATATAGATAATGTGTATGTTTATTAATTTAGTGTCTTAGTTTGTAAGTATTGTACAGCGTTCCACCCCACCTTTGACCAGTATCTCCTCTGGTTGTAGGGTTGACTGGAAGAGATCCCTGACAGGAATAAGTCCGCCTTTGTACTGTTGTGTTTCATCTATGTTTAAATTGTGTCGATTTATGTACAATAAAGAATTTACAATACAATACAATTAAGATAATTTTGTCCTGTATTCATTTATTTTATGTACTTAAGGGTATTGTATTGTGACTTGTAACACCCCTCTTTTTGCGCCGAGGATGAGAAATGGCTCCTGAATTTTTATTACCAACGCGAATTCCATGCGTCTCGTACTAGTCGTTTATTTCCGCGACAAATACCTAAGATTGGAGCAGATATTTGCATAGTTGAGCTGCTACATCGGCATATAAGATCTAGCGGATCCAGAGTGTTTGTACTTGTGATTGCAGAACTAATGATGTCAGCTTTTTAACCAGCACAGAATTATTATGAGTGTTACACAACGTGGTAGGAACATATACGTAATAAATCGAACCACGGGCTATATTAGATCACTATAGAATAATCAAATTAAAATAACAGACAAAAGCTAAAAAAATATTAGGCTATACAGTATACAGCCGGTTTTCGAGCCAAAGGCCACTTCATAAGGATCGTTATCAAGACCTAATTTGCTAGTCAAAATAAAAATTCAGTATCAAAAAATGTTAACTAAAACTCGAAAGTAAAATCGTGAGGTAAATTAGTAGTGCCGTCGCTAGGCGCCGCCGGCTGGACGGCCGGGGTCATCGCCAGCACGCGGCAGTTAGGATGGGCATAACTACGTGGTCTCGATCGAAAATCATTTTCGCAAATTTTTTATTATAAGTCATACACATATTTGGATAACGTATATAGATAGAAGAATTTATTAACTATACATCATTTCTTTTTCTAAAACCAATGAAAAATCAGCGTGTATATGTGCAGTCGCCCGGAAAGTTAGTATGGGAATGTCGTTTTTTTTTGTTTTTTGTCTGCTATTTTATTATCATTATACTATAGTGATTTAGTAGCCCGTGGTTCGATTTATTACGGGTAAAAAGAAACCCATGGACAATTTTTATTTTGTTAATTAGAAAAAATGTAGAATTTGACTTGTCGTTTAGCGAACTGACACTGCGTATGGGGCGAAAAAAAGCATAAGGATTTTCCGTTACTTTTATTCCGTCACGAACTTTTTGGGTTTTTTTCGTAACTTCGTTCCAACCAGCTGTTTCACGACACAGTCTTTTCGTTCGTTCAATGTAAACCTGTAAATGTAGATCTTCGAGGAAATGAAGCTAAACGCGCAGACGGTAAAACAATACCAATATTCAATAAAGTTTAACGATAGCCGATTTTGTGATCGAAATGATAATGGGCAATGAAAACTGCTAATTGCATAACCCCAAATTTGCAAGCTTAGACGCGAATGGAGTTACAAATTGAAGACTTAAAAATGTGCGATGAAAAAAATATCCACTTCTATAAAATAAACGTAATTTTTTATAGATACGGAACCCTTCGTGCGTGAGTCTGACTCGCACTTCTTCCATACGAGTAAATGCATTTTTTTTAAATTCAATTTTGCGATTATCGTATCACAGATTCAGTTCAAAGGTTTTACAGTTAGTAATAATGTTATTACAAACTATATTTTGTTCTATAACTGCTTGTTCAGCATAGAAATAGGTCGGATGTGCCAATTTCGTGTTAAAATTTATAACGACCAAAACTTTAACACGTAGTTCGCAACAATAAATAAATTGGATAAACTGAAAAGTGGAACTAACTACAAAAATCGGTTTTACACAAAATGTTCATTAGCAATAATAATGTTTTACTAAAATTTGCAACTATGTGAAGTTTATTTTAATTTAGTTTTAACACAAACGAATGTGGTACGCTTATTCTCATTTCAGCCGCATAACGTGCACTGCTGGACATAGGCCTCTCCCAAACATATCCAAAATGACCGATCTAGAGCGGCTTGCATCTAGCGCTTTCCAGCGACCTTGGTTAGGTCGTCAGACCACCTTGTGGGTGGGTGTCCTACGCTTTCCGCTTGTACGAGAACTTTTTGCCCCATCGGCCATCGGTTCGTCGCGCCATGTGTCCCGCCCATTGCCATGTCAACGAGCTAATCCGCTGGGCTATGTCAGTGACTTTATAGTTCTCCTACGAATTTCCTCATACAACAAACGTGATTTTTATAGATAATTGTACGGAACCTTCCCTCCGCGAATTCGACTCACACTTGGCCGGTTTTTTTCATTATTCTGAGGTCAGCAAAGGACGTGATTAAAACAAACACGAGTACAACATCTCTGCAAGCCCACGCAAGCCTTGCAGATCTCCTCCGAGATAAATTAGGTACGTTTAGGACGGTTAACCGCCAAGCTAATGAGATGGCTGATTAAATTTCAAAATTTCAACCCCTAATTATTTTGTGGGGTTAAAACATTGTTTCCGACGCAGCTATCGTATCTGGTGGGCGGAATGGTTTTGGATGAAATGGAACGGTTTGATCATGGTACAATAAAACAAGGTATTCTCTTTCCGTGACAGCTGATGACGTAGGTGAAACTTGACTACGTCATCAGTTTGATATGTTGCCACTGTGTGAAATTGAATTACCTGAGCGTAATGCATTTTTGAACTTTATATACCAATTTCGAATTAATAATTCATTATATCAATTTATAAAATATTGAATTGATAAATCACGCGAGAATCGCGAGATACTAAATAGCTAAGTTACTTAATATTTTTTTAAATATTCATGAACTAATTGAGAAAATCCTTAAATTTACCGAAAAGAACAATCAGTGGCAACACTTTGTGACGTAGTCAAGTTCCATCTCGGGAAGAGAATACCTGTTTTATTATACCATGGGTTTGATATTGATATTGTTTTTTTTTAAATTCAAGTAATGAATACAGTTCGATGATTAAATCTTACGTGAGACACAGACATTATTAAAATGAGTTAACGGGTTACTCTCGTATAGATTCAGCTATGTTAAAACATGTCGGCAGGAGCTGACTATTTACTCACTAATTCGATAGAAAATTAAGTTTAAATTTAATTCAAACTAAATATTAGAGCCGTGTGGTTTCCGGCTGAGTAGAATAGGGCCACTCCAAGTCCTTCTGTGGATGTCGTAGAAGGCGACTCAGAAAATACAAGCTAAGCTAAGCATAAACATTTATGAGACCTCTTCAACCCGTCTGGCCAGCGAGGAGTATGTAGTCCTAAGACCTCTGGCTGCTCTGGCCAAGTATGGCTCTGGTAGTACAGAGAGGGTCGTACACCTGCAGTGGAGACTAAAAAACCTGATGATAATGATGACTTTAGAGAACGTGAACGAAATCTGTCTCACCATTGACATACATACATACATACTATCACGTCTTTATCCCTAATGGGGCAGACAGAGCATTTTGGGTCTTGCGGCTCTATGCAGAGCCCAGGGCCGTACGTTGACATACATACGTAATAATCACACTAATATTATTAAAGGCGAAAGTTTGTGAGTGTGTATGTTTTTTACTTCTTCACGCGCAAATGGCTGGACCACTTCTGATAAAATTTGGTATGCAGGAAGCTGACACCCTGGATTAACATATAGGTCACTTTAACTGCGGGTAACAACGCGGGGCGCAGATAGTCATACATAATAATATAGATACATATTCACGTCTTTATCACTGACGGGGTAAACTTAGCTAAGAGTCTTAAAACTTAAAGGTCACGCTTAGCTAGATAAAGAAATCAAAATAGTGATAGGTATAGCAAAAATACTTTTTTTTATTCGAAAGTTAATACATATTTTAGATGTGATTAGTCCATCCACAGGAATAGATGTATTGGTCCAAGTCTGGCTATTCTAAGCTGGAAGCCAGATAGCCTTTTATATCAATATCTGAATACGAATAATTCCGGACATGGGAAATTCTGATATCTACTATTTCCACATGGCTGGAGACAAAAGGGTTCGGACTGTAGCCAAATCCAAGGTCAAAGGTATTACGTCATGGCGTTACGTACTTACTATTAAAATTAAATATTTTTGGAGGAATCCAGATGACGTAAAAGTCGATGGGTTAATTAGTAATCTTCTTCTATCGTGTGTGTTATTGACTAACACTCGTGTCAGAGTTTTTAAACCGCCTTAAAGGCCTCTGACATGGTTTTGTGTAACGACCAATGTCAAAGGCAGTGACCGGGACCGACGGCTTAACGTGCCCTCCGAAGCACGGATCATCTTACTTATCAGACAATCAGGTGATCAGCCTGAAATGTCCTAACCAAACTAGGACAACAACACAAAGTCGTTGCCCCCAAAAATAATAGTAAAATATATAAATAGTAAAATTAGTAATACCTTGAGATGATACAACGAGGTCATGCCTATTGTCTTATTACCTAAAACTTACTAGAACATAGATTAAAGTGGGACAGGGCCAGTTTGCCGCACGATGGACCCACACAACTTCATGGATTCCTACAGATGGAAAGAAGTCCAATGGAGGAACAAGAAACCAAGGATGAGACGGACAAACGAGAGTAGGCTTTTGACAAAGAATAAAGAAAAACAACCGGAAATATTGGATCAAAAATATTCATCATGGTTAACAAAAATATGAGGCAATAGCACAGCTATAGAACCTATAAAATGGCTTATAATTTTTCAAAACTTTACGGCTACTTATTCACTGCCTTAGGGTCCACTATCGAAAACACAGGTATAAGATAAAAGTATCTGTATTAAAAACTCAATAGTATAAACAAACTAGCAAACATAAACCTTTTCTTACCAAAATAACCATATCTAGTTTCAATTCGGTACAACGCCATCTAGTGATAAATTATGAAACTGATTCGACACGACTTCACCCCCAAACTATACAACTGATTTTGTTAAAATTTGTATCGGACCACCTGACAAGTATTAAAACTTTTTCTTATTATTTGGAAATAGTTATATGTACTGTTTGTTTGTTTTTAGTGTGCAAGTGGCCAAAACTTTTGGAAGATTTTTCAAGCTGCCAAAAGGCATCTGACATAGCTTGACGACTGTCATAATAACAATAAAAGCCGCGACAACGCCTTATACGAGCCTTCCGATGCTCGGAGGAGCTTGAGAAATTTTTATACCACTTGTGGTCACTTATCCAGATCCAAGTGCGGACAACGCCTGGTGCGCTTTACATGAGAAAGCACTAGAAATGTGCCAGACTATTGAGCTCCTCGTCTATCCTATTTATATAATAATAATATTTTGTTTTTACCATTGAAATGCTAATTTATTGAAATAATTCCTTACGTCAACCTCAAAAAACACCATAATTAAATGCCTTACAATACTGATGGTAAACACCATTAGGACAATACTGAAAGTGGACACCATAATGAACTTTTGATTACCCCGTCACAATATAGCAATTTTACCTTTGTGTTAAAAGTACAAGCCAAAAACAAAAGGACAAAGGCTTTTCAGTCAAAGCTGTGAGTCACACTTATTTATTATACAGCGTTCTTTCAGTCTGGATTGTCTGTATGAAAGGGCGGATCCAGCGCTCGGGTCAAGGGAATTAAAAAAGTTTATCATCACGATTTCTTTTTCCATAGCTTAGGTTGGATGTGTGGGGTGACGAAGATGGATAAGATCAGGAATGAATATATAAGAGGGAGTTTGAAGGTAGCACCGATTGTAGAAAAGTTAAAAAGCCACCGTTTAACATGGTACGGCCATGTCAAGAGGCGAGATGCCGAACATCTGGCAAATAAAATGGTTAGCTTAAAGGTAGATGGCCACAAAGATAGAGGACGACCTAAAAAGACGTGAGGGGAATGTGCAAGGCGGGACATGGAGGAGAGGGGTTAGTACAAATATGGTTAATGATAGAAAACTGTGGAGAGAGTTGACATACAGAGCCGACCCCAAATAGGCATAAGGCGCGGAAGATGATGATGAGGCGTTGTCTCCACGGGCAAGTTCATCGTAGCAATATTTTCGCTTTGTCATGTTATTTAAAAGCTCATGGTCACCATCATCATCATCCCAGCCCTTCTTTCGCCCTCTGCTGAGCATAGGCCTCTCTTCGTCGACGCCACCCATCTCGGTTCTGTCCTGTAATTGCTCTCATCCAGTTGTGTCCCGCGACTTTGATTATGTCGTCAACCCATAGCATAGACGGACGCCTGACCCTTCTCTCACCCGTTTTGGGCCACCATTCGGTCAATGCATTGCTCCACCTGCCATCACCCCATCGGGCCAGGTGTCCTGCTCAGTTTTACTTTAAGTTCATAACCGTTGTACCACCATCACGAACTCGTAAAAACTTATTCAATTTTAAACAATTATCATAAAATAAGACTCAAAACAATCGATTCGAAGCGCATTCCAGGATGGAATGGCAATATACGGCCGCCCGTTCGGGGTGCGGTTGACATCAACAGCCTGCCTCGTACCACGCAAACGGCGAAAGCGGGAGATAAGCGACGGCCACCGTACAGTTTACGATACATATACAGTCACTGGTTTTATGATATTTATCAACTCTCGACGAACAGAGTTTAGACACTTTGAACGATTCTCCACACGGCGATAACACTATATGATAAGTGACTTAGTCAAATCGTCAACATTACAAAGTATATCAAGTTCTAAGAAGAATAATACATTGCCATGCCATGATTTACATTGCCATGTTGTGTAAGTGAGAAGCGAAAAGCCCTTCCTCTCACGATCTTTGGATCCGCCCATGCCTCTATGAGCGAACTTGACAAAAACACGTCGTTTATTTAGGATGGTGAAAAATATAAGAGCTGCCCGTTTCACAAACGTTGACAACTGGTCTTTGCAAATGCGTAAGAGATTTTTGAGAAAGACTTCGAAATAATTGTATGTTCTTTAGATAGATGTAGAAATAATTGTCTTTCTGCAGATATGGGTTTACAAAATGGTATTATTTTGATATAACTATAAATAGGTATATGAAACGATTAAAAAATAAATTCAATTTCATTTGTATATATACTAACTTTTTTAAATTTTAAGTAACTAGATGTATGCCATGTGGTTTCCGGCAGAGAAGAATAGGACCACTACAAGTCTTCCCGTGGATGTCGTAGAAGGCTACTTAGCAAGCAAATACAAGCTAAAAAACATACAAACGTCAATAGGACCTCTCCAACACGTTTGGACAGCTTGGAGAGTGGAGCCCAACAAATCCTCTGGCTGCTCTGGCCAAGTATGAGCTTAGTAGTATAGAGAGCGTTGTACTCCTGCAGTGGAGACTAAATTTACCTGATGATAATGAAATTTTATGTAATTTGCGTTGTTGAAAACATACATACATACATTTTTTCACGCCTGTTTCCCATGGGGGCAGGCAGAGGCTATGGATTGTTGGAAACTTACTCCTAATTACTGAAACTGTATATTGTACATTGTTAACATAAGAACCTGAATATACGGATTATTAATTTATTTATAGCTCTAGAAAATGTATGTAACTGAAAATAAAGAATATTTATTTATAACTTCTCTTTTGGACTTTAGACAAGGGTGCGTCACTGTGACAGGTGCTTTGTACCTCGATGTCCGCTTATTGATCCTTGACTTTTGATTGGCACTTTCATTTCAAATAAAAGAACAATAATGTGCGAAGAGCTTTTGATTTTATTTCAATTGGTGTCTACAATATTTTATCTATTAGGTACTTTAAAAGATTTTTTTTGAGTAATTGTAATGGACGCCTGTTCATGCCAACATGTTAAGTTCAAGAATTTTTCTGGACCTAAACTGTCTCTATTTTATTGAATAATTAAAAGTAATAGAAAAAGAAATGATAAACAAAAAGAAAGAAAATCATCCTAAAACTACACTATATCTAAAACTTAAAACTATACTTAAAATTAAAACAACTTATAAATAAAAATAAAAAAAAAATCATCAAAAGCGCCGCACCAAGGCAACGTGCCCAAAAAGCTGGTATATATAGTATCTGGTATATTTAGTATGTCTGGTATATATGTACTAGTTATGGTAAGATTTGGATCCCAGGTCTATTTCTATGTCAAACTTCTTCTTCTTCTTCCTTGCCTTTTCCCTATTTGGGGTCGGCTCTGTATGTCAACTCCCTGCATAACCTTCTATCCTTTGCCATCTCTGTACTGACCCCCCGTTCCCCCATGTCCAATCTTCAGCTTACTCAGTTCCTTTTTCTTTTATTTCTACGTCAAACATTTATGCTTAATGTTGCTTAACGTTGATACGGCTTTTTAGTAACCACTCGAAAAGTGCCGAGATTTTGAAAATCTCGAGACTTCAAAATCTCTAGCAGTCTTATTATAAAACAAAGACTAACGAAAGTCCGAGGTTAAAACTCGATCTAAACCAAGTAACAAGGAAAATCTTATTACAAAACGAGGTTTATATCTTAGACCGAAAAAGATCCTCGATCTAAAGTTAAACCTGCTATCACCCTAGTCTAAGCTTGGTACTAAGCAACGACTAACCTCAAAATCATGACATATATCAAAACAAAACATAAAAATTGTAGTAAAATCTATAATTTTACCTGATAGCTATTGATAAATGCTTATTATATCCAGGAAATGTGTTGAAACTGCCATGAATATGATATAAAAGTATTTTTATTCTTTTACAACTTTCCATGACAAAATTATTTTATCACTATTGTTCGTTTATTTACATTCACAACATTAAAAACACGATTTATATTTCTTACACTATACAACACTCATATAAAAACAATATTTATTATATTATTTTTAATTGTAATTATTGTTAAATAGTTTAGTTTATTGTATTGTAATAAAGTATATTTATTAGGATTTTCTACAATTTACAAACGTAAACAAATATATATAGGTACATTCCATGACAGGCGATTATGACGTCTTACCACAGACTAAATATAGAATTACGTTGTTAAAGTTGTCAACATATCTGCGTTCCGTTTCTTGATACTATTATACTTTATTTATTGTTAAATAAATGTTATTTAGCAATCAGAGCAATAAATAAGAGATTTTTGGTAAAATTAAATACATTGCATAATTTGAAATCAATTATATTTAAACTTATTTCCCTTTAAATTAAAATATTTTCGAAGAAATAATATTATTATGAAAAACGGAATGATTTTTCTACTTCCGGTCAGACTAAGTTGGATCTATCCTAATCCGTCTTTTTTGGTCGTTTTGTAATAAAGCAAAGTCTAAAGTAGATTTAACGTTTGTTACCCTACTAAAGCCCGACTAAGATAATACGGGACTTAACTACGATTAAGGCCTTTTTTTGTAATAAGACTGTAGGGCATCAAAATAGTGAGTTGCTAGCCGAACCACTTATATGTTAAATGTCGTGAGTTAATCTATAAAAAAATAAGATTATAAACTTTTATTGTAAAATGTTCAATTGGTTTTACGCTTGCTTCAAATTCCTCAGAAAGCGGGTGGCAATTCCTGGCAACACTGTCGTTGTTCAGTCAACTTTATGAGCTTGACCCTATTACGTAAGGTATGCTGGACGCTTTGCCAAATTGGTATGGGTTTTATGATTAATTGCTCGTAAGTTGCGTGCCAATATTTGATAGAAGCACAATATTGGACAAAATTACCAGGGCTGACTTGAGACAGAGGTGGATTGTAAGACTTTTTGTACAACTGCATTCTCATACGACATTTACACTTGCGTGTTCGCTATTCGCCTCGTCATTCGACGAAAAATTCGTATAGGAGTGCATTCGCAAACTGCTGTTTATACCGCATTTACACATTTGTGTTCGCCATTCGCCTCGTCATTCGTTTACTTCTTCTTCTTATCGTGTGTGTTTGTTTCTAATACTAGTGTCAGAGTTTTTAAACCGCCTTAAAGGCCTCTGACATGGTTTTAGGTAACGACCAATGTCCAAGACAGTGACCGGGACCGACGGCTTAACGTGCCGTCCGAAGCACGGATCGTCTTACTTATCAGACAATCAGGTGATCAGCCTGCAATGTCCTAACCAAACTAAGACAACAACACAAAGTCGTTGCCCTCGCCGGGAATCGAATCCGCGACCTCCTGGTATGAGCCGAACGCTCTAACCACTAAACCACGGAGGCAGTTACTTTCATTTACTGCACTGTTTACATATGCGTGTTCGTTATTCGCCTCGTCATTGGCTTCGCGATTCGCTCAAAGATGGTTGAGGTCAAAGATAGTTAAATCTTTTAAAACTCCAAGTTTTAGTTTTCTATTTCTTCTGGATTTCATGTGGTGGCATCCTGGGTGGCCATTTATACGCGTATTATATTGGAGAAGAAAAAGCAGGAAGCATACCCCGGGCTCCGAACCAACTCTGAGGTGCAACCAGAAAGCGCTAAGAATAAGAAGAAACAAACATTATCACACCATTCACAAAGATAAAATTTGACAATCTCTGTGACTTAGTGGTCATAATGCCAGGCTGTTGCACTGGAGGTCCAGGGTTCCATCTCCGGTCAGGTCAAGATGGAAAATTATCTTTTGAGAATGACCTGAGTCTTTAACATTTTAATATCTATGGGTATATATGTACAGTCAGCCAAAGAGATACCTGACCAGGCTCTCTACTTATATCTTGATTTTTTTCTTAAACTGGAAGTTATATTAACATGTAAATTTATATTAAAAAGTATATCATTAAAATCTTTCTGAATATAAATTTTCATGTTATTATTGTTTTCAGTCTAAGTGAAAATTCTAAATGAAGGTAGAGGGCCTGGCCAGGTATCTTTTCAGCTAACTATACCTTTTTGTTTTAAAATATACAAGTTTCGAACTTACTGTAAGGCTAGATCTCAATCTGTATGATTTGTCCTTAACTGTGGTCCATATATATATGAATTTTGCTAATAAAACGAAGAACATAGTCAATACCTTCTACGTACTTGATTTATGGCTAAGTTCCAAAGCAAAATATATCTTCTAGAATATTCTAGGATGAAATATATTCAATACAACGCGGTCAAAGCCTCGGAGTAAATAATAGGATAGATTTAAATGCAAATAAGAAGCTCAAAGCAAAACTAGGGCTTTCTCTATCTCGGTACTTAAATGTGAGAGAATTATTTATTTCAGTTTTCAGTGTAATCGTATTATCTGATAGAAACATTTGTCTAGGTATTACTTGCTTTGCAAATTGTCTAGCAAACTTGCAAAATGTTTATATATAGATGAATGGAAAGCGTTAAATATTTTTTATAACCTAAAGTTTCATAATAACATTGTTACAGGTACTAGGGCTTTCGTAAAAAAAAAATTTTTGAAAAATTTTCAGTATAGATTGGTCAAAAATTTAATCTTCTTCTTCTTATCGTGTGTGTTAGTGACTAACACTAGTGTCAGAGTTTTTAAACCGCCTTGAAGGCCTCTGACATGGTTTTTGGTAACGACCGACTGGTGATTGACCAATGTCAAAGGCAGTACCCGGGACCGACGGCTTAACGTGCCCTCCGAAGCACGGATCATTTTACTTAACGGACAATCAGGTGATCAGCCTACAATGTCCTTACCAAACTAGGACAACAACACAAAGTCGTTGCTCCCGCTGGGAATCGAACCCGCGACCTCCGGGTAAGCGCCGAACGCTCTAACCACTACACCACGGAGGCAGTTAAAATTAAATTATATTTTCTTTTAAGATTTCATACTGGTTAAGTTCATTAAGGTATTTCTAGTGAAAATATAAGCAACTTCTTTATGACAAGTTTACTTGCCAGGCATAAAAAGACCCTGACTTTTAAGGGTTCATCCCCATAACTTTTGAACCGCTGTACAGATTTCCATCAAACATAGCTAAGAACCACGGCAAAGAAACTTGTTTTTACATTAAAAAGTCATTGAAATCGGTTCATTGGTTCGAAGAATGTTTCATTCGCAAGAGAAGAGGGGTTACATGACACAGGTACTTTGTGGCCTTTGTCTGCTACTCTGTCGGCTTAGAGCTGCAAGACCTAAATGCTGACTTTGCGTGAGCCGTATATCACATATTTTAATAAACATAGAAATGTTTTTTTTATTTATTCCTTTACATAAATCAACAAACATCTGAGACCAAGAAAGATGGATCCTTTTTATAAACGGTTGTGTTTTGCGAACGATTTTTTGCATAGAAAAACCATTCGTTTAGCTGACTCCTCGTTTCAAAAATGGCACGTCATGACTCAACATGCTCTATCTGTCCCATTAGGGGTGAAGACGTGAGGTATGAGACTGTGAAGCCAAAATACGTAAAAAAGCTTATTACTTATTTACAATAATAAATCTTTTTATTTAGGTATTCTTTTACATAAATCTACAAACATCTGGCTGGCGACCAAGAAAGATAGCTCCTTTTTGTATATTTCAATTCCTGTCATCGACCACCTCCGTAATACTTCGGATGCTCATAAATCTAGTAAATGGACATTGAAATGAAGAGGGTTGTCCCTCGAAGGTCCGCGCTGACTTTATTGCTTGCTCTATAAATATAGACCGTGTTTTATATTGTTATCAGTAGTTGGTTGATGAAATATCGTTATTGCATGTTGCTGTGTGTTTTTCTTGTACATTTTAACCAATTGACATGTAATTTACGAGTAGTATGATTATATAAATATTTAAAGCTTTTTTGGTTTGCCTTTGGGTTTTGCGGATATTGGTGCAATTTTTCAAACGCGCAGTCACTAAATGAATGGTTTTTTTATGTGTGGAAAAACCGTTCGTTTAGCTGACTAAGCGTTTAAAAAATGGCACTTTATGAGCTCTGGCTGCTTAGAGCAGTAAAATTAAAAAAAATCTGTTTGTCTCATTAGGAATAAAGACGTGGGGTATGTGGCGGTGAAGCCAAAATACGTAAAAAAGTTTATTACTTATTTACAATAATAAATCTTTTTATTTAGGTATTCTTTTACATAAATCTACAAACATCTGGCTGGCGACCAAGAAAGATGGCTCCTTTTTGTATATTTCAATTCCTGTCATCGACCACCTCCGTAATACTTCGGATGCTCATAAATCTAGTAAATGGACATTGAAATGAAGAGGGTTGTCCCTTGAAGGTCCGCGCTGACTTTATTGCTTGCTCTATAAATATAGCCCGTGTTTTATATTGTTATCAGTAGTTGGTTGATGAAATATTGTTATGGCATGTTCCTGTGTGTTTTTCTTGTACATTTTAATCAATTGACATGTAATTTACGAGTAGTATGATTACATAAATATTTAAAGCTTCTTTGGTTTGCCTTTGGGTTTTGCGGATATTGGTGCAATTTTTCAAACGCGCAGTCACTAAATGAATGGTTTTTTTATGTGTGGAAAAACCGTTCGTTTAGCTGACTAAGCGTTTAAAAAATGGCACTTTATGAGCTCTGGCTGCTTAGAGCAGTAAAATTTAAAAAAATCTGTTTGTCTCATTAGGAATAAAGACGTGGTGTATGTGGCGGTGAAGCCAAAATACGTAAAAAAGCTTATTACTTATTTACAATAATAAATCTTTTTATTTAGGTATTCTTTTACATAAATCTACAAACATCTGGCTGGCGACCAAGAAAGATAGCTCCTTTTTGTATATTTCAATTCCTGTCATCGACCACCTCCGTAATACTTCGGATGCTCATAAATCTAGTAAATGGACATTGAAATGAAGAGGGTTGTCCCTCGAAGGTCCGCGCTGACTTTATTGCTTGCTCTATAAATATAGCCCGTGTTTTATATTGTTATCAGTAGTTGGTTGATGAAATATTGTTATTGCTTGTTGCTGTGTGGTTTTAATGTACATTCTAACCAATTGACGTGTAATTTATTATGAAGAAATAAACAGTTTAAGCATTATTGAGCCTTAGGTCATAGTTTTCTATGCTGGTCTAGGAGAAAAGAAAAAAACTTAGAATGTACCAGATACTTATCTATTAGAACAGATCGTAAATATCGATTTAGGTTGCTAACAACAAATTTACTATGATAACTTTTCCACCTTTTTTTTCCCGTTACGCTAAAAGTAGGCTTTGGGTCTTACGGCCTTTGATGCCATTTTTCAAACGCGGAGTCACTAAATGAACGGTTTTTTGTATGGAAAAACCATTCGTTAAGCTGACTGTTTCAAAAACAGCACTTTATGAGCTCCGTTTGCTGCTTACAGCCGTAAGACTCAACATGCTCTGTCAGTCTTATTATGGGTAAAGACGTGAGGTATGAGACGGTGAAGCCTAAAATACTTAAAAAAAAGCTTATTACTTATTTACAATAATAAACCTTTTTGCTTAGGTATTTCTTTATATAAATCAACAAACATCTGGCTGGCGACCAAGAAAGATGACTCCTTTTTGTATATTTCAATTCCTGTCATCGACCACCTCCGTAATACTTCGGATGCTCATAAATCTAGTAAATGGACATTGAAATGAAGAGGGTTGTCCCTCGAAGGTCCGCGCTGACTTTATTGCTTGCTCTATAAATATAGACCGTGTTTTATATTGTTATCAGTAGTTGGTTGATGAAACATTTTTATTGCATATTTTTGTGTGTTTTCCTTGTATATTCTAACCAATTGACGTGTGCTTTAGGCCATAGTTTGCTGTTCTGGTCTTTTCGCATAGATTGTAAAAGCCGATCGAGGTGGCTAGCAATCAATCACTATTTTCCTTTTCCATCTTTACGCCTACCATCGTGCTAAAAGTAGCCATAAGGTCTTGCAGCTACTGATGCCATTTTTCAAATGCGGAGCCATTAAATGCACGGTTTTTTGTATTAAAAAAAATCGATTCGTTTAGCTGACTGATTCAAAAATGGCACTTTATGAGCTTTGTCTGCTCAAAGCTGTAAGACTCAACATGCTCTGTGTGTCCCGTTAGGAGTAAAGACGTGGTGTATGTGGCGGTGAAGCCAAAATACGTAAAAAAGCTTATTACTTATTTACAATAATAAATCTTTTTATTTAGGTATTCTTTTACATAAATCTACAAACATCTGGCTGGCGACCAAGAAAGATGGCTCCTTTTTGTATATTTCAATTCCTGTCATCGACCACCTCCGTAATACTTCGGATGCTCATAAATCTAGTAAATGGACATTGAAATGAAGAGGGTTGTCCCTCGAAGGTCCGCGCTGACTTTATTGCTTGCTCTATAAATATAGCCCGTGTTTTATATTGTTATCAGTAGTTGGTTGATGAAATATTGTTATTGCATGTTGCTGTGTGTTTTCCAAAAAAATATTTATTTTTAGCTTAAATCTTTATTTACAATAATTTAAAACAATTTGAAATAAATTATTTAAAAGGAAACGGCAATATCATTGAAAATTTTGTCTCACGCGGCTCTGTACAACGTACCCGTAATAATTCGAACTATGGGCTATACTAGACGACTAAATAGTATAATTAAATTGAATAATTAATATTTTTTTAATTAAGTACAAATATTTCAAGGGGTGGTTCAGTCCATCATTTTGAACAACTTTTTCCAATGAATGTATATTGAAATACGAAAAAAAAATTTGGTTTTCATACAAATCGAAGTCGTCACGTGATATCATTACTATCGAAAATGAATTTTTTTTTCGTATTTCGATATACATTTCTTGGGAATAGTTGTTGGAAATGATGGACTGAATCGCCACTTAAAATATTTGTACTTAATTAAAAAGGACATTGTATAGAGCTACGTGACACAACATTTTAAATGATATCTCAGCTCTCTATCAAATTATTTATTTGAATTATTGGACTCCGAAAAATGTATGTATTCCGTCCCTCTAGATTTAATTTTATGAGGAATAAAAACATTTTTCCTTCTATCTCAACATTACCTTCGTACAACAAAATAGGAACAGCTTATCATAAAAACATAAAGTTTAAATTACAAGTCGAGAACGAAGTAGTTAGTACTTGCCCAGTTCCCTGCGATATCTTCCTTTGCTAATCCTGAGTTGTAAAGTACAAGAAACTTATTTACTTGCCTTGTTAGAAAACTTTGACGTAACGCGGAGTTATGATACGGAAAATAATTCAGTTAAACTCTTATATTCTTTGTACTGTACCTTCCATGCTGATCTGGGAGAAAAGAAAAAACTTACAATGTACCAGGTGCTTCTCCTCCCGCACGAATCGTAAAAGCCGATGGAGACAATGGGCGAAAATTCGAATCATATAGGCGATACGGCTAGCAACCCATCACTACTTTGATTCCTTTATCCACCTTGCCCACATCAGACTAAAAGTGGCCTTTGAGCCTTGCAGCTCTAGGCTCAATCTGCTTTTAGATGCCCAAAATGCTCTGTCTGCCCCATCAGGGATAAGGCGTGATAGTATATATGTATGTATTCTTTGTACTGATGAATATTACAAGCTTATATTTAGCTTCCATGCTGGTCTGGAAGAAAAGAATAAACAGAAAGATCGTAACAGCTGCTTGCCGTGTGGTTTCGGGCAGAGTAGAATAGGACCTCTCCAAGTCTTTCTGTGGATATCGTAGAAAGCGACTTAGGAAATACAAGCTAAAGGAAGCTTATTTATAAACATCAATGAGACCTCTCCTACACGTCTGGCTAGCGTTTTTAGCGTGGAGAGTATAGGCCGAATCCTTTGGCTGCTCTGGCTAAGTATGGCTCTGGTAGTACAGAGAGGGTCGTGCTTCTGCAATCGAGCCAGAGAGACCTGATGATGATGCTGCTTGTCTTCCCGCGCAGATCGTAAACGCTGATTGAGGAGTGGGTGAAAATGCAAATCAGGCCATACCTAAATTTTCCGGGGTCCAGTGGCGCCCCCATTTGAAATAAATCTATTGAAAGCAAACGGTAATATAATTTAAAATTTGGTCTTGACCAAACCCTAGATATACCTTCAAATTATTTTATGAACTACTGTTTATAGTTTAAAGTGCGAACCTGAAGCTTTTCTACGCACATTAGCTAAAAGTGGCCGTTTTTCGCAAATGTGCGTAGAAAAGCTTCACTTTCTCACTTTGAACTATAAACAGCAATTCATAAAATAGTTTAAAGGGTTATCTAGGGTTTGGTCAAGACAAAATTTTAAATTATATCACCGTTTCCTTTAAAATGATTTATTTCAAATAGGGGCGCCACTAGACCCCGGTAAATTCAGGCAGCCCCTTGTGCAAAAAAAGCAGATGAAGAAAATGGTTTTCCACTGCTAAATGTTATTGTATTAATAACATACCAGAAATACTTAAAAAATTGTAGATTTTTATTATTATTCTCTTTTGTATGGACAAGTGGGTAGGTACTTAGACCTACTTCCCTCTCATGTAATAAAGAGACTAGTTGATGTGGCTAGCAACCCATCACTATTTTGATTCCTTTTTCCACTTTCTTATCGCTATCACTCTAGAAATGGCGTTGGGATCTTGCAGCTATGAAGTGCCATATTTTAAACTGATTTTATTTAGTGACTCTACGTTTGAAAAACGGCACCGCTGGGCTTTGTCCGCTTAGAGCCGCAAGATACAAAGCGATGTGCCTGCGTCGTTAATAATAAAGACGTGATAATATGCGTGTATAATTTCAATGCACCACTGAACAACTGTCGTTCGCAATAATACTCTTGTTCCCTATATAGCTTCTACGTCTTATTTTCGCGTTATTTGCGTATCCAAACAACAGTCTTCCCATTGAATTAATTTACTGGAATGGCTATTACCTTGTGTAGTTATCAAATAAATATGGCTGGAATCGTCAGCAGTATGACCGTCTGTGCGTTGAGTACTTTTAGTTTCCACTTGATCTGCGGAGCCTGTTTCGCTGGTATATGACCTAGAACTTTTTTTTTTCATCAATTTACCATACTGCCAACATAAGATAAACATTTTTTTAATACAGTCACTAAAAAGAAGTTTATTAAAAAATAAAGCTTACCATAGATACCATATAGATAAATGATAAACAGATATAGATACTACCAAATAAACGTCAAGCATTTTCATTTTTTTTTGTTTTGGATTTTATTAAGTAGATATAGTCGTAGAAAAAGTATTGTATGCAACGTTGTATAAGTACGTCAAAAAATGCTCGATGGCGACTCCTTACGATGCTCGCCAAGACTCACATCGTAACCTGCGCCACTCGCATTTTTTGACCGTTATTTTACAACTGTTGCATAAAATACTATTAAAATTTCGGCGGTGCTTAGATTTGCCTTTATTTTCAACATTCTATTTAGCAAACAACTTGTCTACTCCATGACAAAACCTCTAAGCGCCTGAACAGAAATATCGCCATATATTAACGGTCGTTTTGTTCGTCCGTCCGTCCATACAGATATTTACTGCTTCGCAACTGTCTTGTACAGGAGTCGATATTTTATTTTCGGATTTGGTGGGGAGCTATTGTAAATAATATATCGGACTCTATACGTGACGGGGGACGGTTTAAGTGCCTTTGTTTTTCTACCCTTATATTTTTCTTATTTTGTTGATGTTTTTATATGTGTACAAAAATCCTTGGATGCTGTTCTAGTAGATAAGAAAAATAATAGAATGTAACAGTTGCTTTTCTTCCTGCGCAGATTGCGGCTCTGTGTTCTGTCTGAAAAAAAAGACTTAAAAAACGGAACTCATATACATAGGATTACTAACAGCCAATTAGCTCCGAATCTACTGGACCAAATTAGGTTAAATTTGGTACGATGTTTTTATTTACTAAATAATCATTTTCGGGGGACAAATTAGGAAATAAAAGAAAGTTTGTATGGCAAAGTGACGGGTATGACAAAGTAATGTCTGCAACATTACTTTGTCATACCTGTAATTAATCAAACCACGGGTTAAACTAGGTCATTATAGTATGAATAAATTAAAACAAAACACAAAAATTAAAAAAATCCACACCAACGTGTGCAACTACCCCGGCAATGGATTCCTATCCATTGCCGGCATGTCGATTTTTTGTTGTTTTTGACTATTATTTTATTATTATTTTACTATAGTGATCTAGTATAGCCTGTGGTTCTATTTATAATGGTTATGTCTCTTTCACATTGTTAATAGGTACCTACTTATTAATTAACAAAATAAATTAGTAAGATAGGTATATCTACTATACTATACTATACTATAGGTAGCTCTAACATACTAATATTATATTCTTAGAGGAGCAGGAGAGGAGGAGAGGGTGGCCCGGCGGGTGTGCGCATTATTAAGGCTTTTGCAAGCGACGCCGGGCGTGTGCGCACTTGAGTGACTACAAAAGTAGCATAAAAAATTCTCAACACAACTTGCCTTTACGAAAAAAAAAATTGCATCGAAATCCGTTCGAGAGCTACGATGTCACAGACAGATCGACATTAGCCACACTTTTTTGTCGGGGGTAAAAAAAACAAACATCAAAACGCAGTTCATTCTTTCAAACTCCTATCAGTGAAGAGTCAGGACAATACGAGTTCAGACAAAAGCATTGTCTAACTTGTATTGACTAAAACAAAGATTTAGTGACGTAGGAATATGTATCGCAAATAATAAACTCGGATAGCGAATCGAGTGGGTTGACTTATGCGAAAAGTTTGTCGATCTTACCCCGCGAATATTTATACACAGATATAAAGTCGATTTTCGGTGACGTATACTGCATTTTTAAATTTTATTAAAAAAATAAGCTAAATGTATTTTGATAAGACTTTGATTGTGAATCGATTAGTTTTTCGATCTTACCCCGCGAACTTTTATACACAGATATTAGGTAAGTCGTTTTTCGGTGACGTAGATTGTATTTTCTATTTTATCAGAAAAAAATAAGCAATAATATGTATTTTGTTCAGACTCTGATTGAGAATCGAGTGTTGTCGATCTTACCCTGCGAATTTTTATGCACAGATTAAAATCTTTTATAGGTGTTGAGAAGTGCAGTTTTTATGTTTTTCTGAACGTTTGTGACGATAAAATTATTTTGAAAGAAACAATATTTAAAAAGACCAAACTCTTTAATTTAATTTTTAACAATTATACAATGAGTGCCGAAATTAGTCACAGATAAGGGTCGTAGGTTCACAGCCACGAGATTCGTTGTTCCAGGAGAGATTTCCAAAAGTACTCAGCTTTGAAGCAGCCCGGCGTCCAGTCGTGGTCGAAAGAGGACGAGGCTCCTCACGCCTCCGTATTTATATGGGCCGCGCGGGGTAGAGAGCGGGGTAAGGAGGGAAGCACAGTTGCGGACCTCGTGACACGTTGACTGTATTTTATATTTTATTAGAAAAAAAATTAGGCAAAATTTATTTTGATAAGACTTTGAGAGAAAATCGAGTGGATTCACTAATGCAAAAAGTTTATCGAACTTACCTCGCAAATATAAATAGATATAAAATCTTTTTTAAGTGTTGAGAAGTGCGTTTTTGAGGGTTTTGTATACGTAGACTGTAATGTAGTAATGTTTATTTTACTAGAAAAAAATAACGAAAAATTTCTTCTGATAACAGACTTCGATTGTGAATCATATAAGTTGACATGTGTCAAAAGTCTATCTTACCCCGCGAATATTTATACACAGATTGAAAAGTCTCTTCCATGCTGGTCTGGAGAAAAGAAAAACTACTGTGTACCAGCTGTTTTCTGCCCGTGCAGATTGTAAAAGCCGATTGAGGGAATGGGCTAGAATGCGAATCATTACGAGTCAATATTCTGATTCCGGTTTTGTCACTGATTTCCTTGATTTTTTTACTTATTTTATTTATTTTCACCTGTCCCGTTGTCTGTATGTCTGTCTATCTGTAAGCAAATCTCGCAAGTTAAATTTGACCCACTTCCCGATTTTCGATTGAGCTTAAATTTTGCACGCATACGTATATCACGTGCAGGGCCGGATTTAGGGGGGGGCAACCGGGGCTACAGCCCCGGGGCCTCCACGAAAGAGGGGCCCCCACAATTGAGACTTAAAAAAAAAAAGATTCAAATTCCATCGTTTCCGATTATATTTATATGTTTGTTAAATAATAAAATAATCTATACTTGGTTCCACAATAAATTATTTATTGAAAAAATCAACTGAAAAAAAATTGTCCACTTTATTTGGAAAATAATTTGGGGCCAGGGGGCCCAAATTATTTTCATTTTATTATATTATAGTGGCCATATATACTCCACTCCTTTGTTGCCCCGAAGCCTCTCGACCTCTAAATCCGGCCCTGATCACGTGACAATGCAATATTATGATGACAGAGCTAACCTGATAATGGAACTGGGACGTGGCCATAGAAACCTCTGTAATGAAAGGATGCAACCCTAACGAGTTTGGACTCGTTTGATTCACCTTTAAGAGCACTTTAAGCTTATATGTCATTGTTTTAGATAAAAGCTTGTTTTAAATATATTTTTCTGAATAGTTACTTGTCAGGTTTTAATGATCTGTGTGGAAAGAGAATCAGCTTATACTTTCTAAGATTTTCTTTCCTCCTAGATAAGCATGGAAGAGCAGTAAAAGTCCTTCAGAAATCTCTATATCCACGTAACCGGTACACTCACTGCCATAAATAATAAGTGAGAGACCGGAGGCGCCGCGGATCTGTACAAAAAGTAACAAACAGATCTCTTAAATAAAGAAAACACGGGCATATGTTAACATCTGTCGGTGGACGGATACAGTCGCGCGGACAAACGCTTTGGTAAATAAACGGTTTGTACCGTATACAGTACTGTAAATAAAAGGGGTATTTTTGAGCTGGGTTTAGTTTTGGAGTAGAAATACTACTGTTATTTAGTGCCTTACGAATAGTAAGCTTCTTTCATGCTAGTCCGTGAGAAAAGAAAATAAATTTATTATTTTTATTTTCAAAAATAAAACCACGACTTTATTGGCCTTTTTCAAATTGTCCTGAGTCTTGGATGTTTACATATAAATGTATTTGTAAAAAATAGTAACGTTGAGTAAGTATCCCATAACACTAGTCTCGAACTTACTTGGGGCTAGCTCAATCAGTGCAATTAGTCCCTATATATTTTATTTATTTATTTCATATAATTTTTAAAAACATATTTTATCCCAAATCACTCTAGATAATGTACTAAGTAAATATTACAGAATACATCCAAAGTTCTTGAAGTAATAGCGGTACATCATATACTTTCATACGTGAACCCCAAGAATATAACACTTCTTTTTTTAGAATTAGTTATGTTAAAAAAAATACTTACTAAGATCACGACCCGCGCAGATCGTAAGAGCCGATCGAGGGAATGGGCGAGATTTGAATCATGGTAATAGGCGATACGGCTAGGAACCCATCACTATTTTGATTCCTTTTCCATCTCAACGCCCACCACCACGCTAAGCGTGGCCTTTAGGCCTAACGGCCCTGGGCTCTGTCTACCCCGTCAGGGATATAGACGTGAAAATGTATCTGTATCTGTAAAAAAAGACTTACTACTGTTTTATTCCATGCGCAAATTGTAAAAGCAGATTGAGAGAATGGGAGAATTTTTCAAGTGTATGCGATGCAGCTCATGCAGCTAAGAATCGGTCTCTATTCTACTATTATTATAAATGCGAAAGTGAGTTGTTTGTTTATTACCACTTCACATTTCAACCACTGAACCTATTTAGATGAAATTTGATATGGACTTAGGTTGATAGCTGGCTATCAACCTAAGTTCTTTACTGGTAAAGAACATACGAGTAGTATAGTTTTTATCCCGAAATTTCCTCGGGGAGCAAAGCCCATGGGCACAGCTAGTTTTCGTATAAGTTTCCACTTACAAACCCACCATCAAGAGGAAAGTAAATTTTAGGTATTAGGGCTAGAACACTATCTATTTCGTAGAGGTTTATTAGATACGTTAAAAAAAGTACACATTTTTGAAAATATTGATTATTTATTTATATAAACTTTATTGATTCAAAATATACAATTGTTTACAATTTTCGCATTTAACGCTTAAAGCGTTCTATCCCAGTTAATTACAAAATTAAAACTATTGAACATAAAATTAACCACAAATATTTTTGTGTATCGTTGAAAAATGAACTAATGCTTTATCAGAATTTTTAGTTCAAATATTTATGTGCGATATTTTTTTATTTTATTTATTGCACGTAAAAAATCTTAAGATTATAGTACAAAAGGTACAACTTAATGCTAAGCAGTCTATCCACCTTTGGGACGTAGCAGAAAAGATGGTAGATGGGGTGCAAATTGAATCAGATATTTACAAAAAATAAAGTCACATTCAGAGAGCATTTAATTAAATATTTCTGAAGTTTCTTTCAACCATTTAGCGTCCAACTGTAGTGTAGTGACTGAAGTCGACCTAATTGTAGCTAATTACGCCGCCTGCACTTTTCACACCTTTATTCTACACAATATTATTCCCTATTCCAAATGAAATAGAGCTGAAAATGAAAGCTAAATGTTTGTTAAGGTTAACGTTTTCTTGAACACAAATCAAACGGTAATAAAAGTGCATTTTACTGGTGCTATTTGGAATGTGTTTCCTCCAATAAATGCTTCGGATGCTGTTAAGAGTCGTTTAATATTGTTTAGTACTAATGCTCGAACTTGGGTTTATGGCTTAACTGGTTTCTTAGTACAGACAGACAAACGGGACACACCCCGGATACTTCACTGTCCGGTAGGGAAGTAGTCAAAAGTTAAAAATCATTTATTTATCTTTGGATATGTATATCACTTTATAATTGACTTACACACACGATACTTTACAATTTATCTTTCGATATCATAATAGGCAGTATTTCTCCAAAAACGACAACTCACAATTCGACTGATAGTAAAATTAGATGTAAAAGCTTATAAATATCAATGAGACCTCTCCAACCCGTCTGGCCACCGAGGAGAGTGTAGCCCAAAGTCCTCAGGCTGCTCAGGCCGAGTATGGCCCTGGTAGTACAGAGAGGGTCGTGCTCCTGCAGTGGAGACAAAAGGACCTGATGATGACGATGATGATAACGTGGACTGAGAATACATGGGGTCCCATACGTCGAATGATGCTGAAGAGACGCACGTTGTGGCGAAAATATTTCAGCTTGGTACACTGAAGCAAAAACTTATTGAGGCGAAAGCTACGAAGTCAAAGGACACCGTAGCGAAAAGCATTGTGGCAATTTTTTTTTCTAATTGAGAGGGTGCTCCTGCAGTGGAGACTAAAAAGACCTAATGATGATGATGATGATGAATGGAGCAAGAAGGCAGAAAAATGAATCTAAATAGCCTTGGAAAGCCGCATTGGCTTTTACGATCTAAGTGGAAGGAGATTCAGCTGCTTTAAAAAATATGTCCATAAAAATTACTCCAAAAATATAATTTCAAACAGAAATAAACAACTTCTTATTTATTCCACGCCCTTGCCGAAACATGCCTAGTCAGTCCAATTTATAACTTCGCAATATATTTATACTCAAAAGCATCAATAAATCCCTACAAATGCTCGAAGTCCGATGTCCTAATTTGGGAATGAGGGGGATTTAAAATCCGTGAAGCGCGAATTGCACTTACGCTCTGTGTTCCGTATCACTATGTCCGCTATCATCATCATCAGGTCTTTTTATCTCCACTGCAGGAGCAGACTGTACTACCAGAGCCATACTTGGTCAGAGCAGCCAGAGGACTTGGCCTATACTCTACTCGCCGGCCGGACGGGTTGGAGAGCTATTCAAAATTCAATTTGTTGGTTTTTAACCCCGACAAAAAGAGGAGTGATATAAGTTATGACGCTTGTATCTTTCTGTCTGTCTGTGGCATCGTAACGCTCTATATAATGGACCGAATTCAATGCGGTTTCTTTTTTCGTGAAAACACGTTCCCTTACCACCTATATAATGCTCGAACGGTTTGATTATATTAATAATTTTATCACGCTGCCATCTCATTTTTGGCATTTTTCTAACATACGGACATTTATTATAATGTCTTAAATCACATTCATAATCGAAAGACCTAGGGAGGTCTTTTAATTTCATACTTTGTATTAATGATATATTATGATGACATGTATTTTTGTATAGTTAACAACATCACACTATCAGAAGATTATGCTATCGGTTAAGTACGGAACCACAGAATTAATATGAGTATTACATACAGAACGGAATCTCTTAAGAGTCCGGCGACCCTAGACTTCTCCATACAAACGTAGTACACGTTTAATTTTGAAACCACATGTCAGATTCCGGTAAAAATTCGTAATTGTAAAGAAATTGCAATTATCTAGGGTTATAACTGGTTTCCTACACTAAAATTATGAACTGGAAAAAAATATAACGATTTAGAAGTTTCCCATACTAATGGTCAAAAATGATATAAAACACTATATTCTACTTCAAGTTCATATTTTTAGTGTCGGAAACTAGTTATAAACCTAGATAATTGCAATATCATTGAAATTACAAAATTTTGCCCAAATCGGACATGTCGTTTTGAAATAAAACGTAGACTACGTTTGTATGGAAAGTTGTATTTTGGTCTAGGGTCGGGGGACCCTTAAGGACCCGCGCAATATGCTTTGTGTGTGGAGGGTGTTGAGAGGTCGGCTGCTGGCGCCTGGCCGCCTTGACTTGGCGAGAACGGGGGAGAGGTGCGAGGAAGGAAAAAGGGCACACTTTTTGTGCGGGATCTTAGGAAATGCCGCTCTGTATGTAATACTCATATTAATTCTGTGACGGAACCCTAAAACGTCTTCATTTTGACGAGACGAGAATTGGACGTGTTTATTTTTGTCCCCTTGTCTGAACCGGGATAACTTAGAATTTGTCTTCGCTGGTTTTAGACGGGACGTGCTCAAATTTTGAAGCTGGAATTTGAAACATTGGTGCATCTCAGTACTTCTCATTTTTCATCGGGTTTCTAACATTGCTCGGTCATTTTATTTTTATATTTTCTTTCAGGTTTTTTTTATAGTTTTGTCTGATAAGAGAAAGGACCTTGATGAGTGGTTTCGACGAAGAGAAGCTTATGCCAGGAGTGGGCGAAAGAAGGTCTGGGATGATAATAATGACAGTTTTGTTGAGAATAAGTAATACAATCAAGAAAATAATATACAGAAAGTTTTTATTTAGAACGGTATTGAGCCAAACAACTATTTAAAATAAATAACAGAGACAAGGTTGGCGTCTAAATAAAAGATAAAATCAAGCAATTCTTGATCACTTTTTAATTATAAAAAACTTTTCAATATACTAGCGGGCCGTCCCGGCTTCTCACGGTTGGACATGTAATAGTAGTGTCATTTTTTACACCTTGGGTTACGTTACTAAAGTTTAAGTAAGAATCTCTAATATTTTCTAGCAATAAATATAGCCTGTGTTACTCAGGTTGAACGTAGCTTTCTAATGGTGAAAGAATTTTTGAAATCGCCAAAGCAGTTTTTGAGTTTATTCATTTCAAACATTCACACACAAACATACAAATCTTTCCTCTTTATATATTAGTGTAGAAGTGTAGATTTAGATATACGAACTTGTATGCTAATTTATTTTACGGATAGGCTAAACCAATTAATCGTTTCATGCAAGTGTCAAAGTCACTAGGCACCAATATTGTCTGTGAGTCTGTGACGCACATTTAGTCTCAAAGGCATCTGATAGCCTTCAGTCTCTAGCTTGAGATGACAAACCAATTACCTTGTATATGTATTGTTTCCATAGCTTCGACTGAACGTTGGACATATACGATACATATTGAGGAAGGTATTGTTATTAGTATTACGGGACTTACCGCGATTAATATAGTTTTTTTTTTGCCAGATATTTCATCATCATGGTCGCTGGCCAGCGACCATGATGGCAGAAGGGCCGTCGAAATATCTGGCAAAAAACGATATTAATCGCGGTAAGTCACGTTATACTAAAAAAGAATTTATGTATGTTAATTCTTTTTTCTTCGCATACTTAAATATGATTCAATTAATATTATATAAACTCACATAAATTCCTATAACTTCGCAATACCCTGCCAGGGTTCAAGTGCTTACCTACTAACCATCTTCTGTATGAGTGCATGTAAGCGATAAATAAAGAAATAAAATAACAGTAATTGTGACCGTAAAACTCTAAAATCATACGAGGAAGGTATTTATCTTATACCTTTAAACGAGCAATTCTTGTACCTATAATATATATATATATTTATAAATTTCTGTGATCTCGAAAACGGCTCTAAAGATTTCGCGGAAAATTTGTATATGGAGATTTTCGGGGGTAAACAATCAATCTAGATTAGTTTTATGTTTGGGAAAATGCGTGTTTTCGAGTTTTCATGCGTTTTTCTTTCCACGCAAAATATGGTCGCTAATTTCGTCGCGCCGACCGCCTTGTTTTTAGCTCAGCAGTTCAGAATACCGACCGCTAGAAAGAGTGTTACTGGTTCGAATCCCACTCGGTGACTTACTTTTGTTTTTTTTTATGTTTAAGTTTATATATAATTTTTTATTTTGCATTGTTTTTAGACAAGTTTAAAAAAAATTAGTTAATGTTTGAGATGTAACCGAGCAAAGCTCGGTTGCGCAGGTACTTTTTATTTTTTTTACTTGTTAGATTTACTTCTCATCATAATCATCATCATCATCAATAAATGCTCTCTCAATAAATGCCTGACTCCATGAATGAATTAACCCCTTCAATGCCAGAATATCAGACACAATAGTTAAACAAAGCATTCCCCCGTAGATCTACGCACGGCATACATACATACATACATACTATCACGTCTTTAGCCCTAATGGGGCAGACAGAGCATTTTGGGTCTTGCGGTTCTAAGCAGAGCCCAGGGCCGCAAGACCCAAAAGCCACTTTTAGCGTCATGGTGGGCGAGAAGATAGAAAAGCAATCAATACAGTGATGGGTTGCTAGCCGCATTGCCTGTTAACATGATTTGCATTTTTGCCCATTCCCTCGATCGGCTTTAACGATCTGCGTGGGAAGAGAAGCAGCTGGTACATTATAAGTTTTTTTTTATTTCTCCCAGACCAGCATGGGAGACGCAACGGCATACGAGAGGTTAATTAATGTAATGTATATATATATATATGTATACATTTATACATGTTTACTTTTTAAATACTGACAAAATTTTTGGAGCATATACAGTTTATAATACTAAACTATTTTCTATTAAAAAATATTGAAAATCGATATATAAAATTGTCTTGCCATGCAATTTCAATTTGGCTAAAACCTTATTTATATGCGCAGTCGATTTTTTTTTGTCTTTCGATACTTGTTTTCATCGAAAGTGGTTCAGTATCACGAACTGAACCCTTTCTGTACAACATTGAAGGAACACACCGGTAATAAATCAAACCACGGGCTATGCTAGATCTGATCTGAACCTGTGTCTGAACTGAGTAGTTCAAAAATCGGGTTCCATACAAAAACCAATCAAAATGTCGATTTTGTTTTTTTTTTACTGATTATATTTTCATATCCATTCCATTGAATTACGAGTACAATACAAGAGCTGGATTGGTTTATCTACGTTCTATCTAAGCTAGCAAAGCTGGCAGTTATTATACTGCCTTTGAGGACCAAGGTGTGCCGAAATCAGGTGACATGCAATAAAGACAATAGGAAGTAGGCTTTGCAGTTACAAAGACTAAATAAACCATTTTGTTTAAACTTTCTGGATGTTACCTACTGAATTTTGAAGAAATGTTCTTATTTTATTATATTAAATTTCAGTAACTTTGTTAACTTAACCCGTCTCATTACAAAACGCAGACTATCTTTGTTACTAGGTTTAAACCATTATCCGACCAAATCAAGTTGACGTCTAATAATATGTCAGTGTCTGATCTAAAATTGTCAACTTGATTTGGTCGGATAATGGTTTAAACCTAGTAACAAAGTTAGTCTGCATTTTATAATAAGACGGAACAAGTTTATTTGCTAAGCAAATTATAAAAAAACCCTGACTGTCTCGAACGCCATCTAGTGATGACTAGCGGAACTACCAACTTGAAATCCATCTGTTATTTTAGGGGGATAAAAAGCTAAATTACATTTGATGAGGTTTTTATAAGTTGTTTGAGTTACGGTTGTGAATGGAACTCAAAGAAGAGTTTGTTTTTCAAATCTACCACTGGTTTATCATTTATTTTATGTTTGGATAAAATATTCCAAAAGAACCAACTGAACAAAAGATGCAGATTTTTAATGTACAAAAAATAAATTTAAAAAAATTGAAGAACAATACTTAAAAAATAATTATTATTTTTTAATCAAAATCCGTTAGTATGTTAACTTTATATTCTTAATTATCTTGGATTTGCTACTTTCATATCCAGCTTTTTACTTCTTTGAAACAAAAAACTCACGTAACTTTTATGCTTTTGACCATCTTTTGACTGACTGTATGGGTAATTATTCTTCTTTGTCTGATTTCTGCCTCTTTTGAGACAACATTCGTGTTCCATTGTATCAGTTTTATTACGTTTTTTATTCAAAACTTTAATTAAAAACCTTTTTTGTGATTCCAGAACTTTAAGGGCTCTTACAGACTAGCGACAGTAGGTCCGCGACGGTGGCCAATTATCGGCGACTGTCGCACAGCAATTTTTGACAGTTTGTGACATACATACATACTACCACGTCTTTATCCCTAATGGGGCAGACAGAGCATTTTGGGTCTTGCGGTTCTATGCAGAGCCCAGGGCGCAAGACCCAAAAGCCACTTTTAGCGTCATGGTGGGCGAGAAGATGGAAAAGCAATCAATACAGTGATGGGTTGCTAGCCGCATCGCCTGTTAACATGATTTGCATTTTTGCCCATTCCCTCGATCGGCTTTTACGATCTGCGTGGGAAGAGAAGCAGCTGATACATTCTAAGTTTTTTTATTTATCCCAGACCAGCATGGGAGTGACAGTTTGTTTATGTGTCACTTCTTCTTTCTTGTCGTATTCCTCATGACTGAGGGTCGTGACCACCATAATTGGTTCTGAGTACGCGGTCTTTCCAGGCTGCTCTACTTTGAGCCATGTGTATAGCGGCTTGGGTGTTGCACTTCAGTGCACTTAAAAGAGGATCAGTCCATCTTGTTGGGGGTTTGCCTCTAGGGCGTACTCCTTTCACGCGGCCAACAAGTATTTGTTTTTCTAGATGGTTTGGTATTATGTGGTGTTATGTGTCACGCGACTGTTTAAATCGAAAGAAACTCGGTAAACACGCATTACTAGCGCTTTTAAGCAACTACGGGCTTCTGCATCTGGACCTACCTAGCTTATAACATTCTCAAGCTCGTCCGTGCTTCGGAAGGTAATTAAACCAATTGCACGAATATGACTGACGATAGACATAACTAACATATCAGATGCCTTTAGGCAGCCTAAAAATCTCAAACCAGTGTTGCCTACTACACGAAAATCAAACAATCTAATTTACAGATGTAATAAATAAATGTCTGATTCAAAGGACAACGCCTCAGCTATTAAGAAATTTTAGAACACGTCTCGAGACAGTTAATTATTTCTGTGACGTAAATAAAAATGAAGGGCATTCCCTTTTAGGAAAAAAATAACAAACATATCTCTCAGAGTAAGAAAACAAACAACGTATGTTAACATCTGTTGGAGAGCACGAGCCGGTACCGTCGCGCTCTGAAGTGCTTTATTATTTTCTTTTTACTTTGTATAATTATTTAATAGATCCACGTGTTACTTTGCGGAAGTCAAAGTTACATAGATACTATGTGATTTGAATTACTTTGTGTGATTCCGCCAAAATTTAGTTCATGCAAACTGTTGCCAGCCGGCGCTCACCTACTACTGTTAGTCCCAGCATACCTGCCACCAGCAGCCCGTGTAACAGTAGTGGGTGGGCGCCGGACGGCAATAGTTTGCATGAACTAACTGGTGGCGAAATCACACAAAGTAATTCAAATTACATAGTATTTTACTTTCTACACTTATAGTTAGGCTACACGCACACCTGACAGCACGCACAACAGCACTTTCACATGCGCCCATACCCTCCATCGGCTTTTACAGTTTGTACAGACAGAGAATTAGTAGTTTTCTTCGTTATTTCTGTCTAAACATATGAATAAATATGTACACAAAATATAAAAAGCTTTAGGATTTATTAAGGTTTGGGCTACACCTGTCCGCACGGAACAGCACTTAAGCATGCTGCTATCCTTTTCTGTCGCTCAGAATCGTCATTTGACAGAGCGAGAGAGAACGACGGAACGCGATAGCACGGCCTAGTGATGAAAGGTGTAGTCCAACCCCTAACAAATTCTAAAGATTTTAATATTTTGTGTACAAGCTTATTCATTCACATGTACAGACAGAATTAGCGCAGAACACTACAATTTTTTTCCATGCAGACTGTAAAAGCCGATGGAGGGAATAGGCGAGAATCTGAATCATCATTATCACTATTTTGATTCCCTTTTAAGGGGTCCGTACCCAAACGGTAAAAATGGGACCCTATTACTAAGTCTCCGCTGTCCGTCTGTCTGTCCATCTGTGTCTGTACCATGTAACTTAAGAACCGTGATATTTAAATTTTCACAGATAATGTATTTTTTGGCGCTATAAAAACAGAATAAATAATTATTTAGGTGGGGCTTCCAAACAAAAAACGTGATTTTTTTATAGATAATGGTACGGAACCTTTCATGTGCGAGTCCGACTCGCACTCTAAAATAAATGAATTGACATATATGTAGACGATTGTAGTTTTTAATATATGCGCTGGCAGATAAAAACTAGTACATTCTAAGTTTAAATTTGCTAGACCAATCTGAAAATATGCTCTTTTATTAATTATTCACTTGAACAAACAAGCAACTTTCCTTTCATTGCTTTTTGTAAAAGTTGAGTAAACTTTCATTAACACAGCGAATACTTTGACTGCTCTTTTGGAAATTTATAATTTTAAAACTAACTGGATGCACTTAATTCTAACTTTAATTTGCCATTTAAAAATCAGATCTTTCTAGAACAGATACAGATTTATCACGTTTTTACTACTTAACATGTAGACAACACAAAACTACTTTAACTATCAAAAAGCTAACTTAAAATACAAGTAGGTACTAATAAAAGGAGATACTGATGACACCTTTTTCTTGCTTTTATACAAACTTTTAAACACTCAGCACCGAGTAAAAAAAAGGCTATTTATTACCAAAGTATCAATATATTTCAAACTAATAACGTTCACAATAAATGTATGTAAAGTAGTAATATAAACCTCAGTGTAGCTAAAATAAAGTCGTTTTTAAAGGAACGAGCCAAACAAAAGAAAAAAAATTAAGAACACAGCGCACATTCACATCCAACTAACTCACCAAATCACGTCACATTCCATTTGCCCTTTTCTCTCCGACTGTACGACATTCCTGAAATTCAATACGTCAGTGTTGATTGCAGTTAATTATACATCCGTCCCCTCTTATTGTCCTTTTCACTCATACCTTTACTTTTACTCCAGCAATTTCAACTATAACTTCAACGCATTAAGTTTTAAAATTGGTTATTTAAATATTTCCGTTCTTTAATCTTTTCAAATCTAAATCAAATCAAAATCAGTAAAGGCAGCTCTTTGAGAGTATTACCACAGGTATGGCTCTTCATACAAACGGAGCAGCATATATACCTAGTACTACTACAAACGAAACAATCCGTCCGTGCACACGTCAAATGTGTGAGTTAAACAATCAAGGTTGCCACTACAGACTTTGTTGCTTTGCTTACCTGTTTTCATCACTCGGAAATCTATAAAATTTTCGTTATTTATTGTTTTCCGTCGATAAACAATGATAATGAGCGCAGTTTCTCACCATTACAATTCAATAATCCTAAGTGACTCGCATAATGTCAACGTGCAACTACCAATAACCCTGTTTTACTGCCACTTACACCTCACAATAACGGGGGAAGGGTTGCGGGGACACCAGATTGCGGGGGACGGTGCGAGTTTCCGTTCTGTATGTAATACTATTATTAATTCTGTGGTATTACTTCCGCCAATAAAGTGTTTAGCTTTGTCCAATGCAGTGTCGTTGAACCGAGAAATATGCCCTTTTGTTTTTAACCTTTTATTTTTGAATCCGTATGCAACGTGGAAGGGACATACACGTAATAAACCAAACCACGGGCTATACTAGATCAGTATAGCATAATAAAATTAAAATAACAGTCAAATAATTGGCCAAGTGCGTGTCGGGCCACGCGCAGTATAGGGTTCTGTAGTTGTAAATGCCAACTTGCAGTCTAAAACGGCTAAGTATTGAATTTGTATGAATTTTTCCTTTACGAGTACATTTTATAAGTTGATCACCTATAACTTTTTTATTTGTTAACCCTACTTAGCTTTGATAGTTTTCCTTTAAACTACATTATATATACTACAGCTGTGATTTTTTTCACGTGTCCATATATAACCGTTTAGCAGATAGATGGGGGGGCGACACGTTTTTTTAAGAAAAAAAATTACTTGAATCCTAAATATTTCAGACACGGATCCCTACATCGAAAAATGGTGTTCCCAAGCTTACAATATTTTTGAAAACCCTATTCAACGATACCCCACACAATATGTTTGTAGAGAAAAAAAATATGGCAGCTAACCTAAAAAAAAAATTTTTCCATATTTTATTTTACGACTTTTTCGCCATGATTGATATACATATCCATGCCAAATTACAGCTTTCTAGTACTTATAGTTTCTGAGTAGGACCGCGGACGGACAGACAGACAGACAGACAGACATGGCGAAACTATAAGGGTTCCTTGTTTACTACGGAACCCTAAAAACCAAAAAATAATTCGACATTCCCATCCATTATACAAAAATGATCTAGTATAGCCTGTGGTTCAATTTATTACGTATATGTCCCTTTTCCACATTGTTCATTTATTTTATGTTGGTATATATTAAACTTTTTTTTGCAAGGCTAATAAACACATATTTATTGCAATAACTTATATAATACAAAGATTAAACTAAATAACCAAAAACAAAAATATAACTTAGTATTAATAAAAACTAAACTAGATATAATTACGATAAAAAGCATCAAATTATGGAAAAAATGGACCCAATAAACCACTGCTCTCGCAGGGTAGGGTGCTTAAGAGGCTGGCGGCATTCCTCCGTTGAATGGCGGGCTCAATTTTTGCCTAAAACTAAATAGAATAATTTTTTTCAGACCCAGTTCTTAGCCAATTAGACAAAAAAATTAATTTGACAAACTTTATACAAATTCACCGCTGACTACAACAATCTACTCAACCACTAAGCCTTCGAGATCGCTTGGCGCAACAAAGGGACCCCAAATCAATATTATCTATGACCCTTCCTAGCCCCGCATAAACATTTGCGTTTAATTCTAAAAGCGATCTTATAAAGGTGATTCTTAATTAATTTTATGCAAGTTTATTTTAGCAGCGAACTATAGTATATTTGAAGTCGCAGTGGGCGGAAAGCCAATGGCCGACGGGGTAGAAAGGTTCTTGAATGGCACCCACGTCTTTGGAGTTGTGCATATGGTTATTAGATACTATTACGTGCATATCCATGCTGGTCTGGGAGAAAAGATAAAGATTAGAATGTACCAGCTGCTTCTCGTAAAAGCCGATCAAGGGAATGGGCGAGATTTGAATCATGGTAATAGGCGATGCGGCTAGGAACCCATCACTATTTTGATTCCTTTTCCATCTTAACGCCCACCATCACGCTAAGCGTGGCCTTTGGGTCTTACGGCCCCGGGCTCTGTCTGCCCCGTCAGGGATATACACGTGAAAATGTATCTGTATCTGTATTAGTTGTAAGGTCCGCAATTGCGGCCCGCTTATTACTTAAAAACTTACACAATTAAGTATATTTTCAAATTTTTAAACTATTATTAACCCTTTGACCGCGAGACTTTATATCAGTTGTCGTGCCCCCAGCGCGAGACATGGTAAATCTAACATACCTATCTACAACCAAAAACGGATATGGATACGTAAATTATGTGCCATACGAGCATATTTTTTTTGTCACAAATATGCGACCTTCGCCGAATGGGCCCGACAATGTTTGTCACATATATGCGACGCTCGCGGTTAAAGGGTCTGTATAAAACAGAAAACAATACGCAAACAACGAAATGATTCATTCGAAGCGTATTCCAGAAACAAATGGCTATATATCCGGCCCGTTTGCCCATTCGGGCCGCGGTTGACATCAACCGCGTGCCTCGTGCCACGCAAACGACGATAGAAGGAGACAAACGACGGCATACAGTTTGAGGACAGATTACTAACAAGTTTTGAGTCTGAGACGAATTAAAATATTAATCGACTCTCAGCAATCAGACTTTAGACACGACTAGCCGAAGCCCGCGACTTCGTTCGCGTGGGCTTTATGTCTCTGAAAAATGCTCATCAGGCTGAAAAGCTTTTGCTACGGCGTCATTTTTATATTTTTTATAGTTAAACTTGACTATTATAATTCTGCATCTGGTGTTCCCTTTTCACAAATCATTTATAACCTATATGTTGCCCACGCTTAACAGCTATATAACAGGAAAAGTTTCATTCGAATCCGTCCAGTATTTCTGGAGATTAGTATGTACAAACAGACAGACTTTTTTTAAATTCTTACTCTATTACTGTCTCCATCGCCCCCAATTTTTTTTTTGGAAATATATTTAATGCACAGTCACACTTTTTTTACTGTTTTATTACCTGTATAGATATAAGAGAATAGACTTAAAAATCTCCAATCATTTTTTACTGCAATCATTTTAAAAGTTTCACAAAATATTAACAACATGGTTATAGTTTAATCCTTCTATTAGTTGACCCGATTATAGTCGGGGCAGAATTAATTGGAACTGAAGGTGATATTCGATAACTAATCCCAGCTATAATAAGATCGGATGGTTTAAGATTATGTTATTATCATACCTATTTTACGACCTCTTGCCTATCAAATCATTATCTGAGCCTATTCCAGGTTGCATCTTAAGGGTCCCCCGACCCTAGACCAAAATACAACTTTCCATACAAACGTAGTCTACGTTTTATTTCAAAACGACATGTCCGATTTGGGCAAAATTTTGTAATTTCAAAGATATTGCAATTATCTAGGTTTATATTTAGTTTCCGACAGTAAAAATATGAACTTGAAATAGAATATAGTGTTTTATATCATTTTTGACCATTAGTATGGGAAACTTCTAAATCGTTATATTTTCTTTCCAGTTCATAATTTTACTATAGGAAACCCAATATAACCGTAGATAATTGCAATTTCTTTACAATTACCAATTTTTACCGGAATCTGACATGTGGTTTCAAAATTAAACGTGTACTACGTTTGTATGGAGAAGTCTAGGGTCGCCGGACTCTTAAGCGGTAACGCAGAGCCCGGGGTCCGCTTCCTAACCTAATTTTGACTTTGAACCTACGTGATTTGACGAGGTTACTGGTTTTTACACAAAGCGACTGCCTTCTGACCTTGGCAACTCAAAGGGTAGATCAAAACCAATACTCGGGTAGGTTTAAGCAGGCGCTGGACGGGGCGTTCGGGACCCAAAGATTATACGTACCTCCCGAAACACTGACTCATCTTTCTTTTCAGATAATCAGGTGATTCAAGCCTGCAATATCCTAACTAAACTAGAAAAAACTTTTCACAAAGTATGCTTCCCATTGGGATTTGAACCCACAACCTCCGGATCACAAGGCAAACACCACTGGATCACGAAGGGAGTCTCTTATCTGTCTCATGATGCACATTAAAAATATAGATAATTTATTTGCCAAATATGTGTTACAGATATATATGTATTAAGGACATTCAGTTTCGTCCAATCATGTTTACCATCACCGGTGTGCCAATTTAGTCAGAAAAGCTATCATCTATTATAGTATTTTAAAAATATACTGAATTTATAAACCTTTTACAGTTTACTATAAATCAAAGTCAATTACAATTTATCAGATTAGAAATTCTTAACACTATAATAATATTTATTTAAAAAATACCTTTATTTTTTTCTTGAACAAAGTCAAATTAAATTTTCTATATTGTTTAAGTATTTTATTATATACTAGCCGAAGCCCGCGACTTCGTTCGCGTGGACTTTATGTCTCTGGAAAATGCTGATCAGACTGAACAACTTTTACTAAGGCGACATTTTTATATCTCTTATAGTTTAGCTGGACCATTATGGTTCTGCATCAGGCATTCTATTTTCCAAAATTATTTATACCCTATATGTTGCCCAGGCTTAATAGCTATATAACAAAAAAAATTCATTCGAATCCGTCCAGTATTTCCGGAGATTAGCGTGTACAAACAGACAAACAGACATACAGACAAACAGACAGACATTTTTTTTAAATTTTAACTCTATTACTATGACTCCATCGCCCCCAATATTTTTTTTGGAAATATATTTAATGTACAGACACACTTTTTTTACTGTTTTATTATATGTATAGATATAGATATAGATTATGGGTGTCATACCTAATACACTATCATGTGATAAAGCAGTTTTGTTGACCTCCGTGGCGTAGTGGTCATACTAGTCCGCCACCCAGAGGTTACGGGTTCGATCCCCGTTTAGGGCAAGTTGGAAAATGACGATGATGGCTGGAAATGATGGTTTTCGTCTTGTTATAAAATATGGTATCGTTGAGTTAGTATCCCATAGCACAAGTCTCGAACTTACTTTGGGGCTAACTCAATCAGGTAATTTGTCCCTATTTATTTATAGTTTTCGATGAATGTATGCACGATTTGTCCTCACATCGTTTCTTTCTATTCTATCAGTTAAGAAACATGTGAGAGTATTTTATAGAGAGTTTTTTATAAATATAGCTTCCATTCCAGCATTCCATTTATATATAATGACAGGAGTGTTGGAATATTATGTTTTTTTAAATATCTAATAAATAAATATTCATATTATATATCAGGTTCTTCTACTCTACTTTCTTTCACGTTATCTTCGGGAACTGTCATATAGAATACGAATAATGTAGGTATATGTAGTATATTGTATAGGTTATTAATTATTATATCTTAAACATACGTGTATTTAGAATGTGAGTTTATCGATGTATATAACGAGGTTAATAAATATATGTTTACATATTATGAATATTATCCTACTAATATTATAAATGAGAAAGTGAGTTTGTATATTTGTTTGTTTGTTACCTCTTCACGCTTAAACCACTGAACCGATTATGATGAAATTTGGTATAGATATAGATTGAAACTCGGGGAAAGGGGGAATTCCAAAATTACTTCAGGAGCAAAGCCCACGGGAACAGCTAGTGATTAATAAATTACATCTTTTGCACCTCTTTCTAAAGACTTCTTTTTCTCTGCATCCCCAGTAAGTAGACTATACTCATAATAAAATAACCGGCCAAGTGCGAGTCGAACTTGCACACAAAGGATTCCGTACCATAACTATAAAAAATCACCTTTGTTGTATGGGAGCCCCACTTAAATATTTTTTCTGTTTTACCTATATATATTGTACCTGTATATATTGTACCTAGAATTTGTTGTTATAGCGGCAACAGAAATACATCATCTGTGAAAATTTCAACTGTCTAGCTTATTTCATTTTAGTGTCTAGACATCACGGTTCATGAAATACAGCCTGGTGACAGACAGACGGATACGGTACGGAATCCTGAAAAGGGTATCAAAATAGTTATGGGGTAAATGCTAGCCACATCGCCTATTGACCGTGTAGTATCCGGCAGACTAGAATAGGGCCACTCCAAGTCCTCCCGCGGATGTCGTAGAAGACGACTTAGGAAATACAAGCTAAGCAAAGCTTATAAACATCAATGATACCTCTCCAACCCGTCTGGGCGTTGCGTGTAAGCGTGGAGAGTGTAGGCCAAATCCTCTGGCTAATCGGGCTAAATATGGCTCTAGTAGTACAGAGAGGGTCGTGCTCCTGCAGTGGAGACTAAAAAGACCTGTTGATGATGATGATGACGACATCGCCTATTAATATTATTCAGATACTTGCCCATTCTCTCCATCAGCTTCTACGACCTGCTAGGGAAGGGAAGCAGCTGGTATATTCTTAGCGTTTACCTATTTTTATTGTATTAACCTGTCGAGCATGAAAGCATACTTTTTACAATTGCATACTTTAAATCTTGTTATTTTTAAATATTTTCCAATCTCATGTTAAGATTAAACTTCATGATAAGAAATACGAGTAAATATTTACTTTGAAAAAAGTGACTGATCAAATATGAAATAAATATGTAAGTAAACTGACATTGAATTTATATCAATATGGAAATGAATATTTTTAGAAACTGAGCTTTTGTCTCTTTAAAGTCAGCGATAAAAGTAATGATTACCAAAAACTATCAGTTTCCACGTAAACATTTTATTGCACCCCGAATAAACATGAAAATGTCTGTAATTTGTATTCAAATTACCTCCCCAATTAAACAAATGAGTTATTTTCCAAACGATACCAAATTGAGTTAATCAAACTTAATGAATTATAATAGCATGTTATAAACGTTAAACATCTTTGAAGCGTTATCATTTTGATTAGTCACCTATTAACTCACAGTGCTACTCTCAAAACGTATCTCTTTCGGATTTATGTACATTTTAATTGCTTCTTTACACAAGATTTCAACGTTAGGTTTCGGGGAAACATCGTATGGGAAAATCTCTGCTATCCCTCTCGGATTAGACCACACGCGACCTGCAACCCTTACGAAAATTCTCTCCCATCCTTGTCTGACAGACGCCAGGCTGGCACGGGCCAAATCCCTTATGTAAGTCAGTGCTTCCCAACCGTTTCACGCGACGGACGCGCGCAGCGCTCCTCAAAATTTCTCCGACAATGTCGAAGTCAAGCGCTCACTCTCAACCAGGACAAAACCGTGCGATGCTAGTGATCAAACAAAACTTGTTTAAAAATTAAAATGACAGTGTATGTGATGCTATTTGTGCCCGTAAATCAGGAACGGAAATGGGGTGCCAAAGCGAAATATCTTTTAAACTCGCGCGCCGGGATTAAAGCAAGATTTATCTTGGAAAACAACGGAGATTCCGGTTTATTTTAAAAGCATCCTATTCATTACGTTCTATGGGGGCTAATCCTAACTCCCATTTGTGCCAAAGTCGTTTCTCGTACAAAACCACTTACGTACGACCCTTTCTACTAAAAATAGAAGATATCTTGTAAAAACTTTTAATGTATGGGGTGTCATTCATTATAAATGTTGAGAGTGTCCGTTATTTGTCAACGAGTTAATTAAGAACTAGAATAAATGTTGACAGATTTAGTGGAAGCAGGTAGCGTCGTCGCAAAGGATAAGTGGTGACATGACTAGCTATTTAGTAATTAAGAAGTATTTAAATTTAAGCTAATTAGGAACTTAGTGGTATAAAAGTGACAATGAAAAGAAGAAGAGTGTCAAATTAAATAGTCATAATTGTGTAAGATTAAGTAATTAAATGAAGATGGCCTGCAATTTGATGTGGATGAAAAGGCATGCGTGTCTCCTGAACACGGCATTGCTGTTCGTCACGTTGATTTATGGTGAGTGATAGACTTTAGTTTAGTTCTAAAGATTAATGTGATGTGATCATGTGACGGTAAATATTTTGCAGCTGGTAGAGCTGCAATTTTTTCGTTTACGAACACTTTTATCCATTCTTTTCTACATAACGTTCTTTATTATCAAAATGATTAGGAAATAAAAGTCAACATTATATGATTATGTCGTTCTCGCAAAAAAAATTGAATTAAAATATTCCAAAACTTTTTCAAAGGTATATTCAAAGTTAACATTTTTAAGTTAAAAACCTTTTGTCGTATTTAGACGTAAGTAAATTTAGAAATTATCATTTCAGCCGCATAACGTCCACTGCTGGACATAGGCCTCTCCTAAAGATTTCCAAAATGACCGATCTAGAGCGGCTTGCATCCAGCGCCTTCTAGAGAATATGTTAAGAACGTATTCTTGACTACACCTTGTCCTTAAAATTGTATACAGTTAATAAAAAAAAATTACATAGCTAAAAGAAATAATAATATTGTCTATGACTTAATAATACTTTCTTTTATTTTAGTTGCAATGTTAGTACCTATGTTACCGACAAATGTTATGTTAGTTCGGGTCAAACATTACCTACAACCACGCGCTTTGCAAAGTGGTTGTATTTAACCGCCTCAGTAAAAATTTTGCATACATACATACTTAAATAGAATAATTTTTTTTTTAAAACTTGATACGTGTCAAGGGACACCCGGATGGAACGAAGTCCCTTTCGATTAATTAGTGAAGGAATTGTAGTAACATTTTTTTAAAGTTATAATAATATTTTTTTATTTATTATGTACAAAAAACCTGTATACACTTAACAAAAATAATCGTCGCGACATCACACTGTTCAATGCGAAATAGAAAGATGAAAGAGAGAGACGCGTATGCCGCACGGCTTACAATTATAGCAAAAAGTGTCGTTACAACTTTTGGTCTCAATTTTTTCCGTCTAGCCCCCTTTCACAACGCGCGATAAGGAACTACGTTCCAAAACTACGTTCCAATGTAATGAAACTCTAGAGTAGGTTTGATTATGAAGTCGGGAAAGCCTCAGGAACTCAGTATTTCATGAAACGATTCCACTGTTGGGGATTATTTTATTTTACCAAACTTTATTGTTCCAAAGTATAAATATACTTTTAACAAATGGCCGACTTAATGCTAAAAGCATTTTCTCCCAGTCAACCATAGGGATGAAAAAAAACAATGCGGCACAAAAAAGCATTATGTATCTTAATACTTACATTACAAAGTATTCCTGTATAATATAAAATTACATTATGCTTATACACATTATATAAATATCAGAATGAATATCTGCTTATACAAAACAAACATATACCTACATCTACTTTTTTAGTTTTTATTGACAAACAAGTAGATTGTAAATAAAATTGTCCAAATTATAATCCAAATATTTTGTTTATTATATAATTAGATACACTTTCACACTTCTGTAAGTATAATTTACATTATGAGTAGAGTATACAAGAAAATATTTTCAACAACTAAAATCAAACACTTTTCTAAATGTCTAAAATTTTTTCAGTGAGATTTTTACGAAATCTTATACCTTTAATCGAGCAATTCTTGTATATTTATTTATTTATGTATATTTATTATGTATTTTTCTGTGATCTTGGAAACGGTTCTAACGATTTCGCTGAAAATTGGTATATGGAGGTTTTCGGGGGTAAACAATCGATCTAGATTAGTCTTATGTTTGGGAAAACGCGTGTTTTCGAGTTTTCATGCGTTACTCTTTCCACGGAGAATATGATTGCTAATTTCGTCCCACCGGGCACTATCTGTCTGGCTCAGCGGTTAAAGACGCGGACTGCTAGAAAGAGTGTTACGGGTTCGAATTCCACTTGGTGACTTACTTTTGTTTTTTTTATGTTCAAGTTTATATATAATTTTTAATTTTTTATTGTTTTTAGACAAGTTTAAATAAATGTAGTTAATGTTTGAGATGTAACCGAGCAAAGCTCGGTCGCCCAGGTACTATAGACTAGACGTCATAGTTTCTCGGAGTAAAATAATGTTCTTAATATTAGTTTTTCTGCAGTAATAAATGTAGAATCACGTTGAATTTGGATATGATGATGACAAGTGACCTATTACCCTAAAACTTCATGCAAGGGACATTATTTTGTAACCATTTATTTTCTTGACACTACCAAATATTTTATTTTTTGGTAAAATACCCAATCGTACAGCATTTTTACCGTGATGATGGGACAAGGTATAAAATAGCAGCATCGCTTATCAACATGATTTGTATTTTTGCGCATTTTCTCGATTAGATTTTACGATCTGGTTTTATTTTCTCCTAGGCCAACATGGCGTTGGGGCACCTACTTGGTATCTAGTAATAAATAATATAATGTTATATTATTTAGTAATATTTTAGAATGTATATTGTATTGCTTTTTTGTGCCGCATAATTTTCTCTGTTTATCCCTATACTTGACTGGGAGAAAATGCTTTTAGCATTAAGTCCGCCATTTGTTAAAAGTATATTTGTACGATAGAATAATAAAATTTGATAAAAAAAACGATAGGTTCATAAAAAATAGGTTTTATTGTTTTTGCTGCCTAAAGTCATCTGACATAGCTTTACGACTGCCATACAATGATGACATCAGGGTCCAACGGCTTTTATTTATTTATAAACATCTTAATTATAAAAATTAATAAACGTTTTCTAAACCTTTATGAGTTAAAATATGTTTATTTATTTATAAAAACTTTATCGATCCACAATATACAATAGTTTACAATTGGCGGACTTAACGCTAAAAGCATTCTCTTCCACGTATGTTTCGTCCCTATCACTATTTTCTATATTTCACATGGTAAGAACAAGACAAAAAATATTTTAACTAAAACAGGTTTAGCCAACGTATAGGATGCTCAGGACCGTGCGAAGTGGAAAAGAAAAAGTCAGAAAGCGGACCCCGGGCTTCTCAGCATTGCAACTGAGGATGCAACTGGGAAAACGCTCAGATGAGAGAGAGATAGTTCTATCCAACGTATCTCATTTTTTATGAATTAGAAGTTAAATCTTATTCGACCATTATGGCACAAAAGGTGGACATCCTTACCAGTCAGCCTTTAGGAAAAACAGAAAAAAATTAGCGATAGGCGCTTAACGTTACACTATATTATGAAGGAACATCTACAATATATACTTAAATACATTAATATATAGGCATATACATAAATACAAAATATAAAATAAAACAATTTAAGGTAATGAAAGGAGCGTGTGGTCATTTTAATCGATTATCTCGAGATTTTTTTATGCCACTTGTGATCAGATCACCCATCCAATTGCGGACCAAGCCCGGTATCGCTTTACTTGAATAAGCGCTAGTAATGCGCACTCGCTAGTAAAGCTCCTCTAAATCAAGAATACTTCCCTAAAACGAAACCATTAAGAAAATTCTCATTCGCATAATTTCAAGGGTACAACAATATCTACAGCTAGATATCAAACTTTAAAACTAACCGGGATCTATAAACTAATCAAAATTCAGTTCCTAAAGATCGGAGTGGAGTTGAAATTTCAATCTCAGCCCAGATTGAAAACTAGCAAGTACTTTGAACAATGGCCGACCAGTCTCTGGTAATTACTGGTGGTTACATAGAATAACTAGTCTTTTCCCGCGGTTCGGATTGCGTGTATTTTCATTTCTTTTTTAATTCACGTACAAGTACCTATGAAGAATGGCACGGAAGCCTCTATAAGCGAGCTTGCCCGCTGATGCCCGCGACTTCGTTCGCGTGGACTTTATGACCCCGGCGTATAAATATGCTCATCAGGCTGAACAACTTTTGCTAATGCATCTTCTTCTTCTTAATCATTAATGTATATTTCTAACAGTTTTGGACAACCTCCGTGACGTAATGGTCACTATGCTAGTCCGCCACCCAGAGGTCCCGGGTTCGATTCCCGGTCAGAGCAAGTTGGAAAATGGCCTTTTTCAAATTGTCCTGGGTCTTGGATGTTTATCTATATATGTATTTGTTATAAAATATAGTATCGTTGAGTTAGTATCCCATAACACAAGTCTCGAACTTACTTTGGGGCTAGCTCAATCAGTGTAATTTGTTCCTATATATTTATTATTTACTAGCAGAAGCCCGCGACTTCGTTCGCGTGCACTTTATGTCTCTGGAAAATGCTCATCAGGCTGAACAACTTTTACTAAGGCGACATTTTTATATCTCTTATAGTTTAGCTGGACCATTATGGTTCTGCATCAGGCGTTCCATTTTCCAAAATCATTTATACCCTATATGTTGCCCAGGCTTAATAGCTATATAACAAAAAAAGTTGCATTCGAATCCGTCCAGTATTTCCGGAGATTAGGGTGTACAAACAGACAAACAGACAAACAGACAAACAGACAAACAGACAAACAGACAAACAGACAAACAGACATACAGACAAACAGACAGACATTTTTTTTTTTAATTCTTACTCTATTACTATGTCTCCATCGCCCTCAATATTTTTTTTGGAAATATATTTAATGTACAGACACACTTTTTTTACTGTTTTATTATATGTATAGATATAGATATAGATTATTATTATTTATAGTTTAGCTGGACCATTATGGTTCTGCATCATGTGTTCCAGATCTTCGAGTTTTATAACTCAACAAAAAATGCTCATCAGGCTAAACAACTTTGGCTAAGGCGTAATTTTTTTTTCAAATACTCTCTTTATTTATGTATTTAAAACAAGTAATAATTATTGAACTAAATATAAAAACTAAATTTAAAATCTTAATTAAAAAAACTAAATTAAATTAAAAAACTAAATCTTATGTGTATTTATATTCTTTTGAGAACTCTTCTTCTTTGTCCTAGCCATTTTCCATTATTTAGAACCGGCTCTCCTCGTTCTTCGAAGCCAAGACTTTTCCACCAACTTTTCTGCTACGTCTCAAAGATTAACTGGTAGACAATGCTTAGAATTAAGTTCTACCTTTTGTACTATAATCTTGAGATTTTAAGTGCAATAAATTTAATAAATAAATAAAAATAACACAGGAATAAAATCTTATATTTGTCGAAAACCATAAAACGTAAATGCTATTGTTCTTAAACCAGTGTAAGACTCTTTGCAACCACGAAGGATGTAAAGCTAAAGTAGAACAAACAATGTTCATACTATGTTCCGTTTAAAAAACATACCTATCATCACCAAAAGTAGATACATTTTATATTTGTTCAAAAAAAAAAAATAAGTTCACCAAAAAAATTAAACCAAATACAAATTTCGCTTAGTACGCTAAAGTTTATCCACACATACGCTTATGCATTTTAAAGTCACGTCTCCCAACCTTAGCCGCAGCGTAGAGAAAATATTGTTTGTAACCTTACTCAGCACGCTTGCATTGCTTGCGAGCTGTATTTTAGCATACAAAATGTTTTTACGTATCACTATATACTGTGGAAACATATCAAGCGCAAATAAACGACATCATCAAAATTCACATAGTGCTGCACTATGTGAATTTTGATTCATGGACGCGAATTTCCTTATTACTATTTACTTAGAGGTATGGTATTCAACTTAATTTTATTTAGATTGATTGAAAGGTGATTAAGGGGCTACCTGAATTTTCCGGGGTCCAGTGGCGCCCTCATTAAAAATAAATCATTTGAAAGGCAACAGTGATATTATTTAAAATTTCGTCTTGATCAAACCCTAGATAACCCTTCTAACTATTTTATGAACTACTGTTTATAATTTAAAGTACGAACGTGAAGCTTTTTTACGCATATTTGCGAAAAACAGCCACTTTTAGCTAATGTGCGTAGAAAAGCTTCACGAATGAACTTAATATAAAGTACTAACTTATCTATTTATTCACTAGTTTAATTTTTTTATGAATTTATATAGGTATTGGATTTATTAATTAAAGTGAAGAAATCTTTGTTTCAATTATTGATTTTTAACAGCATTACAATACTCGGATTATTATCCAAATAATATGTGATTAAAAATGTCACCACGACTGGGATTCGAACCCGCGACCCCCACGTTAACGCCGTGAGTGCACTACTTATTGTACTACCATGACTTCAAATTACCCTGATGAATTTTGTCATCACATAGTACACAGGCATTTAAAGAATGCGTTATTTTTTATTACTACCCACTATTCAGAAGTGTGGTATTAACTTAATTCAATTTAGATGAAATTAAAATTGATTAAAGTGAAGAATAACAATCCACCGCAAGGGACCTTGCTTTTACGGAAAAAACGCATCGAAATTGGTCCATCGAGATTGGTTGCAAGATGCAGACAAATAGTCAGACAAACATTAGCGTTAAAATTATATCTTAGTAGCTGTGCCCGTGGGCTTCGCTCCCCGTGGGAATATCGGGATAAAAACTATCCTATGTCCTTCCCTGGGTATCAAACTATATTTATATCAAATATCATCTAAATAGGTTCAGTGGTTGAAGCGTGAAGTGGTAACAAACAGATATAAAAACTTACTTTCGCATTTATAATATTAGTAGGATAACACCCCTCTTTTTGTCAGGGGTTAAACAAAAACATACACACATTTTACATATTTACTTAATAATTTTAATATGTTACATAATAAACAAGTAAAGGCCTCCATTTCAATTTACCATTTTTGTATGAGATGACTGAACCATAAAAGTCGAGATGATTAAATGTGATATTTTGTTTCAATCTGATATTAATAAACTCGTATTTCTAAAGACGACTTCCTTGCTTGATTAAACTACATTGGCCGAGTTTGCAATCTCAGTAGATTAAAAAGAATAAGTTTGAAGTAGCTAAAAAACTTGAGACAGAGTTTTATAATTTCTAACAAAGTAATTTTTTTAAGCCGGTCATCTCAAAAAATACAAACTAACGGATAGTTCTGATTTTTAGTTGTTAAACTACTACCCTACCCTACTAGTGGTCTATATTCAAGTTTGCTGCTTCAGAAGACCTGTGTTAACTTTGTAGCAGTCGAAAACCACAAATTTAGGACTTATACACGCTGACTTTTCATTGGTTTTGGAAAAGAAAATGTCGTATAGTTAATAAATTCCTCTATCCATATACGTAATCCAAATTTCTGTATGTCATAAGATAAAAAAGTTGCGTAAATGATTTCCGATCGAGACCACGTAGTTATACGCCGGCCAAACAGCTGCGTAATGTCGATGACCCCGGCCGGCCGGCGGGCGATGTATGGCGGCAGTACTACTAATTGATCTTACAATTTTACTTTCGAGTTTTAGACAACATTTTTTGTTTCTAAATTTTTTTTTTGACTATATAATTAGGTCTTACTAACGATGTCTATGAAGTGGCCTTCGGCTTCAAAACCAATGAAAAATCACCGTGATAGTGAATACAAAAAAGGCCAAAAATGTCGCGGTTATTCGAGTGCTGCAAAATTTTGGCCATACCTGAACTTTCCGGGGTCCAGTGCTACCCCATTAAATCATTTGAAAGAAAACTAAGAAATTATATCTTGACCAAGCCCTAGATAGGTAACTATTTTTACTATTTTAAGAACTACAGCAACGTGAAGCTTTGCTCTACGCACTTCTTACGAAAAATGGCCACTTTTAGCTAATTAATGTACGTAGAAAAACTTCACGTTCTCACTAGAAACTATAAACAGTAAATAAACAATTATATACGAGTATATAGGGACAAATTACACAAATTACATTACAGTAGTTCATGAAATAGTTTTAAGGGTTATCTAGGGCTTGGTCAAGACAAATTTTTTTTTCAAATAGGGGCAGCACTGGACCCCGGAAAATTTAGGTATGACCTTAACACAGATCTTTAGAAGCTGCAAAATTTTATATAAGCAACTGGAGGTCCTAACAACATATAAAAAATCAGAACTAAAAGTTTGTATTTTTGTGTTAAACATGACTGGCCTACTAAAGTGCCTTGTAACGTTTTTTTATATCTCTCGTCAAATGTGAACTTCATATTTTCGGTATGAAATAATTTAATTTGGCATTCCGTCCACGTCCGCCGGCGCTTTTGTCGCACGTGTAAACAAATTGATATCGGCGTAAACAAAACGAGAACAGCTAAACGAATTAAAGTTGCCAAATTGTATTGTTCTCGACAATTGTTTCGCGTTCTCTTGAAAATTACATAAGTGATAAAAGAACGTCTAAGTGGAAAGTGAGAATAGGGATGTGGACAAAAAAATGATTTTGGATATTAAGACAGATTATTAAAAAGTATAGTAGCACACAAATTGATATCGACGTAAATAAAAACGGGAACAGCTAAACAAATTACAACATTATGGGATAAGTCCGCCGTTGTAAATTTATTCTATTGTTTTCGTATGTAATTATGTTTTTTCATAGAACAATAAAGTTATAACAAACAAAAAAACAAACAAACCAATTAAAGTTGCCAAATTGTATTGTCCTCGACAAATGTTTTGCGTTTTCATGAAAATTACAAAAGTGATAAAAGAACCTTTATGTGGAAAGTGAGAATAGGGATGAGGAATTGTCTAGAAGTAAATATGGTGATAATTAAAAATTTGACTTCCAACAATATGTAGAAAGACCTTAAAAACTATTTTATGAATAACCTTTAAAAGTATCATTGATAGTCAGTCCAGTTTTAAAACGAGTTTTCGCCAAAAGCGGCCATTTTTGCCGAAAACTCGTTTTAAAACTAAATAGACTAACGCAATTACTTTCAAAAGTTATTCAAAAAATAATTTGAAAATCTTTCTTTCTACAGACTTTTTGCAGTAAATTTTTTAATTATCACCATATTTACTTTTAAACAATGTATTTCTAATCTAGGGCTCCACTTCTGCTACCATTTCACCGTAAGTGGAACGTAGAGTCTCCCATGCTGGTCTGGGAGAAATAAGAAAAACTTAGAATGTACCAGCTGCTTCTCTTCCCACGCAGATCGTAAAAGCCGATCGAGGGAATGGGCAAAAATGCAAATAATGTTAACAGGCGATGCGGCTAGCAACCCATCACTGTATTGATTGCTTTTTCATCTTCTCGCCCACCATGACGCTAAAAGTGGCTTTTGGGTCTTGCGGCCCTGGGCTCTGCATAGAACCGCAAGACCCAAAATGCTCTGTCTGCCCCATTAGGGATAAAGACGTGATAGTATGTATGTAGAAATAGAGGTGAGGACTAAAAAAATGTTTGGCTTATTAGATAGATCAATTGGAAAGCACTCCACCGACAAGAGCCCAGCTCTTAAATATAAGAAGAAGATAGATCAATAAAATTATGGTATACGTATTTTTTCTTTTCTATGATTAGCAATTAATGATGAAGATACAGCGCATTTCAATTTCGCGTGACGTCACGATCAGCTACCACTTTTAACCAAAGGTGACGTAAATCACCCCCACTCCGAAACTTCGAAGCGCTGTATCTTTGTGAATTTTTACTACTTTGCTCAACGAAAATATGTAGGTTTTTTATTTTTGGAGAATCAAGTTGACGGATTTAAAAATATTATAGTATTTGTAGAGGATATCAGAACTAGATTAATTATACGAAAAGGCCTTTATGTATATAGGCTTTATTACAAAGGGTTGCCGCCTATAAAATATATTTAATACGCTATTTTCCAACAAGTGAAATCAGCAACTTTTTCTAAACGTCAAAACAAACAGTTTCTATGGGATTTTGTATGAAATACAGGCAGATGACGTTTTGGAGTCAAATAGCGCTCTTATTATCAGTTTTTCTACAATAATAAATTTAAAATAACGTTAAAATGGATATGTTCAAAGACAAGTGACATTATTTTGCGACGCTTTATTTTTTTATTAGTACAAAATAATTTATTTTTGACTAAGGAAAGTACCCAATTCGATATTTTTAAAAGTTTCATGTTACATATTTCTTAATATGTAATACGATATGTGATTTGATACCTTTGTTGCTTACTACCTATTTAGGTAGGTACTAACTATTTCTACTAAAGGATTCTATACAACGTTAAAGTGACATAACCGTAATAAATCAAACCACAGACTATACTAGATCACTTTAATTAATGTAATTAAAAATTTATTCCATACTAAAGAGTGAAGCAATCCGGGCAATTTGTATGGAAATGTCGAAATGTTTGTTGGTTTCTTGACTGTTATTTCGATTTTATTATGCTATCGTGAACTAGTTTAGCCCGTTTTTCGATTTATTACGGATATGTCCCTTCCACGTTGTATTATAAAAGGGTACAATGTGTCATCATCATTATCTTCCTCGCCTTATCCCTAATTGGGGGTCGGCGGCTCTGTATGTCAACTCTCTCCACAGCTTTCTATCATTAACCATATTTGTACTAACCCCCCTCTCTTCCATGTCCCGCCTTACACATTCCCCCCACGTCTTTCTAGGTCGTCCTCTATCTTTGTGGCCATCTACCTTTAAGCTAACCATTTTATTTGCCAGATGTTCGGCAAGAAAAGGGTATAATGTGTATACCTGTTTTATATTATTATAAATACTAATATCGATAAATGGTTGACTGATAGAGATCTCATTACACGAAATAGGTCCACCATTGTACACATTATAACATCGTGTATATTACGTTTCTATGACTGTACAACATGTATTAACAGTTAAATGTTGTACACAACAACAAATGCGGACTTCACAACACGTGTGTGCTAACCAGTAAGCCACGGAATCCGCCCAAACTTTGCTTATTAGGTATCTTCATCTCATTATGTCTCACCACATCAAAGAGTTAATCAAGACATACCAAGCCAGGTACTTTATCAAAGACGATATTTACATAATTCCCATTTAAAACTTCCATATTCCCAATCAAGTGACATAATTAAGGGAAAATTTTCGCCAAGTTTGGAAGGAGAAAAGGGATGGTTTTGTTAGCGGCAAGTGTGGGAATCGCCCAGGGCATGGTTTTTGCGGGGCACTCACGCCTTTTTTAACCCCCCACAAATAAGAGATGGACCAATCGAAGCGGTTCTTTTGGGTAAAAGCAAGTTCCCTTGCGGTCATTATCATCATCATTTCAGCCACATTACGTCCCCTGCTGGGCATAGGCCTCTCCCAAAGATTTCCCTTGCGGTGGCTCTTTGAAAATCCGATCGGCCGTTTAAAAGCTATAAGTTTTCACTTGCAAGTCGTAACGCTATCTGTCATTTTCCTGGCAAATACTAGACGTCGTCTTAATGTTAACAAATGAAACTAATAATGGGTATGAAGTTTTTAACATAATTTTCTTACTAATATGTATGTGTTATGAATGTTATGATGAGGGATAAAGGCTTTAAAGTCGGGGTTTTAAATTTAAAAAAAAACCTCGACTTTTAAGGTTTGAACTACACGTAAAGTCTATTTGCTACTTGCCAGGCAGCATGACAAAAGGCAAATGAACTTTAATCTTTGAATTTAATCTAAAACAACTTTGATGACGTTCATTCATTCTATTCCTGGAGTAAGTAATCATTGGTATTATTTATCTATGGTTGGTTCTATAGAATGAATGTAAAACCCGACAAAAATTAAATGTACTTGGATTACGAAGACATTTAATTAAGCATGCATGAAATCAATGTCAAATATTTTATTGGATGATGTCATCACACAGTGTCACTCTTGTCATATCGTTACAAATGTCATTTTATCACCTGTTAAGGGGAGTATTTAAATGGCGGACGCCATTTCAATGATCCCGCATAGCTTAACTATTCCTAGAAAATTGGCGGTATAAATAGCTTACTCGGGAATAGATGTCCTATTCTTGGAATAGTAATTGGTAAAGGTAAAATCTAGTTATTTCAGAGTATTTTGCCATTTATTCTCGGAATTAATTTTGAACTATGGATCGTTTGTCTGCAATAAAGCATTATTATTATTATGATGGTACGCTTTGCAGCCACGGGTCCATGGGGACCCTGTTGTTTGAGGCGTCCATGGGACCAAAGCCAATATGAAGAGGCCTTTTAGTACGTTTTTAATGAAAAAGTGAGATGGCTACATCTATCGAATCCGTCATAAGAAGAATTCTGCGTCTTAGGCCTCCTTTAACACTGCTACCCTGGGCTCCTACATAACAACAACCATTACTATGGAGTACATACTCGAGCCCTCATTTAATTGGGATCTAAGAAAATTATATTCTTCGCAGGCGCTTCTGGAAGTTTCCAATGGAATTGGAGTTAGGAACTAACTTTTATTGTATGGATAAGACGTTTTAGGCATTTCGGCTGGTGTGTGCAAATTAGAATGAAAATAACTTTAGGAGTGGGTGCTTTCCAGCAAAAAATATGTATAAATAGATTTTGAGGAAAAAAATAAAAGAAAATTGTGCCTATTTTTGTGTGTTTATAAAGTTTTTTTGTACATAAAAAAGCAGATACAAATCAGAAAAATATAGGGATCTCTTCCAGTCAACCGGCCAGAAATTGAGAGGAATGTTTACTTATTATGCGTTTGAGATAGAAGTTATTTTTTAATTAAAAACCTTAAGAATCTTACTTTGAATTTTACAAAAAACATTTTTTTCTGAACGAATATAAAGAAAATACAATCTCAATTAAAATAACCATTACTTATTAAATTATCTCTTTCGAGCTGGTCTGAAAGGAAAAAAAAAATATTTTGTATGTAACAGCTGCTTCGAGGAAATGGGTGAAAATGCCGAAAAGTCGAAAATGCAAATCATGATAATAAGCTATGCTATTAGCAATCCGTCACTATTCATTTCGATTCCTGTTTCCACATTCTCCCCCAAAGTGCCCTATGTGTCTACCTGGTGTTCTTCAAACTATAAATAAATAAAATCAATTTAGTTTTGAAACAGCGATTTCGCGTCAGTGTTTTGTCATAATAAATTATAAAGAAACAGACTTACAGCTGAGCCATTTCAATGAAGAAAAACTATCAAATAGCCATAAAAATCTAGACATCACAACAAAAACGTAAAAGTCAAATAAAACAGATTTGTAGTAGGAAGAAACTTATTCAATGTCGTGAACAGTGACGTCATCTCTGCCGCTAGGAAACTGTCATAAAATGCAAAGTTTCGTGGCACATGTGGAAGATTGACGCGAGGAGATACAAAAGGGTTAAAGTTAATAAATTCGTAATATTTTACAATTTACGTTCTAGAGATCTGATGGCGCAAAAGTCTCCACGACATACTATCTAGGGTTGACTGTAAAATGAATTGGGTGAGACACCTAGAGCTAGAGCTAGAAGGAACAACGGGCGCATTTTTGCTAAAAGTGACCACTTTTGGCAGTAACACCATTGAAACTAGAAACACTACCAAATAAACTTTTAACAGTTGCTATAAGAAATAATTTTAAGGGCTATACAAAAAGGGTATGTAATGCTGCCAGTCTTTCAGGTACCTTGCCCTGCGACCGTAGCGATCTGGGATCTATTTTTTATTTAATATAATGTTTTGTTTTTAATTAGATTATTTTAGTTTATAGTTTTATAATTTAGGTAGGTTATTTAGTTTTTAGTTATATAGTTATTGTGTACCTATGTTAATATTTATTTTGTGCAATAAAATTCATTTGAGGTAACACAAGAGAAATATACCTATATTTAAAAAAAAGGGTCTACAAAGCGAATGTGTGTGGGCAGGGTCGTCCTCGACGAACATACCGTGATTAGATTGCAGACTTTCTTCGAAAAGGTGAGAAGTGCCTGTAACTGGCGGGCATGCCTGAAGAGAGTAATGAGTGTAGCAAGTGGCGGTCCATAGTTTCTGCCTACCCGTGTGGGAAATAGCCATGGTCATAGCCAGAGTTAGACAGGTGGACCCAAAAATGTATGTCGCATGAATGGTCTCCTGTGTTAAACTTTAAATTTAACTAATTATATTATAGTAAAACTAAAAAAAAATATCAGTTTTTAACGATTACTTATATTAATAGCATACATAGCGCGACGAACCGATGGCCGATGAGGCAAAAAGGTTCTTGAATGGCGACCGTGTACTGGGAAGCAAAGCGTAGGGCATCCACCTACAAGGTGGTCAGATGACCTGACCAGGGTCGCTGGAAAGCGCTGGATGCAGGCCGCTCTTGATCGGTCATTTTGGAAATCTTTGGGAGAGGCCTATGTCCAGCAGTGGACGTTATGCGGCTGAAATGATGACTTATATTAATATTTATAACGTTTACCCATGTTTGTATCGCCACACTGCCCACACTCTAAATGGGCACATGTATTACTGCACCAATATTTGTCATCTGATGCAACATGTTAGCGATTAATAAATGAAATGAAATGAAACAGGCGTGATAATATGTGTGATTCTTAAAAAATATTCCACGCGGCCCCTTCTGCATGGTATAGCCCTGTATTCCAACAACCCTATCGGATAAGAGAAAGCAAAGAACCCGGTACACCCAACTACAACATGATCAACAATAAACAGTTTCTACGTGACGTGGTGTTGTGTCTCCGCACCGACAATAAACCTCTACATCAACATCATTTCTTGTATGGCACTTCTTCTACGACATCCACGAGAGCACGTTTAGTGGAAACTGTTGTATATTTACGTTGTTGGGCAAAAATGCGAATCATGTTAACAGGCGATGCGGCTAGCAACCCATCACTGTATTGATTGCTTTTCCATCTTCTCGCCCCCATGACGCTAAACGTGGCTTTTGGGTCTTGCGGCCCTGGGTTCTGCATAGAGCCGCAAGACCTAAAATGCTCTGTCTGCTCCATTAGGGATAAAGACGTGATAGTATGTATGTATGTATGTTGTATATTTGAAAGACTATTCTACCCTGCGGAAACCACATTGCACTTTCCACCCACGGCAAAATCACTGTATAGATTATTTTTTCCCACCATCCTGCTAAACATGGCCTTTTGCTCTAACAGCCACAGGCTCTGTCTACTCCATTAGTTTATTAACGTTAAACGCTCTGTACACAACCCGTTTAACTTTAATAAACTCCAACTTTGCAAATAAAATATAATAGAGATACATGCAGAGAACATTTTAAAGCTCAGAAAATATTAACCGTTACCGCTGTGTATATTTTAGAAATGATAATGTATGTGCGACGGAATCTAAACCTTTTTAAAATTAAAGAAAAGCCTAATGGTCGACGACTTCGAAACGATGGCAGTCTAATTGTTAACCCAAAAAGATTATGCTTGTCAAAAAAACTACCAAAAATTAAAGGCCCCCTATTATATAACAAATTACCGGAATCAGTCAGATCAATCACTAGTGATCAAGCTTTCAGGAAGAAAGTCATTGATCTACTACTGGATAAGACGCTGTACAGTGTTCAAGAATTTTTATCAAATAAATATGGACGATGAGACATTAATCTAAAATATAGATAGGATTTATTATTTATTTTTATATAATGTGCATATTTAATTAAATTATTAATTGTTATTTTTATAAGACGACGCCCCTTTACAGCTGATAATAGTTAAATTTATATTTATTTTTAAGTTAGGTATTTGCTTACAAATGACATATTTAATTTTTTAATTTTTGAATTTTTAAACTTTTAGCATTATGATTATTATTTTCAAATGTGATTAATATCATTTAAAATTGTGAAAATCAAAGACGAAACATTTTTGTACAACATACAACATATAACTATGTAATAGATATATGAAAATGTACGTTCCTCAAATGTGTTAATAAAGATATTCTATTCTATTCTATTCTAAATATCAAAAGCTTCGTAGCGATCTCAATAAATCGAGTTATTCTGTGATCTAGGTTGGTTACTGTAAGTTCGAGTTAGTGTGTATCCGCTTTACTAAATTCAATTACTGAATTACTCTTGACCCTACCTCTTCAATAATAGGGTACTACTACTCGACACGAATAATAATTTTACTAAGAGATTGGTCTAAGGCGCCTCGCGCACTAGACGGCGATGTGCCATGACCACGACTTGTGGCCGCAATGACTAGATTTACTTATAATAGGTATACAAGTTACAAAAAGGTGCGCAGTGTTAATATGGAAGGAATTGGCGAGATTTAAATCATGTAAATAGGCGATAAGTTTAAGAGAACTTTATTGTTATAATAAACTACCTGTGCCCGTGGGGTTTGCTCCCCGTGGAAATTTCGAGATAAAAACTATCCTATGTCCTTTACTGGTATTAATCTATATTCATATCAAATGTCATCTAAATAAGTTCAGTAGTTGAAGCGTGAAGTGGTAACAAACAAACAAACAAACAAACAATAACACAAACTCACTTTTGCATCTATAATATTAGTAGGATTTACATTTTACTTAAAATGAGATATCTACATATAATAATACGTAGACATGATAATACTCATATCCACATATGCGGCTAGCAATCCATCACTGTTAATTTTTATTTCTTTTTCATCTTAACGTTCACTATCAAGCAAAACATGGCCTTTGGCTTTACGACCACAGGCTCTGTCTTCCCCGTTAATCAAAAATACGTAAAAGCAATCTATACACAACCTTTTTAACGTTAATAAACTTCGAGTTTGATCAAAGCAAATAAATATCAAATGCTACCTACGGAGCGATCTCGATAGATCGAGTTATTTTGTTCCTTAATAGGAAATCAGATCTAGGTAGTTACTGTAAGTTCGAGTTAGTGCGTATCCGTTCTACTAAATCCAATTACTGAGTCTTGACCCCATCTCTTCAATAATAGGGTAGGTACTTACTCGACACGAATAACAATTTTACTAAGAGTTCGGTCTTAGGCGCCTCGCCCACTAGACGGTCACGACTCACGACCAGAGCTCCGAATGATTTATAGAATTACCCTTGAACCATCTTCACGCCCAAACCGATCAGTGGCCGCACCAGACAAAAGACTAAACCGTGCCGCACTTTTTAGTCTGTGAAAATAGAACCCATAGAATCAAATGCAGTAACGCACACGACGCGCAAAAAGGTCGGCGCGCATCGTGTGCGTTACTGCGTATGATTCCATAGGTTCTATTTTCACAGACTATCACAGACTAAAAAGTGCGTTACGGATAGTCTGCCGTATGCGTTGGGCCTAACTAAAGAAATAAATTGCAAAGTTCGCTATGTTCTTATGTTTTTAGGGTTCTCTACCCAAGGGGTAATAATTGTAGTGTAGGGTTCCGTAGTTGCGAACTTTGAGTTCATGCCACTAAAAACGTCTAAAAACTAATTTTCTATTGAATTTGTATGAAATTTTTTTAGTCTTCCATCTTTCGCAGTCAGATGCCTTACATAATATACAACGCAGCTTCAAAATCTGACACCATTGTTTGCTACTTACACGCACGAAATTTACAATACAAGACAATGAGGAACTAAACAAGGTATTGGTAAACTATACAGAAAAGCGAAATAATGTTTAAGGCGTTACAAGTTTGGTTACACGGGAAAGAAATTCAGGTAATTTTAATCATAACATGTAACAAACTTATAATATGACACAGTTTCTACATAATAATGTTTAGAATCTATAAAACATTCATGTTTGTTGGCGTAAGAAATAAAACAAGTAAAATCCTCCATGCAAATGGGAGTAATAATGAAAAAGCAAAGGAAGTTCTACAAGCTCGTACAATAAAAATTGCAGCTAACAAACAAGTGAATAAAACACTTTGATGTATCGCGTACGTCGACACACAGAATTGGTACAAAGTAGCGATGGTACAGAACAAAAAATGTCACAGATCTTTAATACTATTCTGATATACATAAAAATATACCTATATCTAATAAATTAAAAAGAGCGGACGTTTTTGTAGAATTTGACGGAAAAAATCAGTACTGAAATCTTTCGAAATGCCTATCTAAAACAGCGGACGCAGGAATGCTGAAAAGAAGATTATCCATTTGAAAATGTCGTGCCTAATACATTAACTCTAAAACAATTTTTTTAAACAAAAAAATAAATTAGATCTTATGTCCTAAGCAACCACAAACCGCTGACGAAGCGTCTCCGTTTCAGCTTAGGCAAAAATTATTTCGTATATGTTGCGTTTCTCGCCTGATCCTCGTGACATATTGTGAGCACGTTCAATCATCATCATCAGATCTTTTTGTCTCCACTGCAAGAGCACTACCCTCTCTGTGTATTACCAGAGCCACACTTGGCCAGAGCAACTAGAGGACTTGGCTTACCTCGTTGGCCAGACGGGTTGGAGAGGACTCATTTATAAGCTTTTGTTTATCTTGTATTTCCTAAGTCGCCTTCTACGTCATCCACGGGAGGACTTGGAGTGGCCTTATTCTACTCTGCTGGAAACCACACGGCAAACGAGAGTTTCATTTCTCCACTCTCATTAGTTTGTGGAATTGGTGTAGCCGAAAAATTTGAATAAGCCATGAAATATTTATAAAGAAGTGTGTATCATATGTAAATGTTCTCTTGGACGCAGATATGAGGGGCGTTACCTTGAATATCAAATGCGTGTAGTTATGAATTAAGTTTTCTGATTTCTTTTTATTTATGGTCGAGATTTTTTATTTATTTACTGGCTGTTCCTGTGATTTAACGTAACACTAAAGCAAGTCTTTTTAAGTTTCCGCTAGCTGGATAGTTGAAATTTTCATAGATGATGTTTTTCTATTGCCGACATCAAGAGTGGTCCGCACTTGCATGGGTGATGGACAAGTGGCATACAATTTTCTTGAGCTAAGTTTGGACTGGCCTTAGTTACTTTAAGGCTCCTCCTTGCGCTAGCGACCTTGAAAACAGAAAAAAATTAATTTCTCTTTCTGTAAGTGAGATTATTAGAAACCCTCGTACAACTTTTTAGCTAGTATCCTGAAGTTTCATTAGAACCTCGAAAGTCATTGAAATACTATCCGGTTTAGAAACCTTTACAAAAAGAGTCAAAAATGGCCGTTTTTAGTATTTTTTGCAAAGGAAAATAAATTCAGGGTATTTTATTTCAATGATTTTCGAGGTTCTAATGAAACTTAAGGATACTAGCTAAAAAGTTGTACGAGGGTTTCTGATAATCTCACTTACAGAAAGAGAAATTAATTTTTTTGTGTTTTCAAGGTCGTTAGCGCGGGGAGGACCCTTAATACTTTCTCCCCCATCATCAGGCTAAAAGTAGCCTTTGAGTCTTACGGCACTGGCTGTCCCTGCTTATAGCCACAAAACCTAAAATGCTCTATCTTCTCAACTTCAAAATTATAGTTTTTTTGGTATTGTTTCTTTAAATTTTCACGCGAAATTTTCTTAAATAATACAGCACTAAGCAAGCTTTTTAGAAGTTGATTCAAACTTCTATTCCACTTAATATGTAAAGTGTCACCGAAAGCAGATTAGGGGCTTATTTTGACACAATGAAATTTTCGCCAACTTTCCGCAGCGAAGTTTCTTCGGGTCCATTTATGGTGTCAGTATTGTTCGACTCGCCTTTATTTGAGCTATTGTTCGCCTGACTGATGTTTTGGTTTATGGGTTTTACATTCTAAGTATCTAACTTTGTATAATTGGGGATTCGAACTTAGTATCGCCGGAACGGTGACATGGTTTGATAATAAGTCTACTACAGTTAGTATTTGTTACGGTGAAGTTTAAACATTAAATGTCATCGAAATGGGTGCGCGTTGTCTCACATAACTTTTTAACTCCTATCATCGGAGATTCGAAATTATTTCTCATACCATTTAAAATCATAATGATCATCATAAAAAATTTAAATACGGATGATTAAAAATTCATAATATCACTAGTAATAATACACTTTGTTTTTACTAATATTAATATACTTATGATTGAAACTCCAAATCATTCAAATAAATAAATAAAATATTCATGAAATTGAAAATGATAATGTCATACATTTGTTTTATTTTCATATATTTTATAATCGTAAGTGTAAATGAAATGGAATAGTATTAGTAAATTAAAAGTAGTTTCATATAGATTATAAATAACCTATTGTTCTGTACAATTGGTATTTGATGAACAATATAGACTAAATAAAAAAAATAAACCTTGAAAGGCCTGTGCTCAGTAGTAGTAGTAGTAGTAGGTAGAAGGGCTGGGACGATGATGATGACGATGAAGCCGGACAGTGCACCCTGGCTCCAAAGCATCACAATGTCAAGACAAGGGATAAATCTGAGATAGTGCAAAGCCATTACGTAATATGTATCTCCATACAAGATAAAGTTACATCTACAAGACAAAGTTATAAAAGGAAGTAAACTATAATCGAGAAGTGGAATGCAAACTAAGGCATTTCATTAAAGTGCCGCAATTAGTGCACGCCACACTCGCTAGCAGTCCCTGTGGACGGTAGTAATTGCTTTTAGATGACAATTCACTTAGATTTCCTTTGGCTTGGTTATTCTGAATTAACTCTTGAAGTTTAGATTTTTTTAGAAAACATTTTCTTGATTCTTAGATTTTTCTGATAATCTGAATCATAATCACGATCAGGTATTTTTGTCTTCACTGCAGGAGCACGACCCTCTCTGTAGTAATAGAGCCATACTTGGCCAGAACAGCCAAAGGACTTGGTCTACACTCTCCTCGCTGGCCAGACGTGTTGGGGAGGTCTCATTGACGTTTATAAACTTTGTTTAGCTTGTAAGTATTTCCTATTATGTCACCTTCTACGGCATCCATGGAAAGACTTGCAGTAGTCCTATTCTACTCTGCCTGAAACCACATTGCGCCTTTACTTAGTTACCTCTATACAAGATAAAGTTACATTTACAAGACAAAGTTATAAAGGGAAGTAAACTATAATCGAGAAGTGGAATGTAAACTACGGCATTTCATTAAAGTGCCGCAATTAGTGCACGCCACACTCGCACTAGCAGTCCCTGTGGACGGTAGTAATTGCTTTTAGATGACAATTCACTTAGATTTCCTTTGGCTTGGTTATTCTGAATTAACTTTTGAATCTTAGGATTCTTAAATTGTGATATTTGATACATATGTATCATCATCGTCTTCAGGTCTTTTTGTCTCCACTGCAGTAGCACGACCCTCCCTTTACTATCAGAGCCATACTTGGTTAGAGCAGCCAGAGGACTTGGCCTCAACTCTCCTTGCTGGTCAGACGGGTTGGAGAGGTCTCGTTGATATTTTTAAGCTTTATTTAGCTTGTATTTTCTAATTTTCCTTCTACGACATCTACAGGCGGACTTGGATTTGGCTTGGTTATTCTGAATTAACTCTTGAATCTTAGAAGATTTTATAAATTGTGATAACTGATAAATGTGTATAACTATAAGTTTAAATGTGTATAACTATATTAGCCACTTACACACACGAAAAACAAACAAACTAGAGGTATAAGGATTTCAAGAAGGCTCAAGGTCGCTCAACGTGCCACGAAGAGGACTGTGCTTAGTATTTCTCTGCATGATCGAATCAGACATGAAGAAATTAGTAAAAGAGAACCAAAGTTAGTTATAAAGCGCAGCGGATGAGCTCATTAAAGTGGCAGTGAGTAGGATACTTACCACCACAAACCGATGGCCAATGAGGCAAAGAGGTTCTCAATCGGCGATCACGCAATTGACAGCGAAGCGGTGGTCAGACGATCTGGAAAGCGCTAAATGCAGGCCGCTCTAGATCGGTTTATTAACCTAGTTTTTTTTTACAATAACTCCAAAATAATATAACAGTATATATGTTCCGACGTACAAATGTACGAACGAGTCTTTCTTGTTCACTAATGAAGCGTGCAGTTGACAGACTGTATCTATTTCAACCTTCCACCCGCAACCTGAGGTATTATTTGCATGTATTTGTCGTAAATTCGTAAGAATGTTATATCTTTCCCTATTCTATGTATTATAATAACGTTACTTCACCATGCACCAGTCTTTCTAGCTCACCAATGAGGCGTGCGGTGGACAGTATCTCTTTCAGACTTCCACCCGCATTGTGAGGATTTTTTTGCTTGTTTTTGAAGTGAATCCGTATGAGTGTCTATTTGATTTTTTTCCGAATACTAATATTCCTTATAATAACGCTATGAGAAAATAACAGTAAAACATATTCCGTCACACAATCGTAATCACAACTCTTTCTCGCTCACTAATGAGGCGTGCAGTAATGAATTATCACATTTCAACCTTCCACCTGCATCGCGAGAATTTATTTGCTTGTTTTTGATCCAATTGATTTCTTTCCGTATAATTTATTCCATATGGTATAATACCCTAGCTTCTCCTTACAATAACGCCAAAAGAAAATAAAATTATACATGTACCGTCATACAAACTTACGAACGACTCTTTCTTGCTCACTAATGAGGCGTGCAGTTGACAGACTGTATCTATTTCCACCTTCCACCCAAATAATGAGGGTTTATTTGTATGAATTTAACGAAGTTCATACAAATATTAATGTGATTTTTTTCCATATCAAAATATTCAATGTATTATAATAACGTTACTTTTCCTTACTATAACACTATGCATGAGTCTCTCTAGCTCACCAAGGCGTGCAATTGACTGTATCTAATTAAACCTTCCACCTGCATCGTGAGGATTTATTCGCTTGTTATTGACGTGAATTCGTATTAACATATTTTGTTTCTTTCCGTAAAATAACATTCTATATATGTTATACGTTTTTAATAACTTTGCTTATCTTTACAATAACTTCATGAGAAAATAAAAGTAAAAATAGGTACAGTCTCACAAACGTATTCACAACTCTTTTTGGCTCACTAATGAGGCGTGCAGTTATGAATTATCCATTTCAACCTTCTATCCACATCGAGCAAATTTATTTGCTTGTTTTTCATTCGATTGATTTCTTTCTGTATAATATATTCCATATAGTACAATAACTTAGCTTCTCCTTACAAACACGCCATAAAAAAATAACAGTAAAATATGTACCGTCGCTAAACGTACGCACGACTCTTTCTAGCTCACTAATGAGGCGTGCAGTTGACAGTATCCATTTCAACCTTCCACCCGCATCGCGAGGGTTTGTTTGCTTGTTTGTGACGTGGATTCTTATGAATTACTATTTTATTTGTTTCTGAATAATAATAACCTACCTTCTCAAACTTCTTAACTTCATGAGAAAATTAAAGTAAAAATAGGTACAGTCTCACAAACGTATTCACAACTCTTTTTGGCTCACTAATGAGGCGTGCAGTTATGATTTATCCATTTCAACCTTCCATCCACATCGAGAAAATTTATTTGCTTGTTTTTCATTCGATTGATTTCTTTCTGTATAATATATTCCATATAGTACAATAACTTAGCTTCTCCTTACAAACACGCCATTAAAAAATAACAGTAAAATATGTACCGTCGCTAAACGTACGCACGACTCTTTCTAGCTCACTAATGAGGCGTGCAGTTGACAGTATCCATTTCAACCTTCCACCCGCATTGCGAGGGTTTGTTTGCTTGTTTGTGACGTGAATTCGTATGAACTTTTTTTTTGATTTCTTCCTGTTTCTTAAAATAACACGAAAAAGCTGGAACTAATCGGTGAACGGCACGTTGACATACAATACACAAAAAAACAAGGAAAGATTATTAAAACTGCCAGGAAATCTACACTAATATTATAAAGAGGAAAGATTTGTTTGTTTGATTGTATTGAATAGGCTCCGAAACTACTGGATCGATTTTAAAAATTCTTTCACTGTTGGATAGGTATGTTATCCCTGAGTGACATAGGCTATGTATGTACCACGGGCGAAGCCGGGATGGACTGCTAGTAGATTATATAATAGTAAATACGACTCACGTAATATCATCGCCGTCTGTTTTGCACTGAGAAAGCGGCAATACCGGGTTTCGTCCTGAAGATGATCGTATAAATCGAAATCGGTCTTTCTAGTAAAAACGACAACTTTATTATAAAGAGGAAAGATGGAAGATAGGAGAGGGAAAGAAAGATCAAGAAGATTGTACATGGATAAAGTAAAAGAAAATGCAGAATGCGTGTCATGTAGAAAAGTCAAACTTAACTATTCCTCGGAGAGCACCTTTTTAAACGTGGGTGCGCTTCGAGGAATAAAATTAAATATTTTTGGTACCTATTCTTCGGAGCGTACCATAAAATTATAATATTTTTGAGGTATCCTTCAACGCGCCTTTTAGTTGCACTCACGATAGCAATTAAAAAATTAAAATTTTATTCCTCGAAGCGCATCCGAGTTTATAAAGGTGCGTTTCGAGGCGCCTCAAAAAGGTTGTGCTTCGAGGAATATCTCAAAGAATTAAGAAACCTAACGTGAGAAGCTTGGTTGTAGCTTTTTTTCCTATTCTTCTACAAAATTCTTTACAACTTCCAACTCTGAAACTACAAACACTACGCCGGTCCATTTTCTATAGTAAACGAGCTTCTTTTTAAATATATAGCAAGGCATTTACAGGCAAAGGCATTGTTCGAACAAAACTTGTTATTAATTATCTTCAGCTGTTTTTACTCGCTTTTCTTTGTTGTCGGGAATGTTGCAAGAAATTTTATAATGAGCATATTGCGGTGTTGGAAATGTAGTAATGTTTTGTATACAAATTTTGCTTAGACTGTATATGCTCTTCTTGGTCTTTTCTTTAGCATTTATTCTAGAACAATATTCTCATACACCGCTTTTTAAGTTGGTTATTGACGGATATGCTTATCTATCCACCCTTATCTGTATAATATTCGTTTAGGAGCTATGATGCCACAAACACACAGTTACGTCATACTTATAACACCCCTCTCCTTGCCTCGGAGGTTAAAAATACGAGCAATAGGTATGTTTTATTACTGTGTATCTAAAAACAAATATTGTACAAGTAAATTATTCTCCAAATAGGCCAATTTATCACCAAACATTCTTCCATTTCCATTCCAGTCCGTATAGTTGGACGCGGTTAGGCGACAGTCCAGGGCGCCGGAATTAAAGGGGCACTTAATGTGTATGGGAATAACCGCGAGACATATATTTATTGAGTTATGGAGCTAGGGCTTGGCTTGGGCTATGTAGGGCTGGATCAAGACAATTTTTTTAAATGTATCTCTTTCTTTCAAATAATTTATTTCAAATGGACGGCACTGGACCCCGATAAATTCAGGTAGTAAGCCGTATGATTTCTGGCATAGAATAGGATCACTTCATCACTTCCTGTGGATGTCGTAAGATAGACTACGGGACTTAGCACAGACAGCATGGTTCAACTGCATTCCCAAGAGAGGTTAACTTGGGTCTTAAAAGTATAACTAAGTTTTTTACCTATTTCTTCTCCGCTTAGCAAGGTCTTTGGCATCCTTGGGTAATCATTGACATGCATATGAATATTATACCTATTTGGAGAAGAAAAAGCGGAACACCGCATCCCGAGGTCCAAAGCAGCTCAGCTGAGAATGCAACCGGGGACGTATCATAATGAAGGTTATACCTTTTCTGCAGTATACTGTAGCAATAAGGCAACGCCTAAAAAAGGGGACACCAAAAAAATTTTGCCCAGGGCACCTTTATTAATGTCACCAGCTCTGAGTCCGCTACATATATCAGTCGATACATACACATACGTATGCTCATAAATTGCGCGAAATACGTGCTTTTACCAGAAATGTCAGATGGAGATACATAATGGCTAATTTGAAGTCATCACTGATATGCTTGCGTCATATTTGAGAGCAAAATGGAATTCATATGACGTTGTCACAGTGAAAAATTGTTTATTTTATAGAATAATGTTACACGTGGTTGCTCTTAGCATATAACATTCTTGAAATGTGTGCCTATTTTTACAAGGCTATGAAAATTATTGTTTATTGTTTGTTTATTGTTCAATCCATGTGTATACACTATTATTACAGGCTTAACCTATTGCAATATCGTACAGTTTATATTTTTGCCTACATCTTTCATGTGGCTCTTGAGAGCTCAGTCAAGAAGCAACAGTTCATATCGATCTTATTGGATAATCATGTTAGATACCAATAGTAGGTACCTAATACAACGTGGAAGGGACATATCCTTACTAAATCGGACCACGGGTATTAGATCGGATACTAGATCACTATAGTATAATGATAATAAAATAACAGTCAAAAACAAGAAAATCGGCACTCCCATACAAATTGCCCGAGAGGCTCCACACTTATAAAATGATAAATGCAAAAATGCAAATAATAATAAAATAACATTTCTTAGAATGGAGAATATGCGCGTATTTTTTTATTATATTTTCTGCTTAATAAAATCCTTCTTAAGGCCATACCTGAATTTTCCGGGGTCCAGTGGCGCCACCATTTGAAATAAATTATTTTAAAGGAAACTGTGATATCATTTAAAATTTTGTCTTGACCAAACCCTAGATAACCCTTTTAACTATTTTATGAACTACTGTTTATAATTTAAAGAGAGAACGTGAAGCTTTTCTACGCACATTTGCGAAAAACGGCCACTTTTAGCTAATGTGCGTAGAAAAGCTTCACGTTCTCATTTTAAATTATAAACAGTAGTTCATAAAATAGTTAAAAGGGTTATCTAGGGTTTGGTCAAGACAAAATTTAAAATAATATTACTGTTTCCTTTCAAATGATTTATTTCAAATGGGGGCGCCACTGGACCCCGGAAAATTCAGGTATGGCCTTAACCACAGTAAACAAATATGAAAGAATTTTTAATATACCTTAATCAGCGACGATCTTGTGATACTTTCAAGTTTCAATTAGAAAGAGAAGTCCGATATGGACTGGTGACGTCAAAGTCCATGTCATCTAAACATTTGCCATAGAAAATGGCGTTTTGGCGAGTGAGATAGACATATTTTCGTAAAATCGTTATATCTCGTTCGTTTTTAAAACAATTTTTATTCTGTTTTCACTACTAATACTTTACTTTTGATATTTATGGATAAACAGGTTAGATAACACTTATTTTTTTTATGCATATTCCCTATTGTTTCATAATAAATTAGCAAAGAAATAAGTTTTTACTTACCTACAGTTAATTTGTTCAAATGGTTGGTGTTATAGATCTTTTACTGCCCGTGTGGTTCCCGGCAGAGTAGAATAGGGCCACTACAAGTTCTCCCATGGATGTTGTAGAAGGCGACTTAGGAAATACAAGCTAAACAAAGCAAACATCAATGAGTCCTCTCAAACTCGTCGGGCAACCGTAGAGTAGTGTAGGCCAAATCTTATGGCTGCTGTGGCCAAGTATTCCTATGTACTACCAGAGTACAGAGAGGGTCGTGCTCCTGCAGTGGAGACAAAAAGATCTGATGATAATGATGGTGGCTCTTTCAAAGACGTAGCTTTTGTGGCGCGCTAACAGCATACAGACCATTTCAGCGAACTTCTTCTTCTTCTTCTTCTTCTTATCGAGTGTGTTAGTGACTAACACTAGTGTCAGAGTTTTTAAACCGCCGATCAATGTCAAAGACAGTGACCGGGACCGACGGCTTAACGTGCCCTCCGAAGCACGGATCATCTTACTTATCAGACAATCAGGTGATCAGCCTGCAATGTCCTAACCAAACTAGGACAACAACACAAAGTCGTTATCCCCGCCGGGAATCGAACCCGCGACCTCCGGGTATGAGCCGAACGCTCTAACCACTACACCACGGAGGCAGTTGATTTCAGCGAACGAACTGCAGTACTTACCAACTAACACTACATCACCGAAATAACCCTACCACAATTAAACCCCGGCAATAAAATTAAAAATGTAGCAACTTATTACTCTTGTTTGAGAGCAGATTAAGTGCTGGCTGCGGATGCAGCGATAATTGGCAAGAATTCGAGTGGCTGAACGTTTTGGCAAGTATTACGGTCGTTTGTTGAATATGTCTCCCGCAAACAATGGGTTTGGAGAAAACAAAAGATATGTAGCAAAACACACACATAAAGGTCTAACAAAATATACTGAAACTTTTTTAAAAGGGTAATTCAGTCTGTGATACTGAACAACTTTCCCCAAGAAACATAAGTCTCAATAAGAAAAATAATTTTTGGCTTTCCATTCAAACTCGGATCTCAATCGGTAAACTTGTATGGGAGGCCAAAAATTACATTCTATACTAGCTGAAGCCCGCGACTTCGTTCGCGTGCACTTTATGTCTCTGGAAAATGCTCATCAGGCTGAACAACTTTTACTAAGGCGACATTTTTATATCTCTTATAGTTTAGCTGGACCATTACGGTTCTGCATCAGGCGTTTTATTTTTCAAAATCATTTATACCCTATATGTTGCCCAGGCTTAATAGCTATATAACAAAAAAAGTTGCATGCGAATCCGTCCAGTATTTCCGGAGATTAGCGTGTACAAACAGACAAACAGACAAACAGACAAACAGACATACAGACAAACAGACAAACAGACAAACAGACAAACAGACAAACAGACAAACAGACAGACATTTTTTTTAAACTTCTTACTCTATTAGTATGTCTCCATCGCCCCCAATATTGTGTACATACACTTTTTTTACTGTTTTATTATATGTATAGATGTATAGATGTATAGATTTCGATACGTGTACCTTGGGGAAAGTTGTTCAGTATCACGGACCGAATTCACCCTTAAAATAGTTTCAGTATATTTTGTTAGACCTTATATACATATTATCATGCCCACAAGGGTTATTTTCAATTCATTATACTACAATAATGTACATTTATTTATTTAACCTTATTACAGGAATTGTAACAGGCGGACTTGAACATTAATGATTTTTACGGGGTCTAGTGCTGCACGTTTAATAAATCATCTGAAAGAAAACGGAGATGTCATTTAAAATTTTGTCTTGACTAAGACCCAGACTTCAAACTATTTTATGAACTACTGTTTACAATTAATAGTGAGAACGTAAAGCTTTTCTACGCACATTAGCCAAAAGTGTCACTTTTTCACAAATGAGCGTAAAAAAGCTTCACGTTTTCACTTGAAACTTTCACCTTTATAATATTAGTATTATATTCAATAAACTAAATACCAATTTCAACCGCAAACTACACCACCAATTTTGATAACAATTCTATGGGACCACATTGCAAGTATACCCTTTTAAACAAAAACTGCTTCCGTGGTGTAGTGGTTAGAGCGTTCGGCTCATATCCGGAGGTCGCGGGTTCAATTCCCGGCGGAGGCAACGAATTTGTGTTGTTGTCCTAGTTTGTTTAGGACATTGTAGGCTGATCACCTAAATGTCTGATAAGTAAGATGATTCGTGCTTCGGAGGGCACGTTAAGCCGTCGGACCCGGTCACTGTCTTTGACATTGGCCGTTACCTAAAACCATGTCAAAGGCCTTTATGGGGGTTTAAAAACTCTGGCGCTAGTGTTAGTCACTAACACACAAGATAAGAAGAAGAACAAAAAATAATCTAACTCCACCTTTTTTTGGTAATTCGCTATAAAAACAAAAAAAAAATCATATTGGTCTAGAAGCCTTCGAATAATCGGTGAAAACACATAAAAACACATCGAGAGAAATTGATAACCTATTTCTTTTTTGGAAGTCAGTTATTAACTGTGACCATGCTAATGACAATACTATACTAAAGCTCTTTTACTTCTTAGTCCTTAGTTCTTCCTCCTTTTATGAGAAGGATAGTACGAAACTTTGAATATTAAACGGATAGTTTAATTGAGGAGAAACTTGACGTAGGTGGATCTCAAAGTTCCGTGTGATATATGAAAAGGTTATCTTGTTTGAGTTAACTCCCAAATTGACCCTCGTCGACTTAATTGCTGGATTATACTGGCTATGAACTATCTTGTTAGTAACTAGTACGCCACTAAGAAGTGTAGGGTTCAATCCCCGACCAGGGCAAATTGGATAATTGCTCTTTTTAAATTGTTCTGGGTTATCTTTATGTGTATTCTTTTTCAATACCTCCATAATCAGTGAAAATTTCAGGTTTCTAACTAATACTTTTCAAGAGATAGAGCCCTGTGGCAGAAGAACGGATAGACAGCAAAGTAGTAATAGGGTTCCATCAGCACCCTTTGGAACCCTGAAAAGAAGTCAAACTAACAAAATAAAAAGCCTTCAAGCTTCCAAAGACGTTCTGAAATACCATTAAGAACTTTCCATCTCGGGCAGACTTCACAAGACAAAAAATCCAATTACGAACTTTTAAATGATTTAAAGTAAGCAAGAAAGGTCGAATAGTTTTCAACATTTTCACTTGGCTTTAAAATAATTGTACTTTTAGTGAAACTAAGCCTTTATTGCAGAAGAGAGAGAGGGAGAGAAGAGTTTGCTTGGTATAGTAGTATACTCAATAATTTTTTTTTTTAATAAAATATCTAAAGAAGGTTTATTATAGGTAATGACCAATAGATTTCGTGAATTTTATACTACTTTAAGTTAAGAGTTTAAGAAATGTTTGTTAGATTGAATAATTGTTTCAACGATTTTATAGATTTGAAAAGTATGTTTTACGATTAGTTTCTTAATTGATAATTATTTCAACTGAAGTTATAGATTTATTTGGTATTTATTTAAAAAAATATTATCTAATGGGTGTGACGCAAATCGTCCCATTCGCAACTCGTCACACATTCGTAACTCGTCCCATTCGCAGCTCGTCCCATTCTGAACTCGTCCCATTTGCAGTTTGTCCTATTCTCAGCTCGTTCCGTTTGCATTTGGACGAATGGGACGATTTGCGTCACACCCATATAAATTTTGTTGTTCTTTACTTACCCATATTTTGTTATATGTTATCATAAAGATATACTAAATACTATTTGTTCATATGCGGTATCTGCTTATCTTTGCTTCATTACTAGCCTCAAGCACTGATTGCGTCTCTCAAAGCCTTGTTTACTGCATTACGTAATTAGGTAACGAGCTTATGTGCATCCAGTATTACAGACGTAGATGTATCTATACGAGTAGCTTTAGGTTAGACTGCTGTGTATTTTTCGGCAGAGTAGAATAGGACCACTCCAAGTCCACCCGTGGATGTCGTAGAAGGCGACTTATGGAATACAAGCTAAACAAAGCTTATTAACATCAATGAGACCTCTCCAACCCGTCTGGTCAGTGAGGAGCGTGTAGACCAAGTCCTCTGGCTGCTCTGGCCAAGTATGACTCTGGTAGTACAGAGAGGGTCGTGCTCCTGCAGTGGAGACAAAAAGACCTGATGATGATAATAGCTTTTAGGAGCTACTACTAAAATGTTTCACAATACAATTTCAATGTTGGCTTTTTAGGGTTCCGTAGTAAACAAGGAACCCTTATAGTTTCACCATGTCTGTCTGTCTGTCTGTCCGTCCGCGGTCCTACTCAGAAACTATAAGTACTAGAAAGCTGTAATTTGGCGTGGATATGTATATCAATCATGGCGAAAAAATTGTGAAATAAAATATGGCAATATTTTTTTTTTAGGGTAGCTGCCATACAAGTAAAGAGGAAGTCAATAATTTTTTTTCGCTACAAACACATTGTGTAGTGTATCGTTGAATAGGTCTTTCAAAAATATTGTGATCTTGGGAACACCATTTTTTTTGATTTACGGATACTGATCCGTAAATCAAAAAAAATGTCTGAAATATTTAGGTTTAAAGAAATTTTTTTTGTTAAAGTCACGTGTCCCCCCCATCTATCTGCTAAACGGTCATTTTTTTTTACGTGACCGTACGGTCACGTAAAAAAAATTACAGCTATAGTATATATAATAAACTTCAAAGAAAAACTATCAGAGCTAAGTAGGATTAACAAATTAAAAAGTTATAGGCGATCAACTTATAAAATCTACTCGAAAAGGAAAATTTCATACAAATTCAATAGATACTTAGACTTTTTAGACGTTTTTAGTGGCATGAACTCAAAGTTGGTATTTACAATTACGAAACCCTACACTGCGCGTGGCCCGACACGCACTTGGCCAATTATTGAAGTAAATGCAAGATCCCTTGCGATGGTTTTAGAAGTTATTGGCGGTTAACACTTGAAAGTCGGGGTTTTTAGTTTGTCTGGTAAATAATAGATGGCACTACGAATATTAGTTCTACTATGCCTACCCATCGCCACATAAACATTATTTTAATGAAGTAGTACTCTAATTAATTAAATATGACCTACATATATGAAATGCATTAAATATTTTTAAAGCATATTCGACATTTCGTTTTTCACTTTTTTGCTAGTCGTGAGTGCTGCCAGTGCTGCCATCTCTGTGTGCCTACCCGCAACTCCCAGTTTTGCCCACTTACGAGCACTGCAATAGTTTCTATTGCGTTGGGTATCTGTTACGTTAGTACTTATACATATTATAGTACCTGGGCAACCGAGCTTTGCTCGGTTACAAATCAAACAATAACTACATTTTTTCAAACTTGTCTAAAAGCAATACAAAATAATAAAAAAAATATAAATTTGAACATAAAAAAAACAAAAGTAAGTCACCGAGTGGGATTCGCACCCGTAACACTCTTTCTAGCGGTCAGCATCATAAACAGCTGAACCAAAATGGATGGCGGCCGGCGCGACGAAATTAGCGATCATATTCTGCGTGGAAAGAAAAACGCATGAAAACTCGAAAACACGCGTTTTTCCAAACATAAGACTAATCTAGATCGATTGTTTACCCCCGAAAACCCCCATATACCAATTTTCAGCGAAATCTTTAGAGCCGTTTTCGAGATCACAGAAATGTATAAATATATATATAAATATACAAGAATTGCTCGTTTAAAGGTATAAGATTATCTTTCATTTTACTATTTAGTTCCTACGCTCATCCATGGATTTCATTTTAAAGCCTGTTAAATAAACTTGTACCGATAAAGTTTGATACATACTTCGTTTATTAATTTGCCTAACAGAAACGTTTCTCATACAGCTGTAAGTTACTATCGCCGGCAGTTAGAAGTTAAACTTTAACCAACAGAACTAAACTGAGGCGAGTGCAGTTAACAGAAGTTAGTCAATGGTTACGATCAAAAACCAGTCGGTAACTGAGTTTCCTAATTACAAGGACCTCATTTATCTTAAATTTGTAAGGTGTAGGATTCTATCTTAATATCAAATTGTATTATAATATTATTTTGTTTTACTAGCCTTTTATTTTGTCCCACAGCTGGGCAAAGGCCTCCCCCTTGTCTTTCCACCTATCTCTGTCTGCTGCAAGCTCTTCCCATCCACGCAAAAACCTATCTAGATCGTTTCGCCACCTGGTTCTGGGTCTACCTCTGCCTTGGCGGCCCTCTGGTATTATAATATATTCAATCTATTTACTGTATGATAAAAGAGTCTTTTTTGTGAAAAAAGATGTCTTTTGTACACAATACATCATATTTCGACTTCTTCTGCCTTATCTTTTCCTATTTTATTTGGGGTCGGCGCAGTATGTCTTATCCCTCCATATTCCCCTATTCTCCGTCATTCCTTCTTCCACCCCAACTATACTCATATCATGCTTAACGCACTTCATCCATCTTTTCTTTGGTCTTCCTCTTCCTTTACGTCCATTTACCTTCATATTTAGTGTCTTTTGCGTTACATGTTCTCTTTCTCTTCGCATAACGTGTCCAAACCAAGCCAATCTGTTACTTCTTACCTTGTCTGTTATCATATTTATTTTTAAGTCATATGTAATCCATCATATTTCGACATAAACATAAAAAGGTCTTATAAAAAAAACTGAGTATCGGGGAACAATCGGTATGCCCTTTTAAACAAAAAAAGTATTTTTTGTCTAGGCGTCTTCCAGTTATCGGTAAACAAACCTAAAGAAAAAAAAAGATTCTGACAAATTGATAAGCTTTTTTTGAAATCGATTAAAATGAATTATGAAACGAATACGTTTTTTGTAAGTAAATATTATTTTTCTTCTGTTAAACACATAAAGAAAACATGTTATTTTATTTCATTCAGTTAACAAGAATAGGCAAGAAAATAGTAAAGCTCTCCCAAAGTCCAAAATAGCGTTGTCGGTCCATTTGACTGACAGACGAAGCGGAGAGTTCTGTTTTTAAGATCGGCCCGCTGATAAATGTAGGTTGCGGTGAAATGTGTCTTTTGGGTGTTTTGTCTTGTGTAAAACAATATTGTGACAGACTCGAGGGATAGAAAAAACATTTTTTGTTTAGCTTTTATTTTGATTTTTAGATTTATACATACATACATACTATCACGTCTTTATCCCTAATGGGGCAGACAGAGAATTTTGGGTCTTGCGGTTCTATGCAGAGCCCAGGGCCGCAAGACCCAAAAGCCACTTTTAGCGTCATGGTGGGTGAGAAGATGGAAAAGCAATCAATACAGTGATGGGTTGCTAGCCGCATCGCCTGTTAACATGATTTGCATTTTTGCCCATTCTCTCGATCTGCTTTTACGATCTGCGTGGGAAGAGAAGCAGCTGGTACATTCTATGTTTTTTTTTTATTTCTCCCAGACCAGCATGGGACCAGGATTTTTAGGTTTATTTCTTTAACTATTGCGACTTTGTCTAGTGAATTTAGTTCTCTATGTAGCCTAAGTTACTTCTTGTAACATTGGTTATCTGCCTGTGAAAGTACCGTCAAAATTGGCCCAGTTGTTTTCGAGATAAGCTTAAACAAATGACTATTTTTTTTTTCAGTACTCTATCTAAGCTGGTGGGCGAAAGATTAGATTATCCTAAAATAACGGAATCATATTTATCAGTTTAATAAAAAAAATAAAAATTTACAAAGTTCCGGAGTGGGGGCTTGCGACGTCACCGATAAGTACAAATCGTGCCTAGCCGTAACGTCATACGAAATTGAAATGCGCTGTATTTTTGCAATTTTTATTTCTTACAGAAAAAATAATACGTTTACAATATTTTTTAAAAATTTAACCGACAGGCAGGTTACAGGCGTGACGTGTGACAAGAGAGTCCCTTTCAAATTGAAAGGGAAAATATATAAGACCATCGTTAGACCTGCCTTGTTATATGGAGCAGAGTGTTGGGCAACGAAAAAGAAAGATGAGTATAAGATGCATGTGGCTGAGATGTGTATGTTAAGATGGATGTTTGGGGTTACTAAAATGGATAAGATCCGGAATGAGTATATTAGAGGGAGTCTAAAAGTGGCGCCAATAGTCGACAAATTAAAAAGCCATCGCCTGACCTGGTATGGCCACGTAATGAGAAGAGATGCCGAACACCTGGCAAAAAAAATGGTCGACTTAAAAGCAGACGGGTATATAGAAAGAGGAAGACCGAGAATGACGTGGGAAGAATGCGTAAGATTGGACATGGGGGAACGGGGGGTCAGCACAGAGATGGCAAAGGATAGAAGGTTATGGAGGGAGTTGACATACAGAGCCGACTGCAAATAGGGAAAAGGCTAGGAAGAAGAAGAAGGCAGAAATTTTTATTTATTTACTTTCCTTTTTCTACGTTCACGCCCACTATCTTGCTAAAAGTGGGCTTTTTTTGGGCTTGCGGCCCTGGGTTCTGTCCACTTAGTCAAGACCTAAAATGCTCTGTCCACCTCATTAGCTTACTTACTTGATTTTGGTTTAAAACGGTTTATTTGCATCTCTAGTCACGTCACGTAAGTCAATCTGCCAAATAAACTGTCTTTCAATCATCGGCAACCGTCGCCGGCTATCGGCAACCGTCGCGTTGGCGACAAATAGCGACCGTCGTGCGGCAGTTTTTGATAGTTTGTGACAGATTGACACGTGTCAAGCGACCGTTTGCATCATTCGGCGACCGTCGCCGACAGTTGTCGCGAGCATACGTCACTCTTTTCCAAGAGCCCTTACTGATAAATATATAAATATTAGTAAATATTTAGAGACGTATTACACTGATTGAGCTAGCCCCAAAGTAAGTTCGAGACTTGTGTTATGGGATACTAACTCAACGATACTATATTTTATAACAAATACATATATAAATAAACATCCAAGACCCAGAGCAATTCGAAAAGGCCATTTTCCAACTTGCCCTGATCGGGAATCGAACCCGGAACCTCAGGGTGGCGGACTAGCATGGTGACCACTACGCCACGGAGGTCGTAAGACGTGATAGTGTGTAAAGTAGGTATTAGTCACGTCAAGTCATTTCTAATTAATATTATTGACTTATTAATATGACTGATACTTGTATGTACTTACGAAATAGTTTTGACAGTGTTTATATGACATATTGTATTTTACTAAAAACTAAAAAGAACATAAATAAATTTAAGTATTTGTCCAAAAAATTGCTTACTTAGAAATAACAATAATAGACTTGTCTAAAGTTGATCAATATCAACGCTTGCATTCATACCTACTAACGTGCAAAATAAAATTAATATAAAACTTAAAATTAATATTATTAAAAAGTTCATCCTAAGCAAAAATAAACCAACAATAAACTTTTCCAATGCACAAAACCAAACTGACAACGAAAATGTGTGTCCATTATTTCATTCGAAAAGCCCGTCGTCCCGCAAAAAGCATTTTTCGATAAATTGAATTCCGTTGTCTCCCGTATATTCATTCAAATTGCCAGGCGTGTGGTCGCCCTACATCTGCCTCAATAGTTGACTTTAGGGTCAACGCATACGTGAATGAAACGAGGGCTCAAAATATGCTGGCATTTTAAAAATATATAGCGTTGTCTAGTCTTGTGAGACCTCTTCGCTTTTTTGCGTTGAATAACTCAGTCAATAGGAATTGTTGGATAAGAATGGAAGATAGTGCTTCCATTCATATAGGCGGCTATAGTATTTTTCTTAATAGAAAAAACGGATAAAAAGAAACCTTTTAGTTCAGAAAACGTTTAATAAAAGATAAATAAAATACGAGTAGTATTCTCACAACAAGTCGCAGCCCCCTTGGGTGTCATAGACTTCTTGAGAGTCCTTATTCTAGACCAAACTACACTGTTTCATACAAACGTAGTAGTTTTATTTCGAAACGACATGCCCGTTTTCGGCAAAATTTCGTAATTTTAAAGATATTGCACATATAACTCGTTTTCACAATCAAAATATGAACTTGAATAAGAATATAGTGTGTTATATCAGTTCAAAATTTTACCGTCGAAAACCAATTATAACCATTTTTTTTACAACTTTTTACCAAAATATGACATGTGGTTTCAAAATAACACGTAGACACAGAATACATAATAGTACAAGTACATAAGATTCACTCGGAAAAATCAATTAAAGGAATAGCGACTCTCGCTACGACACAATTAAGTTCAATTCAGATCGCACAACGCTAATAACCTACAGTTATATTCACCTAGACGTTCCATCACTTTCCGTCTCTTTCTATCGCGTAACGCTTACCTTTTCTGCCGCACTGATTAGCCAAGCCGGCGCGGCCGCCGTACGTACTTTTTTTGTACTTGCCTTTTTAATACCTACCCCGGAGTGAGACAGGCCTGACGTAGACTACGATTGTATAGAAAAGTAAAGGGTAATCAGGGGATTTTTAAATAACGGCTATATTATGTTACTAGCCGAAGACAAACACATTTTTTTTACTGTTTTATTCTATGTATAGTATTTTAGGTTCAGGTATTATTAGGTAGGTATATTGATAATGAGCATTGATTTTTTTATTGTGGTTATGTAAACTCTTTTGTAGAGAAAAACATGATTTTCAAGCGTTAACCCTCAACTTATAAACGGCTAAACCGATTCAAAGTCAAAGTCAAATAAAAATATTTGATGTAGGATAAGTTCATCTCTTGTTGAAGGTCATTTTTTTAAATATTATTTTAGTTCAAAAGCTAAAAACTACTAGCGTTTCGGATTTTCATCAAACTTAGCTGAGAACCACCGCAAGAGAATTTGTTTTCACGTGAAAAACCATCTGTTTGAGAGCTAAGATGTCACAAACAGACCGACATTAGCATCAAATTTATGAAACCCTACTTTTATGTCTGGAGTTGAAAAACCGCAAATGCTTCTTTGTTTAATGCGATATAAAAACAAGATATCGGAGGTTTTGGCTTCAAGTCACGCTATCTCCGCAACTCTATAGGCCTATATGTTTTCTCCTCCATTACATCACCTTATCTTCTGGCTCTCTCCCAAAACATGACGCCATTATACTCTTGTATGTGCACATTACACAAGAATATATTTTTCGCTTGCTGTGTGTTTTCCTCATAAAGATTTTGTGGTAGCTTTTTATGTTTTTAGCTCAGCAAATTTCTAGTTGCATCCTCAGCCGTCATGCTGTGAAATCTGGGGTATGCTTTCTGGCTAAGGAGCTACTTGAATACTTAATACAATACAATACCCTTTTTTGCACAAAATAAATAAATACAGCACATCATATCAGCCACAGGAAGTCCACTGCTGGACATCGGCTTCCCCCAAGGATTTCCAAAACGACCGATAATACAGCACATACTTAATTATCTTAAAACTAAGAAATGCGCAAAAGGCAAGCAAGTTCTTCCAGGCAATCTAAATTTTTCGGGCTTTTGTTCGCAAATTTTCCAAAAGTTACCTTTTTTGCAAATGTGCGTAGTAAAGTTTTACGTCTGGAATGGGAAGGATTTGGCATCAACATTAATGGCGAGTATATCACTCACCTTCGATTTGCCGACGATATCGTTGTCATGGCAGAATCGATGGAAGACCTAAGTACTATGCTCGGAGACCTAAATCGAGTTTCCCAACAAGTGGGCCTTAAAATGAACAAGGACAAAACGAAAGTAATGTCGAATATCCATGTTGCGCCCCTACCTGTTTGTGTTGGGAGCTCCACCCTCGAAGTTGTAGACCAGTATATCTACCTGGGTCAATTGATCCAGGCAGGAAGTTCCAGCTTCGAGGAAGAGGTATTTCGACGAATCCGACTCGGCTGGGCAGCGTTCGGGAAGCTACGCAATGTCTTCTCGTCCAAAATACCTCTGTGCCTCAAGACTAAGGTCTACAACCAACGTGTGTTACCAGTGATGACTTATGGCTCTGAAACGTAGTCTTACTCCCCTTACTATGGGTCTCATAAGAAAACTCAAGGTCGCTCAATGCGCTATGGAGAGGGCTATGCTCGGTGTTTTCCTACGTGATCGAATCAGAAATGAGGAAATCCGTGGGAGAACAAAAGTCACTGACATAGCCCAGCGGATTAGCTCGTTGAAGTGGCAGTGGGCGGGACACATAGCGCGACGAACCGATTTCACAAAAAGGTTCTTGAATGGCGACCGCGTACTGGCAATCGAAGCGTAGGGCACCCACCTACAAGGTGGTCAGATGACCTGACCAGGGTCGCTGGAAAGCGCTGGATGCAGGCCGCTCTAGATCGGTCATTTTGGAAATCTTTGGAAGAGGCCTATGTCCAGCAGTGGACGTTATGCGGCTGAAATGATGATGATGATGAAAGTTTTACGTTCTTCCTTTGTAGTTCACAAAATAGTTTGAAATTATTTCAAACATTTTATAAAACTTACCCGTAATTAAGACGCATCTTTCTTGTCTGAACAATGTCTTTTTCATCCGATAAACTTCAACGGGTCGGGGTGACCGGCGAAGTCTTTAGCTCACAGAGCTACTAGTAATATAAACATGTGACAAAATATACTGAAACTACATATTTAAAGGGTAATTCAGTTTACAATACTGAAAAACTTTCCCCAAGGAACATATGTCGAAATATAAAAAAATATTTTTGGCTTTCCATACATCATCAGCTGATCTGTCAACTTTTATGGGAGGCCAAAAATTTGTTTTCATATTTCGATACGTGTCACCCCTATGGTGACGACAGGGTCCAAAAAGTATGAATGTAATTAGTCCGTCTTTTAGATTATCGAAAAAGAATGGACCCGTATTTTTAAGTTTACAAAAAAGGAAAAATTCACAAAGATACGGAGCTCCGAAGTGGGGCTTGCGACGTCACCGCTAAGTAAAAATCGTAGCCGTGACGTCATGCGAAATTTCAATGCGCTGTATCTTTGTCATTTTTAGTTCCTCCGAGAAAATAAAAAATACGTGTACAATATTTTTAAATAATCTAACCGATGGACCAAAAATATTTTTTTAATTCGTCTTGCCCATTGTAGTGCCGGTTAGGTTTTTAATAGCGTTTGCTAGCGGTTAAAATAAAAGTTCAAGACTCTGTTAACACGAGGATTTATTTTACACACACAGATTAGCTATATATTATAAAGTTACATAAGGAAATTATTTACAGACTCAGTACGCGTCGTGTCTAAAAAAACAAAAAACACTACACGTACAAGTAGCAGCACGTAAGTTTAGCGCTGAGTGAAGAGAAGAGGGGATACTGCGCACGGGTACAGTTTCAATTTTTGACTTCTGCGCAAGCAAGGTCAGCTAGAGTGTCGTGCCGCTACACGTGAACTAAACCAACTAAACGTGAAGATCCTGTAGCAGAGGAACCGTCCGTGTGTCGTGTACCTTCGAATCCTCAATCAACGATATTCGCGTATTACCGCTACTTTTTTTACTAGCGGTGAGTTAGCTTAAGGCAACGCCGCGCGGATATTGTGTGCGAATGCTGAACCTTTAGGCTGCGTTTTCACTGAAGGGGAGCAGAGCGGAGAGGAACTTAGCGGTGCATGAATTGACCAATCACAATTCTCGAAATGTCCGCCCCGCTGTTTCCATTGAAGCTCCTCTTCGCTCTGCTCCGCTCCAGTGGAAACGCAGTCTTAAGGCTCTAACAGACGAGTGACAGCACGCTAGCGTTGCGTAACTATCAATAGTAACTAACGATAGTTGACCTTGAATAACAGTTATAATATCAATAGGACGATTGATAATCGTGTTCAATAATATTGATAAAAGTTTAAACTATCGATAGTATTGGATTTCGATACTATCGATACAATCGATAGTATTGATACTGTATCTACTTTTTGCATGAAATACTATCTATAGCTAAAATTGCTCTCGATATTAAAAAATACTATCGATAGTTCTTTATACAAATAGTACCTTTACTATCGATACTATCGATATTGTTACGGTTTTCCAAGGTCACGATAGTATCGATAAGCTATCGATATTTTATACTATTGCTTGCATCACTAACATCACGCGATACACGACAGTCAGTCCTTTCAAGAACAGTCGCGCGACGGTAGCAGACAGATGTCTTGGGCATACGTACTGTCACTTATTTGTATAAGAAATCTTAATGGCCCTTGCACAATAGTGCTACCTCTGCTCTGTCCTCGTTGAAGCTTACTCTATCTGCTCTATTCACCAAGAATATTCTGAACAAGTTCAGAACCGTTGCTTTTTCCTTGTATAGGCTCAGCATTTTTTCTTCGTCCTGACTCACCGTCTTCACCCTTATAAGGATCATCATCTTTTTCTGGTGTAGCAGACTCACCATCTCTACCCCGTCCAGGTTTACCGTCTTGGCCTCTTCCAGACTTAGTCGTGGTTGCAACAAACCGGGGTCGCGGTGTATCAACAGGATCAACAACGATTACTTGCGAGAAACCATGATCAGAGGTACCTTGTCCTGCATGTGGTGTAGTATCACCCAGCCCGTGTAAGCATATTGCTTCGCACTGTAATAAAATAAAAAAGTTTGCCTGTAATGTCAGCGATGGTCGGCGACTTATATCGCGCGGTCGCCGTCACCGATGGATGTTGTGGGCATACTGGTCTTCGTCTGTTAGAGCCCTAAACAGCAAATACTGGTATCAGAGTTTTGAAGTTTCAACTCGCAAGCACAAAGACAGCTTTCACAGTTTTTGACATTACGATTGCCTGTAATAAAGCTTAATGACTGTCTTGAGGTTTAAATAGGTTAAGTCATTTTTATGAATATGTGGGTTTGATTAAACTGACAGTACTTGAGAAGTGACTGCCTCCGTAGTCCAGCGGTTAAGAACGACCCATTGGGAAGCATATTATGTAAAAAGTTGTTTCCAGTCTGGTGAGGATATTGCAGGGTTGAGTCACCTGATTATCCGACACGAAAGATGATTCCATGTTTTCGGAAGGCACACATAAACTGTAGATCCTAAACGCTGTCTAGCATTTGCTAATCCTATCTAAAGATTGGTCCTGGTCTAACCTGACGTCAGACGGCAATCACACTGTGTAAAAAGTAGGAACCTTGTTAAATCACGTAGGTCAGGTAGCGGACCCCGGGCTCTGAAGCTTTACCACTGAGGTTGCTCCCGGGAATACATGAAAATGATCATCATTATTCTCGTGTGGTTAGATTTTAAAGAAGAACAGCATGGGTTAATATTAGCGAAGAAAGAAAAATACCTCTGCGCGGGTATGGAACTTGTTGCCGTTGCCTCCACAGCCTGAGTATAAGGCTTTCTTGCAAACCTGATATCTATAATCGTAATAGTACATTGTCACTTCTCCGAAACAGGTCCCATATTCGAACGTTATTTGACACCAGTATGGACGTGGAGCTGTAAGACAAGAAGATCAATAAGTATAAAAGAACTGCCAGTGTGGTTTAACTCCACATACTATGGAGCACCTTCTTATGTGTCCCAGGTGCCCAAACACCTGCACTTGGGAAGGCTTGATGGCCGCTAATGATAAAAGCTATCGATGTGACCCGATACTAGAGTGACAGAATATAATAGTACCACCGATACGAAAAGAAGAAGAAGTATCAAATGTATGTATTTGATACATATAAATAATTTAGAAAATCTTTTTCTGACTTGCCCTGGCTAGGGATCAAACCCAAAACAACTGAGTGGCGGACTAGCGTGGTTACCAATACGCCACGAAGATTGTCAAAGTTTGACAAAGAAGTTTGTTCACCTCGCCATATTGCGACAACAATCGGAACTAACTTTAATAAGGAACCACGTTTGAGAACCACTAAATTATTGACCAACAAATATTTTTTATACAATTACCTTTTGCCGTGTGGTTTCCAGCGAAGCAGAATAGGGCCAACCCAAATTAGTCCAAATCCTCCCGTGGATGTCGCAAAAGGCAACTTAGGAAATAAATACAAGCTACACAAAGCTTATAAAATGAATGAGACCTCTCCAACTCGTCTGGCCAGCAAATAGAATGCAGGCCTCTAAGTGTAAGTCCTTTGGCTGCTCTGGCCAAGTATATCTTTGATAGTACAAAGATTGTCGCGCTCCTGCAGTGGAGACCAAAAGACCCGGTGATGATGATAGTGATATAAATCCCTGAATTTAGCTCTATATTTGTATTTGAATGGCTGTGTGGTTTCCGGCTTAGAATAGAACCACTCCATTTCCTCCCGTGGATGTCGTAAAAGGCGACTAAAGGATTTTCTTTCCGTCACTAAACATGAACAGACTTCCGATTGGCAGCAGCGTCGGAAGTACGATAGTGACCCCCACTGCGCTCGCCAACCCGCCTGCCAAGCGTGGCGAGTATGGCAATATCCCCTCATGGATATACAAAAAATGACCAGGCCCCCAGTACCCGGCAGCCCCGCTATTCCTGACTCCGGTAGCGGTCATGGTAACGGTGGGGCAGGGGGTGCTAAGAATCCCCGGATGGGATCCGGCTACCAACCCCGGCGAAAACTGGCCCTGGTAACACACAATGTCTGCACATTGAGGACTGACGAGAAACTGGCTGAGGTGGAGGAAGAATTGAGTAGGTTACGGTGGGACATTGTGGGGTTGTCTGAAGTCCGAAGAGAGGGCGAGGGCACGACAACCCTAGAGTCTGGTAACCTACTCTATCACCGGGAAGGAGACGAAAAGAAGTCCCAGCATGGTGTCGGGTTTCTCGTCCACAAGTCCCTCATTAACAACGTCACAACCATCGAGAGTGTTTCCAGCAGGGTAATATACCTGATACTCAGAGTATCTAAAAGATATTCGCTGAAGGTTATACAGGTATATATGCCAACTGGGGATCACTCCGATGAAGAGGTGGATGAAGTGTATGAGGACATCAGTAGGGCCATACATACTTCTGAAACCTATTTTACGGTTGTTATGGGGGATTTTAACGCAAAACTGGGTAAGCGAGGCATTGGAGAGTTTAGGCTGGGAAACTTTGGATACGGAGTGCGAAATAACAGGGGACGTAGGCTGGCTGATTTTTTGGAGCAAGAGGGACTCTTTGCGATGAACTCTTTCTTTAAAAAGCCGCCGCAAAGAAAGTGGACCTGGTTGGGTCCAGCAAAAAAGAACCAGCCCCCTGTTAAGAACGAAATCGACTTCATCCTAACGACAAAGAGACGAATATTCAACGATGTCTCAGTGATCACTCGAGTCAAAACCGGGAGTGATCACCGAATATTAAGAGGCATCGTGAATATAATTATAGGTAATTATGTCCTAGGTACCTCAGTGTGTATAGTAGTAGGACATTGTTTTTTGTTTTTCTAAGAGTTTTTGTTTGCAGAACTCAGGTTTTTGTGGGTTGGATCACAGTGTTTTATCAACAACAATAATATCGACATGTTATCGGCTAGCGTAGTGACAACAATGCATTTTGATAGCTGTCACTGTCAATGTCAAACTTTTTTTCTTTTTTTTTTGTTTCAAATGCATTTGTTTATGTTTCTTTTGGGTACCTAGTTTTGTTGTGTTGTTATGGGTGTCACACAACTTGTGTGCGATAAACGTATTTTTTTTTCTTTTTCTTTTAAATATATATTTTTTTTTTCTTTTTATCTTGCGAATGTCCGTGATTGCACCCAAAATGGCTCCAACGGAAGATCAGCGCTGGGATCTCGCTAATGCAAATCCTAGCATATGCTGAGTTGGAGACCATTTTGGAGGACAAGTAACTTTATTTGTACTTTAAGAATTTGTTTATGTAGTTTTACTGTGTTGTTTTTGTCCTTCAAATAAATGGTTTATCTATCTATCTATCTATCTATCTAATATTGGTCTCAAAGTCGAAAGGTCACGACTGATAAAGTCGACGCTCCGACCGTCGCAAGTCCAAATTGAGAACTCCGAGGGCTTCCAGCTTGAACTGTCGAATCGCTTCGAAAGCCTTCAGGATTGCGTTACAGTGGACGAGATAAACCAAGGGTTTATACAAGCTGTCCAAGCGGTGGCATCAAAAGTATTCAGGTCCAGCCCCAAACGAAAGCCTCAAAAAATCTTGGCTCGGACCCTAGACTTAAAGGCAGAGCGACGATCAAGGCCGCTGCATACCTTCAAAGATGCTGAATCATATCGGCAGCTCAACAGACGTATACAAAAGTCCTTGCGACACGACATCCGCTCCTTTAATACTGAGCGTATTAAGGAGACGATAGAGCAGAATAAAGGCTCCAAAGTGTTCGCAAGAGCTATGTCGGTTGGGCAAAGCCGATTGATGAAGCTGAAGACGGAGGACGGCGGCGTGGTGTCGACAAAGGAAGGGGTTCTGGCGGAGATCGAGAGGTTTTATGGACAGCTGTATACCTCAGTATCACAACCCAGTAAACAAATGGTTAAAGACCCAAGAGCCAAGCTAACCCGACACTATACCGAAGATATCCCGGACATCAGCCTGTACGAGATTAGGATGGCCCTCAAACAGCTTAAAAACAACAAGGCGCCGGGCGAGGATGGAATCACAGCAGAGCTTCTGAAAGCGGGCGGAACGCCGGTACTGAAAGTCCATCAGAGGCTCTTTAATTCCGTTCTGCTCGAGGGCGTAACGCCAGAAGCGTGGAACAGGGGCGTGGTGGTCTTGTTCTTCAAAAAGGGAGATAACACCCTATTGAAGAACTATAGGCCTATCACGCTTCTGAGTCATGAATATAAGTTGTTTTCGAGGGTCATCACGAATCGTCTCGCGAACAGGTTTGATGCCTTCCAACCTCCCGAACAAGCTGGTTTTCGTAAAGGCTTTAGCACCATGGACCACATTCATACGCTGCGGCAGGTTATAGAGAAGACGAGGGAGTATAACCGGCCGTTATGCTTGGGATTCGTGGACTATGAAAAAGCCTTCGATTCGATCGAAACATGGGCCGTGCTTCAGTCTCTCCAGCGATGCCGTATTGACTATCGGTATATCGAAGTGTTGAAGTGCTTATACAGTAACGCCACTATGTCAGTCCGAGTACAGGAGCAGTGCACGAGGGCAATTCCACTGCATAGAGGACAGGGAGATGTTATATCTCCGAAACTGTTCACCGTTGCACTGGAAGATGCCTTCAAGCTTCTGGAATGGGAAGGATTTGGCATCAACATCAATGGCGAGTATATCACTCACCTTCGATTTGCCGACGATATTGTTGTCATGGCAGAATCGATGGAAGACTTAAGTACTATGCTCGGAGACCTAAATCGAGTTTCCCAACAAGTGGGCCTTAAAATAAACATGGACAAAACCAAAGTAATGTCGAATGTCCATGTTGCGCCCCTACCTGTTTGTGTTGGGAGCTCCACCCTCGAAGTTGTAGACCAGTATATCTACCTGGGTCAATTTATCCAGGCAGGAAGTTCCAGCTTCGAGGAAGAGGTCTTTCGAAGAATCCGACTCGGCTGGGCAGCGTTCGGGAGGCTACGCAATGTCTTCTCGTCCAAAATACCTCTGTGCCTCAAGACTAAGGTTTACAACCAATGTGTGTTACCAGTGATGACTTATGGCTCCGAAACGTGGTCCCTTACTATGGGTCTCATAAGAAAGCTCAAGGTCGCTCAACGCGCTATGGAGAGGGCTATGCTCGGTGTTTCCCTACGTGATCGAATCAGAAATGAGGAAATCCGTAGGAGAACAAAAGTTACTGACATAGCCAAGCGGATTAGCTCGTTGAAGTGGCAGTGGGCGGGACACATAGCGCGACGAACCGATGGCCGATGGGGCAAAAAGGTTCTTGAATGGCGACCGCGTACTGGCAAGCGAAGCGTAAGGCACCCACCTACAAGGTAGTCAGATGACCTGACCAGGGTCGCTGGAAAGCGCTGGATGCAGGCCGCTCTTGATCGGTCATTTTGGAAATCTTTGGGGGAGGCCTATGTCCAGCAGTGGACGTTATGCGGCTGAAATGATGATGATGAGCTCTATATACAACTTGCTTGCTTAAATTTTTCGTGTGTATAAGTGGCCATTACTAGTGTCAGATGTCCAAGCTGTCTAAAGGCATCTGACAGCTTAACGACTGCCATAAAATTATGAGAACCGGGACCAACGATTCATACATATCATCGGTAGTACAGAGAGGGTCATGCTCCTGCAGTAGAGACAGAAAGACCTAATGATGATGAAGGAATGATTATCAGCTCGAGTAGTTTTGATCGAAGCTTCATATGGTAGGCGTGTAGATGCAGCCAAAAAAATTTTGCATTTTGAACATGAGCCGATTCTGTCAAGGGGTTACCGATATACAGGATTCGCGAGTTCACAGTAAAGACTTTTAGTATTAGCGCTCTCACAGACGGTTGACAGTATACCCTCTACTACCTTCGGCAGGTGTCGCAGGCGTAATAAGGCTGGTCTGTGAGCCCTTATATGTTTAGAGATGCTTAATGTTACATATAAAAAGGACGATCGGTTTAAATTACGCCATTAACGTAGGTATATTTGAGGTCTAATAAACTGCCTCCGTGGTGAAGTGGTTAGAGCGTTCAGCTCATACCCGGAGGTCGCGGGTTCAACTCCCGGCGATGGCAACGACTTTGTGTTGTTGTCCTAGTTTGGTTAGGACATTGTAGACTGATCACCTGATTGTCTGATAAGTAAGATGATCCGTTCTTCGGAGGGCACGTTAAGCCGTCGGTCCCGGTCACTGTCTTTGACATTGGTCGTTACCTAAAACCATGTCAGAGGCCTTTAAGGCGGTTTAAAAACTCTGACACTAGTGTTAGTCACTAACACACTCGATAAGAAGAAGATTTGAGGTCAGACTGGGACCCGGCTTGCCGACATTGGCACGTTTTGACTCGGTTCTATAAATTTTGTTGCAAAACTTACGTTTATATCCTACTTTAGATACACAATAATCCAAACACTCTTTTTCAGTGTCGAATCTGTTGCCATTGCCTTGACATCCGCCCCAGTCGAATGGAGCACAGCCCATTATAGAATGTTTAAAGTAGTACATAGGTATTTTGCTGCGACACGGGCCCTCTTGTGGCCTTAGAAAACATACCTTGTGTTTCACTGAAAGTGGACATAAATAAAATGAGGGATACACGTTTGACGTGTGTGTGTGTGTTTTTGTGGTAGGTATAGTAGCGCCTAAACGAATGAACCGCATTTTGATACGTTTTTTTAACAAGGAAATAGTCGAGGTGGTTATTTATGTTCAATGTTCATGGTTCAGCGGTTTAAAACGGGTCTCTAATGATTCTTATAATAATATTTGTAATAATATAGTTTGAAATAATGCTTTTTCTCATAATCACAATTCATCATAATGATAATTTTTTCACATAATTTTTTTTCTATAATTATATTCGTCATAAATACTGACTGTCATAAATAGCAATAATCATAATATAATTTTATCATAATGTCATTACTCATAATGTTTTTTTAATATAAATTATATTTAACATAACATTTATGAATTCAATTTAGGCCTTTGCCCAACAATTGGATCGCGGGCTCTAAATAATAATAATATTTAAGAATTTATAAAATGTGAGACACAATAACTCATTTCAATGTAGTTTAGTCACTAAATACGTAGGTACTTTATACTTTCGCCCTAAATTTAAGTCGCTCGCTCATGTTATGATCCTAGGTAGAGTTAGAGCTAGGGTAATCACAGGAAACCTAACAAACCTAATCTAAACTCAAAGCCTACGGAAAAGTTGTTTTTGTGTCTGTATTACTTTCGACCTAAGCGTGGGTCGCTCGCTCGCTTATGATAAATATAAATAACACAAATAACCGGCCAAGTGCGAATCGGATTCGCGCACTAAGGGTTCCTTACCATTATCTTTAAAAAATCGCGTATGTTGTATGGGAGCCCCCTTAATTTTTTTATTTATTATTAAATTAAAAATACAACTGAGTATTTTGTGAATATTTCAAGTGCATATTCTTTACCATTATTGATATCGAGCAAAAAAGGGCGAAAACATCGCGTTTGTTGTATGGGAGCCCCCCTTAAATATTTATTTTATTTTGTTTTTGGTATTTGTTGTTTTAGCGGCAACACAAATACATAATTTGTGAAAATTTTAACTGCCTAGCTATCGCGGTTCTTGAGATACAGCCTGGTGACAGACAGACGGACAGACGGACAGACAGCGAAGTCTTAGTAATAGGCTCCCGTTTTTATCCTTTGGGAACGGAACACTAAAAAATATGATCAAAGTACATTATGTCAAACTTTGTTTATGACCATACCAATTATGACAAATCCATTACGATAAATTTTATGAGAAAATTCTGTATCTATGATTATGCCTACACAAACATTAATACAATAAACATTATTTGAATCAAATATTTTGATAAAAAAATTATGAGATAAGCCTTATGACAAGCCATATTATGATTATTAACCTTATGAGAAATGAAAGGATCCCGTTTTAAACTTATATATAGAGTCGGGTTTCCTTTTTAATTTGCCTTGCAAATAAACTGGTTCACGGTCTATGTTGGTCCATTGCTAGAATAAAGGACCTAAGAACTTTAAAACAGCTGAACCGATTTTTATCAAACATAGCTAAAAACTTTTGCATTGAAATCCATCCCTTTGTTCGAGCGCTACTATGCCACAGACAGACTGACGGACAAACAGACAGACAGATCGACAAACATTGGCGTCAAACTTCAAGCACCCCTTTTTTTGTCGGGGGTTCAAACACCGCTAAAGAGATTATTGTTAACATTTAAAAACAAATCACAAATCGTTTATGGTATTTACTTTTTGTTTTGTGGATTTTTATTTTATTTAGTATGCAGTTATATTTTCAATGTGCTAGTCTACGTAATGAGGCGTTTTCAAATAAAAAAAATGATATTTTAACATTGTTAATAGATGGCGCATAGTTTTAAAATCGTTCTGTCAAAAAAAAAAAAGGTCGTTTGAGCCAATAATTTAAATAGATTTGTAATTAAATAACCAATCTTGTATTCAACTATAATTTAATTAGAATATATATATTTACAAACAATATTATATTTCAAACTAAAAATAACAATATTAAATATTCCAAAGACATACTCACACCATGAAAACGAGACATTCATTTGATTGCTGCGCTATCTTAAGCGATAGTACTATTTTTTTTAAAGAAAATGCCTCATTATAAAATTCCTGAGTGCCCCTATCTTTAACTGATAGTTTAATAATTACCTTCTGGAACAAACCTTGTCGTTCTAGTAAACCGTGTTACCGATCTATCCATGTTTTCTCTAAATATCCTTGCGGAAATATTCGCTACAAAATGCAAAAACCACAAAGCCCGCAACTTCATTTCTTTCAAGTATAAACTACGAATAACACGACTCAGTCGTAAACAAAATTGGCTAAATAATATTATCAGCCAATAAAATCTAGACTTTATGGAATTCGTTTAGGATAAAAACTAGTTTATATTGAATAAAAATATACAGGCTGTAAATTTGTAAACTTGCCACTTCCTCAGACGTACCTATACCGATCATACTGAACAACTTTCCCCAAGAAATGTAGGTCGAAATATGAAAAGGAAAAAGGTCTTTTTTTTTTAATAAATATTTTTATTTATTTACATATTTTTAAATGCTGTGTGATTAATTTTAATATTCTTTGGGTATCCTATTCTTCTGCCTTATCCTTATCCCACTATTTATGTTGGGTCGACACAACATGTGAGTTTCTTATACTTTGTTGACGACCTCCGTGGCGTAGTGGTCAACATGCTAGTCCGCTACCCAGAGGTCCCGGGTTCGATCCCCGGTCAGGGCAAGTTGGAAAATGGCCTTTTTCAAATTGTCCTGGGTCTTGGATGTTTATCTATATATGTATTTGTTATAAAACATAATATCGTTGAGTTAGTATCCCATAACACAAGTCTCGAACATACTTTGAGGCTAGCTCAATCAGTGTAATTTGTTCCTATATATTTATTTATTATTTATTTGTTTATTTGTTCGATCTCTAGTCAACTCGTCCGTTACCCTCTTTAATATTCTTTTGGTATATAATAAAAATAAAAGTGTCATAAATAAAAATACCGAAATTGTTTTTTTTTAAAACGGGGCTGTATTTTTACCGACTTCAAAAAGGAGGATGTTATCAATTCGAATGTATGTTTTTTTTTGTATGTATGTTACGCGACATCTTCGTTAACCGTGGACCGATTTTGATGATTATTTTTTATTTAAAAGCCTTTAATACCAAATGGTCCCATATTAATTTGGTGAAGATATAATGAAGAACTTTGGTGATATGAAAGAAAGTCCTGAAAAAAAAAGTCGGTTGTAAATTTTTGTTAAAAATTTAATTATTTTATATTAGCCGTAAAACAAAGTTTCTTTATTTTATTATTTTCCCATGTTTTTAGACCCATGCTGGTCTGGGAGAAATAAAAAAACTTAGAATGTACCAGCTGCTTCACTTCCACGCAGATCGTAAAAGCCGATCGAGGGAATGGGCAAAAATGCAAATCATGTTAACAGGCGATGCGGCTAGCAACCCATCACTGTATTGATTGCTTTTCCATCTTCTCGCCCACCATGACGCTAAAAGTGGCTTTTAGGTCTTGCGGCCCTGGGCTCTGCATAGAACCGCAAGACCCAAAACGCTCTGTCTGCCCCATTAGGGATAAAGACGTGATAGTATGTATGTATGTTTTTAGACTATTATTGACCAATGATGTGAGTATAATGAAAGGCGGAAAATTTCGTCTGTCACGTCACCATGATAAATTTCCGCCAACTCGCGTCTTGGCAAATCTTAGCTCCAGCCGCTAAATCCTTCCGACGAGGTTTTTCTCTCGCTAAACTGGATTACCATATGTATCCGCTATGAAATTCAGAGCAGCTTCAGTTTGGCTACATTTGCATTGTTAATTGTGGTTGCCGCGGCTGCAAACTTTGCCTGTAGTTACTGTTAGCGGTACTAGTTAGCGAAAAAGTGAGTATACGAGTACAAGTAGCACGTAAGTTTAGCGCTGAGTGAGAGAAAAGAGAGAGTAAGAGAGAGTAGAGGGGATACTGCGCATAGATAAAGTACCAATTTTTTACTTTTGCGCAATAACGGTCAGCGCTAGAGTTTCATACCTAAATAAAAAATAAACTGTATCAGGTACATTGTTAATTTATGTAAATTTGATCACATAAATTCTGATTTCCGCATGAAGCTAACCTTTCAGGATCTGTCACAATATCCACAATCTTTCCCTCCTTTTTACTGTCTTTTTAACCTTTCTTCCTTTGATTACTGCATATTTAACTTTTGAAATGTGGATAGCCATATAAGTTCAGCCGGCAGCCTCGTTCTTGAAATTCCATCCCATTATTCACAGTCGTACTTCTACGCACGTCTTTTGCAGTTATGGCGGCTAGGCTTTGAAACTCGATTCCTGCTGATCTAGAATTCACACCATTGCTTGATTCATTTAAGGTTAAATTATCCAAATCTTTTCTGGTCGCATCACAAATGAGCTTATGAGTACTTCAGTATCTTTAAATGTATGTAGAATTATATATTTGTATTTATTTTATAAATATCCTCTCAATTTATCACAGGTTGCCTGAAAGAGAATGGGATAAATGCACCATTGTATATTTACTCTTTCTAATGTTTACTTTATTATGTTATTTGGTACAATAAGGGTACTATCTCATTTTCTTATCTTTAGGTCTTTTATGTATCCACTGCAGGAGCATGACCCTCTCTGTACTACTAGAGCTACACTTGGCTAGAGCAGTAGAATTGGGCCTGCACTATCCACACTGGCCACACGGGTTGAAGAAGACTCATTGATGTCTATAATCTGATCAAGTTTTCAGTATTTAAGATAGTAGTACTATTTGAAGAACTGCATTCGGTCCTACTGATACTTCTTACGAACTTCCTTCAACAGTAATTCGAGTAGTTACTCGAGATCAGTATAAAACAGAACATTTTACTTCCACGAAACTTGTCTTTGATACAATGAAGTTGTTACAACTTTCAGCAGTTCTAGTTTTAATCTCTTTATCTCGGTCGCAAATTGAAAGTGAGCTTTGTGCTCATTGTTATAAGTCCTACTTTACTATAGCAATTAATTACCTTTGGGGTAAGTACACAAGTTTCAATGGGATATTTGATTTACTGGGTAAACTACATCGCTTTGCTTAAATCGGAACATGGAGTTATTGCTTTAGTTTCTTCAAAACAAAGTTAATTAAGTTAATTTTAGTACCATCCTGTAAATAAATAAGAGGTAGGTCACTTCATTTTCTTTTTTAGGGTTGCGTCTCTCAATAGTTAATAACTGAACCCTTATAGAATCACTTACTTGTCTGTCAGTCATAGAAATTTACTATGAAACTACTAAACCGATCGAGGTAAATTTGGTAAGTACATATGTACTTCTTGGTATCGAAATGAAAAGGTGCCGAGTTCTGACGCGCGCTAAATTAGGCCATATCGTTAACGACATTGAGTAGATATTTCCATGAATTCCTTTGCTGAGCAAGACCTCTGTACGTTAGTACTAGTACTTAGTACCTGGGCGACCGAGCTTTGCTCGGTTACATCTCAAACATTAACTACATTTTTTTAAACTTGTCTAAAAACAATACAAAATAAAAAATTATATATAAACTTATACATAAAAAAACAAAACTAAGTCACCGAGTGGAATTCAAACCCGTAACACTCTTTCTAGCGGTCCGCATTCTAAACTGCTGAGCCAAAACGGATAGCGGCCGGCGCGACGAAATTAGCGACCATATTCTGCGTGGAAAGAAAACGCATGAAAACTTGAAAACACGCGTTTCCCCAAACATGAGACTAATCTAGATCGATTGTTTACCCCCATATACAAATTTTCAGCGAAATCGTTAGAGCCGTTTTCGAGATCACAGAAATTTATAAATATACAAGAATTGCTCGTTTTAAGTTATAAGATTCTGTGATGACAGTAGGGTCATTAAAATATCGTAATGTGAAGAATTCACTGTGACCGCGAAAGAGTCAAAAATCAGTTTTTATTGGTTATTGATGAATAAACTGACCCCTTCACATTTATACTCCTTTCTATTTACCCCTTTCCTATCGTATAATTCTATTCGATTCTCGATCGCGCCTGAGCTACATCATCCAAGGAAACGGTAATGTTTGGCAATAAACCATAAAACTGCGCAAACGATTGCAATTCTATGTTATTACGGTTTCTCGAATATTCTATTTATCAAGTTTGGTACCTAGATACCTACTTACTTACTAACTGCCTCCGTGGTGTAGTGGTCAGGGCGTTCGACTCATATCCGGAGGTCGCGGGTTTGATTCCCGGCGGGGGCCACGACTTTGTGTTGTTGTCCTAGTTTGGTTAGGACATTCTAGGCTGATCACCTAATTGTCTGATAAGTAAGATGATCCGTGCTTCGGAGGGCACGTTAAGCCGTCGGTCCCGGTCACTGTCTTTGACATTGGTCGTTACCTAAAAGCCATGTCAGAGGCCTTTAAGGCGGTTTAAAAACTCTGACAATAGTGTTAGTCACTAACACACACAATAAGAAGAAGACTTACTTACTGCAGCCTTTCTTGCTAACGTCCTCTGCTTTACTGTTGTGATTGCTGTTCAGTCGTTGGTTGTCAACTTGCCACTTGGCAAGGCCTCCCCCAGCTGTCTCTATAGTACTTATTATATTTCTTGTTTGCCTTCTCAATAACATGCCTAATTGCCTATTACTAAGACGGTTTCCGATGCTGGTCTGGGAGAAAAGAAAAAACGTAGAATGTACCAGCTGCTTCTCTTCCCGCGTAGATCGTGGGAGCCGATCGAATGAATGGGCGAGATGGTAATAGGCGATGCGGCTAGTAACCCATCACTATTTTGATTCCTTTTCCATCTTAACGCGTGGCCTTTGGGCCTAACGGCCCTGGGCTCTGTCTACCCCGTCAGGGATATAGACGTGAAAATGAATCTGTATCTGTATCTTCTCAATAACCTAGCTCTACCTGGGTATCTAGTTTTTTTTTTTAAATTTTTGTTTCTTGCTACCGTAGGGACGTTTTTAATTTAATTTAATTATATTTTTTCACCCCCGACATAAGAGAGTGTTATGTCGTCTGTCTATCCATTTGTCCATCTATCTTTCTCTCTGTGGCATCGTAGCGTTCGAACGGATGAAACAATTTCGATGCGGTTTTTTTTACGTGAAAGTAAGTTCCCTTGCGGTGGTTCTTAGCTATGTATGATAAAAATTATTTGTTACTAGCGGAAGCCCGCGACTTCGTTCGCGTGGACTTAATGTCTCTGGAAAATGCTCATCAGGCTGAACAACTTTTACTAAGGCGGCATTTTTATATCTCTTATAGTTTAGCTAGACTATTATGGTTCTGCATCAGGCGTTCCATTTTCCTAAACCATTTATACCCTATATGTTGCCCAGGCTTAATAGCTATATAACAAAAAAGTTTCATTCGAATCCGTCCAGTATTTCCGGAGATTAGCGTGTACAAACAGACAAACAGACAAACAGACAAACAGACATACAGACAAACAGACAAACAGACAGACTTTTTTTACATCTCCATCGCCCCCAATATTTTTTTTGGTAATAAATTTAATGTACAGACACACTTTTTTTACTGTTTTATTATATGTATAGATGTGTAGATTATATGTATAGATATAGATATAGATAATAATTATTCGTTGAGTGGGTATCCCTTATCACAAGTATCGAACTTATTTTGGGGCTAGCTCGATATGTGTAATTTGTCCGTATATATTTATTTATTTATAAAATCGGCTTAGCCGTTCAATAGATATTGGGGGTTAAAGTTTAAAAGTCGGGATTTTTTTTATTTGACTGGCAAATGACATTGGCTACTATATTAAATTATTCATAAATTATCGGGTGAACGCTTGAAAGCCGGGGATTTTTTAAATTGGCCTGCCAAAAAACTGTAAAATGTCTTAATTGTTTGATAAATTTGATTTCTTTGGGCTGTCTAATGTGTTGGTGTCACCCCTGCCTTATGTAAATGCGGTAACCATTCAAACCGTCAGTAGGCCAACTTAATTGTATAAAAATAAACGTTTGCTCTGTCTACGCCGTACAGAATAAAAAGTAAAAGTTTATCTGTACTCTATCCTGATCCTACTAATATTATAAACGCGAAAGTGAGTTCGTATATTTGTTTGTTTGTTTGTTACCACTTCACGCTTCAACCACTGAACCTATTTAGGTGAAATTTATATCTATATTTTTGATACACAGTTAAAGACATAGAACATATTAGATAGTTTTTATCTCGAAATTCCCACTGGGGGCGAAGCCCACGGGCACAGTTAGTATTTTATAAGCGGTGCTTGTTTTTTAAAACACATGTCTTTGGTGCCATTTTTCAAACGCAGAGTCACTAAAAAAACTTTTGTTTTTGTATGGAAAATCCATTCGTTTAGGTTACATCGCGTTTCAAAAATGGCGCTTCTAGCCAACCGCTATAATAACTTGTTTGCTTCCAACGTATTATTTCTTTATTTTCCGCACTTAATATTTTTCTCGGAGCTACTTACGGTCAAAGGCTTCTGTTATTGACAGGTTCCCTCTTTCTTTATTCCCGGAAAATATAGTTTTACGGGAACATGCTCTGCCTTTGGCGGTAAAAAGACTAAAAGGCTCAATATGTTTCGCTTGAGACATTATTTACGTCTAGGAAAAACTAACAGCGTCGCACATGAATGCGTTTAATCGCACGATAAAATTGCACAAGGTCTAGAATTTGTTCTTAAAGTTACGCCTTATTCCCTTGGCTGCTGAATGTGCAATCAACTGATTCTCATGAAATTTTGTAAGGTGATTCGAAAATTATATATAATTTTTTTGTCGAATCATTTTTTTAAATTTTTCAAAATTGCGGAAATATGGGGGTTGGAAATTTTTAAATTATTACTTTTCTGCTATTTTGAATAAAGAAAAACAAAAATGTAACATTTTTTTTTACTACACTTACTAAGACGCAACTTTTTGTCTGAAAATTTTTTTTCATCCGATAAACTTCAATGGATCGGGTGACTCGCGTGGTCTACAGCTCACAGACCCACTAGTAGTACACGTCATAGTAAAACATAGTACTACTAAATTATAGTATTCACAAGCAGATTATGATGAACCCAGCATTACTTTTCATATGACTATCCTTATTTTTTCTTCGAATATCGGTAAGTAAATTAGCTTTCATTTATCTTCTTTGTCGAATATTTCTTCCTCAATAACGAGGATCAATGTTCTCAATTATAATGTGACATGGAATATGATTATCGATAATCGAGAAAAAAATACCTGTTGGAAATGTTTCGAGTAGATTGTTATTTTAGGATATAACATTTATAAGTCGAGCATAAATAATCGTCTTCAAATAAAAAAGAGACTTCTATTTCTTTTCTTCGTCTTCGTCAGTGTCATAAAAACGGCTTTTAAATTGTCTCAAGACTGACTTATCTAGAAAATATTTCAAATGATTTTAAGCTATTGCATAGCTTCTATCGCGGGCCTTGAGCGCGGGGACCGAATCCAAAAATTCCGTAACGAAAAAACCTCACGCTTCCCACTCCGCCTACCATGTAGGTTGCCGCTTCGTCTCCGTCGTCCGTTTGCGACGTTGCCGTCCTTCCTTGTTTGCAATAGCTTTACCGCGGCAGTCCCCGAGTGCCACACGTCTTTTTTCTTTAAGAATTCCATAGATCAGGGCTGCGTTTTTAATTTTTTGTACGATACCATAAAAACCGAGTGTTGTGGAACACTCGGTTGAAACGAAGTTACAAAAGTTTAAACCCCTAGAAAATTCATGACGGCAAAAAATCTTACAAGATTTTACCGTCACTTTTGTGTCACTTGGCGAAAAAAAGTTTAAACACTTTTTTTGCCAAGTCCGTACTGTCCAAAAAGGAACCTGTTCCAAAAACATTGCACATTTGTCCAGCAGTGCACAATGTTCTAGGTTACGACGACATATTCTTTCAGAACCTTTTCTGACAAAATATTCTTTTGCCATAAAAATAGAAGCTACTCTATTCATTTCAGAACTCCATGGAAAAACAAATAAGCAACTTGTATAAACAAAGTACAAATATAAGAGGAAAAATAAACAGTCCATTTTCAGTGAAAGGAAGTTTAGAATAGAATAAAGAATTTAATAAGAGATGAAGTCAAACTCGACATACAAACTAAATTATTCCTTTTCTTAAAACATCTTGTGCCGATAAAGCGCTATGAAATTTCTTTGTAGTTTTTAAAATGGTATAAGCTTGTTCCCGTTTTCACTTTTGCATTAGTTCCGTCCATAGTCACGGAAGTAACTTTTAATGCTCTTTTAAGAAGATCTTATTTCTACTTAGATAATTTAAACACAGACTATGTAATACTAATATTAAAGCTGTGCCCAGACGTAAAGATTGTGTGAAGTTATAGGTGCTCTGCTCATATGTGTGCACGTATTTGTGGTTTGTGCATTTGGGATTAACAAAAGACTGAGCTAAATTCAATTAGCTTTATTTATTTTAATGGATATAAAATAAAATATACTATATAAAATTTAACATATTTTATTATTTTGACAAAAAGCAAGATTATTTGTTTAATTATAGTACCTGCACGTAATTTCATGAAAATCGGTTAAGAATGTGACCTGTAGTCGAAAACCAATTAGGCAGCATTAGGAATTAGCAATGTTAAAAAGTTTTTTTGACTTATTAGAGCGATTATTAAAAAGTATCTTTGGAATAGGTTCGTATTTTTTCTTTTCCCTGATTAGTAAATAATGACGAAGATACAGCGCATTAAAATTTCACGTCACGTCAGGAACACATACTACTTTTAACTAAAGGTGACATACATAAATCACCCCCAATCCGAAACTTCGAAGCGTATCTTTGTCTAGCAGTAGAACACAACACCAGGCTAGATAATTTTTCAAATCTTATACCTTTAACCGAGCAATTCTTGTATATATTTTTTTTTTGGACAGATTACAATTTATTTATAAATTTCTGTGATCTCGAAAACGGCTCTAACGATTTCGCAGAAAATTGGTATATGGGGGTTTTTGGGGGTAAACAATCGATCTAGATTAGTCTTAAGTTTATGAAAACGCGTGTTTTCGAGTTTTCATTCGTTTTTCTTTCTACGCAGAATATGGTCGCTAATTTCATCGCGTCGGCTGCCATCCGCTTAGCTCAGCGGTTAAGGATGCTGACAGCTACAAAGAGTGATACGGGTTCGCATCCCACTCGGTGATCTACTTTTGTTTTTTTTTTATGTTCAATTTTACATAAAAATTTTTATTTTGTACTGTTTTTAGTAAAGTTTTAAAAAATGTAGTTAATGTTTGAGATGTAACCGAACGAGCAAAGCTCGGTCACCCAGGTACTAAGAACTTAAATAAAAGAGGTTACAAGAGAAACAAACTTCCTTGAACAGACATCGAGCAGCAAGTGGAAGTTAAACAGTTTTTTCAATCGTCCAGGGAATACTCAAATTGAAAGACTCCTTTTCAACTTTATGATAAATGCTCCGAGCAGAGGCGTTTCCAGGATTATTCTGGAGCGGTTACAAAGTATCGTTCAGAAATTAACCCCTTTAAAGTGCTTATATTTTTTGAACAAACATCATCATCATAATCTTATCTTTAGGTCTTTTTGTCTCCACTGCAGGAGCAAGACCCTCTCTGAACTACCAGAGCCATACTTAGCCAGCCAGCAGCCAGAGGACTTGGCCTACAGTCTCCTCGCTGGCCAGACGGATGGAGAGGTCTCATTAATATTTTTATGCTTTGTTTAGCTTGTATGCCCTAAGTCGCCCTCTACAAAATCCACGGGAGAACTTGGAGTGGCCCTATTCTACTCAGCCGGAAACCACACGGCAATTCTTAAATGAAAACATTCTTGCCCTAAGAACTACATATTTCAAACATTTTAAGGAGATCACCCACTTTCATTTGTTTATCCTCCGTGAGAGGACCCACACTCCCATTAACCACTTGTAATGTGTTTATGTTTACATTTAGCCCTTCTCGTATTAAGGAATTGTTCATAATTTCAAAGGGCTAGTTTTGGATCATTGTTTTATTGTTTTTACTTATGATTTTAAACAGCTGCACTTTGAGTCTTAAAATTTTGCTTATAACACAAGTCTCGAATTCACTTTGGGGCTAGCTCAATCAGTGTATTTTGTCCCTATATTTATTTATCTATTATTTATGTATGCTCATATACACGTTTAGTCATTGGTATTTACTTTAACTTTTATTAAAATGGGGATATTCTGTTTACCTGAACTCGGCGCTCACTAATTAAATTCCCCTGCCTCTCTCCGCCATTAGTTGGAATAATTTTATCTTGGACGTATTTTTATTAACTTACTGTAGGAAGTTGTCGGAAGGTTAAAGTAATGAATAGTAAAATGATGAAAATATAAAGGTCCATTTAGTCAAAGGTTTCTTGCTTGTTGCATACCATTCTATTGAAGCAATAGGTAACTTGCCGTGTGGTTTCCGGCAGAGTATAATAGGGGTACTCCAAGTCCTGATGATTTCGTAGAAGGCGACTTAGGAAATACAAGCTAAACAAAGCTTATAAAACATCAATGAGACTTCTACAATCCGTCTGACCAGCGAGGAGAGTGTAGGCCAAGTCCTCAGGCTGCTCCGGTAGTTCAAAGAGGATCGTGCTCCTGCAGTGGAGACAAAAAGATGTGATGATGATACATACAAATGCCGGATTGTTTGTGACGATGAACAGTCGCCCCCCTACCCCGCGCTTTCTCCCCGCGGCCCATATATAAGCAGCAGCGAGTTAATCCTCGCCCTCTTTTGACCACTCTTGGAAGCCGGGCTGCCATGACATCATCTGAGTACTGGCTAATACTCTGGACCAACAAATCGAGTGGCTGCTAACCCACGACCCCTTTCTGTGTAACCTCTTTTTACTAGTGTTAATTTTCTAAATTGTTAAAATGATTGAAATAATTAAAAGTTTGTTATCTTGAATATTTGTTTCTAATATAAAAAACCAACCAAATCACATGTTTAAGTAGACTCAGATAATTTTGCTTGCTTCGTTCGTTCGTTCAAATATTTCTTTGATTCTTTGACTTTGTTTCAACTTCAAACATCCTCATACAATAATTCTGACTACAAAGCAGCCCAACTGCACACACGTGGAAAGCATCCGAGAGCTTCCACAGACTTATTAACGCATTCCACTCTCCTTGCCGTGATTCACGGGCGTATTTCAAATGTGTCCTTTATGAAGTTTGGTGCAAAGCATGAGGTACAGCGAGATTTAAAACCACAAGATAACGCTACACCAGATAATTTAGATACGTATCTTATCTGTCGAGTTGCGTTTTTGAAAAGTTGCATATCTGTTTGTTGCGTCGTACGCAACTACGTATCTGACCAGTTTCGAGTCTATCATGAGAGATAACGAGATGCTAATCTGACTAGTTGCGTTCCTGACGAAAAGCGAAGAATCCGGATTGTATTTGTTCCATAGAAGGTGCACCAGAACATGATACTAATTGTATTTCCCAACTAGCCGAAGCCCGCGACTTCGTTCGCGTGGACTTTATGTCTCTGGAAAATGCTCATCAGGCTGAACAACTTTTACTAAGACGGCATTTTTATATCTCTTATAGTTTAGCTGGACCATTAGGGTTCTAAATGAGGCGTTCCATTTTCCAAAATCATTTATACCCTATATGTTGCCCAAGCTTAATAGCTATATAACAAAAAAAGTTTTATCCGAATCTGTCCATTATTTCCGGAGATTAACGTGTACAAACAGACAAACAGACAAACAGACAAACAGACAAATAGACAGACTTTTTTTTTAATTCTTACTCCATTACTACGTCTCAATCGCCCCCAATATTTTTTTTGGAAATATATTTAATGTACAGACACACTTTTTTTACTGTTTTATTATATGTATAGATAATACAAAAAATTGTTCTTTCAAGGAAACTTTCCAAGGTACTTTTCATACCAAATGTGAGTATCCCATGCGAATACTGAATTATCGCGGGCCACATCCTAAACTACAGCTTTGATACTTCATTACCATTATACCAGCCCCTTTTTCACCTACTGCTGAGCATAGGCCTTTTTTCGTCTATGCGACTTATCCCGGTCGTGTGCTGTTCTCATACAGGCACATGTTTTATAGTATTTACTGTATTTTATGCCTCTCCTCTCCAACCCGCGTGGCCAGCTTGGAGAGTGTAGGCTTAGTCCTCTAGCTGCTCTGGCTAAGTATGACTCGGGTAGTACAGAGACAGTCGTGCTCCTGCAGTGGAGACTAAAAACATGATGATGATAACGACTGTATTTTAGATAATTGGAGGATAGAAGGGGAAACCTTTGCCTGACATTGAAATACAACAGCATATATTAAGAATATGAGAACTTCATTCAAATATTTCATTCTTTGATTTTATTTTTGCCATATTACGTAAGAATGGTGATACTTTGATGACCGAAGTAAAGAGCGTAGCCGAAGACTAGTGATAGCGAAAGACTATTGAAGTCATCTATCCTACCTAGGGCCTTAAGTATATACATATTTTCACGCCTGTTTCCCATGGAGTAGGCAGAGACTAAGGATCTCCACTTGCTACAACCTTTGCAAACCTCCTTTGCTTCATCAACACTCATTACGTACTCTCTTCATGCATGCTCTCCGGTTATTGGAAATCCTTACATCACCTTTCTTCAGAACAGCTGCTATTAATTTATAATCTGCCAAATATTTATTTGGTAAGTCTTCTTTCATACTTACGTAAGTACCTAACTTGTTCCACAGCCGATATTTTTAAATAGCCTTTTCGGAGCTTTTTTCAATTTCAATTCAGGAATGCCTCTGTAATTTTGAGAGATAGCGTTTGATTTATAGGTGCGAATATTTCGAATTCAATATTTTGATTTATACGTTCAACATCCGTATGTTCAGAACGAACTACCTATTTATATGTTTTTAATTAGTATCTTTGTATTAATAATTGGAACTGAAATGACTTGTGATTTTGTTATTCTTTTTATTTCTTTCGTTTTCTTTTTCCAGATTGATTAAGACTGGTAAAAAAATAATTTTATTTTATTTAGTATGTTAGTTACAAAATCATAACGTCAAATTCGCCTTATAATTATTTAATTATCTTTTTAGGGTTTAGTAGCCAAATGGCAAAACCGGAACCCTTATAGATTCGTCATGTCTATCTGTCTGTCTGTCTGTCTGAAAAATAAGACTTATACTGTTAAAACTTGGTAAGTAGATCTATTATGTGAACCGCATTAAGGTTTCGACACAAAAATAGAAAAAAACAATAAATTTTAGGGGTTCCCCATACTTAGAACTGAAACTCAAAAAAATATATGATGTTCATTACCATAAAAACTACCAGCAAAAATTGGTTTGAACGATATCTAGTAAGTAGTTTTTTTTAATACGTCATAAATCATAAACGACAATTTACCTTTCATTCAATCAACTCAACTATGAAAATTAAAAAAAACATACTACAAGTTTATATTATGTTATTTGCTACTACGGAACCCTTCATGGGCGAATCCGACTCGCACTTGGCCGCTTATTTAGTAAACGTAATAAAAATATTCATAACCAACCAAAAAAGCAAATATGTTTTAAACCTTTACAAATGAAAAGAATAATTTCCTCAGAAGAACTAATTAAGCGCAAAATTATACATAAAATGTAATGAAAATACCCAAATATTGCCTGGAGATATCTTGAAAAGTTCGACTTAATGATTCCGGGAATCTTAAGCTTGTTATCCATGGATGCATTGCTTACATAGCATAGCGCTTATTTAAAATTATTAAACATAATTTTTCTAATCTAAAAACAGACTTTAAATCCAGTGACAGTTTTGATTAGACGATATTTTTTTTTTTTGTAATTTTTGTTTAAATGTGGTCGCGCATTTCTGAAGACCTAAGGACACATAGAAACGTACAGATGGACAGACGGCGGGGAAGCGACTTTGTTGTATACTATGTATTAAAGTTTTGTCAGTGCTCACTGTACTCAAACTGAATAATGCAACAAGAAATAGTAAAAAAATACCACATGTATAGGATATGATGATAGGTCAGCTGGAATGAGCATGGTCGACGGTCGTGTAAAGACCGAGGTTCAAGTCCCTCTCACTTGATATTTCATTATTTGCATAATGCATTTTGAATGCCTAAAAACCCTATAAAAATAGTATTCTCACTGTACTTCCCGCATTTTTCAAAAATATCTGAATGTGAATTGATTGGTTCCACATCAGCTTGTATCTTCATATCGTAGAAATAGTTTTTCATTGGAAAACGAACCTAATCTAAAACCGTGAGAGCAAATGAAAGCCGTAAATTCGGCCCGGATTTTCACGGCTCTTTAAGCGAGAATTTTTCAAGAGGTATCTCGGAACACGATGAATCTCTAATTATTACCAATTTGTGAGTAAAAATAGGGATAAGTTCTTAGATTTTAGCTGTAAAAATTTATGATCGGCCTCAATTATTTTCGTTCAAGTTTGATTAAATAATTTATATAATAAAAGTGTTTTAATATTTGAGGCCTATGAGCACTTATATTGCGTCGCTCACATAATTTCAACCCGCGTAACTTACGCGTGGTTTTTGTTTTTCGTGTGTGTAAGTGGCCAAAACTGGGTTCAAATTTTTCAGGCTGCCTAAAGGCACCTGACATAGCTTGACGACTGCCATACTGCCATGCGCGTGGTATAAACGCTGGGTAGAAATTCTAAGGCACTGTAGTGCTCATTTATTTATTTATATAAGTTTGTTACAATACAAATGTAAATGGCGGACTTATGGCCTCTAACAGATGACTAATTCTAACGTGGTTTTTTACGTAAAAGCTAGTTCTCTTGCATTGGTTCTTGGCTATGTTTAAACCGGTTCGGATATTTATAAGTTATTGGGGGGTACTGCAGCAGTACGACACTCTCTGTACTATCAGAGCCATACTTGGCTAGAGCAGCCAGAGAACTTGGCCTATACTCTCCACGCTGGCTAGACCGGTTGGAGAGGTTTCATTGATGTTTATAAGCTTTGTTTAGCTTGTATTTGTATGTATTTCGCCTTCTACGATATCCACGGGAGGACTTGGAGTGGCTTTATTCTACTCTGCCGGTAACCACACGGCTTACTAACATAATTTACGTATCATCAATCAATATTATATTGATCTTATGATATTCTTGATCGTATTGGCCTACTAGAGCGTGAATTAAAATCAAAGTCCCAGCTTAATTGAATATAATCATTTCAAGGATACGATCCATTTGTTTGAAGATAGAATCAAAGAAAATAATCTCACACATACATTACCTACATGATAAGAACCTGGTTAAATAAAAGTTAATAGAGGATAATAATCTGTCTGCGGCGTCGTAGCTCTCAAACGGATAGACAAATTTCGGCGAATTTTTGGGTGTGACAGTAGGTCCCCTTGCGGTGGTTCTTAGCTATGTTTGATGAAAATCGGTTCAGCTGTTGAAAAAGTATTGGGGCTAACGCTTGAAAGTTAGGGCTTTCCGTTGCAAATAATAGGTTCCGCCACGATTTACTAGATAGCGTTCTCATTTTTTTTTTAAATTTCGCTCTAAAAATAGTTTCAGTAAACATATTTTGTTAGACATTATAGGATCCCGTTTTAACCATACCGTTTTGCTTAGCAGTAAATGAGTTTTGCGATTCTTGACTCCGTCAATCCCAAAAAGAATTGAGACTTGTTATTATTTACACGCTAATAAAAATCTTATAAACATTAATGAGACCTCTCACCCTGGCAAAGCGAGAAGAGTGTAGGCCAAGTCCTCTGGCTGCTCTGTCCAAGAATCGTTCTGGTAGTACAGATAGTGTCATACTTCTGCAGTGGAGACAAAAGACCTGATGATGATGATGATTATGTTCACATGTATGTTAAAATCGACCTCTCTTTAAAAATTCAAAAGGCTGAAAGCGATACCTTTCTAAACAGACTTATACCTAGAAACCGTAAAAATACAGGGTTCTCCAAACCTCGACATCACAGACATCAATCAATCACTCAAAAATTAATCACCCAAAAAGGTGTCGGTACGGGATTTATTACTCGATTTATAGAAAGTAGGGTACTGATGTTCAGAATGAATCTGAAATCACTTGGCAACCGGGTGATTTGATCCTCTTAGTGCGCAGGCTTTTTTGATCTTGGGTCGCTTTGTAGCTTATTTAATGTTTTTTTTTTGCATTTTTAGCCTGTTTTTTTTAAAACATAATTTACCATTAATTAGTTTTGCAAACTCTCGCAGAGTTCTATATTGTTTTATACTTGTTTGTTTTTATGAAGGTTTCTTTTAAGCACGGCTATTTTCATCCTTCACTCTTCAGGTAAATTCTTACTCAAAAGGTGTCTGTTCTTCTTATCTTAGAAATAAATAATAGAAAATCCATAAATGAATAAGCCGTCTTTCTAGCCATTCGCCCGGATTTTTGTCTTAGTGGTTTCTCCATTACACATATTTATTTCTTCTTCATAAAGATTTTTGTTTTTTTTTCTACAAATTTCATAAAGAAGATACAAAACTGAAAGATACAACAGAACTACATCTACCAAATCGAGATGAGGAAGATAGGATTAGCCCCCGACTGATGTAAGCTCGTAGATTTGTACGCTTTGAGGTTCTGTTGCTGCCAAGTCGCAGTTTCGACGTCTTTTTGTTTATCCTCCTGTATTTTCAATTCACAAGATAAGATATATAATATAAGATAACACTTCTATATTTAACTACTAGCAGTCCATCCCGGCTTCGCCCGTGGTACATTCATAGCCTATGTCTCTCAGGGATAACATACCTATCCAACAGTGAAAGAATTTTTAAAATCGATCCAGTAGTTTCGGAGCCTATTCAATACAATCAAACAAACAAATCTTTCCTCTTTATAATATTAGTGTAGATTTGAAGTAAATTCAAAATATAATGCAAAATCGGGCTTATCACTAAAACAATTTCTTCCAGTTAACCTTTAGGACTCCCATGCTGGTCTGGGAGAAACGAAAAAACTTAGAATGTACCAGCTGCTTCTCTGCCCGCGCAGATCGTAAAAGCCGATCGAGGGAATGGGCAAAAATGCGAATCATTTTAACAGGCGATGCGGCTAGCAACCCGTCACTGTATTGATTGCTTTTCCATCTTCTCGCCCACCATGGCGCTAAAAGTGGCTTTTGAGTCTTGCGGCCCTAGGCTCTGCATAGAGCCGCAAGACCCAAAATGCTCTGTCTGCCCCATTAGGGATAAAGACATGATAGTATGTATGTATGTAACCTTTAGGAAAAAAAGAGATTTAGGTATGTAGAGAGAGACCAATTAATATGTGCCCTACTTGGCACTAAAAGCTTTCAAATAAAAAAAAGTACCATCAAACACGAGTGGCAAAGATATTGCATAACATACATCCTATGTATTGAAGTCCATTAAAAAGGTTTGCCTTGTAAAAGTGTACAAAATACAAAAAGGATCATACTAAATCACAATATCCCTCTAGACTCTAGTGTATCTGCAGACGTGTAAATCCTTTGATTCGCTATAAATAAACAGCACTATCATGTTCGCTACAATGCTAAGTCTAGACATCTTCCGATCTAGACTGCGATAGAGGTCGAGACACTTTAGATAGTTAGGTACGCATCTAGCTTGGCTAGATAATAACAACTAATACTTTTTCTGACAAAATAGGTCACTGTGGACTTGGTCAAAAATATGTTATTTTATTGCTCGTCAACTAGATTAACTAAAAATAAAGGACCCGTATTTTTTCGTTTAGCAAAGTAGTCGAAATTCCCGAAGACACAGCGCTTCGAAGTTTCGGAGTGGGGGTGCTTTACGTCACCGTTGGTTAAAAACGAGCAGAATAAGAGTCCCCTTACCCTAGACCAAAATACAACTTTCCATACAAACGTAGTCTACGTTTTATTTCAAAACGACATGTCCGATTTGGGCAAAATTTTGTAATTTCAAAGATATTGGAATTATCTAGGTTTATAACTGGTTTCCTACTGTAAAAAATAAGTAAAATAAATAAGTAGATCTTTATAATACTAATGATGCAACTGTAAACACGTATAATTGGAGTACAACCCAGATCAAAATGTACAATATTTATAACTTTGTTACTTTTATACATGTATTGGTTGTAATCTGTTTGTGTTTCTAATAAATAAATAAATAAAATATGAACTTGAAATAGAATATAGTGTTTTATATCATTTTTGACCATTAGTATGGGAAACTTCTAAATCGTTATATTTTCTTTCCAGTTTATAATTTTAGTATAGGAAACCAGTTATAACCCTAGATAATTGCAATTTCTTTACAATGACCAATTTTTACCGGAATCTGACATGTGGTTTCAAAACTAAACGTAGACTACGTTTGTATGGAGAAGTCTAGGGTAAGGGGACTCATAAGGCACAACCATAGCATGCTTTTCCTCAAGCATTAAGAAAGTTGTCAACGACTCAAATAAGATACTTTTTTCTAAATGTCAAAATATTCATTTTCTATGGGACTTGTATGAAATAAAGACTAATCAAGTCATAGATAGTTTCTTAGATTCAAATAGCGCGCTTAATATCAGTTTTTCAATCACGTTGAAATTGGATATGACCAATTAGAAGTGACATAATTTTGTGACGATTTATTCTAATAACAGTAACAAAAAATTTATTTTTGTCCCAGAAAAATTCCTAATTCGAGGCGCTTTTGACACCCTAATAACTTCACAACATATTTTTCTTACATCCGTAAATTTATTTTTAAAACGGTGCAAAATGTATCCAGTAAAAGTCGTACAGTACATAATAAAGTCAGAATTGTTTTTGACACCTGTCAATAAGCAGGGACGTACCAAGTCAATAACAAAAATTAAGTTACTGCACGCCAGAAGAACCTTGGGAATACAAAAAAGCCTTGTTTGTCGTTCGCACAATGGATAATAATTTTCACATGACAACTGTGAGTTGTGTGTCATTCATGAAATACGGCCCTGTTTCGATTCTATTTTCAGGGACCGGTGTATAATGTATTGTGCGTTTTAAACAAAGGAGGGTATTTGTATAGATTTCCAGTCCGAAATTTACTGGGAGGCAGTTTTGTTTTCATATTCGATGATTGTTTTCGTTTGAGTGTCAAGAACGGGAATTTTGATAGGCATGATAAATTTTGTTCAATGGCTTTGAGCGTGCCTATTCAAAGTGTTTATATCTTTTGTGTATTGTACTGATATAATAAAAGTACAATATCATTTAATATTTTTTGCGTTTATTAATGTTCTGTTATATTTGTTTCAGGTATGGTTCTACACATCTATTACGTACTCAAATTTTAATAGAAAGATAAATCTTCAAGGTAAAGATTGAAATTTTAACGTATCATGGTTGGAAATATAGAAATACGCGCTCTTTAACGTTCTTCAATCATCATCATTATCATCAGGTATTTTGTCTCCACTGCAGGAGCACGACCCTCTCTGTACTATCAGAGCCATACTTGGCCAGAGCAGCCAGAGACTAGACCTACACTCTCCACGCTGTCCAGATGGGTTGGAGAGGTCTCATTGATGTTTATAAGCTTTGTTTAGCTTGTATTTCCTAAGTCGCCTTCTACGACATCAACGAAGACTTGGAGTGGTCTTCTACTCTGCCGGTAACAACACAAAATATGAGTAAAACACTGATATTATGCCACACCACTTTCGTCATGGTTCTCGGGTGTTCTGAAAACCTTCTTCTTATGTTTACAACACCATCGCACTCAAGGACGTCATGTAATTTATAACATTACTTTATTCAGTTAAAATACACGCACGAACGAACACAACAACAAAAATTACATTTTAGGAATTTCCATCACATCCATCAAACTTTCTAAAAAGGTTACTGAAAAGTTTCCACATCAAAGTAAACGTATTTAACATTCTAAATCCCGTCAAAGTGCCTTGGGGTATTTGTTTACTCAATAACCCACTAGAGTGTATTGAAATGTATTCATTTCTGAAATTCGTACCTATCTATATATCATTTTATATTATCATTTCCATACAAATAATAATAATGTATATTAACTAAGTTAATTTTATTATTTTACGATACTTATTTATGCAATGGCTTTGCGGGTAGTTTATCTTCCAACTAAGTAGTAAGGTTGTCATTAATCACTACAAAACCGATCACAAAGTATGTATTTTTTGCTTAGAACCAAAATAGTACTAAAATGTTGTATGAAATATCTATGAGCTTTTTTTTATTGCACTGGTTTTATACTTGGTTAAGATATAAATTAATGCTAACTGCCTCCGTGGTGTAGTGGTTAGAGCGTTCGGCTCATATCCGGAGGTCGCCGGTTCGATTCCCAGCGGGGGCAACGACTTTGTTATTGTCCTAGTTTGTTTAGGACATTGTAGGCTGATCACCTAATTGTTTGATAAGTAAGATGATCCGTGCTTCGGAGGGCACCTTAAGCCGTCGGCCCCGGTCACTGTCTTTGACATTGGTCGTTACCTTAAAACCATGTCAGAGGCGGTTTAAAAACTCTGACACTAGTGTTAGTCACTAACACACGATAAGAAGAAGAATGCTGCCGTAAGAAAAAAAAAAACCGGAAAGGTAAACAGATTTATTAAAAAAAACAGTGCATTAATGAAAAACTGTGCAACAACAAGATTTCATATAACATTTCTGCACTGTTTTAATTCTAAACAAAAACACGTCTTTTCACTGAAAGGCAACCGGGAAAGCTACAAAAGCTACATAAAAAAAAAACAAAAGATTCCGAAGAATTGAGAACCTCCTCATTTTTTGAGTATGGTTAAAAACCTTCATTAAAGTCTTAATCTATAAAAGATCAAAGAATATGTGCGAGGGATAGACGTGGAAACGACTTAGTCTAATGTAAGTATACAACTAAGAAGGGATATAGAAGTAGAATTTTTTACTGCGTAAATGACCACACTAGCCGAGTGCGACAGATAATATGATAAGTGTCATCTTCATAAGAGCAAAAGAGATAGCATCAATTCGACGATGAGACAAGTTTTCATACAAAACATGTCACCCATTGTCACCCTGGCTCGAACATAGTTACACGAAAATTCGATTTTCCAATTTGTAAACTGTGTTAATTTATAAGTTATCTTATACTGGAAAGATGGTATCGTACTGCTTTACCCATAGTTTGTGTAGTAGGTACAAATACAACCCATAAAAAGTTACACAGAAATATTTCGTTTCTGGTCACATTTTACAATACTCTTTATCCATCTTATACCTTCTAAATCTATGGACATACCCGTAATAAATCGAACCACGGGCTACAAGTACTGGATCACTATAGTATAATGGAAGTAAAATAACAGTCAAAAACTTCTGTGTTTCCATACAAAAGTGTGCAGCCGCCCGGAAAATTTGTATGGGAATATCGTTTTTTTCTGGTTTCTTGACTGTTATTTTAATTATATCACGCTATAGTGATCTAGTATAACCCGAGGTTTGATTTATTACGGGTATATCCCTTCCACGTTGTATAAATACTAAGTACTGAATTCAAAACCTCAAATATATTCACTCTCCTTACTGTTTCTCAAAATGACTTCATTCCAAATAACAATCAAGATAAAATTGAAAATTTAATACAAAAGTTATCTTACACAAAATTTTCATATAAACGGTCTGAGGTGACTTTCTCTATAACAGAAATGAGATACGAAATTACTGAGATACGTATGGCTCCCAAGGGAAGCGAGCAATACTTATTTGCTACAAGTACACATGTTCAGTTCTAACTGATCCTTTATTTATTTTACTTTCTACATGTTATTTTCTTATTTAAGGGCAAATTGTTTTCAGTTGATATCACAGACGTTGCGATATTGTTTTATTTTTTAGATTTCTGTAAGAAATAAATAGGTTTCTACAAATTTTCTATTGTATTTGAATGGGCGTTAATGCATCTCTTGGGAAACTTACTCTGGGAATAATTTGCAGCCAAAGTCTATCTTTTTGTCCAAAATGAGCAAAAAATATACTCGTACTCGTGATCATAAGATCCCAGCAAAACATTTTCATGTAAAGTCACAGAATTAATAATAGTATTACATACAAAACGTAAACTCGCACCGTCCACCGCAATCTGGCGTCCCCGCAACCCCTCCCCCGTTATTGGGACGTGTAAGCGCCTGTAAAACAGGGTTCTTGCTAGTCGCACGTTGACGTTACGCGAATTACTTAGGATTATTGAATCATAATGTTGAGAAATTGCGCATATTTTTATTGTTTATCCACGGAAAATAATAAATAACGAAAATTTTATAGATTTCCGAGTGATGAAAACAGGTAAGCAAAGCAACAAATTCTGTGGCGGTGACCCTGATTGTTTAACTCACACTTTTGTCGTGTGCACGGATGTATTGTTTCGTTTGTAGTAGTACTAGGTATATATGCTGCTCCGTTTCTATGAAGTGCCGTAACTGTGGTAAAGTAATGCCAAGACGATATGTTCCTTACTGATATGAATATTAAAAATAATAAGCATCTCTTGGGAAACTTAACCTGGTAATAATTTGTAGCGAAAGTAATTTTTTTTAAATACTGTATTGTCATAATTTTTTTACAAACCTTACCACCTTAGCACAGAATGAATATAAGCATTATATGCAGAACGGAAAATCCCAGGGTCCCGTGCAATTTGCGTCCCCATTTCCCATTCCCGCTCTCGTTCTCGTCATGTCGAGTGTGTTGAGGGGAAGTCGAACACACACACACATTGACGTGTGCACGGATGTACAGCTTCGTTTGTAGTAGTAGGCTTAACTGATACTCCGCTTCTGTGAAGTAGTACCTTTGACCTTAGTAAAAACGTGATAAGACATTATCTAAGCAAAAGCCTTTGTTTACTAAAAAGGTATAAAATTCAGTAATTGTTGACGACAGAACAGCGTGCCACTAAAAAATTGTAAGAGGACCGACCAATCACAACGCCTACATTATTGCCAATGGTAGGCACATCCCCACTCACGCAAACTCGAGCAACAGCCAAGCGTGCGCTGTGATTGGTCGGGACACACACGCGTATCGGTGCTACCTGCGCATAGCGCCAGTTGTATAAATATACGATACAATAGATCAATTGTACAGTCACAGTGCTAAAGCTATAGTGAATACACCATCGAATTGAAACAATCTCTCCAGTGTTTTATTTGGAACCGGCAACAACAACATACAGTCCACCTATTCCTGACCCAGTGTTGGCCTGCCGTCAACAGTAATAATGCCAATGATTGCGATATTTTCCAATGCTATAGATACTATTGAAATGCAGGTCTTATCAAAAGAAAAGGAAAACGTCCAATATCATTTGCAAGCTACGTGACGATGACACACCAAATGTTTGCCTTCAGAATTGGTCCAATCGTGCGAGGGTACAGTTAGCGACAAAGGCAGATGCCAAAATATTTTTAAACAGTTTATTTTTATTCATGGCAACATATTAGTAAAAGATGCTTAAATGATAGACCTAACAGTGCCAGTATACTTTAGGCATTTTAACAATTATCAACTTAAGTAAGAATCTACTGTAGCAGACGCAAATGAACAGATCTAGACAGATGCCTTACCAAAAAAGAGAAAATAATTTTTTTTTTTTGGTGGGTAACAGTTAAAACAGTTACGATAGTATTACAGGTAACAGTTAGGATAGTTTGTTATTGGTAAATAATAAACTTGTATATACAAATTGCCGTGTTCACGCACTTGCTTTACTAATAATTTTGAACATCTGTCAGTGTCAATACATGTCAATGTCGTAGGTTTTTTTGCCGCGCTTCTAATTTAGATTTTTTCTAAAGAACCATTAACAAATAGGACGATAATTTTGCTAGTGTAAACTTTAAAGTTAAGTGGCAAGCGGCAGCGGCAAATGACTACTAAACCACGCGGCACACGACGCAGCAGATACCGTGAAATGCACGCGGCAAGTGAAATGCTGGCCGTTCGGAGGCAAAGGTAATCAAGCTGAACTTGCCGCGTGGCAAATGCCGCTGCGTACATCCATATCTATGGCGCAGCAGCTCAAAAAGATTGTAGGATCAACGGCAAAAGTTATTTGAAATACACTATTACGTCCATATGAATGTGGAGTAGACATAGCATTTTGGGTCTTGAGGCTGTAAGCACGCAGAGCCCAAGGCCGCAGTATCCAAAGACCACTTTTGCGATGATGGGCGAGAGAATGGAATTACTACAAAACCCTAAAAAGGAATACAAATATTGATGGCTAGCAACCCATCGCTTTTATCTGAATACTAGAGGCAGCGCGCGGCTTCGCCCGCGTTAACCACACGAGTGAAGTCACTGGCGTGATGCAATAAAGCCTATAGCCTTCCTCGATAAACGACCTATCTAATACCGAAAGAATTTTTTAAATCGGACCAGTGGTTCCTGAGATTAGCGCGTTCAAACAAACAAACAAACAAACAAACTCTTCAGCTTTATATATAAGTATGGATATAAGATCTAACAAAATGTACTAAAACTATTTTAATGGTGAGTTCAGTCCATGATGGTGAACTACTTTCCCCAAAGATCACGTATCATAATATAAAATGAATTTGACTTTGTATGGACAGCCAAAAACATTCTTTGATATTTCGACATACAATACATTTCGTGTGGAAAGTTGTTCACTATCATAGATTGAATTCTGTTAGAAAATATATGCAGTCATTGACATATTACGATAAAAATACGTTTTATATAAAATAACAAATTGAAACTTTAATTCTCACTAATGACTTTTGTCGTAGACTGTATTAACATGTAGCCAATCATTATATTCGAACTGATTCCTTTGTGCGAGCCCCGGAAATTGATTTTACACGGGATAAGCTTTTTCCGAATAGCAAACGAAAACACGTGTTAGAAGTTATTTTTGGATAAGGTGATTTTGTGGCTTTGTGTTATTCTCGTAAGTGGAGGTAAGTGGACATACAAAGCTGATTTCAAAGAGGGAAAAGCGAGGAAAATGATTATTTACTTGAACCATTTTTTACGGCTCAGTACCCGAAGGGTAAGAATGGAAACCTATTACTAATACTCTGGTGTCTGTCTGTCTGTCACCTGGCTGTATCTCGTGAACCGTGATAGCTAGACAGTTGTTAACCTAGCCCCAAAGTAAGTTCGAGACTTGTGTTATGGGATACTAACTGAACGATAAATACAATGTCCTTTTTTATTAAGTACAAATATTTTACGGGGTGATTCAGTCCATAATTTTGAACAACTTTTCCCAGTAAATTTTTATCGAAATACGAAAAAATAATTTTCATTTTCCATAGTAATGATATCACGTGACTACTTCGATTTCTATGAAAACCTAAAAATTTTTTTTCCTATTTCGATATACATTTATTGGGAAAAGTTGTTCAAAATGATGGTCTGATTCACCCCTTAAAATATTTGTACTTAATAAAAAAGGACATTGTATATTTTATAACAAATACATGTACAACATGGAAGGAACATACCCGTAATAAATTAAACCAAAGACTATAACTAGATCACTGTTATATACTTAATGGAATTTAAAAACAGTCAAAGACAAAAAAAAATGGCATTTCCATAGGAAAGAGTGCAGCGGCTCGGGCAATTTGGATGGGAAATCGATTTTGCTTTGTTTTTTTACTGTTATTTTGTTATCATTGTACTATAATGATCTAGTATAGCATATGGTTTAATTTATCCCTTCCACGTTGTATAGATAAATATCCATTTGAACTCACATCCCTCACGTTTGTACCACGAGTGCACTTACAATTGTGCTACCTGACTTCGAATCACCCCGGCGAATCTTATCTAGCCATTATCATATTATCTATATTACAGATTTAATTAATTTATTAATTCATTACTTATTATTAATTTAAATATTTTGTAATGCTAATCAATCACCAGATCACCAAAGCCGGATGTGGATGGATCTGAAGGGGAACCGAAAGAAGGAGGCCACGAGAATGACAGAGCTTGACACGGCATCGGAAGCTGCTATTTAATTCAATATTGTATCTGAACGTCAGAATTAAAATCAAGTCAAAAAATATTTTTTTATGCATTTCATTAGCTTGTTTCTAAAAAAAATTGTTTGTAAAATCTTTATTGTAAACAATCACAAGAGAAAAATACAAGTAAGAAGCATAAAACAGTAAGTACCTATAAAGGCGGACATAATACCAGATAGGTATCCACCTTATGTGGCCTTTGGGTCAAACCATTGCCCGACAGACCTAAGACCGACATAACAATCAATTTCGTTCGACCAAAGTTTAACTGACATAACATTTGATCGGCATTATTTTTACTCGATATCAATTTAGTTTAACTAATATTTAGAAAGACCTTAGACTGTGTCCCCTGTCTTAGGGATGAAGTCGTGATCATGTACTGTATCGTATAAATAAAATAAATAAGACGATCAGAGAAAATGCACTAGCTTTTCCAACACACCTGCTCTCAGGTTGGCAATATTTATTTCTATTAGATTTCTTTTCTAACAGAAAAGTCTTATTTTATTTTTCGTTTAACTCGTATTTACACTCAATTTAGCGCCTTCTCAAAGGTGTCAAACGTCTCAAAGGTTTAAGATCCGCTATGTGTCTTTTAAAACATACATACATGCTTAATATTATGTGTTTCCCACAGAGGTTGGACTTCCACTTGCTACGATCCTGACAAACTTCTTTCACTTCACCTACATTGATCCATCACTTTCTTCATGCATGCCCGCCGGTTGCGGGTACTTCTGACCTCTCCTTTTACCACCTAGGGTTCTGGACCTAAAAGGTAAAAACGGTATTCTATTACTACGACTCCCCTGTCCGACTATCTGTCCGTCCATCTGTCGGTCATTAGGCTGTATCTCATATACCATAATAGCTAGACAGTTGAAATTTTCACACATAATATATTTTTATTGCCAACATAACAAGAAATACTAAAAGTAGATTGAAATAAATATTTAAGTGCCCGGTTATTTAAAAATGTCTTCAATCTGGTTGCGGTACATTCGGCGATGACGACCCTGACCCACTCTTCCACTCACATTCGCTTTGTAGACCCTTTTAGTAAATCTCCTTTCATCCATCCTACATGTCCGAATCTTCTCAACAATAATACAAATAAGGACATTTATTCAAAACTCAATAATGTATTATTTATAAAATTATACACATTAAGAGATCTTTTTTGAAATAAGTAGTGCCTTTGTACATCTTTTTTTCGATAAATTGATTTGTCGATAAAATAATTAAGTACAAGTAACTGAATTCGATCACAGGATCGAAAATGCGTGGAAAAGCAAAAGAAAAATAGTTCTTTTATCGACCAGAAGGTCGATAAAAGAACTATTTAATTATAAGCTATAAGTGAAGCTTTTCTACGCACATTTGCGTAAAACGGCCACTTTTGGCTAATATGTGTATGAGTACTGGAAGGAAATAAGGGAGGCCTCTGCCCAGCAGTGGGAAATACATGGCTAGTAAAAAAGAACTGAACAACCAAGTTTCGCTTGAGGAAGACGATCTTTCCTAAAAACTGTAAAGTTTCAATATATAATTTCATAAAATTTCATAGAAATCATTGGAGCCTTTTCAGATATCTTCAATAATAATCCTAAATAAATAAAAAAGAGTTTGTGCGTACCTAATATCTAAACTCCATTGGGATAGGGCGTGCGTGTAGTGCATTTTAACAACCAACAGGTTTCCAATGTCACTAGACAGATATCTCTGTTAATATCAAAATTATTTCATGTGTCAATGACGAAATGTTATAGGTTGTTAAAACAACACCAGTCTCACCTTCATAGACCTATAGACCAGTCACATCTTCAATAGAGTTTCAGCCTTATGCTTCGATTCAATTATTTTTTAAACGTTCAAACAATCACAGGAGTTATGTCTAGGAATAAAAGATTGATGTCTTCCTTTTGATTGTAACTTTCAAATGGATTTTAACTTTAATTGAAATCTGGTGTTCTAGAACTTATAACACAAAACGAAGGTTACAAACATCAGTGAGACCTCTCCAATCCGTCTAGCCAGCGAGGAGAGTGTAGGCCAAATCCCGTGGTTGCTCCGACCAAGTATGGCTCTGGTCGAGCTCCTGCAAAAAATACCTAATGATGATGATTCTAGAACTTTCTTTCTCTCTATAATTGTAACTAATTGGCTAGCACTGCCCAGCTTACACTTCAATACTAATTTCATTTGCTGTGGAATAATTCTGTGCATTAATAATTACAGACCATGTGTATATTTTTTTATGTATTAGTTGTTATTTGTTCTGTCCAAATGTAAAAGCTGATCGAGGAGATCCATAATCGAGTCAAGAAAAAAAACAAAGTCCTCCTAAAAAAAGACAAAAAAACAAATTACCCAAATCGTTGACAATAAATAAAGACGCACAGCTTTATTTTGAAATTCCCTTGTAATTTAGAATACGTGGAAGCTAAATTTATTTATAAAGCTCACTCGTAATTTACTAGGGGATAACACGAGGTATTTTTGTCTGTCAAATGTCATACATCACGGCTGTCGACTAATGGCACTGAATGCATGCCGATAGTTAAAAAATTACTCGACTGAAATATTCTTTTTAATTCACCGGTATTCGGCCTTTGTGATATGTTCCATACGCCTTACCTAACTATACAATTTTAAATTAAAAAAATACGCATATGTATATATATATTATATATTTTATTTTTTTGGTAATAACGCGACGTTTCCTACGTCGCGTAAGTTTGGCGTGGTGTGCAAAAGCTGTGCGTTGCCCAATTGAAATAAGCGTTCTGCGTTTAATTTTTTTTGTGAAAAACGTGTGTTTTTGTTCCGCGTGGTGTGTTTTAAGTAATTTAAATAGCATATAAATAAGAGTTTAAACCCACTCTCTTTTATTCCTTAGTACCACGGAAGACCAGCGGCATGGTGTAAAGGCTGCCATATGATGAACGTTAACATTTTGTTGTAAAGTTAGTTTCAATTATTAAGTAATGTAACCCCTGTAAAATTGCACTAAATAAAGTATCTTTCTTTCTTTTTTTTCACTATGCCGAAGTTGCACGTTCCGTTATAAAGCTCACTCGTAATTTACTAGGGGATAACACGAGGTATTTTTGTCTGTCAAATGTTATACATCACGGCTGTCGTCTAATTGCACTGAATGCATGCCGATAGTTAAAAAAATTGTCGACTGAAATACTCCTTTTAATTCATCGGTATTCGGCTTTATATGATTTGTTCCATACGCCTTCCATCATCATCAATCATCAGGTCTTTTTGTCTCCACTGCAGGAGCACGACCCTCTCTGTACTACCAGAGCCATACTTGGCCAGAGCAGCCAGAGAACTTGGCCTACACTCTCCTCGCTGGCCAGATGGGTTGGAGAGATGTCATTTATGTTTATAAGCTTAATTTAGCTTGTATATCCTAAGTCGCCTTCTACGACATCCACGAGAGGACTTGGAATAGCCCTATTCTACTCTGCCAGAAACCACACGGCAAGGTGTATGAAAGTAATTTAAATAGAATTTACTATAGAGTATAAACACTTACCGAGGCTTATATATTTCTTCGTGAAAGACGTCATTATATAAACATTACTGTACTCGGTGGTGGTGTTAGTAATTGTACAAATCTCAGAAAACTTCTTCTGTAGTAAAACTCAGTTTGATACTTCACTGATCGCTCGTTCCTTACGGATACTTTGCTAGCCTAACGATACAGACATTTCGTGCAATATACATAAATCTTCCAAAAATACCCAAAGCGAGTTCTATCTTTTAAAAACAACTATTTTTAGTTAGACAAGCTATGCCTTTTATACAATAATCAAACCATTTACAATTGATTCGTTCATATAATGACATGGAATAAAGAACTAGTACCTGGGCGACCGAGCTTTGCTCGGTTACATCTCAAACATCGAAAATACGCGTTTTCCCAAACACAAGACTAATCTAGATCGATTGTTTACCCCCGAAAACCCCCTTATACCAATTTTCAGCGAAATCGTTAGAGCCGTTTTCGAGATCACAGAAATATATAAATAAATATACAAGAATTGCTCGTTTAAAGGTATTCGATTAAACTGGACTCATAACTCTAATACCTCAATTTTCCGGTGATATTAAAACGTGAAAATATTTCCTTTTATCCCTAGGTATTTCGTAATTTTTCTACATTACTCAATAATTCAAGAGCTAGACTAGAATTCACAAAACGTTGACATAAAATGCTCGAGACAAAGGCTGGAATAATAAGCGAAGGCAGCAAATGTAAGTCGAGATGAAAGGAGCTGCTAAAAATATCGTCCTTTCTGCACATAATGGCTCTTGTAGGTGTTAGAGGGCATGTACGGGAAAAAAGGGATTATGGGACATTCAGGGAGTAACTATAAATATTTAAATCGCACTTTGACCTTTATGTAATATGACATTATCTTCTGAAGCATTGAATATATGGAAAATTGCCTTTCAAGAATAAGTAAGTCTCCCATGCTGGTCTGGGAGAAATAAAAAAACTTAGAATGTATCAACTGCTTCTCTTCCCACGCAGATCGTAAAAGCCGATCGAGGGAATGGGCAAAAATGCAAATCATGTTAACAGGCGATGCGGCTAGCAACCCATCACTGTATTGATTGCTTTTCCATTTTCTCGCCCACCATGACGCTAAAAGTTGCTTTTGGGTCTTGCGGCCCTGGGCTCTGCATAGAACCGCAAGACCCAAAATGCTCTGTCTGCCCCATTAGGGATAAAGACGTGATAGTATGTATGTATGTAAGAATAAGTAAGTCTCAAGTAACACAAATCAGATACTTTTTTCTAAACTTCAAACCAAACATTTACCGTGGGATTTGTATAAAAAAAAGGCTAATGACGTTATAGTTTCTTTGAGTCAAATAGAGCTCATAAGTTTTATTTTTCACAATAATTCTTGTAAAATCACGTTGAAATGGATATAAATAAATAAATAAATAGGGACAAATTACACTGATTGAGCTAGCCCCAAAGCAAGTTAGAGACTTGTGTCATGAAATACTAACTCAATGATACTATATTTTATAACAAATACATATATAGATAAACACCCAAGACCCAGGACAATTTGAAAAAGGCCATTTTCCAACTTGCCCTGGCTGGGGATCGAACCCAGGACCTCCGGATTAGCGGATATGATCAATGACAATAAGTGACATTATGTTTTGACGTTTTTTTCTATTAACTAATGGTACCAAATAATTTATTTTATTTATTTGTTTGGCTGTAAGTAAATCATAAACTTAAAGGAGCTTAGCGGCCCGGCTGGTTACTAGCCGCGTTACTAGCGCTCTCGCAAGTAATGCAATACTGGGCTTGGTCTGCATCAGGATGGGTAATCACAAATGGCAATAAATTTTCTCGAGCTTCTCCGGGCTTGTAAGCCGTTGGTCCAGGCTGTCATCCTTGTATAGCAGTCGTCAAGTTATATCAAATGCCTTGGCCGAGTCGAATTCGTGACAAGAGTTGGCTGCATCAATTGACCTTGGTAGAAATACTGGTCTACAACTTCGAGGGTTAAGCTCCCAACAGAAACAGATAAAGGCGTATCGTACACATTTGATATGACCTTCGTCTTCTCAATATTCATTTTAAGGCCAACCTGTTGGAAACTCGATTTAGGTCTTCAAGCATCGTACTTAGGTCCTCCATCGATTCTGCCTTGACAACAATATTGTTGGCAAATCGAAGGTGAGTGATATACTCGCCATTGATGTTAATGCTTAGTCCTTCCCATTCCAGGAGCTTGAAGGCATCTTCCAGACCGGCGGTAAACAGTTTTGGAGATATTACATCTCCCTGTCTTACGCCTCTTTGCAATAAAATATCCTTCTTACTGTGCTCCTGTACTCGGACCGACATAGTGGCTTTGTTGTGTAAGCTCTTCTTCACCTCGATATACCTACAGTCAATACGGCACCGCTGAAGAGACTGAAGTGCGGCCCACATTTCAATCGAATCGAAGGCTCGAGTTCATAGTTCACGAAACCCAAGCACAGCAGCCGATTATACTCCTTCGTTTTCTCTATAACCGACCGAAAATTGAGTACATAATTGGCTAGTAATTTTGAAATTAGATTGAATTTGTTTTCTAACTCGAATGAACTAAATCAATAACCGAGATGTTAGATCCTTCTACACATATTATAAACGCGAAAGTTTGTAAGTATGAATGGATGTTGTTACTCTTATACGTAAAAACTACTGAATGGATTTTAATGAAACTTTACAATAATATAGCTTATACATCAGAATAACACATAGACTACAATATATAAAGATATTGTTAGAGAATTCTGCGCAAGCGAAGTCGCGGGCACGAGCTATTACATTATTATACTGTCATTATTTAATTAATGTACCTATTCAAACTTCTGATAGTTTTAAGCTCAGACCAAACTAGTGAACATTTTCCTAGTTTCATTAGCTTATACCAAAAGAAAAACGAAAACAAGATGGGTTCAAAGTTGCTCGGCGTAAGTTATTATTTGCGGAACTAAGCGCAAGTTAGTACAAACATAAGGTAGCTCGGCATGCTAGCTTTGAAACTTAACGAATAATATGGAAATACAAGTTTCTGATGTTTCAGAGTAATATAATAAAAATAAAAAATATGTGGACTGGGTAAAAAATACATTCTTTTTTTTAGTCCGTCAACTAGTTTATCCAAAAATAAAGGACGCATATTTCTTCGTTTAGCAAAGTAGAAAAAATTCACAAAGATTTATGTCACTTTTGGTTTAAAATCGTAGCTAATCGTGACGTAATACGAAATTTAAATACACTGTATCTTTGTAAGTTATTGCTAAGATAAAATACGTATACTTTTAAATAATCTATCCAATAGGCCCAAAAAATATTTTATAGACCATCTCCCTATATTAAGGAATATTTTATTTATATTTTAGAGCCTGTTTTTGATATATGTGCATCTAGGAATAAAGTTTGACCAAGGTCGCTGGAAGGCGCTGGGTGCAAGCCGCTCTAGATCGGTCATTTGGGAAATCCCTCGTGAATGAAACTTTCTAAGGCCAAGTGGCATAACGTCTACGTTATTTACGAAAATGTTTGATATTCGCGGAGAAGGCAAAGATTAAGGCTGCGTTTCCACTCACTATGCTCGAAATCTCCGCTCCGCTGTTTCCATTAAAGCGGAGCGGAGATTTCGAGCATTGTGATTGGTCAATTCATGCACCGCTAAGCTCCTCTCCGCTCTGCTCCGCTTCCGCTTCAGTGGAAACGCAGCCTTAAGATAGCAGAGGAAGCAAAAGAGGTTTAGTTAGAGTTTAGGTTAGGAGCCAAGTATCAGGATCGTAGAAAATGTTTTATGATTTCAAAGTTTTTGTTTGAAAAGGCATACTCGTCAGCTGGTCCCACAACTTTATTCAAATCGATGGTGCAGTCTGGTGACTAAGTCGTTTTTTAGTTTTGAAAAAAAGTCAAGTTAAAAAAGGTAAACTAGACATAAAAATAAATATTCTATATTAAAATTTTCCCAAATAGGAAACTACTTGACCCAAAACCCCCAAAACAGTGTTCATTAAGGCAAATAAAGAATAATGATATTGTTTGTTCCTCGTGTGCGTAGGTGAGTCGATGTTATATTTACTTTTCCTTTCCTATTTTCATTACTATTACTTAAGTACTATTTTTATCCAAAACATTTATTTTTGGCAAAAATTCTTTATACTAGCGTGAGATCTTGTTCTTCTTATCGTGTATGTTAATGACTAAACACTAGTGTCAGAGTTATTAAACCGCCCTAAAGGCCTCTGACATGGCTTTAGGTAACGACCAATGTCAAAGACAGTGACCGGGACCGACGGCTTAACGTGCCCTCCGAAGCACGGATCATCTTACTTATCAGACAATCAGGTGATCAGCCTGCAATGTCCTTACCAAACTAGAATAACAACACAAAGTCGTTGCCCCCGCCGGGAATCGAACCCGCTACCTCCGGGTATGGGCTATCTAGCGTGAGATGATAACTTACAAGCAAAATAGAAGATCCTGTATCAAGGTGAAGATTAAGAGTAAGGATTAGGTAGAAATATAGAAGTGAAGAATAAAGATGGGCTCTAAAAGATTAGTATCCAGAGCCGTAAAATAAATAAAAAAGAAGAAAAGAATACGCACGATTTGTCACATGAAGTTACCCTAACTTCATGATTTGTCATGTATCGAAAAGAATGTACGTCAGTACCTACGATAAAAAAATGCTTTGCCTACATTCTAAGTTTATTTACCAGGCAAATACAATTTCAGTTAACAACTAAATTGAAATCTAAATTAAACTAAACAAATAATAATAATAAAAAAGAAAAATCTTACAAGTAGAAAACGTCTTCTAGATCATTTCCCTGCGGTAGAGTGCCCAAAAGGCTAGCAGCATTGCCACGTTGGATGGCAATGCTAATTCGTTGGGCAAAATAATTGCCAGCCCTTTGGTCACCCGACACCTCGACTAACTTTTTGTTAAAAAATTTAAAAAGTTTGTATGTTGATGGTCCCCACGGACCTAAAGTCTCAATCCCAAACGGCTCAAATATGAAGCCGTTCCGCATTCATATTTGCGCCGTTTTAGGGTTTCAGGCAATTTAAAAAATCCTCGACTTTTAAGCGTTCATCCCCTATAACTTTTTAATAGCGAAACCGATTTTTATCAAACATATCTAGCTAAGAAATACAGTAAGAAACTTGCTTTAACGTAAAAGAAAAGCACAGAAATCATTAGGTACTTCTGTTCGAGAGCTGTGATGCCACCCCTCTTTTCTGTTTAAATTGAAATAATTGGGCAAGTGCGTGTGGGGCAACGCGCAGTGTAGGGTTCCGTAGTTGCGAATGCCAACTTTGAGTTATTGCCACTAAAAACGTCTAAAAACTAATATCTATTAAATTTGTATGAAAATGTCTTTTTTCAAGTACATTTTATAAGTTAATCGCCTATAACTTTTTAATTTGTATACTCTACTGGGCTCTGATAGTTTTTCTTCAAACTACATTATATATGCTATAATTGTGATTTTTTTCACGTGGCCATATATAACCGTTTAGCAGATAGGGGGGGGGGGGGGACACTTGACTCGAACAAAAATTTGAACTTTAAACCCAAATATTTCAGAAACGGATCCATAAATCGAAAAATGGTGTTCACAAGCTAACAATATTGTTGAAAGATCTATTCAACGATACCCCACTCAATGTGTTTGTCAAGAAAAAAAATATTGACTACATCTTTACTTGTATGACAGCTACACTGAAAAAATTTTTTTTCCATATTTTATGTTACGACTTTTTCGCCATAATTAATATACATAATATAATTATAATACTCCCATGCTGGTCTGGGAGAAATTAAAAAAAACTTAGAATGTACCAGCTGCTTCTCTTCCCACGCAGATCGTAAAAGCCGATCGAGGGAATGGGCAAAAATGCAAATCATGTTAACAGGCGATGCGGCTAGCAACCCATCACTGTATTGATTGCTTTTCCATCTTCTCGCCCACCATGACGCTAAAAGTGGCTTTTGGGTCTTGCGGCCCTGGGCTCTGCATAGAACCGCAAGACCCAAAATGCTCTGTCTGCCCCATTAGGAATAGAGACGTGATAGTATGTATGTATGTATCAATGTACTCTTTTCGTCTAGCTTTGTCAAATATTAGTATCATTCGTTAAAAGTTTAGAGCCAATCTTCTCCCTGCAGGCTCATCGATTTATTTACTTTGTCCCAGACTCCGTCCTTGGCTTGTTGTTTATCTGTTTTTATCAAGCATTGTTACCAAAACTTCCATCGCTGCTGTCAAACGAGGACGAAGACTGTGAATCTGCATAAAGTTACCCAAATGAAAGTTCACGAACGAAATATACCATATTTTAGGGATGCTGCAAGAAACTTGGCTTGAATACATACATACTTCCATATTTTTACGCCTGTGGAGATCCATACCCCTATTCCCATAGGGTTAGGCAGAGACTATGGATCTCCTACCTACCTACTCCTACGAGAATAGGGGTAGATAGAGACTATGGATCTCCACTTACTACTATCCTTGCAAACTTCTTTTGCTTCGTCGACACTCATAACTCTTTTCATGCATACTCTCCGGTTATGGGTACTCCTTCTATCACCTCTCTTCAGAACATCTGAATTTCTTCGATTGAAATAAGTTATAAAGTAAATTTTTGTTAGCTACATAGGTAATATAATGGTAGAAAAAACATTTGATGCCTTTCCTGGGGATATTCCTCGAACCGCAACTATTTGGAGGCGCGCTTTAACTATTCCTCGAAGCGCAAATTTTTAAACGTGGATGTGCTTTGAGGTATAACATTTTATTATTTTTAATTGCTATGTACCTAACATATTAGTTGCGTTTACGACAACTTCAAGGAATACCTCAAAAATATTAAAAAATATTCCTCGAAGCGCACCCACGTTCAAAAACGTGCGCTCCTATGAATAAATAAGGTGTCACAGTTGTCGTAAGAAAAATTTGACACACCCCTTTTTCTCTCCCATGGGTGTCATGAGAGGCAACTAAGGGCGTGACCCGCACCAGGATGGGTGACCATGAGTGGCATAAAAATTCTAGAGCAGACAGACATACGGACGGACAGCGGAGTCTTAGTATTAGGGTCCCGTTTTTACCCATTGGCTACGGAACGCTATAAACCAAAATCGGAAACAAATCTTAACTCACATGAAAACACACAACTAGCAGCCCTACTCCCTTAATTCACATTTTCAAAGTTCTGTTCACAACGCATTAAAACAAGTTTAACATAGTGCACCCAAAGTTTGGACTTTGGAGACGAAAAACAGAGAGATGCAGGATATGAGGAACAGACGTTCAAAGTTTGCCTGCATTTCTAGAGCTAACTAAAGTGGCGAGGGGCGGAGATGTGTAAATCAGAGAACAGATGTTTTACAATTTTATCCGCCTGCGCCAACAGGATAGTTATGTTTTTCCGAGTGCATGTAGAGTTATGTACAGTGGTCGGATAATCGGATGCATATTTACCTAAAGTTAGTTAGCTAGGAAATTATGGAAGCGGCAAAACACAAAATTTTGTTGATTCCGGAATATTTCAGATACAAAAGTGCACTCCATAACTGCCAACATCTCAACTTTAGGTAAATATGCATCCGATTATCCGACCACTAGTTATGTATCAATTTTCTTTCCTAAGGAGGGAACTTCCCTGCTTGCGCTCTTTCATGCTGGTCTGGGTAAAAAGAACGAACAAGAACAAACTAACCTTGGTCTTAACAGCTGATGAGGTGACATCTATGACGCACGTGTCACAGCTATATCATCTCATCAGCTGTTAACATTCCGCCATTAAAATACTCTTAGTTGACAATTCCTAGAAAAAGCTTATGTATTTTTAGTATTTGAGAGTATTTTGCAATTTATTCTCGGAATAAATTTAGACTATTATGGTCGAATCAGCCCTACACATACATACATACTATCACGTCTTTATCCCTAATGGGGCAGACAGAGCAATTTGGGTCTTGCGGCTCTAAGCAGATAGAGCCCAGGGCTGCAAGACTCAAAGGCCACTTTTAGCTTGATGTGGGCAAGAAGATGGATGAAGAAATCAAAATAGTGATGGGTTGCTAGCCTCATCGCCTATTAACACGATTCTTATTTTCGCCCATTCCCTTGATCGGCTCTTACGATCTGCGCGGGAAGAGAAGCAGCTGGTACATTCTAAGTTTTTTTTTTTTTAATCAGCCCTAATACCTACATTACACAACGTGGAAGGGACATACCTGTAATAAATCAAACCACGGGCTATACTAGAGGACTGTTGCATAATAAAATTAAAATAACAGTCAAGAAACCAAAACATAATTCGACTTAGCCATACAAATTGTCCGGGCGGCTGCACATTTTTGTATAGAAGTGACGATTTTTTTAAATTTATTAATCGTTATTCTAAATGCTTCTCCCATGCTGGTCTGGGAGAAATAAAAAAAAAAAACTTAGAATGTACCAGCTACTTCTCTTCCCACGCAGATCGTAAAAGCCGATCGAGGGAATGGGCAAAAATGCAAATCATGTTAACAGGCGATGCGGCTAGCAACCCATCACTGTATTGATTGCTTTTCCATCTTCTCGCCCACCATGACGCTAAAAGTGGCTTTTGGGTCTTGCGGCCCTGGGCTCTGCATAGAACCGCAAGACCCAAAATGCTCTGTCTGCCCCATTAGGGATAGAGACGTGATAGTATGTATGTATGTGTGTATTAATCGTTATTCTAATTTCATTATATTATTAGTGATCTAGTAGAGCCCGTGGTTCGATTTATTGAGGGTATGTCTCATCCAAGTTGCATACATACTACGTAATTCCTCTGAAAGTCGATCGACTACGCTCACCATCTTTTAAGAGTCACTGCCGTCATTAAACAAGAAAGCGCTAAGTCACCTTTGAATTATAATTCAGGAGCAAAACCTTGTTTTTATCTCTGGCTTTCGGTTTAAAAGTAAACACGTTTTTTAATTAAGGGTCCTCCCCGCGCTAACGACCTTGAAAACACAAAAAAATTAATTTCTCTTTCTGTAAGTGAGATTATTAGAAACCCTCCTACAACTTTTTAGCTAGTATCCTGAAGTTTCATTAGAACCTCGAAAATCATTGAAATAAAATACCCTGAATTTTCCTTTGCAAAAAATACTAAAAACGGCCATTTTTGACTTTTTTTGTAAAGGTTTCTAAACCGGATAGTATTTCAATGACTTTCGAGGTTCTAATGAAACTTCAGGATACTAGCTAAAAAGTTGTAGGAGGGTTTCTAATAATCTCACTTACAGAAAGAGAAATTAATTTTTTTGTGTTTTCAAGGTCGTTAGCGCAGGGAGGAGCCTTAATTGCTGCACACTTTGAGACGAGCCCAGCGATTATTTTTTGGATTAGACGGAGTTGTTTGACACACACTAGTAAAGTTGTAATCGTGTGTACACAGTGTACATATACAATGTCCTTTTTTATTAAGTTCAAATATTGTAAGGGGTGAATCAGACCATCATTTTGAACAACTTTTTCCAATAAATGTATATCGAAATAGGAAAAAATTTTTTTAGGTTTTCTTAGAAATCGAAGTAGTCACGTGATATCATTTCTATGGAAAATGAAAATTATTTTTTCGTATTTCGATAAAAATTTACTGGGAAAAGTTGTTCAAAATTATGGACTGAATCGCCCCTTAAAATATTTGTACTTAATAAAAAAGGACATTGTATAAGAACTACGAAGTTTATTTTCCAGCCAAATAAAAAAAAATGGATTAATAATTCTTTTTTCTTCTCCGTACTATACGTACTCCGTCCGTAATATACGTAGAAGATATTAACCGATTTACCCTATGACTACCTCTATAACTCTTGAACCGCTAAACCGATTTCCATCAAACATTTGTGTTTTATATAATATGTTCATAGTTTTAATTTAAATAAATTTTATTTAGTTAAATTTTTATAGTTTAGCAATAATATAGTGGCTACACTATACAGATTATTATCATTCTTGTGCCAACTAATAACTTAGGTAGTCGATAATTTCAGGTCATAGCAGAAAACCAGCGCTTTACTTACTCCTGTAAGTAAAGGTTTACGCTGAGCTTTGACCTTTTGAAGTCAAAGACAAAGTCAAAAATTTTTATTCAATGTAGGATAAATTTATCTCTTATTGAAGGTCATTTTTTTAAATATTATTTTAGTGCAAAAGCTAAAAACTACTAGCGTTTCGGAACGACCACTGCTGGGAAGATTACGCCGAAAGAAACCCAGTTCAGTATTGGTCCCTACCCAGCCTAATGGGCTATGTTACAATTACAATACAGATTTACACTTAAGCTATACATTTAAGTTATTTGAATTCCTGCAACTCACACAGACTACTGTTTTTGTATAATAAATTTATGTTCTTATTTAGTTTTAAAAACATGTGTGTGTAAAGATATATTCAATAAAGATTATTCTTATTCTAACTCGACTAAGTCAGCTGTTAAACAAAAAAAATCGCATTAAAATCAGCCCATTTGTTTCGACGTCACGATACCACAAACAGAAAGACACGTCAAACTCACAACACCCCTCTTTTTCGTTAAAGGTTAAAAATAAAGAAAACAAATTACAACAACAATAATGTGTACCTTTCACAAATATCTACAAATATAGCTAAATATCAGAAAATGTGATTGTTTATTCTTGTCAATTCCCTTTCATTGCTTACCCAAAGAAAATAGAATAACATAAGAACAAACAAATATTCTTAATATTGGTTTATTCGATACTTGGTTTAGGTACTTAATATCTGAGTTCGTCTATTTCTAACGTACATTGTATTACTTCATGATAAAGATAAAGATAAAGATTATTTGCCAAACATGTGTTACAAGATATTAGTACATTCAATTTCGTCCAATCATGTTTACCATCACCGGTGTGCAAATGTGGTCAGAAAGGCTATCATCTATACCTATGCTACCTATATAACTATACTATAATAATATACTTAATCTATGGACCTTATATATATACCAAAATCAATTTACAATTTATCAGATAAGAAATCCTTAATACTATAATAATATTTGTGTATCAAAAATGACTTAAATTTTTTCTTAAACAAAGTGACATTTAATTCTTTATATTGTTTTTGTATTTTATTATATATTATCGGTGCCATACCTAATACACTATCATGTAATAAAGCAGTTTTGGATGGATGTATCCCCATTTTCTCTTTACGTCGGTTTCTTTCTACTCTATCAGATAACTTAGGAAACAGGTGAGGATTACTTTTTACAAATATAGCTGTTTCTATTATATATAATGACGGAAATGTTAGAATCTTATGTTCTTTAAATAGCGGTTCACAACTATCTTGTTACTATGGAAGCAAGCAATTATATTATACTACCGTTTCTCGGTCAGGCTGTGAAGTCAATAAAGTGGAGTGGCAGAAATTAATGAATCAAGTCAATGGGAGAAGGCGCTAAAATCCTTAGCTTAAAACCCATCACTACTTTGGTTCAGTTTTCCATTAAAAGCCCACCTTAGAAGCTAGGCTCTGTACATGCCGTAACGGAAAAAGACGTGATTAGTATGCATTTGATCCTATTCAGTTTCCGAAAGACCATAGCAGATCATGCGTTAAGCTGAGTTGAGCTGAGGGATGCTAGCTAGTTGGAAATAACTCCGAAGAGACCGAAGAGAATTAAAGCCGTCAAGTGATTTCTTTACATTAGATTTATTAATCCATATCCATACTTCCATACTTCCATATATACTTATACTCGTATATAAAGCTGGAGAGTTTGTTTGTTTGTTTGTTTGTTTGTTTGTTTGAACGCGCTAATCTCAGAAACCACTGGTCCGATTTGAAAAATTCTTTCGATATTAGATAGGTCGTTTATCGAGGAAGGCTATAGGCTATATTGCATCACGCCTTCGACTTCACTCGTGTGGTTAACGCGGGCGAAGCCGCGCGCTGCCTCTAGTTTCAGATAAACGCTAAGGTCAATTTGATTTACACAGTACCCTTTGGGTGATTTCTTTACACTATATATATTCATCACCATCATCATCAGGTAGGGGGGACCTGCTAGAGCACGACCCCCTCTGTACTACCAGAGCTATACTTGGCCAGAGCCACCAGACGATTTGGCCTACACTCTCCACGCTGACCAGACGGATTCGAGAGGCCTCATTGATGTTTATAAGCTTTGTTTACATGACATCCACGGGAGGACTAGATTTTTATACACCTAAACGTTAAGAACACAGTTGATTGACATGGTGACACAGATTACTTAATTACAAAGTTGCATATACAGAAAGTTAAATTATAGGTTTAAATGTAGACTAAACTACTGTTACTATGTAGACATTAATTGCTTGCTAAAATGTATGAGATGATAGCTAACACACAAGCTTTTATCTAAAGTACTCCTAAAGACGAATCAAACGAGCCCGATGGGATTGCGTCATTTCATTACAGAGTTTCTTTTGGCCACCTTCCGGCTCCATCATCAGATCAGCTCCATGTCATCATAATTTAAGAGTCCCCCGAACCTAGACTTCTCCATACAAACGTAGTCTACGTTTAATTTTGAAACCACATGTCAGATTCCGGTAAAAATTGGTAATTGTAAAGAAATTGCAATTATCTAGGGTTATAACTGGTTTCCAATACTAAAATTATGAACTGGAAAGAAAATATAACGATTTAGAAGTTTCCCATACTAATGGTAAAAAATGATATAAAACACTATATTCTATTTCAAGTTCATATTTTACTGTCGGAAACTAGTTATAAACCTAGATTATAGAATTTTATTGCAATATCTTTGAAATTACAAAATTTTGCCCAAATCGGACATGTCGTTTTGAAATAAAACGAAGACTACGTTTGTATGGAAAGTTGTATTTTGGTCTAGGGTCGGGGGACCCTTAAAATTGTCATACGATATACCTAAGTATATGTGGTAAAATTTCATCTCAATCGGAAACCGGGAAATGGGTCAAACACTTGCAAGATTTGATTACAGATACACCGACAGACAACGGAACGATAAAACAAAAAAAAAGCTTGTAAAAGAAATAAAGATCACGAGCTGTACCCCGCAGTGTTACCCGCGCCTAAAGTAGCCTATATGTTAATCCAGAGTGTCAGCTTCCTCCGTACCAAATTCTATCAAAATTGGTCTAGCACATGTTGAATCCCTACTAATACCAGAAGACCCGGCAGACCAACGACGAACTGGATAAAGTTAAAGATGAATAGAAAGAAATAGCTCAGAATAAAACTCAATGGAGAATGCCGACCTCCGTGGCGTAGTGGTCACCATGCTAGTCCGCCACCCAGGGGTCCCGGGTTCGATCCCCGGTCAGGGCAAGTTGGAAAATGGCCTTTTTCAAATTGTCCTGGGTCTTGGATGTTTATCTATACATGTATTTGTTATCAAATATAGTATCGTTGAGTTAATATCCCATAACACAAGTCTCTAACTTACTTTAGGGCTAGCTCGATCAGTGTAATTTGTCCGTATATATTTATTTATTTATAAGATGGAGTAAGGCCTTTGCCCAGCAGTGGGACACGTGATGGCTCGTATATAATAGCTCGGACATTAAAATTTAATACCAAGCATCCAATTAATGCCTAAGCCGATAGTTAATTGAACTAGACTCACTCAACGTTTAACCACTCGGCGTATTGAAAGTCAGCCCTTTGAATATGACTGACCAAGACTCAGCCAAATGATTCAAATTTAGTTCAGATTTTTTTCCATCTGGTTAAAAATTGCGTTCAATAACCTGGCTAGATGTCGTTCAATTCACATACCTGGTTTTAATGTCCGGTCTAGGCATCCAGTTGGATGGCTGATTTAACCAGATGGCTGTGACATTTATAAGGCCTAACAAAATAAACTGAGGTTTAGCCGCTTGCGCGTGAAGAAGTAACAAACACACACAAACTTTCGCCTTTATAATATTACTAGCTGTACCCGTGGGCTTCGCTAATCCTGGGAATTTCAGGATAAAAAGTACCCAAAGTTACCAAATTTCATCCAAATCGGTTCAGCAGTTTAAGCGTGAAGAGGTAACAAACAAACAAATATACAAACTCACTTTCGCATTTATAATATTAGTAGGATAGTAGGAAGTAGGATAGGATAGTAGGATTAGTGTTATTTTATGTAGACAAAAAGGATTCATAATTTTTTATCTTTGCCCGCAGAAGCCGGTGGTCTCCGTACCACGGAGCTCATCATCACGCCCCGAGTCGTCCAGCGTGGGAGAAACGTCACCATGGCCTGTGTGTACCAGTCCAACGACTTCGGGATATACTCGGTCAAGTGGTACAAGGGTGCGCAGGAGTTTTATAGATACTCCCCCTTGGAGAACCCTACGACTAGGGTGATGCCGGTCGCTGGAGTTAAAGTTGATGTAAGTTTTTTGTTGGATACTTAAAATTAAATAAATAAAGAGCCCGAGATAACCTTTTAAACTATTTTATAAACTACTGTTTATAGTTTAAAGTAAGAACGTAAAGATTTTCATCGCACAAAACTCCAAAGTGACCGTTTTTCGCAAATGTGCTTATAAAAGCCTCACATTCTCACTTTAAACTGTAAACAGTAGTTCATAGAATAGTATGAAGCTTTCTTGTTTAACTATATCTTCGTTTCCTTTCAAGTAATTTATTTGAATATAAAAAAATCATATAGTGGCAACATTGGCATCAAACATTTTATAAAAACTGCCTAAGTTTTTTACTACACGGGTGGTTCTCCCGCCGCGGAACCGCGCTAGACAATTTAATTTATATTTTATTAAATAAATTTGCTGGCGGGAGAAAACCAGACGCAGCATGCAGCGACAAACTTCTCTACAGATACCGCACCTTCAAATATTTCCGTTTAAATAGATACTGACATCTTTAAGTTAGGAAAAGAAAAAAAAAGGAATGAGAATTGAGTTTGGGGAACAGTGCCCGCTATTTGGAAAACACCATGTCATCATCATCATCATTTCAGCCGCACAACGTCCACTGCTGGACATAGGCCTCTCCCAAAGATTTCCAAAAAGACCGATCTAGAGCGGCTTGCATCCAGCGCCTTCCAATGACCTTGGTCAGGTCGTGAGACCACCTTGTGGGTGGGTGTCCTACGCTTCGCGTACGCGCTTTAAAAAAGTGACAATTATCAAGTGATACAAATATCCAAAGATAAATAAATGAATTTGACTTTGACTTTGACTTTGACTTTGCTTCGCTTGCCAGTACGTAGTCGCCATTCGAGAACCTTTTTGCCCCATCGGTCATAGGTTTGTTGCGCTATGTGTCCCGCCCACTGCCATTTCAAAGAGCTAATCCTCCATTCAAAAATTCAGGTAGCCGCTTAAGACATGCATATGGATAGGTAAATTTCAGAAGAAAAGAAAATTCTTGGTTTGTTATCCTTCACCTGAACTAACCGGATAAGTTTAAAATTAAAAACTGCAAGTCCACTACAAATTTTCATCTTTATTTTATTGGCTTATTTTTTATCGACAGTGATAAGAACGCTGATACAAGCTGAATTTTCTTGGTTTCCTAACATATAACGTCTAACAAAATATACTGAAACTATTTAAGGGTAAATTCACTTTGAGTAGGTGAAGTCTCCTGTTTGTTTGAATGAAAAATGTTTCAAATGCGTCTTTCTTTACAGAGGTTAAGGTCAAACGAGACACACGTAGTGATAGTTCGAGTGACGTCAGCACTAAGCGGGAATTACAGCTGCGAAGTGATACTAAACGCGCCTTCGTATCCTCACTACACCGCCACAGGGAGGCTAGATGTTGTAGGTAAGTTAAATCACTTTTTAACTTCTTTATAATCCGCGTGTGGTATGAAATTTGCAGTAAATTTTTCTTTTCTTTGACTATGATTTTACTGTCTAAGAAGAAAGAAGATGTGAAGGAAAACATCGAGAAGTTATGTTTATTATTATACAATAAATTACTTGTGATTTTATTTATATGTAAGAAGAAACCTATGCATATTTATGTAACTAGAAGTGCATAAGAGTGACTGTTTGTCTCTAGATTACCTAACATCATTAAACGTCGAGCTCACAATCATTAGACCGAAATAACCTAGGCCGATTAAGTGATTAACACAAAACCGTTTTTCACTGCTCTGTTCAAATACTCACACTTTGACGAGTAACGGTTGGCCGAGAGCATCGTTTTTCGTCAAACGCCATCAGAGGTGCTATTTTTCAAACGCGGAGTCACTAAACGAACGATTTTTTGTATGGAAAAACCACACGTTTAGGTGACTCCGCGTTTCAAAAATAGCACTTCTGATCACAAAATGTGGCAGCAATGTTAGCAATTAACACACTCAATGCTTGTTTTTTTTTACACATTGTTTTACCTTCACATGTATGTATGTAACGGAATCTTTGAACTAGAGTTGCCGCTCGATAGTCCAATGTCAATAGACTATCGATGGATCACCTTTCCGCTGATACTCCCGTATAAATGGACTGTAATATTAGGTATGATTAATAAAATGTAGGCCTGCTTACCTGATACGAAACAAGCACTCACTATGCAGGCTGCAGCTCGTTGAGCGTTGCGAATGATGCTATGCGCGCCGATGTAGCTATCAGACTGAAGACTGAAGTTTTGTTTTTTCTTTTCTTGACTAAGCAGGCCATAATATATGAAAATGAGATGAACGAAGTAGGATATGATGTAAAATGAGCAATATGGCGTGAACAATAGGTTTTTTTTAAATAAAGCTCTGGCCATCCCGGTATCCTTTTCTTAATCGACAAATTAGTAAAGTAATAAGCTCCTTTATTTGAAGGAAATAATAATAAATCAGTTAAAAAATTAACTGATTTATTATTATTTCCCACATAATGATCAATGATCATAAACCTCAGCTGTGAACTGTACAGTACAAATTAGTATACTTCACTAATTTGAAACTATATCATTAACTTATTTAATCAAAGGAAATAATAATAAATCAATTGAAATCGGCCCAAAGAGTCGTTTCCCACATAATGATCATGAATTTCAGCTGCTATAAGAAGCTTACAGTACGAATTAGTAAAGTAATAAGCTCATTTATTCAAAGGAAAAAATAATAAATCAATTGAAATCTGCCCAAAGAGTCGTTTCCCACATAATGATAATGATCATGAACCTCAGCTGCTATATAAAGCTTTCAGTACAAATTAGTAATGAAATAAGCTCATTTATTCAAAGGAAATAATAATAAATGAATCGAAATCTGCCCAAAGAGTCGTTTCCCACATAATGATCATGAACCTCTGCTGCTTTAGAAGCTTACAGTATAAATTAGTAAAGTAATAAACTTATTTACTCGAAGGAAATAATGATAAATCAATTTAAATCTGCCCAAAGAGTCGTTTCTTACATAATGGTCATGAACCTTAGCTGCTTTATGAAGCTTACAGTACAAATTAGTAAAGTAATAAGCTCATTTATTCGAAGAAAATAATAATAAATCAATTGAAATCTGCCCAAAGAGTCGTTTCCCACATAATGATCATGAACCTCAGCTGCTATAAGAAGCTTACGACACACATCCCACTGGGTTAAGGAAAAAACTGACGCAAAAACAAGTAGATTCATTAGTAATTTATCTCTAATTGGATTTGTGCCTTCCCCATTTGCCGTAAGGACGGCCATTTTTATTTCGCTTCAGCAAAATCAAGAATTACATTGCTTTATTTGATACCTTGATTGTAGGAAAGTGTTGTGTGTTGGTATTTATATTTTTACTTATAATTTTTTAAGAAATAATAATAAAATGCCATTTGATATTAGAAGTCAGCAAGTCAAACGAATTTTTAATATTGTTTTATGTATACAATCGTTATGAACGTTATTTTTAACTGAGTTTCAAAATAAGGAGAAGGTAATCATTTCGTTGCGATATTATATTTTTTTTTTGTTTGAAAAGGTTACTTGTCAGGTGGTCCTGTTGAAATTTCATCAAAATCGGTTATGTAGTTTGGGAGTGAAGTTGGTTTTTAGTTTTATAAATTATGGATTTACCTTACAGCGCTAGACTCTAACTACCCAGTCAGGGATAAAGAGGTGATTTTGTATTTACATTTTCTCTGGGCTTACTCCTGAAAGCTACAAAATTGTTTTACAACTTTAATGCCAGTAAAATATAGTCCCAGAAAGTTTTTAGTTACTTCGTTACTTTTTTTTGGTAATTTAGTTCTGTAAATACTTTAGCAGAAATGGTAGACAATAATGGCTCCTTGCAAAGTCTTTTGAGTGGATCGACATAATTCTCAACAAAATATGAGAGATACCAAATGTCACTATGAAAGGGTATCAATGTCAAAATGTTATTTACTACACTAACAAGTATTAGTTGCTTTCTTTTGTTCGCAGTATAAGCAAGGGCAAAGAATGACAAAGCCAAAGAAATATTCCCAACTATTCATGTAAATGTTCATTTCGCTATGTTAGTGCATGGAAAACAGAAAGAACTTTTCCTTATTCGATTTTGAAACTTATGTCTGAGTGGAAAAGGTGGATTTTTGATGCGAGCTGTTCTCTTTGAACTGTGCAAAGAAAAATACATTCGTTTTTCTTCTGACGCTTATGAAGTGAAGTTAAGACTTGTGTGCACGTAAACTACGCGGCAAAAATAGATAGTTGCTAGAAAGATTGCTGTATCAGCATAAAGCTTGTATCCTGCGGACTTAGGAGTATAATAGTTTAGAAAAAAGCACTCCTAATACATTATGGAACTAGCCAATTTTCACAAGCTGTTATTTAGTTTCATCTTTTTTTTTTGACGACCTCCGTGGCGTAGTGGTCACCATGCTAGTCCGCCACCCAGAGGTTCCGGGTTCGATCCCCGGTCAGGGCAAGTTGGAAAATGGTCTTTTTCAAATTGTCCTGGGTCTTGGATGTTTAAATTGTAATTGTTATAAAATATAGTATCGTTGAGTTAGTATCCCATAACACAAGTCTCGAACTGACTTTGGGGCTAGCTCAATCAGTGTAATTTGTCCCTATATATTTATTTATTTATTTTATTTATTTATCTGACCCGTTGTCTGTAGTTAAACTTGTAAAAGAGTTGTTTGATGTAATTTTAATTCGGACTTCAATAGAATGTGTCATATTAAGTTTACTTTAAAACTCGCTATGGATATTTTTGTGAAAATTGTGACTTTGTGTGCATTTTATGTGGTTTGTATTCTCGAGCCTCAGGCCCAAGAAACCTATTGAGCAGTTCTGTGTTGGTGACATTACCTACAGGTGTTTCGATAGTTAGAACCTCCCCCATTTTGTGTTGCACATCTGTAATCATATCATCATCTTCATCATTTCAGCCGCATAACGTCCATTGCTGGACATAGGCCTCTCCCAAAGATTTCCAAAATGACCGATCTAGAGCGGCTTGAATCCAGCGCGTTCCAACGACCTTGGTTAGGTCGTCAGACCACCTTGTGGGTGGGTGTCTTACGCTTCGCTTACCTGTACGTGGTCGCCATTCGAGAACCCTAATCAAATGTTACGAGTTAAAGTTTAGCCACTTCCCGGTTTTCGATTGAGCTAAAATTTTGCACGCATACGTATCGCGTGACAATGCATCATTATAGTAACATTAAACTGATCTGATGTTGGAGCCGAATACTGGCAATAGGAACTCTATTGAAATGTTGCAATTATGTCGAGTTTATGGACTAGTTTGATTTGTGTTGAGGAGAGTCTTTAGATAAAAGCTTGTTTTAAAATTTTTAAAATTTAAACTATTTTTAAATAATTCCATCTTTTCCATCTTCTCGCCCACCATGACGCTAAAAGTGGCTTTTGAGTCTTGCGGCCCTAGGCTCTGCATAGAGCCGCAAGACCTAAAATGCTCTGTCTGCCCCATTAGGGATAAAGACGTGATAGTATGTATGTATGTATGTTTTTAAATAATGACTTGTGCTATTATGCGACTCATTACATAAATTAGGTTCGTGCTTTTTTATTGCAATTTGGTTTCATTTTAAAAAATCTACTTTCGATTATTCACCCCCATTAATTTCTGCATTGCTGAACCGATTTTTATCATACATACTCGTAACTAAGAACCTCCGCAATGAAACTTGCTTTGTTAAAAAACTATCCAAATCGGTCCATTCGTTCGAGCGCTGCGATGCCGCAGACAAATACACAGACAGTCAGACAAACTAACAGATATCAGCGCCAAACTTATCACCCTCTTATTTTCGGGGGTTAAAAAATTGGAAAGACAAATTATGCAGTTCGTACTTGTACGTTTTACTTTATTTTATTTTTTAGGGTTCCGTAGTAAACAAGGAACCCTTATAGTTTCGCCATGTCTGTCTGTCTGTCTGTCTGTCCACGGTCATACAGAGAAACTATAAGTACTAAAAAGCTGTAATTTGGCATGGATAAGTATATTAATTATGGCGAAAAAGTCGTAAAATAAAATATGGAAAAAAATTTTTTTTCACTGTAGCTGCCATACAAGTACCTAAAGACGTAGTCAATATTTTTTTTTCTTGACAAACACATTGAGTGGGATATCGTTGAATAGATCTTTCAAAAATATTGTTAGCTTGTGAACACCATTTTTCGATTTAGGGATCCGTTTCTGAAATATTTGGGTTTAAAGTTCAAATTTTTGTTCGAGTCAAGTGTCCCCCCCCCCTCTATCTGCTAAACGGTTATATATGGCCACGTGAAAAAAATCACAATTATAGCATATATAATGAAGTTTGAAGGAAAACTATCAGAGCCAAGTAGGGTATACAAATTAAAAAGTTATAGGCGATCAACTTATAAAATGAACTTGAAAAAAGACATTTTTATACAAATTCAATAGATATTAGTTTTTAGACGTTTTAAGTGGCAAGAACTCAAAGTTTGCATTCGCAACTACGGAACCCTACACTGTGCGTGGCCCGACACGCACTTGCCCAATTATTCATTACGTTTATTTTGTTTTTCTAGGTTAGCACGTTAACAATTAAAACGTTACACCTAATATAGCTACTTACAAATTTTTTCAACTTATGTCCGAACAACATAATCCCATATTATTATGCCACTGAAAGGACATCTCAGCAAAAATATAAGTAGGTTACTTACTCTAAAAGCGGCAGACGGCAACAACTCCACATCAAAAGCCAGCTAGATAAGTAATTAATGAGAGATAGCGTCCCAAAAGGACAAAGCGTAGTTACGGTCAAGGGTGATGTGTCTTTATTTAGCTAGGCCGTAGACTTGCTAATATATGGACATGTCTTTACAATTTTTTTTCAAAATAAAAACGACTTCTACACCAAATTATACAAACGGTTTTAATAAAAATTCTACTAAAAACAAATAAAAATTTTCAAATTGGTCTAGGCGTCTCCGAGTTATCGGGGATCATAAGTAGCTATATAAATAAACATAATTAAAAAATTCTAATTTATAACCTCTTCACACGCCCTTAAATTTTTACCAATTGAAACATTATTATACTCATTTTGCCTAATAATATAAATGTGAAAGTTTGGATGTTTCTATATTCATAAATATTTGTTTCTCAGTCACACAAAAATGGCTCAATGGATTGGAATTAAAGGCATTTAGTTTATTATTTGGAGTAACTCTAATTAAACTTTTTGTTCCAGGAAAATACAACTCATGTTTAAATGTGAAAATACGCGTAAATTAACAACGTTAGTGAATCATTTGATCTAAAATCCGTAAGATTTTACAAAAAAGAGTAAATATTATAAGTCTACCTTTAACCAATTAAAACTGAATGGAATCAATAAAACTAACAGTTTTACGTTACCCAAGTAGTGCAATGATTCCCTCTAATCTATTTGATTACAATTGTTTCAGGTCTATACTTTTTAAAGTCTATGTGCGGAACCTTTTTAAAGGCCAGCATGTTTGAGTTGTTGATTTGGGACTGGATCCTATTTCTTTGTTTTGTTCTTTGAGTCAATATTTTTGTAACTTTATCTCGGTAGTGACCGGACCAAAATGTACAAATTTTCGTTTGATGGATAATAAAAGACTATTGTTTTAGTGAGCCGATGGGATTGGAGAAAAAATATTAAGACGGTATTATAGACAGTGCCTTAGCATAATGGTGGGCAAAAAAGGAAATCAAAGTATTAATGGAATGCTACTCGTATTACATAATTCGCTACAAATCAGATACTTTTTTTTTAACGTCAAAACAAATATTTTAAATTAATCAATCAATATATTGCAGGTTGACTGGAAGAGATCCCTACATGGGATAAGCCCGCCTTTGTATATTTGCTCTTTCGTACACTGTCTTTGTATATGCATTTGTGTTGATACAATAAAGTTATTACAAACAAACAAACAATTTTCTATGGGATTGGTATGAAATGTAGACTAATGACGTCTTACCTAGTTTGTAGTCAAATAGGGCTCTTAATATCAGTGTTTCTGCAATAAAAAATCTAAAATTACATTGAAAATGGATGTAATCTGACAAGTGACATCATTTTGTAATGTTTTATATTTTCTAATCAGTACAAATAATTTATTTTTGATTATCGCTCATTAACTCGAACGGCTTAAATTGCACACATCCTAAGAGCTTTTTGTCTCCAAGGAGTCCTCTGTACTACTAGAGCCATACTTGGCCAGAACAGCCAGAGGACTTTGGCCTACACCCTCCATGCTGACCAGACGGGTTTGATGTTTATAAGCTTTGTTTATTGATGTTTATAAGCTTTGTAAAGCTTGTACTTACGGGAAGACTTGTAGTGGTCCTATTCTACTCTGCCAGATACCAAACTAGCACTATCGTAGGAAAAAAACAACATAATTAACTATCTTCTAGATTTCTGAGTCATTTTTTGCGTAAAAAGGGTGCTTCAGTTTGGCGAAAAATTTCATAAACTTGAAAATATGTTCTTGAGTAAATTTATCAATATTATCACTAAATCTGCCTTTTAATTATTTTCCATTCTTAGATCTTCAACTACTTGCAGCAAAGAAGTAGTAACAAAGTGAACTTTTCCTTTGTGCAGAAAACATCGTGTAATGAATTCCATTAAGACACAGTAGCAGGTGGCTCCGCTTTATAGCCTGTTCTTCGTTCACATTAGCTGACTTGATAATGTAAAAGGATCTATTAATTATTTTAAGAGAACTTAGTACTTGAGAGACAGACAATTTTTTTGCTAAGGCAAAGATAAATAGGGGCGACGACCGGCTCAGAAAAGTTCGATTGTAATTAGTTTGTCTTTTAGATTGTCTAAAAAAAATGGACCCATATTTTTCAGTTTACCAAAAAAGTAAAAATTCAAGAAGATACGAAGCATCAAAGTTCCGGAGTGGGGGTTTGCATCTTCACCGCTAAGTAAAAATCGTACAAGCCGTGACGTATATTAGTAATTTTTTGTTTCTCAGAGAAAAGCAAAGTACGTTTACAATATTCTTTCAACAATCTAACCGATGGGCCAAAAATATATTTCTATTCGTCATGCTTATAACCTATAATACAGACCTCTCCAACCCGTCTGGCCAGCGTGGAGAGTGTAGGCCAAATCCTCTGCTGCTCTGACCAAGTATGGACTAGTAGTACAAAGAGGGTCGTGCTCCTGCAGTGGAGACTAAAAGACCTGATGATGATGATGATTATGCTTATAACGTAAATGCATATAACGTATTAATACCAAAAGGGGTAGACAGTGCCTAAGGTGATGACTTGACGTGAAGTTGAAATAATGTAATCCCGTAGTTATGGGTTGCTAGATTCATCGCCTATCGACATAATTTCAATTCTTGATTACCTCGATCAGCTTTTAATTTACTTAACTACAAACTTTCGCAGAAAAAATGTATACTTAACTATGTTCTACATTTTAAGACTTTTATTGTATAAACAGGGTGCTAAACGCCCTCTCTGAAGAGTAAAGATTTTTCAGTACATTAACATAAGCAGATATTTTATGATTCTTGCTTTTGGTGGAAATTTGAAGTCCTTCTTATTTGGAGAAGAATATTTTCTGAACGAAAGAGAACGAAGCGCTCCGTTTAAGTTTGGGCACAAATGCTTTTATATGTCTGTTTGGCTATCCAGCTGATCTCCCTACAAATCTATAAACATTTATTTTTAATTTAAAGCAAAGCAAAGACAGACTCGTTAGCATAGAGTACTATAATATAACTGAAACTCAATAGGGTTACAGTTCACAGAGCCCTATCTATCAAAGCGTTCTATTTTCTTGAAACTATCTGTTCCTGTATTGACGGGAATCTTGAGGGGGTGCTGGAGGAGAAACGCAAACGCAGCCGATGCCTGTCCCAAATCTCATATATATTTTCATTACATCAAATGAATATTTCACTAGTTTAGTTTGCGCTATCTACCCATCAGACTGAGTATTTACCTTTGACCCGCATTCCAGCCCTGCGGAAAGAACTTAGTGAGATAATTTCCGATGATTTTAAATACAAATCGATACAAACTTAGTAGCTGGTTTACACTAACAGCGATAGATGGCGCTGTACAGTTTTCATGCTTACAGCGTTAGATGGCGCTGTATAGAGTTTATGCTAACACTAATACATTTCCTCATTGTCACCAGGTATTGGTGGTCTTCGGGCAACAGAACTTCGGATATCGCCGCCGGTCGTCCAAAGAGGGTCAGACGCTACCCTCGCCTGCATGTACGAGTTGACTGACGCCCCCCTGTACTCTGTGAAGTGGTACAGGGGCAGGCACGAATTCTACCGCTACTCGCCTACTGAGAGCCCTGCTACCAAGATCTTTCCCTTTGCTGGGATCAATGTTGATGTAAGTACAATTCATTAGTTAACTAACATATACATAGAGTAAGATAAATAATACTGTCATAACAGTATTATATTTTCTATATACTGACCTGAAAAAAAACCTACAATCCTATTTTTACATGACTTTTTTGCTTTTCTAAAATATGGGCTTATTCTTTTTTTTATTAAATCTCTTGGTATTGAAGTTTATCTCTATTTTAATTACATAGTTATATTATAATTTGGCGTCTTCATATTATGTCCACCAGTTTTTACTAATTTTAATAAAGAGAAGGACTGAGATTACAAGTTTATTTGCCAGGCAAATTGAAAAACACCCGACTTTAATAGTTTTATAATTAAAATTTTATATGATGTGAACACCATCTAGTGATGGGCGAAGGAACTAAATAGTAGAATTAGTCCGTATTACTTACGTAACGTATCCGTAGGGCTATCAATTATTTGCCAGACAAACTACAAAAACCCCGACTTTAAAGCGTTAACTCCAAAGAACTTGTAAACGGCCAAACCGATTTTCATCAAACAAAGTTAAGAACTACCGCAAGGGAACTTGCTTTCACGTAAAATAACCACATCGAAGTTGATCCATACCTTCGAGTGCTACTATGCCACAGACACACAGACAGACATCCAAACGAAAAGACAGACATTACCACTCATTTTTGGAGCTTAATTCAAATCCACTAAGTAATTCGGAACTGACAGCTCTCAAACTACTGAACCGACATCCAATATTATATATCCAACCTTATATTATTTTTTTATGAATTTTAAAGCAATAAACATGTAATTTTCAATCCACTAATCAATAGTGATCTTCATCTTATATCTATTTACATAACTGCCTCCGTGGTGTAGTGGTTAGAGCGTTCGGCTCATATCCGGAGGTCGCGGGTTTGATTCCCGGCGGGGGCAACGACTTTGTGTTGTTGTCCTGGTTTGGTTACGAAATTGCAGGCTGATCACCTGATTGTCTGATAAGTAAGATGATTCGTGCTTCGGAGGGCACGTTAAGCCGTCGGTCCCGGTCACTGTATTTGACTTTGGTCGTTACATAAACCATGTCAGAGGCCTTTAAGGCGGTTTAAAAACTCTGATACTAGTGTTAGTCACTAACACACACGATAAGAAGAAGAAGAAGAGAAGATCTATTTACATCAACCTGAATAGAAGGAAAAAATCTATTTATAGAATAATAAGCTATTTCACTAAAGTGAGTCTCATAAGAATACGCATTTAAAGGTACATTAAACATGCCACCAACATCAGTTAACTTAAAAATAAACAATTTATTTTAAACGATGCGGAAACATAAAGAAAATGTCAGAACACTCTGACAGCAGACATAAACTTGAAAAGTCAGTCTAAACGGCCATATCTCCAAGTTATGAGTGGGGACATATGACATAGTACACACATACGTAACGGGAGCGTGGAACAGATGATACGATAGAGTTCAAGCGTTATTCGATTTACCCTTAATGTCGATCGATATAGGTACTTCTGTAGTAGAGTCAACGAATAATTGTGGATGGAAAAGTCAAAAGCAGATAGTTTGACTCAGGAGTAATTTGAAACAATCTTAACCGAACTACTGGTTCGGTCAAACCTTCTTTGTGGGCTTCCGTGGGCTCACCTCGGAGGGGTTAGGACCTTTAGTATTTTTATCTCCTAACTAGTCCAAACAAAGTGAGTCAGGAATTTTGTTTGGACTAGTTAGGAGATAATCCTAACTAGTCCAAACAAAGTTCCTGACTCAGGAACTTTTTTTGGTCTAGTTAGGAGATAAAAATACTAAAGGTCCTAACCCCTCCGAGGTGAGCCCACGGAAGGAGGGCACAAAGAAGGTTTCACCGAACCAGTAGTTCGGTTAAGATTGTTTCAAATTACATATCTGTATCATCATCATCCTCCAGAGGTAAGAGTACGGGAACGCTGTTATACACGCCTTGCCTACAAGGCTCTAGTCTTCAGTCCATCAGCTATACCTTTAAATGTTACACGCTTTGTTACATTGTTATTCTTTTTTAAAGAAAATAAATATACTTTTTTTTACAAATACTTACATGTTGTAATGTATTAATATTCTTTTATATTATACATAATATTTATTAATTAAAAATAGTACCCACAGGGGTAGGCAGAGACTATTGCACCTCCACTTGCTATGATCCCGACAAACCTCTTCGACTTCATCTACACTCATCTATTCATACATGCCCTTCGGTTACGGGTACTTTTTACCTCTCCTTTTTTAAAACATCTGCAATGTGGTCACTGAATGTTCGCCGAGGCTGTATAAGTCTTGGTTTTGTTTACATTTCGCATGTTTATACCTGTCCTTTTTTAGGCTCTACGTTATTTTTACTCCTGCAACTGCGGTATCTCAAATTTTCCGTCCATATGCGGGAAAGTTTAGATGATTTGTCTCGGGAGAACTGTCGCGAACTGCTCGCTTCATTTAAATGCAGGTTTGGGTTGAAACGTATAAATAAGTGATGAGATATTACGTACATATATTATCACGCCTGTTTCCCATAGGGGTAGGCAGAGAAGAATTGATGGTACAGTACGGTCACGTCATGAAGAGACCAACCGATCACATGGCCTGTAAAGTATAGGACTTCAAGACGATCCCCGGAGGCCTCGATTGAGATGGATATCTGTAGTAAGTAAGGACCTAATTAAAGAACGCCAACACAGAACCAGTGACGGACGACCCAAAAGAGATCTCTTTGGAGAAGACAGGGTACGAGAGCCGACCCCAACCACAAAATAAGAACTAGTATATACGTACAGAAGTCTTACTCAGCAAAGGAACAGGGTCCAAAAAGTATGATTTTAATTGGTCTATGTCTTGTAGATTACCCAAAAATAATGGACCCGTATTTTTCAGTTTACCAAAAAAGTAAAAATTCACAAAGACACGGAGCGCCGAAGTTCCGGAGTGGGGGCTTGCGACGTCACATTTAAGTAAAACTCGTGCTTAAGTGTGACGTCACGCGAAATTTAAATGCGCTGTATCTTTGTCATTTTTTGTTTCTCAGAGAAAAGAAAAATACGTGTACAATATTTTTTAATACTCTAACCGATGGACCAAAAATATTTTTCCATTCGTCATGCCTATTCAGAGAGATATCCACTTCATGTCGTGAGCGTGGTTTTATTTAGCTGGCGTCAGAACTCGACACCTTTTCGTTTAGATACCTAGAAAAGCATTGCAAGCTAATTTCATTCTTATTACTCTAGACATTCGATTCACGTCACTGAATTCACCCCTCTGGAATGGCCGTTGCGTGCATAGTAATAAAGTAGGTATATTTTCGATACCTAAACGGGGAGTGACACAGGCCTGCGCCAACCAAAAATGGGATAAGGCCGAAGATGGGATAAGGCCGAGTAAACAAATGGTGTTGCAAGCGATTACACCAAAATTACCCAAAAATCTGAGCAGAAGGACAATGTTGTTACTTAGTCCATAACTCTCGTCGAGGTATCATTTTTACCTGTTGAGCGTAGGCTTTATGGCTCGGAATCACTTAATGTGATGCTCAATTGCTCAGAAAACCAGTAAAAACATTTACTTTGAACAATATGGCCGTTTCCTTCTTTAAGTTGAGAAAAGTTGGTATTTTTATTAGTCTTGTTTTGTTTTCTTCTTAAGGCAATTGAATTGTTTGTTTCGTGGCAAATAAATAAATTTTGGACCAAAAGTAACAAAAGTAGGTGCTTACATAGTTTACTAGTGTTGAGTCATGCCGAGAAAGAAAAGTAAATGTATTTTTTACTAAGATTCCCCCTCAGATTGTATCGGGCTTAAAGATAACAATAACACTGCTATGAAAAATTCAGTAACATTAAATAAATTACACTGACTAAAAAATTAAGTAAATTACACTGATTGTGCTAGCCCCAAAGTAAGTTCGAGACGTGTGATATGGGATACTAACTCAACAACAGTATATTTTATAACAAATACATAAAAACATCCAAGACCCAGGTCTATCTGAAAAAGATTTTCCATATTAACCTGGCCGGGGATCAAATTCGGTACCTCAAGGCAAGTTGACCATTTTTTTCTATTTCTGTGCCATTGCGCCACTCTATGGTCGTCTAGTGGTCGTAATCAATATAAAAGATAATAGAGTAGCTTACCAATTTCTTAGTGCTTACTGCACTAAGAAATCTTCATCACTACTTCTGAATCAAATTTAGGCGGATTACACATTTGCGTAGATTATTATTTTGTAAAAAATCGAAGGCGAAGGCTGCTTTGCAAACGGCAGCGGTTACTCAATAATTAAATATACCTTAATAATTTAATAAGAGAATTGAATATTTAAATTTTAATAAGGAATTGAATATTCAAACATCATTTATTTATCTTTTGATATTTGTATCACTAAATACTTGTAATTTTTTCTAATTCTTTCGATTTCTTGATAGGTAAATGTTGACGTCAGATCATTTACTTACTGTTACAAGTTTACTGCCGCTTTCTAAGCACAAGTACAGAAGAAGGCAACAATCTGTATTGCAGCATTTTCTCCAAAAACGTCAACTTACAAGTATTAATAAACTGATATTAATTTCTCCAAGTCGTCCCGTGGATGTCGTAGAAGGCGACTTAGGAAATACAAGCTAAACAAAGCTTAGAAACATCAGTGAGACCTCTCCAACCCCTCCGACCTCTCCAGGCCAGCGAGGAGAGTGTAGGCCAAGTTATCTGGATGCTCTGGCCAAGTATGGTTCTGGTCGTACAGAGAGTACACCTCAATGATGATGATGATATTAAAATTAGATATGTGGAGTATGGAGTAAGAATAAATTGCTATGTCATAATTGTTAATTAAGCATGATATTGTTTCCTATATTAGTTACACATCTGTTTTTGGCAGCTAAATAAACATTCCTTTGTGTCCCCATTTTAATTTATTCCGCCCAACCTCCGCAAATCTTAAAACCAACATATTAAGCCTTTGAGAACAAAACAGTCGAACAGGTTGTATTATCCATTTATCATTTGCGTTATTATACACAATATTTACTTACTTCCTTCTAAATTAATTGAATTCTTAGTTGTATTTCCCTACTTATGTTTTGGAGCTGGGTTTTAAGTGAAAAGAGTAGGCGTTAGTTGATTTCTTTATTATAAATCGATGTATTTATAACCCCCGACAAAAATAGGGGTCTTATAAGTTTGATACAAGTGTCTGTCTGTATGTCTGTGGTATCTTAACGCTCTAACGGCTGGACCATTTTTGATGCGTAATTTTTTCCGTGAAAACAACTTCCCATGCGGTGGTTTTGTTGTTCTTAGCCATGACCATACCAAGTTAAACGATGGCTTTTTAACTTCTCTACAATCGGTGCTACCTTCAAATTTCCTCATCTTTGTTACCTGTGACCTAGTTTAAGATCATAAAAATCATCATCTGGTCTTTTTGTCTTCACTGCAGGAGCACGTCCCTCTATGTACTATCAGAGCCCTACTCGGCTAGACAAGCCAGAGAAATTGGCCTACACTCTCCTCGCTGGCCAGACGGGTTGCTGAGGTCTTACTGATGTTTACAAATTTTGTTTAGCTTGTATTTCTTAAGTCGCCTTCTACTAAATCCATGGGAGAACTGAGTGGCTCTATTCTACTCTGCCTGAAACCACGGTAAAGTAATTAAAAAGATGGCAAAGAGAAAAGAGGCATGGAAACTCTCCACTTCACTCCATTGACGAGAGCAATCTCTTAAATGACAAGAAGAGTAGTTTAGTGCCTCCCACAGATCTAACCACGACTTGATAATCTAGGCCGTATAAACCATGTCAGGTACACTATCAATCAATTACTAAGACGTTCCAGGCGTTAAGCTGTCAGAAATCCAGTTACCAGTCGGTAACTATTTGACCGTATGTCTGTTACTGGAATAGCTTACCTTATACTGTTATAGCCATGTGAGTTTGAATCACAGACTAGAGAACTACGTTCAGACAGAAATGTACCATGTCTTTGACCGTAGGGAAAGCCTCAATATCTCTTTTTTAACTTGATAGAAAAAGTTGGCTGGAATTGTAATTATTCACCAAACAGCCATTACACTAATTGGTTTTCTTAATTTTTATTGCATAAATTATCAATAGTAAAATATGTAGAAAATGATAAATTAACGAGTCTGGCATTATTCTTTTAATCATACAAGGGACATGAAATATTGTAAAGTATGACTCTCGAGTACAAGTAAAGAGGGTCGTGCTCCTGCAGCTACAGCTACCCTTTATACAGAGATCCGATCCTTTCAAAGTCAAATTTAAAATAGACAGTTGACATTTTGATTGATTTTGTATTTTTTTTGCCGCTAGAACAACTAATACGTAAAACAGTTTAGTGGGGCTCCCACACAACAAACGTGATTTTTATAGACAATGTTATGGAAACTGTCGTAAGCGAGGCCGACTTGCACTTCGCCGGTTATTTCTAATAATATATATTTTTCTCAAAAATATTGAATCTTTTCTCTGAATGAAATCCCCAATACGTAGTTTCCTTTGCAACACACAACTAAGCACTTTGCCATTCTCCGAATCTAAGAAGCTCAAGCATTAAGGTGCATGGAGCATGCGACGTATCGCAAAAGCATCACATGCTAGGATGCGCTCTCTAGACATTAAAGAGAATAGATGGTAAAACATGTCAAATAACATCGTTTTTTGATTAAAACTAACGTGAGACATAGGTATTATTAAACTTAGTTAACGGGTTACTCACGTACAGGGTCAGCTACTGCCGATATGTTTTGACCTAATCCGGAGGTCTTTATCAGGGCAAATGAGACTACAGGCCCATATACCGCACCACTCCCTACATTTTGAAACAAAAAAATCACACCCTTTTCTCTAACCGTTTTTGCGACCTTACCTTTTCCACATTAGGATCTTTTGGTCTTGACAACGTCAGATCACCAGATCTTGACAACGTCAAATCACCAGATCTTGAAAACGTCAGATCACCAGATCTCGACAACGTCAGATCGCCAGATCTTGACAACGTCAAATCACCAGACCCTGGTGTGCTACTGAATTTTTTCTGGTACTAACTGGAGCACTTTCTAGTACACGACCATATATCAATATCACAACCCCAACAGGTCAATCAGCTAAGCGAACTGTCGCGCTACAGTCACTGATGGTCGCGATCCAACTATCACCGACTTTCGATTGACGCTGTCACAGTTTTGGCTGCCTGTAAGAGCCTTAAGGTCATCAATTTTAATGCGATGACCTGATGATATTTTTTTATTGGAATCAGGGTCTTTAGAAGCTAAAGCCATCATCAGTCTATTTATATCATTGTCAATGATCTATTGCAAGGTTGCACACGCTTCGTGCAAAATGATACTTTAGTATTGGTCCAATGCACACGACGTAGACATACAAGTAAGTTTCCATTTGCTTGAGTGGAAGACTCAGGTATAGTGAATCTCAAATGGATATTTCCTTTTGCAGTTTACACGAGAAACTGCACGTATATTATGAACTGCTTGTATGTTTTTTTAAGAGATTTGTTTTGGATCAATGCAATCTTTTAACATCAATTTTCTTCATTCATTATTTTTGTTAAACAGTTTACTTACGTATTATATCTGGAAAGGTCGACCAGGTTTCGACCTATTTACGCTACGAAGATTACTCCTCTCTGTCTAGCTGTCGCGTTGCTCTTTGGCCACTAGTCAAGACTCATCTACTAATACCTCATCTATCATAGATAACGTTAAGTTCCATATTTCGGGCACGTATGAACTGTGGGTCACGAACGGCATCTAGCTTTATGGTGGGTTCGGCAGTCTGTGTAAAAACCAAAAACCAATACCTTGTCAAATGACCTAGGTTAGGTAGCGAGCCTTGGGCTCTGAAGCATTACCGCTAAAGATGCAACTGGGAATACGTGAGGATGATGATGTGATATCATTGAAGTAACATGGGACAGATAAACAGACAGCAGCAAAAAGATGGGAGCATTGTCAGCAAATAAAAACGTTTATTAATTGCCTTATTTGCTGACATATTTGACTGCTGACGGAATGAAAATGCTTAGATCATCAGGTATTTTTGTCTTTACTGCACCAGAGCCATACTTGGCCTACTCCTTGCTGGCCAGACAGGTTGGAGAGGTCTCATTGATGTTTATAAGCTTTGTTTAGCTTGTATTTACGAAGTCGCCTTCTACGACATCCACGGGAGGACTTGGAGTGGCTCTATTCTACTCTGCCGAAAATCACACGGCACAGATAAAAGGTACTGATAGGTATTGACATACTTATCGGCTTAGCCGTGGTCGGGTAATGATTCTCTCGCTACAGTTTCTACCTCGCACCAAACTTATGTTCAAAGCGCCTCAACGCCTCGCAAACGTTCTATAATACCTCTATAATACACTATTATTGTTATCTTTCCGTCCCTTTGTCCGATGGACAGCCCGGCATTTTGATTAAACTATGAATTGGAATACCGCTCCGTTTTACTTAACGTTTCACTCGTGTGTGATAATTCCTTTGGGTCCTTGCTTTTAGTGACCAATTTAAATAAGGTGCCTCCTTTATGTAGTGACATTTCCTTTTAAATATACCTATTTCATAGTTTTGTGAATTAAATGGTCCAAGTTAATTTGAAAGGCAAATTCAAAAATCCCTTGACTTCACCCCCAATAACTTTTGAACAGCAGAAACGATTTTTATCGTACATAGCTAAAAACTACCGCAAAGAAACTTGCTTACTTATAAAAAACCGGTCCATCCGTTTAAAAGCCACGATGCTATAGACAGACACACAGAAAAATAGGCAGAAACAACCAAGCTTAAAGTATAATTTACTTTACTCAACAATTTGCAGTCCGAAATTATAAATGATGTCCCCGATGTCTCTCGAATAAAAGCAGCTTTTGAAACACGGTGCAGAATTATCGGAGGCCATATTTATTTGTTGTTGTGGCATTGACAGCTACGAGTGGCAGGATTCCTAACAAAAATCTACAATCTTACGTTTTGGTAGGATAGGTTCAGTTATTTAACCAAAACCACAGAATGAATATAAGTGTTACATACAGAACGTAGTCTCCTGGGGACCTCCGTTCTCGCCTTGTGAAGGGTGTTGAACAGGTGGCTGGAGGCACCTGCAGCCTCCTCTACAAGAACAGGGGAGAGATGCGAGGGCGTGGAACGGAGACACAGAATTAATAATAGTATTACATACAAAACGGAAACTCGCACCCTCCCCCGCAATCTGGCGTCCCCGCAACACCTCCCCGTTATTGTGAGGTGTAAGAGCCTGTAAAACAGGGTTCTTGCTAGTCGTACATTGACGTTACGCGAGTTACTTAGGATTATTGAATCATAATGGTGAGAAACTGCGCATATTATCATTGTTTATCCACGGAAAACAAAAAAGAACGAACATTTCATAGATTTCCGAGTGATGAAAACAGGTAAGCTAAGCAACAAATTCTGTGGTGGCGACCCTGATTGTTTAACTCACACATTTGACGTGTGCACGGATGTATTGTTTCGCTTGTAGTAATACTAGGTAAATATGCTGCTCCATTTATATGAAGTGCCATACCTGTGACGGAGACGCATATTGCGTGAGATCTCGGGAGATTCCGTTGTGTATGTATTAAGTATCGCCGTGTAGTTTCCAGCAGAGTAGAATAGGACCACTCCAAGTCTTCCCGTGGATGTCGTATAAGGCGACTTAGGAAATACAGGCTAAACAAAGCTTATAAACATCAATAGGACTTCTTCAACACGTCTGGCCCGCGTGGAGAGTGTAGGCCAAGTCCTCTGGCTGCTCTGGCTCTAGTAGTACAGAGAAGGTCGTGCTTCTGCAGTGGAGACTAAAAAGACCTGATGCTAATGTAATAAGTACATATAAAAATTCGCTAAACATTCACTGTTTGACAAAACCAAGCTGTAATGCCAAACAGCTAGAGGTTTTGCCAAACAGCGGATTATACAATCTAACTACGACATATCTACAACCCTAGTTTGCAAGTAAATTCCCATTGTTGCACGCTTTTTCTTAGAACGAGGCTATCTTTCGCCGTCACACCGGCGCCAGATGTTCATAAATTCAACCCTTTATCTGCAACCTCTTATTTCAACCTCTTATTTCAACCTCTTATTTCACGGCCCCGCTGCGATAATAACCTGCTTTGTATCTTTTCCTTATTTTTGGCGGTTTCCGGGACGTTTAGAGTGATTTTTAGGGTTCCGTAGTTAATTATATAAGAACTCTTATAGTATCGCCATGTCCGTCTGTTTGTCCGCAGTTTTACTCAGAGACTATAAGTACTAGAAATCTGTAATTTGGCATAGGCTTAATTTTGGCAAAAAAATCGTAAAATAAAAACTTTTAAATAATTATTTAAACATTTTATTTTAAATACTGTTAATTATATGTAACATATAAACGTTTATATGTTACATAAAATTAACAGCTATAGTATATGTAATGAATTTTAAAGGCATACTATCAGAGTAAGGTTTACAAATAATAAAGTTATAGGCGACCAACTTATAAAATATACATGGAAAAGGAAATTTCATACAAATTCAAAATAAAATTAGTTTAATTAGGAGGAACTCAAAGTCGGCATTCGCAACTACGGAACCCTACACTGCGGGTGGCTCCACACGCACTTGGCCAATTATTAGGTGCAGTGGTTTGGAATTGTGAGAAATGTAAGTGTATTTATATGTATGTATAAATGTATCTGGTGTTAGTCAGTGATAACTAAGATTATACTGTTGACTTCTTTTTTTAATTCAGTTTAGGATTTTTTGAAAACTGCTGCTTTGGACAGAAAATTAAACCTTTTATCTTTAACCTTTTATTTCACGCTCCCGCTGCGGATAATCTAAAAATCTAAGCGTCTCCTCAAACATCAAATGAGTTTATTTGCTAGGCAAATTTTAAAAAATACCCCGACTATTCAAAACTCTATCTTGTGATGGTACTATAGCTACTACTGGCACACAAGGGCCTGACTCGCTTTGATAGAGCGAGATAATCTCATTGCGAGTTCTAAAAGAAGAAAAAGAAAAAAAAAAACGTGTTTTGCCTTTATCACCGACCGAACATTTGTTCATGGTCGGGTTATATGCACACTTAAATTTGCAAACACTAAAAATTTACGTAGTATCATAATTATGTCTTTATCTTACCCCCCATCGCTCGGCGGCAAATCTACACTACTTGTATATACTCTACTAGCTCAATCAGTGTAATTTGTCCCTATATTTTTATTTATTATTCCAAATCTAGACTTGATCAGTAGCGCCATCTATTATTTGCTAAAGAAAGCCCTGACTTTCAAGCATTAACCCCCAATTGGGTATTTTCCTAAGCCATAAATAAATTATTTTGTACAGATAACAAAATAAAACGTCGCAAAATAATGTCACTTGTCTTTGAACATATCCATTTTAACGTGATTTTAAATTTATTATTGCAGAAAAACTGATAAAAAAAAACGACGGGTTGCACTCTGGGAGTGCCGGCAGAAGTGAAAACTTGAATATTAACGTTGTGCATTTTTGATATTTTGGAATGGTTAGGGAATAATTTTGCACGAATTGCTTTAATTATCAGGAATTTTCGATCAGGACACGTGGTCCTGACGCGAGTTTAAGATTTTTTACCCATTCCAAAAAAGTGCACAACGCCGCTAAAGAAGTTTTCACTTCAATAAGAGCGCTATTTGACTCAAAAAAACTATGAAGTCATCTGCGTATATTTCATACAAAATCCCATAGAAACTGTTTGTTTAGAAAAAAGTATCTGATTTGTATTGTTGAAAAATAGCGTATTAATCAGATACATACAATTCCATGGTATTAATGAATATTGATACCATGGATTAATATTGATCTACAAAATCGTGTCATACTCAACCTTGACATTGGCAAAATCATCGATTTTGGCTAAACGATGGAGCCATAACCTTTCAAAAAAAAAAAAGAAAAAAGGCAATTCGGTGTTTAACAACATTCAAAATACTCTACGAAATGTGGTCATTCTACGAGATAATAGTCTAAAGAAAACAATTTTCACTTTATTTTAACAAAATAATGCATATTTTTTGCATATTTCGCATAATAAAAATGCTGTTTTTTAAAAAATTTCACGTGAATCGAAACGCCCTGTGATTGGTGGTAACGCTCGTGACGTCACACGCTAGGATACATTTTTTTGCACTATTGATTGTCATTCGAGTTTAATGTGTTTTAGTTGTTATTTTCATTTGTGAGCTATTTTTGAAGAACTGCTGGACATTTTTTTATAACTAGTGTCATTAATACTGGTTTACAATCGCAAAATGGAAGCAAATTTTGTGCAAGCCGATAGCAGCAACTTACTCAGGATAGACGCTTTTATGGTTGCACTTTTCTTTAAGAATAACGTTGATTATTATTAAGCTGAACTTAAAAATATGAAAACAGCAGTGTAAGTACCATAGTCCATCGTGTTGGGAGCTCCACCCTCATCCTTACCCTCACCCAGTTGTAGAACAGTAGGTATATATACCTGGGTCATTTGATCCAGACAGGAAGTTCTAGCTTCGAGGAAGAGGTCGTTCGATGAATCCGACTCTGCTGGGCAGCGTTCGGAAAGCTACGCAATGTCTTCTCGTCCAAAATACCTCTGTGCCTCAAGACTAAAGTCTACAACCAATGTGTGTTACCAGTGATGACTTAAGGCTCTGAAACGTGGTCCCTTACTATGGGTCTCATAAGAAGGCTCAAGGTCGCTCAACGCGCTATAGAGGGCTATGCTCGGTGTTTCCCTGCGTAATCTAATCAGAAATAAAGAAATCCGTAAGAGAACAAAAGTCACTGATATAGCCCAGCGGATTAGCTCGTTAAAGTGGCAGTGGGCGGGACACATAGCGCGACAAACCGATGGCCGATGGGGCAAAAAGGTTCATGAATGGCGACCGCGTACTCGCAAGCGAAGCGTAGGGCACCCACCTACAAGGTGGTCAGATGACCTGATCAGGGTCACTGGAAAGCGCTGGATGCAGGCCGCTCTTGATCGGTCATTTTGGAAATCCTTGGAAGAGGCCTATGTCCAGCAGTGGACGTTATACGGCTGAAATGATGAAGTACCGTAGTTCTTTCTCTTCTTATCGTGTGTGTTAGTGACTAACACTAGTGTCAGAGTTTTTTAAACCGCCTTAAAGGCCTCTGACATGGTTTATAGGTAACGACCAATGTCAAAGACAGTGACCGGGACCGACGGCTTAACGTGCCCTCCGAAGCACGGATCATCTTACTTATTAGACAATCAGGTGATCAACCTGCAATGTCCTAACCAAACTAGGACAACAACACAAAGTCATTGCCCCCGCCGGGAATCGAACCCGCGACCTCCGGGTATGAGCCGAACGCTCTAACCATTATACCACGGAGGTAGTTAGTAGTACCGTAGTGGAATCTATATATATATTATTTACTCTTGTAAACTAGTACCTATGTCTGTTTAAATAAATAATAAGATACAGCGAAAAAAAATCACGCGGCTAGGATTTTTTTTTGCATATTTTATTCATTTGTTTAATAAGTGTAATGCAATATAGCACTTTAAATGCAAAAATAATACCTATATATTGTTATACCTATGTCTGTATTCAATATTCAAACATTTTGAAAAGCCTCAATTTTTAGGTTAGGAGATGTGTGGTTTTTGCTTTTGTTCCACAGGTCTGCAAGGGAATCTTACAATATCACGTGTTCTGCCCCCAAACCCTTGAGAAACATAGTTGACCAATCCATTAGGAGGGCAGGATATTAAATACTTCACAGTATTTCCCTTCTTATACTCTGATATTTGTATGCATCGAAATACTGCTTGGCTCTCTTCGCGCCAATCGTAACCACAATTTACGTTGTTTGGGATTCGTAGGAACAGAAAAAAATACGTTTTCCGGAGTCTTTATCGATGTATTTATACATTGTGGCACTACACACCATTTATAAGCCATAAATTCCAATAACTACTGAAATTTGATTAAATAAACAAGCAATGCACCGTCAGATGTATTCAAGATGGATTAGTGTACTAGCTTGTGACGTCACACGCGTCACGTGACCGGAGCCATTACAAAGATGTCGTTTTTGCCGCCATTTTTACAATTTAAATTATAACATCGATTTTTATCCTAAATACTGTAAATTTCGCAAATATATTATTTTTGTAGGTTTATTATATACGAAAATAATAATTTAAAACTATTTCCAAAATTAGTCAAATACCGAATTGATGATATTTTTTGTTGACAGTTGGCGCGATCGAATCAGAGTCAAGTGGTACTCACGAGAGTCAGCTTTGGGCTATCTGGCAACTTCAGCTGTGAGGTGACAGCGGACGCCCCTTCCTTTGCCACTTCCATCGTCTCCAACAATATGGAAGTAGTTGGTAAGTGTCATCTTGTTCTTAGTAATTTACTAGAATAATGTAAAAATCAATCAGGCATTTATTTGAGTAATCTGGTAATCTAAATTTTTTTCACGTTACTATTTTCAATTAATTAAGTTTATATTTTATTATTAAATAAGTGGAAATCCATAGTCTCTGCCTACCCCCATGGGAAACAGGCGTTAAAATATGTATGTATATTTTATTATTAAGTTAATATTGCATTCTAAAGTGCTTTAAATTGACAATATTGTCTGTCAAAAATCCTAAAGAATATATTTTTTTTTTTTAAACTAACCAACCGATTTCCCCCCAAACTTCTCAACCGACTTTGATAAAATTTCTATGGGACCACTTGACAAGTATTTCCTTTCAAACAGTTTTTTTTTCAATCGGATTAAGGCTAATTGCAACGATTTGATAACCACCTCTTTTTTGGAAGTCTGTTAAAAATGCCAATAAACGTTCCTTCTTGACTTCTACTTAGAAAATAATCAAAATCGTTTCTGTCTGTCTTTTCTTCTTTTGGTATCCACTAATTATCCTAAGGGACTAAATTATCCTAAAAAACTTCAAGGAAATTACGTTGCCAATACACGCAAGTATACCTATATATAGATAGTACCTGGGTGACCGAGCTTTGCTCGGACGGTTACATCTCAAACAGTACAAAATAAAAATAAAATATATAAACTTGAACATTAAAAGAAAACAAAAGTAAGTCACCGAGTGGGATTCGAACCCGTAACACTCTTTCTAGTGGTCAGCATCTTTAACCGCTGAGCTAAGCGTATGGCGGCCAGCGCGACGAAATTAGCGACCATATTCTGCGTGGAAAGAAAAACGAATGAAAACTCGAAAACACGCGTTTTCCCAAACATAAGACTAATCTAGATCGATTGTTTACCCCCAAAAACCCCCACATACCAATTTTTAGCGAAATCGTTAGAGCCGTTTTCGAGATCACAGAAATTTATAAATATATAAATAAATAAATATACAAGAATTGCTCGTTTAAAGGTATAAGATTCTATATCCTTTTGAACAATTTGAATACTTATTTAATAAAACATGTAATAAGATAACAACTAACCATCGGAATCAGAGGTTTCCGAGTTCTGGCATGAATTTTATACACTAAAACCTTTACTTATTCGTACAAAAAAGTAGCATATGTTACGCGAATTTCTCTCAGCTCTGTCATGAAAGTTTTTCTTCCCAACCAAAATAAATGGGTTAAGTGTGAGGAGAAGCGCAAAGTACTGGGCCGAGTGCCGGGTACGTGTTTTAGTCAACTTGTGACGTAAGAAAGTAAGGTGTACTTTTCTAATGTTTGTTTACGAGTTAGTATTCACATTGGTATTTTGTTTGAAAGCGAGGAACTGAGACATTGAGAAGGAATGCCAATTTATCAAAAAAAAAAAAACTTTTTCGGTCTGAATATTTCTGATGCCCGCCGGAAGTTGGTAGTACTGTCTTTAGGTTTGTTCTAGATCCCGTATATTCAGACACGTCCGTATTCTGATGATATGCGCCGCATAATTTTAGAATTTTTTGTGTAAACTAGACAATTTCACTTCTTAAGAGTCCGGCGACCCTAGACTTCTCCATACAAACGTAGTACACGTTTAATTTTGAAACCACATGTCAGATTCCGGTAAAAATTGGTAATTGTAAAGAAATTGCAATTATCTAGGGTTATATTGGGTTTCCTATAGTAAAATTATGAACTGGAAAGAAAATATAACGATTTAGGAGTTTCCCATACTAATGGTCAAAAATGATATAAAACACTATATTCTATTTCAAGTTCAAATTTTTACTGTCGGACACTAAATATAAACCTAGATAATTGCAATATCTTTGAAATTACAAAATTTTGCCCAAATCGGACATGTCGTTTTGAAATAAAACGTAGACTACGTTTGTATGGAAAGTTGTATTTTGGTCTAGGGTCGGGGGACCCTTAATTTTGCCTTAGATAATCTTATAGCTAGCTTATGATTAACAAATTAATTGTTTGACATATTTTGAGATTTGTCTAAAATAGATCTTCCCGTTTTTTTTCCTATAATTGTGATCAGACTAAGGAATAAATAAAACCAACACTTCATCATCATCTGGTGTTTTTAGTCTCCACGACTCTCTCTGTACTACCAGAGCCATACTTGGCCAAGCCTACACTCTACACGCTGGCCAGACAGGTCAGACCAATACTAATATCCATTTATTTTCCTGCAGTACTACCACCATCATCGCCGTCAATACAAACGAGTCAACACTACTACACGCCTGGGGACGTGATGAAGGCCAACTGCTCGTCGGGGCCCAGTCGCCCTCCGTCCGTCCTCGAGTTCTTCATCAACGACCTTCCAGTAAGTATTATCATTATCTTAGTCTCCACTACAGGAGCACGACCCTTTCTGTACTTCTTCTTCTTCTTATCGTGTATGTTAGTGGCTAACACTGGTGTCAGAGTTTTTTAACCGCCTTAAAAGCCTCTGACATGGTTTTAGGCCAATGTTAAAGACAATGACCGGGACCGACGGCTTAACGTGCCCTCCGAAGCACGGATCATCTTACTTATCAGACAATCAGGTGATCAGCCTACAATGTCCTAACCAAACTAGGACAACAACACAAAGTCGTTGCCCCCGCCGGGAATCGAACCCGCGACCTCCGTGTATGAGCCGAACGCTCTAACCACTACACCACGGAGGCAGTTTTCTGTACTATCAGAGCCATACTTGACCAGAGCAGCTAGATGATTTGGTCACTCTTCCTAACTGTAACTGTACTATTAGTTGACCGAGCGAGCAAAGCGTCTCAGTTCTGAGATTGCCCAAAAATGCTTTTGTCCGGTCTCCGGCTGTTCTCGTTTGCAGGTTATTTCAGAACCAACTCTCTCTCCGTCCTTGAGTTCTTCATCAACGACCTTCTAGTATGTCATTATCTTAGTCTTCACTGCAGGAGCAAGACCCTCTCTGTACTACCAGAGCCATACTTGACCAGAGCAGCTAGAGGGTTTGGCCTACACCATTCTCCCTCACTGTCACTGTACTATGCGAGCGAACCGTCTCAGTTCCAAGATTGGCCAAAAACGCTTTTTTTTGTCCGGCTGTCCGGATGTCAGTCTGTCCGGCTGTTCTCGCTTACAGGTTTGCATTTCTCAACAGATTGTTATAAAATTTTCTAAGATTCAAGAATTATATAGAATTTGTATGTCCATCCAGTATCGTTTTTTTTTTAAATTGCGATAATATGGGGGTCGGAATGTTAAAGTTTTTTTAACCTCTATGAAGACGCAACTTTTTTTTTAAACTACTTTTTATCCGATAAACTTTAATGGGTGGGTCTATCTTTATATGTATTTATAATTGAGCTAGTATCCCATAGCACAAGTTTCAACTTAGGTTTGAGCTAACTCAATCAGAGTGATTTGTCTTTTGCGAAAACATTCAATGTGACTTTGTGATCTATGTCATGATTTTTATTTTATTTTACTACGCCTTCGTTTTATTTTACACTCCACCAAACCTGACGCTTTACAATAACTGTTAGGGACTTGAAAAGGGTTATTAAATATTTCCTGCATATTCCACAAAATTATTCATTCCTAATCAAGCTTAAATTCGCTGGCAGACCATTTATTTACGCAGCCCCACTTCACAAATAAACTATTTTAATTCAAACCCAAGTTTATGCAGCTCTCTCAATAGTTTATTCAAAATCCGCGAGAACAATAACATGGAACCAGAGACGAAAATCTCGGGTTTACCGCTGAGAGCCGCGGGTAAAACTTGCTACTTTACTATTGTTCGAAGTATTTCGCTAGAGAGAAGAGAATTATTTAATTTTAAGTTTATTATACACACTCTATCACATCTTCGCTCCAGTTGGGGCAGACAAAGCTAATCAGGTCCCACACCACTAAGCAGACAGGACTCAGGGTCGTAAGACCACATTTCATCCTTATAAAAACATAATGGTACTCCGGGAATGCAGAAAAATGTAAAAATTTGGTGTCGGTTTCGTTATCAGAGTCGCGAGTATGGTTTTTCCTATCTCAAAAATGCTCAACGCTCCAAATAAGTTTTCACTTCAAATATAACAGTATATTAAAATAATAAAAAAAGTTAAAAAAAAAAATAACGAAGAAACAATAAACAATAATTAACACATTTTTTTTTCCAATATTGGTGGGTGCTGTATTTGAACCGGGAACATCGACCATCTAAGGCATTCACTCTCCCAACTGAGCTATCGACGAGATAGCCAAACTTGTGGTTTCACTTGGAGTCGGTAACAGTGTCGCGAGTTCAATAGTTTTTTTCGCCTCCGTAAAAATGCCCAACGCGCCTATAAAAATTATCACTTCAGAATGTGCTACATTTGCCGATTTATAGATTCAGATCATAATCACAAGCATATAGAGAGTCATTTACCGATATCAGACATCGAATAATCTTATTAAGTGTCGAAACACAGAAATGAATCAAAATTAAAATGAAACCACGAAATCCTTGTTTTCTCAAAGATCTGATACGAAAGCTTTTGGAGATTAAAATTTGCTGCAGAAATACTAGTTCTCTTTGCAGTCGCTGGATGTGTTTGTATGTTAATAAAGTGCTAAATAAACTTTGGGCGCTTTGAGTACAAATAAGAAAATTTATAGAATTGCTATGTGGACTGGGTTAAAATTAAATATAAATTATTCGGTACAGTTTATAAAATAAAACGTCACTAAAGGGGTTTCACTTGTCATTGATCATATCCATAGACTACGTTTTTTATGAAAATGTCTATGACAAGGGTACTCTTCAGAGATATGGGAGTACTCTTAAGAGCGCTATTTGACTTCAAAAAAGAATGACGTCACAGTTTGTCATTTCATAAAATTCCCATAGAAAACTTTTGTTTTGACCTTTAGAAAAAAGTGTCTGATTTGACTTGTTGTCATCTAGTGGATTGTAATATTTAACGAATTGATTGTCTCATTCTGATCCAGGCGGTAACTAATATTACTATAGTTACTCGAATCAGCTCATCAGCTAACTCGGGGGGGCAAAGATTATTTTTCATACCTCGATATATGTTCCCTGGAGAAAGTTGTTCAGTGTCGTGAAATTACAGTGCGTCTGATATCTTGATGTCACTCGGCAACCATCGCAATCATTTGGAAATGGGAATGCGATTTCCGGCAAAGTAGAATAGGGCCACTCCAAGTCCTCCCGTGGATGTCGTAGAAGGCGACTTAGGGAATACAAGCTAAACAAAGCTTATAAATATCAATGAGATCTCTTCAACCCGTCTGGCTAGCGTGGAAAGTGTAGGCCAAGACCTCTGGCTGCTCTGGCCAAGTATGGCTCTGATAGTACAGAGAGAGTCGTGTTCCTGCAGTGTAGACTAAAAAGACTTGATGTTGATGACGATATTTATTTAACTAAAAGAGACTCAAAATGTTATCCTTTTCTACTCTCATTAGTTTATTAGTATGGCTTAGATGGCGCGAACTTTATGAAAATAAATTGAGTTACAGCTAATTCTAAGGAGGGAACTATCCCTATATTAAGTGCTTAGTACACCCGACGTCTCTTAACGAACTTACTTCTTACAAGAGTAAAAGGAGATTATAGGTAAATATTGAAGGAAGTTTGTGTAGGTGGAAATAGGGAATCAAAATATCGAAAGATTGGGTTTGTAGGGTTGCGTAGTAGGTATGAAACCCTTGTAGTTTCGCCATGGGCATCTGCCAGTTTGTCTTGTGAAATTTGTGACAAAAATGTATATATTTTCGTTAAATAATTAATGTAATGAGTAGCACTTGTGTACTTTTATAAGGTTTTATTTGTATAGTTTTATTGTATACTTATATTATTCCCATGTTGGTCTGGGAGAAATGAAAAAACTTTGAATGTACCAGCTGCTACTCTTCCCGCGCAGATCGTAAAAGCCGATCGAGGGAATGGGCGAAAATGCGAATCATGTTAACAGGCGATGCGGCTAGCAACCCATCACTGTATTGATTGCTTTTCCATCTACTCTCCCACCATGACACTAAAAGTGGCTTTTGGGTGTTGCGGCCCTGGGCTCTGCATAGAACCGCAAGACCCAAAATGCTCTGTCTGCCCCATAGGGATAAAGACGTGATAGTATGTATACTTATAAACTCTTCTTCCACCACAAACTCTCATCAAGCTTAAAAGGGCCTTTTTAATTCTGACCATGAATATAATTAACCTAACGAGAAATAAAAAACTTGAGAGGTGTCAAGGGACACCCAGATGGAACGAAGTTCCTTTCGATTAATTAGGAGAGAGAGAGACAGACAGAGAAACACGCGCACGCCGCACGGCTTACAACTATAGCAAAAAGTGTCGTTACAACTTTTAGTCTTAATTTTTTCCGTCTAGCCTCCTTTCGCAACGCGCGATAAGGAACTTCGTTTCAAAACGTGACGAGGAAGGAACTAAATAAGACACCTGAGTCCACACAGGAAATTAATCAATCAAAAAGAGACCGTCTTTCATTACTAATGGTTATGTCCGGTAATCCGATATAAGCTCCCGAGTACAGTCGTTAATATGATTGTGTCAATTGGATCTCACGACGTAGTCGGGCCACGTCTGCGCAAATTATGTTATGAGACAGAGTCAACATCAGACGAGGAATAGAGGTATTTACGTGTTAGGTAGATAGATAGATATCTCTATATTGTACACCAAAAGAATAACAAAAAATAAATTTGACATCAAAATGAGTACTATGGGCGGTCTTATCGCTCTGGGGCCTTACTATGAACTTTATCAAAAACATGATGGATTAGTTCCGTTTTGATAAAGTTATGTCGCTCGTCGGAAAAATACCATCTCGCTCGTTATTATTGCGTAGAGCAAGATAGTGAAACGAAGTTAACGAATGATAGTGCTCGATAAACACTGTCACCAGAGATGGTACTCCTGCTAGTACGCTATCGAGTGAATGATTTGATGTGACGTCACAAAATTGCTAGCAAATACAATATTAAAGTAATATTACTTTAATGTTGTTTTCTATTGGTCATGGTACGAATTGACAAAGTAATATTAAAACAAGACTGCTATAAGAGGTCGTGGTAAGGCCCCTGTTCCAGACAACCAGTGGATGGAGAGGAATGTGAGAAAGATAATATAGGATAAGATACGTAAATACGTTAAATTTCTTATTTCATCGGAACATTTAATAATCCCTTGTATACCGGAATGTTTGCCGTGTAGTTTCCAGCAGGGTAGAATAGGGCCACTCCAAGTCCTCCCGTGGATGTCGCAGAAGGCGACTTAGGAAATACAAGCTAAACAAAGCTAATATCAATGAGACCTCTCCGACTCCTCTGGCCTTCGAGAAGTGTAGGCCAAGTCCTCCGGCTGCTCTAGCCAAGTATGGCTCTGATAGTAAAGATGGTTGTGCTCCTGCAGTGGAGACAAAACGACCTGATGATGATGATATTGGAATATTAGATACAATAGTTAAACTTTTTTTAGTATTACGGGACTTATCGCAATTAATGACATTTTTTGCCAGATATTTTGCAAATTCCTTTTGCCGTCATGGTCGCAAGGAACTGAGGAACTGCTATGGATGTTTGGCTGACAAGGGTAACCATATCGGTCTACCCTCTTTCTCGTTGGTTGCATAAGTCCTCATACCTCGCCGTGACGTCATTTAAATGCGCTATATCTTTTTCATTTTTGTTTCTTAGAGAAAAGAAAACATACAGGTACAATATTTTTGAATAATCTAACCGATGGGCTAAAAATACTTTTCCATTCGTTATGCCTACTATGACATATGCATAAACTCGTACTACCAGCAGTTTGTAGAACAATTTCACTCGAATAGACTTTGATTGCACTAGTGCAGATTTCATTTTAGCGGGCACAGCATTTCCTTTGATAAAATTTTAGCTCAGTGCAAATTTGCATTTTCAAAGCCTTTAAAATAACTATAGCTTACGTGACCACGCTGAAATGTTTCATCTAAAACTTTGTCGTGTACATCGCTTATAGTTTTCAGTTATCAAGCCAATTTGTAAGCATTTAGAATTTGTCGGAAAGCTGTTTTATGTAACTACCAACTAGCTTTTACCCTTTTGTGATAAAGTCTGCTTTTGTATGTCTAATAGGATTCCCCGTATAAAGTTCTTATTCCTTTTCATTTCCTTAATGGATCATTTTCGGGATAAAATTAACAGACAAACAAATAAGATTACCTTTACATTTATGTAAAATATTAGTATAGAAGTATGGATAGGTACGGAGGTATTTTTAGTAAAATATAAAAACATCAATATTACTTTTAATAAAAAAAAAACGACGGGTTGCACTCTGGGAGTGCCGGCAGAAGTGAAAACTTGAATATTAACGTTATGCATTTTTGATATTTTGGAATGGTTAGGGAATAATTTTGCACGAATTGCTTTAATTATCAGTATAAAATATTTCAAATCTTTTCTGAACCACAGTCTGTCACAAATGTCAAAAGCATGACCAAATTCATTTTCAACAAAATTATTTTCAAATACACAGCAGTATGGCCACTACACAGACGGTCGAGCCATCAGCTGTCACCATCCATGGATGCGCGTAGCACGCTGTAACATAAACACACACGAACATTCGCGCAAGCGCCCTGCGCCGTCTTACGAATTTTCGATCAGGTCACGTGTCCTGACGCGAGTTTAACATTTTTTACCCATTCCAAAAAAGTGCACAACGCCGCTAAAGAAGTTTTCACTTCAAAAAATACATGTTTATTTGCCAGGCAAATTAAAACCTCTGACTGTCAAAAACGCCATATAGTGATGAGTAGCGGAACTATCGATACGATTTGACATCCGTAGCGCCATTTATTATATGCGTAGCACTATCTTTTATTTTCAAGGTAAAACCTAGACTCACTAACTTTTAAACTGCCTCCGTGGTGGTAGTGGTTAGAGCGTTCGGCTCATACCCGGAGGTCGCGGGTTCGATTCCCAGCGAAGCAACGACTTTGTGTTGTTGTCCTGGTTTGGTTAGGACATTGCAGGCTGATCACCTGATTGTCTGATAAGTAAGATGATCCGTGCTTCGGAGGGCACGTTAAGCCGTCGGTCCCGGTCACTGTCTTTGACATTGGTCGTTACCTAAAACCATGTCAGAGGCCTTTAAGGCTTAAAAACTCTGACACTAGTGTTAGTCACTAACACACTCAATAAGAAGACTAACTTTTTAACAGCGAAACCGATTTCCATTAAACATAGCTATAAACCACCGCTAGGGAACTTTATCAAGACTAGCTTAAAACACCTAGGTACCTACCATTAAGGTTTGGGACTCATATGGCAGCACGGAACAGTACCTTTCTATGCTGCTATCCCTTTCTGTTGCTCAGAACCTTCATGAGAGAGAGAGAGCAACGGAACGCTTCAGCATCGGCCGGTACTGAAGCGTTCTTTGGCTGTCTCTCTCTCTCTAGCAAATGACAGTTCTGAGCAACAAGAAAGGCAGCATGCGAAAGTTCTATAACGTGCAGATGAAATCCAACTTAAAAACACAGACTAACTTTGTTACTAAGTTTAAACCATTATCGGACCGAATCAAATTGACATCTAGTAATGCCATTGTCTCATCTGAAAATGTCAAATTGATTTAAACATATTTATGTATTTTAAACCTAGATAAGGTTTAAACTATTATCCGACCAAAGTAACCAAGTAACAAACATCAAGTTAAAAACCTAGTAACAAAGTCTGCGTACATACATACATACTATCACGTCTTTATCCCTAATGGGGCAGACAGAGCATTTTGGGTCTTGCGGTTCTATGCAGAGCCCAGGGCCGCAAGACCCAAAAGCCACTTTTAGCGTCATGGTGGGCGAGAAGATGGAAAAGCAATCAATACAGTGGTGGGTTGCTAGCCGCATCGCCTGTTAACATGATTTGCATTTTTGCCCATTCCCTCGATCGGCTTTAACGATCTGCCTGGGAAGAGAAGCAGCTGGTACATTCTAAGTTTTTTTTATTTCTTCCTGACCAAGTCTGCGTTTTATAATAAGACGGTAAATGTTTAGGATTCCTATAAAAACATGCCATACGACTGTATCTGTATTTGTATACTTTGTCCTCAGGTCATGCCAGGGCTGTACCAAGTGCACCCTGCAGCCGAGGGTCTCTTCCGAGCAGACCTCTACGTGCAGATACAGCTGTGGCCTGCACACTACGAGCGTGGAGCCCCTATCCTCCGGTGTGAGGCCAAAGTGGGGGACTTGTACAAAGAGGACTCAACTGTGGCCCTGTACTCGGCCAACAGTGACCCTAAGATCGAAAGAGGTTGGTATTGTAACTGATTTTTATTCTAAAATAATAGTTGAGAATTTTTTGCCCGATTAGGGCAAAGTCAAGAGGGAGGGTAATGTATGTACGTGGATGTCTTTGTGTGTTCCACCGTAGCATCCGATTTGTGAGTTGTCAATTAATTCTTTATTGTCCGGATGACATAGCTTACAATTTACATACATACATACTATCACGTCTTTATCCCTAATGGGGCAGACAGAGCATTTTGGGTCTTGCGGTTCTATGCAGAGCCCAGGGCCGCAAGACCCAAAAGCCACTTTTAGCGTCATGGTGGGCGAGAAGATGGAAAAGCAATCAATACACTGATGGGTTGCTAGCCGCATCGCCTGTTAACATGATTTGCATTTTTGCCCATTCCCTCGATCGGCTTTTACGATCTGTGTGGGAAGAGAAGCAGCTGGTACATTCTAAGTTTTTTTTTTATTTCTCCCAGACCAGCATGGGACAAGCTAACAATTTGTATGCAAAAAATGTATATAACGAATGTAACATAGAAAAAAAGTAAGTGCAATAAATATTTTTCTTTGTTTTGATATTGAGTAAAATTTCTTGATTAGTACATTTCAAAAATGTTTACCTGGATTGTTACCCGTAAATTGCTACCGTAATCGGGTACTCGTTTTTTAAACAATTTTTATTAAATTATACACGAATCGATAGCGACTCTTGTTCTAAGATAGCAACTTACAAAATAGACTGACAGACCCTCTAACTTTTGTTCATTGTTTGTGAACTTTTTACTGAGTATAAAGAGCTTTTAAATAATAAATGGAAAACAAGGTGTTGCCTGCGAGTCTAAAAGGTTATTTTAAAATCCGACAGGATTCTCATCTTTTCTGAGAGAAAACGTTCAAAGTCAAAGTCATTTTTTTTTATTCAATGTAGGATAAATTTATCTGTTATTAAAGGTCATTTTAAATATTATTTTAGTGCAAAAGCTAAAAACTAACAGCGTTTCGAAATGACCACTGCTGGGAAGATTATACCGAAAGAAACCCAGTTCAGTACTAAGAGAGTTCTAGGTTTATAATCAATGTCATAAGCAATATTCATGGTAATTTTCGCTCCATTCCATAGAGATGTTTTTACGTGATTGGGTAACAAAAATTCAAACGTCTGAAAAAAAATTTGAATTTAGATTTATATTTAGGTGTGCATTGGGTATTGACTAACGTGACTCGAATGGCGACCACGTAATGGCAAGCGAAGCGTAGGACACCCATCCACAAGGTGGTCTGACGACCTGACAAAGGGTGCTGGAAGGCGCTGGATGCAGGCCGCTCTAGATCGGTCATTTTGAAAATTGGGAGAGGCCTATGTCCAGCTGTGGACGCTATGCGGCTGATATGATGATGTGCATTGGGAACTTTAAGATTAAATAATGCATAAAAAGGTATATACAGTGTCACGTCTTTTTCCCTAAAGGAGCACACAGAGCCTTTCGGTTGTTGTGGCTCAGTGGCATCACTAGACATGATTCTTTCGTTTTAACAATAATTTTAACCCCCGACAAAAAAGAGCTGGGCTGGATGTTTGAGTTTTTGATTGTAGCGGTCAAACGGATGAACCGATTTCAATGAGTTTTCTTTACGTGAAAGCAACTTCCCTTGGGTTGGTTACCAGCTATGTTTGATGAAAATCGGATAAGCCGTTTAAAAGTTATTCGGGGTTAAGCGCTTGAAAATCAGAGGGTTTTTTAAATTTTGCTGGCAAATAATAGATGGCGCTACGAATATCAAATCCACTTAACATTAGGTAGAATATGTAGTTCCGCCACTCATCACAAGATGGTGTCGTCGGGTGTTTTTATTATTTATTTTTCTCGCCAATAAACTTGTCAGAAAAGCAAGGACGTATATTGGTGAGCCAAACTGACCAAATTTCCAACCAATATCTGCACTATTCGTCGGAAATTCTCCAGCAACACAGAGTCCGGAGAGGCAAAATCGCAATATCACACTGGCAATATTGGATCCAGTTGTTTTGAGTTTGAGTGAAAAACGGGACGAGACAAAGCAGTGTTGAAATGCTTAGTCTATTTTCCTTTTGTTTGCTTACTAATATATCTTTTTTATCATAACTATCATTTATAAACGTTTATCAATTCGGATGTCGTTTATCAATTCGAATGTTCTATTTTATACTCGTGTTGTTGCCTTGCCTGATCAAGAATTTGAAAATCTCATAAGAGTAGATTTTTAATTTTGAGTATTTTAATACATCCATAATGGTACAAAATGTGGACTTAATGCTAATACATTCTCTACCAGTCAGCCTTTAGGAAAAACAGTAATAAATCTATTAGCGATAAAGATATAATAAACTTACATAAACAATACACATACATAAATACACATTATTATTACATACATTAATATACATACATAAATACATAATAATATAAAATATAACAGTTAAAGATAATTTAAGATAATGATTAGTTCTGCTGCAATAAATTAGCAAAAAGGTGCGTGTGGACTTTCTTCTTAAATAGATACCTATTTGAGATACTTTTTATGTCTTCTGGTAAGGCATTCCAAAGTCGCGTAACCTAAATAGTGAATGAATTTGACATAAAATTAGAGCGAAATAAAGGTAGGTAAATACATTCCGCTATTTTGGCGTGAAAACCGAACAAGCCTCCACGCTAACCACCAAAATTTAGTAGTAATAATGAAATTAAGGTTTTATAAAAATATTCCCATATTTTGGTTAGGTAACAGCACAGTGAAATCAGGTTCTGTCAAAACTCAATGGATCAAGCAACATTATCATTAGGTATTTTAGTCTCCATTGCAGGAGCACGACCCTTTTTGTACTACTATAGCCAGGATATTTGTATGGGAATGCTGAATTTTTTTGTTTGTTTTTTGACTGTTCATTTATTATCATTATACACGGTTATTTTTTATTGGTTTTGGAGCCGAAGGCCACTTAATAAGAATCGTTAGTAAGACCTAATTAGCTAGTCGAAATAAATATTCAGAACCAAAATTTTTTGACTAAAACTCGAAAGTAAAATCGTGAGATCAATAAGTAATGCCGCCGCCGGCCGGGCGCCGGGGTCACGCAAGTTCACGCGACAGTTTTGGACGAGTGTACTACGAGGTCTCGATCGAAAATCATTTTTGTAACTTTTTTATCTTGTGTCATACACAAATTTGGATTATGTATATGAATAGAGTAATTTATTTACTATACGAAATTTTCTTTTCCAAAACCAATAAAAAGTCAGCGTGTATAGCTCCTTTTCCTCCCTTCCTTGTACAGCATACTAACTTGTATAGCAACTACTAACCATTTTACGAGCTGTACCGTCAGCTCATACAAAAATATAACAGTTTCCGAAACACGAGTCTTGTAAAACAAAGTGCTCGTCATAAAGGAAAATACGTGAATTTCAGTTCTTCCGCTTGGTTTCGGTGAAATTTTAATTCGCGGTACACGTCGCGTTACAAAGAAAAGATGTTTTCAGTTTGTAGCGTGGCTTCGTGTTTCGTGTAAGCAAAAAGTTTGTCGTAAACAGAGTTTTAATGTTTCATGATATTTCACATATTTATACCGGAACTTTTTATAGCTCTGTACAATATATACTCGTGATGCTGAATATGGTTCGCCGTGTCGTTTCCGGCAGTGTAGAATAGGACCACTAAGTCTTCCCATAGATGTCGTAGACGGCTACTTAGAAAATACAAGCTAAATAAAGCTTATAAATACCAATGAGACCTCTCCAACCCGTCTGGCCTGCGAGGAGAGTGTAGGCCAAACCCTTTCTACCTGTACTCTAACCGGAAAAGGAGCTATAGAATGTAGAAGAGACGTATCCGTAATAAAAAATAAACACGGGCTATTACTAGATCACTATATAATGATAATAAATGAACAGACAATAAACAAACAAAAAAAAATCGACATTCCCATACAAACAGCCTGCGTGGCTGCACACTTTTTTTTTAAAGAGGCGAATTATTTTAATTACATTTTACTATAGATATATATTTTAGTCCGTGGTTCGATTATTACGGGTATGTCCTTTCCTAGTTGTATTAGGTCTAACAAAGGAAACTGAAACTATTTAAGGGTAAATTCAGTCCGTAATAGTAAACAAATTTCCCCAAGGAATACATTATCGAAATATGAAAAGTAATTTTATGCCTCCCATATAAGTTGACCGTTCAGCCGAACCGAGTCTGTATGGAAAGCCAAAAATTATTTTCAATATTTCGAAATATGATCCTTAGGGAAAGTTGTTTATTATGATAGACTGAATTCACACTTAAAATAGTTTCAGTATATTTTGTTAGACCTTATATATGGTCTGGCAGCACGCATTACTAGCGCTTTCACATGGTAACCAATCTCCAAAGCTAGTCTGAGTGAAATAAAAAGGTAGTACCTGGTCGAAAATACGCGTTTTCTCAAACATAAGACTAATCTATATCGATTGTTTACCCCGAAAACCCCCATATACCAATTTTCGGCGAAATCGTTCGAGCAGTTTTCGAGATCACAGAAATATATAAATAAATGTACAAGAATTGCTCGTTTAAAGGTATAAGATAATAAACCAGCTGCCTTTCTTCCCGCGCAAATTGCAAAATTGGTGGTAGAATATGAACCATGTCACTAGGCGATGTGGCTAGCAACCCATAACTACCTATTATGTTTCCCCTATGCACTTTCACGCTCGTCAACACGAAAAACTGGTCTTTGGGTCTTGCTGCAGTAGGTTCTGTATGTCTCGTTGAGAATAAGGACGTAACATCAAACTTTTGTTACTCAAATCATGAAGCTACGCTACAAACTGAAAACATCCTCTCTTTGTAATGCGACTTGTAGCACAAATTAAAATTTCACCGAAACTGAGCACAAGGACTGAAATTCACGTATTTTCCTTATGACGAGCACTTTGTTCTACAAGACTCGTGTTCCGGAAACAATTGTACTTTTATATGAACAGACAGCTGAGATTTTATTGAAAATTAACGGGGATGTGATCTGTTTTGACAACCGATATAATACCGTATTTTAATCAATTATTTTTATTATTCATATTGCAATAAGTAACATAAAATAAAACCGTAAAAGAAACGATTTTTTTATCTGCCCAAAAAAAGTAAGATATAAGCATTTAAATTCTGATGGAAGGGGAATCTGTCAAATACCAAAAAAGGGTGTACGTACTACGCTCTTGACGTCACTGCTATTAGGACTCGCGCGTACGAAAGAAATAATGAGATGACACCACCACGCCCCTCTTATATTTGAAATACTTACACTTTTTTATTAATTTACGAATTTTCCTGCTGTTTTCAAGAAAATATCTATTATTAGTAGTTTTTTTTTTTTGATGTAAAATATTAACCAAAAACATTCAGAGTAAAATAGCCTATTCCGATGTCTTTAAACATATATTTATATTTTATCTCTTTCGATATATCAATAACATTAAATTCTTACTTTTAACTGTAAACAGTATAGTTCATAACATTGAGAATGAGAGGCTTAATCGAGACAAAATTTTAAATGATAATCTCCGTTTCCCTTCAAATTATTTATTGATGAGACCTTTCTAACCCATCTGGCTAGCGAAGAAAGTGTAAGCAAAGTCCTCTGGCTGCTCCGGTCAAGTATGACTGTACGAATAGGGTCTCCTGCAGTGTAGACAAAAAGGCCCAATGATGATGATGATGTTGCGCCTACATACAGCAATACAAATATCAATGATATTTACAAAGCTACGAAATTATGTTCTCGAACACGATTTGAGCAAGTAACAGGTACAAATGCTGTTACTCGAATCACTCGCGAGTGTTGCTTACTAGAAACAGTACGCTTCACTAATCCGGATACAACATTGACCTGTCTTGTACATATCTTAGAGTTGTTAAAGTTAATCTTTAAGCTAGTCTAGGAGAAAAGAAAATACTACTTTAATCAAATTAACTTTTTATGAGTAAACTATTTCATTATCTTTAATTGTTAAGGATTTTATAAACTAAAAACCGATTTCTACGCAATCATTTTGGTAAAATTTCTATGAGACTACCTTCTAAGTATTCTTCGTTTTCGAGGAAAAAATAATTTTTCAAACATACAGAAAAGATTCTGAAGTATCATCATTCTCATTATTGAAGTCAGAAATAAAACGTGTATGACTGTTTCTCTTCTTATGTAGATCATAAGAGACAGCCAAGAGAAAAGGCTAGAACCTAAATCATTTCAATTGACTGATGCGGCTAGCAACCCATCACTATATTGATTCCCTTTATATCTATAGGGCCACTTAGACTATTTGAACTATTCCGACACATTTATAAAGTGACTCAGTAAGTCAATATGAATTACTTTTCCTGTATAACTGCTAGAACCTCGAAAGAACATTTTATCTAAAGTATCAACAAAATGTATTAGACACTTTAGATCAAATTATGAGTAAATAACGTAATGAAAAATGTAACCGGAAAATCTAATTTGTATGCTAGTTATAGCAGTCATAGGAATGCGTACGTGAGGTACTAAGAGGAAGTGGTAAAATAATGTGAAATAAACATATACGTACATCACAACACGTATTCCTAACTCAGCGAGCTTCCCCACTATTATAATACCTACGCTATTTTCCAACAAGTCAAATCAGCAACTTTTTTCTAAACGTCAAAACAAACAGTTTCTATGGGATTTTGTATGAAATATAGGCAGATGACGTCATAGATTTTTGGAGTCAAATAGCGCTCTTATTATTAGTTTTTCTACAAAAATAAATTTAAAATAACGTTAAAATGGATATGTTCAAAGACAACTGACATTATTTTGCGACGCTTTTTAAATTCTTTTAGTACAAAATAATTTATTTTTGACTTAGGAAAGTACCCAATTGTATTTCCTTTAGTATATAAGATAGTGTAAAAAATAATAAAACTGTGGTTTGATTTACACACACGCTATTCTAGTCAGTTATTTTCTCCAGCTTGTCTCAGTATTGAGTCCAGGCTACCATCTGATGAATTGAAGTCAGTGGTGCGTGGTATTTGCGATGGAAATTGATTCCGGCATAGGCATTGCAAACTACGTCGTCATTTTGGACATTAAATTATCATAATCTACGGCATTAGTCCGCTTGCAGACTAAGCGCTTGCGATTTTAGACAAAATGGCATTTAATCTTATTATTCTGAAGGTACTGCCTCCGTGGTGTAGTGGTTAGAGCGTTCGGCTCTTACCCGGAGGTCGCGGGTTCGATTCCCAGCGGGGGCAACGACTTTGTGTTGTTGTCCTTGTTTGGTTAGGGCATTGCAGGCTGATCACCTGATTGTATGATAAGTAGGATGATCCGTGCTTCGGAGGGCACGTTAAGCCGTCGGTCCCGGTCACTGTCCTTGACATTGGTCGTTACCTAAAACCATGTCAGAGGCCTTTAAGGCGGTTTACAAACTCTGACACTAGTGTTAGTCACTGACACACACGATAAGAAGAAGGTTCTGAAGGTTATTAGAATTTTATAATTGTGAGGGAAGTATAGCAGGCACTCGTTTATAAAATAACCGGCCCAGTTCGAGTCGGACTCGCGCACGAAGGGTTCCGTACTATCCTATCCTACTAATCCTACTATCCTACTATCCTACTATCCTACTATATCCTACTATATCCTACTATCCTACTATCCTACTATATATATATATATATATATATATATTATTATAAATGCGAAAGTGAGTTTGTATATTTGTTTGTTTGTTTATTTGTTTGTTACCTCTTCACGCTTAAACTACTGAACCGATTAGGATGAAATTTGGTATGGATATAGTTTGAGACTCGGGGAAGGACATAGGGTATAATTTATCCCGAAATTCCCACGGGGAGCGAAGCCCGCGGGTACAGCTAGTCCTACTAATATTATAAATGCGAAAGTGAGTTTGTATATTTGTTTGTTTGTTTGTTACCTCTTCATGCTTAAACTACTGAACCGATTAGGATGAAATTTGGTATGGATATAGTTTGAGACTCGGGGAAGGACATAGGGTATTATTTATCCCGAAATTCCCACGGGGAGCGAAGCCCGCGGGTACAGCTAGTTAGCTATAAAAATCAAGTTGTTTGTATGGGGTCAACCTTAAAAATTATTTTTACTTTAATTTTTGAAATTAATATTAAAATAAAAATACAACTGAGTATTTTGTGAATATTTCAAGTGCTTACCAGTTGCCATTATTGATATCGAGCAAAAAAATGGAAAAATAATTGCGTTTGTTGTATGGGAACCCCGCTTAAATATTTATTTTAATTTGTTTTTAGTATTTGTTAACAAAGCGGCAACCGACATACATACATCATAAATCTATTATTATTTTGGCCTATGTCCAGCAGCTGACGTTATACGTCTGAAATGATAAATAAATAACATACATGCATACATAATATCACGCCTGTTTCCCGCAGGGGTAGGCACAGACTATGGACCTCCACTTGCTACGATCCTGACAAACCTCTTTTGCTTCATCTAAACTCATCAATCTCTTCATACATGCCCTTCGGTAACAGGTACTTTTTATCTCTCCTTTTTAGAACGTCTGCAATTTGGTCGCAGAAAGTTCGCCGAGGCCGACCTTTTCCTACTGTTCCCTTCACATTTGTCATATAAATATTTTTCGTCAATCTCTTTTCATCCATCCTTCCTATATGCCCAAACCATCTTAACATCCCTTTCTCTATTTTCCACAACGTCCTCTTTTACTCCACACCGCTCCCTTATGGCATCATTCCGTATTCGATCTTTCAAAGTAACACCACACATACTCCTCAGCGCTCGCATTTCAACTGCATTTATTCTACTTTCATGCTTTCTCTGCCATACCCAACTCTCACTACCGTACATTAATGTAGGTATCAGTACTCCTTAATAAATAAATAAATATATCAATATATAGGGACAAATTACACTGATTGAGCTAGCCCCAAAGTAAGTTCGAGACTTGTGTCATGAGATACTAACTCAACGATACTATATTTTATAACAAATACATATTATATAGATAAACATCCAAGACCCAGGACAATTTGAAAAAGGCCATTTTCCAACTTGCCCTGGCTGGGGATCGAACACAAGATAATGATGACATAATTAACAATTAGGTTTATACGTTTTTCGAAATTTGCTGAAAAAAGGAAAATCCATTAACCTAGTCTTTTATTCTGTAAACACTGATGGTTATGGAGAAATAAAAAAATGGAATACGTAATTTTAAAACCAGCGGAAAATAAATTCTTTTCCAAATAAAATTTTTCTGTTACCCATCAGTATGTGTAAAAACATACTAAAAACCTAAAGGTGAATTTAGTTCTGTATTTTGTTAACGGCTATTGAGATCAGATAACATTCAGGAGTGGAAAAACGTTTTTCTTTTTGTATGGACAAGTGCGTACTTATATTTCACTCTTAAGAGTTTTCCTGTTTACCTAAACGTATTTTGTATAAATAGTCTCTCACCGATTTTCGAAGACGCCTGGACTGATGAGGAAAATTCTTTTTTGGCTGAAGATGTATACTTTTTAATTAAGTGGTTCCATAGAAATTTTATCAAAATCTGTTGTGGGGTTTGGGGGTGAAGTCAGTTTTATTATATTTTTATAAGCCTTTAGTTTATATTTTTGGACAAAGGCCCTCGAAGTCGGTTTATAGTTTTGAAAAATAAATTATATTGCTAGCTCATTGTCTTATACATAATTATCAATTCACTCATATTATCACGTCTTTATCCCTAATGGAACAGACCAGCAAGACGCAGGACCAAAATAAAAATAATAATAGTGATGGGTAGTTAGCTTCATCCCATATAAACATGAATCTTCTAGATAACAACTAGTCAAATCAAACACTTTTCCTTAACGTCAAAACAACCATTTTCTATGAGATAACTAGTCAAATTAAGCATTTCTAGCTCAGCAGTCAATAAACATTTTTTATGAGATTTGAACGAAATACAAAAGTGTGACGTCATGATTTTATGCAGTCAAATAGTGCTTAATATCAGTTTTTCTGCATTAAAAATCTAAAATGGATATAATCAATGAAAAGTGACACTTTATTGTGACGTTTAATTTTATTAACTTAACCGCATTTTTTCCCTTAATAGGCTTTTCAAATCAGCGCGGGAATATAGCATCTGGTACTTACATTTTAAACTGGTAGGTAAATCCTTTAATTACTTCCGATTTCCGTTTAGCAATTCAAGCCCATCAATCATCTTGTTATCTGTGATAAGACAGTATTTTATTAATTTTCATCTACTTTAACTTCTTCTTCTTATCGTGTGTTAGTTTCTAACACTCAGTTTTTAAACCGCCTTAAAGGCCTCTGACATGGTTTTAGGTAACGACCAATGTCAAAGACAGTGACCGGGACCGACGGCTTAACGTGCCCTCCGAAGCACGGATCATCTAACTTATCAGACAATTAGGTGATCAGCCTGCAATGTCCTAACCAAACTAAGACAACAAGACAAAGTCGTTGCCCCCGCCGGGAATCGAACCCGCAACCCCCGGGTATGAGACAAACGCTCTTACCACTACACCACGGATCTACTTTAACAAGTTCTACATTTAGATTTTAGTAGACAACTAATAAATTCATAAAATAAACAAGACACCCAATAAAACAACATTTATATTATTTAAAAAACATACAAGCTTTTATTCAGCTTCACCTGTTCCGTTGTCTGTCGGGTTGTCTGTAATCAAATCTTGCAAGTCTTATTGGACCCACTTCTTAATTACCGAGTGAGCTGAAATTTTGCACGCATACGTATATAACGTGACAATGCAATATTATCCTCCCATGCTGATCTGGGAGAAATAAAAAAAACTTAGAATGTACCAGCTGCTTCTCTTCCCACGCAGATCATAAAAGCCGATCGAGAGAATGGGCAAAAATGCAAATCATGTTAACAGGCGATGCGGCTAGCAACCCATCACTGTATGGATTGCTTTTCCATCTTCTCGCCCACCATGACGCTAAAAGTGGCTTTTGGGTCTTGCGGCCCTGGGCTCTGCATAGAACCGCAAGACCCAAAATGCTCTGTCTGCCCCATTAGGGATAAAGACGTGATAGTATGTATGTATGTATGCAATATTATGATGACATGGAGCCGGTAGGCTACAGGAAATCTATATCTATCTATATCTATCTATATCTATACATATAATAAAACAGTAAAAAAAGTGTGTCTGTACATTTAATATATTTCCAAAAAAAATATTGGGGGCGATGGAGACGTAGTAATAGAGTAAGAATTTAAAAAAAAATGTCTGTCTGTTTGTCTGTTTGTCTGTATGTCTGTTTGTCTGTTTGTACACGCTAATCTCCGGAAATACTCGACGGATTCGAATGAAACTTTTTTTGTTATATAGCTATTAAGCCTGGACAACATATAGGGTATAAATGATTTTGGAAAATGGAACGCCTGATGCAGAACCATAATGGTCCAGCTAAACTATAATAGATATAAAAATGCCACCTTAGTAAAAGTTGCTCAGCCTGATGAGCATTTTCCAGAGACGTGAAGTCCACGCGAACGAAGTCGCGGGCTTCGGCTAGTCGAAAATAAAACGACGCGATCCCATCGAGTTTGGGCTCGTTTGCAAGCACTTTAGATAAAAGCTTGTTTTAAAAAATATTCTTGTTTTTATTTACGCTGTCCCACTGCTAGGTCTCCCCTATTCATTGATCTACTTCCACTTATCCCTGTCAAAGTCACTTATTGAAAAATAATATTTCACAAAATACCGAAGTAAGTAAGTGGTGTTTGTAACTCGTTCGCAAGTACTAATAATAATGTCAACATTGTATTTTATAATTATAAGATAAGTACCTGGGCGACCGAGCTTTGCTCGGTTACATCTCAAACATTAACTAAATTTTTTTAAACGTGTCTAAAAACAATGCAAAATAAAAAAATATATTTAAACTTAAACATAGAAAAAAACAAAAGTAAGTCACCGAGTGGGATTCGAACCCGTAACACTCTTTCTAGCGGTCGGTATCTTTAACCGCTGAGCTAAAAAACAAGGCGGTCGGCGCGACAAAATTAGCGACCATATTCTGCGTGGAAAGAAAAACGCATGAAAACTCGAAAACACGCGTTTCCCCAAACATAAAACTAATCTAGATCGATTGTCTACCCCCGAAAACCCCCATATACAAATTTTCAGCGAAATCGTTAGAGCCGTTTTCGAGATCACAGAAATTTATAAATAAATATATATATATATATATATATACAAGAATTGCTCGTTTAAACGTATAAGATATGACAAAGCCGTTCTGGTGAGTAGGCGACCTACTATGAAAATTATTTTTTTCGGCGTACCTATCTTTTTAGCAGTAGTCGTTGCAAAGCGATGGTAGAAGTAGCTATACTCTAAATACAAAATTAGACCTTTACAGGTACTTTTACAGGTCAATAACTTAAATTACATGTAGAGTATATGAGTGTATATATTTTTTTAAAGAAAATCCAGCAATACCAGCCCTTCGCAATGACCACTACTGAGAACACATGAAATAAGCTACACAAATGCGTGTAAAAGTGCCTGTAAACCTATATGGTACTCCATTTCTTTTCCTAAAATTTTATGTCCAAATGTCAAAATCCATAACAAGTTTTCTATAATCTTCAGAATTCATAATGTTCAAGTATCCGTAATTTTGATTCACTTAATTATCTTCAATCATAACACTTTTGTGCCATAATATGAATTGCTATAATAATTGAATTTTCTAATTTTGGATACTATAAAGTCACATGTCCTAGGTATTGTATTCTATAATGTATGTTAGTCCGAATGTTAATTTTATTATAGCTTAAGATTCTAAGTTAAAATTGGGAGTTTAGGTTAGGTTACCTGTGACCAAAACACGAGCGCTCGAAACGAGCGAGCGAAAGTAACACACACAAAAACCTGAGTGTAGGAATGTAGGTTAGGTTCGTTAGGTTTCCTGTGATCGAAAGATACGAGCGAGCGAGCGACTCAAGCTAAGGGTGAAAGTAACACAGATACAAAAACTAATTATTAATAAAAAAAATATTATCATATGTTCGAAATTAGGACACGTGATAAGTATGGAAAAAAAATATAGACATTTGTAATATTATGGATCATAATATTTATAGCACGTTGTATTTCGGAATTAAAACTTTCGGGCACGTGATTATGCGATATTATGTTAGGGCTAGGCATCATTCGGACATATGATTATTATGGAAAAAAATATTATGAGATATTATATTATGGATAAAAAATTATGAGACAAAATAGAGAACCGGCCTATATACATTTGAATTTCGAAATAAAAAAGAGAAACTAAGTTGATTTTGATTACAAATATACCTCGGTGACCGCATTTATGGTAATGTGTATTGTAATGCGAGGTCGCAGAGACCGCACTGATGCGGTCACTAATTGATTGTTAAGCGACTAACTTCTGAATGTAGGGTTAAATATTCATTGGTGCAGTTTCTGCTCTATATTTTTTGACCTCCGATGAAAAAGACGGTGTTTTAAATTTGACGTGATTGTGTCTTTCGCATCGTAACGCCTAAATGAATTGGGGCCTATTTTGATGCGGTTTTGTGTTTGAAAGCCGATTTGATCTTGATGGTTCTTAACTATGTTTGATAGAAATCGGTTCAGTTGTTTAAAAGTTATGAAGGGTGAACGGTTGAATTCAAAATAAGTGCCGTTAGATTACTTGCCATCAGGTAGGCTAAACTTTTCTACTAGTTTGTAACTTTTAGACTCATGTTGGTAAAACCTACAGATATCAAAATAAAATGAACTATTGCAAAATACAACCATCATATGCCATTTAAGAGGCTACCTGAAGTTTCCGGGGTCAAGTGCTGCCCCAAAGCGAAGAGTAACGGAGATATCATCTAAAATTTTGTCTTGAACAAGGTTACAAACCCTTCAAACTATTTCAAGAACTAATGTTTACAGCTTAAAGTGAGAACGTGAAGCTTTTCTACGCGCATTAGCGAAAAAGCGGCCACTTTTCGCAAATGTGCGTAGATTGCATTGAAAAAGCAACATACCCTACGAAATCAAAAGAAAGCAAATCTTTCTTTGCATCATGTATTTATAACAGAAACACTGCTATAACATGTTGAATAACTAACAAAGACATGGCCGCCGGAACCACCGTCGAAGATAAATTTATTATACCGCACAACGGTCCTCTGTGCTCGGAGGAAATTGTCTTCGTAAATGAGTAGGGAAGCTATAATTCATTGGGTACAGTGCCCTCTGTATAGTAATCTTATTACGGTCAGCTCAGTATTAATATCGAATACAAGGTCCTTTCTGAACGAGTTATTCTAATGAATGTTTTAAGAAAAATGGGTATGCAAATATGAAAAACAATTGGGTAGATTGACGACTTTGTGTTGTTGTCCTAGTTTGGTTTGGACATCATTGGCTGATCAGTGATCACCTGATTGTCTGATAAGTAAGATGATCCGTGCTTCGGAGGGCACGTTAAGCCGTTGGTCCCGGTCACTGTCTTTGACATTGGTCGTTACCTAAAACCATGTCAGAGGCCTTTAAGGCGGTTTGAAAACTCTGACACTAGTATTAGTCACTAACATAAGAAGAAGAAGAATTGGGTAAATGACTAGGTCAAAAATAAGTCACAAAATAGTGTCACTTTTCATTGCTCATATCCATTTTCAACATGATTTCAGAATTATTTGACTTCAAAAAAGTTTGTTTTGACGTTCAGAAAAAAGTATCTATTTTGAGTTTTTGTCATCTAGCGGATGAAAACGTTCATGTGAACTGGCTTTAAAACGATTTCATTTCATTTCTATATAAATTTATAAGGGAAAATAATGTAATGTGACGTCGTCACGTCGTGGTACCAAATTTTTTTCTCAGAATTGATGTTCAAGCTTCCTCTCTTCGTATTGTAGATAATTTTCACTAATCTAAAAATAGCATATTTTTAAGTCTATTACTATCTTTTTATTATTAGATAAAAGTCACGTTACCCAAAAAAATACCTAATAAAATAACATACATCGGATGATTAAAGCACATATTTATGACCCTCACCTTGCATTCGGTGGTCTAATTTCTGTGATCTAAGACTTCTGTCGCCATTGTGTACAATGTACATGATAGAACGGGAGGTCACGACTTGATAACGATAACGTGGACGGCTGACTCTGGTATAATATAATAAAGAACCTCTCTGATGCTAAATATGTCGGTCTGCCTGCGTGAAGTGGTTGCGTTCCTTAGATATGGCGCCTGAAAAGTTGGTTATCGTGACCAAAAAAAAAAAAATGATAACGTGGACGGCTGACTCTGGTTTCAAACAATAAAGAGCACCTCTCTGATGCTAAATATGTCGGTCTGCCTGCGTGAAGTGGTTGCGTTCCTTAGATATGGCGCCTGAAAAGTTGGTTATCGTGACCAAAAAAAAAAAAATGATAACGTGGACGGCTGACTCTGGTTTCAAACAATAAAGACCACCTCTCTGATGCTAAATATGTCGGTCTGCCTGCGTGAAGTGGTTGCGTTCCTTAGATATGGCGCAGGAAAAGTTGGTTATCGTGACAAAAAAAAAATTATAACGTGGATGGCTGACTCTGGTTTCAAACAATAAAGAACACCTCTCTGATGCTAAATATGTTGGTATGCCTGCGTGAAGTGGTTGCGTTCCTTAGATATGGCGCCTGAAAAGTTGGTTATCGAGACCAAAAAATTATAAGGTAAATGGCTGATTCTGATTTCACATAATAAAGAGCACCTCTCTGATGCAAAATATGTCAGTCTGCTAGCATGAAGTGGTTGCGTTACTTAGATATGGCGCCTAAAATTTGGTCATCATGACCAAAATTTTTTTTGGGTCACGATAACCAACTTTTCAGGCGCCATATCTAAGGAACGCAACCACTTCACGCAGGCAGACCGACATATTTAGCATCAGAGAGGTGCTCTTTATTCTTTTAGACCTGAGTCAGCCGTCTACGTTATCGTTACCAAATTTGTCGTGACCTCCTAATCTATGAGTTTCTTTTCTTCACATAACTTTTAAACACTTTCATATTATTAATCTGCTAAAGCGCCCATAAAAAACTTGTTTGTTATACCTTTTTTAATAATTTTTTAATTTAAACTAACGTGAGATACAATCATTATTTAGTGAACGGGTTACTCACGTATAGAGTCAGCTACTGCTGACATGTCCGTCGACCTCATTCGGAGGTCTTCATCAGGGCGAATACGTGAGTAACGTTCACTAAATATACTAATGTTTTTTTAAATCAAAGAAATCAATGCCTATATCTATATCTATTCTTTCTCAACTATTTTTCTTACTATTGAAACAAATGTTGATATCTTTCTTTATTTTATCGTTATCATCATCATTTCAGCCGTATATCGTTACGTTCATTGTTTATTTCTAAATATTATATTCCTGTACCAGTAAAGCAGCATTATCCTCATTAATTGCATATTATGTGACCGCTAACTATGTCGTGCAAACACAAAGTATAAGCTTTAGGTCGCTTTACACGACGAAGTAATGTTTATTTTAATTACATGAGTGTGACCTTTATCATTTATCAAAACATAAAAATTTGAGGGTGAAGTTGAGTTTTAGTTTGATAAAATTTGATTGCCTTGAATATTGCCGTGTAGTTTCCGGCAGAGTAGAATAGGGCCACTCCAAGTCTTCCCGTGGATGTCGTAGAAGGCGACTCAGGAAATACAAGCTAAACAAAGCTTATAAACATCAATGAGACCTCTCCAACCCGTCTAGCCAGCGTGGAGAGTGTAGGCCAAGTCCTCTGGCTACTCTAGCTAAGTATGGCTCTGGTAGTACAGAGAGGGTCGTACTCCTGCAGAGACAAAAAGACCTGATGATGATGATGATGAAAATTTGATTCGATAATTTTGATGAAATTTCTATGTGTCCACTTGACAAGCATATCCATTCAAACAAAAAAGAATTTCAAAATTGGTCCAGGCATCTTATCAAATAATCGTTGAACATACCGACTCTGATTCCGATGAATTGATCCTCCTTTTTGGAAGTCAAATATTTTAAAACATGAGATTGACACACCAAAATACAGATGCACTTAAAAATTTTGCTCATACCCTCAGCTTTGCCGCTTCAGAGCCTAGGGTTTGCTTTTCCGCTTTTTCTTCTCTAAATATATAAAACAACATAACCTCATTGAGTAGGACTTGTTTAATTTGCCATGATGAGTAAATACTTTATGGTAGATGATGTCTAGAGTCTGATCACGGAGACGGAAGGTGGTCGATGGAACTCAGTAATAAAACGACGCAACTCCATTTTTTTGGTTGTTGTCGTACCCCAGCCCGTGTTTGGGCTTATTTCATAGTAGGTACTCGTATATTAGTACCTCACATACAAGCTTGTACATTACATGTAATTTTGTCAAAAACTTACTACAAATATTTTTATACATTTATTACACTTTACATATGAAGGATAATTTCTTATTAAATACGTAGCAACAGTTAGTTTCCTTTAGCACGTCTGCAGCGAAAATTAAATTAGCAGGGGCTTCCTGGGGCAAAACGGCGAGCATTTGCCGGAATAAGGCTTTCTGTTCATATATTATTATAATTACGTTGTTGGTCGGGCAAGGCTTTGTTCAACCTTTGTTAAGTAAAATGCTGTTAACGCGAGGGTATATCCTCTTCTTGTTGTCAAAAATTACTTTCGTCGTCTTAGCGAATTCAGTTGCTTCTTCAGCTGTGCTGCTTTGGAGATATGTGTATACAATGTGGAAGGGATATACCCGTAATGAATCGAACAACGAGCTATGTATACTATACTCCATTTGGCTAGGTATTTACATAAATGTAAACAATCTTGATATGTCTTTTTATTTAAATATACACTTTATAAATTGCAATAACCTTTACCCAATAACTTTTGCAAATTTAACCAATAACCTTTGCAAAAATAACTCTATAATTAGCAAAATTATTGGTTTATAAAGTGTATATTTCAATAAAAAGACTTGTCAAGATTGTTTACATTTATTTAAATACATAACCAAATGGAGTATAGATCACTATAGTATAATTAAATATAATAACAGTCAGAAAACAAAACAAAATGATATTCCCATACAAATAACCCGGCACACTTTAGAATGGAAATGTCGAATTGGTTTTTAAAGTTTTGACTGTAATTTTAATTTCGTTATACTAATAGTGACCTAGTATATCATAGCCCGTCCAAGTTGTATGATATTCGTATACATGTCATCCTTCTAAATGTTTGTTTTTTTGTGTGTGTAAGTGACCAAAACTGGTGTCAGTCTTCTGACATAGCTGCCATAGTAAGACATAGGTTAGTTTTTCCGCAAGTAACACTGCGGGGTGCAGCTAGTGAGAAATAGAGTTATCCTAAACCTTAGTTAAAACATTATGAATAAGCAATATCTAGTTTTATTCCCAGCCTAGAAGTATATAGATATATAGGCTACTGAAACACATTTTTTTCCAAGAATGAGGAGCTTATTGGTCTGGCGGGATTACGTTTAATTAGCGCTTTCACAAGTTAAGTGACAACGGGCTTGATCTGCAATTGGATGGGTTACAAGGCAGTAAAAAGTTACAATACGGTTCGAAGGCACCTAACCGTAGTCCCGGCTATCGTCATTGCGCCAAGGAACACACGGATTAAGAATGTTTATTCTAGTCTAGATGTGTCAACGATGCAATTTAAGTAGGTATCTAAATCATCATCATCAGGCCTTTTGGTCTCCACTGTAGAAGCACAACCCTCTCTGTATACTACCAGAGCCATACTTGGCCAGAGCAGCCAAAGGATTTAGCCTACAGTCTCCACGCTGGCCAGACGGGTTGGAGAGGTCTCACTGATGTTTATAAGCTTTGTTTAGATTGTATTGTCTAAGTCGCCTTCTACGACATCCATGGGAGGACTTGGAAAGGCCCTATTCTACTCAGATAAAAACCACACGGGATGGATATCTATATAACGTGTTTTTTTTTTGTTTCAGTTACATCGCCAGGGTCATCTACAAACCTGCAAGCGTGCCAAATACTAGTCTTAGTGCTCCTAATTGTTTGGGCAAACAACACATAGATATAGTAAGATATAGTGCCAAAGACTCTAAATACTCGATATACAAGTTTGAGTTGGTTATTTTGTTATATACATTTTAAATTGTTGACGAAAATGTTATATTCGTCGTGGAAGAGGACATACCAGTTACAAATCGAACCACGGGCTATACCAGATCACTATAACATAATAAAATTAAAATAACAGTAAAAAAAAAAAAACAAAACAAAAAACGACATTCCCGTACAAATTGCCCGGGCGGCTGCACACTTTCGAATGCAAAGGCCTAATATTTTTTTTATTTTTGCCTATTATTTTATTTCCACATTATACTATAGTGATCTAGTATTACAGTATAGGCCCCGCTATTCCTGGCTCCGGTAGCGGTCATGGTAACGGCGGGGCAGGGGGTGCTAAGAATCTCCGGATGAGATCGGGCTACCACCCACGGCGAAAATTGGCCCTGGTAACGCACAACGTCCGCACTTTGAGGCTGGATGAAAAACTGGCTGAGGTAGAAGAGGAAATGAGTAGGTTACGTTGGGATATTGTAGGGTTGTCTGAAGTCCGAAGAGAGGGCGAGGGCACGACGACCCTGGAGTCTGGTAACCTACTCTATCACCGGGAAGGAGACGAAAAGAAGTCCCAGCATGGTGTCGGGTTTCTCGTCCACAGGTCCCTCGTAAATAACTTAGTTACCATCGATAGTGTTTCCAGCAGGGTAATATACCTGATACTCAGAGTATCGAAAAGATACTCGCTGAAGGTTATACAGGTGTATATGCCAACCGGAAAACACTCAGATGCAGAGGTTGAGGTCGTGTATGAGGACATTAGTAGGGCCATACATGCCTCGAAAACCCAGTTTACGGTTATTATGGGGGACTTTAACGCAAAACTGGGCAAGGGACGCGATGGAGAGACAAGGGTGGGGCAATTTGGATATGGCGAGCGTAACGACAGGGGACATAGGCTGGCTGATTTTCTGGAGGAAGAGGGACTCTTTGCGATGAACTCTTTCTTCAAAAAGGCACCACAGAGAAAGTGGACCTGGATAGGTCCTAGTAAGAACGAGATAGACTTCTTCCTGACGACGAAGAGGCAGATATTCAATGATGTCTCCGTGATCAACAGGATTAAAACCGGCAGCGATCACCGAATTTTGAGAGGCATCATGAATATCAGTCTCCGACTCGAAAGGTCCAAGCTGATGAAGTCTGCGCTACGACCATCGCAGAGTCAGATCCAAAACCCTGAGAGCTTTCAAATAGAACTCTCCAATCGCTTCGAAGGTCTCAAGGATTGCGTTTCAGTGGACGAGTTAAACAACGGGTTTGTTGAAACTGTCCAAGCAGCGGGATCTAAGTTTTTTAAATCCCGCCCTAAAAGGAAACCTCAAAAAATCTCTGCTCAGACCCTTAACTTGATGGCAGAACGACGATCCATGACGCTGCAAACCTCCGAAGATGCTGAGTCGTATCGGCGGCTCAATAGACGAATACAAAGGTCCTTGCGACACGACATTCGCTCCTTTAATACTAAATGTATTGAGGAGACAATAGAACGAAACAAAGGTTCCAAAGTGTTTGCAAGGATCATGTCTACTGGGCAAAGCAGGCTGACTAAGCTGAAGACGGAGGGCGGTAACATGGTTTCGACAAAGGATGGGGTGCTGGCAGAGATCGAGAGGTTTTATGGGCAGTTATATACATCCGTTGCAAATCCTGTGAATATGGCTACAGATCCAAGAGCCAAGCTCACCCGACACTATACCGAGGATATCCCGGACATCAGTCTTTACGAGATTAGAATGGCCCTCAAACAGCTAAAAAACAACAAGGCGCCGGGTGAGGACGGAATCACAGCAGAGCTTCTGAAAGCGGGCGGAACGCCGGTACTGAAAGTCCTTCAGAGGCTCTTTAATTCCGTTCTGCTCGAGGGCGTAACGCCAGAAGCGTGGAACAGGGGCGTGGTGGTCCTTTTCTTCAAAAAGGGTGACAATACTCTCTTGAAGAACTATAGGCCCATCACGCTTCTTAGTCATGTCTATAAGTTGTTTTCGAGGGTTATCACGAACCGTCTCACTAACAGATTTGATGCCTTCCAACCTCCCGAACAAGCCGGATTCCGAAAAGGCTATAGTACCATGGACCACATCCATACATTGCGGCAGGTTATAGAGAAGACGAGGGAGTATAATCGGCCGTTGTGTTTAGGGTTCGTGGACTACGAAAAAGCCTTCGATTCGATCGAAACGTGGGCCGTGCTTCAGTCTCTCCAGCGGTGCCGAATTGACTGTAGGTATATCGAGGTGTTGAAGTGCTTATACAACAAAGCCACTATGTCGGTCCGAGTACAGGAGCACAGTACGAAGGATATTCCATTGCAAAGAGGCGTAAGACAGGGAGATGTCATATCTCCAAAACTGTTTACCGCCGCTCTGGAAGATGCCTTTAAGCTCCTGGAATGGGAAGGACTGGGCATTAACATCAATGGCGAGTATATCACTCACCTTCGATTTGCCGACGATATCGTTGTCATGGCAGAATCGATGGAGGACTTAAGTACGATGTATGATTTTCACGGTCACAATTACTGTTATTAGTATTACGGGACTTACCGCGATTAATATCGTTTTTTGCCAGATATTTCGACGGCCCTTCTGCCATCATGGTCGCTGGCCGACTCGACAGTCGGCCAGCGACCATGATGGCAGAAGGGCCGTCGAAATATCTGGCAAAAAACGATATTAATCGCGGTAAGTCCCGTAATACTAATAACAGTTAAGTACGATGCTTGAAGACCTAAATCGAGTTTCCCAACAGGTAGGCCTAAAAATGAATATTGACAAGACGAAGGTCATGTCAAATAGGCACGTTACGCCTTCATTTGTTTCTGTTGGGAGCTTCACCCTAGAAGTTGTAGACCAGTATATCTACCTGGGTCAATTGATCCAGGCAGAAAGTTCCAGCTTCGAGGAAGAGGTCTTTCGACGAATTCGACTAGGCTGGGCAGCGTTCGGAAAATTGCGCAGTGTTTTATCGTCTAGAATACCTCAGTGCCTCAAGACGAAAGTCTTTAATCAATGTGTGTTACCAGTGATGACTTATGGCTCTGAAACGTGGTCCCTTACTATGGGTCTCATAAGAAAGCTCAAGGTCGCTCAACGGGCTATGGAGAGGACTATGCTCGGTGTTTCTCTACATAATCGAATCAGAAATGAGGAGATTCGTAGAAGAACGAAGGTCACTGACATAGCCAAGCGGATTAGCTCATTAAAGTGGCAGTGGGCGGGGCACATAGCGCGAAGATCCGATGGCCGATGGGGCAGAAAGGTTCTCGAATGGCGGCCACGTACCGGCAAGCGCAGTGTAGGACACCCACCTGCTAGATGGTCAGACGACCTACTTAATGTTGCAGGAAGGCGCTGGATGCAGGCCGCTTCCGATCAGTCGTTTTGGAAATCCTTGGTGGAGGCCTATGTCCAGCAGTGGACTTCCTGTGGCTGATATGATGATGATGATGATGATGATCTAGTATATATAGCTCGTGGTTCGATTTATTGCGGGTATGTCACTCTATATAATAAGTATCCAAAATGTATAATAAACGAATGAATAAAAGAAATATATAAAACTAATGAGAGTGCGAGTTGCCAAGTAACCTGACTTGGCAACAGTTTTTTTTTCTGGAAAAGACTATAACTGACTTATTATTTATAATCCCAATTTATTCAAAAATAATAACTTAAAGCATTAAATTGGAGTATAAAATAATGCTAGTTATTTTAGAATGGTCTTTACAAAGATAGTCTCACTATATAAAAATACTAATTAATATAATACTTTTCAGAAATGTCAAAGCTAATTATAACCATAAGTACTGAGCTAAAAACTGATCTCGAATTGTAAGCAGCGTTCGTAAGATTTTTTGCAAGAACAAAGTCAAATACTATGTACAATTTTTTTATTCTTAAACAAAGATTTTTATTTTTACATTTTCATGTAATCATGTTAAAAACTGACATTGCAATGAATAGAGATTGTAATGGTATAAGTATATATTATTTTAGCTATAAAATAAATAATTTTTTTCGTGTTTGCTGAAAGTAATGTACATATTTTTTGTTTAAGGGTATATTTTTTTAAATAAAAATAGACATTTTTTTTTCAATACTTACTTGAGAAAAAGGTATTCGATGTAATGTCTTAGGGTCTAAAGTCGAGAATTTAAAGTCTTTAGTCAATTGTAAACTGTATAAATATAAGTTATAAATACATAGGTAGATGTATTCGATTCTGTCAGCGGAGGACATTGTGAATTTAATATAGTAAGTGTACCTAAACGAGCTGCTATACCAAAGGATGTAAAGACTAAGGATATTGTTGATTTAATACAAATTATATATATGTCGGAGGTGATTGTTTTATTTTCAAGAAATTATCTATTATAAATCCCTTATTTAAAGAAAAATATTTTCAGAAAAAAAAAATATTATTTCTTTAAAAAAAAGTATAGAAAATCCTACTATCCTACTTACTACTTATATTATAAACGTGAAAGTTTGTAAGTATGGATAGATATTTGTTACGCTTTCACGTAAAAACTACTGAATGGATTTGAATGAAACTTTACAATAATATAGCTTATACATCAGAATAACACATAAGCTACAATTAATAAAGATAGTGTGTGATAATCTTGCACAGACGAAGTCACAGGCACCAGCTAGTTTGTAAATGGGAAGTAAAGCACATACGCAAATGATACGCACTAGACCATACCAAAAGAGAAAGTGTTTTTCCACTTGTAAATGTTATCTTATCCCAATGAGTTTTAGTATGTAATTGACGCAAAAAGGCTAAGGTTATAAATTTTCCTGTTTTTTAAATTTGCAATCTAAGTTTGAGGTACCTGGGTGACCGAGCTTTGCTCGGTCGGTTACATCTCAAACATTAACTACGTTTTTTTTAAACATGTCTAAAACAGTAGAAACTAAAAAATATATATGAACTTGAACATAAAAAAAACAAAAGTAAGTCACCGAGTGGGATTCGAACCCATAACACTCTTTCTAGCGGTCAGCATCCTTAACCGCTGAGCTAAGCGGATGGCGGCCGGCGCGACGTAATTAGCGACCATATTCTGCAGGGAAATAAAAACGAATGAAAACTCGAAAATACGCGTTATCCCAAACATAAGATCTGATCTGATCTAGATCGATTGTTTACTCCCAAAAACCCCCATATACCAATTTTCAGCGAAATCGTTAGAGCTGTTTTCACTCACACATCACATAAATGTATAAATGTAAAAATATATAAATAAATAAATATACAAGAATTGCTCATTTAAAGGTATAAGATATTTTTTAATTATAGCAAATTTTGAAAAAAGAAAATTGATGACCGTGTTGTCTTTAGGTATATTAAAAAAACACAATCTAGAAGAAAAGTTGGAAAAATGTTTAGTCATCTGCTATGTATAGATGTACGTTCTTAAAAACAATAATTGAAGGAAAAAGAGGAGTAAGAAAACCCAGAAGAACCCAGAAATTTATCTATCAAGTAATGTAAAAACGTATTAAAAGGAAGTTAAGAACTTAGCGAAAGAAAGAGAGACATGGAAGCACTCCACCGACAAGAGACCAGCTTTTAAATACAAGAAGATACTATAAGTATCAGGATCCATCATAAATAATAGCTCTATAATATGCTATTTATTAAAATTTTCATAAAATAAGTTACTAGAATAAGTTTTATCAATTTGAAAAAAACAATAATGAATTACAATTGAACTTAAAACTAAATCAAAAATATAAAATGTCGTTTGTGTAGCCTGGTGCCAATAACACTGGCTGCATTCCCGCACTAAATAGCCACGGCAATCCAAGGTATAAGCCAACCTTCTTGTCACCAGTGGTGTCGACAACCTGAGGGGTTATTTTTTAACAAATTTTCTAGTACTCTATAGTTTACTCCAACACAAATTAACGTAAAAAGTTTGGTTCAGTTATGGTAAATGCTGCAATATAATGACATAAAGTGTCACCTTCATCTTTCAACAAAGCGTAAGGCTCAAGCCAGGATTTACTTTAAGTCCTCACGGAGTCCAAAAACGACTTTAACAGTAATAAAAGTCCACGCCTAACCGCCGTGAGTTAAGCTAGATTGTAGTTCACATTGTTCGAGGTGATTTTATCACTAATTTCACTAAGTACTTATACAAAATACTGGGCCGAGTGCGAGTCGGACTCGCGCATGAAGGCTTATAAAAATTAAGGCAGCGGAGTCTTAGTAATACAGCCCAGTTTTTACACTTTTGGTACGGAACCCTAAAAATAATGGTTGAAAAATTGCAACCGCCTACGAAAATAAAACTAAGAACTGTTTGATATCAAATCATCATCATCGTCATCATATCGGCCACAGGAAGTCCACCGCTGGACAAAGGCCTCCCCAAGGATTTTCAAAACGAAAAATTGATATGAAATCATCACCATCAGGTCTTTTTAGTCTCCAGTGCAGGAGCTCGATCCTCTCTATACTACTAGAGCCATATTTGGCTGACCACGCGGGTTGGAGAAGTCTCATGATGTTTAAAAGCTTTGTTGAGCGGTATTTTCTAAATCGCTTTCTACGACATCCACGGGAAGACTTGGAGTGGTCCACACAGCATAATATCAAATGAAAGGACTCAATTAGTACATTTTAAAAATATATACATCCCTAGCTGTTTTTTTAATGCTATAATAATAACATGTTTTGAAATAAATAAAGAGAATAATAATAATGCTATGCTTGCCTTCACTGGATATAATTACTTTTCAGAAATAATCTTCTGTAGTCGGGATCAATTCTTTTTTTCTTGACTTAAATGATGTAGTTTTAAAGGTAATATACAGTAAACTATCACAATGTAAACTAGTTAAACAGGACTAAGATTACTCAGGTAAAATATAGGCTTTTCATTGTATGACAAAGGAGCAATTAAGCTCGGATTAGTCCAAAATTATACAGTATTCGTGAATAAATTAGTTTGCAGATGTAATTAGGGCTTAAATTTTTGGCTATCTCCGCTTTTAATCTTAATTTTAATGGATAATATAACGTACCCGTTAAAAATTGAACCACGAGCTATACTACATCACTATAGTATAATGGAATTAACATAACAGTAAATCATATCAGCAATAGGAAGTCCACTGCTGGACATAGGCCTCCGTCAAGGATTTCACTATAGTATAATGGAATTAAAATAACAATAAAAGAACAAAAAAATTGGCATTTCCATACTAAAGTGTAGTAGTTTCACCGTTCACCGTTGCACTGGAAGATGCCTTCAAGCTTCTGGAATGGGAAGGATTTGGCATCAAGACCAATGGCGAGTATATCACTCACCTTCGATTTGCCGACGATATCGTTGTCACGGCAGAATCGATGGAAGACTTCGAATCGCGGTTCCTTGCCGTTTTTAGTTTGATATTAATAAATTTTTAAAAATATCACTGAATATTAGGTTGTATATTCACATTAAAAATAATTGATTAAATATAATGAAATAAATATTTAATTTGCATGTTTGTCTGTTTGTCTGTTTGTCTGTTTGTACACGCTAATCTTCGGAATAACTGGACGGATTCGAATGAAACTTTTTTTGTTAATAGCTGTTAAGCCTGGGCAACATATATTGTAAATTATTTTAGAAAATGGAACACCTGAAGCAGAACTATAATGGTCCAGCTAAACTAGAAGAAATATCGAAATGACGCCTTAGCAAAAGTTGTACAGCCTGATGAGCATTTTTCAGAGACATAAAGACCACGCGAACGAAGTCGGGCTTGGGCTAGTTTATAATAAGACTAATTGTCAAACGACGCCCCGCATTTTGCTAAAGTTAGATAAATAAAAAAGCTAAATTTAGATAAATAAAAAAAGTTGTAAACTGAAAAACAGTTTACAAACATTTACATTGGACCGCAAACAACCGGCAATGAGCTAAACCGCTAAGCGACCACTAGGGAGCACTTCGTGAAAAGAGGGCGTTTTACATGACCAGCTTTATTTTATTTATTTATTTATTACATTTAAGGAAGAATTACAGCTATAATACAGATTATATAGAACCGCACGACATTAATATGTGTCCACGTTCATTGTCTTACTATTGTGTCTGATATTGGCGGTAAAGGAACGGTTAATTATATGTATTTGGCCGTGTGGTTTCCGGCAGAGTAGAATAGGACCACTTCAAATCTTCCCGTGGATGTCGTAGAAGGCCACTTAGGAAATACAGGCTAAACAAAGCATATAAACATCAATAGGTCCTCTCCAACACGTCTCGCCAGCAGCGTAAGGGGGTGTAGGCCAAATGCTCTGGCTGCACTGGCCAAGTATGGCTCTAGTAGCAAGAGGACTTGGCCTACACTCTTCTCGCTGGCCAGACGGGTTGGAGAGGTCTTACTGATGTTTATCAGCTTTGTTTAGCGTATTCCCTAAGTCGCCTTCTACGACATCCACTGGAGGACTTGGAGTGGCCCTATTCTACTCTGTCGGAAACTACACGGATTTATACTCTGCCGGAAACCATACGGCTTGTAAATACAATATCCAGTTGATATTTTAATAACTACCTCCGTGGTGTAGTGGTTAAAGCGTTCGGCTCACACCCGGAGGTCGCGGGTTCGAGTCCCGGTGGGGGCAACGACTTTGTGTGGTTTTCCTAGTTTGGTTAGGACATTGTAGGCTGAGCCCCTGATTGTCTGATAAGTAAGATGATCCGTGCTTCGGAGGGCACGTTAAGCCGTCGGGCCCGGTCACTGTCTTTGACTTTGGTCGTTACCTAAAACCATGTCAGAGGCCTTTAAGGCGGTTTAAAAACTCTGACACTAGTGTTAGTCACTAACGCACACGATAAGAAGAAGATTTTAAATATCCATAAGATATAAATAACCTACTTGTGTTGTGTATAACTCCATCAATAAAATCTAAAAGAAGTCTAAAGTTCCAGTGAAAGAGGTAAGAAAACAGGAGAAAACCTCCCGGCGGATGTTTGACGTGTTTCCGATACGGGCTCTCAAACTTAGCGCTCCGGAAAGGCTCCAAACAACTAGCTTTAATTTAACTTTAACAATGTTATAATAATCACTTTTTAGACTACTCTTTCAAAACTCCTATATTTTAAAATTTAGTGCCAATAGCGAAATCAAACCCAGAGATTCCGGGTTTGATTCCCGGTCATTGCAAGTTGGAAAATAGCCTTTTTCAAATTGTACTGGGTCTTGGATGTTTATCTGAATATGTATTTGTTATAAAATATAGTATCGTTGAGTTAAGTATCTTATAATTTGTCCCTATTATATTTATTATTTATTAAGTAAAACAACTTTTCGCAATTAATTTTTATTTTTTATTTTCCTACAGGTTGACTGGTAGAGAATGCATTTGCATTAAGTTCACCTTTTGTACCGTTGTGGTCAGTAAAGATTTTAATCAGTAAATAAATAAATATAACTAAAACTATATTCAAACAATTTTGAAAATATTTACACATCTGACAACAAACGGAAACAACGAAATTTTAAAACAATTATAGATGAGAATTAGGAATCAGAAGAAGTATGTAATTCACTTACATACTTCAACGCTCAGGGCTGCAGAGGCCCTTGAGTCTTGTGGCCCTGGGCTGTAAAATATCTGCTTAGAGCCGCAGAAGTCAGAATTTATTTTTTGCCCTATTAGAGATAACAGATACAGAAGACTTTATTTCCTTTCCCAAATGGCTTATCATAGAGACTATCCACTATGTATCAAGAATCAAGAATCAAATTAATGTTTTTATTTTTAGTAATAGTTTTAATTTATAGAATAGCTTTTAGTTTAACATAATTTCATTATTATTAGATATTATTAAGATTTGTAAAAAAAAAGAAATTAGGGCGAGAATAAAAGGTAGATACAATTTTATTTCGATTATCAAAAAATAAATTAAACGAAGGAATAAAATTAAACTAATAACTTAAATCACATCACACTAATATTATTAAAGCGAAAGTTTGTCAGTGTGTATGTGTATGTTTGTTACTTCTTCACGCGCAAATGGCTGGACTTATTTTTCACAAAATTTGGTATGCAGGAAGCTGACACCCTGGATTACCACATAGGCTACTTTAGGTGCTGGTAACCCCGGGGAGCAGCTAGTCCTACTTCCTACTAATATTATAAATGCGAAAGTGAGTTTGTTTATTTGTTTGTTTGTTTATTTGTTTGTTTTTTACCTCTTTACGCTTAAACTACTGAACCGATTTGGATGAAATTTGGTATTACGTGATTGGTGACGACCTCCGTGGCGTAGTGGTCACCACCCAGAGGTCCCGGGTTCGATCCCCGGTCAGGGCAAGTTGGAAAATGGCCTTTTTCAAATTGTCCTGAGTCTTGGATGTTTATCTATATATGTATTTGTTATAAAATATAGTATCGTTGAGTTAGTATCCCATAACACAAGTCTCGAACTTACTTTGGGGCTAGCTCAATCTGTGTAATTTGTCCCTATATATTTATTTATTTATTTATTTGGTATGGATATAGTTTAAGACTTGGGGACGGACATAGGGTACTCTTTATCCCGAAATTTTCACGGGGGGCAGCCCGCGGGTACGGCTAGTAACTTATAAATGAAAAAAAGAATAAAAGTACACGATCACTTTACAACGTATGTACAAATTTTATTTAAGCAAAGAATGATGTATTACTACCTACCTTTAAGAGTTTATTTTGCACGGAATTCTGCGGCAAAATGTTTTTGAGTAAATTAGAATTACAGGCTCTGAAGGCTACCGTGTCTGCATTTGCATAATTAAAGTCATAAAGGTATTTTATAAAAATTGAGAAAAACGCTTTTCATACTGTCGAACACAAAAAAATGTACTTACCACCAGACTAAAAAAAACAGAAAACTCGTCTACAAATACTCAACTACATCTTTCCTATAGATGTCCTTAGGGTGTCCTTGGTATATAAAGGCGACTATAGGACTAGACACAAATACAACGTGGAAGGGCCATTTCCGTAATAAATCAAACCACGGGTCTTCTTCTTCTTCTTAACGTGTGTGTTAGTCACTAACACTAGTGTCAGAGTTTTTAAACCGCCTTAAAGGCCTCTGACATGGTTTCAGGTAACGACCAATGTCAAATACAGTGACCGGGACCGACGGCTTAACGTGCCCTCCGAAGCACGGGTTATACTTGATCACTATAGCACAATAAAATTAAAATAACAGTCGGAAAACTAAAAATGAAATTTGGATGTTCCCATACATATTGCCCGGGTTGCTGCATGCACAGTTTAATATATTGTTGTGTTACTATTGCCACTACTATATGTTTCTACATAATATTAAATAAGTAAGTCCTCTTACTGCTGTTATGATATGCAATTGAAACTAAAATCTACTCTTCATTGCATTTATGATAATACGTTTTTCCCTTTCTAAGCGAGATAGAAAATAATTGGCCAAGTGCGTGTCGGGCCACGCGCAGTGTAGGGTTCCGTAGTTCCGAATGCCAACTTTAAGTTTATGCCACTAAAAACGTTTAAAAACTAATTATATTCGTATTATAGTCCAAGATAACTATGTAGTATCGATCCCCGTGCCCTATTTCGCGAATTTTTAAAGTAACATAAAAAAAAAAGAAAATATTACGTCTGGCAACATCCTACGTAACCTGTCATTCGTTCTTTCGCGCCCGTACGCGGTGATAGAAAATTTTCGTAATTACTGTATTTTGTGGTATAACTGTGATTTTACGGGTAAATAATAATAAACATGCCAAAATCCGACGATAAAATAAGGAGGAAACTGGAAAAATACAGAAAAAAGATTCGCAAATATGAAGGACGCCGGCACTGTAAGTACCTACCTACAAAAGTTTTCATTACAGGTATTGCAGCTCATAAAACAGCATATTCCTGAGAAAAACTAATAAATGCTTACCCATCACCAATATTGGAGAAGCTCACATCACCTTTAGTGGTGACGCTCACATACTCACATTATCTAACCTGCATTTTCGCGTTGCGATATGCACCGTCCCGCTGGGGTGGAATATACCTGTGAGCTGTGAATTTATCCTATTTTCACTTACTACTCTCCGTTGGAGAGTTGTGGATTTGTAAACCTTTCGTGTTATAATCGAGTACTAAGTTGGAACTATTTCCAAAATCACTAGTTAAAACTAGGGGGTTGGATTTAGAAACAAGTCGCCTGAATTTGAGGATGCTGGATATGTAGGGGGCTCAAGGGGCTTCGTCTAAAACACCCCCTAGTGATTTTGGCTGCCGGAGTTGCGTCTAAATATTTTAAATTAATTTTTAAAAAATTCTATAAATTACTGTCCGTATGTGTGAAACGGAATGTTATTTTGATACAATTATCTAGTCTTTAATGTTTTCGAAACATAAGTCTGCCGAAACGCGTGAAACGAAACGGTAACCCGCCATTTTGAATGAAGTTTTTGACATTTGTTGACAGCGTCATTCCGTTCGTTGCTTTCGAGTGCCGCGGTAGCGGCCGGCGAGTGCTAAGACACTTCTATCCATTTTCCTAGGTTAGGGCAATCCTATAGGTTAGGTTATGTTAGAACTGCGACCAACACACGCACGAGCCGAGCGAGCGAAGCGAGCGTGCCGCGGTAGCGGCCGGCGAGTGCTAAGACACTTCTATCCATTTTCCTAGGTTAGGGCAATCCTATAGGTTAGGTTATGTTAGAAATGCGACCAACACACGCACGAGCCGAGCGAGCGAAGCGAGCGTGCCGCGGTAGCGGCCGGCGAGTGCTAAGACACTTCTATCCATTTTCCTAGGTTAGGGCAATCCTATAGGTTAGGTTATGTTAGAACTGCGACCAACACACGCACGAGCCGAGCGAGCGAAGCGAGTTATTATGTGTACCGTTACATATTGAAACATGTTTTTATGAACAGTTTTATCGATAACTTAATATTTTATATGAAATGTTAGTTCGATATACCGTTTTTTTTTTTAACCATGCATCTCCGGCGGGCGGTGTTGGTGGGGAGTGACTCCCCCCTCCCCCCCCTGCCCCCCCCCCCTCCCCGCAACCCCCTATGAAGGCGACTTATTACTAAATTTTTACCAAACTAGGTTCTAGTTTTTTATATGGTGATAATATATGAGCTTCATAGTTTGCACTAGACTCTAAACGAGTGGGCACTTAAAGGATGTCTGCCATAGCACAACCTATTTTGGGATTCTCGAAATTTATATATATTTTTCATGTTCGTCGTGTTTTTCAGCATCAGAATCTAATTCTGAGAATATCCCATGTACTCCGATGGAAGAAGAGTTGCATATTGAACCTATACAAGACGTTGAGCCTATGGAAGAGCTCATCGAACACATGGAAGATCCAGTAGAACCGGTAGAAAATATTGGAAATGCAGATCCAGAAGAATTAGATAATGATATTTTAGAAGCATTGGGTGCTTCAAGAGAAGATACTGCATTTGGAGCTCCAATCAACCCTTCAATTTTAAAACCCTTTGAAAAAATTCTTTATGAAGGTCTAGAAAAAGAAGAAAAGGAAAATATATTAAAATCTTTAAAAATACCAGAGAACCTCAAGGGTCTGGAAGCACCCAAGTTAAACATTGAACTACTAGGCATCATGCCGAATAACCAAAGAGTAAGAGATAGTCTAGTTGAGCAACGCCAGAAAGAAATGGGCTTAGCGACAAGCAACATACTGTCGGCAATAGAATTGCTATCTAAAAAGGATTATGATAAGATTAAAATTATAAAAAAGTTAAGTGACTCAGTGAAGATCCTCAGTAATCTTCACTACATGCAAACTAATTTAAGGAAAAAGTTAATTAGTCCACTTTTAGATAAAAATCTAAATCTCAACTTAAAGGATAACAAGCGATCTAAATCCGAACTGTATTCCAAACTAGATGACACTGTTAAATCAGTGTCAGTCATGAAGAGGGCCAGTTCCATTATGTTGCCAAAAAAGGCAAAAAACTGGCATCCTCCCCGGTCGGGACAACAACGAGGACGAGCACCACCGACTCGGGGAACATATTCCCAATCAACTCAACGGCAGAGTCAACCGCTGGTGAAGTCATCGTACAAGCAAGCTCGTCGAACAACTACATCAACGAGGAGTCGGGGCAGATACCCATAGAAAAGGTAAAGTTTGCAGGACGACTGCAGTTTTACAGTAAAAACTGGGAACAAATTACTCAAGATCCCTTGATCTTGCAATGGGTACTAGGCTACCAGATCTCATTCACTTCATTGCCATCTCAAAAGGTGTCTCCACCAAAAAATGACAATTTTAATAGAGATGAGAAACTAATTATTTTAAAGGAAATTTCTGATCTCCTCAAATCCGGAGCTGTGTCCAAATGTCAGCCAGCCCCTAATCAATTTTTATCTAGTATTTTTACTGTCCCAAAGAAGGATGGTTCCCATCGATTTATATTAAATTTAAAACTTTTTAACAACTTTGTAGAGACTGTTCATTTCAAAATGGAGGATATTAGGACAGTATGTAAATTGATTTCTAAGAATGATTACATGTGTACCATTGATTTAAAGAATGCTTACTTTGTTGTATCTGTACATCCGGACTACAGAAAATATTTGAGATTTATATTTAATGATTCACTATTCCAATTTAATTGCTTACCTTTTGGTTTAGCTTCAGCTCCATATGTCTTCACTAAATTATTGAAATCTGTTTTAGAACATTTGCGAAATAAAAATATCCGTATTGTCTTATATCTTGATGATGCTATATGTTTTGGTACTTCATATGAGGAATGTCGTAGGAACACAAACTATGCAATAAGGATTTTTCAATACCTTGGATTTGTTATAAACAGGGAAAAGAGTAGACTCAACCCCTCCTGTATAACAGACTATCTGGGTTTTAAAGTTAATTCTCAAACAATGACCATTAGCCCTACAGACAAGAAAAAGAAGAAGTTACTGGATTTAATTAATGAGTTTTTAAAGAAAAAACACAGTACTATTAGAGAATTTGCAATACTTTTGGGTAACCTTGTTTCAGTCTGCATGGCGGTAGCTTATGGATTTGTTTACACAAAAATCTTAGAAAGACAAAAATTTCTTGCCCTTCAAGACACTGGATCATATGACAATATTATGATAATAAGTAGTGATGTAAAACTAGATTTAGGATGGTGGAAAAGAAATATAGTTAATAGTAATAACAAGATAAAACAGTACAATTTCCAAAGGGAAATTTTTTCTGATGCCTCTCAGTCAGGTTGGGGTGCTTATTGTGACGGAGAAAGTGCTAGAGGTCTGTGGTCTGAAAATGAAAAAGACTTTCATATAAATTATTTAGAGCTGCTGGCAGCATTGTTTTCTTTGAAATCGTTTTGCAAAGAACTTCATGACTGTGAAATTCTTTTAAGGATAGACAATACTACTGCAATATCATATATAAATAGGATGGGAGGAATTCAACACCCACTTCTAAATAACCTAGCAAGGGAAATTTGGCAGTGGTGTGAGGCCAGAGGACTTTGGATCTATGCATCATACATTAAATCAAGGGAAAATAAAGATGCGGACTATCAGTCTCGTGTGGTCAACAGGGATACAGAATGGGAAATCTCAGATTTCTCTTATAACAAGATCATATCTATACTTGGTACACCCCATATAGATTTATTTGCCTCACGTATAAATAAGAAGTGTAACAAATATGTCTCATGGCATAGAGACCCAGACGCATGGAACATAGATGCATTTACATTAAAATGGTCTCAATTTTTCTTCTACGCGTTTCCACCATTTTGTTTATTACTGAGAGTTATGCAAAAAATTAATGCAGACAATGCCACTGGTATAGTAGTCTTCCCTATATGGCCAGGCCAACCGTGGTACCCTTTACTTAAAGCTATGGCAATATCGGAGATGGTGGTATTACACCCATCCCATAATTTGTTAACTTTTTTCAGAGAACCACACCCATTGACGTCGCAACTTACCCTGGGGGCATGCATATTATCCGGGAGGCGTTTAAAAGAAGAATGATCTCAGATAATGCCATAAACATCATGATAGCATCCTTATCTCATAATACAATTAAGCAGTATAACAGTTGCCTTTTCCAATGGTGGAAATTTACAGAAAATAAAAATTTAAATGTGTTTTGTGCATCAGTACCTACTATAATTTCTTATCTGACATCTATTTTTCAAAAGGGTGTTTCTTATCAAACATTAAATTGTCATCGTTCGGCACTCTCCCTTCAAACATTAAATTGTCATCGTTCGGCACTCTCCCTTATTATAGGAAATCATATAGGTACTGATGACAGAATAAAACGTTGGTTCAAAGGAGTTTATAAGTTACGTCCCTCAATGCCCAAATATAATTATGCCTGGGATCCTGCAACTGTTTTATCATATATTGCACACTGGCATCCGCTGGATAACTTTAATTTAGAGAAGATTACTAAGAAAACTGCTACTCTTCTAATCTTGAGCACTGGCCACCGAGTGCAAACAATTAATTCTATTAAGTTAAACAACATACATTTTACTCAATCAGGTGTTCAAATAATTTTAACTGATATTCTAAAAACATCCGCGGCTAACAAGCCACAACCTAAGATAGAATTGCCTTATTTTAATGACCAATCTCTATGCCCAGTAAAGACACTAGCTGTGAACATAGAAAAAACTACATCTCTAAGAAAAAAGAATTCAGATTACCTTTTTATTGCTTTCAAAAAACCTAACCACAGAGCCAGTAGTCAATCCGTAAGTAGGTGGGTGAAGCAAGTGATGGAAGAAAGTGGTATAGATGTAAAAATGTATTCAGCACACTCATCACGACATGCTGCCACTTCGTGTGCCAGAAGGGGGGGACTATCTGTGGATAGCATTATTAGTGCGGTGGGCTGGTCACCAAATTTAGATACTTTTGCCAGGCATTACAATAGGCCGGTTCAAGAAGTGTCTAATCAAGTTTTATTTGCTAGAGCCGTATTACAAAGTTAATTATTTTTATTTGAAATGTTATGTTTTAATAATGTTAAAGTAAGAAGTTACTTAATTTTTATTTTTTAAAAGTGTGGAGCATTTGATTGTTATATAGATTAACAACTTTGCAAGATATTCCAAAATATTTCTGAAGCTACTTCTTTATGTTAAATATTTAAAATACTTTTCAGAAGTTGTTGATGTTGTTAATTTATATTTTATTAATAATGTTTGAAGGATATTGAGTTTTTGTTGTTTCTGACCAAGCAAATGGTCATTATAAGATAGTCGTAAGTAAAGTTAATAAATACTATTTTGCTAAATTGTGTTCTTCTCTGAACATCTACATAGTTATCTTGGACTATAATACGAATATAATGATAGGATTAAACGAACTTACCTTAAGTGAAGTTCAATCCTAATTATATGAAGTATATACATATATATAGATATATACATACATATATATATATACCCATGTACTCTGAAATAATGACAGGTTACGTAGGATGTTGCCAGACGTAATATTTTCTTTTTTTTTTTTATGTTACTTTAAAAATTCGCGAAATAGGGCACGGGGATCGATACTACATAGTTATCTTGGACGATAATACTTCATATAATTAGGATTGAACTTCACTTAAGGTAAGTTCGTTTAATCCTATCATTATCTATTGAATTTGTATGAAATTTCTTTTTCCGAGTACATTTTATAAGTTGATCGCCTATAACTTTTTAATTTGTATACCCTACTTAGCTCTGATAGTTTTCCTTTAAACTACATTATATATACTTTAGCTGTGAATGATAGAGGGGGGGGACACTTGTCTCCAACAAATTTTTTTACTTTAAACCCGAATATTTCCGAAACGGATCCCTAAATCCAATTTCAATTTCAATTTATTTATTGCTTTTCACATTATACATATATTAGATTACACTACACAGTCACTTCTTAGGTTAGTAGGTACAACATGAACCCTGTTAGGGCATTGCAACCGAAAATAACGGAACGGCATGCGGATTATTTCTTAGTATGTATCAAATTCAATGTTAAAATTATTATGAATAAAAATGTAATTTCTTTTTATTGATGTCTTAAAATTTAATTTAATTTTGGTCATATTTTTTATTTTATTTAATGTGTCGATACTTTATTATAATATTTAATAACGTCCAAATGTTGTTTTAATTTAAATGTCAATTATATTAAATGTCAATGCAGATTATGTTATTCTTCATTATCATTTATTGTATATTTTGTCAAATCTTTATCATTAAAAAACTCGTCCAATGTATAATAATTTTTATCTATAAGCAGGGCTTTTAATCTTTTAATAAAAATCGAATTCTTCTCCTCTGCTCTAAGCAGGTCTGGGAGGGCATTATAGACTTTAATTGTCATTGCAAGCGGCCCAGAATTAAATATTTCTAAATTACGAGTGTTATTCAGCCTCGCTAACATATTCTTCTTCCTTGTGGGATAGCGTCGCGGTAAATCGTCTTTTTTCGTGTAATATTGGGGATATTTTCTCATAAATTTACTAGTTTCTAAAATGTATATGCATGGCAATGTCAGTATTTTTAAATTTTTAAAATATGGCCTACAGCTTTCTCTGTCTTTAATATTTTCTATGATACGTATGCATTTCTTTTAAAGAATTAGCAATCTATTCGCGTCGGTACTATTTCCCCAGAGTATAACCCCATATGTAAGCCACGAATATGCATATGCATAGTAAGCTGTTATCGCCGTTTTGTTATTCGTGGATATTTTGAGTTCCCGAAGTGCGTATGTAAATGTTTGTAATTTGTTTACTATTTTATCAACGTGATCTTTCCAATTCATATTTGTGTCTAGTACCATTCCCAGTAATTGAAAGGATTTGACAGCCTCGATATCTTTTCCATTATAGCTAAATTTTATATTTAAAGATTCTTTTTGATGTGGTCTAAATTCAATTATTTTCGTTTTATTAAAATTTATTTCTAGATTATGATCAGCTAACCACGATGTTACTTTGTCCATATTTTCGGTAAGCATATTGTTTAAATTATAAGGTTTTGAGTAAGGTGTCAGTAGTGATACGTCGTCCGCGAACAGTACACATGTCTGAGTCATTGTTTTAGGTAAGTCATTGATGTAGATGAGGAATAATAAACATCCGATAACGCTCCCTTGGGGAATCGAACATTTCACACATTCTACATCATAGATTACTGTTGTAATCGTCCTATTGTCGTAGTCATAGTGCTCGATTTCTACAATTTGTTCCCGATTTTTTAGGTACGATGCATACCAATTGTGAGCTACTCCTCTAATACCTACTCCGTACAGCTTGTTTAGCAGTATTTTATGTAAAACTTTGTCGTACGCTTTCGTCATGTCCAGCATCGTACCTACAGCATATTTTTTATTATTAATTGTAGTTAGTATTTCTTGGGCGTAATTATATGTCGCGAGGGTAGTTGACCGATTTTTTTGGAACCCGTTCTGGGAGTCATCAAAAATACCGTATTTTTCACAAAAGTCGTACGTCTGCGTTCCAATTGCTTTTTCAAAAATTTTTGACGCAGTGCAAGGTATCGCTACTGGACGGAAGTTTTCTCTTTCGGTTTTCTTTCCTTTTTTGTGTATGGGCTTTATTAATGATGTTTTAAGCCTATCTGGGAAAGTGCCTTCCACGAAGGATTAGTTAATAAGTAAAGTGAAATGAAAGGTAAGTTCATCCGCACACATTTTAAATAAAATTGGTGGAAACTCATCAACGCCGCAACTATATTTACTTTTTAATTCTCGCAGAATGGTGTTTATTTCAGCCATTTCTACCGGACGCAAGTACATCGTGTTGTCAGGCGAGTGCATCACCGGGCGACCTTGAGGCAGCTGCTTTCCGCTCGGTATGCCCACTGATGCAAAGTATTTATTGAATGTATTTGCAACTATTTTTGGGTCGGAAGTAATTTTATTCTGGACGTTCAATTTTACATTTTGTTTGTGTTTTTTTTTGTGGTTTTGTTTGTATGTTCTTTTATTACATTCCACATTGTTTTGACTAAAATAGTGTTAACAAGCTCACAATGTTTTTGAAAGACCTATTCAACGACACCCCACTCAATGTGTTTGTCGAGAAAAAAAATATTGACTACCTTTTTACTTGTATGGCAGCTAACCTAAAAAAAAAAAATTTTTTCAGATTTTATTTTACGACTTTTTCGCCATGATTAATATACATATGCATGCCAAATTACAGCTTTCTAGTACTTGTAGTTTCTAAGTAGGACCGCGGACAGACAGACAGACAGACAGACAGACATGGCGAAACTATAAGGGTTCCTTGTTTACTACGGAACCCTAAAAACGGGTCTTTGATTCTTGTAGATCGCAATGTCAGCATCTTAAATATCTAAAACAACCATAAACGCAGTTAGTGGTACTAACTGCGTTCTTAAATTGTGCGGCAGTATGGAAATACTATTAAAGACAAATTTAAGGGGCCTGGCTTAAAAAAAATGGAAACAAAAAAACTACAATAATAAGGAAGTTTCCAAAAACTCGACTCATATACTTTTACTAAACGTCAAAACAACATTTTTTATGGGATTTATACATATAAAACAAATTTTCATGGGATTTTTATGAAATAAAGACTAATAACGTCATCATTTCTTGAAGCCAAAAAGCGCTCTTATTATCAGTTTCTCCGCAATAATAAATTTAAAATTACGTTGAAAATGGATATGATCAATGACAAGTTTTGACAATTGCGATCCAACGCAGAAATGCGGCCGGCGTTCTTGGCACTATGCCACGTGGGCACGACTTTTTAGACTAAATTAGTAGTTAACTTTTTTCTGTATGTATATTTGTAAATATGTAATTTTTTTCTTTCTTATTTTAGTAGAAAACAAAGAATTTTTTAAAAACCTGTAAAAAATGAAATGTGTGTGCACATTGAATATATTTCCAAAAAAATATTCGGAGCGATTCAGAGATATGGGACTTTAAGTCCCATATCTCTGGAGCGATTACATAGTTAGAGAATGACAAGTGACATAATTTTGTGACATATTATTCTATCAAAAGTATCGAATAATCTATTTTTAACCCAGGAATCTTACTTTTCGACACCATAATTCCCGAGAACATTTAGATCTAAAATTGTTTTAACGGTAAACCTTTGTCAAACAAAATTTGGGTCAACTTCAAACTATCTATCATTTCGGTCAACTTATTACCAAGTTATCAGCCATGTAATGATACTTTGATCCGTTCGTACGAAATGTTTCGACGAATTTCATTATAGGATCCTCTCTGATTTTGTTAAGGCTCCTCCACACTTCCATTGTATAACTCGTAGATCCCTGGAGGTATTAAATTTAAGATGACCCTTGAACTTTTTGAGTGAATTTGAGTTACGTGTAAGTTTTGAAAGGATATTTAAACTAAGGGTTTATTTATTACTAGCAGTGCCCGCGGGCTTCGCTCCCCGTGGGAATAAATAGTACTCTATGTCCTTCCCCGAGTCTCAAACTATATCCATACCAAGTTTCAACCAAATCGGTTCAGTAGTTTAAGCGTGAAGAGGTAACAAACAAAGAAACAAACAAACAAACAAACAAACAAACAAACAAACAAACAAACAAACAAACAGACAGACAGACAGACAGACAGACAGACAGACAGACAGACAGACAGACAGACAGACAGACAGACAGACAGACAGACAGACAGACAGACAGACAGACAGACAGACAGACAGACAGACAGACAGACAGACAGACAGACAGACAGACAGACAGACAGACAGACAGACAGACAGACAGACAGACAGACAGACAGACAGACAGACAGACAGACAGACAGACAGACAGACAGACAGACAGACAGACAGACAGACAGACAGACAGACAGACAGACAGACAGACAGACAGACAGACAGACAGACAGACAGACAGACAGACAGACAGACAGACAGACAGACAGACAGACAGACAGACAGACAGACAGACAGACAGACAGACAGACAGACAGACAGACAGACAGACAGACAGACAGACAGACAGACAGACAGACAGACAGACAGACAGACAGACAGACAGACAGACAGACAGACAGACAGACAGACAGACAGACAGACAGACAGACAGACAGACAGACAGACAGACAGACAGACAGACAGACAGACAGACAGACAGACAGACAGACAGACAGACAGACAGACAGACAGACAGACAGACAGACAGACAGACAGACAGACAGACAGACAGACAGACAGACAGACAGACAGACAGACAGACAGACAGACAGACAGACAGACAGACAGACAGACAGACAGACAGACAGACAGACAGACAGACAGACAGACAGACAGACAGACAGACAGACAGACAGACAGACAGACAGACAGACAGACAGACAGACAGACAGACAGACAGACAGACAGACAGACAGACAGACAGACAGACAGACAGACAGACAGACAGACAGACAGACAGACAGACAGACAGACAGACAGACAGACAGACAGACAGACAGACAGACAGACAGACAGACAGACAGACAGACAGACAGACAGACAGACAGACAGACAGACAGACAGACAGACAGACAGACAGACAGACAGACAGACAGACAGACAGACAGACAGACAGACAGACAGACAGACAGACAGACAGACAGACAGACAGACAGACAGACAGACAGACAGACAGACAGACAGACAGACAGACAGACAGACAGACAGACAGACAGACAGACAGACAGACAGACAGACAGACAGACAGACAGACAGACAGACAGACAGACAGACAGACAGACAGACAGACAGACAGACAGACAGACAGACAGACAGACAGACAGACAGACAGACAGACAGACAGACAGACAGACAGACAGACAGACAGACAGACAGACAGACAGACAGACAGACAGACAGACAGACAGACAGACAGACAGACAGACAGACAGACAGACAGACAGACAGACAGACAGACAGACAGACAGACAGACAGACAGACAGACAGACAGACAGACAGACAGACAGACAGACAGACAGACAGACAGACAGACAGACAGACAGACAGACAGACAGACAGACAGACAGACAGACAGACAGACAGACAGACAGACAGACAGACAGACAGACAGACAGACAGACAGACAGACAGACAGACAGACAGACAGACAGACAGACAGACAGACAGACAGACAGACAGACAGACAGACAGACAAACAAACAAACAAACAAACAAACAAACAAACAAACAAACAAACAAACAAACAAACAAACAAACAAACAAACAAACAAACAAACAAACAAACAAACAAACAAACAAACAAACAAACAAACAAACAAACAAACAAACAAACAAACAAACAAACAAACATACAAACTCACTTTCGCATTTATAATATTATAGTAGGATATAGTAGGATTAGTAGGATAGTAGGATAATAGGAAGTAGGATTTGATTGTTTCAAAATACTTTTAAAAAATGACGCTACATTTTGTCCTAGTCAAACAGAGAAAAATTTGCGCCACAAAATATCTACTTTAACAGTTTAAAGTGAATAAACTTCAAACTATCTGTAATTTCGTCCAACTTATTACCAAGTTATCAGCCATGTAAGGATACTTTGATCCATTTGTACGAAATGTTTCGAGGAATTTCATTATAGGATCCTCTCTGATTTTGTTAAGGCTCCTCCACACTTCCCTTGTATAACTCGTAGATCCCTGGAGGTATTACATTTAAGATGACCCTTGAACTTTTTGAGTGAATTTGAGTTACGTGTAAGTTTTGAAAGGATATTTAGACTAAGGGTTTATTTATTACTAGCAGTGCCCGCGGGCTTCGCTCCCCGTGGGAATAAATAGTACTCTATGTCCTTCCCCGAGTCTCAAACTATATCCATACCAAATTTCATCCAAATCGGTTTAGTAGTTTAAGCGTGAAGAGGTAACAAACAAACAAACAAACAAACAAACAAATATACAAACTCACTTTCGCATTTATAATATTAGTAGGAAGTAGGATTTGATTGTTTCAAAATACTTTAAAAAAATGACGCTACATTTTGACCTAGTCAAACAGAGAAAAATTTGCGCCACATAAAGCAAAATATCTACTTTAACAGTTTAAAGTGAATAAACTTCAAACTATCTATCATTTCGGTCAACTTATTACCAAGTTTTCAACCATGTAATGATACTTTGATCCGTCCGTATGAAATGTTTCGACGAATTTCAGGATCCTCTCTGATTTTGTTAAGGCTCCTCCACACGCCCCTTGTATAACTCGTAGATCCCTGGAGGTATTAAATTTAAGATGACCCTTGAACTTTTTTGAGTGAATTTGAGTTACGTGTAAGGTTTGAAAGGATATTTAGACTAAGATTGTTTCAAAATACTTTTAAAAAATGACGCTACATTTTGTCCTAGTCAAACAGAGAAAAATTTGCGCCACAAAATATCTACTTTAACAGTTTAAAGTGAATAAACTTCAAACTATCTGTAATTTCGTCCAACTTATTACCAAGTTATCAGCCATGTAAGGATACTTTGATCCATTTGTACGAAATGTTTCGACGAATTTCATTATAGGATCCTCTCTGATTTTGTTAAGGCTCCTCCACACTTCCCTTGTATAACTCGTAGATCCCTGGAGGTATTAAATTTAAGATGACCCTTGAACTTTTTGAGTGAATTTGAGTTACGTGTAAGGTTTGAAAGGATATTTAGTGTTATAGTTTATTGTTTCTTTGTTCCAAAGTTCAAAGTAAAAACTCCTATTTAACCCCCGAAAAAAAGAGGGGTTTTATACGTTTGACGCTAATGTCCGTCTGTGGCATCGTAGCGCTTGAAGGATGGACCGATTTCGATGCGGTATGTTTGATTAAAATGATATAAAGTCTAACAAAATATACTGAAACTATTTTAAGGCTGAATTCAGTCCGTGATATTAAACAACTTTCCCCAAGGAACATATGTCGAAAAATGAAAAATAATTTTTGGCTTTACATACAAACTCGGATCAGCTGATCGGTCAACTTGTATGGGAGGCCAAACATTATATTATTTCATATTCTGATAAACTGCCTCCGTGGTGTAGTGGTTAGAGCGTTCGGCTCATACCCGGAGGTCGCGGGTTCGATTCCCGGCGGGGGCAACGACTTTGTGTTGTTGTCCTAGTTTGGTTAGGACATTGTAGGCTGATCACCTGATTGTCCGATAAGTAAAATGATCCGTGCTTCGGAGGGCACGCTAAGCCGTCGGTCCCGGTCACTGTCTTTGACATTGGTCGTTACCTAAAACCATGTCAGAGGCCTTTAAGGCGGTTTAAAAACTCTGACACTAGTGTTAGTCATTAACACACACGATAAGAAGAAGAAGAAGATATTCTGATAGGTGTTCACGGACCGAATATCCCTTATCCCTTTATAGTGCGGGAAGTAGTGTCAGCCAATGTATGGAAGGTGCAAATTTTGGTATCGGAAGAATTCACTTGGCACACATGTAATATACGTAAAGTTAAGCTAATTTAGCCCGGTAGCCATCCCCCACCCCCTGGGGGGTAGGTAGGGGGGCCATTCGAAGTTACTCTCCGCCGCGCTTCAGAAAAAAAATCATATCAGCTTCTATTTACCTAACACCTCAAGTGTGGTATCATTTTCTGATTAATCAGGCATGAGGTATTCAATTTTGAGTACAATTTCACATTTAATGTAAAGATTAATAGTAAAAAAGGGAAAATATTGACGAAAATATTAAAATCGGATAGCATTTTTTTTTATTTTAACTGATTTATTTTACCAGAATACCTGTATTTTGTGCAACAAAAAATACTATGTTAAAGAATATTTATCTAGCTTTTAAAAAATATATACTTTGTTATATATAGCTGTCATACATCTATCTGAAAAAAAATCGAACATGGCACGCGGCGGCGCCTAGGAACTAATCCAACCGTCTCGTCTCACATAATTTGTTGCAAGTATTAAGTTGTTTTTAATTCAAAATATATAGAATACATACTTTATGTATCAATAGTCGTATTTTTATATTATAATATTAGTTCATTTTTTCATAAAATTTTCCACCACATTGGTATAATCACGCGGCGGCGCCTAGGAACTAATCCAACCGTCTCGTCTCACATAATTTGTTGCAAGTATTAAGTTGTTTTTTAATTCAAAATATATAGAATACATACTTTATGTATCAATAGTCGTATTTTTATATTTATATTAGTTCATTTTTTCATAAAATTTTTCACCACATTGGCATAATTTAGTTTTCTTACACAGTTACACCTAACACTGCACCGTGACTTGCACTTGCACCGAATCAGTTCACAACAAGCGGTAGCAGCCACTGGTGCAGTAGTTCACTTCGGTTTCCAATTATTTAGTCCAATTTTCTATCCCTTATCCGCAGGACTGGAACGATTTTGAATCAGCCCCATACGTGCACCCGTTACATACATACACCGTATGGTAAACAGCTCGAAGAAGATTTTGTTATTTTTTTAATAGCCTATACAGTATCCCATTGTCGGGCAAAGGCCTCCACTTCATGCTTCCGCGATTCACGATCCAAAGTCAAAAGTCAAAGTCAAAATTTTTTATTCAATGTAGGATAAATTTATCTCTTATTGAAGGTCATTTTTTTTAAATATTTTTTTTAGTGCAGAAGCTTAAAACTACTAGCGTTTCGGAACGACCACTGCTGGGAAGATTACGCCGAAAGAAACCCAGTTCAGTATTGGTCCCTACCCAGCCTGATGGGCTATGTTACAATTACAATACAGATTTACACTTAAGCTATACATTTAAATTATACAATTACAATTTGCAGACAACTATTTCCAAGAATTTTTCTCAGATGATGATAATTAGTCATTTACATGATAATACGCATTTTGTAATAAATGATTTTTAACGGCTGTCTTAAACTTAGATAATGGTAATGCTACTTTATCATCTGGAATTTTATTATAGAGGCGCAAGCCGAGACCCACAAAAGATTTTTTTGTTTTCTCTAACCGCAAAGCTGTGATGGCTAATTTATTTTTATTTCTCGTGTTAATACTATGAATATCACAATTTCTCTTAAATGAGTGTATATTCTGACGCACGTACATAATGTTCGCATAGATGAATTGCGAAGGGAGGGTCAAAATATTTATGTCTTTAAATAGTTCCCTCAAAGACTCTCTAGCACCTAATTTATATATAAATCTGATAGCGCGTTTTTGTAAAACAAATATGGTATTTATATCTGCAGCGTTACCCCATAGCAATATTCCATAGGACATAACACTGTGGAAGTACCCAAAATATACCAAACGCGCTGTATCAACGTCAGTCATTTGCCTAATTCTTCTAACCGCATAGGCCGCAGAGCTAAGTTTTCCAGCTAATTTTTGAATATGGGCACCCCATTGCAACCCTGAATCAAGGCAGCTTGCTACCATCCACTCATGTAGCTTTCAATATCGTCCCTCCATATTTTTCTCGGCCTTCCCCTACGCCGGCGTCCTTCTGGAACCTATAACGTCGCCTTTCTTGCCTATTTTTCTGGTCTTATACGACAAACATACCACTCCCACTTCAGTTTTGCCGTTTTGACACCCACATCGACAGTTTCGGTCCTGGAGCGCAGTTCAGTGCCTCGTAGAAGATGCTGCCAAAAAATCTCTGGCTGTCGGTCTTTTTTTAGAGAACAGCTCCCTCCTGCACTCGTTTAGTGATGTGCACTGACTGGACCTAAAATGAAAATCAGGTAAATAGGTATTGCAGTATTATTTTGGTCAAAATAAAATACAGCTATATATGCCTGTCATTTATAACCACGTAGATACAATTTTATTTTGTGCTCATTTATCAGTTTTATCATACATCGTTATGACAATATTTTAAATAATTTGGTTAGAGTTTTCTACGTCTCTGTTAGCGAGCATATTAATTCACTAGTTGCTGATGGTAAAGTATTCCATGCTTCGTCAGCAACATGCACCATTATTTTCGTATCAGCATTCAGCTTCTTCGTCGTTACAGAGGACCATGTTATTTTTTCAACGATCGCTGCAGCTACGAACAGCGTGTACCTGTTCTTAGCAGCGCTTATAAAGCATGGAATACTTTTTCATCAGCAACTAGTGAATTTAATATGCTCACTGACAGAGACGTCGAAAAATCTAACCAAATAATTAAAAAAAGTCATAACGATACTCTAACCGAATTATTTAAAAATTTGTAACGATGTATAATGTATGATAAACGAGCACAAAATAAAATTTTATCAACGTGGGTTATATTATAAATGACATTATTTTGACCAAAATAATACTGCAATACCTATTTACCTGATTTTCATTTCAAGTCCAGTCATTGCACATCGCTAAACGAGTGCAGGAGGGAGCTGTTCTCTAAAAAAAGACTGACAGCCAGAGAATTTTCGGCAGCATCTTCTAAGAGCTGTTTACCATGCGGTGCACGTATGGGGCAGATTTAAAATCGTTCCAGTCCGGCGGATTAGGGATAGGAAATTGAACTAAATAATTGGAAACCTAAGTGGACTACTGCACCAGTGGCTGCTACCGCTTGACGTGAACCACTGATTCGGTGCAAGTGCAAGTCACGGTGCAGTGTTAGGTGCAACTGTATAAGAAAACTATTAAAATGTACCGAATTATGACAATGTGGTGAAAATTTTTGTGAAAAAAATGAACTTATATAAATATAAAAATACTACTATTGATACATTAGACCATAAGCGACAGTCTATAATTAAGTAAAGAATGTATTTTATACATTTTGAATTAAAAAACAACTTAATACTTGCAAAAAATTACGTGAGACGAGACGGTTGGATTAGTTCCTAGGCACCGCCGCGTGCCATGTTCGATTTTTTTCAGATAGATGTATGACAGCTATATATAACAAAGTATATATTTTTTAAAAGCTAGATAAATATTCTTTAACATAGTATTTTTTGTTGCACAAAATACAGGTATTCTGGTAAAATAAATCAGTTAAAATAAATAAAAAATGCTATCCGATTTTAATATTTTCGTCAATATTTTCCCTTTTTTACTATTAATCTTTACATTAAATGTGAAATTGTACTCAAAATTGAATTTCTCATGCCTGATTTATCAGAAAATAATACCACACTTGAGGTGTTAGGTAAATAGAAGCTGATATGATTTTTTTTCTGAAGCGCGGTGGCGAGTAACTTTGAATGCCCCCCCTACCTACCCCCCAGGGGGTGGGGGATGGCTACCGGGCTAAATTAGCTTAACTTTACGTATATTACATGTGTGCCAAGTGAATTCTTCCGATACCAAAATTTGCACCTTATGACACTACTTCCCGCACTATTAACTGTCGGACGCCCGGAGCGGGCGTCTGATGTATTGTTTTACTATTGTGTCTGCTATGCCGACATTCGAAGGGTTAAAATAGTTTTAATATATTTTGTTAGACCTTATATTCTTGGCCTCCCATACAATTTGACTGATAAGCTGATCCGAGTTTGAATATAAGCAAAAAAAGTCATACATATTCTTTGGAGAAAGTTGTTTAGTATCATCAACAGGTTTTACCCTCAAAATAGATTTAGTATTTTTGTTTATAAAATATTTGGTATAATAGTGGCTTTTGAGTCTTGCGGCCCTAGGCTCTGCATAGAGCCGCAAGACCCAAAATGCTCTGTCTGCCCCATTAGGGATAAAAACGTGATAATATGTATGTATGTATAAGGCGCAGGACCGATGTGGTTGGCATACATTGAGAGAGGCCTATTCTCAGCAGTGGGATATGGAAGGCTGCCGATGATGATGATGATGATGATGATGTGGAAAATATATGGTAATAAACTGGTTACTTTATCCGATAATCCAATGCTCACATGACGCGACCCTTACAGAAAGCCTCGCCATACGATTAATTTAATTTCTCGTACGTAAATGGCGGAATAATGGCCGAAGTGGCACCGAACCTGTCCACTCATAAAGGCCATTTTACGAGCCATTTCAGGCCACAAACGAGCGTTTATGGCTAACAGTGTGTTGGCCAAAACGCTGCGCTCCACGGCGATATTAAAAATAAATATCACTTGTTCCATTTTTTAAATTATTTTAGCTTTATTGAAATATTGTTATGATATCGCTGCGCTGTACTGCAAATTATCATAATATTCCTTATTTTTATAAAGAAATCGTATAGGTGATTAGCATTATATAGGTAATATTGCCCAGACGATTAGATAGCTTTAATAGTTTTGATCACACTGCAGTGCTGCCCTCTCATTATGGGCATTGTAGGCTAATAACTAAGATTACGGTATGTTGCACGGGTCCGGCAATCCTACCGGCAACAAACAAATACACAAACAAACCTACGCAGTCTGCTACCACCCTAGATAAGGTCTAGGGAACCTTCTAACCTAATTATAACCTAAAACTAAACTAGAGAAATTAATTTCTTTTGATTACAGGAGAGGAATAAACTATATTAAACTTACAGTTAGTACGGCCTTCTTTTAGCTTGATCTCGAAGTCCTCTTCGGGGTTTGGCGACGGCCTTGGGTCCCTTCACGGGCCCCAAGCCAGTGGTGAACAAAGTTGGGTCCCTAAGCAACCCCCTGAGCTCATATCTGTCGCCCCAGATGAATATGTTGAAATATATCACCACTTCATAATAGATTTCACCGTCTTTATTGTAATTTCACTGAGGTACATATAACCAAACACGCGAATTGTGACGTAACACCATGTGACGTATTTCATAACGATTTGAGTGTTTACCACTATTTATACATCTAGTTTTACTAATATCACCAATAACAGTCTATTTTAGATTCAGTTCACATAAATACTTCCGTTCTAAACGGGAAATGGGTTAAAACAATGAGTCCATGATTATGCAAAAAAACACGTTGTTCAAACACTTGACAAATACACTGTCCTTACGTAGGATCACTATCTATATGCTTACAAATTTAAGCTATAATATCACATAGCATACTGGTTTAATGCACAATCGTTTTTAAGCATAACGTCCTTTCGCATAATGGAGTATGCATAATAATTTTAAGCATAATATACCTAAGCATAATCATTATTTAAAGCATAAAAGGATGTAAGCATAATGTCACCAAACCATAATTTATCAAGACATAACTTTACTTTAAGCATAAAAATGATTAAGCATAACATTTTTATTCATTGTTTATTAATTGCTAATAAGTTGAATCTAACTTCCTTTCTGGTCTCACAGTTGTTCCAGGTGATCATAAAAAAAAACCTAAACCTAACTTCCCTTTTGCCCTCACATTTTTCTGGGTGGTGTTATTTTTTTTTGCATGATAATTAAAAATAAACACTTTTTTTGTTATTTTAAATTGTTTTTGTTATTTTTAAAAATATTATGCATAAATACTATTAGTCTTATAGTTATTACGCCTAAAGAGATTATGCGAATTAACATTATGCCGTAACAAATTAGCCTAAAATATAATTATGCCCAACTTACCAGTATGCCAAAAAACAACTTATGCCTAAAACTATTATGACAAAATATTTTATGCCAAACCCAGTATGCTACAGCATATTAGGACAAAAAAATTATGCAAAAAAACAGGGTCCCCTTTACGTATACACAGTAATTAATTTATGGCGTCATGCCTCACAAATGATAAATAATTAATCAGCGATAAGCCACCATGACTTCCCATACGCTTTTTACAAACGACAATACATGGCGTCGGCATCGAACGCCCAAGTAACACGGCCGCCCGTGTTCCGTGATTTCGAGAACAGAAAGAGGTTATTTCCTGACCGGGCGAACACGGCCCGCGCTCGGCCGCGCGCCCACGGACGGATTATCGCTAAATCGATAAATCTTGCCTGTGTTTGTGGAGATCACACGCAGATGGCGCTAGTCTCCTAACAATAAGTACTTTTATTCAAAACAGGCATGTTACAAACTACACGGTTATTTATTCATCATCATCATCATTTCAGCAGTATAACGTCCACTGCTAGACATAGGCCTCTCCCAAGGATTTCTAAAATTATCGACAGCGACATACGGGCATTTATAACAATGTCTTATTAATCACTTAGTCCATAACATTAACGTAAAGGCAATATCATAACCCTCAATTTGACTCTATCAGGTAAACAGCAAAAAACAAATAATTTGCGAGAGGCTAAAATCCAAATCCCATCAAAAAAACATTGATCTGGAAGAAAAAAATAAACTTTCCAACAATATTTATTATATAGACATAGATTTATTTGATTTAAAAAAATACACATAAACACTATAAAGAACATAATACACAAAGAAGTGCTCTTCAGCAGGACGGTTTCATTATTTTTATATTTTTCATCAAACTACCTATTATTGGCATTTTACAAACTACGCGAGCATTTATTACAATGTCCTATTAATTACTTAGTCCATAACACCATAATATATAGTACCTATTGGTGAAATCATAACCCACAATTTGGCTTTATCAGGTAAAAACCGCAAAAAATAAACAATTTGCGAGTGGCTAAATTCCAAAGCTCATTGAAAGTAATTTACAAAGGCAAAACAAAAGTTCCTCTACAGAAAAAACAAAACGATAACTGTCAGCAGCCGCGTTGAAGTTTGACCGTACCATTAAGTATGCAGGGGAGAGCCGCGCGCGTGTTTCAATTATATTTCGTGCGAAATTAAACGTCACATGAAAACATTCGTGACGCTGATAAAGGTAAAAAAATCATGTCCCCGGGGTGTGTAAAGAGGTTAAAATGTTGCAATGTCTAGTTTTGAGTGAAAAAGCTTTTATACTTACTGTATTATTTTCTCAAAGATATAAAATTAACTAAAAAAAAAAACAACATTTTTCATTGATCTGGAGAAAAAAAAAACTTCTCATTAATATTTTTTATTCACAGAGTCATAGGTTTATTTGATCTAAAAAAACACATATAAACACCATAAAGAACACAATACACAAAGAATTGCCCTTCAGCAGAACGGTTTGATTATTTTAATAGTTTTCATCACACTACCTATTATGGGCATTTTACAAACAACGCGGGCTTTTATTAAAATGACTTATTTTAATAACTTAGTGTATAATATATAGTACGTGGGCGACCGAGCTTTGCTCGGTTACATCTCAAACATTAACTACATTTTTTTAAACTTGTCTAAAAACAATAGAAATAAAAAATTATATATAAACTTGAACATAAAAAAAATTAAAACTCGAAAGCATAAATCTTATTCACGTAATTAGTTTAGTTAAATGTAAGACATATATTAAGAGAAATATATATTGTTATCTCAAACATTAACTACATTTTTTTAAACTTGTCTAAAAACAATGCAAAATAAAAAATTATATATAAACTTAAACATTTAAAAAAAAGTAAGTCACCGAGTGGGATTCGAACCCGTAACACTCTTTCTAGCGGTCAGTATCCTTAACCGCTGAGCTAAAAACAAGGCGGTCGGCGCGACGAAATTAGCGACCATATTCTGCGTGGAAAAAAAAACGTATGAAAACTTAGAAAACACGCGTTTTCCCAAACATAAGACTAATCTAGATCGATTGTTTACCCCCGAAAACCCCCATATACCAAATTTCAGCGAAATCGTTAGAGCCGTTTCCGAGATCACAGAAATATATAGATATATAAATAAATATAGCAGCAAAATCATAACCCTCAATTTGGCTTTATCAGGTAAAAACAGCAAAAAATAAACAATTTGCGAGTGGCTAAAATCCAAATCCCATTGAAAGTAATTAACAAAGGCAGACTCTGATAAAGGTAAAAAAAATAATGTCCCCTGGGCGTGTTGTACCGTTTTGCAGAAGAGGGGTTAACATGTTGCAATGTCTAGTTTTAAATGAAAAAGTTTGTACGCTGCAATGTTACTTTTCTGATTATTTTTATAATGTAATGATAAAAAATCTTAAAAAAACACACATACACACCATAAAGAACATAATACACAAAAAAAGTGCGCTTCAGCAGATCAAAAAGGGCTGTGCTGTGGCCCAGTGTATAGTTTACTCAAACAAATACTATACAATTATATATTTGTGTGTGTATGAGGGTGTAAGTGAGTATGTAACTAAACTCATATTATAGAGGCTAGAAATACAGTGACTCGTATCTTGAAAACTATATCATAAGATACGACATCGTAAAAAACAGGTTTTAATTAAAATACTCATAATAACTGTGAAATCACTTCCATTAATATTATTTAACTATAAAATAATAACAAAAACGTACTAAGCTCCACTTCAAAGTTCGTCTAACGACTAGTACAAAAGATAAGATAAAAGCTCTCCGAGCTTCCAAAGTATTTGATCGGTCGGGCGTAGCGCTGCATACTTGGAAAAGCTCTGTGTAGAGACTTCAGTAAGTTGCGTCACGTCTTTATATATACTTTTTACCTTTCTTTCTTCTTGTAGCCTACTAGCTGTGCCCGTGGGCTTCGTTCCTCGTGGGAATTTTGGGATAAAAACTATCATACGTCCTTCCCTGGGTATCAAACTATAACCCTATCAAATTTCATCTAAATAGGTTCAGTGGCTGAAGCGTGAAGTGGTAACAAACAAACAAATATACAAACTCACTTTCGCATTTATAATATTAGTAGATTAGTAGATATCTTAACCTCTTTATATGTTTTCACGTTTAATTTTTCTTTTAGAGAGACATGGAAAGCACTCCACCGACAAGAGCCCAGCTCTTAAATATAAGAAGAAGAAGAAGTAGATATCAACCCGAAAGGTAGTAAGCGTACTAATCAATGTGAACAACTTTAACTATGGGACAATCCCTGTTTAAGTCTGTGTAGGCAGTACCAGCCGCTTGTTATCAATGTTATCACTCTTAGTTTCACTTTTAACCAATAGATAGTGTTGTTCATTCTTAAAACAAGATATAGATATTTTTGTATTTTATATGGTATCAGTCACAGTGTAACTAGGCAATAAAATCCAAAACAGAAGCAAAATAAATTCAGTTATATCGCCTTGAGATTTTTTATTCAAGTACTTTCCGGGATCTGTCCAATCCCTGAAAACGCAACTCTGCAGTTCCATACAAAATTAAATTCCTACCGTGCCAAAATATGTGGAGCTGCAGATTTTTTTGACCATACGATTTTGGCGTTATCGTTGGCGTGACGGAGAAAAATAATATCATTTAAAATATGTGATGAATTGCTAGCCGCATCGAATATAAAGTTGATTTGTAATTTAATATTGAAAAAGAAAATTTTATCTTTATAGCTAAAAACTTTGTAAAACTACATAAACTAGGTAGGTGCTAATAAGTTAGACAGTTTTTTGTTATGTAGCTATATAAAACAATTTTATTTGCCAGGCAAATTTAAAAATATCCTGACCTTAAAGCATTCACCCCAATAACTTTTGAATGACTGAAACAATCTCGATACACAAGGCTCGATGAAAAAAACCCGCCTTGAAATCCATATATTCGTTTAGGAGTTAACACAGACAGGCACAAAACACAACGAACTTATAATATCCCTCTTTTAGCATCGGGGGTTAAAACGAACAGCGTTTTATAAACAGCAAAAACATCGCGTGTCGAGTTCGCGTGCCACAATCTCATTTCGAGGATGTAGTGTAATTAGGATACCCTTCATTTCATTTGGATTTATCCCGAGTTTGACCACTGTTTTCGCAAAATGTACGATTCTCATAATACAAGACGCAAAATTATCAATTAACAATTTAGTTTATCAAAGATTCTCATAATAAAGTCTATAATATAAAAATATAATAATATAAAATATAAAAATCTTAAGAAAGAGAATCTTTGACAAATTAAATTGTTTATTTGAATATTCATACTTTTTATTTGTATACATTTATTAAGATACGAGTAGGACTATAATAAAGTTTAAAAAATTGAAGTGAATTTTAACAAAGTATGTAACTTTTTAGTAAGATTTATCTCGAGTTTGACCACTGGTTTGACGCAAAATGTACGATTCTCATAATAAATACAAATGGCACAAAATAATTAATTTAAAAAACGAGAATCTTTCAAAAACTAAATTGTTTATTTGAATATGAGGTATACATTTATTCAGATACGAGTAGGACTATAATAAAGTTAGGAAAAGTGGAAGTGGAATTTCTCTATAAGTAACTTTTTAGTAACAAGATAGAATTTTTACTTTTTTTATTGGTTCATGTACACTTGAAAAATTTACAAATAAAACCTTATATAAGTACACATTGTAGGTACATACGTGCTACTTATTGCTAAAGAAACTTCTTTCACTAGACCCGCGAGAGGAAATAATGTAGACTAGTGTAGGCAATAGATAACATTCTGTTAACCATAATATTATTTTTACAGTAAATATTATACCTACAAACAGTAGTTAGGTAGCGATTATATAGCCTATTCAAATACAGATTTACGCAAATTCTTTTTCTGTATACTTAAGCTGAATGTTTGATGCGCAATATGAGTAAATAGGTACACATTTTGCGCATCGAACATTCAGCTTTAGTCTTTGACCACTAAGTGCGGCTCAAAAGATTTTCTGATGCATACTGGGAGTTGCTCTGTTGTTTTATTTGATTCAATAGGGATTTTCCAAACACAAATCCTTTCAGCGTTTCCTGGCACTATGGTCACTGATTTCGTCAAAATACGTGGGCTTTGAAATGAACCAAGTTAAAATTAGGAAGATAGCATGATTTATGCTCTTTCAAAGTTTCTATTTTAACTTTAAAATCGATGCAAACAGATAATAAATTCTTACACGCACTGAAATAAATGTCAACTTTACATATTTTGCAAAATATCGCAAAATGTTTACTGCCTTTTTTTTAAATTTATGCCTACTACTATTGAGTACCTTTTCACCAGTCAAGTGACAATAAGGGTTATTCTCAGAGTCCTCCAAAAAAAGTTCCAAAAGTTCTCCACGATAAAAATATTATTTTTAATTTAGTTTCATTCTCCTCCATGATGATTTTGAAATGTTGCCAAAGTCCTCCACCCCATTTTAATCATAAAGCATTAATTAAAATAAGTACCTGGTCTAAGAACAAAAAGTTAATTTGCTATAGGCAACATCATCTATACTAATATATTGATATCGTAACGTCATCTATTTTTTGCAAGGTAAATTACTAGTGATAAGTGGCGGAACTACGATAATATATTGATATAGATATTGTTGCGTAATGTTTCAAATATTCAATAGATGTTTGAAATATTACGTAACGAGCGAGACAGTTGAAAGTTGAAATGCAAAGCTAGGTTGGAGCGGGATATGTTTGACGGGCGTTTGGCGTTTGCTATGAATGAGAGGGTACAGTGATTTGTTCTATTTAGTCATCACACTTATTGAGATGACATACCTAATTACCGTTATCACAATTGTAATAGAAGTGGGTAGAAATAAGTTATAGTTAATAGGCAAAACAAGATATCATGTATGACTAAACCACCTTGCCGATAAACTGCCTGGAAGTTTGGCAAACTAAATTAAATTGTAAATAGATTTAAGTTTGAGAAACAAATAAATTAAAAAAAATATATATCAAAGCGCCATCTATTATTTGTCAGGTAAAACCCCTAATTTGAAGCATTATCACCCAAAAACATTTAAACGACATATCATTAAACATGGCTAAACACCAATGCAAGGATAGTTGTTTCACATTAAAAACCGCATCGAAAGTGGTCTACGATGCCACAGACAGACAGACAGACACTAGCGTCAAACTTATAGCACCCCCCTTTTTTCTCGGGGCTACAAAACTTCGGGGCCCTTGACAAAGTTTCCATCGTGTGAATTGGGTATTTTGCTAGGACAAAAATAAAATATTTGGTACTGTTAAGGATATAAAACGTCACTTAACAATGTCACTTCATGATCAGATCATTTCAATGAGGCATTTTCCAGTGAAAAAAATGAGGGTAAAAACATTGTCAATAGATGGCGCGTAATAGTTTTAAATCGTCCTGTCAAAAATAAAAGAGGCCGTTTGTTCAATACTTTTTTATAAATTTGTAATTTATTGAACAATTTGTATTTTACTATAATTTAATTAAAAAATACATATTTACAAACAATAATATATTTTTAATTAAATTTAATAAAATAAAAATATTAAATATTCCAAGGACAAACTCTCACCATGAAAATTTTATATGAATTAGACAATGACAGATCTATTAATGTGATTGCTGCGGCATCTATGTCACGTGAAGGTATTTTTTTTTAAAGAAAACGCCTCATGTTCAATGTGATTTTAGATTTCTTATAGCGGAAAAACTAATATGAAGAGTCTATGTCATCTGTATTTTATACAAATGTAATAGAAAATGTTTGTTTTGACGTTTAGCAAAAGTATCTGATTTGACTTGTTGGAAAATAGCGGATTGTGTGATGGGCCTTCAGGTTTAATAAAATTCGTAATTTTCCTTAAATAAAAATCAAAAACTTTGTACTTAAAGCAATACCGATATTTATTTAGAAATGCCAGAACGTCTTTTATGGAATAGAAAAACTTTGTTGTTTTGCGTATGAGAATGGAAAAAGTTGACAACAAAGTTTAGACATTCGAAAATTGAAACAAAGCTTCGAAGTTGTGTTTATTTTTCTCACAATATACAACGTTTGAATATTTACGACAAAAATTGTTTCTGAACTGGCTAGTTCGAAATAAAGGTTGAATTTTATTGAATAATCTTTCATTTCTCTTTTTTTTAGCTTATTATCGACGTCTCTCTACTCTGCGTAGATAACCAGAATATAATAATTATAATTAATCATACTATGCGTAAGTATATCTAAAAAAATTAAGTTAAAATTAACGTTTTTAAGGAAATTTCCGCACGCCCAATCGATTTCTCTGGTAACCCATGGTATTGCTATCCAACGTGGAAGCAGCGTGGAATTTTTTATATAATTTAATATCGACGATCGATATAATTTAATAAAACAAAGAAAATCAATTAAAAATAACTTATTTTCTTCGTTTTTATTATAAACATATATACCATTGTTTTGTTAATAATAATGGATGAAATTTGATTTGATCTCAATAATATTACTTTCTATCAAGCATTTAAATAAAAGCTTGATATGACTTCTTTATTTTTTTATTTTTGTTTTTAAAAGCTGAATAATCAAGGAGTGTATTACACAAAAAAAACACGGATAAATATCTCCGAAAAACATTCATCGGAAACCAGATTCGTATCATAATTGTTTTCCCCAAAACTTTTCACCTCCAATCAAATAACAATAAAATTCAACAGCCCAATCCAGCTAAGCATTGGAATTCAAATGATTCCAAATCTTTGCTGACAAAAGATCACGGTATTAAGCACCAATAAAGCCTTAATAAAAGTTTTATTCAAACCCAATATTTACGTAAGATTCGAGGTTCTCGAGGGAGTGAAGTACGGCAGGTTTAATTAGGGAACGGAGCTAATTCTCAAGTTTTGATGAATGCGATTCCACGGGTACTGAGTTGCTCCTGATGGAACTGTATACTGGTGCCTTTTGAAAACGATCAAGACATTTTTATTTTGCTGCTTTCAACACGAGAACGAGCTGAATAACATACATGCACAAAGGGCTATTCCCATAAATGGAACACGATAAAGAGCTCGATTTCTCGGTGGAAGTAAGCATTGCTACGCTTTTGCAAGGTAACCCTAGCCATGGTCAGAAGGATGTATGGAGCAACACCGTGCTTCGGAGTGCACGTTAGGCCGTTGGTCTCGGCTGTTATCACTACGGCAGTTGTCAAGCTAGATGTCAGATTTTCAAGCTAAGGTGTTGTCAGATTTTCAAGCTATGCTTTATAATGACACAGGTAAGGCACTTCATAGAAGCGGAGTATCATTTATGTCTACTACTACTACAAACAAAACTATACATCCGTGAATATGTGAATGTGTGTGTTCGCTGTTCGCCCCTTAACACACGAGTGCGGATCACGCTCGAGATTGTTTTACGAACTTAGGCGCTAATAATGCTCTCTCCCACTGGGCCATCGACCTCGAGTATACATATATAACAAAAACATAAGGACTAAAGTCTTCGCCCACAATGGAACCCACCAGCCATCGACCAGCGTAATTTGAAATTTTGATTTAAGTCCTGTTTACTTAATTACTATCGATACTCGTCGCTCGTAAACAACTTTAAGCGAATAAATACGGTTTGAGATTAAGCAAATCCAGGTCAATGGAGTAAGCAAATATGTGTTGAGTGGTGGTAATCGAAAGGCTCAGAGGAGAAAAAATAAAAACGGTGTTTTCGGCCAACCGTTAGTCGTCGAAGTATGATTTGTTGATACGACCATTTAATGACAAACGGTTTTTGGCGATTAATATAATGTCTTTAATTTAAATAAAATTAAATTTTATTCTCGTCCTATCTTTTAGTGTACCTACGCTTCTTGCTTCTTCGTGGAATCAAATAAAAGATCGTAGATAATATAATTAGAATATTTTTTTAAAAACAACATAAATGTATGCTTCATTATTGTTCGCACAGTCAGGTTTTTTATATTTTTATTATTATTTTTAGATACTGACTCGTATCAACGAGGTTATTTGCCAGGCAAATTAAAAAAGAATATCTCAACTTTCAAGTGTCTACCGCCCATAATTTATGAACCGCTGAACCGATTTACAATTTGATGTTAGTAGCCGAAGGTCATTAATTATGAAAAAAACTTCATTTTGGGTTTCAGTTTCATATGTAAACATTAGGACGACATCACACAAACGACAAGCAATCGATAGTAGACTATCGAGCGGCAACACTACGCCTCACCGCTATCACATCTATGCGGGATATCCGTATAGTCTGGCCGTAATACGGGCGACATGGGTACTGTAAAAGTTTGGTACGATTAAGCGGGTGGCGTTGACTGGTCTCTTCCCGAAGCGTGTTCCGTATGAAACGATCCGCATCAAAAGTCTGGTTTCACAGCTATGCGGGAGATCCGTATGGTTTGGCCGTAATACGGATGACACGGGTAATGTAAAAGTTTGTTACGATTAAGCGGGTGGCGTTGTCCGGGTTTTTCCGGAGCGTGTTCCGTAAGAAACGATCAGCATCAAAAGGCTGGTTTCACAGTTATGCGGGAGATCCGTATTATTTTGCCGTAATACGGGCAACACGGTACTGTAAAAATTTGGTACGATTAATCAGGTTGCGTTGTCCGAGCTCTACCCGAAACATGTTCCGTATGAAACGATCCGCATCAAAAGTCTGGTTTCACAGCTATGCGGAAGATCCGTATGGTTTGGCTGTAATACTAGCGACACAGGTAGTGTAAAAGTTTGGTACGATTAAGCGGGTGGCGTTGCTCGGGTTCTTCCCGGAGTGTGTTCCGTATGAAACGATCCGCATCAAAAGGTTGGTTTCCCAGCTATGCGGGAGATCCGTATGGTTTGGCCGTAATACGGATGACATGGGTAATGTAAAAGTTTGGTACGATTAAGCGGGTGGCGTTGTCCGGGTTTTTCCAGAGCGTGTTCCGTATAAAAAACGACCAGCATCAAAAGGCTGGTTTCACAGTTATGCGGAAGATCCGTATTATTTTGCCGTAATACGGGCAACACGGTACTGTAAAAATTTGGTACGATCAATCAGGTGGCGTTGTCCGAGCTCTACCCGAAACATGTTCCGTATGAAACGATCCGCATCAAAAGTCTGGTTTCACAGCTATGCGGGAGATCCGTATGGTTTGGCTCTGATACTGGCGACACAGGTAGTGTAAAAGTTTGGTACGATTAAGCGAGTGGCGTTGCTCGGGCTCTTCCCGGAACGTGTTTGGTATGATTAACGATCCGCATAAAATGCTAGTTTTACAGCTATGCGGTAGATCCGTATGGTTTGGCCGTAATACGGGTGACACGGGTACTGTAAAAGTTTGGTACGATTAAGCGAGTGGCCTTGTCTGGGCTCTTCCCGGAGCGTGTTCCGTATGAAACGATCCGCACCAAATGTCTGGTTTCACATCTATGCGGGCGAGATCCGTATGGTTTGGCCATAATACGAAAAATGTATAGCTTTATAGTCGATAGGTTCAATTGAAATCATTGTTGGTTCTCAAAACTTTGCTTTATTGTACCAACTAGCATAAACATTATTTTAACTACCCATTTCTTAAGGCAAATACCATTATGAAGTTAAGGCAGGCTCTTAGTGAACTCAAAGCATGCCAGGAAGAAAACTCACAGCTACTTCATGAACGGGAGGCAACGGAAGAAGAATTCAAAAACTTAAATGATAAAAACTCCCAGCTGAAAAACGAATGTACTAACTTACATATTCAATACTCTCATTTATTAGACGAAAATATTAGATTCAAAGAACAGATGGAACAATCTATGCAATGCAGTATTGTACATGAACGGGCTCTAAGTCGCATCTCTGAGTTAGAATATAGCTTATGTGAAGCACACCGATCTGCTCTTGAAATACAACAGCAAAAAGATACTGAGTTATGTAATAATACCTTGCAGTTATATAGCGAACTCATTGAGAGTGACTCGAGTCCGGCCGTGGAGATACCTGCATGTACTCCGCAGTCACAGTATTTTATTTTAACAAGTCATATTAAAATTAAAAAATATATAAAAATAAGCAAAATGATAAAGCGCACTCAAAAACTACTGTCTAGGAATAAAAATAAGAAAATTATAAATCAATTAAGAAAAGAAAAATTATCTTTAATCAAGGAACTTAACTGTTGTGAAAAAAATCTTAATATGGCTTGTCGCATATATGACACTGAGATGTTTGAATTAGAGTCACAAATCTCAACATTGCAGGCTACCTTAAAAAATATCACAAAAAAATATGAGTTAATTTTAGAAGAAAATAGGGAAATTAGTTTATTATCTGACGGTGTTCCCCTGACAGTGGTTACGGAATCACCTGTCACGGACTCAACCCCATCCCCTACTGTTGACTGCGGTATAAGTCTAAGTATAAATAAATACCCTCATGTAGAAAATGATGTACAATCCAAAATAGAAACAATTGATAATAGCATAAATAGAAAAATGATTTGTAAAAAATTAATAATATATTCTGATAAGTTAGGTCAAGATCTTAGTAGTATGATTTATAATAACCTGAACAGTGAATGTTCAGTATTCAATGTATGCACACCCGGGGTCACATTTTTAAACCTAATAAATAACATAAATTATAATGACATAGACCAACATACCACAATTTTAATAATGTGTGGTGACAGTTCCTCTATTACAGGAAGGAACTTAAAAAAAGGTATAGACAAAATCAAAGATTTAAAACAAAAAAAGAATTGTAGATTTATCATAAGTGCCTTTCCATATTCAGACAATTTAGACAGTAAAAGTAACAGGCACATACATGATTTAAATGTACATCTGTACAATATGACTTATTGTCACGGTGACTTTATTTTTTATTTAGATATAAATAAATTTATTTGTAATTTTAAGTTGACTCTAGATACTATGTAACTGCCTCCTAGATATAAGCGACTCTTAGCTACATTATTAGCTTATAATATACAAAGTAGTGTTGTAAATAGTACAACTAGTAACTCTAAATTAAACACAGTACATTGTAGTGCTGAATGTACCATAGCTGGAGATACTCAGTCTGATTTAAACTAATGAAAAAGACAACAGTCAAGGCCAAAGAGTTAAATATTATTCACCAAAATATTCAGGGCCTGACTAGCAAATTATTGCAATTAGAATTATATGCAAACGATAGGGATTTACATGTAGTATGTTTAACTGAACACTTTTTGCAGTCACATCAAGTACAATTTAATATTGATAATTATTTAGTCTCTAGTTTATTTATTAGAAAGATTAATGAAAAAGGAGGCAGTTTAATTTTAACACGTAATGATGTAAAATGTAAAGAACGCAAGGATATTGTGAGCCTATCGGTTGAAAGTATTATTGAATTATCCTGCGTTGAACTAGAAAATTGTATTATAGTATGCGCGTACAGACCCCCAAAAGCTGACTTTAATACTTTAGAAACTGTAATTGAAGATGTTTTGAGAAAATGAAGTTCATGTCGCAAAAATATAATATTGTGTGGCGACTTTAACGTAGATTTATTAGCGTCTGATAGCACCGAATGTATTAGATTTTTGAATTTATTTAAGTCATTCAATTTGTTCAATTTATTTTTAGAACCAACTAGAATACAAGGCGACTCTAAAACATGTATAGATAATGTTTTCTGTGATTGCACTGCTGTTGATAAAGCTATAATTAAAAATATAACATCTGATCATTTTGGTCAGTTCGTGAAATTTGCCAACAACGCAGTAGAAGTAGAATTACCTGAAATAACCTACAGAGCTATTACTAAAGATAAAATTAAAAAATTTAGGGATACAGTTTCGAAAAAATTACCGTTAATTGAAGAAACTCGGGATGATCCGGATATTTTGTATAATAAAATGTTCGGTGTGATTGAATCAGAATTTAATGATAATTTTCCACTTAAAAAGGGAAAGAAACGTAATCGGAAAAAGTTTAGCGAATGGGCTACCACAGGGATTCATATTAGTAGGAATAGGCTATATGAATTATTAGCTATGAAAGCTTATAACCAAACACCTAATTTCATTAGTTACGTTAGAACTTACTCAAAGCTTTTTAAAAAAGTATGTTTATGCGCGAAGTCGTTATACACCAGGAAAGCTATTCTAGATTCTAAAGATAAAATAAAGACAACCTGGAATATTATTAACACTGAAACCGGGAAAAACAAGCAACGAGTAAATAAAATTGAGTTAAACATTAACAATAAGGTTCTAGACACTAGTGAATATGTCGCACAATACTTTGAGAACTTTTTCACAAACATTCCCCTAAATACAACCGCCCCACTAATGTCCTCATCTAGGAAATCAAAAAAGCTATTAACCAATTGCGTACCTAAATGTAAAGATAGGCTAATATTCAAATACGTCACACCTAAAAATATCATTGATACTTTTAAAAGCTTGAATAATAAAAAAACTGGTGATTTGTGGGACATTTCTGTATCCGTTATAAGTAATATTATAGATGTAATTGCGCCTTACTTAGCTTCCATATTTAATAAATGTGTAGACGCGGGATCTTTTCCTGACATGATGAAGTTAAGTAAAGTTATCCCTCTATTTAAGACTGGTGACAGAAATGATCCAACAAATTACCGTCCCATTTCTATTCTGCCAGCACTGAGCAAAATATTCGAAAAGATAATTTTTAACCAATTATTAGATTTTTTCAACAAAAATAGTCTGTTCCGTGGTGATCAGTATGGATTTACTAAGGGTCGATCAACAACGGATGCAGGTGTTGCACTATTACAAAACATCTATGATGCTTGGGAGTGTTGTCAGAATGCAATTGGTGTCTTTTGTGACCTCTCCAAAGCCTTTGATTGTGTAGACCACAAAACCCTTCTATCCAAACTTGAGCACTACGGAATAAAAGGGAAGGCTCTTGAATTGATTGAATCTTATTTGAGTAGCCGAATTCAAAAAGTTAGTGTAAATCAAGTAAAATCTGAAGGATCAACCGTAGTGATGGGTGTGCCCCAGGGTTCTATCTTGGGTCCTTTGTTGTTCCTGATCTATATTAATGATTTACCATATTATGTAAAAGATTGTAAGGCTGTACTTTTTGCTGATGACACTTCCCTTGTTTTCAGCGTAGATAGGAAAACTGACACCTCTGATGAGATGAATAATATATTGTCGCAAGTGTTGGATTGGTTTACAGCAAATAATTTAGTATTAAATGCAAAAAAAACGAAATGTGTAAAGTTCTGCTTACCAAATGTTACAAAAGTTCCAACACGATTATTTATTGATAAGGAAGCAGTAGATATGGTTGATAACACAACATTTTTGGGAATAACGCTTGATTCAGGGTTGCAATGGGGTGCCCATATTCAAAAATTAGCTGGAAAACTTAGCTCTGCGGCCTATGCGGTTAGAAGAATTAGGCAAATGACTGACGTTGATACAGCGCGTTTGGTATATTTTGGGTACTTCCACAGTGTTATGTCCTATGGAATATTGCTATGGGGTAACGCTGCAGATATAAATACCATATTTGTTTTACAAAAACGCGCTATCAGATTTATATATAAATTAGGTGCTAGAGAGTCTTTGAGGGAACTATTTAAAGACATAAATATTTTGACCCTCCCTTCGCAATTCATCTATGCGAACATTATGTACGTGCGTCAGAATATACACTCATTTAAGAGAAATTGTGATATTCATAGTATTAACACGAGAAATAAAAATAAATTAGCCATCACAGCTTTGCGGTTAGAGAAAACAAAAAAATCTTTTGTGGGTCTCGGCTTGCGCCTCTATAATAAAATTCCAGATGATATAGTAGCATTACCATTATCTAAGTTTAAGACAGCCGTTAAAAATCATTTATTACAAAATGCGTATTATAATGTAAATGACTACTTATTATCATCTGAGAAAAATTCTTGGAAATCGTTGTCTGCAAATTGTAATTGTATAATTTAAATGTATAGCTTAAGTGTAAATCTGTATTGTAATTGTAACATAGCCCATCAGGCTGGGTAGGGACCAATACTGAACTGGGTTTCTTTCGGCGTAATCTTCCCAGCAGTGGTCGTTCCGAAACGCTAGTAGTTTTTAGCTTCTGCACTAAAAAAAAAATATTTAAAAAAAATGACCTTCAATAAGAGATAAATTTATCCTACATTGAATAAAAATTTTTGACTTTGACTTTGACTTTGACTTTAAGTAGTTTTGTATTTGTTACAAATAAATATTGTATTTATATGACATATTGTATTTTATTTGTCCAATAAATTAGTTTTTTCGCAATACAAATAAATATTTACTCAAAATATATTCTTTATTTCCTCGTTATACTTTTAATAACTAAGAATACTAATCATAGTATCGGTTTTAATTTAAAAAATCGATAGTCTATCAATAGGCTGTCCATAGAGGACTATCGCGGAATTTGCTGATGGATATTTCGAAATAATCACGAAATATGTAGGCTGGTTCATGGCGGTCATTTTGGAAATCTTTGGGAGAGGCCTATGTCCAGCTGTGGTCGTTATGCGGCCTATACTTTTACAGCATACGTATGAGGTACGTATCACCCGTATAGCTGTGAAACCTAACCTAAATATTAACGAACCTAAAATAAATATCTCCTTTGATGTTAATAATATATTTATTAAATAGTTGACCAACTCGGTCAACTCGGACGTAGCAATCAACTTAGTTCAGGGAACCGAATTGACATTTGAAATTGGCTAACAGCTTCTGATTTGAAATTGTAGCGAAATAAGCATAATTTATGATGGTAGTTATTAATAGAAATTAGTATGGAATAACGTAAATAGGACATACCTTTAGTAAATCGAACCACGGGCTATACTCCTTCTTCTTATCGTGTGTTATGACTAACACTAGTGTCAGAGTTTTTAAACCGCCTTAAAGGCCTCTGACATGGTTTTAGGTAAAGTCCAATGTCAAAGACAGTGACCGGGACCGACGGCTTAACGTGCCCTCCGAAGCACGGATCATCTTACTTATCATTATCAGACAATCAGGTGATCAGCCTGCAATGTCCTAACCAAACTAGGACAACAACACAAAGTTGTTGCTCCCGCCGGGATGAAGATGATCCGTGCTTCGGAGGGCACGTTAAGCCGTCGGTCCCGGTCACTGTCTTTGACATTGGTCGTTACCTAAAACCATGTCAGAGGCGGTTTAAAAACTCTGACACTAGTGTTAGTCACTAACACACGATAAGAAGAAGACGATACTTAATGTAAATTATACTTATTGACGTGTAAAAGTACTTTAAAGGTCTTTACTAGTTTGATGAACATTAAATTTTGAATGTTAAAATGAAGTTGAAAATCACTTTAAAGTGTAAGAAGCCATACGGAAGACCAAGAAAGTCGTTCATGGATGAAGTAAAAGAAAAAGCAAAAGTTGTGTCGTATAGGGAGGTCAAGCATTTAACGGAAAATAGGGAGACATGGAAAATACTCCACCGACAAGAACCTAGTTCTTAAATTTATTGATGATGAAGCCATACGATTTTTTTAAAAGGTTTTTAGGCCAATGATTTTTTTTTACCCATCCCATCCCATGCTGTCTGGGATTAATAAAAAAAAATTAAAATGTAGCTGCTTCTCTTCCCACGCAGATCGCAAAAGCCGATCGAGGGAATGGGCAAAAATGCAAATCATGTTAACAGGCGATGCGGCTAGCAACCCATCACTGTATTGATTGCTTTTTCATCTTCTCGCCCACCATGACGCTAAAAGTGGCTCTTGGGTCTTGCGGCCCTGGGCTCTGCATAGAACCGCAAGACCCAAAATGCTCTGTCTGCCCCATCAGGGATATAGACGTGATAGTATGTATGTATGTATGTTTTTTTACGATATGACGAAGTGACATAAGTAACTGAATCGCAGTGGCTCCAGTTGTATCTCCGACGTACCTTCCAGTTCTTTTTGGAGCACGCACATTAATATTCTGTACACGGTTTCGATCTATCCTTCAAAGAACAAAGTGCCCTGCCGAGATGAAGTGGGAATTGGATAAGGTTCTACGCTCAGATATTGGTTTTGCGACAATGCAACCATATCGCAATAAGTTTCAATAGCGAGAATGATCAACTAGAATTTGGATAAGGTTCTACGCTCAGATATTGGTTTTGCGAGAATGCAACCATATTGCAATAAGTTTCAATGGCGCGAATGATTGAACTAGAATTGTATTTTTTTACTGCGAATTTTGTGAAAAAGGTGCAATATTTTTTAGTTCGCACAGTCAGGTTTATTTGTTAGAGAATTTAAACTTAAAATGTACCAGTATTTTTCAGTTTTTAATTTAAACATATTGACTAAAGGTTTTTTGTTTTGACAGAGCGTTTTGGGTCTAAGTAGAAAGAGCCAAGAGCTGCAAGATTCATAATCCACTTTTACCTTGATGTGGGAAAGAAGGTTGAAGGAATCAAAATAGTGATGGGTTGCTAGCCGCAGATGATTATAATTTTCGACCATATCCTCGATCGGCTCCACGATCTGCGCGGGAAGAGAAGCTGCTGGTACATTCAAAGCTGTTTCTCTTCTCTCCTAGACCAGCAAGGAAGATAAACAACGTATATTTAGCTATATGAATGTTGTGATTTTTAGTATATTTTAATCTACGATTAATTATTATTCGTAGATTTTAATAGACCTTACATTCATACTTGTCTTGCATTGAATAAATGTCCTCTCAATCGCAGGTTGACTGGAACAGATCCCTACATGGCATAAGTCCGCCATTGTAAATTTTCTCTTTCGAATTTTTTGTACTTTGTTTTGTTTTTTGTTACAATACAGTTGTTACAAACAAATTTGCCACTGGCTATAGAATTATATGAGTACAAGTTTGTGAACAAAACAAAATTTTCTAGTTAAAGTTGCTAACTATAGTGTAATTGCATTCAACACCCGACAATTTGAAAAGGAGTCGTTTGTGTTTCCCTTTGTTATTAAGTAGGTATTGTTATAACAATACCGCGGCTTAGTTACGATGTGTGTTGTTTGGATGTGGTATATACAATTTTATTCTCTAGTAATAAAGTTTCTTCTTCCATGCTGGTCTGGGAGAAAAGAAAAAACTTAGAATGTACCAGCTGCTTCTCTACCCGCGCAGATCGTAAGAGCCGATCGAGGGAATGGGCGAGATTTGAATCATGGTAATAGGCGATGCGGCTAGCAACCCATCACTATTTTGATTCTTTTTCCATCTAAACGCCCACCACCACGCTAAGCGTGGCCTTTGGGCCTAACGGCCCTAGGCTCTGTCTACCCCGTCAGGGATATAGACGTGAAAATGTATCTGTATAATAAAGTTTGACGCTAACGTTTGTGAGTCTTTCTATTTGTGGCATCGTAGCGGTCGCACGGATGGACGGATTTCAATGCATTTGTTTTTTGCGTGAGAGCAAGTTCTCTTGCAACCTTGCTTTCCCCTGAAAGCAAGTTCTCTTCTTAGCTATGTTTGATGAAAATCAATTTAGCCATTTAAAAGTTATTGGAGGTCAACGCTTAAAAGTCAACTTTGCCTAGCAAAGAAGAATATATGATATTCAAAACTCAAAAGACACATGTGTGAGAGCTGTAAGGTATAAAAATAATTACCGAGAAGATCGAAAACGAAAAAGTTATGTCCAAAATAGACCGAAATCATTTTTATTTTGGCGCTCGATATTGGAAACGAATAATGATATCAAAAATTTGAGAAAAACCCTTCTGGACAATTTAGTCAGCTACAGTTTGAGCTTAAAAGAAATACGAATGGGTTAAGAGTTTGCTCTGTAGTCTAACCTTTTTGAAAATAGTCAAAAAGTCAGAAGGATTTTTTTTTAGAAGTAAATTCAATTCCAAAATGCTCGATAGTTGTTTGAGGCACGAAACCGGTGAATTAAAAAAAACACCGTTTTGCCTTTGTCTCTCGTCTCTTAGAGGTCTTACTGAAACATAAAGAGGTCACTTAAGTAATTTACTAGTGCAAAATTAAAGTACATTTTTCCATTGAAAAGTAAGTTAGATGCAGAAGACGAGGTGTTGGAGCCCCGCCAGCGGCACTTAATGAATCTTGTTTGAATATATTTCCTCCGTATGTCTTCTGCTTTGACAAAGAGCGCTAATTTTGGACTGTAATTTATTGGATAGTTTGGTAATTCCATTGATCAAGACGAATGGAAAAATATTTTCAGCTCATCGGTTAGATTATTAAAAAAACTTGAGAGTTGTCAAAGGACACCCGGATGGAACGAAGTTCCTTTCGATTAATTAGTGAAGGTAATAAATTGTAATAATTTTTTTTTTTAAATTAATAATATTTTATAAAAAGCCTGTATAGACTCAACAAAAATAATCGTCGCGACACCACACTGTTCAATGCGAAATAGAAAGACGAAACGAAAATAACTGACTTGCTTTCTATGAGAGAGAGAGAGAGAGAGAGAGAGATAGACAGAGAAACACGGCTTACAACTATATAGCAAAAAGTGTCGTTACAACTTTTAATCTTAATTTTTTCCGTCTAGGCCCCCTTTCGCAACGCGCGATAAGGAACTACGTTCCAAAAATATTGTACACGTATTTTTTCTTTTCTCTGAGAAACATAAATAGCCGAAGATACTGCGCATTTAAATCTCGCAAAATATGGGTCCCTTATTTTTGGATAATCCAAAAGACGGAATGATTACAATCATACTTTTCTGACTCTGTCGTCATTCCTACGGTTTGTTTCTTTCTCGTGAGTGAGCAAAAGTGTTGGTAGATTTTTCAAGCTACCTAAAGACATCTAGCATAGCTCTACCATACAATAATGCCAGCTAGAACCATCGTCTTAACGTGCATTCCTAAGCACGGAGGAACTCGAGAAACTTTTATGCTTGTGGTGTCGGAAAAGGACTAGTCTATCTACTTCTCTTGACGAGAAGCGTGGCGGGGACATCTCATAATGGGATGAGACTGTTATTAGTACTTATAACGGGACTTACCGCGATTAATATCGAAGAGTGTGCGAATAACAAAATACGATTCCCTAACGGACACCGTCACTGTTGTTTGTAAGGACTTATGCAATAAATGATGAAGAAAAAGGGTATACCGATATAGCTACCTGTGGCAGCCGAACATCCATCGCAGTTCCTCAGTCGGCCAGCGACCATGATGGCAGAAGGGCCGTTGAAATATCTGGCAAAAAATGATATTAATCGCGTATAAGTCCCGTAACCCGTAATATTAATAACAGTAAATGTGACCGCGAAACTCTAAAATCATATATAAGATGAGACCATGATCAGTTGTCGACAAGTTGTCGACGCCTAGTCTTGCGTAGACAACAAGTTCAGCGCTAGTTTTCAACATGTTGAACATGTTGCGCTCCAAATGTGGCCTATTATAAACTAGGATTTATGGTTTATTTTGCACGACATTGTGTTATAGCCGAAATTCGGCTTTTGACACACAACAAAGGAGTTGACTCTCTATTTAACGGTATAACAGAGTAGTTTTGCACCTACTTGGCAAAATATTGTTTGAATAAATTTCCTCCGTATGTCTTTTGCCTTGATAAAGAGCGCTTATTTTGGGCTATAATTTATTAAATAGTTTGGTAACTCAAAATTTTTGGTTTCTTTTTCGCAAGTGGACAAAACTGGTGTCAGATTTTAGGGTTCCAAATGGCAAAAAACGGAACCCTTTGGTTTCGTCATGTCTTTCTGTCTGTCCGTCCGTATGACACAGCCACTTTTTACCATTACTATAAGAACTATAGTGTTGAAACTTGGTAAATAGATGTATTCTGTGAACCGCATTAAGATTTTCGCACAAAAATAGAAAAAGAAAAACGAAATGTTGAACATGTTGCGCTCTAAATGTTGCCCATTGTAAACAAGGCTTTATGACTTATTTTGCACAACATTGTGTTATAGCCGAAATTCGGCTTTTGACACACAACAAAGGAGTTGATTCTCTATTTAACGGTATAACAGAGTAGTTTTGCACCTACTTGGCAAAATCTTGTTTGAATAAATTTCCTCCGTATGTCTTTTGCCTTGATTAAGAGCGCTAATTTTGGGCTATAATTTATTAAATAGTTTGGTAACTCAAAATTTTTGGTTTCTTTTTCGTAAGTGGACAAAACTGGTGTCAGATTTTAGGGTTCCAAATGGCAAAAAACGGAACCCTTTTGGTTTCGTCATGTCTTTCTGTCTGTCCGTCCGTATGACACAGCCACTTTTTTCCATAACTATAAGAACTATACGGTTGAAACTTGGTAAATAGATGTATTCTGTGAACCGCATTAAGATTTTCTCACAAAATAGAAACGTTTTTCTAAACGTAATGTTGAACATGCGCATGCGCTCCAAATGTTGCCCATTGTAAACAAGGCTTTATGACTTATTTTGCACAACATTGTGTTATAGCCGAAATTCGGCTTTTGACACACAACAAAGGAGTTGACTCTCTATTTAACGGTATAACAGAGTAGTTTTGCACCTACTTGGCAAAATCTTGTTTGAATAAATTTCCTCCTTATGACTTTTGCCTTGATTAAGAGCGCTTATTTTGGGCTATAATTTATTAAATAGTTTGGTAACTCAAAATTTTTGGTTTCTTTTTCGTAAGTGGACAAAACTGGTGTCAGATTTTAGGGTTCCAAATGGCAAAAAACGGAACCCTTATGGTTTCGTCATGTCTGCCTGTCTGTCGTCCGTATGTCACAGCCACTTTTTTCCATTACTATACGAACTATAGTGTTGAAACTTGGTAAATAGATGTATTCTGTGAACCGCATTAAGATTTTCGCACAAAAATAGAAAAGAAAAACGAAATGTTGAACATGTTGCGCTCTAAATGTTGCCTATTGTAAACTAGGCTTTATGACTTATTTTGCACAACATTGTGTTATAGCCGAAATTCGGCTTTTGACACACAACAAAGGAGTTGACTCTCTATTTAACGGTATAACAGAGTAGTTTTGCACCTACTTGGCAAAACTAATTTTCGTCTTTGTAGTTTGAAGCAAACTTGAAGTGAACGACGAGTTTGCTTAGCAAATCGCCCACTGAATTGTATATGAGCATTGATGTTTCTCGTTGTTCTGACTGCCTTCGTGGTCCAGTTGTCAAGGCGTTTGGTTTGAATCCCACTGGGAACCATTATGATATACACGCCTTTAATAAATAAATAAATATAAATAAATATATAGGGACAAATTACACTGATTGAGCTAGCCCCAAAGTAAGTTCGAGACTTAGTGTTATGGGATACTAACTCAACGATACTATATTTTATAACAAATACATATATAGATAAACATCCAAGACCCAGGACAATCTGAAAAAGGCCATTTTCCAACTTGCCCTGACCGGGAATCGAACCCAGGACCTCTGGGTGGCGGACTAGCATGGTGACCACTACGCCACGGAGTTCGTCATTTCGCCTTTAAAGTTGTATAAAGCTCTCATCAAAACTACTCGAGTTATCGTTGAACAATTAATTATTAATACATACTTACTTACATACATAAATACACATTTACATATTTACACACATACATACAAACGCCGGATTGTTCTAGTGGACTCGGAGAATTTCAGTTAAACGTTCAATTAGGATCTATGTGTTTTAGATCCTGACGCATATGTAGTTGCCTCAAAACCATCATTTTGACAAAATTTCTACGAAACATCTTACAAATATGTCCTTTCAAACAGAACAAGAATGTCCAGGAGTCTTCAAGTAATCGGGAAACACACATGAATAAACATAAGTATTAGGACACCTGGCAAGATGAGGTGACGATAGGTGGAGTAGAGTGCTGACGAAGCGGTGGCTCCTAGATGGTAAACGTAGTATGGGTCGTCCGAGAGCTAGATGGGTTGATGACATAAGAAAAGTCGCGGGTCGAAACTAATTTCGTAAGCAGGACCGATGTGGTTGGCAGACATTGAGAGAGGTCTATTTGCAGTGGGATATGGAAGGCTGCCGATGATGATGATGATATGTATGCATTTGAATTGTTAGCCTCATTTTTAGGGTTCCGTAGTAAACAAGGAACCCTTATAGTTTCGCCATGTCTGTCTGTCTGTCTGTCCACGGTCCTACAGAGAAACTATAAGTACTAGAAAGCTGTAATTTGGCATGGATATGTATATTAATTATGGCGAAAAAGTCGTAAAATAAAATATGGAAAAAAAATTTTTTTCAGTGTATCTGCCATACAAGTAAAGACGTAGTCAATATTTTTTTTCTCGACAAACACATTGAGTGGGGTATCGTTGAAGAGGTCTTTCAAAAATATTGTTAGCTTGTGAACACTATGAAATATTTGGGTTCATAGTTCAAATTTTTGTTTTAGTCAAGAGTCCCCCCCCCTCTATCTGATAAACGGTTATATATGGCCACGTGAAAAAAAACAAAATTATAGTATATATAATGTAGTTTGAAGGAAAACTATCAGAGCCAAGTAAGATATACAAATTCAAAAGTTATAGGCGATCAACTTATAAAATGTACTTGAAAAAAAAAAATTCATACAAATTCAATAGATATTAGTTTTTAGACGTTTTTAGTGGCAAGAACTCAAAGTTGGCATTCGCAACTACGGAACCCTACACTGCGCGTGGCCCGACACGCACTTGGCTAATTATTTGTCGGTTAAAATACAACTAAAATGCCTTCTCCAACGTGTTCTCTCTTCCGCGTAGGCTTGACCGCAGTAATCCCCCGGCGCACCTGTGCCAAACAAACGAGGGTACTAAATCCGAGATGTCTGTCACGCTGATGTTATTAGCTGACAATGAGCGTTTTCACACTAAGCGATAACGATTACGTCACTGGCAGTTTGATATGTAGGGTTACTTTTGATACACCAGCAATACTTCTGGAACAAGCTCAGTCCATGATGCGAAACTAGTTTTCATAAACACAATAGGCATGGCAAATGGAAAAATATTTTTGGTCCGTCGGTTAGATTATTAAAAAATATTGTACACGTATTTTTTCTTTTTTCTGAAAAACCAAAAATGACAAAGATACAGCGCATTGAAATTTCGTGTGACGTCACGGCTGCGTACGATTTTAACTTAAGTGTGACGTCGCATGCGGCACTCCGGAACTTTGACGCTCCTCCAAGTCCTCCCGTGGATTTCGTAGAAGGCTACTTAGGAAATACAATCTAAACAAAGCTTATAAACATCAGTGAGACCTCTCCAGCCCGTCTGGCCAGCGTGGAGAGTGTAGGCCAAGTCCTCTGGCTGATCTGGCCAAGTATGTCTTTCGTAGTATACCTAGAGAAGGTCGTGCTCCTGCAGTGCAAATAAAAATAAATGATTATGATGATGAATTTATTGGCTAAAGGATGACTAGCCAAGTCATTGAATGCAATGTTCAACAATATGGGTGAAAGTAGCAAGCGGGCGGCTGTAGGCGCCTGCAGCCGCCTCTACCAAGGTATGTAATACTTGTATTAATTCTATAGTATAGGGTAAATAAGCGGCCAAGTGCGAGTCGGACTCGCCCATGAAGGGTTCCGTAGTAGTATAATATAAAAGTCTAGTAGTATGTTTTTTTTTAAATTTTTATATTTGAGTTGATTGAATGAAAGGTAAATTGCCGTTTATGATTTATGACATATAAAAAAAAAAATATTTACTAGATTTTGTTTAAACCAATTTTCGCTGGTAGTTTTCATGGTAATGAACATCATATATTTTTTTTAGTTTAATCATTCTCTTATTTTAGAAGTTACAGGGGGGACACACTTTTTTGCACTTTGGAAGTGTCTCTCGCGCAAAGTATTCGGTTTAGAAGAAAATGATATTAGAAACCTCAATATCATTTTTAAAGACCTATCCATAGATACCCGTATGTTTGATGAAAAACAAATTTTTGAGATTCAGTTCTAAGTACGGGGAACCCCCAAAATTTATTGTTTTTTTTCTATTTTTGTGTTAAAACCTTAATGCGGTTCACATAATACATCTACTTACCAAGTTTCAACAGTATAGGTCTTATAGTTTCGGAAAGTGGCTGTTACATACGGACGGACAGACAGACAGACAGACAGACACGACGAATCTTTTTTTTTGCCATATGGCTACGGAACCCTAAAAAGACAGTTGTCAGCTGTTGTTACATCGTCCGATGTCGTCCCGATATCGTCCCGATATCGTTGGACGATATCGTCTCGATATCGTTGGATGATATCCAGTGTCGTGGCCTTATCGTTACCGTTCTAATGTGAAAACGCACAAATGCTTTGTCTTGCACGTTACCATCCCATTACGACCGGAATAACAATGGGGTCATAGCCCATTATAATTGCTGCCATTATGAAACGGATCTACATAATATTTGGAAGGGATATTTTAGCTTGTCAGTCATAACATGGGTTTAGGTATTGGTAGACTATGACGTGGAATAAACTGAGCTCACTTTTAGTTAGGTTAGGTTAGGTTAGGTTAGGTTAGGTTAGGTTCCCCCCCGATGTGGTTCCCATCTTGTCGCGATGGGGGGGCTCAGTACCTGCGGTTGCCTCGGCCGCAGGGAAGCTAAGAGGAACCCATTGCCCGGGTTGAGGCTTAGGCCTCCCCGGGCCCGGCGGAGGCCATTCCTGGCGGGAATGGCCTGGCTGTGAGGGAAGGGGGTGACGACGACCTCCCTACCATCACAGCCGTGGTAGGGGTCGCGGGGGAAGAGGAGTGTCGGTGTTTCGTTGCCGCTCGCCCTATCCTCCGCGACCAAGCGCGGCCGTGGCGCTTGGCACGGCATCGGTGGGGCCGCAGGGGAAGAGGAGTGTCGGTGTTACGTTGCCGCTCTCCCTATCCCCTGCGGCCGGCTGTGTGGGCCCCGGTCGCCGTCAGGTGGACTGGGGCAGGGCCTGCTTCCGCAGGCCCCAAATTATGAGGGCTGGTTGGACGGTGGAAACGGGATTCCATCGTCCAACGGACAGCCCTCCGGAGTGGAAGGCAGGCGCGTGTGCGTGTCAGCGCGTCTGTCCTTGGGCCAAGAGGCCAAGGCGGCGGTTACTCCGGCCCCTCTGATTCAGCAGAGGGTGCCGTGAGGCCGTTGGCGATCCGGGGCCGCTTAAGTAGCGGCCGGCCGCGCCGGGGCTGTGGAGCATGAAGAAGCACACGGTCCCGGCCGATAGCGGCTGAGAGGTGACACCGCGGAGTTTTTAGTGGTAACACCACATAACCTTACCGGTGTCCCGTAACCGGTAAGGTATCCGAAGGGATTTTCTCCGCGTCAAAAAAAAAAAAAAAAAAAAAGGTTAGGTTAGGTTAGGTTAGGTTAGGTTAGGTTCCCCCCCGATCCCCCCCGATGTGGTTCCCATCTTGTCGCGATGGGGGGGCTCAGTACCTGCGGTTGCCTCGGCCGCAGGGAAGCTAAGAGGAACCCATTGCCCGGGTTGAGGCTTAGGCCACCCCGGGCCCGGCGGAGGCCATTCCTGGAGGGAATGGCCTGGCTGTGGGGGAAGGGGGGTGACGATGACCCCCCTACCATCACAGCCGTGGTAGGGGTCGCGGGGGAAGAGGAGTGTCGGTGTGTCGTTGCCGCTCGCCCTATCCTCCGCGACCAAGCGCGGCCGTGGTGCTTGGCACGGCATCGGTGGGGCCGCAGGGGAAGAGGAGTGTCGGTGTTACGTTGCCGCTCTCCCTATCCCCTGCGGCCGGCTGTGTGGGCCCCGGTCGCCGTCAGGTGGACTGGGGCAGGGCCTGCTTTCGCAGGCCCCAAATTATGAGGGCTGGTTGGACGGTGGAAACGGGATTCCATCGACCAACGGACAGCCCTCCGGAGTGGAAGGCAGGCGCGTGTGCGTGTCAGCGCGCCTGTCCTTGGGCCAAGAGGCAAAGGCGGCGGTTACTCCGGCCCCTCTGATTCAGCAGAGGGTGCCGTGAGGCCGTTGGCGAGCCGGGGCCGCTTAAGGAGCGGCCGGCCGCGCCGGGGCTGTGGAGCATGAAGAAGCACACGGTCCCGGCCGATAGCGGCTGAGAGGTGACACCGCGGAGTTTTTAGTGGTAACACCACATAACCTTACCGGTGTCCCGTAACCGGTAAGGTATCCGAAGGGATTTTCTCCGCGTCAAAAAAAAAAAAAAAAAAAGGTTCCCCCCCGATGTGGTTCCCATCTTGTCGCGATGGGGGGGCTCAGTACCTGCGGTTGCCTCGGCCGCAGGGAAGCTAAGAGGAACCCATTGCCCGGGTTGAGGCTTAGGCCTCCCCGGGCCCGGCGGAGGCCATTCCTGGCGGGAATGGCCTGGCTGTGAGGGAAGGGGGTGACGACGACCTCCCTACCATCACAGCCGTGGTAGGGGTCGCGGGGGAAGAGGAGTGTCGGTGTTTCGTTGCCGCTCGCCCTATCCTCCGCGACCAAGCGCGGCCGTGGCGCTTGGCACGGCATCGGTGGGGCCGCAGGGGAAGAGGAGTGTCGGTGTTACGTTGCCGCTCTCCCTATCCCCTGCGGCCGGCTGTGTGGGCCCCGGTCGCCGTCAGGTGGACTGGGGCAGGGCCTGCTTCCGCAGGCCCCAAATTATGAGGGCTGGTTGGACGGTGGAAACGGGATTCCATCGTCCAACGGACAGCCCTCCGGAGTGGAAGGCAGGCGCGTGTGCGTGTCAGCGCGTCTGTCCTTGGGCCAAGAGGCCAAGGCGGCGGTTACTCCGGCCCCTCTGATTCAGCAGAGGGTGCCGTGAGGCCGTTGGCGAGCCGGGGCCGCTTAAGTAGCGGCCGGCCGCGCCGGGGCTGTGGAGCATGAAGAAGCACACGGTCCCGGCCGATAGCGGCTGAGAGGTGACACCGCGGAGTTTTTAGTGGTAACACCACATAACCTTACCGGTGTCCCGTAACCGGTAAGGTTCACCTGGTTCACCTGGTTCCGTGGGCATTTTTCCGCGCCTAGGCTGTTCTATTAAGCCCCTTGCACGTGAGGGAGACAGCGACATTCTTCTGTGCCTCCCCATTGTGGACTGGAAGTTGTTTTCATTCGAGCCAGCCCAGCTCGTCGAGGAAGCGGAGTAGTGCAGAGGGTGAGCTGCAGGCCTCCGGCATCGTACTTGGTGATCCCAGGTACTCCTCTCGTGTTGATGCAACGCACGGACACTCTAGTATCACGTGCTTTGCTGATTCTTCTGTTTCCATACAGCCTCTACATAGAGGGCTGTCGGTTATACCTATAACGAATAGATGTTTATTAAGAGTACAGTGTCCTGTTAGTAAGCCTACCATTTTTCTAATTTTTACCCTTGGAAGTGCAAGAAGTCGACGTGAGTAGCGTGGGTTCCACGCCGGGATGGCCTCCCTTGTTTGCCGACATGTTCCTAGGGTATTCCAGGCTTGTTGTTTTTCTTTGTTGGTTTTGGCTCTGATCCAGGCACGAATCTGGTTGAATGGAATGGGGGCTTGAGGTGGTGGTCCTATCGGTACCATGTTCGAGCCCCTCCTAGCCAGTTCGTCCGCTGCATCATTGCCAAGTGAGCCACTATGACCTTTGATCCATTGGATGGTGATATTGTTTTTATACTTACAGAGTTGTTCTAGTGCTTTATGGCATTCTAGGATTAATGCAGAGTCGATCATCGGATTTCTCAGAGCATGAAGGACTGCTGCGCTGTCGGTTAAGATACGAATAGACATGTTTGTTACCTTTAACCTGTTGATTTTTACCGCAGCATGGGTTATAGCTACGCATTCAGCTTGGTAGATGGAGTTATCTTTACCCAGAGCCGTGGTGTAGTGAATGTTGAGGTCATGTGAGAAGACACCGGCACCCACTCCTGAGCTCATCTTGGAGCCGTCTGTGTACACTCTTACCTCATTGATGTTAGAATTGTCGGTTTTGTCCTCGTGTAATTGTATTTTGTATTTCTTGTCGAACACAAATTGTTTCTTGATTCTGTCGTTTATTGCTCCCATCAGATTAGATGAGTTCATGGCTAGCGATAATATTTTTGAGTGAGGAGAGTTCGAGTTTTTCTTCCAGAGACCTAAGGTCCAGAGTCTCATGGCTGCAATTTCTGCCTCTTGTTTTATGTGTAGGTGTAATGGAGTTATATCCAGTATTATTTCTAAGGCGGCAGTAGGGCACGTTCTCATCCCGCCACTTATGGCCAGGCATGCCGTCCTTTGGAAGCTTTGCAGTTTATCCTGAGCTGTTTTTAGGTTTGTGCGAGTCCACCATACGATCGCCCCGTAGGTTATGGTGGGTCTTATAACAGCTGTGTACAGCCATTTCATGATTTTTGGACTTAGCCCCCATGTTTTTCCCACCATTCTTCGGCAGTGCCATAGTGCCAGTCCGGCCTTTTTCAACTTATCGTCCAGGTGTTTCGCCCAGATAAGTTTGCTGTCTAGTGTGATTCCAAGATATTTCACTTCTTCCGATAGTTCTAGTTTTGTTCCGAATAACTTAGGCATGTTAAAACGTCCTAGTTGTCGTTTATTTGTGAACATCACAGTCTCTGTCTTGTTTGCATTGACGTTCAGTTCATGTTTTTTGCACCATTCCTCTACAATTTTTAGAGCTCCTCTGGTGCGGTTGCAAGCTGTGTCCGCAGTTTTCCCTGGGATCATTATTGCCAGGTCGTCTGCATATCCTACCGTGTGGTAGTTGTTTTTGTTTAGATCGGTGATGAGGTCGTCTACTACTAGGCTCCATAGGATTGGTGAGAGAACTCCTCCCTGTGGGCATCCTCTTGTGGGTAGGGCCTTTGTTGTACCGTTCACCGTTGTTTGTATATTTCTGAGCCTTAGCATGTTGTTTATCCAGCCGATTATGGTTTCTGGAACCCCATGGCTTCTTAGGGCTTCACAGATGCTGTCAAAGTTGGTCTTATCGAAGGCTCCTTCGACGTCAATGAATGTGCCAAGGCACAAATCTTTGTTTTGTATGGTTTTTTCGGCAATGTCAACCACTTCATGTAGGGCTGACTCTGTTGATTTTCCTGCACTGTATGCATGTTGTTTTGGATGTACAGGATTCTTTTCCAAGACTGTGTCTCGTATATATCTGTCACATAATCTCTCTTGTGTTTTTAGAATGAATGATGACAGGCTGATTGGTCTAAAGGATTTTGCGTTTGTGTAATCGGTTTTTCCTGGTTTAGGTATGAAGACGACTTCTACTTCTCTCCAGGTTGTTGGTATGTATTTGTGTGCTAAGCTTGCAGTAAGTAGGGATGTGAGGTGTTCTACTATTACCTCATCTCCCCATCTTAGCAGACCTGGGAAAATTCCATCTGGTCCTGGTGCTTTGAACAATTGGAAGCTATTGATTGCCCAGTTGACTTTACTTGGTGTTACCACTGTTTCTGCTAGTTTCCAGTCTTCATCAGTGGCTATCTGTTGTGTTACACCCTCTGCTGTTGGTGTTAGTTCTGTGATTTGACAGCCGGGAAAGTGCGTGTTCAGTAAGATTTCACCGACTTCGGATTCGGATTTCGCATATGATCCGTCTGGTTTTGTCAGAATGCCAATTGTTTTGTTATTTTTGTCTCCGCTTAGTACTTTTCTGACCCTGGAGGCCTCTGCGGTTGTTTGAATATTTGTACAATATTTACACCAGGCTTTGCGATTAAACGCTCTTATCCTGTTCTTGTATTTCGCTCTCGCTCTGGAGTAGTTGTCCCAGTCATAGTCGCTGCTGGTGTTCATTGCTCTATTAAAGAGTTTGCCAACTTGCCTTTTTCTGCGTTGTAGTTCTGGGCCAAAGACCCTGTCTTTGTTTTTCCCGCATGTTGGAATGCCTAATGGGCATGTTTGTTCGTAGCTGTTCGTTATTGCATTTGATATTTTCTTTGCATATTCTTCCACCGCTTCATGATTGTCCAGTGAGTGAGGATCAACCGCTGGTCCCAGGGCGTCACCGAGTTTAACTTTGTATAAGGTCGTGTCGGTTTTCCTGGGGTTCCTGCGGGGTGTTGGTGTGGTTTGTGAATAACTAATGTCATACCTTAACCATCTGTGATCAGAGCAGGAGGACTCGTCTGATACGAGCCAGTTCGAAATGTATTCGGCAGCTCCATTTGTCGCTAGTGTTAGATCGATGATTGTGCGGCAGCGCCTGGTGATAAAGGTTGGTTTATTACCTATGTTGATTACATTTAAGTCTGTTTGAATAAGATAGTTGACAAGGTCTATGCCTCGGTCATTTGATTCCTCCATGCCCCAAAGAGGATGGTGGGCGTTGGAGTCGACCGAGATAATGAGTTCGAGTTTTTCTTTTTCGCAGTAACTTACCAGTTCTGTGAATTCTCTGGTTGGTACCTCCATTTCGTAGGGTAGATACACGGAGGCGATCACTGTATTTGTTATTATTTTATTGTTTTCGTGGTTTGAGGAGACCCGTACGGCTGTCAGATCTCTGGAACATAAATGTGTTAATGGCATGGCCTTGAAATTTTTGGGTAGGTAGATGCATGATCTAGGACTGTCGGCTGTTTGGTCATATATCAACTTATCTCCTATAACCTTTAGACCGCAGATGTTGTGATTCCTGATCCACGGCTCCTGGATCAGGGCGATCGTATTTGTATTCTTCTCCAGATCACCCCGCAGGTTAGCCGTTGCGGTCTGGCTATGCTGGAGGTTTATCTGGATGACCTTAGTCATCCTGGTTGTCGAGGATGATGGGGTCATTTTTATTTTTTTCCCTTTCGTCCTCACCTCTTGTTGTTTCTTCCTGCTTGTTTATTGGTCTCCCCGAAGGTTTTTCTTCGGCGGTAGACGGCAGGCTGTATGCGAAGACGTCTGTCCACGTTGGTGGAGTTGTCACCGGGCCAGTCACTGTTTGTGCTGGCTCTGGTTGCACTATTTCTATTTCCTGTTTTTCGTCTTTTTCTCTTGGGACGCTGTTATTACTCACCGTTGATTCGTGAGGTTCTTCGGCATATGTTTCTTCTTCCGGCTCGTCCAGTTTTATCTGGAGGTACACAGACCCGAGACCGAAGGAGAGACATCTACCTTGTTCCATGATCATGGGTAGAAGATCGTTCGGAACCCCAACCGTGAGGTATGTTCCTGCGTCTTGCTTGCTGACGTTGTATAGGCTCCAGCGGTTGACGCCCGCCCATGGGTTGAGCCTGTCCAGCATTATTCTGATGTGCGACAGTTCATTGGTTCTGCTTGGTAGGAAGATGCCGCACTTGGTCTTCTTGGGTAGATCCCCTTGCAGTACCACGCAAAGGGGTTGGTTTTTGGCGGTTGGTGGTAGATTGGCCACCACATCCTCAAGCCATCGCTTCGTAGTGTCATCCCTGCATAAGAGTTTTAGGACCCCGTCTCCATGGACAGGTTTGCCCGCAAATGCAGGGATAACCTCGTTGCTAGGATCGAGTATGTGGGCCATCTGTCGTTCCTCCACTGTCGCCTCGATGTTCTGCAGTTCGGTTGGTAGCAGGTCGGTCCTGTTTGCCGTGGTGATGGCCACGTGTAGGCTGGAGAGAATGACTCCAGCATAGGTGGTGCCACTCCTGCGCTTCGCGGTCTCCAGCTTGACCTTCTTGTTTTCTCCTCGCGGAGAGATGGTATCGTCTAGGCGTGTTCTCTTGGAGCGTTGCTCGCTGGTTTGAGGTAGGTTGATAGGCTGTTGCCTTTGTTGGTTCGGCTGACGCCGTTGTTGTTGACCCTGGTTTGGTCGGCGGTCCGATTTCCCGGATGGCCTCCCTCCCCGTTGGGTGTTGGTTGACGAGTCACCAAACCTGGTCCGGTTCGCCTCAGCTTCCCTCGGGTTCGCTGGCTCCCATCCGGGATCCCGCGAAGACCTTGGGGCTTCGACCCTACTCGGTCCTGGTTTGGAGCTGTCCGATGGTTGTTTGTTGGTGTCGGAGGCACCTGTTCTTTGCCTCGAGCTGTCTCGTTCCGAGTCTGCCCTTGGCCTCGATTTGGTGTCCGAACCGGTAAGGTATCCGAAGGGATTTTCTCCGCGTCAAAAAAAAAAAAAAAAAAGGTTAGGTTAGGTTAGGTAGTAATTATATATTTATGCAACATGGGAGGGACATACCCGTAATAAATCGAACCACAGGATATAATAGATCACTTTATTATAATTTTAATAAAATAACAGGCACACACACACACTCTCACACACACACACACACACACACATAGCGCGAAGAACCGATGGCCGATGGGGCAAAAAGGTTCTTGAATGGCGACCGCGTACTGGCAAGCGAAGCGTAGGGCACCCACCTACAAGGTGGTCAGATGACCTGACCAGGGCCGCTGGAAAGCGCTGGATGCAGGCCGCTCTTGATCGGTCAATTTGGAAATCTTTGGGAGAGGCCTATGTCCAGCAGTGGACGTTATGCGGCTGAAATGATGAAATAAAATAACAGTTAAAAAATAAAAAAATAATAATAAAATAACAGTCAAAAAACAAAAATTGACATTGTCATACTAATTGCACGGGCGGCTATACACTTTTGTAAATGCCGATTTTTTTTTAGTTTTTGACTGTTATTTCAATTTATTATAGGTACTAGTAGCTATACTATAGTGTTCTAGTAGCCCGTGGTTCGATTCATTTCGGGTATGACCTTACAAATTGTATAATTATTAGGTTAGGTATAAAATAAGTATTTTTTCAAAGCTAAAAGCTAAAACTCTCTGTACGAAACCCTAACACACAATATAAAATTGAATTTCTTCACGTTTATAAGTTCATTGGAAATCAGAATAATATATTATAAACCCTAAAAATGAGATCGAAAGAATAATTTAGAACTTTATCACAAGTGATTATCTATAAGCACCATTAAAACTTTGAACTAAAATTCACATGCTCAATAAAGTAAAGAATAATGGAATTTCTCCTATTATAGCTAATTTACGAAGTTTAACCTAGAAAGTATTAAAGAGCAATTTCATGTTACTATTGAAAAGTCAGCGTAAACTAAATATTTACTCCTAAAGTAAAGTGCAGCGAACTTGAGTCTGAGAGTCTTAAATTTTCCACTTATATTTCTTAGGCTGGTTTCACAGCTGTGCGGGATATCCTGGGTCGCCCGTACGGGCGGGCTCTCAGAGCAGACACACGTGAGGCGCTAGAACATCGTTTCACAGCAACGCGGATTGTTCCGTACAGGATTCGTTCCGATCAAAAATAATATATACTAACGTAACAGATACCCAACGCCATAGAAATGCAAGATAGGCTCACAGAAATGGCACCACACACGACCAGGAAAAAAGTGAAAAAGAAAGTGTTAAATATACTTTAAAAATATTTTTTGCATTTCATATAAGTCATATTTAATTAGAGTATGTACTACTTTATTTGTACTGATAAAAAATATGCTTTAATTATTAACATAGCGCCATCTAGTGACAAGAAAGAGAAATCATTACGATTTAAAGGTGATGGCCGCGTGACCCCATGAACTCCGGCCGTCCGGCCGGCGGCGCCTGACAGCGGTGCTACTAATTTAGCCAAGTTTTAATTAACATTTTTTGTTTCTGAATTTTTATTTTGACTAGATAATTAGGTCTTACTAACAATCCTTATGAAATGGCCTTCGGCTCCAAAACCATTAAGAATCACCGTGTATAGAACGTGTAAGAGACATTTGCTTAATAAATTGAACCACGGACTATACTAGATCACTATAGTATAATAATAGTTAGTTAAATTAAAATTAGTCATTAAATTACACATTTTAATGTAATTAAAGTCTAATTTTTTATTCCGTAGAATTCTGACATTTCATAAGTGTTGCTACTAAAAAAGTTCTCCAGCTAAAAAGGGAACGCGTATAAGGGCGATAAAAAATTTAATTCTTGATTAATTTTAATGTTTTACCAAGATAATGATACACTTTAAACTTTCTGGTATATTTAAAATGTTAAACCATTTTTTAATACCGAATTATCAAAGTTATATTTTTAAGTAATTTTAAGTCGGCAGGTTATTTTTCTTTCCCTGGCATCACTCCCTACTAACTCATTTTTCATCAACCTTTTTAGCCAAAAGCTCATTAAATATTTTTTTCGTAATCCAATAAAGCACAAAAATTAAAAAATAAAGTATGCGGCCATCAGCTGTCACGTCATGACTGTCACGTTGATTGTTATATTTGTTAGGTTTCTGTTAAGTTTTTTCTTGTTGAAAAACACCTTTTTCTTAACTGATTTAAATTAAATTTGATATGGAGATAGTTTAAGAACCTGGAAAGGACGTATAAGCCATTCACCCACAAATTGACCGCGGTGGAAAGCTAATTGGATTTATTTGTATGTATGTTTGTTGACCGAGCGAGCGAAGCGAGCGAGGTCTCTAAATCGAGTTGAGGCGAAAACACATTGTATGTATGTATGTATGTATGTATGTATGTATGTATGTATGTATATATGTATGTATGTATGTATGTATGTTTGTACCGCGATAAAAGCCGAACCGATGGTTTGATTTTGATGAAATTTGGTAGGTATGTAGGAAATATCAATAGAATTTTCAAGTTCGTTGGGCATCAAAATCGGTTCAGTAGTTTTTGAAATATTAATAAAAATGTCCGCGATTATGTAACAAACGAAACCAATAGCACGTTCTAACTTTGGATAGCGCCATCTAGGGGTTATTTAGGAAACTGAATTGCGAAAAATAATTACGAGGTCTAAGTTCGCGGCGAACTACTAGGTAGTTTACTAAATTTAGCAATTTTGTTGAGCGGACTTTGGTTCAATCGATATCGCTGCTTGTCTGTGCTTCTGTTGTAGTATTAGTAATAATGCCACAAACTAACAAGAGATCAGCGGCAACCAAAGCCAGCGAAGTAGTTTTACGTAGAGAGTCGCAATTAAGGAAATATGCCAGTAGGTAATTCTCGTGCCAATAATAGCTTTGTTAGCAAGAAACTACGCCCGAACGCTCCAAACGCTTGTGTTCTCAGCGTGAGTACGCAAGGGAAGTACGAAATCAGGAACTATACCCTGAACGCTTAAAGCGCTAGCGTTCAATGCATGAGCACGCTGTGGAGATTCAAGGGGAAGAATCCTAACCAGAACACGGTTCCCATCCCTCGCATGACCCGGTCGTGGAAGACTGGCCAAGTGTCATGCTCACGAACGCAATTTTCACTGTCGCTTGCCTGGGCAATAAATGTGCACAAATCGCAAGGACTCACTTAGAATAAAGTAGTCGTAGACTTTGGCGTTTGCCCAAGAGCCAAGCTAACCCGACACTATACCGGACATCAGCCTGTACGAGATTAGGATGGCCCTTAAACAGCTTAAAAACAACAAGGCGCCGGGCGAAGATGGAATCACAGCAGACCTGAAAGCGGGCGGAACGCTGCTACTGAAAGTCCTTCAGAGGCTCTTTAATTCCATTCTGCTCGAGGGCGTAACGCCAGAAGCGTAGAACAGGGGCATTGCGGTCCTGTTCTTCAAAAAGGGAGATAACACTCTTTTGAAGAACTATAGGCCTATCACGTGTCTTAGTCATGTTTATAAGTTGTTTTCGAGGGTCATCACGAATCGTCCCGCAAACAGGTTTGATGCCTTCCAGCCAGCCCAAACAAGCCGGTTTCCGTAAAGGCTTTAGCACCATGGACCACATTCGTACGCAGGTTATAGAGAAGACGAGGGCGTATAACCGGCCTTTATGCTTGCGGATAGAGGGCTATGAAAGAGCCTTCTATTCGATCGAAACATGGGCCGTGCTTCAGTCTTCAGCGATGCCGTATTGACTATCGGTATATCGAGGTGTTGAAGTGCTTATACAGTAACGCCACTATGTCATTCCGAGTACAGGAGCAGTGGAAGACGGCAATTCCACTGCATAGAGGTGTAAAACAGATGTTATATCTTCGCAACTGTTCACCGTTGCACTGGAAGATCAAGCTTCTGCAATGGGAAGGATTTGGCATTAAAATCAAAGGCGAGTATATCACTCACCTCCGATTTGCCGATGACATCGTTGTCATGGCGGACTCGATGGAAGACTTAAGTATGTTTGTACTATGCTCGCAGACCTAAACCGAGTTTCCCAACAGGTAAGCCTTAAAATGACCGATCTAGAGCGGCTTGCATCCAGCGCCTTCCAGCTATTCTAGATCGGTCGTTTTGAAAATCGTTGGGAGAAGCCTATGTCCAGCAGTGGACGTTATGCGGCTGAAATGATGATGATGATGATAAGCCTTAAAATGAACATGATCAAAACGAAAGTAATGTCGAATGTCCATGTTGCGCCCCACCTGTTAGTGTTGGGAGTCCAACCTCGAAGTTGTAGACCTGAGTCAATTGATCCAGGCAGGAAGCTTCAGTTTCGAGGACGAGGTCTTTCGACTAATCCGACTCGGCTGGGCAGCGTTCGGGAAGCTACGCAGTGTCTTCTCGTCAAAAATACCTTAGTTTTTTAAGACTAAAGTTTACAAACAATGTGTGTTACCAGTGATGACTTATGGATCTGAAACGTGGTACCTTACTATGAGTCTCATGAGAGGGCTAAAGGTGCAACGCACTATGAAAAGCTAAGCTCGGTGTTTCTCTACGCGATCGAATCAGAAATGTCATTGACATAGCCCAGCGGATTAGCTCGTTGAAATGGCAGTGGGCGGACACATAGCGCGACAAACTGATGCCGATGGGGCAAAAAGGTATTCGAATGGCGACCACGTACTATCATTCGAAGCGTAAGACACACACCCGCAAGATGGTTTGCCGACCTGACCAAGGTTGCTGGAAGCCGCTCTAGATCGGTCATTTTGGAAATCCTTGGGAGAGGCCTACGTCCAGCTGTGGACGTTATGCGGCTGAAATGATGATGATGATGAGACGTTGGCGTTGTAATAAAAAATAGTTGGCGGCTGGATGTACATACGTTGCTCTTTCAAGATCTAGGGATATTGAATTTGATCCAGGTCTTGATTTAAGTTGATTGAAAAAAAAATGAAACTTTTGCAGCTCAGAATAGAAGAAGAAAGAAGGTTGGAAAATTTGTTTCCTGCAACTGTATCAAATCGGTTGTGGATAATGTATCACAGATTCATTAAACCACAGTTTCACTGGACATTAAACTTGGTTCAGTTTTGGAATAATATCGCGAGGTCTAAGTTCGCGGCGAACCACTAGTTAAATCAAATAATATTCACAGTTCTTCGTATTTTATGTCGGTTATTCAACTGTTCCTGATGAAAATATTACTCGCTGTAAATCCCCTTTTGATTTGGAGTACCGCACTTAAATAAATGGTTACATTCACTAACAAATAAAATGTGTAGACTCAGATGTTCACACTCTTATTGAAATCTGGAATTTAATAAAAAATGTGCCCGGCCAAAAAGGTTTATGATCTCTGATATGTCAAAAAATGACAGCTGTCAGAATTCTACGGAATTAAAAATCAGACTTTACACTGTAGTGATATACTATATATAGCCCATGGATCGATTTCTTACGCATGTGTCTTACACGTTGTTTATCTCAAGAATTACGTATATTACTAATACGTAGAAATAATTACGGTAAAGAACATCAAGCTCGTTAGTCTTATAAATGAGCTGTACGAAGCTCGGTACCTAGTTAAATTGATCCAAATGATGTATTCAATATTACAGCCTTTAGCGAAATTTGTAAATAACTAATAGCGCACACTTGCTAAACAAGTAATTATAAAAAAGAAAACAACAACATACATACATACATACTATCACGTCTTTATCCCTAATGGGGCAGACAGAGCATTTTGGGTCTTGTGGTTCTATGCAGAGCCCAGGGCCGCAAGACCCAAAAGCCACTTTTAGCGTCATGGTGGGCGAGAAGATGGAAAAGCAATCAATACAGTGATGGGTTGCTAGCCGCATCGCCTGTTAACATGATTTGCATTTTTGCCCATTCCCTCGATCGGCTTTTACGATCTGCGTGGGAAGAGAAGCAGCTGGTACATTCTTAGTTTTTTTTTTATTTCTCCCGGACCAGCATGGGAGAAAACTACAAGTAATTATTAAAAAAATTTTTTTTGAAAACAAGCTTTTATCATCATTCCCAAACTTGATGGAATTGCGTCGTTTCATTCCAGAGTTCCTGTTGCCATCCTCTGGCTCCATCATCAGATCAGCTCCATGTCATTATAATATTGCATTGTCAAGCGATATACGTATACGTACAAAATTTCAGCTCAATTGAAAACCGGGAAGTGGGTCAAATTTAACTTGCAAGATTTGATTGCAGACAGAAAGACAGACAACGAGACAGGTATATTAAAAAAAAGCTTGTAAAAAAACACGACTACGTGAGAAAATTATTCAAACTTGCTAAATGGCATTCGATAGGTTAACTTAAAAAATATATTATATTAACGACTTGTAATTAGGCGTCGAAAATACGCCATTTCATTTTTTTAAAGCAACTTTTATTAATACACTTGTTTTTAGACGAACCGCAACCATTGGAAGAATACGAAATAAAAAAGTAGCACTCCGGAAGTGCCGACAGAAGTGAAAACACGAACAATAATTTGCGTGTATATATTTTGAATCGTCAAAATATTTTATTGTACAGTAAATACTTTTAAATGAAGTCTTTAATCCATTAAAAATTATATTTCAACTTTTATTTAATGCGCTATTGTAAATGAAATAAAAATTTAAAATTTAATATTTTTTAAACCAAGACAAAAAATTGCAATGGCACATCACTTCATAAATTTAAATTTGCCAAGTTTAACCCAAGAGCTAAAGAGCAATTCCATGTTAGTATTGAAACGTCAGTGTTTAAAATAAACATTTACTCTAGAGTTAGGGCCATAGTTCAGGAAACTTCAAAGTTTGCCTTTACATTTCAACGACTTGGACCGGGAAAAACGGAGCTGACTGTTATATACTACTACTGAAACATGTTACATGTACTTGTTTTGTAAGGTCACATATTAACGCATTTATATAAGAGCCTTATCAACATCATCCGTTCAGCCACGTGATATCAACCTCTCTGATGCGATCGCCTAGGCCTAGAGATACACCGAGCACGTATAGAAAGAGTCTTATATGTCTATGCAAGAAATGGAAAAAAACAACGAAAAGTGAATGTATGAAAAGCCTGTAGGTGTGTGTGTGTGTGTGTGTGTGTTAAAATTGTAAAAAGCGACATCTGTTATTTACTCGTAACATTACTAATTACTGAATCAATCTGCACTCGATAATAGCATTCCTGCGCGTACACACTGCTTATTATTATTTCACAAAATACACTGAAATTGCCCAAACAAATTATCAATTACGATAAAACCTAGTTTATTTTACAAACAAGTAATATTATTTATTAGATTTAGCTATTTAGATATTTAAATTTACAATATTAAATACGGAGCAATAATTTTGACATTTATGCTCTTGGGTTGCCAGTTTCGCAAATACAAGCCTACCATTGGATGCATTTCTATTATTTCTCGCCAGTGTGTGTGTGAAAAGTACACTTAAAACTAAAAGTGGCAGTTATTTTTACTTACCATAAATACCGTGGAGCATATCTGGTCCCAAATTGATAATCCATGTTCACATTATTGTAAAAAAAATTACACTGGAAAAGGGTAATGTCCAAAAAGGAAGTTATCATTCGTCATTTATGTATGTTCACAAATTATTCGAAGACGCCTGGACCGATTTGAAAAATTGATTTTTGTTTAAAAGGGTATAGTTGTCAGGTAGTCCCGTAGAAAATTTATCAAAATTGGTTGTGATAATTGGGTGTGAAGTAAGTAGGTCTTTTTTTTTTTGTTAACCTATTTTGTCTCATTATCGGGCAAAGGTCTCAAGTTTTTAAAAATAATAACCATCTCAAAGACAGTCGCCTAAAATTACAGCATAAAAAACTTCCTTATCTTTTAAAAGCTAGCCATATCACATATACCATCCCATACTAAAAATATATCAACTTTCCAATTCACTTAGCATACATTTGCCAACAATTGTATATTAAAATTTATACCGACACCTAAAGTGTCTCCAAATGTTATTATTCATGAAACTGTTCTATACAAACTTTGATTCAACTTTTCATATGAGCTGCAGTTCTGTTTGTACAGTCGCCGACAAAAGTAAATGAAGTTATTCGCCCTGCCGGTTTTCAAACAAAAATTATCAGTTATTTTGTTTGTTTTGAACGACATATTTCGGAGGTTGGAAAAGAATTGTTATATTTTTTTCATTAATTCTATCAGCACGTTCATGTTACTTTTCACCCAGTCTGTCTATTTATTTGCCATATACTTCTAAATCAGAGGAGTCCTGAAACACAAGTTAGGGCAGGGTTTATTGCGGTTCTTGTATCGTGTATATACCTAGTTTATTTTGTAAGCTTTTTGTAATTTTAATACATACATAAAACTAGTTAAAATAATTAAAACATCAATTTTAATTACTTTCTTATGCAATTTTTCCAAAAAGTGGCCTTTGGATCTTGTAGCACAAGGTTCTGTCTGCTTCATTAGGGATAAAGACCTGATAAATATGATTTGCCAGGTGGTTTCCGGTAGAGTAGAATAGGGCCATTCAAGTCCTCCCTCTGGATGTCGTAGAAGGCAACAAAAGCTAAACAAAGCTTGTAAACATCAACGAGACCTCTTCAACCCGTCTGGCCCGCGAGGAGAGTGTAGGCCAAGCCGTCTGGCTGCTCTGGCCAAGTATGGCTCTGGTAGTACAGAGAGGGTCATGCTCCTGCAGTAAAGACAAAAAGACCTGATGATGATGATAATGACTGAATATGATTTGTAGATACAATAAAGAGTTCATACTAAAGTTCAATAATATTTCATACTAAAGTTCTGTTGTCGACTGTACTAACTTGCGTGCAGTATGAAATGCAACTTAGAATTTGTATAAAATGTTGTAGCTTCCCGTGTTATTTTGTACTTTATCGCTCAACTGACCTAGAAGGAGGTTTATGATTTGAACTAAACGTCGAACAGAAACACTGTTTTAACACAGTATATAACCAACTTCCAAAAAAAGAGGAATATATCAATTCGTCGCGATCCTTTTTTATGAATTATTCGAAGACGCTTGGACCGTTTTGGAAACTTCTTTTTTTGTTTGAAAGAGTATACTTCCGAAGTAGTTCCATAGAAATTGTATCAGAATCGTTGTAAAAGCTTAATATTATATTAATTTCCAATAGGTAATAACATATTTTATAAAAGCTGTAACAATGAAGTAATAAAAAAAGAAAAGTTTTTCCACGTTTAGCATAAAAAAGCTGTCAATCATATTCTCGAAAGCAAAATATTTTTCCGAGTAAGTATTTTTATAGACGCAGCATGAATCTTAATTATGGCCCAATTTTTCTCATCAACATTCAGTTCTGTATTATCTTTCATTAGCAGAAATGGAAATTTTGGAATTAAAATTTCATCCCTTTTTAGATTCAAAATGGTGAGATTTTCTTCGGTTTGGTTACTGTTTTCATATTTATTTTTTTGTATTCTGTATTTGAAACACTTTTATCGGTCTGATTCACAACAAAAAAAATAAAATTTTAAAACAAGCTTTACTCTAAATCAATAAAATTAAAAATTGAAAATGCTGTTTCAGACGAATCAAACGAGTCCAATAGGGTTGCATACATTTATGACAGAGTTTTTAAGGCCACCTTTCAGCTCCTTCATCATATCAGCTCCATGACACGAGTGCAAAATTTTAGCTCTATTGGAAGCCAAGAAGTTTATCAAATTTAACTTACAAGATTTAAAAACAGACAGACAGACAACGGGACAAGTAAAATATAAAAAAAAGCTTGTAAAAAGAAGCCTAAAACCGTTTGCCGTATCTGCATCCGCGCTGCAGACAATAATATCGATGATTTTCAACGTTAACGATCCACTTGTCCCGAGTGCATTGTCTCCTCACGGTGACATAGTGTGGACATTCCACTCAAAAAAAAGTCGAAAAATCTTTTATTTGTGGATATTTGTATCACTTGATTTTTTTTCTATTTCTTTCGATTTCTGTTAACGTCAGATCATTTACCTAATTCTTAAGAGCAAGTAGGTACAGAAAAAGCACGATCCACTTGTCCCAAGTGCATTGTCTCCTCACGGTGACATAGTGTGGACATTCCACTTGTTATTTATTTACAAACTGGAAAATATATTTGCAGCTGTCATGTTAAAAATTAAAATTTAGTCATAGCATGCCTACCCATCGTCATTTAAACATATCTTCCTTATCTAAATAATAATAAAAAAATTATTAAATAATACACTTGTGGGGGTCCTAGGGGATGATAAATAAGAGTGGACTGTATTACTCAAGGGCTGGTTTATTACATCGGCGTAAAATACAAAAGAACACAAGCCCAACGTCCGCGGTGGTCTTGAATAGTAGGGAAGTGTGGTCGGCTGCTGGGAGGGCCTGCGTCCGGCGCTTCCTCAGCCCCCGGACCCCGCAGCTACTCCGCTGGTGGGGCGAAATCGCCTCGACATACTCCCCGCGTTGAAGAGGCTGGCCTGCTGGATCTTCAAACATCAGGTGAGCCTGGAAGTGGGCAGATGTTGTTAAAGGCCCTTCGTATGGTTCCCTTTTTTGTCCTTATGTCGGCAACCCGAGAGATATGGTCATTGCCCGGATAGACCTTGATCACCCGTCCTAGTGACCAAAGCAACGGTGGAAGAGACTTTTCCTTTAAAAGAACTAAGGATCCTACTTGAAGGCTGTCGTTTGAGGTATGCCACTTGGTTCTTTGTTGGAGTAGAGAGACATATTCTGTGCTGAATCTTTGCCAGAAATGCTGCCTTATGAGTTCTATTCTTTTGAATCTCTCGAGACTTGAAATGTTTCTCTCTGTTACTTCTGGATGTGGAATCGACAACAGCGGCCGTCCAATCAGGAAGTGAGCAGGAGTTAAGGGACAAAAGTCGAAGGGATCTGAGCTTAATGGAGTAAGGGGACGTGAATTTAGGATTGCTTCTACTTGCGTCAGGCATGTAGACATTTCCTCATACGTGAAGTTAGTAAGTTGAAGTAGCCTTCTAAGGTGGTGCTTGATAGCACGAACCGATGCCTCAGCCAAGCCGTTAAAATGGGGCGTGAACGCGGGAACAAAGATAAATTTTACGCCTTCTTGTTCAATGTCAGCTGCAACATTGCACTCAACTAAAAAGCGTTGCAATTCGTTACTTGCACCGACAAAATTTGTGCCGTTATCCGATGTGATTGTTTGAGGTTTTCCCCTACGAGCCACGAAACGTTTAAGAGCAGCTAAATAAGCCTCTTTGGTAAGGTCTGTAACGAGCTCCAGATGCAAAGCTTTAGTCGCGGAGCAAACAATAATACAAATATACGCCTTATTAAGTTGGCATCCTCTGCCTCGGCGGTTAGCAACCATCACTGGTCCTGCATAATCGGCAAAACAATTAAGAAATGGGAATATCAACTCTGTCCTAGATTGAGGCAGTTGTCCCATAATAGGTTGAACAGTAGAAGACTTGAATCGAAAACATTTTAAGCAATTTTTTGTTACAAACTTCGCTAAATTCTTGCCTCCCAAAGGCCAATATGTCTGACGTATGGTAGACAACAGAAGCTGTGGTCCAGCATGAAATAAATTAAGATGATACATATGAAATAAGATTTTTGCTATATGATGTTTTGCACAAAGAAGAATTGGATGTTTAATGTCATAACTATAAGGAGAATTCTTGAGCCTACCACCAACACGCATGATACCATTAGAATCTAAGAATGGAGCAAGTGAAATTAATCTATTTTTCTTTGGCAGTGAGGTATTTGATTTAATAATATTGTATTAATCAGGGAACATTTCCTGTTGAGCTACACGTATGATAAGGTTATGTGAATTGCTCAATTCTTCACATGAAAGATGATTTGTATTTTTATTTATTTTATTTTTACAGTTGTGTATAAATCTTTGTAAATAGGCTATGACCCTTTGTAAGTGTGTAAATTTAGAATATTTTTTAATTAAATGTGTAAATATATTGTCTGTTTCTTTATCATTTTTACTGTCGTGAATAACTAAGCAAGAAGTGAGATCGGGAAGGTCGTGTTTCGATGTGTTATTGGGGAATTTCGGCCAGTCACGTTCATCCTTTTTTAAGAAAGATGGACCTGACCACCACAACGACAAGTTGCTGATATGATCAGCCTTCACCCCGCGGGAAACTAAGTCCGCCGGGTTCTCTTTGGAAGGCACATAACCCCATGTACAAGTACCAGTAATTTCTTGGACCTCGTTTACTCTGTTACGCACAAACTGTTTGAGTTGGTTGGAAGGTGTCGACAACCATCCTAAGACTATAGTGGAGTCGCACCAAAATCGACACATGTCGACCTTTAGTTTAAGAGAGCCTAGCACCTTTTTATAAAGTCTAGCGCCTAAGAGTGCTCCACATAATTCTAAACGGGGAATGGTCACGAGCTTAGACATAGGAGCAATTTTATTTTTAGAAATTAAGAGCTGAACGTGTATTTTCCCTGAATATGAGATTGACTTAATGTAAGCACATGCACCGTAAGCGCTTTCTGAAGCATCTGTAAAAATATGAATTTCTATTAACTGAGATGAATCTTGAAGAACCCACCGAGGTATTTTTAAGTTGTTAAGAAATGGTAAAGATTTTGCAAATGAAGACCATGATTCAAAAATCTCGGGTGAGACTTCTTCATCCCATGCGCATTTGTTAGCCCATAGCTTCTGCATTATTAACTTAGCTATGACGATGCATGGGCCCACAAGACCTAAAGGGTCAAATATTTGACTAATAACGGAGAGAATGTACCGTTTCGTCACAGGTGTATGTAATTTTATGTTGATTGAGAAAGATAAAGTGTCTGAAATGCATAACCAATAAAGACCCAAAGTTTTGGAAGGTGTGTTGTCATTATTATCTGAAAGATCTAAAAAATTATTGGAATCTGTGTTATCTGAAACTAATTCGTTGAGAATTTGAGCGTTGTTCGACTGCCATTTTCTCAAGTTGAACTGAGCAGAAGATAATGCGGCCGCAACGCCCTTGCAAAGTTCAATGGTGGCGTGAGTCGTCGATGCACCGCTCAAATAATCATCGACATAAAAGTCGTGTAAGATGCTTTCTCTAACGTCGTCATTATCTACAGTAGATGCAAGGCTAACCAGACACTTGGTCGCAAGATATGGAGCAGAAGCAGTGCCATAGCTTACCGTGTTAAGAGTGTAGGTTTTTAAAGGATCTGTAGACTTGTATCTAAATACAATTTGTTGTAAGGAACGTTGAGAAGAAGTGACTTCAATTGCTCTGTACATTTTCTCAATATCGGCGCATACAACGTAACGGTGTTGACGGAATCTTAAAAGTATGGCTAGCAACTCGTCTTGAACCGTAGGGCCTACCATTTGTATGTCGTTGTAAGAAATACCTGAAGTGGTAGTGGCCGAAGCGTCAAAGACGGTGCGCAACTTTGTAGTGGTACTCGACTCGCGTATAACGCCGTGATGAGGAATAAAATAGTTAACTGCATCTTTATTAGGAAGAAAATACTTATTTTCAATCATATGGCCCAGTGCCTCGTACTCACGCATAAAATCTAAGTATTTTTGGGCAAAAACTGGGTCACGTTGAAATTTTCGCTCAAGAGATAAAAACCTAAGTTTAGCCATTTGAAAAGAATCACCCAAAACGCTGGGGTCCTGCTTGAGAGGAATGGTGACAATAAAACGACCGTCGCTATTGCGTTTAGTATTAGTACTAAAGCTATGCTCACACGCACGTTCCTCCGCAGATAAAGAATGAAGTGATGGGATACTATCGAGTTCCCAAAAACGAGATAAAGCACTGTCTGTGTTTTGTGTAATAAGGCATTGACTTTGTGTGTGTGGTGACCCTAATACATGTCCCGTAACCAGCCAACCTAATTCACTTTCGTGTAACTGTGGTAGATGTTTGCCTAATATAATTTTTTGGTTACCTAAAACTTGCCAAAATATGTCGGCCCCAATGAGAATCTCAACGGCTGATGGGATATTGTAAGAAGGATCTGATAAGTGAATTCCTGGTGAAATACGTATGTGTTTGACATCAATGTATGAAACTGGTACAGCTGTGGTGACATTTTCGAAGATGTTACAGTGTAAGTCAGCCTTAAATTCACTATGAAATGACTCAATACTTAAAATGCAACTTTGTGTACTGTTTGATACAAGATTGTTAAAACCAGACACCGTTGAGCTCACATTCCGCCGTGGTAAACCCAGCTTAGTGCATAAGGCTTCAGACACGATGTTTATGCCACTACCGTTGTCAAGAAGTGCCCTAGCGGTGTGTTTGTTGCCCTTGCTGTCAACTACCTTGACCAACGCTGTGCAAAGGAAGACACGCGCGGAAGTGGCATGCTGAACAGCATCGGATGCCAGTACTATACCTTCTGATGCCGAAGATGACGATTTAGAAGCACTAGAATCATGTTGCTCTAAGTGTAAAAGAGTGTTATGCTTAACCTTACAATATTTGCAATGAGAAAGTTTACAAGTTTTCACTGAATGCCCAGGACGTAAACAATTAAAACACACTTTGTACTCTCTAACTTTTTCAATGCGTGACTCAATGGGAAGACTTCTAAATGATTCACATGTAAATAAATAATGATTTTGATTACATAAATTGCACTTGATTACCTTTTTATTTGATGAATTGCTTAGATCTGTGTTGTTTATAACCAAACTTTTTGATTTGTAAATTTCTGATTTAGTTTTATGTGTTTTGTGTTCTTCCATAGTTTCCAATAATTCTGCTCGCTTATTTAAGAATGATAAAAACTGTGTAAGTGTAGGTGATGTAGACGAGGACAATTGTGTGTTCCTATGTTCTTCCCAATGGCGACCTGTAACACTGTCAAGTTTGGTGGACATCATGTAAATTATTAATGTATCCCAGTGCTGGGTAGGCTCGTTAAGTGTGGCTAATGCCCTAAGATTTTTATTTATCACGTCTACAATAAAGCGAATAGATGTACTTGATTCTTTACTTATAGGTTCAACGTTAAATAATGATTGTAAGTGATTGCCCAACTAGCAAAATAGTCCTATAAAATGAAGCCTAAATAACGTCTGGTCATGAAGAGGTCATAAAGTTGTAATTCAAATTTTTATTAATCGTGTTACAATGTCTTATACGAACGATTAGTCATATAATATTGTAATTGTTTAATTTAGTCTTGTAAACGTTTTCACGACCTATTTATATGACAATCTTATAAAGATCTTCTTTACGACCACTTTACGGCTTCTTGATGTAGTGTAAAAGTAATTTATATGACCATTATAAGCTGGTTATAATGACGACCATAACACAACTTTTTACCAGCAATAAGATTTCTACATGACAATCATATAAAGTTCATATATTTAACTCCTATAAAACGTACAGCTATAAACACGTTTTTTATAGGATTTTTTGATTATATTTACACAACTTTTATATAATCATTAAAAGGCCAATATTCATATTTATATGCCTTAAATACTTATGAGTTTGAAATGCTTATATATGTTACTGTTATAAACGTTTTGATTGTATGATGATTTCACGTGATACTCTTTTACGATCTAAACTCGTATATCTCCGGTTGTTGTGACTTTAATTATACATGCTTTTTGTTCAATAACTTTATATTTCTCAGTTTCTATTAATCTCGGCTTTAATCATCAAAGCAGCTGTGATGGATTTAAAACAGTGGAAGAAATTTAAATTAAGCGGTAATTTCAGACGCAAAGTAAGAAAAGCCTACTTAGAACTCAACAAAAGTTTTAGACAAGGTAGTGTCCAAGAATCGAAAGATGGTTCCGTAGTAAGAAATAGTTATTCTGAAATAGGATGCTCTTGTAAGTACTATTTTTATGGTTTGTACTTATACCAATTGAACTCATTAAAAAATACATTTACATATAATAACTAACACCTGTCAATTAATGTTTTTTTTTTCTGTTTACATTTAGCAAGTTCGAGAAGTAATATACATATAATTGAGGGTAAAATTGATGAACATTTGTTTGAAAGGCAAAACAATGATGATAATGATAATTCGATCGAAAGCGAAGACGATGAAAACAGTAATGAAAATGAGAATTTTACACCAAGAAAATACGAGTTTTCTGGCAAATTAAGGAAATGGGCTCTAGAATTTAATATTTCAGATTTAATTAATTCTGAATCAACATTATACACCATTAGAGATGTAAAATGTAAACTAGTAACGACTTCTTACAAATCATACATATATTTTGTACCTCTTATACATACTTTGTAAAGAATTAAATAAAACAGAACTTTAAATAAATTTGTTTTATTAAAACATTTTTTATAATTAAAAACTAAAGTGAGATATCGACATACTATCTATATATATAAACACGGGTTTACTCACGTATTTAGTTAGCTAAACATGTTTCGATCTCGTCCGGAGATCTTCTCGTAGAAGATCTCCGGACGAGATCGAAACATGTTGGTGAGTAAACCCGTGTTTATATATATAGATAGTAAAACAAACATTCTCCAAAGAGTCATACATAAAATGTTTTCAATGTCATATCAATCAGCTCGGAGGAGGTACTACCAAAAAGTCACATACCTGGTCCCAAAAATGTCAATTCCATGTATTATTAATTCTATCTAAAAACGCTCCCATGCTGGTCTGGGAGAAATAAAAAATTTAGAATGTACCAGCTGCTTCTCTTCCCACGCAGATCGTAAAAGCCGATCGAGGGAATGGGCAAAAATGCAAATCATGTTAACAGGCGATGCGGCTAGCAACCCATCACTGTATTGATTGCTTTCCCATCTTCCCGCCCACCATGACGCTAAAAGTGGCTTTTGGGTCTTGCGGCCCTGGGCTCTGCATAGAACCGCAAGACCCAAAATGCTCTGTCTGCCCCATTAGGGATAAAGACGTGATAGTATGTATGTATGTATGTATCTAAAAACGTTGGCGGTTATAGAAAACCATATGCCAAAAACTGAGTAGTTAATGTAGATCTAGTCTACTTATTTATCTACTTTTTAGTTTTACCGTTTTTGGCACGTTATTCACATACTCTAGTATGAAACTGAATAATTGTAAATTGTTCTTAAGACGTGACAGCAGCGAAACTAGCGCCACCCGTCATTTTATTCTTTAACTCCTAAATCAGATCAAATTAAAAAAATCTAAGACAGCCATTTACTAGTAAACAACCAAAGGAAAAATAATGAAAAGTAATACCAAAAATACAACAAGTTATTTACTAGTCGATGGCTGTCTTAGATTTTTTAATTTGATCTGATTTAGGAGTTAAAGAATAAAATTACGGGTGGCGCTAGTTTCGCTGCTGTCAGCGTCTTAAACTAGGTATTGAAACAAATAATTATATTAAATATCACACACTTTTAAAAGTGATTTTATTGTTACAAAAAAATTAAATTGTAATTATTTTCTTTTGTTTTACTTTTCATTAATTTTATCACAAATAGGTAATTTAAAACTTCTATGTATAAAAAGGATAATCATTTGGCATGACATAACTGATAAAATTCTTATTCAAACAGCTATAACAAAAAAAAAAACTTTAATTTGCACTATCTACCTTATATCTTCGATACAGTGGTCACTTAAGCTTCTATAAAAAGGAACTATAATTTGAAACTATCTATCATATATCACTGATACATTGCCAATTCAGACTTCTATAAAAAGGAACTACTTATACTTATTATTTGTACTATCTATCTTACATCTCTGATACAGTGGTTATTCAGACTTCTACATATATGAAAAGGAACAATCATTAGTAAATATCTATCTTGTGTTGATTATTTTGAAGTTCATAAGCTATTTTCGATAAATTATCGATTTTATGTGAAAGAATTTCGTTATGTGTGTGCGAGTCTCTACTAAAGTCTGTGGCAGTAGTATCAGTAACAAAATATACACTTTGTAAATTAACTCCTTCGGCTGGATTTTCTTGAACAGTGAGAGTAGATGGAGTTTGTTCTACATCGATGGCAGCTGGAGTTTCTTGTAAAAAGTAGGTAGGTGAGAATAGTTTTTGTGCACTCAAGGCCGGTGAATTTTGTGTAGGAGCAATAGATACTTTATTATCTGTTGCAACATCTTGAACACATTTTTCTTGGTCCTACAATCAACAATAAAGTATTAACAATCGATTTTATTGATTTAATAATATATATATATATATATATATATATATATATATATATAATATTAAAAATAGATCGAAGAGCGATGGCCTGTTGGATGTAGCGAACTACAACCCTGGGTATGGTTCCTACTTGGGTAACTCAAGTATAGTCTAATAATATCTTAATTTTATTCCATTAGACGGCAGTCATTAAGCTATGTCAGATGATTTTTCGCGAAATAAAAATTTGGGACAAGTGTCCGTTGCGTTTTTTAGTTAAAAATTTGTCTATATCGGCAATTATCACCATATTGTGATTTCAATAAAATGTTTATCCAACGGGTTTTCCCTCTTTACGGTACCCTGAAAATGGTGGATAACCAAAGAAATTAACTTGTGGTATATGACTTTTAGTAATTCAATGTCATATAATAGGTATCATCACTACCTAAAATCGTATAATTGCAAAAGTACTAGAAATCTTAAATAAAATGGAATAAATTAATATTATTTTGTAATAATTCGACGGGGGCATAAAAAATTTGTGAAAAATTGTACATACAATCGTCGAGAAATTTAATTTCCCCTAGAAAAGTAGATACTTATACCTACTAACACCAACTACCTATATTATATTCAATAACATTCAGTAATAAATATGGCAGACTTACCTGATGGTGACAATTATAAACAGATCTTGTTTTTGGTTGTTCTCTGATTCTCACTTCTATTAAACGGCGCTATCATAACAAGCATCCACGTAAAGGCTTTGCTAATGACTACTTTATAATGTTTTTTAAATTATACGACACCTATTGGATCACTATATGACAAATATTAATCGCTTTCACGACGGCTATACGAATTTTCATCGTATTTCTGATAACAATATGACTGTTACGTTCCTAGTTGCCACTTATACAACCTTGACACGATCACTTTATGAATTAAAGTTTTATATTTTGCGCCTATTTCACGTTATATATACGTAAATACGACAACTATATAACCAAAACGGCTCGACCATAAGTTGTAACAAAAACGTTGTCCCAAAAACTATACGACCAAATTTTGTTAGTTGGGTGTTTATCAATAAACGGCTGTTATCGTAACGTTCACATAAGAGATTCCATGCGATGTCATAATTATCAGCTTTTACATCTATATTTTTGATCACCAAGGCTGCATTGCCCTTTAGGGAGGCACGAAGATAGTGAAACTTACTTATTTTATCTAAAGACGTATTATGTATCAAAGATAAAAAAGAATCCTTGAACTGGAGCCAATGCTGCAGGCCACCGCTGTACTCATTTAAAGAAATTTTTGGAAGTTTTACCAAGCTTATTGATTTTAAATTTGTAGTTGACTGTGCATCACCAAAGCTCACTACAGACTCTTCCCGTTCCTTCCCTTTGGCGACTAGTACAATAATTGTAACTTATATTACATATATAAGTTACAATTATTGATGTGTAAAAGTACCTTTTATTTTATTTTATTTTGATTTTTTTCAATGTTCTGCACCCAAAGGATTAAAACAGGATCCTATTACTAAGAGTATAAATTCGAGTAAAAATTTTCGCAGCTTATATTTCTGTTGCCGCTATTACAACAAATATGTTTAAAAACAGAATCAAATAAATATTTAAGTGAAGCTCCCATAAAACAAATGTGAATTCTTATAGATAATGGTACGACACCCTTCATGTGCGAGTCCAACTCGCACTTGGCCGATTTTTTTCCAGTGGCGTTTGAGTCTTACGGACTTGGGCTCTGTTTGCTTAGTTACATGACTTAAAATGCTCTGTCTGCCTATTAAGGGAGACGTGATAGTGTAGTGTATTTAATAATTGTATTAGTAACAATAAAGCCCCTTTAAATATATAAAGAGACAAAAACTAGTATATAAATTATTGTACGTGAGAGTCGCACTAATCTAATAGGTATGCGAAAATAACTAAGTTACAAGAACATCGTACTAAAAACATACTTTCTAAAGTATAAATTAGGTTTTCATTAACAAGGCCCACTGAGACTGCTTAAGACCTAAGTTTCGGTTTATTTAATTTGAAACTAATAAAAACTGCGTTGAGTGAGCTTAAACTTAATTTGATTAAACTTTCGGATTGATTGAGATTTTTAAAAAGTTTTATTTTTAGCAAATGAATAATACATACGTACATACATACTATCACGTCTTTATCCCTAATGGGGCAGACAGAGCATTTTGGGTCTTGCGGTTCTATGCAGAGCCCAGGGCCACCAGACCGAAAAGCCACTTTTAGCATCATGGTGGGCGAGAAGATGAAAAAGCAATTTTTACAGTGATACCCATCACTAGCTAGCCGCATTGCCTGTTAACATGATTTGCATTTTTGCCCATTCCCTCGATCGGCTTTTACGATCTGCATGGGAAGAGAAGCAGCTGGTACATTCTAAGTTTTTTTTATTTCTCCCAGACCAGCATGGGAGTAAATGGGAGCAAATGAATAAATCGTGTATTTTTCGATACTAACATTTTGAAATTCACGTCGGGTTTGTCATGCCTGGATACATTTACGTAAATATTCTACGGCTAGCAATGCTATTTATAAGCTATACAAATTGATATTTAAAAAAAAAATATTTTTAATTAAAGCCGACTTCTATACTCCCGATTTTGATAAAACTTTAATGGAAAGACATAACAAGTATTAACGCCTACAATTTATCGGGCAATACAATATGTAAACACTCGAATTTATAATCTCTTCACGTTTCGAAGTCAGCTAAAAATATAAACATTTTATCTCTATAAATTCTAAATGTCCGTTTTCACTAACAATCAGACGAAATATTCCGATATCAAATTATCGTCTAGCGTTGATCCAATCCCATTCAATCCGCACAGCGAACTGATTCCTAGTCAAATTAATATTTACATATTAGTTTCGACGGTGGTAGTACGAGTGTTTTGTTTGACTTCGTCTCGGTTCTGATATCGCGGGATACAATTTATAAAGTCAGACTAGAACCAATATACTTAAGTTATCTATTCATTTATTTTATAATTAAAGTAGAACCATTATGTATTAATTTATTAAAATGTATATCTGTGTGTATGTTACGGACAATATGATTAATAAGACATTATAAATAAAGGTCCGTGCAGTTTTGAAAATGCCCAAAATGAGAGAGCAGTGTGATTAAAACTATTAATATTATTAAATCGTCTGGGCATTATTATAATGCCTATCATCTATGGGGCAGAATCTATCAGGATCAGGCTCGTTCTTGCCTTAGAAGTGGCTTTTGGGGCACACCCTAGCCGCCAATAGTGTTCTTCCAGAGTCATGTATACCACCAAACTCATGAAGGTATGGTGCGGCACCATAACCTGTCTACAAGACCTGTACATAATTCGGGGTAGCAAAATTGATCGCTTTCGTCACTTGTTCGATAGACCACAGATGAATCAACTGTATGTGAATCCCCCCGTGCAGTTTACCTGTGTATTATCAGATTGCCCGAAAACCACATGAAAATAATCATAATGTCTAGGCAATGTGATAAATATGGAAGTACAAATTATAATTGATTACTTAGCACAAAGTAGCTTATCATTATAGTAATGCCCGGGCATTATGAAAAATAACAATTTATCACCCGGGCCAAAACATAGAAGGTATGGATTTCAACATTTTGTGTAAACATTTTTATGTTTACACTTTTTATTTTACAAAGTAGTTTTTTACTTAAAAAACTAGACATCGTTTAGTTTTTTTAGCACACTAGTCCAAAATGTTGTACAAATTCAGTTTGGGACTCATCCTAGTGGCAGCATTCAAAAGAGCGCCCTGTTTAAAAATAATTCGTTTCCATTCAGGTAAAATAAGTAAATTTAAACGTAAATAAAATAAACAAAGCCATGCTGCCCACACTCATTCATCCTAGCACCGACACAAAGCTTCTGGTACATAAACCCTGTCCATACCAATTTTCCCTAGCAACGGTATCTACAAGAGCGTCCGATATAAAAATCGTCCGTTACCATTCAGGTTGAGTAATTTAAGACGTAAAAAGCTAAGCCATGTCTACACTAATAATTCTCTATAGCATTTACAAAAGCTTCTGGTATAAGAATCATTTGATCTAATTAAGGTTAAGACATTTTAGACATTAAAAAAATTAAGCCATGTCCAATTTTTCCTAGCACCGGTATCTACAAGTACTAGAATGGTTGCTACCGGGAGGGTCTGGTCAGGTCAGTTCGCTTTTTTGACTACTTAGTATTTCTTTATACGTAATTTGTTTGTTAACTCGTTCGCAATCATTACGTTATGTCATGTATTATCATGTCATGTTATAAGCATGACAAAATAATATGACATAGCCTTCTTTAGGTGACTGATACTATAGAAATGAGTTTCTTTCAGTGTTTCTTCTCAGTACTAGTCGTTGAAAAGCGCTGGTATCAGTAGCTTTTCTTTAAAAGGAAATTTAATTTTAATATACACTACACGTAATGTCAATTATACTTTTATTGGTGAATAAATATTTAAATTTCGCGTCCGGTGTGAAAACCGTCCGTTTCCACTCAGAATAATATGTAAGTTATTGCCGTCCGGCATGAAAATGATCTGTTCCCACTCAGATTAATATGTAAGTGATTGTCGTAAATAAAAAATGAACTAAGCCATGTCCACACTAATTCATCCTAGCACCGGCATCTACAAGAGCGTCCGGTATAAAAATCGTTCGATCCCATTCAGGTTACGTTCGAATGAGTTCCGAAGGATTCGTTTACGAGACTGATCCGTAAGCAGCTGTATACACTCAGTGCTTTAATGTGATACTATAGGACAAGCGCATTTCTAAGAAGCATTTGAAGTCAGGAAGGCGACCAGAAAACAAAGTTTTATTAAATCAATACACAGCCATATCGATTTAAAAGCATTTAAAAAAAAGAAAGAGAAAAAATTAATTTTTGGTGCAAAACAGTCTTCAACATCTTTGGAAGAGATCCAAAGATGCCAAAATTATTTTTCTTTTAACCACGCCGCAATTATATCATAACTGCACTCTATATCCAGCACCAAGCGGAACTTTGCTGCACTAGAGTAGAAATATTAATGTAAATCCTTTACTGCACTGTTTCGTTTTTTATATTGTATCATATGTATGTACATAGGTATCACATGTCACAAAAAAGGTTGAAAAGGTTGGCCAACAGTGTTATAGGTGACCAACTTATAAAATGTACATTGTGAAAAGGAAAATTTCATACAAATTCTAGAGAAAAATAATGTTTTTAGTCGCATGAACTCATAGTCGACATTCGTAACTACGGAACCCTACACTGCGCGTTGTCCGACACTCACTTGGCCGGTTTATAATTTTTTGTGCATAAATAATATTGCATTAAATATTGATCAATCTGTCAAAATTTGTGTACCCTCATCCTAAAACTTCCAACACTATTCATAGAGTTGAATCGTTTTAATTGAGCAGAACTATACATAACGAACGCATGCACTATTTCAGGGGCGGATCTAAAGCGCAGAGGCAAAGGGCTATCCCTCCCTTAAAATGTCAGTGAGAAGAAATTCACATCACGAACACAGCACATCTCCCCCATCACCAATAGTCTCAAAGCATTTATTTTGAAGACATAAATAAGAACACATATTTTGTTACTCTGTGGTTTACCTCATTAACGTACGTACTTATGTCTCAGGTGACAGTTGATACGTGATGGCATATAAAAAAGACAAAGCAATCGAAGTGGCAAGATATAGTACATCATCATCATCATTTCAGCCGCATAACGTCCACTGCTGGACATAAGTCTCTCCCAAAGATTTCCAAAATGACTGATCTAGAGCGGCTTGCCTACAGCGCCTTCCAGCGACCTTGGTTAGGTCCATAGATATTATAATAAGATATAGTGCAGTCAACGAATAATTGTGGATAGAAAAGTCAAAAGAAGAAGAATTTACTTAGGTACTTTGTTTGGATTAGTAAGGAGATAAACATATAAAAGTCCTGATTCCTCCAAGGTGAGCACACGGGAGGGCACAAAGAACGTCTCCATAATAAATAAATAAATTGTGGCAAACTCCTGGATATGCCACAGCGCTTGTTAACAAAAACAAAGTGACCGTGAATAAAATAAATTTACAGCAAAAAATACGCGCTGCATTTTTTCTAAGCAAAAAGCGTCTGCGAATATTTCATTTTTTATTCGAAATAAAGTTAGCGATATTCGTTTTGAAATATATCTTCATTCAGCCATTGAATGGGTTTCGTTTCGAACGGAAGTTCCTGTTTTTACAGTTTCCGATAGCGATGCTACGTTGCGAAGTCTTTTTCTTTGTGTTACTTATATTGTGAAGAATGTTGAAGTAGGTACCGGCTTACGCTTTTTTTTTGTTATAAACGGTATAATCAATTTTTTTTTCACTACTGAAAGATACTAGTTGATAAACTTAGTTGTTTGTTGCTGTTAGAGACAGATATACAAAAAAAAAGGAAAAAAATAAAATAAATAATTGAATTAATATCCTGTCAATCTCAGGTTGACAGGAAGAGATCCCTACGTGGGCTTCTTTGTATAATTGCTCTTTCGTATGCTGTCTTTGTATATGTATTTGTTTTGGTACAACAAAAATCATCATCATCATCATCATCAGGTCTTTTTGTCTCTACTGTATTAGCACGACCCTCTTTATACTACCAGCCATACTTAGACAGAGCATCCAAAGGAATTTGATAATAAAATATAACACACTAATTTTTAAAAAGTAGACACAAAAACTACTAAATATTTTTGAAGTGAAAACTTCTTTAGCGACGTTGTGCACTTTTTTTGGAATGGGTAAAAAATTTTCACTGTAACTCGCGTCAGGACACGCTCGCGTCAGGACACGTGACCTGATCGAAAATTCGTAAGACGGATGGAGAGTAGACAGCTGGCGCGGCGTAGGAGAGGGAGTATCCCCCTCTCTTTCTACGGCGCGCCGAAAATGTATGCCTGCGCCTGCTGTTTCGTATATCAAAAATGCACAACGTTAATATTCTAGTTTTCACTTCTGCCGGCACTCCCAGAGTGCAACCCGTCTTTTTTTAGCTGCTCCACAGTATGAGCCGTGTGTGTCACAGTATGAGAGTGCGTTCGTCTAAATAATTTGTAGAATATGCACCACAACGGATTTTCTTTGAAGGTGCCGCTGGCATTTCGTGTCTCGCCGACAGTTTGCAAACGACTTCCGTGGCGTAGTTAGTGGTCACCATGTTGATCCGCCACCCAGAAGTTCCGGATTCGAACCCCGGTCAGGGCAAGTTGGAAAATGGCCTTTTTCAAATCGTCCTGGGTCTTGGATGTTTATCTATATATGTATATGTTATGTATCGTTGAGTTAGTATCCCAAGACACAAGTCTCGAACTTACTTTTGGGTATGTAATTGGGGCTAGCTCAATCTGTGTGATGTCCCTATGATTAGTCCCTATATGTTTATAGTTTGCAAACCATTTCAACGAACAGACTGTAATAAGAAACAAAATTTTAAGTATCAATGCAGTAGGTGGTTATGTCTAGTACTTTCACTTTTTAGTAAGGATAACTGAACTCCATAAACCCTTTTGATGACCTACATGGACGCATCGTATACAGAATTTACGAGTGCAGGAGATTTACAGCGAAGGTACAGTGTAACTACTTATATCTTGAATTTTCTCTTGAACTCCGAATACTATTATCTTGAAAATGTATATTTAGAAAGACTTCATTTAGTATCATGTGTGCCCACTGTAGAAGGTCACCTTCATCTTTAGGTCTTTTTGTCTCCACTGCAGGAGCACGCCCTTCTCTGTACTACCAGAGCCATACTTGGCCAGAGCAACCAGACGGGTTGGAGAAGTCTCATTGATGTTTAGAAGCTTTGTTTAGCTTGTATTTCCAAAGTCAATTTCTACGACATCCACCGGAGGACTTGAAGTGGCCCTATTCTATTCTGCAGGAAACCACACGACACTGTTAGAGATAGTGACTGATAACGTATAAACATAAAGCAGATAATTTGAGGTTCTGGTTTATAATTTTATACCCTATCCTATCCTATTCTATCCTATCCTACTAATATTATAAATGTGAAAGTGAGTTTGTATATTTGTTTGTTATCTGTTTACGCTTAAACTACTGAACCGATTTGGATGAAATTTGGTATGGATATAGTTTGAGACTCGGGGAAGGAAATAGGTTACTCTTTATCCCGAAATTCCCACGGGGAGCGAAGCCCGCGGGAACAGCTAGTATTCGATATGTATACATGTTTTCTACCCAACCCTCTTTCCGCAAAGATCTTTAAAGCGGATCGAGCAAATTGAGAAAAATTCAAATCATGTCAAAATGAATCTTTTTTTCACCTTTCGCTCACCATTACCCTAAAAGTGGCCTAGGAGTCTTGCCGCCCTGCGTTCTGTCTGCCCTATTCGAAACAAAGATGTGATAGTATGTATATCAATATAAAATATAAACGCTAGACTGTTTAGACTTAGAAAACTTTGCTCTTGGCGAAAACTTCTTACTAAAAGACCAATGCATTAGCAAACGAAAAAAAAAAGATAAAAGAAGCAAATACCCAAAAACAAAGTTCTGTAATACCTTCTAAAAATAGGCACTTAAATAGAAATCCATTAACTAAACGTTTCGCCTCACGAAACCAATGTAACGAATATTTTACAAATTCCCTACCGAAGGCCGGTGGCTACCCGAAAGTGAATTTATAAGAAAAAATGTAAAAACCACCCACAGACCCTCGGAAGGTCGGCCGCAATATGTTCCATTGAAAGTCACTTAGCGGAGGCATGTGCGGGAATTGTGAAATCACTATGGAATGATCGGGCTCTAATAAAGTGCATATTCGATGTTACGTACATAAAATTTTGCGTTTTTTTTTTGAGATGCCTAAAAAGGTCGAATCGCAATCTTTTGTCGACTCGCAAAATAAATGTTTCTGTATTACATACACCGGCTTTTTTTCTATTTTTATCCTTTTTTACTATTTTTATACTTTTTTTCCGCAATATGATCTATTCATATTGAAAGTAACTTAGCGAAGGCATGTGCGGGAAATGTGAAATCACTATAATGATCGTGCTCTAATAAAGTGCATATTCGATGTTACGTACATAAAATTTTGCGTTTTTTTTTGAGATGCCTAAAAAGGTCGAATCGCAATCTTTTGTCGACTCGCAAAATAAATGTTTCTGTATTACATACACCGGCTTTTTTTCTATTTTTATCCTTTTTTACTATTTTTATACTTTTTTTCCGCAATATGATCTATTCATATTGAAAGTAACTTAGCGAAGGCATGTGCGGGAATTGTGAAATCACTATGGAATGATCGGGCTCTAATGAAGTGCATATTCGATGTTACGTACATAAAATTTTGCGTTTTTTTTGAGATTCCTAAAAAGGTCGAATCGTAATCTTTTGTCGACTCGCAAAATAAATGTTTCTGTATAACTTAAACCGGCCTTATTATATATTTTTACTATTTTTATACGTTTTGCTTTGAAATATGATCTATTTAGATTGAAAGTCACTTTACGAAGGCATATGCGAAAATTGTGAAATTACTATGGAATGATTGGGTCTAATAAAGTGCATATTCGATGTGTCGTATATATAACTTCAAGTTTTTTTTTTGAGATGGCTAAAAAGGTCGAATTACTACCTTTTACAAATAAATAAATAAATCATCAATCAGTCTGCCCACCGTGTTTGATTATCGGGAAATCCTTCCATTATTAGAAAAGACCTTAAGTCCAAAACAGTGGACTTTTATAGGCTGATAGACAAAGGAAAGACTACTCTAGACTCATTATTCTCTGACATATAGAGACGCAGATATCATTTGTATAAAATGATTTCCAGATAATTTTACATTTACATCCCCAGCAATCATCATTTTGCTCGGGCCATAAAATCAATAAGCCTGCCCTTAAAAAGTCAATCGCCTTAATTAATCAAGGCAAGGGGAATAAATTCATATCCTGCAAAATTGCCTGCTCATAAACTGATGGGATGGTACTTCTCAATAACTTTTCCGATTTTTGCAACGTTCCCTCTGTGTCCTCATTTAAAACCATATTTTTTTATTTGATATATCTATTTCTACTTCATATGACACAACTTCAATAGTTTAATAGGTATACCTATCTATGTCTAATTTGTGTGTGACACCAATTTAATCGTTTTTTTGTGATAAAAAAAGATGTGGAATATTTAAATATTTTGTTCTTTTTCATTAGGGTAATAAATTAACTTCAGCATTTACCTGGTTTCATAAAAAAAGTGTTTGCAAATAAAGTCTATTATTCTAAATCGAACTTCATAACTTACATAATTAAGATAAGGTAATCCGAAGTTAAACTTTATTTCTATATAGGTTGCCAGGAAGAAATTGTTTAGCGATAAGGTCGCCTTGTGCGCATTTCCTAGACTTTATGATAATTATGAGCTGTTTTATTTTGTGCAATAAAGGGTATTGTTATGTATTGTAGCTTTATGTATATTTGCATAGCGAAAGCAACCGAAATTGAACAAGCGGAGGCATACATTTGCGAACAAATAAACAACATTCTTATGCCACAACACAACCATTAACATAAAAATAGTATAAATTCTTCCATCGCAACTAGTTGTGAAACTTGGTTTCGATAGCGGCCGGAGGGGAAGAACGTAGGAGAATCAACTGACAGTAAAGAGTGTTGTATCCTTTTGCGAGTTTCACTGAGAAGATTTTCGGGCATTTATTCAGAAAAGGCAAAGAGGAATAAACCCGTCTTTTCGGATACAATCAGAGGACTGTTGGAACAGTTAAATTTTTACTGCTCTCTACCGAACGGCGGCGTTATGTTTCTTTTTATGATTATCTATTTCATCATTAAACCAGGTAAGTTTATACACCTTTATTATTGCTATTGTCTCCTGCAGATTCAAAATTGGCAATTTCGGCATCGCGTTTTGTTTTACCTTTAAAGCACTTTTTTGGTTTTAAATTGCACAGTAAAAAACGTACAAGTGGCGGGCCTAATGCCATTTGGCATTCTCTCCCGGTCAACCATTGGACCAAGTGGAAAATATGTGTGGCTGGCCTGATAAAAATCGTGGAAAAGTAACCTAAATGTATTTATGTACATAAGTATGTAAACCCACGCTGGTCTGGGAGAAATAAAAAAAAAAGAATGTACCAGCTGCTTCTCTTCCCACGCAGACCGTAAAAGCCGATCGAGGGAATGGGCAAAAATGCAAATCATGTTAACAGGCGATGCGGCTAGCAACCCATCACTGTATTGATTGCTTTTCCATCTACTCGCCCACCATGACGCTAAAAGTGGCTTTTGGATCTTGCGGCCCTGGGCTCTGCATCGAACCGCAAGACCCAAAATGCTCTGTCTGCCCCATTAGGGAAAAAGACGTGATAGTATGTATGTATGTATGTAAGTATGTAAACTCAAAGATACATATACATTACAAGAATAAACTAAATAGGTACATAATACCCTTTTAAAGGGCTTAGTTGTAATAAATTGGCCAATTAAACCTGTAATTTTGAAGATCTTTATACCTACAACGTGTAACAAAAAGGGTGTATCAATGTTACTGCGGGACTGTTACTGAAATCCCAAAAAAAAGGACCAGCTCGATACAAAATTAAATACCCACCGTGCCAAAATTTATATGAATAAATAAAATAAAAATACTGCAGATTTTTTTTCCAATTTTCGGGATGATCCCATAGTAAAAGTGGTTCACATTAGTTTACTTCCTATTGTTTTGCTTCCGTGTGTGTAAGTGGCCAACACTGGTGTTAGGTTTTACGACCTGCCTATATAAAGCCTTCCGACATAGCTCAATCTGCATTCAAACTCATCATCATCATGTCTTTTTAGTCTCCACTGTAGGAGCACCCTTTCTGTACTACTAGAGCCATATTTAGCTAGAACAGCCAGAGAATTTGGCCTACAATCTCCACGCTGGCCAGACGGATTGGAAACGTCTCATGATGTTAAGAAGCTTTGATTAGCTTGTATTTCCTAAGTCGCCTTTTACGAAATCCATGGGAGGACTTGGAGTGGTCCTATTCTACTCTGCCGGAAACCATACGGCATTTAAACTAATTTGTGTTAATTAAAAAAGTTAAAACTTAGACAAATGAAACAAATTGGGTTAAACACCCGCATCTCGTGACCCGATACAGCGGTGACATAGGACGAGCTGTTTAGTTAATGAGGTAGGTGCCGACTATTTGTACATAATACCCTTTTGAAGGGCTTAGTTGTAATATATTGGCCAATTACACCTGTAATTTGGGTACTTTCCTGGAGCCAAAATGTCACTGTCACTGTCGTTAATCATATCGATTTTCAAAGTAATTTTGTTCTTCTTTCTCTCTTTCTTCTTTCTTCCATTCTTTAGTTTTTACAAAAAAAAAGTAATTTTGATTTATTATTGTAGAAAAACTGATATAAAGAGCGCTAAGTATTTGACTCCAAGAAACTATGACGCCATTAGCCTGTATTTCATACAAATCCCGTAATAAAAATACAAAGAAAATATTTGTTTTGAAGTTTAGATGTTCGAATTGACAACTCCTTCTTTTTTGAAGTCTTTAAAAAAATCTTTTTTGACTTCCCAAGTCCATTGAATTAGGATTAGACACATCAGTTTTCTCACAATTTAAATTAACGAGTACCAAAGTCTTAATCATACTGAAGTCAGTATTATTTTAATTATTGTGTATTTGTCTGTTACTAAAATCTTTATTGTACACATATATGTTAGGATGGGAATGAGGAAGATCCAAAGAAAGAAATACTTTTTTATGAGTAAATAAAATAAATATATAGGGACAAATTACACTGATTGAGCTAGCCCTAAGTTAAGTTCGAGAATTGTATTATAGGATACTAACTCAACGATACTATATTTTATAACAAATACATATATAGATAAACATCCAAGACCCAGGAAAAATTAAAAAAGGCCATTTTCCAACTTGCCCTGGCTGAGGATCGAACCCAGATAAAATAATATATTCGCTATGGGGATAAAACTGATATATTCGCTTCTAACTTATAAATGAAACTTTAAAAAATTACTAACTTTACGTCTTTCTTATTTAACTTTAAGTCATATTTAAAACACGTCTTACACCATAATAATTCCGTCTTTACGTAATTTTGATTACTCCGTACGTAACCCTAATCACTATTTTTCACGCATCCTTTCAAATTTAAACTTTCCACGCGTCTATCCCTTTCTCTCTCACACCGTCTTACTTGTGGCATCTGTCCTTCTCTTACAAATCGTACGTTCCTCTCCACTCATATCTCTTTCATTCCACATTAAACTAATACAAATCACAGCATGAGAACAATTCATACAAATAGTGTTGTAAAAAACTCGAGTCTGGGAGTCTTCATATTTTGACTCGACTGTAAATCACAAGACTCGACTCGTAAGTAACGACTCCACTGCTCGATGTGTTAGTTATACTCAAGCTCCCATAATAGACTCGAGTTCAGTATAAGTGCTCAACTCTGTTGTGTGCTCAGAGTCTGATTATGGACTCAGTCGCGCTCATAAAATCATAATTGTTTTTTAAAAGTTAATAACAAATATTGTTATTTGTAATAATAAAGTTTAATAAATAATTAAATAAAGTTTTGATTGGTTGTAATGCTTTGTATAACTTGCAACAGTTTTGTGTGAGTTGAAGTTGCTTCGAGTATTGTATTCGAACTCGAGTTGGTTCTGCGACTCGGAGTTCTTATCAGACTTGAGTTTTTATTCGACTCCGAGTCTGGGCTCCGGCGACTCGTGCTCGACTTGACTCTGACTTGTTAATGTCTTAGTCTAGCAAGCATACAAAATTAAGTCAAGTTTGCAAATGTAGACTCTTGGACTCGAGTTTTGTACAACACTACATACAAAGGCTTATTCGGGAGAGTATTTCCTGCTACTAAAAGTGACTATAAATAGGACAATTATTTTACTCTGAAATAATCATTCGAACCATTATAAATACCCATTAATTAAGGAAGGTAAACAACCTTCCTTAATTAACGCTCCCGTTTTAGGGTTCCTTCCATAGTAAACAATGATCCGTTTTTAAACTATTTAGTTATATCTAGCGTTGCAAGCAATAGTAAAAAGTATCGATAGTCTATCAATACTATCGTGACCTTGGAAAACAGTAACGTATTTTATAATTAATACTATCGATAGTATCGATAGTAAAGGTACTATTTGTATAAAGAACTATCGATAGTGTTGTTTAATATCGATACTATTGTAATATCGATAGTAATTTTAGCTATCGATAGTTTTTCATGCAAATATTCGATAGTATCTAAATCCAATACTATATAGTTAATAATAATATATACAGTTTTATCTTTCATAAAAAGTATTGCAAACTATTGACTATCGATACTATCGATAGTCCTATCGATATTGTGACTGTTTTTCAACGCGCGTTATGCAACGCTAATCCCCTCTCCCCCCTCTATGTGCTAAATGGTTTGGCATATATATATATATGGTCATTCGTATAGGACACGCGACAAAAATCATAGTAGTATTTTATATTAAAAAAATATAGGACAACTATCAGAGCTAGTAAGGTAAACAAATTAAAAAATCATAGACGTAATTATTGAATGTACTTGGAAAAAGATTTCATACAAATTCAATAGAAAATTAGTTTTTAGGCGTTTTAAGTAGCATGAACTCAAAGCGGGCATTTGCAACTACGAAATCCTACATTGCGCGTAGCCTAACACGCACTTAGCCGATTTATTATACGTGAAATTATGAAAACATATAAAAAAATTGTGTCTGTACATTGTATATATTTCTAAAAAAAATATTGGGGGCGTTGGAGACATAGTAATAGACAAAGATTAAAAAAAAATGATAGTCTGTTTGTCTTTTTGTACACGCAAATCTCCGGAAATACTGGGCGGATTCAAATGAAACGATTTTGAAAAATTTGTTCAGCCTGATGAGCATTTTCCAGAGACATAAAGTCCACGCGAACAAAGACGCGGGCTTTGGCTAGTTAACCTTTAATTAAATGCGTCTTAGTTATACACTTTGATACTTTACATTAATGAACTGTTTACTCCAAAACACTCATCACAAAGTATCCCAGAAAGGGTTCATATTTTCAGGAAACATCGTAGATAAACATGCAAAGCCGTTTCATGTTTATCTATGTCAAAATTTATGTTGTGTTCTATTTAGTACATAAACATATTCTGAAAAAAGAAAATTCAGAGAGATATCGCATCATATCTTTAACTGACCGGTTATCAGATGTTCTCGAGTTCCACCGTGCTTCGTAAGGCACACAAAATCCGCTGGTCCCGGCTACCATCATTGTATGACAGTTGCCTTTAGGTGGCTTGAAAAATCTGACACCAATATTATCCACACCCAAAAAACCGAGAACCTAATTTTATCGAATTTCCAGTACGAAGGTAGGCATACTTATTTATTACTAGATGCGACCCGCGATGTAACTCGCGCCTAAAGTAGCCTATGTGTTAATACAAGGTGTCAGCTTCCTGCATTCCAAATCTAATCAATTTTTCTACAGCTGTACGCGCATGAAGAAGTAACAAACATACACATCCACACATACTCACAACCTTTCGCCTTTATAATATTAGTGATTCACACAACAAAAGGAAGTCAAACTTGCTACTTATGAAGAAGAGTGGTTCAACTCTCATCCGTAACCAATTGTGCCTTCCAAGAAATCGCACCGCTCTACCAAATACTATATTTAATTAATCAGCGAGGCTTGAGTCCGGCACTCGCCAACGCCGGTCTTCGCAGTAGCAACGGACTCCCCATAGCAAATGCTTCAAATTTTCCTTATATATCGCGAAATTAAAAAACTTTAATTGCGCGTTTTAGAAGTGCTAATTTGATTGGTCGTTTTGGATGCAAGAAGCGAAACCGTTCCGCCGATGATCACGATGCGCGTGTTGAAAACAATGAAAATGTTTTAATTACTCGACTATTGCTAAAGTGAGACTACGGTCTATTAATACAATATCAATTACACAGCAAAAAGAACTTTCTAATGTCTTTGGGACTTGTATTTTTTGGAATCCCTTTTATTCCCCTAAAAATTTTATTCCTAATATTGTTTGTCATAATGAGTTTTTTTTACATAATTTCAAATCAAGATAATATAAAAAAGTATAATAGTTTGTAGACTGGGGGTTTACTCCTTATAATAAATCGTTAGTCGTACGATATTGACGTCCTATCGCTATGTCAAACCAAATTAGACTTTATCAATATATGTTGGTGCTTAATGTTGCTTGACACTGAAACACGGATCACAATAACGTCCGTCTTGCGTACCACTTCTGGAGTAATCCCCCTGGGCCTCCAAAAAAGGTGCCTTTATAGCAGCCCGACAATCTGCAAACTATTTGAACAAACCAATTTTAAGTACGTTTGTATTACTTCTTCTTATCGTGTGTGTTTGTGACTAACACTAGTGTCAGAGTTTTTAAACCGCCTTAAAGGCCTCTGACATGGGTGTAGGTAACGACCAATGTCAAAGACAGTGACCGGGAACGACGGCTTAACGTGCCCTCCGAAGCACGGATCGTCTTACTCATCATCATTATTATATTTGTATTACTAGAACTAACTTATGAATATCATCTAACGATCACGGTAAATGACGGTAATTACACCGCCGACATGATTCGGCTTTCAGCTATAATTAATGTCTTCTAAATAATAACTAATTAACGCAACGCATTAATTTGCTAAGCGGGTGTTATTAATGGTGTTTATTAACAGTAGTTCACTTCTTTCGGCCTAGCTAGCATGGTACCAGCGATAACGTTTATCGAGCGCTATCAACTGTAGCTATTATAATCTGCGTAATAATAAAGAGCGAAATCTTTACTTTCAAGAACCTTACACTAATTCGTAATATTGTTTGTCATAATATTTTTGACATAATTTTAAATCTAATAATATTTTAACACATGTTATGATACGACCCATAAAGTATAATACAGGTTCGTTCGCTTAAATGGTTTCTAGACCCCAAAAAAGGCGACTTAATAGCAGCCCGACAATCTGCAAACTATTAGAAGAAACCAATTTTAAGTAGTTCACTTCCTTCGGCCTAGCTAGCATGGCACCGGCGATAACATGTATCGAGTGCTATCAACTGTAGCTATTATAATCTGCGTAATAATAAAGAGCGAAATCTTTACTTGCAAGAATTTCACACTAATTCGCTATATTGTTTGTCATATTTTTTTACATAATTTCAAATCCCATAATATTATAACACATGTTATGATACGACCCAAAAAGTATAATACCGGTTCGTTCACTTAAATGGTTTCTAGACCCAAAAAAAGGCGACTTAATAGCAGCCCGACAATCTGCAAACTATTTGAACAAACCAATTTTAAGTACGTTTGTGTGACTGGAACTAACTTATGAATCTCATCTAACGATCACGGTAAATGACGGTAATTACACCCCCGACATGATTCGGCTTTCAGCTATAATTAATGTCTTCTAAATAATAACTAATTAACGCAACGCATTAATTTGCTAAGCGGGTGTTTTTAATGGTTGTTTATTAACAGTAGTTCACTTCCTTCAGCTTATCTAGCATAGTGACGGCGATAACGTTTATCGAGCGCTATCAACTGTAGCTTTTTCACTCTAAAGTCTGATTTTTAATTCCGTAGAATTCTGACAGCTGTCATTTTTTGACATATCAGAGATCATAAGGCCCAACACAGACGACAGACTTTTTGTCCGATCGAGTCTGCGGCGCACAAATAGTCTGCGTGTCGCGCAAAAAGTCTTTCGCGGATTGTTCACGGACTCAACACACACGACGCACATTTTGAATCATTCTGTCGGCAGAACTGTAGGGACGGGACACGTACAGTTTTACACGCCATGGAAGTGCAAAGATTGTGATGTATTATTTTATACTTGAAGTACAGAAAAATAAGAAGAAATAGAAAATTTTGGGTACATCCTATACTTTCGGAGAGATTACATTTAAAAGGACAATTCCATATGAAACATGCAATTCCAAAACAATATCCGGACAATTTTTTTCAAATTTTATAAAATTTCTATTAATTATTATTATTATTATTTATTATTTATTTATTAGAAACACAAACAGATTACAACCAATACATGTTTAAAAGTAACAAAGTTATAAATATTGTACATTTTGATCTGGGTTGTACTCCAATTATATGTGTTTACAGTTGCATCATTAGTATTATAAAGATCTACTTAATTTAAATACATGAAAAAGTACTACTTAAAATATATTTGAATAGCCAGGCATGCACCACACTGAGTCCCAGACCTGCGCAGTGACCAATCATGTTTATTATAACAGAACAGCAGCGCATACAAAACGACCATCAAAGACCCAGTATGCGCAATCCCAGCCAATATTTAGTTGGACTAAGAAAAACAGATATCATCTAAAACGGACTAACCCGCTACTAGGCCTAAGCCACTATCCGACCAAATCAAGTTGACAAATAATAACATGCCACTGTCTCATCTGAAAATGTCAACTTTATTCGGCCGGACAGCGGCCTAAACGCAGCAAAACAGCCAGCCTATAATAAGGCGGATTGTTATTAAAGTGAGAATAATAAAACTGGAGTAAATACCTATCTACTAATAAGTTTACAATATGTTGGACATAATATTGTCACGACTCACGTGACAATGTTGATTTTGTCTGAGTATTTATTAAATAACATTTTTTTAAATACGAGTGGCTTTGAGCCGAATATATCCACGCTATGATCCTCCGAAGAGAGCTCGTTGTAACATCTACACATTCTGGTTATGGGGTTATAGTAAGAAGTATTATTCCTACATACCTGTAGTAGAAAAATATTAGGATTTCGTGTTCTATGATTAGTATTGAATGATAAAGTTGTTAATAAAGCTGGCGAATCAATGAGTGAATGTATTATTTTATATAAAATCATAAGATCCTGAATCTTTCTCCTGTTTTCAAGAGACATCACATTAAATTCTGTTAACCTTTGCTGGTAATTATCAAGATTCCTGCTAATGTTGAGTCTGTATGCTAATATTTTCAAACATTTATTTTGCACACTTTCCAATCTATTAATATGTATTTTGTAAAAGGGAGACCAAATAGAGCTACCATACTCAAGCAAACTGCGTATGAGTGCAAAGAAAATATATAATAATGATCTAGGCTTTCTAAATTCTTGAGTAGTTCTAAAAACAAAACCTAGGAGCTGATTGCTTCTTGCAACGATATATTCATAATGCGGTCTGAACGAAAGCTCTTCATCGAATATAATGCCCAGGTCTCTTATTTTAGACATGCGATTCAAAATCTGGCCTTGAAGTTTGTAGTCAAAGACAATTTTATTTTTCTTCCTGGTGAAAGATATAACAGAACATTTGGCAATGCTAAGGTACATGTTATTATTAACACACCACTTGGATATAGTATCCAGATCGCGCTGAAGTCGTAGACAGTCAATGTTATTTTCAATTTTCATAAAGATTTTTAGATCATCGGCGTACAGCAAGAAAGGACATTTTAGTTGGTCTGCCAGGTCATTAATATAAATGTTAAAAAGAAGAGGCCCCAGATGGGAGCCCTGAGGGACACCAGAAGAGACGGGCACAGAAGAAGAAATAAAACCTTTGACTGTTACTAATTGGCTACGATTACTTAGGTAAGAGCAAACCCATCTGTGCAGGTCCCCATGAACTCCATAAGAAGTGAGTGTCGAGCAAAGTATGTTATGGTCTACTTTATCAAATGCTGATGTAAAATCGGTATATACAGAATCTACTTGGCCACGATATGCAAAAACAGAGCATATATAGTTCTTATATTCTAGCAAGTTACTTACTGTTGACCTATTTTTAACAAATCCATGCTGTTTCTCAGTTAAAGACTGTTTAAGATGGTTATATAAAATATCATAAATAAGAGATTCAAAAAGTTTTGCTATACATGAAAGAATGCTGATTGGTCTATAGTTTTCGCATTTAGATTTATCTCCTTTTTTATAAATAGGAACTATATATGCTTGCTTCCATTCCGCAGGAAAAATACCAGTACTAAGAGACATATTAAATAAAATTGTTAATGGCTCGCTCAACTCCTTGGCACAGTTCCTGCAAAACAGTGGGGGAATACCATCAGGACCAGCTCCTTTACTGGTATCAAGTAGTTTAAGTTTCTTTAATACTTCAAACTTCAAACAATTAATACTTTTAATGAGTTGCTATTCATTTTAAGACCAACTTTGACACATTCGGAAACAATAATGAGAAAGTGCATTGGTCCAGAAGAAAGGTATACTAGGCATGATACTCGGATTTTGAAGTATCATAAATTGCAGGTCTGTTTTGTATTTCATGAATTAACATCGGTACATCTATCTCTAGCGCCATGCTGTAATACCGCGCACGTCACGTCCACCACTAGCCGAGTGAAGGTCACAGACTAAAGTGCGCGACGTCTGTGTTAGCGCGAATTGAAGCATACGTTGTATTTTTTTCGCACACTTTTTGTGCGGTGTGGCGCGGCGCGGCGCGGCGCGGTCTGCCAAAATTACACGGATTTTTTGTGCGCCGCACTTTTTGTGCGTCGTGTGTGTTACTGCATGTAATTCCATAGGTTCTATTTTCACAGACTAAAAGTGCGGCGCGGTCTAGTCTGTCGTCTGCGTTGGCCCTAAACCTTTTAGGCCAGGCACATTTTTTATTAAATTCCAGATTTTAATAAGAGTGTGAACATCTGAGTCTACACATTTTATTTGTTAGTGAATGTAACCATTTAATTAAGTGGGGTGCTTTAAATCAAAAGGGGATTCACAGCGAGTGATATTTTCATCACGAACAGTTAAATAACCGATATAAAATACGAACAACTGTGAAAACTATTTAATTAAACAAACATACAGATAGACAGACAAACAAAGGAAAAAAATAGTTTTGATTTTATTTTTATAGAGACTCCTTTTTAATAACTCCAATTAGCCTTCCACCACGGTAAATTTATGGGTGAATGGCTTATACTTTATACGTCCTTTCCAGGTTCTTAAACTAACTCCATATCAAATTTAATCTCAATCAGTTCAAAAAAAAGGTCTTTTCAACAAGAAAAAAGTTAGCAGAAACATAACAAATATAACAATCAATGTGATAGTCGCGACGTGACAGCTGATGGCCGTATAATTTATTTTTTGATTTTTGTGCTTGATGGATTACGAAAAAAATATTAAATAAGCTTTTGGCTAAAAAGGTTGATGATACATGAATAAGTAGGGAGTGATGCCAGGGAAAGAAAAATAACCTGCTGACTTAAAATTACTTAAAAATATAACTTTAATAATTCGGTATAAAAAAATGTTATAACATTTTATATATACCAGAAAGTTTAAAGTTTATCATTATCTTGGTAAAACATTAAAATTAATCAAGAATTTAATTTTTTATCGCACTTATACGCGTTCTCTTTTTAGTTGGAGAACTTTTTTAGCAGCAACACTTATGAAATGTCAGAATTCTACGGAATAAAAAATTAGACTTTACGTAATAATAAGGAGCGAAATCTTTACTTGCAAGAACCTTACACTAATTCGTAATATTGTTTGCCATAATATTTTTTGACATAATTTTAAATCTAATAATATTAGAACACATGTTATGATACGACCCAAAAAGTATAATACAGGTTCGTTCACTTAAATGGTTTCTAGACCCCAAAAAAGGCGACTTAATAGCAGTCCGACAATCTGCAAACTATTTGAACAAACCAATTTTAAGTACGTTTGTGTGACTGGAACTAACTTATGAATCTCATCTAACGATCACGCTAAATGACAGTAATTACACCGCCGACATGATTCGGCTTTCAGCTATAATTAATGTCTTCTAAATAATAACTAATTAACGCAACGCATTCATTTGCTAAGCGGGTGTTATTAATGGTGTTTATTAACAGTAGTTCACTTCCTTCAGCTTATCTAGCATACTACCGGCGATAACGTTTATCGAGCGCTATCAACTGTAGCTTTTTCACTCTACGTAATAATAAAGAGCGAAATCCTTATTTGCAAGAATCATACGGTAATTTTCAGCCCCTATAAAATAATCATGTTTTTGAAACAATAAAAAATAGAAAGCCATTAAAATTTCAGAATAAATTACATCTTAATCTATTGCGTAAATTTTCTTATTTTAGTCAACGTAAACGTAACGTAAATAGTCGTAACTAGTCTCAAGCGCGCTGTAAATCATTCAGAGTAATTCAGTAATTCGTCTCATGTACCTACGGCCCATTGGGGACGAAACGCAGAAAATCAAAATTAATCAAAATTATATTCTGCAATTCGTCCCATTCTTTTTTTGTATGGAAATTTAAACCTTATTAACGCTTGGTACAGTCAGTGAGACAAGAATTAAGATAAATGTATATTTCGTTAGAATTGTTACATTTTTAAACATGGGACGAAATGCAGAATGAAATTTTAATTAATTTTGATTTTCTGCGTTTCGTCCCAAATGGGCCGTACATGGGACGAATTACTGAATTACTCATCATTCAAGGCTTATCTAATATAACTCGTGATCGTAAACGGAGCAATACCTAAGTGTACCGTATGCACAGAAGTTTACCTATGCACATAACTTATTCGAAACACAGAGCTCGTGGAAAAAGGGCGTTATACTTTCCTGGTCCAAAAATAAATTATTTAAAAAAATACAACGTTACAAAATAATGTCACTTTTCATTATCAAATATATTTTCAACGTGTTTTAGATTTAGGAATGCAGAAAAACTGATATTAAGAGCGCTATTTGACGAAAAAATTCCAGGAAATTATGACGTCATTAGTCTATAGAAAATGATTGTTTTGACGTTTAGATAAAGTATCTGATTTGAGTTGTTGGAGAAAAGCGAATTAGCAAGATCAATACTCGCCCTATTTCTCATCAAAGTGAAACCAAAAAACTGAAAGTTCTTTCTATTCTTGAAGTTAGTGAATCACAAGAAAATTAAGACTTGAAGTCTCTTTGATTTGCGCTAGTGGCATTTGGTACTTGGAATCGTATAAAAGTCATAGGACAGGGAAATTACTCCATAAAATAAAAGGTTAGTCGTACGATAGTGACGTCCTATTTCTGTCAAACCAAATTGGACTTTATCATCATACATTAGTGCTCAATATTGCATGACACTGTAACGCAGATATGCAGTCGTCCATCTTGCGTATCGTTTTCGGACTAACCTCGCAATTAAAAAAATGCCGTCTCTTTCTGTGTATGGTAAAATAGGCCATTAATAAAGTGCATTCCTAAAAATAATTTAACTAACGTCAAGCTAAATATAGTTATTATAGTAAAACAAACAAGAATAGTTTTAAATCTTGTGCCCAATTTCAATAAGACCTCCGTGGCGTAGTGGTCACCATGCTAGTCCGCCACCCAGAGGTCCCGGGTTCAATCCCCGGCCAGGGCAAGTTGGAAAATGGCCTTTTTCAAATTGTCCTGGGTCTTGGATGTTTATCTATATATTTATTTGCTATAAAATATAGTATCGTTGAGTTAGTATCCCATAACACAAGCCTCGAACTTACTTTACAGCTAGCTCAATCAGTGTAATTTGTCCCTACACATATATTATTTATTTATTTATTGTGAGTACAATTTTGATATGCTTCACTAATTAGAAACACAAATGCATTGACAAATGAAAACAAAAAAACCGCTTGACAAATTAGAACTATCAGCAGACTTGACCAATTATAGGTACTTCATACTAAATCCTTGTGATTCACTGATTTTGAAAATACCCTCATCATTTCCTTGAAAGAGAATTAAATAGAGGGCCTTTTATAATAAAAATTAAGCAGTTTAAATAAGCACAAAGCCGTATTGTGTATTCAGGATTTGTTTGAAGTGCTTAAACCTCTTTGAGTATGCCCTTCAAATGCTTCCTTCTTTAATCTAACGATTTATTTGAGGAATAATATTTAATTAAATACGCTAATTTAATTATTATTATATTTTTGTATCTCTTTTTAGAATCACGGTTCTTTGAGTGGTTTGCTTGGGGATACAGATCTAACACGCAGAGGCCCTTTGGAGAAGTTGATGTTATGTGGCGCTCCCGCCAAAACCTTTTCCTATAGGTTTCGTCTGGCGAGAGAACCATTGTAAGAAAAAGGGAAAGGTTATGATGCTATGAAATTGGGATGGACTGATTCTGGGATATTGTTATTATTATGTGTTCCACTACTGGGTAAAGGCCTCCCTCCATTTTTTCCATTCAGTTCTATATTGTGTTTTTCCGCTAATGTATGCTCAAGATTTACTTTTTATAGCTATTTATGTCCTATAGTTGGGCAATGGCCTCCCCTTACTGTTTCCAGCTACCTATTTCGGTCTTTAGCTACTTCTTTTCAATCCTTGTCAGACGCAAACAGGTCGGGAATGGCAATGCTTATTTTTTGAGCCAGGGAAAGGGCAGTCTTTTGGTCAGGGGTTTTATAAAAAAAATGTAATAGTAATAAATAAAAACCCCATCTTATCTCAACACATCACAATTGAAATAACAATTGAATTACGTCCACAGCCGCAAGTGTCCCGGGATGTGTTAAAAATAAAACGTCCAAGCTATTTATAAATATAAAACTAAGACTAACCAATAAATAGTTTCAGCTGTTAAAGACAGCAATCGATTCTGCTGCATCTCGATTCTCGATACAATATATGAGCGCACTCGATCATTATCTGATCGACGAGAGATAATCGCTTTGAGAGCGAGCTTTTGCAATGGAGCTTTTCGATATTATTCTAGGTAAGTCCACACACTGTCACGTCTGTATCCTTAACGGAGCAGAGAGAGCTGACATCAAAATTTTCCTTTAAAGAAATCGAAAGAATAATTGACAATTATCAAGTGATACAAATATACAAAGACAAAAAAAATATTTTTGACTTTAACTTTGGCTTTTGGAATTTGTGGCTTTAGGCCAAGAGCCTCAAGCCTCAAAGGCCACTTTTAGCGTCATTATATGCGAAAAGGTGGAAAAAGGAATTAAAATAGTGAAGGGTTGCTAATTGTTTTTGTACCACATGAAGTACATAGTACATTTATTTGTTACCGTATGTAACGAAATATTTGTATGTCACATATATTAAACTAGAGGCAGCGCGCGGCTTCGCCCACGTTAACGACACAAGTGAAGTCGCGGGCGTGATGCAATATAGCCTATAGCCTTCCTCGATAAACGACCTATCTAATATCGAAAGAATTTTTCAAATCGGACCAGTGGTTCCTGAGATTAGCGCGTTCAAACAAACAAACAAAACAACAAACAAACTCTTCAGCTTTATATATAAGTAAGTAAGTAAGTATATGGATTAACTATCTAGCAAAAAACTATGTGACATTAGAGACGTGTGCTGATCTTTTAAATTTAAAATTGACGCAATTTTTAAAACGTTGGCAGATAAATTGCTATCTTAAAGCACTTTTGATACGAAAACCAATAAATAGCGTCGATTAAGGGTAGCAATCGATTCTACAGCATTCATACTCGATCAGTATCTAAGAGATAATCTCTTTCAGAGCTTTGCTACGGAGCTTTTCAATATAATTTGGTACTTTCCAACAACTTAATTCAGACACTTTTTTCTAAACGTTAAAGCAATCATTTTCTATGGTTTTTTTTTTATTAACTTTTTTTATTATAAAATCCATTACAATCTTTAACATAAAAAAAACATACAAAAATTACAAATAAAATAGAGATTCCAACGCGTCGCCGCGAGGCAGGGTGCCCAGTAAGCTAGCAGCATTGCCTCTCTGCACTGCAATTGAAATTCTTTGGGCGAAATAACTGCCAGCCCTTGGATCAATCTATGGGATTTAGACTCATGACGTCATAGTTATACTTGGAGTCGAATAGCGCTCTTATAATATCAGTTTTTCTGCAATAATAAATCTAAAATCACATTAAAATGGATATGATCATGACATGACTCCCATGCTGGTCTGGGAGAAATAAAAAAAAACTTTGAATGTACCAGCTGCTTCTCTTCCCACGCAGATCGTAAAAGCCGATCGAGGGAATGGGCAAAAATGCAAATCATGTTAACAGGTGATTCGGCTAGCAACCCATCACTGTATTGATTGCTTTTCCATCTTCTCGCCCACCATGACGCTAAAAGTGACTTTTAAGTCTGGCGGCCCTGGGCTCTGCATAGAACCGCAAGACCCAAAATGCTCTGTATGCCCCATTAGGGATAAAGACGTGATAGTATGTATGTATAATCATGACAAGTGACATTATTTTGTGAGTTTTTATTTTCTTAACTGTATAAAATAATTCATTTTTGACCCAGGAAAATACTTAATTATAGGTGAATTTTTATATAGCCAGTTCATTAATATTATAAGGGTACTTCAAGTAAGATAAGACGATAAATCAAATTTGGTATTTACCCTGATTAATTTCATTTTGTCCTAGAAATTTAAACGACCCTTATTAGAGTCGTTCATAAAGTCAAAAATCATTTATTTATCTTTGGATATATCACTTGATAATACTGATGGGTAATTTTCCAAAACTTTTAAAATACTAATTCCATTATTTTTTCCAATTTTTTTAAGTTATTTTTCCGAAAAATAAAAATTGGAGTACGAAATTTGAAAACTATCAGAAAAATCTTTTTTTTCTTATTCTATTAAACCAACAGTACATGATGACTCTCTCTTGAGCAGCGGACGCGCGCGGACGTGTCCGCCCGCTATCTTTGTTTTCTTGGGCTAGACATTGCCATGTGGCCATTGTCATTGAGCCATTGTTTACGACCATAAATCGCCCCGTTTGCTGTGCTATTATCAGTCCTCGGATGTAACGCGGTGTAAGTGAAAAGACCTATATCGAACTATAGTGAACTAGTGAACGCTTAAATAGTGAGAAAAAAGTGACTGCAAAGCTTCAGATCCAGGCCCGAACATAGCTGACGTGGGGTGCTTTGGTGAGATCTTTCCGATTATATGTTTGTTAATCTATCTATGAAATATTGTACTAGCCTATATTCCACTAAACTACTTAGACTGGCTGCCTATAACAGCCATCAAATAGGTACCTTTTTCCGAGACCTGGTACCGACGCACTGATAACAACGTAAAACACAAGAGCTCTGCATGCAATACCTCGGCAATCTACCGATATAGGTACCTAACTCGACTTTAAATTCATAGTAGCTTAAACAAGTGCCACTGCGAATTAGGAGTCAGACGTTGTGTAGTAGGCCATAAAATAAAAATAATAATAATAATAAAATAGGTAGTAACAAAATACAATAACCTTCCAAAAAACTAACTAGCACTACCTACTTAATTATGAAAACCGCGTGATCTATGTCTAAAGCAACATATAGTTTATCTAAACAATTTTACTTCTATGCAATTTCTACCCCTTTCATGATAAAATAGTCTGTCGTCAATGTTACTATACAACACAACATAGTAATTAGCATTAGTACAAATCAGTTTAACACGCGTTGGTAAAGTCGTAAAGGAAAAAAAAATAGCAACAAGGAAATACATATATAACATATACAACCACCCCGGAAACAAATAGCCATATTAACTATTATATTAATTTACTCTTTCTCCGGGCAAAACAAAGCATATATATCCCAACTGCCTACAGCTCTTAAAAAACAAAAAAAAAAGGAAAAAAATATATTCCACGAAAACCTCCTGACACAAAACTGCGTAACACACAAAAGGCCTACTTTCTAATAACATTTAAAAAAAAAAACCTTGTAACCCGAGCTTCCACAAGTCATCATAAAACATCTGTAGGCCATTGCGCACACTGCCGTCACACCCAAACAAATCAATCACAAGCCAAATTGCCTACAACGCCCGAAAAACAATAGGCCAGGAATCATAAAAAAAAGGAAACAACCTCAAAGGAGCTTTTGTCTAAATCAATAGACCCTAATACATCTGCAACGACTTGGACACACTTGAGCAAAATGAATATCAAACAAATGGCGGGTGACGGTAACTGCCTCTTCAGGGCTATAGCAGACCAGATAAACCATGTCTTCGGACTAACCTTCGATCACCAAATAATACGACGTGACCTAGCTTCGTACGTGAAAGACAATAAACACACGCCCAGTATCAACCTAGCCCTGCAAAACAACATCATAGACTGCAACTACCTGTTTAGCCCCACCAGTAATATGACTTTAGATGAACGCATTGACAGATATGTTGAAAAACAATTTGAGGATGGCTTTTGGGGAGGGGAGGACATCCTAATAGCTGCAACGGAATATTACATAGTAAACGTTCACATATATGGGCAAAACAGGAATCCGATCATATATCACCCCTCAGATAACGCAGTTGCAAACATTTATCTACACTACGAAAATAGCCACTACGATAGTATTATTGACCTCGAAATACAACATCAACCTTTCAGTGACATAGAAAGCAGCACAGATCCCCGCGGAACACACGGAAAACTTAGTGGAATCTCAGTCAACTTTCCAGAAGACACCCAAGTGCTTGACTTACAAAAACAGGTATTGCTAAATTTTTCGCCTTTGAAAATCGTGTCGAATAAAACGAAGTATTCCCAATCACTTGAGTCTGATATCCTCTCAAATAATTACGAAAGAACTCAAAATAGTTATATCTGTCCCAAAGGATTACGCTCCCCCGATCAAACAGTAAGAGCGCCAACACATATACCAATGATCTGTGAAGCACCTTCCATTGCGACCTGGAATGTTTCAGGGTGCGCGCAGCCACGTGATAGGAAAAACATAGACCGAACTCTCTCAGAACGCAATATAACTATCGCTGGTCTACAAGAAACACACCTTGCAACAGGCGAGCTGAAATCGAAAAACTACAACTGGATATTGGGAGGCAGTAAAAGCGCTAAGGAACCTCGAGGTATAGCGATCCTAGTCAATAACAAAGCAGATCACGAAATCATTCAGGTATATCGTAAAAGTAGGGACGTACTTGCAACACACCTACACCTGAAAACAACAGATGACAGAAATCCAATTAGTATTCTAGTCATTACAGTACACGTCCCCGCGAAATCAACATCATGCTTTTTACAAATAGGAAACATTATAAGAAACAGCCCAAAAAATACTTACATAATAATTATAGGAGATTTCAATGCGCATATAGGCAAGGAGGACGTTCGTGCCGGTAAAAACAACACATTCGAGAAACTAGTAGGAAAAAATCTTTACCATAACTTCTCAAACGTTAACGGCCATCTCCTACTAAATTTAATTCAACAACACCAGCTAAAAGTAAATAGTACATGGGGTAGGCCTACATGCAGGACCACATGGTCTCGGGGAAAAAAACAATCACAAATCGACCATATTATGACAGGCTCTAAAAGAAAAATCTACTTCCATAAAGTAATAGGCGAAAAAGATACAGCAGTTAACTCCGATCACAAACTGGTATGGGGCAACATCCAAATGTCATCATTCAAAAAATCAAGGATACCCGATACTAATGAAGCCCGCGAAAATAAAACAAAAAAAGTACAATATAACCACAAAAACTATAATTATGAGCTTCTGCGAGAAAGGGCCCACGTGACTGCCTACCAGAAAGCTATAATAGACAAAATCAAAATAGCAAAACACAAACTAGCAAATTCTAACAAGACACCTACTAATAACATCCAATTCGAATGGGACACTCTAAATGGAATTCTGAAAGAGTCCGCACATGAGACTCTCCATAAACCTATCGCCAAATCAAAAGAAAGCAGAGTTGCTTTAGCAAATCTAAAAAAAACCCTATTCAAAAAATCAAAAAATCCTCAAAATTTTGCTTTACAACAAAAATTGATAAAAGCCCGCCGCGATCTAAAAAGAATACTAGAGCAAGAAGAAGCTTACGACGCCAAATTTTTCTTCGAAGAGCTGGGCAGTAAGCACGAGTCGCTTCGAATGAAAATCACATACAAATTCTTGCGAAAGTATAAAAGAAAATGCGCCAGAGCGCAAACAAAACACCAAATCCCAATGTCTAACTGGATTGCAGACTTAAAAACAAGCGAAGGCCAACACATAGCCATCGTTCCCGAAACAGACAAAGAACATACAAGCCTGGAGCCTCCAAATATAGAGAACATTAACAACATCACCCAACGGATGAAGAATGGTACGGTTCCAGGCACAGACCAAATTGTACCGGAACTGTACAAGGCAGCTCCAATAGAGTTCTTAGAAGAGCTCGTTAAAACAATGGCAGCAATATGGTGTAACAACAAAGTCCCTGATGAATGGCGCCTCACCAAACAAGTTCCCATATCAAAACAACCACACCCAAAACAAATCAACGACTTTAGAAAAATATCTATATGCAATGTAGGCTACAGAATATATGCTAATTACTTATTAGAAAAACTTGACGCTGCTACCGACGCACTAGGAAACTATCAAGCGGCGTTTCTTAATAACAGATCCACAGATGATCACATTTTTACTCTCCGACGAGTTTTAGATACCAAATGGAGGGAGGGCGCAGTCGTATTCGTTGTGGGTCTCGACCTGGAAAAGGCCTTCGACAACGTCAACTTGGAAGCACTAAAAGATATTCTTGTAACCAGAGTAGGAGCTCCACTAACAAACCGAATAATAAAGGCGTGCATGAACGAGGAGACTTTCATCTCATGGTGTGGTCAAAACTCTGAGCCAGTTAAGAAGGGCAAGGGAGTAAAACAGGGCTGTCCACTGTCACCGAGATTATTTACTATAATCATAGATGAAGTACTCAGAACCCTTGAGGAAGAAGACGAAGATGTAAGACTGGACCAAGACTCAAAAATAACCCTGCCTATAATACTTTCCTTTGCAGACGACATTTTATTAATCGGTGAAAATATTGAAGTGCTAAACCGCATTATTACTAAAATGAAAACACTGCTCAACTCAGTCGGCCTCACCATAAATGAAAACAAAACAAAACTGGTAGTACCCGATCCCTTAGCGCCAATTAACACAGTCCAACCATGCCGAGTACTGGGGGGAGTAACAATTCAACCTGTACCAGAGATCAAGTATCTTGGTACATATATAACAGCCACACACAACCGACGGTCTACCATTAGAACACGGTGTTTAAAGGCGATCAAATACAGTAAAATGTTACTACCCTTCATAAAAAACAATAAAATAGAGTGTAAGATTGTACTGTTAATGTATAAAATGGTGATTAGACCGTGCATCACGTACGGCCTGAATGTATCAGCATTAACAAAATCGAATCGATCAAGACTCAGAAAGTATGAGCGTCAAATACTTCACGATATGTTGTCCGTTGCCAAAGCGACGCCCAAACGGAAAACACAAGCCATCTTAGGTGGGAAAACAATTACAAAGGTAATAAAAGTACAAAGAATATCTTACTACGGCCATATACTACGACGACCAACTCCGCACCTAATTAAAGCAGCATATAAACACAAAGAAATGAAAAAAAAAGTGAGGCGCCCTATCTATACATGGGAAGACTCCCTTAATCACGACATATATTACTACACAAATAAAACAAAGACGGAATGGGAGGAAATAGCAGAAAACAGAGCCCTTATAAAAAAAGAAGCCGAAAAGATTTATGATGCTCCAGAATCAGACTCAGAAACCGACCCGGAACCAGAGGAACCCACCTTGAACTCAACATAAATCAATTTAATGCAGCTTTCACCTACAGATAGAGTGATTTAAGAAGGCTTTAGGTACAATACTTATACCTATCTTGAAACTTGTTTCATATTAAAAACTTATTAGAACAGCTAAACACAGTGAAATAGTACTAAACCACAACGGTCGGCGGCGTAGACCAGGGAACTTGAGAAGAAAATAAGAAGTGCCAAGCCAAGGGACCAAACTCAGAGAGGAGCTTGGAAATAGAAGACACCTACGTCAAGATTCAAGAAGACCATAGAAGAAAACGACAGAAGAATCAGAGCCTCAGGAACAATACTTACACAAGATTAAGGCAGACAATACTGATATTCGAAAGATACATCAGGAAGAGAAGACCATCGCAGAGGGAAAAAAAAAAAAAAAACGCAGTCATAATCCTTTCCTTATTATATATAACACACCAAGTATAGAATCCTATTACCCTATGTTTACTTGTTGCTGGTATGCGGTAGACTCTAAATTCCCATGTCTCTCCCATCCCCCAGACTGCAATCCCCCACACGCTCCATAATACCCTATATACGTGCTCACTTGGTTTCTCGAGCCTGGTACTGGTTCAAAGAGGTCTGACGTGGCTGCGCTAGTAAAACGGAGACGATAAGTTCCCATATCGGCCCGTAGCTGTAAGTGCTGTCATGTTCATTCCAAAGTGGACCTAGCTCCAACGCTCTTGCTGCGAAAGCTGGCTGGGTGAGCACAGAACTGAACTGAACTGAACTATTAAACCAACAGTACATGATAATTGTCAATTCCCCTTTCAATTGTATAATTATTGTTGACGTGAGATCATCTACTAACATGTAAGTTATTTCCACTTTCTAAGCGCAAGTGCAGAAGAAGCCCCGTCAAACTAATGTTTAAACGTTGAAATGATACTGGTAGATGGTATGTCATGATAGAATATATATTTTATTGAACAAATAACCAAGACTACATTCAAAATAAACAGGTTATAAAAAAAATATTTCTTCCAACGCACCACATTGAGGCAATGTACCCAAAATACTGGCAACATTTCCCCGCTGAATGGCTATACTTATACGCTGAGCAAAATAGCTGCCAGCTCTATGATCACCAGTTGCCTCAATAAGGCGCGTCGTGATGTCCTTAAGAAATAATCTAGCTTCAGGACCCCATGGGCCCATTGTCTCTACTGCAAAGGGTAAAAATATATAATTATATGATAGAATGGTACTCATTGTCACTGGTAGACTGAAGAACTGCTGTGAATTTTAAGCTGTCAAGGGTAACCGTATCTTCCCTCTTCTTTATTACACAATCATCATCATCAGGTCTTTTTGTCTCCACTGCAGGAGCATGACCCCCTTTGTACTACCAAAGCCATACTTAGCTAGTGCAGCCAAAGGACTTGGCCTACGCTCTTCTCGCTGGCCAGATGTGTTGTAGAGGTCTCATTAATAAGTTTTGTTTGGCTCGTTTCCTTCTACGACATCAACAAGAAGACTTAGAGTAGCCCTATTTTACTCTGCCAGTATCCACACGGCAAATTTAATATGAAATACCTGTAATAACCTGGAACAAGTCCAGAATCCCAATCAGCAATTTTACATCACAAAGGAATTAACAAAAAAGTTCAGTTACCGAGAAAAAAGTATTAAATTCTGGATGGTGCGATTAACCGACCCATTTAAAATGATACAAGCCTCTCCTCGCGCTTGCCAAATACTCGTGTTTCCACTTTGGGTGGTTTACAGCGGTATTCTAGAATGCCATGTCGGAATTCAGACGCTATTTTTGAAAAAATGAATGAATGAATGAAATACACTATATTTGCAGCAAAATAAAAATAAGCGGCCAAGTGCGAGTCGGACTCGCCCATGAAGGGTTCCGTAGTAGCAAATAACAATATAAAAGTCTTGTAGTATGTTTTTTTAATTTTTATATTTGAGTTGATTGAATGAAAGGTAAATTGCCGTTTACGATTTATGACGAATTAAAAAAAAACTACTTACTAGATCTCGTTCAAACTAATTTTCGCTGGTAGTTTTCATGGTAATGAACAACATATATTTTATTTAGTTTTATCATTCTCTTATTTTAGAAGTTACGGGGGGGGGACACACTTTTTTCCACTTTGGAAGTGTCTCTCGCGCAAAGTATTCGGTTTAGAAAAAAATGCTATTAGAAACCTCAATATCATTTTTGAAGACCTATCCATAGATACCCCACACGTATGGGTTTGATGAAAAATAAATTTTTGAGTTTCAGTTCTAAGTATGGGGAACCCCCAAAATTTACTGTTTTTTTTCTATTTTTGTGTCAAAACCTTAATGCGGTTCACATAATACATCTACTTACCAAGTTTCAACAGTATAGGTCTTATAGTTTCGGAAAAAAGTGGCTGTGACATACGGACGGACAGACAGACAGACAGACATGACGAATCTATAAGGGTTCCGTTTTTGCCATTTGGCTACGGAACCCTAAAAATGGTTTAAAAGGAAGATTATGGGTACAATCATGGTACAATAGGCGGTCTTATCGCTTAGAGCGATCTCTTCCAGACAACAGAAAAATTTATATTGTAACCTTTTTTGAAGTTTTGTTTATAGCCATACTTTTTATAGGAACTTACTTTATAGCAATGACTTTATTTACCTCATGATTTACCTAACACAAAGTATTGACCATGCAGTTAGTGGTATTTGTTAGCCATAGTAACAGCACACCAAAAATTAATTCTAGCGAGCCATACGACGACCTCTGTGGCCTAGTGGTCAGCATTACACGTTGACACACGTTGACGTCCTTGGAGAAAATGCTGCAGTGCAGTTTGTTACCGCTTCTTCTGCACTAGCGCTTTGGAAGCGGTAGTAAACTTAGCTGTAAGTAAACTTTTGACGTCAACACTTGTACAACAAAACAATGACAATTATTAAGAGATATTATAAATATCCTATGATAATAAAGATATATTTGAATTTGAATTTACAGGCAGTCACACCTTAGGTCCCAGGTCCGATCCTCGGTAAGTTCAAGATGGTCATTTTTGACAGGTCAAGATGAAATATGATCTTTTTCAGATTGCCCTGGCTTTTGTTTGGGATTCCCAAAATACAATCCTCGAACTTCCTTTTTGGCTAGTTCTGTGTGATTTGTTCGTATATAATATATTTATATATAATTTACTTCCTGCAGCGGTATAATCCTTTTAAGGTCTTTGCCTCCACGATCTTTTTCCATTTCGCTCTGTCTCTTACCTCCCTTCTCCAAGATGGTTTCCTGCCCTTTCTCTTTAGATCTTCTTCGACGAAGCCCCTAATCAATTAGAAACAAATCTAATAACCATTATTCTCCGTCGAGGTCGCTGTTATCCAAATATATAATGCCATAAAAACTGAGAGAAGCTAATCCTCTTCCTGGTCTTTTTTTTATACGTGTGTCAAATTGTGCATGTCTCCTTACACATTTGTTTCTTTTTCGTGTAAGTGGCTAATGCTGGTATCAAATTTTTTATACCGCCTAAAGGAACATAGATTGAGGACTTCAGAACAATGACAGCCAAAGCACGGAGGAGCTCAATAATTTTTAATGCCACTTGTGGTCACCCATCCAAATGTGGACTGTAAACATTACCGCAGGAAATAAGTAAGCCAAATCTCTCGATTGGTGCCTTTAAGAGCCTGTTCACAAGTTTCAAGCTTATCGCAAAGGCTTTCATGATCATCATTATCATCAGGTATTTTGTCTCCATTGCAGGAGCATGACCCTCTTCTGTACTACCAGAGCCATACTTGGCCAGGGCAGCCAGAGAACTTGGCCTAAACTCTCCTCGTTGGCCAAACGGGTTGGAGAGGTCTCACTGATGTTTATAAGCTTTGTTTAGCTTGTATTTCCTAAGTCGCCTTCTACGACATTCACGGGAAGACTTTGAGTGGCCCTATTCTACTCTGCCGGAAACCACACGGCTTGGGCAAAGGCTTTGGTTCGTGTTAAAAAAATATCAAGTCTATTCTGGAAAATTCTAAAGAAAGTATCAACATAAATCCAGAACCAGAATAAGTATGCACTGAGGGTAGCTAAATTTAACCGAATGCATAAATAACGCGCTTAATTGGGAGTGAAATCACGCTGCAGTTTTGATGAACAGCCTGCATTTTTAAGCGATACAGCGACGATGTTACAGATTTTTAAATGTAACTTTTGCTGAGGTACTCTTAATAGTTTTGAGTATCGCGGGTAATGGTTTACTCTTTTGAGAGTTCCTTATTTAAAAAGGTTATAGTTTCACCATGTTTGTCTATCTGTTTCATCATCATCATTAGGTCTTTTTGTCTCCACTGCAGGAGCACGACCCTCTCTGTACTACCAGAGCCATACTTGGCCAGAGCAGTTAGAGACTTGGCCTATACTATACACCACGGCACATCTGTTTGTCCGCAGTTATTTCGAGACGATAAGTACTAGAAAACTGTAATTTGGCATGTATATTAATCGTGCTGACAAAGTGGCAAAAATGTTTTTTGGTAACTCCCTTACATGTGAATTTCGTATTTTTTATTTATTTAAATAACCCGTCGTTTGAAATATTTTTCAATAGGCATTCAAATATTATGATCTTATGAATACTATTGATTATTTAACTATTATTATAATATACATTATATTTCTATATGTATGTCTATCAATTCATATGTATGTATGTAGTGTAAGTATCTGTATGTATTTATATATATAATCAGTGAGTGAGTCAGTGGTAAGTGTAGCTATATATAATATAACTAGTGTTTCGGGTGCTGCGCGTGCTGCACGCAGCACGCGGTTTTTCGTGCATCTATTGAGGTAGGCTAAGAAAAGTTTCCAGTTTAGAAAATGGGTAAAAACTGCAGTCAGTAGAGGAAACATGAAAAAATGTGTGGGCGGCCATCTTGGATCCAAAATCTGAATGCAGTTTCGAGTTCCTTGAGGTGCTTTACCCCCATATGCAAAATTTCAGACCCCTACGAAGTCCCAGTGAGACGGTATGAACGAAATAAATTTCATTTTCTAAAATTCAGACGCCATCTTGGATTCCAAAAAAAAATTCAAATTTGGATTTTTCTGCTCAAAAAACATATAGATATTGATTTTCAGCCAAATCGCAAGCATTTGACTTTCGGCGGCCATCTTGGATTTCCAAAAATAAAAAAAAACCCGGCGCTTCCAGGAGTGGCTCGGGCTTCGCCCTCGCCTGCTCCAAATGTCTCGGCCTGCGGCCTCGTGATGGGGGGAAATTACTTGGGGAAGGGGAAATGGGGGGTGAGGGGGGGGTGAAGGGGGGTGAATGGGGGGGCTCGGCCTTCGGCCTCGCCACGGCACAGTGTAAGTATCTGTATGTATTTATATATATATATATATATATTGTGGCAGGTTCTATTTTATATTCTATTTACAGTATATCTGTCATACTGCACCGCCTCTCTTAAATATTCACTTCTTCCACTACCTAAAGGTTAAATGGAAGAGATTGCTATGCGATAAGTCCGCCTATCATAAATCTATCTTATTCATTTTTTTCTGTTTTGTATTTCCTTTTGTTTATGGTGCAATAAAGAGTATTTGTATTGTATTGTATTGTATTGTATTGATATAATGCAAATGTTTGTTGTTAGTGTCAAGTGTGCTCTCTGTCTTCTAAACGGTTGTATATGTATATGGACATGACATTTGTGAAAATGCCATGTCCACGTGTAAATTGACATGTGTCACGCAACCGTTTGTGCGATGTTGCGTGAAGGTCGCTGACGGTCGCCGACGATCTCCCACAGGTGTCGCGGGCATTCTGTCGCTTATCTGTAAGCGCTTACTGGGTCACCAAGCTTCTCTAATTATGATCTTGAATTCACTTGTCAGAAACGAAAAGTTTGTGAAAACTCTTATTGAAATAAAGAAAGCCCTAATATCAACACAAACTCATCCCTCGAATTTCCCAATTCGTCTACTATATTAAATCCGTCAACTTTATGAATCCTGAGTTCCGACTTGTGTCATTAATCGCACAGAACTGAACCGGAGTGAAGTTGAACTGGAGAGAAGTTCTAAATCACTCGGCGCGTTGACAAGCACTCGTTTAACTTTGCCGATTAACATGGCTTTTTTCACTTTCTCCCTTTGTTTTTGAGATCGATGCCTTTACGATGGAGCGGTTTTATTGAACTATTTAGTTGTTTGAATAGTGTTTTGACTTGGATTATTTATCTTTGTTTAACTTTAGTTAATTACAGACCAATAAACTAAATAATACATAATTACCCGTAAACTTTTTGTCGTCTCAGGGCTGATCCAATAACGGCTGCGCCAGAGAAATAGCTATATCTGTGGCTGGCGCGCATTTATGAAAGTAGTTATTTGGAGTCTATATGGGCATTTATTTTACCCTTAAAAAATTGCGATTAATCGATCAAGAAGTAAAAATGTTGCTGGTATTTATAAAAATAACGTTGAAATATCGCTGTATATTTACACTGCACATACTGTTAAAATAAACACGTTTGATCGTCCGCTCCTTACAAAACGTATCGTATAGAAGGGTGCAACTTTTCAATACATATTGATTGAAAGCGATAACTTAAAGCTAACTTGGACTGTATTTCTTAAGTTTCTAAAAGTAAAGTCAATTTTAATGAGTCTAATTCTTTTTAGTACATTTTTGAGTCATAACCTGGTGTGACAGTCTTTGTCTTGTAACAGCCTATACCGCATTTATTGCTGGACCGAAAATCTCTCAAAATAAAAGATTTTTTTTTCCATAATCACAACAGTCAGAATATTGTAATGGTAGCCTACTTAGGCTACCAACTACCAGGTTGGTGGTCGTAGTAGATGGTATTATATTAGGTAACAACCTACAATACCATCTACTTTGACCACCAACCAGGTAGGTGGTGGTCGTAGTAGTAGCCTAATTATTTTTAGTACACTTTTTGAGACATAACATGGTGTGACAGTCTTCGTCTTGTATCAGCCTATACCGAGTGGATCACTATCTATATGCATACAAATTTAAGCTATAATATCACATAGCATACTGGTTTAATGCACAATCGTTTTTAAGCATAACGTCCTTTCGCATAATGGAGTATGCATAATAATTTTAAGCATAATGTACCTAAGCATAATCATTATTTAGCCTTAACATTTTAAAACATAATAGGATGTAAGCATAATGTCATCAAACCATAATTTATCAAGACATAACATTACTTTAAGCATAAAAATGATTAAGCATTACATTTTTATTCATTGTATATAAATTTTTTATTAATTGCTAATAAGTTGAATCTAACTTCCTTTCTGGTCTCACAGTTGTTCCAGGTGATTATAAAAAAAAAACTTAAACCTAACTTCCCTTTTGCCCTCACATTTGTTCTGGTGGTTATATTTTTTTTTGCATGATAATTAGAAATAAACACTTAAATAACTTAATTTTGTTTCTGTTATTTTTAAAAATAATATGCCTAAATACTATTAGTCTTATAGTTATTACGCCTAAAGAGATTATGCAAATTAACATTATGCCGTAACAAATTAGCCTAAAATATAATTATGCCCAACTTACCAGTATGCCAAAAAACAACTTATGCCTAAAAACTATTATGACAAAATATTTTATGCCAAACCCAGTATGCCAAAGCATATTAGGACAAAAAAATTATGCAAAAAAACAGGGTCCCTACCGAGTTTATTGCTGGACCGAAACCCTCTCGAAATAAAAGGAGAATTTTTCAATAATCACAATGCTGGGCTGCCGGGTTGGTGGTCGTAGAAGGTGAGGTGTAAACTTTTTAATTATCTTTAAAGAATATCTTTAAAATTTTCTTTAAATAAAGCTAAGAACCACCGTAAGGGAACAGAATCGAAATCCGTCCATCCGTTCGAGAACTACGATGTCACAGACAGACAGATAGACAGACCAGACACGAGCGTCAAACTTATAAGTATAACACCTCTCTTTTTCGTTGGGTGTGAAAAATAAGCAAGTTTGATCGTCCACTCCTTAGGGAGCGTATCGCTAGAGGCGAGCAACTTTTCTATACACATTGATTGAGTGATGACTTAGAGCTTACTTGGACGCTCAGTTGGAATGAACTCGGCATTTTTTGTTTTAAGGCGGATTCTAAGTTTGTTAGAAATCAGAGTGAAGTGCTGAACCTTATTTATTACTAATTTTAATTTCTATTTTGTTGATTTCTCATAAGTTTCACTAATTTTATGCCGGTCAGGAAGAAAAGAAAAAACTGAATCTTAGTGCTTCCTCTCTTTCCAAGTGCATGGCTCATAAGGCTGATTTAAGAAAAAAATTAAAAATTGTTATGCATGAAGCTTAATTTGCGAGCGCAGCGATTTGGGGAAATTATCTTTTATGTTATTACATTTTATTTTTAATTTAGTAATTTCATTTAGTTTAGTTTAATAATAACAGTTTGGAAATCATTTTTGTAACATTTGTGTGTCAGTTTGTTTAGATATATCTCTAGGTAGAATTTCGTAATTTACTTTTTTGTTAGGGCTTTATCATACCACACTGGTTGGGCTGTGTAGTAAATTAACGAAGTCTATTAAAAAAGGAATTAGTTTACTTTTCGTCGCGTCGGGTGCGAATTATCCCTAAACCCTTTAGAAAAGCCAACACGTCCCTCAATCGGCCCAAAACTAACCTAAAACCAGCAAATTAACGACAACATGCTATCAATTAAAACTTCAAGCCGAATCAGATTAACACATAATTTAACCCGGCTTTATTTTGGTTAATTTAAGTTGAAAACTCCGGAGTTATGATTAATGACTTGGTTATCTATTTTCTTACGTATTAATTCTGAAGTTTGGATTGTTGTTTGGTTTGACGTCGCTCTTATTTGGGACTCGGTTTAATATCAATATTAGAAAATTATATATTACTGGCTGCGCCTCGCGGTGTAACCCGTGGTAGGGTGTCACTTTCCTGCATAACTAATTTTATCAACATTGATCAAGCTCTTTGTGCGTGAAGAAGTTACAAAAATACACACACAACACACACACAAACTTTCGATTTTACAATGTTAGTGTGACATATAAGTTAAAAACAGTTTTGGTACTATTTTTTAAAATGAATTAATAAAAAATGAAATTCCTGTTCTATTTTTTAAATCTAATAAAGGCATACCTATTTAAAACACAAATTAATAACAAATAATAAAACTACTTATTATACTTATGACGTAATGACGGTCACCTGATGTACGACAAACAAAAATCTGTTATGTCTGCAATAATAATTATGTATTCGGCTTCCCATACCATACAGCGCTCGGTTAAACGAAATTTGTATAGGAGTACAATTTTTTTTATCGATTTATTAATAACTTTATTAAAAAGTAGTAAGTACCACGGACTGCACTTCCACCAAAAATTTTGCTGTTAATATGAAGTCATCCCGAATTTAAACTAGGAAAATGGCCACTAACCAAGCTCTTCAAAGACAAAAGATGCTAAAAGTGAAGAGAAGGAACGCAAATAAACGAAGGCAGCTAAATCACGTGCGGGAGAATTTGTCTCGTCAATTTATAGGGGAATAAATCTAGAGGGCTCGTGCCGTGTTGCCTTCTAGCCACAGTATGATTAAGTGCTACGGGTTACAAAGGATATTTACTCGACTGCTGAAGGAAGGGTGAAGTTTTCCTGAAATAAGTTCGCATTGTCTAAGGGAAGATTATATATGTGGGATGGCTGAAGAAGATTCACAGAAAGTAACTTAAGTTTGTGAAATTACGTGAAGCGACATTCCCGTAATGAATCAAACCACGGGCTATACTAGATCACTATAGTATAATGAAATTAAAATAACAGTCAAAAAACGAAAACAAACGGCATTTCCATACAAATTTTCATTCCATTTCCAGCCACCCGCCCGTGCAATGTGCAATTTGTATGGGAATGTCGTTTTTTTTTTGTATTTTTACCGATTATTCGAAGACGCCTGGACCGATTTGGATAATTCTTTTTTTGTTTGAAAGAGTAAACTTTTTATGTGGTCCCACAGGAATTTTATTGCAATCGGTTGTAAAATTTAGGGGTGAAGTCGGTTTTTAGATTTGAAAAATTATACAAAACTATCTCTAAGCCTTTCTTTGCCTCTCCTTCCTTCTATTTGTCCCTTCAATATCACTACAGTGTTATTGACGAAATCCACAGTCGGGAACTATTAGAAACCAAGCAAGTAGCAAAAATACTTCTCTTTTTTTGGTTAAAAGGGTAAACTTGTCAGATGGTCTCATAGAAATTTTATAGCAATCGGTTGTAAAATTTGGAAATGTAGTCGATTTTTAGTTTTGATAATTATAAAAATCTATTTGTAAGTCTTTCTTTGCCTCTCCTTCCTTCTATTTGTCCCTTCAATATCACTACTATGCTATTGACGAAATCCGCAGTCGGGAACTATTAGAAGCCAAGGAAGTGGTAAAACCACTTCTGCGGTAACTTGCGCAACAGGGATGTTTTTGAGGAACCAACTTTGCTCCGGTCGGCCGAGAGGACTCACATGAAACAGTTTCTTTGGATTACATTTTTCCTTCAAAATATATGAATATATGTTTTTTGTTACAGTTTAATGTCGTATTTTTATAAACGAATTTTAAAAAGGAGTAGTACTATGTAATCAATTCGTCGGAAACATTTATGTTTTTTTTATACAGATATGTTCACGTATTCTATTTGGAAATATATATATTTTTTCAAAGGGCGTACTTGTCACGTTATTTCGTAGACATTTTGTCAAAATTGGCTGTGGAGTTTGGTGTTGAAGTTGGTTTTCAGTTTTGATAAATTATTAAAGTTGAGTGTATTATTTTTTACATACCGTAGAAGTTGAAAGCACTTCCGCTATAGAGTCAGCAGAAGAAACAAATGGACGTAAAGCTAACACTTACGACAATTAGAACAACGTTTGGTGAGATTTCAATGTTCAGAAAATGAAACATCAAAAAATAATGTCACTTGTCATTGATCATTTCAATTTCCAACGTGATTTTAGATTTTTTGCTGAAAACGTCATTAGCCTGTATTTTAAACAAATGCCATTTATAATGTTTGTTTTGACGTTTAGAAAAATATGTTAGTTTGAATTAGTTAGTGGTTGTTAAAAAGTGTATTTTGTTCATCATCATCAGGTCTTTATTTCTCTATTATAGGAGCAAGACCCTCTGTAACTAACCAGAGCCATACTAGGTAAGAGCAGCCAGAGTATTGGACATTTGGGCTACTGCTTCACGCAAAATTTTATATGATTTCTCCTTTTCCTTTCGTATAATTTATTTCAAATAGGGGCAGCGCTGTACACCGAAAAACTCAGGTAGCCCCTTAATAATGGTTACTCAAGTAAATAGTTTCAACGTGACTTATGTAAGACTTGTACTTTTACCCTCATATTTACAAAATTAACAACCGTTTTCTAAACCTATATGAGTTAAAATAAGTTTTGTCATTCTTGCAATGTCAAATATTGAAAAGAGGGAAAGGGACAAAACATGTTTTAACTAAAATAGGTTTAGAAAGCGTATGTAATTTTTTATGAATATAAGAGTTAATCTTTAGGTTTGTGTGAGTCTCACCTAAAACCTTACTACACTGCTAACCACAGTTTTATTTGACGACAACTTTTCATCGCCGCCACTGTTGACAACTCCCGCTTATACCGTAACTTACTATACAAATAAATAGGCCGCCTATTTCGTTTTTGTTCTGTAATTTGATATCTTTTTAAAAAGGAGTTCCTTTTCGCACAATATGGTCTTGGCGGATGGTCTAGGTCTAGGTCTAGATGGTCTAGGCGAAAAACAGGGTAAGATTTTTAGGAGCTGGATTTTTTTAGGGGCTTCAATTCGTAACTTCGTTCCATCAAATGTTTCACGACACTCAGTTTTTTTTTGTTTTTCGAGAATTGTTTTTATGCAAAGTAGTTTAGTATCACGGACTTTACATGGTTTAAAATCGTTACCAGTGTTTAAAAAAAAAAGAAACCCTTCATATCGAAAATTTCGATACTTTGAAAGTAAAAGAAACGATGACACAAAAAGTCTTCAACATTCAAAGGATTCGTAAACAAATTGTATGAGATTATGAATATCAGCGAGTAAGCCTGTCGACAGGGTTGTGGGCTTGACGGGGGTCTATTACGTGACCCATAGATAATAGCTACATTTTACTTAGCTTGCTTAAGCGTTTACGTTCAAGTTCTTTGCGTTTTACTAACGAAAGGAAATTTCCCCCTGAAAAGTAACAAAATAAAGAACGTTCTGTGTATAAAAATTCGTAGGTTTTTGCAATTTTAAACAACTTTTTAAAAACTAAAGTCCCTGTTCACTCAAACACACAACCAATTATGATAAATTCCTAAGGAACCACCTGACAAGTACGACGACCCGACTTCTGCCTTTAGGATACTAAAGGCAGAAGTCTGGTCGTCGATGTTATTATTAAGGAACTCCCAAAAATACCAAAACCATGCGAAGTGGAGGCGAAAAAGTCAGAAACTTAAAAAAAAATGGCTGCTTATTAATCTTCCTATATGTAAAATCACAGTAAGGCACAATAAATTGATAATTTAAAAAAAATTGAGTAAAAAGTACCTTTTATAATAATTGTCCAATATAATGTAAATATGTATATAGTTTTCTTATAATGTTACCAACATTGAGGTCATTAAGTATTTAGGTTAATTATATTATCTATTTTATTTATTGTTATATATTTAATTTGAGTTAAATAAATCTCACCAATTGTGCAAAAAATATTGGTTCAGTATACTCACTTAATTTTTAATTGGTTTTGAAAAAAAAATGTCGTATAGTGAATAATTTTCTCTATCCATATACGTAATCCAAATTTCTGTATGTCATAAGATAAAAAAGTTGCGTAAATGATTTTCGATCGAGACCACGTAGTTACTCCAGCCATAACAGCTGCGGAATGTCGATGACCCCGGCCGGCCGGCGGGCGGTGTATGGCGGCGATACATATAATTGATCTGACAATTTTACTTTCGAGTTTAAGACAACATTTTTTGTTTCTGAATTTTTATTTTGACTAGCTAATTAGTTAATTAACGATGCCTATGAAGTGGCCTTCGGCTTCAAAACCAATAAAATTCACCGTGTATAAATCATGCAAACAAATAATTCTGTTCATGAAAAAAAAAATGTTATGTAGGTCACCCCGGCAAACCGACAAACATCTAGAACCGCATCGCATCACATACAAACGACGTGATTGACAAAACTTTCCCAATAACCTCGTTCTCCGCCGATTGTGCCTAATAATGCCCAGTTATTTGTTTACCCTGAATTTGACTTTCTCTTTTATTATTTGCTCAGTGGCTTCATGAGTTTTTTTGGAACGAAGTTCCTTATCGCGTTGCGAAAGGGGGCTAGACGGAAAAAATTAAGACCAAAAGTTGTAACGACACTTTTTGCTATAGTTGTAAGCCGTGCGGCGTGCGCGTGTTTCTCTGTCTGTCTCTCTCTCTCGAACTTCGTTCCATCCGGGTGTCCCTTGACAACTCCCAAGTTTTTTTTTATTTGCAATATTTAATGACTCCATTCTTCGAAGGTGATATATTTAGATTACCCTCGACTTCGACCCCTTATTAAAACACTCGTGCAAAAATGATAAAAGACATTCCTACATAATAGCTATCTAATCTTATGGTACATAGTGTGGGTCACCAATCACCATGCTATATAAATGAGGAAGGTGTGGGTATTTTGACAACCTATGACATATAGACACAGATAGATCTGGGGGGTTAAAATAATCCATAAAATAATCCATAAAATAATACGTTAGTTATACAAAAGTGACGTTTTGTTTCTATGTCAAACCAAATGATACTTTATCATCATATGTTAGTGCTCAATAATGCTTGACACCGAAGCATGGATACGCAGTGACGTCCGTCTTGCTTATGGAGTAACCCTGTCAAGTGACTTTCGTAATCCGATGTTTGTTGAAATGGAGGCGTTTTGCCCCGCGAGCGTTTCGGACCGCTGTGCGAATCGCCAAAGTACTGTAACTGGGGACCATTTGTACCGCAGGGGTTAAATTGGTACAAATGGCCCAAGCTATTTCTGGATTGGCTCGATTCAGGGAAAACGTACCCAAAGCTACACCCTAAGTAGTTGTTCAAGGAGAAATCCTTGAAATGTAATAAATCTATCAAGGTGTCTAGATCACAGGACCTTCAAAGTTATAAAGAGCAATCGATATCTAGTAGCGAAACTTCAACGATCCGAATCAAATAGATTTCGAACAATGGTATCTATTGTACTCTGGGACATTGAAGGTTTCAGATAGTAAGATTCAAATAATGCATTATTTATTTTCTTATTTTGAGACACCATTAAACCTCAGCTAAAGCATTCAGCTTTCCCTTTTACCCGACTACGGCGAAGGCGTAAGAAGGTTTATGTGTTACGCCACTGTATGTATGTATGGTCAAATGTTCCCTTGTATCTTCTATAATAACTATTGTACCTTAAAAAATATCCTTAAAAGGTATCGTCTTAACTATATGTAGTTATAAGCTATGTGACTTCACACTTAATTTAATATAGCACCCTCTATTGGTCCTACAGCCCGGGGCTTTTTCTACCTTTATAGGAATAAAGATATAGTATATATATTGTAATCACGTTTCCTTCAAAAGTTATCAAGAGCACTCGATACTGTCTCGAACTTCAGCGATCCGAATCGAATAGATTCCGAACAATAGCTTCTAGTGTAATCTGGTAATCGGGAACATTTATCTAAAAGCAGGTTTCGGATTTCGAATATTCCTGAATTCTTGAATCCAAATGGATCTAGATAAATTTTGTTTTCTGTGAAACGACGAGTTTATACATACATACATACTATCACGTCTTTATCCCTAATGGGGCAGACAGAGCATTTTGGGTCTTGCGGTTCTATGCAGAGCCCAGGGCCGCAAGACCCAAAAGCCACTTTTAGCGTCATGGTGGGCGAGAAGATGGAAAAGCAATCAATACAGTGATGGGTTGCTAGCCGCATCGCCTGTTAACATGATTTGCATTTTTGCCCATTCCCTCGATCGGCTTTTACGATCTGCGTGGGAAGAGAAGCAGCTGGTACATTCTAAGTTTTTTTATTTCTCCCAGACCAGCATGGGAGTGGAAAACGACGAGTTTATACTGATATATAATGGGCAAAGTAGGATACATGATAATAGGCGATAATAACCTATAACTATTTCGGTTACTTTTCCAATATTCTCGTCTTCCATCACCTGTCATCAAAAAAAATAGTTTTGGGCATGCCTATGCATCTAAACAATGTTTCTGATATGTCTTTTACGGTCCTGGCAGTGCGTATGTATGAATTGTCAGTTTTTTCTCCCTGTTTTAAGGAAATGGTAGTGGACTACCACTAAGAAATTAGTAATTAATTTAAATTAAGTATGACATCTATAATCTATACATATAATAAAATAGTAAAAAATGTGTGTGTAGATTGAATATAGTTCCAAAAAAAATTGGGGCCATGCAGAAATATTAATAGAGTAAGATTTTTTTTTAATTTCTCTCTGTTTGCCTGTTTTTCCACGCTAATCTCCGGAAAAACTGCAGACGGATTCGAATGAAACTTTTTTATTATAGGCAACATATAGGGCAATTGATTTTGGAAAATGGAACACCTGATTCAGAACTATAATGGTCCAGCTAAACTATAAGAAATATAAAAATGACGCCTCAGTAAAAGTTGTTCAGCCTGATGAACATTTCTGTCTATGCGAACAAAGTAGCAGGCATCAGCTAGTACCATATACAAGTAAAGTTGATTTGAAGCGTGCTGAATCTGATTGGCTAGCTCTTACTTGCCAAAAATTAAAACTTTTTAACCAAAAAGGTAAAAGGTTTGAAGAAATCAGTAAGTATTTTCTCGAAAAACGTCGGAATTAAGTAAAACTAAAACGTCCCACAAAATCACAATTGAAATGTGACGCGTCACCGTTCCGTTTCCGTGCGATTCAGTTCCATTAGAAAAATGGAAATTTATCCGCTTAACGAGATCACAGAACAAAGGAGATAGTTATGGCAAAATATTACTTTGTAAATACCATGCATAAGATGTGATATGAAAGTCCTGGAATAGATGGTGTAACTAGCTATACAGAAATTATAACCCTTCCTTACTAATTAATAGTATAATGACAATAAAGATACAGTCTAAAACAAAATAAAAACACGTTTCTATACAAACTGCCCGGGCGGCTGCACACTATTGAATAGAAATGCCAAACTTTTTTTTTAGTTCGTGACTGTTATATACTAAAGTGGTCTAGTATAGGCCGTGGTTCAATTAATTACGGGTATGTCTCTTTCATGTGGTAGTAATAAAAGGAGAATGGTAAGCGAAAATAAGGAGATACACGCAATCCCAAAAACCCCCAAAAAAATTCTATGTAATTTTACAAAACATGAAACCTTCACCCTCAAACTACACAACCGATTTTGATAAAAGTTCTATGGGACCACACACAATATGCCCATTTGAAAAAAACTTAATAAGCCTGCAGCGATTTGGAATAATCGTTGAACATGCATAAAAAAAGATCGCTACGAACTAATACCTCCTCTCTTTTGGAAGTCGGATAAAAACCAAAAAATTATTTCAGCTCCTAAAAACTTCGTGACGGATAAATCTTACCACTTTTTTATGCTTAGATAAGACATTTCGTTCCAAAAATCTAGATCTATTTTAGACAAATCATCACGCCGCAGAGGTCGTCGTCGAGAAAGATCTCCGTTCACCTTTGACCTCGCCACTCTCGCTCCAGAAAGTAATTTTCGATAAAACAATTTGTCGCCCGGGCCGTTTCACACATCTGTGCCGTAATACCAACTTCGATTTTGCTATTTCGTGTGTTCCGTCGTTTGTGTTGCTTTACCTCGTTGCTTTGGGATTTTTTTGATAGCCACATTTAGGGGTTACCTGAATTTACAGAGTTCTAGTGCTGACATGACTGCAAATTTTAATTGTATCATTTGAATGTATAAACCTGGGCATACAATCAAATATATCTATTACGTAACTTATTTAAACTAGTAGTTCGCCGCGAACTTAGACCTCGCGATTATTATTCGCAATCCAGTTTCCTTAATAACCCCTAGATGGCGCTATCCAAAGTTAGAACGCGATTTGGTTTCGTTTGCTACATAATCGCGGACATTTTTGTTAATATTTCAAAAACGACTGAACCGATTTTGATGCCCAACGAACTTGAAAATTCTATTGATATTTCCTACATGCCTTCCCAATTTCATTGAAATTGGATCATCGGTTCGGCATTTATCGCGGTACAAACATATATACATACATACATAAATACATACATACATACATATATACATATATACATACATACATACATACATACATACAATGTGTTTTCGCCCCAACTCGATTTAGAGACCTTGCTCGCTTCGCTCGCTCGGTCAATAAAACTAAATATAATAATTATGAATAAAACTACAGCTAAACTAAATATAAAACTTAAAAATAGAATCAAATAATATAAAAAATGAACCCCAAATCACTGCGTTCGTGGGGTAGGGTGCCCAAGAGGCTGGCCGCATTCCCCCGTTGAATGACCAGGCTCAACCTTTGGCCAAAATGCGCGCCAGCTCTTGGATCTCCTGAGGCGTCGATGAGGCGTGCGGAAATCTCCTTGAACAGCTGACTTGCTTCCGCACCCCAAGGCCCCAAGGTCTCCACGGCAAAAGGCGTAAATATATACGGCTCTCCGAAAGCCGCATATTTACGCCTCTTATTGGTTTCTGCAGTGGCCGCAGCTGCGCCGGCTTTGCGAGCAGTCGCTCTCACGTGGGATGGGGCAACAGTTTCCACGCAAGTGGCATCCCACACAAGCGACCGCCCGTTTTTCCATGGGATGAGCGTCATGCCATCGGGCCTCTTGCCATCGTCTCGGGCGATACCATTAGGCTCAAGCACTGCTGGTACACCGGAATAGGCAAGGGCGCATGTATAATATAATGTATAGCTTTAAGTATTGTAATTATGTGATCTGAATTACTTTGTGGGATTCCACCACCAGTTATTTAATGAAAACTATTGCCGGCCACACAAACTCGGAATCACAGAAAGTAATTCAGATCACATAGTATGTTACTTTGACTTCCACAAAGTAACACCTGACTCTATTAACTGTATTGTAATTGCAGCAAAAATACCTCAGTGTCTTAAGACTAAAGATTACAACCAGTGTGTGTTACCAATGATGACTTATGGCTCTGAAACGTGGTCCCTTACTTTATACCTTATATGGGTCTCATAAGAAAGCTCAAGGTCGTGAAACGCGGAAAGGGAATGGAAAGGGCTATGCTCGGTGTTTCTCTACGTGATCGAATCAGGAATGCTCAGCGGATTAGGTAATTGAAATAGCAGCGGGCGGGACACATAGCGCAACGAACCGATGGCCGATGGGGCAAATAGGTTCTCGAATGGCGACCACGTACAGGCACCCACCCACAAGGTGGTCTGACGACCTGACCAAGGTCGCTGGAAGGCGCTGGATGCAAGCCGCTCTAGATCAGTCATTTTGGAAATCTTTGGGAGAGGCCTATGTCCAGCAGTGAGCGTTATGCGGCTGTAATGATGATGATGATGATGTAAAAGCCAGTCGAGGGAATGGATGAGATTTAAATCATGTTAATAGGTGATGTGGCTAACAACTATTTTGTTTCCTTCTTCCATCTTAACGCCCACATTATGCCAAACGTGGTCTTTTGGTCTTACGGCCCTGGGCTCTGTCTGTCTACCCCTTAAGCGCTAAAGACGTGATAATATATCTGTTTCATACTAACCAAAACGTTGGTGTTATTTTGTACACATATCACTAAAACTGCCTCCGTGGTGTAGTGGTTAGAGCGTTCGGCTCATACCCGGAGGTCGCGTTTTCGATTCCCGGCGGGGGCAACGACTTTGTGTTGTTGTCCTAGTTTGGTTAGGACATTGTAGGCTGATCACCTGATTGTCTGAACAAATAAGATGATCCGTGCTTCGGAGGGCACGTTAAGCCGTCGGTCCCGGTTACTGTCTTTGACATTGGTCGTTACCTAAAACCATGTCAGAGGCGGTTTATAACTCTGACACTAGTGTTAGTCACTAACACACACGATAAGAAGAAGTATACACATATATTTTTAATGATTTTTATTTATAAAGTTCTAGGTATTAGTAGGAACTTGCCTACGTATATAAGGTCTGACAAAATACACTGAAACTTTTTTAAGGGTGAATTCAGTGGATGATACTAACACAATTTTCCTTAAGGGACATATGTATATATTTTATACAAGTTGACCGATCTGCTGATCCGAGTTTGTATAGAGAAAGTCAAAAATTATTTCTACACATGTTCTTTAGGGAAAGTTGTTCAGTATCATTGACTGAATTCACTCTTAAAATAGTTTCAGTATATTTAGTTGTACAGAAAAACTTCAATAAGATACGAACAAGGTAATTTTTTAACAAACTGGAAAATAGGCATGATGAATGGAAAAATATTTTTAGTCTATCGGTTAGATAATTAAATAATATTGTACCCGTATTTTTTATTTTCTCTAAGAAACCAAAAATGACAAAGATACAGTGCATTTAAATTTCTCGTGACGTCACACTTAAGTACGATTTTTACTTAAGTGTGACGTCGCAAGCCCCCTCTCCGGAACTTTGACGCTCCGTATCTTTGTCAATATTTACTTTATTGGTAAACTGAAAAATACGGGTCCATTATTTTTGGATAATCTAAAAGACGGACTAATTACAATCATACTTTTCGGACCCTGTCGTCACCCCAATTATGTAATGTGGCAATTTCAAAATCGGACAAAGCGTACCGAAATCTATGTGTATCTATACATGTTTGCTTAGATCTTTTAAACTTCGCAAAGGACTTTAACACGGTTTTCATTAATAGATAAACTTATTCAAGGGGAAGATTTTAATAAGTCTATTATCTTGCTGTGAAAGAAAACTCAGATGCGCTGATTTATTTATTTATTAAAACTTTATTGATCCACAATTAAAATTGTTTACAATTGGCGGACTTAACGCTAAGAGCGTTCTCTCCTAGTCAACCATAGGGATAAACAGATAAATTGCTGCGGCGCAAAAAAATAATAATAATAAAAATAATATTATATATTACAAAACATTTATTATAATATATACCTACATTATAATTACATTACACTATTACGATGATGACGCTGATCACCTTATGTAAGATCTAACAAAATATACTGAAACCTATTAAAGAGTTTATTCAGTCCCAGATACTAAGCAATTTTTTCAAGGAAAATAATTATAAATAAAAAAATATATATTTACTGAACGGCATACGAGAGTTGCTATAGAAAGCATTTTTTTAAATTTTGGTCCCCATCTTGAAAAAAGTTGTTCAGTATCATATACTGAATCTAATCTCAAACAGTTTCAATACTTTTAAAAATTACTGATCTGGTCGGAAAGCCGGCTAGTTCTAGCAAAATTAGATTACTATCAAGTTAGTTGACAATATAAGCGAAAATAATAATTACACATAAATTACATTTAGATCTTTATTTCATGTCCAATATTCGGTAGTGCTTATAAATAAATAATTTTCAGATATGTAATGCATTCACGTTTTTGGTTAGCGTATTTTATTGTTAATTTCGTGTGTGTTAGTGACTAAGACTAGTGTCAGAGTTTTTAAACCGCCTTAAAGGCCTCTTACACGGTTTTAGGTAACTTTTTTTGTGTTTGCTTTTTAAATAGGTATATAAAATTTTGCTACACTTAATAATTATTATATTTATATTAAATAGTTATTATTTTACAATCACGGACCAAACTCGCTCTCAAAAAAATTTGTTCAACACTAACCATGCCATGTGTATTTTTTGTACAGTGTTTCGCTTCACGAATTCAATATTTAAAAAAAAAACATTTCACATGGCGTACAGCGTCAAACATAAGCCAGAGTATCGGCAGGTGTGCACTAAGTTCACCTAATCCATTTCAAACAATAGCAGCGAGATGATTACACTGACAATGCAACCCGAAACAATGGTATCACTTACGTGCTTTTAACACTAAAATACTGTCATTTTTGTGTTCAAATCACTAGTACTTTTATAAATAAATAGTGCCTATTTAAACTTTATTTTCGTTATCGCTTTTTTTTATTAAAAAGAAAAGTTTGCTACCTTTTAAAAAAAATTGTATTGTAATAAATAATACAATTTTCTTCACTTTTCCTGTCTATATAATTTTTTTAAATACTAAATTGAAAAAAAAAACATTTTTTTTTTCACTAAGATACCAATTTATAAAAAAAAATTAGATCAATTCGGTCGTTTGCTATTTTTATAAACCTAACTTATTATTTTACGTACTGTTATATAGTTATGATGTCAATACTTAATGATTTAAAATGATTAAGGTCAAGTACCCTTCTCACAATCTTTACTGAACTTGTTTGGTAGGAGCTCTTAAAAACATTTACGGCGATCACAGGGTGCTACAACAAGTTTATTTGCTATAGGCTAATTAAAAAAATCCCCGACACCATCTAGTGATAAGTGGTGGAACTACATAATACAACGTGGAAGGGACATCATAATTTGAACCACGGGCTATACTAGATCACTAAAGTACAAAGAAATTAAAATAACAGTAAAAAAAAAATCGGCATTTCCATACAAAATTGTGCAGCCCGGGTGGCCTATTTTATGGGAATGACGATTTTTTTTGTTTTATTTCTGTTATTTTATTAACATTATACTATAACAGCCTCCGTGGTGTAGTAGTTAGAGCGTTCGGCTCATACCCGGAGGTCGCGGGTTCGATTCCCGGCGGGGGCAACGACTTTGTGTTGTTGTCCTGGTTTGGTTAGGACATTGCAGGCTGATCACCTGATTGTCTGATAAGTAAGATGATCCGTGCTTCGGAGGGCACGTTAAGCCGTCGGTCCCGGTCACTGTCTTTGACATTGGTCGTTACCTAAAACCATGTCAGAGGCCTTTAAGGCGGTTTAAAAACTCTGACACTAGTGTTAGTCACTAACACACTCGATAAGAAGAAGAAGATTATACTATAGTGATCTGGTACAGCCCATGGTTTGATTTATTACGGGTATGTCCTTTCCACGTTGCATATTGATATCGTAGCGCCATCTATTATTTGTAAGGTAAATTACAAAACCCCAAATTCAAAGCGTTATCAACCAATAAGTTTCAAATGATTGAACCGATTTTCATTGCACATGGCTAAGAACCACCGCAAGGGAAGTTGCTTTAATGTAAAAAAACTGCATCAAAATTAGTCCACCACACATACACCAGACAGACACACAGACAGACTCTAGCATCAAACTTATAACACCCCTCTTTTTGTCGGTACTTTGTTTTTTTTTTCTTACTGAGCTTAAACCTCGGGGTTTAGGCCCAGTAAGAAAAAAAAAAGAAAGTACTAAAATATCATATACTTATAAAATATGATTGGTTTCCTACAAGAAAAGTAGGTACCGAAAATGTGACCCAAATTTCCCAGATAAGGTCTTCAATACACGAACTAAGATTTCCTACGGATTATCTCGCCTTTCTGTACCACCCTGTATAATTAAGTAAAATATTGAGGAAGGAAACGCACAGCTAAGTACCTACCTATACAAATTGTTTCAGGGATATTTATCAGCGTGAATTAAACAGGCGTGTAATTAAATGCTTTAAATAATCCGAATTAAGTTTATTCACAAGTGTTAAAGCATTTAAACTGTAATTTTGTTTATAGAATACAAAAATGGTTTTTATTATGGCATAACTTTGATTTTGATTGATTATCTCAGTCATTGGGGGGACGAAAAACATCCTTTATCTTCTTCTTCGTACTATTTTGGGTCGGCTCTATACGTCAATCCCTCTATAATCTTTGCCATCTCGGTACTGATCCCCCGTTCCCCCATATCCGATCTCACGCATTCTTCCTACGTCTTTCTCGGCCTTCTCGTTCCTCTTTCCACGTCATTCCTTTTCTCTTCCTCTATACCCGTCTACTTTCAAGTCGACCATTTTTTTGCCAGGTGTTCAGCATCCCTTCGCATTACGAGAATTTATAAGGTCAGGTGACGGCTTTTTGATCTGTCAACTATTGGCACCACTTTTAAATCCCTCTAACATGCTCAATTGCTCATTTTGGATCTTATCTATTTTAGTAACCCGAGACTTCCATCTTAACATACGCATTTTAGCCACATGCATGTTATATTCTTCTTTTTTTTTTCGTTGCCCTACACTCTGCTACATATAACACTCGGTATAACATACTGTTTTAGTGTTTTTATATTTTTTTAATTTATGTCATAATAATTGCAATGTTTTTTCTATACAAATAAAGTATCTATCTTTCTATCATGGACTTAAATCTATACATAAAATAAAACAGTCAAAAAATATATAGACTATACATTGAATATATTTCCAAAAAAAAATTTGGGGCAATAGAGACATAGTAATAGAGAAAGATGTACTGGACGAATATGAAAAAACTTTTCTTAACACATTCACGGACACTTACGGCTGTGGACGTAATTCAATTGTTATTTCTATTATGTCTGGCTTAGTGTCCGTGAATGTGTTAATATATAGCTGTTAAGTCTGGGTATGGGCAACATATTATTATAAAGTATAATTGTTTTTGGGAAATGAAACACCTGATGCAAAACCATAATGGTCCAGCTTTACTATCCTACTTCCTACTATCCTACTAATATAATAAACGTGAAAGTTTGTAAGTATGGATGGATGGATGTTTGTTACTCTTTGAAGTAAAAACTACTAAATGGATTTTAATGAAACTTTACAATAATATAGCATAAACATCAGAATAACACATAGGATATTATTTATAAAGATATTGTGTGGTAATCCTAAACGGAGTCGCGGGCAACAGCTAGTAAGAAAAATATAAAAAAGACACCTTAGCAAAAGTTGTTCGGCCTGATGAGCATTTTCCGGAGTCATTAATCCCACGCGAACAAAGTCGCGGGTTTCGGCTAACTTTTAATAAAAAAATGCGCATTAGAGAAAAATCGTCAACATTTCCCCACAAAATAATGTGTCAGCTATCACAGGGTTATAAATCGGAACAAACGCCATTGTATACAACAAGCTAGTTTTTTTACTTCTTGACTGCTTCATTCATATAAGGCACCTGTTCTATAGGCAATTAACGTAGTATTTCACAATTCTTCAGTATGTGGTGTTGTACCTCGATGTTACTGGTTTTAGGATATGTCACAGCGCAGGAGTATACTGAAGGTAATGTTTATTTTTTACTAGATTTTTAACTGCCTCCGTGATGTAGTTAGAGCGTTCGGCTCATACCCGGAGGTCGCGGGTTCGATTCCCAGCGGGAGCAACGACTTTGTGTTGTTGTCCTAGTTTGGTTAGGACATTGTAGGCTGATTTGATAAGTTAGATGATCCGTTCTTTGGAGGGCACGTTAAGCCAATCGGTCCCGGTGACTGTCTCTGACATTGGTCGTTACCTAAAACCATGTCAGAGGCCTTTAAGGCGGTTTAAAAACCCTGGCACTAGTGTTAGTCACTAACACACATGATAAGAAGAAGACTATTTTTTTTTTAAGCTTGATACAAAAAGAAGCGTGTTATAAATTAAACGTGCCTGATTGTCTGTGACAACGTAGTTCAGAAATGAATGGATTGATGGTGATGTAGTTTTTTGTTTCTTTGAATGGCCTTTTTCAAATTGTCCTGGGTCTTTGATATCTATATATGTATTTGTTATAAAATATATTATCGTTGAGTTAGTATCCTGTAACACAATTCTCGAACTTACTTTGGGGCTAGCTCAATCAGTGTAATTTGACCCTATACAACGAGTTAATAAAACAACGCAAAACCTCTCAGAGACCTTCAGCCCATGAAACTAAACAACTTTTGTTCTACAACTTTCACAAATCCAAAAAAAAAATATTTGAATTTTCATACAAACTGATCAGCTGATCGAGTCAATTTGTATGAAAATCTTAATTTTATTTCTGGAATTTTGGGAATATTGTAGAACAAAAGTTGTTCAGTTTCATTTACTGAGTTACAACCTGAGAGGTTTTGCGTTATTTTATTAACACGTTGTATATTTATGTATTATTTGAAAGCTGACGTAATCGAAATGTTCTTAGCTACAGTTTTCTTTTTTACTTGTTGCAATTCATTCATTATCCGAGTTCCCGGTTGCATCCTCAGTGGTAACGCTTCAGAGCCCGGGGTCCGCTAGCCTAGGTGATTTGACGAGGTCACAAGCCTTTACACAGAGCTACTGCCTTCTGACCTTCGCGATCCAAAGGCTAGACTAAAACCAATCCTTGGATAGGTTTGACGAACAAATGCTAAATGTAATTCTGGACCACAGTTGGACCACAGTTTACACGTGTTTTCCGAAACACGGAATCTTTTTCTTTTCGGGTAATCAGGTGATCAAAGCCTGCAATATCCAAGCTAGAAATAGCTTTACACAAATTATGCTTCTCAGTGGGATTCGAACTCACGACGAGGCGATCTTCTTAACCTCTGGACCACAGAGCCAGTTAATTTTATTTCTTGTTACCGTTTTCTTCACGAGTGGTTTAAATAACACTGGTGTCAAAAATCATTTATTTATGTTTGGTTATTTGTAACACTTGATATTGTCGATTTCATAATTCTTTCGATTTTATAATAGGTAGTCGTTGATGTCAGATCATTTACTTACAGCTTATCAGTTAAATAAGTATAGTAGTAATGACAAGTCGACAAATTAAATATTCTCTAAATTAAAATATCGGATAACCTCATTTGCAAACAGAATTCCATAAATAATGTTTCTGAATGGCGTAGGAACCCCAAGTTTATTGCCACTTCCTAAGATTTTTTAAGTGCTTAGGGCATCTACTACTAGTCTTTTTTTAGAACTAGTTTTTTAGTATAGAACTAGCGTTTTAATGATTTACTTAGCAGAAAAACCGCACCAACTTTTGTATGTTAGATTTTATTAAGTAATGGAATTGACATAATACTAATCAAATCATTAGAAAACCTTTAAAATTCACACCTTATAGATTAATTACTATAAGGCGTGAATTTTAAGGGCAATCGGTTTGAATTAAAGTTCATTTTATAAAACTAAAGCAATGTTAAAGATATAATTTTTCTAAACTACAACCGACTTCACCACCAAATCACTCAACCGACGATAACATTTTTATGAAACCATTTAACGAGCATGCAATTTCAAACAAAAAAAAATATTTCAAACAGGTCCAGGCGATTTCGAATATTCGGTGAACAAACATTGAAAAAAAGATTTCGACAAATAGACGTTTAGCCAGACAGTCAAACATTCCAGTAAGAAAAGATTCAAACACTAGGTTAGCATGATAGAAAAATATATATCCTCCTTTACAATCTCATATTCCACCTGGCCAGAAACTTCCACCAGGTGGCGAGATCCCCTGGCAGTCTGGAAGTACTTGAACAGTCTCCGGTCTGGCGTTGGGAGATGTCACGAAACCCGATTAAAGTAGGGTTTTGCAAATAAGGCTCGTGACTGTGGAGCTGTTCAAACCATAGCCCAACTACTGTCATGTCCTAACTGCCTAACCCCCTGAACCTAAGTAATACCTACGAGTATAGTTACTCGTAGGTATTACTTAGGTACAGGGGGTCTTCTATTAGTATAGAAGACCTAAACTCGGCTAATGACATAGGCGTAAATGAGGCTACACATTGGTCCACACTCATATAATAGTATATATTAATCCATTCCTCGTTAAGAAGAATTAGGAATAAATATGTCTTAGTGTATGTATTTGTATTCGATATATATTTATACTTCCTTTTTGTTATTACAGATAAATATTCTTCAAAAGTAGGCCACTTAAAAGAAATTCCAAGGCGTTTTGAAGTAAAAGGCAAAAATAGTAAAGACATGTTTACAAAATACGCTAGTGACATACAGAAAATAGCTAAAGAAAACAATTTAACAGTCCTTTACAAAGTGAAGGTAGATGTGACAAAACCACAGAAGAAAAAGACTTTGAAAAAGATCACATTCAAGAAGATAAAATCGAAAAAGTATAATGTGCCTCTTAAGAAACAAAGCATGAAGTTATCGAATTTTGAAATTTTACTACGAAAAATTGCAGAGGAAAATGGTGCGAGAAAGAAAATTATGGAAAACTTCGAACGTACAACGGAAAACATACATAATATGCCACTGCCTTATTATAGCCAAAAACAAGTGAAAATACTCAAATTCAAACCCATTGTAGGCAGAATAAAGACGAATTTCACTAAGATTGTTAAACCAGTAAGGAACAAAGTTATAACATTGCCCTTCTTATAATTTATTACTAATTATTACGAGAGTATCATAAGGCTTTATTATGGTTTAAAATAGATGTTATTTTTTTATTTAAGATTTTTTTAAATAAATTTTTTCTACTTTTTTGTTACTTTTATTAACTATTTTGTATATATTTTTATTTTTATGGGGTTCATTACATTGATATTATTCAAACTGATTTCTTTTTACTTTTGCTTCTATGCTGGTCTGACTTAGCATGTAGCTGCTTATCGTCTGTCCGTGACTTTAGTTCTCCAAAGAATTTCCTCATTTCTGATTCGATCACGTAAAGAAATACCGAGCATAGCCCTCTCCATAGCGCGTTGCACGACCTTGAGCCTTCTTATGAGACCCATAGTAAGGGACTAAGTTTCAGAACCATAAGTCATCACTGCAACCTTGCACAGGTCGACTGACCATCAGGTGGGTGTCCTACGCTGCGCTTGCCGGTACGTGGCCGCCATTCGAGATGGCCTTGGATGCAGGCCACTTTCGATTGGTCGTTTTGGAGTACTATTATTTATTCTGTGGTTTTGGAAATTCTTGAGGGAGGCCTATGTCCAGCATTGGACTTTCTGTGGCTGACATGATGATGATGAAGTCATCACTGGTAACACACATTAGTTGTAAACTTAAGCAGTAGAAATACACTGCGTAGCTTCCTGAACGCTGCCCAGCAGAGATTCGTCAAATGACTTCATCCTCGAAGCGTTATTTACTAATAGTTATAAACAATATGTCAAATAAATGAGGCACATTTTAAAGTGCATTTGCTTTGCGTTTGTGTAAGTAGCCAACACTAGTTTCAATTTTTTCTAGCTAACTGACGGCATCTGACGGAGCTTAACGACTGCCATAGGTACAATAATGGCAGCCGGCACCAACAGCTTACACCTACGTATATCAAAGCACAAAGGAGCTCAAATTTTTTACCACCCATCCAAGTGCGGACCTCACCCGGTGTCACTTTACTTGCGAAAGTGCTATTAATGAGAAATTAAGCACTTCTTTTGGGCCACTGAGTTCAAAGTAAAAAGTGAAAAAAGCAAAACGAATTTTCTAGGCAAATTAAAAAACACCAAACTGCAAAAACGCTAAGAACACAAGCGATGGGTAGCGGAACTACCGACACCATTTGATATTCGTAGCACCATTTACTACAGAAAGCCTTGACTTTCAAGCTGAACCAATTTTCATCAAACATAGCTAAAAACAACCGCAAGGGAATTTGCTTTCACGTAGAAAAAAAAACATCAAACCCGTCCGAACGCTTCAACATGACAGACATGCAAACAGATAGACAGACCGACAGACATAAGTGTCAAACTTATAATAAGTACCCCTCTTTACGGGGTTAAAAACATAAAACCATGCACATATCAGTGCCTCAGTACACGAGGATTTTCAGCACAAGTATGCAATGCATGGTTTGTTTATACGATGCAAGGCACGGCTCGCAATAAAACTTTGTGGACTATCAGTTTTGTTTCTCTCACCGCAAGCGTAACATACATTAAGAACAGTAAAAAAATGTCTGTACAATTCCAAATCAAAAAGTCTCTCTGTTCGTCTGTTTGTACACGCTAATTTACGGAAATACTGGACGGATTCAAATGATTTTTTTTTGTTATATAACTGTTAAGCCTGGGAAACATATGTAATAACGCCTTACCAAAAGTTTTTTAGCCTGATGAGCATTTTCCGGAGTCATACCGTCTTATAATAAAACCCAGACTAACTTTGTTACTAGGTTTAAACCATTATCCGCTCAAATCAAGTTGACATTTTGTAAAGTGAAACTAACACATCTGTCAATGTCAAATTGATTTGGGTGGATATTGGTTTAAACCTAGTAACAAAGTTAGTCTGCGTTTTTATAATATCAAATTAAATAAATTAATTACATACATACATACATACTATCACGTCTTTATCCCTAATGGGGCAGACAGAGCATTTTGGGTCTTGCGGTTCTATGCAGAGCCCAGGACCGCAAGACCCAAAAGCCACTTTTAGCGTCATGGTGGGCGAGAAGATGAAAAAGCAATCAATACAGTGATGGGTTGCTAGCCACATCGCCTGTTAACATGATTTGCATTTTTGCCCGTTCCCTCGATCGGCTTTTACGATCTGCGTGGGAAGAAAAGCAGCTGGTACATTCTAAGTTTTTTTTTATTCCTCCCAGACCAGCATGGGAGTAAAAAAATAAATTAATTATTGGGACCTATATATGTATATTATGTAAATATTTATTCTCAAAGTGGAGGATGATATTTATGTGGTTGTTGTTGAGAGTCGAGAGCTCTTGCAGTCGTTGTTTAAGAGGCCTCCTAGCTAAATAAAGCTCCTAGCAAAAAAAAACATTTTCTTTCTGGGTCTCTTACCGCCCCCCTTGAGACCTGCAGCGCCCACAAGGGGGCGTTATCGCCCACTTTGGGAAAGACTGGTTTAAACCATTATCCAACCAAATCATGTTGATAGCTGCTAAGCCTGGAAAACATATGGGGTAAAATTGATTTTGGAAAAAGGAATACCTGACGCAGAACCATAATGGCTCAGCTAAACTATAAGAAATATAAAAATGACGCTTTACCAAACGTTTTTTAGCCTCATGAGCATTTTTCGGAGTCATAAAGTCCAAGCATAAAGCAACGCACATCTCAGTGCCTCAGTACACGAGGGTTTCCAACGCGAGTATGCACGGTTTGTTTTGTTTATGCGATGCAAGGTACGGCTCGCAATAAAACTTTGTGGACTATCAGTTTTGTTTCTCTCACCGCAAGCATAACATACATTAAGAAAACAGTAAAAAATATGTCTGTACATTTCCAAATAAAAAAGTCTCTCTGTTAGTCTATTTGTACATGCAAATTTACGGAAATACTGGACGGATTCAAATGATTTTTTTTTGTTATATAACTTTTAAGCCTGGGAAACATATGGAATATAATTGATTTTTGGAAAAAGGAACACCTGACGCAGAACCATAATGGCTCAGCTAAAGTATAAGAAATTTAAAAATAACGCCTTACTAAAAGTTTTTTAGCCTTATGAGCATTTTTCGGAGTCATAAAGTCCAAGCATAAAGCAACGCACATCTCAGTGCCTTAGCACACGAGGATTTCCAACGCGAGTATGCACGGTTTGTTTTGTTTATGCGATGCAAGGCACGGCTCGCAATAAAACTTTGTGGCCTATTAGTTTTGTTTCTCTCACCGCAAGCGTCTCTTATGAAACATGTTTCAGTCAAATTGCGCCGCCACGATCTACAAAATAATGGATATGAAACAATTGATTTGTTTATATATTTAAATTACACACAGATACAGTTTACATCAACCAAAGCATCCACTTGTTAAACTGTTCTTACATAAAATATAAATGATTAAAATAGACACTAAAATTATAGGGGTTACGACAGGATCAGAAAAGTATCCCCCCCGATATGGTTCCCATCTTGTCGCGATGGGGGGGCTCAGTACCTGCGGTTGCCTCGGCCGCAGGGAAGCGAAGAGGAACCCATTGCCCGGGTTGAGGCTTAGGCCACCCCGGGCCCGGCGGAGGCCATTCCTGGAGGGAATGGCCTGGCTGTGGGGGAAGGGGGGTGACGATGACCCCCCTACCATCACAGCCGTGGTAGGGGTCGCGGGGGAAGAGGAGTGTCGGTGTGTCGTTGCCGCTCGCCCTATCCTCCGCGACCAAGCGCGGCCGTGGCGCTTGGCACGGCATCGGTGGGGCCGCAGGGGAAGAGGAGTGTCGGTGTTACGTTGCCGCTCTCCCTATCCCCTGCGGCCGGCTGTGTGGGCCCCGGTCGCCGTCAGGTGGACTGGGGCAGGGCCTGCTTTCGCAGGCCCCAAATTATGAGGGCTGGTTGGACGGTGGAAACGGGATTCCATCGACCAACGGTCAGCCCTCCGGAGTGGAAGGCAGGCGCGTGTGCGTGTCAGCGCGCCTGTCCTTGGGCCAAGAGGCCAAGGCGGCGGTTACTCCGGCCCCTCTGATTCAGCAGAGGGTGCCGTGAGGCCGTTGGCGAGCCGGGGCCGCTTAAGGAGCGGCCGGCCGCGCCGGGGCTGTGGAGCATGAAGAAGCACACGGTCCCGGCCGATAGCGGCTGAGAGGTGACACCGCGGAGTTTTTAGTGGTAACACCACATAACCTTACCGGTGTCCCGTAACCGGTAAGGTATCCGAAGGGATTTTCTCCGCGTCAAAAAAAAAAAAAAAGGATCAGAAAAGTATGATTGTAACTATTTCGTCTTTTCGATTCATCATCACGATCATCATCATCATCAGGTATTTTTATCTCCACTGCAGGAGCACGACCCTCTCTGTACTACCAGAGCCTTACTTGGCCTGAGGGCCAGAGGACTTCGGTCTACACTCTTCACGCTGGCCAGACGGGTTGGAGAGGTGTCATTGATATTTATTTTATTGTCTTTTAGATTATCCAGAAATAATGGACATATTTTTTCAGTTTAACACAAAGATACGGAGCATCAAAGTGCCGGAGTGGGGACTTTCGACGTCACCGCTAAGTAAAAATCGTACCTAGCCGTGGCGTCATGCGAAAGACTCTCAATCTCAACTGATTATTATAGAAATGATAGGCAATAATACAGTACTTACAGAAAGGACGCTTAACCCCTCCAGCTTTATTATCATTATACTATAATGGTCTTAATAGTCCGTGGTTCGATTTATTACGGGTATGTCCCTCCACGTTGTTTTAAAATTCAGTGGTTAAATTAAATCTTGTTACTAATAGAAGTGTACGAAATTATTTAATTGGAGTGAGCCGCTTGGCATTCACATTCTCACATCCATGCGACGGGAACTTGTGTGTATTCTGCTTGCATTTCGCGTATCGCAGCCAACGCTGCGTGAAGCCGGACGCTTTGCTATGTGACCTACACTTACTATTAGGCATTTCCCTAGTAGTAGAACTGTAGAACGCTCGTAGCAAATTCATCAGTGCGTTGCATCATCGCTACCATGCCTACTAATAATACTTTTTATTTATTTTTCTGGTTTACGAATTATTTTATTGAGAAAAAAGAAATAAGAACAAATAAAACTAAACTAAGCTATGAAATAAACTTATACTAGATTATGCTAAATTACAAAAAAAGTCATCTTGTCCATGCAGCATTGTTGCAAGAACACTGGCTGCGTTACCTCGTTTTGACATATTTATATACATATATAGCTATTTTTCTCCCTTGTCACTAGATGTGTGTAGTTCTTGTTACTATTATTTAGATAAATTAGTGTTCTAATTATTTAAATATGTCTTAGATGAAATGCAAGAAATATATTAAAGTATATTCAACACTTTCTTGATGACTTGATAGTCGTGTGTACTGCCATCTCTGTGAGGCTACCCCGTAACTCCAGTTTTGCCTATTTACGGGCCGTCTAATAGTTTCCATGACTTTGGGCATCTGTTACGTTACTAATTATATGTTATCGCAACGGATTAATGCAGCACACCTGCGCTGCAATTTTGGTACAGAATTAATTAAGTATTACGTACAGAACGGAATCTCCTAAAGTCCCGCGCAATATGCATCCCCGTTCCCCGCACCTCTCTCCCTCTCGGGTGTGAGGTGAGCGAACACACACACATCGCCGTGTGCACGGACGTATGGTTTCGTTTGTAGTAGTAGTAGGCACAAATGATACTCCGCTTCTATAAAGTGCTATACCAGTAACGATAGAAATTCTTTAAAGATCCATGTAGGCGCGTAATCTTGTGCTGCTTGTAGTTCAACACGTAAGCTGTAAAAAAAATAGCAAATGCTAGCTAGCAAGATAATTAAGTTCTTGCATGACTGAAACCCCTCTTGAGAAAAAACTGAATCAAACGCTTGATTGGATTGCGTGAATCAGTTACTGATTTAATTACTTTGGCAATTAATTATTTCTTTTTAGTTAGTTTGACAATGAAAATGGTTTTCGTATATTTCATTTTATATTTTGTTTTACGTAACGCAAAAGTAATTTTGAATTGAAAATATTATGTGTTAAAATTTCGGCTGGGAGTGTTTCATCACATATTTTTAATTTAGATATTGCCCTCAGCATTGTGATGCTATTTAAATCAATAAATAAGTAAATGGTCAAGTGCGAGGCGGACTCGCGACCGAATGGTTCCGCACCATTATGTATAAAAAATAAGTTTGTTGTATTGGACTTAAATATTAATTTTACTCTGTATTTAGTATTTGTTGTTATAGCAGCATCAGAATTACATCTTTTGTGAAAATTTCACTCACCCTTAGTCGCATCTTACGACACCCGTGGGATAGGAACGGAGTGGTGAAAAATCATGCAACGTTTTTATACCATTTATTGCAATCCATCTACCCAGTATGGTTGCTGGCAAGAGTGAAGATTGCAGTTTAAGTGCCCGTTCTTTTTTACTTACCCTTAGTCGCTTCTAACGACACCCGTGGGATTGTCTTTATCTTTCTCACATTTCTCTCCATCCACTGGTTGTCTGGAAGAGATCGCTTTAAGCGATAAGACCGCCCATTGTACTCATTTAATGTAAAATTTATTTCTTTGTTATTCTTTTGGTGTACAATAAAGAGTTATCTATCTATCTATCTATTGGAACGGATTAGTGAAAAATCATGACCCGTTTTAATTCTATCTACTGCAATAGCCAACCCGTTTATTCAACATGGTTGCTGGCGAGGTAGGTTGAAGACTGCAGTGTAAGTTTCCATTCTCTTTTACTTTTCTTAGTCGCCTCTTACGACACTCGTGGGATAAGAACGGAGTACTGAAAAATTGTTTGCCACTCTGCCTTCACTACACGGCCATTATGTCTTCGAATGGATTTTACATATACAAAGTAGAAAGGACATACCCGTAATAAATCAAACCACGGGCTATACTAGATCATCGGCAATGAAATTAAAATAAGAGCACACACACACAAAATAAAATATCGTTATTTTTGAAGTGAAAACTTCTTTAGCGGCGTTGTGCACTTTTTTTGGAATGGGTAAAAAATGTTAAACTCGCGTCAGGACGCGTGACCTGATCGAAAATTCGTAAGACGGCGCAGGGCGTTTGCGCGAATATTCGTGTGTGTTTATGTTACAGCGTGCTACGCGCATCCATGGATGGTGACAGCTGATGGCTCGACCGTCTGTGTAGTGGCCATACTGCTGTGTATTTGAAAATGATTTTGTTGAAAATGAATATGGTCATGCTTGTGACATTTGTGACAGACTGTGGTTCAGAAAAGATTTGAAATATTTTATACTGATAATTAAAGCAATTCGTGCAAAATTATTCCCTAACCATTCCAAAATATCAAAAATGCACAACGTTAATATTCAAGTTTTCACTTCTGCCGGCACTCCCAGAGTGCAACCCGTCGTTTTTATTTAATCGAAATTATGCAGCAGCTATTTGTATGGGAATGTCGATTTTGTTTTGGTTACTAGGTTGTTATTTTAATTCTAATATACTATAGTGATCTAGCATAGCCCGTGGTTCGATTTATTACGGGTATGTCCCTTCCACTTTGTACTTTGTTCACCAAAAATATTAGCTTCTTAGAGGTTTAATGGGTGGTCATTCTAACCACTAAGTATGTGATATTTCGGGCTATACTCGCTCTATAAATGCGCTGTAATAAAACAAAATGATATAAAACTAGCTCTGCAGACCTTGTGCTGAAACACGAAATATCTTAGGTAGAGCAAAGTAAAGAGATCACAGAAAGATCTCTCTTGAGAAAATAATCGTAAGAGTTGGGCTGTACCTGTCAGCTCGGAATAGCACTTTCGCTTGCTTTTTTTTTCGGTCGCTCAGGTTAGCGACGGTACGCTATAGAACAGTCGGTGCTATAGAGTAGGTACCATCCTCTCTCTCGCCCTGGCTAACGACGGTTCTGAGTGACAGAAAAGGATAGCATTAAGAGAAAGTGCTGTTCGGTGCTGACAGGTGTAGCCCAACAAATTACAATAATTATCTATATAAAATAAAATGTAATTTACTTAGATTTAGTTACGGCTTAACTTATGGCTCTGAAACGTCCCTTACTATTGGGTCTCATAAGAAGGCTCAAAGTCGCCCAACGAGCTATGGAGAGGGCTATGCTCGGTGTTTTTTTACTTAATCAAATCAAAAATGAGTAAATTCGTACGTAAATAAAAAAAGTCACTGACAAAGATCAGTGGATTAGCTTTTTGAAATGGCAGTGGGCGGGGTACATAGCACGACAAACCGATGGCCGATGGGGCAAAAAGATTTTTCAAGTGCAAACGCGTACTGAACTATGATATACTTAGTGTTTTATCCTAATAGCTTGTTAACTAAATCAGCTGAGATAAGCTTACTTACTTACTTACTTCGCTGGCTCAGCGACCCGAACCCGAAGTGGATCTTGCATTAAAGTGCGCCATTCTTTCCTATTCTGTGCCAAATCTGACCAGTCGGACACTTCCAGCTCTTTCAGGTCTTTGGCTGAGATAAGCTACGATTTGTAAATGCACGCAATGGTAGGGTCGCACCTGTAACTTTGTAATTTGTAGGTAGGCCCATAAAACTGGCCTGTTTCTTTTTTATGACTTTTGCTTAGTTTTGTTCTAAAGGAGTTTCTCCTTTTCGCTGACGATCAAAAATAAAATTAAGTATGATGTACCTACTCGGTATAAGAAAGTAAATAAAATAAAGTATTTTTTTCTGTGAAAAATATGCTTTTTTGTATAAACTTAAGTAAATCTCTTATTTATAGTGAAAGTATACCTGAATACATGATTCAGATACTCGTGAAGAAGTAAAAAGAAATGAAGGAGTTTTTATCAAATGTACAATTTTTACAGCAAGATCAGACCACGTGGCAAAAAATGTACAATTTTATTTTTATAATTGAATACATAAATTGGGACATACCTATAGGTTTTTCTTGTAGAAAATAAGTAATCATTAACGAATGTACGAAGGAAAGTTTCTTTTTTACATTCTGACTGTAAAAACTACGTATCTACCTTTGAAAATATCCGTAGGTATACATATAATAGAACAGTAAAAAATATGTCTGTAAATTCAATATATTTCCAAAAAATATATTTCGGGCGATGAAGCAATAGTAGTAGAGTAAGAATTAAAAACAAAACTGTCTGTACACGCTAATCTTCGGAAATACTGGGCAACATATAGGGTATAAATGATTTTGAAAAATGGATCACCTGATGCAGAAATATAATGGTCCAGCTAAACTATAAGAAATATAAAAATCACACCTAAGCAAAAGTTGTTCAGTCTGATGAGCATATTCTAAAGACATAAACTCCACGCGAACGAAGTCGTGGGCTTAGGCTAGTAAGAAAAATAATAAAAGCGGCCAAATGCGAGTCGAACTCGCCCATGAAGGGTTCCGTAGTAACAAATAACATAATATAAAAGTCTTGCAGTATGTTTTTTTTTTTTAATTTTTATATTTGAGTTGATTGAATGAAAGGTAAATTACCGTTTATGATTTATGACGTATTAAAAAAAATCTACTTACTAGATATCGTTCAAACCAATTTTCGCTGGTAGTTTTTATGGTAATGAACATCATATATTTTTTTTAGTTTTATAATTCCCTTATTTTAGAAGTTACGGGGGGGGGGACACTTTTTTCCACTTTGGAAGTGTCTCCTGCGCAAAGTATTCGGTTTAGAAAAAAAATATATTAGAAACCTCAATATCATTTTTGAAGACCTATCCATAGATACCCCACACATATGGGTTTGATAAAAAATAAATTTTTGAGTTTCAGTTTTAAGTATGGGGAACCCCCAAATTTTTTTGTTTTTCTTTTATTTTTGTGTCAAAACAAAGTTGAAATTTTTGTGTCAAACCTTAATGCGGTTCATATAATACATCTTCTTACCAAGTTTCAACAGTATAGGTCTTATAGTTTCAAAAAAAAGTGGCTGTGACATACGGACGGACAGATAGACAGACAAGACGAATCTATAAGGGTCCCGTTTTTGCCATTTGGCTACGGAACCCTAAAAATGACGCCTTAGCAAAAGTTGTTCAGCCCGATGAGCATTTTCCGGAGTCATAAATTCCACGCAAACGAAGTCGCGGGCTTCGGCTAGTCTTTGAATATAATAATTTAGTTTATTTGTAAGAAAAACATGTCAAAAAACTTATTCTGAGTAAACCTGGGTATATTCTATTGTAATCAGATCTCTCTCGGTAAATGTTATCGCAGCTTAGGGAGTGATGTGTCACGATTGCCGACAGTTGTAGTGATTCAACTTATCGATATCGATCCTTTTTTTATGTATCACGTCTTATTCCCTAATAGGGCAGACAGCAATTGGGTATTTTCCTAAGCAAAAATAAATTATTTTGTACTGATAACAAAGTAAAACATCGCAAAATAATATTGCTTGTCTGTGAGCACATCCATTTTAACGTGATTTAAAATTTATTATTGCAGAAAAACTGATAATAAGAGCGCTATTTGACTCCAAAAAACTATGACGTCATCTGCTTGTATTTCATACAAAATCCCATAGGAACTGTTTGTTTTGACTTTTAGAAAAAAGTATCTGATTTGACTTGTTGGAAAATAGCGTATTGGGATTTTGCAACTGTAAGCAGAAAAAGTAGAGTGAAAAACAGTGATGGATTGCTAGCCGTGTATAAATTTGGTCCGCATTCTATCCCTCAGATGCAACTGGTGCATTCTATGTTTTTGAAGGAAAAACTTCGGCATGCAAGGAAAGCATTTTTTGAGATAAGAAAAAATCATTAGACTCGCGACACTGTTAATATATACAATGTAGATTAACAAACGTTTTTAATTTAAAATGAAATTAGTAATTACTAACCATATCATCATATATTTTTTGATTTCCCTTGAAGCACAATTTTATATGAAATGCAAAAGCGAACTAAACTTACGTAATTTCATATTAAACAAATCAAGAAGTTGGCAAAACTAAAGTGGTATATAACAACAGAATTCTTGTCCCGGCCAATCTAGCAAAGAGCTTTTCAAAGTCCTAAATAAAACGGTTTTATTTCAAACAAGTCAGTTTAATTTACCGTGAATCTTTTATATCGATAGTTTAGTAAGTAAGTGCATCACTAGAGCTCAAGCTGCACGTCGTGAAACTGTTGATGGTATCGCCCGTCTCAAGCAGACTTGCGACTTATGTAAGCTGCTTGCACTTCTTTTAAATGCCAACTATACTTATAAGTAGTACTAGAGCTTACAACAGTAGACCAACATAATCTTGGTCGATCATTTTTAACACAAAACCGTTCTTCATTGCTCTATTAAAAAACTACACTTCGACGAGTAACGGTTGGCCGAAAGTTTTTCCCGTACAATTTTTCTTTACAGTGTAAGTGTAAGACAAAAACACCGTTGTTCCTTTTTACGGTTGAACAAAATTACTAGTATGCCACCTTGTATAGTATTTTATGGCATGTAAACATTCCAGAAAAATTGGTTCAACCACATCTTTCTAAATCATTATTTAACGGCAATGCCAGGGGACTCAATTGGATACGTTTGTATGCAATAAATTACAATTTTAATATTCTAAGTTTTTTAGTATAAGATGTTTATTAACATCATGCCCTAAACGTTGAATAGATCAACTCCTCTATTTTTGAGTTTAGCAAAAAGAAAATCTGAGCTAGATTCCCAGCCAACTTACAGGTTACAGATCCAACCCACATAGGTCAGCGCTCCGTAAGATATTCATGACTCCTACGAAAGAAAAGTTGTTGCTATATTCCACATTTTCTTTCTTTGCCCCGTCATCAAAAATTTTCAACTTTAAATGAAAGGCTTTAATGAAATAATAGGCTTTAGGCCATTTTAGGGGATTATTACATACATACATACTATCACGTCTTTATCTATTAAATATAATAACTAACGTAAGCACAGGCCAGGGCCGCAAGACCTAAAAGCCACTTTTAGCGTCATGGTGGGCGAGAAGATGGAAAAGCAATCAATACAGTGATGGGTTGCTAGCCGCATCGCCTGTTAACATGATTCGTATTTTTGCCCATTCCCTCGATCGGCTTTTACGATCTGCGCGGAAAGAGAAGCAGCTGGTACATTCTAAGTTTTTTCATTTCTCCCAGACCAGCATGGGAGAAATTAGGGGATTATAATTCATTACAAACTTGGTTACCTTTCTTTATCTACTAGCGCTAGTTTTCCCTATCGTATAGTCAGAGGTTATCCCATTAAAAATACAAAACACAGACTTATCCCTATCTTAACTTAACTGCCTCCGTGGTGTAGTGATTACAGCGTTCGGCTCATACCCGGAGGTCGCGGGTTCGATTCCCGGCGGGGGCAACGACTTTGTGTTGTTGTCCTAGTTTGGTTAGTCAAAGTCAAAGTCAAAGTTTATTTATTTGCCATAAATGTGGTAGCATATTACATTCAAATTTAGCCGTAAGTATCACACATTTAACTGTTTCCAGCATGCAAATATAATTAAATAAATTGTGGAAGCTAATTCTATTTGGAATTCAATTATGATTATGTCATGCTAAGATTATGTAATAATAATATGTCAATAATTTCTATTTTAAATAATCATTTACAGAATAAAAACATTTTTTGACCAATCATAAATGTAGTTCCTTTTTGAATTTATGTATTGTCAACGATTTTATATCTTCAGGGAGCTTATTAAAAACTTTAACACACATTGCATAACAATTTCTTGAACAAATTTGTGTTCGAGAACAAGGCAACATCAACCTGTTCGGATATCGACAGTTAAAACTACTAACTTCTCCTCTTTTTCTAAATAAAGAAAAGTTTTTCTTAACAAAACTACACACTTCGAATATGTACATACAGGGCACAGTAAGCAACTTCAATTTCTTAAATAATGGAACACAAGTAGCTGTTGGATTTACATCACAGATTGCTCGAATACACTTTTTTTGAGCTTTAAAGACTGCATCGACATTCACTGCATTTCCCCACAGTAGAATACCGTACCTAATGTTCGATGCTATGTAACCGTGATAGGCCTTCAGGACAGTTTCTCTGCTAGTAATTTTCCCAAGTTTCCATAGGGCATAAACAAAACGATTTATCTTTGTACATACTTTACCAACGTGTTGCTTCCATGTACAACATTCGTCGAGTGTGATTCCTAAAAAGGTTGATTCGGAAACTTCGCTAATTTTATTATTTTTATATTGTACATTTAAGTCAAGTTTTTTAGCCCCTATATTATGAAATTGTATATATTTTGTCTTAGTCATGTTTATATTTAAATTATTATATTCAATCCAGTCAATTATATTGGTTATTTCATTATTAATGTCATCGTTATAAGTACTTCTATTTTTACATGGTATTACAATAGATATATCGTCCGCAAAAAGTGTACAATCGCTTTTAATGTTTTCCGGAAGGTCATTAATAAATAATAGGAAAAGTAAAGGCCCCAATATGCTTCCCTGTGGTACGCCGCGTTTAACAGGCTTTATATCAGATTTAAAGGCTTTCTGTTCTAAGTCAGAATCAACATGTGTCATTTCTACATACTGAAATCTCTTGTCCAGATAACTTTGGAGCCATTCCAGTGGTTTACCTCGAATTCCATAGAATTCACATTTCTCAATCAATATATCACGAGGAACACAATCGAAGGCTGCACTTATATCAAATAGAACTACAGTTACAGGTTCCTTCATATTAACAGAGTCTATGACTTTATTGATGAGAGTGAACGCAGCTGATGTCGTGGACTTCCCGCTCTGAAATCCATTTTGTTTTGAGCTAATTATATTGAATTTTCCTATGAAGTCAATAAGTCTTTTGTGCATTGCCGTTTCAAATATTTTAGCTATGATAGATATTAAAGCAATGGCCCTATAATTCTCAATACATTCTTTATTGCCCTTTTTATGTATAGGTCTGATTAAAGATATTTTTAGGTTATCAGGATATATGCCTTGTGAGAAGGACAAGTTTATCAGGTAACTTAGTACTGGGGAAAGAATTACGGAACATGTTTTAATCAATTTTGTAGTTATTTCATCATTACCTACAGAAGCAGTATTTTTTAATTGCATTATAATTTCAAAGACCTCTTCTGCACATGTAGGTTTTAAAAATAGATTATGATTATTAGATTTGGTTTTATATTTGTATCTGTTACGGTGTACCTTTGATTGAGATGTCAAATTTGTAAAGTAATTATTAAACGCATTCGCAATCTCGCCCGGATTACAAATTACTTGATTATTATTTATTATTTGCTTTATTTTGTCCTTCTTATTCGGTCCTGAAGTTTCATTCTTAATTAGATTCCAAGATGCTAAACAGATGTTCTTGGAATTAGTAATATATTTTTTATTTTGTATTTTTTGTGCTGTTAAAACACAGCGTTTGAAAATTTTGTTAAATTTCTGATATTTTATTTTATTTGTTTCCGTTTTGTTTTTATAATAATTAAATCTTAGTTTTCTCTTTGTCTCAGCGGACCTTTTGACACCTTTAGTCACCCATGATAGCCGTTTTTTATTTTTTATTTTGATTCGAATTATAGGAAAGCATAGTTCAAAAAATAATTTCAATAGATCAATAAATTTATTATAAGCTATATTAATGTCACTTTCGGCATAAATTTCAGTCCAAGTTAAATTAGCTAAACATTCATAAAATTTAGTCATATTTTCATTGCTAAAATCTCTCCGGTTAATATAGTAATAGCTGGGTGGATTCACTTTATTTTTTACTGGTATGGTAAGCATTTGTCCGGTATTATGGTCGGATAGATGGAGATCAAGAACATGACCTATTGCTTGAGGTACATTGCTTATTATCTGGTCTATACAGGTTTTAAGCCTCGTTGGCTTATTAATATGAATGTTAAAATTAAAATTTTGCGTAATATCTATTAGTGTTGATCGTTTATTTGATGGCTTAAGAAGATCTATGTTAAAATCTCCTGCTATTGCGACTTTCTTATTTGAATAGTGTCGTAGTTTAGTCAAAAGCAGTTCCAACTTATTAAGAAATACATAAGCATTGCTATCAGGTGTTTTATACACGCATATAATTATAAGTTTTAAATCCGGAATTTCTATACCGCATATCTCGAAAGTATTGTCCAAACCTAGGTCTTTAAGATAAGGTAATTTTTTAAACGAAATATGGTCTCGACTTAATATGCAAACACCTCCTCTATTTTTCGTCGACCTACAATAACTGTCCGCTAGCACGAAATTGTCTAGCTGTATATTTTTTTCTTCACCAGCTTTTATAAATGTTTCACTTAAACATAGCACATCAATATAATTTTTATTATCTTGAAGATTCTCTAGAGTGATCGCGAGAAGACTTTTTTTGCTATTAAATCCCGCCAAATTTTGATGTAGAATATTAACAAACATTTCTTTACTTTTATTCACGAAAAAACGGATTGTCATTGATGGTTTTAGCATAATTATCTATATTTGAATTATTAGTAGGCGTGCTTACTGGAAAATAATCCAAAATAGTTTTTTGGCTTAACCTTTTTTTACAGTCCTTCGTAGGTTGATAAAAACGTTCATCATGACTATGCAGGCGTTTTTTGAGTTCCTTTAGGTTTAGAAATGTATTTTGGTAGTCAATACAATCTATGATGTAGCTCAGCTTATTGCAAAAATTATAATATGAGGAATCCAAAAAATAACAATTTTCATAAGCATTGCATAAAATTCGAATTTCTCTGTTTAAAATATTTTCATTTAGATAGTTATTTTTGAAGACCTTCAACACAATAATAGTGTAAGATTTAAGAATTTTTAGAGCTACACTTAATTCAGACATAATTTTTACAGGGTTACAGTCATTCTCACCTACACATATAACAACTTTATCTGAACTATTTAATTTAATGCTTTGACAATTTTTCAAGACTTCTTCTGCAGTTGCATGTGGTTTCGTCAATGCTTCAACCTTGTATTTTTCGTATTTTGTTGATGTTCTTAAATCTTGTAAATTAGACGCTAATCCAACACATTGCTAGGTTCCAAGGATGACGATTTTTTTTGTGGTTTCCGTACCTATAGGTTCCTTCATATTTTCTTGAGTGGACTCATAAAGGTTAACGCTTTCTTTTCCTGTTACTGCACAGCTACTTTTTGGTAATGCAATATTTTCGATTTCCTTATCTACATCTGTTGAAGTTTTAGGCGATTTGTAGTCAGAGAGTTTGCGCTTTGTAGGAGTTAACTGTTTTGTTGGATTCGATGTGCATAACTGGGTAAGTAATTGTATTTTTTGGTCTTGTTGTATAACTTTTTTTTCTAGTTCTTTTTTTTCCAATACTAAATTTTCTATTTCCTTGTGGGCACTATTGAGTTGTTCATTCAGTTGTTCATATCTTTGTCTAAGTTCATACATTTCTTCATTTTCTCTAGTTGATAAATCGGGCAGACTTTGTTGTAGTATAGACTTAGGCGATAGGAATGATTCATCCTCGGATAATGATTTAGTCATATCAATTTTACCTCTATTACACTTTCTTTTTCTTCTGGTTGTAACATGCTCCAGTGAATAATTTAATTTGTTATTTTCAGTATTGAGTAATAATCGCGATGCATTTGGGATGCTTGTAATCGCGCTTGTAGGAGAATCTTTGTCATTTGTAATTTTCCTTTTATTCTTATTAATGCAAGTACTACATTTCCATGTTTGTTTATTTTCCTTTGCCATTAATTGATATCTTTTTAAGGTAACAATCGTGCAATCAATATCATATGATTGTTTACATATTGAACAAGTCAGTAATTCATTGTTTTTGATTTTTTTGTTGCATTTAACACAGCTATATAGTTGTTTATTTCTATTTGTTGATGACATTTCTGATAAGTAACTTACTGCGTTCAAGCGAGGCACAGGATGCAGCTCCAGTAGTAAACGAAGCACTAGCAATGACTCGTCGTTGATGACTCACTGCAGCGAGCGGGCCGCGGGTTGGGGCAGGTCAGGATTCGGCGATCGTTATTAAAATATTTGAACTTAATTTGCGTATACTTTTTCACTCCGTGAAGATTTTAAGAAACTAATTGCGCCATTCAATAGGTCAGCTTCTTGTCTTTCAAAATATGTATAAAATGAAACTCGACGACCACTTTAGACTTCTATTTTTGATTAAAATTTCGCAGGGCTACGACTAACGAACCGCACTTGAGTGTGTCAATCGACGTGGTTAGGACATTGCAGGCTGATCACCTGATTGTCTGATAAGTAAGATGATCCGTGCTTCGGAGGGCACGTTAAGCCGTCGGTCCCGGTCAATGTCTTTGACATTGGTCGTTAACTAAAACCATGTCAGAGGCCTTAAAGGCGGTTTAAAAACTCTGACACTAGTGTTAGAAACTAACACACACGATAAGAAGAAGAAGATCCCTATCTTCTAGTCAACCCTACAACCAGAAGAGATAATGAAGAAAGTCACAAATGGTTAAATTCAACTCTGCCAAAAACAACACGGTATTTTTGCATATCATTCATTACAGTGAATGCTTTATCCAGAAATAATATAACATAAAATCTCATTCGCTCAGTGGATTCCGAGGTAATATTTTTATAAAACAAACACATACATTGAAGCTGTGGCGCCAAACATTAATATTCTTGATGGCGTGAAACAAATTAAAATGCATCCTTACTGCAGTAATAAATACACGCCAGTGAACTGTGTAGGTACTGAAATGTTTTTGTTGGGATTGAAAATAGTGGAGACTTTTAGGGGTTAAAAAGATTATTTGGTTCATGCGTCTTTTTGAAGGAATTTTGAAGTTTCATCGCTTTGGCTTAGAGAAAATGAAAAGAAGTAAACTGTTAAACGACTAACAAATGTCAATCATTTGAAGGTTTGTATTTTTATAAGTCATTTTTGTAATAACCAAAATAATGATTCTGATTTGAATAAATACTTTCAAAAAGACTAAAACCTATCATCGAAGCCAAAAGCCTTATCCCACCACATCAGTTTGGCTGCACAGATTCTTTAAATATCAATTTCTATATTTTTACAAACAATTTTTGTAATAACCAAAAAACGATTCACCCCCTCGAGAGGGACCGCCAACAATGTCTAAAAGCCAGATACAGATTTTATATTAAGGTGATATTGTTAATTGGAAAATAATAAAATCTAAATTAAATTAAAACTATACTTATTAAAATTTTAAAAATACAAATTTCATATAGTATATCGCCTGCATACTATTTATTTTTATCTCAGGTCCGTAAAACAGCCACATTTTTGCATAAAACCGATTTTCCCAATGAAGTCCTAAATGTAAAATAAAAAACGATGGGTTGCACTCTGGGAGTGCCGGCAGAAGTGAAAACTTGAATATTAACGTTGTGCATTTTTGATATTTTGGAATGGTTAGGGAATAATTTTGCACGAATTGCTTTAATTATCAGTATAAAATATTTCAAATCTTTTCTGAACCACAGTCTGTCACAAATGTCACAAGCATGACCAAATTCATTTTCAAATACACAGCAGTATGGCCACTACACAGGCGGTCGAGCCATCAGCTGTCACCATCCATGGATGCGCGTAGCACGCTGTAACATACACACACGAACATTCGCGCAAGCGCCCTGCGCCGTCTTACGAATTTTCGATCAGGCCACGTGTCCTGACGCGAGTTTATAATTTTTTACCCATTTCAAAAAAAGTGCTCAACGCCGCTAAAGAAGTTTTCACTTCAAAAATTAATTGTGTTTAAAGCGAGAATGTACTTAGATATAAAATTGCGACCAAAATAATTCAAGTATGTATTAATAAAAAGCAAAGGCACTCCGGGAGTTCGATAGAAGTGAAAATTTGGTGTCGTTTAATAGTTTTTTCCCATCTCAAGGATTTGTTTAAAACCTCCTAAAACCTGTCTATTCTTGTATATATCCAAGATAGTAGTATCCAAGATAATGGCGCCGATTAAGTCCTATCTTTGCGAGCCTTTCTAACTGACTTCCAAAAAACTAGGATTATCAATTCATTGCAATTTCTTGAAATGTATTTTCACCAATTATTCGAAGATGCCAAGACTGATTTAAAAAAATCTTTTTGTAAGGGCATGCTTGTTAGTACGTCCAATAGAAATTTTATCAAAATCGGTTGAAAGAAAGAAAAGAAAGAAAGAAAAATCGTTTATTTTGGTTAACACAAAAATTATAAACAATTTTACAACAGAAAACTTATAAGTTTGTGTAGTTTGTAGTAGAAGTTGATTAGTAGTTTTTAATTATTACCTATTTTTGTTGTTCAAACTCTACTATACCGCACACCATATCAAAGTTCATCAGTATAATCCAACTCACCTCATTGCTATGCATCCAATTCATTATCCAACAAAGCCAAATCGAAATCAACAATTTCCACGTCTATAAACATCATCCGCATAAATTATCCGAACAATCCAAACTGTGAATGCTGAAACTATTCATTAAATAGTTTCAGAAAGTTTCCTTCGGCTGAACTCAAAACGTTCGTGTTTAACATCAAAGTGGAAATCCTAAATCCCTTAAGCCGAGTTAGAAATCTACAAATTTACCAATCTTACTTCTAATATTAATAATCAACCTTATACAGTGACGTTTAAAGGTGATTTTGGTGGCAGATTTATAGTAGTTTAATGGTAATGTGAGCGAATCCAACAGGCAACTTTATTTCGAGCGACAATTGCCAACTAGGTTTTGGCAACTAATTGTATAGATTAAAGTTTGGGTCGCTTACTAACTTCGCCTTTAGATATTTGATTTTAATCGAGTTTAGAAACCTGTATCGGGTATCAATTTATATTAAGAGACGATAAACTAACAACAAATAGATTATAAAAGATCTAAAAAAATATACTGAAGCTTTTTTAAAAGTGAATTTAGTCCGACGTTCCCCAAGGATATCTATCGAAATACAAAAATAATTTTTGGCCTCCCATACAAGTTGGTCTGCTGTTCCGATGATCTGTGGAACAGCTGATCCGAGTTTCTATGGGAAACACTTTTTTTTTTAAATTTCCGAATTTTCCTTAAGAAAAGTTGTTATCATAGACTATATTCGCCCTTAATTTTATTTTAGTATATTTAATTAGACTTCATATACTCAGGTACCGATTGGGCTAGCCAAAATAAACTCACAATAATATCTTTATAAGACATATAATTTTCAAAACTAAATACCTAATATATTATATTACCTAATATAATATTATAATAACACAACAGATTTTGTTAAAAAAAAATACCGGACCATGTAACAAGTATAAACTTTTAAATAAATAAAAAATGTTGAAATTCAGCCAGATATCTTTGAGTAATCGGGAAACATACATAAATACCCGGCCAAGTGCGAGTCGGACTCGCGCACGAAGGGTTCCGTACCATTATCTATAAAAATCAAGTTTTTTGTATGGGAACCCCCTTTAAATATTTATTTTAATTAATTTTTTTATTTATTATTAAAACTAGTAGTTCGCCACGAACTTAGACCTCGCGATTATATCTTCTACTACCAAGCAAAGCAAGCAAGCAATCGTTTTTATAATGGCAACAAAAAAGTCTTATGACATTTTTGAAAATATTTTGAAATGGCGGATCTATGACAGTTTTAAAATTTTAAACCCCCATATTTCCGCCATTTTGAAAAATTTCGAAAAACTGGCTCGACAAAAAAATTATATTTAGTTGCTGAGCCTGCTTACAAAATTTTATGAGAATCGGTTAAGAAATGCGACCTGTAGGCGAGAACAGCCAGACAGACAGACAGACAGACAGACAGACAGACAGACGGACAAAAGAATTTTTGGCTAATCTCGAAACTGAGACGCTTCGCTCGCTTCGCTCGCTCGGTCAATAAAAATACAACTGAGTATTTTGTGAATATTTTAAGTGCCTACCTGTTGCCAATATAGATATCGAGCAAAAAATTGCAAAAAAATCGCGTTTGTTGCATGGGAACCCCTATAAATATTTATTATATTTTGTTTTTAGTATTCATATAGCGGCAACAGAAATACATAATTTGTGAAATTTTCAACTGTCTAGCTAGCGCGTTTCTTGAGATACCAGCCTGGTGACAGACAGGCGGACAGGCGGACAGACAGCGAAGTCTTAGTAATAGGGTCCCGTTTTTACCCTTTGGGTACGGAACCCTAAAAACACACACGTTTGATATTCGAATTGATATTATCCTCCATTTTTTAAGTCCGTTAAAAAGAATCATAAGAAATTCGTTAGCAGCCATTCCATTTTCCCTAATTTCGGCTTTATAGCTTTAGTTATTTTTCATGGTTGCCACTACCCATAACCGCACGCTCGATTTACCCTTATTTACGACGCCCAAGTGCATAATGCCAGGCACCTACTAAAGCAAACGTTGAACCCTATTAAGGTTTGATACCCTCGGAGAACTTCTTCAATAAATATTTATTGATTGAGATTTTTTATTTTCATGCAATGTTTTTCATCTGAAAAATCATTTTTGTTGGAAAATTTTATTTAAACACAGAAATTAGTAAGTACTGACATACAAAACGAAGTACAGCTCTTCTCGTAAAATTACGCTTATCAGTGTTCCCGAGTGAGAGTGAGGGGAAAACAGAGGAAGAAGAGGCAAAGGAAGAACTAGAGATAGTTTTATAAAACAACTAAAGAATCAAATTAATGTTTCAACATACAAGTATGTTAAGGAGTTGACTTTAGACAGAGAGAGATGGAAGGCATTTGTTGATCCACAGACAAGAGCTTCTCTTTAATAATAAGAAGAAGAAGTGTTCCCCGTTAAACGGTATAATATCGAAAGATATGAAATAAAGTTTTTCGCTAAATATAAAACGTTACACTATAGATAGAAATATTGGGTACAATCCGTCTTATTATGAAACGCAGACTGGTTTGGTTATAGGTTCAAACTATTATCCGACCAAATCAAGTAGACATTTTCAGATGAGAAAATGGCAAATATTACTAGATGTCAACTCAATTTGGTCGGATAATATGTTAAACCTAGTAACAAAGTTAGTTTGCGTTTTATGATAAAACGGGTGTCTACGTAAGGAATCTTTAAGTTTCACTCACGTGTGTACGAACGAACGTTGTATAATTGATTATTGTAGTTAAATATAGAGCGCACTATACCTGGTCTGATGACCTGACTAAGGTCGTTGGAAGAAAACGCTAGAATCCACTACACGCAGGCTGCTTTAGATCGGTAATTTTGGAAATCGTTGGAAAAGACCTATAGAGGAGATTTTATGCGGCTGAAATGATGATCGTAATAAATTTTCCAAAGAAATAGGGAGTTTACATATATATGATTTTAGAGGTTCGCGAAAGATCGAGCTTTGTAAAAAGTATGTGTAACCAACAAAAAACAATTCCCGAACGGACACCGTCAGTGTTGTGTGTAAGGACGTTTGCAACAAACGACGAAGAAAGAGGGTAGACCGATATAGTCACCCTTGACAGCCGAAAAGCCATCGTTATTCTTCAGTCTGCCAGTGACCATAACGGCAGAAAGTTCGTCCAAATATCTGGCTCAAAATGATATTAATCTACTATAAGTATATTAAGTAGAGAAAAAAAGTTTGGCGAAACATTGTGAATGTTAAAAAAAAAAGTTTTTTTTAAATCGGCAAACAATAATATAAAAAACCCTGAAATGCAACTAAGTACTTACATAAGTACTATACAATATACATACTCCAGAATGCTGAAAAGACCAGCTCAGCTCTGCTTCAGAATAGGAACCACAGCGCTTATTTTCAGCTTGTACCAAGTAAGCAGAGGTTAGCTGCAGAGGTATAGCTAAATTTAAAACAATAACTCGATACGTAGCTCACATCCCCGTTAAAGTTTATTTTAAAAGTATCTGTGCTAAGCCGTACTTCGAAACAAAACACTAAAATATTGACGAACCTCAGCGAAGTAGATCGCAAAGTTCCCACAATGGCGTCGGTATATCCGTGCGAGTTGCAAAGTCTCGGATGGTAAAACCAAACAAGTTGTAAATTAAATCTGGAAGTTTCGCCAAAATAAGGATTCTTGATTGACGAGTGTTTGCTCTCAATGTTCATAAAGTATAAAAAAAGAAAAGAAGAATATTTTTTTAAAACTAAAAACCGACTTCACACCCAATCAACACAACCGATTTTGATAAAAACACTAAAATTTATCTAAGAAATTACATAAGTACTATACATACTCCAGAATGCCGAAAATGTGGCAAGCTCAGCTCTGATGTGGCGTAGGAACCACAGCGTTTATTTCCAGCTGGCACCAAGAAGGCAGAGGTTAGCTGTAGAGGTATAGCTAAATTTAAAACAATAACTTGATACCGTAGCTCACATCCCCACTAAAGTTTATTTTAAAAGTATCTGTGCCAAGCCGCACTACGAAACAAAACACTAAAATATTGACGAACCACAGCGAAGTAGATCGCGAAGTTCCCACAATGGCGTCGGTATATCCATGTGAGTTGCAAAGTCGCGGATGGTAAATCCAAACAAGTTGTAAATTAAATTTGGAAGTTGCGCCGAAACAGGGCTTCTTGTTGGACGAGTGTTTGTTCTCAATTTTCATTAAATATAAAAATAATTTAAAAAAAATATATAACCGACGTCTTTTCTAAACTACACAACCTATTTTGATAATATTTTCATCGAACTACCTGACAAGTATGCTCTTTCAAACAAAAATATAATTTTCCAAATCCAGACGTCTTTGAATAATCGGCGAACATACATAAAAATGCGTCCATCTATGCGATGGGTTGCCGACATAATCACAGTCGCGAGATGGGTAGCGTCGACGAAGAGAGGCTCAGCAGTGGGCGAAAGAAGGGCTGGGATAAATAAATAAATAAATATATAGGGACAAATTACACTGATTGAGCTAGCCCCAAAGTAAGTTCGAGACTTGTGTTATGGGATATTAACTCAACGATACTATATTTTATAACAAATACATATATAGGTAAACATCCAAGACCCAGGACAATTTGAAAAAGGCCATTTTCCAACTTGCCCTGGCTGGGGATCGAACCCAGGACCTCCGGGATGATAACCTACAACTTTGTTGGAAGGCGGTTAAAAATTAAAAAAATAGAAAAAAAACATCATAATAAGTCCACACATACTTGTTTTTGTTTGTATCATATAATATTATGACCTTGCAGTATACAAAGTCACGGATGGTAAAACCAAACAAGTTGTAAATTAAATCTGAAAATTTCTTGTCGGTCGAGTGTATGTCTTCAATTTTCATTAATTAAGCAGAAAGAAAAAAAAGGAAAGCAGAATAATTTTTCAAAACTAAAAACCGTCTACACACCCAAACCATACAACCAATTTTGATAAAGTTTCTATGAAACCACGTCGCGACGAAATGATTACCTCGTTCTTTTTAGAAAGTCAGTAAAATAATAAAAAAACAATGGTCCACACTTGGTTCTATTTGCTTGTTTCTTCAGTCTTTTTATGTAAGCAGATGACCTTGCAGTGACAGCTAAAAGTTATATTGACGTAACTACAGCGAAGTAGATAGCGAAGTTTCAACAATGGCGTCGGTAATTCTGTGTGAGTTACAAAGTCGCGGATGGTGAAACCAAACAAGTTGTAAATTAAATCTGAAAGTTTCGCCGAATCAGGACTACTTGTTCGAGTGCATGATTCGGTTTGGAGATCTCATGGGAAAGGGTTACTTTGAAAGCAAACTTTGACGAGTGTTTATTCTCAATATTGTCTACGCAATTATTTTTTTAGAAAATATGCACATAAGTCATTACAATTTAAGTTATTATTAGACTGCCTCCAAAGTTTAGTGGTCAAGGCGTTCGCCTTGTTATTCGAAGCTCGTTGGTTCAAATCCCATTTTGTAAAAAGTCGTTTCTAGTCTGGTTAGGATATTGCAGGCTTGAATCACCTGACTGTCCGAAGAGTAAGATGATTCCCTGTTTCGGAAGGCACCTATAAACTCTGGGTCCCGAACGCCATCTAGCGTTTGTTCAAACCTATCCTGGAGGTAAGACGGTCGCTCCTTGTGAAAACCAGTTACTTCGTCAAACCACCTAGGTTAGGTAGCGGATTCCAGGCTCTAAACCGTTACCGCTGAAGATGCAACCGGGAATACGTCCGGATGATAATAAAACAAGTCATTAATAGAAAAAGACATTAAAACCTGACTGCATACGCCTAGGATGCAACATGGAACATACTGGGATAAACGGAGTAATATGTTGTTTTTTGGCATTTTACATCCCATATCACGTTTGAACTAAACACATGAGTTGTTTAATTTTGATATTCTTTATCTGATATCCATCCGGTAAAAAATATATAATTTGGCGCCAACGTATTTATCTAAATCTGGCTTAAAAATATTTGTCTTTATTTTGTACGTTGCATACAGAACTAACAAACTAAATTCCAGTACACATACAATCAGTCCACATTCACGCTGCGTCCCGGGACTGGCTGACTAACAAATTCACTCGGGCGTCAATTTGACGAAGTTCGGCCCTGGTCGGACACGTAACTCAATACATTCTTGACAAACTTCTAACGCCATCAACTGAATACGTTTTGATAGCACGAAAACTACAGTAAATAGAATTTTCCAAAGCCGCAAAGATTTATAAATGTTAAGGATACTTTAATAGCATATGTTTTATCAATGGTATGGGATGATATACTTTTGCCTGCTACTTTAACTGTGCTCTAAATCGTGTTCTTTGGGAAACAGACGCCTGTAGTAATTATGGAGGGATTTAGAGAAAAAGAAACACAAAATTAAACAAAAGTTGTTGATAGTGGCTAGCCGAATGCCAAGTTATAAATAAGGACTTATTTTATTTTCCCAAGAGAAGAACAACGACATAGATCTAAGACTTTGTTTTTTTATCATCCCAGACCAGTATATAAGATACAGAACCAACTAAATAAACTCCAGTTCCACACACAATCAGTCCATATTCACAAGGCGTCCCAGGATCGGCTGACTAACAAATTCACTCGGTCGTCAGTTTGACGAAGTTCGGCCCTGGCTGGACTCGCACTAACTCAATACATTCTTGACAAACTTGTAAAGATATCAACTGAATATACCGCAGTAAAAATTGTGAAGAACAGTTGTACAACTTCTATCCGCGACTTTTTTGTGGCCAACACTGGTATTCTATTTTTCAAGCTGAGAAATCTGACAATGCTAGACGACTGCCTGACAAAGACGATAGTTTAACATGCCTTCCAATGAACATACATACATACATACTATCACGTCTTTATCCCTAATGGGGCAGACAGAGCATTTTCCAATGAACGGAGGAGTTTAAATAAACTTATACTTACAACTTAACTGAATACATAGCAAAAATGTGTATACTTTTTAAAAATATAATTAATACTTGAAATGTGACCTTGGTTCGTAAGCTTACATAACACGTCTTTATTTCTAAAGGGGACCACAGAGCATTTTGGGCTTTGCGGCTTTAAGCAGTCTCAACCTAAAGAGGTAAGACTTAAAGGCCACTTTTAGTGTGATTTAGGGCGAGAAGGCGGAAAAAGGAATAAAAGAAGAGGAGGTATTTAAAGTATTTTCCTCTCTTCCCGCTGCTGCTTCTAATTTTGTTTCCATGCATATCGTAAAAGCTGATTAAGGGACTAGACGAAAATCTAAATCACGTAGATAGGCGATACGTTTGAGATAAATAAATACGTGATAGTGTATAAAGCTTTCGAACAAAATGTCTCCCCACAGCTTTCAAATAACTTTCAAACTTCGCTGCACTTCAAAGAAACTCCTGTGACCACGACTTGACATAAGGCTTTCTAAAGCTCTTATTTAAGCCCCCATATTTATAATGTAACACTGAAATTCTTTTCATAGAACCTATCCTTTTTTATCACCTGACAAGCGTTTTAGGGTCTTGGTTTTTAAATGTTAGTTTTGACGATTTTTCATTTCCAAGCTCACGCCTAGCCTATGCCTAGCACGCTTTGGAATTGGTTTTATATAATTTTGAGTCTTAACACAAATAGATACAACTCAAATTATATTTACCGAAGTCGAGACACGGCGAGCGTCGGGCGGGCGCGATGCGGAAGCAAAGCGAGCGTGTGGTGTAGGCGAGGCATGCGCGTGTGTACTGCGGTAAATGCAATTTTACCTGTATTAATCTGTGGTAGTACTTAAATTTATTTTTATTTTTACAACAAATTTCAAAAATTTCAAGCGCGCTAGTTGGGGTCTAGGCTTGCGTTTGACGTGCGGCTGTCGTCCGCACGTGAAGAAACTGCCGTGGAGTAGTGGTTAGAGCGTTCGGCTCATACCCAGAGGTCGCGGGTTCGATTCCCGTCGGGGGCAACGACTTTGTGTTGTTGTCCTAGTTTGGTCAGGACATTGTAGGCTGATCACATAATTGTCTGATAAGTAAGATGATCCGTGCTTCGGAGGGCACGTTAAGCCGTCGGTCCCGGTCACTGTCTTTGACATTGGTCGTTACCTAAAACCATGTCAGAGGCCTTTAGCGCGGTTTAAAAACTCTGACACCAGTGTTAGTCACTAACACACACGATAAGAAGAAGAAGAAGACCCGAAAGAAAAACTAAGCATATACGCCATTTCGGGCAAATGCTTAAAACCGATAAACCGAGAAAATCTGTACAATAATAATAACATGTGTTTCTTGATATAAAAGACTCCGAATAAATAATGACGAGAATATCCGTAAAGCTTTCAAGATACTTTTAAAGTTCGTTGCACTTGAAAAAAGCTACGTTGACCACGACTTCTGAAGCCTATATTTAGACCCCGATATTTTTATACGTAGCTATGAATTTATTTCCATTAAACATTCACTTTTATAGCCGGTAACATTTTGGGGTCTAGGAAAATATTTTTTTCTCAATGTTAGTTTTGATGAGAAAGTTAAGCACTTTCTCAGAAATTAGCAAGTTCTTTCTGCAAATCTTAAATTTTTAAGGATCAGGGGAAATAAAATTTAAACAATGCTTAACAAATAGTGATGACAATAGCTTTAAATCTCGTAATGAAAATAAGCTTCATAAGCCTAGATTTTGATTCACGAGCCAAACGGCCAGAAGTGCTTTATAGAGGGACTTACCGAAACACAAAACGTGTAGTTTTCCAACCCATCGCTCGCGTAAAAAAATATTTGTCCAAATTTTTTAAACAGTCGTGTCAGCGAAAAACAATATTCTTTTATGAAGAAAACTTGAAAATGACGTCTATGGTTTTCTTAAAATTTCACCATAAACAGAAATTGCAGCATGCAAAAGCACATATCTAGGCTTCAAATGTCAAAATTACGAGTAATCAAGACCACTCATTGCAAATTCTTCACAGGCGACCGATTCAAAAGGCGCACGTTTGGAAATTTGACAAGTGATTTCAAAAAATACGTCCCCAGTGCTGGGTTTAGGGATAAAACTATTCAACTCCCTGAAATGGTAACAAACTTACCCATGCATAAGTTCAAAGTAGTAAACTAACTTATTTCTGACAATTTTAACCTTCTATCCTCGTTATTAATAATTCTCAAAAAGTTCTAATTTTCAAAATATGTTGTGCTAGTTTTCGTAGCATTAGTTTTTATTTTCCGAAAGTGTTCAAATAGCAAGGGTACGTAAAACCTTACATATTATTAAGATTCACTGATTGGATCGGCTCTACGCTTCCTCCAAAATTTGCCCCTCGCGGTCTCTTTACATAAAATTTGCATTATCGATTCCAACTAGTGACGTCATAGACAGGTCTCGTGAGTCCTTAAACGACTCACTTATATTAAATTAGGCTCACCCGTAACCTCTTGAGCCATTTTTTGGGTTCCGTAACCAAAGGGTGAAAACGGGACCCTATACAAAAACTTTACAGTCGTCCGTTTGTCTGTCACTAGGCTGTACTTTATGAACCGTGACAGACAGTTGACATTTTCACAGAAAAAAAATAACTAAATTTAATTCATGGCACCGCGCAAATATTAAAAAATAAAGGTGGAGCTAACATTTCAGGTCCACTAACTTAGTCGTTGACCTTTAATTAGCTATAACTAATAAATTCTTTAGTAAATGATTATATTTGTATACCGGTTAATAAACTTACTAATATCAGCATTGTCGTGCGATCGTTAAAATGGCTTTTGCTATGGCCATGACGCTAAAAGTGGCTTTTGGGTCTTGCGGGCTCTGGGCTCTGCATAGAACCGCAAGACCCAAAATGCTCTGTCTGCCCCATTAGGGATAAAGACGTGATAGTATGTATGTATGTATGTGCGATCGTTTAGTGTGGCCTGGAAATGCGAATGCTTGCTTGTTTTGGCGTAAAATCAGTGCTGTTTTTGATATGTGCTCTAGTTTTTATGTAATCTAGTGCTACCCGTGGGAACCTTTTATTGACTTTCCGATATCAAGTTGTGTTAATTATTGTATTAGCTGTTAGATCCACTTGAAAACAAAAAAAACTTGAGAGGTGTCAAGGGACACCCGGATGGAACGAAGTTCGTGAGAGAGAGAGACAGAGAAACACGCGCACGCCGCACTGCTTACAACTATTGCAAAAAGTTTGGTCTTATTTTTTCCCGTCTAGCCCCCTTTTGCAACGCGCGATAAGGAACTTCGTTCCAATAAATGAATAAAAATAACTATTGTTACTGGTGACTCTATGGGCTGCACACCTCTTGAGTCTAGCCTTATTAGCTTAATCACACTAATATTGTAAAGGTGAAATGTATGTGTGTGTGCGTGCGTTTGTTACTTCTTCATGCGCAAACGGCAATTTTGCTAAATTTTAGTATGTAGGAAGCTGACACCTTGAATTAACACATAGGTTACTTTAGAAGCAGGTAACAATTTTCAGCTAGTACTAAATAAATGTTCACAATAAAACCTCAAAAAGACTCTCTAAAAGTCTATGTCATCAACTCATCACTTATTTCAACTTAACTCGGGTGTTAGGTAACTTTCTAAGAGATTATATGAGGCTTTGAAATACTTACGATGTTATAGCTCTATAAATTCCCAGGAAATATTATTTACAAAAAGGTGTTTTTGGGACGGTTTTATGTTTCATTGATTTTATCGTTGTTTGTTATTTCCATACATAAGGTGTAACAAAATATATTGTACCAATTTTAAGGGTGAATTCATTCCGTCATAGTAAACCACTTTCCCCAAGGAACATGTGTTGAAATATGAAACATAATTTTCCATACAAACTAGCATCAGCTGGACGGTCAACTTGTATGGGGGGGTCAAAAACTATTTTTCATATTTCAATATATGTCCCTTGGGGAAAGTTGTTCAGTATCATGGAGTGAATTCACCCTTGAAATAGTTTCAGTATATTTTGTTAGATCTTAGGATATAAAGATTCTTTTACAATCAACTGTAATAAAAATCGTAAAAAGTTTGGATGTCTTTTTTTGTGTCTTTTACTACAGCAGATGTTAATTTTTTTGTACGATGATACCATCGATTTTTAAGGTTCCGTAGTCAAAAAAGGACTTATAGTTTCGCCTTGTTTAACTTTATATGTATTTGTTATAAAATAAAGAACCGTTGAGTTAGTATCCCATAACACAAATCTCGAACTTACTTTGAGGCTAGTTCAATCAGTGTGATTTGTATATATATATTTATTTATTTATTATTTAAGTACTTCGAAGCAGTAATTTGGCATGGGTTGTGTATGTATATAACTCCGACAAAGTGGTAAAAAAATAAAACTTTGACATTTCAGAGAATCAAATGCGTAAATGACTGATGTCCAGCAGTGGACTACCAGTAGCTGATATAAATAAATAAATATGTAGGGACAAATTACACAGATTGAGCTAGCCCCAAAATAAGTTCGAGACTTGTGTTATGGGATACTAACTCAACGATACTATATTTTATAACAAATACATATATAAATAAACTTCCAAGACCCAGGACAATTTGAAAAAGGCCATTTTCCAGCTTGCCCTAACCGGGAATCGAACCCGGGATATGATGGTGATGATGATGAAAAGAGAAAAGTATACAAACATATCTCACAAGAAGGCTTTCAAAAGCACAATCCCTTCGTTCAGAAATAAGATCGTGCATTAGATGAAGATGGTCCGGAAACCTCATAATGTTGATTTAGGATCCGCGACCCTTTTGTATACCGCCTTTATAATCAATCATACAGCCATGATTGGACCTGAGAGATTAACCTAAGATATACTAAATTGATTTCTGATAACTGAAAAGGTATTTTTGGTATTACATATAGAAATACTATACTTAAGGTCTTTATCTCTAATATTATAACTAACCAAAATAATATTCATTTATTTTGGTTTACTTTTTTTTGGTTGGTTGGTTGCGTGGTTTACATTACTTAACCAGTACCTGGGCGACCGAGCTTTGCTCGGTTACATCTCAAACATTAACTATTTTTTTTTAAACTTGTCTAAAAACAATGCAAAATAAAAAATTATATATAAACTTAAACATAAAAAAAAAACAAAAGTAAGTCACCGAGTGGGATTCGAACCCATAACACTCTTTCTAGCGGTCGGTATCCTTAACCGCTGAGCTAAAAACAAGGCGGTCGGCGCGACGAAATTAGCGACCATATTCTGCGTGGAAAGAAAAACGCATGAAAACTTGAAAACACGCGTTTTCCCAAACATAAAACTAATCTAGATCGATTGTTCACCCCCGAAAACTCCCATATACAAATTTTCAGCGAAATCGTTAGAGCCGTTTTCGAGATCACAGAAATTTATAAATAAATATATATATATACAAGAATTGCTCGTTTAAAGGTATAAGATATTATTGTTAGTAAAAAAAACTTAAACCCTAGTGTTAATAGTGCGTTCATACATTTATTTAAAACTAGCTGTTGCCCGCGACTTCGTCAGCGTCGACTTTTCGAGAGTTCATCATCATCACCATCTAGCCCTTCTTCTGCTAACTGCTGAGCATAACCTGTGCTACTTACATCCAGGTGTGACTCGCGACTTGATTATTTCGTCAAATCATCGCATAGGCCAGTGGTTCCCAAACTTATTTTGTCTACTGCCCACTTTGAGAATAAATATTTTTTTAGCGCCCCCATTTTTTCACCTATTTAAAAACCACTATAACTTCAAATCAAATTAAATAATTATTGTGACCTATATATGTATATTAACGGAGAATTCTAAACGAAACTTTTACTATAACCCGCAACTTCAATAAAATAGGACAGATATATGAACTACGCGGAGAGAAATATAGAACCGAGTTTGAGCAATCTTTTAATTCATATTAGTTGATGTTCACAAGTTGTTGTTGAGAGTCGAGAGCTCTTGCAGTCGTTGTTTAAGAGGCCTCCTAGCTAAATAAAGCTCCAAGCAAAAAAAAAAAAACGTTTTCTTTCTGGGTCTCTTACCCTTGAGACCTGCAGCGCCCACAAGGGGGCGTTATCGCCCACTTTGGGAAAGACTGGCATAGGCCATAGGCGGACGCTTGACGCTTTGTCACTCCGTCAGGTCAGGTGCCACGCCCCGTTCTACTTTAAGTTCATAACTATTGCCTATGCCAAATTATAGCTCTTTGGTACTAAATATCAATGAGATCTCTCCATCCCGTCTGGCCAGCGTGGAGGTAGATACAAATATATTGTACAAGACAAGACTCCTACGTAAATTTAAAAGCAATGATGCAGTGATTCGCACTTCCTTCATACAAGGACAATTGATATATTGAAGATTTGCATGTCACTCACTACACATCAAATCCTTGTCACATACAGACCGTCCCGGTTAATTTTATATTAATTATTTTTCAAAACTAAATTGTACACAAATTTAAGAAATAGTAGGTAATATACCAACGTTTTTGTACCTCTCCTGGTTTTATTTCTACAAGAAGACCTGGGGAGCACTTGTGTCATCAGACATATATTAATTAATAAAAATTACAAAAATGCACTATTATCTAATCTTATATATATCTGCAGATATAAGATTATCAGATATCTATAAAAATATTTAATGGGGCAGACAGACTTTTGACAGAATTTTGTATCTTGCAGCTCTAACCGACAGAGCCCAAGGCCGCAAGACTCAAAAACCACTTTAAACATGATGGTGGGCGGGAAGTATTAAAGCAAAGTGATCTAGAGTACTTTCAGAGACATAAAGGATGCGGTTTCACAGAAGTAACAGTTAGATAAAACCGTATTGGTATGTTCAAACAACAAATGAGGTTTTGACTGAAATGCTCTGTCTGTCCCATTAGGGATAAGGACGTAATAGTAAACAAAGTAATTATGAAAAAGCTTGACTAAACTATTTTTAAATGAACCAAATAAAATCTAACAAAACTACATAATTTGTGAATGTTGACCATCGTTACTCAAACTGTAATCCGCAGTTTAGGCGCTGCTAAGCCAATGTTAACAGCGCTGGCAATGGCACCAGGTGCTATAAATTTTTGGCTAATCCATGACTGTGGACCCGAAGTAGCGAGCGTGTAAAGGATGGGTATCAAAGTAAAGTGATCTAGGGTACCTACTTTCAGAGACATATATAATACGGTTTCACAGGAGCTAACGTTAGACAAAACCTTATTGGTGTGTTCAAACTAGGTACAAATTTGGTTTTGATTATTAATACTGTTGGCAAGACCCAAAATGCTTTGTATTTCTCATTAAGGTTATGGACGTGATAGTAAACAAAGTGCATAATGTAAAAGATATTGATACAATATTTACAAATTAACCAAATAAAATCTAACAAAACTACATAATTTGTGAATGTTGACCATCGTTACTCAAACTGTAATCCGCAGTTTAGGCGCTGCTAAGCCAATGTTAACAGCGCTGGCAATGGCACCAGGTGCTATAAATTTTTGGCTAATCCATGACTGTGGCCCCGAAGTAGCGAGCGTGTAAAGAATGGGTATCAAAGCAAAGTGATCTAGGGTACCTACTTTCAGAGACATATATAATACGGTTTCACAGGAGCTAACGTTAGACAAAACCTTATTGGTGTGTTCAAACTAGGTACAAATTTGGTTTGATTATTAATACTGTTGGCAAGACCCAAAATGCTTTGTATGTCTCATTAAGGTTATGGACGTGATAGTAAACAAAGTGCATAATGTAAAAGATATTGATACAATATTTACAAATTAACCAAATAAAATCTAACAAAACTACATAATTTGTGAATGTTGACCATCGTTACTCAAACTGTAATCCGCAATTTAGGCGCTGCTAAGCCAATGTTAACAGCGCTGGCAATGGCACCAGGTGCTATAAATTTTTGGCTAATCCATGACTGTAGCCCCGAAGTAGCGAGCGTGTAAAGGATGGGTATCAAAGTAAAGTGATCTAGGGTACCTACTTTCAGAGATATAAGGGATGCGGTTTCTCAAAAAACTATAAGAAAACTTTTTGGTGTCTTTTAACCACAAATAAAGTTTTGTCATTGATTGATATTAGGTTGGAGAAAAAGTCTTTTCGCATATAGTATGTATGAACTTGTAATAAAACCACTTTGGCTATACTATTTGTACCTGGCTGGTTTTGGTATCATTTAAAAGTTTAAATTTTAACTCTTAGCCAGGCCTGGCGATTATTTTATCTATATATACAGATAATGGTAGATTGGATGATAATAAAAAAACTAATTTCTTAATTTTTTTTTATTCCTACAATTTCCTATAAAAAAACCCTCTGGTCTGGATATGATCACTGCCCATTTAAATATACATGATGTGGATTAGATCTGACCACTGCCCAGTTAGGTCACAACATGTAAGTATGGAAAAAATAAAGGTGAATCCACATATAAACCTAATATTAATAAAAAGAGGAAAGACTTGTGTGTTTCTTTGTATAAAACCTTATTTAAACATCAATGTTACCCCGAGGTATCAAAATTTTGGATATAAACGGCATTGCCGTATCCTTACTAATATTATAAATGCCAAAGTGTGTATATATGTAATTTTGTATGTATGTATGTATGATCCATTTTTACGCTAAAACGGCTGAACCAATTTTGATGAAATTTAACGTAGAGTTATATTCGACCATGGAGAAGGACATAGGCTGGGTATCGGTTATTCTTCGATCCAAGAACCTATCTATTTACCATACAAAATATTTGATGTGTAAATATGGTTTTGCCTTTATTTATATGGATAAACGCTTGTAGGACAGTGGTTACATAATAACCACAATAAGTTTTTCCAGATAGGCAGAGGTCACTGGTTGACCACAAACTTTCGGAGTAAATATTTAAAAGAAAAACAAATATCATGTAAAACCGAAACATATTACATATAATTCAACCTATCTGCTATTATAAAAACACAAATAATATCACTTACCGGGATTTTTTTCCGCCATAATACTAAAAAACACTGTCAATTTGCACAAAAATTCGCTGTTCGACCAATATTTTGACTTTGATAAGCGAAATGTCAAGTTTTTTTTTCTAGAGGCGTATTTTTTTTTTCGTTCAGAAATCAACTGTATCATAGACAATAGACGGATGACATTTTGCGGTTTCTAGCTAGCATCTGCTCGTCAGAAAAAAAATATTTCTGAGGTGGTTCGCTATGTGTACCCTGCCTGGCTAAGGGTTAAAGAAGATAATTCCAAATTCAAATTAGGAAAATGCGTGATTTTCATTTGTTTTTCTTACCGTCAAGATGAGTGAGTCTAATGAAGAAATTAGACACATTTTAAAATTTTACTACCAAAAAGGTAAGATTGCAACGCAAGCCGCGAAAAAAATTTGCGATGTTTATGGACCTAGTGCAGTGTCTGTGAGAGTAGCACAAATTCGGTTTAAGCGTTTTCAATCCGGAAATTTTGATGTCAAAGATGCACGTCGCTCTGGTCGCCCTGTTACGGATAAAATGGATGCTATTTTTGAAAAAGTGGAGCAAGATCGGCATATCAGTAGTTACGACGTAGCTGAAGAACTGGGAATTGACCACAAAACTGTTTTGGCGCATTTGAAAAAAAATGGGTACACAAAAAAGCTCGATATGTGGGTACCTCGCGAGCTCTCTGAAAGAAACCTAATGAACCGTGTACTCATTTGTGATTCTTTATTACGACGTAATGAGACCGAACCATTTTTGAAGAAATTAATAACTGGTGATGAAAAGTGGATCACGTACGACAAGAACGTGCGAAAAAGGTCATGATCAAAGGCCGGTCAGGCTTCACAGACTGTGGCGAAACCCGGGTTAACTCGCAACAAGGTGATGCTGTGTATGTGGTGGGATTGGAAGGGCATTATTCATTATGAGCTGTTACCATCAGGCAGGACCATCGATTCAGAACTCTACTGCGAACATCTGATAAGATTAAAGTAAGAATTTGAGAGAAAGCGGCCGGAACTTACATACATAATATCCACCTACATACATAATATCAAGCCTATTTCCGACAGGGGTAGGCAGAGACTATGGACCTTCACTTGCTACGATCCTGACAAACCTCTTTTGTTTCATCTAAACTCATCAATCTTTTCATACATGCCCTTCGGTTACGGGTAGTTTTAGTACTATAATGAACCGCACTTAAACAACGAATTACATGCACTTACATACCTATGATAAGATCTGTAGTTGGATCAACCACATCAGGAGTTCACAGTTCGAAGCAAAATATAAGAATCTATACATCTATACATATATCTATATCTATACATATAATAAAACAGTAAAAAAGTGTGTCTGTACATTAAATATATTTCCAAAAAAAAATATTAGGGGCGATGGAGACATAGTAATAGAGTAAAAATTAAAAAAAAAAAATGTCTGTCTGTTTGTCTGTTTGTACACGCTAATCTCCGAAAATACTGGACGGATTCGAAAGAAATTTTTTTTGTTATATAGCTATTAAGCCTGGGCAACATATATGGTATAAATGATTTTGGAAAATAGAACGCCTGATGCAGAACTATAATGGTCCAGCATCAGGCGTCGCCTTAGTAAAAGTTGTTCAACCTGATGAGCATTTTCCAGAGACATAAAGTCCACGCGAACGAAGTCGCGGGCTTCGGCTAGTAAAATAATAAAACATTATAAATGTTACGTTAATACTCGTCCCGATGATGTCTCATTGAAACTTTGTCAGCGTCTCCGACTTTATTTATTAATCTACTCCAAAAAAGGAAGACATTATCAATGTGTGTTTTTTTTTAAATTATATTTACCGATTACTCGAAAATGCCTCGACCGATTCGAAAAATTCTCTTGTTTTTGTTTAAAAAGGCATACGTGTTTATGTGGTCCCATAGAAATTCTCCCATGCTGGTCTGGGACAAATGAAAAAACTTAGAATGTACCAGCTGCTTCTCTTCCCGTGCAGATCGTAAAAGCCGATCGAGGGAATGGGCTAAAATGCGAATCATGTTAACAGGCGATGCGGCTAGCAACCCATCACTGTATTGATTGCTTTTCCATCTTCTCGCCCACCATGACGCTAAAAGTGGCTTTTGGGTCTTGCGGCCCTGGGCTCTGCATAGAACCGCAAGACCCAAAATGCTCTGTCTGCCCCATTAGGGATAAAGACGTGATAGTATGTATGTGTATGTATAGAAATTTTTATCGAAATCGGTTACGGACTTTGAAGTCTATTTTTAGTTTTGAAAAGTTATTACGTGAGTAAATCGTTCATCAATCTATATCTATATCTATATCTTCTATACATATAATAAAACAGTAAAAAAAGTGTGTCTGTACATTAAATATATTTCCAAAAAAAATATTGGGGGCGATGGAGACATAGCAATAGAGTAAGAATTTAAAAAAAATGTCTGTCTGTTTGTCTGTTTGTCTGTTTGTACACGCTAATCTCCGGAAATACTGGACGGATTCGAATGAAACTTTTTTTGTTATATAGCTATTAAGCCTGGGCAACATATAGGGTATAAATGATTTTGGAAAATGGAACGCCTGATGAAGAACCATAATGGTCCAGCTAAACTATAAGAGATATAAAAATGCCGCCTTAGTAAAAGTTGTTCAGCCTGATGAGCATTTTACAGGGACATAAAGTCCACGCAAACGAAGTCGCGGGCTTCAGCTAGTATTTAATATATATACTCTTACATAAACATATTTCAATCGTCTCGCATAACTTAACAATTATATTTATACCCAAGTCACCAGAGGGCGCGTTCAGACGACATACGTACGACAAGCGCATGCTTAGCTTACACCACTCCACGCCTAGCGTGCTTTTGGTGCATATAATTTGAGTCCTATCACACATTAATACAACTCAATATGCATTTACCGAATTCCAGTCGAAGCGAGCGACGGGCGGGCGTGAGGCGGGCGCAAGGCGGAAGCAAGACGGGCGAGCGTGAGGGCGCAAGGCGGAAGCAAGTCGAGCGCGTGGCGTAGGCGAGGCATGCGCGTGTGGACTTCGGTCTTCTTCTTCTTCTTGTAAATGCAATTTAAACTATATTGATGTGTGATAGGACCTTTTATAATTTCAAAACGCCTTAGACATGGACTAGGCGTGGGCTAGGAGTACGCTTGGCGTGGGCGAGTCGTTCGAAAGCACAGCCAAATTCTCAGACAAACTAAACTCGACGCAAGAACGACTTAACACAATAACTTATTTACTCAGATACCAATTACTTAGCTGTCTCTTCTATTTCGTATTTTAATAAGATTCTCATCCACGGAGCTCCAGACAATTAACAGCCGTGTAACTTTAGATTTAAGATTGTAATTTGCATAACTGGGTGAATCTTGAGAAGTTTTAGTTAATTTATTTGATCTGACCTTGTTTATTATTATATTAGCTACATCAATTTTAAGGTTTAAATTATATTGATATATTCTATATTATTAGGCATTTTTTTCTCAGTTAGTTCCAGTTCCTTAATAAAAAGATTCTTGAATGATAAAAAATTTGGAAATAGAGAATTTTAGATATTTGTGAGTTTTAATGTAAAAACGTCACTAAAAAATCTAATGGACAAAATAAAAAACCTTTTTTAAATGTGAAGACCCCGTATAATTGCTATAGCCAAATAACACAACGCGGGCTATAATTGCTAGTTATGATATAAAATACAATAATTTTTCAAAACTAGAAACTGACTTCCCACTCAGACTCCACAGCCAAATTCGAAAAAAATATATGGGACCACCCCGCAAGTTGCTTTAAAATAAAAAATCCAAATCGGTCCAGTCCTCTTTGAATAATCGGGATTCCGACGAGTTTACAACCTCCTTCTCTTTGGAAGTCGGTAAAATGATAAAGAATGTCCAGTCAAAGAAACAAATAACATTGGAAAGAATAACACGTTTGCGAAACTAAATTCTCAACATCTGCTAGTCTTACGGGAAAGCTCGGTGTTGCTTAAATAAAGTTCTAGATGAGGCATGGACATAAAAAAACCCTAAAAAGGGATGTGGACTGGGTCAAAAATATATAATTTAATTTAGTCCGTCAACTATATTATTCAAAAATAAAGGACCCATATATTTTCTGCTGCTGTATCTTCGTCATTATTTCCTAATGAGAGTTTCTCTTATTAGATAATTCTTCTTCTTTTCAGAAAAAATACTTATACCATACTTATATACTTCTTCTTTTCAGAAAAAATACTTATGCCATACTTACATACGTCTTCTTTTCAGAAAAAATACTTGTACCATACTTACATACTTCTTCTTTTCAGAAAAAATACTTATACCATGGTTTTTTAATAATCTATCTAATGAGCCAAAAAACAACCCTATTGTGTCGATGCTGATTCAAGACTGTCTGAACACAGCTTTTCATTACAGTCAGCTACTGCCGACATGTTTCGACCTCATCCGGTCTTCATCAGGGCGAATGTGACGAGAGGCCCGTACACCGCACCGGCTCGCGACACACTGATGTTAGTCGCGGGAGGCGCGGGACGCGCGGGCGGCGCGGGCGATCGCCCTCTGCGCCCGCAGCGACAGTTCGGTAGATGGTGGTGGCTGTTGGTTGGTTGCGTCAAGGACTCCCGTGGATTTACTGGGAGCCGTAACTGACTCTATACGTGAGTAACCCGTTCTCTAAATAAAACAACCCTTGATAGGCTTCAAGAGTCAGGGATTACGTTAGTCGCACGAAAGTGCCCATTTCTATGTTAAACTAAATAAGACTTCAAAGTCATACGTTAGTGCTTAATGTTGCTTGGTACTGAAAAGTGGATACATAGTAAAGTCCGTCTTATGTACCGCTTTTGGAGTAACCCCGCCTACCGGACCACCTACCCTACCCGGAGGGTGTAAGGGGCTAAGGAAAGACAAACTTTTTTAAAGCGTTACTAATTTATGAAAACAGTACAAATTCAATATACAATGTCTTCTTTGCTTAACTAGTGTCAATTAGCGCAGCAGTTTTATTACCTACATACTATTTTGCTATATAAATATACTTGCAACGTCTAACAGCTGACAGAGCCACAAGTTGTGACTGGATTCACCGACGACAAACCGTCTTTTCTAAATGCCTGCCATAACTAAACGGAGAAACTGCTTCTCTCACATAGATATATGCTTATTGACTGATCGATCTACGCACAACTAAAACCGCTGGAGTTACGCATGAAAAACAAACAACCTACCGTCACATACTAAACACAGTAATATTACGGACAAAAGTGTTCGTTCAGATTATGTGAGGTCCCACCAATTCCAGCTCAGTATAAAGAATCTAGCCCCAAAAGGTTCGAGTATGGCTGACCTCACATGAGATGAAAAGAGACCTAGCCAGTGAGTGTTCAACGAGCAGTGCCAAAAAGACACAAAATTTTAATGCCCTGGTATTTATACCACTGATAGAAATTTAATTCGCAATATAAAATTTTACTTTTAACTAAGTCGGTGGTTCTCCTGATCGAATCTCCAGTCAAGACTTAAGAATGAGGCAGGAATTTGGAAATAAAATTTTGCTCTTTAAAGGTGGACAGGATGAGATAGATGATTTAGAAATAGATAGATAGATAGATAGATAAATTCATTTATTTGCAGCTATAACACACATAAGTACAAAAACTATACAAAAGACAAAAATTTTACGCAGACACAAAAAAAAAGAAATATATATAAACCTACCTGCATAAGTTTAATGTGTGTGTTACAGCAATACAAAAAAGCCAAAGCTCAGTGGTTATATTGCCCGGGAGCAATACACTGATTTTCAGCTGTGACCTGAGGAGATGTGTGGTGCGGATCCAATACCATATGTTATAGCAAAAATAAGACTATGTGTATGTTGATATAAATAAATAGTGTGATAGAATAAATTGATAACTTTAAATAAATATAATAAATTATAAATTGCATTGACGTAATGGTAACGGTTGATGGCAATGGCACAATGCTCATCATACGACATCATACGAAATAAGGTGGATAGCAAGGAAATATTATACAGCGCTATAAGGTAGTAAAGTTTCACTTCTATTAGCCATAATTCCTTGCAAAGAGGTATTGAAACGCTATAAATTAACGGCCTTATCTCTCTGACCATTCGCGGCACATGCTCTCGGATTACTCTCTTGTAAGAGAATCTTTTATTCCCCGATGCTGTTTCTGAAACACGAAATAAAGTTATAGCTGAATTCGTGAGACTGTTACTGACTGCGAAGATAAAGGTGCGAAGTTTTCGGCATTGTCTGTGTGTTGTTTAGGTTGAGAATATTGCTTGATCAGTTAAGTCCAAAGTATGATTACTTTCTCGACTACCTTTTCAGATTTTATATCAGTACCTGGGCGAGCGAGCTTTGCTCGGTTACATCTCAAACATTAACTAATTTTTTTTAAACTTGTTTAAAAACAATGCAAAATAAAAAATTATATAAAAACTTAAACATAAAAAAAAACAAAAGTAAGTCAATGAGTGGGATTCGAACCCGTAACACTCTTTCTAGCGGTCGGTATCCTTAACCACTGAGCTAAGAACAAGGCGGTCGGCGCGACGAAATTAGCGACCATATTCTGCGTGGAAAGAAAACCGCACGAAAACTCGAAAACACGCGTTTTTCCAAACATAAAACTAATCTAGATCGATTGTTTACCCCCGAAAACCCCCATATACAAATTTTTAGCGAAATCGTTAGAGCCGTTTTCGAGATCACAGAAATTTATAAATAAATATATATATATATATACAAGAATTGCTCGTTTAAAGGTATAAGATTTTACAAAGATTTTCGATTAGTCATGTTAAAAGTACCTACCTTTACAGATTTTATTCCAACTACAGTACGGTACAGTTCATAAATTAAAAAATTACAAAATAGTGTCATTTTTCATTGATAATATTCATTTTCAACATATTTTTGATAAATTAATGCAGAGAAGCCGATATTAAGAGCGCTTTTTGACTACAAAAAGCATTACTTCAAGCTTTCGTATTTCGGATCGAACACACGCTTACATCCTTTTGACCCCTAACGGGATAGAATGAGCTTAGGGCTGCATGACCCAAAGGCCATTTTAAGCGTAATGGTGGGCGAGCCCGCTTGGCCTAAGAACATTCATTATTTGCATTTTCAGTCATTCCCTTGAACGACTTTTAACGCGCATGTAGCATCAACCTGTGCAGGAGGCATAGCCACCGGCTATTATTGATGAATAAATAAAATTAATAATTATTAAGTTAGTAGAAGACTTTTGTTATGGGATACTAACTCAACAAAACTATATTTTATAACAAATACATAGATACACGTCACAATTTGAAAAAGGCCATTCTCCAACTTACAAGGAATGTGTTGAATATGCTTTCATATAAGTCATATTTAACGTCACTTATGATTGCAAATGAATGTATAAATAAATCATATTAATATATGAAATACTTAATTAAAGTACTACTTTATTTAAATAATAGTATTGAAAGATTTTAATGACTTAATTATTACTATAACTAGGTATACCTATAGTATACTATAACTTTAATCATTACTAACCATCTAGTGACAAGAAAGAGAAATAGTTATGTTTATAAGACGATGGGTAGGCATGCTTTCTCTCAGACCACCATGGAAGGGAAGAATTGGATTTATTTTGAGACACTCAACACTTTATTTATACACTAAGTCTGCAAAGCTCAGCATACACGAAGATAAGTATTTTATTAACATTAATTTGAAGTGTCTATTTCACAGTCACGATTCCAAGTAGACCTTCGATTTTCATTTCACAAATTCCTCTGGCTTTTTGACCAACGCTAAGGTCGCTTTATACCTGCAGTTTTAAACCAGATTTTTGTTGAATACCTATGCTTTAGTTTACAGCAAATTTATTCCGTGATACTGATTGTATTAAACTGTGTGTACATTATAAAAGGAGAAGAAACTATGCTACAAGGTCGATAATCTGAATTTGTAGCAAAATTTTGCGCTGTGCGATGACGTTTCCGACAGAGTAGAATAGGATCACTCCAAGACCTCCAGCGGAGTCGTAGTAGCGACTTATTAAATACAAGCTAAACAATGCTTCCACCCATCAGTGTGACCTATATAACCCGTCTGACCAGCGAGGAGAGTGTAGGCTAAGTTCTTTGGCTGCTCTGGCCAAGTATGGCTCTGGTAGTACAAAGAGGGTCGTGCTCCTTCAGTAGAGAATGGAGACAAAGAGACCTGATGATGATGATGACATCTTTAGAAAACGAAAAGTCAAAATGCGCACACCGATCTCTGAATTAGTAGAAATAAGTATAGTAGAACTACTCAACTGGTAGAACACTATGATAACAGACAAATTGGTATCATGATCTGAACTTGAAGTTAAATTTTGAGCTGAAGGAAAAAATCGTTGCTTATAAACTGGCTTATAGGGCGCCCCTGAATCCCCGGCTACTGTTGACATTCGCCTGACGGTATTGCCCCAGTAAACACAATTTGCATTCTTGACACCTTTCCGATCTGAAATTCGTCCAATATTTATTCTATAAATAGGCACAGCTGAACTAAAATTCCCTGTTCTCCTTCGTAGTTTCTTCAACAATTTGCCCGGTCAGCTGAACAAGTTTAGAATGAAGAGACCAATTTTTGAGGTCTCAGGTTACCGCAATACATTAGAGAAACTCACATTCGAAACGGTTTAACCGTTTCTGGGATTAGTGCGCACAAATGCACAGGCAAACAGATAACAATACTAATATTCATTGTTTTGGGTTCTATTGCCTTGATAATTGCCCCTATTTTTGTAAACATGGTTGTACTGACAGCGATCAGCAACATTTTCATCTATAACTATAGAAAGTTATCTACATCGCCAACAATAAGACCTAATCTTAAAAAGCAAAATTACAACATGCAAACAAATAAAAAAGACGTGTGGCACTCGGGGACTGCCGCGGTAAAGCTATTGCAAACAAGGAAGGACGGCAACGTCGCAAACGGACGACGGAGACGAAGCGGCAACCTACATGGTAGGCGGAGTGGGGAGAGCGTGAGGTTTTTTCGTTACGGAATTTTTGGATTCGGTCCCCGCGCTCAAGGCCCGCGATAGAAGCTATGCAATAGCTTAAAAACATAATGTCATCAAAATAAACATCATCCCAGCAAAAATGGATGAATAAGAAATATTATTTATTTGCACCTAAAAGATTGTATGAGTAGGTAATATCAGCAACTACGTAATAAAGAAAAAGGATACCACATTCTAAACATACAGATGTCTATCCAGTAACTAACGAGGGTCAATCCGTTTCGCCTTTAGAAGAAAGGGTTCCTCAGGGTATTGACTTAGGCCCGGTTATAAATATTACGTGGGTACGCGAAAATGATATTCCGTTGGCGAGTTCACTCAGCAAAATCCTTATTTTTGCAAAGTCTGTGTGTGTTTAAAACATTTTAAGGGTGTATGTGGAAGCTCCAAGTATCGTTGCTAAATTGGCCTCAAAACCAAATTCGTAAAATTTGGTGTATCACAGTCTTTCTATTTTTCTTAGGCTATTCTTGGTGTCATTGTGAGGAAAAAACACACATAAGATTTGATTTGGTAGAGTTATGAAAATAGTTGTCTTTTCCACAAAAGTTTAAGATATAATTTTCATTAAAAGAAAATTAATGAAACATAAAAGATACCTATTGACAATACACACCATATTTAAAATAAAAAAGTTCATTTGTTTGTATAATATAAAGTAGTTCTTAGCTTTTGCTCTAAAATAATATTTACAAAACATTACCTTCAATAAGAGATAAATTTATCCTAATTTGAATTAAAAAAAGACTTTGACTTTGACTTAAATGATAAAAAGAAAGAAAGTCATTTGGTACAAATAAAAAAATGTGAATGATGATGTATCAAGATGGTCTCCATCGACGGATATTGCTACGGGTGCTATATTAATATAACTTTATGAAAATGACTTAAGAACATTTAAAAATATAAAACAATATACCAAATTACAAATTCATTTTATTTATCCGTAAAATTTTATCAATATCAAAAGAGCACATTGTAAAAGGCGTCAGAATATTTATCTTGATAAATGGGTATTTATACACTTTCAATCCAACTTACGTAGGAAGTAACCCTTGTGCTTACATAGGGATGTCCAACGTCACATCCATATGGCGATGCAAAAGACATGACTCCAATCAGAATACTTTCATAGTTACCAGTTTTCACATACAAAGGTCCCCCTGCATCTCCTTTACAAGGTCCGTTATTTACATATCCTGCTGAACATATCTGAGAGTCACTGATCAAATTCCCCAGCGTTTTGGCACATTCCGTATTAGAAATTACATTGACGTAAGAGTCTTTAAGTTTTTGTCCAACTGTAATGCTTTCTGATTCTCCATTCTTTCCAAATCCAACAACAATACTGCTATTTCCAGCAAAAGTACTATTTTGTAGGACTCCATGTGGTAGGTTTATTACTTGGATGTAATAAGACAGATATGTCCATGGAATCGTAATGACTGCTATATCATTTTGTAGATTACTAGCATTGTACAAAGGATGAGTAGTAACGTTATTTGTAGTGGTCCTTACTCCTCCAGAGAATAGAGTCAGAGATCCCAATACAACTTCAAACTGGGTTGCTTGGTTAAATCCATCATTCCAGCAATGTGCTGCTGTTACCAATCTTGTATTGGAAATAAGGGTAGATCCACATACAGATACCAAGTTATTTTTAAGGCCAATGATTAGACCACCGAAAAATGGATGCTCACCGAGGTATGAATTAGATCCTGAAGATATTCTTGATAGCAGTAGCTTTGATTCCGTTTCTTTAATTTTCGATGCTTCCGGTATTCCAACAGCCGCATGATATCCCATTGGAAGAGATATTTCAGCGGAAACTGATATTAAAACACACGCAACTATGAATAATTTCATTTTTGATTAGCTTGTTTTCTATCACTGATTGGATTTGTTACTTTTGGCTCTTTCATATTGTTTACTTTATCATTATACTAAAGTAGCCGACCCTTCAGTACTTAGGAACTAGATAGTGTATTGAAGTGTTTGTCTTGAGTTAAAGTATGTGATGTCATTGTTACGAACAGTAAGGGAAATAACCTCTTTATTCCTCACTGCCCTAGAAGAAGGCTATTTATAAGTACATAATAATTAGGTGAAATACAGAGTGTCCAATTAAGAGATAAAAAGATTTTTCTTTTCCTTAATCCTGTCGATGTCATCGATGGAGCCTTTAGTGGTTTGATGTTCTTATTGCGATTTTCATCGATATATCACTCTTCCTAATAAAAAATCTCTTTTCATAGTATAATTGCAGCTATTTTGATTTTATTGATATATTTATTTCAGTTATTAGTATTACGGGACTTACCGCGATTAATATCGTTTTTTGCGACAAAAAACAAAGGTACTTCCAGCTACGTCCCAAAGGTGAACTGGTAGACAAAGCTTAGCATAAAGTTGTACCTTTAATACTAAATCTTAAGATTTTAAGTGCAATAAATTAAATTTAAAGATATGTAATATGGCAAACTACCGCTATGGATAGAGACAAATGGAAGAGAGGCCTTTGTCGAACAATGGGACACTTATACACCATAGTCTGAATAAATAAAATAAAAACATAAAAAAGTTGTTTCACATTTCTGAGTTAAAAAAAGGTTTTAATGACTTCTACTTTTGCGAATGAACAAAATCACATACCTATATATTTTTTATTAACCTGATTATTGAGAGATCTTTGCCCAACACTGGGACAAAATACATACATACATACTATCACGTCTTTATCCCTAACGGGGCAAACAAAACTGTCCCATTATTAAGCAAAGATTTCCCTTATTTTCCCAAGTTAAAATAAAAGTACCTGGGCGACCGAGCTTTGCTCGGTTATATATCAAACATTTACAATTTTTTTTTAAACTTGTCTACAAACAATGCAAAATAAAAAATTATGTATAAACTTAACATAAAAAAAACAAAAGTAAGTCACCGAGTGGGATTCGAACCCGTAACACTCTTTCTAGCGGTCGGTATCCTTAACCACTGAGCTAAAAACAAGGCGGTCGGCGCGACGTAATTAGCGAACATATTCTGCGTGGAAAGAAAAACGCATGAAAACTCGAAAACACGCGTTTTCCCAAACATAAAACTAATCTAGATCGATTGTTTACCCCCGAAAACCCCCATATACAAATTTTCAACGAAATCGTTAGAGTCGTTTTCGAGATCACAGAAATTTATAAATAAATATATATATATATACAGCAATTGCTCGTTTAAAGGTATAAGATAAAACCAGTAACAAAAGAGATTGCCAAAACGTCTGTAATATGAGAAAAAGCTACACAGTCTTTGATGGCGGAACAAGACCACTCTAGTAGCCTAAATTCAATCAAGCCGTCAGAACGTGCAGCAATTGTCTAGCTTTTAGCTCCCAACTAAATTCACTGCAGAAACTTTGCGAGCTAACTTTGTTCCACTTACTCTTTGCAGATGGGCAGCTATTAAAATTCGTCTATCAGAGAACAGAGTGGTATAGTGGTCAGCAAAGAGGTTTACTCAGAATATTGACAGTTTAACGGCACGCAAATATGAATTTTGAATAATGTTTGGAGTTTGAAATGTAGTAGCTCGGTGTCCAGGCAAGGCATACCCCATTGCTAGCGCTTTAAACTTTAATCATCATCATCTTCTTGATCATCTTCATCATGATCATCCCAGCCCTTCTTCTGCACACTGCTGAGCATAGGCCTCTCTTCGTCGACGTCACCCTTCTCGGTCCTGTACTACTTTCATCCAGGTGTGACCCCCAATTTGATTATGTCGTCAACCCATTGCATAGGCGGACGGATCCCAGGATAAAATAAAATACTACCAGCAACAAAAGAGATTGCCAAAACGTCTGTAATATGAGAAAAAGCTACACAGTCTTTGATGGCGGAACAAGACCACTCTAGTAGCCTAAATTCAATCAAGCCGTCAGAACGTGCAGCAATTGTCTAGCTTTTAGCTCCCAACTAAATTCACTGCAGAAACTTTGTGAGCTAACTTTGTTCACTTACTCACTGCAGATGGCCAGCTATTAAAATTCGTCTATCAGAGAACTGAGTGGGATAGTGGTCAGCAAAGAGGTTCACTCAGAATATTGACAGTTTTACGGCACGCAAATATGAATTTTGAATAATGTTTGAAGTTTGAAATGTAGTAGCTCGGTGTCCAGGCAATGCATACCGCATTGCTAGTGCTTTTAATCATCATCATCATCAACCCAGCCCTTCTTCCGCTCACTGCTAAGCATAGTCTTTCTTCGTTGAAGCCACCCATCTCAGTCCTGTGCAGTCATCAAGTTGTGCCTCGATTTTGATAATGTCGTCAACCCATCGCATTGGCGGAGGCCCGACGCCTCTCTCACCCTTTCTGGGCTAACATTCAGTCAGTACCTTAGAACTTTATTATAAAAAAAAACACATTTATATACAGATCTTGTCCAGGGATCGATCTTAAGACCTCCGGTGTGACAGCGTTGTGATGACCACAAGGCCAAAGACGTCGAACAGTCAAGGGATCAAGGGGATGCCGAGATATAATAGATAAATACTAGTTATCTATTGCCAAAACCACCTGAAACGAGGCAAACTCAGTAGGATCATCTAGTTATATAGTTGAGCTTCCATTATCTTATAGATCGAACTCCATTGGACCGTGGGACCTAGTTAGCGGTTGATAGTTATTGGAATAGCTCGAAATTCTGTATAAAAGCATCATTCCAGAGAAGTTACATTGACGTAGGATTCTGGGAAGTTATCTTTATTAAAATCATTACTTAGAAGCCTTTGAATTAAACATAGCATTTAGTTTCTGTATCTATAGAATCTCATGTTTGTTCGGTAAAGGATAGATGGAATCAATGAATAGTATCTTATCAATACCCATATAATCATAATATACTATTTATTTGCAATAAATAGGGTGTTGGTATTATATAGGTGTTGGAAAATACAATTAATAACCGGCCAAGTGCCAGTCAGACTCGTTCCGTACAATTATGTATTAAAAACTCACGTTTTTATATGGGAGCCCCACTTAAATATTTATTTTATTCTGTGTTTAGTATTTTTTGTTATAGCGGCAACGGAAAACTGTGAAAAATTATATTGTCTATCACTCTTCCATGCTGGTCTGGGAGAAAAGAAAAAACTTAGAATGTACCAGTTGCTTCTCTACCCGCGCAGATCGTAAGAGCCGATCGAGGGAATGGGCGAGATTTGAATCGTTGTAATAGGCGATGCGGCTAGCAACCTATCACTATTTTGATTCCTTGTCCATCTTAACGCCCACCATCACGCTAAGCGTGGCCTTTGGGTCTTACGGCCCTGGGCTCTGTCTGCCCCGTCAGGGATATAGACGTGAAAATGTATCTATATCTGTTTATCACGGTTCAATAAGGTTTTCAAAAAAGAAACTACGATTGTTAAAGTAACATTGGCTAACAAACAACAGATAGGCCCTGAATACATATTTATCCAGCGTGCCGCTTCTAAAAAGGTATGATATCACAGTAAATAAAAGATGTCCAATAATATTTTTTCTATAAATACGTAATGGCGTCGCTTATTTGTGTCACCCTCGTAGCGAATCCCTTTCATCTCATATTGCGAGCGGTCTGCGAACATCTAGGATGAAAGCCACTAAAAACATACGGGCAAATTTTCAGACGCGCATGTTTGTCGTGACTGAACGGGCAACAATTTTACTCGTACAGTCAGAGTATTGGTGCACGCGATCTACATTAGCCGCGAGTCCCTTTCACTTCATATTGTTGCGGTCCACGAGCATCTAGATAAAAGTCACTAAATAAACGTCTAACGTTACAACCAAGCAAGCATGGCTGATTTTAACAATGTGTCATAAATTGTACCAGCAACCAGCCGATAAAAGTACTGAAAGTAAAGGTATCAAAGGGTACACTACGAGGGTGACACAAAGGTAATAAACCAAAATCAATAGACCTCAAAACTTGAACATGCGCGAGCCGTATCATACAGGATACTTTTATTTCAGATGCCTTTCGGATTCAGCATGATAGTGGCTGTTTTAATGAAAAAGTTATTTAGTTCCTCGTTCATTTCCTCGATAGGTTTTTATAGTAGGCGCAGGCTAAATAGTTGCTGATACATTATTTTTCTTTTCTCTCAAGAATCTTCGTTTCAGCGAGTCTTTTCTCAAGGACGACCATATAAAAGAACATGCTCGACAAAATATCGCCCGTGTATCCCCAGTAACTACTTACAATAAAGCAAAACTCCCTGTTATACCTAATAGAAATTCCACAAGCGCGTAACCCATGTGCGAGCGGTATCGTATCATAGAGGACACTTTTATTTCAGATGCCTTTCGGATACGATCCCTGTGCGGCGCTAAATTTTATCGCTTGTGTTAAACCGTTACTAGCCCGGTCCAGTGGGATTTCTATCTGGTACCTTTTCTGTATAACTTTTTAGGAACTACACTCTCAAGGAAAATTATAGATACAAGGTAATTAAGCTATTGCATAGCTTCTATCGCGGGCCTTGAGCGCGGGGACCGAATCCAGAAATTCCGTAACGAAAAAACCTCACGCTCCCCACTCCGCCTACCATGTAGATTGCCGCTTCGTCTCCGTCATCCGTTTGCGACGTTGCCGTCCTTCCTTGTATCGAACCACCTTAATGCAATAGCTTTACCGCAGCAGTCCCCGAGTGCCACACGTCTTTTTTTTTATTGAAATGTGTGGAATTGGTAAAATATAGAGCGCGCAGTTTAGTTTAATTTTATACTTATAACAACCTTTTTATTATTTGTTACTCTCTGTTAGCCGAAAATAGGTAGACATCGCCGTGTGGTTTCTGGCAGAGAAGAATAGGACCACTGCTAGTCTTCCCGTGGATGTCGTAGAAGGCGATTTTGGACAAATAAGCTAAATAAAGCTCATAAACATCAAAAGTACAGTCAACGAATAATTGTGGATGGAAAAGTCGAAAGCAGAAATTTTGACTCGGCAACTTTGTTAGGACTTGTTAGGACATAAACATACTAAAAGTCCTTACCCCTCCGAGGTGAGCCCGCGGGGGTAGGGCACAAAGAAGGTCCCGTTTTTTGGTTTTTTGCTTACATCTCGAAAAAGGTGCGTTGTACGAAATTTTGTTGTACTACATTATGAAAGCTGATAAAATTCTCTACAACTATGGCTTTAACACTTTTTATCTATCTTCAATTTTTACCTAGCTATGACGATCAAAAAAAATTCGATTTTTTAAAATGTGTTCTACACTCTGGGCGAGTTTGTACTATTTAATAGTTTCATGTAATCTAATTAGGGACCTTTCATCCCTCACATAAATCACATCACACACCCTTTCACCGCGAGACTTTATATCAGTTGTAGTGCCCCCAGCGCGAGACATGGTAAATCTAACATACCTATCTACAACCAAAAACGGATACGTAAGTTATGTGTCATACGAGCATTTTTTTTTTGTCGCAAATATGCGACCTTCGCGGAATGGGCCCGACAATGTTTGTTACATATATGCGACGCTTACGGTTAAAGGGTTAAGAGGGAAGGGGTCAATGAAGTGTCACATTAGTGACAAGGAGTGGAAGGGCTCATAGTATACGGAACGCAAAATAAACATTACAAAATGTAAACAAACCTTATTGACGTGTCAAAGATCCTACAAAGGCCTAACTACTAAATAAAGGTTTATTTTTTATTCACTTTGATAAAGTAAATAACTATATCTAATCTTAATATTATTTATTCTGATCACATAGTACGAAATATAAAAAATACATACACTTTCGTAGGTAACTAAAGGAAATCTGATACAGTTTGAGTTATTAAGTCACATTTCCAACAATCTAACCTTATTTGTCAAAACACAGCCATAAGCAAAGTGAGCTACATAAAAACTGATTCTATAATATTATAAAACTATAGTGAGATTACACAACTAAATTTTTTAACACAGTTTTACTAACGTAGTGTAGTCGGAAAATGCCGACTCGATCACACTAAGCATACTAACTCCCGCCCTGACGATGATTGTCTTAACCGATCAAAAATAGTCGGCCTTTTCCGACTACACTACGGCCACGTAATTAAAACTGTTAAAATATTTAGTAAAAACTGATTACTTTTTTTTTAAATTTACTTTTAATTGATTTTAAATTCTGCAGGATGACTTTTTATCCCCCAGCCACGTCAGATGACAGTTTTGATCCTTCATCCTCATACGATAAAAAACCTCATGAGAAGATCTTCTCGTCCACTATCTTACTCAAACTACACTCGTAAACTGGTATGATTGCAAGACCCAAAATTCTCTGTCTGTCGCATTAGAAATTAAGACGTGATAACTAACGTTATAGCGCGAGCGTGACATTATTTAAAATAAAGATTCTATTATTTAAACTATCAGCCAATAATCATCATCATGTAAATCTTTACAGCCGCGGGTAGGCCTGGGTTTGGTCAAGTATTTTATTCCAGATAGTTCTAATTTGGTCTTTCTGTCTCCAGCTTTTGAAGCCGAGATTTTTAAGAACCTGTTTGACGTCATCCAGTCATCTGACCCTGGGTCTGCCTGGGCTTCTACGCTCATTTTATATTTATTTTTTAATGGAATTTAACCACTAAAAAATACCTTTTTTTAAAAGTCAGCGTTTCAATATTGACACCATTTGCAAAAGGGGCAAGGGTAATTCCATACACGTACAAAACTTGATATTTACCGTTTCACGTGAAATTAAAGGTGAATAAGAAGGTCCACAGTGAATTTCTTATGAGTTTCGGCGCCATTGTATTTCATAATAATGTTCTCTGAAAGTCAATGTGATCCGATTACTTATCTTGGAAAGTGAAGTGTGTCATTTTATATTTTTGTTCAGAATGTTTTTTCTTGAAACTAGTCAGCGTAGTTACGTATTTAGGGCTTCAGGCAATCCATTAGCGTTTAAACCTTTGAAATAAAATAGGCCATATTCATAAAAAATCTGCCTAAAATCAGTCATGTAGTGAATAGGCGACCAATTTAAGCAATGCAGACTTTTATTGATTTGGCAAAAAAGCAACGCTCCTTAAATCATTTGTTTTACTACTATTCAACGTGGAAGGGACATACCCGGAATAAATCAAACCACGGGCTATACTAGATCACTATAGTATAATGATAATAAAACAACATTGCCTTTTTCATACGAAAGTGTCCAGCAATGCGTATGAGAATGTCATTTTTTTTGTTTTGTGACTGTTATTTTATTACCATTATGCTATAGTGATCTAGTAGAGCCCGTGGTTTGATTTGTTACGGGTTGTATCACTGGTGTAAGGGGTGCTGATTTGTTACCCATTAATAAATAAAAATTAAAGTCTTTGATGATTGTGGTATTAAGTATTCACTGATAGTAAGATTTAAAAACATATTATATAAAAGTTAGACTAAAACACTTAAATTGAGGTTTATTTTTATCATTCTCATCATCATCACAGGTCTTTTAGTCTCCATTGCAGGAGCACTACCCTTTTTGTGCTACCAGAGCCATACTTGGCCAGAGCAGTCAAAGGACTAGGCCTACACTCTCCACGCTGGCTAGACGGGTTGGAGAGGTCTCATTAATGTTTATAAGCTTTGTTTAACTTGTTTTTTCTAAGCCGCCTTTTATGACTACTGTTGGTTATGCTAATAAATAATTTCAATGCGAAATAATTTATTGAACATTGATTTGAACAATAAAACATATTGCATCATCGTCATCATCATTTTCCTCGCCATTTCCCTATTTGGGGTCGGCTCTGTATGTCAACTGTTTATAAAAACTGCTTTTTTTATGTTTATACTGAAAAAACATATTGCATCAACTATAAATTTTTCTGCAGCTAGTCAAAATAGGTTATTACTGTAGCCGTCCAACCATTCGTGCAACAAAAGCTGATGAAATTTCATTACTTTTCAATTAAACCTGCGAACAATCCATTTATTTAAAATAGATTTTATTCAATTCAATTGGATGCTTTTTAGCTTGATTACATTCAAAATACATAATGAAATTTTTAAAATATGGGGTTTATTTTGAAAAACTAACGAAAATTATTTAAAACTAGCTGTGCCAATGGGCTTTGCTCCCCGTGGGAATTTGGGAAAAAAAGCTATCCTATGACATTCCTGGGTATCAAATTATATCCATTTCAAATTTCTTCTAAATAGGTTCAGTGGTTGAAGTGTGAAGTAGTAACAAACAAATATTCAAACTCACTTTCGCATTTATAACATTAGTACCTAAGGAAGTAAGGAATAACGAAAAACATACACAGTGAAATTTGCTAACTGGTGCCATTTTGGTGTAAAAATAGTTTTAATCATTAAGTTATTAGATAATGTAACTACTGTAAATTTGCACCAAAAATAAATTATTTCTCTTTTTTTTTAAATAGCCTATTGTATCCAGTCAGTCGTAAAGGCGAATAACGATAAAAAGCTTACGAAATAAAATCATTACAATCAGAAGAACAGCGAGAAAAACCCTCAAATCAATCACAGCGCCGCTCATTATCGCTAATTCGCGAACGATGTGAAACATACATTCGTCGTCAGATAGCGACGGATTTGTGTCGGTAATAGCGACATCAGTCTCTGGTACAGGGGACTGATGGCGGGAATCTATTCCGACCCTATTGTCTCGATGTTCATTGATTTTTCTTTTTAAATGTGCTAGGGCTTGGAATATTTATTTTTTATAAAGTTAAAAAACATATAAACTATACTAAGATTAAACTACATGCAAAAATAAATACATACAAACAAACATGTCGGCAGTTGCTGACTCTATACGTGAGTAACCCGTATAATAAATATAATAAAGATTAAACTAAACTAGCTATTTGGGAGTTGCGTTAAAAGTATTTCTCTTTCTTTAACTCTTTCAAAAAATAGCATATTGTATCCAGTCAGTCGTAAAGGCGAATAACGATAAAAAGCCTACGAAATAAAATCATTACAATCAGAAGAACAGCGAGAAAAAACCCTCAAATCAATCACAGCGCCGCTCATTATCGCTAATTCGCGAACGATGTGAAACATACATTCGTCGTCAGATAGCGACGGATTTGTCTCGGTAATAGCGACATCAGTCTCTGGTACAGGGGACTGATGGCGGGAATCTATTCCGACCCTATTGTCTCGATGTTCATTGATTTTTCTTTTTAAATGTACTAGGGCTTGGAATATTTATTTTTTATAAACTTAAGAAGCATTAATACACTATACTAAGATTAAACTAAACTAACTATTTGGGAGTTGCGTTAAAAGTATTTCTCTTTCTTAATTTCTTTAAAAAAATAGTCTATTGTATCCAGTAGTCGTAAAGGCGAATAACGATGAAAATGCTTACGAAATAAAATCATTACAATCAGAAGTACAGCGATAAAAAAACCTTCGAATCAATCACAACGCCGCTCATTATCGCTAATTCGCGAACGATGTGAAACATACATTCGTCGTCAGATAGCGACGGATTTGTCTCGGTAATAGCGACATCAGTCTCTTGTACAGGGGACTGATGGCGGGAATCTATTCCGACCCTATTGTCTCGATGTTCATTGATTTTTCTTTTTAAATGTGCTAGGGCAATGAAAAATATATATTCCAAATATTTTTTTTATCATAAACTTAAGAAGCAATAATAAATTATACTATGATAAAACGAAATATAACTATTATACTAATTGGCCAAGTTCGTGTCAGGCCGCTCACAGTGTAGAGTTCCGAAGTTACGAATACATACTTTGCCACTAAAAACGTCCAAAAAATCAATTTTCTACTGAATTTGTATGACATTTTCCTTTTCTGAGGACTATTTTAATTTGTAAATCCTTCTTAGCTCCTATAGTTTTCGTTTTAACTTGGTTGAAATTCGTCGTAAAAAAGTTCGTGACGGAAAATCTTACTTTCTTTCGCCTAGTCCACACACCGTCCGAAAAGGAACTTTGTTCCAAAAACTGAACAAATAAATCATCAGGCTTTGTATAGCAATAATTTGTATAAAATTTGCATCTTCAGATATCCTGCCAGAAACGACACGCCACCTTTTATTTTTATTTAACACTTAGACTGCCACGGCGTTGACCGTCACGGCATTTAAAAACTTCAGAATTAACAGGTTTTTAAGCTTAGTTAACCCAGCCAATAGCATTATAAAGATAAAAGATGTTTATTAGCTTCTTGGAACCATTCCCGCTGCTTGATATACGCCGCCCCACCCCTTCCTTCATACGTCTTCGGGACTACCAAAATGTGGCCAATAAACTGTTCTCTCCAAAGATGCATTACGTATTTGTGGATGTATTTACGAGGATGTAGTGCAAATACACTATTTTGTATTTATTACCACAATAGTGTACGTATATGTTGCGGACAAAGTGATAAGCAAAATACTATTTTTCTACTGAGTATTCTACAAACCTGAGAACGGATTTATTTATAAATTTTGAATATATCATTATCATCATCAGGTCTTTTTGTCTCGGATCACTATCTATATGCATACAAATTTAAGCTATAATATCAATATCACAAAGCATACTGGTTTAATGCACAAACGTCCTTTCGCATAATGGAGTATGCATAATAATTTTAAGCATAATGTACCTAAGCATAATCATTATTTAGCCCTAACATTTTAAAACATAAAAGGACGTAAGCATAATGTCATCAAACCATAATTTATCAAGACATAACATTACTTTAAGCATAAAAATGATTAAGCATAACATTTTTATTCATTGTATATAAATTGTTTATTAATTGCTAATAAGTTGAATCTAACTTCCTTTCTGGTCTCACAGTTGTTCCAGGTGATCATAAAAAAAAACTTAAACCTAACTTTCCTTTTGCCCTCACATTTGTTCTAGGTGGTCATTTTTTTTTGCATGATAATTAAAAATAAACACGTAATTAACTTAATTTTGTTTCTGTTATTTTTAAAAATATTATGCCTAAATACTATTAGTCTTATAGTTATTACGCCTAAAGAGATTATACGAATTAACATTATGCCGTAACAAATTAGCCTAAAATATAATTATGCCCAACTTATCAGTATGCCAAAAAACAACTTGTGCCTAAAAACTATTATGACAAAATATTTTATGCCAAACGCAGTATGCCAAAGCATATAAGGACGAAAAAATTATGCAAAAAAAAGGGTCCCTTTTGTCTCCACTACAGGAGCACGACCCTCTCTGTACTACCAGAGCCATACTTAGCCAGAGCAGCCAAACTTACGAAAATATACTGAATGAAACTATTTTAAGAGTGAATTCAGTCCATGATACTGAAAAACTTTCCCCAAGGAACATACATCGAATTAATTTTTGACCTCCCATACAAGTTGACCGATATACTAGTCCGAGTTTGTAGGGAAAGCCAAAAATATTGTTCATATTTTGACATATGTTCCATGGGAAAAGTTGTTCAATATCACGGTCCGAATTAACCTTCACCCTTAAAATAGTTTCAGTATTTTTATATTTGGCAAATTAAATCAATATCTAAAACAATATTTACATAAATCCAAAATTAAAATTCACATTCGCAAGAACAACTCGCAACGAATGGTCTAGTCTAGAGCACTCGTTTACAGGCTAAGTGACGCAAAACATAAAAAAATTCTAGATCTAAAAATAAAAATAAAATATTGTTTCTAAATTAGTTTCTAGACTTTCAAAAAGGAGGAGGTCATCATTATTAAATTCAGTAAACGGGTTACTCACGTATAGAGTCAGCTACCTGCCGAAATGTTTCTCAGTGTGTCGTACACCGCACCGGCTCGCGACACAGTGTGTCGTACACCGCACCGGCTCGCGACACAGTGTGTCGTACACCGCACCAGCTCGCGACACAGAGTGTCGTACACCGCACCGGCTCGCGACACAGTGTGTCGTACACCGCAGCGGCTCGCGACGCAGTGTGTCGTACACCGCACCGGCTCGCGACACAGTGTGTCGTACACCGCACCGGCTCGCGACACAGTGTATTGTACACCGCACCGGCTCGCGACACAGTATGTCGTACACCGCACCGGCTCGCGGCACAGAGAGCCGGTGCAGTGTACGGTACATGTCGGCAGTAGCTGACTCTATACGTGAATAACCCGTTGACTGAATTTAATAATGATTGCATCTCACGTTAGTTTTAATCAAAAAAGGTCATCGTTTCACCGATTACTCGAAGACGCTTGGATCTATTTATAAAAATTCAATTATTTTTTTTGTTTTAATGGGTGTATTTGTCAGGTAGTCCCATAGACATTTTATCAATACTTTCCAGTAATTTGGGGGTGAAACCGGATAGTTTTATTTTAGTTTTGAAAAATTATGTAAACTAACCATGTTGTATGTAGAAATAAATCACACACTAATGAACATTGAAGAAACAGACTGTAGTTTTCTTTCATACGCATCATATTACCAGTCTGGTCGTATGGTATGCAAAGTATACAAATAGGAACAATACGATACAAATTAACTTTATTGAACCATAATTCATGCGCAATAGTTGATCAGCAGTATAACTTTCTTTAGCAGTATAATTAATATCTTGTAACACATGTTTGGCAAATAAATTGTCTTTATCTTCATCTTTAGCTTGACTTTTCCTTAAAGAACTTTTATATGTGTCTTGCGTTCTTCTCAGTTCAAATTCATCGCAGTCTAAACTCAAGATTACCTCCGAAATAAAAATATCCCTTTCAATATTGTGTTGATCTACTGCACAAAATTCTGAAGTATTGCCAAGAGCAGGAACTATAGCATATTGCAATTTATTCGGCTTCAAACGTCGTCTCACCTACCTTGTCATAACGCCATACGACATTCACACCTCGTTTCGCAAATTGAATTTTTATCTTTATTTCCTCCAACAAAGATTGAAAATGGTACGGTAGCTTCCTTGAAGGAATATTTTAAACCATTTTCGTTTTTGAGGACACGGAAATAAGGTGGAAATTAGCTTGTAGATATATTATAGCACGTTCCACGTATGGTCAGTAAATTTAGTAAGGACAGTTACGTTGAACGCGATCACTATTCCGATGAAATATGGGTGTGACACTATGTTATTGATAACAGAATCTGCCAACTAATATTCGGTTTCTGGGAATTATGCTTGAATTAGTTTCTGAGGCAATATACAAGTTATTGCGGTTAATGGGTAATTTGATTTAGATTCATATGATATAAATTGACTTATCTCAAATCACACATATTGAGTCAGCCCAAGTTCTATGGGATACTAACTCAACAATACTATATTTTATTACAGGCACATAATTATATAGATAAATATCTAACACCCAGGTCAATCTGATAAATATTACTTTCCACCTTGACCTGTCTGAGTATCGAACCAGGGACCTCCGATGTGACAGCTTAGCATGATGACCACTAAGCCACACAGGTCGGCACATGATAAAAAAGAAGCAAATGGCTGCCATTAATTTGTTGTAACAAGCAAACCATATGCGGTAATAAAAAAACATTTAAGTGTATTTTTAGTACTAATTTAAGTTTTCTTTATTTATGAACAAATTATTTTATCCTATTTATTTATTTTAAATAAACTTAAAATATATATATTAGCATTACGTGAAAAATAAAGTTGCTTTGGAAAATAAATTTGTTTGCTTCTTTTTATTATAAATAGTTAAAAGTCGTGGCTGATTTTCCGCTAACTCATTTTTTTTTTGAGTTAACAGACGAGTGATGTTAATTACTTAAAATCGTACTTATAACTAAATATAGTTTTGAATAAACACAGTTTTCATAAAAAATCTGTCCTATATCTAGGTCAGAAAATAGGCATTGCTTTTCAAAGTGACAATACTGCCAGCCTTCTGGGCGCGTCGCCGCAGGGTAAAGAATTACCCGGTTATTACTACTTGTAAAAAGTAAGTTTTAGTAATAGTAATAATAAGTGTTTTGGGAAACTTGTGAAGTATAATTATAGTGAGACGTTAGATAGCATGATTCAATCTTACTAATATTATAAATGCGAAAGTGAGTTTGTATATTTGTTTGTTACCTCTTCACGCTTAAACTACTGAACCGATTTGGATGAAATTTGGTATGGATATAGTTTGAGACTCGGGGAAGGACATAGAGTACTCTTTATTCCGAAATTCTTACGGGGAGCAAAGCCCGCGGGTCCGGATAGTAAAACATAAATTTTTGTTAACTTTACAAAATGTCTCTACACAAAGTCTATTTTAGCTCTAAGTACGTTCTTGTTGTACACAGTGATCCCGCCTTGGCAACCCACTTGGCGCAGGTTCTATCTTTAATGGACTATCCCGATAAATCGTTCTATCTAGGAAAACAAGCCTCTTATAAAATACTTTATGCGGTCTGTTGTGAAAAACTGTTTTTAGTATATACTAGCTATGTCCGTGGGCTACGCTCCCCAAAGCATTTCGGGATAAAAACTACCCTATTTCTTTTCCTGGTATTAAACTATATTCATATCAAATTTTATCTAAATAGGAACAGTGGTGGAAGCGTGAAGTGGTAACAAACAAACAAATAAATAAACAAACTCACTTTCGCATTTATAATATTAGTAACGAGTATATATTGTCACATTTCTCGATCTGATTGTCATTTGTCGACCTCTGTGGCTTAGTGGTCAGTTGTAATCACTATGCCGTGCATCTACTCCGGTAATCCCAGGTTCGGTCCCGGGTCTGATAAAAAAATAATATATATAGGGACTAATTGACTGAGCTAGCCCCAAAGTCAGTTCGAGACTTGTATTATGGGATACTAACTTAACGATACTATATTTTATAACTAATACATATATAGATAAACATCCGAGATCCAGGCCAATTTGAAAAAAAGCCATTTCCCAACTTGCCCTGACCGGGGATCGAAAACGGAACCTCTGGGTGGCGGAAGCATGGTGACCACTACGCCATGGAGGTCGTCAAGATGGAAAATGATCTTTTTCAGATTGACCTGGTTCTTGGATGTTTACCTTTATTTGTATTTTTTAATTTCAGATGTATGTGTGGTGTAACTTTGAAAGACCGGATAAAAAATGATATAATACGTGAGAGATGTAGGGTAAAAGAGGATGTAATTACAAAAATTGAGAAAGGAATATTAAGGTGGTTTGGACATATTCAGAGAGAAAGAAGATTGACAAAAAGGGTTTATCGTGTGGATGTGGATCAGAGAACCGGACCGGGTCGACCGCGACGAACGTTCTGCGACCAAACAGCAGATGTTCTGAAGAAAGGTGATGTAAGGAGTACCCATAACCGGAAAGCATGCATGAAAAGAGTTATGAGTGTTGACAAAGCAAAAGAGATTTGCAAAGTAAAAATAGATAGATAGATAAAACGTTTATTTGTAGCTATAGTCACACACATACAGAAGAAAAATACAAAAATTACAAAACAAAACATGTAAAAACCACGAGCACATATTATTAGATCAATAACTTTGTATCTGTGTGCTACAGCAATCCAAAAAGGTCATAGCTCAGTGATTCGTGCTGCTCAAAGAGTAGCTAACCGATTTTCAGCTACGGCCTGTCAAGTGCGAATGCGCACCTACGGAATTTTATCATAAAAAAGCGAGAAAGATTGAAATTAAATCCGTAGTCTCTGCCTACCCCCATGGAAAACATGCGTGAAAATATGTATGTATATTCATGCCCATTGTTTGCTAAAATATACCGTAACAGCCAAATCTCTGAAGACAGTTTAATCCCATTAAATCCATAAATTCCGAGCGTAGGTGACATCCAAGTCATAACAACATAGTCATATAACATAGTATGCAGCTGTAAAAGCCGAGTTTCCCCGAACTCATTAAAAGTAAAGCCGAGTGAGACCGGGTAAATTTATTATATGTCGACGCCGTAATATATGTACATGATCTTGTGTTTTATAGATATGAAACTGAATATTTTTGGGGAGTCAGGGCAGCATGAATAAATTATTTTTTATGGCTGTTATGATGATTTTACCTTGATAAATAAGAAGGGGTAAAAAAGTTGGTTTGGATTGTATTTTTTACTAAAAGGACATAGAGAGTATATTTTATCATCATAATCTTGATGACATACTCGTACAAAAAAGTATGTCGTTTCGAGACACTTACGACTGTGGACGTAAGGGTTATTTCCTAGGTCAAAAATAAATTATTAGGTATTGTTTAGAAAATAAAACGTCACCAAATATCACTCCAAAAAAATATTTTTTATTTTTAATTTATTTATTCAAAAAACCAACAGCTTTTTACAAACAGTATGTTAGGTTATATAAATATCATTTTTTTAGCCAATAACAGGTTTTTTTAAATATGACTAATATGACCCTAGTACAAGTGTGAGTGTCTGAGTACCTAGTTGTAAAAAGAAAAAGAAAAACTGTGAAAAGTGTGAGTGGTTTATAATTCTAAATCTGCTATCCCATATAATATTGTAAGATTTTGGTTTTAAATGAGGTTTTAGAATTGAAAAAAATATCAACATCTGAGAAAAGGTCATTATAAGTTGTACTCATTTTATTAATAGGGGAGTTTTTAGCGTAATTTGTTCGACTGAATGGTACATTATATACACAGGTACATTATATACACATTTCTTTTTTTTTTAACTAAAATAATGATTAAAAAACTGCTCACTACAGATTAAAACAAATTTACAAATAAAAAAGGCCCGGTAATTGTTTACCTTGGGGTAACGTGCCCAGAAGGCTAACTGCATTGCCACGTTGTAAGGCAATGCTTATTGTCTGACCTAGATACAGCAGCGGGAAACTTCAAAAAGTTTGTGACTTGCTGAATATCCTGGACTGTGTAAAAAAGGTGATGTTTTCCTGTATACATAATCAAAAAAATATTTTTATTTCTTTATCTACTCCTAGTAAGAACCTAAAAGAGCATTTAAAATACTTTTGTTCCCAAAATCAATACCCCGATTCAGCAGGCGTCTCGTTTGACAGCTCGTAAGTGATTACGTGCCATCCCAATTCAGGGCAAAGCTTACCGTAGGTACCCTTAATCGTATCGACCTTTAGATAATTATCTTTAGCTTATCTACTTAGATAAAACAGGATAAAAGATAACAGTAAACACAAATTATAAGGTTAAAAAAGTATATAAACTTACAAATAATGATAAAATATTTCCTAATGCGACTAATAAGGCCGTTTTTAACTGACAAAAAGAGGGGTGTTATAAGTTTGACGTTAATGTCTGTCTGTCTGTCTATGACATTGCAGCGCTCGAACAGACGGACCAATTTCGAAGCCGTTTTTTAGGGTTCCGTGGTAAACAAGGAACCCTTATAGTTTCGCTATGTGTGTCTGTCTGTCTGTCTGTCCACGGTCCTACAGAGAAACTATAAGTACTAGAAAGCTGTAATTTGGCATGGATATGTATATTAATTATGGCGAAAAAGTCGTAAAATAAAATGTGGAAAAAAATTTTTTTTCAGTGTAGCTGCCATACAAGGAAAGACGTAGTCAATATTTTTTTCTCGACAAACACATTGAGTGGGGTATCGTTGAATAGATCTTTCAAAAATATTGTTAGCTTGTGAACACCATTTTTCTATTTAGGGATCCGTTTCTGAAATATTTGGGTTTAAATTTCAAATTTTTGTTCGAGTCAAGTGTCCCCCCCTCTATCTGCTAAACGGTTATATATGGCCACGTAAAAAAAATTTTACACAATTATAGCATACATAATGTAGTTTGAAGTAAAACTATCAGAGCCAAGTAGGGTATACAAATTAAAAAGTTATAGGCGATCAACTTATAAAATGTACTTGAAAAAAGACATTTTCATACAAATTCAATAGATATTAGTTTTTAGACGTTTTTAGTGGCAAGAACTCAAAGTTGGCATTCGCAACTACGGAACCCTACACTGCGCGTGACCCGACACGCACTTGCCCAATTCTTTTTTTACGTAAAAGCAAGTTCCTTTGCCGTGGTTCCTGGATGTTTAATGAAAATCGGCTGTTTAAAAGTTATTGGGGGTTAACGTTTAAAAGTCGGGGTTTTTCAATTTACCTAATAAAAGAAATAATGAACACAAGAAATGCACAAAACAATGGTCAGCATCTACAAATCAAAAAAACGTACGTCTAAAAAAAAGGAGCCCGGATGCGCAGTTGCGATGGTCGTCCAAAACGAACTCCCGAATCCCACTTAACCACCGCAAGAAAATTTGCTTTCACGTAAAATAAACCGCATCGAAATCGGTCCACCCGTTCACACAGACAGACACACATAGCCAGACATTAGTGTCAAACTCCAGGTTCAACTACAGGAGGTTAGTAAAAAATGTTTTACCAAGCTTTTATTTTGCATACCATGATTGGTTAAGCTGTACTCTGTTAAAGGTAAATAAAGCCATCGCGGTCAATAAAACAATGTTAATCTACTGCTAAGCGTAATCACTCTCCCGATAGCTATGTAGCGGCTGTATAACGGCTGTAAAAAGGTTGTAAATCTCTCAGCGCCGCTACATAAGTGATTAGCTTCCACGCTTTATATCCGCCTGTTTTTATGGAGCGAATTATTTTATAGGACAACTCTTTCGTGAAATTTTATCGTGAAGTTGGAATAATTTTCTTTGATGTTTCGAAGCATGGTGGTGGGTATGAATTATAAAAAATGGGTAATGGATTTTATGGTTTCCTTCTTTTTACCATTTTTTTGTTTGCTTATTTATATTATAAGACTTATTCTGTTCATGATATGACTTATTTTCCTATGTTTTCTGGGTAGGGGCAGAGATAAGTTAAGTTACAGTGCGTTGTACGCATTTGGATGGGTTACACAGGTGGCATAAAAAATCTCGAGCTACTCCGCCGAAGGCACGTGAAGCCGTTGGTCCCATCTGTCAGCAAAGTATATTATGTAGTACCTTTAGGTAGTTTAAAAATCTAACACGAATATTGACCACATACAAGTTGGACTCGTTTGGGACAAAGTTACAGAAATTGAAGCCCCTAATAAAATCCCCAAAAAAATTCCAGCCCCTAAGAAAGTTCATGTTGGAAAACAGTGACGAGAAAATTTTACACATTTTTTCGCCTAACCGTCCAAAAAGAAACTTCGTCCTAAAAATCTAAAGAAACAAACAAGGACCTAAAAATGCACTGCCTTCCCCGTTAGGGTCAAAAACGTGGTAATGAAAGTACTTTAGTTATTTAGAAACCATTCAGTGCACTCAAATTGAAAAATGCTGAGAATAGATTGGATATCAGTTTCGAAATAAAATTGAATTCAAATGATCTAATCCGAGCGAATGGAGCGGCAGAAATGGAGCCGTCTGTCAAACCGAACAACTTTCTTTGTTTCACGGACAGGTACAGAAATACACAGTCGAGTAAAGGCGGCTACTCGTTAAGTAAAACTTTTTGGAATCATTTTTTTAAGTAAGTCCTACTTACGGTGTCGATTTAGACATTTAGAGCTTTGATTTTGATTTAAGAAGGCTCATCATCATCATCATCGGGTCTTTTTGTCTCCGCTGCAGGAGCCAGACCCTTTTTTTAGTACTACCACAGCCATACTTGGCCAAAGCAGCCAGAGGACTTGGCCTACACTCTCCTCGCTGGCCACGAAGGTTGGAGAGTCTCTGAATCGTACAGCAAGTAAACTTGCTTTCACATAAAAACAAACGCATCAAAATGATTAATCCGTTCGAAAGCTACGAAGGGCAGACAGACGCACAGACAGGCAATAGTGTCAAATTTATAACACCCTTCTTTTTGTCGCAATCGAGTTTTCAGTAATCATAACCATACTTTTTCATATTTGTTGCCGCTTCTGTACTTGCGGTTAGGAAGCGGCAATAAACTTAATTGTAAGTAAATGATCTGTCGTCAATTACTATTATGAAATCGAAATGAAAATTGACTATTATCAAGTGATACAAATATCCAAAGATAATTATAAATGATTTATGATGACTTTTGACATTATTTGACGCTGATTACAAATTCTGCATGCTGTATGATTAGCTAAATAGGTTTAAGGACACACTTTATTTGACCATCTTTGTAAAAAACCCATTTACTGCAAATTAGCTAATGGGAATTATAAAAAGTGATTCCTCACGACATGCAGAGAAAAAATTAATTTTATGAAAAACTGTTTTTTTTTAAATTTATTAAAAAGTTCGGCTCAAGGTTTAAGTCCGTTAAGAAAAGGCGCATGATTTTACGAACTCAAATGACGTCGAGAAAAATACTTGAAACATACGAAAAATTTTAGAAGTTACTTGGCTCAGTATCCATTAGTCGACCAGTCCATAGCAGCCTTTAAAATAATATGCTGACTCTGCAATTTCAATCTAAATTGAACTCTATAACTCAGCAATAAAAGGTAACATTTTTAGACGTTTTGTCTTATAGATCGTAATTGAAAGTCTCAAACTGGGATACCAATAAAACTGTTTCGGCTTACGTTAATAATATATGGGGGTATTTTATCTTCGATGCGTATTACGAGGTAAATTAATATTTATATTGAACCGATTTCCTGGTGGGATTCTCTCTAGGGTACGACATAAATGAGATAGAGTACAGAAAGTACCACCACACCTCAGCGGTGTATTATTTATGCCTACTACAAACTAAACTATTACATCCGTGAACACGTCAATGTGTGAGTTTGTGTGTGTTTCACCGTCTAATACACCCCACAATGCGAGAACAGTGGCGAAATTCGGGGTTATTCCCAGAGTCCTCCAAAAAAAGTTCCCAAAGTTCTCCACGATAAAAATATTATTTTTAATTTAGTTTCATTCTCCTCCATTATAATTTTAAAATGTTCCCAAAGTCCTCCACCCCATTTTAATCATAAAGCATTAATTAAATATAAGTAACTGGTCTAAGTTGCATTTTACTTCAAAAGAATAGCTGATGTACAGTCAGGATCAAAAGCTTTGCAAATGAAAATTCAAGAATAAGATAAAATCAAAAGACTTCCCAATTTGCAAATCAGTATTTACTGAGTGATAAAAATAATTTAAAATTGCGGATATAGTTGACATCTGCGACCTTTTTGATCTTTTTTTTAACACATTCACGGACACTTACGGCTGTGGACGTAATTCAATTGTTATTTCTATTGTGTCTGGCTTAGTGTCCGTGAATGTGTTAACACGTTTACCACCTCAAAGATGCGGGATTTTTACCTATATCATTATAAAAGGAACTTTATATGTATCGTTATAATTTAAGTTACAATGTAGAATACAAGTTAAAATAGTTTAGTAATTTTGTGACTGATTGTACCTCATGAAATATTTAATAATTATTTAGATGGAGCAGTTTGGGAATAAAAAACTAATTAATCAGTGGAGGACTTTGGAAATCATTTCAAATACCTATGGAGCAGATTGGGAACAAAATAATAATCATTTTTAATAATAATTATTGCTTGGAGCAACTTGGGATCTAATGTATGAGATTTTAATTTTTTGAGAACAATAGCAATGGAGGACTCTGGGAATAACTCGAAATTCGGGGACGGGGAACGGGGATCCTGGGAGATTCCGTTATGTATGCAATACTTTAACTCTGTGGTACAACTTAAAAAAAATTATTTAAAAAGAGGTAAACGCAATTAGACACTTCCAGTTACATTCTTAGCTATGCTGTGGAGCTCGCGGTGCGTATTTATCTTTTTCTCAATATGGTCACCCATGGATGCCAAAGATATTGAGAAGCGGAGAAAAAAGAAATTATTGACAATAAACCGTTTATGTGAAATAATAAAGCCTACCAATGCCTTAGCAGCAGCAGTCAATGCTTGTTGGGAAAGTATTTATGCGAAAAGTTTAGAAATACTTACCGCCCTATAACCATAGTCCTTTGAAAACCAGTTATTCCACGGGATGTTTCCGACTACTGTTTGTGGAACAAAGTAACTTTTTGGACGGTAAGGGGTCTAGGCGCAAAAAAGGGTAAGATTTTTTCTTTACGAACTTTTATTAGAGCTGGAATTTTTTGAGGGTTCAATTTTTGTAACTTCGAGTGTTCTACGACACACATTTTTTGTCACTATCACGTCTTTGCTCCTAATGACAGAGCTCCGAGCCGCAAGACCCGACGGCTACTTTTAGCACATAAGGACTATTTGTCACATCTTTCAAAATCCACATAAATAAACGGCAGGACACTTCTATACACCATTGTATTTTGTGAAGACAGAAGAGCTGAGTTGTGGAAATGGAACATAAGTAATCTTCTACATATGTTGACTTAAACCTTTACATAATTCAGAATGTTGGTTTCCAACGCTTGATACATTACTGTTAGGTTTCCACCGTTTGTTTACATAATACTCGTATATTTTAACACGTCCTCTGGCTCTAAATCAGCAACCGAAGGTGTGTACTGTGTAGCTTCTTAGCCTGGGCAAGAACTAATAATAATATAATATTAATTCGAAGGTACACCTTTCGTAGTATATCTAGAAATGGGTTTCAACTTCTCCTAAGAGCCTATACATGTTCGATCTGTATCCCTCTGCCTCTCAAAGTACCGGGGTGAAAAGACCCGTGAATCTAAAGGATAAACATATAGTAAAATCTAGGCAATCATCGGTGTTTTCTGCTAGGTGGTCGGACGACCTCAGCAGGGTTGCCGAAAGACGTTGAATACAGGCCGCTTCCGAATGGTTGTTTTGGAAATCCCTGGTGCCGAGCCTGTGTCCAGCAATGCACAAGACTTCCTGTGGCTGATATAATAATGATGATAAAATTATAATACTTTACAAGTAGACGTCACATATTGTTAAATTGCTCGAAAAAAACAACCATATTCATTTCTATAACCATCACTGTGTTATCTGTCTGTGCATTGAAAAAAATACTCTTATTTCAATTTATTTATTGCTTTTACATTATACATGTATTAGATTACACTACACAGTCACTTCTTAGGTTAGTAGATACAACATGAACCCTGTTAGGGCATTGCAACAGAAAATAACGGAACGGCATGCGGATTATTTCTTAGTATGTATCAAATTCAATGTTAAAATTATTATAAATAAAAAATGTAATTTCTTTTTCTCTAGGAAGTATGTGCCCATGAAGTTACGTGGCACACTAACTCGATAAAAACGCCAGAAGCGACACTCGTAAAAACTTCGGCAATCAACAGCGGCGCACTCTGTAGTAAAACTGGATCAGAGTTCACATTGATAGGTATTGTGTTGGATATTCAAATTGATATTGTGGTGAATACATATTGATTCTGTTACTTTTCTTTTTATACAATGTCATTTAGTCAAGATAAAGTGGTATAGTCCATTAAAGTGCCACTACAGAGATATCAGATATGTGGTAGAACTTTAATGAAGTAAACCACTATGCTAACTACATAGTTCCTAAACACTTGTGAAATCTATATATGTAGCCTTTTGTCCTAATTTTTTCTTGTTAAATAGGTACTGAACGCTTTTTCAAACTTTCAAAATTATAACTGCGTTTTATTTCATTTTTTTTCATACTTATCCCTTAATATGGAAAAAAAACATCATACGCATAACCATAACCGTACTATCTATGCTCTTAATGATACGTGGCACACTAACTCGATAAAAACGCCAGAAGCGACACTCGTAAAAACTTCGGCAATCAACAGCGGCACACTCTGTAGTAAAACTGGATCAGAGTTTACATTGATAGGTATTGTGTTGGATATTTAAATTGATATTATGGTGAATATTGATTCTGTTACTTTTTTTTTATTACAATGTCATTTACTCAAGATAAAATGGTATAGTCCATTAAAGTGCCACTACAGAGATATCAGATATGTGGTAGAACTTCAATGAAGTAAACCACTATGCTAACTACATAGTTCCTAAACACTTGTGAAATCTATATATGTAGCTTTTTGTCCTAATTTTTTCTTGCTAAATAGGTACTGAACGCTTTTTCAAACTTTCAAAATTATAACTGCGTTTTATTTCAATTTTTTTCATACTTATCCCTTAATATGGAAAAAAAAACATCATACGCATACACTCTGTAGTAAAACTGGATCAGAGTTCACATTGATAAGTATTGTGTTGGATATTCAAATTGATATTATGGTGAATATTGATTCTGTTACCTTTCTTTTATTACAATACAATTTAGTCAAGATGAGTATCTTATATACACTTATCTTTGTGGTGGCACTTCAATGAACTAAACCACTACGCTAACTAATAAGTATCTAAATACACACAAAATCTATATAAGTGTATATCTTAAAGTTAAGAAGATTTTTGTCCTTATCTATTCTTCTTAAATACGTCTGAGCGCTTATTAGTAATCATTTATAAAGTTTAAAAAAGCGTGCTATGTTTTATTAATTTTCTTTCATATACTAGAAAAACTTCGTAGTATAAATAACCATAACTGTGCTATCTATGCACCCTAATGAAGTTACGTGGCACACTAACTCGATAAAAACGCCAGAAGCGACACTCGTAAAAACTTCGGCAATCAACAGCGGCGCACTCTTCTGTTGTAAAACTTGATCTGTGTTCAAAATTGATATTGTCTTGGTTCTTTTTTAATGTAGGTTGAAATTTTTGAAGCATAAAACAGTAACTTCCATTAAATATACATTAGATGTTACAAATTAAAATATAGTAAATAAAACTAAACTATGTTTGATCATAAATTTACATAAGACTAAACTATAATAATAATAATAATATATTCATTGTGAACGATTAATTATTCATGAATGTACACGGAAAATTTATTTTTCGCAAAAGTGCACCTGAAGAATGAAAGGCCAAATTTACCAGGTGGTCATATAGAAATTTTATCAAAATCAGTTTTCTAGTTAGGTGTTGAAATCGGTTTTAAGTTTTGAATAATTATGTCTGTGTAGATGTCTAGATAAGAAAGAATATTATAACTCCTTGGTGGTGAGTGGAACCTATTGACATAGCTCTTGTGCAAACTGTTTAACTTGAACAAGATCTCCGCCGCAAACCGAGACAGCTGGGAACTCTATCTATGTAAATACGGTAAAAAATACAGGGTGAATATTTCATCATCAGGTCTTTTTGTCTCCACGACCCTCTCTGTACTACCAGAGCCATACTTGGCCGGAGCAGCCAAAGGACTTGGCCTACACTTTCCTCGCTGGCCAGACTGGAGAGGTCTCTTTGATGTTTTATAAGCTTTATTTAGCTTGTATGTCCTAACCTAAGTCGCCTTTTACGACATCCACGAGAGGAGGAGGAGTGGCCCTATTCTACTCTGCCAGAAACCACTAGGTATATTTAATGAATCCTTCCTACTAATATTATAAACGCGAAAGTTTGTAAGTATGGATGGATATTTGTTACTCTTTCACGTAAAAACTACAAAATGGATTTTTATGAAATGTTACAATTTATAGATAACCTATATTAGGTTATACATCAGAAATAGGCTACAATAGAGAGATACGGAGATATTGTGTGATTATTATACTTAGTGATCAGGTTACTCACGTATAGAGTCAGCTTGTGCCGCCATGTTTCGACGTTATCCGGAGGTCTTTATCAGGGCCATGCGTGAGTAACCCGTTCTCTAAGTATAATAATGACTGTATCTCACGGTAGTTTTCTTCTTCTTATCGTGTGTATTAGTGACTAACACTAGTGTCAGAGTTTTTAAACCGCCTTGAAAGGCCTTTAACATGGTTTTAGGTAACGACCAATGTCAAAGACAGTGACCGGGACCCACGGCTTAACGTGCCCTCTGAAGCACGGATCATCTTACTTAACAGACAGTCAGGTGATCAGCCTGCAATGTTCTAACCAAACTAGAACCACAACACAAAGTCGTTGCCCCCGCTGGGAATCGAACCCGCGACCTCCGGGTATGAGCCAAACGCTCTAACCACTACACCACGAAGGCAGTAAGTTTTAATATTGTGTGATAATCCAGCGCAGACGAAGTCGCAAGCACCAGCTAGTATCAAATATGTATAAATCAAACCGCACTGGCTTCAAACGCCCTACAAAAAGCAAAGAATAATAATGTGTAACCTAAACCAACAGTATAATGACCGGCCGCCATGTTTGTTTTCGCGTCGTGTCCAACATAACCGGGCGGGGATTACCCGGGCCGGGTGAAAAATGCGGATAAACAGGTTAACGACCTCATGCTAAATGTGAGATAAAAATAATTGGCGGTAGCTTTTTGTTTTGTTTAAGAGTCGTCTTACGTCGACCTTTATTTTAAACAGACTAATTATTGAAGGAAAAATTGTATGTGATTTTTTAACTAGGTATATAGTTTTCTCATATTGCTACAGATTTTTTTTTTTAATTTATACCTATTGCGCGATACATACACTAGCGCGACGAACCGATGGCCGATAGGGCAAAAAGGTCCTTGAATGGCGACCGCGTACTGGCAAGCGAAGCGTAGAGCAGTACCTACAAGGTGGTCAGATGACCTTACCAGGGTCGCTGGAAAGCGCTGGATGCAGGCCGCTCTTGATCGGTCATTTTTGAAATCTTTGGGAGAGGCCTATGTCCAGCAGTGGACGTTATGCGGCTGAAATGATGATGATGATACATACATACATACTATCACGTCTTTATCCCTAATGGGGCAGACAGAGCATTTTGGGTCTTGCGGCTCTATGCAGACCCTAGGGCCGCAAGACTCAAAAGCCACTTTAAGCGTCATGGTGGACGAGAAGATGGAAAAGCAATCAATACAGTGACGGCTTGCTAGCCGCATCGCCTGTTAAAATGATTCGCATTTTTGCCCATTCCCTCGATCGGCTTTTACGATCTGCGCGGGAAGAGAAGATGATGATGATGATACCTATCAAGTATTACTTTAATATTTAAAAATCTGTGATACTGCAACAGTACAGAATTAATATAAGTAATGTAGGTAGTTACACACAAAAATAAAACTCCTAGAGCCTAAAACGTCCCGTTTCCCTTCCTCGCAACTTTCGCCCGTTCTCGACGTGTAGTGGTGGCTGCAGGCGTCTGCAGCCGCTTTCTCAACACCCTCCACAAGGCTGCTTATCGTATGAACTAGTATTGGTTATTAGTAAAAATTGTTAAAGAACAATAACCAAATTTGATGTACTACTGTTTAAATCTAAGTAAAAAATAATAATAACAACTAGTGGGTAGGTAGTAGGTACCTAATGACAGCTTATTTAGTGATATTGTTAGCTACATGTCAAAATGAGCCTCAGTATGATTAATAATATATCTGTAATGTATAAAGTATAGTGTCTACAGCTACACTTACATAGCTTATTATGTTGTAACTATAGCTACAAATTCGCTGATATCGTAGCTATCGCTTTTGATACGCACTCTCTCTGATTTAATGAAAGGTAATATAATGTACCCATATTAGGCACTCAAGGTCTATTATATAAGGTAAAATTAAGTATTAACATAAGTAAATGACTGTATGTTGCCAAAATAAAATAAAATAAAAAATAAATAAATTAGTAATGTATTATACGTACGTACTATCACGTCTTTATCCCTAATGGGGCAGACAGAGAATTTTGAGTCTTGTGGCTCTAAGCAGATAGAGCCCAGGGCTGCAAGACTCAAAGGCTACTTTTAGCTTGATTTGGGCAAGAAGGTGGATGAAGGGATCAAAATAGTGATGGATTGCTAGCCTCATCGCCTATTAACATGATTCGAGTTTTTTGCCCTTTCCCTCGATCGGCTCTTACGATCTGCCCGGGAAGAGAAGCAGCTGGTACATTCTAAGTTTTTTCTTTTCTACCAGATCAGCATGGAAGTAATGTATTATAAGAAACTTTTTACTTGTGTGTTTGTTACAGTTAAAGCAAAATAAATATTTTATACATAAATAGACAATATCACGCCTCTTAACCACAGGGATAGGCAGAGACTACGGACCTCCAATTGCTATGATCCTGACAAACCTCTTTTGCGTCATCTACACTCATCAATCTCTTCACACATACCCTTCAGTTACAGGTACCTTTTACCTCTTACTAAATAAATAAATTATCTTTTTAACTATTCCAGAATAGGGCTAATGCATCGTTTTATATGGATGTCATTACAAGCGACTTGACATAACTGGAAATAATACTTATTTTAACCAAGATCTTGCAAAGAAATAAAGAAACCGCCCCAAAACAGATCTCTGGCTCCAAAGCATAGCTAAAAATTCAAGCCGTAAACATTTAGATGAGAAAAGCCGTATCTACTTGCCTAAATGAAATGACAGTAAAAGCGAATCCTTTAAAAAGAACAAAGAATCCTAAAGAATCATTAATTTTCAAGGAATCAAAAGAAATTAGCGAAGATTCTGCAATCAAATCAACAGTCCTTAATGAGAAAAGGAGATGGAATGATGTTAAGAGAGAAACCAAGTTACCAAGAAGCTGAGGACCTAATAACAAAGTCTTATTTTTTGTTATTGTCAGGTACATTTACAAACACAATTACAAAACAAGTCTTTTAATTAACTCTTATTCTTCTAAGGAAATGTGGTTATGGAAACTCTATTTTTCCAAAAAGGTGACAAAAATTGGCATAATATCTGCAATGTTGGCTTACACGCACATGAAATATGTTTGATTTCTGTTTTCAATTACGGCGTACAATACCCGATTTGGTTATCTATAATAATCAAGATTTGTATATTTGCAATAGTTACACATTATCGAGTAAATTAATCAATTTCGATCAAAATAATTAATATTGCGTCCAAACAACCCCAAATAAATAGTTTTTTAAACACATACATACACATATCATGCCTGTTTCCCACAGGGGCAGGCACAGACAAATAAATAACGTAAATAAATAATAGCGTTCAAACAACCCCAAATAATAGTCTTTCAAACACCACACGACAAAATCATCTATCTACCAATAACCTTGTACAAATTATACCTTTACGATCGCTGACAGTCTGTCTGCGATGTAACTCCTATTCAAAACGTTAGACCCAAAAAAACGTTCGTGGTTCGTTTATATAAATTTACCTCTATTACGTTTTTAGCTCCATGTTAGCTATCATCCGTCAACGAAGAGTGGAAATGGCAATAAAATATTAATTAAATTAATTTGAAAGAGGATGGAAAAATTCGTGGAACTAAACGATGATAAATTTTAATTTGAAAGCTTTTGCGTTGCCTATGTTGACATCTCGCGACGTTTTGACTGTTTAAATGTTAATTGACTGCTTGGAAAAGGTGTATTTTCACTCGCTTTTGGAAACAAAAGCTTAGGCTGAATTCAATAAGACTTTTATTCTTAGAATAACTCCTACTCTCCTATAGTGATGACAAAACTTCATACAAGTTTAACATTATTAAGTAAGAGTAAGATAGATAGATAGATAGACGATAACTCTTTATTGTACACCAAAAGAATAACAATAAGCGGCCAAGTGCGAGTCGGACTCGCCCATGAAGGGTTCCGTAGTAGCAAATAACATAATATAAAAGTCTTGTAGTATGTTTTTTTTTTTAGTTTTTATATTTGAGTTGATTAAATGAAAGGTAAATTGCCGTTTATGATTTATGACGTATTAAAAAAAAACTACTTACTAGATATCGTTCAAACCAATTTTCGCTGGTAGTTTTTATGGTAATGAACATCATGTATTTTTTTTAGTTTTATAATTCCCTTATTTTAGAAGTTACGGGGGGGGGGACACACTTTTTTCCACTTTGGAAGTGTCTCCCGCGCAAAGTATTCGGTTTAGAAAAAAATGATATTAAAAACCTCAATATCATTTTTGAAGACCTATCCATAGATATGTCACACGTATGGGTTTGATTAAAAATAAATTTTTGAGTTTCAGTTCTAAGTATGGGGAACCCCGAAAATTTATTGTTTTTTTTCTATTTTTGTGTCAAAACCCTTATGCGGTTCACATAATACATCTACTTACCAAGTTTCAACAGTATAGGTCTAATAGTTTCTGAAAAAAGTGGCTGTGACATACGGACGGACAGACAGACAGACAGACATGACGAATCTATAAGGGTTCCGTTTTTGCCATTTGGCTACGGAACCCTAAAAAATAACAAAGAAATAAATTAAGCGTTATTCTTAGAATAAAAGTTTGGTTAAATCCAGCCTTAGGGTATGTAAACTGTTCTAAGAATTAGTAGTTTTCGACGGTGACAGGGAATCAATCAAATAATAACACATAAAAAGTCCTATGTCCAGAAGTGGACGTTATGCGGCTGAAATGATGACGATGAAAAAGTACTAATAAAAAATTATAAATAAGGCCTTACTTAGCAGGCACATTTAAAGGTCAGTTCGTATAAAATAATTAGGTAACAAGTATTTGTAAGGGCCTTAGCAGGGACATTTTTAGGTCAGTGCTTAGAAAATAATAAGGTAACAATTAAGTATGTGTAATAATTATATTTCCTATTTTTTGGCTCATAAATATCTTTGGAAACAATCAAATCCATATTTAAAACAAACTCCGATAAGCTGGCGTTTGCTATGGGATACCCTTTTTAGACATGTACTTCTTGTGGATTAAGGGCATCATGGACTAACCATGCTGTTAAATTAAATAATATGCACTGAAAAAAAGTATCATATGTCATGAAGGATAAGCATAACATGTTTCAAAAATAAAAACCGACTTCGCCCTCAATTTTGATAAAATTTTGAAAAGACCATCTGTGAGTGATAACCACCACTTATAAGTATACCCTTTTAAACAAAAAACGAACTTTTCAAATCGGTCTAGACATCGTCGAATAATCTGTGAACATACATTTAAAAAAAGATCTCGACAAATTTATAACCTCCTCCTTTTTTGTAAGTCAGTCAAAAATAAGACGTAAAACATAATTTTACAAGTAAGTAACATGAAAAAAATTCGAAAAAAGATATCAATGTCTTAACAGACACTCAATATCATCGCGAAAGCCAATACACGATGAATTAAAATGTACAAAGACCAAGCTGGGAGCAAAATCACTCAGTTTCGTATAGAATTACGAACAGCATCCAAATAATGTCAACGGGAGAAACGAGAGAGCCCCAGGGGTTCTTTCACGGAATATAATTGTAATTAGGACATTTGCCCAGGAAACGGCGGTTTCCTTTTGGCACTTTCTCTTTGTAGCCCGAAATGGGTACGTTTAGAGTTTAAGGGTCCCCCGACCCTAGACCAAAATACAACTTTCCATACAAACGTAGTCTACGTTTTATTTCAAAACGACATGTCCGATTTGGGAAAAATTTTGTAATTTCAAAGATATTGCAATTATCTAGGTTTATAACTAGTTTCCGACAAAAAAATTATGAACTTGAAATAGAATATAGTGTTTTATATCATTTTTGACCATTAGTATGGAAAACTTCTAAATCGTTATATTTTCTTTCCAGTTCATAATTTTACAATATGAAACCAGTTATAACCCTAGATAATTGCAATTTCTTTACAATTACCAATTTTTACCGGAATCTGACATGTGGTTTCAAAATTAAACGTAGACTACGTTTGTATGGAGAAGTCTAGGGTAAGGGGACTCTTAAGAGGCCGTCTATTAAATTTGACAAATTTCACTCAACTTTGCGTCGTGTTTTTGAGAAAACTACAGGATTATCATTAAATTTATTTATATATTATGAAAGATAATATCATATTATTTAGCATGAGTGAACCATTTTGCCTATGAACTTGCTTGTTTTAGTATAATTCACTGGAATCTAACGTGCGTTTTGCCAAATTTCGCAAGACGCGTGGCGGGGCTTTCGAGATTTTCAAATGATTTAATCATTAACACCCGGTAAAAAAAATACACAAATATAGCTGAATAAGTATTTTATGACATGAGTGAAGCTTTTTTCATTGTTTTATTTAAATTCACAAGGAAAAAAAATCAACAAGTCGCGTAATTTTCGCCGAAATCGATGTAAATAAAGTCGCTTGTATTTGTGTTTTGAGCTCCTATTTTAGAAAAATAAAAATAACGTTACAAACGCCATTTCATGCCCTTTTTAAATATGCCAAACACATCATAATTATATTTTTTTAAATAATGTAAAAAAATAAAATCATATCGCATAAAAATTTATTTAAATAGGATGCGGTTTACTCCCCGACGGCAGTCCGCGCGCAGCGCTTACAGCGAGAGGACGTATTTCTTTGCGCCAACGCCGACCTCGTAGTCACTGTGCGATGACGTGCGCAAACCATAGAGTGACTGATAGGATTTGATCATTGGAAAACTTGATTACTTATAGTAATTTATTTGTGTCGTTGAACTACTGTCGTAAATATAATGGGCTATCGGATAAATTTTTCAAACTTGAAAAGAAATAGAAAATTTATCAAGTTCTCCCTAATTGCCACGTATTTCTGAAATGAAGATGTTGCTCCCATTCCATCGCTGGGCGGTGGTGTTCAGCGCTGGTGTGGCCCTAAGCCATATGCGTAGGCACTGTCTGCTCCGCGGTGGAAAGGGACGCGATGTAGCGGCCATTTTAAGAAATTCAGTTTACATGAAAATGCGATTTCACTAATATCGTCTAAGTAACCAAACATAATTATTGAAAGATTTTTTATATTTAATTTGCCGTACTCATTTGAAGAGTGTAGCACGGCAGCTGAGTGCTGGCACCGGATGCCGTCCTCCACACCCCAAATTTAAGATGAAACAAATTTTGAAAAATCAATAAAAAATAGTTAAATTCATTTTTATTCCAAAAACTTGTCAGTAAAAACTTTAATTTGGAGAATACAGTCTCCGATTATGTTGGAGGATGCAGACTAAAAAAAAAAAATAGAATCGGCAAACGAGCTAAAAATAGAACGTTGATAATGTGAATCGGAAAAATAAATACTATGGTGCCACTAATTCTGCAAAAGGCAAAAAGTAAGCTTAAGTAAGTCACTAGACAAGACGTTTGTCAGTTTGGTCTCTAGACTGGACCTGATTTGTTAATTAAAACTGAAATTATCAGGCGAGACGATGAGATTTGGGAAAATAAAATGTAAGACCGGTTGATAAATTTTTATCATAAATTATTACTACTGGAAATCATCGATCCGCCTAAATGTCGTTTAATGAAACTCCTGCAGCTATTAGCCCTATATTATAATTAATACGTGCTTGTACCTTCAATAAGTATCCTAGCTATTGTTACGAAAGTGGGGTTTGAGATTTGGAAAAAAATGCCAACACTCTTCTTAGGGAATTTATTCACTATGCAACCAAAGATTGACACACTAATATGGTCTTCGAAACGTCCATTGTCCAAGTCTTCATGCAGTCATAGTCCAAAATTCGTCGCTGAAGTCGTATAGGTTACGCGCCGATAATATTTGTTAAATCTCTTTGAAGTTATCTCACCACTTTTATATACGCCTGCCAAGGTACGAGAATACATATTTCTAGAAAATTCATGTGCTTGACCCTCCGTCACCCCGACTTAGAATGTTAGTGTTGGTTGACCGATGTGAACTCGGGATTATTCTCAAACATTCCACAACCTTCTTTTTAATTCTTCATCATTCTGGATTATTCTATAAACTTCTAGAACATTCCACATTATTTTAGAACTTGCTAATTCTTCTGGAATTCTCTACTTCTAGTAGCTTTGCGACACTATTTCTCATCATTGTGCTAAATTTCATCGAAATCCGTTTATATGTTATAAATAATTCTTTTGAGCACGCAAGGTTTAAAACGGTAGTCAGATTTGCGTGCTAACATGAGGCTTTTCCGCAATAATTTTCATCGAAAATCAGAAGCAAAAGTAGCGTTTCCTGTCAAGCAGATTTGTATATGTACTTATTAAATGTATACTCAGACAAATTATACCAATTTTCTTAATTCTACAGTTTTATTTATTTTATTCGATAATAAGGAAGGCAACTTCTAATCTAGCGATGCAGTCGTGTGTTTCATGAACGCGCTACTGCATCGCAACATTCTCCATCGGTTTATGACCAGCGACTGCATAGCTACCAAAGAATTCACCGTGTGCTACCTCCCTAAACTCATTTTGATTCGATATACACGCTGACTTTTCATTGGTTTTGGAAAAAAATGTCATCGTGTAAAAAAATTCTTCTATCCATATTTGTGTATGACAAGACAAAAATGTTGCGAAAATGACTTCTGATCGAGACCACGTAGTGTTAAATAAAAGATTCGCATAGATTCCATGACACGTGTTTATCTCCACCGTCAATGCCCCAGAAAGCTTGTAAAAAAAATTTCACCAAAGACATTTAATTTCTACCTTCATTATTTATTCAGAATGAATTCTCACCAACCGGTCAATTAGTGCTGCCAATTTTTTAAATATCCATCTGTTCGTTACAACTTGCCACAGATACCCGACCGTACGAACGTACCAACTGTATCAATCGACTTCCACTTAGGTTTTATTAATTTAGCAACACTTATGACAACTGCCAATACTGTTTACAAATCGTGATACTTATTAGCTACAACAGATCTAAGAGTTTTAAATAAAAGTAATACTTAATAGTAGTTACGGCTGACCAAAACTGCCGCGTGAGCTCGATGAACTCTGTCGGGCCGGCCAGGTGGTGGTACTACTAATTGATCTCACGATTTTTTGTTTCTGAATTTTTATTTTAACTAGCTATTTAGGTATTAATAACGATCCTTATGAAGTGGCTTTCGGCACTAAAACCATTGAAAAATCACCATGTAGAGAGTAAAACGGAGTAATATGGCTTACAATCAATGATAAGTAATACTTTGCACTACCTAATTTGCTAAAACTTGCCTTATTTAAGTTTCTATACAAATTAAATAATGTGCGTGCTCAACTCTGCTAAAGTACCTGGGTGACCGAGCTTTGCTCGGTTACATATCAAACATTAACTACATTTTAAACTTGTCTAAAAACAATACAAAGTAAAAAATTATATATAAACTTGAACATAAAAAAACAAAAGTACTCATTAACAGTCACCGAGTGGGATTCGAACTTGTAACACTCTTTCTAGCGGTCCGCATCCTTAACCGCTGAGCCAAACGGATGGCGGCCGGTGCGGAAAAATTAGCGACTATATTCTGCGTGAAAAGAAAAACGCATGAAAACTCGAAAACACGCGTTTTCCCAAATATAAGACTAATCTAGATCGATTATTTACCGCCGAAAACCCCCATATACCAATTTTCAGCAAAATCGTTAGAGCCGTTTTCGAGATCATCGAAATTTATAAATATATAAATAAATAAATATACCTACAAGAGTTGCTCGTTTAAAGGTATAAGTAAAGGATAGGAGTCTCCATTATTATCACCTTCACGATTTATCATATTATTTTATCATAATATTATTTACTTACCCGTAATCCAAAGCACTCAAGGATTTAATATTCATATATTATTACTCGCATTTAAATTAGGATGGCATTTACTATGTAATAAAACTTTTACCAAAATTTGAATAATATCTGTTAGTTTATACCAGTTAGTAAGTTAGAAAATCTTTATTGCACCAAAACATAATGTACCACCAGTATATTTAACCAAAAAACACCAACGATCGCCGAGCGCGCTACACCGCGCTTTACGTCGCCTACGTAGCTCTGTGTGTGTGAGCGGCATGTCGTTGTGTGCGTGCGCCCGCTGCCAGCGTGCAAAAAGATTACAGCGGGCTCTTAAACAGACGAGCTTAGCGTACTTCGTCCTTGACTTGCCTGCGAGGTGCCAGACGGCAGACTGAAAATACATTCTTATGTAATAGATATTAAATTAAGAGTGATGACAAATTTGAAATTTATTTAGTACAATATACATCTACTGAATGTACTCAAATTATGACATTTGGGAGTTTATAACCACAAACCTTTAGGAGGGTCGTTGCGTCGCCGACTCACTGTCGCGGGTAAGCTGTCGCTCAGCTGTCTGTAGGAGCTGTCGGCTGTGTGTATATCGTCCAAGATCTAGTGCAATCAGAAGAAGATCAATTTCATCTTGACCTGACCTGGGATCGACTCCGAGACCTCCTGAGTAGCGGACAGGCATGTTAACCATTACGCTACGGAGGTCGTCAAATGATTATAACATCATATTATACTTACTTTATGGTTAGCTCAATCAGTGTGATTTGTCCCTATAGATTTATTTATTTATTCTATCCCTACTCTATCATAGGGTCTAAAGCGGTAGATCTAGAAGGCGTATCGACAAAATGTTCCCTCGGGACATGACTGAATGGGACCCTGACTTCCCGACTTGAAGGCGCCTCAGTTATACTTGTTTTTGAGCGTCTGACGTTCCTTTTACTTGATATTGGACACTGTATTTGTGAATTGAATTATTGATTACATTTGTTTATTCACAAGCTTTTATTTATTATTCAGTTTCACCTGTCTCGTTGTCTGTCGTTCTGTCTGTAATCAGATCTTGCACGTTAAATTTGACCTACTTTCCGGTTTCCGATTGAGCTGTTGCACGCATACGTATATTGCGAGACAATGTAATATAATAATGACACTGATCTGACGATGGAGCCGGAGAATGACTATAAAAACTCTGTAATGAATCGACGTGATTCCATCAAGTTAAGGCTCGTTTGACTCGTCCTGAAGAGAGTCTTTAAATAAAAGATTGTTTAAAATTTTTTTTCAAATATTTTCTTGTTTTTATTTGAGGTATTTACTGTCACCAGGGCCATTTTCTAACTTGCCCTGACCGGGAATCAAACTCGAGACCTCTGAGTGGCGGAATAGCATGGTGACTACTTCGCCACGGACGCTGTCGAGAAGGCATAAGGTGGCCAAACATTGTCTCCTCGTCCTATCTTTACTGTATGCATTAACAGTCTTTGTAGAAAATTCTACATACCAAAACTTAAGTTCAAGAACAAGAAGGCTGTGTAAATTTAAATAAATCTAAATTCGACGAAGGGTAAACCTGTAACTAGTGTGATAACAAGATAAAGATGGGTTGGGACGACCATTCAGATAAAAGCAGAGATCGTTTCCAATCCATGGGCTTATTCTGTGAAATCGTCAATTTTGAATGTAAACATTTTTTCTGGTCCATATCATTTTAATCTTTGTTAGGGTTAAGACTCATTTGGCAGCATGGAACAGCACTTTGTATGCTGCTATCTTTTTCTGTCGCTCATAACCATCATTTACTAGAGCGAGAGAATGACGGAACGCTTCAGCACCGGCTCATCGGAACTCAAACGGAACTAACAGATAAGATCCAAGTATCCTTTAATAGGCACCTAAAGCTTGCCGCATCGCTTATTAACATGATTTGCATTTTTGCCCATTCCATCGATCGGCTTATGCGTGAGATGAGAAGCATCTGGTACATTCTAAGTTATTTCTTTTCTCCCAGACCAGCACGAAAGGAAAATCCGCAGAAAAATGCTTGTGAAAATAAGTATAAGGAAATCGAACACAGTGCCTCGAAGTGACGGGCTAGCTTGATGATTTGATGAATAGCGCGAAACGAATATCGAAAAATAGGGATTTATTGCACCAATATTGCGTTGAAAAGGCCTTTCTATAAGACAGAAAAACACTGCCAAGGTTATTTTACCGCAATAAGTTACTTCCGGGATATAAAAATATATAATTGCCAATCCTTTTATCTCTCAAAGATATTTTATCTGTACACATCGAAATCAGATTTTTTTTTTACTCACAGCTTTACTTCCACCACAGAATACATGAAAGTATTACATACAGAACGGTAACTTCTAATGTCCCGCGCAATATGCGTCGCTGTTCCCTTGTAATGCGAGACAGGGGGATAAGTGCGAGACCTCTCTCCCTTTCTCGCCTTGCGAAGGGGGTGTTGAGCTATAGCCGCCTCGAGATGGCAAGAAAGGGGAAGATGTGCGGGAACGGGAAACTTAGGAGTTTCCGTTCTGTATTTTTTTTATAGCCTGATGTTGTGTCCCACTGCTGGGCAAAGACCTCTCCTTGTCCCCTTCATCTATCTCTATCCCGAGCAAGTTTCTGCCATCCACTTAAGTAACTCGCGATGTTATCCCGCCATCTCTTCCTTGGTCTACCCCTACGTCTTCTTCCATCTGGTACCCACAAGGTGACCCTGTATGCAATACTTATATCAATTCTGTGCTTCCATGATTGCAGTGAGATTGTGTTTGTAGCCCGAATAACACCTCGAAGGTTGTTTTATCGCGAGCAATAACTTACTAGGACTTGGGGTCACCTGAGAGGGCTGAAAGGATTGCCAATGAAATATTTTTATACTAGACATTGAATTAGAAAGGTCTTCACTAGCTTCACCCGCGGCTTCTTTTGCGTGGTATGAAAAATATTTTTGCAAGTGACTTTTCCGTTTTTACGCACAAATATTGTAAGGGACAGATTAACCTAAAATTTTAATTTTTAATGAAATTTTTTGTCTTCTTTGTGTAATTGCTGCAGTCACATCAAATTGTTATAAAAGGAAGCGAACAATAACTTTCCTTTTTATAAGGAAATATTTTGGCCGTGTTTCCATACAAACGTAGAGTCCCCAGATTCCTCACTAGGATATAGAGCAATGGTTTCTTCATACAAAATCTTTGTTTTTTTTTTCATAATTTTATAACAAAAATGATAAACTTTGTTTGTAATTGAATTTGTCGTAGTTTTTATCATAAAACTCTGTTTTCCAAAGAACTTTTAGAATTTAGTTATACTTGATTCGATGTTTTAATGGATGGATGTTTAGGATGTTTAGGATGTTTTATGAAAAAATTACTACCTGTATCAATCAATACAAAGTAAATTGTTATCTTCAATAGCTGAGCTTTGTCGGTAATGACTTTTTGGAGATTTTATACTTATTTTATTTACGCCTGAAGTTGCGTTGCGTCTTTCTATACAGGCATGATAAATAATAAGTTAAAACGATATCATTTTAAATTTGGATATACAATATTTAACAGAATTGTTTAACATATTTGAAAGCTGTCAACTAGTTCCACCTTAAGCAGGTAAATTCACCAAGGGTATCTCATCTCAGTTGTAGGTTGATAAATATTCCATTATTCAAAATCCAAATTAATTCGTTAATCAGAGTGCCGAGGCGTCGATTACCATACTGTGTGGGGAGCGATAACGTGAGATCTATATGCATGATACTGCGTTTCCCCTTTGACGTTAGTGTGATGACGCGAGTAATAGCCGAGATAGGTGATAGGTTTACATAGTATAATTTACTATCTACTAGACTGCCTACGTGGTCCAGTGGTGAAGGCGTTCGCCTTGTGATTCGGAGGTCATGGGTTCGAATCCCACTGGGAAGCATACTTTTTGAAAAGTTGTTTTCAGTCTGATTAGAATATTGAATCACTTAATTATCCGCGAAAAGAAAGATGATTCCATGTTTCTTCGGAAGCACGTACAAACTGTGAGTCCTGAACGACATCTAACGTTTGATCATCAAACTACCCAAGGATTGGTTCTGGTGTATCCTTTGGGTTGCGGAGGTCAGACGGCAGTCGCTCTAAAAACCAGTAACCTCGTCAAATCTCCTTGGTTACCCCGGGCTCTAAAGCATATTACTGCTGAGGATGCAACTAGGAAAATACGCTCGGATGATGATGATCAACAAATTGTTAAGTTATAATATATAAGCACGTAGTCAAAAAATAAATTTTTCAGAAGTCTTTTAGAAGTACGTAATCCAGTGATAGAATTTAACTTGTTAGATTAATTTTATATAATCAATGAGAGATAACAACGTTTTAGCGTAAAATAATGAAATTCAAAGTGAGTCAATTTAAATTAAAGCCATGTTTTGATATTGAAGTGTCAGAGAGCAAACAATTTGCTGTCTTTGTTCTGTAAAACAATGTCCGCCATGAATGCCGCTGATTGTTTACGCGGACGCAGTCCCATTTCAATGCGTTTAGGATTTCACAGACATTTTTATTGAAGTGAGAATTGTTTTGTAAAAGGTTTTGTATGACACGAAGCAATTTTATAATATTCTTTTAGAACAACGAAAAGGATGATTTTTCAAAAACCGACTTCACTCCCGAATTACACAACAGATTTTGATAAAATTTCCGGGGGACCACCTTGCAAGTATATACTTTCAAACAAAAAAAAACTTTCCAAATAGATCCATGGGTAGCTTATTTCAAAGAAGCGGAGTATCTTTTATGCCTACTACTACTACAAACGGAACTATACATCTGTGCATGCGGCAATGTGTGTGTGTTCGCCCCTCAATATACTCGACAAAGTCGAGAACGGGGGAGAGGTGTACGTTGACGGGGAACGGGGACGCATAATACTGTTTTAGCTCTGAGATATGGTCTAAAGATACAAATAAATAGAATAGAACACTAAAGCAGTAGCAAATAACTGTAACCTGTCAATCCTAAACAGCTCCCGATCGCAATCCCGCCTCGAGTTTGCGATACCAATCCAGCAAACATCCGCAATGAATACTGGCGGAGTCACCTAGCACGCAGCCGATCCCACGCAGGCAAACATGGCTCTTTTGAAGGCGACTTAAGTCATAAGCTTCATCATATATCGCCTTTAATAAACTCGTCGGGTTGGAGAGGTCTCACTAACGTTTATAAGCTTTATTTAGTTTGTATTTTCTAAGTCGCCTTCTACGACATCCACGGGAGGACTTGGAGGGAGACCACACGGCTTATTATATAAATATTAGGATCGTTAGTGATCGCAGTAAATAGTATAAAATCGTTGAGCAGAGGATGCTGCTGCCGATCCACTCTATAAGTATCTACATTTGCAGAAGTGTGGAGGAAGAGCGAGTAAGCCATTTTGCTGCATTCAGAAGCCTAAGGCTTATTTGATAAAAGTGTATCTAACCGCATCATCATCTATAAAAAATACCAACAAGTTTTTCTCCTATGCGAGTCGGAATGACTTTTATATGATTGTGGACTATGTGTGGCCACACTTAGGGTGCGTTCAGACGACATGAGCACGCCAAGCCCGCTCCTAGCGCATGACAAGCGCGTTTTGGATTTGTTGCATAAAATTTTGCTATAACAGAACTCAAATTGCATTTACCGAAGTCCAGTTCGGACAATGCGGACGTAAGGCGGCCGCAAGGCGGAAGCAAGACGGAGGCAAGCGTGCGCATTTTGACTTCCGTCAATGCAATTTGAATTGTATTGATGTGAGATAGGCCTGAAATTATATGCAACAAATTTCAAGCGCGCTAGACATGCGCAGGCCGTAGGCTTAGCTCGCGCGTCTGAACACGGCCTTTTTCCACTGTCATAAGCATAGTTTATGTCGTCTGGTACAAGATATTGGGCAGTTGGGGCATGAGAGTAGGGCTATGGTTTGAACAGCTCAACAAAAAATGCAAAGACTAAATGGCATCGACATTATCAGAGATTTACAGAAGCACAAAAAACTCCCTAACCGCTTCTTCTTATGTTTTGAACCTCTCATCGGAAAATCCTCGATGCACTAGCTAAATCGCCGTGCATTTGTCCGTGTAACGCGTCTATTTATTTCTAAAAGCACGCCACTTGAACGCCCCTTTCAAACGTCCACAAAAAATGTACGAAACGCCTCTTTTAGATTCGCGATATTTTTCTCTTTTCTCGTTATTCGGCTTTGCTTTGAATTCACACTTTAGTTAGACTTTCATTGACTTCACTTGACATTTACATTTTTTACTCCCATGCTGGTCTGGGAGAAATAAAAAAAAACTTAGAATGTACCAGCTGCTTCTCTTCCCACGCAGATCGTAAAAGCCGATCGAGGGAATGGGCAAAAATGCAAATCATGTTAACAGGCGATGCGGCTAGCAACCCGTCACTGTATTGATTGCTTTTCCATCTTCTCGCCCACCATGACGCTAAAAGTGGCTTTTGGGTCTTGCGGCCCTGGGCTCTGCATAGAGCCGCAATACCCAAAATGCTCTGTCTGCCCCGTTAGGGAAAAAGACGTGATAGTATGTATGTATGTATGTATTTACATTTTTTACATGTGTGCGTTTTGTTCGTTTTCTACTTTTTGACCGAGCGAGCGAGGCGTGTCAGTTTCGAGATTTGTTAGTCCGGCTGTCAGTTTGTCTGTTCGTCTGTTCTAGCCTATAGGTCGCATTTCTAAACCGATCCTCGTGAAATTTTGTAAGAAGTTTTTAAAATTATGAAGAATTTTTTTTGTGGATTCAGATTTTCGAAATTTTTCAAAATGGCGGTAATACAGTTGGGTTGAATACTTAAAAAATGACATAATGAATTTTTTGTTACTTTTATTAAGACGCAACTTTTCTGTCTGCACAACTTTTTTATCGGGTAAATAGCTCACAGAGCCACTAGTTATAGTATTATTTGGCTATACAGGGTGATTTTTAAACTCATAGCTATATTCAGGGAAAGTAATCTTAAAGCGAAATATTACCTTTAGTCGACAAAAAGACCTGATGATGATGATGATGATGATGATGAAGTATATTTCACACATTGGCCTTATTTTTATTGATGGACATATTTTAACGCGTTTTTAGACATCAAGCAAGGTGCAGTACTTAAACGCGAATGGATATGAACCGGCGGCGATCCTTGTATTTACAAGTGTACTCTATTTATGTACAAAAATTGTTATAATGTGTGATAAATGTAATAGATGTTAGTAGTTTTTCTTTTTGTGCCTTATCCTTGTCCCACTATTTATGTAAGGTCGGCACAGTATGTGAGTTCCTTCTACTATGTTCGATTTCTACTCAACCCGTCCGTCACCCCCTTCCTACTCATATCCTCCTTTACACATTCCATTCAACGTTTCTTTGGTCTCCCTTTGTTTTGATGTCCTATGACATGCATTTTCAGAACCTGCCTGGTTATATGGCTTTCTTTAGTTATAGGAGTTTGGTCTAGACCAAACTACACTTTTCCATACAAACGTATTCTACGTTTTATTTCGAAACGACATGTCCGATTTCGGCATAATTTGTAATTTCAAAGATAGGGTAATAATAGGTTTCCAACACTAAAAATATGAACTTGAAATGGAATATAGTATGTTATATTATTTTTGACCATTAGTATGGGAAACTTCTATATCATTTTCTTTCCAGTTCTTAATTTTACAGTCGGAAACCAATTATTACCCTAGATAATAGCAATTTCTTTAAAATTACAAATTGATACCAAAATTTGACATGCGGTTTCAAAATAAAACGTACTACGCTTGTATGGAAAAGTCTAGAGTAAGGGGATTCGTAACATGTCCATCCATACCAGCCTAACCTATTACTCCTTTTTTTCTGTTATAGGTGCCACTTTTGCAGTTTCTCTTATATAATCATTCCTGATCTTGTCCCTTCGTGTTATACCACACATCTATCTCAAATCCGCATTCCCGCAACCTGCAAACTTCTTTCATCGGCTGCTTTGGCGGGCCAACTCTCAGAACCCTACAATACGATAGATCTTACATTGGCTTTATAGATGTTAGTAATTTTTAACAACCAAACAAGAACCAAAGCAGAATATCTGTTCTGTGATTTCGGCGGTGTTTCTAGGGAAGTGACTCTTACCATCGATAGTGATATAGTACCAGCTTATTTCGATTTAAGTATCTGGGTTCGTTACTCTAGCGGGACGGAGATGTTGACAGGGAAGTAAAGCGCCGAATCAGTGCAAGTTGGCAGAAATGGAGAGAAGTAACCGGTACAACTTGTGACCCAAAAATGCCATTGAAGCTGAAGGGCAAAATCTATAAACCAGTTATAAGACCGGTGATGTTATATGGCTCTGAATGTTGGGCAATAAAAGTACAGGACGAGAAGAGGTTACATTCAGCCGAAATGAGGATGTTGCGATGGATGTGTGGGGTGATACGAAGGGATAGGATTAGAAATGTATATGTAAGCGAAAGTTTAAAGGTAGCACCAATAAACGAGAAAGTAAGAAGCAACCGGTTGTCTTAGTTTGGACATGTAATGAGAAGAGAAGATCAACACGCAACAAAAAAATCTTTAAACATGAAGGTTAGTGGAAATAGGGGAAGGGTAAGACCAAAAAAGAGGTGGATGGAATGCGTACCTAAAGCAGGATATGGGGGTAATATTAGTAGATGTTAGTATGACGGAAAACAGAGGACTGTGGAAAGAGAAGACATACTGCGCCGACCCCAAATAATAAATAAAATAAATATATAGGGACAAATTACACAGATTGAGCTAGCCCCAAAGTAAGTGCGAGACTTGTGTTATGGGATACTAACTCAACGATACTATATTTTATAACAAATGCATGTAAAGATAAACATCCAAGATCCAGGACAATTTGAAAAAGGCCATTTTCTAACTTGCCCTGACCGGGAATCGAACCCGGGACCTCTGGGTGGCGGACTAGCATGTTGACCACTACGCCACGGAGGTCGTCAATAATGGGATAAGGTAAGGCAGATGATGATGAGAAGTTAGTCATTTTTATCACAATAAATAAATAACAAAACACCAAATTGCAAAGAAAAAATGATCAACAGTCACAAAGAATGTAAAAAATATTAAGCCAAGGGTAAATCATTACAATATTTTCACTACAGCTAAGATTAAGCAATGTACTTCACTCACAAAAGATGACTTTCTAAGACGTAGCACGTTTCGCAAGTTTAGCTATTTAACTTCTTGATTTGAATTGGTCTGGACTGAAGGTTTAAGTTTTAATTCACTGACCTGTAATTACGCTGGACTGTGCCCTCTAAAGTGAACTAACAGAAGTTTTAAAGTGCTTGAAAGCACCAATTTATATGAAACCGACGAGTCTTACTTTGAAAAGAAAGAAAGAAAGAAAGAACACACTTAATTGTTGCAAATTTACAATAAAAGAGGAATCCACGAAGGGCACCTAATATTTGCAGTTTTTCTAGGTGGACTTCAATTAATTTTTACATTTTTGTCCTTAACGAGCTATAATTTGCTGGGATTTATGCATTTTACTATCCTAATCTGAAAAATGGAGCTAGTCCCAGTAGTCCTACCAAGTTTGTTCTACCAGTAGGACAGATGGAAATTTTGGACCCAATAGACCTACCAGTAGCAATACTGGGAATTTAATTCCTAACTGTCCTACTGGTAGGTCTGATGGGACAAAAATTCAAAGCAGTCCTACCAACTTCTTTTATGTTCCCAGGGACCCTATTTATCAAAAGCAATTATACCCTATGTGTTGCCCAGGCTTAACAGCTATTTAACAAAAATAAGTTTCTTTGAATCCCTCCAGTATTTCCAAAGATTATGGTGTACAAACAGACAGACATTTTTTTATTCCTCACTCTTTCTTATACATTCAATGTACAGACTCATTTTTTTACTGTTTTATTATATATTTAGTTAAAAGATGTCGATAAAAATCACTAGATATGGTTATATTATCACATCTTTAGTTTCTCGCCTTGTAGAGCGGCTACTGGCGGATCGCTAAAAAAAATATATAGGGACAAGTAAATAATAATAATAAATAAATAAATATCAATCAGACAGATTGAGCTATCCCCAAAGTAAGTTCGAGACTTGTGTTATGGGATACTAACTCAACGATACTATATTTTATAACAAATACATGTAAAGATCCAAGACCCAGGACAATTTGAAAAAGGCCATTTTCCAACTTGCCCTGACCGGGAATCGAACCCGGGACCTCTGGGTGGCGGACTAGCATGTTGACCACTACGCCACGTAGGTCGTCAATAATGGGATAAGGTAAGGCAGATGATGATGAGAAGTTAGTCATTTTTATCACAATAAATAAATAACAAAACACCAAATTGCAAAGAAAAAATAATCAACAGTCACAAAGAATGTAAAAAATATTAAGCCAAGGGTAAATCATTACAATATTTTCACTACAGCTAAGATTAAGCAATGTACTTCACTCACAAAAGATGACTTTCTAAGACGTAGCACGTTTCGCAAGTTTAGCTATTTAACTTCTTGATTTGAATTGGTCTGGACTGAAGGTTTAAGTTTTAATTCACTGACCTGTAATTACGCTGGACTGTGCCCTCTACAGTGAAGTAACAGAAGTTTTAAAGTGCTTAAAAGCACCAATTTATATGAAACCGACGAGTCTTACTTTGAAAAGAAAGAATAAAAGAAAGAATGAAAGAAAGAACACTTAATTGTTGCAAATTTATAATAAAAGGGATCCATGAAGAGCATCTAATATTTGCAGTTGTTCTAGGAGGACTTCAATTTATTTTTAAATTTTTGTCCTTAAAGAGCTATGATTTGCTGGGATTTATGCATTTTACTATCCGAATCTGAAAAATGGAGCTAGTCCCAGTAGTCCTACCAAGTTTGTTCTACCAGTAGGACAGATGGGAATTTTTGTCCCAACAGACCTACCAGTGACAATACTGGGAATTTAATTCCTAGCTGTCCTACTGGTAGGTCTGATGGGACAAAAATTCCTAGTAGTCCTACCAACTTCTTTTATGTTCCCAGGGACCCTATTTATCAGAAGCAATTATACCCTATGTGTTGCCCAGGCTTAACAGCTATTTAACAAAAATAAGTTTCTTTGAATCCCTCCAGTATTTCCAAAGATTATGGTGTACAAACAGACAGACATTTTTTTATTCCTCACTCTTTCTTATACATTCAATGTACAGACTCATTTTTTTACTGTTTTATTATATATTTAGTTAAAAGATGTCGATAAAAATCACTAGATATGGTTATATTATCACATCTTTAGTTTCTCGCCTTGTAGAGCGGCTACTGGCGGATCGCTAAAAAAAATATATAGGGACAAATCATACAGATTGAGCTAGCCCCAAAGTAAGTTCGAGACTTGTGTTATGGGATACTATCTCAACGATTCTTACTATATTTTATAACAGGACAATTTGAAAAAGGCCATTTTCCATCTTGTCCTGACTGGGAATCGAACCCGGAACCTCTGGGTGGCGGACTAGCATGGGGACCACTACGCCACGGAGGTCGTCGAAAAAGAAAAATCGAAAAATTATTGTGTATATTTATAGCTGACTTCCTTTTGAAATTTTTGGGAGAGATTATCAATTCATCGCGATCTCTGTGATGTTCACCGATTATCCGAAGACGATTAAACCTATTTAGAAACTCTTTTTATGTTTGAAAGGGTATATTTGTCAGGTGGTCCCATAGAAATTTTATCAAGATCGGATATAGAGCGCCCAACCCGTCTTACTTTTCATACAAACGCTCGTGCGTGATTATGGCGTTGTAACAGATCTTTCTTGGAAAGTTTTAAACTAACAGAATTCTTGCGCGATATATCTAGGTTTCTATCGAAATAAAAAATTAAAATTTGGAGAAACAAATTCAGTATAAGCCTCCAAAATCTGCTTTTTTATACAAATTTTACCTGAACTTAGGCCGTTCATTTAGTACTCATGAATTGTAAAAAGCTTTCTTCTTCTTCTTATTCTTCTTATCGTGTGTGTTAGTGACTAACATTAGTGTCAGAGTTTTTAAGCCGCCTAAAAAAATTGTAAAAAGTAAAGAAAATATTTTCATGTAAATCTTGCAAATGTAGTGAAGATTCTATATGAAAAACATTTATTTCACACACTCGTAAGGCTTACTGATAAACACGTATTAGCTGGAACAAGTTTTATGAAATTTTCGCACCCTATGCATAGTTTATATTCGTTCAATTAAATAATAATACTAATTTCGTTCAATAGAATGCAAACTGAGCGCTCTGGCACTATCTCTCTCTTTTCGCTTTGCTTTTTTATCTAGCATTGCGCTGGATGAAACAACGCATTTCAAACCACGCTCGCGTTGACGATACCTAGACTGGCCGGGAAGGGCCCTCTTAAGGGTAAAGTCGGTTTTAAGTTTTAATAAATTATATCTTCTCGCCCACCATGACGCTAAAAATGGCTTTTGGGTCTTGCGGCCCTGGGCTCTGCATAGAGCCGCAAGACCCAAAATGCTCTGTCTGCCCCATTAGGGATAAAGACGTGATAGTGTGTATGTATGTATGTAAAATTATATTGAAACTTTTACCTAACGATCTACCCGGCCAGTATCCAGCATATGTATAGAATTGACGTCATTGAAATGTAAGCTTAGCCTTCATTGTCAACAAAGTTTACAGTCGAGTAGTTTTTCCAAGTTTTCAATAAAAATCCATAAAGGATAGCGCTTAATTTATCGGCGAGAATATTGAAGATCTTTCGGATGTTTTTTATTCAATATTCAAATTCTACGAAAATAATGAAATTGATACATTCTAGGAAAACGCTTGTATATTAAATAAAAACTTATGAACTCACTCACTAACTTAATAGAATTTATTTTATTAACAAATATGAACGAAATTGATATTTTAATAGAATTTTTTATACAAGATTAAGTAGGCAATAAGTAATATAATTTTTAGGGTTTAGTAGTAAACAAGGAACCCTTATAGTTTCGCCATGTCTGTCTGTCAGTCTGTCCGTCCGCGGTCCTACTCAGAAACTAAAAGTACTAGAAAGCTGTAATTTAGCATAAATTTGCATATCAATCATGGCAAAAAAGTCGTAAAATTAAATATGGAAATAATTTTTTTTTTTGAGTAGCTGCCATACAAGTAAAAAGGAAGTCAACATTTTTTTTCTCTACAAACACATTGTGGGGGATATCGCTGAATAGGTCTTTCAAAAATATTGTAAGCTTGGAAACACCATTTTTCGATTTAGGGTTCCGTGTCTGAAATATTTAGGTTTAAAGTGATTTTTTTTTGTTAAAGTAACGTGTCCCCCCATCTATCTGCTAAACGGTTATATATGGACATGTGAAAAAAATCACAGCTTTAGTATATATAATGTAGTTTAAAGGAAAACTATCAGAGCTAAGTAGGATTAACAAATTAAAAAGTTATAGGCGATCAACTTATAAAATGTACTTGAAAAGGAAAATTTCAAACAAATTCAATAGATACTTAGACGTTTTAGACGTTTTTAGTGGCATCAACTCAAAGTTGGCATTTACAACTACGGTATCCTACACTGCGCGTGGCCCGACACGCACTTGGCCAATTTCAAAACTGTAAGCCGACTTCACTCCCAAACTACACAACCGAGTTTGATGAAATTTCTATTAGACAACCTGACAAGTATTTCAAACAAAATATTTTACAAAAAATCGGTCCAGGCGTTTTCTAATAATCGGTGAACATACATAAAAAAAAAATGACATATTGACAATCTCCTCTTTTTTGGAACTCGGAGAAAAATAAGAAATGGTGAGGATTTTCTCTCATGGTATGGTGTTACGACTGGAGAACCACGACTCCGAGGAAGTATTTTCGCAGGTCCTTGCAGGAATTCTTATATCGAGATGTAGGATGTTTTACCGCCATCTCGTTTGCTTATAATCACCGCAAAGGAACTTGCTTTCACGTAAAAAAAACCGCATCGAAATTGGTACACCCGTTTGAGCGCTACGATGCTACAGAAATAAATTAGCGTCAAACTTATAACACCGCTTTTGTCGTCAAAGTCAAAGTCATTTTTTTTTTGGTTAAATGTAGGATAAATTTATCTCTTATTGAAGGTATCTTTTTAGGGTTCCGTAGTAAACAAGGAACCCTTATAGTTTCGCCATGTCCGTCTGTCTGTCTGTCTGTCTGTCCGCGGTAATATACTCAGAAACTACAAGTACTAGAAAGCTGTAATTTGGCATGGATATGTATTTTAATCATGGCGAAAAAGTCGTAAAATAAAATCTGATTTTTTTTTAGCTTAGCTGCCATACAAGTAAAGAGGTAGTCAATATTTTTTTTCTCTACAAACACATTGTGTGGGGTGTCGTTGAATAGTTCTTTCAAAAACATTGTGAGCTTGTTAACACCATTTTTGGATTTAGGGATCCGTTTCTAAAATATTTGGGTTTAAAGTAAAAATGTTTGTTGGAGGCAAGTGTCCCCCCCCCCCCCTCTATCTGCTAAACGGTTATATATGGCCACGTGAAAAAATTCACAGCTATAGTATATATAATGTAGTTTAAAGGAAAACTATCAGAGCTAAGTAGGGTATACAAATTAAAAAGTTATAGGCGATCAACTTATAAAATGTACTCTGAAAAAGAAATTTCATACAAATTCAATAGATAATTAGTTTTTAAACGTTTTTAGTGGCATTAACTCAAAGATGGCATTCGGAACTACGGAACCCTACACTGCGCGTGGCCCGACACGCACTTGGCCAATTATTTAAATATTATTTTAGTGCAGGAGCTAAAATCTACTAATGTTTCGGAACGACCACTGCTGGGAAGATTACGACGAAAGAAACTCAGTACAGTCTTGGTTAAAAAATACGTGTCTTTTACTTTGCTTTTATTTCATTACAATTTAATATATCTTAGGCCCTAGTCAGAGTGATTATTAATGTGTCCCTAAATATATATATATCTGCTACTAATGTACCCCTTATCACTCCTTATACTCCTTTGTCCTTAAGTCCGTAACGTAATTAGCAAAAATTGACTTTCCCCATTAGACGTAATTAATAGCAGCGAGATGACAGCTCAATGGAGTCGAGACCTTTTCTTGGGTTTGATGTTTTTATTTACTTGATGTTTCGTGATTGCGTACGGTTTTTATTGCACTGCTAAAATAGGCAAGACGAATGAAAAAATATTTTTGGTCCATCGGTTAGATTAATAAAAAATATTGTACACGTTTTTTTTCTTTTCTCTAAAAACCAAAAATGACTAAGATACAGCGCATTGAAATTTCGCGTGACGTCACACTTAAGCACGATTTTTACTTAAGTGTGACGTCGCAAGCCCCCACTCCGGAACTTTGTCGCTCCGTATCTTTGTGAAGTTTTTGGTAAACTGAAAAATACGGGTCCATTATTTTTGATAATCTAAAAAACGGACTAACTATAATCATACTTTTCGGACCCTGTCGTCACCCCATTCGTGCATTCGCAACTACGGAACCCTACGCTGCGTGTGGCCCGACGCGCACTTGGTCAATTTGATTGCTAGAAGATACTTCATCAAAAAATACTAAACATCCAATAACTTTATCGAAAAATACTATTATTATCGGATTTAATAACGTTAGAAAGATATCTGGCTGGTAATATATTGCCGGCCACCTTTATTGGCTATTCGGGAAGCGAATTAACCTCGCCTTTATATCTACTAAATAAACTCGAGATAGCGGATTCTGATCCGTATTCAAAGAAAAGGTAATTATAAGATTCATAATAAGATGGTGACGCATTAATATAAAAGTACCTAAATGACCGAGCTTTGCTCGGTTATATCTCAAACGTTAACTACATTTTTTAAAATTGTCTAAAAACAATACAAAATAAAATATTATATACCTATAAACTTGAACATAATAAAAACAAAAGTAAGTCACCGAGTGGGATTCGAACCCGTAACACTCTTTCTAGCGGTCCGTATCCTTAACCGCTGAGCTAAACCGATGGCGGCCAGTGCGACGAAATTAGCGACCATATTCTGCGTGGAAAGAAAAACGCATGAAAACTCGAAAACACGCCTCTTCCCAAACATAAGACTAATCTAGATCGATTGTTTACCCCCGAAAACCATACCAATTTTCAGCGAAATCGTTAGAGCCATTTTCAAGATCACAGAAATATATAAATAAATATACAAGAATTGCTCGTTTAAAGGTATAAGATAACAGGCCGAGTGCGAGTCGGACTAGCGCAGGAAGGGTTCCATATTATTTACATTTAGATCTTTTTAAATTTGGGCAAAAATGCGAATCATGTTAACAGGCGATGCGGCTAGCAACCCATCACTGTATTGATTGCTTTTCCATCTTCTCGCCCACCATGACGCTAAAAGTGGCTTTTGGGTCTTGCGGCCCTGGGTTCTGCATAGAGCCGCAAGACCCAAAATGCTCTGTCTGCCCCATTAGGGATAAAGACGTGATAGTATGTAGGTCTTTTTAGTCTCCAACTGCAGGAGCACTCTCTGTGCTACTAGAGCGATATTTAGGCAGGGCAGCCAGAGGATTGGCCTACACTCTCCTCGCTGGCTAGACGGGTTGGAGAGGTCTCATTGATGTTTAAGCTTTGTCTAACTTGTATAACCTAAGTCGCCTTGGAGTGGTCCTATTCTACTCTGCCGGAAACCACACGGTGATTGTCCGCACAAGACCATTATCTATGAAAAATTGAGTTTGTTGTATGGAAGCCCCTCTTTAATATCAATTTCGTTCTGTTTTTAGTATTTGATTTATAGCGGCAACAGAAATACAACACCTGTGAAATTTTCAACTGTCTAGCTGTCACGGTTTGTGAGATACAGCCGTGACAGACAAACGGACAGCGGAGTCTTAGTTATAGGGTCCCGTTTTAACCCTTTGGGTACGGAGCTCAAAGTAAGTAGGATGTTTCAGCAGCTTCTCTTGATACGCAGATTGTAAAAGCCTATTTATTTTATTTATTTAATACATTTTAAGAAGACTTACAGCTATATTACAGAAACAATAAAAAATAGAAAGCCATTTAAAATTCTCTACAAGTAGAAATAAAGGAAATATAAAAAAGCAAGTAGACGGTAGCCAGTGATGTACAATAATTAGCAAATAACCTATCAAGAGAATAGGCAAGAAATTTAATTATGTTGATTATGCACTGACCTCCATATATACAAGTACGCTGGACCTATGATACCCTTAGAAATGACAGCTATTTATTGTGCCTATTTGAAGCGCCCCCAATGCGTGGGAAGAGAACTAAATTGTAAAATTCAATTCAAATTCCCGTTTCTGGAGAACGTTCCTCATTCCCGTTTACGGGAATGTTCCCGGGAACATTCCCAATTTCAGGGGAACGTTCCCGTCTCAATTTTATTTTTTCATCATATGAATGTTTTCTGCTATAGGTAGTTAAGTATTCTTAATATGTATATTCATCAGCAGATCAAATATCAAAATAATTCATTTTTAACCCATAATTTTTAACCTATTACCAAGAAAGTCGGCACGTTCAAATGGCCAATTTCATATTTTTAAATAATTGTATACCATAATAATGACCATAAAACAATAAAAATGATTTTTTTTCTCGATTAATAAGATGTATATTCTATGGAAATGGGTCTCGCTCCCGGCATCAAGGAAACGTTCCCGGCAACAAGGGAACGTTCCCTAGAAATTTGGGAACGTTCCCTGGAAATTTGGGAACGTTCCCAGGGAACGTTTCTACATTTTTTGGAAATGTTATGGATTATTGGAAATATTTAAATTATAACCATATTAAGAAATGCTTTTACATAAGTTTAATACATTTGCATTGATAAAAAAATTGTCTGATAAATAAAATTATAACTTTCCCAGACATTTCCAATTTTTGGGAACGTTCCCGGGAATGATTTTGGAAATCTGGGGAATGTGGGAACGTTCCCGGGAACGGCACATCACTAGTTCCCACCCACTGCTACGAATGCCTACGATCAGCGCCAAAATGGCGAAAATCAAATCGCCTCACTATGGCCCGGCTAATCATAGGTCCAGCGTACTTGTTATATGGAGGTCAGTGTGATTATGAGATGTCACTTGCGGCTCATCACTGTTTTATTCACACTACAATAAATAGAGATTTTTGGGACAGCCCTAGATTCTATTTACCTCGTTAGGCATACAGTGAAAATCTACAAAAAAAATATAGTACTTAACTAGCTGATGCCCGCGACTTCGATCGCGTGGACTTTATGACTCCGGCGTATCTGCATCAGGCCAGTGCAATAAAATAATATTGCGACTATAAATTGAGATGTAAGCTATCCTATCTTTCATGGTGAATCAAATTGCACACGGCGTGCAAATCAAATTTAAAATCGGTTCAGTAGTTTAGGAGTCCATCGCGAACAAACAACGCGACACGTAATTTTTATATACATATTAGCTGTACCCGCGGGCTTCGCTCCCCGTGGGAATTCCGGGATAAAGAGTACCCTATGTCCTTCCCCGTGTCTCAAACTATATCCATACCAAATTTCATCCAAATCGGTTCAGTAGTTTAAGTTTGAAGAGGTAACAAACAAACAAACAAATATACAAACTCACTTTCGCATTTATAATATTAGTAGGATTATAAAGATTTGTATTGGAAAACAGAACAATAGTTCGATAAATCTAAAATGGCACTGTATCAAAATTAAATTCTTTAAAGGGCTTGAAACAAAAGCTCATAAATTGCCAAATAGTTTTTAAAGAAAACCAATACCTACATTGAGGTTGAATAATGTCGATCTTAAAATAAAAACTACACAGAGAGAACTCGTACTTATTTAATATTTGTTCCACTTGTCATAACTAGGACTTGAATAAGCCAAGACAGAACAGTTAGATATTATCGGTAACTTGTCTTAAATAACAAGTTTATTTGCCAGGCAAATTAAAAAAGAGCCCCGACTTTCAATAGTTTCATATGTAAACGCCATCTAGTGACGAGCGGAGGAACTAAATAGTATAACTAATATCCGTAGCGCTATCTTATATTTACCGGAGAAACTACAAAAACTTATTTATTTAAAAAAATTTTATTTACTTATCAATATACAGTACCTGGGCGACCGAGCTTTGCTCGGTTACATCTCAAACATTAACAAATTTTTTTAAAACTTGTCTAAAAACAATGCAAAACAAAAAATTATATATAAACTTAAACATAAAAAAAAAGTAAGTCACCGAGTGGGATTCGAAACCGTAACATTCTTTCTAGCGGTCGGTATCCTTAACCGCTGAGCTAAAAACAAGGCGGTCGGCGCGACGAAATTAGCGACCATATTCTGCGTGGAAAGAAAAACGCATGAAAACTCGAAAACACGCGTTTTCCCAAACATAAAACTAATCTAGATCGATTTTTTACCCCCGAAAACCCCCATATACAAATTTTCAGCGAAATCGTTAGAGCCGTTTTCGAGATCACAGAAATTTATAAATAAATATATGTATATATATACAAGAATTGCTTGTTTAAAGGTATAAGATTTTTAGATAAGTACATAATCATTATAGGTTGACACCTAATGAGAAAGTATATTACCATAACAATTTATCACTAATGCAGTACATATATTAATCAATTATTTTTATAATTCATCTCCTTATGTAACGTAATCCGAAACCGAAAAACAATTTGTTTTTATTTGCACAATAATAAACTTTAAAATCTGTTGGAAGGGGAAACTGTCAAGTAATAGTAAGTAAAAAGTAACAGTCATGGTATAATAAAACAGGTATTCTCTTCCCGAGATGGAACTTGACTACGTCACAAAGTGTTGCCGCTGATTGTTCTTTTCAGTAAACTTAAGGACTTTCTGAATTAGTTCATAAAAATTAAATAAAATATTAAGTAACTTAGCTAGTTAGTATCTCGCGATTCTCGCGTGATTCATTAATTCAATATTTTATAAATTGATTTAATGGATTATTAATTCGAAAATGGTATATAAAGTTCAAAAATGCATTACGCCCGGGTAATACAATTTCACACAGTGGCAACATATCAAACTGATGACGTAGTCAAGTTTCACCTACGTCATCAGCTGTCACGGGAAGAGAATACCTTATTTTATTATACCATGGTAACAGTAAAAGGATGCACGTACAGCGCTCTTGACGTCATTGCTATAAGTTGTCGCGCGTACGAAAGAGATAGTGAGATGTCTATCCCTACCACACTTTTATATTTAAAATCCTAATTGGTGCTTCATCTTGGTGGTAAATCTTATTGGCTAATCATATTTTTACGTTAGAAACCAGTTATAAACCTAGATAATTGCAATATCTTTGAAATTACAAAATTTTGTCGAAATCGGACATGTCGTTTTAAATAAAACGTAGACTACGTTTGTATGGAAGTTGTATTTTGGTCTAGGGTCGGGGGACTCTTAAGTGTGTGCAGTGCTTGTGTCAGTGGTGCTTCCGGTAAGAAGAAAAACCATAATCGGCTTTTACAATCTGCACTAGAAGAAAATCCGCTGGTATATTCTACGTTTCTTCTTTTCTCGCAGACCAGACTAAATAACTAAATTACATACGAATTTGAAAACAAAATATATATATATATATATATATACTAAAACTATTTTAAAGGTGAACTCAGTCCGTGATACTGAACAACTTTCCTCTGAACATATGTAGAAATATGGAAAATTTTTTTTGGCTTTCCATACAAACTCGGATCAGCTGATCGATCAACTTGTATGGGAGGCCAAATATTACTTTTCATATTTCAATACGTGTTCCTTGGGGAAAAATTGTTGATTATCACGAACTGAATTCATCCTTAAAATAGTTTCAGTATATTTATGTTAGACCTTTTATATTAAAGCTTCCCTTCTCTACTCTCGTACTCTTATTTTGTGAATAAAACCTTTATCAGCAAATGCTTTTAACAAATTGGATTAATATTTACTAAAAGTCACGTCACACGGATTTATTTGAATAAAATAAAATCTGCCTAAATGCGTGTGAATAAATAACTGTGCAGCTTTGTGCGAAAAAAAAGAAAATGTATTTTCAGCGAGGTTTCTTATGAACTAGTCACGGTTTTTAAGTGATAATTTACTAAAGCTACAAAATATACCTTGACTTTAAAAATAAAACAACATAGATGTAGAGATTTTTTATGAGCACTATTATATAGGGTGATGGTGCTCTTAAATAGGTATGTAAAAATGTACATACTTAGGCACCAAACACACGAGCAGCATTTTGCTGTCGACCACTCAACTGCATGCTGTCGACGCAGCAAACTGCATGCTGTCGACACAGGTTTTGCGTTGCGGCGGCAACTTCAACTTCGCGTCGGCGCGAGCGTCGACAAATGGCGACAGCTAGCCGCGGCATGCTGCGGTGTGCTGCGCGCGCGATATTTCGTGAGTCGAGTACAAATAGACCTAGAGCGCACATATATAAAAATTGATGATTTTGTTATTGACGATCCTTTATTGAAAGAAAATATTGAGAAAAAAAATCTGTTCTGTTAATTTGGTTAAAAATACTGTACAGTTATTTAATGTACCACCAATATTGGCTTTTAAAATGATTATCTCTCATTTATTGTCTGTGATTAATTAGATATTAAAAGTATAATAGTATTGTCATGGCAATCCTTTCCTCAGCTTAAATACTTTTGCGCATTATAGTCTCTTTGCGAGTTACTGAGTCTTTTAAAGTGGCAGTTAACTCGTCAAATAAAGCTATTGACATTCGAAAATAATTAAAAAACTTTTTCTCATATTTTCATAAAAGTAGATAAAAGGTACAGAAATCACTGTTTTCTTTGTAACTAAATATTTAGTGAACCCATATTAAACGATTTTGTCTTTTACGTTAGCATCTACGGATTAAAAGCAGCAATAATGTTTCCTCCTCAGTTCATTTTTATACTGGTGCCTGTACTATAATAAAGCTGTTGACATTGATGGACTGCAGCTGTCGACAGCGGCATTTTTCTTCGACGACAGCGTAGTTTGCTGCGTCGACAGCTGCAGTTTTGCTGCGTCGACAGCTTGCTGTTGGGTGGTCGACAGCAAAATGCTGCTCGTGTGTTTGGTGCAATACAGGCAGAACAAGATATATCCTACTACTTTGCTATTCCTACTAATATTATAAACGCGAAAGTTCGTAAGGATGTCTGGATGTTTGTTAGTCTTTCACGCGCAAACAGCTGGACCAATATTGATAAAATTTGGTACGCAGGAAGCTGACACCCTGGAATAACACTTAGCCACTTTAGGCGCGGTTAGGTTAGGTAGTGTTTAATAAAATAACAATCCTTTTTAGCTTTGCCTTAGTCTGGTAAAAATCACGCTGTGAAATAAATTTTCTATCATAACGCCACCTATTTTTACAAGCATTTATTTAACTTGCCATGTATGTTTGTTCGGGTGGAATCTTTGAACTCAATTTTCAACTAGTTATCCTCAACCGATTTAGCTGAAATTTTGTATACTTGTGTAAGTCGGATGACAATACAATATTATAAAGTCAATGAGCTGTTCTGATGATGGAGCCGGGAGATATTCGACGGAACTCAGTTATAAAACAACATAACCTCATCTAGTAGGTCTCGTTTGTGTTGTCGTGACAAGTACTTTATGGCAGACGATGCTTAGGGTCTGATCACGCAGACGGATGGTGGTCGATAGAACTCAGTTATAAAACGACTTAACACAATCGAGTTTGGGCTTATTTCATTTGTCTTGATAAGTACTTTGGCCACACAATAAAAGCTTGTACAAAAAATGTATTTTTTTCAAAAAACTTATTGCTATAAAAGACCCTGAATTTTGAAACGGCTGAACCGATTTTCATCAAACATAGCTAACACAGACACTAGCGTCAAACTTATAACACCCTCTTTTTATCGCGGTTTAAAAATGTTCTCAAACGTTGAATTTTTGAGAAGCCAACGCAATATTTTCCACCGAATTCTCCTGTAGCTTGCCGAGGCGAGGCTCGTACAATTTTTACTGGTGACACAGGTCGTTTTGTCCCGTTTTTATTTTCGGGTTAGCGCTTACTAAATGTGTCGTTACAGGCTATAATGTAAGGCCTTAAATATAACGCCTCAACGTGCGAGCGAGTTCGACTCGCTTGAATTCTTGATGACGATACAGGCAGAAAAATATGTTTCTGAAATAAATGTGTTCTACGCTGTCCTCATTCAATGCAACTTTTCAAGCAAATTAAAAAAAAGAATTCGCCGTGATCTTTTTTATATATATATGTTCACCGATGGGGCAAAAAGGTCCTCGAATGGCGACCGCGTACTGGCAAGCAAAGCGTAGGTTAGGTCAGGTCGTCTGATTACCCAGAAGGTGGTCAGACGACCTGACCAAGGTCGCAAGAAAGCGCTTGAGGCAGGCCGCTCTTGATCGGTCATTTTGGAAATCTTTTGGAAAGACCTGTGTCTAGCAGTAGACGTTATGCGTCTGAAATGAGGATGATGATCATGTCTGTGATGTGATGTCAATAGTTCCATTATCAACATCTTCCAAGGAACAAGAATGAATATGAAGGTTCTGGAATGTTCTGGTGATCAAACACGACACATTTTAAATCACAAATTCTTTTTAATACACATCCTGTAGCTACTTTGCACCCCGTTTTATATGCCGTCGGCACATAAAGGCTTTACGTTATGAGGTACATCCGGCTACAGTTCACTCACAACAGTTTCCTGGCCGTAAATATCTTTTTACAACCTACATGTAGGAGGGTCGTAGTTTATTGAGTGAAAATGGTGGTCCACTCTAAGTCAAGCTAAATTTATATAAAAGACTGACAAAATATACTGATACTATTATAAGGGTGAATTCAGTCCATGATACTGAACAAATTTCATGCTCACCAATGCGCTATACGTGGCCTTTGTCTCTGTCTTAGGAATAAAGACGAGATACGTAATTCCTTCACCCAATTTATACAGGCCCTAAAAAAATATTCTAAAACCGTCTTAAGGCTAAATTCAGTCCATGATACTGGTCAACTGCCTCCGTGGTGTAGTGGTTAGAGCGTTTGGCTCATACCCGGAGGTCGCGGGTTCGATTCCCGGCGGCAACGACTTTGTGTTGTTGTCCTAGTTTGGTTAGGACATTGTAGGCTGATCACCTGATTGTCTGATAAGTAAGATGATCCGTGCTTCGGAGGGCACGTTAAGCCGTCGGTCACGGTCACTGTCTTTGACATTGGTCGTTACCTAAAACCATGTCAAAGGCCTTTAAGGCGGTTTAAAAACTCTGACACTAGTGTTAGTCACTAACACGCACGATAAGAAGAAGAAGACTGGTCAACTTTTCCCACGGAACATATGGCGAAATATGAAAAACATTTTCTGGCCTCCCATACAAACTGACCAGACTATCCGAGTTTCTATGGAAAGCAAAGCAATATTTTTCATATATTTCGATATGTTTCTTGGGAAAGTTGTTCAGTATCATAAACCGAATCTACCCTTAAAACAGTTTCAGTATATTTTGTTAGACGTTACATAATGTATAATGCTGTGTGGTTTCCAGAAGAGTAGAATAGAACCACTCCAAGTGCTCCCATGGATGTCGTAGAAGGCGATTTAGGAAATACAAGCTAAACAAAGCTTAAAAACATCAATGAGTCCTCTCCAACCCGTCTGGCCAGCGAGGAGAGTGTAGGCCAAATCCTCTGGCTGCTCTAGCCAAGTTTGTCTCTGGTAGTAGAGAGGGTCGTGCTCCTGCATTGGAGACAAAAAGACCTAATAATGATGTAAATCTCCCAACATTATTCCTATAATAAAAACACTAACGTTAACTAAGCAGAAAACAAAATCGGGTTACATTTCGCTCGGCCGAAATAAGCCTATATTTTGTAGGCAGGAAATAAATTGTCTTTATTAGGAGGGGTCTAATAAAGCCTATGTCGGGCAAAAATAGTGGTTTCCCACAGCAGCCCAGGAGACCCTAACGTAATAGAAACGGGTCCCGCCCGCATTAAAGGGTTAACAATGCCGTGCATGAACATATAGGAAGTTTGTTTGGTGTTTATGAAAGAATATTATAGATTTTCAGTACAAAAGGCTTATTAAAACGGCACCTTAGCATGGCACTGTTGATAAACGCAGATAAAGTTTACATCGCGAAACGGATTACTCTAGTCACGCTCGTTATGTTTACGTAGAGCGAGATAATAATATATCTCCTCCTATATATTCCTATATAGAATTCGATAAACGCCGTCGCTGGTGGCATGTTGGGGCTGACAGTACAGTAGTGGTTTAGTTAAAAAGTTATGTCAGATGCCTTTATACTGTTTGAAAAACCAGATACCAGTTGTTAGAAGGGCCAACACAAGTGTCCGGACCAAAAAAAGAGAAGTTTATCAATGCCTTACGATCTTTTTAGGGTTCCGTGGCATACAAGAAACTTTTTTATAGTTTCGCTATGTCTGACTGTCTGTTTGTCTCTCCGTCCGCGTTTTTACTCATAGACTATAAGCTGTAATTTGGTATGGGTATATATAATATTTTTTCATTAACCGCCTCCGTGGTGTAGTGGTTAGAGCGTTCGGCTCATGCCCGGAGGTCGCGGGTTCGATTCCCGGCGGGGGCAACGACTTTGTGTTGTTGTCCTAGTTTGGTTAGGACATTGTAGGCTGATCACCTGATTGTCCGATAAGTAAAATGATCCGTGCTTCGGAGGGCACGTTAAGCCGTCGGTCCCGGTCACTGTCTTTGACATTGGTCGTTACCTAAAACCATGTCAGAGGCCTTTAAGGCGGTTAAAACTCTGACACTAGTGTTAGTCACTAACACACACGAGACGACGACGACGAATATGTTTTCATGAAAAAAATTCTTCTGGCTTCTCTTACTCCTCTTTTTCCTTCAATTATTGTTTTAAAGAAAGTACATTTTTCCTCTTCCATTTTCTATAATTTGTAGTATTTGTTTTTTCTCTCCTACCTTCTCTGATACCTTTTCGTTTGTAACTTTTACTGTTCAACTTATTTTTTTCATTCTCCTCTAGCACCACAATAGAAGTAAAATAATATTAAAAAAATAAAAATCCCACCTACGGCATACATTAAAACATTAGATCGAAAAGATTTCGAAAACTTCGCTCAAAAGTTTCAAAAATTTCCTTTAAAAATATTTATTCAACATCATAAAAAAACGCCTTTTGAATTAGTACTGAAATATTGCACACACATTTAAATCAGTCGCTTTACGAGCTGAAAGTATTCACATATACTCACAATACGAGTAAAAGCTTATACAAAAATGTTTCAACAAAACGTTTGCAATGATTTATCTGCATACGTTTCATCGAAATGCTATAAAACTTTATCGACGAATGTTTCGGAAAATTTAATCGTTTTCAGTTGAAATACATATAACAAGTTTATTTGATATGCAAAATAAAATAAAATAAAACTATTAAAATAAAAAATAAAACCCAGTCCGGGTTTTATTTTTTATTTAAATAGATGGCGCCATCTAGTGATGAGTAACGAAACTACTGATACGACTTGATATTCGTGACTTTCAAGCGTTAACCTTCAATAACTTTTAAATGGCTGAACCGATTTTCATCAAACGTAGCTAAGAGCCACCACAAATGAACTTGTTTTTACATTTAAAAAAACCATTAAAATCGGTCCATCTTTTCTAGTGCTACGATGCCATAGACAGACAGACATTAGTATGAAATTGATAACACACTCTCTTTTTTGTGGGGGGTTAAAAAGAAAAAAAAGAAAACCAAACAAAATAAGTAAACAATTTCTAAGCACTTACTTATAAGTAGCTACTTACAACAAAAGTAGGCAAATACCACCACAAGACCTGCCAACATTTTGAATGGCAATTTGTACCTCAACCGTACTACAGAACGAAGTGCCTCGTTCGCTACATTAGCCCATAAGACACGGTTCATAAAGCCTATTGTTCTGTGCAGCATTTTCAGCATATAAAACTGTCCGCTCGTGTAGTTACGTCTACAAATGTGTTCAATCAATTACTTTGTTTTATCGACCTTAGGACATAGACATTAAAGTTCAAAAAGATTAGTACAGTTTGCATATTTTTAGACGTCATCATAGTTCGAAATTTTCATGCGGGTCAATAATCCTTCTGTATAAAACGTTATGGTTGATTTTTGTTTGTTTGTAACAGTTTTAATTTTGTATTTCCGGATGCAATGGCACGCGTACAAAGTCGCAGAATGGAGCGACAAACTTGCATGGACCATAATTCTCTTGTCTGCATGGAATTGTCAGGATTATGTTCCTTTTATACCATTATTTATGACGTTGTACCCTGATGGTACAAATGTGAGGACAGGCCTTTCATGGCACGCTTATGATGAAATAATGGTACGATTGCTTTTGTTACTCTATTGACTGAAAAGTGAATAATATTTCATAATAAAATTTTATGTTCAATTTTGATTTAACACTTTACCTTCTTATGTACCATAGCTCGAATTTTTCGGCTAGAAAGCATAAATTGTCTCACAACTATATCTACAACTCACCGTGAAGTTTCCGGCAGAGTAGAATCGAACCACTCTAAATCTTCCCGTGGATGTCGTAGAAGACGACTTAGGAAATACAAGCTCTGCAACCCGTCTGGCCAGCGAGGAGAGTGTAGGCCAAAGTCCTATGAATGCTCTGACCAAGTGTGGTTTTAGTAGTACAGAGAGGGTCGTGCAGTTGAGACAAAAAGATCTGATAATGATGATGATAAGTGAAAAATTATTAATTAAAATATCCAGCAATTGACGTTATCCGGCTGAAATGATGATGATAATGAAGTGAAATATTAGACAATATTTACTGTCTGCCTTAACCTTTCAACATTATGCCAGTAGTCTTTAATACAAAAAGTGTAAAATAAAAAGGAAGAAAAAAATAAAAGCTGTTGAAAGCATCTTAGTGAAGCCCCGCAACTTTAAATATTTACAGAAGCTGTAAACAGGTAGTGGCTTTAAGTATTACTAAATACTTATAAAAATATAAATATTTGAGCTAAAGGAATTATCTTGGCTTATGTAAACTTATTATGAGTTAATGTATAATTTCTGCTTCATTAATTAATCTTTTTTTTGCTGTTAACTAAACTTCTTTTTTTTTCAGTGATATTTTTTGCTCACCAAATACTGAACAACTTTCCCCTAGGAACATTTTTGGTTTTCTATACAAAATCAGTTCAACTGCTCGGTCATCTTGTGTAAAAAAATAATCGGCCAAGTGCAATCGAATTCACGCACTAAGGGTTCCGTACCATAATCTACAAAAAATCGCGTTTGTTGTATGGCAGCCCCCCTTAAATATTTATTTTGTTTTTAGTATTTTTTATTATAGCGGCAAAAGAAATACATAATTTTTGAAAATTTCAATTGTCCAGCTGTCGCGGTTCTTGAGATACAGCCAGACAGACAGACGTACAGACAGCTAAGTCTTAGTAATTAGGGTCCCCTGTTTACCCTTTGGAACCCTAAAAAAGACTAAACATGTATTCATATTAGATATTTAAGTTCCTTAACGTGGACTGAATTTACCCTTAAATAAGTTTTAGTATAATTTTTTTCTTTAACTTTATAGACTTCTGTAACTGTCTATTTACTCGCTTAACTCTACTTAGTTCTCATGCTGATTCTAGTAACTTGTCGAGTAGGCAGTAACTGTCTATTACTCGATTAACTCTACTTAGATGGTTGTCATGCTGTTTCCAGTAACTTGTCGAGTAGGTATTTCTCTAGGGAAGGACTCGGTACATCATGTACAGCTGATAGGGCAGTTGGTTCATAAGTTGGTTGGTTCCACCACAGAGTAATAATATACTACGTACAGTTCCACTTTCAGCCTAGCCACAGGTATGGCACTTCATAGAAATGGAATAACATATGTACCTAGTACCTACAAACGAAACAATATATCTGTGCATATGTCATGTGTGAGTTAAACAATCAGGGTCACCACCACAGAATTTGTTGCTTTGCTTATCTGTTTTCATTACTCGGAAATATTAAAGTTTCCGTTCTTTATTGTCTTCAGTGGATAAACAGTGATAAAATGCAGTTTCTCACCATTATATTATACATACATACAAACATATTTTCACGCCTGTTTCCCATGGAGGTATGGATTTCCACTTACTACGATCCTAGCAAACCTCTTTTGCTTCGTCAACACTCATAGCATGATGATTCAATAATCCTAAGTGACTCGTATAAAGTCAACGTGCGACTAGCGACAACCCTGTTTTACAAGTGCTTACAAGGACCAAAAACGGGGTAGGGGATTGCGGGGACGCCAGATTGCGGGGGACGGTGCGAGTTTCCGTTCTGTATGCAATACTTTTATTAATTCTATGGCATAGCAGTACGATAAACAGTAAAAATTTCACTTTTTTTAACCCATTTAGCAGTTAATAATGACGGAGTATGACAATAGAATATATAATAGGTATTGATACCTGATCCGCACAGATATCACTCGATTCACTCGTGCTCGATCCGTACCTCGGAACTACTCCACTCTCAAGGCGTTCCGGAGTGTTTCTGGAACATTCCTCGCCGGAAATAATTAAACTCGTCATATTGTGCTCGTAGGGTCTGTGTTCATGACATGTGAACAACAAGTTAGGGGGGTTGTATACTTGTAAGAATACTTAATGTCGCACAAATGTAGGTAGATACATAGATAGGTACCTAATGCGTCGTAATAATACGCGCTCTTGACGTCACTGCTGGCTTTTAGGTCTCGTACGAAAGAGATAGTGAGATGTCCCCACCACGCTCATATATTTGAAATGATAATGACTACTTCATTATTTTACCAATTATTCTGCTGTTTTCAAAAAAAAAATTTCTTTTCAGTTTTATTTTTTGTTTTATATAAAATATTAACCAAAAACATTTACAGTAATAGTCTACACACTTTTTTTGTACTTAAGTATTTTCCCGGTTGCATTCTCTTCAGAGCCCAGGCTCCGCTACCTAACCTAGGTGATTTGACGAGGTTAATGGTATTTACACAGAGCGACTGCCGTCTGACCTCCGCAACCCAAAGGGTAAACCAGAACCAATCCTTGGGTAGTTTGATGATCAAACGCTAGAAAGCGTTCGGGACCCACACATGGAATCATGTTTCTTTTCAGCCTGCAATATCCTAACCAGTGTGGAAACAACTTTTCACTTGACCTCAAGCAGTCATCTTGAAACCTCATCGTAATCTACACTAAACAACAATGGTACCTATTCTGTAAACAGTACCAATGCAACTAACAGTCGTCTAATAAGGAACGATCATTTATCGACTAGGGTACGTTATGATTTGTCATCAAGTCCGCCCTATTGTCAACCAAAGCCCTGTGTGCGCATACCCTTACATTAGTTGTTTTACGTCACACGACCTCAACTAGTCCTAGAGTCTAGCACAGTGCAAACATTAATCTAACTCTGTTCATTGTGATCTAGGTAATTCCTCATACGTAATATTAGGTACTGTGAGATTTGCCCTGAATGATGCCAGTCTATGACAATACGTGAAGCTTAGGCAGGCTTTATATAGGCTTCGGAAAAAATTACCCAATATGAGCCATATTGGTCAAGTTTTTGGTGTGATATGATGTTGTTATAACGAACGAATTAGGGACGAAAAACTTAAGATAAGATAACATAAAATTTCTTAATTGCACCAAATAAGTATGACAATAATCAAAAGTACATTTAAAATATAGTAAGTACTAGGTGTAAAAGCAGACTTATCACTAAAGTGATTTCTTCCAGCCAACCTTTGGGTAAAGAAGACTATAAAAGATGTGGGGGAGTTGGCGCAGTTAGAGTATTACAGTCTAGAAGAATATAAGTATGCAAATGAATAATAGGAGTACATACTATAACATATAAACGAACAATAAAATAATATAAAGTATAAGCTATAAAATTGATACATACGAACAAAAGTAATTAAAAAGTAGCCAGTGAAAAACTTAATTGTATATAGGGAAATATTACACAAATTGTGCCAACCCCTAAGTAAATGTAAACTTGAGGTTTAGGGTATTTACTCAACAGTACATTGTATACCTATCTATAGACTATAGACAAATAACTGAGACCCAGAACAATCTGAAAATCACTATAGGTAAGTACTATTTGAATTACAGCTTACCTACAAAAGTTGAAGTTGAATAACAAATTTATTTGCTAGGCACATTAAATTGTCAAGAATGCCATCTAGTAATGCGAAGCGGAACTAACGATACGACCTTACCCTTAGCGCCATCTACTTGTAACCAACTTTCAAGAAAAGAGAATGTTATCAATTTGTCGTTACCTTTAATATACATATGTTCACCGATTATTTAAAGAAACCTGAACTGATTTGAAAAATTCGTTTTTGTCTTAAAAGGTAAGTGTCTCGTAGAAATTTTAGTAAAATCAAATGTGTAGTTTAGGGGTTTAGTCGGTTTTTAGTTTTGAAAAATTATTGTTAAGGAAAACCCTGACTTTTAAAGCGTTAATCCCCAATAACTTTTAAACAGCAGAACCAATTTTCACCAAACATACCTAAGAACTCCGCAAGAAACTTAATTTCACTTAAAAAAAACTTCAACGAAATCGGTTCTTCCGTTCAAGCACCTAGGTACCAAGCCACCAGACAGACATACACTAGCGTCAAACTAACAACAGACACAAGCCTCAAACTGAAACTCCCCTTTTTTGTCAGGGGTTGTAAAAACTTGTAAGAAAAAGCCTCACTACTCACAAGGGCGCATTCTCGTAACGTCCAATCAAGAAACAGCCCAAACACCGGATTCAGCTAAAAGCCGGTATTAGCCGAAGCAATCGCCTACTTTGTATTTGCCCCAGCTCTGTCATAAACTTTAGCTTTATGTGATCTACGGGACTTCACACATTGTGAGCGGCGAATTTTTATTGGTATAGCCTCTTCTGAATACTAAGCTGAGATTTACATTGGGCGAGCTCAAATTTTAGTGACTAAGTTTGTCTAAGTTTATCTAAGTGTGTCTTAGTGTGTCTAAGTTTGCCTAAATTTTGTCGAACTTTGTCTAACATTACTAAAAAAGTCGCCTACTTTGTACTTGCCCCTGTTCTGTCATAAACTTTAGCTTTATGTAATCTACATCTGCCGTGTGGTTTTCGGCAGAGTAGAATAAGGCCACTAAAAGTTCTCCTGTGGATGTCGTAGAAGGTGACGTAGGAAATATTAGCTAAACAAAGCTTATAAACAACAATGACACCTCTCAATGGTTATTTGCTAAACCTGTCTTACTGAAATATGTTTTGCCATGCAATATAAAATATTAAAGGCGAAAGGTCCACGACACATGCTGTGGAAATGCCGTTTTGATGCATACTTGTGTAATTCATGCAGCTAAACAAATTTTTAGGTTATATTTAGGTATGTAAGAGAAGGCCTTTGCCCAGCAATGGGACACTTCTATTAAAAAAAAATGAGGTACAAAACATATTTTAACCCAAATAGGTGGAGCAAACTTATGTAATTTTGTATAAATAAGGAGATTACACTATATCGTTATATAGTGTAATCTCCTCCCTATTCTCAGTGAAATTTACTTTTCGCTCTTCCGTAATCCGCTCGCCCTTTGACTTGCCTTTGTAATCTGACCGGCTGATCAAGCTCGCCCAGTGTGAACTACCTCAAAACGAAGTACTGCGTCACGTGTCAGTAGTTCTGAAGATAATATTTCCCTTTTTGCGGACTTGGGCGCCAGCTGCACTGAGGGAAGGTAAGGGTTTTTTGTGTCTCTATAAATTTTCGCCAGATGTGTATTGTGTATGCCGGATACTCGTTGTCTGGGAGAAAAACTTAGAAACTCCTTCTTTTCCTACGCAAATTGTAAATGAAGGAGCACAGGTTCGTTCAGTTTCATTGGAGCAAGGACCAAGCGCTTGAACATAATCGTAATTATTGAGAAAAAAAATATAAAGACACTCATAAGTGTATTTTGTGCTATCTATAAATAATTAAGATAACAACTGTCCAGCCGCCACATTATGTAAGTATATATATAATTTTTACAAAACTAAAAACCGACTTCACTCCTAAACTACACAACCGATTTTGATAAAATTTCTATGGGACTACGTGAACGTGACAAGTATCAGCCCTATCACTATAGCCACAAATAAACGTTTTATCTATCTATCTATCAACCAAAACCGAATATTTCGAATTGGGCCAGGAGTCTTCAAATAATCGTTGAACATACTTAGATAACCTCCTTCTTTTTGGAAGTCGATTACAAACGTAATAATTTCGGAGAAACGTTATTCTATCAAATAATGTAAACACATGATCAGAAGCAACTGAGTTAGTTCTGCTTAGCGATTTTACCTACTCAACTAGATACAATAACATTAACATAGAAACCACAACAATATCAAATAATCAGTAGTCTAATAAACTGAAGGAATTTCATAGAATCACACTCGCACATACAACATGGAAAGTACAGAAGTAACCGTAATGAATAAGGGTTGTGCTAAATCTGTCAGCACGGTATAGCACTTTTCTATGCTGCAATCCTTTTCTGTAGCTCAGAACCTTTCGAACCGTAATGTAGTCAATAGAACTCAGTAATCATCGTCATCATCATTTCAGCCAAAATTAAATTTAAATTATAATATGACATAACAAACAAAACAATGTATTATCTGTCCACATTAACTTTAAGTATTAATTTAATTGTGAGTTGACGTCCTTGGAGAAAATGTGCAGTGCAGTTTGTTACCGCTTCTTCTGCACTAGCGCTTTGGAAGCGGTAGTAAACTTAGCTGTAAGTAACTATTTGACGTCAACAATTGTGCAACAAAATAATGACGATTATTAAGAGATATTATAAATATCCTATGATAATAAAGATATATTTGATTTGATTTGATTTGATTTGCCACGTAACATCCACTGCTGTATATAGGAATCCAACAGATGATCTTACCCAAAGGTTGCCAAAATGACCGATTTAGAGTGGCCTGCGTCCAGCTTGAACTCAGTATATAACAAAGCAACTCCATCGAATTTCAGTTTCTTTTGTTTGTCATAATACAAACTTTAGCCTTATAATTAAAGCTTGAACAAAAATTTCATTTTTTATTTATACATATAATAAAACAGTAAAAAAATGTGTCTGTACATTGAATATATTTGAGGCGATGGAGACATGGTAATAGAGTAAGAATTTAAGAAAATGTTATTCTGTTTTTCTATTTTTCTGTTTGTATTTTACACGCTAATCTCCGGAAATACTAGGCAGATTCTAATAAACCTTTTTTTGTTATATAGCTAATGAGTTGGGGATAATAAAGGATATAATTGATTTTGGAAAATCTAACACCCGAGATTGATGCAGAACCAAAATGGTCCAGCTAAACTATAAAAAATATTTTTTTATATTTGACGCCTTAGCAAAAGTTGTTCAACCTAATGAGCATTTTCAAGAGACATAAGGTAGTTTAAAATTTTTGCCTAAAAATAGCGTACTGTAAAAAAAAGTATTTAAAGTTCCACTTCTACATTGTCAAACTTTGTCTTAACCTTAATATAAATCAACACAAGTTGGAAATTCATAATTTATTACAACCAATTGCGGTCTTCGGATTAATCGTACCCTTGAATATTTAGAACCTATGGGAATTAAGTACCTACCTGAGCTGGGATTTTCATACAAATATGACCGAAGGGTCACGTAGGCGGTGGATTTGCGGCGAGATTTCGGCGGGTCTTCAAATAATTGGGACATAACGATTAGTCGATGAGTCCGATGAGTGGTATATTCGTGCCTTTACAATACATACATACATACTATCACGTCTTTATCCCTAATGGAGCAGACAGAGCATTTTGGGTCTTGCGGCTCTATGCAGAGCCTAGGGCCGCAAGACTCAAAAGCCACTTTTAGCGTCATGGTGGGCGAGAAGATGGAAAAGCAATCAATACAGTGACGGGTTGCTAGCCGCATCGCCTGTTAAAACGATTTGCATTTTTGCCCATTCCCTCGATCGGCTTTTACGATCTGCGCGGGAAGAGAAGCAGCTGGTACATTCTAAGTTTTTTCGTTTCTTCCAGACCAGCATGGGAGCCCAGACCAGCATGGGAACCTTTACAATATACGTAAGTTAAATAAGAAGTAAGAGAAATAAAGTCAAGGGAGGTTACAGAGTGGTATTCTTTGGATGGAAAAAGAAGCTTCCATTCTGGTCTGGGAGAAAAAAAAATCTTTGAATGTACCAGCTGCTTCTCTTCCTGGGCAGATCGTAAGATAAAATAATCGCATCATGTAAATAAGCGATGCGGCTAGCAACCCATCACTATTTTGATTCCTTCATCCTTCTTGCCCACATCATCCTAGAAGTGGCGTTTGAGTCTTGCAGCCCCGGGCTCTATCTGCTTAGAGCCGCAAGACTCAAAATGCTCTGTCTGCCCCATTAGGGATAAAGACATGATAAGTATGTATGTGTATGGAAAAAGGAGGAAAGGAGGACAGAGGAGAAGATGTGATGATGAAATCAAGAAAGCAGCTGGAGGGTTATGGAGAAGAATAACAAGGAACAGAATAATAGGGAGACAGCTGGGAGAGGGCTTTTCTAAGGTGCAAGTTCTTCTACTTTTCGTGTCGTTGGCTCAAACAATTATTTTTCTTCCTTCCAGAAAGATGCCACTCTTACAGCGTTGTCCGATGCGTTATAAAGGTCACGTTAAGTGTAGCTGGTGGGGCACGGTGGGCAAGAAAGGAAGTGTGACGTAGTTGAGGGGCAAATTGACGACCAACAACAGCAGTCACAACAGGAAAGCAGAGGACGTCAGCAAGAGAGACTGCAGTAAGTAAGTAAAATAAACTCATGTAGGGTAAATAAGTTCTTTAAGAACTTAGCGGAAGGAAGAGAGACATGGAAAGCACTCCACCGACAAGAGCCCAGCTCTTAAATATAAGAAGGGTTAGTAAATTATTTGTTACAGTTCCTAAACTAAAACGTTACAAATTAGTGACACTTTTCATTGATCACTTCCGTTTTCAACTTGATTTAGATTAATTAATGCAGAAAAACTGATATTAAGAGCGTTATTTGATTTAAAAAAAGCATGACGTCACGCTTTCGTATTTCATACAAATCCCATAGAAAATGGTTGTTTAGCCGTTTATAAAGAAGTGTCTGAATTTGATTTATTGGCATCTATGTGAAGTAGTTTTAGATTTTTTGTATTTTTTTACATCTCAGAAATCAAATAGTTTTTGACAATGGAAGCGTAGCGCCCTCTTTCATGGCAATTTGTAACGAGATCCAGCTACGGCTTGTGCTACGCATCGTAGGTAAGCTACGAAATGCTGACCAGGGACCGGTCAGCAGCTGGTTCCGAATAGAGATGTGCCGTTGCCGGCAACATTGGCAACATTGGGAATATTGCCGGCAACGCTGCCGGCAAGATTGCCCGAAGTGGCAATTTTGGGGAATATTGCCTAAATATTGAGAATATTAGATATATTGATTTAAAAAACTCATTAAATAAATGTATCTAAGCGTATTATATGACACATCTTAAAAAAATATAGATCCTACATGTAAACTGCCAATGTTCCCGGCAATTTACTGGCAATATTGCCGGCAAAATTCCCTGTAAATTGCCGGTACATACAGATTTGTCAATATTACTTGTCTTAGGCGAGAAATAATTACTATTTTAAGTAGGTAATCTGAAAAATAAACCGGCCAAGTGTGAGTCGGTCGCCCATTGAGGGTTCCGTTACATAAAAAACTTGCAAACTTATATTTGCAGACAAGTTCATATACTTAGTATGAACTTGACTACATGTACCTTTGCTTTATGTTGTGTTGTGACTGCTGTACAATGTTGGCAGTCGGGATTAACGGCTTAACGTGCCTTCCGAAGCACGGAGGGGCTCAAGAAATTTTATGCTACTTGTGGTGACCCATCCAAGTGCAGACCAGTGTATCCGCAACAACTCTGCGACATCCGCGGATGCGGATTATTAAAGGTTCACATCCGCGAATGCGGATGCGAATACGAAGTTTTTTTTACATATTTCAATTAGTACCTACATAAATAACGGTGACTTAAGTTTCTTTACTGGAAATTTTAAAAAAATATTAGGCGTGTAGACTTGGCTAATAGAAATACGAACATGGGGTTAGAGAGTTCACAGTTCAAGGCGAAATACTAGTTTTAATATGTTTGAAAATGTATATCATTCTAGTAGTTTGCCCTTCACAGTTTAGGTCAAAGTAATAATATACATCGGTATATTATTCTAGTAATTTGACCTAAACTGTGAACTAGCAAATCCCATATCTTGGCAACCCCTTGACTGATTTAGTTCATGTTCGAACTAAAATATTCTATTTAATACTTGTGCCTACTAAATTTTATTTTCGATTACACCTACTAAATTTAAAATAAACATACATGTATTTTATTCATGTATGTTTGTTCGATAACTCGTGCAAACGCCAGATTATTTATACAGACTCGGAGAACAGCTTCGCTCGCTTCACTCGCTCGTTCTATCTTGGTCTTCACAACAGTATAGTACATAACTTTTAGCCGCTACAGGATTAGCTCTCTTCGCAGCGTTAAATCATTTTTTTCACATTTTTGAATCTCGAGGAACTTGAAAAAACAGCTTTTTTGGTGTTTTTACCGTAGTACTAGTGCAGATAATCACAACACATGACTTTCTTGTGAGCAGATTAGCCATTTTATATCTAATGTGTGTGAAATATTCGTCCAAACGCAGAAATACGCACTAACCGGCCAGCCGGTACGAAACGAACGCAAGTTGTTTAATGACGTCATCAAAGCGTCACGTAGTAATAGGCAGTTTTTTGGTCAGTCAGTTTTAAAGATAAAAAAATAAAAAACACAGTATTATTCTAGATGTTTTACACAATTTTTAGAGGTCAACCAGAAAAGAAGTGTTTTTCTTGCGAGCAAAGCTAGCGAAGGGTCTACTTGAACAATCCAACGTTTGTATGTATTTATGTATGTTTATTTGACGATAACTTGAGCATCTTTTATCGGATCTTTAGGAAATTTGGTAGGCGCGTGTCAAAATAAGTTTTTTTTCGTTCGGACATAAGCCAAATCAGTCAAGGGGTTGCCGAAATATGGGGTTCACGAGTTAACAGTTTTAATTAAACAAGCAAGTGAAGTTCTCCGAGTCTACTTGAACTATCCGGCGTTTGTATTTATGTATGTAAGTATGTATGTATGTTTGTTCAACTATAACTCGATTAATTGTTTAGTTATAAAACATGAGCCGAATCTGTCAAGGGATTACACTTTAAGTAGATTTTTATTGAAATCCAGCGGCTTTTATTCTCTAAATACGCATCCGCATTCGCATTCGCATCAATCTATGCGAAGCTTTTGCGGATGCAGATGTATAAAGGAATGCAAATGTTCCGCATTTGCGGATGCGGATACGGCGAGTTCTTTAGGGTTCTATATCCAAAGGGTAAAACCGGGATCCTTACTTTCCTTGAGGACAAATTTTCCGCAACTAGGCCCAAATTTGCCGGTCCCGTTTTGCCGGGATCCTAATACTAAGACTCTGCTGTCCGTCGGTCTGTCTTTCCATGCGCCTGTCTGTCCGTCTGTCTGTAACCAGGCTGTATCTCATGAAGCGTGATAGCTAGACAGCTGTCATTTTTACAAATGATGTATTTCTTTTGCCGCTATAACAACAAATACTAAAAACAGAATAAAATAAATATTAAAGGGGGGCTCCCACACAAAAAACGTGATTTTTTAACGTTTTTAGCTCAATATTAATAACAGCAAGAGTTAGAGGCTTGAAATATTTACAGAATATTTAGTTGTATATGTACTATAAAAATACATAATTTAATTTAAATAAAATAAATATTTAAGGGGGGCTCCCATACAACAAATGTGATTTTTTATAGATAATAGTACGGAACCCTGCGTGCGCGAGTCCGACTTACACCTAGGCGGTTATTTCTTAATAAATTTCAAGTTAATTTACAAAATAATCAGAATTTTGATAAAATAAAGCAATTTAAGTGGATCGGCAATATTGCCAATGTTCCCGGCAAAATGGAAATTTACCGGCAATGGCAAGATTGGGAATATTGCCGGCAACGGGGAATTTGCCGCTCGGCACATCTCTAGTTCCGAATAAACAACCGATTCCATATCTATAAAAAATAATGTTTGTTGTATTGGGAGCCTCACTTAAATATTTATTTTGTTTTTAGTATATTTTGATATAGCGGCAACAAAAATTCATCATCTGTGAAGATTTCAACTTTTTAGATATCACGGTTTCACGGTTCATGTGATACGGCCTGGTGACAGAAAGACAGACGGACGGACGGATGGATGGACGGATGGACAGCGTAGCCTTAGTAATAGGGTTCTATTTTAATTTGAGTACGGAATGCTAAAAATGAATACATTTTATGAAAGCCACAAATGGGTCTTCTCCTTTTTAATTTTTTTTTGTAATACGAGTTATACGACCCTTCAAACGCAGTAAAAAAATATGTAGGTCTATGCATCATACCGTGACTGCTGACAGCATCGAACGTGACAAAGAAATATACATACATACACTCAAAATACAGAACTCTCCTTCCGCAGTCGGATAATAACTAAGTCACTGTTATAGATACCACAAAAGTAACTTAAAACACAAAGATTGAGTCAGCCTTCATAAATTCCAAATCTTCCGAGAGATAAGTATTTATTTATAACTCTCGTAACTCTGACACAATAAAAGTACGGCCGGATAATAATAAAAGTTATTGCACTTCTGTCGGGGAGCTAATAACACTGTAGAGGAAGTGTGTGGTATGTTCGACCGCTACAAAGGGAAGATCTTCCCGCCAGGCATGGGGTTGCGATGCGCCGGGAACCGCCGCTAGATGCCAAGTCAAATTAGACACTTTCCTGAGCGTCATAACCAGTGGTCGGATACTCGGATGCATATTTACCTAAAGTTAATTTTTGGCTAGGACATTATGGAAGCGGCAAAACACAAAATTTCGTTGATTCCGGAATTTTTCAGATACAAAAGTGCACTCCATAACTGCCAACATCTCAACTTTAGGTAAATATGCATCCGATTATCCGACCACTGGTCAAAACAAACATTTTCTATAGGATTTGTATAAAATACGCAAGCGTGACGTCATGCTTTTTTGAAGTCTTTTTCTGCATCAATATCTATATATAATCTTTTCTGCATCAATAAATCTAAAATGTGAATGGATATATGATCATTGATCAATAAAAAGTGACACGATTTTGTGAAGTTTTAAGTGCATAATGAATTGTAAATATGTACCGAATTATTTTACCCAGTCGTCTACCCAATTTAAAGTGAACATGGCAGCCTAGTTTCATAGTTTTGAAATACGAGTAAATAAAATTGAGTTAAACATTGACAATAAGGTTCTAGACACTAGTGAATATGTCGCACAATACTTTGAGAACTTTTTCACAAACATTCCCCTAAATACAACCGCCCCACTAATGTCCTCATCTAGGAAATCAAAAAAGCTATTAACCAATTGCGTACCTAAATGTAAAGATAGGCTAATATTCAAATACGTCACACCTAAAAATATCATTGATACTTTTAAAAGCTTGAATAATAAAAAAACTGGTGATTTGTGGGACATTTCTGTATCCGTTATAAGTAATATTATAGATGTAATTGCGCCTTACTTAGCTTCCATATTTAATAAATGTGTAGACGCGGGATCTTTCCCTGACATGATGAAGTTAAGTAAAGTTATCCCTCTATTTAAGACTGGTGACAGAAATGATCCAACAAATTACCGTCCCATTTCTATTCTGCCAGCACTGAGCAAAATATTCGAAAAGATAATTTTTAACCAATTATTAGATTTTTTCAACAAAAATAGTCTGTTCCATGGTGATCAGTATGGATTTACTAAGGGTCGATCAACAACGGATGCAGGTGTTGCACTATTACAAAACATCTATGATGCTTGGGAGTGTTGTCAGAATGCAATTGGTGTCTTTTGTGACCTCTCCAAAGCCTTTGATTGTGTAGACCACAAAACCCTTCTATCCAAACTTGAGCACTACGGAATAAAAGGGAAGGCTCTTGAATTGATTGAATCTTATTTGAGTAGCCGAATTCAAAAAGTTAGTGTAAATCAAGTAAAATCTGAAGGATCAACCGTAGTGATGGGTGTGCCCCAGGGTTCTATCTTGGGTCCTTTGTTGTTCCTGATCTATATTAATGATTTACCATATTATGTAAAAGATTGTAAGGCTGTACTTTTTGCTGATGACACTTCCCTTGTTTTCAGCGTAGATAGGAAAACTGACACCTCTGATGAGATGAATAATATATTGTCGCAAGTGTTGGATTGGTTTACAGCAAATAATTTAGTATTAAATGCAAAAAAAACGAAATGTGTAAAGTTCTGCTTACCAAATGTTACAAAAGTTCCAACACGATTATTTATTGATAAGGAAGCAGTAGATATGGTTGATAACACAACATTTTTGGGAATAACGCTTGATTTAGGGTTGCAATGGGGTGCCCATATTCAAAAATTAGCTGGAAAACTTAGCTCTGCGGCCTATGCGGTTAGAAGAATTAGGCAAATGACTGACGTTGATACAGCGCGTTTGGTATATTTTGGGTACTTCCACAGTGTTATGTCCTATGGAATATTGCTATGGGGTAACGCTGCAGATATAAATACCATATTTGTTTTACAAAAACGCGCTATCAGATTTATATATAAATTAGGTGCTAGAGAGTCTTTGAGGGAACTATTTAAAGACATAAATATTTTGACCCTCCCTTCGCAATTCATCTATGCGAACATTATGTACGTGCGTCAGAATATACACTCATTTAAGAGAAATTGTGATATTCATAGTATTAACACGAGAAATAAAAATAAATTAGCCATCACAGCTTTGCGGTTAGAGAAAACAAAAAAATCTTTTGTGGGTCTCGGCTTGCGCCTCTATAATAAAATTCCAGATGATATAGTAGCATTACCATTATCTAAGTTTAAGACAGCCGTTAAAAATCATTTATTACAAAATGCGTATTATCATGTAAATGACTACTTATCATCATCTGAGAAAAATTCTTGGAAATAGTTGTCTGCAAATTGTAATTGTATAATTTAAATGTATAGCTTAAGTGTAAATCTGTATTGTAATTGTAACATAGTCCATCAGGCTGGGTAGGGACCAATACTGAACTGGGTTTCTTTCGGCGTAATCTTCCCAGCAGTGGTCGTTCCGAAACGCTAGTAGTTTTTAGCTTCTGCACTAAAAAAAAAATATTTAAAAAAAATTACCTTCAATAAGAGATAAATTTATCCTACATTGAATAAAAATTTTTGACTTTGACTTTGACTTTGACTTTGATAAAGCTGATTTTTGCTAACGCCAGCTAATATAAATTAAAATGCAATAATCTTACTAAAAAATAGTTGTTGTTTGTGTATTTCTTTGTACAGATGAAAGAAATTAAAATAAAATCGTTACCTGCTCTGAAGGTCAACAGGTCTTCTTTAGTCTTCATTACAGGAGCACTACCATCTCGGTACTAGTAGATGTAAAGTTATACGACTTGGCCAGAGCAGTTAATTGGTCTACACTCTTCGCGCTCGCAAAAGCATAATGAAAAATTTGAAAATATCTTTTACGTTAAATAAATCAGAATTAGTAAAAATTTAAAACATCTCATTTTTTGGAAAATAAATGCAACTTACAAGGAGTAATTCATCATCGTCATCATCAGATCTTTTTAGTCTCCACCGCAGGAGCACGACCCTGTACTACCAGAGCCATACTTGGCCAGAGCAGCCAGAGGACTTGGCCTACACTCTCCTCGCTGGCCAGACGTCTAAGAGAGGTCCTATTTATGTTTGTATGCTTTGTTTAGCTTGTACAAGGAGCAAATAAAATAAACTTATTATTGCAAGCTCCATTTGCTTTCAAGATCCAAAACTTCAATCGTAAAAGATTTTTATGTAATTCAAAGTTCATAAATTGTAACTTACTTACAATTTAACTTGGCGCGATTAGGTACCATTGCAGTTAATTTTCCAAATGGTTATTATGTTACCTCATGAGCTAGCGTTTTATTTCTAAAGCGGCTTATCTGTATTTGTATGTAGTGCAGTTGCATTATATAATCCGCTGTTTGACAAAACCGTTAAAAGTTTGGCAATACATTTCGATTTTACAAAACAGCTAAACAACGTTCATTGTTCACAATGTCAAAACCGCTAACCACGTTTACATTGTAGTGGTAATGCAATATTGATAAACCATATATCTAGTATCTATGTTTGTTTGTGACCCAGAGATAAAATGTATTGACCAATCCCTATAATAGCTGAACAAAAGTCAAAGTCAAAGTCAAAGTCAAAAATTTTTATTCAATGTAGGGTAAATTTTTCTCTTATTGAAGGTCATTTTTTTTAAATATTATTTTAGTGCAAAAGCTAAAAACTACTAGCGTTTCGGAACGACCACTGCTGGGAAGATTACGCCGAAAGAAACCCAGTTCAGTATTAGTTTACCCTACCCAGCCTGATGGGCTATGTTACAATTACAATACAGATTTACATTTAAGCTATACATTTAAATTATACAATTACAATTTGCAGACAACTATTTCCAAGAATTTTTCTCAGATGATGATAAGTAGACATTTACATGATAATACGCATTTTGTAATAAATGATTTTTAACGGCTGTCTTAAACTTAGATAATGGTAATGCTACTATATCATCTGGAATTTTATTATAAAGGCGCAAAAAATGAAGACGTGAAGCTTTTCTACGCACATTAGCCTAAAGATGCGCAACACTTTTCTACGCACATTAGCCTAAAGATGCGCAACACTTTTCTACGCACATTAGCCTAAAGATGCGCAACACTTTTCTACGCACATTAGCCTAAAGATGCGCAACACTTTTGGCTAATGTGCGAACAAGAAGTTTGAAAGGGCATGATCGAGACAAAATTTTAAATGATATCTGCTTTTCCTTTCAAATAATTTATTTAAAACTAGCCGAAGCCCGCGACTTCGTTCGCGTGGACTTTATGTCTCTGGAAAATGCTCATCAGGCTGAACAATTTTTACTAAGGCGGCATTTTTATATCTGTTATAGTTTAGCTGGACCATTATGGTTCTGCATCAGGCGTTCCATTTTCCAAAATCATTTATACCCTATATGTTGCCCAGGCTTTTAAGCTATATAACAAAAAAAGTTTCATTCGAATCCGTCCAGTATTTCCGGAGATTAGCGTGTACAAACAGACAAAAAGACAAACAGACAAACAGACAAACAGACAAACAGACAAACAGACAAACAGACAAACAGACAAACAGACAAACAGACATACAGACAAACAGACAAACAGACAGACATATTTTTTTTAATTCTTACTCTATTACTACGTCTCCATCGCCCCCAATATTTTTTTTGGAAATATATTTAATGTACAGACACACATTTTTTACTGTTTTATTATATGTATAGATATAGATGGGTGCAGGACTGAACCCCAAAAATTCAGGTAGCCTCTATGTTTATTAGAAATAAAACTTTAAATTTAACTTAAATTCAAACTTATTAATATTTAAATTAAAAATGTAGTCCCACTAAAATATTACCCCTCGGCAACGTGGTCAAAAGGCTGGCAGCATTGCAAGGTTGTATGGCAATGCTGATTCTTTGAGCCAGATAGTTACCAGCCCTTTGGTCATGGGATACCTCGAATAAACGTTTAGAAAAAAAAAGGTAGCCTCTTAATAGCATCAGCAAGAACTATGTTGCTCTGTCTGACCCATAAGGTACAAAGACGTCATATTGTATGTAAGAATAAATCTAAAATTATTTTAACCGTGTTATCCTTTCAAAGTGTAGACTTAAATTATACTCCCACTTCAATATTATGAATAACTTCTCTAGATCTCAAGATTCTCGAGAACTAACTTTTAACCTACGCCGGGTAAGTTGGCGTAGGTTTTAGTGCTTTGCTCATATAATATTTAAACGTTTCAGTTTGCAGTGTTGTGAATTACGTACTATTTTCTAGAGAAATACCTCTACCTATTTGAAAGAAAGAAAATTCTCTACTATCTAGATATGGAATGGTCGCAATGACCGAAAGCGACGGGTTTGATTCGCGGCCAAACGTCATTTATAAAATTAAAATAATAAATAAACGAGGCCTTTGCCCAGATGTGTGATATAAAAATAGGCTAATTTAAAAAAATATGCAAGAGAAAAGAGCATCACCATCCATAGAAGTTGGACAGTGGACCCATTTTTGAACCACGAAGTAGTGACTTCGGAAACGAACGATTATTTGTTCTTAGAGCGGTTTTGCACTACGTCCGATCCGAATTCCATCCATCATCATCATCATCATCAATAAATTTAAGAACTAGGTTCTTGCCGATGGAGTATTTTCCATGTCTCCCTATTTTCCGCAAAATGCAGGACCTCCCTCAACACACGACACAACTTTTGCCTTTTCCATCCTTGCTGAATTCCATATACATAAAAATTGGGCCCGGCATGGCCGTAGTACTGTTTTAATGTAATAGAAATACTAATATCACGGATGACGGATAGAAATCGGATTAAAAAAATCGGTTGTAGTGCGTAAACTACCATAAAAATAGTAAAATGGTCATACATACATAATATCACGCCTGTTTCCCGCAGGGGTAGGCAGAGACTATGCATAAAATGGTCATGCCGAATCGAATTTTGACGAATACAAATCGGACGTAGTGCGAAACCGCTCTTACAGTAAAATCCATTTGTTCATTAACTCATCGTTTCAAAAATGGCACTAAAGGGCCCACACCCTCTTACCATGCAGACAAATCCATCGATCCACATTCAACCAGAAAATTCCGGTTCGCCGAACAATATCTTCCTTGTATTTCCAAAAACATGAAAATCGCATTGGGATTACAAACCTACGGCCCAGCGGTGCAAAATAATGGGCCCACCTCCAAAGAACAGTCGAGGCAGCCGTTCGATTCGGAAGCGACTTTTGACGTTTATAGATGGGCCTTATTTTTGACTAGCTGATGCACGCTTAAAGATGGAAGGCATTGGTTGCTCCACAGACAAGGGCTTACCTTTTTAATAAAGGAAATTAGAAAATGCACGCTTGTTCAAAGTGTCAATTTTACGGGACCTGACATTTTCCCGGGATGGAAAGGTTTGTTAATACAGGTAATAAGCTATCTATAGGCACAATTTTATTTAAAAATGAAACAAACATCCATATATCCTATATTTATTATTGATATAATTATGGAGTTTGTTACTATCCAGACATCCATACAAACGTATAATGGGCTCGACTTAGGCCCCATCTACAAATATCTAGGATAGACGGCAACCCGTTCATTTATCGGGTCATTTGAAGCACTGACTCGAAAAACTGTCTTTTTCCATCGCTTTATTACAGCCAACTTGAAAGACCATTGGTTTTCTCTTCAGTTTTTAAAACGACTTCCAAAAAAGAGAACGTTATCAATTCGTCGCGATATTTTTTTATGTATGCGTTCACCTATAACTCCGAGGTGGTCCCATATATTTTATCAAAATAGGTTGTGTGTTGGGGGGTGAAGTGGGTTTTTGGTTTAAAAAAAATATTACATTGGTACATATAATTTTCTCATTGAAGATATTAAATAACCGGCCAAGTGCGAGTCGGACTCGCCCACGAAGGGTTCCGTACCGTTATCTATAAAAATTACGTTTGTTGTATGGGAGCCCCCCTTAAATAATTATTTTATTTTATTTTCAGTATTTGTTGTTATAGCGGCAACAGAAATACATAATTTGTGAAAATTTCAACTGTCTTGCTATCGCGGTTCTTGAGATACAGCCTGGTGACAGACAGACGGACAGACGGACAGACGGATAGACAGCGAAGTCATAGTAATAGGGTCCCGTTTTTTCCCTTTGGGTACGGAACCCTAAAAACGATGTTATTATCCCTACATCTGTTTTATTTTTAGTCACAAACCACCTAAACCATTCATTACGTCAGCATGGGTAACGTACTTAAGGTGAAAATTTAAATAGTAAAAAGAAGTTTCTAAACAAAGGTAGGTAGGGGCCCATCTACAAATATCGAGGGTAGGTAGCAAATCGTTCACCCGTTCATTCATCGGGTCATTTGAAGCGCTGACTCGACCTCTGTTTGTCTTCTATTCGACCGTTTTAGCCGTGTGTTCCTTGATTGAATGAAACTGCTGTCGTTTGTTAGTCAGTCTTAGACCCGCATGATTCAATTCGGACGTTTGTTTTACGATGGATGGGATAACTGGTCAGCGGTTCAGTTTTTGAACTAAAGAAGTATTCTTCAAATAGGGTGTAAGCATGATACTTACCTCTATGTTGCATGCTGCTATCCACCTAATTTCTTCACCATCTCACCTTGTAGTGCCATTTTTCAAACACGGAGTCACTATAGTTAGTTTAGTGACTCCGCGTTTCAAAAATGGCAGTTGTCTTCGACTTTCGATTAAATTTTTAGGGTTCCGTACCCAAAGGATTAAAACGGTACCTTAATACTTAGACTCTGCTATCCGTCTGTCGGTCTGTTACCAGGCTGTAATAGTGATAGCTAGACAGTTGAAATTTTCATCATCATCAGGTCTTTGTAGTCTCCACTACAGGAGCACGACCCTCTCTGTACTACTAGAGCCATATTTGGTCGGAGCAGCCAGAGGATTTGGCCTACACTCTCCACGCTGGCCAGACGGGTTGGAGAGGTCAAAATGTTTTCATATCTATATCATTATTTCTGTTGCCACTTTATCAACAAATACTACAAACAGAGTTAAATAAATATTTACGTGGAGCTCCCGTGCAACAAACGTGATTTTTTTACAGATGATGTGATAAATGGTACGGAACCCTACGTGCGTGAGTCCGACCCCCACTTGGCCGGTTTTAAAATACCGTTTTCTCTATTTCATTATTTTGACACCACGTCTATCTCTCTTGGAGACACAATCAGGAGAACTTCCTAAAATAACTTTTCATACTTTAAATTAAAATTTATAAAAATTATGTAAAAATAGTACAGGATCCCGATATAGAACGACCTTCATCGTCGTGCTTATTTGATGAAATGTATTTTATGTTTAATTTAATGTGTCAATAAAGATATTGCATATGGGTTGCCTAACAAATTTCAGTCCAGGATATTCTTAATTATTAAATTAAAAAAAATTGGTTGCCTGTAAAGTCGGTATACGGGCGAAAGTTTTACGTGACAACGCGATCATAGTTGAGTGGGAGAGAGACGCAAGGCATTCGGCGGGCCTCTCTCTCGTTCGGTGACTCATCGTAACGTTACCGAGCGTTACACTTTTTCATAAGTGACTCCCAGCCGCAACCTAATTTAAGACGTTGTCACGTCAAAAAATATATTTTTAAAATATTTTACCGGTTTGCTCATTAGACAAATTTATACCAATCGAAAGTATGAAGCCCATAGAATATGTTATCATTAGGTTGCCTATTCTTTTCCGGTCACAACTCTTGGGTTGCCAGGTATAAACTGGTAAATCGACAGATATAGCATTTTGCACCGGTCTGATTATTGAATAAAAATTAAATGAAAATAAAGTTTATTTTATTATAAACACGGTGGTATAGGGTTGCCTGCGGAAAATCAGTCCCGAATGCCGGTTGTCGAACTTTGAAAATTGAAATATCGCAGCAATATTTCAATTTATCATATCCTGGACTGAAATTTGTTAGGCAACCCATATGCAATATCTTTATTGACACATTAAATTAAACATAAAATACGTTTCATCAAACAAGCACGACGGTGAAGGTCGTTCTATAAAGGGATCTTAGACCAAAAAAGTCAATTAAAATACAATACCTACCTAATAGAGTACGTGTAGAGTATGATTGTGTGTGTGTATTTATGTATGTTTGTTTGGCGATAACTTGAGTATCTTTGATTTGAGCTTCATGAGATTTGGTAGGCGGATAGATATGGCCAATGTTTTTTTGAACATGGACGATTTTTATATCGAAAATATGTGGTTCGCGATTTCACAGTTCGAGGCAAACTAACGACATAAACTAATATATTCCAAGTCAGATTCTCGCTCAATCGGCTTTTAGAAGAGGATATAGAGGTACCTACCTACATTCTATTTCTTTTAGTTTTGCCCAGACCAGCTGGAAGAAATCTTCCATTCAAAATGTTAGTTAAAGAATACCATTACCGCTGAAGCAAGCAAATGAAGCCACAATTGCAATAGAAGTGGAGCACGACACCTACCTACACCGACTATCTGCAGTCCATTGAAGACTATCTAGGTCCCGGCTCCGAAGCAAAATAGAAAGAGTACAGATACTAGTAAGAATTAATATAAGTTTAGTTCATCATCATCATCATCATCATCGTCAGGCCTTTTTGTCTTCACTGCAGAAGCACGCTGCACGACCCTCTCTGTACTACCAGAGCCATACTTGCCCCGACCGGCTTGGAACTGGCCTACACTCTTCACACTGGCCAGACGGGTTGGAGAGGTCTCATTGATGTTTATTGGCTTCGTTTAGCTTGTATTTCCTTAGTGCCTTCGGACGACATCCACGGGAGGAATTGGAGTGGCCATATTCTCCTCTGCCGGAAACCACACGACTATGTTTACTTATAGATATATGTTTAATTATAGAATGGAAACTGCTAGGATCCCGCGTAATATGCGTCCTTGTTTCTCGTCCTCGCTATCTGACGACCTCACCATCACCATGCTATTCCGCCACCCAGAGGTCCCGGGTTCGATTCCTGGTCAGGGCAAGTTGGAAAATGGCCTTTTTCAAGTTGTCCTGAGTCTTGGATGTTTATCTATATATGTATTTGTTATAAAATATAGTATCGTTGAGTTAGTATCCCATAACACAAGTCTCGAACTTACTTTGGGGCTAGCTCAATCAGTGTTATTTGTCTATCTTTGATTATATGTCCCTATATATTTATTTATTATTTATTATTAATTATCCCCCGTTCTCGCCTTGTCCCTTGTAGAGGGTGTTGAGCGGGCGGTACGTTGCATGCAGGCGCCTGCATCCGCTTCTACAAAGTGAGAACGGGGTACAGGTGCGAATAAGGTATGCATTTTGTATGTATAAATTCTGTAGATAGAACGCAGAGGGAATGGGGTACAGATATGAACTAAAAAAAATACTATTGGCCCATTAGGTATATAGATTAAAAAGTATGGTATACGTACTTTTTCTTTTCTCTAATTAGCAAATAATGACGAAGATACAGCATCGATACAGCGCATTTAAATTTCGTGTGACATCAGCTCTACGATTTTTAACCAAAGGTGACGTAAATCACCACTCTTCCAAAACTTCGAAGAGCTGTATCTTTGAGATTTTCACTACTTTACTAAACGAAAAAAATATAGGTCCTTTTTTGTACAATCTAGTTGACGGACTAAATAAACTAACATACGTTTTACCCAGTCCATATCCTAAAAAATCTACTTATTTATTTATTTCAAACAATAAATACAATCAAATATAGGCACAACACAAACAACGCTATATAATCTTACTAGAGATTTTCCAAACTTTGGAATTGCCATAAACTTTTACTACCCATCAATCATAGTAACTTACAATAATTTCATCATCATCAAGTCTTTTTAGTCTCCACTGCACGACGCTCTCTGTACTATCAGAGCCATAGGTACTAAGACTTGGCCAGAGCAGTCTGAGGACTTGGCCTACACTCTCCTCGCTGGCCAGACGTGTTGGGGAGGGGTTATAATAATTTACAAGTGTGATAATCAAACATCTTCAATGTACTTATTACAAATACGCGTAGACACAATAAAGTGCGAGCACCGTCGCTGGAGACCCGGAACTTCTCTACTCTATCTAGTTTGCATCCCAGGCGGCGTGCGGGACAAAACGTTTCTTTATTTCATTAGAATGCATTCATACCCGCTATTGTTGACTCGCACCCTCGCACCTCGCAGTGATCTATTTTCTAAACAACGGAATGAAAAGTTTTATCGCAAATGATGGTCTTGGCTTGGAAGGCTTATAAAATAAAATTTATGGTAGGTAGGTAGGTAGCTACTTGATGACATTAAAAAGCGTCTTCCCTAGTTTAAAACAAGGAATAGGTAGTACTAGGTAGGTACATATATACACTACGGCAATCATCATCATCTCAGCCCCTCATCTGCCCACTGCTGAGCATAGGCCTCCCCTAGTTTGTCGATGCCACCTATCTCGATCCTGTGCTGCCCTAAACCAGTTGCAACCTAAGACTTTCGCTATGTTTTCAACCTATTTATCATTGCTGGACGTCCGACGCTTCACCTGCTCTCTGCTGGTCCACTATTCGGTTATAGTCTCTCTCAAGTCTGTCAAGTTAAATAATTACACAATATGGCAAAGTCTAAAGCCGCGATTACACTTCACGATTCGTCGGGGACGATTTCACGCAGGCGCCCTAAATCGGGAAGTGTAATCGCTGTTAGGTAGGCAGTGTCCCGATATCGGGTGATCGGGGCTTCCCGACCGCCCTGTTTCCCTATTTAGGGAGTAAATCGGGTGATGTAATCGCTGTCCACGAGTCAGGGTCAGGGCGTTCAGAAGTGCCATTTTTGAAACGCGGAGCCTCCTAAACGAATGATATTTCCATACAAAAAACAGTTCGCGTGTAGTGACTCCGCGTTTCAAAAATGGCACTGATATGAACTTAAAATAAATACATATACCTATGTATATTTCTTAAAACGATACTCTTTACTCCGGCATTTTCTTTTTTCTTTCACATTTACACCCGCAGTTGCGTCAAAAGCGACACGCACTTGACCAATAGTTGAATTTTGGCAAGCACAGGTGCCACTCTTTCAACATCAAGTTCGGCTGACAACTGAGTTAGGGAGGCGATCTAGTGCAGTGTAATCACAACGCCCTGTCTGTCGCCCCTGCTCATCGGCCCGACGGATCGTGAAGTGTAATCGCCGCTATACTTGCCTTACCTTACTTTCGATAGATAACTTTATAGTACCTGGGCGACCGAGCTTTGCTCGGTTACATCTCAAACATTAACTAATTTTTTTTAAACTTGTCTAAAAACAATGCAAAATAAAAAAATAAAATATAAACTTAAACATAAAAAAAACAAAAGTAAGTCACCGAGTGGGATTCGAACCCGTAACACTCTTTCTAGCGGTCGCTATCCTTAACAACTGAGCTAAATCAAGGCGGTCGCGGCGCGACGAAATTAGCGACCATATTCTGCGTGGAAAGAAAAAACGCATGAAAACTCGAAAACACGCGTTTTCCCAAACATAAAACTAATCTAGATCGATTGTTTACCCCCGAAAACCCCCATATACAAATTTTCTGCGAAATCGTTAGAGCCGTTTTCGAGATCACAGAAATTTATAAATAAATATAAGAATTGCTCGTTTATAGGTATAAGATACATCGGATACGTTACATTTCACTCTATTACCGTAGTACACGTATTTTTAAGAATTTGAAAGATTCTAGCTGAAACGATACGTAAACGTCAGATGATAGAATGACGTTTGACGTCAATGTTACTTTACTGTGAATGTCACAAAGTGTTTTGAGTTTTTACCAAAAATAAATCGCAATAATTACTGTGATTCAATAAAATATCGTCATTATTTAGTTTTTTATGTAATTTAATCAATGTTTTTAGTGTTAGTGTAAATTTATAACCTAATTTTATACGAATTTCCGGGTTTTCGTAACAAAGGATTGAGTCATACGACTTGTGTTGCTTATTATTATTTATTTTGTAAATATAGCTTCAAAAATGGATTATGTTACCACGTTAAAGATTCTAGTGATCGGAGAAAGCGGCGTCGGAAAGTCCAGGTATCATTTGATAGATTTTACAATACATTTTGCATGAACTATGATCTTCAGTGAAGTTAAAAATACCACGCAATTTGTTGCGTGTTACTCGTCGTATAATTAACTGATAAAGGCTCGAATAGTTACTTGAAAACTGCTTCTGTTTGCTGTTTTAAGAGTAGAATGCGTATTGATTATTTCAATGAAAAATCTCTTATTCCTGTGATAAATGAATAAAGTCCAACTTTAATGTAACCTTATTTCTCACTCACTAAGGTCAAAGAGCTCATGAAAAGTTCATTGTTCAATGATGTACTCTATTCTCTTCTCTACATGTTTGTGTCCACTGCTGGACATATGCCTCTTCCATGGATTTCCATTTAGATCTTGCTGCGGTGATTCTGGTCCGTAATCTACACTAATCTACACTAATATTATAAAGAGGAAAGATTTGTTTGTTTGTTTGTTTGTTTGATTGTATTGAATAGGCTCCGAAACTACTGGATCGATTTTAAAAATTCGTTCACTGTTGGATAGGTATGTTATCCCTGAGTGACATAGGCTATGTATGTACCACGGGCGAAGCCGGGATGGACTGCTAGTAATGTATAAATGTACAGATACTATTGAATAAGGTCAATTGCCTTGGCCTATTGAATAGGTTTTCAGTTTCGACAAAGATATATTTATGTGGTGAACTGCATTTGTATTTTCCTGCAACCAGGTCCAGAGGAAGACTTAGGGTGAGATAAAGGGCCTTTACCAAGGATTTCCAAAATGACCGATATAGTGCGGCTTGCATCCAGCGCCTGCCAGCGACCTTGGTAGCTACTATTATTACTATTAGCGACCTTACTCCCATTTTGCCCGTATATTGACAAATTTATTAAACTTTTAATTTAATTATTTATATTGTTAAACTCAAAAATTTTATCAGTATTTAACCCTTTCACCGCGAGACTTTATATCAGTTGTCGTGCCCCCAGCGCGAGACATGGTAAATCTAACATACCTATCTACAACCAAAAACGGATATGGATACGTAAGTTATGTGCCATACGAGCATTTTTTTTTTGTCACAAATATGCGACCTTCGCGGAATGGGCCCGACAATGTTTGTCACATATATGTGACGCTCGCAGTTAAAAGGTTAACAGTTACTTGTATTTATGTTTATAATTTTTACCCATGTTTGTATCGCCACACCCTAAATGGGTACATGTATTACTGCACCAATATTTTATCATCTTATGCACTAAGTTAGCGCTTAATAAATGAAAATGAAAAAAAAAAGAAATTATTTTTAATACATTGTATGTATGTGTATTTGTATGTATGTTTATGAGTATAAAGTATATGTGTTTGTATATGTGTATGTAATGTAGTTATACATATATGTCTGTCTAATCTTTTAAGGTATATAGTACATATTTACTTCTACCTTTTAATAGAGTAAATGTCCTCTCAAACTATCGCAGGTTGACTGGAAGAGATCCCTACATGGGATAAGTCCGCCTTTGTATATTTGCTCTTTCGAATTTTTGTATTTTATTTTGTTTTTTGGTACAATAAAGTTATTACAAACAAACATTTTGTTTATTTTGTAGCATTATCTTAGCATTCACAACCGGTGACTACAACCCAGCATATCCAGCCACCATCGGAGTGGACTACAAAGTCAAGGTCATGGATGTGAATGGAGTAAAGGTCAAACTCGGAATTTGGGACACTGCGGGTCAGGAGCGGTATAGGACATTGACTTCAAGTTTTTATAGGTGAATTCAGTTCTATTATAAAAAAGTTACATCTCAGTTATATCACAAATATTATAAAAACGAAAGTGTGTGTGTGTGTGTGTGTGTGTCTGTTACTTCTTCATGCGCAAATGGGTGGACCAATTCTGATAAAATTTGGTATGCAGGAAACTGACACCCTGGATTAACACATAGGCTACTTTAGCGCGGGTAACACTGCGGGATGCAGCTAGTATTATGGATAATTATTCAAAGTGTACTTTTGTGTTGGGCAAAGGTCTTCGAGCTGTGAAACTATATAGTCTGTATAAAAGATAGGCCTTCCTATAATAAATAAATAAATATATAGGGACAAATTACACTGATCCAGTTAGCCCCAAAGTAAGTTCCAGACTTGTGTTATGGGATACTAACTCAACGATACTATATTTTATAACAAATAAATATATAGATAAACATCCAAGACCCAGGACAATTTGAAAAAGGCCATTTTCCAACTTGCCCTGGCCGGGGATCGAACCCGGGACCTCTGGGTGGCGGACTAGCATGGTGACCACTACGCCACGGAGGTCGTCAGTAGAGTCCTATATAAAACAAAAGCCTTCAGTCTGTATTGTAGATCATAAATTAAAAAAGGAACAATTTTTCGTTTATTTTATATATGATTAGTAAACATATTGTTTTTATTTACATTAAAATAATTTACATCAAGATATTTTTTTTTCTAATTTTTTTATAAGCATATATTGTAATTTTTTTTTGTTTGTTGTAGAGACGCACATGGCGCGATATTGGTCTACGACACATCAGAGCCGAAGACTCTGGCAAAATTAAAAGACTGGGTAGAAGAACTGCAAGTATACACAACCAAGAAAAATATCGTTTGTTTAGTGGTCGGCAATAAGATTGATAAGGTGAGCTTAGTGAGCATCACTGTTTTAAATCATCAACATCATTATCATTTCAGCCGCATAACGTCCACTGCTGGATATGGGCCCCTCCTTAAGGTTGAACTAGTCGCAGACTCGAACTCGTAGATGGGCGTGGCCTAAAAGCATGTTGTTTCATCTAACATTGTGGCGGGCGAAAGCAGTGTGGTGAAACGGAGCGACAAAGTAGGTAAATCGAGCGCGTAAAAAATTACGTAAAGTCATTTGGAAAAAGGGGTTTTAAGCAAAAAATACTGCATTAATCAATAACAAATAAAATTCATTATAATCTTCGATAATTAAGCTGTGTCGGTGCGGTCTTTGTTTTGGAGAATTTACACTTCTTATATTACTTATTTACACCGAAAGTTGCGTAAAAATAAGCAAGAAAAACGAATCTTTGATGGCTCATAACTTTTTAATGGCTTTTTATTTTACAATTATGTATCCATACAGACATCATTTATAATGAGACAAAACGATATCATGAGAAACTTTGGATTTACAATGTCAAACAGTGGAGGAAATCCCCTTCGCTATTTGTATAGAAAAAGTATCGACTAGTTCAACCTTAAGATTTCCAAAATGACCAATCTAGAGCGGCCTGCATCCAGCGCCTTCAGCGACCATAGTCAGGTCCTCAGATCAACTTGTAGGTGGGTGTCCTACGCTTCGCTTGCCAGTACGTGGTCGCCATTCGCGAAGCTTTTTGCCCTATCGGCTATCGGTTCGTCGTGGTACGTGTCCCAGTTCCGCCCACTGCCATTTCAATTTTTTCAACAAAATATTGTAAATTGACTTCTCTTTTACTTACTCACTCTGCTGTAATAGAATTAATATAAGTATTAAATACAGAACGAAAACTCCTAGGGTCCCGCGCAATATGCATCCCTGTTCCTCGTTTTCACACCGCTCCCACGTTCTAAACTTGTAGAAGCGTCTGCAGGCGCCTGCAGCCATATAAGTAGATTTTTTTTACTGCGTAAAAAGACCACACTAGCCGAGTGCGACAGATAATATGATAAGTGTCATCTTCATAAGAGCAAAAGAGATAGCATCAATTTGACAATGAGACAAGTTTTCATACAAAACATGTCACCCATTGTCACCCTGGCTCGAACATCGTTACACGAAAATTTGATTTTCCAAAGTGTAAACTGTGTTAATTTATTAGTTATCTTATACTGGAAAGATGGTATCGTACTGCTTTACCCATAGTTTGTGTAGTAGGTACAAATACAACCCATAAAAAGTTACACAGAAATATTTCGTTTCTGGTCACATTTTACACTACTCTATATCCATCTTATACCTTCTAAATCTATGCCTGCAGCCCGCTCAACATCTTGTGCGCTTTTGACATTCTGCTCTTTTGACAATTTGCGATCCTTTGGTATTCTGCGCTTTTGACATTATGCTCCTAAACGCTAAAAAGAACTAGTAATTTATGTTTTTTTTTATTTAGCCCCGGGCGGTACCAAGAGAGCACGGGCAGGCGTTTGCACAGAAACACAGAATGTTATTTGTAGAGAGCAGTGCTAAGACGCAGGACGGCATCAACTTGGCTTTTGAAGAGTTAGTTCAAAAGGTGAGTACATACTCGTATTAAAAAAAAAAAAGAACCGGCTTCCTTAGCATGGCACCGTAGATAAACTCAGATAAAGTTTATATCGCGTGACAGAATACAGCTATCTCGCTCGTTATTATTGCGTAGACGGAGATAGTGAAAGACGATAGCGTTTGATAAACGCTGTCGCCGTTGCTATGCTATGGGTACTTGAATTTACAAAAATTTACCTAAATCGGCCATGTCATTTCGAAATAAAACGTAGACTACGTTTGTATGGAAAAGTGTAGTTTGGTCTAGGGTAAGGGGACTTAAAGACAGCAGCGTAGAAATGTGCTGTTTCGTTCTAACAAATGAGATCAAAAATTTATTCCGTTTTATTATAAAACGCAGACTAACTTTGTTACTAGGTTTAAACCGTTATCCGACCAAATCAAGTTGACATTTTCAGATGAGACAGTGGCATATTACTTGATGTCAACTCGATTTGGTCGGATAATGGTTTAAACCTAGTAACAAAGTTAGTCTACGTTTTATAATAAGACGGATTATCTTTATCCATCCAAAACACGGCCACTAGTTTGGCCATTTTCGTTTATACCATATGTGAATATGTTCGTTTATACCATTCCCCATATAAAAAGTTTATTTTATTTACTGAAAACAGTGAATAAAATCCTTTTAATCACTATTTTCGTGTTTGAGTTTAGAACAATGACTCTTAATATTACTAATAGGTTTTTAATGTGCATTTTAATTAATTTAATCTCCCTTTTTCTTTATTAAAAGTCTTAGGTAGCTAAAATCTTTCTTTTTCTCAAAGTCATGCTAGTATGCAACTCTTGAATAAAACGGATTTATATCGAGGGTCGTGAATCAATCGTGTCGCTCAAGATTCTAATACTTGTTAGAAACCTTCACTTGCTCGTAATTGGTCTAAGGCCTTCGATTTAAATCCGTTATCTTATACCTTTAAACAAGCAATTCTATATATATATATATTTATAAATTTCTGTGATCTCGAAAACGGCTCTAACGAATTCGCTCAGAATTTGTATATGAGGGTTTTCGGGGGTAAACAATCGATCTAGATTAGTTTTATGTTTGGGAAAACGCGTGTTTTTGAGTTTTCATGCGTTTTTCTTTCCACGCAGAATATGACTACCGACCGCTAGAAAGAGTGTTACGGGTTCGAATTCCAATCGGTGACTTACTTTTTTTTTATGGTTATGTTTATATATAATTTTTTATTTTGCATTGTTTTTAGACAAGTTTTAAAAAAATTTGTTAATGTTTGAGATGTAACCGAGCAAAGCTCGGTCGCCCAGGTACTTTTTTCCCTAATTGCATAATCTATTCTTTAGATCATCGAGACTCCGGGACTCTGGGAGACCGGAAAGAGCTCCAACATCCGCATAACACAAGAACAACACCAGCCGCAAGAAGAGTCTTCGTGCTATAATTACTCTTGTACTATATAAACTTTTTTTGGACAGGTTGGCTTCGCTTTGAATATTTCTTGTGTAACAATCAAGTATGACTGTAGAAGTTGTGGTGTTGTGAAAATGATCAGGTAAATTTGACAATTAATGACCAATTTTTTTGAAAATCCTAATAAATTTTCTTTGGATAATGTATTCATTTATACAGGATCTAACAAAATATATTGAAGGTGTTTTAAGAGTGAATTCAGTCCATGATACTGAACAGGCCTGCTTTCCCAAGAAAAATATTATTTTATAATCCAATACTATGTAGTATTGGTTTATAAAATAATATTTTTTGGCTTCCGATACAAATGACCATCTTGATGCCAGCTGATCCTTTGCTTGGGGAAATTATTTAATATCATAAACTGAATTCACCCTTAAAAAAGTTTCAGTAAGTATATTTTGTTAGACGTATAATACCTATAGTGTATATGCAATTTATTTTTGCAAAAAAATATACAAACATAATGCATTTTTTTTTTCAATCTAGAAGCGACAATGGCACCTTTAATACCGTCGATATATAAACTGTTTCACATTTTTTCTAAATGGCAACCACTGACCTCCATATATACAAGTACGCTGGACCTATGATACCCTTAGAAATGACAGCCCTTTATTGTGCCTATTTGAAGCGCCCCCAATGCGTGGGAAGAGAACTAAATCTGACGTAACTTTTAGTTCCGTTCCCACCCACTGCTACGAATGCCTACGATCAGCGCCAAAATGGCGAAAATCAAATCGCCTCACTATGGCCCGGCTAATCGGTCCAGCGTACTTGTATATATGGAATGGAGGTCAGTGATGGCAACCCATTTTGATTGAAAAAGTTTTAGCTTCGATCGTTTTCACTTTAATCAGATAAAATTCTAGTAAATACCGTTACTAAATAAAATATAGACCTTATTACCTCACCAATAGAATTTTTTAATAAAAATACTCTACTACTGGCCTGCAATTTTATTAACCCCAAAAAATTTTTTACTCAAAAATTAAAAGCGTATTTAATTTGTCAGATTTTTTCTTCTGTTTCTCTCATCTCAGCGTATTTCAAGTTGCATCTTTAGCTGTAACGCTGTAAAACATAGGGTCTGCATTTTGCTTTTACTTCACTTCGCACGGTCTTGAGCATCCTTGGTAGTAAGACCATTGGCACAGAATACTATAAGTAGTACATACAGAACGGAATTTCCTAAGTCCCGCGCAATATGCGTCCCGGTTCCCCGCCCCCGCTACTCTCCCCCGTTCTGACCTTAAGGCCATACCCAAATTTTCCGGGGTCCAGTGGCGCCGCCATTTAAAATAAATCATTTAAAAGGAAACGGAGATATCATTCAAAATTGTGTCTTGGTCAAGCCCTAGATAACCCTTAAAACTATTTTATGAACTACTGTTTATAATTTAAAGTGCGAACGTGAAGCTTTTCTACGCACATTAGCTAAAAGTGGCCGTTTTTCGCAAATGTGCGTAGAAAAGCTTCACGTTCTCACTTTAAACTACAAAAAGTAGTTTAAAAAATACTTTGAATGGGTATCTAGAACTTGACCAAGACACAATTTTAAATGATATCTCCGTTTCCTTTTAAATGATTTATTTTAAATGGCGGCGCCACTGGACCCCGGAAAATTTGGGTATGGCCTTAAGGAGCTACCTGAATTTTCCGGGGTCCAGGGGCGTCCTCATTTAAAATAAATCATTTGAAAGGAAACGGTGATATCATTTAAAATTTCGTCTTGATCAAACCCTAGATAACCCTTTTAACTATTTTACGAACTACTGTTATTAATTTAAAGTGCGAACGTGAAGCTTTTCTACGCACATTTGCGAAAAACGGCCACTTTTAGCTCATGTGCGTAGAAAAGCTTCACTTTCGCATTTTAAATTATAAACAGTAGTTCATAAAATAGTTAAAAGAGTTATCTAGGGTTCGGTTAAGACGAAATTTTAAATGATATCACCGTTTCCTTTCAAATGATTAATTTCAAATGGGGGCGCCACCGGACCCCGGTAAATTTGGGTATGGCCTTAAGTGGTCGGTTGCGGGCGCCAAGCCGCCTCTACATGGCGAAAACGGGGGAGAGGTGCGGGGGACGGAGACGCATATTGCGCGCGGGACCTTAGAAGATTCCTTTCTGTATGTAATACTCATATTAATTATGTGAAATAGAGATATGCATCTAAACAACTAAAGGATCAAATTAATGTTTCAACCTACAAGGATGTAAAGAAGTTGACTTTAGATAGAGAGAGATGGAAGGCATTGGTTGCTTTACAGACAAGAGCTTAGCTCTTTAATAATAATAAGAAGAAGGTGATATGCGTGCTATAACATCCTCGACGTCGTCGAGCATTGCATCTGGCGTAGGCTGCACGGCTGTGTCGGCAGTTTTTTGTCTGTTGTATTATGTTTAGCAAAATATTAGTTTTATTGGGTTGTTGTACATTTGCCACAAACTTAATTCGTCACTTTTTGGAAACTAAATACATTGAAAGTTAATTCGTCATATGCATTAAAAAGAATTTTAGTTCGTCACAGGTAGGTTCGGTTCGGGTTATAGTAAATTTGCCACAAGTAATAAAGTACCGACAGCAAGCAAATTTATTATTCAGCGATCAAAATGAAATATTTATATTAAAAAAAAAATACGAGTTACGTTGCTTGTCCGGCGTGAACTCCTAAACTACTGAACCGATTTTAAATTTGATTTGCTCACCGTCTGCAATTTGATCCAACTTGAAAGATAGGATAGCTTACATCTCAATTTATAGTCGCAATATTATTTTATTGCACTGGACTGACGTAGATACGCCGGAGTCATAAGTCCACGCGAACGAAGTCGCGGGCATTAGCTAGTACAAATTAAATTGTTGTTAAAATTGAAAGTAATCATAAGATAATTTGAGAAAAATAATACAAAATTGGTACAACACAGCGCTCCTACACAAGCTATTGCACTCGCTCGCTCGCTGAATCTATCTTTTTCTAAGCGTAACAACAACCCTATCGGTCAATGCATCTCACTACTTATCAATTCAGTGACTGTCATGGCCGATGGGTGGTGTGGTGTGTCAAACTTGTGATATTTATATATAAATTATTCTGTTGCGAATTTACAAAACTCCAAATTAAAGCGTGAGGAATTTACTTAAAAAAATGTGGCAAATTTACACATTCTTCTTTCAGTGACGAATTAACTTTGTGGCAAATATGTACAACAACCCGTTTTTTTAGAAGTTATATGAGGTTGTATCCTGTGTTATACATATTAGGGTCTGTACACAAAAAGACGAGTAGAAAGACCAAAGTCAGAAAGAAGCCAACCCAACAATTGTGATATCTTGTATGCTTTTGTAAATATCGACAATTTGTAATAAAATGTACACAATCACATAGTTTCACATTTATTTATTGTATAGTATTTGACTTAATACTTTGAATTGTTAGGGCTTAGGCTGGACCAATAAAGTGCTGGATTTTATAAAATAAACTTGTGAATTATTTGCAAAAGTCTTCCTTTATTTTAGATATTTTTTAATAGATTTTATTGTAATTATTTTTTCATCATCATCTTCCTCACCTTCTCTCTGCATGGGGTCGGCTTTGTCTTTAGTCCTTTATCATTTACCATACCTGCTACCTACCAACCCCCCTCTCCTCCATGTCCCGCTTTACACATTCCCCCCACGTCTTTCTAGGTCGTCTATCTCCATGTCCGTCCACCTTTAAGCTAACCATTTTATTTGCCAGATGTTCGGCATTTCGCCTTTTCTTAGCCTCTGAATGGCGTTTATATATTACTAGAGGCAGCGTGCGGCTTCGCCCGCGTTAACCACGCGAGTGAAGTCGCGGGCGTAATGCAATATAGCCTATAGCCTTCCTCGAGAAACGACCTATCTAATACCGAAATATTTTTTCAAATCGGACCAGTGGTTCCTGAGATTATCGCGTTCAAACAAACAAACAAACAAACTCTTCAGCTTTATATATAAGTATTTGCAAAAGTCTTTCTTTATTTAAGACTAGCAGTCCATCCCGGCTTCGCCCGTGGTACATACATAGCCTATGTCACTCAGGGATAACATACCTATCCAACAGTGAAAGAATTTTTAAAATCGATCCAGTAGTTTCGGAGCCTATTCAGTACAATCAAACAAACAAATCTTTCCTCTTTATAATATTAGTGTAGATATTTTTTAATAGATTTTATTGTATGGTACTTGTAAAATAGGTGCCCGAGAGAAATAGGGAATTCTGTTATAAATTCGTTTATTGTGATAGCTTATGCTTACAGAGCGTGAAAAAGCGTGGGGCGTGGACGAACACTGCCTGAATCTCCTTATATTTAAGTCGCAATATGACATCTGCTGGCGACTATACTAATCACTTATTGACAGGGCTGCTTATAGCATCAAGCATTGATCTAATTAATTCGATATTGAACACCTAATGCAATGCAAGCCATCTATATGGCGCTTGTGTTTAACAGTACAATTTCAGGTTTACTGTATCTTTACTAATATTATACATACATACATACTATCACGTCTTTATCCCTAATGGGGTAGACAGAGCATTTTGGGTCTTGCGGCTCTATGTAGAGCCTAGGGCCGCAAGACTCAAAAGCCACTTTTAGCGTCATGGTGAGCGAGAAGATGGAAAAGCAATCAATACAGTGACGGGTTGATCGCCTGTTAAAATGATTCGCATTTTTGCCCATTCCCTCGATCGGCTTTTACGATCTGCGCGGGAAGAGAAGCAGCTGGTACATTCTAAGTTTTTTCGTTTCTCCCAGACCAGCATGGGAGCCCAGACCAGCATGGGAGTATACTAATATTATAGATAGGGAAAAACTTACCTACTTGGGGCAGGGTTCGATAAGTTCAAATTTTTTGCGTAAGCCACAGTTAGTAGAGTAAGCTGTTCAAAGTGATGTACTAAAAAAAATATTAAAGGCGTCCGCTAAGTGACGTGGACGCACGCGGCGGGTTTCAATCTATCTCTGTCACAAACTCTAAGTGCGAAAGAGATAGCAGAATCCACCGCGGGTTACCTGTCTCTATCGCACGTAGCGTCTGTGACAGAGATAGACTGAACCAGCTGAGTGTGCCTCGCATCACTTAGTGGACGCCCTTAATAATTTTTTCATCATCATCTTCCTCACCTTTTCTCTACATGGGGTCGGCTTGTCTTTAGTCTTATATCATTTACCATACCTGCTACCTACCAACCCCCCTCTCCTCCATGTCCCGCTTTACACATTCCCCCCACGTCTTTCTAGGTCGTCTATCTCCATGTCCGTCCACCTTTAAGCTAACCATTTTATTTGCCAGATGTTCGGCATTTCGCCTTTTCTTCTTAGCGCATCTGAATGGTGTTTATACATATAGGTATTATATGGTTGTGAACCAGTGTGTGGCCTCACTTACTCCAATATCATATTTATTAGTCACAACTCACAACGGTCGCAATTTAAGAAACGCCACCTGACTCGGTTTTAATTCGGTTTTCTCGCCTCTTGACATGATCGTTCTAAGTTAAGCGGTGGTCTTTTAATTATGGTTTTTTTAAACTTTAAAAAAAAATATTTTTACTTATGTAATTTATTTAGAGGTATTAAAAAAGACCTTGTAAAGATACTAATACTCCATTTGGTTAGATTTTTAAATAAATGTAAACAATCTTGACATGTCTTTTTATTCAATACCTTTGCAAATTACGAAGTAATTATGTAATTTATAACATAATTACTTTGTAATTAGCAAAATTATTGATTTATTAAGTGTATATTTCAATAAAAAGACATGTCAAGATTGTTTACATTTATTTAAATACCTAACCAAATGGAGTATAAATACCAACTACAACGCTTGTTAAACCTACGCTTACTAACAATGTCGGAAAAACATATTTTTTCCTTATTTACAATTCCGTTTTATCGAAATTAATGATAATATTTTCACCTTTTCCTCTGACGCCATAATTTCCCACGCATTTCCTAATAAATAGACCTGCAAAATATATTTATAAATATAAAAATCTCTATTACAAATATGAAGCAAAAAATGCCATTCTCTGTGATATAGGAATATAACCGGTCAAGTGCCAGTCGGACTCGCAGGTATATACCGTGCGTCCGTACATTTTATCTATAATAGTTTAGTAAAATGCACTTTCTTGTAGGACGACTCCTTTGATTTTAACCTTATTTTTATTCGTATTTGTCTTTGTACCGGCCTAGACACGTGAAATTTGATATTCCGTAATAAATCGAACTACGGGCAATACTAGACCACTTTACATACATACATACTATCACGTCTTTATCCCTAATGGGGCAGACAGAGCATTTTGGGTCTTGCGGTTCTATGCAGAGCCCAGGGCCGCAAGACCCAAAAGCCACTTTTAGCGTCATGGTGGGCGAGAAGATGGAAAAGCAATAAATACAGTGATGCGTTGCTAGCCGCATCGCCTGTTAACATGATTTGCATATTTTCCCATTCCCTCGATCGGCTTTTACGATCTGCGTGGGAAGAGAAGCACTTTAGTATATTGAAATTAAAATAAACTAAACAATAATTTCGACAACTAACTACATACAAAAGTGTGCAGCCACCCGGGCAATTTGTACCTATGTGAATGGCTTTTGTGTTTTGTTTTCTAACTGTTATTTTGTCATCATTATCTTATACCTTTAAACGAGCAATTCTTGTATGTATATATATATATATTTATTTATAAATTTCTGTGATCTCGAAAACGGCTCTAACGATTTCGCTGAAAATTTGTATATGGGGGTTTTCGGGGGTAAATAATCGATCTAGATTAGTTTTATGTTTGGGAAAACGCGTGTTTTCGAGTTTTCATGCGTTTTTCTTTCCACGCAGAATATGGTCGCTAATTTCGTCGCGCCGCGACCGCCTTGATTAGCTCAGTGGTTAAAGATAGCGACCGCTAGAAAGAGTGTTACGGGTTCGAATCCCACTTGGTGACTTACTTTTGTTTCTTTTTATGTTTAAGTTTATATTTTTTTTTTATTTTGCATTGTTTTTAGACAAGTTTTAAAAAAATTAGTTAATGTTTGAGATATAACCGAGCAAAGCTCGGTCGCCCAGGTACTAATATCTTATAGCTTTAAACGAGCAATTCTTGTATATTTATTTATTTATATAAGGTACTGCCGGGTGACAAGGCCCACAGTTTTGCAAGGCCCAAGCGCAGAAAACCATTTAAAATACATTTGACTCGCGCCAACTTCATGGTACGTGTGAAACAGACCAATAGGAACGCAAGAATGCAGCAGCCGGCAGCGCGTGGCCACCATTTCGCCAGTGACGGCCAGTTGTTCGCTGACTTTGGTCACGGCCCCTCATTTAGCTAATTATTGCTCTCACAAAACGTTAGTTTTCACTTGTTTATACTATGATTTGTAAGTAAATTTTTGTAAAGTGCGTTTATTTGATCATTATTCTTTTGATATTACCATAGCCATGTGCTATTATATATGTATTTATTTCTAAAATGATCAATGTGTGTTGCGAGGCCCACGCGTTTAGGAAGGCCCAACAAAATGGTTGCTTGGGGCCTTACAAAACTCGACTGGGCCTTCCAACCCTACTGCAGTCTAACAAGGCCCCTTAATGTTGTTATAATATGAGTGATAAATTAAAAAAAATGTTTTTATTGATGTACAGTGCTTACTTATAGATACACACAACTTATAGATACATTTATGTTTTTTATTTATTTGTTCTTAGGTCATTAAATGTTTTCCCCGAAGAAGAAGCGGGGGAGTTGGTGTGAAGGAAATTTAAAATCTGCTATTGAAGCAGTTCAAACAAATTGTCTAACTCAACGCGCTGCAGCTAAAAAATACTACATTCCCAGACGAACTTTAAGAAATGATTTAAAATCATGCGTTATTTCAAAAGTAATAGGAAAACAGACTACCCTTAATAATACATACACACATAATATCACGCCTGTTTCCCACAGGGGTAGGCAGAGACTATGGAACTCCTCGTGCTACGATCCTGACTAACTTAATTAATATTAAAGAATAAACTAATTTGCAGGGCCTTGTTACACACAATAGGGGCCTTGTTACACACAATAGGGGCCTTCTTAAACATATATGTGTGATAAGGCCCAATTTATGAAAATTATAAATCAAAAATCTTTGACTATAATTACTTAATTCTAGCAGGAATAACATTATTTTTAAGTAAAATACTAACATTTATACACTTAACACCTAAAAATCAAATATCTGGGCTGTTTTCTTACACAGTGTAAAAGAGTATTTTTCTAAAAAAATGTTGATAATTTTAGTAACTGATTGCTGTTATCAAGTTCATGAATATAACATTCTTCATTATTTATACTTTTTTGATGTCTTTAATACTTACTTTTGCGCCAAACGGCTTGAAAACGCCAAGGGCCTTATTAACCAGACCATGTTCAGTAAAGCCCAAAATAGAGGTTTTTAAAATTGTTTAAAAAACGAACATATAGTCATCATAGCTTTAAAAACTACATTTATTTGGATTTTGAAATAATCTTAGCTTTTATTGTAAACCTTTTATTCCTTTAGGGTGGTAAAATAAAGGTTTTATTTCAATTTGTAAAAAAGTGGGCCTTGTCACCCGGCAGTACCTTATTTATAAATTTCTGTGATTTCGAAAACGGCTCTAACGATTTCGCTGAAAATTGGTATATGGGGGTTTTTGGGGGTAAGCAATCGATCTAGATTAGTCTTATGTTTGGGAAAACTCGTGTTTTCAAGTTTTCATTCGTTTTTCTTTCCACGCAGAATATGGTCGCTAATTTCGTCGCGCCGGCCGCCATTAACTTAGCTCAGCGGTTAAGGATGCTGACCGCTAGAAAGAGTGTTACGGGTTCGAATCCCACTCGGTGACTTACTTTTGTTTTTTATGTTCAAGTTTATATATTATTTTTTTATTTTGTACTGTTTTTAGACAATTTAAAAAAAAATGTAGTTAATGTTTGAGATGTAACCGACCAAGCAAAGTCTACTAGACTAGTAATCTAATAGCGGCTACAGTAGTACATCATCATTACAGACAGTGATCATCATCATTTCAGCCGCAGAACGTCTACATACGTGACATAGGCCTCTCTCAGATTTCCAAAATGACCCCGAGAGCGGCCTGCAACCAGCACTTTTCAGCGACCTTGACCAGGTCTTGTGTCTTGTGGGTGGGTCTCCTTCGCTTAATCGGTGTAAATTCCACGATGACAATTCCTAGCTATAACGGTTCAAGAGATAGATCCCTGTGACAGACGGACGGACAACGGAGTCTCAGTAATAAGAGTAGGTGAGCGTTTCGTCCCATTAATTTTTCGTCCCACTGGGACGAAAAGCTACTTTCAAAAAGTTCAAAGTACCTATGTGATGTGCGATTTGTCCCAATATTTTTATTATTATATTTTTTAATTTATTTTGTACAGACAGCAACACAAGCTTAATCAAAATAAAAATAAAAGACAAAATATTGACAACACCTAGTAAGGATAATTAATATATTATTAATTAATATTAATAATATATCATTGGATCGGCTTTTTTGCTGACATTACTTAAAAAATCAATGGGACGAATCGCATACAGAATCCTAAACACTTTTTTGTGTGTGTTTCGTTCCATTGCGATTGGGACGAAAATTTAATGGGACGAAACGCTCACCTACTCAGTAATAGGGTCCTATTGGCACTATTTGAATACGGAACCCTAAGACCGGCGTTCGCCTTCCGCTAATAGATAAATTATGTACCTACATAGCATATAAAAAATCACGTCAATAACCATTCATAACCGATGCGGAAATGTACGCGAAAATGATAGCTAAAAAAGAGGGATAAAGGGGAAAATTCTGTGAAATATTCGAGTGGATTGGAGTGTTCGGAAATATTTTTGTACTTTTTGTTATTGAAAAATATGTTATTTGAATATCAGTTTTCATATTTGTTTTTATTATAAGAACTTTACTACAAGCGAAGCGTAGGACACCCACCCACAAGGTGGTCTGACGACCTGACCAAGGTCGCTGGAAGACGCTGGATGTAAGCCGCTCTAGATGGTCATATTGGAAATCTTTGGGAGAGGCCTATGTCCAGCAGTGGACGTTGTGCGGCTGAAATGAATCTTACAAATCAGGCGATCACACTGGTGTCAACCGTTCCATTCTACCGAAAGCCTTCTGATATAGGACACAAATCATTTTCAATGTAAGTACTTATTACTGAAAACCGATAAAATCTGCGGTATTAGAAGATCATAGGAGGCTGAAGGTCACGGTGCCTGCAATGGCCCGGGCAGGATTCATCCCCAGAGCCGCCTAGCGAGGCTTCCAGATAAGACGTGTTACCAGATACCTACTTATCTACCTGTAACGTATCGCGTGTGTCTTTGTAATAAATAATTCGCAATTCATCTATGCGAACATTATGTACGTGCGTCAGAATATACACTCATTTAATAGAAATTGTGATATTCATAGTATTAAAAATAAAAATAAATTAGTAATCTCAGCTTTGCGGTTAGAGAAAACAATAAGCGGCCAAGTGCGAGTCGGACTCGCCCATGAAGGGTTCCGTAGTAGCAAATAACATAATATAAAAGTCTTGTAGTATGTTTTTTTAATTTTTATATTTGAGTTGATTGAATGAAAGGTAAATTGCTGTTTACGATTTATGACGTATTAAAAAAAAACTACTTTCTAGATCTCGTTCAAACCAATTTTCGCTGGTAGTTTTCATGGTAATGAACAACATATATTTTATTTAGTTTTATAATTCCCTTATTTTAGAAGTTACGGGGGGGGGACACACTTTTTTCCACTTTGGAAGTGTCTCCCGCGCAAAGTATTCGGTTTAGAAAAAAATGATATTAAAAACCTCAATATCATTTTTGAAGACCTATCCACCCCACACGTATGGGTTTGATGAAAAATAAATTTTTGAGTTTCAGTTCTAAGTATGGGGAACCCCAAAATTTACTGTTTTTTTTTTTCTATTTTTGTGTCAAAACCTTAATGCGGTTCACATAATACATCTACTTACCAAGTTTCAACAGTATAGGTCTTATAGTTTCGGAAAAAAGTGACTGAGACATACGGACGGACAGACAGACAGACAGACAGACATGACGAATCTATAAGGGTTCCGTTTTTGCCATTTGGCTACGGAACCCTAAAAAATCTTTTGTGGGTCTCGGCTTGCGCCTCTATAATAAAATTCCAGATGATATAGTAGCATTACCATTAGCTAAGTTTAAGACAGCCGTTAAAAATCATTTATTGAGAAAAATTCTTGAAAATACTTGACTGCAAATTGTAATTGTATAATTTAAATGTATAGCTTACCTAAGTGTAAATCTGTATTGTAATTGTAACATAGCCCATCAGGCTGGGTAGGGACCAATACTGAACTGGGTTTCTTTCGGCGTAATCTTCCCAGCAGTAGTCGTTCCGAAACGCTAGTAGTTTTTAGCTTTTGCACAAAAATAATATTTAAAAAAATTACCTTCAATAAGAGATAAATTTATCCTACATTGAATAAAATTTTTTGACTTTGACTTTGACTTTAATACGAATAATTCGATATACTTAATAGTTTTATTAGTGCATTATAGTGCTAACTTAACAGCGCTATTTGACTCCGAAACTATGATGACATTAGTTTATATCATACAAATCCCGTAGAAAATGTTTGTATTGACGTTTACAAAAGTATTTGATGAGTTGTTACAAAGTAGCAAAATCCTTTGAAAAAGTGACGGTTCTTTTTAAAATGACGCTACTTTTTAACTAACAAAGCTTGTATAAAATAAATAAATAAGTATAGCTTATATAGGTATATACAACGTTGAAGACATGCCCTAAGTAGATCTCTATAGTATAATGAAATTAAAATAACAGTATTTTTTATTGGCCTTTCCAAACGAAATTGAGCAGCCGCACGGGCTATTTGTACAGGAAAGTCTTATTTTTGGTTTCTTGACTGTTATTTTAATTTTATTGTGCTATAGTGGTCTAGCTAGTGTATCCCGTGGTTAAATTTATTACGAGTTATCCCTTCCTCTCCCAAGGATTTCTAAAATGACCGATCTAGATAAATGTCCAGCAGTGGACGTTATGCGGCTGAAATGATGTCGCTTCCACGTTGTTAGTATAAAGCATGGTATATATACTTATTATAACAAGGTAGTTATTCTCTTCCCGAGATGGAACTTGACTACGTCACGATAAGTGTTGCCACTGATTGTTTTTCACTAAATTTAAGGAATTTCTCAATTAGTTCATGAATATTAAATCTTATACCTTTAAACGAGCAATTCTTGTATGTATATATATTTATAAATTTCTGTGATCTCGAAAACGGCTCTAACGATTTCGCTGAAAATTTGTATATGGGGGTTTTCGGGGGTAAACAATCGATCTAGATTAGTCTTATGTTTGGGAAAACGCGTGTTTTCGAGTTTTCATGTGTTTTTCTTTCCACGCAGACTATGGTCGCTAATTTCGACGCGCCGACCGCCTTGATTTTAGCTCAGTGGTTAAGGATACCGACCGCTAGAAAAAATGTTACGGGTTCGAATCCCACTCGGTGACTTACTTTTTTTATTTTTTATGTTTAAGTTTATATATAACGTCTAACAAAATATACTGAAACTATTTTAAGGGTTAATTCAGTCCATGATACTGACCAACTTTCCTCAAGGAACATATGCCGAAATACAAAGAGTATTTTTGGCTCTCCATACAAATTTAGATCAGCTGATCGGTCAACTTATATGGGAGGTCAAAAATTTCTTTTCATTTTTCGATACATGTTACTTGGGGAAAGTTGTTCAGTTTCATGGACTGAATTCACCCTTAAAATAGTTTCAGTATATTTTGTTAGACCTTATATAATTTTTTATTTTGCATTGTTTTTAGACAAGTTTAAAAAAAATAGTTAATGTTTGAGTTGTAACCGAGCAAAGCTCGGTCGCACAGGTACTATAATATTAAGTAACTTAGCTGTTTAGTATCTCCCGTGATTCATCAATTCAATATTTTATAAATTGATATAATGGATTATTAATTCGAAATTGGTATATAAAGTTCAAAAATGCATTACGCTTGGGTAATTCCATTTCACACAGTGGCAACACATCAAAATGATGACGTAGTCAAGTTTCACCTACGTCATCAGCTGTCACGGGAAGAGAATACCTTGTTTTATTTATACCAGGGTCATATACCTATAATAAGTACCTATCTACTCAACTAAGTAGGCCGGTCTCTTATCCGCATCATCTGGACATCCACATCACTTCCGTAATATTTCCAATTAGCCATCTTTTTGATGTTAGTCCAGCTATAGAGACATTCGCATTTATCACTAAGGGCCAACAAATAACTGTATAAGGGTCCATTCACACTTACTGGCTAGAAAAGCAGCTAAGCGTTATTTTTTACTAAGATTTGAACAAAATACATTATTATGTTTTACAAAGATTTGAACAAAATATAATAATATTGAGCAGTGTTAAGATAAGATTAAATTTATTATTGCACCAAGTATGACTATAATCAAAAGTACTTACATTTAAAATATAGTAGGTAGAAAGGCGGGCTTATCACTAAAACCACAGATTTAGAAGGTATAAGATGGATATAGAGTATTATAAAATGTGACCAGAAACGAAATATTTCTGTGTAACTTTTTATATGGGTTGTATTTGTACCTACTACACAAACTATGGGTAAAGCAGTACGATACTATCTTTCCAGTATAAGATAACTTATAAGTAAATTAACACAGTTTACAATTTGGAAAATCAAATTTTCGTGTAACGATGTTCGAGCCAGGGTGACAATGGGTGACATGTTTTGTATGAAACTTGTCTCATTGTCAAATTGATGCTATCTCTTTTGCTCTTATGAAGATGACACTTATTATATTATCTGTCGCACTCGGCTAGTGTGGTCTTTTTACGCAGTAAAAAAATTCTACTTCTATGACTAAAACGATTTCTTCTAGCCAACCTTTTTGACGATTTATGCACGTAAAAATGGCACTATATTAAAGTACCTATTTTTCTTTGTTTCTTTCTTTCTTTCATCTCTCGTAGAACGGAATCTCAGAAGGTGCTGCCCAATGCATCCCCATTGGCGCTAAGTCAATCAACAAAAGTTCCTATCTATTTACCCTCATATAAAAAAATATAAAAACCGTTTGCTAAGCCTATTATTAGTTAAAACATGTTTTGTCCCTTTCCCTCTTTTCAGTATTTGATATAAAAAGAACGAAATAACACATAATATGTGTTATCTATATAATAAATAATATAAATATTATTTCAACTAGGTTTGGCAAACGTTTGTATTATTTTTAAACAAGATTTATTTTTTAAAGAAAATCATAAATAATCTGTATCAATTACAACAGTAATGATTATTTACCTATAACCTTATTTAAATGTAATTAATTCATGTTTAATTAAGATTGATTTATGCCTATTGAAAACGTGATGGCAACTAAAAATGTCAGAACTAAGTATTTGCTTGTAAAAAAATTTAGGCGTTTAGTAAAAAAAATATACGGCGTGACGCTGCCACTGTGTGCAGTGCATATCATCGAGCCTAACCTTTCAACCTCGCTTATTTATCTTTATTTATTTAGTTAGGTCCGCGTGCGTGTTATCTGAAAGGTCCCCGAGGGCTGCCCTCAATGGCCCAAGATGGAGTCTCGTCATTAATGAGTGGCCATCACTCAAGAGACGAAGGATAAACGTTGACAAATATATAGAGGAAGCTCTCGTAATGATTTATATGAGCCGCAGTGCTCATCTTAATAACTTCCTATTTACGTTTACGGATGTTTTTCTTTGGGCAATGTTATTCTCACTTTTGCTTATTTACCCATTTAGCTAACAAACTATATGTACATAATCATCATCATCTCTTTTTCCACACTGCTGAGCATGAACCTTTAGTTATAAAATAGGTAAAAAAAAGTTTGTTAATAGATTCAGGTGTTACTTTGCGGAAGTCCAAGTTACATACTTTAAGATTTAAATTACTTTGTGTGATTCCGCCACCAGTTAGTTCATGCAAACTATTGCCGGCCGGCGCCCACCCACTACTGTTAGTCCCAGCATACCTGCCACCAGCAGCCTGTGTGCACCCGCCACCAACAGTCGATGCATGTTCCCTCCCATGCTGCTGCATCCGCTGTGGCTGCAGCAACATCGGACGTCGTATACGCGACACGTGTTTTCGCCGAACGATCAACAACTTGTTTGGTGCCTGAGGATGCCTTGTGAAGAGGCGAAACACGTGTCGCGTGTAAAGGGACATACCCTTTCACGTTGTATATGCGAAATTTTGTATGTATGTTTGTTCCGCTTTCATTTGATGTTGATTTTAAGTAAATCCGTCACAAGGTGAAATTGGTCAATAGAATAGATAGATAAATTCAAATAAAATTTGACATATAAGTACGAGCAGATAGCTTTTTCCATGTACCCTGGATTAAAAGATACGATACTTTTTTCGCGGTAAAAATGATGTTCCCGAGGTATTGTCAAATACACATACCTACAGCATGTGGAGTGTAACCGTAGTCGGCGTAACGAGCACTGTATCGACTTATATCTCCTCCTCCTCTTATAACGACCTCCGTGGCGTAGTGGTCACTATGCTAGTCTGCCACCCAGAGGTTCCGGGTTCGATTTCCGGTCAGGGCAAGTTGGAAAAAGGCCTTTATCAAATTGATCTGGGTCTTAGATGTTTATCTATATATGTATTTGTTATAAAATATAGTATCGTTGAGTTAGTATCGCATTCATAACACAAGTCTCGAACTTACTTTGGGGCTAGCTCAATCAGTGTAATTCGTCCCTATATATACATATTTATTTATTTATGGCTTTTATTGGTCGACGAATTTTTGTAAAACATAGCTAAGAACCAATGCAAAGGAACTTGCTTTTACGTGAAAAATCCGCATCGAAATTGGTCCATCCAATGCCACAGACATTACCGTGAAACTCAGAACACTCCTCTTTTTTGTTAGCAAATAAAATAACGACTACCAAGATAGTAATAAAACTCAAGATCAATACACATTCCGAATGCGAGGGAAAGTCGTTCGAAAAAATCCGAAATGGCGTCAAAATATATTTACATGACAAAATCGTCGTTTCACACCCGATTTCCATATTTACACGTTCCGTACATAGACTTGTATATTCGTTAGAAGTGTAAATAAGTCATAAATAGAAAAGACAAGTTTCTTTAAGAAGGGTCTAATAAAGGGATAGTATTTTAAAAAAATGACCTTCAATAAGAGATAAATTTATTCTACATTGAATAAAAATTTTTGACTTTGACTTTGGGTCTGAAAAGTTTTGTCTCGAATCCGGACAAAACTTTAAAATACAATTTAATAGATATATTAAACTATAACAGTGGATCTGTAAGTTGTAAACCTCGCAAGTCATCCCCGAAGCGTTGAGGTTTATCGAATAAAAAAAAGTTTATTTAGAAAAGTTGATTCTAAGGGTAGGTAACAAAATAGTTTTACCTATGACATTTACCCTTAAGAAAATTTATCGAAATAGCTGAAATATGATTTTCAAAGGTTTTTATCACCCATTTTGAAAAATTCCTAAAAACTGGCTCGACAAAAAAAAACCTACATAATTTTCGATTCTGCTCACAAAATTTCACGAGAATCGTTTGAGAAATACGACCAGTAGGCGAGAACAGCCGGAAAACTGGACACCGAATTCAGACTCGAAAGATTTTTTGCCGATGCTGAAAAAGAATAAATAAATATATAGGGACAAAATATGAGACTTGTGTTATGGAATACTAACTCAACGATAGTATATTTTAAAACAAATACATATTATATAGATAAACATCCAAGACCCATAGGACAATTTGAAAAAAGCCATTTTCCAACTTGCCCTGACCGGGAATCAAACCCGGGACCTCTGGTTGGTGGACTAGCATGGTGACCACTACGCCAAGGAGATCATATCACATGATTATTAGGATTTACTTTTTAGGGTTCTTATTTATGGAATACGCTTAAAGCTGATATCGAGAGCTACATGGGATCTTTCTAATATGAAATATTGCTGCCAGTCTAATATTTTTATAAGTCTGCGCCCACGATGATTCAAACGGATTAATTCCTAGTCGGCCATCCGGAAATATCGTTTTAGGGTAGGGCTACACCTACACACGTAACAGCACTTCCGCATCATTATCATCTGGTTCTTTTTGTATCCACTGCAGAAGCACAACCTTCTCTATTCTATCAGAGCTATACTTGGCCAGAGCAGCCAAAAGACTTGGCCTACAATCTGCTCGCTGGCCAGACGGATTGAAAAGGCCTTATTGATGTTTAGAAGCTTTGTTTAGCTTATACGAGTATGTCCTAAGTCGCCTTCTACGATACCTACGGGAGAACTTGGAGTGGCGATATTCTACTCTGCCGAAAACCACACGGCACCCACTTTCGCTGTCTGGCTGAACTGTCGCTCAGAACCGTCATTAGCTAGGTCTTGCTATAGCGTTCCGTCACTCTCTCTCGCTTAGGCAAATGACCATTCTGAGCGACAGATAAGGATAGCAGCATGCGAAGACGCTGTTCCGTACTGACAGGTGTAGCCTTACCCTTAAGGATGTCTCCCGTCGCCGTTGCTCATATGGGTACGGTCTTGCGGAAAACGAGGAGTTACGTGGGAAACAAATGTATATGCTGAAAGAAATAGACATGCTGCTTCTGCGAAGCTCATTTAGACAGTAGACACAAGAAATGCTGGCTTGGCCTCGTCAAGGATGGTATGTGTGTTTACTACCAAGGATGCTACAGACCATTCGAAGTAGAGAAGTAGCTAATAGCCGGAAAGCGGTCTTTAGGCTTTTGAACATTATAGATCATGATGCAAATTAATGTATGGAATACTTTTATTCATCATCATCATCATCATCATCACCTCATGGAGGTCTTTCTTTTTCAAATTACTTTAATACTTAGCTTAAACATTTGTTCAACTACCTAATATAGAAGTAAATATAATACAGACAAATAAATCACCCAGATTGAGTTAGCCCCAAAGTATAAGATCGAGATTTGTTATAAGGGATACTGACTCAACGATAATATATTTTATAACAAATACATACATAGAAAAACATCCTAGACCAAGTTCAATAAAAAAAGATAATTTTCATCTTGACCTGACCGGGGATCGAACCCTGGCACCTCCGGTGAGACAGGATGGCACGATGACTAGGCCACAGAGGTCGTCAAATACAACACTTATTCTTTTTTTATTACTAACACTTATATGGCTGTGGTGAAAGTACCTACAGAGAGGGTCGTGCTCAGTAGTGGAGACTAAAAATACCTGATGATGACGGTGATGATGATGATGATCATCATCATCACCGTCATCATCAGGTATTTTTAGTCTGGCACTAAAATCAGTAGAAGGACTACGTGAAATCATTCCAGAAAGTATGAAACAACACTGAATATTTCAGAATAAATACTAGTACTTACATATTGCTTAGTTTTGTGTTATAACTTTCCTGTAGCCTGTAGCATTTATCCATTCTAACATTTTTATAAGTCTACGTCCACAATGATTTGAACGGATTAATTCCTAGTCGACCATCCGGAAATATCGTTTTAGGGTTGGGCTACACATACACACAGAACAGCTCTTTCGCATGCTGTTATCCTTTTATATCGCTCAGAAAGGTCATTAGCTAAATATTACAGGAACACGTTATAAGTTATAACACAATATGTTATAATAATATTATAACGTTCCCGACTGTAGCATTTGTCCAGTCTAACATTTTTATAAGTCTACGTCCACAATGATTTGAACGGATTAATTCCTAGTCGACCATCCGGAAATATCGTTTTGCGGATGTCTCCCCGCCGCTTGACGTAAAAATAAGCTGATGTGTGTTTAATTTAAATTTATTTGCTTCAGTCTCTTTTGAGGATATCTTGTAATTAAGATCTGAGTTAGGAGTGGTTTAAAAGGGTCTAGTGTGCGCTTGTGTAAGGAAATCAATGGTGATCCTTATTATGATTCACCATTGGAAATAAAAAAGTAGGTACTCTTCTAATACGGTACGGTATTTTACTCAATGATTTTTATTCAATACATAATGATTTATTTTATTTTATTTTGCATAAGTGACGTGCAATATAGGTATTATAAGTACATAATTAGAACCGTACACTTGCTGTTTCCAGCATGCAAGATATTAATATGTTTTTTACAACAAACGATATACCTAGTCAAAAATAAATGCCAAGATAAATACAGTACAATGTCAGTTAAATGTTTACTCATATAGAAAATTTACAGACTACAATTAAATTCAATTTGGTTCTAAATATTCACTAATATTATAAAAACATTTTTCAACGAGCCAATCAGGTAATCTCTTTTTAAAAAGTCTATTAATCTGAAACCGAATACAAAATGTTTGTTTTTTAATCTGCCCAAAAATAAGTAAGTTATAATTATAACGTTTCAGTATCATTTATACAGTCTAACATTTTTATAAGTCTACGTCCACAATGATTTGAACGGATTAATTCCTAGTCGACCATCCGGAAATATCGTTTTGCGGATGTCTCCCCGCCGCTTGACGTAAAAATAAGCTGATGTGTGTTTAATTTAAATTTATTTGCTTCAGTCTCTTTTGAAAATATCTTGTAATTAAGATCTGAGTTAGGAGTGGTTTAAAAGGGCCTTGTACTTGCTTGTTTTTAAGGAAATAATGGTGAACCTAATTATTTGAAATAAAAAAGTACTCTCCTAATATCAGGAGAGTACGTTTCACTATATCTCTCTCTATCCATCGGTTGTCTGAAAGAATCGCTTTTAGCGATAAGATCGCCCATTGCACAATGAACTATGGAGTAAGTATGGACACATACGGATTCATGATCTTATAATTCATGTAAACGAAATCTGCCCAAAAATAAGTCAGTTATAATATAAGCTTCTAAAATCTGATGGAAGGAGAAACTGTCAAGACACAGAAAAAGGATGTACGCACAGCTCTTGACGTCACTACTATTAGGTCTCGTGCGAACGAAAGAGATAGTGGGATGTCCCCACCACGTTCACACTCTCATGTTTGAAATGCTAATAACTACTTCATTAATTATCCAATTTTCTTGCTGTTTTAAAAAATATATTTTTTTTAAGTGGTATTTTTTGTTTTTATAAAATATTAACCAAAAACATACGCAGTAAAATAGACTATTAAACATTTGTAGTCGGGTTTTATTGAAGGACTTAAAAACCTAAATATTGTGATCGGATGCTTAGCTTATAACACTTCTTGCCAATGATGGATGGTTGAAAAGAAAAACACAACTTTTAGTTTGAAGCTGAAGTTGAGTTTGATAAATTGGTAGTCGATCGTCTCGAATCAATTAGGTTTTACTTATGTTATGTTTTAATTTTTTTATGTTTATCATGGTGCAATAAAGTTAATTTGTATTTGTATTTGTATTTGTTATGAGGTTTAGTAAAATCCTTGTTTCCAAGCTGGGTTAGGAGAATAGGAAAAATATTAAATGTAAATAGGTACCAGTTTCTTTTCCCTCACTGTTTATAAGAGCCGATCGCGGAAATGAGCGAAAACCTGAGTGCATTATCACGTTTAGTCGCGCATTTTTTGTAGGACATTAGTCGAACCAATTTTTTTTGTATGAATTTCTAACGTACTTTTAGTAGGCACGTGTGCGTTGCTATTGCAATGAGTACGTTCTATTTTTCTCCTACAAAAAATCGGTCACCGATTATTGGATGTGGGCGGGCTGCCTTATTGAATCATTTTGAAGAGTAATTTACGTGCCTATACACGCTGAATTTTCATTGCTTTTGGACAAAGAAATGATGTATAGTAAATAAATTCCTCTATCTATATACGTAATCCAAATTTGTGTATGACTTATAATAAAAAAGTTACGAAAATGATTTGATGATCGAGACTACGTAGGTCCTGCCGCGCGCGGCTGATGGCCCCGGCCATTCGGCCGGCGGCTCCTAGCAACGGCACTACTAATTAATATCTCGATTTTACTTTCGAGTTTTAGTCAACATTTTTTGTTACTGAATTTTTATTTTGACTAGCAAATTAGGTCTTACTAACGATCCTTATGAAGTGGCCTTCGGCTTCAAAACCAATAATGAAAATATTTTAAAGGTGAATTCAGTCCATGATATTTTGAAAGAAACGAATCTCAACCCCAAAAATTGAAATTAGAGAAGAAATTTTTAGCCTCCCATACAAGTTGACCGATTAGCCAAAAAATATTTTTAATAATTCAACATATGTTCTTTGGGGAAAGTTGTTTACTGTCACGTTCTGAATTCACCCTTAAAACATTTTGAGTACTATTTTGTTATACTAAGAAGGTCGTTCATGGATGAAGTAAAAGAAAAGGCAAAAGTTGTGACGTATAGGGAGGTCAAGCATTTAGTAGAAAATAGGGAGACATGGAAAATACTCCACCGACAAGAACCTAGTTCTTAAATTTATTGATTTATTGATTGATTGATTGTTATACCGTATATAATGCACGTTGATCTTGTTGAATTTTGGTAGAAATTCACTTTAGTACCTACATTTTTTTTAACATAAAAAATACCTATATTTCATCATCATCATCAGCTTTCAAAAACCCACTGCTGGGCATAAGTCTCCCTTTGTCTGAGCTGAGCCATCCCGTTCTGTCCGCGGCCGCTGCTATTCAGTTCTTACCAGCGACTTCCATGCTGGTCTGGGAGAAAAGAAAAAACGTAGAATGTACCAGCTGCTTCTCTTCCCGCGCAGATCGTAAGAGCCGATCGAGGGAATGGGCGAGATTTGAATCATGGTAATAGGCGATGCGGCTAGCAACCCATCACTATTTTGATTCCTTTTCCATCTTAACTCCCACCACCACGCTAAGCGTGGCCTTTGGGCGTGACGGCCCTGGGCTTTGTCTTCCCCGTCAGGGATATAGACGTAAAAATGTATCTGTATACCAGCGACTTGGCCGATATCGTCGACCCACCGAGCCGCTGGACGACCCACACTGCGCTTACCATTTCTAGGATACCACTTCGTGGCGACCTTACAGTATTACATATATATTTATACTTCACTGATTACTTACCTTTATTTTAATTTAATAAAATACCAAAAAACCAATAATAATTAAAACACATAATCTACTTACGCCTATTTATGAATTCCAAATTGTTTTTCACATTCCATTAAACACAGAAGTGGAATAAATCAAAGTAGAAAGTATTACACGATGCAAACAAAATTAATCAACCATTGATTTGTATGAAACATCGGATGTATTTATGGAGTTTCCTATAAACCGTAATTATTCGAACGAAATCCGCCGCGGAATTAAAAACGGAGCTATATTAACGACGATAGATTAGTGTGGAATGGACGGCAAAGGACTACGCACAACATCTAACTAACGCAATCCAAGCCATCCGCACCTGCTCGTGGTGCGCTCTGCTGATTAACCTTTACCTTTTTAGGGTTCCGTAGCCAAATGGCAAAAACGGAACCCTTATAGATTCGTCATGTCTGTCTGTCTGTCTGTCTGTCCGTCCGTATGTCACAGCTACTTTTTTCCGAAACTATAAGACCTATACTGTTGAAACTTGGTAAGTAGATGTATTATGTGAACCGCATTAAGGTTTTGACACAAAAATAGAAAAAATACAATAAATTTTTGGGGTTCCCCATACTTAGAACTGAAACTCATAAATTTATTTTTCATCAAACCCATACGTGTGGGGTATCTATGGATAGGTCTTCAAAAATGATAGTGAGGTTTCTAATATCATTTTTTTCTTAACCGAATACTTTGCGCGGGAGACATTTCCAAAGTGGAAAAAAGTGTGTCCCCCCCCCCCCCGTAACTTCTAAAATAAGGGAATTATAAAACTAAAAAAAATATTTGATGTTCATTACCATAAAAACTATCAGCGAAAATTGGTTTGAACGATATCTAGTAAGCTCGTTTTTTTTTAATCCGTCATTAATCATAAACGGCAATTTACCTTTCATTCAATCAACTCAAATATACAAAATAAAAAAAAATACTACAAGACTTTTATATTATGTTATTTGCTACTACGGAACCCTTCATGGGCGAGTCCGACTCGCACTTTGCCGCTTTATTTTGGTTACCTTTGTCATGCCATGGTATAATAAAGTAAGGTATTCTCTTCCCGTGACAGCTGATGGCGTAGGTGGAACTTGACTACGTCATCAGTTTGATTTGCTGCCACTGTGTAAAATTTAATTACCCGAGCGTAATGCATTTTTGAACTTTATATACCAATTTCGAATTAATAATCCATTATATCAATTTATAAAATATTGAATTGATGAATCACGCGAGAATCGCGAGATACTAACTAGCTAAGTTACTTAATATTTTATTTAATATTCATGAACTAATTCAGAAAGTCCTTAAATATACTGAAAAGAACAATCAGTGGCAACACTTTCGTGACGTAGTCAAGTTCCATCTCGGGAAGAGAATACCTTATTTTATTATACTATGTGTCATGCAATCCTGTGGAAGATGAAACCTGGAAGGCAGAACTGCTGAGAATGCAGTCAAGTGTATTAATAATTATCTATTTTTCGTATCAGCCATATAGCAAGAAATCTACCAACTTAAAAGTGAATTTTGAATGCATTGCACTATTGAAATGTGCATCATTGAACAATATTTGAAGTGAATATTTTTTTGAGGTGATCATCAAAAGCCAAATTAGGCATCATATAAGTGCCTCATCAAGCTCGTGTGAGTAAGTAACGTATCATCGAGGATGTTTTTCATCATCATCATCATCATATTAGCAACTGGAAGTCCAGGAGGATGTTTTTTTTTTAAATTTATTGTACATAGGATTAACAAACAGTGTAACTATACAAATTTCGTAATTAAGTACAAAATCTTAAATATTACTAATAGCTACACCAACGACGTTAACCTCATTTACATTTATTTGAGTATAACAAAGTTGAATGCGGTGAACAACAACTAATTCTAATGTAAGTGTAATGTAATAAATAATGTTTTTAGTAAAACATCTTCATCATCATCGACAGCCTTCCATAATCCCATTGTAGGGAATAGACCTCTCAATGCAGGTCTTGGTCATGCGCTTTACGAAACCAGTTTAGACTCGCGACTCTTCTTATGTTATTAACCCATCTAGCTCTCGGACGGCCCATGCTTCGTTTACCATCAAGGGGCCACCGCTTCGTCAGGACCTACTCCACCTATCCTCACCTCGTCTTGCCAAGTAAATATAATTCAAAAAGCCCTACATTCGTATCCACACTATCGTATCGCGGCAAATTTTTGCAACCAGACAGGCAGTGCACAAAAAGAAAGCCGCAACGGGCAAATAATAAAACGGCAACTGAGACTCTATGACGTTTAGTAAATAGACGGATCATGGCAGGTTAGGTAGACCTCTAACCCTTTGTAGCGCAAATTTTTCGATTTTCATAAAACTTACATCATAATTATCCAAACAATACGGGAAAAAAATAAAAAAAAAAAATTTGCTTTGTTTAACGGCCAAAATTTTAAAAAGTTTAGAATTTTCGAAAAAAGACCCCCTTTATAACATAAAATAATTTTTCACTGTCGTTATTTTTATATTTGAATTATAAAAATATGTTAAATCTCCTGTTTTATGCAGTTTATTTTGTGTCAATTTGACAATATTAAGTACATATATAAAATATTTGTTTTAAATAAAAATGGATTTTGGCTCTATGGTTCGTTGTCGCAAGAAAGTTGACTTGGCAAAGACAAAAAAAGAAAAAAAATTGAAGATTTATTGAACAGTTAATTTCTTTTATTAAATACCAAAAAGATATAACAACTGAATTTAAAACATTTAAAAAATATTAAAAGTAATAAAAATAATTAATAAAATAAAATAAAACTAGTACGTTGCATATATGCAACACGACGTTACAAAGGGCTAATATTAATATTTCGGTTTAAATTAGTAATTTCTTATACATTCCTTCCGTCTTTTCTTTGCCTATCTCACACTCATGCTCGTTCATCACCTATACGTCACATGAGCCTCCTCTCTTCTTATCACGTGCCAAACCATGAAAGCCTATGATATCAAAGCTACTTGATCTACTTTGGTCTAATGTTATTAATAATTGTTATGCTTGTTACTATGTTTTTTTAAAACTACTTATAATTTTATGAAGCATCTTACTTTTATAACAATCTTAGGTGAGATGTCGCTAATTAATGTGCATTCGGCCATCGCTAAATCATTTCTCGAAAACTCCATTGCATTTTTCCCGCTAAATGGTTTTTGTTTAGCTTTTGTTTCCATTGTTTTCAAATGTATTGGATAGGAAAGTTTTATCTCAAATTCGTTTCGATTTTACCCGTAATTTGAACGCAGTTAGCTTGTCTTTTGTGAAATCTCAACGCAATTTACTTGATTTTATTTAAGAATTTTCGAATGATTTACTTTTTAGTATAAGATGCAGTTTTAGAAGTAAGAAACAACAATTGTTTACCTGCCTGCGGGAACTGGTGCGTGGGAGGCAACTGGCATTAAATAAAGTCAATAAACAAAAAAAAACCATACAATTTGTCCTACCGGCTGCACACTTTAGTATAGAAATGCCAAACTATTTTTTTATTCGTTGACTGTTATTTTAATTTGATATACTATACTGATCTAGTATAGCCCGTGGTTTGATTTATTACGAGTATGTCCCTTCCACGTTTTATATAATTCGGTCAATTTTGGGTCTTGCGGAGCTCTAAGGCAGACAACGTGGGATGGCACATAAAAAAATTTGACATTTCCACATAAATTGCCCGGGCGTTTGCACAATTTCGTATGGAAATGTCACTTTTTTTTAGTTTTTGACTGTTTTTTAATCATCATTATACTACAGTGATCTAGTATAGCATATGTGGTTCGATTTATTATGTGTATCTCCCTTCCACGTTGATTACCTATAGATACATTTTACTTACACATGGAATTAGGTTGTCGTGAAGATTTAAACAAGGAAAAAATTCTAATAAGTCCATAAAACGAGTATACATCCACATCAAATACAAAAGCCGATTAAAATTACAAAGAGCGAAGCAGTGGCCCAATTTTCTATTCGAGTATCCCCATTATCCGATTTTGTTTGCCGAAGCTGATCGGGACCTCTCTTATTTTATTACATTATGACCAAGATAAAATCTTCTCCAAGGCGCCGATGTATGACGGATTAATTTTGTTTAATATTGCATCAACTTTTTTTAATGAAGTTCTTTATGTCACGTTTAGAGGGGGAAACGTATTATGATTTTGGCGTTAAATCGTTACAGCACAATTTATGTGAGTTTTTTTATAGACTGATCGGTGGAGATAAAGGAGAAAAGCTTTATTTGAATTTGATATATCTACTTAAGAAGACACAAGACGAGATAAGATGTTAGTTCATCTGATATGGTACGACGGTTTCATAAATAATATCATTGAAGGAAAGACAGACCGACTGTCTCCGTGGTCCAGATCAAGAAGTTCGCCTTATGATCCGGAGGTCATGAATTCGAATCCCACTGAGAAGCAACTTTGTGGAAAGTTGTTTCTAGTCAGGTTAGGATATTGCACGCTTGAATCACCTGATTATCCGAAAAGAAAGATGATTTCATATTTCGGAAGGTACGTTTAAACTGTGGGTCCCGAACACCATCTTGCGTTTGATCATCAAACTACCCAAGGATTGGTTCTGGTTTACACTTTGGATTGCAGAGGTCAAGCAGCAGTCGCTCTGTGTAAAAACCAGTAACGTCGTCAAATCTCCTTGGTTAGGTAGCGGACCCCGGGCTCTGAAGCATTACTGCTGAGGATGCAACCGGAAAAATACGCTCGAATGATGATTATTGAAGGAAAGAAAGAAGGGAAAAGAGTACCAGGAAGGTGTACTACAGGACTGAGGCATAGCTATATGAAACAGATAAAGACAAAAAACGCCTTGGCGTCGTAGACGACAATGGTTCCTGTTGAGTATTGATGGTGGCCCCACACGTTTAAACAATTCGTCATCAGGTCTTTTTATCTCCACTTCAGAAGCAAGACCCTCTCTGTACTACCAGAACCATACTTGGCTAGAGCATCCAGAAGATTTGGCCTACGGTCTCCTTGCTGGCCAGACGGATTGGAAGGCCTCATTGATGTTTATAAGCTTTGTTTAGCTTGTAATTCCTAAGTCTTCTACGACATCTTCAGGAGGACTTGCAGTGTTCCTATTCTACTCTGCCAGATACCACACGGCACTTAAAACAATTAAATCATTATTATTACGATTCAGCACTGAACTTGTTAATGCCGTAAATATTTCTTTAGATGATTTTCCCTTTCCTAACCAAAAATCCAACACAGCACTTACTGTAATTATTTCTCCCTACGTCCCCACGAAAACTTACGTAAAAAGTTAGGGGCGTGATTGAAAGTGGTATTTTATCTGAACAGCAATTTATGGGGTAGGCTCGCCAATTGATAGGGTGCTAACCGGTGCCCAAGGGCCCCGATAAGGATTATAGTCTTAGGGCCCGAAGGTTTCCTGCGAAAGTTGCGACGAAATGTTTTCAATGTGTTTTTAGATAAGACTTGAGAGATGAGTATTGTTTTCTAATGGTTTTTTAATATATATTTTTATGTTATACTTTTAATAAATAGAGAATTAACATAAAATTAATATTACTGAATTATACTAAAGAACAATCAAATCTGAATACCAAAAATAAAAAACATTAATTTATATTAAAAAAAATTTATCAAATGAATAGATAAATAAATGATTGATAACAAAACACCTAGATTAAGCCTTAAAAGTAAGTTTAAACTCGTATTTTAACCCCCAATAAAAGAGTCTTTGTGTTAACGTGTCTGTGTGTCTGTGTGCATGTATAAGCACACGTAGCGATTAAACAAATAAGTTGAGTTTGTTTTGATGCATTTTTCTTCTGTTTGAAAGTTTATTGGAAGTCAGGATTATTTTAAATATGCCTGGCAAATAAACTAGTTAAGGCGAAATAGCAGCAGAAGTGGCGCCCTCATCTATACATATAATCTATATCTATATCTATCTATACATATAATAAAACAGTAAAAAAAGTGTGTCTGTACATTAAATATATTTCCAAAAAAAAATATTGGGGGCGATAGAGACATAGTAATAGAGTAAGAATTTAAAATAAAATGTCTGTCTGTTTGTCTGTATGTCTGTATGTCTGTTTGTCTGTTTGTACACGCTAATCTCCTGAAATACTGGATGGATTCGAATGAAACTTTTTTTATTATATAGCTATTAAGCCTGGGCAACATATGGGGTATAAATGATTTTGGATTTTGGAGCCTGCCTCCGTGGTGTAGTGGTTAGAGCGTTCGGCTCATACCCGGAGGTCGCGGGTTCGATTCCCAGCGGGGGCAACGACTGTGTGTTGTTGTCCTAGTTTGGTTAGGACATTGCAGGCTGATCACCTGATTGTCTGATAAGTAAGATGATCCGTGCTTCGGAGGGCACGTTAAGCCGTCGGTGCCGGTCACTGTCTTTGACACTGGTCGTTACCTAAAACCATGTCAGAGGCCTTTAAGGCGGTCTAAAAACTCTGACACTAGTGTTAGTCACTAACACACACGATAAGAAGAAGAATGATTTTGGAAAATGGAACTATAAGAGATATAAAAATGCCGCCTTATTAAAAGTTGTTCAGTCTGATGAGCATTTTCCAGAGACATAAAGTTTACGCGAACGAAGTCGCGGGCTTCAGCTAGTTTGAAATACATTTATTTCAAATTAAAGCGCCACTTCTGCCACCATTTCGTCTTAAATACAGTAATTCACGATACGAATGCGTTACTCTGGATAAGTTCATATACAGATAAAAGCAGATAAGGTAATTTGTAAAGGTCATCGAAAAGATCATTTTCCATCTTGACCTAACCAGGGATCGAACCCGACCTCCAGTATGACAGCGTGGCACAACTACTAGGCCACAGAGGTCGTCAACAATAGATATTCAACTACTTACTCTCATCTTTATCTATACATATAATAAAACAGTAAAAAAAGTGTGTCTGTACATTAAATATATTTCAAAAAAAAATATTGGGGGCGATGGAGACGTAGTAGTAGAGTAAGAATTTTAAAATAAATGTCTGTCTGTTTGTCTGTTTGTCTGTTTGTCTGTTTGTCTGTTTGTCTGTTTGTCTGTTTGTCTGTTTGTCTGTTTGTCTGTTTGTCTGTTTGTCTGTTTGTCTGTTTGTCTGTTTGTCTGTTTGTCTGTTTGTCTGTTTGTCTGTTTGTCTGTTTGTCTGTTTGTCTGTTTGTCTGTTTGTCTGTTTGTCTGTTTGTCTGTTTGTCTGTTTGTCTGTTTGTCTGTTTGTTTGTATGTCTGTTTGTCTGTTTGTACACGCTAATCTCCGGAAATACTGGACGGATTCGAATGAAACTTTTATTTTTATATAGCTATTAAGCCTGGGCAACATATAGGGTATAAATTATTTTGGAAAATGGAACGCCTGATGCAGAATTATAATGGTCCAGCTAAACTATAAGAGATATAAAAATGCCGCCTTAGTAAAAGTTGCTCAGCCTGATGAGCATTTTCCAGAGACATAAAGTCCACGCGAACGAAGTCGCGGGCTTCGGCTAGTATTCAATAAAAGATAACAACCGCTCGCTAAACCTATTTTAGTTAAAACATTTGTCCCTTTCCCTCACGTCAATATTAGACAGTAAAAGACAAAATATATTTTTACTAGAACAGGATCAGCAAACATTTGTTAATTTTGATATATATGAGGGTTAATTAACATCTGTCAAATGACCCAAAAATGACACAGTTAGCTTGCACAAGCGCATTAATCATTTTTGTCATTCCATACACCATTTTTGGCAAACGATAAGGTAAAAGTGACGTGCGTTAACCACAAACCCCCAATAACCGTCTCAATGACTCGGCTAAAGCTGTAATCAGTGCCGTAAGTAGCATCTGTGATGCCCCTGGGTAAAATTAAAGGGGCGCCCTTTCGCTACTTATACAAAAACTAGCTGAGCCTAGCGTGGGCTTCGCTCCCCGTGGGAATTTTGGGATAAACTTATCGTATGTCCTTCTCTGGGTATCAAACTATATCCATATCAAATTGTCGTGAAAGTGAAGAAGCGTGAAGTGGTAACAAACTAACAAAGAAATATATAATACAAACTCACTTTCGTATTTATAATATTAGTAGGATAGTGTCATCATCATCATTTTAGTCGCATGAAGTCCTTCTTCTTTTGCCATGCCTTGTTTCGTAACTTGGGGTCGGCCCTTCTTGTGCCATAGTTCCAGGACGCTCAATAGTGTATATTGAATTTTTAATTTATTTTATTTATGAAAGAAACTCATTTTCACAGTATTAGTTGCATACTCGCCAGAAGAGCTTTGCCATAAATTATAATAATGTCTTTTTAAATAAATACTTATCTTTATATAAAAATTACGTGTCACGTTGTTTGTCCGCGATGGACTCCTTAACTACTGAACCGATTTTAAATTTGATTTGCACACCGTGTACAATTTGATCCAACTTGAAAGATAGGATCTCAATTTAAAGTCGCAATATTATTTTATTGCACTGGACTGATGCAGATAAGCAGGAGTCATAAAGTCCACGCAAACGAGGTCGCGGGCATCAGCTAGTAATATTATACAATGTTGATACATCAAAACATAGAACAGAATGTGAAGAACGACAAAATTTACTAGACCAGGCCCACCCGCGGCTGAAACGTTATGATGATGGACGTTTGGGCCCCTTTATGAGGAACGCCATGGGCTATGACCTACCCTACGCCCTACCCTAACCGTAATATATTATTCGCAGTAATTACGAGAGCTGATATCGTACGAAATAATAAATATGACAATCAATCAATGACAACCATTAATGACATTTATTTAGGCGGAAAAATGGTAGCCCGCGGGTCAACTGCGTATCAAATTGAAGTTCTTATCTGTTAAGGGTGAGCTGCGAATTCGCATGCTTCCGATGTGTGTTTTTGACCGACTTAAAAAAAAGGAGCACGTTATCAATTCGTCGCGATCTTATTTTATGTATGAACACCGATTATTTGAAGAAGCCTAGACCGATTTGGAAAACTCCGTTTGGAACGAAGTTCCTTATCGCGCGCTGCGAAAGGGGGCTACACGGAAAAAATTAAGACCAAAAGTTGTAACGACACTTTTTGCTATAGTTGTAAGCCGTACGGCATGCTAGTGTTTCTCTGTCTCTCTCTCTCTCTCTCTCTCTCTCTCTCTCTCTCTCTCTCTCGAACTTCTTTCCAACTGGGTGTCCCTTGACACCTTTCAAGTTTTTTTGTTTAAAAGGGTATAGAGGTAGGCTTCAGAAATAGATCCATATAAATTTTATCAAAATCGGTGGTGTAGTTCAGGGGTAAAGTTGATTTTGAGCTTTAAAAAATTATACATGCAGCAAATTTGTTAATGCTTTGGAAAGTAACATTTTTTAATACAAAAAATTACGAATAAGCAGTTCAGTAATACAAATAGATTGTGTAATGAAATGATTCAATGTTTCATTGAAAATAGCACGCAATATTTCAAAATATCATTAATACAAATAACATAATTTAGCACATTTAAAACAAATTTATTTGCCAAGCAAACTAAGAAGCTCCGACTTTTATGGTTTACCTAATGTCTTTTTAAATAAATACTTATCTTTATATAAAAATTACGTGTCACGTTGTTTGTCCGCGATGGACTCCTTAACTACTGAACCGATTTGAAATTTGATTTGCACACCGTGTGCAATGTGATCCAAATTGAAAGATATGATAGCTTACATCTCAATTTATAGTCGCAATATTATTTTATTGCACTGGACTGATGTAGATACGCCGGAGTCATAAAGTCCACGCGAACGAGGTCGCGGGCATCAGCTAGTAATATTGTAAATGTTGATACATTAAAACATAGAACAGAATGTGATGAACGTGGAAAAATTTACTCGACCAGGCCTAACCACGGCTGTAGCGCTTAATATGACAATGGGCGTCTGTGCCCCTTTATAACCAACGCCATGGGCTATGACCTACCCTACGCCCTACCCTAACCGTAATATATTATTCGCAATAATTACGTGAGCTGATATCGTACGAAATAATAAATATGACAATCAATCAATGACAACCATTAATGACATTTATTTAGGCGGAAAAATGGTAGCCCGCGGGTCAACTGCGTATCAAATTGAAGTTCTTATCTGTTAAGGGTGAGCTGCGAATTCGCATGCTTCCGATGTGTGTTTTTGACCGACTTAAAAAAAAGGAGCACGTTATCAATTCGTCGCGATCTTATTTTATGTATGAACACCGATTATTTGAAGAAGCCTAGACCGATTTGGAAAACTCCTTTTCGAACGAAGTTCCTTATCACGCGTTGCGAAAAGGGGTTAGACGGAAAAAATTAAGACCAAATGTTGTAACGACACTTTTTGCTATAGTTGTAAGCCGTGCGGCGTGCGCGTGTTTTTCTGTCTCTCTCTCTCTCTCTCTCTCTCTCTCTCGAACTTCTTTCCATCCGGGTGTCCCTTGACACCTCTCAAGTTTTTTTGTTTAAAAGGGTATAGAGGTAGGCTTCAGAAATAGTATGTAAGTTCATATAAATTTTATCAAAATCGGTGGTGTAGTTCGGGGGTAAAGTTGATTTTGAGCTTTGAAAAATTATACATGCAGCAAATTTGTTGATTGCTTTGGAAAGTACTATTTTTTTAATACAAAAAATAACGAATACGCAGTTCAGTAATACAAATAGATTGTGTAATGAAATGATTCAATGTTTCATTGAAAATAGCACGCCACTTATTTCAAAATATTATTAATACAAATAACACAATTTAGCACATTTAAAACAAATTTATTTGCCAGGCAAACTAAGAAGCTCCCGCTTTTAAGAATGCCATCTAGTAATGAGTAGTGGAACAACTACTTTCTTCGTAAATTTGCCACAACTGTGCCATACTTTTTTTTAAATGTAAACAGTAGTTCATAACATTTTGGAGGATTATCTTAATTAAATATATACTATGCTATGACATCACGCACAACTATAGGGATGGTCAATATATGAGACAATATTTTATGTGATATCTCCGTTTCCGTTCAAATAATATTATTTTAATTGGTGCGACACTAGTCCCGAAAAAATTAAGTATACTCAATACGATTTAGATTTTCGCCCATTCCCTAGATTGACTTCTAAGATCTACGGGAAAAGAAGCAGCTAGTACATTATTTTTAAGTTTTTTCATTTATTTCAGACCTTTATTTAAAGATCGAAGTAGGTGAAAACAACAAGGGGAGGCCTTTGACCAATTATGGGACATAAAATAAAATAAATAAATAAATATATAGGGACAAATTACACTGATTGAGCTAGCCCCAAAGTAAGTTCGAGACTTGTGTTATGGGATACTAACTCAACAATACTATATTTTATAACAAATACATATATAGATAAACATCCAAGACCCAGGACAATTTGAAAAAGGCCATTTTCCAACTTGCCCGGGAATCGAACCCGGGACCTCTGGATGGCGGACTAGCATGAGGACCAATACGCCACAGAGGTCGTAAAAAAAACGGCTATTAAAAAAAATCGTACCAACATGAATGGAGACCTAAAAAAATATTATTCTGAAATCGAATATAACAGCAGACCTCCCCTTAACAAAGCGATCAATCTACATCAGAGAACAACATGTGGAATTATTTATTCCGGGATTTTTCCCGAGAAACGGTAAAACAGTCAGAGATCGCTAAATTGCGCTTGTCATAATTATTTCACGGAAAAAATTGGCGTATATTTTTACCTACTTCTAAAATAAGCGGTCAAGTGCGAGTCGGACTCGCACATGAAGGGTTCCTTAGTAGCAAATAACATTATATAAAAGTCTTGTAGCATATTTTTTTTAATTTTTATGTTTCAGTTGATTGAATGAAAGGTAAATTGCCGTTTATGATTTATGATATGACGTATTACCCGTTTTTCCACTTTCAAAGTGTCTCTCGCGCAAAGTATTCGGTTTAGAAAAAAATGATATTAGAAACCTCAATATCATTTTTGAAGACCTATCCATAGATACCCCACACGTATGGGTTTGATGAAAAATATTTTTTTGTATGTATGGGGAACCCCCAAAATTTATTGTTTTTTTTTCTATTTTTGTGTCAAAACCTTAATGCGGTTCACATAATACATCTACTTACCAAGTTTCAACAGTATAGGTTAAAAGTGGCTGTGATATACGAACGGACAGACAGACAGACAGACAGACATGACGAATCTATAAGGGTTCCGTTTTTGCCATTTGGCTACGGAACCCTAAAAAGGCGGAGGTCATCAATTCGCCACGATCTTTTTTTCTTTTATAATTTTTTTTTATTTGTTTGAAAGGTCATACTTATTAGGTGGGCCCTTAGAAATTTCATCAAAATCTTTTTTGCTTCTGAAAAATTTAAATATTTTTGGAACAACATATACATATTTTACTTCCTATTTATATTTATTTCTTTGACTTTGATGTTGATATAAAAATATACATTGTAACCGATTTCTGAATACAGACGATAAAATAATATATTCAGAGTCGATAACTTGTGAAATACTTCAGTGTCCTAAATTCTCTTGATTTTCTTAAAACGAACAATGTAAATAATTTTTAAGGTTATAGAAATAAAAAATGTTAACTTATTGTTGATATTCTTGATTGAGGATTTCGGTGGAAGAACGCGTTACTTGCGCATTTGCAAGTAAAGTGACCCCGGGTGTGGTCGCACTTAGATGGGTTACTAGGGGTAAAATTTCTCGTACTCCTGCGAGCTTCGAAAGGTACGTTATACCGCCTGTCATCCAAGTGTGATAATCCGGTCGATGGGAAATCTTTTTGTCCCATCGGCCATCGATTCGTCGCGCTACGTGTCCTACCCACTGCCACTTCAACGATCTAATTCGCTCGGCTATATTAGTGACTTATTCTCATACGAATTTCTTTATTTTTGTTTCAATCACGTAGAGAAACCCTGAGCATAGCCCTCTCCTAGCGCAAATAAGGTATCATCATCATATCAGCCACAGAAAGTCCACTGCTGGACATATGTGGGCCTCCCCCAAGGATTTCCAAAACGACCGATCGGAAGCGACCTGCATCCAGCGCCTACCTGCAACATTGCGCAGGTCGTAATATATATGTATATTGTTATATGTTAATTGAAACCACAACAACATGCGATAAGCATACAGTACCGAACTGTTTCAAAAAGCCACTTTTGCCGGCTTACGCCCCACAATTCTGAGAGGATCAACATTTAAAATGGAAATATTAAAACGTTTCGAATTTCATAATGTAATGCAAAATTTATCGCAGCCCGAACCTATCATAATGCGATGAAACGGACGCAAATGGGATTATACGGATGGTCTAGGTTTATTTCGCTATGACCTTTTTGTGTCGAACAAAAAAACATTCAAGTGCTAGTCAGTGTCGCGTGCGAAGGATTTTGTATTATAAAAAGATCACGATTGTTATAGATAACCCCATATTTTTTTTCTGCTTTTAGTATATGTTGTTATAGCGGCAACAGAAATACATCATTAGTGAAAATAACTGCCTCCGTGGTGTAGTGGTTAGAGCGTTTGGCTCATACCCGGAGGTCGCGGGTTCGGTTCCCGGCGGGGGCAACGACTTTGTGTTGTTGTCACAGTTTGGTTAGGACATTGTGGGCTGATCACCTAATTGTCCGATAAGTAAGATGATCCGTGCTTCGGAGGGCACAATAAGCCGTCGGTCCCGGTCACTGTCTTTGACATTGGTCGTTACCTAAAACCATGTAAGAGGCCTTTAAGGCGGTTTAAAAACTCTGACACTAGTGTTAGTCACTAACACACACGATAAGAAGAAGAAGTGAAAATATCAACTGTCTAGCTAACAGACAAAGGGGTAGTGAAATCTTAGTAATAGGGTCCCGTTTTTACCCTTTGGGTACGGTACCCAAATAAGTAGTCTTAACTTTAGGCAGACGGCTGGTCGTAAAAGTATAGCTAAATCGATTAAACTTTTTTTTTGATAATTCTTCTCGATTTCGCATGGTCTTTAACATCCTCGCATGACCATTGACGTGCGTAGTATATTTATAGAACAAAAATCTATAAAAGTGCACCCCGAGCTCTGAAGAAGCGCAGTTTCTGTTTGTTGTCGACCTAAGTTACCTCTTCAAGCATAAAGTCAAATTTAAGTATATACCGTCTTAGAAGTTTTACTTTGCTATTATTTTCTAGACATGCACGTAGGTCTAGGTACTAGTGCCGACGAGGCACAGCACTGGCAGGGTCGCCATGTAGCGCAAAGAGGTAACCGTATTATTTTAAAACATGGAATATTAAACCACTCAAATTGAGTTGACACTGGAGGACGAGAAAGTGTTAGATTGGTAAATGTCAATTTATGTTAGATGGTTAATGGTTTAAACTTAATAAAGTTATTCGCTGTATAGTTTCCGGCAGGGTAGAAAAGAACCACTAGAAGTCTTCCCATAGATATCGTAGAAGGTGACTTAGGGAATACGCTTATCAAAGGATATAAACATCAATACGAAGGTCCTCTCCAACCCGTCTGCCCAGCGAGGAGAGTGTAGGCCAAGTCCTCTGGCTGCTCTGGCCAAGTTTGGCTCTAGTAGTACAGAGATGGTCGTGCTCCAGCAGCGGAGACTAAAAAGACGTTTTTTAATAAGACAAGCAAAGTCTAGTCAAAAAAAACAAAGTGGAACACATCTATTTACTAACGAGTGTTATGACAATTCTGTTTTCGTGATTATTTTGGCCATATTTTACTTGGTAATTGTAATTGCTGATAGAAATTGACTGTTTTATTTGCTTTTGCATTTGGTTAAATAAATTAAGATATATTTAATATGCGATGAAACAGGATAATTTATACTTATGTGACTTTTATACCACGAACAAACTGATTGTGCAGCTCAATATAGAGATTGTTTGTTTGTTAAATCTTTACTGTACATTATATACAAGACACAAAAATACAAGTTAGGATTAGAAAACAGTACAAAGGCGGACTTATCCCAGATAGGGATCTCTGTCAACCTCAATTTACAACAAGGTTAGAGAGTGGGTACAATATACATAAAACAGAATCAAATTAAACCTAACTACTTAACTACACTAAATTGTTTCCAATCTAATCGACCGACCGAATGACGACCTGCGTGGCTTAGTGGTCACCATGCTAGTCCGCCACCCAGAGGTCCCGGGTTCAATCCCCGGTCGGGGCAAGTTGGAAAATGGCCTTTTTCAAAATGTCCTGGGTCTTGGATGTTTATCTATATATGTATTTATTATTAAAATATAGTATCGTTGAGTTAGTATCCCATAACACAAGTCTTCAACTTACTTTGGGGCTAGCTCAATCAGTGTAATTTGTCCATATATATTTATTTATTTATTTAATCAACTGGTTGATCTTTTTTTTTTGGGAATAATTGTTTCAAACGGAACTTTGCGACAGATTTTTTTAAAGGGAGGAAATTGATTAAGGGCTCTTACAGACGTCACCGACTGATACAAACGGAAACGTGACATATGTCAATCTATCATAAACTGCCAATACGACAGTTGGCGACCGTTGCGCGACAATCGCCGGTAGCGTCGCGGTACAGATTACTAGACTCCATTTGGTAATATCTATATACATATAATAAAACAGTAAAAAAAGTGTGTCTGTACATTAAATATATTTTCAAAAAAAATATTGGGGGCGATGGAGACGTAGTTATAGAGTAAGAATTTAAAAAAAAATGTGCATTTTCCAGAGACATAAAGTCCACGCGAACGAAGTCGCGGGCTTCGGCTAGTATTTAAATAAATGTAAACAATCTTGACATGTCTTTTTATTGAAATATACATTTTATAAATCAATACCTTTACAAATTACAGAGTAATTACGTAATTTATAATTTATAACATAATTACTTTGTGATTAGCAAAATTATTGATTTATAAAGTGTATATTTCAATAAAAAGACATGTCAAGATTGTGTGACGAGGTCCGCACTGGCGCTTCCCTCCTTACCCCGCTCTCCACCCCGCGCGGCCCATATAAATACGGAGGCGTGAGGAGTCTCGTCCTCTTTCAACCACCACTGGACGCCGGGCTGCTTCAAAGCTGAGTACTTTTGGAAACCTCTTCTGGAACAACTAATCTCGTGGCTGTGAACCTACGACCCTTACCTGTGACTACTTTCGGCACTCATTGAATAATTGTTAAAAATTAAATTAAAGAATTTGGTCTTTTTAAGTATTGTTTCCTTCAAAATAATCTTATCGTCACAATTGTTTACATTTAGTTAAATACCTACCCAAATGGAGTATAATAAGTTATTTCGTGTCGCGGGTTTATAGCTAAAATTAGAGTGTACAGACCTGTTATAGTTTCGATTCCCAGTCAAGGAAAGTTGAAAAATGGCAACTAGCCCTGACCGGGTTCGAACCCACGACCTCTGGGTAGCGGACTAGCATAGTGACCACTACGCCACGGAGGTCGTTAAATCGAGGTGATGTGTCACTATCTATTTATTTGTTATTGTGTGGCGACCTCTACGCCACTACGAGGAACTAAACACCACAAACAACAATAAACGAAGCAATACCTAGTTCACAAGAATCATACGAGATGGCGCCAGCAGAATCTACATCTCGATCTCAGAGTTCTGGTTGCACCTGACTATATATACAACCTCCGACGATACACTGTCGGAGCCGCGGTTCCCCAGGTGCAACACCATGCCTGGCGGGAAGATCTTCCCTTTGGCGGTCGAGCATATCACCTCGCTCCCGCTATAATTGTATTTAAACTACAAACACAACCCAAAATCCGTCCAGCTACAAATGACAGACGAGATTATCATTGGACATAGCGAGATATCAAAATACGTCCTGCTTTAATGCAGGGTTGGCAGAACCCCGGGGCGGCGCGACTCTCGCATATTAAATTGGCTGTCGGTCACTGTAAATGATACAATACAATACAAATACTCTTTATTGCACCATAAACAAAAGGAAATACAAAACAGAAAAAAAAAATAAGACAGAATTATGATACAAAGGCGGACTTATCGCATAGCAATCTCTTCCAGTCAACCTTTGGGTAGTGGGAGAAGAGAGGCATTATATTACAATTATTATAGGAGGATTTATAGTACAATGATACAATATCATTGTACTATAATGCAGTGAGTTAAGGGGCTACCTAAATTTTCAGGGGCCCAGTGCTGTCCGCATTTAAAATAAATCTATTTCAATTTCAATTTTATTACAATGCACATGCTGGTCTGGGATAAATAAAAACTTAGAATGTACCAGCTGCTTCTCTTCCCACGCAGATCGTAAACGCCGATCGAGGGAATGGGCAAAAATGCAAATCATGTTAACAGGCGATGCAGCTAGCAACCCATCACTGTATTGATTGCTTTTCCATCTTCTCGCCAACCATGACGCTAAAAGTGGCTTTTCGGTCTTGCGGCCCTGGGCTCTGCATAGAACCGCAAGACCCAAAATGCTCTGTCTGCCCCATTAGGGATAAAGACGTGAAAGTATGTATGTATGTACAATGCACATATACAAAAACAGCGAACAGTTAATGGTTTTCACACATTACATGGACCCAGTTAGGGCATAGCATTTTACACTTAACATATACTATTTAGTACCTGGGCGACCGAGCTTTGCTTGGTTACATCTCAAACATCGAAAATACGCGTTTTCCCAAACATAAGACTAATCTAGATCGATTGTTTACCCCCAAAAACCCCAAATACCAATTTTCAGCGAAATCGTTACAGGTGTTTTCGAGATCACAGAAATATATAAATAAATATACAAGAATTGCTCGTTTAAAGGTATAAGATATTTGAATTTAAAGGAACCTTTACACTAACTTTCAAAATTAACCTACGTAAATAATTTCATCACTTGAAAAATCTGAAAGACTATAATGACAGGCATTTATAAGAAACTGTTTCAATTTAAGTTTGAATGATTTTTTTTCCTGTTTTATTATATATCAATAAATGACTGGACGAAACTAAATGTACATAATATCTTGTATCACATGTTTGGCAAATAAATTATCTTTATCTTTACAAAAAAAACGACATCCACATACAAATTGCCCGAGCGACTGCACACTTTAGTATGGAAATGTTATTTTAATTCCGTTATACTGTAGTGATCTACTTTAGCCCGTGGTTCGATTTATAATGGGTATGTCCCTTTCTCGCTGAATACCTTACAGATTCACATACTGGAACTTTAGGAATCATGTAACTGTAAAAATCATGTTTAAATGCACTTTTATTTATTGACACGTGTACAACATTCCCAAAGCGAGCCATTCTAAATACAAGGCAATGTTTGCTTTGTCGACAAATAAAGTTAGGGGATAAATTAAAATCAAATACAGTTATCGGCTGTTCCAACAAATTCTGTCAATATTGACGCATTGAATTATACTGATCTAGGTATAGATGCTACGTTGAAGTATGGATTTATATTAATGAAACATTTTGCTATTCATATCTATATATCTTATACCTTTAAACGAACAATGCTTGTATATTTATTTATATGTATATAAATTTATTTTTGTGATCTCGGAAAAGGCTCTAACGATTTCGCGGAAATTTGGTATATGAGGGTTTTCGTGGGTAAACAATCGATCTAGATTATTCTTATGTTAAGGGAAACATGAGTTTTCATGCGTTTTTCTTTCCACGCAGAATATGGTCGCTAATTCGTCCGGCCGGCCACAGTCCGTCTGGTTCAGCGGGTTCAGACGCGGACGACAAGAAGCGAGTGTTACGGGTTCGAATCCTGCTCGGTGACTTACTTTTGTTTTTTTTATATGTTCAAGTTTATATATTTATTTTTATTTTTATTGTTTTAAGACAAGTTTTAAAATTTTTTGTTAATGTTTGAGATATATCCGAGCAAAGCTCGGTCGCCCAGGTACTGCAACTTTAAGAATCATGTTTAGTAGCACCTTTATTTATTGATACGTGTACAACATTCCCAAAGCGAGCCATTCTGAATACAAGGCAATGTTTGCTTTGTCGACAAATAAAGTTAGGGGATAAATTAAAATCAAATACAGTTATCGGCTGTTCCAACAAACTCTGTCAATATTGACGCATTGAATTATACTGATCTAGGTATAGATGATACGTCGAAGTATGGATTTATATTAATGAAACATTTTGTTATTCACATCTGTATATCTTATACCTTTAAACGAGCAATGCTTGTATATTTATTTATATGTATATAAATTTATTTTTGTGAAATTTGGTATATGGAGGTTTTCAGGTGTAACCAATCGATCTAGATTATTCTTATGTTTAGGAAAACGCGTGTTTTCGAGTTTTCATGCGTTTTTCTTTCCACGCAGAATATGGTCGCTAATTCGTCCGGCCGGCCACAGTCCGTCTGGTTCAGCGGGTTCAGACGCGGACGGCAAGAAGCGAGTGTTACAGGTTCGAATCTTGCTCGGTGACTTACTTTGTTTTGTTTATATGTTCAAGTTTATATATGTTTTTAAGTTTTATTGTTTTAGACAATTTAAAAAAAAAATGTAGTTAATGTTAGAGATATATCCGAGCAAAGCTCGGTCGCCCAGGTACTGCAACTTTAAGAATCATGTTTAAATGCACTTTTATTTATTGATACGTGTACAACATTCCCAAAGCGAGCCATTCTAAATACAAGGCAATGTTTGCTTTGTCGACAAATAAAGTTAGGGGATAAATTAAAATCAAATACAGTTATCGGCTGTTCCAACAAACTCTGTCAATATTGACGCATTGAATTATACTGATCTAGGTATAGATGCTGCGTCGAAGTATGGATTTATATTAATGAAACATTTTGTAATACATATTTGTAGTAGGCAACGCATGAAAGATGTTTCATGTTTAACTCCCGACAAAAAAGAGGGGTGGTATAAGCCTGTTAGTCTGTCTATCTGTGGCATCGTAGCGTTCGAACGGAAGGACCGATTTTATTGCGGTTTTTGGAAGTGAAAACTTTTTTAGCGGCGTTGTGCACTTTTTTTGGAATTGGTAAAAAATGTTAAACTCGCGTCAGGACACGGTCGCGTCAGGACACGTGTTCTGATCGAAAATTCGTAAGACGGATGGAGAGTAGACAGCTGGCGCGGCGTAGGAGAGGGAGTATACCCCTCTCTTTCTACGGCGCGGCGAAAATGTATGCCTGCGCCTGCTGTTTCGTATATCAAAAATGCACAACGTTAATATTCAAGTTTTCACTTCTGCCGGCACTCCCAGAGTGCAACCCGTCGTTTTGTTTTTACGTGAAAGCAAATATCTCTTGCGGTAGTTCTTAGCTATGTTTGGTGTAAACAGGTTTAACCGTTTAAATGTTAATGAGGGTTAATGGTTTAAAGTTAGGCCTTTGGCTAGCAAAGAATAGATGGGGCTACTGATATCAAGTCGTATAGGTAGTTCCGCTCATAACTTAAGGGGCTACCTGAATTTTCCGGGGTTCAGTGGCGCCCTCATTTAAAATAAATTATTTGAAAGGAAACGGTGATATCATTTAAAATTTCGACTTGATCAAACCCTAGATAACCCTTTTAACTATTTTATGAACAACTGTTTATAATTTAAAGTGCGAACGTGAGGCTTTTCTACGCACATTAGCTAAAAGTGGCCGTTTTTCGCAAATGTGTGAGAAAAGCTTGACGCTTGAAGAAACTTGTAATTATGAACATAATGTTTAATACTGGCCAATAAGAATTTAATTTTCTTCTTTTTTCCATTAACCCTATATTCAAATCTTTCGGTGGATATTCGCAGCTATACATGCCAAACACATAATTTTGTAGGTATAAAAAAACTCTCGGAAAACATAAAAAATGAACCAATCCCTACTAAAGCCAAGCATACGTTTGTTATGCTTATGGCGAGCTGTATACAAGCTGTGTACAAAAAAAACGCCAACTTTTTGATTTGTCCGCGAGCGATGGATCCCAGCGTTCCAGCTCCCGAATATTAATGAATTGGTTACAACCGCACGAAATATCCAAAAGAGCAACATGCAAAATACATGCGCGTTTGAATTGAAATTTATTTATAGAGCTGACAAAGCTTTGCTACGGTACGCGCACAAAAGCGCATGAGCGTACATGCCACAACTACAACCAAAGGTCTCGGGCAGTCGTAAGATTAACTAACTGACAGAACCTCTCTCTCTCTCTCTCTCTCTCTCTCTCTATCATCTCAGCGTATTCCCAGTTGCATTCTCAGCTGTAATGCTGCTAAGTCCGGGGTCCGCTTTTTTGGCTAACTAACTCGACCTGTTAAACAAAATGCGTCTCAGATGAAGATTTTTTCTTTTTATAGGTTAGTAATCAATGCCTTTTCAACAAAGAAGGCAGGAAAGTAATTATTTGATAATACCCACTAACAATTGTGTTTAATTGATTTAAAAGCCTGGATTAAGACGTGATAATATATTTGTCCCTGCGACAATAACCGAGAATCGAACCCGGAATCTCTACGCCACTAAGGTCGTCAATATATCTGTATAAAAAAGAAGAATATATCTATATCAGTCGACTTCATCAGTGGCAAGCGTGCAGATTGGAATCACAACGTCGTCTCCTTGCTCAAACCTCAATGCTTGCCCGTTTTTTGATACCAGCATGTCTCACACATACATATTCATAATCGATGGTTGTAACACGCATTGTGATTGGCATCGTACAATTTCAGTGTAACAAGTTTCGTTTTGATACAATTTCAATCGGTATTCCATTTGAATTGCTAATCCTTGTAATATGTTCGTAAAATAATGTGAAATCTAATTTTTCGTAGATTTTTTTTGTGTATTTGAGAAAAATCAAATAAAAATATGAATAAATATTAATGTACATCATTTAGGTTCAGGTAAAAAGTATCTTACAATAATATCCGAAATAGTTAATGTGAAAAGAACATAACCGTAATAAATCGAACCACGGGCTACACCTAAATAACTAAGGCTGGCTTCACAGCTGTCCGGGAGACCCGTACGGGCTGGCAATACGGGCGCCCGGAGCGGTAGCACACATTAGACGCTAGAACATCGTTTCACAGCGACGCGGATTGGTGCGCACGCGACCCGCTCCGGGTTGGGCCCGCACACCTATAACGCGGTATAACGTTTCAGAGTACTGCGGGTACTAACCCGTACGGGTCTTCAACACACGGACAGACCGTACGGGCGTCCCGGATAGCTGTGAAGCCAGCCTAAAGCTATAGTCTTCTTATCGTGTATGTAAGTGACTAACACTGGTGTCAGAGTTTTTAAACCGCCTTAAAGGCCTCTGACATGGTTTTAGGTAACGACCAATGTCAAAGACAGTGACCGGGGCCGACGACGGCTTAACGTGCCCTCCGAAGCACGGATCATCTTATTTATCAGACAATCAGGTGATCAGCCTACAATGTCCTAACCAAACTAGGACAACAACACAAAGTCGTTGCCCCCGCGCGGGAATCGAACCCGCGACCTCCGGGTATGAGCCGAACGCTCTAACCACTACACCACGGAGGCAGTTGCTTAAAGCTATAGTATATAATGATGATGATTCGTCGTAGCATAATCGTAGCCAATCGTAGCTGTTCGTAGCAAATACTACCTCTCACATATAGATGACTGTACAGTGAATTAGGGTGTAGACTATTACAAATTTTTAAAGTATGGTATACTTATTTTTCTTCTCTATGATTAGCAAATAATAAAGAAGATACAGCGCATTTCAATTCCGCGTGACGTCACGATCCGCTACGAACAACCAAAGGTGACTTAAATCACCCCCAATACGAAACTTCGAAGCACTGTATCTTTGTGAATTTTTGCTACTTTGTTAAACAAAAATAGGGTCCTTTTAAGATACCTAATCTAGTTTTTTTTGTTAACCTGTTTTGTTTTATTGCTGGGCACAGGTCTCTTCCATCCTCTTCCATCTAGTTAACGGACTAATATGAGTAAAACAATATAATATTTTTTACCCATTCCACATCCCTATCTTTAAAACTATTTTTGTTTTAAAAAGCAACGGTAAACGCTCGCTTCAGCCAAGGTTCCACGATAATCTTATGACTTCTTCACACAATACCCAGATAAAAGGTGTTCTTTTAAACACTTATGTAAAATCCGAGCGCAGGCCGAGCGAAAAGACCGCCGATTTGACGCGAAGATTTTGAGTTTAGGTCTCCACAACCACCATTCAACTTTCAACCTTGTGTTACAACTTTAAAGTTTATTTTTAAATGGTTAGGATTGTTACCGTTATTTTCAATGTAACATTTTCTTGCAATCTCAGATCGCAGCGGCGGAAATCCACCAGTTAGGCGAAAAAATGCGGATTTTACTGGAAGGTTAAGAGGGCTCGCTTCGTAACGTTTTTTTAGGTGTACTGCCTTATTGGTAGACATTAAGGGCTAATAAAAGCGTAATCTGCTTGTGTTTGTATTGTTTGCGTTTTGAGTTAAGGTTATCTTTGGTTTAATTACGTTTATTCGTGTTTTATGTAGCTGTTATATAAGTTAACGCTATAGATAGTTTCCAATATTGTTTATCGTTATCAACTGAGCTTAGTATATAGAACTCTGTGACTGAGCTAAGTTTCTCCGTTTCAGCTTGCGCAAAAAGGTTTTCATATGTTTATATGCCGTGTGGTTTCTGGCAGAGTAGAATAGGGCCACTCCAAGTCCTCCTGTGGATGTCGTAGAAGGCGACTAAGGAAATACAAGCTTCAACCCGTCTTGCCAGCGTGGTGAGTGTAGGCCAAATCCTCTGGCTACTCTGGTAGAACAGAGAGGGTCTAGCTCCTGCAGTGGAGACAAAATGACCTGATGATGATGACGATGACGACCCAAAATGGGTAAATATATTACTGCACCAATATTTTGTCATCTTATGCAACATGTTTTCATTCATCATGAAAAAAATAAGTTGGACAGAAAAAATTACAAATGAGAAGGTACTAGAGGATGTGAGAGAGAAAAGACAAATAATGCAAATTATAAAAAATAGAAGAGGGAAAATGTTCGGTCATCTACTACGCCACGATGCGTTCTTTAAAACAATAATGGAAGGAAAAATAAAAGGAAAGAGAGGAGTAGGAAAACCCAGAAGAAAATTTATAGACCAAATAAAAGAAAAATTAAACGTGAAAACATATAAAGAGGTTAAGAATTTAGCGGAAGGAAGAGAGACATGAAAAGCAATTCACCGACAAGAGCCCAGCTCTTAAATATAAGAAGAAGAGAAGATGCAACATGTTAGCGTTAATAATGAAAATAAAAACTGGCCATCGCCCATCGCCCATCGCCATTTAATATTCACCCGATGCGCGGCGACTTCAAAGCGTCCAAAAAGGCTTTTAGCAATTAAATATTGAAGGAGGTCTGACCTTTGTTACTGTCATGTCGCTATTAGTCTGAAACATATTTCGTTCAGACAGGTATTTTGAATTCGCTATCGTAATTTGCAAATATTTATTTAATATTTTCAAAAAATGTAAACTCACTTCTTTCCCACAAATCATAAGCAACAAATTTCAAAGCGCGCTAGGCTTGGGCTAGACGTGCGCAAGTCGTTTGAACGTTCAAAAAATATTGTACTTACTTATAAGTTGTAAGACGTAGAAACATAATTAGTATATTCCTGGAGTTGTGTCTATTCAGAGCTGGTTTATTTTTCTCCGCACATCAATGGTAACCCGTACGGTAACCGTGTAGTACCTATGTATACACGGTGATTTTTCATTGGTTTTGAAGCCGAAGGCTTTAGAGTTAGTAAGACCTAATTAGCTAGTCAAAATAAAAATTCAGAAACAAAAAATGTTGTAAAAAACTCGAAAGTAAAATTGTGAGATTAACTAGTAGTACCGCCGCCATACACCGCCCGCCGGCCGGCCGGGGTCATCGACATTAAGCAGCTGGCGGCCGGCGTATAACTACGTGGTCTCGATCGAAAATCATTGCCGCAACTTTTTTGTCTTATGACATACAGAAATTTGGATTACATATATGGATAGAGGAATTTATTTACTAAAAAGTCAGCGTGTATAAATACTACAAAAGAAAAACAATACAAAGGCGGCCTTATTTCTTTAAGGTAGGTATCTCGTCCAGTCAACCCTATTCCAAAGGAGACAATGCCATTAAATAGGACAAACATTGTAATACTTACAAACTAAAGTTCAACCAATACTTTTATAGAACCGAAACTATTAACAATATATTATTATCAGATAGAGTATTTATGAATCATCGGTATATTTATCCAACTGAAGCACAGTGTCAATGTGGTCATAACGACCAAAGTCCAGATTATGACACACCTCCTCTCCTGCCCATCGCGCCCTACCAGCTGGTAGTGCAGCTGCACTAAGGTAAGCGTGACCATGGTATAATAAAACAGGTATTCTCTTCCCGAGATGGAACTTGACTACGTCACAAAGTGTTGCCACTGATTGTTCTTTTCAGTAAATTTAAGGACTTTCTCAATTAGTTCATGAATATTAAATAAAATATTAAGTAACTTAGCTAGTATCTCGCGATTCTCGCGTGATTCATCAATTCAATATTTTATAAATTGATATAATGGATTATTAATTCGAAATTGGTATATAAAGTTCAAAAATGCATTACGCTCGGGTAATTCAATTTCACACAGTGGCAACATATCAAACTGATGACGTAGTCAAGTTCCACCTACGTCATCAGCTGTCACGGGAAGAGAATACCTTGTTTTATTATACCATGAGCGTGACCTATATGAGGCCTCAGACAGCGCTGTGAAAGTGGGGACCTACTGGAGGAACAAAATTTGATTTTATTTTCAGCTTTCGACACGAGAAGATGAATAAAAAAAATTAAAATAAGTTTAAATATTTGAACATTTATAAAATATAAAATACTCTATTATAGTGTCTACACTATAATAGAGATTAAGTTGCCGTTACCATTTCCGTTTCCTTTCCCGTTCCCGTCATTTGCTAGAGCGAGAGAGAGTGTCGGAACGCTTAAGCATGGCGTAGGCCTAGGTCTAGTACTAGGTCATCCCATTCCATCTGCCTAGGGACTGAATTTTAAAAAATTCCAAAAAAACGCACTTACTCATTTACCGCTTAATCTTGTTTCTCCATGCAAACTTTGTATCCCCGCTTAGGGGGTAAGTTTTGAAAAATCCTTTCTTAATGCATCCCTAGACCTTTTAAGGAACCTATAAGTGACAAATTTGGAGTCTATAGACCCAACGGTTTGGCTTATGCGTTAACACATCAGTCAATCACTTTTGCCTTTTTTATATAAAGATAGATAGAACATAACTAAGTATACAAATAAACTGTAAAAAGTCTGCGCAATTAAAAACCGCCTGCGGCGGAACACGGCGGTAGCCATGTATTGTGAATTACAAAGTTGTGAATAATTCCCGTTTATAGTTTGTGACTGAATTGTTTTCGAGTTCGACAGAGCCCCGGGCGTTTTGTCCGTAGTAATGTCATATCATTCGTTACGCAAATACGACTTATATTTTATTTCCATATTCGCTCGAAGACATGAATTACTTTGTAGTAACGTTCTCCATGCCTGCATTCTGCACACTTCAGAGAAAAAGGTTAGACTCTTCCTCTACGGCTGTCGCTGAAATTTGGTCTAGATCTTCATTCGTTTTTTTGTGCTTCGCACATTTGCACACTTTTCCCGTTATTATTTATAAATTAGTGTTTAATGGGAAATAAATAAGTATTTTTTGCTAGTGGATTAGTGTATAGCTGTTAAAATATTTTAGCGGTTTCATATACACCAGTATCAATCAAGAAAAATCAAGATAAGATGCTGAAATCGGGTTTTACGTTTAGGTATATATGCGCTTGCAGCCATCTGAGAAGCTTCTGGGGCTCTCTCGCAAGGCTTGACATTAACATGACACAATCAGGACGGTTTTTGGGGCCGATCCGCTGTGGTCTTGGAAATTGCACTACGCAACGGAAGATTTTAAAATGGTACAAAGCGCTTTCAGCTATCTGAACAGCTTATGGGGCTGTTTCACTAAGCTTGACAACATTCTACGCTCAAGATGGTTTTTGAGACTGACTCAATATGGTCTTGTTGTACTGAACATGCTATGCAATGGAAGATTTTAAAGATTTTATATGCTCCATAATTCTAAGATACTTTATTGCATAATAAAAGAAGCAATGTCTTATGCACTCAGTATAGTTTTTGGGACTATATCACGCATCTACTATGTACTTGACATTCACACGCCGGCGCCGTTGGCAGCATAATGGTGACGTATGTACTTACCTAAGAAATAAAATTATTTTTACAGAATAGCCAACCAAATAAAGTACTTAACTATTCATATTTGTACAAATATTTTACAGTTATAAGCAATCAGGATAATTTGAGGGATTATTCCGCCGCTTGAACTGACTCGAAATTTATGTCTACTTATAAATGTACACGTTCCCGTTAAGTATATGAATGTTACCTTCAAAGGGAATTCAGACCTTCAAATACGAAGTTCTTGTTTTTTGGATTTATTTGCCTGGAAATCGGATCCTATTGCAATGAAGGCAGTTTAAAAAGTTACGGCTGAGCCGGCCTGACTAGTTTCCTTTTAGGAACATTAACATAAAGCCAGTATACTTGTGCTTAAAATGTTCATTAAAATAATATATCTATTGTAGCATGTCTAAAGAAATTCATTTCATCTACCTGCTCGGAAGAGAGTGGTGTGGAGTATCTACATTTTAATTTCTTAGCAATGGAAATTCTAACGATTTTATTTTTTACTAAATGCATACAATGTACCCAAAAATCGTCAATCAAAATGACGCATTTCAATATTGGGTAAATGGCAAGTTACCCCACCGAAACAAGACAATGCCCGATAAATAATAAGGGACTGATAAATTTACATACTGCATATGTAACTATTATTTATTATTTACTAGTTTCCATAGATAATTTTACATATTATCGTGTGAGTCCGGCGGTCTTCCATAATTCCATCAAAAAATGACATTATGGGAGACCCAGCAGTCAATTGGCTGTTCCGCTGAGCAACGCGCCGCTTTCAGCCCTCGTCAACAGGAACCATATTGGTCACAATTTTGGTAATATTAATATCCCATCAAAAACAATACTTGTCAAAAAAACCAAGTCTCGCAACTCAGTTGTTCTGCGGTAAAAAGTTGTGAGATCCATGTAATACCAAGTCGGTTATTAATTTATTCAGTCTCTACTTAAGCGACTTTCTGTCTTAATACGTCAGTCTCTAAGACCACGATCGTGGTCCATAACAATTGAAAATCAATTGTGTCTGGAATCTCCGTACCTACTCGAAGCATTAAGTTGTTACGTAATAATTAACAGCATCTTATAGTGACGCATATCAATATTAAAATTCTTTAATGTTTTATATAAATATATCGAGACTTGGCCATCGCACTAAATAATTGAATTTACATGTGTTTTCAGGCGATTGAATTTACACGTGTTTTCAGGCGATGGCCAAGTCTCAATATATTTATATAAAACATTAAAGAATTTTAATATTGATATGTAGCAAGTTTTACGTGTTAGCATTACATTTTGATAAATTGCAGTAAAACACAAAACTGAATAACTTGTGCTGAATGTTAAATTTATACCAATCGGGAACATACTTAATAGCACATACTTGCCAATAAGAATGGTCAACAATTTATCCAGTGACATGATTCTCAAAATGTTTGATTCCTAAAGTGATGGAATAAAAGCGGAGAATAATTAACATACATAAGTAATTCCGGCTAAATAATTTTGAATACAGACATCTTAATTTTTTAAACAAATAGATAGAAACCAATTTTATTAGACAATGTTTTGAAACTAAGACTTATGTAATAACACCATGAAATAAATAAAGTAAACTACATATTTATTCAAGCAGCTCATTTATGACAAATATGTTGGCTACCGTACAATAATTCAAAATAATCATCAATAAAAATCAATGATGGTGACATAACCCTTCAAACGTCGTCATAGCAGACACAATAGTAAAACAATACATCAGACGCCCGCTCCGGGCATCCGATATTTAAAGGGATAGCAGTCACCATAATCCTGTTGTTGACTTCTTTAACCATGCGTCCTGGTTTGGTTTGTTATGTGAGAAATTATGTTTCTCCTACCTAATATTACGAGTTAAAAAGCATTATAATGAGTTACTTTATTCATGATTTACTCAAATATTGTGTTCTTAAAAATATCATACGATTATTACAAGTTTTTAATAGTCATATCGCTTTACAATAAAGTTTATGCATTAATAATATTTATTATTGAGTTACTCATTACCTCAACCTATCTTCAGTCTGTAAAAATGTTAAAAACTTAGGTTCCTACTTAGTTGTAAATATGAGCTAATAAAAAGTAACTTTGAACAAAAGCATTGTCAATTCTGAAGCTAGTTAAACACAATATTTGTAATTTTTATTTAAAAAAGCACAGTAATATTAGTACAATACTGGCAATTTGGCAAAACAGATAAAAATAATAATAAATATATAAATTATAGCTCAATAAAATAAAAAAAGAGAAAATATTGAGGCGTTTTCTTTACAAAATCACTGGAAAACGCCTCATTGGGTGGAAATAAAGAACAAAAGGTTTTGCAAGAATTATATAGTTACTTACTACATACTGTAATGTAAAATATATATATAAATACTAATCAGAATCCACTGTCGAATTGCCGATATATTTTACTTTAGATAGATAAGTATGCACAATATTTACATTTTTGGAGTAAAATGGTCGAGGTTTTTAAACAAACTTTGGTTGTTAAAATTTTAAGCTTTATCACAGTAGGTATCTTTATTACGCTACATGCCTAAAACAATTTGGTTAGATTTATGTTAATATTGAAAAAAGAATAATAAAATCTTATAACATTTTGAAATTAAAAACTAATAAACAAAAACCAGTAAACAAAGTGTAAAGGAATACTTGTCTATAACGAAATCTAAAATTTAAATATATACATTTGTTAATTTTTAAAATGTTAATTTATAATATAATATTGTTTTAATTCAACAACTTATTAAAATTTACTATTTATTCACTTGATGATTTCAGGGACAATCGCCCTTTTTTATTCATATTTGTTAAACATACCATCTATGTCGATGTTTATCATAGTTTTTGATAAATTTGTCGTTTTTTTTTTCATTTATATATTTTTACAAATTACTTTTATGTATCTACAATTTAATTTAGAACTTAAACTCACATACATAAGGAAACTCTACGTTGTAGTTTCACATAAGGAGTTACTTTTTGTTAATTAAATTAATTATATACAAATTGCATTGACATATTATGATTTGCTTAAATTGAAAAGAAAACAAATAACTTTATATACATTACTACAATATTGGCAAACTTTGCACGTGTCAAAAATTGCGACATATGGCCTATATACCTAACCAAATAATGAACGAATGCACAAAGTCTTGACATTTCCTTACCTAAGCTCTCAAAGTCTACAAAGTAATTTATGTGGAGAGCGAATATGAAAATAAAATTAGTGATTAAACGAACTTACCTTAAGTGAAGTTCTATCATATTTTGTGACATATTCGCTTGAAGACATAAATTCCCACCCACCACATGGAGATATTAAGATCATTAAATGCCATATCTCTTCCCAACTAAGGAAATGCCATGACTTTTGTGCTGTATGTATATTTTTTAGCTCTAAACTAAATTAAGATCTAGACCAAATGACAGCGACAGCCGTATGAGACCATAGAGGAAGAGTCAAACCTTTTTCTCTGAAGTGTGCAAAATGAACTACAAAGTAATTTATGTCTTCGAGCGAATATGTCACAAAATTATGATAGACCTTCACTTAAGGTAAGTTCGTTTAATCACTAATTATTCTGCTGATTCATTTTTGCTGTTTCAAAAGTTATGCTTGTGAAGATTGCAAAGACTTTACAATCTATTTACTTATTATTTACCACAACAAGAGAGTCGATCATAGCGACCCACCGAAACCCAGATAAATCCTGCGAGGTTTTCGTGGTTCAGTATCTTTTCAATGTACTTATATTACCAAATGAATTTTGAATAAATGATTAAAAAAATACAGGTTTAGGAAAAAAATATGGTACTTACTTATCAGTCATATGCAGTAGGAATCCTAAGCACAATTCTGGTTACATCCTCAGTTATGTCGCTTCGAATCCCTGAGTATGCTTACCGAATTTTTCCTTCGTATATTTCTTTATTTTATTTACTAATTTATGCGCACGGAAAATTTATACAGAGAATTCATAAAATAAGTTGTACAAAGGCACTACTTATCTCAAAAGAGATCTCTTCCAGTAGGCCTGTGGGGGGAGAGGAGATGTTTATGTAAGAGAGGCATAAAGGCGTATGTCAATGGTAACGGTATGCAGAAAACCGCGCGACGTGGAGATAACTATCGATAGTTGACCTTAAAAAACGTCACAATATCGATAGGACTATCGATAGTATTGATACTATCGATATTATCGATAGTATCAATTGTCTAGTTTGCAATACTACTGATCAAAGGTAAAACTATCGATAGTATCGATACTATTAAATTTAGATACTATCGATAGTATCGATATTGTAACTACTTTTTGTATGCAATACAATCGATAACAAAATTTACTCTCGATATTACAATGATATCGATAGTAGGCAATACTATCGATAGTTTTTTATACAAATAGTAACTTTACTATCGATATTATCGATGGTATGAATTAATAACTATCGATAGTATTGAATCTATCGATAGTCCTATCGATATTGTGACTGTTTTCCAAGATCACGATAGTGTCGATAGACTATCGATATTTTATACTATTGCTTGCAACACTAGAAAGAACCTAGACGATATTGTTATCGGATTAGTAGTGTATAAAGATGCCTTCTCGTTAGCTATTAACGAGACATTCTGCTGAGCATAACAAATATATAAAGTATGTTCTATTGTGCTGGTAAAACCCCTAACAATATGTATTCTCATTTATAGACCCAGTTATATTGTCGCACAGACTTCACATTTTTGTAGTGATTGAAACATTTAATCTATCGACTTATTGATATCGCTGTATTATACTCACTAAGACCCTTGATGGAAATCACTAACGATGTAGAATTTTATACAATTTTTTTTGTAATTATTGTAGGAAAATTAGGTTATATATTATCATATAAAGTAGCGCCCGCAGTTTTATTATATTTTTACTCGCGGTTTTTATTTATCTCTTAATTTTTTGTCACATTTTTTTTTCATATTAGTTATGATTATCTTATAATCATTGTCAATGACATACTAACTGTATATGTTATTGACAATGAATAAAAGATAGTACAAGTACAATTAAACGGGACCCTGTTTTTTTGCATAATTTTTTTGTCCTAATATGCTTTGGCATACTGGGTTTGGCATAAAATATTTTGTCATAATAGTTTTTAGGCATAAGTTGTTTTTTGGCATACTGGTAAGTTGGGCATAATTATATTTTAGGCTAATTTGTTACGGCATAATGTTAATTCGCATAATCTCTTTAGGCGTAATAACTATAAGACTAATAGTATTTAGGCATAATATTTTTAAAAATAACAGAAACAAAATTAAGTTATTAAAGTGATTAAATTATCATGCAAAAAAAAATATGACCACCCAGAACAAATGTGAGGGCAAAAGGGAAGTTAGGTTTAAGCTTTTTTTTTATGATCACCTGGAACAACTGTGAGACCAGAAAGGAAGTTAGATTCAACTTATTAGCAATTAATAAACAATTTATATACAATGAATAAAAATGTTATGCTTAATCATTTGTTATGTTTTGATAAATTATGGTTTGATGACATTATGCTTACATCCTTTTATGCTTTAAAATGTTAGGGCTAAATAATGATTATGCTTAGGTACATTATGCTTAAAATTATTATGCATACTCAATTATGCGAAAGGACGTTATGCTTAAAAGCGATTGTGCATTAAACCAGTATGCTATGTGATATTTTAGCCTAAATTCGTATGCATATAGATACCTATCCTTCTAACATTATAAATACGAAAGTGAGTTTGTATATTATTTTGTTTGTTCAACTTCAACCACTCAGTCTATTTAGATGAAATTTGATATGGATATAGTTTGATACCCAGGGAAGGACATAATATAGTTTTTATCTCGAAACCCCTGCGGGGAGCGAAGCCAACGGGCACAGTTTAAGTTATCGACTACTAGAGTCGATAAATTAAAAGTAATAATAATAAAAACAAGAAAGTAATGTTAATACGACAAGATACCGTGGTCTATTCATTTATATTCCATGTATAGAAAACGATCGATTACAATTTTATTTTTTGTATTAATAATACTTAATTGGCTGTGTGGTTTCCGGCAGAGTAGAATAGGACCACTCCAAGTATTTCCGTGGATGTCGTAGAAGGCGATATAGGAAATACAAGCTAAACAAAGCTTATAAATCAATGAGACCTCTCCAACCCGTCTGGCCAGCGAGAAGAGTGTAGGCCAAGTCCTCGGGCTGCTCTGGCCAAGTATGACTCTGGTAATATAGAGAGGGTCCTGCTCCTGCAGTGGAAGCTAAAAAGACTTGATGATGAAGATAAACATAACTATAAAAATAAACTAAAAAAACTGTGCGAAACTAAATACCGCCTGCTGGGCAACATGGCCGCCGCCGTGTTGCTCTGCAGGTATTTTAATCAATAAGTTTTAGTTTTCATATCGATAAGCACCATAATCCGAGACCGAAAACAGAATGAATTTTTAATGTGCTTAAAAATAAGTAAGTTTTAAAATCTGATCGAAGGGAAAACTGTCTAAAAACGGAATAATTGGCCAAGTGCGTGTCGGGCCACGCGCAGTGTAGGGTTCCTTAGTTGCGAATGCCAACTTTGAGTTCTTGCTACTAAAAACGTCTAAAAACTAATATCTATTAAATTTGTATGAAAATGTCTTTTTTCAAGTACATTTTATAAGTTGATCGCCTATAACTTTTTAATTTGTATACTTTACTTGGCTCTGATAGTTTTCCTTCAAACTACATTATATATACTATAGCTGTGATTTTTTTCACGTGGCCATATATAACCGTTTAGCAGATAGAGGGGGGGGGACACTTGACTCGAACAAAAATTTGAACAAAAATCGAAAAATTGTGTTCACAAGCTAACAATATTTTTGAAAGACCTATTCAACGATACCCCACTCAATGTGTTTATCTAGAAAAAAAATATTGACTACGTCTTTACTTGTATGGCAGCTACCCTAAAAATTTTTTTTTCCATATTTTATTTTACGACTTTTTTGCCATAATTAATATACATATCCATGCCAAATTACAGCTTTTTAGTACCTATAGTTTCTCTGTAGGACCGTGGACAGACAGACAGACAGACAGACATGGCGAAACTATAAGGGTTCCTTGTTTACTACGAAACCCTAAAAAGGATGCGCTCTTGACGTTACGTCTCGCGCGGACGAAAAAAGGAAAACTGAGATTTTTCCTCCACACTCTCATTCTTAGATTTATAATGCTAATTACTATCCTATCACTATTTTAACCTTTGTTTATAATACATAATTATCGCGGCTTTCCATGGGCATAGAGAAAGACTAATGTGGAAGGGACAGACCCGTAATAAGTGGAACCACGGGCTATATTAGAGCACTTTAACATAATGCTAATAAAATAACACGCAAAAAAAAGACATTCCCCTACAAATTTTCCAGACGGCTGCGCGTAAATTTCACGTGCACACCTTTGTATGGAAATGCCCAATTTCTTTATTTTTAATTTAAAATGATATTTTATAGCGGAAGATGGGTTTGGAAATACTATTGAGATCTAATATAAACTGTTTTTTTAATTTATTATAGGTATGCATGCCCCTTCCACGTTGTATAGGTAGATCTCCACTTGCTCTACTATCCATCTATCTTTAGGACTTTTTAGTCTCCACTGCAGAAGCACGACCCTCTCTGTACTACCAGAACCATACTTGGCCGGAGCAGCCAGAGGACTTGGCCTACACTCTTCTCGCTGGCCAGACAGGTTGGAGAGGTCTCATCAATGTTTATAAGCTTTGTTTAGCATGTATTTCCTGAGTCGCGTTCTACGACATCCACGGGAGGACTTGGAGTGGTCCTATTCTTCTTTGCCGGAAACCACACGGCGTCTACTTGCTCTACAATCCTTGCAAACCTCTTTTACATTCAATTCTTATACAAAAAGTAAAATGAAAATCATTGAGCATTCTCATGTTTTTTCGATTAATAAATTTAAATTTCCGAAACGAAATACACAAAAAGAAATTGAAATATTCGAAATTGATCACCAACAAGACAATAAGAACAAAACAAGAATTAGAAAGTTATCCGATTTCAGTTAAAGAAACCGGCCAAGTGCGAGTAGGAATCGCTCCATAAGGTTTCGAAAGTATATTTAAGTTTTATGTATGTTATAACGCTGATAGGTGTCCTACTTGGAATAATAAATTAAATACAAGCATAGCAGAGCAAATAAGACATATAATCAAAGAACACTCAACGCTACAGAATTTTGAATTTTAGATTGTTTTTAAAAATTATAGAATGCAGAAAATATAGGCACGAGGTCCAGTGAGTAGCCACCAGGATGGGCTACTTAGCTTGGTCAGCAGCACGTCCAGGAGAAAGAGGGCCTCCGCTGCCGCTCCGGGGTATATATACGGCCCGCGATGGAGTGCGGGGCGCGGGGCGAGAAGAGGAGCACGCCACACGTCACAATTTTTCAATACAATTAATTATTTTGTAAGATTAAGGGTTGGGCTATAAGCACAGAACAGCAATTCTTTGAGCTGCAATCCTTTTCTGTTTTTGATTTATAAATTAATACTGGCCTCAAAGAAAAAGGGCGAAAAAGTAAACAGTATAAACAGAATAACTTACTTTCTGCTTAGCGCAACAATCTACTATAAAGAAAGGATTTATTTGATTACATTTAAGGTTTTTTTTTTTTTTACTAGATCACTTTAGCATATAATCGTAAGAATTCTATCAGTAGATGTTGGTATTTTGCATTGGCCTTTTAGTGTTTATTTTAAAACCTGTACACCTTTTAAATACATTAGAGCTGTTAATAATATTAAAGGTGCACGAAAAATATAACTGGAAACAAAAAAGCAACTGGAAATTTAAATTGAAAATAGCCCCAAAAAGTGTTATTTTTAAAAAGAAGGTTTTACAATTTTGCTGTAGAACCCTAAACATGCGAATATCGGCGCGGAAAACGGAATACAACTTGTTTTTTAATTAGATTCTTCGCGAGTTGTTTTCTATTTTTTATTTACGCTCTCTCACCTTTCTTAAATTACTTCTTTTAAAGGTAATGAGAAAAGTTTAAAGTGGCCAGACGGACTGACGACGATACGGCAGGAAAGTGATTGCAATACTTGAACTTTTTGAAGATTGTTTCTTGCAGTAGGCCAGTGTGACGTCACTCGCTTCTATAGGCTTCTTTACTGTGACTGTTATTAAAAATACCACTGAAAAGAAATATATGCTGGAAAATAGCAAGAAAATTGGTTAATTAATGAAGTAGTAATTAATATTTAAAATAATGTAAGCGTGGGATCGTGGTAGGGACATCTCACTATGTCTTTCGTACGCGCGAGACTTAATAGCGTGACGTCAAATGTGCTGTACGTGCATCCTTTTCTGTTATATGACAGTTTCCCCTTCCATCAGATTTCAAAAGCTTACAACTTATTTATTTTAGGGCAGATAAAAAAAAATTGTTTTTCGGTTTCGGATTATGTTATTTATTGATATGAATAATAAAAATAATAATAAGTAAAATACCGTATTTTTCTGTTATCTGCCATTTGAGAATAATTTTGTCAAAAACTTTCTTACGACTTTTTCGAAAACAGCCGATTAGAAGCGGCCATGGTATAATAAAATAAGGTATTCTCTCTCCGTGACAGCTGATGACGTAGGAAGAACTTGACTACGTCATCAGTGTAATATGTTGCCTCTGTGTGAAATTGAATTACCCGAGCGTAATGCATTTTCGAACTTTATATACCAATTTCAAATTAATAATCCATTTTATCAATTTATAAAATTTTGAATTGATGAATGACGCGAGAATCGCGAGATTCTTAATAGCTAAGTTACTTAACATTTTATTTAATATTAATGAACTAATTGAGAAAGTCCTTAAATTTACTGAAAAGAACAATCAGTGGCAACACTTTCGTGACGTAGTCAAGTTCGTTCTCGGACAGAGAATACCTTATTTTATTATACCATGGAAGCGGCCTGCATGCAGCGTTTTCCTGCAACCTTGTTAAGGTTGTCCGACCACCTTGTTGATGGAATGGATGACCTACCATGCGAAAATTTAATAGTATAAAGATAACGTGATGTTAAAAAATTATAAAACATCTGACCTAATTAAGAAGGCCAAAGTGAGGAATGAGGAAAATATACAGATTAGTCAAATAAACGCGAAGATAATTATCTCGCGCCAGGGTTTCAAACGAACAGCGTTATAATTTCTTCATCCGCTCGATGGACCAAGTTATAAGGAAGTACCGATTCGGCGTATTGAGCCTAAACTCCGAAAAATCACTTAGCTGTCGTCTGAAAATTGGTAATTTTTAGTGTTCCGTACGTTCCAACCCGTCTGGCCGTAGAGTTTTCGGCAGGGTAAGGACCACTCCAAGTCCTCCCGTGAATGAAGGCGACTTAGGAAATACAAGCTAAACAAAGCTTATAAACATCAGTAAGACCTCTTCAACCCGTCTGGCCAGCGAGAAGAGTGTAAGTCAAAGTCCTCTAGCTGCTCTGGCCAAGTATGGCTTCCGTCCATCTGTCTGTCTCTCTGTCTGTCACCAGGCTGTATCTCATGAACCGTGATAGCTAGATAGCTGAACTTTTCACAGATGATATTCTTGATGATATTATTGATATCTATATTATTCTCTATATTGATGATATTATTGATATCTATATTATTCTCTATATTGATGATGTTATTGTTTTTTTTGCTGCTACAACAATAAATACTAAAAAAGAATAAAATAAATATTTAAGGGAGCTCCCATACAACAAATGCGATTTTTTGACGTTTTTTGCTTTATATTAATAAAGGCAACAGATAGATGCTTGAAATATTTACAGAATATTCAATTATGTATTAAATTTAAAAATAAATACTTAAATTTAAATAAAATAAACATTACTGTTATTAGTATTATGGGACTTACCGCGATTAATATCGTTTTTTGCCAGATATTTACAATATACTAATAACAGTAATTGTGACCGTGAAACTCTAAAATCATATAAAAATAAACATTAAGGGGGCTCCCATAAAACAAGCATGATTTTTTTAGATAATGGTACACAACCCTTGTTACGCGAGTCCGAGTCGCATTTGGCTTAGTATCTTTTGGCCTAGAATGGAAGTACAAGGATTAAAAACAAGTTAAACTAGCTTACAGCCCGCTTAAAGTTTATGAATGACGCCCAAATATTACATTTCCTAAAGAATATTTATATAATCTCGTTTAAGGCACGAAATCGCTAAGAAAACACAAGTGCTCTTTGATGTTGTTTGACTTTTATAATTCGCGATTTCTCTGGAGTTTTTACACCGATGCTGCTGAGTTAAATTATTCTGTTTAAAAGAAAACTTAACTTTCTACAAGTTTGAAGTTCTTCTTCTTATCGTGTGTGTTAGTGACTAACACTAGTGTCAGAGTTTTTTTTTAAACCGCCTTAAAGGCCTCTGACATGGTTTTAGGTAACGACCAATGTCAAAGACAGTGACCGGGACCGACGGCTTAACGTGCCCTCCGAAGCACGGATCATCTTACTTATCAGACAATCAGGTGATCAGCCTGCAATGTCCTAACCAAACTAAGACAACAACACAAAGTCGTTGCCCCCGCCGGGAATCGAACCCGCGACCTCCGGGTATGACCCGAACGCTCTGCCACTACACCACGGAGGCAGTTTGAAGTTAAACTTATGAATGTTTACCACTAAAAGTACGAGTTAACTGGTTCTCTGAATTAGGTAAGAGTTGCCAAGCGGTAATATTTTAGTGGGACTACATAATTTGTAATTTTTTAGTTTTAGCTCTTATTTAGTTTTATTTATAATTTAATAAGTTTGTAAAGACTTGAGAAAATGGCACCCGGCGATTGTCCGAAATAAAAATTTAATTTGCAATTAATAAATTGAAAATGGATCCCAATCTATTGTAGAAATTTATCATTTATGAGTTCGAACGATCGAGTCGAAAAAATTGCATTTTTTTTTATCTTTCTCATTTCCTTAAACAAATATCTCTTTTCAAATTAACCTACATAAATAAGTTTGTATAGTTTGAATTTAATTTAAATTTTATTTTTTATAATATTTTTTCTACTTTAATAAAAAAGAGGTATAAGATATGATAACATTTCTATAATGCACCAACTAAGTATGACAATAATCAAAAGTTAATTTAAGATATAGTAGGTACAACGACAGGCTTATTACTAAAGCGATAGTATAATGTTATTTTGAAATTTTTGTTTGTTTTGTTTTTGGCCAACACTGGTGTCACTCAGACTTTATAACATTTGAGACTACTTGCAACTTAGACGAGTTGCTATTTAAACGAGTTCCGAGTTGCATTTTAGACGAGTTTCCATAAAGACTATTTGCATTTAAGACCATTCGAGACTAATTCGTTGTCTAAAGGCTTCTGACATATCTTGACCGCCATTCAATGATGACAGTCGGGACCAACGGCTTTTATGTACCTCCCGAAGCACAGAGGAGCTTGAGAACTTTTTGAAGTGAAAACTTCTTTAGCGGCGTTGTGCACTTTTTTTTGGAATGGGTAAAAAATGATAAATTTGCGTCAGGACACGTGACCTGATCGAAAATTCGTAAGACGGATGGAGAGTAGACAGCTGGCGCGGCGTAGGAGAGGGAGTATCCCCCTCTCTTTCTACGGCGTGGCGAAAATGTATGCCTGCGCCTGTTGTTTCGTTTAGGCGGCGCAGGGCGCTTGCGCGAATGTTCGTGTGTGTTTATGTTACAGCGTGCTACGCGCATCGATGGATGGTGACAGCTGATGGCTCGACCGTCTGTGTAGTGGCCATACTGCTGTGTTTTCACTTCTGCCGGCACTCCCAGAGTACAACCCGTCGTTTTTTTTATGCCACTTGTGGTCACCCATCCAAGTGCGGACTACGCTCGGTGTCGCTTTACTTGCGAAAGCGCTAGTAGAAACTAAATAAAAGCTTGTAATAAAATAAAATCCAAATTTATCAAATATGAAAGATCACTTGAAACATATTGCCTTCATAAAATCGTCTGCAACGAACTCAAGTGTTTTGAAGAACTGATAAAGTTATAAAGTTTCAGACGATTGAACGAATAGACATACAGACTGACAGCGTTTCATTTAACGCTTACTCGTCTGAAGAATAAGTAATTTTATTATAGAATACGTTGATTCTATTTCATCTAAATTCGAAAGAAATAACAGTTGGCTTTTTTAGAAATGTAATATTTTGGCTTGGTCTGCGTTATTTGAAACAAATAGATATAAGAAAGTGCATGTAAGTTCAACATTTTTGAAACAGTATTATTTACATTCAGTTATATGTAACAAAATAAATTGAAACTGTTTAAGGGTCGATTTAGTCAATTATACTCAAAAGTAAGTTTATTATTATAAAATGTCGATATATTATGTATTTACATACATACATACATACTATCACGTCTTTATCCCTAATGGTGCAGACAGAGCATTTTGGGTCTTGCGGCTCTATGCAGAGCCTAGGGCCGCAAGACTCAAAAGCCACTTTTAGCGTCTTGGTGGGCGAGAAGATGGAAAAGCAATCAATACAGTGACGGGTTGCTAGCCGCATCGCCTGTTAACATGATTCGCATTTTTGCCCATTCCCTCGATCGGCGTTTACAATCTGCGCGGGAAGAGAAGCAGCTGGTACATTCTAAGTTTTTTCGTTTCTCCCAGACCAGCATGGGAGTATTATTATGTATTTAGTTTATCGAAATATACTTATGTGTTTGTCTCGACTAACCCATATAATGGGGTATCGTTTAATAATAGGTCTTTTGAAAACACCGTAAGCTTGTTAACACTATTTTTCGATTCAGGAATCCGTTTCTGAAATATTTGATTTAATAGTGCAAATTTTGCTTTTTCTCCCATGCTGGTCTGGGAGAAATAAAAAAAACTTAGAAGTACCAGCTGCTTCTCTTCCCATGCAGATCGTAAAAGCCGATCGAGGGAATGGGCAAAAATGCAAATCATGTTAACAGGCGATGCGGCTAGCAACCCATCACTGTATTGATTGCTTTTCCATCTTCTGGCCCACCATGACGCTAAAAGTGGCTTTTGGGTCTTGCGGCCCTGGGCTCTGCATAGAACCGCAAGACCCAAAATGCTCTGTCTGCCCCATTAGGGATAAAGACGTGATAATATGTATGTATGTAATTTTCTTTAGGAACGGAAACCTATAATGAGGATAGCCCGACATGCTCGGTTTTTTTTGTGAGCGTAGCCTTCATACAGCCCTGGGCTCTGTCTACCCCGAAAGGGAGAAAAACGTGATAATGTGCCTGTATCTGTATTAGATATGACGACCTCCGTGCCTAGTGGTTACCATGCTAGTCCGCCACCCAGTGGTTCCGGGTTTGATCCCCGGTTAGGGCACGTTGAAAAATGGCCTTTTTTCAAATAGTCCTGGATCTTGGATGTTTATCTTTATATGTATTTGTTATAAAATATAGTATTTTTGAGTTAGTGTCCCATAACACAAGTCTCAAACTTACTTTAGGGCCGACTCATTCAGTGTAATTTGTCCTTATATATATATATTTTTATCTACATTGTCTATAGCACGCAGTACAGGAATGCATGTTAAGACTGTGATTATGACCGTTAATCCTTATAATAACACGTAATCTACGTTTAATACAACCGGGACCGGCTAAACTGCAAGTGATTGTACCTACTAAACAACCAGCGAAGTGATAGTTAAGTCGTTTAGTAATAGTTGCATGGGAGTTTGTTGCATTAATTTGGTAAATGTCGACAAAGTTGGAATTTCAGTCAATTCCACTTTATATATTGTATGCAATAATATTTCAACCAATCTTTAGCAAAGGGATGTCATTTGAGAACTTCTGAGAGTCGCATCCTCTTATACCTCCGTTACGTAGTGGTCACCATGCTACTCCGCCACCCAGAGGTTCCGGGTTCGATCGCCGGTCAGGGCAAGTTCGATAATGGCCTTTTTTAAATAGTCCTGGGTCTTGGATGTTTATCTATGTATGTATTTGTCATATTTATGGTAAAGTTGAGTTAGTATCCCAAAACACAAGTCTCAAACTTACTTTAGGGCCGACTCAATCAGTGTAATTTGTCCCTATATATTTATTTATTTATCTACTTTGTCTATAGCACGCAGTACAGAGATGCATGTTAAGACTGTGATTATGAATGTTAATCCTTATAATGACACGTAATCTACGTTTAATACAACCGGGACCGGCTAAGCTGCAAGTGATTGTGCTAAACAACCAGCGAAGTGATAGTTAAGTCGTTTAGTAATAGTTGCATGGGAGTTTGTTGCATTAATTTGGGAAATGGCGACGGAGTTGGAATTTCAGTCAATTCCACTTTATATATTGTATGCAATAATATTTCAACCAATCTTTAGCAAAGGGATGTCATTTGAGAACTTCTGAGAGTCGCATCCTCTTATACCTCCGTTACGTAGTGGTCACCATGCTACTCCGCCACCCAGAGGTACCGGGTTCGATCGCCGGTCAGGGCAAGTTCGATAATGGCCTTTTTTAAATAGTCCTGGGTCTTGGATGTTTATCTATGTATGTATTTGTCATATTTATGGTAAAGTTGAGTTAGTATCCCAAAACACAAGTCTCGAACTTACTTTGGGGCTAACTCAATTAGTGTATTTTGTCCCTATATATTTATTTACTTATTATTTATTTATCTACTTTGTCTATAGCACGGAGTACAGGAATGCATGTTAAGACTGTGATTATGACCGTTAAACCTTATAATGATAATCTAGATAATCTAGGTTTAATACAACCGCCCCCCCCAATGGGTTCCCGGTTTGTCGTACCGGGGGGGCTCAGTACCCATGGTAGCGTGGAGCCACGGGGAAGCCAAGAGGAACCCGCGAGGGGGCGCTCCCGCGGTTTGCGCCAGCAGTGAGCGCCCACATTGGGGCGGCGGGGGTGTGGGAAGTTCTCCCCCACCCGGGGAGGGGCGCTCCCGCGGGCTCGGCTTCGGCCTTGAGCCTGCTGGGATGCGCCCAATGGGGCGGCGGGGGAGTGGGAAGTTCTCTCCCCACCCGGGGTGGGGCTGCCGGGAGGGGAATGTTTCATTGCTCTCCCGGCGCTTCAGGCGGGGCCACACCGCCGTGGCTGTGGTTAGTGATCGGTCGCGGGGGAGAGGGAGTGTCGGTGCTTCGTTGCCGCTCTCCTTGTCCTCCGCGGCCGAGCGGTGCCGCACCGCGTTTGCGGCGAGAGGTAAGCGGCGGAGCCTTACATCTTTTCCGTCGCTGGGAGCCGGTTTATCTGGCTCCCATGGGCCCACAGGCAGTGGACTGCGTGGGAGTTCGCCGCCTCTCAATTGGCCCGAGGAGGTACGGCGCGTCCGTGAGTTCCGGGCGCGCCGACTTGGTGAGTGGGGGGGCGCTCAGACGTCCCCGAGGAGGGGCCGCACCGCCGGCCAGCCGCGCCGGGGTTCGCGATTGTATTTCCGTTCCCGTGTCCCCGGCAAAGGCGGTTGAGGTGGAACTCCGGAGGTTTTTTAGTGGGTAGGCACGTCACTCTGGCGTGGAATCCCACATAACCCGACAGCCTCCCCCGCAGGCTGATGGGTATCCGTAACAGGGATCTTTCCGCCGTATAAAAAAAAAAAAAAGGTTTAATACAACCTGGACCGGCTAAGCTGCAAGTGATTGTACTAAACAACCAGCGAAGTGATAGTTAAGTCGTTTAGTAATAGTTGCATGGGAGTTTGTTGCATTAATTTGGTAAATGTCGACGAAGTTGGAATTTCAGTCAATTCCACTTTATATATTGTATGCAATACTATTTCAACTAATCTTTAGCAAAGGGATGTCATTTGAGAACTTCTGAGAGTCGCATCCTCTTATACCTCCGTTACGTAGTGGTCACCATGCTACTCCGCCACCCAGAGGTTCCGGGTTCGATCGCCGGTCAGGGCAAGTTCGATAATGGCCTTTTTTAAATAGTCCTGGGTCTTGTATGTTTATCTATGTATGTATTTGTCATATTTATGGTAAAGTTGAGTTAGTATCCCAAAACACAAGTCTCGAACTTACTTTGGGGCTAACTCAATTAGTGTATTTTGTCCCTATATATTTATTTACTTATTATTTATTTATCTACTTTGTCTATAGCACGGAGTACAGGAATGCATGTTAAGACTGTGATTATGAGCGTTAAACCTTATAATGATAATCTAGATAATCTAGGTTTAATACAACCGGGACCGGCTAAGCTGCAAGTGATTGTACTAAACAACCAGCGAAGTGATAGTTAAGTCGTTTGGTAATACTTAGTTGCATGGGAGTTTGTTGCATTAATTTAGGAAATGGCGACGGAGTTGGAATTTCTGTCAATTCCACTTTATATATAGTATGCAATAATATTTCAACCAATCTTTTCCACAAATTTCATTTGAGAAAATATCATCGTTATAAATAAAAATAACGTGTCACGTTGTTTGTCCACGATGGACTCCTACACTACTGAACCGATTTTAAATTTGATTTGCACACCGTGTGCAATTTGATCCAACTTGAAAGATAGGATAGCTTACATCTCAATTTATAGTCGCAATATAATTTAATTGCACCGAACTGATCCACGCGAACGAAGTCGCGGGCATCAGCTAGTAGAATATAAAAAGTAGAGAAGGAACCATCTTATAGCTGTATTAGAGGAGTATCACAATAGTTTTTAGGGTTCAATACCTAAAGGGTAAAAACAGGACCCTGAAATTAAGACTCCGCTGTCCGTCCGTCCATCGTCAGACGTTCTGTCTGTCTGTCTCCAGGCATGAACCGTTATAGCTAGAAGGTTTAAATTTTTATGATGTATTTTTGTTGCTGCTATAACAACAAATACTGAAGCAGAATAAAATATATTATCAGAGTACCCACTCTGATAATATATTTTATTGGAACAAACGTGGTTTTTTATAGATGATACGGAACCTTCGAGCGCTAGTCCAACTCGCACTTTACCGGTTATTTATTTATACCGAAAATTGACAGCTATTTGAACCTTCTTCCTAGCTTCTGAATCTTATTTGATAATAAATTCTTAATAAATAAAAAGGAATAAAATTAGATTAATTCTGATTTTAACTTTTTTGTGCTTTATTATTTTATGTCTTAAAAACAAAAGATTTAATGTTAAAATTTCTAAAACTTAAATTAGGTATGAATCATTGTAATAATAAAGCTTCTTTGTGAAATAATTTAGAGCAAGCCCGTAAAGAATGGTTCATTTTACATTATGTTAATTAAACAATATTATACAGGCTGTTACACAAAGCTTTATTAAATTACCTCGCGTACTTAGTTTAATTAAATATGGCTTAAGAGTTGTGTCTGTAAATTAAGAAAAAAAACCTGAAGTCGGCTTTTCAATTTCTCTCAACCCTAAAATCGCAAAAAGTCTGAAGCTTCATATATTTTGAAACGGTAGGTATTTAATTTTGTACGTAGCCGCAGTTTTTTTTTTGCGATATTAGGGATGGAAGAAACCGATAAATAGAACCTACACAAGCTACCCAACATTACCTTGACGGATCTTGATACTTGAAACCAAGTATAAGTTAGTTTGTGATCTAAGTATAATAAGCCGAAAGTAGTTTTAAAAATTGTATTATATATAGTTACATATTCACCGTAACTGCTTCCGTGATCCAGTGGTCAAGCGTTCAATTTCAATTTCAATTTATTTATTGCTTTTCACATTATACATGTATTAGATTACACTACACAGTCACTTCTTAGGTTAGTAGGTACAACATGAACCCTGTTAGGGCATTGCAACAGAAAATAACGGAACGGCATGCGGATTATGTACGTAGTTCGCTTTGCCTTTGACTCGGAGATCGTGAGTTCAAATCCCACTGGGAGGCATAATTGGTAAAAGTTGTTTTTAGACTGATTAGAATATTGCAGCCTTGAATCACCTGATTATCCGAAAAGAAAAATGGTTCCTAGCTTCGGAAGGCACGCAAAACTTTGGGTCCCAAACGCCATCACCTAGCGTTTGCTCAAACCTATCTAAAAATGGGTTCTGGTAGAGAGTGTCAGACGGCAGACGCTCTGTGTAAAGACCAGAAACCTCGTGAAATCACCTAGGTTAGGTAGCGGACCCCGGGCTCTGAAGCGTTACCGCTGAGGATGCAACCGGGCATATGGGAGGATGGTGATGTATATGACGTGTAAGGATAAGGGCACAAAAATTCAAAGGGAAGCAGACCAAACATGACATACTTAGAACGCGTAGTAATTTTAAATTTTTAAATTATTTCTATTTATTATTTATTTCTGTTAAAACAAGTATACAATAATTATTGAACTAAATATAAAAACGTAATTAAAAATCTAAATTGAAAATCTAAATGTTGTTCATGTGGCATGGTGCCAAGAACACTGGCTGCATTCCCGCGCTGAATAGCTACTGCAATCCTCTGCGCGAGATATGAGCCAGCCCTCTTGTCACCAGTGGCGTCGACAAGCCGAGGGGTTATTTTTCATTAATTTCATTTTTTTATCAAAAATTGCACATGTAAAAATTTAATTTATAACAATTTCGCATCCCCCTGTGTACAGATCAAAATTGAAAGTTCAAGACGAGAGTAAGATTCCGTTTCTGGGGCAAGTAAATTAATTATTTTCTTTTATGTTAAGACAAAACAATGGGAATGGTTAATGAGCGCCGGCGATTTTTCTTTATCTTTTTTCCTATTGCGTATTCATTTTGAAATATCAGGGTACAGTTCTTAGCATAAAATTTAACTTTAATTTTTTAGAGGTAGTTATCTTTGTATAGAAGACAGTGAATAAGAAACTTTATCGGAGAGAACTACAGTCATTTTAACCGTCTCCCAAAAAGAAGGAGGAGGAGGAGTATGTTCACCAATTATTCGAAAATGCCTAAACCATTTTGGGAAAGCCTCCTTGGTGTAGTGGTTAGAGCGTTCGGCTCACACCCGGAGGTCGCGGGTTCGATTCACGACGGGGGCAACGACTTTGTGTTGTTGTCCAAGTTTGGTAAGGACATTGCAGGCTGATCACCTGATTGTCTGATAAGTAAGATGATCCGTGCTTCGGAGGGCACATTCGCCCCGTCACTGTCTTTGACATTGGTCGTTACCTAAAACCATGTTAGAGGCCTTTAAGGCGGTTTAAAAACTCTGACACTAGTGTTAGTCACTAACACACACGATAAGTAGAAGACTACCAATTGTGCAACCGTGACTTCAAATCACCTGACGAATTTTTTATCATATGATTTATTTTGAGTTTCATGTATATTATACCTGTGAAACTATACATACAATAAGGGTTCCGTTTTCGCCACTTGGCACTGCAACTGTTTAAATTCCTCTCGAGTCTGCTCTTTAACAAACGCCCTACTTTTCCTAACTGCACTGTACCACTTTTGGCAGAGGGGCCCATCTGATGAATTGCTAATGACCGAGGCTTTTTAAACTGAACATTGTGTGGGGTAGTTCTTTATTTATCATCTTCTGGCCGCGTTAGCTTAAAAAGAATAAATAATAGGTAATCTGACTAATATAGGAACAAAAGTGGATAATTATTTGCCATGCAAAATAAAAAAACCCCTACTTTTGATAGTTTCACATGTAAACGCCATCTAGTGTTGAGCAGAGAACTAAATAGTAGAACTAATATATCCGTAGCGCTATCTATTATTTACCAGACAAAGTACAAAAAATCGGACTTTCAAGCGACATCTTAATAACTTTAAAACGGCTAAACCGATTTTCATCAAACATGGCTAAGAATCGCCGCAAGATAACATGCTTTCACGTGAAAAATTTATCCATCTGATCGAGCGCTCCGATGCCATAGACAGACAGACATTAGTGTCAAACTTATAACACCCCTCTTTTTTTTGGGTGAAAAATACGGGAATACTAGATAGAAATAGGGTTCAATAGTAGTTTATGAACAAGATTCGTCAGGATTCGTCTTTGGCACAGGTACGGCACTTCACAGAAGCGGAGTAGCAGTTATGCCTACTACTTCTACAAACTAAACTATACATCCGTGCACCCGGCAATGTATGTGTGTATGCGTGATATAATTAAGTTAGTACTATGCTCATGCTGGTCTGGGAGAAATAAAATCTCCCATGCTGGTCTGGGAGAAATAAAAAAACTTAGAATGTACCAGCTGCTTCTCTTCCCACGCAGATCGTAAAAGCCGACCGAGGGAATGGGCAAAAATGCAAATCATGTTAACAGGCGATGCGGCTAGCAACCCATTACTGTATTGATTGCTTTTCCATCTTCTCGCTCACCATGACGCTAAAAGTGGCTTTTGGGTCTTGCGGCCCTGGGCTCTACACAGAACCGCAAGACCCAAAATGCTCTGTCTGCCCCATTAGGGATAAAGACGTGATAGTATGTATGTATGTATGTACGATGCTCACTATCGCACCACTCATTTACTATTATTTCTATTTGCCAATCCTGTCACCCAAAGGTAGCCTGTAAGAGATTGCCTTGGCGATAAGGCCGCCTATTGTACATCCGAAGCAATAAAGTGTTTTTACTTACTTACTTACTTATGCCACTGAACACACTCGACTTGGCGAAAACGGGGGAGAAGTGCGGTGGCGGGGAACGGCGATGCATATTGCGCGGGACTTTAGGAGTTTCCGTTCTGTATCTAATGCTTGTATAAATTCTGTGGCTTTGGCCAGCAGTAGAACATATAGCAAATTAATTTAAAAAAAACAGAGCCATGCAGAATTAGCAAGCAAATCCAATAACGCAATTCTGTTTAATCAAAAACTCAACTTCACGTTTAAACAATATCAGATTACAGAAGGAAAACCCTCGATATTTTCCGTTAATTAATGCTCACAAGAGGTTTTATATTGAAAATATTCTGAACGGATTCCCGTCTCGTTTTTTTTTCATAAATTAGACAAAGACTTTGATTAAATTAATATAAGTAGATATTGCACTCGCCTCTAGTATATTTACTACACAAAGATATGGATAAATTCAAGTGTACATAAACCAATAAAATAAATAAATAAATAGATATGGATATGGACAAATAACACAGATTAAGCTAGCCCCAAAGTAAGTTCAAGAATTGTGTTATGGGATACTAACTTAATGATACTATATTTTATAACAAATACATACTTAAATAGATAAACAACCAGGTCAATCTGAAAAAGATCATTTTCCATCTTGACCTGACCGGGGATTGAACCGGGGTCCTCCTTTATGACCTGAAATGACGACCACTAGGCTGCTATTGGCAAATATGTAAGACTAAGGAACAGAAGAGCTGTAAAGAAAAATGTCTTTTTAACTTTCTTTTTGTACAGTATATAATAATAAAACAACCATCGAATATGTAGTCCAGAAGAAGTATGAATGAATGAACTATTATCATATTTTTAGGTTAAACTTAACGTGAATAAAAAAACTTAGAATGTACCAGCTGCTTCTCTTCCCGCGCAGATGGTAAAAGCCGATCGAGGGAATGGGCAAAAATGCGAATCATGTTAACAGGCGATGCGGCTAGCAACCCATCACTGTATTGATTGCTTTTCCATCTTCTCGCCCACCATAACGCTAAAAGTGGCTTTTGGGTCTTGCGGCCCTGGGCTCTGCATAGAACCGCAAGACCCAAAATGCTCTGTCTGCCCCATTAGGGATAAAGACGTGATAGTATGTATGTATGTATGTATGTAAACTTAACGTGAAACACATAAATTTTTAGCAGTATTAATAGTGTGCCGCGAGACGTCATTGTGTACGGGCGTCCTCTTGTCACATTTGCCCTGATAAAGACCTCCGGATAAGGTCGAAACATGTCGACCGACGTAGCTGACTGTCTACGTGAGTAACCCGTTAACTCATTCTAATAATAATTGAGAAGCTCGATAGCCCAGCGGTGCACATTGTAAGTAAAGCGACACCGAGCGTGGTCCGCACTTGGATGGATGACCACAAGTGTCATACAAAATTGTCGAGCTCCTCCGTGCTTCGAAAGGCATGTATAGGCAGTTGGTTCCGGCTGTCTTCATTGCATGGTAGTCGTCAAGCTATGTGAGATGCCTGTAGGCAGCCCGAAAGATCTGACACCAGTGTGACCACACACACAAAAAACAAAACAAACAAACATGCTAATAATTCTTCGTACACTAGTCACTGCAGGAAAAACTGGCAGGTATAGTTTGATAAAACAAGTTCTAATAAGAAATTATTAAAACGCATTATTATGCCTATAATCAGGAAAAATAGAAGGAAAGAGAGGAGTAGGAAAACCCAGAAGAAAATTTATAGACCAAATAAAAGAAAAATTAAACGTGAAAACATATAAAGAGGTTAAGAACTTAGCGGAAGGAAGAGAGACATGGAAAGCACTCCACCGACAAGAGCCCAGCTCTTAAATATAAGAAGAAGAATAACAGGTTACATGTATGGCAAATCAGCTTTTAATAATAACAAAACTAATTAGATTAACAACATTATATAAAAGCTGTGGTATCTTCTAAAAATATAACATCATTGTACAGAATACTCCAATCGTAACCAAAACTTTTTCTATTATAGTCCCCTATTTAAACAGAAATCAGACGTGGGGTAAAAAGAGAAATGTTTAGGTATTAGGGAGTTTGATCGTGGAATAACGAGAAATTATAATTGTAATTATTTCAGTGTATCCCCTTGGGCCGTTTTACTTCTTCTAATTGGAAATTCCTTTTTTACAGCTTTGTTTTTCTTTTAAACCTTGTTTTATAACAATTCATTAGCTGATAATAATGAAATAAGTTTGTTTCAGGTATAACAATTTTCAGCTTAAGGTGACTTTAATCTAGTACCCTCCCTAGAGGTTAATTTTGTATTTTGTTTATAGTGATAGAGATAAGAAAGAGCGGAGTCTCCTGTCACAAGCATATCTATTGCTTAAAAGGAGGCTTCAGAAACAAATATATTGTAAACGATGTAGTTATCAAATAAACAAATTTATTTTTTTATTCATAAAGGAATATTAATAGTTAAGAAGACATGAAAATCACTCTACTGACAAGAGCTCTGGAGACGTATTTTTGAAATCACTTATCACATTACGAAGGGTTTGCGCGAGCGTTTCCAAACGGGCGCATTTTTGAATCAGTAGTTTGCGAGGGATTTGCAAGGAGTGGTCTTATATGCCTACTTATGTGCAATTTCTTTAAAATCACAAAATTTTACTGAGATCTGACACGTTGTTTTAAAATAAAAGCTAGACTACGTTTAGGAAAACTGTGATTCTGACTAGGAACTCTTAAAGATAAAAATAAACGTCCTCTTGGGCAGCTATCAGCCAGGAAACATAAATAAATTTGAAAACCAATAACTCAGGTCTCATAATGCTCATTCAAAAAAAAACTATTAATTATAATATAATTAAGTGACTCTGAATTCGATAGTACCTAAGTGGTTAAACATTGAGTGAATCTAGTTCAATTAACTATCGGCCTAGGCATCCAATTCAACTGCCTGCGTGGTGTATTGGTTAGAAGGTTCGGCTCTTACCCGGAGGTCGCGGGTTCGATTCCCGGCGGGGGCAACGACTTTGTGTTTTTGTCTTAGTTTGGTTAGGACATTGCAAGCTGATCACCTGATTGTCTGATAAGTAAGATGATCCGTGCTTCGGAGGGCACGTTAAGCCGTCGGTCCCGGTCACTGTCTTTGACATTGTTCGTTACCTAAAACCATGTCAGAGACCTTTATGGCGGTTTAAAAACTCTGACACTAGTGTTAGTCACTAACACACACGATAAGAAGAAGAAGGCATCCAATTGGATGCCTGGTTTTAATGTCTAGGCGTCCAGTTGGATGGCTTATTAACCAGATGGCTGCTACAATGTACATCGTACATCAATAACTACCTACTGTCATCAAAATTATCAGTCAAATAACAATCAGTTAATACATCTCTGGACAAAGCAGACATCTCATTAGGTAATGTACTGATTCATAGGTACCTGATTTCATATCTGATTTTGTGATCGTGGCAGGTGTCTGTCTACCATTTACCTAATGGTAGACAGACACTTACCACACTGGTATTGTATTTTGATGGGTATATTAATTACGAGTGATGAATGACTGCCTCCGTGGTCTAGTGGTCAAGGCGTTCTGCCTGTGACTTATACAGGGTGGCCAATTTGGAGGTATACAACTTTTTTTTGCCGCCATTTTGTTTTGGCGGTAAAAATGACAGTTGTTGCATGAATATTACTTTGTGTAGATACGGCAAATTTATTATGGAGCGTTTTACGACGGAACAACGTCTTTTAATTATTAAAACGTTTAACGAAACATTAAAAATAATGTTTCCCGGTCGATTAATTTCGAGAAACGGTGACATTGATTGGTCCCCAAGATCGCCTGATTTAACAGCTTCTGACTTTTTTCTGTGGGGCTATCTAAAGGGACGTGTCTATGCTAACAGGCCAATGAACCTTCAGCAATTAAATCAAAATATTCGAGACACAGTCACTGAGATAACGTAGGAAATGTGTGAAAATGTGATGAAAAACGCGATGAAAAGGATTCACATCTGTGATGCTGCTAGGGGTGGACATGTCTGACATTATTTTCCATGTTTAACTACCGGCCCTAAATATTATATTTAACAAGGAATACTTGATATATTTTATATTTTATAGAATAAAAATACAAAACTAAAGTGTATACCTGTTATTTGGCCACCCTGTAGGTCACGGGTTCAAATCCTACTGGCAAGCATACTTTGCGAAAAGTTTTTTCCAGTCTTGTTAGAATATTGCAGGCTTGAACCACCTGATTATTAGACAAGAAAGATGATTTCGTGTTTCGAAAGGCACGTGTAAACTGGACGTTCTTTATACTGAGACTATGGGTCCCAGACCCCATCTAGCGTCTGTTCAAACCTATTCAAGGATTGGTTCTGGTCCACGCTTTGTGTTACGGAGGTCAGACGGCAAAGACTCTACGAAACTACCTACTTTCTATGTCTAACATTGTTTTAAAAACTCAAAAACTCGACTTACCTTACCTTAATAGGATGATCATCACTATAAAAAATGGTTCGATCAAATAAAATACTTTTGTACACAAAAGTGTTTTTTTTTTAATCCAAAATTGTAAGTAAGGAAAGTTAGCAAATTAAGTAAGTTCTTTATTATAAATAAGACATAATTAAACATATAAACAACAACGGACTCATCTCTGTCAAGGATTGTTCTGAATATGATACTAAAAGTTGTTAAAATCGACGCGTTGCTGGCAACACTCCGTACATTTAATTAGCAGTGTTGCTATACAATATAATGTACCTACGTCACATCATTAGTACCCGCCTTGCACTCTCAATTACGTACACACTCCGTGTACGTCACACGTAGTCAGTAGTAGCAATATCTCGCTACACCGGCTAAAATGTTGCTTGAATATTGTGACGAGACTGTTATGTAAGTAATGGGGAAGAGGACTGGGTAAAAAATATATCATATTATTAAGTCCGTCAACTAGATGATCCAAAATTCATCATCATTATCAGGTCTGTTTGTCTCCACTACAGGAGCACGACCCTCTCTGTACTACCAGAGCCATACTTGGCCAGAGCAGCCAGGGGACTTTGGCCTATACTCTCCACGCTGGCTAGACGGGTTGGAGAGGTCTCATTGATGTTTATAAGCTTTGTTTATCTTGTATTTCCTAAGTCGCCTTCTACTAAATCAACGAGAGAACTTGGAGTGGACCTATTCTACTCTGCCTGAAACCACACGGCAATATCCAAAATTAATGGCCCCATATTTTTTACACCTACACCTACACCGCTTTAAAGTTTCGGAGTGGGTTAAAAATTTTAGCTGATGACGTCACTCGAAATTTAAATGCTAATCAGAGAATATAAAAAATACTATATTTTTAATTTTGTATCTAATCAGTCAAATAGTTATTTTTTCAGTCCACATCCCTTTCAACTCTTGGAAGTTTCATAAAACATTTCGCCTCACCCGTGCTTGGATTTTGTTAGTATAAAATTGTTACTTAGCAGCGGAAGCTGCAACGCGATATTACAAATGGCTTTTGATTTCGGCCAAGAATCACATTACATTTCAATTTACAATCAAAGATGTCAAGTAATCTTTTAACCACTTTTCGGCCGAAAGAACAATTTAAATCATATGTATTTTTTTATCTGTGATTTATATGGTTGAAGGAAGAATCAGTGCAACCAAGAACGCAATAAATTGAGAGAGATTAATATTGCATTTCATGTCAAAAATTACTCAAAATTAAGATACATTTGAAATTCATCTGAAAAATATCGTGTTTTATAATTCAAATAGGGGGCAAAATGCTGCTAAAAGGGGAGATTTTCAGATAAGAACTGCAACATTTTAGCGTCACTGTTCCCTAAGGAGCAACCCTCGTTCCAGAGTTATCTGTATCGCACACAAAGATGCCCTTCGCAAAGAAATATTATATTTTAACACCGTTTTTTGTTCGTGAGATACACGAGCCACATATTAAGTACCCAAGCTCCTTGATTACATGTTAGGGCTCTAACAGACAAGCCGAGATAGTAAGAGAGAAACAAGCGAGACAGAAATGACGCAACGAAAACCAAAGTTTTTTTCTTATTAAAACTGAAATGTTGCTGTTGTTAGAATTACGAGACTTATTGACCTATTAACTCTAAAATCATATATAGAATGTTGCTTAAACTCTAAAAATACCAAGTAGACGTAGAAAAGTATCTTCCAAAGAATATTACGCACATTTAGCAGATTGCGTATTTAAACTGGAATTTTAATAACTCAAGAACAAACTTCAGCTGATAATTATTCAAACAGTTAAGATTTTCATTGCCCATAAAAATGAGATTGGCTTAACAGAAAAAAAGAAGTTACAGAATCCATTAATTCGAGCCCACGTAAATCCTTCCACGAGAAGCAAGTAAATTGCCAGATTAGAGAATCGGCGCAGGCGTAATGACTGCGTAATGAGATGTCGACTGCCCGAGGTAATGGATTAACCTAATGTTACTGTTTTGGATTACTTTAATAAGTGAAAAAAAGAAAATAACAATAAAAAGATACAGTAAAAAGAGGAGACTCATTCAAAATAAAAACAGCAATGAATACTCCTTTGGGTTTATTAAATTTACAAGCATGTCATTCGGACTAAAAAGTTAATTGCCAGATTACAGAATCGGCGCAGGCGTAATGACTGAGTACTAAGATGTCGACTACCCGCGGCAATGGACTAACCTAATGATACTAAATGGATTACATAAAAAAAATAAAGAAGAAGAAAAGTTGAGTGTTATGTATATTTATAGTTTAATTTAGCATCTACTAAATACTTTTATAACGAATAAATTTTTCTTTATTTGCAAGAAAAAAAAGAATAATTCTGTGTGAATATTAGCTTATGTGAGCACTTTTCCCTCGTTTCCCCCTCCAGATCTCTCTTTTGGAATATTTTCGCAACACGTAAATGAAGTCCTCACTGTGCCTCTGGAATTTAATTGAAATTCGTCAATAAATAACTCTACAGCAAACTTACCGCCCTTTCCCCTTATGTTAACTCAATCAAAAAGCGCGATCAACTAAAAAATTTAAAGAAATCAATTATCTGGTAATACCATCTTTGACAACATTGTTTAAAAATTGCAACCTATTTGTGAGAACAGAAAAAAGCATTTCTGGCCAATCTCAAAACTGAGATCCATCGCTCGCTCTGTCAAAAAAGTTGCTGCAACTAAAAACTACGCCTGTTTCCCACAGAGACTACGGACCTCCACTCGCTTCGATTCTGACAAACCTCTTTTGCCTCATCCTAACTCATCAAACTCGTCATAAGCCTTAATAAATCATAGATAATAAATAAATAAATAAATTTCTTTATTGCACCAATTAAGTATGACAATAATTTTTAATCTTATGTACTAGACTTATGAATATATACCTATGAATCCCAGCTCAGCTATGTGCTGCGTTGTGAACCACGGCGCTGGTTTTAAATTTGAAAATTTTAAACCTTAAGATTATAGTAAAAAAAGGTACAACTTAGTGTTATAATGATGTTTTATTCTTCATATAGGAGCAATATAATGTCAACATAAGTACTCATAAAATATTGGTATATGTGTGGAGGTACTACAGAGAATGTGTCACCCATACCCGGCAGTGAACGCGGCGCATACTTCCAGCAAATATTCTCATCGCCCGACAACTATGTGGACAGATTCTATACAACAATTTCTACTGGTTGTGGGTCGAAGTATAGCTGCCATAACATAAGTAGGTACTTACCTAGAAATATGTCATCATCCTTGTTAATGAAAAGGCGAGAGAAGCGAGCGAAGTATAATAATAATTAGGTAAACAGAACAGTCTAAATGACTGACGAATGAGTAAACGGACATTTGATAAGTTAAAATTAAGTTTGTTAATTTAATTCTTGACTAGACGTAACTAGATTACTACAGCATAGGCCGTGTGGTTTCTGGCAGAGTAGAATAATACCACTCTAAGTCCTCCCATGGATGTCTTATAAGGCGACTTAGGAAATACAAGCTTAACAAAGCTGATAAACATCAATGAGACTTCTCCAACCCGTCTGGCTAGCGTGGAGAGTGCAGGCCTAGTCCTCGGGCTGCTGTGGCCAAGTATGGCTCTGGCAGTACAGAGAGGGTCGTGCTCCTGCAGTGGAGACAAAAAGACCTGATGATGATGATAACTATAGCACAATTGCCCGGGCGGTTGCACACTTTTAGTATGTAAATGCCATTTTTATTCTGTTCTTTTACTGTTATTTTAATATCGTTATACTATAATGATCTAGTATAGTCCGTGATTCGATTTATTACGGGTATATCCCTTCCACGTTGTATATTCATAACATATTTATTTAGGTACTTTACAATTTGCAATTTTGTTTTGGTAAAAGCAGTTTTGAATACGATATCTTTCTTTGGCAACTCTTCCGCATTCATTTAACACAGTACTTAAACTCCGCGAACTAAAAGCTGGTCTCAAAAAGCTAAACTCTCAAAGCTATTTAGAGTAAGCACTAAGCACAGAACTATCTGCCGTATCGCGGTTGGTATAATTATTTTGGAGCCAGGCCAAAGCTGGAATGGAGACGGTACTGTAATACCCAATACTATACAGTTTAAAGCTTCAGTACCTGGGCGACCGAGCTTTGCTCGGTTACATCTCAAACATTAACAAATTTTTTTTAAACTTGTCTAAAAACAATGCAAAATAAAAAAAAAATATAAATTTAAACATAAAAAAAAACAAAAGTAAGTCACCGAGTGGGATTCGAACCCGTAACACTCTTTCTAGCGGTCGCTATCCTTAACCACTGAGCTAAATCAAGGCGGTCGCGGCGCGACGAAATTAGCGTCCATATTCTGCGTGGAAAGAAAAACGCATGAAAACTCGAAAACTCGCGTTTTCCCAAACATAAAACTAATCTAGATCGATTATTTACCCCCGAAAACCCCCATATACAAATTTTCAACGAAATCGTTAGAGCCGTTTTCGAGATCACAGAAATTTATAAATAAATATATATATATACATACATACATACAAGAATTGCTCGTTTAAAGGTATAAGATTATGTAAATCGGAAACATCTTAATCGCGAATTGTATTGATACGCGTATAACTTCCTTGCTAGTTCGGGAAAGGTAATGACCGTGTCGGGCCACGCGCGGTGTAGGGTTTCGTTGCAAATGCCGATTTTGAGTTCAAGCCATCAAAAATGTCTGAAAACTAATTTTCTATTGAATTCGTATGAAATTTTCCTTTTCCGAGTACATTTTAAACTTAATCGTCTATATTTTTTTATATGTAAACCCTACTTAGCTCTGATAGTTTTCCTTTAAACTTCGTTAAGTATATAACTACAACGGTAAGTGTTTTCACGTGCCCATATATAAAGGTTTAGCCCATATATAACTCTAGCAAAAAGTTGCACTTTAAAACAAATATTTCAGAAATGGTGTTCCTCAGCTCACAATTTTAAAAAATATCCTTTTCAAAGCCATATATAAGCGATAGTCAAGAAAATAAAAAAACTACCACTAGTAGGGGGGCGGGGGTAATACACAAAAAAAAATGTACTAAATAACAGCTTTCTAGTACTTATAGCCTCCGAGTAAAATCGCGGACGGACAGACAAACATGGCGAAACTATAACTGTTCCTCGATTACTACGGAACCTTAAAAAGGATAAATATATAGGTAAAATTCTTTATTGCACCAAAAACACACTACAGCTAATAAAACAAGTTTACGAAGTACAATGGCGGCCTTATCGCAATAGCAATGTCTTACAGGAAAAAATGATTGATGAAATCAATGAACTACCTACCAATAGACAATATTATCGCCAGAAAATCCCATAATAACGATAATCGAAACGATAGTCCGACATCAGCGGCATTAATGCTAAACATTGTGTGTCTGTTTGTATTATTCATCGCAACACTTCCCTTGGGATCTAACGAAGCGCGGTAGCTCATCAAACGTATGGCGGGTACATGATGATATATTAGCGAATACAGTTATCATTGCTAAAGGAAAAATAAGAGTTTCTTTTCGTTTTTCATAGTGGCGTAGTGATTAAGCCGACAGTCTGCCACTCCGAAAGTTCTGGGTTCGATCCCCAGCCAGGGTAAATTGGGAAGTTGGCCTTTTTCAAATTGTCCTGGGTTTAAGGTGTTTAAATAAACCTTAATAATAAATACACATTATGTATTTATCATAAAACTAGCTGATGCCTGTTACTTCGTTCGCGTGCACAAAAATGCTCATCAGGCTGATCAACTTTTGCTGAGGCGTCATTTTTGTATTTCTTATAGTTTAGCTGGACTATTATGGTTCTGCATCCAGTTTTCAATTTTCCAAAATAAATTATATATAAAAAAAAGGTTTTTTCGAATTTAACGTCCAGTATTTCCGGAGTCTCGCGGTACAAACAAACAGACGTTTTAATATTTCAAATTCTCACTCTATTACTACGTCTCCATCGCCCCATTTTTTTTTGGAATTATATTCAATGTACAATTATATTTTATAATTGTTTTATTATATGTATAGATATATTCAATTCAATTTGAATATATCTTTATTATCATAGGATATTTATAATATCTCTAATCGTCATTGTTTTGTTGTACAATTGTTGACGTCAAAAGTTTACTTACAGCTAAGTTTACTACCGCTTCCAAAGCGGTAACAAACTGCACTGCAGCATTTCTCCAAAGACGTCAACTCACAATTGAATTAATATTTAAAGTTAATGTGGACAGAGAATAAATTGTTTGTTATATCATAATTTTAATTGAATTTTTAAATATATATAGTATATATAGTATCGCTGAGTAAGTATCTCATAAGACATTAAACTTAATTTGCGGCTAGCTCAATCAGTGCGATTTATATAAATATTAACAAAACATAGCTTGACGACTGTCATGTAATGATAACAGCCGAAAACACGTGCCTTCCGAAGCACAAAGTAGCCTGAGAAATTATTATGCCTCTTCATCATCATCATCCTCCCCACCATCATTGAGTATTGAGTATTGAGCATCCCTATACCCATGTGCCAGCGAAGTGAGCGAAGTTTTCCAAGTGTCTTAGCTGATCCGATCGCGTGTTTCATCATAATCATCATCAGGTCTTTTTGTCTCCACTGCAGGAGCACGACCCTCTCTGTACTACCAGAGCCATACTTGGCCAGAGCAGCCACAGGACTTGGGCTACACTCTCCTCGCTGGCCAGACGGGTTCGAGAGGTCTCATTGATGTTTATAAGCTTTGTTTAGCTTGTTTTTCCTGAGTCGCCTTCTATGACATCCACGCGAGGACTTGGAGTGGTCCTATTCTACTCTGCCGGAAACCAGATGGCTATGTTAACCATCACGTGTTTAAAGCCTCAATGTCACGTAATGGTTAGAGCGTTCGTTAAAAACTCTGACACTAGTGTTAGTCTCTAACACACACGATAAGAAGAAGCACATAAAATTATTACAATCCGTTTATGCTAATTTTCGACTAACTAATTAAAATTTTAATAAAACAATTTAACCCCAGGAGGTGTATAGCGTAGGTAACCAATTACTGGAACAATTAACGGAAAGGTAAACAAAATCAAAGTAAAGATTAAAGAATAGAAAATTGGTCACGGGAGGCGGTGCTGTGACCCACGACGATATCTTCTGGGTAGCAACTCGCACCTAGAAAAAAATTAAGACGCCACGTAGAAAGTAAACCACAAATCTCTTAGAGTCGAAATAGTATATGCAAATCTTCTGTTCCATGCTGGCCTAGGAAAAAAGAAAAAACTTAAAATAGCCACTTCGCTTCTTCTTCTGTCTTGCCTTTTCCCTATTTGTTGTCAACTTCCTCCTTATCCTTATATCCTTTGCCATCTCTGTACTGAGTTCCCCCATATTCGCTGTTACACATTCTTTCCACGTCTTTCTCAGCCTTCCTCTTCCTATACACTTATCTACTTTGAAGTTGACCATTTTTATACACCTATCTCAGCGTACAAATATAGTTCAGTTCAGTTCAGTTGCCAGTATTCTAGGTACGTTGTCTCAATGCGGTAAGTTTAAAGAACTTTTTGGAACGAAGTTCCTTATCGCGCGTTGCGAAAGGGGGCAAGACGGAAATAATTAAGACCAAAAGTTGTAACGACACTTTTTGCTATAGTTGTAAGCCGTGCGGCGTGCGCGTGTTATCTCTGTCTGTCTCTCTCTCTCTCGAACTTCGTTCCATCCGGGTGTCCCTTGACACCTCTCAAGTTTTTATTTGTAACATTGATTTTTACATTTTCTAAATGTAATAATATTGTTGACGATTCATAAAAAAAAAATTCCGTAAACTTCTTTCACTCAGTCTTACATTTTCCACTGGGGTTGAGAATCTGGGGTAGTAATTATGCCTGATTTATTTAATCACCGCTTAATTCTATGGAGGGAAATGAGATTAGGTAAAGGGTGGGCCCTTTGACCTACGCTTGGGTTTTAAAGCCGGTAAGTTCACAATACCGTGATGGTCGTTTCGTTTTAAGTTATGTGACTGGCTGACAATAATGCTTTTCTTTTTGAAATATGCGACGTTTTAAAAAAAAAATTAAATTTCAAAATCGAGTATGTATGTAACTGGGAGTTTTTGGCGGCAAGTCAAGGGGTCCAGTTGGAGTTTGCTTTAAATTGTTTTGCAAATTGATTCTAGTCTAGTGGACTTTATAGTATGAAATTGGTGTAGTTTGGTGTTATATTATAAATGCTCATTCTCATGGACAATATGTGAAATGTTTAAAGTGGACAGACATAGTGCGGTTGTAGTGATATTTATTTGCGGACTGCGGTGGGCGTCTATGGGCGCCGTCCGCCACTCAATCGGCTATGAAAGAAAACCAGTGGACTCGTATAGATTTGTCGCCAGAAGCTCCCGTGAAGCAATCAAAGGACCTATACCAACCTTTGATTGTATAGTTAAGGGTTTAGGATTAGGAATAAAGAAGAGATATCACTAGACACTGGCAAAATAAGCTTCAACGAAGTTTGACCGCCACAATCAAGAAAAGAAAAAAAAATGTATGTAACTGATTTGAATATCGTTTATTTTAAGTTACGTGTCTGGCTGAGACTGACAAGAATACTTTTCCTTTTTAAATATGTGATGTTATAAGAACAAAATTTCTTTTTTATTAAATTTTACTAATGATTTAATGAATATTTAAGTTATATTGTTTATTATTTAATTCAATTAACTACCTCCGTGGTGTAGTGGTTAGAGCGTTCGGCTCATACCCAGAGGTCACGGGTTCGATTCTCGGCGGGGGCAACGACTTTGTGTTGTTGTCCTAGTTTGGTTAGGACATCGTAGGTTGATCACCTGATTGTCTGATAAGTAAGATGATGCTTCGGAGGGAACGTTAAGTCGTCGGGCCCGGTCACTGTCTTTGACATTGGTCGTTACCTAAAACCATGTCAAAGGCCTTTAAGGCGGTTTAGAAACTCTGACACTAGTGTTAGTCACTAACACACACGATAAGAAGATTGTTTATTATAGTTGCATGATACGCAAAGCCTTGACACAAGATCCAAAGGAAATGATTAGCAAGCTAATCCCATGAAGGAAAACGGAATTCATCAGTAGGGGGTGTAAGACCATAATTAATTGGGTAAATAACTGTGCCAAAATATATTTATTCGATACAGTTCATAATATAAAACGTCCCAAAATAGCGTTACTTTTCATTGGTCATATTTATTTTCAAAATTATTTTAGATTTATTAATGCAGAAAAACTGATATTAAAAGCCTTATTTGACTCAGACAAAGAAAATATGACGTCTCGCTTTCGTATTTCATACAAATCCCATAGAAAATGTTAGTTTTGACATTTAAAAAAAAGTTTCTGATTCGAGTTGTTGTCATCTAGTGGAATATAGACAATCAAGTTCACTCTGCGGGCAGAAAGTAACCGAGAGGCGCTATTTTTAAAATGCACAATCACTAAACGAACGGTTTTTGTAACTCAGCTTTTCAAAAATCGCTCTCCAGGGTACACTCTACGTTCTTTTGTAGTTGTTTTTAACTAACTAAACAATGTTTAAGAAGAATAAACAACCATTTACGAGAATAACATTAGATTTTAATGCGATTGACCCAACAATCATACTAACCTTTTGGAATAAGACAGTAACGTTGCCAAGAGCTACATAAGAGCAATTGAAGGAATCTTGTACCTTTTGCTCAAGATGTCCGCAGTTTAGGGGAAGACACGGAAATAGAGAGAATTGAAAAGTTAAAATAACAAACACGTGAAAAATTTCACAGCAGTAGATGTAAAGGAAACGAAGTTTAAAAGAAAACTATCAGAGCAAAGTAGAGTTTACAAATTAAAAACGTATAGGCGATCAACTTTCAAAATGCACTTTACCTATAGGAAAAGAAAAATTTTATACAAGTATTAGTTTTCAAACGTTTTCAGTGGCATGAACTCACGGTTGGAATTTGCATCTACGGAACCACACTGCGCATAGCCCGACACGTACTTGGCCAATTATTTAAGAACGTCTGCAATCTAGTCATCCAATAAAGATGTGATATTCGTTCTTACAAGAAACAAAAGATCGTGTTAATATTTGAAACAGTCGACAGCAAGGGCGAGGTAAGTTGTGGTTATGGTAGGTAGCGGTCTAGTGGTACTTTCGTAGAATTATAAATCTTCATGACCATCTAAATCTGTGTTGTACTCAAATGCGGCACTTGGCTTGATAATCCGACCTCCCGTTTTATTTAGTTGCCCATTTCCTTATATCTGAGAGACTGTCCGGTTTATTGAAATCACCTTTCCAACATACCGAGCGCCTTTTGGAACGGTTTTACAAGTGTCCCTTGTGTAATTCTTTGTTATTGATGTACTAGCTGAAGCCTGCGATAAAAAGCTTATCAGGGTGAAGAACTTTTGCTCAGCCGTCATTTTTATATTTCTTATAGTTTAGCTGGACCATTATGGGTGTGCATCGGGTGTTCCATTTTCCAAAATTAATTATACCCTACATGTTGCCTAGGCTTAACAGCTATACAAATTGTAACGGAAAGGGGGTACCAACCCGGAAGGGAGTAAAAGTACTAATCAAAGTTTTGTACTACCTATAGATGTCTGCAATCTGTCTATCTTAATTCTCCGCCATATCGATTGCCAGTATATCGAATGTCATTTGATCGGTAACAACGAAAACCCATTATATCGATTTGCCATTCGATCGAAATTTCAGTAAATCGATTTTTAATAGATCGCTTATGACATTAAATCGAAATTTAAATATATCGATTCTCAATGATCGCAGTGTAATTAGATTGAAATTACAATAATTATAAATCTTCTAGACCATCTAAATCTCTGTTGTACTCAAATGCGGCACTTGACTTGATAATCCGACCTCCCGTTCTATTTAGTTGCCCATTTCCTTATATCTGAGAGACTGTCCGGTTTTATTAAAATCACCTTTCCAACATATAGGGCGCCTTTTGAAACGGTTTTACAAGTGTCCCTTGTGTAATTCTTTGTTATTGATGTACTAGCTGATGCCTACGACTTCATTCGCGTGGATAAATAGCTTATCAGGGTGAAGAACTTTTGTTCAGCCGTCATTTTTATATTTCTTATAGTTTAGCTGGACCATATCCGTCTTATTATAAAACGCAGACTAAATTTGTTACGAGGTTTGAACCATTATTCGACCAAATGAAGTTGACATTTTCAGATGAGACGACGGCATATTACTAGATGTCAACTTGATTTGGTCGTTGGTTTTATAATAAGACGGTATGGGCCTGCATCAGGTGTTCCATTTTCCAAAATTAATTTTACCCTACATGTTGCCTAGGCTTAACAGCTATACAAATTGTAACGGAGAGGGGGTACCAACCCGGAAGGGTAAGTAAAAGTACTAATCAAAGTTTTGTACTACTTACGGGACCATCGCTAAAATCGCAAAAATCTGCAGCTCCATATATTTTGACACATTATAAACCGCTAAATTATATTTGGGAAAAAAAGTAAAACAATATTTTTTTCTTAACTATTAACTGATTTCACCAACAAACTACACAACCAATTTTAATACATTTTTTGAACCACCAGAATTTTTCAGATCGGTCCAGGCGAATTCGAATAATCGGTGAATATACTTTTTAAAAAAATCGTCGCATTGATAACCTCCTCCTTTTTGGATGTCGGTAAAAAAACAAATAATAATAAATGGGTATGTTTATATATTGTATTAAGTCTGTTTTTTGTTATATTTTACTTCTTCATCATCATCATCAGGTCTTTTTAGTCTCCACTGCAGGAGCACGACCCTCTCTCTTACTACCAGAGCCATACTTGGCAAGAGCAGCCAGAGGATTTGGCCTACACTCTCCTCGCTGGCCAGACGGGTTGGAGAGGTCTCACTGATGTTTATAAGCTTTGTTTAGCTTGTTTTTCCTGAGTCGCCTTCTACGATATCCACGGGAGGACTTGGAGTGGCCCTATTCTACTCTGCCGAAAACCACACGGCTAGTATATTTTACTTGTTTTACATTTATTATAAAAGATACTTACCTGAAGATAATACAAACTTTATTCAAAATAACAAAGGCCTAGGGGCTCGTAACAATAGTACTTATTTCATGTTCATATACGAAACACTACATGACGCAAAATAAGACCGCCACAACAAAATGCTAAGCCCGCGTAATCTCTCTCTATATTTCACCCTCATAAGATTGGAGATAATTACAGCACTCAAATTTCAAGGCGTTAATATCGAGAATGCAGAAGTAAACCCACTTACCAACTTAAACTTTTAAGCCGCCCGAAACCAACGTACTGTCAAGCTGTGATTGTGATATATCGAAAATTAATTACTTTTCGAATTTCTTAGGTAATATAACTTTATAATTATATTATTACTTATCACGTGATATATTATTTAAGCAATTGCGATGATTAAGGATACATTATGATTCCAAGTAAGAATACAATACACCCTTAATTTGCACAAGAAGATTAAATTCTGGATCATAATCTTGAAAACTAGAAAATATGCAAAAGGCTTAGGCCTTATCACTATGCAATTTCTTCCAGGCATCCTAGTTTATATTGAAAAAATTGTGATGGAAAATTAGGTAGCGGGGGTAGTCAATATAATAAACATTATGATCACCTAAACTATAAGAAATATAAAAATGACGCCTTAGCAAAAGTTGTTCAGCCTGATGAGCATTTTCCAGAGAAATCAAGTCCACGCGAACGAAATCGCGGGCTTCGGCTAGTATACAATAATTACCGATATTAATCGTGCATAAACATCATACTTAAATAAATACAACTTCAACAAAAGAAAATAAGACAAGATGAAAAAACTAAGGGGCGCTACACGTACTTTTCGGATCTTCCGCCTAGCTGGGTAGCCTATCCTGTGAAACCAGTAGAAATCAGCGGTACACTAACAAAAAGGTCTGAGCTATACATCTGTACTTTCCAAAGTTTACATTTCAACTTCAAGACATAAATAGTTCCCGAGATATAATGTGTTCGTATGACGTTATCTTCGCTAAATATGGCTTTGTGGGACTGGAGACTTTAATAGCACGTTACTGCTCTGTGTGGGCTGGAAGATTTATCTTTTTTACAGAATCCTTTCTTTTTTTCTCTTTTTATTGTTTTACCCTCGACTTTCATAAGGTTATAAGTTTGACGCTAATATCTGTTTGTCTGTCTATCTGTCTGTGGCATCGTAGCTCAAACGGATGGATTTCGATGCGATTTTCTCACGAAAAGTCAAGTTCCCTTGTGGTGATTCTGTTAGACGAAAATCGGTTTACAAATTATTGAGGGTCAACGCTTGAAAGTAATAGATGGCGCTACGAATTTGAGTTCTACTATTTAGTTCCTCCGCTCATTACTAGATGGCCTTTACATACGAAACTATTAAAAGTCGGGTTCTTTTAATTTGCCTGGCAAATATACTTTTTTCAACTTGGCTGGGATTGCCTTGATGGTATTTGATAAAAGACATGATTTAGATGTCACTTCTTTATTAATTTACTAGTTCCTACCCCAGTTTTGCACGTATTTGTAGGTATATTCGGAATAAAGGCCCATGTAGACGGTGCAAGTATCTTGCCTGTTTCATACCTACTATTTTATTGAAGCAATAAATTATTTGTATGAATGACGTTTGACCATGCAAGTTATCTATTGCTTCAATTTAATTTTATGCAACAGGAAAAACACTTGCATAGTGGAAGTGGGTGGGCCTTAGTGCTCTTTATCTTATTACTTTAAACGAGCAATTCTTGTATATTTATATATATTTATAAATTTCTGTGATCTCGAAAACGGCTCTAACGATTTCGCTGAAAATTGGTATATGGGGGTTTTCGGGGGTAAACAATCGATCTAGATTAGTCTTATGTTTGGGAAAACGCGTGTTTTCGAGTTTTCATCCGTTTTTCTTTCCACGCAGAATATGGTCGCTAATTTTGTCACGCTGACTGCTATCCGTTTTGGCTCAGCAGTTTAGGATGCGGACCGCTAAAAAGAGTGTTACGGGTTCGAATCCCACTCGGTGACTTACTTTTGTTTTTTTATGTTCAAGTTTATATATAATTTTTTGGAACGTAGTTCCTTATCGCGCGTTGCGAAAGGAGGCTAGACGAAAAAAATTAAGACCAAAAGTTGTAACGACACTTTTTGGTACCTATAGTTGTAAGCCGTGCGGTGAGCGCCTGTTTCTCTGTACGCTTGTAACTAAAAAACTACTGGACAGATTTGTTGCAGTTTTCACTATTAGATAGATCGTTTATTCCGGATGGTTTATGTATATAATTTGTATGTATTTTATTTATATTTACTAAACTTTTTGTCAAAAAAGTGATTTCGGACACTGCAGTTAGGCACTTTCAGAGCTTACGCTGGCTAAGATTTAAAAGATATATAAAAACAATGTATCAAAAAGTTGTAGGTCACTAAAAGGTCTACAAAAAAGTCCGCGATAGCATATGTCTATCTCCTAAGGTTAGATCACAATAACAATTTTTATGTTTATGCCACGCGTGCAAGTTTTAAATAATATTTTCACCGACAGGATATTATTAATCCTTATCCTTTTTAATATTTTTGATACCTTGGTTTTTTAAAGTAGATTAACATTGTCCTTTACAGTATGGCAATTAAATGTATAGTTTAGAAGATATCACGAAATCAAAATTAAACGAAATCATTTATCGGAACGTGATGATCACGAAGCTGCCGCTGATGTAGAGATATGCCTACTAAGTACCTAACCTTCCTATAGTTATATTATATCTTTAAACCAGCAATTCTTGTATATTAGCTTATACCTTTATACGAGCAATTCTTGTATATTTATTTATTTATAAATTTCTGTGATCTCGAAAACGGCTCTAACGATTTCGCTGAAAATTAGTACATGAGGGTTTGTAGGGGTAAACAATCGATTTAGATTAATCTTATGTTTGGGACGCGTGTTTTCGAGTTTTCATTCGTTTTTCTTTCCACGCAGAATATGGTCGCTAATTTTGTCGTGCCGGCCGCCATCCGCTTAGCTCAGCGGTTAAGGATGCTGACCGCTAGAAAGAGTGTTACGGGTTCGAATCCCGCTCGGTGACTTACTTTTGTTTTTTCTTTATGTTCAAGTTTATATATAATGTTTTATTGGAACGAAGTTCCTAATCGCACGTTGCGAGAGGGAAAGCTGGACGGAAAAAATTAAGACCAAAAGTTGTAACAACACTTTTTGCTATAGTTGTAAGCTGTGCGGCGTGTGCGTGTTTCTCTGTCTGTCTGTCTCTCTCTCTCTTTCTCTTTCTCTCAATAATCGAAAGGAACTTCGTTCCATCCGGGTGTCCCTTGACACCTCTCAAGTTTTTTTAAAAACTTGCACGCGTGGCATAAACATAAAAATTGTTATTGTGATCTAACCTTAGGAGATAGACATATGCTATCGCGGACTTTTTTGTAGACCTTTTAGAGACCTACAACTTTCTGATACATTGTTTTTATATATCTTTTAAATCTTAGCCAGCGTAAGCTCTGAAAGTGCCTAACTGCAGTGTCCGAAATCACTTTTTTGACAAAAAGTTTAGTAAATATAAATAAAATACATACAAATTATATACATAAACCATCCGGAATAAACGATCTATCTAATAGTGAAAACTGCAACAAATCTGTCCAGTAGTTTTTTAGTTACAAGCGTACAGAGAAACAGGCGCTCACCGCACGGCTTACAACTATAGGTACCAAAAAGTGTCGTTACAACTTTTGGTATTAATTTTTTTCGTCTAGCCTCCTTTCGCAACGCGCGATAAGGAACTACGTTCCAATAATATTTTCACCGACAGGATATTAATCCTTATCCTTTTTAATATTTTAAATACCTTGGTTTTTTAAAGTAGATTAACATTGTCCTTTACAGTATGGCAATCAAATGTATAGTTTAGAAGATATCACGAAATCAAAATTAAACGAAATCATTTATCGGAACGTGATGATCACGAAGCTGCCGCTGATGTAGAGATATGCCTACTAAGTACCTAACCTTCCTATAGTTATATTATATCTTTAAACCAGCAATTCTTGTATATTTATCTTATACCTTTATACGAGCAATTCTTGTATATTTATTTATTTATACATTTCTGCGATCTCGAAAACGGCTCTAACGATTTCGCTGAAAATTGGTACATGGGGGTTTGTAGGGGTAAACAATCGATTTAGATTAGTCTTATGTTTGGGGCGCGTGTTTTCGAGTTTTCATTCGTTTTTCTTTCCACGCAGAATATGGTCGCTAATTTTGTCGTGCCGGCCGCCATCCGCTTAGCTCAGCGGTTAAGGATGCTGACCGCTAGAAAGAGTGTTACGGATTCGAATCCCGCTCGGTGACTTACTTTTGTTTTTTCTTTATGTTCAAGTTTATATATAATGTTTTATTGGAACGAAGTTCCTTATCGCACGTTGCGAGAGGGGGCTGGACGGAAAAAATTAAGACCAAAAGTTGTAACAACACTTTTTGCTATAGTTGTAAGCTGTGCGGCGTGTGCGTGTTTCTCTGTCTGTCTGTCTCTCTCTCTCTTTCTCTTTCTCTCAATAATCGAAAGGAACTTCGTTCCATCCGGGTGTCCCTTGACACCTCTCAAGTTTTTTTTTATTTTGTATTGTTTTTAGACAACTTTAAAAACATGTAGTTAACGTTTGAGATGTAACCGAGCAAAGCTCGGTCACCCAGGTACTTCAATTTATTAAAAGTAACGTGACATGATATCAGTTTGCAAAATTTCGATCGATTAAGACAACCATCATCAGGGCGAGTGTTAGGAGCAACGATCTATCAAAACCTGTTTACAGTTTTTGATCGATATTGTTACATCAATCAGTCCCAATTTTAGGGTTCCGTACCCACAGGGTAAAAACGGGACCCTATTACTAAGACTTCGCTGTCTGTCCGTCCGTCTGTAACCAGGATGTATCTCAAGAACCGCGATAGCTAGGCACTTGAAATTTTTACAAATTGTGTATTTCTGTTGCCGCTATAACAACAAATACTAAAAACAAAATAAAATAAATATTTAAAGCGAGCTCCCATACAACAAATGCGATTTTTTATAGGTATAGCGCTTAGTGCGCGAATCCAATTCGCACTTGGCCGGATATTGTTGTACGTATAGATAGAAGATATAATTTAAGACTAGTACCATGCCGTACATACATACATACATACTATCACGTCTTTATCCCTAATGGGGCAGACAGAGCATTTTGGGTCTTGCGGTTCTATGCAGAGCCCAGGGCCGCAAGACCCAAAAGCCACTTTTAGCGTCATGGTGGGCGAGAAGATGGAAAAGCAATCAATACAGTGATGGGTTGCTAGCCGCATCGCCTGTTAACATGATTTGCATTTTTGCCCATTCCCTCGATCGGCTTTTACGATCTGCTTGGGAAGAGCAGCAGCTGGTACATTCTAAGTTTTTTTTTATTTCTCCCAGACCAGCATGGGAGCCATGCCGTATAAAATAATTATTATAGTCTAGGTATCTTATTGAAAGCCGTCGTGTTCCAACACGATAGACTTACAAAGACTTAGACCGCTGAATAGACAAGGCGAGCTTCGCATTATCTAGTGCTTGCGACAGATCGGATACATCTGTACTTCTGTAGCTTTATGAAGGCTTTGTCTTCCATTCATTTGAATATATATTATAATTCAAGATAAATTTAAACTAGCGACACAATTAATATACTAACAAAATGTACTGAAACTATTTCAACGGTGAATTTAGTCCATTATGATGATGATCTCTGTGGTGTAGTGGTTAGAGCGTTTGGCTCATACCCGGAGGTCGCGGGTTCGATTCCCAGCGGGGGCAACGACTTTGTGTTGTTGTCCTAGTTTGGTTAGGACATTGCAGGCTGATCACCTGATTGTCTGATAAGTAAGATGATCCGTGCTTCGGAGGGCACGTTAAGCCGTCGGTCCCGGTCACTGTCTTTGACATTGGTCATTACCTAAAACCATGTCAGAGGCCTTTAAGGCGGTTTAAAAACTCTGACACTAGTGTTAGTCACTAACACACTCGATAAGAAGAAGAAGAAGATATGTCGATATTGATATGATTGTTTTGGGGAAATTTTTCATGTTTATGAAAACTAGCTGCGCCCTGCGGTGTTAAGTAATGTGTAAAGTAGCCTATGTGTTATTCCAGGGTATCAGCTTCCTGCATACCTAATTTTATCAAAATATGTCCAACCGTTTGCACGTGAAGAAGTATACATACACACACACTCACAATCTTTCATCTTGATATTTTTGTATTAATATAAATATGAAATATTTCAGACACGGATCCCTAAATCAAAAAATGGTGTTTCCAAGCTCACAATATTTTTGAAAGACCTATTCAACGATACTCCAAACCATGTGTTTGTAAAGAAAAAAAAATATTGACTTCCTCTTTACTTGTATGGCAGCTACCCTAAAATAATGATTTCCATATTTTATTTTACGACTTTTTTGCCATGATACGAGTAGATATACATATTCATGCCAAATTACAGCTTTCTAGTACTTATAGTTTCTGAGTAGGACCGCGGACGGACAGACAGACAGACAGACAGACACGGGGAAACTATAAGGGTTCCTTGTTTTCTACGGAACCCTAAAAACCATTTAATATGCCTGTAATATGGTCTTCTGTAACGACCGCTGTTTGAGACAGTGACCAAGATCGATGGCTTAACGTGCCCTCCGAAACACGGATCATCAGAATCTGTCGGTCATTTGTCGAAAGACTAAATATTGTCTCGGACAATGGTACGGTGACCAATCGTTCTGTCGTCAAGCGGACGGAAGGCGAAATGTATTGACGGACAATCGTACGGAGATAAAGAGTTCCGTCGGCGATTCATCGATAGGACAAATGTTATGTCGTTGAATGATAACCCGAAAAAAGGTACGTCGGACTATTGTTCCACAATCATTATAGTGTGATACAGTCTTTTCCCTGAAAAAAAAACAAGGAATTTTTCTATTATTTCTGAACATTAACTCAGGGTTGGAGAGGTCTTATTGATGTTTATAAGCCAAAGCTTATAAACATCAGTGAGACCTCTCCAACCCGTTTAGCCAGCGTGGAGAGTGTAGGCCAAGTCCTCTGGCTGCTGCGGCCAGGTATGGCTCAGGTAGTGCTTTTGCAGTGGAGACAAAAAGCTAAACAAATTTAGCTTATATTTCCTAAGTCGCCTTCTACGACATCCAAGGGAGGACTTGGAGTAACCCTATTCTACTCTGCCGGAAACCACACGGCATTTGACGGCGGGTCAGTATAATTAATGTATAATTATCTAAAACACATTACTTACCAACACAGCGACACATAAAGAACAAAGCGATAAAACGGCACATTCGCGCCGCGAACACATCAAAGTGTTCTCTTTAATGTCGAAGTGAGAATACACTCGCGAGCAAAGTATGAGTATAGTTCCCTATTTATATGATTGATGTTTTATTTACTCCTAACCTATCTTGCTCAAAGTCCTTCCATGGATCGTCGTAGAATACCTTCTACGACATCTATGGATCCATCCACTTAGGATATTATTATACAAGCTAAACAAAGCTTATAAACATCAGTGAGACCTCTCCAAACCGTCTGCCTAGCGAGGAGAGTATAGGCCAATGTCCTCTGGCTGCTGTGGCCAGGTTTGGCTCTGGTAGTGCAGAGAGGGTCGTGCTTCTACGATGATGAATCATGCTGGAACAAAGCATCCAGGTCATCGCAGCAACGCATTCTAGGTGCGACCCTGCGACGGTGACTATGGAAGTAAATGTGTGTGGTTATGTGGGACGGTATAAAATAATAAAAAATAAAAAACTGTACGTACCTGAAGCTGATCATTAAGATGAGCAACGAACGAGCTCGACGAACTCCGTGGCGGTAGTGGTCACCATGTTAGTCCGCCACCCAGAGGTCCCAGGTTCGATTCGATGTCAGGGCAAGTTGGAAAATGGTAAATTTTCCTGGGTCTTGGGTTTATTTATATCGTTCAGTATCGTTTGGGTAAGGAACCTTAAAAATTAACTCGTTAAGTAGAAATAACTAGTTAAAAATGGCTAAGATACACCGAAAATAGAAATACTTTTCCCTTTTTTAATTTGGAAAAAAATACGCTGTCAAAAAATTATTTTTATCTGAAACATGACTTTGGCCTCAAGTGTACTGGGATTCTTTGAAGTCTGCAGTAGAAGCAAAAAGCGTTTGAGGAAAAAACCCCTGTCTGAAGAACAGAATTCTAAGAATACAGCAATAAATGAAGAATTATTACTATATTTTTTTCATTATATTAAGTATAGTCATGTTATGAAATTTTTAGGACTTAATAAGTTTATGCTCCCATGCTGGTCTGGGAGAAATAAAAAAAACTTAGAATGTACCAGCTGCTTCTCTTCCCACGCAGATCGTAAAAACCGATCGAGGGAATGGGCAAATATGCAAATCATGTTAACAGGCGATGCGGCTAGCAACCCATCACTGTATTGATTGCTTTTCCATCTTCTCGCTCACCATGACGCTAAAAGTGGCTTTTGGGTCTTGCGGTCCTGGGCTCTGCATAGAACCGCAAGACCCAAAATGCTCTGTCTGCCCCATTAGGGATAAAGACGTGATAGTATGTATGTAATAAGTTTATTAAGTAGTTTAGTAAGTACTAAAAAACGCTGTCTAGTGATGAGAAACGGAACTAACGATACGACTTGATATCCGTAGCGCCATTTCTTTTTGGCAGCGAAAGCCCTAACTTTCAAGCGTAAACCTGATTTTTTTACATGTGAAATCAAGTTCCCTTGCGGTTATTCTTAGCTGTGATAAAAATCAGCTTAGCAGTGTAAAAGTTATTGAAAGTTAACGCTTGAAGTTGGGGTTTTTTAATTGACTTGGGAAACAATAGACGGCGCTTCGGATATCAATTCCACTTAACATAGGTTGGAATATGTACCCAAGTTACAAAATCTGGTACTATAAAAGACCTGAGAATATTTTAGAACGTGCTAATTAGTGTTCATGATTAGCACTATATCAGTGTTGTAAACGTTATCATAACCCCGAAAATTCCGTAGTTTTATCACTGATTTATTCTATAAACATTACATTAGGGTTGTCATGGTGATAAATCAGCTCTGTAGTTGAAATGAAACAGTGCTAAGAAACGCTTTTTAGTACTAAAATAGCGCTAACTGCAACGTTTTTGACATAAATTTGCTCTCTATAAGAACCCAAAACATGTGTATAGTGTTATTTTACGCTGTAAACGATTCCAATGATCTTTCTTATCATACTTGTTTACCGGTCTTTTTTCGTGCGTGTGTGGTCATGTATCATGAGTGTTCTTCAAGAAAAAAAATATCGGTATATTTTATGTCACCATAGTCATTGATGATAAACATAACATGTAATTAAAAGGACATACTACAATACATTCATGGACCATAAAACTGCGGTAACTTGCACTTGCGAAAAAAATTGTGTCGCTAAAGTCATTATACTGATTTCAAATTTGACAATGCGCCCTCATTACTTTCATGTTTTAATTAATTGTTAATTAAAAAAATAATAACATTTACAAAACATTTGACAGTGTGCCGCCATTTATGAAGTACTTGTCATATAAATGATACTGAAAAGCTAGTATAGATCTAATAGGTCCATAAATTATAGATTTTAGTGCTTTTATATTATGCCTTAGTCTTGTAGCAGTAACACAAACTCATTTATAGAGCTGTTTAAAATATAAGTTATTTAGAAAATGAACCAGAAGTCACTTTGAGACTAATTAGTACTAAAGAAGAACTTTCATGGCTTTTAATGAATTAGCCCCATAGCCATGTTTAGGGGGCTTTTAAAACGCTAAAACTTTACGTAATGGTTATGCAAGGTACTTTTAAAGTGCAAATTTGTCTTGTAATAGAGACTTCGATACTGCTACAGTACTAATACTATAAAAGTAATTTTGTCGCATTATGAGTACCAAATAGAAATATAAAAGTGTCAATAAGATTGTCTACACTACAGCATTAAATAGGATTTTAATCGTATATTCTGTATCCATTATAGAGCAACACTTTAAATATACTTTTGTATGGTCCTGTTAGCGTTTTAAGAGCTAATTTATAGGACTTAAATGCTTTTTTATCTTATAGAACGAAACCGCTCTGTTGAAAACCGTTATAGTACAAGCAGTCACAATGGTAACCATTATGGCCAACTATATTACTGTTCAGTGATAAAACGCCTTGGTTATAGAAGCTTTTGTTACTTGGGTAGTTCTGCCACTCATCATCGCCCGCTCAACACCCTACACAAGCCGAAAACGGGGGAGAGGTGCGGGGTCGGGGAACAGGTACGCATATTGCGCGGGACCCTAGGAGTTTCTGTTCTGTATGTACTTATATTAATTCTGTGCTTGTATGACCATAATGCCCTGTTTAGACCTGGTTCCCACTAAAAAACGGAACTATTTTGAAGACAATATGACCGTTTACGTTGGGAGGCACGTATACGACGCCAATCTAATCAGCGTTACAACGCGGTAAAAAGCATAAGCGGTAGCGATTATTCATTGTCTCTCTCTCTCTCATATTAGCGTATTCCCCGTCATCCTCATCTGTAATTCTGTGAAGCCCGGGGTCCGCTTTCCAGCTTTTACTTACCTATCCCATTACACAAGTCTCGAACTTACTTTGGGGTAAAACGCTGATAGGTGTCCTACTTGGAATAATAAATTAAATACAAGCATAGCAGAGCAAATAAGACATATAATCAAAGAACACTCAACGCTACAGAATTTTGAATTTTAGATTATTTAAAAAAAATATAGAATGCAGAAAATATAGGGTCTTGGGTCTAGGCACGAGGTCCAGTGAGTAGCCACCAAGATGGGCTACTTAGCTTGGTCAGCAGCACGTCCAGGCTAAAGAGGGCCTCCGCTGCCGCTCCGGGGTATATATACGGCCCGCGATGGAGTGCGGGGCGCGGGGCGAGAGGGGAAGCACGCCACACGTCACAGGGGCTAGCTCTATCTTTGTGATTTGTCCGCATATATTTATTTATTTTACTAGCTGCCCGCACGGTGTAAGCTACTTCTCCACTTCGCTCGGTCTTGAGCATCCGTAGTGTTAAGACCATTGGCAGTACGCATTATTATCTTTGACGTCGTCGCAGATTGCCTCCGTGGTTCAGCGGTCAAAACCTTCGTCATGAGTTGGAAACCCACTGGGTAGCATACTTTGTAAAAAGTTTTTACCAGGCTGGTTAGAATGTTACAGGTTTGAATCAACTGATTATCCGAAAAGAAAGATGATTGAAAGTGTGGATCCCGAATGCAATGTAACGTTTGCCCAAACCTATCCAAGGATTTGTTCTAGTCTACCCTTTGGGTTCATGAGGTCAGAAAGCAATCGCTCTATGTAAAAAGCGGTAACCTCGTCAAATCACCTTGATAGGTAGGGGACCCCGGCCTCTAAAGCGTTACCGTTGAAGATGCAACCAGGAGTACGCTTGGATGACGATGATGATTTTAAGACGTCAAGCCATCTTTTCTTGAGTCTACCACAAGTGCCGGGGCCCGGCCCACCTTCATCATCACGCTAAAAATGCTCTTTGGATCTAGTAGCTCTGTCTACTGAGAGCAGCAAACCCAGAAATACTCTGTCTGCCTCATTATGGATAAAGACATAAATAAGCGAGCGAGCAAAGCGAGCAAAGTTCTAAGAGTAAGAAGTCTACTTGAAAAATCCGTTTGCAGTAAAAAGTTTGTTTGTAGGTATGTATGTATGAAACTAGAGTATCTTTGATCTGAGTTTCATAAAATTGGGTAGCGTGTTGATGTAATCAATAGAATTTTTATTTTCTTACATGAACGAATTAGATTATTGGATTGTTGGGTTATGGGGTCGCGAGTTCACAGTTCGGGGCAAAATACTATATAAATAACTACAGGCACAGAGATGGCACTTTATAGAAGCGGAGTCTCATTTATGCCTTTATACTAATACAAACAAAACTATACATCCGTGCACATGTCAATGTGTGTGTTTGCCCCTCAACACACTCAACAAAGCGAGAACGGGGCATATTGCGGACGGGACCCTGTAGGTTCGTCCCGTTCTGTAGGTAATACTTATATTCTATGCTATATAAGGTCTAACAAAATATACTGAAACCATTTTAAGGGATTTATTTTTTATTTAATACTAGCTGAAGCCCGCGACTTCGTTCGCGTGGACTTTATGTCTTTGGAAAATGCTCATCAGGCTGAACAACTTTTACTAAGGCGGCATTTTTATATCTCTTATAGTTTAGCTGGACCATTATGGTTCTGCATCAGGTGTTCCATTTTCCAAAATCATTTATACCCTATATGTTGCCCAGGCTTAATAGCTATATAACAAAAAAAGTTTCATTCAAATCCGTCCAGTATTTCCGGAGATTAGCGTGTACAAACAGACAAACAGACAGACATTTTTTTTTTAATTCTTACTTTATTACTGCGTCTCCATCGCCCCCAATATTTTTTTTGGAAATATATTTAATGTACAGACACACTTTTTTTACTGTTTTATTATATGTATAGATATAGATAACGTTTTATTTTTAATTAGATTATTTTAGTTTATAGTTTTATAATTTAGGTAGGTTATGTAGTTTTTAGTTATATAGTTATTGTATACCTATCTAAATATTTATTTTGTGCAATAAATATGTATTATATTTTAAGGGAGAATTCAATGAATAATAGTGAAAAACTGTGCCCAAGGAACTTATGTCGAAATAAGAAAAATAATTTTTGGCTTCCCGTACAAACTCGGATCAGCTGATCGGTCAACTTCTGTAGGAGGTCTTAAATTACTTTTCATATTTCGATATGTTCCTTGAGGAAAGTTGTCCAGTATTATGGACTGAATTCACACTTAAGATACATACATACATACATACTATCACGTCTTTATCCCTAATGGGGCAGACAGAGCATTTTGGGTCTTGCGGTTCTATACAGAGCCCAGGGCCGCAAGAACCAAAAGCCACTTTTCGCGTCATGGTAATCAATACAGTGATGGGTTGCTGTTAACATGATTTGCATTATTGCCCATTCCCTCGATCGGCTTTTACGATCTGCGTGGGAAGAGAAGCAGCTGGTACATTCTAAGTTTTTTCTCCCAGACCAGCATGGGTTACACTTAAGATAGTTTTAGTATATTTTGTTAGACCTTATATATACTCTAACTTAGACCATCCCACTACTTCCTTGGACTACCTCCAAGTGCTTGCACTATGCTACCTCAGAGCTAAACGTACATAAAATGTGTACTTTGGTGATTGCACCAGTATTGCCAACACAGAAATAAAATATCCAGGTCTTTAGGGGCCCGATTGCCGTTTTACAATTTCAATCAAAACTTCGCCGGTGGAAATTTTATTGGTACGAAATTGATGGATTAAAAGTTTGTACGCGGTTCTACAGACTTAGATTGATCGGTTCTCGGTTATGATTTCTTTGAGAGCAGGGAACATTAGTTTGAAAGTAAAGTGTTACTTTTTAAGAGGAAACATTAGCCGCTGACGTCAACTTTCTTTGGGAATGCATTTGTGAGAAAAGTTTTATAACCAGTCATCGCCCGACGTTTTAACCTTCCTTTGGGATTGCAGTTTTAACACAAAAAGCCACTTTATGACATTTACAGGAAGAAATGGAATGGTCCTATTCTAGGCCGGAAGTCACAAGGCGCAAAGGACGGACCACGTCTGAGGTTGCTTAACGTAGGTCGCGTAACGTTAGGGTTCCTACCTTTGATTGAGTAATTAGGGTTAGGGTTAGGAATAAAGTAGCGAAAAAAATAAAGATTGGCTCTAAAGGACTAGTATCCATAAGTACGCGTGAGAAGTTTTTAGGAAGGGGTTCAGTTGGAGTTTGCTTTTTTCGCAAATCGATTCTAGTGGGCTTTATAATATGAAATTGGTGTAGTTTGTTGTTATAAATGCTCATTCTCATGGACAATATGTGAAATGTTTAAAGTGGAAAGTCATAGTGTGGCTGTAGTGATATTTATTTGCGGACTGCGGTGGGCGTCTTCAGGCGCCGCGCGCCATCCGCCACTCAATCGGCTATGAGAAACAGTGGACTCGTATAGATTTGTCGCCAGAAGCTCCCTTGAATCAATCAAAGGACCTACAACAACCTTTTATTACAATTAGAGTTAGGGTTAAGGTTAGGATTAAAGAAGTGAAAAAACTTTGGCTTTAAAAGACTAGTATCCAGAGCCGTAAAACAAAAGTCGGTGACTGTCGCCGATCGGGCATACTGTCGCTCTGTAAGAGCACAATAGGTACGGTATTTTGCTCAGTTATTTTTATTTTTTAAATAAATAACATAATCCGAAAACGAACACAATTTTTTTATCGACAAAAGCTTTTAAAATCTAATGAAAAGGGAAACTGTCAAGAAACAGAAAAAGGATGCACGTACAGCCCTCTTGACGTAACGCTTTTAGGTCTTGCGCGTACTGTTACAAAGGGGCGAGGTTAGCACTTTTTAAAAAACAATTTTTAAAATAGAAAACTGGATTTTATTTAGGAAATGTATTTGACACTGAATAACAGAATTTTGGAAATTGGAATTGAGTCGGAGCAACTTCTCTGTAAGAAGGCCGGTTGAGGACTGACTGGAGTCCCACCCCTCTCAGAGGCTCTTCAGCATAACTGCTGCCACAGCGCTGAGTCAGCGGTGTGGACAGGGCTAGTCTAGTAAAAGGCTGTATGTAACAACCCCCCTGTTAAAAGGAAACTTAGGGGTTGATTAAGTTTCCGTAATTTATTCTACGCGCAAGCGAGGTGCAACCTGTTTTAATTCAATTTCGGAATTTGAATCTTTTTCTGAAACTACTGACTTCTTTAATTTAAATCTTTCAGAGAATTTGCTCTTACAAATAAATGCTATTATTAAAACTATTACTAAGAATGTTGAAATAACACTTAGAATAGGAAAACTAATATGGTTTTGAAATTTAGGGGATTCTAGGTTATTTACATTTTTAACAATACCATCTGATACAGATTTAAAATTTTTTAAATCATATAAATTTAGAGTCTTAATTTTAGGTAAAATTGTACTGACATTAAATGAGAAAAAATGTTCTAAATCACAACAACTGTCATTTATTATATTAAAGTCTGAATATAGATTTGGTATATACAATTTCGGATACAATTTTGAAACCAATTTTAAATTTTTATGAAAAGCTATACATTCCGATGGCATATTAAGTACACCTGTACCAGATATACTCATCTCTAAAATTTGTTTCTCACATTGTATGGACAACTTAGTGGTACTTGATTGGACAAATATCCACTTGTTATTATTTAACTTGTGCCAAATGTCCACGTCACCGGAAATAAACTTTGTAGGGCACATTTCGGGGAGAGAAGTTAAGGCTTTTGTAATAATTTCGATTTCACATGTGGGTTTATTAAGGACCGCATAAATATCAAGAATCTCACAAAGGTAAGTTTCGGTAAGTATCTGTTTACAATCATTTAGGGTTTTTAGATATGTGTAAGAAGATTTATCTTTACTGAGAGCGAGAAACTGTTCAGATGGAAGAATCATGGCAAAGGAATGAAGTTTATGTTCAGTGACGTGAGGAGTTGGCAAGGGTATATTTTTATATATATTATATTCTAATAAATTTACCAAGGGTAATTTTATAATAAACATTAGCTTATTGTTTAAATAATAGCATGTTAAATCAGCTATATTAATTAACGTATGGATATTACTTATATCTAGACTTACAGGAAAATCCCTATATTTAGGAATGATTTTTAAATTATCCAAAATGTCATTATACATCTGTTTTGGCGTTAGTATAGAAGGGTGCAGAGTATTGCTTTTTACAAATAGAATTGAATTTAACAGATCTTCTACTTTGAAAGATATTGTAAGCAAATTTGATTGCAATACATTAAGAGTATTACTTAGCCTAACTTTAAAATTAAAAACATTAATAACACCAGTTATGTTAAGAGATAACTGTTCAATGACGTCACTTAATTTTGCCTGATTAATATTTATTTCTTGTAACGAATCATTTATATTAGATATGGCAGATTGAGAAACCATAATACTTTTTGAAATAGAGTTTGCCAATTTCTTGTCATTTCTATAAAGAGCTTGAATTGCATCATCATATGTTCTAGCATCATCTTCATTAAGTGTACCAAATATATGCTTAAATACGACTCCTACACCAGCAAACCACGCAGATCTTTTAGTTATACTATTTGAAATTATATGAGAAACTGATTTAAAGTCACGCGAAATATCTTTATAAAGTGATTCTAAGGGTTGTAACATATTTTCGCACTGTGAATATTCAATTTCATCAGTTTCACGACACTGAAACCGGATACTATTAAATACTTCATGAATATTTTCAAGGTGGTGTTGAAATGGAAGGACTTCAATGGGAACCACGATGTGGAGTTGATCGTTTATGATCCTTAATGTGCCGATAGGATCGAAGAATATACCAGGGCTTTTATCGATATATTCAATATATTCATTATTTTGATCTCTTGTCGAGGCCGCATTACAATATACTGCAGCGACAGCGATTCTGTAAATAAACCGTTAAGAGTTAGAATACGAACTTATTAAGAATTATATTATATGAAATTTAATAGTAATTTATTCATTCACGTGAGCAGGTTTGATTTCATCATAATGATGTTTGATATGTCGCCGGTTTATTAAAAGGGAGAGACTGTTATTTCCATGGATTTTCACGACTTTATAAGGGCCTTTCCACACTGGAGAAAGAGCTTTACCTAACCTCACATGATTCTTTAAATAGACATATTCGCCTACTTTATATTGCATCGAACGTGAATGTTTGTCATAGTAGGATTTTGACCTTTCTTTTGAAGCGTTAATATTTTGTAAGGCCTTCTCACGGGACACCTTTAAACGATGTTGAAGCATTTTAATGTATTCGGGGTAGGTTACATCAGTTCTGGAGTCAAAAACTGAGTCAGGAAGATAGGGTTTGTGACCAAAAAGGAGTTCATATGGGGTAAATTGAGTTGTAGTATGGACACTACTGTTATAGGTTAGCATAGCAGTATAAACAAACTTGTGCCAGTCAGTTTTGTTGTCACTTACATAGGATTTGAGATACTCTTTCAGAGTGGCTCCTTTCCAGGGCTCCTTGAGTTTGAGGATGATATGGTGAGCTCCAGATCTGCTTTATTTTAAGAAATTCGCAAGTGCGTTTGAATAATTCAGCCGTAAAATTAGTGCCTTGATCCGTTAGTATTGACTTGGGAATTCCGAACAAGGATATGAAGTGCACTAGGCATTCACAGGTTTCTTCTGCAGTGCAGTTGGAGACAGGGTATGCAATAGAGAATTTAGTCAAGTCATCTTGCAGTGTGATAATGAATCTAAGTTTTTGAAAACCTGCTTCTGGAAGGGGGCCTACTACATCAAGGCCAATTCTCTCGAAAGGTCTAGTAGAAGAAGTTGTAATTTGCATAGGAGACCTGTTCACTTTCCTCAAAGCTTTATTGGATTGACATAACTTACAATTTTTTACATAGTTTTCAATATCTACTCGCATGTTTTTCCAGTAGTAGCGTTCTTTAATTCTATTAAACATTCTATTTGAGCCTACATGTCCTGCAATCGGGATATCATGATTTTCTTTGAGTATTTTAGCAATTTCTGTCGGAACAGGATAAATAATAGTATTATGATGAATATTCACAATTATATTTGTATTATTAAAAAGATACATGAGCATGCCGTAGATTTTTACGAAGGACCGTTGTTCAAATGGATTTTTAAAATCTGAGATAGCTATTTCACCTATGTCTCCAGCTAGTAATATATCATCACGTGCAGATTTTAGGGTTTTGAATATTTCAGGATAGGTACTGTCATCGAAATAGTAGACTTTAGTATAGAGAAGATAATATGTTTTGTCCTTTATGGTGACCTTTTTGAAGGAATGAAGCTGACGCTCTTCTTCTAGAATATCAGTGGAGTTATCCATTTCAGAAAGAATATCTTGGAGGTAAGGGTTTGAGTCATCATAATCGATTGAAACGGGAAGTATTATAGTTTTCGCATTAGATTTCAGAAGGCTTTCATTATGTTCTTTAATGTAGGTATTGAATGTTTCGTCTTTGTTAGAGAACGATTTCAGGAAATTGTTGTAGTCTTCATTTGAATTAGGAGACAATACTCGTGACTCAGTATCAGGACTAGCAGCAGGAGTACCTAGTAAAGACGGAAGATTAGAAGGGTTTAAATTACCCTCAGGGCTTGTGGGACTAAGATCAAATGCACCTAGGTCTTCTAGATCCTTTAGAACTTCTTGAGGAATATCAGAATTTTGAGATACTTCAGGGCTTGTAATTGAAATGGGATCCACTGGAGCATCGGATGTGGAAGGCTGAGGTTGAGGGTCCTCCTGGATTACGGGATTAACGGGATAGCGTGATAATGCATCCGCATTGCTATTTATTTTACCCTTTTTATATTCAACTTCATAATCAAATTCCTCTAATTTCAGCCTCCACCTAACAAGTTTAGAGCCAGGGTCTTTGCAGTTGAATAACCATTTGAGAGGTTGGTGATCTGTAACAATTTTGAAACGACGGCCGTAGAGATATGGCCTAAAAGCTTGAGTACCGTGAAGTATAGCGAGGCACTCTTTCTCTGTTACACTGTAATTTAATTCGGCTCTATTAAGGGTTCTAGAATTATATGCAATTGGTTTGTCTTTTCCAACTGGTCCTTGAGATAATATGGCTGAAACTGCGAAATTAGATGCATCGCAGGTTAAGACAAAAGGTTTCGTAAAATCAGGGTAAGCTAATACAGGGGCAGAGGTAAGACAAGTTTTTAGAGTCTCGAAAGCCAGTTGTTGCTCGTTTTGCCAAGAGAATGGTGTATCCTTCTTTAGGAGATTTGTAAGGGGTTTAGCAATTTTGGACAGATTTGGTATAAAGCGGCGATAATAGGATACTAGTCCTAAAAAGGATTTGATATCCTTTGGACATTTAGGTTGGGGGAAATGATGGACGGCCTTGACTTTCTCTGGGTTAGGTTTGACTCCTTGATCAGTGATAATATGCCCGAGATATGAGACTTCTTTACGAAGGAACTCACATTTGTCGGGTTGGAGCTTTAGATTGGAATGCCTGAGCCTGTCGAAAATGTTGGAGAGATTTTTTATATGAGTAAAAAGGTCATAGGAATATATTACGATGTCGTCTAGGTAGACAAAGCATTGTACACCTTGTAGGCCAGATAAGACTGTATTCATTACTCTTTGGAAAGAAGAAGGAGCATTTTTGAGCCCAAAAGGCATGCGATTGAATTAAAAATGGCCCTGCGGCACAGAAAATGCTGTTTTAGGAGAATCGCGCTCAGACATTTTTACTTGATGAAAACCGGATGCAAGGTCAAGGGTACTGAAGTATTTGCACTTGCCTAACTGGTCTAAAATTTCAGTGATATTTGGAATAGGGTAGGAGTCTCCAATGGTAATATCGTTAAGCCGGCGGTAATCTATTACTACACGCCATTTGCGTAGACCAGAGGCGTCTGACTTTTTGGGTACCACCCATATTGGGGAAGACCATGGGGATGTGGATGGTTTTATAATACCATCATTAAGCATTTTATCAATTTGGGATTGTACTTCTTGTTTGTGTACTTCTGGAAATCGGTAAGACTTAGTATTTATAGGAACAGAGGAAGAGGTGGGGATTTCGTGTTCCAGAATATCAGTACATGTTAATTTATCGTCAGGAAGGTGAAAGATATCTGAAAAAGTAGCACACAGTTCAAATAGAGATTCTTTCTCTTCGTTGTTTAAATGAGAAACTCTTAGTAAATTAAGCACTTCCTTAGTTCGGTTTAGCGTGTCAGGTGAGTTATCATTCAATCGTGAAGTATATGAAATTTGATGCCTGTTTTTGTGAAGAGGAACTAAGTTTAGTTTCATGTTAGAATTAATGGATATGGGGGATTCAGAGATATTTACTACAGAAACATTAACCCTTGAGTTTGGTTTTACTTTAACTATACAGTTAGCTATGAGGAGCGAGTCATTAGGGTGTTGATCTAGAATAAGACCTTCTTCTATTTCAGGATTTAGTACAGAACATTCTATTATAGCTTCCGTACGAGGTGCAATAGTATAGATAGGTTCATTAAATCTTAATGGGAGTTTCACTTCATTTATTGTTAAAGTGTTCTTGTTAAAATCAATGTTAGATTGAGATTCTGACAGGAAATCATTTCCGATTATCCCATCATAGGGAAAGTCTATTTTACTTATAACATGAAATTTATGTTTTAGGGAGTTAAATTCTATAGATACATGACCAAGTGACTTCATAGGGTTAGTAGTTGTCCCTAGACCAGTGAAGGTAATAATCTCTTTATTTATTTTAGGCATGTTCTCAATAGACGACTGTTTAATGAGACTTACAGAGGCGCCACTATCTACAAGCAACCTCAGTGGGTTCAATGATACGGAAGTTTTAACTTCGATAAAAGGTAAGTATTTTCTAGAGACATTTGAAGTAATATTGTGAATTTTGATCTGTTCTTTTTCCTTTTCAGGTAAAGACTTAGGAGGAGAAGATATAGTAATGGTGGTATTTATAGGTTTAGGCTTGGATACAGTGCATGTTACAGGTGTGGAAAGTATAGTGGGTATGGTAGAATTTTTAAGTATACGAGACACATCGGGTATAGAAGAGACAGCGGATACAGCGGATACGGTGGGTACACGAGGTACACTAGACTCAGAGGATACAGCGGACACGGTGGGTACACGAGGTACACTAGACTCAGAGGATACAGCGGAAACGGTGGGTACACGAGGTACACTAGACTCAGAGGATACAGCGGAAACGGTGGGTACACGAGGTACACTAGACTCAGAGGATACAGTGGGTATGGTATCGATTTTGTTATTTAATTTTCCCGCACGACACCGGCCGGGAAAGCTTCCTCGTTTAAATATTCGACTTCATTGGGATTGTGCTCGTCAGATGACGAAACGGTATTTATAGGCTGATTTCTGTTTTGAAAACTCGAGTTGTATGACGGGCCTGGACGAGAGTTTGTCTGATTTTGTACGTTGCCAAAACGCCTGTTATTGTACTCCCTTTTCCTACATTCTTCGATAGTATGGCCCAAGGCCTTGCAATATCGGCACACTACAGGATTTTTATTAGGCACATTGTTTGTGTTGATATTTGGTTTGTTAGGATTCTGTGAAGGAAACTGACGTCCTCTATTCTGAAAGTTATTAGTTTGTGGTGTAGAGTTACGCCTGGAAGAGGCCAAAAATATTTTTTCTTCTGATACCGCAAAGTTAATTGCGTCATTAAGAGTTTCAGGGTCACGGCATCGTACTAGAGTAGATAAGCCAGGCTTTAGGCCGATCACAAACGTATGTAAAGCTAGATCTTGCATGGCTGCGACACGGCCGGCCAATTCACCCTTTTTTTTTGTAGGTATTGATATATTTATTTCCGTTAATAATTTGGATAAGCATGATTCTATTTTAAGGGCAAATTGATTGACTGTCTCGGTGTTACTTTGTTTGCATTCTTGGAGATCAGAGAGAAGAGCGGCGTAATGTTTTTTTTCACCAAATTGTGATTTTAAGAAATCTTCTAGCTGTTGCCAATTCTCGAATTCCTTGATAGAGCATGCGCTTTCAGCGCGCCCTTCGAGTTGGCTAAGTATATATTTTAGTAATATATCAACTTGTGAGGGAGATGCTAAGTTTATTGCATTTTTACAGTTATTTATAAAGGCGTTTAATTTCTCTCTATCACCGTCATATTTGTTAATGAATTTAATTAAAATTGACATCTCTATCTGTGACATAGTCACTGTGTTAGGTTCGTCTTTAGGCATTAGATACTAGGAATTACAGAGAGCTCGAGACTTATGCCACCCACGCAAAAGATAACGCACCTGCGCTCTGCTCTCCAGTTGCAGTTCACAGAATTGATAAGTAGATACTCGTTATTGTGACTACGGATAGTTAAAAGTTATTTTTAGACTTACAGTAATACTCGTATCACCGAAAACATGGAAGCACTGGAATCACAGGAAACTACACCAAAATGGTTTTTCAAACACTGAGTAACGGAAAACTTGAAAAGCACTGGGAAAACACTGGGAAACTTAGCGTTGGAGCTTAGAATTTCTTTTAGGTCACTGGAACTGGATACTAGCAGCTGGAAACCGGATACTAGGACTCTGGAACTGGAAGCTAGCCTCAGGACACCTGGATTTCGACTTCCGGTCACCTGGATTTCTTCTTTTTGGATTCCTTGAACCTCGCCAATGTTGTTGTGGGTACTAGTAGGGCGTATCGACTTTTCTTGAAGAAGTAACACTAAATTTCACTTTCACACCACTGAGACGTCCCAGGATTCTCGTTGAATCCCTTCACGCTGCCACCAATGTTACAAAGGGGCGAGGTTAGCACTTTTTAAAAAACAATTTTTAAAATAGAAAACTGGATTTTATTTAGGAAATGTATTTGACACTGAATAACAGAATTTTGGAAATTGGAATTGAGTCGGAGCAACTTCTCTGTAAGAAGGCCGGTTGAGGACTGACTGGAGTCCCACCCCTCTCAGAGGCTCTTCAGCATAACTGCTGCCACAGCGCTGAGTCAGCGGTGTGGACAGGGCTAGTCTAGTAAAAGGCTGTATGTAACAGTACGAAAGAGATAGTGATATGTCCTCATCACGCTCCCACTCATATATTTTCAATGTTAATTACTACTTCATTAACTAACCAATTTTCTTGCTGATTTCAAAAATACATTTCCTTTCAGTGGTAGTTTTTGTTTTATATAAAATATTAACCAAAACCATACACAGTAAAATAACTAATACTCTCACCGGACCAGGGAGCTCTACAAATTGACCTACATATAAATAAACATTTGGCACCGTGGTTGTTTTCGATGTACTCAAACTAGAAATATTAAGTTCGACCCCTTCCGACTAACTTTCTGTCGAACCTAACTCCGTATTGATGGTAAGTCCCCAAGTTTATATATAAATCACAGGGCGAAGGAAAAAGCGAAACTTTGAGAACCGCTGCTAGCAGCAAAAACAAATGGCTGCCTCCGGAGTAGGATATAACGTCTAACAAAATATACTGAAACTATTTTAAGGGTAGTCAGTCCACGATACTGAACAACTTTCCCCAACGAACATTTAACTATCAAAATATTTTAAAAACAATTGCTTAAAAAACAATCTATAGAAACTCGGAATAGGTAAAGATACATACTGAAAAACTTTCCCTAGCGAACTTATATCGAAATTGGTAAAAAACCATAGCTTTCTATAGAAACTCGGATCAGCTAGGGGTAGATTCAGTCTACGATACTGAACAACTTTCCCCAGCGAACATTTAAGTATCGAAATATTAAAAAAGCAATAGCTTTCTATAGAAACTCGGATAAGCTAGGGGTGGATTCAGTCCACGATATTGAACAACTTTCCCCACCGATCATTTACCTAAGTATCGAAATATTTAAAAAACAATTGCTTTCTACAGAAACTCGGATCAGCTGAGGGTAGATTCAGTCTACGATACTGAACAACTTTCCCCAGCGAACATTAAACTATCAAAATATTTTAAAACCAATCTATAGAAACTCGGAATAGTTAAAGATACATACTGAAAAACTTTCCCTTGCGAACTTATATCGAAATAGGTAAAAAACCATAGCTTTCTATAGAAACTCGGATTAGCTAAGGGTGGATTCAGTCCACGATATTGAACAACTTTCCCCAGCGAACATTTAACTATCGAAATATTAAAAAAGCAATAGTTTTCTATAGAAACTCGGATCAGCTAGGGGTAGATTCAGTCCACGATACTGAACAACTTTTCTCAACGAACATTTAATTATCGATATATTTAAAAAAAACAATTGCTTTCTACAGAAACTTGGATCAGCTAGGGGTAGATTCAGTCCACGATACTGAACAACTTTCCCCAACGAACATATAACTATCGATATATTTAAAAAACTATTGCTTTCTACAGAAACTTGGATCAGCTAGGGGTAGATTCAGTCCACGATACTGAACAACTTTCCCCAACGAACATTTAACTATCGAAATATTAAAAAAGCAATAGCTTTCAATAGAAACTCGGATAAGCTAAGGGTAGATTCAGTCCACGATACTGAACAACTTTCCCCAACGAACATATATCGAAATATGTAAAAAACGCTTGCTTTCTACGTCTCGGATCAGTTCATCGCTAAATTTTAGGAGAGGGACAGCTGGTCAGCTTCGATTTTTTAACTACTTGACTTACTTGACTTATGGTGCTATGTCCCCTATCTGGGGCAGAGGGCGTCCACAAAGACTCTCCATCTCGATCTGTCTTGAGCTACGCGCTTAACTTCACTCCAGGTCTTGCCGATTTTCTTATAACAATTCGTGTCCGTAGTCTTCGGTAAAGAATCGGCCCGGTTTGTCTCTGTTTCAGTTTCAGGAATCGAGTATTTTCAGGCAAGCGAGTGATTAGCCCACTGTGCCCTAGTCCGTAAGTGGGGCTGCCACTTCAGAGCTTACGAACAAGCTCCCTAGTGCAGAATTCTGTTTTGAGGCGCAGAATAGTCGCCTTTTGCCCTGTCTCCTCAGCTCAGCTGTGACTCGAGGTACCGGTCGTGGCTGCGCGGTCACAGCAGGTCCCAGGGTGGACGGCGGGGACGTGGAGAGCTCGGACTGGCCGGGGCTTTGCTATAAGTATGGTGTTCCGCTACGAACACAGCAAATGGTATATAATTGAGTATCGCTGGCCGCACTTTGTCAGTGATTCTCACCAATACCATACCCCGACTTCCCACCCCAAGTTTTAACTACTTAGTATTTTATAATACGTAATTTATGTTACCTCGTTCGCAAGCATTACGGTGTACATGTAATGTGTTAACATTGTATCATATTAGAAGTAATTATTAATCAAAAGACGTAATAATAATATGACAAAGCCCTTCCGGCGATTAGGCGACCAATACTATGAAAATGAGTTTCTTTCGGCGTTACTTCTCAGCAGTGGTCGGTGGTCGCTGCAAAGCGCTGGCTGAGAGTTTTTTTTTAAATAAATTTAATTTTAATATACATCACACGTTATGTAAATTATACTTATTGACGTGTAAAAGTGCCTGTAAAGGTCTTGTGACGCAGCGATCGGCAAGCCGACGTCGCCGCGCTCAAACGCCTGTGGAACCTTCTCGAACATTCCATTACTCACACAGTTACAATCGATGCGCGCCGTTTACAAACCTATTCACGATAACGAACCGGTATGAACTAGTTTCCCCCACCGTGCCCCCACTCCGCGCCGGCCGGCGGCCGGCTATATAACGCAGAGCAAGCCCATTAGACGCGGATACTCGCTCGAGTATCCGCCTCGGCCGCTTGGATCGAAAGTCTGAGTACGGTCAGGTTTTCCCTCTCCTCTCCCCTTCCGTCCCCCGCGGCCGCTTGGATCGAAAGTCTGAGTACGGTCAGGGTTCCCGAATCCTCACCCCTCCTTACCTCACCCTTCCGTCCCCCGCGGCCGCTTGGATCGAAAGTCTGAGTACGGTCAGGGATCCTTCCCAACCACCCTCCTACCCCGTCCGTCTTGTGGTCATCCGCGACACCCCCTCTCACCCCCGTGTGAGGGAGCGCCGCGACGCCGACGTGCTCCTGCGCGTCCCGCGTACCCCTTCAGGGTAGATCGTCTGAGCAACCCTTCGTTGCCTTGCGACCCGTCGGGTGGCCACTATCCCGTGCGCCCCACCAACCCCCAATCGTCCTCAACGTTAGGGGTAGGTGTCCCGACGCTGACGTGCCCGCGCACGCTCAGCGATACCGTTGGCGAGTGTGCCTTCCGCACCCCGCACCCCGCGCCCTCGAGCGCCTTCCCACGACCCCACCGTAAACCACGGTAGGGGTGGCAACCCCCCTGACGCCCGCGTGCGTCCGTCCGTCGACACCGTTCCGTCCGGCAGGTCCGTCCGTACCCTGCCCTCCGTTTACCGCCCCGCGCACCCTTTGCTCTGCACCCTCGCGTGCATCCCGTTCCTTTAGGGTGCGCCGACGCACCATCTACCCGATCCTCAATTGGGTAGCGCGCCACCTCGTTTGTAGCTGTGCCTAGACAAACGTTCCGTACCTTACCGTATTTGCTCTCGGGAATTGCATAGGCGACTGGAAATAGGCAACCTGTAAATCTAGATTTAAGACAGTGTAGGCTAAGTCTAGGTTAAGCTCTGATATGCAAAACCTGTAAATAAATCATTGTAACCGTTGGTATAGTTGGTTTCAAACACACCCATCCCGGTAGGTTACCTCATTAGAACCTCCAGACCCTTGTCATACCAGGGTGGTAACAGGGGTCTGCTCAATTTATGTTGATGACAACGTCCAGGGGTTCGATTCCCCGAAAACGCTTCATCACAGTCTAATTACTGAATAAACATTTAAATGTTGTTTTTGAAGTGAAAACTTCTTTAGCGGCGTTGTGCACTTTTTTTGGAACGGGAAAAAAATGTTAAACTCGCGTCAGGACACGTGACCTGATCGAAAATTCGTAAGACGGCGCAGGGCGCTTGCGCGAATGTTCGTGTGTGTTTATGTTACAGCGTGCTACGCGCATCCATGGATGGTGACAGCTGATGGCTCGACCGTCTGTGTAGTGGCCATACTGCTGTGTATTTGAAAATGATTTTGTTGAAAATGAATTTGGTCATGCTTGTGACATTTGTGACAGACTGTGGTTCTGAAAAGATTTGAAATATTTTATACTGATAATTAAAGCAATTCGTGCAAAATTATTCCCTAACCATTTCAAAATATCAAAAATGCACAACGTTAATATTCAAGTTTTCACTTGTGCCGGCACTCCCAGAGTGCAACCCGTCGTTTTTTTTTTTCATTTCTTATCTCCATCTGACAGAGCTCTTAAAGTCGAGTGACAGAACGCCCGCGACACCTTTCGGCGACCGACTGTAGTTCGTCTGTCAAAGCCCTTAGGTATCGGAGTTCATAACATAGTTACGAAAGTTTTTATGTCTTCCTCGGAGTGCACGAAATAGGAACTTGGGCTCAGATTGAGTTACAGATATCTAATGACGCAAAAACTTTGCGGCGCGACAGTCTTGGGACTTTTATGAAATGTGCCTACGCAAACAGTCTAAATGTAATAGTGCGGGAAGTAGTGTCATAAGGTGCAAATTTTGGTATCGGAAGAATCCACTTGGCACAGATGTAATATACGTAAAGTTAAGCTAATTTAGCCCGGTAGCCATCCCCCACCCCCTGGGGGGTAGGCAGGGGGGGCATTCAAAGTTACTCGCCGCCGCGCTTCAGAAAAAAAATCATATCAGCTTCTATTTACCTAACACCTCGAGTATGGTGTCATTTTCTGATAAATCGGGGATGAGGAATTCAATTTTGAGTACAATTTTACATTTAATGTATAGGTTAATAGTAAAAAAAGGAAAATATTGACGAAAATATCAAAATCGGATCGCAGTTTTTTTTATTTTAACAGATTTATTTTGCCAGAAACCCGGAATTTCGTGTTTAAAAAAATATTAACTTAAAGCATATTTATCTAGCTTTAAAAAAATATATACTTTATTATATATAGCTGTCATACATCTATCTGAAAAAAATCGGACATGGCACGCGGCGGTGCCTAAAAACTTTTTCAATCGACTCATCTCACATAATTTGTTGCAAGTATTAAGTTGTTTTTTATGAAAAATATATAGAATACATACTTAACTTAATTATTGACTGTCGCTTATGGTCTTATATATCAATAATAGTATTTTATATTTATATTTGTAAATTTTTTCATTCAAATTTTCCACCAAAGTGGTATAATTCGGTACATTTAAATAGTTTTCTTAGACAGTTGCACCTAACACTGCACCCTGACTTGCACTTGCACCGAATCAGGTCACGACAAGCGTTAGCAGCCACTGGTGCAGTAGTCCACTTTGGTTTCCAATTATTTGATTCCATTTCATATCCTCAATCCGCCGGACTGGGAGGATTTAAAATCGGCACCATCGCTTGACCCCAAACGTGCACTGCACACCATGCTAAACAGCTCTTATGATGCCGAAAATTCTGTAGCTGTCAGTCTTTTTCCCGGAGTGCGATGGTATCGCACACATAAGAAAAAAGTTCCTAGAACATCCGGAAACCATGACGCAAAACGGAACTGGCAAATTCGGGCCTAATTGCGAAAAATTGTCCTCGAGGGAAGTAAGAAGTAATATCATACATTGTTATGACAAATTTTGAATAATTTGGTTAGAGTTTTCTTTGTCTTTGTCATTGAACATATTAAATACATTAGTTGCTGATGGAAAAGTATTCCATGCTTCGTCAGCAACATGCACAATTATTCTCGTATGGGCATTCAGCTTCGTGGTTACAGGGGTCGATGTTATTTTTCAACGATCGCTGCTGCTAGGAACAGTCGTATGACTGTTCTTAGCAGCTGCTTTTGAAGCATAAAATACTTTTCCATCAGCAACTAATGTATTTAATATGCTCGCTGACAGACACGTGGAAAACTGTAACCAAATTATTCAAAAATTTATCATAACGATGTGTAATAAGTGAGCATAAATTAAATTGTATTTCTGTGGTTATAAATGATAGCTGTATTTTATATTAATCAAAATAATGCAATACCTACTTACCTAATTTTCATTTTAGATCCAGTCAGTGCACATCGTTAAACGAGTGCAGGAGGGAGATTTTCTCTAAAAAGGCTGACAGCTAGAGAATTTTCGGCAGCATAAGAGCTGTTTAGCATGGTGTGCAGTGCACGTATGGGGCCAAGCGAAGGTGCCGATTCCAAATCCTTCCAGTCCGGGGGGATTGGGGATAGGAAATGGAATCAAATGATTGGAAACCAAAGTGGACTACTGCACCAGTGGCTGCTACCGCTTGTCGTGAACTGATTCGGTGCAAGTGCAAGTCAGGGTGCAGTGTTAGGTGCAACTGTCTAAGAAAACTATTTAAATGTACCGAATTATACCACTGTGGTGGAAAATTTGAATGAAAAAATTTACAAATATAAATATAAAATACTATTATTGATATATAAGACCATAAGCGACAGTCAATAATTAAGTTAAGTATGTATTCTATATATTTTTCATAAAAAACAACTTAATACTTGCAACAAATTATGTGAGATGAGTCGATTGAAAAAGTTTTTAGGCACCGCCGCGTGCCATGTCCGATTTTTTTCAGATAGATGTATGACAGCTATATATAATAAAGTATATATTTTTTTAAAGCTAGATAAATATGCTTTAAGTTAATATTTTTTTAAACACGAAATTCCGGGTTTCTGGCAAAATAAATCTGTTAAAATAAAAAAAACTGCGATCCGATTTTGATATTTTCGTCAATATTTTCCTTTTTTTACTATTAACCTATACATTAAATGTAAAATTGTACTCAAAATTGAATTCCTCATCCCCGATTTATCAGAAAATGACACCATACTCGAGGTGTTAGGTAAATAGAAGCTGATATGATTTTTTTTCTGAAGCGCGGCGGCGAGTAACTTTGAATGCCCCCCCTGCCTACCCCCCAGGGGGTGGGGGATGGCTACCGGGCTAAATTAGCTTAACTTTACGTATATTACATCTGTGCCAAGTGAATTCTTCCGATACCAAAATTTGCACCTTCCATACATTGGGTGACACTACTTCCTGCACTATTTTTGAAAAGTTAAGAGTAGGATCCTACCAGGATATTAAAAAGATGGCAAATAGAATAAAATCTTGCAGGCATCTCCGTGTCAATGGCAATAAGCATGATGAATGGAAAAATATTGATGGCTCATCGGTTAGATTATTAAAAACTATTGTACACGATTTTTTTATTTTATCAGAGAAACAAAAAATGACAAATATACAGCGCATTTCAATTTCGCATGACGTTATGGCCAGGTGCTATTTTTATTAAGCGGTGACGCGACGTCGCAAACCCATACTCCGGAACTTTGATGCTCTGTATATCTTTGAGTTTTTTTTTTTTTTTGGTAAACTGACAGCAAGCATAACTGTCATTTGCGAGTAGGCACACAGAGATGGCAGCACATACGACTAGCAAAAAAGTTACAAAGAAAGTGTTTACTTATTGCATTCAATCATAAGCCTATATGAAATATGTAAGTCTGTGTGTTTCCCTTAATAAATAAAATTAATTAATTAATATCCACCGACAAGAGCAAGCTTAAATAGTTATTTAAGCTTTTTATCTAGTTAGATAAAAAGGTTTGGTTTGGGCTTTTTGTTGAAGCTAGAAATGATTTGTTTGGCTGACGTTTCGTTTAGACCATGCAAGTTATCTATTGCTTCCGTGCCTTAACTGCCTCCGTGGTGTAGTGGTTAGAGCATTCGGCTCATACCCGGAGGTCGCGGGTTCGATTCCCGGCGGGGGCAACGACTTTGCGTTATTGTCCTATTTTGGTTAGGACATTGCAGGCTTATCACCTGATTGTCTGATAAGTAAGATGATCCGTGCTTCGGAGGGCACGTTAAGCCGTCGGTCCCGGTCACTGTCTTTGACATTGGTCGTTACCTTAAACCATGTCATAGGCCTTTAAGGCGGTTTAAAAACTCTAACACTAGTGTTAGTCACTAACACACACGATAAGAAGAAGATCTATTGCTTCAATAAAATGGTATACAACAGGCAAGAAACATGCATCGTCTTAAAAATATAATCAATCGAGACTTCCCGGCCGAGCCCCAGGTGAGATCTCACTAATAATCTTCTGAAGTCAATAAAAGAAATGCGACAGACGACAGGAATTTGAGCGCTTCGTTTTAACGTTCCGTTTCTACTCACGGCTTTGGAGATTCTCCAACAAAAGCAATATTTCAAAGGTCATTCCTTTAAAATCATCACCATTATCATCATCATCAGGTCTTTTTGTTTTTACTGCAGGAGCACGACCCTCTCTGTACTACCAGAGCCATGCTTGGCCAGAGAAGCCAGAGAATTTGGCCTACACTCTCCTCGCTGGCCAGATGGATTGGACAGGTCTCAATGTTTGTAAGCTTTGTTTAGCTTGTATTTCCTAAGTCGCCTTCTACGACATCCACGGGAGGCCTTGGAGTGGCCCTATTCTACTTGCCGTGTGGTTTCCGGCAGAGTAAGTAGAATAGAATATTTTGACTTATGGTTTTTAAATATTTATTTTATTTTAATTATTTATTTTTAAAGTAAATATAGAACAAAATATTCTGTAATTATTTCAAGCGTCTTCCTGAACGTTAAAATATTTTAACGTTGGAACGAAAAATGGCAAAAAATAGCTCCCTTCAATATATATATTCTGTTTTTAGTATTTGTTTTTATAGCGGCAACAGAAATACTTCATCTGTGTAAACTTCAACTGTCTAGCTATCAGTATGGACTAGAAAGGTCGTCCGTTTGTCTGTCACCAGGCTATGAAGCCAGGCTGAACCACGGTTGTTAAGATACAGCCTGGTGACAAACAGACAGACGGACATACAGACAGCAGTGTCTTACAAATAGGGTCCCGTTTTTTGGGTGCGGAACACTAAAAAAGAGAAAGACAGTTCAATTTTCAATGAAGCCATAAATCGTAGCGGCCGTAAGTATCATGTTATAGGTATTGCTTAACTTTCCCAATAAAATGGAAGTGAAATGAAATTTGGAATTTAGGAGAAGCGAGCACGATATGCCACCTTGGCGACGTTAATTTTGACTTCGGGAAGATTTGTGAAACTGATAAACGTAGCCGCGCTTCTTTCTACGCACTTTTCGCCAAATCGAACCGATGAAAGGAAGAAGAAAATATATTCAATGTAAGATCTTAGTTAGTTTTATCGTTAAGGCCATACCTGAATTTTCCGGGGTGCTACCCTCATTTGAAATAAATCATTTGAAAGGAGATATCGTTTAAAATTATGTCTTGACCAAGCTCTAGATACCCCCTTTTAAGTATTTTTTAAACTTATGTTTATAGTTTAATGTGAGAACTTGAAGCTTTTCTACGCACATTAGCCAAAAGTGGCCGTTTTTCGCAAATGTGCGTAGAAAAGCTTCACGTTCTAAAAAGTAATTAAAACAGTGATAGGTTGCTAGCCTCATCGTCTAACATGATTCGCAGTTTCTCCCATTCCCTCGATTGTTTTCATGAACTACGCAGGGTTCTAAGTTTTTTCTTTTCTCCCAGACCAGCATGGAAAACAATATCAGCATAATAAATCAAATTTACAGTAAGTAAAAAACATCATATTGACTTCCAGTAATAAACTCCACAGTCAAACGAAATAATATTAATTTTAAATGCAAAGCAAACAAAAGTATTCATCAATTGGAGTAAGGTATAAAAGAAAATCGAAATTTATTTCCATGAGTAGTTAATAAGTTGAAAGCGTTCGGAATTTCGAATAAATACTTTTACAAGCTGTAATATAAACTCATTCGTACATAGACTTCGAATATTTACTAGATTAACTATCAAAATATTTTAAACACGGTTTTACTTAACAGTACCTGGGTGACCAAGCTTTGCTCAGTTACATCTTAAACAACATTTTTTTAAGCTTGTCTAAATGCAATACAAAATAAAAAATTATATATAAATTTGAACATAAAAAAAACAAAAGTAAGTCCCCGATTGGGATTCGAACCCGTTACACTCGTTCTAGCGATCCGCATCTTGAACCGCTGAGCCAAACGGATGGCGGTCGGCGCAAAGAAATTAGCGACCATATTCTGCTTGGAAAGATAAACGCATGAAAACTCGAAAACACGCGTTTTCCCAAACATAAGTCTAATCTAGATCGAATTTTTAACCCCGAAAACCCCCATATAGGTACCAATTTTCAGCGAAATCGTTAGAGCCGTTGTCGAGATCACAGAAATTTATAAATAAATAAATATACAAGAATTGCTCGTTTAAAGGTATAAGATATTGTAGTTGGAAAAAGCCGACTAGTTTCGATCTATTTCGACGATCATCTTTAGGGCAAGTGAAACCGTGTTGAAATATTTAGTTATGACATCTCACGTTAGTTTTAATTATATTATAGATTAAATATTTTTACCCGACTACAGCGAAGGCGAAATGATAGTTATGAGTTATGAGTTTCACCGCTATGTATGAATGTTTCCTCGTTGCCTCGTAACTTAAAAGTTATTCATTATACCTTCCTAGATGATGTATCATCGGCAGCGTCTTAGGTTCCCTGGTCACACACAGGCTATGTGACATACTATATGATTTGAATTACTTTGTGTGATTCCGCCACCAGTTAGTTCATACAAACTACCTATTGCCGGCCGGCGCCCACCCACTACTGTTAGTCCCAGCATACCTGCGACCAGCAGCCCAGTGGCTGCAGCAACATCAACATCGGATGCAGCAGCATGGGAGGGATCATGCATCGACTGTTGGTGGCGGGTGTACACGGGCTGCTGGTGGCAGGTATGCTGGGACTAACATACCTGCCACCACCAGTAGTGGGTGGGCGCCGGCCGGCAATAGTTTGCATGAACTAACTGGTGGCGGAATTACACAAAGTAATTCAAATCACATAGTATGTTACTTTGACTTCCGCAAAGTAACACCTGAATCTATTAACTAGGCTATGTGACGTCACAGTGGTACCCTCAAAGGCTATAAAGTAGTGAAAATAAAAGCACTTTAAAACTAATATCAAAAATATCATCATCATCATCATCATTTCAGCCGCATAACGTCCACTGCTGAACATAGGCCTCTCCGAAAGATTTCCAAAATGACCGATCAAGAGTGGCCTGCATCTAGCGCTTTCCAGCGACCCTGGTCAGGTCATCTGACCACCTTGTAGGTGGGTGCCCTACGCTTCGCTTGCCAGTACGCGGTCGCCATTCAAGAACCTTTTTGCGCCTTCGGCCATCGGTTCGTCGCGCTATGTGTCCCGCCCACTGCCACTTCAACGAGCTAATCCGCTTGGCTATGTCAGTGACTTTTGTTCTCCTACGGATTTCCTCATTTCTGATTCGATCACGTAGGGAAACACCGAGCATAGCCCTCTCCATAGCGCGTTGAGCTTATACATCAAAAATATATAAGTACATTATAAGCTGTTGCTTGTTGTGTTTACATCAACTGTATAAATGAATTTTTAGTAAAAAAACTTCTGTAGTCGTGCTTTAGTTTTATGAACCTTAAAATCAGTTAAAAATTTTGTATACGTAACTTGCTGCTTCTTTTTAACCGACCTGCAAAAAGTCAACTCGTCGCGACCTTTTTTTATGTATGTTCACGAATTATTCAAAGGCTCCTGAACAGATTCAGAAAATTCTTTTTTTGTTTGAAAAGACATACTTTTCAGGTGCTCTCACAGAAAGTTTATTAAAAGTAGTTGTGCAGTTTGTCAGTAAGTCGGTTTTTAGTTTTGTAATAATGGATTCTCCAACATTTAAATATATTTATTTTTTGGTTCAGTTTGTTGTTAAGAATATAACGTTAAACAAAACGAAGGGCTCTATGAGCTGCAGACTGTGTAGTGCGAGTTTATCTTCACATAGTCCCCTCACACCCGTTGTATTTGAACAATGGCTGAAATCCACAAACCAAAGGAATTCTTAAGTTTGTTTGGTTGTTTTTTGTGTGTGTAAGTAGCCAACACTGGTGTCAGATTTTTTAGGCTACCTAAGGCCATCTGACTTTCTTAAGTATACCTACATCGACTTAAATTATTCTAATATGTATTGTAAAATAAATGGCTGTTTCGTAAACATGCAAAGATGTTTATGATCCAGGCATTTTTCAGCTTCCTTTTTGACGTTTGATCTATTTATATATAAAGGTCGTTGTACACATAATACAATTCCGTTCGAGTGGGTGCCGATTATCGTTTCGCAAAATATTTCAGACGTAAAGCACACATTTTACTTTTGTAAACGCTGGGCTTCAATGGTTGTATTTTTCTTTTATATTATATTGTTAAGTCGTTTTATCGGTTTTCGCAAAACGTATATTTTATTACAATATATAAGTAGGTTTTTTCATTGACACGAAAAAAGGAGGTTCGTTTTATTTACGGGTCGAAAGACTCATTAAGAGATTTTTCAAAGAAAACTGATATATTCACTTTACCATCTTAGTACATATTTGAAAATATAGGTATTAAAGGAAAAATATTGCCAGGTTTAATAAAGTGGGTGATTTTACGGAAAGAAACTTACGTGATTTAGTTATCCCGTTTTATAGGCCGAAAACAGTCAGGCGAAACTGCGTGAAGTTTCGGTTCTTGATATGCCAGATAGAAAACTTAAAGCTTATGTAAAGAAAGTACTTTGTGACGCAATGCCTGCTCAGCATGTTGTTAATAAGGCAGGTGAAAAGTAGCATTTCGTTGTTGCCAAATTTTTCCGTCTAGCTTTAGAACTAGTTTCTGCAAAAAGTGGCCACTTTTAGCAGCAACAGACAAATGCAATCAACGATTGTTCATTAGATAATTTGATGGTCTATCTCATGCCTAACAATTTGCCAAATAATGCGATACTTAATTATTACCAGTAACGATCAAATATTAAATAATTTAATCCATGTGGTTTCTGGTAGAGTAGAATAGGGCCACTCTGAGTCTTACCATGATTGTCATTGGTCACTTAGGAAATACAAGCTAAACAAAGTTTATAAACATCAGTGAGACCTCTCCAACCCGTCTGGCCAAGCGAAGAGAGTGTAGGTCAAGTCCTCTGGCTTCTTTGGCCAAGTATGGCTCTGGTAGTACAGAGAGGGTCGTGCTCCTCACAGTGGAGACAAAAGGACCTGATGATGATGATGATGATGATGAAGGTTACGAATATTGAACAATTTATTTAAAATAAGCTCGCCTCTTCTGCTGGCTCAGCCAAGAGGAGATGCAAAATCTTTTACGCACTGCAATCTTCCTGTATTTCGCTTCGTACATCCAAGTCATCATCATCATCATTTCAGCCGCACAACGTCCACTGCTGGACATAGGCCTCTCCCAAAGATTTCCAAAATGACCGATCTAGAGCGGCTTGCATCCAGCGCCTTCCAGCCTTGGTTAGGTCGTCAGACCACCTTGTGGGTGGGTGTCCTACGCTTCGCTTGCCTGTACGTGGTCGCCATTCGAGAACCTTTTTGCCCCATCGGCCATCGGTTCGTCGCGCTATGTGTCCCGCCCACTGCCATTTCAACGAGCTAATCCGCTGGGCTATGTCAGTGACTTTAGTTCTCCTACGAATTTCCTCATTTCTGATTCGATCTCGTAGAGAAACACCGAGCATAGCCCTTTCCATAGCGCGTTGCACGACCTTGAGCCTTCTTATGAGACCCATACATCCAAGTAATCCCTTTTTACTTAGCCCCGCACACAAATAGCTATTACTTATCCCAACTACCAACTTACAGATGTTGTTATGCTGTGACACGAACACGATAGCGCAAACGTGGGAACATCTACCCTACCGTGTGTACAAAACTATACATTCACTTAGTGTGAACTTTATTTCAAAGTGATAAAGAAAATTTTTGAATGACGCCTTTCGTTTTTAAGTTTGTACAAATGAAATTTTGATGTACAAATGAATCAATGACGTATGACAATAGTTTTAAAGTCGATTGTTGACTGCGGGACTGTTTTTTGGAAATTATGAATTGCATTTTAAAATTTTGATACAAAAGCTGCATTAACGTGGACAGACAGCCCAACAAAATTATAGTTTTAAGTGTTTTCGGTTATTTTGCGGGGATGATAGTAATTTTATAAAAGTTTTTAGCCAAGCGAGATTTTTGTGTGAGAAGTTTTTACTTTAGGAACTCCAGAAAACAAGAAATATTTTTCAAACAGCTTTGATTTAAATCATCTACAAAGTTTAAAGTGCTTCTCAATACCCAAACCAAACTCGATGAGGTTGCGTCGTTTCTTTACAGTTATCTTATGGCTACCTTCCAGCCAGCCAACGTCAAATCTTTTTGAAGTCGGTTATTAAAACATACAACAACTTGCATATAAAATATAACAATCAAACATCGGTTTCATACAAGACACACAATTTTATTCCGACGTGTCCAACTTTTACAACAAAAAAAAAAAGACAGCGAGTCATAGATTATATCAACAACAACAAGCGTTCGATCCATCAAAAAGGAATAGTTCGGTCAAGTTGGCTCGCAAAAAAGTTGGCCATGGCTGGATCGCTCCCGCAGGAAATCGCAGCGACTTTTTGCATGACAACCAGTTTGATTTTTTCCCATCGCCCTGTTTTTGCGGAGCATTGTGTTTGGAGATTGACAATTTCGCAGCGGCGACTAAAAACTTTGTTCGTTTTTTATATAAGAAGCAGAAACTGAAAGAAACAAGTGTCAATGGGAAGATTCAGTGGGAAGAGAAAGCCGTGTGGTTTCCGGCAGAGTAGAATAGGGCCACTCCAAGTCCTCCCGTGGATGTCGTATGAAGCGACTTAGGAATAGAACGTTTTTTTCTATAAGAAGCAGAAACAGAAATGAACAAGAGTCAATGGGAAGATTCAGTGGGAAGAGAAAGCCGTGTGAAATACAAGCTAAACAAAGCTTACAAACATTGAGACCTGTCCAATCCATCTGGCCAGCGAGGAGAGTGTAGGCCAAATTCTCTGGCTTCTCTGGCCAAGCATGGCTCTGGTAGTACAGAGAGGGTAGTGCTCCTGTAGTAAAGACAAAAAGAGCTGATGATGAATGATGAGTGGAAAGAGAAAATGTAGCTAGCCACCCGTAACAAAGTTAGATTTTCTTTTTCTACCTTCACGGCCCTTTTAATCACTAATAATTTTTCAAAACTAAAAACCGACAACGTGCCCAGACTACTCAACTGATTTTGATAAAATTCCTATGGGACCATCTGACAAGTATGCTCTTTCGAAACAAAGAAAAATCCAAATGGTTTCAGGATCAGGCGCTTTCGAATAATCAGTGAACATACATAAAAAAAACATCGCAACAAATAGACAACCTCCTGGTTTTTTGGAAGTGCGTTAAAAAATAATAAAAGCCCTATTTTTAGACATTCTGCCAAATCTAGTTTAGCTAATTAGCCTCAAGGCTCTCAAAATGCTGCGAGCAGACATCTCTGCATTTAGCAGCTAATTTCTAAATAATAGGCTTTATATCGTGTTGTTACCAGAAAATCTATTTAGGTTTAGGTGATACTCGTATTTTGTTACTAGCAGAGCAGACAGATCTTTGAAACCGACTTCAAAAAAAGAGCAGGTTATCAATTCACTATATCATCCAAATCTCCACCGATTATACGAATACGCGAGGAAAAATTAAAAAAAAATTTTTTTTTTTTTGAATGAATACTTGTCGGTTGATCCCAAATAGTTTAATCGTAATCGGTTGTGTAGTTTTGTCTTCAGTCAGATTCTCTTTTTGAAAAATTATACACTTATAAGTATAGAAGCTATAAAGTTTAAAGATCTGAATGTTAAATAACTAAAGCTAAAAAAGGATAACTAAATAAATAGATTTCATTGTGTGTGTAATTTTAAACTTGTATTACGGAATATTACTAAATCAAAATAATAAACACATAAATAGATGAACACTCAAGACCTCAGATATTTAAAAAAAGGCCATTTTCTAACTTAACTTTGTCGAAGATCGAACTCAGAACCTCCGAGTGGCGGACTAGCTTGTTAACTAATACGCCACAGAGGTCGTCGAAATGCTTACTAATGTTATAAATGCGAAAATGAGTTGGTATATTTGTTTGTTTGTTACCACTTCACGCTGACCAACCACTGAACCTATTTAGATAAAATTTGATATGAATATAGTTTGATACCCAGGAAGGACATAAGATTTTTATCGCGAAATTCCAACGGGGAGCGAAGCTCACGTACACTGCTAGATATAAATAAAGATAGTTCCAATCCAATCGTGTTTAAACCAGTAACGTCCTGACACTACATTGGATACCCTGCCAGTAGTGCCATCTAATAATAAGGGCTTAACGTCTTTTCCGAAGCAAAGCAAAGAGGAGCCAAAGCAAAGGAGAAGATTAATTTTCAGTTGATATGCTTCTAAATCTATACAATTTAATACGTTTAAAAACCCGCCGCGTTTTTTCACCCCGCAGCGAAAAGGCCCCATATTTCACCGCTGCCACGACCAACTTTTGATTGCTTACTCAGCCGCGAATCATATGCCGATGTAAGAACTCAACAACTCAACAAAACTCAACGGAACTTCACTAAGTTTTCGCATGTTTATTTATGAGCGCTCGTTTACATCGATATACAGTTTTTTTACGAATCTGCAACTTTTTAGTTTGGCTGTTGGCGAATTTTTGTAACTAGACTTTGCTCACATATTCATCCACATTATTTCGTTATTTTGTAAAGCTTCAGCTGTGCTTCTTTGGAGCCCAGGGTGGGCTTTTCCACTTTTTATTTTTAACCAACTTCCAAAAAGGACTTCCAAAGGAGTTATCAATTCGTCGCCATCTTTTATTTTTTTAGGCATGTGTACCATTTATTCGAAGACGGCTGGACTAATTTGGAATATTTTTTTTTTGTTTGAAAGGGTATACTTCCGAGTTGGTGTTATAGAAATTTTATTAGAAATCGGTTGTGTAGAGGGATGAAGTCAGTTTTTAGTTTAAAATGCATTTATTTGGTATATGGTCAACCAATAATGCCAAAACCTTGCGAAGTGGAAGAGAAATAAACCGATGAAATAATTTGGCTATCACAATTAAATCAAATCATTTTACTACAGGCAACGATTTATTTATTACAACAACGTTATGCCACAGACATATACATAAACTAAGAGATATTGGGAGCTGGAGAAGCAAAAAGAACCAAGAAATTGAAGATCTAGTGTCCCAACCAAATATCATCGGTGAAACGAAAGCAGCTAGGCTTCGCTGGTTCGGACACGTAGAAAGAATGGGAGAGGATCGGGCGTTGAAAAGAGCCTACTTAAGTCGGCCGAATGGCCGTCGTCCTGTTGGTCGCTCCAGGTACAGGTGGGCTGATGATGTGCAGAAAGACCTGCGGTGCCTCGGAGTGGACGACTGGCAGCAACGCTTACAGGACCGCAAGAAATGGCGCCATCTAGTGTCGGAGGCCAAGATCCACTTTGGCTCGCTGCGCCACCGTAGTAAAGTAGTAGTAGTAGACAGATAAATAACTGCCTCCGTGGTGTAGTGGTTAGAGCGTTCGGCTCATACCCGGAGGTCGCGGGTTCTATTCCCGGCGGAGGCAACGACTTTGTGTTGTTGTCTTAGTTTGGTTAGGACATTGCAGGCTGCGATCACCTGATTGTCTGATAGGTAAGAGGATCCGTGCTTAGGAGGGCACGTTAAGCCGTCGGTCCCGGTCACTGTCTTTGACATTGGTCGTTACCTAAAACCATGTCAGAGGCCTTTAAGGCGGTTTAAAAATCTGACACTAGTGCTAACACACACGATAAGAAGCAGAAGTAAACAGATATTAGCGTCAAACTTATAACTCTCATATTTTTTGTCGGGGGTAAAAATTAAAATAAATCATCCCTAGAGATTTTTTATGAGTAAAAGCCTCCCCTTTATGAGTATAAGCCTAATCTCACTTCTTTTAATATTATCATAAAGTAAGTAATTATCGACGAGCTAATGATGAGCTGCTATGAGGATATCCATTAATAATCTCCTTTGATACTAACTTATTCGTTTTTCCTCGGGAATGTTTCCGATAAGATATTTTTTGCTGAGACAGTTTTTCTTCGGAACATTTTTATTTTACTGCGAATATCGCAATAATGGATATAATAATATAACTGTTAATTGTTTGGTTTCAAAGTCAAATTATTTATTTGCATTCCATCCAGTTACAATTAAAATGAAATATTAAATTAGTTACATTGAACTAATTCATTTAAAAATTGCGTTATTTAATAAATAATATAAGTTAAGTTTTTTTGAAAACATCACTTTTTTTGTAAAAGCGCTTAGTCAAATTAAATTTATTATATTAATAAATTTATTATACTAATGAATTAAATCATTAATTAATATTAAATTATATTATTACTTTTTAATTTATTTTTTTAATTCATTAATTTATCTTTGGGGGAGGCATATGTCCAGCAGTGGACGTTGTGCGGCTGAAATGATGATGATGGTGATTTAATTAGTACGTACAAAGTGTCCGCTTTGTAAATTCACTTATCAGTTTATCTATATTCTAAATACAATATGTATTACATGTTATATTATATACATCATCTTTTTATAAATTTACGCATATTTTATAAAATGTGCTACGAAATGCTACTACAGTGCTACAAACTACGTTACTACGAGCTACGCTGTCATTAATACTTTATATTAAAACAAAATTGTATTTATCACTATTTATTATAATTATAAAATGTGCTACGAAATGCTACTACAGTGCTACAGCTACGTTACTACGAGCTACGCTGCCATTAATACTTTATATTAAAAACAAAATTGTATTTATTTATCACTAATTGCACGATGCATTATGTCAAAAAGATTGTTACCCAAAGCATGCCGGGTCTATATTTTATTATTTAAATAATTAAATTCCCGTTTAATTTACGAGTTCTTATAACCACGTGTAGTTGTATTAACTGTTGTTGAACTTGATTTGATTTGATTTTGTTTCGATCGTAATTAAAATATAAATAACAATTTAAATCATAACATCCCATCCACATAGCCCAAACCAAGTCAATCCCTCCCTGGCAATAGTTCGGCAACTATGGAGGACTGTCCGTTAGTGCATCTCAAGGGATAGACATCCGTAGATGCAGCCATCTCACATTTTAGATCAAAAGGTACTAAAAGGCCTCTTCAGGTTGGCTTTCGCCCCATGAGGCCTTAAAGGACCGGGTCCGTAAAGCATACCAACATTAATACATCTATAATATATCTAGAAATACATCATGACGAGAAACTAATATTTGATGTACATGTTGATAAGGTGGTGGCCAAGGCCTCGAAGGCACTTGGGTTTGTAATTCGTTGCTCTTCCTCATTTCATGAAATTAAAACTTTGAAAATCTTGTTTTGTACGTTTGTCCGTAGTATTGTTGAATATGCATCGCAAGTTTGGAATCCTCGATATAAAATTTACATTGATCGTATTGAAAATATCCAAAAGAAATTTATAAAACATTTATGCTATCGTCTCAAAATTGACTACCGATCATCAAACTATTATGACCTTTGTAAACAACATCACCTTGTGCCCCTTGAGCTACGGCGTGAAGTCGCTGACATTACTTACCTTTTAAAGTTAACTTCAGGCAAAGTTGACTCTCCAGAACTCTTGTCTAAACTATTTTTACAGCCCCTAGTAGACTCCTTCGTCATCGACCCCCTCCTATCAGTTTGTCAAAAGTCTCAACCAATTATAGAAAAAACTCATTCTTGTGGCGAGCAGGTAAATCTCTAAACAATTTTTAACAAGGCCAAACGTCTACTTTATGACTCTTACTTTAAAGGTGGTTAAATTACTTTCGCTCAGTCAATATTGTGTTTACTTTTTATTTATTTATACGTTTACCGTAGGAAAATAAAAATAAAAGAGTCATCTTGATGTATAAATCATAGAGATTGTATGTATAAATTTGTATTATCGAAGTACTTAACTTAGCGTTTTTGGCGTTCCCGTAAACTCATAATTGTACTATGTTTCTATTTGTGAAGACCTGTTATTGGCTTTTTGTTTACTATTGTGTATCTTATATTGTAAGTATAGCTGTTGGTCATCCGAATGTATAAAATAAAATAAAATCAAAACTTATCCCAATCAAAACATGTGAGGATAAATTCAACTGCGTATGTACTACTGAAAAAAATCGTAAGGATGATTAGATTGGTACAAGCCGTACAAGCATGATTGGTAGTGAACACACGGCGTTAACGTTAGGGTCGTGGGTGCATCATCATCATCATCGTCAGCCCTCAAAGACCCATTGCTGGGCATAGACCTCCTTTTGTCTGCGCCTCTGAATCCTATCCCTAACCCTAGTTATCCAGTTTTTTCCACCAATCCGCTTGATATCATCGACCCACCTAGCTGCCGGACGCCCAACACTCCGTTTCCCATTCCTGGGGTACCACTCGGTGATAGCCTTACTCCACCTTCCATCATTCCTTCTAGCCAGGTGTCGTGGGTGCAATTCAATTCAAATCATTTATTGCATTTTATAATGTACATCAGTTCTAAGTACTAAACACTATGAACCCTGTCGGGTATCGCAACCAAAAAGTGGAATGTTCAAATCCCACTCATGGCGACATTTTTAGGGTTCCGTAGTAAACAAGGAACCCTTATAGTTTCGCCATGTCTGTCTGTCTGTCTGTCTGTCTGTCTGTCTGTCCACGGTCCTACAGAGAAACTATAAGTACTAGAAAGCTGTAATTTGGCATGGATATGTATATTAATTATGGCGAAAAATATGGAAAAAAAATCTTTTTCAGGGTTTCTGCCATACAAGTAAAGACGTAGTCAATATTTTTTTTCTCGACAAACACATTGAGTGGGGTATCGTTGAATAGGTCTTTCAAAAATATTGTTAGTTTGTTCACACCATTTTTCGATTTAGGAATCCGTTTCTGAAATATTTGGATTAAAGTTCAAATTTTTGTTCGAGTCAAGTGTCCCCCCCCCCCCTCTATCTGCTAAATGGGTATATATGGCCACGTGAAAAAAAACACAATTATATTATGTATTTTGAAGGAAAACTATCAGAGCCAAATAGGGTAAACAAATTAAAAAGTTATAGGCGATCAACTTATAAAATGTACAGCTACGGCATAAGATACCTGACCACCTATTGACTTTTTGCTTCTGAGCAACTTTGCAAATAGGTTTAGTTAATTCATTTTACGAAATAATATCTTAAGACACTAAGCATAAGGTGAGATATTCTTTATTCATTGAGTTCTAACATTTTTTAACTATAGCCATAGCATATTCAAATGTATTCTATTCGAAATAGTATCTTATGTTATTAAGCATAAAGAAAGATTTTGTTTAATAGCACATTGTAAGTTATTGTTATTATTACGGTTCATCTATTTCCTTTGAAATGCTTAGCATATATTCATCACCTTTGTCAGCGTAGCTGTAGCTCAGTGGTTAACCATAAGGTTGTTATAGAAAGGTAAGGTTTTCCAGTCGCATGTTCGAACCTAGTGAAAGACATATATAATATGGAAGTTAAATACCACAATTTTTCGTTAAAAATTTTGTTTTTTTTTTCGTATGAATAATGCAAAATATAATAAATTAAGCATGAGGTAATTTTATTATTAGTTACATACTATTAAAGTTAATTGGGTGCGTAAGTGGCGCCCTCATAGGCAATAATTTTTTTAAACGTAAATGTGGCGTTATTTAAAAAAAATAGTCGATTGCACAGATATAACTGTTTTCTATTTTATGAATAACCTTTGAAAGTATTGGTAGTCGTTTTTATACTACTTCACTAGCACTTTTGCAATTTATATTAGGTATTTATTTAGGTATAAAGTTTGATCAAAAAAAATAATTCAAATAGAAGCACCACTTACGCACCCACTTTACCTTAGTATAAAATAACCAGGTAATTCTTGTAAAATTATTGTAAATAAAAAAGTGAAGGATTGATAAAATAATCAGTATTTATTTAAGTAAATATCACTATCATTTATAAAAACATATCTAAAATATAAAACAATAATGTTGTTACAGACTAGATAGGTATTCAATACTCGTAATCACTGTGCTATTTTAATGAAGTAGGTATTTAAGTCCGTATCTAGGTATCTATTATATTCAGAAATAAAAGCTTTTAAATAGATATTATGATATTCACTCAATGTGCCTGCCTATCGCCGCCGATTCAGGTGAGACTGCTCGAAATAAATATGTTTTATTAAAATAACAATTCTTAGAAGATTTAATGTTTATGGTAATAATATAAAGCAACATTAACATTCACAACGATATATTGATTTAACTTCTAACTATATTAGACAATATTATATGGGTTAGGATAAATTACAAAATAAAGTATTTTTATTATTTATTTACGTAGACATAACAAGTCCTGTAACTGAAATGTATTTAACCTAGTTACCTTTTTTGTAAGTTGATACGGACTTAATTTGTAGTAAAGTGAATATACTTGTTACATTAAGTAACAATAACATCACTTACACATTACATATACCTTGCTGAAACAAATTAATTACAGATAATTTGCGCCACTAAAAAAACCTAGCTCAATACTTAAGCGGCCCTCCTTCACAATCTTTTATTTGTTGTAAGCGATTTTTCATATCGGTTACCATCGACCAACACAAATCTCCTCCCCGCATTGATTCCCACGTAGACATCACCAATTCATCTAAATTAGTTTTAGTTTTAACTTGAGATGAGTCCCAGTTAAGTATCATTTGGCCCCATAGATTTTCTATAGGATTTGAATCGGGACTTTTCGACGGCCAATCAATAACTGTCATATTGAGCTGTGACGCGAGCCAATCACGCACAATACCAGCTCGATGCACGGCACAGTTGTCCTGAACAAAATAAATGTGTTCGTCCGGATAAGCTATGCGCACAGATGGCAACATAACATCGCGTAACACCTCTAAATAAGACTGGCTGTTAAAACGGCCACCGACTTCAACCAATTCACCTGGACCCATTGAAGACATCCAACCCCAGTATCCCAGTGTTATTCTACCGCTCAATCTGTTCGGCAGCATATTAATTTCTTTATAGCGTTCCCCTAATTTTCGCCATAAAATTTTTCGACCGTCTTTGTCTGATCTAAATGTTTTCTCATCAGTAAAAATTACAACATTATTATGCCAATCAAAATTCAAATAATCATTCGCAAATCTGAGACGTTCACTTCGATTACTTCGGGCGGGTGTGAGTAGAATTTTTCTTGCCGGTATATATGTCTTGAACCCTTCCGCATGCAAGTGTTTGCGTATCGTTTTCTTGGACACGCCATGAATGGCAGCAGTAGATCTGGTGGTCACAAATGGGTCTTGTGAGTGCCTAGAAATAATCTCCCGATGACGCGTCGATTCATCGGTAAACATAACCGGCGCAGGTCCGGGGCGATTACGCTGCACATCACCCGTTTGTTGGTAACGCCTAATCCATAGCTTCACAGTATTTCTCTGTGAACAAAAATAAAATAAGGTTAACAAAATGAACTTCTTTCCTCAAAAGTAAGTGGTTTTATTGTTAGCAAAAACTATTTTAAAACCAGGTCTAGCCACCTATTCTGTGTGTGAACAAAGATTTAACTAACCGACTAGGAATAATGCACTGAATTATTCTATAAAAATCAATTGCACTATGCACTGAATTATTCTATATAAATTCAATTGCACTATCACATTCTAGGTAGTTAAAAGATAATTATTTCACTTACCAAAATATTTAAGCGTCTTGCTATTTCACTTATAGACTCGTATTGTTCATATAGAACAATAATGTCCGCTTTCAAAAAATCCATTAGGTGCGACATTTCCAATAATTCTCGTATATTAATCAAATAGCTAACAACCGTAGTCACTGCAAATGAGCGTAGACTGGCCTGTCTCCAGAATGTCGTTTAAATCAGACAATCCATATTTTTATCATCTACCCACTTGACTTTTCTAAGTTAAGCATACAGTAGTTCATAGTATTACTTGTATTCCAAACTCAAAAGTAAAACTATTTGTTGGAAGCAGAAAACAATACTTCCAAATAAAAACTCAAAGCATTTTAGCGGGGTCGAACCATGATGATTCGGATTGCGATGTTTAGATAGACTACAGTCTACACCCATGACCGCAAGACCACTGCTTCATGAACGACGTTGATGAAATTACTAATCACTTATTACTATTAAGTTTGTCTATAAGAAGGTATAGTTTACAATTTTATACTTGCATAGTTGAACTGATAATGAAAAATATACCGTATTTTTAGCGGCTAAGGATTATATTTCTTTAAAATGATTTGGTTTATAGCTGTGCGATGTTTCTCAAAAGCAAAAGGTAATAAAGGTGGTCAGATAATTGGGTCCTCGACTGTACTTGAAAAAAGACATTTTCATACAAATTCAATAGATATTAGTTTTTAGTGGCAAGAACTCAAAGTTGGCATTCGCAACTACGGAACCCTGCACTGCGCGTGGCCCGACACGCACTTGGCCAATTATTTGTTACATGTTTTACTTTTGATAATCAGGGCATTGTACCTAATATTGTTAAATTCAAACTTAAGTTACTTTAAAAAAAATGTGTTAGTTTAAGGCACAGATCGAAAATAAGTGAAACTATCAACAAATTATACTTTAGCTTAAATGTAACTAAATATAATTATAAAGTAATTTAAAAAACAAAAACAAAAATTAACATAAAAGTACTTCGAGGTTAGGAGTTTATATACATAAGCTTGATATATTCTTTCCAGCTAACTTAAGTACAGCTGCTAACTTTATAACGCAGGGTCACGCACCGCGCGCCATATGCGGCCCACGTGATATCCGAATATTGGACACCGACCATCAATTGAGAGCAAAAACAACCCTTTTAGGGTGAAACCCTTGATAATATGTTACATCTTATTAACCTTATAACCCTGTTGGATGTATTCAATAATGTGTTAAAAATGTTAGCCATCATTTTGTTTACCGTCAAATTTAAGAATACTTATTTTGGGCAATTTTATAACAGCGGCAGCTTCGTCAAAGCCGTTAATCGGTAGGTTTGAAATTTTCTAGGTTGTACATACATACATACTATCACGTCTTTATCCCTAATGGGGCAGACAGAGCATTTTGGGTCTTGCGGCTCTATGCAGAGCCTAGGGCCGCAAGACTCAAAAGCCACTTTTAGCGTCATGGTGGGCGAGAAGATGGAAAAGCAATCAATACAGTGACGGGTTGCTAGCCGCATCGCCTAGGTTTTTCTATTTATTTGTTTTATTTCTAGATTGTTTATCTAGTAATTTATAAATTACTGTCTACAATGGATTGAAAAGAACGAACAACAGAAGCTTTTGGAAGAATAGCGTTGAAGCTTTTGCCCAGCAGTGGGACAGAGCTAGTAAAAAAATAACTAGCGTATTACCCCAAACTGTACGATCGCCATATTATCAGAACCCTATATTTATATCGACGCGCTTTACTTCCCTCGGAAATCAGTTGCAGCCAGAATTCGGGCTAGATTGTCTAGTGAAAACGGTTACACAAATGCGAGCCAGAACTTAATGAAAACAAGCTATTAGTATGGGTTATGTATTTGTCAGTCACCAAAAGTTACGGGTGACCACACAGCAAATTGTCCAAGTAGAACACCAGCCGCTTACCTCGCTCAACAATTAAGCCTGAAAAATAATAATTGTGAAATAAAACCCAGCGTCAACAATAAAACTGCCATAAACCGCTGTCAAGTACGAATAGTTTCCGCTTTATCAAGTTTTTCCGCTGAAAGTCAGCTATTTTTCTGAAGTCCACCTCCGCTTGTTTTCTTTGCTGAGCTCTAATTAAAGTTATAGCGAGCACTCTGGATCTAGGTTTGGCATGGCGTCCAGTTGACGAGCTGAAGCGATTTGGTCAGTTAATCACACTAATATTATTAAGGCGAAAGTTTGCGAGTGTGTGTGTGATTGTTACTTCTTTACGAGCAAAGGCTGGACCAATTTGAATAAAATTTGGTATGCAGGAAGCTGGCACCCTGGATTATCACATATACTACTTTTTCATAAAGTAAAACCGCGGGGCGCAGCTAGTCTGTTATAAATGCGAAAGTGTGTATGAAAGTTTGTTCTGCTTTCTGTGTATGAATTTAAATGATATTTGGCTTGTAGATAGCTTTATTACCTGAATATATGATACTTTTTTCCGGGAAAATGTTCCATTATCAAAAATGTGATTTCCCGTTGACAGGCAAACAACACAACTCTAAAAACAAAATAAAATTAGTTGTACATAGCTAGTATCCGAAACAAAACCAATTTTTAATTTTTTTTTACAATTCTGTGACTTTGTAGTTTTGGACAGAGACAACGCCATCTGTTGTGAATAAGATGTATTAAAAAATTTCGCAATCGCTTATAATAATGCACCATCTCCCAATTTCGAGCTTTTATTTGGCAGTCACAATGATAAACGATGTTTCATTAGCGGTGGGAAGGTACCTCGAATACCCTCTATCTTTTTATATTGGACACATATTTTTCCTGAAATTATTATTGTCCTGTTTGTGAAAGAAAATAAATGTTTAATAGTTAATTTAGTTTTAGACTTTTTAAAGTAATTTTTATTTTTCAATTTTGTTTCTGACAAGGATTGTCTTTTAAATCTATTTGTGATTCTTGTATCCTATACTTACTTTATGATAAAAAGGTCTGCAATGTTATTTCCCGTTAAAATTTCGGGATGAAAACTATCCTATGTCCTTCCATGGGTCTTAAACTATATCCCTACTAAACTTCAACTAAATCGGTTCTGGGTTAAACAGAGAAGAGGTAACTGACAGTTACTTTCGCATTTATATATTAACTCTCAACACATCAGGGACGAGCATTTTTCTGGAGTTCAACTGTCTCAATTTTTGTCTATTGCTTTTTTTTTCTTTTTAATCGACATTCTCCTATTTTTATGTAACCTCACATATGACGTCTGATTTAACTGCACTGGTATGTGAACATTTCTTTCCCTTGCACTTATCTTCTAGGCTATTCAATCTCAAAAATCTCATGTACATGTATATACAAAGGAAGAAAGTTGACTGGCTGACATATATGGACATATTTTTATTATAACCGCCGGGTCTAGAATCGTGACAGTTTGCATTAACGTTTCTTATATCTATGACGTAAGTGTACACTAAGGAAGTATTTTAGGAAATTCATCCACTATATAAGAGGTTCAAATTAGGGTTAAAGTTTCTGTGAAAGTTGGTCGATTATAGTCTCAAAGCTTGGCAGGCAGGTTTGTGGAGCAGTAGATCTTTAAACGGCGCAAAAAAGGTTTACTGTATCAAATAAAAAATAAAAACGACGGGTTGCACTCTGGGAGTGCCGGCAGAAGTGAAAACTTGAATATTAACGTTGTGCATTTGTTACACACACGAACATTCGCGCAAGCGCCCTGCGCCGCCTAAACGAAACAGCAGGCGCAGGCTTACATTTTCGCCGCGCCGTAGAAAGAGAGGGGGATACTCCCTCTCCTACGCCGCGCCAGCTGTCTACTCTCCATCCGTCTTACGAATTTTCGATCAGGTCACGTGTCCTGACGCGAGTTTAACATTTTTTACCCATTCCAAAAAAGTGCACAAAGCCGCTAAAAAAGTTTTCACTTCAAAAAGTTTGATGAAACTCAGTTAAAACGACTAAACAGCGGGGAATGTCAAAAATTTAAACATGCGGGCAAGACAGTGGGCTTCAGTTACTTTTGTATAAGCTTTTATTACGCAACCAAATAAAATCAAACAAATATAGCCAAGTCAGAAACCCTCGATCTTTAACAACCACCAGTCATTTCCAAACAATCAAACAACATCACATCACAAACTTGTCCAAGTCAGAAACAAAATAGAACAAAACAAATAAAATCGTAGCGTAAAACAATAAATACGTATTTTTGGAGATAATAGGTGTGGACGCAAAACTAGCTCCACAGTAAGAAAGGAAAAGGTAAACTAAAATTAAATTGCGTTTTTGACCGTTAGACTGTTTTAAACTAGTTAGTACTTTCGTCTAAAATTTGCTTTTATCAGCACCACCTGTAGGTTGACTGGTAGAAAAGGCCTTGGGCCTTAAGTCTATTACATTTTTGTAATAAAGTTTTATAAAATAGTAAAATAAATAACCGACTTCCAAAAAGGAGGAGGTTATAAATTCGTCGCGATATTTTATTTTTTATGTATGTACACCGATTATTCGAAGACGCCTGGACCAATTTTTTGACTGGAAGGGTACCTGTCAGTCCTATAGAAATTTTATCAAAATCGGTTGTGTAGTTTGGGGGTGAAGTCGGTTTAGTGTTGAAAAATTATGCATATAGAAGACTTCTTCTTTCTTATCGTGTGTTTTAGTGACTAACACTAGTGTCAGAGTTTTTAAACCGCCTTAAAGGCCTCTGACATGGTTTTAACGACCAATGTCAAAGACAGTTACCGGGACCGACGGCTTAACGTGCCCTCCGAAGCACGGATCATCTTACTTTTCGGACAATTAGGTGATCAGCCCACAATGTCCTAACCAAACTAGGACAACAACACAAAGTCGTTGCCCCCGCCGGGAATCGAACCCGCGACCTCCGGGTTTGAGCCAAACGCTTTAACCACTACACCACGGAGGCTTTATATAGAAGACGAGGGGGATTTTTCCAAAAGCGGTATGCAAGTCGGACGTTACTGCATATCCGCATTTCAGTGTCAAGCAACATTGAGCATTAATGTATATTGATAAAGTCTTATTTGGTTTGACATAGAAATAGGACGTCACAATCGGACGACTTACGTAGTTTTTTTTATACGGAGTAACCCTTCAGATCTAAATTAATTTTCTAAGAGATTTGATGTCAGGCAAGCGTCTGGTCTATATTTTATCAAAACTAAAAACCGACTTCATCCAAACTGTACAACAAGACATCATAATCATCATTTTCACCGTACAACGTCATAGCTATGACATATAGGTACACACATATAGGTAAATGACCGATCTAAAGCGACCTGCATCCAACCAGTTGGAGTGACTCGAACTTTTTGGCGTATGCGTTTCTCGATTAATTAACTTTCTGGTATTTATCTACTGCCGCAGAGGGCACCCGAGGCCGAATGAGAAATGACTAAACAATAGTGGCGCATAAAAATAAATGACTAGCTTCTTCCTCGAATAAGTTTTTGTGAGTTCATCGGAAGATCTTTACAATGAGTTCTGAGTACGGTCGGCAGCGAAGACGATAATTAATGAAAAATAATTATGTTTAAGAGTTTGAGTTTTTAAGAGAATTCTCTCCGATTCCCGATTCGATCATTTTCTTTGGCCTTTTTTGGCCTTTTTCAAAATGCTCTCCGTCTTGGGTGTTTATTGTTTATCTGCATTACCCTATAACATATGCACATAAAATATAGTATCGTCGGGTTAGTACCTATCCCATACAACAAGCTTTAACTTACTTTGGGACGAGCTTAATTTGTGTATTTTCATTATATGTATGTAAAAAAAACTTTGTGTAGAATGCAGATCTAAGGACTGATTAAAAAGTACACTTCTTAAATTATTATGAGAGACACTATTTACAAAGTGATAAAAAAAACATAAGTTAGCAAAATTAAAATAAAAGCCTTTTCATCTGTGAATTAAAACTTAATAGTTAACTTACTTACTGGTGGTACACGTATTTTCTACCCAATAAAGCGCAAAAAGCAATGTTAGGTACATGTAGTCAGTTTAAATAAAACAGTCGTGTTAAACTAATATAATTACTATTGAACAATTTCAGCTCATAAAAGTAGTACAAGCCCTCCATACTTATTGGCTCCAAAACATTCCTTCTATCCAAACTTGGTCAAAAACAAACAAAACTGAATCACAACATCTATTTTGCGTACCGTACGCCCATATCCGGCGCAAGAAAAGGGGGGTTAAGAAAAGTGGAGGGGGCTGATATCCGGCGGCGCCGCCGCGACGCCACTGGCTCATAACTTTTACTGTCAAGTCAATTACAGTATAACACGATTCGAGATGTACACTAGTGGTGAACTAAAAGTTTTGTACAAAATTATAATTTCAGGTGACGCCTTAAAATTAGTTTTGACAAAATTGCTACTGGTAATGAGAAAAATGGAAAAGTTATTTTGTTTTAATTCAAACATACATACATACATACATACTATCACGTCTTTATCCCTAAAGGGGCAGACAGAGCATTTTGGGTCTTGCGGTTCTATGCAGAGCTCAGGGCCGCAAGACCCAAAAGCCACTTTTAGCGTCATGGTGGTTAATTCAAACATTTGGTGTTAAGTAATTTAAAGTGCCGTGTGGTTTCCGGCAGAGTAGAATAGGGCCACTCGAGAGTCCTCCCGTGGTTGTCGTAGAAGGCGACTTAGGAAATACAAGCTAAACAAAGCTTATAAACATCAATGAGACCTCTCCAACTCGTCTAGCCAGCGAGGAAAGTGTAGGGCAAGTCCTTTGGCTACTTTGGCCAAGTATGGCTCTGGTAGTACAGAGAGGGTCGTGCTCCTGCAGTGGAGACAAAAAACCAGGTGATAGTGATTATGATAATAATAATTTTAAGTAAAATACTACTGTTTACAGTTAGTTCAAAGTGAGAATGTGAAGCTTTTCTTCGCACATTAGCCTAAAGAGGCCGATTTTCGCAAATGTGCGTGGAAATGCTTCACGTTCTCACTTTAAACTGTAAACAGTAGTTCATAGAATAGTTTGAAGGGTTGCCTAGGACGCAATCAAGACAAAATTTTAAATGATATCTCCGTTTCCTAAAGGACCCTGAAAAATACAGGTAGAAATATTAATATCATCACTTTAGCTCATAACTTCTACTATTGGCCTAATGTAAATAATACCTGTCTTGCTATTGTTGCTTCTATTGAGTAGGATTTTAAAATCCTGAGGAGACTTTTTGAAAATTATTAAAGCTCAAAAAAAATATTTAAACATAATCATGTACAAATACATAAATGTCGTTTTTTCTAAAAACGGTTGTCCTATTACGATAATACGGAATGAAAAAAAATTCCCAAAAAATATATGTCTATACATTTTTTTCCCATGAAATATCACCCATGTTTTCCATGATTACCCATGAAATAGTCTATACAGAACAACAGCCCGCTTCCATTTCATTATGAAAATGTGCAAAAACTATTTTTATTCTTAGGCTTATTTCACACGGGAGGAAATGTTTAAAACGAAATCAATAAATATAATAATATACGGGTAATATAATATACATATCACACGGGTAGAGAGATAGCTCTAAAGTCATTTCGAGACTTGTATTATTACAACCTCTATTTCTTTTGTTTGTTAAAAAGGCCGCTCCGTACCCAAAGGCTAAAAATGCTACCCTTAAGACTGCACTATCCGTCTGTCTGTTTATTTGTCACCAGGGTGTATCTCATTAACCGTGTTAGCTAGCTATTTCTGTTGCCGCTATAATAACAAATACTTAAAATAGAATAAATATTTAAGTGGGGCTCCCATACAACAAACATGACTTTTTATAGATAATTAACCGAAGCCCGCGAATTCGTTCGCGTGAACTTTATGTCTTCGGAAAATGCTCATCAGGCAAAAAATTATACTCCGCTTCTATGATACCTGTGTATCATCATCATCATCATCAGGTCTTTTTGTCTCCACTCCAGGAGCACGATCCCTCTATTCTACCAGAGCCATACTTGACCAGAGCAGCCAAAGGACTTTGGCCTACACTCTCCACGCTGGCCAGACAGGTTGGAGAGGTCTCATTGATGTTTATAAGCTTTGTTCAGCTATTTCCTAAGTCGCATGCTCGAAAGGACTTGGAGTTGCTCTATTCTACTCTGTCGAAAACCACAGGGCATAAAATCTGTGTAGACGACGCCTAAATCGTACGCAGTGCGTCTCCGTCACACGATGACATGTGATTTTTTGTCACCATTTTGTGCCAAGTGACCGTGTAACGGGAACATAGACATATAACGTCCATCTTTTAGAAGCCAAGCGGGGTGTTTTTTTTTTTTCATTTGTTTGCTTTGTAGTATATAATGAATACAGGATTTTGTACCCATTTTTAACTGACTTTCAAGATAGAGAAGGTTATCAATTCATCGCTAACTTTTGTAGTATAATTGTAAGATTTAAATTGTAAAATGTTTAAGAAACGTCTCTTTACACTACTTATAGATAAATCCTATTATTCTGTAGAAGAATTTTTAAAAGACGACAAGATGTAGATTTGATAATATTATTATTCGACTATTATAGATTAAATTATAGACTACCTTTTTATGACATGACATTACTATTATTATACCAATTTCCTAGACATTTAAGTAAAGTATGTACCTATTTTTAATTATTTATAAATATTTGTATGCTAAATATGGCAAGACATAGCGAACTATTATATAATATTGTAACATCTCGTCTGTATCATGTATCATGTATGTATCATAACACCGATTATACCTATGTTTGACAAATAAATGATTGATTGATTGATTGATTGACGTTTTTGGAAAAATGCTGCAGTACAGTTTGTTGCCGTTTTACTGTAAGTTAATGACCTGACGTCAACAACTAATATGAAATCGAAAGGAAAGTTGACAATAATTATCAAGTGATACATATATCCAAAAATAATAAAATGATTCCTGACTTTTCCTTTTTTCAGTGCTTTTCAACAGACTTTTCAAAAAAATCTAAATCAAAAATCAATAATATTTATTTCAGTTTCAAAACACTTATTGTAAAATATACATGAATGGGAGCACCTTGTAAGTATTAGATACCTGTGTTAGGTGCCCCCGCTTCTCCCTCCCGGTAAAATGAAAACAATTTTTGCAACAAATTTTACAATAATGACATTTCCTATTATTTATTACATTATATACAATAAAAAAATAATTTAAATTGTTATTTAATGTAATTCAATTAATTCTATTGCATTATTTATGCATATTTATATTTGATTAAAAGATGAGGATAAAATTTGATGCTAAACTACAAAAAATAAAACTTTTGCTAATGATCTCTCTGATTTCTCAAATTATGTCATCGTTTTTGTAATTTCAAAGATATTGCACATTTTTGTCTAGGCATATAACTGGTTTTCCTATTAAAAATATGAACGTGAAATAGAATGTAGTGTGTTATATAATTTTTGGCCATCAGTTTGGAAAACTTCTACATCCTTCTCCTCCTTATATTTTCTTTCCAGTTCATAATTTTACAAATTATAACCCTAGATTAATGCAATTTCTTTAAAATTACTATTTTTTCCGAAATCTGACATGTGATTTTAAAATAAAACGTAGACTACGTTTGTATGGAAAAGTCTAGGGTTAGGGGTCTTAAGAAAAGTAAAACAAAGTTTCTTCTCTAAGTTTTATTTTCAATTCTTATTTTTAACCGGGCAACCCCGAAAAACCTCAGTATCCCAATTGGCCCCGTTTGCGGACACGCCACAAATCGGGGTTACGGGCCAATGTATTTGTTTACGGACCCCAGGGACTCACAATTATGCTTTCGTTTTACGTTCCCCCGCCTGCACTCAGGGTTGCCAGTGCAACTAATATTAATATTACTATTTTTTATTCGAATTTCATATTGGTTCGATTAATTTTAAGGTGATTTGTCCGTATATACCTTAATATATTATATATATTTATTATTTATGTAGTCATTTATGGATGATTAGCTGGTTCCCGCGACTTCGTCTGCGCAGGATTATCACACAATATCTTTATAAATTGGTAGCCTATGTGTTATTCTGATGTATAAGCTATATTATTGTAAAGTTTCATTAAAATCCATTCAATAGTTTTACGTGAAAGAGTAACAAACATCCATCCTTCCATACTTACAAACTTTTGCGTTTATAATATTAGTTGAATTCTTATTTTAAAGCAGGCAACCCCGAAAAACCTCAGTATCCCAATTGGCCCCGTTTGCGGACACGCCACAAATCGGGGTTACGGGCCAATGTATTTGTTTACGGACCCCAGGGACTCACAATTATGCTTTCGTTTTACGTTCCCCCGCCTGCACTCAGGGTTGCCAGTGCAACTAATATTAACATTATAATTTTTATTTGAATTTCATCAAGAAAGGACATCATGTCCCTTCTTTCTTTGATGACATCTATGGCCTAATTGTTATCGTACCACGCTATCACACTGACGGTCCCGGGTTCGATTCTCGGTCAAGGCAAGATGGAAAATGATCTATTTCAGATTGACCTGGGTCTTGGCGGCTTATCTTTATAGGTTCTTGTTATAAAATAATATATTGTGTCATTGAGTTAGTATCTTACTTTGGGGCTAGCTCAATCTGTGTGATTTGTTCCTATATATTTATGTAGTCCTTAATACCCTTAAAAAATAAGTTCGCCTTTGTATGTTTACTTTTCTGATGTATCTGTGTTCTTTCTTATGTACAATAAAGCTTTATAAATAAACAAACAATATCTTCAATGTGCTCTTAAAATAATGTTTACTTTCATTCCTAATGCATCATGAAATTTTGACAATAGAAAAATTAAATTTAAAAAAATTCAAATCTTTAAAATGTGGCAGGCAGCCCTACTCACACAGAACGTTAACTTTATGGCTTGCAATTTTCCAAATGGCATTTTTTTGGTCAACATTGTAGTGTAATTTCATTTATAAGAAGTTTGCAGAGTTCACTGGATACGTGGCTTGTTGGGAGTTCTTTTCGTTTGTTTCTCTAATTTGTGTTTCTTTATTTTGTTGTTTTGCGATACTTAGTAAAGTTTATTGCACACCAATGGCTATTTTTAACCTCCGATAAAAAAGAGTTGTGTTATTAGTTTCAGGCTATCGTCTGTCAGTCTCTTTGTCTGTGGTATTGTAGCGCTCGAACGGAGGGACTGATTTCGATGTAGTTTTTTACCGTGAAAGCAAGCTCCCTTGCCGTGGTTCTAAGCTATGTTTGAAGGAAATCGGTTTGGCCGTTTAAATGTTATTCGGTGACAACGCTTCAAATTTGGGGATTTATCATTTACCCGACAAATAAAAGATGCACTACGCCATCTATTATTTAATAATAGGTAGCACCATCTATTATTTGTCAGATGATGTCGTCGGTGTTTTTGGAACGAAGTTCCTTATCGCGCGTTGCAAGACGGAAAAAAATAAGACCAAAAGTTGTAACGACACTTTTTGCTATAGTTGTAAGCTGTGCAGCGTGCGCGTGTTTCTCTGTCTGTCTCTCTCTCTCCTAATTAATCGAAAGGAACTTCGTTCCATCCAGGTGTCCCTTGACACCTCTCAAGTTTTTTTTATTTCCAAAATGTTCCAAATTTTGATGACTTTCGTGGTGAATCGTTTTCGCGGCAACGCCACTGCAGCTACAGCGAAATCTGTAAACGCTCATAAATGATTAACACGTTTGTCCAGTCCAACACTGTGAGGCTCTGGATTCAATCTCTAGCGAGGAAAAAGTTAGAAAATGGCATTTTTCAAAGAGTCTTGTGTCTAAGTTTTTGTCATCATTAGATAGCTGTCAAGGAATGACAGATGCTTTAAAGCAGCTTGAAAGATCACTGTGTACACTAACAAAATAAATGAGACCCCCAAACCGTCACAACCGGCACAAATCGTCAAAGGAACATCATTCCCACCCCGTAAACAAATACATGCTTGTTTTAGGGTGGTAATGATGTTTTCGGCCAGCGCCTGTACAAGGGCGATAACTTTATAGCCCTTAAAATAGCCATTGCCAACACCGTTATGAGGTTTTTAATTTGATTGTTTGAATTTTTATGATTTTCGTGGCGTTTACCACGCCGTGCGCTAATTCGCCACTGAGGCTTGATGTCGACAAATACTTAAATGCCGATTTTTTAAAGATCCCAAACTCGATGCATTCGTAAAGACTATAAACTAGACTTTGAGAAGAGAGTAACTCAGCGGAAATGCGCATTACAAGCTTTCGCAAGCAAAGCGACACCGGGAGTGGTCTGCACTTGACTTGGACCACAAGTATCACCGAGAACCTTTGTGCTTCGAAAGGCATGTATTGTTAAGGCGTTGTCAGATGAGTTAAGGCAGCTTGAAAACTCTGACACCAGTATTGGCCCCTTACACTCACCAAAAACAAAACAAACAACAGTCACTTTACCTTGTTTTTATTTTACAGTGCATCAATGGGAAAGGTATGAAAATTTCAAAAACGGCTGAAACCTACTGTACTGTTATAGCCTGAACAAAGCCTGTGATACACATGCCTGTAAATGGCATGCCAGGTGCTGGTAAACCAGCATGCCGGTTTCTGGCATTCCGTAAAGTAGCGATACACATGCTTGCGCGCAGCATGTCAGTTTCTAGAATCAAGCTTCTTTGTGCCAGTGACGTGCCATAAAATTAATAATGAATAAGTTACAGCGGAAAAAAAAACATTCCACAAATACGCTTGTTCACGATATAGTGTAGTAAATAATAAAAGGTTTTTTGTTTACAAGTCTTTTTGTTTAAAATTCAGAAAATCTAACAAAAACTACTGAAGTCACAAAAAAAGTCTGCAAGCTACTGGCAAACACGTTAAGACGTGCGAGGAGTGGAGTGACAGGCTACGTGCTGCAGTCTCCTGGCATGCTTGGTACTGGCATGCGAGTTACGGGCAGAAGCTAAATACACATGCTAGTAGCTCGTTCCTGGCCTGATTATTTTACCACAATAGCAGTTAAATTGTCAATTTTCATATGACCACATTATTTTTTTGTACGTTAGACGAGATAAATGAAAATGTTTGTTTGTTTGTTAACTTTATTGTATCTACCCAAAAACAAAATAAAGTACAAAAAATTCGAAAGAGCAAATATACAATGGCGGACTTATCCCATGTAGGGATCTCTTCTAGTCAACCTGCAATAGATTGAGAGGAAATTTACTCAATGAAAGGTAAAATAAAAAATAGAATAAAATGTTATTCTTAACACTATATAGAAAAATTTTCATCTCTTCCCAACATTACTTACAGCTAGATTAATTTCTTTCAACATTCAAGCTGCAGTTCTAAACATAGGTAGGTAAACACGTTCATGTAAAGTGCAGTCGTTCCTAACTTAGCACGTACTAAAGCTATGAGAACTGAGTGTTAATGGATGTTGGTAAGTCATTTCTTGCTGCTCAAGTGTACATTAGTCGTAGTAAAACTTAGAATGCACGTAAGGGAGTGAAGGCACGACCTCACACCGAAGTGTAAGCGCAAGATTATTACGTTATCTGTTTAAAAAAATATTCCTATCGTATGTGTTACTGATCCAATGCATAAATTTTGTTTATCTGATTCAATACATAAATCTATATTTATCGTATCAAATACAAAATAGCTCATACTACGCGGATGGGATATTCGCGAAATAATTCAAACCATGAGCTATTCTAGATCACTATAGCATAATAAAATTAAAATAATAGTAAAAAACAAAAAAATACTTTTTCCCATACAAACACACACACACTTTAATATAAAAATATTCATTTTTTGGTTCTTTTACTGTTATTATAATTCCATTATACTATGGTGAGTGATATAGTATAGCCCGTTGTTGGATTTATTCCACGTTGTTAAAGCATGGATATATAGAGAGACAACGGAGAGCCATCAGCGTCAAAGCAAACATGCTCGCACGACGCTTTCAGCGCTGCAGCCCACCCGTAAAGCGCCTCCTCTTCATGGCATACTGCACATGCCTATACACGGCGGAACTCTGGTGCAACTACACAAAGGCGTTTTACAACCACATGCGAGTACAATACAACGACGCGTGGCGGGCGCTGCACCGGCTGCCGCGCCGGTGCAGCGCGTCGGAGATGTTCGCGGCGGGCCGGGTGCACGGTGGCACGCGCTCGTGCGGCACACCGCGGCGGGCGCGGCCGAGCGCCTGCGCCTCTCCGCCAACTCCATCGTGCAGGCGGTGCGTTCCTGGACGGCGAGCCCCATGCATAGCTGCTGGAGGGCTCTGCAGAGTGTCGTCTGACGGCTAGTGTGTGTGTGTGTGTTTGTCTGTGTGTGACCAATTTAATTTAATTTTAAATTTTATTTTACTAATTTATAATATATATATATATACCATTGTATGGAATTATTTTAATTCTGGAATAAATAATTTATTATTATTATTATTTATATTTTTGTTTTTATTTTTCTCCCAGAGATGGTTTTGGGGTATTTTCTGTTTACGCGGGCTTGTGGCCAAACGTAAGCAGTTAGAAAGGATGTGAGTCAGAAGAGATAAATTTTCGAACAGTGCGGCAAGTATTTAATATAACTGCTTTTTGGATAAGAATAAATGTAAGTGGGTGTATGCCTATCATTTTTAAACTATTGTGTAAGGATTTTGGTACAACGCCGGTGGATGAAATAATGACTGGAACAGTTTTAACAGTATCCACACGCCATTGTGATTTGAGCTCTACTGCCAAGTCTGTATATTTAGTTATTTTTTCGGTGTAGGTGGAGGTAAGATTGTGAGTATTAGGAATAGCAACGTCTATTATTATATACATAAAAATTAACTACCTGCGGAAGGGTGTGTGAAATAACCAATTTGGATTTGATTGTGGGAACTTGCATTCACCGAAAACATTCACCAAAAACCGCATCGAAATTGGTCCTTCCGTTGGAGAGCTACGACGTCACAGGCAGATCGATAGACAGACATAAGCTTCTAACTTATAGATGACTCATCACAAGATGAATTGTATTCTATCACGCGACATCTTCATACATTAACCTATACGAATGGTAAACTGTTAACCAATATGCCTCGAAAAAGTTTATACCATTGGTGTGACAGGCAGCCTCCGTAGCGCACGTAATTGGCTCCATACTGCACTCTAAAAACCTCAATTACGTCGACACACAATGTAGGTATACATACTAAAGGTACACCAGGCGCACGCAACCTCCAGATGTAGTTCCTTAATAGGCTCAGAGTATACGCTTTTATTTAGTAAAATCAAGGTTTTTTTTCTCTATAGGGACAAATCACACTGATTGCTGTGTAATTTGTCTCTATAAAGAAAATAAAAACTTTAAAAACCTTAATTACGTCGACACACAATGTGAGGTATACCTACTAAAGGTACACCAGGCGCACGCAACCTCCAGATGTAGATTCTTAATAGGCTCAGAGTATACGCTTTTATTTAGTAGAATCAAGGTTCTTTTTCTCTATAGGGACAAATCACACTGATTGCAGTGTAATTTGTCTCTATAAAGAAAATAAAAACTCTAAAAACCTCAATTACGTCGACACACAATGTGAGGTATATCTACTAAAGGTACAACCGGCGCACGCAACCTACAGATGTAGATCCTTAATAGGCTCAGGGTATACGCTTTTATTTAGTAGAATAAAGGTTTTTTTTAATAGGGACAAATCACACTGATTGGCTGCGCTCTAAAAACCTTAATTACGTTGACACACAATGTAAGGTATACATACTAAAGGTACACAGGCGCACGCAACCTCAACATGTAGATCCTTAATAGGCTCAGAGTATACACGCTTTTATTTAGAAGAATAAAGGTTATTTTATACGCACAAACCACACTGATTGGCTGCACTCTAAAAACCTCAACTCTAAAAACCTCAATTACGTCGACACACAATGTGAGGTATACATTCTAAAGGTACACAGGCGCACGCAACCTCAAGATGTAGATCTTTAATAGGCTCAGAGTATAACGCTTTTATTTAGTAGAATAGAGGTTTCTTTTTTATAGGTACAAATCACACTGCGCTAGCCCTAACATAAATTCGAGACTTGTGTTATGGGATACTAACTCAACGATACTATATTTTATAACAAATACTTATATAGATAAACATCCAAGACCTAGGACAATTTTAACAGGCTATTTTCCAACTTGCCCTGACCGGGGATCGAACCCGGAACCTCTGGGTGGCGGAATATCATGGTGACCACTACGCTACGGAGGTCAATGAAAGGTATGCGCTTTTATTTTGTAGATCCAATCCAAATTTATGAGATTAGATTATCATCATCCTCATATTCCCGGTTGCAACCTCAGCAATAACGCTTCAGAGCCCTGGGTCCGCTACCTAACCTAGGTGATTTGACGATGTTACTGGTTTTTACACAGAGCGACTGCCGTCTGACCTCCGCAACCCAAAAGATATATTCTTTGTTTGGTTTTGAGCAAACGATAGATGGCGTTTGGGACCCACAGTTTAAGCGCGGCATTTTTCTTTTCAGATTATCAGGTGATTCAAGCCTGCAATATTCTAACCTGGAAACTAGTTTTTACAAAGTATGCTTCCCAATGGGATTTGAATCCACGACCTCCGGATCACAAAGCGAACGCCTTGAGCATTGGACCACGGAAGCAGTCAATATATTAGATTAGTTAAAATACTCGTGTTATTTTATTAAAAACATACACTTGTATTTTAATGCCCCTCATTATGACATTATCATAAACTACCTAATATTCTACCTAATACTCCCATGCTGGTCTGAGAGAAATAAAAACACTTAGAATGTACCAGCTGCTTCTCTTCCCACGCAAATCGTAAAAGCCGATCGAGGGAATGGGCAAAAATGCAAATCATGTTAACAGGCGATGCGGCTAGGAACCCATCACTGTATTGATTGCTTTTCCATCTTCTCGCCCACCATGACGCTAAAAGTGGCTTTTGGGTCTTGCGGCCCTGGGCTCTGCATAGAGCCGCAAGACCCAAAATGCTCTGTCTGCCCCATTAGGGATAAAGACGTGATTGTATGTATATATGTACCTAATATTCTGCACCGTTTAACTCTATTTTCTATGAATATCCACACATCAATAAACTAATCTAGACTACCAAAAAGCCACACAATAGCAATAAATAAATAGAATTCACCAAAATTATGTTATTGATAACTTATTTGCGGTAATGTGTAAGTTTGCGTTACTTCATGTTTGCGTTATTGCATGAATAACAAATGTTTGTGGTATGAATCGTGAATTGTATGGACCGGATTCTGCGGTTAGATATTTGCTTGCTTTGTTTTATATTTATTAAAATAAATGATTTAAAGATTAAAATGTTTAATCGGTAATTAGGCAGTGTGGTTTCCGGCAGAGTAGGTAGGGCTCTCCAAGTCCTCCCGTGGATGTCGTAGCAGGCGACTTATGAAATACAAGCTAAACAAAGCTTATAATAAATATCAATAAGACCTCTCCAACCCGTCTGGCCAGCGAGGAGAGTGTAGGCCAAGTCTGGCTCTGGTAGTACAGAGAGGGTCGTGTTCCTGTAGTGGAGACAAAAAGACTTGATGATGATGATAAAGACGTATAATATTCAAGTAATGGTCACCAAAAAATGGTCATACACGGACCATCCATAGGGTCCTTTGACGACCTCTGTAGCTTAGTGGTTATCATGCCACGCTGTCACACCGGAGGTCTCCAGTTCGATCCCCGGTCAGATCAAGACTGAAAATGATCTTTATCAGATTGACCTGGGTCTTGGATGTTCATCTATATATTTATTTTTTATAAATTAACGTAACTTAACTCCTTGTTTATTAACTTTAATTTTAAAGCCGAACTGACAAAATATATTTTCCACAACAGCAGAAAACAACATCTCAATTAACAGTCACGGAAACCTTTCGTTAATTGATGTTTACAGTTGTTACCCGAATCCACTCCGAAGGCTAAGAAATAACTTTTACAATTAAAATCTAAAGTAAATAGCAGTGCACAAATATTTTCGTACAATAAGCACTAATCCTACTTCCTACTAATATTATAAATGCAAAAGTGAGTTTGTATATTTGTTTGTTTGTTTGTTACCTCTTCACGCTTAAACTTCTAAATCGATTTGGATGAAATTTGATATGGATATAGTTTGAGACTCGGGGAAAGACATAGAGTACTCTTTATCCCAGAATTTCCACGGGAAGCGAAGCCCGCGGGTACAGCTAGTCTTATATAAATTACTCGCCATGTAGGTTCCAGCAGAGTAGAATAGAACAACTCCAAGTCCTCCCGTGGATGTCGTAAAAGGCGTCTTAGGACATACAAGCTAAACAAAGCTTATATACATCAATGAAGATCTCTCCAACCCTTTTGCCCGGCGCGTGGAGAGTGTAGGCCAAATCCTTTGGCTGCTCTGGCCAAGTATAATCGCAGTGCGCAGTGGAGACTAAAGAGACATGATGATGATTATCTACATTACGAGAATGACTGCTGATCAAGAGAAATACATTTTTCGCTAGTATCCGATATTTTCATTATCAAGGACAAGGTGGTGCGATGATCTGGTGCTTTTTGACAAGACCTGGAAGTCGAAAATAAATGACAGAGAACAGTGGCGTACTAGAGGGGAGGCCTTTGCCCAGCAGTGGGTCAGTATAGACTAGTAAAAAAAAAAACGATATTAGTGTGCCACACGGTAGACAAAATCTATATGTGTCTGTATGAAATGCACGCTACTGGTAAATAGCATGAAGTTACCAATGATTATAATATGCTTACCAACGATCTCATAACCAAGGAATGTTAAAATACATGCGAATAGGAGAAAGATAAAGCAATTATACTTACCCCGGGTGCAAAAAGCAGGGTTACTCCAAAATCGGTACGCAAGATGGACGTCACTGCGTATCCGTGTTTCAGTGTCATGCAACATTAAGCTCTAATGTGTGATAATATTGTCTAATTTCGTTTGACATAGAAATAGGACGTCACCAGTAAGTCTTGACATATTGTTTGTCATATTAAATTTTCTGCAAAAAAGAGTTATAGTTATAATTAAAATTTTATAATACACCAAAACCCATCTGAACATAATAAAAAGATAATTAAACTAAAACTTAATGAAATGAAGAAAGAAACAAACTATATTATAATAAGACTTATAAACTTAAATACTAAAAATAAATGACATTGAAATAAACTAAAATAATTTGAAATTATACATATTTAGAACAGAATTTTTGTTTTTTTTTTTATAGGTATTTTCCAAAACACCAGCTGATATTTGGAAAACAATATCTTAATTAGCAGTCACTGAATCCTTTCGCTAAGTGGTGTTTGCAGTCACCCGATCCGCTCGGGTGGCTAAGTAACGCCCCGCTACGGTGCATAATATTTTTATCACTCGCGTCAAAATTCTAGTAGAAGCGACGATAAAGAAAGGGTTATAGGGCTACAAATATGCTTGTTGTTCAATAAAAATAAGGGTAAGATGTTTAATCAAAAATAAGGAAAAAAAAGTATCATGAAAAATTTGGGTAAGAACGTTAATTTCTCGAAATCGAAACTAAAAATTTCCCTATACAAATTCAAAAAAACCTGCACTTTTTTGTATACCTCTAGATACTGATAGTAGACTGTATTTTTCGGTTCATTGCATAAACTATTTCACCACATATAAATAATAAATATATAGGGACAAATTACACTAATTGAGTTAGCCCCAAAGTAAGTTCGAGACTTGTGTTATGGGATACCAACTCAACGATACTATATTTTATAACAAATACATATATAGATAAACATCCAAGACCCAGTACAATTTGAAAAAGGCCATTTTCCGACTTGCCCTGACCGGGAATCGACCTCTGGGTGGCGGGACCTCTGGGTGGCGGACTAGCATGGTGACCACTACGCCACGGAGGTGGTCAAAACTGCATAAGCGTCCAGTCTTTAAATCGGTAGCATATTCTCACTATGTAAAGGATATTGAAAAGGGGATATAAACCCGTAAAAGAGTAACAAAAACAATATCTCAATTAGCAGTCACCGAATCCTTTTGCTAAGTGGTGTTTGCAGTCACCCGATCCGCTCGGGTGGCTAAGTAACGCCCCGCTACGATGCATAATATTTATATCACTCGCGTCGAAATGGAAAAGAAAGGGTTACAGGGCTACAAATGTGCTTGTTGCTCAACAAAAATAAGGGTAAGTTTCATTTAAAATTAGGGTAATAAAGTTTAACAAAAAATTTGGGTAAGAACGTTAATTTCTCGAAATCGAAACTAAAAAATTCCCTTTCGAAGATGGTGTATTTCTGTTGCCGCTATAACAACAAATACTAAAAACAGAATAAAATAAATATTTAAGGGGGCCTTCCATATAACAAAGAAGTTTTTGTTTTTGCCGTTTTCTGCTTGATATAAATAACGTCAACGCAATTAAAACAAAATAAATATTTAACTATACAATAATGCTACAGAAGCGCGAGTGAGTGCGAATCTGTCTAGTATGCGAGACAGGCTCGCACTTGGCCGCTGTTTTTTTAATTCCCAGACTTGAACTCCAAACACCTTTTGTTTACATTTTTAAAGATAAAATCTTCATACTCGTATGAAACCCATACAAAGGTTCAAGTGGTTCAATTCATATTATTTTTATACCAGCAGAACAAACAAGAGCTTATTTCTTTACAGAATACATGTTATGTTCTCTAGAATCGTTTTACATCCAATGATGTTTCAGTTTCTCAAGATGTCGTTTCTTCTGCGTTACCCTTATCCCACTCTAATGTAGGAGTAGGTAGTATTGGCAATCGGCAAAGCAATTACATTTTTGTCATCTTTGTCAAGATGTCACATTATTAACTGAGGTCGGACACACGTATCTTATTTGGTCTGTAAGCGTGATGATGCATTTTCCTAGGTAGACCTCATTTGTATACTCTTGCAGCGTAACGGCTGGGCCTTAAAACTGGGCAGACTCTAAACAGAACAGAACAAAACAAAATATTACGAAGAAGTCACATTATTTTAAAAATGTGTCCAAGTGTGCATCGCCAAATAGGTAAAACGTTGAATGCAATAAAATGATATGCAACAGGGAAGAAATTTGCACTGTCTAGATGGGCCTTCTTCTTCTTAGCGAGTCAGAATAGCTTTTTCATAAGGTTGTGTGGCCACACTTACTCCCCTGTCATTAGCCAAGTTGAAATCATCTTATGTACAGAAGTTGGGCAGTTAGTTTGTTGGGCCAAGACCAGACAAAGAATGAAAAAGAAAACCTTTTTTATTGAGAAATGTTTTATTTTTATAAATCCAACAACAAAAACTACATCTACACATTCCTGTATCAAAGTTTACACCCAGTAATATCTGCTCCGAGGTAGCAATACATAAAGAAATTGTATCTTGTAAATTCTAGCCGTGGTAGTGAGAATTCAGTTTATATTGCTGGGGTGTCGTAAATATGGTCGCCGACGGTCGTAACTGGCCATTCTGGCCATTTGACGGTCACGCCCTACTGTTGGACTGATATAAATGGCTAGATGTGACCGTAAATTCATTTTATATTAATCAAAGGGCCGAGAGTATAAATTTACAAAGACGTACATAAGACCTGCTTTGTTGTATGGAGGCAAATGTTGGGCTACGAAGAAGAGAGAAGAACATAAGTTACATGTAGCAGAGATGCGAATGCTTAGGTGGATGTGTGGGGTGACGAAGATGGATAAGATCAGGAATGAATATATAAGAGGGAGTTTAAAGGTAGCACCGATTGTAGAAAAGTTAAAAAGCCACCGTTTAACTTGGTACGGCCATGTCAAGAGGCGAGATGCGGAACCTCTGGCAAATGAAATGGTTAGCTTAAAGGTAGGTGGCCACAGAGATAAAGGACGACTTAGAAAGACGTGGGGGAATTGTGTAAGGCGGGACATGGAGGAGAAGGGGGTTAGTACAAATATGGTAAATGATACCGAAATGAGTGTGAATGAGTAAAGAGAACTGTGGAGGGAGTTTACATCTGTATGTAAACTCCCTCCACAGTCTGTCGGCTCTGTAGCCGACAGTCGCTAGTCAGAGACGAATTATATAATATTTATCAACTTTTGGCAAACAGACATTAGTATCCTCCAAACACAATAGGTAATATCTAAAATCTAAATTCTAACATTCAAGACAAACTCACTACGTCTCACAACATAATTCATTCAGGCAATATTCAGAGAACAATACCGGGAATTCAATTTAGAAAGCAATATATTACCCTTAAAAATTCACGCTTCACGATAAGCCACGGAAATACGTCAATGTCTCGCTTTTATCTTGCAGCTCGTCAGTCAAAGAGACAGTCAAAACATTATGAGGAACCGACCACTAAGATGTAAAATAATAAAAGAACAGAATGACTCTTGAAAATTCTGAACGATGATAAAAATTAAAATATTTCAGCAACTTTATTGAAGATCACCGAAGCCGGTGACTTTGTTCGCGTGGACTGTATGTCACTGGAAAATGCTCATCAGGCTGAACAACTTTTGCTAAGGCGTCATTTTTATATTCCAGGCTTAACAGCTATATAACAAAAAAAAATTTCATTCGAATCCGTCCAGTATGTAAGGAGATTATCGTGTACAAACAGATAGACAACCAGACAGACATTTCTTTTTTAATTATATTTTTTTTGGAAATGTATTTTAATTTACAGACACACTATTTTACTGTTTTATTATATGACTGTAGACATAGATTGTTTTGAATAAACTTAAAAATTTATTGAGTTTTACTTAGTCACCTATATCATTTCAAGAAGTTCTGGTTGATAACTTGAGTTATCGCGAAACGCACACACAAACGCTGAATTACCAAGTAGACTCGAAGACCCTCGCTGGGTTGATACCGTCAACTTCATCTTAAAAAAATGGCAACCAGAAAAGATAAATTAATACACTGCGATTAAATGATACTACTTACAACACTTCATCTTCAACTAGCTTTCACGTTTCATGAGATACACTTAGTGACAGACAGACAGACGAACAGCGATATCTTATTACCCTATTACTAAGACTGCGGTGTTCGATTTTTTACTTGTTTGTAGTGTTGTTTACTTTTTTAAAGCAAACGCATATTATATGAAGAGTCCTTCCGTACCTTCCCTATTTTATAACTAAGTTCTTTGGCTATTAATCATGAGACAGAAAGGAACTGCAGAATCTAATCTAAAATACATTATGATGCTCGAAAATATGGAGTTTAGAGTCGAATCAGCTACTCGCGACACTATTAATAAAAGTGCTAAATCTTTGCTGAAATCTGAGTGCAGAGATGAAGATTGATACTCTTAGATGTTCTGTCTTCTGGAAAATAAAAGAATTTCCTGATCTTACGACAGCTTGAGCAAGATCGGAGATTTTGGTAGATGAATCTTTTCTTATTATACTTAGTGAACGGGTTACTCACGTATAGAGTCAGCTACTGTCACAACTAACATCAGTGTGTCGCGAGCCGGTGTGGTGTACCTACGGGCCTGTAGTCACATTCGCTTCGGATGAGGTCGAAACCTGTAAGGCAGTAGCTGACTCCTAACCCGTTCACTAAGTATGATAATGACTGTATCTCACGTTACTTTTAAGCAAAAAAGAATCTTTTCTTCTTTAGAATCGTATCCTCATGCCTAAGGGCCATGACCATCGGGAGCAGGCTCCTTACAATAATTTTTCACTCTATACGGTCTTGGGCAAGGCGTATGGCTCCTTGAGTGTTTGAGATGGCCATGCTATACGGACAATATCAGTCCATCTTGTAGACGGTTTTCCTTGACCTCTGTATCCTAGGTCACTGCCCAAAAATATGGTCTTTTCGAAACCATACGGTGCACATCGCGCTAAGTGGCCAAGAATTAAAGAGTCTTTGGAGGCATATTGTAGACAGTCGAGTCCGGATGCTAAATTCTTGCAAAGTCGTATACTTAGTGGTAGTTGAATAGACCGGACCAAATAAATACACCAAATAAAATATTTTTCTTTATACCAAAACAATTTTAAGTTCGCATGCGAGCGAATCGGTGTAATGGTTACCGTGATATTATGTGGTTGTAAGACCTTAGGAGGTTAGGGGTGTGCTTTTTCTGTTTCAAACCAAATAAGATTTAATTATCATACGTTAGTGCTCAATGTTGCTGGTCGACGACTTCGGTAAACGCAATTTTGAAGTGAAAACTTCTTTAGCGGCGTTGTGCACTTTTTTTGGAATGGGTAAAAAAATGTTAACTCGCGTCAGGACACGCTCGCGTCAGGACACGTGACCTGATCGAAAATTCGTAAGACGGATGGAGAGTAGACAGCTGGCGCGGCGTAGGAGAGAGAGTATCCCCCTCTCTTTCTACGGCGCGGCGAAAATGTATGCCTGCGCCTGCTGTTTCGTATATCAAAAATGCACAACGTTAATATTCAAGTTTTCACTTCTGCCGGCACTCCCAGAGTGCAACCCGTCGCTTTTTTGTTGTATTGATGTATGACAGGACTCAAATTATGCGCAACAAATTTCAAAAATTCCAAAGCGCACTGCGTGCGCTTGTCGTGGTCCGAACGCACCCTAACTCTTCTAGATCCTGCTCACTCTTTGTCCTCTGACAGTTTGGCCGTACACCAACACAATTAAACCTCACCGCTTGGTGCATATACCGGCTCTGCTAATTTGCACTGAACACCCTTTGATTTTATCTTTAGTTGTTCAGGAAATGACTTTTTTATTCTTCATTGACCGAGCGAGCGAAGCATCTCAGTTTCGAGGTTTTCGTCTGTCCGTCTGTTTGTCCGGCTGTTCTCGCCTCCAGGTAGCATTAATGAACCAACCGATTCTCGTGAAATTTTGTGAGACTTTTTTTTTATAAGACTAACGTGAGATACACTCATTATTAAATTTAGTAAACGGGTTACTCGCGTATAGAGTCAGCTAATGCCGACATGTTTCGACCTCATCCGCAGGTCTTCATCGTTTACTAAATTTAATATTTTGTGAGACGGTTCAAAAATTATAGTTTTTTTTTGTCGATTCAGTTTTTCATAATTTTTCAAAATGACGTAAATAATGGGGTTAAAATCTTTTAAAAAATATATATTTCAGCCATTTTAAAAATTTTTCAATATTATAACACATTTTTTGATTTTACTAAGACGCAACATTTGTCGAACAACTTTTTTATCCGATAAACTTTGACGGATCGGGGTTACTCGTGAGGTTTACAGTTAATAGAGATAAATAAATAATAAATAAATATATAGGGACAAATTACACTGATCGAGCTAGCCCCAAAGTAAGTTCTAGACTTGTGTTTTATTTGATACTAAATCAAGATGGTTATTATGACTAGACTTCCATACTGTACCAGAAGATAATAAAAACTTAAAATATACCATCTGCTTCTCTTCACGAGCGGATTGTAGAAACCAATCCAGGAAATACTTAGTTGAAAATGCAATTCAAGTTGCGACTGTTGCGAGTAATAGGCGATGCGGTTAGCATAGCATTACTAATTTAATTAATGTAACGCTGAAATGGCCTAATGAGTCTTTGCGAACCGGTCTGCGTATTGCCACAAGATTTAAAATGCTATGTCTACCCATTCACTGAAAAAAAGTGATAGCTGTACTAGTTTTAATTAGATACCAAACTTTTGTTCAAATTAGCAGAACAATGTAGTTTCAATTAAAAACATTTTAACTACTAAGTAGCCCCAAGTTCAGCATTCACTCGATTTTTGTAACGTGTAGGAAACATTTTTGCTACTAGCAACCATTCTTTTATCTCAGTATTTACAGAATAAAGTACTCAATCAACCTACCAAATTACAAAATTCATAAAATAGATTTATTTCAATACTTACTACATACGAGTACATTCCCACAAATGCAGTACAATTTCCTTGTTTGCACTGATTGACGCACGCTGTCATCCGCAGCATGCCGCTTGTTACCTCGCGTATCAGGATTTACCTTTATTATATGACTACTAGGTGAAAGCTATGTATGTGCGTTCAATTGTTCATTCTTCATAAAACAGATTTATTTCAATACTCACTACATACGAGTACATTCCCACAAATGCAGTACAATTTCCTTGTTTGCGTTGATTGACGCGGGCTGTCGGCCGCAGCATGCCGCTTGTTACCTCGCGTATCAGGATTTACCTTTATTATATGACTACTAGTTAAAAGCTATGTAAGTGTGTTCAATTGTTCATACTTCATAAAATAGATTTATTTCAATACTTACTACATTCGAGTACATTCCCACAAATGCAGTACAATTTCCTTGTTTGCGCTGATTGACGCACGCTGTCAGCCGCAGCATGCCGCCTGTTACCTCGCGTATCAGGATTTACCTTTATTATAAACTAGCTGATGCCCGCGACTTCGTTCGCGTGGACTTTATGACACCGGCGTATAAATATGCTCATCAGGCTGTACAACTTTTGCTAATGCGTCACTAATGTATATTTCTAATAGTTTAGCTGGACCATTATGTTTCTGAATCAGGTGTTCTAGACCTTCGATTTTTATATCTCAACAAAAAATGTTCATCAGGCTGAACAGCTTTTGCTAAAGCGTCATTTTTATATTTCTTGTAGGTAAACTGGACCATTAGGTTATTGCATTAGGTGTTCTAGATCTTCAATTTTTATATCTCAACAAAAAATGTTCATCAGGTTGAACTACTTTTGCTAAGGCGTCATTTTTATATTTCTTATAGTTTAGCTGGACTATTATGGTTCTGCATCAGGTGTTCCATTTTCCAAAATCAATTATAGCCTATATTATGTTGCTCAGACTTAACAGCTATATAACAAAAAAGTTTCATTCGAATCCGTCCAGTATTTCCGGAGATTAGCGAGTACATACATAAAGACAGACAGACAAAAAAATCAAAAAATCTTTTTTGTGTTCTGGCTCTCTTTTTTTATCGCTCACACCCATTTTTTGTTAATTTTATCAAATGTACAGACACGCGGTTCCTACTGTTTCATTATATGTATTGATGTATTGATGACTACTAGGTGAAAGCTATGTATGTGTGTTAAATTTTTCATTCTTCATAAAATATATTTATTTCAATACTCACTACATACGAGTACATTCCCACAAATGCAGTACAATTTCCTTGTTTGCGCTGATTGACGCGCGCTGTCGGCCGCAGCATGCCGCTTGTTACCTCGCGTATCAGGATTTACCTTTATTGTATGAATACTAGGTAAAAGCTATGTATGGGTGTTCATCCTACTTCCTGCTTATATTATTATTATTATGTATTATAAATGCGAAAGTGAGTTTGTATATTTGTTTGTCTGTTACCTCTTCACGTTTAAACTACTGAACCGATTTGGATGAAAATTGGTATGGATATAGTTTGAGACTCGGGAAAGGACATAGGGTACTCTTTATCCCGAAATTCTCACGGGGAGCGAAGCTCGCGGGTACAGCTAGTACTTCATAAAATAGATTTATTTCAATACTCACTACATTCGAGTACATTCCCACAAATGCAGTACAATTTCCTTGTTTGCGTTGATTGACGCACGCTGTCAGTCGCAGCATGCCGCTTGTTACCTCGCGTATCAGGATTTACCTTTATTGTATGACTACATACTTAGTTGTATTAAAAATATTGACTTAATAAAATTAGATATAATAACAAATAAATAAAAATAAATTTAAAAAAATAAACGGCCAACGGCCAATCGTATTCGCACGCGAAGGGTCCGTACCACTATGTATATAATAAACTCACGTTTGTTGTGTTCCCATACACCACCCCGCTTTATCTTTTATTTTATTTTGTTTTTAGTATTTGTTGTTATAGCGGCAATAAATCACCTTTGAAAATTTTAACTGTCTAGCTATTGCATTAATATATTTTGGTTTTTATACATACAGCTTTTGATAAACATACATACATACTATCACGTCTTTATCCCTAATGGGGCAGACAGAGCATTTTGGGTCTTGCGGTTCTACTCCATAGCTGAATATAAAAACTTCTGTGAACGTAAAAAATAAGATTAGATTATATGTAATTGTATATTTGTGACTGTAGGTTATATAAACAATGTAAATAATATTTTAATAGGTAAAATCAACTCAAGTTAAATAAATATTTGCATGCCTTAGTTTAGGTTAAATACATGATACTTTTTATACTATTGACATCCTATGTACTGTGTTTGAGCAAATAAAATTATTCTATTCTATTCTATTCTATTCTATGCAGAGCCCAGGGCCGCAAGACCCAAAAGCCACTTTTAGCGTCATGGTGGGCGAGAAGATGGAAAAGCAATCAATACAGTGATGAGTTGCTAGCCGCATCGCCTGTTAACATGATTTGCATTTTTGCCCATTCCCTCGATCGGCTTTTACGATCTGCGTGGGAAGAAAAGCAGCTGGTACATTCTATGTTTTTTTTTATTTCTCCCAGACCAGCATGGCAAGCTTTTGATAAAAGGGGCAAAAAACTCTAACGTCTAACGTTACATATAGTACTTATACGTATAAATACAAAGCTTAGAGTAGGTTTAACCAAGGATCACGTAAAACTGGGTTTGCAAACATAAAATTTCCTTAAAAATCAACACAAAAGTATAATTCGCCGCTGTCCATCACTGACAAAGCAAATTGAAGCTGTCTGCGTGCGATTGCTCGATATTGAGTTGCCAATTTCAACGATTGAATTTGCGCAAAATGCGAAATGAGAACAATGAAATTGTTCTCAACTAAATTTGGTACTCGTACAAGTTAGGTATCTACCTAACTTGTACCAAATTTTGTTGAGTTAACAAGTACACAAATATATAAAATTAGTATCGTATCTCTTCATTTTCGTCTCATCTCGTAAAGATGCCTCTATTCCTCTCTTCTCTCTGTCATCCTTTAAATGTTCTGGTAAGACTATAATTAAAACTATAATGGAGATAACTAGTGAGTCTTATATAACCAGTGCATTCTTGTTTTTAAACATTTTTGAATTTTTTTGTTTTTAAACATTTTAATTTTAATTATTACTTTAGTTTTAGGTAGTTTTATACTTTTTTTCTTTAATAATTTGTTTGACAACTAGTTAAATACTAGTAGAAATTAATAATATTAAAAATTACACCCTACTCCGCGAGCGCAGCGATTTGGGATCCATTTATTTAGTTATTGGACATTGTAAGATTTGTTATGTGGACTAATTCAAATATAAACTCATCCCCCTACGTTTGTATTTGATTTAGTATAAAAATTTTAATACATGAATTTTCGGGGGTCCAGTGCTATCCCCATTTGGAATAAATCATTTGAAAGGAAACGGAGATATTATTTAAATGATGTCTTAATCAAGCTCTAGAAAACCCTTCAAACTATTTTATGAACTACTGTTTACAGTTTATCGTGGGAACGTGAAGCTTTTCTACGCACATTTGCGAAATATGGACACTTTTGGTTAATTTCATATATCCCTTAAGTACTAGGTATGTTCTTGTCGGAAAAGATTAAGGTTAAAGTTTTAAAATCTAGACATTTCATTTTTAAATCAGTGCTTTTGTACCTAAAAACTTTTAACTAACAAGTACAAAAACAGCTATTCTCATTACCGTACTACTAATGAGCGACCTTCCAAACTAACAAAGAAAGTCATCGCCGGAAACTATTTGAAAGTCCAAACTTTGCATTTTCATGGGAAAAGGAACAAAGTGGTAAATTTTTAGACCGTTTATTGCAACTTTGTTTGTTTGTAATGGAAAGTTGGTTAAAATACAGAACTTTGCATGCAACAAAAACAAAAAGTTGTTTTTAAGTATTTTGGGATACATCTAATACATTTTAACAGCAGGGATGTTTTTTTTACACTAAATAAGTATAACTACACCGTCTTATTACAAAACGAGAAATAAATTTCGACTTGATTTAAACCATTATCTTCCCTAATTAAGTTGACACTGACATAAGACAGTGACATTTGAGGTCATCGTGTTTTGGGCGGATTATGATTCAAATCAAATACTAAAGTTATATAAAACGGACAGGGTCTAACAAAATATACTGAAACTATTTAAAAGGTAAATTCAGTCCATGATACTGACTGAACAACTTTCCTTACTCTGAAACTGAATTCACCCTTCAAATACCTACTTTCAGATTTTTATTATACGTTATAATAACCAACATGAACTAATTAAATTAGGTTCATTTTCGCTGGCATAAATGGGTATTGTAATCTTTTTTTCTTATCGTGTGTGTTAGTGACTAACACTAGTGTCAAAGTTTTTAAACCGCCTTAAAGGCCTCTGACATGGTTTTAGGTAACGACCAATGTCAAAGACAGTGACCGGGACCGACGGTTTAACGTGCCCTCCGAAGCACGGATCATCTTACTTATCAGACAATCAGGTGATCAGCCTGCAATGTCCTAACCAAACTAGGACAACAACACAAAGTCGTTGCCCCCGCCGGGAATCGAACCCGCGACCTCCGGGTATGAGCCGAACGCTCTAACCACTACACCACGGAGGCAGTTAATTTATTGTAATAATGGGTATTGTACAATAAAATATTTATTATGAGAAAAGCATAATTAATATTAATTAAACTGGAAACAAAACCTTGAATAAAACCTAGTCTAAAAGATTTTTACCTTGCGGCATTGTGCTTAGAACACTCGCTGCGTTTCCTCTCTAAATTCTAATTTGCTGAGTAAAGAAGCAGCCAGCTCTCTTGTCACCAGCGGCCCCGATCAGGCGTAAAGTTGTTATAATGGTGAATTAAAACATAACTTAAAAAATATTTGGTTTAAAATTCTGAATTGTCGGGGTAACTTATTTAAATAGGACAGTTCATATTAATTCCAATATGAAAACTACTAATTTCATCATCTTCAGGTCTTTTTGTCTCCACTGCAGAAGCACGACCCTCTCAGTACTACCAGAGCCAAACTTGGCCAGAGCAGCCAGAGGACTTGACCTACACTCTCGCTGGCCAGATAGGTTTGAGAGGTCTTACTGATGTTTATAATCTTTGTTTGGCTTGTATTTCCTAAGTCACCTTCTACGACATCCACGGAAGGACTTGGAGTAGCCCTGTTCTACTCTGCTGGGACCCACACGGCTTTAGCCAACAATTCATTAGGTGCTTATCCACAAGCGGTGACCGAGACGACAAAAAACTAAAAGTGCATACTCTTCATATATCGCTACAATATTACCCCACTTTCGTATTTTTTATTTTTTATTTTTTTTATTTTTATTTTATTACGAAATAACAAACAGTTACATAATAATGTATTAGTTATCATACAGATACAATATTGAACAACTATGTGTTATTAATTACATAACCCACGACGTTATTCACAGCTTAAATTATATACATACTATAAAAGAAGTTGCCATGCCACTAGAGGTACTTATAAATAGAGTGAACGATAAGAAAAAATATTTAAATGAATAATCAATAAAACATTTAAAGATACAATAAAACACTACATATATATACAAGACAGGAAAATAAATGCGGATGAAAGAATAATTAATTACAAGTCTTCATATCTTGTTCTCTTAATATAATAAAGATTGTTCTCTTATATTCATATAGCTTGCCTGCAAATTTATCTATTTTTTCATAAAACAATTGATTATGTGACTCAACCATACGACGCATTGGTGATCGATGACCAGAATTTGTTCGACACCTAACTAAAGAAAATAGTGGTCGGGAGCGAATAGTTCGTCTGATACATTTTCTAGGAACAGCAAACGATAATTTACTTAGAATGTCACAGTGACAATTTTATTGTGAATTATGTTAAAAAGCAATAATGCCTCGAGATATCTGCGACGGGACTCCAGAGCCAACAAATTGTACCTGGTAAGTAGCTCAGAGTAGTCAAGATAACGACGATAACACCGGAAATGCATAGTGCGTAAAAAAAATTTCTGAACTCGGTTAATGGCTGTTATGTATTTTTGGTAGAAGGGATTCCAAACCAAAAATTATTTACCTTGCAAATTTAATAGCACAATAGAGAGACAAATACCTAAAACAAACTTGACGTAAATAACGGTTTCCATTTTTGCCACTTCATTGAAGAACCCTAAAAGCACTAGGTAACCATTATGAAAAGTGGATGTCGCACCCTCGCGCTACTGAAACGCAGAAATATCAATTCATTGAAGACTGACTCGATTACGAGCGCACCGCATCTACGAGAATAGAATTGAAATAAATTAAGTATAAAAGCTGACCAAGTGCGAGTCGGTCTCGCGCTTTAACGGTTTCTTACCATTATTTATAAAAAAATAAGTTTGTTGGGCTGTCGGTAAATGCAAGTTAAGTTGTATTGATGTGTGCTAAAATCAAATTTATATGCAACGCGCACTAGGCGCGTGTCGTCTGAACGCACCCTAAGTATTGCCAACATTCATTATTATAATATTAACATTTAATTCTGTACTGCAGGTGTGTAATCATGTTCGAAAGAAATATTTCTTTCTTACAAAACGAATTTTTGTATTTTATACATATACCTAACTATTAAAGGTGGACTAGGACTCGACCAACGCATTTCTCAGTCCACAAAGTTTATTTTATAAGAAAAAGATTTTATTAGCAACACGAGCGTACTTACATTCTGTAAAAATAGTTGTAAGTAAAGCCATTATCTCCAGCCATCTTTTCCCGTCACTTATAATTTTGAACTAATGCTAAGAGTATTTTTTGCATTAAAATAAGTGAAGATGGGGCCATTATGCTTCGACGTAACGAGAAAAATGAATTTGAGCTGCATTACTATGACACTCCATCTAACAATTTCACAGCGCAGCGACGCCGTCGCATTTTGTAAGAGCGTCTTATTGGATTCCGCGCTAATGCGTTTCTGAATTCTCCGCACTTCTCTGCACTTGCTTCAAATTTGTTTCTTTATAAGTGTTTTTATATCTTTATTCGATGATTTTTAGAGTTCTGTAGTAAACAAGGAACCTTTATAGTTTCGCCGTGTCTGTCTGTCAGTCTGTCCGCGGTTTTATTCAAAAACTATTAGTACTAGAATGCTGTAATTTGGCATGAGTATATATTTTTAACAACATGAGTAAGTATATTAATCATGCCAAAAAAGTGGTAAAATAAATAAGTATTTTTCTCATCTAACACACAGTGCGGGGTATCGTCGCTAAAAGTGGCTTTTGGGGCTTGCGGCCCTGGGCTCTGCATAGAACCGCAAGACCCAAAATGCTCTGTCTGCTATTGCTGCCATTAGGGATAAAGACGTGATAGTATGTATGTATGTATGTATTCTTCGATTTAGGGATCCGTTTTGGAATTATTTGGTTTTGTGTTAAGATTCAAGAGTATGTACAACAAAGTTAAAAGAAAAACTATCAGAGCTAAGTCAGGTTCACAAATTAAAAAGTTTAAGACGACCAACTTATAAAATGTTCTCGGAAAATTTTACACAAATTCAATTGAATATTAGTTTTGGTATGTTTTTACTTTTTAAATAGTGTCAACGTCAAAGTCGGCATTCGAAACTCTACAAAACCCTACACTGCGCGTGGCCAGACACGCATTTGGCCGGTTTTTTTTTTAGCTTTTACTGTCTCGTAAAAAATGTGGCTAGCAAACCGCCAGTAATTTGTTTGGTTCCTTTTTTAATTTATGCGCCCACTATCACGTTGAACGTGGCCACTTGGTAACAATAAAATGAATAAGAGCTGCATTTCTGTGGCACTCCATGCAACAATTGTACAGCGAGGCGACGCCGTTGCATTTTGTAAGGCCGTTATTAGATTCCGTGGTAATGCGTTTCTGAATTCTCCGCACTTCTCCGCACTTGCTTCAAAATTGTTTCTTTATTTATTTATTTAACTTTATTATATTACAAAACATGTAAATGGCGGACTTACGGCCTGAGGCCTTTTCTACCAGCCAACCAACAGGCGATGCTGAGAAAGCAATCTTTATCAATGTTTTAAACATTATTGATATATGCTATCTGTCAAAAAGACAAAATGACAACCACCTTCCTTTTTTCCTACTGAAATCGTAAAAGCCAATCCAAGTGCAGGAAAAATCTAAATTGTGTGAGCAAATGTTTTAGATCTTCTCTTCCTGCGCAGATCGTTACAGCCGATCGAGGGATAACCAAGAACCTTACATAAGTGCTTCGTAACAAGTTCCCATACAATATTTCCTTATCGCAAAAAATATATTCTCTTTCTCACACAAACCCGTGTCAAGCATTCGAGATAAAATCGCGGCCTAACTCGGATGTAACGGTGTGACCCGACCAGAACACTCAATTTCCTGAGTAAGTGAAATAAATAGAGTCATTTCGACACATTAAGGCCCAACGCAGACGTCAGACTAATCCGTGCCGCACTTTTTAGTCTGTGAAAATAGAACCCATGGAATCACATGCACACACACAAAGTCCGGCGCGCGTCGTGTGCGTTACTGCGTATGATTCCATAGGTTCTATTTTCACAGACTATCACAGACTAAAAAGTGCGTCACGGATAGTCTCCGTTGAGCCTAAGTCGAACAGCATGTTATGGAACGTTTTTAACAGTCTATATAGGAATAATGTTATTTGGAGCTCAGTAATGTGGAGACAATGGCTTATTTGACGGAAATATGAAATCTGAAGATATAATCTCCTTTTAATTTCGCGGTTATGGTTAAATTAACCATCTGATTGGACGCCTAGGCCACGGCCTAGGCCGTAAACGTTCATCCAATCATCAAAACGGTAGAACAACTGTTCAGGCTTGCCATAGACAAATCAAGATTTAAAGAGCTGACTGCCAACCTCCAGGAATGAAGCGGCACCTAAAGAAGAAGTCCGCTTCGCATAAAGACGGCAACTGTAAATTCTACTCCATAAACGCATTACCGGCCAGACGGTGCGGACGTGAACCGACAAATTAACTTTCCCTGTCGACGTAAAAACTTTGCTATTAGGTACCTGGTGGTTTATTTTTGTTTTGAACTTTTTATAGGAACTTGACTTGATTCATAAACATAAAAATGCCTTAGTTAATATTAACAGAATCCTTACTAATCCGACTAATATTATAAATGCGAAAGTGAGTTTGTATATTTGTTTGTGTGTTTGTTTGTTAGCTCTTCACGCTTGAACTACTACCTATTTGGATGAAATTTGGTATGGATATAGTTTGTGACTCAGGGAAGGACATAGGGTACTCTTTATCCCGAAATTGCCACGGAGAACAAAGCCCACGGGTACAACTAGTCTAACTATCTAACTAATATTATAAATGCGAAAGTGAGTTTGTATATTTGTTTGTTTGTTACCACTTCACGCTTCAACCACTGAACCTATTTAGATTAACTTTTATATGGATATAGTTTGATACCCAGGGAAGGACATAGGATAGTTTTTATCCCAAAAATTCCACGGGAAGCGAAGCCCACAATTAAACTTAATAGGTACTTAACAAATAGTTGCATGCCTAGGGAGTGTTAGAATAAATGCACTTGAAATGCGAGCGCTGAGGATCATGGTGTGTGTTTCCTCGAAAGATCGAATAAGTAATTATTAAAATACATATGTAAATGTAATTATAATATAACTACAACTAAACTAATTAAAACTTAATAAAAAAATTGATGAAATAATATTAAAAATGGACGCCAAATCGCTGCGCTTGCAGGGTAATGTGCCCAAGTGGCTGGCAGCAATCTCCCGTTAAATGGTCAGGCTCAAACTTTGGTCGAAATAAAATAATATGGAAAAAATTTGGGGCTAGCTCAATCTGTGTGTTGTATATTGATTTATTGGGTCTTACGGCCGTAGGCTCTGTCTACCCCATCAGAGATTAATTCGTGATAAACATGTTCTATTTATTTCATTAATTAATCGCTAACATGTTGCATAAGATGACAAAATATTGGTGCTTTAATACTGTAACCACCACTGACACAAGCACTGCACACACTTAACGTTGTAGCCACTAAGATCGACTTGTTTAATACTACTCTGAATGAATTCACACGGGTATCATTAGAGATATTTAGTCAGATATTAGATTAAATTATAATGTAATCAAAATTAACTGAAATTAAGGGCTATTATTTATATATAATTATAACATAAAAGTTCTATGTATCGCTGCTGACATTCAATGTAATCACTAACAATTTTTGACATATCCTGAATCTAAAACCACTATTATTATACAATGTCCTTTTTAATTAAGTACAAATATTTTAAGAGGTGATTCAGTCCATCATTCCTAACAACTATTTCCAATAAATGTATATCGAAATACAAAAAAAAATTTTCATTTTCCATAGTAATGATATCACGTGACTACTTCGATTCGTATGAGAACCTAAAAAATTTTTTTCGTATTTCGATGTACATTCATCGGGAAAATTTGTTCAAAATGATGGACTGAACCACCCCTTAAAATATTTGTACTTAATTAAAAAGGACATTGTATAAACTCAACTCAACATACTTTGAGTTCGCAACACCCTGCCAGGGTTCATGTACTTATTAACCTACTAACCATGTAATGTAGGAGTGCATGAAAGCGAAAATAAAGAAAGAAAGATAATTTGTTACGGTAATGTGCTATCGCATTAGGTGACAACCTGTAATGATATGTACCTATCTATATGTTAATAAATAAAAAATAAATAAAAATGCACCCATTTAGGGTGTGGCGATACAAACATGGGTATAAATTATAAATATTAATATATGTAACCGTTATGTATTGCAGACATTCTAAAAAAAGGAGAGGTAAAAAGTACCCGTAACCGAAGGGCATGTATGAAGAGATTGATGAGTGTAGATGAAGCAGAAGAGGTTTGTCAGGATCGTAGCAAGTGGAGGTCCATAGTCTCTGCCTACCCCTGCGGGAAACAGGCGTGATATTATGTATGTATGTATGTAACCGTTAAATAATGTTATAAATAACTTGACATGATATCATTACTACGAGTACAATAGAACAACACAAAACATAAAAACACATTAGCTATATCAAAGACGCTAATGTTGTTAGAAATGAGATAATGGACGAACAAAGTCGGGTCAACAACTGATTTGATCAACTCCTGAGAGGACCTCTTGGGAGTAACGTTGTTACTTCAATAACGTGACTGTAATTCTATCGCTGATAGCGAGGAGGGTAGGCCAAGTTCTCTGGCTGCTCTGGCCGTGCTGCCATTTGAAATAAATAATTTCAAAGGTCGGAGATATCATTTAACTGGTAAAGACCCGCACGACATTAATAAATGTCCTCGTTCATTGTCTTACTATTGTGTCTGGTATTGGCGGTAAAGGAACCGTTAAAACTTTGTCTTGTCCAAGCCCTAGATAACCCTTCAAACTATTCTATGAACTACTGTACAGTCTAAAGTGAGAACAAGAAGCTTTTTTAATTCTTCGCACATTTGCGAAAAACGGCTACTTTTGACAAATCTGCGAAGAAAAGCTTTATTATACTATAACAACATCCATCATAGCTCCTCAGTCCGCTAGCGGCCGTGACGGCAGAAAAGTCGTTGAAATATCTGGCAAAAAAATATATTAATCGCGTTAAGTCCAGTAATACTAATAACAGTGCATAGAACAGATTGCATAACTACTGCCTAATGTCGGTAACCAACAAATATATACGAAATAGAAATGAACTAAAAAAATATGCCGTGTGGTATTCGACAGAGTAGAATAGGACCATTCCAAGTCCTTCCGTGGATGTCGTAGAAGGCGATTTAGGAGTCACAAGCTAAACAAAGCTTATAAACATCAATGAGGCTTCTCGAATCCGTGTGGCCAGCGTGCAGCATAAAGAGTGTAGGCCAAATCCTCTGGCTGCTCTGGCCAAGTATATTTCTGGTAGTACAGAGAGGGTCGTATTCCTGCAGCGGAGACAAAAAGACCCGATAATGATGATGATGATGCGAAATTAACTATTTAAAACCATTAAAGAACGTCAAAGAGAACTGTAACCATCCTATTAATCTCCACGCCATTATCATAAACATGACAAGAGCAACATGCCTCGACATTTCCGCTGTCGGACACTGATGTCGATAAAACACCGAGTGTCAGACACAATACACGTACTATAACTCAGCAGTGTCGCTAAGCCTCTTACGCTATTGACTGGGGTCATTTTGCGCAGTGAAGTTGCTCTTCCATACAAATAGTACGTTGGCGATAGAATCCATCATCGTCATCAGGTTTTTTTGTCTCCGCAGATGCAGTAGAGACTAAAGGACCCGATAATGATGATGATGATGAGAAATAAACTTTTTAAACCAATACAAAACGTCAAAGAGAACTGTAACCATCCTATTAATCTCCACGCCATTATCATAAACATGACAAGAGCAACATCCCCCGACATTTCCGCTGTCGGACACTGGTGTCGATAAAACACCGAGTGTCAGACACAATACACGTACTATAACTCAGCAGTGTCGCTAAGCCTCTTACGCTATTGACTGCCCGCGTCCCCACATCCCTACTTCCAACATACACTGACTGCAGCTTAGTAATGAATCGACTAAAATAGATAGATAAGTACATGAACGAGTACAAGAGGGGTTCATGGGGTTCGACCCCCAGAGACGATGAAAATAACATGTTTATTTGCCAGGCAAATTAAAAAAACCCGACTTGCAATAGGTTCGTATGTTAACGCCATCTAATAATGAGCGAAGGAACCAATTAGTAGAACTAATATCCGTAGCGCCATCTATTATTTGTTAGACAAACTACAATAACTACGATTTTAATAACCACGATTTTCAAGCGTTAACCGTCAATTTGTAAAGGAAAGACAATTGAATATTCACGTCTTTATCTCTGACGGGGAAGACAGTGCTGTTAGACCCAAAAGCTACGCTTAGAGTGTTAAGATGGAAAAAGGAATCAAAATAGTGATGAGTTGCTAGCTGTGTCGCCTAGTAAACATTTTTCAAATCTTCCCTCAATAGGTGTTTACTATCTTTGCGGGAAGATAAGCAGCTGGTACATTCTAATTCTTCCTTTCTCCCAGACCAGCATGGAAGAGTTAGATTATTAAAAAACTCTACAAAGAGTAAAATAAAATACCAAGCATTTATGCAGCGAGTGAAACGAAACGTAAAACGTGTTAAAATGAGGAAAATTCAAAGAAGAAATACTGCTGCGGTAATGCAAATTTATCAGGGGTCATCGCGCAGACTTGCTTTTTGCTTTTTTCTTTTTTTTTCTTTCGCCTCGGCGTAATCTCGGCGTACATCTTGCAGTTGCTTCTCGTTAACTGCTCTAATTTTGAAAAAAAACTGTTTAAGTAATAAAAAAAAACTTGCACTCTGGGAGTGCCGGCAGAAGTGAAAACTTGAATATTAACGTTGTGCATTTTTGATATACGAAACAGCAGGCGCAGGCATACATTTTCGCCGCGCCGTAGAAAGAGAGGGGGATACTCCCTCTCCTACGCCGCGCCAGCTGTCTACTCTCCATCCGTCTTACGAATTTTCGATCAGGTCGCGTGTCCTGACGCGAGTTTAAAATTTTTTACCCATTCCAAAAAAAGTGCACAACGCCGCTAAAGAAGTTTCCACTTCAAAAATACTATTTTGATTTCTTTTGGTGCCGTAGAATGCTGTAAAAATATGATTTTTTTTAACCCTTGTAAGATCACTCGTGCGTTTATCTGTCTTAGCCAATTTTCTCCGAATCTACTAATCTAAACAGAATTCTAAACTGCAATCTCAGTCATTTAGAAATAAGGTACTAGAAATATGGAATTTCGATACTTACATTAAATACAACATGGAAGGGCCATATACCCGTAATAAATCGAACCACGGGGTATACTAGATCTTATTGTAATATTTGTAATGATAATAATATTACATGCAAAAAACAAAAAAATTGGGATACGTTTAGACGTTTTATACATACATACATACTATCGTTTTTATCCTTAATGAGACAGACAGACCATTTTGGGTCTTGCGGCTCTACGCAGAAAGAACCCAGAGCCGAGGAAACTCAAAAGCCACTTTATACCACCAATAGCGTGATAGTGGACGAGGTGGAAAAAGAAATTAAAATAGTGATGGGTTGCTAGCCGTATCACCTGTTAACATGATTCAAATTTCGCCCATTCCCTCGATTGGCTTCTACGATCTGAAAAGAAGCAGCTGATACGTTTTTTATTTTCTCCCAGACCGTATGTATATAGGGACAAATTAAACTGATCGAGCTAGCCCTAAGGAAGTTTAAGACTTGTGTTGTGGGATACTAACTCAACGATATTATATTTTATAGCAAATACATACATATACGTATATAAACATCCAAGGCCTAGGATAGTTTGAAAAAGGCCATTTTCCAACTTGCCCTGACCTGACCACGACTTTTTGTAGTGATGCAGTCGCGATACTGTCGCGTATTTGCATCGATACAGTCGCGATGCAATCGCTAGCTGTGTATCTTCGCCCACCTGGATACGATGCAGTCGCGATACTGTCGCGTATTTGCATCGATACAGTCGCGATGCAGTTGCTAGCTGTGTATCTCCGCCCACCTGGATACGATGCAGTCGCGATACTGTCGCGTATTTGCATCGATACAGTCGCGATGCAGTCGCTAGCTGTGTATCTTCGCCCACCTGGATACGATGCAGTCGCGATACTGTCGCGTATTTGCATCGATACAGTCGGTTCTCCACTCCCGCGCCACCCTCCCTCCACTCTCTCCCCGATGTCGTCCGACATGGTCGCGCGACGGTCACGCGTTTGCATAGATGCAGTCGCGATGCTGTAGCGTGTCAGCATCACTACTGGCGAGGGGCATATGGAAGAGCCCAGACCAGCATTAGACGTTGTATAACGTTTGCAAAAAGCAAAGTTTTTTTTTCCGACACCCTTAAACCCATAAAATGTGTGCGAGTAAATAGAAAAATTAACTGCTTTCATGAACCTTTCCCAGCCTCACTCGCCAGGTCCACGTATCTATTTAATTCCTTTCAAAACGCAATTCCCTCATTAAAAGTTGCTGTAAAAGTTTCTCACCGCATGCGATGTACAAATTAAAAATAGTGACAGAAGGACACTTCATAAATGTTGTGATTAACGTCACTTTTACCTCAACAAATATACCTCTTTTATACATTCTAATCAATACTTAACTTTTACACACATACACACACTAGCAAGTCTATCTTATGAGGCCGACTGAGCCTTGCGCTTTGCGACTCTAATCAGACAGAGCCGAAAGTTGCAAAACCTAAATGCCACGTTTAGCGAAATGTTAGGCGACAAGGCTGATAAAAGAATCAAGGTTGTGATAGTGCCGCATCGCCTCATCATCATAATCATCATGCTCCTCACGTATTCCCGGTTACATCCTCAGCGGTAACGCTTTAGAGACCAGGGTCCGCTACCTTACTTCGGTGATTTAAGGAGCTTACTGGTTTTAACAGTGACTGCCCTTTGACCTCCGCAACCAACAGGGTATTTTAATTATTGATATGAATAATGAAAATAAATAATTATAATACCGTATTAATAAAACATTCAAAAATTAAACTTGATTAAGAGTCCCCTAACTCTAGACTTCTCCATACAAACGTAGTCTACGTTTAATTTTGAAACCACATGTCAGATTCCGGTAAAAATTGGTAATTGTAAAGAAATTGCAATTATCTAGGGTTATAACTGGTTTCCTATGTGAAATTATGAACTGGAAAGAAAATATAACGATTTAGAAGTTTCCCATACTAATGGTCAAAAATGATATAAAACACTATATTCTATTTCAAGTTCATATTTTTAGTGTCGGAAACTAGTTATAAACCTAGATAATTGCAATATCTTTGAAATTACAAAATTTTGCCCAAATCGGACATGTCGTTTTGAAATAAAACGTAGACTACGTTTGTATGGAAAGTTGTATTTTGGTCTAGGGTCGGGGGACCCTTAAGTAGTAAAAAATATTGCAATAACTAGGTTAAACAAACATTCTTCTGTGTACCTCTTTATTTTACGGTTGTACCATGGACTGCGAAGTTTAAATAAAGCTCGTTGCTGAGATAAATTATATTTTAAACTTGTAAACGCTTATTTAGAGCATATTAAACGATCATATGGCTAGCTAAATATTTTAATAAGATTTGAGTCACGTAGTGTACTTAGTCGGAAAAAGCCGATTAATCTTCTTCTTCTTCTTCTTCTTCTTATCGTGTGTGTTAGTGACTAAAACTAGTGTCAGAGTTTTTAAACCGCCTTAAAGGCCTCTGACATGGTTTTAGATAACGACCAATGTCAAAGACAGTGACCGGGACCGACGGCTTAACGTGCCCTCCGAAGCACGGATCATCTTACTTATTGGACAATCAGGTGATCAGCCTACAATGTCCTAACCAAACTAGGACAACAACACAAAGTCGTTGCCCCCGCCGGGAATCGAACCCGCGACCTCCGGGTGTGAGGCGAACGCTCTAACCACTACACCACGGAGCCGATTAGTTTATATCGGTTAAGACCATCACTCTTATTGTTTTACTAATGGATTATCAAGTCTTTTTGTCTCTATTATATTTAGTAAACGGGTTACTCACGTATAGAGTCAGCTACTCCGACATGTTTCGACCTCATCCGGAGGTCTTCATCAGGGCGAATGTGACTACAGGCCCGTACACCGCACCGGCTCGCGACACACTCACTCTTTTTGTCTCCACTGCAGGAACAGAACTCTTTCTGTACTACCAAAGCGATTCTTGAACAGAGCAGCCAGAGGACTTTGGGCTACATTCTCCTCGCTGGCGAGATGGATTGGAGAGGAGGACGAACCGTAATAAATTGAACCACGGGCTATACTAGATCACTATAGTATGACGTAAAACAGTAACCGTCTTATTACAAAACGCAGACTATCTTTGTTACTAGGTATAAACCATTATCCGACCAAACCAAGTTGACATCAAGTAATACGTCATTGTCTCATCTGAAAATGTCAACTTGATTTGGTCGGATAATGGTTTAAACCTAGTAACAAAGATAGTCTGCGTTTTATAATAAGACAGTAAAAGAACAAAAAATTAGGCATTTCTATACTAATGTACCCGCTGCTTCTCTTCCCACGCAGATCGTAAAAGCCGATCGAGGGAATGGGCAAAAATGCGAATCATGTTAACAGGCGATGCGGCTAGCAAACCATCACTGTATTGATTGCTTTTCCTAAAAGCTTGAGTCTTGCGGCCCTGGGTTCTGCATAGAGCCGCAAGACCCAAAATGCTCTGTCTGCCCCATTAGGGATAAAGACGTGATTGTATGTATGTATGTATGTTCTATACTAAAGTGTGCCCAGGCAATTTATACGTTTTTTTTTTGGTTACTTAACTGTAATTTTAATTTTATTAGGTATGCTTTCGTGATTTAGTGTAGCCCGTGGTTTAATTTATTACGGGTATGTCCCTTCCACGATGTATACCTATATCAGTGAATTAGTCTTATGTAAAATCAAAATCCAAGTTCTCCCGTGAATTTCGTAAAAGACGATTTAGGAAATACACGCTAAACAAAGCTTATAAATATCATGAAACCTCTCCAACCCGTCTGGCCAGCGAGAAGAATGTAGGCCAAGTCTTCCAAGCCAAGTCCTGAAAATCAAAATCGAACGAATAAATATGTCATCCAAGTAATCAAAATCGAACGTATAAATATGTCATCCAAGTAATCAAAATCGAACGAATAAATATGTCATCCAAGTAATCAAAATCGAACGAATAAATATGTCATCCAAGTGATCAAAATCGAACGAATAAATATGTCATCCAAGTTATCAAAATCGAACGAATAAATATGTCATCCAAGTAATCAAAATCGAACGAATAAATATGTCATCCAAGTAATCAAAATCGAACGAATAAATATGTCGTCCAAGTAATCAAAATCGAACGAATAAATATGTCATCCAAGTAATCAAAATCGAACGAATAAATATGTCATCCAAGTTATCAAAATCGAACGAATAAATATTTCATCCAAGTAATCAAAATCGAACGAATAAATATGTCGTCCAAGTAATCAAAATCGAACGAATAAATATGTCATCCAAGTAATCAAAATCGAACGAATAAATATGTCATCCAAGTAATCAAAATCGAACGAATAAATATGTCGTCCAAGTAAACGAATTGACTGCGCGTGGAGGGTAATTTACTGATGTACGCTAACTACACTAAAGGGTTCCGTTGCGATCTAATTGTGCCGTGGCTTCTGCCTTTCCATTAGCGACCCCCACTGCGAAACTAAAATTACTGACGAATTACTTCACTTCCATTCCATCGACGAGTTTCCTCCTAAAAGCTATTTAATAAACCACAAGAAGAGTTGGATTCAAACCATTTTTCTAAGTCATCAAACATTGTAAAAGGTTTTTGAAGACACTCTTAATGAAGACAAGACTTTAAATTATATTACTAGTTCGATTTCCAATGATGTATAATATGTGTATATTTGTATTGGTAGTTATATTAAGACATCGATATTAACTAAATTAGTTTCTGTAACTGATTGTATTGTTTCGTGAGCTGAATATTTGGGATTTGATCAGCAAATATACAATAACATACAATGTGTTCAAAACAATCAAAATATTGATTATTTGAAGAAAATTTCAGCTCCAGCCGAAGGCGAGGGCGTGAATAGAGCCGAGTGTGTATAACCAATATAAACACGCACACTTGCGCGAAAAAATACCTAATAAACCGATTTTTTATTTTAAATAAACTCAACCATAAAACTGTGATGCCCACATGAGATGTACATAGGAGGTCACCGCCGTTTTTCTTTTTAAAATCAGCATGGCCAGTTTGAAATTAAAAATATAAATTTATGGCATGTAAATAGCAAATAGTGCGGTTTTAAAATATAACTTCAATATTTGCGTTAATAACACACGCATGTTTTATGAGCTGCTTTATATATCTAAAACCAGTGAAATTAGATCCACTTTACGAGCAAGTGTGTTGAAAATAATTTTAAATGCCTGGCACACTTCAAAAAATGCTTTAATCTCCGCCATTTTGTAATCCAAAATAATTATTAATTACCTTTTGACAAATTAGAATAAAGTCAATGGTTCCTTCTGTTTTCTAATTAATTTCATTCAATAGCAAAATTGGATTCCTCCCTTTTAATATAATTTGGTTTGATTGAATTATGATACTGAACTTTTTATGTTGAACCATCGTAGACATTAGAATTCATTAGATATTTACGTAATAAACGTTATTAAATATTTAAATCTCTCATAAAGTCATAATAGGCAAGACAGTGTTAGACAAGGAAGGCAAAGTAGGAGATGACAGGATGAAATCAAACGCTAAGTGGCAGTAGCTGCCCGACATCGACGACTGTGAAAGCAGAAAGGGGATGCCTTTTCTCAACAATAGGGACACAGGCTACAAAAACGGCTTGAGTAGCCGATTGGATATTAAGCAGTGTGTAATTGGCAACACGTTCAGAGAAAAATATAAATAAATATACACGGTGCTCTTTCACTGGTTTTCCACTTCGTAATGATCGTTAGTAAGACGGATGGATATAGGAATTTATTTACTTTACGACATTTTTTTTCCAAAACTAATGAAAATTTAGCGTGTATGGGACAAATAGTTAGTTTGGGACTATACCTCAAAATATAAGTTTAAAGCTTGTTACTCAACGATACTACCTATACATTACATGATAATAGTACATTATGGTACTAGTGTGTAACATTGGTGATTACCGCCGCGGCGCCATTGAGACCCGAGCCGTAGGCGAGGGTCTTAAGAGAGCCAAGGACGGTTGTGAATAAAACGGACACACTTGTGAATAAAATAACAATAAAAACTCATTTTTTTAGTAGATAAAAAGTTTATTTAGGGAAACAATTAGTAAATATGCAGTTAGTAAAATTATAATTAACTGTTTGATGACATAGCGGTCTCAACAGATAGATTATTTATTGAAATACTTCATGTTCTATTGTAATTTGAGATGGCTCATTATTCGTGTAGGTAGGTGAAATCCAATCATTGTATGTACTTGGTGTTTAGTCAGTAGGAATCTTTTATAAATTTTTCAATATCGTCCGACGATTAAACCTTTGATTTCTTGCTTCTAAATCCATCGGATAGTCTCTTTAGATAAGCTTACAAATTAGAGTATGTTTTTAAATCCACTCCATTCTTTGTTCGGACTGTACTTTATAACATTGAGTATAAACTTACACCACAAAGAGCTAGGTTTGTACTTAGAAGATAATTCTTTAAAGTACGCCATGAACACATTTTCTGAAAAAGACTGCGTATTCTTGCTGTTTTGCCATTTTATGAAAATTTGGTAGGTACGCTAATAGATATTTTTCCTTGGAGTTTTCAGGTAATAAACTTTCTACAACGTTAAGGGCTTCACATCTTATATCGGGCGGTGTACAACATAAATCATTTTCTTCGTAACTAGTACTTGTAGACATTTTAATTAATAAATAACTATAATTTCAACAGTGAAAATGAGTTGTAAAAAATGTTTCGGGCGGGAACAATTAATTAGTTTTCCTATGCGCGCGCATTGCGATCGGCCACAGACTAAAGAGATAAGTTTTTTTTTTCGCGCATAAGATTTGCGCCTATTCTGCCACGTACAAAATGGGGAATTTAAAGTTTTCTTTTATTACAGAGAAAACAAAAGTTATACTTGAGTGAAAGTTTTATTTATTAAACACGTACGAGTTAAAATTATCTATTTAAATAAGAAGTTGCATGAAATAAGCCAGCAAAAGGAACATTAATTTGTTTGTTCTATTGAACACGATCTTTTTTTTTAATAAAAACTTTTTTAATAAGAACAAAGCAACTCAACGCAAGTACATACAATTCCATGAAGTCAACAAATAAAATTAAAAAAAAAATCTATAACGCACTAGTGAGTTATAGCAATGAAAAAGTCACAGTTTGATTATGGGTGTCATTATGTGCCTAATTGCGGTGACCATAGAGCCACTTTATGAGCAAGTGTGTTGAAAAAGCATATACCTATAATATACAAAGATAAACAACACCAAGGACCCAGGATTTGAAAAAGACGATTTTTCTACTTGTACCTGGCTAGGGAGCGAACCCAAAACCTCTGGATAGCGTGTTAACTATTACACCACTGAGGCCATTAAAAAGTGGTAAAAAGTGGTAAGGTAAATGTTTTATTAATCTTATTAAATTTTATTGTTCCAAAATACAAAGGCGAACTTAAGATCATTTTCTCCCGGTCAACAATAGGAATGAACAAAAATATATATATACAAATACTATAGAAAATTACTTTTTAGTGGCGTGAACTCAAATTCGGCATTTGCAACCCTCCACTGCGCGTGGTCTAACTTGCACTTGGATGGTTATTCAGTTAAGTACTCACATATTATCGGAGAATATTGAGGAAATACGTCGTTTTGAGTCAGCTATGAATAAGTTATTGACAGTCTGACGTAGCTGCAAGCAGTACCTGCAGAAGATGCTTAGCCTAACCAAACAATATGTACCCGTCACGGTACATGCGATATGAACTTGGAAATCGCAGATAAAAGGAAAAAGGAGACGTGACTTACAAAATTCTAATTCATAATATGTTGATTCAGTAACTAGGCATTTGTAAGCACTATTAAAGAATAGCTACAGATACTAGCGGTTCGCAGTGACCACTGCTGAGAAGAAACATCGAAATAAACGTATTTACACAGTTTTGGTCGCCTATGCGTCAGAAGGATTTGTTAGCAGCAGACTGTTGATGTTGGAGCTGGATGTAAATGAGAGTGCAAGCTTGCTGAATAGTGTTTATTTCTCACCAAGGGCACGGGGACACGTTTTAGCACATACAGCGATCTTGTGTAGAAGAGAGGGCATACATTCGTTCAATTATGAATGACAACATAACAAAAACTAAAAGAAATAAAACTTTGTGTTGCCAGACAGGGTTTTGTGTTATTTATTCTGTCAATTTACAAATACTTATAATGTTGAGATCATATAAGAAAGAAAGAAAGAAAAATCGTTTATTTGGCTACATACTTATAACCAATAACAATAAATATAACAAGACATGCTTACAATTTTAAGACTTTTAAAAGTAATTTCTTCATTTTGTTTGTAGTAATTATTAAAAAATATATTTTTTTAAACTAGCTTTTAGCTAAAACAATAAACAAAAGTTTAAAGTGTTCCTGACGATGAATCAAACGAGCCCAAACTCGATGGGGTTGCGTCGTTTCATTACAGAGTTCCTATGGCCAGGCCACTTCCCGGCTCTATCATTAGATGAACTCTATGTTATCATAATATTGCATTGTTACGCGATAAACGTACACGTGCTAAATTTCAGCTCAACCAGAAACCGGGAAGTGGGTCAAATATAACTTGCAAGATTTTATTACAGACAGACAACAAAACATGTAAAACTAAATAAAAGCTTGTAATAAAATAGATAGAAATACTCATGAGAAACAACAAACACTGTATTATTTTTACTGGCACACATATCTCTCTGTTTCTGTGACCGGTTTCAGGAACTAAGTAACCAAGTTTCTAAGCAGCACATGAAGTTAATATGTACACCTAGGTAGCAGCAGACTTTACGACTAAGCTGCAAAAGGCAAGCTAGAAGCTAGTTGGACTGTGTTGCAGAGTTGCTCCAATTTGCTAGATGTTTGTGCGTTTCGGTTCTCATTTATGTGGCCAATATCGGTGCCACATTTTTTCTTCCATCTTTTTCTGGAATAAAATTTAAGAAATGTCACAGAAAAATAATTATTAAGGCGCGTTTCCATCATGCAAGTAGCCTGTATGCAAGGTGCAAGTTGCATGCAGCTTGAGTAATGGAAACGTTAACATGCATGCTAGCTGCAAATTACTTGAGTGCAATCACTTGCACAGTGGAAACGCGGCTTTACCCATCCAAGTGCGGACCACGCCAGGTGTCGCTTTACTTGCGAAAGCGCTAGTGATGCGCTCTCCCGCCGGGCTACCCAGCTCCTCCATCAGATAATACTTAAGTTAGATATAGCATTGAACCAGTTGGGGTCACAATTCAATCCCAGTTGGTCGCGGTACCACTAATGACTCCACCACCGGTCCTGGCCAATCGTGATTTATTCGCTGCGAGCTCGGGAACGATGGCTGGTATAAGTTAGGAGCGATTGAGAGACACTTCTTATTTTTGAGTTGAGAGGGTTTCTTCTGTATTATTTTAAGAAAAGATAAGAAAAAAAATCTTTATTGCACCATCTTAGTATGACAATAATCAAAAGTTGATTTAAAAAAGTAGGTACAAAGGCGGGCTAATCACTAAAGCGATTTCTTTTGGCCAACCTTGAGTAAAGAAGACTATAAAAGATGTGGAGTAGTGACATGTGCCGTAAGAAAGTATTAAGTACAAGTACAATAAGAAAGTAACAAGTACAAGAAGTAACAAACATACAGACACACACAGAAGTGTGTGTCTGTATGTTTGTTACTTCTTCACGCGCAAAGTCATTTTGAAAAAAAAATGGGAGGTAGAGAGAGAGAGAAACCCATTTCAGTATTTCGGCCAGTTCAGTATTTAACCCAACCTTGTTATATCTTGGTACAAGGTAAAGTCAGAGAGCTATTATCTAAAGGGTTAAGAGAGAGAGATTTAGAGATAAGCGACAAAACAAGGAACTTACAAGTACAAATCTCATGACTTGCACCACCCACGTTTCGCACACCTGCTACAAACTTTCGATATTCCGACGCGAAAACGATAATTGGTTTCGATTCCGTCGCTTGTTTTCGCGAAATGGCGCACCAATTAAATTTTGTTTGAACACCCCTGCGACACGAGGCTATCCCCGATTTGTGAATTAATTACTCACTATTAATGAATCACTATTCAGAATCAATTAGATTTCGCTGTTTTCATCTACAGCGTAATTTTCGCGTTCGGCAGATTGTCTGGGGGACAATTCTTCGATTATTTGTTAAATAAATATTTATGTAGGTACAATACTACATAATAAATATTAATACTAGTACTCACACAATATGCACACAGTTATTATGAATATCCTAGCCAAATTTAAGGAAAGTAATCCATATATCGAAATTTTAAAAAAAAAACACAGGAAACTAATATCTAGTGGTCAAAAATATTGAATTGACTGAACAGCAAAATTTTATATTTTTGTATGGTAAAGAGAAATGTTAATCCTAACAGCAGAGCGTTTTCAAAATATTCATCCATTCCCTAATAGAAATGCACCCAGACAAATGGTACCTATATCATAAGACTAGTAGTTCTAGCGAAATGGTACAAACATGAGGGACAAGTTCGTAGCTTACTCGAGGCGAAAATTTTCATAACTTATGATTAAATAAACATATTCTTTTACTATTAGAATACAAAATAGTAAATGATGAAGAAGACCTATTCGTGAAATTTCCTTTAGAGAGGGAAAATGTGGAACCCCCCTAGTTATATGCGTTTTAAACATTCTTTTACTATTAGAATATGTATTTGTTATGAAATATAGTATCGTCGAGTTAGTATCCCACAACACAAGTCTCGAACTTACTTTGGGGCTAGCTCAATCAGTGTTATTTGTCCCTATATATTTATTTATTTATTTAGAATATAAAATAGTAAATGATGTAGAAGACTCACTCGTGGAATCGCTTTTAAAGAGGGAAAATGTGAAACCCTATCTATAAGCGCTTCTTCTTATCGTGTGTGTTAGTGACTAACACTAGTGTCAGAGTTTTTAAACCGCCTTAAAAGGCCTCTGACATGGTTTTAGGTAACGACCAATGTCAAAGACACCGGGACCGACGGCTTAACGTGCCCTCCGAAGCACGGATCATCTTATTTATCAGACAATCAGGTGATCAGCCTACAATGTCCTAACAAAACTAGGACAACAACACAAAGTCGTTGCCCCCGCCGGGTATCGAACCTGCGACCTTCGGGTATGAGCCGAACGCTCTAACCACTACACCACGGAGGCAGTTAAGTCTATAAGCGCTATAAAATTTTTATAGTAACATAGTTTAAACGTCAAACCGTACAAATTGAATAGCTACCGCATTTGATTGAAGACGCAGCGCTGTAATTGCTACGAGCTTCAATTACAAGTCAGCACGAGACATCTGCATGGCAAATGGCATGCCAGCCACAGGTCACGGGGCTCTGAATGGTCTAATGGTCCAGTATTAGAATGGCAGGCAACATTGCTTAGCGACTTTGTTTTTTTATACACTTTTGGTCAGGTTGACAAATTTGACTGTGCCATTTGTTTTAGCAAAAGTAAAACAAATACAGCCCATCAGTGGCCTCCCTAGAAGCCGATTCCCATCGAGTTCCCTTAGGGGCTTCTAACATATATGCATTTACATTTTTTATAAGCTATAAACTAGCAGCATGACTGGATTGCACACATCCACATATTCAAAATACGAAAATTCTCTCTGTTTATTGAAATACACTCACAATGATCAATGTATAAACACGCTCAGATACATATTATTCACACTAAGTAAAAAAAAATAAGCCGCACATGGAGCGGCTTACTTTTATATAACCTAATTAGGCAGGTAGGTATTTAATTTGTTTAACAGTTTTATAGCTGCACTAGCCCAAATTCTCACCCAACGCCACTGCAGCCCATGTGAGTACAGAGGTAAACGATATTGTTAAAGTGGAGGGGATATATCTAGTCACATCTACCCTCCTTTAAATTTAGTTTTGTAATTGCTCGAGACTATAAATTTAAAGCATGTCTTATATGCATTGCACTTCAGTGTCATTGTGAGCCTAATGAAATAAAAAAGTCAAGGAGAAAGTGTTTTATTGCACACGACCTGCAGTCCACCATGCTACGAGCTGACCAAGGAACTATGAGAAAATACCGTACTGGTTTCCGTCGGTAACACCTACTATAATATTGTTATATCTTACAGGATTTTCAATTTCTTCTCCTAGAAAAATAAATAAATAAAACTGACATCACTTTTATAACATAAATGTCGTCGTACAGTAAGAAGCCCTACACACAAATTGAGCTCGCACAGGCTTCGCATGCAGTCGGCAAATTGAAGACGCAACCGCACAGCTAATTGTTTTCCGTTTGATCAAAGTTGTTCACATATTATAATCAGACGCAGTACTATCCGATACAACATTAAAATTTAGTATTACAGCGTTTTCTGTCTACATAAGTCTCTTTTTAGGATTTACAATTTTTACTAATACAAAAATAAATAAAAAATATCATCAAATGCAGTCGTATCCTTTAACATAACTTTAAAAACCAAAGACTTAGATTTTTTTAGTTTAAAACTTAGTACTACGTCTTTTTCTGTCTTAATAAGTGTTTATTGTAGGATTTACAATTTCTCCTCTTAAAAAATAAAACAGAATAACATAAAAACATAGAGAAATGACATCGCTTTCATGACATTGTATAGTAAGAAGCCCTACACACAAATTGACTTCACATGCAGTCGGCAAATTGAAGACGCAACCGCACTGCTAATTGTTTGCCGTTTGATCAAAGTTGTTCGTTCACATATCAACATCAGATGCAGCCGCTTGTATTATAAACTCCCGAGCAGTCCCGAGTTGGTTCGTGTAAAGTCGTCTACACCATTGTGATTGCAATTTGTAAAATTAAAATTATATCGAATTAAAACCTAACCTAGGGTTATCATGTTTATTTGTCGGGTCCCTTTAAAGGAAAACTTTTTACATTATACACAAATGTTATTTCGTAAAAAAATATTTGGCATCTACTCATATATACGAATCTCTATATCCTTTTGGTCACGCCATCACGCGTGAACGGCTGGACCGATTTAAATTAAATTTGGTATGGATATCGTTTAAGACCCGGCGAAGGACAAAAGATAGATTTTATCCCGAAATTCTCACGGGGAGCAAAGCCCGCGGGCACAGTTAGTTTATGATAGATTCAAAACCAATAATGTTAAAAATCAGAATCATCTTAGAGCATACATTTTATAGCCATAATATTTTAAAAGTAGAATTATTGTATCCCAGAAGTCTCGCTGAATTCCTTTGTTGTTTAAACGGGTATACTTTTCTACCCTTACTTTTTACTTTTCTGGTTCCAAAGAAATTTAATTAAAATCGTTTGTGTAGTTGGGGGTGAAGTCGGTTTTTAGTTTAGAAAAAATATTCCTAAACGAGCATGAAGTGCTAATTTAAAAAATAAATATATAGTAACTTACGAATCACACAGATTGGGCTAGCCCCAAAGTAAGTTTGAGTGTGTTATGAATGAAGATCCAGGCCAATCAGAAAAATATCAATTTCCATCTTGACCAAACCAGGCATCAAACCCGGACCTCCTGAGTAGCGGACAACGCCACGCAGATCGTCAAGGTAAGGTAAGATCATCATCATCATCAGGTCTTTTTGTCTCCACTTCAGGCGCACGACCCTCTCTGTACTACCCGAGCCAAACTTGGCCAGAGCTGCCAGAGGTCTTGGCTTACAATCTCCACGCTGGCCAGACGGGTTGGAGATGTCTCATTGATGTTTATAAGCTTTGTTTAGCTTGTATTCCCTAAGTCGCCTTCTACGACACTTACGGGAGGTCTTGGAGTGGCCCTATTCTACACTGCCGGAAACCACACGGCACGAAGATATAGAGGTAGATAAATAATTTTATTAATTTCAACCCATGCTGGTCTGGGAGAAGTAAAAAAAAACTTAGAATGTACCAGCTGCTTCTCTTCCCACGCAGATTGTAAAAGCCGATCGAGGGAATGGGCAAAAATGCAAATCATGTTAACAGGCGATGCGGCTAGCAACCCATCACTGTATTGATTGCTTTTCCATCTTCTCGCCCACCATGACGCTAAAAGTGGCTTTTGGGTCTTGCGGCCCTGGGCTCGGCATAGAACCGCAAGACCCAAAATGCTTTGTCTGCCCCATTAGGGATAAAGACGTGATAGTATGTATGTATGTATGTAATTTCAACCGCTATAAGTTGGCTGTGTCAGAAATCAAACAATGCTTTAAAGTTTTATAAATCACAGCAACATAAAGCCAACATATAAAATAAGTTTAGTATGTCGCGGTATTGTCTCAAACATAAACGCCAGACAGACACAATAAAATAAACCAAATATAGCCATAAAATTGTTATCACTATAAACTGGGTGGCGAACAGAAACAATCATATATATGTTTTTATAGTAGCTTTTATTTTATATCGTGCGACAAAACTTGGAGTAGATATACAACGTGGAAGGGACATACCTGTAATAAATCGAACCACGGGCTATATACTAGATTACTTCTTCTTATCGTGTGTGTTAGTGACTACGGCTGCCTTTCCACTGAAGCGGAGCGGAGTGGAGAGGAGAGAAATTGACCAATCACAATGCTCGAAATCTCCGCTCCGCTTCAGTGGATACGCAGCCTAACACTAGTGTCAGAGTTTCTAAACCGCTTTTTAAAGGCCTTTGACATGGTTTTAGGTAACGACCAGTGTCAAAGACAGTGACCGGGACCAACGGCTTAACGTGCCCTCCGAAGCACGGATCATCTCACTTATCAGACAATCTGGTGATCAGCCTACAATGTCCTAACCAAACTAGAACAACCACCCAAAGTCGTTGCCCCCGCCGGGAATCGAACCCGCGACCTCAGGGTATGAGCCGAACGCTCTAACCACTACACCACGGATGCAGTTACACTAGATCACTATAGTAGAATGATAATAAAATAATAGCTAAAAAACAAAAATAGGAAACAAAACATTCCTATACGAATTGTCCGAGCGGCTGCATACATTTTTTATGAAAATGTCGTATTTGTTTTTTTTTTCGACTGTTATTTTAATTTCATTATACTATATTTTCGATTTATTACGGGTATGTCCATTCCACATTGCATATTTTTAAAGAGATTAAAATGACATGTTCTTTACACATTTAAATAAATAATTGACACATAATATTTCTGACATGGTAACCATTTAAAAATGTGATTCCAGAATTTTCATTTGAGTATATTTAAAGAGATTAAAAGGACTTTGCTATTTAGATCGTAAGAGCCGATCGAGGGAATGGGCAAAAAATCAAATCGTAGTCATAGGCGATGCGGCTAGCAACCCATCACTAGTTTGATTCCAACTTCCACCTTCTTGCCCACATTAAGCTAAAAGTGGCCTTTGAGTCTTGCAGCCCTGGGTTCTGCATAGAGCCGCAAGACTTAAAAATGCTCTGTCTGCCCCATTAGGGATAAAGACGTGATAGTACGATATACGTTGTCATTTACACAAACATCAATTTAAATAATTGATACTTAATATTTCAGACGTGGTGACCAATGACATGGATTATTCAAAGACGTCTGGACCGACTTGGATATGTTTTTGTTTGATGCGATTTTTTTTTTTTTGTGTGAAAGGGCGTACTAGTCAGTTGGTCCCATAGAAATTTTATAAAAATCGCTAGTGTAGTATAGGGGCGAAGTCAGTTTTTGATTTTGAAAAAATGTTTCCATACGAAAAACCCTGTTCGTTTAATGAGTTCAAGTTTTTAAAATGTGTCTGCTCTTAAATATAAATTGAATTAGTACCTGAAATAAAGCAATGAATAAATATAACATTTAATATTAAAATCGAAAAAAATACTTATTTTTATCTTACCTGTAATTTATCATATTAAAGATAATGTAGTTTGCACACTGGATAAAAGATACCTTGTTTTAGATTTAAAAATTATTACAGTGAGTATTTAGTATTAACTCTGAAATACAAAGGCTGTCAGAAACTGAGTCCAGAAACGAATAATTAGTATTTTAACGGGCATCGTTTAAATACTTTCAAATATCACATTTACATATTTTAAGTACTTCTATGTTACGCTTGTTATTTCGCATCTGACAGCCAATGTTTCTACAACACTGATCTCAATAGACTAGACTGAGATTATTGATTCATTGTACAAGAAGTACCTAATAATCAAATCATCTCATTATGAATATGGATGTGGAATTAAATAACCGGCTAAGTGTGAGTCGAACTCGCATAGAGAGGGTTCTGCCTCTAAACTGCCTCCGTGGTGTAGTGGTTAGAGCGTTCGGCTCATACCCGGAGGTCGCGGGTTCGATTCCCTGCGGGGGCAACGACTTTGCGTTGTTGTCCTAGTTTGGTTAGGACATTGCAGGCTGATCACCTGATTGTCTGATAAGTAAGATGATCCGTGCTTCGGAGGGCACGTTAAGCCGCCGGTCCCGGTCACTGTCTTTGACATTGGTCGTTAGGTACCTAAAACCATGTCAGAGGCCTTTAAGGCGGTTTAAAAACTCTGACACTAGTGTTAGTCACTAACACACACGATAAGAAGAAGAGAGGTTTCCATACAATGCCAAAATCAACTAACTACATTTGAATATCTCATAGTAATATAAGACGCGAGTTAACTACTACTAGCGCTATTTAGTGGTGTTTTGGGAACTATTTTCCGTAATTGAACGTATTATATTGAGTTTACCACTTGATTTTCAATTGATAGAATTCTTGTAGATTTACCTGAATCTATAAGCAATGAACTATATTTTGTATTTCCTTTCAAAATTTTAGGCTCAGAAGTTTCGGAGATCTATGTTGATTTTCGTCTTCTTTCATAAATAAAATCAATACTTCTTATTTTACAATAGGTAATAACAAAAATATATTTTAGATTCTCATAACAAGCAATTTCGTTGATATGTGTCACAGTAAACTTTTTTTTATTATTCTAAACTGACAGGTAATCTGGTTTCATTTAATATTTGTTGTTTCTGTTGTCGTAACCATACAAGTCAATGATCAACACCCAGATCCCTTTGTTTAAAACTTTATGCCTTTCATATTATACAGAATTATGCTAGCATAAAATCACTTTGCAAGCTTTTATGGTGGGATATTCAATTTGCTTGTTTATGAGAGTGAGAATAGGAGTTTCAATCTCCGTGTTGGCAGGATATTTTAAATGTTGTGTTGAGATGGGGTCTTTATGCAATTTGTGCATAAGCTGTTGCTGATAGGGGCAAGAAAACACCACATAAAATGATCACACAGGGTTATTTAAACATAATACAAAATTCAAATTAAAATATATCTTTATTATCATATCATTTATAATATCTCTTTATGATCGTCATTGTTTTGTTGCACAATTGACGTAAAAGGTTACTTACAGCTAAGTTTACTACCGCTTCCAAAGCGCTAGTGCAGAAGAAGCGGTAACAAACTACACTGCAGCATTTTCTCCAAAGACCTCAACTCACAATTAAATTATTATTTAAAGTGAATGTGGACAGAGAATACAAAGTTAAATCATTTATTTAACGAGAGAATCAATACACTGTATGATTAACAAAGATTTGCACACTAGGCTCGTAGGTACAAGCCTGTATCGCTGGCAATCAAAAGGATTAACAAAGATAAGCACCTTCAAAGTTTAGGGCGAGAGGCGGGGAAAATTTAAGTTCAAAAACTAAGTAAAACAATGTAAGTAAGTAAACCTAAGTAATAATTTAAATTCACCAATCAAGATCCAGATGGCCCGTACTCGTGTAGCGTTTAGACTATATCAAACCTTCTTTCTTGCCCATCGTGCCCCACCAGCTGCACTTAACGTGACCTTTATAAGGCCTCGGACAACGCTGTAAGAGTGGCATCTTTATGAAGGGAAAAAATGTAATGGTTTAAACCAACACGACGCGAAAAGAAGAAGCGTTTAAAATTGCAGTCCGTGCACATTATCTTCGGGAAATGTCAGATAGAATACAAAAATATATATGTAGTATATGTATTGGTTATTACATCTATCTATGTATTTTTATGTATTAAATATATGCTTATATTCTTATATCATTATTAGTAATATATCTTTCTAAATTACACTTTTACACCTCCTTCTAAGGACTTGTTATCCTCGACATCACCAGTGGTTAATTGACTGGTAGATAAAGCCTATGGCTTTAAGTCCGCCTTTTACATTTGAAATAAAGTTATATAAATAAATAATTTAGAGAAAATTTTCAAGTTTGATAAAGCACACCAAAGTATTTATATTACCAAAGTAAAACGGACCTTACTTACCATAAACAGAAATAAGTATATTTCAACTTTGTTTCTAGTAGTTCAAGAGGCCCAAAGAAATAATTCCGACCAATTTGAATTCACAAAGTCCCTAACTCGATTGGGGGGTAATTCGACAATACAAAGAATTGCAAAACGTTAGAACATTCGCTACGCCGAGAACAAGAAGCGAAGGTCTGTTATCAAGCACATAGATAGAACCATGAATAGACTACAGCTTAATAAAAAGCTTATACGGAAAAAATACAGTCAAAACAAAAAAATTTTTTCGTCGTAAGTTCGAGAGAGATCCAAATTTGTCACAAGAATGTCGGTATATGGAAAATGTTAGCCATCGATTCTATTGATCCAATAGTTAATACATATATATTTTGCCCAGCATTACTGTAGTTAGGTTAAAACCCAACATCTCTATCCTAATATATTTCTGCCACTACTCCCGCATGCCACGTTATCCTTCCTTAATTCCAAAAATAATGTTAGTTTGACAACTGACAACTAGAAATGGACGGGGGAAAGTGTAGTCATTTTCCGACTGAAAGCCGTAGCTTGACCCCCTGATTATACCCAACCATCAGAGTAAGAGGAGCTACCACCACGTCATAAATAGGAAATGCAATCCCGAGATCTCAATCAAACCCGAAGCATAATATCCCCCCTTCGAGATATGACGAGATCTCGAGCGAGATCTCATCATATTTAGAAGGGAGGGACTCCTCAAATACTTTAACTTTAGCTTCAACTTCTGGTAATAAGATTAATATTATACCACAGACATCACAGAAGAAACGAAGATGAATTGCCTCTTTCAATGATTGCAGATTTAAAATTATCTGCTGCTGCTGCTGCAACAACCAACACGACTCTCAATCAAGAGGAGTTAGAAGAGACTGTGAGTATCCAAAAGTATTATGCGTGTATCCACGGATTTAGATAGGTTAGAGTCACTCATTAAGAAAGAAATGGATCTATATGAGAGTGGAGAATCAAGGAGTAGTTTTTGCAGTTCGCTTCTAATTTTCTACTTACACTGGTACCACCAGGGCATTTTCAGCAGCTGGGAACATAGCGACTGACATAAGATGCCGTTTATCAGACAGCAATCTTTGTTTTCCAAGATCTGGCGTGCTGCCGCTACATGGTCGTCATGGCTACATTTGTTTTTTTTTATTTGTTTGGCCACAGTTCGAGTCTGGCTATGACGACTAGACCATGCAGCACCTCTTTTCATGCCCTTTATGCCCCACCAGCTGTACCATGTTTGACCTATACTCTGCCTCGGAGGAAGGCGTAAAAGTGGCTACGTTCTGGAATCAACATCATATCATCATATCAGTCTCAGCAAGTCCACAGCTGCACATAGGCCTCCCCCAAGGATTTTACCATTGGGGGGTTTTGCCATACTCGCCACGCTTGGCAGGCGGGTTGGCGAGCGCAGTGTTGTGGCACGAACCGCTACCATCTTAGGATCACATTTTTTTTGTCATTTTGTAGAACGCCCGAACCGCAACCAACGCTGTTGTTTACATAAAACTATGGACGCACGAACAGCGACTAATCCGTGTTGTGTCACTATCGAGCTTCCGAAGCTGCCCGTCGGAAGCCTGTTTCGGTGTTCGTGACGAATTTATCCTTTAGTCGCCTCTTACGACATTTTGGAATAACAAATTTTTATAATTATTTGAGCCAACAACACGATGAGAAGAAGACCCTGGCTCTAATGTTTATTTTGAGCGAGCGATATAAGAATACAATTTGCCAAATATCTAGGCCTATATTTGCTCTCTGTAGGCGATCGTTTTAAATCAAGCAGGAAAAATTACTGGAGCACTCGGGTCCGCTGCAAACTTTCCTTTCTGAGCGTCGCCGCCTCATTATATTGTGTTCACGTTTCGGACCGCGGGCGGAATGGGCGCGAGGTAGAGGAGACAAGCGTTTGCTGTTTTTTGTAACCTTAAAATTTTTATGTAGTTTCTTCATTAAAGATTTTTGGAAAGTTTATGTAAAATAATATTGATCAATAACATCAACTTTCCATTGAATTCGCACCAAGATGCGATGCGGTATCTTATTCAAGTTTCACGTCGTCAAAAAAGTTTCGTTTTGACGACCTGCACGATTAGCATTCTACTATATAGCTACTGAGATTGGGGACGTAAAAAATACTTAATCGGCAAGAAACTTGTTTTAACAGACTTCCAAAAAAGGAGGAGGTTATCAATTCGTCGCGATCTTTAATATTTTTATGTATCTTCACCGATTATTTGAAGACGCCTGGACCGATTTTAAAATTCTTTTTTTGTTGTTACTATTATTACCTTACCGCGATTAATATCTTTTTTGATTTGATTACTTCCGAGGTGGTCCCATAGAAAATTTGTCAATATCGGTTGTGGAGTTTTTTGGTAAAGTCGGTTTTTAGTTTTGAATAATTATTATTTATATTGATGATGACGATGACGAGATGACTGCTACAAAGAGACAACATCTGTGACTGTGGACACCTATGCATCTAAACAGACAATGGCACACCTTGCTGAGCTGCCTAGCGATTACTTACACCTGCACTCTAGAAGATCTGTACCAACCCTAGCCCAGTTTTACCCTACCTGTTGGTCGCTCAATACTAGGCCCAAAAGAATATTCAGTTTTGAGTTGACATCGACACGTAAAGAAAAAGTATTAGAAGAAGAAGCATTCGCTATCGCTTATGACTTTCAACCTCGTTCAGAACGTTCAACTGAAGAGCAGACAGAAGCTTCCATCTTATTTTTACATCACTCTCAACACGTCAGGTTTTTATTGCGAGCGTTGACGGACGGTTCTAGATTTTATAAGACGTTTTATTGCTATTATACTCATATTTGGCTGAGTGGAAACGTGGGCAGACGAAGTGCACCGGCTAGTAAAATAGTTATTGTTTTATGAACGAGAGGAGCTGTTTAAATAATGATTGTTGTGTGTGTACTATATAAATCTTTTATCTGATTATTAGGTAAGGTAGCGTGCAATTGGGTACTTTTATGAGTCAAACATAAATTATTTGGTACTGATAAGAGAATAAAACTTCAGAAAATAATGTCACTTGACATGATCACATCCATTTTCAACGTGATTTTATAGATTGATTATTGCAGAAAAACTAAAATATTAGACTATAGATTCCAAGAAAGTAGCCCATAAAATGTTTCTTTTGACGTTTAAAAAAAAAGTATCCGATTTGAGTTGTTAGAAAGTAGCAAATTGTATACAGTGGCCATTGATCTCACACTAGGCTAGCCCTGTAGGTATCGTATTAATAGTATAATCGATGACGCCGCATTACAATACTCTAAATGCACTGTTTTTATCTCGGTCATTCCGATGACATGTTATTGTAGCTGGGTATGATTTGAGCATGCAATGAGAAAATTATGAGATAAATACATACTTATAGGTACATAAGTACACAATGACGCCTTTATATTATCCTTAACGAGGAGGACAGAGATTTGCTAAGCAGACCCGAGTGTTCCTGCGACTGGTTTAACAAAGTAGTAACATTTTACAAAGTTTTATACAGCGCATCGAATTTTTGGAGTTGCGGCGATAAACGTCAGCGTTTATTGAAAATCGTATAAGATCGTGATGACTTGCGAAATTCAAATGCGCTGCATCTTTGTCATTTTTTGTTAATAAAAGAAAAAAAATGTATACAATATAACAGTGGCCGTGTGGTTTCCGGCACAGTAGAATAGGGCCACTCCAAGTCCTCAGTGGATATCGTAGAAGGCGACTTAGGAAATGCAAGCTAAACAAAGATTTTAAACATCAATGAGACCTCTCCAACCCGTCTGGCCAGCGTAGAGAGTAGGTCGAAGTCTTCTGGCTGCTTTAGCCAAGTATAGCTGTGGTAGTACAGAGAGGGTCGGGCTCCTCCAGTGGAGACAAAAAAATAAATATTATTTCATAATCCGCCTGATGAGCCAAAAACTTTTTTAGTACACTATCGCAACATAGACGTGAACTAAAATACCTTTACTACACTACCATTCAATATGTAGCTATTACCAATCCTCAGTATTTCTTCTTGGCTAACACAAAGTCGTTATATTTTGATCCTTAAATTCACTACACTGTAGAAACTTCACGTAAGTAGTTCGTACCCCTCTCCCATCCCCCTCCTTATCCAAGAAGCTGAGCTAACTGCAACACGGCAGCGATAAAAGCGATATAGCTTGTTTAGGGTCATAATACCGAGGCAGCAGTTTTACAACCCCGCGCAAGCGTGTACCTTAAGACATTTATTTATACATCACTAGCTGTACCCGCGGGCTTTGCTCCCCGTGGGAATTTCTTGATAAAGAGTACCCTATGTCCTTCCCCGGGTCTCAAACTATATATCCATACCAAATTTCATCCAAATCGATTTGTAGTTAAAGCGTGAAGACGTAACAAATATACAAACTCACTTTCGCATTATAACATTAGTAGGATTTTAGAGGTGTATCATCTCCTAATTGTTGACCGCGGCGTTACCTCCACGGGCAAAAGTTATAGAAATTTGAAATTACCAATTTTAATCCCCGACAATAAAAAGTGGTGTTATACGTTTGACGCTAATGTATATCTCTGGGATCGTAGCGCTCGTTCATTATGGACCAATTTCGATGAGTTTTTTTTAAAGTAAAAGCAAGTTCCCTTGCGTTTTTAGCTATGTTTGATGAAAATCGGTTTGCCCGTTTAAAAGTTATTGGGGATTAATGCTTGAAAACCGGGTTTTTCGTAGTTTGGCAAATAGATGGCACTACGGATATAAGTTCTACTATTTAGTACCTCCGCGCATCACTAGATGGCGTTTACATAAGAAACTATTAAAACTGTGAGATTTTTAATTTACCTGGCAAGTAAACTTGTAAAATATAAATGACTGCCTATCATTGGACTATCAGTTGACAGGATTTTTTTCTTCGTCAAATGCACCCAATAACAGCAGCTTATTGGACCTGACTTTACTGTACTGCCATCTGGTGTGGATCACTAGATGGCAGCACAGAGTATTTTTGAAAACCCTCACTAACCTTCAGTGCGTCAAGGACAGCAAAACAGTCGGGTCGCCGGTCCTCGTAACACTCGCCCTGAGGATGATCGTCTAAACCGATCGAAACTAGTCGACCGTTTCCGACTACACAACGTGAGTAAACCGATACAATTAATGAGGGTTAAATTATGTAATCCTCATTAATTGTATCATAGAAACAAATAAGTTTGGAAAATCCAAAAGAGCACGCCTCAAAGGGTCCATATTTTTTTTTCTTACGTATATAGAAAAATAAAGATATATATAGATATACTAAAACTCTGAAGAACAGTCGATATTTTTTTGTTTTTGTTTATTTTATAACAATTAAACCACATCGAATCAGACCCTAAAAAATGAAAGGGTTCAAGGAAAAAAAAAAGACTCGATTAGTAAAGTATTTCGGTCGTTATCGTGTTACTAACAAGAAAAGCCTCCGCACATACAGACACACGGACGTCCTTTTACGACGGAACTTTTTTAAACTGTTTTTTAACTAGTTTAAATAACAAAAATGACAATAAAAAATATCATGAGTGTTAAAAATAGTGTTTTTTTCTTAATATGTGTGTGTATATATTATCTTACAAGTGCAATGTATGATACATAAAGACATTTTAAGTTTGAAAAATCAAATGTTTTGCGCGAAGTGACAGTAGTACCCACCTCAACGCTTCGCTTATGAGGCGTGCAATATAAGTTTATGAATAAATCGCTAATAACTAAAAACACATTACTATAATTCATAAATAAAACTTACCTACTTACAGTATACTTAATCGCTTTTTATAATTCAGCATTAACGACCCATCTTTCAACTGCGACCTTTACTGTAACTTTCTAGATCAACACATAACTAAGAAAAGCAATATCTTCGTATTTTACGACTCCTACTTCAGTTGTAAATGCTACGTCAAACAGAATACACTCCTTTGTAAGTTGGTGATGAAACGACGAATTTTTGAAGTGAAAACTTCTTTAGCGGCGTTGTGCACTTTTTTTGGAAAGGGTAAAAAAATTTAAACTCGCGTCAGGACACGTGACCTGATCGAAAATTCGTAAGACGGATGGAGAGTAGACAGCTGGCGCGGCGTAGGAGAGGGAGTATCCCCCTCTCTTTCTACGGCGCGGCGAAAATGTATGCCTGCGCCTGCTGTTTCGTTTAGGCGGCGCAGGGCGCTTGCGCGAATGTTCGCGTGTGTTTATGTTACAGCGTGCTACGCGCATCCATGGATGGTGACAGCTGATGGCTCGACCGTCTGTGTAGTGGCCATACTGCTGTGTTTTCACTTCTGCCGGCACTCCCAGAGTGCAACCCGTCGTTTTTTTTTGACGACGATTGTTTTAGCTAAACGCTAAATTTCATTCATCATTTCAGTCGCAAAACGTCCACTGCTGGACATAGGCCTCTCCCAAAGATTTCCAAAATGACCGATCAAGAGCGGCCTGCATCCAGCGCTTTCCAGCGATCCTGGTCAGGTCATCTGACCACCTTGTAGGTGGGTGCCTTACGCTTCGCTTGCCAGTACGCGGTCGCCATTCAAGAACCTTTTTGCCCAATCGGCCATCGGTTCGTCGCGCTATGTGTCCCGCCCACTGCCACTTCAACGAGCTAATCCGCTGGGCTATGTCAGTGACTTTTGTTTTCCCACGGATTTCCTCATTTCTGATTCGATCACGTAGGAAAACACCGAGCATAGCCCTCTCCATAGCGCGTTGAGCGACCTTGAGCTTTCTTATGAGACCCATAGTAAGGGACCACGTTTCAGAGCCATTAGTCATCACTGGTAACACTAAATTTCATTGGTCGTTCTTAAGGGGCTACCTGAATTTTCCAGGGTCCAGTGGCGCCCTCATTTAAAATAAATCATTTGAAAGAAAACGATGATATCATTTAAAATTTCGTCTTGGTCAAACCCTAGATAACCTTTTTAACTATTTTATGAACTACTTTATAATTTAAAGTGAGAACGTGTAGCTTTTCTACGCACATTTGCGAAAAACGGCCACTTTTAGCTAGCTATACGGACAAATTACACAGATTTAGACGACCTCCGTGGCGAGAGGACCTAGTCCGCCACCGAGAGGTTCTAGGTTTCATCCCCGGTCAGGACAAGTTGGAAAATGGCCTTTTTAAATTATCCTGGGTCTTGGATGTTTATCTATATCCGTATTTGTTATAAAATATAGTATCGTTAAGTTAGTATCCCAAAAAATAAGTCTCGAACTTTGGGGCTAGGTCAATTTGTGTGATTTGTCCTCATTTGTGTTGTTTGATAAACGGACAAATATTATATAGATTTATATTTATTGAGTTAGCCCCAAGTAAGTTTGAGACTTGTGTTAGTATTCTTTGCAATTTATTCTACGCAAGTATAAATTCGACTATCAATCACTTTATTATTCTAGTTTAACGCCTCTTTTTATGAACTCTGCGTCAATAAACGTCAGATAGGAGTAAGGGTATTCCATAATAATGGAATCTATCTTATTGCCAAGGTGACCTCCCGTCTGTCCAAAACATCGACATTTGATCGATCGATTCATAGATTTTCGACTTCTAGACTAAGAGGCCGTATTCAACCCTACCTCATCGAGTAGCAAAATGTTACATATCTAGGGTGTTGCATATTAAAAAGAAATGTCTTGATGTATAGGGTTGCCTGAGCATAACCTGGAGCATTTTGTACAGTCAGCAAAAAAGTGATTATTGTAAAAAGTTGTGGAATAACCCTACAGGTTTCATGCCATACTAACAAATGATCACCATTAGTAGTACTGACTATAAAAATCATAGCCGCCTGATAGCTGGAACTTTGACTTTGGGTCCAGTTAGTATTTTCTCCTCTCCAAGTAGGTAAATAGCCGGACAGACCAGCCAGTTTGGCCGGACATTTGGGTAGAAAAGCCGGACACCCTACATTATTGAGGATTTTGTCTCAGCATTAGGTACAACAAAAAAAATCTATGTAAAACCAAGCTTTTTTTAATTATTATCATAAATCTTGCCGCCACGCAACGCAACGAACGGCACGTGCGCTATCAATCGAGGAATGAACAATAACGACAGAGCGACAGGCGGCGGCGGGGCGCCCCTCGGCCTGCGTGAGCGACCGACGCGACATTCGACTCTCGTCGCCTGCGCTCGGCCGCGCTCGGCGCTTGGTCGTTCATGAAATGTAAAAAGCCTAACAAAAGCCGGACAGGCCGGACACGCTCTAATTTGGCCGGACACGCAACCAAAAAGCCTGACTGTGTCCGGCTTTATCCGGACGCCTGGCAACGCTATCTACAAGGTAGTTTGGAAACCGCGCGCTTGCTACGCGCTCGCCTTGTGCTTGGTACCTGAGATGAGCATCGATAACTTAGTGCCCCCTTTCAATATATGCAAGGTGATTTACCAGTCAGCCTGTATATGTTGTCCTTAATGAGTTTACTAATAGCTACATTAATAAAGCTAGCTACTCAGTGTTTGCCCTGGGACCGCTTGCGGCCCCGCGTCATAATGGCGGCACTTGCGAACTTTGATAGCGTGACTCAGCGAACTTGACGATTAGTTCACTTACACATTAATTATAGCATTTACAACCAGCTATTTATATAACTACTTTAATTATACTTCTTGCTTCTTTTAAAATAAAATATAAAATAATATACAAAATATAAATACAGTACACACTCTGAATTTGATCGCAGACAGGATAGACATGTTTCAGTGTACTCTGTGTGAATTTACAAAGGTTGCTGTGTACATAATAAGTTATGTCGTAAATAATTGATAAATATTAATGTGTTTTTCTATTGTATTAAGTACAAACTGCCTCCGTGGTGTAATGGTTAGAGCGTTTGGCTCATACCCGGAGGTCGCGGGCTCGATTCCCTGCGGGGGCAACGACTTTGTGTAGTTGTCTTAGTTTGGTTAGGACATTGCAGGCTGATCATCTGATTGTCTGATAAGTAAGATGATCCGTGCTTCGGAGGACACGTGATGCCGTCGGCCCCGGTCACTGTCTTTAACATTGGTCGTTACCTAAAACCATGTCAGAGGCCTTTAAGGCGGTTTATAAACTCTGACACTAGTGTTAGTCACTAACACACACGAGAAGAAGAAGAAGTACAAACCTGTAAAAATAGAATAAGTGGAGAATAAATAAATACTAGTATACAACCTAATTTAGCTGCCCGCTAGCAGCTGGGCATGGCCCAAGCTACCGGGGCGGTTAGGGCCGCAGAGAGAGAAACCTCCTGACAATGCGTGTCGTGTCCAGGAGTACTGCCTTCTGAATCTGACCCTTGACCCAGCCATCTATCGAGAGACTTAAGGTGTCTTCTTTGTCTTTTCTTATTATTAAAGAGCTAAGTTCTTGACTGTGGGGCCAGGGCCGGATTTTGGGGAGGGCAAACGGAGCTGCAGCGCCGGGCCTCTACAGTAGAGAAAAATCTTTCAAATTCCGACTAGTAAACCACTTTTCCTTTGTTTTTTTTTTTTTTTTTGCTGTTTTACCTTTTTTTTTAAGATAAATTATTTATTGAAAAGCTCGATTGAAAAAAAAATATTTTATTTGGAAAATAATTTGGGACCTAGGGGCGTTCACTCCTTTGTTGCCCTGAGGCCTCGAGACCTCTAAATCTGGCCCTGTGTGGAGAACAATGCCTTCTCATCGTTGTTCCAATACTTTGCCTTACTATGGATACATTATCACTTCTTTGTTACTAACGGAGCTGTCAGAGCCTAGCTTGGCGTGATGGTGTGTGTGAAAGTGATAAAAAAATGAAAATAGTAGCAGGTTACTAGCCGCAACGCTGATCTTCGCTCGTTCCTTTGATCGGATTTCGATTGAAAGAAAAGCAGGTGGTGATATTTTTAGATAATTTATTTTCTCTGAGACGAGCATAGAAGGAACATTTAAACATTATTTTAAAAAGTAATTAGTGTTTTACGCTTAAATTATTACTAGTACTGTCCGTGAACTTCACTCCCCGTGAATTTCGGGATTAAACCTGTTCTATGTCCTTCCCTGGTTATCAAACTATATCTATATCAAATTTCATCTAAATAGGTTCAGTGGTTGAAACGTGAAGTGGTAACAAACAAATAAACAAACTCTCTTTCGCATTTATAATATTAAGTAGGATAGTAGGATTCAAACAATTATTTTTTTCTGAAGTCATATTCAACCCGTGCAAAAACAAAACATTTCCCGCCAATTTGCCCTAATGAACAAAAAATCGACAGTTCACCTGCCCGAAAGTTAAATTCGTCGACATAAAATTACAATTACTCAGAACCACGTTTCGGGCTGACGTAGTAGTCTAAGAGCACGACGTAGATTTCCACCTTCATCTTTTATTAGCTTAGAACTTGTGTTTATTATTTAACACTAGCCGAAGCCCGCGACTTCGTTCGCGTGAACTTTATGTCTCTGGAAAATGCTCATTAGGTTGAACAACTTTTACTAAGGCGACATTTTTATATCTCTTATAGTTTAGCTGGACTATTACGATTCTGCATCAGGCGTTCTATTTTCCAAAATCATTTATACCCTATATGTTGCCCAGGCCTAATAGCTATATAACAAAAAAAGTTTTATTCGAATCCGTCCAGTATTTCCGGAGATTAGCGTGTACAAACAGACAAACAGACAGACATTTTTTTTAATTCTTACTCTATTAGTTTGTCTCCATCGCCCCCAATATTTTTTTTTGGAAATATATTTAATGTACAGACACACTTTTTTACTGTTTTATTATATGTATAGATTTTCCTTTTATTCAAATCATAATAAACTGAAATTAAAATAATTTGGTATACAAATCTGCCCTTTTAAAAAAATCTTAGTGAATATCATCAATAAGTATATCCCTAGAAGAGGCCTATGTCTGCTGAAATGATAATGATAATGATGATAGTGAATATCGTGCCCATTATCGAAAAGCGGACTTTTAATAAATTTGACATATAAATCAGCGCACTTAAAATCAGTGACGTTGAACTACAATATACACAACTGATTTATGAAGTGCAGATTTATACATGACAACGGCAGATTAACAAGAACTAAGGTCTCTCTTAAACTGTGAACTCGATAAATCAATTGAAACCCTGATTTCGGCATTTATCTAATTTGGCTCATATTCGAACTTAACATATCCTTCAATATAATCTGCCTAACATTCATGTAATTTGGTCTTAATACTCGAATTACGAGTCAACAAACCCTGGATTGTCCAAGAAGACTCTGAGAACTTTGCTCGCTTATGAAAGTATGTAACGATACTAATAATTTCCTATTCTTTGATTTTAGCAGATATTACCTATTAATCAAATAACAAAACATTCTTAGTGGCCCGATACCGATGTGACAAAATCTAGTAAGTCCATCAGCACGAAAATAATAATAAATAAATAAGTTTATAAATACGGACACATCACACTGATTGAGCTAGCCCCAAAGTAAGTAAACTTGTATTATGGGATACTAATTCAACGATATTATATGCGATAATAAATACATATATAAATAAACACCCAAGACCCAGGACAATTTGAAAAAGGCCATTTCCCAACTTGCCCTGGCTGGGGATCGAACCCAGGACCTCCGGATTGGTGGTCTAGCGTGTTAACCACTACGCCACGAAGGTCGTCAAAATACAAAATCGAAAAGACGAAGAGATGTAAAATATAAATATAAGACCAATCAATTATGCAGTCAGATCTTAGACTATGCCTGCGAGTGAGGCAAGAATTTGTTTATAAATTTAACAAAAAGAAAAGTTGTACCCTCCGCCAACTTCATCAAAGTTTTCTCTTTACATTCATTTCCATTTTTGAAATGGAACAAGGTTAAGCATGGATTAGTATGGCGTTAAAGCACAAGAAGATAGCGAGTTTGCTTCATTTATTTTTTAATTATACAAAAAGTACATTGACTACTATTAAATAGTTAGTATACGTTTATAAGTTAGTATACTAAAAAACATGGCTAGCAACCCATCACTATTTTGTTTCCTTTTCCATATCCTTTACCATCACGCTAAGCGAGGCCCGTGGGTGTTATAGCCCTAGGTCCTGTCTGTCCCGTCTGAGATAAAGATGTAAAAAATGTATCTGTACCTATCTATATGTGTACGGTGTTCTTTTTGAAGAGCTTGGTGTAGCCCTGTGGGAGTGCGCATTGCTAGTAAAGCGACACCGGGCGTGGTCCGCACTTGGATGGGTAACCACAATTCTCAAACTCCTCTGTGCTTTGAAAGGCAGTATAAGCCGTTAGTCTCGACTGTCATCATTGCTGGCATCGTCAAGCTATGTCAGATACAAAGGTATCCTAAAAAATCTGACATCAGTGTTGGCCGTTTACACACATGAAAAACAAAAACGGCGCTCTAGATTATTGCTTAATGGCACTCTTAAGATCATCATCATCAGATCTTTTTAGTCTCCACTGCAGGAGCACGACCCTCTTTGTACTACTAGAGCCATACTTTGTCAGAGCAGCCAGAGGATTTGATCAACCCTCTCCCCGTTGGCCAGACGGGTTGGAGGTCTCATTAATGTTTTCTTTGTTTAGCATGTAATTACATAGACGCCTTCTACGACATCCACGAAAGGACTTGAAGTGGTGCTATTCTACTTAGCCGGAAACCACACGGCGACAGCTCTGGCGACTCTCACATTACCCCGCACTACACAGCGTAGCGCGTGAATGTTCTAACGTTGCTTGTAAGTATCTCCGTTTATATAGAAAACACGCACAATGTAACACACTGACACCGCGTCCACCCGCGTCCTTTTTGTATGGCGGCCCCGCACTACGTAGCGGGGCGCGGTCCAGTGTGTTAATTGCCTTAAGGTAATAAGACACAAGGTAAGAAAATACAATTTCCAACAAATACAAAACCGCTGCATCTCATGGCTTGCACTCTCTCCACACTGAATAGGTCGATCTTGTTTCACTCAAGATCAAACGTTAAACAGATACGAGTAATGAGATACGACACTCTTCAGTTTTCTTGATTGTTAGACAAACAGAGTCTTATCTTTTTATATTGTTTTACGTGTCTTATTTTTATTTCTTCCAGGGTGAATTCTTTTGATTGCCTCCGTAGTCTAGTAGTCGGCGTTCACCTTTTGTTGTGATTCGGATGTCGTGGGCTTAAATCATAAGTTCAATTGGAAGCATACTTTGTTAAGGCTCCTCCTTGTGCTAGCGACCTTGAAAACACAAAAAAATTAATTTCTCTTTCTGTAAGTGAGATTATTAGAAACCCTCGTACAACTTTTTAGCTAGTATCCTGAAGTTTCATTAGAACCTCGAAAGTCATTGAAATACTATCCGATTTAGAAACCTTTACAAAAAGAGTCAAAAATGGCCGTTTTTAGTATTTTTTGCAAAGGAAAATTCAGGGTATTTCATTTCAATGATTTTCGAGGCTCTAATGAAACTTAAGGATACTAGCTAAAAAGTTGTACGAGGGTTTCTGATAATCTCACTTACAGAAAGATAAATTTTTTTTTTTTGTGTTTTCAAGGTCGTTAACGCGGGGAGGACCCTTAAAAGTTGATTCCAGTCTGGTTGGTTATTGCAGGCTTGTTGAATCACCAGATTTTTTTTTAAAGAAAAATGATTCCGTTCTACGGAAGGCACGTATGAACTGGTTGGTCTGTCTGTCTGTCTGTCAGTGGCATCATAGCGCTCGAACGGATGGATCGATATCGATGTAGTTTTTTTTACGTGAAAGCAAGTTAGCTATGTTAGATAAAAACCATTTCAGCCGTTTAGAAATTATTCCTATTTCCACCTTCTCACCCACCATCACTAAACAACTAAAAAAACTAAAAAAAAAAATATTTTCCATGAAACACCAGTAAACCTACAATCTTTCTTAACTTTATCTCGGCTACGAAAATAAAGGGAAAAGCGAAATATTTGAAAGTTAAAAGGCAATTTATGCGAAAAATATGTATATTTATTAGGGTAGATATATCGGGAGTGGGCTTATCAGGTAATCCAGTAAAGTCAATGGCGATAGCAAGGCTCATTACCGTATCTTCCAGAGGTTAAGGTACGCCCCTCAGATTAAACTTTCCTGGAAGCGTCCGTCGCTAGGCTATACGGCGAGGTATTGAAGGAGTAACCCCATCATACATTTTCCAACAAGTCAAATCACATACTATAAGTACTACTATATATAAAGTAACAAAATATACAGAAACTTCTAAGTGTTAATCGGTCCATGATACAGACCAACTTCCCGAAATATAAATATTTTTATATTTCGAGATATGTTCTTTAGGGAAAGATGTTTTGTTTGTTTTTCGTGTGTTAAGTGGCCAATACTGGTGTCAGATTTTGTACGGCGCAGGCTTCGGTTTTCACCTAGGCCCGCGCCATACATGAAGAGATGATGATGTTGCTTGCTGATGTTATGGAGACACAAGACCACGTCAAGTAGAAACTGTTTATTGTTGATATTACATGGTGTGTGTAGAGTTAGTTGTGACGGGTCCTTTCTCGATCGCTGCTCGATAGTGTCTCGTTTGATTGTAATAAATTGATTTAAAATGTAAAGTAAAAACAGCTGACACGCGACCTACATAGTATGTGGCCACGTGCAGCTGAAATGTGCGAGCATGGCTCGTACAGATTTTTTAGGCTGCCTAAAAGCATCTGATATAGCTTAACGACTGCCATACAATGATGACAGCCGGGAACAAGTTGTTTAGTATAATGGACTGAATTCACCCTTAAAATAGTTTCAGTATATTTTGTTAGACCTTTATGGAATTTTGTATGAAATACAGGCCGATGACTTCATAGTTTTTTGGAGTCAAATAGCGCGCTTATTATCCGTTTTTCTGCAATAATAAATTTTAAAATCACGTTAAAAGGGATATGTTCAAAGACAAGTAACATTATTTTACTACGTTTTATTTTGTTATCAGTACAAAATAATTTATTATATTAGGAAAATACCCAATACGTTATTCGTACGATAACGATGTCCAACTTAATGTCAAACCAAATTAGACCTTTTTTATTAAAAGATAGTGCTCAAGGTTGCTTAATACTGAAACGCGGATACGCAGTAACGTCCGTTTTGCGTACCGCTTTTGCTTTAACCCTTCAGGCTCATAAGCGAAAAACTTTCTTAACCCTTCAAATGTCGGCATAGCAGACACAATAGTAAAACAATACATCAGACGCCCGCTCGGGGCGTCCGACATTTGAAGGGTTAAATTTTGTTAGATTCATCATCATCATCATCAGGTCTCTTTAGTCTTCACTGCAGGAGCAAGTTTTTTTTTTTAATTTTGGCTCGACGCTTTTGCGTATTTAGCCAGACTCAAGTTAATAAAACGTGGGAACAATCGATGTGAAATAATAATATATATATATATATACAATCAAAGGTTGGTATAGGTCCTTTGATTTGCTTTAAGGGAGCTTCTGGCGACAAATCTATACGAGTCCACTGGTTTTCATAGCCGATTAAGTGGCGGACGGCGCCTACAGACGCCCACCGCAGTCCGCAAATTAATATCACTACAGCCGCACTATGACTGTTCACTTTATACATTTTACATATTGTCCATGAGAATGAGCATTTATAACACCAAACTACACCAATTTCATATTATAAAGTCCACTAGAAACAATTTGCAAAACAATTTAAAGCAAACTCCAACCGAACCCCTTGACTTCCCGCCAAAAACTCCCTCCAGTAAACTTCTGCTGTGCACTCAGGAGCAAGATTAGATTATTAGATTAATTTGTTAAATTGGGTATTTTCCTAAGTCAAAAATAAATTATTTTGTACTGATAACAAAATAAAACGTCGCAAAATAATGTCAATTGTCTTTGAATGTATCCATTTTAACGTGATTTGAAATTTATTATTGCAGAAAAACTGATAATAAGAGCGCTATTTGACTCAAAAAACTATGACGTCATCTGCCTGTATTTCATACAAAATTCCATAGGAATTGTTTATTTTGACGTTAAGAAAAAAGTATCTGATTTGACTTGTTGGAAAATAGCGTATTACAGTTCTTTAAATATTTATGATTAATTCAGTTAAAAATAATGGGCTAAATGCGAGTCGGACTAGCACACCAAGAGTTTCGTACCACAATCTATAAACATCATGTTTGTTGTATGGTAGCCCCTTAACTTATATACTTATATATTAACTTATATACTTATTTTATTCTGTTTTTGTTGATAAAGCGGAAACAGAAATACATCGTCTGTGAAAATTAAAATTTCCATATGGTAGGTGGGAATTTATGTCTTCGAGCGAATAAGTCATAAAATTATGATAGAATTTCGCTTAGATTAGTTCGTTTAACAAATAGAGAATATGCACGTATTTTTATTGGCTTAGTAAAATCCTTACTAACCACAGTAAACAAATATGAATGAATTTATAAAATATCTTAATCAGCTACGAACATATGATGCTTTAAAGTTTCAATTAGAAAGAGAAATCCGATATGGACTGGTGACGTCAAAGTCTGTATCATCCATACATTTGCCATAGAAAATAGTGTTTTTGCAAGTGAGATAGACATATTTTAGTAAAATCGTTATCAATTTTTATTCTGTTTTCACTGTTAGTACTTTACTTTTGAATAATTATTGATGAACTGGTTAAATAACACATATTTTTTTCATGCATATTTCCTATTAAAGACTTTTCTAGTCAGCAGTAAGTCTTGTTCCGTTCCTCGCGGGCCAATATCATTAAGTTTGAGTAGAAGGCGAGTGCAGTAAAGTTTAATAACACGGCGATTGAGGTTCTCATTTCTCAAGTATAAGTGGTTATTCAACAAATTTATTTTCCAGGCAAATTAAAAATCCCCGACTTTCAATAGTTTCATATGTAAACGCCATCTGGGGATGAACGGAGGAACTAAATAGTAGTATCCATCTTGTACGGGGAATGAACTTGGATATGAAATAATATAAAACTTGATATGAAACTGAAATATATTAAAAATAACTTGATACAAATAGTTAGACTAAATTATGATTAAATGAGTTGCGTGGCGCTCTTGCTGGCCGTATAATACGAACTAAATTGACAGACTGCGATTTTTACAATGTCGGGTAATATGCTGGCGCAGCATAGGTAGATCAAATGACCCGTACACATCTATTATTTGCCAGACGGACGTGGACGTTTGTGGACGGCATTATAAACCTGAATAAAGATGATTAGGTTTAAGTTTTCGCCACTATTTTCCAAGCTTGTCTGGGAGAAAAAATCAACAAATAAGTCGGTCAAGTGCGAGTCGTTGGCACCCTTTTGGTACGGAACCCTAAAAACTAAGAATGATTAATGTATAAAACAGGACTTTCGTTAGTAACGTTTTCAAACTTGATTCTAGTTCAATTAGCTATAGGCCTAGGCATTTAATTGCATGCCTGGTTGTAATGTCCGGGCTTGGGGTCAGTTGGATGGCTAAATTAACCAGATGACTGGTATACACACATAGACACCATTTCAGCGAACTATTAAAGCGATTTCAATAATATTATTAATTCTTTAACGAAATTGAACATTTATTGAAACCGATTGCAGTCCCTTTAAAATGCCAAGCTGTGCAAACATGTCATTTGGTTTAATTAATATTGTAAACCGTAATTGGACGTTCATTTCGATTAATTGATTGTGCTCGAGTTTTGAATATATATTGAAAACAGGCAAACATACATAGCACTAGTGTGTTTTAGTAGTTTAAAAGTACCTACATTTCATTATCATCATCATTTCAGCCGCACAACGTCCACTCCTGGACATAGGCCTTTCCCAAAGATTTCCAAAATGACCGATCTAGAGCGGCTTGCATCCAGCGCCTTGCAACGACCTTGGTCAGGTCGTCAGACCACCTTGTGGGTGGGTGTCCTACGCTTCGCTTGCCTGACGTGGTCGCCATTCGAGAACCTTTTTGCCCCATCGGCCATCGGTTCGTCGCGCTATGTGTCCCGCCCACTGCCATTTCAACGAGCTAATCCGCTGGGCTATGTCAGTGACTTAAGTTCTCTAACCTACATTTAATCACGTCTTTATTTGTTATAGGATAGACAGAGCCCAGGCATGCCTGCCCATCGCCATGTAAACATAATTATTTATCTTCCTTGTAACTAGTAATTAAAATCTTTTATAACTATTATACGAATTAATTAGTACTCTAATTGATTAAATATGACTTATATGAAATGCAATAAATATTTTTAAAGTGTATTCAATACTTTTTTGACACTTTTTTGCTAGCCGTGTATGCTGCCATCTCTGTGTGCCTACCGGCAACTCCAGTTGGTCCTTCGAATTGTTTTTACGGCGTTGGCATATTATCTTTTGCCCAGACCAAAAGGCTACTTTCAGCGTGTTGCAGCAAAGGACTCAAAATAGTGATCGTTCTAGACGAGTGGTTCCCAAAGTGGGCGATAACGCCCCCTTGTGGGCGCTGCAGGTCTCAAGGGGGGCGGTAAGAGACCCAGAAAGAAATTTTTTTTTTTTTGCTAGGAGCTTTATTTAGCTAGGAGGCCTCTTAAACAACGACTGCAAGAGCTCTCGACTCTCAACAACAACTTGTGAACATCAACTAATATGAATTAAAAGATTGCTCAAACTCGGTTCTATATTTCTCTCCGCGTAGTTCATATATCTGTCCTATTTTATTGAATATAGAAAAAATGAAAATCATGTCAATCGGTCGCTCCGTTTCGTAATGAAAGTAGACACAAACAAACAAATAAAAAGGCAACAGACACACTTTCGCATTTTAATAGTTATTAGTACTCGTAGATATCTATCATGTTTTAACAAGTTTTTGTTAAATAACCCGAATTGTGCATTCCTGTATCAGTTGGCTGGTTTTTAAATAGGTGAAAAAATGGGGGCGCTAAAAAAATATTTATTCTCAAAGTGGGCAGTAGACAAAATAAGTTTGGGAACCACTGTTCTAGACCATAATATGAGATAAGAAAAAAAACCGGCCCAGGGCGAGTCGGACTTGCGCTTCATAAGTTCCTTACTATAAAAAATCAAAAAACTATCACGTTTGTTACACGGAAACCCCGCTCAAATATTTATTTTATTCTGTTTTTAGTATTTGTTGTTACAGCTGCAAAAGAATACATTAAATGAAAATGCCAACTGTCTAGCCAAAACGGTTCATGTGATGCAGCGAAGTGATATAGACAGACAGATGTCTTAGTAATAAATAAGGTCCCGTTGACCCCTTCAGGTTTTGAACCCTTAGAAACTAAATCCGTTGACTGTAACTGTGTGTTGAAAGAAATATATAAATTGATGTGGGTCTATCGCACAGTTTAACATTTCATATTTTGTAAGTCAATGCTACAATTAATTCATTCTTCCTTTAACAGAAACCCTTCCCGAACCAATAATCTCCATAACATCACCCAAAACAATAATAAGATTTAAATAAAAATCGCGTAAAGATGTAAACAATGTTGTAATGTAAGGGAGGCAGGATTCGAATTCACTGACCAGCGGTGGAGTGGTCCCCAGGGGTCGATGGAGGGAAGCGATAACGGTCGATGGAGACATAAAGCACGCTCGTGCTCGTAAAAATGTACGCAGGTAGGGTTAGGGACCAGCTGGCGAGAGTAAAAACCTTTTTGCGTAGTAAAAATGACGTGCGAAAAAGTGTCTGGTTTAAACCACTGCGAACTAATGCCAGAATTCGTGAGCGCGTACGTGAATTAGCACTTTTTTGGCTTACATGTGCATGTGTTATGTTAGTTTGAATGAGGCAGTATCGATAGCGAGGAGTAGAAGCTAGGCAAAAGTATAATTAGCGTCTCCAGTACGTGCTCAGACCTCCTTTGAATGGTGAAAGTGTGGGATGTGTTATGGATTAAAATATAGTGTTATAAGAAAGGATTTTAATTCACTGACCAGCGGCGGAGTGGTCCCCTTAGGTCGATTGAGGGAAACTAAAGCGGTCGATAGATATGTCGCAGCCATTTGGTTAAATCAGCCATCCAATTGGACGCCTACCTGGACATTCAAGCAAGGCATCCAGGATGCTTCATAGCAATTTTTTAGTTAATCGATCAATCGAAAATATATCGATTTGCTTGGTCAATATAAAACCGTAATGTTTTATCAAATCTTTGTTATTATGCCAAGCAGGGTAGCAAAAATGGCTTCATAGATAGCTATAGAAAGTCGTTCAGACTACAGTGAACTAATGGTTACAATTCAAAGAACTTCTTTGATCCGCGTTTGCTTTCGCCATTTTCATCTTCAATTATTCTCGATTTTGATAAAGTCTCTTTATTACCGCAAATCAGCTAATCTTTTTATAATATATAAAAAAATTATGTCACGTTGTTTGTCTGCGCTGGACTCCTAAACTACTGAACCGATTTTAAATTTGATTTGCACACCGTGTGCAATTTGATCCAACTTGAAAGATAGGATAGTTTACATCTCAATTTATAGTCGCAATATTATTTTATTGCGCTGGACTGATGCAGATACGCCGGAGTCATAAAGTCTACACGAACGAAGTCGCGAGCATCAGCTAGTATAACATAAATTAAGTCGTAGTAACTAACAAGTTTCAAAAACAAAGGACAACAATAAAAAAATATTGCAAAATAAACGCAAAATGTACCTAATCCACTCCGACAATCTAAGAAGAATAAAATGGTTGAATATTTTCCCAAAGCAATCACCTTACACGCAAAAACCATGTGTACTGTGTACTCCCCGTAATAAACTGTCAGAACCCAGTGATTTATCCCCTGCTCTGCCTTACCCCTTTCCAAACCGACCTTGGATTTTGCGGATTCTCCATCCTCCTTCGGGAGGCTGAAAATCGTTCTTTATTTATAATGGTGGCTTAAAAAAAAAAAGAATATATTCCGAATATGCCTTTGCCCAAAGCGAAAAAGGCATAGCTTTCTTAGTATACTCGTACCTACTTTGTTTTTGGTTGTTCCTAACGCGTTTTTTTCCTTTTATGTTCTCTTTGAAGGTTTTTGTATATGAACTAAGCAATTGTTTTCCTTGAAGTTGATACTTATATGAAAGTACAAAGTGTCTAAGTTATTTTACTGGTTCATTTTGTTATTGAATTATTTTCCTCAATCCCTTAGGCGTTTTTATAAGTATAATTTATTTTGTTGTAAGTATTATTATGTCTGTATCACTGATACAGACAAAAACTCTAGGGTGTTTGAGCCTTATTTAGACAAAGTTTTTAGGTTAATGGTGGGCGAAAAGTAATTAAAATAGTGGTAAGTCGCTTGCTGCATTGTCGCCTATAAACATGATTCGCATTTTCGGCCATCTTCTCGATTGCCGTTTACGATATGCACGGGAAGAGAAACAGCTAGTACATTCTATGGATTCACTTTTCGCCAAGACCAGTTTGAGAAAAGCGAACAGATTTCTTGACTTATCGTCAAATAAATCCTTATTATCATAAGACATTTATAATATCTCTTAATAATTGTCACTTTGTTTCATAATTGTTGACGTCATATGGTTACTTACAGCTAAGTTACTGTCGCTTTCTAAGCGCTAGTGCAGAAAGAGCGGTCATAAACTGCACTGCAGCATTTTCTTTAAGCACGTCAAAGATTCCTTTTCCTTCGCTTCGCTTGCTCGTTCAAACGATTTGTAATAAATAATCTATCTCTATATAGGTATGTATCGAAGATGTGGTGAACATGATACCGTTTATTTAAAGCAGGGATAGCGCCAAACCCCAGCTCTTAGCTGTTGTCAAAACACGTCTGACGTACAGTCAGCGGCAAAAGTGCTACGAGTAAGATATAATCATAATCGGAATAAGGAACTTTCCTGGGTCAAAAATAAATTACATAATTGTTATAAATAAATAAGACATCACAAAAGATCGTCACTTGTCATTGATCATATCCATTTTCAATGGGAATTTAGATTTATTATCGCAGAAGAACTTATTTAGGAGCGCTATGTGACTCTAAGAACCTTTGACGTCATAAGTCTTTATTTCAAATAAATCCCATAGAGAATGTTTGTTTTGGCATTTATAAAAAAGTATCTGATTTGAGTTGTATGAAAGTAGCGGATCTATCAATGTCGAAAAAAGAAGAAAGAAAAAAGACAGTACTTACTCCACTTATCATTTCCTATCTATGCCCGTGTGCCAGATATCCTGCATAAAAATCCTTTCCGAGAACGAAAATGGGGCTTAGGTATAGTCGCATACATCCCAAAGGGTCAAAAATTTACATGGCACAGCTAGCAATTTGTTTCTTTTTGCCTAACCGTGATTCCATTGGCTAAGTACCAAAACTTGTTATAATGTACGTGTGTCGTCAACGATAATATAACTCCATCACGAGTCTTCAGCCACGCTTTATAGTTCATGTATGCTTTGATTCAACATAATTTTTTCAAAACTAAAAACCGACTTTTTCCCAAAACTAGACATCCGATTTTGATAAAATCACCCTAGTATAACCATACAAGTATGCCCTTTTAAACAAACAACAAGAATTTTTTAAATCGGTAGGCGTCTTGGAATAATCAGTAAACATACATAAAATAAGAAATAAGATGGCGACGAATTGATAATCTCCTCCTTCATCGGTTACTGACCTTCTTTAATGAATTAAATAGTATTATAAATATGGCTATTTACCTTTTTACAGCTTGTTCTTTAATTTTTTTAATTTTATAATTGTGAAGAAAATAAATAAGTGAACATTTTATATTTTAATATTATTATAAAGACTTGTGTCGTCGACGGTATACTCGCTCCATCACGAGTCCTACAGTCCGTGCTGCCGCATAATATGCGATGTTTGTGTTACAGCGATTGAGACATGCCGCATGCTTCATACTTACTTAGTTTATGGTGCAAACTTGTGTGCAGTTTTTGATTTAAAAATAAAACAGTCAAAATTATGTACCTACAGAGTTAGTTTCGAATGGTTAAAATGCAAATATTCTATGTTGAAACTCGTCTAAAATGCAACTCGGAACTCATTTTAGACGAATCATATAATTGTTCTAAGCCGACTTTACCCCCAAACTACACGACCGATTTTGATAAAATTTCTGTGGAAACACCTGACAAGTATACCCTTTCAAAAAAAAGAAGAATTTTCCATATTAGTCCAGTGGCGCTATTTTTTAAACGCAGAGTCACTAAACGAACAGTTTTTGTATAGAAAACCATTCGTTTAGATAATTACACGAAACTACACGACCGATTTTCATAAAATTTCTGTGAAACCACTTGACAAGTATACCCTTTTAATCAAACAAAGAATGTTCTAAATCGGTCTATAGGCGTCTTCAAATGATCGGTGAACATACTTACGTAAAAAAATTAAAAGACCGTGACGAACTGATAACTATTATTTATTTATTACTGATACTAATTATTTATTTCATAACAAAACATTTTTTGTGTTGAAATATTAACAGCTTAGATTGATGCTATAAATCTATACATATAATAAAACAGTAAAAAAAGTGTGTCTGTACATTAAATATATTACCAAAAAAAATATTGGGGGCGATAGAGATGTAGTAATAGAGTAAGAATTAAAAAAAATGTCTGTCTGTTTGTCTGTTTGTACACGCTAATCTCCGGAAATACTGGACGGATTCGAATGAAACTTTTTTGTTATATAGCTATTAAGCCTGGGCAACATATAGGGTATAAATGGTTTAGGAAAATGGAACGCCTGATGCAGAACCATAATAGTCTAGCTAAACTATAAGAGATATAAAAATGCAGCCTTAGTAAAAGTTGTTGTTAAAGAGCACCCATTTTTAGGTTATACTATACTAAATTAAAAAGTTGTGTCTTAATCAAGCCCTTGGTAACCCTTCAAACTATTTTATGAACTGTCTATAGTTTAAAGTGAGAACTTAAAGCTTTTCCTCGTTAATAAGCTAAAAATGAATGTCTTTCGCAAGTGTACGTAGAAAAGCTTCACGTACATACATACATATTATTTTCACGCCCGTTTCCCATGGGGGTAGGCAGAGACTATGGATTAAAACTTATAGAAAAGCTTTACGTTTTAACTTTAACCGTAAATAGTTCATAAAATGGTTTGAAAGGTTATCTAGGGCTTGGTCAAGATACAATTTTAAATTATATCTCAGTGACCATGCAAATTATTTATATCAAAAGAGGGCAGCACTGGACCCCCAAAAATTATGTATCCTACAACATTACATTACTTACATACTAGTAGTTCGCCGCGAACTTAGACCTCGCGATTATTATTTGCAATTTAGTTTTCTAAATAACACCTAGATGGCGCTATCCAAAGTTAGAATACGCTTTGGTCGTTTGCTACATAATCGCGGACATTTTTATTAATATTTCAAAAACCACTGAACTGATTTTGATGCCCAACGAACTTGAAAATTCTATGGATATTTCCTACATGCCTTCCCAATTTCATTGAAATAGGATCATCGGTTGGGCAGTTATCGCGGTACAAACATACATACATACATACAATGTATTTTCGCCCCAACTCGATTTAGAGACCTTGCTCGCTTCGCTCGCTCGGTCAACAATCTCTTCCTGTGCGTCGTCGCACAGGAAGAGATCAAGCAATCCTAGTCCTACTTTAAACGAGACTTGTTAAAATCCAAATCATTTTACCATTTATTCTCCATTCAAACGTCACTTCGCACGTTTAAAAATAGAACATTTTATCGTAAAACCATGGCGTCCACTTTATTCGTCCCACTCGTCTCGAGGGATACAACGCTGGGACAGTAATGGGTTGGAGCAGACCCAAGTAAAATCTGAGCGACCCTTTCACGCCCCGATTCATTGCGACCACCTGTGTTGAAACACGTATTTACCAATACATACTTACAATCTATACGGTAGAGAGACGTTTGTCGTAAAGCAAATAAATAAATAAAAAAAATATCGGACAAATCACACAGATTGAGCTAGCCCCAAAGTAAGTTCGAGACTTGTGTTATGGGATACTAACCCAAAGATACTGTATGTTGACTGGTTGACTGGGATAAAAGTCCGCCATTTGTTGAAAGTACTTACATTTTGTGCTTTGAGGCTAACTCAATCTGTGTGACTTGTCCCTATATATTTATTATATATTACTAATAAAAAACTTTTACCCCATGCTGGTCTGGGAGATACGAAAAAACTTAGAATGTGCCAGCTGCTTCTCTTCCCGCGCAGATCGTAAAAGCCGATCGAGGGAATGGGCAAAAATGCGAATCATTTTAACAGGCGATGCGGCTAGCAACCCGTCACTGTATTGATTGCTTTTCCATCTTCTCGCCCACCATGACTCTAAAAGTGGCTTTTGAGTCTTGCGGCCCTGGGCTCTGCATAAAGAAAGAAAGAAAGAAAATACACAAAAACAGATAAAGACGTGATAGTATGTATGTATGTATAAAATTTTTACCAATAAGTTACTACAATAATTTAAACAACGTATCCCAAAGTAATTGGGGAACAGACAATTTTTGAGTAGGTACCTATTTACCTACCTAAATCTAGGCTTAATACTACCTTCCTAAATCTAGGCTAAATCAAGGCTATTTTTTATCTAAACAATTTAATTCAGATAATAAGTAGCCTAGATTTAGGAAGGTAGTTAAATATTCAAATTACAATTTTATTTAATTAAGTTATCCAAGAATTATAGGTACCCACGTCCCTTCAGTAAAAGTTGAGAACTTTATCTTTACTGTCTATTAGCTGTAATAAACTGAATATAAAATTACAAAGTTTTTAACTGTAGTATAATCTTTAGTGTAAAACTTGTTATTACTGCGGCTTAGTTAGAAGAATGACTGCCTCCGTGGTGTAGTGCTTAGAGCGTTCGGCTCATACCCGGAGGTCGCGGGTTCGATTCCCGGCAGGGGCAACGACTTTGTGTTGTTGTCATAGTTTGGTTAGGACATTGTAGGCTGATCACCTGATTGTCTGATAAGTAAGATGATCCGTGCTTCGGAGGGCACGTTAGGCCGTCGGTCCCGGTCACTGTCTTTGACATTGGTCGTTACCTAAAACCATGTCAGAGGCCTTTAAGGCGGTTTAAAAACTCCGACACTAGTGTTAGTCACTAACACACACGATAAGAAGTTAGAAGAATAATAAACTTTTAATACCTACAACAAAGATAATATAACCCTTAGCCAGGTAGTGATCACATAGCGAACCACCTCAGAAATATTTTTTTTCTGACGAGCAGATGCTAGCTAGAAACCGCAAAATGTCATCCGTCTATTGTCTATGATACAGTTGATTTCTGAACGAAAAAAAAAATACGCCTCTAGAAAAAAAAACTTGACATTTCGCTTGTCAAAGTCAAAATATTGGTCGAACAGCGAATTTTTGTGCAAATTGAAAGTGTTTTTTAGTATTATGGCGGAAAAAATCCCGGTAAGTGATATTACTTGTGTTTTTATAATAGCAGATAGGTTGAATTATATGTAATATGTTTCGGTTTTACATGACATTTGTTTTTCTTTGAAATATTTACGCCGAAAGTTTGTGGTCAACATGTGACCTCTGCCTATCTGGAAAACTTATTGTGGTTATTATGTAACCACTGTCCTACAAGCGTTTATCCATATAAATAAAGGCAAAACCATATTTACACATCAAATAGTTTGTATGGTAGATAGATAGGTTCTTGGATCGAAGAATAACCGATACCCTGTATGTCAGAGTCTTTTAACCACTACATCACAGAGACATTAATATTTATTAATATTTTTATACAAAGAAACACACAAATCTTTCCTCTTTTTAATATGAGGCTTATATGTAGATTCACCTTTATTTTTCAATACTTACATGTTGTGACCTAACTGGGCAGTGGTCAGATCTAATCCACATCATGTATATTTAAATGGGCAGGGGTCATATCCAGACCAGAGGGTTTTTTTATAGGAAATTGTAGGAATAAAAAAAAATAAGAAATTAGTTTTTTTATTATCATCCAATCTACCATTATCTGTATATAAAGATAAAATAATCGCCAGGCCTGGCTAAGGGATAATTACTAACGTAACAGATGCCCAACGCCGTTAAAAATATTGGAGGGCCCGTAAGTAGACAAAAGTGGTAGTTGCGGGTAGGCACACAGAGATGGCAGCACATGCGACTATCAAAAAAGAGACCAAGAAAGTGTTGAACATGTTTTTAAAATATTTATTGCATTTCATATGAGTCATATTTGATTAATGAGAGTACTACCTTATTTAAATAATAGTACCTAATAAAAGATATAAATGTTTTAATTACTAGCGTCATCTCAAACAACCTAAAAAGTTCGTGACGAAAAAAGTGACAGAAAATCTTATCTTTTTTTCGTCCAGCCCATCCGCCAAGTCGATATCGTCTAAAAAGGACTTTGTTCAAAAAAACATAAAACCAATAAAAACAGCCGTTTGTAACTACCGCCACAGAGTAATAATATACTACGCTACCGCTCTAAGCTCAAACTAACAAATATACAAAACACGCAAGGCCATATTTCTAAAACGCGGAGTCATTCATAGAATGCTTTTTGCGTGCATTCCCGAAGTGAATTGGAAATGTACGCATTTTTGTATGCAACGCTTTTTGTGCCGTGTGGTTTTCGATCTACTAATAGGACCAATCGTACTCAATCTAATCCTGCGCATGTCGTAAGAGGGGACTAAAGGACTAATGTGTGTTATCAGTGATGACTTAGATATGGCTCTGAAACGTGGTCCCTCACTATGGGTCTCATAAGAAGGCTCAAGGTCGCTCCACGCGCTATAGCTCTCCATAGCGCGTTGGCTATGCTCGTTGTTTCGGAAATGAGGAAATTCGTAGGAGAACAAAAGTCACTGATATAGCCCAGCGGATTAGCTCGTTTAAGTGGCAATGGGCGGGACACATAGCGCGACGAACTGATGGCCGATGGGGCAGAAAGGTTCTCGAATGACGACCGCGTGCAGGCAAGTGAAGCGTAGGGCATCCACCTACAAGATGACCTGACCAGAGTCGCTGGAAAGCGCTGCATGCAGGCCGCTCTTGATCGGTCATTTTGGAAATCTTTGGGTGAGGCCTATGTCCAGCAGTGGACGTTATGCGGCTGAAATGATGATGATGATGAAAGGACTAATGATATCTTGCTATTAGGCTTGACCTCGAGCGGCAGCCGGTTGTAAAACTAGTGGTTAATTCTCGATTTGGCTTGGTTCCGGTATCCTAATCCTAAGGTGACCATTGACATGCAAATTATATTTGGAGAAGAAAAAGCGAGAAAGCCCACCCGGGCTCCGAAGCAGCACATCTGAGGCACAGAATAAGTAGTACTCACGTACAGAAGTCTTACTCAGCAAAGGAATTCATGAAATATCTACTCAATGTCGTTAGCGATATGATTTAATTTAGCTCGCGTCAGAACTCGGCACCCTTTCGTTTAGATACCTAGAAGTGCATTGCAAGCCAATTTCATTCTTATTACTCTGGACAATAATTCATGTCACAGAATTTCCCACTAAGGAATGGTCGCCACGTAGTGATAATGTAGGTATATTTTCGATACCTAAACAGGGAGTGACACAGGCCTGGCCTGGTTGAGGAGGATAGAAAAGACTTTTCCCAAAGCGTGAAAAATTCACTTTTTATTTTTGTGCCGATAAATTTCTAGTGCATTTAAAAACAAAGGTTATACCACAGTCTAAATAAACTGACAGAGCTCCAGCCGCCAGTAAAATTGAAATAAAAATAAAAGTCTTCTCCCGCCGGTATATTGTGTGGTTTCGTTTGTCCGTCAGCCGGGTATCGTAATTTGCGGCTGTACCTTCGGAACGTATGGAAAAGTTTTTATTTTTATTCCCACTGGAAATTTAATAATGATTTTAAGTGCCACAAGTTTCTTGAGCGGTCTCAACTTCAAATTTCAAAAAGTCAATTATTTTGACTTTACCAACTAAGCTTGTTTGTTTGTTTGTAATAACTTTATTGTAACAAATACATATACAAAGCTTTTCATGAAAATAAAATTCCTGCTTGAAAAAGCAGTATACTAATTATTTGGGTTACGTGTGTAACGTGCGTTTTTGCAGTCTGGTGAGGGTAGATTAGAAAAAAAGCGGCCAAGTGCGAGTCGGACTCGCCCATGAAGGGTTCCGTAGTAGCAAATAACATAATATAAAAGTCTTGCAGTATGTTTTTTTTTAATTTTTATATTTGAGTTGATTGAATGAAAGATAAATTGCGGTTTATGATTTATGACGTATTAAAAAAAACTACTTACTAGATATCGTTCAAATAAATTTTCGCTGGTAATTTTCATGGTAATGAACATCATATATTTTTTTAGTTTTATAATTCTTTTAAAAGTACCTTAGAAAATGATTTTCTTTCTTCCTCTCTTCCTATTTTCAAATTCATTCGATGGACTAACTCTAAAACAGTTCAAACTTATCTAAACGACATCCGGCCTCTACATAAAGAATACGGTATTTGGCATCGCACTTGGCATGCTACCCAAAACTACCTCCACTTGTACACTTTAAAAGAAAAGCAAACCATAGACTTATAAATATGGTTAGAAAAGATAATTTTAATTAAAAAAATCGGGGATTTTTTTTTGATCAAAATCAAATCAAATCAAAAAGCCTTTATTTCTACCAATGCCTACACATACAATTAATTGAATTTACACACATTTACTTGAATTAGTTGAATTTACAATTTTACACAGTACTTTTATGAAAAAGTAACTTTTTATAACAATAATTACTATTTTTTTATATAATTAGGTACCTATACGTATGATATTTAATAATACAAGTATTTATAATTAAATTACAGATACTATTTTAATGACATTGAAAGCCGCCTTTTGGCGTATAGGCCTCCCCGCCAACTTTCTCTTCATTTCATATTTTTTCTTCTCTAAATTCTAAGTTTGTTTTTCTTTTCTTTTAAATTATAGATGCTTCGTAACAACAAATTGCTATATTATAATGTGGGTAGATGATGTGATAGTGAAATGCCTAGTTGGTGGGGGTTTGAGTCTACTTCCTCCACGGTGACCAGCCGGCTTGGGGAAGGTGGAGAGGTGCTGCAAAAAGGGATTATTTTTGAAGTTGCATATAACTAGTTATATTTTTGTTTCTTTTTGATGGCTGCTTAATGTTTTTCTTATTTGTATCGGGTTCAGACTCAGGTGGTGACTGAGACAAGCACCTCTTGTGTGGATTTTTCTGACAAGTACTGTTGGTATTAAGGGTAACTATTTTGTCATATTTTAAGATAACTTTTTCCCCGGCCTCTCGCAAGCGTTTCAGTTCTCCCTGTAAGGCTTTACGTTTTTGTAGAACGTCTGGAGGAAAATCTTCTTTGATGTAGATATTTGTTTTTTCTAGCGACTTATTTTTACTGAGTATCTCGATTTTTCTACTTGTGGTTGAGATAGTAACCACCACTGGTCTGATTTTTCCATTCTTTTTTCCCTTTCTTGTTACGGTTTCTAGATCCCATTTCTTACAAGCTATTCCCATGTTCTTATTTATAATATCATATATTTTTGTAAGTAATTCTTCGTAGTAATGCTCCGTCTCGTCGACCCCAAAAAATACTATGTTCTTCTTCCTCGACTGTTTATCTAAAAAAGAAATAATCTCTTGCTGACTTTCTACTTTTTTCTCTATTTTATGAATTCTTCTTTCTATAAGATTGAATTTTTCGTCGATATTTTTATTTATCGATTCCTTTATATTTTTTTCCATTTCTCTCATATCATTTTTCTGAATGGCCATTTCATCGTGTATATTCATAAGTAATTTCATAACTTCCTCCATTGTTTACATACAATAACCGCCCTCTCGTGGTGAGTGTTTGATTTAACTTTGTTCGCCTATTCGATGACAGATGGCGGTGTTTTGATCCAATAGTAGTGGGTAATTTGATAATCAATTCTATAACGAAGTCCAAATCATATAATAAATCAGCACTATTACTGGTTCACTTAGCGAATATTTTATAGTTTCTTAATATAATTAAGATGTTCTAGCACTATCACTACACAAAAATGAGTGGTTTTGAAGCCAATAACACTTTTTACTATTTTTATTGACGAAAAATATACGGAGCCGAAGTAGACGGTGGCACAGCAGCGCCCTCACCCCTTTTTTTTTGATATTACATACGAATTGGATAGTGTTCAATATCTGTATTATTTTTCTCTTTTCATAGTTTATTGAGAGAGTCATCTTATAAATTAAATACTTAAATTTATGGTTATACATAAAATAAATTATCTGAAAACGGAGACTCGATTTAAAATTTTGGTCTTATGCGACCCTAGATAGATAACTCTTGAAACTATTTTATGAACTACTGTTTACAGTTCAAAGTGAGAACGTAAAGCTTTTCTTAGCACTTTGCACAAAAGTGACCGTATTTCGCAAATGTGCTAAGTGGTGCCTAGCACAAGACCCCAAAAAAAATATGTTTCTCCTTAAATAGCGTTCTGTACAAAATGTAAAAAGGTCGACACATACCTATTAGCATTGGGCGTGTGCACGTAGAACATTTTTATATGGATGCCCAGATGAACAAATTATTTATATTGATACTAGCATTGCCCAGTGGTGTTACGCGGTGTAGAAAAAGTAACTAGTGTGTTAAACCAGGGTGTCAGCTTCCTGCATACCACATTTTATTAAAATAAGTCAAGCCGTTTGCCGGTGAAGAACTATTAAATATACACACACTTAGAAACTTTCGCCTTTATAATATAAGTGTGATAGTGTTATATTATAAGTTCATGTCTTTTTCTTAATAAGTCTACGTCCAGTAGTAAAGAGAAAATTAAATTGTGACATTAAGTACCGCCCGTGGGATTATACAATGAATTGGGTGGGAAGGTAGAAATAAAATTTTACACTGAGCCTGAGTACTAAGAACCGGCTGGAATTAAAATTATTTAATTTGTTACTTACACTACAGAACAGAAAATTCCAATTTTTTTACCGACTTCCAAAAAGAAGGAGGTTATCAATTCGTCGCGATTTTTTTTTTATGTAGGTATGTTGACCGGTTATTTAAAAATATTTTTTTGGTTTAAAAGGGTATACATGTCAGGTGGTCCCATAGATCCCAATCTTTCAAAAGTTCCTTATTTATCAAAATCCATTGTGTAGTTCGGGGTAAAGTTAGTTTAGAAAAATTATTTTTAACAGGAAAGTCATTGTTTTTGTTTCTGTACTAGATTGAGGAATATTTAAAACTAGCCGAAGCCCGCGACTTCGTTCGCGTGGACTTTGTGTCTCTGGAAAATGCTCATCAGGCTGAACTACTTTTACTAAGGCGACATTTTTATATCTCATAAAGTTTAGCTGGACCACTATGGTTCTGCATCAGGCGTTCTATTTTCCAAAATCATTTATACCCTATATGTTGCCCAGGCTTAATAGCTATATAACAAAAAAAGTTTCATTCGAATCCGTCCAGTATTTCCGGAGATTAGCGTGTACAAATAGACAAACAGACAAACAGACATACAGATAAACAGACAGACATTTTTTTTTAAATTCTGTCTTTATTACTACGTCTCCATCGCCCCCAATATTTTTTTTTGGAAATATATTTAATGTACAGACACACTTTTTTACCGTTTTATTATATGTATATAGATATATAGATAATCTGATGCCCACGGCGTTTCCAGCGTTGTCAATTTTTTAACAGTCCCATGGGAATTTCACATTTTCCTGCGATAAAAAGTATGCTATGTATTAATTCCAGTAATAAGCTATCTACCAAATTTCGTTCCAAGTCCATCCGCTTTGGCATGAAAACGGAACGAACATCCAGACATCTACACATACTACACATACATACAAACTTACGAAGATTAACCTCATTCTACTAAGCCTGAAGCACTTGGAATAAAGACACAACATACAACATAATACAAATGTAATTACATTAACAGGACGAGTTCTGTTTATTTTGGGCTCGCTTGGCTTCATTTAGCACCAGTGAAATATGAATTAATTTCTTCATCGCATCTTCAACATATGTGGGATAGTGCTGGGAACGATGCTGTATCGATATCGAGCAATTAAATTAAATGCCTTGTAAGATCTTTGTATTTTAGCTTAAATTGGCTTCATCAAGCGCTGGTGAAATATACACGGTGATTTTTCATTGGTTTTGGAGCCGAAGGCCACTTCATAAGGATCTTTCATCATCATCATCATCATCATCATCAGGTATTTTTGTCTCCACTGCAGGAGCATGACCCTCTCTGCACTACCCGAGCCAAACTTGGCCAGAGCTGCCAGAGGTCGTGGCCTACACTCTCCACGCTGGCCAGACGGGTTGGAGATGTCTCATTGCTTGTATTCCCTAAGTCGCCTTCTACGACATCCACGGGAGGTCTTGGAGTGGCTCTATTCTACTCTGCCGGAAACCACACGGCAAATAAGATCTTTAATAAGACCTAATTAGCTACTTACACTCAATCAATGAAATGTGAATTATTTTCTACAGCGCTTCTTAAACGCGTGTGTATTGTTGCGAAAGACGTTGTATCGCAATCGATGAAACCAAAGTCATTTTAGAGTTCTGGTTATTTTTGGCTCGCCTGATTTAAGCAGTAGCAGTGAATATAAAAGAATATTTTACCAACATAGAAAAAAATAACGCACTTTAGACCCAGTTAACGACACAATCGGTAGTAAAATGTCGATTTATTCCTTCAACTCAAGTTCAATAAATTATTTGCGCTATTTTTCTTTCAAAAATAGGTACTTTAAATGTCAGTGTGCGTAATTGGTAACAAAATCACATGCATCTACAATCCGTTAACAGTTTTCAAATATCACAAAACTGGCGAACTACGTATAATCATTTTACAATTAATAAATTGGAAATCTGTAATTGCATTCCTAGAATTCCAGTGAGTCGTAGTAGCAGACACACTCAACCGAGAGTACAGAAATGTAACTTTAACGCAGACAGTAAGCAGTTTAAAGCAGTAAGCCAAGCGGCAGGCATTGGCCATGCGTTGAGATTGTGCGACTCGTACAGTTTGCCAACGAGATACCTGGGCCAGCCCTCTACTTGTATCTTGAATTTTTATCTTAAAATCAAAATATATATAAAAAAAATATTAACATGAAAATGAATATTTAGAAAGCCTTTATTAAAATCTTTCTGAATATACATTTTCACGTGAATCATCATCATTAGTTCTTTTTGTCTCCACTGCAGGAGCACGACCCTCTCTGTACTACCAGCGCCATACTTGGCCAGAGCTGCCAGAGGACCTGCCCTACACTCTCTTCGCGAGCCAGACGGGTTAGAGAGGTCTCATTGATGTTTATAAGCTTTGTTTAGCTTCTATTTCCTAAGTCGCGTTCTAAAACATCCACGGGAGGACTTAGAGTGGTCTTATTCTACTATGCCGGAAACCACCCGGCAAATGTTTTATGTTAATGTTATTATAAAGTTGCCTTGTCAACTAAAGAATATAAAAGTGTTATAGTTGCCTTTAATCGAAAATATAGACAATAATTTCAAGAAACTAATTTGAATATGCTGCCCATGCTGGTCTGGGAGAAATAAAAAAACTTGGAATGTACCAGCTGCTTCTCTTCCCACGCAGATCGTAAAAGCCGATAGAGAAAATGGGCAAAAATGCAAATCATGTTAACAGGCGATGCGGCTAGCAACCCATCACTGTATTGATTGCTTTTCCATCTTTTCGCCCACCATGACGCTAAAACTGGCTTTCGGGTCTTGCGGCCCTGGGCTCTGCATAGAACCGCAAGACCCTAAATGCTCTGTCTGCCCCATTAGGGATAAAGACGTGATAGTATGTATGTATGTATGTATGTAATTTGAATAAAAATTACTTAAAAATCCCTTGACAAGCCAATTCAAATTATAGGCAAACAGGCTGGCCCAACTATCTCGTTGGACGACTGCACCACGAGAGTTTGTACTAATAGGTAAATAGCCATTATTTAGGTACGGAACCCTAAAAACGTAAACACTGGCCGGTTGACTGGAAGAGATCCCTATACGAGATAAGTCCGCCGTTGTATATTTACTTTTCTGATTTGTATCTGTGTTCTTTCTTGTGTACAATAAAGCTTTATAAACAAACAATAAACAAACACCTAATTTTCAGTTCACATTCTTTATTGCTTCATTGCTTTCACAATTTCATCCTCTCATCTGTACTCTAGTTGCGTTGTGTTCGCGTTAAGCGACCGTTCAAACAGATACCAACTTATTGCGAAGCGACAGTGCGTGAAAAAAATTACTAATAACTGGGGACTTATAACTAGCCGATCGAGAAAATGGGCCAATGGCTAAAATTTGAATCATCTTAATAGGCGATGCGGTTTAAGAGTTTTACAAAACCGAGCTGTAACGCCAAACAGCTAAAGGTTTTGTCAAACGGATTAAACATTCCAACTGCGACATATACATTGCAGTCATACTAAGTACACAATATCATAATAATAAAGGACTGAACCCCAAAATCATTTCCGCACTTTGGAAAAAGGAAGTTAAAGACTTCCTTGTAAGTTAATCGATTTACTTATGCCGTGCCGAGTAACTTAAACAAGAACAAAAGAAAAACTCATTAAACGGCATGCAGACCGAGGTGTCTGTGGGTCGTTTACCCAACTTTTTATCGACCTATGTTTACGGCGCATCCCTATTTTAATTGTAAATTTCGTCGCGAATGGCATTAGTATTTAATTAAAAGTTGTCTCACGCCCTCTCTGAATTTGCGGCGGCAGGCGGAGTTTTCATAAAATCTAGTCTCTTCATAAGTTAAAGCAGAATTTCTTATTCGCAATATGACAAAGTAATGGTTTCGTGTGTTTGTTGTTTATTGTGTGTAAGTGATCAACGATGGTGTATTTTTTTTCATTTTGCCAATGTTTCAAACTATCAATGTTAAATTGATATGCCTGCTCAAAGGAAATGTTTACCGGCTTTGTGTTTGACCATCCAAGTGTAGATTACACCCGGGGTTGACAAACGTGTGAAGTCGCCAAGCTACTGAGACCCTCCTCAATTACTTTGGCTTTAGCGTCTCTTTATCATCGTCATTTCAGTTGCCAGAAGTTTACTAAGGATTTTCCATTTATTTTTTTTACAAAATTGCAGGGACTGTTAAAAAAATTAACCGGAGTCTGCCTTACGCGCCCTAAGTCTTTATTAAGTACCCTAGCAACCAAGATGTCCCGCCGACTGCTACTTCAAAGAGTTCTATGAATGGTTTAATATTTATTGTAATTGAAGGTAAAACAGAGGAACACCAACGATTTTACCCGCCCACAGCCTCAGACCTTGAGCCTTTTCATAACAAAACCAAAACGCTTTAAAATAAATACACATTTCGTATTGAACAATTTCTGTAGTAGGCAGTACAAGCTTATACAATTCAATGTAAATTATAAAAGAATGGGCAGGTTTTATTATTCTACTTCGAAAAATGTTCCCAAAATAACACTTTTTGGAAATCAAGTATCACAATATTTTTTTCTTACACTTTATGCGAATTGAACATTCTGCGCAAAGAGATATTATGTGTACTGCGTGATATCTTACTGTAAGTGCTGATTTTCACTTGAGGCAAGTTAGTAATTTTATTTTATGTACTTACTGTTTTTTTATTAAGGTTGATGGTTGCATTGCTGAAGAAAGGTTGATACTTCCTTTGACGACGTGGCGTAATGGTCAAAACGCTAGACCTCCGGATTGGCGGCCCTGGGTTCGATACCTAACCAGAGCAAGTTGGAAAATGACTTTTCAAATTGTCCTGGGTCTTGACTCGTATTTATATATTTATTTATTATTAAATATAGTATCGTACTTACTTTGGGGCCAGCTCATGGTGTGATTTGTCCGTATATATTTATCATCATCATCTTCATTAGGTCTTTTCGTCTCCTCTGCAGGAACACGACCCTCTCTGTACTACTAGAGCCATACTTGGCCAAAGCAGCCAGAGGACGTATATGTTTAAATTTATTTATATTTGCTTTAGTGACTCGTAGAAGAAACTACTTAGAATTCCTTAAATTTTAGTGACTAAAGGGCACCGACCCATAAGTTCTTGACAGGCTTTATTACATTTCAGCGTCTTCAATAGGGTTACTTACGTTAAATGGAGTTGAATGTTTCTGATTTTATTAGATACTAGCTCATCAGTGATGCTTAAAACTTTTGCTAAAGCGTCCTTTTTATATTTTTTAAGGTTTAGCTGGACCATTATGGTTCTGCATCAGGGGTTCGTTTTCCAAAATGTATTACACTTCATATGTTGCCCAGGCGTATCAGCAATATAAAAAAAAGTTTCATTCGAATCCGTGCAGGATTTCTGTACAAAAAGAGTTTCTTTTTTAATTCTTACACTGTTACTATGTCTCCATCGCCCATTTTATTTTTTTGGAAATATACAATGTCTAGATATTTTCATAGATATCGCTTTTATCTTTTGACATATAAGAGTTAGATAATTCAAATGTAGTCAAAAAATATCATAAATTGTATCTTCTTTATTCTCCTCAAAGACATTTTTGTCACACAAGGTTAAGTCTCGCATTAACTCCAATTGTTATTCATTCATATAAAAATATCCTTTATAAAATGCTTTGATTTGCGCGTGAGGTGAAGTTAAATTACACTTTCTATTCATGCCTTACAAAAAAAAAAAAGAAAAAATATCCTAAAGTGCCTCCGAACGCGTATTATAAAACATAATACTTCAGCAAGCCTTTGATTACTGGGAAATATTAAAAACGCCACGTGAAGCACGGCGATCATAAAGGGTCCTAAATTAAAATTCGAAACCAGTCAAGTCCTATAATTCGGCGTTATTTTCTGAAAATAAATGAAAAAAGGTGGGAGGCTGGGCGGGGGAAGGCTAAGTCCAAAATTTTAAAAAGATCAACGCCTAATAATCCAATATCGAATGAATTGCCTGTAAATTCGTGCTAGACGTGCCTTGCATGAGAATCGCCGCTGCGAAGAACAGTGGACGTGGAAAAGCTTTTGCTTCAGGTTACAGAGTACGAGGGAGGCAGATACTGACGTTTTCTTGCCAAATTTTATTATTGTACTTTTTTTTTATTAAAACTAACGTGAGATACAATCATTGTTTTATTTAGAGAACGGGTTACTCACGTATAGAGTCAGCTACTGCCGACATGTTTCGACCTCATCCGGAGGTCTTCCTCAAGGCGAATGTGACGAGAGGCCCGTACACCGCACCGGCTCGCGACACACTGATGTTAGTCGCGGGAGGCGCGGGACGCGCGGGCGGCGGGGCGATCGCCCTCTGCGCCCGCAGCGACAATTCGGTAGATGGTGGTGGCTGTTGGTTGGTTGCGTCAAGGACTCCCGTGGATGTACTTGGAGCCGTAATTCCTTCTTCATCATCGTCTGCAGCTGGTGATAGCGCCAGTGCGTGAAAAAATTCGCCCTGAGGAAGACCTCCGGATCAGGTCGAAACATGTCGGCAGTAGCTGACTCTATACGTGAGTAACCCGTTCTCTAAATAAAACAATGTACTTTTTTTCTTTTCTGTTCTATTAATTTTATATTTAGTTTTCAACCTATGTTCCGTTTATCATCAAATTGAATGAAAGACTCTCGATCAAGGTTTTTCGGGGGCCAATCCCTGCAGTAGGAGTCAAGTTCACTTCCAGCTTCAGCGTAAGTTCATTAGAAGTACCATACAAATCATTGTTTCGCCAAACATTCATTGCAATTTTGAGTTGATCTACTAATGCTACGAAAAATATAAAGAAGCGTTAGCTTCTACAGGGTGACTTTTTACCCTCCAGCCCAATTTTTGGAGCAGGATTCTTAACTACTTTTTTATATAAAAAGAGTAATTAAAAATTAATTAAAAAAATCGTCTCCCCATACATAGGTAATCCCTTTCACCGAGCGCTGATTTGTATGGGGTAGCTCCAAAATTTGACTGGTGTTTATCTGCATTTCATACAGACAAATAGAATTTGTCTACTCTGTGCCATCCTAATATAATTACGGATACTAGCGAAAAATGTATTTGGTTCGATATGAAGCCATTCTCGTAATTTTGGTAAGATCAATGCTTACCCTGAGAGTGAAGCGTGTAGGCCAAGTCTGGCTAAGTTTGGCTCTGGGCAGAGATGGTCGTGCTCCTACAATAGAGACAAAAAGACCTGATAATAATGTTGAATGCCTACCCTGTAACAAGCAGCTTAGCACGTCAGTGCCCAGTATGTACCGGGTGACTTTTAAACCATAAGATGGATCTGCATTGTGAGAGTACTCTATGCAAGCCACATCTCAGTATGCGGGCCGGCGGTGGTGTAACGCCAATCTCAATTGGAAGTATTGGAACTGCGCAGACGCAAGAATTCGCCAGGGTCGCGTATAATAAAACTATTACTATCATATCTGATTTTGGATGATACCTACATATTGAGCAAGTTAAGGACACCAATTTCGGTTGGATTTGGGAAAGATTGTAAGATTTGGAATGAGAACATAATGGTTGCCAAAAGTTGGGCTCTTAGTAAGTCGATTAGCTTTAAATCTTCTTAATGATAGGGTCTTGGTAATAGAGTCCTGTTTTTATTGCTAAGACTCCGCTGTCCGTTCGTTTGTCACCAGGCTGTATCTCATGAACCTTGATAGCTAGACAGTTGAAATTTTCACACATTATGTATTTTTACTGCTATAACAACAAATACTAAAAACAGATATTTCAGTGGGACTCCCAAACAACATTTTTTTATAGATGATGAAATGATGATTTATGATGATGATTTTATAAATGATGAAATGATACGGAACCTTAAGTGCGCGAGTCCGATTCGTATTTAATATCAGTAGTAGATATAATATCAACGTATATAATAAATACTTGCTTTGATCACCCTTTTATTGAACGAGTTTTTTTAAGAGGGTTCAATCTATATATTTCCCCACGTTCAGTTATTTCTAACGACGGGAAGGATTGAAAATAGTCTACACTCATTTTTAGTAGGGACAAAATCTAAATATCGCTCACTTTGTCCCCCAACCCCTCAGATCTAGGGCTGTCTTTCATTTGATCCGCAAAAAACGGGAGCAAAGAAAATAGTAACATACAATTTATCTGATATACTTAGTCGCGAAACAAAGCCAGCACAAGAGCACAATGCCAAAAAAATACATTTTTTCCATGATATAATTTGTTTTCCCGCCCCATAATGAGAACATTCTCATTAAGGCCTATCAGAAATTCTCTTTACGTTGTCCGCGTTCAGATATATTCAGTTACACATTCTTTGATGTCGGCGGCCGGAGAATGGGAATTTCATGTATATATAGGTAGTATACATGGACATAATATGTGATAAACGTACTCACGCGTGCTAACCGTCTTACAACCAAGGATGCTCAAGACCGTGCGAAGTGGAGAAGAAAAAGTCGGAAAGCGGACCCCGGGCTTCTCAGCATTGCAACTGAGAATGCAACTGGGAAAACGTTCAGATGAGAGAGAGAGAGACAGAGAGAGAGAGAAACGTACTCACGTATAGAGTTAGCTACTGGCTTACATGTGTGGCTCGGGACGACATTCGTGCGCATATCTCAAGTCGCATTCGCCCAAAGGTTAATTTTTTTAAATAATGTAGAATAAATTAATCTCTTATTGAAAGTTTTGAAAGCTAAAAATGTCTAGCTTTTCGGAACGACCGCTAGTAGTTTTTTATTTTATTTTTATTTTGGCTCCACACCTTTGCGTATTTAGCCAGGCTCAAGTTAATAAAACGTGGGAACAATCGATGTGAAGTAAATATATATATACAATCAAAGGTTGTTTGTTATATAAATATATATATACAATCAAAGGTTGTTTGTTATAGGTCCTTTGATTGCTTTAAGGGAGCTTTTGGCGACAAATCTATACAAGTCCACTGGTTTTCATAGCCGATTGAGTGGCGGACGGCGCCTACAGACGCCCACCGCAGTCCGCAAATTAATATCACTACAGCCGCACTATGACTGTTCACTTTAAACATTTTACATATTGTCCATGAGAATGAGCATTTATAACACCAAACTACACCAATTTCATATTATAAAGTCCACTAGAATCAACTTGCAAAACAATTTAAAGCAAACTCCAACTGAACCCCTTGACTTCCCGCCAACAACTCCCTAGTAGTTTTTAGCTAGCCCTGAAAAAGACAATAGAGTATATTACTCTATACCATAGAACATAACTGAAAAGGAAGACCTTCGGATGAAGTCGAAATATGTTGGCCTGTAGTACTCTCTAATGACCCTAATAAGTAACTCGTTCCTTGTGTCTTACGTTAGTTTTATCCAAAACATTAAGTTATTATTCGTTATGGTTTCTATTAGGCAGTAAAAATGTGTATAACCATAGAGGAAAAACTGTGTTTTCGGCCAACCGTTAGTCATTGAAGTATTTTTTTCGGCCAATCTTTAGTAATTGAAGTATATTTTAAAACTTTAGGTTTATAAACTACTTCGATGACTGACAATTGGCCCAAAATACAGCTTCTATGAAAAAACTGAATTTTACGAACAAATAATCCATTATTAGTTCATTAGAATTTTATGAACAGATAACCCATTATTTTTATTTAGAGCACGGGTTACTCCCGTATAGAGTCAGCTACTGCCGACATGTTTCGACCTCATCCGGAGGTCTTCATCAGGGCGAATGTGACAACAGTACACCATTTTAATTTAAAAAAAAATTATTTGTTCATAAAATAATTTATAATTTGTTTTGATCAACCGAAATCAATTTGTTGTTATCAATCGGAATCGATTTGCAAAACAAATCAATCAATGTATATTATACCAGGCAGTAAAAGGACGGTATGCATCCAAAGGCTTTAAATAAAGTCGCGTAGGTACAAATTGCGGTGATTATAAAACGCTTATAAGTGCGTTTGTTTTAAAACAATTAAAATGCTAATTATTTGCCGACATCTCCCCTCGTGGACTGTGTGTCCCGAAATTGTTCCCAACACTGATGTACAAAAGGATGGAGAATGCATTCTTTTATTTTACGTTAAAATAATACGTCCCTCTCGTGAGTGATTTAGCTTACGCAACAGTTAGTTTTAGTATATGAATTTGCTTGAGGTAGAAATATTATCAGTTGATAAATTATATTTTTAACTTTTAATGTACATACAACATTTACGCCTGAATTTTCACTGTGTAAAATATAGGATAAATAAAAAAAATAAAAAATGGTGATCAGAGGAAATAAATAACAAAAATTGAAAAAAATTATGTTTTGGATATAGTTAAATAGCATTTAATGGTAAAATAAGTAACAATTCTTCTCTACCTATGCTTCTCTACCCACGCAGATCGTAAAAGCCGATCGAGGGAATGGGCGAGTTTGAATCATGGTAATAGGCGATGCGGCTAGCAACCCATCACTATTTTGATTCCTTTTCCATCTTAACGCTCACCACCACGCTAAGCGTGGCCTTTGGGCCTAACGGCCCTGGGCTCTGTCTACCCCGTCAGGGATATAGACGTGAAAATGTATCTGTAATTGTATAAGTAACAATCGCCCTCAACTTTTAATTAATACAAGAAATATTATATTATTAACAAGAAATAAAATACTTATAATAGTCATTTATTAAAAAACTATTTAAATGGTTTAAAAAATTCACACCGGAAATTGCTGCATGATCCAGTGAATCCAAGGTACATAGCGAGCTACTTTAACAAACGCACTATACGCATTGTATAGGCAATTTGGGTGTGTAATAAAAGACGTGACACCAACTAGAGTGGCATTAGAATCGCTGTAACTTACTAGAGGACTGCCGGAGTCTCCCTGAAAATAATACCTAAATTATTAAAGAGCTGGAAGTGTCCGACTGGTCATATTTGGCACAGAATAGGGAAGAATGGCACACTTTAATGTCGGAGGCCAAGATCCACTTCGGGTCGCTAAGTAAGTATTATTAAAGCCTATTTAATAAACGTATTTTAAATTTAAAAAAAAGACAACCCTTTTGTAAACGAATGAACCGATTTCGAACGCCCATACTAGTTATAAGAAAAACATTGTGAGGAAATCTGCACACTAAATAATAGTTTACTACAGTGTAAAATATGGATAGAGGTAGGAGGTAGAGGCTGTAAAATATGAATGAGGAAATCTGCACACTAAATAATAGTTCACTACAGTGTAAAAATAAATGCTGACGCTCAATGGTTTTGTTTGAATCGGACCACGTTAGGTGCCTTTGGGCAGTTAGAAAAATATAACAATCAGTGTTAGATATTAAGGCTAAATGGTAGCAGAAGTGGTGATAAGTATGGTGATAAGTAAAAATAGGACAACCATATTTACTTTTAAACAATTCATTTCAAATGAGGGCGCCACTTCTGCTACCATTTCGCCTTAACACACTCGATAAGGTGAAGAGCATACTTACAAAACAAACATTTGTTGAAGGTCCAGGCGATCTTGTGGTACAAATGAAATTATTTCCTCTCTGCTCTTCAATATGACATTGAGTTGTGTTGACTTCGACAAGGTCTACTTTCATCAAAGCAGGGGATTTACCGTACTGAAAGAAAGACGTCCGAGAGTATTAGAAATCAGAAGACTTAAACTCGAGACCTCGCAGATATAAAACTAATGGCTGCCAGGGTGAGCGCAAGAGTAAGGCAATTTAGAGGGCTGAGAGAGGTGCAAGCGTGTCAGTACCCCCGCGCCCCTGGAGATGAACGAAAACTCATTAAGTGCTAGTCAATAACTCTATAGGTATAGTACCAGAAGTACATTTTTGATAATGGTGTTGCGAACTGATTGTTAGCCTGGATTAGCTTAAGATTCAAGAAACAGATTTGGTTGCAGTTTTCAACATTAGAATCTGAATTTTTAAAGGTAGTTTCTTTAAACAGCATGCAAAAAAAGGGGAAGAGAGGAAGAGGACGCCCTCCTACTACCTGAAGTCGACCCATCTACAACGATTTAAAGACGTTGGGTATAAGCCCAGAAATGACACAAAACCACCAAGAATGGTGCAAAAGTATTAGGGGAGCCGACCCCGTATGGGATGTGGCAAGGAGAGAAGCAAAAAATATATTTTTTATACTTTTCTAGTTATCATTGCCTATTATTTAATTTTATTACATGAAATAATAATTGCCATTCTTATTACTTTTACTTAAAAGTGACAAAACTTCACTGTGGGACTGCCTTAACATGGTGTGTGAAATTAACTTCCGTCAATTATGACAAAGATCGTAATTCCTTAAAATTTTTAATTAAATTTTTGATCCCCGATCATCCTTTATATTGCACTATTTCGCTTAGTTATGTGTCTTCGACAATTAATTTACCGAAAAGGAAAAAAGATTTCTTACCTCATTTAGTCCTCTGCCTAGAGCCAAAAGCGGTCTTTCCATCTTTATGCTGCTCGGAAGCTGTATCGGCTGAACTTTGTCAGTAAAAGTCAATTTTGATGCGAGTCTCACTAAAGCTATATCATTGTCTATTATTCTATTACCATTCTTATAATCTCGATGGATGATAATTTTATCGGAAACGAGTTTAAAACTGTCAGTTGTCCTAACACCTCCAGCAATGTAAACGTTCTTGGGAGATCTGAAATGATTAACGTAAACAACGTTAGTACAAATGATATTAAGCACGTTTATTTTTAGCTTTAGTACCGAATTTATAATTCTTTCATTTTCTTTTCGTTTGAGCCAGAAACGTTGTCTGAAAAAAGTAACAAAGGGTTAAATTTTTTAATAATAACAGATTATCATGTAAAAGGCAGAAGAAAAATAAGCAGAGAAAAGACATACCTAAGCTAGCCTGATGCCTGAGAGATATTTTCTGATAAGGTTTGAAAATATTTTTTCGGTAACGTGTATGCGGTTTTATTACAAGAATAAACAGGGTACTATAACTACTTTTACTTGTTTGACTTTCAGTTGTAGAGACATGAATTGGGTCCCTAAAAGATGTAAAATCTTACATGCAATGGGCGGCTGTGAGAAGCCATCTATCCGAAATAATAGCTGCTCCACAACGATGTTGACCATCAACAGTGATGCCCGCAAAAAATGGGTAGTTCTGAATGGAAGCCTCAGTCCCAAACATGATACGGGATTCTAATCCTGAAACAAACAAAGAAACTAAGTATAATTTATATTTCTTAAAGCCTATTTCGCACGGCTATGTATATATAAATGTAAACCTTCCTAAATAAGTATCAATCCCAAGGCGACTTTTTTGAACAAAAACTTTAAGAGTAGCATAACTCGAAGTGGGTTAACATTTAAACAGAGAACCTAATAGTAAAATTTGTATTGTACTGAACCCTACTATCACCTCCTGAAAGGATCAGGTCTGCTTACCAGTAACCCTTTATATGTATTGATAAAATTCTACACTAAACTTAATCTGTTTAAAAATAGTTATTAATAAAGGTCGTTGTGACCGCGAAACTCTAAAATCATATCGGTATTCAAAAATATTTGGTCAAAGTATCACGTTTTACATAAGCACCGTCTCAACTTACCACCATCTGAATCCGGTGACACATTTTTGTCTGAAAAACCCAAAATACTTAGAAATAATTGCAAAAGAGTTTTCAAAATCATTTTGGTATGTTGTGTTTTCAAGTCCTATTGCCACAAGAAGTAAATTATCATTGCAAATAGCCTTTTTGTTAGACAGTTCGTAAATACCTACGTTGATTTATGATTTTACTGATACACGTTTACGATCCGAATAGGTACGGAAGAATGTGACAAAAATGTTAATATGAATGTTATCAAATTTGTAGAATTCAAACAATTATATCTTTATGCATTAATGTCATTAAAATGTCCAGATTATTCATTCATAAACATTGTCAAATCGCCATAAAATAAATTACTAGCAGAGCATATCAATAATTTCGCAAAATACTTATTGCAATTCTTCATGAATGGTAGCTAAAACTGAAACATTTATTTATTAAAAAAATTGTCTACATATATCAGGAACAGAATACACAAAAAAATGCAGGGTTAATTTTTTATCACCGGCAACTCTTTTAGAGCAAGTTTAGTCCATGATACTGAACTACTTTCCATTTATACCATTCTAGAAAAACTAAATAAAATTCAGTTACCCATATGAATCAGCGTTCAGCTAAATGGAAATTGTATGGGAAAATGAATTTTTTTTATCGATACTCAATATCTTTTTATAAAAAATAGTATTATGTACTGAATTTACTCCAAAATGTAGCCGGTATTTAAAAAGCAACCCTCTATAATCCCCGATCAACTATAATAATATGTGAAACCAACCAAGTAAACTAATATGGACTTAATAAAGAAATAAAGTTATCATTATATTATTATTATTATTATAAAGATGCCAGAACTTACTTTAAAAATTTAAACCATATACTCATATTGAGTGATCTGTCTCGGGACTGAGTGATCTGACATGTTGCTTATAACATCATTTATCTATTTATTAAAATTATATTGCACATAATAAGTGTATAAATGGCGGACTTAATGCCCTATGGTGTTATCTGCGGGTCTACCATTGGACCAAGTAGAAAAATACTTTGGTTGGTGGTGGTGGTGGTTGGTGCCGTGGTGCGACAGAATGTGTAAATACATACAAGAATGTAATAAGATTCTATACATACATACATACTATCACGTCTTTATCCCTAATGGGGCAGACAGAGCATTTTGGGTCTTGCGGCTCTATGCAGAGCCTACGGCCGCAAGATTCAAAAGCCACTTTTAGCGTCTTGGTGGGCGAGAAGATGGAAAAGCAATCAATACAGTGACGGGTTGCTAGCCGCATCGCGTGTTAAAATGATTCGCATTTTTGCCCATTCCCTCGATCGGCTTTTACGATCTGCGCGAGAAGAGAAGCAGCTGGTACATTCTAAGTTTTTTCGTTTCTCACAGACTAGCATGGGAGATAATAATATCATCATATCATCATTATTCTATATTAGAATATAATGCTGACTCCAAATTTCGTTCTCCGCAACCCAAAACCAAAATGCGGCGTCAAATGTTTGCGAGTTTGCCAACACGATAACGAAATCGCTTTATTTCTACTCGCGAAATAATTAAGAGAGTCTATGAAATATGGCGGCTTGATTCAAATGTAATTTGTTCCTATCATAAATTGCCGGGAAGCTCGCGAATTCGGCACGAGTATAATTTATATTAATTACGTAATTAATTAACTTGAACTTACGGTAGGTCGACATAAGCGAACTCGGTTGATGGCTTTATTAGACAGAATTTCAATGTCATATAATGTGCGCAAGAAACTCAATTTCGCGGACGAAGTTGCGGGCACCAGCTAGCAATAATACTATTAATAACTAGCCAAAGCCCGCGACTTCGTTCACGTGGACTTGATGTCTCTGAAAAATGTTTATCAAACTAAACATTTTTTGCTAAGGCGTCATTTTTCTATTTCTTATAGTTTAGCTGGACCACTATAGTTCTGCATCAGATGTTCCATTTTCCAAAATTATTTATAATACTTTATATGTTGCCCAGGCTTAACAGCTATATAACAAAAAAGTTTCATTCGAATCCGTCCATTATTTTCGCACATTAGCGTGAACAAACAGAGAAACAGACAGAGTTTTTTTTAAATCTTACTCTATTACTATGTCATCACCGCTCCCAGTATTTTTTTTGGCAATAAATTTAATAAAAAGACCCTTATATTACTGTTTTATTATATGTATAGATGTCCGGGCTCGAATGGCACAATACACACAGAGCGCCTGTTTTGTTTTTGTTTTTCATGTGTGTTAGTGACCAACACAATCAAAAATCTGACACCTAACTTTACGAGTCTCATACAATTATATCAGCGGAATTATTTTTAATAGTTACAATCCATAGGAAAATGGTTCATATCCTGCTCGAAGGATCATAGAAAAATAGGGATTTTCCTGTCTGCTAACTATTGTATGTTAACTATACTAAGAAATAAACTATTAGTTCGTAGACCTCGCGTAATATTATAACATCAAATCATTCCCTAAATAACACCTAGATAGCGCTATCCAAAGTTAGAACGCGCTGTGCTTTCGTTTGCTACATAATCGCTGACATTTTTATTAATATTTCAAAAACTACTGAACCGATTTTGATGCCCAACAAACTTAAAAATTCTACTGGTATTTCCTATATGCCTACGAAATTTAATCAAAATCAGACCATTGGTCGGGCAGTAATCGTTGCATGGTTGGATCGTAAGGATTGCGTTTTGTTTCCTTTACTTTTTCGTTTTGTTATGTCAAAGTCAAAATGATTTATTTATCTTTGGATATTTGTAACACTTGATAATAGTGACTTTTTTTCCTGTGTGTATCTTTAACTTTTTTTACGTCGCTTCGAAGCAGGTCCTATTAACAAATGGTGTGAATATCTTTACAGCTTAAAGCCCCCATCTAAAAGACAGACGTCAAATTACAATGACCCCCAAATCCCGATGACACTTAGGTCTTAAAGGATGATTGAAAGACTTGCGCCCAACTTAGTGATATTTTCTTAAGATGTCGCATCATCTACTTATTCTACGCTAAAATGCTTTCCATGTTGAATACCGATAGTGTTTCAAAGTCAACTTGAATAGATCATCTATTTAGCATTCAAGGCAAGTTCAATTGTCATACTGAGAAACTTTCCTAAATCGAAACACAAAAAAAAATTTTTTACTTCCCAAATGAACCAAACGAATAAGAAACTGTTCCGACCTCCCTTGAAATATTTACACTTTATTCAAAATTATCTTTAATATTTAATTATTTTAAAGTTTATTATACATAAATATAAAGCAATTTGCCGTATGGTTTCCTATAGAGTAGAATAGGACCACTCCTAGTCCTACCGTGGATGGACACGACTTAGAAAATACAAACTACCTAAACAAAGCATATATAATCAATATACAATCAATATAGAACCTCTCCAACCCATCTGGCCAGCTTAGAGAGTGTAGGCCAAGTTTTCTGGCTGCTCTGGCCAAGTATGACTCTCTAGTACATAAAGGGCCGTGCTCCTGCAGTAAAGACTAAAAAGACCTGATGATAAAGCAAATATCAAACAGAGATAAAATCTAAAATCAAGATGAACTACGTTGTTGTAAATTTTTTTAAGCGCTTGTGCAAGTACAACCTCTATATATTTCTTTATTCTCAACTCGCCAATCAAAGTAAACGAAGACCAGAATACAAAGGCGTTTAAAACAAAATTATGGCACGTCACGGCCCACGGAGGTATTAATTCTGTTTATTCTGGATTTATTTGCTAACTCCATTAAGAAGTTTGAGAGACGACATCTTTGGTGTTGCATTTGACGTCTTCGATTGTTTGTTTTACTTTGACTGTAAATAAATTTAGAATTTCTAATTTTAGGTCTTTTGATTAATAGCGTAGTCGCAGGGGCTTTGCCGGTCAGGGACCACTTCTTATTGTCCATTTCGTGATTTGTCTAATTCTATTGCAATGGTAGGTAATGTTGCAACTGCCTCCGTGGTGTAATGGTTTTAGCGTTTGGCTCATACCCGGAGGTCGCGGGTCCGATTCCCAGTGGGGGCAACGACTTTGTGTTGTTGTCCTAGTTTGGTTAGGACATTGCAGGCTGATCACCTGATTGTCTGATAAATAAGATGATCCGTGCTTCGGAGGGCACGTTAAGCCGTCGGTCCCGGTCACTGTCTTTGACATTGGTCGTTACCTAAAACCATGTCAGAGGCTTTTAAGGCGGTTTAAAAACTCTGACACTAGTGTTAGTCACTAACACACACGATAAGAAGAATGGGTAGAGAAAAGTGGATAGAGATGTAAAGATCTTTACCCAGCAGTAGACTGATATAGGTTAGTTTAAAAAACCGGCCAAGTGCGAGTCGGACTTGTACACGAAAGATTGAATGAATAACTCTTTAATGCACCAATACAAAAAAAGAACATAAAAAATTACGAACGCTCTAACCACTACACCACGGAGGCAGTTAATTTTTAGTGATAGAGACAAGTTTGTACTCTTTTGGCCTGGTGATCTGTCGTACAGGCTCACGCCCAGTGCAGACACCAGATTCCTCACAGGGACTTATTCCTGTGACGAGTAAAATAAAAACATTTTTACTAACGCTGAGCTGAGAAAATGTTTCATCATCATCATCATTTCAGCCGCATAACGTCCACTGCTGGACATAGGCCTCTCACAAAGATTTCCAAAACGACCGATCAAGAGCGGCCTGCTTCCAGCGCTTTCCAGCGACCCTGGTCAGGTCATCTGACCACCTTGTATGTAGGTGCCCTACGCTTCGCTTGCCATTACGCGGTCGCCATTCAAGAACCTTTTTGCCCCATCGGCCATCGGGTAATCGCGCTATGTGTCCCGCTCACTGCCACTTCAACGAGCTAATCCATTATATATATGAAATAAGAAAACTGACTTTTGTTCTCCTACGAATCTCCTCATTTCTGATTCGATCACGTAGGGAAACACTGAGCATAGCCCTCTCCATAGCGATCCATAGAAAATGTTTATGAAATGAAATGAAATGAAATGAAATGAAATTGTTTATTTATCAGATAACAGGGATCCAAATTTGTTAGTATACAATTTAACTGAAACTTATAAGTTATGTTAGTATAATCTTTTATATGAGATAGATTAGATTAGATTAAATTAAATCAATGGGGACTCGAAAATATTTTATATTTCCCCATGCAGAGCTACAGGCATAGTTGCTCTAATCAAGTGCCGCATTAATTGAGAATGCGGCCTGTCCGCCACCGTTTTAAGAATGCTGTTGTGACTCGCCCTGATTCTCCTCAGCATTGATACCGCTTTTTTACGGAGCACGGCATGAAAACCATCCGTCCTTGCTTGCACAAACATTCCAGAGGCACTGCAAAATCGAGGGAGTCCCAACAGCATTCTAAATATATTATTATATTGAATACGGATGACATCCAGCGATCTCTTAGTACAACAGACCCACAGACTACCCGTGTAGAAACCCTGGCAAAAAGCTTTAAAAAGCGTAATTTTGACCTGTTCGCTACAACGGGCGAATCTACGAGTCAACATGTTGCCCCTGACCGCAAGTGCCCTCCGTTCCCTTTCTACGTCTGCATTGTCTTTAAGGTCGTCGGTAATAATGTGTCCCAAATATTTAAAAGTTGACACTCTCTCCAAATTTGTGCCATTTAGGATTATGGGAGGTGCGCTTTCGGGATATTTACCTGCGGCCTTAAAGACAATGTACTCACATTTCCTCGCATTGTATACGAGTCCATGTTACAGTATGTTGTTAGTGTATGTATGTTTAGAAGCACGAAACAGGCTTAAAACAATTCCTAAGTTGATGAAACGTCTATATTATTAAGCCATCACAAGACAATAGTTACTGAGTTGAGACAGCTAAAAGACAAATCAAGTTGACTCAAAATGAAGGCGACATCTCAAACAAAGTGTTTAGAAGGGCGTAAGGGCCTGATTAATTGTACCAGCCTAAATAAATATTAAAGCCTTCGAGGATTAGGCCTTGGCGTACTGCTAGCGATAATATCTCAATATCGTACATACATACATACTATCACGTCTTTATCCCTATTGGGGCAGACAGAGCATTTTGGGTCTTGCGGTTCTATGCAGAACCCAGGGCCGCAAGACCCAAAAGCCACTTTTAGCGTCATGGTGGGCGAGAAGATGGAAAAGCAATCAATACAGTGATGGGTTGCTAGCCGCATCGCCTGTTAACATGATTTGCATTTTTGCCCATTCCCTCGATCGGCTTTTACGATCTGCGTGGGAAGAGAAGCAGCTGGTACATTCTAAGTTTTTTTTTTATTTCTCCCAGACCAGCATGGGAATCTCAATATTATCAAATGAAAACAAAAAGCTTACTCTTGTCTCGTTTATCTAAAAGTCGTATAAATTAAGAAGGACATGTTTTGAAGAGTTCATTCAATTTAGACAATGGGGTGGTGATCGTATAAATTGAATGAATACAAACCTACTTTAAATGGACATGCAGAGTCTTCAGAACATATCCATGTTTATTTACATGACTTTTAAAGTCTGTTTGCAGAGAGTTGATAAATATTACAATTCGTCTCCGGCTAGCGACTGTCGCTTAGTTATCGCAAACTGTATGGCGGCCGTCGCTTGTCTACCGCCCGTTTGCGTGATACGAGGCACGCAGTTGATGTCAACCGACTAAACATGGCTTTCGTTCATGGCATCTGCCTGACTGTTTTTCTGTGGCAAAAGAATGCACCGACTTCAATGCGTTTTTTTTCCCTTGTGATTGTAATTCCCTTGCGATGGTTTTTAGCTATCATCATCATCATCATTTCAGCCGCATAACGTCCACTGCTGGACATAGGCCTCTCCCAAAGATTTCCAAAATGACCGTTCAAGAGCGGCCTGCATCCAGCGCAACCCAGCGACCCTGGTCAGGTCATCTGACCACCTTGTAGGTGGGTGCCCTACGCTTCGCTTGCCAATACGCGGTCGCCATTCAAGAACCTTTTTTTTAGCTATGTTTGATGAAAATCAGTTTAGTAGTTTTAAAGTTATTGGGGGCTAACGCTTGAAAGTCGGGGCTTTCTCTAGCAAATAATAGATGGCGCTATGGATGTCAAGTCGTAACAGTAGTTCCACTTTTCGTCACTAGATGGCGTTCTTGGCAGTAAGATTTTTAATTTTCCTAGCAAATAAATAAGTCAAAAATGATTGCATCATGATACTTCAAATTAGCCTTACATCACCACTAGCTTTACCCGCGGGCTTTGCTCTCCGTGGGAATTCCAGGATAAAGAGTACCCTATGTCCTTCCCCGAGTCTCAAGCTATATCCATACCAAATTTTATCTAAATCAGTTCTGTAGTTTAAGCGTCAAGAAGTAACAAACAAGCAGATATACAAACTCACTTTCGCATTTATAATATTAGTAGGAAGGATAATGCGCTCAATTTGGTATGACACTTTAACATGACTACGTAGCTACGTGTTTATAGCATACGTTGGAGTAAGGCCAGGTTCAGGTCATATCTCGCGATGATGCCATCGACCTCCTAAAAGCTATGATAAAGTGTTATGATCCTTTATCCAATCCCAAATGTACCTACTTAAGCCATTTATCTTGCTTAAAAATATTAACACTAAATTTGGACTAAGGATTAAAATAATGCGTGGACTTTGGAATTTATAAAATAAAACCTGAAGAAAATTAATATCAGGCTTGTTGTTTGGTATTTCGTGTGTGCAAGCTGCTTTTAAGCAACGGACATAGCTTGACAACTGCCATAGAATGATGGCAGCCGAGACCATGGACCACTCCAAGTCCTCCCGTGGATGTCGTAGAAGGCGACTTAAGAAATACAAGCTGAACAAAGATATATATACATAAAAGATGCCTCCAACCCGTCTGGCCAACGTGGAGAGTGTAGGCTAAATTCTCTTGCTGCTCTGACCAAGTATGGCTCTGGTAGTACAGAGAGGGTCGTCCTCCTGCAGTGGAGACTAACAAGACCTGATGATTATGATGATGAATTAAAAAGGTCACTATATATATATATATATCTTATACCTTGTCAAACGTAATTAATAAAATAAGACCTTATGATGAATTAAAAAGGTCATTAAATATCTTATACCCTATCAAACTTAGTACATAATTAAATACCGAGCATTTCCTTAAGTGTACAACATACCTCCTCAGTCTCGCCAATTTGAGAATTAACATATTTTGTTGGAAATTGGGAGCAAACAAATTAAGTTGACACAAAGTGAGGTCCGGCGTGAGTAACGCGGGAGCACGGACATCTGGCCCCACTGAGAGGGTGTCAGAGCACGGGTCACCTCACACATTTACATTAGAAATATGGGTCTTTACAGAACACCCAAGAATACAACCATACTTATTATACAGGCATGCCTACTATCGCCTTATTAACATAATTATTTATCTTCCTTGGCTCTATATGGCGCTTTATATAATAATTCAAACATTCAAATCTTTAATTAATATAATTTCAATAAAGCTTTTATACATAAAAGATGCCTCTAACGTGTCTGGCTAACGTGGAGAGTGTAGGCCAAATTCTCTGACTGCTCTGACCTAGACGCATGATCCTCTGTACTACTAGAGCCTGCAGTGGAGACTGAAAAGACTTGATGATTATGATGATAAATTAAAAAGGTCACTATATATCTTACACCTTGTCAAACTTTGTACATAATTAAATACCGAGCATTTCCTTAAGTGTACAACATACCTCCTCAGTCTCGCCAATTTGAGAATTAACATATTTTGTTGGAAATTGGGAGCAAACAAATTAAGTTGACACAAAGTGAGGTCCGGCGTGAGTAACGCGGGAGCACGGACATCTGGCCCCACTGAGAGGGTGTCAGAGCACGGGTCACCTCACACATTTACATTAGAAATATGGGTCTTTACAGAACACCTAAGAATACAACTATACATATCATACTGGCATGCCTACCATCGCCTTATTAACATAATGATTTCCCTTCCTTGGTTCTAAAAGGCACTATAAGTAATAATTTAAACATTAAATTATATTCTTAGTATTATTTAAATAAAGTAGTATTCTAATTAATTAAATATGACTTATATGAAATGCAACAAATATTTTAAAAGTATATTTAACACTTTCTTTGTCACTTTTTTGCTAGTCGTGTTTGCTGCCATCGAAAAAATGGTGTTCCCACATTGGTCCAGGCGTCTTCGGAACATTCGGGAAACAGACATAAAAATATTTTATATTCGTCTAAAAATAACTTTGAAACGATGCATTTTTTACCGTAGAGTGGGTAGTGAAAAACGATAAATAAACGTACTTTTGCAATTCTAATATGGATTAAGTTTAACAACATGTTGATTTTTTTTTATATACATATATGAGAGCAGCACAGGACCGAGATGGCTGGCGTCGAGGAATAGAGGCCTATACTCAGCAGTGGGCGGAAGAAGGGCTGGGATGATGATGATGATGATATACATAAAGACACCTTAAAAACACAAATAAACTATACTATAATTGAACTAAAAATTTAATATAAATATTAATAAAAATCTAAACTAAATATAAATAAATAAAATAAAAATTGAGCCTGCGATTGCAGGTTTATACATTATAATATAATTACTACAATACTAAAACTAATCAACTAAAACAAACTTAAATACTAAAAACAAACATTCATCTTAAACACATTTAATTTGCATGCATCTAACAAACGGGGATATGTAAAAACTATAAATTAGTCACAACGTCACAACACAAAGGTTCATCGAAAGACAAAAGGTCGAAAGGTCGTTTTATTTCGGTCTACCAAGATGATTAATCACCTAAGGCGGACATTAAAATACGCCCGGTCGGCTCCCAAAGCCACTTCGCCCAATACATCACGCTGCAAAGCTTTGTTGTCATAAAAATGGATGCCTCGAGAAACTCCGATAGTTATGGTTGAGATAATCAAAGCGAAAATGCGAAAATATTCTGACGCCGGGTAATTTGGGGTAAGTCTTGGAATTTTCAACGTTTTTGTTCTTTAGATTGCGGGTTTTTTAAATTTTATTATAATCATCATTTCAGCCGCATAACATCCACTGCTGACTGAATGGAATGTATCGTCCGCTTTCTACGAGATAGATTATAGGATCAGTCAGTCCACCATCTTTGAATCAAAATTAATTAAATATAATTCTAACTTGAAATATGAGTCTTCATCATCATTTCGATACCATTTCAGTCGCATAACGTCCATTGCTGGATGGATATAGTCCTCTCAATTTCCAAAATGACCAATCTAAAGCGGCCTGCATCCAACACCTTCCAGTGAGCTTGGTCACCTAGTAATAAGAGAGAGAGAGAAAAAAAATCGACAAAAATATAGGTCGGGCACATCACGACGCTAAGCAGTAAGCAGACGACTGACAAAAGTGAAAAATCATTATTTTTTCTTTAGATCCATGATAATAGGTAGTTGTTGACGTCAGATCATTTACTTACAGCTAAGTTTACTGCCGCTTCCTAAGCGCAAGTACAGAACAAGCGGCCACAAACTGTACTGCAGCATTTTCTCCAAAAACGTCAACTTACAATTACACTGATATTAAAATTAGATATGTGAACTGAGAATACATTGTTATATTATAGAGGAGGTTTACATGAACAAAAATGAATTAGCCAAAAATTACTTCGCAACCCCTTACACAAACAAGTCAACGCCGAACACACACGATATAATTTGATTTAAAGCAAAACATGCGACAAAGTTTCCTTCTTCAGGCTTCTACGACTTAAAACAAGTCCTCGAAAACAAGTTGAGTCAACTCTTACACAATGTTCACATTAGCAAATTAATCGAGCGAGCAAACCTAGCATTACTTTACCAATTTTTACTACTACTACTTTCTGTTTAGTCTCCAAGATTACAAGAGTTCTCTCAATGCTTTTTACACTTGTGATGATTTATGACTTAGATAAAATGACTACATATTTGATACAATAAGCACCCTTCATAAGAATCCATAAGAGTTCTAGTAGCAGCTTTCTGTTTATATAAATACCGAACGATGTAGCTCTTCAATCAAATTTAATAAAGAAAACGTAATTGCTATCTAATTCTAGATAGCAACTTCTTTTTCTTTGACTTTGCTTGTTAATAATAGTGTAAATCAAAAAGATCGATTAAAGGGATACCTAATTCCCTTTTAGACCATAAAAGTTTATTTAAAAAAAATTGAATTCAGAGAATATTGAGTCCATGAACTTTGAATTCCATGAAAACTTAGAACTTATATTGCGATCAGGTGCGACGATTTGATTACAACTGTTATGTAAGTCGTGTATTCTTTAGTTGACTCTAGAGTCATAGTTGAATATTTTTATAAACAAAACAGCACTCACATAAGGAAATTATAAATCGGTTGACATCATTGCCAAATTTAAATCAAACTAAACATAGCAACTCGAAAAGAGAAATGACAAAGTCACCACTCTCATAAAGACTCGTCTAATCGTCTGGATCAATGTGAACGATCCCAGTAATTATAATTCCTGCGAAACGCTTCCATTAAGTGACAATAATCTCCTGTACAAGACGAGACCAAATTATTAAGTTTTCTCAAAATACTTGACGCAAGACTTTTATTAAACAGTCTAGATTTATTTTCTACTGTTTTTATTAGATTGCTTTTTAGAAAATCGAGTTTTCTTTTGTATTCATTATAAGATATCAAATATTTAATTACATTCAATTATTTTTTGCTTTTATCCATGAAAGTACGTTGCTTACTCAAACTTAAGCTTCTGGAAATATGAATACAATATACAATACAATTAAAGTTAACTATATTAATAAATCGATAAATATATCGAAAAAAATCACATAGATTGTTGATTTATCTTATGAGATACTTACTCAACGATACAATTTTTTATGATAAATACATGTAAAGACAAATAAATTGATGGTAAATACATAAATGTGTAAATATATATTTAATTGTTGGCCTAATTCCAAAACACTCAAATTATAAATTAAAGATAGTTAACATATACGCCTGACACACTGAATGTCTACAAACTCACTAATTAAATAAAAATAAACAACTTAAGACTCTCTCGCTAGATAGTTGGGTCAAAGGTCAGATACAGAAGGCAGTTTTCCTGGACAAAGCAAGCATTGCCAGGAAGTGTGTCTCTCTCTGCGGCCCTAACCGGCCCGGTAGCTTGGGTCTTGCCCCGCTGCCAGCGGGCAGCTAGGTTAGGTTTTTATAATCATAGTAATATGTGTATATGTTGTAGTATAATTTAATTTTTATAGATATAATAGCTGCGTCCCGCGGTGTTACCCGCGGTTAAAGTAGCCTATGCGTTAATCCAGGGTGTCAGCTTGCTGCACACCAAATTTTATCAAAATCGGTTATTCCGTTTGCGCGTAAAGAAGTAACAAGCACACACAATCTTTCGCCTTTATAATATTAGTGTGATAGAGTGATAATTAAAAACCCAATGAATATTAATAAATAAAGTATAAAAAATAATAAATGTATATTTGTACTTTGGAACAATAAAGTTTGATATATTATATTATATCTCTATATTATATAAAGCTACACTTACCACTGACTGATTGACATAGTTGTTTGCCCTGTTGCAGGGTTGGTGGGGTTTTGGTTGATGTGTGGTCGTATAGAGGCTGCTCCAGTGAGTACCAGAAAAATCTGACATTTGAGGATCTGCGGAAACCTGATGTGGAAGGGGTACGGCCTGCGAAAACGGTTGGGGTTGGGGTCGTGATTTTTTTTCCAAAATGTAGGGGGTCATGGGCAATTTGACGAGCGTCAATTGTTTTTTGATTTTTTTCAAAATTCAAGATGGCCGCCATACATGGACAATTCCCCTCCATACAAATTTCATACAAACGGCCCGCAAGTAACTTGGCGCAGCCCGAGGCCGAAGGCCGAGCCCCTCTCCTCCCCTTTCAGCCCCCCCCCCCCCCCCCCACCCTCCCCCAAGTAATTTTCACGTGGCCGCAGGCCGAGTGATGCGAGCCCGAAGGGCGAGCTGCGGGCGAGGGCGAAGCCCGAGCTACTACAGTAAGCGCCGCATTTTATTTTTATTTTTGGAAATCCAAGATGGCCGCCGAAAATGAACTGCTTGCGATTTGGCTGAAAATCAATATCTATATGTATTTTGGGTCGGAAAATCCAAATTTAATTTTTTTTTTGGATTCCAAGATGGCGTCTGTATTTTCGAAAATTAAACTTATTTCGTTCATAACGTCTCACTGGGACTTCATAAGGGTCTGAAATTTTCTCTACTAGGGTAAATAATCCCGCGAAATTTGAAACTGCATTCAGATTTTGGATCCAAGATGGCCGCCCACACATTTGTCATGTTTCTTCAACTGACTGCAGTTTTTACCCATTTTCTAAACTGGAAACTTTTCTTAGCCTACCTCAATAGATGCACGAAAAACCGCGTGCTGCGTGCAGCACGCGCAGCACCCGAAACACTAGTTATATTATATATAGCTACACTTACCACTGACTGACTGACTGATTGACATAGTTGTTTGCCCTGTTGCAGGGTTGGTGGGGTTTTGGTTGATGTGTGGTCGTATAGAGGGTGCTCCAGTGAGTACCAGAAAAATCTGACATTTGAGGATTTGCAGAAACCTGATGTGGAAGGGGTACGGCCTGGCTAAACGGTTGGACCTAGAGATTTGACCCCATAGACAAAATGAAAGGGGTACCTGATCAATTACCAGAGCCAGTATTTATTTTTTTAATTTTCATAAAAAAAAAATCCCCCCATACAAATTTCATACAAACGGCCCCCCCAAGTAACTTGGCGCAGCCCGAGGCCGAAGGCCGAGGGCGAAGCCGGCTCGCGAGCCCGGAGGGCGAGCTCCGTGGCGAAGCCGAAGGCCGAGCCCCCCCCCCCCCCTTCACCCCCCCCCCCCCCCCTCCCCCAAGTAATTTTCCCCCATCACGAGGCCGTAGGCCGAGTGACGCGAGCCCGAAGGGCGAGCTGCGGGCGAGGGCGAAGCCCGAGCCACTCCCGTAAGCGCCGGGTTTTTTTTAATTTTAGGAAATCCAAGATGGCCGCCGAAAGTCAATTGCTTGCGATTTGGCTGAAAATCAATATCTATATGTTTTTTGAGCCGAAAAATCCAAATATGTTTTTTTTTTTGGAATCCAAGATGGCATCTGAATTTTAGAAAATGAAATTTATTTCGTTCCTAACGTCTCACTGGGACTTCGTAGCGGTCTGAAATTTTGCATGTGGGGGTAAAGCACCTCGAGGAACTCGAAACTGCATTAAGATTTTAAATCCAAGATGGCCGCCCACACATTTTTTCATGTTTTCTCAACTGACTGCAGTTTTCACCCATTTTTTGAACTGGTAACATTTCTTAGCCAACAACCACCGCACGAAAAACCGCGTGCTGCTTGCAGCACGCGCAGCACCCGAAACACTAGTTATAATATATAAACCTACAATACCACTCACTCACTGACTGATTGACATAGTTGTTTGCCCTGTTGCGGGGTTGGTGGGGTTTAGGTTGATGTGTGGTCGTATAGAGGGTGCTCCAGTGAGTACCAGAAAAATCTGACATTTGAAGATCTGCAGAAACCTGATATGGAAGGGGTACGGCCTGCAAAAACGGTTGAGGATAGGGGCATGGTTTTTTTTTCAAAATGTAGGGGGTTGTAAGCAATTTGACGAGCGTCATTTGTTTTTTTATTTTTTTCAAAATTCAAGATGGCCGCCATACAAGGACAATTTTCCTCCATACAAACTTATTCATTTTCTGAACTGGAAACGTATTTTAGCCTACCTCAACAGCCCCACGATGAACCGCGGGCTGCTTGCAGCCCGCGCAGCGCCCGAAAAGCTAGTATAATATATAAACCTACATTACCACTCACTCACTCACTGATTGACATGGTTGTTTGCCCTGTTGCGAGGTTGGTGGGGTTTAGGTTGATGTGTGGTCGTATAGAGGGTGCTCCAGTGAGTACCAGAAAAATCTGACATTTGAGGATTTGCGGAAATCTGATGTGGAAGGGGTATGGCCTGCAAAAACTATTAAGGTTAGGGGCGTGATTTTTTTTCCATAATGTAGAAGATTATAAGCAATTTGACGACCGTCATTTGTTTTTTGATTTTTTTCAAAATCCAAGATGGCCGCCATACAAGGACAATTTTCCTCCATACAAACTAACCCATTTTCTGAACTGGAAACATATTTTAGCCTACCTCAACAGCCCCACGATGAACCGCGGGCTGCTCGCAGCCCGCGCAGCGCCCGAAAAGCTAGTTATAATATATAAACCTACATTACCACTGACTGACTGACTGACATAGTTGTTTGCCCTGTTGCGGGGTTGGTGGGGTTTAGGTTGATGTGCGGTCATATAGAGGGTGCTCCAGTGAGTACCAGAAAAATCGGACATTTGAGGATCTGCAGAAACCTGATGTGGAAGGGGTACGGCCTGCGAAAACGGTTGGGGTTAGGGGTGCGATTTTTTTTTCAAAATGTAGGGGATTATAAGCAATTTGACGATCGTCATTTGTTTTTTTATTTTTTTCAAAATTCAAGATGGCCGCCATACATTGTCAATTTTTCCCCATACAAATTTCATACAAATGGCCACCCCAAGTAACTAGGCGCAGCCAGAGGCCAAAGGCCAAAAACAAAGGCCCCCCCGCGAGGCCGCAGGCCGAGCTGTGGAGCGAGGCCAAAGGCCGAGCTCCCCCCCTTTTTGACCCCCCCCCCCCTCCCCCCAAAGTAATATTCACGAGGCCGGAGGCCGAGTGATGCGAGCCCGAAGGGCGAGCTGCGGGCGAGGGCGAAGCCCGAGCCACCATCACCAAGCGTTGCGTCGTGAATTTTTTTTTTGGAAATCCAAGATGGCCGCCGAAAGTCAACTGCCTCTGATTTGGCTGAAAATCGATATTTATATGTGTTTTCACCCCAAAAATCCAAATACAACTTGTTTTTTGGAATCCAAGATGGCGTCTGGATTTTAGAAAATTAAACTTATTTCGTTTATAACGTCTCACTGGGACTTCGTAGGGGTCTGAAATTTTAAATGTGGGGGTAAAGCACTCCGCGGAACTCGGAACTGGAATCAGATTTTCGATTCAAGATGGCCGCCCCCACACATATTTTGATGTTTCCTTTACTGACTGCAGTTTTTACCCATTTTCTCAACTGGACATGTTATTTAGCCCACCTCAACAGCTGCACGAAAAACCGCGGGCTGCTTGCAGCCCGCGCAACGCCCGAAAAGCTAGTTATAATTATATTATTATACTATAAACCTACATTACCACTCACTCACTGACTGACTGATTGACATAGTTGTTTGCCCTGTTGCGGGGTTGGTGGGGTTTAGGTTGATGTGTGGTCGTATAGAGGGTGCTCCAGTGAGTACCAGAAAAATCTGACATTTGAGGATTTGCGGAAACCTGATGTGGAAGGGGTACGGCCTGCGAAAACGGTTGGGGTTAGGGGTGTGATTTTTTTTCCATAATGTAGAAGATTGCAAGCAATTTGACGATCGTCATTTGTTTTTTTATTTTTTTCAAAATTCAAGATGGCCGCCATACATGGATAATTTTTCTCCATACAAACTTACCCATTTTCTGAACTGGAAACATATCTTAGCCTATCTCAACAGCCCCACGATGAACCGCGGGCTGCTTGCAGCCCGCGCAGCGCCCGAAAAGCTAGTTATAATATATAAACCTACAATACCACTGACTGACTCACTGATTGACATAGTTGTTTGCCCTGTTGCGGGGTTGGTGGGGTTTGGGTTGATGTGTGGTCGTATAGAGGGTGCTCCAGTGAGTACCAGAAAAATCTGACATTTGAAGATTTGCAGAAACCTGATGTGGAAGGGGTATGGCCTGCAAAAACTATTAAGGTTAGGGGCGTGATTTTTATTCCATTATTTAGAAGATTATAAGCAATTTGACGACCGTCATTTGTTTTTTGATTTTTTTCAAAATCCAAGATGGCCGCCATACAAGGACAATTTTCCTCCATACAAACTTACACATTTTCTCAACTGGACATGTTATTTAGCCCACCTCAACAGCCGCACGAAAAACCGCGGGCTGCTTGCAGCCCGCGCAGCGCCCGAAAAGCTAGTTATAATATATAAACCTACATTACCACTGACTGACTCACTGACTGATTGACATAGTTGTTTGCCCTGTTGCGGGGTTGGTGGGGTTTAGGTTGATGTGCGGTCGTATAGAGGGTGCTCCAGTGAGTACCATAAAAATCTGACATTTGAGGATCTGCGGAAACCTGATGTGGAAGGGGTACGGCCTGCGAAAACGGTTGGGGTTAGGGGTGTGATTTTTTTTCCATAATGTAGAAGATTATAAGCAATTTGACGATCGTCATTTGTTTTTTGTTTTTTTTCAAAATCCAAGATGGCCGCCATACATGGACAATTCCCCTCCATACAAAATTCATACAAACGGCCCCCCAAGTAACTTGGCGCAGCCAGAGGCCAAAGACCAAAAGGAAAGCCCTCCACCGCGAGGCCGCAGGCCGAGCTGCGGGCGAGGGCGAAGCCCGAGCCACTCCCCCCCCACCCTTGACCCCCCCCTCCAAGTAATTTTCACGAGGCCGTAGGCCGAGTGATGCGAGCCCGTAGGGCGAGCTGCGGGCGAGGGCGAAGCCCGAGCCACTCCCACAAGCGCCGCTTTTTTTTTTAATTTTGGAAATCCAAGATGGCCGCCGAAAGTCAACTGCTTGCGATTGGGCTGAAAATCGATATCTATATGTATTTTGAGCCGAAAAATCCAAATTTGACAGATTTTTTGGAATCCAAGATGGCGTCTGGATTTTAGAAAATTAAACTCATTTTGTTTATAACGTCTCACTGGGACTTCGTAGGGGTCTGTAATTTTGCATGTGGGGGTAAAGCGCCCCGCGAAACTCGGAACTGGAATCAGATTTTCGATCCAAGATGGCCGCCCCCACACATATTTTGATGTTTCCTTTACTGACTGCAGTTTTTACCCAGTTTCTCAACTGGACATGTTCTTTAGCCCACCTCAACAGCCGCACGAAAAACCGCGGGCTGCTTGCAGCCCGCGCAGCGCCCGAAAAGCTAGTATTAAATATAAACTCAGATGTTCAAGTCGCTGCAAAATGAAAGAAATGCAATATTTCTAGCTCAAAAATGTGCTCATTTCTTATTTTAGAATACAACTAAGCTGATTCAAAATGTTTTAAAATCTAAATTACAGGCTCTAAGAGCACTCCGAAATTTCTACACTCAAATTTATTAAATTCACATTTTTAACTAAATTAGACGCTTGAATACCTCTGTAAATATCTTTATTTGGCGCTCAAACGCCCGTGGGCCCATTTAAAGTTACCAGTGTTGTGCTCAAAACTCGTGCGTTTTGAATTGTTTAAATCCCATTGTTGCATTATTCACGAACGAACCCGAGCCGGTCCAAAACTGTGCAGGTTTCGTTGAAACATGACGCAGTTTATTTTGATATGCAATTATATTTCATTGTTAAACTTTGGTTTTCAACTGACGAAAAACAAAAAGTAAATTCAGTTAAATATCGCACTACTAAACAATTCAATCAAATGTTTAAACCGTGCATTTATTATATATGTTAACGGAAATGTATAAAACTTAGGAATTGTTTACAATACCTAGGATATGTATACAATTCCGAAGCTAATAAGGAAATGTATTAAATATTTTTTCAAAGACTATGTAATACACACATATTCTAGGAAATGTTTAAATTTACTAGGAATTGTATACATTTCCAAAATCGTATTAGGAAATTTTTATAACGAATGCATTCTACGAATAAAATGAGTAAAACGGGAGCGAGCGACTTAAGCTTAGGGCGAAAATAACACAAACACAAAAAAATCTTTGCCACAGAGTGTAGGTTAGGTTCGTTAGGTTTCCTGTGACCAAAACACGAGTGAGCGAGCGAAGCGAGCGAGCGACTCTAGCTTAGGGCGAAACTAATACATACACAAAAACAACTTTGCCGCGGAGTGTAGGGTAGGTTCATTATGATGATACCGTTCTTGGTACCAATTTGATAGAGCGTTTATTACATTTCCGACAGCTACTTAGGAAATGTATATATTACCTAGGAAATGTGTCTAATATAAATTAATTCACATTTCCGGGCGGTTTTAGGAATTATATACATTTCCTAGGAATTGTCTACAATGACGGATTACACACATTTCCGGTAACATATATTTAATTAATGGTGTTCAGAAATTATACTGGAAGATTTAAAGTCACAATGATCCATTTGGGCTCGTATCTTGCCAATGAAAAGGTCTTCATCACATTATTTTAGACCAGCTGTGCCCGTGGGCTTCGCTTCATTTATATATAAATTAGGTGCTAGAGAATCTTTGAGGGAACTATTTAAAGACATAAATATTTTGACCCTCCCTTCGCAATTCATCTATGCGAACATTATGTACGTGCGTCAGAATATACACTCATTTAAGAGAAATTGTGATATTCATAGTATTAACACGAGAAATAAAAATAAATTAGCCATCACAGCTTTGCGGTTAGAGAAAACAAAAAAATCTTTTGTGGGTCTCGGCTTGCGCCTCTATAATGAAATTCCAGATGATATAGTAGCATTACCATTATCTAAGTTTAAGACAGCCGTTAAAAATCATTTATTACAAAATGCGTATTATCATGTAAATGACTACTTATCATCATCTGAGAAAAATTCTTGGAAATAATTGTCTGCAAATTGTAATTGTATAATTTAAATGTATAGCTTAAGTGTAAATCTGTATTGTAATTGTAACATAGCCTATCAGGCTGGGTAGGGACCAATACTGAACTGGGTTTCTTTCGGCGTAATCTTCCCAGCAGTGGTCGTTCCGAAACGCTAGTAGTTTTTAGCTTCTGCACTAAAAAAAAAAAAATATTTAAAAAAAATGACCTTCAATAAGAGATAAATTTATCCTACATTGAATAAAAAATTTTGACTTTGACTTTGACTTTGACTCCCCGTGGAAATTTTGGGATAAAAATTATCCTATATCCTTATCAAACTATATCCTCAAATTTCATCTAAATAAATTCAATGGTTAGACAAGGATTGGAAAGAAGTAGCTAAAGATTGAAGCAGGTGGACTTGTTGTTTCCACCGTTGTTCCACCGGGAGGCGTTTGCTCAACTATGGGACGTAAATGGCCAACTAAAAAAGAACGTTCAATGTTTGAAGCCTGAAGTGGTAACAAACAAACAAATGTAATGTAATAAGAATTAGGATTTCGACATAAAATCATTGCATTTAGCATTTCTCAGAAAAATCCGAACAAAATAACTTAATTGCATGCGATAATTTTAAAGAGTTCATCAACTTAATACTTTTCCCAAAGAAACAAAGATTTAATTTAACCAAAACTAGTTTTAACCAATTTAATTTAACAAAAACAAACTTGGTTAAAATCAATTAGACAGTTAACATTGGCAGTTAGTTACTTCTAAAGATTAACGCCGTACAAAGCCGATCGCAAGTTCTCAACCTTTGGCGAAAATAAACATTTATTTTAGTTAATGGATCCATTTTGATCGGTAATTGAGGTCTTCAAACTTTACAACTATTTTGGTAAGAGATGATTGGAAATTTTAATCTGTTTGAATTCACTTGTTTTATGGCCTTATGGTTATAGTTTGAAAAGTTATTACCTTATTACAACTCTCATTGGAGTTCAAACTGTATTCACGAACACAATGCAAATCATAAAGATAATGAACATAAACCACTTCTCTTTGCGATATTTAAAATGTTCATAACTTCTGAAATGTAGACCATTGATGTTCGTCGGACCGAAATAACAGTATTATTGGCCGGCACCAGATAACACGACTAATTGAAATAGTGTCACTGATTCCAAGTCATAATACAAACCGAAAATAAAATCGTTCTTACTAAGTTTGCATAACTGACAACTAATTCTGGCATCTAATACCACGGATTGTGATTTAAAAAAGGCTGATAGCATTCGTAAAAAACTGAACTCCTTCAATAAGTGATAGTTTATTTATTTTATCAATAATAATATAGTTATAACGTTATGCTACTAAATTAAAAGCAATGTTTTTTGTGAGTTGCATTAAAAAGCCTCTCGCACTGCACTCTTTATATTGATAGCACACTCACTATATGACTGATTTAAGAAGGGCAGATAATTAGGTAGATGACTGGGTCAAATATAAATTATTTGATACAGTTTATATTATTAAAATATGGCACTTCAGTATAGTACTAAAATTGCCAATTTTTTTTAAATCTTGATCGTGACGTCATTTTCTCAAATAAGCTTGACCTTGCTTGAAAATGAAGGTCATTGGGATTTTTGCAAATATCTAATTATGTATCTTATTTTAAAATCTGATAGCGTAGATATAGAGAAAGCTATTCCTAGAGGCTATTCCTCAAAACGGTTTGCACATTTTTTTTAAATTACTTGACAAGCCAATTACCTTTGAAATGTTTGTGACTTCTGCAGTGAAGTCCGCCGATGTCCGCCGGACTGAAATAACGGGATTATTGGCCGGCACCAGATAACACGACTGAGTGAAATAGTGGGATTGATTCCAAGCTATAAGGAAAATCAGCATTGTTACTGTAAAAGCTTTTAGAAAAACATCTTCGATTTTATTTAATTCGTCTTGGATATCGTCAAACTATATCCAAATGTGACTTGGGTACTTTCCTCGGTCAAAAATAAATTATTTAGTACTGTTAATAAAATAAAAACTATCTTCTTATTCGCCGGTTGACTGGAAAAGATTCCATGACCTTGTGGGATAAGTCCGCCGTTGTCAATTTATTCTATTGTTTTTGTATGTAATTGTGTTTTTTCATATTACAATAAAGTTATTACAAACTAACAAAAGACTTTTCCATGCTGGCCAAATGGGTTGGAGAGGTATATACCTCTCCAACGCCAGCGAGGAGAGTGTAGGCCAAGTCGTATGGCCGGTCTAGCCAAGTCTGGCTCTGATAGTACAGTGATGGTTGTGCCCCTGCAGTGGAGACAGAAAGGCCTGATGATGATGATGATGAAGAAAATAAACCTTCACAAAATAATGTCACTTGTCATTGATCATATCTATTTTCACCGTGAAGAAAAACTGATAAGAGCGCTATTTGACTCAGCTTGTATTTCATATAGATCCCATAGAAAATACTAAAATTCAAAACGTTAAGAAAAAAGTATTGTGTTTGTCTGTTGGTACGGCATAGCGTAGTTGCCGAAGTATTTCTTCATGAAAAAGGCAACGTAAGTAAAAGCGTAATTTCGGGCTAGACGTCTGTTTCATGTCACTTAAAATGTTTGTTGGTGAAACAGGGCTCTGGGCTTAACCTAAAAAACATTAGGGAAAGAGCAAATGAACCCGCTGTAAATAATTCTATATTCATTACATACATACATACTATCACGTCTTTATCCCTAATGGGGCAGACAGAGCATTTTGGGTCTTGCGGCTCTATGCAGAGCCTAGGGCCGCAAGACTCAAAAGCCACTTTTAGCATCATGGTGGGCGAGAAGATGGAAAAGCAATCAATACAGTGACGGGTTGCTAGCCGCATCGCCTGTTAAAATGATTCGCATTTCATTCTATAATTAATAATATATTAATTTTAATTATGTCTATATTCATTAGACATAATTAAAATTACTATTCAATTTCTTAACGTATCTAAAACCACCCCGCAAACTAACAATGGAGACCCAAGATTATTTAATGTTCTCAGTATTGTCTACATCCGAAATTAGGGCTCAACGTGAACCGTTATAAGCCCACATGAATTGCACATTGTACTCCGGAAACAGGGCAATTTGGTTAAAATCGCTACATCAAGCATCCGAATATAATTAGAGCTGGGACGCTGGAATAATGAGAATCCCGCACTTAGACCGTTTTACCCCGACCCGGTAATCCGGAGATACCCCTCGTCCCAGTACAGGGCAAAACGGTTAACGTTAGATTAGAGGAAATAGTTGGACGACTTGATGCATAAAATACTTAATTATATATAGTAAATAATTATCGTATTATGTCTTTTATGTATTGCAACCTAGAAATATTGAAGAATATGTAATAAAATTACTAAGGTGTGATAATTTTGGTAAACAATATATTTTATGTCACTCTCTAGTTTCTCAAATAGGTCGATATGTAAATTTGCATGCTTCTTCATAACGTGTGTGTTAGTGACCAACACTAGTGTCAAAGTTTTTAAACCGCCTTAAAGGCCTCTGATGTTTTTTAGGTAACGACCAATGTCAAAGACAGTAACCGGGACCGACGGCTTAACGTGCCCTCCGAAGCACAGATAATCTTACTTATCAGACAATCAGGTGATCAGCCTACAATGTCCTAACCAAACTAGGACAACAACACAAAGTCGTTGCCCCCGCCGGGAATCGAACCCGCGACCTCCGGGTATGAGCCGAACGCTCTAACCACTACAGAGGCAGTTTGCATGCTAAGTTTCAGCTACCTTTCATGCTTGTCTGAAAAAAAGTTCAGTTCTAAATTTGTTTCACCATCTGTCTGTAGCGCTTCTCTTCCTGCATAGATTATGAAAGTGAGGAAATGAGCAAGAATCTTTTCAAAGAATCAAGTTATTAGGTAAAAATACCTTTATTCTACCTTCTAAAAATAAATTCTCTATTAAACATCTCGAAGAAACAAAATATGTGGTCTCAATAACTAAGGCCTGCGTGTAACGCTCACCATCAATCATACGCAGCCCAATGGCGCGTGTGAACGACCCGACCCGGGTCTATTCCGATATTAACTTATTTCCAATTTCCCATACTTGTTTTTCTTCTTTTGCCTTTATTCTAGCTCTGTAAGAACGTTTTTTCGACATGTTTTCTTATTTATATGCTCGTGTGTAATCCGAGCGTACTGCTAGTTATATCAAAAAAGTGTGTCTATGTAAATTAGCCAAATTTGAGGAGCTAGGTGATAGGCGAAATACGCATTGCCAAAGCGCTAGGCTTTGGCATTTAAGCGACTATGGGCGTGGTCTGCACTTTGATGGTGACAAGTGGCATAAAAAAATTTCGAACTCCTCCGTGCTTCAGAAGGCACGTAAAGCCATTGGTTCTGGCTGTCATCACTGTATTCAAGTCAAGCATTTCAGACGTCTTTAGGCAGCCTGAAAAATCACCAGTAAGACTGTATATATGACCAAAAAATGTTGCCTCCCATACAAGTTAGCCGATCAGCTGCTGATCTGAGTTTGTACAGTAAGCAAAAAATATTTTTATACAGCGACATGTACGGTACATGTACTTAGACTACTTCAGTATCGGACTAACTTCACAATAAAATAGTTTCAGAATATTCTGTTGGACGTTGGCAGCATTACAAATTCAAAAATATCCTAAACAAATAGTTAAGTATCCAATATCAAGGCTATTGGATGCAAAAGGCTGGATATTAGGTGCAAGGTAATGCAGTCAGCTTTAGCTTTTGACGCGAGAGAGAATTTTCTTTTGAGCTGGCGACAAGCGTGTAGTCTCTAAGGACAGACGACGAGCTAGGAAACGTGAAGATATGCGATTCTTTTATTTTTGCCCGGCTAAAGCGAAGCTAAAAGGGCTTCTTTGTAATTTAACATTCGTTTCATTAATATTATTACTCCCATGCTGGTCTGGGAGAAACGAAAAAAACTTAGAATATACCAGCTGCTTTTTTTCCCGCGCAGATCGTAAAAGCCGATCGAGGGAATGGGCAAAAATGCGAATCATTTAACAGGCGACGAGGCTAGCAACCCGTCACTGTATTGATTGCTTTTCCATCTTCTCGCCCACCATGACGCTAAAAGTGGCTTTTGAGTCTTGCGGCCCTAGGCTCTGCATAGAGCCGCAAGACGTGATAGTATGTATGTATGTATGTTAAGTTAGTTTTCCTATCCCATTGTCTGTCGGTCTGTCTGTAATCAAATCTTGCAAATTAAATTTGACCTACTTCCAGGTTTTCGATTGAGCTGAAAATTTACACGCATACGTATATCGCGTGATAATGCAAAATTATGATAAAATGAAACTGATCTGATGATGGAGCCGGAAGGTGGCCATAGGAATTCTTTAATGAAACGACGCAACCCTATCGAGTTTGGGCTCGTTTAATTCGTCTTAAAGAGCACTTTAGGTAAAAGCTTGTTTTAAAAAAAAATGGATAATTATTGTTTTGCATAAAAATTGTAGACATAGGCAACAAATTGTCACCCGGGCATATTATTTGTGAAAATTGGACAAGCAATTAGGACGCAACTGTGGAACAGATATAAATATAACATACAAACATACATATACTGCTAAAATAATTACCCTTCCTCTTTGCCTTTGCTGCATTCGGGTAAAAAAATAATGAATATGGTTTGTAGCGCCTCGTTATGTTGCAAAAGTTGTTTTCCTGTACTCTCGTTGCTTGTGTGTGTTGCTGATGCGCGATGTTAAAGTACCCTCATGTTTTAATATTAAATACTTTTATTTACCTGTTAAATTAAGTATTATTAATTAACCTGTTAAACATTAACTACAATTAACTTGATAACTAAATGTAAAATACATGTTCTACCTACTACGCTTGTCAAAAAATGATTTTACATTTTATTCTACATGTTTCTCTGTAAGTGAATATCTTTGTATTATTTTGAGAAAATAAATTCTTTAAACCTAATATGGTTTGACAATGAAAGCGCTGTCCGCCGCTGCTGTTGCGATGTGAAGTGAGCCTAAATCTGTTCGACGAGTTGTAAAGTTGGATACTAGGCTGGTTTCACAGTTGTGCGGGAGCACGGAGAGATCCGTACGTGTCGTCCGCACGTGCTCCCGGAGTGGCGTGACGTGATGCGCTGGAACATCGTTTCACAGCGACGCGGATCGTAGTCGTCAAAACACGCCTGTGTAGGCCACAACGCCACCAGCTCTATCTATCTATATTATTTAAGAATCCCCTTACCCTGTATTTTTCCATACAAACATAGTTTTCGTTTTATTTTGAAACCACATGTCAGATTTCGGTAGAAAAAAATGAAATTTTAAAGAAATTGCAATTATCTAGGGTTATAATTGGTTAACGACTTAAGACTATTAACTGGAAAGAAAATATAAGGATGTAAAAGTTTCCCAAGCTAATAGTTAAAAATGAAATAATACTATATTCTATTTCAAGTTAATATTTTGACTGTGAAAACCAGTTACGTTTATATTAAAATGTGTAGTTTGGTCTAGCGTAAGGCCCTTAAGAGCTATGCTCTTGTCGGAGGAGTATGCATTTTCTCCCATTTTTCTCCCTCTTCCGCTAGCCGTTTTACTTCGCTGTACGACACGACGTTCACCTTCTCTTTCACCAGCTCAATCGTACCGAACTATCATTTCACAGCTCTGCGGGCGCTTCCGTAAGTGTCACCCGCATCAGGGGCGATAGGTACGGATCTCCCGCACAGCTGTGTAGCCAGCCTTAGTACATTTGAATCTAAGAAAAAGAATATAAAACTTCTAAATTTAAAAAATCACAGATTTCGAGTCTCACGTGACTATCGAGCACATTAGAAATGAATCTACGGAATTAGAAAAAATATTGTCGCTGAGCGACGAGAAAGTCGAGATAAGGAAAATGTTACAAAATAAAACTTCAATTACATAACGCCTACGAACAAACAAATTGCAATCGTTCTGAATTGTTGACCTTTAACGAAAAGGTTAGTCTACGGGGCACACCCTTAACCCGCTAACTAAATTGTTCAAAGGAGTTTTAAGAGTTTAAAATTTTCATATCACTTTTTGTTTCCAAAATATCGATGCGCCAAAATCAAAAATTCAGAAAATAAATATTTTTTTATTTACGTTGTCAAATAATTCTTATAGCACCTTAGAACTCTCATGATTACGCGTCTTTTTTTAATATCATATCTTCACAACTCTCTAAGATATAAGGGGATCGCACGAAAAAAAGACATTTCCAATGTCAAAATGCCGTTTTCAAAGTTTCGTAGCTCCGAAAAGTCGCGACCGCAGCTGCGAAAATTCTCTATGCACACAAAGTACGTGGTGTGACGGACAAGCGTTGAATCCCAAGTAGGATTCTTGATATTATTGCTATTGGGACTTTGATTATGCTGGGATAGACTGCGATGATACTTTGTTTGGAATTCAAGACGAACAAGTCGATACGTTTTGGAAAACATATACTTTAACCATAGCGTTTCGATGTCTAAGAATAGCGCTCTGTATCATATATACAATTTTTGGAAAGAAGTTCCATTTCGGACGGTAGGGCTGGGTTCGGGGGGGCTGTGCAAGAAAAGTGTAAGATTTTTCCGTCACTGCTTTCCGTTGAGAAATGAAGTGAAAGGGAATTTCACAAAATTAATATATGATTTTAGAGTTTCACGGTCACAATTACTTTTATTAGTATTACGGGACTTACCGCGATTAATATCGTTTTTTGCCAGATATTTCGACGGCCCTTCTGCCATCATGGTCGCTGGCCGACTCAAAATTCACAAAATTAACTATTTCGTCGATAGCTCGGTTGGGAGAACGTATGGCTGAGATGCTCGATGTTGAATGTTTTTGAGAACGAAGTTCCTTTTCGAATGTTACGGACTAGACAAAAAACGTGTGACATTTTTCCGTCACGAACTTTTTAGGGGCTGAATTTTTTGGAACGAATTTCCTTATCGAACATTGCGAACGGGGGCTAGACAGAAAAAAATTTGACCAAAAGTTGTAACGACACTTTTTGCTATAGTTGTAAGCCGTGCGGCGTGCGCGTGTTTCTCTGTCTGTCTCTCTCTCTCTCGAACTTCGTTCCATCCGGTTCCGGTCATCATCAAGTTTTTTCTTTTTTTTTTATTAGGGTCTTCAATTTTTAGTAACTTCGTTCTAACGGAGTGTTCCATGACACTTATAGTTTTCTTTATTTATCTAACCCTATTGTATGAAATTGTAATCGGCGCACTTAAGGCCGTAGGTTTTTTCTACCAGTCAATTTACGGAAATGGTTTTGACAAGCCAAAATTTCAAAAATATGCGCAATAACCACAGATCCCAGCTCTTAAATATAAGAAGAAGAAGAACCACAGAATAAGCAATATTTATACAGAACGGAAACTTCTAGGGTCCCGCGCAATATGTATCCCCATTCCCCGTGCCCGCACCTTTTCCCCGTTCCCCGAACACACATTGACGCGTGCACGGATGTATGGTTTCGTTTGTAGTAGTAGGCACAGATAACACTCCGCTTCTATAAGGTGCCATACCTGTGATAAAACTCTAATGTTCAAAACTTAAAACACATTACTGAATAAACATTTGAATCTTTAAATCTTTTATTTTAATAAATATAAAACAAGCTAAGCAAATATCTAACCGCAGAATCCGGTCCATACAATTCACAAATACCACAAACATTTGTTATTCATACAATAACTGAAACATGAAGTAACGCAAACTTTCTCATTACCGCAAATAAGTTATCAATAACATCATTATGGTGAATTCTATTTATTTAATGCTATTTATACCACATTGCAAACCTAATTACATACCTATATTAATTAATACAGACCTGAGTAATGATATACGACGTACAAAAACAGACTAAATGAGAAAACACAATAGCCACTTTTAGTGCGATGGTGTAAAAACGCATTCTGATTCAAGATGGATGAATAATAATGAAATCCTTTGGAAGACCTTTCCAGCAAATAAACCTATTATTTATTGTATACTTGTATTAATTATTCTATTTTTTAATTGTATACTTGTATTCTTCTACACTGTAATACTCTAACTCCCCCACATCTTTTATAGTCTTCTTTACCCAAAGGTTGGCTGGAAGAAATCACTTTAGTGATAAGTCAGCCTTTGTACCTACTATATTTCAAATGTACTTTAGATTATTATCATACTTAGTTGATGCAATAAAGAAATTTTATCTTATCTTATCTTAACCACAACAAATAAGCATCAAAAACCGTAGCAATTTCTAAACCACGTCTGGTTACTAACAGCTCTTATATTTTATCTACGTCACTCTATTACAAATACTCCATTACAAGATTTTTAATAGGAATCTAGCATTTCTTCACATCGCTCCAAATTAAATTATTCCGCCCCAGTATCCCGCAATGCGAAGTGCGTGCGATGTAATCTGTTGCGAAGAGGTCGGCTCGGATTTAATTATTTTTTAATTAAAGAATTCAGTCATTTTGTATATAAAGTGATGCGTACCATGACACGAATTACAATTAGGAATCTAAGTGCTTTTACAGACTAGCGACTTTTTGCCCGCGACACCCTCAATTGGCGACCGTCGTCGCCGATTATCGGCCTATTTTCTTTTGTTTCTTTACTGTTTATATTTTGGCATTAAAAGCAACGTTTAATGTAACTTAGACTCACGAAAGAACGCACAAGGCGCATGATAGCAAAATAGAATGCGAAATGTACCAAAAGGAACAGTTTAGCAACCCCGAGCGGTGTCTAACTCTTATTACACTACTCGATTTAAGACAGTAAAGGGCTTCACATACGGCAGCTATAATGTAAAGCTGTACATTATAGCACGATACATCTCATTACATCTTTCCATAGAAATCGTCAGAAGACCACACACGACAGCTAAAATGTATATTTTTACACCCTGACGTTTTTATGGAAAGATGTAATGAGAGGTATCATGCTTTAACCTTTTAACCGCGAGCGTCACATATATGTGACAAACATTGTCGGGCCCATTCCGCGAAGGTCGCATATTTGTGAACAAAAAAAATGCTTGTATGGCACATAACTTACGTATCCATATCCGTTTTTGGTTGTAGATAGGTATGTTAGATTTACCATGTCTCGCGCTGGGGGCACGACAACTGATATAAAGTCTCGCGGTGAAAGGGTCATCTTTATATCTGTCGTGTGTAAACGTCAAGCCCCTCGATAGCTCGATATTAAGATTAGGATCCTGATAGCCTATCCCTTCTTACACCACACTGAATAAGACTGAGACTGGCTGAAAATTGTGTGGTCTAATAGGCGTTTAAGAGACGAGTAACAGTATGCATCATAATATGTTATGACTACTACACGTAGTATATTGTTACTCTGTGCTACTACATATATTTAGAATACAATTATTTTAAGTCACAATAGAAAATAACTCCAAACTACTTGCGTTTCAGAACGACCACCTGAAATAAAGTCATCAATAAGGTATAGTTACAGAGCGATAACTATATGTTTATACTAGCTGATGCCCGCGACTTCGTTCGCGTGGACTTTATGACTCCGGTGTAACTCCATCAGTCCAGTGCAATAAAATAACATGGCGACTATAAATTAAGATGTAAGTTTCAAGTTGGATCCAATTGCACACGGTGTGCAAACCAAATTTAAAATAGGTTCAGAAATCCATCGCGGACAGACCAGTGACACGTAATTTTTATATACAAAGATTTTCACTGTTCCTGTAACTCAAATATTTAGATCATGTTTTATTTCCGACATAAAAAAGTGTTTTACAATCTCTTCATAGTGGATCATCGAGTAGCTATAAATAAGTTTCTATGGACATAATAAAACCCATAAGGCTGGCCGCATACGGTGACACTTTCTGTTCGTTCCTTTACTTAAACTTACGGGTATGGTTTTGATCACGTAGAGAAACACCGAAACACCTTTCCATAGCCCTTCGCACGACCTTGAGCGTTCTTATGACACGTGGTCCCTTAGTATATAGTAAGGGACCTTATTTCGGAGCCATAAGTCATCTTCATCACATAGCGCGACGAAGCGATGGCCAATGGGACAAAAAGGTTCTCGAATGACGACCACGTACTGGCAAGCGAAGCGTAGGACACCTACCTACAAGGTGGTCTGATGACCTGACCAAGGTCGCTGGAAGGTGCTGGATGCAAGCCACTCTATATCGGTCATTTTGGAAATCCGAAGAAGCCTATGTCCAGCAGTGGACGTTATGCGGCTGTGAGAGATATGGTTTAAAGATGTTTTTGTGTGTAAGTTGTACTTTTTATCGACTTTCAAAAGAGAGGTAGGTATGTTCACCGATTATTCGGAGACGCTAGGACCGATTCGGAAAATTCATTTTTTATTTGAAAGGGTATTGTAAATAAAACCGACACTATCGATAGTGTATCGATTTTATCGTTCCTGGCGATGAAAAAACTAGGTATCGATACTATTGACACTATCGATAGTATTGCTTTTATGTATTACTATAAAAGTACCTGGGTGACCGAGCTTTGCTTGGTCGGTTACATCTCAAACATTAACTACATTTTTTTAAACTTGTCTCAAAACAGTACAAAATAAAAAATTATATATAAACTTGAACATAAAAAAAAACAAAAGTAAGTCACCGAGTGGGATTCCAACCCGTAACACTCTTTCCAGCGGTCCGCATCCTTAACCGCTGAGCTAAGCGGATGGCGGCCGGCGCGACGAAATTAGCGACCATATTCTGCGTGGAAAGAAAAATGAATGCAAACTCGAAAACACGCGTTTTCCCAAACATTAGACTAATCTAGATCGATTGTTGTACCCCCAAAAAACCCCATATACCAATTTTCAGCGAAATGATCAGAGCCGTTTTCGAGATCACAGAAATTTACAAATATATAAATAAATAAATATACAAGAATTGCTCGTTTAAAGGTATAAGATATCATAACCATGGAAAGTACACAAACTATCAGTGAGATAGTTGCGATATTTTTAGATTAATTAGATATTAATAGGGGTAGGCAGAAACTATGGACCTCCACTTGGTATACGATCCAGACAGACCTCTTTATTACTAATACGGAAAATATATACAGAGAACACATAAAATAAACATTGTACAAATGCACTACTCAGCTCAAAAGAGATCTCTTCTAGTATCTAAATCTGTGAGAGAAGATTTTTATGTAAAGAAAGGCATAAGTACATATACTATAAATCTTCGAATATGTTTTACACATTCATGATCTTACTTACACATATAAAACTTGTATATTTTCATATGAAGTCAATTTGTATGCAAAATGTGGCCGCCCTTAGATCCCACTGTAGGAAACATAGTAATAAACTCAGTAATTCGCTTATAAAAAGTTCACGTAACGCGCTTAACTCACGTAATTTCACTCACGTCTCATCATAAAAAGTTCAGCTTTGGCAACCCCTTCACTCACTGACGTTGTATCGAAATGGAGTGCAGAAAAAGCTAGTGAAATCTTAAACACATGTAGATGTCTTAATTTTTCTTTTTAATAGGCAGTACGTTTTTGAAAAAATTAATTTCAGAGATAGTAACCTCAATTTCATGCTAGTCTGGAAGAATAGAAAACACATAGAATGTACTAGCTGCTAATATTTTCGTGTAAGTCGACAGAAAGAATTAGCGACAATCTGAATAATGCCAGTAGACGACGCAAGTAACCGACACTATTTGATTATTTTTCGACTTACTTGTCCACCATCATGCTTCATGTCACCTAAGTCGCCTTTAAGAATAGGTATAGATTATGCAGCACCCCACCTCAACACCCTCCACATGTAGAGAACGGGGGAGAGGGGCGGGGACGGGAAACGGAGATGCAAATTGCACGGGACCTTGGGAGATTCCAAAAAATAAGGATAATAAATAAACACAATTTAAATAGCCTTAGTGGGTGTTTAAAATATATATAGAATAATTCTAGGAACGCGTCAGTTTAAAAAAAACTTTCCATATCGTTAAGTAACGGCTAATGTTTGAGATGGCTGGTCTATATAATCTATGTCAATGCTATGCTTAGAGAAAAGAAGTCGTAGGCTGTCTATAAGAAGGCTGAATAACCCAATCCTTTTTAATTTTCTTTTTCCATTACACGAAAAATATTAAGTATCTACCAAAGAGTATCTACAAAGTTTTCATATCAATGCTGCACTGCATCGGATTGAAGATAAAATGTTATCGGGCAACAGTTTAGGCGAGCTCGTAAAATGTGGCACTTATTTTACAAGTTACGTAGTTTTATTGCAGACTTCGATGGAAGTATTTGACGCGACATCAATTGCACACTCCTGTTTTGTTACCCTTTTTCGATTCTGTATTTTGAGCATTTCCATTTCCGGTTCCGTACCAAAAGGGTAAAAACGGGACCCTATTACTAAGACTTCGCTGTCTGTTCGTCTGTCCGTCTGTCCGTCTGTGTTTTCATATCAATGCTGCACTGCATCGGATTGAAGATAAAATGTTATCGGGCAACAGTTTAGGCGAGCTCGTAAAATGTGGCACTTATTTTACAAGTTACGTAGTTTTATTGCAGACTTCGATAAAGTATTTGACGCGACATCAATCGCACACTCCTGTTTTGTTACCCTTTTTCGCTTCTGTATTTTGAGCATTTCCATTTCCGGTTCCGTACCAAAAGGGTAAAAACGGGACCCTATTACTAAGACTTCGCTGTCTGTTCGTCTGTCCGTCTGTCCGTCTGTGTTTTCATATCAATGCTGCACTGCATCGAATTGAAGATAAAATGTTATCGGGCAACAGTTTAGGCGAGCTCGTAAAATGTGGCACTTATTTTACAAGTTACGTAGTTTTATTGCAGACTTCGATGGAAGTATTGGACGCGACATCAATTGCACTCTTCTGTTTTGTTACCCTTTTTCGCTTCTGTATTTTGAGCGTTCCCATTTTGAAGGTTCCGTACCCAGAGGGTAAAAACGGGACCCTATTACAAAGACTGTCGCTGTCTGTTCGTCTGTCCGTCTGTTCGTCTGTCCGTCTGTCCGTCTGTCCGTCTGTGTTTTCATATCAATGCTGCACTGCATCGAATTGAAGATAAAATGTTATCGGGCAACAGTTTAGGCGAGCTCGTAAAATGTGGCACTTATTTTACAAGCTACGTAGTTTTATTGCAGACTTCGATGAAAGTATTTGACGCGACATCAATCGCACACTCCCTTTTTGTTACAAGCTTTTATTTAACTTGTAATATATCTTGTATGCATGAATGTTTGTTTAGGTCAAATCTTGCAACTCGATTTTTCCTCAACCGATTGGGCCGAAAGCATACTTATGTAATAAGACGGATGACAATACAATATTATGAAGTCAATCAGCTGTTCTGATGATGGAGCCGGGAGATATTCGACGGAACTCAGTTGTAAAACATATAACGGCATTGAGTAGGACTCGTTTGCTTGACTAGCATTTTATGGTAGACGTTGTTTAGGGTCTGATTACGGAGACGGAAGGTGGTCGATGGAACTTAGTAATACAGGACGCAACTCCTTCGAGTTTGGGCTTATTTTTGTCTTAGTAAGTACAGTGGGCCACATAGAAAAATATACTACCTCTATACTTGCGGTACTGCTAAATTGTTCTATTGGTGGTATACTTTTCTATGTGGCCCACTGTACTTTGACCTCGCAATGAAACTTTTACAAAAACATGACATAGATGTAAATTTTTTAAGAAACTTATTACTCTTTTCCGCTTCTGTATTTTGAGCGTTCCTTTTTTATAAAAAACCTAATCACGCATCAGTCTTGATGTCCGTGACATAACAGACACAGCAAGAGAGTCGCCTACGCTGGTACGGCCATGTTTTGCGGAAACTGGCAAGAGTCAAAAATAATTATTTTTGACACTTATCGTTAAAAATAATATCCAGATACCCAAAGCCATAAAAACTATTGGAGGGCTCGTAAGTAGGTAAAACTAGTAGACGAAATTAGTACCAGCTGCTCTCACAGAGATGGAAGCACATACGTCTGGCAAAAAAGTAACAAAACATATGTTGAATATACCTTAAAAATATTTATTGCATTTCATGTATATGAAATGCAATAAATATTTTTAATCAGATTTAATTAATTAGATTAATAAGGCTAAATTTTTTATATAATTTGATGTTTTTATTGTATTTATATCTAATTAAGTTTTTGTTAATAGTTCTATTTAGTTTTTTGTTATTTCGTACTATCTTAGTTCTTCCATGCTGGTCTGGGAGAAAAGAAAAAACGTAGAATGTACCAGCTGCTTCTCTTACCGCGCAGATCATAAGAGTCGGTCGAGGGAATGGGCGAGATTTGAATCATGGTAATAGGCGATGCGGCTAGCAACCCATCACTATTTTGATTCCTTTTGTATCTTAACGCCCACTACCACGCTAAGCGTGGCCTTTGGGCCTAACGGCCCTGGGCTCTGTCTACCCCGTCAGGGATATAGACGTGAAAATGTATCTGTATATCTTAAATATATTTGTTTTATTTAAGTTTTCTTTATGTTTATAATATATTAGAGTACTGTTTTATTTCAATAATAATAATAAAAGATTCTAGTGTTTTAATCGAGACCTAAAGCGCCATCTAGTGACCCTGGAAGAGAAATAATTACGTTTATAAGGTAATAGCATGACGGTGTCAAGGATTATATACTTGCCAATGGTCTTACAACCAAGTTACTGTTTTCTTTCCCTTATTTCAAGTTGATAAATGAAACAGCTTACCCTAGTACACAACAATATACGTATAACCCTCCCCGCAAGTTAGGCAGATGTCTCGGAAAACTTTTTCCCAGGCTACAGGCCCCGCGCCCCGTAACTAAACTATTTCCCGCTGTCAAGTCATCGCTGGTAACTAGTTCAGCTCGTTAACTCGATGGTAACGGATGCTGTAATTAGGAGCGAAGTTCACCATAGACTTTAGGTGGAATGCTCATTTTACTGAATAGGTAGGTAAGCTAGAACTTTTTTCAGTTGACGTGTCGTGTGCAGCATTTTTTGCTTGCAAAAATTAAATAATTTTGTTTGTTAAATCTTTATCCTATCCTACTTCCTACTAATATCATAAATGCGAAAGTGAGTTTGTATATTTGTTTGTTATCTCTTCACGCTTCAACTACTGAACCAATTTGGATGAAATTTGGTATGGATATAGTTTGAACTTATCTCGAAATTCCCACGGGGAGCGAAGCCCGCGGGCACAGCTAGTTTTACATAAACACAAGACACAAAAATACAAGTTAGAAGTAGAAAACATTAAAAAGGCGGACTTATCCTAGATAGGGATCTCTTCCAGTCAACTTTGAAATACAACAATTTACAACACAGGGTAGAGAGTGGGTACAATATACATTATACAGGCATAGATGTTTATCTATATTATGTACTAGCCGAAGCCCGCAACTTCGTTCGCGTGGACTTTATGTCTCTAGAAAATGCTCATCAGGCTGAACAACTTTTACTAAGGCGGCATTTTTATATCTCTTATAGTTTAGCTGGACCATTATGGTTCTGCATCAGGCGTTCCATTTTCCAAAATCATTTATACCCTATATGTTGTCCAGGCTTAATAGCTATATAACAAAAAAAGTTTCATTCGAATCCGTCCAGTATTTCCGGAGATTAGCGTGTACAAACAGACAAACAGACAAACAGACAGACTTTTTTTTTTAATTCTTACTCTATTACTACGTCTCCATTGCCCCCAAAAATTTTTTTGGAAGTATATTTAATGTACAGACACACTTTTTTTACTGTTTTATTATATGTATAGATATAGATTTGTAATAAAATATAGTATCGTTGAGTTAGTATCCCATAACACAAGTCTCGAACTTTCTTTGGGGCTAGCTCAATTAGTGTAATTTGTCCCTATATATTTATTTATATTTATTTATTTATTTATAGAACAGAAAACAGATTTCAATACAGTGATTGCTACCCCGCAGCGGTTATACCCCACACGCTTTATATCGACTGTACATTACTCTATCGACTAGTGAAAACGGCTCCCCGCATCCGTCTATCATCCATTTCAGCCGCACAACGTCCACTGCTGGACATAGGCCTCTCTCAAAGATTTCCAAAATGACCGATCTAGAGCAGCTTGCACCCAGCGCCTTCCAGCGACCTTGGTCAGGTCGTCAGACCACCGTGGGTGGGTGACCTACGCTTTGCTTGCTCCCCTCAAGCGGTTCAGAAATGTCTCGCACCCCAAATTCGAGCTACATCAACAAGTAAAAACGGTTACCTGCATACGTGCCATGGCATGCGTTTGAGAAATCTCCCGCACCCCGAACAAACAATAAAAATAAGCTTTAAGTATTTTCCAATATGCAACGTGCACTAACGTAAGTTATTTTTTATGTTTCCAAACCAAAAAACCCTGAAACAAAGCTCAACGCTGTAAAGGACACCTGTGGCCAACAGTTTCATAAAAAAAATTTATGTGGCTGCATTCAAAAATTTTTTTTAGACGTGATTCTACTTTTAAGTGTGCATTTATTATTGTTTGCATCTCTTTCTGGTGTACACCAACACCAATAAATAATTTAAAATAGTTGTTTTACATCATATTTTAAATAAAGCATAAAACTGTCAGAGCTAGGGAAGTTTCCTTTAAACTTCGTAATATACAGATCGATGTCTCCGGGGACCCAAGGGCGGGCGCGCATTTCGAACAGCGTTTAAGTAATGCTATCCAACGCGGAAATACCACCAGCCTCTTGGGTACTTTGCCCTGTGATGGCAGCGATTTGGCCTCAATTTTTTATATAATTTAATATAAGTTATTTTTAATTAGTTTTAGTTAGTTTTAATTTTAAGTTGTATTTATTTAGTTAATATTATATTGTTATATTATGTTTATTACTATGCAATAAATATATTTAAATATTAAGACTACAGCTGTGATTTTTTTCACGTGTCCATATAATCGTTTAGCAGATAGAGGGAGGGACACTGGACTCTAACAAAAATTTGCACATATTTTAGAAACGGATCCCTATATCGAGAAATGGTTGTTACAAGTTCACAATGTATCTGAAAGGCCTATTCAACGACAATCCAAACAATGACAAAAAAGAAATTACCTAATCTCATTTTACTTGCATGGGAGTTAACCTAAAAAAAATTAAGATTTTATTTTTGGCATGATTAATATACATACCCGTACTAAATAACAGCTTTCTTTGCGGACAAACAGACAGACACACAGACATGGCGAAACTATAAAGGTTCCTTGTGTACTATGGAACCCTAAAAAGGACATTGTATAGATGAGAAGGAGAAATTACTATTTACTTTATTAAGAAATTATATTCCCAAGGACTCGCAATCGCAACTGAATAAATTATTCTCATGATTATTTTTTATTACCTTCCGACCTTATCCGAACCTGTAGACAAACAATTTTACTTATAAATCTCATAATTACGAAGATGTGAACTGGTTCTCCCTAGGGAAATTACTTTCTGTCTGCCCTTCACATATAGTTATTACGAAGACCCCGGAACCATAAAGTAAAGAATTTGTAGAAGAAACTCATGTGTTCATCATCATTTGAGCCGCATGACGTCCATTGCTATACAATACAAGAGATTTCCAAAATATGTTTTCTGCTAAATTTTTTAACTAAAAACCGTCTTCATGTACAAACTACACCAAAACTGATTTTGATTAAATTTATATGAAACCAACATAATTTTCGAACAAATTTGTCCAGGCATCTTCAAATAATCGGTGCATGAACATACACAAAAAAGGTCATGACGAATTGATAACCAACTTCTTTTTTGGGAGTCGAAGATACCGATCGAGAGTGGCAAAATTTGCAAAAGGTTAAATAAGATAAATAAATTTGAACTCTAGAATATTTCTGTTCGTCTGTCTGTCAGTCTGTGTGTCTGTCTGTTTGTGATCAGGTTGGATTTCATGAACTGTTTAGCTAGATAGTTGTAATTTTCGCAGATGATGTATTTCTGTTGCCGCTATAACAAGAAATAAAAATAAAATAAAATAAATATTAATGGTAATTGCAGTATAGCTATTGGTTCTCATTGTACCGACCACATAAAAAAACACTGTTCCCAAACCTTCTATCTAAAACAATTCCAATTTTCAAAAAAAAAGGGTTTATTTTCTTATGTCAGTTTTTATTTTTGTAGAAATAAGAAATCAAATCTTAACGCTATGGTCACCCATCTGTACGCTATCTATTTTGAACCAGAACGTGTTTGTGGCCTTTGAATATAAATAGAGGACAAGAAATTGGTAACATATTGTATTCGCATCGTCGAGGGAGGAAGATTGAATTGTGGATGTAATTAAAATGGCTTTTCTCGCTTTAGGAACAATATTGTAAGTGAATTAGACTTCTCATATGCTGGTTTTAATCCGGCGGAGTAGAATAGGACCACTCCAAGTCCTCCCGTGGATGTCAATGAGACCTCTCCAACCAGTCTGGCCAGCGTGGAGAGTGTAGACCAAGTCCTCGGGTTGCTCTGGCCAAGTATGGTTCTGGTAGTACAGAGAGGGTCGTGCTCCTGCAGTGGAGACAAAAAGACCTGATGATGATGATGGCTTTGCTGCTTTTGGGTCTAGAGATCGCCTTTGACTTTTTCATGAATGCGTTTGTTGCACGAAGTATAATATTTATTTGTGAAAATAAAGGACTACTCCGTAGTGATGAATAAGCTCTATCTAATATCAATTGATTAATGGCCTTCGTAGCTTAGCAATCAAAACGCTAGTCCGCCAATCCGGAAGATCAGGGTTCGATCCCCAGCCGGGTCAAGTTAGAAAACGGTGATTTCAAATTGTCCTGGGTCTAGGGTATTTATTTAGAAATTATTTTTGAGTTAGTATCTTATTACACAAGTTTATATTGGGGTAGCTCAATCACTGTGATTTATCTCTATACATTTACTTCTTATTTATTAATTAATTAAAATACTTTTCTGCTATAGAAAAAATCTAAATGTTTAAACTTTATAATCAAAATAAAAGAATAATTTAAACTACACTTTGTTTAGCAACATTCCTAAGCAAAATCCGCTTGATGACAACAAATCAAAGCAGACACATTTTCCTAAACGTCATAAAAAACATCCTACTAATACTTATTATAAATTCGAAAGTGAGTTTGTATATTTGTTTGTTTGTTTGTTACCACTTCACGCTTCAACCACTGAACCTATTTAGATGAAATTTGACATGGATATAATTTGGTACCCAGAGAAGGACATAGGATAGTTTTTATCCCGAAATACCACGGAGAGCGAAGCCCACGGACACAGCTAGTCTTCTATAAAATTTACTATAAAATACAAGAGCGTGACGTTATACTTTTTTGAAGTCAAATAGCGCTCTTAATATAAGTTTTTCTGCATTAATAAATCTAAAATCATGTCTTCTTCTTATCGTGTGTGTTAGTGACTAACACTAGTGTCAGAGTTTTTAAACCGCCTTAAAGGCCTCTGACATGGTTTTAGGTAACGACCAATGTCAAAGACAGTGACCGGGACCGACGGCTTAACGTCCTAACCAAACAAGGACAACAACACAAAGTTGTTCCCCGCCGGGAATCGAACCCGCGACCTTCGGGTATGAGCCGAACGCTCTAACCACTACACCACGGAGACAGTTAAAATCATGTTGAAAATGGTCACACTATTTTGTAACGATTTATTTTGTTAACCGTTCCAAACAACTTATTTTTTACTTAGGGCCGATTTCATCGTTTTCGAGTTTAGCAAAACTGAGTTTAACATAACTGAGTTCAAATGTTTGATTTGATGTCGATCAACTTCAAATGAATTTCACCGTCAATTCGGAGCAAATTTTTGATCGCGTTTACGAAAACTTAAGTTCACCTAAACTCATAGACAAAAAAGCACAGATTACAGTAAAAATCATGTGATAGTTTTCATTTCACGCAGAAAATATGAATAACAGATAAGCAAAACTCATTGATTTAAAACCGGTAAAGAATTGCGAAGGAACGGAACGTAAATTAAAAAGTATTTACCTACCTATGTCAATATTGTCAATCAAAGTTGTCAAATCTCGGCATTGACTTGACATTTGATTGAACGCGTTTAGAAGCGTTAAACGGCCAATATCGGACGTTCAGATTGTTGAACGCGTTTAGCCTTAAACGCGATCAGTTTTTGTCGATGAAATCCAAAAGAACCAGTTTACGTGCGTAAACGAGTTTAGCTTCAATTGATCGCGTTTTACTGCAACGATGAAATCGGCACTTAGTCATCCACCCAATTCTGTTTAGAAAGATTTTGAGAGCGCATTCTATCCTTAAAAATAGCAGTGTATTCCGACAAGCAACAAAACACGTCTTTCTAGTCTCAGCTCAAAACAAGACAAAATACTACCTTCCGGTTCTCGTCCGGACGGTCTCCGGACACGGGCGCCGGACGTCCGGCCGTTTTCATGGATCACTTATCCGACACAACACTCTCAATGCAATCCAAAGACGTAGAATATTTACTAGACAAAGAGATATCCAAATCTGAATCTTGGATTGGATTCAATATTTGACAAAAAATACTTTCTTTCTTTCTTATCGAGTGTGTTAGTGACTAACACTAGTGTCAAAGTTTTTAAACCGCCTTAAAGGCCTCTGACATGGTTTTAGGTAACGACCAATGTCAAAGACAGTGACCGGGACCGACGGCTTAACGTGCCCTCCGAAGCACGGATCATCTTACTTATCAGACAATCAGGTGATCAGCCTGCAATGTCCTAACCAAACTAGGACAACAACACAAAGTCGTTGCCCCCACCGGGAATCGAACCCGCGACCTCCGGACGCTCTAACCACTACACCACGGAGGCAGTACAAAGAATACTAAATAAATCATTTATATTTCTTGGGATATTTCTATTAGGTACTTTACTTAATCAATTGTAAATTTTTCTTTTAATTTCATATCACATTAGTTGTTGATGTCAGATCATTTACATACAGCTAAGTTTATTGCTGCTTCCTAAGCGCAAGTACTATACAAAACTATGTTTGGACATTGTATTATTAACAAAAATGATTTATATACAGGACGAGTTTTCAACCATCAGCCATAATTTTTAAACCAGTTCAGAATATACTACTATTTTTTTTACATACATATATACTTTCGCGTTTTTATCCCTAATAGGGCGATCATTTTTAATCATGCGGCTCTAAGCAGACAGAAAGAAAAAGCCACGTTAAGCGTGATAGTATTTTTTTTTTCTATGTTTAAAATCGATATAAATGTTTTTAAAAAATCAGGGTCCATGTCAACCCATATAACGTCCCGAGTTATTTGTCTTAAAACATAATAATTAAAGTACAGTTTCATAGGTTGACTGGGAGAAAACACGCCATTTGTTAAAAAAGCAATTATACTTTCGAAAAATAAAGTGTTATAAATAAATTTATGAAAACGTTAAAGTCTATGGACACACTGTCAATGCATTTTTACTACCGCCCTAAAACTAGCGAGATTACGCTGCTTGTTTACGAGATAGCATGCAGTAAACTCTGCTAGTGCTCTCTAGTAAAATATTCATACTTTGTATAGACTATATTGAGGTGTAATATTTGGTATTCATAGTTTTGTTATTCACATATTTTTTCAAAACTAAAATCTGTTTTACCCCCAAGTAGCCCAAAACAACCTCGCAAGTATACTCTTTCAAACAAAAAAAGATTCTTCCAAATCGGTCCAGGTGTCATCGAAAGAAAGATCACGACGAATTGATAACCTTCTCCTTTTCTTGAACATACATACATACATACTATCACGTCTTTATCCCTAATGGGGCAAACAGAGCATTTTGGGTCTTGCGGTTCTATGCAGAGCTCAGGGCCGCAAGACCCAAAAGCCACTTTTAGCATCATGGTGGGCGAGAAGATGAAAAAGCAATCAATACAGTGATGGGTTGCTAGCCGCATCGCCTGTTAACATGATTTGCATTTTTGCCCATTCCCTCGATCGGCTTTTACGATCTGCGTGGGAAGAAAAGCAGCTGGTACATTCTAAGTTTTTTTTATTTCTCCCAGACCAGCATGGGAGGAGAGCTTTTCTTGAAGTCAGTTAAAATTGTGGTTTGGTTTACATGTATTTCGTCAACATTCCTTGAAAATTGTGACTATTTTAATTAAATGTTTATAGTATTTGACATTATTATTTTACGCATCAAATAAATACTTCAATTGTTAATTAAATGTAAACATCCTTTTTAGGGTTCCGTAGCCAAATGGCAAAAACGGAACCCTTATAGATTCGTCATGTCTGTCTGTCTGTCTGTCCGTCCGTATGTCACAGCCACTTTTTTCCGAAACTATAAGACCTATACTGTTGAAACTTAGTAAGTAGATGTATTATGTAAACCGCATTAAGGTTTTGACACAAAAATAGAAAAAAAACAGTAAATTTTGGGGGTTCCCCATACTTAGAACTGAAACTCAAAAATTTATTTTTCATCAAACCCATACGTGTGGGGTATCTATGGATAGGTCTTTAAAAATGATATTGAGGTTTCTAATAGCATTTTTTTCTAAACCAAATACTTTGCGCGAGAGACACTTCCAAAGTGGAAAAAAGTGTGTCCCCCCCCGTAACTTCTAAAATAAGAGAATGATAAAACTAAATAAAATATATGTTGTTCATTACCATGAAAACTACCAGCGAAAATTGTTTTGAACGAGATCTAGTAAGTTGTTTTTTTTTAATACGTCATAAATCGTAAACGGCAATTTACCTTTCATTCAATCAACTCAAATATAAAAATTAAAAAAACATACTACAAGACTTTTATATTGTTATTTGCTACTACGGAACCCTTCATGGGCGAGTCCGACTCGCACTTGGCCGCTTATTCTATTTTATTCAGTTGCTACCCTTTGTACAAATCCATAAAACCATATGTGATTCTGTGGTAGTGAGTTACAGAACATAACCATACATCCTCGAGTAATGTATGGGGCGAAGCAAATGCTTCGGAAAGGTCTCCGTAAACAGGCCGCCATTACCGCAAGTAACCATCTAAATCGGCCCAGTTCTGAAACTGTACATAATAATTCTTCGTATTGTTTTTGGCATTTTGTATTGTAAATTCTTTATTGTACATAAATAGACACAATTTAAACATAGATGAAACACAACAGTACAAAGGCGGACTTATCCCTGTCAGGGATCTCTTCCAGTCAACCCTACAACCAGAGGAGATACTACATTTTGTGCCATAAAGTGACCACAGATTTACACCTAAATTCATAAAAGTGAACAAACTTTTGCTGAAGCTCAAAAGAGCTAAAAACTAAAAAGTTAGAATGTGTTTTATCTCGTTCTTGCTATGTCAAATATTGAAAAGAGGGATAGGGACAAATTATGTTTTAACTAAAACAGGCTTAGCAAACGGCGTAAATCTTTATGATGAAACTAACTGTGTTTAAGAACTCCATTCCAGATAACTTTTGTATTTAGGGTTCCGTACCCAAAGGGTAAAAACGGGACCTATTACTAAGACTCCGCTGTCCGTCCGTCCGTCCTTCTGTTTGTCTATCACCAGGTTTGTATCTCTTGAAACATGACAGCTAGACAGTTGACATTTTCACAGATGATGTATTTCGGTTGCCGCTTTAACAACAAATCTATATCTATATCTATATACATATAATAAAACAGTAAAAAAGTGTGTCTGTACATTAAATATATTTCCAAAAAAAATATTGGGGGTGATGGAGACATAGTAATCGAGTAAGAATTTTAAAAAAATGTCTGTTTGTCTGTATGTCTGTTTGTCTGTTTGTACACGCTAATCTCCGGAAATAATGGACGGATTCGAATGCAACTTTTTTGTTATATAGCTATTATGCCTGGGCAACATATAGGGTATAAATGATTTTGGAAAATGAAACGCCTGATGCAGAACCATAATGGTCCAGCTAAACTATAAGAGATATAAAAATGTCGCGTTAGTAAAAGTTGTTCAGCCTGATGAGCATTTTCCAGAGACAGTGCACGCGAACGAAGTCGCGGGCTTCAGCTAGTATGTACTAAAACCAGAAAAAAATAAATATTTAAGTTAGGCTCCAATACAACAAACGTAATTTTTATAGATAATGCTGCGGAACCCTTCTTGCGCGAAATCGACTCGGACTTGGGCGGTTATTTATTTATAGTTAAAATTGGAAAGCTATTCCATGCTGGTTTTGAAGAAAGAAAAAATATATTAAAATAATGTATTTTTTTTTAATTGACATATTTGTAATGAACCATTTTATATCAAAAAACTACTCGATATAGCAAATAAATTCAGAAATTCCGTTCCGTTTCACACCAATTTTCATATTGAAATAAAAATATATTTGAAAGCGGTAATATGTGTGATATTGTTTCTTATTTATTTATTTTTTTCATCACGTAAATCCCTAAAAAAGACCTAGAATATTTTGCAAGCGCAGCGATTTAGGCTCAATTTTTTATACACTTTGATGTTTTTTATTGTATTTATATCTAGTTTAGTTTTTATTAATATCTACTTATTTCTATTTAGTTTTTAGTTGTTTTTGTTCTGTTTAAGTTGTCTTTATGTTTATAATCTTCTTCTTCTTCTTATCGTGTGTGTTAGTGACTAACACTAATGTCAGAGTTTTTAAACCGCCTTGAAGGCCTCTGACATGGTTTCAGGTAACGACCAATGTCAAAGACAGTGACCGGGACCGACGGCTTAACGTGCCCTCCGAAGCACGGATCATCTTACTTATCAGACAATCAGGTGATCAGCCTGCAATGTCCTAACCAGGACCACAACACAAAGTCGTTGCCCCCGCTGGGAATCGAACCCGCGTCCTCCGGGTATGAGCCGAACGCTCTAACCACTACACTACGGAGGCAGTTATAATATGTTTTATGTTTATGTGTTATGTTTATAATATAATAAATAGACGTTTAAAATGAGTGTGACTTGTAGAATATAAGCTATAAGTTTTTTTTTTTCGCTGACTCATGCTACAAATTAAACAACTGGTTAGTATATATCAAATTAATCTAAATTATTATTTAAAAAAGAATGAGAATATCTATATTTATATATACACAAGACACAAAAATATAAAATATTAATTATGTTTTTTAATGTAAAGTACATTAAAAAACATAATAAATATAGAGCGATAGAACTGATAGAGTTGTCCTTGATACATTTTCAGGTACTCCGAATTTTCCCGATAAATTAGTTTGCATCTAGCTTCTACGTTGGCTGTGCGTCAGTCAGTCAATATTTGCTTTGCGGTTATCGTTATCTGCAAGATATCGGGTAGTGTCGAGTAGAATAAGCATTTCAAATTCAATCCCTGGCAATTCTGTTAGAATGTATAGTTTCTTTTTTATTTTAAAATTTGTAAAATGTTCGGGTACTTTTTATCAGAAATTGCAACCTTAAAAGGTCTACTTGTCCTGTAACTAAGTCTACATCTGTCACAATATACGATATGTACTTATTTTTTTAAAAACAAGTATTACAATAAGGTAGTTTCCAACAACTCAAATTAGATACTTTTTTCTAAACGTCAAAACAAACGTTTTCTTTGGGATTTGTATGAAATAAAGACTTATGACGTCATAGTTTCTTGGTTTCAAATAGCTCTCATAATATCAGTTTTAGGTTTTTTCGCAATAAAAAATCTAAAATCACGTTGAGAAAAGATGTGATTAATGAAAAATGACATCATTTTGTTACGTTTTATTCTATTAACAGTACCAAATAATTTATTTTTGTTTGTTAACAGATACATTTACATTCTGTCTGCATGGTTTATTTTTAATAAATCCTGTTTTTTTTTGTTACACCGTTTCTCTTTGTCTTTATCTTGTAATATTTTTGTCTATTTGTCTGGTTGCTCTCTTTGACGCAGTTTCTGTTATGCCATGTTAAAATCATCGATGTTTTTGTGCCAACGCTATCTCGGTCAAAATCTGTGGCTTTTATTTTATTAATCGAAATATTTACATTAAATTAGCCTTGACAAATTGATTAACTGAGGATAACACAATCTCTACGAGATATTATATTTTATTATACGAAGTAAAATAAAGCAAACGAGTTTTTGCACTCAGCCATCAATTAATGTAGAGTTTTAACTGCTTTAGAGGTTTAAGTTACTGTTTTTTAAAATTAAATATTTTAGCAAACGAATCCTTAAAACCAAACAATCGTTTCGAACTATCAAAACTCAGCGATGTCAAAAAAACAAGTACTTGACACTTGTGTACACGACTGTACAAAACAACACCTCGTTTTGAACCGTTATCTTGCAAAGTTACCGCAGTTAGTGTCTCCATTGTGTTGTTGTTTGCGTTAAATATCAAAAAATGAAGTTAGTGTATATATTCAGTATCATAATCATCATCGTAAGTGAAGTGAACACTATTGAAGAAGGAACAAGTGTAAATACAGCTAAAAAAGGAATATTCTTAAGAAAATTACTCAATAATGAGCAAGCATCCACGTGGAATGACATCCTAGCTGGTATTCTAGTAAACACAGTGAAAGGTTCAACGAACAACAAAGAAAACGAACTAACAAACGAAATAAACGAAATTGGTGGATTCTTCAAAACAATATTAAGCAAATCTTTGTTTCTATACAAACATTACATATATGATAAATTAATAAAAGAAACCACTGAAGAGCATGTAGTAATAAATGATCCAATTGATCCAGTGGAGTGGACTGGTGATCCAAATAAGGATGTAGAAGTTTTTGATCCCAAATCTGAAGAAAAATGTACTACATGTAATGAGGCAGATAGTGAAGGTTGTCCAGAAGGATCTAAGAAGAATGAAGAAGGGAAATGTATAGCTCCGTTGATCGTTTCTGTGCCGTTTTACTGTCCAAAGGGTTACATGAGAGATCGTTGGGGAAACTGTAGACGTATTTTTATTTTTTAAATTGTGTTAATTCAGTAAGTGTTGTCTCATCTTTATGTTAAATTTTGTGACGAAATTTTTAATATCAGTATTATAATTTTGTAAAGTGTTACGTAAATGCAAATTTGCATTGCCTTGGCATTTTGCAAAAACGTCGTTTTTAAATTTATTGCAAAATATTACTTTATTTGTCAAAGATTACACGTACATATAATATTTTAATATACCCATACTTATTATTTTTGTAAATCTTCGGGAGAGGCATATGTCCAACAGTGGACGTTATGGGGCTGAAATGATGATGATGATGATGATACCCATACTTATATTAACTCGAAGTTAATTTCGTACGATTATTTCGAAGAAGTTTCGTATTGCCTCTCCGTAAGTATTGTTAAATATTAAATATGAGACAACTAGGCAAATTATTCATTTAGATTTTGAATAAGGATATCCTCTGTAAATAAAACCTATGATATTTTTGTAAAGTACCTATTTCTTTTTTATTCCTCTTGTTTGGGTTCACGATTATGTATTGCGAAGTTTTCTTGTAAAAATGTACAGAAAACGAAACAATAAAGGATAAGGAATATTTAAGGTTCAAACATTTGTTTGTTTGTTTGTAATATCTTTATAGTACCAAAAAACAAAATAAAGTACATAAAATTCAAAAGGACAAATATACAATGGCAGACTTATCCCATGGATCTCTTCCAGTCAACCTGCGATAAATTGAGATATTTACTCAATCAAGAAGTAAGAACGTACTTAATATTTTTAAAAGCATTTATCTACATTACATATAATACTTTATATTCATACACTTACGTACACACATAACATTTCTATCATTAAACGAGAAATATTTCCCTAGTAAGGGCACCGCAAAATAAATTGTTGTTACACTGCTGCCATAAAAATAGGGCCTTTATTATGAATAAATATAAATAGGGACAGATCACAGATTGAGCTAACCCCATAGTAAAAATTACAAGTTTAACGTATGTGAGGATGAGGGCCCTATATATGTCTGCCAGATGCGTCATAGCTCCCAACTAAACTTATAAAATTAATGAGATTTTATTTATTTATTTTTATTTGAAAGGCTAGGTACTTCATTCACATTAAACACTTCTGATTAAGTCGTCACACGGAAAAACTTTATTACTTGGTTTAAACTATTATCTTCTTCACCTTCTACTTACTTTGGGGCTAGCTCAATCAGTGTAATTTGTCCCTATATATTTATTTATTTATTTATTCTATTACGTCACTGTCAACTTAATATGAATAATGGTTTAAACCAATTTGTATAGTTAGTCTACGTTTTATAATAAGATGCATTATGCCCATTTATTTATTCGAGAAAATAACACTAATTTCTTTTTTGATCTTCCTAAGTATAAATATAAAGTTCAACCAATATTATTTATTGGATAACCCTATTATATTCCTTCCGCTTTATATTAGACATTCTTTTTTATTTGCTATCATTCCTGTTTGTCCTTAATTTCAGTAACAAATATAGTAAACAATTTCGCCGTAAACATCTAAAACTAACCTCTTGTTTTCTTTGGATTATATTACCTTTAGTGAAATACTAATCTCAAACAAACACCGTATACGAATGAAGATAGGATATACATACTTATATGAGGACACAAATCTTTTAATCCTCGTGTACCAAGCTATGCTGCAAGTTCTAAATATCTAATCTATATATCTCACTCTAGTCCATGGATATGATTTAATATAGTGCAGGCAAAAGGAGGACCGAATATAAACCAAATAGTTTTTTTTTTACTTTTAGTAAATTTTAATTAGTTTAGCTTGGATTTAATAAAAATATATATTTGCAAGAAAAAATAAATAATCCACATAGTTCACTTATCTTATACCAGTATTCAGAAAAATAAATTTTGACTTGAAATCATAACAAACAAACATCCTTTCAAACTTTCGCGTTTGAAATTTTATTAGTAATTATATTTACCTCTATTTGATATTACGTCTAACTATCAAACGCTAGAATCTATATTTGTTACACAGATTGTGATATATACTTGCTTACGGATTAATTCTAAGCCACAACATAATTGACAATGGATCCATTTGGTAGATCAGACCGGAATGCTGCAGGCTCAGATGCAGTGCAGTTTGTTACCGCTATTTCTGCGTAAGTTAACTTAGCTGTAAGTAACCTTTTGACGTCAACAATTGTGTAACAAAACAATGACGATTATTAAGAGATATTATACATATTCTACGATATAAAGATAGGTATATTTGAATTTGAAAATTTGGAATAACCATAGACATTGATTTTTGAAGTGAAAACTTCTTTAGCGGCGTTGTGCACTTTTTTTGGAATGGGTAAAAAATGTTAAACTCGCGTCAGGACACGTGACCCGCGTCAGGACACGTGACCTGATCGAAAATTCGTAAGACGGATGGAGAGTAGACAGCTGGCGCGGCGTAGGAGAGGGAGTATCCCCCTCTCTTTCTACGGCGCGGCGAAAATGTATGCCTGCACCTGCTGTTTCGTATATCAAAAATGCACAACGTTAATATTCAAGTTTTCACTTCTGCCGGCACTCCCAGAGTGCAACCCGTCGTTTTTTTTTTACTGCGTAGGAATAACTCAACAAAAAAGAACATTTCAGTAGGTACTTATTCTATAAAATTATACCCACAATGTCGCTTCACGTTTTATTTACCGATATTTTCCCCATATTTATCTTTACTATCGTCCTTTAATATTCAATCGGCAATAGTCTCAACGACTATTGTTCTTTATGTATTCATGATTTCTATCTGCCGCTTACTGCAGCAATGGAATATGATATGAGAATTGTAACAGAAACGTTTTCTTGATAAATTTCTCGTGTTCGCTTTTATGATGTTATTGACAATTCTATTGGTATTAGGTACAAGATGTACTTGTACAGTTTGTGTCTAAACACACCAAAAGATTAAAAAATTCTTATTTATATTCAGCAACTAGCCGAAGCCCGCGACTTCGTTCGCGTGGACTTTATGTCTCTGAAAAATTCTCATCAGATTGAACAACTTTAGATAAAGCGTCATTTTTATTTTTATTATAGTTTAACTGAACTATTTTAGTTCTGCATCAGGTGTTCAATTTTCCAAAATCATTTATACCCTTTATGCTGCCCACACTTAACAGCTATATAACAAAAAAGTTCATTCGAATCCGTCCAGTATTTTCGGAGAATAGCGTGCACAAACAGGCAAACATACACAAAGACAAACAGACAGACATTTTTTAAATTCTTACTCTATTACTATGTCTCCATAGTCACTATTTTTTTTTAATAAGTATAATTGACATTACGTGTAGTGTATACTTAAATTGAAGATAAGCTACCGATACCAGCGATTCGCAACGACCACTGCTGAGAAGAAACGCCGAAAGAAACTCATTTTTACAGCTTGCTGAAGTTACGCTTGTTGGTATTATGTGGGGATTACACAATTATTATTAATAAATTCATACCTTAATTTAATAAACACGTAATGTGTTTAGTAAAATGACACATTTTTAAAATGACATTTAAAGTTACCTTTGTTTTGAGAAAAAGCATTTTCAAAGTCGTATTATAAAAAAAAAACACACTTCTACTAAAAATTCACAATAAAATCACTTGATCATATTAGTTTAACAAAACCAAAATTAAAGCAAATATTCATATATTAATAAAAATAAAATATAAATTATGTTGACATAGTCATAAAAAAGATAATTATTGTTATGGAATTTCCACTACAAGTAAATTTTACTATCAGTTATTCACACCGAATATTTTCAACAGAGAGTTTACAACAGAGTAAAACAAATATCCGTTCTTCGCAGTAATAATATTTTTTGCCTTATCTATGTGCAAAGGTTTTTACAGGGAACTCCAATTACTTGATTTTATTACTTTATATCGGACAAAATGTTACTTACGTTTGGACATATGAATTTTAAAATAAATAAATAAATATATGGAAACAAATTACACAGAATGAGCTAGCACCAAAGTAACTTTGAGACTTGTGGATACTAACTCAACGATACTATATTTTATAATAAATACATATATAGATAAACATCCAAGAGCCAGGACAATTTGAAAAAGGCCATTTTTCAACTTACTCTGACCGGGGATCGGACCCGATTTGAAGCATGCTTCAAATACCTACTTATTTTTAAATTCATAATTGAAACATGTAAAACTTATAAGAATAATCAAAGTATACCTGCAGGGATACCTCTGCAGATTTAAGAAAAAACATATATATTTTCGTACGTACATACATACAACCAGGTGTGAAATCCAAGTCTTTTACACCTGGTTGTATGTATGTACGTACGAAAATACTGTAATACAGGCCTTGCTTAATACAGGCTCCAAACAGACTTGTTAAATGTCATAATTGTATTTGTTTAATTTGGAATACAATGAACTGATAATATACATTAGCCACATATTGTAATGTTACACCATGTACCATTTTAAAGAAATAAAATTCATTTTTACAAAATACATTTTTATTTTCGATTTTATGTAAAAAAATACAAAGAAAACCTAATGACTGAGTACAAACTTGTACAATCAAATGTATCCAACTAATTCTTAAATACTTAGTATGTTAAAAAACCGCAATTTCAGGGATGGGAGAAACCGATAAATACTACACAAGCTATCCAACATTACCATAACGGATCGGACAGGATTTTTGAACATATTATATAATTTTAAGTTCAAAGAGTGTTCAAATATATTCATATCAAGATCAAGACTAACAAATCTACGAAACACATTGTCTATTCAATACCAATCTCATTGACAACTTGTTTCAAAAGCCTTATTTCGCCCTCAATTCTAAGTTGGTAAACAAAGACCGATCTGATACGCAAATAACCGCACGTCCAAAAATATATATTAGAACATGTCATAGCCCTTACAACAAAACAAATAAGGTTCAATGAAGGACGAGTTTTTAGACAGCACTACGAACAATACCTTCACAGTATTTACAGATTGAATTCAATATTTCTCCCGAAGGTAGAGGTAGACTCAATTTGCGGCGATGTCCTTGGGTCCCGTTTGGACCCAGCTACTTTCATATCCGCTCCTTCTTTTGGAAATCGCAGCACCGTGAAATTGACTCGGTCGATTGTCTGTCCCACGTTAAAATACTTGTTTGTGAACGCGATCGAAATTACTTCCTTTTTCCCGCGTAAATTTGCCATCGATTGTGACTTGTTTCATTTTGTTTCTCGGCGTTGTTTGATAGGGTTTTATGGTAGTTGTTTTTTTCTTTTTGTTTAGTTATTATAAGCATTAGATAGACCTTACCGGTAAAGACCCGCACGACATTAATGAATGTGCACGCTCATTGTCTTTCTATTGTGTCTGGTATTGGCGGTAAAGGAACGGCGGTAAATTATTATATGAATAACATTTGAAGGTATCCTTGGGAGTCCGTCTAGCTTTAAAATATGTTTCTCTAAAAGTTGCCACTTATAGCAAAAACAGGTTTTTATATGAATAACATTTGAAGGTATCCTTGGGAGTCCGTCTAGCTTTAAAATATGTTTCTCTAAAAGTTGCCACTTATAGCAAAAACAGGTTTTTATATGAATAACATTTGAAGGTATCCTTGGGAGTCCGTCTAGCTTTAAAATATGTTTCTCTAAAAGTTGCCACTTATAGCAAAAACAGGTTTTTATATGAATAACATTTGAAGGTATCCTTGGGAGTCCGTCTAGCTTTAAAATATGTTTCTCTAAAAGTTGCCACTTATAGCAAAAACAGGTTTTTAAACTATAGACGGATTAACTTAAAAACAATCAACGATTGTTCATACAATAATTCATAGTTCTATCTCAAGCCTAACAATTGCAAAATGTAATTTATGAGCACATCTACGTATAAAATATAGGGTAATAAAATATAGGCATACAGAGTATAATTAATTTTGGAAAATAAAACACCTGATGCAGAACCATAATGATCCAGCTAAACTATAAGAAATATAAAAATTACTTTAGCAAAAGTTGTTCAGCCTGATGAGCTTTTCCCGGAGTTATAAAATCCACGCGAACGAGGTCGCGGGCTTCGGCTAGTAAACATATACCTATTTGAATTGAATTGAAAACCTTCCTTCCCATCAGAGAATTTTATCTTAAAACTTAGTTGTATATAAGTATGTATTTTGTTTAAATAATTACAAAAAAATTGAAACGCGAATTGATAATTATTACAAATGTAGGCGCCATTTTTTTGCCCTATTTTTGCCTCAAACAGCAGATTTGCCAAGTCTCACACCAGTATTAATTTAATGCAACAAAAATGATATCCACAGAAGTATAAAGTTTTCAAAATACACATTGCTAATTTCATTGTCTCCTCTATCTAGCTGTGAACAGTATTTCACCGGATGACAGTTTAAATTGGATGCTGCGACAGGAGACGCCGCCACGCGACGTTCATGCAGAATGGACTGTTTGTGAATACACTGTTTTGTTAATTACGATGCAGTTTGTCTAAAATGTAGACCATATTTATTTTTACCTGCTATGCTTGCAGTAAAATCGACTTCCAAAGTTCTTGCCTATGACATGTTATTTATTTTGTTCTGTTTTTAGTATTTGTTGTTATAGCAGCAACAGAAGTACATCATCTATGACTAAATATAAAGAAAATCAGATTCGAGAACTCAATTCCAAACGCTTCCCTAAGCTTTGTCACTTCCGGTATATAATTACATTAAAAAAAATATTTAAAGTACTTTCTTAAAATTGACTATATTTTCATTTATATAAGCACCTTCAACACTTTTATATTATTTAGTTTTCAAGCCAATTTGTTCTTAAAATCAACTTTCAACTGAACAACTATCTGTCGTATCAATCGCAACGAGGTCCGGTCCTGATCCGAACCAAATCCGGAACGGACCCGGACCGGAATCAACGACTCCCGGCTGCCAAATCCAAGCACCTATGCTCCAGCCGATATTATTTGGCGTCGATCCAAAATAATTACTTACGTAACCAGTACCGACCATTCGTTGGGATCGCGACTCGGGGATGTAAGAAAGGGATTAGTGAGGAGATGTGGCATCTTAGGTTTAAGTATCCTCATAATCTAGACTTCTCCATAGGAACGTAGTCTAGGTTTTGTTTTAAAATCGCACGTCGGATTTTGGTACAAAATTGTAATTTTAAAGAAATTGCAATTATCTAGGATTATAATTGGTTTCCCCTAGTAAAATTATGAACTGGAAAGAAAATATAAGGATGTAGAAGTTTCCCATACTGATGGTCAAAAATAATAATAATACACTAATATTCCAAGTTCATATTTTGACTGGGGTTCACAGTCAAAATATAAACTTAGTAAATAGAAAGTAGTATATGTGCAATATCTTTAAAATTACAAAATTTTGTCGTAAACGTGCATGACGTTTCGAAACAAAACGTAGACTACGTTTGTAAGGAAAAGTGTAGTTTGGTCTAGGTTAAGGGGACACTTAAGAAACTCGTCTATAACGTACAGATTATGTCAGGAACACTACGCTGCGCTTCATCACCCAAGTGGTCGACGTAGGAAGGAAAAGTGCCAGATTGAAATGGGACTGGGCGGGTCACGTTTGCCGAATGGTGCTGGATAGATGGGCTCACATAACGACCATGTGGATACCAGGAGACGGGAAAGGAAGGGAAGGGCCTTAAATGAGATGGAGTAACCTGTTTGCGTTTGACAAGGATTGGAAAGAAGTAGCTAAAGATCGAAATAGCTGGAAACAGCAAGGGGAGACTTTGCCCAACTATGGTCTCATTGATGTTTATAAGCTTTTTTTAGCTTGTATTTCCTAAGTCGCCTTTTACGACATCCACGGAAAGACTTGGAGTGGTCCTATTCTACTCTGCTAGAAACCACACTGCTTAGGCTTGTGGGAGGAGTCAAAGTCAAGTCAAAGTCAATTTTTTTATTCAATGTAGGATAAATCTATCTCTTATTGAAGGTAATTTTTTTTTTTATTATTTTAATGCAAAAGATAAAGACCATTAGCGTTTCGGAACGACCACTGCTGGGAAGATTACGCCGAGAGAAACCCAGTTCAGGAATGGTCTATACCCAGCCTGATGGGCTATGTTACAATTACTATACAGATTTACACTTAATTTAAGCTATACATTTAAATTATACAGTAACAATTTGCAGTCAACTATTTCCAAGAAATTTGCTCAGCCGTTCCTTTACCGCCAATACCAGACAATAGTAAGACAATAGTGGAAATTTATTAATGTCGTGCGGGTCTCGACCAGTTAATTGTTGACCTTTATCAACAATAATACATATGCCTCCTCCAAGAATTTAAAGTTTGTACACTCTCAGCCCGCTCCAATACGGCTGTTGTATCAAATATTCATTATCTCATCGAGAAGGGCACAGACTAAGTAATTTGGCAACAACACGCGCAATGAAACGGCTCAATTCCACCTCATTAATATGGATTTGCTTTATTTAATTGTGTTTTTAATAACTTACAAATAAGAAGGAGGATATTAATTTGTCGCGATTATTTTTTTATGTATGTTCGATTATCCGAAGATGCTTGGATCGGTTTGGAAAATTCTTTTTTTGTTTGAAAGGGGTATGATATAATATGATATTTGTCAAGTGGCCCCAAAGAATTTTTATCAAAACAGTAGTGTAGTTTGGGGGTAAAGTCGGTTTTTAGTTTTGTGTTATTTTGTTGAAAAGAAAGTTGTTGAAAAGTTCTGTGATATTGGATGTTTGACGAATATCAATAGGCGAGGGGATTTCTTTTTTTATACTATCCGCTGATAAATGCACACATAGCATCTGTTAAGCGTTTAAAAGAAAAGAAAAGAAAAGAAAAGAAAAGAAAAGAAAAGAAAAGAAAAGAAAAGAAAAGAAAAGAAAAGAAAAGAAAAGAAAAGAAAAGAAAAGAAAAGAAAAGAAAAGAAAAGAAAAGAAAAGAAAAGAAAAGAAAAGAAAAGAAAAGAAAAGAAAAGAAAAGAAAAGAAAAGAAAAGAAAAGAAAAGAAAAGAAAAGAAAAGAAAAGAAAAGAAAAGAAAAGAAAAGAAAAGAAAAGAAAAGAAAAGAAAAGAAAAGAAAAGAAAAGAAAAGAAAAGAAACCCAAAAATCCAAAAAGAAAAAATACGTGAGTCAATCTAGTCTTTGAAACTAAATAAAAGACCTGTATCCAGCTGGTCTAAATCTGCCAAGAAACAATTCATAGCCGCCGGAGCTGCTGTTTACGGTTATAGCCGCCCTTAGGATTTGTGACGTCATTGGCTGAACAAGCCCTTAGTTATTGTTGCCCACTAACACCGCAAACTAAGGAAACTACAGAAGTGAATATTTTTATAGGTGTAGCAAGATTAAGGTATTGCGAAGAAATATGGGATCCGAACATTTTTTTTTATTTCAGGTTTGGTCCCATTATAAAAGTTGTTCATAATAAGGAGTTCTTTTACTATCTTATTTAAATGTTCATTCTACGTCTTAAGATGCTGAAATATTATAAACTTCTAAAATTATTTACTAACCTCAAAAGGCAAAAATAGAACGGCGACCGATGGAGTTGAATTTTGAAAATAAATGAACAAAATATTCTAATTTACTTTATAATCTTCTAATTTACTAACATAGGTACACATTGTATAGTCAGTAGGGTTTTTTAGGGATCCGTGCCCAAAGGATAAAAACGGGACCCTAATACTAAGACTCCGCTGTCCGTGTGTTTGCTGTCTGTCACCAGGCTTAATCTCATGAACCGTGATAGCTAGCCAGTTGAAATTTTCACAGATGATGCCGCTATAATAACAAATAAATATTTAAGTGGAGCATCCCATACAACAAAAGTATTTTTTCTTTATCTATATCTATATCTATACATATAATAAAACAGTAAAAAAAGTGTGTCTGTACATTAAATATATTTCCAAAAAAAATATTGGGTGCGATGGAGACGTAGTAATAGAGTAAGAATTTTAAAAAAAATGTCTGTCTGTTTGTCTATTTGTCTGTTTGTCTGTTTGTCTGTTTGTACACGCCAATCTCCGGAAATACTGGACGGATTCGAATGAAACTTTTTTTGTTATATAGCTATTAAGCCTGGGCAACATATAGGGTATAAATGATTTTGGAAAATGGAACGCCTGATGCAGAACCATAATGGTCCAGCTAAACTATAAGAGATATATAAATGCCGCCTTAGTAAAAGTTGTTGAGCCTGGTGAGCATTTTCCAGAGACATAAAGTCCACGCGAACGAAGTCGCGGGCTTCGGCTAGTAGATAATAGTATGGAACCCTCCGTGCGTGAGTCTGACTCGCATTTGGCCGGTTATTATTTTCAATGACGTTTCTGTTTTAAAAAGGTACATTTTGCGTTATTTCTGTATCGTATGTAGTTTATGTTGTTGCCTACTAAAGCTACGTTTTATGTAACGCGAGCTTTACTGCCGGAAGGGATCATGCGCGAGGTAGCGGCTACAATATATTGAAACTATAAAATCGAGGTAAATTGGCCGTTTTAATGCCTACCTACCTACATGCATACGTCTTATGGTATCAAAATGCCTCGAGGCATAGTTGAGTCTTTTAGAAACAAGTTACAAAAACCCCGAACGTCAAAAACGCCATCTAGTAAGGAGTAGCGGAACTACATCATCATCAGATCTTTTTAGTCTCCACTGAAAGAGCACGACCCTCTCTGTACTACTAGAGCCATACTTGGCCAAAACAGCCACTACACTCTCCACGCTATCCAGACGTTTTGGAGAGGTTCTATTGATGTTTATAAGCTTTGTTTAGCTTGTATTTCTTGTGTTGCCTTCTACGACATCCACGTGAAGACTTGGAGTGATCCTATTAACTCTGCTGGAAACCACACAGCTACGGCGTAACTACATAATTTATTCGAATTGATATCCGTAGCGCTATCTGTTATTTAGTAGGGAAAACTCTAACTTTCAAGCGTTAGCAACCAATATCTTTTAAACGGCTTAACCGACAACAAACATAGCTAAAAACCACCGCAAGTAAACTTGTTTTCACCACAGAATTTATAATAGTATTACTTTCACGTAAATGCTGCCTCCCATGCTGGTCTGGGAGAAATAAAAAAACTTAGAATGTACCAGCTGCTTCTATTCCTACGCAGATCGTAAAAGCTGATCGAGGGAATGGGCAAAAATGCAAATCATGTTAACAGGCGATGCGGCTAGCAACCCATCACTGTATTGATTGCTTTTCCATCTTCTCGCCCACCATGACGCTAAAAGTGGCTTTTGGGTCTTGCGGCCCTGGGCTCTGCATAGAACCGCAAGACCCAAAATGCTCTGTCTGCCCCATTAGGGATAAAGAGGTGATAGTATGTATGTATGTATATTCACGTAAAAAAAACGGATCAAAATCGATCCATCTGTTCGAGCGCTATGACAGACAGACAGAGATTAGCGTAAAACTTGTTACTGAGAGAAGACATCCTCAAAGCAGCTAGCCCACTACGGAAGAAAAAGGCCCAGCATCTAGAAAAATAGTGCAAGTAAGTAGTAAGTGCGTGCAACGAAGGCCTGATGGATTAGGCTGTAAAATAAGCAAACTTAGCTGTAAGTTACCACTTGACGTCAACAATTGTGCAACAAAACAAAATGACGATTATTAAGAGATATAAAAATATCTAAAGAACATAATAATTATTTGACTAAAACTAAACAACCTACCTAAATTAAAATAATAACAAAAAAATCTAAATAAAACATCATATTAAATAAAAAGTAAACCCCAAATCGCTACAGTCGTAGGGCAGGGTACCTAAGAGACTGGCGGCATTGCCTCGTTGTATCAGACTTAATCTTCAGCCGAAATGTGCATAAACGTCGATCAGGCGTGTGGAGATTTCTTTAAAAATTTGACGCTCCTCTGCACTCCAAGGCCCAAAGAGATATTATAAATATCCTATGATAATAAATATTAAAAAAAATAAGTTCTGAAAAGCTATCCTACACGTATATTCGCCCGCATATCGTTCCGGTCAAACGACGGGTAATTTAATATGTGACTAACTATCGCTCTCACAGCCTGCGCAACATAATATGCTATAACCGTCAATCACTCGATTAACACCACATTAGCATCAATCGATATCCACATACCAGCCATTCCAATTCCAGAACAGTCCAAATTAACTGAGTGGTCGGACGCAAAGGGCTGGTTCAGCGATGTGTCACCACATAGAAAACGGCTTAAGTTACGGGTTTGAGCTCTTTGGGCCCATCACTTAGACTCCAATTTCATATACGTACGACATACAAAAAGGAGAGGTAAAAATTACCCGTAACCGAAGGGTATGTATGAAGAGATTGATGAGTTTAGATGAAGCAAAAGAGGTTTGTCAGGATCTTAGCAAATGGAGGTCCATAGATAGTCTCTGCCTACCAGTGGGAAACAGGCGTGATATTATGAATGTATGTATATATGTGTATAAAAAACAAATATAATATCAGAAAGCGCGATCAGTATTTTTTTTGAAACTTGAAATAAAGAATAATGAGTGTTGTTGAAGCGAATGAGGTCTCTCTGTAGTCTCTGCCTACAACAAGCGTCTGCCTACATACATATTGTATGTATATTCTATTTGGACAATTATAGTTACTGGAATGGTAACAAAAATAGTTATAGTAGGTACCTACCTACAAATATATTTTTAACTGACTCCCAAACAAGAATGAGGTTATCATCTCGTCGCTATCTTTTTTTATGTATGTTCACCGATTATTCGAAGACGCCTAGACAGATTTAGAAAATTCTTTAACACCTTGGATGCCGGAATATCAGATACAATAGGTAAACAATGCATTATCGCGTAGATCTACGCAACGGCATACGAAAGGTTATTTGTTTGAACGGGTACACGTCTGAGGTGGTTCCATTAAATGTACATTTTAATCTTCTTATATTTAAGAGCTGGGCTCTTGTCGGTGGAGTGCTTTCCATATCTCTCTTCCTTCCGCTATTACTATTTTAATACATTTTATACATTTTTAATATTTTACCTAAATGGGCCAAATAAGAGGACACATGTAGAACAATACCCAAAGTTATGCGTTGCAAACTTAGCCTCGCAGGTGCTAATTATGACTTTACTGTTAATAACCCCAGCGTACCCTGACCCCACATTCCCCATGTCCTCCTCCAAACAGTATGAGGAACCAGGGGTCTACTTAAGCTAGTCAAGCTTGCCACGTTATGCCAGCTATCGACTAGGTATAAATTAATGTTATTGCCCAATGGAAGTAAACTATATACTGGTTTCCTGTTTCAGAAGTAGGGTATAGGGTGACCACTTGACCTTTTTTAAGTGACTTTTATATTCTATTCAACATATAACAAACATCATCAGGTCTTTTTAGTCTCCACTGCAGGAGCACAACTCTCTCTGTACTACAAGAGCCATACTTGGCCAGAGCAGTCAGAGGACTTGGCCTACACTCTCCACGCTGGCCAGACGTGTTAGAGAGGTCTCATTGATGTTTATAAGCTTTTTTTAGCTTGTATTTCCTAAGTCGCCTTCTACGACATCCACGGGAAGATATGACAATATATACATTTTATTCTGCTATGTTCTATTGCTGTTATAAACTATTCTATTGTGTATATTTTTGGTTAATATTAAATTGTAACTGAAGCCCGCGACTTCGTTCGCGTGGACTTTATGTCTCCGGAAAATGCTCATCAGGCTGAACAACTTTTTTCTAAAGCATTATCTTTATATTTTAATACTTTAGCTGGAATATTATGGTTCTGCATCAGGGGTTCCATTTTCCAAAATCATTTATACCCTAATTTAAAATTTTGCTATGTAACAAAAAAGTTTTATTCGAATCCGTCTAGTATTTCCGGAGATTAGCGTGTAAAAACAGAAATTTTTTTGGTATTCCTACTCTATAACTATGTCTACATCGCCACATTTTTTTTTAAATGTAGTCAATGTATAGACACATTTTTTACTGTTTTATTACCTATACATAATTATGCATAGATATAGATAGATAATAAAACAGAAAATAACACTAAAAGAAAATCTTATTTCAAAACAGCAAGAAAATTTATTAAGTATAAATGAAGCAGCAATGAGCTTTAGAAATATTAATATGAAGAAGATTGGAAGTCTCGTGGGGGAATATCTCACTATCTCTTTCGTACGCGCGAGACCTAATAGCTGTGACGTCAAGAGCACTGTGTCGTACAGTGTACAGTGTGTACGTGCTTCCTTTTCCAGTAACTTGTCAGTTTTCCTTTCCATCAGATTCTAAAAGCATATAACTTACTTATTTTTGAGCAGATAAAAAACATTTTTATCTGCTCAAAAATAACAAAAACATTTCCGGTTCCTTATTCATATAAATAATAAAAATAATTGATTAAAATAGGTACCATATTCCTTATTCTACTGAAAAATAATTGGTTTACAAGGTAAGAAGCGTACTTAAGTAAGCCTTCTGTTATCTTTGATGATAGGATTGTGATCTTTTCGTGAAACCTATTATTTTTCCTTTTGTCTTCACTTCCGAGATCGTTATTTCTTACGAACGCTATATACTTTTATTGGACATTTATTGTGGCAATATTAAGCCGTATGGTTTCCGGCAGAGTAGAATAGAGCCACTCCAAGTCCTCCCGTGGATGTCGTAGAAAGCGACTTAGGAAATACAAACTGGACAATGCTTATAAACATCAATGAGACCTCTCCAACCCGTCTGGCAAGCGAGGACAGTGTATGTTAATAATAAAAATATTTCACCGAAAGTAGTTCAATCTCTTACAAACAGAATAAAATAAATATTTAAGTGGGGCTTCCATACAACAAACGTGATTTTTTATAGATAATGGTACGGAATCTTTCGCGCGCGAGTCCGACTCGCACTTCTCCGGTTATTATACCTAGTTACTATGATTTTATAATAAAAAATATGTTACCGTAAGTAGTTTAATCTCTCCCAGCGCAAGTTGCGAAGTTAATAATTACGTTTATAATGAGTTATGTTAACAAGCTACGTAAAAGTGCGGCGCTGCCACCTCTCGTTAGAAGTCGGTGGCTTCGCTAATTGCGTTGCAGTAGCGACTTTGATCTCGAGATACTGACTACTTTTTAGGGTTCCGTACGCAAAGGTTAAAAGCGGGACCTTATTACTAAGACTCCGCTGTCCTGGAGACAGACAGACAGACGTCCGCCTATATAAAGACACAGACGTGTTAAAACCAAAAATTCTGTAAGTTGTTTGTGTGTTTCTTATTTGTTTCTTAGAAACAGAGATATTTTGTTTACTTTTATTTAAAATTTAATTTTATGTTGTTAAATTATAAATATGTGACAAAGACTAGTTTAATCTCTTCCAGCGCACGTAGTGAGAGCGCTGCGTTGCGAAGTTACGAAGTTAATAATTAAGCTTATAATGAGTTATGTTAACAAGCTGCGTAAAAGTGCGGCGCTGCCACCTCTCGTTAGAAGGTGGTGGCTTCGCTAATTGCGTTGCAATCAATTACTAAGACTCCACTCTCCTGGTGACAGACAGACAGATAGAAGGATGTTCGTTTGTCTGTCACCAGGCTGTCTCCCATGAACCTTGATAGCTAAACAGTTGACATTTTCATATACGATATATTTCTGTAGCCGCTATAACAACAAACGTGATTGTAAATAATTCTACGGAACCCTTCCTGCGCGAGTCCGTCTCGCACTTGGCTGGTAATATATCTGGTTCCTATTATTTTATAATAAAATATGTCACGGAAGTAGTTTAATCTCTTCCAGCGCAGGTTGCGAAGTTGCGAAGTTAATAATTACGTTTATAATGAGTTATGTTAACAAGCTACGTAAAAGTGCGGCGCTGCCACCTCTCGTTAGAAGTCGGTGGCTTCGCTAATTGCGTTGCAGGAGCGGGTTTGATGCCGGGGTAGTGACTTCTTTTTTAGCCGTACCCAAAAGGGAAAACAGGGATATTACTAAGACTCCACTGTCTGTCTGTCTGTCACCAGGCTGTACCTAATAAACCGTGATAGCTAGACGGTAAAAATTATCACATAAAATGTATTTCTGTTGCCGCTTCAAAAATTAAAAATAAAAAGTATTAAAGTGAGGCTCCAATACATCAAACATGATTTTTTTTAGATTATAAATAGTACCCCTTTGCGTTATAATGAATTATGTTAACAAGCTACGAAAAATGCGGCGCTGCCACTTCTCGTTAGAAGTTGGTAGCTTCGCTAATTGAATTGCAGTAGCGGGTTTGATCTCGAGATAGCGACTACTTTTTAGAATTCCGTACCCAGAGGGTAAAAGCGGGACCCTATTATTAATAAGACTCCACTCTCCTGGTGACAGACAGACAGATAGAAGGACATTCGTCTGTCTGTCACCAGGCTGTCTCCCATGAACCTTGATAGCTAAACAGTTGACATTTTCATATACGATATATTTCTGTAGCCGCTATAACAACAAATACTAAAAACAGAACAAAATAACTATTTAAGTGCAATGCTCCCATACAACAAACGTGATTGTTTATAGATAATTCTACGGAACCCTTCCTGCGCGAGTCCGTCTCGTACTTGGCTGGTAATATATCTGGTTCCTAATATTTTATAATAAAATATGTCACGGAAGTAGTTTTATCTCTTCCAGCGCAGGTTGCGAAGTTGCGAAGTTAATAATTACGCTTATAATGAGTTATGTTAACAAGCTACGTAAAAGTGCGGCGCTGCCACCTCTCGTTAGAAGTTGGTAGCTTCGCTAATTGCGTTTCAGGAGCTGGTTTGATGCCGGGTGAGCGACTACTTTTCACCCGACTACGGTGAAACCAAAAGGGTTATGTGTTTCGCCACTATGTATGTATGAATGTACACCTATACATAATACTACCCGAAATCGCAAAAAGAATCTTCAGCTCCATACAAAATTAAATACTTACAGTACCGAAATGTGTGAAGCTGCAAAGTATACCACCTTTTGGATTGATTCCTTTCATTACACGTTGTTTAGAGCGCTTGTAAAGCAGTCAGGTCGTGTGTAGAGCTTTCGTAGCATCTGTAGTAAGTTCGTAGCATGCTTGTAGACTGTAGAGCTGTCGACAATCGTAGCTTATGTGTAGAGCTTTCGTAGAGCTTATAGTAAGTTCGTAGCATGCTTGTAGCGCATTCGGCAGTCGTAGCACATGTGTAGACCTTTCGTAGCATGTTTGTAGTGCATTCGTAGCAGATTAGTAGAATACTTCCACATATGCAAAAGGCTGTATTCTTTATCCTTAATTTATAAAAAAATATAAACATTCATAAACCTATTATAGTTAAAATGTATTTTGTCTCGTTCTTTCATTGTCAAATATTAAAAATAGGGAAAGGGGTAAAACATGTTTTAACAAAAATAGGTTAAGCAAATGGTTGATTATTTTATTTAACATAGCTTGACGACTGCCATACAATGACAGCCGGGACCAACGGCTAATACGTGCCTTCTAAAACACGGAGGAGCTGGAGAATTTTTATGCCACGACCACTGATATAGTCTCGCGGTGAAATCAAACAAACAAACAAATAGTTACAAATTACACTGATTGAGCTAGCCCCAAAGTAAGTTCGAGACTTGTGTTATGGGATACTACCTCAACGATACTATATTTTATAACAAATACATATATAGATAAACATCCAAGACCCAGGGCATTTTGAAAAAGGCCATTTTCCAACTTGCCCTGACCGGGGATCGAACCCGGGACCTCCGGGTGGCGGACTAGCATGGTGACCACTACGCCACGGAGGTCGTCAGAGTTAAAGATCTGCGCAAGAAGAGAAACAACCCCATTCATCTCGCCAAAAATTAAACAAAAACAGAAAAGGCAATAAGCCGCGTTCCGACATATAAATATTTCATGAAATCGCTCGGCGCTCGTCTTCGGATCAATTTTTCATTCGGATGTTTCCGCCTAGTTCCGCCGCGCGCCGGCAGGTGGCGCATTACTCAGAGTTGACAACTTTAATGCCCCAACATTGTAATTACAAGTTCTAACACGTAGCCACAAATAAGGAAGGTGCAGAAGTAAAGCTTGGCTGTACTATCATCGTGGGGTACAAACTATGGAGCACGTACTTATAGAAGTGGCGCAATACTGGGGGTAACGCCAAAAGGCGGTACGTAAGACGGACGTTACTGCGTATCCGCGTTTCAGTGTCAAGCAACATTGAGCTTTAACGTGTGATAATAAAGTTTAATTTGGTTTGACATAGAAATAGGACGTCACTATCGGACGACTATCGTATTATTGTATGAAGTAACTTTTATTATATATTTATTTTAAGAAGTAACCAGGACTAACAAAATCTAGTAGTACAAACAGAAAAAAGAAGAAGTGAGGCTTTATAAGACACAACGTAGATTATTCCCCACTAGCTTTCAGCTTAACCTTTAACTGTGGACGTCAAAATATTGTTACATATTCATGGACGCGAGATAGCGGACCCCGGGCTTTTCAGCATTGCAACTGAGAATGCAACTGGGAAAACGCTCAGATGAGAGAGAGATTCATGGACGCGAGGTCTCACGGACCGCTATTGTTTTTAGGTTTTTTTTAAAGGTAATTGTCAGATATTTTAATAATTTTATTTTTAATATACTTAAGGGATATTAAGTTAAAAGACTAAATATATATTTAGCGATTATTTTTTATTTTCTTATATTTCTAAGCAAATAACAATAAAAGGCACTTTTCAGTCTTCAATTGGCCTGAGATCAAAAAAGGAACTACAATTTAAAAAAACTTAAATTCTTAACATTTTGAAACAAATTATCTGTAAGTTTAAACTATATCAATCATAAAAAAACAAAAAATCAACTTCTTAACTTAAAACATAAAAATTCTGACACAGGTCTAACATGAACAAAATTATTGGCAGTCGTTGCACAACGGCTTAGAGCACTGAAGACATATAGCTTGACCGCAGCTGACACAAGTGTAGTTAGTCTTCCTCTTTAGTTTAGGTGGACAGATTCGGCAGGTTTTTCGCTTTGAAGATTCCATTTCTATAGCAGGGGGCTCTTCTGAAGGCATGTCGGCTCCCAAAACTCGCTTCAAAGTCATGTTCAGCTCCTTTGGCAAATTTGAATTGAAAACGCGTCTTTGCGCGACTAAAGATCTTGCTATTTTTTTAAGGAAATCTCCTCTTTCTATTTCTTTGGGTTGATACTGATTGTACATGATATGAGAATTTACACCTCTCAAATCCAGTACTTTATAGAAAATTACCATAGGCCACCTTCTAGTACGTCGACTGCTTGAATATCCCTGAAGGTCACTTTATACCAGAAGTACTTGGTTTAATATTTTTTGACATTTTGATTGAGTACTAACTAAAACAAAAAAAATCGCAATCAAAATGTTTTGTATGGAAATCATGGACGCGCGGTCACTCAGACCGCAGCCGAACTTTAAAACAAAATAACTCACCAAATTTGCTGTCGGCGACGCAATCTCCCGCCTTCGAAGACGTTTCGCCACTAAAACTGAAGCTACTGAGCGCCGCAGGAGTGCAAAATGCAGGGAAGTAAGGTATCCACGATTATTGCAAAGGGGAGCGGCCTGTGTGACCGCGCGTCCATAGTTAAAGGTTAAAATTCCAATTGTAACCAAAAACCACACAACATTATCTCACTATCACACCAATATTGTAAAGGCGAAAGTTTGTAAGTGTGTTTGTGTGTATGTTTGTAACTTCTTCATGCGCAAAAAACAATTTTGATAAAACTTGGTATGCAAGAAGGCAAGACCGCGGGGCGTAACTAGTATTTTATATAATCTACGCAAAAGAAGCACATCGTACATTCTAGTTTTTACTACGTAATTATGTTTGTAAATATTTGTTTTATCTTTGTACAAAATAAAATGAATATTTTTTTATCTTTATGCAAAATAATATGACTGAAGGAGGAGGAACCAATAGGTCTTATAAGGAAGGTTATGTTGTTCTTCTAACCTTTCGTTATTTAGTGCACGTAGCGGAGTTCTCAGTGAAGTCGAAAATACGGAAACTTGGTAAAAAGGCGTTTTCATTGGGTTTCTTGGGCACGCCGGCTGAATACGCTTTTAGTGCCGGTCATTGAGAGCTAGAAGTTTTATAGCTCAAAGGCAAAGACAATTAGAATTAAAGAATAATGAGAACTAACACTTTATTTTAAGTTGAATGCTTGTTACCGCTTCTTTTGCGCTTGCGCTTAAGAAGCGGCAGTAAACTTAGCTGTAAATAATAATTCGACGTCAACAATGTGCAACAAAACAATATTAAAAATATCCTAAGATAATAAAGATATGTCTTAAGACTTGTGTATGTTGGGAGCTCCACCCTCGAAGTTGCAGAGCTTTATATCTACCTAGGTCAATTGATCCAGGCAGAAAGTTCCAGCTTCAAAAAAAGGTATTTCGACGAAACCGACTCGGCTGGTCAGCGTTTGGGAAGCTACGCAGTGTCTTCTCGTCAAAAATACCTCAGTGTCTCAAGAACCTTTTTGCCCCATCGGCAACCAGTTCTTTGCGCTATGTGTCCCGCTCACTACCACTTCAACGAGCTAATCCGCTGTGCTTTATCAGTGACTTTTGTTCTGGTCAGCGTTCAGGAAGCTATGAAGTGTCTTCTCGTCCAAAATACCTCAGTATCTCAAGAAACATTTGCCCCATCGGCTTTTGGTTCACCGCGCTATGTGTTTCACCCACTGCCTCTTCAATGAGCTAATCCGCTGGGTTATATCAGTGACTTTTGTTCTCCTACGAATCTCATTTCTGATTCGAGCACGTAGAGTAACACCGAGCATAACCCTCTCCATAGCGCATCATTGGTTGTAGTTATTTATTATTTAACACTTTATTACCCACACATAGTGTGTGTGTGAGTGTGTGAGAGCACTACCAATTGTGCTACCTAAGTACAATTCACAAATTCATCACATAGTATACACGCATTTGAAGCATGCGTTATTCTTCATAAATACACTTCTAAATTCAACTTGAATGTTTCAATAATTTAAATTGGATAATAATCCGAACATTGTAATTCTGGTAAAAAAAACAATAATTATAAATTACGTAATAAAAATACTAAGTAGTTGAATAAAGACATACTATTTTCAATATGATAACAATTCAATATGGGCACTTTTGGCGGTATTTTCAATTAGGAGGTTCCCACGTAGAATACAAATGTTCAATCCTTTGTCTGATGCCAAACTGTCTCGGCACGGTCAATTTGGGATCCAATTACGTCCGGCTTAGTGGGAAAAAATCCGGGGTAATCCCGCTCGAGTCGGGCGCGGGTGATAAGCGAGGGCGAAATAATAAAAATATAAATAAATTATTTAATCATTTATGTCTGATTAAATCATTTATTATATATTATTATATTACCGTGTGGTTTCCGGCAGAGTAGATTAGGGCCACTCCAAGACCTCCGGTGGATATCGTAGAAGGCGACTTAGGGAATACAAGCTAAACAAAGCTTATAAACATCAATGAGACCTCTCTGACCAAATTCAAATTCAATTCAAATTCAAATATATCTTTATTATCATAGGATATTTATAATATCTCTTAATAATCGTCATTGTTTTGTTTACAATTGTTGACGTCAAATAGTTACTTACAGCTAAGTTTACTACCGCTTCCAAAGCGCTAGTGCAGAAGAAGCGGTAACAAACTGCACTGCACCTTTTCTCCAAGGACGTCAACTCACAATTAAATTAATACTTAAAGTTAATGTGGACTGAGAATACATTGTTTTGTTATGTAATATCATGATTTTAATTGAATTTTTAAATGTCAAAATTTTTAAATAATGTCAAGTTGTAGATTTAGTTTGTACAAAATGTACATGTCATTTGCGAGTACCTATATTACAAACTTTAAGAGGGACCCGCGCCAAGCTCAAGCCAGACTTTTTTGTCCTTAAGGTAGTCATCGGTACTATAATAAGCCTTCTCACAAAGTACTTTCTTTACATACGTTTTGAATTTATTATCCGGCATATCAAGGACCGATTTTGGCAATTTATTATAAAAAAGTATACAGTTCCCCATAAACGTCTTACTAACTGTTTTGAGCCTAGAAAATGGGGCAACTAAGTCATTCTTATTACGTAGGTTTCTATCGGTCAAATCGCTTACTTTACTGTATGAGGAAATATTTTTCCTTACATGCATTATGTTTTCAAATATATACTGTGATGATAAGGTAAGTATATCTATTTTCTTGAATAATTCTCTGAGTGAGTCTCTAGATCCTAACCCGTAAATAGCACGAATTGCCCGTTTTTGTAAAATGAAAATAGTCTGAATATCGGCTGCACTCCCCCACAGGAGTATGCCGTAAGACATAACACTATGAAAGTAACTAAAATAAACTAGTCTAGCAGTTGCTACATCTGTCAATTGTCTTATTCTCCTAACAGCATAAGCCGCAGAGCTAAGCCTATTAGAAAGTTTAGTTATATGAGCACCCCATTGAAGTTTTGAGTCTATTGTAATTCCTAAGAAGGTAGTACTTTCAACAAGATCGAGTTTTTCACCATCTATCATTATGTCAACGCAGGCCTGTCTCACATTAGGAAGAGAAAATCGAATGCATTGGGTCTTTTTCGCATTTAACATGAGGTTATTGGCAGAAAACCAATCAGAAATAGAAGACAAGGTGCTGTTCACCGCGCTAGCGTTTGTGCTATGTCGATCTATTTTGAATATTAGCGAGGTGTCATCAGCAAACAGCACTATGCCAGCCTGCTTCTCAACCATGTAAGGCAAGTCATTAACATAAACTAAGAAAAGGAAAGGTCCAAGAATTGAACCTTGCGGTACGCCTATTTTAACATTAGATCCGTGAGATTTTATGCCATTTAAATCAACAGTCTGATGCCTATCTGTTAAATAAGATTCTATCAGTTTAATTGAATTATCATCAAAACCGTATTGACGAAATTTGAGCAAAAGTGTCGGATGATCTACGCAATCAAATGCTTTGGAGAGATCACAAAATGATCCAATTCCATCATTTTTGTTCTCCCATGCGTCATATATATGAGTAACGAGTGCTACTCCCGCATCGGTGGTCGATTTCCCGCCAGTAAAGCCGAATTGTTGGCTATGGAAAAGTTGGTAGGTCTTGAAGTGAATTGAATTGAATTGAAGTGATTGAGCATTATCTTTTCGAACACCTTACTCAAAACTGGCAGGATAGATATAGGTCTGTAGTTGCCAGGGTCTGTTTTTTCTCCTTTTTTAAATAAGGGGATTAAGTTACTACATTTCATTAGGTTAGGAAATATGCCTTCATCAATACATTCGTTAAATATAAAAGCTAAATCAGCAGCTATGATATTTATGATATGGCTTACTACAGCAACTGACATGCCCCAATGATCTTCAGATTTTTTTAAATTTATCTGTTTATATGCATCTATTATATCTTTGGGGCCAATATGCTTAAATTTAAATTGAGAATTACAAGGCCTAACATTATTCTTAAGCAAGGCTTCAGCACGCTGGGGGTTAGAATTCACATTAGAAGTAAGTTCCAAAGGAATGTTAGTAAAGAAATCATCAAAAACATTTACTATTTCTTCAGTTTTTGTAATAATCACACCATTAGATTTGATTTGACAGATATTTTCTTTGGCTTTATTTTTACCTGTTTCTTTATTTATAACATTCCAAGTTTCTTTTATTTTGTTAGGAGCATTATTTATTTTTCTACTAATACGATTTGCCTTGGCTTGTCTACAAACTTTTTTAAATATTTTGGAATAATTTTTAACATATTCTACAAAGGGAGGATCAAAATTATATTGTTTTTGGGCATATAAGTCGTAAAGCTTGTTCCTACTTATGTAGATGCCAGTAGTAGCCCACTCACTAAACTGTAATTTCCTATGCACTACAACTTGTTTTCGTTTCAATGTTTTTGAATATTCTGAAGTAATACAGTTAAATAGTTTATTGTAATGGGCGTCCGGATTTTTTCCTGAGTAAACTACTGATAACAATTTGTTATCTAAATTATTTTTAAGTTTTCGTATATTTTTAGAAGTAACGGGCCTACAAAAAGTTTTATCTTTGTTCAAAATACTGGATTTGCTTTTGGACTCATTGACATAAGCTACATATACACCCGAATGATCAGAAGGCAGTTTATTAATAACAGATTTATCAGAATATTGAATATTACTAAAAAAGTTGTCTAGACAAGTAGCAGATGTAGCAGTAATTCGGGTTGGCTCAAAGAATACGTTTACTAATTCATAACATTTAAAAAGATTTAAAAATTGTGTACTTTTTGGATTATCTACTAAGATATCAACATTAAAATCTCCGCAAACAATTAAATTCTTTTTACTAGATGAACAGGACTTAAGTACCTGGTCCATAGTTTTAAGGAAACTTTTAAAATCACTATTAGGAGGACTGTATACACAAATAATTATATGATGATCTAGCTCGGCACAGGTCACCTCACAAACGCGCTCAACAGAAAGTCTGACAATATCCGTCCGCTCTTTGCTACGGAAAGAATCTTTTAAAAAAATTATGGAACCCCCTCGCTGAGCAGACTTCCTGTTAAAGCAGCTAACAATATTATACTTGTTTAGGCTAAACATCATCTGACTCTCATACAGCCAATGTTCAGTCAAACATAGAATGTCCACATCCAACTCTTCTAGAAATAATTCGACTAATAATTCTTTGCCGGAAAAACCTTCTAAATTTTGATGTACTATTCTGAGTTCATGAGGCCTTTCCGTTGTCTTAATGTTCAGTTTAAAACTGCCGTCAAGTCTACAGATTTACCATCACATATTCCTGGTAAATCGGTAGGTGTCTTAAAACTAGGGTTTTGTTTACAATGTAAACTCGTCCAAAAATTAATATTATTTGCTACTAATGTAGCAATCTTACGTCTAGAATATTTTGAAAGATAAATATTATCTTTTGTCAGATCACATTCACCTATGAAATTATTGGTGTCAAAAAACACTAATTTATCACTATAACGACATGTTATATTATGCATCAAAGTATTTAGATAGTGAATGTTTCTGTTATTTGTTGGAGGCTGGCAACGTATATATGGGAATGCACATAAAATTATTTTGCCTACTTCTAGTTTAGTTAAATAATCCATACCGCTGATTATTTCTTTTTTTCCTATTCTGTTACAATTGCCTAACAGTAATACAACAGTAGATTTACAATTTATTTTGGTTAATTTTATTTTTTCTAAAATTTGAGTAAATGTTGCATCCGGGAAGCAGTAATTGACACAAGAGTTATCAAGAAGTGTGTCAAATATGCAACCAATATTGCGACCTATACTATCGGAAAAAACTGTTGTATTACATGGAGGTTCCATAAGGTCAACACAATCAGACACACTATTGCACAAATTACCGACACAAGGAGAGAGCTCTGGTGTGGGGACACTGATGGTGGGCTGGTTGAGCTGCCCGCAAGTACATTGCTTAGCTAATAAATCAAGGGCTTCTTGATTGTACTTGCTGTCGCTAATCAATTTCTCCACAGTCAGCATGTGCTCAGTATTTTGTTTTTGTTGGTGGTCATACTTAGAAAATAAGGAGGAATAGTCCTCCTGCAATTTAATAATATGAGATTCAAGTCTAATCCTGTTGACCTCATACAACTCTTGACTTTCCGCCAATTTTTCATTACATAAGTCTAACTCTGTTTGTAATTTACAATTTAATGAACTAGATTTTAATAAACATGATTTCCTGAGATTAATCTTTAATTTATTATTGGTTCTCTTGATTTTTTTACAAATTTTTAAATGTTTTTTAACTTTATTGTGACTATTCATGGCATTTGAATTATCTAAGTAATTATTGTTGCATGATGTCTCACTAGTGAGATCAATTACTGAGGAATTTGTTGAGGGAGGCACATGGACACTTTCAATAAGCTCATCAAAGAGGCTGGACACCTCCGCTGACTGACGCGACTGGGCATCTTGTTCGTAACTACTTATAAGTCTATATGCCCCGTCTGGCCAGCGTGGAGAGTGAAGGCCAAGACCTCTGACAGCTCTGGCCAAGTATGGCTCTGGTAGTACAGAGAGGGTCGTGCTCCTGCAGTGGAGACAAAAAGACCTGATGATGATGAAATCATTTATTGCCGTGTGTCTCCAAGTCTTCCCGTGGACGTCGTAAGAGGCGACTTAGGCAACCTAAAAAAAGCTTATGAACATCAATAAGACCTCTCGAACCCATCTGGCCAGTGAGGAGAGTGTAGGCCAAAGTCCTCTGGCTGCTCTGGCCAAGTATGGCTCTGGTAGTACAGATAAGGTCGTGCTGTAGTGGAGACTAAAATACCTGATGATGATGATGAAGGTTCTAATGAAATTCAATGGATCTGGTTTGATCCATCACCGTCTATAGGCCAGGAGTGGCAATGGGATAATGGATTAAGATAAATACATTTGCGACCTTAAAACTTTACCGGGTCAAACTTTGTCGTATGGTTTACGGCAGAGTATAATAGGGCCATTCCAAATCCTACCGCGGATGTCGTATAAACGTCAATTAGACCTCTCCAACCCGTCTGGCCAGCGAGGCGAGTGTAGGCCAAATTCCTTTGGCTGCTCTGGTCAAGTATAGCTCTGGTAGTACACAGAGGGTCGTGCTCCTGCAGTGAAGACTAAAAGACCTGATGATGATGATGAATGTTCTAATGAAATCCAATGGATCTGGTTCGATCCATCACTGTCTATAGACCACGACTGAAAACAGGATAATGGATAAAAATAAATACTTTTGTGGCCTTAAAACTTCACCGGATTGAACTTTGTCGTATGGTTTCCGGCAGAGTAAAACCCGTTCTACCCGTCTGGCCAGCGAGTATGGCTGGTAGTACGGAGAGAGTCGTGCTTCTGCAGTGGAGACAAAAAGACCTGATTATGATGGGTCGAACTCTCGTGACTTAGGGCTCGGGTCCCGGCCGCCGGGGCAGCTCCCGGCCCCGCATCAAAACACAATTGCGCCGCGATTAGGGATTAGTCGCGCCTTCATCAGGACCTATTGATTGTTCCCATTCTACTCCGGTATTATTTAAACGCTTTTGTTTTCAGTATAAATAGAAATACAAAATACATCATATGGTGAAGATAACCGTGCGAATGTACTGAGATCAATAGAGGGTTTTATAAGTATGAGATAAATAGGTTACTAAGCTACTTAGTTTTGAAGACCTCCGTGGCGTAATGCTCAACACGCTAGACCGCTAATCCGGAGGTCCTGGGTTCGATCCCCAGTCAGCGCAAGTGGGAAAATGGCCTTTTTCAAATTGACTTGGCTGTTTATTGTATGTATTTATTATAAAATATAGTATCGTTGATTTAGTATTCCATAACACAAGTCTCGAACTTTGGGGCTAGCTCAATCAGTGTGATTTGTCCCTATATATTTATTTAGCTACTGGCTGAAGTGTATTGACCTCATCCAGAGGTCTTCCTTAAGGCGAATGTGACTCCTAACGCTTGCATGAACGTTTGGGACGATTTTGTGTGCGGACTTTCTACGCGAGTTACCCGTATCATTATCATTTCAACCGCATAACGTCCACCGCTGGACACAGGCCTCTCGCAAAGATTTCCAAAATGCAGGTCGGCCTACATCCAGCGCTTTCCAGCGACCTTGGTTAGGTCGTCTGACCACCTTACGTTTGTGTGTCCAACGCTTCCCGGTAACCCGTATATCGCATATTAATATATCTGTGTCTCGTGTTATATTACGTAATAAATTAGTTTATTTTGTATTGTAATGGCTAAAAATATTTGACGGAGCAAAATATGCCTTACGTGGGCCTTATTAAATGTGACGATAAGTCAGAGCGCCTCACCTCGCGCTGAACCAGTTTCTACCACATGAGTTAAACCCTCTAGCCCACACAGATATTTTGTGTCCACCTGGGTAAGCTCAGGTGGTGTCCAGCTGACTTTCATTGTAATAAATTGGTTTACCAGTCCACATCTATTACAATAACCTTAAAGAAGTTATGACCAAGCCCACAGCACACAACACTACACAAACGAGTTGTTCACAGTATGGCGGTCCGAACAAGACTGAGTCCTTCGCTGGCAGGGCGACGGCATTATTCTCATTTAAACGTATTTCTTGAACTGAAAATTTAACTGTAAGCCACTTTTTATTATCTTTTTACACAAGTAAAACTAAAATAAAAGAGTATTTATCATGAGCTCTCCGGCATATGAATAACATTATTTTGTAAGAGATAAAGTGTATCAGTCAGTAACTATGCTTATAATTCAATTATTACTATATGATATAAAATTAAAAATTATTTTCTGATCATACTTTTCTATGAGCTAAAATTTTTATACGACGAACTAAACTCTTTACACAAGAAATCCAATCTCTTCTACAACATAACCCTCGTGCTAAGACAACATAAATTGCCGCACCGCCCCGGCATTTTTCTCAACACCCTTAGAGGGAATTTTCTAAACCGCTTCTTTGAGGTTCTCACCTCTGAGCTATGAAAATAAAGCTATTAATTTTTTCTTGAGTTTTCATACACCTATGTAAAATTTTTAAAGAAACATTTGGTGTGTATTGTCCTTTATTTATTTATTTTATTAAACTTTATTGGTTCAAAGTACAAATATACTTTTAACAAATGGCGGACTTAATGCTAAGAGCATTTTCTCACAGTAAACCATAGAGTTAACAGAGAAAATTGTGCGGCACAAAAAGCAATACAATATACTTACACTTATAAAATAATACTATATAACATATAATTACATTATTTACCTATGATATAAGTATATATGATATTTATGCCAAAAGTTGACGATCAATTGTTATTCTACTTCAATAATTGTATTCCTAATAAATAAATAAAATAAATTGTAAGAATCTAAAAAGTTATTAGAAAGGTAGATGTCGGGCGATGGCTGGTGGTAAACTTTTGGCACAAATGTATTCCCAACAAGTTTATTTGCTAGGCAAATTGAAAATCCTCCAACTTTCAAAAACACAATTTAGAACGCGCGTCCTCTAGTCACATTCGCCCTGATGAAGACCTCTGGATGACGTCGAAACATGTCGGCAGTATCTGTCTCTATAGCCTTTGTGCCTATATTGTTTCTTGTTGTTGTTGTATTTTTTTTATGTTTATTATAGTGCAATAAAGTTAATTTGTATTGTATTTGAATTGTGAGTAACCCGTCAACTGATGATAACAATACCTGTTCCACACGTTTGTTTTACAAGCAAATATTTCCATACTTGAAAATGCAACGTAATTTTCCAGTCTCTATGCAGTAACCCCGACGCCCCAGTATTTTCCTTAACACCCTTAACTGGAATTTTCTTAAAGCCGCATACCGTCGTAGCTATTCTTATTAGCTTTGAAAATATGCACTCCTTTTACTCGAAGAAAAACAACGTAAGAACTTAAACGTTTCTTTTTTTCAAAACATTTACATCAAAAGGACATTGACTGCCTCCGTGGTGTAGTGGTCAATGCGTTCAACTTGTGATTCGTAGGTCGTGGGTTCGAATCTCACTGGGAAGCATACTTTGTGAAAAGTACTTTCCAGTCTGGTAGGATATTGCAGGTTTTAATCACCAGATTATCCGAAAAACAACGATTATTCCGTGTTTTTTTTTTTGAAGGCACATATAAACTGTGGGTCTCAAACGCCATCTAGCGTTTTCACAAACCTATCCAAGGATTGGTTCTGGTTTACCCTTTGGGTTGCAGAGGTCAGACGGCAGTCGCTCTGTATAAAACCAGTCACCTCGTCAAATCACCTAGGTTAGGTAGCGGACCTCGGGCTCTGACGCGTCATTGTTGACGATGCAACCGGAAATACGGGAAGATGATGACAGTGACTAAAATCAAAAAGACAATTATAATTCGTCTGTCTTTTAGATTATCCAAAACTAATGCACCCATATCTTTATGTTCACAACAAGGGAAGAATTCACAAAGATACGGCATGACATATTTTATGAGATTGTGAAACTCCTGAAATATTTGAAACACAACCTCATAAAATCTTAAGCAGCATACCTTCAACTTTTTCTAAGCTGGTACAACGTTACTTAAAACACTACCTTCTTATACACTTGTATAAAGAGCTAGATAATTTTATCTAGCAACGTAACACTCATTCTCTAAGACCCGAGATTCTCTAACACCTTTACGGAGAATTTTCTATATCATTATAATCTCCCGGCTTTAAAAATATGAACTCTTTTGCTTGTAGCGAAACTACGTAAGAACTTGAAACGGGATGTTTTCTTTTTGTCTTATCATTGCCTGTTTGAATTTTTGATAAATTATACATACATACATACATAATATCACGCCTGTTTCCCAGAGGGGTAGGCAGAGACTATTGGACCTCCACTACGATCATGGCAAACCTCTTTTGCTTCATCTAAACTCATCAATTATCTCATACATGCCCTTCGGTTACGGGTACTTTTTACCTCCCCTTTTTTTAGAACGACTGCAATTTGGTCGCAGAAGGTTCGCCGAGGCCGACCCTTTCCTACTGTTGATAAATTATATTGATAAAAAAAATAGAACCTATGAACTGCAGTGGACTTTATGCAGCTGAAATGATGATGATGATGATGATGATATTTATAAACTGAAACTGCTTGTAATGTTAACTAGTTACACAGTCTATATACGACTGCACGTGCTTTGCATTACGAATTAATGAGAATAGGCATGACGACTGTAAAAAATATTTTTTAATAAAAAAACTTCACCGACAGTGTATGTGACTGTTATTTCTATTGTGTCATAGTGTTCCGAATTGTGTTCCGGTACCAATACTTAATATAAGTTTTATTAACTTAAACACAATATAACAATATAATATTAACTAAATAAATACAACCTAAAATTAAAACTAACTAAAACTAATTAAAAATAATTTATATAAGTAAGATAAGTTAATAATATAGTTAGTTTCTTAATATAAGTTATTCCAAATAATATTGAAATCATCGGAGAGTCGAGTGGGAAACCATAAAATGTACTCGTAACAGTTATTTTGCGGTGTGTTCGTGGCTCGTGGACGCGCTTCGGCGGTCGGTAACTCGCGACTAATTTCAGATAAATTACCGGAATTTAGACACTAAGTGCCATTCAAATTATATTAATAATCTATACATATAATTAAACAGTAGTATTAAATGTAGTCTGTACATTGAATATATTAACAAAAAATATTTGGGGCGATGGAGACATAGTGATTGAGTAAGAATTTTAAAAAAGTGTCTGTTTGTACACGCTAATCTCCGGAAATACTGGACGGATTCAAATGAAACTTTTTTATTATATAGCTGTTAAGTCTAGGCAACATATAGGGTATAATTCATTTTAATGGAACAACTGATGCAGAACCATAATGGTCCAGCTAAACTAAAAGAAATATAAAAATGACGCCTTAGCAAAAGTTGTTCTGCCTTATAAGCATTTGCATAATAGACCAATAAAAATAGCTTTACCTGGACATAAATCATAAACTCGTTGTTTTTATTATTTTATCGGATATCAATATTGTGTATCAAATATTAATGAGATATATTAAGTAAAAAATCCGCGGTCGCAACCGTATTATATAAAAATCGTGAGATTTTGTACCCTACTCAACTTTTCCCTAAAAGCATAATAGATAACCAAAGACCTTGTTAGTTTAATTTTTAGGTGCATTCAAATGCGATCACTTAATAGCAAAATTAAACTGACCCCATTTTTGTTTATACATTTTTTTTTACAGTTTTCACCTGATCTCGATATCTAGTTAAGCCAAAATGATAACCATAATGTTTATATCTTTATAAGCTATATTGTGTCTTTTTAGACATTAAAGACCAAAATTAAACATCATTTTTTAATGTTTTAAAATTAATGTTTTTCTCAGTAGCCAGAAATAGTAACTGTGTTATTTTTGTTTAATTATAGCTTTTTGTGTACTATAATCACATTTTCATCAAAATTAAACACATTAACGTCTTACTTAAAACAAAAAATATTTCATCGAAAATACGCGAGAACATGTCGTGAAGCGGGATGCTTGCGGTGATTGCGGTGCGGTGCGGGGAGAGAGAGCGAGGCACCAGCCGGGTGAGCGCGCGGCTGAGAACGAGTTTATACGTGTTTTCAACCGATCGCGCCGTGTGCTTACAAAACATATAACTCGTAAATATGGAATTTGATAATTGTAGGATTGTTTTGATTGTGCCTTGATCTTTAACCCATTCGCAACCGCCAATACCAACGTGGGAATTTTAATGCTGTCCGGGTCTTTACGGGTTAACGTGGTGACACAATGAACAATTTAAAACTCTAAAAACAATATAAGTCTTGTAATACTCTTGTTGTCACGGCAAACCCGTACAACATGACAGCCCCTGGACTAATACCGTTCCAAAAATGGGCCCCTGCTGAAATATTCCGTTTCCCGTGACATTGCATATTAATGGGATGTAACATGAGAAAAAATTAAATACATAAATATATAACGAAGTTTTTATGCTGTCGTACTAAAATGTAGTTAGGTATTTACAGAGTGCAAGTTGCGCCGTGCAACTTAAGTTTCATTATGTTATGCGCTTACATAGTGTCGCGAACGAGATAAATGTAGAATATTCACGAGCAAGAACTCTGCTGGCGAGATAGACTCGGAATGTTCGCGAGCGGAATGGTATAAAAAAGACGTCAGGATAATGCAAGCGAAACTAGGCCTTATATTCTTATAGCATAAAGGCTAGAGTTCTTAGAATGGTCGTCGGCTTAGTCGCACTCACACACACATACCGGCGTCTCGATGTTTCCCGTCAATCGAAATACATTCGTCAAGATATGAGAATATTCGAGAATAATGTAGACCGCTATATCGGCGCTTATAAAAAGGCGATCGAGTGCACGTCCCGCCAGTATGAGCTACGAAAGCGATAACTTCGAAGCGAACCGAAGCGAAGGAAACCTACCTCAGTGCGACAAGTGGAAGTACCTGCGACTAATTTGGCGAGATACCTGGACCTCAGATGCTACGCGACTCTGACTTGGACATCAGGAAGACCATCTTCACGTGTCAACCTTTGGGTTCCGTAGTGAATAAAAACCCTCATACGAACTTTGGCGTTTTTCTCCAAATCTCGAACCCAGTTTCGTAACAATAGCATTTTACACAATTTCTACCCACCGTTCACACGATGCGACGCCCAAGTTACGTCTCAACGCAATTCACACTGCACACGTGCTCGCAAGTGCCCGCACAGGGGCCGTGTAGTGTTAGAGAGCAGGACTAAAATGTTTGACATAGATAGACTTATTTTTAACATAGACCTTGTCTATCAGACTTCTATGGGAAATGGCAGCATTTCACTTCTCTACATCAGCTGTCTGAAAGAAATTATCGCTATTAGCTATAAGACCACCCACGCCCATTGGACATTTTAATGTCTTTTTCTGTGTGCTATGTACATTTTAAATATTATAATTTTTTTGTATTTAATAAAGTATTATTACTATTTATTATATCGTATTATAATAAGCGATATGGAAGTTAAACTCAGTTGTTGCTTTTTAATGCATAAATATAATCAGTAAAAACCAAAACGAAAACCACACTTTAATTTTTATGTGTATAAAATACTATTTTCAAACCACTACACGACACTAGTCACTAAGTATCGACTGGCCAGCTTGTTCAGTATGACTTCATCACATGGCCAATTAATTCCTAGCGTGGTTCATCTAGGTATCATGTAATGGGTAAGGTTCAATGAGTTTTTTAGTTAAAAAAAGTAGAATTACAGTCACATAAAAATTAATTATTTCAGTAAAATAATTATTGGGTTTGGACCAAAAATGACGAGAGCGATCGGACACATTTAAGGCTAGGTATTCCCGCAGAGGCCGTGCTTTAGAGTTTTTGAAAACCATTTGAGGCATAGACAAAAGTGTTTTTTTCATCCCATCTACTCAAAAAACGATGGTTTCATCCCAAAACATTTGGAGCTAAAGTTACTGCTAGTTCTCTCGGGATTAAAAAGTGAAAAAGAAAATCTTACGGGATTAAAACACAATTTAAAAATTGAACACGATGTTATCTATGTAAAATCAGCTAAAAACAAAAGAATTAAGTTTTAATACAATAAATAACTGGAACAGACTTCGCATTTTTTTAAATTTGGAATACATATCATCGTGAATGTAGGTAAAAATGTTTATGGTCTTTGCTTCGAATAAGGAAAAAAGAATAATTAGCGCAATTTTTGTCTTCGATTCAAAGTAATTACAGATGTTTTAGGTTATATTGTGTTAAAATTAATTATTTTGTGTAAATTTAAATCCTTTTTCGTAAGTTTAAGCCGATAGTGCACATAAAATTTATTTTTATTATAAAAATCTTAAAATATGTAGGTCCACGCAAACAAAGTTACGAGTTTATGCGTGAACAAAAATTTTTTTTAGAAGTTGGTTCTTAAAAATTATTTCTTAGTATTTATTGAATGAAAACGACACTAAATAAAGGTTAGTACTTGTCGGAGCTTTGATTAGGTATTGTAGTTGTTCTACTTTCTCCATATTCTGTTTTGTATCTTTTTGCTAGTTTTTCTCATGGATGGCGATGTAATGTGTGCTACTTGCGTACGGTAATATTTTTGTCTCGGGCTTTATACACGAATCCCTTGCTCCACTCAAGATTCCATCGTAGAATCACTCGCTACGCTCGTGATTCAACTGAGGAATCCTTCGTTTTGCTCTGGATTCAAAGTAGCGCACTCGACTTAAAAGTATTACCTTTACGCCTTGTAGCACAATCTACTATTAAACTCTTAAAAAAAGGTATAAGTTAAGTATCCAGGCTCGTCAAATTCGCATTCAGTTACAAGATCCAATAAACTTCATTCGGTTGGGAAAAATCCCAAAGTAACCCTTTTTTGTGATATTTTTTCAAAACTACGAGTAAAATACTGATATTTTACATAAAAAATTGTACTTAATTAAAGCCACTTAATATTTACAAATAAATTCGCTGAGTTTGACTTTATAAAATTATTTTCTTAATAATTATATGAAATTCTAGCACTTACTAACATTGGACCCATAAAACAACTAAAGATCGCTACATGTTTTTACAAGCTTTTATTTAACTTGCAATGTATGTATAAATGTAAGTATGTTTGTTCGGGTGGAAGCTTCGAACTCAATTTTCAACCAGTTATCATCAACCAATTTAGCTGAAATTTTGTATACTTTTGTAAGTCGGATGATAATACAATATTATGATGTCAATGGGCTGTTCTGATGATGGAACCGGGAGATATTCGACGGAACTCAGTTAGAACCTCATCGAGTAGGTCTCGTTTAATTTGTCTTGACGAGTACTTTTTGGAAGACGATGCTTATCTAGGATCTGATTACGCAGACGGATGGTGGTCAATAGAACTCAGTTATAAAACAACTTAACACAATCGAGTTTGGGCTAATTTCTAACCTTTAGGTACGAAACAATAAAAAGACTTTTTAGCTCATGTCACTTTGAAATGTAAGGTTTCTAACGAAACGCCATTCCACAGGTATGGCACTTCATAGAAACGAAGTAACAAATATACCTAGTACTACTACAAACGAAATAATATATCTGTGCATACGTCAAATGTGTGAGTTAAACAATCAGGGTCGCCACCACAGAATTTGTTGCTTTGCTTACCTGTTTTCATCACTCGGAAATCTATAAAATTTTCGTTCTTTGTTGTTTTTTGTGGATAAGCAATAATAACATGTGCAGTTTCTCACCAATATTATTTCAATTACCCTAAATGACTCGGGGAACGTCAACGTGCGACTAGCAACAACCCTATTTTACAGGCGCTTACAAGGTCCAAAAACGTGCGAGGTTCCGTTCTGTATGTAATACTATTATCTGCTCTGTGGCCATACATTCAAATCCGTGGCGACATTAAGGAATAAAGAAAATCAAATACATTCAACATACATACATGCATATACAGGGTGGAATTGAATTCGTTGGTAATATTTTAAGTATCTACTATACCCATGATACAAAGTAATTTAAGACTAATAAAACTTCAATCAAAAGTCGTCATTTTCATATTCCAGAATACCTCTAAACATGCGTCAGACTCTTTGATAGATACCTCTACTGCAATTATAAAAAAAAAAAACTAATACGAAAAATAAATTAATTATAATAGTATCAATTTCGTTGCGTCTTGGTACCCTAACATTCGTTCCTACTTCAAACGTACCTATTGTCCTCAAGCTTTCGTGTGACACGACCCGTCCCCATTCGACTTCAAACCTTATTCACGTAAATTAAGGTCTACTTTTGTATGCCGGTCGGTCGCGCCGTTTGGCTGTATCCGTCCAAGGTCTTTGACCTTGCGGCACGTAGGTATTAGTACGCGCGCACGACTCGATGTGTTTTGATTCTTTATTCATTTTTTTTACTTTTTGATACTTTTTAATTACTGCATTAATTGCAGTATTGTTACCATACAAAATATCCTTTAGGTGAGTATGATGATAAGTTAAATCAATGCTAATGATTTCAATTGACTATATATTCGTAATCTCCTTCTTTGCAAGTCGTGTGAAAAATACTGGGATCTAGGTGAGACCCATGTTTTTTAGGTTCAGTGTTGTATCATAGATAGTAAATAACAAAACAACATAATACCCATAAGTTTATATTCAAGAAAAATAATAAAAACCGACTTTGAGGTGTTTACTCCTAATAAATTTTGAACGGCTGAACCAATTTCTAATAAATATAGCTAAGAACTATGACGAAAAGTCAGTTTTCAAACAAAAAAATTAAATCTTCGTTCAGGCTTACGATGCCATTAACAGACACCTAGATACACAGACATACCGACACGTCAACCTTATAACACTCCTCTTTTTGTCGGGGATTGAAAATAAACAAAGACACTAAATAACCACTTTGCAGGGTTATTTGTTTCTATTAATTGTTTATTAATAAATCGCTACTGTCAAATTATGTTAATAGGCGATGCGGCTAGCAACCCATCACTATTGATTTATTTTTTTGATCACGCTAAACCTTTGGGTCTTACGGCCCTGACTACCCCGTCAGCATTAATATAAGATAATGTAGCTGTATCCAACACTACTTTAAACAAAGTTTAATCAAAATAAAACTATTCTACTGCTTATTTCTATACTGTGTCGCTGACGGGGTCACATGTGAGCTCAAAGACGCAGCGTCCACGCGATGCAAATTGCGGCCGGGGCAAAATTAAATATCTACATTTGTAGGAATACCCTTTAACGATTGTTTCGTGAACTTTCATGAGAAAACCCATCAATTAATGGAATGGGTCAAAAGAACCGGATCGACTACTCACAACAGTTCAGTATTGGTTTAGACCTTAAAGATTAAAGGAACAACACATCTCTACTAACCAACAATACTATCGATAGTTTGTGTACTATTGATAGTAATTCCTGTTTTAGGGCAACAATATGGATAACCAACAATACTATCGATAGTATCGATCCTGATGACGAATAAACTATCTATAGTATTGCGTTTCATAAACTATCGATAGTATCGATTATTTATTTATTAGAAAAGCAATACTATCGATAGTTTGTTCGTCGTCAGAATCAATATTTACTATTACTACATAAACGATACCCGTACTATACGAGTATTACCCTTAAAATTTTAACATAATGAAAATTCTGTTACTGGTACTTAAAATGTAAATTTGGTACCAGTAACAAACCCTGGGGATAAGTCCGCCGTTGTACGTTTACTTTTCTGATTTGTGTCTGTGTTCTTTATTATGTACCATAAAAAGCTTTATAAACAAACAATAAAAGCTCAACAATGTAGTTATTATCAATCTAATAAACACAATATTTCAATAAATCTCCACCCTAGCCGATCCATGGTTAGTAAAAGTTCCCACGTGCTTATAAAAGTTTGACAATCATTGACTACAAATAAATGCATGCGACGAAACTACTGTACACGAGAATCACTCGCGACTCGCTACAGCACGGTCGGGAGTTGAGGCACAAACCAATGATGACCTTATTGTGCAAGAAATAACGTTCATATTAAAACGTAAGTAAGAAAAAAATTGAAATAAATTATAATCGTAGATATTTTTTGTTTGATTTGTTCCTTATATTATCAAAAATATGTTGACGGCATAAGTTAAACACTTTCAAAATAGTTATGTATTTTGGCTTTACAAAAAATACAAAAATTTGTAAATGTAGAAATGCATAAAATGAATTTGTTTAATTTTTAATAATTTGTCAACACACATAATATAATATTTAGAATAAATTGTTGAAATACAGTAATCTATAATTTCTGGTGAGATAAGCCTGAAAATTTGTAACATACCGAACCTTCTTTATTAACGATAGTGCTAATTGATTAATTTGTTTAATTTAGATTTATTCAACTGGAATGCACACGTTATAATATGGCAGAGGTAGTTTTCCAAAGTTATTAATTATGCTGTACTTATGAAATCAAAATTTGTTCGATTTTTAGTTTTTTGGTTTTTTTACACTGACGCAGAGCCCTAAATTGTTTAATTCGGTTTATTTTAACAATAACTAACATTACTTTATATCATACAAAAAGAAACTTACGGTTATAGCATTATGTCCAGGTACAGCTATATTTACTGGTCTATAAAGTCTACGCGAAGAAGTCGCGGGGTTCGGCTAGTACTAAATATAAATTATTCCAAATAATGTTAAAATCATCGAAAAGTCGAGTGGGAAACTATAAAATGTACTAAACAGTTATTTTGCGGTGTGTTCATTGCTCGGCGGTCGGTAACTCGCGACTAATTTCAGATAAATGACCGGAATTTAGACACTAAGTGCCGTTTAAATTATACTAGTAATTAGTAAATCTATTATTACTAAATTGTTGCAACGGAATACCTATAGGTACTTACCTAGTACACCTGGTGTCATGGGAATTTTTCATCTTTTAAGCCCCACCTATCTCAGGGGATTCGGCTGCTGAAAACGCTGACACCGCCAAACGATGCAAATATCTTATACCTTTAAACGAGCAATTCTTGTATATATATATTTATAAATTTCTGTGATCTCGAAAACGGCTCTAACGATTTCGCAGAAAATTTGTATATGGGGTTTTCGGGGGTAAACAATCGATCTAGATTAGTTTTATGCTTGGGAAAATGCGTGTTTTCGAGTTTTCATGCGTTTTTCTTTTCGCGCAAAATATGGTCGCTAATTTCGTCGCGCCGACCGCCTTGTTTTTAGCTCAGCAGTTAAGGATACCGACCGCTAGAAAGAGTGTTACGGGTTCGAATCCCACTCGGTGACTTACTTTTGTTTTTTTTTATGTTTAAGTTTATATACAATTTTTTATTTTGCATTGTTTTTAGACAAGTTTAAAAAAAAATTGTTAATGTTTGAGATGTAACCGAGCAAAGCTCGATCGCCCAGGTACTAGTTCGTTAAATGATGATTATACGAGCTACGCCCCGCGATTTTACCCGCGGTTAAAGTAGCCTATGTGTTAATTTAGGATGTCAGCATCCTGCATACAACATTTTATCAAAATTGATCCAGCCATTTGCTCCTGAAAAAGTCACAAACACACACTCACTCACAAACTTTCGCCTTAATAATATTATTAGTGTAAGGATTAGTGTGATGTGATTTTTGTACCGTTTGGCGTGGAGACTTTCGATCCTTGGGGCCCCGGTGCTAGGGCTCCCTTAAAGAGATCTCTCCAAAACTGATCAACAAGACGTGGCAAGAGGGCTAGCTGTTTTCTCACACAACGCGTATTGCAATCCTACGGAGAAATGCGGCCAGCGTTCTTGGCACTACACCACATGTCTTATGTCTTCATTATCTTTTAATATGAAAATATGTAAATTATTCTATCTTATTTAAATACCTTTCGGAACATAGCTGTTCACATGACTGAACGTCCAATTGGTTCATTTGCCTTTGTGCTAATTAATACGAATGACAAAATGCATAACAGCAAAATATATTATTAAACATTTTACCTTATATGTAATACTTTTATTAATTCTATGCCCTAGCAACAAACTTAACGGCTTACTTGTAGTTTCAACATCATCACGAACAGGAGCACGAACCTCTCAGTACAACAGAGCCATACTTGGCCAGAGCAGCCAGAAGACTTTGGCCTACACTCTACTCGCCGGCCATATGGGTTAGAAAAGTCTCATTAACGTTTACAAGCTTTGTTTAGCTTGTATTCACTGTCGCCTTCTACGATATCCACTGTGTACCTATCTACAGTACACTATTCTACTCTGTCGGAAACCACACGGCAACAAGTTAATTAAAAATAAGTTTTAAAAAAAGTCTTTTTTTATACAAGCTTTTATTGTAAGGCAAAGTACTTACTAAGACAAATGAAATAAGCCCAAACTCAACGAAGTTTTGTCGTTTTATTACTAAGTTCCATCCACCATTTTCCGTTTTCGTGATCAGACCCTAGGCATTGTCTAATTTAAAGTGCTCGTCAAGGCAAATCAAACGAAGCAAAGCAATGAGGTTATGATGTTATAAAACTGAGTTCCGTCGAATATGTCCCGGCTCCATCATCAGAACAGCTCATTGACTTCATAATATTGTATTGTCATCCGACTTACACAAGTATACAAAATTTCAGCTAAATATGTTGAGGATAACTGGTTGAAATTAAGTTGCAGGATTTGACCTAAACAAAACATTCATACATGCGTACATACAAGATACATTGCAAGTTAAATAAAAGCTTGTAAAATATATAATAAATTATAATTACAGGTCAGTCTAGTTAAGCATTGGCCCAACGCAGACGACAGACTAATCCGTGAGACACTTTTTAGTCTGTGAAAATAGAACTCATGGAATCATATGCAGTAACCTAAGGCAGTAACGTACACGATGCGCAAAAATCCGCCGCGCGTCGTGTGCGTTACTGCGTATGATTCCATAGGTTCTATTTTCACAGACTATCACAGACTAAAAAGTGCGGCACGGATAGTCTGTCGTCTGCGTTGGGCCTATATAAGTAGATGTTTGTTCTTATTTTGTTTTGAATAAAGCCCCTTTAACGTTCATAACCAGTAACCAGCTGGGTCTCATAATTCGAGTGTCTGGAGCACAAAAACACTTGCCGGCTCCTCGGGCCCAGGTGCGAAGCGAGTGCAGCAATTAAACTTAATTAGCGAAAATTATTTCGGATTAGAGAGGTTTTTCTAATTAGCCAGCGCGGCGATGTACTGTTTGAGAGGCAAGGCCGTTGCCAGATTGTAGGCAGAGTTCCGTATATTTGTAAGAAACAAAATGTCAAAAACTTGGACTCCTTTGCTTCCTTGGCTTTCTTGGTGCAAGCCCAAAAAGCTAAGGAAGTAAAGGAGCCCATGCACGAAAAAAGTAGGTGATGCAATTGGCCTAAAATTTGCCGCCCCCAAAATTGTAGCCTGGGTTAAAAACAGTTCATTTCTTCTTGAGGATGTCGTGAGAGGCGACTTAACATAAGTTGCACAACTTAGTTTTAAGGATAGTTGAGGTTAGGCTCTTGAAAGTTCGGACTTTTGCTTTAATTTTTTTTCTGGCCCTTTGATGTTATGTCTCACAGCTGGGCAAAGGCCTCCTCCTCATTCCTACAAGGAAGAGGCCTTTGCCCAGCAGTGGCCACTCATCTCTGCTACTACAAGTTCTTCCCATCCAGATAATCTCGCCCCTACATTTTATTTCAGCACGTTCTACGGCATCCATTGGTAAATATTCCGTGTAAATACTACACCGGGTTTCAAAAAAGTGTAAAGTAGGAACCAGTTTTATCTTAGTTAGGTCCCAAAAAGCGCTGAGTGAGTAAACAATTTTGAAACCTTGATTGCGGACCAATCGAATGTTGGTAAACCGTTTCAGTATCGCCATTCCTATACCGAGCTCACAACAGTAGAAAGAAAAAAACCTTTGCCGATCAATACAAAACCGTTCTTCATACCTGCACACATACGTAATATTGATTATCTTTGTTCAAAGCGTATTAAACATTAAGTCAATTAAAACTTTTGTGAAATCAGGAAACAACACAAAGAAAACATATCTATTCTACATGTACATGCCAGTCGAAGATTTAAGCAAAAGTTTATTCGATAATTAGACCTTTAAAGGCACTTTTAAGTTACGCAATACGCTATTTTATATTGTATGTTTTTGGTTAATCATCATTTCAGCCGTATAACGTCCACTGCTGGACATAGGACTCTGGTTAATATTTTATATAAAACATACATACATACATACTATCACGTCTTTATCCCTAATGGGGCAGACAGAGCATTTTGGGTCTTGCGGTTCTATGCAGAGCCCAGGGCCGCAAGACCCAAAAGCCACTTTTAGCGTCATGGTGGGCGAGAAAATGGAAAAGCAATCAATACAGTGATGGGTTGCTAGCCGCATCGCCTGTTAACATGATTTGCATTTTTGCCCATTCCCTCGATCGGCTATTACTATCTGCGTGGGAAGAGAAGCAGCTGGTACATTCTAAGTTTTTTTTTATTTCTCCCAGACCAGCATGGGAGTATATAAAACATTCCTATTAATAATAATAACTGTCCTTTGTCTGGTCGACTGGAAGAGACCCCTTCTGGGATAAGTCCACCGTTTGTACAGCTGTTTATCATTGTATGTGGTTAATGTTTGTTTTGAGTGCAATAAAGTTTTTAAATTAGAGAAGTAAAAAAATCCACAGACATTGAAACAGCTATTGTCACTTACTACGCCTACGCCTACTCATGGCTAAGTTATGGTACACTTTTGTGGGGCAATGGAACTGATTGCGATAGAGTACTCACCATACAAAAAAGATTATTGCGTATAATAGTAAATATTAAAAAAAAGAGATAGCTGCAAACCTTATTTTAAAAAACTCAAAATTTTAACTCTACCATGCATCTACATTCTTCAAGCATGCAAATTTGTCCGAAAATATCCTGAATTTTTCAAAAAACGAAAAGACTTAGTTACTAAATATACACTTAGACACCAAAATAGGCTACAACTACCCACTTCCCGTCTCGAGCTCCACTCATCTAGCCCTCTAGTTATGTCTATTAAGCTATACGAAAAACTCCCAACCGCCATCAAAAATATAGAAAATAATAAAACGTTTCTGCACCAACTCAAAGAGCTATTGACTGATAAATGCTATTACACAATCAAAGAATATTTGGAAGACAAAATTACACCGTAAAGCCAATATATCAAATTAAAAACAACTCCTGACATTTTTATAAATTTTGACATATTTAACTTATTATTAAAAAACAAACTTGTAATGCGTTCTATGAAATATAATTTGCATGAATATTAATACCTAATAATATACTATAAATTAATAATATAAATTATACATAAATTTGACAAAAATGTGGCCCTTCTCCCATTGCAGCGCCCGCCAGGGTCCTTAATTGCGACTTACTTTATGAAATGAAGACCTGTATGATACATTAAGGAAGCAATAAATGATTTGATTTGATTTGATTTAAATAAAATAATAAATAATAAAATACTACTGAAAAGAAATATTTTTTTAGCAATTAGCATTTCAAATATGAGAGAGAAAGAGCGTGGTGGAACATCTCACTATCTCTTTTCTACGCGCGAGACCTAATAGCAGTGACGTCAAGAGCGCTTTACGTCCATCCTTTTTCTGTTACTTGACAGTTTCCCCTTCCATCATATTTTAAAAGCTTATTTGTTGTTCTATTCTTATTTTTGGGTAGATAAAAAATCTTTTTGTTTTATTTTTGGATTAATTATGTAACTTAATGATATGAATAATAAAAAATTATCAGAATACCCTAGTGCACGTGGAAGCATAAACTGTAACGGTTTTGTTATTACGCCGCGGGCTCCCAAGAATTAATAACAGCCATATATCGTCCGTACGATTATTTTTATGGCGCATGTTTCGTAAAATATCTGCGCAGATCTATCCAAGCCACTCCATGCAAATGGGGGGGATTTGTAAAGTAAATTGTACGAGTATTTGCTTTAAGACTCAGACAGACGGGCTGTAAATTAGGTTTAAATTTTGTCTTAAATTGTGAGGCAAACAGTTTATGGATCCGGTGGATAAATAAGTAAGAAAGAGTGGGTTAGGATCGTTTTTGACAAACGTACAGATTGCAGACGTTCTTAAAAAGGGAGAGGTCAGAAGTATCCGTAGTAGCGCCTTTCTCTTCTACAGTGGACCAGCAGCTTTGGCGGTGTTATCTCTGTATTATGCCAATCGCCAATGTTTTTTTGCTCCATCTAAATCAGAAAAGATCTACATCATCATCATAAGGTCTTTTTGTCTCCACTTCAGTAGCACGACCCTCTCTGTACTAACACTGCTCTAGCCATACTTGGCTAGAGCAGCCAGAGAATTTGGCCTACACTCTCCTCGCTGTCCAGACGGGTTGTAGAGGTCTCATTGATGTTTATAAGCTTTGTTCAGCTTGTATTTCCTAATTCGCCTTCTACGACATTCACGGGAGGACTTGAAGTGGCCCTATTCTACTCTACTGGAAACACACAGCTTCAGAAAAGATACAATTGCATAAAAAAGACATCGAATAATCACTTCGATAAAACGACCCAAGTACCTCGGTTGCCTGGAAGAGATTGCAATTTAGATAAGGCAGCATTTTTACCTACATCTGTTTTCTGTAATCTATTAGGTACTTAACTAATCTGTATCATTATGTTTTGGTGCAATAAAGATTTTAAGTAAAATAAACGAGATGACCTGAATTTTCCAGGGTCTAGTGGGGTTAAATGAATGAATGAATAATGTGGAATTGTCTAAGGACTCGGAAAAGAAGAAAAGTTCTGTCGCGTGTTTAACAAGACGACACCATCTAGTAATGTTAATAGAGGTATTAATATCCGTAGCTCCATCTGTTATTCGCCAGTTAAATTACAAAATCCGACTTTAAATCGTTCACACCCAATAAATGTTAACCGTCGGAACCGATTTGATCAAACATGGCTAAGAATGAATGAATGAATGAATTAATGAAAAATGTTTATTTGGCACAAGAAACACCCCAAGTAGCTTTCACGGAAATCGTTCCATTCGTTTGAGCGCTACGATGCCACAGACAGAAAAACAGATAGACAAACAGACAGACAGACCGACAGACATTAACGTCAAACTTATATCACCCCTCTTTTTTGTCTGAGGTTGATAAAATGAACCGCAGTAACATATAAACCATAAAACTATCCGCACACTAAATCGAACTACTGCCGGTCACTTCACTACGCATCATTAGGCATCTCGATTTCATTTCGCAAACACATAACTGCGAGAGTACTTAGCGAGGTCGAGAGAGAAATATGAGAAAACTTGGCCAATACCGCCTTATTGCGCTGGAGTTTTGCTTCAATTGCCATCGTGAAGTAAATATCTTGGTCATGGTGATTTTGAAGAAGATCGGGTCGGAAACGTTGAACAGTTAACCTCATTGTCGAATGATAACCGGCCAAGTGCAAGTCGAACTCGCGCACGAAGCTTCGTATCATTATCTGTGAAAAACCACGATTATTGTATGAGAGCCACAAGTAAATATTTATTTTATTTTGTTTTGTTGTTATAGCGGCAACAGAAACACATCATCTGTGAAAATTTCAACTGTCTCGCTATCATGTTTAATGAGATACAGCTTGGTGACAGGCAGACAGACAGATGGACGGATGGACCGGGGAATAGGGTCCCCTTTTGGTACAGAACCCTACAAAGCAAAGATATTGGTAGTCTATACACAAATTTTAACTCTTAATTTCTGAAATCTAAGCAGAATTATTTTCCATGTTGTTTTGTTGCCACCTATGTGCTGTTATCAGAATTCATTTTCATTTTTGAAGTGAAAACTTCTTTAGCGGCGTTGTGCACTTTTTTTGGAATGGGTAAAAAATGTTAAACTCGCGTCAGGACACGCTCGCGTCAGGACACGTGACCTGATCGAAAATTCGTAAGACAGATGGAGAGTAGACAGCTGGCGCGGCGTAGGAGAGGGAGTATCCCCCTCTCTTTCTACGGCGCGGCGAAAATGTATGCCTGCGCCTGCTGTTTCGTATATCAAAAATGCACAACGTTAATATTCAAGTTTTCACTTCTGCCGGCACTCCCAGAGTGCAACCCGTCGTTTTTTTTCTTCTCCACCTTCTCGCCTCAGCGAGATGCAGAGCACAGTTGTGCGTAACACTGAAATTTGTATCTTTTTGAGTAGTACACAAGTTCTATATTTCTTTAAAAGTGCGCGCTTCCTCGCGTCGCGTCGCATCGCAGTCTGAGCTGACCCTAAGCGACAGTAAGCGACCTTGATCAGTGACCAAGGTCGCTTACTGTCGCTCCTTTGTTTGAGGCCTAAGAGATATCTTACTATCTCTTACTTACTAACTGAACTCTAGCCAAAGACCCAAACAAATATAACCGCACTATTCCACCCAATTCCCCAATACTGATCATATAAACGCGCCGCAGCCCAGCTCGCAAACACAAACTTTTGAGGGCACTTTCCACTTTTTATTCCCGCCCGATGAATATGTATGAGCGGGAGAAATGTGTTGTTTTCATCCTTACATTGTTGGTATTTGCGAATGTATGTAAGCATGGATGAACACGCTTTTATGATATGAATAAACTAAAATTTTAACTCGCTTTGAATTGTTTCTTGTTTATATTTTACTTGCGCACCCCGCCCCGGTTTCGCACGGGTATGAATTATACATGTAAACCTTTTTCTTAAATAACTCTATGTATCAATTAAAACTGCATTAAAATCCATTGCACAGTTTTCAAGAGTTAAGCGTACATAGGAACAGACGGCGGGAAGCATGTATTAACAAAGATTTTTTAGAAGAAGGTTTTTAGAAAATCATTACACAATCATTTACTTTTGATTCTCGTATGGATAAAAAGTATAGATAAGTGATAAGTACGCTTTTTTGAAACTTATTTAAGTGACATTCATTTACTGTTTTTACAAATACAACGTGGAAGGGACATACATACCCGTTATAAATTAAACCATGAGCTATACTAGATTAATAATAAAATAACAATTAAACGTGAAAACAAATAAAGAGGTTAAGAACTTAGCGGAAGGAAGAGAGACATGGAAAGCACTACACCGACAAGAGCCCAGCTCTTAAATATAAGAAGAAGAATAAAATAACAGTAAAAAAAAAACATTTCTTTTGGTCTTGGGAAAAATTTGATTCAAAATTCATTATTTGGTTATTCTTTCGTTTTATTTTGTACTTGATTTATATAAATATATAGGGACAAATTACACAGATTGAGCTAGCCCCAAAGTAAGTTCGAAACTTGTGTTATGGGATACTAACTCAACGATACTATATTTTATAATAAGTACATATATAGATAAACATCCAAGGCCCAGGACAATTTGAAAAAGGCCATTTCCCAATTTGCCCTGGCCGGGGATCGAACCCGGGACCTCTGGGTGGCGGACTAGCATGTTGAACACCACGCCACGGAGGTCGACAAACTAAATAAAAATTAATCTTTCCATCTAAATCTATCTACTCGTATATCTAAGAGAAAATGATAATATCCATCAAGTTCATGTAATAATATCAATTTCAATCCTAGTATATAGGCATAAACTAACTGGCTACAAACAGTGAAATTTGATAATGCTCAGCGCCAGCGGCTAACATCTTGTTAAATGCAGACGAAATTAACGCAGTACCGAGGTAACCTAGTAGTTCCTTCGAGTATTACAATACCCGAGACAAGGCTGAGACACCTTTGTGCTGGTTGAGACAGAATAATTGGTGTTTAGATTGCATTTATGTTATAATAACTCTTGTACAATTGTCAAATTTGAAACACTTCTTCTTCATGGTTAGCAAATTGGAAGGGCTTTTTAGGGTTTCGTACCAAAGGGGTCCCTTAATATGGGTCTCATAAGAAGGCTCAAGGTCGTGCAACGCGCTATGGAGATGGCTATGCTCGGTGTTTCTCTACAGAAAAGAGGAAATTCATTGGAGAGCTAAAGTCACTTGTAATGTACTAGCAAAGATAATAAGTGTGTGTATGATTAAGAACATATATTTGGTGAACATATTGAATAAAGGAGGAGTATCAAAGTAACACTCATTTCAATAAGTCGCCCCATCTCTACATGGCGACCCTGCCAGATGTAGATATGACAAGTGGTGGAGCATAGTTTGAACGTTTCCACGGTCACAACAAAACTATACACGTAATGTAAACTAAAGTTGACTTGTAAAAGTGCCTGTAAAAGTTTAATTAATAAATAAACATTAGAATATCGATCGTTGTTTGAGAAACCCCACTTAACATGGTTCTCGTCATCTCGGGGCATTTTGCAAATTAGTAGTAAGTAAGAAGTAATTTTTATGCTTCATAAATAAAGCAAAAAATTACTTCTTACTTACTGTAAACAGAGGAAGGTTAAGGCCACCGTCCCTTCATCCCTAAATAGTGACTATAAAGTTACTAGTTCCGAGTCGTATAAAGTTATACGACTCACCAGCACTCAATTACTATAGGTAGGTTCGTATCATGAAAATCTTCATATTGGGAGAGCTATGGAAAATCTAGTCGAAAAGTTAACACTAATGTATAAAGATTTTTAGAAACTAAGCCTTCGTATTTCCTTCTATTATAGACGTGCTGTTTATTTTTATAACATTTAGTATTGGATCCGCACCACACATCTCCTCAGGTTACAGCTGAAAATCAGTGTATTGCTCCCGGGCAATATTACCATTGAGCTGTGGCCTTTTTGTATTGCTGAACACACACATCAAATTATGCACGTAGGTATATATATATATATATATATATATATATATATATATATATATATATATATTACTTTTTTGTGTCTGAGTTTAATTTTAGTTTTTTGTATAGTTTTTGTACTTATGTGTGTTAACTGCAAATTTTAAAAAATCTATCTAGCGACAGTATGCCCTCGACGAATTATCAGCGGCCGTCGCCGACTGTCACAAACGCGTGACACATTTCAATCTATTATCATATATTGTCAATCTTAAAGCTAACGTTGATGGTCCAGTGGTCATTCCAAAACAGTGTAAAATTTCGGAATAACTACTGAATGTACGAACGGAACGACCCTAGAATAATATTCATGTGATTCCACATGACCTTTTTATATCCATCTCATATCCATTACAATTAAAGGATTAACTGTACTCTACAGGTTTAGGAATAATTATTAATCTTTTAATCATAATGGATAATGACATAATGACAATGGTTTAATGTAAGTTTGAATGGAGAGAAATAAATATATTTTTATCTTTTATCTAATATAATGATGTCGGTATCAAGTATTGTAAAGTCACAGTATGGTTATGCGAAGTAAGGTCTTTTCGATCGCCGTGTGATTCTTGGCAGAGTAGAATAGGACCACTCCAAGTCCTCCCGTGGATGTCGTAGAAGGCGACTTAGGAAATACAAGCCTATAAACATCAATGAGACCTCTGCAACCCGTCTGGCCAGCGTGGAGAGTGTAGACCAAACCCTCTGTACCTATACTGTCGCCAAGTATGGCTCTAGTAGTACAGAGAAGGTCGTGCTCCTGCAGTGGAGACATTTTTGTCTCCACTGCAGGAGCACGACCTTCTGATATAATAATGATAACCTGATGATAATTATTGTAATTATTGTAATGATTGTAATTTTTTATGTTTATCATGGTGCAATAAAGTTAATTTGTATTGTATTGCATTGTATTGATAATAATGATGATGATGATGGTTATGCGACTATGCAATAGGTGCCAGCACAATAACTACTCGTTTTTAGGGTTTACTTTTAATTACATCCGCTAGTAAACTCTAGTAAACTCCCATGCTGGTCTGGGAGAAATAAAATAAAAACTTAGAATGTACCAGCTGTTTCTTTTCCCACGCAGATCGTAAAAGCCGATCGAGGGAATGGGCAAAAATGCAAATCATGTTAACAGGCGATGCGGCTATCACTGTATTGATTGCTTTTCCATCTTCTCGCCCACCATGACGCTAAAAGTGGCTTTTGGGTCTTGCGGCCCTGGGCTCTGCATAGAACCGCAAGACCCAAAATGCTCTGTCTGCCCCATTAGGGATAAAGACGTGATAGTATGTTATGTTATGTTAGTAAACTCTCCATTCTTCTAATTAAACTCGCACAGTCTACATTTGGCGCTCCATCTCTAAAGTACCATAGGTACCTATTTTATGACTCAGCTGTAGTACTTACGAGGTAATACGGGGCATTAATAGGCTATGATTAGTGGGTCCGGATTTCAGGTTATGGGGCAAGTTCGGAGTAAACGCTGACAGATGGGGTAATTTATTACAAAATGTCTAAAGGCTAACATTTAATTTAGTGATCGCATGCAGCTAAGTGATAATCTACAAGTGGCAATATTGCCAAATTTTATACAAGGTATTTTTATATTCTAATAAAATTAAAGAACCGCACGTTACGCGCTACACATACACGTTATTACATTTGTACCGCTGTTATAATTATATGTGTTTAATGTGTGTTATTTAAAGTGCAATAAAGTTTTTAAATAATAATAATAAAGGTCAACGTAGCAATATTGACTAATATTATACAAGGTATTTTAATATTCTGATAAAATTAAAAGTCAACAAGTGGCAATATTGACTAGTTTTATATGAGGTATTTTGATATTCTGATAAAATTAAAGGTCGACATGTGGCAATATTGACTAATTTTATATGAGGTATTTTATAAATAAATAAAGAGATAATAATAAAGGTCAACGTAGCAATATTGACTAATATTATACAAGGTATTTTGATATTCTGATAAAATTAAAAGTCAACAAGTGGCAATATTGACTAGTTTTATATGAGGTATTTTGATATTCTGATAAAATTAAAGGTCGACATGTGGCAATATTGACTAATTTTATATGAGGTATCTTGATATTCTGATAAAATTAAAAGTCAACAAGTGGCAATACTGACTAGTTTTATATGAGGTATATTGATATTGTAATAAAATTAAAGGTCAACGTAGCAATATTGACTAATATTATACAAGATATTTTTATATCCTGATAACATTACAGGTCTACAAATGGCAAAATTTTAAATTTCTGGTAAAATTATAAAGGTCAAAAACTTAGTTAGTGAGACTGAAATCATGAGGCCACCGGTTGTTTTTTTTATTTGTGTTATGGGCAATCCCATGTAAAGTTTATTTCCTATTTTCTCCGCAATATGGTGAAGCCCAAAAACTTTACCCGCCTTATTATAAAACGCAGACTAACTTTGTTACTAGGTTTGAACCAATATCCGACCAAATCAAGTTGATATCTAGCAATATGTCATTGTCTCATCTGAAAATGTAAACTTGATTTGGTCGGATAATGGTTTAAACCTAGTAACTAAACAAAGCGGTACAAGTTTAGCCTGTTGAAATTCCAATTGTTGCGTCCTACGCTCTACTGTGCTCTGTTTTAACATCCAAAAGGATTCCGATGTCATACACAGATTTCTGAGAAATAAATAAATATCTTTTGATATATCAATATCGAAACGTCAAAATAACTTTTTTTTTCAAAAAAGTTTCTTCAAAACAGTCGGTTTCGGATTAATTAATTCATGGAATTGTATGGTGAATTGATTCGATTGTATATTTTTTTTGGAATTTTACGCGATGTGTTCATCGATTCTAAGTAAACCGATTTTAAAAATTATTTTTTTATCTGAAACTTTACTACCTTTTTGATCCCAATTTGTGTAAAAATATGATAAAGAAATAATGGAGATAGGTAAGAAACTTCTAATGTCCTATGGCATTTCAATAATGAAGTAGGTTGACTTGCTTTTTAGGGTTCCGTAGTAAACAAAGAACCCTTATAGTGTCGCCATGTCTGTCTGTCTATCCGTCCGCGGTCCCACTCAGATACTATAAGTACTAGAAAGCTGTAATTTGGTATGGATATGTATATCAACCATGGCAAAGAAGTCGTAAAATAAAATATGGATTTTTTTTATGGTACCTGCCGTACATGTAAAGAGGAAGTCAATATTTTTTTTCTCTACAAACACATTGTGTGGGGTGTCGTTGAATAGGTCTTTCAAAAATGTTGTGAGCTTGTGAACACAATTTTTCGATTTAGGGATTCGTGTCTGAAATAAATTTAAGAAAAATAAAGAAGTATAAATTAAAAAAAATTGTTGAAGTCACGTGTGTATTTTTGTTGAAGCCCCCTCTAACTGCTAAACGTGACACGTAAAAAAATCACAGCAAAAAAAAATGTTATGATAGTCTTGGAGCCTGTGCCTAAAAATTAACTGAGTATAAATCTGTAACGACTCAGTAGTGGAATGGTAGTATGGGGTAACATACAGCATTTTAGGGTAATGAATAGGAGGAATTGGAGGTTATGGGAATAGTTATGGGCTAAGTTTGGGGCAACGCTGTCGAGTTAATGGAATCAGGCATTGACAGTTCATTTAGTATATTACAAATTTCCTCATAAACTGCCAGTAAAAGTTCGTAGAATGAAGTAGAATTGTCAAGCATCGATTGACTCATAGCCCGTGGAAAGTCATATACTTAGTTACTCAACTACTTATGTATTATACGCGTTCTTTTAAATAGTAAAAAAAAACACTTGAATTGGTGTGAGATGATGAATAGATGACGATGTTGGCATAAATAAAATCCAAACTCGAAGTTTTTGAGGTGTCCTACGCCTTGGTGGTGACTAATGATATTATAATACAACATACACATACATACTATCACGTTTTTATCCCTAATGGGGCAGACAGAGCATTTTGGGTCTTGCGGCTCTATGCAGAGCCTAGGGCCGCAGGACTCAAAAGCCACTTTTAGAGTCATGGTAGGCGAGAAGATGGAAAAGCAATCAATACAGTGATGGGTTGCTAGCCACATCGCCTGTTAACATGATTTGCATTTTTGCCCATTCCCTCGATCGGCTTTTACGATCTGCGTGGGAAGAGAAGCAGCTGGTACATTCTAAGTTTTTTTATTTCTCCCAGACCAGCATGGGAGGTATTATTATAATACAAAGTAAAATAATAATAAAAAATCAATTTAGGAAAAATAGCAGTAGCGTGTATATCATATAGACACACAGAATTTGTCCACCCTGTCCATCCTAATATAATGTCGGACACAAGCGAGAAATCTATATTGTTCTATATGAAGTTGTTCTCGTAATTTTAGTAAGATTGATGTCTACCCTGTAAAAAAAATTGTGCGCATTACTGATAAATAGTCTGCTTAGAGGTAAATTTTGTATTAATTTTAGTGCAAAAGCTACAAGCTATAAGCATTTCGGAACAACTACTGCTGGGAAAATTTAATACATACATACATACATACTATCACGTCTTTATCCCTAATGGGGCAGACAGAGCATTTTGGGTCTTGCGGTTCTATGCAGAGCCCAAGGCCGCAAGACCCAAAAGCCACTTTTAGCGTCATGGTGGGCGAGAAGATGGAAAAGCAATCAATACAGTGATGGGTTGCTAGCCGCATCGCCTGTTAACATGATTTGCATTTTTGCCCATTCCCTCGATCGGCTTTTACGATCTGCGTGGGAAGAGAAGCAGCTGGTACATTCTAAGTTTTTTTATTTCTCCCAGACCAGCATGGGAGGTATTATTATAATACAAAGTAAAATAATAAAAAAAAAATCAATTTAGGAAAAATAGCAGTACCGTTATATCATATAGACACACAGAATTTGTCCACCCTGTCCATCCTAATATAATGTCGGACACAAGCGAGAAATCTATATTGTTCTATATGAAGTTGTTCTCGTAATTTTAGTAAGATTGATGTCTACCCTGTAAAAAAAAATGTGCGCATTACTGATAAATAGTCTGCTTAGAAGTAAATTTTGTATTAATTTTAGTGCAAAAGCTACAAGCTATAAGCATTTCGGAACCACCACTGCTGGGAAGATTTTATAAAATGAATTTAAGTTGCTTCATGTACTGTTGAATTTACATATGTACGTATCTGATCTTTTAAGGGCCATTGACCCCTTTAGTTGCAAAACGGTTGCGTGACTGAGAACTCATTGACAACTTAAGTGGTCGAAATTGTACTTTTTTACTAGACTTACATACATACATATTTTCACGCCTGTTTCCCATGGGGGTAGGCAGAGACTATATGGATTTCCACTTACTACAATCCTTGCAAACCTCTTTTGCTTCGTCAACACTCATAACTCTTTTGGCGACCTCCGTGGCGTAGTGGTCACCATGCTAGTCCGCCACCCAGAGGTCCCGGGTTCGATTCCCGGTCAGGGCAAGTTGGAAAATGGCCTTTTTCAAATTGTCCTGAGTCTTGGATGTTTATCTATATATGTATTTGTTATAAAATATAGTATCGTTGAGTTAGCATCCCATAACACACAAGTCTCGAACTTACTTTGGGGCTAGCTCAATCAGTGTAATTTGTCCCTATATATTTATTTATTTATATTTATTTTCATGCATGCTCTCCGGTTATGGGTTTACTAGGCTTGTCAACACTAATGTGGTAAAGTAACGTTACCAAGCGCTGGCGTGCAAAAAGTTTAAAAAATAACTAAAACCGAACGAGAAAAAATATTTAACACAGAGCCTTGGAGTCAACAAAGCTCGCAATTTTTCACCGCATACAAATTCAATCAGTCAAAACAAATATTTGGTAAAAATAAATATAAATTGGACACAAATCCACGGATCCGACGCCTCGAGTTATACGTGACGCGATTTAATTGAATTTTTACGTTGTCATGCTATTGAAAACTGTTTGATTTACAAGCGATCGATTGGATGGCAGAGATTGTATATACCTTTATGTTCAAACCTATTATCTAATTGTGTATAGCAGCCTTTAGATAAACGCTCCTACACACTGTGCGCCAAGGTGACGGATTTAGAGCAACCTCAGCAAAAGCAGCTCCCGAAAAGCCGTCCTCTGTGCCGCCGACGTTGTAAGTAGGAGCCTTAATAAAAACTTATATATTGTTAAAAATAAAGTTGACTTAAAAATGCCCTAAAAAGTATCACGTATCTACAGCTGAATTTCAATACCCTAATAATAATATTTTACCTGTATTTTAAACCGACTTCAAAAAAGGAGGAGGTTGTCAATTCGAGATTTTTATTTGAAAGCCTTTACTACTACGAGTATGTTGGTCCCATATTAATTTGGTGAAGTCATAATGAAGAACTTTTTAGATATTGAAAAAACTCCTAATGAAATTAAAATCTATTGTTTATTTTTTGGTTTTTTTTTTATTATTGATCATTTTTATGACCCCCAATCCAAAAATAAGAGTCCTGATTAGTAATAAAATTTACAAGCCCGCATGTCGTCATCGTCGGCAATTAGTCTCCCAAAAGTATTCACTTAGCAAGAGACCATAGTCAAAAGTAATACCACGTAGGCAACACCGCGTCCTCAGCCCGTCCTCATAAATAAATGATTCAAAAATAAAAGCACATAAATATCCAAAACGCCATTACAAGAAAAGCACGTCCCCCAAGCACCTAGGTTCTTCGCGGACTCCGCAAAATACGAGAAACAGACAAACCAACAGGGAGAGAACGTCGTTAAAATATTTGCATTAAAAATTTAGCTGATCGAGGACTCACGGGAGAAAAATTGTGGTTTTAAAGTAATGAACCACGCGTTAGGATCGTTTTTTTTTTTCATAGAAATTGTATTATTTTTTTCAATTCATACATATCTTTATTAACATAGGATATTTACAATATCTCTTAATAATCGTGATTGTTTTGCTGCACACTTTTTGACGTCAAATGCTTACTTACAGCTAAGTTTACTACCGCTTCCTAAGCGCTAGTGCAGAAGAAGCTGTAACAAACTGCACTGGAGCAGGTAAATAAGAAATTGTGTTAATATTGTCGTTAATTAGGTATCATTTATTCTGAAATTATCTTAAATCTCCGCGTAGAATAAAACATACAATGTTTAATAGAAAAGAAATTATCACTTTTTATTTGTGATCATCACGTAAATCAAACAGCATTCTCAATAATGGCACAGAATAATTAGTACTAAAGTGATAATGGATTAGGTATTTCCAATCTGCGTCATATTTTTGGACAAATTTAATTAATAAAATTAAATGAAACAATGTACGTTTTAGTTTAATTATTTATTGTTTAATTAATGTATTGTTTTGTATTTAAATTGAGTTATATAAATTTATTTACAAACTAACTAATTCTTATTTATTTGTTAAAATGAAACTAGACTTATCAACTCTTAGTTTCATTTTAACGTGAGGAATGAAACTATTGACACTAAACGTCGACGTGTTCTAACAAGATTTACAAACAAACTCTTTTCTTTTTACAACAAGATACGTAGTAAAATATCATGCTCCAGCAGCTACGCCCCAAATAACCGCCCGTACATTCCACCGCCAACTTCTGGCCATCGCAGATTTGGTCCTCTCGCTTAAAAATTAACACTTCCCGAGCTCGCACACTTTCGCATCAAATCTTGGAGCTTCTGAATAATAAAAATATTTCGCGGCCCTCAATTTTGATACTTGCGAACTTTAATAATGTTTTAATCATATTTGTGGCCTTTAGAGCTCACTTTCTCTGGCCCGGTTGAGTCGGCAAATTTTATTACGAATGTAACTTAGAAGTAAGTTCTTGGTGGCCTTTCGCAAAGACCCTGTGAACTTTATTCCTTTGGCACGAGTTCCTTTTATCTGTCAGTTAACTTGTTAAGTATGGCTTTCCATTTGTTCGTGTGTACGGAATTTTGTTGGGAAGTTTTGAGTCATGAATCAACGTTTTATTGATGGTTCAGCGGCCTTGTTTGGGAGGGAATATTAAGTACGTTTCCGCAATTCAGTAGATCCTTATTAAGATAAAGAGGTCAGTAGCTAAAGCATAAGCGGTACACAAAAGTTTGGCAAGGAGTTCTATGCAAGGACATACATACGTACATTTACCTATCACGCCTGTTTTCCACAGGAGTAGGCAGTGACTGTGGACCTCCACTTACTACGATCCTGACAGACCTCTCTCGCTTCATCTACGGTTACGGGTACTTCTGACCTCTCATTTTTTAAGAACGACTTGTAATCTGGCTGCGGTACATTCGTTGAGGAGGACCCTGACCCACTCTATAGACGAATATTGCAATTAATATCCAAATATTCTTTTCTTTGAAACGGTACTTTCAATTAACTTCTATTTTGCACAATATTGAAGATGACTAAATAAGAAAAAACTGCCCCATGAAAGACATAACAGTGTTTGTTTGTACGTGTGTTTTTATTTTTTTGTGTAAACATTCTTGGTAAATCACATTAAATTTGCTCCCGTAAATGTCGTGTAATACAAGCTAAACAAAGCTTATAAACATCAAAGAGACCTCTCCAACCCGTCTGGCCAGCGTAGAGAGTGTAGGCCAAGACCTCTGGCAGCTCTGGCCAAGTTTGGTTCTGGTAGTGCAGAGAGGGTTGTGCTCCTGCAGTGAAGACAAAAAGACCTAATGATGAAACTACATTAAATAAAACACAGTTTACAAGTTTCATCTAGTCTTCATAACCTTTCACAGACGCTAACGAACTGTCTCATATAAAAATTCAAAGAAGTTAACTCAACAGCGAAGATAAATTTCAACTTCCAAAGCAGGCGATGTCGCTGAGAAACTAATGAGTGTTTAAAGGTAACGAGTTTTACTCTAATGAACGTATAAATTACGAGTTTCTCGCTTTTTGAAGGAGCGACGACGTATCGTTATTCGTATGCCGTACCTTTGCATTTTCAAGCGGAGGTTTCCAAAGAGATTTTTTAGGATTCCATATACCCATCAAGTATTAGCACTTGGACAATAAAAATACATACACTATTAGCCTTTATTTATATCTATAAATATAATAAAACAGTAAAAAAATGTATCTGTACTTTGAAAAAATTAATAAATATTATATAGCTGTTAAGCCCTTGGCAATATATAGGGTATTTAATTGATTCTGTAAAATTGAACACCTGATGCAGAACTATAATAATCCAGCTAAACTATAAGAAATATAAAAATGACGCTTAAGCAAAAGTTGTTCAACCTGATGAGCATTTTCCAGAGTCATAAAGTCCACGCGAACGAAGTCGCGGGCTTCGGCTAGTTTCTAATAAATTTTGAAGACCTCTGTGGCCTAGTTGTCATCATGACACGTTGTCTCACTGGAGGTCCCGGGTTCGATCTCCGGTCAGGTCAAGATGTAAAATGATCTTTACAAATTGAGCTGGGTCTTGAATGTTTAATATGTATCGTTATAAAATATAGTATCGTTGAGTTTCTACACAAGTCTCGAACTTACCTTGGGGCTAGCTCAATCTGTATTATTTGTCCATATAAATATATTTTTTTATTTTATTTAACGCAATTTTTAAAGTTTTTTTTTTTTTATAGGGACAAATTACACTGATAGAGTTAGCCCTAAAGCAAGTTTGAGACTTGTGTTATGGGATACTAACTTAACGATACTATATTTTATAACAAATACATATATATATATAAACATCCAAGACCCAGGACAATTTGAAAAAGGCCATTTTCCAACTTGCCCTGACCGGAAATCGAACCCGGGACCTCTGGGTGGCGGACTAGCATGGTGACCACTACGCCACGACCACTGAACACGCAAGACGCAGGACAATTCAAAAAAAGCCATTTTCTCACTTGAACTCAACCCCTAAAAAGGTAGACAACCTTAATTTTCACAGAAAGCATTTCTATTGCAGTTTTAAACTTTTGAAGAGAGACTTAAAGTAACTGATTTCAGCGTGTTTTGTAAGTACACCGCTGGTGAAACATGCAGCTACCGGAGTATATCATGGGAGGTAAGTGGCCAATTCATTTAATAATACATTTACGTTTTTGCGCAAAAAATTGGAAGTTGGTGGAAACAGCATTACCTTGGGTACAGAGCGTAAGAGGAAGCGATTTCTATTTAAAAAAATGTAATAGGGACAAATTACACTGAGTTAGCCCCAAAAATAGTTCGAAACTTGTGTTATGGGATACTAACATAACGATACTATATTTTATAACAAATACATATATAGATAAACATCCAAGACCGAGGACAATTTGAAAATGGCAATTTCCAACTTGCCCTGACCGAGGATCAACCTGGGACCTCTGGGTTGAGGACTATTATGGTGACCACTAAGCCACGAAGATCGTAAAATTATTTCTAAACTTTTTTAAGAGATCTCCCCGCGACTGGTAGCCTCCGCAGGTGACAAGAAAGCTGTCCGGTTTTTGCCCAACGGATCAGCATTGCTATCCAGCTAAGGAACGCTAGCCAGCGTTCTTGCTACTATGCCACATGGGCAAGATATATTTTTAAATTTAGTATACTTTAATAAGAAGAACGTAAAGAACTTTTCTTCGCTCTTTAACCAAAGGTGGCCGTTTTTCGCAAATGTGTAGTTCAAATAGTTTGAAGGTTTGAATTATATCTCCGTTACCTTTCAAATGATTTATTTCAAACGGGAGCAGCAAGATGCGAGGGCATGTGTCATTTCCGCTCGCTCTCCCATTCTGCACCATGCGTTTGGTTACAGGGCGGCGCGTAATGGCAAAAGTTGTTTTCCTTCCGATTTTCGCGTCTATTACGGCGAGGTGGAGACGCAAACGACGCGACGGGCGACCCGTGATTCTACGGTTGCGTACTCTCGCGGCATATACTTGCGTTTTATGCGACATTTTTAGTATTTTCATAAAAAGAAATTTTGATTCTGAGAAGATAAGAAGAAGTTTTCTGTAATTCATTACAGAAGTGAAGTTAATACACAAAAATGCAATGGCGACCAAATGATTCTACGGTTGCGTACTGTCACGGCATATACTTGCGTTTTATGCGACATTTATAGTATTTTCATAAAGAGAAATGTCGATTCTGAGAAGATTTAAAGAAGTTTTCTTTCAAATTTTTGCATTTATTACAGAAGTGAGGTAAATACACAAAAACGCGACGGGCGACCCGTGATTCTACGGTTGCGTACTCTCACGGCATATACTTGCGTTTTATGCTACAGTTTTAGTATTTTCAAAAAGAGAAATGTCTATTCTGAGAAGTTTTGAAAAAGTTTTCTGTAAAATTTTTGCATTCAATACAGAAGTGAGGTAAATACACAAAAATGCAATGGCGACCCGTGATTCTACGGTTGCGTACTCTTACGGCATATACTTGCGTTTTATGCGACATTTTTAGTATTTTCATAGAGAGAAATTTTGATTCTGAGAAGTTTTGAAGAAGTTTTCTTTAAAAAATTTGCATTTTTTACAGAAGTGAGGTAAATACACAAAAACGCGACGAGCGACCCGTGATTCTACAGTTGCATACTCTCACGGCTTATACTTGCGTTTTATGCTACAGTTTTAGTATTTTAAAAAAGAGAAATGTCTATTCTGAGAACTTTGCAGAAGTTTTCTTTAAATTTTTTGCGTTCATTACAGAAGTGAAGTAAATACACAAACGACGCGACGGGCGACCCGTGATTCCACGGTTGCATACTCTCATGGCATATACTTGCGTTTTATGCAACATTTTGAGTATGTCGATTCTGCCTAGATACTTAACAGTTTTTTAGAAAATAATTCATACAGAGAAGTGTTCTTTCAAATTTTTGCATTCATCGCAGAAGTAAGGTGAAAAGGCTAAGGACGCCAACAATCCGTGATTTCCATCACACATAGCTAAAAAACATGTCGATCGATTTATCTTCAATAAAAAATCATCAAATTGGCACATTGGTTTAACCGCTACAATGGATACAGACACACAAACAGACACGTTAAACTTATAACAACCCTCTTTATACGTTAGATTTTAACCCCCGACGTTAACTTCGGGGGTTAAAATCTAACGTATAAAGATATGACCCAAATTAAACATTTTTCATTGTCCGATATGTCCATACTCGAGTTGTACGGACAGCAAAACAGATAACTTCGGCCATTAGCTCGAATTGATATTGCACATCACACCAGCTCGATACAGTGCCATGAGACCGGAATGATAAATGGTTTTCTGAAGGTTATACTTACTTAAGTTAGTGATCTAAGTTAAGCCATGATAGGTATTGTCTTTAGAAGTCGTAATAACACAATGTTTAATGCATTGGATCCCGAAAAATTGTACCTGTATTTTTCGTGTCCAATGATGAAAAAAAAAACGTACGTAAGTAACTAACAAATTAGGAAAGCATAATTTTCTCAATGATATATATTTTTTTTTAAATCCGTCTTCTCCCTAATACTACACCACCGATTTTAATAAAATTTCTATGAGACCACCTCGAAGTTAGAAAATATACTGATTCAAACTATAGAAGAAATTTAACATACAAAAATAGAATACAAAAATAGAAAACCTCCTCCTGTTTTGGAAGTCGGTTAATAAGTATAATATAAAATACACCTTATATCCTCCACATACATACATACATACATACTATCACGTCTTTATCCCTAATGGGGCAGACAGAACATTTTGAGTCTTGCGGTTCTATGCAGAGCCTAGGGCCGCAAGACCCAAAAGCCACTTTTAGCGTCATGTTGGGCGAGAAGATGGAAAAGCAATCAATACAGTGATGGGTTGCTAGCCGCATCGCCTGTTAACATGATTTGCATTTTTGCCCATTCCCTCGATCGGCTTTTACGATCTGCGTGGGAAGAGAAGCAGCTGGTAAATTCTAAGTTTTTTTTATTTCTCCCAGACCAGCATGGGAGCTCCACATACAGAAGTAAAATATCACACAAAATATAAAATACGCTCGTCTGATAGCCCTTAGTGCGGAATAATGCTAACTTTTTCAATAATTCCCCCCGTTCCGCTCTGTAGGCACAATTAAAGGAAAAAACGGGAGAATGGAAACAAAGGTCCGCGAGTTCGTATTTGGCTCCAAATCGGCGGGCAACTTTTAAATTATTTAAATTCGCTTCCTGTCTCATTGTTTTTTTAATTAATTTCTGCTAAAGACTAAGTACGAAGTTGGCAATTTTCATTGGTTTACTTCTTCTTGTCGAGTCGAAATGGTTCCAATATACTTAATTTCTATTTCGAATGATATATGTATATACCTGTATGTGGCCACGGCGATCTCTCTGTATGTTTTTTTATTTATTAAATCTTTCATCAAAAACAAGTTGTACAGAACAATAGACGAACCGGAGTCTATTGAGAGACTTTAACTTGAGAAAGTCCGTGGCGTAGTGGACACAATGCTAACCGCCTCCCGGGTTCGATCCCCGGTCAGGGCAAGTTGGAAAATGTCTTTTGTTGTTGTTTACCTATTTATGTATTTTTAAAAAATATAGTATCGTTGAGTTAGTATCCCATAACACGAGTATCGAACTCTCTTTGGGGCTAGCTCAATCTGTGTAATTTGTCCCTATATATTTATTTTAGAATGACCAGAGGTCTCTACCAGGTGGGAGTTTCTTTTAGATACTGTTTAAATGTACAAATATATATTTACTGTATATAATATACTTATTTACTGTATTGTACACTGTACACACGTTCGCTTCGGAGTTAAATATTCGAAATATGATTAAAGAAACTTTCGGAGTTTTCTTGCTAACGAGTCTAATACAATAATTTTGTTTTCAAACTTTATTATTCCAAATTACAATTAATGCTAATAGCATTATGAGTTCATGTAAACACTACAATTGGGTAAACTTTTCGTTTCTAAAGACTTGAGTTATTTTGGTAATTTGATATTATTATTGTACTTACTTGGCAGGTAATATAAATGTAAGAAGTATGTTTTGTTAAAAACTTTACTCAATTTTTTTTTAATTTTTAACTGACTTCTAGAAAGTATTTGGCTACTTATAAATTTATCGGAATCTTTAATTTATTTTTATTTATGTTCATTGATTATTCAAGCGTCTACCTGCTGCCGTTATTAATATCAAGCAAAAAGGGAGTTCCCACAAATTTTTATTTTATTCTGTTAATTTAATGTTTAATATTTATTGTTATAGTCATGTGGAATATGCTATATCTGAAATACATCATCTGTAAAAATTTCAACTGTCTAGCTGTCACGGTTCATGAGTTACAGCCTGGTGCAGCCGACAGACAGAAGGACGGACAGCGTTTTTACCCTTTAGGTACGGAACCCTAATAATAAGAAGTAGAAGCTCTATCTACCTACCTGTAATAGGATAACCCTATCTATTGTTCAAATAAATTAGTTTCAATCATCCTCTCAAATTAGGTCTAGTATTATCCCTTAGAAGCCCTGTATAATTCCGAGATTAGGGGAATTTGGTAACAACCTGTATGCTAATTCAAGATAGCCTATCTTCAAGATATGGCGTAACTGACCTTAAGACTTAATGAGAGGGGTATCAGTCTTGGTGTACGCTTTCATGTTATAATGTATTTACATTGTAACATTGTATTATATGCTCTTTGTAAACTAACACAGACATTTTTATGTCAAAGCCCTTCTGGCTAGTAATATGTACTGTTTTTTATCGCGCAGTGGTCTTTCTAAAACCGTGGTATCGGTTGATTTAATTTACAATAATGATTTAAAAAAATAGATTTATTATTATAGAATCTAAACAAAGCTTATAAACATCAATGAGACCTCTCCAACCCGTCTGGCCAGCGCGAGGAGAGTGTAGGCCAAAGTCCTCTACTCTGGCCAAGTATGGCTCTGGTAGTACAGAGAGGGTCGTGCTCCTGCAATGGAGACAAAAAAACCTGGTGACGATATAGATGCAGTCGAGACTAAAAGGACCTGATGATGATATAAAATATAAAAGGTACTTACGAGTCACGCTTATTGAGAATCGAACTAGTTCCTTATTTAGCCACCAAAAATGAGCAACACTGTCGCGTGAATGTACAAGTACGAATGTTTCTTGATATAAAAAAAAACGGGTTGCACTCTGGGAGTGCCGGCAGAAGTGAAAACTTGAATATTAACGTTGTGCATTTTTGATATTTTGAAATGGTTAGGGAATAATTTTGCACGAATTGCTTTAATTATCAGTATAAAATATTTCAAATCTTTTCTGAACCACAGTCTGTCACAAATGTCACAAGCATGACCAAATTCATTTTCAACAAAATCATTTTCAAATACACAGCAGTATGGCCACTACACAGACGGTCGAGCCATCAGCTGTCACCATCCATGGATGCGCGTAGCACGCTGTAACATAAACACACACGAACATTCGCGCAAGCGCCCTGCGCCGTCTTACGAATTTTCGATCAGGCCACGTGTCCTGACGCGAGTTTATAATTTTTTACCCATTCCAAAAAAAGTGCACAACGCCGCTAAAGAAGTTTTCACTTCAATAAATTTATTGAAAGTAATATATAAAATTTTTTTTTTCAAACATGCTTTTATTGTGAGGATTAATTACTTGACAAGGCAAATGCAATAAGCCCAAACTCGATGATGTTGCGTCATTTTATTACTGAGTTCCATCGACCACCTTCCGTCTCCTTAATCAGACCCTAGACATCGTCTACTATAAAGTGCTCGGCAAGACAAATCAAAGATGTCCTGCTCACTGAGGTTATTTTGTTTTATAACTGAGTTCGGTCGAATATGTTCCTGCTTCATCATCAGAACAACTCATTGACTTTATTTATTTATTTATTTAACTTTATTAAAATATATGTAAATGGCGGACTTAAGGCCCGAGGCCTTTTCTACCTTTTCTTCGTCTTTTTTTATTAATAATATTGTAAGTATGCAAAGCTCAATCGGTGAAAATTGAGTTGCAAGATTTGATCTCAACAAACATACGTACATAAAAGTAACAGAAGATACATTGCGAGTCTTAAATAAAAAAAATGGTGTGTATAAAAGAGAAAACTTAATGTAAATAGGTGTAGCCTACAAAGTTATGGCAAAAATCGGAAATCATTTATTATTCCGGTACATTAGCACACAATTCGAGTTAATTGTCCAAACAGTATCGATACTCTTGTCGAGTTATAATCGAGTCGATGTCGATATCGCAGGTTTGCGGCCGCCGGGGACCGAATTACCTGTTTCACTGCTTTTGAATTAGCCGTATTTACACGGCCCAATTTGCTTTCATTTTCAGATAATTTCGATTTATCTTTTTATCACAAAGGTTAGTAAATGATTCGGGAATTTTTGGCGGGTCCCTAATTAGACTTGAATCCCAAATGTTTCTCTGAAGCAGAGAAATCTTAGCGTAAATTTTTAGATTAATTTCAAGACTTGGGCCAGGCGAAAAAAGTGTAGATTTTTCCGTCATGGACCTTTTTAGGGGCTGGAAATTTTTATGGGCTTCAATTTTTGTAACTTCGTTCCACTTCCAACCGAGTGTTCCACTACACTCCGTTTTTAGGGTTCCGTAGCCAAATGGCAAAAACGGAACCCTTATAGATTCGTCATGTCTGTCTGTCTGTCCGTCCGTATGTCACAGCCACTTTTTCCGAAACTATAAGACCTATATATACTGTTGAAACTTGGTAAGTAGATGTATTATGTGAACCGCATTAGGGTTTTGACACAAAAATAGAAAAAAAAAACAGTAAATTTTGGGGGTTTCCCATTCTTAGAACTGAAACTCAAAAATTTATTTTTCATCAAACCCATACGTGTGGGATATTTATGGATAGGTCTTCAAAAATGATATTGAGGTTTCTTATAGCATTTTTTTCTAAACCGAATACTTTGCGCGAGAGACACTTCCAACGTGGAAAAAGTGTGTCACCCCCGTAATTTCTAAAATAAGAAAATGATAAAACTAAATAAAATATATGTTGTTCATTACCATGAAAACTACCAGCGAAAATTGGTTTGAACGAGATCTAGTAAGTAGTTTTTTTTAATCCGTCATAAATCGTAAACGGCAATTTACCTTTCAATTAATCAACTCAAATATAAAAATATAAAAAACATACTACAAGACTTTTATGTTATTTGCTACTACAGAACCCTTCATGGGCGAGTCCGACTCGCACTTGGCCGCTTATTTTATTTTGTATACCACCATCATCCATTTTGACGACCAATTGATAAAAAAAAATAACAAAGAAACAAATACTAAAGACACACTTCCACATAATCATCATCTGCCTTACCTTTTCCCATTTTATTTGGGGTCGGCGCAGTATGTCTTATCCCTCCTCCCTCTTTTTCCCGTCATACCTTCATCCACCTCGACTATACTCATATCATTAACGCACTCCGTACAACTCTTCTTTGGTCTGCTTCTTTCCTTATGTCCGTATACTTGTAAACAGCAAAAGAGAACGTACTTTAAATAAATAATAAATAAATAAATATTATGATATATACAATGTCCTTTTTTATTAAGTACAAATATTTTAAGGGGTGATTCAGTCCATAATTTTGAACAACTTTTCCCTGTAAATTTTTATCGAAATACGAAAAAATTATTTTCATTTTCCATAGTAATGATATCACGTGACTACTTCGATTTCTATGAAAACCAAAAAAAAAAAATCCTATTTCGATATACATTTATTGGGAAAAGTTGTTCAAAATGATGGTCTGATTCACCCCTTAAAATATTTGTACTTAATAAAAAAGGACATTGTATAGGGACAAATTACACTGATTGAGTAAGTTCGAGTGAGTTCGAGACTTGTGTTATGGGATACTAACTCAAAGATACTAGGGCGATACTAGGATACTAAGGCCATTTTCCAACTTGACCTCACCGGGGATCGAACCTGGAACCTCTGGGTGGCGGACTAGCATGGTGACCACTACGCCACGGAGGTCGACAAAGACTGAAAAAACTGTCGAAAAGGTGACTTTATCAGTGTGAACCTGTGAACATTAAAATCGACACGTACAAAATAGTATTGGTAACGAAAATCCTCAAAGCACCGCGTTCATGAACCGGAGTGAAGTGAATTATACCGTTTATTGATGTAGTCCTCGCAATTTGCTTCGAATCTTGTTGTCAAATGTGATTTGTCGGGTACCCTATTCTAAAAGCAACTCACTTCACTTTACCTTTGTTTATGATAAGAGTGAAATGAAGTATCCCTAATGGGGCAGACAGAGCGTTCTGGGTCTTGCGGCTCTAAGCAGACAGGGTCCAGGGCCGCAAGACCAATACTATTATTAATTCTGTGGCAAGACTAAAAGTCACTTTTAGCGTCATGGCGAACGAGAAGATGAATAAGCAATCAATATGGTGATTGGTTGCTAGCCGCATCGCCTGTTAACATGATTCACATTTTCGCCCATTCCCTCGATCGGCTTTTACGATCTGCGCGGGAAGAGAAGCAGCTGGTACATTCTAAGTTTTTTTCTTTTCTCCCAGACCAGCAAGGAAGAAATAAATTAATATGAAAACATGTGAAATGATTTCCGTTACAGAATACATCTTGGAGTCGCTTAGAACGTCTCCGATCCCCTCCTCAACCAAAGAGAATCTCTCGCTACCGATCGCAGAGGTATTTCACCTTTATGTCTATATCTATAAAGACTACTATTATGTGATTAATAATGTTACTATCGGGGGAAGTCAAATTGGTCTGTAAAATTAATTATACCAATATTTTGATTGTTGACGTTTAGTTTAAGAGAAGGGGTCTTTATTGCTTTAAATCAATATTATTATTTAGGTTCATTGATTTGCTTCTATTATAAGCCTACCTATTTATCAAACACATCAAAGCAAAGCTGTGCGTGCACTTCATTATCATGTTCCTCGCCATTTCTGTATTTAGGGTCTGCATGGTAACCCCCTCCATCCATTTAGTATCGTTTGCCTACCATATTCTTACTTTTTAACTTTCTCCTTCATGTCCCGCTTCACATACCACTCCCCCTTCCCCCCATATGCGGTCTAAGTTGCCCTCCACCTCTGTAGCCGAAACTAGGCCTGTGCCACTCCCCGTTTAGGTATCGAAAATATACCTACATTATTAATTTGCACGCAGCGACCATTACGGAGTGCGAAATTCAGTAGATGAATCGTTTGTCCAGTGTAATAGGAATGAAATAGGCTTGCAGTGGATTTCTAGCTAGCTAAAAGAAAAGGTGCTGAGTTCTGAAGCGAGCTAAATTAAACTTTAACCACATTGAGGAGATATTTTTTTGAATTTCATAGCTGAGTGGGACTTCTCTATGTGACCGAAGTAACAAGTTCTACTGTAGTCTAGTTTACAGGCTCACAGCACCAGTACCTCTCCAGTGACTCCAGGTTTATAACAGGTTACACGGAATTCGTTTGGGTTTATACTACACCTGTTCTTATAGGTAAGTTGACTTATAGTCGTATATAGAACGAAATTAAAGGCGCAGTAAAAGCTAAGATGGCCTATAAAAGTGTTGCAAAGGTGACACTTAAGAATTCCCTTACCCTAATCTTTCCATACAAACGTAACGTAGTCTACGTTTTATTTTGAAACCACATGTCAGATTATGTTTGTATGGATAAGTGTAGTTTGGTCTAGGGTAAGGGGACTCTTAAGAAAACTTGCTCCAGTAAGTTACACTTATAATCGCCTACAAGAAATACTCGAGTACTTATTATGATGTGACGTAGTGATTATTTTGAAAGAAACAATATTTGAAAAGACCAAACTCTTTAATTAATTTTTAACAATTATACAATGAGAAAGAAGTCACAGGTAAGGGTCGTAGGTTCACAGCCACGAGATTCGTTGTTCCAGAAGAGATTTCCAAAAGTACTCAGCTTTGAAGCAGCCCGGCGTCCAGTCGGTCGAAAAAGGACGAGGGTCCTCGCGCCTCCGTATTTATATGGGCGCGCGGGGTGGAGAGCGGGGTGAGGAGGGAAGCACCCGAGGACTTCATCACACACCCCCCTCGTTGGGACAGAATTTTCCTGCCGGAAAATTCGGCTTCGTCTGCTCGCTGGCTGAAGCTGGCAGGATACGACGGGGCTGCGGACTCTGGAGACCCAGGAGGAGCAGGACAGCTGAAATTTATAGAAAAAGGAATGAGTAACATTCTAGGTATCGCAGTTAGGTTACCTGAAAAGTTAGAAATACATTATACGAGCCGAGCCGAGTCACCTCACAGAGCAATTTTATTTTTATTTTTTTTATTTTATTTTTAGCACCAGAAACAATGATTAAAATATAGCGCGAAACGTTAGATGCGATGCGATATGAAATAACAATGTGAAGCGATCATTATAGTTATCTATTAACAAGTGTGCGTGAACAGCTGTGGTATGCACAACCGGTAAGCCAAGGTCAAGAACCGGTCGTAGCTTGCAAGTGTCAATGCGTTCGATAGCGAATAGGTGAACACACAATGTTATAAAGACAATTCGAACCTGTATACTTGATTCAAGCGAGAGACTTTTTTACCACTAAACCATAGGGTACAAGAAAAAAAAAATGTTATACATTAGTTATAGAAGATAGTATTTAATTTGTTTAAATTTTGATTATATTTTGATAATTATTCTTTATAATTTATTTGTTTTATATCTTTAATATGCCATTCGCCCAGTGGCTTACCAGACATGTCTGAAAGTTTATACACCAAAGGAGATTTTTTTGATACTATTTTGCATTTTATAAATTTAGGGGCCAATTTTTTTGAAAAATATTTGTCTTTATCACTTAAATAAAATGTTCGCTTCCAAACAATATCGCCAACGTTGAATTCGGCCGACTTACGGCGAAGATTATAAGACTGGCAGTTACGCTCGTGGGCCGATAACAAGGATGCATGTACTTTGTCGAAGATAGAAGACAATTGACCAAGGGACTCCGCATAACAGTCACGTGGTTCGTGAATTAAGTTCGGATCAGAATCTAGATAGTGTGAACCGCAGGTTATCAATTCGCGACCGAAAACAAGAAAAGAGGGCGTGTAGTTTGTGACTTCGCTTACGGCACAATTGATAGCGAATTGGATTTTAGGTACTAGCGTATCCCACACTCTGTGGTCGTTCTCAATGAATGCGGAGATAGCTGTAGTTATAGTTTTGTTATAACGTTCAACCGTATTAACGTGAGGCGTATAAAATGGGGTATAGTGTGTGTTCGGAACTTTATATTTAGATAATAAGTTTTTAAATTGGGCACTAACGAATTGTTTACCGTTATCTACTATGACCGTAGAAGGAATGCCGTGAACCAAGAAAACATTATCTTCGAGTATTTTTGTTATTATTTCTGCTGTGGCACGCTTTATAGGGAAAAGCAAACAATACTTGGAGAAACAACAACAGACAACGAAAATATAGTTATTTTGTTTTCTTGTAGGCGGAAGGGGTCCGATTAGATCGATACTTATCGTTTGAAACGGCCTAAGACATGACTTTGGTCCGCCCATATGACCGAAAGTGGAGTGAGTTTGATGTTTATGAGCGATACAATCATCGCAAGAATTGACGGCCTTAACCACGTCCGCATACATACCTGGCCAATAGTAGTTAAGGGCCAAGCGCTTGTATGTTTTAGAGATGCCCATGTGACCGGCTGTGGGCAACGAATGGTTTTGCCTTATTAACTCCGATCTCTCTTCGGATGGAACAACCTCTTTCCATTGGAACTCTCTAGTAAGAGGGTTAAGACTTTTTTTAAAACGATATAATTTATTATTAAGGACCTGATAGTCTATAAAAGAGGCAGGAGACTGTGAACAACCTTTATAGATATTAAGATACCATGGATCATTAGTAGAAATGACATTCCCATCTATTGTGTTGCATTGCATAGGCATGACATTAGGAGAACGAGAAAGGAAGTCTGGCACAACGTTATCGGTTCCTCGACGATGCTTTATTTCGAAATTATAGGAAGAAAGACGGACTCCCCATCTAGCCAGTCGACCCGTAGGATTGTTGAGTTTGATAAACCACTTGAGAGCAGCGTGATCAGTGTACACAATAAATTTTTGGCCATTTTCTACATAGCAACGCCAGTGTTCAATAGCTGACAGAACAGCAAGCGCCTCGCGCTCTGTAGCACTATAATTTCTTTCTTGGTCCGTAAGGGATTTGCTGTAGAAGGCTATAACTCTTTCTTTCCCCTCCAAGACCTGACAAAGAACAGCTCCGATACCAAAGTCACTACTATCCGCGTGAATTTCAAATGGTTGTGTGTAATCTGGACAAGATAGTACCAGCGAAGAAGACAAACAATCCTTTAATTTATTGAAAGCTGCGTCAGCCTCTCGCGACCAATTGAACGCAGGAGAGTTTTTACCGTTAGAGGTTAGTTTATTCAAGGGAGATGCCAGCGCACTGAAGTTAGGTATAAACCTTCTATACCACGACGCAGCGCCTAGGAAGCGACGGACCTCCTTTTTGTTAGTAGGAGTGGGGTAGTTTTTTATCGATTCTACCTTTTCGGGATCGGCATGAAGGCCTTCCGAATCCACTACATAACCCAGGTATTTTAATTTAGTACTGAAAAAGTTACATTTGTCGAGATTTATAGTGAGGTTCGCATATTTTAATTTTTCTAGTATTTTTGACAATAGTGTGATATGGCTATCAAACGAATCTGAGACACAAATCACGTCGTCGATATAACAAAAAACCCTGTTTTCAAATTCTGGACCGTAAAACAAAATATCTGCAAGACGCTGCTGGGTGGCTGGAGCGTTAGTTAATCCAAAAGCCATAGATTTAAAATGAAATTTACCACGCGTAGGAATATAAAATGACGTTTTGCAACGATCCTCTTTTTTTATCAAGGTTTGCCAAAAACATTTTGAAATGTCTAAACTAGATATGTATTTAGCATCTCTTAAGTTATCCAAAATCTCAGCAATATAGGGTAAACTATAAGCATCTTTTTTTGTTATAGAATTTAATTTCTGACTATCCAGACAAAAACGCAGTTCGCCATTTTTTTTAGGGGTCAAGATCACTGGATTAGACCAAGGGCTCTCGGAAGGTTCAATCACGTCCTCTTTAAGCATTTGGTCGACATGTTTTACCAAAATGCGCTGTTTCTCTGGTGACATGCGATAGTAACGCTGCCGAATCGGTGGGTGATCACCTGTATCTATCGAATGAGTAATGAGAGAGGTACGGCCGAGACCGCGTTTCTGATAAGAAATATCGATAAATTGAGAAATAATGTTTTTGGCGGTAGTTCTTTGATCGTCAGTTAAATTATCAAATGAAATTAATTTACTAACGGTGTCCTTCTGTACTACCGAGGTTCCAGATTCGTGATTATTTTGAGGTGAGATGGTTTCCAAATTAGCCGGAAACAGACCAAAACTTCTCCAAAAATCCATACCCAGAATCAAGGGATTTTTGATGCCAGGAACGATATGGGTAACAAGAGAAACAGTTTTATTTTGAAATTGGAATGGAATTACCACTGAGCCGAGTGAAGAATATTGCTCGCCACCAGCGGTGGTAAAAACCAAGGGCTTAGAACCACTTAATTCCAAATTTTTCAAGAAAAGAAGATGAGAATTATTACCAAGTATAGTTGCGCAAGACCCAGAATCGAGTAAGCCAATGGTGTTTTTTTTATTTACTACTACAGGAATATAGGGAGGTTGTGTGTTTGTATTTACGATTGAAGAAAGTTTATGGCAATTAAAGAAATTGGATACGTGATGTAGCCAATTGTGCCACTCAGTTTTACTAGTTCGACTTTTTATTTTAGACTTTCCCCAATCGGAACTTACAAGTTTTTTGAAGGTTCATTGTTTTTATTACAGTTTGTACAATTAGAGACTTTTAAACCTTTCAAACCACATTTAAAGCAAATAAGAAAACGAGGCTGAGTGCAAGATGATAAATTGTGCGAGTCATTTCTACATCTAAGGCAGAATTGTTTATTATTAGTAGTATTAGCAACGGCATTAATTTGACGATCCTTAGAAAAATTGTTAGAAGAAGCCGGACTGGGATTTTTAAAATAATTTCGATTTCGGAAAAAGTTTTTATTATTATAAGTTTTATTTACGATGGCGGAATCGGAATCAACGTAAGCCAGTTCAGGCGCCAAAGTACTAGAAGTAACCTTAGGTGGCTCAGAAAAATCATTACTACGACTTTGATATTGTTCGAACTTTCTGCAAATGCTAACCAACGAAGAAATATCTGAAACAACCCCAGTCAGAAGGCAATTAGTGTAACAAGGCCTAATGTTATTTAACAAGATGTTCAATTTGACAGACTCGCTGACAGGCTCATCCAAACGGGAAAATAATCCTTGCATTTTTGCTATATATAAGGTTATGTTCTCTTTCTCGCCCTGAGAACGAAGTCTTATTTCCGCCATTAGTTTATCGTCGTAATTATGCGGACTAAAATCACGCTTAAGTAATTTACAAAGATCGTCCCAAGTATCAACGCTGTCTTTGATAGAACGATACCAATGGAGTGCATCGTCTGAAAATATCTCAAAAGCGAAAGAAAAGATTTTGCTATCTGGAATGTTTCTACAAGACATAAATTCGTTAACTTTTTGGATAAAGGCGCGCACACACGATTTGCCGTTATATTTAAATTTACCGAGTTCAGAAAATAATTTACGATCGTAGGTTAATGCATCAAAGAATTTTTCATCAGAGTTCTGTGACTCGACTCCGCTCGATACTACAGGTTTAGAAGAAGTTAAGGACGAGAGAATTTCGGAAATGGAATGAAACTCGTTCCAGACCGAATTAAATTTTTGTGTATCACTAATTGAGGTGACGTCAATGCGTGATAACCTATGAAAAACGTGGCTGAGAATAGATTCAGTTCTAGAGTAAAGATTTTTATCAAATTTAGATTGCAAGGCTTTCGCGTTGTTTTTCACTCGTATTAAGGAATTATTTACCGCGGAAATATCCTCTTCGACCGTAAAACATGATTCTAAAATGTCCTCTGAAGGAGAACTAGATGAAAGTTTGGTAATTAATTTACGTAACTCCTCCACAGTACACTTTGAGGAGTCACCACCTCTTATTTCTACCTCATATTCGAGTTCCGATTTATTTAATAAAGTAAATTTTATGGTATAAGCCATAGTGACCGAAAAAAAAAATGTGTGGAGCAGCTACGAAACCAGAAAAATTATGTGGAGCGAAAAGTAAAAAAAAATCAATTTGATTCCGTCCAAAAGGGTTTAACAGCAAGGGTATTATTACGTGAGGTTAATTAAGTTTAAAGTGGGATATGATATGCCACGCTGCGCGCACGCAAAAGCACGTGGACGGACGATAGCACCGCGTGAACAAAGGAATTAGATATGTTATATAATTATGCACTGCACTGCACTGAGTACGGAATGAAAACACCAAAAAAAATAACAAACACTAGTACATACCCTTTTGAACGAAATAAAGCACTCAAAACACAGTTATAAAATTTAGAAGATCAACGAATCTCGTGGTAACTCCTCTGTTGTGGCGCCACTGTGACGTAGTGATTATTTTGAAAGAAACAATATTTGAAAAGACCAAACTCTTTAATTAATTTTTAACAATTATACAATGAGAAAGAAGTCACAGGTAAGGGTCGTAGGTTCACAGCCACGAGATTCGTTGTTCCAGAAGAGATTTCCAAAAGTACTCAGCTTTGAAGCAGCCCGGCGTCCAGTCGGTCGAAAAAGGACGAGGGTCCTCGCGCCTCCGTATTTATATGGGCGCGCGGGGTGGAGAGCGGGGTGAGGAGGGAAGCACCCGAGGACTTCATCACAATGAAACTGGTTATCCATTTTACCCGCGATACACCCGCGATACGCGATACCCACAGACATCCAAAGAGTTCGAACTAGATATTTTCGAGTTAAACTAGTAGTCTAATCTGGAGCAGTCTGAAAGTCGACACTTCAATGCTGCATCTGAATTCCTCAATTTCCTGTCGCTGATGAGAGCGCGATGAATTCCGAAATCTCTTTAAAACTAGCTGTGTCGCTGGCTCGCATTGATTTCATCCAAACATGTAGAGGAAAAAATATTTTTAAACAAGTTTATTTGCCAACAGCAGTAAAAATTTTATGTTCTCTCAAACAAGTATTTTTTTCCCCATCCCCACATGTACACACGGTGATTTTTTATTGGTTTTGAAGCCGAAGGCCACTTAATAGGCATCGTTAGGAAGACCTAATTAGCTAGTCAAAATAAAAATTCTGAAACAAAAAATGTTGTCTAAAACTCGAAAGTAAAATTGTGAGCTCAATTAGTAGTACCGCCGCCATACATCGCCCGCTGGCCGGCCGGGGTCATCGACATTACGCAGCTGTTTGGCCCGCGTATAACTACGTGGTCTCGATCGGAAATCATTTACGCAATTTTTTTATCTTATGACATACAGAAATTTGGATTACGTATATGGATAGAGGAATTCATTTACTATACGACATATTTTTTTCCAAAACCAATGAAAAGTCAGCGTGTATATTAAAAAACTGTTTTGAATTTATGTTGTTGTTTCTATGCTTGTTTATAATTCAAGTGCTTACTAACCATGAAATAATCATTAATGTAAATAAATGCAAGTTCAAACTAAGCGCTAAATTACTTGGGTACGTCTATGGCAGAGTAATCTATCGTTGAAAGGCTCATTTACATTATATTGAATTTTAATAGACTCCCACCATTAAACAGATTTATTGCCTAGAGCTTAAGTGCCTATCTCCTATTAAAAGCATTTTTAGACGGAATTAATAGTTCTGAGTAATTTATTTTGTTAATTATGAGTAAGTAACCGTATCTGTAAGTATATAGGCGTTTACAGCTATTTGTTTATTTAGAGCAAGAAGCAAAGTATTAATGACATTTACAATACAATACAATACAAAAAACTTTATTGCACCAAAAGATATTTTACAATTTTGGAACACTTAATGTAATGAAGTACAAGAAGCGGCCTCATCGCCGAAGCAATCTCTTACAGGCAACCAAAAAGAGAAGGAATGCGAAATATAATAATATCAGGTGGCGCAGTTCTGTTTTTATATGTTAAATTAATATAAATAAATAAACATCACAATGATGTAAATTAAACAGAGCAGGTTATATAATTTATTACATTAAATTTATGACATTTAATACCTTCTGTAAATTTAAGTTAGTAGTTATCGACAAAGTAGATATCTATGATACTGCAATGTTGCTACAGATTTGCAATCCCTGTGATCCGTCGACTGCAAGCAGTTTAATTGCAAGCCTCAATCTCAACATGTCAAGGTCAAGCATTTTTCTGGACTTAAACCGTCTTATTATAAAACGCAGACTACCTTTGGTTTAAACCATTGTCCGACCAATTCAAGTTGACATCTAGCAATATGTCGTTGTCTTATTTGAAAATATTTGTAACCTGTAATGATTTAAACCTAGTAACAAAGGTAGTCTGCGTTTTATAATAAGACTAAAACTGTCTCTTTTATATTCAACTAGCTGTACCCGCGGGCTTCGCTCCCCGTGGGAATTCCGGGATAAATAGTACCCCATGTCCTTCCCCGAGTCTCAAACTATCTCCATACCAAATTTCATCCAAATCGGTTCAGTAGTTTAAGCGTAAAGAAGTAGACAAACAAACAAATATACAAACTCACTTTCGCATTTATAATATTAGTAGGATTAGTAGGTTTATTCACATTGCACTAATACAAAAATATAAGTCAGAGATATGAAGAACAACCCTTTTAAAAACACATTTAATACTTGTAGAAAATATTTGTCAAGCATAACAAAATATTCATGGACGTCGGATATCTGTGTGTACGTATGTGCCACGATAACGCTTGAAATACCTAATGTTGAACCATTTTTTTTAATAGCTTCGTCACGTCACTGGATTGTTTTCTATCAAAAAAATACTATCTAATTCGATGTCGTTGAATTATAATTAACAAAATACTCAAAAAAATGGGTGTCATCTTGTAAAACATTACAGAATGATCGTTCGAAAATTTCATGAAAGAGATCGAAGATATTTTATTCATTTTTATTTTGTTACCTTTTGGTGATAGTATTTTGTTACTGCACTGCGATTTTATTTATATAACTACAGTCACAGCCAACATTCATCACATTTTTCTGCCTATTTGATTTTCTGTTTTGACGACAGAAATACTCAGGTAAAAGGTAAAAGCAAGGAGTGAGATACACTTGACATTAAAAAGGTTCTATAACTGCAAGCCATCGTTCAGTGCTCACCGATACTGCAGTGCTACTGCATTCGCAATCCCGTGATCCGTCGTCTGCAAGCAGCTTAAGTTTGTTACTACGCTGCGATTTTATTTTAATTACTACAGACTACAGCCAACATAACTTCAGATTATTCTGTTTATTGGATAACCTATTTTGTACAGCTACTTGATGAGTTTAATGACAGAAATACTTGGTAAAAGCAAGGAGGGAGATCTATACATTATAACTGCAAATGCTCACAGATACTGCAGTGTTACTGCATCCGCAATCCCGTGATCCGTCGTCTGCAAGCAGCTTAACTTTGTTACTACGCTGCCATTTTATTTTCATTACTACAGACTACAGCCAACATAACTTCACATTATTCTGTTTATTTGTTAACCTGTTTTGTACAGCTACTTGATGAGTTTGATGACAGACATACTTGGTAAAAGAAAAAGGAGCGAGATACATTATAACTGCAAATGCTCACCGATACCGCAGTGCTTCTGCATCCGCAATCCCGTGATCCGCCGTCTGCAAGCAGCTTAACTTTGTTATTAACGCTGCAATTTTATGTTCATTACTACAGACTACAGCCAACATAACTTCACATTATTCTGTTTATTTGTTAACCTGTTTTGTACAGCTACTTTATGAGTTTGATAACAAAAATACTTGGTAAAAGCAAGGAGGGAGATACATTATAACTGCAAATACTCACCGATACCGCAGTGCTACTGCATCCGCAATCCCGTGATCCGTCGTCTGCAAGCAGCTTAACTTTGTTATTAACGCTGCAATTTTATGTTCATTACTACAGACTACAGCCAACATAACTTCACATTATTCTGTTTATTTGTTAACCTGTTTTGTACAGCTACTTGATGAGTTTGATGACAGACATACTTGGTAAAAGAAAAAGGAGCGAGATACATTATAACTGCAAATGCTCACCGATACCGCAGGGCTACTGCATCCACAATCCCGTGATCCGTCGTCTGCAATCAGCTTAACTTTTTTACTACGCTGCGATTTTATTTTCATTACTACAGACTACAACCAACATAACTTCACATTATTCTGTTTATTTGTTAACCTGTTTTGTACAGCTACTTGATGAGTTTGATGACAGACATACTTGGTAAAAGAAAAAGGAGCGAGATACATTATAACTGCAAATGCTCACCGATACCGCAGTGCTACTGCATCCGCAATCCCGTGATCCGTCGTCTGCAAGCAGCTTAACTTTGTTATTAACGCTGCAATTTTATGTTCATTACTACAGACTACAGCCAACATAACTTCACATTATTCTGTTTACTTGTTAACCTGTTTTGTACAGCTACTTGATGAGTTTGATGACAGACAAACTTGGTAAAAGAAAAAGGAGCGAGATACATTATAACTGCAAATGCTCACCGATACCGCAGGGCTACTGCATCCACAATCCCGTGATCCGTCGTCTGCAATCAGCTTAACTTTGTTACTACGCTGCGATTTTATTTTCATAACTATATACTACAGCCAACATAACTTCACATTATTCTGTTTATTTACAGCTACTTTATGAGTTTGATAACAAAAATACTTGGTAAAAGCAAGGAGGGAGATACATTATAACTGCAAATGCTCACCGATACTGCAGTGCTACTGCTTCCGCAATCCCGTGATCCGTCGTCTGCAAGCAGCTTAACTTTGTTACTGCGCTGCGATTTTATTTTAATTACTACAGACTACAGCCAACTTCACATTATTATGTTTATTTGTTAACCTGTTTTGTACAGCTACTTGATGAGTTTGATGACAGAAATACTTGCTAAAAGCAAGGAGGGAGATACATTATAACTGCAAATGCTCACCGATACTGCAGTGCTACTGCATCCGCAATCCCGTGATCCGTCGTCTGCAAGCAGCTTAACTTTGTTACTACGCTGCCATTTTATTTTCATTACTACAGACTACAGCCAACATAACTTTACATTATTCTGTTTATTTGTTAACCTGTTTTGTACAGCTACTTGATGAGTTTGATGACAGACATACTTGGTAAAAGAAAAAGGAGCGAGATACATTATAACTGCAAATGCTCACCGATACTTACGTAGTAACTTATTAGTAATCTGTGCCGATACCGCAGGGCTACTGCATCCACAATCCCGTGATCCGCCGTCTGCAAGCAGCTTAACTTTATTACTGTGCTGCGATTTTATTTTCATTATTACAGACTACAGCCAACATAACTTCACATTATTCTGTTTATTTGTTAACCTGTTTTGTACAGCTACTTGATGAGTTTGATGACAGAAATACTTGCTAAAAGCAAGGAGGGAGATACATTATAACTGCAAATGCTCACCGATACTGCAGAGCTACTGCATCCGCAATCCCGTGACCCGCCGTCTGCAAGCAGCTTAACTTTGTTACTGCGCTGCGATTTGCCCGCGTTAAAACGGAATTAAATCAAATTCGCCTTTCCGAAGAGAATTCATTAATGGCGGAAAGATAAGTGGATGAAATGGTAATTTTCAGTGCTTAAAGCGTACTTAGTTGATGCAAGCAAGTTCAAATAAGAGAAAAAGTATTGTGTTTAAGCGATATAATTATATTTCCTGTATATGTGAGTCATACAAGCTTCGCTCTTTTTAACCGACTTTATCTCTCGATCTCGATCTTTTTTGAGTTCCGTACCCAAAGGGTAAAAACGGGACCCTATTACTAAGACTCCGCTGTCCGTCTATCTGCCAGGTTATATCTCAAAAACCGCGATAGTTGAAATTTTCACAGATGATGTATTTCTGTTGCCGCTATAACAATAAATACTAAAAACAGAATAAAATAAATATTTAAGTGAGACTCCCGTACAACAAACGTGATTTTATATAGATAGTGGTAAACCCTTTGTGCGCGAGTCCGACTCGCACTTGGCAGGTTATTTTTTTATGTTCGCAATTATTCGAAAACGCCTGAACCAATTTTTGTTTGAAAGAGCATATTCGGTATAGAAGGGTGAAGTCGGTTTTTAATGTTAAAAAATTATACTAATAATCGATTAGGTATATTTCATGGTACTTTAAGTTTTTGTAAAAAGATAATTATGTTAGAACTGGATACCATTTCAAAAAGAATTCAAATATTAATTTTATTTCCCTCGTCCTTTATTGATTGTCAGTAATTAGACATATTATACGATTTATCAAAAATTTATCAAAAACTTAATTACGTGACATGATATAAAATCTCATATGTCACTATAAGTTTGAGAAAGAAATGTGTGCACAGTCATTAAATAGAAAGCGTCTTTTTACCTATTTTCGTAGATTTGACGCCCGCCATGTCCATAACTAATTTCAAAATGGCGGAAAGGTAAACGAGTGAAAAATCATGGGAACGTGTCAAACGCCGTGCGTTAAGGTAAACGCTGGGTATGTGACGTGGATTTCCCTTTGATGTCGGTGTTCGGCTCATCCATCACATCACGCACGGCTGCTGGCTTGTGAAACGTACCTATGCATGAAACATAATATCCATATGTGTCAGTATGCAACGAGGATAGGTAGGATCCTAAATAAATAACAAAATTTTCTTTTAAAAGAAGAGTACATTCTCATCTTATAAATTAGTTATTTACTAATAGGTTATATCACCATCGTCATCATCGTAATAGTGTAATGTAATTATAATGTAGGTATATAATATGTGTGTATATTGTATGTATTGTATAACGTGTATGTTTATTTTTTTTTTTTTTTGCGCCGCAACAATTTATCTGTTTATCCCTATGGTTGACTGGGAGAGAATGCTCTTAGCGTTAAGTCCGCCAATTGTACATACATACATACATACTATCACGTCTTTATCCCTAATGGGGCAGACAGAGCATTTTGGGTCTTGCGGCTCTATGCAGAGCCCAGGGCCGCAAGACCCAAAAGCCACTTTTAGCGTCATGGTGGGCGAGAAGATGGAAAAGCAATCAATACAGTGATGGGTTGCTAGCCGCATCGCCTGTTAACAATTGTAAACAATTTTAATTGTGGATCAATAAAGTTTTAATAAATAAATAAATGGTTCGTGCTTACTCCTTATATTGTTTTTACACGACTACAAACGGAGTTTGGTAGGCCTTTGCATATGACTGGGACACTGCAGGCTTATTAAAAAAAATGTTTAGGCTTCATGTAGGTATGTCTGTATATCAGTTTTTATTCCACTTTAACTTTGGAATGCCTAAACAGATTTGTTTGTAAGTATGGGGTAGCTATAAATTAGAATCCTTATATCAGCAGTAGTGACATCATCATCCCAGCCCTTCTTCTAACCACTGCTGAGCAAAGGCCTCTTTTCGTCGATGCTACCCATTTCGTAGTAGTATCCCGTAGTGACATAAGTAGTTAGGATAATTCTTTTGACTTTTTAGAGTTAGTTAAGAACGTAGGTGCCTAAACCTATTTTATTGCATAACTACTTGAACAAACTACCTATAGTACAAGAGTTCTTAGGTCGAGTATAAATAAATTCCTGCAATGGTAAAGTAGTATTTTTATTCACAGTAACAAGTTTTTCCATATGTGTAGTAATTAAGGCCATACCCAAATTTTCCGGGGTCCAGTGGCGCCGCCATTTGAAATAAATCATTTAAAAGGAAACGGAGATATCATTCAAAATTGTGTCTTGGTCAAGCCCTAGATAACCTTTAAAACTATTTTATGAACTACTGTTTATAATTTAAAGTGCGAACGTGAAGCTTTTCTACGCACATTAGCTAAAAGTGGCCGTTTTTCGCAAATGTGCGTAGAAAAGCTTCACGTTCTCACTTAAAACTACAAAAAGTAGTTTAAAAAATACTTTGAATGAGTATCTAGAACTTGACCAAGACACAATTTTAAATGATATCTCCGTTTCCTTTTAAATGGCGGCGCCACTGGACCCCGGAAAATTTGGGTATGGCCTTAAGCAGACATAAGCAACGATTATTAAATTAAATTAACTAGGTAAGTGGTTTATCATTCTGCTCTACTTACATAAGTATTTACTACAAATAGGAGTAAGTTGTATATACTCATAATTTTTTACTAAAAATCTAGGAGACATTAGACATACGATATACGTAAGATGACAAAAAAATATATGTTTAGTTGCAGTACGTAATTCAAGAAACTTTAAACTAACAACTCTAATCTAATACATCACCTAGACACGGCGGATAATTGTCAGTAATGTCAGACTTCGTTATAGTGTCTAAAGCAGTCTAAACTCAATAATCGGTCGGAAACCCCAGAGACTGGCGTACTACAGCAATAATCGCTCTATTGGAAATTCAAGCCTTGAGTCTGGTAAAACACATATTTAAGAAACACGTATCTTGCTGGAGTCTTATATTTTTGTTTATAATAAATTTATTGTACAAAAAAATTTATTACATAAAATTGGAGAGGGCACATGTACAATGGCGGACTTATCCCCTATAGGGATTTCTTTAAGTCAACCTACGATAAATTAAAAGGACATTTACTCATTGAAAAGGTTGAAGTAAGTACGTACTAGATATTTTAGAATACATAGGTACATAAATGCATTACATACACATTTTTTTTTATTATCGAGATATTTGTTGATAGTCAATAATCCGGTGTTAGATTTTTCGAGCTGCCTAAAGACATCTGACGTAGGTCAATGACTGTCATCTTCACTCAGCGACAAAAGTCACTTACTATCTACTGATAAGTGTGCAGATTTCCACAAGACGTTTTTCTTCACTGGTAGCAAGTGGCGGCATTCGAAAATGATCTCACTTTAGTACAAACTCAGACTTCATAAAAGTATTACACACTTTAAGTACAACTCGAGCCTGTAGGGTAACGTAAAGTAATGAGTGAACTCACAGGCGCACAACCAGTGATATATCCCTTCGAATGTCGGCATAGCAGACACAATAGTAAAACAATACATCAGACGCCCGCTCCGGGCGTCCGACATTTAAATGGATATACAACGTGGAGGGACATACCTGTAATAAATCGAACCACGGGCTATACTTTATCACTATAGTATTATGGCAATAAAATAAAAGCCAAAGAACAAATAAATTGACACTCCCATTACAAATTGCCCGAGCGACTGCACAGTAGTGCACACTTTGTATGAAAATACAGATACAGATACATTTTCACGTCTATATCCCTGACGGGGCAGACAGAGCCCGGGCCGTAAGACCCAAAGGCCACGCTTAGCGTGATGGTGGGCGTTAAGATGGAAAAGGAATAAAAATAGTGATGGGTTGCTAGCCGCATCGCCTATTATCATGATTCAAATCTCGCCCATTCCCTCGATCGGAACGATCTGCCCGGGAAGAGAAGCAGCTGGTACATTCTTTTTCTTTCCTCCCAGACCAGCATGGAAGAAGTTGTATGAAAATAGCGATGTATTTTTTATTTTTTTTCATTATACTATAGTGATCTAGGTATAGCCCGTGGCTTTTACGGTTACGGTACGGTTTTCGATTTATTACGGGTATATCCCTTCCAGGTTGTATATAATACCTGACCATTAATATCGCATTTGTATTTTCTGTATTGACTGCGGGATTTTAGAATGGTTTTACGGTTCAGTAATTATCGCGTCGGTCTATTCTCTAGAGCTTTCCGATACCGTATTTAGCCTACCATTAGCGCTTTGTGAATTATTCACAAAATTTCTTTGTAAATTCATTGTTATTTTTTCTAAAGCTCTAAAAAGGTGTTTAGTATTACGTTGTTTACTTATAGATTCTGAATAGAAAAGGGCTTATTATAAAATTATTTCTATGTATATTTATTTGTTTGTTTGTAATATTTATTACATAGACCAACCTAGGTACTACTATGTAGGTAACTGTCCACATTTCAGTGTTAAATAATAACCAGTCTGACAGCATCTACGGCTCTGTCTACTGATAGTCTGATAGAGGAAGTTTCATATTTTTATCCAACTACGGTGAAGCCAAACGGAGAGTTATGTGCTTGGCCGCTATGCGTTTGTATTTTCATATCATCGAAAGCGTTTTGGCTGTACTCTGATGGTATATGACGTCACAATAAATTTATGGTGGCGCCCTCTATTGGCCTTAAAGTAATGAACTAAAAAATTAATAAAATTTAATCGAATGTGATATCAAATGTAAGGGCATAAGTATATTTCAAAAATATACACATTGCTACTTACTGCTCCCCGCTTTGTTTTCATTAACTGGATATATACATACGTTTTATTTAGATTTGTTCCATACCTGCGTTGTTTTTAAAACTATATCTTTTACAGGATACAGACATGACTATCTCCTCTTACGAAGTAGATAGATCTCAGAACATTTTAAAAATAAGTGGCAAACACGATTAGAAACAGTGAACAGTAAAGTTTAAAAACTGCTCAAACAGTATTTCTTTCAACTTCCAACGATTCACTTATCCATGATGATGTTATCGTTTGGCAGAAATCGATAGATTCAAACCAATTAGGGACTCGATGAGACTGATGTATCGACGATTTTATTCGAAAATTATATTCTGCTGGGAAATCGAGTTCCCCGCCTGTAATTGTGGCGTCCCTCGATGCTCCCGATTCAGCTTTATAGACATTTTATCATTTCTGATGGTTATTTTTATTCTCTCGAAATCGACTCGAAATCATGAATATTATAAATTAATAAAATAAACAAGAAAACTAAAATAACTAAACAAATGACTTATATTACTTACCAATAACAAAGGCCTGGCAAATAGTTGCCTCCTGGTAACGTGCCTATAAGGCTGGCAGCATTGCCACGTTGTATGGCAATGAGGAGCTTGGTGGCCTGGCGGGAGTGCGCATTACTAGCGCTTTTGCAAGTAAAGCGATACCTGGCGTGATCCGCGCTTAGACTTGGAGTGCCATAAACATTATGTAGATCTCCTCCGTGCTCTTGCAGTGTAGACTAAAAAGACCTGATGATGATGATGTCTACAGACACATATTTCCATCAATCAACAAGTATCTTAAACACACATCATCGTACGTAGTTTCGTCCTGAAATATGCCTGCGAAAACATAGAATCACTAAATATTACCATTTTTCATTACCCCTAAGGTTTATTCCAATCGTAATAAGATTTTCATTCTGATAACATATTTTTTAATTCCTTTACTATACCTAACTAGTTTGTATAGTTACGTTTTAAGCACTGAAAATTACCATTACATCCACTTATCTTTCGGCAATTAATGAATTCTCTCCGAAAAGGCGAATTTGATTTAATTCCGTTACAAAGTTAAGCTGCTTGCAGACGACGGATCACGGGATTGCGGATGCAGTAGCACTGCAGTATCGGTGAGCATTTGCAGTTATAATGTTTCTCCCTCCTTGCTTTTACCAAGTATTTTTGTTATCAAACTCATAAAGTAGCTGTAAATAAACAGAATAATGTGAAGTTATGTTGGCTGTAGTCTGTAGTAATGAAAATAAAATCGCAGCGTAGTAACAAAGTTAAGCTGCTTGCAGACGGCGGATCACGGGATTGCGGATGCAGAAGCACTGCAGTATCGGTGAGCATTTGCAGTTATAATGTTTACGCTCTTTGCTTTTACCAAGTATTTCTGTCATCAAACTCATCAAGTAGCTGTTCAAAACAGGTTAACAAATAAAAATAATAATGTAAAGTTATGTAGGCTGTAGTCTGTAGTAATGAAAATAGAAAATAAAATCGCAGTGTAGTAACACTTACATACTTAAGTTGCTTGCAGGCGACGGATCACGGGGATTTTGGATGCCGTAGTATTGCAGTATAACATATATTAAGTATTAAGTAGGCATACTTCACACCGTGCTCTGAAAAAAATAAATCTGTGTTACTTTCGCCCTAAGCTTGAGTCGCTCGCTCGTGTCTTGGTCACAGAAAACCTAACGAACCTAACTTACCCTCCACGGCAAAGTGGTTTTTGTGTCTGTGTTATTTTCGCCCTAAGCTTGAGTCGCTCGCTCGCTTCGCTCGCTCGCTCGTGTCTTGGTCACAGAAAACCTAACGCAGTGTAGTATCACTTACATACTTGAGTTGCTTGCAGGCGACTGATAACGTTGATTTTGGATGCAGTAGTATTGCAGTATAACATATCTTAAGTAGATATACATCACACCGTGCTGCCGTGCTCTGACTAAAATAATTCACCGTCTAATAGCTACGCACATTTACATACACTAGACAAATGTTGAGCCACACTATTATATGACAACCCATACCTGAGCTGAAAATTTATTTTCAGCTCAGGTATGGGTTGTTGATCCACAATAAACAATAGGTTACATTGGCGTTGTGTGCATTTTAAATAAATTATTTATAAGGAAACGGAGATATGATTTACATATTTGTCTTGACTAAGCCCTAGATAACCCTTCAAACTATTTTATGAACTAAGTACTGTTTATAGTTTAAAGTGAGAATGTGAAGCTTTTCTACACAGAAAAAAAGACCTTCTTAAAATAAGACAAAAATACTTAATAGAAAGCAAATTGCATTCAACCAAGAATATGGTTTACTCATATATACTGAAACTAATATTTTCTTGGATATAGCTAAAAGATTCTTTTGAATGAATTTTTTAAAAGAAGATAAGTGTTACTTCAAAGAAGAAAATAAGTTTTCCGTCAAGACAAACATGTTTCATTGATTTAAGAAAATCAACATCTTAAACGAAAGCTCTTTTGATTTGTTGTTTAGAAGAAATATTGTATTTTGGATGAAGCAATTAAAAAATGTTTCCTTTAAGTTAATGATTCTTAATTCAAAGCTCTTTTGATTTTTTTTATAGTTGTTTTATAGTTAGGTGAGTGGTTGTTTTATTACGTACGTATTACTACAGTTTTATAAAGTACCTACATTATTCTTAGTGGTAAGTAGAGTTTTTATTATAATTTCGAAATAACTTGACTTAAACACTGACGCCGGGTCTTCAGCGCGTGTTTTTCTCTACACGCGGAATTATAAATAAAAACTCTACTTACCACTAAGAATAATGTAGGTACGAACTGTAGTAATACGTACGTAATAAAACAACCACATTCCTAACTATAAAACAACTCAAAGCTTTGAAAGATGGGACGGACGCGACGCGGAGCACAGACAGACCAAATAGGCAGGTTTTGACACGCTCAAACTCAAAAGTTAAGAAAAATATTTTTCTACTGAAGTAAATTAACTTTTAGTTCAAAGAAGTTACCTTAAAAAAGGAAATGTATTTCTTTAAACAAATTACAAATATCTTTTATTAAAAAACAAGAAACTTCAGTTTGGGTAATTAAATATGTTTACTACTCTACTCATTTTGAGTTAAATATTTTTCAATTCAAGAAAATAATTTCTTTGTCGAATAAAAACGATTGGTCAAGAAAATATTTCATTAATTTAACATCCTTAAGTTATTAATCTTAGCATTTTTTTGAGTTAGTTTAAGAAAATACTGTCTTCTTGACTTTAGAATTTGATCTTCCTTTAGTTGAAAATATTTTTGTAAACTAAAAAAATATATTATTTAAATTCAAATAAAACCGCAGTTTTCTTTTAACGGCTTCAAGTTTTTGGTTGAAATAAATATTACTTAGTTTAAGTAAAAATTACTTAAGTATAGCAAATATAACAAGAAAATCAGTTTTCTTGAATTAAAAATTCTTTTTTTTCTGTGTACGCACATTCGCCAAAACCGACTGTTTTTCACAAATATGCGTGGAAAAGCTTCATGTTCTCACATTAAACTGTAAACAGTAGGTACTTAGTTCATAAAATAGTTTGAAGAGTTATCTAGGGCTTAGTCAAGACAAAATTTCAAATAATTTATTTCAAATGGCGGCAGTACTTGTTCCCGTAAAATTCAGGTAGCCCCAAGCGTTCTCTCCCAGTCAACCATAAAGATAAACAGAAATTTTGTTGCGGCGCAAAATAATTACCTTAATAAATCCAACACATGCCTAATAAATATACCGACATTTATTATATCTATATACATACATAAACATATATACAATATATAGTATATAAACATGAATGATGCATGGTGATGGTAAAAAAGAAAGGGGTTATTATTTTAGTAGATGAAAGTATACTTACTTTTCTTTTAAAAGAAAATTTAGTGGAAATATTGTTGATAAAGATTTCATTCGGCATTCAAGAGTTAATTGTATGAAGACACAAACATAATCCGTCCTATTATAAAACAGGATTAACTTTGTTAGGTACTACGTTAAAACCATTATCCGATCAAATTGACAACTAGTAATACGCGATTGTCTCATGTGAAAATGTCAACTTGATTTGGTCGAATAATGGTTTAAACCTAGTAACAAAGTTAATGTGCGTTTTATAATAAGACGGTTGATGTTTAGTTTTTACATTTATAAGTCAGATGTCGCATACGTACATAATAGGTTGAATTAGATATCTATTAGGCAGGCTGCTCTAGATTGATTAGGAAGGCAAATAGGCCCTAGATGGAATAACTAATGCGTAACGAGATACGTGATGAGGTGCTGATTCGGATCACTTAGCTCGCAATTACTGTCGTTTGTTAAATTGGATACTAACAGACCTAAGTACAAGTAGATAAGTAGATACGACTTTTTGTCAACCTCTGTGGCTATGCCAGGCTTCCACTTCTAGGGTCCCGGGTTCGGTTCCCGATCAGGTCAAGATGGAAAATGATCTTGTTACGATTGACCTGGAGCTTGGTCCAAAACAAAGGTTCAAAAGCTGTCTCTATAGAATTAGTTTATTACTATACGGATATATTATATACAGATTAGCTTGTTGAATTGTCAGTGGGCACACAGGACACATAGCGCGAAGAACCGATGGCCGATGAGGAAAAAGGGTTCCCGAATGGCGACCGCGTACTGGCAAGCGAAGCGTAGAACACCCACCTACAAGGAGGTCAGATGACCTGACCAGGGTCGCTGGAAGGCGCTGGATGCAGGCCGCTCTTGATCGGTCATTTTGGAAATCTTTGGGAGAGGCCTATGTCCAGCTATGGACGATGATGATGAAGTCAAATCAGAGTCAAAAAGAAATATTCAATGTAGGATAAATTTATCTCTTATTGAAAGTAATTTTTTTAAAATATTATTTTAGTGCAAAAGCTATTTCGGAACGACCACTGGGAAGATTACGCCGAAAGAAACCCAGTTCAGTATTGGTCCCTACTCAGCCTCAGTCAACTATTTTCAAGAATTTTGCTCAGATGATGATAAATAATAGTCATTTACATTATAATACGCATTTTTTAATAAATGATTTTTAACGGCTGTCTTAAAAACTTAGGTACCTATTGGTAACGCTACTATATTATCTGGAATTTTACTATAGAGACCTACAAATGATTTTTTTGTTTTCTCTAACCGAGGATGGAAAGCTGAGATAGTTTTTTTTTATATGATGATAGAATAGGTAAATTTTTATTTTCAGTTCGGACAGTCTGACCTACCTACTTATTACTCATAAGTAGGTCAGACAAAATGGAAAATACTTATAGAATCGCTTACGATTCATAGCTCGCATTCGATACAAAAAGGCACTAATAACAGAATACCAGCAAGCCGGCAGCGGCTATCTCCGCACAATCTCGTTGACAAAAGGCAGATTAGTGTTCGCGACGTGGATTTCATAATTCAACAGAAACGGACTGAAACATCCTCGGTTGGGCTTCTGAATGGTTACGCTATGTAATCTGTACTAAGGCTGATAAAATGAACTTGTTGGCAAATGGTTTGCATCTGGTCTGTGGTGCTATTTTCTATGCATTAGATTTATGTTTGGTCTCAACAAATACGATCACATTTCACTCACTTATAAATGTACTTTTGATTATTGTCATACTTAGTTGGTGCAATCATCATTTCAGACGCACAACGTCCACTGCTGGACATAGGCCTCTCCCAAAGATTTCCAAAATGACCGATCTAGAGCGGCTTGCATCCAGCGCCTTCCAGCGACCTTGGTTAGGTCGTCAGACCACCTTGGTGCAATAAAGAAATTTTATTTAAGTATCTATTTTTGAAACGCGCAAAGGTGACTTCGATTTTCAAAAATGGCACCTCTGGAAAGCTTGGACAGTGGAGCAAAGACCATGTGCACTCGCTTCTCAAAGTACCGTGACCATCAATGCAATAACGTGAGTACTAACTCTACTTGTACTTACTACCTAATATTCTGTGACTGAACTTAGGTACAATCGACCAACGAAAAACCTGAGGTTCTACCTTTATATTGAATATTCTCTTAAATTAAACGCAAAATAATATTAACATGAAAATGTATATTAAGACAGACTTAATTGAAATCTTTCTGGATTTATAGGGCCGGCTCAGGTATCTCGTTCGACTATACTTAAGTACAGTTATGTACCTGTCGCAGCCATCTGGTTAAATTAGCCATCCAACTTAAGTGCTATTTTTGAAATGCGGAGTCACCTAAACGAATGGTTTTTCCATACAAAAAAATCGTTCGTTTAGTGACTCCGCGTTTGAAATATAGCATCTCTGGACGCCTAGCCCTGACATTAAAACCAGGCATCCAATAGGGTGCCTAGGCCAATAGCTAATTGAACTAGAATCACTCAACATTTAAGCACTCGGCGTATTGAAAGCTAGCCTTTTGAATATGACTGACCAAGACTTGGCCAAGTAAATCAAATTTAGTTTAGAATTTTTCCACTGCGGCGTATGGCATGTGTCCATCACGTCGGGGTATATAGCGACCACGAAGGTATTAATGAAACCCATTGGATCTGGTTCGATCCATCACCGTCTACAGGCCAGGAGTGGCAACGGGATAATGGAATAATTTATTCGATTATTGCAGAGTATTTATACTAAAACATTGTACAGTGTTATATTGAATCTACACGTCCAGTTAGTACGTGATGCGCTAAATTAACAAAATATATAATTTGCTTATTAATTAAATATATATCCTAGTTGACATGACGTACGACCTTATGGATGCTGCCATAATACTCCCCCTTTTTTTTAAAAAATAACATAACATAACCTATTTCAAACTATAAATTAGTACGTACTCAAAAAGCTAGCATAATGTCTTCTTCCTTTCTTGAAATAAAAACATTGATTTCTTCATTGCTTGAATCTTGATATTTTAATCCTTATAGGAGTTCGGCGGCGCAGCAACCAATATCTTGTCGATAACTGGAGCAATTTCCTTGTAGAATCCTAATTTGTTGATTTTACTCGTTACCAATGCTATCTTCATTGAGTTATAATCTCTCAGTTTCTCTTTTGTTGACGATATTCACATTGCACGTGCTGAAAAACGCTGTGAAGGCAACTAATTTCTGCACGGCAAAATTGTGCGTCTTTGCATTTTGGAGTATCTATTGATATTGTGAGCCACACATTATACTTAAATAGTTTCTTCCTTATAATTCCGTTATCATCATTGATATTATAATATATAAGTTTCTCTTGGTACTCAAATATGGTCTTGATATGCAGTCTTTGCGTCTCTCTCTATTAATCTTTTCATTGCCAGTTCTTTCAATCCCAGTGAGTCGGGAGAAATCTTCTGCTCGTAGTCTTTCATGAGACCGTGTGAGCGTGCTCGCAGTCCACAGTGAGTCGGGACTGTAGAGAACAATGTCGACGAGCGTCGGTCGAAGTCCTGCCGTAGTGCCCCGCTGGAGAGTGGCCAGACATAATTCATTATCCAAAGCGTGAGCTGGGCGGATGTGCAAAACGCTATAATAGTCGCTGTGGGTACTTGATCTCAGGACCAGGAGCTCGGTGCGTCGGCTGCTGTGGACCTGGATATAACCCGTTTGCTGGCTTGCTCTGGAGATTGCTTGCTGCTAATCATTTGATGCATCTTGAGAGAGTTATTTTCAGTAGAAATTGTGCTTCCAAAAATTGGCTTCTGTGATCGGCATTTATAAATGTTTTCAGTCAAAATCATGATCGCTGTTCCATTATAAAGTTGTTCGCTCTTTCTCTTGTAGGCTTCATAGATATCAAATATTTGCTCCTTATTTACCAAAAATTCTATACCACTGTGTAAGTCGGTAGTAGTTTGGCGTTGGAACTTATTGATAGCATCAAATCCTGTGCGATGTTCCTCGTTGACATATAAATTTTTCTTTATTACGCCTTTCTTAACAACATACGGCCATCTGCGGCCTTGCGATCTTGACCTCGATCAATTTTGTTGCATCTGCATTTTTGTTCGTCTGTAACGCAGCAATTCTAAATAAAGTGATGCAGTTTGTGACGTCATATCTATTTCTGTATCATTATGACGTTAGTGATAATGTAGACGGTATTTTCTTCAATGATGTTATCGCTATTTTTTCATCTTAATGGAGTTTACTGTGACAGCTGACGTTTATTGTTGATTCGGTTTAGTCCATTGTAATTGCTTGGTGGTTCCTTTGCTTCTTGAAATTCCACTGGTGGGACCCGCTTGTGGGAGGCCAGTGGAAATGTGCACGTTGATCCTCTTTCCATTTCTTCAGGCTTGAGTCGTCGGGTTCTTGCGTTTTGCTCCAATCTCGTGGCGCGTGTCCATCACGTCGGGGTATATAGCGATCACGTCGGGGTCACCAATTATGGCAAGTGTATAAATCGACGTATATAGTGATCACGTCAGGGTATATAGCGACCACGAAGGTATTAATGAAACCCATTGGATCTGGTTCGATCCATCACCGTCTACAGGCCAGGAGTGGCAACGGGATAATGGAATAATTTATTCGATTATTGCAGAGTATTTATACTAAAACATTGTACAGTGTTATATTGAATCTACACGTCCAGTTAGTACGTGATGCGCTAAATTAACAAAATATATAATTTGCTTATTAATTAAATATATATCCTAGTTGACATGACGTACGACCTTATGGATGCTGCCATACGGCGTAATAGCGAACCAAAACCAATATGGCGTCAACAACTCAAACAGCTGTTGACAATGTTATTTTTCTTTTAATCTCATCAAAACTATTTTTTCTAATATTTCTCTATTACTAATTACTAAATGGTATATTAGTAAAAAGTAGTCGTCAGTAATATGTAAATTGTAGACCCTAACCACATATAACAAATTCATCAATATACTACAGACAGATATTTCCATAAATCAATAAGTAAATCATCATACGTAGTTCCATCGTGAAATATGCCTGCGATAACATATGCTCACTAAATTTACCATTTTGCATCACCCCTAAGGTTTATTCCAATCGTGATAAGATTTTTCGTCCTGATAACATATTTTTAATAACTTCACTATACCTAACTACGTTTTAAGCACTGAAAATTAACACTTTATCCACTTCTCTTTCCGCCATTAATGAATTCTCTCCAAAAATTAGTTATGATGAGATTAAAAGAAAAATAATATTTATTAAACTATTTTTTCTAATATTTCTCTATTACTAATTACTAAATGGTATATTAGTAAAAAGTAGTCGTCAGTAATATGTAAATTGTAGACCCTAACCACATAATTCATCAATATCTAATTAATTCAACTAAGTGACTTACTACGTTCAGCCATCTGGTTAAACGTTGCGTTCAATGACTTGGCTAGGTGTCGTTCAACCATTCAATTGAATGCCTAGTTTAAATGTCTAGGCTAGGCGTCCAGTTGGATGGCTGCAACATACCTATGACATTGCATTGATGGCCTCGGCACTTTGAGACCGACAGTAGCCAAAATGGCCATTTTGGGTCTCGTGGCTTTGCAGCCGGAATACACAAATACAGATAGTAGACTCAAAGGCCAATTAGTTGATTGAAGACCAAATGACGTTCGATCAGAAGTTATATGAGCAGCATTATTTGAAGTGAGCTGTGTTTAAGGGCCCCCCGACCCTAGACCAAAATACAACTTTCCATACAAACGTAGTCTACGTTTTATTTCAAAACGACATGTCCGATTTGGGCAAAATTTTGTAATTTCAAAGATATTGCAATTATCTAGGTTTATAAATAGTAAAAATATGAACTTGAAATAGAATATAGTGTTTTATATCATTTTTGACCATTAGTATGGGAAACTTCTAAATCGTTATATTTTCTTTCCAGTTCATAATTTTACTATACCATATATACCATTTTTACCGGAATCTGACATGTGGTTTCAAAATTAAACGTAGACTACGTTTGTATGGAGAAGTCTAGGGTCGGGGGACTCGACTTAACAATATAATAAGTGGAAGTGACATACCGGTGATAAATCGAACCACGGACTATACTATATCTCTAGTATATAATAGAATAAAAAAACAGTAAACGAACAAAAAAATGTTGACATTTCGTTGTGCAGCCGCACGGGCAATTTGTATGGAAATGTCGATTTTTTTTTTTGGTTTCTTGACTTTTATTTTAATTTTATTATGCTTTAGTGATCTGGTAAAGCTCGTGGTTTCATTTATTGATGGTATGTCCCTTCCACGTCGTATAGCTGTAAATACTTACATACCCGTAATAAATCAAACCACGGACTATACTAGACCACTATAGTATAATAAATATCATTTCCATACAAAGGTGTGCAGCGCCCGGGTAATTTGTATAATACTGTATTGATCCAGTATAGCCAGTGTTTCGATTTACTAAAGGTAGTTCCTTCCACGTTGTATATATGATCAAACCTGTTTCCCACAGGGGGGTGATCCTAGACTATGGACCATATATAGCTTTGTAATCCATTTACTGATTCTCGGTGAACCAATCGCCAAACGAAAAGTTTTCCTTTTTCATAAGCTAATCTCCGGGCGGGCATTGACATGCAGGAGCAAATAAAAAATAACCTGACAGGAGACAATTTCACCGGAGCATTTTCCAGCCACAGTACCGGTGATGCAAACTACAAAAAATAAAACTGGCCAAGCGCGAGCGTGGCACATTCACTGAAGGTGGTGTACACCAATGTGGTTCTAAAATATAAAGTTGAAAGAAAAATGTGGGTTGAAAGCAAAAGAGTGGCCTTCAGCTCCAAAACCAATGGAAAATCACCGTGTATAGGCACTATTATGATGTATTCTATACGTGTACTACTTATTATGTATTCTGTGGTTACAACTGAATGCCTTCCTGGCTGCACTTGCACTGTGCGGGTTCAGAATCCAGGGCACCGAATCATGCTCAATATTCGCCGTTCAACACCCTTGACAAGGCGAGAACGGGGGAGAGATGCGGGGACGAAAAACGGAGACATATATTGCGAGGGACCTTGGCAGATTCCGTTCTGTATGTAATACTTATATTCTGTGCCCAAGGTGCGCTTTCTAGCATTCATTTCAAAATATAATACCTATATAGTACATGAAAATGGTCGAGCAAGGATATCGAAGACCATTTCCACCTTATGAACCTGATCCCAGTAGGTACTCAACTTCGCACACTGAAGGGAAAGTCAAGTTTTTACCGTAAAAATATTCATGTCGCCATTTAGCCGAGGAACCCAAAAATTCCTTCGTTTTGTTAGCTGGCTCGGTTGGCTGCCTGATACCAAACAACTCTGTCGGTGCGTTCGGCAGGTGCAATTTCGATATTTTACTTTTGTTAAATTATAAGCTTTAAACTTTCAACGTGATCTAGTTTTCGTATAAACAATCACGTATTTTGATGAAATATTACTTTTTACCATCTCATTTTTGGAGGAGATATCTTTTGACCACTTCCTATTATGACATCATGCAAATCATTGGGCGTTTTAGACGAATTCCTACGTAGACTATTTCCGCCTTATTATAAAACATGGACTAACTTTAATACTTACTTGGTTTAAACCATTATCCGCCTAAAACAAGACAACCTCCCGCAATGTCACCTTCTCTTACATCACTGTCAACTTCATATGGGTGATTAATGGTTTAAACCAAGTCATAAAGTTAGTCCTCGTTTTATAACAAGACTGATGCGTTAAGATCATTCGATACTAACTCATATAATAAACTTACTTTCTAAACTTTTTTTATCTTATGTTATCTCTCTCCGGTTATGATTCCAGTCAAATACCTATGCTTGAAGAATCTAACGTCAATGTTCACCACTTTCATAGGCACACGAAAAAGTAAGTAATATAAAGGGCACAAAATTCCTATAAAGTTGGACTCATCCCTCTAAACATGACAAAAAATACGTTTGTTCTAAAGTCAAAACCTGATGCTTCAAATATTAGGTAAATATATAGTTTCTTGATAAAAAAAAAGCTACAAAGTAGTATAATATGCCTATATCCGCAAAAATTACATTACCTATCTAAAAATTCACCCATTTTCCGCCACTTTAGATTCCACTCTAGATATCCTCGAATGCAACTACAACCAACAAGATTGTCATCTCTAAAAGCCACACATTTTACGAAAATACGTTGGTAAAGACCGTTACAATTTTAAATGGCATCACAGACTGTAATAACGAGCATAAACTGTGCCAAATCAGAGCACTCGGCGATCCACGCGAGAATACAAATGCCTGCAATAACTAACATACATGAGTAGCCGGTAATGGGTGTGTTTTGTGTAAATCGCCATCTTTTCTTTTCCCGCGCTTTTCTCTATTCGCCATGTTGGGCTTGGGACCGGACGGCGTCGAGGCGGCGCCGCGTTCGGAAACGCCGGATGGGTGCGTTCAACTCTCACTCGAAATTCAATCGAGTGTGAATGCGCTCCACGCCTTGTGAAATACAAGTTTGCACAATGAAAACTGGATGTGAAGTTTGGTTAAGTTTTTGAGTTCCGTCGTGGACAATAGCGTCAAACTAAGATCTCCTTTTCATACTAACTCGTATCTTCCAAATTAAATACAATCAAGTACTTATCAATTTACTAGTTTGTAGGAATTAGGAATTTATTTATCTATACATCTATATCTATATCTATATACATATAATAAAACAGTAAAAAAAGTGTGTCTGTACATTAAATATATTTTCAAAAAAAATATTGGGGACGATGGAGACGTAGTAATAGAGTAAGAATTTAAAAAAAAATGTCTGTCTGTTTGTCTGTATGTCTGTTTGTCTGCTCGCCTGTTTGTCTGTTTGTCTGTTTGTACACGCTAATCTCTGGAAATACTGGACGGATTCGAATGAAACTTTTTTTGTTATATAGCTATTAAGCCTGGGCAACATATAAGGTATAAATGATTTTGGAAAATGGAACGCCTGATGCAGCACCATAATGGTCCAGCTAAACTATAAGAGATATAAAAATGCCGCCTTAGTAAAAGTTGTTCAGACTGATGAGCATTTTCCAGAGACATAAAGTCCACGCGAACGAAGTCGCGGACTTCGGCTAGTTTATATATAACGGAACAACAAACCGTTACAAAATACAGAGTTACCAATCTTACTGACTAACAGGCTAATAACTTTGTAAACAACCACGTTATTCACAGATTGTATAGTAACATACTATTAATTCTTATATTAGAACTGTATAGGAATAAGTAACTGACTATATTTACTTGCCACGAGAGTCAGAAATCATACTTATCCAATCCCGCAATAAAAGGCTAATATTATGCTGGTATAATGTAGGTACCATTCTCTTCCCAAGCAAATCGTAATAACCGATCAAGGCCAGGCTAATAAGTAAGAATCTATCATGTAAGTTAGCGTTTATCTAAGTATAACGTGTATGGTGGACAGATGTAACATATGTAAGGATGTTAACTGCAGAAATAGTCTGCATTACAGCAACAGATTGGTGCATAAGGTCAAAATTTTATTTATTATCATCATCATCAATAAATTTAAGAACTAAGTTCTTGTCGGTGGAGTATTTTCCATGTCTCCCTATTTTTCGCTAAATGCTTGACCTCCCTATACGACACAACTTTTGCCTTTTCTTTTACTTCATCCATGAACGACCTTCTAGGTCTTCGTTTTCCTCTCTTGACTTCTTCCTTATTATATTATTATAAAATTATGATTGTAATTAGTCGGTCTTTTATATCCAAAAATAATAGACCCATATATTTTAGTTTACGAAAAAAGTAAAAATTCACAAAAATACGGTGCATCAAAGTTCTGGAGTGGAGCCTTGCGACGTCGCCGATAAGTAAATTTTTAACGTACCTAGTGACGCAAAATTTTAACGCGCTGTATATTTGTAATTTTTTGTTTCTTATAGAAAAGAAAAAATACGTATACACTGTTTTTTAATAATCTAACTGATGGGCTAAAAAAATCCATTCGTCATGCTGCAGCATAGTGAGAAGAATTTTTTTTTTACGTACATAAATAGATAAAAGTTAGATACCTTCTTTATTATACAAGTGTACCTAGCCACCATAAAGACATACAGAATTTGTCTACCTGTTCACCCTAATATTAATGTCGGATACAAGCGAGAAATGTATTTTGTTCGATATGGAGCCGTCCTGCTAATTTAAGTAAAATTGATCCCCATTAAAAAATCATGTTGTGCACGTCACTGCGTAGCCACATAGCGTAAGATTGACTTCGTATGCGTCGTAGGCGACAACTTTTGATAGGCGGAAATCGCTTATTATGCAAGTATAGACGGTAATGGGCGCTCTAATGTTTGTTTACTGTATACAGAAGCGCCGCCGGAAGTGCTGAGCGGTGGCCATTTATAGCTGTTTTTCACTTTATTCAATGTATCGTTGTTTGTAAATGGGAGAGATTTGTTGTTGGCAATTTCTTTTTGAAATTATTTTTGTAGGCGATTATCGGAACAAATCATTTTGCAAACATTACTTAGGTACCTAAATCCGAGGGCTCGTGGGCATTTTCATACAGTCACATTTGGCATTACCTCTCTCCTATGATATCGCTGTGACGTAATATACTTAGATGGCTCCTAATGCCCTAATACAAATACCTAATACTTACTTACCCTTTTAAATGTATAAAACGTTAAAAAGGGTACCTAAGGGTTAGTATGTAGGTATTATGGTCTAACAGAATGTACTAAAACTATTTTAGGGCTAAATTCAGTCCACGATACTGAACAACTTTCTCCAAGGAAGCAACGTAAGAACTAAAGGAACCATAGATTTAGAAGGTATAAGATGGATAATATAGAGTATTATAAAATGTGACCAGAAACGAAACATTTCTGTGTAACTTTTTATAGGTTGTATTTGTACCTACTATACAACTATGGGTAAAGCAGTACGATACCATCTTTCCAGAATAAGATAACTTATAAAATTAACACAGTTTACAATTTGCAAAATCAAATTTTCGTGTACCGATGTTCGAGCCAGGGTGTCAATGGGTGACATGTTTTGTATGAAAACTTGTCTCATTGTCAAATTGATGCTATCTCTTTTGCTCTTGTGAAGATGACACTTATCTTATTATCTGTCACATTCTGCTAGTGTGGTCTTTTTACGTAGTAAAAAAATTCTATGTCTATGAAAGGAACTACGTATCGAAATATGAAGTCATATTTCAGTCTTTCCCAAAGTGGGCGATAACGCCCCCTTGTGGGCGCTGCAGGTCTCAAGGGGGGCGGTAAGAGACCCAGAAAGAAAATGTTTTTTTTTTGCTAGGAGCTTTATTTAGCTAGGAGGCCTCTTAAACAACGACTGCAAGAGCTCTCGACTCTCAACAACAACCACATAAATATCATCCTCCACTGTGAGAATAAATATTTACATAATATACATATAGTCACAATAATTAATTAATTTAATTTAAAGTTATAGTGGTTTTTAAATAGGTGAAAAAATGGGGGCGCTAAAAAAATTTTTATTCTCAAAGTGGGCAGTAGACAAAATAAGTTTGGGAACCACTGTCATATTTGATCAGCTGATTAGAGTTTGTATGAAAAGCCAAAAATTATATTTTTCATTTTTCGACATACGTTCTTCGGAAAAGTTGTTCACAGGTATCACGAACTGAATTCGACCTTAAAATAGTTTCAGTATATTTTATTACGCATATAATATGTTTCAATAATCAATAAGTGTGTCTGTACATTAAATGTATTTCCAAAAAAAATATTGGGGGCGATGGAGACGTAGTAATAGAGTAAGAATTTAAAAAAAAATGTCTGTCTGTTTGTCTGTATGTCTGTTTGTCTGTTTGTCTGTTTGTCTGTTTGTACACGCTAATCTCCGGAAATACTGGACGGATTCGAATGAAACTTTTTTTTGTTATATAGCTATTAAGCCTGGGCGACATATAGGGTATAAATGATTTTGGAAAATGGAACGCCTGATGCAGAACCATAATGGTCCAGCTTAACTATAAGAAATATAAAAATGCCGCCTTAATAAAAGTTGTTCAGCCTAATGAGCATTTTCCAGAGACAAAAAGTTCACGCGAACGAAGTCGCGGGCTTCAGCTAGTACAAAATAAACGTTGCATTTGGTAGGTACCTAAAAGGTTGCATTCGAGCACATAATTCCCCCGAATCTAAACCCCCGAAAGCGAATTCCCAGAACAAAACGAGTTAGTTTGTACGCTACCATTGTTGTACCATATTTAGTGCGCATAAAACGTGTCCTAATTAGACAGGAGTAATTTTAATTAAACAAGCACGTATCTCTGTGTTCTGGAACATGTGACCACGCGGTGCCGGTAAAGGGGGGAATGTTTTAATAACTATGTACCTATTTTTATCTTTATATGTTATAGATATAGTCAGTGCCGTAAATAGCCTTTTTTGCGCCCTGTGCGAGCTTCTATAACTGCGCCCTTGTTTTTTTAGATATTATAGGTACCCTAGAGCAATGCTATGTATGTATAGGTCTACTTTATTTCATTCAGGATGATAAAAAAAGCACAAGGAACTTGGTGTTGGTGGACCAATTATCTAATATTCTGGAAGAAAAATCTTTTTTTTTTTTAAGAATTGATGTGGGCAAACAAGCAGATGAGCCATCTGATGTTAAGTGGACCCTTCGCCTATTATATCACCCACTGTGTCTCACTCACTAAAACTCAATCGCAAGTTCACTAGTGCAAATGCGTTGCCCACCCTCATCTTGAACTTATCAGAAGCAAAACGAAAAAATAATAGTCCTGCCTGATCTAGCCGTTCTTGCGCCCCCCGGAGTCTACGCCCTGTGCCTGGGCACCGGTGGCACCGCCCTATTTACGGCACTGGATATAGTATGTGCCTAACTTGACTGCCTCCGTGATCCAGTGGTCAAATCGTTCGCCTTGTGATCCGGAGATCATGGGTTCGAATCCCACTGGGAAGCATACTTTGTAAAGGTTGTTTCCAGTCTGGTTAGGATATTGCAGGTTTGAATCACCTGATTATCCAAAAAGAAAGATGATATCGTGTTTCAGAAGGCACGTATAAAGTGTGGATCCCGAACGCCATCTAGTGTTTGATCATGAAACAACTCAAGGATTGGTTCTGGTTTGCCCTTTGGGTTGCGGAGGTCAGGCGGCGACAGTTGCTCTATGAGTCTATCAGGAAAATAGCAACCTCGTCAAATCTCCTTGGTTAAGTTTTTTCTCTTACATCTTTTATAGTCTTCTCTACCCAAAGCTTGGCTGGAAGAAATTGCTTTAGTGATAAGCCCGCTTTTGTACCTGACGAATGACGAAGAAGAAATATAGTATTTATTTTCCTTCTTAGCGAGCCGTAATGACTTTTTCATAAAGTTGGGGAGACAAGAAAGAGAGAGAGAGAGACAAGAAATATCGGCTTCAATTTCCTTCAACTTCAACTTTCCCAAACCTTCTATATTTATGGATATTGTGGTAAGAGCTGATTTGTGCCTTATTGTTTGGCACTCAAAAGTGCTATTTTTTTTATTGTTACATACATACATACATACTATCACGTCTTTATCCCTAATGGGACAGACAGAACATTTTGGGTCTTGCGGTTCTATGCAGAGCCCAGGGCCGCAAGACCCAAAGCCACTTTTAGCGTCATGGTGGGCGAGAAGATGGAAAAGCAATCAATACAGTGAAAGGTTGCTAGCCGCATCGCCTGTAAACATGATTTGCATTTTTGCCCATTCCCTCGATCGGCTTTTACGATCTGCGTGGGAAGAGAAGCAGCTGGTACATTCTAAGTTTTTTTATTTCTCCCAGACCAGCATGGGAGTTTTTTATTATTGCCATACTAAATTAGTGCAATAATTAAATTTTATCCTTAACTTATCTTTATCTTTATTTTATTATCCTCACCTCACTCAATCGACATGGTCACATGAAATTTATCCTTACACAATTATACCATGCTTAGACATTGTAACAAATGCGTCATGGACGGTACGGTTTCTGAGAATTTTTCTCCTGCGTAGGTACACGTAACGAGTTAAAATGAATTGAACCCGTTTCCAGATTTCAATTTTTTTTAATAAATACAACGTGAAAGGTACATACCCGTAATAAATTCAACCACGGGCTATACTAGATCACTATAGTATAATGGAATTTAATTAACAGTCAAAGAACTAAAACAAAATTTGGCATTTCCAGATACTGTATGGAAATGTAGATTTTATTTTTGGTTTTTGACTGTTATTTATTTTTATTATGCTAAAGTGATCTTGTATAGCCCGTTCGATTAATTACGGGTATGGCCTTTCCACATTGTATACTTAACTTAGTAATTATATTATCTTTGACTTAACTGTCGCGCTGACAAGACGAGGCAAGGGGCGTGACCGAAAGTTAGTGCGATAAGAACAACTATTTCGCTTTCAAATTAAAGCTTACTAAGTACTAGCCGAAGCCCGCGACTTCGTTCGCGTGGACTTTATGTCTTTGAAAAATGCTCATTTGGCTAAACAACTTTTACTAAGGCTGCATTTTTATATCTCTTATAGTTTTGCTGGACCATTATGGTTCTGCATCAGGCGTTCCATTTTCCAAAATCATTTATACCCTATATGTTGCCCAGGCTTAATAGCTATATAACAAAAAAAGTTTCATTTGAATCCGTCCAGTATTTCCGGAGATTAGCGTGTACAAACAGACAAACAGACAAACAGACATACAGACATACAGACAAACAGACAGACTTTTTTTTAAATTCTTACTCTATTACTACGTCTCCATCGCCCCCAATATTTTTTTTTGGAAATATATTTAATGTACAGACACACTTTTTTTACTGTTTTATTATATTATATGTATAGATTGAAAAGTCTATAGGGTAAGTCTTTCTGACACAGTTTTCACAAAAGCCACCTAATTTCCATCACAGAGGGAGTAAAAGGGCTTATTTAGGGTCGGGAAAGCGCGTGTGGCAGTTACACCTGCTTATGTATGAGATTATTACCTTCCACATATTTATTAATTCATACTCCACCGACAAGAGCATAGCTCTTAAATAATATAGATAGATTTATTAATTCAGGGTGTCTACCGCTAAAGCATGAGTAAATTTTAACCCCCGACAAAAAGAAGGGACTTATAAATTTAACGCTAACGTCTGACGGTCTGTCTGTGTCATCGTAGCGCTCGAACGGAGGGACCGACATCGTTGCGGTTTTCACATGTTAGCAAGTTCCCTTGCGGGATTAAATTTATAATACCGTAGGAAAATAAAAATAAAAGAGTCATCTGATTGTATGTATAAATTTGTATTATCTAAGTACTTAACTTAGCGTTTTTGGCGTTCCCGTAAACTCATACTATGTTTCTGTTTGTGAAGACCTGTTATTGGCTTTTTGTTTACTATTGTGTATCTTATATTGTAAGTATAGCTGTTGGTCATCCGAATGTATAAAATAAATAAAATAAATAAATACTATTGTAACTGGCCATGTTTTTATTATATTTTTTTATAGTAATACCTATAATAATTGGAAGATTTTTTTATTGATAAATTTTCCCCTAATATTAGGAGCCCCTTATACAGCTTTCCCTCGAATAAAAAACATAAGACTTTGATGGTAGATTTGCTAGCTTCTTAGCTCATAGCTACGTTTGATGAAAATCGGTTTAGCCGTTTTAGTTATTAAGGGTTAACGCTTGACAGGGCTTTCCCTAGCAAAAAAATTATAGATACAGATATAGATACATTTTCACGTCTATATTCCTGACGGGGTAGACAGAGCCCAGGGCCGTTAGCCCCAAAGGCCACGCTTAGCGTGCTGGTGGGCGTTAAGATGGAAAAGGAATCAAAATAGTGATGGGTTGCTAGCCGCATCGCCTATTACCATGATTCAAATCTCGCCCATTCCCTCTATCGGCTCTTACGATCTGCGCGGGAAGAGAAGCAGCAAGTACATTCTACGTTTTTTCTTTTCTCCTAGACCAACATGAAAAAAAATTGATAACAAGTCGTATAGGTAGTTTCGATAAGTACCCATTACTAGATGGCATTTTTGACGGTCAGGGTTTTTTAATTTGCTAAGCAAATAAATTAGTAGGCAGTTTTTTTTTTTCAATAAGTTAAGAGTTGACGAGGCTTGTTGCAAATTACTGATTGAATATTTTGACGAAGCGTGTTGCGAATACTAGCAATTTGTTCCTATTTTATTATTATTATTGGTATAGCGAATAAAGTTGTTACAGATTGTAGCCACAAAAGCATCTCAAACAACACCAATTATTTTACTACATCAAAATGGTGTGTTTACAACTTTACCGCTGCAGCACAAGCAATAAAATTTGCATTTCATTTTATAGCTAGTATCGTCATAATAAAATGGAAATGGTAACTTTGTTACGCGAAAAGTTGTGCTGATAAGGAAATGACGTAATTCTGGAATGAGGTTGATTTTCTGCATATAGGTACTTAAGTATTATATTAAGAAATCGAAATCAATGAGGTTTTTATGTAAAATGACAAAAGTGACGAAGCGATTTGCAAAATAACGTCATAACATTTTTAAATCGAAATAAATCAATTTTTCGTACAAGCTTATATTGTGAGAGTTATAAAGACAGCCCAAACTATGGGTTTGCGTCGTTCGATTTTAAAGAAAGAAGGAAAGACAAATACTTAATTTGGTGCAAAACAAGAGTTCATTTATTACATCTTACCTTTATCATACCTCAAATCAAACGAATCATATATCTTTATTTGCTAATAAGGAAAGAAAAATACTTAATTTGGTGCAAAACAAGAGTTCATTTACTACATCTTACCTTTATCATACCTCAAATCAAATCAAATATCTTTATTTGCTAATGAGAGTTTAACGTGAGGTCTTATTCCAGCTCCATCATCAATCAATATCCTAGGTGAATGTGGTTCTTAACCATGGGATGTTTATTATTTTATTCTATTGTTGTCAATAGAATAATGGCAATCAATATCGCAGATCATCAGTGATTATATTCATTCGTAATTTATTTCACTTTTCTAAGCGAAACTTAGCAAAATGATAAAATGTTTTCTTGAAGTATAAACCTCCGCGCTAGTTCCCGCGAACTCGGCAGCATTTAAGCAAACAATGGTCGCAGTTTAGAACGCGAACAAAGACCGCGCCGCATTGTGACGTTTGTGAATACGCGCCCGCGATTCCACCTGCTTCGTGTGATGAAGAGGAGTTATTTAAGTAGGTATCACTATTTTTATTTAAGGTTCAGTACCCAAACAGTAAATACGGGACCCTATTTACTAAGACTGCGTCCGTCTGTGTCTGTCACCTAGCTGTATCTCAAAACGTGATAGGTAGATAGACAGTTGATTATTTCTGTTGCCGCTATATTTACTGAAAACAGAATAAAATCAATATTTAAGTGGACTCCCATACAACGTGATTTTTATAGGTATAGTTTTTTATTTATATAGATAATGGTACGGAACCCTTCGTGCGCGAGTCTCGACTCGACTCGCACTTGGCCGGTTATTTATTACACGTGAAGATAACTCAGGTAGTTAATTAGTTATTGATAGTATTATTTGCGAATGGATTTCTAAAATATATGATGACTGCTGACACTTTGCGGCAGCGGTAGGTCCAAGTGCCGCGCGGTACGTACAGGCTCAGTTCAGGGGGTATTCCATAAAATAATACGTTTGTCGTACGATATTGACGTCCGCTATTTCTCTGTCAAACCAAATTAAACTTTATCATCATACGTTTAAAGACAATATAATACAAGTTGTAATTATTGATAGATGGTTATAGGTATGTGCTCAGTGTTAGATGACGCTGAAACGCGGATACGCAGTAACGTCAGTCTTGCTTACCGCTTTTAAAGTAACCCCCCAGTGGGCCGTCCGCGGCAACTGCCGCTTTGCCAGTCGTGTGGTTCTTAAGTCATATTCAAATTCGAAGTCGCCTGCCGCCGCAGCACTTGCAGTTGCCGCTGCGGCCTGCCCTTCAACTTTAAAGTAAACCTTAAACGGCTGTCAATCTATTTAGTTTCGTCGCTATCGGCTTAGTGTTATTTTTCCTCCAACCTCAAAACGAAAGTGACAAGATTGGGCAAGAGTCTAAAGATGGGACATAGACCGTATATCCCCGCAGCTCTTCTGCGAATTTCTGCCTACACATACTCCGGCTCATCTTAAGAAGATCGGCATCAATCGACGGACATATTAGCTAATTCGCTCGTTGTTATTAGATACGTAGAGCGATAAGTGATAAATGATAGCGTTCGATAAACGTTGTCGCCGGGTTCATGCAATGAGGGCTGATTTTAGCATTTATCAAGTTTTTTGTCTCCACTGCAGGAGCACTACCCTCTCTGTACTACCAGAGCCATACTTGTCTAGAGCAGCCGAGGACTCAGCCTACACTTTCCTCGCTGGCCAGACGGGTTGGAAAGGATTCATTGGCATTCATAAGCTTAGTTTACCTTGTATTTTCTAAGTCATCTTATGCGACATCCAAGGGATGACTTGGAGTGACCCTAATCGACTCTGCCGTCCACACAACCACACGGCAAAATTTTGCATTTATAGGATAAAATAAAACACACCAAACAGATCAACAACGTATAATCAATATAATAAATATTCAAAAAATATACCCTCGTACATAAACACAATGTTTAAAGATTATATTACTATTAGCATCACATTCGAGACACTGGTAACTTCTACATCCCCTATCTTGATCTATAGTATCATCATTATCGTTTCAGGAAGGCCACTGCTGGACATAGGTGTTAAAAAGGTTTCCGAAATGACCGATTGGAAGCGGCATGCGTCTAGCGTTTTTCTGCTACCTTGCTCAGGTCGTCTGACTGCCTAGGTAGTCAAACGTGGTCGCCATTCGAGAAACGTTCTGCTCTAACAGCCATCGGTATCATCATCAAATCAGCATCTATTGCTGGGCTTAGTCCTTATAGAAAGAACTTGGAACACCAAGTTCTCTCCAAATGGTAGGAAATAAAGATATGTCATTTTTCAGTGATTTCTATCAAACACCTAATAAGGACCATGTAGTACAGTCAACAAGACATCAATCTACCCCAACAACAAGATTTACGAGTATGTATATTATGGCTCTTTTTTACTGGTCGATAACTCAGTCGATATACAGCTTGCCGGGACTCCCCTAACGCGGGCTAACGACCAATAAAAGTCATAAGTCGATACAGTGGTCGTTACGCCGACTGCGGTTATACCCCACATGCTGTATATCTGCAAATTACTATATCGACTAGTGAAAACGGCTCCCTGCATGCAGAAATCTCTCGCACGCTGAATTAGATCTACATCAACTAGTAAAAAAAATTACCCGCACGCGTGCCCTATGGCATGCGTTTCAAAAAATCTCACCACCCTCCCTCATCGGGTACCAGAACGACCAATGAAAATGAGCCAAAATAGGATTTACATCACAGGGAAAACTTTCGTGCTAACTTTTTCCCCCCAGTAGGTTGCCATTTAAATAAATAAATGTGTTCAACGCGCGATACCTACAAACATTTTGTATCCATTGCGATGGAATGGCCTCTATACTTTGCATCGTCACTATTACTGATGGCTAAATGTGCTTAAAGTGTTAATAATTTTTCAAAACTATAATATATAACCGATTTTGATAAAATTTCAATGGGACCACCTGACAAGTACACCTTTTCTTGAATTTTCAAATTGGTCCAGGCGTCTTTGAATAATCAGTGAACATTAACCTCCTCCTTTTTGGAAGTCGGTTAATTACACTTAGGCTGCCCGCCTACATCCGATAATCGTTGACCGATCTTTTGTAGGAGAAAAATAGAACGTACTGATTGCAATAGTGTAACGTACACGTCCCTACAAATCTTCTTCTTATATTTAAGAGCTGGGCTTGTCGGTGGAGTGCTTTCCATGTCTCTCTTCCAGAATATTAGGTCAGAAATTCAAACAAAGAGATCAGCCCTATCAATCCTACAAAAATTCTGACGTGAAAGGGCACTTAAGTTGACTGTACTACATTCTTACCCTTTTGCTCAAGGCCTTACGTAACGAAGCATCGCTAAAGTGGTAAAGCTCTACAAATTATCGACATATTCCTTTGACTTAAAGCCAGCACGCGTGTGCGTGGCGCCCTTTATTTAATCGCAAAAGTTAATAAGTCAGTGGACCTCGCTTTACTTAAATTGCGGAAAAAAATCAACACTAAATTAAACATGGCTTCACCCATAACACAGTTAAAAAAAACGATTAATGGCGCCATCATTTCAGGTCCACTAACTCAATTGACTTTTAAGATCCTTTCCAAAGTCTTGAAAACGTTACATTTCTTTCATAAAAAGTTGCCACACGTAAGCACTATACAAAACTGATAAATTCTACAACTGAATCCATTTAGCTACAATAAAATAGGTTTCTAGGTGATCATTTCATTTAGATATAATCGCAAGAGGCATTTCATTAATTTCTACATTACGTCTTACTTACATAATTTAAAATTGGCATCATTTAAAAATACTACATACATGCTTTTATACTTTTTGTCATTTTTCATAACAAAATCTACAATTTATTTCTCCCTAGCGGCATCGATTATGTAAAATTGAATTGAATTAGCACTAATATGGTGCAAGATTTAAGAAGATCCGCCATTTTGTAAAACAAGATGAATCAAATGTCTGCGTGTTATCTGATATGACAATAAAATTTAATACTAATTATTGATTTAAAAAAAACCTTAATTAAAAGTATGTGATAGAAAATTCCGCCACGAGTTAGATTCGAACTCACGTCCTTTAGGCATGTACCATAAGTGCACTTAGTCACGGTAGCACAATAGAAAGTGCACTCTTGCATCACATATTTTTAACCAAGGTATGTAATATAGTGCAAGCCAACCAATCATATTAATTGAGTGCACTTGACTCATGAAACAATAGTAACGTACTTACAAACACGTTTCAGGTGACTATCATTTTATCATGGCCGTAAGGGTAGAATCACATGCAGCGCAGTGCATCTTGAGCTATTCATATAATTTCTACCCGCGTAACTTGCGCGTCGTGTGAACGGTGGGTAGAAATTCTATGAAACGCAATTCTATAAGGGCCTCCGCTAAAGTTAAGCGGGTGCACGCGGCGGGTTCGTTCTATCTCTGTCACAAACGCTACGTGCGAAAGAGATAGCAAAATCCATCGCGGGTCACTTGTCTCTGTCGCACGTAGCGTTTGTGACAGGGACAGACCGAACCCGCCGCGTGCGCCCGCCTAACTTAGCGGAGGCCCTAAAGCGACGCGGCATGCGTCGCGTATCTCACGCTGAGTTTGATTCGACATAAGATTTTACTATTTCATACTGTATATATCTATATTATACTGCGTATAAGCTTTGGATAAAAGTAGTCGTTCGTGTCATGCCGCCAGCGGTACATCGAATAAATGAAATGTATTTGTCAAGTGTACAATTTTAGAAAATCAAAAATAGTCACATTCATATAACGTCGCATCAATATGATCAATTTATCATGCTTATGAACTATTAACATACAGTTTGACTAATAAAACTAGGAATAAATACCCCTATTTAGACGTCCCCACCACTAACATTTCTGTGGTGGTGTTGCTTTAGCAAAAGTGTTATAAGCAAAATACGAAAGGCGAAGATAATTTAATACAGTAAGGATGCTAAGCATAATTATACCGCTATCCCGCTTGCACAATGGCATTGACCGCCGCTGCGCGAGCGGGACAGCAATATACTTCTATGCGCGTGCGTTAGGGTAGGAAATGGCGGGTCAATGTACGAAATTCTTGGTGCTTAGCGACCTTACTTTAACATTTTCGTTTCAAGACTTATTAGTCACTCTGTAATAATATAAAAATTCGTTTATCAACAACTACTTACAAGATATCTAGTAACAAGATCAAATAAATAGAACAATCACTGATTTTGACACTGAAATATATTCAAACGTTGCTTGATGAAATGAGTTTCATCATAAAAGATTTACTATAATCACGTAAATTAGGTATACAAACGTCTTTTATACTATAAACACGTATCTGTATACGTACTCGATAAATTTTTTTCTGATAGACTAAAATATAAATATGGAGCCCGTCACACCTGTGAAACATTCCTAGTCGAAAGCTGGGATCAACATCTAAATTCGTAATGTTTTTGGCATTTCTAACGCTACACCACTAGCTCTTACTCCATAAGAGATGGGCTACATAGGTGAGCACGAAGAACAAGAGCGAGTGAGCGACGAAACGCTATAGCACCGGCCGTGCTATAGAATTTCGTCTTTCTCTCTCGCTCTGGCAAATGACAGTTCCAAGCGACAGAAAAAGATAGCAGCATGCGAAAGTGCTGTTCCTTGGTGACAGATGCAGCCCAACCCTAAATCACGATAGACGTCCGATTACAATGTTAAACCAAAATAGACTATATCATAATTTGGTAGCGCTCAATTTTACTTGACATTGCAACGCGAGCATGTAGCTATGTACGGTCGCAAGCAAAAGTACGTACGTACTCTTGACTATACGTAAATTGTGTCACTCTCGGGGTAACAGAGTTACAGTTTTCTATAATAATTTTAGTATAAAAATCCCGATGATGTCGTCGTTTGCCGTTGAAATGCCAGCCAAAATAAAAGAAAAATTCCAGCAATCAAAGTACGGCCAGGCTTCAAGAATAGAGTCATAATTTCTTATACAATCAGTATGAGAGATTATGATTCCATTTGAAGCGTACCGTACAGGAATGAAGGGACCCTTTTAGTAATTCAGAATAGACACTACTAAATTTGGAAGATGTGCTGCTACTGATATAATATTAACTACTTAATTTAAAGTTTTCTTCATAAATTAATTTGAAAATGTCAAATTAATTAATCAAGAAAGATATAAATGAATAAAACATTTTGTGGCATTCATTTTTGCACTATACCTATTCTATTTTACCCATTTCTTTAGGTATTTAAATAAAGGTAAACACTCTTGACACGTCTTTTTATTGAAATATAACCTTTATGAATAAATACCTTTGCAAATTACAAATTATTTATTTCATAAATTATAAATTTGCATACATAATTAATTTACAATGTTTAAAGATATGTAAAGTGTTTATTTTAATAAAATAATGACATGTCAAGATTGTTTAAATTTATAAACCTAACCAAACGGTTTATAGCTTTACATAAAACGTAGCTAGATGGTCAATTATTCACTGTAGTCGCGCTCTTTCATACAACAAAAAGAACTACAGAACGTCATCACATTGTAATATCAAATGTTTTCAGGAGGCAGGTTTTGCTATAAATGTTTCTTAGCGGCAGCCTTCATGTGTCCGTGACATAAGGCAAGAAAATCTCGAAAGCGTAATGGCGTAGGATCTGAAATGCCATAGACTAAGGTGGCCAAAACATGAAAAATAAAGAGGTTGTCGTTAACGGTTTATTTGTTTTTCGTGAAAGGCTGACATAGCTTGACAACTGCCATACAATGACCAAGCAACTCGTTAACTTAGTATATTCGGTACGGAGGATCAAATATCAACCGTAACAATTTTTTTGCAAGAACAACTCTACGACAACGTAATAAGGTTGCTTTCAAGCAGTTTTATATTCTATTTCACGCACTTTGTACAACACGAGTCTCACGACCTGGGAAGCGTTATGACATTGATATGAGAAACGAGATAACATTGATAACTCTTAGTAATAAATAACTAGCTGGAGAGTATGTCATGATCATTCGATTAAATAAGTATAATAAATAATTAATATTTCTACCTCTATATATACACCTTCACGTCTTTATCCCTACTGGGGCAGACAGAGCATTTTAGGCCTTGCAGCTCTAAGCAGACAGAGCATTTTGGGCCTTGCAGCTCTAAGCAAACAGGGCATTTTGGGCCTTGCAGCTCTAAGCAAACAGGGCATTTTGGGCCTTGCAGCTCTAAGCAAACAGGGCATTTTGGGCCTTGCAGCTCTAAGCAAACAGGGCATTTTGAGCCTTGCAGCTCTAAGCAGACAGAGCATTTTGGGCCTTGCATCTCTAAGCAGACAGAGCTCAGGGCCGCAAGACTCAAAGGCCACTTTTAGCGTAAAAGTGAGCGTAAAGATGATATTTTAATTTTTGTAACTGGTAAAATGGCTTTTAGAATATATCGAAACTGCCTTGGATCGTCAATCGGGGAAGCAAGAAGGGGAGGCCTTTGCCCAACATTGGGATACTACATAGGCTAAAAAATCGACACGTAAACAGTACGAAAAAAACTAAATTAATTAACAGCCCAAGCATTATATGAGAGAGCCTAACAGGTTTTCCGTGTTCCGCCATTTGTTTAATTTTTTTAACATGCAAATTGGAGAGTCCGGTTTTGTTTTTTTTTATTTATTTCAAACTTTACTGACTCAAAGCTACAACAGGTAGACTTAATGCTAACTTAAAGTCAACTTTAAGGACCTTAAAGGCCTGATACACGATCACAAAACGCTGCGTCCTGAAAACACTGAGCTACTCACAACTTCGACATTCAAGCCTTCGCTTTGGAGGCCTCCGCCTTCTCCTTGCCGCCCAGGTAGTGGTAGTTGAGGAAGCGCGCGCCCTGCGTGAGCTGCGCGCACTCGTTGGTGAAGTGGCACGCGAACAGCAGCATGTTGCGCGGCTGCACGCGCCACGCGAAGCGCATGAACATCATGGAGTACAGCGTCAGAGCTGGAACGTAATAATAATAATCGTTTTTCGGACAATAAAATCCATAAGAGTTAGTAACAATTGATCTTAAAAAGCTAGGGTGTGAGTAACAATAAATGCAATAGCAGAATATGAACAATACTTCATCATCATCAGGTCTTTTTAGTCTCCACTGCAGGAGCACGACCCTCTCTGTACTACCAGAGCCATACTTGGCCAGAGCAGCCAGAGGATTGGCTTATATAACGATACTTCATCATCATGTAGTATGTCTCTTTGTCTCCACTGCAGAAGCACGACCCTCTCCTCGCTGGGCAGACGAGTTGGAGAGGTCTCATTGATGTGATAAGCTTTGTTTAGCTTGTATTTCCTAAGTCGCCTTTTACGAAATCCACGGGAGGACTTGGAGTGGCCCTATTCTACTCTGTCGGAAACCACACGGCGACTATAACAATACTTATCAATTAAATTTGCACCCTATCTACCATCTTTTCTGTTACGTCCTGTAGATGAACTGGTAGACTTAGAATTTTAAGGTTTTAAGTGCAATAAATTTAATAATTAAATTGAATACATATTTGAAAATATCATGAATGAAAAATAAATGTTGCCTTGTTTAATAATGTGGATGATTTTACGGATATTAACTTCGTAATATGATTTAGTTGCTCCATATTATAGGCTGAAAGTCAGTAAATCGTTTAAGGGAAACTGCACAATAAAGTTTTATATTGCCAGGATCGTTTCTTGATATGCCAGATAGAATATTTAAATCTTATGTAAAGAAAGTAAGTACTTTGTGAGAAGGCTTATTACGGAACCGATTTACGACCTTAGAGACAAAAGCGTCTGGGCTTGAGCTTGGCGCTCATAAGGATTTGTATATTCACAAATGTAATAATTTGAGTACATTCTGTATATGTTTCAGTCTTACTTGTAAATTTACAAATTCACAAGCATGTGACGTCACTGCTATGAAGTTTCGCGCGTGCGAAAGAGATACCAATATTTCAAATGCTAATTGCTGCTTCATTAAGTCGGTAGCATAACAGCGCGTTTTTCAATACATTTTAATTTAGATAATAGCAGGCTTTAAAATAATCTCTTACATATCACGAAGAAGTGCTATACAAGTAATATAATATGACAATTTGGTGTCATATACTTTTATTACGTACCTATAGTCGTGATATGACAAGGCAACGTAAAATTGTATTACTTAAATCGGATTTTTATGGTGACATTATAAAGATACTGAAATCATCATTTACGAAGTTAGAGAAACACAATATCTAACGAGTTAGAATGTTATATGATTGTCTTAGCTTGCTTTATTAAATATCCAAATCTTTTAAATGATTAGATAAAAATATAGGGAAAAATCACAAGGATTGAGTTAGCCCACTCACACACAGAACTGCCTCCGTGGTGTAGTGGTTAGAGCGTCCGACTCATACCCGGAGGTCGCGGGTTCGATTCCCGGCGGGCGTAACGACTTTGTGTTGTTGCCCTAGTTTGGTCAGAACATTGCAGGCTGATCACCTGATTGTCTGATAAATAAGATGATCCGTGCTTCGGAGGGCACGTTAAACCGTCGGTCCCGGTCACTGTCTTTGACATTGGTCGTTACCTAAAACCATGTTAAAGGCCTTTTAAAAACTCTGACACTAGTGTTAGTCACTAACACACACGATAAGAAGAAGAAGTTAGCCCAAAGTAAGTTCATGATTTGTGTTATGGGATACTAAATATTTCATATCAAATACATATTAGATGAACATCCACGACCCAGGCCAATCAGAAAACGATCATTTTTCCAACTTGACCTGACTAATCAGGATCGAACCTAGGATCTTTTGGGTAGTGGATAGGCATGTTGAGTATTACATACAGAACGGAATTTTCTAAGGTCCCGTGAGTGGAGGGTGATGGGCGGCGTCTGCGGGCGCCTGGCCGTCTCCACAAGGCGAGAACGGGGGAGAGGTGCGGGGACGGGGAACGGGGACGCATATTGCGCAGGACCTTAGGATATTCCGTTCTGTATATAATACTAATATTAATTCTGTACCTAGGATGCAACTATAAACACAAAATGAAAGTAGTTGCAGAGACTTCACAAAACCATCAATAACATACATACATACATACATACTATCACGTCTTTATCCCTAATGGGGCAGAAAGAGCATTTTGGGTCTTGCGGTTCTATGCAGAGCCCAGGGCCGCAAGACCCAAAAGCCACTTTTAGCGTCATGGTGGGCGAGAAGATGGAAAAGCAATCAATACAGAGATGGGTTGCTAGCCGCATCGCCTGTTAACATGATTTGCATTTTTGCCCATTCCCTCGATCGGCTTTTACGATCTGCGTGGGAAGAGAAGCAGCTGGTACATTCTAAGTTTTTTTATTTCTCCCAGACCAGCATGGGAGAATGGGGAAACCATCAATTACATAATGAATTTATCACATTCGTTTGAACAATGAATACCTGCCTGATGCAGCGAAGTGATTGTCCTTTCACGAGCGAGTGACATATGGATTAGCATTAAAATTGATGAGCATGAATGCTTACCTACAAGGGCAAACTTGTTTCACGCGATTGAATGCAATTCACGTCACTAAATAAACGTTTCGCATTGTATAACCCTTGTAACAATGGAACAAATAAGTATTATCAACATCAACTTATGGACAAATTCCACAGACTGAACCAGCCTTTAAGTGAGTACCTATATGCCTGGTTGTTATGATACCCTAACTCAAAAATACTACAATTATTATAATGTTGTAAACATAGTGTTCTGTCGTATACCTAAATATCATGTATTAAATACATCTTATACCATTAAACGAGCAATTCTTGTATATTTATTTATTTATATATTTATAAATTTCTGTGATTTCGAAAACGGCTCTAACGATTTCGCTGAAAATTGGTATATGGGGGTTTTTGGGGGTAAACAATCGATCTAGATTAGTCTTATGTTTGGGAAAACGCGTGTTTTTGAGTTTTCATTCGTTTTTCTTTCCGCGCAGAATATGGTCGCTAATTTCGTCGCGCCGGCCGCCATCCGCTTAGCTCAGCGGTTAAGGATGCTGACCGCTAGAAATAGTGTTACGGGTTCGAATCCCACTCGGTGACTTACTTTTGTTTTTTTTTATGTTCAAGTTTATATACAATTTTTTATTTTGTATTGTTTTTAGACAGTTTAAAAAATGTAGTTAATGTTTGAGATGTAACCGAGCAAAGCTCGGTCACCCAGGTACTATCATGTATTAAATACATTATGTTTAAAATAAATACTTTTTAGGGTTCCGTAACCAAAGGGTAAAAAGAGACCCTATTACTAAGACTCAGCTGTCTGTCTGTCCGTCCTTCATGTCCAGCTGTATCTCATGAACTGTGATAGCTCGACAGTTTAAATTTTTTTTTGCTGCTATAACAACAAAAACTAAAAACAGAATAAAAAATATTTAAGTGGAGCGTTTGCTCCTTTGCTAACAAACGTGATTTTTTGCCGCTCTAGATTGGTCATTTTAAAATCCTTGCTAGAGGCTCGCTCCAGCTGTAGATGTTATGCAGATGTTTATAAATATTTTACAATATAGGTACAAATCTATTTATCTGTACTAAACATTTTATCAGGACATGTAATAGATAAAACTAAATCGTGAATTTTACTGCTTGATATGTACACACTGTAGTACATGGCTAGAGAACATTGATAACAGGTCAAAAGTCAAAGTCAAAAATCATTTATTTATCTTTAGATATTTGTATCACTTGATAATTGTAATTTTTTTTTTATTTCGTAATAGTTTAATAATTGCCTTATCATGCAATCAAACTTACAAAAATAACAAATCATACCACACAGTATTTTTAGTAAATTATCAAGCCAATCACAAATTAAAAAGAAAATTTTTTTTTTTGTAAGACCTATTATGCTTGTCAAAATAAAAATTCTGAAACAAAAAACGTTGACTAAAACTCGAAAGTTTAGCGAAAAATCGGGAGATCATGGTAGTATCGCCGCCAGGCGCCGCCGGCCGGAGTTTATCGAGTTCACGCGGCAGTTTGTACGGGCGTAACTACGTGGTCTCGATCAAAAATCATTTTCGCAACTTTTTTATACAACTATTTGGATTACCTACGTACATGGATAGAGGAAATTATTTACTATACAACATTTTTTTTCCAAAACTAATGAAAATTCAGCATGTCTAACGAAATAAATAGAGTACAGAAAAAAGATGTCAATAGGTGGCCTTATTGCAACTGCAATCTCTTCCAGGCAACCAAGTACTTGGATATATTTGGAATGTTACTTATTAAACATACCCAACTCATATTATGCCTTGGGATTGGTCTATCATTTGATGAGCCAATGATATGATGGTCTGCTCAGGTAGTGAATCTGTCTATTTGTAAAAAAAAATAATGAAAAAAACAAAAAAAAATCTTACCAAGTGTCATTTTGCCACTAATAAAACTTGGGTCTTTACGAGTGTCAGCTATTGCTGCAAGAGGGATTCCCCAGTTGGCCACAGGTCCCCAGAAATGTGTGCTATAAGAAAAATAAAAAAATTACTATCAATTTTTAATATTGTAGGACACACTCCCCCACAAGGTGGTCTGACGACCTGACCAAGGTCAATCGATGACCTGACCAAGGTAAGAAATGAATGGAAGAGGACTATGTCTAGCAGTGAACGTTATACAGCTGAAATAGCAATCAATTTTTGTCATTCTTCATCTCATTTCCTGGTAGCATACTCAGCCCTGCTTCCTGCTTTCTTTCCGAAATATACATGTTGATAGTCACCCAAGGATGCCAAAGACCTTGCTAATCATATTGCTGTTGATCTTCATTTTTTATTTCATGCCATTCCCCAAGGAATAGTCTTGAAGATGGGGTCAGCTAATTTAACTTTATGTTACTCAGTTTTATATAAACAACAATATGATAGAAAAACCACTTACCTCATTAAATATTCCCTGAATTCTTTGCTCTTGAGCTGGGTTAACAAATTCCTCACCATCGAACCCATTTTTCTGGAAACAAGACGATTTGTTTCAGTACCTAAGTAAATATTCTCGTGGTAACAGGAAGTTTATAACTAAAGAATTGTAATTGTTTGATCTCTAGAAACAGGAATAATAATAAATTAAATAATTAGCTATCTGTGTGGTATAATGGTCAACACGCTAGTCCGCCAATCTGGAGGTTCTGGGTTCGATCCCCAGCCAGGGCAAAATGGAAAATGGACTTTTTCAAATTATCCTGGGTCTTGGGTGTTTATTATGTTTTTATCATAAAATATAGTATTGTAGGGTTAGTATTTCATATTGTGTGATTTTTCCCTATTTATTTTTTATTAATTTAAAGCAACACATGGTAGGTATTTAATTTTTCTACTAAATAAATTACGTACCTACGAGCTTGATACATATGTCAAGGTTATAATCACGTAACTATTAAAATTATGTCTATGATTTTAATTATGAAAAATAGTAAACAAAGTATGTACTTACGTTTTTGGTTATTTTTTATTTTATATTTATCTAAACAGAAAATATTTAATGAACAAACACTGCACTAAACTAGCTCAGTCAATCCTGCTTTTCGTTTCGTCCACAATGTGAGAATGTCACTGTCAATGTCATTTATGTCAGAGCGATGAAAAAAAAATTACTTTACTGGGTTACCAACTGTCAAAAATAATATTCCCGTAGATTTTTCTACTCTCCCAAAACACCCCTTGGCTGGCCCTTTTTTTCTAAATATAAAATATGAGCTTCATTCACAGTATTCACACACATATCTTCAGAATAAACAACCAAATCATTATTCTATTTCTATTTTTAATTCTAATCTACCTAGTATACTTCGTTAGGTATAGTTTTTATACTGGAGATATAGAAATAGAAATAGAAAAATCTTTATTCAGCGATATAATAGAATATTTTCGTTTGAATTACCTACGAGTAACGAAAAGACATAACTACATACTTACTTAGAGATATTACCTAGCCCATGCCTACCCATCGTCATATAAACATTATTATTTCTTTTCCTTGTAACTAGATGGCGCTTTAAGGTAAAAATAAAAATATACAAATCTTTTAAAACCATTATTTAAATAAAGTAATACTCTAATTAGTCAAATAAGACTTATATGAAATGCAATATATTTTTTAAAAGTATATTCAACACTTTTTTCGTCACTTTTTTGGCTAGTCATGTGTGCTGCCATCTCTGAGAGGACGCTCCGCAACTCCCGTTTTGCGTGCTTACGGCCTCTTCAATCGTTTCTATGGCGTTGGGTATCTGTTACGTTAGTAATTATATTATCTTTGCCTAGCCTTTTCATACGACCATATTCAGATTATATAATCTGGGGCGCCAATTTCAAACTTTATTTCTTGCATATTTCGTGTGTGTGAGATGCAAAGAAATTAAACGTGTGGTTTCTTTGTTTTGTGTTTTTTCTGATGTTTGTCATTGTGCAAAATTATATTCAATCAATCAATCAATGTTGATTCAATGTCATGTCATGTTATGGTCATGTTCAGCTATAAATAAACAAACATATCAATTAAAGCAATAAAAAGCCAGAAATATGTCTCACAGCTCAGAAAACAGATGAAAATGGGTGCATTACGCGTCCTACTCGTATCGTACATACTTTTGTACATCACCATATACTTTGGCCTGGTCGGAGCCCTTGTTTACATCAGAAGCATGTACATACGTGATTACAAGTACGCAGAGCTAAATTTTATAATGTTGATTTATAGCAAAGTACTGATTGCCCGACTGCGACGTAATAGTAAATATATAGGTACAGGCAGCTTTGTTTTTTTTTTTACTTTATCACTTACCACTTGTCCTGGGCACTTGTACCCTTTCAGTACATTCACCGCGAGCGTCGGATATTTCCGACCAAAAAAAACTGCTCGTATTGCCCATAAATAAGTACTTATCCTAATACCTATTTGTTGTAGGCATTTATTTAAGATTTAGTAGCCTCACGCTGGGGACGGGTTAAATACACGGTGAAAGGGTTAAATAGGACCCTTATAAAAAATAGGATCACTACTTTAAGTCTAAGCCTTGATCATGTTCTTCTTCTTATATTTAAGAGCTGGGCTCTTGTCGGGGAGTGCTTTCCATGTCTCTCTTCCTTCCGCTTTGATCATGTTATGATATGCTTATTAGACCCTCAGGTCAATTCTCTTGATGTGGTGTAGAAATCGTGTGTTTTGGATTATGGTGGCAAAAAACAAAGTCCCACTCAGAAACCCAAACAGAAACAAATAGCCGAAACAGTTCAAATGATTTGGCTTTAGTTTTACGACCTGTGTGTGCCTCACACCAACGGCGGTGCCTATACAACTTTAGGCATTGAAAGAACGCACTATACCTTATTTACTATATTTTATCTCCCTTTTCAGTATAGACGAATTATACACACAAGAATCATAAATAAGAAGTCAAGATGTTCTTCAGTATTCAATTTTATTAAAGTTCTAATATGAAAAAGGCACTAACATGGACGGTATTCTATCAGACACTGAACTACACTGGATAAATACATTTGTTCATTTCCGATATATCTTTGTGCAGTCTCTACTAAAATTGTACATTTTTATAGCAATTCTATACTTTGATATGTCGCAGCCATCTGGTTAAATCAGCCAGCTAACTGGACGCCTAGCCCATTCTGTAAAAACATCCAGGCGTCCAATTATATGGCTGATGGACGACTAGCCAAGTTATTGAACGCAACTACAACAAATATGTGGCTTGAGTCACAAATTTATTTACTACTTTTTACTAATACGGTAGGTACAAATAGTGACTAATTATCTAGGTAGTTGAAATATTATAAAATAATACATTTTGATGTTAGGTGTGAACGAAAAATAACATTCGCAGCTGCAGCTGTTTGCGCCGTTGACGCCATATTTGTTTTGGTGACTACTAGCGCTGCAGTGGAAAAAAATGAACTAAACACTTGGCGGAGTCATGGTCAGTCATTTACAAAGGACGTTGAGTGATTCTAGGCATCCAACTGGATGGCGGCCTTCAATTAACGGCCTATGGACTCCTATAGCTATTATTAGCTGGCTAATTTAACCATTAACCAGAGATAGCTGCGACATTTAAAAATTTAAAGTTGTAATAAAACATTAGTTTACAAATATGAATTGCACAAAAATGTTCACTATATTACTAATACCATGTAAAGTAACGTAGATAAGAATACAACAAATATACTTATACACATGACTACCCATATAAAATGTATTCTTATGGTGGTCATAAGAGTATAAAATATAATGAGAGAAATGCAAAATTCTAATCTATGTTGCTAAATTATCCTAAAATAAAAATGCATCAAAAAACATAGAAATATCAACTTTAAAAAAAATGTAAAGAACCATCATGGAATAAAAATGTAAAGAGAAATAGTAAAATATATAAATACATTCCTTAATATCAGTTCACCTTTGTTTTATTTATAATATATATTGAGATTAAATGAGATTCAAGTCAGTATATAAGTAACATTAAAATATAAAACTAGAAAAATCAATAAATATAGATGAAAAAAGTCGAAATCTAAAATAGAGAAAAATGTATGTTTGGTATTTTAGTACTTACAAAATAACTTTTTAAAAGTCTTATTTACTGTAGCTGTCTGCACTAAGTCATTAATTGAGAATAGATTAATCTTTTATATGAGATTCATTAATTTATTACTAGCTATCCATTTTGGCAGTCATACATATACTTTACAATAATATAAGTTACACAATAAGGACAAGCATACAAAAGGTACATAAAAGTGCTAAAGCACAGTTTTTGTTATTCAAAAATGAACCGTTTACAAGAACTATCTTCAAAATGACAAAGTAAAAAATACACAATATACACATTGTATTAGATTCCGCGCCGCCGATAGTTTACATTATATTTTGAACTTTAGGCACAAATTAATGTAAGTATTACATACAGAATGAAATCTCCTAGGGTCGTAGCCTGCAGCCACCCGCTCAACACCCTCCACAAGGCGAGAACTAAGAGGTGCGGGGGCGGGGAACGGGGCGCATATTGCGCGGGACCCTAGAAGTTTCCGTTCTATAATGATATGTAATACTTAATTTACCTATTTGGTGCATTAGGTACTACTAGGTTTTAGGTATGTACAGTCCGCTCTAGATTGGTCATTTTGGAAATCTTTGGGAGAGGCCTATGTCCAGCAGTGGACGTTATGCGGCTGAAATGATGATGTACAGTCAATTTTGTTGTGTAAATCAACTTTAACTGACTTACCAATTTTGATTTTGGTGTAACTCAAGGTGATGAGATTATTCTTTGTCGTAAGACAAACAGGAATGATTGTCCTTGTTTAGAACTAATTAAAACAAATACACACATTTAAACCAGATTAAGATAAAAAGATTCAAGGCAAATATCAACTGACGAAGTATTAGAATTGATTACGAACATTCATATAAAATAAAATAAAGTTATGAAAAAGAAATAATGTTAACTATAATAATAGGTACAAATATTTCTAATAGTATGCGAACTCAGACGCTGCGTACCGTGCTACGTAAGAAAGTGACCATTGTAGATATACAAGTAGAAATATTTATACATTTCCTGCCATAACTAACTATGAATGGACCTTAAATTTTATCTACATTTGTTGGAATTAAGTATGGATATTCAGTCTAATAAAGGACGGACGCCGTAATAACTTTAACGTAATTCACTTTAAAAATAATGAACTAAGAATTATGATTGCTTAAAATTCAGTAAAAAATCTAAATCAGCTTACAAAACCTTTTACACTTAAATATTAGCCGTCTTTTTCTTACATTTAAAAGAATTATGTAGCTGTCAGGTGTTAAAAAGTAATATGGAAATAAATATTTAAATCAATTTAAGATTTTTAGTTTTGATCCCTAGTATACTCCAAATTTGAGTTGATTTTGGGAGTCTTTGCAGTTCTTCTTTTTGGCATTTATAACCAAATTCACAAAAATATTAGCTGTCTTAAATTTCCGAGCTGCCAAATAGTTATATTTAAGGTTCTATTGCGTGCAGTTGTGTTAAAATTACAAAAAAAGTTAAGGTATGACATTTTAGCTGCCTTGTTTACTGTAAAGACTCTCAAGTTCCCTCAAGTTCGGAGTATACTAGGGATTAAACTGAAATGATTCAATTTCGAAGTTTTTTTCATTGACAATTGGTAATTAATACCAAATATTTCGGTAACAAAACGATAGCGAAATTAAATCTATTTTCATTTATCTAAATCTGTCTACAAAACGATTATTTCTGATGATGAAACTTTTAAAATTTGTTAACACTGACTACAGCGCATTAAGTGTTACAGGCGCCACAATAATTAAGGCGCAAGCCACAAAATCTATCGCGGTCAATGGCATGGTAGGTATGCACGTCTCTCCATTTCATTCAAATTTCGAACAAAGCGCGTTGAAATAAAGTTACTTATCGCTCGCAATCGACATGGCGTACCATACAGGGCGTCCATCCCACGTCCGTGCCCTACCATTCAGTATGTTCGAAATTGGAATGATTTCCATGCTTTGTGTAACGGAATTTGAATGGAATAAAAACAAACCTCCGCCATGTCTTTTTCCGCGCCAAATCCATCGGTTGTCTGGAAGAAATCGCTTTTAGCGTTAAGACCACCCATTGTACATTTAAATGTCTTTTCTGTGCGTATAATTTTTAATTGTTGTTTTTTTTTTGTGTATAATAAAGCGTTAATTATGGCCAGTTAACGAAATGCATAAGCCGGCCCTCTACCTATATTTTGAATTTTCTCTTAAAATCAAAATAATATTAACATGAAAATGATTGATCAAATGAAGGCTTTTCAAATATACATAAACATATACATTTTCATGTTAATATGATCGAAAAAGATTTTTAATGAAGGCTCTTCAAATATACATATACATTTTAATGTTAATATTATTTAGAGTTGAAGAAAATATTCAAGATATAGGTATAGGGCCGGCCCAGTTATCTCGTTGGCCGCCTGTACCGGCTTGCGCCTTAAACGCAAAGTTAAAAGGCAATTACCTAATCTTCATCAAAATGACTAACACTGCCACAATGATAGCAAAACTGCTCTGTATAGCCGCTGCGCCCGCCAACCTGCACTTAAACATGTCTATACGTGTCTCCTTGTCATTGATGATGTTCTGGAACTCCGCCTCAACGATTTGACCGTCGTAGTACGTGGTGAGATCTTCGAAGGGATACTCGAAGCCTTGGAGGCACTCGCACTTGTAGCCGCCGGCTTCGAAGCCTCGTCCGAGAATTGGGACGCACTGGGTTGGACAAATATTGTTGGTTTGAAATGAAAATAGTGCTACTTCAAATAATAAGTAATAGGTCTATCTCATGCCTAATAATTTGATAAATGTTAATTATTACGATCAAACAATCCTTAATACATGAATTAATTAAGGTAAAGTAAGAACGCTTTTCTTAGCATTTTTGCGAAAAATCGCCACTTTTGGCAAAATGCTACGAAAAGCTTCACGTTCTCACTTGAAACTGTAAGGAGGAGACTCTAAAATCGTTTGAAGGGTTATCTGGGTTACTCACATAGGAAGACTGCCGGTCACACTTGTCGGTCCCCTTGAAGGCGTTGGGCACGTAGTACTTGTCCGGGCACTGGTTGATGTCCAGCGACATCAGAGCCATCGTCACTGCCACCACGCCCCTTAACAACAAACAAATGTGTCATTTGTCAAACCCATTAACTGGGTATTTTTTTACCCAGTAACGTCGCAAAATAATGTCACTTGTGTTTGAACATATCTATTTTCACGTGATTTCAAATTTATAATTACAGAAAACTGATTGTATGAGAGAACTAGTACTTATTTTGTGCTTTAAAGCTATCACTACACCACAGTACTTAGTACGGCCGATTCAAGTACCTGTGCCGTAAGTTGGCCGCTCTGTACGATGTCTGGTACCACTCGTACCGTATCAAACACTTCCTTGACCTTCATTTTAACAGGCTCTAAACCAGCTAAGGATTAACACTGGCAACACATCTTACTAAAAGGATACTCAATTTAATTCCAACTTGACTTTAATGCTGTTCCACCCGAAGAAAGGCGCGGCGTACGTAATGACCCACTGCTTGAGATGCCCCTCGCTGTCGTAGTACGACTGCGTCCAGTACCCGTACCGTAAGTACGACATCGAGAGTAGCTCGTACCACATCAGATATTTTCCCAATTCGTCTTCCCAGGCTCCAAAGCAGTACTGCTAAGGATTAATACTCAAAACATATCTTACTAAAAGGATACTTACTTGAATTCCAACTTGACTTTAACGCTGTCCCACCCGAAGAAAGGCGCGGCGTACGTAATGACCCACCGCTTGAGATGCCCCTCGCAGTCGTAGTACGGCTGGGTCCAGTATCCGTGTCGCAAGTTGGCCGCTCTGTACGACGTCGGGTACCTCTCGTACCGCATCAGATACTTCCCCAATTCGTCTTCTCTGATCTTCATTTTGAGAAAGAATTTCTCGAGGCTGTCAAAGTTGGTCGACCAACGTTGTTTTAGGTGCTGGAACCATTGCTTGTTTGTGTAGAGTTCCTCTGCAAAAGATAACATAATTGATACCGAAACCGAAGACAAAGATTTATTTAATATGCTTCGGAATAAATAAGCCTTAATAAATAGCCCTTTCAAATCTGCTGAAGAGCAGAACGTTCAAGTAACACTTTAAAAAAAATATTTTTTTGTTTGTTTTTGTGGTATTGTAAAATGCAGCTAAGGAAGATATAGATAGATAGATAACTCTTTATAGTACCCTTTGAAAAAGCCGATGCCGCTATACCGGTCGAATGTATGATAATTTTTGTGATTTGCTCTTTCTTATGTACAATATACAGGAGTCAACATATTTATTTGTCTTTGGATATTTTTATGACTTGATAAATGCAATTTTTCTTTTTCTTTCGATTTCATAATAGTTACAAAACAATTATATAAAAAAAATATAATAAATATATTAAAAAAAGTTTACAAAACGATCTGACAAAAACATGTAAATGTTTTCTTTTCACTTACAGCTAAGTTTACTGCCGTTTCCTAAGCGCAAGTGCAGAAGAAGCGCCTAAAAACTGTACTCCAGCATTTTCTCCGATAAACAAACATATTTAAGCTAGTAACGAAAAAAAGAAGGATTTTTTAGTATTATTTCAATATTGTATTTATTACTTACCTGTCTTATTCAAACGTGCCAGATCTTCCAGCTTATACTTCCTCGTGTTTAGAGAAGTCTTGTAAGCCATCGGCGCGAAGAACGTGCGGTTAGTGAACTGGTTACGATCCCAATATGTGCCTGAAAGAATACATTACATTTCAAACAGTAGTAATATACGGGCTGACTGGTAAACCACGTTGCATATTGAAAGGAGTCACTTAATTCTCGTTCTAAATACATTAACCCTTAAACCGTAAACATATGATTTATTGACTCACATTATCGGGCCCATTCCGCGAAGGTTGGATATTTCCGATCAAAAAAAATGCTCGTTTGGCACATAACTTACGTATCGCAGGGACGTGCATTACCGATTATCGCAGGATAGACTAATTGTGGGGCCTTTGCCTAGCAGTGGGACAAAAAAAAACTCTGACTGAACTGACCCTATTAGTGTGTTTACATCCCGAGAGCCACTTATACGCGTCATATTGTTTAATACTATTAAATGTTCTTTTAAACTTATCGACAATGTCTTTGAGTCTCTATGGAAAGCACGTGCCTGACGTATCGCCTCGCTCTGGGGGCACGACAAATGATATGTCTCGCGGTGAAAAGTTTAAACAATAGGTACTAAAAATTTACTAAATTACACAGAAAAAACAAAAGGTAACACTCGCGGGTATAATTTATTTTTGGCCCGTAATGACTGGCCCGTTTTTCTTGGGGAAAATCATCATCATCATAGAGCCTTATAGAAGTATGGAACACTCACCCGCCGACCATATCTTGGGAGTCTCCCAGCACCAGAGCCAGGGTTTCCCCGATCATCTGGTCTTCAGTCAACGGCACAAATTTCATTAAATTTTCCTTTGTAACTATTATGTATTTTGTTGGTTTTATATTAATTGACATTACGTATGATCATGATTTTGTCCTTAAATATGACGCGTGATTTACCAGTCCGATTGTATAAGTTGGGTCTTTTGAATAGCTCTTAATAATATACGGTGATTTTTTATTGGTTTTGAAACCGAAGGCTTCATAGGCATCGTTACTAAGACCTAATTAGCTAGTCAAAATAAAAATTCAGAAACAAAAAATGTTGTCTAAAACAAGAAAGTAAAATTGTGAGATCAATTAGTAGTACCGCCGCCATACACCGCTCGCCGGCCGGCCGGGGTCATCGACATTACAAAGCTGTTTTGGCCGGCGTAACTACGTGGTCTCGATCGAAAATCATTCACGCAACCTTTTTATCTTATGACATACAGAAATTCGGATTACATACATGGATAGAGGAATTTATTTACTATACGACACTTTTTTTTCCAAAACCCATAAAAAGTCAGCGTGTATAGAAAATACCATATTGGTGATTATAAAAATAACCTCATCATCATCGTCATAGAGCTGTATAGAAGTATGGCACACTTACCTGCCGACCATATCTTGGAGTCTCCCAGCACCAGTGCCAGGGTTTCCCCGATCATCTGGTCTTCAGTCAACGGTTTGTCTGCGACGCGTTTCCCACTGAACACCTCTTTGGGGTCTGATACCTGCAAATTGTTGTCATTATTGTCCTACCCCTTATTTATTTATTTTAACTTTATTGCACAATAAAAAAAGTACATAAATAAAAAAATATACAACGTGTACGGGACACACCCTTAATAAATCGAACCACAGGCTTTCTAGATCATTATATTATAATCACAATAAAATATTAGTTAAAACAAAACAGTCTTTCGCAATGAACACTTTTGTATGGAAATGCTCAAATTCTTTTTTATTTTTTGACTGTTATTTTAATTTAATTTTACTATGGTAATGATACTATGCACACAGACAAAAAGCACATATATTGAGCTAGCCCCAAAGTAAGTTCGAGAGTGATGTTATGGGATAACTCGAATGATACTACTGTATGTATTACAACAAATTTTCAAGACCCAGGCCAATCAAAAAAAAGATCATTTTTCATCTTGACCTGACTGGGGAGGATCGAACCCGGGACTCCTGCTTTTCTGCTGACTCTCTACATTTGACATAGCTTGTCGACTGCCATACAATGATGAAGCACGGAGGAGCTCGAATTTCTTTTTATTTGTCGTCACCCATTCAAGTGCGGACCACTTTACTTGCGAAAATGCTTATAATGAGCCGGCCCTCACCTGCAAGAACGCGCTGATGAAGTTGGCGAGCCGCAGCGCCATCTTGGCCTGGTTCTCAAACTGCTCCTCGTGCCCGTACGCTATGTCGCCGTTGAGGAACAGGTCGGTGGCGTTGTACCTGGACACAAATAGGTTTTAAATGTTTTTAGTCATGTTCTACAATTTTGAAAGTTTATTTACCGAATTTATTCCTTGCTACTGCTTTTTTCAATAAAATATATGTAAAAATTCATCTTAACATAAAAAATACATTTGGCTGAGCGCTGATTTGTACAGGTTCTTTTTTATCCCTCTCAAAACGCAAACTGACTTTGTTACTAGGTTCAAACCACTATCCGACCAAATCAAGTTGACATCTAGTAATATGCCACTGTCTCATCTGAAAATAAGATAAACAGGGACTGGAACTTACTCCAAAAATTTGGCTGGTGGATAAAAAGTTACCAGTTACCACAAAAGGTACAAGAGTTAAAGCCAGATGAGATAAGATTTTTGGAGGACGTCTTAAAGCAGCATGGAAATTGTTACACAAGTGTTATTCATTAACATACAAGAATAATTGGCCAAGTGCGTGTCGGGCCACGCGCAGTGTAGGGTTCCGTAGTTCCGAATGCCAACTTTGAGTTAATGCCACTAAAAACGTTTAAAAACTAATTATCGATTGAATTTGTATGAAATTTCTTTTTCCGAGTACATTTTATAAGTTGATCGCCTATAACTTTTTAATTTGTATACCCTACTTAGCTCTGATAGTTTTCCTTTAAACTACATTATACACGTGGCCATATATAACCGTTTAGCAGATAGAGGGGGGGGACACTTGCCTCCAACAAAATTTTTCACTTTAAACCCAAATATTTCAGAAACAGATATCTAAATCCAAAAATGGTGTTAACAAGCTCACAATGTTTTTGAAAGACCTATTCAACGACACCCCACAGACATGGCGAAACTATAAGGGTTCCTTGTTTACTACGGAACCTTAAAAATAGATTTAATAAAGCAACTCACTTGGAACAGTTGTGTGGCTGCACTCCTCTAATGAAGTTAAGCATCTCGAACACGTTCGGTTTCTCTGTGTGCAAAGCGGCCGGGCCTGATGTAGCGTTCACGTACTCTTGGTACTGGTCCAGGTAGAGCGCGCGGATGTACGGGGGCGCCTTGAGCCATTCTACTGGCAGGCGTTGGATATCTAAAAGAACATAAATTTACATTATAGGCGGTCAGGGGGCCTGCCCATGCAGGCTGAAGAAACTGCGAGCCATCTCCTCTTGGAGTGCGATGGCGTCGCACACATAAGAAAGTTCCTAGAACACCCGGGAACCATGGCGGAAGCATGGAGGGCGCCAGCAGGCGTTCTAGGCTTCCTGCAGAATTCAAATTCAAAAGCTAATTCGGGCCTAATTGCGGAAAATTGCCCTCGAGGGAAGTAAGAAGTAAGGGGGCTTCCCCATTCGAGATTTGTGTTATGGGCAGATATGGTATACTAACTCAAGGATACTATATTTTTGTAGTAAATAAATTCCTCTACTAAATTTCGATTACATACTCCAATTCGATTACGTAATCCAAATTTGTTTGTGAATGACATAAGATAAAAGTTGCGAAAATGATTTTCGATCGAGACCACGTAGTTACGCCCGTCGAAAACTTTCGCGTGACCTCGATGAACTTCGGCCGCCCGTCCAGCGACGCCTGGCGGCGGTGCTACAGATTGACTTCAAGAGTTTACTTTCGAGTTTTAGTTAGAATTTTTTATTTTAGATTTCTTTTGTTTTGTATCTAATTAGGTCTTAATAACGATCCTTATAAGTGGCCTTTAGCTCCAAAACTATTAAAAAATCACCGTGTCAATATCATCCAAGAACTAAGTCCATCTGAAAAAGATTATTCTCTATCTAGACCTGACCGGGGTTAAACCTCGGATGCCACAACGGTAAAATAATATTGGTAAATATGGATTTCGAAAAACTTACAGCCGATCTCCATGCAATCGAAGTTGTTGTAGTACTGGTCGGAGGTAGCCCGCTCTATGATCTCGCCGAGGTAGGGCCGCCGCACCACGCCGGGCAGCCGGAAGCCGGGCGCGCAGCGACACTGGTAGCCGCCGCGGCGGAAGCCCCAGCCGTGGATCGGCTCGCACTACAAATTACTTTATTCTCAAAGGACTTCTCATTCATATTTTTCATACATACATAAATATTATTACGCCTGTTTCCCACAGGGGTAGGCAGACTTACTACAATCCTGACAGACCTCTTTCAATTCATCTACACTCATTATATATTATATATATATATATATTTATATTTTTAATCGACTTTGAACAGCGAGGATGTTATCAATTTGAATGTTCGGAAAAACTGGTTGGATAGTTGGGTTACAAAATCTGTTTTAGGAAAAAAAAAACTGTTTTATGTTTCTTATTTATTACTACAAATCTGACAATTTATAATTAGAAAGTATTTAATTTCGTCTTTTTTTTTTTATGAGCCTGTAGTGTCCCATTGTTGGGCAAAGGCCTTTTTTTAATTTTTTAATTTTTTCGTCTTAAAATAACAAAAAAAAAATTGAATTTTTAAGTACCAAATGGGATGAAGATAAATTTAAAAAAGATTTACCTCAGTTGTTTCAATTTTACATCGTGCTGTTGAAGCAAATCTATTTGGTCGATCATTGCCTTGACTCGGCGGGCACTGATTTATATCTATTCGATCGAAATCCATTTCCATCACTACTGCTGCTGTGTATCTGAAATTTCATAACTCATAAATCTCGGGTCTTTTACATAAAATATTTTTTTAGGCTGCCTCAAGGCATCTGACACAGTTTGGCGACTGCTATGATGACAGTTGGGACCAATGGCTTTAACATGCCTTCCAAAGCACAGAGGAGTTTGTTTAAATGTTGTATAAAAAAGCTAATAATGCAAACACGCCAAAAAATTAAGGCGGGAACTCATTGAGACTTGTTTTTTTTTTAATGCAGTACCTACTTTTAGCTTTTAGTTAGTTATGTCTTAGATCAATGTTGGAAATTAAAAGACTGTCATAAAGGTACCCCAATTGCATCATTGACTTTTTGTAAAATACATTTGACAGTTCAGTTGCAGTGTCTCGGGTGGCTGCCTCCCCCTCATAGCTACTCCACTGCATAAAAGTAAAATGAGGATTGAAGTAAACCCAGACATCTTGTATTATCCTTTCCCCTGTCGCTGGGTGGAATTCCACCTGGCTTCCATTGTCTTACTATTGTGTCTGGGTTTTGTCGCATCTTGAAGAGTTATATACTTACGTTGGGTATTCAATATGTCTGAATTGTGTGTGGCGAGGGTAGATGTCGACAACAGGTGTCACGGCCCCAACTAGCCACTTGTTGAGTCTTCCACAGTCATAATACGGACGGGTCCAGTTCACAGGGCCGGGGACCTGGAATATTATTTCAGTTGATAATAACTCGTAGAATGCAACATGGGAAATTCAAGCTAAACAAAGCTTATAAACATTAATGAGACCTCTCCAACCCATCTGGTCAGTTAGGAGCGTGTAAGCCAAAGTCCTCTAGCTGCTCTGGCCAAGTATGGCTCTGGTAGTACAGAGCGGGTTGTGCTCCGGCAGTGAAGACAAAAATACCTGATGATGATGATAACTCCATAAGACTGAAAATGGCAGAAACTTTACAAAAATATTCTTCTAGAGATATTTAGGAGAAAGATAAGGTTACTGAACTCCCACATCCTATTTAATATAAATTAATTTGGATGTTCATCTGAAACTTATTTGCTGTGGGCTTTTGAGACTTGTATTTTTTAACTGACTTCCAAAAAGGAGGATTTTGATGTGGCTCCTTTTTTTCTATGTTCGCCTTGACCAGTATGAACAATTCTTATTTTGTTTGATAGTGTATACTTGTGAGGTGGACCTATACAATTTTTTTAAATATCAATTGTGTAGTTCATTGAAGTTAGTTTTGATTTTGAAAAATTATTAATTAGATTTAGAAAAAGAGAAAGAGGAAGCTATATTGTAAGATTTCTAATAAAGGGATTTACATGGCAATAGCAATCCATCACTATTTTTTTGATTCCCTTTTATCACCTTTAAGCACACTATCACACAGAAGTGACCTGTGTGTCTTGCAGCTAGGTCATTAGGAATAAAGACAAGTTACGGAATCATAACTTTTTAAATTAAAAAATGATTTCCCATCTCACCTCATCATTCCCAGGCGGCCCGTGGAAAGTGAATGTTTCATTTGTATTATTTGAATATCTAATTTCCACCTGATATGTCGTCTTTGTATCATGCCGTTTCTGCACTTTGTCAGGCAGCCATCTCGTATACCACTCATTTATCCTATAGAAGTCCGAAGTATAGTCCTTAGACAGACTGTCTGGCTCAAATGCACCCAAATCTTCAATGTGAAACGTGTTTAATGTAGATATCTTTTGTAGATGAACAGGGTCATTGAAATCATCTGCTCGGTACGCTCTAGGTGCGAATCTCAGCATCGTTTTATTGAAGAAACCTCGGTAAGACGAGGTATAAGACATATTTGGTGCGAAGTATATAGAACTGGCGTTTATGTAGGGGTTAGAAGCAATGTCCGCTACTGACGAAAGGAAATAATACATCATACCAGGATCGTAAGTATCGTTTATAGCTGGACGGATAAATCGAGATTGGAGGATGTAGCTCCAGAAAAACGCTCGATTCATAGCCATATTGTGCAAGTGAAGCATTGCCGTACGATTAGGAAAAATGGGGTTAATGTTGATCTCTTTCACATCAGGATGATGTGAAACAGAGTCCTCGGGCAAATACAGGTCATCCAAGTGACTTATGTAACAATTATCTGCAGTAATCTTGTCCATTTTGCCACGAACTTCGTCAAATGCATCTCGAAGCTGCCACTCATACTGGCCGGCCACACCCCACAACAAAGCGCAGAGAGATATCAGTAGTAAACCGCAATTAATCCTCTCCATTGTTTAATGCCACTTTAAGAAAGCCACTTCACTTAAATTAGTAAATTTTTATTCATGTCGCTTTCAAAATTATCAAAAAAATATAAAAATAACGCTCAAAAGAGCGTTTGTTTTGGTTTGTTGATGAATGAATGATTAGCCAAAGACGATATTTCATGCCGCGTTTACACATTCGCGCGAATCGCGAGGCGAATGACGAGGCGAATAACGAACTAGCATGTGTAAACAGTCAGTTCGTTATTCGCCTCGTGATTCGCCTCGCGATTCGCGAGTTCGCGTTGAGGGCGGTTTTTCGGACGCGAATCAAAGGACACGAATAGCGAACACGAACTGGCTGTTTACACTTTCGCCTGCCGGCAGTTGGCAGCTAGCGCCCGACCCAACAGGACGTATATGTACCCGTTGTATGACTTGTATGGAAACATACGAATTGAAAGGTCTAAGTTAACATTTTTTGTGGGCAAATGTGTGTAGACCTAATTATATGTTAAAATAGGCAATCAGACATCAAATAAGATGATATCTCTATATTTAATAAGTACTTATAGCATCAGTGATTTTAATCTTTGTTATTTTCTCTTTTAGATATATTCATTGTTTTATACATTAAATGACCTTTTGATACATTTCTACATATAATTAGAGGACTCTCACTAAATTTGTATCCTACTAATATTATAAATGCGAAAGTGTGTTTGTATATTTGTTTGTTATCTCTTCACGCTTAAACTACTGAACCGATATTGAACAAATTTGGTATAGATATAATTTGAGACTCGGGGAAGGACATAGTGTACTCTTTATCACGAAATTCCCACGGGGAGCGAAGCCCGCGGGTACAGCTAGTCTGCGTTTTATAATAACACGGATAAAGTCCACTAGTCTATACATACACTACGAATAATAATTCTCATTATATAATAAGAGTGGACGCTATGCGGCTGAAATGATGATGATGATGATGAATAAGAGAATTATTATTCGTAGAGTATAGATTTAAAACCGGCCAAGTGCGAATCGAATTTGCGCACTAAGGGTTCCGTACCATTATCTATAAAAAATCGCGTTGTTGGGAGCCCCAAATAAGCTAAAAGCTTTAATATTTATTTTATTTTGTTTTTAGTATTTGTTGTTATAGCGGCAACAGAAATACATAATTTGTGAAAATTTCAACTGTCTAGCTATCGCGGTTCTTGAGATACAGCCTGATGACAGACAGACGGACAGACAGCGAAGTCTTCGTAAAAGAGTCCCTTTTTTACCCTTTGGATACGGAACCCTAATAATGACATCTTAGCAAAAGTTATTCAGACTGATGAGCATTTTCCGAAGTCATAAAGTCTACGCGAACGAAGTCGCGGGCTTCGGCTGGTTTTAAATAAACATCCCAATCTACCCACCATATACAGGTATATACCTAAGCGTAGGTAAATACCCGGGTAGAAGACATAATTGTAAATGTAGCGTGCATGCCGCCATTATGTCCACGTCCTTCATATTCGTGTGCGAATCTCATAATGAATCAACACACGAATGTGTAAACAGCAGTTCGCGTCGGCATTCGTACACGAATAGTTCGTGGAATGTTTCGTCGAATGTGAGGCGAATAGCGAACACGCATGTGTAAATCCGGTATCAGTCATCATTTCAGTTAGTAGAATATGACAGTTCGGCTGATTGTCTTTGGCTTTCATTGAAATCTCGACTCGATTTCTTGATTATGATACCGGGTTTACACATGCGTGTTCGCTATTCGCCTCGTCATTCGACGAAACATTCCACGAACTATTCGTGTACGAATGCCGACGCGAACTGCTGTTTACACATTCGTGTGTTGATTCGCACACGAATATGGAGGACGTGGTCTGTGAATGGCGGCATGCACGCTACATTACAATTATGTCTTCTACTCGGGTATTTACCTGCGCTTAGGTATATACCTGTATGTGGTGGGTAGATTGGGATGTTTATTTAAAACTAGCCGAAGCCCGCGACTTCGTTCGCGTAGACTTTATGACTTCGGAAAATGCTCATCAGTCTGAATAACTTTTGCTAAGATGTCATTTTTAGGGTTCCGTACCCAAAGGGTAAAAAAGGGACTCTATTACGAAGACTTCGCTGTCTGTCATCAGGCTGTATCTCAAGAACCGCGATAGCTAGACAGTTGAAATTTTCACAAATTATGTATTTCTGTTGCCGCTATAACAACAAATACTAAAAACAAAATAAAATAAATATTTAAGCTTTTAGCTTATTTGGGGCTCCCATACAACGCGATTTTTTATAGATAATGGTACGGAACCCTTAGTGCGCAAATTCGATTCGCACTTGGCCGGTTTTATATGTATACTGTATAGACTAGTGGACTTTATCCGTGTTATTATAAAACGCAGACTAGCTGTACCCGCGGGGTTCGCTCCCCGTGGGAATTTCGTGATAAAGAGTACACTATGTCCTTCCCCGAGTCTCAAATTATATCTATACCAAATTTGTTATATATCGGTTCAGTAGTTTAAGCGTGAAGAGTTAACAAACAAATATACAAACTCACTTTCGCATTTATAATATTAGTAGGATATAAATTTAGTGAGAGTCCTCTATTTATATGTAGAAATGTATCAAAAGGTCATTTAATGTATAAAACAATGAATTATCTAAAAGAGAAAATAACAAAGATTAAAATCACTGATGCTATAAGTACTTATTAAATATAGAGATATCATCTTATTTGATGTCTGATTGCCTATTTTAACATATAATTAGGTCTTCACACATTTGCCCACAAAAAATGTTAACTTAGACCTTTCAATTCGTATGTTTCCATACAAGTCATACAACGGGTACATATACGTCCTGTTGGGTCGGGCGCTAGCTGCCAACTGCCGGCAGGCGAAAGTGTAAACAGCCAGTTCGTGTTCGCTATTCGTGTCCTTTGATTCGCGTCCGAAAAACCGCCCTCAACGCGAACTCGCGAATCGCGAGGCGAATCACGAGGCGAATAACGAACTGACTGTTTACACATGCTAGTTCGTTATTCGCCTCGTCATTCGCCTCGCGATTCGCGCGAATGTGTAAACGCGGCATTTTTAGCCAGTTGTTGGTTATGCGGAGAGATGCGAGTTATAGAAAGAAATAAGAAATGTCTATAAAGTTGTCTATGGATAACCTCAAAGTCCAAGATATGTTACAGAAATTTAAATTTATTTGAATTATTTGTTAAAAAGTATACTTTGAACTTAGTATTTTATCCAAAAAGAAATGGCAGGGACTTTATTTCGTAAGTAGGCTAATTAATATTCGGTTGCTGTAAAATATTTACAAGTCTCATGATACATAATATACAAGTAATTTATTTTTGTTGTTTTAGGCACTATACTCAACAATTCTCTCTCAGTTTATAAAAGTAATGCTGTAAATTTGGTAAGTGGCATACAGTATATTTCTTTTGAGTCCTAGTCACTATTTACAGTAAGTTTTTCAAACTTAATTTATATCTACCTAAAATATTTTATTTATATTTATTTTAGAAAAGTTTCCATACTGCCACTGTATATTATGCTGCGCGAAAGGGTACGAGGGCGAAAGCCCGTGCTAAGAAAGTCAAAGTAGAGGTCACCAAAGTTGGATTCATTCCACATAACCAGAGAGGCAAGGATAAGTAAGTAATCAAGGATAAACTAATACGGCCTAGTCTTAACATTTTTATACAACTAAAAAGTCAAAAATAAATAAACTTAACAAAACACTCCGTCATTGGAAAAATAATCATTTTTATTAAAACGTTAATGATTTGTCGTTAAAAGTTATGGATAATTAGTAACAAACAATCATACTATAAACAGGAATGTTTAGTCTAGGCAAAACTAGTTTGTCCCGAAATCGGGTTTGGCCGGTAACATATACGTTAATAAAAAAAATATCTAAAATTACAAAAATTTTTAAACTTTGTGTTTCCTCCGCTCTTGACGTAAAATATTCGATTCGCAAAATGTATGTGCTGCTCAATTTGTTAAGTGTTTTTAAATAAAAGTCCAAGTTATTTAAAAATCTATGTCATCATCATAACATAAATTATAAGTACGATATATGAATATTATGTTTGCTAGTCGTATGTTTGAAAGTCACATAGATATTTTGTGAAAACTTTACTAGTTTTATCAACTTTATTAATGTGAAAAAAAGCAATGTATACTCTCCTATCTCTTGAAATTAAAAGTTTATTATCATTTGCATGAAAAAGAATTTTGAAAGAAAAAAAAAACAAAAGAGAAAAAGGAGCGAACCCTATCAACGTCAAAATCTTAGGACATATTTTAAGAATCTAGCTAGTCATTGACAATAGTAGATTGTGCTACTAGGGGTAAAGGTAATACTTTTAACGCGAGGGCGCTACTTTGAATCCAGAGCGAAACGAAGGATTCCACAGATGAATCATGAGCGTAGCTTCTACAGTGAAATCCTAAGTGAAGCGAGGGATTAATGTATATTACCCGTATAAATATTACCGTACACTCTACTTTTCATCTATGAGAAAAACTAACATCTAACTCTTGTTTGGAGTCGTTTTCATTCAAGAAATACTAAGAAATAATTTTTAAAGGAACAACTTCTGATAAAATTTTCACACATAACTTTGTTTGCGTTGTCGTTCATATAACTAAATAACATTAGAACTTCTGTAGACACAAATATTTATTTTTCGAAACGAAGAACATAAAAATGTTTACTTACATACATACATGTTGACCACGATATGTATAATATTTTATTGTTTTAAAGAGAAAAACTTATTTTTTTGTTGGACTGCCAACATTATTTTTGATACCACAGATTACCTATATTTGAGGTCAATTTAAAATTGTTTTTAAACCCTAGAGATTTTCTTTTTCAATAACTTTAGCTCCAAATTTTTTGGGATGAAAACAAAGTTTTTCGTGTAGATGAGATGAAAAATACTTCTTACCTTTGTCTTATCTATATCTTAAAATCTACTTGATCTGTCTCGAACTCATCTTGTTACTTTTATGTCAATGCACAAACCTGTTTGCATCCTTATCAGTACTGTTACAGAGCCCAGCCCTTTTCTTATTAATGGCTCATTTTCATTGGTCAATAACTCAGTTGATTTACAGCATGCAGGGCCAGGGACTCCTCGTACGCAGGATATCAACAAATGAAAGCCATAGGTCGAGACAGCGTTTGTTACGCCAACTGCAGTTGTACATCAACTGTACATAAGAAATAGAAAAATCTTTATTCAGCAATAAATTATAATACTCTACCAACTAGTGAAAACAGCTCCCTGCATGTGTTACGGAATTCTTTCGCACCCTGAATTCGAGCAACATCAACTAGTGAAAATGGTTACCCGCATGCATATGGCATGCCTTTTAGAAATCTCATGGACCCTGAATGTGAGCCAAAACGACCAATAAAAATGGAGCCTTACTCAGACCAGCTAATTGAAAGAGAAAAGTAACAATAAAATTTCTTCCCCCATATTGCAGAGTACAGAAAGTCCATGGAAACAAGCATATGGACGACTCGTTCAAGATGGTCGCCCAAGACGACGTGTTCCCTATGAAGTACTTCCGTTGGGTGATGTATTCAGCTGAGGATGCAGTCAAAGCTCACCAAGAAACCCATCACCCGACAATGTATAATCAACCAGAGGCTTTGGTGTTTGCTCAGGTCGAGATAAACATGCAGGCAACCAAAAAAGTGAGTTCTTGTGCTGGTAAATATTTTTAAAAAGATCTTCAATTGAAGTGTAGGTATGTAATGAGGAAAAACAGTCAAAAATTATATAATAATAAAAGATCCATTTAGTAAAAATTTACAAAGACACAGGGCTTCGAAGTTTCGGAGTGAAGGGATTTACGTCACCAAATAACGTAGTATTGTATTTAAATGCGCTGTATCTCCACCATTATTTACTTATCAGAGAGAAGAAAAATTACGTATATCTTACTTTTTATCATATTACTAGCTGATGCCCGCGACCTCGTTCGCGTGGACTTTATGACTCCGGCGTATCTGCATCAGGCCAGTGCAATAAAATAATATTGCGACTATAAATTGAGATGTAAGCTGTCCTACTTTAGTTGAATCAAATTGCACACGGTGTGCAAATCAAATTTAAAATCGGTTCAGTAGTTTAGGAGTCCATCGTGGACAAACAACATGATACGTAATTTTAATGAGCCAAAAAAAATTGTTTCGCCCACATCCTTGTAATTTATTTATTTATTAGGTTATAGACGAGCAGCCTAAAGCTTATGTGTCTATTTCAGGCACTGTTGAATTTTTTTATTAGTCACTATTAGGGATGCATCCGATACCGATATGTCGGCGATATTTCGGGTTTGCCGATATATCGGCATCGGCGATATTTTTATTGCCGATACAACGATACCTTTCAAATTTCGCGCTTTAAAAAAGGAATGTAAACGCGCATGATGTTTGATCTAGTTCGTTGCAAACGAGGCACGGACTGTCTAAGCTCGGGGAATCCCCGCATTTAGTCAGTGTATTCTCTCTCACCCGCTTTGTCCCCGCGTATCCCATTTGGTTAAGTATAAATTCCAAAAATTATAATACATCAAACTTGTGGATTTACATGAAGAGGTACCGTTCAAGTGAATTGGACACCACTTTAGCGTCACAACTATCCAGATTACATTTTTAATTAACTAAGCGTTTGTATCGGTATCGGTATCGACGATATTTTTATAAGAGTATCGGTATCGTATCGGCGTATGGATGCATCCCTAGTCACTATACATATTCACAAAATTGACCACTATAATGGTTTTAAAGTCACTTTATTTTTTCGTAGCCAATTGTACAGTCTATTTTTAAAGCAGTTCATAGATGTGGCAGGCACTATTTCCACAGGCAGCCTATTCCAATTTTCAACCACTCGATTGCTCAAAAAGTGATGTGCAGTGTTGGTTTTAGATAGCTCACGGCTTATTTGGTTTTGATGGCCTCGAGTTGCTTTTAACATACATACATACTATCACGTCTTTATCCCTAATGGGGCAGACAGAGCATTTTGGGTCTTGCGGTTCTATGCAGAGCCCAGGGCCGCAAGACCCAAAAGCCACTTTTAGCGTCATGGTGGGCGAGAAGATAAAAAAGCAATCAATACAGTGATGGGTTGCTAGACGCATCGCCTGTTAACATGATTTGCTTTTAAGTGTGTCTTTAAATTATATACGTTCTGTATGTCAGGCAAAACGTTGTAACCAGATGTCAGGATTTTGTATGTCTCAATAAGGTCACCACGGAAACGTCTTTCTTCAAGTGTAGTGAGGTGTAGTAGTAGTATTAAAAGAAAAACTTCTACTTTTCCAGAACAAATACCTAGACAGCTTCAATCGCCTTTCGTTGCTGCCCCACATGTTCCCTCGGGACGAGGAGCGCACCATCATCGCCTTCTGCAAGAACCCGGACATCACGAAGCAGGCTGTCGATGCTGGGGCCACCACTGCTGGTGGAGCGGAGCTTGTCAAAAAGATTCAGGTGAATTTATGAAGATTTATTTTATGTTTGTTTGAAGAAGGTTCCTAGAATGTTCGGAGACCATGGTGGAAGCGTGAAGGGCGCCAGCAGGCGTTCTGGGCTGGTTCGAGAACTGAGGCCGGCGTCAGCAAAATGGCGGAAATATGGGGTTTGAAAACTTTAAAAATATTATTATTTCAGCCATTTCGAAAAATTATTAAAAACTACAATAAACTTTTTTGTCACCGTTATTGTCTGACGACCTGACTTAGTTTGCAGGAAAGCGCTGGATTCAGGCCGCTCTAGATCAATTATTTTGGAAATCTATTGGAGAGGCCTATTTCCTGGAGACAGCGTTATGCGGCTGAAATGACGATGATGATTAAGATGCAACTTTTTTCTCTGAACACCTTTTTTATCCGATAAAGTTAACGGATCGGGGTGACTAGCGAGGTCTACAGCTTACAGAGCTACTAGTTTATTTGTCTCAAGGGACGACTATATTCCATGCTGGTCTGGAAGAAAAAACTTAGAATGTACCAGCTGCTTCTCTTTCCGGGCAGATCGTAAGAGCCGATCGAGGGAAAGGGCAAAAAATCGAATCATGTTAATAGGCGATGCGACTAGCAACCCATCACTATTTTGATCCCTTCGTCCACCTTCTTGCCCACATCAAGCTAAAAGTAGCCTTTGAATCTTGCAGCCCTGGGTTCTATCTGCTTAGAGCCGCAAGACTCAAAATGCTCTGGCTGCCCCATTAGGGATAAAGACGTGATAGTATGTATGTATGTATGTATGTAAGGGAGCGACTACCTCAACGCGGGAGGCGCAGGGCCCGGTGTAACTGTTAGGACCGCCGGTCAGCAGCGGTCATCGTCATCACTCGGCCAAAGGTCTGGCATAGCGCTCGCTCGTCTCGTAGATTTTTATTGCTTGTAAACCATTTCATATAACCTAAAATTACAGTCCATCTTGTATTTACCTAGTTGAGTTAGGGCTCAGTCATTATTTATAGCCAAGTCCCATGCAATTTCCCAGGAAGGCACGATCAAGCTGAGCGACTACGACTACGTGATCGCGCACCCCAACATTATCACCGAGCTGGTCCCCATCCGCGGTCTCATGAAGAGGCGCTTCCCGAACCTCAAGTCTGGCACCTTGGACTCCAACCTGCCTCTTCTGGTGAAGAAGTTTGCGGCCGGAGTCCAGTACAGGGTTGTGAAGGACGAGCATCAGGAAGACTTTGGGTCGGTCGAAGTGCCTGTAGGACGGGTTAGTATAACATGGACTCGGAGTTGGACTTTAAATCTAAGGAGATGGACCCTAACTCTAAGTATTTGGACTCTAACCGTCTTATTATAAAACGCAGACTAACTTCTAGGTTTAAACCATTAACCGATCAAATCAAGTTGACGTCTAGTTATATGTCATTGTCTCATCTGAAAATGTCAACTTAATTTGGTTGGATAATGGTTTAAACCTAGTAATATGCCACTGTCTCTTCTGGAAATGTCAAATTGATTTGGTCGGTTAGAGATTACCACAGTTGTGCGACTAACCGTTACGTTTTATAATAAGACGGGAGTGGATTTAAGACGCAGTTTACACAAATATGAAATATATAAAAAATGGTTTTTGTTTTATCCTCAGTTAAACATGGATGCAGCACAGGTAGCGGAAAACATCGGGGCTCTGCTTAAGGACATACAGCTGGCGAGACCCAAGCGAGACGGTCTCTTCATCACAAAGTAATTATAACCACTTTTAAAATATCGCATTGCATCACTAATAAAATATCACGCTGAAAAGACGCGAAATGTGATATTCGTGTCGGCGTTGACAGAGCGTCTTCTTCTTCTTCTTATCGTGTGTGTTAGTGACTAACACTAGTGTCAGAGTATTTAAACCGCCTTAAGGCCATACCCAAATTTTCCGGGGTCCAGTGGCGCCGCCATTTGAAATAAATCATTTAAAAGGAAACGGAGATATCATTCAAAATTGTGTCTTGGTCAAGCCCTAGATAACCCTTAAAACTATTTTATGAACTACTGTTTATAATTTTAAGTGCGAACGTGAAGCTTTTCTACGCACATTAGCTAAAAGTGGCCGTTTTTCGCAAATGTGCGTAGAAAAGCTTCACGTTCTCACTTAAAACTACAAAAAGTAGTTTAAAAAATACTTTGAATGGGTATCTAGAACTTGACCAAGACACAATTTTAAATGATATCTCCGTTTCCTTTTAAATGATTTATTTTAAATGGCGGCGCCACTGGACCCCGGAAAATTTGGGTATGGCCTTAAAGGCCTCTGACATGGTTTTAGGTAACAACCAATTTCAAAGACAGTGACCGGGACCGATGGCTTAACGTGCCCTCCGAAGCACGGATCATCTTACTTATCAGACAATCAGTTGATCAGCCTGCAATGTGCGGATCTTTACCGGTTATTTGCCAGGGAAAGCCCTGACTTTCAAACGTTTTCCCCACTAACTTTTAAACGGCTTGTCCTTATGAAATCGAAGCAATAGGTAAAAACGCTTACTCGACATATGTGTCCCTACAGGCTAAACCGATTTTCATCATAGCTACAAGCTTTCACGTAAAAAACCGCATTAAATACGATCCATCCGTTCGAGACTTCGAATCCAACGATGCCACAGACAGGCAGACATGAGCGTCAAACTTACAACACTCCTGAGGTGCTATTTTTCAAACGCAGAGTCACTAAACGAACGGTTTTTTGTATGGAAAAACTACTCGTTTAGGTGACTCCGCGTTTCAAAAATAGCACTCCTGTTTTTTGTCGGGGGTCAAAAAGAAGATTAAAAATGTTAACCGCGACTCTACTTTTTTCGTTCCTACCTGCATTTTTTTAGCATGGTAAATAATATTAAGCGCCGTATTCATTATCCAGCGCCGCTGTACAGCGGCTCAAGGTCGCTTTGCTGGATGTGCCTATTCACACATCCAGCAAAGCATCCAGCAAGGCAGTGTTGCCGTTAGTCACACATTTTGCGAGCCAGTGTTGCCCTCTTTTGTTGTTAGTGTCTGTTGACAGTTCTAACCTGATGCTATGAAACTCAGTGAAACCCAGTGGACTCGCTTTGATAGATTTTCCGCCAGAAGCTCCTAGCAATCAAAGGATGTCTACACCAACTTTGGTTGAAACTAGAGGCCTAGGAATAGAGAAACGAAGGAATAAAAAGAGGCTTAAAAATACTAGCCGCAAAATATTCAAGTTTATTTACGTATCCAGAGCCGTAAAAACATGATTTAAAAAAAAGTCTGCTGTACAGCAAGCGTATTCACGGTCTATCTGCCCGACGGTCGCGGTGGTGGGGGTGCTTGCTGGATCCAGCACGTCCAGCAAGCAACTTCACGTCGGTTATTATTATTAATTGCTTGCTGGATCTGCTGGATCGATTTTGCGTCCAGCAAGCACCCCCACCACCGCGACCGTCGGGCAGATAGACCGTGAATACGCTTGCTGTACAGCAGACTTTTTTTTAAATCATGTTTTTACGGCTCTGGATACGTAAATAAATTTGCTATACAGCAGATTCTTTTTTAATATTTTGCGGCTCTGGATACTAGTCTTTATAAGCCTATTTTTATTCCTTCGTTTCTCTGTTCCTAATCCTCTAGTTTCAACCAAAGTCGGTGTAGACATCCTTTGATTGCTAGGAGCTCCTGGCGGAAAATCTATCAAAGCGAGTCCACTGGGTTTCACTGAGTTTCATAGCATCAGGTTAGAACTGTCAACAGACACTAACAACAAAAGAGGGCAACACTGGCTCGCAAAATGTGTGAGTAATGGCAACACTGCCTTGCTGGATGCTTTGCTGGATGTGTGAATAGGCACATCCAGCAAAGCGACCTTGAGCCGCTGTACAGCGGCGCTGGATAATGAATACGGCGCTTAAGTAGCGTTGATAAAATCACTCCTTCAGTGACGCTTCTCCTCGATAATTACCGATGTAAAATCGATTTTTTTATTTACTTCAGGTGTTTCATAGTTTCGCCGCCTTCGCCGGTACGGATGAAGATCGATCCGTTTGTATACGTGGACCGCACGCTATCCAAAGAGGTGCAAGATGACAGCGACGACGAAGGCGACGCCGTCGCTGCTACAGCTTAGGAGATATCTTAGTATTGTATAGTGTTATGTATGTAGAATAAATTGTGAATATTTACACTTACTGTTTTATTACCACAACAAATAAAATTAATGGCCAGCGTTTATTTTAGTTAATAAGGTCCCCAATCTTTGATCGGCTTTTACGATCGTCGTGGAAGGAAACTTTAAAGGATAGTATTTTTCTATTTACAATCGATCGACTTTCTTGTGTCGATTATGTTTATAGTCCATTGTTGTCTATGGATTTCTTGAAAATGGTACGTGTATTCGAACAACAAAGAGGGCGTAAAACAATCCGCCATCTTGTCTCTATGACAATTTACGGAATTTAGATGTTTTTAATTTTAAAAACCTAATTTTATCTAATGAATCCTGGAATAAAAGTGATATTTTAAAAGCTGTGCAGTGTTTTGAAGTCCTGTGATAACTGTGTCTCCATATATTTGTTTACGTTGATATTGACGTTTTTTAGTTGACCGAATTTGACGTCGAAAAAAAGAGCTCTAGAATATCAAAATGGGCACAAGAGACGACGAATATGATTATTTGTTCAAAGGTAAATACGTTAATTGTATTTGTTAGCGTAGATTTTCATCTATTCAAAATAAATTCGATTCAGATAAAACTTCTCTTTTTATAACTATCTCAAAGCTGAATGACGTAAAAAATATCATTTCTGCTTGCTAATTCATCTCTTTGTTGTATAAAACAGCAGTGTATAATGTAGATGCGTTGCTGAAATGTACTATCTTATTTATTTTCAGTCATTCTATAGTCATTATTCAAGTTCGTTTCAATATCAGCTGATTGGTCAAAACTATTGATTTGGCGTAAATTTTCCTTTTTTCGTGAGTCACCCCGATTGATCTGCATGATCTAATCATATAAAACGTAACATACGGAGGTTGGAATTCCAATAAAAGTGTTATATTGTGAGTGGTGTCATACAAAAGACTATTCTTTGTTCCAGTTGTACTAATCGGCGATTCAGGGGTGGGTAAAAGCAGTCTCCTCTCACGTTTCACTAGAAATGAATTCAACTTAGAGTCAAAATCCACAATAGGCGTGGAATTCGCGACGAGAAGTATAGAGGTATGCTCGATTTTACAGCTTTTTGTTTTGTGTACTCTTGCTATTGTTTCTCAAGTATTCACACATTTCTTTGTTTGAAAGTTTTGTTTTATTACTTGCTGTATCTTTCTTGGAAGCGTTAATGCACGGAAATGCATCTTATAGCCATCTCAGGCCTCCCAAATGCATAAATTATGCAATTATTTAATAACTTTCACTACTAATTCCAAGATGTTACAGTGGTTTCACTAAAGAAATGTAGTAATCATGATAATCTTGTTCACAGTTATGCTCTGTTGTTAACACTATTGTTTTGCATAGTTCCATATACCTATTTGATAAAGCAAAAAATTAAATTAAATGTTTTTGCTGGGGATAATTTATATCATTTTTATGTGTGATTAATTTACTGTAAACCGAAATTGTTTGGGTAATCCTAGGAGATCTATTTGCAGTGAATTATCTGCAGATGAATGGCTGAATTTTAAAAAATATTTATTTAATTTATAAGTATTTAAATTTGAGGATATTTATTGCTATTTTTAGTAGGTTCCTAGTAAAAAGTTGTAAATTGATTTATTTGTTTATTTTCTTACTTTATTGATTATAAAATTGTCATGAACATTTATACATGTAAGGTATTTTCCAGTGCATAAGATTTTTCCATTACAGTAAGTTCAGTCCAGGGAAAAAATGGGACCCTATTACTAAGACTGCTGTCAGTCTGTCTTTTCTGTATGTCATAAACCATGTTGCTGCTATAACAACAAATACTAAAAATACAACAACCCTAGAACTCATAAGGACCACTTCCCAAAATGTCCACTTCCCAAAACTTCCACTCCCAAAACGTCTATTTAAGTGAACCATTAGTGCACAAGTTCTACTTGCACTTGGCCGGTTATTTTATACTAATAAATCAGGAAACATAGCATACAATCCACCTGATGACAAGTCGTATATAACTGCACAGAACCAGAGGAAATGCACTGAAAGAACAATTATAAATAAATATATAGGGACAAGTTACACTGATTGAGCTAGCCCCAAAGTAAGTTCGAGACTTGTGTTATGGGATACTAACACAACGATTCTATATTTTATATTGTTATAGATAAACATTATTAAATTATAAAACAAATACATATAAAGATAAACATTCATTGTATAGCGGGATTTCTTCTATTCAACATTTTATATATATTCAGAAGATATTACTCAATTATTTCTTAGGTAGTATTAATTGTTAGGGTAAAATGCTATTACTTAGCTTGCAATTTTTGTAATACTCGTATATCATAAAAAATGAGAATCTCAAAAAATGGCTCTAACAATTTTGATGAAATTCAGTATTTAGAGAATTTTGTTTTGTACATTTACTGCAAACAGGTGTTGCATGATGCATGATGAGCATAATGCTGTGTAACTGACGTCAGCACAGGCTTTAAAACTTGTTATTGTAAATGACATCATCATTCAATACGTCAGTATTAGTGCTTAACTCAAAAAACTGCCTCCGTGATGTAGTGGTTAGAGCGTTCGGCTCATACCCGAAGGTCGCGGGTTCGATTCCCGGCGGAAGCAACGATAAACAAAACCTTTAAACAATTTGCCAAAAAATATTTGTGAAATTTAATAAAACACATTTCATTTGAAATTGAGCTTTGAAACAGCTGATCATTTATTTGTAAGAGTGGATGAATTTAAGGTTTTTCTTGTCATCCTTAGCAACATTCAGGGACACATAGCCAGGCACAACATAAATATCAAACAATTTATGTCCACAGCTGTAAGTGTCCCGCAATGTGTTAAGGAATATTCTTTCTATTGTGATCTCAAAAGAATCAAGAATCAAATATTTATTTAGGCCTTTGAAGGCACTTTAAATAATGTATTTGGTTAACCCTTGACAAATAAGATTGCAAGCCGCTCTAGATGGGTCATTTTGGAAATCTTTGGGAGAGGCCTATGTCCAGCAGTGGACATTGTGCGGCTGAAATGATGATGACAAAATAGAGGGCTGTTAAAAGTTTTCCACTAATGTCTGTCTGTCTGTGGCATTACCTTTGTGTTAAGGCCAGTAAGTCAGGATTTTTGAGTATGACAAGCAAATAATAGATGGCCCTACAGATATCAGTTGGAATATGTAGTTTTGTCAAGTGGAAACACCATGAAGAGGCCTATATCCAACAATGGGTGAATAAAGGCTGAAGAAGAAGAAGAAGATGTAGTTTTGCTACTCATCACTAGATAACATTCTTGAAAATAGTGTTTTTTTTACTTAATAAACTTGTTTAGTCACTGTATTAGACACGATGATAAATAAATAAAAAATACGGACAAATGACACTGATTGAGCTAGCGCCAAAGTAAGTTTGAGACTTGAATTGGATATTTTATAACAAATACATTAGGTATATAGGTAAAACCCAAGATCCAAGACTTTGATAAAGGCCATATTTCAACACACTAACTAAATACCAATGATACTATGCATGCATACCCATAAAAACAAACACATAGCATTTAAAAATAAACGGGGAAATGTTTGCGGCTTGTTGGAGCTAATTTGATTTGACCATTTCATGGCGTGTTCAAATGCCATACAAATTAGGGTCAATTGATCTTATCAAATGCCAATGATCTCTTATTTTCGTCTTTGTTCATTAATTATTTATAGTTCCCTCACTCTCAACTGAATAGGAACTACGTAATTGTTATTAATTCAATTACTTACATGTTTAAATCTGTAAATTTTGTTAATCAAAGAACTTTATTATCATAAAATTTATTTGAATGACCATGGACAGAGAGATGGATGAAAAGCGGGGAGATCTCAACTGTAGGACATGATCGGCTAAATAAATTAAATAGTCATTACATTTTATACCTACATAATTCTATTTTCTGTTGTTTTTATATTAGTAGGTACCTATATGGCTGAAAATAAAACATATGTGGTTTAAATGACGGTTATTCTAAGGCAGTGGGCCAATTTCACTAATGTAATCAAAACAATGCTTTGAAGAACAGAATTTTCTTTGATCAGTCTTTTCTTTAGTATCTCATGAACAGTGATAGTTGAAATTATCACAGATGATGTATTTCCGTTTGCTGTTATGACAACAAATAGTAAAAACATAATAAAATATTCCATACAAAAGACGTGATTTTTTTATAGATAATGGTACAAGCCCGCACTTGGCTGGTTTTCTAATAATACATTAGGATCATTATAGTATCCATTATAGTATTAACACGGCTCATCTCCATTACAACGACCTAGCACGACGGCGTGACTTTCACTTTCTGTCTCTGCTTTACACTATAACATACTAAACATACATAACATTAATGGATAGTATGTGTGCTATCGCTGTGTTATTATGTGGCGCTTTAGACCTGGTGGCGACCTCAATTACTATGTCAAATACATGCGAAAATCTACAGCCAAATTGTAGTCTATTCACTATTCATTTATATTTTGCCCTTTGTGTTATGGTTCCTTTAATCATGTGTGATTGGTCCTTTTTACCCGACTTCCAAAATAAAGGAGGGTATCAATTAATCTTAATCTTTTTTTTAATGTATGTTCACTGATTATTCGAAGTCTCCTGGACCTTTGATCTGTAAAATTCTTTTTTTTTTTCAAAGTGTAATAAAGTAAAATACTTGTTAGGTGGTCCTATAATTTTTTTATCAAAATTGGTTTTGTAGTTTGAGGTGAAGTCGGTTTGAAAAATTATGTGGAGTATAATCACTTTTTTATTCTTTTCGTAAGTTAGTCTAAAGGAATTTGCTTCAAATCAAAACCCCTTGTCTGTTATATTGAAGTATGAGCAGCATGTTTAATAGGTTGACTTCAAGTTTTAGCTTCGATAATATAACTATGAATCTTTTTGTCGATTTAGTTTTTGGAATAGTTTCAAAATGGCGCAGACACAATGTTAGAAGTTGCAAGGGCACAGAGAGCCACTACTTTATATGTACTTATTACAATTTGCTTACAAATTGAACTAATTATTCAAGGTTGGTAATGCTCTTACCATCATCATACGTCATATGCTAGTTTGCCTACTAATCAAAAGTTCCGTCCTTGTACTGTACACAAAAGAATGTCCCCATTTCCGAATAATCCGGAAGCATGGCCGCTACTCTCCTTACAAAGGCACACATTAACATAAGCCATAAGCCAACCATTAACATAATGTACCCTTACGCAGGTGGACGGAAAAACCATAAAAGCGCAGATATGGGACACGGCCGGCCAGGAGCGTTATCGTGCCATCACGTCGGCGTACTACCGCGGGGCGGTGGGTGCGCTGCTGGTGTACGACATCGCCAAGCATCTGTCTTATGAGAACGTGGAGCGGTGGCTGCGCGAGCTGCGGGACCACGCGGACCAGAACATACTGATCATGTTGGTGGGCAACAAGAGCGATCTGAGGCATCTCAGGTGAGTTCCACAATGCAGGAGCAACACAGTACCATATTGTCGGCGTACGTACGCTGGTTGTGTATGATATCGTCTAGCATCTTTCTTATGAAAACGTGAAGTGGCTACGCGGGCTGATAGATGACGCAGACCAGAACATACTAATCATGTTGGTGGGCAACAAGAGCGATCTAAGGCATCTCAGGTGAGTTACACTATGCAGGAGCAACACAGCATCGTGTCGTCGGCGTAGGTACGCTGGTTGTGTATAATATCGTCAAGCTTCTGTCTTATGAGACCGTGGAGCGGTGGCTGCGCGAGCTGCGGGACCACGCGGACCAGAACATACTGATCATGTTGGTGGGCAACAAGAGCGATCTGAGGCATCTCAGGTGAGTCACACAATGCAGGAGCAACACAGCACCGTGTCGTCGGCGTAGGTACGATGTTTGTGTATGATATCGCCAAGCGTCTTAGGAGAACGTAGCGTGTGGTTAATTTCTTACACTATCAAATACTTTGTGCATAGAGTCAGGCAATTGACATGACAGGCGGAAAAAGGACTGAATGGCTCACACCTGTTTCAAATTATGTACAATTTTTCAAAAACTAACTTCACCCCCAAACTACACAATAGATTTTGATAAAATTCCTTTCAAACAAAAAAGAATTTTCTCCTCCTTTTTTGGAAGTCGGTTAAAAGTGCTCTACACGCTGAATTTTCATTGGTTTTGGAAAAAAAAATGTCGTATAGTAAATAAATTCCTCTATCCATATACGTAATCCAAATTTCTGTATGTCATAAAATAAAAAAGTTGCGTAAATGATTTTCGATCGAGACCACGTAGTTATACGCCGGCCGCCTACTGCTGTGATGTCGATGACCCCGGCCGGCCGGCGGGCGGTGTATGGCGGCGGTACTACTAATTGACCTCACAATTTTACTTTCGAGTTTTAGTCAACATTTTTTGTTACTGAATTTTTATTTTGACCAGCTAATTAGGTCTTACTAACGATGCCTATGAAGTGGCCTTCGGCTTCAGAACCAATAAAAAATCACCGTGTATAGTATGAGGTTAAATTTAAAATCCTTTTGCACATTTTAGCGTCAATTTATTGCAAAAGAAAAAAATTAAAAGCTGTTGTAAATAAACAGATATGAAATGGTTTTTATCTTGATTATATTTTATAACCAGAGAAGATATAATCAGGTTTTCATGATAACGAATTATCATACTTGCAACCGCAATTTTTTGTGTTTTCTCACAAATATTTTAGTACATCAATATTCATTTATGAATTTAAAACATCTGATTAATGTATAAATTTGAAACATCTAATAAGTATGCTATGAGCAATATCTTAAAATAACGTTGGAGACATATACGCGATTATTTACATAATTTTATCCTTGGATCTGAATCTAGATGTTAAAGATCAGTCATCATATCATAGAATAAAGTTTGTAGTATTTTTATAAAGATTTATCCGACTTTAAAGAAGAGGAGGAGGAGTTTGAGCAAATACATACACGGTGATTTTTCAATGGTTTTGGAGTTGAAGACCACTTCATAAGGATCGTTGGCAACCTAATTGGCTAGTCAAAATAGACATTTTGAAACAAAAAATGTTGACTCGAAAGTAAAATCCTGAGATCAATTATTAGTACCGCCGCTAGGCGCCGCCGGCCAGAGTACATCGAGGTCACGCGGCAGTTTTGACAAGGCATTACTACGTGATCTCGTTCGAAACTGATTTTCACAAATTTTTTATCATTATTGTTTTTTATCAATTTAAAATATTTTAATTTACGTTTCATCTCTTACAGATCCATCCCTACAGAAGAGGCAAAGGCATTCGCAGAAAGGAACGGTCTTAGTTTTATTGAAACATCGGCTCTCGACTCTACTAATGTGGAACCTGCATTCCAGAATATTTTAACTGGTATGTACATTTTATTTGATAGCCAATTATATAAGTTGCAGGCAAATTCTATAATTATATAATTCACCCGTATACAAATGGCGTTGGAAGATAATTAAATATACACTAATTGGGGCTACCCAAACTAAGTTTGAAACTTGTGTTATGGGATACTAACTCAATGATAACAAATACATTATAGATAAACATCCAAGACTCAGGACAATCTGAAAAAGATCATTTTTCATCATGACCTGACTGGGAATTAAACCCGGAACCTTCAAACTTCAATGTAAGCCTGGCATGATAGCCACTAGGCCACAGAGGTCGTTAAAAAGATAACCGTCGAAAGGTAATGCCTTGTAAAAATATTCGCTTCATCATTGCCGCTGCCGCGTCATATTGTACGAATTAGTATCAGTACCTGGGTGACCGAGCTTTGCTCGGTTACATCTCAAACATTAACTAAATCTTTTTAAACTTGTCTAAAAATAATACAAAATAAAAAATTATATATAAACTTAAACATAAAATAAGCGGCCAAGCGGCCAAGTGCGTGTCGGACTCGCCAATGAAGGGTTCCGTAGTAGTATTTTTTTTTTAAATTTTTATATTTGAGTTGATTGAATGAAAGGTAAATTGCAGTTTATGACATATTAAAAAAAAAACTTCTTACTAGATCTTGTTCAAACCAATTTTCGCTGGTAGTTTTCATGGTAATGAACATCATATATTTTTTTTAGTTTTATCATTCCCTTATTTTAGAAGTTACGGGGGGGGGGGACACACTTTTTTCCACTTTGGAAGTGTCTCTCGCGCAAAGTATTCGGTTTAGAATAAAATGATATTATAAACTTCAATATCATTTCTGAAGACCTATCCATAGATACCCCACACGTATGGGTTTGATGAAAAATATTTTTTTTAATTTCAGTTCTAATTATGGGGAACCCCCAAAATTTATTGTTTTTTTTTCTATTTTTGTGTCAAAACCTTAATGCGGTTCACATAATACATCTTACCAAGTTTCAACAGTATAGGTCTTATAGTTTCGGAAAAAAGTGGCTGTGACATACGGACGGACAGACAGACAGACAGACATGACGAATCTATAAGGGTTCCGTTTTTGCCATTTGGCTACGGAACCCTAAAAAGCAAAAGTAAGTCACCGAGTGGGATTCGAACCCGTAACACTTTTTCTAGCGGTCCGCATCCTTAACCGCTAAGCCAAACGGATGGTGGCCGGCGCGAAGAAATTAGCGACCATATTCTGCGTGGAAAGAAAAACGCATGAAAACTCGAAAACACGCGTTTTCCCAAACAAAAGACTAATCTAGATCGATTATTTACCCCCAAAAACCCCAATACCAATTTTCAGCGAAATCGTTAGAGCCGTTTTCGAGATCACAGAAATTTATAAATATATACATACATACTATCACGTCTTTATCCCTAATGGGGCAGACAGAGCATTTTGGGTCTTGCGGTTCTATGCAGAGCCCAGGGCCGCAAGACCCAAAAGCCATTTTTAGCGTCATGGTGGGCGAGAAGATGGAAAAGCAATCAATACAGTGATGGGTTGCTAGCCGCATCGCCTGTTAATATGATTTGCATTTTTGCCCATTCCCTCGATCGGCTTTTACGATCTGCGTGGGAAGAGAAGCAGCTGGCACACTCTAAATTTTTTGTTTATTTCTCCCAGACCAGCATGGGATTATAAATATATAAATAAATTAATATACAAGAATTGCTCGTTTAAAGGTATAAGATAGGAGCTCGGTGGCCTTGTGGGAGTGCACATTACTAGCGCTTTCGCAAGTAAAGCGATACTGGGCGTCATCCGCACTTGGATGGGTGACCACAAGTGGCACAATTATATCTCGAGCTCCTCCGTGCTTCGAAAGGCACGTATAATCCGTTGGTTCCAGCTGTCATCATTGTATGGTAGTCGTCAAGCAACGTCCGTTGCTTTGAGGCAGCCTGAAAAATCTGACACCAGTGTTGGCCACTTACACACACGAAAAACAACAAGTACCATATTTAATAACGTGAGGCGCTGCATATTCATAAAAAAAATATTTTTAAATACTAAAAACCGACTTCAAACACCCTAATACACATTGATTTCGATAAAGTTTCCATGGGACCACCTAACAAGTATGCCCCTTCAAACAAAAATATAAATTTCCAAATTGGTCCTTCAAGTAATAAGTGAACATACATAATAAAAAAAAACTGACGAATTGACAACTTTCTGCTTCTTTTTTTATTCGGGTAAAGAGATGAGTAATATCAACGTTTTGTGTGTTCCAATCAGCAGTGATGTGCACAATATTTTTGAGAGTGTAGGTACTAATCCATTACTTATATATAAAGCTAAAGAGTTTGTTTGTTTGTTTGTTTGTTTGTTTGAACGCGCTAATCTCAGAAACCACTGGTCCGATTTGAAAAATTCTTTCGGTATTAGATAGGTCGTTTATCGAGGAAGGCTATAGGCTATATTGCATCACGCCCGCGACTTCACTCGCGTGGTTAACGCGGGCGAAGCCGCGCGCTGCCTCTAGTCTTAGCTAAATTACAAAAACGGCTGCACATCAAGCAAAATACGCTTTCGCTAGTATCCGATATATATGGGTGGCACAGGGTGGGTGCGTATTGTTTGATAGAACAACATTTGATATAATAACATTTCAATAACGTACAGGGTAGGCAAAATCTGTGTCTGTATGAAATGCACCTACTGCCAATCAGTGATGAGAGACGCTATAAATGTTAAGTAATTAAACACATTCGTTTGTGTACCAAACGAATGTGTTTAATTCCTGATGAAGTTTTAAATCGTGACTCGTCGCTATCTCGTCGTGACCCTTCTTCATCTAATGCGGTTCTTTGCAACGTTTACTTTAGTTAGATATTAGTACCTGGGCGAGCTGACCTCGGTTACATCTCAAACAATAACTACATTATTTTTATCTTGTCTAAAAACAATACAAAATAAAAAATATATATAAACTTGAACAAAAAAAAAACAAAAGTTAGTCACCGAGTGGGATTCGAACCCGTAACACTCTTTCTAGCGGTCAGCATCCTTAACCACTGAGCTAAGCCGATGGCGGCCGGCGCGCCGAAATTAGCGACAATATACTGCGTGGAAAGAAAAACGAATGAAAACTCGAAAACACGCGTTTTCCTAAACATAAGACTAATCTAGATCGATTGTTTATCCCCAAAAACCCCCATAGAATTGCTCGTTTAAAGGTATAAGATATGTACTTATGCGCACTTAGCTTACATTAGCGTAAAGAATCTTCGTCGTAGAACTATATAAATAAAATCTTTTTATTTCGACCAACCAAGGATCATAATATTACTTTTATGTGTTAGTACCAGAAAAATAGAACTTAAGAACTAACTATTACACTAAAGCTAGTGTAGTCTATAGGTCTTTGATTTTCTGTATATGAATCATTGAGCAGTGATTCACATACCGAAAATCCTGCCTATTTCCCAGCGTTGTTAGGATGACGTGCCGCTGGCTCGGAGCCTGCCCGCCAGAGATGCGCACCGCTTGCGCAGGGATGCATAAAAGCAGTCCACACGCGCTTCTATACAACGTGGAAGGGACATATCCGTAATAAAATGAACCACGAGCTATACTAGACCACTATAGTATAATGAAATTAAAATAACAGTCAAAAATTTAAAATAAAAATTCGGCATGTGCAGCCGCGCGGGCAATTTGTATGGAAATGTCGAAATTTTATTTTATTATTAAGCTTTTGCATAGCTTCTATCGCGGGCCTTGAGCGCGGGGACCGAATCCAGAAATTCCGTAACGAAAAAACCTCACGCTCCCGGTTGCCGCTTCGTCTCCGTCGTCGTCCGTTTGCGACGTTGCCATCCTTCCTTGTTTGCAATAGCTTTACCGCGGCAGTCCCCGGGTGCCACACGTCTTTTTTTCATTATAATGTAGTGATCTAGGTTCGATTTATTATGGGTATGTCCCTTCCACGTTGTATCATACAAATTTGTTTGTTTTTTGTTACCACTTCACGCTTAAACTACTGATCCTATTTAGATGAAATTTGATATGGATATAGTTTGATACCCAGGGAAGGACATAGGATAGTTTTTATCCCGAAATTTACACGGGGAGCGAAGCCCACGGGCACAGCTCGTAACTAATAAAATGCAAAATTCTTAAAAGTAGGTTGTTTGAGCCAATTCCTCTAACTTTACCTTCCGACACCCACTCTGTAGCTCGTAAGACCCGGATGACAGATTAACGTCATTCTTGCCTATGTGTATAAATTGTACACGTGTATAGCTGTCAATGACGCATGAATACAAGGCTCATTAGTGTTTCATACACAGATCTAAAAATAAACTGTTTTGGAACTTGACCGCTAGCGAGGACGACTACCCCGCTCCTGATAACGTAAATACCGTTATCCGCCTACATGTTATGGAGTTGTTTATTTGTTACTAGATTCCAGCCACTTTGAGAACCTTATTTGAAAAAATAACCGCTTAAGTGCGTTGGACTCGCGCACTAAGGGTTCCTTACCATTATGTATACAAAATCGCGTTTGTTATATGGCAGTGGCGGAGCCTCCTTAGAAGCCGATTCCCATCGAGTTCCCTTAGGGGCTTCTCACACATATACATTTATTACTAATAACAATTATAACCTTCGCATATCGGCGCACTAACTATTTTCGTAAGCCGTAAACTAGTAGTATGACTGGATTGCACGCACCCACATATTCAAAATACGAAAACTCCCTCTGGTTATCAAAATACACTCGCAATGATAAATGCATAAACACGCTCAGATACATATTATTCACACTAAATTAATAAAAATAAGCCAAACATGGAACGGCTTATTATATAGCTGTACTAGTCCAAATTCTCACCCAACGCCACTGTTGTATGGGAGCCCCACTTAAATATTTATTCTGTTTTTCGTATTTGTTGTTATAGCGGCAAAAGAAATACACCATCGGTGAAAATTTCAACTGTCTAGCTATCACGGCTCATGAGATACAGCCTGGTGACAGACAGACGGACAGCGGAGCCTTACTAATAGGGTCCCGTTATTCCTTTTGGGTACGGAACCCTATAAAACACTTCGATTTATTTCCTAAAAATGGACTAACAAGACTCTTTAATATATACCTACATTACTTAATTTCGAAATGAAAGCGTTAAACTTTCCCTCTTTATTGTCAGGGGTTAAAAAAGAACTAGATACGTTTATTATTTAAGCGTTGTTGATGTTTGAAAACATTCGAGCATTCGAGATTCTAAGGTCACTGATCTAGGCTTCGATATGAAAAGTTTTACGACAAGAAATCGTTGAACTGTCTATTCTATGTAAGTATATCAGTTTTCTTTGTGTCGAGGTTTCTAGACGGGGTTATTGTAGCGATATCGTTTAGTTTTATTGCACTGGGAAATCTAAGCTAGTCTAAATTCTTTCTTCGCGCTGATAGTTTTATTTGGATTTTTGCATACAGTTAAGACGAAGGTTAAACACCTGATATGTCTTTTAGTTTGCAATTGCTTTTATTTTTTAACTGACTCTCAAATAAAGAGAGGGTTATCAATTCTTCGCAATCTCTTTTTTATGTATGTTCACCGATTATTCGAAGAAACCTGGACCTATTAGGAAAATTATTTTTTTGTTTGAAAGAGTATACTTGTCAGGTGGTCCCATTGAAATTTTATCAAAATCGGTTGTGTATTTTGGGGGAGAAGTCGGTTTTAAGTTTTGAAAAAAAAAACTTTACGGTATTATTTAAATAAACTAACCTTTTTTCAAAGAAGCAGTCCATCAAGATATTTCGAAAAACTTGTTTGAAAGCATTGTATTAAAGGACAGTAAAATGCCAAAGTGACGTCACAGAACAGTATTTCAATCATGGTACAATAAAATAAGGTATTCTCTTCCCGAGATGGAACTTGACTACGTCACAAAGTGTTGCCACTGATTGTTCTTTTCGGTAAATTTTTAAGGACTTTCTCAATTAGTTCATGAATATTTAAAAAAATATTAAGTAACTTAGCTATTTAGTATCTCGCGATTCTCGCGTGATTTATCAATTCAATATTTTATAAATTGATATAATGGATTATTAATTCGAAATTGGTATATGTATAAAATTTAAAAGCATTACGCTCAGGTAATTCAATTTCACACAGTGGCAACATACCAAACTGATGACGTAGTCAAGTTCCACCTACGTCATCGGCTGTCACGGGAAGAGAATACCTTATTTTATTGTACAATGATTTCAATATAGAGTACACGCACAGTCGTGCATCTTTGTTTTAAACTACATCAGATGCATTTAGGCAGCTTAAAAAAATTACATAATTCTTGGCCATTCACACTCACGAAAAACAAAAAGAAATCAATAATAAACAAGGGAGTGAACAGTGTCTTAACGGCAATTAACAAGCGTAACAAAATAGTTAAACAAATCACACGGTTCATTACATGCAAATTAATTACAGCCGGTTCCTCTGTTATCGATTGTTCTAGTTATTAGTTGACAAAAATAAATGATTTTATTATTTAGGTAAAGATTGAAGATAGATCGTCTAGTTTTATTTTTATGTGTAAAAAAAACGGGCCGAGTTTCGAGATCGAAACCGCTTTCTAGATGACAAATCTTTATTTTATTTTGTCGTGCCCCCAGCGCGAGACATGGTAAATCTAACATACCTATCTACAACCAAAAACGGATATGGATACGTCAGTTATGTGCCATAAGAGCATTTTTTTTTGTCGCAATTATGCGACCTTCTCGGAATGGGCCCGACAATGTTTGTCGCATATATGCGACGCTCGCGGTGAAAGGGTTAATCTTATTTTACTCTGCCGTCTCAGCACAACCGCATAAAGAGATTTTTATTTGAATTACTTGTTTTTTCCTTTACAGAGATCTACAGGATTGTGTCGCAGAAGCAAATGCGTGACCCTCCAGACGGTGACCAGACCATCCGACCTGACGCCGAGCCGGCGGACGCGAGACCGTCGCAGGCCGACAGCGTGCGCAAGCAGTGCTGCCAGTAGCCAGCGGTGAGTGTGTCTGCGGACCGTGTCCGGACCGGACCACACCAGATCAAAAAGTCCCCTCACATGTAGAACACTTCTTAACTTTACACTTGTGGGATAAGGCCAAATACCCATAGGCCACACTCAACGCAATGGTCTAATTAACATGATTCCTCCAAAATTTCGTCCATTCCTTTTAACACTTTAAACCGCGAACGTCGGATTTATGCGACAAACGTTGTCGTGCCCATTTCGCGAGCGCCGGATATTTACGACAAAAAACCACTTCTCGTAACTGCCTCCGTGGTGTAATGGTTGGAGCGTTTGGCTCATACCCGGAGGTCGCGGGTTCGATTCCCAGCGGGGGCAACGACTTTGTGTTGTTGTCCTAGTTTGGTTAGGACATTGCAGGCTGATCACCTGATTGTCTGATAAGTAAGATGATCCGTGCTTCAGAGGGCACGTTAAGCCGTCGGTCCCGGTCACTGTCTTTGACATTGGTCGTTACCTAAAACCATGTCAGACGCCTTTAAGGCGGTTTAAAAACTCTGACACTAGTGTTAGTCACCAACACACACGATAAGAAGAAGACCACTTCTCGTATTGCACATAACATATTCAGATCCGTTTTTTATTGTAAGTATTTTATTTTAGATTTACTACGACTCGTGCTTAGCTGAAGTGGAAGTCGCTTGATTCAAATATGCATTGAAACAAAGATTTCTGAATAATATGGAAAATTCTTTGAAAATGTTTTACATTCATGTACACGCCTGCGGCCGTGCCGCGTGATAAGCAGACATATTGAATTACAAATCAGATAAGAACTGTTGAGTGAGGGATACAGAAACTTTGATTTATTTACGTGTTTTATGTATGAACGAGATAATCATAAAGTTTTTTCAATGTTTAGTATAGTTTAGTGCAATAAATCTTAAATGTATCTTAGGTCTGGTGACTAAACGTGGCCTTAAGGTCTTACAGCCCACCCTGTCTGCCTACCCCGTCAGGGATAAAGATGTTATAATTTACCATATATACAATGTCCTTTTTTATTAAGTACAAATATTTTAAGGGGTGATTCAGTCCATAATTTTGAACAACTTTTCCCAGTAAATTTTTATCGAAATACGAAAAAATAATTTTCATTTTCCATAGTAATGATATCACGTGCGTGACTACTTCGATTTCTATGAAAACCTAAAATTTTTTTTTCCTATTTCGATATACATTTATTGGGAAAAGTTGTTCAAAATGATGGTCTGATTCACCCCTTACAATATTTGTACTTAATAAAAAAGGACATTGTATATTACCATATACATATTACCATATATTTACCATATAAAACTAGATACACTAACGCAATTACTTTCAAACGCTATTCATACAATAATTTAAAGGACTTTCTACAAATTGTTACATGTAAAATTTTTCATTATTACCATATTTACTTTTGAACAATTTATTTTAAAAGGGGGCGCCAGTTCTGCTACCATTTCGCCTTAAGGTTTCAACCATTACCCGCCCTAACGAGTTGACGTCAAGTAAATTGACGTTATCACATCAATCAATGTCAACTTGATCTGGACGGGTAACGTTTTAGTAATGAATGGGACTGTCAAAAGTTTGATGCCAAAATTTTGGTTTTACTTCATTATACATGCCCGGTGCTTTTCCAATGGTTTTGAAGCTGAAGGCCACTTTATAAGGATCGTTAGTAAGAGATTAGCTCGTCATAATAAAAGATCTGAAACTATTTTTTTTGCCTAAAACTGCAAAGTAAAATCGTAAGATCAATTGAATGCATCGCCGCCAAGCGCCGCAGGCCGGCCGGCCGGAGTTCATCGGGGTCACACGGCAGTTTTGGACGAGCGTAAATACGTGATCTCCATCGAAAATCATTTTCGCAACTTCATAATATTATGTCATACACAAAATTGGATTACGGTTATGCATAGAGGAATTCATTTAATATACGACATTTTTTTTCCAAAACTAATGAACCTTCAGTTTGAATGCAATTCTGAATACCTATTTTTAGATCGAAAATTATTCTTTCAAATCAAAAATATACTTTTAAGAAATTGCGGACCTGCCAAGAGCATTTTCTTCGAGTCAACCGTAGGGATAAGCAGAGTCAATTATTAGTAGATATTGCAACCTGAGTTCTAGGCTCACCCAAGAAGAGATTGCAGTTTCGATAAGGCTGCCTGTTGACATCTGTTTTATGTTATTTATATTTTCGTAACATTATGTTTCGATTCAATAAAGATTTTAACTAACTAAGGAATCTATAAAGTGTGTACTGTACTGATATGTATATTTTTTCTGTTACAGAGCCAGAAAGTCCAGTAAATGTTGGAGCCGAAAGAAGCAAGTGGAGTTCTAAATGCAACCATTATGAATCATTCCTAGACAGTGGTCTTACCATCATAATAATCATGTTGCCAGCTCAAAAATATCTCCTCATCTGAGCTGCCAGCCTAGAAGACAGTGTTTCAATCATATTGTTTATTACTTTTTATCTGCTGTCTATGGTAAGAGAAATTTTAAGTTGGCAACACTCAGCGACAGAGTGGCTCATGTAGATAGCTTGTGTAAGTATTGATATTTTGTGTCTGAACGAATAAAGTTAAAATATAATTATTGTAAACGTGAAAGAATTCAATATACCACACAATTTAGGCCCATGCTTCAGTTATAGAACGGAATTAATATAAGTATTACATACAGAACGGAATCTTTTAAGGCTGCAAGCGCCTGCAACGGTTATCTCAACATTCTCTACAAGGTGAGAACGGGGGAGAGGTGCGGGGTCGGGGGGCGGGTACGCATATTGCACAGGACCTTAGAAGATTCCGTTCTGTATGTAATACTTATATTTATTCTCTGATTTTAGTAGGCACCCACTTTTTTAGTAACCACTCATTTGGCGACCATGTTTCATGCGAATTTGTTGAAGATATAATTTTTATTTAGGGGAGAAAAGTTTTATTTTGACTTAGCTAATCCATATATCTATTTATTTAGTGAATTTAACAGCGGCTAGTTCGTAAAGTCCGTATTGCGTCACCGCGACGCGTTTACACGAGGGATGTAAAAAGTCCGACACTAAGCAATAAATTCGGTTAACGAAACAAACTGTTGATATCACACAAATCATAGCTTGATAATGTTAAAGTGTCTAATTGTTTTTGTATTACACTAGCGTAGTCTTACTAAGTAACGAAATAGCTTTTTTAAAACGTTTCATTTTGTTTACTGATATTACGTGCCTTCTGTGGTCATAGCGGAGCTTGTATTTATTATAGCTTTGTTTTTGCCTCGTGTTGGATATTAGTGTTAACTTCGAGACGCTATCTCATTGGAAAAAGAGCTCCGTGTTTTTGCAATGACGTTATTTGGCTTAGTGCCGTCAAAGTCCGGCCCTGACAGGCCCGAAGCGACACCTGGTGACTTACTCTGGAAACAATACGGATAATCTAATAGTCCCTAAATCAGATTATCTAAAAATGATGGCAACACCGGTAAAGACCCGCACGACATTAATAAATGTCCACGTTTATTGTCTTACTATTGTGTCTGGTTTTGGCGGTAAAGCAACGGTTAATTTACGTTTTATCGAATTATTAAAAGAACACAGGGATACGGAGCGTTTGAAGTTCCGAAGTAGTAGCTAATGACGTCAGTTTTGAGTAAAAATTTTACCAATTCGTACCTAAAGTAGCGCGAACTTAAAATGCACTGTATCTTCGTCTATGCAAAATATAATAGAAAAATACGTGTACAGTATTTTTTAATAATTAATCCTATAGGCCAGTTAAAAATGTTTAGTCATCAATTTCTTATTGCTGTCCAAACAAACTCAATTCACAAGTAATTCGAACAGATTTACTAGAACGGCAGCCGCTGCCAGCGTACTTTCACTGTCAAGCCATATTCACCTTTATTTCTATCGATGAAACGCATGGAATAGCTTGAGAAAAACTTTGCAAATTAAGAAAAAATTCAAATTGTTAACAGAGTAAGCCCACTGGCCGGTGGTGCACTATTTAAGCTCATTGATGTAACAACTAGTCAACACTGACATTACTAATGGCAATACTCAAACTGGTGCTTCGCTGATGAGAAACTGTTGAAATAAATTATGTATATTGACGTTTTATCTATTTACTAGGGTTGCCAGATTGGAAGACTGAATTTGGACTAAATTTTAAAAGTGGGGTTAAATTTCGGATTAAGATCAATTTCGAATTTTCGATGAGCGGGGCAGGGGTTGCAAACAGGAATTTGATTTCCTGGAATTCGGGATACTTATGCGTTTTTTCGGGATGGGATGAAATTTCGGGAATCTCTCATCTGGCAACTCTAATTTAAAACTGCATCACCGGCCTTGGTGCGGGGCGTTGTTTCTCGTTTTTACAGTTTTGTACATTGACTTTATACATTTTTATGGACTTCGGGTTGGCTTTACAAACTCTACGTAGAAATGCACTCATCAATGTATCACAGTCTTTCCCTATATTCATAAAAAATAACAACCGTTTTCTATACCTACTTTGAAACGTGTTATGATCCTTTTCTCTCTTTTATTGTATGACATTGAGAGAATGATACGAAATAAATTTTAATTAATATAGGTTTAGCAACGCGTGTTTATTATTATGAATACGAGGGTTTCAGTTTGATGTCCATATTATTGACGACTCGACATCGTAATATTGCATCTAGTCTAAATGGACCTTCACCTTTTGAAACTTTTAACCGGTCGAGACCCGCATGGCGTTAATAAATGCTATGTTCATTGTTTTACTATTGTCTGGTATTTGCGGTAGAGGGACGGTTAAGGAATAGCAAAACGAAAAACTAAATTTCGGCTCTAAAAGACACGAATCTAGGGCCGTAAATTAAAAAAAAATCGTAGTTGAAGGTTTTGGGGCGCCATTTTTGAAATGCGGAGTCACTAAACAAACTTTTGTAAAAATCTATTTTAGTGACTCATCGTTTCAAAAATGACTGCTGGCTAACCCGAAGTTCATATTGGAACAGATTGTCGATGGTTTTATATTCAGCCCATACTGCCCCGGTGGGCCTGCTTCGTGCCATTCCACACAGCTGTTAGCATCGGTACTAAGGCCTACAGTCTGTTTGTTCTTACGAGACATGAGATGCGGTGTTCGTTGTATCTAAGAAATATATTATTGTATTATGGTCTTACATATGCATGGTTATTTTTTTAGTGCCTACCTGTAATTACTTTATTAAAGACAAAGATAATAAAATATAATGTAAATTTCTTTGTGTTTTTATTCTTATGTGACAATTTTACCTCTTTATCATATTGATTTCAAAACCAGATGTCAGTACTAATCTACACATCACAAGATTCCAGCCCAAAATATCTATGGGTTTTTATTAACACAGATAATATTATATAGTTTTGTATCTAATATAATAACAACATTTTCAACACACTTGCTCATAAAGTGGCTCTATGGTCACCGCAATTAGGCACATAATGACACCCATAATCAAACTGTGACTTTTTGATTGCTATACCTCACTAGTGAGTTATAGATTTTTTTTTTAATTTTATTGGTTGAGTTGCTTCGTTCTTATTGAAAAAGTTTTTATTCAAAAAAAGATCGTGTTCAATAGAACAAACAAATTAATGTTCCTTTTGCTTGCTCATTTCATGCAACTTCTTATTTAAATAGATAATTTTAACTCGTACGTGTTTAATAAGTAAAACTTTCACTCAAAGATAACTTTTGTTTTCTCTGTAATAAAAGAAAACTGTAAATTCCCCATTTTGTACTTGGCAGAATAGGCGCAAATCCTATGCGCGGAAAATAAAAAAAAACCTCATCTCTTTAGTCTGTGCCCGATCGCAATGCGCGCGCATACGAAAACTGATTAATTTTTACCGCCATAGCGAAACATTTTTCACAGCTCATTTTTACTGTTGAAATTATAGTTATTTATTAATTAAAATGTCTACAAGTACTAGTTACGAAGAAAATGATTTATGTTGTACACCGCCCGATATAGAATGTGAAGCCCTTAACGTTATAGAAAGTTTACTACCTGAAAACTCCAAGGAAAAATATCTATTAGCGTACCAAAATTTCATAAAATAGCAAAACAGCAAGAATACGCATTCTTTTTCATAAAAAAGTGTTCATGGCGTACTTTAAATTATTATCTTCTAAGTACAAACCTAGCTCTTTGTGGTGTTTATACTCAATGTTAAAAAGTACAGTCCGAACAAAGAATGGAGTGGACTTAAAAACATACTTTCATTTGTCAGCTTATCTAAAGAGACTATTCGAATCATAGACATAGAATTTTTTTTACTACGTAAGAAGACGGAACATGCCGAGTGCGACAAAAAATACTTTAATGTAGCTAACACAAGAGCAAAAGAGATAGCGATTACACTGACATGAGACAACTTTTGGATGAGAGTCAACCGCGGTAATCCTAGCTGATAAAGTGTCAAACGAAAATTGGATTTTTCTTATAGTAAACTGTGTTTTTCCATAAGTTTCCTTACCTCGGAAAGATGGTATCTTGCAGCTTTACCGACTGTGATACAACAACAAACAATAATCCCAGTAAATACACATTTCACAGGTAATTTTGCCGGATACGTATTTCTCCAGTTAGACACTATTTCCTTCTCAACTTCACCAAAAAACCACTCAAAATCATGCATTTTATATTTTCATTGAAAGATAACACAATATTTATTAGTTATTTATGGAATTCAGTAATATATTGCAAAAAATATAAAGTTATCTGATTCCGCTAGGGCTTGACTAATTATTGACGTCATTTTATGTCATGTATACATATATCGATAAAAAGTCAATAGTTTTTGTTATCAGTACAAACTTTTTTGAATAAAATTACAATCGGAATATTTCATAATGAGTTTCGATTTTCGTTGGTAAGATTTATTTCCCAACATTTGTCCCTATATATATTATTATGTATTTTTTTTGTTACAGTTAATTTTATTAGTCTAGCGCTTATTCTTTTTTCTTATTCTTATAAAAACAAAATATATACATATATATATATTATTTCAGTAAAAGTAATTGATTACTTTTTATTTTGACAGATTCCCAACAAATGTCAATTTTAAAGAAAATTTTAAAAATGGATAACCTGTGTGAATAGACCGAGTTGGGCTCCCAAAAGGTGTTCTATTATTTGCAGTAAACATTTCGAGCCAACGCGTTTTATACAAAGAATGCAGAAGAACGTTTTAATCAAGGATTCTTAGCCAACTTTATTTGTTCCTGTAAGTGTACATAATTCGTCAATTGGGTGCTGGACTATTTTTCGATTCTGGTTTGTCAACATTTATTGGCATCAGCATGTATTACACCTTTTCACTCAAGAGAAAAAAAGATTGAATATTTCATTTTCAGTTATTATTTTATGTTTATTTGCAATGTTTAACATTAATATCGTTCATTAAGGATGAAGGAGATTAGGAGAGACCTTAGTTCCGCTTTGTATATTAATAAATTCGGTGGATTGCAATTAGTATTTGTTTAATATAATTAATTAATATTAATTCTCAGTACTTACTGGTACATTATTTTTCTTATATATTACTTAAGTATTGTAAGGCAATTGATAGCGACAAATATATTTATATATAATGTAATATTACTCTTCTCTTCTCGCAGATTGTACAAGTCGATTGTCGGCAAAGGAAAAAACACTTCAATCATTTTAATATATCACATAATCTACTGTTAGCTACTGTTTTTACAAAACATTACACAAAAACATGCAAAAAAAGGGGCGTGGCTATACAATTGTCTATGGCATACACATGTTTCTGCTTTCTAAAGCAGATGGAAAACATGCGCTGCGCGGGGCGAGAGGGGAAGGGTTTCTTTTTCATTATTTTACGGTTCTGGGTACGAGTCCTTTAGAGCCTATCTGTCCTTTATATCTATATATCTTCTTTTCTTAATTACTATCCTTGGATCCATACCAGGAGTTACAAATAGAGATCTAAACCGATCGTCTATATGTAACTCCAGGTAAATATTAAAATTGCGATCCCGTAAATATTTTCTGATACGAAATCTGAGTTTTCTTTTCGTTTTAGCGATTGCATCTGCAATTAGTAAAACGCAGAACACATCTTCTAACTCTTCGTCAGGCAGAAATGATGATAACAGTAATCAAAAATAAATATTATTAGGTGTCTTTTTTGAAACACGGAGTCACCTAAACGAATGGTTTTTCCATACAAAAAACTGTTCGTTTAGTGACTCCGCATTTGAAAAGTAGCACCTCATGATGTGGTTAATCATAGAGAATATAAACCCTAACGTTAAAAAATGTTTCGTTCAAAACAGAAATTATTCGCTGGAGACGGTTTGTGTATGAAACAAATTTTTGTTTCGTGTTTTTTTGTGTAAACTCTAATCTGCTGATAAGTCAACTTGTATGAGAGGTCAATTTTTTTTCTTTTTCACATATGTTCCTTGAGAAAGTTGTTTGCTATCATGACCTGAATTTAGCCTGATAACATATTTTTATCCGTTTATTCCATTTTCCACCCACGCATCTACTAAAGTAATATAGCTACTGAACTGACTTTTGGACTTGGGCGACATTTACACCGCTAGAGACAAAGAGATTAAAATGTTTTAAGTATATATTTCTTGTCATAACATTACCAAGAATATCAATTCATAATCACAATACATTTATTTTATCGATATCGACAAAGTACGTGGCGTGTAGTCGGTACAACCATTTTAAAGTCAGACATGACATTTGAGAGTTTTTGGCGGGAAGTCAAGGGGTCCAGTTGGAGTTTGCTTTAAATTGTTTTGCAAATTGATTCTAGTGGACTTTATAATATGAAATTGGTGTAGTTTGGTGTTATAAATGCTCATATCATGGACAATATGTGAAATGTTTAAAGTGGACAGCCATAGTGCGGTTGTAGTGATATTTATTTGCGGACTGCGGTGGGCGTCTTTGGGTGCCGTCCGCCACTCAATCGGCTATGAAAACCAGTGGACTCGTATAGATTTGTCGCCAGAAGCTCCCGTGAAGCAATCAAAGGACCCATACCAACCTTTGATTGTATAGTTAAGGGTTTAGGATTAGGAATAAAGAAGAGATAAATAAAGATTGGCTCTAAAGGACCAGTATCCAGAGCCGTAAATTAATTTAAGAAAAAAAAAAAAAAGACATGACATTTCATTTCTGGTCTCATTTTACAATACGGTAGTTATATCTTGTAGTATGGTAGATCTGTGATTCGAATTAACCGATGGATTTAGAAGCAAGAAATCAAAGGTTTTATCGTCTGACGATATTGAAAAATTTATAAAAGATTCCTACTGACGAAACACCAAGTACATCCAATGATTGGATTTCACCTACCTACACGAATAATGAGCCACCTCAAATTACAATAGAACATGAAAGTATTTCAATAAATAATCTATCGATGAGACCGCTATGCCATCAAAAACAGTTAATTATAATTTTACTAACTGCACATTTACTAATTGTTTCTCTAAATAAACTTTTTATTTACTAAATAAAATGAGTTTTTATTGTTATTTTATTCAAAAGTGTGTTGAAAAACGTCGTATGATACACGTATGTATTGATTATTACCGTCCTTGGCTCTCTTAAGACCCTCGCCTACGGCTCGGGTCTCAATGGCGCCACGGAGGTAATCACCAATGTTACACACTAGTACCATAATGTACTATTAACTGTTTTTCGCTTGGGTTATAAAAAAATATAGATTTATTATTAAAAAAACAAACACCCCTAATTGAAGTCTGCACCTATTAAATAATATGATTAAGGCAAACTTTTAGCGCGTCGTGTACGTTACTGCATGTGATTCCATGGGTATTATTTTCACAGACTAAAAAGTGCGTCATGGTTTAGTCTGTCGTCTGCGTTGGGCCTAAGTTGAAAGGTTTTTTTTGTTTTTCGTTAATTCTATGTCTATGGTTAGTTTCTATAGTTTTAAAGCTAAAGCCATCGGACTGCGTGAGGACTGCCATACAACGATGACAGCCTGAACCAACGGCTAAATGCCTTCAGGAGCACGCAGGGAAGCTTGAGTATTTTTTATGCCACTTGTGGTCCACCCATCTAAGTGCGGATCATGCCCGGTGTCGCTTAACTAGTCAAAGTGGTACCAGCGCGTACTTCGACCGGGCCATCGCGTTCCTCATTATCCTGAGTATCAGATTTAGAAAGGAAGATGTTTTATGAAGTCAAAAAGAATATGTAACGTGGAAGGGGCATAGCCCATAGGTATTAATAAATCAAACCACGGGTTTATATGACTATAGCATAACAAAATTTAAATACCAGTCAAAAAACCAAAATAATCGAGATTTCTATACAATTTGCCCGGGCAGCTGCACACTTTAGTATGGAAATGGCAATTTTTTCCCTAGTAAAATTTAGCTCGTAGTTCGATTTATTACGGGAATGTCCCTCTTACACCTCACACGTTGCAGAGAAAATTCGTTAAAGCAAAGCGATGACATCATCAGATCATTTTTCAATGAAAAATCCGAATCCTACCTATAATCGTACACTGAATTTGGTTTGGCAGCTTGATCTGAAGATATCTAAGGAAGATGCAGTCAGAGGCGGCGTAAGGCGTGGGCGGTGTGGGCCACCGCCCACGGCCTCGCAGGGCAAGGGGCCTCGCGCCTCACACACAACCGAAAATGTAGGGAAAATTCAAAAGTACACGCCACAAGGTTTTTCTTATGTATATCTATACATATAATAAAACAGTAAAAAAAGTGTGTCTGTACATTAAATATATTTCCAAAAAAAATATTGGGGGCGATGAAGACATAGTAATAGAGTAAGAATTTAAAATAAAATGTCTGTCTGTTTGTCTGTTTGTCTGTATGTCTGTTGTACACGCTAATCTCCGGAAATACTGGACGGATTCGAATGAAACTTTTTTTGTTATATAGCTATTAAGCCTGGGCAACATATAGGGTATAAATGATTTTGGAAAATGGAACGCCTGATGCAGAACCATAATGGTCCAGCTAAACTATAAGAGATATAAAAATGCCGCCTTAGTAAAAGTTGTTCAGTCTGATAAGCATTTTCCAGAGACATAAAGTTCATGCGAACGAAGTCGCGGGCTTCAGCTAGTTTTGAATATACTGATGTGTCAGTGGCATGAATAAACGAACCTCAAGTACAGTGGAACGAACTTATGTTGGTTCTTGATTTAATATCATTAATGGGCTGGGCAAGCCTCCTATTTGCTTTTTTTTTAGTTAAACTAATTCCCAACACTGAATTGAGGGCCTCGCGAAATTTACCGTGCCCACATTAAGTTGAGGTCTTGCGCCGCCACTGGATACAGTAAACAGTTCATACTTATATGATGAACACTCAGATTAAAGAAATCTGAGGATGAACTGTTGACTGTATCTTCAGAAGTTTAGACCAAATAAAGTCAAATACCAAGTAATTCGATATTTACTTAATGACGTGCAGCGTGCAATGCAAAGATCAAGGCCGGCCGGCAAGTTTTATCGAACGATCAGTGTGTTTTCGACACCCAGAGGGACCGCACGTGGTAAGTGTATTTCATTTATTTAACAAAATAAATTTTGGTAAAGATATTGTAGACTGAGCTGGATATTTGGGAATTCGTATAGACTCGCCACCTAGGGCCATAGTCACGCAGGGAAAAGAGTGTAGTGAGGCGCGGGCAGGGGGGGATTATTATCAAAGTAGTCTACTCAGTTGTGGTGTTTGTTTCACGAGAGCGCGGGTCAATGTCCTGTGTTTTGTAGTGCCGACTGCCGATAAAACCGTAACTGATTTTTTCGAAGCTTTGTCTGAACTAAAGTTGAGTGTTGAGACTCATTTGGCAGCATGGAACAAGCTGCTATCCTTTCTTGTCCCTCAGACTCAGAACCGACATTTGCTAGAGGGAGAAAGAGCGACAGAACAAAAAGTGCTGTTCTCTGTTGAGCTGCTGACAAATTAACCCTTATCATCTATCAGAAATGGTAATGGTTTGATTAAAGTTAGCTTACTTTGTAAAGAAAGAAAGAAAGCGAATCTTTATTCGTTATAAACATTAACTGGAAAATCCTATTTCTTTGTCAAACTAAATAGGACTTTATCATTATATCGTAACGCTCAATGTACCTTGGCATGGGAACACGGACATGTAGCTGCGTACAGTTGTCGTGCGTGCTGCTCCTGGAGTAACCCTCCAAAAATATATGGACCTGGGAGGATACTCTATAAAAAAAATACGTTAGTCGCACGATAGTAACGTCCTATTATTTAAATGTTAAACCAAAATCGAGTTTATCATTGTACGTTAGTGTTCGATGTAGCTTGACATTAGAACGCGGATACGCAGTAACGTCCGTCGTGCTTACCGCCTTTGGAGTAACCACCCTGAAATGATTTAGTTCCGATTTTTTTCGCAATATGGCGCAGTTCACTTCATCATCAGGTCTTTTTGTCTCCACTGCAGGAGCACGACCCTCTCTTAAATACCATACTTGGCCAGAGCAGCCAGAGGACTTTGGCCTACACTCTTCACGCTGGCCAGACGGGTTGGTGAGGTCTCATTGATGTTTCTAAGCTTTATTTAGCTTGTGTTCCCTAAGTTGCCTTCTACGACATCCACGGGAGGACTTGGAGTGGCCCTATTTTACTTTGCCGGGAACCACACGGATGCAGTTCACTTACGTACGCTTAAATTCCTTACAGAATCTAGAAGTCTCCGCCCAGTAACAAGATGCCGATAGATTTGTACTACACCGCCGGGTCAGCACCGTGTCGCCTGGTGCTGCTGGTGGCGGCAGCTCTCGACGTGCACCTCAACCTGAAACCCTTGGACCTGAGGGCTGGGGAACAGTTCAAACCAGAGTTTCTGAAGGTACATACATATGTCACGTCTTGATCCCTAATGGGGCGGACAGAGCATTTTGAGTCTTGCGGCTCTAAGCAGATAGAGCTCGGTGCTGCAAGACTCAAAAGCCACTTTTAGCTTGCTGTTTTTTCTGGAGGTACCTATTCAGCAAGTAAATATAATGTACTGAAACTATTTTAAAAGTGAATCCAGTCCATGAATTCCGTGATACTGAACAACTTTTACCAAAGAGTTAATACCTAGCATTTATGGAACCTACACTATATCTAAACACGAAAATGTTGGCTTCCCATAGAAACTCGGATCGTCGTAGTAGAAGTCGATCCATGTCACAAATATATTGTGTTGAATAACACTTTGAGAGACATTATATATATCCACTTAGTAACACCTAACTTTGATTGTTTGTTACAATCATATGGCAAAAAAGATTGTTTCTAAGGGTAAGAAATAAGTTTTGTCACTTTTGTTTTTTTTCGAAATGGCTGAAATTATATTTTTAAAGTTAACAACCCCTAACTTCCGCCATTTTGAAAGATCTTAAAAAGCTTAATCAACCAAAGCTATGATCACGAGTATTAGTTGAGAAATGTATTAATGATCACAAGTATTAATTGAGATATGTATTAAGAACAGCCGGAGTAAAAAAATCCTAGATCTATGGGACAGACAGACAAACTGACAGCCAGATAAAAGTATTTTTGGCCAATCTCGAAGACGCTTTGCTCGTTCGGTAAATCGGTACCTAGTTGGTAGGACCGCAAATTTAAGTGTCTGTATTTCGGAAGGATATGTAACTTTCGTTCTTCCCCCCTTGGGACGTACATATATGCATTGCAGGCTCTGTTAGTACAGAAAGGGTTGTGCTCCTGCAGTGGAGACAAAAAGACCTGATGATGATGATGATTTTTCAGCTCAACCCCCAACATACGGTGCCCACCATAGTTGACGGAGACTTCTCACTGTGGGAGTCGCGAGCTATCAGCAGATACCTGGTGAACAAGTACGGCAAGGGCAGCAGCCTGTACCCTGAGGAGCTGAAGGCCAGGGCCTTAGTAGATCAGCGATTGGACTTCGACTTGGGGACTTTGTATCCTAGATTTGCTAACTATTTTGTAAGTATTTTACTTTGATTGTTTTTTATTTATCTTACATTCATAAAAATCTCCTCTTTGATAAGTCTTTAGTAATCGTCTTGCTTTTGGGACATTTTAAGATATTAATACACGATACAAAACAAGATTTCATGATTATTATAGGTACCATTGAAGCGAGTTGCTGATAAAATTAAAATGCCTAGTCATGCTTACTTCGTGATAACAATATGATCTTTTTATAACTTGTATAAAGATAAAACAGTTTTTACCTATATACCATTTTTAGGGTTCCGTACCTCAAAAGGAAAAAACGGAACCCTTATAGGATCACTTTGTTGTCCGTCTGTCCGTCCGTCTGTCCGTCTGTCAAGACCCTTTTTCTCAGGAACGCGTGGAGGTATGAAGCTGAAATTTATATCAATTACTCAGGTCTACTGTCCCTTGAAGCTGTGAAAAAATCAAACTTCTAAGCCAACGCAATCAAAAGATACAGCCGTTTATGCCGCAAATTTTCGACACTTGCAAGGGAATCAAAACCTACAGGGTGCTTCCCGTGAACTCAGAATCTTGAAATTTGGTACGAAGCAACGTCTTATAGCATAGATAAAGGAAAAATTACGAAAACCATAAATTTTTTGTTACATCACATAATATATATTTTTATAATAATTTTAAACTTACTACCCATTTCCTCATAAACGCGTAGGTAGAGGTATTAAATTGAAATTCATACCAAATACTCAGGTCTATAATACCTTTAAGCTGTAACAAAATCAAACTTCTATGTCAACGCAATCAAAAGAAACAGCAATTTAAGCTGCATATTTTGAAACTCGCAAGTACTCGCAAGGGAATCAAAACCTAAAGGGTACTTCCAGTCGACCTAGAATCTTGAAATTTGGCATGAAGCAACGTTTTATAGCACACATAAAGGAAAAATTCCGAAAACCTTAAATTTTTTGTTACATTACAAAATATATATATAATGGTACGGAACCCTTAGTGCGCGAGTCCGACTCGCACTTGGCCGGTTTTTTTACCTATATAAAGATAAAACATAAAGCTCACGATACAGGGGGGTTACTTCAAAAGCGGTACGCATGACGGACGTTACTGCGTATCCGCGTTTCAGTGTCAAGCAACATTGAGCACTAAGGTCTGCGCAGACGAGGGAGTTTTCTCCGCGGCGGAGAAAAAAGTACGCTCCGCGAATAAAAGGTCTGCCGCGGATTTACCGCGAACTCAACGCACACGTATTGTCGTACATACGTTCGTCACTCTCGAGCGCACAATGCGGACTAAAGTCCGCCAATGTGCGTTGCTTCGCCTAGACACAAAAGTTATATTTTTTCGGGGACTCCCCCGTACTTTTGTCCGGTCCGCTCCCTGCATGTCCTCGGTTTTTCGAGGGACTTTTTGTACGCAGTACTTTTAATCCCTCATTTGCGTTACTTGATACAGTTGTAAGCGATCTATTTTAGCGGACAATAACGTCCGCGGACAAAAATCCCTCGGCTGCGCAGGCCTTAATGGTAATAAAGTCTAATTTGGTTTGACATAGAAATAGGACATCACTATCGGACGATAATCTTATTATTTTATGGAGTAACCGCCCTGACCCTGGCCTACTGCGGAAGTACCATACTTATACGTAATTATACTATCTTCGCTTAGCTTATGCTATGTACTTTTCTTTAGCTAAATAAACAATTTTGTAGACAAGTACAAGATTGATTAATAATTTCATCAACACAGATTAAGCAAATCGCTCCAAAGAATCTGTCTTACTATAAAATTGTTTTAATAATTATTCACCCAAATGAAGTTTCTTGCGCCGTCAATTTTTGGGGTTTCTGTTTTTAGACAAATGTAATAAAGTTCGTGATTTACGAGTCGGTATTATGATAAGACGGAACGGAATACATCTGACGTATATCTTTAACAAAAGTTTTAACTTATTTGGGGCTAGCTCAATCAGTGTCATTTGTCCCTATCTATGTATTTATTTATTTCCAGTACCCTCAAATATTCGGCGGAGCGAAACCCGACGCCGCCCTTTTAAAGAAGCTGGAAGAAGGGCTAGTCTTCCTCAACACCTTCCTAGAAGGCCACTCGTACGCCGCGGGCGATGAGTTGACTCTGGCAGACCTCAGTCTGGTAGCTACAGTCTCGACTATGGACGTAGCTGGTATCGACTTGAAGCCTTACCCCAATATTTTAAAGTAAGCACATATCAATAATTGATTTTTTGTATCCTTGCGCTAATATTTGGTTGGCTGAAATAAATCCCATTTTGGGATAGATTATAGATAAGTCCGCCTTTGTACCTTCAGATTATAGGGTTTGTCAATGTTGCTATGATTGTATATTGTTTATGCACAATGAAGATATACAACAACAGCAATGATCAAGCAAGACACATCAGATTTATTATCCGCGCCTTTAGTTCAGGGGTAGTTCTTGTGACCTGAGACATTATTTCACAGCTTTCAGTTAAATATTGAGTTTTTACAAACCTATGGGGAGGAGAGAGAGACATGACCCCCTTTTTGTATCCGCGCTTGACCGGGAACCTTTTTGTCGAATCACTCGCAGCGTGTGATGCGCGTGCGCGACGTATCTGGCGTCGTTCCACCTGCGTAAGTTTGCGCATGGTGTGAACATTTGGGTAGAAATTCTATGATGTGCGATATAGGCGCGTAGCGCGACGCAAAATACGTTGCGTCAGGCCTGTGTCACTCCCTGTTTAGGTATCAAAAATATACCTACATCATTAATATGCAGGCGGCGACCACTCCGGACTGCTAAATTCAGTGAAATGAATCGCATATCTAGAGAAATAAGAATTAAATTGGCTTGCAACTTGCAATGCACTTCTAGGTATCTAAAGGAAAAGATACTGAGTTCTGACGCGAGCTAAATTAAACCATATCGCTAACGACATTGAGTAGATATTTCTTTGAATTCCTTTGCTGAGTAAGACTTCTGTACATGAGTACTAGTACTTATTCTGTGGTTGCGAATCATACGCTGCATAAGGCTGCGTTTCCACTGAAGCGGAGCAGAGCGGAGAGGAGAGAAATTAACCAATCACAAAATCGCTGTTTGAATTGAAGTGGAGCGGAGATTTCGAGCATTGTGATTGGTCAATTTCTCTCCTCTCCGCTCTGCTCTGCTTCAGTGGAAACGCAGCCTTATGCAGCGTATGATCGTTGATTGTTTTAAAAAAAAATATTATTCAATATTATTTTGTCAGGTGGTACGAGTTGGTGAAGTCAACCGCTAAGAACTACGAGGAGGCGAACGGAGAGGGCCTTCGGCTGTTCAAGGAGCTCCTTGCCAAGCTGAAAGCTAAATCAGAACTGTGATAAAATTATATTGTTTCTATCTACTTATTTGTTACTTGTTTGATTTATATACTTACAATCTTAAGTGTTAAGGTTTAATGCGCAGTAAATTGAATGTAAATTAACTATGTAAGTAGGTAGTTTCTCTTTTTCTGAGCTGTTATGTCCACTACTAAGCAAAGACTTTCTCCATTTAACCTATTTCCTTCTACGATTTGCTTTCATGGTCGTTACCATAGACATATAATTTTATAACTTCTTAAATCTATGGTCGTTACATATTCAATGCTTTTCAAATATTTACGCAAATCATTTGCCAATGGGCAGACGCATATTTTATTTACACGCATGACGACTGTGTTTTTATTTTCTTTATCTAACAAATAATAGTGAAGATACAGTAAGTATATTTAAATTTCGCATGACGTCACTGAATCCAACGAAAAGCAGACTCTTTGGGTATCGTGTTTGAGTAAATACCTGTGAGATAAGTTTATTTGCCAGGCAAATTAAGAAACCCCCGACGAGATCATCTAGTGATGAGTGGCGGAGCTACGTATCCAAACCGATGTTGAGTGGAATTGATATCCGTAGCGCCATCTATTATTTGCTAGGTAAATTGGAAATCCCCGACTTTTAAGCGTTAACCCCCAATAACTTTTAAACGACTGAACCGAGTTTCTTCAAACATAGCAAATAAACACTGTAAGGGAACTTGCTTTCACGTTAAAAAGCTGCATCAAAATTGGTCCATCCGTTTGATAGCTATGATATATGGTGTTAAACTTAAAACACCTCTCTTTTATGTTGGGATAAAAACAAATCTTGTAGCAGGAATTCTCAATTAGATCATAAACGGGTAAAAAGCCATCAGTATTTTAATTAAATAAATTTATTTGTGCCTTAAAACTATCTTATAATACTCAGTTGTAACATGCAGTCAGCATCACAAGAGCCAACATTCGGAAAACCAGCTTCAAGTGTCGACAGTACATTTAAGCAGTGTTAGAAAACGGTGACTGGTCGAAAGTGTGGGACGATGCAAGGGAGGCGTTACTTCTTCATACTGTTGACCAGGGCCTTGAAGGCGTCCAGGCCTTTCTCGTTGGCCTCTTGGTAGCCTGGGGCGGTGGCTTTCACTGTCTCGTACCATCTGGAAAAAATACAGTGTTAATAACATTTCCTATAAAAGCCAAATAGATAGAAGAATGTTATATGCACTAGAGTAAAATCAATTAGGACCAAAAAGGAATCTCCTATTTTGGAACGGTTTATAGCTCTCAAAGTGGCTAGTTGACATTGAAACACATACAAGTATCTATGTACATATGTCATGCCGCTTTTGGAGTAAGTGCCCAGGACTCTTACTCCGAAATCTGCGTGACATACATACCAGTAGGTACATACGTGGCTACGTGTCCGCGTTGTAGTCAAGCAACACTGAACGCTAGAAAATGAAGCTAAAGTCTGATTTGGTTTACCATTAAAATGGAAGAACACTATTAATTACTAGGTGTTTTCATTGCAGTAGCGTCAAACATCATTGAGCTCTACGAAATCATTACAAAATCAAATTTAGTTTGGCTTTTAGAGAATGCCTAAACGTTAGTTATTCCACACTAGCAAACAACGATATAGCTGTGACAGATATAAATTGAGCTTGTTTCAATATAAAGTATTAAATAAAAAATTTAATATAAATATAGGCTTTACCTCTTGACATTGTTGTACTTCTTGAAGTCAATATCAGACGCCTCGAAGCTAGACACGCTGGCCACGAGACTCAAGTCGGCGACGGTGAGGTTGGGGCCAGCAACGTACTTCTGTCCTTCCAGGAAGGTGTCGAGGAGTTTCAACGAGTCTTCGATCTTGGCAGCCTTGTCTTTGTCGGCCGGGGCCCCGCCGAACACTTGTGGGTACTGAAACAAGATTATTCTTTTTAGAAACAGAATAAGCATTTAGGATTATTTTGTTATGGCAATCAACCTATAAGTATTGAAGAATTTGGTTTGAATTAGTCCCCTCGTATGAGCCGAAGTCAGGTGCGCTTTGGGAAGCAGCTGCATTTTTTGGATAATTTAAGTATTTTTAGTTGCTTAAAAACATGTTATATTATATGATGTTTTAAAAAATAATAGAGAGCACATGTTTTGCTCATCATGATACCAAGCGAGTTATTCTGAAAACTCTTTGACACGATATGCATTTTCGTCGATCGGTCATTTATATAATTTTTTGCAAAGAGCAAGATTGAATTTATCATCCATTTTACATAGACTAATACATATGTGTATGCTACTCAATTGATTGAGGATATCTGTTTTTTTAATTGCAGTAATTTTTTATAGTTTTAACTAAGTCCACCAAAATTTTACTGCAGTTGCTAATAAACATGCAAATTGTTAAATAAGGTACTCACGAAATAGTCAGCAAATCTCTGGTACAGCGTGCCGATGTCGAAGTACAGTCTCTGGTCGACCAGGGCCCTGGCCTTGGGCTCGTCGGGGTACAAGTTGCTGCCTTTGCCGTACTTGTTGACCAGGTACGTGATGATGGCGCGGGACTCCCAGATGGAGAACCCGTCGTCCACTAGGGTGGGCACCGTGTGTTGAGGGTTAAGCTGGAAAGAAAAAATTGGTCTTAGAATGAAAAGGCTAGATTGCTTTGACAGATTTTAAGGAAAACGTTGCCGTTGTGTTGCCTGGGTGCGTGTACTCCAAAAACGGTATGGAAGACCGTCGTTTTTACGTCATCTGCGTTTCAGTGACAAGCAACTTTACATACTATCACGTCTTTATCCCTAATGGGGCAGACAGAGCATTTTGGGTCTTGCGGCTCTATGCAGAGCCCAGGGCCGCAAGACCCAAAAGCCACTTTTAGCGTCATGGTGGGCGAGAAGATGGAAAAGCAATCAATACAGTGATGGGTTGCTAGCCGCATCGCCTGTTAACATGATTTGCATTTTTGCCCATTCCCTCGATCGGCTTTTACGATCTGCGTGGGAAGAGAAGCAGCTGGTACATTCTAAGTTTTTTTATTTCTCCCAGACCAGCATGGGAGAAGCAACTTTAAGCATTGATATATCATGATGTTAAAGTCTAATTAGGTTTGCCATAGAATAGAAATAGGACGTCATTATCGGACGACTATTGTATTATTTGATGGAGTAACCCCCTGTTATGAGAATAGCTTTGACATATTTTCAGTAAATTTAAATTGTTATGGATTCCTTTTGATCTTTATTAAATGTAGCGCCCTTCCAGGGTCTCATGTGCATTTTGTAAACTAGATTAAAGTTTCACTATTGTATGTACCTGAAAACGTGAAATAAATGTATGAATATGAATTTTTGAAGCGAATAAATAAATATTATATTATAATAATAAATCTTATACCTTTAAACGAGCAATTCTTGTATGTATATATATATATATATTTATAAATTTCTGTGATCTCAAAAACGGCTCTAACGATTTCGCTGAAAATTTGTATATGGGGGTTTTCAGGGGTAAATAATCGATCTAGATTAGTTTTATGTTTGGGAAAACGCGTGTTTTCGAGTTTTCATGCGTTTTTCTTTCCACGCAGAATATGGTCGCTAATTTCGCGCGCCGACCGCCTTGATTTTAGCTCAGTGGTTAAGGATACCGACCGCTAGAAAAAGTGTTACGGGTTCGAATCCCACTCGGTGGCTTACTTTTATTTTTATTTTATGTTCAAGTTTATATATAATTTTTTATTTTGTATTGTTTTTAGACAATTTTAAAAAAATGTAGTTAATGTTTGAGATGTAACCGAGCAAAGCTCGGTCGCCCAGGTACTAAATAAATATATAGGGACAAATTACACTGATGAACTAGCCCCAAAGTAAGTTCTAAACCTTTGTTATGGGATACCTCAAGGATACTATATTTTATAACAAATACATATTTATATAGATAAACATCCAAGGTTACATCCTTGTGGAACTTTCTTTATTGAAAACTGATCAAAATTATAAATTGATGTAATAGCGCCAATTTTTTGTATCTCCTAGTTTTACTTTAAATTGATGACTTTACCTTTATGATATACAGTGAAGATACCTATATCTTCCGTGTCACTTTAAATTCTATAAGTACTTATACATATACAGAATCTGGAAGAATATATAACTTTTTTCTATCATCACAATAACCGCCTGAAATCCGCAGAAATTTACCTAATTATACCATCTACGATTTAGTTAACACACTTAGCGCCAAAGATAGCCTGAATGGCTACATAACGCAGTCAGTCTAGCACGCTATTAGATCATAAATTCGGTAATCTTCATCAGTTTTCACAGCAACCTTCAAGCAATTATACAGTTCATACGATTGCTTGATTGCTTCATGGAAACTTCTGTAGGATGAGTCATTGGTGTATCACTTGCAGTAGGTGAGTATTGTTATTGTCACTGTTGTTTTCTGCCTTATCATGTATTATAGTTGGTACTTATACCATGTATAATTATAGTGTTACCTCATATCAAATTGTTTCATTTAATTTGGCTCACTTTACACTGTTCAGTATTTACTTGGTGTATTAACGTTTCTTATCACTGTCCTTATAAATGTAAGCGAGTACTCTAAGGCAAGGAGATAAGATAAAATCTAGGTGGCTCTTTTTAAAGGCACGGCAAAACCTAGATAGGTATGACGGCCATTGTCCAACGTCATGGTCTCACGGTGGGAGTGCAAAATTTCAATTGTCGCTTTTAACCTCATATGCTTCATTTTCTTCCAAAGGTGATTCTGCCGCCTCATTATCGCCTATGACAGTTGCAATTCCTTCTAGAATTCTAGACAGCGAAGGTAAGTACTTGATAATTGTTTACGAAAACAGTACGCTTATAATGAAATATTATGTCATAACAGATAACGATAAGATTGAAATGTTTTCGCCAAGTTCATTTCCCCGACATACAGCCGGCACATTACGTTTCGTAACAAACCGGTCCGAAGAGATTGAACGGGTTTCTCTGATTGTGCTGAGATTGCTGTGAATGCCAATCGTTGGGTTGGAAATGCTGGACACGTCAGTCAAAGTTTTAATCTAGTTAGAGATTCGAAAGTGGCCAGCTTAGCAACGCCTACACTACGTCTAGATCTGGGGCAAAAAACGATCTCTGAAGATTCTTTCAGCGAAGTTCTTAAAACACTTCTTTTGAAGATGTCTGAAGTGTCTAGGTTTCTGGTACTTATATAGAGAAGGCTGCTTCCATGAAACAAGCTATTATATGTAAGAACTTCATCTGGCTCAGTAGGTGTGCTGCCACATAAAATGTGTACAACTACTACAAGTAGCAAGAGATCGAGAGAAGAGAGAAACAACAAGGGTTAATTAATTTATTTGTTACTAGCCGAAGCCCGCGACTTCGTTCGCGTGGACTTTATGTCTCTGGAAAATGCTCATCAGGCTGAACAACTTTTACTAAGGCGGCATTTTTATATCTCTTATAGTTTAGCTGGACCATTATGGTTCTGCATCAGGCGTTCCATTTTCCAAAATCATTTATACCCTATATGTTGCCCAGGCTTAATAGCTATATAACAAAAAAAGTTTCATTCGAATCCGTCCAGTATTTCCGGAGATTAGCGTGTACAAACAGACAAACAGACATACAGACAAACAGACAGACATTTTTTTTTTAATTCTTACTCTATTACTACGTCTCCATCGCCCCCAATATTTTTTTTGGAAATATATTTAATGTAGACACACTTTTTTTACTGTTTTATTATATGTATATAGATTATTACAACAGATTGAACTGTCAAATTTTACTATTAAACAATTATAAGTAGTGTCAATAAGTATGGGAGGTGGTAGAGGAATGAGTCAGAATGATGAGGACAGAATGTGCAAAGATTAAAAAAATGATTTAGAAATGAAATTTGAAGATAATGAAATGATGGAGATAAATAAGAACATGAAGAATGGTGTTTATTGCAACGTCACAAATAGGAACTTAAATACGTTTGCTTGAATCTATGAATTATTTATTGTAGCGTTTACCAGCTTATATCAGATCTAAAATCACTTTGATATATAATTAATTAATTTTATAGTATTAAGGAAAACATTTAAGAGATGTCTAAGTGTGTCTTTAATGACCTAACTCATTTCAAATGTATTTTGCTGTCTGACTAATAATCGATTCCGGGGTTTTGGATTTTCGGTTCGAATGTGGTTTTTGTGTAATTTTCTCTTTCTTAGAAGTTCACCATTAGTCGGACAAAAAATCTTATTCAAGTCTTTTAAGACAGTTTTAAAAATGTTAAGGAAAATGGGGTAAGTAGTGCCTGTAGACCTACAAAGTTTGTCCTACCATTAAGACCACCAATAGAAATAGAAAAATCTTTATCGCATCTAGGAATACAACAACAAAATGTACGTAAATTACGTTAGTAAACAAGTTTTTTACAGAACAATAAAAACCTTAAAATTAACAAAATATGCCACCAAAAAGGTTTCTCTGAGCTACTAGCGTTTTGATTCAACTGAGCATCGCTGTCAAATGTCCCTTATACCAACTAGATACGATTTTGCATTAGGTTGGACCCAGCAGTTTACTTCTATGGTAAGTACAAACAATTCCCTTGAAAGTTCAATGACACTGCTGCAGCGTTACATCATCTCAATCTAATTCAGCCTTGACAGCTGCTGCGGCTATTCCTAGCTTAGCACTAAAGACATAAAGTTGATAACTATTTGCCTTTTGAGTGGATATACGCCTTTTTGGGCTGTCTATGTTCACGATGGGAACTGCTGGCCGAGTGCCATGGATTCCTAGCTAAGTATTAAAGCTAGTTGAAGTAGCTAGTAGGATTTCTGTCCAATCGTATCCATAATCCATCTAAATTGTTTATCCTACCCGCATGGCATTAATAAATTCTACTACCTATTTTTCCTGTTAGTCCCAACTCCCACCTCTCAATATAGGCGCATAGGTACTCATCTATTTACTTATATATTTATTATTTTCAGCGAATTATAAAGTGCTTAGGTATTGTGTACTATTTTCCTGTAGGACAATATTTAAAGGCTCATTAATTTGTTTATTAGACCATAAGTCTATTATAATAACTTCATGTACCTATGTAAGTCCAATTAATAGTTCTGATATGTTTGTTTTTCAGACATTTACTGTAATAAATACAGACAGACTGATTATCAACCAAAAGTTATTTAGTTAACTATAGGTTACCTAGCTTAACAGTGAACTAACTACTAGTAGTTTGCATACAAAAAGCTAAACACTGAAATCAGATCATTTATATTCATCTGGTCTGCCTGATGGCAGTGGCACCGGACGGAATGATACATCATTTCCAAAGATGTTATCATGGTTTTTCCATTTTTCATACAAATGGATATTAAGTGCCTTTATAAGTATAGGTGGTGACAAGTGGTGATTATAGTTTTTACGCCCAAATAAGCACTATTCTAATGTTTCTAATGTCAACATGTATGAAAAATATCCAATCGTTAGTCAAATTCTTGATCGTGGTCAAGGTAAAACGAGTCACCTTCGCAGTCTCAATCGACTTTTTGTATCATAAAATCAACTCACAATAACAAGAGTTTTAGAATTAGGTAGGAAATTTATAAATTATTATGTTTTATCTTCCTAAGATAGCCAAAAATATGTGAAAATTCCCTATCTCTACAGAAATTTCTTTAAAAATTTGAGATGGATGAAAGATGAAGTGACATCGACTCTAAACTAAACAGCAGACCTAAGTACCTAAACAACCTGTAAATTACAGAAACTTTATTGTTACTAATTAAAATGTCTCAAAAGTCATTCGGTAGTGTTATCCTACTTCTATTGTCAAAGCAAGTTAGACTATAGGTATCACCATTTTGTAACGCTCTATGTTGCTTGATCCCAAACGCGGACACGTAGCTACATACGTCTATCATTCCGTTTTATTGAATCTGCATATTCGAACTGCCATTTTTAAAACACGGAGTCACCTAAACGAACAAAAAAAAACGTTCGTTTAGTTAGTAAGCGTTTGAAAAATGGTACCACAGAGCACAATAGAGGTCCAAGTTTTACTGAGTATACTAAACTTTTGGAATTGCAAAGATTTTTCCTTTGTGCGAATGAAGAAAGAGAAGTCTAATATGATTCCAAGTTCCAGCTCCGTTCAAGTTAGTCCGTATCCATACTTATATGTATATAAAGCTAAAGAGTTTGTTTGTTTGTTTGTTTGTTTGTTTGAACGCGCTAATCTCAGGAACCACTGGTCCGATTTGAAAAATTCTTTCGGTATTAGATAGGTCGTTTATCGAGGAAGGCTATATTGCATCACGCCCGCGACTTCACACGTGTGGTAACGCGGGCGAAGCCGCGCGCTGTCTCTAGTCGTGAATAAAACATTATTTACCTTCAAGTATTCTGGCTTGAGGTGCTCTCCGTGGTGCAAGTCGACGAGCTTGAGGTTCAGGTTGAGGTTCAGGGCCCTCGCCGTGAGCAGGACCGCCCTGCAGGGCGCGGAGCCGGGCACGTAGTACAGGTCTGGCATGGTGCTGTGGAGGGAAGCATAAATTGAGAATTAATTCATCATCATCTGACCGTATTCCCGGTTGCATCCTCAGTAGTAACGCTGCAGAGCACGGGGTCCACTATAACCTAGGTGATTTGGAGAGATTGCTGGTTTTTTACACAGAGCTACTGCCTTCCGGGTAAAGGGTAGACCAACTAGAACCAATCCTTGGATAGGTTTGAGCAAATACTATATGGAGTTTGGGGCTCACAGTTTATACTCTGATCAGACTGGAAACTGGAAACAACTTTTCACATACTTACTACAAATTGCACCTCCCCCAGAATATTCTAGGTCGGAGCAAAACAGCACAAAAACAATGATAATTTATTTTCATATGCATCTCATGTCTTATCTTTTTTAATCTCTATTGCACTGCAGGACTCACTGGACTACCAGAGCCAAACTAAAGCGCTGGACATACTGAAAAGTCTTTAGTACGTCTTTTCAGTGTGTCGAACGCCTAACTTTAATAAATAACTTTGTGTAGCTATTGTATTTCCGTGTAGTTTCCGGCTGAGTAGAATAGGATCATTCCAACCAAGTCCTCCACAGATTCAGGAAATACAAGTAATGCACGTAGCGTAGTGGCAGTCCTACAATACAATACGTCCGTAGTTTTTAAGGAACAAAAAATCGTGACACCGTTTCAATGACTGCATTTTCACCAGGAAATTCTTTACCTCTATAGTTAGTCATATCAAATTGATTAATCAGCGTGGGGTAGAAAGGTCAGCCTTCGGGTATAATGGTTGGGAATTGTATGATTGTACGCTGTGTCAGGGCTATGGTTAATAGAATTGCTTTCAACTTTGACGGTGGGTCAATAAAGGAATTAGTAATTACCTAACTGCAGGCAGTATCATTATTATTGAACGTGTATCCATGTCATAGTTTATTTTTATTTTTTTTACTATAAGGCACACCAACAGATTAATATTACAGACAACATAGAACAGGAGAAATTTGTAAGCATTAGAAAAACTAAACTAGTCTGCAATCCACTATCTATAGAGTGTACACAGAGCATTGTCAAATAAATACATGAGAGCAAGTACTATAACAATATTTTTTACAATACCTATAGCTAGTGCAGGTAAGTCGTCAAAACAGATAGGTAGGTAATTGTGATAAAGTTTACATACTTATCTAATGAAGCAATGTGATCTTTTAAATTGCGACAAACTTGGATTGAAGATATCAAGATCAGCGTTAGATTATAGTTAATCTTGAAGAGCAACATCAAATACAAATTTACAAAACAATCGTCATCATCATTTCTATAATGACCGATCTAAAGCGGCCTGCATCCAGCGCCTTCCAGCGACCTCGGTCAGGTCGTCAGACCACCTTGTGGGTGGGGTGACCATCGCTTCGCTTGCCAGTAGGTACGTGGTCGCCATTAGAATTCGAGAACCTTTTTGTCCCATCGGCCATCGGTTCGGTTTGTCGCGCTAAGTAGCACTAAGTGCAAAACTATAGGCGAACTTAACGCTAAAAGCGTTGTCTACCAGTCAAACTTTGTTTAGTTATTTTGAGTTTGGATTTGACACATTTATCTTAAACCTTTAAACGAGCAATTCTTGTATGTATGTATATATATATATATATATATATACACGCTGACTTTTCATTGGTTTTGGAAAAAAAAACGTCGTATAGTAAATAAATACCTCTATCCATATACGTAATCCAAATTTCTGTATGTCATAAGATAAAAAAGTTGCGTAAATGATTTTCGATCGAGACCACGTAGTTATACGCCGGCCGCCTACTGCGTAATGTCGATGACCCCGGCCGGCCGGCGGGCGATGTATGGCGGCGGTACTACTAATTGACCTCACAATTTTACTTTCGAGTTTTAGTCAACATTTTTTGTTTCTGAATTTTTATTTTGACTAGCTAATAAGGTCTTACTAACGATGCCTATGAAGTGGCCTTCGGCTTCAGAACCAATAAAAAATCACCGTGTATATATATTTATAAATTTCTGTGATCTCGAAAACGGCTCTAACGATTTCGCAGAAAATTTGTATATGGGGGTTTTCGGGGGTAAATGATAGATCTAGATTAGTTTTATGTTTGGGAAAACGCGTGTTTTCGAGTTTTCATGCGTTTTTCTTTCCACGCAGAATATGGTCGCTAATTTCGTCGCGCCGACCGCCTTGATTTTAGCTCAGTGGTTAAGGATACCGACCCCTAGAAAAAGTGTTACAGGTTCGAATCCCACTCGGTGACTTACTTTTTTTAAATTTTATGTTAAAGTTTATATATAATTTTTATTTTGCATTGTTTTTAGACAAGTTTAAAAAAAAATAGTTAATGTTTGAGACGTAACCGAGCAAAGCTCGGTCGCCCAGGTACTGTATATTAAACATAAGTACGTGTATACATTTAAAGACTTGTAAGTTTACCTGTAAACTACACCAACTTAGGAAACAAACTATATTTTTTTTAATTTTTATGTATAAGAATGTAAAGTACTTAAGTCTTTTTTTGCAAACAAACTCGAGTCGGTTTCTAACCGGCACCCGGCACCAAACACACAGTTGGCCCCAAGGCCGCAGCAGAAGGTCATGTCATGAGGTTGCAGAAAAAACTATGACAGACCGCAGTCGATGTGAATTCCTTTAATAGCTCTAATAACTTTGCTAGTTATACATATAAAGGAAACCTTAAAACAATCATTAATTAAACTACACTAAAAGCATTTCGGGGTCCGCAATCGGCATCGTTTCCGTTTCTTGTAAGTACCAATGTTGATTTTTTCAACTGATAAGTTTAACCTTATATGACGACCTCCGTGGCGTAGTGGTCATCATGCTAGTCCGTCACCCAGAGGTCCCGGGTTCGATCCCCGGTCAGGGCAAGTTGGAAAATGGCGTTTTTCAGATTGTCCTGGGTCTTGGATGTTTATCTATGTATGTATTTGTTATTAAATATAGTATCGTAACCTAGTATCGTTGAGTTTGTATTCCATAACACAAATCTCGAACTTACTTTGGGGCTAGCTCAATCAGTGTAATTTGTCCCTATAAATTTGATTTATTATGATAATAGTAGATATTTTAAAAATTTCTGCCAGTGTTTCGAGATTGTCAAAGGCACAGACCCACTGTGATATCATTGCTTTTAAACCGACTTTCAAAAAGGAGGTTATCAATTCGTTACGATCTTTTAATTTTTATGTAGTAGTATGTAGTTTTAGAAAACGATAGTCGTCCGATAGTGTCATCCTTTTTTTTATGTCAAACTAAATTAGACTTTATCATCATAAATTATTGCTCAATGTTGCTTGACACTGAAAAGCGTATACGACGAGTAACGTCTTACGTACCGCTTTTGGAGTATTCCCCCTGTGTCAAAAGGGCGGTTACTCGTTAAGCGACTTTGTGCGAGCACTAAGGTATGATGATAACGTATAATTAGGATTGACATAGAAATAGAACGCTACCATCGTACGACTAATTATGGAGTAAATACCAGGTTGCATTTTCGCGTGTATTGTTTTTTGAGGTTCGATAATTGATAAGTCATAATTATATTACCTAGGGATTGTTTTGTCGATTCTAATTTTGTTTTTTAATAATCTTCGTCGTCGTCTTCGTATCGTGTGTGTTAGTGACTAACACTAGTCTCAGAGTTTTTAAACCGCCTTAAAGGCCTCTGACATGTTTTAGGTAACGACCAATGTCAAAGACAGTGACCGGGACCGCAATTAACGTGCCCTCCGAAGCACGGATCATCTTACTTAACAGACAATCAGGTGATCAGCCAACAATGTCCTAACCAAACTAGGACAACAACACAAAGTCGTTGCCCCCGCCGGGAATCGAACCCGCGACCTCCGAGTATGAGCCGAACGCCGACCTCCGGGTATGAGCCGAACGCTCTAACCATACTACACCACGGAGGCAGTTAAATTTTAATAATTGACTTCTACTACTACTAGCCTACTAGCTGTGTGTGTGCAAGTAGCCAACACTGTCAGACTCTTAAAGCTGGGATTTCATAATCTGGAGATATTTTGAGCGAGCTTCTCGAAAGTTATTTTTATCTTGATATAAATAGAAATATTTTAATTATACTTATAAAAAAAACTACAAAGATATCACGAAAAATGTTATAAAATCTGATTCAAAAAGTTATCCAACATTAAGTAACGTGGGACGCAAAATATTATTTTAGTGCCCTGGTTAAAGTTAACTGGTTCAGTTACCTTTCACTTCAAGTTACGGAATAAGCACGTAGTAGGTGTAATTAGCAGTAAAACTGAAAACCCACGCATTGTTTCCAAATAGAGTTAGTTTGTTTTGTTTGTTAGTCTTATTTGCAGACCGCGTGTATCTATGTGTTCATTAGTGAGTCAAAAGACCATTTCAACGGCTATGAATTTTTTGTTCAGTTTATTTTTATTACTTGTAGAAGAGTTATAAAAACTAGCTTAAAAGCAAATGAAATAATATAGTACATTTAATTTTTAACTTCCTTTGTTAATAAATGTTAACTTGTAGATTAATACATAAAGAATATAAAGGATTTCTGTACAATTTGTATTTAATGAAAAATAAAGATTAAATAAAAATAATTATGTAAAAAATCTGCCTCACAAACAGTCATATTGAAGACAGGTACGCACTTAAGTAGGTACTACCCATGGTACTACTTTAACAAACGTGACTCTAGGTAAGTATGAGCTATGCAGAAATAATCAAATACCAATAATGAACTTACCTACCTGTCTACATATTTATTTACAGCCTCTGCCGTTACATAGATAATGATTATAAAAACAACAGCAATTACCGGCCGGCCTCAAAACAATCACGATTTTTTATTCAAAACCTCTAGAAAACTGGTTTGTCGCAAAATAAAAAAGTTGTTCTATTTTTTAATTTAGAAAAAGAAAAATATTAGAAATAACTTACAGTTTTGTAAGGAGTTCCAACTGGTTTTCAAAATATAAAGTGTGCACGACACGACCTCCGCGGCGAAGTAAAGTGAACGAGTAACCGAAAGAGGAGGGAGACCAGCGATTTTATACTCCTTGCGTGTCTGCGTATCGAGGAGTGACGTAGCCCCAACATAACTCAACGGAGAGCTCGAGTTTTCCAGCCAGTCATATTTTTTCAACACTTTTATTTTAACAATTGATCAAATAAGCGCAACTAAACGCATGTTCACTTATGGGTGATAACCATCTCAGATTTCTTCGTTTTTCCAACAATCTCCTTCTCGATATATAAGTAGGTTAGGTATGTATATCGTACAAAATATGCTTTCAGCGGCTGTTTTGCCTGGCAAAAAAGGCCGTGGGCCTTAATTCCGCACCTGTTTCAATTTTTGTAAGTAAATAATAATGAATATATTAAATGAAACAGATATTATGTAATAAGTATGCAGTGATAATGTTAAAATAGCTTTTATTGTTGTGACAATATCCACAATGTCTAGGTACCTACTTGATACGTTATGATATGTACTATATAATATGTAGATCATGTAGATTAAAGTATAGTACAACTAAACATGTACTATTCGGGTAAACGATAAGCTTGACGATAAGGATCAATCGAATGACACGTCACCTACTATGCTCGTAGTCAGTGCCGTAAATAGGGCGGTGCCACCGGTGCCCAGGCACAGGGTGTAGACTCTGGGGGGCGCAAGAACGGCCAGATCAGGCAGGACTAGAGATGGGCATCTACCCGGGTATTTACCCACGCTTGGGTATTTACCCGATATGCACCGGGTATATACCCGTATCTACCCGTTTGGGTGGGTAGATTGGAATATTTATTTAAAAATTTGTGTAAGTCCACTATTTATGAGTAGAAATGTACAAAAAGGTTATATAATGTATAAAACAATGAATATCTCTAAAAGAAAAAAATATCAAAGATAAAAATCACTGATGCTTTCCATATTAAATATACAGATGCCATCTTATTTGTTATCTGATTACTTATTTTAACATATAATTAGGTCTACTTACGTTTGCCAGCAAAAAATGTAAACATAGACCTGTCAATTTGTATGTTTCCATACAACGGGTAGATACGGGTAAATACCCGGCATACTATTTTGTGGGAAATGTTAAAACAAGTTGATGGGGGATCGAAGAACTCATCTATACAAATATCTTTTGTTCCAAGACCAACCCCGAAATCAGTAGTTTTGGCTCTTGGATAAGCAGTCCAAGATACCTACTCTCTATACATGTATGAGGGTGCTCGTATATTGACATCGCATTTGATGTCTGATTGCACATTCTAACATCTAGTTAGGTCTAAAAATATTTGCCAGCAAAAAATATAAAGTTAGACCTGTCAATTTGTATGTTTCCATACAACGGGTAGATACGGGTAAATACCCGGCATACTATTTTGTGGGAAATGTTATGACAAGTTGATGGGGGATCGAAGAACTCGTCTAAACGAATATCTTTTGTTCCGAGACCAACCCCGAAATCAGTAGTTTTGGCTCTTAAATTAGCAGTCAAAGATACCTAATCTCTAAACATGTATGAGGGTGCTCGTATATTGACATCGCATTTGATGTCTGATTGCACATTTTAACATCTAGTTAGGTCTTAAAATATTTGCTAGCAAAAAATATAAAGTTAGACCTGTCAATTTGTATGTTCCCATACAACGGGTAGATACGGGTAAATACCCGGCATACTATTTTGTGGGAAATGTTATGACAAGTTGATGGGGGATCGAAGAACTCGTCTAAACGAATATCTTTTGTTTCGAGGCCAACCCTGAAATCAGTAGTTTTGGCTCTTAAATTAGCAGTCAAAGATACCTAATCTCTATACATGTATGAGGGTGCTCTTATATTGACATCGCATTTGATGTCTGATTGCACATTTTAACATCTAGTTAGCTCTTAAAATATTTGCCAGCAAAAAATATAAAGTTAGACCTGTCAATTTGTATGTTCCCATACAACGGGTAGATACGGGTAAATACCCGGCATACTATTTTGTGGGAAATGTTATGACAAGTTGATGGGGGATCGAAGAACTCGTCTATACGAATATCTTTTGTTCCGAGACCAACCCCGAACTCAGTAGTTTAGGCTCTTGAATTAGCAGTCAAAGATACCTAATCTCTATACATGTATGAGGGTGCTCGTATATTGACATCGCATTTGATGTCTGATTGCACATTTTAACATCTAGTTAGGTCTTAAAATATTTGCTAGCAAAAAATATAAAGTTAGACCTGTCAATTTGTATGTTCCCATACAACGGGTAGATACGGGTAAATACCCGGCATACTATTTTGTGGGAAATGTTATGACAAGTTGATGGGGGATCGAAGAACTCGTCTAAACGAATATCTTTTGTTCCGAGACCAACCCCGAAATCAGTAGTTTTGGCTCTTAAATTAGCAGTCAAAGATACCTAATCTCTATACATGTATGAGGGTGCTCGTATATTGACATCGCATTTGATGTCTGATTGCACATTTTAACATCTAGTTAGGTCTTAAAATATTTGCTAGCAAAAAATATAAAGTTAGACCTGTCAATTTGTATGTTCCCATACAACGGGTAGATACGGGTAAATACCCGGCATACTATTTTGTGGGAAATGTTATGACAAGTTGATGGGGGATCGAAGAACTCGTCTAAACGAATATCTTTTGTTTCGAGGCCAACCCCGAAATCAGTAGTATTGGCTCTTAAATTAGCAGTCAAAGATACCTAATCTCTATACATGTATGAGGGTGCTCTTATATTGACATCGCATTTGATGTCTGATTGCACATTTTAACATCTAGTTAGCTCTTAAAATATTTGCCAGCAAAAAATATAAAGTTAGACCTGTCAATTTGTATGTTCCCATACAACGGGTAAATACCCGGCATACTATTTTGTGGGAAATGTTATGACAAGTTGATGGGGGATCGAAGAACTCGTCTATACGAATATCTTTTGTTCCGAGGCCAACCCCGAAATCCTTAGTTTTGGCTCTTATATTAGCAGTCAAAGATACCTAATCTCTATACATGTATGAGGGTGCTCGTATATTGACATCGCATTTGATGTCTGATTGCACATTCGAACATCTAGTTAGGTCTAAAAATATTTGCCAGCAAAAAATATAAAGTTAGACCTGTCAATTTGTATGTTTCCATACAACGGGTAGATACGGGTAAATACCCGGCATACTATTTTGTGGGAAATGTTATGACAAGTTGATGGGGGATCGAAGAACTCGTCTAAACGAATATCTTTTGTTACGAGACCAACCCCGAAATCAGTAGTTTTGGCTCTTAAATTAGCAGTCAAAGATACCTAATCTCTATACATGTATGAGGGTGCTCGTATATTGACATCGCATTTGATGTCTGATTGCACATTTTAACATCTAGTTAGGTCTTAAAATATTTGCTAGCAAAAAATATAAAGTTAGACCTGTCAATTTGTATGTTCCCATACAACGGGTAGATACGGGTAAATACCCGGCATACTATTTTGTGGGAAATGTTATGACAAGTTGATGGGGGATCGAAGAACTCGTCTAAACGAATATCTTTTGTTCCGAGACCAACCCCGAAATCAGTAGTTTTGGCTCTTAAATTAGCAGTCAAAGATACCTAATCTCTATACATGTATGAGGGTGCTCGTATATTGACATCGCATTTGATGTCTGATTGCACATTTTAACATCTAGTTAGGTCTTAAAATATTTGCTAGCAAAAAATATAAAGTTAGACCTGTCAATTTGTATGTTCCCATACAACGGGTAGATACGGGTAAATACCCGGCATACTATTTTGTGGGAAATGTTATGACAAGTTGATGGGGGATCGAAGAACTCGTCTAAATGAATATCTTTTGTTCCGAGACCAACCCCGAAATCAGTAGTTTTGGCTCTTAAATTAGCAGTCAAAGATACCTAATCTCTATACATGTATGAGGGTGCTCGTATATTGACATCGCATTTGATGTCTGATTGCTCATTTTCACATCTTATTAGATCTTCTTACGTTTGCCAGCAAAAAGTGTAATCTTAGACCTGTCAATTTGTATGTTTCCATACAACGGGTAGATACGGGTAAATACCCGGCATACTATTTTGTGGGAAATGTTATGACAAGTTGATGGGGGATCGAAGAACTCGTCTATACGAATATCTTTTGTTCCGAGGCCAACCCCGAAATCCTTAGTTTTGGCTCTTATATTAGCAGTCAAAGATACCTAATCTCTATACATGTATGAGGGTGCTCGTATATTGACATCGCATTTGATGTCTGATTGCACATTTTAACATCTAGTTAGGTCTAAAAATATTTGCCAGCAAAAAATATAAAGTTAGACCTGTCAATTTGTATGTTCCCATACAACGGGTAGATACGGGTAAATACCCGGCATACTATTTTGTGGGAAATGTTATGACAAGTTGCTGGGGGATCAAAGAACTCGTCTCAACGAATATCTTTTGTTCTGAGACCAACCCCGAAATCAGTAGTTTTGGCTCTTAAATTAGCAGTCAAAGATACCTAATCTCTATACATGTATGAGGGTGCTCGTATATTGACATCGCATTTGATGTCTGATTGCTCATTTTCACATCTTATTAGATCTTCTTACGTTTGCCAGCAAAAAGTGTAATCTTAGACCTGTCAATTTGTATGTTTCCATACAACGGGTAGATACGGGTAAATACCCGGCATACTATTTTGTGGGAAATGTTATGACAAGTTGATGGGGGATCGAAGAACTCGTCTATACGAATATCTTTTGTTCCGAGACCAACCCCGAACTCAGTAGTTTAGGCTCTTGAATTAGCAGTCAAAGATACCTAATCTCTATACATGTATGAGGGTGCTCGTATATTGACATCGCATTTGATGTCTGATTGCACATTTTAACATCTAGTTAGGTCTTAAAATATTTGCTAGCAAAAAATATAAAGTTAGACCTGTCAATTTGTATGTTCCCATACAACGGGTAGATACGGGTAAATACCCGGCATACTATTTTGTGGGAAATGTTATGACAAGTTGATGGGGGATCGAAGAACTCGTCTAAACGAATATCTTTTGTTCCGAGACCAACCCCGAAATCAGTAGTTTTGGCTCTTAAATTAGCAGTCAAAGATACCTAATCTCTATACATGTATGAGGGTGCTCGTATATTGACATCGCATTTGATGTCTGATTGCACATTTTAACATCTAGTTAGGTCTTAAAATATTTGCTAGCAAAAAATATAAAGTTAGACCTGTCAATTTGTATGTTCCCATACAACGGGTAGATACGGGTAAATACCCGGCATACTATTTTGTGGGAAATGTTATGACAAGTTGATGGGGGATCGAAGAACTCGTCTAAACGAATATCTTTTGTTTCGAGGCCAACCCCGAAATCAGTAGTATTGGCTCTTAAATTAGCAGTCAAAGATACCTAATCTCTATACATGTATGAGGGTGCTCTTATATTGACATCGCATTTGATGTCTGATTGCACATTTTAACATCTAGTTAGCTCTTAAAATATTTGCCAGCAAAAAATATAAAGTTAGACCTGTCAATTTGTATGTTCCCATACAACGGGTAAATACCCGGCATACTATTTTGTGGGAAATGTTATGACAAGTTGATGGGGGATCGAAGAACTCGTCTATACGAATATCTTTTGTTCCGAGGCCAACCCCGAAATCCTTAGTTTTGGCTCTTATATTAGCAGTCAAAGATACCTAATCTCTATACATGTATGAGGGTGCTCGTATATTGACATCGCATTTGATGTCTGATTGCACATTCGAACATCTAGTTAGGTCTAAAAATATTTGCCAGCAAAAAATATAAAGTTAGACCTGTCAATTTGTATGTTTCCATACAACGGGTAGATACGGGTAAATACCCGGCATACTATTTTGTGGGAAATGTTATGACAAGTTGATGGGGGATCGAAGAACTCGTCTAAACGAATATCTTTTGTTACGAGACCAACCCCGAAATCAGTAGTTTTGGCTCTTAAATTAGCAGTCAAAGATACCTAATCTCTATACATGTATGAGGGTGCTCGTATATTGACATCGCATTTGATGTCTGATTGCACATTTTAACATCTAGTTAGGTCTTAAAATATTTGCTAGCAAAAAATATAAAGTTAGACCTGTCAATTTGTATGTTCCCATACAACGGGTAGATACGGGTAAATACCCGGCATACTATTTTGTGGGAAATGTTATGACAAGTTGATGGGGGATCGAAGAACTCGTCTAAACGAATATCTTTTGTTCCGAGACCAACCCCGAAATCAGTAGTTTTGGCTCTTAAATTAGCAGTCAAAGATACCTAATCTCTATACATGTATGAGGGTGCTCGTATATTGACATCGCATTTGATGTCTGATTGCACATTTTAACATCTAGTTAGGTCTTAAAATATTTGCTAGCAAAAAATATAAAGTTAGACCTGTCAATTTGTATGTTCCCATACAACGGGTAGATACGGGTAAATACCCGGCATACTATTTTGTGGGAAATGTTATGACAAGTTGATGGGGGATCGAAGAACTCGTCTAAATGAATATCTTTTGTTCCGAGACCAACCCCGAAATCAGTAGTTTTGGCTCTTAAATTAGCAGTCAAAGATACCTAATCTCTATACATGTATGAGGGTGCTCGTATATTGACATCGCATTTGATGTCTGATTGCTCATTTTCACATCTTATTAGATCTTCTTACGTTTGCCAGCAAAAAGTGTAATCTTAGACCTGTCAATTTGTATGTTTCCATACAACGGGTAGATACGGGTAAATACCCGGCATACTATTTTGTGGGAAATGTTATGACAAGTTGATGGGGGATCGAAGAACTCGTCTATACGAATATCTTTTGTTCCGAGGCCAACCCCGAAATCCTTAGTTTTGGCTCTTATATTAGCAGTCAAAGATACCTAATCTCTATACATGTATGAGGGTGCTCGTATATTGACATCGCATTTGATGTCTGATTGCACATTTTAACATCTAGTTAGGTCTAAAAATATTTGCCAGCAAAAAATATAAAGTTAGACCTGTCAATTTGTATGTTCCCATACAACGGGTAGATACGGGTAAATACCCGGCATACTATTTTGTGGGAAATGTTATGACAAGTTGCTGGGGGATCAAAGAACTCGTCTCAACGAATATCTTTTGTTCCGAGACCAACCCCGAACTCAGTAGTTTAGGCTCTTGAATTAGCAGTCAAAGATACCTAATCTCTATACATGTATGAGGGTGCTCGTATATTGACATCGCATTTGATGTCTGATTGCTCATTTTCACATCTTATTAGGTCTTCTTACGTTTGCCAGCAAATAATGTAAATTTTGAACTGTTAATTTGTATGTTTTCATACAACGGGTAGATACGGGTAAATACCCGGCATACTATTTTGTGGGAAATATTATGACAAGTTGATGGGGTATTCAAGAACTCGTCTATACGAATATCTTTTGTTACGAGACCAACCCTGAAATCAGTAGTTTTGGCTCTCGGATGAGCAGTCAAAGATACCTACTCCCTATACATGTATGAGGGTGCCCATCTATTGACATTGCATTTTATATCTCCTTACTCATTTAACCACTTTTAAGTATGTCTTTGCGCACCTCCCAACAAAAAAATGATAATAAATCAAAAAAGCCTATTATCAAAGTATGATTAGTATCGTGGTTTCATATACTTTAATGTCAGATTTGACGTCTACCTGCATTTTAAGCATATTACAGCGCTTGCACACACTTTCCGACACGAATTGCGAAGTAATTACTCATAAAATTCAATCTACCCACCAAATGGGTAGATACGGGTATATACCGGGTATTTACCCAATCTACCGGGTATATTCCCAAATGGGTAGATTGGGTATTTACCCGCCGCCCATCTCTAGGCAGGACTATTATTTTTTCGGTTTGCTCCTGATAAGTTCCCGCTGCGTCCCTAGTGCTCGATTCCAACACATACGTATGCGTATCATCAAAAACGTCTATTAAATTAGACAAAACAACGCATTTGCATTAGTGAACTTGCGATTGAGTTTTAGTGAGTGAGACACAGTGGGTAGTATAATAGGCAAAGGGTCCACTTAATATCAGATGGCTCATCAGCTTGTTTGCCCACATCAATTCTTTAAAAAAATAGATTTTTCTTCCAAAATATTAGATAATTGGTCGACCAACACCAAGTTCCTTGTGCTTTATTTTATCATCCTGAATTAAATAAAGTAGACCTATACATAGCATTGCTCTACCTATAATATCTAAAAAAAACAAGGGCGCAGTTATAGAAGCTCGCACAGGGCGCAAAAAAGGCTATTTACGGCACTGCTCGTAGTACATTGCTGTTGAGTAAAAACACGCAAGTCATGATATGTGGTATACAATAAGTACTTCTATTGAATCATTCATGCTGACAGGTAGCAGTTTGTGTTATGATGAGTGTCATATTTCTCCGACTATTTCATGTTGACGATCGCTGTAGCCCAGTCAGTGGTTATCATGCCACACTGTCACACCGGAGGCTTGGGTTCGCTTAAGTCAAAATGGAGAATTATCCTTTTTTGATAGTCCTGGGCCTTGGTTGTGTATCTGAATATGTGTTTGTTATAAAGTATAGTCTTGTTGAGTTAGTATCCTATAACAAGTCTCGAAGTTACTTTGAGTCTACGTAGCTCAATCTGTGTGATTGGTCCGTATATATTTATTATTATTATTTAGCTGGTAGTCTACGACAAATACCTTTGCAGAGTTTAAACAATTTATTAAGTACTAGTTTCGGCTATTTGAATCTGATTAGAAATGAGTCATTGTGATCTCATAGAACAGGAAGGCTCCAGAAGATTCATAATTCATTTATTTCATGTTTTCATGCACATACTAAATCTAGTTTACAAAGTGCACATGAGACCCTGGTAGGGCGCTACATTAATAAAAATTACTATTACATTTACACTTATTGTGATTATATGGAATATCTCTCTCTAACAATTAGAACCTATGGTCCATTCGGTCAATTGGTTGGCATGTCGGTGTACCGACAAAGCGGCATGGGCAATCAACTGAAATATACTTACTTAACTAAAAACAATCTACTCTAGTCTTTTCTATTCTTGTCTATCCACAAACAAATCTTTTATATAAATCCTCAGAAAATACTGTAAGCAATTATTCAATGACGCGTGATTATTTTACAGGTCTTTAGATTTTTTTTTCTACTTATATTTAAGTAATTTAGAACCTTTAAAATTGTATAGTTATATCAAGGCTAGGTATATAACTAGTTTTCGTTTGACTTCAAAATATACGTATCTCGGCAAACCCATATGACAGATTTGGCCCATGTTCAAACCTTAAAAAATATTGATCTTTATTACTCGCCTAGGTACCCAATTTCATTAAGTTTCGATGAAAGGTGGTCGACGAGTTAACATCTAACATATCTACAGTGGGGACAAGTAAGTCAGGGCTATTAGGACAAAGTACCTTTAGCCCTACTGGTAAGACTAACTTGGTCTAACTTATAAAATCAGAGAACCTCGCTCGTTCACTTATTTTCCAAAGTAAACAAGATCAGCTTCAAAGTCTCCCAACAGGATAGACAGGCAGACACAGGCCGACCTTCCCGGGGCCAATGCCTTCAGGATCTCGGGTGTCACCCGACCCCGCGACAAGGATGACGGGGCATTATCCACCACCGTGACCACTACAAAGAGACCCCACATGTCCGTGCCTCTATTATTGCAATAGAATAAAAAAAAAAGAATTTCGAATTTAGAATCTGATACTTCGCTAACTAGTTTGGATTTTGAGCGAAATGTGATATTAGTATGGACGAGTATTTAGAAATTGTGACCTACTTTTCATTTGATACTTTGGTACTTAGTCAATCTGCTGTAATACTTACATAAAGTATCTTATATTCTTTACTTAGTTACATAGCTTTACACTATACAATCAATAGGTAATCACCTATTAAGAAATCTCCGAAAATTTAATCTACTGTCCCCGTGTATCTAGGTTGTCATTTGCTAAGATGTTGGTGATGTAGGACCACATTATCATTATCTTAGTGGTCATAGGCACTGACTATTACCAGAGAATATAAGTGCTTGCTATTACTACGCCCTACTATTATTTATATTATAGATACCAGGCGGCTTACCTACCTTCAAACCCATAGACATAGAATTTTTTTTACTACGTAAGAAGACGGAACATGCTGAGTGCGACAAAAAATACTTTAATGTCGCTAACACAAGAGCAAAAGAGATAGCGATCACACTGACATGAGACAACTTTTGGATGAGAGTCAACCGCGGTAATCCTAGCTGATAAACTGTCAAACGAAAATTGGATTTTTCTTATAGTAAACTGTGTTTTTCCATAAGTTTCCTTACCTCGGAAAGATGGTATCTTGCAGCTTTACCGACTGTAATACAACAACAAACAATAATCCCAGTAAATACACATTTCACAGGTAATTTTGCCGGATACGTATTTCTCCAGTTAGTCACTATTTCCTTCTCAACTTCACCAAAAAACCACTCAAAATCATGCATTTTATATTTTCATTGAAAGATAACCCAATATTTATTAGTTATTTAAGGAATTCAGTAATATATTGCATAAAATATAAAGTTATCTGATTCCGCTAGGGCTTGACTAATTATTGACGTCATTTTATGTCATGAATACATATATCGATAAAAAGTCAATAGTTTTTGTTATCAGTACAAACTTTTTTGAATAAAATTACAATCGGAATATTTCATAATGAGTTTCGATTTTCGTTGGTAAGATTTATTTCCCAACATTTGTCCCTATATATATTATTATGTATTTTTTTTTGTTACAGTTAATTTTATCAGTCTAGCGCTTATTCTTTTTTCTTATTCTTATATATATATATATATATATATATAAACAGACGTTTGGGCACTACGTAGATCCAGCAGAGAGCCTGAACTTAGTAGACTCCACCTTTGGCGGCCGATAACTTGGCTCCCTTCGCATATTCTTCGAGCGGTGTGGCAACGTCGCATTCTAGTAATGGATTCTGTCCAACATATTCGTAGAAATAAAGTTCTACTCGTAATTTTTTTGTATTCAACCTCCGAGAAAACTTGGATCCGTAACGGTTATTTTTTTGCGAACTAATTCGCACTTGCTGCGTCCACATTTTATTCAAAACCCATGCTTGTGTTGTTCCGTTTTATATATATATCATATGTTTTTGTATGAACTCTTTGGTACTTTCTGCCTCCGATTTTACTCAAAACCAATACGTATGTTGTTCCATTTTATATATATAGTGATTGACGGTGAGTTAAGCCATAGCTGAAATTTGAATGCTTGGTTTGATCCAGTAGATTTTATATTCACTAAACTTGTGCGTTTTAAGCTCCTATATACTTTTATGAACTCATCGATACTTTCTAGCTCCGAATTTTATTTAAAACCAATGCTTGTGTGGTTCCATTTCGTATATATTTAATATAACGGTTAGCTTAGGCATGGCAATATATATTTTTAAATCTTATGCCTTGTAATGCCTCATGCCTTTCACAAAGAAACTTGCTATCTTGCCTTACGCTCTTGCGTAATGGTATTAATGGTATATAGTACGATTGAAAAAGTACTTTTCAATTGCAACAAAAGCAATTATGCAAATAATTTTGAACACAACATACAAGCCTACCAATTTCTTTAGAGTCAGTAAATTCAAAATTAAGAAGTCCAGACGCTTTGTTTACGAAATATAATTGCATTTCGAGTTTAGCGGAGTGCTTTACCTCCACATACAAAATTTCAGATCTCTACGAAGTGCCAGCGAGACGTAATGATTGACTATGATTTTTTTTTCATCTAGATGCCAGATCCAGATTTTGGACATTAAAAAAATCTAATTCGGATTACGCCCAAAAAACCCCTGGATATAGATTTACAGCCAAATCGCAAGCAGTTAGTAACTTTCGGCAGCAATCTTAGATTTCTAAAAATTAAAAAGAAACACTTGGTGTGGATGACTTGGGGTTTGCCCTCGCCACGCAGTTTGCCCTGTGGGCTTACATCACTTGACCTGTGATGTGGCCTCGTGAAAATTGCTTAGGGGGAGTGGTAACAAACAGTAGAAGAAGGGGAATGGTTTGGCCTTCAGTACGACATGGCTACGTCGAGTTGCTTGGTGGTGGCATTTGTATGGAGGATGAATATTTTTTCGAAACTTGAAAAGAAAATACCGGCTCTGATGAGACTGACATCGTTTAGATATGGAGCCCTAATTCTATTATGAATATGAAAAACAAACGCACACAACGATATTTAAATATAATAGTAAAAAAATTGTCTGTATATTGACTAAATTTCCAAAAAGAAACTACAAGCAGATAGATATACAGTGAAAGAGTAAAATTTTAAAGAGAATGTCTCTCTGTTTGTTTGTCTTTTTGTACACACTAATCTCCGGAAATTCTGGATAGATTTGAATGAAACTTTATTGGTATAAATCTGGGCAACATACAGGGTATAATTGATTTCGGTAAATGGAACACCTGATGCAGAACTATACATTTTCAGCTAAACTATGAGAAATAATAAAATGACGCCACAGCAAAAGTTGTTTAGTCTGATAAGCATTTTTGTGCACGCGAACGAAGTCATAGGCATTAGTTAGTATAAATACAAATAAATACATCATTAAAAGAATTAAAAATTCTTAGGACAGTTGAGTGACTAATCTATGTTCAAATCTAATGCACAGGGAATTAGGACGAAGGTTGTAAATCATAAAATGGTAGTCTTGTGGGAAGTGTGCATAGTTTGGGTGTGCATTCTTTTACAGACAAAAGTTTTATAGATTTTCGTTATACGGAATATTTATTCCATACTCACAATATTTATTATGAAGAATTTTTTAGTAACAAAACAAATTTTCTTACAAATAACATTAATTTTTTCGATGTTAATAATATCATAATATCAAATCATATTTTTTAATTCTCAATATATTTAGTCTTCTTTTATACTTATATTGTTATATAACTTCGCTCTAGATCGGTCATTTTGAAAATCTTTGGGAGAGGCCTATGTCCAGCAGTAGACGTTGTGCGGCTGAAATGGATGGATGGATGGGTGGATGTTATATAACTTAACCTACACTCCACGACAAAGTTGATTTTGTGTCTGTGTTAATTTCGTCATAAGCTTGAGTCGTTCGCTCGCTCGTGTGTTAGTCACAGGAAACCTAACAAACTTAACCCACAACCCACGACAAAGTTGTTTGTGTTTGTGTTACTTTCGCCCTAAGCTTCAGTCGCTCGCTCGTGTGTTGATCACAGGAAACCTAATGAACCCAACCTACAATCCACAACAAAGTTGTTTTTGTGTCTGTGTTACTTTCGGCTTAAGCTTAAATTGTTCGCTTTTAATACATTTTAAAATATAAAAAGCTTATTCGAAGTGGTTTCCATTGGCTGCAATACAGCCCTTTACACGTTGAGGTCAGTTATCAATAGAAGCATGCACTCTTTCCATGGGAAAATTCTTCACTGCCAATCGTATGGATTGTTTTAGGGACTTCAAATTATCATGGCGTTTAGAGCAAGCCGTACTCTCTAATACTGACCATAAAACATAGTCCAGCGGATTAAGATTGGGATTAGACGACGGCCAGTTTTCAGCTCTGATGAAGTCGGAAACGTTCGATTCCAACTAAGACTGCGTTGACCGAGCTTTGTGACCCGGTGCCGAGTCTTGCTGGAAGAACCATTCTTGGTTATTGAACATAGTGTTGTTAAGGGGCTTAAATACCTTCTCAAGAATGGTATCTTGATACGCCGATGTTTCGATACCTTTTTCACAAAAGTATGGCTCAGTCACTCCTTCATAGCTAACACCCCACCAAACCATCACTAAAGTCGGCTAATGCCACGCTGCACTCTGTCGACTTATTGGGAAGCTTTCTTAGAGCTTGGGGCATAAATACCTACTAGTCCACTTAACAAAGCAGGTGTAGAGTGCGTGAGCTGGCACCTAAGCAATTTCTGCAAGGATTTGTTCAGGATGCTTAGAGAGTAAACATACAAAAAGTCCCCGCCCGTAGGAGGGGCGCCGGAGTGGGGGGAGGGGGTTAAAGTTCCCACTTTTAAGTTTTTTACGAATATCTTTTAAACGGTGCGTCGTAGACAAAAAGTGTCTTCTACGAAATGAAAGCTAATAAAATTATCTACAACTTTTGTTCTACACAATTTTTCGAAATTCTCATCAGTTTTCGAGCATCACGCTCCGAAATAGTGTAAATGAATGTTTTTCAGCCTGATGTTGAGAACTAACTATAAATTAGGTATTTTATAGATAGCATAAGCTGGGAGTACCTCCAAGCGGTGAAGGCGATAACAGTTTGAGATCGCGTTTTTGACCAAAAGCGGGTAATGGAGCGAAAGCGGGTTGCCACTTTTTTTTCCATATCTCCGATGCCTACTGACACAGAAAACGCGATCTTGCTGCCTAAAACTCCCATTCACATTATCATCCATGCCTTCGGGCTTATGTTATCATCGTCTCTCATCTCATTTTAAGCTGTTTGGCAGTAGCCTACCCGGTAACGCAGGGGAGCAGCCACAAAAGCCAAAAATATTCTTTGATCTATAAACGTTATTAGTTTCGAATCGGATCACCCGCAATGAGTTCCAATAAGTGTCCTGTGTGTGACGAGCACGTCGTGAAAGGGAGTAAGAACGTCACTGAGATGAAAGAAAAGGGAATAATGAGCCTTATCAAAGCTAGTCAAGAACGGAAAGATGACAAGCACCAAATTTTCCGTGGTCTGTCATCCCTTTTTAATTCACACGAATTGTCGTAAAAATTACACCCGAGCTAACACAATTCATAAAGATGTAAGGGATGCATCCACAACTCAGGAAGAAGCAGGGCCGTCTCAGCTCAGGTCTTAAGCTCCCCAATTCGATTTCAAGAGTAATTGTTTTTTATGTGCGCAGTATGTACAAGAAAAATCCAAAACACCTTACAGCAAAAGGAGAATAGTACATAAAGCTGAAACCCTTACTCTTCAATATCGTATCAGGGAGGTGTGTTCTATGAGGAAGGATTCCTGGGGTGACGCTGTTCTTGGTCGCTTGTCCTCGATTAACGATCTTGTGGCTGAGGGAGCAGTATACCACAAAGACTGCTACTACACTTTTGTGAAGCCAAGTTCGCAAGCTGAGATCCCCAGTGCCAGTGACAGTCATGTTACAGAAGCTATGCAAGAGATTTTTGACTACATGGAAAGTAGCATCGATTGTCAGTTCTGTCAAGACGAGATACTGGGTGTCGAACAGGGGTTAAACCTCAGTGGCGAACCATTAGGGCTGAGTTGGAAAGAAAATATGGGGATCGAGTATTGATTACTCCAGGGGTTACCAGATTCAAATCACCCGTAGTTTGTTTTAGAGACACCGGGTATAAAATTATCAACCAAGCCTGGTAAATGTGCTTTCTCAAATAGTATGGGGCGCCATCAAGACTGACTTCCCTCAACCAGTACCGCTTTTAGTTGTTCATGAGATCACTACAACTGAGAACGCAGCTAAACAGCATTCACGGCGCACCTACCACCAAGTGCAGCTGTGGCTTGGAAATGAGCTGCCTCCCCAAGAGTGGGAATGGAAATATGTAGAAGACAGCCTGGTGCCAATAACAACTGAAGATTCGCCCGCACCGGAGGTCCTACTAAAAACAATATTTTGCCACTGCGCTAAGGATTGTGGTAGTGGCAAATGTGGATGTCGGAAAGCAATGTTGAAATGTTCTGCGGCATGCCTCCACTGCCAAGGGAAATGTCTCAACGGTGTGTCTCCTGACGAAGACGACAGTGAAGATGACGAAGAGCCCCTCCAGCAAGAACTATTCACTGAAGATGAGGGTGCCTTGAAAGAAGAACCCTTGTCTGGTCCTTCACGGCCTAAACGGATGAAGAAATAAAATATTTCAATAGCTCTATGGCTGAACAGATTTATATAAAATTTTGTATATAGATATATGAGGACCTGGATTAACATGCAGGCTATTTCTCATCCCGAAATAACATGATTGATGTAGCAGGCAAGCGGGTTAGTGTTTGATAAGTCTGTTTTTTTTCGAAAATTTTAATTTTCCATAACCTGTAGTTCGAAAATGGTTAAGAATCCGAAAAATTGTGTAAGACAAAAGTTGTAGACAATTTAATTACCTGTCATTACGTAGAAGACACTTTTTGTCTACGACGCACCGTTTAAAAGATATTCGCGAAAAACTCAAAAGTGGGAACTTTAACCCCCTCCCCCCACTCCGGCGCCCCTTCTACGGGCGGGGACTTTTAGTATGTTTACTCTCTAAGCATCCTGAACAAATCCCTGCAGAAATTGCTTAGGTGCCAGCTCACGCACTCTACACCTGCTTTTGGATTATTCTTTGAGCGGACTATACAGTCATTTTATTTGTTAAAATGTTGCTCAATGGTAAAAAAATGGTCATCCGTAAACAATTTTTTTCTGCGACCACCCATTGCGTACCGCTTCAGTAGATTTTTCGATTTTACTACTCTATTCTTTTTCAAATTATCAGTTGTAAAATTACAAGTACGTCTTTTACAGGCAGCAAGTCCTAAGTCATCTTTTAAAATAAGCGACATGGTTCTAGGTGCTATCTTCATCTCCTGTGATAAAATCTTTTGCTTTCGGACAGGATTTCTTCGAATTCTTTCCCTTACTGCTTTGACCACCTTTTTCGTATGAACACTACGTGGACGGCCAGATCTTTTACTGTCACAAAGAGGAGGTCTCATTGTACCTATTATAGTCCGGTACCACAGAATTAATAATAGTGTTACATACAGAACGAAAACTCACACCGTCCCCCGCAATCTGGTGTCCCCGCAACCTTTCCCCTGTTATTGGGATGTGTAAGCGCCAGAAAAACAGGGTTATTGGTAGTCGCACGTTGACATTACGCGAGTCACTTAGGATAATTGAATTATAATGCTGAGAAACTGCGCACATTATCATTGTTTATCCACGGATAACAATAAAAAACGTAAATTTTAAAATCATAATCATAATCATATTTATTCATAAAAAGTATTTACACGTCAAACAAAAATAAAATTGAATAATAAAATAAAATAAATTAAACATACAAATAAATATATTACGCATACACATACATAACTAATAATAATCATATAAATACAAATAATCGAATGAAAATTAACACATTAAATTGGAATTATAAGCGACAGTCATAAAATTCTTCTATACTGTAGAATGTACGCTCAAGAAGCCACTTTTTTAGCTTGACTTTAAAGCTTGTCAATGTTGTCGCCTGTTTTATATCAGGTGGCAACTTATTAAAGACAGACGGCCCCATTACATGAGTCAGTCTGTCAGTCTTAGCTAGTCTATGTGGTATCAGGTGCAGTCGATCAACATCGCGGAGCGCAATGTCGTGCACATCTCTGGGTCTTTGGTACACGTCTTGGTTACTAAAGACATATGTGGCTACCTGTAAGATGAAAAGGGATGGCAGCGTGAGGATTCCAAGGGTTTTAAAGTATGGTCTGACGGTTGTTCGCCCTGATACGTGGACTATCGCGCGGACTGCTCGCTTTTGCATACGAAACGCTCGTTGCCATTCCGCGGCGCACCCCCAGACCTCTAGGCCATACTGCAGGACAGACTACACTATCGCAAAGTAGGTAGACCTCACCACCTCTCTAGGTACCACATCCGATAGTCGTCTGAGCGCGAAGCTAGTGCTTGCCAATTTACCGCACACTTTATCAACCTGTGTTTCCCAGGTAAGGGCACTATCCAGTTGTATTCCCAAGAAGGTAATGTCATCCACCTGTTCAATAGTTGTTCCTTGTATAGCAACAGATAATCGTATAGATTTCCGAGTGGTGAAAACAGGTAAGCCAAGCAACAAATTCTGTGGTAGCGACCCTGATTGTTCAACTCACACATTTGACGTGTGCACGGACGGATTGTTTCGTTTGTAGTAGTACTAGGTATTTATGCTGCTCCGTTTCTATGAAGTGTGATACCTGTGTCGATACACAAACATTTGACTAATACCAAGCGTATGGAGAATTTAAAAAACTGCATTTGGCTCAAACCTACTTTGTGTAATGCAATCACAGCGATTCGGTTCTCTATACACGCTGACTTTTCATTGGTTTTGGAAAAAAAAATGTCGTATAGTAAATAAATTCCTCTATCCATATACGTAATCCAAATTTCTGTATGTCATAAGATAAAAAAGTTGCGTAAATGATTTTCGATCGAGACCACGTAGTTATACGCCGGCCGCCTACTGCGTAATGTCGATGACCCCGGCCGGCCGGCGGGCGGTGTATGGCGGCGGTACTACTAATTGACCTCACAATTTTACTTTCGAGTTTTAGTCAACATTTTTTGTTTCTGAATTTTTATTTTGACCAGCTAATTAGGTCTTACTAACGATGCCTATGAAGTGGCCTTCGGCTTCAGAACCAATAAAAAATCACCGTGTATCATCCCACTCCATTTTAATATTGCAAAATATTGTTCAATATATTAGCGCCAAAATAAGAAAAGACAATGAAAACTCATATAAAAGTAACGGATTCCAAATTCAAATGTAATATTTTTTTTATTTTTAATGGTAACGAGCTTTTTTGTCCACGAAAACGAGGTCAAAGGCATCAGATAGTCACAAATTAACACGTCTTTCAAAAAATGTAAGCACTTCTTAGGACAGTTGAGTGGCTAATCTATATTCAAATCTAAAGCACAGGAATTAAATAGGAAGGTTGTAAATCATAAAATGGTAGTCTCGCGGGAAGTGCGCAGTTTCGTAGCGTGTGCGCCTTTGTCATCGACTAATTATCGAACCTTGCTAATGTAATTGATACATTTATTCTCGGCTCGAAGGATACTGAAAAAATAGTATCGAAAAATGAAATGGGTTTGGCAAGTTTGTGTTATGCCATTATTAATATTTTTACTGTAGTTTGGCAGTAAACAAGCGAGAAAATCGTTTGGCATGGAAATTAGTCGCAAACTAGACTGGATTCTTTTTACCGTAATCGATACTAGAAGATAAACTCATTGATACCATTTTTCAGACTTACTTCTAAATACAAAACAACGTTAATAAAATAAAAAACATTGCCCGTGAAAGGTTATGCAATCTTTAAGAAGGTATTTTAAGGTTTAAGGTGTATTTTTTGTTTTTAGTTACTAACTTGCAATGTATAAGATATCTACGTACGAATATTGGTTTGGGTCAAATCTTGTAGCTCAATTTCTAACCAGCTATTCTCAATCGATTTCGCTGAAATTTTGCATACTTGTCAAAACAATATTATGAGGTTAATGAGCTGTTCTGATGATGGAACCGGGAGGTATTCACTAGGGCTGAGTTATAAAACAACATAACCTCATGGAGCAGGACTCGAGCACATTAGTGCAGACGATTCCAAGGGTCTGATCTCGGAGGACGGAAGGTGGTCGATGCAATTCAGTAATTAAACGACGCAACTCCATCGAGTTTGGGCTTATTTCATTCGTTTCAATAAGTAATTTGGCCTCAGAATAAAAAACTTATCACACAAGGAAACTGTTTAACATAGCAATTCTAACGGAGCACTTGCACCGTCCTTTCGATACTTTACAGATTTACATAATGATCATAATCGATTACGCAACTTACATTATAAATGTATTAGATTAGTTGATTTTATACCTTGGCAGAAGGAAACACGCAGGTAAGGCTTATCCTGTAATAAATGATCTAAGAGCTATGTTATTTTATTTACTGAGGGTTGTTGAATTCGTTTCGGTTCCATCATCAGAACGTCTAATTTACTCCATAAGCATTGGATAAGTGTTGCCGCTCGATAGTCCACTATTGACAGTCAATTGACTCACTATCGGTATTTTTAATAAAACCGACAGTGAGTCTTGAGATACTTTTGATTATTTATCAATACTGCTGATAGTATCGATAGTATCGATTCTGATGACGAACAAACTATCGATAGTATTGCTTTTAATAATACATAAACTATCGACACTATCGATATTACAAAATATATCGATAGTGTCGATATTTTATGAAACGCATACTATCGATACTCATGATAGTTTGATTTTTGTCGGATCGATACTATAAATACCAATTATGGTATTGTTGGTTATCAATAGTATTGCTCTAAAACAGATATCCATACTGATAAACCACTGTCGATAGTTTGGCATTTTTCAATTGAAAATGATATCTATTATTTGGCAACACTACATTGATTGCATAAACATTGCAAATTCAACAGAAGCTTGTAATAATATTATTACTAGCAGATTGTAGCCAATGAGGTCAACGGTGCTCTCTGATTGGTTGATTTGAATCGGATGTAACAGTGTTGAATGCCAAAAAGGTGGATTTGTATAAAAATCTCGTAATTATTATTATTACTCTAGTTGACACTTTTGGCTCCAGTTGGAACAACATGCGCATGGCTGACTAGCATTGGATCTACAAAAGGCACCCGGAGCCAACTACGTAAACGGAACCAACAAATACTAGTCGTACGGCACGATGGATCTACAAAGTGCCCACGGGTATATCTATATATATATATATATATATATATATATATATATATATATATATATATATATATATTATTTCAGTAAAAGTAATTGATTACTTTTTATTTTGACAGATTCCCAACAAATGTCAATTTTAAAGAAAATTTTAAAAATGGATAACCTGTGTGAATGGACCGAGTTGGGCTCCCAAAAGGTGTTCTATTATTTGCAGTAAACATTTCGAGCCAACGCGTTTTATACAAAGAATGCAGAAGAACGTTTTAATCAAGGATTCTTAGCCAACTTTATTTGTTCCTGTAAGTGTACATAATTCGTCAATTGGGTGCTGGACTATTTTTCGATGCTGGTTTGGCAGCATTTATTGGCATCATAATGTATTACTTACACCTTTTCACACAAGAGAAAAAAAGATTGAAAATTTCATTTTCAGTTATTATTTTATGTTTATTTGCAATGTTTAACATTAATATCGTTCATTAAGGATAAAGGAGATTAAAAGAGACCTTAGTTCCGCTTTGTATATTAATAAATTCGGTGGATTGCAATTAGTATTTGTTTAATAAAATATTAATTCTCAGTACTTACTGGTACATTATTTTTCTTATATATTACTTAAGTATTGTAAGGCAATTGATAGCGACAAATATATTTATATATAATATAATATTACTCTTCTCTTCTCGCAGATTGTACAAGTCGATTGTCGGCAAAGGAAAAATCACTTCAATCATTTTAATATATCACATAATATACTGCAACAATTTTAAGGGTTTAGATTCGATCCATGATAATGAACATCTATGTCCTAAAGGCGGGTCTCCTGCTACTGTTTTTACAAAACATTACACAAAAACATGCAAAAAAAGGGGCGTGGCTATACAATTGTCTATGGCATACACATGTTTCTGCTTTCCAAAGCAGATGGAAAACAAGCGCTGCGCGGGGCGAGAGGGGAAGGGTTTCTTTTTCATTATTTTACGGTTCTGGGTACGAGTCCTTTAGAGCCTATCTGTCCTTTATATCTATATATCTTCTTTTCTTTAATACTATCCTTGGATCCATACCAGGAGTTACAAATAGAGATCTAAACCGATCGTCTATATGTAACTCCAGGTAAATATTAAAATTGCGATCCCGTAAATATTCTCTGATACGAAATCTGAGTTTTCTTTTCGTTTTAGCGATTGCATCTGCAATTGGTAAAACGCAGAACATATCTTCTAACTCTTCGTCAGGCAGAAATGATGACAACAGTAATCAAAAATAAATATTAACTATAGAGAATATAAACCCTAACGTTAAAAATGTTTCGTTCAAAACAGAAATTATTCGCTGGAGACGGTTTGTGTATGAAAAATAATATTTTTGTTTCGTGTTTTTTGTGTAAACTCTGATCTGCTGATAAGTCAACTTGTATTGGAGGTCAATTTTTTTTCTTTTTCACATAATATGTTCCTTGAGAAAGTTGTTTGCTATCATGACCTGAATTTAGCCTGATAACATATTTTTATCCGTTTATTCCATTTTCCACCCACGCATCTACTAAAGTAATATAGCTACTGAACTGACTTTTGGACTTGGGCGACATCTACACCGCTAGGGACAAAGAGATTAAAATGTTTTAAGTAAATATTTCTTGTCATAACATTACCAAGAATATCAATTCATAATCATAACACATTTATTTTATCGATATCGACAAAGTACGTGGCGTGTAGTAGGTACAACCATTTTAAAGTCAGACATGACATTTCATTTCTGGTCTCATTTTACAATAAGGTAGATAAATCTTGTAGTATGGTAGATCTATGTTCAAACCCTTTGTCAAATCGTTAAACACCGTCACTTTGTCCTTGGACCGTATGGACCCTTATCCCAGTCAGGGCTGGATTTAGGGGAACCGGGCAAGACTTTGAAAAAATCTTTTAAGTTCCGAGAATTTTTTCTTTGTTTATTTTTCACAATAAATTATTTATTGAAAAACTCGAATGATAATGTTTTTTTTTCGGAAAATAATTTGGGGCCTCCACTCCTCAAATAATCCGGCCCAGGGGGGTTACTCCAAAAGCTATTCGTAAAACCAAAGACAATATATTACTTCTTTGATCTGTGGTAAAACGGACGTAACTGCGTATCCGTGTTTCAGAGTCGAGCCACATCAGAGCCACATTGAGCATCAATGTATGGTAAATTTTGACATAGAAATATACGTTACTTACGGACACTTTTCAAATTATTATTAGCACAGAGTAATAATATTTATGAGTAACCCCCTGATCCCAGTAGAAGTTCGTAGGAAAGTGAAGCTGCAAATCTAATTAAATTACATTATATTTTAGGTACTCATACATCATACTTACAAGTATTTTGAGCACCTTTGACCGACACATCATCACATAAATAGGTATAGCATATTCTGTGCAAAATGACCACGGATTCTTAAACTTACAATGACTTGTACGTAGTATATTATTCTGTGCTATGACGCAGCAAATTTTTCCCAATGCATTATGATGACATTCGTTAATGACGACTTCCGTGGCGTTGTGGTCACCTTGCTAATCCGCCACAAAAGGTTCCGGGTTCAATCCCCAGTAAGGACAAGTTGGAAAATTGCATGTTTCAAATTGTCCTGGATCTTGGATGTTTATCTATTTAAAATATAGTATCGTTGAGTCAGTATCCCATAACACAAGTCTCGAACTTACTTTGGGGCTAACTCAATCTGTGTGATTTGTCCATAAAAAAAAGCTAAATGTGACCATCACAAAGCTGTGAGAGTCATACTCGTTTTGGGGTCCGTCAGTCAGTGCTAAACTAATGCTAGCTATGACTATGTCGCAGGCGTTTTATCTGTTTCCACCGTTTACATACAGCGTCTAGTTTAGAAACCTTCACTGCTACATGATGAATGAACACAAAAAAAAAACTAACGCAACAGATACCCACAGTGGCGGATTTACACATTTGCCGCCTGAAGGCTAATATTATTTTGCCGCCCCTAAGCTGGTTTACTAAAATGTGCCGCCCTAGGCTTTAATTATAATACATACATACATACTATCACGTCTTTATCCCTAATGGGGCAGACAGAGCATTTTGGGTCTTGCGGTTCTATGCAGAGCCCAGGGCCGCAAGACTCAAAAGCCACTTTTAGCGTCATGGTGGGCGAGAAGATAGAAAAGCAATAAATACAGTGATGGGTTGCTAGCCGCATCGCCTGTTAACATGATTTGCATTTTGCCCATTCCCTCGATCGGCTTTTACGATCTGCGCGGGCAGAGAAGCAGCTGGTACATTCTAAGTTTCTTAATAAAAATAAATCTAAAAAGACAAACAGTTATTGCTTAAAAATTGACAATAAATTAATTACAGAATCGCAAGATATAGCTGATACTTTTTCTGACTCGTTTGATCACAGTAAGCAGCCATCTTTTGGAAGCGTAAATAAATCGGCTGAATTTCTTAAAAAATATAATAAAAAATCAGTATCTCAAATTGACTATACACCTGTGACAGAATCCGAAGTGGTTGACATAGTAAGAAAAATGGACAATAAAAAAAGTACTGGATGTGATGACATTCCGATAGGTATATTAAAAGAGAATATTGATATCCTGGCAAAACCATTAGCAATTTTTTTTAATAACTGTTATCAACAAGAGATATTTCCGGATCAATTTAAAATAGCTAAAATTATTCCCGTACATAAAAAGGGCTCTAAAATGGATCCGTTAAATTATAGACCCATTGCTTTGTTGCCAATACTGTCCAAAATTTTTGAAAAGATAATTAAAGCGAGATTAGTCGGACACTTAAAAATGAACAAGATTATAAACCAACGACAATTTGGTTACCAAGAAGGTATTGGAACAGCCAATGCAATGGACACTATCATAAATGATGTGACTAATAAATTAAATGAAAAATTAAAGGTTGGGGGCGTTTTTCTGGACCTCAGCAGTGCTTTTGATCTTGTTGATCAAAACATTCTCACAATGAAATTAGAATTTTGTGGTGTTAATGGTAAAACCTTGAATTTGTTAAAATCATATTTGAGTAATCGGCAGCAATTTGTTGAGATTAGGGAAGCTAACGAAGAGGTTCTTAATTCTATAAAACACTCAAAAATGAATAAAGTTTCTAGAGGAGTCACACAAGGGTCAATTTTGGGTCCAATTTTGTTTATTATTTTTATTAATGATTTAGTAAATTATATGACATACTCACAACCTGACATTGAATTGGTAATTTTTGCAGACGACACGAATGCTGTTGTATGGGATAAGGATATTGACGCTCTAAATAGGAAGTTAAATTTAACTTTGACATTATTTCACGAATGGTTTACAGCCAACAATCTTAAACTAAATACTGCGAAAACGAATGTGATGTTATTTCGAACAACTGCCAACAATAGGGACAAGTTAAAAGTTCAAGTAAATAATGAAAATATAAATCCGGTGCCAGTTGTGAAATTCTTGGGTATTCAAGTGGACAATCTTTTAAATTGGAAAAGCGAATTACATGATGTGGAAAGTAGTATAAGTAGCGCCTGCTTTGCTCTCAGAACTTTACGTGACGAACTTACAATTGATCAGCTTAAGTCTCTCTATTACTCCATGGTGGAATCAAACCTGCGCTATAGTATAACATTTTGGGGAAATAGTTATAAATACAATATGCATAAGGCTTTTGTCGCACAAAAAAGCGCTATACGTGCCATGGTTCGAATATCGCCAAGGGAATCTTGTGAAGAACACTTTAAAACGCTGCAAGTTTTAACAGTGCCTTCCTTATATATATTCATGATATTGACAGACTTCATTAAAAATAGAGCATTATATGAGACAGAGGAGGAAATGGTAGCACGTGAAGGCACTAGACGAAAAGATTTGAAACATAAAATGGCTCCAGCACTGGAAATTGTGAAGCATTACCCTCGTAATCAGACTGTAGTACTATTTAATAAATTGCCATATGATCTGAAAACGGAGCGAAAGCTTTCTAAATTTAAAAGTCGCTTACGCATTTTACTGCTTGAAAAGTGCTGCTATAATGTTGAAGAGTTCTAATTGCTTCTATTTCTATATATGTGTGTGTAATTATTTAATTAGTTAAAAAACGGATTTGCCACTCTAAATTGGATTGTTAAAATAAGTAATTAGATATTAAGGTGTACATATTATATTCGAATGCAATGTATTATTGTTACTGAATAAACAAATTGAAATTGAGTTTTTTCGTTTCTCCCAGACCAGCATGAGATTAATAATAATATAATAATAAGTCATTTATTTCAGGCACAAAACCCATATTTAACGCAGTTACACACACAGCTAAAATAAAAAAATAATTTACTTAAATAAAATTAAAAAATTGGTTGCCTGTAAAGTCGGTATACGGGCGAAACGACTTTTTATGTCTGTCTCTCTCGCTCTTAGGCGGCGCGTGCCTCTCACTCGCTCTCATTGTGAGCGCATAACGTAAGCGGAGCGTAACGCAGTTTCTTGAAGTGTCACCCGGCAAACCAATTTATAAGACGTTGTCACGTCAAAATTAGTCAATAATGTGCAACAATAGCATTATTTACTGTTGCCGTCGCGGTGCACGGAAGACCAATACCTAAAAATCGGATAAGGTCCGAAGGATCTCATTCTTCGAGTCCTTGACACGAGGCCTTTCTAGCTTTAGCCTACTCAGCCTATTGGCTACCCAACACCAACACAGCCTGGATACCCAACGCCTTAGAAGAGACTATTGGAGGGCCCACAAGCCGGCAAAACTGGAGTTGCGGGTAGATGTCTGTGTCATGTGTAATCAACTGTATCGTAGTAAGTAGTTATAGGTGTACAATACAATACAATACAAATACTCTTTATTGCACCATAAACAAAAGGAAATACAAAACAGAAAAAAAAAAATAAGACAGAATTATGATACAAAGGCGGACTAATCGCATAGCAATCTCTTCCAGTCAACCTTTGGGTAGTGGGAGAAGTACTTTTATTTTCATATTGATCTGGTAGAAAAGAAGAAACTAGAATGTACCAGCTACCTCTTCCCCGCAGGTCATTAAAGCCGATGGGTTTGGGAAAAAAGAATTTGCCGAAAATTAGAAATTTGATTCCTTTTTCCATCCTTCTCGCCCAAGAATGTAAAAACTAGAAACTGGAACAACTGTAACAAAAATCTTTAGGATGTTTTTTTACGCGTAGAATGTGCCGCAGGCTGCTTCCCGCTCAGTCAAAAGCGAACAGCTCTATTCTCTGATACCCTTTGTGTCAAAGGCTCATCCTTTAATCCGAAAAATATTAGTTCCCATACATTTCATGCACATAATGACTCCACTATTATCCACCGTCACGCTTACGGCCTCAGGCTCAGGTTCTGTCTTCCCTATTATAGACCAGTAAAAATAGCTGAACCTGGACATAATGCTATAACTGTAAGTTTCTTTTTGTATGATATAAAGTATTGTTAGTTATAGTTAAAATAAACCGAATTAAACAATTTAGGGCTCTGCGTCAGTGTAAAAAAACCAAAAAACTGAAAATCGAACAAATTTTGATTTCATACGTACAGCATAATTAATAACTTTGGAAAACTACCTCTACCGTATTATAACGTGTGCATTCCAGTTGAATAAATCTAAATTAAACAAATTCATCAATTAGCACTATCGTTAATAAAGAAGGTTCGGTATGTTACAAATTTTCAGGCTTATCTCACCAGAAATTATAGAATACTGTATTTCAACAATTTATTCTTAGTATTATATTATGTGTGTTGATAAATTATTAAAAATTAAACAAATTCATTTTATGCATTACTACATTTACAAATTTTTGTATTTTTTGTAAAGCCAAAATACATAACTATTTTGAAAGTGTTTAACTTATGCCGTCAACATATTTTTGATACTATAAGGAACAAATCAAACAAAAAATATCTACGATTATAATTTTTTTCTATTTTTTTCATACTTACGTTTTAATATGAACGTTATTTCTTGCACAATAAGGTCGTCATTGGTTTGTGCCTCAACTCCCGACCGTGCTGTAGCGAGTCGCGAGTGATTCTCGTGTACAGTAGTTTCGTCGCGTCGTCTTATGCATTTATTTGTGGTCAATGATTGTCAAACTTTTATAAGCACGTGGGAACTTTTACTAACCATGGACGGCTAGGGTGGAGATTTATTGAAATATTGTATTTATTAGATTGATAATAACTACATTGTTGAGCTTTTATTGTTTGTTTACAAAGCTTTTTATGGTACATAATAAAGAACACAGACACAAATCAGAAAAGTAAACGTACAACGGCGGACTTATCCCCAGGGTTTGTTACTGGTACCAAATTCACATTTTAAGTACCAGTAACAGAATTTTCATTATGTTAAAATTGTAAGGGTAATAATCGTATAGTACGGGTATCGTTTATGTAGTAATAGTAACGTTATAGGTATTGTTAAAATTTAAAGGTAATTTTACCGGTACGTACCTACGCGTTGTTACCGTTCCGCATGAAACTCGACTGTGAAAAGCCACATTCCCGTACCTAACGAGTCGCGATCGCGACGCACAACACTGCGATAACCAGTGTTGCCTCTCGATAATACACTATCGCTAGTCTATCGAAAGACTATCTGTATTTTGAATAAAATCGATAGTATTGATTCTGACGACGAACAAACTATCCATAGTATTGCTTTTCTAATAAATAAATAATCGATACTATCGATAGTTTATGAAACGCAATACTATAGTTAGTTTATTCGTCATCAGGATCGATACTATCGATAGTATTGTTGGTTATCCATATTGTTGCCCTAAAACAGGAATTACTTTCAATAGTACACAAACTATCGATAGTATTGTTGGTTATTAGAGATGTGTTGTTCCTTTAATCTTTAAGATCTAAACCAATACTGAACTGTTGTGAGTAATCGATCCGTTTTTTCTGACTCATTCAATTAATTGAAGGGTTTTCTCATGAAAGTTCACGAAACAATCGTTAAAGCCGGGTATTCCTACAAATGTAGATATTTAATGTTGCCCCGGCCGCAATTTGCATCGCGTGAACGCTGCGTCGGTGAGCTCACATGTGACCCCGCCAGCGACACAGTATAGAAATAAGCAGTAGAATAGTTTTATTTTGATTAAACTTTGTTTAAAGTAGTGTTGGATACAGCTACATTATCTTATATTAATGCTGACGGGGTAGTCAGGGCCGTAAGACCCAAAGGTTTAGCGTGATCAAAAAATAAATCAATAGTGATGGGTTGCTAGCCGCATCGCCTATTAACATAATTTGACAGTAGCGATTTATTAATAAACAATTAATAGAAACAAATAACCCTGCAAAGTCGTTATTTAGTGTCTTTGTTTATTTTCAACCCCCGACAAAAAGAGAAGTGTTATAAGGTTTACGTGTCGGTATGTCTGTGTATCTAGGTGTCTGTTAATGGCATCGTAAGGCCTGAACGAAGATTTAATTTTTTTGTTTGATAACTGACTTTTCGTCATAGTTCTTCTTAGCTATATTTATTAGAAATTAGTTCAGCCGTTCAAAATTTATTAGGAGTAAACACCTCAAAGTCGGTTTTAATTATTTTCCTTGAGTATAAACTTATGGGTATTATGTTGTTTTGTTATTTACTATCTATGATACAACACTGAACCTAAAAAATATGGGTCTCACCTAGATCCCAGTATTTTTCACACGACTTGCAAAGAAGGAGATTACGAATATACAATATCCTTTTTTATTAAGTACAAATATTTTAAGGGGTGATTCAGTCCATTATTCCGAACAAATTTTGCCAATAAATGTATATCGAAATACGAAAAAATAATTTTCATTTTCCATAGTAATGAAATCACGTGACTACTTCGATTTCTATGAAAAAATAAAATTTTTTTTTCGTCTTTCGATATACATTTATTGGGAAAAGTTGTTCAAAATTATGGTCTGAATCACCCCTTAAAATATTTGTACTTAATAAAAAAGGACATTGTATAGTCTATAGGGTGCAGTTGAAATCATTAGCATTGATTTAACTTATCATCATACTCACCTAAAGGATATTTTGTATGGTAACAATACTGCAATTAATGCAGTAATTAAAAAGTATCAAAAAGTAAGAAAAATGAATAAAGTATCAAAACACTTCGAGTCGTGCGCGCGTACTGATACCTACGTGCCGCAAGGCCAAAGACCTTGGATGGATACAGCCAAACGGCGTGACCGACCGGCATACAAAAGTAGACCTTAATTTACGTGAATAAGGTTTGAAGTCGAATGGGGACCGGACGGGTCGTGTCACACGAACGCTTGAGGACAATAGGTACGTTTGAAGTAGGAACGAATGTTAGGGTACCAAGACGCAACGAAATTGATACTATTATAATTAATTTATTTTTCGTATTAGTTTTTTTATTTATAATTGCAGTAGAGGTATCTATCAAAGAGTCTGACGCATGTTTAGAGGTTTTCTTGAATATAAAAATGACGACTTTTGATTGAAGTTTTATTAGTCTTAAATTACTTTGTATCATGGGTATAGTAGATACTTAAAATATTGCTAACGAATTAAGTTCCACCCTGTATATGCATGTATGTATGTCGAATGTATTTGATTTTCTTTATTCCTTAATGTCGCCACGGATTTGAATGTATGGCCACAGAGCAGATAATAGTATTACATACAGAACGGAAACTCGCACGTTTTTGGACCTTGTAAGCGCCTGTAAAATAGGGTTGTTGCTAGTCGCACGTTGACGTTCCCCGAGTCATTTAGGGTAATTTTAATAATATTGGTGAGAAACTGCACATATTATTATTGCTTATCCACAAAAAACAACAAAGAACGAAAATTTTATAGATTTCCGAGTGATAAAAACAGGTAAGTAAGCCGTACGGAAGTTTAAGCGTGAAGAGGTAACAAACAAACAAACAAATATACAAACTCACTTTCGCATTTATGATATTAGTAGGAAGGATAGGATATAGTAGGATATTCATAACTACACAAACTACGTAAAAATAATAATAATAATAATAATACGTTTCTATTGCAATATCCCAGCATCAATCCATCCCAAATTCATTCCATAATCCTTAAACCTTTCCCTTTTTCATGCAATAGTTTTTTCTTCTGCCAAAACCTATTCAAGGGTACACCTTTCATAGGTATATCCAGGAATAGGTTTTGGCGGGAGCGCCACATGACAACAACTTCTCCAAAGGGCCTCTACGTGTTGGATCTGTATCCCCACGCAAGCCTCTCAAAGGACCGGGGTGAAAAGACCCGTGATTCTCAAAGGAGATACAATAATAATAAACTTAATTTTAAAAATAGTTGAGTCCGTAACGTGAGCCACATCTAGTTGCGCTTACTCCGTTCACAATCACTAAGTACACGCACACATTGACACGTTTTTTATCGAGTTTCGAAGATGACAAACTAGTTCCGCGCGAGTAGCCATCACGTTGCAAATATTGTTTGTTATTGTTTATCTACCGACCTTTTGTACACGTCCACTGAATGTAATATTTTTAAGTTCTCATTGTAAGTGAATTTGTAGATTCTTTTATGAGAATAAATTTCTTTAACCATAAGCAAAGCAACAAATTCTGTGGTGGCGACCCTGATTGTTTAACTCACACATTTGACGTATGCACAGTATTGCGCAGATATATTATTTCGTTTGTAGTGGTACTAGGTATATTTGTTACTTCGTTTCTATGAAGTGCCATACCTGTGGAATGGCGTTTCATTAGAATCCTTACTTTTCAAAGTGACATGAGCTAAAAAGTCTTTTTATTGTTTCGTACCTAAATGTTAAAAATTAGCCCAAACTCGATTGTGTTAAGTTGTTTTATAACTGAGTTCTATTGACCACCCACCATCCGTCTGCGTAATCAGATCCTAGATAAGCATTGTCTTCCAAAAAGTACTCGTCAAGACAAATCAAACGAGACCTACTAGATGAGGTTCTAATTGAGTTCCGTCGAATATCTCCCGGTTCCATCATCAGAACAGCCTATTGACATCATATTATTGTATTATCATCCGACTTACAAAAGTATACAAAATTTCAGCTCAATTGGTTGAGGATAACTGGTCGAAAATTGAGTTCGAATATTCCACCCGAACAAACATACTTACATTTATACATACATTGCAAGTTAAATAAAAGCTTGTAAAAACATGTAGCGATCTTTAGTTGTTTTATTGGTCCAATGTTAGTAAGCGCTAGCACGCGTCTAATCGGACCTGCCGAGTTCAAGTCGTCGCGCTCTCGAATTTCGTTTTATTATTAAGAAAATAATTATATCAAGTCAAACTCAGCGAATTTATCTGTAAATATTAAGTAGCTTTAATTAAAAACAATTTTTTAATGTAAAAATCAGTATTTTACTCGTAGTTTTGAAAAAATATCACAAAAAAGGGTTACTTTGGGATTTTTTCCAACCGAATGAAGTTTATAGGATCTTGTAACTGAATGCGAATTTGACAAGCCTGGATAATTAACATAAACATACCTTTTTTTAAGAGTTTAATAGTAGATTGTGCTACAAGGCGTAAAGGTAATACTTTTAAGTCTAGTGCGCTACTTTGAATCCAGAGCAAAACGAAGGATTCCTCAGTTGAATCACGAGCGTAGCGAGTGATTCTACGATGGAATCTTGAGTGAAGCGAGGGATTCGTGTATAACGCCCGAGACAAAAATAATACCGTACGCAAGTAGCACACATTACATCGCTATCCATGAGAAAAACTAGCAAAAAGATACAAAACAGAATATGGAGAAAGTAGAACAACTACAATACCTAATCAAAGCTCCGACAAGTACTAACCTTTATTTAGTGTCGTTTTCATTCAATAAATACTAAGAAATAATTTTTAAGAACCAACTTCTAAAAAAAATGTTTGTTCACTCATAAACTCGTAACTTTGTTTGCGTGGACCTACATATTTTAAGATTTTTATAATAACAATAAATTTAATGTGCACTATCGGCTTAAATTTACGAAAAAGCATTTAAATTTACACAAAAAATTGTATTTTATCATTCTATGATATGTCTACGTCGGAGAAAAGCTTTACAGATGCCTGTTGTACGTATTACCACAGAATAAATACTAGTTACTCCCATGCTGGTCTGGGAGAAACGAAAAAACTTAGAATGTACCAGCTGCTTCCCTTCCCGCGCAGATCGTAAAAGCCGATCGAGGGAATGGGCAAAAATGCGAATCATTTTAACAGGCAATGCGGCTAGCAACCCGTCACTGTATTGATTGCTTTTCCATCTTCTCGCCCACCATGACGCTAAAAGTGGCTTTTGAGTCTTGCGGCCCTAGGCTCTCCATAGAGCCGCAAGACCCAAAATGCTCTGTCTGCCCCATTAGGGATAAAGACGTGATAGTATGTATGTATGTATGTATGTATTCCAAATTTAAAAAATACGAAGTCTGTTCCAGTTATTTATTGTATTAAAACTTAATTCTTTTGTTTTTAGCTGATTTTACATAGATAACATCGTGTTCAATTTTCAAATTGTGTTTTAATCCCGTAAGAGTTTCTTTTTCACTTCTTAATCCCGAGAGAACTAGCAGTAACTTTAGCTCCAAATGTTTTGGGATGAAACCATCGTTTTTTGAGTAGATGGGATGAAAAAAACACTTTGTTCAAGTCCAAGTCGCGTAGCAGCTGAGGTCCAGGTATCTCGCCAAATTAGTCGCAGGTACTTCCACTTGTCGCACTGAGGTAGGCAGGGACAGGAAGCGCTTTCCCTAACGTGGGTTTTTAGCGGCTAATTGATAGGCTTGAATATTTTTATTGGATTAAAAACCCCTATCGCTGGGTAACTCTTTCGATCGACTAACCGTATCATATGGAAAGCCTTTAAAAGGGTTTCCCTTTAAATAAGTTGTTAAAACATGCACGTTACGTTACCGTTACAAAAACCATTTCTCATAGGGTAACCCTATCTCATAGGCTAACCCTTTAAGAAGCGCTTTCCGTGGCGGCCACGGGGCGGACGGGATACATGGGGGGAAAAACCCTTTCAATAAAGCGGAAAAAATTACCCCTTCCAATGATTTGGTAAACGCTTAGCCTATCATAAGGATAGGGTTACCCAATAGGGGATACGGTAAGCCTTTCGCTGGATAAGCTTTTTACAGGCTAACATAAACGTAAGGTTAAGTCTATCGTAAGGATGACCACTTAAAGGGGTTTAAAAAATTAGCTGCTAATCCGGTCCCTGGAGGTAGGTTTCATTCGCTTCGGTTCGCTTCGAAGTTATCGCTTTCGTAGCTCGTACTGAACTGGCGGGACGTGCACTCGATCGCCTTTTCCAGCGCCAGCCTTTGCCAGTGGTCTACATTGTTCTCGAATATTCTCATATCTTGACGAATGTATTTCGATTGACGGGAAACATCGAGACGCCGGTATGTGTATGAGTGCGACTAAGCCGACGACCATTCAAAGAACTCTAGCCTTTACGCTATAAGAATATAAGGCCTAGTTTCGCTTGCATTATCCTGACGTCTTCAGAGTTCTTGCTCGTGAATATTCTACATTTATCTCGTTCGCGACACTATGTAAGTGTATAACATAATGAAACTTAAGTTGCACGGCGCAACTTGCACTCTGTAAATACGCAACTACATTTTAGTACGACAGCATAAAAACTTCGTTATATATTTATGTATTTAATTTTTTCTCATGTTACATCCCATTAATATGCATTGTCATGGGAAACAGAATATTTCAGCAGGGGCCCATTTTTGGAACGGTATTAGTCCAGGGGCTGTCATGTTGTACGGGGTTGCCGTGACAACAAGAGTATTACAAGACTTATATTGTTTTTAGAGTTTTAAATTGTTCATTGTGTCACCACGTTAACCCGTAAAGACCCGGACGGCATTAAAATGCCCACGTTCATCGTCTTTCTATTGTGTCTGGTATTGGCGGTTGCGAATGGGTTAAAGTTCAATGCACAATCAAAACAATCCTACAATCAGCAAAATTCCATATTTACGAGTTATATGTTTTGTAAGCATACGGCGCGATCGGTTGAAAACACGTATAAACTCGTTCGCAGCCGCGCGCTCACCCGGCTGGTGCCTCGCTCTCCCTCCCCGCACCGCACCGCAATCACCGCAAGCATCCCGCTTCACGACATGTTCTCGCGTATTTTCAATCAAATATTTTTTGTTTTAAGTAAGACGTTAATATGTTTAATTTTGATGAAAATGTGATTATAGTACACAAAAAGCTATAATTAAACAAAAATAACACAGTTACTATTTCTGGCTACTGAGAAAAACATTAATTTTAAAACATTAAAAAATGATGTTTAATTTTGGTCTTTAGTGTCTAAAAAGATACAATACAGCTTATAAAGATATAAACATTATGGTTATCATTTTGGCTTAACTAGATATCGAGATCAGGTGAAAACTGTGAAAAAAACCTATAAACAAAAATGGGGTCTGTTTAATTTTGCTATTAAGTGATCGCATTTGAATGCACCTAAAAGTTAAACTAACAAGGTATTTGGTTACCTATTTTGCTTTTAGGAAAAAGTTAGTTTGTGTACAAAATCTCACGATTTTTATATAATACGGTTGAGACCGCGGATAAATTACTTAATATATCTAATTAATATTTGATACTCAATATTGATATCCGATAAAATATTGAAAACAACGAGTTTATTATTTATGTCCAGGTTGTGCTATTTTGATCGGTCTATTAATGATAAAGACGTGTAGGACTGTAGGTAGTGTATTTGAGGTCTAAACTCCCATCTAATATAAATAGTTAACTATACATATATACTCTTACTACATCTATACTTCTACACTAATATTATATATAGGAAAGATTTGTATTTTTATGTGTGTGTGTGTGTGTATGTTTGTAATGAATAAACTCAAAAACTACTGCACCGATTTCAAAAATTCTTTTACCATTAGAAAGCTCATCGACCCTGGTATCATAGGCTATATTTTTTTGCTAGAAAAGATTAGGGATTCTTACTAAAACTTTAGTAACGTAAAAAAATGAATACTTATATGGTTTTAGATGAAATGATTCATCATTTAATTTGATAAACTATAGTCATTACTAGTCATGACGTCACTACAGTGACGAAGACCCTTGGGGAAAACCCATTTCGAAAATTTTTACAGTCGCTAAGATACTGCGGTGCCGTTGTTAGATCGCGGAGTCACTAAAAGAATTGTTTTAAGTATGGAAAAAAACCATTCGTATAGTGACTCCGCGTTTCAAAAATAGTTGTTCTGGTTCCACGCTGATTTACACTTGCAGTGAGTAATCAATCAAAGAAGTTCTGCATGTTAATGTTTTATTATGAATTCATTGTGATATCCGGTTTTGTTTAATATGCAAATACAGTAGGGCAGGCTACATACCACACGTAGGTAGTAAATGGTCCATCCATAATCCGTATCCATATCTGTGATTACAGTATTGTATTTCTATGACAATAATTAATTTTTGAACAAAAATACATTTAAAAAAACATATGCGTCGATCGAACCTCCTTTTTTTGACGTCGGTAAAAAAATATTAAGATGCAGTATGTATGTATCAAATTCGTATGCTACTTTTGAAGCATATAAAAAACTACTTTGTACCAACTGTCACTGTCACAGCTGTTTTATTTTTATTGAACTGTCAAAAGTCGGTTGATGAGTGGAATTCAACTTTCTTCTTTTGCAAAAAAATATTAATTCGTCGCTTAATAATGTAATAAAGTTACACAATATTGTATTTGGTGTTAGTCGCTACGCGTTTATTGTAACACAATGGGTGACAGTAGCGATTCGGAGGAGTTCTACGATGCTGAGTTCACACCCATCGACTCTACTCCGTAAGTAGAATGTTTACACAATCTCGTTATTTATTGGAAATTTGGCTTGTTTAGAACGTTGTGGGTGAACATCGCGTCATAAAAAATATTCTAAAACTGGTTTTATAGGTTTCTAATGCATATGATTAAAGAATTTGTGTCACAGTATGGTCAGACTTTTACTAGTAGCAAAGTGGCGATTATTGGAAGTAGATTAATACGCGTCCTTGATAATAAATCAACAGACAACACAACTGTCGCTAGTCGCTGCACTTGACTCGAAACTACATTGTGTTCTGTGGCAGGTGCAATACTTGGAATCTTACAGGTGTTATTCTATTTTTATATTTATGAGTGAATTTATTTGTTTTACAACTCACTTACACTCTATCTGACGCGCCCAAATGCTAGTTAGCTTTAAATCCCTTGTAAAATCTTAGTTTCTATCCTGATAAAAGGTAAATAAATATTCTTTCTTTTTTACCACTCAGTTTATTCATCTTGTACTGTCGATATATATTTTTTTTGTTCTGTGTAAGTTGTATGTATTTTAGTATGATGTATACATATGTATGTTTATTATAATTTTATTGTATAGAAGTTTGTTTATTATATTGACCACCCCACACTACCTAATTTCACATCACTTTTTTCTATATAGCAAGGTTGCCTGGAAAAATTGCTTAGTTTCCCTATTTGGGGTCAGCTCTTTATGTCAACTGATAATATTGTGCAATATTATAAGTTATTAGTATAAAAATAAAGTATTTATTATACACATATCCAGGTAAAAGCCAAAAAACTGAACTATAGTGAATTATTGTGTGCAATATTCAACATTTTGTGTGAACTTTTGTTGTTTGTTAGTGATATATCAAATAAATTATTTTTCTTTTGTTCTAACTTCAACATTCATTTATTTATTTGCAGTAAAGACACTACAGATGCACCTGAAAAGGCCAAGTCGCCTTCGGTGAAAGCCAGCGAGCCATCAGAAGTCCCTAAGGTCCCTACCACCCTTCCTGTACCGTCCACAGCGGTAGAACCTGCAAAAAATGACAGCATAGAAGACGATAGAACCACAGTTAAAAATGTATGTATTGTACCATTTTTCTTTTATAAATAAATAAATATATAGGGACAAGTTACACTGTTACTTATCTTTGGGAGAGGCCTATGTCCAGCAGTGGACGTTATGCGGCTGAAATGATGATAATGATGAAGTTACACTGATTGAGCTAGCCCCAAAGTAAGTTCGAGACTTGTGTTATGGGATACTAACTCAACGATACTATATTTTATAACAAGTACATGTATAGATAAACATCCCAGACCCAGGACAATTTGAAAAAGGCCATTTTCCAACTTGCCCTGACCGGGGATCGAATCCGGGACCTCTGGGTGGCGGACTAGCATGGAGACCACTACGCCACGGAGGTCGTCTACTATACTAGGAGGAGGTGTTATACTACTGAATATGACCAGTAAACTTTAACACTCTCACCACCATGCGGGCTGCTATGGTGCCTTTGTGGTGGAATTCATTGTGTCTGGAATCCTAGTGTTGAGAGTGTTAAAACTATCAAAAAGTATACCTGTCAGAAAAACTAATTCTAAATACATTATTTTACTCTAAGAAACTAAATTCATGGTATCAATGGTAAAATTCTATAGAAAATGTTTGTTTTGCTGTTAAAATCAAAGGATCTTATTGATTTTTTGACTTTTTTGCTTTAAAACATGACTAGATGCCATTACCAATAATTTAAGTGCGGAGTCACCATTGTGGGCACAATCGGCATTCCCACAATCCTACTGTCTAGTAGACTTGTGTGATCACATTTACCTCTATAATTATTATTATTACAGCCTTATTTTTAAGATTAGTGTTCTCGCTATTCTATTATATCAGTTTTCCTCGACATTACCTAAAACCATGTCAGAGGCCTTTAAGGCGGTTTAAAAACTCTGACACTAGTGTTAGTCACTAACACACACGATAAGAGAGAGAGTTTTCCTCTTTTTGTGCAGGTCTGATTGCCCTTTGGCAAAGGCCTCCTCCAGTTACCGCTCTATAACAACAAATATTTAAAACAGAATAAAATAAATATTTAAGTGGGGCTCCCATATAACAAACGTAATATTTTATAGATAATGGCACGGAACCCTTCATGCGCGCGTCCGACTCGCACTTGGCCGGTTATTTGTAATTGAACATTCATTTATTTATTTATTTATTTAAACTTTATTGCACAATAAAAAAAAGTACAAGTGGCGGACCTAATGCCATATGGCATTCTCTCCCGGTCAACCATTGGACCAAGCGGAAAATATGTGTGGCTGGCGTGATAAAATAAGTAAAAAAGTAAACTAAATGTATATCGTACATAAATATGTATATTTAAAGATACATATACATTAAAAGAATAAACTATAATATATAAACTATATATATTCATCTACTTTGCATAAATGAATCAAGCTGATTTTTGTATGCAAATTTCATTAATGAGAAAATACATGAATAAAATTTCTTAAATTTAATATAAAAATGATAACTCTACAACATAGGTTTCTAATTTTACTAGAACTTTATAGGTCATAGCATATTATAATAAAGTACGGGAAATTCATCTTTGAGTTATACACAGTGATTTTTATTGGTTTTGAAGCCGAAGACCACTTCATAGGCATTGTTAGTAGGATCTTATTAGCTAGTCAAAATAAAAATTCTGAAACAAAAAATGTTGTCTTAAACTCGAAAGTAAAATTGTGAGACCAATTAGTAGTACCGCCACCATACATCGCCCGCCGGCCGGCCGGGGTCATCGACATTCCGCAGCTGTTTTGGCTGGAGTAACTACGTGGACTCGATCGAAAATCATTTATGCAACTTTTTTATCTTGTGACATACACAAATTTAGATTACGTATATGGATAGAGGATTTTTTTTTATAAACGACATTTTTTTTCCAAAACCAGTAAAAAGTCAGCGTGTAGTTATCTGTTTAAAAAGTGTACAACAATACAACCTGGAAGGGACATACCCGTAAGTGATCAAGTTTACCACACGGTTTGATTTAAACCATATGTTAAACTTTATCACTATAGCATAATAAAATTTAAATAACAGTCCATAAACCAAAAAAAAACGACTCCCATACAAATTGTCCAGCACATTTTTATGGAAATGCTAATTTTTTTTGTTCTCTTGCTGTTATTTTAATTCCATTATAGCTACAGTACTATAGTTAACTTTGTGTTGTTGTCCTAGTTTGATTAGGACATTGTAGGCTGATCACCTGATTGTCTGATAAATAAGATGATCCGTGCTTCGGAGGGCACGTTAAGACGTCGGTTCCGGTCACTGTCTTTGACATTGGTCTTTACCTAAAACCATGTCAGAGGCCTTTAAGGCGGTTTAAAAACTCTGACACTAGTGTTAGTCACTAACACACACGATAAGAAGAAGAAGAAGAAGAAGATAGTTAACTAGTATAGCCTGTGGTGCGATCTATTACGGGTATGTCCCTTTCACGCGGTATAAACTTCTTTTTTTTTTTTTAACTTTAGTGACATTGCTTGAAATTGCAGGTAGTGCAAGGTCGGCGGAGATTTCAGGAGCTGCGGCGCTGCATGCAGACGGAGGAAGAAGATGAAGGGGTGCCGGACGCCGCGGGGTCGGTGGACCACCAGACATTCGCTATCGAACATCCCTTCAAGTAAGTCGAGTGAAGCGGTATGGCCTAGGTAGCGAGATGGTTTAGGCATAAGCTCTGCACCTGTTGATTTTGATGCTCGACTTGTACCTCTCAGTTTTTTATAGTATTTTATACAACAGTTGTATCATCCAGTGGCGTAGCTAGGTAACGAAGGGCCCTGGGGCAAATCAAACAATGGGGCCGCACTGCTGCCTAAACTGGTTAGGTTTTATCAAGTAAAAATACTAAATATACAAATACTTTAAAAATGCTAAGCTACTTTAATTATCAGTGCCCAGCAGGACATAAATACTTGGTATTGGGCTATGAAAAATGAAAATACATACATATTTTCACGCTTTTTTCCCATGGGGTAGGCAAAGACTATAGATTTCCACTTACTACCAGTCTACCACCTTTGCAAACCTCTTTTGCTTAGTCAACACTCATAACTCTTTCATGCAAATTTTTTAAAAGTTCCGTTTGATCGGGGTTTTCTAGTTTTCTGAGAAGGATTCGAGGGCCCCCTGAGCTTGAGGGCCCCGGGGCACTGCCCCGCCTAGCCCCTAGGTAGCTACGCCACTGGTATCATCATCATCATTTCAGCCATATAACGTCCTCTTCTGGACCGATCCGTCCGGACTAAATGACCGATCTAGAGCGGCTTGCATCATACAACATATATCTTCATCTTTTATACAACAGTTGTATTGTCTGGTCTTTTTGTCTCCACTGCAGAAGCATTACCGTCTCTGTACTACTAGCACCATACTTGGCCAGAGCTGCTCGAGCAGCTAGAGGACTTGGCCTACACTCAACTGGCTGACCAGACGGGTTGGGCAGGTCTCATGTTTAGGCTTTGTTTAGCAGTAGTTCCTAAGTCGCCTTCTACGACATCGACGGGAGGACTTGGACTGGCCCTATTTTACTCTGCCCGAAACCATACGACACAAAAGTGCAACAGTTGTATAAGAAGGGCCAAAAAATGCGAGTGACGCAGGTTACGATGCGAGCATCTTAAGGAGACGCCATCGAGCGTTTTTGATCAGTGGTACTACGATGTACAACGGTAGTAGTTGTCAGCTTCATGCATACCAAATTTAATCAAAATTTGTCCAGCCGTTTGCGCGTTAATAAGTACAAACACACACACACACACACACACATACGTACTCACGAACTTTCGCCTTATAATTTTACTGTGATAGCGCGCACTTATCATTCCAAACATATCGAGCGTCCAATTTGAATATGTTATATGTCGTAATGCGTATTGTTTCAGAATAATAGCGCACGACACAATGAGCCTGCAGAGTATGACGTCGCTCGGTAGGATCGGCCGGATACTGAGCGGGGCCGCCGAATCTCATCGTGAGTGCAAAACAATCAACTTGTTTCACTTAATTTACATCCTTGCGGGTCTTAAAGTTGTGTTTTACTCCCGCTTCGCGTGTGATAAAACTTTTTGAAGATATAACAAACAGCGGACGACACAATGAGTCGGTGGAGTATGATTTCGCTCGGCATACTATATGATAGTGAGTGCTGAATTTCATTGTGAGTACAAAATATGCAGTAAAATGTAACATAAGTATCCTCAGGCCAATAAGTGTTGTTTTTCGCCCGCATTAAATATCCATCTTATTCTTAAAGTGCTGTTTTGCTTGCGGGACAAAAATAAGTCAGTTTCCGGGCCAGAGGAAAATGTAAAATTGTAAACACACTCGGGGACTGATATAGGTTTTTTTTTAAGTAGAAAGATCACCATGGACAAGAACATAGCACTTAAGTGTAAATGAAAACTACAATTTATATATTTATAATTTCTAACACAGTGTACATTGTTCAAGAAATAAAGAAATTGTAATAATTGTAAAAATAATGATAACTGAGTGGGTAACCGAAGGGCATGTAAGAAGAGATAAATGAGTTTAGATGAAGTAAATGAGGTTTGTCAGGATCGTAGCAAGTGGAGGTCCGTAGTCTCTGCCTACCTCTGTAGGAAACAGGCGTGATATTATATACTAGCTGAAGCCCGCGACTTCGTTCGCGTGCACTTTATGTCTCTGGAAAATGCTCATCAGGCTGAACAACTTTTACTAAGGCGACATTTTTATATCTCTTATAGTTTAGCTGGACCATTATGGTTTTGCATCAGGCGTTTTATTTTCCAAAATCATTTATACCCTATATGTTGCCCAGGCTTAATAGCTATATAACAAAAAAAGTTGCATTCTAATCCGTCCAGTATTTCCGGAGATTAGCGTGTACAAACAGACATACAAACAAACAGACAAACAGACATACAGACAAACAGACAGACATTTTTTTTAAATTCTTACTCTATTACTATGTCGCCATCGCCCCCAATATTTTTTTTGGAAATATATTTAATGTACAGACACACGTTTTTTACTGTTTTATTATATGTATAGATATAGATAGATGTATGTGTGTATGTATGTACTGAGTAGGTTATTTTTGCAGCAAACATTCGCGACGCTGCGCCAGCGCCGTCAGCGTCATCGCGGGAGCCCTCCACCATCTCCGACGACCCCCTCCCCACTGACAGGGCGCAGAATGGTAATTTTAAATTACATGACATTTCATTATTATTTATAAGGTCAGGAAAACGTTTGAGCAATAACAAAAGTACAAACTTTAATCCCTAGAGATTAAGTAGCAATTTTAGTCTCGCATTTTAGGGATTATACTATCGTTTTTCGAATAGATGAGTTGTATGAAATACATTTTTACTAACTAAACACGTAAACACGCAGCTTTTAGCGATTCTCTTTGTGTCAAAAATCTTGTTACTTATGTGCTAATTATGTGTTGTTGTATATTCATTTCTTGCTCGAAAGAAAAAGGTAGTCATTACATCGAACAAAATAAGATTTTTTTTTTCTAACGCAAATATCTAGAGGTAATACTTACAAGGTGTTCCTAACCATCCATACACCTACTTATGTATCTAGAACAATAACATACACATAAATAATAAAAATATATTTAGCAGACCAGAGAATTTGTATGGAAATTTTGTTGGTACCATTGTCAAAAAATTATCATATTAACAAGCTCTGTAACCTTTGATTTATATGTCGACCGTACATTTATGGCAGTTTTTAGGAGAATTTGGTTCATGTAAGTATCTTGTATACTACAGTGCTAGCTATGGCGGAACCGGATGTGATTGCGAGCACTAAAGCGAACAGCTTGAAACATTCCCGGGGCGGAAATGCAGTTGTGGCGGTATCCGGGCAACCGAGAGCTCATACCGCGCCAGCAAATGTCCCTGTCGCCCCGCCTAGGAAAAAAAAGAGAAGTAAGTTGACTATTTCTGTCTCACTCCCTCTCTAGGTTAGATTGTAAAACCATTTGCCTACCTCTCTTCTGATCTATATTGCAGTAGGTCCAACTAATTATATGTCTACTTTGCATTATGACTAGTCATATCGCGACTTAGTCTGTCTACGCATTAGGTACGCCGATTTGAAAGGATATTATTAGCGTACTTAATTATTTTCTTATTTTTCTTCCATTTTTATTTATGTTTCTTCCATGCTGGTCTGGAAGAAAAGAAAAAACTTAGAATGTACCAGCTGCTTCTCTTCCCGGGCAGATCGTATAAGCCGATCGAGAGAATGGGCGAGATTCAATCATGATAATAGGCGATGCGGCTAGCAACCCATCACTATTTTGATTCTTTTTCCATCTTAATGCCCACCATCACGCTAAGCGTGGCCTTTGGGTTTTGCGGCCCCGGGCCCTGTCTGCCCCGTCAGGAATATAGACGTGAAAATGTATCTGTATCTTAATTATTAGTAGGTACGTTAAGAAAGGAAAAACTCCCTCTCTAAAAGGAATAATTTATGTTTTTAAACTAACGAGAGACTAACTTCTGCCCCGAACTATGCTTACCCATTGCCATATAAACATAATTATTTCTCTTTCTTGTCACAATATGGCGCATTATGGTAATGATTAAAACATTAAAATCTCTTATTCCTATTATTTAAATAAAGTAGTACTTTAATTAATTAAATATAACTTATATGTAATGTAATAAATATTTTTAAAGCATATTCAAAACTTCCTTTCTCACTTTTTTGCTAGTGTGTGCTGCCATCTCTGTGTGCTTATCCGCAACTCCAGTATTGCCTGCTTACGGGCCCTCCAATAGTTGGTATGGCGTTCCTTTAACTTGTGAACTGCTGAACCGATTTTCATTAAACGGTTAGGAACCTCGGCTAGGAAAAAACATATTAACTTTGGATATTTTTATCTCCTTGATAATTGTCGTTTTTTTTTTTCGATCTTATGACATCACATCATTTACTTACAGCTAATAGTTCATCGATTCCTAAGTGCAAGTACAGAAGAAGCGGTACCAAACATGTTATGTCATAATAATTATTAAGATTGATATAAAATTTTGAAATTGATGTAAATTTAGTTCATGTACAGAATGTTCTCAAATTATAACATTTGTGAATGTACAAATTCAAACCCGCGCCAAGGAAAAATATCGGTTCCTTATAAGCCCCCTCACAAAAGTACTTTCTTAACATAAGTAATTATTTTTTCTGGCGTAAATTTATTTATTTATTTAACCCTTAATGTACAAAATACAATTTACCCGATTCTCGCAAGTTATTATGAAACTATACAGTTTTTCTTAAACAACCTTCTGAATGTTTTGAGCCTATAATACGGGGTAACTAAATCATTTATATTACGTAAGTTTCTATCCGTAAACTCACTTACTTTATTGAACAGGACAATATTTTTTCTTACATACAATATATTTGCAAATATGTACTGAGAGTATATTAATATTCTTTCAAAAATCTCTTAGAGAGTCTGTCTATCCTAAACCGTAAAATTTGCTTTTATAAAAAATAATCCATATATCCTTTTGAGAGTTATATTATACCACTAGAAGAAAATTTATAGACCAAATAAATGAAAAATTAAACGTGAAAACATATAAAGAGGTTAAGAACTTAGCGGAAGGAAGAGAGACATGGAAAGCACTCCACCGACAAGAGCGCAGCTCTTAAATATAAGAAGATTATACCACAGAGAGACATACATTGGCATTAAACTTATAACACCCGAATTTTATTGTTGGGAGCTAAAAATGTCGGCAGTACACTGTTTAGAACTCAGCACATCCGAAACGTGCCTTGAATGTTATTAACGCTTGTCCTACTGACATTTTGTCCTCGCTTTCCTCATTAACAGTGGTTCCAAAACTGTGAGACAAGATGGCGCGACAGGTTTCTATTCACAAAAAAAAACATGCCGCCGTTGTACATTTTATTTTTTATGAATATGTTTTGTACCTCAATTGTTATATTTAATGTGCAATAAAGAGTTTAAACAAACAAACAAACATGAATATAGTTCATGACTTATGAGCTGTAAAGAGATTTTACATACATGTAATCATGTTTTTATCTCTAACGGGGCAGACAGAGCATCTGGGGTCTTGCGGCTCTGAGCAGACAGTGACCAGTTCCGCAAGTCTCAAAGGCCACTTTTAGCGTTAGGATGGACGATAACTTGGAAAAAGGATTAAAATAGTGAAAAGATTTTAATCAAGAAGTTTACGAAGAATATGTTCTTCGAACAAAGATTTTTCTTTAATAAGATTGGAGATAAGATAAGTATATTTGAAAAATGATACTTTTTCGATTATTTCGAAAATATTTTAGTTATATGAAAGAAGATAAAAAAGTATTAAGCTTTATAAGATATACGTTTAAAAGGAACACATTGTTTTAACAAAAAAAATATTACTAGAAATATATCTGTATCGTTAGCACGAATATCTGCGTCAAAGTATTCATATCGCGTTCGTCTACGTTTTAAAAATTAACAACACCATCCTACAGGCGCAACGAAAAATGAAAGACGAAGTTTGGGAACCTCTGTTTAGCAACACTGGCAGGATAACACAAGATGACTAATTCGACTTTAATTATAGACTAGTACAGCTCATAACTAGCTTCAATGTGTTGTGTTGACATTTTTTGACATTGTGTGAGACGTTATTTGATGAAGTTATTGTACAAAATACAATTAAGTAAAATATAATAAGTTTTTCTTAAACAACTTACTGAATGTTTTCAGCCTATAATACGGGGTAACTAAATCATTTATATGACGTAAGTTTCTATCCGTAAACTCACCTACTTTATTGAACAGGACAATATTTTTTCTTACATCTACACTAATATTATAAAGAGGAAAGATTTGTTTGTTTGATTGTATTGAATAGGCTCCGAAACTACTGGATCGATTTTAAAAATTCTTTCACTGTTGGATAGGTATGTTATCCCTGAGTGACATAGGCTATGTATGTACCACGGGCGAAGCCGGGATGGACTGCTAGTACATTATATTTTCAAATATGTACTGGTAGTATATTAATTTTCTTTCAAAAATCTCTTAGAGAGTCTCTCTATCCTAAACCGTAAATAAATTTGCTTTTATAAAAAAAAAACCATCTATCCTTTTGAGAGTTATATTATACCACAGAGAGACATTTTTATTGTTTACATTGGCATTTTTATTGTTGGGAGCTAAAAATGTCGGCAGTACACTGTTTAGAACTCAGCACATCCGAAACGTGCCTTGAATGTTATTAACGCTTGTCCTACTGACATTTTGTCCTCGCTTTCCTCATTAACAGTGGTTCCAAAACTGTGAGACAAAGGGGCGCGACAATTTTCTATTCACAAAAAAAATACATGAATATAGTTCATGACTTATGAGCTGCAAAGAGATTTTACATACATGTAATCATGTTTTTGTCTCTAACGGGGTAGACAGCATCTGGGGTGCTGCGGTTCTAAGCAGACAGTGACCAGTTCCGCAAGTCTCAAAGGCCACTTTTAGCGTTAGGATGGACGATAACTTGGAAAAAGGATTAAAATAGTGAAAAGATTTTAATCAAGAAGTTTACGAAGAATATGTTCTTCGAACAAAGATTTTTCTTTAATAAGATTGGAGATAAGATAAGTATATTTGAAAAATGATACTTTTTCGATTATTTCGAAAATATTTTAGTTATATGAAAGAAGATAAAAAAGTATTAAGCTTTATAAGATATACGTTTAAAAGGAACACATTGTTTTAACAAAAAAAATATTACTAGAAATATATCTGTATCGTTAGCACGAATATCTGCGTCAAAGTATTCATATCGCGTTCGTCTACGTTTTAAAAATTAACAACACCATCCTACAGGCGCAACGAAAAATGAAAGACGAAGTTTGGGAACCTCTGTTTAGCAACACTGGCAGGATAACACAAGATGACTAATTCGACTTTAATTATAGACTAGTACAGCTCATAACTAGCTTCAATGTGTTGTGTTGACATTTTTTGACATTGTGTGAGACGTTATTTGATGAAGTTACGGTGAAACAACAAATGTTTGTTAAGAAGCAGTACAGTCGAAGTATTTAAGGTATTTTTTAAACCGCCACGCAAAAAGAGGGGTGTTATAGCACAGCAACGCTGAGTTATTGCCTTTTTGTGTCACTGCGGTTCACCTTATTCCTACGACTGATTGTTATTGTTTTTGTGTTGATTTGTTTGTATGTGCATTTATATGTGTGTGCCTCAGTGAGACAAATAAAGTGTTTATCTATCTATCTATCTATCTATAGTTTGACGCTAATGTCTGCCTGTGGCATCCTAGCTCTCGAACGGATAGACTGATTTCGATTCGGTTTTTTACGTGACAGCAAGCTTCCTTGCGGTCTTAGAGCTATGTTTGAGATATTAGGGGTGAACATTTGAATGTCGGGGTTTTTTATTTGCCTGACAAATAAACCTTTATTAGAATGCAAATTATTAATGGTAATGTTATTAATAATCATAGTTTAAAGTTATTTTAATAATACTAAATCTACAACTACTATAAATATAGTGAAATACGAAAAAGAAATGTGACTTCTTATACTAAATTTTAACGCGCATTTTAAATTCTAAAATAAAGTGTTTCTCAATATGTTCCTTGGGGACTGAAATCTGTATTGCGTTAGGCTATTCTATAATAAGTTAAATGTATGGCATAGCCAATTTTGTACTTTTTACGTGTCGGTCCATTGGTATTCTCATTAATTTGACGCAAAAAGAGTATGTTATTGATATGTTTATGATTTGCGCGTAGTAGCTCCCGAATATGTTATTTTTTTATTTGAAAATGGACTTGATCAAGGAAATTATTCAGTTATACACGCTGACTTTTCATTGTGGTTAGGGAGGCGAATAGGGGAATTTTCTGCAATACTCGAGCGTGGCAGTTTAAGATATGAGAGATACCTTAGACCTAATAGAACAACCTTGTAAAGTATTTAGCTCTATATGTAGTGACGCGCGCCTAGGATCGACGATCAGATTAGTAAAAAAAAATCGATAGTCTGAAATACTCGAGCGCATCAGATTAAGATATTGGGGGTTGATTTTAGTGTTTAAAGACTAAATTTAACTAATCTGACGATAAGTCCTTGACGCGACCGAGTTATAGGGTCGTGAACTTGTAAAAAAAAACGTTAATCCGGCATTCTCAAGCGCGATTTTTTTATTATTTATTTTGAAGAATATAATCTAAAACTTACTAAAAATACAAAATCTGCCGGTTTTCGCGTGACCGGAAGTGTGGAGGAGCTATTTCGTCTTCCTAAGAACGCGTTGCGGCATATAAGTCGCGAACGATACATTTTACAAAAAAAAAGTTTAAATAAACATTTACGTTGGTTGTATCTATCGCTTTATTGTCATTCTTAAATTCCCCGTTTTATCAAGGTGAAAGAAAGGAAAAAAAAGAAACCAAAAAAACTTTTTCGGTCAGATTAAGAGAACCCACCAACTTTTTTGTCAGATTAAAAAAATATGCTTTCAGGATACCGAGATAAACCTACCCTATGAAAATCTGACGCGCTCGAGTATTTCAAAAAAACTTTTTTTTTTGCATTTACAAAAATTCATCGTAACTTATCGTCACGCCGAAATCGTCAGATTTTTTAAAGGGAGCTTCCTTGGGACCTACTTAACACTCCTTCCGAAAATCTGACGCGCTCGAGTAAATTTTTTTTTTTTGCATTTTTGACTACTTTATATGCCTACCCCCACCACGCAAACCGGCAGATTAGTATACCGTTGTTATCAGAGGCACTTGGGGCATACGTAGTATGAATATCTGACGCGCTCGAGAATGCCCAAGTAACTGTTTTTTTTAACATTTTTGAAAAACCGTACACGCCAAACCCACCGCTAAAATGGTTTTTACCATACGAGCTTTTCTTTTCGAAATTATTTTATCTTTCGATTTTGATAGGTCTCGACGGCGCCGTTGAATTACGCCATTTAGCTACCTCGCCTCCCTAACTATTGGTTTTAGAAAAAAAAATATGTAATATGTATGTATACGTAATCTAAAGTGTATGACATAAGATAAAGAATTTGCGAAAATGATTTTCGATCGAGACCACGTAGTTACGCCCATCCAAAACCCATGATTTCCGGGCGGTCGGCCGGCGGCGCCTGGCGGCGGTACTACTAATCTCACCATTTTACTTTCCAGTATTAGTCATCATTTTTTGGTTTTAATTTTTTTTTAACTAGCTAATTAGGTCTTACTAACGATCCTGAAGTGACCTTCGGCTCCTAAAACCAATAAAAAATCACAGTGTATATGAAAATGTACCTTGTATAATTTATCTTTCAGATAAATTACACGGGTCTCAGTCATTGTCTATGGCGGACGGGGCGGATGACAATCTCAGCATCTGTACCACTGATACAGATGAGTTTCGGTATATGGCGCGGAGGAACGACAAACTCAACTCGCTTGTATTGGAGGTAGGTTAATTTAAGCGTCGAATATTCTCACATTTATAAATTAAACGCAAATTAGAAGTGTCACTTTTAAAACGTGGAGTCACCTAAATGAATGGTTTTTCCATACAAAACAGAGTTCGTTAAGTGACTCCGCGTTTGAAAAATAGCACCATTTAAACATTTTACGTTTTTTTGTTTTTTGTGTGTTTAAATTAATCTGAAGGCATAGCCTGCCGGCTGCCCTGCAATGTATACCTTGTCGTCATCATGAGTCTTTTTGTTTTCACTGCAGGAGCACGACCCTCCCTGTACTTCCAGAGCAGTCAGAGGACTCGGCCTACACTCTCCTCGCTGGCCAGACGGATTGGAGAGGTCTCATTGATGTTTATAAGCTTTGTTTAGCTTGTATTCCTGAGTCGCCTTCTACGACATCCGCGGAAGGACTTGGAGTGGCCCTATTCTACTCTGCCGGAAACCACACGGCGAAATAATGTATACCTTGTAACAGCCTGTATATCTTGTTCCAGAGCACGTCAACGCCACACCAGACGATGGCGTTGCCGAGCCCGGCCAGTACCATAGAGTCGTTGACCAGAGAGTTCCAGGACTCCTTAGAGCTATCACATTCTAAATACGGTGAGTGGTTCAACTTTGAATAATTTAAAGCGTGATGGTGAGCAAGAAGGTTAAACAAGTAATCCGCTCGTTTCCGAGAAGTCAATTCAGATATTTTTTTCTAAACGTTAAAACGAACATTGTCTATGAGATTTGTATAAAATAGCATGTCGTGACGTCATACTTTCTTGGAGTCAAATAGCGTTCCTATGAACAGGTTTTCTGCAATAATTTTTAACGTAGTTGGTTACAAAATTAAGAAATTTGTTTAGCCTGTAAGATCGGTAACATTACACTGTATTTTGTAACTGTTTGTTGTTCCGTTATAAATAAATAAATAATAAATATAAAATCACGTTAAACATGATCACTGACAATATTTTTTGACGTTTTATTTTCTTATCGGTACAAAATAATTTATTTTTGACCCTAGATACTAGCCAATTGTAAAAAATAAAAAATGCTTAAAAAGCTTTTTTCTAAAACAATGTGTAAAGTGCTCTATAAGACGAATCAAACAAGCCCAAAGTCGATGTGGTTGCGTTGTTTCATTACAGAGTTCCTATGGCCACCTTCCAGCTTCATTATTATATCAGCCCCACGTCAACATAATATTGAATTGTCACGTGATATACGTATCCTTGCAAAATTTCAGTTTATTTGGAGACAAGGCAGACAACGGGACAAGTGAAATTAAATAAACACCTGTAAAAAGGAATTCAAATTAAAAGAAAAATTGTAAATCATGTTAACAGGCGATGCGGCTAACAACCCATCACTGTATTGATTGCTTTTCCATCTTCTCGCCCACCATGACGCTAAAAGTGGCTTTTGGGTCTTTCGGCCCTGGGCTCTGCATAGAACCGCAAGACCCAAAATGCTCTGTCTGCCCCATTAGGGATAAAGACCTGATGGTGTGTATTTATTTATAATTTTTTTTAAACCACTTTTTGAACATGATTAATATGTTTGATACATACCCATGCCAAATTACAGCTTTCTAGTACTTTTATTCCCTGAGACAAACCGCGGACAGACAGACAAACAGACTGACACATGGCGAAGCTATAAGTGTTCTTTGTTTACTACGGGACCCAATTTTTTTTAAATTAATCTATCCGTTTTCGCGCGCAAGAGTAACTGACACACGCAAGATTTCGTCTTTATAATACTAGTGCAATTAATTTGCTTACCCTCATATTTAAAAAAATGACAACCGTTTGCTAAATCAATTTTAGTTAAAACATGCGTTGTCCCTTTCCTCTTTTGAATATTTGTCATTGACAGAACGAGACAAAACATATTTTACTAAAATAAGTTTAGCAGACGTTTGTTATTTTTTATAAATAAGAGGGTAATAAACTTGTTAACTGCAGGCAGCGAGCGGTCGTTCGCGGGCTGCTCCCCGCCCGGGCCGCGCGCGGCCGCCGACCGCGCCGCACCGGCGCACCACGCCACCAGCACCGCCCTGCATCTGGCGCACCACCTGCAGGACGCCAACGAAGCTGCCAGAGGTAATGTTGATCACACCTTAACACTTTCATCAAAGATAATGTAAGGCATGACGAATGTAAAAATATTTTCGGTCCATCGGTTAGATTATTAAAAAATATTGTACACGTATTTTTTTATTTTCTCTGAGAAACAAAAAATGACAAAGTTGCAGCGCATAAAAAATCGTATCACGTCACGGATTGGTGCGATTTTTACGTCGCAAGCCCCCACTCCGGAACTTTGACGCTCTGGATCTTTGTGAATTTTTACTTTTTTGGTAAACTGAAAAATACGGGTCCATAATTTTTGGGTAATGTAAAAGACGGACTAATTACAATCATACTTTTCGGACCCTGCCGTCACCTCTATTGCTAACGTGAAATATACCAAAGGCAAAACTGCAGTTGCGGGTAGGCACACAGAGATGGCAGCACATACGACTAGCAAAGTGAAAAAGTGAGAATAGGCTTTAAAATTTTTTTTGAATTTCATGCGAGTCTAGTCTAGGTGGTACTTTATTTAAATAATAGGAATAAAAGTTTTTTTCTTGTAGATTCAATTTCGAATTTTTTTAAAATGGCTTAAATATAAAATATTGATAAAGTAAAAAAAATCGTATTTCAGCCATTTCAATAGTTTTGCAAAAATAATAAAACTTTGTTGTTAAGTACTTACCTTATTAAAACGCAACTTTTTTTGTCTCAATAACTTTTTTATCCGATAAACTTTGTATAAACGGCATTAGTTGCTCTATATTAAAATAGATGGCGTTGTACAAAGATAGAACTAGATATAGGTATTTTTTGTATTATTTGTGCAGTTCGAACCAAATATCTGTATCAGTAGGCTAGCAAAGCAACCGAAATAAACAGAACAGTATCCATTGTTGGTTTTCATTCGGAAGAAGTTCCTGGGATTTGTACAACTTGAACTTACGGCACACGCGAGGTCTGTAGCTCATAGCTCTTAGAGCCACTAGTATACTAGGTTCTTCGACACTCAGACATTTTTTGTTCTAATGTTTGCAGCGAGCGAGATGTGGCTGGGCACGGGCGCGGGCGAGGAGCGGCGCGGCACTGCGCGCACGCACAGCGAGGGCCGCGCCTCGCACTCCTCGCTCGGAAACGCCAACAGGTATATTACTCGTAAAAAATACAAACGTGTGCTAAACTTATTTTTGTTGAAATATGTTTTGTCTCGTTTTTTCAATGTTACATATTGAAAAGAGGGAGAGAGATAAAACATGTTTTAACTAAAATAGGTTTAGTAAACGTTTGTTTATTTTTATGAATATGTTATTCTATATGTAGTATAAGTAACTAAACTGCTCTTCGGAGGGGGATGGGGGTTAAAACAAAAAAAATGGATAATGTGGTAGACGCTTAAATGTCACAGGTAGATGCAAAGTCGCCACTATAGGAAATCTGGATTTAAGGACTCCGCTAAGTGACGCGGGCGCACGCTGCGACTTCAGTCTATCTCTGTCACAAACGCTACGTGCGACAGAGATAGGTGACCCGCGACGGATTCAGCTATCTCTTTCGAATTTAGAGTTTGTGACAGAGATAGACCGAAACTTGCCGCGTGCGCTAGATAAAATTATCGCTAAGTTTCTTTCTTTTGGGGGTTGTAATTAATTTGAGATACCCTTTCGTGGTAGTCGGTAAAAATGGTTGTGTCTCCAGCCGGCGCGCTGGCGCGGGCGGCGCGGGCTCGCGGCGGCGCTCGGCCGGCGACGAGCAGCAGCTGGGGCTGCCGGCGCTGCGCACGCGCACCACGTCGGGGCACCAGCTCACCGACATCGAGATCCTGGAGCAGGTCACCGTGCTCAACCTCGACACTGGTACTGTTTCTGTCTGTCGGCTCCCGGCGACGAGCAGCAGCTGGGGCTGCCGGCGCTGCGCACGCGCACCACGTCGGGGCACCAGCTCACCGACATCGAGATCCTGGAGCAGGTCACCGTGCTCAACCTCGACACTGGTACTGTTTCTGTCTGTCGGCTCCCGGCGACGAGCAGCAGCTGGGGCTGCCGGCGCTGCGCACGCGCACCACGTCGGGGCACCAGCTCACCGACATCGAGATCCTGGAGCAGGTCACCGTGCTCAACCTCGACACTGGTACTGTTTCTGTCTGTCGGCTCCCGGCGACGAGCAGCAGCTGGGGCTGCCGGCGCTGCGCACGCGCACCACGTCGGGGCACCAGCTCACCGACATCGAGATCCTGGAGCAGGTCACCGTGCTCAACCTCGACACTGGTACTGTTTCTGTCTGTCGGCTCCCGGCGACGAGCAGCAGCTGGGGCTGCCGGCGCTGCGCACGCGCACCACGTCGGGGCACCAGCTCACCGACATCGAGATCCTGGAGCAGGTCACCGTGCTCAACCTCGACACTGGTACTGTTTCTGTCTGTCGGCTCCCGGCGACGAGCAGCAGCTGGGGCTGCCGGCGCTGCGCACGCGCACCACGTCGGGGCACCAGCTCACCGACATCGAGATCCTGGAGCAGGTCACCGTGCTCAACCTCGACACTGGTACTGTTTCTGTCTGTCGGCTCCCGGCGACGAGCAGCAGCTGGGGCTGCCGGCGCTGCGCACGCGCACCACGTCGGGGCACCAGCTCACCGACATCGAGATCCTGGAGCAGGTCACCGTGCTCAACCTCGACACTGGTACTGTTTCTGTCTGTCGGCTCCCGGCGACGAGCAGCAGCTGGGGCTGCCGGCGCTGCGCACGCGCACCACGTCGGGGCACCAGCTCACCGACATCGAGATCCTGGAGCAGGTCACCGTGCTCAACCTCGACACTGGTACTGTTTCTGTCTGTCGGCTCCCGGCGACGAGCAGCAGCTGGGGCTGCCGGCGCTGCGCACGCGCACCACGTCGGGGCACCAGCTCACCGACATCGAGATCCTGGAGCAGGTCACCGTGCTCAACCTCGACACTGGTACTGTTTCTGTCTGTCGGCTCCCGGCGACGAGCAGCAGCTGGGGCTGCCGGCGCTGCGCACGCGCACCACGTCGGGGCACCAGCTCACCGACATCGAGATCCTGGAGCAGGTCACCGTGCTCAACCTCGACACTGGTACTGTTTCTGTCTGTCGGCTCCCGGCGACGAGCAGCAGCTGGGGCTGCCGGCGCTGCGCACGCGCACCACGTCGGGGCACCAGCTCACCGACATCGAGATCCTGGAGCAGGTCACCGTGCTCAACCTCGACACTGGTACTGTTTCTGTCTGTCTGCTCCCGTCGACGAGCAGCAGCTGGGGCTGACTATTAAGGCATATGCATATAATTTGGCACCTAATCTGTTTTCGTCAAATATCTTCAAGTACCTCGGTTGCCTGGAAGAGATTGCAGTTGCGATAAACTAATTAACATCATAACTACTTTCAATCAACTATCAGTTAAAAGTGTCCCTTACAAGACCTGTGACAGACAGCGGAGTCTCAATAATAGTCTTGAAAAAATTTCCTTCAATAAGAGATAAATCCTACTTTTTTTTTACTCTTGACTTTTTTGCCTAGGTGAGCGGGTGCCTCTCAGCGTGGCAGAACACAAGCTGCCCCAGTGCATCAACCCCCTCAGTTTGCATATCATGAGGCTTACTTCGGAGTACATTGGGAGAGCGAACGATGATGATAATGCAAGGTAAGTTTTTTTACGACCTCTGTGGCGTAGTAGTCATCATGCTACGCTGTCACACCAGAGGTTCCGGGTTCGATTGCCGGTCAGGTCAGGATGGAAAATGATCTTTTTCTGTTTAACCTGGGTCTTGGATGTTTACCTATATAGAGAGCAATTAGAATCATTAGCATGAACTTATTAACATACTCACATAGAGGATAATTTTTACGACCTCCGTGGCGTAGTGGTCACCATGCTAGTCCGCCACCTAGAGGTCCCGGGTTCGATCCCCGGTCAGGGCAAGTTGGAAAATGGCCTCTTTCAAATTGTCCTGGGTCTTGGATGTTTATCTATATATGTATTTGTTATAAAATATAGTATCGTTGAGTTAGTATCCCATAACACAAGGCTCGAACTTATTTTGGGTCTAGCTCATCAGTGTAATTTGTCCCAATATATTTAAAAAATATATATATATATTTGTACGGTAGCAACACTGCAATTAATGCAGTAATTAAAGAGTATCAAAAAGTTCGATTCGATTTTTCTTAAATTAAAGCTTAAAAACAGGAACGGTTTAGGTCGATTGATCGATGCAAACAAATTATGCGGCTAGAAAACATAGTTTTTCAAAATATCTTCTATGAGATTTTTTTTAAATGTATTTAGCAGATAAGTGTTATGTTTGTTGATCGCATGATTGCTATTTTTATTTGCGCTAGAATATCTTAAGGCCTTGTTACTTTTGGGTTAGCTTGTTGACTAACCCCTTTTATTCTTAAAAATACAAACATTTGCTAAATTTATTGTAGTTTAGCAAATGTTTGTATTTTTTTATTGCGAGGAAACCTGCACACTAAACTACTACCACCAGTTTTTTTCTTTTTATCCCGAAGGTTGACTGGTAGAGAATGCTATTAGCATTAAGTCCGCCTTTTGTACCGTATTGTTTTGGTAAATAAAGTTAAAAAAAAAAACTACTAAAGTTTACTAGTGTCAAAGATTACAAACGTAATAGATGGCCAATGATATAGAAACTATTGGAAGGCCCGAAAGTAGGCAAAACTGGTACGATAAATAGCTAGCTAGCTGCTCTCACAGAGATTGAAGCACACACTGACAAAGAAAGTATTCAATATGCACTAAAAATATTAATTGTACTTCATGTAAGTCATATTTAATTAATCAGAGTACTACTTTAATTAAATAGAAGTAATAGAAGATTTTAATGTTTTAAGCAATACATATAGCGCCATCTATGTAGTGACAAGGAAAGATAAATAATTATGTTTATAAACCGATGGGTAGGCATGCTAGTGTGAAGTAGTGTGTTATATGGAGAAAGTAATGGCAAAACACTTATCTCTACCAAAATCGTCATTTTGTGCGTCTGTTTCCACACAATGACTACGATAACAGCCTGGCTCATACAACTTGTAACGAAAAGGGGGTAATTAACCCGAAAGGAAATAAACGTACTAATCAATATGAACAACTTTACAATGGTATGACGACCTCCCTGGCGTAGTGGTCACCATGCTGGTCCGCCACCCAGAGGTCCCGGTTTCGATCCCCGGTCAGGGCAAGTTGGAAAATGGCCTTTTTCAAATTGTCCTGGGTCTTGGATGTTTATCTATCTGTATATGTATTTGTTATAAAATATAGTATCGTTAAGTTAGTATCCCATAACACAAGTCTCGAACTTACTTTGGGGCTAGCTCAATCTGTGTAATTTGTCCCTATATACTTATTTATTTATTTAAAAAATGGGAAAGAAAAACAAGCGAAGCTCCTCCATACATTTTCTCACGGTAGGTATTTATTGTATGGAGCTGGTCATTTACTTGCGATTTCAGGACGGTCCAATAGTAAAATTTGTTAACATTGATTAGTACGTTTACTCCCTTTCAGACTGTTACCCCCTTTTAGATACACGTTGTATGTTAAAGAATGAAATAAAAAAAAAACGACGGGTTGCACTCTGGGAGTGCCGGCCGAAGTCAAAACTTGAATATTAACGTTGTGCATTTTTGATATACGAAACAGCAGGCGCAGGCATACATTTTCGCCGCGCCGTAGAAAGAGAGGGGGATACTCCCTCTCCTACGCCGCGCCAGCTGTCTACTCTCCATCCGTCTTACGAATTTTCGATCAGGTCACGTGTCCTGACGCGAGCGTGTCCTGACGCGAGTTTAACATTTTTTACCCATTCCAAAAAAAGTGCACAACGCCGCTAAAGAAGTTTTTACTTCAAAAATCTATATGAAACAAAATTTTCAGCGATACCGCAAAGCCCGCCCATACGAATACATGGCGCAAGCGCCTTTCGGTCAGTCTCTACGCATCGACATTCAACCTCCTGAGGAAAACCTCCATGCAACGTACTAAGTCCGACTTCACTATAACTTCTAGGTTTTACACCTTTTTTTTAATTTCAGCTTTTTTTCGTCGTTAGTGTTGTGTCAGAGTGAGCTTTTGGTGTGCTTTAAAGCATACGTAGTTAAAGTTTTTTGTCTGTTGCATACAATTGAATTGAAGCAATATATGACACAGGTATGACGCTTCATATACGCGGAGTAACATTTATGCCTACTACTACTACTACAAACGAAACTATACATCCGTGCACATGTCAATGTGTGAGTTTTAGTGTTCAAAGCCGTCAAACGTACCTGAGAGAGGTGCGGGGACGCCATGTTGCGGGAAGATGGAAGATATCTGTACGTAGTACTTATATTAATTCTGTGGTCATAATTAACTACATAAAAAAAACTATTTTACTCCGGGAGTGCCGACAAAAGTGAAAACTTGGTGTCGGTAACGGTGTCGCGAAATAGATGTTTTTTTCTCAACTCAAAAAATGCTTTCCGTGAATGCGGAACGCTCCTAAAAAAATTTTCACTTCGATTGAACTGAAATTTTTCAACCAAGTTTCGACTTCTGTAGGCACTCTCGGAGTGCCACTGTTTTTTTTTTTTTTTTTATTGTTTTAGCTGTATGCAACAGGCAAGAAACTTACGTAATGTGCCTTCAGTGTCGTGTAGCTTAGTCTTAAAAGTTTTAGGTGCAAGGTTTTGTTGGTAGTGAAAGGAAAGTATACGTGGGAAAATTGGTAATGGATTAGTTCGTATTAAATAAGGAATGTTTTTTTTACCTTTACATTTGGAAGCACTTTCAACTCACAAATTTTTGTTACCTATTGAACTATGTACATTGATTGAGAGTGGTTTTCATCACAATTTTAATGTTTTTATGGCAAGAGCTGAAATTTGTTTCAGTAGGGTAGTATCAAATCCATTTTGAATACCTATCGTTTTAGATTAATTAACTATGACGTCACGGTTTGGTATTTCATACAATTCATAAGAAACTAGTTTGGGAAATAGCGGATCAAGCATTTTAAGTGCTTTTACTTAGTATTATAATGAGAAGAAAATATTTATCACATTGTAAAGTGACCTTTAAGTCTTACGGGCCTGGGCTCTGTCTGCTTACAACCGCAAGATCTAAAATGCTCTGTCAGCCCCTTTAAGGATAAAGACGTGACAGTGTGTGTATTTACAGAGAAACAGACGAGGAGAGTGAAAGCGTGTGCGCGGGCGGCGCGGACGATGACGTCAAAGATACCAAGCGCGAGTCGGCGGACAGACAGACCACGATACGGAGGAAAACTGAGAAGTAAGTACCTACCCGCCATATTGTCGATCTATATGGCCTATTAGTCATTATGCCACGGTGTCACATCGGAGATTCCGAGCTAGAACCCCGTTTAGGTCGAGATGGAAAATTATCTTTTTCAGATTGACCTAGGTCTTGGATGTTTATCTATGTATTGTTATGAAATATAGTATTGTTGAGTTAGTATCCCATAACATAAGCCTCGGACTTACTTTGAGGCTAGCTATCTGTTTATTTATTATTTATTTATATCCATAAACAATCCACGGGAAGATATAGATTTTAAAGTGGTCTTTTTCTACTATGCCGGAAACTACACGGCCACGCAAGCCCTTTGTAAATATGACATACGTAATATAGCCAGAGAGGTATTCGGCCTGCATGAGGTACGTTTGAAATAACTGTACTTTGTGACGTAGGGTTCCGATGGGCAACCTTGTGAAAAGTCATTCGCAAGACAACATTAACAGCACGATGAAACACGAAGTGAATTCCAGGTGACCCGACATGTCTTGTGTGAGTGAGGCTGCGAATGACCTGTTTAAATAAAGAGAGTGCCTCCGCCGACAGTGCTCCGGTGCCGGCTCCAAAAAATATCACTATTGGGAATCGGCGGTTATACTGCCGGCAGCCGAGATTTAAAACACCGGCTGCCGGCGACAGCACTCAAAATTTGCCGTAAAGTGTAGGTTAGGTTCGTTAGGTTTCCTGTGACCAAAACACGAGCGAGCGAGCGACTCAAGCTAAGGGCGTAAGTAACACAGACACAGATCGTGTTATACCAGCGCCACCAGCGGAGGCACTCCCTTAAATAAATGCTAACAAAATCTCGACGCGAATCGCTTAGAGGTCTATTTTCGAACGTGACATCACTAATTTTATGATTTTTCGAATGATTAACCATTTTCCGCGAGCGGATCATAGTATAGAGCATAACTTTATTTCAAAAGATTTTTACTTCGCTCGCGTAAAACAACGCCGAATTGTTGAATGTTCACAGTAACTCTGTTTTGTTTTAAAGCTTATTAAATCTAGTTTATTTCTGTTTCGCTATTTTAACAACTTTGTTTTATTGTTAGTTGTTTGAAGCAAATAATTTAAGCAAATAGTTATTGTATATAGACTTTGTGTTTAGTTTTTATAGATACTATGGAAGATTTAAAGATCTTACAGATGTTTTTGTGGGTTCGCAAGTAACAACTTTGCTACTAAAAAGAAACATTAGAAAAAGGGAAATGAGTTATGGAATGAAATTGTATTCTGATGGACCAAGAACAACAGTGGCTTGGCCAGAAGGTTTTAAAAATATATGAATCACCAGATGGCAGTGAAGTCAGGTCCAGTAAGCTGCTGTTATAACATTTGACGGAGCAAAATAACTTGTCAACTGATGGACCAATGACGACAGTCGATTTGATCAGACATCACTGTGCTGCCATCTGACGTCACATATATTTGAAAACCCTTATTATCTTTTCTTTTCACTGGCTACTTTTTATTTACTTTCCTTAATGTTCGTATGTACCAATTTTATAGTTTATGTTTTTGATATTACTTTATTGTCCGTTTATATGTTATCCCTTTAACTGTCGGACGCCCGGAGCGGGCGTCTGATGTATTGTTTTACTATTGTGTCTGCTATGCCGACATTCGAAGGGTTATACTATGTACTCCTATTACTTAATTGTATAATCATATTTTTCTATACTATAATACTCTAACTGCTTCAATTCCCCCACATCTTTTATAGTTTTCTTTACCCAAAGGTTGGCTGGAAGAAATCGCTTTAGTAACAAGCCGCCTTTGTACCTACTCATCATCAACATTTCAGCCGCATAATGTCCACTGCTGGACATAGGCCTCACCCAAAGATTTACAAAATGACCTATGTAGATCATCTTTGTACCTACTATTAAACATAGAAAACACCGTTCTTAGTTAATTTATACTAATTTATTTTTAATTTCTCACGGGGAATAACAATTGGCGCGAACGGTAACTCTCCGACAACTGTCAGGCAACTCTCCGCGCTAGGGAGGGGCGCATGTTGATTGTGTAGAACTAGTGTTGCGCCGCCCTCGCCTCGACATAGGTTATCTTCCTACTATCACTGCTGTATTTCACTAATATATTTATCTCTCCCCAGGTTAAAACGTTTCTTTGGCAGCACAGTAAAGCGTACCGTCGACGCGGCCAAGTCGCTCGCAGCAGAGGTGTCATCGGCCAGACATAAAGAGGACGTGTCTGACATCGCAGACGACGTCAGAGGAGAGCACAATATCAAATTAAAAGCGTCCAACTCGCATAAGGGACCTTACGACTTTGACGGCTGTGTCAGACATGTGCAGGTGAGGGTTACGCGATTTTCGACCTTATTTATTAAATTAAAATTTAAAGGACATGTTGCCAGGCTATTTCGAACCTCATTTTAGCAGCACTGTGCTGCGTTGACGCAGACTTTCAAGTCACTTCCTTAAGTATAAAGAGGATGTATCGGATATAGCAGACGACATGCGAGGCAAGCAGAACATCAAATAGGGATGTGGCAATTTTTTTTGGCACATTAAGCAGAATTTTAAAAAATATGGTATAAGTTATTTTTTTCTTTTCTCTGATTAGCAAATGATGACGAAAATACAGCGCTTTTAAATTTTTCGTGACTTCACGATCAGCTACAATTTTTAACTAAAGGTGACGTAATCAGCCCCACTCCGAAACTTTGAAGCGTCAATTTTTACTAGTTTACTAAACGAAAAAATATGGGTCCTTTATTTTTGAATAATATAGTTGACGACTAAATAAAATCTGAAACCTAAATCTGTTTAGTAAATCCGCCCTTTATTAAAAGTATATTTGTACTTTGTATTAATAAAGTTTGATAAAATAAAATAATGTATTTTTTACCCAGTCCACATTTCTGCTGAGATCTTATCATCATAATCATCATCATCATTTCAGCCACTTAACGTCCACTGCTGGACATAGGCCTCGTCCAAAGATTTCTAAAATGACCGATCTAATTGGGATCGTATGACTTCAATTAAATTCAATTAAAAGGCAGCAAAATAAGCAATATTCAGAAACTTTTTTTGTTGTTGCAGGAAATGGGCGGCGGTCACGCGGGCGCCGTATGGTGCTGTAAGTTCAGTGTGTGTGGCCGACTGTTGGCCACGGCCGGGCAGGACAAGCTGCTGCGGGTGTGGGTCACCAGGGACGCGCACCACATGTTCCAGGTATTTCTTTTTTAACCAAAGTATAGGGTCCATAAATGATTGTTTTAATATAAATAAGAAAGCCAAAATTTTATCAGCTTTCATTATGTAGTACAACAAAATTTCGTACAACGCACCGTTTTCGAGATGTAAGTAAAAAACCAAAAAACGGGACCTTCTTTGTGTCCTCCCCCCGCGGGCTCACTTCGGAGGGGTATGGACTTTTCGTATGTTTATCTTGTAACTCCAAATAAAGTTCTTGAGTCTAAAATTCTGCTTTCGATATTTCCATCCACATGCCCTTTTTGAGCACTGATCGAACTACACCTTTGACCGATACTTACTGCCTCCGTGGTGTAGTGGTTAGAACGTTCGGCTCATACCCGGAGGTCGCGGGTTCGATTCCCGGCAGGGGTAAACACTTTGCGTTGTTATCCTAGTTTGATCAGGACGTTGCAGGCTGATCACCTGATTGTCTGATAAGCAAGACGATCCGTGCTTCGGAGGGCACGTTAAGCCGTCGGTCCCGGTCACTGTCTTTGACATTGGTCGTTATCTAAAACCATGTCAGAGGCCTTTAAGGCGGTTTAAAAACGTTGACACAAGTGTTGGTGACTAACACACACGATAAGAAGAAGACCGATAACTTTGTGCAGGACATGCGCACGAAGTACAACGCGGAGCAGAAGTCGTCCCCGACGCCGTCGCAGGAGTCGCTGGCGTCGCTGGGCGCGGCGGGCGCGGGCGCGGCCGAGCGCCCGCTGCCGCCCGCCGCGCCCTTCTCCCCGCGCCCCTTCGCCGTCTACGCCGGACACACCTCGGACCTGCTGGACGTGTCGTGGTCCAAGAACTACTTTATACTGTCCTCGTCTATGGACAAGACTGTCAGGTCAGTGATTTTAAAACCAAAATATTCCAGAAACGGTTCCCTGAATCGAAAAATATTGTTCACAAGCTCAAAATATTTTTGGAAAACCTATTCGACGATACCCCACACAATGTGTTAGTGGAGAAAAAAACTTGTATAGGAGGTACCTAAAAAAAATTGTTATCCAGATTTAATTTTACGACTTTTTCGGCATGATTAATATACATATCAATGCCAAATTACAGCTTTCTAATACTTATAGTAACTGAGTATGACCGCAGACAGACAGACAAACATGGCGAAACTATAAGCATTCCTTGTTTACTACGGAACCCTAAAAATAACGTTTGCTGAATGAAAGCACAACTTTAATATTTATTTTATGAAGTTTAATTCTGAGTAACCCTTCATGCATATTGCACTTGGCCGGTTATTTGTGTGTATGTTCTCCGATAGCTCGAAGACGCCTGAACCAATTTGAAAAATTCTTTTTAGTTTAAAAGAGCATATTTGCCAGGTAATCCCATAGACATCAAAGTCGGTTGTGTTTGGTGTAGAAGTCATTTTTAGTTTTGATAAATGATGACTCCGCAGATTATGGCACATATGCCGCGGAGAGTGCCTCTGCTGTTTCCAGCACATAGAATACTTAAAAGGGTATACTTGTCAGGGTGTTCCCATTAAAAAAATAATTAAATTGGTTGTGTATTTGGAGTAGAAGTCAGTTTGTAGTTTAAAAAAAATATTTCTCCACAGATTATGGCACATATGCCGCGGAGAGTGCCTCTGCTGTTTCCAGCACATAGAATACTTAAAAGGGTATACTTGTCAGGGTGTTCCCATTAAAAAAATAATGAAATTGGTTGTGTATTTGGAGTAGAAGTCAGTTTGTAGTTTTAAAAAAATATTTCTCCACAGATTATGGCACATATGCCGCGGAGAGTGCCTCTGCTGTTTCCAGCACATAGAATACTTAAAAGGGTATACTTGTCAGGGTGTTCCCATTAAAAAAATAATGAAATTGGTTGTGTATTTGGAGTAGAAGTCAGTTTGTAGTTTTAAAAAAATATTTCTCCACAGATTATGGCACATATGCCGCGGAGAGTGCCTCTGCTGTTTCCAGCACATAGAATACTTAAAAGGGTATACTTGTCAGAGTGTTCCCATTAAAAAAATAATGAAATTGGTTGTGTATTTGGAGTAGAAGTCAGTTTGTAGTTTTAAAAAAATATTTCTCCACAGATTATGGCACATATGCCGCGGAGAGTGCCTCTGCTGTTTCCAGCACATAGAATACTTAAAAGGGTATACTTGTCAGGGTGTTCCCATTAAAAAAAAAATGAAATTGGTTGTGTATTTGGAGTAGAAGTCAGTTTGTAGTTTTAAAAAAATATTTCTCCACAGATTATGGCACATATGCCGCGGAGAGTGCCTCTGCTGTTTCCAGCACATAGACTAAAAGGGCATACTTGCCAGAGTGTTCCTATGAAAAAATTAACGAAATCGGTTGTGTGTTAGGTGTAGAAGTCGGATTTAGTTTGAAAAATGATGTCTCCACAGATTATGGCACATATGCCGCGGAGAGTGCCTCTGCTGTTTCCAGCACATCGACTTCGTGACCGCGATCGTGTTCCACCCGCGGGACGACCGCTACTTCCTGTCGGGCAGCCTGGACGGCAAGCTCAGGCTGTGGGACATCCCGGACAAAAAGGTACGTTCAACATAAATATTTTTTAACCTACTTCAAAAGGAGGTTATCAATTCGACTGTATTTCTTTTGTATGTAACGCGACATCCACGTGAACCTTGGACCGATTTTGAGGATTCTTTTTTTATTTGAAAGCCTTTACTACCAAATTGGTCCCATATTAATTTGGTGAAGACATGATGAAGAACTTTGGACATATGAACTCCGGAAAAAATGAAGTCGGTTGTTTTTTTGTTAAAAATTTAATTATAGGATGAAATGTTGTAGTTTTTTGAGCAATATAATATTTGATATCATAATTTTTAAGGATGTTTAGACTTTGTTTTTCTCTTGAGTCATATTTTATTTTTCCGAACCTATAAAAACTTAGTATGAATTCTAGTTTGAAACTCAAAGGGGTTTCCGTGTGGTTTCCAGCAGAATAGAATAGGGCCACTCTAAGTCCTCCCATGGAATTCGAAAAAGGAGACTTAGGAAATACAAGCAAATCAAAGCTTATAAACATGAATGAGACCTCTCCAACCCGTCCGGCCAGCTAGGAGAGTGTGTCCTCTGGCTGCTCTGGCCAAGTATGGCTGTTGTGTTCCTGCATGTTCCTGTAGTGGAGACAAAAATACCTGATAATGATGACACTATGGGTCAGTTCAGACAGAGGAAAAATGCCTAAGCAATTAACTCTTCAAAGTATTTTATGAACTACTATGAGAACGCGAAGCTTTTCTACGCATATTTGCGAATACCGGCCACTTTTGTCTAATGTGCGAAGAAAATCTTAACATTCTCACTTTACAATACTTTACACTAGTAGTTCATAAAATAGGTTGAAGGGTTATCCAGGGATCTCCGGCTCAAATATATTATTTCAAATAGGGACAACTCTGGCCGTCGAAAAGTTTCATCATATCAGCCACAGGAAGTCCACTGCTGGACATAGGCCTCCCCAAGGATTTCCAAAACGACCGATCGAAAGCGACCTGCATCCAGCGCCTTCCTGCAACATTGCGCAGGCCGAAAAGTTTATGTATATCCTTAAGGTCGGCCTCGGCGAACATTTTGTAATCAAATTGCAGACGTTCTAAAAAAGATGAGGTAAAAAGTACCCGTAACTGAAGGGCATGATTTGACGACCTCCGTGGCGTAGTGGTCACCATGCTAGTCCGCCACTCAAGAGGTCCTGGGTTCGATCCCCAGTCAAGGCAAGTTGGAAAATGGCCTTTTTCAAATTGTCCTAGGTCTTGGATGTTTATCTATATATTTATATGTTATAAAATATAGTATCGTTGAGTTAGTATCCCATAACACAAGTCTCGGACTTACTTTGGGGCTAGCTCAATCAGTGTAATTTGTCCCTATATATTTATATTTATTTATTTATGAAGAGATAAGAGTTTAGATGAAGCAAAAGAGGTTTGTCAGGATCGTAGCAAGTGGAGGTCCATAGTCTCTACCTACCCCTGTGGGAAACAGGCGTGATATTATGTATGTATTTATCTACTTAATGTAACTACGTGATTTCAGGTGGCCGTATGGAACGAAGTAGACGGCAAGACGAAGCTAATAACCGCAGCTAACTTCTGCCAGAACGGCAAGTTCGCCGTGGTGGGCACCTACGACGGGCGCTGCATATTCTACACCACCGACCAACTCAAGTACCACACGCAGATAGACGTGCGATCCACCCGCGGGAAGAACTCGACGGGAAGGTAATACGGATTTTTAATCAATTATTTTTAACATTCATATCAATAAGTAACATAATCCGAAACCGTAAACAGTTTTTTTATCTATACTCCATTTGGTTAGGTATTTAAATAAATGTAAACAATCTTGACATGTCTTTTTATTGAAATACACTTTATAAATCAATACCTTTGCAAATTACAAATTATGTAATTTATAATTTATAACATAATTACTTTGTAATTAGCAAAATTATTGATTTATACAGTGTATATTTCAATAAAAAGACATGTCAAGATTGTTTACATTTATGTAAATACCTAACTAAATGGAGTATAGTCAAAAATAAGTTATAAGCTTTTGAAATCTGATGGAAGGGGAAATATCGCCGTGTGTTTTTGGACTGAGTAGAATAGGACCACTCCCAAGTCTCCTGTGGATGTCGTAGAAGGCGACTTAGGAATTATAAGCTGAACAAAGTTTATGAACATCAATGAGACCTCTCCAACCCGTCTGGCCAGCGTGAAGAGTGTAGCCAACTCCTCTGGCGTCTCTGGCCAAGTATGATTCTGGTAGTACAGCGAGGGTCATGCTCCTGCAGTGGAGACTAAAACGATCTGTTGATGATGAAGTTGATGGAAAGGGAAGCTATCAAGTTACAGAACCAATTTTCTTGCTGTTATCAAAATAATATTCTTTTTGGTGGTAGCTCTCGAACGGATGGTCCAATGTCGTTGCGGTTTTTTACGTAAAAGCAAGTTTACTTGCGGTGGTTCGTAACGATTTTGATAAAAATCGGTTTAGTCGTTCAACAGTGATTTGAGGTGAACGCTTGAAAGTCAGAGGTGTATTAATTGTACTAAAACTTACTGTCGGTACTTTTTTAACGCTAATTGGCTGGCCACATGTTGCCTGTTGTGGGGCCAGCAGTGTAAACATTTGTGTACATTAATCAAATTTAAAAAAATTATTTCAATTTCTAGGAAAATCAGCGGAATCGAACCCATGCCGAACGACGACAAAATCCTCATAACCTCAAACGACAGTCGGATACGACTTTACGACCTAAGAGACTTAAACTTATCCTGTAAATATAAAGGATACGTGAACGTATCGAGTCAAATCAAAGCATCATTCTCACACGATGGGAAATACATAGTTAGTGGATCAGAAAATCAATGTATATATATCTGGAAGACGTATCATGATTACTCGAAGTTTACTTCGGTGAGGAGGGACAGGAATGACTTCTGGGAGGGCATTAAGGCGCATAATGCGGTGGTGACGTGTGCCGTGTTCGCGCCGAACCCCGACCATATGATTCGGATGATAGCCGAGAGGGAACAGGAGGCGAGGTTGGCGAGCAATGAGGACAAAGAGGTTGATGAGGTGGTGAGTTTATAGTCAACTTGATACATACATATACACGATGATTTTTCATTGGTTTTGAAGCCGAAGGCCACTTTATAGGCATCGTTAGTAAGACCTAATTAGCGAGTCAAAATAAAAATTCAGAAACAAAAACTGTTGTCTAAAACTCGAAAGTAAAATTGTGAGACCAATAAGTAGTACCGCCGCCATACACTGCCCGCCGGCCGGCCGGGGTCATCGACATTAGGCCGGCGTATAACTACCTGGTCTCGATCGAAAATCATTTACGCAACTTTTTTATCTTATGACATACAGAAATTTGGATTACATATATGGATAGATAAATTTATTTACTATACGACATTTTTTTGGTGAATGAAACTGTTTTAATGGTGAATGAAAACAGTTCGTGATACTGAACCACTTTTTACAAGTAACACGTATCGAAATATGATAAGTCATTTTTGGCCTTCCATACAATTTGACCAATTAACTGATCTGAGTTTGTATGAAAAGCCAAAAAATATGTTGTTCCTTGGGGAAAGTTTTTCAGTATTATGGACTGAATTTACCCATAAATTAGTTTTAGTATACCTATATTGTTAAACCTTACCTTATATATTATCACGTGCTTTAAAAGTTTTTAATTCTTTTAATATTAATACACATTAATCTTACTAAGTAATTAAATAAGAAATCTTGAAAATATACCTCCTTATAGTGCATATAAATAAGTTTTATCTTAGAGCCGCTAGCAAGACCCAATTGTCTATCTCATTTGGGATGAATATGTATAATATATTATTTTACAGAAGGGCGCAGAAGGCGGCATGGTGTCGTCGTCACAAACTGGCCACGTGTTGGTGAGCGCTGACTTCAACGGCTGCATCAAAGTCTTCGTCCACAAAGCGAAGCCCAAGCACAGCTCCTTGCCCGCGTCTGCACTCGCCTAAACTTCAAAAATTAATCTTACGACGCGGTGGTAAGGTCTAAAAGACTTCGTCCACAAAGCGAAGGCCAAGCATAGCTTCTTTCCTGCGATCGCACTCGCCTTTACTAAAAATGACCCTTACGACGCGGTGGTGAAGTCTAAAGTAGTCGTCAACAGAAAAACCCAAGCATACCTCCTCGCCCGGGTCTGCACTCGCCTAACTCCAAAAATGACCCTTACGACGCGGTTGTGAAGTCTAAAGTCGTCGTCAACAAAAAAAACCCCAAGCATAGCTCCGACCGGGTGTCTGCACTCGCCTAACTCCAAAAATAAATCTTACGACGCGGTGGTATAAAAGACTTCGTTCTCAAATCTCAAAACGAAAAACGAACCTTGCCCGCGTCTGCAGTCTCTTAGTTCCAAAAGTGAACCTTATGACGCGGTGCTAAGGTCCAAATGTCTTTGTCCACAAAACGAAGCCAAAGCATAGCTCCTTGCACGCGTAAATGAACCTTACGACGAGTCCTTGAAATCTCATCTCAGCGCGTTTCCGGTTGCATTCTTAGTCGTGCTGCTTCAAAACCCGGAGTGAATGCACCAGCTTCTTCTTCTCCAAATATATGCTTGTAAATGGTTCCTAAAATACCAAAAACCGGAGAAGAAAAAGCCGAAATGAAAAAATTTTAAGAGTTAAGGCGGTAATAGAATAGGCAGCATATCATCCAAAAATAAACTTGTCTAACTGGTTCAAAGAGCTAAGTCAGCTAAATTGATATGTGAAAGCAATTATGTTATATTTCGTTACTTAGCTTCGTACGAATACTTGTGCTTCAGAAGTCGACCTTAGAGTGATTGAAATAAGACGGTTTTTTGAATATCAAGAAACCAATTTATGAAACTGGTACCAAAATTGATTTATGTAATAAATTATATTTATTTTTGTTAGTACCGTGTATGCATAGTAAATGCATATACTATAGTCTGCAATAACTGCTCTCATACTTTTTACTATTACATATTCAACCTTGAAATATTCTAAACAATATAATAAAATGAAATAGTAACTATTTATATTTTCTCAGGTAAATTACGATTTTATTATTGTAGTAAAGTCGAAAATCCAGGTTTCAGTCGATTTACACAAAGGGATTTTGAAAAATATGTGGCACAAAAAGATGTGACCATCAGTTGACAGGTTCTTTTGCTTCATTAAATGTATCTATTTTAAATAAATGTAAACAATCTTGACATGTCCTTTTATTGAAATATACACTTTATAAATCAATACCTTTGCAAATTACAAAGTAATTATGTTACTCGTATTTATAATTTATAACATAATTACTTTGTAATTAGCAAAATTATTGAAAGTGTATATTTCAATAAAAAGACATGTCAAGATTGTTTACATTTATTTAAATACCTAACCAAATGGAGTATAATAACAGCAGTTTCTTTAAATGCAAAGATTTAGAATATACAAGTAATGTAGATTTGCCACCGAGCGACCGGGGGTAAGAGAAAGACATATTACTGATACTTCGTATATTTTATTCACGGTCGGCTATTAGGTACATTTCAAGTATATACAATTTGAAGTGTGCATATAACCCGACCATGAACAAATGTTCGTTCGGTGATAAGGACAAAACACGGCGCCTCTTTTCTTCTTTTAGAAGTCGCAATACGATTATCTCGCTCTTGTACTGACGTGACTGTTCTGCCATTAGATGTCCCATATTTTTGACAACCCTCATTTGATGTATTACGAAGAGTCGCTGTTATGAGCGGCCAACCCGCCTTACTTTTCATACAAACGCTCGTACGTGATTATGGCGTTGTAACAAATCTTTCTTGGAAAGTTTTGAACTAACAGGAATCTTGTGAGCTATATCTAGGTTTCTATCGAAATTAAAAATTAAAATTTGGAAAAACAGATTCAGTATAAGTCTCCAAAAATCTGCTTTTTTGTACAAATTTTACCTGAACTTCGGCCGATCATATAGTTACTCATGAATTGTAAAAGTAAAGAAAATATTTGCATACAAACCTTGCAATTGTAATGAAGATTCTAAATAAAAAACATTTATTTAACACACTCGTAAGGCTTACTGAAAATCACGTATTACCTGGAACAAGTTTTATGAAATTTCCGCACACTATGAAAAGTTAATATTCGTTCAATGAATAGTAAATAATAATACTAATTTCGTACAATATAATGCAAACTGAGCGCTCAGGTGCTATCTCTCTTTTTTCAAACAACAAGCATTTTCAACCATGCTCGCGTTGACGATAGACGGACCGGGGAGGGCCCTCTTAAGTTGTGACAAAACGCGTACCTACCATATGATATTCTTATTTATTTTTGCGATTTAGTGACTGATATAACGTAAATCGTAACTTTTTCTAATTTATAAATATTTTTTAATTTCTTACAAAAGTATTCTTAGGATAAGCTTATAGTCCAGAGCTATGTATTTTTAATTCGATACATACATGTTTGTTAAAGTATTACTTTTTATATTGAAGTTGAAACAAAATTATTTAAAACTATAAGGGTAGGTTCAATCTGTTATTGAGATGTCTCTTGGACTAAGCAAGATATTTTTTATTTTTTACATAGAAGTTTGATCTTCCAGAAAGCTGTTAAAATATATTTTTTTAAGAGTTTCACAACTGTATTGGAAGAAAAATACAAATTCATCAGAATTATTGTCATGACATCATTGAACACTTTCAGGGACGGCAGCTATAGACGTATACCACAATGTTATTTTTATTTTTAATCTGTCGACTGTCGGTGTCCTGTTAGGTGTCCAAAATTCATTACCAGAAATTGTTTTTCTGGTATTCTAAACCCTATCCGTGTTATTATAAATCGCATACTAACTTTGTTACTTGGTTTAAACCATTATCCGACCAAATCAAGTTGACATTTTCAGATGAGACAATGGCATATTACGAGATGTCAACTTGGTCGGATAATGGTTTAAAGCTAGACAAAGTTAGTCTGTGTTTTATAATAAGGCGGTTATAAGCTAGTTAAGTTATTTACCGCTTTCCTCTCGGCTGTGTCTTTTTCTATCTTTTAACTATTTCGAAAACCTTCAAAATTAATTTCGTTGTAAGTTCTTGCCTTAAATGTTAAAACCATGTGATTGTGTAATGTAGTAAGTGTACATTGTTTATTTAGTGTTTATAAAAATCGCGATGCCATTATTGTTTATCAAATAAAAGATTATGTATATTTATAACTCGCATTTATGTACCATCAATAAATCGTTATATTAATAAAAAATATATTTCATTTGACACATAAATAGTCTTATTAGGTTATTACAAAGAGTATTTTTTTTACAATACAAAACTCATTGGAGAATATACTAAGCGCCGATTCATACTGAAATAGCAGCGGCCCGTACCACATTTTCACTATCAAACCCATAGATCTAAAAAATTCTAGGTCTATGGTCAAACCATATTAACATTTGTTTCTATTTATGAAATGCATAGCCTAGCTTCCATTTCAGTATGAATAGTGTGCGAGATAAGACAAAAGTCGCACTAGATGGCGTACTACAAAACTAAAATCTCAAACACATATTTTGGGACCAACGTATAAAGCGCGGCCGCATACCATCAGAATTTTCTAACAGAAAAATTCAAACGCTCGCCGGAAGGCACTCCGTGCATATATTTTGTATTAGCTCCCGCACACTGTTAGAAAAATTCTAACGGCCCGTCCGTTTCTGATGCCTGCCGGATGGCACCATTGCGGTGCCATCGGACGTAAGATTTTTTTCTGACGGAATTGCGGAAGGCGTGTTTACCATACAATTTGTACTATGCCCCGCACACTATCAGTTTCGAGTCAGTTCAGAAGTGCCATTTTTGAAACGCGGAGTCACCAAAACGAATGGTTTTTTTTCCATACAAAAAACCGTGACTGCATTTGAAAAATAGCACCTCTGGCACACACAAATGGCAGTGGGCGGGAAATAGCGCGACGAACCGATGGCCGATGGGGCAGAGTTTCTCGAATGGCGACCACGTACAGGCAGGCGAAGCGTAGGACACCCACCCACAAGGTGGTCTGACAACCTAACCAAGGTCCCTGGAAGGCGCTGGATGCAAGCCGTTCTAGATCGGTTATTTTGGAAATCTTTGGGAGAGGCCTATGTCCAGCAGTGGACGTTATGCGGCTGAAATGATGATGACCTCTGGCACGCCGCCGTACGGAGCACACGTGTTGTCATTGTTTTATGTTTGTTATTGTTTAGGTTCCGACGATCTCCACGCAAAATGAGTACGATTTAAGATTTGATCGCCGAAGTTGAGAAATATCCCTGTTTGTGGAATCTCGACATCGAAAATTATCAAAATAAAATACAGAGGGATTTTATTATATGTAAAATTGGCTATCTTGTATGTAATCTTGTCGTATTAAGAAGTTGAACCCAATATCGACGGTTTAGCTTTCTTTTTTTATTTAAACAAAAAAACAGTGCTAAGAGCAATAACGTATCTTTATCCATATTGGTAATAATAATGAATGGGCTGGACTAGACTAGCTCGTCTCGACTGGGCTTTTAAAGCCGCCGAATCGAAATTTCTGACAGTATGCGTGGTGCGTCCGGCATGCGTTCGGCGAGCGATAGAATTTTTCTAACAGGAATTTCTGATAATGTGCGGCCGCTGTAACTCTTCAGAAGTGCTATTTTTGAAACTCGGGAGTCACTTAAACGAATAGTTTTTCCATACAAAAAATCGTTCGTATAGTAACTCCGCGTTTAAAAAAATAGCACCTCAAGGCGTAAACTACAATCTACGTGCGAAAGAGACAGCAGAATACGTCGCGGGATGCCTTGTCTCCGTGTCACGTTTGATTTACTCTCTGGAGTGTTTACGCCCTTTATTGTGTACTCTATAATAATAAAAAAGGATAGCTTTCATTGTAATGGAATGTTTATTTCATTTTGTCAACAAATATCAAACAATAGCACCAGAGATATATTTTTGACAAATTCCAAAGAGAAAAACAGAGCCAGTACATAGTGAGATTCAATAAACTATCTGTTGGTGTTTAGCCAACCTCTTTTTTACTTTTGTAATCTTTTTATTAAAGATAATATAGAAAATCAAAAACACCGCTTTTGAGGCTAAAATGATGACGACTGACTTTATTTATAAATATTTTCTTTATAAAAAGATTACTAACCATCTAAAATATAAAAGAGGTTGGCTGATCGCCAGCCCCCACGGTGAAAACGCCAACTTGTAGGCCTACGCAAGACGCCTCCCTTTGTAGTCTCATCCCAATACACTGTCTTTTCCTGCAAAGTTGGCGCCAATACGGCCTTTCGGTCAGTATCTCCCGTCCCGTCAGCTATGCACAAAAAGTCTCGCAACTTTAAGTTCTGTAGGCGTGCTAGCGTCCCGTCGCTCTCTCTCGCTCTAGCAATGACGCTTCTGAGCGACAGAAAATGATAGCAGCATAGAGTGCAGTTCGTATAATATATCGTCTAAACGACCTTTTCTGTGCTTCTGAAGGCGATCATCGATGAAGGTCCATCCTCCAGGGGAAGGGGGTAATCTATAGCTTATTTTTTCATCTTCTCGGCAGCGTCCCATTAGCTACGCATACCAAGTCTACAGCTTTCAGTTTCTGTGCTTCGGTAGGCGATTCTCCATCGATGATCGTCTTTAAACGACCTAAGACTCGAATGGGGGGGAATTTCTAGCTTATTTTCTCAACAGGATTACGCTTTCCAAGGCGGCTTGCTGTTGTTAAGGCTCCTTCTGACCTTGTCCCGGTCTTTCCGCTCGGGGCGGTCGCTGGTCGGCTCCTCTAACGACGAGCGCAGGGCGTCTCCGCTGCCGTCCAGGTTCGGAGGTTTTGTGAGCAGCTGGAACCAAATCATCATCATCAGGTCTTTTTGTCTCCACGACCCTCTCTGTAAAGCCATACTAGGCCTGAGCAGCCAGAGGACTTAGATTACACTCTCCACGCTGGCCAGACGGGTTGGAGAGGTCTCATCAATGAGACCTTTCCAACCTGTCTGGCCACCAAGGAGAGGGTACGCCAAGTCCTCTGGCTGGCTGCAGACAAAAAGACCTGATGATGATTATTGCTCGTGGCTCTGGGTCGCGAGTGTTTTTGCACAGTCCCTCACATACAGATCCCTTGAAGTTCATCGGATGAAAAAGTCTTTGCAAGGGTCACAAAAAGTTTTATCGACATTTTTTAATATTTTTCGAAATATGACATTTTTTAAATTTTTTAACCCTTTCCGCCACATTGAAAAATTAAAAAAAAAAACTGAATCGACGAGAACATTTACGAAACTTCACGAGAATAGGTTGAGAAATGCGACATTTTTTTGAATCCTTTTTGCCATTTTGAAAAAACTGAATCGGCGAGGACATTACGAAACTTCACGAGAATAGGTTGAGAAATGCGACATTTTTTTTACACTCTTTCCGCCATTTCGAAAAATTTGAAAAAACTGAATCGACGAGGTCTTTCGCGAAACTTCACGAGAATCGGTTGAGAAATCCGAGAACAGACAGACTGACACTGTAGGTGAGAACAGACTGACAGACGGACAAAAGCATATGTGGCTAATCTCGAAACTAATTAATTTAATAACAAATAGTGTACAGAGGGAAAGGGAACCAAACATGTTTTAATTACGTCAGTCAAACGTTGGTCGAACAAAACAGATGCCGAGCAATAGTAGTACCGATCAAATGTTATGTAGGTCATAGGTCTGCCGGGCGACGGTTTGTCGCACAACTGTGGTACTTTCAACTAAAATAGGTTTAAGCGAACGGTTGTTAATTTCTATTGTTACGAAACTGGTTTCGAGATTTGGAGAAAAACGCCAAAGTTCGTATGAGGGTTTTTATTCACTACGGAACCCAAAGGTTGACACGTGAAGATGGTCTTCCTGATGTCCAAGTTCAAGTCGCGTAGCAGCTGAGGTCCAGGTATCTCGCCAAAGTAGTCGCAGGTACTTCCACTTGTCGCACTTATATAGGTTTCCTTCGCTTCGGTTCGCTTCGAAGTTATCGCTTTCGTAGCTCGTACTGAACTGGCGGCACACGCACTCGATCGCCTTTTTATATGCGCCGATACAGAGGTCTACACTTTTCTCGAATATTCTCATCACTTGACGAATGTATTTCGATTGACGGGAAACATCGAGACGCCGGTATGTATGTGTGAGTGCGACTAAGCCGACGACCATTCAAAGAACTCTAGCCTTTATGCTGAAAGAATATAAGGCCTAGTTTCGCTTGCATTATCCTGACGTCTTTCTATGCGATTCCACTCGCGAACATTCCGAGTCTATATCGCCAGCAGAGTTCTTACTCGCGAATATTCTACATTTATCTCGTTCGCGACACTATGAATATGGGGGTGAGACGCTTCATTCGGCAAATGTATGTACTTGAAAGAAAAAAATGTTATCTCACCAGTTTGACGTACTGCTGCAGCTCGCTGTCGCTGAGCCCCTCGAAGTTGAACCGGTCGGCGCGGGCGTCGCAGGCGGCCGCCGCGGCCGGCAGCTTGGGCGGGGCGTAGTCCGTCGGCAGGGGTGCTGCGAACATATGATATGGAGACTAACGGGGGAGCGGGAGCGGAATTGACGCGGAAGGCGTTTTATCGGTTTTTACCCTCGACAAACTGCGGCAAAATAAATGCGCGGCTACATAAGGTGACTGATGGGGAAGCGGGAGGAGCGGAATAGACGCGAAATGATGCTTAAGCCCCTGATAAACTTTTTTTCGGAGGTTAAAAACCGATAAAATGTAATTCGCGGGTCGCCGCCCGCGCCATTTTATTGGAAACGATAAATAAATAAATATATAGGGACAAATTACACTGATTAAGCTAGCCCCAAAGTAAGTTCGAGACTTGTGTTATGGGATACTAACTCAACAATACTATATTTTATAAAAAATACATATATAGATAAACATTCAAGACAAAGGCTATTTTCCAACTTGCCCTGATCGGGGATCGAACTTGGTACCTCTGGGTAGCGGACTAGTATGGTGACCACTACGCCATGGAGGTCGACTAACGATGACTAATGGTAGTGCGTTTGCAGTTGTCACGCAAGGCTACGGTCGGTGCGTTTAGGACAGCGAAACCGTCGAGTCGCCGCTCCTAACATTCGCCGCATTATGTTAGCAGTATGGTAAATCTAAAGAAAAATGTTCTAGGTCTATAGCTTGTATATTTTTGGCGAAACAAAGACACACGTGCTATTATGGGGAATAGATTATAGACTTTCCTGCATCATAAATTATCAACGTGCTATTATGGGGAATAGATTATAGACTTTCCTGCATCATAAATTATCAATGTTCTTATATTAGTGTTCGTGACTCTTTAAAAGGCAGATAACAGTACAAAAGTAGAAAAACATAATCAATTTCTTTTCCTTGTAACTAATAAAGGTTATAATTAAAACATTTAAAAAAATATAACATTAAAAAAAAATTAAATAAAGTAGTAGTCAAATCAATTTAATATGACTTATATGAAATTCAATAAACATTTAAAGCTTATTCAACCCTTCCTTTGCCACTTTTTTGCTTATCGTGTGGGCTGCCATTTCTGTGTGCCTCCCTGCAACTGCAGTTTTGCCTACTTACGAGCCCTCCATTAGTCAGTCACTCACCACTATCGGCCCCGCCGAGGTCCGGCTCAGCCGCGCGGCCGTTGGTGAGTATGAGCAGCGCCTGCCGCCACTGCGCCTGCATCACGCCGTGCAGCTGCGACGCCAGCTGCCCGCGCCGGCGCCGGAATGACTCCAGCTTGCTCTAAAACACAAGGCTATTGTCAACACTAGCTCGGAAAATGCTATTTATAACACTGATTTTATTTATGTAATGCCATTCATTACGAAGTCTTGGCTCCATAGAAACATGCGCGGTCTTCGCCCGCTTGGGAGTCAACCCGCCTCGACTGTAATTAACAATTTACCACACTTGTATCATAATCATAAACTACTATTTACTGTGTATGTTTGGTTCATATTTTATATAAAACAAAAAATATAGAACTTTTTTGAAAACGAAAAGATAATTGGTTGATTACTGGAACTAGCCGCGGACTCGAACTCACAGGTGGGCGTGGCCAAAAACACTGTCTCACCTAACGTTGCAGCGGGCAAAAGCATTGAGGTGAAATGCACGACAATTCTTAGTAAACCGAGTAAATCGACTAGTTCCACCTTAACGTCAAGAGCGCTATACGCGCATTTTTTATCTGTGACTTGACAATATTCCCTTACTACGATACCTGGTAAGGATTAACTACAAACTCACCTCAAGCAGGCTTATCTTCTCACCAGCCTGTGCCAATTGTAGTCTGTACAACTTTATTTCTTCTCTCTGTTTCTCTTCTAGAACATTTACTTCTAATTTATGCCTGTAAATAATAAAAAATTAGGTCATTTAAAAGAAAATTTAAAGAGTTATGAGTGTTGACGAAGCATAAGAGATTTGCAAGGATCGTAGTAAGTGGAAATCCATGTCTCTGCCAACCCCCATGGAAAACAGGCGTAAAAATATGTATGTATGTATGTATGAGAAAGTAGATCTGACTGTTGAAATAAGTGGACTGAACAGAAAAGTAGACTGTTTGGCATGTAGACCAAAGAGGAAAGGACACCAATAGGTTGAGCGAACAGAACAGGAAGACACTCCTTCAACAAGTTTAGTCAAGTGATCTGAATAGAGCAGCAGTTAAGAGTCCCCTTACCCTAGACTTCTCCATACAAACATAGTCTACGTTTAATTTTGAAACCACATGTCAGATTCCGCTAAAAATTGGTAATTGTAAAGAAATTGCAATTATCTAGGTTTATAACTGGTTTCCTACAATTATGAACTGGAAAGAAAATATAACGATTTAGAAGTTTCCCATACTGATGGTCAAAAATGATAAATAACACTATATTCTATTTCAAGTTCATATTTTTACCGTTGGAAACCAGTTATTAACCTAGATAATTGCAATATCTTTGAAATTACAAAATTTTGTCGAAATCGGACATGTCGTTTTGAAATAAAACGTAGACTACGTTTGTATGGAAAGTTGTGTTTTGGTCTAGGGTAAGGGGACTCTTAAGTCAAGAGATCCGACTACGACAGTAGTAAGGTCAAATAAAACTGTCCGATAAAAAGCGCTAAGACAAAAAGAGCTAAACTTACTGCTCCTCTATCCGCGCGATCTGCTTATTATACGTGTCAACGATCTGATTCTGCTTGCCCCTAGAGTCGTTCTCCATTTCCGCCTCCGCCCGGTCCAGCTGTTGTTGGAACTCGTGTAGCTTAGCCAGTACAGCATCTTCAAGCTGTTTCTGATAATGCAGCTTAAGCTCGTTCTTCTGTAGCTCAAGTAGCTTGTTTAGAGATTTCACTTCGTTTTCTAGAGTTTCCTGCGAAGATAAATAATTTTTGGGTTAGGGGCCGTCCGTCGATTACTTCATAACTTAGAGGCCACGTGTTACGTCACGCAAAATTAAACTTTGTGAGGAAATCTGCACACTATAGTTTACTAGTGTTTAAAAGTTACTTTTGTAAGTATATGGCAGTCATTGAGCTACGTCAGATGCCTTTAGGCAGCTCGAACAATCTAACGTAAACGTAAACGTAAAAACGGGACACAAAGACTTCGCTGTCTGTCTGTCTGTTACCAGGCTGTATCTCAAGAACCTCGATAGCTAGACGGTTGAAATTTTCACAAATTAATTATTTCTGTTGCCGCTATAACAAATACTAAAAACAAAATAAAATAAATATTTAAGGGGGCTCCAACAAACGCGAATTTTTATAGATAATGGTACGGAACCCTTAGTGCAAGAATCCGATTCGCACTTGGTCGGTTATTCCTATATAACTTCTACTTGTGGAGACTTTCAAATGGGTTTGTATTACTTATTGCTTCTATACAGGGTGGAATTGAATTCGTTGGCATCTTTCTATGTATCGACTATACTGATGATACAAAGTAATTTAAGACTAATAAAACTTCAATCAAAAGTCGTCATTTTCATATTCAAGAAAACCTCAAAACATGCGTTAGACTCTTTGATAGATACCCTTTCTGCAATTATAAATAAAAAAACTAATCGTCATTAAAATCACGAAAAATAAATTAACTATAATAGTATCAATTTCGTCGCGTCGTGGTACCCTAACATTCGTTCCTACTCCAAACGTACCTACTATCCTCAAGCGTTCGTGTGACAAGACCCGCCCCCACGCAACTTTAAACCTTATTCACGTAAATTAAAGTCTACTTTTGTATGCCAGCCGGTCGCGCCGCTCGGCTGTATCCGTAAGAGGTCTTTGAACTTGCGGGTCGTAGGTATCAGTACGCGCGCAGGACTCGAAGTGTTTTGATACTTTATTCATTTTTCTTACTTTTTGATACTTTTTATTTAATTACTGCATTAATTGCAGTGTTGTTACCATACAAAATATCCTTTATGTGAGTATGATGATAAGTTAAATTAATGCTAATGATTTCAATTGCACCCTGTATTTATAGCTATAAGTAAAAAATGAAATAAATAAATACTTACGCATTTCTTCAACAAATCTTCGCTCAAACTGTGTTTGTCGCTCAACTGTCGCTCGAGCATGTTGCATCTCGCTCGCTCCTCATTCACTTTGTCTTTTAACACGTCTCTCTCTTGCACCGTGAGCGATGTCTCTTCGTGTATGGATTGTATTCTGTTTTGGAGTTCCGTTACTTGGTTTTTGGTAGATTCGTGTTCAGATTTTTCCTGCGTGTTTTTAAATGATTATTTATCAGCATGCAATTTATTTGAGTATAGGATGATGAGATATGGGATGCTACATGTGTAAGTACTTTTGCTGCTAAACACTTAAGAGTCCGGCGACCCTAGACTTCTCCATACAAACGTAGTACACGTTTAATTTTGAAACCACATGTCAGATTCCGGTAAAAATTGGTAATTGTAAAGAAATTGCAATTATCTAGGGTTATATTGGGTTTCCTATAGTAAAATTATGAACTGGAAAGAAAATATAACGATATAGAAGTTTCCCATACTAATGGTCAAAAATGATATAAAACACTATATTCTATTTCAAGTTCATATTTTTACCGTCGGAAACTAAATATAAACCTAGATAATTGCAATATCTTTGAAATTACAAAATTTTGCCCAAATCGGACATGTCGTTTTGAAATAAAACGTAGACTACGTTTGTATGGAAAGTTGTATTTTGGTCTAGGGTCGGGGGACCCTTAAAAGACACTATTAGCAGTCCGTTGTCAACAGACCCCAGGCTATGCCTACTCTTTTAGGGATGAAGCTGATGTATTAAATCAATCTGTCTACTCATGAAAACTGTATTAAAATCCGTTGTTTAGTTCAAAAGACTTAAACATACATACAAAAACTCAGAAGGACAGATGGCAGAAAGTGACAGCTTTATACTATACACGCTGACTTTTCATTGGTTTTGGAAAAAAAAATGTCGTATAGTAAATAAATTCCTCTATCCATATACGTAATCCCAATTTCTGTATGTCATAAAATAAAAAAGTTGCGTAAATGATTTTCGATAGAGACGACGTAGTTACTCCGGCCAAAACAGCTGCGGAATGTCGATGACCCCGGCCGGCCGGCGGGCGGTGTATGGCGGCGGTACTACTAATTGAACTCACAATTTTACTTTCGAGTTTTAGACAACATTTTTTGTTTCTGAATTTTTCATTTTGACTAGCTTATTAGGTCTTACTAACGATGCCTACGAAGTGGCCTTGGGCTTCAAAACCAATAAAAAATCACCGTGTATATACATGTAAAAGAAAGCCGTGTTAGTAACACCATTTATAACACAAGAACGGCTGGACCATGAAATTTGATATGGATTTAGTTTGAGACCCAGGGAAGGACTTAGGATAGTTTTTATACCGTAATTTCCACGGGCAAAGGAGCCCGCGGGCACAGCTAGTGTATTGATAAATAAGTTCTTGATTAGAATTAATCAAACCTTTTCCATAGCTTCTTCCAAATTCCTGACACAATCGGTCGCCTGTTTATTTAGCCTCATAACGGTATCATAGTTGTCCTTAAGCACCCTTATTTCTTCCTCTTTGCTGCCTATGACCTCTTGCTTGGCGGCTATGGTAGCAGCCATTTTGTCTTGCAACTCTTTGATTTCGGCGTTGAGCTGCTTGCACTTCTCTTGGTAATCGTGGGCGAGGTCTAGCGCTTTGTAGAGTTCAGCTTCGAAGTGGTTGGTTTTCTGTAGGGTACGAATAGGCATGATCTAATAACTAACGCTCTAATAGGCATGACAAATGGAAACATATTTTTGGTCCATCGTGTAGATTATTAAAAAATATTGTACACGTATTTTTTCTTTTCTCTGAGAAACCAAAAATGACAAAGATACAGCGCATTGAAATTTCGCGTGACGTCACATTTAAGCACGATTTTTACTTAAGTGTGACGTCGCAAGCCCCACTCCGAAACTTTGAGCTCCGTATCTTTGTTAATTTTTACTATTTTGGTAAACTGAAAAATACGGGTCCATTATTTTTGGATAATCTAATCTACAATCATTCGTTTGTAAGTTGACGTTTTATTTATTTATTTTATTTACAAAGAGCTATGGCAGCTTCCCATACATCATTTTAGTTAATAACCAAAGTTAGCGTCTATGAATGAAATATACCTTGTTTAATAGAACACATTTTGCTGATTCTAAAGGTAAAAATTACGTAATTATAGGAGGCCAGGTTTTTGAGTTATTATGTTTAGAAGTTTTATAGGTTATGTAATTATTGACCATTTTTTTAGTACATTTCTGCATCAAATATTCATTTATTAATAAATAAAACTGAAAAAGCTCGATAGCATAATGCTTTTTATGTCCACTAGTAAACATTATCAACAATTACGCAAGTTAAGCAACGCCAGGTGTCCCATTTTAAATGTCGAAAGGAGTTTTTAATGCTGTACGTTATTTAAATCCGTATAAAAATAAATATTAACAAGCAAACATAGTATTATTTATATTATTAAACAATTTAAATCTCTTGATCTATAAAAAACATTCATGATTTTATCTTGGAAAAAATAATTATTTAGTATGGCAACCTTGTGGCTTTCCGTCAAATCAAGGAAATGGCCATTACAGAAAACCGATCAACTTAATAGCTATTTTCAATTTTACACATTTTTACCTGGCTTTATCTAAATTCGACTAAAATATAGAAAATCACATAAAAATATTTTATGAATTTTAGTTGCAATGAGTTTTTAAGACGCTTTTAGTGCACTTAACTAAAAATCTGCCATAGCTCTTTATGTACACGGAATAGTATTACTTGCGCTTAGGAAGCGGCAGTAAACTTAGCTGTAAGTAAATGATCTGACGTCAACAACTACCTGTTATGAAACCGAAAGAAAAATTGACAATCAAGTGATACAAACTCTTTGCTTTGCCGTACTCGAGTAAAAATAGCCTAACGCCAGACACATTATTTTCTAGTATAATTTTGTAGTAAACATACAACTGCGACGCCAGAGATACTATAATTACTAACGTAATAGATACGCAACGCCATAGAAACTATTGGAGGGCCCGTAAGTAGGCAAAACTGGAGTTGCGTATAGACATACAAAGATGGCAGCACACCTGCACACCTGATTAGCATAAAAGTGACAAAGGAAGCTTAATATGCTTAAAAAAATATTGATTGCATTTCATATAAGTCATATTTAATTAATTTGAGTACTACTTTATTTAAATAATAGGAATAAAAGATTGTAATGTTTTAATTATTACTATAAAGCGTCATCTAGTGACAAGGAAGAGAAATAATTACATAGCGACGCCAAGGGAATTGGTAAAGCGGTCGTATATGCAACTGCGGCCGTTATTCATCATCATCATCATCATTTCAGCTGCATAACGTCCACTGCTGGACATAGGCCTCTCCCAAAGATTTCCAAAATGACCGATCAAGAGCGGCCTGCATCCAGCTCTTTCTAGCGACCCTAGTCAGGTCATTGAACATTTTGCGGTGGTTAATGCGTTAAACTTACTTTCTGCGCTTCCCCTGCAACCATCTTAAAGTTGTTAACCTCCCTGACCATCTTCTCCAACGCAGCCCGATGCCTCTCCTCCGCCTTGTCCAAGCTACTAGTGATCTTCAACCAGGCCTCCCGCAGCTTTGTGATGGCGGAGTCTTTGGCCCGGTCTACCTTCAGAGCCACTGCTAGCTTCTCTTGTTGCTCGAGGATCTTCTTTTGGAGTTGTTGGATCATGGCTTCACAGTGCTGGAATTTTTTTTAAAATACTTTTTTTATTATTTGTTTATTACATTTTGGAAGACTTACAACTATAAATACATTTTATAGTTGTAAGTCTTCCAAATAGAAAGCCATTTAAAAGAGGTTTGTCAGGATCTATACTCATATTCTGGCAAAAGTTTCTAAAAATCCTGTAAAAGTTTGCAGATGTCTGCCCATAAATCTACATCTTGGTGGCTTGTTTTAGCTAGATGCCTTGTTTTTATGTATGTTCCCCAATTACCTGATCAAAGAGACCTGGACCAGTTTTTAGACTTTCGACTTTTGGTGTTGAAGTCTGTTTTTAGTTTTGAAAAACAGATAATAAAATAATAAAAGAGTAAAATTTTCATGGAACATGTTCTGGATTTTTTAATGTTACTGTGAATAAAAATAAAACTTTACCTCTCTTTTCAATCTTTCCTCTTCCAATTTCAAGTTGTCCCCTCTCTCCGTCCTGTCTCCTTTCTCCCCCCACAGCTCACTCAAACTCAACAAATCTGTGTCAATAGTCTCTACCAATTTGTTCTGCATCGCAGCCAACTTAAGATGGTCCTTATGTTCTGACACATAGGGTCTCATTTGCGGCATTTTGAATTCATCTTTCTTTGGTGACTGCATGTAGGTGTCACTTCGACTATGATTCTGAGACTTGTACTGTTCTAAAATTTTGGATGCACGGTCATAAATCTTATTTGAAGATGGTTTAAAAGTGTCCAAATAACTCGTACTCTGTGGTGGCCTCTTAGGGGTAGATGTGGGTTGAACAGTGTCAGAAAAATTCAACCTACGTGTACTAGGAGATTTTACTTCCATTTTTGATGGCTCTTTAGACATTGTTGTCCGCTCATTTGGCTCGTCATTTTGATGTTTATGAGAACCAGTTGGCAATGGCTTGTCAGAGTTAGAGGCTATTGAGCCCGGATTACTTTTCACTAAATAGATGTACTTATCTAATATGTCACTTGATACTATTCTCCCACTGGGTAACTTGACTTCATCAGTACTTTTGGAGTCCAAATTATGTGATATGTAATCTCTAGTAGCTTTGATCACATTTTCTGGACTAAGTGTTACATCATGGTCCTTAAATTTAGTATCTGGGCTCTCGTATGCCTCAACTTTAGTCAGGAATTCATCAATCTCATGCAGAAGTAACTTGTCATTCTTCTTACTTGGAGTAGACACAATGCTGCTTATATCCCCATCCATGCTTAAGGTATCATTAATATTGTCCTTTTTGGCACAACTATCTCGTTCTAAATGCAAATGAGGTACTCGTTTGGAGGCGCTACAAGAGTCGAGACTGGTGAGCGACAGTTCCCGCCTTATTTCTCTCTTCGTAGTTTTCCGGCGGCGTCTTCGTGGGAACGTCGAGCATCCACGATCTAAACTAAGATTGAAACTCTCTGACGTAGTATTCCAATGCCGGCGTCGTGATCCTACGCTGGAAACGGTGTCACTCGTAAACCCCAAACTTTCTAACCTAGATTCCAAGGATTGCACCTGATCTACCAGTTTCCCAAGTACTTGAGCGGTGCACGAGACCGGTTTGTGCACGACAGTTCTAGAAGAATCTAAGAGAGATTCTTCGGAGTCCGAGCTTTGCACCAGAAAAAAGTTTGGGGGTATCAACAACAAGACATCGGTATCGTCTGTTTCACTCATCACAATATCTTTTCGTTGCACGGTGGAGATTAAAAGCCATTATAAAATTGAAACTAATTTCAAAAGCTGTAAGCCGTCGGATGATCGAATATAGGTACAATTATAGCCAAGAAGTTTGTTATTGTTTGTTTGTTTGGAGAATTTCCGATTTCGATTTCGGCATGGGATTTCGGTTACTGGCGTGCGACGGCGGTTGGTCGGTAAATGTCACTGTCACTGTCAATCAATGTTAGAATGATTGGTTGCGTTCTAGTTAGATACTAGAACTAGATGCGATCGCTTTTAGGCCCAACGCAGACGACAGACTAGACCGCGCCGCACTTTTAGTCTGTGAAAATAGAACCTATGGAATTACATGCAGTAACACACACGACGCACAAAAAGTGCGGCGCACAAAAAATCCGTGTAATTTTGGCAGACCGCGCCGCGCCGCGCCGCGCCACACCGCACTAAAAGTGTGCGAAAAAAATACAACGTATGCTTCAACCCGCGCTAACACAGACGTCGCGCACTTTAGTCTGTGACCTTCACTCGGCTAGTGGTGGACGTGACGTGCGCGGTATTACAGCATGGCGCTAGAGATAGATGTACCGATGTTAATTCATGAAATACAAAACAGACCTGCAATTTATGATACTTCAAAATCCGAGTATCATGCCTAGTATAACCTTTCTTCTGGACCAATGCACTTTCTCATTATTGTTTCCGAATGTGTCAAAGTTGGTTTTAAAATGAATAGCAACTCATTAAAAGTATTAATAGAAATTTTATAAAATTTGAAAAAATTGTCCGGATATTGTTTTAGAATTGCATGTTTCATATGGAATTGTCCTTTTAGTAATCTCTCCGAAAGTATAGGATGTACCCAAAATTTTCTATTTCTTCTTCTTTTTCTGTACTTCAAGTATAAAATAATACATCGCAATCTTTGCACTTCCATGGCGTGTAAAACTGTACGTGTCCCGTCCCTACAGTTCTGCCGACAGAATGATTCAAAATGTGCGTCGTGTGTGTTGAGTCCGTGAACAATCCGCGAAAGACTTTTTGCGCGCCACGCAGACTATTTGTGCGCCGCAGACTCGATCGGACAAAAAGTCTGTCGTCTGTGTTGGGCCTTATTGGAATAAATGGTCCAAGTTACCGACATGAAAAAAGGATGGTTATCTATAATGTTCGTCCTGGGAACGTACATAACAGTAACCACCTACGTTGGTCAGACTGGTTATACCGTCTGTCTGTAACAAAACTATAGTTCCTTGCTAATTCTTCATGCATGAATTACCTCTGATGGCGGTAAAGTTCACTTTTAGTTTTGAAAATTATTAACGTCTGAACCGATTTTTATCAAACGTAGCTAAGAACCACCGCAAGGGAACTTGCTTCCACAAAAAAACAACCGCATCAACATTGGTCCATCCGTTCGAGCGCTACGATGCCACAGACAGACATACCCTTCGGAGACACTAAGAGTCTTAGCGTCTTCAAAGGGTATCTGATCATACAAGTGCTGCGTTTTATACTAGGGACTTTGTGCATGTAGAATTATCTTATACCTTTAAACGAGCAATTCTTGTATATTTATTTATTTATATATTTATAAATTTCTGTGATCTCGAAAACGGCTCTAACGATTTCGCTGAAAATTGGTATAAGTATGGGGGTTTTTGGGGATAAACAATCGATCTAGATTAGTCTTATGTTTGGGAAAACGCGTGTTTTCGAGTTTTCATTCGTTTTTCTTTCCACGCAGAATATGGTCGCTAATTTCGGCGCGCAGGCCGCCATCGGTTTAGCTTAGTGGTTAAGGATGCTGACCGCTAGAAAGAGTGTTACGGGTTCGAATCCCACTCGGTGACTAACTTTTGTTTTTTTTATGTTCAAGTTTATATATAATTTTTTATTTTGTACTGTTTTTATACAAGTTTAAAAAAAAATAGTTAATGTTTGAGATGTAACCGACCGAGCAAAGCTCGGTCACCCAGATACTAGGTATTGATACAAAATACATCAAACTAACTATGAACTTATAAATAGAAATCAAATAACTGTATTTAGTACATTAACTTATTTATTTTAATAAACTTAAATTAAGTACCTATACTTATAAAAAAACAATATGTCATAAGGCTCGGTGCAAACGGGCCACCGACCACTTTCCTGTAGATTTCATACAATTTGTACGGACACGCCGCACACTGTAATGCTGATGGCTGCCACTTAATTCATAGATTTAGAAGATGGATATAGAATATTGTAAAATGTGACCAGAAACGAAATATTTCTGTGTAACTTTTTATGGGTTGTATTTGTACCTGCTACACAAACTATGTGTAAAGCAGTACGATACTACCTTTCCAGTATAAGATAATTTATAACATAAATTAACACAGTTTACAATTTGGAAAATCAAATTTTCGTGTAACGATTTTCGAGCCAGGGTAACATTGGGTGACATGTTTTGAATGAAAACTTGTCTCATTGTCAAATTGATGCTATCTCTTTTGCTCTTATGAAGATGACACTTATCATATTATCTGTCGCACTCGGCTAGTGTAATCTTTTTACGCAGTAAAAAAAATCTACTTCTATGGGTTAATTAGTGTGAATGGTTGTTGGCCGCGTTTGGTGGCGGCCCATTTACGAAGAGCCTAATGCAGATAATCATTGATATTTCCTTATGCTTCCATTAGTCCAAATATGTCCAAAAGCAACTAACACCCCTAGTGGGTAGAGTAGGGATATTGAATAAGTTAAGGGCCGCGCTACATTGAATTGGCATGGCATGGCATCGGAAGTGATCCGTCATTTCTAACATGACGAAATATTACAACCTTTATGTAAAGTGATATAAGATGCATAACCGCTTAAACGTGGAGAGCCGGCCGGCGGTCTGCCGCGCACTCCCGCGGAAACGACGCCCGCGAGCGATTATGCATCTTATATCACTAAACATTAAGGTTATAATAGCTTGTTTTGAAATGACGTGTCGCTTCCGATGCCATGCCATGCCAATCCAATGTAGCGCGGCCCTAAAGCGGCCTGGCTTAGGGTAAATATTCTATGGATATCCTGCTTTATACGTATGCCATTATACAAACTACAATTTTTTATACACCCTGCTGCAATAAAAACCCAAAGCCATAGCTTAATTATGTAAAAGTGGATTTCAACACATATTTGTAACAAAATTGATAATTTGTTTTACATTGCAAAATATAAAAATATGTACATCAGTGTCAGAGTTTCCTCTTTTATTCTCCTCATATTCATAAAATAAAAGGCTGTACTCCTCAAATTGGTAGCTTCATCATCCAAAAGTGGTATCTGTGGAAGCAAGTATTTGAGATACCACTTTTGAACATAGCACGGCGGTATATGACTGATTGAATGAAACACAAGCTAAACAAAGCTATAAACATCAATAAGACCTCTCCATCCCGTCTGACCAGCGAAGAGAGTGTAGGCCAAATCCTGGCTGTTTTGACCAGGTGCAGTGGAGACAAAAAGAATTCTGCGGTGGAGACAAAAAGACCTGGTGATGATATGACTGATTTATGAGGGCAGATCATGTATAAATACGAGGAGTTGTCTCTCATTAGCTAATTATCTTTATCAAGATGCTCGAACAGCATGTATAGGAGTCTGCTTGATGAAGGCATCCAGTTTATTTTTAAACAGTTCACTAGTGATAGGCTCTCCTATTCCACACAAGGGATTTCTTATGGCATATTTGACGTAGATTTCAGCATAAATCTTCTTCAATAATTCCCTGACGCCCTGGGCTTGGTTGTCTGTGTTCATGACGAACTTCAGACCAGAAGGGGTCTCCAGGCAATGCAGAGTGTATTTTGAAGTCTTGTAGTTCATAAAGCCATCTTTGGGATCCAGCGGTGATATTTTTCCAACAAAGGATTTTATTGAAAAGAGCATTCCATACATTAATTTGCCTTCCTGAAAAAAGAAACAAAGTTTTAGATTTTTATAATAGGCAAAAGGATGGACTTCTGAACAGGTTTCTTTTGTTCAAACATTATTTATTTAGAAAAAAGTCAATAAGAACTATAATTTACATCATAAAATATTAAAATACCATGATGAGCACGAAGTATGAATATAGGTAGTTAGAGGTGTTACGCGCAGTCACATCCTAGGTAGGTAGGTAGGTACCTCTTCAATTAGGATATATGAGATGTTATACCTAAGTAGTATTTACAGTGCGTAGCTATTTAGGGTTCGCAAAGAATCTACGGTTGGGAGCTAAATGATGTTTAATTGCTCAACTGAGCTCAGAAAGAATCAAATCTACACATATTTACTCACCTCCTCCATAGACATTCCTGATTGTTTTGATCTGTTCCATTCACCATAATATAGTAATATGCCATAGCGATCGAATATATATAAATTATGGATAGTCATTTTATTCTTATTGATGAACTAATATATCGGTTTTTATTGCAATTATAATAAAATTGAGATAAAACTCTAGCAACCAATTGTTTTGACAATCTAACAACTGTCTGACATGACGTGTGCTTGACGTTGACATCGAAACGTTTGACAGTCAATGGTCAGTGTTGCCAGTTGACATTTCTCATTGATAAAATGTAGTATAGGTACCTAATCGGTGAGTTATTGATCGTATAGATGCTACTTAATAACTACATGACAGTTACGTTTATTATTCATTCATTTCATTCGTTCTTTAAAAATGTTAGTGAAGTGAACCATGGTGTGGTGGAACTTTTCTTAGCCGAAAAGTAAAAATAACTTACAAAAACACCTTTTAGCCAAATATAAAAATAGTACTAAACAATCGTTTTAATATAAATTAGGTATATATAACAATATATTAAATTAATAGGCATTTTAATTATTTGAGGTTAACTCTTACCTAACAGGGCACTATTCTTGCAGGATAATAAAATCGATAAAAGATGGATGAATACACCAGAGAACCTTGTCCATGGCGCATTCTGGACGACTCTGGTGGTGCTTTTATCATGGGAGCAATCGGGGGCGGCATCTTTCACTCAATAAAAGGTTTTAGAAATGCACCAATTGGATTCAATAGGAAGATGGTATGTACCTAATTCCAATTACGTTCCGAAGATAACTATTGTTTTGATGACTTTTTATAGAAAAAAATATTGATCGATTAGTTATGGAATTTTTATTGATGATGAAATATTTTTCCAGTTAGGCAGTTTAGCAGCTATAAAAGAACGGTCGCCGATAGTGGCGGGAAACTTCGCAGTTTGGGGCGGCATGTTCTCCACTATTGACTGCTCATTAGTGTACCTGAGGCAGAAAGAGGATCCCTGGAACTCGATCATGAGTGGGGCCCTAACTGGCGGCATCTTGGCTGCAAGAAATGGTAAGTCTTCTATTTCCTTGGTCTAAATTATGGATCAAATTTGACAAACAATATTGCCTAGTCCTGTTTGGGCAGATAGTCGAAGGTTCAAAGATCATCAGACTCAAAAGTCCATTTAGCAAGATGGAAATGATAATAGTACAGTCATTGGTTCCTAAATAAATAATAAAATACCAGTCCTTTTTTAAAATATGTGGAAGTCTATATTCTTATTATGAAGTGTGAAAATTTTTCAAGCTGCCTTTAGAGTCCCCGTTACCCTAGACCAAACTACACTTTTCGACACAAACATGGTCTATGTATTATTGTAATTACAAATGCAACATCTTTCTTTCTTTCTTTCTAATATCAATATTTTTAGTGTAATTAAATTTAACTTAAATTGAAACTATACAAACTTATTAAAATTTAAATTAAAACTAAAATTAAAACTAAAAATTACAAATTAGTATTGTATTTATCTAGGCTAATAATTGGTTTCTGACAGTATAAATATGATTAATTAATGAATTATATCATTTTTGACCATCAGTAAGGGAAACTTCTACATCCTTATATTTTCTTTCCAGTTCATAATTTTCATCATCATCATCATCATTTTAGCTGCATAACGTCCACTGCTGGACATAGGCCATAATTTTAATGTCAGTAACCAATTACTACCCTACTTAATTGCAATTTCTTTAAAATTACAAATTTTTACCAAAATCTGGCATTTGGTTTCAAAATAAAATGGTTTCAAAATAAAACATAGACTATGTTTGTATGAAAAGGCTTTAAATTGGGATTCTTAAGGCATCTGACATGAGTCACTCAAGTTTATGTTTTTACTTTTAAGGCGTACCGGCAATGGCGGGCAGTGCTCTCGTCGGCGGCATCCTCCTAGCTCTAATCGAAGGCATCGGCATCATGTTCACGAGACTCACGGCAGAACAGTTCCACCCGCAGCAACCCATATTTGAAGACCCCTCAGTTTTAGGACAGAATCAGGGACAAAACCCAGGTTTCCAGTAGATTTACTTGAGGATAAGGTTATCATGTGTGATATTGTACAGGATTCTGATGCTAATATTAAAAAACAAGCACTAGGTTGCTACACGTTTTTTACTAAATACAAAACTTGTTTCTTTGTTGAAATACAATCTTGACTTGGTTGAGTACAAAGTTCATTTACATTTATCTTGATTGACAATAATGATGCCCACTAGGCCTGTCACACAAATCCTCCTAATACAAAGTACACTATGTACTCATTTTTATTTTTCTTGTTCTTCACTTTCATTTTATTTTATTTTTGTGAAGAATTTGTTATCACATTAAGTGATAGATAACAAATTCTTCACAAAAGTAAAGAAATTAATCATATCAAATACCTACGAACTAATCATATAAATATTAATAGTAGGCTCATTAATTATAATTAGGTACAAACAACTAATAATCTTCATAGTTACTTCATTCATGACGGTTTGTGTGTGCAGACAAACCTTGAATAAGAGTTTTTTTTCATGAAAAAAATAATTTTTTCCATCAAAGTTTATGTAAAAATTAGGGCTACTGCAGCTATGAGTCGTAAAAAAAATTGAGAATAAACTAATTCTATTTTCCGCCTAAAAATAATCAGTAAAAACAGAATCCTGTACAATATTAACCAATTAAGCTGTTACGGAAGTGTTCCATTTCATTCAACCAAATTCACCTTCAGACCATCAGTGAGTTATTTGCATCTGTGATATTGTCAGTCCCGTGCTGATTGCTTATAATTCCACGTCTCGAAGGATACAAACTGTTATTTATTGTTTCGATTGATCTGTAGCCGTTACAGGAGTAATTTTAATTTAATTTTTAGTATTTGGTGAAATATTATCTGTGATTCTTTTGACTTGATTATTTGTTTCCATGTAGTTGAAAGTAGGTTGCGTTGATGATGAAAAACTTTGGAATATGATCAATCCATGAAGATATGTTTGTTCCTTTCTTCGGGTTGTCTTGCCAAGCAAGGTTGCAAGTTTTCATTGTTGCATGCAATCATCATAGGTAATATTTTATCTGATATGTTATATCTTCGATAATTGAGGTTATTAGCAAATAAAGATTTTTATAACAAAATAGTTTTTATTTCTTTTTGCATGTTTGTACTTAATAATAAATATTATAAAAATGCTATATCCAAGAATGAGTTTTGGCAGGATTGCCACAAAACATATTTATTTTTTATACTAAGCTCTTTAACTGTTTTTAAATTTAAACTTGCTGTATACACATATTTTGACTTCTTGCCTAGTTATAATATGTATGTATATAATGTGTTACTATGGTGACAACTTGTTATGTGTATCTCATTAAAATAAAATAACATCAATTTCCCAAAGGGCTTACATGGATGTTGAACCTGTATCCCCATGCACGCTTTTCAAAGGTCTAGGGTTAAGGACTTGCAAATCCAAAGGAATATCCATACCCTACAAGTTTTTGAGTAAATCCTACAAAATTCCAAATATAAAGCCCATTAAGTAATTCTTCATTATATCAATTACATTGTTCATAGTAAATTAATATGACACATGTAGCACAAACCTTAGGTTTCTTTCCAAACTTCAAATCGAATCAATAATAAATACCAAGGAAAACCCTTACTGATCTAAGAAGACCTAAGGCAATTTAAAAAAGGTAATTTTCTGACTTGCTCTGGTCAGGGATCAAACGGGCCCGTGATGTCACATGCCACATCACTTTTACGACCACTTTATAAGCACTGAGGGGCCCCCAGGAGTTAGAATAGAATCTATAGAGTGCAGATACAAATAATGAGATATAAATCTTTAGGTACACAACATTTGTACATTTGAATCTATGTATATTTTTAAACCATAAACTGCTTTATAACAATATCCCTTATTTTATAAACATTGATAGTTTGTATTGTTTCGAGCTATTCTCTTGCTATATACATAAATGTGGATGAAGTGAAAGAGCTCTCAGGCTTTCTACACAGATTAGAGGGTTAGCAGTGTTGGTTTGTCAGTGTTTGTTGTACAACAAAGTAGCAGTATTAGAATGTTCCTAGACCACCCGGGAACCATGGCGGAAGCGTGTAGGGCGCTATCAGGCATCCTAAGCTTCTTGCTGCAGGAACTGGGCTGGTTAGAGAAACTAAGGCTGGCATCAGCTTCCCACGCAAAACAGAACTGGCAAATTCGGGCCTGATTATGGGAAACTGTCCGTGAGGGAAGTAAGTAGCAGTATTTGTTGACAAAACCATTACATTACATTTGGCTTCATTATGACATTGACAGTTGAGTCGGTCAGGTAGTTCCTTGCTTCCTTCTGGTATGATCAGCATAATTTGGTTTTCAATAGACACAAGAAACCTTTATTGACACAGCTGACCTGCATAATTCAACAGTTGCCAAGCTGAATGATTTAAGATTTCTGATCATTCATCTACAATTATATTCGATTTTACCTCCTGGCTGAGCCGATTAATGCTGGCCTGAAGTATGTAGCTCTCGCAGCCATAGCAAGATGTCTATGGTCGCTGCCTTATGTGAAACGTTGTAATTATTGTATGAGTGCTTGAGATTAAAAGAAATACAATACACATTAACCATGCATTATCTTCCACTGGCGTTTACACTCATTTTATCCCCCTATTTACATACATTATGACGACAAGCTATTAGATTTGTTTGGCACTGCGTTGTCTCCCATTTTTCTGATCTCCTTGATGACATGAGCCAGCACTTCAGGGTTGACTCCTAGTTCGCACAGTCTGATGCAGATAGACAGGCTTTCGGCGTCTAAACCAGTGCAGAGGAGCTGTGATATCTGGTACAACATTTGGAAATCTTCTCTCGCCTGCCCCACTTGAGCATTCTTTTCCGACGTCATGATCTTGATGGACAAATAAATACGTTTGTTTGGTTGTTTTCAGTGTGAATTTGGAGAAATATATCCTTATTTTTGCAGTTTATTTATTTTGGCGGACAGCAGATTTTAATACGAGATATCGTATTGTGACAATGACAGCTATCTAACTGTTGATATCTGACATTGAGAGCTCAAACTAGGTGACTGACAGACAGTGTCAATTTTACAAGTTTCTTTTTTCATCCGCGTGCTAAAGATTCTTGTTCATGCAGCCACATCTGGGATTTTTAACCGACTTAAAAAAAGAAGGAGGTTGTCAATTCGACCCGTATGTTTATTGAAGTGAAAATTACAGATGGGAAAAAACCATTGAACTCGTGACACTATTACCGTAACCGCCAACAAGCTTATACTACTGTCGGCACTCGGCACTGCCGGAGTGCCACTGTTTTTTATGTATATGTCGCAGTTGGATTGTATAATCCACTGTTATTCAAAAACTCTAGCTGTTTGGCATTACAGCTCGGTTTTGTAATATAGCTGAAAATCGGTCAGCTAGATCGTCCAATGTGTTACGTACGTTTAACAAACTTGCTAACGTAAGATTGTAGAACTATTAGTTCGGAATTCTGCCACTTGTGGCTTGTGAAGTGTCAGTGTCATAACAACAAATATGGCCTCCCATAAAGTAAATTCTTCGCCGCGTTCCGGGGCTAAGCTGTTTTTATCGAGAGACATCGGGGGCATCGTTTGTGATTTCGGAGTGCAAAAGATTGAAAAGAATAAAGCAGACCTTTAGCTTGGATCCCATATTGATATTTCGACGCCTGCCTTCTGGCAAGATGGAAAATTCACGTGGATCAATTGGCCGTAAGAAATCGCTGCGCCATTGAGTTGTCGGGTTTACAAAATTTCTATATTTATAATCCAATTGCATCGAGCTGATTATCATTCTTCATTGGTGTTTTATGATGTTGGAGACTGAATTATTTGTTAAGGAGTTGAATTGAGGTTTTATTTCCATAGTTTCACGAGTAATATAAAAATAATAAAGAACAACTATTGTCCCCTCATATGTTATTTTGTTTGGTAACACAGTTTTATTCAATAATGGTAACCCTATATCAGTCTTTCCCAAAGTGGGCGATAACGCCCCCTTGTGGGCGCTGCAGGTCTCAAGGGGGGCGGTAAGAGACCCAGAAAGAAAATGTTTTTTTTTTTTGCTAGGAGCTTTATTTAGCTAGGAGGCCTCTTAAACAACGACTGCAAGAGCTCTCGACTCTCAACAACAACAACATAAATATCATCCTCCACTTTGAGAATAAATATTTACATAATATACATATATAGGTCACAATAATAAATTAATTTAATTTGAAGTTATAGTGGTTTTTAAATAGGTGAAAAAATGGGGGCGCTAAAAAAATATTTATTCTCAAAGTAGGCAGTAGACAAAATAAGTTTGGGAACCACTGCCCTATATGCTATTCGAGCTGAACTATTTTTAGCTGTTTTACAAAACCGAGTTGTATTGCCAAACAGCTAGAGTTTTTGAATAACAACGGATTATACAATTTTAACTGCGACATATACACCTATCTAGTTATTATCCGCGATAGGTATCTTCGCCACTTGTGTAGTGAACCTAATTTGATTATTTTTTTATTTTAATGCCTATTGGTCATTAGTATTCATTACTAATTTGGTAAAGATATTATGAAAAAAGGAAGTCTGTTGTTATTTTTGTTTATAAATATATTTTACTTATGAAATATTTTATAAGTAGTTTGATTTGATGGTGTATCGTAATGTAATTTGTAGCTGTATTGTAAAAACAAAAAAATATGGTACGGAACCATATTTTTAAAATAAAAAACCACGTTTGTTTTATAGGAGCCCCACTGAAATACTTATGTTATTCTGTTTTCAGTGTTTGTTACGGCGGCAACAGAAATACCTCATCGGTGAAAATTTCAACCGTCTAGTTATCATGGTTCACGAGCTACCAGCCTGGTGACAGACAGACGGACAGACGGACGGACAGACAGACGTATAGCGGAGTCTTATTAATAGAGCCCCGTTTTTACCCTTGGGTATGGAACCCTAAAATCTAGGTCTATAGGTCTACTCATCATTTCAGCCGCACAACGTCCACTGCTGGACATAGGCCTCTCCCAAAGATTTCCAAAATGACCGATCTAGAGCGGCTTGCATCCAGCGCCTTCCTGAAATGATGGTAGGTCTACTGGATAGTTAGATAGGTATTTAAAGTTCACCTACTTGAAAGAAACGCTAAAGAATAGAACAGGCTTAAATGAAATAAGTGCCCAACAAAAAAGTGAGTTTTGAAGAAACGACTAAACTTTTGATTCATTAATTGCTCGAAAGCTAACAGTAGGTAAGTAACAAATTATGTTTTCTTCGAATAGGTATAATGAAAAGTAGTGAAATACGACTCAGGCAGTCAGGGACGGCTTCGAATGCAAGTTAAATTAAAATGCGCCTGAGCTGATGTTCCTGGGCGGAATAAGTTCTTTCCTTTTTTCAGTGAACTCAAAGCTTTATAAGACTCATTCGTTGAGCTGTCGACCTCATTTTTGAAAAAAAGGTCTGTGTTTGATACTGAAATAATTTCCATACAGAAACAATAATAATAAAATATTTAAAAAATGCCCGGATGGAACGAAGCTGACGCTGATTTTTATAAGAAGCCGAGTATAGTACATACTCGGCTTCTTATAAAAATCAGCGTTTGGCCAAACGGATTTTGATTGAGCACGAAATTTTTTTATCGATTTTTAATAACTTTTTTATATTTCTTTTATTACTTACTTTATTTTATGTTTGGAACGAAGTTACTTATCGCACGTTGCGAAATGGGGCTAGACAGAAAAAATTAAGACCAAAAGTTGAAACGACACTTTTTGCTATAGTTGTAAGCAGTGCGGCGTGGCGTGTCATAGACATAGAATTTTTTTAAGTGGCGTGTTCTCTGTCGGTCTCTCTCTATCTCGAACTTCGTTCCATCCGGGCATCCGGGTGTCCCTTGACACCTCTCAAGATATAAGATTTTTTTCTGTATGGAAAGTAGTTCAGTATCAGACAGAACTTGTAGTACAGTATCGTGGACTGAACTTGCTCCAAAAATTTGGCTGATGGGTAAAAAGATATCCTGTATACAACGTGGAAGGAATTAAGAAAGAATAAATAAAGAATTGTGAAGTTTGAAAGGACATACCAGTAATTAATCAAACCACTGGTTATACTATACCCCTATATTATAATGAAATTAAAATAACCGTCTGATGAAACTAAAAATAAAACGGTATTTCCATACAAATGTGTCCAGCCGCGCGAGCAATTTGTGAATGAAGATTTTTTTGTTATTTTATTATTATTATATATAATTTAGTGATCTAGTTTAACCTATTAGCCTGTGGTTTGATTTTTTACGGTTATGTCCCTTCCACGTTGTATAGATATCTAACTGATGATTTCCGAAAATATAGATATAGTTTTAGAATTTACTTTGTTAACGTATACGGTATTTATTTGTTTCAAAGCCGAGTATCTAATTCTTAAGTTCAATCGAAAATCGTTCGTGAAAGTAGAGACTTTACGCGCACCCGTATTTCATCTATTTTTAAATACGCGTGTGCACTCCCGAAATAGACCATCAACTTCGAAACATGGCTCAGTCGCTCGTGCACTGTGAATAATAATCGATACGTGTTTAAAAGTTAACAATTTATCGGATTTCCACACAGTTCTTCACCAAACAGTTCGAATATGGTAAGTTTTTTTTTACCCAAAGAGACCGCGTTGCTAGGATTTAAAAAAATAAAAATCTTATTTTTGATTTTTGCAATGTCATGTTGATTTCACGGATTTTATAAATTGCACGTTGATTTTTGTTGTTTTTTTCTTGTGATCATGGAGAATTATCGAAATATGAGTCGTACGGTAGAGTTTTCGAAGATCGACAGCTATGAACGACTGATTATGAAGTCTTTGATGGCAAGAATACGTGGCCAGGAAGAGCGGCAATGGGGGAAGCCTGTTCGCGTTGTTAGTATCAGCGATTGTACAGTAGTATTAGTGAAAACGGATGTAGAGTACTAGAGTACTTAGCTACTTATCTGGAAGAACTGGGAAAATCGATATTTTCCACAAAATAGTCACAAAAATATTCATAGGTAGAGTGTCTACATTTTTGTGACTATTTTGATAAAGCGTGTTGGGTTATTTAATTCCGTTTTATTTAAAAAGTGTATTTTTTGTACGCGAGCTAGACGTACTTAGATTTTCCTATTGATTGGTGTACGCATTGGGAATTAAGGCCTATGTCCAGCAGTGGACGTTATGCGGCTGAAATGATGATGATGATGATTGGAAATTACCTATACCCGCTGCTTTAGGCGGTGAGTGACTGAGTGTATGTTAGGCTAGGTCAAAAGAAAGATATTTTTTTTTAAAGCGTACTTAGGGCTACCTGAATTTTTCTGCCCATAAAGGACCATGCGCAAAAATGTATGGACCGTGGTCCAAATACCAATAACTTTGCTCAACAGTGATAAAAACTATGCCAAATGAAAGCATTTGAAGTGTAGATCATTTTATTCTATTAGCACCAAGCCGAAATCGAGCGCCAACATAGTGTTTTTTTACATGCCTTGTTTCATTTATTACCTATAAAAATGTACTTACTTATTAAAAATGTTAAGTATTTTTGATCGGAGTTTCACCTAGCGATGATATTCTTGAGACTATCTATATATTACATTATTTTTAGGGTTCCAGTGAAGCAAAAGGGTATATCTTTTAATAAAAAACCGTCATTACATAGTTACCCAATGGCGGCTTTCTTGGAATTAAAAATGCATCGAACCTCCATGTTCGCGCTAGATATTGACTTAGCCGTCATAATATAATATTAAGTGTATTCCAAAACCTTTCATTTGGTATAACTTTCAACGTTGTTGAGGGGTTGGACCAAAATGTCGCAAGGTCCTTTGCGAAAAACGGCCACTTTTGGCAAATATGCGAACAAAAGCTTTACGTTCTCACTTTAACCTGTAAACATTAGTTCATAAAATAGTTTGAAGGGATCTAGGGTTTGATCAAAACAAAATTTTAAATTGTACATCCATTTCCTTTAAGTAATTTGTTTTTTTAAAAAAATCAAGTATCCCCGGACCCACTAGATTAGAGTTTATTGATAGCATGCAGTATTCCGAATTAACAACGACTCCCGTGGAAGTATTGGGACCCTCACTTTCGTCTTCATCATCGACGGTTGGTGATGTTGCCCGTGCGTGAAAAAAGCTTACTGTGTCGGAGAAAAAGAAATAGCTGAACCAGTTTTGCTACTTGCGATTTGGTTAATAGATACCAAACTACAAGTATTAATTAAAACACATTTTAACTACTAGTAGCCATGATTCCAGCAGCTACTCGATTTTGGTAACGTGTAGCAAACATTTTTTGCTACAGCAACCATTCTTTTTCCTCGGTGGGCTTCTATCATGTGTATCTTAGAGAACTGATTTCCGGGTAGGCTCGACCTAGATTTCGATTAAAATTTGTACGTCAACTAATTTCTATGTCCATATTCGCCCTGAAGATGACCTCCGGATGAGGTCGAAACATGTCGGCAGTAGCTGACTCGATACGTGAGTTGACCCGTTTCCAAATATTAATTAGCCAAGTCATGTCGATGCCATGTTATACCACAGTATGTCTTAAAGTGGCGTTATAATCCAAAATTAACCACATTAAACTAAATTAAGAAATTTTTGACAAATATTTTTGATAAAAATAATTTTATACCATTCCTCATCTAAAAAGTTTATTTTATTCACTGAAAACAGTGAATAAAATGCAATACCGGATACGTGGACACGAGGCCTAACAAAAATAGTGCATTTAATCACTATTTTTGTTAGACCTCGTGTCCACGTATCCGGTGTGCGCCGTGACACGGAAACACCTCTTGTGGTGCAATTTTTCAAACGCGGAGTCACTAAACGAACGGTTTTTTGTATGGAAAACCATTCGTTTAGGTGACCCCGCGTTTCAAAAATCGCACTTCTAGAGGTTTCACACATGACATGACTGATCGAACGGACGCCGGGTCGGCGCACACTGGATGCGTGGACACGAGGCCTCACTTTTCATTTAAGCAATTGTTTTAATTTTCATGTGGGTTTTAATTAATTTAACCTTACTTTTTCTTCACTACATTTAACTGTTCCTTTACCGCCAATACCAGACACAATAATTAAACCATGAACGCAGCATTTATTAATGACACCACCGGTTAAATCTTTCTTTTTCTCGTAGTCATGGTATAAAGTATAGTATGCAACTCTTGAATAAAACGGATTTATATCGAGGGCCATGAATCACTCGCTTCGCTCAGGATTCTAACACGTGAATCACGAGCGTATCCCTCGGTCGTGATTCAGTCGTTAGAATCCTTCACTTGCTCGTAATTCATCTATGGCCCTTAATTTAAATCCGTACTTTATTCACCAATTGCATAATATACTATTATACTTATTAACTGAAATACGCAAAAGCTGTCATCATTCAAACTGCCATCAAAATGTAATAGAATTAAGCAAATCCTAGATTCGCACACAGAATTAATTATCAAATCCCTTCACATTGTCACGCGGTAACATCAACCTAACTTTCGGGTTAAACTCTTTGACCGTTATCATTTATGCTGTAGCACGCACGCGGACATAAATCACTGAGGGAACAAATAAAATGCATACCTATACATACATACATTACATAAACTGTAACGTCTTTGTCCCTAATGGGACAGAGAAAGTTTAGGGCCGCAACACCCAAAGGCAGGCCAGTTTTAGCGATGGTGGACGAAAGGAATCAAAATTGTGATTGATAGCCGCATTCAAAAAATAAAACAGCTATTTCATTTAAAATTTTGTCACTGACGGCTTTAAATAACCCTTCAAACTATAAACTACTGTTAACAAAACGGAACACAGGAAAAGGAAAAGGGGGCGTGACGCGCGTGTCGTAATCCGGTGAATCTGCACAAGAGCGATATTGTTTGTTGGGGTCAAATGTTGCAAATTAAATTGACACAGTTGCTGCATTCCCATGCTGGTCTGGGAGAAATAAAAAAAAACTTAGAATGTACCAGCTGCTTCTCTTCCCACGCAGATCGTAAAAGCCGATCGAGGGAATGGGCAAAAATGCAAATCATGTTAACAGGCGATGCGGCTAGCAACCCATCACTGTATTGATTGCTTTTCCATCTTCTCGCCCACCATGACGCTAAAAGTGGCTTTTGGGTCTTGCGGCCCTGGGCTCTGCATAGAACCGCAAGACCCAAAATGCTCTGTCTGCACCATTAGGGATAAAGACGTGATATAAAATTGTGGTATAAAATTCTCTATGCACATGTACTTAAATCAGATGAAAATGCAATATTATTGACAATATTGTGACGATATGGTCAGAAAAGTATGATTGTAATTTTTAGTTTACCTACCAAAAAAGTAAAAATTCACAATACTGAGCATCAAAGTTCCGGAGTGGGTTGCCAGTACGTGGTTGCCATTTGAGAACCTATTTGCCCTATCGATTCGTTGCGCTGTGTCCCGCCCACTGCCATTACAATTACTGTATCATCATCATCACTCATAATTTCAGCCCCATAACTGTTACTGTATAAACACTTAAATTTTGGATGTTATTAAAAAGGGAGAATTCAAAAGCTTTTCCTCTGTTCTCCATGTTTTGTTTCACAATGAGTGCGTATGTAATTTGTGTGTTTGTCTGGTGTTGAAATTGGTAAACTTTGTCGATGTTTACTTTGTGTTCGTTCGTATGTTTGCTCACGCTGAATGAAAGAGTGAGTCATGCTTCGTTTATTCGTTTGTTGTTGCCAAATTTGAATTTGTTAAAGAATGGTAAAGCTGCAGCCGTAAATAACTTGGTTTTAATGACGTGTTATGCTTTTTGTGTAATATAAATAGATACTATTGGTTTTTAAATTATTGTCCTTTGAACACGTGGCATTACTTCTTGTAGGCATTGATACTTTTCATCGACTACATCATCATTTCAGCCGCATAACGTCCACTGCTGGACGGACATAGGCCTCACCCAAAGATTTCCAAAAATGACCGATCCAGAGCGGCCTGCATTTCATTGACTTCTTATATTCATTAAAAATACTCTCATTATTTATTACTCTACTAATTTTATATATTCCGTTACTACTGGCCCGATTTTGATGCGCTTTTAACTAACAGGCATTCTCTAAAAAAGTCTAAATGTCAATCATTTTCATTTGTTTAATGTGTTTTGATCATATTTAATTTTATTAAAACTTTATAAAGTAAAATGTTTTAAGCAGCTTGAAAATTAGACACCAGAGTTGGCCACTTACACACAAAACAAACAAACCTGCTATAATAACATTAACAGTAATGTGCATGTAAGCGAAAAATAGCAAATAATTTGTGTAATGCTAATGCATTCTCTACCAGTCAACATGTAGAAAAACAGTTTTTTTTTATCTATTGCTATAAATAGATAAATAAAAATAAACAAATAGTAATTTTGTAGCAGCGCAGCAATGTCGTAGCAAATCGTAGACCTTGCTACATGTCGTAGCAGTTGTCGTAGACCTTTATAAATAAAGATTTTATTTCGGGACTCGAGAAAAATGTCCCGACTCGGTTAAAGGCACATTATTTAGAGTGTTTACACACTACACCGCGGCATCGCTCGCTTGAATTTTTAACCGAATTCCGAAAAAGGAAGAGGTTATTTATCAGTTCGCAGCGATCTTTTTTTTATGTATGTTCATTGATTACGAGTATTCGAAGACGTCTGGACTGATTTGGAAAAATCTCTTGTTTGAAAAGATATACTTGCTAGATAGTCTCATAGGAATTTTATCAAAATCAGTTGTGTAGTTTAGGGGTGAAGTCGTATTTTAGTTTCTTACTGGCCCTTACATAAGGCCGCCGTGGCGTAAAAATATTGTCTTTCAAAAAATTCCTAGTGTTAAAGGTGATATTGCTTTGACTTCCTTTTTTTAAAAAGGGATTCTAATGAACAGATGAATCCACGAGGATTGCTTAAGGGATCAGGCTGGGGAAACTTGGTGGACGAAATCGCAGCAGCAGCGGTAATTTTATAAATATAGCTGCTAGCTGATCTATTAATCTAGGCGGAAAAAACGTGCTGAAGGAAAGGAAATCCCATACTTATCTTTATAAAAAAATATACAACGTGGAAAGGGACATACCCGTAATAAATCGAACCATGGGCGATACTAAATCAATATAATGGAATTTAAATAACACTTTTCCATCTTCTCGCCCACCATGACGCTAATAGTGGCTTTTGGGTCTTGCGGCCCTGGGCTCTGCATAGAACCGCAAGACCCAAAATGCTCTGTCTGCCCCATTAGGGATAAAGACGTGATAGTATGTTTGTATGTAAATAACAGTAAAAGAACAAAAAATTTTTTGGCATTTGCAATATTTGCATACTGAAGTGTGCTGCCACTCGGGCAATTTGTATAGGAACGTCGGTTTTTTTTTGTCTTTTTTATTTTAATTTTATTCTGCTATAGAGATGTAGTATAGCCCGTGGTTTGATTTATTACGGGTATGTTCCTTCCACGTTATATAAGTTCACTTTTATCCGGCTTTTGCCTCACACACATATTGTTCAGGCAAAGCCGAACATTTTCATAGTTAACAAATTTTACGAATGCTGCACCTAGCTGTGACCTACTTCTTGTTCATCGACATTTTGTGACAAATTCAAGTAGCATTTAATTTAAGTGTAATATAAGCACTCGGCAGATTCGATCGTTTTTGATTTGTACATATTCTTAGCGACCGGGTTTGTCTGACATCCTTGACATCCCATCTCTTGACATACATTAAATGTACGGAGCCTATGCAGGGACCCGTACACATATTAAAATAAATATGTCAGTGTGTCAGTTACATGTGCCCAAAGCAGGATTTACAGCGGCACGTAGGGCTTACAAATAAAATAATAAAACGTAGTGTTTTGCCGCCGGCGCTCAGCAGTGCCATTTTTAAAATGTGAAGTAACCTTAATGAATGGTTTTTCCATACAAAAAACCATTCATTTTGTGACTCCGCGTTTGAAAAGTAGCACCACAGGAGACGCATTTTAAAGGCGCGGAGTCATTCGAATGATTTGCGCGAGCGTTTCCAAAGCGGCGCATTTTTAAATCGATTGTACACGTTTGCAACGAGTGGCTCGACCTACATAAATATTATTCTGTGTTGACCACTTGTATTTTAGACTTAATTAGCATAAAATGTCCAAGAAACCTTCGTGTTTTTTTTATCATGGAGAATCCGTTTCGCTTCACATTGCATTTTTATTGATGTTGAAAGTCTTTGAAAACTATTAACAAATTTTCTAAGTTTTCTGCAAAAATAGGATGCAATGGTCTCGGAACGCAAACGGTAACTTGGTAATCTACACGTTTTGAGTTTAGGTGACTCTCTAGTTTAAAAGTGGTACTCCAGCACTCATGAATCGGCATTAGCCTTCACGGGAACCATTGCGTGAGGGCAATACGGAATCTTGTAACTTGTAAGCCCTTGGAGATTCACGTACCAACGATAAGGAGCGCTGAATGGTGCCACTAAGGCACGAGAGTAACAGATCAATGTCCTTACCCGACTGCACAAGATGGAAGGTTATGATTTTCGAGTGTATGTATGCACGCTTACGCATATTTATATGGCACGCTTAGCAGCCTTAATGGCTTGATAGAATTTAGCTTGAGAGGTGTCGTTAAGTTGGAATGAGTATATTAGAGGGAGTCTAAAAGTGGCGCCTATAGTCGACAAATTAAAAAGCCATATCGCCTGACCTGGTATGGCCACGTAATGAGAATGGATGCCGAACACCTGGCAAAAAAAATAATCGACTTGAAAGTAGACGGATATAGAGGAAGAGGAAGGCTGAGAAAGACGTGGGAAGAATGCGTAAGATCGGATATGGGGGAACGGGGGGTCAGTACAGAGATGGCAAAGGAAAGAAGGTTATGGAGGGAGTTGACATACAGAGCCGACCCCAAATAAGGAAAAAGGCGAGGAAGAAGAAGAAGAAGGTGTCGTTAAGTTTGTCTTAGTTGTCAGAGTAGTTTGTTTGCTACAATTGAGTACTTTTCTGAGTCAAAAATAAATAATGTCGTAAAATAAAATATTTTCACTTGTCATGTTCATATCCATTTTCAACGTAATTTTAGATTAATTATTGCTAAAAAACTGACATTAATTGCTATTCGACTCCATGAAACTATGACGTCATTAGTCTATATTTAAATACATATCCCAAAGAAAATGTTAGTTTTGTCGTTTAGGAAAAGTATCTGCCTAGAGTCATTTGAAATAAATAAAGGTAATTAAGGTGATGATTGGCTATTTAATTTCCAACCATCTCTGGAAGGACCTTTGAATCTTGAATTATTTCATTAACGACTGTTTAAAAGTAATTGCGTTATTCTGTCTAGTTAAAACAAGCCACTTTCGGCAAAAACTCGTTTTTGGACTTGACAGACTACGGACTATCAATAATACTTTCAGTGGTCGTTCGTGGAATGATTTGAAGATCTTTCTGGAACAGTTTGTTTCGAATGAGGGTGCAAATTACGCTGGGTTCTGCTACCATTTCCACTTTGTTCTTTTGTTCTTTCATATTCTTTCTTTCTTTAGCCTGAAGAAGTGTCCCACTGCTGGGCAAAAGCCCCTGTTCCTTTTCCCACAGAACCCTGTCCATAGCAGCCTGTTACCACTTTTCTTTGAAGCTGTTGATCTTAGGATATTATCTTCGTAAAATTATGATTAATTTTTCTTTCTGAACTTCGGTCACGTAATATTTTGCCGGCGGTTAACGCCAGACTAAAACCAATAAATCCAATGTTGAAAATTTGATTAGCCAGTAAATCTGGCACGTGTAGGCATGTTAACTTTACCGGATGAAGTTATGAGGAAAATTTAATTGAAATAAGCCTCATCACTTTTAGGGTTCCGTACCCAAAGTGTAAAAACGGACTCGGCTGTCCGTCGTTCTATCTGTCTGTCTGTTTGTCTGTCCGTCTGTCTGTCACCAGGTAGTATCTCATGAACCGTGATATAGCTAGACAATTGCAATTTTCAATATAACAAGAAATTAGTATTTCTGTTTCCGCTATAACAAAAAATACTAAAAACAGAATAAAATAAATATTTAAGCAACAAAAAACGTGATTTTTATAGATAATGGTACGGAACGCTTGCTGCGCGAGTCCGAATCGCACTTAGCCGGTTATTAATAAACCGCCATTGTTTCTGAAAGGAGATGATTGGAAGTAATTTATTAAATTTAGGCACCATGTTGCTTTTATGCTTGATTAGAAAACTGGTGGAAAATCAACACAATGGAAATGAGATTATTTTAATTTAATCAGAAATTTGTAACGCAGGAAGTAGTATATTAGTCAAACTCGTGTCAAATTTAAAAACTCTGACACTGGTGTTAGTCACTAACACACACGATAAGAAGAAGAAGTCAAACGATCTTCATTCCTGTTCCTGTTATTTTGTTTACGCTACAAAGACAATCGTCATCAGGTCTTTTTGTCTCTACTGCATGAGCACGACCCTCTCTGTACTACCAGAGCCATACTTGATTAGAGCAGCCAGAGGACGTGGCCTACACTCTCCTTGCTGGCCAGACGGGTTGGAGAGGTCTCACTGATGTTCATAAGCTTTGTTTAGCTTGTATCCTAAGTCGCCTTCTACGACTTCCACGGGAGGACTTAGAGTGGCCCTATTCTACTCTGCCGTAAATCGCACGGCAACCTACCCAAACTGAAAATGCTTACCCCAAAAGTTTGCTTTCTCAGCATCATCTGTTGGTTGACTGGTAGAAAAAGTCTCAAGCTTTAAGTCCGCCATTTGCATGTATTATATTAAAGTTAAATAAATTAAAAAAATCGAAAATTGGTTAGGTGCCCCGAACATCTAAAGTCGACAAATAAATGTTTGCATTGACAAAGGCAGATGAAGCAAAAGAGGTTTGTCAGGATCGTAGCAAGTGGAGGTCCATAGTCTCTGCCTACCCCTGCGGGAAACAGGCGTGATATTATGTATGTATGTATGTATGTATTGACAAAGGCATAAGCTGATGACCTTCGTCATGCCTACCCATCGCCTTATAAACATAATGATTGCTCTTCCTGGTCACTAGATGGCGCTATAGGTAGTAATTAAAACATTTAATCTTTTATTTATGTTATTTAAATAAAGTAGGTAATCTAATTAATTAAATATGACATAACAATGCATATTTTTAATGTATCTTCAACACTTTCTTTGACACTTTTTTGCTAGTCGTGTGTGCTGCCATCTCTGTGTACCTACCCGCAACTCCAGTTTTGCCCACTTACGGGCCCTCCAATAGTTTCTATGGCGTTGGGTATCTGTTACGTTAGTAATTATATTATCCATGCCTTTATTCACTAAAGAGCAATTCCGCTAAAAGGCAACATCGCTAAAATACTACTTCCTAAAAGGCAACCTCTTGTAAGGGCAAAGGTATAGTCAAAAAGAAAGGGGCAATCAATAAATGTAAGAACTAGGTTCTTGTCGGTGGAGTATTTTCCATGTCTCCCTATTTTCCGCTAAATGCTTGACCTGCGTCCCTGTACGACACGACTTCGGCCTTTTCTTTTACTTCATCCGTGAACGACCTTCTTGGTCTTCTTTTTCCTCTTTTGACTTCCATTTTTCCTTAATCAAAAATGGGGTAGATAATTACATTTTATTTTAACAAACAATATGAAGATTCCTTTATTATTAATGCCGATTTTTTATTTAAATTTATTAAGTGAAATTGTAACCAGCGGCCTATTCTCTGATAGTGCTGACATGCAAACACTTTGAAAATATGTCATCATCTTTGGTCAACATACTTAACTTATATGACTGTTATGTATTTTATATTTCGCTTACATTACTTTCCTTAAATTTATCAAGCAGTTAATAATCACTCTGTATACCTACTTATTTGGTATTGTTGCAGGCGGACCCAGCGCCCCCCGCGCCTGCGCAGCAGACACAAGAACCGAAGCAGGTAAGCCAAGCTTTTCACCTACTTTATGGCGATCAACAAACTGCACCGCGCCCCGCTGCGTAGTACGGGGCAATGTGAGAATCGCCTAAAGCTCAAACTTATATTGCGTCAACATTGTAAGAGCTTAATGACACCGATAAAAGCTTTACTCTTAAATGTTTAATAAGAAAGTATTTTTAACCAAATTTAAAAAATGAGGAGGTCATGAATACGTGGCGCTATTTTTTATGTATATTCACCGATTATTCGAAGTTGCCTGGATCGATTTAAAAAAAAAAATTATGTTTGAAAAAGTATTTGTTATAAGGCCATTGATTTATCAAAATCAGTTGTGTAGTTAGGGGGTAAAGTCGGTTTTTAGTTGTTAAATATTTAGTAAATATGTATATTTAATTGAAATTAAGCATGTTGCTTTATAATAGATTTACACATTACACACATTTGACAACCAACCATCGAATCGAGTAGGTATACATACTCAACATAAGTTTTGAAAAATCTTACTAGCTTGAAAGAAGTTAAGAGCCAATCTGTAGGCGAGAGCTAATTTGGTAAAGGTTATGTGAAAAACAATTTGATTAGCCTTTGACACATAACGTATCGTGGGAAAACAGGGCTGCGCTGTGTGTTTTTCTGATTGGCTCCGTGTACAGTCGACTGCAGATAAAGTCAGACGCCGATTTCTAGTAGGGAGAAGCTCTAAATGAAATAATAAAAGAAAACATACTTATTAATTAATAAACAATAGTAATTAAACTACATATAATGAACGAGGATGATAAAAACAAAAGTAAAAATAGAGTAGAATAAAACAATATCAAAAATGTACAAGTTGCCGACATTAAATATGAAAGAATTAAAAAAAAATAGAAATAGTTTTAAGTCCCCTGTAACGACAAGAGATGTCATAAGATTGTAGTCACAGCCTGTAAAAATCATATACTTACGAACTTTTTTAACCGCCATATAGGTAGGGCGGTGAAATATTAGTAAAATGCCTCATGTGGCGGGTAGCGGCTATGTTTTGTTAGTATTTAATGTTTTAGGCATTTTAATATAAACTTTAGTGTTGATAAAAAAAATAAACACGAAAGTTTATATTAAAATGCCTTTAATTTATTTAAATGTTTATTCTAATTATATCTAGTATTAAATGCAGTGAACTGTACATAGGTCAGGTCAAAGCGTCCCGCTGATTTCCAACGGGAGTTCGACTGGATTGTACTCTTTCCAATGGCTTCCAGTTTGTTTGTGGGTAAATATTGACAGAGGCTAGGGGTTTAGGTTATAGGTATTTCGATAAGTGATTGGAAATATTTTTCGTAGTGTTTCTATTTTAAAAACTAATATTTTTATTAAAAGATCTTAAACTTACAAATCTACGGGTACGAAAATGATATGACTCGGTTAGCATTAAATAAAACTGTCAAAAACTGTAATTGATCTTTTCAGCACATCTTCAGGAGTATACTCAAGTTTGTTTCTGGATGAATTTCTAATTCTTGGAGTCTCACCAATTTACAATTTACTCTTTATTGCATCATAAACAAAGGAATTACTAAATAAACACAAAAAAGAAAAGACAGAATAATGATACAAAGGCGGACCTTTAGCATAGTATCTATTTCAGTCAACCTTAGGTAGACCTAATTTAACGTTTGACAAAATTCCTTACAATGACATACATGACAAGTCAAATCAGATACTTTACTTTTTTCTAAACGTCAAAACAAACATTTTCTATGAGATTTGTATGAAATACAAAAGCGTGAAGTCATGCTTTTTTGAAGTCAAATAGCGCCTTAATATCAGTTTTTGAGCATGAATAAATTTAAAAATCTATTTAAAAATGGATATGATCATTGAAAAGTAACAAGTATTTTGTGATGTTTTATTCTATAAACTGAATTAACCTTTGACCCAGTCATACTACCCAATTTATTTCTAATTACAGACCGAGCCAGCACCAGTCGCAAGTGAGGTGAAAGCAGAAACACCAGCAGAGCCAGAGAACAAAGAAGTGCCGACACCAGAACCAACCCCAGTTCCTGAATCCCAGCCAGTACAGTCATCGGCGTCGATAGTGGCTCCTGCGACTTTAGCAGCAGCGGCACTAGTAGCAGCACCGGCGGCGGCGTCCGCAGCGGCGCCGGTAGCGGCAGCCGCGGTGTCGCCAGCGGCGGTTTTAGCGGCAGCGCTGGTGATGGGGCCAGCGACAGCAACAGCGCTGGCACAAGACCCGAGTGAAGAGGCTAAAGCAGAATCTGCGGCGGGAGACAACGCACCGAAGGAGGAAAAGAAAGAAACAGTAAGTGTTATAAAATAAAACAATAAATTACCGGTGAAGTACGAGGCGGACTTGCGCACGAAGGGTTCCGTACCATTATCTATTAAAAAGTCACGTTTGTGGTATGGAATACATACATACATACTATCACGTCTTTATCCCTAATGGGGCAGACAGAGCATTTTGAGTCTTGCGACTTTAAACAGATAGAACTTAGGGCTGCAAGACTCAAAGGCCACTTTTAGCTTGATGTAGGCAAAAAGGTGGATAAAGTAATCAAAATAGTGATGGGTTGCTAGCCGCATCGCCTATTAATAAGATTCGATTTTTTGCCCATTCCCTCGATCGGCTCTTACGACCTGCCCGGGCAGAGAAGCAGCTGGTACATTCTAAGTTTTTTCTTTTCTCCCAGACCAGCATGGAAGCATTCTCCCAGACCAGCATGGAAGCAGTGGTATGGAAGCAGTTAAATATTTATTTTATTCTGTTTTTAGTATTTGTTGTTACAGAGGCAACAGAAATAAATCTTCTGTGAAAATTTTAACCGTCTAGTTATCACGGTTCATGAGATACAGCGTGGTGACAGTCACACGGATAGCGGAGTCTAAGTAATAGGGTCTCGTTTTTAACCTTTGGGTACGGAATCCTTGAAATAAATAATCTTTATTCCCAGGTTTAAATATTTCCGCATCCCGCGTTGCACCCTTATCTGTATTGAGTTGATGGGGTGCGCTTTGCCGCTATCTTCTCCAAATGTAATACGCATTGATCTCCCAAGGATGCCAAAGACCTTGCGAGTAAAGAGGAAAATGCAGGAAAAACCTGTCTCGGTATAGCATGGCACGGGCTACAGCGTTTATCGAACCCCATAATTTATCATCATCGTAATATAAGTTTATTTGCCAATCAAATTACAATAGCTCCCGCCTACTCCATCAAGTATTTATATGCCACTAGTGGTCACCCATCCTAATTTGGACTACACCCGGTGTTGCTTCACTTGGAGTTCCTCGTTTTAAATTTTTTCACATGTAAAACAGAAGTGACTGTGTTAGAGGAGTGTCGAAAGGCCCTTGAATACAAATCGCCGGTTCAGAATCGGAACCCTCGCATTGTGTCGAGTGCTGTAACGCGACGATGGTCATCATGGGACAAGTGAGACGAGCGCTTTTGCAATGTCCTATCAGATATTTATAATTATGTGTACAAAATCAAGTCCCGCGGCGTATACTTATTATATCTTTACGCTTACCTATAGCATATTTGAGTACCTCTGTGATCTAGTGGTAATTGTACTAGGCCGTCATACTGGAGATATTCGATCCCTGGTCAGGTCAAGAAGGAAATGATCTTTTTTTATTTAATACGGTTTTCAGTAACAATTAGAACGTTTCTCTGAAAAGGTTTACATGTTTAATATGTACTCGTAAAAAGTGGCAGCGGGTCGCTAGTTTTAAAATAAATACATTAAATTCATTTCTGTCATGCTGTCATGTCAAGTGATCTAGTATAGCCCGAGGTTCGAGTTATTACGGGTATGTCCCTTTCACGTTATACACGGTGATATTTCATTGGTTTTGAAGCCGAAGGCCACTTCATAGGCATCGTTAGTAAGACCTAATAAGATAGTCAAAATAAAAATTCAAGAACAAAATATGTTGTCTAAAACTCGAAAGTAAAATTGTGAGATCAATTAGTAGTACCGCCGCCATACACCGCCCGCCGGCCGGCCGGGGTCATCGACATTACGCAGCGTATAACTACGTGGTCTTGATCGAAAATCATTTACGCAACTTTTTTATCTTATGACATACAGAAATTTGGATTACGTATATGGATAGAGGAATTTATTTACTATACGACATATATTTCTACAAAACCAATGAAATTTTTTCAAGTTTCAAGTTTAAACTTAATTTGAGCTAGCTCCAAAATAAGTTTAAACTTGTGTGACAGAATACTAACTCAACGATGCTATATTTTTTAATAAATAAATATTTAGATAAACACCCAAGACCCCGGACAGTTTGAAAAAGGCCATTTTAACTTGCCCTGGCTGGGGATCGAACCCAGAACCTCCAGATTGGCGGACTAGCGGGTTGTCAATTACGCCATGGAGGCCATCAAAGTAGTAAGTAGCTTAGTATATTTTGCTCAAATTCAACCATATAAAAATTAACAAGAAAATATCGTGTCGGATGATATAAAAGGGGCTACAAATGCTACGATGTTCCGCATAATGCCGCCATCTTTAGCCGTCGGCGTCACTCCCCGAATCGGCTTAATGATCGGTGACGAATTTCATACAGATATAGTATAGCGACTTTCTACAGTCTACTGTAGTACCGTTGTGACGTCATTGAGACTTGGGAAATGTAAGACAATTTTAATTGAAAGAGCGGGTGAATATCTCTGAGTTTGCTACAATAATACAGCGTTTGCTTATAGGTATGTACAAGTACCTTCAAACGGAAATTAATGGGATTTGTACTGATGTATCCAAGTAATTAAAACCAATAAAAAATTTATACGAACACGAGCAAACTCGGTTTATAAAGTTGCAAAGATTTCGTCTATGAAGTTGCAAAGATTTCGTCTATAAAATTGCAAAGATTTCAGCTTGTTAAATGGGGAGATATCAGCATGATAAAGGGCTGAGTAAATCATAGTCCGGGGTTAATTACGGTGACCTTGGCTCTGGTCAAATATTTTTCCTGATTCTTAGTACTAATGGGCTTTTTGTATCTAGCTTGTGAATATGAGAGACTTGGTTAACGCCATTTTAATTATAGATCGTATTATAACAAAGCGATGAATTTGTATGTGGACTAGGTCAGAAATGTATTGTTTTATTTAGTCCGTCAGTTAGATCTTTAAATAATAGACCCCTATTTTTCGATCGTGACGTCATGTAAAATTTGAATAAGCTAAATTTTCGTCATTATTTGTTACTGAGATTCAGAGGAAAGATTTTTTATAAATCCACCTGATGGACCATAAGTAAGATGATCCGTGCTTCGGAGGGCACGCTAAGCCGTCGGTCCCGGTCACTGTCTTCGACATTGGTTGTTACCTAAAACCATGTCAGAGGCCTTTAAGGCGGTTTAAAAACTCTGACACTAGTGTTCCTCACTAACACACACGATAAGAGGAAGAAGACTATAAATATTTATTTTTGTCCACACGCCTATTGAACTACTATTTCAAATAAATTGTACTTAATGTAAAATTACTTTATACACGCTGACTTTTCATTGGTTTTGGAAAAAAAAAATGTCGTATAGTAAATAAATTCCTCTATCCATATACGTAATCAAAATTTCTGTATGCCATAAGATAAAAAAGTTGCGTAAATGATTTTCGATCGAGACCATGTAGTTATACGCTGCGTAATGTCGATGACCCTGGCCGGCCGGCGGGCGGTGTATGGCGGCGGTACCTACTAATTGATCTCACAATTTTACTTTCGAGTTTTAGACAACATTTTTTGTTTCTGAATTTTTATTTTGACTAGCTAATTAGGTCTTACTAACGATGCCTATGAAGTGGCCTTCGGCTTCAAAACCAATGAAAAATCACCGTGTATAAGTAGGGCAAAGTCTTAATAACTGAAATATCAGTCATGAATATTTAAACGTCTATTTTACGAAGAAATGACTATTTCCATTACTGTCTTAATTAACATCAAGGCCGATCACAACTGTTGAAAACGTCTAAGAATTGTTATTAATAAGCCGTCTACATGAACAAGCTTGGGGCGCAATGAATATTAATATTGTTCATTATTGTTTTAGAACTGGCAACAAAGGGAATTGGAACTGCTGAAGAAAATCGACGAGCTGGAGAAGGTCAAAAACCAGAGGAGCGAAGATGGGCTGAAACTGGAATTAAAGGTTTGAAATTAATTGTACTATATTGTTACATTTGAAATTACGGTGTAAAGGTTGACAATTAAGTTAATAGAATTAGGTTTAATAAACTTAGTGAATGGTTACTTACGTTTAGAGTCAGCTACTGCCGACATGTTTCGACCTCATCCGGAGGTCTTCATCAGGGTGAATGTGACTACAGGCACAGGTATGGCACTTCATACAAACGGAGCAGCATATAAACCTAGTACTACTACAAACGAAACAATCCGTCCGAGCACAGGTCAAATGTGTGAGTTAAACAATCAGGGTCGCCACCACAGAATTTGTTGCTTTGATTACCTGTTTTCATCACTCGGAAATCTATAAAATTTTCGTTATTTATTGTTTTCCGTGGATAAACAATGATAATGTGCGCAGTTTCTAACCATTATAATTCAATAATCCTAAGTGACTCGCGTAATGTCAACGTGCGACTACCAATAACCCTGTTTTACTGCAGCTTACACCTCACAATAACGGGGGAAGGGTTGCGGGGACACCAGATTGCGGGGGACGGTGCGAGTTTCTGTTCTGTATGTAATACTATTATTAATTCTGTGCTACAGGCTCGTACACCGCACCGGCTCGCGACACAAAGATGTGAGTTGTGATGTGTAGTAAACAGCGCTTCGAAGTTTTGGTGTGGTCTTTAGATTTACGTCACCTTTGGTGAAACATCTTAGCTGATCGTGACGTCTGTATGCTGTGTCTGCTTTATCTTCGCCATTATTTGCTAATCAGACAAAAAAAAAATACATATACCAACTTTTAATAACCATTAAAAAATAGTCCACACCTCTTTTAATGACATCGTCACCGATTGAGGCAGCTCCAATTGGCCTAAATTACCGCAAAAAAATTTATCTGTACACATTCTATTTTTGCCAATTTGGTAACTAAAATAAATTTTTGACACAGGTTCGTGAAGAAGAGATCGATCTCCTGAAAGCTCGAGTCAAGAACTTGGAAACGGAACTCCAAGCAGCGCTGTCAAAGCCGAGCGCCGGCAAAAACCACGAGATGATAGAGAACATTAAACAACAGCATGAAGAAGTAAGTGCATCTCCTATTCTCTCTTTGTTTCTTTTAGCTTTAGAACTTTCAGAGCGATAGAAAAGGACAGCAGCATAGAAAAGTGCTGTTCAGTGATGATAAGTGAGATCCAACCCCACCTCCACTTGAAACAACCATAAAATAAGTATAATTGTATTATACCATTCTCATATAATTTTTCAAAACTGAAAACCGACTTTACCCCCAAACTACACTACCGATTTGGGTAAAATTTTCAATAGGACTACCTTGCAAGTATATCTTTTCAAACAAAAATTTTGCTTCTGAATTTTCCAAATCGGTTCAGGCGTCTTCGAATATTCGGTGAACGAACGATACATAAAAAAAGATAGCGACGAATTAGTTACCTCTTCCTTTTTTTGCAGTCGGTTAAAATATAGTATTGTTAAGTAAGTGTGTAATAACACAATGTAAAACTTAATTTTAGGCTAGCTCTATCTCTTTGTAATTAAATATACAAAGTTCCTTTTTTTCTTCGATCTTTTAGATTTCGCTAGTCCGACTCGCACTTAGCAGGTTTTTTTATATTTCTTTTATTCTATTTCTCAGCTGTTGAGCAAGGCACGCGGCATGATCTTCGACAAGACAAAGATGGTCAAGAATCAAGAGCTGCAAATAGAGGCTCTGACCACCCAGGTGCAGTCTCTGAAGGACATCAACCTCATCACGAAGGACCTACTCGAAATTAGGAACTCCGAAGTCAAGGCTATGGAGGTAAGAGATTTCTTGATAACAAAAGTTGCTTAAGACGTTCTGTTGCTCCGGGGTGCGCTTTCATGCTTTTTAGTGTTCCGTACCCAAAATGCACCCTTAACAAACGGCACCCTATTACTAAGATTCCGCTTTCATCTGTCCGTCCGTCTGTCTGTCAGTCACCAGGCTGTATCTCAAGAACCGTGATAGCTAGACAGTTAAAATTTTCAAAGACGTTTTTCTGTTGCTGCTGTAGTACGGAAACAGAATAAAATGAAAATTTAACTATTGCATAAAATAAACATGATTTTTTACAGACAATGGTACGAAAGTACGGAACCCCCTTCGTGTGCGAGTCCGACTCGCACTTAGCTGTGTTTATCTTCTTCAAATATAATACGCATGTCATTGGTCGCCCACCCAAGAATAGCGAAGTCTATGAAATCGAGAAGAAATATCCGGAACAGTTTAAACGATTTGGCTATAGTTTGACGAACAGGTGTCCGCCTGACGTCAACTCAATTTGGGAAAGCAGCTGTAGCACGAGATGTTTGTGCTTAGTCCTTTAGCCTCTTACGACATCTACTGCCACAAATGGAAGATCTTCCCGCCAGACGTGGGGTTGCGTGGAACCGTGGCTCCACATGTGTATCGTTAGATGTTGTATACATAGTCAGTTGCAACCAGAACTCTGAGAGCGAGATGTAGGATACTACTGGCGCCATCTCGTAATCTTCTCTTGAACTATGTCGTCGCTTCGTTGTTTTAGTTATAAGTACCTCGTAGCGGCGTAGAGGTCGCAATACTGACGTGGTTTATTCCTTGCAGGATCGTTTCCAAGCGATGGAGGCTCGCTTCAAGGCTGAAAAGGAACGCTACGGGCTGGTTCTCGAGCGGGCACAAACTAGTACCACCATCAACGATGACCTTCGGAAGGAATACGAAACGCAGTTGGGCATATTTAAGGTAGGGTATTCCTGTAGACCTAGATTTCAAAAGAGATAGCTATCAAAGTGACATGTGGCAAGTCTTGTAGTATGAGCCGTTATATCTTATACCTTTAAACGAGCAATTCTTAAATTTATTTCTGTGATCTCGGAAACGGCTCTAACGATTTCGCTGAAAATTGGTATATGGGGAATTCGGGGGCAAACAATCGATCTAGATTAGTCTTATGTTTTGGAAAACGCGTGTTTTCGATTTTTATGCGTTTTTATTACCACGCAGAATTAGGTCGCTAATTTCGTCCCGCCGGCCGCTATCCGCCGGCTTAGCGGTTTAAGACGTGGACCGCTAGAAAGAGTGTTACGGGTTCGAATCCCAATCGGTGACTTACTTTTGTTTATGTTCAAGTTTATATATTATATTTTATTGTTTTTAGACAAGTTTAAAAAAATGTAGTTAACGTTTGAGATGTAACCGAGCAAAACTCGGTCGCTCAGGTACTATAGGCTTATATCTCGTTACACGAAAATTAGATTTTTCCAATTGTTCACTGTGTTAATTTATGAGTTAACATACATTAGAAAGATGGTATCATGCTGAGGTATTGTGTTGCATTACCGATTGTTCGTGTAGTAGGAACAAGTTCGTACTTGCAAAGTGTGACCAAAAGTTAAACGTTTAAAAGGGTCGTCCCTTTAAACGCTTAACTTCTGGTCACATTTTGCATTACGTGTAACATGATTTCAGAAGTTTAAATAATTTCTCATTTATTTGACATGGGTTTATAAATTACTCGTAGGTACGCACGTAAGGTAAACTTATTATTAAACGAGGACTAAATTTGTTACTTGGTTTAAACCATTAGTCACCCAATCAAGTTGACATTGATACATGAGATAGTGCCACTTTACTAGATGCAAACTTGATTTGGGTGGAAGATGGTTTAAACCTAGTTAGTTAAATCAAAGTTAGTCGTCATTTTATAATAAGGCGTAAAACGCTCCTATTTTTTCCATATTATTTTAAAAATTGTTAAGAAGGTTATTGTGCAAAGAAAAGAAAACTACTTTTATGAGACCTATCTGGGATAAAGCCACCTTTGTACTGAGCTTTTTCTCTTAATTTGTGTTTTTGTATTTATGTGAACAGTAAAGTTTTACAAACAAATACTTTTTATGCCCACGGGATTAACAAGTGACTTGAGTCCTATTACTTAGGGATTAAAACAGCGTTTTTTAAATAGATGAGATGTAAAATTAATTGTTCTCGTGCAACTGTTTATTTGAATATTGTTCGAAGTTTCATTTATTTGCAGGAGCTCAGAGAGAAATACGAGCTTCGGGTGCAAGCGTTAGTAGCAGAGAACGCGAAATTGAAAGAGCTAAACCTCCAACTCAAAGGGGGCCCGTCCGGATAACCGGCCAATGACTGGAATGTGTAAAGACTGTTCTTGCCAATGTGACGCTTTAATACGTTTTTACTAAGAATTTTGTAGCGTATTAATAAATTTGTACGATTATTATGTTTGTTTTTTTATTATAACAAACTCCGGGTTACCCTCGTATAGAGTCTGCTACTGCCGAAATGTTCCGACCTCATCCGGAGGTCTTCATCAGGGCGAATGTGACGAGAGGCCCGTACACCGCACCGGCTCGCGACACACTGAAAATCTCTTTTTAATCAAAAAAATAATTCTTTTTAATCAAAAAAATCATTTTATCATTTCGAAGCTGTAGTGACCAAGCGATTTAGGCACTTGCTGTATGTCTGTGAGGCTTAGGTCCGGCGATAAAGTAGTCCTGTACAGTAAAAACGTTCAGATAATAATCGATGATAACAAAAAGAAAGAACGATGGTCGATGGCTCTTGGCGCGGAACTTAGTTGGGTACAATGTGGAACGTCGTCAGGGAACACGATGCACAACAAAATGGCGGTCACTTCCTAGTGACACCAGTGACACACGCCGAGCTGCAAACCACTGCAGCAAATGCCTAATTCCATTTGGTTATTGGTTGTCTAAGGGTGACGGTGTTCCCTATGAATAGGGAGCACCGACATGAAATGTTAAAAAAATATCACAAATTGACTGACAGACAACTGAACTGTCGAACAAGTTAAAAAAAAAAACAACAAAACAACAAAATCCTAATCGTAGTTTGCAACCGAAGTAAACCGATCAAGAAATCGATCATCTATTTTAGATTTTGATCTACTTCATACACCAAAAGGTAGAATCTACCCAAGTACACACCTTTGTCTATGATTGCAGATTTTGAAAGGTCCAAAATTTTAAAAGGGAACGTTTATAGTACATACCTATTGGTGAAGAAATAATATAGAAACTACGAATTTAACAATATTAGTCATCAAGGCTTGTAAGCAAAAGGCCTTTCACCCCTTTGTTCCGCAACCTTGTCCTGTAGTGACACATTGCATATTGTCCCGTGCGTTAATACTTCCCTGCTATGATTTATGGCGGGAAATTAAACAGCACATGTCGGGAACAAATCCTCTAACGATATTAAAGCGGAGGTGTCACGTGGAACAACCAATATTATCGCGATTAATATCGTTGTTTAATAACAGTTGTTATTTTATTTTTATTTAATTGGTTCATGACTCATGTACACTTAAAAAATTTACAAATAAAACCTTACAAAAGTAAACATAGTACGTAGGTGCTGCTTATTTCTAAAGAAATTTTATCTAATAGACCCGCGAGAGGAAATGGGAAGAAAGAGGTGATTGGCGTGTACAATACAAAAATAAATACCTATACAAGATACATAAATAAATAGGAAAAAACATACGTAAAATAAACTAAAATAAATAAATATATACTCATGTATACATATATAAATACTTACGATAATATTTTTAAATATGATGCTCAAGACAAAAGCTTTTTTTAGCCAATCTTAAAACTAAGACGCTTCGCTCGCCTCAGTCAACTAAATACCTAAAAAAAGCAAAACAATTTATTTAACATTAAGTAGAACACTGCCAAGAAAAACAAAATTATTCACTCGTAACTTGAGATCCATTAACTAGAATTGTCCTCGTGTGTAGCTTCCACTGACAACAAAAACCTTGATCGTTGCTAATGGCCGAAAAAGGAATGTCCCAATTAGTTACTGCCCGCGGCAAATGAGCCCGGGCAAAGTCTGAAATTGCTAGTTTCTGGAATTGCGATCTTGTCTGATTGTTTTTCATTTTACCAGTTTTTTATTCAAAAATCAATAGCCAAATATAATATCCTATTTTTATTAATTTCAAATAATTTAAGTGGAGATTTAGTTCATCATTTTTTATAAAATTTAGAAATACGAAATTTTGTTTATTTTTCATAGTAATGATATCACGTCCGTGACTATATCAATTTGTATGAGAACCTAATTTTTTTTTTCTTATTTCCATATACATTTATTGAAAAAAGTTGTTGAAAATGATGGACTGAATCACCGCTTAAAATAAAAAAGACATTGTATAATTGTGTCCTACGCCGTGAAGACTTCAGGGCCTTGGGGTGTGGAAGCTCGTCAACTGTTTAGAGAGGTATCAACACGTTCGATTAATATCTCAGGGGACCCGCAAGCTGATGCGCATTTCGGCCAACCTTGCCCGTTGCTCAACCTTGGACCTTGCCCGTTGACTTTGGCGAATTGGGTCCGATTTTTGATATAAATTAATCGTACTAACATTATCAAGGCTAAACTTTGTGTGTGTGTGTGATGTGTTTGTTACTTCTTCACGCGCAAACAGCTGAACCAATTTTGATAAAATTTGGTATACAGGAAGCTGACACACCCTAGATTAATTGTTTTAGCGTTAAGTCCGTCAATTGTAAACAATTGAGTATTGTGGATAAATAAAGTTTTTATAAGTAAATAAATTATACTTTTCGCGTGTTAAACCGCGGCGTGTAGCTAATGTTTTTATAAATCCGAGTTTACGTCTCTAGAGTTGTTCATACAGGCACACAATCAGTGTCTAAACTGCTTGGGCACAGTTCTTACGTAGTTTGTTATTCTATTAAATACCTGTTTATAAGAGGGTATGTGTACGCAACAGTTTGGACTAGTTTTAACATAATTAGAGCAGCAATCTGGTCTCTTAATTGTTGAGAATTTCACCCCTGACCGTCGAAATGGAGGGATGGTGAGATCTCAGGCGTAAACAAGGGATTCTTGGGATGGTTACAAGTTGAATGTGTCTGGGCTTTGTGAATTTATCAATTGAAAGTACAGTAGTTGGACACTATATAAAACAACAAAGACATTATTTAATTATAGGTCAACAATAATATCCTTGCATTCAAAACCGACTTTTTCCCCAAACTATACAACTGATTTTAATAAAGTTTATATGAGACTACTTCGCAAGTACAGCTTTTCAAATAAAGAAAGAATCTTTCAAATCGGTCCAAGCGTCTTCAAATTATCAACGAAAAAAAAAAGATTACAACGTATAGATAACCTCGTTTTAGAAGTCGATTAAAAATTTAAACTGAATTAACAATAGTTATTGTTTCGAAAGCTTTTACGCAGATACTGGAAGTTTAGACCCTTACGCCTAAAGGGCTTTTGTCAAAGCTCATGGGCGGCCACACGTAGTTATGTAACCGCAACCCTCAATCGACGTGACCCTTAACCTTCTGAAGGACTCTGGAGATCTGGCGACTTAATTGACCGCTACTCGTGCTATAAACTGTCTGCGACAAGAACTGTAGAAACTATTGGAGTTTGCACAGTGGAGTATCTAGCATGGGTGGCTCCCGGTGCGGCAGTGGCGGATTTACACATTTGCCGCCAGTAGGCTAGTTATATTTTGCCGCCCCTACCCATCCTTTTTCGGATCCTTCATGTGCAGCTGTTTCTGTGGCGAAGAAGTGGAAATAGGTAGGTGTCAGTTCGCCGCCCTGATTCTTAAAATAAAACCTGGGAGCGCCTGATTATGCCGGCAATATTCAGGGTAGCGGGGGTGCGTGGAAGGTGAGGGGTGGGAAATATTCGATATTGCCGCCCCCTAAAATGTGCCGCCCTAGGCTCCAGTCTACTCAGCCTGCTGGTAAATCCGCCATATGGTGATACAGTATTTATTTATACAGAAAAACAAACAGGCTTTAATATTTAACATAGGCTTATGATTTATACACATTGCTAAGACGTTTCTACTACTATAGATTATTCCCATATTGACGTTGAAAGTTTAACTACTAAATCTAAAAAAAGCACACAACACTGTTAAGTTTTTTTGCAATACTTTATATATTTACAACCGACACCAGCCCGACGAGTGGTTCATGAATGGTGGAGTTCGAAAACCACGCGACATAAGTTAGGAAAATCCAAAAGTGCACGTCTCTTATAGGAAATAATTCCGTGATGTGAAGAAGCTATTTAACAAAAGATTTGGTAAACGTTATAGTGAGTATTTCAAGCGTAATCGTGGCACAAACGTCCATACAGCCATCCGGACATCCACGAACAAATTTTAAAACAATTTCTCATATTTGGTATGTTTGACTATTTTTTTATACAAGTATTCAATATGTTAATAAAAGGGTTGTTCTTCATATCTCTGTAGCTATATTATTGTACTAGCTGTCCCAGCAAACTTTGTTCCGCCCGTTCTAATTCCCACTTCCTCTCGTTTTCGTTCCCATAAGAACCGTCCTCAGACTTCATCAAACACAACAAGAAAGAAATCTGCTAAACCGGTGTAGCCGTTCTTGAGTTTTGCGCTTAGCAACATTAATTTTATTTATATAGATTAGTGCAATATGAATATTAGAGACAATTTAAGTCCAGAAAAATGCTTGATCCTGCCTGACATGTCGATAGTAGAGCTGTACCTCAACGCTCCGCTAATAAAAATGTTGCCAACTCCACTCTGTTCTAAACTCCTGGTCCTTCAATTGTACATGACCTTGATTAAAGTGTGTTCCTGTCACGCGATTTTTTTGTTAATCAAGAACTAAAAGATGGCTTTAGTCACGAGATTCCTTCATCTTAGTTCCGGAGTGTTCATTGGATTAATGTTAGGAAAAACCACCGAGTAAGGTTTATTCTTGGCATAAGTTCGTAGCAATTTCGTAGCTGATTGTAGCGATTCGTAGCAGTGATTGTAGAATTCCGTAGAAGCTTGTAGCTTGAACACTTTCTTTTGACTCTGGTGAATTCGTAGTAATAGGGTTGATACAGATAAATATACATATGATTGTTGAACTTATTAGCGGTTCGTAGATCAGTAGCAGTTTCTTATTAAATGTTCACAAATGAGTTAGTAGATATTATTAAATGTAACATGGGATTGCCAATAACGCGCACCACGCACGCTAACCGCACGCCAAGCGAGTCAACACCCGCGTATAGCTCGCTTTGAAATTTGTTGCATATAATTTGAGTCCTATTATACTTCAATACAACTCAAATTGCATTTACCGAAGTCCATGCGCACGCGCCTCGCATACGGCACGCGCCCTTCCCGCGCACTCCTTGCGTCATCCCGCGCTCACCTACGCGTTGCGCTCGCGCTTCGCCTAGTGTCGAACGAATATAAGGTCCGCGGGGCGTGTGCGCATGATGCGTGCACGGACGTGCAAGCGTGAGGGGTACATTCTTAGTTATTTTCTTTTCTTCCAGACCACGTTGGTCTGGAAGGTCAGGATTATTAATAATACCGTTATTATAATTAGAAACATTTTCACGTACTTAACTCTAACGGGGTAAACGGGCCTGAAGATCTAAAGGATGATGGTGGCGTTAAGATGGAAAAAGAATTAAAATAGTGATGGGTTACTAGCTGCTCACTAACGCCCATTCCCTCGATCTTAACGATCTGCGCGGGAAGAGAAGCAGCTGATACATTCTAAGTTTTTATTTTCTTTCAAGTCAGCATGGAAGAGTAATAAATACATACATAACATAACGTTTATTTCCCACAAGGGTAGACAAAAACTATGGGCCTCCAGGCCTCAACTTGCTACAATCTTGACAAACCTATTTCGCTTCAACTACCCACATCAATCTCTTCAAGGAAGAGTAATATATAGTTAATAACGCTACAGTACTATAGACTCAGTGAGTTGACTGCCATTGTTAGTTTAGGTAGACTCGCTACTTAGTCATGTATAATTAAATCAACTATTACGCACTCGTGGCCCCAACACGTACAAAGCGTATGAATATTCCCGTTACATTCGCCCTAATTCGCTTTGTGAATAAGTACATAAATTAACTTAAACAAAGCTACGAAACTATAGAAAAACTACACAATTATTATAGAAAATATAACCTTTTCAAGCAGTAGATTTACAGCTGCTGAAATTTTATTTCAGTTATTTGTCATACCTACTTTGTTTAGTATAATTAGTTGATTTGCACGCGCTTAAAGTCTTTGTCAACATTTTACTGAGCCATAACGAGCTCTCGTCAATGGGAATTAGAATTCCTATAGTAGTTTATGATACAAGTGTGGTAAACTGTTCATTACAGTCGAGCGGATTGACAAACTAGCGGGCGAAGCCCGCGCGTTTGTCTATGGAGGCGAGACTTGTAATGGACAATACCGCACGTGTGCCATACTACGTTTTTCAACACATTAGTGAGGAGAAAATAACTTCAATAAAAAAACAATTTTAAATCTCGCTAAAGAAAATTTGAAATATGGCGCGCTTAGTTTTTCTTTTTCTAGGCGCATTTCGCGCATGCGCGAATCTGTAGTGATACGAGAGACACAGAAATCAATCCACCAACAGCCAAACGATTATTTAAAAAAAATGATTTTTTTTCAAACAGGGCAGAATTATAAATTTTCCTGTTGTTACAATAATTTTACTCACCTACTACGATATAAAATGGAATAATTTAAGTAAAACAAGGTTTCGGTATGAGTCTAGGCTGGCTGCATGCAGAGATTTTATGTTTCAAAAATAATATTTGATATTTTGGATTTATAGAATCTTATTCCTAAAACATTTAAAAAAACACTTTACCGCACTTGTGCGGTAAGTAACATTTACCGCACGATTTCAAATTTGTGCGTAATGAATGGCATTACATTTGTAAAATCAGTGTGGTAAGTAGCACTTTCCGAGCTAATGTGTTGAAAATAATTAAACAGTACTTAATATACCAAATGGAAGATCTTTTCTTTTAGTATTATTTTGAAGAGATTTTCATATCTTATTAGATGTCCCAATCACCTACTCTCCTCTATTTTCTATAGTTAAAAAAAATATCTCGTAGTTCTCTTACTCTGTCTAGTATCTCGTTATTGCTTACTCTATCAATACAACTTATTTTCTTCATTCACCTCATACGTACGTATGAGAAGAATGGAGAATGGAATGTATTAATCATTAATAAAAATCTTATAAAGCGACCCATCTGTACCCTATTTCTATTTGCTCTTAAAGTCTTTGTGTCAACATTTTGCTGAGCCGTTAACGTGCTCTCCGTCAGATGGAATTCCCGATAATTAAAGAGTAAATAAACATTTTTACGGCTTTTTGACGAGGGACTAAATGTGTTTGGAGAAAACACATTTATTTACTCCTTAATTTTGTGTGAAATGTGATGTGATTAAATAAAGTCAAAAATGTTTTATTTTTTTAAATAAATCAAGGGAATTTCATTTGTATTATCTAGGGGCACCAGAATGCCCCCGCTAAGACTATGCAACGAAAGCACAAGTCACTACCTACCTTTTCTCTAAGCGTTTATATTTTAATAAACCATACTGGTCTGAGATAAAAGAAAGCATTTAAAATGCGTCAGCTTAAATCAGCTGCCTCTCACACACTCCAATCACAAAATCAGATCAAGGAAATGGTTGAAAATTCGAGGCGTTGTGGCTAAATCAATCACGATTTTCAAATATTTTTCTCAGTTTCACACCCATATCTAATAGAGGCCTTTTTAGGTCCTGCAGCCCTAGGCTCTGTCTATCACGTAGATAAAGACTTAATAACATGGCACGATGAATTGTATCTTTACCTGAATAGCTTGTAATGAGAAATTCTTCATAATTTTCCACATTGTACATTTTCGGAACTCTCATATCGAAAACTATACGTTGAATGTCGGCATTGTCCGCAGGTGAATGCCGTCGTATAACCAGTCCGGACCCCGGGCCACACAATGGTTGTTTCAATACCTGTGTATTTTTATCCCATTCAGGGCACGACCTACACCGCGATGTGTTTGAACTTTAATGTGGTTTTTCAGGTTGTTTTTACACGTACATCTAAATAACAACTACCTATTATTACCTGCCTAAAAACACACCCACAAAGTGATCTGACGACCTGACCTAGGTCGCTAGAAGGCGCTGGACGCCAGACGGTCTAGATCGGTCATTTTGGAAATATTTGAGAGAGGCCTATGTCCAGCAGTGGACGTTATGCGGCTGAAATGATGATGATAATGAACAAATTTAATAAGTAAGTCCGACGTTTGTACGAATAGAATACGATTTGTCACCGTCCCTATCTTCTCCTACGGTTGTGTTCAGACGACCCGCACTGATCACGCATAGGACCCGCAACACGCGTTGTACTCGCCTTGCACCCGCGCTCGCCACGAGCAATGTCCGTGCACGCATCGCGCGCTTATTTTTAAGCGCGGGCGCAACGCGTATTCGGGGCGTACGCGTGGCGGCGCGTGATAATTATCATGGAAATATCCCCAAAGAACAAAACATTTTTTTTACCACATATATCATTATAAAAGTATCAAAAATTATAATAATTTGGAATTTCCATAAAAAAAAGTGCAGCCGCCAGGGCAATTTGTATGGGAATGTCGAGTGTAAATGGTTTTTCGACCGTTATTTTATTTCATTAAACTAATAGTCCTGTAGTATAGCCCGTTCGATTTATTACGGGTATGTCCCTTCCATGCTGTATATAGGTATCTTAGATTAGATTATATAATTTTCCAAAGAGCATAAAATAATTTCGTCCCTGAGAAGTACGTCTGAGCCGTCAGCCATTCCATTTCTCTGGAATTAAGCCGGCGCAGATAACCGGGTTCAATAATGAGGTTTCGACCCGTTGAGCCGGGAGTTGATAGCTATGACGTCATTATATAGCTTTTTGCTCCTGTAATTACATATACTACGTCGTTATACGGGTATACCTTACAGGGTAGAACGCCTACTGGTACGCTCTAGGTTAGGGCATAACCTTTTTCATACAAACGTAATCTAGCTTCTATGTTGAAACAAACATGTCTGATTATGAAAAACATTTGCAATTATAAAGAAATTGCATATCTCGAATTTTAATTGGGTTTCTACAATCAATATATGAAACTTAAGAAAACATAGTGTGCAGAAGTTTTTGATTTGAATGGTGAATAATTTTTCAAAACTAAAAACTGTCTTCACCCCTAAATTACACAACCAATTTTAATAAAATTTCTATGAGACCACCTCACAAGCATACGCTTAAGTATGCGCTTTCAAACAATAAAAGGATGTTTCAAATCGGTTTAAGTGTCTCCCAACATTCTCTACTTTCGTGTCTCCCAATAATCGGTGAACAAACATAAAAAAATAAAAGATCGCTAAGAATTGATAATCTCCACCGTTTTGGAAGTCGGTTGATGATAATTGTTTATTGTTTTTTCCTTGAGTTTGAGTTCTTTAAAAAATGCTTCATCAATTATACTTACCGCAAAGGTAAGATTTTTGTTTGCAGTAATGAATACCTAACAAAATGCCACAAAGTTATTTCCCTTTATCGGTGTTGAGGCAACTTTTTATAGCTTTCTTGATCATTCTTTTAATGGACTTTACCCTACTTACCTCGAAACTTTCACTCACTTGAGAAGTTGGATGTCGTCATGCAAAATAATGTGTTAATTTAAACATGTGATAATTTTTTTTGGTGGGATTCGAACCCACGACCCTCGCTTAATGCCGAGCGCACTACCAATTGTGCAAACGTAACTTCGAATCACCCTGACGAATTTTCTCATACTTACACTTACATTACTACCCACTATTTAGAAGTGTGTGTGGAATTCAATTTAGAGTAGTGGTGTGGTTCGCTCACTGACCTCTATATATACAAGTACGCTGGACCTATGATTAGCCTGGCCATAGTCACAGAATTAATAATAGTATTACCATAGTGAGGCGATTTGATTTTCGCCATTTTGGCGCTGATCGTAGGCATTCGTAGCAGTGGGTGTGAACGGAACTAAAAGTTAGGTCAGATTTAGTTCTCTTCCCACGCATTGGGGGCGCTTCAAATAGGCACAATAAAGAGTTGTCATTTCTAAGGGTATCATAGGTCCAGCGTACTTGTATATATGGAGGTCAGTGGGTTCGCTGCGAACTTAGATAAATTTTACACACACATTTTCGCATCTATGTCCCTGACGGGGCAGACACAGCCCAGGGCCTTAAGACCTAAAGGCCACGCTTAGCGTGATGGTGGGCATTAATATGGAAAGGGAATTAAAAATAGTGATGGGTTGCTAGCCGCATCGCCAATTACCATGATTCATATCTCGCCCATTCCCTTAACTTAGACCTCGCGATAATTATTCCACAAGTTTATTTGCCAGGCAAAATAAAAGAAACCCTACAAAATAAAACGTCACAAAATAGTGTCTGTCACCTTCATTGATCAAATCAAATTTTAAAATGATTTTAGATATTCTCACTTAAAAAAAGCATGACGTCACGTTTTTGTGTTTCATACAAATCTTGTAGAAAATTTTTGTTATGACGTTTAGAAAAAAGTGTCTGATTCACGAAACGCAAGCACATACAATTCCATGGTCTGATTTGACTTTTTGTCATCTTGCGGATTCCCTACTTTCCAACAACTTAGATACTTTTTCTAAACGTCAAACGAAATATTTTCTTTGGCTCTTAACATCAGTTTTTCTGCAATAATAAATCTAAAGACACAGGTGTTTTTTTTCGCTTTTTTTTTCTTAACTGTACTAAATAACTTATTTTTGGCCCAGGAAAGTACCAAAATTAGATTCACGATAATCGTTGAAAGAGTAGTTACATGCAACGCCAGATAGTTCAAGTAAGCTCAAAGAATTTCGCTCGCTTGCTCATATAACATTCATCATCATCATCATCAGGTCTTTTTAGTCTCCACTGCAGGAGACGACCCTCTCTGTACTACTTGAGCCAATGTATACTTGGCCAGAGCAGCAAGAGGACTTGACCTACACTCTCCTCGCTGGCTAGACGGGTTGGAATGGTCTCATTGATGTGTATAAACTTTGTTTAGCTTGTTTTTCCAAAGTCGCCTTTTACGACATCCACGGGAAGACTTGGAGTGGTCCTATTCTACTCTGCCGGAAACCACACGGCTTCATATAACAGTAGTTAGGCTAAATCATGGACGATTCAATAGAGATACCGCGACCCACAAGTTTTCGCCTAAACTACATGTACCCTAAAAACGTAATTAATGTCCCCTGAAAGCGATCATACCAGCGTGATTGACACTTTGTTGGCAAACTATGTAAGCGTCGACGTTGTTGGCTAAAACTATGAAGCTTAGAGAAGGATAACTTTAACATAAAACGAGATGTTATGGGTTCATTTGTTCAAATGGCTGGAATATTGTCGGCGGCGCCGACGAAGGCGGCTTCGGCTCTTTCAAAAATGCGGAATTTTTGGCGCTCTGATAGTATGCGAAGGAACTATAAATGCTATGGTTTAACAGAAAAAAATTGAGCTAGTCCCAGTAATCCTACCCAGTTTGTACTACCTTTAGTACTGATGAGAATTTTTGTCCCAAAAGACCTACGAGTAGAATAATTGGGGCTTAAAATCCCAGTATTACTACTTGTAGGTCTATTGGGACAAAAACCAACCAACTTCTTTAATGCTCCCATTTACAATTTTTATTTAAGAGATATGTATAACTAGGTCTATGGTTTAAACCATGGTTTTATGTTTATGGTTTAACCAATGACTTTGTATGACACAAAATAACGATTCTGCAGACGCTGCGTGTGTTGAATACCTAAGGATACAATTGGGAACGCTATAATCTTAATATATATCTTCCTCGCTCTCAACTTTGTGAGTTGTATCTGTTATTCGCACTCCGCTCTGCCCTGGGGAGCGCGGAGCCGGACTGTATGCAAGTATATCAATTTGTATGGTAAAGACAGAACACCGCGTCTCTGCGCCTACACACTGACACCACATCCCGCGCGTCGTTATTTTGTATGTCGGGCCCGTGCAACGCAGCGGCACGGGCGGCGGGGTGCGTAAAGATCAGCCACTTTATACTTTGAAGTTAAATAACGTGTACCTAGGTATAAATGTACAACCTGTTGTTGTAGGATCTCGGAATGATATTGGTTATAGATATAAATACATATATTAAGTGCAGATTCTAAATACTACGATTGCAAGTTAATAAATAAAGATAAAATAAAGTGTCTGATCTGTGATGATTTTAGTTCGTGGGGGCCTTAGTGTGGGTCCGATAAAACACTATAATGCTCTATTGTCCCCCCGCTATTGTCATCGGATATCACTTGCCCTTTCGTGATCGTATTGGCCTTTCGTTATAGTAGGGTTGAAAGCTTATTTTTTACCATTACTTGTATATCCTCAATCATTGTTTTTGACACTGTCTTTTATGAAATCGCTACAACTAAAATAAGATACTTTTTCTAAACGTCAAAACAAACATTGTCTATGGCATTTGTATGAAATACAGACTAATGCCGTCATAGTTTCTTGGAGTCAAATAGTGCCCTTGATATCAGTTATTCTGCAATAATAGATCTACACTCACGTTGAAAACAATTGACATTATTTTGCGACGTTCTATCTGGGGGCACGGAAGTGCCCCCGCCAAGACGAGCCAAACGGAGCGCAAGGGCACTACCTATCTTTTCTCGAAACGTTTCGTCGTTTTTTGAACTCGTATATCTTTGGTTTGGATGATGCTAAATAGTTAATAATTTCAAGATATAATTACACCAGTACAATCATTGTACATACAAAGTTTGAATGTCGTAGCTATTATACTTTAGATTTTATTAATGTCCTAAAACCTCACTGACTCACTTACTGATCATCAAAATTCTTTAGGTACTTTTTGAAGTCCTAGAACGCTGAAATTTTGTATGTAAGCTAATATTACTACAAAAACACCAAAAAAATTAAAAAAACCAAACCTAACCTAACCTATCCCCTCGGAATAGGAGGTGGAAGTTTGTATGAGACTTGCACTACATTTGCACTAACTACATAATCATGCAGTAATAACTATTATTATAAACTCAAAGAAGTAAGTAAGTTTTATTTCATACACGATGGACGAATGCCTATGAAATCTTCGTAAGTTCGAAACTTCGTAGCAAAACGGCCAAGCCACATTTTTTGACAAAAATGTAGAGTATAAAGGTCTGGTAAAGTAAGGGCACATAGATCAAGAATCTTGGCTCTACATGAGATCTGACCACTTTTTCATCGATTTTGATGAAGGTATAGTGTAGAGCTTGTAGGTTTAGAGCGTGTAGTCTTTAGAGCTTGGCTTTATACGAGATTTGATAACTTTTTCACAGGGTAAGCTATGTAGACTCGTCTCGGTAACATTTTTACATGAAAATGTTTTTGGTGGGATTTTCTTGACTGTAACAATGTGATTAGTTATTAGTTTATTATTATTTTGATTAGTTTTCATATTATTTTGTGTTTGTTTTTATTAACTATGTACAACAGATATTGTAATGCCCTTGCAGGGTACCATGGTGTACTGTTACTATTTACCTATAGTGATTTTGTAAACGTTTACCACTACACGTGGAAACGATGTATTTAATTGAAAGCCACTGTGTAATCTTTGGCAATAAATATTTTAGGCTGCAGGTGCCTGCAGCCGTCCGTTCGACATCCTCCACAAGGCGAGAACGGGGGAGAGGTGCGGGGACGAAGAACGGGTACGGATATTGTGCGGGGCTCCAGGAGATTCCGTTCTGTATGTAATAGGTACTTATATTAATTCTAGGTTCTACTACCAACGAAATAATTTATTTTTCGGATTCTTTATAGAAAAATAGAAATAGAAAATCTTTATTTGGAGCATATATACAACAACAAAAAGTACAGAACATCACTTATAATTAACAAAATATGCCACCAAAATGGTTTCTCTCAGCTTTTGTGTCAAGGCTTTTCGGAGCCAACATTGAGTATTTTTTACGACATCGATTTATTTAAAAAAATATAATAATTCTGTGGTAGATCAGAAATATACGTGTGTACCTATAAAAAGGCAAGTTATTTATACCTTTTTCTACCTTCTTGCCCACCATTACGCTAACAGGGGCCTGAGTCTTGCGGCCCTGGGCTCGGTCTGCTTAGAGCCAAAATCCCAAAGACCCAAAATGCTCTGTCTACCACATTAGGGATAAAGACGTGATATCATGTATGTATGTATATAAATATTCATACAATTCCTGTGTACAAACTCAAGTGAGGTTCAACCCTTATGTCCCACAAGACAATCCGTTCGTCCAATATTTGTAGAGATTTCTTGACCGGGGAAGGGTTATATAGGACTCGGGTAAAGGGTCACATAGGCCCCGTGAAGGCTTCTAAAAGAATAACGAATCAGAAGGTACAGAGCCAAAGAGTTCCTTTGAGTTTCTGCGCCACTACTTTTCTTATTTAAGTAGTTGGGATGGATTTGGACGCAGAATGTATGATTCGCAAAATGACATTGAAAAAAAATTATGATTAAATGTTATATCCCCGTATAGAAAGGAAAACAGTCTTAAATATTCGATAATATGTTTTATGAAATTTTGTCATTTTAAAGAAGTTTTTGAAAACAAAAATCTTTAAACTTTTGTGTATCCGAATTTTTTTTTAACATTCATAATTAATCAGCTTTGCATCTCAGAAATTCTTTATTAGAATGTAGCATAAACCGAATTATTTCCTTACTTTGACCCAAGAAGGAAATATGCATCTATCCTTTATCTACTTCTTCCGGCGAGGAAAAATATCCGTAATAATGCTCCTGTTTCAGAAGACACATAAAATTGTTGAGCCCAAGGTAAAAGTCTTTTTACATAGAAATTTTATTTTGCGTTGTAACATTGCAAAACATACTGTTTTATTTCTTGCTTTTTATGGGTAGTACTTCTCATAAAGTGTACTTTTTAAGAACCTGCTATTCTGCGTATAAACCGTCGGGGTTATGCGTACGCTGAAATCGAATTTCGAGGCATTTCAACGTGTTGAAAATAGGTATGCTTGTGTCTGTGATCCCAAATATGTAATAACATTGGATGTAATTTTCCAAATAGATAAACCGTTTGATATTTGAAGATGTTTTGATAACCCTTTGGGTATAACCTCTAATGCTGAGATAATATTTCTAGTAATTTAGAATTTAAGTATCAAAATTAGATTTAAGTTTTCTTGTGGTGTTGTACCTCTAGTATCGAATTTCATCAAATTAAGTTCCTAAGCATTTATTTCATCAATCTTACAAGTCAATGGTATAAGATACTTTAATAATGAAAATAAAAATTAAATAAAAAAAGAAGATAAAAGAGAAATAAAATGTAAAATAGGTACTTAATTACAATAAACTAAAAGCTATACTTACTTAGATAAAATAAAAAATACTACTAATAAAGACATCAATATCATACCCAATTTTGTCAAATGAGTGATCTAGCAAGAATGAGTCTTGCTTTTCGGGCGCTGCGTACTGCGTAATTTAGGTACGTTTCTTCTCTTCTCACAGAGAAATGTTAAGATCTCTTCCATGCTGGTCTGGGAGAAAGGAAAAAGGAAAATTTAGCATGTACCAACTGCTTCTCGAGATTTGGCAGAGACGTGAAAATACATAAATATAAGAAAGCATCATATGTTTTCAGAAACCGTTAACAAATTCACGAGCTATCTGAATTCTACAACTTCAGAGCATACGTATGCAGGCCGTAGGATCGCGACTGCAAACTGCATACTCCGGGTTATTGCGGTGCATCACACGTGTGCGTTACTCTACCTAGAAAGTAGCTCCTAGAGAGATATGAGTGGAATATATAATTAGTACCCAATATGCTGTAAATGTGCCCGGCATAAATAATTTGTGGGGGTTGTCGTTTTGAAAAAAAAGGAAAAATCGGTTCCTGCTAGGGTAACGTTGTTCCAGCAGGAAAATTCTAAACTACTGATCGAAAGGAGAAACAATGTGCATGGTCAGATAGCTTATATTTGTGGAAGTATGTGCGGCGAATATGGAATATGTGACGGTTCAGGTTTTTAAGATATCGAGTTTCCTGCTGGAGTAACGTTTAGCGAAATCGTTGTGCTCTAAAACTGTAACATTTGCGCATGTAGAATAATTTCACATTAGTAGCTCTTGATTTGTGCTAATGGCACACATAATTATATTTAAGAAAATATTTATAATTTTCGAGTAATCGCGCTTTTTTTGAAATACAAAATAAAATTCGCAGCGCCGTTAAGAGAAAACGTATAAGCTCACTAAAAACTGTATTCGGTTCATCTCGACTCCTATTAAATCCATAAAAAAAATGGGAAGTGTAGGAACATCAGTTATCAAATAATATTACAAAAGTCAAAATTATCCTATCATAATTTTGACGGTCAACATACAAGAAAACGGATCAACGCAAGACGTGCGGGTATGAACTTAAAATTAGTACCTATAGTCGAATAACGCATTGCGAATTTTCAGCTAGAAATGTTTCGTATGTAAAAAGTTATAAACAAAAAACAAAACCGGGAAACAAGGGCCGATAACCCGACCAAATTCGAATGACTACAAAAAAGCGGCAGTTTCATACATATCGATGACCTTCTTTATTGGACGTCTTATACCTAAAACGTTGTCATACAGTCGCGTTCAAAGGTATTTTGGCATTTCTTTTTTTTCACCCGAGCGTTTTTTGTTGGCAATTTTATAACCTTATTTCTAAGAATAAAAACTATGTAAAAACCAGTATCCTCGTCAAAATTGACATAGATTAGGCAGCGGACCCCGGTCTCGGAAGCGTTACGGCTAATGATGCAACAGGGAACACGCTCGGATGATGATGAATCTTAATATTATAATAATTTTAATAATAATTAATGGTAATTTAAATATTTCATCAATCGAAAAATGGTATTCACAAACTCACATTATTTTTAAAAGACCTATTCAACGATATGTCACAAAATGTGTTTGTCGAGAAAAAATTTTACTCCCTCTTTACTTGTATGGCAGCTACACCGCGGACGGACAGACAGACAGACATGGCGAAACTATAAGGTCCTTCTTTACTACGGACTTTAATCAATTTATATTTAGTTACATAAAAAATACAAAATGTTTTACGTTGTAAATAAATATAGTTACGCAGAAAACTTGGCTGTATGTGTGAGACTCAAATGGCTTTTTGCTTTTTCTTTTTGAAAAACTAAACAGCTGGTGTAAACAAACAATAATATGACTTGATTTAGTTGTTTATTTTATGAAATTAAGGTGGTTTTGTCGATTTTGTGGATACATGTTGTCGATTCAAAATCGTAATTTTTTTACGCTTAAAGATATAGAAATGATTTCAGTTCAGTATAAATTTTGGTAAGTATTCCAAACTTAAACCACATTCTCATCTAGAGGATGAATGAAATTCAGTACATTTTACTTTCCCTGTTTTTACAAGATTAAAAATGACTATTGTTATGTTCGCTTTTTGTGCCATAGAATGTGACTTTTTTGAGCAAGTGGTACGAAAATAATATTTATATATAATTACTATGCATATAATTTACACACTTGTAAATAAAAACTACATTAAAACATAAATACTTACCACTTGGCACCTCACCGTAAATCGTCGAGCGTAAACTATGCTTGCAAGTATCTACCTACGGGCGCCCAGCTGGCCGCCCGCTGCTGAATGAACCGCTGGCAAGCAAACTCGCGTGCGCCCGGCCGGCCGCCTACTGCTGAATGAAGTGAACCGCTGGCAAGCAAACTCGAGTGCGCCAGGCCGGACGCGCTGAATGAACGTTCATGACATGTCATGTCCGAACATGACATGACATGACAACTCGCCCGATGATGATTCAATGCATCAAAACCGCTAACGCCCCCGGCACCGAGCGGCAAAAGGTATTACTTAAATAAATAAACGCGAAGTGCATCTACTTTTGCGTGATTTACATCTCTATTTGTGGATTTTAAGTACTTTTAGGATTCCGTACCCAAAGGATAAAAACGGGACCCTATTACTAAGACTCCAGTGTCCGTTTGTCCGTCTGTCTTTCTGTGACCAGGCTGTATCTCATGAACCGTGATAGCTAAACAGTTAAAAAGTAAATGCAACCTCTTGGCGTTGTTTTGTTTTTTTTTTCGCCAGAAATGAAATCTGGGTCATATATTAGAGAACCAAAAGTAGTCAATGTAAAAAAAATCCCAAAAAGTGGGGCTAGCAATTCGTCACTATTTTGATTACATTTTCCACCTATACGCCCACCAGTATGCTAAACGTGGTCCTGTCTACCCCGTAAGGGATAAAGACGTGATAATATGTATACAAAGTCCTTTTTTATTAAGTACAAATATTTTAAGGGGTGATTCAGACCATCATTTTGAACAACTTTTCCCAATAAATGTATATCGAAATACGAAAAAAAAATTTTAGGTTTTCATAGAAATCGAAGTAGTCACGTGATAACATTACTATGGAAAATGAAAATTATTTTTTCATATTTCGATATACATTTATTGGGAAAACTTGTTCGAAATGATGGACTGAATCATCCCTTAAAATATTTGTACTTAATTAAAAAGGACATTGTATATGTAAGTATGTATAATAGATGAAAGATTCTAATAAAAATAACCCCCGTAAAAAAATAGCAATTATTACCTAACGGATCGTACAGGTTTTTTTTTACATATTGTATAGTATACATACAAGTTTATTTATTGTTGACTTGTCTATTTTCTACTTGAGTGTACTTCGGCTCAACACGTTTTGACCGGTTCGTGACTAAGTTAAGAAGGTCATCGATATGTATGAAACCGCCGCTTTTTTGTAGTCATTCGAAGTTGGTCGGGTTATCGGCCTTTGTTTCCCGGTTTTGTTTTTTGTTTATATCTTTTTACATACGAAACATTTCTAGCTAAAAATGCGCAATGCGTTATTCGACTATAGGTACTAATTTTAAGTTCATACCCGCACGTCTTGCGTTGATCCGTTTTCTTGTATGTTGACCGTCAAAATTATGATAGGATAATTTTGATTTTTGTAATATTATTTGAAAACTGATGTACCTACACTTCCCAATTTTATTATGGATTTAATAGGAGTTGAGATGAACCGAATCCAGTTTTTAGTGAGCTTATACGTTTTCTCTTAACGGCGCTGCGAATTTTATTTTGTATTTCAAAAAAAGCGCGATTACTCGAAAATTATAAATATTTTCTTAAATATAATTATGTGTGCCATTAGCACAAATCAAGAGCTACTAATGTGAAATTATTCTACATGCGCACATGTAACAGTTTTAGAGCACAACGATTTCGCTAAACGTTACTCCAGCAGGAAACTCGATATCTTAAAAACCTGAACCGTCACATATTCCATATTCGCCGCACATACTTCCACAAATATAAGCTATCTGACCATGCACATTGTTTTTCCTTTCGATCAGTAGTTTAGAATTTTCCTGCTGGAACAACGTTACCCTAGCAGGAACAGTTTTTTCCATTTTTTTCCAAAACGACAACCCCCACAAATTATTTATGCCGGGCACATTTACAGCATATTGGGTACTAATTATATATTCCACTCATATCTGTCTAGGAGCTACTTTCTAGGTAGAGTAACGCACACGCATCACACATGCATCTCTGGAGCGCGTTATTGGTTTACCAGGTTCGCTGTGTTACCAACGTCTTATTTCAAATGTGGCGAGTTGTGGCATTTGGGATATTTTTGGCTTTCACTTTTGAAATTCTAGTTTAAAAAAATTAAGAGTTCCAAGTACTCTGCAAAGAACTCTTAGTTTTGGCACAGAATGATACAACGTGGAAGGGACATACCCGTAATAAATCAAACGACGGGTTGTACTAAATCACTACAGCATAATAAAATCAAAATATCAGTAAGAAACCAAAAATCGACATTCTCATATAAATTTCCCGGGCGTACACTTTAGTATAGAAATGACATTATTTTCGTTCTTTTACTATTATTTTAATTTAATTATTAAGTTCGCTTTATTAAGGGTATGTCCCTTCCACATTGTATAGCCTATAGCATCTCGTAAATTGGAACGCAGGTGGCCCGGCACTCGGCACGCAATGCCAATTTGTCGCTCGGCTGGTCCCCGCTCAATCAAAATGGACGCCGGTCGAGTTTCGTCTTGAACGGAGCACAATGAATACAATATTGAAACACAGTAGCGCTTAGAGCTATTTATCATACTGTGGGTATATTTTTATCCACTTATATTTTCCTCTAAAGCCGTGTGGTTTCCGGCAGCGTAGAATAGGGCCACTCCAAGTCCTCCCGTGGATGTCGTAGAAGGCGACTTAGAAAATACAAGCTAAACAAGATTAAAAACATCAATGAGACCTCTCCAACCCGTCTGACCAGCGAGGAGAGTGTCGGCGAAGTCCTCTGGCTGCTATGGCCAAGTATGGCTCTGGTAGCACAGAGAGGGTCGTGCTCCTGCAGTGGAGACAAAAAGACCTGATGACGATGATGATGTTTTCCTCTCTTGGGTAAGTGGACACCTCTTCTGGCGTCTTTCATCAGCTGTGCTGCTTTAAAGGTACGCTTTCCGCTTTTTCTTCTCCAAATCAAAGACCATGCGCAATCAACGTTTTTATAGCATTAAGTGGTTCTTTATTGGGAAATATAATTTATATGGTAGTTAGGTATTTCAATAAATGTAAACAACCTTGACATGTCTTTTTACTGAAATATAAACTTTATTAATCAATACTTTTGCAAATTACAAATTAATTATGTTTTTAGTTACATATTTACTTTGTTATTCATTCATAAAGTATATGTTTAAATAAAAAGCTATGTATGTCATGATTGTTTGAATTTATATAAATACCTAACCAAACGAAGTTTAAAGAATAAAACGGCTCAAAATAATGGGGCAGTTGTTGACCATATTTATTTTCAATGTGAATCTAGATTTATGAATGCAGAAAAACTGATAATATTTTAACAGAATATATTTTTTTTGGCGTTTAGAAAAACGTTTTTGATTTAAGAATCTAAGAAATAAATTCACTTACTAGTGAGAGAAATGAAATGAAAAAGAAAAATCTTTATTAAGTAACAGGAAAATCTTGAGATAATAAACATTGACTAACGATATATAATTCGATTTAGCGGGGCCACGCGACATCTTCTTTTTCTTCTGCCTTGCCTTTTCCCTACTTGCAGTCGGCTCTGTATGTCAACTCCCTCCATAACCTTTTATCCTTTGCCTGACGACCTCCGTGGCGTAGTGGTCACCATGCTAGTCCGCCACCCAGAGGTCCCGGGTTCGATTCCCGGTCAGGGCAAGTTGGAAAATGGCCTTTTTCAAATTGTCCTGGGTCTTGGATGTCTATCGATATATGTATTTTTTGGTTCACAAAAATCCGACAGCTTGTGCGTTCCCCAAAAGATAGCGAGCCACTAAACGTTCCCGGTGTTTATGAAGTCCCTTGTGATTGTGGAAGGAGCTACGTGGGGGAGACGTGTCGGAATGTGTCTACTAGGTTGCAGGAGCATATAAGAAGTCTAAAGAAACTGGACAGCAACGGGTCAGCCATCGCCGAACATGCGATAGAGACGGACGTCACACATTACATACGCTTCGACAGGGCCAAAGTCTTAGCCCGAGAGAAAGGTTTTGTCCCTTGTAAAATACGAGAAGCAATAGAGATTGGGCGACGTCCTAATTTTAATCGTGATGTTGGTTGGAGCTTACCCGCCGCCTGGAAACCGGTGCTTCAAGAGACGCATAATAGATGCCATGTACAGCCGACAGTCTCTGATACAGTGAGCTTTTTTCACGCACTGGCGCTATCACCAGCCGCAGAAGATGATGAAGAGGAAATAACGACTCCCAGTACATCCACGGGAGTCCTTGACGCAACTATCCAGCAACAACCACCATCTACCGAATTGTCGCTGCGGGCGCAGAGGGCGATGGCCCGCGCTGCCCGCGCGCCCCGCGCCTCCCGCGACTAACATCAGTGTGTCGCGAGCCGGTGCGGTGTACGGGCCTCTCGGCACATTCGCCCTGATGAAGACCTCCGGATGAGGTCGAAACATGTCGGCAGTAGCTGACTCTATACGTGAGTTACCCGTGTTTTGATATTAATGATATATGTATTTGTTATAAAATATAGTATCGTTGAGTTAGTATCCCATAACACAAGTCTCGAACTTACTTTGGGGCTAGCTCAATCAGTGTAATTTGTCCCTATATATTTATTTATTTATTTTATTTATCTCTGTACTGACCTCCGTTCCGCCATATCCGATCTCACGCAATCTTTCCACGTCTTTCTCTACCTTCCTCTTCCTCTATACCCGCCTACTTTCAAGTCGACCATTTTATTTTGCGATTTTAACAATGACACCAGCAGTATTTAAATAAATGTGTCGCAGATGCCAACACACCTCCGAAATAAAGGTACAATTTCTCCTAGTTCTTAAAATAATAGAAAGTTTTATAACTTAACCATTGTAGACTGAGTTGCAGTTGAATTGGGAAGTAGTGAATTCACTTACTACCGAGAAATAGTTTTATAACTTAACCATTGTTGACTGAGAGTTGCTGCAATCAAGAAGTCCAAACTTCTCACTATTGGACTTAGTAGTTGCATAGTTGCAAGTTTGTAACATCCAACTTGGCTTTTTGTGTATGTTAGCAAAGTTATGAAAATAATGATTGCTTTTGAGGATAGTTCTTTTTTCTCTATCAAAGTCAAAGTCAAAGTCAAAAATCATTTATTTATGTTTGGATATTTGTATCACTTGATAATTGTCACTTTTTTCCTTTCGATTTCTTATAAGGTAAATGTTGACGTCAGATCATTTACTTATAGCTAAGTTTACTGCCGCTTCCAAAGCGCAAGTACAGAAGAAACGGTAACAAACTGTACTGAAGCATTTTCTCCAATAACGTCAACTTACAATTATACTGGTATTAAAATTAGTTATGTGGACTGAGAATACATTGTTATGTCATAATATTAATTAAGCATGATGTCAAGTTTAAAATTAATGTCAATTTGTAAATTTTGTACTAAAACATGTACAGAATGTTCTTAAATTATGACATTTGTGAATGTACAAATACAAACCTTTAAGAGGGACCCGCGCCAAGCTCAAGCCAGACATTTTTGTCTCTAAGGTAATCATCGGTTCCGTAATAAGCTTTATCACAGCGTACTTTCTTAACATAAACTTAAAATTTTCTATCTGGCATACTAAGAACCGATTCTGGCAATTTATTATAAAACTTTATACAGTTTCCCATAAACGACTTACTAACTGTTTTCAGCCTATAGGACGGAGTAAATAAATCATTTATATTACGTAAGTTTCTATCCGTAAAATCACCCACTTTATTAAACAAGGCAATATTTTTCCTTACATACATTATATTTTCAAATATGTACTGGGATGGTACAGTAAGTATATCAATTTTCTTAAAAAAATCTCTTAGGGAGTCTCTTGATCCTAAACCGTAAATAAAACGAATTGCCCTTTTTTGCAAAATAAAAATAGTCTGTATATCAGCTGCACTCCCCCATAGAAGAATCCCATAAGACATCAGACTATGAAAGTAACTAAAGTAAACTAGTCTAGCAGTTGCCACATCTGTCAATTGTCTGATTCTCCTAATAGCGTAAGCCGCTGAGCTAAGCCTATTAGCGAGTTTAGAGATATGGGCACCCCATTGAAGTTTTGAATCTATTGTGATTCCCAAGAAAGTTGTATTTTCAACGAGATCTAATTTTTGACCGTTCAGTAGCACATCAACATTGGCTTGCCTCACGTTAGGAAGACTAAATCTAATGCATTGGGTCTTGTTTGCATTCAACATAAGGTTATTGGCTGAGAACCAGTTAGAAATGGCCGTCAAGGTGTTATTCACCGCAGTAGCATCTTCGCTATGACGGTCTATTTCAAAAATAAGAGACGTGTCATCGGCGAACAACACAATGCCAGCTTGTTTCTCAACCGCATAAGGCAAATCATTGACGTACACTAAGAAGAGGAACGGTCCAAGGATAGAACCTTGAGGTACTCCCATTTTAACAAGAGATCCGTTTGACTTTATGCCATTTATGTCAACAGTCTGAAGCCTATCCGTTAAATATGATTGAATGAGGTTTATTGATTTATCGTCAAAACCGTACTGACGGAATTTGAGCAAAAGTGTTGGATGATCTACGCAGTCAAACGCTTTTGAGAGATCGCAAAAAGAGCCGATTGCATCGTTCTTGTTTTCCCATGCGTTGTAAATTTGAGTAACGAGCGCTACCCCCGCATCAGTGGTCGATTTCCCCCCAGTAAAACAAAACTGCTGGCTATGAAAAAGGTTATGGGTGATAAAGTGATGTTGCATTTGATTAAGCATTATCTTTTCAAACACTTTGCTCAAAACTGGCAGAATCGATATAGGTCTATAATTGCCAGGATCTGTTCTTACCCCCTTTTTAAATAAAGGAATCAATTTACTGCATTTCATTAAATTTGGAAAAATATCTTCATCAATGCATTCATTAAAAATAAAAGCTAGGTCTGCAGCAATGATATTTATAATGTGGCTTACTACACTAACGGACATACCCCAGTGGTCTTCCGATTTTTTTAAATTTAACTGTTTAAATGCATCAACTATATCTTTGGGGATAATATGTTTAAATTGAAACTTATGATTACATTGAGCTACATTATCTTTAAGTAAGGCTTCAGCATTTTGAGGACTTGAATTGGTATTTTCAGTTCCAAGGGAATATTAGTGAAAAAATTATCGAATACATTTACTATATCATTAGGGTTGGTAATATTTTTACCGGCACATTTGATTTCACGAACATTTTCTCTCGCTCTAGTTTTACCGGTTTCTTTATTAATAACATTCCATGTCTCTTTAATTTTATTTGGTGCATTATTGATTTTTCTACTAATGTAGATAGCTTTAGCATTTTTGCAAACTTTTTTAAATAATTTAGAATATTTTTTAACATACTCAACAAAGTTAGGGTTGAAATTAAATTGTTTTTGGGCATATAAATCAAATAATTTTCTTCTACTAATATAAATACCTTTAGTTGCCCATTCATTAAACTTTAACCTACCATTAACATTAACTTTTTTCTGTTCCAATGTTTCTGAATATTCCTTAGACACTGTACTAAATAATTTATTGTAGTGATCATCAGGATTACTTCCTGTGTATATTAGATTAATTCCTGTGTAGACTGAACATAACTTATTTTCTAAATTCTTTTTGAGCTTATGAATTTTTTTTGAAGTAATAGGCCTACACATGATTTTATCTTCTTTCAAGCAGCGGGTGGACTCCTTGACAAAAGAAACAAATACACCCATATGGTCAGATGGCAACTTGTTAATAACAGATTTCTTAAAATAATTTATATTGCTAAAGAAACTGCCCAGACACGTGGCCGATGTAGCAGAGATTCTAGTAGGTTCAAAAAAAAACGTTTTCTAGGTCATAACATTTAAAGAGGTTTAAAAATTGTGTACTCCTTGGATTCTGCACTAGAATATCAACATTGAAGTCACCACAAATAATTAATTTTTTTTTTACTAGTTGAAGCTAACTTTAGATGTATCACTTTTTCTATACGAGTGTAAGCGAGGGTGCCTGGAAGAAATTGCTTAGTGATAAGGCCGCCTCTTGCGCATTAAAAGATAATTCATGTCTTGTATTTTTTTGTGCAATAACATTTTACCCACTAAAATATATAAATGATATAGATACGTATACCAACAAACTCATCCCCTAATGGCTCAGACCAAATAAAATGGGTACGACGTAATCGAGATTCAAGACACTTTATTTGTTTGTTTGTAATAACTTTATTGTACCAAAAAACAAAATAAGGTACAAAAAATTTAAAAGAGCAAATATACAAAGGTGGACTTATCCTATGTAGGGATCTCTTCCACTCAACCTGCAATAGATTAATTTATGATATTATTTCACCCTAAGTCTCAGTCACAGACTTATTTCGAAAAAAAGATGTTCATCAAATCGAAATTTGTAAATCAATATTGATAAAAATCAACAAAAATATTAAATACATAAATTATTAAAAGTCTTTTAATATATGTATAATATTGATGGATGTTATCATTATATATAAGAAAAAACAATATTTCCGTTTTTTAGGCCAATTATCTTTACGCCTTTTATTAAGGCTCCTGTAAGCAAAGCTTCCAGACTCTGATTGCTCCTAAACATGGCTGTTTACCGGCAGTTTAATTCAAAGGCGGCTGTAATTATCCTTGGCGCAGACTTCGACATAGGAATAGAAGCGGCAAACCGTAAAAAAAACCAAGGATAAATCTGTACCGGCGCAAATAACTAAACAGCTTGGCCTATTTATAACTATATAACTATGGTTGACCCCAGTCACTCTTAGTTATAAAGCCCACTTTATGCAAAGAGAATTCACTTGGGAGTAATTGCTCTTTGTAGTAAGTCGGTTAAGTAAAAAGTAAGTATATGTTTTTCAATTTGGAACAATAAAATGAGACAAGTAAATAAATCTTCTTAGAGTCATGCAATAGGCAATAAATAACTTAAAATCTAGTTCTGAAATGAATGAAATGAAAAATAATAAATACACTTGTGTTATGAAATACTAACTCAACGATACTATATTTAATAATATAATAAATACATATGTAGAAAAACATCCAAGAGCCAAGACAAATTGAAAAAGGCCATTTTCCAACTTGCCCTGATCGGGGATCGAACCCGGAATCTCTGGGTAGCGGACTAGCATGGTGACTACTACGCCACTACGGTCGTCAAATTGAAACTAAGGATGACAAATTTCGTGAATGGTGATTTACATATGTCAAGCATGCTCAAGATACACAAGAATGGAAAAAATCCACCGATAAAAGAGTCGCTCTTAAATTTGAATAAAAAAAAAACGACGGATTGCACTCTGGGAGTGCCGGCAGAAGTGAAAACTTTTATATTAACGTTGTGCATTTGTTACACACACGAACATTCGCGCAAGCGCCCTGCGCCGCCCAAACGAAACAGCAGGCGCAGGCATACATTTTCGCCGCGCCGTAGAAAGAGAGGGGGATACTCCCTCTCCTACGCCGCGCCAGCTGTCTACTCTCCATCCGTCTTACGAATTTTCGATCAGGTCACATGTCCTGACGCGAGTTTAACATTTTTACCCATTCCAAAAAAGTGCACAACGCCGCTAAAAAAGTTTTCACTTCAAAAAGTCTTATTTTATAAGTCTATGGAGTCGTAACGGCAAATTTCGAGTGTTTACTGTAGTGTTTATTCGACTAATTTACGCAGTCTGTAGGTTTCGTAATCATTGTGCCGAATTGTAATCGAAATGAATAGGTATCTTTATGAAAGCCTTACGCAATATAGTTCCATCTATTTTTGTTTCTTTTTGTTCTGATTTTGAAACATTAATCCTTTTATTTAATTTGTTTTCAGAAGTCTGAATCCTTTTGAAAAATCTAATATTTACCTAAATAATGGGGTCTTACAAATTATGGATATGAATTCAGTACTGCGCAATTTACTCAAAGGAAGCAATTAGTGAACTACGAAAAAATACCGCGAGGATCAAAAGATTGTTCCTATAGACTTTTTATTGACCGAGCGAGCGAAGCGAGCGAAGCGTCTCAGTTTCGAGATTAGCCAAAAAATCTTTTGTCCGTCTGTCTGTCTGTCTGTCTGTCTGTCTGTTCTCGCCTACAGGTCGCATTTCTTAACCGATTCTCATGAAATTTTGTAAACAGGTTCAGCAACTACATAGAATTTTTTTGTCGAGCCAGTTTTTCAAAATTTTTCAAAATGGCGGCAATATGGGGGTTAAAAATTTTAAAACTGTCATATATCCGCCATTTCAAAATATTTTCAAAAATGTCATTAGACTTTTTTGTTGCCATTATAAAAACGATATTATTTGAACAACTTTTTTGTCTGAACAACTTTTTTATACGTTATACTTGAACGGGTTTAGGGTGACTCGCGAAGTCTAGCTGACTGAGCCGTGACGGATATGCAATACAAATCTACATTAATAATCAATAATAATCGCGATTTCTACGTTCGTGGCGAACTACTAGTTTATAAATTTGTATATAATAATGTTCTTTGAAAACAATTATTCGGTATCATAATATTAAAAGCACCTTTAAAATAGTTTCAGCATATTTTGTAGGACAAAAGATTTTAAGGGTTAATTCAGTCCATCGAAATAATGGACAGAATCGGCTTTTAAAATGTTTGCACTAATTAAAAACTTTAACGTTGCTATGGTCTTTATTAATGCGGCACGCGCAAAAATTATGAAGAACAAAGAAAATATTAATCTTTGACAGAAAATGGCCGACACGACACCTTTCTTGCGACAGACGTCGCGGGCAAAAAGAATATCCAGGGCCGCACTACACGCAGAGCAGGACTCTACGTTACAAAACTGTATAACAAGATAATTGTGTACGTACAGGTAGCAGCACAGAACTCTAGCGCTGACCTTGCTTGCGCAGAAAGAAGTCCAAAACTAATACTGTACCCATGCGCAGTATCCCCTCTATACTTCACTCAGCGCTGAACTTACGTACCATGGTACAATAAAATAAGGTATTCTCTTCCCGTGACAGCTGATGACGTAGATGGAACTTGACTACGTCATCAGTTTGATATGTTGCCACTGTGTGACATTGAATTTCCCGAGCGTAATGCATTTTTGAACTTTATATACCAATTTTGAATGAATAATCCAATATATCAATTTATAAAATATTGAATTGATAAATCACGCGAGAATCGCGAGATACTAAATAGCTAAGTTACTAAATATTTTTTTAAATATTCATGAACTTATTGAGAAAGTCCTTAAATTTACCGAAAAGAACAACACTTTGTGACGTAGTCAAGTTCCATCTCGGAAAGAGAATACCTGTTTTATTATACCATGCGTACCACTACTTGTACGTGGTTAGTAAATCGACTCGGCTAAATCGTTCGTTCAGCATAATGTAGTTAGCAACTACAATGTCTATTCACTAACTCGACTAACAGCAACTAAGCGGTCTCACACCTCAAGTTCCCGTAACTACTCGTATGTCCAGAACTTTGTCTATACTATCTGAATTTAACCTAATTTGAGATTAGTCTGTAATGTAGTAATATAACTGAAATTTTAATGTATTTCCCTGTTTTAATGTGTAATGGGCGAGATTTGAATCATTATAATAGGCGATTCTGCTAGCAACCCATCACTATTTTGATTCCTTTTCCATATTAACGCCTACCACTACGCTAAGCGTGGCCTTTGGGCCTAACGGCCCTGAGCTCTGTCTACCCCGTCAGGGATATAGACGTGAAAATGTATCTGTATCTGTATTTTAATGTATTCAGCTTTTTTTTTGCCCCACGTTGGGCGCCACTGTGACGATAAGATTATTTTGAAAGAAACAATATTTAAAAAGACCAAATTCTTTAATTTAATTTTTAACAATTTATTCACTGAGTGCCGAAAGTAGTCACAGGTAAGGGTCGTAGGTTCACAGCCACGAGATTCGTTGTTCCAGAAGAGATTTCCAAAAGTACTCAGCTTTGAAGCAGCCCGGCGTCTAGTGGTGGTCGAAAAGAGGACGAGACTCCTCACGCCCTCGTACTTATATGGGCCGCGCGGGGTGGAGAGCGGGGTAAGGAGGCAAGCACCAGTGCGGACCTCGTCACAGGTCTACGGCAGAGTAGAATAGGGCCATTTCAAATCCTCCCGTGGATGTCGTAGAAGGCGACTTAGGAAATACAAGCTAAACAAAGCTTATAAACATCAATGAGACCTCTCCCATCCGTGTGGCCAGCGAGGAGAGTGTAGGCCAAGTCTTCTGGCTGTTCTGGCCAAATATGACTCTGGTAGCTTAAAGTTTTTCGAACGAAGTTCCTTGTCGCGCGTTACGAATGGAGGCTAGACGGAAAAAATTAATACGAAAAGTTGTAACGACACTTTTTGCCATAGGTGTAAGTCGTGCGGCGTGCGCGTGTTTCTCTGTCTGTCTCTCTCTCTCTCCTAATTAATCGAAAGGAACTTCGTTCCATCTGAGTGTCCCTTGACACCTCTCAAGTTTTTTTAAAGTACAATATAGCTATTAATATAGCTAAATTACAGCTTTGAGTTTAATTTACGTCAATTAAACTCAGTTGTAATAATCCACTGTGGGTGGGTGGATAGAGGCAAAGTACTAAAATTATTTCTCGTGTGAGTGCAGCGTTCCGGGTAAATTGTCTGCATAATTATGTTAGCCGCCCAATTCCGTTTTCAGTCTAGTGATAATGTTAGATCACGTTTTTAACCGCCTTCTGAAAAAAGGAGATTAACTCAACAATTGTTTGTCTACACTAATATTATAAAGAGGAAAGATTTGTTTGTTTGTTTGTTTGATTGTATTGAATAGGCTCCGAAACTACTGGATCGATTTTAAAAATTCTTTCACTGTTAGATAGGTATGTTATCCCTGAGTGACATAGGCTATGTATGTACCACGGGCGAAGCCGGGATGGACTGCTAGTTTGTAATAACTTTATTGTACCAAAAAAAAAGTACAAAAAATTCGAAAGAGCCAATATACAAAGGCGGACTTATCCCATGTAGGGATCTCTTCCAGTCAACCTGCGATAGATTGAGAGGACATTTACTCAATTAAAAGGTAGAAGTAAGTACGAACTAGATACCTTAAAAGATTATATATAATAACTACATTACATACACATACGCAAGCACATATATTTTATACTCATAAACTTACTTACAAATACACATATAATACTGTTTACACATAAACTTACATAGACATACATATATATACTAATTATACATATAATTATGTAGACTAAGTACTTAAATACCTCAATTGTGATGCCACCAGAGAAGAATTGGATAATCTACCCTTAAATGAATCAAGCGACGGTGCCAATCTTACATCACCAGGAAGCGAGTTCCAAAGCCTAGCCGCCATAACTGCGAAAGACTTGGAGTACGACTGCGACGAATGGGATGGAATCTCAAGAACGAGGCTGCCGGCTGAACTCAAACGATTATCCACATTACGAAAGCTAAATTTGCAGTGAAGGTAATCAGGGGAGGAAGGGTTAAAAAGGGAGTTGAAGAGGAGGGAGAGAATATGGATATTACGGCGGATCCTGATCGGTAACCATTTTAGCTTTAGGCGAACATCTGAAATATGATCAAATTTACGTAAACCAAAAATGTACCTGATACAGTTATTTTCAAGGCGTTCCAATTTGTCAAGAAGTTCCTCAGATCTAAATACGCTACGTCTGCATAATCAAGAACAATCTTTTTTTATGTACGTTCACGAATTATTCGAAGACTCCAGCACTGATTTAGAAACTTTTTTTGTTTGCAAGGGCATACTTGTTAGGTGGTCCCATAGAAATTTTATCAAAATCAGTTGAGAAGTTTAAAGGTGAAGAAAGACGGTTTTTAGCTTGGAAAAATTATATATTACCACGACCTGAGTTTTAAAGACTAAAGAAAACATTTACAAGTTACAAGTATACCTTCTCAAAATTTACAAGCTATAAGTATACATACATACATACATACTATCACGTCTTTATCCCTAATGGGGCAGACAGAGCATTTTGGGTCTTGCGGTTCTATGCAGAGCCCAGGGCCGCAAGACCCAAAAGCCACTTTTAGCGTCATGGTGGGCGAGAAGATGGAAAAGCAATCAATACAGTGATGGGTTGCTAGCCGCATCGCCTGTTAACATGATTTGCATTTATGCCCATTCCCTCGATCGGCTTTTACGATCTGCGTGGGAAGAGAAGCAGCTGGTACATTCTAAGTTTTTTTTATTTCTCCCAGACCAGCGTGGGATAAATTTACAAGCTAAATATATACCTTCTCACTACGATTCATTAATTATAAAGCGTATTTGACTTTTGGCCCTCTAATAAATGGACATCTTAGGAACGGCTTCCCTTAAAAAGGGCGCACACTGTAGACACATCATACTCTATAATATACATACATGTAATAAATAAATATATAGGGACAAATTACACTGATTGAGCTAGCCCCAAAGTAAGTTCGAGACTTGTGTCTTCTTCTTCTAATCGTGTGTGTTAGTGACTAACACTAGTGTCAGAGTTTTTAAACCGCCTTAAAGGCCTCTGACATGGTTTTAGGTAACGACCAATGTCAAAGACAGTGACCGGGACCGACGGCTTAACGTGCCCTCCGAAACACGGATCATCTTACTTATCAGACAATTAGGTGATCAGCCTGCAATGTCCTAACCAATCTAGGACAACAACACAAAGTCGTTGCCCCCGCTGGGAATCGAACCCGCGACCTCAGGGTATGAGCCAAACGCTCTAACTCAACGATACTATATTTTATAACAAATACATATATAGATAAACATCCAAGACCCAGGACAATTTAAAAAAGGCCATTATCCAACTTACCCTGGCCGGGGATCGAACCCGGGACCTCTGGGTGGCGGACTAGCATGGTGACCACTACGCCACGGAGTTCGCCGATGTATTATAATAATATTTATGATGGATACATGTATTAACACATATATTATATATTTTATTTTTCGGGCATGCAGAAATGATGGAAAAAAAGGGCATACAAGGCGAATTTGAGTACCTAGTTAGTCAGGGTCATTCTCGACAAAAGTACACCGACCAGATTGCACTTTAAAAAAAAGGAGAAGTCCGAAGTAACCGGCATGCATGAAGAGAGTAAGAATTGTGGTTCTAAACAGACAGAGCTCAGAGCCGTAAAACATACACTTTTAATATTTATTGAGAAGGTATCCTTTATTTCACATAGATTATTTTATCAACAACAATAGCTGCAGATAATATTATTATACTTTAATCGATATCAGCATTAACGTGTTTATAAAGGAACTGAACCGATATCGATTGGACAAATACAACGTTCTAAAAAAGCGGCCAAGTGCGAGTCGGAATCGCCCATGAAGGGTTCCGTAGTAGCAAATAACATAATATAAAAGTCTTGTAGTATGTTTTTTTTAATTTTTATATTTGAGTTGATTGAATGAAAGGTAAATTGCCGTTTATGATGATGACGTATTAAAAAAAAACTACTCACTAGATCTCGCTCAAACCAATTTTCGCTGGTAGTTTTCATGGTAATGAACATCATATATATTTTTTTAGTTTTATCATTCTCTTATTTTAGAAGTTACGGGGGGGGGGACACACTTTTTTCCACTTTGGAAGGGTCTCTCGCGCAAAGTATTCGGTTTAGAAAAAAATGTTATTAGAAACCTCAATATCATTTTTGAAGACCTATCCATAGATACCCCACACGTATGGGTTTGATGAAAAATAAATTTTTGAGTTTTAGTTCTAAGTATGGGGAACCCCCAAAATTTACTATTTTTTTTCTATTTTTCTGTCAAAACCTTAATGCGGTTCACACAATACATCTACTTACCAAGTTTCAACAGTATAGGTCTTATAGTTTCGGAAAAAAGTGGCTGTGACATACGGACGGACAGACAGACAGACAGACATGACGAATCTATAAGGGTTCCGTTTTTGCCATTTGGCTACGGAACCCTAAAAACACACATTTTTAACTTTACAGGACTCACCGCAATTAATTTATTTCTGAATTATTTAAAGTCAAAGTCAAAGTCAAAAATTTTTATTCAATGTAGGATAAATTTATCTCTTATTGAAGGTCATTTTTTTTAAATATTATTTTAGTGCAAGATTTAATTTAAAAAAGTGGAAATTAGGTCCGTGGTTCGTCTAATTGTTTTCTGATTAATGCTGAGCCTTTATATCCTTGTGGATGCCATTAAATATTTGGTTTAAAAACTTTTTTGTTAATTTAGTAAAGTAACAAATGAGGTGAAATATCTTTCAAATTAAAAAATCTCAGTATAAAGTGTGCGCTCTTCCCCAAAGTAGCAATTAAGGCGGGAGCTTTGGTAATATTCTTGTTAAACACACCTTCACTGAAGCTATGGGATATTTATTAAATCCGAAGAATACGCCGATGAAATATCGGCCTCTTAATAAAGGTTCCCTAGGGTGAAAGGCCAAGGATTTACTTATAGGTAGTTTAATACACGTATTGTTTTAATTTAAATATTTAAACATTAATTATACGCTTAATAAAGACGAAAATTCCGTTTAGACATACTGGTAGGATTAACTTGGTAGGTCTACTGTCATAAGTACTAAATGCATGATATATTTATGCTACCCCCGCCCCGTAGCACTGGCATGGCACCGTGGATAAACTCAGATAAAGATTTTATCACGCTATGAAATAGTGCTGTGGTGGAATGGGAGATGATTAGAGAGCAGACTGTATTAACGGATCATCAAATTTAAGAACTAGGTTCTTGTTTATAGATATATCAATTATAAAATAAAACTATAATCCGACAAATTTGTGAGAAGATAAATGACAATGAATTTTTCAAGTACGTAAAAGACAAAAAATGCAAAGAGTTTGCAATTAGTGCCATCCCGCGTGCTATCATTATGTAGAGTGAGATAGAGATGGATGATAATGCTCGATAATCATTGTCGCCGGTATCATGCTAAGTAAGCAGGCACAAAAGCTTCGAATCAAATGACTGATCAGATTATGAACATTACAGGTGACCTATATCCTAAATGCCAAACGTTTGCCATGACTTTTACCTTTTATCTACAGGGGAAGGGGCTACCTAAGTAGATTTATTGATTTCGTAAAAATAACAACAAAAGTAAAAGTCGTAGAAGCTGAGATGGGTAGCATAGGATAATTTTGTTTAGTTTTTACTTTGCGGACATAACTTCGCAAAAAAACTTGATTTTTCTCCTGTAAGAATTTATTATCTTAGACAGGACAATTACGAGAGGATTAATGCCACGTCCTGTTAAGTCGATTTTAATTAATATGTACCAGGTACCTACGAAGGCAACAAACTCATAAAATAGTAACGCTTTTATTTTTTTATACAATTTAATTTTGTCTTTACAATCGAATATTGCAAACGAAATAACCTTCTTAAAAAATGATTAACACAGGCAAAAACACACTTTGCCTTTGGCTCTGTCCACCAGGCTTAAAAATAAAGACGTGACTAGAACTGCACCCTTATCTTAAATGAAATATCTACTCTGAGAAGTTATAGGACGATTCAATTACGTTTTCTCATTTTCATATCACATAGTTCACATTGGGAGATTAAATAGGCGAGGGAAAAAAGTCTGTTTGGTTGATGCTCGCCATCAATAGCCACATAAAGTAGGTACTTAAGGGGTACACGAATTTTTTCGGGGTCTATTGTTACTCCCGTTTGAAATAAATCATTTGAAAGGAAACGGAAATATTTACAATTTTTGTCTGATCATGCACTATAACCCTTCAAGTTGTTTTATGAACTACTGTTTACAGTTTAAAGTGACAACGTGAAGCTTCTCTACGCACATTTCCGAAAAACAGTGACTTTTGGAGTTAAGAACAAGTTGTATTCTCATATTGTCAGGAACTTAAAACTATTGGCGCAATTTAACGAAAGAAAAAAAGTGAAATATTGTAAGTCTTAAGTGACTTGTAAGACAATGTTCGAATACTAGATAATAATTGGTATTGAATTAAATTTATTTATTAACATAATTTTTATGTTGCCTGACACATAATAATTAATAAACAGGTACCGAAATGGGACATGGGAACTCACTAGGGCAATGGATGTAACAGGTCGTGCCGTAGATCTTTTAAGGAATTTATCTTAAAGAGCGTTGCTTACATTTCTGCTCGACCAGTCTGAACTAGGACTTATAGCGCTAATAAGACAAGCGTAGCTGGTTCAATAGGCTGTCTCGGGATCTGCCTAATTTGGGAAATATACCGCATATTACCGCGGGGCTTCGTCCGGGAAATCCCCTAGGATTTCTTGCCCTTCCAAGTAATAGGTATATTAGTAATAAAGGTGCAATTTTTTGCAAGGAATTTACGTACTTTTATGAATTATGGGACAGGTAACCTGGGTAATAAGGAGGTTTCTGACAACTCAAATTATTAAAAAGCGGCCAAGTGCGAGTCGGACTCGCCCATGAAGGGTTCCGTAGTAGCAAATAACATAATATAAAAGTCTTGTAGTATGTTTTTTAAATTTTTATATTTGAGTTGATTGAATGAAAGGTAAATTGCCGTTTACGATTTATGACGTATTAAAAAAAAAACTACTTACTAGATCTCGTTCAAACCAATTTTCGCTGGTAGTTTTTATGGTAATGAACAACATATATTTTATTTAGGTTTATCATTTTCTTATTTTAGAAGTTACGGGGGGGGGGGGGGACACACTTTTTTCCACTTTGGAAGTGTCTCTCGCGCAAAGTATTCGAATTAGAAAAAAATGCTACTAGAAACCTCAATATCATTTTTGAAGACCTATCCATAGATACCCCACACGTATGGGTTTGATGAAAAATAAATTTTTGAGTTTCAGTTCTAAGTATGGGGAACCCCCAAAATTTACTGTTTTTTTTCTATTTTTGTGTCAAAACCTTAATGCGGTTCACATAATACATCTACTTACCCAGTTTCAACAGTATAGGTCTTATAGTTTCGGAAAAAAGTGGCTGTGACATACGGACGGACAGACAGACAGACATGACGAATCTATAAGGGTTCCGTTTTTGCCATTTGGCTACGGAACCCTAAAAACGTCAAATTTTTTTATGGGATTTGTATGAAATATAGTCTAATGACGTCATTGCTTCTTCGAGTCCAATAGCTCTTATAATAACAGTTTCTTCGCAATAATAAATCTGAAATCTCGTTGAAAATGGATATGATCAATGACAAAAGTAACAATATTTTATGACGTTTTATTCTACCAAACCAACCAAGTAGAATAATAGTACATTGAATACATTTTTGAAAAAAATTAGGTGATAAAAAAAAGTTACATAAAAATACAAAAAAACAATTCCGACATTTACGCGGTTATAAATAATACATATAGGCTTTGTTTCATTAAAATCTGATATCATCAAAAAAGTTATAGTTATTTTAAACAGACTTCCGAAAAAAAGGAAATTATCAATTCGACGCGAGCTTTTTTTGCATGTTCACCGAATTTTATCAAAATCGGTTTTGTAGTTACCCGGTAACCGGTTGTCTAACTACACAACCGAATTTGATAAAATTTCGACTTAAACCGACTTCATACCCATAAAGTCGGTTTTTAGTTTTGAACAATTATTAAATTTAACGCGGACGAAGTTGCGGTCACCAGCTAGTGGGTGTTTCTTCAGAGTGCCTTTTTTTACTGTCACACGGTCTTTATTCCTAACTTAACCAATGTACGGTTTTAAAACCGATTGCACGAGTTACTTTGGTTATACCCCTATACAAAATCATAATTAAATAAGATACATAATGAACAGTAATTTTTTTAATAATATTTGAATGCCAAAATCGGGAGCAAATTTGATGTTCTCCGCGTGTCACACTTACGCGCGCGCTTTTGCCTTCTCGTATAACTTTTTTGTTTATGACCCAATAAGTAAATTTTGTATTTTTAACTGTTTATGATTAAACAATGCATAGTTGTACAAAAAATGGTAATTGTATCTCTTAAATAAAAAAAGTTATGAAGCATTTAGTCTCTGTCACACGATTTTGCTAGTTTTCGAAAAACGATACAAAACAGCTCATAACTTCAGAACGCGTTGAATCATAGTTACAAATTTTAGTTGCGCGGATAAACAGTAGCAACCCGTCATTGGTAGGGAACTCACGCGCTGCTCACCGGTTGTCTGCAAATAAATACAGATGTGTATTTCTTTAAGTTTTTTCAAATTCTCTAACCCAAGTGACCTTTGTGGTCACTTTTCGAAGAATAATAGTAATTATTCCGCATTTAACGATTCACTCCTTAAATGTAATATACCTTCGAGTTTATTTTAGAGTATTTTGTTTTTAAATTCATACGTAATTATCTCCGTAATTTAAAAAAATGTTAAATTTTCGTAACTTTCGTGGTGCGGACTTCGTGGCGATTTCGCCACGAAAGTTATAAAGCATGCCACGAAAGTTACGTATCTTAATTAATTCTCACTAAATTACCAATGCTATTAATTTCTTTACATATATTATATCATACCTTACTATGTTCGTAACAACAAAATACTAAAAACATGTTTATTTCGTTTTTTTTTATTCGACAAACTTTTTTGTGATATTCCTCATAGCGGTTTCTAATATACGAGTAATCTAATACAATGAAAAATCTATTAAAATGTTCTCAAACAATGTTTGCTTGTGTTGGTATGTTATGGTATATGTAAGTGTTGCTATGGGTTGGTATTAGTTCGGTCAATGAGTGCTCAAAAGGGGCAAGTGAATGGAAAAGTCGAAAGCAGAAATTTTGACTCGGCAACTTTGTTAGGACTAGCTCGGACACCTTTCTCCTGAACTATGGGGATAGAAACGTAATGCAAGGCATGCATTGGGCGTGGGCTTGGCGTGCGCTTTTCGTCCGAATACGCCCAAAGTGTAGAACACATTTATAAAAATTCGAAAATTTTTCGTCAAAATTGGAGATAGATAAAAAAGTGAAAGCCATAGTTGTAGAGAATTTTATCAGATTTCATAATGTAGTACAACAAAATTTCGCACAACGCACAGTTTTCGAGATGTAAGCAAAAAACCAAAAAGCGGGACCTTCTTTGTGTCCTCCCCTCGCGGGCTCACCTCGGAGGGGAAAGGACTTTTAGTATGTTTATGTCCTAACTAGTCCTAACAAAGATGCCGAGTCAAAATTTCTGCTTTCGACTTTTCCATCCATAATTATTCGTTGACTGTAATATGTGTATTTCAGTGTTGAAAAGTATTGGTATTTCTTGGTAAATGTTAGTATGTGTAAGTAACGATGAGCCGGCAGAAGAATATTCTCGCAAGTAGAAGTATAATTAGTTTCTTGTGTTTGGTTTTATATATTTGGTTTGTTAGTTTGTTTGTGAATTTGATTGTGAGTTTCTCAATTAGTATGATAGTAAGAATGTGAGTTTATGTGTGAGTTTCCATTGGAGTTTGTTTTTGGATTTGTTTAGCGTTAATAAAGTATTCGTTGTATGTTACTTTATATGAGAGTTTGAATTTGGTTCTGTATTTTAGTTTATGACAAGTTTGTATACAGGTTTATATCCACGTTTGTGACTTTGTATGCATATTTGTAAGTGAGTAATTTTTTTTAAAGAATTATCATAACTTAACGAATTTAATGGTTTAACGTATTTAAATTAAAAATGCCGCCGTAAAAAATTACATCTGGAGAAAAAGCGATTAGCCGAAATAAGAAGAGAAAAAAAAAAGATACCGAATTACACAATATTGTAAAAGCAAAGCCGAGAGAAATTTACTACAAAAGCAAAAAACAGAAATAATACCTGTCTGTGAATTATATTAATTGCAATTGACCAACATAATAAAAATTACATCTCAAAATTAGTCATAGAAAGCCTAAAAGGCCCTATAAGTTAATAATTTTTTATGTCAAACCATTTTTTAATTATTTTGTTTTGCACATATTCTTTAGCCATTAATAGAAAAAATAAATAATGTTCGAATTTGTGATTAAAAAATGTTGTTTTGAAAACTGCTTTGTTTAATTTTACACTAACTATCAATTTATGCAGTTTTAATTCATAAAAAAATATAAATGTGATGCTAATGCAACATTTAAACATTGAACGCTGGTGCAATGCATATGCTTGTCTTGATTGATTGTTATTTAATGCAAAAATATATTTAGATGTAGCGAAAACTAAAGTTTTCGCTACAACTGAGTTGTATTTTTTACTGGCGTAACTTTCGTGGTATCAATAGTAACTTTCGTGGGCAGATTTTTTTCGGATTTTTATATCTTTATCATTTATTAGTCAATTTGAAAGTTTCAAACAGTATATTATTTGCTCTTAAACCATCTATAGCGTAGTATTTTTTTTCAAAAGATTATTGGTAATTTCAATTTCGCCACGAAGGTTACGCGGAGAACGAAATTTGAAGAAATGCCCTAGTACATAATACACCTTCGTGCTACAAACATCGGAATCGAATCAAAGTGTATGTTTTAGTTTCATAAACGAGTTTGCTAGAGTTTGGGTCGCGTTGTTTTGCTCGTGTTTGTTTCACAGATTGGGACAACTTAATAAATACAGCAGCGAGCTTTTGATTAAAGATATTTTTGTAAATATTACATACTTGTAGGTATGTTACTCTTACTCCATAATGTTAACTGCCGATAAAACAGAGAGGTATTATAAGTTAGATGCTGACATCTGTCTGTGGCAACGCAGCGTTTGAATTCGAACGGATGGACCGATTTCGACGCGTGAAAGCAAGTTCCCTTGCTGTGGTTCTTAGCTATGTTTAATTAGAATCGGTTCAGTTGTTTAAAAGTTATTTGGTGTTACCGTTTTAAAGTCAGGTCGTATCGGTAGTACTTAGGAAAACTTTCCTACGCACTACTAGATAGCGTTCTTGACATTCGGAGGTTTTGCAATTTGCTGCAAATAAACTTGTATATTATAAGAAGACCAACAACTGTTCTAATTTACATAGACAACATCAAAGACACAGAAAGTCCATTACAGATCATTAATGGTAGAAAACATAGTATTTTTTTAAAGATTATGATATCTAAACATCATTATCACTTACAATCTGCTCACAAGAAGTTACAACTTCAAAACATCGACATATTTAGTCCTTAATTGATATGAAATAAAGGGCGTCCTTAAATGAAGTGAAGGAAAAGGCAGAAATTGTGTCGTATATGTAAGGCAACAAATATTTGGATAAAGTTTGGGACACACGGAAAATACTTATACACATACACATAAGAACTAGTAATGTGTTATCATGTTGTCCCTCCTTTTCTTTAAAAGCACCTATACGGGCATTGTAAGTCCGCAGCGCAAACAGTTTGACGCATTGCCGGCCACACAGTTTTTGCGTCATCGCATTGCAGCGTTGTTACAACGTAGTTGCAAAGCACCAGTCGTGTGTAAATTCGCTATTTATTTATAAAATCTCTATTGACCATAATGGTACAAAAGGTGGACTTAATACTAATGCATTCTCTACCAATCAGCCTTTATGAAAAACAGAAACAATTAAATTATTTTCCAACAAGTCAAATCAGATACATTTTTCTTAACGTCAAAACAAACATTTTGCATGGGATTTGTATAAAATACAGGCAGATTCCTATGTGGTCTACTCTGCCACTATAAATATTTGTTTAAATTGTTAATATTTAATGGGTTTATTTTTATAGTTTTAAGTAGTAAATATTATAAATTTTTACTAACCGAATTGCCGTCATAGTTTCTTGGAGTCAAATAGCACTCATAATATCAGTTTTTTCCAATTATAAATAAAAACATATTGAAAATGAATTTTTATTCCCTTTACAGTACCAAATAATTTTATTTTTGACCCAATAAACTACCCAATTATATATTCAGTAGTTTTCGACAGACAAAGTACCGCCTATCGAAAATTACTAGATATATTCTAGCGTTGCGACAACGCGTTGGTCGACGACGTCCGTGTGGCATCGCTCTAACTAAGACCTTTCCTTAATCCGTCATGTAATCGGTAAATACAAACATTAATTCTGCCTCTGTCAAAACAAGTCCATATGTTATCATAGGACCATGTCAGCCCTAGGGCTCGGCAGCGGGATGCCGGTTATTTATAGTGCGGGAAGCAGCGATATAAACATTTTCTTTGCCAGACCTGCATGGAAGATTTTACTTAGGATAGATACCTAAGTAAAATCTTCCATGCAGGTCTGGGAAAGAAAATGTTTATATCTATTTATAATAAAACAGTCATAATATTTTGTCTGTACATTTAGTATATTTGACTGAAATGGATAGAGGGACACTTAAAAAGAATAATAGAAACCAAATAATATTTTTTGGTATGGTCACGTTTATCTTCACAAATACTGACGGATTCGAATGAAACTTTTTTGTTATATAGCTGTTAAGCCTGGGCAACATATATGGGGTATAATAGGGTATAATTGGCCTGTGTAACATATATAGGAAATAATTGATTGTGGAAAGTCGAACTCCTGATGCAGAACCATAATGGTCCAGCTAAACTATAAGAAACATAAAAAGGACTCCTTAGCAAAAGTTGTTTAGTCTGATGAGCATTTTTAGGAGTCATAAAGTCCACCCGAACGAAGTCGCGGGCTTCGGCTAGTGTGGTCTAATTTAATGTAAGCGGCAATATTGCTAGTCAATATGATAATCCGGTAAATAATATATCCAAAACAGATTAATCCTATAACTAATCTTTATTTATCGCTCTTCCGACAGGCTCACGTTTTCTCACTTGACGGTAATGACTGAAAATCAGTGTTTGCTCCCTGAGCAGTTCAACGCTAAGTTATTGCCTTTTTGTGTCACTGCGGTTCACCTTATTTCTACGACTGATTGTTATTGTTTTTGTGTTGATTTGTTTGTATGTGCATTTATATGTGTGTACCTCAGTGAGACAAATAAAGTGTTTATCTATCTATCTCTCTTAGTTGCTTTAGGAGGATTACAGTGGGATGACCTAAATCCTAGATTCCTCCGCTAGGCATCCATCATTCCCGGCCACCATCTATCAACTTCTGGTAACTTAATGCCTGATGGGCGGCACTACTTCATCGTTAATGTCTCATGTTTGTCGACTAAGCTTCAATAATTTTCTTATAGGCAAATAAATACTTACATAAATGATTGTCTTTATCTAATAACTCTCAATAATAACTATTCGATTGGGTTCTTTTCAATTTTCCAAGTAATATTTATTTAGTCCACGTATTTTTAGACGAGATTATTGAGAATAAGCTACATTAATTTTCTTGTAGACAATAATCTCATATAATGACAATTCAATTGAGTGCTTTTCAATTTTCTTTAGTCCACCTGTTTTCAGACGAAATTAATCTTTAGACCACTTATTATTGTGACGTCATGCGATTTAGACAGTGATTGGTGACGAGTTGCTACTGAAGCTATTTAAGTTTGCGACTATTATTAACGTACTTTTCAGTAAGAATTTTCTAGTAGTCGGGTATTAGTTTTCTAAACAAGACTAAATATTCGACCTGTTGTGACCTACGCCAGGCCTGTGTCACTCCCCGTTTAGGTATCGAAAATATACCTACGCATTACGGCCTGTATATGGAGGCTAATCCAGCAAGGACGACTCGCTAGAGTCGCTAGCGAGCAGTGAGAAGTGACACACGCGCGGTTTGTTCACCAGATTTACCGACTTAATCGTCATGGAAAGAAAAAGAAATAACCGGCCAAGTGCGTGTCGGACTCGCGCACTAAGGATTCTGTACCATTATCTATGAAAATCAAGTTTTTTGTATGGGAGCCACCCTTAAATATTTATTTTATTTAGTTTTTAGTATTTGTTGTTATAGCGGCAACAGAAATACATAATTTGTGAAAATTTTAACTGTCTGGCTATCGCGGTACTTGAGATACAGCCTGGTGACAGACAGACAGCGAAGTCTTAATAATAGGGTCCCGTTTTTACTCTTTGGGTACAAAACCCTAAAAAGGCAAAAAATACTGTGCAGTGTTTAATTGCTTGAACACAGACAATGATCCAGATTTAACATTTTTTACGCTTCCTAAAGACGCTGAAATTTAGGTACCTTACCTTTAGCGTCTTTACGAAGCATATTTATATTAAAAATTATTTATACTAAATAGGTACCGTACCTATTTAGTGTATCATTAATTATCATATGATATGTATATTAAGATATCATTGGTAACATACATATATATGATCTCCCATGCTGGTCTGGGAGAAATGAAAAAAACTTAGAATGTACCAGCTGCTTCTCTTCCCGCGCAGATCGTAAAAGCCGATCGAGGGAATGGGCAAAAATGCGAATCATGTTAACAGGCGATGCGGCTAGCAACCCATCACTGTATTGATTGCTTTTCCATCTTCTCGCCCCCCATGACGCTAAAAGTGGCTTTTGGGTCTTGCGGCCCTGGGTTCTGCATAGAGCCGCAAGCTCAGGCCGCAAGACCCAAAATGCTCTGTCTGCCCCATTAGGGAATAAGACGTGATAGTATGTTTGTATGTATATGTTGCAGTTGTATTGTATAATCCGCTGTTATTCAGAAACTCTAGCTGTTTGGCATTACAGCTCGGTTTTGTAATACAGCTGAAAATTGTTCAGCTAGATCGTCTAATGTGTTACGTTTAACAAACTAGCTCACGTGAGATTGTAGATCGATTAGTTCGGAATTGTGCCACTTGTGGTTTGTGAAGTGTCAGTGTCATAACAACAAATATGGCCTCCCATAAAGTAAATTCTTCACCGCGTTCCGGTACTAAGCTGTTTTTATCGAGAGACATTGGGGGCATCGTTTGTGATTTCGGACTGCTAAAGATTGAGAAGAATAAAGCAGACCTTGAGCTTGGTTCCTATACTGTTATTTCGACGCCCGCTTTCCGGTGAGATGGAAAATTCACGTGGATCAATTGGCCTTAAGAAATCGCTCCGCCATTGTCGGGTTTATACAAAATTTCAATATCCAATTGCATCGAGCTGATTATCATTTTGAATTGGTGTTTTATGATGTTGGAGACTTAATTATTTAGTAAGGAGTTGAATTGAGGTTTTATTTCTATCCCACGAGTTATATTAAAATAATAAAGAACAACTATTGTCTCCTCATTTATTATTTTGTTTGGTAACACAGTTTTATTCAATAATGGTAACCCTATGTCATGTCAACGCTAGCTGTTTTGTCAAACGTAATTACGTAATTCATTGACAATCTAGCTGAACTATTTTCAGCTGTATTACAAAACCGAGCTATAATGCTAAACAGCTAGAGTTTTTGAATAACAACGGATTATACAATTCAACTGCGACATATACATATATGGTTATTATTACGGAAAAAGATTTATATACGATATAATATATTACCTATGTATGTACAGTTAACAAAGTAGGTGAATACATGCGCAGCCAAAAACGCCTGTTTGAAATTGCCTGCGCTAGATGGCGATGTTAGTATCTTGACAACCCTAGGCGAACTGCTCACTTAATCGGTTTTGTGTGATATGATGCACCGTTTGTCTAGCGTAATAAGAATGAAATTGGCTTGCAACTGAAATTCTAGGTATCTAAACGAGTAGGCGTCGAATTCTGACGCGAGTTAAATTAGACCATATCGCTAACAATATTGAATAGATATTTCTTTGAATTTCTTTTAAGAGTAAGACTTCAGTAGTTAATTTATTGAGATTTTCAACACAGATTTCTGTGTTGAAAATCTCAATAAATGATATGAAATCGTGCTCAACTGACCAGTATTTTACCCGAATCAAATTTCCACTCCACTAGGTATATCCACTACCAACTTTAAGGGTATTAAAATTAAGATTATAGGAAACTTACCAATATTTATACCCCAATATTCGGTCAACTCGATCCACAACACAACACCACACACAACACAAAATCCATCTTATCAAGCTCATTGTCATTCGCTCGATAAGATGGGTGTGTCGAAATTCCCAAAAAATAAAAAAAAAAAGGTTACAAATATGTGAAACTTTTTGAGGAGTTTTTAAAGGAGAGCACTCATAAATCCAATTTGTTTCGAATATATATATATAAATCATAACTCTACAAATGAATAACATTCACTCAAAATCAGTCATAGTGGTTAAAAGGATGAAATTCGTTAAACAATCTCAAACTTTACAATTTAGTCGAATATGTCCGGATGAAAAAGTAGACGTTTCCCGCCATGGCGACCTTCTACCTAATACAATTCGGTGTATTATTTGCGGACCCTCGAATTGTGGGAAAACTAATGTAATGATAGGTCTTCTGTTACATGAAAATGGTTTACGTTTTAAAAACATTTATCTTTACTCAAAAACATTGTATCAACCGAAATATATGTTTTTAGAAAATGTTCTGAATTTAGTGCCTAATGTGTCGTTTGCTAAATATAAAGATAATGAACTTGTTTTAAGCCCCCACGATGCAAAACCACACTCCATAATAATATTTGATGACGTTGCTTGTGAGAACCAGTCCAACATCAGAGATTATTTCGCAATGGGTAGACATAAATTCATTGATTGTTTTTACTTGAATCAAACGTACAGTAAGATACCTAAACAGCTAGTAAGAGACAACGCTAATCTTTTAATATTATTCAAACAGGATGATGTGAATCTCCATCATGTATATGATGAACATGTTAAGGCCATACCCAAATTTTCCGGGGTCCAGTGGCGCCGCCATTTAAAATAAATCATTTAAAAGGAAACGGAGGTATCATTCAAAATTGTGTCTTGGTCAAGCCCTAGATAACCCTTAAAACTATTTTATGAACTACTGTTTATAATTTAAAGTGCTAACGTGAAGTTTTTCTACGCACATTTGCGAAAAACGGCCACTTTTAGCTAATGTGCGTAGAAAAGCTTCACGTTCGCACTTTAAATTATAAACAGTAGTTCACAAAATAGTTTTAAGGGTTATCTAGGGCTTGACCAAGACACAATTTTGAATGATATCTCCGTTTCCTTTTAAATGATTTATTTTAAATGGCGGCGCCACTGGACCCCGGAAAATTTGGGTATGGCCTTAATACTGACATGTCGTGGTCTGAGTTTCGAGAAATGTGTTCAAAAGTATGGAGTGAACCCTATAACTATTTGGTAATTAATAAAGATTGTAAAAAGAACAAAGGCTGTTATAGACAGAATTTTGATACTTTCATCTTTTTTGATGAAGATAAAAATACAAGCATATAAGAAGATTTATGTAATTAGCATCTTCAGTCGAACTATTACTGTACTAAGCAAATAACGTATATTCATCAAGCTCAAAATGGAAACAGAGTTGAAGACTCAGATAGTTAAAATAGCTGAATCTGTTAAAAAGAAAATCAAAGATATGAAAACTATGGAATCCTACAATGAAAATATTTTAAATACAGTTTTTAGACCTGTTACTGACTCAATGCAACAGTTAATTAAGGATGGGAACCATAAAATTAAATCAAAAGAAGCAAAGGATGTCACCATGAAAAATTCTTTTATAAAAGAGCAAACTTCATCACCTGAATCACAATTCAACAAAACTCTTAAGCACAAAATTTCCCTACAAAATTATTCTGAAGATGATTCTAATGAAGTTAATAGTTTAGAAAATTCGGGAGACTCTATTAATACCAGTAATACATCGTATAGAACCATTGAGTCCATACCTAGTCCTAGTCAAAATACTTCGTCCTGGTCACTTTCTTCCGAAATATTTAATGATGTACCTTTCGGCTTTAGACAAGAACGAGGTAAATTAATGATGGGTTCAGCACGTGTGCATATAAGTGATCGAATTATATCTGTAGCAGGACGTGATTATCAAATAACACCAGGGTTGCAGGAGTTATTGATGAAAAAAGTACCTAATTTGGATGTGGTAACTGAAAATGATTGTCAAGAATATAAGACCATGTTAATAGACACAAATGCTCACCGACGAGACTTTGATCCCACTAAACCAATTAAATCTAATAAAGGACGGAAGTACTTGCACATAATTAAACCACTTTTTAAATTGCGAAAGCCTTCAACATCTTCTGTCAGTAATGCTGATGATATTAGCGCGGGAGAAGGTTTGATGCTTAAAAAGAAGTTTAAAAAAAATACTGATTATATTTACTGGGATGACCCTAATGAATTAGTAGAAAGATTGAAGTTATTAATAGCATCTAAAGATGCAGGGAACACTGGTCTGGATAATGAAATAATTTCAATTATAGAAGAACTACGTGAAAATGGTAGTATAAATTAAAAACCGCACATCCTATTTAGACCATTTATTATTTCACTGCGACCGACTTCAGTTCAAAATGAATGTTGATAAATTCGGTCACCATGTTCATAAAAGACTTCGTTTGTCAGAAATACTAGATTGTTCAACTAATCACCTAGTTAGATCGGAAAAAGGGGATTTTGATTTACAATCATCTCGATTGAGAGGAGTTCCAGAACCTGTGGCAAATGACGATGCGGTGAACAAAAAATATGTTGATAAAAAAATCGTTGATGAAATTAATGCTTTTATAAAGACAATAAAAAAGGATGTGAGAAACAATCTTATTCAGTTCGAAAAAAAGTTTTATACGAAAGACTACATCGATAAAATAATTGAACTACAAAATGGCAAAACACCAAGTGGTAAATGAAATTCATAGATCGGCACGCAGAAATTTTGATCGTCGCAATGTGATCTTGAAAGGAATAGACGACTTATGGCAAGCGGATCTGGCTGATTTTCAATCTATAAAAAAGTATAATAGTGGATACGCTTACATTTTAACTGTCATTGATGGTTTCTCAAAATATGCTTGGATGATTCCTTTAAAAACTAAATCAAAGAGAGAGGTTGTTAATGCATTTACTCAAATTATAAGGGAAAGTGGACGTATCCCTAAAAATCTACAAACTGATAGAGGGACAGAGTTTTATAACGATGAATTTAAAAGACAAATGCTGTTAATGAAAATTAACCACTATTCATCGTATTCAACAAAAAAAGCTTCAATTGTAGAAAGACTAATCAAAACATTAAAGATTAAATTGTATAAACATTTCAGTTATAATGGTAACTATAAATGGATAGGAAAAACTTTGAACGACGTTTTGTTTTCATATAACAATCAAAAACATAGCGTCACTAATTTTAAACCGGTAGATGTAAATACAAAAAATGAAGACCTAGTTAACCATAACATTAAAAAATTCCAAGAGAAACGATGTAAATTAATCAAAAATAAATTTAGAATAGGTGACCACGTTAGATTAAGTAAATACAAGAGTAGTTTTGCAAAAGGTTTTACACCTAATTGGTCTACAGAAATTTTCACAATTAAAACGGTTAATAATACTAAACCAGTGACATATTTAATACAAGATCAACGAAAACAAAATATTTTGGGTTCATTTTATCAAGAAGAGTTACAAAAAGCCAAGTATCCAAATATATACTTAATTGAAAAAATTTTAAGAAAGAAAAACAATAAATTGTTTGTCAAATGGTTAGGACTTTCTGACGAAGAAAACTGTTGGATAGATAGAAATTCTATTGTATCATAATACATAATATAAGTGTTAGCATCTTATATTTTGCTCATTTTAGAACAAGAAATGAAAGGAGGTGGACTTGTCAATAATTTGATAAACAATATTCCGTTTGAGCTTCACTTGCCAGGTTACAACTATTGTGGACCAGGCACTAGGTTACAAGAAAGGTTATCGAGAGGTGATAAAGGTATTAACCAATTAGACGAAGCTTGTAAATACCACGATATTGCATACAACGATCCGGAACTCTCCGTACGTCATAAAGCAGATTTACAACTGATGAAAATGGCCAAGAAGCGATTACATTCTAAAGACGCTAGCAAAGGTGAAAAGTTGGCATCGTGGATAGTTAACAAAGTTATGAAAGCAAAATTAAAATCAGGTGCTGGGATAAAAAAATTTAAAACCATTGTGTCAAAAATACGTTCACATATAAAGAAACTGAAATCAAAGGATAACAAAACTGCTATTAAATATGCTTGTGAAGCAGCAAAAAAATTGATTCCTAGGACAAGTCACGTTCGTTTACCGAGAATAATACCAATCCCTAAAACAGGAGGGATTTTACCTTTGATACCAATTTTTGCGGGTTTATCAGCACTAGGCGCTTTAGCAGGAGGTGCTGCTGGTATAGCTAAAACCATAAATGATTGTAAAACCGCTCAACAGAATTTACGTGAATCTGAACGTCATAACAAAACCATGGAGGCTATTGCGATAGGAAAAGGATTTTATCTTAAACCATATAAAAAAGGAAGCGGGTTATTTTTGAAATCTACAAAAAACTAATGAACAGGCTACCCAATCGTGCTCTTTCGAATATCGATATTATTAAATACACTGAAAATATTCCATATTTTCGAGGTGTGTATATGAGAGATAGATTGCCATGTAAACCACAACCCATAGAGTGTGGTATATTAAACTTAGACAGTTATAATAATAATGGAACTCACTGGGTAGCCTATGCTAAAATAAATGATTATTGTGAATATTTCGATAGTTTTGGTAACTTAAAACCACCCAAAGAATTAGTGAAATATTTAAATGTTAGTGATATACATTATAATTATACTAGATTTCAAAACTTTGATACTATAAATTGCGGCCATTTGTGTATAAAATTTTTGCAAGACTTTTGGTGTAAATATAGTATATAATAATTATTACGTTTAAATAAAACATCATTCTAAAAATGTCTTTCACTCTGTCCATAACTGGAAACAGCTCAGTGCTAACAACGAATTATTCCCCCCCATTGGAACTAGATGGTCAATATGAGTGCTCTCTTTTACACTTATCTACATTTAATTCTATACCAAATATTACAAAAACTAATAATAAATTTTATTATGGTGTGGATGAAGTGGTTGAAATTCCTGAGGGAGCTTATGAACTCCAAGACATCAGTGAGTTCTTACAATCAAAAGTAAACAATTGTGTTTTCAAGTTATTGTGCAACAATAACACATTAAGGCTCTCGATATTCTGCTCTAAAGATATTCATTTTGAAAAACCAAATTCTATTGGACCTTTACTAGGTTACGGTAAAACTTTTCTCAAGAAAGATAAATGGTTTATGTCCCCACTGCCAGTGAACATTCTATCTACAACTGTGCTACGGGTTGAATGTGATATTACTGAAGGTTCCTACATTAATGGAAAATCAAGTCATATAATTCATGAATTCGCTTTGAATGTCCCTCCTGGCTACCGAATAATAGAAATTCCAAAAAATACCATATATTTTCCGGTGAACAGAAGCACGGTAAATAGTATAAATATCAGAATATTGGACATAAAAAACAATTTAATAAATTTTCGCGGAGAGGAAGTACAATTGTACTTACATTTGAAGAAAATATGATCGACTACAATAAATACACAACTCTATCTTTTCAAAAGATTAGTACCCATCGAGCAATCAAGAAGATCATACATACTCGTGATAAAAAAAAGAAATTAACAGCTGCTAATATAAATTTTCTCAAATCGATTGGATTGCTAAAATGAGTATTTTAAATATAACTAGCCCACCTGTTTATGACAACTCCATAGATAGTATAGAAATTCATTCATACAAACCGTACATAACTACTTTCAATAGAAATGATGAAATTCGGATACCTATAAACCAACAAGATTTATATGTGCTTCCATGTGCAAGTACCTTGTATGTTGAAGCCGTAGTCAATGTTATCAAAGGTGAGAGCAGGGAAGCAGTTCCAGTAGTACAGTTTACAAACAACCCTCTTCTATTTCTTTTTCAAGATATAAGATATGAATTAAACGGTGTTGAAATCGACAAAGTAAAGAATGCTGGCGTAACTTCAACTATTAAAGCACTGGTATCTATGAACGAAGCTGAGTCGAAGGTATCCAAAGTGTGGGGTTGGGATATTAACGGTTTTAAAAATGAAATTGGAGGTCATTTTGCTGCTTCAGTACCTCTCAGAAACATATTAGGTTTTGCAGAAGATTATAAAAAAATTATTGTCAATTGCAAACATGAGCTTGTTTTGCTACGAAGTAATACTAACCTCAATGCTCTAAAGCTAAACACTGGTGAAGAGGTTGCAAGTATTGATATAAAAAAGATTGTATGGCGCATGCCTCACGTTAAAGTATCTGATAGAGAAAGAATTAATTTACTCAAAATACTCGAAAAAGACAGACCAGTTCAATTAGTGTTTAGAAACTGGGATCTTTATGAGTACCCTTTGTTACCAAAGACTACAAAACACACCTGGGCAATTAAAACTTCATCGCAAATTGAGAAACCTAGATATGTTATTTTAGGTTTACAAACAAACAGAAAAAACAATGGGATGAACGATATGTCACGGTTCGATCACTGCGATATTCGAGACGTTAAAGTTTTTTTAAACTCTACATATTACCCGTACGAAAGTTACAATACCAACTTTGCAAAACATAACTATGCACTAATATACGAGCAATATGCAAATTTTCAGCAGTCTTATTATAACCGCCCATGCAACTCGTTGTTAACTGCTCAAGAGTTTAAAAATATTGCACCGTTATTCGTGATAGATTGTTCTAGACAGAACGATAATATCAAATCAGGACCGGTAATCAACATCCGTCTTGAACTAGAGTGCAACAAAGAGATACCTGATCAGACAACAGCATATTGTCTCATTTTGAATGACTGTATAGTAGAATATAGACCTCTGAGCAACATTGTTCGTAAAATATCATGAACTCGATTATTTTCGTTGATGTTCAAGGATTCAAGGATTGCTATAATAAATTTATTATTAAAGAATTTGCATTGTCTTCTGTGGAGTTCACTCAAGTTTTTTTAATTAAACCTCCATATGCATTTACTACATTATCTTCGAAAGAAAAGAAGACCGTTCGATACCTTGAGCGACAGAGAGGGGTCCTCTGGAATTCTGGACACATAGATTTCAGGGAATTCCAAAGAATCATTATACCAATGATGCGAAACAAAACTATTGTCATGAAAGGACTCGAAAAACAGAAATGGATTAAGGAAATGTGTGATGATTGTGATTTGATAGATATAGAAGACAGAGGACGTCCAAATTTTTTGACTTTATATAAAACTTATTGCAAAAATGAATGTACTTTCAATTGTCTAAGTCATAAGAACTTTTGTGCCCTAAAAAATGCTATTTGTATAAAGAAATGGTACTTAGAAAATATTTAATTTTGTAATGCATGTTGTTTAAATAAATATATAATATTATATAATTAAGTTCTTTAAGAATGTTTTTTTATGTAAAATATGATAGAATAGTGTATTTTTATAAATTTTATTTGTAATACGAGTATATTTTAAGTTTATGAACAATAAAAAACAAGATAATTTTATACCGTTTTTTATTACTTAGTTAATAAATTTTACAGTAAAATACATAATAACAATTATTATTAACAAAATATTTATTTTAATTTATATCATTTTTATGAATACATATAACTAAAGTATCACATAATTAAGTAACAGTATAAAATTAACACTACTCACATATTTAAGTTATTATTCTGAGATATACTAAGATATAAACTATTTATATTTAACACCCATATTTTTATTATTTACATTACTATTCAATTTATTGATTTCTTCAACTAAACCTTATATAACAATAATTAGAGTTACACTATATAAAATAATTTAATTTAAATCTAAAACTAATAATAATTAATTTATATACTTATTTAGATTTCCTTAAACTATAACATACATATTATACAATCAAAAGTTATCACTAGTTAGCTTTTTACTAATTTTACTAATAACGTTTTCCGTAAGGTCCATTATTTCATCAAAAGTATCACTCAACACATATTGCGCACTAAGTATAACGTTTTTGGTACCATCACTGCACTGCGATGAAGAATATGACGTACTAGCTTCGTTTTCCAAATCCATCACCTGAATTTTTATCATCCTTATGCCTTTCTTCGCTTTGCTGATAACAAAAGAGGAGGATGATATTCCACTTTTCTTTTTTGCAGCTTCTTTCTTTTCTTCTATTTTCTTTAGCTCTGCAATTCGATTTCTCAATCCTTGAAAGCATTCTTCATCAGGATCTTGAGCGTACTGCGAGCACAATATGCAATTGGTTTCTTGTGAGTCCAACATGATCTGTAAAGAACAAAAATATAAATTAAATAACAAGTAACAAACATTATATTTTGACATACATTATCATTTATGAAAAATATGTCTTCTTACATTCAGTTACAAATTTGATGCACTGGCAATGAATCGATGTAGTAGATGATGTATCGCGGGTTGGCTGTCCAATATACAAATGAAAAATCTTTATAGTCAACATGAGTCTTTTATAAATTAAAAGTGATTGTATTGCAAAACATAGCGTTCCTCGCACACCTAAATAAACAGGAATAGACATGTCCGTACACGACCTCCACCTTGTAACTAGCAGGTATATCAATACAGTAGCTATCATATTTCATATGCAGCTCAGTAGTATTCTAATTTTACGTATTTCATTCGACAACCTCTGTGGCGTTACGGTTACCATGCTCGCCCGCCACTCAGAGGTTCTGGGTTCGATTCCCAGCCAAGGCATTATGTAGTATGGTATTTTTCAAATTCCTTGGGTCTTGGATGTTATCTAGTTTTAAGTATCATATATACATCACATATTTTTCATCACAAAAAAAATTCTATATTTATTCCATTCATATATATTTGGTGCCATGAATTCATTCTTTTTTACAAATTATTATATATGTAAATGAAAATATAGTATACAGAATTCCTATCGGATGTTTTTTGGTGATTTATGAGTAAATAAAACAAGATAATGATTTATTATTTATTTAAAAAAATCTTATTGCGCTAAATTTTATTTAATATTACACTATTATATTCTAAACCATTTAACTAATTTTTATTTAAAAACTATAACTAAATAAGTATACATAATAAAACACTTATCTACAATTTTCAAGCCAGCCTTTTATTTGTAATTACGATACAATAATTAGGGTATTCAGAACAAACTAGACTTATGTCCCCAGGATAAAGTACTAGTTCTATCTTGCAACATAACACGTTTGTCATCATTTGAAGATAATGCAACTTTGTCAATTGCTTGCGTGAAAAGTTCGTGTTTAAGAGATTTAAATACTATATTCTTTTTTCTTAAGGACTTGTTAAACAATAACACTTCGTTATAATCTTTAAAATGAATGTTTTTAATTTCAGATTTTTTCACACCCTTAGCTTTTTTTATTTCTTTATCTTCTGTTTTAACGCAATATAGTTTCGACCTCAAACCCACAAATTCTAAAATTAATTGCCCCCCAAACTCATCTTTAAATTTCCCCGGTACTTTTTTATTTTGACGTACAATATTGTACTGATTATTTTCGATATAATTACTTGTATCAAAGTATGTATGAAAATACAATTTTATATCTTTATATATATCTTTTGTCTCAATTGAATATAAGAAACTATCAGTATCTGTGTAACAAAGTCTCAAATTGTTACCGTAGTATGGTTTAACAATAGAATAGTGAAAGTCATACATATGATGTTTAGAAATTTCCAAGACAGTAAATCCTATGTAAATAGGTTTATCTAAAATAACTGACTCCGGTTTCATTTGTACAGCTACCAAATTTTCCCCAAAAATAGTGCAACTATGAAAATTTGATCTTGATATTAGTTGTTCAGCTGTGTATGTTTTTTTTGTTTTATTTCTAGTGTCAGTCCACTTATTAACTAAATAAACGTTAACCCTTTTTTCTGGATCTTCTAATGTTTTTCCAAATACACTATTATTTAATAATTTAAAAAAATCTTGTTCGAATACTGACTTGGCTCTTTGACGTAATTTTGTATTTAAATCAATATACTGTTTTAAGAATGGACTTTGTTTAAATTTTATAACGCGATGAATTTTTTTAAGCAGCAAGCCATGTCGTACACATGTTTTTAAATGTACGTAGTGAATAACGTAATAAAATTTGTCATACAAATTGGGAATAAGCTTTGGAATTTTGGACCCAGGCGGTGCAAATTTTTCCGCACAAAATGGTAGGTCATTATGCAAGTCGTGTAGTCGTTCTGGGTATTCTAAGTCTACTTCCAAAATATATCCATATTCTGAATCATCAGGTATATCGAGGAAATTAAGTTTTGCTATATCTGTTTGGTTTAACAACTCAAAATTTGAATAAGGCATATAAGAGCACATGGCATAATCATACAAATTATTGCAATCAATGTATAGTAAGTACTTATCAGGTTCAGTTGCATTATAATAAGGTAAATACTTGTTGTTAGCCTTAGCATATCTATTTGAACATAAACAGATTCCACCTCGAATTCCTTTTTGGATCATACGTATAATTTCTAGGTTATCTATAAGTTGAAGTTTTGCTTTTGTTATGAGTAACATTGCGTCGAAAGAAAGAGACGGCGCGGTCATGTAAAAACAAGGGTCGAGCCTGTAAAACTTTTTACACGTTCGACGAAAGTTTTCAAATATATCTGCTAGTAAAATAACATCTGTTTTGAGATACAAATCGGTATATTCACCCAGATCCTTTAAATAAAATGTTTCCCATACTACTTGTGCGTGACAGTAATCGGACTCTGAAACATTTTCATCGGTTAAATGGCTATAGAAACAGTGACGCGGTGGCAAACTATTTTCTTTATATGAATTCCAACTTGTCATATATTCGTAAGGATATACATCTTCTTTATTTCTTTATTTCTTTATTTCCTTTTCTTCTCAGAAGATCAAAATGCTTTTTTCTGGGAAAAAAGTTTGATAAGTGTATAAAGTCATTGTCATTTAAGTTTGCTGCAAGCTTTTCCAAGCTAGTACCTAAAAACTTAAACGAGTCAACAAAACGTACTGCTAAATATTCCTTATAACCGGTATTAAAAATTTTTGTAAAAGATATATAGTTCTCTTTGGTTTTTGCAATTACTTTTATTTTACCAGGCATATCTCCTAACTGTCGAATAAACAAATGGCAGTCGTATCCAGACAGATTATGGAAAAATACTGGAACAAATTTTGGTATACGGTATTGTAGGTTACAGTAAGAATGAACTGCGCCACGATATCGCCCAGTCATATGACAATGATCTTTGACTTTGTCATCTAGTAGCAACTGTTCACAGAGGAAACAGTGTGTTGACTTGTCGAAATGTTCCTGCTCCTCCCGTGACAATAATGTCATAGGAACTGAGTGTTTTAAGATCTTATGTATTTGTTTTATGTCTTTACCAAGAAGATCTAGAAATTTTTCAACACAATCTTGTCCGCGATAAGAAACATATTTATTGCGAAAGCTGTCAAATGCACACACAATATAGTATGCAAATGCAGCTGGTACATGTTTTTGTAAAATATTTGTACATTTTGAATTATGCTGGTTATTTTTTGATTCAGGTTCTAATAAAGATTCAAAATCAGCATATATAACAAATGGCATATCTTGCATTCTTTCGAAATGTTTAAACTGAATTACAGTTCCCTGTTCCGGTAATACAGTCCGAACCCCACTACAGATATGACCATTAAATTTTTCTTGGTTATTAAAGAAAATCATACACTCATCACAAAAGAATATTTTGCCATGATGTTTTGTTAGTTGAGGTCTAAGTAATTTACTTAAATTTTTTATTAAACAATAATGTTTAAATCGCCCCTTTTCTAACAGTAATAGATTAATATGATGTTTTCTTTTATGGTTAGTTTTATAAACAGGACCAACAATATTGTTTGTGTCTCCCAAGCTATATACGTTAACAATAATAAGATGATTATTTTTCTCAAAAATTTTGATGTCCGAGATTCCTACGGGAAAGGTCATATTCTTTGTATTAAGAATATTTTCGTATGAGGGGTAAGAAGATTTTCGATGATGATTATTTTTAGCAGGAAACAAAGCCGCCATTATACTCCATAAAAAACAGAAGGAATCATTATTTTGTATATTTATACACGCACGTTTCAATTTTATATTTCTCGGCAATTCAATAAAGCGCCCCCCTCTTAAAGGACTGTATTTGTTAATATTTACTTCTAAGTACAAATTACGCAAAAATGCCCAACCACTATCCCGTTCTTGAAATTTGTCAATTTTATTAATAATAGTGTAAACAACTTTAGAAAACATTTGTTTAAAATCATAATTATTGTGTAATATAACGTTTTCAGTAGCGAAAGACTTTATTTCGCTAGTTAGGTTCGAAGCTAAATTAAATTCGGAAAACAACTCGAAGTTAACTTTTATAGAACGATAAGAGGCTTGCCTCGCCGCTATCAGTTGTTTCAAGCGCGACTTTAAACTTCGTAAAAATTCGGCTGGCGGTGCGACAGCGACAGCACTCTCACTACTGTCATCACTCGTATGAGTAACCTCCGGCCACACCCTATATGAAGCAATCCGATTTCTGAATGCCGTACCTATCTTTTGTATACCATTACAAACTTCGACAGAATTATTATTTTTGTGTGTATTACTTCTAAGATGGGCAGAAAATGCGCTACTCTTTACAGATATGTCGCAAACCGTGCAATAGACTGTTTTATTAACCATGTCTGTAGTGCGGGTAACAAATGAAAGAGATTAATCTAAAAAATGCTAACCGCTATTTATGAAAAAGTGGAGAAATAACGAAACGAATGATAAAATAATGTGGGAGAGTTTTTAAAAGTAAAATTTTAACTAGTTTAAACCTAAGCAAGATTGGACAAAAAAAAAAGGTGTAAAATAAAAAAAATAAGTTAGAATAATGCTTTGGTTTCAACCCAAATATAAAATTTCAAAGATTAGAAAAGGCTAGTTTGAAAATTAAACTAGATGTAATCAGTACTTATTATAACATACTTATAACCTTTATTACAGAGTAATTATACTCTTTTATTGTATTGACTTTAAGAAAATTAAATTAGTTGACATGTCAGGTCAACATACCTAAAAATGTAAAAGCTAGATAATGTATATAAGTAAACAAAAACAGCAGATAAAACAATAATCAGTTATTTATTATTATTAGTAATAGGTCCCTAATTTTAGTTTTAACAATTTTATATCTATAGATAGATTTATAAGTATAGATTTTAAGTCAAAACCCAATTTATTTTTTCTTGTTAGAAAAGAAAATACCCTCTTCTTTGAATGAGGGTTTGATTTGCTTTATAAATTCTTTCAAGGCTACTAGTTGATCGGCATCGGAACAGGTCTGATACTTTAAAGATAAAACTGCATGTTCCCACCGATCTTTTGGGTTCACACTCAAAATATCTGCAGTGTTATAAATTTTAAGTTCTACAAACACGTCTCCAGCTAGGGCAGCGGTGCGACGCAAGACACCATCGGCGACTCTCCTTGTCAGCACTGTCTGCAACGCCTGCTTCTTAATAGATTTCTGCTGGAATACCGCTTCGTCTTCGTCTTCACTTTCAAACCACCCGTTGGATTTCGTTGGTTTTTTATTCGGAGCCTTCCTCTTCGGGGCTGGCTTGGAGACTGGTTTAGATCTGAAAAATAATAATGATTAATTAAATAAAATTATATGTAGTTATAATTGCAGTTATTTTTAATGACTTACATAGAATAGGGAGATTAAGATAGGTTTGAATTGACAAATGTTCAAATAAACTCAGAAACTATGAACTGATTTGAAAAACAAGAATTATAATTTAAAAAACAAAGAAGACATCTGCTTTCGAAATTTTATAGCCTATGTCACTACCACAATTTTCACAACAAATTTATGTCAAAAACCGTCCTACTGTTTGAGCCGTAGAGCCCGCCAATGAAATGAACATACATACATACTTATACTCGAAAAAACATTACCTCATTCTGAAACGGTTGGGTAAAAAACTTTTACTATTAGAAAACAATCTTATCCAAATTTAACATATAAATATTTTTACAAATAATTCAATTCCCGGTCCACAAATGAGACAGAATAGTAAAACAAATTTAAATGTTCATAAATGAATTCATGGGACACAGAACCTGATAAGGTTAGTAAATATAACAAGATGCTATGAAATGAATTAAACTAGCAAGATTTGGTTACAGACTGACAACGGGACAGGTGATAGTAAAAATAAAAGCTAGTATATAATAAAAGATCAAATAATTTGAGAAAAGTAATGAATAGTACATACTTTTTAGGGGTAACTTCCTCGTCAGATTGAATACAGTCTTCAGAATAATGTTTCTTGGCTCTCTTGGTACCGTTTGAGGTGGTTCTGAAAAAAGCAAATTATAATTGTAAGACGAAATAATTTTTAACCAAGGTAAAGTTGAGAAATCCTCGTAAACAAAGCTTAATTTGTAATGTTAATTTTTAATTTTAATTTTCAAAGCTTTTTTGTAATGTAATATCAAAAAGAAACACATACCTTACGTCAGAAGAAGTAGTTCCCTCTGCTTCTGAGTCAGCAAACTCTTCTATAAATTGTTTTTTTGCTCCCTTGGTGATGCGCTTAGCGGTGTAATATTCAGAGTCCGACCTGCAAATAATTTGTACATAATTAATTACGAAGACAGAAATATAACATTGTTTGTTTTGTTTTTCGTGTGTAAGTGACCAACACTGGTGTCAGATTTTTCAAGCTGCCTAAAGGCATCTGACGAAACTTGACGACTGCTATACAATAATGACAGCTGGAACCAACGGCTTATACGTGCCTTCCGAAGCACGGAGGAGCTCGAGAAATTTTTATGCTACTTTTGGTCACCCATCCAAGTGCGGACCACAACCATTGTCGCTTTATTTGCAAAAGCGCTATCAATGCGCACTCCCGCCGGACCACCGAGCTCCTCTTAATATAACATTAAGATTTATTCACGTTATCACAGTTTAGACAAAAATATTCAAACTTACGAACATGATTTGACGTGCAAAGATCTTCGTGGTGATAACAAAGTTTCAGCTGGTTGACGACGAGCAGAGAAACCTCGTAGTTGTACACTTGTAGAGCTTGGACAGAGCTTGGCCAAGATGCAAATTGCAAAGATAATTTGGGGTGCTTCACGATTGTCAATGTATTTATACGTAAATTAAGCTTCATCATCAGTATTTTACAGGTATTATAAACCTTTAGTTTTGTAAAGGAAACTTACTTTTTGTTATATGTAATAATTTAAATTTGTTGAATATGAAGAATCAACAGGTGTGCAACCTCTGCTTTGCAAATGTAAGCATATTTAGTGCATATTAAGTTATATTTAATAAAGACATTAATTAATTCACTGTAACATTATACTTCAAATACACCGATTTACCGCCAAAGAAATAAAAGCAGAAGCCGATGAATAAGGCTAATTTCACATTTTTAATTTCGAAAGACGAAAACTTTCATACAATTACCACACCACAACCCAAAAAATGATTGTAATGTGTTTAGAGTACATGTAAGTATGTATATGAGTTTTTTAGTTCCGCAACGACTTCTAAATGGGTGAATGGTTTTGGGCGAATCTCTATCGCTAGAATCTCTATATCACTCGAGTCAAATAAGCTATATCTTTTTTTAGACTGGCAGCCAAAATCTAACTAGTCTAAACTAGTCTAATCTCCCTCGAAAAATGTAACAAATTATATCAATAGGCGATGCGGCTAGCAACCCATTGTATTTTAATTCCAATTTCCACCCTATACATCCATAAACATGGTCTTCAGAAGTATTCATTTATTTTTCTTTAATTAAATTAAGTAACTCATATATATTTAAACTGATTATGTATAACATGATGTTGTGTTGAGTGCAATGAGCAAGCAGCCTTATGAAGAAACTTCTTCATTAACAGAATGAATACATGACTACATTAATATCGCACTCATATTACGAGTAAGCGTGTGACCGTAATATTGCTTAGACAACTAAATACTTACTGTCAGAGGCGGATTAAACGTGGAGATGGCCCTAGCCAAACAACTCATAGGTGCCCTCTAACACACATTTTTTACTTAATCCGAAAGAACTAGGAATCGTCACACGAGACGAGTGCACACAATATTGTGCGTTAGTCTTCAGCTACCGATCTTCGCTAAGGAGGATTTCTGGCCGAAGGGTGTCATGTTCCGACGATATCGTGGGCGGTTACCTGACACCCAGTACAAAGTGCATTGCATCACAAAGACAATAAATATTGTGTTTAAGTTTTTAGTTTATACGTATGTTACGTATGTATAAATATGGGTCAATAATATATTTGTACGTTTTGTTTGCCTGCAAAAACCGAATTTATTTATTTCTTATTATTAGTCGTATTGATTGTATCTTACCAACTTCTACTATGAAATCAAGGAAAAACATGCGATTAGTTTTCACCTAACTTAAAATAATAATTAAGAAACGAATAGATATACTTATCTGAAGCACAAATTTTTGTTAGGTCAACTCTAAAATGTTGCAGACGCCCCTGCGTAACTTCGTGCCCTGGGCACGTGCTTAGTTTGCTTTAGCGATAATACGCCTCAATAGAAAGCCCTTCTTTAAAATATTCATTTGATTGTATAGTGTCGTACTGCTGTTACGTAAAAATCTTCGCAGTGTAAGTTTTGTTAAAATTTTGCCACAAACTTAATTAAGTTAATCCTTCGTAGCCTTTGTAATGGAATAATCACTTTTCTAGATGCTATCATCAATCTACAGGCAACGTAAAATATCCTAGATTGTTGCGAGAAGTTCCTAAGCATCGACCACTGGGCATGTTTTGATTTTTTAAGTTTAGTATGCTCCAAAAACCACCCGCGATGGAATCGTTTCCAAGTGCCAACAACCTTAATGGTCACCGGCACGAGCAAACGGCTTGGAGAACGTATTTCCTAAGCACTGGTCAATACCAACGCGATGGAATAATCGTTTCCAAGTGCCAACAGCCATAAGGTCACCGGCACGAGCAAACGGCTTGGAGAACGTATTTCCTGAGCACTGGTCAATGGATCTTTCAAAAAACTCAACATCCCATAATCGCACTGCAACGGTTCTAATCGTTCCATCCATGGAATCACCAGCCTTGATGATTTGCATGAGCAATCGGCCTAGATCATAGTGAGCGTTCCTACGCATTGGTCACCTGATGTGAACTAGTACTTGGCTAAAATATTTAACAATGCTGCATACACGTGCGTCATTAAAATATGTGAAAAAGTTCAAACTTCTAAAGTGGTGCGTGTGTGTTGTGTGTGGTGTTGTGTTGTGGATCGAGTTGACCGAATATTGGGGTATAAATATTGGTAAGTTTCCTATAATCTTAATTTTAATACCCTTAAAGTTGGTAGTGGATATACCTAGTGGAGTGGAAATTTGATTCGGGTAAAATACTGGTCAGTTGAGCACGATTTCATATCATTTATTGAGATTTTCAACACAGAAATCTGTGTTGAAAATCTCAATAAATTAACTACTACTGACTTCTGTACGTAAGTACTAGTATGTATTCTGTGCCTACGCGTATAAAACCTGGACGATGAAACTAAAGGACGAACGTAAGGTCGTAAATCTTTCGATAAATTTTCGGACCAGTGGTGAAGATGATTGAACCATGAGCTGGAGGCAGGGGCACTGGTCCATAAAATGCACTTAACAGCTCTGGTGTAACAGAAGAGATCCAGAGGAACACCCAGAAAGCGATGGAGGAACTGCGTCGAAGCAGATCTGAAGAGACAAGAAACCATCTTGGATAAAGGAGGCTAGTAACAGAGTGAATTGGAAGAAGATTGTGGAGGAGGCTAAGATATGTAATACAATTATTAATTCTGTGGCTAAGATCCACAAAGGGTAGGTAGTAGCGGCGCGGGAAGAAGAAGAAACTACGCTTAATACAGGTGTCCCATTTTTATAGTTGACATATGTAAAAAAGGTGCCCGAGAAAAAGAGGAATTTGGTATCTTTCGATTTATTCGGTAACTGATTATAGCTAAAGCACGTTGAAATAGAAGACGAAGTTTAAATAGTATGCGTACAATATGACATCTATACTCCATTTGGTTAAGTATTTAAATAAATGTAAACAATCTTGACATGACTTTTTATTAAAATATACACTTTATATCAATAATTTTGCTAATTACGAAGTAGTTATGTTATAAATTATTAATTACATAATTACTTTGTAATTTGCAAAGGTGTTGATTTATAAAGTGTATATTTCAATAAAAAGACTTGTCAAGATTGTTTACATTTATTTAAATACCTAACCAAATGGAGTGTAGTGGCGACTATTCGATTCACTTATTGACAGGGATGCTTATAGCATCAAGAATGATACAATTTATAATAATACTAAGGTACATAATGCAATGCAAGCTACATAGATGGCGCTTGTGTTTAACAACATCATCATCAGGTCTTTTTGTCTCCACTGCACGAGCACGACCCTCTCTGTACTACCAGAACCATACTTGGGCAGAGCAGCCAGAGGACTTGGCCTACACTCTCCTCGCTGGCCAGACGGGTTGGAGAGGTCTTATCGATGTTTTATAAGCTTTATTTAGCTTATTTAGCTCCCATGCTGGTCTGGGAGAAATGAAAAAACTTAGAATGTACCAGCTGCTTCTCTTCCCACGCAGATCGTAAAAGCCGATCGAGGGAATGGGCAAAAAATGCAAATCATGTTAACAGGCGATGCGGCTAGCAACCCATCACTGTATTGATTGCTTTTCCATCTTCTCGCCCACCATGACGCTAAAAGTGGCTTTTGGGTCTTGCGGCCCTGGGCTCTGCATAGAACCGCAAGACCCAAAATGCTCTGTCTGCCCCATTAGGGATAAAGACGTGATAGTATGTATGTATGTATGTATTTAGCTTGTGTTTCCTAAGTCGCCTTCTACGACATCCACGGGAGGGAGTGGCCCTATTCCACTCTGTCGGAAACTATACGGCAACAACATAATAACGCGTAAATCACAGTCGCATTGTCGCTCCCAACCGACTAGCAAATTATTTCACGTCTGTCAAGAGGAGCGGAGCGTCCTTCCGAGTAATGAGCCGTAACAATTGCGTCGACGGATATTACTGCAGTTATTACTGAGGTGAGCCGGCGTTGGCGGAAAATTGAAATGGCTTTACGTATTTATCTTCTTTGTGACTCAAATAATATTTAACGTTACCTCACTAGAAGTGGAATACATCACTATTAGGTTACCATAGTAACATGTCAATAAAGAAAAATAATGTAAGAACGTCGAGTCGTTTCCTTCCAAATAAATTAAATAGCTCTCGTTATATCGCCCTTCGTTCATGGATTCCCAGTAGCACGCTTCCACTGCGCCACTGCGCACACTGCGCACCGGAGATCTACAAAGCCGAAAAATATAGTGAAGACCAGAAAATTGGTTGGATAACCGGCTGCGGTCGGTCGGCGAAACAAATGAAGCGTGAGTAGAAAATTTTACAAAAAATGGATAAAATTGCGAATTTACCCATCCTAAAGGAGGGTGAGTCATTTCCAAACTGGAAATTTAGACTAGAACTAATTTTACAAGAAAAAGATGTATATCATACGATAGATCGAAATCGTACAAAAGGTGACGATGAGGATGAAAATTTTAAAAAGGCAGACAGTAAAGCAAAATGTTTAATTGTGCAATGTCTTAGCGATAAATATCTAGAAATCGTAAAACAGAGCACGACAGCAGTAGATATGTTGGTAAAACTGGAAAACCAATTTAATAGAAGTAGTGTATTGAATAAGCTCCATCTAAGAAGAAAACTAATTAATCTGAAATGTAAATTTGGAACAAACCTACAAGATTTTTTCATGGAATTTGATAGTCTCGTAGGACAGTTGGTTGCGATTAACTGTAAAATAGAGGAAGAGGATAAACTATGTTACTTATTGGCAGCAATGCCACCGGAGTATGAAAATGTTATCACAGCTATTGAAACGATGAGTAATGTTAACATAGATTTTGTGAAGTCAAGGCTGTTAGATGCAGAATTAAAATTAACTAATAGATCAGAAAACTCAACAACTGAGAAAAGTTTTAATTGTTATACCTGTGGAATAGAAGGACATAAGTCATATGAATGTAAGAAGAAGCAAGGAAACCCCAGAAGGGAAAATTCGTGGCAAAGAGGACATTCGTCACAAAGAGGATATCGAAGAGGCCAAGGAACGAGGCAGTATAGACAGTCGCGAGGACGAGGGACGAGAGCAAATTGTGCTGTGGAAGAGACACCTGAGTTTTCATTTACGGCATTTGAAGGAGAAGAAGCAAGTAGTTCAAAATGTGTAGATTCAGGTAATATTAGTTTTATTATCGATTCGGGAGCAACAGAACATTTAGTAAAAGATTATTACAAAAGTTTTATGACTGATATTAAAGAATGTAATGAAATAAAAATTTATGTAGCTAATGGTGAACATTTAGTAAGTAAACAAAGAGGTAAACTAAAGGTAATGTGGAAAAATGTATATATTACAATTGAATAGTAGAAAACATTTCTTATAATTTGTTATCTGTTAGAAAATTAACTTCGAAAGGTTTTGAAATAATATTTAGTGAAAAAGAGGTATTCATTTGTAAAGATAAATACGAAGTTCAGGGTACTTTAAATGCGCGATTATATCGTATTGAATTTCAATTAGCTTCAAGTAAATGTTTGATTAGCAAAGATTTGGATAATACACTTTGGCATAGGAGATTAGGTCATTTGAATAGACAAAATTTGAAAATTTTAGGCTTGCCAGTTTCATCTAAAAAATGTGAGGCGTGTATCGAAGGTAAGAGTACTAGAAGAGTATTCAGGGAGACTTGTAGAAAATCTAGACAGATTGGTGATCTTATCTATTCAGATGTATGTGGGCCAATAGCAACCGCCAATGCAGAAAAAGGGGAAAAATATTTTCAAGTAATAATTGATGATTTTTCACATTTTGTGATAGTGAGATTATTAATACAGAAGAGTGAAGCTGAAAAAAATTTAATTGATTACATCAAAAACTTGAAGACACAGAAGGGATACAAAACTAAGAGGTTAAGATTAGATAATGGAGGTGAGTTTACTTCAAATTTTTTCAAAAACTATTGCCGAAACAAGGGAATTGAAATCCAGTATACAAATCCGTATACACCAATGCAGAATGGAACAAGTGAGCGAATGAACAGAACTTTATTAGATAGAACACGAACAAAATTTGCAGAAACAAAATTACCCAAAGAGTTATGGGGAGAAGCAATTTCTTGCTCAGCTTTTGAATTAAACAGATGTCCAAGTAGAGTATTAAATTATAAGACACCAGCAATGATTTGGCATGGAAGTAATACAGGTTTAAATAGAATGAAAGTATTTGGTTCTAAGGCGTGGAAAGTGACAATACCGAAACCTGGAAAGTTGGATATTAGAGCGAAGCCAATGTTTATGATGGGATATACAGGTTCTGGTTATAGATTATGGGATCCTGAGAATAATAAAATTGTTTTATCTACAGATGTTATCTTTGATGAGACTAAAACTGTGTATGAAGAAAAGGAGAAAGAAGATCTAATTGAAAGGAAATATATAATAGAAAATGATAAAGAAAGTGAAAGCTAACCTGAAAAGAAACAAGAAGAAGAGGAAGAACGAAAGGAAAAACGAATTTATGGACAACCAATACGAACTAAAATACAAAATGTAGATGAAAATATTGTAGAAGAAGGAGAGGAAGATACAGCAGAAGAAGATGGAATACGACGAAGTAGATATGGAAGAATTATAAAGAAACCTACATACTTGCAGGAATATGAATCACTGACAGCATTTTGTTTGATGTCAAGTTCTCAAGAGGAAATACCACAGAGCTATGAAGATGCAATTAAAGATGAAGAATGGAGAAAAGCTAAAAATAAAGAAGTAGAATCCTTGGAAAAATTGGAAACGTGGACAGTAGTAGAAAACAACAAAGGAATTAAAGCGATTGACACAAGATGGATATTTACTATTAAAGAAAATGGACTTAAAAAAGCAAGATTAGTTGTAAGAGGTTTTCAAATACCAGATAAATATTATGAAACCAATTATTCGCCAGTAGCAAGAATGGCAACTGTCAGAACATTCTTGGCACATTCCGTGGAAGAAGATACACCAGTTTATCAGTTAGATGTGCCAACAGCATTCCTAAATGGATTTTTAGAGGGGGATGTGTTTATAAAAATACCAAAAGGAATAAACGTTAAGGGAAACAAAGTTTTAAAACTGAGACGAAGTCTTTATGGATTGAAGGAAAGTCCTAAATGTTGGAACAAACAATTTAATAAAGTTATGTTAGAAGCAGGCATGAAAAGATCTGGATATGATTTTTGTTTATATTATAAAGAAGAAGTGAAGTTACTTGTATTTGTAGATGATATCCTGTTAACTGGAAGATCAGAAGAAGTTGCGAAAATAAGAAAGGTATTAAGTCAAGAATTCAATACAAAAGAATTAGGTGAGATAAAGAAATTTTTAGGCATGGAAATAGAGAAAATGGAGAATGGAATAAAAATAAGTCAAACGACATATATTGAGAAAATGTTAGAAAAATTTAAAATGACATATTGTAGAGAAGCGAAAACACCTATGGAAGTTGGATTTAATGCTAATGAAAAGGAAGAAATTATTAATGTACCATATAAGGAACTCATAGGGTCGTTGTTATTTGTGTCATCTAATACAAGACCAGATGTGACATTTGCAGTGTCATATTTAAGTCGTTTTCTGGATAAGCCGACTGAAAGTCTTTGGAAAGCAGGGAAAAGAATTCTTCGTTATCTAAAGGGTACCAAAAATTTGGGTTTAATGTATTCAAGACAAGAAAGTAAAGATTTAACAACGTTTTCGGATTCAGACTGGGCTTCCGATAAGACAGATAGGAAAAGTACTAGTGGTTGTGCAGTATTTTATTGTGGCAAATTAGTTTCATGGTTTTCTAAAAAGCAAGGTTGTGTTGCTCTTTCAACGGCTGAGGCGGAGTATATAGCGGCGGCTCAAGCAGTCTGTGAATTAGTTAATTTACAGGGTGTATTGTCTGATCTCGATTCCAAAGTTGATCACACGTTATTACTCATAGATAACCAAAGTACTTTGAAACTTATTGAAAGTTATGAAAATAGTAAACGTTCAAAGCATGTAGACATTAAAGCTCATTTTATAAAAGATGTACTTGCTAAGAAATTGTTTATAATGAAATATGTAGAAAGTCAGAAAAATGTAGCCGATATATTTACAAAAGCTTTGTCGTATAATCAACATTCATACTTTACTTCTGAGTTGAAAGTAATATAATGTAATTTGTCGAAAGGAATGTTAAATTTTTGTTTAGGATTTTTAAGATACAATTTCAAATTGATTGCGATACATATTATATGTAATAATTTTATAAAAGATTTGAAATTGAGAGGGGGTGTTGAGTATAGATTATATCCCCTCACTAGAAGTGGAATACATCACTATTAGGTTACCATAGTAACATATCAATAAAGAAAAATAATGTAAGAACGTCGAGTCGTTTCCTTCCAAATAAATTAAATAGCTCTCGTTATATCGCCCTTCGCTCATGGATTCCCAGTAGATACCTACATCTGAATGTGAATGGCATGCACTGGCCAGTTGCCTTCTAGCTAGCATAGATATGTTGTTGTCAATTTGTCAGTCATTATATTATCTTAGTTACCAAACAAGCATTTTATTCAATATTTAATAGTGAACTTGCAACTTCTTTCGGGACTCTATACCAAGGCAGATTTGGCTCATGTGTTCTACATAAGTATTTCGGATTATTTGGTAGTTACGACCGGTCTGGCTGCTTGCAGAAAGTATTGAAATAGTTGCCAGAGTAATACCTATACACAGATACACAAACATTTTCACGTCTTTATCACTGACTGGGTATACAGAGCCCAGGGCCGTAAGACCCAAAGTCCACGCTTAGCGTGACGGTGGCATGATGGGCGTTAAGATGGAAAACGGAATCAAAGTAGTGATGGGTTGGTAGCAGCATCGCCTATTAACATAATTCAAATCTCGTCCATTCCCTCTATCGGTTTCTACGATCTGCGCGGGAAGGGAAGCAGCTGGTACATTTACTGATTTTGATGTACAACTTTTTTAAAGAACAAAACGAAATTGGGTTCCCCACACAAAACTGGTGATCTGCTGATGGATTTAGTATGGGAAGTCCAACGTTTTTTCGTATATCAAGCTGTGTTCCTCGGGGAAAGATATTCAGTATGATCAATATAGGTAAATCCGAGAACATGGCAAGGTTACAGATTTACACCTTGTATATAATAATCAGCCCTTGACCTTTCCAACACAAGAAAATGATGATCAAAGTAATAACCAATATTGTTTACCTCCAACAAGGTACTGGTACACGCAGCGAATTCTGCGAAGTGAAATTTAGGAATTTATATCGAGTATCCTCAGGGGCGTCGTGGAATAGACTTCGGGGATTCAGGGAATGTTCCGATCAGCCCGGGACTCGGGACGAATGAACAAGTGCTTGTTATGACGTTTAGTAAAAACGTAAAAGTATTTCTCGAACGCCTTGAAGATTGCGACGACGATGGGTACACTCGGACACACAAAGCTTATACCTAATACTAAAAATGAATATTTTAAGTGCATCACCTGGTGCACTTAACAGCTCTGGCGCAACAGAAGATATCCAGAGGAACACCCAGAAAGCAATGGAGGGACTGGGATCTGAAGATAATAGTTAAGAAAACATCTTGGAGAAAGGAGGCTAGTGACAAGGTGAAATGGAAGAAGATCTTGGAGGAGGCCAATACCCACAAAAGGTTGTAGCGTCGCAGAAAGAAAAAAGAAGAAACTAGGGTTAATACAGGTGTCCCATTTGTATAGTTGACGTATATAAAATAGGTGCTCGAAAGAAAGAGGGAATTCTGCGAAGTGACATTTAGGAATTTATATCGAGTATCCTCAAGAGCGTCGTGGAATAGACTTCAGGGATTCGGGAATGTTCCGATCAGCCCGGGACTCGGGACGAATGAACAAATGCTTGTTATGACGTTTAGTGAAAACATAAAAGTATTTCTCAAACGCCCTGAAGATTGCGACGACGATGGGTACACTCGGACACACAAAGCTTATACCAAATAAATACTAAAAATGAATATGTCAAAGGTTTTTGAAACTGTTGATTTATTGACCAAGCGAGCAAAGCGTCTCAGTTTCGAGATTGACCTAAAATACTGTTCGTCAATTTGTATGTCCGGCTGTTCTCGCCTTCAAGTCGCATTTCTCAACCCATTCTAGTGAAATTTTGTGAGTGCGCTTACGCATTAAGTAATACCGTGGGTGGTTCGCACTTTTTTTTTTTTAAATTGGTCTTATCATGCGAAATGAGCAACCCAGGCAATTTGTAGGGAACATCAATATTTTTATTTTGGTTTTTTCACTGTTATTTTATTATATATATTTATTATACTATAGTGATTTAGTATAGCCTGTGTCGCTATTTATTACGGGTATGTCCTTCTATGTTGTATACTTTTTTACGTATGTTCACCGATTACTCGAAGATGATTAGACCAATTAGGTAAATTCTTTTATTGTTTGAAACAGCCTTACTTGCCTTCAAATTGGTTGTGTAGTTTCGTGTCGAAGTCGGTTTTTAGTTTTGAAAAATTAAACAGCATGTACATTAACAAAAATGTGGACATACCACCATAGTCAGCGTTATTTATTTGCCTTTACATAGGTTCCAAAATAACATGTCAGGATGTAGGTAATACTGCAAATTATTTAAGCAAACGAACATTGTTGTAGGTATTGACTGTAGGTGAACAAGGCCAAACACTTCAGCTATTCTCTCGCAAACTGTACTTACGTCTCAAGAGCAAAACGAGGACCTTTTTAAGAATATTCGCCGTCGCGTTTTCCGCTTACAAATCCGCCGCTTTCGACTCGTTGGACTATAATTGCTGGGTTAGGGTTCTGTTAATGAACGCGAAGGCGAAAGCTTTGATGTAGCGTCCTTTTTTGCGAAATCGAGTCATTTTAAGATGTTGGCTCAGCGGACTGGCGATTATGTCGGCAAATAAAATTGCAGTGTTTGAAAATGTGCTTACGGACCTTTTGAGTTTGGGGAACGTGATTTTACAATTTGTTTAATGGATAAAAATGCTGGGTCAACCCACAGTTCGATCAAGATTTTTTCCTGATAACAACGATATACTGTAGCGGGTACGACCTCCGTGGCGTAGTGGTCACCATGCTAGTCCAAAGTACCCCGAGTTTCCTTGTCTGATTACCGGTCAGGGCAAGTTGTAAAACGAACTTTTTATAGTGTCCTGCGTCTTGGATGTTTATCTATATAGGTATATGTATTTGTTATAAAATATACTGCCATCATAAGGGCATAAGCAGTATCTCAGTGGTAGTGAGTATTTGCAATACCACTTTTGCGCTTAGCACGGCAGTATAGTATTGTTGAATTAGTATGCCATAACAAGTCTCGATCATATTTTGGGGCCTAGATCAATCAGTGTGATTTGTCCCCATAAATTTATTCATATATATTTGTATATACCTAGTATATACTATTACGTCTTTATCCCTAATGGGACCGACATTTTGGATCATGCAGTAGACAGAGCCTCAAGACAAAGGTCACTACACTTCACGACAAATCTTCTGTGCGTACTTCTTACCTAAGTACGCACGGAAGATTTAAAGGCAATTTCATCCCTAGTCTTGTATTTCCATACCGTGCAGCCTCGGCTCAGGTAATAAAGCAGCTTCAATAAAAGTATACGGCGGTTCACAATTGAATCTTTTATTGCAATCATTTCAAAATTGCGACTCGCAAGCTCCTTGCCAGTAAAATTACTTCTCTCTTTGTTCATATAATAATTTAGTATGCCTTCTACTTCTACGTAGTACGTCTTCTCGTTTGACGACCTCTGTGACCTAGTGGTGTCATCATGCTACGTTATTATATCGGACTTCACGGGTTCCATCCTCTGTCAGGGCAAGTAGGAAACCGGCCTTTTTCAAATTGTCTTGGATCTTGGTTGTTTATTTCACAAAACTCCATTTCAAAAATCGACTACATAAATCAATCACAAACAGAGTTTATTAATATCTCTCACCTTTGTCGGTGTTGATATTTTTTTGGAGATTTTACACTTCTTTTAATACTTATTTACGTCCAAGGTTGCGAGAATAAGCAAAAACGACAAATCTTTCTTGCCTCATAATTTTTTAATGGCTTTTTATTTTACTATTCTGTTTCCAGAGAGAATATATAATGTGAGACAAAACGATATCATCTGTAAGTTTGTATGTACTTACAATGTCAAACGTAATACCACCCTGAAATTTGTGTGGAAAATAATCGATTAGTTCCACCTTAAGGTGTTACTGAATTTTCCAGGGCTGGACCTCCATTTGAAATAAATTGTTTGAAAGGAAACGGAGATCATTTAAAATTCTGTCTTCACTGAGCCCTAGATAACCTTTCAAATAATTTTATGAACTTCGTGATAACGTGAAATTTTTTTTTGTGAAAAACGCCCACCTTTGGCAAATATGCGAAGAAAAGCTTCATATTCTCACTTTAAACTGTAAACAGTACTTCATAACATAGTTTGAAGGGTTATCTGCAGCACTGAACTGAACTTAATCTTAACTCTGGTAGGTACCCTAAGGTTATATCATCTTAGCTGTCTGCGATACCCTATTACCACCTTAATGCATCAAACTTGACGAATCATTCCTCCGTTTAGATTGATAGTGTGCTTCAGGTAGGTAGGTTTTATTTTGTATATTGCCTCATCAGGCGCGGGCTAGGGTAGGGCTAGTTTGGGGTGACAACACAATCCGATTTCATCAGGACATTTCTATCAGATATTTCTGCTTCACCTTGAATCGTATCTTGAACTAGCTGGTGCCGGCGACTTCGTCTGCGCAGGATCATCACACAATATCTTTATAAATTGTAGCCTATGTGTTATTCTGATGTTATATAAGCTATATTATAGTAAAGTTTCATTAAAATCCATTCAGTAGTTTTTACGTGAAAGAGTAACAAACATCCATCCGTCCATACTTACAAACTTTCGCGTTTATAATATTAGTAGGATGTGTAAATCCATATTCTGCCTACTCCTGTGCGAAAAGGAGTGATGGTATGTTTTTGTATGTATTTTCTTAATGCCTGAATTGAAGAATTGAAGCTGTGGCGGTTTTAGGCACTGGCTTTTCAACTGTAAGGCTATACTGATTTTTGAATTTAAATTTAAGGCACAAGTTTGACTCTCGCTACTTGCGATCTCTAAGTGTGTACTCATGTAAGTAAAATTAAAATACATTAGTAAACTTAATATACTAGTATGTCTTGACAGTCCTAATAATTGTTATATTAGATGTCTTTAGGCAGGTCGAAAAATCTGACAAATGAATTATGGAACCGTAAGGATGAATATAAGAAAGGAGGAAAATCGAGGATCGGGGACTGCATTGGTCAGAAAAGTTTTCAAGAACATGGGTCGGCGAACTTTGAAGGACATTATTACCAAAGAGTGGAATAAGGAGGTTAATCCAAAAAATACTGTTTTTTTTTCTCACTTGATTGATTGGTGATATAATGTTTTACTTACTTACTTGATACTAAAAAACTTTTGTAAAAATGTCCCGAATTTTGTCTATTTTATCAGGGCCACCCTGGTCGAGGCAGCCGTCAGGTGTGACCCAAGGGAGCCTTTGTCCGAATCGGGCAGCTGGAAACATTCTAGAAAAGGTCTGCTAGGAATTGGGCGATTGTTAGGACCGACGTCCCAGCTTTTAAACTTTTTACACAAACACGTAATAAAAAAAAAAAGGTCAATCACTTTTTACGCGACTGTCCCAAAAATGAGTGTAATGTTTGTGTGAATTGAAGACTTGTGTTGTGTAGGTATGTGAGTCTATTTATTCCGTCAAAACTTCGAAATGCCTAGACAGATCCAAATCTAAAGGGGCGGCGCGGGCGGTCCCCCAGTAATACTCGTACATCCAAATGTATGATGAGGTGACTCCTTGCCCATTCGGTGGGTATCGATCGTTACTAATGTAAGGAACATTAATGGACAATCATTCTGTCAGTCAGCTGTCGAAAGTTGAAATGACAGGGACAAGTTTGTCGGTGACTGATTTGGTGGACCAATATACATGTGAAAACGTTTTACACAATATCTTAGTACTTTCCTTTTTCGCACTCCTCATTCGCCATAGTCGGGTAGATAATGGCGAAGACTAAAGCAGGGTTATATAGTCCGTCGTTATGTTAGTTTATCTGTTCCCTTGCATCTTATATATAGCGTCGATAGGCTATGTAACGTCACAATAAAATGGCGCCGTCTAAAAAATAAATAAATCGAATCATATCGTGCATGGTATCAAATGAAAGGGCTCAATTAGCACATTTCAAAAACATACATTACTAGTTGTTTCTTCCTGCTGTGCTTGCATTTACTGGATAGACGTACTTTATAGCAAAAATCTTCCCGTAGACGTGTTTCAGTTTTTAACACTATCTTATGAATATGAGAAGTTGTATTGGGTATATATACGACGAGCTCCTAAAGTCCTTATATAGTTTCGTACTAACCGAAGCCTGCGACTTCGTTCGCATAGACTTTATGACTCCGGAAAATCAGGCTGAACAACTTTTGCTAAGACGTTATTTTTATATTGCGCATAGTTTAGCTGGACCATTATGGTTCTGCATCAGGTGTTCTATTTTCCAAAATCAATTATACGCTATATGTTGTCCAGGCTTAACAGCTGCATAAAAAAAGTTTTATTTGAATTCGTCCAGTGTTTCCGGAGATTAGCGGTACAAACAAACAAACAGACAGTCATTTTTAAAATTATTACTCTATTACTATGTCTTCATCGCCTCAAATATTTATTTTGGAAATATATTCAATGTACAAAACACATTTTTTACTGTTTTATTATATGTATAGACAGATAGATAACTCCATCTGGCAATACAAAGTTTCAAGGGGCAAACAAACAAACCCACACAAAGATTAGATCCAATGAATGTGGAAACTAGGCGTAAATCTGTAAGACCCCGGAGGCGGATAAAGGGATGAACTTATGGGATGAAAGATCAAACGGACGCAATCAGCGGAGATGGACAGCGCTAAGCTTTGGGATGGATCTACACAGGGTGACTTTTTACCCATTAGCCAAATCTTTGAAGCAAGTCCTTTCCATTATACTAAATTACTTTCCAAAAAAACAATTTACGAAAAATAAAAAAGTATTCGGCCAAACAGATTTTGTACGACGAATGTTGACGAATTTTTTTATCGATTTTATAATACAATACAATACAATACAAAAATCTTTATTGCACCAAAAGACATTTACAATTTTTTAACACTTATGAAATAACAACATGTAATGAGGTACAAGAGACGGCCTTATCGCCGAAGCAATCTCTTACAGGCAACCAAAAAGAGAAGAAATGCGAAATATATAATAAGATAACAGGTGGCGCAGTTCGATTGTATATACTAAATTAAAATAGTAATAAATACAATAACCTACATTAAATAATTAATATACGAATAAATACATAATATATAGCTAAATACACATATATATGTACATATATACAGGATGACTTTTTATCCACCTGCTAATTTTTTCCCACGCATTAAGTATCACTTACTGATTACGTTTTTGAAAAAAAAATAGTATGTAAAATTCACACAGAATTTTTTTTTCTCGTACTAAATATCGCTCACGTGTGGTTACTCGCAAAACAATCGCGCAATAATAATACCTAGGTAGTTCCCAGCTCGCCGCCGGCACGGTAAAGATATCATACAGTATAACAACTCGGCGCTGTCCTTGAAAAACATACCTACGCCACGCGTGCGCTAGGGCTGCCCCGTATTTTAATTTCATCTACCTACTTAAGTGACTAGTTTTGTGATTGTAAGGTGAATGAAAAAGGAAGCGTGTTATTTTTTTGATTATTAGCATATTTAATAAACATAAATTGCATATTTCAATAATAGGTATATGTAAGTAGCTAAGTTCCCACATTAGTAAGTAGACATGTAGCCTAGAAAACCACTACCTACTTACCTACTAGTTTTTTTTATCGCGAGCGTAGGTAAAATAGCTCACTCGTGGTCGTGGGTTAAGTCTGTCTTCAATTCAACCTTATCACTTATTTATTTTTTAATCTAGGTAATTTACTCAGTAGAGAAACTGAAATGCTAACCTATTAAAAAATTAATAAACAACGTACTACCTAGTAGGTACTCATATAAAAACTACTTTACTGACGAGTTCAAACAACCAAAAACAGCACAATATTGTCTGTTTTTGCCATATTATTATCCCACAAGAAAAAGAATAATATACCTTCTTAATAAGTGTTCACAAATAGCACGCTGCTTACAACAAAACACCGTTCGCCACTGCGGCGCAATCCCGACTGTTTGTATACCGAGTCACGGAACAAGTGTATACCGACCTTCGAGGCGCGTAGGTATAACTTGCGTTCCGACCGTTTGTATGAAGATACAATACTGTCTTTACCGTGCCGCCGGCTTGCGTGGAGGCGTGGCTACACCGCCGCCGGCCGCCGCACGTGCGCGCATCCCCAGCCCCATCCCTCAGTCGCCCACAGCCACCCGCCGCGTACGCATGTTCTTACGACTCACGCGTCTTCCAGACTCTCGCGCCATGTATTCCCACAGAGTTTACGAAATAATAAGATGCTACATTGTGAGCGGGGAACGCTTAAACGGTGCGCAGAGACTATCAAAGTGAGAGTGTAGGTACCATGTTTACGAGTACAAGGTTTGACAAGAACACCTGTGCCAAACCTTCGTAAAAGGGCCAGGATTTGTCTGCTGGACCAAGATGAATTCCATTTTGAGCATTTCATTAAGTATGACTGTAAGATTACGTACATTTTAGGTAAGTTGATTTTAGAGGACATTTAATTATTGTGACTATTAATCATTGACTCATAGTCCATAAGTTTATTTAATTTTTTGAAATACGCCTAGTTGCAAAAGGTACACAGGTAAACCTAGTTACGTTCTCGTATTTATTATTTTTTTACTATTGAATGTTTAGTTATTTGTGTTGTTACCTACTAACTAAATTTTGAGACGTATTTACTCGTAGTAGTAACCTGAACCTTATGCACCTTGACGGTACAAGGCCTGAAAAAGTATAAAGGAAAATTTTTCTTGCAACTTAAAAGTACCTACCTAGGCATTTGCAATTTATCAACGAATCTACGAGAGGTCAACGGCCAGAGTAGCGTGGCCTAGACGCCGCTTATTATTACCGCGGTTAGGCACTACGGCGCGCGAGGTCAAGTTTCATGAGTTTTTTCAGGATAAACTTAAGACGTTATAAGTCGAAATTTTAGTACTGAGCGGTATTAAAAGAAAAAATACGTAATTCATAATTTTCGATGTACTTCATTATATGTCAATTTAGCAGGTGGTTAAAAAGTCATCCTGTATATTCATAAACATACAATTGCACATATTTACATAGCACGATGATACAAAATAAATAAATAAAGTTTCTTTACATACATATAAATAAATATCGTAGTAGAAGGAAATTAGTAACTAAACAAATGCAAGAAAGTGATTTTTAGTTAAGGTTTTAAAGTTGTTCAACGTTTTGGCGTCTTGAATAGATAGAGGCAGGGCGTTCCAAAGACGAGCAGCATAGACGGTGTATGAGTATTTATAGAAAGTAGTCGAGTAAACTAGAGCATCAAGCAGAGGTTTATCGGCATTACGCAGAGGTCTGGAAAACGTTTTAAAGGAAAAGCGTTCCTTGAGGTACCCAGGATATGTAGGATTAAAGAGGATGGAGTACAGGAGTGAAAGGATATGCCAATCACGACGTAGACGTATAGTGAGCCACTTGAGTTGAATACGAAATTGCGAAATGTGGTCATATTTGCGAAGCCCAAATATGAACCGTATATATAAATTTTGGAGGTGTTCAAGCTTGTCTAATTGCTCCTCTGTAATATCAAGATAACAAGTGTCAGCATAGTCAAGGATAGGGAGCAATAAGGAGTGAGCAAGTAATATAATTTTTTTTAATAGGTAGAAAGTAGTTCAGACTGAACTTGCTTCAAAAATTTGGCTAGTGGGCTTAAAGGCTCCGCCAATATATATATATATTTTAATTACCTTTTTTGTGTTCCACTGCTGGACATAAGCCCTCCCCCTCCTTCCTTCTACAATTCCCTATCCTCGGTCTTTCCCTCCACTTCCCGTCGTAACTTTTGAAGTTGTCCGACCATCGTTTTACAGGCCTTCATCTCTTTCCTAAATCCACTTAGTTAAAATGTGAGCTCATCTTTTTAGGTGCATGTGACAGACGTGACCCGCCTAATCCCATTTCAGTCTTCCTTATATATAAAAGATACCCTTGTCTATTTTAGACAAACAACATACATACATACATACTATCACGTCTTTATCCCTAATGGGGCAGACAGAGCATTTTGTGTCTTGCGGTTCTATGCAGAGCCCAGGGCCGCAAGACCCAAAAGCCACTTTTAGCGTTATGGTGGGCGAGAAGATGGAAAAGCAATCAATACAGTGATGGGTTGCTAGCCGCATCGCCTGTTAACATGATTAGCATTTTTTCCCATTCCCTCGATCGGCTTTTACGATCTGCGCGGGAAGAGAAGCAGCTGGTACATTCTAAGTTTTTTTAATTTCTCCCAGACCAGCATGGGAACTTTAGTAAAACAAACGACAGATTAATTCATTATACATCACCATCATCATACGAGCTTATTCCCGGCTCAGCGGTAACGCTTCACAGCCCGAGGTCCGCTACCTAACCTAGCTGATTTGATGGGGTTACTGGTTTTAGGGTTCCGTAGTAAACAGGGAACCCTTATAGTTTCGCCATGTCTGTCTGTCTGTCTGTCCGTCCGCGGTCCTACTCAGAAATTATAAGTACTAGAAAGCTGTAATTGCGCATGGATATGTATATTAATCATAACGAAAAAGCCGTAAAATAAAATATGGAAATATTTTTTTTAGGGTAGCTGCCATACAAGTATAGAGGAAGTCAATATTTTTTTTTCTACGAACACATTGTGTTGGGTTTCGTTGATTAGGTCTTTTAAAAATATTGTAAGCTTAGGAACACCATTTTTCGATTTAGGGATCCGTGTTTGAAATATTTAGGTTTAAAGTGAAATTTTTTGTTTAAGTCACGTGTCCTCGTGCGTTCGGGACCCACATTATATGCGGAATTATCTTTCTTTTTGGATAAAAAGCCTGCAATATCCTAACCAGACTGAAAACAACTTTTCACAGTGTACGCCTCCTAGTGGGATTCGAACCCACGACCTGCGGATCAAAAGGCAAATGCCTTGACCAGTGGACCACGGAGCCAGTCAAGTAGATAGTCATAAAGGCCCACCGGGTGCAATACCGTCGGCTCCTTAAGATTGTCTAAATCGATCGAAACCTGGTCGCCCTTCCATGTGTTCTCTGCCTGTTTAAAAATACATTGACAAAGAATTTTAGATATGCTTTTGTGTGTCTATGCCAACCACTTCGCCTAAACCAATAAACCGGTCTGTATTCCACGTGCCTGGTAACATCACCCCATTGTACGAGTTTATTCTGACGAATGTGCGAGAGTGAATTTTTTATGAGGTTAACCCGCTGGACCATATTGGAGTACAGTGGAGCACGCGTTAACTGTAACAGATTGGACTTTATAAATATTTGACGGGTTACTCTCGTGGATAGTCAACTAGGGCCAAATAAGTTTCAAACTCATTAAGAGACCATCACCAAGGTGAATTTAGAGCACTTTCACTTTTCATCCGTTCCCTATTCCTTGACCAAACGATGGCTGCTGCATAACGCTGCATCATAGCGAAAATTGGCTGACAGTTGACGTTGCGTCATGTGACTGTCTTTGTATAGAAATTACGTGGGACAGTATGTAGTATGTTTAAAGTTATCCTTTAATCAAGGTTTTGTACTCATTTTCATAGAGTAATAGCTGACGCGGGAACTTTGTTTTAGTTTCGCCCATTCCCATGCCCGCTCCCTCTCCCGGTCTGGATCCCGTACTTGTTCCCGTTTCTTCCTTCTACCTTTCCCGTTTCCCTTCCAACTTTTTTTTTCTCTTTATTAAAACCTTCCGTGGAATTTAAGGAATATTAAAAAAAATCTTTTGCGTTTAGCAACATTCATTTTTATTTGTATAGAAGGGCGCGACAATGTCTCACTTGAACTGTGGTCAGCTGTACATGTGTTGCAACTTTAAAACGACCTTTATTTTTATGGTCAGACCAAAGCAATTTACTACATTGGATCGCAGCAAGGTAAATATACGAGTAGATAGGTATCATGTTTTTGTTGTTATTTTCATGGGTATAGGAAAGTTGGAGACGTCAATTACATAACTTTGCGACTCGAAAGTGGTAACTTTCGAGTCGCAAAGTTATGTAAAGCTTCTTAACAAGCAGATTTTTCTTGCGTGTCAGTGACAACTCGAAACTCTGTTCGTACATACTACATATACTTCAAAGGTACAGACGACGGAAAGCGACTTTTTTAACCTTTTTTTTATGTATATTCACCAATTATTCAAAGTCGTCTGGACCGATCTGGATAATCATTATTTGTTTGAAACAGTAGGTAGGTATATTTCTGAGGTGGTCCCATACAAATTTTATCTCTGTTGTGTAGTTTGGGTATGAAGTCGGTTTTTAGTTTTGAAAAATTATATATATACAATGTATTGTTGCATACAAATGTCCGATTGTCCAAGGAGATACTAAAACTTCTAGAAATACCTACAAGTATAACCAATTAATATGTGTAAAAACCCAGATGAGGAAAATACAAAAAACTTTTCAAAACTGAAGATCGACCAACTACATAATCCAAACTACACAATTTACTTTGATATTATTTCTATGAGATCACCTCGCAAGTATACCCTTTTAAACAAAAGAAGAATTTTCCAAATCGGTCCAGGCGTCTTCGAATAATCAGTGTACATACATAAAGAATTTCTGCAATGTCAAATATTGAAAAGAGACAGAATGACGAAACATTTTTTAACTAAAATAGGTTTAGCAAACAGTTGTTATTTTTTATGAATATGAGGGTCAAACTGTAAGCTGACCCTGGTCCTAGTAAACCCCTTAGTTATTATTTAGTGGTAAACTCGTCCCATGTCTAAGAAAATGTGGTCCGAGTTAACCCCTATTCAAATTGAAAATGGATAACTGGTCCCTGGGCCGAGTTTCATATGGGACGAGTCGCCACCTAACCCAGAAAAACGCGACGAATTGATAACCTCCTCCTAAGCCAGTAAAAAAAATCAAAACCAAATTGGCCATCGTTACGTTCACATCACTTCCTACTACGTCTAATGAGCTACACCTGTCAGTACGGAGTAGCGCTTTCGCAAGCAGCTATCCTTTTCTGACGCTCAGAACCGTCTTTAGCGAGAGAGAGACAGCACGCTATAACGTAGCCATACGTATTACCTCCAGCTCATTACCAGTCCCGACACTCTCGCGACCCTCCTTACGATTCCCATAGGAGCTGCCGTCTGCTTGGAATTTACGAACACTAGGGAACTTTTCGCATCAATTTCTTTGGAACGTGAACTCAGGGGAAGAAATGATCGACTTTCCTAATAGGTCAAATCGTATTTTTGCAACAATATAGATATTTTGCTTAAATTTTTAACATTTAATTGGTTTTGGAAAAAATCCGTAGAGTAAATAAATTCCTCTATCCTCTATATCGCGTAATTCAAATTTGAGATCACGTAGCCCGTCCAAAGCTGCCGCGTGACCGGCGTGACCTCGATGAACTCCGGCCGATCTTACTAACGATCCTTATGAAGTAACCTTCAACTCCAAAACCAATGAAAAATCACCGTGTATAAGGACAGATATGAAGAGGAAAATTAAAGAGAGGGGGAAGAGTAAAATAAAAATATATAAAGAATAAAAAAATAATATTATCTTGTTGTGATTATAGCGGCCACACTAATACATAATCGGTGAACATATCATGTGTAAAGAGATAAAGCCCTATGACAGACGGATAGAAGGACAAACAGACGGACAGACGGTGCATGGAGTCTCAGTTATAGGATCCCGTTGACACTCTTTGGGTACGGGACGCTAAAAAGAAAAATATTTAAAAGAATCATGATAATAGCAATAGGTCATCTCATACTACTAATTAAAAATACAATTTGAAATGTACTGAATTTTGCGTATACAGCTTGTTGTAAGAAAGTAACATCAGGGCGAATGTGGCTACAGGCTCGTACACCACACCGGCTCGCGACACACTGGCCGTGAAACATGTCGGCAGTAGCTGTCTCTATACGTGAGTACTGAGTAACCCGTTCACTAAGTATAATAATGATGTTACTTTCTTATTATATACGACAAAATTTAGTAGGTAATAATGGGTGTATCTCACGTAAGTTTTAATCAAAAGTTACATCATTCAATTATATCAATTGTCTTGTCGAAGTTCAGTTTCGTAGTCTGTCAAGTGCTATCACTTGACAGACTACGAAACTGAACTAGCCCTATGACAGACGGATAGAAAGACAGCGGAGACGTATATGGAACCCTAAAAAGAAAAATATTATTAGAACCATGTTTGGGTCTTCTCATCCTACTAAGTGAAAATACAGTTTCGAATGTGCAACCTACTTAATTTTGGCGTATATAGTATGGTATAAGAAAGTTACATAATTCTTGCATGTTCTAAGCTGTTAGCTTAGGTCTCGAGGCTTGCTTACACAACTAGTGACTTAATGGCAGCGCAGACGTCCCCTCAAGTGTTTGTTCGGGAGAGTGTCCGGAGGATTACTAAGGAGATAACACAAACATGGCACGATTAGCCTTTGACTTGAGCTTCTTAACTTACGAGGGGTTTATACTTACATATACTATCACAACTTTACCCCTAAAATAGAGGTCAGTGCGTTATGGAATTTGTAGCTTTAAGCAGTCAGAGCTCAAAGTCGCAAGACTCAAAGGCCAGTTGGGGTTCTAATGCATCGCCTATTAACATGATTAGCATTTTCGCCTTTCCATTGATCACTAACTATCTCTATTTGATTCCTTTTTTTGACCTCCTCACCCATCATCCCAAAAAAATGGCCTTTCGGTCTTGCGGCTTAATCTCTGTATTAGTGATAAAGACGACGATAGTCTATCTTTCAATTGAGTCTGTAATGACTACAAGATATCCCAATGTTATAATTTTTCAAAACTAAAAACCGACTTCATCTCCAAACAGGAAAACCAATTCTGATAACATTTCTAAGGGAACTTTGGAAGTGCATTCTTACGAATAAGAAAAGAATTTTGAAAATCGATCCACAATTGGCGGAGAAATCGGTATGTAATACTATTATTAATTCTATGGAATCGGTAAACATACATAAAAAAATATATACAGTCGAACGTAGAACCAACTCCTTTTGTAAAGTCGGTTAATAATAGCACAGCATTGCCTCTGTATTGAAGAGCTATATTTAAAATCCCAAACAACAGGAGTTCCATCATTCCCAGAGCGGCGCGTGTAAGCCTGCCTGCTCCATACACCATATTTACTGCACTTTGCAGTTCGTGCTCCAAATTCCGTTCGCTTGTTTGATTTACCGCAGCTCCCGATACCGGCGAGCCAGGAACGAGCTACAGCTTAATGCAGCTTATGGCTCAGCTGCAGGTATCTACATGTATCTAATAGGATACATGCTGAGGTACCATTAAAGTTTTATCGCTGAAAAATAGCGATTTTAGATTCATAATTATCAGGCCTTTTTGTCTCCAGTCTCAGCTGCAGGTAGATACCTGCAGCTGAGACTGGAGACAAAAAGGCTTGGATATATATCTAATAGGATACACGAAGAGGTGGCATTAGTAGTTTTCCCACTGGAAAAAAAGAGGTTTTACATTCGTCATCATCAGGTCTTTTCGTCTCCACTGCAGGAGCACGACCCTCTCTGTACTACCAGAGCCGTACTCGGCCAGAGCAGCCCGAGGACTCGGCCTACACTCTCCACGCTGGCCAGTCGGGTTGGAGAGGTCTCACTGATGTTTATAGCTTTGTTTAGTTTGTATTTCCTAAGTCGCCTTCTACGACATCTACATCATCATCTAGGATTTGGAGTGGTCCTATTCTAGTCTGCCAGAAACCACAAGGCTTTACATTCTTCATCATTACATCATCAGGTCTTTTCGTCTCCACTGCAGGAGCACGACCCTCTCTGTACTACCAGAGCCATACTCGGCCAGAGCAGCCCGAGAACTCGGCCTACACTCTCCACGCTGGCCAGACGTGTTGGAGAGGTCTCACTGATGTTTATAGCTTTGTTTAGTTTGAATTTCCTAAGTCGCCTTCTACGACATCTACATCAAAATCTAGGATTTGGAGTGGCCCTATTCTAGTCTGCCAGAAACCACAAGGCTTTACATTCTTCATCATCACATCATCAGGTCTTTCTGTCTCCACTGCACGAGCATGACCCTCTGTACTATCAGAACTATACTAAGGCCAGAGCAGCCAGAGGACTTGGCCTACACTCTCCACGCTGGCCAGACGGGTTGGAGAGGTCTCACTGATGTTTATAAGCTTTGTTTGGCTTGTATTTCTTAAGTCGCCTTCTACGACATCCACCCAAGGACTTGGAGTGGACTTTTCTCAGCCGGAAACCACACGCCTTTACTTTAATTGGTTTTAATACGTGGATTTGGATTGGGTAAAAATATTTTATTTAGTCCGTCAACTAGATTATTCAAAAATAAAGGAACCATATTTTTTGTTTTGTAAAGTGATCAAAATTCACGAAGACACAGCGTTTCGAAGTTTCGGACACCTTGAATTTGTACGAGTTTGTAGACTTTTTTGTATTCTACCCACATTTTACCTTTTAAATTGTATAGGTACTTTTAATTTAATAATTTTAAGACAATATGTGCAAATAGGTTATTTAAGTAAAATTATAGTTGTTAATACTTTATATTTTATTTATTTAGTGTAAAAGTTACAAAAATAATGTCCTTATGGGAAAAGACCGCTGGCTGGAGGATTCTTTGCAGCTTGATTGTGGCTGAAGTAAAGACGTAAGAAGAATGGTTTTTGTTTTAGTGAACATAACAATCGCAAATCTAAAAGTTGATACCAATTTAAAGTTCATTGGACGTAACTTTGGTAAATATCCCGCTGGCTGGAGGTAAGTTAGAAAAGTTAATATTTCCGTTTTTAATACGGAACAAATTCTATTTTCAGCATAATTTAGTAGAACATATTCAGATCTAATTATCTGCATCAGTCATCAGTCTGCCAGACTGGTGATCCCGCTGGGTGTAGACACATTGATTTAAGTCACCGTTAATTAAAACCAAAGCTAATCGTGACGTCACGCTACGCTCTACTATCATGAGTGTGTCTCGAACGTCTTTGTTGTACGCGCGTCCTCTAAACACATTCGCCCTGATGAAGACCTCATCTCGTTTTGACAAGAGAGCATTCTGGAAATTTTCCTTAAACATCTGCACTATATTAAAAGGTATGTTACTGAATACTGTTTTATTTTTCGCGTATTTAATTGGCCAATATCGGTGTCAGATTTTTCAAGCTGCTTGAAGGCATCTCACATAGCTTAGCTTGCAGCCGGGACCAACGGCTGATCATGCGATCCGAAATTTGAAAAGAAGAAGACATTTTTATGCCACTTGTGGTCACCCATCCTAGTGCGAACCACGCCCGGTGTCGCTTTACTTACGAAAGCGCTAGTAATTCGCACTCCTGCCGGGCTACTGAGCTCTATAATCCTACTATCCTTCCTACTATATAATATATCATATTATTTATATTATATATTATTTTAAACTTTCTTTGGTTTGCACCTTCTCGACTCTTTATTATATATTATATATCCTACTAATATTATATCCTACTATATCCTCCTAATTTTTATATTTATTTATTTACAAAATTCATGTATACAAAATGCTCCCATGCTGGTCTGGGAGAAATAAAAAAACTTAGAATGTACCAGCTGCTTCTCTTCCCACGCAGATCGTAAAAGCCGATCGAGGGAATGGGCAAAAATGCAAATCATGTTAACAGGCGATGCGGCTAGCAACCCATCACTGTATTGATTGCTTTTCCATCTTCTCGCCCACCATGGCGCTAAAAGTGGCTTTTGGGTCTTGCGGCCCTGGGCTCTGCATAGAACCGCAAGACCCAAAATGCTCTGTCTGCCCCATTAGGGATAAAGACGTGATAGTATGTGTATATATGTACACAAAATACAAACACAGAAACAAACAAAGTAAGAACATTGAGTACATAGGTACTGCTTATTTCATAAGAAATCTCTTCCAGCAGACCCAGGAGAGGAAAAGAGAAGAAAAAAGGTAGTAGTAGGCGTGTACAAAATAAACTAAAGTTAAAAAAGTTAAATATTATAAATGCGAAAGTGAGTTTGTAAGTATATTTGTTTGTTTGTTACCTCTTCACGCTTAAAATACTGAACCGATTTGGATGAAATTTGGTATGGATATAGTTTGCGACTCGGGGAAGGTCATAGGGTACTTTTTGTCCCGAAATTCCCTCAGGGAGCGAAGCCCGCTGATACAGCTAGTATCTAATAAGTTTGCCACCACCGTGTGTATATAGGTTCAGCCAGCTCCTAGTTTTGCGAGCTGTCTCGGGGCGAATATCAGAAGTTTAGATTGATTTACGGTCCCCACATTCAAACTTAGACGAAGCCATATCGTTACATAATGTCGGTAGAAACTTACGTATATACCGAAAAATTCAAGGTCAAAAACAAGAAGGCAGAGTTGTAATTTAAGAGGTGTAGCTCTAAATTTTCATACAAAATGTGATGATGTTATTAAAATATAGGCCAATTTTGATATTTTTTAATATGTTGTTGATATATTAGATATATAGGGCCATACGTCTTTATTTTTAAGAAATATTGCTTACGACAAAAGCTATTAGCATGTCAATATCCATATTCAAAAAAAATACCTCGAGTTAAACTTAACCGAATTTCTATAAAAAGAAAGCGTACCGTACAGCCTTTAAGGTGTACCGAATCAAATAATACCAAAATTGTCTTATTTTGTTAAAGTGGAAACGTTATCGCCAAACAATATTTGAGAAGGAAAAAATAGGCAATGTTCTCTATGACTTGCAATTGCAACTCTCTCTATCGCACGATACGGGTAGCGAGGCAGAGTGGCGTGAAACAGATATATACATACACACATACTATCACGTCTTTATCCCTAATGGGGCAGACAGAGCATTTTGGGTCTTGCGGTTCTATGCAGAGCCCAGGGCCTCAAGACCCAAAAGCCACTTTTAGCGTCATGGTGGGCGAGAAGATGGAAAAGCAATCAATACAGTGATGGGTTGCTAGCCGCATCGCCTGTTAACATGATTTGCATTTTTGCCCATTCCCTCGGCTTTTACGATCTGCGTGGGAAGAGAAGCAGCTGGTACATTCTAAGTTTTTTTTATTTCTCCCAGACCAGCATGGGAGCAGCATGGGAACAGATATATTTTTTGCAAATATTTACTCGCGACGCGTACCATCATCATCATCATCATCATTTCAGCCGCATAACGTCCACTGCTGGACATAGGCGACGACGCGTATCGGCACCACTAAAATATATTCGCCGCGCGTAGTATTAATGTGGGTATATTTTAGATACCTAAACGGGGAGTGACACAGGTCTTTTACAGGTATCATAAGTTTCGTACGTACGTATATATATAGGAGAGAAAAGTACCTGCTTATTTCCGATATTCGACCCCGTGTAAGGTTACGGGGCTTCGAACTTTGAGTAATACGATTCTGAAGGGTTCCGTGACCCTGCATAAACAGCGATTTGGTCGGTAAATCACGGAATGGAAAACGTGCTGGTTTGCTTGTTCGTAAGCAAGAACAGAGTTTTACAAAAAATAGGCGTTAAAAATTATGCAAAAATGTAATTTTACTCGCTGATAATGTAGTTTTTTAGATAAAAGAATTTATAAAATACCGTGGAAGGGACCAGGGAACCACGAGCTATTCTAGATCACTATAGTATAATGATGGTAAAATAACAGTCGAAAAGCAAAAAAAAACACATCATCCTCTTACATTGCCCGGGCGGGTGCACACTTTTGCAAGGAAATGCCATTTTTTTCAACTATATTGATCTAGTAAAGCTCGTGGCTCGATTTATTACGGGTATGACCCTTCCACGTTATGTAATCAGTAACAACAAACACACAGTCAAATATGATTAACCGACTTCCAAAAAAGGAGGAGGTTATCATAAGATTTATTATACTACTAAACCGATTTGGATTATTTTTTTGTTTAATAAGGTATACTTCCGAGGTTGTCCTAAAGAAATTATATCAAAATCGGTCGTGTAGTTTGGGGGTGAAGTTTTTAGTTTAAAAAAATCTTTTTATTATGTCGCATTTGCGCGAATCGACTGATGAGGCGAAGTTCGCGATTCGCCTCGCGGTTCGCGTCTTTTTACCGAGTTTACATATTCGTGCGAATCGCAAGGCGAATGACGAGGCGAATAACGAACACGAATGTGTAAATGCAGTAAGTAAAGTAAAAAGTAAAAAGTATATTTAGTTTGTCCATTAATCTTAAACAAAATAAAGACTACTTAAAGAATGCAAATTAATTTAAGTTATGCTGTAGATTAAAGGAGACTGGAGCCTGAAGAAGGCTGAGCCTGTGTCACAGTACTCCAGTGCTCCCTCACCCGTACACTTGATGTGTTTTACACTAAATATCACATCCACAACTTATCTACTAGAAATTTAGGTCTATTCCTCCTCAAATTATAATAATAATGTAGGTAGATGTGGGTTTTGCATTGATATTTTTTTACAAGGTTGATGTCGATGTTCATTTATCATGTTCTGTACGGCGCGGCGCGGCGTGGCGGTAGTATTCTATAAATTATGCACGACACAAGTGAATATCACTTTAATATATTGAGTATTTGAGTCGTAACTTTGGCGTAGATACTAAAATTTACATATTTATGATAGTGGAATATAGTCGGTTTATTTTGAATTACGTTATAAACTGTGTTGGTGTGTTACTTTATTTATCGTGAAATCTAGAGTAGTATAAAAATCTAATAGGTTATTTTTAGGGTTCCGTACCCAAAGGGTAAAAACGGGACCCTATTACTAAGACTTCGCTGTCTGTCCGTCTGCCTGTCACCAGGCTTTATCTCAAGAACCACGATAGCTAGACAGTTGAAATTTTCACAAGATATATATTTCTGTTGCCGCTATAACAACAAATACTAAAAACAAAATAAAATAAATATTTAAGGGGGGCTCCCATACAACAAACGCGATTTTTTAAAGATAATGGTACGGAACCCTTAGTGCGCGAATCCGATTCGCACTTGGCCGGTTATTTTAAAACTAAATACCGACTTTAACAGCAAAGCGATTTTGATATAATTTATATGGGTCCACCTGACAAGTATGCCCTTTCAAACAAAAAAGAACTATCCAAATCGGTTTAGGCGTCTTCGAATAATCGGTGAAAAATAGCTTCTTCGAATAATTGGTGATCATACATAAAAAAACAACTTGAGAGGTGTCGAGGGACACCCAGATAGAACGAAGTTCCTTTCGATTAATTAGTGAAGGAATTGTAATAAAAATTTATTTTTTGTTACAATAAGTACCTGGGCGACCGAGCTTTGCTCGGTTACATCTCAAACATTAACTAATTTTTTTTTAAACTTGTCTAAAAACAATGCAAAATAAAAAAATATATAAACTTAAACATAAAAAAAACAAAAGTAAGTCACCGAGTGGGATTCGAACCCGTAACACTCTTTCTAGCGGTCGCTATCCTTAACCGCTGAGCTAAATCAAGGCGATCGCGGCGCGACGAAATTAGCGACCATATTCTGCGTGGAAAGAAAAACGCATGTTAACTCGAAAACACGCGTTTTCCCAAACATAAAACTAATCTAGATCGATTGTTTACCCCCGAAAACCCCCATATACAAATTTTCAGCGAAATCTTTAGAGCCGTTTTCGAGATCACAGAAATTTATATATACATACACGAATTGCTCGTTTAAAGGTATAAGATATATTATTATGTACAAAAAACCTGTATACACTCAACAAAATTAATCGTCGCGACACCACACTGTTCAATGCGAAATAGAAAGACGAAACGAAAATAACTGGCTGGCACTGGCAACAAAAAGTGTCGTTACAACTTTTGGTCTTAATTTTTTTCGTCTAGCCCCCTTTCGCAACGCGCGATAAGGAACTACGTTCCAAAAATCTAAATCAAAGATGGCGATAAATTGATAACCGGGGGAGGTTATTTATATTATATTATTTTTGGGAGTATCGCCTACTATTCATTGTTTATTCTACTATTCACTGCAAATATACATTTTTGCGCAACAAAATAAAAACGTGTCTAGTTTTCTCTAAGTGATACAAAACAGGGTCGGGTAAGTCGATTCCGTATGTTCTTAGTTCTGACTGAATGTGCGTAGTTGAGGCTTTTTCCGTAAGGCCCTAAATCCCTAGACCGGCCTTCCGAGCGGCCCACGTTGATCCGCCACTTAGCTTTATTTACTTTTAGACAACCTCATTTTGTCTTTTTGCTAGACTTTCTGTAGGTCGGATGATTGAAATTCCCAATTTATGAAAGCGTTTATCATATTTTTGTTTATTATAGAGTGCTTTGCATATTATATTTTTATATAAAAAGAGGGGTAATGTTTGTTTGTCTGTGGCATCGTAGCGCTCGAACGGATGGATCAATTTCAATGCGGTTTATTGAAGTGAAAACTTCTTTAGCGGCGTTGTGCACTTTTTTTGGAATGGGTAAAAAAATTTAAACTCGCGTCAGGACACGTGGCCTGATCGAAAATTCGTAAGACGGCGCAGGGCGCTTGCGCGAATGTTCGTGTGTGTTTATGTTACAGCGTGCTACGCGCATCCATGGATGGTGACAGCTGATGGCTCGACCGTCTGTGTAGTGGCCATACTGCTGTGTATTTGAAAATGATTTTGTTGAAAATGAATTTGGTCATGCTTGTGACATTTGTGACAGACTGTGGTTCAGAAAAGATTTGAAATATTTTATACTGATATTAAAGCAATTCGTGCAAAATTATTCCCTAACCATTCCAAAATATCAAAAATGCACAACGTTAATATTCAAGTTTTCACTTTTGCCGGCACTCCCAGAGTGCAACCCGTCGTTTTTTTTTTATGAAAGCAAGTTCCCTTGCGTTGGGGGTTCTTCTATTATGAAAATCGGTTCGGCCGTTTAAAAATTACGGATATGTAACGATGGCGATACGAATTAATTTTACTATTTAGCCCTTCACTAGATACTTATGTAACTTAACTATATAGTTACATAAATAAATAAATAAATATATAGGGACAAATTACACTGATTGAGCTAGCCCCAAAGTAAGTTCGAGACTTGTGTTATGGGATACTAACTCAACGATACTATATTTTATAACAAATACATATATAGATACACATCCAAGACCCAGGACAATTTGAAAAAGGCCATTTTCCAACTTGCCCTGACCGGGGATCGAACCCGGGACCTTTGGGTGGCGGACTAGCATGTTGACCACTACGCCACAGAGGTCGTCATAAGTATCTAGTATAGTTTAAAAACTATTTAAACTTTGGGGATTTTTAATTTGCCTAGCAAGTAAACTTGTATGCTACATTCATTACAAACGTAACAAGAAATTATTAAAAAAATACATTTTTTAAAACCAACTTTTATCTAAAACAATGAACTTAAAAGTTTAAAGTGCTCTTCAAGACAAATCAATCGAGCCCAAACTCGATGGGGTTGCGTCGTTTCATTACAGAGTTCCTATGGCCACCTTCCGGCTTCATCATCAGATCAGCTCCATGTCATTATAATGTTGCAGTGCCTCGCGATTTACGCATGCGTGCAAAATTTCAGCTCAATCGGAAGGAACCGGTCAAATTTGACTTGTAAGATTTGATTCTGAACAGACAGACAGCAGGACAGGTAAAATTAAAAAAAAACGACGGGTTGCACTCTGGGAGTGCCGGCAGAAGTGAAAACTTGAATATTAACGTTGTGCATTTTTGATATTTTGGAATGGTTAGGGAATAATTTTGCACGAATTGCTTTAATTATCAGTATAAAATATTTCAAATCTTTTCTGAACCACAGTCTGTCACAAATGTCACAAGCATAACCAAATTCATTTTCAACGAAATCATTTTCAAATACACAGCAGTATGGTCACTACACAGACGGTCGAGCCATCAGCTGTCACCATCCATGGATGTGCGTAGCACGCTGTAACATAAACACACACGAACATTCGCGCAAGCGCCCTGCGCCGTCTTACGAATTTTCGATCAGGCCACGTGTCCTGACGCGAGTTTAAGATTTTTTACCCATTCCAAAAAAAGTGCACAACGCCGCTAAAGAAGTTTTCACTTCAAAAAAACTTGGCATGGATATGAAACGATGGAGCCGGAAGGTTGCTATAGTACTCTGTAATGAAACGACGCAACCCGATTGAGTTTGGGCTCGTTTGATTCGTCTCGTTTGGTTCCTCGATTTGCAATTCAATTGCTCCTCAATTAGGGTTGTTCTGCGACTGGTCGGATCCAAACTGCCCGTGTCGGCTCAACGGAGATGTCAACCCTACTCAGGAGTGAATCCACCCCGGCGAGTTGTTGCCAGCTGATAACAAAGAGCATTATAGAATAAACCTTTACTAGAGAACACAACAAAAATATTACTAACAAATTGTCTATAGGCTGCTTTAGATTGTTAATTTTGAACATATTTCTGAGAGGCTTATGTTTGGAAAGTTTTGAGGGGTTTAAAGTTTAGCGGTGGATGTCATGCGGCTGAAATGATGATTAATGGTAAATAAGGTAAAAATCTCCCAATCTGAATTTATTTTCTCTCTCTCCTATTTTTAACCCCCGATAAAAAGGAGCGGTCTAAAGGATGGACCAATTTCGATGTGGCGCATTTCTAACCATACGGATCACCACGACCGTTCAAGGCCTATTTACACAGAGCAGGTTTCCGTAAGTATACATTATATTATGTGTAGGTACACATGTTATCTATTGGTATAAAATATAATATGATATATACAGGTATATGCTATGTATTTGTTATAAAGTATAGTATCATTGAGTTATATCCAAAAAACAAGTTCGAACTTACTTTGGGGCTAGCTAAATCTTTGTGATTTATTTATTTATTGTTAAGTTTATTTGTATGTAACAGGATGAAAACTTGCCCAGTGCAAGTTTCTGGACTAATAAGTCCTTTGTTCCATAACGTCTCTATTGATTTCTCGACAAAAACATTGCCTACATTTTGTCGGATTTCGTCAACGTTTCGTCGGATGCCTGATGCGACGAAACCTAATTGCCTTCGAATTGAAATGTTGCTGATTGAATTGCAAATGGGGAAACAAAAGCGTTTTTTGCGGCCGTTCGGAAACCGTTCGATGGTACCACGTTGTAATCAAATGAATTTAATGCCTTTTTATCTTTATTTAAACGTTCATCTTTAATTCGCGTAATCTTTGCAATATAATGGGTTACTTTAAAACATTTTTGGAGCAAGTTTAGTTCATAATACTAAACTATTTTCTACTTACCATACAATTTCCATTAGTTAACCGCTAATTTGTATGGGATGCCGAACTTTTGTTTTCGTTTATCGAAAGTGTTTTTATGGAAATAGGAAACTTTCCTGAAACAAAACACTTTCCAGTATGTTTTAATTTTGACCATACTTTAAGGAATTCTCGTGGAGGACCAAGAATCTTTTCATAAATCTCAGGAATCCAGATTTTTCAGAACATTTAGGTACTTAGGACATCATCTAGTTTTATGTTCAAAATCTAGTCTAAAATTACTATTCTTGAATATATTACAAAAAAATTAAATTATTAACCAGTTACATCTTACAAGTTAAAAGTTTGTTACAGATATTATACAGAAATACAACTTTATTTAAATGGTTTGTAATTTGTAGATAGATATTAATAATTTCTGTATAATGCCTTCAGTGTGAGATCTGCCTTTGCGGTGTCTTTGCAAAGTTTCAAAGTCAGCTAACTGGGCAAAGCGGACGAATGTTAAAACGCCGACGGAAACGTCTATCTTCGTTCCCGGTTGCATCCTCTACTGTGCTGCTTCAGAGCCCAGGGTGCACAGTTCCACATTTTCTTCTACAATTAATATTAATATGGATGCTCAATGGTCACCCAAGGATGCCGAAGACCATGCGAAATCGAGAAGAAATAGTCGAAACAGTTTAAACGATTTGGCTTAAGGTGTTTTACAACCGTGTACCTGTCCGATGTCAACTCTTCTTGGGAATGCAATGCAGATAAAAGTCTTTTAGTCGCTTGTCACGACATCCACAGAAAGAGATGGAGGATGGACGATCTATTGTTTTTACATATTTTGTATTTGTCTAGAATGGACTTATATTTATCAAAAAGGTCAAACTAGGGTATAGGCTGAGGGTATAGAGCAATAACTGTAAACTGTAAGAATAGGTATTTATATTATTACTCTTCATTATGTAATGGTGTAGGTCGATATTCGTAATATCATATGGTGGTTTAAATGTTGTTTGGCTTTCTCTACTGGTTTACTTTTATGTTTCGTAGGGTGCGTGTGTTCTTTTTATGGTGCAGCAACAACTTCATATACTATACGTAATTGTTTTCAAGTTAAAAAGTATAATACAATGTAAGCGTTTTGTTTTGCTCCGCTTTACAAGGGGGCAGTTACCATTTAGATACAACATCGGGTTTATTAAACTCAATATGAAGCGATGACACTTCATTTAAGTTATTTTATTGTTGAGTTAAGAGATTTATATTCGTTTGTAAGTCAAATTGAACTTGTAGAGTACGATCATACTATGTGATATGATAGAGTACGAATACTAATAGACTAAGAGGGGGCCGTATGCAACCCTACCTCATCGAGTAGCAAAATGTGACATATGTAGGGTGTTGCATATTAAAAAGATATGTCTTAATATACAGGGTTGCCTGGGCATAACCTGGAGCATTTTGTACAGTCAGCAAAAAAGTGTAAGTGTACTTTGAATACGTATGGGTTTGATGAAAAATAAATGTTTAAGTTTCAGTTCTAAGTATAGGGAACCCCCAAAATTTATTGTTTTTTTTATTTTTGTGTCTAATGCGGTTCACATAATACGTCTACTTACCAAGTTTCAACAGTATATGTCTTATAGTTTCGGAAAAAAGTGGCTGTGACATACGGACGGACAGACAGACAGACATGACGAATCCATAAGGGTTCAGTTTTTGCCATTTGGCTACGGAACCCTAAAAATGAATATTGTCGCAGTTTGTTCTCGACGCGACGGGCCGACTCGTAGCGTAGGCTGTCCCATTTTATCCGTCAGTCCCACGTAATATCTTTTATGAATTCAAATCACGTCCCTGTATTGGAGATTATTTATCTTTTCCGCTTGCAAATAAATATTCCGAGGTATATAACGATGTTGACATTTAAACGTATACCTTTGACATTATCTCGAACATGCTAGTCTTAATAAATAAAATAAATATAAAGAATAACCGAATAGGTAAATAGGTCTGGGAGAAAAGAAAAAACTTAGAATGTACCAGCTTCTTCCGCCCAGATCGTAGAAGCCACCAAAAAATTTACTACGTAGGCAAAACGTCGCATCGTCCGCATATGGCCTAACGCGCAATAAGTCCGGCGCGCGTCGTGTGCGTTACTGCATATGAGTGCATGAGTTCTATTTTCTCAGACTAAAAAGTGCGTCACGGATAGTCTGTCGTCTGCGTTGGGCCTATATTGTACTTAATATACAAAAATTTAAGCCCCTAAATTAAAAGAGGCTTAAATTTTTGTAATCTTATACCAACCGAGTGTTCCGCCACAATTAGGTTTTTATTTTATTTTACATTCCTTTTCAATTCTCGCAATTCTCGTAAATCTCGAATATGAAAATCAGGGTTTCTCCAGACACTGTGATGACATTGTTGTTCCGGGCGACTGGTCGCAGGGTGTGGCCACTAAACATCTACAAAAAAGGTTCATCTGACTTTTCTTTCGTTGTAGGGCAAATACCTCCCCTTTCTTCTTCTTTCAGTTTTCGATACAGGGCAGCTTGATGCTATCCATTCAGATTACTTTCTCCATGTATGGTCTTACAACTAAGGATGGTCAAGACAGTGCGAAGTGAAGAATAAAAAAACCGGAAAGCAGACCCCGGACTTCGCAGCTGAGGATGCTACAGGGTAGTACTAATACGCTTTGAAGAAGACGCAGATAGGTATCTGAACTTTTTTCTTACCCATAAAGTATCAATTTGTCAGTTTCATTTTCACACTCTGTTTTCTCTGTCTAGGTCATGTCGCTTCCGGAGTAAAGATTCAGTTTTAGTGGTCTAGTAGAACAAAACAATTGACCGTCTATAGATTATTAGAGGGGCGTTTAAGTCCCTATTCTAGCACTAATATATTGACAAGATTTATAGGCAGTTTACGTGGCCCAGCATTATCGAGGTAGCTGTCTGAGTCTTCAGAACGATAGTTGCGTAAAAGGTAGCTATTCCAAAGAATGTTTTGGCAATTTGGCAAGATTAGCTTACAAAGTCGCTCCGCCCGCTTAGATTCTTAGGCCGTTTTCGTGGCTCAGCGTTACCGAGGCAGTCGACTGTGTCTTCAGAATCATAGTGGCGTGGAAAGTAGCTATTCCGACGAATGTCTTAGCAAGATTAGCCGTTTTAACTTTAATGTCTTCATTATTTGCACATTTCTAAAATGTTATAGATACTATAAGTAGAAAAACGTACTAATGGGTCTATAACGAGTACCTATGTCAGAAATTGGAATCCGCGTCTTTACTTTTAAATTCTTTAGTCACGCTGGACGACGTAAATCTGAGATCCTCGAATAAACTGTTTTCTACTCGCAAGATTCTATGTTTCTGTCGTCGTCGTTAGAATAGACTCCCAATTAAGAAGATACGACAAAGTAGAAAAAAAATACTTATATGCACTTGATACTAGGATGGAGGTTAGGAAGAATGTATTTATTCATAGATACGTACTTTAAAAATAACTTTTTTTCTTATTCTATCTAATTAACCTGGACTGGCAGGCAAAAGCGCAATACAGAGAGAAAAGGAGAGCCGAGAGGGAGGCCTTTGCCCAACAATGGGATCTAGCGGGTTCTAAATAAATATTTCACCTCACCTCACTTCTTTTCTCATCAGGATTCAAACGTGATCAATAGGTGATTTATCTTTAAGGAAAAGTCGTATTTTTGTAGCGCGATGTTTATATAAAATCTCAATATCCCGCCCGACATTCTCGGCTTACACAACAAATAAACAGTGTCTCGAGCAAACATGGGCTGCGATGTATTGTGACTTCTCAGAACAGACGATATATTTGCGTCTTTGACTGTCTATTTTTTATAGAGAACACATTTTAAGATGTCTTGGTGCGTGTCTATGCGTTAACGTCATTTTCTGGCACCATATAAAGTGTGAAAGGCGAAAATGCGAATCATGTTAACAGGCGATGCGGCTAGCAACCCATCACCGTATTGATTGCTTTTCCATCTTCTCGCCCACCATGACGCTAAAAGTGGCTTTTGGGTCTTGCGGCCCTGGGCTCTGCATAGAGCCGCAAGACTTCTGCCCCATTAGGGATAAAGACGTGATAGTATGTATATATGTATGAATATACATAGTGTTAAGGCCCATTGAGACGGTGCAAGTTTCTTGCTTGTTGTGTATCATTTTATTAAAGCAATTAATGATATGTATGGCTGAAGTTTCGTTTAGACCATGCAAGTTATCTATTACTTCAATTAAATTGTATGCAACAGGCAAAAAACTTGCATCAAAATGAGTCTTAACTTTACCGTCTTATTATACAACTATCCGCCCAAAACACGATGACCTCTTGCAATATATCACCTTCCCTTATGACACTGTCAACTTAATTAGGGTGAATAATGGTTTAAATAAGACGATTACCGTCTTATATAAAACGCAGACTATCTTTGTTGCTAGGTTTAAACCATTATCCGACCAAATCAAGTTGACATTTTCAGATGAGACTATGACGTATTAATAGAGTCTTTCTCTAGTTAAGTAATACTTAGTCTGCTTTTTATAATAAGACGGTTAGAGTTTAACAACTAAATTTGTTGAGTGGACCTGAAAAGGCGGGAACGAAAGGTTTTTAACTGTGTTATATGGGCAGTGCTATGTTAAATTTAGTTTTAATTTTATTCGCACAATGACTTCCACTAACATAACAAATAACTTTTTAAAGATTAGTCATACAGAATCCGTACCTATGTTACTTATAAACAGAAAACTTACCGTATCTAGTTGGAAATTGTATCAATCCGTACTTTTGTAGGGATTTTCGACTTGCTCTAGCTTTTCAATAATCTAGGGAGTAGTTGATCAAGATTCTATATTTATTTTCACAACTTTTTCTTTGCTTAAACGTCATTCGATTTAAAAAACCGTAAGTATTTTGTTTTATAAGTTCGATGGTGCTACAAAATTAATATATTTTGGAGAAAATGATCCTTGTCTATCCTCATCATCATCATCATCAGGTCTTTGTCTCCACTGCAGGAGCACGACTCTCTCTGTACTACCCGAGCCAAACTTGGCTAGAACTGCCAGAGGTCTTGGCCTACACTCTTCACGCTGGCGAGACAGGTTGGAGAGGTCTCATTGATGTTTATAAGCTTTGTTTAGCTTGTATTCCCTAAGTCGCCTTTTACGATATCCACGGGAGGACTTGGAGTGGCCCTATTCTACTCTGCCGGAAACCACACGGCAATTTGTTTTGACCACACACCTTGTCTATACTTTAACATTAAAACTAGCGTGAGATGACTTTATAGTCCCGTGGGGACAGCACCGTCAGCTTGCCGCTCCTCCTAACACTCACCTTGACGATGATCGTTAAAACCGATACAAAACTAGTCGGCCTTTTACTGTTGTACTACGGTGATAAGTAATCTTTTTCATTGAACTCTACTCTATAAAGTGACTACTGCCTCCGTGGTGTAGTGGTTAGAGCGTTCGGCTCGTACCCGGAGGTCGCGGGTTCGATTCCCGGCGGGGGCAACGACTTTGTGTTGTTGTCCTAGTTTGGTTAGGACATTGCAGGCTGATCACCTGATTGTCTGATAAATAAGATGATCCGTGCTTCGGAGGGCACGTTAAGCCGTCGGTCCCGGTCACTGTCTTTGACATTGGTCGTTACCTAAAACCATGTCAGAGGCCTTTAAGGCGGTTTAAAAACGCTGACACTAGTGTTAGTCACTAACACACTCGATCAGAAGTATAAAGTGACAATCTTTTTAAGACCGGCTTAGTAATTCTGAGTTTATTGTAAGCAAAAAGACAGTCAGGCAGATATATATATACGCGAGTGATATAAATCAGCCTATTGCTGTCTTCTCCAAATACTTGAACATATACCTACTTTTTTACAGTACAAATAGGCTATTTTACTGTGTTTGTTTTTGGTTATTATTTTGTATGTATCAAAAAATACTACAAAATGAAATATTTTTCTAAAAAACAGCAAAAAAATTGGGTAATTAGTGAAGCGGCAATTAGTATTTCAAATATAAGAGTGGGAGCGTGGGGGGACATCGCACTATCTCTTTCGTACGCGCGTGACCCAAATATAGCAGTGACGTCTAGAGAGATATACGCGCATCCTTTTTAGGGTTCCGTAGTAAACAAGGAACCCTTATAGTTTCGCCATGTCTGTCTGTCTGTCTGTCTGTCTGTCCGTCCGCGGTCCTACTCAGAAACTATAAGTACTAGGAAGCTGTAATTTCGCATAGATATGTATATCAATCATGGCAAAAAAGTCGTAAAATAAAATATGGAAATAATTTTTTTTTAGGGTAGCTGCCATACAAGTAAAGAGGAAGTCAATATTTTTTTTCTCTACAAACACATTGTGTGGGGTATCGTTGATTAGGTCTTTCAAAAATATTGTGAGCTTGGGAACACCATTTTTCGATTTAGGGATCCGTGTCTGAAATATTTAGGTTTAAAGTAAAAAAAATTGTTTAAGTCACGTGTCCCGCCATCTATCTGCTAAACGGTTATAATTAGACACGTGAAAAAAATCACAGCTATAGTATATATAATGTAGTTTAAAGAAAAACTATCAAAGCTAAGTAGGGTTACCAAATTGAAAAGTTATAGGCGTTCAACTTATAAAATGTACTCAAAAAGGAAAATAAATTTAAGAGGAGACTTTAAGTAGATCATCCTGCGACTGATAGCCGCTGCAGGTGACAAGAGGGCTGGTTTTTCGCTCAACGGATCAGCATTGCTATCCAGCGAGGAAACGCAGCCGGCGTTCTTGCTACCACGCCGCATGGGCAAGATGACATATTTTAATTTAGTATAGGTTTATTTCATAACTAAGTTTAGTTTAGTTTTATTTCTATTATTTATATTCTTTTACGTATAATCTATACATATAATAAAACAGTAAAAAAAGTGTGTCTGTACATTAAATATATTTCCAAAAAAAATATTGGGGTCGATGGAGACGTAGTAATAGAGTAAGAATTTAAAAAAAAATGTCTGTCTGTTTGTCTGTATGTCTGTTTGTACACGCTAATCTCCGGAAATACTGGACGGATTCGAATGAAACTTTTTTGTTATATAGCTATTAAGCCTGGGCAACATATAGGGTATAAATGATTTTGGAAAATGGAACGCCTGATGCAGAACCATATAATGGTCCAGCTAAACTATAAGAGATATAAAAATGCCGCCTTAGTAAAAGTTGTTCAGCCTGATGAGCATTTTCGAGAGACATAAAGTCCACGCGAACGAAGTCGCGGGCTTTGGCTAGTATCAAAATAAATTATTATTAAAATACCGTACCTGAAACCTGAAAGGAGAATTTGTCTTGATTTAGTCGTATTGAAGCCTCAAGTACTTAGCCTTGGTCCTAATTATTCCTGTAGGAGCCGAAATAGGCCCGCAATTTCTGGAACTGTGGGCGGAATGATTGGTTGCGGCTTGTGCCTATTGTTGACTGAATTACGGAGAATCCATATAACAAATGTAGGTAGGTACCTACTTTTTATGAAGATTATACGTAGTTTATTTAAAGATAATTTTTGGCCTAATTAACATTTATAAGAACCTCTTAAAGAATGAATACTTGCCATTCTAACATCGAAGGCAGCAAGGACAATTTTTAAAATAACGGGCCACGCGCCTTGTTTGTTTCGTAAAACGTCTAAAAACTAATTTTCTGTTAAATTTGTATAAAATTTTCCTTTTTCGAGTACATTTTATAAATTGATCGCTCATAACTTTTTAATTTGCAAACCCTACTTAGTTCTGATAGTTTTCATTTAAATTTCGTTATGTATAGGTTATGTATATCCTACTACATATCGTTATGTATATCCTACTACAGCTGTGATTTTTTAACATGTTCATATATAACCGTTTAGCAGATGTGGGGGGAGGACACTTGACTCTAACAAAAATTTGCAAAGCGAAAAATGGTGTTCACAAGCTATCAATATTTTTTAAAGTCCTATTTAACGAAAACCATCACGATAGGGTTACTCAAGAAAAAAAATGTTATCCTACTTTACTTGCATGGAAACTACGTTAACCAACTAATATACATACCCATGCCAAATTACAGCTTTCTAGTACTTATAGTCTCTGAGTAAAACCGCGGACGGACAGACAGACAGACAAACAGACACGGCGAAACTATAACGGGGTTCATTGTTTACTACGGAATGACACATTCTTCTAAGATAAACCACTCTGTAATAAAGAAAGATTTAAAATAAGATTTGTGTTAATGTAAAAGCTGTCGCTCATTTCGAATAAAGACATCCATCCATCCCTCCGCAGTGACAGGAGCGTTACACGAACTTTTTTTTTAACCTTTTCTTGAGTGCATGTCGTCACTTGTCTGTCAGTACTAAAGTTAATTTATCCCTTTAATTGTTCGGGCCCGTTTCCGCCCCTTGCCTCACCTGTCCAAGAGTCGCGGAAAATTTTGAAAATTTTACCGCGCGGCGGAAACTTCGCAAAATCTCGAAACTTTTTCACGAACACAAGTATAAAAAAGTTATATCATTGGAATCCTTAGGAAATACGCTATCAGAATGTATATATTTTAATAGCAATTTATCGTGTATTTCAATAAATAATAAGAGTTAAAAATACGATTTACAAATTTTTTGAATAATTTTGGAAAAAGTGTGGATAATAAAAAAGCAGTATATTTCTTATTTTAATTTTTTATTTACCTTATCTTCACATATTCAAATGATAAAAATAACTACTTCCTTGGAATATTTTTGAATTACATTTTTAGCAACATACATTGACCTTCGCGAAACTAGGTCATTGTGGGTTTGCGATTACGTAGTTTGTCAATTTTTTGAAAAATCATTTCGATTAAAGACATTGATCCATCCCTCCTCACCTCAGTGACAGGAGAGTTACACGAATTTTTTTTTAACCTTTTTTTGAGTGCATGTCGTCACTTGTCTGTTAGTACTAAAGTTAATTTATGTGTACCTAGCTGTACCCGTGGGCTTCGTTCCCCGTGGGAATTTCGGTGGAAAAACTACCTATCCTATGTCCTTTTTTTAATTAATTTATTGTACTTAAAATCTTAAGATTATAGTACAAAAGGTACAACTTAATGCTAAGCATTGTCTACCAGTTCACCTTTGGGACGTAATAGAAAAGATGATAGATGGGGTACAAATTTAATTAGACAAGTATATTTGAAGAAATAAAATAGGGAGTATAGTCCTTCCTGGAGTCTCAAACTATATCCATCCTAAATTTCATCCAAATCGGTTCAGTAGCGTAAGCGTGAAGAGGTAAAAAACAAATATACAAACTCACTTTTGCGTTGGGTCGTAGAGTACTATATAAGGTCTAACAAAATATACTGAAACTATTTTAAGGGTGAATTCAATCCGCGATAGTGAACAACTTTCCCCAAGACACATGTCTAAATATATAAAATACATTTTTGATGATAATATGATAATACAAACTCGGATCAGCTGATCGGTCAATTTGTATAAAAGGCAAAAAATTAATTTTCATATTTTGAAACGTGTTCCTTGGGGAAACTTGTTCAGTATCATGGACCCTTTATCCCCACGGGGAGCGAAGCCCGCGAGCACAGCTAGTCCTCTATAAAATTTAAGCAAATAATAATATTATCATCATTCCATTATATTCTTTTTAATAAAAAAATAAAACTGTCCATTCACGAGTCCAATAATTTCAATCACCCCACTAATCCTCTTATTGTCTTGTCTAGCCGGCCGAGGTACGAGACCATTCGCCCAGAGATATGAACTTATATATAATATTAAAGAATATTTTTTTAATGCCTTCTCGTAGACTGCGAAAGAATTATTTTTATGACACAGATGGCCTCATTAAAAGTTATCCCACCAAAAACATAAACGTGAAAATGGGAGCCAAGTAAATCCGACAAAAGAATTGAGATCTAAATGGCCGCCAAGTTTTGTAGAGAACCTGAAATCTATACATATAAAAACAGCAAAAACAAAAAATGTGTCTGTGCGTTGAATATATTTACAAAAAAAAAAAAAAAATATTTGGGGCGATGAAGACATAGTAATAATAACAATTTTAAAAAAGTTTGTTTGTCCGTTTGTACACGCTAATCTCAGGAAATACTGGACGGATTCAAATGTAACTTTTTGTTATAGATATAGCTGTTAAAGCTGGGCAACATATAGCGTATAATTGACTTTGAAAAATGGAACACCTGATGCAGAACTATAATGGTCCAGTTTAACTATGAGAAATATAAAAATGACATAAACTCCACGCGAACGAAGTCGCGGGCTTCGGCTTGTTTATTTATAAAAATCGTAATATTTCACCTGGCTAGGTTTTTATCAGCTAATTCTGATATTGAGAAGAAAAGGACCTTATAATGTAAAAACAATAAACGTATAATGTAAAGACGATAAGTTTATTAACCTAATATAATAACACATGCTGAAACTAGCCAAGTCATATTCTTCTTTTTCTTATCGTGTGTGTTAGTAACTAACACTAGTGTCAGAGTTTTTAAACCGCCTTAAAGGCCTCTGACATGGTTTTAGGTAACGACCAATGTCAAAGACAGTGACCGGGACCGCCGGCTTAACGTGCCCTCCGAAGCACGGATCATCTTATTTTTCAGACAATCAGGTGATCAGCCTGCAATGTCCTAACCAAACTAGGACAACCACTCAAAGTCGTTAAAAGTTAACCAAGTGACCAAGCCAAGTCAAATGTTAGGATTCTAATAAATAAATTTCAGCATTTTCTCCAGGACTTGGCCATTTATCTCAATTCTTGACGAAACTTATGACAGAGAATATTCTTCTAGCGTGTTGATGGTACATAAATTTGTTGTTGCTCCAATAAAGGGAAAAATCAACAATTCTATCTTTGGCTACGTCCTTCCAAAGTGTAAAAATCTATCAATAATAAAAGAATTTTTTTTTATTTGAATATTTTCGTACCTATTTCCTACCTATGGCAGTACTTTGCCGTATGGTAATTGCCAGATTTTTTTACACATGAGCAAATTTGTGGTGTCTTTTATACACACCTCAACATGCCTATACTCTATTTGGTAAGATGCGACAAAACCCAGACACAATAGTAAGACAATGGAAGCCGGGTGGAATTCCACCCGGTGACAGCGGAAAGGTTGAATAAATGTAAACAATATTGACATGTCTTTTTATTGAAATATACACTTTATAAATCGATACCTTTGCAAATTACAAAGTAATTATGTAATTTATAATTTACTAGCTGTACCTGCGGGCTTCGCTCCCCGTGGGAATTTCGGGATATAGAGTACTCTATGTCCTTCCCCAAGTTTCAAACTATATCCATACCAAATTTCATCCAAATCGGTTCAGTGGTTGAAGCGTGAAGAGGTAACAAACAAATATACAAACTCACCTTCGCATTTATAATATTATAGTAGGATTACATAATTACTTTGTAATTAGAAAAATTATTGATTTATAAAGTGTATATTTCAATAAAAAGACATGTCAAGATTGTTGAGATTTATTTAAATACCTAACCAAATGGAGTATAACCTTTGAAAAATTTGACATCGCGTTTGATCTCTCCAACCGGACAAATATGAAACTCACTAAACTCAAGCCACACAAAGAACAAAGGCTGCAGATCTCGGCTTATCACCGTCCTTTGTATTTCACAGAATTATACAGAACTATCTCTATTGTAACTCCAAAATGTTTTTGAGCCGTGCTTCGAGCCCAATTCAAAGATAGTTAAACGGATAAGATGACAGGCATCTAGAAACGTTAACCCGTTGGCCACGAAACTGAGGCTGGTTTTACAGCTATGCGGGAAATCTGTACAGGTTGCCCGTGCGGGCTCCTGGAGGCGCTTTAACATCGTTTCACAGCGACGCGGATCATTCAGTACGGAACGTACGCTCTGGGTAGAGCCCGTACAACGCCACCCACTCAATCAAACCGTACTCTTATTCCACAACACTGCGGGCTCTTCCCGTATCGCCCGTATTTCGGCTGAACCGTACGGGTCTCACGCATAGCTGTGAAACCGGCCATGCCGTGCGGTATCAGAAGCATACACAGGGCTGAAAAATTGATTAGACAATTTGAAATTTCTTTGAGGATGTTTATCCAGAACTAAACTTTATACAGCTGAAATGATAATAATATTATATCATAGCGCGACGAACCGATGGCCGATGGGGCAAAAAGATAGTCGAATGGCGATCACGTACTGGTAAGCGAAGCTTAAGATCCACCCATAAGGTGTTCTGACGACCTGATCAAGGTAGCTGAAAGCGCTGGCCAAGCCGCTCTAGATCGGTCATTTTGGAAAGCTTTGGGAGAGGCCCATATCCAGCCGTGGACGTTATGCGGCTGAAATGATGATGAATGATGATGAACATATTATTATTTGCTTAAATTTTATTAGTTTGTTTGATGTTTTACTATACCCATACGCCGGTTTCGTGGCCTTTTGCTAAGGAGCGCTACAAATACCACGCTTTGTTTCCAGCAGGCTTTGATTGTTAAAGAGGGTCGTTTCCTTCACTTTTGGTGTCATTCGCATTGCTGGTTGCAGCATATGGAGAGGAAATAGAAAACAAAAGTACCTTTGTAGAATTTCGTAGTAAATATGGAACCCTTCGCCATGTCTGTCTGTCTGTCCGCAGTTTTAATCAGAGACTATAAGTACTAGAAAGCTGTAACTTCGCATATATGGGTATGTATATTAATCATGCCGACAAAGTAGTAAAATAAAATCATTAACATTTTTTTTCGGAGGTCACAAAAATATAATTTGGGATTAATTTTTTTAGACTAACCCTAAATCAATTATGAGAATTACGCAGATTGAGCTAGAATAACAACGCATGACATGGCTGCAGACCGAATACCAGATCTTGGGGGTGCTGGTCACGGGTATGTTCAAAACAGACAGATTTCATTCAGCAAATATTTTTTTACGCCACGTTCCTTTTCTAATTTCTCAAATAGAAATACAGAGGGGAAAAATGTTAGGTACATTACTATATTATATATGTACGTAGGCGTATATCAGTCACATTACTACCCTACTGTCCCAGAGTAAAAATGCTCACGTAAAAATCACCTGTTCGCCGCCCCAAACGCGCATGTGTTGTTTTGGAGAACCTTCCAACTGCCAGTGTCGTGCTAGCCCTCGCCAAAACGGGACTCCAACGCCCTAACCTCTAAATACACTCCCGAACGTAACGATAATAAAATAAGTTTTCATCACTGAAACCCTAGTTAAAATCCTTTAGATTAATTATTTGTCACTTCTAATTTAGGTATCCGACTATAATCAATAGTGTTTTTAATGTTAAAAATTCAAATAAGGTTCTAAACTTCTAACCTCTTTCGTGCTAACATAACACTGGCTGTTATAAATCAATCAAAAAAGAAAAAAGTGATTGAAGTTTTTTCTATTTGAATTTTCTGTATTTGGTGTTATTGAAATTTGAATTGTATTTCGTTGGTGGTGGATTGAGTTTGGTGTGGCAAGATGTGGTGGATTCTACGCCGGGCTCGGCTCACCGGAGCGTCGCTCTTCAGTCAGGCTTCAGGGACTACCAACAATAACAACAGTAAACCAGGTTAGTTGTCATAGTAAACACAAGGCAAGCGGCTCAATTTATTTATTATTACAGGGTTAAAAGATCTTCCTTTATAATAATAGAGTTATGTAGCTATTTTAATCGCAAGCCGGCTGATCTTGGGTTCAGGATTTGATTTATACTTACCTTCTACTAAGTATGTAATTTATAAATCGATTTGACTAACTTTTTACTCTATTTTAAATCTATTGAAATTAATCTGACTTTTAAAGTATTAATTCGTCAGAAATCGACTTTATTTTAATAAGTTTTATAACTCTTTAAAAAATATTATCAATTACATTATTATTTTGATATAGGAAAGTATGTATATATGCACTTAATTACACTTCTTTGAGAACAAATATCTATGTACTATCACGTCTTTATCCCTATTGGGGCAGACAGAGCACCTTAGGAATTGCGGTTCTAAGTAGAGCCTACAGGGCCGCAAGACTCAAAGGCCACTTAAAGCGTGATGATGGGCAAGAAATTGAAAAATGAAATCAAAATAGTGATGGGTTGCTAGCCGCATTGCCTATTAATATCATTCCATTTTCGCCCATTCCTTCGATCTACGAACGAAGAGAAGCAGCTGGTAAATTCAAAGTTTCCCAGACCAGCATGGAAAATAAAAAATAGGTATACTTACTAATATCCCATTTCATTTGAAAATAACTAATCTGGATAAGTAATATCTGCATTTCTGTAACGTAGCCTGGGGAGATTTATATCTGCTAAGAGATTAAATTTAAATTACTCACTTATCTAATAGTTTTGCTGTGACCTTTTAGTAATTTTTCAAATTTATATAATATTTGAAACCTTTTCTTGGGTGTTTATCTTCGTATTTCATTTAATCCCCGTCAAGGAGGGTTATACGTTTGACGCTAATGTTTGTCTGTCAGTTCAGAATAGACCGATTTAGATATGGTTTTTTCACGCGAAAGAAAGTTCCCTTGCGGTGGTTTTTAGCTATGTTTGATGAAAATAAGTTTTGCTTGAAATTCAGGGCTTTTTCTAGTAAATAATAGATGGCACTACGGTTATCAAGTCGTATCGGTGGTTCCGTGGTGATGGCTTTTTCAAATTTTCCTGGGTTTTGGATGTTTATCTATACATGTATTTGTAATAAAAATAGAGTAGTCGTTGAATTAGTTTTCCATAAGGCGATTAACACACTGCACCGCGCCCCGCTGCGTAGTGCGGCGCCGCCATACAAAAACGACGCGCGTAGACGCGGTGTCAGTGTATTGGACTGTGCATGTTTTCTATACAAACGGAGATACTTACAAGCAACGTTAGAACACGCATTCACGCGCTACGCTGCGTAGTGCGGCGCAATGTGAGAATCGTACCTAGAATTTTTTGTATCTACCAAAAGTATGTCAAACATTTTCATATGTTTCTTTGTTTATTTTTGTATGTTATTTAATGAATATAGTAGTAGGAAAAGTATCGTATGCAACAGTTGTATAAAGAAGGTCAAAAAGTTTAAACTTAATTTGGGGTTAATCAGTGTGATTCATCATCATATCAGCCACAGGAAGTCCACTGCTGGACAATAGCCTCTCTCAATGATCAGTATGATTCATCCTTATCTAATCATCATCATTTCAGCCGCATAACGTCCACTACTGGACATAGGCCTCTCCCATAGATTTCTAAAATGACCGATCTAGAGCGGCTTGCATCCAGCGCTTTCCAGCGACCTTGGTCAGGTCGTCAGAACACCTTATGGATGCCTTATGGATTCCAGCGACCTTGGAAATAAAATCCTTATCTAATAATCTACTGAAAATACATATTTATAATTTTTCTTTGTTTATTTATTAGTATTTAATTTAATGAATATAGAAGTAGGAAAAGTATCGTATGCAACGGTTGTATAAGGAAGGTCAAAAAGTTAAACTTAGTTTGGGGTTAATCAGTGTGATTCATCATCATATCAGCCACAGGAAGTCCACTGCTGGACAATAGCCTCTTCCAAGGATCAGTATGATTCATCCTTATCTAATCATCATCATCATTTCAGCCGCATAACGACATAGGCCTCTCCCATAGATTTCCAAAATGACCGATCTAGAGCGGCTTGCATCCAGCGCTTTCCAGCGACCTTGGAAATAAAATCCTTATCTAATAATCTACTGAAAATACATATTAGTTTAATCTCATTAATTTTGCCGCGACCTTCTTAAACTACCTCCAATAACTTTGCAGCCACTTCGGAGGAATCTCGATCCCACCATTAATACCCGCCGCCCCGACGTCTCCGAGACAGATTCGCTATAAATTTTAGTTGATTAGCGCTAATGAAATTTATACTTTGTAGGCTCCTTGTTTCCGAAACTGAAAACTTGAAGATTCTGTATAAGATTGGAAACTTATTGCAAAGGTTTCCGTGCGAAACTTGAAACTTATTGAAATTAAGATCAATTAGATGACTAAGTTAAAGTTGTACACATACATAGTACATACCTAGTATTATTAGCATCTACCAATCGTATGTCAAAAATTTTCATATTTTTCTTTGTTTATTTTTGTATTTTATTTAATAAATAAGTATAGTAGTAGGAAAAGTATTGTATGCAGCGTTGTATTTTATGCAACAGTTGTATACGTGAGAGCCATGTCCCCCCTCCGATTGTCGCAGCCTTAACAGTCATCGGTCCAAGATGACCTGCGGCTCGCTTAAATCCACTGAGCGTGCTTCTCTGTCACTGGGGCCAGGGAGACCCGATGAAACGGTTGTCCGCTGGCCGCCCGCTGGTACGAAGAGGGCCCGAACCCTGGGACATCCCTACTGGGGAGGCTGCCCTGCCACCAGTGTTAAAAGCCTGCATACCGGTCGTAGTGCCGGATTGGGAAGCCGGTGTGGAACACTGCGGTCTGTCTGTGGGTCGGATCGGGGGCCCTTCCGTCCCCCGTGACAGTGAAGCACACAACTCGGTGGCTTTTTTGCGGGCCGCGGTCTCGCATTTGCCTGTGTGGCTGTTGTGACTGTGATAATCCAACCATTATTCCCTTAAAAACACACCCATGGCTATTGGAAAAATAAGGAATAAAGTTTGTACAGCGGCACCCCCTTCCACATTAGTTGTGGACTCGTGCAACATTAGGGGTCTCCACTCTAATCTTAATGCCGTCCATCACCATCTTGAGACGGCAAAGCCGGCCCTATTTTTCCTGACGGAAACACAAATATCAACCCCGGCCGACGTATCCTACCTAATGTATCCCGGATATAGCTTGGAACACAAATTTGTGTTCAAAGCTGGAGTGTGCATGTTCGTCCGGGATGATATTTGTTGTCGCCGTATTGACAGCCTAGAAGACAGGGACCTGTCGTTAATCTGGGCGCGTGTAGACCTTGGAGGCCACACTCATATCTACGCGTGCCTCTACAGGCCCCATAGCGGAGACAATGAAACCGACCGGCTGCTTGGGCACGTTCAAAGAGGTATAGACGACATTCTCCAGCGGCTTCCATCTGCAGGGGTAACGGTCCTCGGTGATTTTAATGGTCATCACATCGAATGGTTAGGATCGACCCATACTGATTACGCGGGAAAGGCTGCCCTCAACCTCGCTGCGGCGTATGACCTCACCCAACTAGTTGATGGACCTACTAGGATTCCCGACGTTGACGGTCATACCCCTGGCCTGCTTGACCTTCTGTTGACCTCGAACCCGGAAGGTACCACAGTATCGCGTCGGGCTCCTTTGGGAAAATCAGACCATTGTCTGGTACATTCCGTGGTTCAAATTTGTCCGACTAAATACACCCGACCCTCTGGGACTCGTCGTGTCTGGCATTATAGGTCGGCAGATTGGGACGGACTGCGAGAGTTTTACGCGTCCTACCCATGGAGGCAGTTATGCTTCAATTCAGACAATGTCGATAGGTGTGCGAATGCTGTAGCCGATACGATTTTGCAGGGCATGGAAAGTTTTATCCCTAGCTCGGTAGTTCGTGTGGGCGGCCAGTCTCAGCCCTGGTTTGATAAATCTTGCCGGGAGTCATCCGACCTCAAACAAGCGGCTTTTAAAGCCTGGGCTGCTACGCGCGACTCAAAGGACCCGGCATCTTCTGAACTAAAGAAGCTATTTAATGCTGCCTCCAGATCATGCAAGAAAGTAATTGCCGCAGCGAGGTTTAGGCATACGCGCAGGATTGGCGAGAAACTAATCAGCCATCCCTCTGGGAGCCGTGCTTTTTGGTCTCTTGCCAAAGCTGCGCAAGGGAATTTTTGTCGTACCTCCTTACCATCCTTGCGCAAACCCGATGGCTCACTAGCTCATTCCGCAAAAGAGAAAGCCGACCTCTTGGGCTCTCTTTTCGCGTCGAATTCTACGCTCGACGACGGGGGAAAGACACCACCAACCATTCCTATTTGTGAACACGCCATGCCTGAAATTCGCATTACACAATGTTCAGTGCGGCGTGCTCTTTGTTCCCTCGATGTCAACAAGTCTAGCGGGCCAGATGGTATCCCTGCTTTAGTGCTACGTAATTGTGCCCCGGAGCTGACGCCGGTTTTAACGCGCCTATTCCTGCTCTCTTATAAAACCGGAAAAGTACCATCTTCATGGAAGGTAGCCTTTGTTCATCCTATTCCCAAGAAGGGTGATCGCACAGACCCATCCAACTATCGGCCTATTGCTATTACCTCTTTGCTCTCCAAGGTGATGGAGCGCGTAATTAATACGCAGCTTCTCGGTTATCTAGAAGCAAACCAGCTTATTAGCGATCGTCAGTACGGCTTTCGCCACGGCCGCGGTGCTGGTGACCTTCTGATATATCTCACACACCAATGGGCAGCTGCCATTGAGAGTAAGGGGGAAGCATTAGCAGGCAGTCTAGACATCACCAAGGCCTTCGATCGGGTTTGGCATAAGGCACTTCTATCGAAGTTACCATCCTATGGGCTGTCCGAAGGGTTATGCACTTGGATCGCCAGCTTCTTATCTGGGCGTAGCATACAAGTCGTTGTAGACGGCCTATGCTCTGAAACTATGCCAATCAATGCTGGCGTTCCCCAGGGTTCTGTGTTATCCCCTACTTTGTTCCTTCTGCATATCAATGACATGTTACTTTCTGGTAACATTCATTGTTATGCGGATGACAGTACGAGCGATGCACATTACAATGGTCGTGCGAAAATGACCCCAGCAACCGTTGCAGAGAGCAGAACTAAGCTTGTGTCTGAGATTGATTCCACCCTCGAGAAAGTCTCAGAATGGGGTGGTGAGAATTTAGTCTCCTTTAACCCTTCTAAGACACAAGTTTGCGCATTTTCTGCCAAGAAAACCCCTTTTACTGTAGCGCCTCAATTTCAGAACACTCCCCTAACGATCTCTAAAAGTATTGGGATCCTAGGTGTCGAAATATCGAGCGAAGTCCAATACCGGGGTCATTTGGAGAATAAAGCCAAACTGGCGTCTAAAAAACTTGGTGTGCTCAACAGAGCGAAGAAGTTCTTTACACCGGGTCACAGGCTTTTACTTTACAAAGCCCAAGTCCGACCACACATGGAGTACTGCTCGTTTCTCTGGGCTGGAGCACCAGAATACCAACTCCTTCCACTTGACTCGATCCAACGTCGGGCTGTACGTATTGTCGACGATCCCAAACTTACAGACAGATTAGAAACACTAAGACAACGGGGAGTGTTCTGAGGAACTTTTCAATTTGGTGCCACCGTCACGATTTTACCACCGCACCTCGCGTCACAGAGAGAGAGCTCACCCTCATATCTTAGACGCCTGGTATCCAAAAACCACTAGGGCATCACGTTCATTTTTCCCCAGGACGTGTCAGATGTGGAATAAGCTTCCAGCTGAGGTGTTTCCTTTGCGCTACAACATGGGGTTCTTCAAAAGGTGTGTTAATAGGACTCTAAAAGGCCGGCAACGCATAGACGGCACCTCCGGTGTTGTATGTGTCCATGGGCAGCGATGACCTTTTACCATCAGGAGGCTCGCTTGCTCGTTTGCCGACTTATAACATAAAAAAAAAAAAAAAAAAAAAAAAAAAATAAGGAAGGTCGAAAAATACTCGATGGCGTCTTCTTACCTGCACCTCTCACATTTTTTGACCTTCCATATACAACTTTTGTATACAATACTATTTCGTATTTCGATATGTTGTGTACCTTAGGGAAATTTGTCTCCAACCTTTTACCTAATATGATTTTTAAATACATTTTTAATGACGTCTTAAGTATTATTTGCAAAACTTTTTGAATTTAGACTTGTATTCATTTAAATACCACTCTTTGGCATTTCCCTTTTGAACTCCCTCGGGGCATCACATCAGAAGCTCAATAATTATGGAAACGTAGCGAATGGCACGAAATAAAATTTAAAATATTCACGTAAAATATTTTATTGATCAATTTTAAGAAAAAAATGAAACGTAAATCTCTTTGAGTTACTTGATATGATATTTTTTTCAGCTAGCTTTAAAACTAATGTAAGTACTTATATAAAATTATTTCTTATAATATATTTATGTTCTTCTTATCGTATGTGTTAGTGACTAACACTAGTGTCAGTGTCAGAGTTTTTAAACCGCCTTAAAGGCCTCTGACATGATTTTAGGGAACGACCAATGTCAAAGTCAGTGACCGGGATCGACGGCTTAACGTGCCCTCCGAAGCACGGATCATCTTACATATCAGACAATCAGTAGGTGATCAGCCTACAATGTCCTAACCAAAATAGGACAACAACACAAAGTCGTTGTCCCCGCCGGGAATCGAACCCGCGACCTCCGGGTATGAGCCGAACGCTCTAACCACTACACCACGGAGGCAGTTATGTTGTTGGATATAATTATTATAAAAACATAGCGTTATTCATATTATATTTTTACATGATGCGTTTACACAAACGTTGTGTCTCAGGCGTATAGTCAAGTCATGAGGTTCCTGTAAAATGCTCTACTTGCAACTACTAGTGAAAATCGACTGAAGGACAGACAGACAGATGATTAAACTGGGAGAAAATGCTTTTAGCATCAAGTCTGCCATTTAAAAGTATATTTGTACTTTGGAACAATAAAGTTTGATAAATAAATAAACAAATAAACGAGTGAAATTTAACATTTGTATGGATGGAACCTTTTTCTGCAAGTCGCATAGGCACTTGACCGCCTTGTAAGCGGCAACACAGAAGTGCCATTTTTGAAACGCGGAGTTACCTAAATGAATGCTTTTTCTATACAAAAATTCGTGCACAGGGCATATGTACCTCGTTTAAGGGCCCTAACACGTGAGATATAAAACTATAAGTTTGATAGATCGCTTGTAAAAGTGCAACAAAATATTACAAACTAAGTAACTTATCTTGCAGCTCACTTCGTAAGTGGGTCATATCGTGAACAGTGCCCGTATAATTCAGTAAAAACATGTTTTAAGAACATGGTAACCTAGGCTTTATACACGGTGATTTCATATTGGTTTTAAAGCCGAAGGCCACTTCATAGGCATCGTTAGTAAGACCTAATTAGCTAGTCAAAATAAAAATTTAGAAACAAAAATTTTTGTCTACAACTCGAAAGTAAAATTGTGAGATTTATTAGTAGTACCGCCGCCATACACCGCCCGCTGGCCGGCCGGGGTCATTGACATTCCGCAGCTGTTTTGGCCGGAGTAACTACGTGGTCTCGATCGAAAATCATTAACGCAACTCTTTTATCTTATGACATACAGAAATTTGGATTACGTATATAGATAGAGGAATTTATTTACTATACGACATTTTTAAGCTATTGCATAGCTTCTATCGCGGGCCTTGAGCGCGGGGACCGAATCCAGAAATTCCGTAACGAAAAAACCTCACGCTCTCCACTCCGCCTACCATGTAGGTTGCCGCTTCGTCTCCGTTGTCCGTTTGCGACGTTGCCGTCCTTCCTTGTAAAAATTCACCGACCGAACGGAACCACTTTAATGCAATAGCTTTACCGCGGCAGTCCCCGAGTGCCACACGTCTTTTTTTTTCCAAAACCATTGAAAAGTCAGCGTGTAGAAGAATAAACGAGGTAGGTCATTTATTGGCTACCCGCGCCTAAAGTAGTTGTGTTTATCCAGGGTGTCAGCTTCTTGCATACCAAAATTAGTCCAGCCGTTTGGGCTTGAAGAGTAACAAACATACATACACACTCACAACTTTCGCCATTATAATATTAGTGTGATGGTATTAGTACTGTTTGTTATTTTTCCGTGTAAGTGGCCATGCTGGTCTGGGAGAAATAAAAAAACAACTTAGAATGTACCAGCTGCTTCTCTTCCCACGCAGATCGTAAAAGCCGATCGAGGGAATGGTCAAACGGCTAGCAACCCATCACTGTATTGATTGCTTTTTAGGGTTCCGTAGCCAAATGGCAAAAACGGAACCCTTATAGATTCGTCATGTCTGTCTGTCTGTCCGTCCGTATGTCACAGCCACTTTTTTCAGAAACTATAAGACCTATACTGTTGAAAGTTGGTAAGTAGATGTATTATGTGAACCGCATTAAGGTTTTGACACAAAAATAGAAAAAAAAAACAATAAATTTTGGGGGTCCCCATACTTAGAACTGAAATTCAAAAAATATATTTTTCATCAAACCCATACGTGTGGGGTATCTATAAATAGGTCTTCAAAAATGATATTGAGGTTTCTAATATCATTTTTTTCTAAACCGAATACTTTGCGCGGGAGACACTTCCAAAGTGGAAAAAAGTGTGTCCCCCCCCCGTAACTTCTAAAATAAGGAAATTATAAAACTAAAAAAAATACATGATGTTCATTACCATAAAAACTACCAGCGAAAATTGGTTTGAACGATATCTAGTAAGTAGTTTTTTTTAATACGTCATAAATCATAAGCGACAATTTACCTTTCATTCAATCAACTCAAATATAAAAAAAATTAAAAATAAAAATACTACAAGACTTTTATATTATGTTATTTGCTACTACGGAACCCTTCATGGGCGAATCCGACTCGCACTTGGCCGCTTATTCATCTTCTCGCCCACCATGACGCTAGAAGTGGCTTTTGGGTCTTGCGGCCCTGGGCTCTGCATAGAACCGCAAGACCCAAAATGCTCTGTCTGCCCCATTAGGGATAAAGACGTGATAGTATGTATGTATGTATGTAAGTGGCCAACACGTGTCACTTTTGTCAGGCTGCCTAAAGGCATCTGACATAGCTTGACGACTGCGATACAACGTTTACAGCCGGGAGCAACGGCTTGAAGTACCTTACAAAGCAAGGAGTAAGTCAATGAATTTATTGCCTACTGTGGGTCCACCAGCAAATATCAGTAGTACACATAAACACATAGTTTTAATGTGTAATTTTTTTAATATTGTAGTTTAAGAAGTTCTTTTAGTAATAAAAAAAAAGCATTTTTACATGTTTACTCCCTTAAGTCGGGTTGATACCGCCTTTTCGTGGTTACAACGTGTAATTGTATACCTATGTTTTTTTTTATAAAATATAGTATCGTTGAGTTAGTATCCCATAACACAAGTTTAAGGCTTACTTTGGAGATAGCTCAATCAGTGTAATTTGACCCTTTTATATATTTATTTATTATATTGCCGTCGTGAATTCGTAAATAAATGTATTTTATGCATAAGAAGTTGTATAAGAAGAGTCAAAAATGCTAGTAAAATAGTAGTAAAATAGCTACGCGCAATAAGACGCCTTCCTGCATTCTTTGACGTACTTATATAATCCTATTCTATCCTACTTCCTACTAATATTATAAATGCGAAAGTGAGTTTGTATATTTGTTTGTTTGTTCTCTCTTCACGCTTACACTACTGAACCGATTTGGATTAAATTTGGTATGGATATAGTTTGAGACTCGGGGAAGGACATAGGGTACTATTTATCCCGAAATTCCCACGGGGAGCAAAGCGCGCGGGTACAGCTAGTACAATAAACTTATACACCGTTGCAATACTTGTTCAACATATATATTTATTAAATCAAAAAAAAAAAACATAAGCGGCCAAGTGCGAGTCGGACTCGCCTATGAAGGGTTCCGTAGTAACAAATAACATAATATAAAAGTCTTGTAGTATGTTTTTTTTTAATTTTTATATTTTAGTTGATTGAATGAAAGGTGAATTGCCGTTTATGATTGATGACGTTTTAAAAAAAACTACTTACTAGATCTCGTTCAAACCAATTTTCGCTGGTAGTTTTCATGGTAATGATCATCATATTTTTTTTTACTTTTATCATTCTCTTATTTTAGAAGTTACGGGACACACACACACACACACACACACACACACACACACACACACACACACACACACACACACACATTTTTCCACTTTGGAAGTGTCTCTCGCGCAAAGAATTCGGTTTAGAAAAAAATGATGTTAAAAACCTTAATATCATTTTTGAAGACCTATCCATAGATACCCCACACGTATGGGTTTGATGAAAAATAAATTTTTGAGTTGCAGTTCTAAGTATGGGGAACCCCCAAAATTTACTGTTTTTTTTCTATTTTTGTATCAAAACCTTAATGCGGTTCACATAATACATCTACTTACCAAGTTTCAACAGTATAGGTCTTTTAGTTTCGGAAAAAAGTGGCTGTGACATACGGACGGACAGACAGACAGACAGACATGACGAATCTATAAGGGTTTCGTTTTTGCCATTTGGCTACGGAACCCTAAAAAGACAGTTTGAGAAAAAAGTTTTAGGTGTATGACTAGGAATATCTTTTTGGCGAAATTACGGCATATGTGCTAATAAGGGGCATAAACTACCTATAGACTTTCCATTAATTATATTAGTGTTAATATAAGAACATTTATAATTAATTGAAGAATAATACCACTCCAAGTCTTAGCGTGGATGTCGTAGAAGGCGAAAGAATATCTTAGGAAATACAAGCTAAACAAAGTTTATTTACATCATGAGACCTCTCCAACCCGTCTGGCTAGCGTGTAGAGTGTAGGCCAAATCCTCTGGCTGCTCTGACCAAATATGGCTCTAGTAGTAGAGAGAGGGTCGTGCTCCTGCAGTGGAGACTATAAAGACCTAATGACGATGACGATGATAGTGTTCGTGACTATTTAAAAGACACTTTAACACACAGGAGTAGAAAAAATACTTTAAAATTTTATGAGTCTTCTTCTTCTTATCGTGTGTGTTAGTGACTAACACTAGTGTCAGGGTTTTTAAACCGCCTTAAAGGCCATGGTTTTAGGTGACGACCAATGTCAAATACAGTGACCGGGACCGACGGCTTAACGTGCCCGCCGAAGCACGGATCATCTTACTTATCAGACAATCAGGTGATCAGCCTGCAATGTCCTAACCAAACTAGGACAACAACACAAAGTTGTTGCCCCCGCTGGGAATCGAACCCGCAACCTCCGGGTATGAGCCAAACGCTCTAACCACTACACCACGGAGGCATTTTATGAGTAAAATAATATTAGTACACTGTTATTCTTGCAGTTTTCACAGATAAAACTTTTAAAAGAATTTGCGCAAAAATGCACGTTATTAAATTAATTTCTTTTGATATCATTACCTCGTTATACAACAGAAAACTTATTGCAAAATACCTTGCGTGTTAAATAAAATAATTTTATTATTACAACATTCAATAATTAATTTTTATACGTTACTAGCTGAGACCGCAGCTCCGCTCTCCGCTCTCCGTAGGAATTTCAGGAAAGAAACTTTCCTACGTCCTTTCCTGGGACTCAAACTATAAGCATACAAAATTTCATCTAAATAGGTTCAGCGGTTAAAGCGTGAAGAGGTAACTACAAATTATATAAACTTACTTTCGCATTAATAATAATAGTTGGGATTCGGATATTTGAGATACTCTAAATTCAGTAACATTGTAGCATTCAATAAAATACACTGTTTTAAAGAGATATATCTCTTCCATGCTGGTCTGGGAGAAAAGAAAAAACTTAGAATGTACCAGCTGCTTCTCTTACCGCGCAGATCGTAAAAGCCGATCAAGGGAATGGGCGAGATTTGAATCATGGTAACAGGTGATGCGGCTAGCAACCCATCACTATTTTGATTGCTTTTCCATCTTAAAGCCCACCATCGCGCTAAGCGTGGCCTTTGGGTCTTACGGCCCCGGGCACTGTCTGTCCCGTCAGGGATATAGACGTGAAAATGTATCTGTATAAGTATTACAAAAAATACCACTACTAAAACATTTTTAAATCGTTAAAATTCATATATACGCATAATTAAAATTATTTTACCTTTTTTGCCTTAAACACGCCATGTACTCGTAAATATTGTACTTAAAATAATGAAGGTTTTTTTATATTATAATACTAGCTGGTATCGCGAAATGACGACAACTGGTTTTCCTGATACTATATTTCAATCAAAGTCTATATGTTGCTCCGATTTGAAGTTACAGATACAGAAACATTTTCACGTCTATATCCCTGACGGGGTAGACAGAGCCCAGGGCCGTAAGACCCAAAGACCATGCTTAGCGTGATGGTGGGCGTTAAGATGACAAAATAAATCGTAATAGTAATGGGTTGCTAGCCGCATCGCCTATTAACATGATTTAAATCTCGCCCTTTCCCTCGATCGGCTTTTACGATCTGCACGGGACGAAAAGCAGCTGGTACATTCAAAGTTTTTACCTTTTTCACAGACCAGCATGAAAGGACTGATTTGAAAACCGCGTAAATAGCCGCCCAGTAGTTCCGAAGATGGGCGTGAACATACATAGACAGACTAAAATTTTTTTTGTTCTATTACTGTTTTTCTATTTTCCACATATTTTTTTGATAATTATATTAAGTAATGTATGATATGATTTCAACATTGTTATGACTTGTTTGTAACTTAAACTGCAGTGAATATATCTACTGAATAAATAATAAGAAATGACTTTATTCATATTTGCGTATTGTATTAATTACACGCCCCCAATGATATTAAAGCATAAATCTTTTAACAAAAAGACAAAAGAATAAAATACAATAGCGGTGACGTCAGCGCCATAAAAGTATTATTCTAATTAGTCCGTCTTTTAGATTATCCAAAAATAATAGAACCATATTTTTCAGTTTATCTCATAAAATTTCAGGGTATGGACTTGCGACGTCACCGCTATTTAAAATTCGTACCTATCCGTGACGTCATGTGAAATTTTAATATGTATATTTGCAATTTTTTGTTCCTCAGAAAAATAAAAATACGTGTACAATTTTTTTAAATAATCTAACCGATGAGTGAAATATATACTTTTCAAGCCATCGCGTCTATTGAATATTGGATAATCTCTTTCTGCTCTACACCATTGACCTACCAAATGTCACACAGCACGAATGTTCACTCTTCGCGGATGATGTAGCCCTAATAGTATCATGCTCTAACAAAGAGACATATAATAGTTAGTAAACAAGGCTATATCGGATATCGTGCAATGGCTTGAACTAAATAACCTAAAGGTTAACAGATCAAAGACGAAATACCTGCAATTTTATAGTCAAGGTGGTAGCGGACTGCCATTGTCACTAACCCTTAACAATGAACATACTAACTGCCTTCGTGGTGTAGTGGTTAGAGCGTTCGGCTCACACCCGGAGGTCGCGGGGTTCGATTCCCGGCGGGGGCAACGACTTTGTGTAGTTGTCCTAGTTTAGTTAGGACATTGTAGGCTGATCACCTGACTGTCTGATAAGTAAGATGATCCGTGCTTCGGAGGGCACGTTAAGCCGTTGGTCCCGGTCACTGTCTTTGACATTGGTCGTTACCTAAAAACCATGTCCGAGGCCTTTAAGGCGGTTTAAAAACTCTGACACTAGTGTTAGTCACTAACACACGATAAAGAAGAAGAACAATGAACAAATTGACGAAGTTAATAATGCAGAATTTCTCGGTATAACATTGGAGTTATACCGAGAAACTCTTAGCCGTGCTCTTAGTCTGTAAATTTCCAAAACAAGTTAACATATAACTGACATTGTACTGTATTATCTTTGCATATATTTAACTAGGTACTATATACAGGGTGGCCAAATAACAGGTATACACTTTAGTTTTGTATTTTTATTCTATGAAATATAAAATATATCAAGTATTCCTTGTTAAATATAATATTTAGGGCCGGCAGTTAAACATGGAAAATAATGTCAGACATGTCCACCTCTAGCAGTATCACAGATGATGTGAACCCTTTTCATCGCGTTTTTCATCACATTTTCACTCATTTCCTACGTTATCTCAGTGACTGTGTCTCGAATATTTTGATTTAATTGCTGGAGGTTAATTGGCCTGTTAGCATAGACACGTCCCTTTAGATAGCCCCACAGAAAAAAGTCAGGAGCTGTTAAATCAGGCGATTTTGGGGACCAATCAATGTCACCGTTTCTCGAAATTAATCGACAGGGAAACATTCTTTTTAATGTTTCGTTAAACGTTTTAATAATTAAAACACGTTGTTCCGTCGTAAAACGCTCCATAATAAATTTGCCGTATCTACATACATACATACTATCACGTCTTTATCCCTAATGGGGCAGACAGAGCATTTTGGGTCTTGCGGCTCTATGGAGAGCCTAGGGCCGCAAGACTCAAAAGCCACTTTTAGCGTCATGGTGGGCGAGAAGATGGAAAAGCAATCAATACAGTGACGGGTTGCTAGCCGCATCGCCTGTTAAAATGATTCGCATTTTTGCCCATTCCCTCGATCGGCTTTTACGATCTGCGCGGGAAGAGAAGCAGCTGGTACATTCTAAGTTTTTTCGTTTCTCCCAGACCAGCATGTATCTATCCGTATGTAGCCGTATCTACACAAAGTAATATTCATGCAACAACTGTCATATTTACCGCCAAAATAAAATGGCGGCAAAAAAAAGTTGTATACCTCCAAGTTGGCCACCCTGTAGTTTGTTGTAGAAAACATGTGATTTTTAAGTGATTTTAAATAGGACACAAATCCGTGATTTACTTCTACGCATGGAATATCTTATACCTTTAAACGAGCAATTCTTGTATATTTATTTATATATATATTTATTTATAAATTTCTGTGATCTCGAAAACGGCTCTAACGATTTTGCTGAAAATTGGTATATGGGGGTTTTTGGGGGTAAACAATCGATCTAGATTAGTCTTATGTTTGGGAAAACGCGTGTTTTCGAGTTTTCATTCGTTTTTCTTTCCACGCAGAATATGGTCGCTAATTTCCTCGCGCCGGCCGCCATCCGCTTAGCTCAGTGGTTAAGGATGTTGACCGCTAGAAGGAGTGTTACGGGTCCGAATCCCACTCGGTGACTTACTTTTTTTTTATTTTATGTTTAAGTTTATATATAATTTTTTATTTTGCATTGTTTTTAGACAAGTTTAAAAAAAATAGTTAATGTTTGAGATGTAACCGAGCAAAGCTCGGTCGCCCAGGTACTCTTATACCTTTAAACGAGCAATTCTTGTATGTATATATATATATATATATATTTATTTATAAATTTCTGTGATCTCGAAAACGGCTCTAACGATTTCGCTGAAAATTTGTATATGGGGGTTTTCGGGGGTAAACAATCGATCTAGATTAGTTTTATGTTTGGGAAAACGCGTGTTTTCGAGTTTTCATGCGTTTTTCTTTTCACGCAGAATATGGTCGCTAATTTCGTCGCGCCGATCGCCTTGTTTTTTTTTTTACTTTTGTTTTTTTTTAAGTTTAAGTTTAAATATATTTTTTTATTTTGCATTGTTTTTAGACAAGTTTAAAAAAATTTAGTTAATGTTTGAGATGTAACCGAGCAAAGCTCGGTCGCCCAGGTACTGAATATAATAGGCACCGTTCAAACCCAGAAATATGTACTAGACCCTGACAAGTTTAGAGTAGAGCACTACCTCCGCGAGCCGTGTAAAACATCTTACAACTCATATAAAGTATGACATATAAAGTCGTTAATACCACAGAATAAGGACCAGGACTCACAGAAGGGTTAATCAGCAAAGGAATTTATTGAAATATCTACTTAATGTCTTTAGCGACATGGTTTAATTTAGCTCGCGTCAGAACTCGGCACCTTTTCGTTTAGATACCTAGAAGTGCATTTCAAGTCACTTTCATTGTTATTACTCTAGACATACGATTGGTGTCACTGAATTTACCAGAATCAGAATCAGAAATCATTTATTGCAAAACTGTGTTTATAAAGATGTTACAAATTATAAGTATGTTTCAACAGTTTGCCCTGTCAGGCATGCAAAAGTGACAAATTGACAATGTGATGTCATTTATATATTAAAATACAATTCCATGTATAAAATATTAAAAACATATACTTGCTGCCTTATATTCCTTAAGACTAGTTAAAAACATATTCAAATAATATTTTTCTAAATAAAATTTAAATATTTATATTTAAATAACAATTTACATCAATTAGGTTAGTTTTTTTTTTTTTTTTTAATAGCCTATATAGTGTCCCATTGTTGGGCAAAGGCCTCCCCACATCAATTAGGTTAGTACTGTATCTAAATTATCTATATCTTCCTTTTTGTGTATTAAAATTAAAATATTCTTCTAAGTCATAAAATATATGCTCTAGTAGCCAAATATTTAATTTTTTCTTTTATAAGTTACAGTTTTATATGCTTTTGATATCTGTTGGTAAATGGTTTACTTTTATGCCAGAAATAAAAGCGCTTTTATTGAACATACCGAGTGTTCCCCATAGTAATAATGTAGGTATATTTTCGATACCTAAATGGGGAGTGACAAAGGCCTGCTAATACCGTTACATTATCATCGATTCCATTATTATATATAATATACCACAAATCCTCATACTCTCGCAGTATTAGAGATTAGCGGTGAATCGCTCAAGCCGCCATATTACAGCGTATTATCAAGAACTAGTTTCATCTAGTGTTGCCGAACTATCGATTGTTACATACATACATACTATCACGTCTTTATCCCTAATGGGGCAGACAGAGCATTTTGGGTCTTGCGGTTCTATGCAGAGCCCAGGGCCGCAAGACCTAAAAGCCACTTTTAGCGTCATGGTGGGCGAGAAGATGGAAAAGCAATCAATACAGTGATGGGTTGCTAGCCGCATCGCCTGTTAACATGATTTGCATTTTTGCCCATTCCCTCGATCGGCTTTTACGATCTGCGTGGGAAGAGAAGTAGCTGGTACATTCTAAGTTTTTTTTATTTCTCCCAGACCAGCATGGGAGCCCAGACCAGAGTGGGAGATTCGATTGTTTTAATCGAATAATGCCAAACTATGTATCGATACTATTAATAGACTATTGATACTATTGGTTTCGCTTAAACTATCGATATTGGACTATTGAGCGGCAACACTAGTACCGTCTACTATATATTAGACTAAGTGCCGATTTCATCGTTGCAGTAAAACGCGATCAATTGAAGCTAAACTCGTTTACGCACGTAAACTGGTTCTTTTGGATTTCATCGACAAAAACTGATCGCGTTTAAGGCTAAACGCGTTCAACAATCTGAACGTCCGATATTGGCCGTTTAACGCTTCTAAACGCGTTCAATCAAACAAATGTCAAGTCAATGCCGAGATTTGACAACTTTGATTGACAATATTGACATAGGTATGTAAATACTTTTTAATTTACGTTCCGTTCCTTCGCGATTCTTTACCGGTTTTAAATCAATGAGTTTTGCTTATCTGTTATTCATATTTTCTGCGTGAAATGAAAACTATCACATGATTTTTAGTGTAATCTGTGCTTTTTTGTCTATGAGTTTAGGTGAACTTAGTTTTCGTAAACGCGATCAAAAATTTGCTCCGAATTGACGGTGAAATTCATTTGAAGTTGATCGAGATCAAATCAAACATTTGAACTCAGTTATGTTAAACTCAGTTTTGCTAAACTCGAAAACGATGAAATCGGCCCTAAGTGAGTTAAGTACTGCTTGGGTTAATAAGTAAATACATTGTAACTCAGATTTTGTAAGTTGATGCTCAGAAAGTAATCTTTTGCATTCCAGATTGTTTATAATTTCTCTGGCTATGATATTTTGGTTTCGGATTTAATATTATTTCAACTAAATTAATGCATACGGGAATTAACCCGAAAGATATCTTTTAACTGATTTAAAAAACGAAGCACGTTCATTCGTATGCATATATTCTTTGAGTATGTTTCCCGATTACTTGAAGACTTTTTGACCAATGTGGAAAATCCTATTTTTGTTTGAAAGCATACTTTTTTCCAGATTCCTTCCTACTAGAAGTTCCTACCCTATTTATGAACTACCGATAATCTGCTAGTTACGTCGATTGATTTTTCATTTAGGATTAATTTGTTTTTTTTTATTCATTATATCTTTCTTATTATATCTTATGTATTTATATGTAAGGACCTGTAATTGGCTTCTTAATATCTGAGCATGTTACCTCATTTATATTTAGGTCTTCCTATTAAAATAAAATAAAATAAAATAAAAAATCGGTTGTGTAGTTTGGCATTGAAGTCAGTTATTGTTTCTATAATATCTGGTTATAATGGCGATAGTTTGTATTTATTCTTTCAGCTGTCTGCAAGATATATAGCATTATTTTGAAACAATTGCCTTTACGAGTTCGTCACAAATGTGCTGTAGTCACGCATGACTGTGTGTCGTCACGTAAATTAGTTCTGGAAAGGCGATATCACATGTAAGATTGTCTTTTTTAGGCCTGGCCTATCTCGCCTACATAAAACTAACAACTTACTCTGCTACTCATTGTGAGTTGACGTCCTTGGAGAAAATGCTGCAGTGCAGTTTGTTACCGCTTCTTCTGCACTAGCGCTTTGGAAGCGGCAGTAATAGCTGTAAGTAACTATTTGACGTCAACAATTGTGCAACAAAATAATGACGATTATTAAGAGATATTATAAATATCCTATGATAATAAAGATATATACGCTATAGCGACGACCTCCGTGGCGTAAAGGTCAACAGCTAGACCGCCAATCCGGAGGTCCTGGGTTCGATCCCCAGCCCGGGCAAGTTGGAAAATGGCCTTTTTCAAATTGTCCTGGGTCTTGGATGTTTTTCTATATATGTATTTGTTATAAAATATTGTGTCGTTGAGTTAGTATCCCATAACACAAGTCTCGAACTTACTTTGGGGCTAGCTCAATCAGTGTAATTTGTCCCTATTTATTTATTATTATTATTTTATTATTATTATTATATTTGAATTTGAATTTGAATTTGACTGTATCTATGTCCGATTTTAGAGCTAAAAACATACATTCGTACCATCACGTCCTTATCCCTAATAGGGCAAACAGAGTATTTTGTATCTTGCGGCTCTAAGCAGACAGAGCTCAGGGCTGAAGGACTCAAAAGCTATTTTTAGCGTGATGGTGGGCGAAAAGATGGAAAAACAATAAATATACTGAAGAAAATTTAAATCATAATCATAGGCGATGTGGCTAACAACCCAGCCACATCGCCTATTAACATGATTGAAATTTTCGTAGAGCTAAATGTCCGGCCCAATTCAGCGCAAAGTCTGGCTTTTTCATTTAAAGCTGGCAACCCTAATCCCACCACCGGCTGCGACTATATAACTACATACATACATACTATCACGTCTTTATCCCTAATGGGGCAGACAGAGCATTTTGGGTCTTGCGGCTCTATGCAGAGCCGCAAGACCCAAAAGCCACTTTTAGCGTCATGGTGGGCGAGAACGTGGAAAAACAATCAATACAGTGATGGGTTGCTAGCCGCATCGCCTGTTAACATGATTCGCATTTTTGCCCATTCCCTCCATCGGCTTTTACGATCTGCGCGGGAAGAGAAGCAGCTGGTACATTCTAAGTTTTTTCATTTCTCCCAGACCAGCATGGGGACTATATAACTATCACGTTTTTATGCCTTATGGAGCAGACAGAACCCAGGACAACTGGTCAATTAGTATTATCGTCACAAATGTTTCGTAGTCACGCATGACTGGTTTTCAATACTATGTTAGCGCCGTCATTCAATAGTTACGTAAAGGTGATATCACACTAGCGGTTGTGGAACCTGTCCTGCTCATATTAACGCGTTACTAGTTGCTCCAATATATAGACTATCACGTCTATATGTTCGTGTGTGTAAGTAGCCAGCACTAGTGTCAGGTTTTTCAGGCATCTGCCATAGCTTGACGACTGCCATACAATGATGACAGCCGGGACCAACATGACGTGTCTACACCTAGCGGGATCACCAGTCTGGCAGACTGATGACTGATGCACATAATTAGATCTGGATATGTTCTACTAAATTATGCTGAAAATAGAATTTGTTCCGCATTAAAAACAGAAATATTAAGTTTTCTAACTTACCTCCAGCCAACGGGATATTTACCAAAGTTACGTCCGATGAACTTTAAATTGGTATCAACTTTTAGATCTGTGATTGTTATGTTCACTAAAACAAAAACCATTCTTCTAACGTCTTTACTTCACCCACAATCAAGCTGCAAAGAAACCTCCAGCCAGCGGACTTTTCCTCATAAAGACATTATTTTTGTAACTTTTACTAATAATAATATGACTTTTGGTCAAACAACAGGACCCCGATTAACACAATATCACTAACCGGGATTTGCATTGATAATAATACTACCCTACTCGTAAACACCTTGAATTTGTACGATTTTGTAGACTTTTTTGTATTCTACCCACATAATAGCAGCAAATTGTTTAGGTACTTTTGATTTAATAATTTTAAGACAATGTGTGCGAATAGGTAATTTAAGTAAAATTATAGTTGTAAATAGTTTATATTTTATTAATTTAGTTTAAAATTTACAAAAATAATGTCTTTATGAGGAAAAGTCCGCTGGCTGGAGGTTTCTTTGCAGCTTGATTGTGGGTGAAGTAAAGACGTTAGAAGAATGGTTTTTGTTTAGTGAACATAACAATCACAGATCTAAAAGTTGATACCAATTTAAATTTCATCGGACGTAACGTTGGTAAATATCCCGCTGGCTGGAGGTAAGTTAGAAAACTTAATATTTCCGTTTTTAATACGGAACAAATTCTATTTTCAGCATAATTTAGTAGAACATATCCAGATCTAATTATCTGCATCAGTCATCAGTCTGCCAGACAGGTGATCCCGCTGGGTGTAGACACATGGGATCAACGTCTTAAACGTGCCTTCCGAAGCACGGAGGAGCTCGAGATATTTTACTATAAGCAAACAGAGCCCAAGGCCGCAAGACCCAAAGGCCATTTTTTGTTTCTTGTACTTATAGATATACCTTTTGTTTTTATTTATATATTGTTAAATATCTATGTATTACATAAATTACATACTAGTTATTCAAAATTAAGAAAGTGTAGGTTTTTAGTTATCGTATTATATAGATATTTAAGTTCTTGTATATGTATTTTTCTAAATAAATAAACAATAATAATAAAGGAATAAAAATTGTGATAATTGCCAGCTGCATCGCCTATTCATTCATTTTTTGGTAGGCATTTGCGACCAGTGCAGAAACAGAATCAGCTAGTTCATTTAACATGTTTTATCCCAGACTAAAATAGCATGAAAGAATTTTATTTTATAGTTAGTTAAAAGAATAGTAATATTATGAATTGAAACGGAGTTTGATAAAGATAATAATGAAATACTTAGTTTAAATTATTATCTCCATCAAACTACGTTTGCATTCATCATCTTCATTAACTGTCCGTATCCTCGGTTACATCCTCAGCTATACATCTGGTCGCTACCTACCTAGGTTACAACGAGGTTATTGGTTTAACACAGAGCGATTGCCGTCTAACCTCCGCAACCCAAAGGGTAGAACAGAACCAATCCTTGGATAGGTTTGAGCAAACGCTAGATGATGACGTACGGGACCCACCGCAGCTTATACGTGCCTTCCAAAACACGGAATCATCTTTCTTTTCGGACAAACAGGTGAATTAAGCCTGCAATATCCTAACTAGGGTAGAAATATCTCTATACAAAGTGTGCTTTCCAGTTGAAGTTATGAATCCACGACTTCCGGATCACAAGGCAAACGCCTTGATCACTGGACCACGGAGCCAGTCTAACTTTTTTTTATACCATTCCTCCTTTAAAAAGTTTATTTTATTCACTGAATAGTAAATAAAATGCACTTTTAATCACTGCTTTAATGTTTGTATTAAGAACAATTTTACTTTCGATTTTAGTAATAGGCATGATGAATGGAAAAATATTTTTGGTCCATCGGTTAGATTATTAAAAAATATTGTACACGTATTTTTTCTTTTCTCTGAGAATCCAAAAATGACAAAGATACAGTGCATTGAAATTTCGCGTGTCGTCACGTCTGAGTACGATTTTTACTCTAGTGTGACGTCGCAAGCCCCCACTCCGGAATTTTGACGCTCCGTATCTTTGTGAATTTTTACTTTTTTGGTAAACTGAAAAATACGGGTCTATTATTTTTGGATAATCTAAAAGACGGACTAATTACAATCATACTTTTCGGACCCTGTCATCACCCCTATTGTTCCAATTTTAAAGTTGATTTTAATTAATTTACCCTTTCTTTTTTTTCAATAAATTTATATCTTCGCTTAAATCTCTCTTTTTCTCGTAGTCATGGTATGAAGTATATAGTATGCAATTCTTGAATAAAACGGATTTATATCGAGAGCCGTGAATCACTCGCGTCGCTCACGATTCTAACATTTGAATCACTCGCTACGCTCATGATTTAATCGTTAGAATCCTTCACTTGTTCGTGATTCATCTATGGCCCTCGATTAAATCCGTCTTTTATTCACTAATTGCATAATATACTATTTTCATTTCCAATACATTATGTTCTTTTAGGTACATGGTGTGCTAACGTCCTAAAGTAGTAAGTAACGAATTGCTTAAAGTTATTTGCAAGAAGAAGAACACGTGTGTATACTAAATGTTTGAAAATTTAGTTAAATATTTTTGAACCTCCAAGCAAGTTACATGTGCAAAACGGTTTCACGTTAGTTATGGTTTTACGTAGTTATTATTTAGGTAAAAGACTTCGAAACGATTCCTCTCTGACATTTGATCGAAAACATTTGGTAGGCAAGTACCTACCAAAATATAAGCTGTCTATAAAAAATAGAGGTGCCACTGTTCCGGGTAAAGTGTTAAATAAATTCATTTTATTTGTATTAAGTGAACTCTTTCTAATAGTGTAACTAACCTTACTGAATCTTATAGTTTTATATTAAGAAGGTGCGTCATCATCATCTGAGCGTATTCGCAACGCTTCAAAGCCCGGGGTCCGCTACCTAACCCTAGGTGAATTGACGAGGTTACTGGTTTTTACTCCGCAACCCAAAAGTTAGACCAGAATCCTTGGAAAGATTTGTGCAAACGCTAGATGGCGTTCGGGACCCACAGTTGTTTTGTGCCTTCTAAAGCACCGATTTTTGCTCTTTTTACTACAGTTTCATTGATTTCAATATATTTTTTTCTTTTCACATTATACAATTTTATACATGTATTAAATTACATTACACTAGTACACCAAGAATAAATCAATGGAATCGCATGCAGAGTTTTAGCATGCATCAATGCTAACGTTATTACCTATATAAAAAGTAGTTAATTTATTTTTATTCACGTCTTTAAATTTAATTTTTATATCTTCATTTTTATTTTGATTAATTATTCAATATTTCGGTTATTTTTATTAACTTATACGTCAATTATTTTTAATGTCAATGTTGGTTATTTAATTTGTCATTAATTCATTGATTTGATATTTTGTCAAATATTTATCATTAAGAAACTCGTTAGTGCCAGAACGAAGGTATGTTTTTCAAATAGTTTGTATGTATATTTGTTTGGCACTTTCTGCAGCCTCAAGGCTCGTTATTTTTTAAAATATCAGAACGTTTATTGTATTTTGCAGTGTATATTTTTTGACATCAGACTAAGTCGTGTGATGTCATAATGGAAGATGCCGAACGGAATGTTGGTGATAAAAAATGTGGCAAAGGAGAAGACATTGGCTGGATGCCTTTCTTAAGACAGGTAATGATGTAGGCCCGCCCTAGGCCAACAAACTACTAAGTAGAGACCCCTCGCGGGGGGCGCGAGGGGCCATAAGCGGATGGCCAAATGCGTTACGTTGGAAACTTTCATAATGTTCGTTATTTAAAAAATATATAATATGATCACTACCTTATCAGCCCTGACCCATTTAGAAGTCGGTTAATAGACTAAGAACGAGGGTGGGCCGTTGTAAAGATAATTTGGTCAAGTGGAAAATGATAGATAGTTCGCAAAACATCTGCCAGTGTGGTCTAACTCCACAAATTATGGAGCACGTTCTTACGTGTCCCAGGTGCCCAAACACCTGCACTTGGGAAGACTTGATGGCCGCTAATGATAAAGCTATCGATGTGGCCCGATACTGGAGTGACAAAATAGTACCACCGACACGAAAAAAAGACTGCCTTATCTGTAATGCAATTATAATCCAAAGTTTCAAGGTTTATTTTAATGTATTTCGTGAATACTAACTGTTCACCGAGTAGATAAGGTGTGATTAGGCAATTTGGCAATTTCTTTGTATCGGGAAAATTTTATGCAGTCGTGTTTTTGAGTAACATAGTTACTAGTAACTAGTTAAAAATAAAATAAAAATGTTCAGGGCTAGCTCTAGAGCTAGCCCTGAACATTTTTATTTCAACTTGAGTATATCATTAATATTGGTATTACAGACAATAATTTAAAGCAGTGTGAAATAGCCCTTAATATTAAAACATTGTAGGAGCTCAGTGGCCTGTTGGGAGTACGTTAGCGCTTTCACAAGTTAAGCATCCCCAAGCGTGGTCCACACTTGGATGGGTGACCACAAGTGGCAAAGAATTTTCTTAATCTCTTCTGTGTTTCGTAAGGCACGGAGCCATTGGACCCGGTTGTCATTATGGTATGGCAAGCGTCAAGATATGTCAGATGTCTTGAAAAATCTGACACCAGTGTTGGCAATTAAACTAACACACACGAAAAAGCACACAAGATTAGAATTATGGATTTTAATTATTATGCGATAAAATGACTGTGCAGTTTCAATATAGGCATATTAATTTGTTGGTTTTAATATAGATAGACCTTTCTGTAATATTTATATCAAATGACAGAATGATATATTTTGTTTACAAAGTTCAAATGCATTTTTAAAAACGTGTTAAAGTCGTTTTAACTATCGCACTTTAAAATAGCGTTGAAAATTTCGTAAGAAACAAATTGTTTTTTTTCAGTGAAAGAAACCATATCTCGTTTTTTACCGTTTTATTCGTTTGTTGCATTGAAATATTCCCGAAAAAAACCTTCGGAATTATTCGAAATATATCGAAATTTTTCGAAAGATATCGGAATTTTTGAAAAAAAAAAACGATTGAAATAATCAATAAGCGCATGACAAGTATGACAACAAAATCAAATCATTTTACCCTCTGAAACATAATAAAAATATTCAGTGAAAAAATCATCAATACTCTTCCGTTTTTTCGTTTTTTTCCGTTTTTTCCGTTTTATTGATAAAAATCATGAAAAATTCCTTAAATATTTTTCTTGAAACTTTCGAACAAAAATTGAAAAAAACGAAGGACTTTAAAAAAACGTTTTTTCAACGCTACTTTAAACACATGACTTATGTAATCATTTACGTTTCAAATGAGAGTTAAATTTTTTGTATGGTCCCAGAAGGTGGTTGCTTTGTTTTATTGTAAAATTAAATCGAGAAATTCGTTTAAATTTTTTAGATGTTCATTGCGAGTGGCGTGTGGACTTTTGCTTTCATGTTTGGTCTCAGCTTTGGGACCCCAACAGTGGCCATCCCGCAGCTCAGAAAAGACTCTAATGACACTTCTGCAATCGATATACACATAGAGTCATGGCTGTGTAAGTGAATAGCTATAAAGATCATTTTATGAATTATTTAACAATTTAGAAATAAAGTTGATAATTGCCTACAAAATAAGAAAATAAAACAGTACAGACGAATATATTAAATTTTACTACAAATAAATGAATTTAATTTAATTCAAATAAATAGAAATAACTGCTTGTGTTTGTTGCTGCCAAAATCTTTCATTCTGGCTTGAGTAACGAGTATTATGAGTGAGAAAATTAGAAGAATGTTCAAATTATATTTTTAGGGTTTGAGGTACGGCCTCAAAAGCTAAAAACGGGCCCTTATTATAGGATCTCTTTGTTGTCAGTCTGCCTGTCCGTCTGTCAAGTCCCTTCTCGGGAACGCGTGGAGGTATAGAAGTGAAATTAAAACTAGGGATGCAACGATACCGATACGATAATCGTATATTGGCGATTATCGTAAACCTTTACGATCATTCGTTATCGTAAATATTACGATACGATATTTTTACGATACATTTACCTTAAATTTTAAAATTTTTACTGTTTCGGGTGAAACGAAACGCATAACGCTTCAATTTGTGAACGCTTCGCATCCGTCACTTTTGGCATTGACAGTTTTAAGCAGGCAGGCAGGACTCCATTAGGATAATCTGTCTAATCTGTGGGCAGGACTGATACACAGTGATGAGAGAAACCGACATAAGGGAAAAAACTTAAATATGTTGTGTTTTCTGAATAAGAATTTGCCAGTTATAAATAACGACTACAATTAAAATTAAATATAGTAAATGTAACAAATAGTAACAAATTAAAATATAAGTTAATGATGAAAATTGATAAAATTAATAAATATATTAATTAAAAGTGCTTTTTTTATACTTTTACTTAGTCTTACAATAATAACATACAACAAAGCTTCCAATAAATTCATCAAAATGGTATTAAACAAATATCGTAATGCATTCGTATCATAATTCGTTATCGTATTTGGCCATTACGATGTATTCGTCATTTGTATTGGTATCGTAATAGCCGTATCGTTGCATCCCTAATTAAAACCATATATTCAGGTCTATTCTGCCAAAGGAAACCTTTGGTTCAGAATATGCCGTATGCTTTACTTTTTCGTGTCGTATATATATCATAAATATATAATGACATAGATATATGCCACTAAAAAGTTTTTTTTTGACATAAGCTTAAACTGAGTACGGAACCTTCGATGGGCGAGTCTGACTCGCACTCGTCCGGTTTTTTTTAATAATATCCTAAAAGTATATAAATAATTCATAAAATATTAACTTTGTTTCAGCATCGACTATGTTATTCAGCGGAATCCCTTGGGTGCTCATTTTAACTGTATTGGTCTTTGTCATCGGCCGCAGAAGGACATTTTTAATTATATCCATTTCCTCGCTCATGGGCTTCATCACTGTATACAGCGGAGCAACTATAACCTACATATTTGCCTGCCAAGTTATCCAAGGGCCTTTAGCAGTATGTCAGATGACAACGTCGTTTCTAGTAGAATACATTTCACCAAAATATCGAGGTGTATTTTGTACAATACAAGTAGGGACCATGTTTTGGGGTATTTGGCTCTCGAATGCTATTGGAACCTTCTCCCATTGGAGGTATATAAGTTTGTTTGGCATTGTGTGTGCTACGTATAACGTAATTAATGTTTTTATATGGCCTGAGTCCCCTTATTGGCTGTCGATGAAAGGACGGTACAGTGAATGCATTAAATCGCATCGATGGTTGAAAGGGAATAACGAAAGGTCTGAAAAGGAATTGGAAGAACTGCTCAAGATTAAGAAGAAGGAAGCTTTGATTAAAGCAACATTTATCCAGGAACACACCAGAGAGTTTTTCAAAGTTCTGGTTTTGCCTGAAGTGTACAAACCTTCTGCTTTATGTCTACTCACAATAAGTATGTATCACCTTTCAGGAAAAGTAGTTTATACTATTTATTCTATAGATATTATCAAAAGGATTACTAGTAATGAATCTTCAGCCTATATTGGCATGCTTATCTTAGATGGGATTACAGTAGCAAGTATGTATTTAGGTTGCTTTTTAATGGTACTTCTTACTAGAAGAACATTATTAATAACAACTTCATTGTTAACTAGTGTTTTTCTAATAGCTCTTTCTTTATACGTGTTCTTAATTAAAATGACCTTAATAACAGAAGTTGTGTACGTAACCATTGCGTTACTAATGTTGTTTTCTTTAGTTGTAAGTGTCGGGCCATTATGTGTGAATGGCATTTTGCTTGGAGAATTAATGCCATTAAAATCTCGAAGTGTATTCGTTTTTATATTTACGTTGTATGGGAAATGTTTGGTGGCAATAATGATCAAAGTTTCACCGTATCTTTTCAAGTACTTAAATATTCATGGATCTTTTTTGTTCTACGGTGTTTGTACGTTTGTTTGCGTTTGCCTCGTGTACAAATATCTGCCGGAAACGAAGGACAAAACTTTGATCGAAATATCCGAAAGTTTCAGACGGCCGGAATACTTGGTTGATGAAGCAAAAGAATTGATGTTGATTAAGCCTTCTGATATTGAAAATGTTAATGCAAAAAGTTAGACTTATATGAAACACAAATATTTTGAGAATTATTCAATTTTTACATTTAAATTATTTAATTTGCTTTAGATATTTAAGTTTACTGTAAATATATTGTTTTTTTTTTAAATTATGATGTTTCAAAATAATAAGGTTTCTATTATGTGAATTGTGTGAAAAAAGTTACGTTAACTTAGCGTTATATAAATCTAATAGATTGTAAGTGCAATAAACTAAGTTATGTGACTTATTTTCATCTTTTGCAATGAATCTTTGATATATTGATATCTATGAATATTGATTATAAATATAAAATCAATTTGAAAATGGAGATGATCAATAGCAAGTGACATTATTTTGTTTTCTTATTAGGACCAAATAATATATTTTTAACCCAGGAAAATAATAACTACAATAAATCATAATAACAACACAATTTGTTTGAACCTAAGAAAACCTAAGTTTCAGAGACCGCGCTTGAGAAATGCCGTCATCCTTAGAAAATTACTGTAGGAACGCTTATTTTTCGACTTTCATGTCTCGCCTAGCGAAGGACATGTATGACAAGGCTTACCGTTGCACTGTCACATCAGGAAGGCGGGGAAGAGATACTTCAGTAGTATACGCGGCGGCAGCACCCCGCTGAAGAGAGCTACAAGAGTACAGGGAAAGTTCTAATTGAAGAAACTCACATGTATAACTACAACGAACCATAAAAACAATATTAAACAATTTGTTTGAAGTAGTCGCGTAGTAAATACATCTCTATACAGTCTACGCCTAAGTCTCTGTCAAGCTATATTTCAGGGCTGCAGGACAGCGTGGCCCTTTTGAAACCATTTACAACGCGAGTCCCTTGTATTGTACTACATATATCTTTTCAACCCAACCTTCTTTACGTTAGAGGATTTTTGTAAATTATTACGAGTATCTTTGCTGTGTGAATATGTTTTCTGAAAAAGAGTATTGATTTAGTTTTTAGGATTTCGTACCTAAAGGGTAAAAACGGGACCGTTGACCGGTATTACTAAGGGCTCTTACAGACCAGCGACAGCCCGCAACATAGATCGCGCGAGGCCGCGTATGTCGCCGACTGTCTTAAACGGTCGCGTGACACATGTCAATCTATCACAAACTGTCAAAAACTACCGCACGACCGTCGGCGATAGTTGCACGACGGTCGCCGACTTATATCGCGGGCATACTGTCGCTGGAAAAACAAATCGCACTAGAATTCAGACAGACTTTATTCAGATGCCGTCTCATCCATGAATGGACCCTTGAGAAGCGCAACGTCAGGCTGATCGTGATCTCAGGACTGAAGGGCTATTGTCTCCGAAGTTGCTATCTCGATGGCATTTTGAGTCATCCGTCTAATCATTCATGTGAAAAATATTCGAACGAAATAATTTTATTTATATACTACTTGTGATCACCCAACCAAGTGCGAACCACACCCGGCGTCGCTTTACTTGCGGAAGCGCTGGTATGCGCATGAGGAGCTCAATAATTAAAAAATGAGACTGAAATAAGAAAACTTTTATTTATTAAGCAATAGTATCGTCAAATACTAATAATAGTAATGTGCAATCTATATAAATAAAAATAACAAAAACGTCAATGATATGTATAGGTAGATTAGTAGGTAATTAATTACAGAAAAAGTAATTTTGGATAGTTGCTTGTAATGTAATGATGTTATATTTTTAAAATATCACAAATTTATATCAAACATATTAATGTGTATAGTGATTAAATTTGTCTTAACAATTCTGTTGTATTGATATTTCTGATCATTGCTTAGAAGGCATCAGTTCTTTAGATTCAACACTCAATTTTGAAGATTCCTTAAAAATTTCAGAAATCTCAATAAGCGTCTTGTTTTTAGTTTCTGGTAAATATTTGTACGCTAAATATAAACACGCAGAGCACGATATTGCAAACATGAGGAATGTCCCATGAAAATCTATTAACTTAAAAATGTATGGTGTAATTTTTAACATGATTGCCATAGTAGATTTGGCGTAAAAAGCACATAAACACGTACATATGTTACGAGACTTTAAAGGAATTAATTCACCATACAATGATGTCGATAAAATCATTGGTCCCGTACTTATAACTAAGAAAAGTATAGATAGCAATCCTATAGAAACGTATACATTTTCATAAATAATAGACAACTTTATGAAGTATAAATAGACCGAATTAGATACTAGTAACATAACAGTAATGGAACTAGACACTAGGAAGAACGTCCGCCTTTTGAGGCGTTTCATGAGGATGCTCCCGGAATACATGCCGACCACAGTCACTCCATCCAAAATCAGCATTCCTGTATACGCGGCTGAATCGCTGCTGGTTATCTTCTTTATCATTTTTATAGAATACATGGTGCAGACCACTTTCCCGGTAAAATGGAACATTGTGATGCTAAGCGCACACAGAGATAGAGCCTTATACACTTCTGGCAGTAAAAGCACTTTTAAGAAATTCCTAGCGTGTTCTCTGATGGCCGAAAGTTTTGATATAGATGCCTTGTTTTCTATATCTATTACAAGTAAGCATTCAAGCTCCTTTTGAGAACATTTACTAGTTCCCTTTAGCCACTGATGTGACGTTGCACATTCTTCGAAACGTCCTCTCATGGCCAACCAATATGGCGACTCTGGCCAAAAAGCAATGTTTACCAGGCTATAAACAGAGCAGATCAAACCAAGAAGACCAATATTCTTCCAATGCGTAAAAGTTCCGATGGCATTTGATACCCATACCCCCCAAAACATCGTGGCTGAAAAAAACGTGAAAACAATTGGTCTGTATTGCGGAGAAGTATATTCTGTAGTTATTAGGAAGGCAGTGCAAACTTGACTACCGGCCAAAGGGCCTTGTATCACTTGGCTTATAAGAATGTTGATCATAGAGGAACCAGTGCAGAAGACGATAAACCCAATAACTGTAGCCAACGATACGAGAAGGTAGGTGCGTTTTCGACCAATAGAGTAGGCGAGAATGGTCAGAATGAAAACCCAAGGTATCCCGCTAAACCCCAGAACTGATGCTGAAAAAGAAATAAAAAAATTAAAAAATGTGACCCGTAACACAAAATGAAATAGGTGGGATAGACCAAGCCAAAGGTTAGAAAACGCAAAGGCCATGTTTAGCAAGGGCCTAAAATGGAAAATGGGAATAAGAAATATTACCCGATTGCTAGAACGTCACCTATTTATAAGGACTCCCAGGTCAGGCTCATTTCGTTATGAATAATGCACAACATTATGCGCTATTGTATACACAGTTTTACAAATTTTATTTTTGTAATAATAAAATGGATATTGCTTGAAGTAACTTGATCGATAAAGCCAGGGATAGGAAGATAAAGAGAAAAGAAGAGACTTTTGCCCAGTAGTTGACCATTAATAGCAGTTTATTATGACGACAATATTAAGGATGATGGTAACTTACAAAGCCAAGATTCCATGTGAATATTAACAGTGTTGTTTGTTTCTCGTTTTATTTGGGGGATGATCACTGTGGGAGCCCCCATATTGAGTCCGAACACGAAAGAGTTTACGCACAGCCCACTTGACAGCAGAATCTGAAAAACACGCCAAACTTAGAATATAAATAAAAAACCTTAAAAATTAACTAGCTTTTCGGGTGTTGCGCGCGTTGCAAGAAGCTCGCGGTAATTGGTGTAGCTGTGAGTTATGTGAAGAACTGCAGTCACAAAGAAAAAAACAAAAATGTGTGGGCGGCCATCTTGTATGCAAAATTCGATTCCAGTTTCGAGATCTGCAGGGTACATAAGTTATAAGTCATAAGTCATTTATTCGCATTCATGTAAGCATAAAGTTAATAATACATTGTGCAGATCAACATGTACCCAGTTTGGGTGTAGCAAAATGATAATAATATTTACTTCTACTATGTACTTTATCCTTACGTTACAGTAGGACGTTCTTAACGACTTAATTTAAAATGTAATTCTATTTAGCGGGGCCACGCGACCTAGACCTTAAACACTAGTGGCAATGCAACTCTATACTCCAAACGCCATCTTGGTTTACAAAAAAAGTTTGGATTTGGATTTTGCGAGTCGAAAAACAGTTGGATAGTGAATTTTAGTCAAATCGGATGCTGTCGACTGTTGGTGACAGTCGAATATTGGTAGCATCTTGTAAAATTAATTTAAAAAAAAATCTGCTCTGCGCTTTGTTGGCTCGAGCTCGGCCTGCGAGCTCGCGGTTTCTTCAACAAAAACATTTTATAAATTGAGCAATTAGATATAATTACCTGTCTCAAGCAAGAAGTCCAGTCTATGGGGTCACGGATAGTGTGTTGATGCCTATTTTGAATAATATCAGAATCCATTTTGATGTCGCCTCCACTTTTATGCCATTGAAGAAACAACACATTAATTACCAATTTTTATTTGTAATAATAACGCAAAAGTAGTTAGCTACAATGTATTTTATCACAAAACATGTAGTCAACATGCAGGCACTACTTATATTGCCGTCATGCGTGATAAACTAGATATTATGTTTTTTATAGTTACATACTGATTTTTTATTTATTTTTCGCTTACAAACAGACGTTCTTTTACCTGAAGAACTCAAGAATAAATATTTTTTAATCAATGACAATATGTTTATGATATAATTAATATTACAGACACAATGCATTTTTAAAAACATTGTGTCTGAGACTCTCTGAAAAAGATAATGCATTTTGTAACAATGAAAAAGTACTATGTGGCCCTAACTCTAAGAGCAAGTTATTATAATTACTAAGTCACTGAAGATGATGTCTCCTAACTACTCGTTACCCACACATTATTTTTTTGTTAGGCATTAAGAGAGATCAATTCTCTAGCTACTTTTTTAAAGTCTGAAGATTCTTTAAAAATATCAGAAATCTCTATAAGCGTCTTGTTTTTCGTTTCTGGTAAATATTTGTACGCTAAATATAAACACACAGAGCACGATATTGCAAACATGAGGAATGTCCCATGAAAATCTATTAACTTAAAAATGTATGGTGTAATTTTTAACATGATTGCCATAGTAGATTTGGCGTAAAAAGCACATAAACACGTACATATGTTACGAGACTTTAAGGGAATTAATTCACCATACAATGTTGATGATAAAATCATTGGACCCGTACTTACAACTAAGAAAAGTATAGATAACAATCCTATAGAAACGTATACATTTTCATAAATAATAGACAACTTAATAAAGTATAAATAGACCGAATTAGATACTAATAACAGAACAGTAATAGAACTAGACACTAGGAAGAACGTCCGCCTTTTGAGGCGTTTCATGAGGATGCTCCCGGAATACATGCCGACCACAGTCACTCCGTCCAAAATCAGCATTCCTGTATACGCGGCTGATTCGCTGCTGGTTATCTTCTTTATTATTTTTAAAGAATACATGGTGCAGACCACTTTCCCGGTAAAATGGTACATGGTAATGCTAAGCGCACACAGAGATAGAGCCTTATACACTTCTGGCAGTAAAAGCACTTTTAAGAAATTCCTAGCGTGTTCTCTGATGGCCGAAAATTTTGACCGAGATGCCTTGTTTTCTATATCTGTTACAAGTAAGCATTTAAGCTCCTTTTGAGAACATTTACTAGTTCCTTTTAGCCACTGATGTGACGTTGCACATTCTTCGAAACGTCCTCTCATGGCCAACCAATATGGCGATTCTGGCCAAAAAGCAACGTTTACCAGGCTATAAACAGAGCAGATCAGACAAAGTAGACCAATATTCTTCCAATGCGTAAAAGTCCCGATGGCATTTGATACCCATACCCCCCAAAACATCGTGGCTGCTTTAAACGTGAAAACAATTGGTCTGTATTGCGGAGAAGTATATTCTGTAGCTATTTGGAAGGAAGTGCATACTTGAGCACCAGCCAAAGGGCCTTGTATCACTAGGCTTATAAGAATGTTGGTCATAGAGGAACCAAAGTAGAAGACGATGAACCCAATAACTGTAGCCAATGATACGAGAACGTAAGTGCGTTTTCGACCAATAGCGTAAGCGAGAATGGTCAGAATGAAAACCCAAGGTATTCCGCTAAATCCCAGCGCCGACGCTAAAAAAGAAATAAGAAATTTTAAGAAATTTGTGAGCCATTACAATAACAAAATTCTAAAATAAAGTTGATAAAAATAATACAGGAATATGAGAATATGGGTGTGACAGACCAAGCCAAGAGTTGAAAAACGCTAAGACCATGTTTAGCATCGGCCTAAGGGGGAACTATGGCAACCAGGTAAAAACGCGTGAAAAAAAAATCTCTTCTTTTGTTTAAAATGGTATAGTGTCAGGTGGTTCCATGTTCAAAATCGGTTGTTTAGGTTTTGAACAAATATTATGAAAACGATGATAATGACGTGTTACTTACAAAGCCACGATTCCATATGAATGTTAACAGTGTTGTTTGTTTCTCTTCTTATTTGTGGTACGATCACTGTGGGAGCTCCCATGTTCAGTCCGTACATGAAAGCATTGACGACCACCCCACTTGACACCAGAATCTGAAAAACATGATTAACACATTCCGGTACTCGAGCCAGATACAATAGAAATACAATTAAATTACGTAAGTGACGCAGAATGTGTTAACTTATAAAATTCAGATAGAAATGATAAACTAAAATGTAAAATAAGAACAGATAATAACGGGAACGATAAAGTGAAGAAGGTAACTAACATTATACAAACTATACCAGAAAAAGAAAAGCTTGTAATGAATTCTGTTAAAATGTATGTTATCTGAAAAAAAATACTACATATTTTTGTAGAATGGAATTTGGAGAATTATATAAAAGTAATTTATATTTCTAATGATTCTATGTTTGGTTAGATTATAATTCAATAAGTAGGTATAGAAAAACTTTGGTAAAGATGATTTTAATATTATGTTCTTATTAAATGTATAATTATTAATTTAAAATCATAATTGTTAGGTACTAGCAAAATACGAATTAATGATTCTTACTACAAAAATAAATAAAAAATTTAGAAATTTGATATATTTACCTGTCTCAAGCAAGAAGTCCAGTCTATAGTTTCTTCAAGTCTTGTTTTTACAATTCCAGACTCCATTTCGATGTGGTCTCCACTTTATGTCGCTTCAAGTAAATTAAGCACACAAATACCCAATACCCAATTCTGTCAGTAGTACATAACGCAAAGTATCACTTATCACAAAAACATGTCGTCAAAAATTCTAACAATACTTGAATCGTCATGCTTGATAAACCCGATAATATATTTTTACTGTTTTAGTAGTTCAATTACTGTTTTATATTTATTTAAACAGACTAACAGACTATCTTTTAACCGACTTTCAAAAATGAGGAGGTTATAAATTTGTCGCCATCATTAATTAGTTTTTTATGTATGTTCACTGGTGATTATACATACGAAGACGCCAGACCGATTTGAAAAATCCTTTTTTTGTTTAAAAGGGTAACGATTCAGGTGGTCCCAATTATTTTTGAAGTGAAAACTTCTTTAGCGGCGTTGTGCACCTTTTTTGGAATGGGTAAAAAATGTTAAACTCGCGTCAGGACACGTGACCTGATCGAAAATTCGTAAGACGGCGCAGGGCGCTTGCGCGAATGTTCGTGTGTGTTTATGTTACAGCGTGCTACGCGCATCCATGGATGGTGACAGCTGATGGCTCGACCGTCTGTGTAGTGGCCATACTGCTGTGTTTTCACTTCTGCCGGCACTCCCAGAGTGCAACCCGTCGTTTTTTTATCAAAACCGGTTGTGTAGTGGGGGAGGACGGTTTGAGTTTCAAAATTATAGCTGAAGAACTCAAGCTAACAACAGAATGTTAAAGATTGAAGAAGAAATAGCCAATACAATAAAATGATTTGGCTATGGCTTAACAACCGGCCGCTTTCCTGATGTAAATCCTCTTTGGGAACGTTTTTGTAAAAAAGTTTTACAACTGGCCGCCTACTGACTTTACACCTTTTTGGGAATGCAGTTGTAGCACGAGATGTTTGTGTTTGGATGACAATTTTTTTATTTAGCTTAATTAGATTTATTTTTATATGTTGGTTTAAATAAAACATTTTTACTCTCACAAAAATTTTCTCTGTTGAAATTCAGCTGCCACTTGTAAGCTAGATATAAATCTAAATAGTTTATAATAGTTTATGGTAAATAGTTTGTCAATATAAATCTAAATAGTTTTATCTATCTAAATACGAACCTAAAATATTAGGTTGTCATACAAAATTAATACATATAATAAAATTGTAATGTTATTTATTATTAGATATTTATTATTTTATTACGTTTAAAATCGGTTGTCTGTGTTTAACGTGTGGAAAATTAATTTTCCTAATGACTTAATTATAACAAACACTCATCTGTGCATTGTGTGATGCTAAATTTGGCTTTCTGAAGTTTTTTTTTTCCATATGTTAACGTATATAAAGAAATACGCTAATAATATTACGATCTAGCCTAAACTCAGACTAATGAGTAATTTTACATTGACCTAGATTTATAAAGTACTTATTTTATAAGAATGTGTCCATCGGCACTTTTCTTACTGTCTCTATTAAGGGGAAATCTAGACAGGGGAAATCTAATAAGGGTTTGAGAAATAAAAACAATTTATCAAAATAGATACCTGTAAAATAGATACTTGAGAGAAAGAGCGTAATTTGGTATATATCGATTTATTATGATTGTTTACAGAGCTTGAAAAAGAGTGGGGCGTGGACACGGCCTGTATTTCTTTAAATCTTTCTAGCTGTGCCCGTGGGCTTCGCTCCCCGTGGGAATTTCAGGATAAAAATTATCCTATGTCTTTCCCTGGATTTCATACTATTATTAATATCAAATTTCATCTAAATAGGTTGAAGCGTGAAGTGGTAACAAACAAACAAATATACAAACTCATTTTTGCATTTATAATATTAGTAGGAAGTAGGATAGGATAAGTAGGATAAGGATTTACAATATGACATCTAATGGCGACTATTCGAATCACGTATAGACAGGGCTGCTAATAGCAACAAGCATTGATGCAATATTCGATACTAGGACACCTAATGCAATGCAAGCCATATAGATGGCGCTTGTGTTTAACAATACCTCTTATGTACCTATCACAAAACCACCGCAAATCTAGGTATGGTAGGGGCCGAATTTAGAGGTCTGGAGGCCCCAAATTATTTTCCAAATAAAATGATCAATTTTTTCAATAAATAATTCATTGTGGAACCAGATATATAACACCGAAAAATACGTCAAAGGAAAAGTAATTTACTAATGGGAATTTGAATGATTTTTTTTCGAAATTTCTATTGTGTGGGCCCCTCTCTTGTGGAGAGCCCCGGGGCCTCCAGCAAAGAGGTAGCCTCGGTTGTCGTCCCCTAAATCCGGCCATAGGTCTATACAATTTCTTTGGACAAAAATCTGATGCGAAAAAAGCATATTATCCATATTATGTAAATATATTAGGTAAGGATGAAAAGTACTTTATGTAGTCTTAACTCTTAGAGCGTCAAATTATTATACTTGCCACCGATATAGATAATATCTGTAATACTTGTTTATTTTTCTTCGGTGAAAAATAAAATAAATTTGGAAAATCCAAAAGAGCACGCCTCAAAGGGTCCATATTTTTTTTTAAAATTCTTACGCGTTTAAAAAAATAAAGATATATATAAATATACTAAAACTATGAGGAACAGTCGATTTTTTTTTGTTTATTTAAGGCTCCTCCCTGCGCTAGCGACCTTGAAAACACAAAAAAAATAATTTCTCTTTCTGTAAGTGAGATTATTAGAAACCCTCGTACAACTTTTAGCTAGTATCCTGAAGTTTCATTAGAACCTCGAAGGTCATTGAAATACTATCCGGTTTAGAAACCTTTACAAAAAGAGTCAAAAATGGCCGTTTTTAGTATTTTTTGCAAAGGAAAATTCAGGGTATTATATTTCAATGATTTTCGAGGTTCTAATGAAACTTAAGGATACTAGCTAAAAAGTTGTACGAGGGTTTCTGATAATCTCACTCACAGAAAGAGATTTTTTTTTGTGTTTTCAAGGTCGCTAGCGCGGGTAGGACCCTTAATAACAATTAAACCACAACGAATCAGACCCTGAAAAATGAAAGGGTTCTATTCCTGAGCATACTCAAGCGTAAGAGAAAAAAAAAGACTCGATTAGTAAAGTATTTCGGTCGTTATCGTGTTAACAAGAAAAGCCTCCGCACATACAGACACACGGACGTCCAAGACAGAACTTTTTAAACTGTTTTTTAACTAGTTTAAATAACAAAAATGACATCAAAAATATCATGAGTGTTGAAAATAGTGTTTTTTTTCTTAATATGTGTGTGTATATATTATCTTACGAGTGCAATGTATGATACATAAAGACATTTTAAGTTTGAAAAATCTGATGTTTTGCGCGAAGTGACAGTAGTACCCACCTCAACGCTTCGCTTATGAGGCGTGCAATATAAATTAAATTCAAACTACACAAACTTATTAAAATGTAATTAAAACTAAAAAAAAATACAAATTATGTAGTCCCACAAAAATATTACCCCTCGGCAACGTGGCCAAACTGCTGGCAGAATTGCCATGTTGTATGGCAATGTTGATTCTTTGAGCCAAATAGTTACCAGCCCTTTGGTCACGGGATACTTCGAATAGACGTTTAGAAATAATTTCTAAATAAATTATGGGCTGAAGGACCCCACGGGCCAAAAGTTTCTACCCCAAAAGGCTGTAAATATATAGTTTTCTCCAATGTCTATATATTTGCGCCTTTTGAGGCTATCTGCTCCGGCTGCTGCTGCGCCGGCCTTTGACTTGGTGACCTGAAGTTCGGACGGTGCGAGGGTGTCCACACAAGTAGCATCCCACACCAAGAGCCGTCCCATCCTCTCCAAGGCACCAAGGTCATTCCGTCCGGCCTCTTGCCATCATCCCTAGCCAGACCATTGGGTTTTAGGGCCACCGGGATACTGATGGTGACAAGAGAACAGAAGATAATATTATTGGGCTGCATGACGCCCTTAACGACCTATGATAATACTTACTAAGCAACTAAGGATGAAACAGGGAAAAATTATATATGTTTGACAAATTCAACGTTAATATACCGAATTAAGACCAGAATTTCTCACTACTCGTCATTGTTACTCGACAGTTACACATTCATTCCTATTAGGTTTAAGAGGCATCAATTCTTTAGCTTCCTTATTCAAGTTTGAAGATTCTTTAAACATTTCAGAAATCTCAATAAGAGTCTTGTTTTTGGTTTCTGGTAAATATTTATACGCAAAATATAAACACAAAGAACATGCCATAGCAAACACTAGAAATGTGCCATGAAAACCAATGAGTCTAAAAATGTAAGGTGTAAGTTTCAGCGTAACTGACATTGTGGATTTGTAGTAAAAACCTGATAAACATGTACATAATATGTTACGAGATTTAAGAGGTATTAAATCTCCAGTCAATGCTGGTGACAGGATCATTGGCCCCATACTTATAACTAGAAAGAGTATGGACAACAATCCAATGGAAACATACACATTTTCATTAATTACAGACAACTTAATGAAATATAAATAAATAGAGTTGGTCAATAACAAAACAATTGTGAGAAAAGTGGAAACTAAGAAGAAAGTTCTTCTGTTGAGGCGTTTCATGAGGATGCTCCCGGAATACATGCCGACCACAGTCACTCCGTCCAAAATCAGCATTCCTGTATACGCGGCTGATTCGCTGCTGGTTATCTTCTTTATTATCTTTATGGAATACATGGTGCAGGCTACCTTTCCAGTAAAGTGGAACATGGTCACGCAAAGTGCACACAGCCCTAGTGCCTTATATACTTCTGGTAGCAAAATAGCTTTGAAGAAATCCCTAGTATGTTCTCGAATTGATGAAAATGTCAATTTTGATGATTTGCTTTCTGTATCTAAATCGAGTAGGCCTTCAAGTTCTTTTGTCGAATCCTTACAAGTTCCCTTTAACCACTGGTGTGCCGCTATGCATTCCTCACGTCGTCCTTTCATTGCCAGCCAATATGGTGATTCTGGCCAAACAATCACGGCCATTAAGACAAAAATAGAGAGAAACAAGCCAAGAAGGCCAATGTTATTCCAATGGGCAAACGTTCCGATGACATTGGACATCCATATTCCCCAAAATACTGAAGCTATAGAAAACGTTAATGCAATTGGTCTGAATTGCGCAGTAGTGTATTCTGATGCGATCATAAAGCCGGCGCATACTTGAAACGATGCCAATGGTCCTTGTAGCACTTGGCTTATGATAATGTAAATCAAAGATGAGGCCCAGTAGAACACGACAAATCCAATAACTGTAGTGACTGCCACAAAAAGAAAAGTACGTTTTCGACCAATGGAATAAGTGAGAATGGTTAGAATAAACACCCAGGGTAATCCGCTAAATCCAAGTACTGAAGCTGAAACAGAAGAGAAATATCTATATGAGAATTTTGTAATAGATGTTTACAAAAAGTTAGCAAGAGCACACGATAGGTATTAATTTACTATGACTCTCTCGCTACTATGTTGAATAACAAAAATGTTGTTGTAGTCTGGCAGCTGGAAGACACTTTTGGGTAGTTATTTGAAGCAAGCTAAACATTTGCCTTTGTTTCTCCTTTAATACCCTAACTTAGAACTGCAGGTTAAGCAGGGAAGTAACAGGGCCCAATCAAGCCTTAAATTAAAAAAAAAAACTTTTTTAACGAAAAATATCCTTCTCTGAATAAAAGAAGACGGATCAGTCAAGTTTTCAAGTAACTATGAAATACTTCTAAGTCTATATTATTATATACTTACAGATCCAAGATTCCATGTGAATATCAATGACATTTGTGTTATTTGCTTCTCTTCTTATTTGTGGGATGATGACAGTGGGAGCTCCCATGTTCAATCCAAATAAAAAGGATTTGACACTTAATACACTTGAAACTAAAATCTAAAAACACTTATATTTTAATAAGGAAGTAAACAAACAAAATAACAGCGACTGTAATGCTGCAATATCAACCGAGCTTAGAGCAAGATTAGACTAAATAAAATAGAAATAGTTAAACTAAATAAAAATTAAAATAAACGGTTAGCTTAAAAAACTGATTTTTTAATAATCATATGTTTAGTGATATATTTTTTTTACATTTTACTTTTAATAGATATATAAATATATATATATATATATATTTATATATTTATATATATATATATATAAATATATAAATATATATATATATTTATATTTATATATATATATATATATTATAAAACCTAACTAATGTTTTACAAAGAAAAGATATATATATATGTAACACAAATACGACTTAATACTTAGTGTCCCAGGATCTGCGTCAAAGCGCCTAGTGTCTATCTCAGTGAAAATGTCTTGTTCTCATACCAACTTGCCTACATAAGGCTTCAACACCACATCGTGATAAACGTAGCCATTGGGCCTAATGACCCTACGGGCTAGTTAGGCCCGATACGAAAAGACGTGATATTGTATTACTTAAAAAGGACGAAAAAATCATCAAGATTTACCTTTTCACCTTTTACCTTTTCATCTAAAAAGAGAGATGGTCTCATCTATAGAGAACTATCCCGTAATGTACTATAACGATGCACTAACGGAAGTCCTTCATAGCTGCTGAACTATTGCCAGGGAGATATTAACTTGGTTTGGGCTATGTGTATAGGATGTTAGTGGGCCGGATAACTGGGTTATGGAGTGAGACATCTATCTAAAAATCTCTTATAACAATTTTAGCCCGGTAGATGGTGACTTGCTGCTCATTGGCTACTCTGCCTGTGGGCACACTAACTAGCCACGAAAATGCGGCCAGGGCGCAACACAATGTGACCAGCTGAAGGTGTCGAGAGTTGTGGCTCCGGTTTCACCAGACATCACGGCGGGTTGCAATACACTTCCAACCTGGAGCGTATGTTCTGCTCTCGTGACTTCACTCTGGCCGGCCAGTTAAGGCAAGACAGAGGCGGAGTTATAATTATAATAAAAGAAACTATGATTTTAAAGGGCAATCATTACCTGTCTTAAGAAATGTATTCTTCCAATGGTGTCTTTTTGTCCAATTTTAACAACTTCCGTCTCCATTTTTAATTTTCACTTCAGAGCATATATTTCTTTAGCACTACAAATCTCTACACATCCTATAAAATGCTTCAATATGCTTTGCTTAGTCAATTTTTATAAAAGCATATTATAGACTCATTACTCAAAATTTCTTCCGAAGTCTATTTAAATTGAAATATATTAAGATCCGTTCAGGCACAGAGTAATAATAGAATGTTTCAAGTCTGGCCAGACATTACTATAGATATATTAAAAAAGTATGTCCGTCTATCTATCCATTTTTTTTTTCAAATAATTCGCGACCCTCTTTCTATTTGCTCAGAACGTAAATGAATTTCCGTATATAGTTGCCGCTGGGTGGAAGCAAAGTATGATTTGTATCCCTATCATTTCAGATTCAAACCTTTAATGGGGTGCTCATATTTCTAAACTCGCAAATTTTTTTAGCTCAGAAGAATCAGTCAATTGACAGATGTAGCAACTGCTAGACTAGTTAACTGAAGTTACTTTCATAGCCTGATGTCCTACATGATATTTCTGAGTCTACCACTCAATGCCGACAGACGAAATCCCGGTGAACGCTATACCGACAGTTCACTAACTTTTTGTTATGGAGAGTGCAGCTTATATACAGACTATTTTTATATTACAAAAAAGGGCAATACGTTTCATTTACGGTTTAGGTTCGAAAGACTCCCTCAGAGATTTTTTAAAGAAAATTAATATACTCACTGTACCATTCCAGTATTTAACAAAATATCGATAATATTGTAGTTTATGTATTATGAAAAGCAATGCTCTCGATACTATCGATAGTTTGTTCGTCATCTGGATCGATAGATACCAATCAGTAGACTGTCCACTATCCTTTTGTACCATTATGGTCAATAAAGATTTAATAAATAAAAAAAAAAACCGAGTATAGGTTTTATTTAAAACACCGATAGTGGACTATTGGACAACACTATCTTTGGGTCAGTTTCCGTTAGTGAATATATTATCCTAAGGCTGCTCCTCTCCACTCTGCTCCGCTTCAGTGGAAACGCAGCCTTAGTTTTAGGATATGCGCAGAAAAACTTTACGGTACAGTTTTTTTTAAACAGTACTATGGGAAAGTTAAACCAAAAAACAAAACCAAAATATAGTACTAGTGCTATCACCTTGGGATTTATGTGTAGTCAAGTGTGACATAGACACAGATACATTTAAGTAAACTTACCTCGGTAACATACTTGTATGCCTCGAGCATGTACCTATATGTTTTTAAAATATGATTGCGTTTTTGAAACTAGTTTTATTTATAGAAATACAAGTTTATTTTCTAGGCAAATTAATAAAACTTTCGATCGTCCTACCACCTAGTAATGAGTAGCGAAAATACCGATACGATTTGATAATCGTAGCGCCATCTAGTATTTGCTAGAGAAAGCCTGGACTTTTAAGCGTTAACCTATAATAAGTTTGAAATAGCTGAACCCATTTTTATCAAATACAGCTAAGAACCACCGCAAGGGAAACTTGTTTTCACGTAAAAAAATCCGCGTCAAAATCGGTCCATTCGTTCGAGCGGTACGGTGACACAGACAGACAGATAGACATTAGCGTCAAAAACTTACTTTCAGAAATTGAAAAAGGCCTCTTTTTACAAAAAATAAAATAAAAACATTTTTATGAGTTATAAAAATGTGTTAATAAATTCAAGTATATTGAAAATAAGTTTTATTTTAATTTCGAACCCTCAATTAGACGGTTGACTCGGCGCGCATAAATTCAATATAAATCCGAAACATAAATATGCATGGCCGCTTATTGCTTAAGCTTTTGAACCAATTTCCACAATCGGCAGAAAAAACAAGCCAAGACATACGGTTCCGAAAGGTGCGCTAAAAGCTGAAATGAATTTTGGGGAAACAACTGTTCAGTCGAGCTGGAATTGGGACGTATTTATTTTACACTTTTTTAGACACTGTAATCCCCATAGACATAGAATTTTCTTGAATCTATGGTAATCCAACTTTGCTTCTGACTTTGACTTGTTAGTAATCTACAGAATGTTTCAGAATGAGAAAGGAAATTTAACATTAATATTATTAATATCAAATTTCATCTAAATAGGTTGAAGCGTGAAGTGGTAACAAACAAACAAATATACAAACTCACTTTCGCATTTATAATATTAGTAGGATAGGATAAGGATTTACAATGTGACATCTAATGGCGACTATTCGAATCACTTATAGACAGGGCTGCTTATAGCAACAAGCATTGATGCAATATTCGATACTAGGACACCTAATGCAATACAAGCCATATAGATGGCGCTTGTGTTTAACAATACCTCTTATGTACATATCACAAAACCACCGCAAATCTAGGTATGGTAGGGGCCGAATTTAGAGGTCTGGAGGCCCCAAATTATTTTCCAAATAAAATGATCAATTTTTTTAATCGAATTTTTCAATAAATAATTAATTGTGGAACCAGAGATAAAACACCGAAAAATACGTCAAAGGAAAAGTAATTTACTAATGGGAATTTGAATGATTTTTTTCGAAATTTCTATTGTGTGGGCCCCTCTTTTGTGGAGAGCCCCGGGGCCTCCAGAAAAGAGGTAGCCTCGGTTGTCGTCCCCTAAATCCGGCCATAGGTCTATACAATTTCTTTGGACAAAAATCAGATGCGAATAAAGCATACTATCCATATTATGTAAATATATTAGGTAAGGATGAAAAGTACTTTATGTAGTCTTAACTCTTAGAGCGTCAAATTATTATACTTGCCACCGATATAGATAATATCTGTAATACTTGTTTATTTTTCTTCGGTGAAAAATAAAATATAAATTAAATTCAAACTACACAAACTTATTAAAATGTAAATTAAAACTAAAAAAAACACAAATTATGTAGTCAAAAAAAATACAAATATTACCCCTCAGCAACGTGGCCAAACTGCTGGCAGAATTGCCATGTTGTATGACAATGTTGATTCTTTGAGCCAGATAGTTACCAGCCCTTTGGTCACGGGATACTTCGAATAGACGTTTAGAAATAATTTCTAAATAAATTATGGGCTGCAGGACCCCACGTACCAAAAGTTTCTACCCCAAAAGGCTGTAAATATGTAGTTTTCTCCAATGCCTATATATATTTGTGCCTTTTGAAGCTCTCTGCTGCGGCTGCTACTGCGCCGGCCTTTGACTTGGTAGCCTGAAGATGGGACGGTGCGAGGGTGTCCACACAAGTAGCATCCCACACCAAGAGCCGTCCCATCCTCTCCAAGGCACCAAGGTCATTCCGTCCGGCCTCTTGCCATCATCCCTAGCTAGACCATTGGGTTTTAGGGCCACCGGGATATTGATGGTGACGAGAGAACAGAAGATAATATTATTGGGCTGCATGACGCCCTTAACGACCTATGATAATACTTACTAAGCAACTAAGGATGAAACAGGGAAAATTATATATGTTTGACAAATTCAACGTTAATATACCTAATTAAGACCAGAATTTCTTACTACTCGTCATTGTTACTCGACAGTTACACATTCATTCCTACTAGGTTTAAGAGGCATCAATTCTTTAGCTTCCTTATTCAAGTTTGAAGATTCTTTAAACAATTCAGAAATCTCAATAAGAGTCTTGTTTTTGGTTTCTGGTAAATATTTATACGCAAAATATAAACACAAAGAACATGCCATAGCAAACACTAGAAATGTGCCATGAAAACCAATGAGTCTAAAAATGTAAGGTGTAAGTTTCAGCGTAACTGACATTGTGGATTTGTAGTAAAAACCTGATAAACATGTACATATGTTACGAGATTTAAGAGGTATTAAATCTCCAGTCAATGCTGGTGACAGGATCATTGGCCCCATACTTATAACTAGAAAGAGTATGGACAACAATCCAATGGAAACATACACATTTTCATTAATTACAGACAACTTAATGAAATATAAATAAATAGAGTTGGTCAATAACAAAACAATTGTGAGAAAAGTGGAAACTAAGAAGAAAGTTCTTCTGTTGAGGCGTTTCATGAGGATGCTCCCGGAATACATGCCGACCACAGTCACTCCGTCCAAAATCAGCATTCCTGTATACGCGGCTGATTCGCTGCTGGTTATCTTCTTTATTATCTTTATGGAATACATGGTGCAGGCTACCTTTCCAGTAAAGTGGAACATGGTCACGCAAAGTGCACACAGCCCTAGTGCCTTATATACTTCTGGTAGCAAAATAGCTTTGAAAAAATCCCTAGTATGTTCTCGAATTGATGAAAATGTCAATCTTGATGATTTGCTTTCTGTATCTAAATCGAGTAGGCCTTCAAGTTCTTTTGTCGAATCCTTACAAGTTCCCTTTAACCACTGGTGTGCCGCTATGCATTCCTCACGTCGTCCTTTCATTGCCAGCCAATATGGTGATTCTGGCCAAACAATCACGGCCATTAAGGCACAAATAGAAAGAAACAAGCCAAGAAGGCCAATGTTATTCCAATGGGCAAACGTTCCGATGACATTGGACATCCATATTCCCCAAAATACTGAAGCTACAGAAAACGTTAATGCAATTGGTCTGAATTGCGCAGTAGTGTATTCTGATGCGATCATAAAGCCGGCGCATACTTGAAACGATGCTAGTGGTCCTTGTAGCACTTGGCTTATGATAATGTACATCAAAGATGAAGCCCAGTAGAACACGATGAATCCAGTAACTGTAGTGACTGCCACAAAAAGGAAAGTACGTTTTCGACCAATGGAATAAGTGAGAATGGTTAGAATAAACACCCAGGGTAATCCGCTAAATCCAAGTACTGAAGCTGAAACAGAAGAGAAATATCTATATGAGAATTTTGTAATAGATGTTTACAAAAAGTTAACAAGAGCACACGATAGGTATTAATTTACTATGACTCTCTCGCTACTATGTTGAATAACAAAAATGTTGTTGTAGTCTGGCAGCTGGAAGACACTTTTGGGTAGTTATTTGAAGCAAGCTAAACATTTGCCATTGTTTCTCCTTTAAAACCCTAACTTAGAACTGCAGGTTAAGCAGGGAAGTAGCAGGGCCGAAACAAGCCTTAAGTTAAAAAAAAAAAATTTAACGAAAAATATCCTTCTCTGAATAAAAGAAGACGGATCAGTCAAGTTTTCAAGTAACTATGAAATAGTTCTAAGTCTACATCTACACTAATATTATAAAGAGGAAAGATTTGTTTGTTTGTTTGTTTGATTGTATTGAATAGGCTCCGAAACTACTGGATCGATTTTAAAAATTCTTTCACTGTTGGATAGGTATGTTATCCCTGAGTGACATAGGCTATGTATGTACCACGGGCGAAGCCGGGATGGACTGCTAGTATTATTATATACTTACAGATCCAAGATTCCATGTGAATATCAATGACATTTGTGTTATTTGCTTCTCTTCTTATTTGTGGGATGATGACAGTGGGAGCTCCCATGTTCAATCCAAATAAGAAGGAGTTGACACTTAATAAACTTGACACTAAAATCTAAAAACACTTATATTTTAACAAGGAAGTAAACAAACAAAATAAAAGCGACTGTGATGCTGCAATATCAACCGAGCTTAGAGCAAGATTAGACTAAATAAAACAGAAATAGTTAAAATGAAAATAAACGGTTAACTTATAATATGTTTAGTAATATTTTTTTTTATATTTTACTTTTAATAGATATATTATAAAACCCTTAAACCAAAAAAATATTATAAAAACTTATGTTTTACAAAAAAAAAGATATATATAACACATTTACGACTTTAAACTTAGTGTCTCAGGATCTGCATCAAAGCGCCTAGTGTCTGTCTCAGTGAAAAACTTTTTTTCTGATACCAACTCGCCTACATAAGGCTTTAACACAACATCGCGATAAACGTAGCCTTTGGGCCTACGGGCTAGTTAGGCCCGATACGAAAAGACGTGATATTGTATTACTTAGAAAGGATGAAAAAATCATCAAGATCTAAACTTATGCAACATCCGATAATATAAAAATACTTACAATTGATTTCTTTTATATGCGTGTTAGTCTATGAGGTATTTATAAATATGGGCCTACAGTGTAAATGTTCATTTCGTTGCCTAAAATAATGATTTATTATTATGTTGGTACGCTTTTCAGCCACGGATCCATGAGGACCCGGTCCTTTGTGGCGTTCATGAGCTCAAAGCCAATATGAAAAGGCCTTTTAGTACCTTTATATCTAAAAAGTAAAATAGCCGCATCTATTAAGGTCTATCCCATAATGTAATATTGAGATGCACAAACGAAGAGTACTTCGTGGCTGCCGAACCGAATTGCCAGGGAGTGATTAACTTGGTTTGTGCTATGTGTATGAGATGTTAGTGGACCGGATAGCTGGGTTATGAAGTGAGATACGGACATTACCTAAAAATCTCTTACAACAATTTTAGTCTGGTAGATGGTGACTTGCTGCTCGTTGGCTACACTGCCTATGGGATAACTATCCACAAAAATGCGGCCAAGGCGCAAAACAATGTGAGCAGCTGAGGGTGTCGAGAGGTGCTGCTCCGGTTTCATCATTACGGGGCAGGGGTAAGCCCCAGGGTAAGCGGGTTTCCTTGTTTTTACGCCATTAAGTGCAATACACTCCCAACCTGGAGCGTATGTTCTGCACTTGCGACTTTACTTTTGCCGGCCGGTAAAGGCAAGACAGAGGCGGGGTTATTATTATAATAAAAGAAACTATGTTTTTAAATGGCAATCATTACCTGTCTTAAGAAATGTATTCTCCCTGTGGTGTCTTTTTGTCCAATTTTAAAAACTTCCGTCTCCATTTTGATATTTTCACTTCAGAGCATATATTTCTTTAGCACTACAAATCTCTACACATCCTATAAAATGCTTCAATACCTATGCTTTGCTTAGTCAATTCTTATAAAAGCATATTATAGACTCATTACTCAAAATTTCTTCCGAAGTCTATTTAAATTGAAATATATTAAGATCCGTTCAGGCACAGAGTAATAATATAATGTTTCAAGTCTGGCCAGACATTACTATATGTAGATATACTAATAAAAAAGTATGTCCGTATATCTATCCTTTTTTTTTTTCAAATAATTCGCGACACTTTTTCTACTTGCTCAGAACGTAAATGAATTTCCGTATATAGTTGCCGCTGGGTGGAAGCAAAGTATGATTTGTATCCCTATCATTTCAGATTCAAACCTTCAATGGGGTGCTCATATTTCTAAACTCGCTAATAGTTTTAGCTCAGAAAAATCAGTCAATTGACAGATGTAGCAACTGCTAGACTAGTTAACTGTAGTTACTTTCATAGCCTGATGTCCTACATGATATTTCTGAATCTACCACTCAATGCCGACATACATGAAATGCAAATAAATTGATTTGATTGATTGATTGACAGACGAAATCCCGGTGAACGCTATACCGACAGTCACTAACTTTTTGATATGGAGAGTGCAGCTTATATACAGACTATTTTTATTTTACAAAAAAGGGCAATTCGTTTCATTTACGGTTTAGGTTCGAAAGACTCCCTCAGAGATTTTTTAAAGAAAATTAATATACTCACTGTACCATTCCAGTATTTAACAAAATATCGATAATATTGTAGTTTATGTATTATGAAAAGCAATGCTCTCGATACTATCAATAGTTTTTTCCTCATCTGGATCGATAGATACCAATCAGTAGACTGTCCACTATCCTTTTGTATCTTTAAGGTCAATAAAGATTTAATAAATAAATAAAAACCGAGTATAGGTTTTATTTAAAACACCGATAGTGGACTATCGGACAACACTGTCCTTGGGTCAGTTTCCGTTAGTAAATATATTATTTATTTATTTATTATATAGTTAATATATTATCCTAAGGCTGCGTTTCCACTGAAGCGGAGCAGAGCGGAAAGGAGCTTAGCGCCGCATGAAGTGACCAATCACAATGCTCCAAATTACACAAAGAGATTTCGAGCATTGTGATTGGTCATTTAGGCACCGCTAAGCTCCTCTCCACTCTGCTCCGCTTCAGTGGAAACGCAGCCTTAGTTTTAGGATATGCGCAGAAAAACTTTACGGTACAGTTTTTTTAAAACAGTACTATGGGAAAGTTAAACCAAAAAACAAAACCAAAATATAGTACTAGTGCTATCACCTTGGGATTTATGTGTAGTCAAGTGTGACATAGACACAGATACATTTGAGTAAACTTACTTTGGTAACATACTTGTATGCCTCGAACATGAACCTATATGTTTTAAAAATATGATTGCGTTTTTGAAACTAGTTTTATTTATAGAAATACAAGTTTATTTTCTAGGCAAATTAATAAAACATTCGACCGTCCTACCACCTAGTAATGAGTAGCGAAAATACCGATACGATTTGATATTAGTGGCGCCATCTATTATTTGCTAGAGAAAGCCTGGACTTTTAAGCGTTAACCTATAATAAGTTTGAAATAGCTGAACCCATTTTTATCAAATACAGCTAAGAACCACCGCAAGGGAAACTTGTTTTCACGTTAAAATAATCCGCGTCAAAATCGGTCCATCCGTTCGAGCGCTACGATGTTACAGATAGACATTACTCTCTCCCTTACAAAAAAAAAAAACGACGGGTTGCACTCTTGGAGTGCCGGCAGAAGTGAAAACTTGAATATTAACGTTGTGCATTTTTGATATTTTGGAATGGTTAGGGAATAATTTTGCACGAATTGCTTTAATTATCAGTATAAAAGTACTCTCATTTATGTGGTGGTAGAATACAATATTTATTTATTGGGCTATCGTACACAAACATGACATTTTATTAGCACGCTGTAACATAAACACACACGAACATTCGCGCAAGCGCCCTGCGCCGTCTTACGAATTTTCGATCAGGGTCACGTGTCCTGACGCGAGTTTTAGATTTTTTACCCATTCCAAAAAAAGTGCACAACGCCGCTAAAGAAGTTTTCACTTCAAAAATTAAATTACTAATTTAAAACAATTGAACTTAAATTATAACAATTGAAATTAGCGACCATATTCTGCGTGGAAAGAAAAACGAATGAAAATTCGAAAACACGCGTTTTCCCAAACATAAGACTAATCTAGATCGATTGTTTACCCCCAAAAACCCCCATATACCAATTTTCAGCGAAATCGTTAGAGCCATTTTCGAGATCACAGAAATTTACATACATACATACATACTATCACGTCTTTATCCCTAATGGGGCAGACAGAGCATTTTGGGTCTTGCGGTTCTATGCAGAGCCCAGGGCCGCAAGACCTAAAAGCTACTTTTAGCGTCATGGTGGGCGAGAAGATGAAAAAGCAATCAATACAGTGATGGGTTGCTAGCCGCATCGCCTGTTAGCATGATTTGCATTTTTGCCCATTCCCTCGATCGGCTTTTACGATCTGCGTGGGAAGAGAAGCAGCTGGTACATTCTAAGTTTTTTTATTTCTCCCAGACTAGCACAGAAATTTATAAAGATATAAATAAATAAATATACAAGAATTGCTCGTTTAAAGGTATAAGATAAGATAAATCCAAAACATAAATATGCATGGCTTCTTATTGCTTAATAAGCTTTTAAATAAGCTTATTAAGCTTTTGAACTAATTTCCACAATCGGCAGAAAAAACAAGCAGACATACGGTTTCGGAAGGTGCGCTAAAAGCTGAAATGAATGTTTGGGAAACAACTTTTCAGTCGAGCTGGAATTGGATTGTTTTTATTTCACACTTTTTTAGACACTGTAATCCCCATAGACATAGAATTTTCTTAAATCTATGGTAATCCAACTTTGCCTCTGACTTTGACTTGTTAGTAATCTACAGAATGTTTCAGAAAAAGAAAGGTAAAATAATATTTGTGAAAACAGTTTGCACAGAAATTTTAAAATACGATTTATTATGGATTGTTTAATTTGTATGTTTTCGTATCTCGTTTTTTTTCTGGTATAACAACCTGTATTTCATTACATAAAGTATACATATAGCAATATGTAATTGGAATACATAGCGCAATTAACCAATCTTCGATGGGGCAAAAAGGTTCCCGAATGGCTATCACACCCACGTACTGGGGAGCGAAGTGTAGGACACCCACCTACAAGGTGGTCTGACGATCTGACCAAGGTAGAAAGGAAGGCGCGGAATGCACGCCACTCTAGATCGGTAATTTTGGAAATCCTTGGGAGAGGCCTATGTCCAGCAGTGGACGTTATGCGGCTGAAATGATGAATATGTAATACGTCTGGAGGCCCCAAATTATTTTCCAAATAAAATGAACAATTTTTTCAATCGAATTTTTCAATAAATAATTTATTGTGGAACCAGAGATAAAACACCGAAAAAACGTCAATGGAAAATTAATTTACTAATGGGAATTTGAATGATTTTTTTTCGAAATTTCTATTGTGTGGGCCCCTCTTTTGTGGAGAGCCCCGGGGCCTCCACCAAAGAGGTAGCCTCGGTTGTCGTCTCCTAAGTCCGGCCCTGGGTCCATACAATTTGTTTGGACAAAAGTCTGATGCAAAAAAACATACTATCCATAATAAGTATATTAGGTATCAATGAAAAGTACTTTATGTAGTCTTAACTCTTAGAGCGTCAAATTATTATACTTCCCACCGATATAGATAATATTTGTAATACTTGTTCATTTTTCTTCGGTGAAAAATAAAATACAAATTAAATTCAAACTACACAAACTTATTAAAATGTAAATTAAAACTAAAAAAAATACAAATTATGTAGTCCCACAAAAATATTACCCCTCGGCAACGTGGCCAAACTGCTGGCAGAATTGCCATGTTGTATGGCAATGTTGATTCTTTGAGCCAGATAGTTACCAGCTCTTTGGTCACGGGATACTTCAAATAGAAGTTTAGAAATAATTTCTAAATAAATTATGGGCTGAACGGATCCCACGGACCAAAAGTTTGTTAATATGTAGTTTTCTCTAATGCCTAGATATATTTGTGCCTTTTAAGGCTCTCTGCTCCGGCTGCTGCTGCGCCGGCCTTTGACTTGGTGGCCTGAAGATGGGACGGTGCGAGGGTGTCCACACAAGTAGCATCCCACACCAAGAGCCGTCCCATTCTCTCCAAGGCACCAAGGTCATTCCGTCCGGCCTCTTGCCATGATCCCTAGCCAGACCATTGGGTTCTAGGGCCACCGGGATATTGATGGTGACGAGAGAACAGATGATAATATTATTAAGGGCTGCATGACGCCCTAAACGACCTATGATAATACTTACTATGCAACTAATGAAACAGGGAAAATTTATATAAGTATGACAAAGTCAACGTTAATATACCTAATTAAGACCAGAATTTCTTACTACTCGTCATTGTTACTCGACAGTTACACATACATTCCTACTAGGTTTAAGAGGCATCAATTCTTTAGCTTCCTTATTCAAGTTTGAAGATTCTTTAAACATTTCAGAAATCTCAATAAGAGTCTTGTTTTTGGTTTCTGGTAAATATTTATACGCAAAATATAAACACAAAGAACACGCCATAGCAAACACTAGAAATGTGCCATGAAAACCAATGAGTCTAAAAATGTAAGGTGTAAGTTTCAGCGTAACTGACAGTGTGGATTTGTAGTAAAAACCTGATAAACATGTACATATGTTACGAGATTTAAGAGGTATTAAATCTCCAGTCAATGCTGGTGACAGGATCATTGGCCCCATACTTATAACTAGAAAGAGTATGGACAACAATCCAATGGAAACATACACATTTTCATTAATTACAGACAACTTAATGAAATATAAATAAATAGAGTTGGTCAATAACAAAACAATTGTGAGAAAAGTGGAAACTAAGAAGAAAGTTCTTCTGTTGAGGCGTTTCATGAGGATGCTCCCGGAATACATGCCGACCACAGTCACTCCGTCCAAAATCAGCATTCCTGTATACGCGGCTGATTCGCTGCTGGTTATCTTCTTTATTATCTTTATGGAATACATGGTGCAGACTACCTTTCCAGTAAAGTGGAACATGGTCACGCAGAGTGCACACAGCCTTAGTGCCTTATATACTTCTGGTAGCAAAATAACTTTGAAGAAATCCCTAGTATGTTCTCGAATTGATGAAAATGTCAATCTTGGTGATTTGCTTTCTGTATCTAAATCGAGTAGGCCTTCAAGTTCTTTTGTCGAATCCTTACAAGTTCCCTTTAACCACTGATGTGCCGCTATGCATTCCTCACGTCGTCCTTTCATTGCCAGCCAATATGGTGATTCTGGCCAAACAATCACGGCCATTAAGGCACAAATAGAGAGAAACAAGCCAAGAAGGCCAATGTTATTCCAATGGGCAAACGTTCCGATGGCATTGGACATCCATATTCCCCAAAATACTGAAGCTACAGAAAACGTTATTGCAATTGGTCTGAATTGCGCAGTAGTGTATTCTGATGCGATCATAAAGCCGGCGCATACTTGAAACGATGCCAATGGTCCTTGTAGCACTTGGCTTATGATAATGTACATCAAAGATGAGGCCCAGTAGAACACGACAAATCCAATAACTGTAGTGACTGCCACAAAAAGGAAAGTACGTTTTCGACCAATGGAATAAGTGAGAATGCTTAGAATAAACACCCAGGGTAATCCGCTAAATCCAAGTACTGAAGCTGAAACAGAAGAGAAATATCTTCGAGAATTTCGTAATAGATGTTTACAAAAGTTAGCAAGAGCACACGATGATTGTCTCGCTACTATGTTGAATAACAAAAATGTTGTTGTAGTCTTGCAGCTGGTAGACACTTTTGGGTAGTTATTTGAAGCAAGCTAAACACTTGCCTTTACCCTAACTCAGAACTGCAGGTCAAGCAGGGAAGTAGCAGGACTGAATCAAGACTTAAATTTTTAAAAAAAGTTTTTTAACAAAAAATATCCTTCTCTGAATAAAAGAAGACGGTTCAGTCAAGTTTTCAAGTGACTATGAAATCATTTTAAGTCTACATATTATTATATACTTACAGATCCAAGATTCCATGTGAATATCAATGACATTTGTGTTATTTACTTCTCTTCTTATTTGTGGGATGATGACAGTAGGAGCTCCCATGTTCAATCCAAATAAGAAGGAGTTGACACTTAATACACTTGACACTAAAATCTAAAAACACTTATATTTTAACAAGGAAGTAAGCAAACAAAATGAAAGCGACTGTGATGCTGCAATATCAACCGAGCTTAGAGCAAGATTAGATTAGTGCTAAATAAAACAAAAATAGTTAAAATGAAAAAAAAATGAAAATAAACGGTTAACTTATAATATGTTTAGTAATTTTTTTTTGATGAAAAAATCATCAAGATCTAAACTTATGCAACATCCGATAATATAAAAATACTTACAATTGATTTGTGTTATACGCGTGTTAGTCTATAAGGTATTTATAAATATGAGCCTACAGTGTAAATGTTCATTTCGTTGCCTAAAATAAATGATTTATTATTATGGTGGTACGCTTTTCAGCCACGGATCCATGGGAACCGGTCCTTTGTGGCATTCATGGGCTCAAAGGCAATATGAAAAGGCATTTTAGTACCTTTATATCTAAAAAGTAAAATAGCCACATCTATAAAGGTCTATCCCATAATGTAATATTGAGATGCACAAACGAAGAGTACTTCGTGACTGCCTAACCGAATTGCCAGGGAAGGATTAACTTGGTTTGTGCTATGTGTATGGGATGTTAGTGGGCCGGATAACTGGGGTATGGAGTGAGACATCTACCTAAAAATCTCTTATAACAATTTTAGCCTCGTAGATGGTGACTTGCTGCTCATTGGCTACACTGCCTGTGGGCACCCTAACTAGCCACGAAAATGCGGCCAGGGCGCAACACAATGTGACCAGCTGAAGGTGTCGAGAGTTGTGGCTCCGGTTTCACCAGATATCACGGCGGGTTGCAATACACTTCCAACCTGGAGCGTATGTTCTGCTCTCGTGACTTCACTCTGGCCGGCCAGTTAAGGCAAGACAGAGGCGGAGTTATAATTATAATAAAATAAACTATGATTTTAAAGGGCAATCATCACCTGTCTCAAGAAATATATTCTTCCAATGGTGTCTTTTTGTCCAATTTTAACAACTTCCGTCTCCATTTTGATATTTTCACTTCAGAGCATATATTTCTTTAGCACTACAAATCTCTACACATCCTATAAAATGCTTCAATATGCTTTGCTTAGTCAATTCTTAAAAAAGCATATTATCGACTCATTACTCAAAATTTCTTCCGAAGTCTATTTAAATTAAGATCCGTTCAGGCACAGAGTAATAATATAATGTTTCAAGTCTGGCCAGACATTACTATAGATATACTAATCAAAAAGTATGTCTGTATATCTATCCATTATTTATCTTCAAATAATTCGCTATTTTCTCAGAACGTTTATGAATTTCCGTATATTAGCCGCTGAGTGGAAGCAAAGTATGATTTGTATCCCTATCATTTCAGATTCAAACTTTTAATGGAGAGCTCATATTTCTAAACTAGCTAATAGTCTTAGCTCAGAATAATCAGTCAATTGACAGATGTAGCAACTGCTAGACTAGTTTACTGTAGTTACTTTCATAGCCTGATGTCCTACAGGATATGGGGGAGTGCAGCTGATATACAGACTTTTTATTTTACAAAAAAGGGCAATTCGTTTCATTTACGGTTTAGGTTCATAAGACTACCTCAGATATTTTTTAAAGAAAATTAATATACTCACTGTACCATTCCAGTATTTAACAAACTATCGATAATATTGTAGTTTATGTATTATGAAAAGCAATGCAATCGATAGATACCAATCAGTAGACCGTCCACCATCCTTTTGTACCATTATGGTCAAAAAAGATTTAATAAATAAATAAAAACCGAGTTTAGGTTTTATTTAAGACACTTATTGTGGACTACACTATCTTTGGGTCAGTTTCCGTTAGTAAATATTGTCACGAGAGTGGGTTGGGGATAGGAAAGGAAACACCAATCCTGAAGAATAGTGCTTTTATTTACAACTCTAGAGTACTCACAGTTAACAGCCACACGTATCACTGCACAGGTACGTACGCGGAAATGACACTTTACTGTCACGCGCACAGAAACGTCAATGCACTGTCTTGCGCGTGGAAACGGCACTGCACTGTCACGCGCGCAGACGTCACTCGCGCGTATTTACCGCACTGAACACTTCACTTCGCTCACTATTACACTTCACTTTTTACTCACTACTTCCACTTTTACTTTTCTTCCTTTTCTTCTTCCTTCTTCCTTCTTCGGATTTTACTTCCAAACTAAACTAGCGTAGGCCACGTCTTGTTCTGCTTATATACCCCTGGTTGCGAACAAAATCGCACCAAAGTTCTAAATTCAATTTATAAATTTTCTATTATCTTTTTTTTACTGGCCCGTATTTACTTTTTAATTTAATCTAGAGTTATCTAGAAACTTCTTACAAAACTTCAAAAACACTATACATGACAGTGATTTGAACCTGGGGTCTACCGATTCACAGCCCAACGCCAAGACCACTAGGCCAATCGTGATCTGACGTGAGTGATGAAATTTCCCAGAGAAATTTCCCCTATAGATGAATTCTTTTGAGTTTGAATTTGTGACGTTGACATTGTCATTGTCATTTATCATTCTACGCAACAATATATTATTATCCTTAGTTTTAGGATATGCGCAGGAAAAGAGGTTTATGGTACAGTTTTTTTATAACAGTACTTCTTTAGTTGTATGGAAAGTCAAACCAAAAAACAAAACCAAAATATAGTACTAGTGCTATCACCTTGGGATTTATGTGTAGTCAAGTGTGACATAGACACAGATACATTTGAGTAAACTTACTTCGGTAACATACTCGTACTTGTATGCCTCGAGCATGAATATGTTTTTAAAATATGATTGCGTTTTTGAAACTTGTTTTATTTATAGAAATACAAGTTTATTTTCTAGGCAAATTAATAAACAATTCCACCGTCCTACCACCTAGTAATGAGTAGCGTAAATACCGATACGAATTGATATTCGTAGCGCCATCTAGTATTTGCTAGAGAAAGCCTGGACTTTTAAGCGTTAACCTATAATAACTTTTAAATAGCTGAACCCATTTTTATCAAATACAACCGCAAGGGAAACTTGTTTTCACGTTAAAAAAATCCGCGTCAAAATCGGTCCATCCGTTCGAGCGCTATGGTGCCACAGACAGACAGATAGACATTACTCTCTCCCTTACAAAAAAAAATATGAATTATAAACATGTGTTTAATTATTTCAAGTATTTGAAAATAAGTTTTATTTTAATTTTGAACCCTCAATTAGACGGTTGACTCGGCGCGCATAAATACAACAGTACCTGGGGACCGAGCTTTGCTCGGTCGGTTACATCTCAAACATTAACTAAATTTCTTTAAACTTGTCTAAAAAAAGTACAAAATAAAAAAAATATATATAATTTTTTATTTTGTACTGTGTTTAGACTTGAACATGAAAAAAAAACAAAAGTAAGTCACCGAGTGGGATTCGAACCCGTAACCCTCTTTCTAGCGGTCAGCATCCTTAACCGCTGAGCTAAGCGGATGGCACCCGGCGCGACGAAATTTGCGACCATATTTTGCGTGGAAAGAAAAACGAATGAAAACTCGAAAACACGCGTTTTCCCAAACATAAGACTAATCTAGATCGATTGTTTACTCCCGAAAACCCCCATACAAATTTTCAGCGAAATCGTTAGAGCCGTTTTCGAGATCACAGAAATTTATAAATAAATATATATACATATACAAGAATTGCTCGTTTAAAGGTATAAGATAAATCCGAAACATAAATATGCATGGCTGCTTATTGCTTAAGCTTTTGAACCAATTTCCACAATCGGCAGAAAAAACAAGCAGACATACGGTTCCGGAAGGTGCGCTAAAAGCTGAAATGAATTTTGGGGAAACAACTGTTCAGTCGAGCTGGTATTGGGACGTATTTATTTTACACTTTTTTAGACACTGTAATCCCCATAGACATAGAATTTTCTTGAATCTATGGTAATCCAACTTTGCCTCTGACTTTGACATGTTAGTAATCTACAGAATCTTTCAGAATAAGAAAGGTAAAATAATATTTGTGAAAACAGTTTGCACGGAAATTATAAAATACGATTTATTATGGATTGTTTAATTTGTATGTTTTCGTATCTCGTTTTTTAGGGTTCCGTACCCAAAGGGTAAAAACGGGACCCTATTACTAAGACTTTGCTGTCTGTCGGTTTGTCTGTCACCAGGCTGTATCTAAAGAACCGCGATAGCTAGACAGTTGAAATTTTCACAAATGATGTATTTCTGTTGCCGCTATAACAACAAATACTAAGATCCAATTAAAATAAATATTTAAGGGGGGCTCCCATATAACAAACCCATTTTTTATAGATAATGGTACGGAACCCTTAGTGCGCGAATCTGATTCGCACTTGGCCGGTTTTTTTTTGGTATACTTTATGTATTTCATAACATAAAGTATACATATAGCAATATGTAATAGGAATACATAGCGCGATTAATAGATCTACGATGGGGCAAACAGGTTCCCGAATGGCTATCACATCCACATACTGGCAAGCGAAGCGTAGGATATCCACCCACAAGGTGGTCTGACCACCTGAACAAGCCTGCCTGGAAAGCGCTGGATGCAGGCCGCTCTATATCGGTCATTTTGGAAATCCTTGGGAGAGGCCTATGTCCAGCAGTGGACATTATGCGGCTGAAATGATGAATATGTAATACGTCTGCACGTCTATAATAATCAAGTCCTTATCTTAATAATACAGTAAATACATTAAATACAATGAGTTATTACAACCAAGAATATGTGATAAATCTGTCTGTCTACACACATCAATAGGTATTAATCACGCAACACATTCCAACAATTTATTATATTTACTTCATATCTCTCAAACAGATCGTAAAAACAGCATTAATACCATTTACCATAGCAAAACCTGCAGTACGTTAGCTCCACTACTACAAAAGTTTATGTAGATATCACATGGCCGCGACACAGCGTATTGTGCTGTTAAATTATTATAGAAATGCTACAAAGGTACATGATTACAATGTAATTGGATGTAGCTCTTATGAATTTATATGTATAAAAGGATCAAGAAGTCTTTAATATGTATATGTTTAATATGATTTTACTTCTTAAAAATATGTTCTTACTTATCAAATTTATTGACCAAGCTAAGGAACCTCTTTTTTTCAGCTTCGGCAAAAATTATTTCGTGGTTTGTGAGGTTCGATAATTATAATTTTTTTTTTGTCGATTCAGTTTCTCGAAATCTTTCAAAATGGTGGAAATATAATGGTTGAAAAATTAACAAAATTTCCTCGCTCTTAGTTTTTAATTTAATATTAAGTATACTCGCGAGGTCTACAGCTTACAGAGATACAGTTTATTTCTATGCTAAAGCTTACCGTTGCTGTGCTGAGCTGCATCCGCAACTTTTTAACAAGTCAAACAAACATTTCTTATGGAATTTGTATAAAATACAGACAGATGACGTCATAGTTTCATGAAGTAAAATTTCGCTCTTTATAGCAGTTTTTCTGTAACAATAAATCTAAAATCACATTGTAAATTAATATAATCATGACAAGTGCCATGTTAATATATTTCCATAACAGTACCAAAAATTTATTTTCGACCCAGAAAAATACCCAATTTATAAGTTAACCTTCTTATCTCGTTTTGGTATGCTACAACACATAAGTAATTCTGGTCAAACAAAACTCCCACACGACTCGGCCTGATGGACAGGGCAAATACCATTGTGGACCATTTCTGAAGCAATCGAATTACTACTACTCATATTTCCGTTATCAATATTTGTTTTTGATTGATCAAAGAGAACAAGCAAATAGTTACGTATATATGGTCTGAAAGAATACAATCATCCTGAATTTAAGGGTAAACTAGTCCATGATAATTAATAACTTTATGCAGACCGATACATTATCAAGATATAATTGTTAAACCTGTTACCAAATTTACGAGAACCGCGACCTGTAGGCGACGATAGACAGACAGACAGAAGCATGGTTTGGCCTATCTCGAAACTGAGACGCTTCGCTCGCTCGGTCAAATTGTAATAGCAGAGGGATATAATATCTCACATTGCGTAATAGGTAATTAAGGGACCGTTAGCTGCCTGATATCCCACCAAATTAATTAAGTTGCAAGACTCGCTTCCTGGAATCGATATGAGACGAGGTTACATTTGGCGAGTCGATTGAGCAAGTCTTTCCAAGCATGCGTTACGTATTGTAAGCCTTTTCTAGATCTTATTCACATCAATTAACATTTTTAAAAATTAACACATTGCTAAACAAAGATGCAAACTTGTTAGTAGGTACTTTTTCGTACTTCTCTTGATAAGTTCTAGATGATGTCCAGTTTCTTATAAGGTGCTTCGTTATAAGAAACTGGACATGGAAGGTACAAAACTATATATAACAAATATGTTATATTTGTAAACAGTTTATTCTCAACACCATGCTATATATCCTTTCAATCGCTTTTATGAAGTTATGATTGTGGAAAATTTGCAAAACAGTGCCACTCCGGGAGTGCCGACAGAAGTAAAAACGTCGGTGTCGGTTACGTAACAGTTCGCAAGTTCAATGGTTTTTCCCATCTCAAACAATGATTTCTGTGCATGCTCGACGCGCCTAAACAAGTTTTCACCTCAAAATAATTGATATCTTGATATGTAGTTGACCGCACAAATACCTACGGCTACTCGTCCCAGTATACTCGAACAGTATCAACTAGCAATATTTGTTCCCAGCTGTTTGATTGACTCGCCTCTTTGGTTAATTTAGCCGTCGGTCTGACCACATCAAATAAGACTGCCTGTTAGCAATCACATTCACACTATATTGCTTATTTAGTACCTCGTAGAGAGAGTGAAACTATTTTTGGGATATGACTATACAATTTCTTACAAAGAGGTCTGATAGGATAGTGGCAACATGGGGTTGTTTTGCTCGATAATTCTACTAAAAATCAAGATAAGTTCCTGCTTAGTTGGAATGTCGGATAGTAATAGAAACAACCGTATAGCTCCAAAGCTGGTTTATTACTGGGGTCAGATACCCACAGTTACTTGCAAATCAAACATAAGTATGTACATATAGAACGTTAGTTCATTTTTGGCATTTAATTAGGTAGCCATTTTTTAAGGCAAAAAAAGAATTTGACGTCGAAAATATTTACAACAGTTTACATGACATTTGGAAATTTAAAAAAAACATGTTAGGTGCCTAGGAGAAATTCAAGCACAGGGATTATTTCTTAGATTTATACATTAGACAAATAGATAATTCAATTCAATCCAATTTAATTCAAATATATCTTTATTATCGTACGATATTTATAATGTCTCTTAATAATCGTCATTGTTTTGTTGCACGATTGTTGACGTCAAATGGTCACTTACAGCTAAGTTTCTTAAGCGCTAGTGCAGAAGAAGCTGTAACAAACTGCACTGCAGCAACCTAATTTCATAGGTAAAGGTATTAACCTTTACCTATGAAGTTTAATGGAACAACACTCGTCTGAATTTCAATGCATCGTGAGCCAGGCTCAGTCAGCAAATCATCTTTTCGTTTCGAGAGCCTGGTGTCAGCAGGTATGGGATCAGCATTCCTTCGATGTCTGCTACGTGACCTGCATCACGTATCAATATGTTTCACTTGAGTCTAATTTTTGTTTCATTTGATAGAGATTTCATTTGATTTTTGTTTCATTTGATAGAGAATCTATAGGTGCAAAGGAGAAATACATGTAAATTTTGGTACCTATACTACATAGGGTAAGTGTGCAAATCACATATATTTAAATATATATACCATCTTATTATAATAAATCGACATACTTTGAGATTTACTATTTTAAGAGTAAATTCAGTCTACGATACTGAACAACTCATTTTTTAAATATATTAGGTCGTTCGTTGTCTATATAGCATGCCAAATAAAAGTAATATTGTTTATCATTTCATTTTCGGTTTTACTCAAACAAATAATGTATGTTCGAACTAAATGAACAAAAAATTTGTTTTTAATTTTTAATTTATTAGTTTAAATTTTCTTTCCAAATAAATAGAATGTTTTAAAAATAGAATGATTTAAATACGACGAAAAATTTTAATAAAACTTACTGAACCTTGAAACTTACTAGCGTAACTTTGATCGGCCATTTTAAATAGCCACGTAGACAGTGGCGCCCCCGCGGCAATATCCGGTGATCGACGAGAGTGTCGCTCATTTCCGGTACACGACTAATGGCTTTGTATCTGGCTACAGGCATTTATCAGGCGGAAATACTGTAATGGCAAAACATCTTTGCTAGTTTCCTGGGTCAAAAAATAAATAAACCTAACGTAAGTTTTTTCTAAATGAATTTGTAGATAGAATGTGAAATAAAACGCCACAAATCGACGTAGTTTTCATTGATCCTATTTTTTTGGTATGATCTTCCATGCTTGTCTGCTGCTTCTCTTCCCACATAGATTGTAAAAGCCGCCACATTCACGATAAAAATGGCTTTTGAGTCTTGCGGCTCTGGGATCTATTTGCTTAGAACTGCAAGACCCAAAGTGCTCTTTCTGCCCCATTAAGGATAAAGATGTGATAAAAATGTACGTAGTGTACGTATGTTAGGATTATATTTATTAATTTTTATGCATGGCGTATTACCTAGTTTATCTGCCAGGCAAATAATAAACACGACTCTTTAGATCGCCATCTAGTTAGGTAATGAGTGTCCGATTTCCAAGAACGCCATCTAGTGATGCGGAACGACGTGTTTCAATTAATGTTAAGTGAAATTGATATTCGTAGCGCCATCTATTATGTCCTACGCAAACTATGAAAACCCTGATTTTTAAGCGTTAATCAGCGATAACTTTTAATAAAAAATTAAAAATCATTTATTTCAGACAACTTAGATCCATATTATTAATACATGTTAAGTACCGATTTTCGATTAAATGACTGAACCGATTTTCATCAAACATAGCTAAGAACCACTGCAAGGAAAGTCGCTTTCACGTAAAAAACTGCATCGGAATATCCGTTTTATCCGTACAAAGTAACAGTCAAACACACAGATAGACATTAGCTTTACACTTATGACCTCGGCTTTATTTGCCCTAGACTCAAGGCTACGATTTTCCTATTTTAAAATTGGACTACAATTTCGTTCTACGGTTTAAATTTGGTTCTAAAACGTACTTTTCTTACTCGTTCATTTTGCCTGATTTAAGCTAGAATCTCCTTCTACCTCTCGTCATTACTTATAATCCCGCTGTGTTTATGTACTAAAAAGCATTTCACGGAATTTCGTCATTTAATAATATTACGATCCTACAAATTCGATTCTGAGAGAATATGATGATAAATTCACAGACGTCTTACAAATTTTCTTTTAATTTGTAATGTGAAGATACTTCGAACTCTTTTAATAAAAATTCTCCTTGATATCTAAGTAATTTTATTAATTTTCCTTTTATTTGTTTAACAGCCTTTTTAAATACAAAAAATACTTTTATAATACTTACTCTGGCATCTAATTTAGTGATATGAACCTTTTTTTGTGAAAAAAAAAGTTTGAAAAGTAAAGAAATATTATTTAGTGGTAACTTTACTCAAAAAAGAGGTATGTACTAATTCATAAATTCTCTATTACTTCTACGTCATCCACGGAAAGACTTAGAGTGGTCCTATTCTACTCTGCTGAAATGCTAAAATAAAGAAGAAATCTTGTGCACTTTTCGAAAATTTCCCCTGTAGGTAAATTGTGCTTTTCCTCATAATATTTGAATGAATTTGAGCTACCTCCATGCTGGTCTGGGAAAAAAGAAACAACATAGAATGTGCCAGTTGCTTTTCTTCCCGCGCAAAATCGTAAAAGTTGATCGAGGGGATAGGAGAAAATATGAATCATTGTGACGCGGCTAGCAACTCATCACTATTGTGATTCCCTTCTCGCCTTTGGGTCTTGCGACTTTGAGATCTGTTTGCCCCATGTGTCTGTTTGTTTTTGTGTGTAAGTGGCCAACACTAGTGTCAGGTTTTCAGGCTACCTAAAGGCATCTGACACAGCTTGACAACTGCTACAATGATGACAGCTGGGACCAACTGCTTATACGACTATACGTGCCTTACCTTAGGTAGCACGTCTGCCCCATTACGGATAAAGACGTGTTAGTATGTATATTTATGTATGTATGTATGTAATTTGAGCTCTCAAGTCGCCCAAGGTCGCGATGAACGTAAAAACCCGGCGTTTTTACACCTCTCATACATATACATACGTTTTTGAAGTAACGTAGCCATTTGCATGAAAATTACACTTTTGAATTCTAAGAAGGGTTTCGTGAGAGCGCCATCAAAAATATTGCAGGCCCTATAAAAACATATCGAGGGCTGAGGTGCTATGGTAAGCTATTTTGAAAAGTCTTTCCAAAAAGGAGGAGGTAATTATATCGTTGTGATCTTTTATTTTATTGGAACGAAGTTCCTTATCGCGCGTTGCGAAAGGGGGCTGGACGGAAAAAGTTAAGACCAAAAGTTGTAACGACACTTTTTGCTATAGTTGTAAGCCGTGCGGCGTGCGCGTGTTCGTCTGCCTGTCTCTCTCTCTCTCGAACTTCGTTCCATCCGGGTGTCCCTTGACTCCGCTCAAGTTTTTTTTTAAATGTATTTTCATCGATTATTCAAAGACGCCTGAGCCGATTTTGATTTTTTTTTTATTTGAAAGGATATACTTGTCAGGTTGTCCCAAACATCAGTTCTGTAGTTAGGGGGCGATGTCGGTTTTTAGTTTTTAAAAGTATATCTGTATCACATAGCTTTTAGCCAACTTTAGACAAAAATGTTTTGAAATCGACAAATGAAAGTATCTATGTTGATAAATTAATGATTTTAAGTTATATAAAGTATTCTAATTTATATACTTAAATCATGCAAAATAAGTCCCTCAAACACTGATATATATTTTTAATACCAACAACTCAAAAATTACTTTTTAGATGTAGGGCACAAAGCCGCCAAGTTAAAGTGGGAAGTGAGGTGGACCAAATTAATCATTGGATACATTACAAGCTATTTCTCCCTTTTGGGCTTGCATTCTCTGGATAAACTTACTTTTCAGCAAGAATCTTGCTGTTGTGGGGTTTAAGTTTATAAAACTATATCTGGTTATTTAACGTTGGTCATAAATTAAATTATTAAAAGTATAAGGACAAACCACACAGATTGAGCTAACCCCAAAGAAGGTTCGAGACTTTTCACCCGTTAATACTAACTCAGTTAACAAATACATATAGGTATATAGATAAACATACAAGACTGTCCCATGCTGGTCTGGGAGAAATAAAAAAACTTAGAATGTACCAGCTGCTTCTCTTCCCACGCAGATCGTAAAAGCCGATCAAGGGAATGGGCAAAAATGCAAATCATGTTAACAGGCGATGCGGCTAGCAACCCATCACTGTATTGATTGCTTTTCCATCTTCTCGCCCACCATGACGCTAAAAGTGGCTTTTGGGTCTTGCGGCCCTGGGCTCTGCATAGAACCGCAAGACCCAAAATGCTCTGTCTGCCCCATTAGGGATAAAGACGTGAAAGTATGTATGTATGTATACAAGACCCCGGTCAATCTGAAAAACCTGACCGGGGATTGAACCCGGGACCTCAAGTATGACAGCGTGGCATGATGACAACTAGGCCATGCGTCAAGGCTTTTAAAAGTTTAGTTTACTTTAATGTAATTTAGTTAGTTTAAAGTTTTCACTAATCGCGCTTTCTTTGACAGGTACTAAAGCTCAGCCCTCGTCCAGCGTCAAAGGTATGTAGTTTGCAAGAAACTTGTGTAATGAAGTGACTTGGAATTTTTGAAGTCACTCGTTCAAAGTCGGGTCAGCGGACTTGTGAGGTGAGCGCTCACTGAGAGAAATCACAGCACAGCAAGTGAAACATGCAAAATTAGTGTTACGTTTATGTACTACTAGCTGTACCCGCGGGCTTCGCTCCCCGTGAAAATTTCGGGATAAAGAGTACCCTGTCCTTCCTCGAGTCTCAAACTATATCCATACCAAATTTCATCAAATCGGTTCAGTAGTTTAAGCGTGAAGTGGTAACAAACAAACAAATATACAAACTCACTTTCGCATTGATAATATTAGTAGGACTAGTAATGGTGCGATGACTCATAAACTTAAACCGAGTTATTAAAAACGTGGACTTTGGAAAATTTGTCTTCACGCGTATTCTTCTTCTTATACAGGGTGGCCAAATAACAGGTATACACTTTAGTTTTGTATTTTTATTCTATGAAATATAAAATATATCAAGTATTCCTTGTTAAATATAATATTTAGGGCCGGCAGTTAAACATGGAAAATAATGTCAGGCATGTCCACCTCTAGCAGCATCACAGATGTGAACCCTTTTCATCGCCTTTTTCATCACATTTTCATACATTTCCTACGTTATCTCAGCGACTGTGTCTCGAATATTTTGATTTAATTGCTGGGTTCATTGGCCTGTTAGCATAGACACGTCCCTTTAGATAGCCCCACAGAAAAAAGTCAGGAGCTGTTAAATCCGGCGATTTTGGGGACCAATCAATGTCACCGTTTCTCGAAATTAATCGACCGGGAAACATTCTTTTTAATGTTTCGTTAAACGTTTTAATAATTAAAACACGTTGTTTCGTCGTAAAACGCTAAAACGTATAAATTTGCCGTATCTACACAAAGTAATAATCATGCAACAACTGTCATATTTACCGCCAAAATAAAATGGCGGCAAAAAAAAGTTGTATACCTCCAAGTTGGCCACCCTGTATTTAAGAGCTGGGCTCTTGTTGGTGGAGTGCTTTACATGTCTCTCTTTCTTCTTAGTTCTTAACCTCCTTAAAACTTTAACTTTATGTTTAATTGATTGTTATTTCAATTTCATTATGCTACAGTGATCTGTGGATTTATTATGGTTATGTCCCTTTCACCTTGTATAATGCTTATTTTTGTAGGTATATTGTGAAATTGAAAATGATTTTTCTTAATGTAAAAATCATTCTTTTTAAGTCAAAATACAAGTTTTTTTTTTTATTTCATTTTACCTTGTAAATTCAATAAATCAAACAAGTGGTGAAAAAGTCTTGTTTCTTTATAATAATATCAAATTAATAAAAAAGTGACGTTTTTATTGCCAACGGGGCAGCTAGAACAATTTGGGTCTTGCGGCTCTAAGTGAGAGAGGTATTTCATTTGAATTTTCTTCAAACACTTCACATTCGGTTCTTTTCTAAATTAATTCATAAGGGTTTTTCAAAGCTTACTAGGTGGGTCCCAGAAATTTGTATTACTTAAACTACTGGCTTGAAAATAAAGATTTTTTTTAAATGTGAAATTTTTAATTTGTTATATATGCTAAGCAACTACTGTAGCATAAACTTACTCTGTAAAAAAGAAAGAAAGAAAGTAAAGTTTGTGGAAATAACAATGGGTCAAACATGTTTTCCAATGGCGACCATGTACTGGCAAGCGAAGCGTAAGATACCTGCTTAGGTGGTCAAACGACCTGACCAGTGACCAAGGTCGCTGGAAAGCGCTAAATTTCTACGTTTTTTTTATTTTATTTCATCGATTTTTTTAAAGTTTTCCTTTTCCTCTTTTTCCTTCTATTTTGTTCTTAATCCTCCAGCACTATATTTCAAACGCTTCAAATCTACTTATATCCTTTTTGGTCATCATATAAATCTTGTTCGCGGGTATTAGCTATAGTTGTAAAAAAATTTAAGTTTTATTTTTTTCGCTTAAAGTGAGAATTTATTGGGAAAAAACTATAAAAACTTATAAAAATTATGTACCGTAATTCAATGTACGTCGGCCCTAAATGCGCGTGTTAAACCGAGGCGCGGCCCTTTTGCTCGTTAATTTTCTTGGTTCTGCGCTATATTTTCCGCGGCTGCATAAATTTCTCTTTTTTATTTTTCAAAGCTTTGAAAACCGTTCATTAAACGAAACCCGCTTTGTAAACGCTTGTGGGTTATTCCTTTTAAGAATATTTCTGTAAAGTTTGTATTTACTTTTGGAGTACCGATAAGGCACGTGTTTTGTGTGAATTGTATTGCAATGAATACTTCAGCTGCTGTATAAGCTGCAATAACAGCTGTATAAGAGCGAGCGCAGGTTACGATGTTAGTGAGCTTTGAGCATCGTAAGAAGACGCCATCGAGCATTTTTTGACGTACTTATACAACGTTGCATCATCATAATCATGTCTTTTTAGTCTCCACTAAAGGAGCACGACCCTCTCTGCACTACTAGGGCCGCACTTGACCAGAGCAGCCAGAGGATTTGGCCTACACTCTCCACGCTCGCCAGACGTGTTGGAGAGGTCCTACTGATGTTTATAAGCTTTGTTTAGCTTGTATTTCCTAAGTCGCCTTCTACGACATCCACATTACAACGTTACATACAATACTTTTTCTACGACTATATTCACTAAATAATATACAAAAATAAACGAAGAAAAATTTTAAAATGTTTGTCATATGTTTGGTACTAGGTATCTATGGTAAACTTTTATTTTTATTAATAGACGCGTCGCTATAGAGTATATTAAAAAAAGTTTTCTTATGTTGGCAGTTTGGTAGATCTAAAGAATTTTTTTTAGATGTATGGCTAAATGTATTTTTTTGGCGAAATTACGATACATGTGCTGTTATGGGTAGACTTTCCCGAAATCATCAACGTTTGCAAATTATCAATGTTCTCATATTAATGTTCGTGACAAATTTAAAAGACAGATAACAGGAAAGAAAAATACTATTATTTGATCGTCGTAATTTTTTCAAACCACATAATTTGTTTTAAAATCTAATGAAAATTCTTTATTTGCGATGGGTTTAAAATGGGTTTATTTTCAAATGACTCTACATGTTATAAACCAGAATGGGAGGTATCCCGCGAGACAGCCCTTGTCGGATCCTGTGACGTCACGATTCCATTTCAATATGGCCGCGGTTATAGATCCCGTGGGAACCGTTACACCTTCCCTTTTAAGCTGCAGAGAAGCTTTCATGTTCCGAACTTGCTGAGTTTCCTACAGATTTTATGTTAGGTATAGTATTATATACGATATAGAATAGGATACTTAAGTTAATTCCTCTTCCTTCTTAAGTTGACATACATAAGAGAGAAGTATAGTACTATATACGATACGATAAGATGTAGGATATACGATAAAAGGGAAGTAAACTACTAATAAATAAATAGAAAATAGTATATAATACAAAAAGTGAAAAAAAAAAACAATACAAAATGTTTATTTGTTTGTTTATAAAGCTGTATTGTACATAAGAAAGAATGCAAATACAAATTAGCAAAGTAAACATACAACGGCGGACTTATCCCAAATAAGGGTCTCTTCCAGTCAACCGGTTTACTCAAATATTTTTTTTTTATCTGATCTCTATGATTTTTAGTAACATGTGACATACTAAAAGATTACGCTTATAGATTTTTCTTTTTTCAATCTTATTTGCTGTTGTTTTTCGTGTGTAAGTGGCCAACACTGACACACAGCTAGTTAGCCAAAGCAAGAAATTTATATGCCTCTTATTGTGGTTATCCATCCAAGTTCGGACCACGCCTGGTGCCGCTTTACTTGCGAAAGCGCACTCCAGCAAACTAGCTTCTCAATTGATCAAAAAAAAATTGCAAATGACATTTAGAAGTGGAAACACATTTTCTCTTAACACGTTCAGCGCCATGTGTATAATTTTTGATACACCTTTATTGTTTTACTATTGTGTCTGGAATCCATGGCGGTCAATGGATTAAGTGTATAGGTTTGTAGAAAGATACTTTAATTGTAAGTAAGTAGTAAAAGTTTTATGATTTGTGTTGTTCTATACAACCTAGAAGACATAATAAATCGAACCATAGGCTATATATCACTAATAGAACAATAATTATAAAATAATAGTCAAAAACAAAAAAAAACGAACAAGACATTAATTTGAATAAAATCTCTGTTTCCTTTCAAACAATTTATTTCAAATGGACCCCAAAAACTGATGTATCTTATGTAATTTTATCCGAGTCACAACTCACAACAATTTATTAGTCCAATGTTTTTGTTCGTCTGTAATGTTACTGGCCACATTCGCTTTGTAAGTCGTTTGTCGTCAATTTACACAAGGCACTATTCGCCTAAATTATAGCACTAGATCTGCCATGCGACAGGGCAAACAGACTTGCGACTAGTCGCCTCTTTGTCCATACTTCTTCCTTGCGACTAGTCGCCTCTATATCCAACACCCCTCGCCCGCTGCATACACGTAAGTAACGACTGCAGCCATTCAAAAATAGACTCTAAATCGTGGGAATAAGTTTTATTATGCATAGTTGCATAAGCCGGTCTCATGAGACCGTACAGAGCCTGAGAAGAGGACCTAATACAAATTATAGGGTTATAGATCCAAATGTACCTATACAATTTACTTAATATATATTTAGATATTAATAGATAAATAAAACTAAACTAAATTAAATAAAGTATACACACTTTTTAGGGTTCCGTACCCAAAGGGTAAAAACGGGACCCTATTACTAAGACTTCGCTGGCTGTCCGTCTGACCGTCTGTCTGTCACCAGGCTGTATCTCAAGAACCGCGATAGCTAGACAGTTGAAATTTTCACAAATGATGTATTTCTGTTGCCGCTACAACAACAAATACTGAAAACAAAATAAAATAAATATTTAGGGGGGCTCCCATACAACAAACGCGAATTTTTTGCCCTTTTTTGCTCGATATCAATAATGGCAACAGGTAGGCACTTGAAATATTCACAAAATACTCAGTTGTATTTTTATTTTAATAATAAATAAAAAAAATTAAATTAAATAAATATTTAAAGGGGGCTCCCATACAAAAAACTTGATTTTTATAGATAATGGTACAAAACCCTTTGTGCGCGAGTCCGACTCGCACTTGGCCAGTTATTTTATTTATGTTCACCAATTATTCGAAGACGCCTAGACCGATTTAAAAAAATCTTATTTTGTTTGAAAGGCTATCTTGTCAGGTGGTCTCATAGAAACTTTATCAAACTCGGTTTTGTAGTTTGGGAGTGAAGTCGGTTTTTAGTTTTAGAAAATAACTTGTGTTGTCTAAAATCTCTATTTATTGATTTATAGCACAATAATACAACGCACTCTTAGAGTTCTTGAATCTTTGACCTCCTAATTTTTGAAACTGTCTGGCTCTCAAAGTCGGCCGTGTGCTAAGCCCTATTACCTAATTGTAGTAAAACTTTTCGTGTGACATTACTTTAATAGCGTGAAGGGTGATTCGTGGCAAAGTTTTTATCGCTCCGTTATTGATGTCGTCAGGAACGATAACATTTACGACCGGGTGTCATTCCGGCGATTAATAAAATTGTTACGTTTTTAACAAATGTTAGCAAACGAACATAAAACTAAGTCTAGGATTCAGGTTAGGTAAACGTTACCTATCGTGTAATACTACCACGTCTTTAACCCTAAGGGACAGATAGAGCATTTTTGGTTTTGCGACTCTAAGCAGACAAAGCCCAGACTCAAAGGTCACTTTTAGCATTATGAGGGCCAGTAGGTGGAAAAAGGAATCAAAATAGTGATGGGTTGCTAACCGCATTGCCTATTAACACGATTTAAATCTCACCCACTACATCGGCTTTTACGATCTGCGCGGTTAGAGAAGCAGCTGGTACATTCTATGTTTTTTCTTTTCTCCCAAACCAGCATGGAAGTAGTTTTGATAAAGTGAAAAATATTCTAAAAAACTAATTAGAATAATACTTTTCTCAACTTGTCATCACCCCTATTTAGTTCAGATTTTACATACATACTATCAAGTCTTTATTCCTAATGGGGCAGACAGGGGATGTTTGGTCTTGCACTCTAAGCAGACAGAGCCCAGACTCAAAGGTCACTTTTAGCATCATGTGGGCCAGTAGGTGGAAAAAGGAATCAAAATAGTGATAGGTTGCTAACCGCATTGCCTATTAACATGATTTAAATCTCGCCCACTACATCGGCTTTTACTATCTGCGTGAAAAGAGAAGTAGCTGGTACATTCTAAATTATTTTCTTTCTCCTGACCAACATGTAAGTAAGCATGGATATAAGATAGGAAAAAAAATACCAACCTGTAAAACTGTTTCCTAGATTAAAAAGGTCAGTTATAATATTCAAATCTAATAACTGACTTCATCCCCAAACTACAAAACTGATTTTAATAAAATTTCTATTCTACTATTGTTGTAATCGATTGAGTTAATCGTTATGCAACAATGTGATAAAATTCGTTCAAATTGAAAGTAACAATGAAGTAACTCCCTCAAAGTCGGTTGGTCCCATCAAGAGTTCATTACCAATGTCCATTACGAGTGAAGCCGCGATAAAAAATACAAGTCTCTGGGGTCACAGCGAATTATTTTTATATCCGAAATTGCTTATCGACCAGCACGGACATTGTGTCACAAATTAAAGAAGAACAAATGAGAGGAAATGGTTCACAATTGTGGTTTTTATGGTTTTTTACCATTGGTATCCGGTGACCAGGGACCAGTGGACATTTGGTAGACTTCATTTCGCCGTGTGGTTTCTGGCAGAGTAGAATAGGCCCACTCCAAGTCTTCCCGTGGATGTCGTAGAAGGCGACCTAGGATGACAAGCTAAACAACGCTTATAAACATCAATGAGGCCTCTCCAATCCGTCTGGCCATCGTGGAGAGTGTAGGCCAAATTCTCTGGCTGTTCTGGCCAAGTGCGGCTCTAGTAGTAGAGAGAGGGTCGTGCCTCTTGCAGTGGAGACTAAAAAGACCTGTTGATGATGATGATTTCTATGGAAAATATTTAAAGTATTTAGAAATTGTTATTTACTTAAGTGTTATATAGTACTGTACACGCTTTGTAGCGCCCCATTGAAATATTTGAGGTAGAACATTGGTGTATGGTTGTTTCTAAAGACTTTCTATATGCTTAGAGTCCTTAATTTACCTTGAGTTCTTTTGATATTCGAATAACGCATTTATCTGTAAAATCGCTTATTTCCATGCTTTACAGTACGAGTACAGTACAAGTACATTTTCCGTGATAATCTCGAAGAAAAGAAAAAAAATATGTACTGCCAGAATGTACCAGCTGCTTCTCTTCCCGAGCTGACCAAGGGCATGGCCTTGCCTTATTTGGCGATGTGGCTAGCAAACCATCTCTTTTTGATTCCTTGCTCCATCTTAACACCCACCATCAAAGCTAAGGCATCAAGGCTAAAAGTGGCCTTGTCTTGCAGCCCTGGGCTCTGACTGCTTAGAGCGCCAATAACTAAAATACTTTGTCCCCCATTAGGCATAAAGACCTGAAAATCTGAACTTTATACTCAGGTAACATTTCTAACACTTCCTTAATTTATGACGGCACAATGTGGCTTACCCCCGGTCATCTATCGTGCGATATTGTCGTAAATCCCTTACGTGTGTCGGGTGATCCCCTGCGACAGGTTTCGGGATCCCAGTGGGTTCTTACAAGTTTATCAATATTGACCAAGATTTATTTGAAACTAGCTGTACCCGCGGGCTTCGCTCCCCGTGGGAATTTCGGGATAATGAGTACCCTATGTCCTTCCCCGAGTCTCAAACTATATTCATACCAAATTTCATCCAAATCGGTTCAGTAGTTTAAGCGTGAAGAGGTAACAAACAAACAAACAAATATACAAACTCACTTTCGCATTTATAATATTAGTAGGATAGTAGGATAGGATAGTAGGATAGTAGGAAGTAGGATAGTAGGAAGTAGGATAGTAGGAAGTAGGATAGTGAATTTATTTGAAATAGTGAATATTATTGTTTTATTTACTGAACAGAAATACAGATGGATTATCACGTCTTTATCACTTACGGAGTAGACAGGGCCCAGGGTTGTAAGACCCAAAGGCTACGCTTTGCGTTAAAAGTTTAAGATTGAAAAAGGAATCAAAATAGTGATGGGTTGCTAGCCGCATCACCTCGTAACACGATTCAAATCTTGCCCATACCCTAGAAAACGGCTATAACGACCTGAATAGAAACAGCTAGTACATTCTAAGTTTTTTTGTTTTCTCCCAGACCAACATTTTTACAGGAACGTATGCAATGACTATGTTTCATTAGGTAAATGCGCGCAATTGAGCTATATCAGATGCTTTTAGCCAGCTGGTTGGCTATTAATACAAATAAATAAATTGCTAAGAATTTCATGTCACCCATATGTCCAAAATTACCATAATGTCCATTTCGTCACGACTCGCAAACGGCCGAATATCTGCGGCGATGGGAGGCGGGCGCCCGTGAAATTCAAACGCACTGCATTCCGAAAGATCCCGCCCATGCCGAGTCTTATTGCTTGGAGCTGAGGTATTCCTGAATTTTAGCGTTTGTTATTTTGAGGTGTTTGGTAACTACCTAACATATTGGCGTATAGTTACGTTTCATCCCAATGGGGTAGACTGACCTATGTATGTATGTAAAGTTATATTTATTGTGAGTAATTGTTTTACTACTTTGTCGGCATGATTGATATACATACCCATGCCAAATTACAGCGTTCTAGTGCTAATAGTCTTTAAATAAAACCGTGGATGGACAGACAGACATGGCGAAACTATAACTTGTAGGACTGAACTCTAAAAAAGGTAGAATGTAGCAGCTACTTCTGTTTGCGTGCGTAAAAGCAAATCAACGGAATGCGGCTATCAACCTGTCTCTATTATAAATCTCTCTTTTTTCCGACTTTTAAAAAGGAGGGGTAGTATCAGTTCTTCATCTTTCATATTTTGTTTTATTTATGTTCAAAAAATCTTTTTTGTTTGAAAGTACATGTTTTTCAGGTATATTATTACCATATAAATTTTATCAAAATCGGTTTAAGGGTGAAGTTTGTTTTTAGTTTTTAGGGTTCCGTAGCCAAATGGCAAAAACGGATCCCTTATGGATTCGTCATGTCTGTCGGTCGGTCTGTCTGCCTGTCTGTATGTCTGTCTGTCTGTCAAAGGTCTGTGTGAAAGGTAAATTGCCGTTTATGATTTATGATGTAATAAAAAAAAAACTACTTACTAGATCTCGTTCAAACCAATTTTCGCTGGACACACTTTTTTCCACTTTGGAAGTGTCTCTCGCGCAAAGTATTCGGTTTAGAAAAAAATAATATTAGAAACCTCGACATCATTTTTGAAGACCTATCCATAAATACCCCACACGTATTTATGGATAGGTCTTGATGAAAAATAAATTTTTGAGTTTCAGTTCTAAGTATGGGGAACCCCCAAAATTTATTGTTTTTTTTTCTATTTTTGTGTCAAAACTTTAATGCGGTTCACATAATACATCTACTTACTAAGTTTCAACAGTATAGGTCTTATAGTTTCGGCAAAAAGTGGCTGTGACATACGGACGGACAGACAGACAGACAGACATGACGAATCTATAAGGGTTCCGTTTTTGCCATTTGGCTACGGAATCCTAATTTAAAAAAACATACTACAAGACTTTTATATTATGTTATTTGCTACTACGGAACCCTTCATGGGCGAGTCCGACTCGCACTTGGCCGCTTATTAAAAATTATATTTCACACCCATTATAACGTTTAGTAGCTTTTGGCTTTTGCATCTCTAGGGTCTGCCTATTCAGCTAGAAATTAAGACGTGATAGCATCTATATCTGTATCTTTTAAGTCCTCCCTTTCTAACATCTAGTCTTTTAAATATACTAGAAACTAACCTCCAAATGCAATAAATCACCACTCTTTAAATCAGTAATAAAATAACAGTACTGATTTTAAGAGTAGTCTTTTTCTGTCCATTCGATAAAAAAGTCTGCATTTCTTAAAGTGGTAGCATGACTGATGTAGCAGAGCAGTTTTTAGGATTGTGAAGGTTTTAACCAAATGTACCTTATAAAGAGATCTATAAGTGTAGATGAAGCAAAAGAGGTCTATCAAGATCGTATAGCCAGTGGAGGTCCATGGTCTCTGCCTACCGCTGTGGGAAACAGGCGTGATAGTATGTATGTTGAGCCTTTTAAATAGCTATCCGAAATTCATCCCAATACTCGAAAACATCGGAATGCAAGGCGTTTGAATATCGGCAGATGTGATCGCAAAGGTATTTGGCAGTCGTGACGATATGTGCCTTATGGAAATTTTGGACCGAGGACTACCTACCTAAGGGAATACCTGAGTATTTCAAGGTCCAATGCTACTTTTATTTCAAGTGAATTATTAGATAGGGCCACGTTTCAGAGCCATAAGTTGTCACTGGTAACACACACTGATTTAAACACTTTCGTCTTAAGAGTCCGGCGACCCTAGACTTTTCCATACAAACGTAGTACACGTTTAATTTTGAAACCACATGTCAGATTCCGGTAGATATTGGTAATTGTAAAGAAATTGCAATTATCTAGGGTTATATTGGGTTTCCCATACTAAAATTATGAACTGGAAAGAAAATATAGCGATTGAGAAGTTTCCCATACTAATGGTCAAAAATGATATAAAACACTATATTCTATTTCAAGTTCATATTTTTACTGTCGGAAACTAAATATAAACCTAGATAATTGCAATATCTTTGAAATTACAAAATTTTGCCCAAATCGGACATGTCGTTTTGAAATAAAACGTAGACTACGTTTGTATGGAAAGTTGTATTTTGGTCTAGGGTCGGGGGACCCTTAAGGCATTGAGGTATTTTGGATGAGAGGACACTGCGTAACTTCTCGATCGCTGCCTAGTCGAATCGGATTCGTCAAAAGACCTCTTCCTCGAAATGTATCGTATGGCGGCCACGTACAAACTTGGTGGTCGGACAAACTTAGTAAGGTTGCAGGAAAACGATGCAGGCCGCTTCCAATTATTCGTTTTTTAAAACCTTGGGGGAGGCCTATGTCTGGCAGACTTCCTGCGACTGATATGATGGCGATGATGATGATTTGAAACGAAATGGAGATATCATTTAAAGGGAGAAACGGCCACTTTTGTAAGAGGAACGAAGAAAAACTTCACATTCTCACTTTGAAGATCATCATTCATCATTTCAGCCGCATTACGTCCACTGCTGGACATAGGCCTCTCCCAAAGATTTCCAAAATGACCGATCAAGAGCGGCCTGCATCCAGCGCTTTCCAGCGACCCTGGTCAGGTCATCTGACCACCTTGTAGGTGGATGCCCTACGCTTCGCTTGCCAGTACGCGGTCGCCATTCAAGAACCTTTTTGCCCCATCGGCCATCGGTTCGTCGCGCTATGTGTCCCGCCCATCTATCTAGCTATCTGTGGTTAGGTGGTTACTACAAATACTAAATATTACACAGATATTATATGCTATACTTTATACTGACGATGTTATCCTTACATTGTATTTAACTCCCAGCGGGATCGTTCTCAGTTACGTCGTCGACGGTTCTTATCTAGGACACATTGACTGATCATTACCAGTCTACTTTGTTACAATGTTAACCCTTATCTTGACTTGGCCATTATTCAGCTCACTACTTTTTAGTTGACCTTTTCAGCTTGGCTAGTAGGTATTAAGATTTCTTGAGCTTACAAAATAGCAATTGCAAATACATCTTTATTATCATAGGATATTTATAATATCTCTCAAGAATCGTCTTTGTTTTGTTGCACGTCAAATGGTTACTTACAGCTTAGTTTACTGCCGCTTCCTAAGCGCTAGTGCAGAAGAAGATGATGAAGGAATACAAATATCTTACTTTGTACATATGTATCATCATTTTCGATAACATTCGCTGCTTGACATAGACCTATCAAAAGGATTAACTAAAAGATCGATCTAAAGCGGCCTGCATCCAGAGCGTTTACTATTGACCGTTTACAAGAGACCTTGGTCAGGTCGTCTGATTACTTAACAATGTAGTAGTAGTTACTTCTTCTTCTTATCGTGTGTGTTAGTGACTAACTCTAGTGTCAGAGTTTTTAAACCGCCTAGTAGTTAAACAGTAGTTACTTAGTAATACAAATAGGTACCTATCTAGTAAAATAGGTACTAGATTATACATGTTACCTGTGGTATACTTTATAATGGAAGCTTCATTTCTACATAATATCAACTCTCAGCAACATTGACATTACATTATATTGTATCAACCGAGCACGGCACCTGGGGGTTACTCCAAAAACGGTACGTAAGCCGACGTTTCTGCGTATCCGTGTTTCAGTGTCAATCAACATTGAGCACTAACATATGATGATAAAGTCTAATATGGTTTGACATAGAAATAGGTCGGCTCCATCTTACGACTAACTTATTATTTTATGGAGTAAGGCTGCGTTTCCACTGAAGCGTGAATTGACCAATCACAATGCTCGAAATCTCCGCTCCGCTGTTCCCGTTTAAGCGGAGCGGAGATTTCGAGAATTGTGATTGGCCAATTCATGCGGCGCTAAGCTCCTCTCCGGTCTGCTCCGCTTCAGTGGAAACACAGCCTAACCGCTGGCCCGATTAAGTGAGGGCAGGTAGAGCACTGACCGAATAGTGGCCGAGATCAGGTGAGAGAAGCGTCGGGCGTCTTCTTATGGGTTGATGACATAATCAAAGTTGCGGGTCACACCTGGATGAGAGCAGCACAGGACGGAGATAGGTGGCGTCGACGAAGAGAGGCCTATGCCCAGCAGTGGGCGGAAGAAAGGCTGGGATGATGATGATCATCAACTCTCAGCGGGGTCGTTCTAGTTACGTCAATTACGTCAGCTCGGAAACATTGACCAACAATTGCCTCACTTCTTCTTCTTTCAGTGCCATCTTCAATGAAGGTCGGCAATCATCATTGCCATCTGCACTTTTGCGACGGCCGCTCGGAAAAGCGATCGAGTACATTTCTTGTACTATTGGCGGAGATTTTTAAACCACGATTTTCTCCTCCGTCCAGGTATTCTTCTGCCTTGGATCTTGGCTTGTATGATAAGTTGAAGGAGTTCATATTTGTCGCTACGCATTATGTGGCCTAGAATTCTGTCATCATTTATTACAGAGCGACCCAAAACGAAAGATAGAGCAGATTTGCAACAATTAGGATTTCTATATTGATAACCAGAATATTAATGTCTTGTTAAGATAAAATAGGATGTTGGTACCGATGCAGCCAAATAATTTATATTTTTCGTTTGACAGAAATTGAACCAATCTTTGAAGTAATTATCATATAGGTATTCAAGTTTCCATATTTTTATATATTTTACCTCACTACTTACTTTGTTACAATATGTTAGCCGACCCTATCTTGATCGCAGCTTTACTGTGATCATTATTGCACAGTTTATTTGTAACCTTAATACTTTTAGCTGACCTGAAACCTGACCTGGCTTAAAACGAAGGTGTACCTAAACTTCTAGTGCATTGATGCCGGGTATACGGTGGACTCGTACTTTAAAGGTTGCCTCCCTCTATATTTCTTTTTACAAGGAACTTTAAGGTACCTTTGGAACCAATGCTATATTTTTAACCATCTCGACTATTTGTTTAGTTTTTAAACAAATTTTGTGTTCAGAAAATTAATGTATATTGTAGGAGTATGCTCAAAATGTAAAAATAAAATTGAATACTTATCTATCTATTGTTAGCACTATTATGCTTTAATGAAACTATTATATGGAATTACTCGTAGTAAGTATTTATTCACAGACACACACGATACGTCACAGGTACATAAGTAGGTATCTCAGGTAACACGTCTTATCTGGAAGCCTCGCTAGGCGGCTCTGGGGAGAGATCCTGCCCGGGCCCCATATAGCAGGCATCGTGACCTTCAGCCTCCTATGATTTTCTAATACCGCAGATAAAACTATATAGGTATTTTAGTATAAATTGGGGAAATATAGCACCTACAGACAAATAATGCGAGTAACAGTACAAGTTTATTTGCCAGGTAAATAAAAATATCCCCGATAGTTTCAGATGTAAACATCATCTAGTAATGTGCGAAGGAACTATATAGTAGAATTAATATCTATAGTGGTATCTATTACTTGACAGGCAAACTTTTAAAATCCCTGACTTTTAAGCGATAACTTAATAACTTTAAACTTTACTTTAGCTAAGAACCACTGCAAGGGAACTTGCTTTCACGTAAAAAAGCCGCATTGGAATCGGACCATTCGTCCGAGCTAGAGCGCCACGATGCCACAAACAGACAGGTAGGCAGACAAACTCAGGCAATAGCGTCAAACTTATAGCACCCTTGTTTTTTTCGCTACAATACGGTATTTTACTCAATAATTTTTATCATTTATGTCAATAAGTAACGTTTGTTCTGTATTCTAAGTAAGTAACATAATCCGAAACAGAAATCAAAAGAATTTTTTAACCTGCCCAATATAAGTTAGTTATAAGCTTTTAAAATCAGAGGTGTCCCCGCCGCGCTCCTACTCCTATATTTGAAATGCTAATTACTACTTCATTAATTAACCAATTTTATCGCTGTTTTAAAAAAAAAAATCTGGTCAGTGGTATTTTTTGTTTTATATAAAACTAGCTGGTGCCCGCGACTTCGTCTGCGCAGGATTATCACACAATATCTTTATAAATTGTAGCCTATGTGTTATTCTGATGTACAAGCTATAATATTGTAAAGGGGACCCTTTTTTTTTTGCATAATTTTTTTGGCATACTGGGTTTGGCATAAAATATTTTGTCATAATAGTTTTTAGGCATAAGTTGTTTTTTGGCATACTGGTAGTTGGGCATAATTATATTTTAGGCTAATTTGTTACGGCATAATGTTAATTGGCATAATCTCCATAGGCATAGTTGCTATAAGTTTAATAATAAGGAAATGTATTTCTAAGAATAAAATGGGAGCTAGCGACTTAAGCTTAGGGCGAAAATAACACAGATACAAAAAATCTTTGCCACAGAGTATAGGTTAGGTTAGTTAGGTTTCCTGTGACCAAAACACGAGCGAGCGAGCGACTCTAGCTTAGGGCGAAACTAATACATACACAAAAACAACTTACATCCTACTTACATCCTTTTATGCTTTAAAATGTTAGGGCCGAATAATGATTATGTTTAGGTACATTATGCTTATTATGCGAAAGGACTTTATGCTTAAAAATTGTGCATTAAACCAGTATGCTTTGTGATATTATAGCTTAAATTTGTATGCATATAGATAGTGATCCATTGTAAAGTTTCATTAAATCCATTCAGTAGCTTTTACGTGAAAAAGTAACAAACATCCATCCATTCAAATTTACAAACTTTCGCGTTTATAATATTAGTAGGATATTAACCAAAAACGTATACAGTAAGATAGCCTATTGTATACCCTGGTAAATTATACTAGCTATTAAATGGTAACCGTGCTTTATCCACTGCATTATACAGGCGTGCGGAAAACCGCGACAGAGCGCCGCCTAATTGCGTAAAGTGCAATTTACAGTACACGATTTATAGCACTGCTACTGAAATGCTTATTTGGTAGCACGCAAACATATTTTGCAGTGGCAGTAAATAGTTTAAACTTATTTTAGATATGCATTCAGTGCCGACAAAAAAATACTTTTGTAATTCGCTACTTTCTAACGATAATTTCGAAACGTTAAAACAAACATTCTCCTGCACAGGAAAATATTTACTGACGGCTAAAAAACAAATCACGCAATTATTGTTCGAGTTCTCACTTCTATCGGCACTCCCGGAGTGCTACTGTTTTTATTTTTTTGCTTGTTTTCGTTTATGTAGTAAGTATGTATCAGCAAAACCGCGACAAAGCACTACCTAATTACCTAAGTGCAGTTTCAGCATAGAGCGGATTAATTAAGAGCTTTTATCCTAAAAGAGAAGGAAATTTCTAACAACATAATCATCAAATAAATAAATAAGCGGATGGTGGATGTGAAATAGAAGTTCCTTACTGGAAAATCAAAAACTTTGCAGACTTAAAAATTCAAATATGTTTTGTAAAAAAGAATTTAAAAAATAACATACAGAAGCCATCTTAGATTCCAAAAAAGTTTAGATTACAAAGGTGCCCGAGGGAACTATTAAATATTAAATACATAAAAAAGGCCAAATGTCATTCTATTACGAAAATCATATTTATTTGAATAAAAGCCAATTATTTGAACTCTCCAAGTCGCAACTCAACTCGATGTCTGTCTATGAGATGTTCAACATTTGAATAGACGTGAAAATTCAATCTCATTTAATGAAATTGAGAACTTAACTCTAACTCGAGTTGCTTTGGGATCTTTTCAAATTGATTCAGTTGAGAACTTTTAAACTTGAAAGACGCTCTTGGGGATCTCGTTAATACAAATATTGAAGAAAACTGACCAATTAGAGTGTATTGAATTATATATTTCGATTGTATAAACCGCTGTTTGAGATTACCTCTAGCCGTTTGGCATTATAGTACGTTTTTGTAAAACAGCTAAAAGTAGTTTAGCTGGATTGTCAGTATGTTACATAATTATGTTTAGATTACACTATTAGGGTTACCATGATTAAATAAAACTGTGTTACCAAAAAAATAATATACGAGCAGCAAGCAGGCAACAGTTGTTCTTTATTTTTAAAATTACACGTGGCATAGGAATAAAACTTTAATTATACTTCATAATATGTAATACAGTCTCCAACATCATAAAACACCAATGATTTTTCATCTTGTCGGAAGATGGGCGTCGAAGTAACAATATGGGAACCAAACTGAAGGTCTGCTTTATTCTTCACAACCTTTTGCAGTCCGAACTCACAAACGATGTCATTTCATTGCATTTATTTATTGTTTACATTTACATATAAATAGAAGAACTACATAGAACCTGCTATATCCTATACTTTTAATGAGCAATTCTTGTATATATATAATATATATGAAGATCTCGAAAACGGCTTCAACGATTTTGGTGAAACTCAGTATAGGGAGTGACAAGGCCGAAAAATCGATCTAGATTGGTTTAAATTTAATAGAACCTCGCTTTTCCGAGCAAAGCTCGGTCCCAGTTAGTTCTGTTTATACGATGACAATATAAATAAAGCGAAACAACTCCGTAACAATATAAGATGGAAATCTTATTGAGACTTCACCGGCAGCCTCCGTGGCATCTGAGATGGGTCACGTGTCACGGTCACGTTAAAGCTTATTTACAACACGCTTCAGAAAATGGGTGCTCTTTTTACCCGACTACGGAGACGCCAAAAGTACCAAACGGACGTGTGTACTTTCGATCCAAGATCCGATAGCGAAACTTAGCAGATCATGGAGCCGGAGTCGGTAAGGGATTAAGAATCAATAAGATGAGTCGGTACCGAACGAGGATTAAGATTAGGTGAGCCGAAACGCACCTCGGAGTCGAGATTACCCATGTCTAATGATATCCATGGCATATTAAGTAATAAGTATCATTGGAAGATATTAAAAGAGAAAAAAGGAGAGATAAAAAGTACCCGTAACCGAAGGGCATGTATGAAGAGATTGATGAGTTTAGATGAAGCAAAAGAGGTTTGTCAGGATCGTAGCAAGTGGAGGTCCATAATCTCTGCCTACCCCTGCGAGAAACAGGCGTGATATTATGTATGTATGTATGTATCATTGGAAGCGTCTTGACTGTCCATTGGTAGGCTGTTGCTGTGAGTATGTGACGTGACACTTAATTCAATAAGGCCCCGCTATAAGTCATAAAATAATGAACACAAGAATAAAATTAATGTTATAAAAGTTAAACCGTGCCAAATTATACTTTTAAAATATAGACATTATTAGCATTTGCATGCATTAACTAGATAAACATACTTGTTAGTAGTACACGTAATGACGACCACAACAGAATTGACGATCTTCGTGGCGTCATGGTCAACACGCTAGACCAACCATCCGGAAGTCCTAGGTTCGATCCCCAGCCAGAGCTAGTTGGAAAACGGTCAATGAAATTTCTTTGTCATCACAATACACAATTACATGTAATTTTAAAATAAAAGCTAGACTATGTTTGTATGAAAATTTAACACTTTAATTTTCATACAAACATAGTCAAAGGCAAGAAACTGGCATCGTGTAAATGGGTCTTAATAGATATACCTACCAGCGCACACATATAACACATACTAGCTGTACCCGCGGGCTTCGCTCCCCGTGGGAATTCCGGGGTAAAGAGTACCCTATGTCCTCCCCCGAGTCTCAAACTATATTCATAATAAATTTCATCTAAATTGGTTCAGTATTTTAAGCGTGAATAGGTAACAAACAAACAAATATACAAACTCACTTTCACATTTATAATATTATAGTAGGATAGTAGGATACACACACCCAGCAGCACATACCGTGCCTGCGATACTGAAAACATATAGTACAATTGGTACCGTGCCAGGCACTCCACAGTCCCGTATCAGACAGAACTAAGCTCACCCAGTCTAGATTTATTACTTTTTAATTGCTGCTGACTCAAGCCAAGCTTGTGGTAGCTTGTAAAGCCCTGTTCTTTGTAGACAACTGGGTACTTTCCTGAGTAAGAAATAAATTATTTGGTACTGTTAAGAAAAAAAAGTCACAAAATAAAGTCACTTGTCATGATCATATCCATTCTACTTCTTCTTATCGTGTGTGTTAGTGACTAACACTAGTGTCAGAGTTTTTAAACCGCCTTAAAGGCCTCTGACATGGTTTTAGGTAACGACCAATGTCAAAGACAGTGACAGGGACCGACGGCTTAACGTGCCCTCCGAAGCACGGATCATCTTACTTATCAGACAATCAGGTGATCAGCCTGCAATGTCCTAACCAAACTAGGACAACAACACAAAGTCGTTGTCCCCGCCGAGATTCGAACCCGCGACCTCCGGGTATGAGCCGAACGCTCTAACCACTACACCACAGAGGCAGTTTGGTCAATGAAATTTCTTTGACATTACAAAATTGAACACAATTACAAGTAATTTTAAAATAAAAGCTAGACTATGTGTGTATGAAAATTAAAGTATTGAAAAGGCAAGAAACTGACGTCGTGTAAATAGTTATACCTACCAGCGCCCACATATAACACATACTAGCTGTACCCGCGGGCTTCGCTCCCCGTGGGAATTCCGGGGTAAAGAGTACCCCTATGTCCTCCCCCGAGTCTCAAACTATATTCATAATAAATTTCATCTAAATTGGTTCAGTATTTTAAGCATGAATAGGTAACAAACAAACAAATATACAAACTCACTTTCACATTTATAATATTACTAGCTGCACCCGCGGGCTTCGCTCCCCGTGGGAATTCTGGGGTAAAGAGTACCCCTATGTCCTCCCCCGAGTCTCAAACTATATTCATACCAAATTTCATCTAAATCGGTTCAGTAGTTTAACCCATCCGCAACCGCCAATACTAGACATAATAGAAAGACAAATGACAATGGACGTGGGCATTTATAAATGCCGTCCGGGTCTTTACGGGTTAAGCGTGAAGAGGTAACAAACAAACAAATATACAAACTCACTTTCACATTTATAATATTATATTAGGATAGTAGGATACACACACCCAGCAGCACATACCGTGCCTGCGATACTGAAAACATATAGTACAATTGGTACCGTGCCAGGCACTCCACAGTCCCGTATCAGACAGAACTAAGCTCACCCAGTCTAGATTTATTACTTTTTAATTGCTGCTGACTCAAGCCAAGCTTGTGGTAGCTTGTAAAGCCCTGTTCTTTGTAGACAACTGGGTACTTTCCTGAGTAAGAAATAAATTATTTGGTACTGTTAAGAAAAAAAAGTCACAAAATAAAGTCACTTGTCATGATCATATCCATTCTACTTCTTCTTATCGTGTGTGTTAGTGACTAACACTAGTGTCAGAGTTTTTAAACCGCCTTAAAGGCCTCTGACATGGTTTTAGGTAACGACCAATGTCAAAGACAGTGACAGGGACCGACGGCTTAACGTGCCCTCCGAAGCACGGATCATCTTACTTATCAGACAATCAGGTGATCAGCCTGCAATGTCCTAACCAAACTAGGACAACAACACAAAGTCGTTGTCCCCGCCGAGATTCGAACCCGCGACCTCCGGGTATGAGCCGAACGCTCTAACCACTACACCACAGAGGCAGTTTGGTCAATGAAATTTCTTTGACATTACAAAATTGAACACAATTACAAGTAATTTTAAAATAAAAGCTAGACTATGTGTGTATGAAAATTAAAGTATTGAAAAGGCAAGAAACTGACGTCGTGTAAATAGTTATACCTACCAGCGCCCACATATAACACATACTAGCTGTACCCGCGGGCTTCGCTCCCCGTGCGAATTCCGGGGTAAAGAGTACCCCTATGTCCTCCCCCGAGTCTCAAACTATATTCATAATAAATTTCATCTAAATTGGTTCAGTATTTTAAGCATGAATAGGTAACAAACAAACAAATATACAAACTCACTTTCACATTTATAATATTACTAGCTGCACCCGCGGGCTTCGCTCCCCGTGGGAATTCTGGGGTAAAGAGTACCCCTATGTCCTCCCCCGAGTCTCAAACTATATTCATACCAAATTTCATCTAAATCGGTTCAGTAGTTTAACCCATCCGCAACCGCCAATACTAGACATAATAGAAAGACAAATGACAATGGACGTGGGCATTTATAAATGCCGTCCGGGTCTTTACGGGTTAAGCGTGAAGAGGTAACAAACAAACAAATATACAAACTCACTTTCACATTTATAATATTATATTAGGATAGTAGGATACACACACCCAGCAGCACATACCGTGCCTGCGATACTGAAAACATATAGTACAATTGGTACCGTGCCAGGCACTCCACAGTCCCGTATCAGACAGAACTAAGCTCACCCAGTCTAGATTTATTACTTTTTAATTGCTGCTGACTCAAGCCAAGCTTGTGGTAGCTTGTAAAGCCCTGTTCTTTGTAGACAACTGGGTACTTTCCTGAGTAAGAAATAAATTATTTGGTACTGTTAAGAAAAAAAAGTCACAAAATAAAGTCACTTGTCATGATCATATCCATTCTACTTCTTCTTATCGTGTGTGTTAGTGACTAACACTAGTGTCAGAGTTTTTAAACCGCCTTAAAGGCGTCTGACATGGTTTTAGGTAACGACCACTGTCAAAGACAGTGACCGGGACCGACGGCTTAACGTGCCCTCCGAAGCACGGATCATCTTACTTATCGGACTATTAGGTGATCAGCCCACAATGTCCTAACCAAACTAGGACAATAACACAAAGTCGTTGCCCCCGTAGGGAATCGAACCCGCGACCTCCGGGTATGAGCCGAACGCTCTAACCACTACACCACGGAGGCAGTTTACAATGTGATTCTATATTTGTTATTGCAGAAAAACGAATATAAGAAATCTTTGGGAAGGCCTATGTCCAGCAGTGGACGTTACGCGGCTGAAATGATGATGATGATGAATATAAGAAGAAACTAGGACGTCATAAGTCTATATTTCATACAAATTCCATAGAAAATGATTGTTTTGCGTTTAGAAAAAAGTATCTGATTGGAAATTAGCTATTAGAAAAAAGTATATTATAGATTGGAAATTAGCTGATTACTAGCTTCAATATCTGCTGGATTACAGGACAATACTCGTACCGGAATATGACATCATCTATTGAATTGAATCAAAAAGATGATGCCTGCTTCTTCGTTCACGTAAACAAAAATGCTCATCAGGCTGAACAACTTTTGCTAAGGAGTCATTTTTATATTTCTTCTTAAGTAGACGATTATGGTCCATTTTTCATTAATTATATGTTGCCCAAGCTTAACAGCTATACAACAAAAATTCAAATCCGTCCAGTATTTTTGGAGATTAGCGTGAACAAACAGACAGCCTTTTTAATTTTTTATTTTTAACTGTTACTCTATCTCCATCGCCCCAAATTTTATTTTGCATATATATTTAATTTACAGACACACTTTTAAATTGTTTTGACAATATATAGATTATTTATTTTTTATACACAGATAAAATAAATATACTTGTGGCGGACCTAACGACATTCTTTTCATTTTCCATTCAACCATTAGACCAAACAGAATAATATCAAACAATCTCATGAATGCAAAAAATAGGCAGTTGGTTTTTATAGATCGAATAGAAACCGTAGTAATACGTACTTTGTTTCTTGATCCTGACATTGTTTTGTGTTTACAAATTTCAATTTATTGTTTTGAAGTTGTAATTTAATTCGAAATATTACGAACCTAAAAAGAAATGAAGTATTTATCGCTGTAACCTTTGTAATCAACGAAACCCCAATATTTTGCGACCGACAGCAAAACACAACCGCGCTTGTTTCATTAAGCTTTGTCTAAAAATATTTGATGTCGAAATAAAATACGGCCTCCGCAGTGTACGTGAAACATCAAAAACACTGGGTGAAAATGAAACTCGAACAAACTGTTTTCTCAAATAAACGCTGCCACTAAAAAGCTGAGAGCATAAGTACGTTTGGATTAATTTTTAAAATGTCGGCCGTTTTTGTTCTAAAAATATTCTATATGTTTTAAATTACAACACACAGTCACTTAAACATTTTTTTAACATTAGTTTATAGTTTGAAATTAAGCATCGACGGACAGTAATTTTTCTAATAAATATGGTTTTTTAAAGTAATGTCTTTTTTATACTTGATAATTTATTTCACTAATTTTTTTGTTATTTATAACAAAAAGTAACTTTACGAAATCCAATTTTAATCCGCCCAAAAAAGCAAGTTTAAATCCGGTGAAAGGGGAATCAGTCATGTATCAGAAAAAGAATGCACATAGACCCCATGACGTCGCTGCTATTAGGTTTCGCGTGTACGATGAGATAGCGAGATGTTCCCACCACGTAACTCTTATATTTTCAATGTTAATTGCTTGCTGTTTTCGAAAAAGGCTTCTAGTTAGTTTTATTTGTTGTTCGTATAAAATATTGTCCAAAAGCAAACTTAGGTCAGTGGCGGATTTACCAATAGGCTGAGTAGGCTAAAGCTTAGGGCGGCACATTTTGAAGGGCGGCAAACTCTTCAAAAATTTTAAGTAAATAGTTACTTAAGATTTTTATGCCATGTGGTATCCGGCAAAGTAGAATAGGACCACTCCAAGTCTCTCGTGGATGTCGTCGTAGAAGGCGACTTAGGAAATACAAGCTAAACAAAGCTTATAAACATCAATGAGACCTCTACAACCCGTCTGGCCAGTTTGGAGTGTGTAGGCCAAATTCTCTGGCTGCTCAGGCCAAGTATGCCTCTGGTAGTACAGAGAGGGTCGTGCTCCTGCAGTGCAGGCTGACCAAACAAGGACCCGATGATGATGAAGTAAGTACTTAATTTGTTGCTGTATTTCAGTTAATAAACCAAAAGAAATAAAGCCTTAACAAACCCGAGTCGATATTAATTCTCAAGCCGTCCTTATGATTAATAATCTCGTGTTGATTCTCCATTGTCTTGATACTCAATTGAGAATAAATTAATATCGCACCAAACTCAGATACTCGATATTCCGACCGCGTTTCTAATGAGAAGGAGAAGAGATACAAGTAATTATTGAAGTAGATATCTTTACAATTTTGAAATTATTTTAATCATAATTATTATTATTGATTACGATTTGTGAATTCGGTATATGACTCAATTTTTTTTTTGGGATCATGCATCGACTGTTCTTGGCGGATACACACGGGCTGCTAGTGACAGGTATGCTGGGACTGACAGTAGTGGGTGGGCGCCGGCCGGCAACAGTCTGCTTACCTAACTGGTGGCGGAATCACACAAAATAATTCAAATCACACGGTATGTTACTTGACATCCGTAAAGTTACATCTGAATCTATTAACTTGATATCTCTCGGTCTATATTGGACCCCGGAAAATGCACGTATCCCCTTAAATGCCTACAAAAACCCTATAAAATAGGTTTTTATAATTGATTGTGAAATTTCCTAGCAAATTCAGTTCCAGTCTCAACCACAACTAAATTGGTATTTCCAACATAGCAAACAGAGAAACGTGCTCGTTCAATTTAGTCCAGTGAATATTCACAGATTTTTCAACTATTAATTGGTTTGGTTGTTTAGAAACCGATTCTGTATATTGCTGAATCAAATATTTCCTGTTTCCAGTGATACAGTGAAACTCAATAATTTTGTTAAAACAAGATACAGATAGTCAATTTTCACGACTATATTCCTGACGGGGTAGATAGAGCCCGGGGCCGTTAGGCCCAAAGGCCATGCTTAGCGATCAAAATTGTGATGGATTGCTAGCTGCATCGTCTATTACCATGATTCAATCTCGCCCATTTCCTCGATCGGCTTTTGCGATCTGCGCGGGAAGAGAAGCAGCTGGTACATTCTACGTTTTTTCTTTTCTCCCAGACCAGCGTGGAAGGTTCCAGCATGGAAGGTGTTAAAACAAACCTCCATCCAATATTTGAGTTTAATGATGGCTGACCCGTGCGTCAACTCGTGAACGTGGTGCTGCCGGGAGGGACTGGTCAACTCGGCTTCGCTTTTTTGACTATTTCGTATTATTTATTACGTAGTTTATGTTTGTTAAATCGTAATGTGTATTTGTCGCAGTTGGATTATATAATCCGTTGTTTGACAAAACCACTAGCAGTTTCTGCGACCAAATTGCAGACGTTCTAGGAAGAAAAGGAGAGGTAAAAAATACCTGTGACCGAAGAACGTGTATAAAGAGATTAATGAGTTTAGATGAAGCAAAAGGTTTGTCAGGATCGTAGCAAGTGGAGGTCCATAGTCTCTGCCTACCCCTGTGTGAGAAACAGGTGTGATATTATTTATGTATGTACTAGCTGTTTAACATTACAGCTCGGTTTTGTAAGATAGCTGAAAATCGTTCAGCTGGATCGTCAATGTGTTACGTAATTACGTTTAACAAAACAGCTAACGTTTAGATCGCATGTAGGATTAACATTATTAAGTAAAACTGTGTTGCCAAACAATATAATATATGAGTGGGCATGGTAATTTTTTTTATAATCACGCGTGGCATGGAAATTAAATTTTAATTCAACTTCCTTCTATGTTATTCAGTCTCCAACATCATAGACCAATAAGGAAATACGGTTGGATATCGAAACGTAAACGCGACATCTCAATGGCGTAGAGGTAAATTATTAACAAACAAGTACTTATATGACGGGGTAAAAATTGTTCTTTTTTTATTACTCGTGACATAAAAATAAAACCTCAATTCAACTCCTTACTATGTTATTCAGTCTCCTACATTATCAAACACCAATTAAGAATAATCAGCTCGTAATTGGATATCAAAATGTTGAAAACCCGACAACTCAATGGCGTAACGTTTTCTTACAGCCGTAATTTAATCCATGTGAATTTTCCATCTTGCCAGAAGGCGGGCGTCGACAAACAATATAGGGACCAAGCTGAAGGTCTGTTTTATTCTTCTCAATCTATTGCAGTCCGAAATCTTTCGGTGAATTCTTTTGGATCCGAGTTTCTTCTCAGCAGTGGTCATTGCGAAGCGCTGATATCGGTAACGTTTCTTTAGAAAATAAATTTAATTTTAATATGTATGTACATGTAATGTAAATTATAGTTATTGACGTGTAAAAGTTCCTGTAAAAGTCTAACAGGAAAGTGGCCAAAAAATTTTTTTTGGCTCTCTAGATAAATTATTAAAAAGCATACGTATTTTTTTTATTTTCTCTGATTAGCTAGTAATGACACAGATATAGAGTATTTATATTTCGCGTGACGACACGATCAGCTACGATTTTTAATCAAATGTTATAAATCACCCCCACTTCGAAACTTCGAAACGCTGCATTTTGTGATTTTTTACTAAAAAAATATAAGTTCTTTATTTTTGGATAGTCTAGTTGGCAGACTGAATAAAACAATTTATTTTTACTCAGCTCAAATCCCTTTATCTGAATAAACATTTAAATGTTTAATTTAAGATGACAAAACTAGAGATCATTCTTCAAGTTCTAAAACTCTCTGACAGTTTAACAATAAGAGGTAGTGTCACTACCTCTACAGTGAAAGAACTCACTTACACTGAATAAAAAAACATCACACAGAACTTCTTACTTGTAACAGACACACAAACTTCTTTCCGTTTCTTTTTCGACCTTTGAGCCACTAAGTAAATTACGAAACTTACTTTATTTTTTTTTGCTTCTAAAGAAAAAAGCCATTTCGGGAATTACAGTTGACAGCCTCCGTCTAACAGCGTCTCGTTCCGGACATCAAAATTAGCCCATTTATAAAGTTTCCTATTGTCCTACAAGAAGCGAATAAGCAAATAGACTTCCACCGCGAAGTCGGATTTATCCGACTAACATTGTCGGGCCCATTCCGTGAACGTCGGATATTTCCGACAAAAAATGCACGTTTGGCACATAACTTACGAATCCATATCCGTTTTTCGTTGTAGGTTTTAAATTTACCATGCCTCGCGCTGGGGGCACGCAAATGATATAAAGTCTTGTGGTGAAAGGGTTAAAACTAACGTGAGATGACATCACATTATCACAGTAATATTATAAAGGCTAAAGTTTGTGTGGGTGTGTATGTTTGTTACTTTTTCACGCCCAAACGGCTGGATCAATTTTGATAATATTTGGTGTGCAGAAAGCTGACACCCTGAATTAACACATAGGCTACTTTTTCTGCGGGTAGCACTGCGGAGTGTAGTTAGTAACTAAATGTTTTAGTTTAAACATGGTTTTACTGTAGTGTGTGCGTTGAGAACGGCGAAACCGTCGGGTCGACTGTCCTCGTAACACTTGCCCTGAGGATGATCGTCTAATCTATTTGAAACTAGTTGGCCTTTTCCGACAACATAACGTGAATAAAACCGTGTTTAAAATATTTAAATAGACATTCTTTTCATCTTTTCGTCTTTAGGTCTTTTTATTCTTCACTACAGGAGCACGACCCTCTCTGTACTACTAGAGCCAGGCTTGGCCAAAGCAGCCAGAAGATTTGGCCTACACTAATAAGTGTGGTTTGGAACGACTTCGTGCGTGTTACAGATGTTTGTTTTAACAAAAAAATCTTACTTTCCTTATTGAAATTTTTATGCGCTATTATTTTTTTAATCTCTTAAAATATTTGTACTTTATCAAAAAGCGTGCATTATTAAGCATCAGCACTTGTTAATAATATCTTTTGTGTTCCTATAAATTTAGAATGGTAAGAAGAAAATGGCAAACATCCCCAATGCAGGCAAACGAGTGATGTATTCATTACTAAAAAAAGACAAACAGTGGAAATTCTCAATCTCCACTTACATTATTAGCTCTTTGGCCTTTGAAGCTTAGCGGAAATCAAGTTTGAAAGTTAGATACACCTCGAATTGTGGCATATTTGTGCTAAAACAAGTCTGAGTTCATTTGTAGGCCCATTGTAAAAGTTTTATTAAAGGTGAAAGGAATGATTGTAAATTACACCGTTAAATTCTTGTGTTTTCTTTGAATACGGTTCTTTTTGTTTGAGTTATGGAATGGAATTAAAATGTTTTGTAATATTTCGGAACTCTGGAATGCCTTTTCTTTGCTTAAGTTATATTTAGACTCTGAGCTGGGCTCAGTCTATTTACTGTTGAAAACCGCGTAAATATCCGTCCAGTACTTGCCAAGATTATACAAGACAGACGAGGGTAACCCTAATTATGAACCTGCGACCTCTCTTACTACTTATGAGCTTCATATCTCAGTCGGTCTTCAGCCAGTCTTGTGTCACTCTCCATTTAGGCATAGAAAATGGTGGTACCTACATTATTATGTACTTTGCGCGGCGACCACTCCAGAGTGGGCAATTTAGTTGTGAAAATCGTTTTTCCAGGTGTCTTCGAATAATTGGTGAATATACATAAAAGAGATCGCGACGAATTGATGACCTTCACCTTTTTTTAAAATCTTTTAAAATCATTTTTGGCAAAATGGCACTTTAGTATTTGATATCTATGCCGTAAGAAAGAAATAAGTAAAAGGTACTTTATAAATAATTCTGTTCCTTTTCCCGCTTCGCTGAATATGTTAGTACTAGCACGTGATCGACTTCGGACAAAGCTCTCGTGATGAATTGCCTTTTTTAGCGCGGATTTGCAGAAGTATTACAGGATTTTCCGGCTTTTAATATTCATGTTTTACAATAAGTAATGTTTTATAGGAGTGTGACGACCTCTACGCCACTACGAGGTACTACAACCACAATAAATGAAGCTATAACTGTCAACATAGTTCACAAGAAACGTACGAGATGGCGTCAGCAGTATCCAACATCTCGATCTTAGAGTTCTAGTTGCAACTGACTACATATACAACTTCCAACGATACACCATCGAAGCCGCGGTTCCCTAGACGCAAAGCCATATCTAGTGGGAAGATCTTCTCTTTATGGCAGTTGAGCATACCACCTCGCTCCTGCTACAGAAGTAAGATCCTACCAGGATATTAAAAGGATGGCAGAGAAGAAAGGACTAGGGGCAGCTCTACTTAACTCCACCGACAAGAGCAAGCTCTCAAATAACAAGAAGAATAGTATTATACTATTTTAGTCCTTTGACATATGGCTCTGAAACATGGTCCCTTGCTATGGGTCTCATAAGACAAAACGTCTTGCAACGTGCTATGGAGAGGGCTATGCTCGGTATTTTTCTACGTGATCGAATCAAATTTATAGAGCTCATCCGTGCTTCGGAAGGCACGAATAAGCCGTTGGTCCCGGCTATCATCATTGTATGGCAGTCTTCAGCTATATCAGATGCCTTTAGGCAGCTTAAATAATCTGACATCAGCGTTGGCCCCTTACGCACACAAAAAAAAAACTATTTTGATTCTTGTTTTCCATCTTCAGGTCCACCATCACAATGAACTTAATATCAGTTTTCCGCAATAATAAACCTAAAATCATGTTGAAAATGGATTATCATCAATGACAAGTAACGTTATTTTTTTGCGTTTTATTCTATTCTTCTTCTTCTTCTTATATTTAAGAGCTGGGCTCTTGTCGGTGGATTGCTTTCCATGTCTCTCTTCCTTCCGCTAAGTTCTTAACCTCTTTATATGTTTTCACGTTTAATTTTTCTTTTATTTGGTCTATAAATTTTCTTCTGGGTTTTCCTACTCCTCTCTTCCCTTCTTTTAACAGTATGGCCTTCTTTATTCTATTAACAGTACAAAATAATATATTTTTGACCCTATTCGCTATGTGTATCTGCACCCTTAGGTTCGAATATCTGTTATTTTTTACTGGTACAAGGAAGATTGATATCTTAATCTTCGTATTGAATGAAATACGGTTCAGCAATCCGTCACTGCACGTCAGCGGCCGGGATACATACGATCAGCGATATTCCACCGTTCGCAGAGCGGCAGGACGTAAATCACTGGTTTCTTTTTAAGTTTGTTGCATATTTTTTTCAAAACTAAAAACCGACGTTAACCTCAAACTACACAATCGTATTGATAAAATTTCTATGGGACCATGACAAGATGGTCATATTTGAAACAAAAGAATTTTCCAAATCGGTAAAGGCGTCTTCGAATAATTGGTGAACATATACCTACTAGTAGTTCTGTTAGAACAGTAGACCTCGCGAGCCTTTATAACTTTACAACCATGGAATAACCGATATCCAATCTTTTTCCTGGCTTAGCAAAAGCCACTTGAGGGTTTTGAAACCTGTTGGGAAGAAAGTAGACAGGCCTACCACCTATCCTTTACGCATAAGCCCCATTGAAGTATACCCCTCCTTACTAAACCCATTACACACCCCTTACATTTGCTAGCTTATTCAATCTCTTTTCCTCCTCTATTCTTAACAGAAGAAGTTTCATTTAGCTATTCTGGTGAGGCGGTCTAAATTAAATGGCTCAAAAACTATGTCCGCTAGTCGGCGAGAACGAGAGAGGGCAACGTAGTAACATCCCGATTTGTGGATGGTCACTGCCCATGCTAATATAAAAGGGAATTGGGTTCTGGAATAAGTGATCTCTCCAGAACGCCAAGATCGAGTACTGCCGTGTCAGGCGTATATCAGTTATCTTAAGTTACATGAATTACGCGTTATAGCTCTCAATCGTAATTAAATGACCTCGTGAACCATAATGAAAAAATATTTTTTCATTTGTTGTCTCATGTAACTATGATTTTACCACTGTACATTTTGGCAAAGTAATGTATTTATTCTTACACGAGTCTGGCGTGATAAGATAATTAGCATTTCGAGAAACTCTATCTCAGTTTACTAACAGTTATATGAATTTGGCGCGACGACCGCACGCGCCGCACGACAATTACAAGAGTTTGCCGTGATTGCGCTTCAAATTGTTGCCTCTCGCTCTCGCACATGCTAACAAGTATATGCGCGGATTCCTTCCTCCGCGCCCCGCGCGCCGCGATCTTGTCTGCGTGTCGATTTTTGTTTATTTATTTGCATACACAATTAGGTCACGGTCACGGGCGCTCCGTACCTAATTATTTTACACCCCGTTGTCTGGGTTTTTAGATGGTTTTTAGTTTCTTTTATTTCGAAGTGACTTAATTAGTTAATTGCCTATAAGATGAGTGACAAGAGACGTTTGTTATTGTTAAATATGGCAAAAAAACGGAAAGTAATGGAAAACAGAGGTCTGGCAATGAATTTCGTAAAGCAACTGAGTGCTGCCGAAATCGATACCTTCAGATCTTGAAATTGCTCTGGTACATTTGGGTCTGAGTACACACATCAAATAATTTTGGGTGACATCAATACCAATCTTAATGATGCAGGGGATTTGTCTCGGTCTCAGAAACAAAACCATATCCTGGATTCTGCTGATCTGAAGGTCTTGCCATTAAATGCCACTCACACAAATACCGATACTGAAGACACCTGGCTGGATCTAATCATTGCTTCATCTGTGGACCATGTTGTCTCGCACGGCCAATATCCAGCCCCATGTTTTTCTAGACATGATCTCATCCATTGCTCGTACAATCTCAAACCCCCTAAAATAGTACCCAAAACAATGCATCTCCGCAGTTTTGCCAGAATGGATCTAGATAAGCTTAAAACCGATGCTGCCAAAGTGGGGTGGGATGGCATATGGGCTGTCGCAACTGTGGATGAAAAAGTTGATATTTTTAATCGGCTTTTAACTAACTTGTACGACCAGCACGCTCCTATTAGGAAAGTCAGAATTAAAAGGCCTCCAGCTCCTTGGATAACACGTGGTGTTAGGATGGCCATGCGTAGAAAGCATAGGGCATTTCAAAAGTTTAGGAAGGAGCGTTCTGATGAAAACTGGGCTTTGTTTAAGGTTGCGAGAAACCGGTGTAACAGAATGATGCGAGACGCTAAACGCCGCTTAATCTCTGATACTATCTCCTCATCTTCAGCTGCTGATTTCTGGAAGTTGGCAATTCAAATATCACAGACATCCCCTCTTCGATTACGTTAGACGATATCAATAAACATTTCTCCACATCTACTCCATTGGATTGCCTAACGAAATTGAATACAATTTCTTCCATTCAATCTCTTCCAAGTCCCAACATTCCTCAATTTCAATTTACCCCAGTCAGTCAGGAAGAAGTTAAAAAAATATTCTTGGCAATAAAAACCAGGGCTGTTGGTTGTGACCAAATAAATCGTTGCATGATAGAAAATATTCTAGAAATTATTTTACCAGCCATTACCCACATTATAAATTACTCACTGTCAACATCCCAATTTCCTTCCCTCTGGCGTAAAGCCTATATTCGCCCTCTTTCCAAATCTCTAATCCTTCCCTTCCCAGCCATTTTCGTCCTATCTCAATTCTTCCGCTCTTGTCCAAGGTTCTCGAGGCTTGCGCTCACAGGCAACTCACCTCATTTTTTCATGGTAATGGTCTGTTGAATCCATTGCAATCTGGCTTTAGACCTGGGCATAGCACTGTATCTGCTTTACTTAAAGTGACCGACGATATTAGAGCAGGTATGAGGGATACTAAACTCACTGTGCTGGGTTTAGTGGACTTTTCTTATGCTTTTAATGCCGTCGACCATGACATCCTGTTAGCAATCCTCTCACACCATTCCATTTCACCTGCGGTAGTTGATTGGTTTTCTACATATCTTCGTGGCCGTCAGCAGTCAGTTCGTATTGACGAACGTACTTCCAGTTAGAGTAACATTGACACTGGTGTACCACAAGGCGGGATTCTTTCTCCATTACTTTTTTCAATCTTTATAGATTTTATCACAAAAGAACTTCAGTGCTCGTATCATCTTTACGCCGACGACTTGCAACTTTATACTCAGACAGAAGTCGGTCAGGTAGACAGCGCCGTAGAAAGAATAAATGCCGATTTGAAGGTGATAAGTGACTGGTCTCGGCGGTTCGGAGTAACAGTTAACCCCAACAAATGTCAAGCTATACTGATCGGCAGCGCTCGTCTCTTAAGTCGTATTGACAATGGCACCATAACACCAGTTTCGTATGAAAACTCTATCATTCTATTTAGTTCTAGCGTGAAAGACCTTGGCCTACACATAGATACTAGTTTCGCCTGGAATGTGCAGGTTTCTGAGACTGCTCGTAGGATCACTAATGGTTGCGCTCACTGTACAAACTGAAAATTTTTCTCCCTATAAACATAAAAACTATGCTCATTCAAACTCTTATCCTACCTATTCTGGACTATGGTGATGTGTGTTACTCGGATTTGAATTGTGACCTCCTAAATAAACTCGATAGACTTCAAAATAACTGTCTTCGATTTATATAATATTCGTAAGTACGACCATGCTTACCGCACTCAACTAAAATGGTTACCTGAGATTAGCAAAATTAACATCATTAGACCAGTTTTGGCAAACTATTGTATTTTAAAATACAACGCGCGTAAAACAAGCATTGTATAAAAATCTTGTCACGCCTAACTCAGTTATCGTTAATACCTCAAAGAATATTTAATATTTCTATTTTATAAACCCTTCCCGATGTTTATAAGCTTTCTACAGGTATATTTATGTAAAATAATAGCAATAATATAATAATACTTTTTCAATAATGACAGAAATCTGTTTAAAACTTTAAATGGCGATTACTCAAAACTAGTTTTCGCGAGATACATGAAATAGGTCTGACACGGCAGAGTAACGGCCGCTATGGGCACAGAATTGTTAATATGTGGCCCAGTGTAGGTGTCAAATTGGTTCATTATCACCAAAGGTTAATCTGTAGGTGGGGAGCAATTCGATGGTAAACCAATTGAGTAACAGTGCCTAATGCATCATTCACCAAGCCCTTTTTAACTCACAAATTGGTCTTAAGCATGACTCTGCTGCCGACACATAGGTAAATGGTTTTTTCCAATCCCTGGGCCTGCTGATCAGCGTAGGCCTGTGCAGCTTCTTTATTATTGTGGTTCGCCGGTACTTTCGCTGTAGGCCGGTTCCGGGCTTTTAGCCTATTACAATTGTAATTTTGAATTTTGAATACTTTTGTTATCAGAATATAACCGCATGCAGTACTTTACCTTATTACATTGACATTTAAGCAGAGTTCATTTAAGCGGGCTCGGTCATTGACTTTGGTCTGCGAGGTTAACAAAAAGGGTTATCAAAAAAACCTTTTTGCAATTGACTTGCTGTCTTTCTTTCCTGAATTTTATTCCCCACATCCAAAACCCTCCATCAGATCTTCACTCAAATTATAAGAAACTTATAAGCAATTCTTCCAAACAAACATTGAATCATTAGAATCGGTTTATATTAGAAAGTGATATGAGCATGCAAATGTATTATTAATATTTGAGCTGCAGTTGTCTTTTGAAGAATTTCGGTCTCCAGTTCCAAGATGTTTTGTCCGATCTTAAAAAAAATTACATGGGACCAACCTTGCAATGCATTCTTTAAAACAAAACATATTTTTTAAATCGGTTTGTATTTAATGGAGTTATGAGGTAACATACACAAAAAAAAACAAAAATGTCGAATTGATAACCTCCTTTTAGAAGTTGACTGAAAAATCAAGTCGAAGTTGTAAACTTATAAAAAAAAACCATAGCGAGTTCTAAGAGTTTTAAAATTTTTCTTGCGACATCTATTGTTTTTTTTATGAACTAGATGGTATTCAATGTACGCAACAAAATAAATGTTTGACAATTTTCTTATTTTCTTAAAAATCGTGGTCAAGACATTGACCTTGTAACTCGGAAGTCGTGGGTTTGATTCCCACGGTAGACATGCATTTTTAAGAAAGTTGTTCAGTAACCCGGACTGAATCGACCCTTAAATAGTTTCAGTATATTTTGTAATAAGATTTGTATTGTATATCCGTTACGGCTCAGTCAGCTAGATTTCGCGAGTCACCCTAAACTCGTTCAAGTATATGTACCGTATAAAAAAGTTGTTCAGAAAAAAAAGTTGTTCAAATAAAAAAGTTGCGTTTTTATAATGGCAACAAAAAAGTCAAATGACATTTTTGAAAATATTTTAAAATGGCGGATATATGACAGTTTTAAAATTTCAAACCCCCATATATCCGCCATTTTGAAAAATTTCGAAAAACTGGCTCGACAAAAAAATTCTATTTAGTTGTTGAACCTGCTTACAAAATTTCATGAGAATCGGTTAAGAAATGCGACCTGTAGGCGAGAACAGACAGACAGACAGACAGACGGACAAAAGAATTTTTGGCCAATGTCGAAACTGAGACGCTTCGCTCGCTTCGCTCGCTCGGTCAATAAAATACGATCGCGACGAATCGATAACCTAATCCTTTTTGAAAGTCGGTTAAACACCGATTAGACGTTCACACTAAACGACAGACTGCTTGAAGTTTGGTGTCAAGAACTCTGGAGCTGTTTTCCTTGTGTTTGAAAAATCAATTTGGATTTTGTTTGATTCTATATTATCAAAATAAACAATTTTTATTTTAATTGATTCTTTTGATTCTAAAACCAAACTTTTGAATCTAATACATAAACTAGTAGTTCGTCCCAAACTTGAAACTCACAAATCCCATAATCTCAGAAACCATTCGGGCGATTTGCCAACAAAACTGTTATAATTCGGTTAACTTAGATCTATTAAAGATAATCGAGTTTTCGTCGAACAAACATAGATATAAATAAATACAAACGCCGGATGGAAAGGCTGACGTCGGACGGCCGACCTTGGAAATGTGAGTAGTAAAATGCTAAGTACTTTAGTCGCCTCTTACGACATCCACAAGAGATGGAGTACTAGTGTATTCATAGTTGGAAGTCTCAGCGCAAAGAACACGGCCTCAAAGCTTTTCACTAATATCTTCAAGAATAGCTGTTGACAAAAAAATTTTTTGGCTAATTAAATAGATTATTGAATACGAATAATATACGTATTTATTCTTACATCTGATTAGCAAATAAGACGAAGATACAGCGCATTTCAATTTCGCGTGACGTCACGATTAGCTTCGATTGTAAACCAAAGGCGACGTAAATCACCCTAACTCCAAAACTTCGAAGTGCTGTATCTTTGTGAAACTTTACTACTTTGCTAAATGAAAAAATATGGGTCCTTTATTTTTGCATAATCTAGTTGACGGACTATAAAGTAATATATTTTTATCCCAGTCTACAAACCTATTGCCTTTACGCATACATATCTTCAATAATAGCTTTGTAAAGATATATCCCGAGAATAAAGCTGCAAGGCAGTATCCAATATCCTTTGTTTACTTTAAAGGTATAAATAGATCCACTGATATAAGACGTCTTAGCCCACGTATTATACTCGCCGAAGCCCTAAAATGATCCAAACTGCGGGATTTGTAACGTGAAAATAAACGGTATTTAGGTATTGTACATCTATTTTGGGAATGACGAGTCTTTTCTCCCCAGTCCTTTGAGAGGCTTGCGTGGGGATACAGATCCAACAAGTAGAGGTCCTTTAGAGAAGTTGTTGTCATGTGGCGCTCTCGCCAAAACCCATTCCTGGTTATACTTATTACAGGATATATGTACATCTATTATTGTTTTGTAATGTTTTATTATTTTTCGCCGTGTGGCTTCCGGCAGAGTAGAATATAACTACTCATAGTCCTCCCGTGGAAGTCGTAGAAGGAGACTGAGGAAATAGCTAGACAAAGCTTATACACATCAATAGGACCTCTCCAACACGTCTGGACAGCGTGGAGAGTGTAGGCCAAATCCTCTGGCTGCTCTAACCAAGTATGGCTCTAGTAGTACAGAGAGGGTCGTGTTCCTGTAGTGAAGAGTAAATAGACCTGATGATGATGATGAATGTTATAAAAATTAATGCTTTGTTCTTACCAGAAGATGGTATGAAGTCATTGCACACTCGACTCTGCTCTTATTTTCTATTACCTGTACCTCCATCAGTCGTCACAATTTCTACATCAGGCCTTGAACTCCGAACAGTTATAACTTATAACGTTCCATATTGACTTTGATCTTTCGGCTACCCAGACTCTGCGGTGTTCTGTAAACAATAGTATTTGCTAAGGATAGGGGAGGTATACGCCGCAGAGTCGACTTCCAAAATACAATATCCAATTAATTTTCATAAAAATTCCAATTTCCTTTACTTTATACTATGTACTTATGTATGTCTTCTTCTTCTGCCTTATCCTTGTCCCTCTTTTTATATGAGGTACAAGCATGTGAGTTCCTTCCACTCTGTTCTATCTCCAGTCAACCCGTCCGTCACGTTACACATTCCATCCAATGTTTTTTTGGTCTCCCTCTGTTCCGATGTCCTGTGACATGCATTTTCAATACCCTTCTGGTTATATGGTTTTTCTCTCTTCCCTTGACATATGTTTGTCTGCATATGTATTTGTTATAAAATATAGTATCGTTGAGTTAGTATCCCATAACACAAGTCTCGCACTAACTTTGCGGCTGGCTCAATCTGTGTAATTTGTCCGTATATATTTATTTTGATTTATTCAATTATCGCTAATGGGGCAGACCGAGGGTTTTGTGTCTTGCGGCTATAAGCAGATGGAGCCCAAGACCACAATAGCCAAACTCGTCAACCACTTTTAGCAAAATGGTTGACGAGAAGGCGGAAAAAGGAATCAGAATAGTGTTGGGTTGTTTTTAGTAACATGATTCGTATTTTCGCCCATGCTCTAGATCATAGAGAACATGTCTCTAGAAGAAATTCATTGAAGACAAATTTATTTATTTATTTACTGCTAAATACTGTTTGCAGTAATAGCCTTTGGGTCAAAGGATAGATCTAAATTTGACAGATACATTTTTGTGTTATGTTAATTTTATCTTTTACTAACACTATAGTGAGTGTCAGATTTATCAAGATAACAATTGTAAAAATAACTGTAAAACAAAATCTAATTAAAATTACATTACAGTACAAAAAAAAAACGAAGTACATAAAACATTTCAACTCCAACGCTATGTTTAAACAACTCCAACGCAATGTTCAAATTAATTTCAATGAGAGTTGTCTTAAAACTTCAGACTTTTGTTATAAAAATACGCAAAGTTTTATTACCATCTGAGCATTGTTTTACTTCTATAAAAATGAAAAAAGATGAAGACAAATTCTTATTGTAGTTATAATAACTTGTTCTTAAAAATAGCACACGAGCTCATAAAGATATAACTTTATTTCAAAATAAATAGTTTTATCCGACTTTTATCAAATTGAGCTGAGTTTTTAGGGTTCCGTAGTAAACAAGGAACCCATGTCTGTCTGTCTGTCCGTCCGCGGTCCTACTCAGAAACTATATGTACTAGAAAGCTGTAATTTGGCGAAATCAATCATGACGAAAAAGTCGTAGAATAAAATATGGAAACAAATTTTTTTTTAGGGTAGCTGCCATACAAGTAGCGAGGAAGTCAATATTTTTTTCTCTACAAACACATTGTGTGGGGTATCGTTGAATAGGTCTTACAAAAATATTGTGAGCTTGGGAACACCATTTTTCGATTTAGGGATCCGTGTCTGAAATATTTAGGTTTAAAGTGAATTTTTTTATTAAAGTCACGGTTATATATGGACACGTGAAAAAAATTCCAGCTATAGATTATATAATTTAATTTATAGGAAAACTATCAGAGCTAAGTTAAATTAAAAAGTTCAACTTATAAAATGTACTGGAAAAGGAAAATTTTATACAAATTCAATAGATACTTAGATGTTTTAAAGGCATGAACTCAAAGTTGGCATTTACAACTACGGAACCCTACACTGCGCGTGGCCCGACACGCACTTGGCCAATTATTTTAATGTATGATCACCGATTATTCGAAGATGTCTGGCTAGTTCGTCCCAAACTCGAAACTCACGAATCCCATAATCTCAGAAACCATTCGGGCGATTTGCCAACAATTATCGTCGAACAAACATAGATATAAATAAATACAAACGCCGGATGGAAAGGCCGACGTCGACCCTCCTTGGAAATGTGAGTAGTAAAATGCAAAGTACTTTAGTCGCCTCTTACGACATCCACAAGAGATGGAGTACTAGTGTATTCATAGCTGGAAGTCTCAGCGCAAAGAACACGGCCCCAAAGCTTTTCACAAATATCGACAAGAATAGCTGTTGACTAAAAAATGTTTTGGCTAATTAAATAGATTATTGAATACGAATAGTATACGTATTTATTCTTATCTCTGATTAGCAAATAAGACGAAGATACAGCGCATTTCAATTTCGCGTGACGTCACGATTAGCTACGATTGTAAACCAAAGGCGACGTAAATCACCCTAACTCCAAAACTTCGAAGTGCTGTATCTTTGTGAAACTTTACTACTTTGCTAAATGAAAAAATATGGGTACTTTATTTTTGGATAATCTTGTTGACGGACTATACAAAGTAATATATTTTATACCCAGTCTACAAACCTATTGCCTTTACGCACGCAGATCTTCAATAATAGCTTTGTAAAGATATATCCCGAGAATAAAGCTGCAAGGCAGTATCCAATATCCTTTGTTTACTTTAAAGGTATAAATAGATCCACTGATATTACGACGTCTTGGCCCACGTATTATACTCGCCGAAGCCCTAAAATGATCCAAACTGCGGGAAAATAAACAGTATTTAGGTATTGTACATCTATTTTGGGAATGACGGGTCTTTTTTCCCCAGTCCTTTGAGAGGCTTGCGTGGGGATACAGATCCAACACGTAGAGGCCCTTTGGAGAAGTTGACGTCATGTGGCGCTCACGCCAAAATCCATTCCAGGATATACTTATGAAAGGATATATGAACATCTATTATTATTTTGTAATGTTTTTTTTTTGTATTATTTTCTCACCGTGTGGCTTCCGGCAGAGTAGAATAGAACTACTCCAAGTCCTCCTTGTCGTAGAAGGAGACTTAGGAAATACAGGCTAAACAAAGCTTATAAACATTAATAGGACCTCTCCAACACGTCTGGACAGCGTGGAGAGTGTAGGCCAAATCCTCTGGGTGTTCTATCCAAGTATGGCTCTAGTAGTACAGAAAGGGTCGTGCTCCTGCAGTGGAAACTAAAAAGACCTGATGATGATGATATTGATGACGAAAAAATGAATACTTTGTTCTTACCAGAAGATGGTATGGAGTCATTTTACATACGACTCTGCTTTTATTTTCTATCACCCACGCCTCTTTTAGTCGTCACAATTCTACATCAGGCCTTGAACTCCGAACAGTTATAACTTATAACGTTCCATATTGACTTTGATCTTTCGGCTACCCAGACTCTGCGGTGTTCTGTAAACACTGGTATTTGCTAAGGATTATTTGGATGTATTACTATACTCGTATTACTACAAAGATGGGAGAGGTATACGCCGCAGAGACGACTTCCAAATTATAATACAATATAAATAAAAATATTAATTGTAAATTCTAATTTTCTTTACTTTATACTATTTATTGTTAATGGGTGTTTATCTAGGATATATTTATTTGTTATAAAGCATAGTATCGTTGAGTTACTATCCCATAACACAAGTCTCGCACTTACTTTGCGGCTGGCACATTCTGTGTAATTTGTCCGTATATATTTATTTGTTATATCGCTAATAGGGCAGACCGAGGGTTTTGTGTCTTGCGGCTTTAAGCAGATGGAGCCCAAGACCACAATAGCCAAACTCGTCAACCACTTTTAGCAAAATGGTTGACGAGAAGGCGGAAAAAGGAATCAGAATAGTGTTGGGTTGTTTTTAGTAACATGATTCGTATTTTCGCCCATGCTCTAGATCATAGAGAACATGTCTCTAGAAGAAATTCATTGAAGACAAATTTATTTATTTATTTACTGCTAAATACTGTTTGCAGTAATAGCCTTTGGGTCAAAGGATAGATCTAAATTTGACAGATACATTTTTGTGTTATGTTAATTTTATCTTTTACTAACACTATAGTGAGTGTCAGATTTATCAAGATAACAATTGTAAAAATAACTGTAAAAGAAAATCTAATTAAAATTACGTTACAGTACAAAAAAAACTAAGTACATAAAACATTTCAACTCCAACGCTATGTTTAAACAACTCCAACGCAATGTTCAAATTAATTTCAATGAGAGTTGTCTTAAAACTTCAGACTTTTATTATAAAAATACGCAAAGTTTTATTACCATCTGAGCATTGTTTTACTTCTATAAAAATGAAAAAAGATGAAGACAAATTCTTATTATAGTTATAATAACTTGTTCTTAAAAATAACACAAGAGCTCATAAAGATATTGTGACGTAGTGATTATTTTGAAAGAAACAATATTTAAAAAGACCAAACTCTTTAATTTAATTTATAACAATTATACTATACAATGAGAAATTAGTCACAGATAAGGGTCGTAGGTTCACAGCCACGAGATTCGTTGTTCCAGAAGAGATTTCCAAAAGTACTCAGCTTTGAAGCAGCCCGGCGTCCAGTGGTGGTCGAAAGAGGACGAGGCTCCTCACGCCTCCGTATTTATATGGGCGCGCGGGGTGGAGAGCGGGGTAAGGAGGGAAGCACCAGTGGACTTCATCACACACCCCCCTCGTTGGGACAGAATTTTCCTGCCGGAAAATTCGGCTTCGTCTGCTCGCTGGCTGAAGCTGGCAGGATACGACGGGGCTGCGGACTCTGGAGACCCAGGAGGAGCAGGACAGCTGAAATTTATAGAAAAAGGACTGAGTAACATTCTAGGAAATGCAGTTAGGTTACCTGAAAATTTAGAAATACTTTATACGAGCCGAGCCGAGTCACCTCACAGATCAATTTTATATTTTATTTTATTTTATTTTTAGCACCAGAAATAATAATTAAAATATAGCGCGAAACGTTAGATGCGATGCGATATCAAATAACAATGTAAAGCGATCATTATAGTTATCTATCAACAAGTGTGCGTGAACAGCTGTGGTATGCACAACCGGTAAGTCAAGGTCAAGAACCGGTCGTAGCTTGCAAGTGTCAATGCATTCAATAGCAAGAAATACGTGAACACAATATCGCCAGTAAATAGAATTCAGTTAAGATGTTATAAAAACAATTCGAACCTGTATACTTGGTTCAAGCGAGAAACTTTTCCACCACTAAACCATAGGGCACAAGAAAAAAAATGATATACATTGGTTATAGAAGATAGTATTTAATTTGTTTAAATTTCGATTATATTTTGATAATTATTCTTTATAATTTATTTGTTTTATATCTTTAATATGCCATTCGCCCAGTGGCTTACCAGACATGTCTGAAAGTTTATACACCAAAGGAGATTTTTTTGATACAATTTTGCATTTTATAAATTTAGGGGCCAATTTTTTTGAAAAATATTTGTCTTTATCACTTAAATAAAATGTTCGCTTCCAAACAATATCACCAACGTTGAATTCGGCCGACTTACGGCGAAGATTATAAGACTGGCAGTTACGCTCGTGGGCCGATAACAAGGATGCATGTACTTTGTCGAAGATAGAAGACAAGTGACCAAGGGACTCCGCATAACAGTCACGTGGTTCGTGAATTAAGTTCGGATCAGAGTCTAGATAGTGTGAACCGCAGGTTATCAATTCGCGACCGAAAACAAGAAAAGAGGGCGTGTAGTTTGTGACTTCGCTTACCGCACAATTGATAGCGAATTGGATTTTAGGTACTAGCGTATCCCACACTCTGTGATCGTTCTCAATGAATGCGGAGATAGCTGTAGTTATAGTTTTGTTATAACGTTCAACCGTATTAACGTGAGGCGTATAAAATGGGGTATAGTGTGTGTTTGGAACTTTATATTTATATAATAAGTTTTTAAATTGGGCACTAACGAATTGTTTACCGTTATCTACTATGACCGTAGAAGGAATGCCGTGAACCAAGAAAACATTATCTTCGAGTATTTTTGTTATTATTTCTGCTGTGGCCCGCTTTATAGGGAAAAGCAAACAATACTTGGAGAAACAACAACAGACAACGAAAATATAGTTATTTTGTTTTCTTGTAGGCGGAAGGGGTCCGATTAGATCGATACTTATCGTTTGAAACGGCCTAAGACATGACTTTGGTCCGCCCATATGACCGAAAGTGGAGTGAGTTTGATGTTTATGAGCGATACAATCATCGCAAGAATTGACGGCCTTAACCACGTCCGCATACATACCTGGCCAATAGTAGTTAAGGGCCAAGCGCTTGTATGTTTTAGAGATGCCCATGTGACCGGCTGTGGGCAACGAATGGTTTTGCCTTATTAACTCCGATCTCTCTTCGGATGGAACAACCTCTTTCCATTGAAACTCTCTAGTAAGAGGGTTAAGACTTTTTTTAAAGCGATATAATTTATTATTAAGGACCTGATAGTCGATAAAAGAGGCAGGAGACTGTGAACAACCTTTATAGATATTAAGATACCATGAATCATTAGTAGAAATGACATTCCCATCTATTGTGTTGCATTGCATAGGCATGACATTAGGAGAACGAGAAAGGAAGTCTGGCACAACGTTATCGGTTCCTCGACGATACTTTATTTCGAAATTATAGGAAGAAAGGCGGACTCCCCATCTAGCCAGTCGACCCGTAGGATTGTTGAGTTTGATAAACCACTTGAGAGCAGCGTGATCAGTGTACACAATAAATTTCTTGCCATTTTCTACATAGCAACGCCAGTGTTCAATAGCTGACAGAACAGCAAGCGCCTCGCGCTCTGTAGCACTATAATTTCTTTCTTGGTCCGTAAGGGATTTGCTGTAGAAGGCTATAACTCTTTCTTTCCCCTCCAAGACCTGACAAAGAACAGCTCCGATACCAAAGTCACTACTATCCGCGTGAATTTCAAATGGTTGTGTGTAATCTGGACAAGATAGTACCAGCGAAGAAGACAAACAATCCTTTAATTTATTGAAAGCTGCGTCAGCCTCTCGCGACCAATTGAACGCAGGAGAGTTTTTACCGTTAGAGGTTAGTTTATTCAAGGGAGATGCCAGCGCACTGAAGTTAGGTATAAACCTTCTATACCACGACGCAGCGCCTAGAAAGCGACGGACCTCCTTTTTGTTAGTAGGAGTGGGGTAGTTTTTTATCGATTCTACCTTTTCGGGATCGGCATGAAGGCCTTCCGAATCCACTACATAACCCAGGTATTTTAATTTAGTACTGAAAAAGTTACATTTGTCGAGATTTATAGTGAGGTTCGCATATTTTAATTTTTCTAGTATTTTTGACAATAGTGTAATATGGCTATCAAACGAATCTGAGACACAAATTACGTCGTCGATATAACAAAAAACCCTGTTTTCAAATTCTGGACCGTAAAACAAAATATCTGCAAGACGCTGCTGGGTGGCTGGAGCGTTAGTTAATCCAAAAGCCATAGATTTAAAATGAAATTTACCACGCGTAGGAATATAAAATGACGTTTTGCAACGATCCTCTTTTTTTATCAAAGTTTGCCAAAAACATTTTGAAATGTCTAAACTAGATATGTATTTAGCATCTCTTAAGTTATCCAAAATCTCAGCAATATAGGGTAAACTATAAGCATCTTTTTTTGTTATAGAATTTAATTTCCGACAAAAACGCAGTTCGCCATTTTTTTTAGGGGTCAAGATCACTGGATTAGACCAAGGGCTCTCGGAAGGTTCAATCACGTCCTCTTTAAGCATTTGGTCGACATGTTTTACCAAAATGCGCTGTTTCTCTGGTGACATGCGATAGTAACGCTGCCGAATCGGTGGGTGATCACCTGTATCTATCGAATGAGTAATGAGAGAGGTACGGCCGAGACCGCGTTTCTGATAAGAAATATCGATAAATTGAGAAATAATGTTTTTGGCGGTAGTTCTTTGATCGTCAGTTAAATTATCAAATGAAATTAATTTACTAACGGTGTCCTTCTGTACTACCGAGGTTCCAGATTCGTGATTATTTTGAGGTGAGATGGTTTCCAAATTAGCCGGAAACAGACCAAAACTCCTCCAAAAATCCATACCCAGAATCAAGGGATTTTTGATGCCAGGAACGATATGGGTAACAAGAGAAACAGTTTTATTTTGAAATTGGAATGGAATTACCACTGAGCCGAGTGAAGAATATTGCTCGCCACCAGCGGTGGTAAAAACCAAGGGCTTAGAACCACTTAATTCCAAATTTTTCAAGAAAAGAAGATGAGAATTATTACCAAGTATAGTTGCGCAAGACCCAGAATCAAGTAAGCCAATGGTGTTTTTTTTATTTACTACTACAGGGATATAGGGAGGTTGTGTGTTTGTATTTACGATTGAAGAAAGTTTATGGCAATTAAAGAAATTGGATACGTGATGTAGCCAATTGTGCCACTCAGTTTTACTAGTTCGACTTTTTATTTTAGACTTTCCCCAATCGGAACTTACAAGTTTTTTGAAGGTTCATTGTTTTTATTACAGTTTGTACAATTAGAGACTTTAAAACCTTTCAAACCACATTTAAAGCAAATAAGAAAACGAGGCTGAGTGCAAGATGATAAATTGTGCGAGTCATTTCTACATCTAAGGCAGAATTGTTTATTATTAGTAGTATTAGCAACGGCATTAATTTGACGATCCTTAGAAAAATTGTTAGAAGAAGCCGGACTGGGATTTTTAAAATAATTTCGATTTCGGAAAAAGTTTTTATTATTATAAGTTTTATTTACGATGGCGGAATCGGAATCAACGTAAGCCAGTTCAGGCGCCAAAGTACTAGAAGTAACCTTAGGTGGTTCAGAAAAATCATTACTACGACTTTGATATTGTTCGAACTTTCTGCAAATGCTAACCAACGAAGAAATATCTGAAACAACCCCAGTCAGAAGGCAATTAGTGTAACAAGGCCTAATGTTATTTAACAAGATGTTCAATTTGACAGACTCGCTGACAGGCTCATCCAAACGGGAAAATAATCCTTGCATTTTTGCTATATATAAGGTTATGTTCTCTTTCTCGCCCTGAGAACGAAGTCTTATTTCCGCCATTAGTTTATCGTCGTAATTATGCGGACTAAAATCACGCTTAAGTAATTTACAAAGATCGTCCCAAGTATCAACGCTGTCTTTAATAGAACGATACCAATGGAGTGCATCGTCTGAAAATATTTCAAAAGCGAAAGAAAAGATTTTGCTATCTGGAATGTTTCTACAAGACATAAATTCGTTAACTTTTTGGATAAAGGCGCGCACACACGATTTGCCGTTATATTTAAATTTACCGAGTTCAGAAAATAATTTACGATCGTAGGTTAATGCATCAAAGAATTTTTCATCAGAGTTCTGTGACTCGACTCCGCTCGATACTACAGGTTTAGAAGAAGTTAAGGACGAAAGAATTTCGGAAATGGAATGAAACTCGTTCCAGACCGAATTAAATTTTTGTGTATCACTAATTGAGGTGACGTCAATGCGTGATAACCTATGAAAAACGTGGCTGAGAATAGATTCAGTTCTAGAGTAAAGATTTTTATCAAATTTAGATTGCAAGGCTTTCGCGTTGTTTTTCACTCGTATTAAGGAATTATTTACCGCGGAAATATCCTCTTCGACCGTAAAACATGATTCTAAAATGTCCTCTGAAGGAGAACTAGATGAAAGTTTGGTAATTAATTTACATAACTCCTCCACAGTACACTTTGAGGGGTCACCACCTCTTATTTCTACCTCATATTCGAGTTCCGATTTATTTAATAAAGTAAATTTTATGGTATAGGCCATAGTGACCAAAAAAAAATGTGTGGAGCAGCTACGAAACCAGAAAAAATATGTGGAGAGAAAAGAAAAAAAATCAATTTGATTCCGTCCAAAAGGGTTTAACAGCAAGGATATTATTACGTGAGATTAATTAAGTTTAAAGTGGGATATGATATACCACACTGCGCGAACGCAAAAGCACGTGGACGGACGATAGCACCGCGTGAACAAAGGAATTAGATATGTTATATAATTATGCACTGCACTGCACTGAGTACGGAATGAAAACAACAAAAAAAATAACAAACACTAGTACATACCCTTTTGAACGAAATAAAGCACTCAAAACACAGTTATAAAATTTAGAAGATCAACGAATCTCGTGGTAACTCCTCTGTTGTGGCGCCACTGTGACGTAGTGATTATTTTGAAAGAAACAATATTTAAAAAGACCAAACTCTTTAATTTAATTTATAACAATTATACAATGAGAAATTAGTCACAGATAAGGGTCGTAGGTTCACAGCCACGAGATTCGTTGTTCCAGAAGAGATTTCCAAAAGTACTCAGCTTTGAAGCAGCCCGGCGTCCAGTGGTGGTCGAAAGAGGACGAGGCTCCTCACGCCTCCGTATTTATATGGGCGCGCGGGGTGGAGAGCGGGGTAAGGAGGGAAGCACCAGTGGACTTCATCACAATATAACTTCATTTCAAAATAAATAGTTTTTATCCGACTTTTATCAAATTGAGCTGAGTTTTTTTAATGTATGTTCACCGATCATTCGAAGATGTCTGTCTAGATTTGGAAAAAAACCTTTTTGTTTATAAAGGTATACTTGTCAGGTGATCAATTTTACCGAAATCTGTTGTGAAGGTGAAGTTGATTTTTAGTTAAAAAATAAACATTGTGCAGCAGATTTACTACAATTACTTAAGCTGGGGTAGCTTAACCTGTGAACATCTGTGAGCAGACCGAAATCCGGTCGACATGCATTGTTTTACTATTGTGTCTGGTGTTTTGCACAGACGACAGGATAAGTAATCGTAGTAACTTAGTCGCTACTTCCTAACAACTCAAAGGAGATATTTAAAAAAAACTGACTTCATCCCCAAACACCACGACCGATTTGATTAAATTTCCATAGGACCATCTACCAAGTATACACTTTCAAACAAAAGAATCTTACAAATCAGTCCAGACGCCTTCCAATTCAATCGGTAAACATACAAAAAAAAGATCTTGATAACCTCCTTCATTTTGGAAGTCAGTTTATTATATTATTACACGGCAACAAAAAGCACGTTAAATAAGCTATAAAAAGATATCGCTCCATTTCAAATAAATCACAGTAAACTGCCGCAAACTCGCAATCAATCAAAGTTCGCAACTCGGAGTTTGTATCACTTTGCCTTATATCTTTTATCGAATCCCTATAAATGCGAAAGTGAGTTTTTGTATTTGTTTGTTACCTCTCCACGCTTCAACCACTGAACCTATTTAGATGAAATTTGGTGTAAATATAGTTTAAAAATCAGGGTAGGACGTAGGATTGTTTCTATCTCAAAATTCCCTTAAGGAGCAAAGCCCACGGGCACAGCTAGTAAGCTATAAAAATATATCGTTCCATTTCAAATGAACCACAGTAAACTGCCGCAAACTCGCAATCAATCAAAGTTCGCAACTCGGAGTTTGTATCACTTTGTCTTATATCTTTTATCGAATCCCATATATATATAATATTATAAATGCGAAAATGAGTTCGTATATTTGTTTGTTTGTTACCTCTTCACGCTCCAACCACTGAACCTATTTAGATGAAATTTGGTGTGGATATAGTTTAAAAATCAGGGTAGGACATAGGATAATTTTTATCCCAAAATTCTCTTGAAGAGCAAAGCCCACGGGCACGGCTAGTGAGCTATAAAAATATATCGTTTCATTTCAAATGAACCGTAGTAAACTGCCGCAAACTCGCAATCAATCAAAGTTCGCAACTCGGAGTTTGTACCACTTTGTCTTAAATCTTTTATCGAATCCCAACTAATATTATAAATTCTAAAGTGAGTTTGAATATTTGTTTGTTACCTCTTCACGCTTCAAAAACTGAACCTATTTTGATGAAATTTGGTATAGATATAGTTTAAGTCTCAGGGTAAGACGTAGGATAGTTTTTATCCCAAAATTCCCTTGAGGAGCAAAGTCCACGGGCACAGCTAGTAAGCTCTAAAAAGATATCGCTCCATTTTAAATAAATCACAGTAAACTGCCGCAAACTCGCAATCAATCAAAGTTCGCAACTCGGAGTTTGTATCACTTTGTCTTATATCTTTTATCGAATTTCTATTAACGACTATAACTGGAAGCAAATCTTTTGAGGTCAAGGCTTCTGTGTTTCCGTGGTTTTTAACCGACTTCCAAAAAGGAGGAGGCTGTTAAGTCGTCGGGATCTTTTTTTAAAATGTATAAGATAGATAGATAGATAAACTCATTTATTTGCTGCTATAACACACATACAAAAAAATACACAAATCAGACACAAAAAATTAAATAAACTTCTACCTACCTGCACAATTTTCAATGTGTGCGCTACAGCAATACAAATAGGCCACAGCTCAGTGGTAATATTGCCCGGGAGCAATACACTGATTTTCAGCTGTGACCTGAAGAGATGCGTGGTGCGATAATCATGGTATGAAAATAGACAAAGAGACAAATGAGGCTGTGTGTATGTACCAATGTTTCGAAGGCGCCTAGATCGATTTGAAATATTATTTTTGTTTGAAAGGGGATATTAGTGTGTGCAAAGAATACAATATAATATACTTCCTTATTATTGTCCCACTCAACCATTGTTACCTTTCTATGTAGAACACCAAGATTATTATCATAGACCTAAATAAACATTGTATTCTAAATGGCTATACTCTCCTATTTTCAACATGTATATAAACCCTATTGATGCGGACAGCAATACATAATATGTTTTTTTTAATATAAATAAATAAAGTTGATTTAAGTAGTTAGGAAAATCATAATTGTGTTAGTTAGGGTGTTTCATTTTACCTATAAGATAGAAAGTATTTACTAAGTTAACATAGAAATAAGTATGAAATAAGTAAATAAATGTTTAGCTTAGCATAGGTAAATGATTGTACTAGTTAGGTTGTTTTATTTTCCTACAAATTATAAGGTAGCTCGTGGAGATATTGCAAATATTGTCTGCAAACAGAAAGATAATACCGTCACGAAACCATCGTGATAGAAAGGGACGGAGATATAGTTTGCAAACAAAAAGGTAATACCTTCACGAGACCAACAGGGAGTTTTTTTGACCATAACTCTAGAAATAATAAAGATATTTCGATGATTTAAACATGAAAATGTGCAGAAACATATACTGTATCTAGGAAAAATATAATATTGTAAGGAATTAAACGGCGTCATATGAATATCCGTGAAAAACTGAAAATTTGCTCCAGAAAGAGATGCACTTATAAGTAAGAAAGAAATAACATGATTAGTGCCGTGTGCAAAAATTCCAGGGCTCTGATTGGCTGAACGCGTTAGCCAGTTTTGTATAAATATGAGCACGGTTCTCTATGACGGCGTTCAGTTCCCTCCCGGCAGTGTAATAGTAAAGATCAAGAAGAAGTGTACTGGAAGAAATAAACAGTGGTCAACGGAGTTCAGGTGGTTTTAATACAGTCCCCAACAGCTGGTCCTTCGAGCCGGATATTTCAAGAACGCAGCAAACATGGTGGTCACAAGGAGCCAAAGCGGAGAAGAAACACGTGGCCGAGTTTTCGACGATCCACCCAGGTCACCGAGCACCAACGAACCTGGTGCCGTCGCTGGGCGTAGCATCCCGGAAATCGCCGCCGCTGTTGCGCGGACCGCGCCGCCCGCGCCCGCCTCCGTCGTAACTGCGCGGAACGTGCCGACCGCGCCCGTCGCCGCCGCCGGCGCCGGCCCTGCTACTACTGCACGAGGTGCGCCGCCCGCGCCTCTCGCCGCCGCGTCCGCAGTAGTATACGCGCCGACCGCCGCCCCCACCACTGCGTATCCATCGACCGCAGTGCACTCAACCGCGCCGCGCCCTACCACTGCGCCCTACACTGGTGCAATAACGCGTTCGCGACGTTCGCCTGACCGGTCAGTGCGCTCGGGTCAATCGCATCGATCGTCTACCAGTGCAGCCATGCGCATCAAGCAAGCCGAACTAGCAGCAGTTGAAAAGCTCGCCGAAATAAGAAGACGGGAACTACGTCTAGAAGCAGACATTGTACAAAAGAAGCTCGCGTTTGAGATAGCTACGATTCAAGATGAAGAGAATGATATCGTCAGTGTCCACGATCAGAATATCGATAAAGTCAACCAGTGGCTGAGACATCAAGTACCTACTGATCCAGAGCCTACATATACTGAGGAGCCATCCGCCACGATTCAGCCCGCTGTTGCTGCCGCCGCCGTCGATACCGCCGCCGCAACCGCAGTTATAGAACAACCAGTGGCTACGCCCCGTGTTCACTCGCAAGCAATACGGGGGGAGCAGTCAGAAGAATTCGATTGGCATACACCAAGGCAGCGACACTATGAACGACAGCGATCACCGACGCCGCACCGAAGCCGTAGCAACCAAAGAGGAATCGAGCAACTAGCTGAAGCTATAACGAAGATGGCCCGCACCAGAATACCCCCAAAGCAAGTGATCGACCTGCCAACATTTACGGGAGCACCAGGAGAATGGCTACCGTTCAAAGCAGCCATGAGAGACTCTGCGGCCATCTACAATTTTACAGACGTAGAAAACATGGCGAGACTTCGAAACAGCCTCAAGGGCGAAGCAAGAGAAGCTGTTCGAGCGCTACTACATACAACAAGCAATCCAGACATCGTAATGAAAACTTTGGAGCAGTGTTTTGGCCGGCCAGAAATAATCATTGATCAAGCACTCGAAGATATCAAGAAACTGCCGCGCCCGGGAGCCAGCGCTATTGAACTGAACCATTTGGCAGTCAAATTACAGAACATTGTGCAAGTACTGAACAGTTTGGATCACAGAGGATACTTGCACAACCCGATGCTGTCCAGGGAAGTGATTGAAAAATTGAGCCCGCATCTTCGGTCGAAATGGTGTGACTATGCAGAAGAATGCTTCAATAGTGAAGAGCCGCAGATCGTTTCTCTTTCAAAATTCCTGATGAAAGAGGCGGACCGAACACTAAGACATGCATATGCACCAAGTTCAGTTGCTGTGAAAACGACGAAGACTGCACCTGCCACGAAGATCAAAGAATATGCAAAGAATAAAGCAGCTACTTTTGCCACAACGACCGATCCTGCTGAAGAGGACCGATGCTTGTACTGTGGAGCCACCCACAAGGTTCCACAGTGTGAGCAATTCAAATCATTGAAGACTGAAGAACGTTGGAAGTGGGCAAAAGAGAAAAGGATCTGCTTTAAATGCATCAGCAAGAGCCATCGACGCCTAAACTGCAGAGCAAAGCCATGTGGTGTCAACGGATGTAAACGACCACATCACGCAATGCTACATACCGAGTTAACTGTATCACCGCCTCCCTCAGACGCTACGCCTACGAACGACGGCACCGTGCTCACAGTAAGAACGAGCACTACTCAGCGTACGGCAGTGGTACTGAAGATGTGTCCAGTCACAGTAGTAGGCCCTGGTGGTGAAGAAGAAACCTACGCCTTGTTGGATGAAGGGTCAACTGCGACACTAATCGATGCAGACCTAGCACGCAAGATCGACGCTCGCGGGACTGTATCACCACTCCATATACACGGAGTAAACTCGACGCGCCAGGAAATAGAAAGCCATCGAGTGAAGATTATTATCAAGTCAAAGAATCAACATTTTGAGATCGCAGCACGCACCGTGGAGGGACTGACATTAACGAAACAATCAGTTCCAGCGAGCCTACTACAATGCAGACATCTAAAGGATCTTCCAATAGAAGAATTGACATACGACTCAGCGACACCGCGCCTTTTAATAGGAACAGACAACTGGGACCTGATAGTGACTCGAGAGTTGAGGACAGGTAGAAGGCATGAACTTGCAGCTTCGAAGACTCAACTAGGATGGGTGGTCCATGGAGTCACGTCGCGAAGTCTACGTAGGAATGAAGCGTCAATTCTACACTTATCTACGAAGGACGAAACAGATCAACAATTACATAAAGAAGTCGAAGATCACTTTAAGATTGACGCTTTGGGAATATTAACAACAGTCAAAGTGTCACCTGCTAATCAGAGAGCGATAAAAATATTTGAAGATACCGTGTCCGAAAGAAACGGACACTATGAAGTTGGGCTTACCTGGAAAGAAGATCACCCTAAGTTGCCTTCCAGTTACGAACAAGCTTTGCGAAGATTGAAAACAATAGAGAAAAGAATGGATCGAAACCCCGACTTTGCAGAGCAATACAGCGCCCAAATTGAAAATCTCGTAGTAAAGGGATATGCTGAAGAATGCAATGGAAGTGAGAAAACGCTGCCGCACAGTTGGTTCCTGCCACACTTTGCAGTAACTAACCCTAACAAGCCAGGGAAGATACGTTTGGTTTTTGATGCTGCTGCAGTCGCTAATGGTACAAGCCTTAATGACATGCTGTTAGAAGGCCCAGACTTACTTCGCTCATTGCTGAGTATCCTATTCAAATTCCGCGAGTATCCAGTAGCCATCACAGCCGACATTTAGGAGATTTTTCTACGAATTAAAATAAGAGAAGAAGACCAAGCAGCTCAGATGTTTTTGTGGCGCGGCAGCGAGAGAAAGAGTCCACCAAAGGAAATGAAAATGACTTCGATGATATTTGGAGCGTCATGTTCACCATTCCTTGCGCACAGCGTACGCAATCACAATGCGCATGTGCACGCAAACTCACATCCTGCAAGCCTTCAAAGCAATAACGGAGAGTCATTACATGGATGACTACGTCAATAGTTACAAGTCCATCGACGAAACAGTGAAAACAATAGAAGAAGTTGTAGAGGTGCACGCTAAGGCAAGCTTCAAGTTACGCGGCTGGAATTCTAACAAAGAAGAAGCTCTCATCAACATGCCGACAGAACTACGAGCAAAGTGTAACACACATTTGGGCCACGACAATAAGACTCTTGGACTGGTCTGGGACCCGCATGAAGATACATTAGGATTCAACACCAACATGCCGAGAGTACCGAAAGATGTGCGCAACCGAGAGCGAACGCCGACGAAACGAGAAGCGTTAAGTGCTGTCATGTCAGTCTATGACCCATTGAGACTACTGAGTTGCTTCACCATAAGCGCGAAGATCTTCTTACAAAACCTATGGCGACTCCATATCGCGTGGGATGAATCTCTACCAGAAGATTACGCAGAAGGCCTTACAACTTGGTTCGAGCAACTCGAGAAGATATCAACACTCAGACTGACGAGATGCTACGGCTCGGAAGAGAACCTGAAAAGAAGACAACTTCACATCTTTTGCGATGCCAGCCAAGACGCGTATGCTGCAGCCGCTTATTGGCGTCTGGAATACGAAGACGGCTCAATTCACGTCGTACTCGTCGCTGCAAAGTCGAAAGTAGCACCAATCAAAGCACAGAGTATACCCAGATTGGAGTTGCAGGCAGCCCTCATCGGCACGAGATTGGCTGACACAATCCAACAAGAACACCGATGGACTACAGATGACGTGATCTTCTGGTCAGACTCAAGAACAGTCTTACATTGGATAAGAAAGGACGCCAGAAGATATACTCCTTTCGTTGCACACCGGCTTGGAGAAATAGCAGAACGGACGAGCCAAGACAGTGGAGATGGGTACCAACGGATGTCAACCCAGCAGATGTAGCCACCAGAATCAATTATGTGCCTACTGACGCTCAAGACTGGTAGTTCAATGGCCCTGCTTTCCTGAAGCAAAAAGAAGATTGCTGGCCCGAGGAATCAACCACCTACGAAGACGAAGATATCGAAGTAATCAATCACGTCAATATTGAACGCCTACAACGACCTCTACCCAGATTTGACAGATTCTCCAACTATCTTCGCTTACTCCGAGCCACGGCGACAGTGCTTTTATTTATCGATAAGTGCCGACGTAAAGGACGAACAATGACTGATTGACATCTGAATCGAGCCGAAAAGTTACTGTTGGCACAAGCTCAGGAAGAAAGTTTCTTGGAAGAGCTAACACGACTACGCAATGGGAAACCGATTACTCGTTCAAGTCGACTAGCGAAACTTGATCCAGAAATAGACGACGATGGATTACTTCGTTTAAGAGGAAGAACAAACGCAGCTGACTTGCCATCACATACGAAGAAACCTGTCATATTAGACGGAAAACATCCGCTAACGAAGTTAATCGTGCTACAAGAGCATATAAAAGCTGGCCACGTCGGACGAGAACGCGTGGTCAACGAGCTACGGCAACGCTATTGGATCCTACGCTTACGGCCTACCGTGCGATCTGTGGCTCGAACGTGCGCCTACTGCAAGATGCGAAAAACTAAACCTTGCACGCCAATCTGCGGAGACTTGCCAGCTGCTCGTCTTGATATGTACCACCGACCCTTTACCAACTGCGGGGTGGACTACTTTGGCCCCATGATGGTGACCATAGGAAGACGGCGAGAGAAGAGATGGGGAGCTCTCTTTACCTGTCTCACAACCAGAGCTGTACACCTTGAACTAGTAGGCAGTTTAACGACCGACTCCGCTATAATGGCCCTGAGAAGAATGGCAGCAAGAAGAGGATGGCCTGCGATTATGTATAGCGACAACGCTACAAACTTTAAAGGAGCGGATGTAGAGCTGCGCGTCGCTTATACTGAATGGGCTCCAGCGTTGCAAGAATACGGCCTGAAGCATAACATGGAATGGCACTATATACCTCCAGGAGCTCCAAATCAGGGGGGAGCTTGGGAGCGCCTAGTTCGCTCAGTAAAAGTAGCGCTGAGTGCAGTTCTCCATGAAAAAACGCCAAAGGAGGAAGTGTTGCAAACCGTAATGACAGAAGCGGAACACAGCATCAATTCACGCCCTCTTACCCACGTGTCCGTTGAGCCAGAAGATCCCGAAGCTCTGACCCCTAACCATTTCCTGCTGGGGTCATCATCCGGCCTACCATATACTGGGCCTTGCGACGTAGCTAATCGACGCGTGTGGCGAGCAAGCCAAGCGCTCGCTGACGAGTTCTGGAGGCGCTGGGTTCGTGAATATTTACCCACACTAGTAGCTCGTGGAGACTCCAGAAACGACAAACAGCGACCGTTGCAGCCGGGAGTACTGGTCATCGTGGTAGACCCGACATTACCCCGCAACACATGGCCTCGAGGCATCGTAGAGAAGACCTACCCGGGACCAGACGGAGGAGTGCGCTCAGCAGACGTCCGCACTCGTGGAGGAATCTTTAGAAGACCCACCTCGAAGCTGGCTGTCCTCACCGTGATGGAGGCTGCGCAGAGACTTCGCCGGGGGGAGGATGATGCGGACAGCAATACATAATATGTATTTTTTAATATAAATAAATAAAGTTGATTTAAGTAGTTAGGAAAATCATAATTGTGTTAGTTAGGGTGTTTCATTTTACCTTTAAGATAGAAAGTATTTACTAAGTTAACATAGAAATAAGTATGACATAAGTAAATAAATGTTTAGCTTAGCATAGGTAAATGATTGTACTAGTTAGGTTGTTTTATTTTCCTACAAATTATAAGGTAGCTCGTGGAAATATTGCAAATTTTGTCTGCAAACAGAAAGATAATACCGTCACGAAACCATCGTGATAGAAAGGGACGGAGATATAGTTTGCAAACAAAAAGGTAATACCTTCACGAGACCAACAGGGAGTTTTTTGACCATAACTCTAGAAATAATAAAGATATTTCGATGATTTAAACATGAAAATGTGCAGAAACATATACTGTATCTAGGAAAAATATAATATTGTAAGGAATTAAACGGCGTCATATGAATATCCGTGAAAAACTGAAAATTTGCTCTAGAAAGAGATGCACTTATAAGTAAGAAAGAAATAACATGATTAGTGCCGTGTGCAAAAATTCCAGGGCTCTGATTGGCTGAACGCGTTAGCCAGTTTTGTATAAATATGAGCACGGTTCTCTATGACGGCGTTCAGTTCCCTCCCGGCAGTGTAATAGTAAAGATCAAGAAGAAGTGTACTGGAAGAAATAAACAGTGGTCAACGGAGTTCAGGTGGTTTTAATACAGTTCCCAACACCTATGAAATCAGTAATACAGAAGCTGTTACCTACGAACCTACTCCGTGTGTTTTTCATTAGTTACCCTCACCGCGTCAACATTTTATGGCGACCCTGCCAGTGCCGTGCCACGTCAGCACTGGTAACGAACTACCGCGAATCAAGTTAAATCTTCCGTGATAATCTCACCGCGTAACATTACAGATACTTGTAAAATGATTCCATAGAAACTTCATCAAAATCGGTTTTTAGTTTTGAAAAATTGTAGTAATAGTAAAAGAAGCAAAAAGCCGGAACCGGCGATTAAACGTGCATTTCGAAGCACAGAGGGCTCAAATTGCTTTATACGATGATTCCTATGTCATAATTTAAGCATTAGTAATTCATACCTCCCGTCAGACCATCGAATCTTCTAAATGTAGACATCATCATTAATTATTTTTGTCTCCACTAAAGGGGCACGACTCTCTCTGTACTACCAGAGCCATACATGGCCAGAGCAGCCAGAGGACATAGCCTTCTCTCTCCTCGTTGGCCGGACGAGTTGGAGAGGCCTTATTGATGTTTATAAGCTATGATTAGCTTGTATTTCATAAGTCGCCAACGGGAGGGCTTGTAGTGGTCCTATTCTACTCTGCCGGAAGCCACACGGCACAAATATAGACAAACTACTATTCTCTGTTATGCTATAAAAGGGCTTATAAAATATTTATCTTTATAACCAGACGCCACGTTGCTAAAATAGGTTGTTCTGAAAGTTGCAACTGTCTTTGAAGATGTATAAAAGTTATTAAAGGAGCTTATGGCTCCTGGTAACTTGGAACTTTTCCATTACTCCATACATTGCATTCGCTAGTTTCATGAGAAGGTACTTTGTTGTATTAATATTCATAAAAAAAAAACTAGCGCTCTTTCAGACAAGCGACACGCCTGCGATACCTGTCGGCGACGGTACTGTCGCTCGTCTATAAGAGCCCTAATCAAGCTAGCTCCAAAGTAAGTTTAACTAAATTGTATTGTGGGATACTAACTCAACAACTATTTTCTATGATCTTTCTAAAAAATCAAATAAAACAGATGAACATCCAAAGCCCATCAGGACAATTTGAAAAAGGCCATTTGCCAACTTGCCCTGGCTGGGGATCGAACCCTGAACCTCCGTATTGGCGGACTAGCGTGTTAACCATAACACCACAGTGATCACTGAGGAAATAAACTGTGTTTACTTACAAACAGTTTCTTTAAGCAGCTATATAAATCTGACGCAGGTTCTAGTTAAGAGTCCCCTTACCCTAGACTTCTCCATACAAACGTAGTCTACGTTTAATTTTGAAACCACATGTCAGATTCCGGTAAAAATTGGTAATTGTAAAGAAATTGCAATTATCTAGGTTTATAACTGGTTTTCTACGGTAAAATTATGAACTGGAAAGAAAATATAACAATTTAGAAGTTTCCCATACTGATGGTCAAAAACGATAAATAACACTATATTCTATTTCAAGTTCATATTTTTACCGTTGGAAACCAGTTATTAACCTAGATAATTGCAATATCTTTGAAATTACAAAATTTTGTCGAAATCGGACATATCGTTTTGAAATAAAACGTAGACTACGTTTGTATGGAAAGTTGTATTTTGGTCTAGGGTAAGGGGACTCTTAATTAACATACACGCTGCGGTCTTCGAACAATAATTGAAAGAAGACACAGGAGAAGGATGACACAGGAAAAATCTCCATCAAATGAGGAGATTAAGAACTTAGTGGAAGAAAGAGAGACATGGAAAGCCTAACTACCTAAAGTTAATAGTTTCCGAGTTTTAAGCAAGAATCCCAGAAAAGAGAGTTTTTTTAGCTTGTTTTGCGGTTTTAACAGTGTTGCGTCACGAAATTTTGTTGGCAAGCATCCGATTTGGATTCAGCGCCCCAGGATACCTACATGTGGAACGAAGGGAGTCAGAGCTGCCACAAAACTTTTCTACAGAGGCTTTTGAGTACAAAATTCATTATAAATTTATTATCAGGTCTTTTTGTCTCCACTGCAGGAGCACGACCTGTTCTCTCTCTCTGTTCTTCCAGAGCCATACTTGGTCATAGCAGCCAGAGGGCTATGCTTACTCTTTCCTCGTTGTCCAGATGGGTTGGAGGATGGAGAGGTCTCATTGATGTTTATGAGCTTTGTTTAGCTTGTATTTCCTAAGTCGCCTTTTAAGATATCCACGGATAGATTTGGAGTGGCCCTATTCTACTCTGCTGGAAACCACACGTAACTCTTGTAAATTAAACTAAATAAAGTATTTTTCTTTCTTTCTTTCTTTCAGTCCACCGACAAGAGCCCAGCTTCTAAATATAAAAAGAACACAACCAATAAATGATAAAATACTATAACCATGAAAAGTTGCTAACTACATACGTAAGCACTTTAGCGGAATATCGGAGTCCAATAAATATCAGAAACGTTAACCGACACCGGACGTGAGCAGTCAGACGTGAGAAGGAAATAAAGGTTCTACAACAACTAGCATATACTAAGATGTTATTTTTACAAGCTTTTATATTTGCAATGTATCCTGATGGTACCTACTGTTTTTTTTTCTATATAGGTTGCCTGGAAGAAAATGCTTAGCGATAAGGCCGCCTTTTGCGACTTTCCTAGTTTTTAAGATAATTATATACTGTATTTTATTATGTGCAATAAAGGGTATTGTATTGTATTGTACCTATATGTATAGGTATTTGTTAAGGTTTGCTTACTTGTATTATTGCTGTTCTGATGATGAAGCTGGGAGATACGGAACTAAGTAATTAAAAAACGCAACTCCTTTGAGTTTGGGCTTCAATTCTTTATAAGTACTTTGACCTCATAATAAAAGCTTGTACAAAAAATGTTTTCTTTTTTTTTTCTTTTGACGACCTCCGTGGCTTAGCGGTCACCATGCTAGTCCGCCACTCAGAGGTCCTGGGTTCGATTCCCGGTCAGGGCAAGTTGGAAAATGGCCTTTTCCAAATTGTCCTGGGTCTTGGATGTTTATCTTTATATGTATTTGTTATAAAATATAGTATCGTTGAGTTAGTATTCCATAACACAAGTCTCGAACTTACTTTGGGGCTAGCTCAATCAGTGTAATTTGTCCCAATACATTTATTTAATTATTTTATTTATTTCAAAAAATTAATAGGTCACAAATTTGTTTGTTTATAAAGTTTTATTGGTTAAACAATAAGGATTTCTAAACTTAAGAAGATTCTATATCGTAAAATGACGAAAAAGTAGTAATTATATATACATGTTTTTACTAATCTTTATTGTCATCAGCCACAGGAAGTCCACTTCTGGACATAAGCCTCCCCTAAGAATTTTCAATTTCATAGGTCGTTCATTGAACATAACACTCCTTTTACTTATTTTGTTTTTTCATTAATATGCTTCGTTAACATGTTGCTAGTTTAAGAATTTTGTTATACAACCATATATGTATATACAATAAATTACAATCGTATAAAATATTAGGTTAACTATAAATATTCTATCTCAGACTCATTTATTAAAAAAAAAATTGGAAAAAGAAGAATATTTCCAAATAAATACATAACTGTTGTCTACTGTATCATAAATAATATTTTACCCAAACCATAAGTTGTTTAAGTAATTTAAGTGAGCTTTGTAACATTAACATATTACGAAAACGTTTAAGTTTTATGCGACTTGTTGGAAACTTTAGATCTTCTTAAATTGTGTCTGATCTAAGCTAAATGTATAAATATAGCTTTTAACTGGCAACATCTTATTCATTAATTGTAAGGTCAATAACATTTGACATTCGAGTCTGAAGCTACGTCGTTAGAATGTTAAAAATATGATACATTATTTTTTCTTCGCACATTTGCCAAAAGTGGCCTTTTTTGCAAATGTGCTTAGTAGGTATTTATTCATTCATATAATGTGATTGTCTTCTCCATTTTAGTGCATTTTCGGTTGCATTATAAACTGTGTTGCTTCTTTTTCTTCTCCAAATATAATTCGCATATCAAAGGTCACCTTAGGATGCTGAAGAACACAATAGCCGGAATAGTTTAAACGGTTTAGCTATAGTTTTAAACCGGCCGCTGGCCAAAGAGGGTTTACGTCAGTAAAATAATAAAAATACTTTATTGTTCTAAAGATTTACAGTAATAATTATGGATAAATTATAATAGATATACTTATCTATTATAAGATATATGATATCACTGTCCCACACTACTGGTCACATTGGCAGATGCGGTAGAGTACCCAAAAGGCTGACAGGATTACCACTCTAGATAGCAATGCTTATTTGTTGAGCGAAATGCCAGTTCATTGGTCACCTGACACCTCGAAATAACTAAATAAATGTATTTTCTGCAAGAACACATTAAGTTTGCTACAGTAAAATGTAAGTTTTGTTCATTGAGAATTAAAGTAATTAATCCTTTAAGGCATATTTAGACGGTGCAAGTGTCTTGCCTGTTGCGTACCATTTTATTGAAGTAATAAATTTAAAATTAATTAAAATAAATAAATTAATTTAAAATAAAAATTAGGATGACTATGACGTTTTACGTTTAGATCAGGCAAGTGTTTACCATTTACGCATTTACGTACTGTGTCACGCATGGTTTTATAAGAAAAAACCTAGTGATAAAAAAATCGAGTCATCATAAAAATCTATAGTTTTTATGTTTGACAAAAAAAAAGTAAACTGTCACGAAAAATTTCAATGTCTGTAAGTTTTGCCGTGGTTTTGCCGCGTCTTTTTTGGACAATTAATCCTTAATCTAAAATTGTTTTTCATAACCTACTAAACCTTGTAAAAAAATGAATAATTAATTCACATCGAAGCAGCGTTTAATTCAGTCGGCAAACAAATAAAAAAGAGACAAGAAACCAATTTCCCAAGCAGATGGAAGACGACCACTATTCCTTACTACACCGGGTCCCACTGCAAGCTTTCCTGAGAATGAAGAAGTTTCTCCTCATGGAGAGGTGGATACACAAGTCTTCTTTTTCTTTTTCTTCTTCTTCTGCTACACAAGTTACGAGTATCTATTGCTTCAATTTAATTACAGATACATTTTCACGTCTATATCCCTGACGGGGCAGACAGAGCCTAAGGCCGTAAGACCCAAAGGCGACGCTTAGCGTGATGGTGGGCGTTAAGATGAAAAAAGAATAAAAATAGTGATGGGTTGCTAGCCGCATCGCCTATTTACATGATTCAAATCTCACCCATTCCCGTTTACGATCTGCGTGGGAAGTGATGCAGCTGGTACATTCTAAGTTTTTTCTTTTCTCCCAGACCAGCAAGGAAGAGTGTCACTTCAATTTAATTGTATGCAAGAAACTTGCACCGTGTAAATTGGCCTTTAATATCGCAAGTCCTGCCTCTGACTTCTGGATAATTGCTTTCTCATTCGAAAACTCCTTTGTTGGATAATGTCACGGACAGCCACTGCTTTGTAGTTTTTGTTACATGTTAATGTGAATTAACGAGCTAGCGAACTTCTCCGACTCTACTTGGAAAGTTTGTACTACTTTTACGACGATAATTCGACAGGCACCTGTCAATTAGTATAAATTGATATTACTTTACAGGTAGTGAATATTAAAATTTAATTTATTTTCATGGAAAAGATATCCCGATACCATCTCTGCGCAACGACCACTGCTGAGAAGATCCGCCGAAAAAATACTCATTTTCACAGTATTGGTCGCATACTCACCAGAAGGATTTTGTCATATTGTTGTCTTTTAATAAATACTTATAACATATCGTAATGCTTGCGAACAAGTTAACAAACATAAATTCTGTACCTAATAAGAAATACTAATAAATAACCGGCCAAGTGCGAATCGGATTCGCGCAATAAGGGTTCCGTACCCTTATCCAGGGCCGTACATTCCATAGAGACATGTAGACGTTGTCTACCCGGTCGATCGCTAGTATATGCGCATTTTTTAAATTATTATATAAAAACGATTACGCGCTACATGTCTTTTAAATTGCGCGCTCTTTCCGGCCGTTCAATTCCAAAGTCGCTGTGTCGCTACCGGCGCGGCGGCGGCGCGGCGCACCAAACGTAAGTAGGTACGCGACGAAGACAAATATCTAGATGGCTTAATTTACACACATGCATAGGTAGCTAATGTGTATGAATACGCTTTTGCACCTGCGTTTGTGTGCATGAACCTCCTTCATGGACACACCACACACGTAACAAATGCACACATAAAGCTAGAGCTTAGACCGAGTCTGTGGCCAATTAAAATGTATCAATATTTTTATTTGTTCACGAAGGTCACGACAACAAACCCTATTGGCTAATTGTAGTATTAACCAATAGGGTTTTTTTTATCGTGCTATGCTTCCAAATGAGAAACGCGTAATTCATCGAAGATTGTATTGATATGTGTTACAATTTTTTTTGACGGATTATATTTCGTTCGGTGATTTAAGTACCTAGTTTAGTTTAGTTTCTGAGTTTGTTTACAAATGCATAGGTATGAAAGTTTTATTTAAAACTTACTAAAATGGTGCAAAGTTTTACTTGTGAATGTTGTATAACAAAGTGATTGCTTGTTCAAACTGAATAGTGATTGTTTATTATCAAAACCAATAAGTATTTACAAATGGCCACTGATTTTGGAGGACGTAAAACCGCGTAAGTTGTATTGTAGTCTACCCAAACAAAAATCTCTATGCACGCCCCTGCCATTATCTATAAAAAAACTTGAGAAGTTTCAAGGGACACCCGGATGAAACGAAGTTTGAGAGAGAAAGAGACAGACAAAGAAACACGCGCACGCCGCACGGCTTACAACTTTAGCAAAAAGTGTCGTTACAACTTTTGTTCAAAATTTTTTCCATCTAGCCCGCGCGATAAGGAACTTCGTTCCAAAAAATCACGTTTGTTGTATGATAGCCCACCTTGAATATTTATTTTATTTTGTTTTTAGTATTTTTTTTTATAACGGCAACAAATACACATAACTTGTGAAAATTTCAACTGTCTAGCTATCGCGGTTATTGAGATACAGCCTGGGTACAGGTAGACGAACAGACAGCGAAGTCTTAGTAATAAGGTCCCGTTTTTACCCTTTGGGTACGGAACCCTAAAAAAGCGAAACCGAGCTGAACAGTCTCTACCGGCAGCACCCGTTCACGAGGTGACGCACAGATCAGTCCAGAGTCTAGAGAATCGATAGGTTTATACAGATTGAGTTAGTCTACGTAAACAACTGGTAAGGTTAGCAAAATAAGCTGCTTACTTTACCGTTTATGAAATCAGAGACGGTTGTTTTTATTGTCTTTGATTGTCGACGGTTTAGGATAATACTCTTGTATTTCTTGCGTTGTATTTTGTACTAAAAACCTGTGAAGTAAATTTGTTTGTTAGCTTTAGTCCGTGGATTATAAAAGGTATTCTGTATTTTTAAACGGCTTTGTTTTATGTATGTCTAGCGATTATTCGAAGACGCCTAAACCGATTTCGAAAAATCTTTTTTTGTTTGACAGAGTACTGTTTGACAGGGTACTGTTTGACATGGTACTGTTTGACAGGGTACTGTTTGACAGGGTACTGTTTGACGGTATACTTGTCATGTGGTCCCATAGAAATTTTATGAAAATCGGTTGTGTAGTTATGAAGTAGGTTTTTAGTTTAAAAAAATATTATGTTGCATTGTTTTATTATTTTGATGCAAAAATATATTTATACATCATAATATTCCCAGCCCACGAGTAAAATTTAATAAATGCAACCTCATCATTTTGTATTGTGAGTGAAAATTGTTAAAAATCTAAATAATGAGCGGTGAGCCAGCGATTTTTAGCATTCTATCGCTAAGAGGGTGACCTTTTGCAGACAACGACCCTTAACGTGACCCTTACCTGTAGTTGTTGATTTAAACAACCGGCTTAAAATCAAATTCAAATTCAAATATATCTTTATTATCATAGGATATTTATAATATCTCTTAATTATCGTCATTATTTTGTTGCACAATTGTTGACGTCAAATAGTTACTTACAGCTAAGTTTACTACCGCTTGCAAAACGCTAGTGCAGAAGAAGCGGTAACAAACTGCACTGCAGCATTTTCTCCAAGGACGTCAACTCATTTTTGTTGTATGGGATCCGTACTTAAATGTTTATTTTATAATTATTTTTTTTTGTATATTTTGTTGTAGCGGCAACAGAAATGCATCATGTGTGAGCATAGGCATGTCGAATGGAAAAATATTTTTGGTCTATCGGTAAGATTATTAAAAAATATTCTACACGTATTTTTTATTTTCTCTAAGAAACCAAAAATGACATACAGCGCATATACATTTCGCGTGAAGTCACGGCTGGGTACGATTTTTACTTAAGTGTGACGTCGCAAGCCCCCACTCCGGAACTTTGATGCTCCGTATCTTTGTAAATTTCTACTTTTTTATTTTAGTAAACTGAGAAATACTGGTCCAATATTTTTAGATAATCTAAAAGACTGACTAATTACAATCATACTTTTCGGATCCTGTCGTCACCCCTATTGCAACTGTCTAGCTATTACGGTTCATGAGATACAGCCTAGTGATTGACAAACAGACGGACCAACAGTAGTCTTAGTAATAGGTTTCCGTTTGTACCCTTTGGGTACGGAACGTCATCATTACAGGTCCACTAACTCAGTTGTTGACCTTTGCATTGTGCATATAACACAAATTTAACAAGTTTATTTGCTAAGCAAATTAAAAAACCCCAACTGATGAAAACGCCATCTAGTAATGAGTCGCGGAACGACTGGTACGATTTGATATCCGTAGCACTATCTGTTTTTTGCTAGCGAAAGCCCTGACTTTCAAGCGTGAACCCCAATAACTATTAAATGGCTGAACCAATCTCATCAAACATAGCTAACAACCACCGCAAGGGAACTTGCTTTTACGTAACACCACATCAACGAAAAACCGCATCGAAATCGGTCCCCCTCTGTTCGAGCGCTACGATGCCACAGAAAGACCGCTGCTCCCTTCCATCTTCACGAATAATAGCAAACATATTCGCGAATGTTCGGCACGTTAGCTATTGTTGACGATGTGTGCATGGTGTGTTTGTGTTATTCGAACTGAAGCACGAATATTAGCAAACATAGCCGAATAAAACGGTAGCCGTGTGGTTTCCGCCAGAGTAGAATAGGACCACTTCAATGTCGTAAAAGGCGACTTAGACAAGTTAAAAAAAGCTTATTATCATTATGAGACCTCTCCAACCCGTCTGGCCAGCGTGGAAGGTGTAGGCCAAGTCCTCTGGCTGCTCTGGTCAAGTAATGGTTCTGGTAGTACAGAGAAGGTCGTGTTCCTGCAGTGGAAACCAAAAAGACTTGATGATAGCCGAATAAAAAGCGAATACCAAACAGCGATGTAAAATGCCAGCACGACAAACAGCAGATTTTGGTGTTTGATATACGTCTTGTTCGTGAATATAGGCTACTATAGACGAACAGAGCCACTTCACATCGTTTTATTTGGGCGAATAATACGAATCGAATAATAGCGTATTGATTGCTTTTCCATCTTCTCGCCCACCATGACGCTAAAAGTGGCTTTTGGGTCTTGCGGCCCTGGGCTCTGCATAGAACCGCAAGACTCAAAATGCTCTGTCTGCCCCATTAGGGCTAAAGACGTGATAGTATGTATGTATGTATGTAATAATAGCGATGTGAAGCGCCGGCATGAAAGAAATGTTTATTATCTCTATTCTAGAAGTGTAAGGAATTTCTCCCTTACTATTTCCTTTCACGTAATTAATTTCAGTAACAATCTTTTTGTCTCGTACTTGTCTATTGTTTCGGATAGTGGAGCAGGATCAAAGAGAAGATACTATAGAGGCCAAGCTAGTTTCGCAAAGTCTCTGTTTTTAACCCCTGATAAAAAAGAGAGGTGCTATTAGTTTTACGCTTCTGTCTGTCTGTCATGGTGATATTGAACAGATTCAAGGATTATTTTGCATTTCTGAAAAACCTTATATAGCACAGAAACATACTGCTCACGTGGTAATAAGAGAAACAAAACGCGTGATTAACGCTTATTTTGAAGAACCATCGTACAGTGTATCGTTGTATTTTTAGTCCTAATTTAAATTTAATATTTAGAACGTCAAAATATTAAAATAAAGTCAAGTTGTAGATTCAGTATGTACCAAATGTACCAAATTATGACATTTAGGACCAAAAAATCCTTTAAGAGGCTATGCCTAAAGCCAGACATTTTTGTCTTTAACACATTGCAGGACACTCAGCCAGAGACAATAGAAATAACAATTGAATTACGTCCACAGCCGTAAGTGTCCTGTGTTAAGCTAGCATCGGTCATAGGACTGATTACTTACGTTTATCATAGGATAAACCTTTTCACAGCTGTTGTGGGTTAGTATTTATTTAAGTATCTACTCTGTGCCAAGAAGCTGAACAAAAGGAAGGAAGCTCATTGTCTCGGAATCCTTTGATGACAACAGTCGATCAAATCAGTTCATTGCTAAGGGTATTATCCCTAAATAATTAATGTTTCTTTTACTACACGACAACACACAAAAGAGGGTCGTGATTATGTTTATGTTATTTTACTTTTTAGATAAAATATTTGTATGTTCATGCTTTTATTGTAATGCTATGTAGTTAATCTTACCAACTAGGTTATCTTGGTAAATATTGGATATTAAAGAATTTTGGTAAAAGTATTTTTGGCATGAGATTCTTTTAATCGTCATATTTAGTAGATTCCCTCACTTATTTATGTTAAATAAAAAATCGGTATTTGTGGTGTGACGTCACATTAGGGGATGGGGATCTCAAAATTGTGACCAACTGTGACAAGGAGGAGGGGGAGTTAAAAAGTCATGAAATTCGTGTGACGTAATTTATGGATGGTCCCTGTCATACAAACACTAAAAAACCGTTCTTTTGGTCTAGTCTGGTAGAAATTCTTTATACAGCAGAGTGGGATATCGGAACAATAGGTAACCCGAGCGGTCATCATTTGTTAAGTACCTGCCCACGTGAACCCTCTTATTTAATACATACATACATATTATGTCATACATACACTTTAAAAACATAACCCTCCTTCGGATGCATTCGGATAAAAAGCTTATTCAGCAGAGTGCATGGGGTATCTAAACAATACCCCGAGCGCTCATCAATCACGGAACCCCGGAACTTTGTTTAAGTTCCGGGAAATATTGGGGAAGTGCGATTGCGGTATCTATTCTAAGATGAGAGGCTAAAAGCGGCGTATTTAATGGTGTAACTTTTAAGTTTCTATCTATATATATATATTTAGGTATATAATTTTAATATTGGTCCATGCTGGTCTGGAAGGATTTAAAGAAAGGTAATGTACCAGCCGATTGAGGTTATGGTCGTATCTGAATGTGAATTATGTTCATAGGCGGTGCGAATAGCAACCCATCACTTTTTGATTAATTTTTCCCCTTCTCGCCCAATATCACGCTAAAAATCAAAATAAAAAATCAAAGAGAATCAATACACTGTTTAATTGACAAAGGATACATAAACATCTCCTTTTATAGGCCTACTGGAAGATATCTCTTTTAAAATAAGTAGTGCCTTTATACAACTTTTATTTTATGAATTATCTGTATACATTTTCCGTGTACTTACATCAATTGGTTAATAAATAAATTAAGAAAGAAGGGCTAAAAGTGGCCTTTAAGTCTCGTAACCTGGGCTCTGTCTGCTTCGAACTCCAAGGCCCGAAATGCTCTATCTGCCTCATTAGGGATAAAATCATTATTCGTCATCATCATCACCAGAGGATTTGGCCTACACTTTCCTCGCTGGCCAGACGATTTGTAGAGGTCTCATTGATTTTTATAAGCTTTGATTAACTTTTATTTCCTAAGTCGCCTCTTGCGACATCTACAGAAGGACTTAGAGTAGCCTTATTCTCCTCTGCCGGAAACCACATGGCAATGTTACTGAGATAATACAAAATTTAAATCAGTTTAACTGATTCTTCAATAAACTTGCGTCTAAGCGGTCATGTTATTAAACTAAATTGTATAGGTTAGCAAACAATCCAAAGAGTTAAACCACAACCAAGCCCAATACAAACACGCAGTAAAACCGACGTAAACGTAGCGGTCGTAAAGCCGAATTAGGACCGGTCAATCAGTTCATCGCAAGGTCGGGGGTTCAATCCCTCAGAACTTATCTTAACTGCAGAACTTGATACCATTGTTTTGAACGTAATTGATCGGTGGAGAGAATAGATAAGGTGTCGCTTTCATCGACAGGTTAGAAAGGATTAAAAATAAACTGAAACGATAATAATGAGCGAATCCACTTTATTAAACAAATGAAATCAGACACTTTTTTCTAAATCTAAAATCACATTGAAAATGGATATGATCATGACAAGTGTCATTATTTTGTGGTATTTTAATTTATTAACAGTACCAAATAAATTATTTTTGACCTAGAAAAATACCCAATTAAGTCTAGGCACTTCATTGCACACATCTTATGTAGTAGTCTCAGATTTGTATGTGTGAGGTCACTCGCCCTGATAAAACCGCTTAAAATCTAGTCGGCCTATCCGACTATAAGGACGACCCCTGTGGCGTTTAAGCAAAAACAATATAATTACTAACGTAACAATAACGTAATAGTAAGGATTGTTTTCGGTACAATTTTAAAAATTAGAATGTGTCTTGTCGTCCAAAATTAGCGTTTTTTTTTTGGCATCACCTGTAGGTTGACTGGTAGAAAAGGCCCTGGGCCTTAAGTCCGCCTGTTAAAATTTTTGTAATAAAGTTTAATAAATAAATAAAGTAACAGATATCCAACGTCATAGAAACATTTTAGGCCCGTAAGTAGGCAAAACTGGAGTTGCGGGTAGGCACACAGACATCAGCGTCAAACATATAACACCAATGTTTTTCGTTGATTTTAGAATTATATATTAAGGGGGGGGGGGGACGACGACGACGACGACATCATACAGCTCTGAGTCTTGGATCCGCTCTTGCCTAAGAGCATAGTATCTGGCGGCCGTGGAGCACCTCATAATGAGATGCCTGCTTGTTAAGGAGCTCTCCAAAGCGTTGGGTTTCTGCACTGAATGCTACGTGCATTTTCATAACACTGGCACAAAATAAGGGTTAGTAGTGTATGGTTTAACAAGCAATATAATACTCTTATGTAAGTTTCAAAACTAGTAGCTCTGTGAGCTGTAAACCTAAAGTCACCCCCGACCCGTTAAAGATATAAATTTTCAAAACTAAAAACTTTAACACCTAACTACACGAACTGTTTTTGATTAAAATTTTCAATGGAACCACCTGTCATGATAAATCAAACAAAAAAATGTTACATTGTATTCCACACGAAAAGTTTTTCAAACAAAAATTTGCATCTTGCTTAGAGTAACAAAAAAGATGTATGACATTGAAATGGCTGAAATATGAAATATATAAAGGTTTCAACCCCCATACTGAAGCGGAAAAAAAAGTATTTAATTTACAAACCTTTTCACAACATTTTATGAAAATCGGTTGAGAAAGGCGAGAACAGCCGGAAAAACTAAAATACAGCCGGACAGTTATTGTAATACTAATAACGGACCGCGAAACGAAACTTTAAAATCATAGACAGCCGGACAAAAGCATTTTTGGCCTATCTCGAAACTAAGACGCCTCGCCGACGTCAATACGTAAGTAAAGAGTTTAGCATATTTTAATAACTTAAGCTTAAAAATAATACACACAAACATGCAACTTTAAAATACCCCAGCTTGAATTTAATCTCCTTTAAACTTGTATCGAAATAGCACCAAAATAGAACGACGACATATATGTACAGTACAGTACAATGTTCAAATATGTCCCCTTCGAAAGCCGGGATTACGTTCCAGTCAGCCGTGACACAGGAGAATCGAGTCACAGGAACCGTTGTTAAATATTTCAGCTTGAACTAGATATCCTTTAAAATTGTATCAAAATAGAACTTCAGATACATATACGGCGTATATTTAAGGTAGGTAAGGAAAAATTTACTAATCCGGAATGTTGGATCAGCGTGTCAGGTTTACGTTGCATTTAAGACTGTAGCCTAGTTGTTCTCGTCTCACATGAAACTTCCCTAGGGACCATATTGCTTAATAGGCAACTGGGACCACTGCATAAGACATGGGACGAGTTTACTAATCCATTATAATTCCGGTTTACTGGGACCATGTGCCAGGCTGCCACTCCGGAGGTGCCGGGTCGATCCCCTGTCAGGTTAAGATGGAGAATGTTTTTCAGATTGGGCTCTTGGATGTTTATCTAGATTTCATATAAAATTTTAACAAAATAAAACCAAAATAAAACGACAAACATATGTATGTATATATTCATACAACATGTTCCCTACGGAAGCCGGATTACGTTGCAGCCAGCCATGACACCGACGCCGGGAAATCAAATCACTGGAAATGTGTCGCACACACTCCTTTGTAAAATCGCAGAGACAAATGGATTTCATTTAAAATTTTATCAAAATAATACCAAAATAGAACGACATACACATGTATGTATGTGTATGTCCATACAACATGTTCCCTACTAAAGCAGGATTACGTTGCAGCCATGCATGACATCGGCGCTGGAAAAACTAATCACTGAAAATGTGTCGCACACATTTCTTTGTAAAAATCGTAGAGTAAACTGGATTTCATTTAAAATTCTAATAAAATAACACCAAAATAGAACCCCATACACACGTGTATATGATTATTTATACAACATGTCATCTGCGAGAGGCAAATAACGTTGCCGTCAGCCATGACACATCCAATCAGTGGAAATGTGTCGCACACACTCCGTTGTAAAATATCAACGCAGAGTCAACTGAGTTTCATTTAAAATTCTATTAAAATAACACCAAAATAGAACGGCATGCACATTTATGTGTATGTTCATACAACATGCTCCCTACGGAAGCCGGATTACGTTGCAGCCATGCATGGCATGACACCGACGCCGGGAAATCAAATCACTGGAAATGTGTCGCACACACTCCGTTGTCAAATATCGCAGAGTCAAGAAGAGGATTTCATTTAAAATTATATCTAAAATAACACCAAAACAGAACGACATACACATGTGTATACGATTATTCATACAAAATATCATCTGCGAGAGCCGCATAACGTAGCCTAGCTGTCAGCCATGTCAGCGGCACCGGGAAATTAAATCACTAGAAATGTGTCGCACACATTCTGTTGTAAAATGTTGCAGTGGAACTAGATTTAATTTAAAATTCTAATAAAATTAACACAAAATGGGAACGACATACACATATTGTGTGTATATTCATCCAACGTATCCTCTGCGAAAGCCGGAAAGCGTAGCCGCCAGCCATGACACCGGCGTCGGGAAATTAAATCACAGGAAATGTGTCGCACACATGCAGGTTCAGAATATAACAGCATAAATCTAACTCAGCGTTATTTTTAAAAAACTAAAAACCGACTTAATTTTTCATCTTCTCGCCCACCATGACATGGATGATAAGTAAGGTCTTAATCATTATTATCAAGGAATACTCTTGTCTTCTGTAATATTTGGGCGCGTTTACGCCTAGCCCGCGCCTAGCGCGCTTAGAATTTACGCTTATATCACGCCTCGCATACGTCACGGGCTCGTCTTGTGCCCGCCTCGAACCCACCTGGCGCCCGCCCTGGCTGGACATCGGTAAATGCAATTTGAGTTGTATTGATGTGTGATAGGACTCAAATTACATGCTACAAATTTCAAAGCGCGCTAGGCGTGCGCGTGCGTCATGTCCTTTGAACGCGCTTTTATATAGTTTGTTGTAATCAGAGGTAAATACTAAAGATTTTACTGAAATGTTTCTTAAAATAGCATCAAAATAGAACCACAGACACTGAGTCCGACGTGTGTTGTGGATTATGCAACCAGCCGTGTCACAGCGAAATCAAATCACATGAAATGTCACTAGAATTTCGCGTGCAATATTCTAGCAAACGAACAGACATTTTTGCTATACAGACATTGTTTACTATATATGAATCGGGTCATATTTTCCTCAAAGGTACTTAGGTGTTTGTCAGGTTCTTACAATATGCCCGCGACACCTACAGGCATAATGGCGCTTGTCTATAAGAGACCCAATGTAAACTGAAATCTGTAATCAATTTACACAACAACCTCTGACTCTACTAACCTTTGGAGCCGTTTAGCGTACATCAGACGCCCAAGATGGTTTCCTTCTTTCTAGAATTCGCTGGTGTATCAAAAATTAGCCTGAACAAATGTAGATGATACTTGCATACAATGGAAAGCTCCGTATGACGCGTATGTAACATAGGCGCTACATGTGAGCACGATAACTCAACAGCATAAATCAACAACAAATGACGCGGGCTTCAATTAATGCGGCGCAAAATTTGCTGGTAGTTTATGTGACTGTGATAGGGTTACCACGTCACAGAAGTAAGATAAAAATAAAACAAACTTGAGAGGTATCAAGGGACACCCGGATGGAACAAAGTTCGAGAGAGAGAGAGACAGACAGAGAAACACGCGCACGCCGCACGGTTTACAACTATAGCAAAAAGTGTCGTTACAACTTTTGGTCTTAATTTTTTTCCGTCTAACGCCCTTTCGCAACGCGCGATAAGGAATTTCGTTCCAATAGTAATGCGTTTTCGTTCCCTGTCCCCGCACCTCAACCTAGTTCTCGCCTTATCGTCTTTGTCGAGTGTGTTAAGGAGCGAATACACACACTGACGTGTGCACGGATGTATAGTTTCGTTTGTTGTAGTAGTAGGCATAAATAATACTCCGCTTCTATGAAGTGTCCTGTGACCTATGACCATGCTTAACAGTAAATTTGTTGGGCAATGACCCCCTTTCGGTTCTCCGGCTCCCTCTCGGTTCTCCGTTTCTGCCTCTCAGTCTGGCGAGTAAGTATCTAGGTCACCAAGTCGTTTCAGCTATGGTGTTCCAGTCTTTCTCGTCCTGTCCCGAGAGGACGCAAAATAAGTACCTAATATTTTTTGCAAGACATATGTACCTATTTAATTTTGACCGATTATATCTTATAAATATTAGGTTAGCTCGTCACTGCACCGTATGATCGCGGTTAGCATTAATATTATATATCATCTCGCAAGATTTTAAATTTCAGATTTTAAATCCAAATAATTTTGTGAATTGATAAAAATACCTTATATTCCCTCTATACCTTATATTCAAACGGGCATAAACCGTTTCAATATTCTCAATATTTCCCAATGAACAGTTCCGATTTCCCCAACTATGCAAATCAAACTCCTTCCCAGAATTCTATGTAAAAGGGTCCAACACATATATTTATATGACTGTGAAGCCTTTATACAGATGTATATGGAGGCGTCATCTGATTGTAGTTCCACGAAATAGGATCAATTATGGCACGGGGTACATTGATAGGACCCCGTAGACTTTAAAGACACGTGCCAAATGCCAGAATAAGTACCTACTAGTATTTACGTACAGAAGTCTTACTCAGCAAAGGAAATAAAAGAAATATCTACTCAAAATCGTTAGCGATATCAGAATTCGGCACCTTTTCGTTTAGATACCTAAAAGTGCATTGCAAGCTAATTTCATTCGTATTACTCTGTGTCATTCCCCGTTTATACCTACAGTACCTGGGCGACCGAGCTTTGCTCGGTTACATCTCAACCAATAACTACATTTTTTAAACTTGTCTAAAAACAATACAAAATAAAAAATTATACATAAATTTGAACATAAAAAAAACAAAAGTAAGTCACCCAGTGGGATTCGAACCCGTAACACTCTTTCTAGCGATCGCTATCCTTAACCGCTGAGCTAAAAACATGGCGGTCGGCGCGACGAAATTAGCGACCATATTCTGCGTGGAAAAAAAAACGCATGAAAACTCGAAAACACGCGTTTTCCCAAACATAAAAACTAATCTAGATCGATTGTTTACCCCCGAAAACGCCCATATACAAATTTTCAGCGAAATCGTTAGAGCCGTTTTCGAGATCACAGAAATTTATAAATATATATATATATGTCGCAGTTGGATTGTATAATCCGCTGTTATTCAAAAACTCTAGCTGTTTGGCATTACAGCTCGGTTTTATAATATAGCTGAAAATCGATCAGCTAGATCGTCCAATGTGTTACGTTTAACAAACTAGCTTACGTAAGATTGTAGAACGACTAGTTCCGAATTCTGCCACTTGTGGCTTGTGAAGTGTCAGTGTCATAACAACAAATATGGCCTCCCATAAAGTAATTTCTTCGCCGCGTTCCGGGACTAAGCTGTTTTTATCGAGAGATATCGGGGGCATCGTTTGTGATTTCGGAGTGCAAAAGATTGAAAAGAATAAAGCAGACCTTTAGCTTGGATCCCATACTGTTATTTCGACGCCCGCCTTCCGGCAAGATGAAAAATTAACGTGGATCAATTGGCCGTAAGAAATCGCTGCGCCATTGAGTTGTCGGGTTTACAAAATTTTCATATTTCTAATCCAATTGCATCGAGCTGATTATCACTCTTCATAAGTGTTTTATGGTGTTGGAGACTGAATTATTTAGTAAGGAGTTGAATTGAGGTTTTATTTACATCCCACGAGTAATATAAAAATAATAAAGATTATTATTAACTATTGTCCCCTCATATTTTATATTATTTTGTTTGGTAACACAGTTTTATTCAATAATGGTAACCCTTAATGTCATCTCAACGCTAGCTGTTTTGTTAAACGTAATTAAAGTCTGATTTTTAATTCCGTAGAATTCTGACAGCTGTCATTTTTTGACATATCAGAGATCATAAACCTTTTTGGCCGGGCACATTTTTTTATTATATTCCAGATTTTAATAAGAGTGTGAACATCTGAGTCTACACATTTTATTTGTTAGTGAATATAACAATTTAATTTAGTGCGGTGCTCCAAATCAAAAGGGGATTTACATCGAGTTATATTTCCATCAGGAACAGTTGAATAACCGACAAAATACGAACAACTGTGAAAACTATTTGATTTTACAAACATACAAACATACATACAAATAAATCCAATTAGCTTTCCACCGCGGTCAATTTGTGGGTGAATGGCTTATACGTCCTTTCCAGGTTCTTAAACTATCTCCATATCAAATTTAATCTAAATCAGTTAAGAAAAAAGTTTTTTTCAACAAGAAAAAACTTAACAGAAAGATAACAAATATAACAATCAATGTGACAGTCGTGACGTGACAGCTGATGGCCGCATACTTTATTTTTTAATTTTTGTGCTTCATGGATTACGAAAAAAATATATTTATTAAGCTTTTGGCTAAAAAGGTTGATGATACATGAGTTAGTAGGGAGTGATGCCAGGGAAAGAAAAATAACCTGCTGACTTAAAATTACTTAAAAATATAACTTTGATAATTCGGTATTAAAAAATGTTATAACATTTTAAATATACCAGAAAGTTTAAAGTGTATCATTATCTTGGTAAAACATTAAAACTAATCAAGAATTAAATTTTTTATCGCCCTTATACGCGTTCCCTTTTTAGTTGGAGAACTTTTTTAGTAGCAACACTTATGAAATGTCAGAATTCTACGGAATAAAAAATTAGATTAAATTAGAATAACTCATTGACAATCGAATTGAACTATTTTCAGCTGTTTTACAAAACCGAGCTGTAATGCGAAACAGCTAGAGTTTTTGAATAACAACGGATTATACAATTCAACTGCGACATATATACAAGAATTGCTCGTTTAAAGGTATAAGATTATTTTTTTCGGCGGTAGGTGTGAAAAACGTGCATATTAGGCTCTCAAGAAAAAATCTATTTAAATTAATTTAAGACACTTACTGTAGTTTATTTCCAAATAATTTCACATTTCAGAGCTTAATTATAACAGAGTAGTGTTATTTTCACTTCATTGATGCACTAGAGGAGTTTTCACACTGCTTTTGTCCTGCCACCCATTCACACAATTTTGACCTTGTTTCCTGCGATGTCGACCTTTGAAGAAATAGTGCAGAACCAACAGGCAATGGAGGTAATGTTCAACAAAAAGCTCTCTGAATTTGAAGCAGAGCTCAAAGGCACAGGTACAGCTACCAGCAGTCCATCAACTGAATCCAGGTTGGCTTTACTTGAGGAGCGGTTTGTGGCCTTTAAAACAGAGACTGTCAGTATGATGACACTGCTGGGAAAACAAATCTCTGCACTTTCTTTAGCCCAGGATTCATTTGAGGCTCGGCATCGTAGAAAAGCAGTCTTGATCAGCGGAGTTCCGGATAAAGTCAGCGATCTACCACAATATGTCTCCAAACTTTTCCAAGAGAAGCTGGGTGTCTCTGGAATCTCACCAGAGAAAATCACTTTATGCCACCGAATAGGCAAGGTTATTGAGGGAAAGTGTAGGCCTGTGCTTGTTCGGTTCACGGAATTGGCTCTCAAGACTGCAGTATGGGAGAAAAAGACGCAATTTAAGGGATCGCAGTTCAGCGTCTCCGAGTTCCTTACTCGTCAGCGGCAGTCTGTCTTCATTCTGGCCCGCAAGCGGTTCGGCATGAAGAGATGCTGGACAATGAGCGGCAACGTGATTGTCAAGCTGAGGAACGGATCGAAGCAGCGCATTTACAACGAGGCTGATCTTGCTGGGCTGCCGGAGTCAGAGGATGAGGTGCAGCAGTCATCGCATGCGGGCCCCAGTACAAGTGATTTGGCTGCTTCCTCTGAGCAGCCGGCGAAGATGAAACGATCCACCAGAACGAAAAAATGAACATTCATGCGTAGTGTGCGTGACTTCATTTTGTGTTTGCTTCTATTGCGTAATTTACTTGTGTGTTTTATGCCGGACCCCATATTACCTACTTTTTTTTTTCTCTTTGGTGATATATACCTCCCATTATATTTATTTTCTTCACTTTGATTTGCAAGGTAAAAATACAATAACATTTGAGAAAATATTTTTTTTTGTAAACACACAATTGTCATAATGACTTTGACGTTTACTATGTTTTGGATTTGTTATGGCTTGACACCTCGGCTTTTTACCAGGGCAATTGTGTGTGCGTTTTGTTATTAGTTTGGAATTTGTCTTTTTCTTAAATTATTGTATTTATAATAAGATTTCTATACCAAGCAACCGGCAGGACTTTCAGCAAAATTAGATACCTATTTTATATTAAGTATATATATTTATTTTGTTTATATCTGTGTAATTTGTCCCTATACATTTATTTATTTATATTTTCTATTTGTAATGTCTAATGATGATGACTGTTCATTTCTATCTGCTTGTGACATAAGTTGCACATCTTTAAATTGTAGTACCAACGATTCTTTTGATGATCCTGAAACTCTTGATTCTCTTTTAAATCGCGCTATTGATAATCCTCGTCATTCTTTCAACGTCTGCCACTTCAACGCACAAAGTTTACCCGCACATTATAGTGACTTTATTGACACTTTTTCCTCCTCTCTTTTTGATGCTATTTTGGTTTCGGAAACCTGGTTCAAACCAGCACTCTCTTCTTTTTCCTACGGTCTTCCAGGTTATGTGCTTATTAGAAACGACCGTATTGGATGTGGCGGTGGAGGAGTGGCGATTTATTTGCGGAGCAATTTTTCTTATAAAGTTCTTTACTCTTCTCCTCCTACATACTGTAGCGCCGCAGAGTTTTTATTTCTTGAGGTTTCTAGTGAGGGTAAAAAGGTACTTCTCGGAGTCGTGTATTCCCCTCCAGGTTATGATTATTTCTCTCAATTTGAGTCTATCCTTGATTCCCATTGTTCGGATTACACACATCACATAATTATGGGTGATTTCAATACTAATCTCCTTACAGTTAATGCACGGTCTGATAAACTGAGCCATATAATAAAGTCAGTGGATCTAAACATCCTACCTTTAGGTCCTACTCATATTAATACTGACACTGACGACACTTGGCTTGATCTTATATTAACTTCATCTTCAGATCTAGTGATCAATCATGGTCAACTTGCTGCTCCAGGCTTTTCTAAGCATGACCTTATTTATCTGCAGTACAAGCTCAAACCACCTAAAGTTAAGCCTAAAATTGTTTTAATGCGGAATTACGCAAATATTGACCTCGATAAACTAAATAAAGACGCTAGGGCCACTGACTTTACAAATGTCTTTGTAGCAGAGTCAATCGACGATAAGGTCTCTGCGTTAAATGATTTAATTTTAAAGATTTACGATGCTCATGCGCCTGTGCATGCAGTCAAAGTTAGGCGGCCGCCCGCTCCGTGGATTGGCAGGGGAGTTCGCATGGCCATGACCCGTAGGGATAGGGCTTTCCGACTATATAAGCGCGATAGGTGCAACGAAAATTGGGATACGTACAAGAGAGCTCGTAACTTATGTAATCGAATGGTAAGAGCAGCTAAAAAGAAGTATTTTCATGACCAACTCTCAAACTCTTCTTCGGCTAACATATGGAAGTTCTTACATTCTCTTAACTTAGGAAAAACTTCTCTCCAAGCCTCTTCGTCTTTTTCTCTCGACGAATTTAATAATCATTTCGCAAATTCTAATTCTTTACATCCTTCCGTCAAATTCCGTACTATTTCTAAGATTTCTTCCATGGCCAATCTTCACATAGACTCTTTTTCATTTTCTCCACTAGCTGAGGATGAAATCCGGAAAATCATTATATCCCTACAGTCTAATGCTGTTGGCTGTGATGATATCAGTAGGCAAATGATTATTAATATTATTGACGTTTTAATTCCGATTATTACACATATTGTTAATTTTTCCCTTTCCACTGGCACTTTTCCCACTCTTTGGGGAAAGGCATATGTTACTCCTTTACCAAAAATTTCTAACCCACAGGCCTTGAACAATTTCCGTCCAATTTCAATTTTACCTTATCTTTCTAAAGTGTTAGAGGCGGCTGCCCACGTTCAGGTTTCCGCGTTCATACTTGATAATTGTCTTCTTACTCCACTACAGTCAGGTTTTCGTCCTGGGCACAGTACCGCTACTGCTCTTCTCAATGTTACCGAAGATATTCGCCTTGGTATGGAGAATTCGTTAATCACCATTCTTGCACTTATTGATTTCTCTAATGCTTTCAACATGGTTGATCACGATATTCTCCTGGCAATCCTTCAATATATGAAATTCTCATCCTCAGCTATGGATTGGTTTTCTTCATATCTCCAAGGCAGGCAACAAGCAGTTCGTATGGATCGTGAGTTGTCGCAATGGAAGAATATTTCTTCAGGTGTCCCTCAAGGGGGTATCTTATCTCCTTTGTTGTTTGCTGTATTTATTAATCTATTGTCACACTCTATTAGCTGTTCTTACCATTTCTATGCTGATGACCTGCAAATTTATATACAAACCAGTGCTGAAAACATTGACGCTGGTATTAGTCAGTTAAACGCGTCTTTGGCTAACATTTCGTCTTGGTCAGATGATTTTGGTATTAAAATAAATGCGTCCAAGTGCCAGGCAATTATGATCGGTAGTTCTAGACAGCTAGCAAAGATTGATGTGAGCTCTGTTCCCTCGATTACCCTTAATAATACAATCATCTCACTTTCTCCATCTGTAAAAAATCTTGGTCTTGTGATGGACTCAACTTTTAACTGGAGAGATCAGATCACTGAGATCAGCAGAAAAGTCACTTTTTCCTTACAATACCTGAATCGTTATAGAAATTTTCTTCCAATCAAAACTAAAATCACTTTAATACAGTCTCTTGTTTTACCTATTATTGATTATGTTGATGTGTGTTATCCTGATCTAAACTCAGATCTTCTTAATAAGCTAGATCGTCTTATAAATAATTGCATTCGCTTTATCTTCTGTGTTCGTAAATACGACCACATATCTTCTTTTCGATCTAAGCTTAACTGGCTTCCTGTTCGTCAGCGACGACAGCAGAGAATGCTATGTACTCTTTTCTCTATACTTAAGAACCCTCTTTCTCCCCAATATATGAAAACCAAATTTCGCTTTCAGTCTGAAAGCCATGACCGTGAGCTTCGCTCCAGTCATACTCTTCAACTTCACCTTCCGTTATTTCGATCCGAATTTATGTCTAACTCTTTTACTCTTCAAGTTACGCGACTCTGGAATGCCTTACCTGAAGACATCAAAAGTATCTCAAACAGATTCCTATTTAAGAAAAAAGTTCACACGTATCTCTCTGTTAATTTGTTTCAGCAGAACTAGTCATCAAATCAAAACATTTGTACTATGTCTGAATTTGTATCTAAGTATATATGTGTATGTATATGTATGTGTATTATACGTATGTATCTAAGTAAACTTGTATTAGTATATAGTGTATTTTAAATACATCTTTAGGCACCTATCGCATTTAGATAAAAATTTCTGTTTTCCTACAGGTTGACTGGTAGAGAATGCATTAGCATTAAGTTCACCTTTTGTACCATTGTGGTCAATAAAGATTTTAATAAATAAATAAATAAATTATTACTATGGGCACGGCGACCACTCCGGAGTGGTAAATTCAGTGACATGAATTGTTTGTCTAGAGTAATAACAATGAAATCGGCTTGCAATGCACTTATAGGTATCTAAACGAAAAGATGCCGAGTTCTGACGCGAGCTAAATTAAACCATATCGCTAACGTCATTGAGTAGACATTTCTTTGAATTCCTTTGCTGAATAACTTCTGTATGTGATTACTGGTACTTATTCTCTGGTGTTGCTCGTTGAAGTAGCGGGGCGGGACACATAGCGCGACGAACCGATGGCCGATGGGGCAAAAAGGTTCTTAAATGGCGACCGCGTACTGGCAAGCGAAGCGTAGGGCACCCACCTACAAGGTGGTCAGATGACCTGACCAGGGTCGCTGGAAAGCGCTGGATGCAGGCCGCTCTTGATCGGTCATTTTGGAAATCTTTGGGAGAGGCCTATGTCCAGCAGTGGACGTTATGCGGCTGAAATGATGATTCTCTGGTGTTGGTATAGATTAAAAATGTTCGGTCTCGCATATTTATTCTGTGGTCTCGAGTAAACTGGCGCCAACAATAAATAACTCAGACGATGCAGCGATTTCAGTCATTAAACGTCGCGTAAAATTTACTAGATGCAGCTCACGTGACTCGTTTCATTATGGTTATGTAACTTTGCGGTTGTAGGGCTGGCTCTGATTGGTTTTTTTTTGTGAAAATATTGTTGTAAAAAAATTTGGTGGTTAATAAAACATAATTTGCCAAAGAAAATATTTTGCCACTTGGTTTAGTTGCAAGTGGTTTGGCTTGGTCTTGGTGATGGTAGCCTTCTCTGCCAGTCTCCTTCTTCTTTAATACTAGTGTCCGTCTGTCTGTGTGTATGTTTGAGACATCGTAACGATCGAACGAGTGGATTGGTTTCGAAGCGGTTTTTTAAGTGAAAGTATGTTTCCTTGCTTTGGTTCTTCTGTTTGATGAAAATCGGTTCAGCCATTTAAAAGTGATTAACGCTTGAAGGTCAGAGTTTTCCCTAGCAAATAATAAATGGCGCTACGGATATCATGTCATACCGGTAGTTCTGCTAGTCATCACTAGATGGCGCTCTTCACAGTCGGGGTTTTTTTTTAATTTATCTAGCAAATAAACTTGTTACTTTTAAGATATATTGATCATTTCATTTTGAATATACCTATTTATATAAAGGTACTACATATTAGTTTTGAACTCTAGAAACATACGGAACAATCCGTAACTTGGGCGGAACCAATTGGGTTCTATTTCAGTGTCAAGTTCTAACTAATTACCTACCCACCGTAACAAATTCGGTTGGACATGGGTAATTTAGTTGCTGGTTTCTATTGTAAGAAAAGTGCCGGGCACTGTAACTGGCTGGATATCCAACATGCTGAAACTACGCAACATAAAACTAGACATGAGTGAAACCACAAAAGTAATGGCAACCAGAGGTTGCCCACAAGGAGGGGTACTTTCACCCCTATTGTGGAGCTTAGTGGTAGATGATCTAATTACATCCCTAAACAAAAAACACTACTATACAGTAGGCTACGCTGATGACTTGGCTATACTCATACAAGGGAACTCGGCTAGCGTCGTATGCAGCCTAACCAGAAGTGCATTACGCATTGTAGAGGATTGGTGTAACAAACATGACCTCTCAGTAAATGCGAACAAAACAGAACTAGTTATGTTTACAAATAAAAGAGCCCTAGGCAACTACGAACCACCCAAGCTCTTTGGTACGACACTCACACTATCGAAAGAGGTCAAATACCTAGGCGTAATACTGGACTCCAAGCTGAATTGGAGCACGCATCTTGATGAAAAACTAAACAAAGCCTACATAAACCTATGGAACTGCCGAAGACTAGTAGGCAAAAACTGGGGACTAACCCCGAAAATCATGAAATGGCTGTACATCACAGTCATCAGACCAGGACTCACATACGCTGCAATAGTATGGTGGTATCGAACTACTTTGATTACAGTACAAGAGAAACTACAGCGATTTCAAAGAACAGCATGCCTGGCGATAGGAGGTGGCATGAAATCTTGCCCAACGGCAGCATTAGAGGCAATCCTAGATATTAGATCGCTACACCTACACATAAAACAAGAAGCACAAGTCGCAGCTGCAAGACTTCATACGTTGGGCCTATGGAAACATAAAGACAAGGCACCACACACACAAATCCTCTCAATAGCCCTAGGGGCATCACACCTTATAGGTGCTATAAACGACAGGATCCGCAAACAATTTATTTTTGACAAAAAATACAAAATACAATTACATGAAGCACCATCAGACAGCTCAGGTACTGAAGAAGTGAGAGTATACACAGACGGCTCGAAAACACACAACGGTGTAGGTGCTGGTGTATTCTCCCACGATCTCAACATCCACTCTGCAGCTGCCTTGGGTAAGGAAAACTCCATTTTTCAAGCCGAGTGTGCAGCCATAACCCACGCAGCAACAGAAATTACCAGGAGAAAAGTATCAGGTTTGTCCATCCGTATCCTGACAGACAGCGCAGCAATTCTTCTTGCCCTGAGGAGAGCATACGTGGACTCTGCCTTAGTACAAGAATGCCACAGATCCCTGGATAATCTCTGTAAGTACAACAAAGTAACTCTCCAATGGATCAAAGGTCACAGTAACTCACTGGGTAACGATGCAGCGGACGAGCTGGCGCGTCGGGGATCGAGCATGTCACCGGAGGGTCCCCTTCCGATGGCCCCGATTCCCTTCACGCAGGTTCGCTCCTGGATCAAAGGTCGAATCGGCGAAGAACAGGCTCAATCATGGCGATCCCTCCAGACGTGCCGGCAGGCTAGGGAGGCGCTGCCCCAATGGGACAGACGCTTATCCCGACGTCTGTTAGCACTGCCAAGGAGGAACCTACGCCGTATGATTGACATCATTACTGGTCATTGTGCACTAAATAAACACCTCTTCACCCTAGGTTTAACTAACAGTCCTCTGTGCAGAGCATGCATGGAGGCTGAAGAAACTGCGAGCCATCTCCTCCTGGAGTGCGATGGCGTCGCACACATAAGAAGAAGGTTCCTAGAACACCCGGGAACCATGGCGGAAGCGTGCAGGGCGCCCACAGGCGTTCTAGGCTTCCTGCAGGAGCTGGGCTGGTTTGAGAACTGAGGCCGGTGACAGCTCACCACGCAAAACGGGACCGGCAATTTCGGGCCTAATTGCGGAAAAATTTGTCCTCGACGGAAGTAAGAAGTAAGAAGTAAGTCTATTGTAAGACTTGCTTCGATTTACTCGAATCTTAAGGTTAGAAGTCCAATCTGCAATCAAGTTTTAGGCTTTAATAAGTACCTAAGTTGATTTAAAATATTTTTTGTTGGTCTAAGTATTCATGAAATAAAAATGCATTTGGCCAAAAGCGTGAGAAGCGAGAGAAATCTATCTAGACCAACGAGTTGATTTGCCAGGCTAATTAAAGTATATACCGACTTTCAATAGTTTTATTTACAAACGTCATCTAGAGATAAGCGGAGGAACTAAATAATAGAACTAATGTCCGTAGCGCCATCTATTATTTGCTAGACGAACTACGAAAACCCCGATTTCCAAGCGATAACCCCCTATAACTTTAAAACAGCTGAATAGATTTTCCTCAGACATACGTAAGAAAACCTTAAAGGAACTTGTTTTCACGTAAAAAAACCACATTGAAGAAATCGGTTCATCCGTTCGAGCACTACGATGCCACAGACAGACATTAGCGTCAAACTTATAACACGCCTCTTTTTTGTCGGCAATGTATTCATTTAACATCCTCCCCCCATTTGCCTACCCCAAATAAAATGAAACTAAAATCTTAATTTTGCAATTAAATTACATCGTGCGGGTCAACCCTATTTCCAAACTGCAGGTACGGCCGCCAGCAGATATCAACCGGAGCGGCGAGCGCTAAACGGGTTAGAATGGCAAATTGTATGGCTATGAGAGTCGCCGCCGCTGCCAATACGGAGAGAATTCCACACAGGAAATGTCTTTCAAAATAGTGGAAATTTGCAAAGATTTTTTAGCCCAGTAGAGCTATTATTATTATTACATGACAACTTCATAAAAAGACATAATGGAAGGGAAAGTGGAAACCTAGAGAGGAAAAGGAAGTTTTCATTGGTTTTGGAAAAAGAAATGATGTATAGTAAATAAATTAGTCTATCCATATACGTAGTCCAAATTTGTGTATGACTTATAATAAAAAAGTTGCGAAAATGATTTTCGATCGAGACCACGTAGTTATGCCCGTCCAAACTGTCGGCAGCGCCTAGCGACGGCACTACTAATTGTCCTCACGATTTTACTTTTGAGTTTTAGTTAACATTTTTTGATTTTGAATTTTTATTTTGACTAGCAAATTAGGTCTTACTAACGATCCTTATGAAGTGGCCTTCGGCTCCAAAGTATAGTTATCTTTTAGTAGGTAAGAGTAGCATGCGTGAAGAGAGTGATGAGTAGCAAGTGGAGATCCATAGCCACTGCCTATACTCCTGTAGGAAACAGGCGAGATAATATGTATGTATGTAGTAGGTAGTTGGTGTGTGGGTAGGTAAGTGGCGGCTTACCGAGCAGCTTCGGATGTAGGAAATTTCAGTATGTAGGAAATGCATGCTGAAATCCGAAGCTGCGAAGATGTGTGCTCTGAAAATGCGACCATTTTCAAGCGAACCCCTCAATGTTTCGAACGACGTATCCAACGAATACGTGTTCTGATTGACGAGAAATATATTACTCCTAGATAATGTATATAATTGTAGTAAATTTAGTACATAGGTAGAAGGTTTCGGGGCAAAAAAAGAGAACCTCGTTTTACCTACTTCCCAAAAAGAGGAGGTTATCAATTAGTCGGAGTTTGTTTACTGTCTGTTCGGTATTTTCTGTATAAGTTATAAGAGGAAACTTGATTTATTTTTTGCATAATTTAAATTTATTGCTATTGATAATTTATGTAACTGTTTGTTTCCCAAATAAAATAAAATAAAAAAATTGTCGCATTTTTTACGTATTCACTGATTATTCGAAGACGCCTTGCCAGATTTAGAAAATTCTTTGTTTTGTTAGAAAAGGGTATACTTGCAAGGTGACGAATTTTATCAAAAACGATTTTGTAGTTGGGGGCTGAAATCGGTTTTTAGTAAAATTATATCGAGCAAAGCTTGATCCCCTATATACTAAGTAAAGGCACAGAATAAGTACTTGTTCTTATGTAAAAAAGTCTTACTCAGTGAAGAAATTCAAAGAAATATCAATTCAATGTTGTTAGCAATATGGTTAATTTTTCAAACGCAGAGTCACTAAACGAACGGTTTTTTGTATGGAAAAACCATTCTTTAGGTGACTCCGCGTTTCAAAAATGGCACTTCTGGTAGAGGTAGCGCGGCTTATACTGTACAAAGCAGTTAAGTGGTGGCTTTGGAGAAATTCAAGCTGAAATTGAGCTCAGGCTAGCTAAGCTTCGGGATAATGTTTAGGAATGCAGATACGGAATACTGAATCACGTCTTTATGAATCCGGCTCGAAGGACCATATGATTGAGCTGATGCTGCTGGGTTTGTGTGGACTGCAGATTTTAAATAGGCGCTGTATGTTTGTATATTATTTATTTTAGTTAATTGACAAGGTAATCAATAATCCGTGTCCGCGCTAGATGGTCGTAGTTGTGTGTGTGTGAATGACGTCGTTTCCGGCCGCTCCGCATCGCATCGCACCGTAATGTTGCCAGTGGCCGTAACACGGGGTGAGCAAAACCTCTAGGCGAAAATACACTTACATATACCTATAGTCATGTATATAAAATGGTGTAACTAACGAACCTAAATTCCCTAATAATAAAAGGTATAAGAGTTGAAAGAACAACTAAATCCTGTTAGTGCCTTCAAAAGTCTAACTACTTAATATTCTGACTCTTTGATTCTGGAATAAGTTATTTGAAAATAATTAGTTTTATACATACATACATACTATCACGTCTTTATCCCTAATGGGGCAGACAGAGCATTTTGGGTCTTGCGGTTCTATGCAGAGCCCAGGGCCGCAAGACCCAAAAGCCACTTTTAGCGTCATAATTAGTTTTATTACAGCTTTAATTGTGAAGCCTAAGTACTTATCAAGACGAATCAAACGAGGTCAAACGCGATGGATTTTTGTTAGGTTATTACGGAGTTCCTATAGCTAAGCCACCTTTTAGCTCCATCATCAGATCAGATGTTATCATAATATTGCATTGTCACGTGATATACGTATGCGTGCAAAACTTCAGCTCAATCGGAAACCGGGAAGTGGGTCAAATTACCTTGCAAGATTTGATTATAGTCAAACAGACAGACAACGGGACATGAGAAACAATAAAGGCTTGTAATAAAAAAGACGTGTGGCACTCGGGGACTGCCGCGGTAAAGCTATTGCATAGCATTTTGTATCAACTTATACAATACGTCTAATCGCACGCACACAACGCCGTGTCGAAGACTGCCGAACTGAAACGACGTTAGACGATGCACGGCCTTCAAGCCACACCTCCGTGCCCGTCGGAGTGGGGAGCGTGAGGTTTTTTCGTTACGGAATTTCTGGATTCGCTCCCCGCGCTCAAGGCCCGCGATAGAAGCTATGGAATAGCTTAAAAAAAACCTATCGTGATTGTTGTGATTATGTACCCATTTTTATGCTCAAATGCTCCGTGCTTCGGAAGGCACGTGTAAGCCTTTGGTCCCGGCTGTCATCATTGTATGGAAGTCGTCTAGTTGTGTCAGATGCCTTTGGCAGTCTGAATAATCTGACACCAGTGTTGGCCACTTACACACTGTTAGTCCGGGCCACTTAGTCCTTTAAAAAAACAATTTTTATTAACCCGAACTAATTTATTTATTTTAACTGTTTTAACACTAAAATTACTTTATCAACTGACGTCACTTCTTCACAGGATTAAAATGAATTTGGAGTATCGCGGTGGACCATGGGTTGCGTTATAGCTCTCTAGTGCTAGTCACTAGAACCCTATGCGGAGGGGTTAAGCCGGGTCCGAAGAGCAGAAGAATGACGACCAACTGGATAACCAAATTTCTATTGATTATATAACCATATATTGCCGATTAATCTCAAAATTTTGGCAACTAAGCAGATCAGCAATATATGGTCAAAGATTAAGTACGTAACAACACGCAAAAAACAAACGCTCAAAATTCCCCTATAGTCGCCGTTGGCGTGCTTTCTCTCTTTTATGTAGTTTTTTACTTTTTAAGATATTTAGATGAAAGACTAACAAGTAATTCCAGTCTAGACTTTGACCTTACTTTCCTAAGAACAAAGTTGAGAAAACTAAATAAAACAGGTAAAAAATTGGAACATTAATCAACACAAGACTACCTTCTCTTTGAGAGACTTAATAAGGGCAGTAGACAACTATATCATCCAAAAACAAAGCTATTTTAGGGTTCCATACCACAATGCTAATAGAAGACATAAAGAGAGAAACCATATCGTAGATGGAAATTTAAAAAAATCTAAATCTATGGAAGATTTAGGGCGCTTCCTTACTTTTTTAAAATATAAAGTAAAGATTATGTAAAAATCTGGATTTCGTCACTACACGACAACTGCTACCTAGTATGTATTATTTATATAAATATTAGGACATAAATGGCTCATGATTATTAAATAAAATTATTAAAAAGTATAGTTTACGTTTTTTTTTCTCTGATAGCAAATTTAACGAAGAGAATACAGTGCATTTAAATTTAGCATTACGTCGTAATCGGCTACGATTTTAAACCAAATGTGACGTAAATCACCCACACTCCGAAACTTCGAAGCGCTATATCATTTAGAATTTTTACTACTTTGCTAAACGAAAAAATATGGGTTCTTTATTTTTTGTTAATCTAGTTAATAGACTACAAAAACTATTTTTACAAAGTCTACATTCCTTTTACTATCTATTCTTTACACCTGGGGCACTGTCCTTTGAACCTCAGCCGCGTCACCTCATTTGGTAGGCCTACACTCTCCTCGCTGGGCGGGAGATGAATTAGAGAGTCTTATGATGTTTATAAGCTTTGTTTAGCGTATTTTCAAAGACGCCTTCGAAATCTGCGGAAAATGTTGGAGAGGTACTTTTCTGCTCTGCCGGACACCACACGGCAGTCTACATTCCTTTTACTATCTATTCTTTGCACCTGGGGCACTGTCCTTTGAAACTCTGTCTGTCACCATTCAGTCAGGTCCATTGAGACGGTGCGAGTTTCTTGCTTGTTGTATATAATTTATTTAAAGCAATACTTAAATGTAGTATGTCTAACGTGTCGTTTAGACCCTGCAAGTTATCTATTGCTTTAATTTAATTTTATGCAACAGCACATAATTAATATTATCCTCAGGTCTTTTTGTCTCTAGCCAGAGGATTTGGCCTACACTCTCCTAGCTGGCCAGACGGGTTGGAGAGGTCTCATTGATCTTTATACGCTTTGTTCAACTTGTATTTCCTAAGTTGCCTTCTACGACATCCACAGGGGGACTTGGAGTGGACCCTATTCTACTCTGCCGGAAACCACTAGGAAAACAGAATTAATATAAGTATTATATATAGAAGAGACACTTCTAAAGTCCTGCTCAATATGCGTCCTTGTCCTCGTCCTCGCATCTCTCCCCCGTTCTCGCCTTTGACGTGTGCACGGATGTATAGTTTCGTTTGTAGTAGTAGGCACAAATAACACTTCGCTTTTATAAAGTGTCATACCTGTGGCAACACAAGCAACATGCAAGAAACTTGCAATGTGTGAATTGGCCTTTCCTCTCTCACCTACGCTGTATGATGCCTAAACTGGCGTGAAAAGTAAAGAACCCTTCGCGAACGAGCCTGACTCGCGCTTCGCATCTTTTCTCCGTCGAGCTTGGGCCCCGGCCCTTTGTAAAGATAGTTAATTAGCGTTTTAATCCGAGTTTACACGAAGAACCGCTCGACTCCGTTTGATATAGTGAAAGAATTTTATCCTTTTATATTTTGTTACTGGGAAAATATAATTCTTCACATTTTTGTTGGTCGTTATTAGGGTTCCGTACCCATTGAAAAATACCCTATTACTAAGACTCCGCTGTCCGTGTGCACATCTGTATGTCACTAAATTGTATCTCATGAACCGTGATAGTTAGACAGTTGAAATTTTAACAGATGATGTATTTCTGTTGTCGCTATAGCAACAAATACCACTAAACTGTTACTTATTAGTATTACAGGATTTACCGCGATTAATATCGTTTTTTGCCAGAGATTTACCCTTGACAGCCGCGGACATCCATCGCAGTTCCTCAGTCGGCCAGTGACCATGATGGCAGAAGGGCCGTCGAAATATCTGGCAAAAAAATATATTAATCGCGGTAAGTCCCCTTAATACTAATAACAGTAATTGTGACCGTGAAACTCTAAAATCATATAAAAATACCACTAAAAACAGAACAAAATAAATATTAAAGTGGGGCTCCCATACAACAATTGTTTTTATAAAGATAGTGGTACGGAACCCTTCTTGCCCGCTTCCGATCGCACTTTGCGGGTTATTTATTTTTATCTCCGAACGTCCCTATTGCATAGTTACATACATACATACTATCACGTCTTTATCCCTAATGGGGCAAACAGATTATTGCATAGTTGTCTATGCTGATACACGGAGTCGATGTGCAACGATGTTCTAGCGCCTTTACGTGTGTCCCATAGAGTATTATAGGTGTGTCCGCTCCGGTAGCCCCTAAGGGCGACCCGTACGTATAGCTGTAAAACCACCCTTATGCTTTTTATCCAAGGAAAAGTAATCGTCGAGATGAAAATCCTGAATGAAAAATTTGTCTATGGTTTTACTTACGGCATGACCGACAGCTTTTAAGTCACCCTATCCGAGATTCCATTTCTTGCTAAGTCTTTGCATTTTCCCTAAACCTCTCAAAGAGGCAGTATCTCAGCGTTTGCCAGTCACTCGCCTTAAGGCTTATGAATAAGCATTTCTTTAGATTTTTTCGGCCGAGACATTAGGCCGGCTTAAACCGGCTTAGGTGCCTTTAAGACTTCTTCTTTTGATCATGGAATAAGGGACATATGGCAAGTAGGCATGGTAAGTGAGAATAAGTAGCTTATTAAAAATACCTATAAAAAATATTGTAGGTAGATATTTTTTAATTTTCATATAACTTAGTGTAAAAATCAGATTCATAAAAGAGAGTTTTGTTTTTAGTACAATATACTTACTTTGTGTGAAGACTATAAACAAAAGATGACCACTAGAGCTATTTTAAGTTTATAGGATAATTATATGTATAATGTCTTCCACAACTATTTTGCTACTTTGTCCAACTTGAAGTACATCTTGATATTTTGGCAGTATAGCAGATGAAGCAAATGCTTTTCCACTCCTAAATGTTATATTATTATGATCTCAATGATTTTAGTATGTTGTTGACACAATAAATAGTTTTAAAATGTTTTCTCTTTTTGTAGGGACGAGTGCTTGCTATACTTTCCTCTAGACCTCAATAACTTAAAAATTCAATCAGTGTTATTTGTTCCCATATATTTATTTACCCTACCCCTAACTTCTTCACTTGCTGCGATTATTACAAACATTTTTCGCATCGTCAACACTCATTATTTTCATGTATGCTCTTCGGTTTTGGGTTCTCCTTACTTCACTAAGAGCTAGCGTAAAAATATTTTAAAATATTTTTACGCTAGCGACGATCATATCGCCTCGTTCTTTCATCTTGAACCCAGCGAATTAATCCGGCGTTATCACTGGTCTTTTGTTTAGCATTGTAAGACAAAATTGCAAACCCAGATATTAAGAAGATAATTTGTAATCTTTAGCGTCATTAATTACACTTAATTTACCAAATGCGGAGGAATTTCATTTCATACAAGAACGACAGTTGGGAGTTTTCATTAAAATTATCACCTTCAGTAATATAATGATGAATGTTTTTTAGATACATAATATTTTTTGTATTTAGTTGAACCATTTTTTTTTCTACTATCCTATATTTTTCCATTGCTGAGCAAAGTTTGCCCGCATTTCCCGTCAGGTTTTTACAATCATTCCTTCGATCGGCTTACACGATCTGCGTGGGAAGAGAAGCAGCTGGTACATCCTATGTTTTTTCTCTTCCACGTCACGTTCTATGTTTTTAGCATGGAAAAAATATTAGTCAAAATTTTATAAAATACTAGCTGTACCCGCGGGTTTCGCTCCCCGTGGGAATTTCGGGATAAAGAGTACCTTAAGTCATTTCTCGGGTCTCAAACTATATCCATACCAAATTTCATCCAAATCGGTTCAGTAGTTTTAGCGTGAAGAGGTAACAAACAAACAAATATATACAAACTCACTTTCGCATTTATAATATTGCTAGGATAGTAGGAAGTAGGATTCGACAGCTTTGTTCGATGCATGATGTATGTAGCATCTTCTATACAGTATTAAGTGAGAATTTCCCTTCATACTGCACCGGATACTAGTTTCCAACGTTAACACACTACACTTGACTTGAAATTGCTTGCCTCGGGCTGCTCTCGGCGTTATTTACTTTATTAGCGGAGTTCGGGGGACAAGGGCTATAGAGAAAGAGGGAAAATTGGTATCTATCGATTTATTTGATGATTCATCATCATCATTTCAGCTGCATTACTTTCACTGCTGGTCGTAGTCCCAAGGATTTCCAAAATGACCTATCTAAAGTGGCCTACATCCAGCGCCTTCCAGCGACCGTGGTCAGGTCGTCACCTTATGGGTGGCTGTCCTAGGTGGTCGCCATTCGAGAACCTTTTTGCCCCATCGGCCATCGGTTCGTTTCGCCCACTTCAATTTCAAGGAACTAATCCGTTGGGCTATGTCCCTGTCTTTATTTGTTTGTTTGACGTCGAAACACAAGGCGAACATTGCCCGAATTCCTTTACATATAATGTAGATGATCTTCTTGTTCTTATCGTGTGTGTTAGTGACTAACACTAGTGTCAGAGTTTTTAAACCGCCTTAAAGGCCTCTGACGTGGTTTTAGGTAACGACCAATGTCAAAGACAGTAACCGGGACCGACGGCTTAACGTGCCCTCCGAAGCACGGATCATCTTATTTATCAGACAATCAGGTGATCAGCCTGCAATGTCCTAACCAAACTAGGACAACAACACAAAGTCGTTGCCCCCGCCGGGAATCGAACCCGTCGCGGGTATGTGTCGAACGCTCTTACCACTACACCACGGAGGATGTAGATGATATCTAGTGGCGACTACTCGAATCACTTATTGACAAGGATGCTTATAGCATCAAGCATTGATACAATATTCGATACTGGGGTACATATTGCAATGCAAGCCCTTTATATCTATACATATAATAAAACAGTAAAAAAATGTGTCTGTACATAAAATACATTTTCAAAAAAATATTTAGGGGATTGAGACACAGTAGTACACGCTAATCTCTGGAAATACTAGATGAATTCAATTTTTTTTGTTATTAGTTTCACACAAAATAACTAAAAACTAAATATAACTAACTATTGATACAAACTAAACTAGATACAAAAATTTTGTTATTTAGCTGTTAAGCCTTGGCAACATATAAGTATAATTGATTTTGAAAAATGGAATACTTAATGCAGAACCGTAATGGTCCAGCTAAACTATAACAAATATAAAAATGACGCCTTAGGAAAAGTTGTTTAGCCTGTTGAGCATTTTTCGGAGTCATAAAATCAACGCGAAGGAAGTCTTGGGCTTTGGCACAATATAGATATCATACAGTATTGTATCTTCATACAAACGGTCGGAACGCAAGTTATACCTACGCGCCTCGAAGGTCGGTATACACTTGTTCCGTGACTCGGTATACAAACAGCCGAGAATGCGTCGCTGTGGCGAACGGTGTTTTGATGCAAGCAGTAGTCGTGCGTTAATAATATAGCGAAACACAGACAATATTGTGCTGTTTTTGGTTGTTTAAACTCGTCGGTTAAGCACACAGAGATAACATTTTTTAGGTTACCTCGAAAGGTAAGTAAGACTAATAAAAATAGTTTTTATATATGTACCTACTAGTATGTTGTTTATTTTTTTAAATAGGTAAGTATTTCCCTTTTTCCACAAATACCTAGATTAAAAAATAAATAAGTGATAATGTTGAAAGACTTAATACATAACACGAGTAAGCTATCTTACCTATGCTCGCGATAAAAAAAACTAGCTAAGTAGTTGTTTCCTAGGCTACATATCTACTTACTGATGTGGGTACTTAGCTACTTACATATATTATTGAAATAAAATATCATTACAAATGATTATAATGTTATTATAACAATTATTACCTACCTAGTAAGATTTACGCTAAGTAGAACTACCTATAATTTTTAAGTGAGATTTTGTAGTAGGGTTTTGATTGCTGTAGGAAGCGTATGCGATGATATGGTTAATGTTAAGTTACGTTTGCAGCGTTTCAATATGGGATGGTAAACAAAAAAAAATTGTTTTGAGTTGCTTCGTGCTGTATGCAGGGATTGTAATCCGACCGGACTGAACAAACCAGAATAACTTACCGTTCCTTTTTAACCGACTTCTAAAAAGGAGGCAATCAATTCGTCGCGATCTTTTTAGGGTTCCGTACCCAAAGGGTAAAAACGGGACCCTATTACTAAGACTTCACTGTCTGTCCGTCTGTCTGTCACCAGGCTGTATCTCAAGAACCGCGATAGCTAGACAGTTGAAATTTTCACAAATTATGTATTTCTGTTGCCGCCATAACAACAAATACTAAAAACAAAACAAAATAAATATTTAAGGGATATTAAATATGATAATAATCAAAAACATAACGTATTTTTATTTAACGCTATCTTTTTCATTTACCTTACAATCACAAAACTAGTTACTCTAGTAGGTACATGAAATTAACCGTTCCTTTACCGTGCCGTCAATACCAGACACAATAGTAAGACAATGAACGTGGACATTTATTAATGTCGTGCGGGTCTTGACTGGTTAAAATACTGTAGACGGACAGCCCTAGCGCACGCGTGGCGTAGGTATATTTTTCAAGGACAGCGCCGAGTTGCAATACTGTCTGTACTGTGGCTTTGGCTAGTTGAGAATATTTCTCAGAAAGTGACATTAGACCTGTGAACGGTCGGCTACCCCATATTTCGCTCCCCCATCTGGTCTGAAAATCAGCACGAGCTGGACATAACTTGCGAGGCTTAAAATGTTACGTGCCGAGAAAATAGGTGCGCGTAAGAATGAATCATACCTAAAACCTTTATAACTTATAGCTGACTTTGGTAAAGAAGTAAGTTTTAAGGTACATATATACGCTATAGCGACCGCTAAGGTACTAATGAAACCCATTGGATCTGGTTCGATCCATCATAACCTTCTAAAGGCTAGGCATAATGGATAATTTATTTGATTACTAGCAGCGCCCCGCGGTGTTAGTGTTACCCGCGGAAAAGTTAGCCCATTGGTGCCATTTTTGAAATGTGGAGTCACTAAACAAATGGTTTTTGTGTGGGAAAACTACTAGTTTAGGTGACTCAGCGTTTCAAAAATGGCACTCCAGGTGTTAATCCAGTTTGTCAGCTTTCTGCATAACAAATATTAAATAGCCCAGACGTTTGCGCGTGAAGTAGTAAGAAACACACACACACACATATATATATACACATACTGACAAACTTTCGCCTTTGCAATATTAGTGTGATTGCAGAGTAAGTATTTATACTTAAACATTGTACACCTTCATTCTCTCACCTGCTTCATTCAGCTCGTAGTTCCTTTACACTGCTCAAAACATTATGAGTTATTAGTGGAAACTTTACTGATGTATGTTTAAGTAGTTAAGTTATATCTGTTTGTACAAGGCTATTGTTTGTTTCCTAAATAAATAAATAAATAAAAAAAACGATGGGTTGCACTCTGGGAGTGCCGGCAGAAGTGAAAACTTGAATATTAACGTTGTGCATTTTTGATATACGAAACAGCAGGCGCAGGCATACATTTTCGCCGCGCCGTAGAAAGAGAGGGGGATACTCCCTCTCCTACGCCGCGCCAGCTGTCTACTCTCCATCCGTCTTACGAATTTTCGATCAGGTCACGTGTCCTGACGCCTGACGCGAGTTTAACATTTTTTACCCATTCCAAAAAAAGTGCACAGCGTCCACAGCAATGGAGGATCAAAATAGTGATGGGTTGTTTGCCGTACCTTATCGCCTGTTAATATAATTCATTCTAAGTTTTTTTTATTCTAAGATGCCATGAAAGAAAAATGTATTAGAGACATTCTATTTGAAGAAACTGGCCTACAAAATGTCATTATGTATAAGCGCTAACGACGCTCTCCGTGTACCGTTAAATTAAAGAGCCATTCATCTCAAAGATGTTTAAAGTTAGCAGCCCGCGAAAAGTTGGCCGAATGAAAAGTTGGTCACAATGAAAAGTTGGCTAACTCTGCCTTTGTGATACTTTTCTAATTAATCTTTAGTTGACCCTCCAATGTGGCGAGAAGATTTAAGCCGATAATCTGGTGTAGGGCCTAACCACACGTACGATGCGCGACGTATCTTGCGTCATGCGCGTAAACTTGCGCGTGGTGAGAACATCTTAAGGTCTTTTTAGTCTCCATTACAGGAGCATGACCCTCTCTGTGCTATTAGATCCATAGTTCGTCAGAGCAGCCAGAGAATTTGGCCTACACTCTCCACGCTGGCCAGACGGGTTGGAGAGGTCTCATTGATGTTTATAAGCTTTGTTTAGCTTGTATTTTTTATGTCGCCTTCTACGACATCCACGGGAAGACTTGGAGTGGCCCTATTCTAAGGTTTAGAATAACTTTATTTCTCATAAGAATTACATAATAATTCACTTACTGAGAAAACACAATATTAACACATTTGGTACATTAAGCATGCTTACAAACAATAAAAATGAAAACTAATAGCTTATACAAAGTCCGATAAAATATTAATACTTATTAGGTGGGTAGGACTATAAGAGTGAGTGACGACGTCTATCGGCTGTGCAGTACGATCTCGCCCGGCAACACGGATTATGAATGTTTATTCTAGATGTGTCAGCGATGCAATTTAAAGTTTGAATTTTTGAGATAGTATATATTTATGAAGTTTTTGAACATTATGGTTTTTTTATTTATTTATAAATGTAATAATTGATATATGTTTTATTTTTCTTTTTAATTTGCTAAATAAATTTTGTAAATGCATGTGATTATTATTGTTGTCCTTATTATTTTGTTTTTTCTTTTTTGAAAACCACGCAACGTGTTTTGTTGGGGATTTATAATAATTTAAATTTATAAAAATAGTTATTTCCAGGAGGTTTATAATTTTATCATGTCATGTCTGTCTGTCCATCTGATTAAATTAATTATAGAAATCATGTATGTATGTCTTTAGTTTCTTTTTGAAAATGGCTACTGATTTAGCATCTTTTATTTCTGTTGGTAGTATATTATACATTTTTGCACCTTCGTATTGAATGTTCATTCTCCCATAATTTGTTCTCGGCGTGCGTAGTATTAAATGATTTGCGTTGCGTAGTTTCATTCTTTGGATTTGACTCTTTCTACGAAAGGATATTTGTGTGTGTATGTGATTATTTATAATTTTATATATCAACAAGCACGTGTAGTATATATACGTTTGCCTAATCGTCATTATTTTAGTATCTTTGTATATATTAACAGTAGGTGTATGATAGTCGTAATTAAATAGACATTTTATTACTTTATTTTGGGCTATTTGTAACGTTTTTAGGTTGGTTTTGGTTGCTGTACCCCAAATCTCGATCAAGTAGTCTACATGTGGTTTTATTCTACTCTGCCGGAAACCACACGGCTTACACGTGGTGAGAACGGTGGGTTGAAATTCTATGAGAAACAATATAGGCCCATAATGCGACCACAGAATTGTTACAAATCTATACATATAATAAAACAGTAAGAAAAGTGTGTCTGTACATTAAATATATTTCCAAAAAAAATATTGGGGGCGATGGAGACGTAGTAATAAAGTAAGAATTTAAAAAAAAATGTCTGTCTGTTTGTCTGTATGTCTAAGTAGAATAATAATAGTATAAGTGCTCGACTTTGTTGTGTGCTCGGAGTCTGATTATGGGCTGAGTCGCGCTCATAAAATCATAATTGTTTATTTTTAGTAATACCTATCATTAATATAAAATAAAGTTTTGAATGATTGTAATGCTCTGTAACTTGTTGTAACAGTTTAATTGAGTTGAATTTGCTTCAATTTTTGTATTCGGACTCGAGTTGGTTCTGCGACTCGGAGTTCTTATTAGACTTGAGTTTTTATTCGACTCCGAGTCTGGGCTCCGACGAGTCGTGGGTCCGTCGTGACTGGGCTCGATTCGACTCTGACTTGTGAATATCTTAGTCTAGCAAGCATGCAAAATTAAGTCGAGTTTGCAGATGTAGACTCTTGGACTCGAGTTTTTTACAACACTAGTTTTGAGCGGGTGAATACACACACATTGCCGTGTGCACGGATGTATAGTTTCGTTTGTAGTAGTAGTGGGCATAAATAATACTTCGCTTTTATGAAGTGCCATACCTGTGACGAGACGCAAGATGCGCAGCGTATCATTGTCATAACTAAATATACATACATACATACATACATACTATCACGTCTTTATCCCTAATGGGGCAGACAGAGCATTTTGGGTCTTGCGGCTCTATGCACAGCCCAGGGCCGCAAGACCAAAAAGCCACTTTTAGCGTCATGGTGGGCGAGAAGATGGAAAAGCAATCAATACAGTGATGAGTTGCTAGCCGCATCGCCTGTTAATATGATTCGCATTTTTGCCCATTCCCTCGATCGGCTTTTACGATCTGCGCGGGAAGAGAAGCAGCTGGTACATTCTAATTTTTTTCATTTCTCCCAGACCAGCATGGGAGTTATCTAAATATCCTTAGTAAAATCTATTTTATCGGGTTTCATTTTCTTTGTAGCGATGCTGAAATGAAATGACCCTGCATTACAAATTTAATATTCGATTGATTGTGTTTCAATCAGTCTGCGATTTAAATTGCGTCTAATTTAAATTTTATTAAAAGACTTATATTAAATTTGTATTTTGATCATTGTTCTACTTTTTATTTATCTTTCTTTACAATAATTTTGAAATTAACTTTACAATATTTTAAATTGATTAATTATTACTTTTCAAAGGTCTACACCCCCAAAAACAATCTTACTTATATACAATAATTGGTAGTAATTTTAAACTAAACTTTATTTTTATGTCTTTTGTCTATTAGTCCATGTTTTTAGTCTTAATCTTTTAAGTATGTATTAAGTACTAAATACTAATATTTTACTTTTTCATTACTATTTTATTTTTGGCTTTTTCGGGCATGGTTCGGGAGGTAAACAAAACAAAACGTAAAAGCCAATCTAAAAAATAGGTTAAAATCACGAGAAATCTTATTATAGGTAAAAGATGCAACTAACAACCTGACACTATTTCGATCCATTTTCTTTGATAACTCTGAAAGTAGCCTTAGGTCTTAATCCCTGCGGGCTCTGTCTAGGCAACCAATATTGTGAAAATGAGTATGTTTCGGCGTTTTTCTAGCAGTGGTTGTTGCGAAGCGCGAGTATTAGCAGCTTTTCTTTAAAAATTAAATAAAGTTTTAAAATACACTTTACATAATGTAAATTATTATTGACGTGTAAAAGTACCTGTAAAGGTCTAATTACTGAATACAAATTTGAATCCTTGAATTTTGAATCTTTGAAAAGGAATAATATCGTGATCAGTATTCGTATATTGACGGTTTACCGGTTTTCCAAGGTTTCCCCTGTTACAATTAATTTCGCTAAATTTATTCTTGCCTCCCCTTTCATCTCCGGAAATATCGACGCGGGAGTGATTCGATAAGGGGAATCCCTTATTGAATCACTCCCGCGTCGATATTTCCGATTCTGATGAGTGGGAAGATAACAATCTTCCCACACATCAGTTGAACACAATCGGTATGTTAATATGAAAATTACATAACATTATTATTCCCTTGAACGGTGGAGTGAACCTATTCAAAACGTTAGACGAAATAAAAGAAGGGTTCGTGCTAAGCTTGTTTGTATAATAAATTAATAATTTATTTCTGTACTAAGATATTTCGTCGTTAACTTTACATCGCGTAAATAATTAAAGGCAATCTAGCCATTTTGTTCAGATCATTTAGCCGAGAAAAGAAACCCTGATAAGAAAATATTTCTTAAATATTAAAACCTTCTCCTCAGTTTGGTTAAATTTGCATGAGGTTGTTGCGGAGCTCAGACAACAAAATTGTTTTAATCAAGGGCTTCTTGGAACCAAAACATAATGGAAGATTATTTTTCTTTGAAAATGGTAAAATTTTAGGAAATATAATGCTCAATGAATGTAAATGATCAGGTTTTGAGAATTTTGACCCCTGACAAAAAAATAGTTATAATATAAGTTTAACTCCAATGTCTGTCTGTGGGTGGCATCGCAGTTCTTGAACGGACGCACCGATTTCGATGTGATTTTTAAGTGAAAGCAGGTTTCCTTGCGGTGGTTCTTAGCTATGTTTGATGAAAATAGATTCACCCGTTCAAAAGTTATTAGAGTGAACGCTTGAAAGTCCAAGTTTTTTAATTTGTCTAGCAAATAAACTTGTCGACTTTAATAATTCACTTATTTTTGTTGAGTGTACCAGTTGTTTTGTATAAATCCTTATAAAATATGCGCGATACCTACCCTTCATAAATTAACCTGAGATTGAAGGAAACTTTTGTTTTTATAAATTTTGTTTCATCAACGAGCTTTTGTACCTGATTTGAAGGAAGACTGTTTTGGGGTGAAAATAATACAAGAACTCATAGATTTTTACTTATCTTGTTTTCTTAATGGCTACCTTTTAAAACTCTACACATTTTAATTAGACATTCGACTCTTCGACGACTGTTGTAAGGCACAGAATACAAATTTTCACCACCCCTGTCTGAGACCGAGGGAATGGGTGAAAAATACCACTTTCTTGCCCACCGTGACGTTAAAAGTGGCGTTTGAATCGTGCGACCTTGGGGTCTGTCTGCTCCGCAATACATACATAATATCACGCCTGTTTCCCACGAGGGTAGGCAGAAACTATAGACCTCCAATTGTTACGTTGCAGCCAAACAATCAAATGAAATCCTGAGATCCGCAAGATAAATAAATTTTGCAGACTATTATTATAACTAGCGCTCGAAATCTATGTATAATAAATCTTCGTCAACTATATCGTCGGTTTCTTATTTAAAAAGACCTTTTTTCAACTTGCCCCGCCTGAAAATCGAACTCGGAACCTCCGAGTGGTAGATTTGCGTGGTCATACGCCACGGATGTGGTCAAATTGTTTTTGTGTAATTTGCAGTTTATGCATTTTCAGGCATTTTGCATGGAGGTTTTGATCTCTAGACCATTATCCATAAATAATTATTATATATTATTAAAAATGTCTAAAATTAAATTATTATAAATAATTTAATTTTAGGCAATTTGCTAAATATACGTTTTGTTCTCTATACCGTTTACTATTTAGAAATTATTGTATTTTAGGCATTTTGCTTGATAGACTCTCGTCTATTTTTTATTCTCTAGGCGATTTACTGTTTAGGCGAATTTGCCTTGTAGACCTTCATTTTAGGCATTTTGCTTCATAGTCGAATTGAGAGTTAACATACTTATCATAAAGCAAAACTATTAGTATCCAACAGTTATTGTTTTAATAATCCAAATTAAATTACACAAATGTTTATCTATTGCGAAAGTTTATTTTCTACGTTATGAAAAACATCAAATACTTAGAATTGGCAAGAAACTTTCGTGTAACTTATTAGTAATCTGTGGTATAACCAAATAGACCTGTCAGTGCCAACATTTCTCAGTACTACCTAATAATTTCGGAGGACGAACGCGTCGCTTCGTGATTCACGTGCCCTTGAGCTACATAATATGTATTTATTTTAGCGCCCCCTTTAAAACAATTAAATGATTATGAGAATGAGAAAATAATATATATGACTAATGAATATATACGCCGAACATCTGACTAATATGGCTTGAGGGCGGATGGCTACAAAGATAAAGAACGACCTAGAATGAAGTGGGATGTGTGAATTGAATTGGACCAACGGCTCAGCCAGACTTCTAGAGAACGGAAGAGGTCGAATTTTTTTTTGCCACTCGTGGCCCACAAGTGTGGAAACTCCGGAGTAGTCCTACCGGCCCACCGAGCTCCTTACTTCTTTTACAGATATAACCCAAAGGCCATTTTAAAGCAATAATTGGCATGTAAATAGAAAGGGAATCAAATCAACACTTTTTTTAGGGTTCCGCACTCAAAGAATAAAAACGGGACCCTACTACTAAGACTCTGCCGTCTGTCTGTCCGTCTGTCGTTCTGTCTGTCCATCTGCCTGACCGTCTGTCTGTCACCAGGCTATATCTCATGAACCGTGATAGCTAGTCAGTTGAAATTTTCGCTATAACAGCAAGTAGTAAAAACAGAGTAAAATAAATATTTAAGAGGGACTCCGTTAACAGGGACTCCGATACAACATAATGTTACGGAACCGTTCGTGCGCGAGTACGAAACGCACTTTACCGGTTATTTCTGATCCTCATTTTACTTGATTCTTCCCCATATTGCCACCCCATTAATTTTCACCCTCTCGCGGGTCACGCCTGGCACGCCCTCTTGTTTCGCAGTACCTGCGTCAAGAAAATATTCGCAAATCTGGTAAATTTTACGACAATACCGTGCCGTGGGTACACAACTTGCGAAGCAATTATTTTGTAAGCCGATTGTTTGGGCTTATATCGAATTACTTTTATGCTTGTTTGTGTTTGGTAATTTATTTTATTTCAGTGAAAGTTTTCGGGTATAAAAGATGATTATCTAAATATAGCTTATACCTTTGCATTATATTAAAGAGTTTTCTTAAATTGTGGCTTTTTTTGTTTCAGGTACAGGAAAATAATATCACTTTTCGGATATAAGGTATAATAAAGGAAGTATTTAACTTTTACTCCATTTTAGTATGTAAGAAAGACATTTTTTCTTCCAAATCCATTCACACGCCAGTCAGGATGGCCAACTGAACATTGACATGTGTAACATTCAAAAGCCATAAAATGATGACAGCCGGGGCCAACAGCTTATACGTGCCTTCTGAAATACGGAGCTCGAGAATATTTTATGCAACTTGTGGTCACCCATCCAAGTGTGGATCAGGTACCCAGCGCAGACCAGGTACAGTGACCAGTATAGCTTTACTTGCAATTCTTTACGGCACTGTTTTAGCTTTTTTAAATCGCTCGACCTGAGCTGGCCTTGGCACATGTCAACGTTCAGTTGGCCAACCAGACTGCCGTATGGAGGTACAAAGGTGAGAACGGGGGAGAGGTGCGGGGACGGGGAACGGGGACGCATATTGCGCGGGACCGTAGGAGATTTCGTTCTGTATGTAATACTTATAGTACCTAGGCGACCGAGCTTTGCTCGGTTACATCTCAAACATCAACTAATTTTTTTTAAACTTGTCTAAAAACAAAGCAAAATAAAAAATTATATATAAACTTAAACATAAAAAAAACAAAAGTAAGTCACCGAGTGGGATTCGAACCCGTAACACTTTTTCTAGCGGTCGGTATCCTTAACCGCTGAGCTAAAAACAAGGCGGTCGGCGCGACGAAATTAGCGACCATATTCTGCGTGGAAAGAAAAACGCACGAAAACTCGAAAACACGCGTTTTCCCAGACATAAAACTAATCTAGATCGATTGTTTACCCCCGAAAACCACCATATACAAATTTTGAGCGAATTCGTTGGAGCCGTTTTCGAGATCACAGAAATTTATAAATAAATATACAAGAATTGCTCGTTTAAAGGTATAAGATTAATTCTGACTTATACTGAAATGTCTTTTGAAAAATTATCAAATTTTTAAGGCCTCTATTTGAATATCATCATCATCATCATTTCAGCCGCATAACGTCCACTGCTGGACATAGGCGTCACCCAAAGATTTCCAAAACCGATCAAGAGCGGCCTGCATCCAACGCACATTGGTTGTAGACTTTAGTCTTGAGGCACAGAGGTATTTCGGACGAGAAGACTCTACTAATGGTTAGGGAGGCGAGGTAGCTAAATGGCGTAATTCAACGGCGCCGTCGAGACCTATCAAAATCGAAAGATAAAATAATTTCGAAAAGAAAAGCTCGTATGGTAAAAACCATTTTAGCGGTGGGTTCGGCGTGTACGGTTTTTCAAAAATGTTAAAAAAAACAGTTACTTGGGCATTCTCGAGCGCGTCAGATATTCATACTACGTATGCCCCAAGTGCCTCTGATAACTACTGTATACTTATCTGCCGGTTTGCGTGGTGGGGGTAGGCATATAAAGTAGTCAAAAATGCAAAAAAAAAAATTTACTCGAGCGCGTCAGATTTTTTGGAAGGGGTGTTAAGTAGGCCCCAAGGAAGCTCCCTTTAAAAAAACTGTCGATTTCGGCGTGACGATAAGTTACGATGAATTTTTGAAAATGCAAAAAGAAAAGTTTTTTTGAAATAATCGAGCGCGTCAGATTTTCATAGGGGAGGTTTATCTCGGTATCCTGAAAGCATATTTTTTTATTCTGACAAAAATGTTGGTGGGTTCTCTTAATCTGACCGAAAAAGGTTTTTTGGTTTCTTTTTTCGTCAAAAAGTTTTAACTTTGGACAAAAATGAAAAGAGACCTTTTTTGTGTAAAATAAAATTACTTTTTTTGTTTATTTAAACTTTTTTTTTTTTGTAAAATGTATCGTTTGCGACTTATATGCCGCAACGCGTTCTTAGGAAGACAAAATGGCTCCTCCACACTTCCGGTCATGCGGAAACCGGCAGATTTTGTATTTTTAGTAAGTTTTAGATTATATTCTTCAAAATAAAATAAAAAAAAATCGCGCTTGAGAATGCCGGATTAACGTTTTTTTTTTACAAGTTCGCGACCCTATAACTCGGCGGCGTCAAGGACTTAACGTCAGATTAGTTAAATTTAGTCTTTAAACACTAAAATCAACCCCCAATATCTTAATCTGACGCGCTCGAGTATTTCAGACTATCGATTTTTTTTTACTAATCTGATCGTCTATCCTAGACGCGCGTCACTACATATAGAGCTAAATCCTTTACAAGGTTGTTCTATTAGGTCTAAGGTATCTCTCATATCTTAAACTGCCACGCTCGAGTATTGCCGAAAATTCCCCTATTCGCCTCCCTAACTATAACTTCCCGAACGAATTCGAATATCGATGGATGCCAATGTAGTCAAATATTATACAATGTCCTTTTTTATTAAGTACAAATATTTTAAGGGGTAAATCAGACCATCATTTTGAACAACTTTTCCTAATAAATGTATATCGAAATAGGAAAAAAAAAATTAGGTTTTCATAGAAATCGAAGTAGTCACGTGATATGATTACTATGGAAAATGAAAATTATTTTTTCATATTTCGATAAAAATTTACTGGGAAAAGTTGTTCAAAATTATGGACTGAATCACCCCTTAAAATATTTGTACTTAATAAAAAACGACATTGTATAGGCTCTGATCACTCAAAAAGTCTAAATCCATGCCGAAAAGTTTTCTTCTCAAATCTTTGACGAGCGGAAAATCCTGATATATTCTCCGTTGGGAGTTCGGAGTATCATATCAGCGATCGATCAAGTGAATCTCCAGATTTGCTTCATATGGTATCCGAGTACCTTATATATGTCTAGTACAGTGATATAGGGTTACTATTGGCACTTAGTAAAACAGTAGAATAGAGTATTTTTAAGGTTCCATGCCCAAAGGGTTAAAACGGGACCCCAATATACTCTGATGTCTGTCTGTCCATCTGTCTGTCACCTACAGCCTCATGAACCGTGATAGTTAGACAATTGAAATTTTCACAAAATCAAATGATGTATTCATGATGCCGCTATAACAACCAATACTAAAAACAGAATAAATTAAATATTAAAGAGATCCTTCCATACAATAAATGTGATTTTTTATAGATAATGGTACGGGACACTTCGTGCGCGTGTCCGACTCGCACTTGGCCGGTTATTTAAATAATACTCTGTCTGCCTTAAGTTAGGCCTTAAGGCAGACAGAGTTTTATTTAAATAGCAGTAAAAAAACAAAGGAACCCTACGATCACCTTCGATAGCCGTGTGTTAATAGCCCGGATAATACATTTCATCCGGGTAAAATATTTCACCCGGGTCACAACGTTTTACGTTTAAATCTTTACGAGCCGCGCGTCTGATATATGACTCGGGATATGAGCAATCGACCATCCGGATAACTTTCCGGATATATATACATAATGTATGACGTCGCTCAGGGGGATAGTGTTGATCGATTTGCGTCAATACGTCAAAGGGTGGATGTCAGTTTTTATTGTTAGGTTGGTGAATCAATTTTATTTTTCAAAGATAATTTGAAATTGAAACTACACTGGAACCATTCTTACTCTTGTATAATAAAAAGAAATAGGGCCTTTACAGGCTCTTTTTACACGTCAATAAGTTTAGTACACTATAAGTGGTCATACGGGTGTCACATTTTGTATGCTGCCTAAAGGTATCTGACATAGCTTGACGCCCTATGACATTACAGCCAGGACCAACGGCTTATACGTGCCTTCCGAAGCACGAAGAAATTTTTATGTCATTTGTGGTCACCCATATAAGTGCGGAGATAAGCGCGCTAAACACCCTCCATAAGGCGAGGACGGGAAACGGGGACACATATTTCGCGGGTGTGACGTGAGGGGTTAGCAGCCACGAGATTCGTTGGTCCAAAGTAGTAGCAAGTACTCAGCTTTGGTGCACAGCAGCACGGCTTCCAAGAGTGGTTAAAAGAGGGCAAGGACCAGCTTGCTGCCGCTTATATATGGGCCGCGGGGAGAAGGCGCGGGGTAGGGGGGGCGACTGTCCGTCGTCACACGGGACCCTAGGAGATTCCTTGCTTGTCGTATGACCGGTCGCGAACTTTGAACCACTAGTACTTACATTTCGAGTACATGTCGATGTGTACACGGTCTGTGCATACTATAGACACAAATTGAAGACAGTAACAGATCCGACACTTGACATGGACATGCCAAGCGCACTCCGCAGTTTAGGTAAGAAACAACGAGTACATTGCGCGCCGTGCGTGACGGACAGACAAGATTCAAAATTCGAATGTTTATTTAGTAACTAGACCTTTACAAGCACTTTTACACATCAAAAATTATAATTTACATTACTTGTAAAGTATTTTTTTTTGAAGTGAAAACTTCTTTAGCGGCGTTGTGCACTTTTTTTGGAATGGGAAAAAAATCTTAAACTTGCGTCAGGACCACGTGTCCTGATCGAAAATTCGTAAGACGGCGCAGGGCGCTTGCGCGAATGTTCGTGTGTGTTTATGTTACGTTACGTTCGTGTGTGTTTATGTTACGTTACGTTCGTGTGTGTAATGTGTCATGCTTGTGACATTTGTGACAGACTGTGGTTCAGAAAAGATTTGAAATATTTTATACTGATAATTAAAGCAATTCGTGCAAAATTATTCCCTAACCATTCCAAAATATCAAAAATGCACAACGTTAATATTCAAGTTTTCACTTCTGCCGGCACTCCCAGAGTGCAACCCGTCGTTTTTTTTTTAAGAATATGTACCAATACTATCTCTTTACAAACAGCACTGCTGAGTAGAAACGCCGAAAGAAACTCATTTTCACAGTATTTTACAAGTAAGAGCTATAAGGGTTACGTTTTTACCTTTTGAGGTACAGGCTCCCAAAAAGCTGGTAATGCAAAGGGTAAACAGAGGTAGAGAGAAATGAGAGAGGCCTGTGTCCAATATTGGACTAAAAGTAGCTGATTAGGGTTTGGCTTCATCTGGCAACACGGATCAGCACTTTTCCGTGCTGCATCCTTTTCTGCTGCTTAGAACCGTCATTAGCTGGAGCGAGAGAAAGCGGCTGAACGCTATAGCTCTCTCTGTTCCGTGCTCATAGCTTTAGCCCAACCCTTCTGATGAGGACGGTACAATGTGTGACTAATCCAGCTAATTAAAACCGTACCCACGGATATTCTATGATAAGAAATGTTTATATGTGTAAAATGAAGAACAAACACGATCTACTTCTGTAACATCATTTCTTTTGCGCTATGTGCTCGCTGGAGATTTGTGTGATCGTAAAGCAAATTGATGTGGAGTGTAGCGGTCAATGGCTGGAGTCAGCGACTTTCCGATCCCCCTGTGTGTACATGACCGATCAGAAACACATCGTAAGTACATACACTATTGTCTTCATTCCTGATGGGGCAAACAATGCAATTTGTCAAAAAAGCCCACAAAGAAGCGTGATGGAGGCAAGAAGGTGGAAAAAGAAATCAATCAACCAAGCGCCGCAAATATAGTTCTTTAAATAATGACTATATTTTTGTGCCGTTTGGCGTAGATACTTTCGGACCTTGGGCTCTCCAAGACTGATCTGCGCCGCTGGTTTCAAGAAGGCTGGCTGTTTTTTCGCACAACGAATTAGTATTGCGATCCAACGCGGAAATGCGGCCAGCGTTCTTGGCACTATGCCACGTGGGCACGACTTTTTAGACTAAATTAATAGTTAACTTTTTTCTGTGTGTATATTTGTAAATATGTAATTTTTTTTATTTCTTATTTCAATAAAACTTATAAACATACAAAATATTTGCTATCCGCATCAAGATTCGAATTTTTAAGCATTCCCTCGTGCGGTTTTTACGATCAGAGCGGGAAGATAAGCCTAACCTTACCTAACTTTGATTAAATAGCCATAGATAATATCACGACCGTAGGGAGTGATAGTGCTTATAAATAAACTTTTTGTATTTAGAATGGTATAAAAGCATTTATTGTCTTAAACCAGACCCAAACAGCTCAATGATGTTCCAGCATGATTGTGAGCGTAGGTACATATTCATAGATAGAAAACAACACTAATCCGTCGATCGACTTGTACTATCTACGCAGGAAGTCTGCATGAGTCCAGGCTATTATTCCGCAACTATCTAACCGACCGTGAAAACTCCGAATAATCATTTCGCCGATGATGTATTCTACGAATAGTTGTTCCACCGCTTGTCAATTTTCTACTTTTCTCCGGTGCTTGATGTAAGAAAAATATCTATTTAGGTAAGTATATCTAGTTTTCCAAGAAAGGCTAGCCATTTTTCTCGTCATGTTAAGAATAACGTCTGCACAGTTCCTACTTGGTCTTGAGGAAATGAAAAATAAACTCTTGCTCTTTCAATGCCGTGAAAAGAACAGCTACAATGCTCTACGTACAAAGCACCATTGTTGCCGTACGAGTTTTATATTTTATTTTAAAGTATTTCTCAATTCCAAGTGCGCTTATAATCTTTTTTAAAGGTGAATACCTTGCCGAAGTAAAACCTTTATTAACGCCTTGCTAACCATGCAAAATGTGACAGCAGTGTCGTATTAAGATGTCAAGAAGGTGTCGGAAAATAGTCGTTGATGATAAGTCCGCCATTTGTTAAAAGTATATTTGTACTTTGGAACATTAAAATTTGATTAAATAAATAAACCATCAGGCACTATATAGACCTTTACATTATTTTGTGGAGAGTCATTGAAAATAATCGCTTTACTCAACCTAATTTCAAAATGTGTTTTCGCAAAAATTGGCCACTTTTAGAAGAAACGCCTTTAATTGAGTTGAAACCTGAAATGTGACAAAAATTATACATTACGATATAAATGCGATATGGTGGTTATATTGTACGAGGCGGAATTTACCAGCCCGAGGCGAAGGCGAAGGCGTAATATAGCCGTGTGAGTTTAACCAATGAACGCACGTATATCGTACGACGATTTTCAACACACTTGCGAGGAAAATACCTAATAAACAGATTTTTTTATTTTGAAAACCTTAACCATAAAACTGCCGGAAGCCGCGCGTCGCCGGGCCAGTTAGAAATTTGAAAAATAAATAGCAAATGGTGCGTTAAAGTATATAACTTTACTGTTTGCGTTTATAACGCACGCGTGCTTTATGAACTGCTCAACATATCATAGAATAATAATCGCGAGGTCTAAGTTCGCGGCGAACCGCACTAGTTGCGACATCGTGACATTTTGAAACGTTAGCAAACCAATTAAAATAAAAATGAACGTAAAGTTTCATAATGAACTGAAAATCATTCAATTTTGTATAAAGTACGCGTCAGTAGTCAGTAAATTATAGTCATTACCGCTCTGTGAGAGAGACGAAAGCGCTGCTCCTAACTTCTGAACAGCGTTCACGGGTCGTTACCGACCAAATGTTTAGTATAATTATTCATTTCACAGCCTTAGTAGAAGAAAATAGGACTTACGTAATTAATATAGAAACCTTTTTTGTGTAATCTCACATAATTTTCATACCCATGAATCTTCAGAGGCACGCAAAGTAAAATAGGACCACTCCGTCCTCCCATGTCGTAGAAGGCGACTTAGGGAATACAAGCTAAACAAAGCTTATAAACATCAATAAGACCTCTCCAACCCGTCTGGCCAGCGAGTAGGCCAAGTCTTTACTGCTCTGACCAAGTGTGGCTCTGGTAGTACAGAGAGGGTCGTGCTCTTGCAGTAGAGGCAGAGACCTTGAAAATGATGATGGTGATGTTGTACAGGGGCTGTAAGATCCAAAGTCCACTATTAGCGTGATGGTGGGCGAGAAAGTGGAAAAAGGAATAAAAATTAGTAGGTAAAGGATTGCTAGCCGCATCACCTATAAAGGGGAAACATGAATTTTTCGAAGTCTAATAAAGTTGCTCCACGTCGCCTATCTATACCTATACATATAATAAAACAGTTAATAAATATGACTGTATATACTGTACTGACTACATTGAATATATTTCCAAAAGTAGAAATAGAGTAAGAATTTGAAAATGTCTGTTTGTTAGTACCGCTAATCTCCGGAATTACTGGACGGATTCAAATGAAACTTTTTTTGTTATATAGCTGTTAAGCCTGGGCAACATATAGGGTATAATTGATTTTGGAAAATGGGAAAACTTGATGTAAAACTATAATGGTCCAGGTAAACTATAAGATAAATAAAATGATGCCTTAGCAAAAATTGTTCAGCCTAAAGAGCATTTTCTGGAGTCATAAAGTCCACGCGAATGAAGTCGCGAGCTTTGGCTAGTTGGCAATATAAGCGTAAAACATCTTAAAAAAATATTTTTCTTTCTTTTAGCAAGGAATATAAAATAATAGCGACTCGTTCTCGGAAATACGAGTATCTCTCGGAATGCTCAGTAGATTATTTAGATTCTGAACCTCTCGAGTTTATTCCTCTCTAAAAGCGTACAAATGTTTCCCGATATTTATATCTTTCTCGGCTGCGGAAAATATTTCCCAATGACGACTTTGTAAACAATTTATCGGGGAATCAAACATCGTAATATCAAATATCCACGTACTTTTTATTTAGATAGAATAAATAAATAAAATAAAGTCATATTTTTGTACAAACAAGTTACATTTCGAAGATAAATGTTATTTTGAGTACCTACATATTATATTATTTCCCTACATCTCTAGTGTTTAATGGAATCTATTTTTTTTTTAATATATTTATTACTTATTTGTTAATTTAAGAAATACAAAAAAATTAAATACAACTTACAGCCAAAAAGCAACAAAAAAATCGACTTTCCTATTCAAATTATCCGGGCGACTGCACAAATTTAATTTTGTTTTTTGACTGATAACCTGTTGTGTGTGCAAAACACCAGACACAATAGTAAAACAATGCATGTCGACCGGATTCCGGTCTGCTCACAGATGGCAGGTAAATTTATTTGCATTATACTAAAGTGATTCAGTATTGTGGCCTGATTTATTACGGGTATGTCTCTTCTAAGTTGCAGTGCAGAGTGCAGACTTTATCAATTTGAAAGTTAAATCAGCCCTTCCAAAATATACTATTGTAGTTACTATGTAACTGATAATATATACACTATATTATATTTTTAATTAATTTAATTTCCTAAGGGCTGTAAAGAGTGAAATTGGTAAAACCAAAAAATATGCAAATTGAATCTGAGGCATTCATGTATTGGTTTCACGTGGTTGACCGAGCGAGCTAAGCGTCTCAGTTTCGAGATTACCCCAAAATGCTTTTATACAGCTTTCTGCCTGTCTGCCCAGCTGTTCTCGCCTACAGTTCGCATTTCTTAACCGAATCTCGTGAAATATTGTGAGAAAATTCGAAAATTATATAGATTTATTCTCTCAATTCAGTTTTTCGAAATTTTTCAAAATTGCCGAAATATGTTCGTTGAAAACTTTAAAAAAATCATCTCAATGTTTTAGAGAAATCTCATCGTGGCTCTCAAACACGTCGAAGTTAAAGAGCCTCGGCCAGAATAATTAAAATACGTTGTTGTTCTTTCTGTCCCCGCTTCCACCGGTGGACGCAACTTTTGATTCGTCTGTCTTGTAACTTGTACCTCATTAATTTAAGTTTTCCAATTACGCAGCCAAACGGAGAACTTGGATTGGACAATTTTGGTGTTTCTACTTTGAAATTATATTAAATAAATTTATTGAATAATTTTGCGTTAGGAAAAGGAAGGCCGAAAAAGACGAGAAAAGAATGCGTGAGGACATACATATATGAAGGAACAAGGGGCTAGCGCGAATATGGTTCACAATAGAATGAAATGGAGAGAATTGACATACAAAGCCGACAATGAATAGGGAAACGGCGAAGAAGATGATGATGATGATAATTTTTGCGTTTCATATATGTTATGATTTCGATGCGAGTATTTCTAACCTAATGCATGCTGGTTTGTAGAAAAAAGAAAACACAGTTTAGTAAGTTAATTTATTTTCGCTAATAAACAAAAGCCAAAGAAATTGCAAAACACTGCGCTCGCCAACCCGCCTGCCAAACGTGGCGAGTATGGTAAAACCCCCCAATAGAGGTACAAAAAGAAATTACTGACTTTCTTATTTTTCAAATAAATTAAGAAAAAGTTGAATAACAAAAACCGAGTTTCGTGGAACACTCGGTAAAAACGAAGTTACAAAAATTGAAGCCCCCAAAATTCCAACCCCTAAAAAAGTTCATGACAGAAAAAAGTGACGGACAAATCTTAATTTTTTTTTTCGCCTTGCCTCACACTCAAAGCCTAACACTATAAAATTATAGTTTTTACACGTACCAAAATGAACATTCTGCCCATAACTATCCAATATTAACTTTTAGAACCTTTTAAAAGAAAATGAAGTCCCAAACATTGGCCAAGAAACTATGCAGACAATTTACAGGCACCCCGACAACAGGTTTATAAACTTTGTCCATTTTTGTAAAAACTTATTTTAGTTTTTAGTTAGATTCTCCTAAAACCTGATTTACTTTTCTTGTTCACTTTTATTAAAATATTAATACTTTTAGATATCAAGTATCAAAAGTATGAAGTTTAATACAAAATGACTGAAAAATTCATTTTGCCTCAGTGGTCCGGTCAAGGCGATCGCTGTGATCCTAAGGTCGTAGGTTCAAATCCCACTGGGAAGCATCTTATTGTGAAAAGTCATTTCCAGTCTAATAAAGGATATTGCAGGCTTGACTACTACCAGATGGTAGTAGTCAAGCATGTCCGAAAAGAATGATGATTCCGTGTTTCGGAAGGCACGTGTAAACGGTGGGTCCCGGACGCCATCTAGCGCCTGCTCTAACCTATCCAAGGATTGGTTCGTCTACCCTTTGGATTGCAAAGGTCGGATGGCAGACGCTCTGTGTACCTCGTCAAATCACTTAGGTTAGGTAGCAGACTCCGAGCTCGTAGAAGCGTTACCGCTGAGGATACAACCGTAAATACGCTCACATGATAATTATAATAAATAAATATAGGTATACACGAACAAATCACACAGATTGAGCTTGCCCCAAGTAAGTTTGAGACTTGTGTTATGGAATACCAACTTTACAATACTATATTTTATAACAAACTCATATATAGATAAACATCCAAAATCCAGGTCAATCTAAAAAGGTCATTTTCCATCCTGATCTGACCGGGGATCGAACCTGGGACCTCCGGTGCAACAGCGTGGCAGGATGACTGAGATCGTCATAAATAGATTTTCTTTTTAAGCAACTAGGTGAGAGGCAAAATTATTGTTTCTTTTTAACACCTGGTTGTGAAATAAAGTTGCCTAAGCGGCCGGAGGGGTGTATTGATAACTAAAAAAATTATTCATTTAACTAGTTACCCGTCAAATTGATTTTAAATGTTATTAGTCAGAAAGTTATCTCTTGCCTAATTCATTTTAATTAATTCTAATGGCGGTGTAGTATTCTAGTGTTACAGGAAATCGAGATGCGAGGCAAATTAGATCACAGTCTCATGTATATTCATAAGCAGAACTAGGATGTTTGCTAACTAGATACTACGAGTAGATAACCAGACTCAGACTGTTTTAATTTCATTCAATCCGCTATTTTGAAACTTTTTTCAAACGTTAAAACTAACATTTTTCCTGGGTTTTGTTTGAAATACTCAACCGTGACGTCATTGTTTTTTTGGAGGCAAATAGCGCTCTATTTAGGATTCCGTAAAAAAAAGAAAAAGCGGATCCCATAAAAGATCTCTCGTGTCTGTCATGGAAATTATAAAAGAAAGAAAGAAAAATTGTTTATTTGGTACACAAATGAAAACTACAATTAGGTACAACAGTTTTGCAAACCTTTCTGTGTCATATATCAATCGTTATGAGGATCTCAAATACATTTTTGTGATTATTGTGAAATAAATATTTTTGATATTATTCATGAAAGAAGACGAAAACTGATCATCCCCTCCCCTCTCCCTGATCTCCGAAACTAGAGCCAAATATTTTGAAATAAATTTTAAATTATAGTTTAATATAGTATTGTTGGTTATAAATAGTAGGGCTATTAAACAGCTATCGATACTATTGATAGTTTGGCGTTTTTCAATTGAGACTATCGATTGTAAAACTATCGATTTTTCGGCAACTTTAGGACCCGGCCAATGTGGCATGGCTGTACTATACATTTGTTTCCCACGAATTTTTTTTCCGACATTCAATCATCAACATCAACATTTTCACTCGTCACTCCATACCAATACTGCCATTATAAATAGGAAAATAAATATGCACATAAATCTGCGATGAAAGTGATTGGTTTTGTTCGGAGCCGAAATATTCCACTTTGATCTATCGGCTTTTTGACGCAAAGTAATTTCGGTCAAATGAAATGTGTAAATTTGTTACTGCGAAATGGAATTTTATTTTAGGAGCTAAATGGGTTAATCTTTTTTATTGCGCAGTCTCGACATTTTCGGGATTTCCAGCGGTGATTTGAGATTTTATGCTAAATTCTTTTTCTTGCTTAATATCTCCTTACAAGTTTATATTTTATTTATTTACTACTTTAGTCACTGTAGTTGTATTTGTTTTTAATCATATATGGAACCGAATAATAAAATATAGCAGGGAAGTGTGGCCCGTGGTGTTTTTTACAATGCTCGGGAAAAAAATAAACTTGAAAATATGAGGTGAAAAATGTTCACTACGAATAAAATTCGAACTCACGCATTTCTAGTATGTACTCATAAGTACAATACCAAAACGGTACCTATATAATATTTTTTTTTTCATGTCAATAAGTAACTTAATCTAAATCCGAAAATAAAATGCAAAATAAGCATTTTATTTCGGATTAAGATAAAGATAATTTGCTGAAAAATAAGTAAGATGTAAATAAGTAAGCTTTTAAAATCTGATGAAAGGGGAAACTGTCAATTAACAAAAAAAAGTTGCACGTACCGTACAGCGCTCTTGACGTCACTGCTCTCTTTCTCACTCACCGGTCTCTGGCGTACGAAAAAGTCTCCCACTCTTATATTAGAAATCAATTTTCTAGCTGTTTTCAAAAAATATTTCTTTACAGTGGTATTTTTATACAAAGTAAAAATAGAGTTGATAAAACATTCATGTTTCATGTCACGTCGATGATAATGCTATAGCAGTAGCTTTTACAAGCAAAGAGTACCGAACACTGTGTGAAGTAGAGAAGAAAAAGAAAATACCACAGTTGTTCGACGAACCGTTGAACACACCGTCATCCGGGCAACGGTATGACTGACATAACATTTGATAGGTACTACTATTGCTCAACATCAATTTTGTTCGACCAACGTTTGACTGACATAACTTTTGATCGGCAGTACTATTGCTCGAAAATTATGAAAAAACTGAAAAACGAATACCTGGCTCAAAGGTACAGTTACGGCAATCGGGAAGACTCTAGCTACATTGACTATAGATATACATACAGCGCAATAAAAACTATGTTACACTCTTCATTATTCCACTTTAAAAAACTATATCACTTTTTTTCAATATCTACACAACAAAAGCAAACTAATAAAAAATTTCGCCCACAAAGATATATTTCTCTCGACAACGAAAAAAATCCATAATTACCAAAAAATCTAAGAAATATTGACAACACTTTTTCTGGTAAATAAATCTTTTCCTTGAAATTTAATCCAATTATTTTGTGTGTATAAGGACGGAGTAATAACATTCAAAGAATTGCCCGGAGCTTACGTCAAATTGATATTGAATTTCGACGTAAAATCGTCTTACTTTCGGTAAATACCATAAAGGAATATAATAAAATGATTCGATAATGATACCATTAGTCAAAGAAAACATTTTTCGATTAACTTGTCTGTTTCCCTAAACGTTGTGAAACATTATAGCGTGTGGTTTTCGGCCTGAAGTTATAGCACCACTCCATCCTTTTTTCAGAGATTAATAAAATTTTGGCCAGTTGCTTCTCTTCCCGCGCAGATCGTAAATGCCGATCGGGGGAATGAGCGAAAATGCAAATCATAATAAAAGGCGATGCGGCTAACAATTACTCATTACTATTTTGATTCCTTCTTTTACCATCAATAACTTTTTAGGCTTGCAGCCCTGGACTTTGTCTGCTTAGAACCGCAAAACCCAAAAGGCTCTGTCTAACCCATTAAACGATATATAGTCGTAGAATGTCGTCTTAAGTATATGGTACGAGCAAGACAATCCACACAACGTGGCAGGGACATACCCGTAATAAATCAAACCACGGGCTATACTAGATCACTAAAGCATAAAACAATTAAAATAACAGTGAAAAAATTATACGTTCTCATGCAAATTGCCCGGGCGGCCGCACACTTTATTATGGAAATTCCGTTTTTTTTTCTGTTATTTTAATTTTATTGTAGGTACCTACATATAGTAACCGACGTTTGTTTTTGATGACTTTGACTTTGACTTAATTACTTTTAAACGGGTGAACCGATTTTTATTAATATAGCTAAAAACCACCGCAATCGAAGTTTATTTCACATAAAAAACCGCATAGAAATCGATCCATCCGTTAGAGCATTACGATGACAGACAGACAGACAGCAACCGTTAAATGGAATTAATATGTAGCAGTAAACTCAAAACTCCGACTTTTAAGCGTTAAACCTCTAAAACTTTTAAACGGGTAAACCCATTTTTTCGAACATAGCTAAGAACCATCGCAAGGAAAGTTTATTTCAGACAGACAGACAAACAGACAGACCGATAGACAGATCGATAGACCGACAGACATTAGCGTCGAACATATAATACCCCTCTTTTATGTCGGGGGTTAGAAACGTTTCACCGATAACCTTGTAAAAAACACTCAGGCCATGAATCCGCCAGCAGAGGCCTTCACTCGTAAAATCCTGTGTTGCTCGTCCTAAAGGCGATTCAATTTGCTCTGCTGGTCATAAAAATGGTATAAACATTTGGTGCCACTTATATACAAGTGGAACTAAGGATTTAAAGTGCTACTTTTGTCACTTAAATGGCCTTCGATGGTACGGTCACGTCATGAGGAGGTCAACCGATCACATGACCAGAAAAGTAATGGACTTCAAGTCATTCCTCAGCAGGCCTCGATTAACATGGATGTCTGTCCTAAATAAAGTTTTTAATCATTTACCAACAAATATAAAAGCATATCTGCATAAGAAGATGCCATTTACGAGGGCTATATCCACAATTAATTGCATCCATGAAAAAGTGGACATCTTTTCATGCCCTTTGAGTGAATTCGCAAAGGTGGCCTTACATATGATTAGTTATAGATTCGTTTTAAGTTTCAGTTTTTGAACAATTTGAAAAAGCCCATTTTCCTACTTGCCCTGGCTGGGGATCGAACCCAGGACCTCCGGAATTGCGGCCTAGCGTGTATCGACCATTACGCCACGGAGGTCGTCAGGAGCTCACAACAATAGACCGAAATAAGCTTGGCCGAATAACTGTTTAACACAAAATCGTTCTTCACTGCTTCGTTCAAATAATTACACTTCGACGAGTAACGGTTGGCCGAGAGCACGGTTTTTCAGTACTAGTAGAATAAAGCGAAAAAAAAAAACAAGCAACAATACTCGTTATATAATAATAGATATTCATCATCATCAACAACAACCTTCCATAACCCACTGCTGGGAATAGGCCTCTCCCAATGTATGCCAACCACATCGGTCCTGCTTACGAAACCAGTTTCGACCCGCGACTTTTCTTATGTCATCAACCCATCTAGCTCTCGGACGACCCACACTACGTTTACCATCTAAGGGCCACCACTCCGTCAGCCCTCTACTCCATCTATTGTCACCTCGTCTTGCCAGGTGTCCTACCCAACTCCACTTAAAATCTATAACACGCTTTCCGGCATCCTGAACTTTGGTTCTTTGTCGGATCACGATGTTTGGGATTCGGTCTTGTAGTTTGATGCCGAGCATGGCTCTCTCCGTGGCTCTTTGTGCAACTCTGACTCGGTGCACCACCTCCTGGGTCAGTGTCCATGTTTCGGCATAATAAGTCATAGTAGGCAGGACACACTGATTAAAGAGACGAGTCTTCAGGCATTGTGGATTCTTTTTTATAATAATAATAATAAACATTAGCCACAAAGAATAATTTCCCCGCCGCCAATTCTGGTGACCTCGCCGCGATGTGAATGTATTCGTGCTTGCTCTAAGACCCAATATACTATGAGACCGGAACGAATGCAGGGCAGGGCAGAGGTAAAATAAAGGGAATAAGCATGTAGAGGAGTAGTGTAAGCACTAAACAACCATTTGCGCATTCTGTTACTAGCTTTATAACTTTGTTTTTTGTGCGGCATCAACGCGTCGTCGGCGCTCGCTTGAAAAAGACTGATAAAAAGAGAAATTGAAAGCATATCTTCTTAAAATAGCCGGCGAAGTGCGAGTCGGAAGAGTTCCCTACCATTATCATTAAAAAATTCCGTTTGTTATACACTTACACTTAAATATTTATTTTATTCGGTTTTTAGTATTTGTTATTATAGCGGCAACAGAAATAAATCTTCTGTGAAAATTTCAACTATGTAGCTATCACGGTTTATGAGATACAGCCTGGTGATAAATAGATGACTAGGCAGACGGACGGACAAATAGTCGGACAGATGGACAGACGTACAGACCAACAGACGAACAGATGGATAGTGGAGTCTTAAGTATTAGAGTCCCGTTTTTACCCTTTGGGCACGAAAAAATCGTGCTTGTCTTATTATCTACATTAAAGTTAAATCAGCACAAATAATCCTGTATACGCCTTCTACGAAACAGCTCTCCGTAAAGTGGTCATATCACACCAGCGGTAATGAAGTCTTCGCCTTCGAACTAGACAATGCAATTTCAGCTTTATTTCGCCGTACTTAGTTTCAAATTAGCGGGAAGAGTGCGGGACGAGTATTAATTAGAAAAACAGCTCCTGTCCCTCGCTGTTCCCCTGGTACTCGTTCTCGAGTAAATAGAAAAATTTAAACGAAGTGAGTTATTCCGGAATTGAAATGTTAGTCCATCGCTGTGAATATTTTCATTAAAACTATTTACTTATTAATTTCGAAGGACTATAAATATTATTATGTCCCGCCGCGCCCGGCCAAGAATAAGTCACGTTTTATTTATTTTATTTAATACAAAAATGTAACAGACAGACTTAAGGCCCAATACCTTTTGACAACCTCTACGCCACTACGAGGAACTATAACCACAAACAATGAAGCAAAAACCAACAACATAGTTCACAAGAAGCATACGAGATGGCGTCAGCAGTATACTACATCTCGATCTCAGAGTTCTGTTTGCAACTGACTATGTATACAATTTCCGACTATTCACCTGTGAAGCCACGGTTCCCCAGGCTCGAAGTCATTTTTGGTGTAAAAATCTTCCCTTTGTGGCGGTTAAGTATACCACCTCGCTCCCGCTATACCAGTCAACCTAAGGTGGCCTACACTTGGCGTAGACACTTCAAGGCCAGATGAAGATTTTTAACCTACCCTATCACACTGCTGGAGCTGGCCAAACAAAATTAGACTTTAAGAGTTACGTACCCAATGGGTTAAAACGGGACCCTAATATTAAGACTCCACTGTCTGTCGGTCACCAAGCTACATCTCATCAACCGTGATAGCTGCCGCTTATAACAACAAATATTGAAAACAGAAAAAAGAATGAAGTGGGTCCTATACAACAAACGTGATTTTTTAAAAGATAATGGTACGGAATATTATCATTTAGTAGCGCTCAATGTTGCTTTTAACAGTAACACTGAATTAATATACCTATTAGTATTATACATACAGACAGAAATATTATAAGGTCCGGCGTAATATGCGTTCCCGACCCCCCAACTCTCCCCCGTTCTCGCCTTGTCAAAGATTTTGAGCGGGCAAACACACACATTGCCGCGTGCACGGATGTATAGTTTCTATGAAGTACCATACCTGTGACAATAATACAAACACGGAGCTTGTTATTCCGCTCAAAAAAACGACGGGTTGCACTCTGGGAGTGCCGGCAGAAGTGAAAACTTGAATATTAACGTTGTGCATTTTTGATATACGAAACAGCAGGCGCAGGCATACATTTTCGCCGCGCCAGCTGTCTACTCTCCATCCGTCTTACGAATTTTCTGACGCGAGCATGTCCTGACGCGAGTTTAACATTTTTTACCCATTCCAAAAAAGTGCACAACGCCGCTAAAGAAGTTTTCACTTCAAAAATAGAATTCACTTTATAGATGCATAGAAAAAAATTAACATTTACGCACGAATTCACAGGTGTAAAAGCTTTGCGATTTAACTTTTGTGCGTCCGTGTGTGAGCCGCCCTAAAATACAACCTCACTGTCGAATAAAATTCGTGGCTCTCCGAAGCGGATCCAGGCGGAAATAGCAGTTGGATATTTTATTGCGCTTCTGAATTCTTTGACGGTTGGTGACGATAAATTGAAAGAAGAAATATGATGATATTACAATATATTTCACAAATAAAACAAAAAGGACCGATTATGGTTACAAGAAAAACTATTCTAGAAAATTATTTTGTTATTACAAAAAGAAAGTTTTTATTACTTTCTTTTTTTCTTTAAAATAAAGAATAAATAAATATTTACGAATGAATCACACTGACTGAGTTTGAAACAAAATATATTTTGTAACGAATAAATAAACATCCAATACCCAGTTCAATCTGAAAAAGATCATTTTCTATCTTGACCTGACTGGGGATCGAACCCTGGATGACAACTAGGCCAAAGAGGGCATTCTAAGATCAGATTTTATGTACTTAGATCAGATGAATAAAATAAAATATTTCCTGATCGTTAACGTTTTCAGCACATTATATCCATCGTACTGATTACACCATGATATTACACCTAAAACAAGTTAAATACTTTTTGTTATAGGTACACCTATAACAAGGTAAATACTTTTTGTTATAGGTACACCTAGAACAAGGTTAATAATTTTTGTTATAGGTACACCTTTAACAAGGTAAATACTTTTTGTTATAGGTACACCTATAACAAGGTAAATACGTTTTGTTAAAGGTACACCTAAAACAATGTAAATACTTTTTGTTATAGGTACACCTATAACAAGGTAAATACTTTTTGTTATAGGTACACCTATAACAAGGTAAATACTTTTTGTTATAGGTACACCTATAACAAGGTAAATACTTTTTGTTATAGGTACACCTATAACAAGGTAAATACTTTTTGTTATAGGTACACCTATAACAAGGTAAATACTTTTTGTTATAGGTACACCTATAACAAGGTAAATACTTTTTGTTATAGGTACACCTATAACAAGGTAAATACGTTTTGTTAAAGGTACACCTATAACAATGTAAATACTTTTTGTTATAGGTACACCTATAACAAGGTAAATACTTTTTGTTATAGGTACACCTATAACAAGGTAAATACTTTTTGTTATAGGTACACCTATAACAAGGTAAATACTTTTTGTTATAGGTACACCTATACCAAAAAAGTATTTTCCTTGTTTATATAATAAATCGTACATATTTCAAAAAAAATTGGGGTGACGGAGACGTAGACTAATAGAGAAAGAATTAAAAAAAAAAGACGTGTGGCACTCGGGGACTGCCGCGGTAAAGCTATTGCAAACAAGGAAGGACGGCAACGTCGCAAACGGACGACGGAGACGAAGCGGCAACCTACATGGTAGGTGGAGTGGGGAGAGTGTGAGGTTTTTTCGTTACGGAATTTCTGGATTCGGTCCCCGCGCTCAAGGCCCGCGATAGAAGCTATGCAATAGCTTAAAAAATATTGTTTGTTTGTACACGCTAATCTCCGGTAACACTGGAAGGATTCAAATGAAACTTTTTTGATACAACTGTGAAGCCTGAACAATATAGGGTATAATTGATTTTGGAATATGGAACGCCTGATGCAGAACCGTAATGGTCCAGCTATACTATAAGAAATATAAAAAATGACGCCTTAGCAAAAGTAGTTCAACCTCATAAGCATTTTTGTGCGAACGAAGTCGCGGGCATCAGCTACAACACAATTAATAAATTTCTCCTGCGCTCAACATAAATTTTCAATTTGCACAATACACCTACGTAAGTGCACAAGATTATTATTATTATGCACAAGAGACTGCGCTTCTCATAATATATTCTTTAAAAGCTAAAGCAACGAATAATGAAAAGCTATTTTTCTCTTGTTATATCAACAAAAAGATTTTGAAATGAATTCACTGAGTGAAATGCAAGTGCAAGTATAATTTCCGTCCATTCAGATAACTCTGACATCACAATGTGAAAAAATCGACTCTAAAAATATAAAAAATATAAAATTAGGAGTCGTGTCCAATTTTCAGTAACAGAAAATAGTACTTAGCATATTCGTATCTGTAAATATTTCTCCAAGACCCAGGTTAATCTAAAAAAGATCATTTTCCATCTTGACATGACCGGGGATCGAACTCGGGACCTCCAGTGTCACAGCCTGACAATGATTACCACTATAACCACAGATGTCATCAACTTTAACTAAAATATAATTTTTTTTCAGATTTTAAAACACCATCTTCTATAGTCTGTCAAATCTGTCAGACAAGGGCATTTAACTAACAATTATAATTACGAATACTCTGATGGTTTAAATAAAAAATAAAAAAATAAAAATTGTTTATTGGGAAACTAGTAACATACATAAATTTTATTGCTGGAGCCTCCTTTTAAGCAAAAATATGCTTGTGCCAGGAGACTCCGCTCTTTCTTATCTCTAAAGTTTAATTGATCCTAATAAACAATGCATTCAAAATGTACTTAGTGCTTAAAATAACAAAAGTCAGATGAAAATCAGAACGACTAATCATATATTATAAAAATAAATAAGTATATAAATATATGTGTGTGTATATATATATAGTCTGCTATCATAACAATTATAAGATATATAAAAGTGATAGAAATAACAAAAGAGGGTCAAAAATTAATATTATACAAATAATGGGAGGGGGTTACAAGGGTGTGTTATCTATGAAGGTTTCAAGTTCATCGTAAGTTTTGGTGTCAAGCCATGAAACTAAAATTGACTTGCACTCATTATATGGTTTATTATAGATGTGTAATATATTATTTAATTCATTATATATAAAGGTAGCCCTGGAATCAAGCTGTACTGCTGCAAATTGGGTTTTGACTATATTAACTTGAGCAACATTTCGTCTTCTATTTCTTCGTCCCACAATTTCTGGAACATGTTTATATATAGTTTTATGTTTATGTAGAACCAGATGATAAACATACAATTTTCTAACTGATAGTAGATTGCAAAGATTGTATAATTGAGTAGTAGGAAAGGTTCGCGACTTGAAGTACATCACTTTTAGCAATGTTCTTTGAACTCGCTCCACCTCCAAGAAACGGGTTTTTAAAGCACCACCCCAGACTCGTATACAGTAGACAATAACTGATTGTACCAATGATATGTAAATTTCATTCAGAAGTTTTTTAGGCAGCACATGACGCAAAGTCTTAAACATCCATATGAGCTTGCGAACTCTTTCAGTTATTAGTTCTATTTGAGGATACAAGGATAGTCTCTCATCTACCATTATTCCTAGATATTTGATTTGTTTGACTTTAGTTATTGAGGGACAGTCGCAGTTGTCATTTAAAGTTTTGCCACAATTGTGAATTTTTATATTAAAGTCGTGGTTAGGCTCAGTTCTGCTATCGATAGAAAAGCATATGTAATTTGTTTTGTCTGTGTTAAGAGTCAGTAGGTTATGTCTAAGCCAGGTTGCAAGCCAGGCCATACCCTCTTCAGCATTTTTGCGAACTTCATTCCAGTTTGATCCAGTAAAAGTGATTGCTGTGTCATCTGCATACGTAAAAATCTTGGCATTTTTTAGTGAGGTTTCGCATAAATCATTGATATAGATGAGAAAGAGGGTGGGACCTAGCACGCTACCCTGGGGTACCCCGTATGTCACGTCTGTAGTATCGCTAACAATGTCATCAAGCTTAACTCTTTGTGATCGACCCGTGAGATAGTCCTCGAACAGAGCCAACTGTTTACCTCTTATTCCGATCTTTTCCAATTTTTGCACGAGGATGGGGACGGAGACAGTGTCAAAGGCCTTCTTGAGGTCTATAAAACAGGACGCACATTTAGTACCTTTATCTACATTATTTATAATAGTGGATGTTAATGATGTCACTGCGTCTTCGGTCGAAATACCCTTTCTAAAACCAAATTGTGACGTTGATAAAATTTTGTTGTTTTTCTAGATAATTTAGTAGTCTAACATTTAATAATTTTTCTAATATTTTTGCCAGAACTGTTATGACTGAAATAGGTCTATAATTATTAACGTCTTCTCCGTTCCCACCCTTGTGTATAGGAGTAACCACAGATATCTTAAGCAATGACGGAAAGGTGCCAGTTTCGAAACAGATATTGGCAAGATGGGTTATAATTGGTGTTATATCATTTTTTATATATTGTATATATCGTGTGGAGATGTTGTCCCATCCCGGAGCACTATCTGGTTTTAAGTTATTTATAATAGAGTTAACTTCATCGATATCAGTATTTAGTAATACAAAAGATTGAGGTTGGCTTGGTAAGTGCTGTAGGTATTTATTAGTGTCATCTTTAGTTATATTAGATTGAATATCATCAGCTAGATGTTTACCTATATTTGTAAAGAAACTGTTTATATAATTTGCCGATTCATGTGGGGAGGTTTTTATATCAGTTAATTCTAAGTTGGAGTTGTTATTTTTATTCTTATAGGTTAACGTTTTTATGTTTTTCCATAAAAGTTTATTATTTTTTAAAGTATCATTTATTAAATTTCGTTCATAATTTCTTTTTGTTTTTTTAATTAGATTATTAAGAAAATTTCTATACCTTGTATATGTTATTTTTTTAATATTATTTTCAGGATCACTACGCAGTTGTTTCTGTAATTTATTTCGGTTTTTTATACAATTTAAAATACCTTTAGTCATCCAAGGCTTCACTATTCGTTGACTTTTTGGAATTTTTAGGACAATAGAGTTTTGTTGTAACGATTCAATAATAGTTTGTATGAGAGTATGTGTAATTAGGTTTGGGTCTGTACAGAGTAATAAGTCAGTTAGGTTTTTGGTTCTTAGATATTTTTGTGCATTTTCATAGTTTACTTTAGTTTTAGTTTTAGATGACGACTGGATGGTTTTAGTTTTAGTTATTGACAGGAATGTTGTATCATGGTCAGTAATTGTGGTTTTTAAGACTGCTATGAATGCCGAATGTCTTTTGCAATTTAGTTTTAACATGAAGTGGTCCAAGCAACTATTTTTCCTAGTAGGTAATTTATGTCCTGGTAGTATACCACAGCTTGAACCTTTGTTTGTTTAACCTTTGCTAAAGAATCTTGAAGCCTTATAACAAAGCAATTAATTTTCCATTAATCCTGAGGTTACTTTTTAAGCAAGTTTTTCATTATGTGACTGCTTTTTTTATTCATTTGTGTAATAGCGTTCTTTTTCATAAGGACTTTTAGAATCAAAAAAAAAGTTTGACATTACCAGTTTCAGGTGGGTGTATTTTAATAAGGTTATAGTCATGATTATGGCAGGCGACGCTATTTCTATTGCAATATTCCAGCATAACCTACAGGTCAGGATGATTGCATTTCTCAAACGATTCTCGTGACATTTTGTGAGATAATAATTCGATAATTATTAGAATTTTTTGAAATAGTGGAATGGGGATTGGAAACTTTAAAAATCATAACTATTTTTCAAAAACAAACCTCGCGATAGGTAACGACGCCAGAATAGAAGGAACCTTTCAACCCTTTTTTAATGTAAGTTTCAACCTTGAACATCTGTCCGTCGCACATTTGTCAGGAGCATCCCTTCATGTGACATGACTAGACCCCAAAGATTTAGAATATACAAGTAGAGACCCCGTCATCTTGTCGTACTGGCATTAGTTTTTGTAGGGATTGAAACTATTAATTTATCGATTTTCTAAATATCGATGGTATTTAATAATTCTTGAGTTATTATTGACAAAGAGTCAAACATAATTACAATTAACTGATTAAAATGAGATAAATAAAAGCCATTCGTAAGAAATAAAAATATTTAAAAAAAAAACGGGTATTCGTTAGTTATGACATGACTGTAATCTTAATTTCCCACAATTATAACAAAAACCTGTATACAGTTCCATTTTGCTCGTGTAACTAAAAGATATACAAGGGTTTTTGTAAGTATGAAAAGATTGGATTGTCGATTTTAATAAGTCGATAAATTTTCCATGCCTACAAAAATGTGACGAAAGAAATTTACGTTGCCCAGCTATCAAAAGCAAATTATATTAAACATAATAAGTATACATTGTAATGTGTAGATTATGAAGTCGAATGATCTTTTTGCCTCAATTCCCTTTTGTAGGTCTGTAAATTGTTTGGTTTTTGGGTCAACATTTTTATTGTATCCATTCATAATGTATAAACCTTTTTAATGTAGACCCTTGCAATCTGTTTCTCTATACGCGATAACTCGGACATTACTGGGCCAATTACGATGCGGTTTCAGAAAAAGAAGACTTACATTTATAAGACATAGCAAAGTCGGGTAAGCCGCTGGTTTAAAATAACTAACAAATTTTTTTTTGGACATTCTTATGTGAGCAATACTAGGATATCGAAAAGATCGATCATTCCGAACTTTCATTTAAAACAGTTTTTTTGGATCGAAGTTCGTTTTCGGACAAGGGGGCTAGGCGAAAAAAGTTTAAGATTTTTCCGTCACTTTCTCCGTCACGAAATGAAAGGTAATTTCAGAAATTCGACTATTTCATCGATACCCCCGTTGGGAGAGCGTATGCCTGAGATGATCGATGTTCCGGTTGAAAACGGAGAACACGCCAATTTTTTTTTTTGTTTTATTTGGCCAATGATTCTCACTGCCTTCTTTTCTTCCATAACCTTCTGTGTCATGTCCTAATTTTTCAACCCTGTTCGAATGCTTTCAAATCCACACTTCTCGTCTATCTCTTTTCCTACGTCCATCTGTAACATTATGATATGAAAATGGGTATTATAATAGGTAATATATTCCGTCACCCGTTACCTGATATGACAAATGCCGGATCGAGTTTTGGTGTCAGGTCAGGTGGAAGATTGATCCTCGGCCCGTCCGGTGGGATACCATAAATTGTTACCTAACTTATGCTATAATTAACTGCCTCCGTGGTGTAGTGGTTAGAGCGTTCGACTCATACCCGGAGGTCGCGGGTTCGATTCCCAGCGGGGGCAACGACTTTGTGTTGTTGTCCTAGTTTGGTTAGGACATTGCAGGCTGATCACCTGATTGTCTGATAAATAAGATGATCCGTGCTTCGGAGGGCACGTTAAGCCGTCGGTCCCGGTCACTGTCTTTGACATTGGTCGTTACCTAAAACCATGTCAGAGGCCTTTAAGGTGATTTAAAAACTCTGACACTAGTGTTAGTCACTAACACACACGATAAGAAGAAGAAGACTTATGCTATTTTTACCTGACTACTTACGGCAAGGCCAGGAAAAACAGCTACTTACATACTCCGTCTTATTATAAACATGGACTAATATTGATTGAGCAAACGATAGCTACGATATCCTACTTAATATTATAAACGCGAAAGTTTGTAAGTATGGGTGGAAGTTTGTGACTCTTCCACGTAAAAACTACTGAATGGATTTTAATGAAACTTTACAATAATATAGCTTATACATCAGAATAACACATAGGCTACAATTTATAAAAATAACCCGCAGACAAAGTCGCGAGCACCAGCTAGTTAGCCATAAAATGCTTTTGTCCGTCGGTCTGTCTGTCTTACTTTTAAATTTCAGAGCAGGTTTGATAATTATATAGATTATGTCAACTGAGGTTTTAGAAAATTTTCAACATGGCATATCCCATATATTTTTGCCACGTTGAAAAGTTAAAAAAAAAATAACACTAAAAAACATAGCCATTTCGAAAAAAAAATCAAAAATGCAAAATGTAGGTATTTTAATTGCACTTTAAATCGAAACTAATAGCATAAATAAGCTCTCTTTATCTTTATTGAAAACTAGCTGACCCGGCAGACTTCGTACTGCCAAATATATATAGCTTGTCAAAATGTACGTTTGTATGGGAAAAAGAAAACCATCTTTGAATTTTAACGAACATTTAAAAAAAAGAATTGGCCAAATTGGTCCAGGCGTTGTTGAGTTATGCGCTTACCAACACATTTTGCGATTCATTTTTATATTATAGATAGCAAAGCGGTCTTATTGCAATGTAAAATCCACATGCATTGGATCCATTAGCGTGAGTGGCGAGTGGAAACGGCGGTAATTCCTCGCTAATGGCTCTGCAGTTATTGCAGCAAGACATATGCCTTGCACGAATGAGAATGACCCACATCGCTAATGCTGTACAACGTGGAAGGGACATACCCGTTATAAATCGAACCACGGACTATACTAGATCACTATAGAATAATGAAATTAAAAAAATAAAACCGGCCAAGTGCGAGTCGGACTCGCGCACCGAGGGTTCCGTACAAATTTAATACCTCTACGCGTTTATGAGGAAATGGGTAGTAAGTTTAAAATTATTAAAAAAATATATATTATGTGATGTAACTAAAAATTTATGGTTTTCGTAATTTTTCCTTTATCTATGCTATAAGACGTTGCTTCGTACCAAATTTCAAGATTCTGAATTCACGGGAAGCACCCTGTAGGTTTTGATTCCCTTGCAAGTGTCGAAAATTTGCGGCATAAACGGCTGTATCTTTTGATTGCGTTGGCTTAGAAGTTTGATTTTTTCACAGCTTCAAGGGACAGTAGACCTGAGTAATTGATATAAATTTCAGCTTCATACCTCCACGCGTTCCTGAGAAAAGGGTCTTGACAGACGGACGGACGGACGGACAGACGGACAACAAAGTGATCCTATAAGGGTTCCGTTTTTTCCTTTTGAGGTACGGAACCCTAAAAACAGTAAAAACTAAAAAAATGCGGCATTTCCATACAAAAGTGTGTAGCCGCCCCGGCAATTTGTATGGGAATGTCGATTTTTTTTTGTTATTGCAGCAAGACATATGCCTTATACGAATGAGAATAACCCACATAGCTAAAGCTATATATATACGTGGAAGGGACATACTCGTAATAAATCGAACCACAGCCTATATATACTAGATCACTTTGTTATAATCTTATACCTATAAACGAGCAATTCTTGTATGTATGTATGTATATATATATTTATTTATAAATTTCTGTGATCTCGAAAACGGCTCTAACGATTTCGCTGAAAATTTGTATATGGGGGTTTTCGGGGGTAAACAATCGATCTAGATTAGTTTTATGTTTGGGAAAACGCGTGTTTTCGAGTTTTCATGCTTTTTTCTTTTCACGCAGAATATGGTCGCTAATTTCTTCGCGCCGCGACCGCCTTGATTTAGCTCAGTGGTTAAGGATAGCGACCGCTAGAAAGAGTGTTACGGGTTCGAATCCCACTCGGTGACTTACTTTTGTTTTTTTTTATGTTTAAGTTTATATATTTTTTTTTATTTTGCATTGTTTTTAGACATGTATAAAAAAAAATTGTTAATGTTTGAGATGTAACCGAGCAAAGCTTGGTCGCCCAGGTACTGATAATAAAATAACAGTCAAAAATTATAAAAAATCGCCTTTCCTTCCAAATAGCCAGGCTTTATACTTTTGTATGGAAAAGTCGTTTTTTTTTGTTTTTTGATACAAAAACAAAATTTGTATGCCTGGCGGCGCAGCATAAAGCCCTTCACTGTAAACCAACAACTTTTGTAGTCAAGCCTGACAAATAAATGATTTTTAGTTTCATTATACTAAAGTGGTCTAGTAGTAGGTTCTATTTATTACGGGTATACATACTATCACGTCTCTATCCCTAATGGGGCAGACAGAGCATTTTGGGTCTTGCGGTTCTATGCAGAGCCCAGGGCCGCAAGACCCAAAAGCCACTTTTAGCGTCATGGTGGGCGAGAAGATGGAAAAGCAATCAATACAGTGATGGGTTGCTAGCCGCATCGCCTGTTAACATGATTTGCATTTTTGCCCATTCCCTCGATCGGCTTTTACGATCAGAGAAGCAGCTGGTACATTCTAAGTTTTTTTTATTTCTCCCAGACCAGCATGGGAGATTACGGGTATATGTGAGAATATAGTAAAAGATTATTTTTCTTGTTTCGTTGACCTCTATGGCCTAGCGGTCATTATACCACGTTGTTACCCGAAGTTCAAATTAAGAGAGTTAATAAAAATAATATATAATAATAAAATGATTTATTTGAGATACAATAACAAAAAATATATGACACAAAACATATATAACACAAAAAGAAAATTAAAAATAAATCAATTGTGGTGTACCTCAAAGAGGATCCAACTCAGCATGTGCTGGCTGTAGGGACTGCCAGCGCTGGTCTTCCGTTGGAACCTGGTTGACGTCAGAGTTTGTTCAAATTATGGACTGAACTGCCTCCCTCTTTGACTATTTATACTTACTTGTCAGGAAACGATCTTGTACATTTAGTAAATAATTAATTTAATTATTAAATAATTAAACTCACGAACCTACAAATGTCTAAAGTTTTATAAAAGGATATTTAGAATCAAACTTATAATGAACAAAAGTTTAAATAGAAGGCTTTAATTATAGAGAGTGGATTTCTAAGATTGAGAGTTAAGTTCCCACTCTGGGTCTTGAAGTTCAGGAGATGCCCTGAAGGCGACTGGGCCGAACTTTGTTGAACGATCAAGTTCTGCATTGCTACCTTGGGGTGGGTCTCACTATTTCCTACGACGGTACAATGATAATACTAGTATCACTATTCCGTTGCGCTTTTATACCGCGACTACTCGCAATCAGGAAAACGCTTGTTAATTTCAATTATTCTTGACTCGATGTTATAACCAGAGATTGGATACTCGAGGAAGTACGTCGCATAGAACGGATACTCTAAAATATAAAATAATTAAAAATCATGAACTAGGTATGTAATTAGACGTTTTATTGAAATAAGAAAGAAAAAAGAAAAAAACAACGGGTTGCACTCTGGGAGTGCCGGCAGAAGTGAAAACTTGAATATTAACGTTGTGCATTTTTGATATACGAAACAGCAGGCGCAGGCATACATTTTCGCCGCGCCTTAGAAAGAGAGGGGGATACTCCCTCTCCTACGCCGCGCCAGCTGTCTACTCTCCATCCGTCTTACGAATTTTCGATCAGGTCACGTGTCCTGACGCGAGTTTAACATTTTTTACCCATTCCAAAAAAAGTGCACAACGCCGCTAAAGAAGTTTTCACTTCAAAAAAAATTACATATTTACAAATATACACAGAAAAAAGTTAATTTAGTCTAAAAAGTCGTAACTAGGTATTATTGGATGTTATAGAAATAATATAAATATGTAATAGTTAGGTCCAAATTATTAATTTTAAGAAGATTATTCCATTTTTTAGCGTTTCGTACCGAAATTGTGTCACATTATAATGATTTGTTTTAACGTAAAATAAAAGTAAGTTTGCTTTGTTTAAGTGAGTTATAGGTAAAATTATACATCTTTTTAAATACATACCTACATATGTTTTGTTATATTTTAGAGGTAGTATTATCTCTATGTTACGTACTTCCTCGAAGTTTAGGTAAAGAATTATGCACTGGAATATCCGATCTATGGTTATGACCTCTTTATATTGTTTTGATGATAATTAAATAATTCATAGTGACTTGCATAAATCAAAGATTTAGGAATAAATGAATTAATTAATTACCCGTAAGTACTTAAATTAATTTTATTCACTATTAAAATGTCTATATACTATACGTAATATTTTGTTTCTGTCTACGATGTCGATTTTTATTCTACAAGAGACAAAAACGCTCCAAACGGAATAAAGAGATTTTTTGTAGCAGAACATGAGTCTCACTATTACCATTCGTCGTTTCGTAATTCATAGTAAGACTGATTTGAAAAAAGTGCAGTCAAAGAGGGTAGAATTAATTAATAAAAATGACAATAAAATAGGCATACCCATGGTATAATAAAACAGGTTTTCTCTTCCCGAGATGGAACTTGACTACGTCACAAAGTGTTGCCACTGATTGTTCTTTTCGGTAAATTTAAGGACTTTCTCAATTAGTTCATGAAAATTTAAAAAAAAAAATATTAAGTAACTTAGCTATTTAGTATCTCGCGATTCTCGCGTGATTTATCAATTCAATATTTTATAAATTGATATTATCGATTATTAATTCGAAATTGGTATATAAAGTTCAAAAATGCATTACGCTCAGGTAATTCAATTTCACACAGTGGCAACATATCAAACTGATGACGTAGACAAGTTCCACCTACGTCATCAGCTGTCACGGGAAGAGAATACCTTATTTTATTGTACCATGGGCATACCGTTCCGTTTTTATGTTTCAATGTCTTGTCAGGGTTCATGTTGTATCTACTATTTTAAGTAGAAACTGTGTAGTGATATACAGGAGTATAGGTATATTTATCTAAATATGTATTTCTTATAAAAATAGTATCTCATAACACAAGTCTCGAACTTACTTTGGGGCTAGCTCAATCAGTGTGATTTGTCCGTATATATTTATTTATTTATTATTAGAATCTCTTTGAGCGATAGGTTGTTCGGGTTCCAAGGCATTGTCAGAAGCTTGTTTCTTAGAAAACCAATCCTGTTTGATAGAAAAATACAATGTGGAAGGGACAATAGGGTACCTAACAAATCCACGCGCTGTACTAGATCACTATACTACAATAAGCTAATTTTTTTATTTGCCTAGAAAATCAACTGTTTCAATAATGACTGTTGAAACAGCACATCGCCACTCAACTTTAATACATTCACACGGCCTAGAACAACCCCTCTTTGATTTTTAGCAACAATTTTGTTAATTATGTTTTTAGTAGCCATCGCGCAATCTGAATTGCCACGCTTATTATGTATTCTGTGCTACAATGGAATTTAAGTAACAGTCAAAAACCAAAAACATCGACCTTCCCATACAAATTGCACACTTAAGTATGTAAATTCAAATTTTTTATTGTTCTTTCACTGTTATTTTAATTCCATTATACTATAGTGATCCAGTATAGCCCGTGGTTCGATTTATTACGGGTATATTCCTTCCACTTTGTATGATGTAGATACAATAACAGGTATTTATAACAAGATCACTTTAAACCTTTGGACAAATGTAAAGCGAAATGAAATTCGTTGCCTCGCAGTTTGAGTTTATCCTACGCATTACCTTCGAGAACCTTCCTACAGCTTTGTCGAAAGCCCGCGGGATTTGCGTCGCTGCGCGCAAGTAATCCGGTACAGTACCGGACCAGAGTTTCTAAATTAAAAGTACTCTGAAGTAAAAGGTACCTCTCCTTTTTCAGATTATGGGACTATATTGATATATTTAATACCGGCGACGCAAAACTTTTCTCGTTTTTAATGGACTTCAAAAAAGAGGTTATCATTTCGACTTGTTTTTTTTTTAAGTTACACAATATCATTGCCGCTTTCATTTTACTAGATCCTTCGTCACCTTGAGTATCAGATACAGAATGCAAACTTTTAGGGTTCACGCAATATGCGTCCCTGTTCGGTCCCCGCACATCTCCCCCGTTCTTACGTTGTCGAAGGTGTTGAGCGGGCGAACACACACACTTTGGCATGTGCACGGATGCATAATTTCGTTTGTAGTAGTAGTAGGCATAAATGATACTCCGCTTCTATGAAGTGCCATACCTGTGTCGTTACATTCATATAGTCTATCCTGGGTCCTAATTCTCACACGCCATCAACTTTTTTAAGCCACCATTTATTTTTGTTCCCGCTAACCTTCATGTTCAGAACTTTTAAGTAAAAAAGACTATTCATTCGAAACTTTTAAACTTTATTTACACGACCAAATAAGTGTTTTCAAAATCAAACTTCGCAGTAAATGTATCGACTCCCTAATTTTATTTGGGATACGCTGAACCACAGCGGCGACCTTTCAAAAGGCGAATCAGCTTTGGAAAAGTTTCGAGTTTTCGACTCCAGTAAATTGGTCTTTCAATGTTGTGAATAAGACGTCTGTTCCTCAACTTTTGAATGGTTCTATTGATACGGGGTGCTGAGACTTTGATTTTCTAACATTTTGTTTATCCATCGGCGTAATAAAACTGTTTTGACGGTCTGTTTTTAAATAATCTTTAGTCATTTCAATGATAAGTTTTGCGTAAAGATATCTGCGATAAGTGATAGTCACATATAAATAAATATATAAATAAATATGGGACAAATTACACTGATTGAGCTAGATCTAATATAAGTTCGTGACTTGTGATATGGAATACTAATTCAACGATACTATATTTTATAACAAATATATAAATAAACATCCAAGACCCAGGACAATGTTAAAAAAGGCCATTTTCCAACTTGCCCTAACCGGGTATCGGACCCGGAACCTCTGGGTGGCGGACTAGCATGGTAACTACGCCGCGGAGGTCACAGAATACTTTGGAGCTTTCTACTGCATCGTAATTTTTTAAAATTTGCTATTTACTTATAGTGCCTAGAACTTCTTTGGGATCGGCTACGCTTGTGTGGCATATACCACATACTAGTGGCTCTGTAAGCTGCAGACCTCGCGAGAGACCCAATCCGCTGAAGTTTATCGGATAGAAAAGCAAAGTCACCAAAATTATTACGGTCTTCTTCTTATCGTGTGTGTTAGTGACTAACACTAGTGTTAGAGTTTTTAAACCGCCTTAAAGGCCTCTGACATGGTTTTAGGTAACGACCAATGTCAAAGACAGTGACCGGGACCGACGGCTTAAAGTGCCCTCCGAAGCACGGATCATCTTACTTCTCAGACAATCAGGTGATCAGCCTGCAATGTCCTAAACAAACTAGGACAACTACATAAAGTTGTTGCCCCCGCCGGGAACCGAACCCGCGACCTCCGGGTATGAGCCGAACGCTCTAACCACTACACCACGGAGGCAGTTACGGTACATATCGACCACTAAGGTATTAATGAAACCCATTGGATCTGGTTCGAGCGACGGGATAGTGGATAATTTATGATTATGTACGTGATGTTCTAAATTAGGTAACAAAATAAATTGTTTGCTTATTAATGAATTGCCCAACAATGGGACGAAACGGGTTAACAATAAAAAAATTGATTATTAAATACAGTTAGGAAGTAACTCATGTAAATTTACACCAAGTAGAGTATTAGTATTTATACTTTTCTTCTTTTCTTTCTTCTTTCTTTCTAATTACATATATATCGTTGTGCTTATCACGTAAACTTAGAAAGATGCTGTCTTAGTTTACATTTAAATCCAAGTGTAAAGAAACGTATCTCTATTTCTGAATCAACTGAATCAACTTACCGGCATTATGTAGACGTAAAGTAATTTCATTGACGACGCAAGTTTATTTGACTTCAGAGTGAAAATATAAGAAGATAGCTCGTGACGTGAATCTTTAGCGAATGATTTGATGTGATTTAGGCTTAAATGTTTGGCTCTTGGAGAATTTATAAGGAAAAAGTAGGTAATTGCTATAATGAGAAGTGGTTGAGAACAAGTGAGGTCTTGATTTTCTTTTCTTATCTTTCTGATTCAAATGTTTGAGATAAAAAGGTGAAGTTCTTTAAATAACTGGCCAATTGTGGCTCGCGCACGAAGGGTTCCGTACCATTATCTATAAAAATCACGTTTGTTCTATGTAAGCCCACTTAAATATTTATTTTATTCTGTTTTTAGTATTATTTTTTTGAAGTGAAAACTTCTTTAGCGGCGTTGTGCACTTTTTTTGGCATAGGTAAAAAATGTTAAACTCGCGTCAGGACACGTGACCTGATCGAAAATTCGTAAGACGGCGCAGGGCGCTTGCGCGAATGTTCGTGTGTGTTTATGTTACAGCGTGCTACGCGCATCCATGGATGGTGACAGCTGATGGCTCGACCGTCTGTGTAGTGGCCATACTGCTGTGTTTTCACTTCTGCCGGCACTCCCAGAATGCAACCCGTCGTTTTTTTTTTGTTAAAGCGGCAACAGGAACACATTATGTGTGAAAATTTAAACTGTCACGATTCATGAGATACAGCCTGGCGACAGACAGGCGGACGGACGGACAGCGGAATTTAGTAATAGGTCCCGTTTTTACTCTTTGGGTACGGAACCCTAAAAATAATATTCAGCACGTTATGTGCTCCACCCCATTTCACAAAGATAATCCACCGGATTTATCAGTGGATCTCCGCATATCTGATTCGAACATGTTTAAAACACTGAGATTATTGAGAGTGACGACCTCCGTGGCGTAGTGGTCACCTGCTGCCTGCATGCTAGTCCACCACCCAGAGGTTCCGGGTTCGATCCCCGGACAGGGCAAGCTGGACAATGGCATTTTTCAAATTGTCCTGGGTCTGGGAAAGTTTATCTATATAAGTATTTGTTATAAAATATAGTATCGTTGAGTTAGTATCCCATAACACAAGTCTCGAACTTACCTAGGGATAAATCAGTGCAATTCGTCCGTATGTATTTATTAATTTATTATAGCCTCCTGCTCGAATGTATTTCGAACAGTAAGGTCGCATCTAAAACACGTACTTCTTATTAAGTATTCACATCATATAAATGTTGTCTACTTGGGAACTACAAATCTAAAATTCTAGGAATAAATATAGCGCATTTTATACCCCCATTTAGAGTCACGTAAATGTATGTAGGTATAGACCGACACACGATAGAAATGCGAGTCAGAAAAGCTGACGCTTGCTTGATGCGGTGATATTTCGATTAAATGCCAAATAACATTGCTTTTTGAGCCAAACAACTTTACTTTATCCAATGTATTTTGGTTATTTATGATCCTCTTCCAAAGGTTTCCAAAATTACTGATCTAGAGCGGCCTGCATCTAGCAAATGCATTCTAGCCACAGCAAGCAACTTTATTCAATTTTTTAACAATTACAAACTTTACATGCGCCCTGGAACCCAGGGGTGTACGAAATGATAGCAAGAGGCCAGATAGGATGTCGCTGATACCCTGGGAACGTGGAAGGGCTCTAGTGTGGGACGCAACATGTGTTGACACACTGACCCCTTCCCATCTCAGGAAGTCAGCCTTGAAGGCCAGGGCGGCTGCTGAAGGCGCTGAGGCTGCCAAGCGGCGTAAATATTCATCTATCAGTGGAGATTATATATTTGTGCCCTTTGGTGTTGAAACATTTGGACCATGGGGCCCTGGCGCGAAGACGCCGCAGGTGACAAGACGGCTAGCTGCTTTTTCACTCAACAGATCAACATTGCTATCCAGTGAGGGAATGCAGCCAGCGTTTTGACTATGCCGCAAGGCAAGATAATATATCTTTAATTTAGCATATTTATTTAAAGGTTTATGACATAGTTTAGTTTAGTTTGTTTATTTATAACTTTTTTTATTTCTTTTCTTTTTAAACATAATACGTCTAAGTAAAACGAAAATTACAAGACAGTTTATTTCTAAATGTTTCTTTTTTTCAGGTAAAATTATCGCCGGTCGCTATCAAAACGACCCGTGCTTTACGAGCTAACCTAGGTCATATCGTACCAACCCGCGGCGTCTCTGCAATGTGACTGTAAGTCTAGGCTAGATTTAAACACCATTTATTATATTTAGACTACTACTACATTTAATACATCAATTTTTACTACCTGAATTTCTTGGGGTCCAGTGCTGCTCTATTATAAATAAATCATTTTAATTTACCCATGCTGGTCTGGGAGAAATAAAAAAAACTTAGAATGTACCAGCTGCTTCTCTTCCCATGCAGATCGTATAAGCCGATCGAGGGAATGGGCAAAAATGCAAATCATGTTAACAGGCGATGCGGCTAGCAACCCATCACTGTATTGATTGCTTTTCCATCTTCTCGCCCACCATGATGCTAAAAGTGGCTTTTGGGTCTTGCGGCCCTGAGCTCTGCATAGAACCGCAAATAAAGACGTGATAGTATGTATGTATGTATTTTAATTTACTGTTTGCTATAAGTAATTAACCGGTCAAGATCCGCATAGCATCATATGCTGCGACTTCCATCGTTTTACTGGTTTTGGCGGTCGATAGTCTGAGACGAATAGGCTATTTTACTTTGTATGTTCGTATTATCTTACTTCCTACTAATATTATAAACGCGAAAGTGAGTTTGTATATTTGTTTGTTTATTACCTCTTGACGCTGAAACTACTGAACCGATTTGGATGAAATTTGGTATGGATATAGTTTGAGACTCGGAAAAGAACATAGGGTACTCTTCATCCCGAAATTCGGAGCGAAGCCCGCGGGTACAGCTAGTTTTATATAAAATAAAAAATACCACTGAACAGAAATATTGTTTTGAAAACAGCAAAAAATTGGTTAATTAATCAAGTAGTAAATAAGCATTTCAAATATAAGAGTGAGAGCGTTGTGTGGTGGGGCATCTCACTGTCTCTTTCGTACGCGCGAGACCTCATAGCGTGACGTCAAGAGTGCTGTACTTGCATCCTTTTTCTGTTACCTACTTTACAGTTACCCTTTCATCAGATTTTAAAGGCTTATTAACATACTTATTATTTGACAGATTAAATAATTAGCCAAGTGCATGTCAGGCCACGCTCAGTGTAGGGTTCCGTAGTTGTAAATGCCAACTTTGAGTTCATGCTAACTAAAAACGTCTAAAACGTCTAAGTATCTCTTGAATTTGTATGAAATTTTCCTTTCAGTACATTTTATAAGTTGATCGCCTATAACTTTTTGATTTGTTAACCATACATAGCTCTGATAGTTTTCCTTAAAACTACATTATATAAACTATAGCTGTGATTTTTTTCACGTGTCCATACATAACCGTTTAGCAGATAGATGGGGGGACACGTAACTTTAACAAAAAAAACCCTTTAAACCTAAATATTTCGGACACGGATCCCTAAATCGAAAAATGATGTTCCCAAGCTCACAATATTTTTTAAAAACCTATAGAACGCTCCCCCACACAATGTGTTTGTAGAGGAAAAAAATATTGACTTCCTCTTTAATTGTATGGCAGCTACCCTAAAAAAAAAATTATTTCCATATTTTATTTTATGACTTTTTCTTTCGGATTATGTTACTTATGTATATATACATGTGAATAATAAAAATAATTGAGTAAAATACCGTACCTATTAGAATATTTATCAACTCTCGGCGAACAGACTTTAGTTACAAACAAGGGAAGTATCCCAAACATTTAACTTCGCAAACCAACGTCGCAAATAAGTTTACCACCGTAAACTCCCCAGTTCAGCCTTTATTTTTCAATACGCCCGCTTTCGTGAGATAACACCGGGGAATAATTTAATATCGAGAATCGAGAACTCGGGTACTCGATTACTGAGCTGTCTGCGAGATATCGATATTCTGTTTCAAAGTTTTAGCATTATTTTATACTAAGAGTTGTTTTAATCTGAAAGTGTAGTTTTCTATAGTTAACTTTGAGAATAAAATACTTGTTTGTTATTACTTACAGATATAAGGAAGTCGGAAACGTTAACTAAAGGCCCATTTAGACGGTGCAAGTTTCTTGCGTGTTGCATACAATTTTATTGAAGCAATAAATTATTTGTATGGCTGACATTTCGTTTAGACCATGCAAGTTGTCTATTGCTGCAATAAAATGGCATGCAACGGGCAAGAAACTTGCACCGTCTAAATGGGCCTTAATTCTAGATAATGATGGTGGCCTAAATTAAAAAAGTTATTGTTATAAAGAAACACTTAAACGGTAACTTTATCTTATATAAGTTGAAACAGATCTTACGTATTTTGGGTAAATTATTTAAGGGGATACTAGACTTTTTCGGAAACCATTTGAAATAAATTATTTGAAAAGAAACGGTGATGTCATTAAATTTTTTGTCCTAATCAATCTCTTGATAACACTTCAAACTATTTTATGAACTACTGTGTATTGTTTAAGAGTCCGGCGACCCTAGACTTCTCCATACAAACGTAGTACACGTTTAATTTTGAAACCACATGTCAGATTCCGGTAAAAATTGGTAATTGTAAAGAAATTGCAATTATCTAGGGTTATAACTGGTTTCCTATACTAAAATTATGAACTGGAAAGAAAATATAACGATTTAGAAGTTTCCCATACTAATGGTCAAAAATGATATAAAACACTATATTCTATTTCAAGTTCATATTTTTACTGTAGGAAACTAAATATAAACCTAGATAATTGCAATATCTTTGAAATTACAAAATTTTGCCCAAATCGGACATGTCGTTTTGAAATAAAACGTAGACTACGTTTGTATGGAAAGTTGTATTTTGGTCTAGGATCGGGGGACTCTTAACAATCAATGTTCATGAAGTACTCGCGATTCTTGCGTGATTTATCAATTCAATATTTTATAAATTGATATAATAGATTATTAATTCGAAATTGGTATATAAAGTTCAAAAATGCATTACGCTCGGGTAATTCAATTTCACACAGTGGCAACACATCAAACTGATGACGTAGTCAAGTTCCACCTACATCATCAGCTGTCACGGGAAGAGAATACCTTGTTTTATTATACCATGGTCTCTCCCATCCTCTTCCACTTATCTCTTTCCTGTGTTAGGCTCGTCCCGCCCTTCTCAAATGCGTCATAAGGCCAAGAAAGTGCTGGCGAGACGATATCGACTAGTTTTTTTTTTATATTCTTTCACTCTCCAACGCGGAGCCGGTGTTTTCTTTTTTGTGTTTTTTGACATATTTATATTTCGTTTGTATTTATTAAATGAGTATAATTTCCATTATATAATTTTAGGGATGCACGGTCACAATTACTGTTATTAGTACTACGGGACTTACCCGCGATTAATATCGTTTTTTGCCTGAAGTCCCGTATATTTTCCATTTTTCCTCTTTTACTTTATTATTATACGATATTGACTAGTTAGGTAAGCATTTAAAATAAAAAGGTTAAGAACTTAGCGGAAGGAAGAGAGACATGGAAAGCACTCCACCGACAAGAGCCCAGCTCTTAAATATAAGTAGAAGAAGGTAAGCATTTGAAAATACAACGTATACACAATAGCCAACATATACCACTGCCCTGAAACCCGAAACTCACTAGTTAGGTTAAAACACCGTTTAGTACTCAAACCGCAATAACTCACTTACAGCCAAACAAAGTGCTTTCCAGGTTACGAGTTAACTCGACAGATGTGTGCAGCTTTTCAGCAAACGCCAATTTAAATACTCTTTTAACATAGCCTTTAAAATTGTAACTTTTAGCTCACTTTGTGAGTGAAAAACTTGATGACAGCCATACAATTGACATCTGGGACCAACGAAGTCAATGCCATATCTTATACTTTTAAACGAGCAATTCTTGTATATTTATTTATTTATATGTATATAAATTTATGTGATCTCGAAAACGGTTCTAACGATTTCGCAGAAAATTGGTGTATGGGGATTTTCGGGGGTAAACAATCGATCTAGATTAGTCTTATGTTTGGGAAAACGTGTGTTTTCGAGTTTTACATGCATTTTTCTTTTTACGCAGAATATGGTCGCTAATTTCGTCGCACCGGCCGCTATCCGTTTGGCTTAGCGGTTTAAGATGCAGACCGCTAGAAAGAGTGTTACGGGTATACGAATCCCAATCGGTGACTAACTTTTGTTTTTTTATGTTTAAGTTTATATTTTTATTTTGTATTGTTATTAGACAAGTTTAAAAAAATTTTTGTTAATGTTTGAGATGTAACCGAGCAAAGCTCGGTCGCCGAGGTACTTAAAAACTTTAATAATAACTCAGTAAGTACCTATATAGTTGGTGACTGAATATAACATAAACGATTGGATACTTTCCTGGGTCAAAAAAAATATTTGGAATAATGTCACTTGTCATTAAATGTCCAGAAATATGCATTTTCGATTTATACATACATACTATCACGTCTTTATCCCTAATGGAGCAGACAGAGCATTTTGGGTCTTGCGGTTCTATGCAGAGCCCAGGGCCGCAAGACCCAAAAGCCACTTTTAGCGTCATGGTGGGCGAGAAGATGGAAAAGCAATCAATACAGTGATGGGTTGCTAGCCGCATCGCCTGTTAACATGATTTGCATTTTTGCCCATTCTCTCGATCGGCTTTTACGATCTGCGTGGGAAGAGAAGCAGCTGGTACATTCTAAGTTTTTTTTTTTTATTTCTCCCAGACCAGCATGGGAGATTTTATTTCAGAAAAAGTGACATTAAGAGCGCTACTTAACTCCAAGAAACTATGACTTCAGTAGCCTGTATTTCATACAAATCCTGTGGACAAAGTGATCTATGATGCTTGACACTAAATCGCGGATACGCAGTAACGTTCGTCTTTTGTACCGCTTTTGGAGTGACCCCCTGGTCTTTAAAAATCCATTCATACGGCACCAAGTTATACTAGTAGTTCGCCACGAACTTGGACCTCGCGATTATATCTTCTACTACCAAGCAAACCAATATACGACAGTTGAACACAATTACCCGACTAAACAAAACTTTAAACAAGCAAGACAAAAAAGTTGTTCAAATAAAAAAATTGCGTTTTTATAATGGCAACAAAAAAGTCTTGTGACATTTTTGAAAATACTCGTATTTTGAAATGGCGGATATATGACAGTTTTAAAATTTTAAACCGCCATACTTCCGCCATTTTGAAAAATTTCGAAAAATTGGCTCTACAAAAAAAATCTATTTAGTTGCTAAACCTGCTTACAAAATTTCATAAGAATCGGTTAAGAAATGCGACCTGTAGGCGAGAACAGACAGACAGACAGACAGACAGATGGACAAAAGAATTTTTGGCTAATCTCGAAACTGAGACGCTTCGCTCGCTCGTTTAAAAAAGATTCCATGGAATTATAATCCTCCTTGTTTGGAAGTCGGTTAACAAAGAAGTAACATTTCAAAAGTCATTTCAACAATAAAACCCATAACAGATATTGAAAACTTTGCAATAAACTCATTTGGCCCACAAAACCTGCCGCTACTCCATTGGCAGAGTTATAATGGCTTCGGCCGACCAAGCCGAAACTGAATACAATCAATTTAGGGGACCGATGTCACTTCTATTTTCGTGAAATGTTACTGACGGCACATCTAGGAGTAATTCAGTAATTCGTCCCATGTACCTACGGCCCATTTGGGACGAAACGCAGAAAATTAAAATTTATTAAAATTTCATTCTGCAATTCGTCCCATGTTTATAAATGGTACAATCAGTAAAAAAAGTGTTAGTGTAGAAATAATAAACATTGAATTTTAAACAGTTTCTATTACAGTCTTATAATTATTAATCACATTTAAAAACTATTCTACATACATATAAACCTAAAATTGAAAAATAAAAAATCAACAGTAATAAATATAAAAGATGTTATTTATAATAATAAAGATAAAAATAATCAACAATTTGTAAAAGATTTATGGATATATTAGTTTTCAAGGTTTCATTATTTAACTAATTATATCTTGTCTCACTGACTGTACCAAGCGTTAATAAGGTTTAAATTTCCATACAAAAAAAGAATGAGACGAATTGCAGAATGAAATTTTGATTATTTTTAATTTTCTGCGTTTCAGCCCAAATGGGCCGTAGGTACATGGGACGAATTACTGAATTACTCACATCTAGTAATCAATGGAAATCATTCAATGTTGTGTACCTTCTGTACTTTTTGACATTGAATTAAATTACATTGCATTCATAAGCGGAGCGTTTGAGGTAGTGCTCTACTATCAACATGTCAGAGTCAAGCATTTTTTTGGATTTTATCATCATCATATTTAGTCTTTTCAGACTCTGCAGGAGCACGACCAGGTGTTCCTAGAGCCATACTTGGCCAAAGCAGCCGGATGACTTGGCCGACACTCTCCTCGCTAGCCAGACGGGTTGGCGAGGTTTCATTGATGTTTATAAACTTTGTTCAGCTTTTATTTCCTAAGTCTCCTTCTACGACATCCACGGGAGGACTTGGAGTGGCCCTATTCAACTCTGCCGGAAACTACACGGACTTTAAACTGTCAAAAGGGCATTTCTTCAAATTTCGTTCTCCGCGTAACCTTCGTGGCGAAATTGAAATTACCAATAATCTTTTGAAAAAAAAATACTACGCTATAGATGGTTTAAAAGCAAATAATATACTGTTTGAAACTTTCAAATTGACTAATAAATGATAAAGATATAAAATTCCGAAAAAAATCTGCCCACGAAAGTTACTATTGATACCACGAAAGTTACGCCAGTAAAAAATACAACTCAGTTGTAGCGAAAACTTTAGTTTTCGCTACAACTAAATATATTTTTGCATTAAATAACAATCAATCAAGACAAGCATATGCATTGCACCAGCGTTCAATGTTTAAATGTTGCATTAGCATCACTTTCCTATTTTTTTTATGAATTAAAACTGCATAAATTGATAGTTAGTGTAAAATTAAATAAAGCAGTTTTCAAAACAACATTTTTTAATCACAAATTCGAACATTATTTATTTTTTCTATTAATGGCTACAGAATATGTGCTAAACAAAGTAATTAAAAAATGGTTTGACATAAAAATTATTAACTTATAGGACGTTTTAGGCTTTCTATGACAAATTTTTAGATGTAATTTTTATTATGTTGGTCAATTGCAATTAATATAATTCACAGCAGGTATTATTTCTTTTTTTGCTTTTGTAGTAAATTTCTCTCGGCTTTGCTTTTACAATATTGTGCAATTCGGTATCTTTTTTTATTTTTTTCGCTTCTTCTTATTTCGGCTAATCGCTTTTTCTCCAGATGTAATTTTTTACGGCGGCATTTTTAATTTAAATACGTTAAACCATTAAATTCGTTAAGTTTTAATAATTCTTTAAAAAATATGCATACAAAGTCACAAACGTTGATATAAACCTGTATACAAACTTGTCATAAACTAAAATACAGAACGAAATTCAAACTCTCATATAAAGTAACATACAAACGAATACTTTATTAAAGCTAAACAAATCCAAAAACAAACTCCAATGGAAACTCACACATAAACTTACATTCTTACTATCATACTAATTCAGAAACTCACAATCAAATTCACAGACAAACTAACAAACCAAATATATAAAACCAAACACAAGAAACTAATTATACTTCTACCCGCGAGAATATTCTTCGGCCGGCTCATCGTTACTTACACATACTAACACTTACCAAGAAATACCAATACTTTCCAACACTGAAATACATATATTACAGTCAACGAATAATTGTGGATGGAAAAGTCAAAAGCAGAAATTTTGACTCGGCATCTTTGTTAGGACTAGTTAGGACATAAACATACTAAAAGTCCTTACCCCTCCGAGGTGAGCCCGCGAGGGGAGGGCACAAAGAAGGTCCTGTTTTTTTGGTTTTTTGCTTACATCTCGAAAATGGTGCGTTGTACGAAATTTTGTTGTAGTACAACTATGGCTTTCATTTTTTTATCTATCTCCAATTTTTACCTAGATATGACGTACGAAAATTTTTCGAATTTTTTAAAATGTGTTCTACCCTCTGGGCGTATTCGGACGAAAAGCGCACGCCAAGCCTACGTCTAATGCATGCCTTTCATTGCGTTTCTATCCCCATAGATCAGGAGAAAGGTGTCCAAGCTAGTCCTAACAAAGTTGCCGAGTAAAAATTTCTGCTTTCGACTTTTCCATCCACATGCCCCTTTTGAGCACTCATTGACCAAACTAATACCAACCCATAGCAATACTTACATATATCATAACATACCGACACAAGCAAACATTGTTTGAGAACATTTTAATAGATTTTTCATTGTATTAGATTACTCGTATATTAGAAACCGCTATAAGGAATATCACGAAAAGTTTGTCGTATAAAAAAAAACGAAATAAACATGTTTTTAGTATTTTGTTGTTACGAACATAGTAAGGTATGATATAATATATGTAAAGAAATTAATATCATTGGTAATTTAGTGAGAATTAATAAAGATACGTAACTTTCGTGGCATGCTTTATAACTTTCCGCACCACGAAAGTTACGTAAATTTAACATTTTTTAAAATTACGGATACAATTACGTATGAATTTAAAAACAAAATACTCTAAAATAAACTCGAAGGCATATTACATTTAAGGAGTGAATCGTTAAATGCGGAATAATTACTATTATTCTTCGAAAAGTGACCACAAAGGTCACTTGGGTTAGAGAATTTGAAAAAACTTAAAGAAATACACATCTGTATTTATTTGCAGACAACCGGTGAGCAACGCATGAGTTCCCCACCAATGACGGGTCGCTACTGTTTATCCGCGCAACTAAAATTTGTACCTATGATTCAACTCGTTCTGAAGTTATGATCTGTTTTGTATCGTTTTTTGAAAACTAGCAAAATCGTGTGACAGAGACTAAATGCTTCATAACTTTTTTTATTACCAGATAGAGAGATACAATTACCATTTTTTGTACAACTATGCATTGTTTAATCATAAACAGTTAGAAATACAAAATTTACTGATTGGGTGATAAACAAAAAAGTTATACGAGAAGGCAAAAGCGCGCGCGTGTGTGACACGCGGAGAACAGCAAATTTGCTCCCGATTTTGGCATTCAATTATTATTTTAAAAATTACTGTACATTATGTATCTTATTTAATTATGATTTTGTATAGGGGTATAACCAAAGTAACTCCTACAATCGGTTTTAAAACCATACATTGGTTAAGTTAGGAATAAAGACCGTGTGACAGTAAAAAAAGGCACTCTCAAGAAACACCCAAAAACATATTGCGCTAATACATACAATAATAAAAGTGCGAAATATGAAGAACACCTTTTATAACACAGTACCTGGGCGACCGAGCTTTGCTCGGTTACTTCTCAAACATTAACTTCATTTTTTTAAACTTGTCTAAAAACAATACAAAATAAAAAATTATATATAAACTTGAACAAAAAAAAAACAAAACTCGCAAGCAAAAATCTTATTCACGTAATCAGTATAGTTAAATGTAAGACATATTTATGAGTAATATATATTGTTAGAGGGCGCCGAGCGAACGCAGCGCCCCCAATCGCGTTTTATTACATTTCTCAACATATAGACAATATTTCAAAAAATCCCGACGGACAATCTGTGGTTATAATTAAAGTACGTCTTTTTAAAACATTAGATTATTAATTTTATTTCGCTGTAGTTATTATCTGTATAGTATAGTAGATACTGTTTATAATTTAAAGTGCGAACGTAAAGCTTTTCTACGCACATTTGCGAAAAACAGCCACTTTTAGCTAATGTACGTAGAAAAGCTTCCCGTTCGCACTTTAAATTATAAACAGTAGTTCATAAAATAGTTAAAAGGGTTATCTAGGATTTGATCAAGTCGAAATTTTCAATGATATCACCGTTTCCTTTCAAATAATTTATTTTCAATGAGGGCGCCGCTGAACCCCGGAAAATTCAGGTAGCCCCTTAACTACATTTTTTTAAACTTGTCTAAAATCAAATACAAATTAAAAAATGATATATAAACTTGTTCATAAAAAAAAAACAAAAGTAGTCACCGAGTGGGATTTGAACCCGTAACACTCTTTCTTGCCGTTCTCGATATTCATATCGGAGAGCATTTGTCACGGAGTAACGCCATCTATTGTCATTTTCTCTTATTACACAGCTCGTGTGCGCTAGGCGTAGTAGTTAGTTTTTATAGCATTATCCGAGAGATGGCGCCACAAAAACTATCCAAAAAACTGTGTTTAAAATTTGTATCGGTAAATATTGGTAAATTTTTCGTTTTGCACTATTGCTTTATAAGTCTCAAATTCTCAATAAAATAAAAAATTCGAAAGCATAAATCTTATTCACGTAATCAGTATAGTTAAATGTAAGACATATTTATGAGAAATATATATTGTTATTAAACTTGTCTAAAAACAATGCAAAATAAAAAATTATATATAAACTTAAACATAAAAAATAAAAAAAGTAAGTCACCGAGTGGGATTCAAACCCATAACACTTTTTCTAGCGGTCGGTATCCTTAACAACTGAGCTAAAATCAAGGCGGTCGGCGCGCCGAAATTAGGGACCATATTCTGCGTGGAAAGAAAAACGTATGAAAACTCGAAAACACGCGTTTTCCCAAACATAAAACTAATCTAGATCGATTGTTTACCCCCGAAAACCCCCATATACAAATTTTCAGCGAAATCGTTAGAGCCGTTTTCGAGATCACAGAAATTTATAAATAAATATATATATATACATACATACATACAAGAATTGCTCGTTTAAAGGTATAAGATTTAATACTTGTAAATAATATTTGTCAAATCAACCATAAAATATTAAATAAAAAAGCGGCCAAGTGCGAGTCGGACTCGCCCATGAAGGGTTCCGCGGTAGTATATTTTTTTTAATTTTTATATTTGAGTTGATTGAATGAAAAGTAAATATAGTTTCGGAAAAAAGTGGCTGTGACATACGGACGGACAGACAGACAGACAGACATGACGAATCTATAAGGGTTTCGTTTTTGCCATTTGGCTACGGAACCCTAAAAAACAGCCAAGTGCAAGTCGGACTCGCTAAAGTTCCATACCACTTTCTATATAAAATCACGTTTGTTGTATGGGAGCCCCACTTAAATATTTTTTGAATTCGGTTACTAGTACTTATAGTTATAGCGTCAACAGTACTTGTTGTAATACATCATCAGTAAAAATTTCAACTGTCTAGCTATCATGATATACAGCCTGGTGACAGATTGACAGTGGAGTAGGGTCCCGTTGTTCCCCTTTGGGAACGGGACCCTTAAAGGTATCAATAAAAGAAATCTAACAGACGTTGATGTACGAACAGACGGACACAATGCCGCCGGGATGCGCCGCTTTTGTCGAATCAAGGTACGCTGAGGTTGGTCCCGATGGACCGCGGGCTTGTCCAATTGACAAGGAAAGAAATAGCTTGAGTCGTTTTTATTTGAGATTAATTGTTCTTATTTATATTTATGTATAAAATCTTTATTGATCCATAATACATATACGATTGTTTACAATTCGCTAAATGCGTTCTCTCCTAGTCAACCATAAGGATAAACATATGTTGATGCTTGTGCGTTGTGTAGGTCAGGCGGGAGCTCTTCAATGAGATTATTTATTCCATATACTTTGCAATCGTTTTATTTACGTGTCTATTAATTGTTACAATATTAGGCAAACGATATAAATATTAAAAATGAAAGTACGGAAGCCGTGTCGCCGTCCGATGCTTGTCAAGCAGTAGTAGAGGTTCCTCTCTTCCCCTCGCACGCCCCGCAGGCCCCGCTGCCCTCTCCAGTTGCGCCGCCCGTGTCGTTTGCTATCGATGGTTGTTTTATAGGTAGGTAGGTGCGTTGACAATTTGGTTGCGGCACAAAATTACCTAAATAAAAACAACACATTATGAAATACATCATGTGTGAAAATTTTAACTGTCTATCTATCACGGTTTATGAGAGACAGACTGGTGACAGACAGATAGTGGAGTAGGGTCCCGTTTTTACCCTTTGGGAACGGGACCCATAAAGGTATCAATAAAAGAAATGACAGACATGGATGTACGAACAAGTCGTACACAATGCCGCCGGGACGCGCCGCTTTTGTCGAAGTAAGGTACGCCGAGGTTGGTCCCGATGGTCCGCGGGTTTTGTCCAATTGACGAGGAAAGAAATAGCTTGAGACGTTTTTATTTGAGATTTATTCTTCTTATTTATATTTAAGTATAAAATCTTTATTGATCCATAATACATATACGATTGTTTACAATTCGCTAAATGCGTTCTCTCCTAGTCAACCATAAGAATAAACATATATTTGGTTGCGGCACGAAATTCCCTAAATAAAAACAACACATACCTGAAATACATCATCTGTGAAAATTTCAACTGTCTATCTATCATGAGATACAGCCTGGTGACAGACAGAGAGTGGAGTAGAGTCCTGTTTTTACCCTTTGAGAACGGAACCCTAAAAGGTATCAATAAAAGAAATGAGACAGACGTTGATGTACGAACAAGACGTACACAATGCCGCCGGGACGCGCCGCTTTTGTCGAATCAAGGTACGCCGAGGTTGGTCCCGATGGACCGCGGGCTTTGTCCAATTGACGAGGAAAGAAATAGCTTGAGACATTTTTATTTGAGATTTAGCAATGTTGAGGATAAAACGGAACTTTTTTGGATAAAATGTTGCAGTACAGTTTGTTGCCACTTCTTTGTAAAAACTTTATTGATACATATACGAGTACAATTGTTTACTATCGCTAAATGCATTCTCCTTCAGTCAACCATAAGTATAAACCATAGATATAGAACTGTAAACAGAATTTGGTTGCTGCTCAAAATTACCTAAATAAAAACAACACACATATAAATAAACATACATATAACTACATTTTTTACATATATGTATATATTTAAAATAATAGACAGTTCACAAAACATCTGCCAGTGTGGTCTTACTCTACAATTCCACAAACTATGGAGCACGTCCTTACGTGTCTCAGGTCCCAAACATCTGCACTTGGGAAGAATTGATGGCCGAAAATGACATAGTTATCGATGTGGCCCGATACTGGAGTGTCAAAATTTAATAGTACCACCGACACGAAAAGAAGAATCGCTTTCCAGCGACCTTAGTCAGGTCGTCAGACCACCTTGTGGGTGGGTGTCCTACGCTTTGTCCCATCATATGTTTAAAATCTACTAAAGCCATAAAAACATCAAAAATATGCGTCTGATATTTCAATTCAGATCTATAAATACAACCAACTATTTATTTAGTTATAAACGTTCACCGAAGCGGAAAACTGGATTTTACGTTAGCCGGTTAAAGCTTTGCAAAACTGGGTAAAACAGGGTATAATACCGAGTTTATCAGAAAGCTGCACAGAAATCCTTGTAGAATGTAAGGAAAACTTTAGCTTCAGGTGCCGCTCGGGATTTCTTTTATTTTACTTTATCTTTATCTTTCTATAAGGATGAACTACACTGTAAGATATGCTTAGCGAATAATTAGACATGATTTACATTTATATATACCCTAATTTTTTTTTCTTAGCCTATTCTGGTGTCCCACTGCTGGGCAAAGGCCTCCTCCTGTTCTTTCCACACGTCTCTATTCTGAGCAGTCTGCTGCCATCCACTCATGAAAGAGTCTATGTCTTCCCGTATACCCTCATATTCATAAAAATTTAAACTGTTAGGTAAACCTTTTGTTAGTTAAAACATATTTTGTATCTTACCTCTTTGCAATATTTGTCATTGAAGGAACGAGACAAAACATATTGTCACGAGAGTGGGTTGGGGATAGGAAAGGAAACACGAATCTTATTGAATAGTGCCTTTATTTACAGCTCTAGGGTACTAACAGTCGACAGCCACACGTATCACTGCACAGGTACGTACGCGGAAATGTCACTTTACTGTCACGCGCACGGAAACGTCACTGCACTGTCTTGCGCGTGGAAACTTTACTGCACTGTCACGCGGTTAAAAATAGTTTAGCTTTCAATGTGCAACGCCCTTTACAATTGAGAGCAGAAATGTTGAGACGCGTCCGGTTATTGAAAATCTTTGTAAGTTTAGTTAGCTTTCAGACGGTAGGGAAAGCTTGCCCGTGTCTTACGAAAACTTTTCATTTTGTGCTTTACTTTGCTATAACGTTCACCATTCTATTTTTAACCGATTTCGAAAAAGGAGGATCTTTTTATGTATGTTCACCGATTATTCGAAGACGCTTGGACCGAATCAGATTTTTTTTTTAAGTTGTGATGCTGTCCCATAGAAAGTTTATTATCTACCTATTTGCACAGCAGTGCCCCGCCAAGACGAGATAAGGAAAGCGCAGGGTACTGCCTACCTTTGATAGAAACGTTTCGTCGTATTGTGTACCCTTCTTTCAGTATTTTTTTCCAGAAACATTTTGCAACAAAAAATTGGTAGGTATATATAATGTAAGTAGGTACATATTTAGATACTATTTACCATATTAAATAAAGATGGCCGCCACACATATTTTGATGTTTCCTTTACTAACTGCAGTTATTACCCATTTTCTGAACTTAGCCTACCTCAACAGCCGCACGAAAAAGCAGTACCCAAAATACTAGTTTACTATATTAAATGTAGATGCCCAATTGCCCACATCCTTGAGCCGTCTGCACATCTTCATCCGGGCTGTCAGGCCGCAACGCTAATTTTGCGAAAGCTATTAACCTTCGGCCTTCCTTACAGAAGATATATATAGATACTAAGCTCTTATATTTAGTTACGCTAAGAAAGAAAAATGAAACTTTAAAGATCTACTCACATATATGCGGCGCATAGCTCCCGCACCCCGCACCATTGCCCCGCATTCCGTGCGACATTTGGCTATACAAGTCGCCCGGTTAGCTAGACTGCTTCGAGTACTATTGCTACCGTAGTCTACTCACAGCCAGTGCCTAGCTTTTTGGCATTTTTGACACGAGAATGTCATTATACATATTACATATTTTTTTATTGAGAGATGAGACTTCATTTATTTATTTAAACGACTTATAATTTATTGATTCAAATAAATAAAAGTGCAAGTAGCGGATCTAATGCCTAACAATAATAAAACATTCAAAGTTTAGAAATTGTAAATGTAGCAACCATCCATAGAGAATAGATGAGATATATTAAAAAACAAGGTATCTTATTAATGTGGTCAACACTTGTGAATAATTAAATTTTGCGCTTTAATACTTGAACGTGACGTGGCTTAGGCTCTCCAGGTTTCTCCTCTGTAATTGGTTCTGAGAGTTACATATGGCGGGGCTTCCGTTTTGTTATCGAAGCAAATGAAATGTATGTGTACCAAATGGGAGCCCGGGGGAGATGCGGTAACGATTTATGGATAAAGTGTTTTTAAGGGCCCGGATATTTTACTGGGAACCTTTTCACTCATTCCTAGTTTCTTCTGTTCATAGAACAAGCAAGTGAAGTACTTTGAGTCTATTTGGAGAATGGGGAAGGGACTGAGATAAGGGATTAATTTCTTTGGGAAAGAATGAAATTGATCAAAAAGGTATTTAAGATGTCAACTGTCGTATGACATAATTTTTTCAATACGTCAGAAGGCACGGGTGAAAATTTTATTACGTAATTTAAAATGAATATTTTTATCCTTTATTTGACTGAACAGAAAAATCTGATATTTTTGTATGGTAAAGAGGAATGTTATTCCTAACAGAAAAAAATGAAGCGTTTTAAAAATGTCCATCCCCTACCGATATGTATGTATGTATCACTCTTGATCGGTCATTTTGGAAATCTTAGGATGAGTCCTATGTCCAGCAGTGGACATTGTACGGCTGAAATGATGATGATGATGTCTGCCTAGCGGTGGGTTATTGAAAGCTAATGATGACGTATGTATATACGACGACATCTTTGATTAAAACTTGCTTTCGTGCTGGTCTGGGAGAGAAAAAAATGCTTAAAATGTGCCATCTGCTTCTTCCCGCGCAGATCGTAGAAACCGATCGAGGGAATGGGTGAAAATGGGAATATATAAATAGGGGATGCGGCTAGCAACCTATCACCTTTTAATGTAATCTGCTGTATATTTTGTAGCCTGAAGTTGCCGTTGATTGCGCACTAGATTGAAAGCATTTAATACCTGTGCTTATAGTATTATTTTTTGTTAAAAAAATATATAAGTAAATATTTATTAAAAAATATATATTGTATTTGGTAGGTATTAATATTAAATAGTACTGTAGCACTTTATATAGTGCGTAGTTATACGTAATCATATTGTACTAACTTACGTTACTAAATAGGGTAGAGCCTGGTTTCGTAAAAACCTATTCCTTTCAATCCAAGGTCAACGGGAGAAATCCCTATCTGGGATAGATCCGCCTTTGTACTCTTGATTTTAAATGACTTCTCTGAAAGTGTCACAGTTTTGTTTCGTTCGTTCGGTCGTTCTGTCACAAATTGTGACAGAGCGACTGAACCGACCGAACCTTACAGAATTGTGTCAACAACAAAGTTTTCGAAGAATGTGACAGAACGACCGAACCGACCGAACCTGACAGAATTGTGTCAACAACAAAGTTTTCAAAGAAAGTGCCTTGCAAGTGCAAGAAAAGTTTTGCAAGTTATAGTACCTAAATAACTGCAAATGTGCATCCCATAGTTTTTAATTGATTCATTCGTAAGATATAAAGGTAGATATTAGAATAGCAAGAGACCAGGAGAAATCAATCTGTAACCGCCTTCGTGGAATTTTGAAATACGAACCCAGTGTGTGTCTACCGTTTCTTTTCTTGTAGCCGAACAGAAACGACCGAACGAACGAAATTAAAAAACAAACAAATTTCGCGCCACTTTTTTACATAACCGCCCTATGATTTATTTAACCTTGAACTTCAAAAGAAGATAAGATAACCTTCCCCACATGTGCGTTGTCAGCTTAACTGAAGATTTATTGTAAACAACCCACTCTTGTTTGAAGTCGGTGTACTGAAGGTATTCACAAAGCTAAGTGAGGGAAATGAGATTTACCTAATCGTGCTGCTTTACATGTTTCTAGCAATATATTATACCTATTCCTACTTATACTAAATAAAATATAATTACAAATTTATTTACTAGGCAATTTAAAAAAAATCTCTGATTTTTAAGCATTTGTAAATTTATGGGTCAAAGTCAAAGTCAAAATCATTTATTTATCTTTGGATATTTGTATCACTTGATAATTGTCACTTTTTTTCCTTTCGATTTCTTATAAGGTAAATGTTGACGTCAAATCATTTACTTATAGCTAAGTTTACTGCCGCTTCCTAAGCGCAAGTACAGAAAAAACAGTAACAAACTGTACTGCAGCATTTTCTCCAATAACGTCAACTTACAATTATACTGGTATTAAAATTAGATATGTGGACTGAGAATACATTGTTATGTCATAATTATTAAGCATGATGTCAAGTTTAAAATCAATGTCAATTTGTAAATTTTATACTAAAACATGTACAAAATGTCTTAAATTATGACATTTGTGAATATACAAATACAAACCTTTAAGAGGGACCCGCGCCAAGCTCAAGCCAGACATTTTTGACTCTAAGGTAATCATCGGTTCCGTAATAAGCCTTATCACAGAGTACTTTCTTAACATAAACTTAAAATTTTCTATCTGGCATACTAAGAACCGATTCTGGCAATTTATTATAAAACTTTATACAGTTTCCCATAAACGACTTACTAACTGTTTTCAGCCTATAGGACGGAGTAAATAAATCATTTATATTACGTAAGTTTCTATCCGTATAATCACCCACTTTATTAAACAAGGCAATATTTTTCCTTACATACATTATATTTTCAAATATGTACTGGGATGGTACAGTAAGTATATCAATTTTCTTAAAAAATCTCTTAGGGAGTCTCTTGATCCTAAACCGTAAATAAAACGAATTGCCCTTTTTTGCAAAATAAAAATAGTCTGTATGTCAGCTGCACTCCCCCATAGATGAATCCCATAAGACATCAGACTATGAAAGTAACTAAAGTAAACTAGTCTAGCAGTTGCCACATCTTTCAATTGTCTGATTCTCCTAATAGCGTAAGCCGCTGAGCTAAGCCTATTAGCTAGTTTAGAGATATGGGCACCCCATTGAAGTTTTGAATCTATTGTGATTCCCAAGAAAGTAGTATTTTCAACGAGATCTAATTTTTACCGTTCAGTAGCACATCAACATTGGAATGGGAAATTTTGAACTTCAAGCATAGTTTAAAACCACCGTAAAGAAACTAGCTTTCAAGTTTAAAAAAAACTGCGTCTAATAGGTTCATTCATTCGAAACCTACCTACCTACGATGCCACAGACAGATACACAAATAGATGGACAGATAGAAATACATTCATTAACGTTGAACTTATAAAACCTCTCTTTTTTGTCGGGGGTTAAAATGAAAATAGAGCTTAACTTGTTAAAACTATTGTTCATAATTTTTATGACTTAAGTCGCTGGCATGCCCCTTATATACTGGTACCCTTCATTAATTGAACATCATTTAATCAGACATAATTCAATTTTATCCTAAAACTAGCTGAAGCCCGCGACTCCGTTCGCGTGGACTTTATGTCTCTGGAAAATGCTCATCAGGCTGAACAACTTTTACTAAGGCGACATTTTTATATCTCTTATAGTTTAGCTGCACTATTATGGTTCTGCATCAGGCGTTCCATTTTCCAAAATCATTTATACCCTATATGTTGCCCAGGCTTAATAGCTATATAACAAAAAAAGTTTTATTCGAATCCATCCAGTATTTCCGGAGATTAGCGTGTTCAAACAGACAAACAGACAAACAGACAAACAGACAAACAGACAAACAGACAAACAGACAAACAGATAAACAGACAAACAGACAAACAGACAGACATTTTTTTAAAATTCTTACTCTATCACTATGTCTCCATCGCCCCCAATATTTTTTTTGGAAATATATTTAATGTACAGACACACTTTTTTTACTTTTTTATTATATGTATAGATAGATATAGATATAATTTATAGAAAAGTTAGACAAGATTTTTCCAAAATATCTTTTCATAAAAACTTATAATATATGCATAACTTCACTTCTGTAAGGTGTACCAAGACAGCTCTCAAGTCGTGAAGACACTTTAACAGCGCCCGTTTGGCATCCACACCTGCGGCCACCTTAAAAGCTTAGATACGGTCTTGTTCTGAAATACGAACCCATCCTTGGAAAGTAGGGTAAATCAAAATGCAAAATGTTCTTATAATTGGTATAGAGATACTTAATAACAATAAGTTTACTCTTTTTAGGTTTCCGTACCCAAATCCCATGCTGGTCTGGGAGAATTGAAAAAACTAAGAATGTACCAGCTGCTTCTCTTCCCGCGCAGATCGTAAAAGCCGATCGAGGGAATAGGCAAAAATGCGAATCATGTTAACAGGCGATGCGGCTAGCAACCCATCACTGTATTGATTGCTTTTCCATCTTCTCGCCCACCATGACGCTAAAAGTGGCTTTTGGGTCTTGCGGCCCTGGGCTCTGCGTAGAGCCGCAAGACCCAAAATGCTCTGTCTGCCCCATTAGGGATAAAGACGTGATAGTATGTATGTACCCAAAAAGTAAAAACGGGACCCTATTATACAGACTCCGCTGTCCGGCCGTTTGTCTGTCTGCCCGTCCGTTAACAGGCTGTATCTCATGAAAGCTCACATTTTCACCAAAGCTTTTTTAGCTTATTTGACATAAAATAAATATTTAAGTGTTCCCAAACAACAAACGTGATTTTATATAGATAATAATAAAAAACCCCTCGTGCGTTAGACTCGCACGTTTCCGGTTATTTAATTTGTTTCTGATGTACTTACCCCACAAGATTACTTTCTCAGCATCACCTGTTAATTGGCTGGTAGAAAAGGCCTCTGGCCTTAAGTCCGCCATTTACATATCTGTAATGAAATGAAATAAATACAAGTTTATTTGCTAGGCAAAATAAAAAAACCGGTCTTTCAAGAACGCCATCTAGTGATGTGTAGCGGAACTAAATATGCCAATTGATATCCGTAGCACCATCTATTATTTGTTAGAGAAAACCCTGACTTTCAAGCGTTAACCCCATATAACTTTTAATCGGCGGAACCGATTTTCATCGAACATAGCTATAAATTACCGCAAGAGTCTTTGCTTTCACGTAAAAAAAAACCGCATTGAAATTGGTCCATCCGCTACGACACACAGATATTCAGACAGACAAACATTAGCGTCAAATTATACTATCCCTCCACAGATATAGATGTATCCCTCTTTTTTGTCAGAGATTAAAAAAAGAGTTTAATATAATATACGTGGATCTTAGGCTACACAGCATCAAAGCTGAGGATGCACCTGGGAATACGCTGAGATGAAAGAGTTGATATAAAGCGGGCAATAAAGAAGTTTTATCTTATCAAAACTGCGTTGGTACCGCTAAATTACCCATGAAAATCCTAGCTGGTAAAATACATTTTACTTCAATACTCGTAAATTATGTACATTAACATTCTAATGAATAAGATTTACAGGAAATACAACTGACTTTAACGCAATAGCAAAGTCCATAAATAATAATTTTAGAAATTTACTGAAATAAAAAGTTGTAATCATTTTTTAGAGAAGCTCCCAAGTCGTAGCTTATTTCGTAGAGCAGTTACAAAGTCGTAGCTAATTCCGTAGAGGAGGTAAGACGTCTTAGCTTATTTCGTAGAACGGCTACGAAGTCGTAGCTTGTTTAACAGAGTAGCTATGAAGTCATAGCCTATTTCGTAGAGTAGCTCAGAAGTTGGAATTCATTACATAGTTCATCGACAAAGTAGTAGCTTATTTCGTAGAGTAGCTACAAAGTCGTATTTTATTTTACAAAGTAGGAAAGACATCGTAGCTTATTTAGTAGGATAGGTAAGATGTCGAACTTATTACGTTGAGTAGACGAAGTACAATAGCCTATTTCGTAGAGTAGCTACGAAGTCGTAGATTATTTCGTAGAGATCTCAAGTGACGTAGCATTTCGTAGTCCAGCTACATAGTCATAGCTCATTTCATAGAGTAGCTACGAAGTTGGAACTCATGACATAGTTCATCTACAAAGTAGTAGCTTATTTCATAGAGAAGCTACAAAGTCTTAGCCCATTTTCGTAGACTAGCTACAAAGTCGTAGCTCATGTTGTAGACATGCTACGATAATGTAGCACGAATTGAATAATACTTCGTGCAACCGTGCTTGATAATTTTCTTTCATGTTCATGCTGAACTGAAAAGATATAAAATACCAGCTGCTTTTACCCCCATCCAGATTGTAGATGTCACCAGGGGAATGGGCGAATTCATTCATTCATTTCAGCCGCACAACGTCCACTGCTGGACATAGGCCTCCCCCAAAGATTTCCAAAATGGCCGATCTAGAGCGGCTTGCATCCAGCGCCTTCCAGCGACCTTGGTCTTGTAGTCAGACCACCTTGTGGGTGGGTGTTCTACTGGGCGTATACTCAGGGTATTCTCTAAAGCAGGCCTATCTCACTCCGCGGTAGGTATTAAATACGTAAGTACGTACGGGGGCCTCGCCGGCTTGGCTAATCAGAGCGCCAGAAAAGGTAAGCGTTACGCGATAGAAAGAGACGGAAAGAGATGGAACGTCCAGGTGAATATAACTGTAGGTTATTAGTGTTTGTGCGATCTGAATTGAACTTAATTGTGTCGTAGCGAGAGTCGCTATTCCTTTAATTGATTTTTCGAAGTGAATCTTCTGTACTTGTGCTATTATGTATTCTGTGTCTAAAGATGCCTATCACTATTTTTAACTCCTGTTTGCAATATATAGCATGTCATTTATCTACTTTGTAAAGATATATAAAGTGTATCTAAGTAAGACTAGCTAACTTGCTACAAGCCAAAGAATCCTTTCTGGCCTTCTTGCGAGTAGGCGACCAATACTGTGAAAATGAGTTTCCTTCGGCGTTTCTTCTCAGCAGTGGGTATTGCAAAGCGCTGGTATCGGTAGCTTTTCTGTCAAAAAATAATTAAATTTTTATATGCACTATCATTTAATTTGTAATTTGTCCCTATATATTTATTTAATATACACTATAAGTAATGTAAATAATACTTATTGACGTGTAAATTTCTATTTACTAAATAAACATTTAAATTTAGAATTTTAGTTTCTATCTCAGCATTTTTAGTATGTGAGAAATAGTTTCAGACCTTTTAGTTGGTTCTTAACAGACAGGTATCAGTGTGACGCCATTAGTTAGAACTTCGCACACCTGTCGCACGCCCGAAAGCCTAAAGATGCGATAACTGGCCCTGACCTTTATATTTTAGAGGATATGATTATTTAACGTACCTTTTGTTATAGAGTTTACAACAATAGACCGAAATAACCTTGGCCGAATAACTGTTTAATACAAAACCGTTCTTCACTGCTTCGTTCCATTTCTGCCTAACAGTTACTCAGGGAAAAAAAATTGTGCGGCCGTTAAAGGAAAAACGGTGCTTTCGGCCCAACGTTACTCGTCGAAGTGTAATTATTTAAACGGAGCAGTGAAGAATGGTTTTATGTTATACAGTTAGTCAGCCAAGATTATTTCGGTGTATTGTAGTGAGCTCTTTCTTATAAGGTAAAATACTGCTAATCGCTTTTACAGACGAGCGGCGATGGTCGGCGACCGTCGCTGGCTGTCGCAAATGGTCACGTGACACATGTCAATCTGTCACAAGTTTATTTATCTTACTTTCTCGCTCTTATAACTTATGTATAGGTGTTACGAATATATCATAACAGTTATCGTTAACATAATATTAGCGCTGAATAACATGTTATCAATATATTAGGTTATTTGATATCCGAGTAACATGTTACTGAATTACATAGCGCGTATTAGTTTCATTTATAAACATTAAGACAACATCTAGTGATGACTAGCGGAACGATCCGTAGTGCCATCTATTATTTAAAATACACTGTGACAGGTGTCCCAGCCATACTGGAAGCTCTAATCATCATGAGATCCTCCCACCTCCACTGCAGGAGAACGACCCTCTCTGTACTACCAGAACCATTTGGCCAGAGCTAGAAAACTTGGCCTATACTCTCCACGCTGGCCAAATGGGTTGGAGAAGTCTCATTGATGTTTATAAGCTTTGTTTAGCTTGTATTCCCTAAGTCGCCTTCTACTCCACATCCACGGGAGGACTTGAAGTGGCCTTATTCTACTCTGCAGGAAACCACATGGCAAAATACAATAAACTGCAATAGAATAAACTTATTTCTTTCACAAAAGAAATAAACTTAGGTACACGAATAAAAACGAACAAGCGAACACAATATTTCCCTCAAATAAAATACAAGATACGTGTTGATAGATTGCTACAAAAATACAATAGAGACGAATAGGTTTGTGAATATCGAATGACGACGCGGAGGAAATGTGTGCAGAGATGTCGCGGGTGGATGAACAGCCTGTATACATAAGGTTGTATCTTATTTGTAGTTCTAGCTTAGGGGAAACGGTGCGTAGGTATCAGGAGCGGAAATACCATATAACTCGATTCCTTATAGCTTGCCAGGCTAGGATCCTGACATATGTCACAGTTAGATAAAATTGACTTTATTGCACAAAATAAATATTCACATAGGTATACAATAATATTATAACTAAAAACTAAATAACCTACCTAAATTATAAAACTATAAACTAAAATAATCTAGTTAAAAATAAAACGTTATATTAAATAAAAAATAGACCCCAGATCGCTACGGTCGCAGGGCAAGGTACCTAAAAGACTGGCGGCATTGCCTCGTTGTATGGCCAGTCTTAATCTTTGGCCAAAATGCGCACCAGCTCTTAGGTCCCCAGAAATGTCGATCAGGCGTGTGGAGATTTCATTAAAAATTTGACGCGCCTCCACACCCCAAGGCCCTAAAGTCTCCACGGCGAAAGGAACAAATATATACGGCTCACCTAGAGCTGAATATTTGCGTCTCTTGATGGCTTCCGCCGCAGCTGCAGCCGCGCCCGCTCGACGGGCAGTCGCTCGCAAATGTGATGGGGCGACAGTATCAACACACGTCGCATCCCATACTAGCGACCGCCCGTTCTTCCAAGGAATGAGTGTCATTCCGTCCGGCCTTTTGCCATCGTCTCGTGTGATACCAGCTGGCTCTAAGACAGCTGGTACACCCGCGCTAGCAAGAGCCCGATGGATGACGTCATTCAGGGCAGCATAACGCGAGAAACATGACAGATTTAGTTAGATTGTATAATCCGTTTTTTCACAAAAACTCTAATTTTGGGCATCACAGCTCGGTGTTCTAATACAGCTGAAAATCGTTCAGCTGGATTGTGAATGTGTTATTTTACGTATTACGTTTCGTTAGCGCAAGTTAGGAATGGCTTTTTCAAATTTTCCTAGGTCGGTGATTATTTATATAAATTCATGGCAATCTTTTATTATTTTCATGTGTATGTTCACTGATTATTCGCGACCGATTCAGATCTTTTTTTGTTTGAAGGGGCATACTTGTCAGATAGTCCTATAGAATTTTTATTAAAATCGCTTGTATAGGACAGGGGTGAAGTCGTTTTTAGTTTTGGAAAATTATTTGTTTTCTCTTTTTTCACCCACCCGGCTCTCACTAAAAGTGGCCTTTAAATTTGGGGGCCTAGGCTCTGTCCACCCCGTTATGGATACTGAGTGAATAGTTTACTTGCAACTACAAACTTTTTTATATCTGGTCTCAAAGCATTTTGATTGTTTAAGGGTTGCTACATACATAAGCGGGCCTATGTCGGTTCGGCACTATTTGACCAACAACAAAGTTGATCCGAAGCAATTACAGCCTATTCCGGCTTCATTCGGCTTGTGCCGATCAGGTAATTCATGCGGGTCGATACATCATTCGATTCGGCAGTATTTATATTCATCTGCGTATATTTCATTTTTACCGCTCGGCTGTGCCAATTAGTGTCACCCCGCTATAGTTGCCTGTGAAAGCCGAACGGGTTTTTATTTTTTTTATTATTTATCTGCATAGATGATTTTACAACCCGCCTGTGCTGAATAATGCCGATCCGCCAATGTGTAGCATCATCTTCATCATCGTCATCCGATCTTTTAGTCTCCTCTGCAGGAGCACGACCCTCTCTGCACTACTAGGGCCATACCTGTCCAGAGCAGCCAGAGGACTTGACCTACACTCTCCTCGCTAGCCAGACGTGTTGGAGAGGTCTCAATGTTTTATAATGTATTCCCTAAATCGCCTTCTAAGACATCTACAAGGGAGTTAGAGTGGCCCTATTCTACTCTGCCGGAAACCACACGGCAGACATATGGTGTATATATAACAACCCTAAGGTACTCTAAAGCTAGCACGACGATATTAAACCGCACCGCCACCGCTCCCCCACCCTCGTTAGGGTTAATAAAGCTCCCGAGGCTTGCGAAAGCTATGTAATCACTGCAGGGGATGACAATTTATGTTATACTGCAATTATTTTTTAATATTTGCTACTGAATTTTCAGGGTACAGTGCTGCCCCCATTCGAAAAATTATTTGAAAGGAAACGGAGATATCATATAAAATTGCAGATTGACTGGAAGAGATCGATACATGGGATAAATCCGCCTTTGTACATTTGCTCTTTCGAATTTTTTGTACTTTATTTTGTTTACAATAATGTTATTACAAAGAAACAAACAAACAAATTTTGTTATGATTAAGTCTCAGATAACCCTTCAAACTATCTTATGAACTACTGATTGCAGTTTCAAGTGAGAACGTGAACCTTTTCTTCGCACATTTGCGAACGGCCACGTTTGCTGGCTAACAATGATGACAGCCGGGATCAATGGCCTTCCGAAGCCCGGAGGTCACCCATCCAAGTGCAGACCACGCCCGGTACCACTTTATTGCAGGAGCGCTAGTAATGCGCACTCCCGCTGGGCCACTGAGCTCCTCATGAAGCTCAAAGAGAAAGTACAATTATCGTCGAACAAACATTGCCATACTGAAACTCAAGAATTTTTCTCATTCAAGAACAATTGTTTTTAGCAATGTGTGTGTGTTCGCCACTTAACACCCTCCACAACGCGAGAACGGAGGAGAGGTGCGGGGACGGGGGACGAGGACGCATATTACGCGGGACCTTAGGAGTAACCAAACTATACCTAAACCCGCGAGTATGACCTAGGAACAATTATGACATAGAACAAATAAATAATTCTTGAATTTCAAAAAACAGGGCAATCTTTGTTTAAAAAGGCAACAGATTTAATTTGTTGGAAAATAGGATTAAAGTGAAGCATGCATTATCTATCCACCACCACCGTTTATCCTCTCCCCTCAATAAAGCACTGAAGTTGCGGAAGCTCTGTAATTACTGCAGGGGATTGCAATAACTCTGCAAACTTGCTTGGCGCATTAGTACAGTGGACCAACAAGATACCTGGAGCGGCCTCTACCTGTATTTTCAATTTTCCTACTAATATTATTAACGCGAAAGTTTGTAAGTATGGATGGATGTTTGTTACTCTTTCACGTAAAAACTACTGAATGGATTTTAATGAAACTTTACAACAATTAAGCTTATACATCAGAATAACATATGTGTTATTCTAGCCTATGGGCTACAATTTATAAAGATACTGTGTGATAATCCTGCGCAGACGAAGTCATGGGCACCATATTAACACGAAAATGTACCTTCCAGGACATAGCTGTGTACACGACTGATATTCAGAAAGACTTTAATGAAGTCTTTCTTAATATACATTTTCATGTCAATATTATTTTGAGTTTAGTAACTCTGTGTAAAAACCAGCAACCTCGTCAAATCACCTAGGTTAGGTAGCCGAACCCGGGCTTTGAAAGTTCGCCACTGATGATGCAACCGGGAATACGTGAAGATACATACATACATACATACTATCACGTCTTTATCCCTAATGGGGCAGACAGAGCATTTTGGGTCTTGCGGCTCTATGCAGAGCCCAGGGCCGCAAGACCCAAAAGCCACTTTTAGCGTGAAGATGATAATTATTATTTTGGGTTTAAGAGAAAATTCAAGATATAGGTAGAGGATCGGCCCAGGTATGTCGTTAGCCCATTGTACAGTCAACAGCACATTAAAATCGCCTTTCCTTTCTTCTTCTTTCCCTGAAGCACTATAGTCTTTGCCTACTGCTATCAGAAAAAGGCATGATAATGTGTATTTATGAAGGAGTTACTGAATGGCATCTACCAAACACCTCCTTTATGGCAAACCCGACGGAAAAAGACCCAAAAACCCCAGCAGACCAAAACTTAGACGGAGTACAACAAGACCTGAAGTTGCTTGGACTGAGGATGTCCAAGGGCAGAATTGGCTGGAGAGCCAAGGCCCACCCAAGGCTGTAGTAAGATGATGATGATCCACCAACTTGCCTCAAGAAGCCACTTGTCGAGGTTATCTAGACCATCCTAATTTCTGGTGCTTAAACATGGTCTCTTACGGATGCTCTGATGTCCAAATTGAAGGTGTGTAATCGAGCAACGGAGCGCAGCATGAACTGTTAGGCGAATAGATCGCGTAGAAACACCACACTGCGCTCCATCACCATGATAAAATAAATAAATAAATATATAGGGACAAATAACACTGATTGAGCTAGCCCCAAAGTAAGTTCGAGACTTGTGTTATGGGATACACTCAACGATACTATATTTTATAACAAATACATGTATAGATAAACATCCAAGACCCAGGACAATTAATTATTAATTAATGATAGCTGTGTAAAATCGGCTACATTAAATGGAGATAGGATGAGTTATGTCTGTCGCATGCATCCTGAAAGATAGAGCATATGGGACTGTCTACTGACACTTTTATTGATGCATTTAAAACCTTATTTCTCACGAGTTGTGTTTAAGTCAAGATCGTAGCAAGTGGAGGTCCATAGTTTCTGCCTACACGCCTCGAAACAGGCGTGATATTATGTATGTATGTTGTGTTTAAGTATATTAGAGTAATTTTTTAACTACTTGTATAACTTAAAGTTTGTAAGTTTCATTACAAAATAAACCTGATTTTAAGTCTCAATAATTCAGAAGAGCACAATTTTAATGAACATGAAGATTGCATAAATGTCTAACTTGACTTAATGTTTAACTTGATTAGTAACTTGTTTATACAAGTTACCAAGTAGTGGTCCCGTTTAAACCCGGCGTTAGTTAATTGTTAATGTATTTGCGTAAGAATGGTTTATCCATTAACCCTCAGAGCGCGGGGTAATTAGTTGGGCTGCTCAGATTATAATGGCCTTGAATGTTAACCAAGATAATTTTGCCTTCTCTTTTGAGACTATACTCATAAAGTCAGCAAACATTTTGTATAATACATACATACGTCACGTGTTTATCGCTAATGAGGCAGATAGAGAACCCAGATGAAATTTTTTGGTAAATAAAAGAAAAATTAAGCGTAAAAACATATAAGGAAGTTAAGAACATGAGAGACATGGAAAGCACTTCAACGGCAAGAGTATGCTTTTTGAAAACGCAATAAGAAGAGGAAAATAGAACATTTTGGGTATTGGTCCCGTTTTTACCCTTTGGGTACGGAACTCTAAAAAATAATGCATATATTAGAATAAGAATAAGAATAAGGAAAAGGTCGGCCCCGGCGAACTTTCTGCGACCAAATTGCAGACGTTCTAAAAAAAGGAGAGGTAAAAAGTACCCGTAACCCAGGGGCAAATATGAAGAGATTGATGAGTTTAGATGAAGCAAAAGAGGTTTGTCAGGATCGTAGCAAGTGGAGGTCCATAGTCTCTGCCTATCCCTGCGGGAAACAGGCGTAATATTATGTGTGTATGTATGTATATTAGAATATAATCGAAAAATCGTTCTTGAAATGCACAAGAAAATTATAAAAATGATTTCAGTAATTAAATTAATTTAATATAAAATTAACACCTCGACAGAATGCATTTTCTGCAAGCCACCGCTTTAACCCCTGTTTCGAGTTTCGACACAAGGAGTCGTTTAACCCTACTTGGTAGTTAAACTCTTGCAACTAAAACTAAATTTCGTGCACAATTTACGCAGTTTCTCTCAATTACCCTAAACTGTAAAGTTGCACCTTTCCTGCAACTCGCTGTGTGCACCAAACAGAGGGCACTTTGGACAACTTTAGGCAAAGTGGTTGAAATTGTAAGCCAAATTGTTTCTGGTGTGGAATAGGACCACTCCATATCTTCTTGTGGATGTCGTAAGAGGCTACTATGAGCATTTGAGCAGTTGAGCAAAGAAATAATGGTACGATAAAAGGAAGAAACCCAGGTACATGGCATCTAAACTGTAAGACAAAGTTTTATGTTTTTCGCGTGTGTATGTGGGTTGGAGAGCTGTACTTAATTATACTGTGCGTCCAATTCACAAAATACCCCTCAGGTCGTCGTTAGAATCATCCTTCCTAAAAGAATAGAAACGAAAAAATTAAAAATTGATATTTGGCGACTTGTAATTTTGTTGCTATCTGTACTTATTACAAACAAAACCTTGGTGGCGAATTTACTACAACAATAAGATACATGTGACTAATCTACATATACTTTTTATACAAGTGACGAATTATCTTTGTTTGTAAGGAATTTAAAGTAGGTGACGAATCAACTATAGTGCCGAATGATAACCCAAAGATAAAGACGTAAATACCTAACTTATTCAAAAGCTATTTTATACCTATCAATTATAAATTGGAAACAAACTCTAAGATCAAGATTCAAGATACCGCGCCAGTAAACTTTACAACGGACCCAAAGCTCCGAAACAGAATTATAAAGCTTTACTGTCTGGGAATGCGACATAAACTCATTTTACAACTCCTGATTCATCACAAGCCTGGAATCGGAGGATTTGTTGTTAAAGATTTGACTTCATTACGTAGGAAAGATAAGAAGTACCCCACTACATCAAATTAAAATGGCTCTATCTGACAAATGTTCGTTTTCTTTAGCGATTTCAAAAAGGAAGAGGTTATAATTTTTTGGAATCTTTTTTCTTATGTATGATAACTCGAAGACCCCTTTTTCACGCCATATCGCCCTTTTTACATCATATACCCTTTCGTTAATCTCATTCTCATCTATGGCCTGCTTGTCAAGAAGAAAGAAGAGTTTAGTCTGATCGCAACATCGGCGCGCAAAACACCCGCAACGCTAAATAACTAAAAGTGTAAGGCTGCAGCCTGAAAGTGCCAGTGCGATTCGTATCTAGTAGGCCTACATTTATCACTCATAACCTATTACAGTCCTCTACGCATACGCTGAACCACCCCTCGACCAATTCCGAAAATTCTTTTTTTGTTTAAAAGTGCATACTGTCATGTCTTTTTTTAATCAAAATTGGTTGTTTAGTTTGGTGTAAAGTCGATTTGGTTTTGAAAAATTACTGTCGTGTTGAAAGCTGAAAGTGAAATCTGTTGTGAAATATGTTTTTCCCTCCAGAAGGTTGCCACTTTCACAGCGTCGTTAGAGACCTTACATAGGTCACGCTTGGTGAAGCTGATGAGGCACGATGGGCAGGAGATGAGGTGTCTGGTCGTTATGACCACACTGACACTGTATTGCAGATGGATTAACATAACGGCTTCAACAAATCTTCGTAATGAATCAGAACAATAATAATCATGTTGTTCTAGGAGCAAAAAACAGTAGAATGCACCAACTGCTTCACCTTCTGCGGAAATCTTAAGAACTGATCAAGGGAATGGGCGAAAGTCTATACGGAAATCATCCTGTCACTATTTTGATTCCCATTTTTTTTCTGTTTTCAGTCAGGTCAGGTCGCATTCCTCGACCGATACTCGTGACTATTTGTGAGCAGGTTCAAATAATTATATAGATATTTTGGTTTTACAAAATGGCGTAAATAAGGGGTTGAAAACAGTAAAATAGTCATTTTTCATAAAACTTTTGACGCAAAATTCTTATGCGATAATTTTCAACGGGTTCAGGGTGACTTGCGAGGCTACGTAGCTCGCAAAGCCACTAGTTTTATTTATAACTATTATTATTCAACGTGGAAGGGACATACTCATAATAAATCAAATTACGGGCTAACTAGATCACTATAGTATAATGGAATTAAAATGATTTCTTACGGGTATGTACCCTTTCAAGTTTTATAACTTTTATTTAGAAATTTTAGTTTTATACTGATCAAAAAGTAAAAAGAAATCTATTTCAATTGTCACATTACATAGATAAATGGGCTACACAAATTCAATGATATAAAAACACTCGTTTGATACAGCGCAGACGAAAATACAATATTATTGGAGCATGTGACGAGGTAACATAACAATATGCAATTTTGTTGTTCATTTGCAATTCAATTTGGTAGATGAAAATACAAAACATGGAGAGAATAGAAATGGTCAGACAATTTTTGTCATTGTTTACTTTACGAAGGTCTTAAAAAGAAATGTAACAGATTTTTCTTTTTTCATCGTTCTTTCCATATTGGTCTGGGAGGATACGTAAAATAAAGTATTTTTATTTCTTTCCATGCTTTTGTTCATTTCCATTTCCATTCACTCCCATGCTGGTCTGGGAGAAACAAAAAACTTAGAATGTACCAGCTGCTTCTCTTCCTGCGCAGATCGTAAAAGCCGATCGAGGGAATGGGCAAAAATGCGAATCATTTTAACAGGCGATGCGGCTAGCAACCCGTCACTGTATTGATTGCTTTTCCATCTTCTCGCCCACCATGACGCTAAAAGTGGCTTTTGAGTCTTGCGGCCCTAGGCTCTGCTTAGAGCCGCAAGACCCAAAATGCTCTGTCTGCCCCATTAGGGATAAAGACGTGATAGTATGTATGTATGTATTTATTTCTTTCAAATATACAGACGGCTCGGCGAGAGTACATATTGTTAGCTCTTTCGCAAGTAAAGGGACACCGGGCGTGTTCCGCACTTAGATGGGTGACCACAAGTTGCATTAATTCATTAATATTAATTAAGAATGTTTTAATTCTCAAGCTCCTCCGTACTTCTGAGGGCACGTATAAGCCGTTGGTCCCGGCTGTCATCATTGTATGGCAGTCGTCAAGCTATGTCAGATGCCTTTAGGCAGCCTGAAAAATCTGACACCAGTGCATGCCACTTACATACAAGAAAAAAAAAACACCTATCACTAGTTTAATTTCCTTTTACAATATGCACGCCCACCATCGCACTAAACATAGCCTTTGGGTCTTGCGGTTTTAAGCTCTGTCTACCCTGTTAGGGATAAAGACTTAATATAAAATTATGCCGTGTGGTTTCCGGTAAAGCAGAATAGGTCCACTCCAAGTCCTCCCGTGGATGTTGTAGAAGGCGACTTAAGAAATACAAGCTAAACAAAGCTTCTTAACATCATAAGACCTTTCCAACCCGTCTGACCAGCGAGAAGAGTGTAGGCCAAATCTTCTGGCTGCTCTGGCCAAGTATGGCTCCGGTAGTACAGAGAGGGTCGTGCTTCTGCAGTGGAGACTATAAAGACTGGATGATGATGATAAAAAAACGCTTTTAAATAGAAATAACAAAATGGTTACTAGAACATTACGAATATAATAAACTTATGTAAGCGTAAAGAATAATGTTGGATTATTTATCAAAGTGTGTAAAATAATATTTTAACAAAAAAACATGTGACTTCATAAATATTTACATGCCTAGTTTAAGGCCATACCCAAATTTTCCGGGGTCCAGTGGCGCCCCGATTTGAAATAAATCATTTGAAAGGAAACTGTTTATAATTTAAAGTGCGAACGTGAAGCTTTTCTACGCACATTTGCGAAAAACGGCCACTTTTAGCTAATGTGCGTAGAAAAGCTTTACGTTCGCACTTTAAATTATAAACAGTTTCCTTTCAAATGATTTATTTTAAATGAGGGCGCCACTGGACCCCGGAAAATTCAGGTAGCCCCTTAAGTTGAATACGTCACACTCATTATACAATTGACAAATTATGTACTGTATTTGAGGAAATAAAATTGTTCTTATAAAAAACTAGTTACCCTTCCGCACTTTCCATATTTCGCAGCGATCAAACAGCTGGCTTCTCGTAAAAGTTGATTAATACAAAATTCCCTCTTTATTTCGCGTTAAAACCGTAAAAACGCGGCGTATTTCATTTTTTATTCTGAATCACTGATTGTTTTGGAACTTTAATGGAAATTTGGAATAAGCAATTGAATTTTAATTTGATGGCAATTGTGTTTAATAACAAACACCATTACAAAACCGCAGATTAATTAGAAAATATTTAATGGGAAAACCACACGAGTCAGATTCGAACTCACAATCTTCTTTTGCGTACTTTTTAACCCCGTACAAAAAAGAGAGGTGTTATAAGTTTGACGCCAATGTCTGTACGTCTGCCTGTCTGCCTGTCTGTCTGTGGCATTGTGGCTCTAGAACGGATGGACAGTTTTGATGCATTTTTATACGTGAAAGCAAGTTTTCTTGAGGTGGTTCTTAGCTATTTAATGAAAATCGGTTCAGCCATTCAAAACACTTGAAGCTACTAGTACTAGTCTGGGCCCGTACTGCTACATGCTAGAAAAAAGATAAAACTTAGAATGTACAATTCTAAGTTTTTCTGCTTATCTTCCCGCGCAGATCGTAAAAGCCGGTCGAGGGAATAGGTGAGAAACTGAATCATGTTAACAGGCAGCTAGCAACCCATCACTTTTGATTTCTTTTTTCCATCTTGAAGCCCAACAATCAAGCTAAGCGTGGCCTTTGGGTCTAACTGCCCTCGGCTCTATCTACCCCGTAAGAGATAAAGACGTGATAATGTATCTGTAACTTACTATTAATTACTTGACGACCTCCGTGGCGTAGTGGCACAGGTATGGCTCTTCATACAAACGGAGCAGCATATATACCTAGTACTACTACAAACGAAACAATCCGTCCGTGCACACGTCAAATGTGTGAGTTAAACAATCAAGGTTACTATTAATTACTTGACGACCTCCGTGGCGTAGTGGCACAGGTATGGCTCTTCATACAAACGGAGCAGCATATATACCTAGTACTACTACAAACGAAACAATCCGTCCGTGCACACGTCAAATGTGTGAGTTAAACAATCAAGGTTGCCACCACAGAATTTGTTGCTTTGCTTACCTGTTTTCATCACTCGGAAATCTATAAAATTTTCGTTATTTATTGTTTTCCGTCGATTAACAATGATAATGTGCGCAGTTTCTCACCATTACAATTCAATAATCCTAAGTGACTCGCATAATGTCAACGTGCAACTACCAATAACCCTGTTTTACTGCCACTTACACCTCACAATAACGGGGGAAGGGTTGCGGGGACACCAGATTGCGGGGGACGGTGCGAGTTTCCGTTCTGTATGTAATACTATTATTAATTATGTGGTAGTGGTCAACATGCTAGTCCGCCACCCAGAGGTCCCGGGTTCGATCCCCGGCCAGAGCAAGTTGGAAAATGGCCTTTTTCAAATTGTCCTGGGTCTTGGATGTGTATCTATATAGTATCGTTAAGTTAGTATCCCATAACACAAGTCTCCAACTTACTTTGGGGCTAGCTCAAACAGTGTAATTTGTCCCTATATATTTATTTATATTTACTAGCAACAATCGTGAGTTCAGATCACCAGTTCGGATTTCCTAATCACATTAGGGTTGCTACACACATGTGCGGGCTAGCATAGTTCGTACCCAACAAGAAAGCAAATCGGACAGTTCATTCAGGTCGACACATCATTCGATTCAGCAGTACTTGCGTTCATCTGATTTTGCCGCCGTAAGGGTTGGGCCACATCTGACAGGCACAGAGCAGCACTTTTCTATGCTGCTAATCATCATCACCATCGTCATCAGGTCTTTTTAGTGTCCACTGCAGGAGCACGACCCTCTATGTACTACTAGAGCCATACTTGGCCAGAGGTCTCATTGATGTCTGTTTATAAGCTTTGTTTAGCTTGTGCTTCCCAAGTCGCCTTCTACGACATCCACGGGAAGACTTGAAGTGGTGCTATTCTACTCTACCGGAAACCACTCGGCGAATGCTGCTAATGCTGCTAATGCTGCTAATGCTGCTAATGCTGCTATCCTGTAGCACACCCGTAGTATCCGTCACTGTAGCACAGAACCGTCAGTTGTGAACAAGTATAAGAGAATAATTGGCCTAGTGCGTGTCGAGCCACTCGCACTGTAGGGTTCCGTAGCCGCGAATGCCGACTTTGAGTTGCCGATTTATTGAGTTTATGCCGCTAAAACGTCTAAAAAGTAAAAACTTATTTTCTATTGTATTTGTATGTAATTTTCCTTTTCCGAGTACATGTCATAAGTTGGTCTACTATAACTTTTTAAATTGTTAACGACCTCCGTGGCGTAATGGTCAACACGCTAGACCGCCAATCCGGAGGTCTTAGGTTCGATCCCCAGCCAGGGCAAGTTGAAAAATGGCCTTTTTCAAATTGTCCTGGGTCTTGGATGTTTTTCTATATATGTATTTGTTATAAAATATAGTATCGTTGAGTTAGTATCCCATAACACAAGTCTCGAACTTACTTTGGGGCTAGCTCAATCTGTGTAACTTGTCCCTATATGTTTATTTATTTATTTAATTTGTAAACCCTACTTAGCTGTGATAGTTTGTTTTTTTTATTTTACGTGTCCATATATAACCGTTTAGCAGATAGAGGAAAGGAAGGGGACACTTGACTCTAACAAAAATTTGCACTATAAAACCAAATATTTCAGAAACGGATTCCTAAATCTTAAAATGGTGTTCCCAAACTCACAACAATGGATTCGACGATAAAAAAAATTTACTCCAACTTTACTTGCTAGCTTGATTTCCTCATGATTTTATTTTACTACTTTTTCTGCATTATTATTATGGTATGTAACCCATGCCGAATTACAGCTTTGTACTTATAATCTCTGAATAAAGGAAGGATAGACAGACAGACATGGCGAAACTATAAGGGTTCCTTATTTACTACGGAACCCTAAAAATTAAGATATAGGTAGAGGAACTTTTCAGGTATCTTTTTGGCTGACGCACGTACTTAGAATATATTTTCTTCAATGAACCGTTACGATTACGGAATACTTAATTAAACTATTTATCTTCCCAGGAAACTTTCCCGGTTTCCATTTCTATTACTGTCGGAGCTCAGTAGCCGGCGATGTCCTCGATTTGCCTCACTAATGGATCGGTTTTTTTTCTTATACAATGTCCTTCTTCTCTACATCTTCCATCTCGTATACATCTTCCATGCTGGTCTGGGAGGAAAGAAAAAAACTTAGAATGTACCAGCTGCTTATCTTCCCGCGCAGGTCGTAAAAGTCGATCGAGAGAATAGGCGAAAATGCGAATCATGTTAACAAGCGATGCGGCTAGCAACCCATCACTGTATTGATTGCTTTTCCATCTTCTCGCCCACCATGACGCTAAAAGTGGCTTTTGGGTCTTGCGGCCCTGGGCTCTGTCTGCACAGAGCCGCAAGACCCAAAATGCTCTGTCTCCTCATTAGGGATAAAGACGTGGTAGTATGTATGTATGAATGTATGATTTGTTCCATCATTTTTAACAACTTTTCCTATAAACGTACATCAAAATATAAAAAACTAATGTCATTTTCCATAGTAACAATATCACATGACTACTTCGATTTGTATGAACATCCAAAAACATTTTTTAACTTTAAACTTTGATCGCTCGCACTATGTTTCCTGCCATTATTTATTAAGAGATAAAACTTAAGTTTTAATGCTCGTAGCTCATTTTTAGATCTATAATTTATTCCCTGCGAATGGCACAGCGCCCGACATCAAAGCACAAAGCGCGGAGATATGGCCAACAATGGAAACTTTGTCCAACAATTAGACAAACTCCCTCGCTTTCTGGTTTATATCTCGATGGTAGGAATGGCCCTTTGGTATCCTGATTGCATTTAAAGTTATGATATTTTCGCTTTCTTTGAAGAAAATAACCACCTTTTAACTGACTTTCAAAAAGGGGAAACTATTTTTTTTTTATATAATTTCAACGATTATTCAAAGACAAAAAAAAGAATTTTCCAAATCGGTCCAAGAGGGACGAAAATTCTTTTTCATTTGAAAGGCATACTTCTACTGTAGTCTCATATTTTTTTATTAAAATCGGTGTAGTTTGAGGCAGAGAAGTGTCAGACTACAAGCTATTGGAGTCTAGACATTCTGCAATTCTTCGGTTCGGGAAAGGGATAACAATTAAACATCCAAGAGTTTTAAAACATTTATTCATTTAGGCTATTGCTATAGCTCTAATCTGAATATATTGTGAAAGATTCTACCACCGCGTCGGAAGGGCTGTATCATCACAGAGAAGAGGCGGTCAGAAACTCTGTGGTAGCTCTTTTAAAATATTCAACAATTATTCCATTACTCGCATAAAAACAATATCTTAGAAATAAGTAGTTCATCAATCATTAAAATAACAAGAATATTAATAATGCAGTACTCACAGTTTCTTGAAATGAATACCTCGACGGTTGGCAACGTAATGCCCGACGTTTGTTTGCGTGTCGCATTTTATAGTCAAAGTTAGGGCGTGTTACCCACCGCTAGGTGGTGTAAAACGCATTTCCTTTGCACAAATAAACGTCTAAAAGTATTACCTTCTATTATTAGATGTTTTAATTATTTTAATTAATTATATTAGAATAAATAAGAATTAAATAATATCTTACATTATGTGAGTTCTGCTCAAAACTATCACGTGTGTTTTTACGTAAACAAGTGACTCATAATAATACAACGGATAATATTGACAAACAAGGGTATATATATAAGTGTAGATAGATATTGTATGCTAACAGAAGTCAGACCATAGTTTTGAAAAATATTCCTTCAAAAATTTAGGAACATAATACTGCGACTAATTAAATTACTAATAAAAGCACTTCTTTTAGTGAATCTAATAAATTAAAATGTTATAAAAAGGCTTTGTTATTGTGTTATTTTTTTAAATAAGAAAGCTCCCATACCGCTGTTTTTGTTTTACAATTTTTTTATTTATGAAGTTCTAACTCTGCACGCTAAAGTAGCAGCGGCCAGCTTCTTGTATACCAAATTTTATCAAAATTAGTCGGATTCGTCGCTTTTCGTCAGAAACGCAACTGGTCAGATAAGCATCTCGTCATCTTAAATGATAGACTCGCAACTTGTCAGAAACGCAACTGGTCAGATAAGCATCTCGTCATCTTAACATGATAGACTCGCAACTTGTCAGAAACGCAACTGGTCAGATAAGCATCTCGTCATCTTACATGATAGACTCGCAACTTGTCAGAAACGCAACTGGTCAGATAAGCATCTCGTCATCTTACATGATAGACTCGCAACTTGTCAGAAACGCAACTGGTCAGATAAGCATCTCGTCATCTTACATGATAGACTCGCAACTTGTCAGATACCCAACTCGACAGATTCGTATTAAATAAGAAAAAGTAAATCACTTCATTTTACTAGTTGCATATATGCAAAATGACTACAAGGTTTAAAATTCTATTAATTAATTTACTGCCGAGTCGATATGTATGTCTGTTAAGCTAGCCGTTTGCGCGTGGAAAGGTAACAAATATACACACCCACAAACTTTCACCTTAATAATATTAGTGTCATTAATGTGAAGTCGTTCCGCCCCACTGAAATGAAGGTGCTCCGTGACTTGCGCCGCAAACACGTGAATCGTCCCCGAGTACGTGGAACCCAATTGGGTATCTGATAAGATTCCTATTTTATTGGAGCTGTGAGCTACGATTGCATTCTAACCACGAACCCACTGCTTCAGTACGTGTGAGATATTGGTTTCTGACGTGTGACGCGACCACGTGTGATCTTAATCTTTATCTTGTTATTCCTGTGTACATTTATCCTCGTATTCACGAAAAACGTTTGTTAAACCTGTTTTAGTTCAAAATATGTTTTATCTCGTTCTTTCATGCTAAAATTGCTGATAAGAGGAAAAAAGCGGCCAAGTGCGAGTCGGACTCGCCCATGAAGGGTTCCGTAGTAGTATTTTCTTTTAATTTTTATATTTGAGTTGATTGACTGAAAGGTAAATTGCAGTTTATGACATATTAAAAAAAAACTTCTTACTAGATCTTGTTCAAACCAATTTTCGCTGGTAGTTTCCATGGTAATGAACATCATATATTTTTTTTTAGTTTCATCATTCTCTTATTTTAGAAGTTACGGGAGGGGGGGGCACACTTTTTTCCACTTTGGAAGTGTCTCTCGCGCAGAGTATTCGGTTAAGAATAAAATGATATTAGAAACCTCAATATCATTTCTGGAGACCTATCCATAGATACCCCACACGTATGGGTTTGATGAAAAAAATTTTTTTGAGTTTCAGTTCTAAGTATGGGGAACCCCCAAAATTTATTGTTTTTTTTTTCTATTTTTGTGTCAAAACCTTAATGCGGTTCACATAATACATCTACTTACCAAGTTTCAACAGTCGGTTCTTACAACGGTCTTATAGTTTTGGAAAAAAGTGGCTGTGACATACGGACGGACAGACAGACAGACAGACATGACGAATCTATAAGGGTTCCGTTTTTGCCATTTGGCTACGGAACCCTAAAAAGGACAAAACCTGTTTTAACGTTTCCGATCGGTTATTTTGGAAATTCTTGGAGAGGCCTATGTCCAGCAGTGGACTTCTGATATGATGTTGTTGATGATGATGTGTTTTAACTATAATTTTTCAATACTAAAAGCAGACTTCCCCTCGACTACACAACCGATTTTGATGAAATTTCTATGCACTATGGACCACCTGAGAATTTTCCCAAATCGGTCCAGGCATCTTTGAATAATCAGTGATACATAAAAAACTAAAGATCTCGACAAATCGACAAGCCTCTTTTTAAAGACGGTAAAAACTGTGTTTAACAATCGGATGTATTTTTTTTTTGAATATGAGGGTTAGTGTGTGTACGACGTACGTGGTCTACATTAGTGTCAAGGCATACACGGCTGTCATCTACTTGCTGATGACTCCTCCAAAACCACGACTCCAAACAATATTCCGTCTTATAAAACGCAGACTAACTTTGTTACTAGGTTTAAACCATTATCCGACCAAATCAAGTTGACATCTAGTAAGTAATATGCCGTTATCTCATCTCAAAATGTCAACTTGATTTGGTCGGATAATGGTTTAAACCTAGTAACAAAGTTAAACCTGTTTTTATAATAAGGCGGATTAAGTTTACCTGTGAGCTTATTTTCCTAATTGAAGAGCCGGGCTCTTGTCTGTGGAGCAAAGAATCCCTCAATTTCTATCTTCTTCAAAGCCAATTTAACATTACCATCAACCAGTATTAAGAACTAAACTGCATAAATTTAAGACGAGAGTTCTAAAAAGTTACGTAATTTTAAAGATAAGAGATAACTTGTAAGCGATGAGATCAAAATGAAAATGAAGTGCATAAGGTTTTAGTGTAATAAAAAACGACGGGTTGCACTCTGGGAGTGCCGGCAGAAGTGAAAACACAGCAGTATGGCCACTACACAGACGGTCGAGCCATCAGCTGTCACCATCCATGGATGCGCGTAGCACGCTGTAACATAAACACACACGAACATTCGCGCAAGCGCCCTGCGCCGTCTTAGGAATTTTCGATCAGGTCACGTGTCCTGACGCGAGTTTAAAATTTTTTACCCATTCCAAAAAAAGTGCACAACGCCGCTAAAGAAGTTTTCACTTCAAAAACTAAAAGCTCACATCTGCTTTTAGAGATCAATACCGAATCGGAAACTCCCACGGGAGCATAAGCCAATCCATTAGCTAATACCCTATATCGATGATCATACATGTAAGTTGAAATGAAATCTATCCGTGTGATATACGTAATATCAGATACAAATTGTTTGAGAATTTTAAAGATTTCAAAAGAAAATTCCTATAATGTTAACTATGAAGTGGTTTCCGGCAGAGTAGAATAGGGCCACTCTAAATCCTCCCGTGGATGTCGTAGAAGGCGACTTAGGAAATACAAGCTAAACAAAGCTTATAAACATCAATGAGACCTCTCCAATCCGTCTGGCCAGCGTGGAGATTGTAGGCCAAGTCCTAAGTATGGCTCTGGTAGTACAGAGAGGGTCGTGCTCCTGTAGTGGAGACAAAAAACCTGATGATGATGTTGATGATAACTATCAAAATCATACTGATTAATATTTATATTTAGATGATAAGTGTAGAAGTGTTTATCTGGGGGCACGGCAGTGCCCCCACCAAGTCGAGCAAAAAAGCGTCACGGCCGTACCATACCATCCTTTTCTCGAAGCAATTCAGACCATTTTCGACCCCCTGTAACTTCGTTGTGGATAAAACTAGAAGACTGAAATTTTCAGTAACCATGCAGGCATGTAAAGACACGGTATATTTTAAATTTCATTCAATTTGAACCAGTATTTTAAGAATTATAACGGGTCAAATTTCTTAATTTTGTCACTCACTGACTCACCGATCATCAAAATTCTAAGGCACTTCTAGCAGACCTAGAAGCTTCAAATTTGGAATATAAGTAGTGTTTGGTGTATGAATCAAGGAAAAACTAAAAAATCTAGAAAAGCCCGCAAAGAAAATTAAGCCCATACAGCCAAGTCTTCAGTTAAATTTTTCAATATTGGCTTTATTCGTAACGATGTTTTACGGCAGTTATTATTATTGCGTGCGAAGCCGCGGGTTTAAGCTAGTCCCATATAAATATAGGCGCATGGTAGTGCCCCTGCCAAATCGAGCAAAAAATGGGTATTCCCGTCATGAAAACACGTGTAAATTAAATTATTTAATGCAAAAAACGTACCTACGTGCGTATTCGTACTTATTACGAGTGCGTAAGGTTGTAAATTAATTATTATACCACGCGCTGCGATGCTAGCGAGTGAGCGCGGGCCGTTACTACGCGCTGAGCGGTGCTAGCGCGAGGGCGCGGGGCGGGGACAGTGGCGGGGACAGTGGCGGGGCGCGTGGAAAGGTGAATTTCGCCGAGCGAGCAGCAGCCGCGCTCATACGCGCGAGCGACTCAATGCTGTTCAGATGTGCCCAGAATTCTTACCTATAAGTTTGCGATTTTCATTGATAATTTCGATTGCTATATTAGTTTGACGACTAAAGGCTACTCTCATGTCTACAAAATACAAAAAGAAATGAGATCCCATCAAAAACAATACTTGTCAAAAAAACCAAGTCTCGCAACTCAGTTGTTCTGCGGTAAAAAGTTGTGAGATCCATGTAATACCAAGTCGGTTATTAATTTATTCAGTCTCTACTTAAGCGACTTTCTGTCTTAATACGTCCAGTCTCTAAGACCACGATCGTGGTCCATAACAATTGAAAATCAATTGTGTCTGGAATCTCCGTACTCGAAGCATTAAGTTGTTACGTAATAATTAACAGCATCTTATAGTGACGCATATCAATATTAAAATTCTTTAATGTTTTATAAAAATATATTGAGACTTGGCCATCGCCTGAAAACACGTGTAAATTCAATCGCCTGAAAACACATGTAAATTCAATTATTTAGTGCGATGGCCAAGTCTCGATATATTTATATAAAACATTAAAGAATTTTAATATTGATATGCGTCACTATAAGATGCTGTTAATTATTACGTAACAACTTAATGCTTCGAGTACGGAGATTCCAGACACAATTGATTTTCAATTGTTATGGACCACGATCGTGGTCTTAGAGACTGGACGTATTAAGACAGAAAGTCGCTTAAGTAGAGACTGAATAAATTAATAACCGACTTGGTATTACATGGATCTCACAACTTTTTACCGCAGAACAACTGAGTTGCGAGACTTGGTTTTTTTGACAAGTATTGTTTTTGATGGGATAATAGTTTTATTAAACATGTAAATGTTACGGTTAACATATACTTTCATACGGGTGCATCATTAGGTACCTATAGGATGGAAAGAAGGCGATATAATTTAATAGCATTTGATATGGTATCAACTTCATATGTTAAAAATAAAAGTCTGGAAAAATGTGCTACAAATTTGTTTAAATCAATTTGTTTACTAAATACTTACGTGAAAAATTGGGTTCAATATCCTATATCCTACTATAATATTACAAATGCGAAAGTGAGTTTGTATATTTGTTAGTATGTTAGTTAGTTAGTTTGTTGTTAGTTTGTTAGTTTGTTAGTTTGTTAGTTTGTTAGTTTGTTAGTTTGTTAGTTCGTTAGTTCGTTAGTTTGTTAGTTTGTAAGTTTGTTAGTTTGTTAGTTCGTTAGTTTGTTAGTTTGTTAGTTTGTTAGTTTGTTAGTTTGTTAGTTTGTTAGTTTGTTAGTTTGTTAGTTTGTTAGTTTGTTAGTTTGTTAGTTTGTTAGTTTGTTAGTTTGTTAGTTTGTTAGTTTGTTAGTTTGTTAGTTTGTTAGTTCGTTAGTTTGTTAGTTCGTTAGTTCGTTAGTTTGTTAGTTTGTAAGTTTGTTAGTTTGTTAGTTTGTTAGTTTGTTAGTTCGTTAGTTTGTTAGTTTGTTAGTTTGCTAGTTTGCTAGTTTGTAAGTTTGTTAGTTTGTTAGTTTGTTAGTTTGTTAGTTTGTTAGTTCGTTAGTTTGTTAGTTTGTTAGTTCGTTAGTTTGTTAGTTTGTTATTTGTTAGTTTGTTAGTTTGTTAGTTTGTTAGTTTGTTAGTTTGTTAGTTTGTTAGTTTGTTAGTTTGTTAGTTTGTTAGTTTGTTAGTTTGTTAGTTTGTTAGTTTGTTAGTTTGTTAGTTTGTTAGTTTGTTAGTTTGTTAGTTTGCTAGTTTGCTAGTTTGTAAGTTTGTTTGTTTTTTGTTTGTTTGTTTTTTACCTCTTCACGCTTAAACTACTGAACCGGTTCGGATGAAATTTGGTATGGATGTAGTTTGAGACTCGGGGAAGGACATAAGGGAACTCTTTATCCCGAAATTTCCACGGGGAGCCTGTATTTGGCCGTTAATAAAAATTATAGTCTACATTCGTATTGTGTGATGGAAGAGAGCACAGGTGGCATTCTTAGGGTCAGCTCCAACAGACGCGACGGGAGGTGACGCAACGTGCACTTTTGAAGAAAATTGACACTTATTTACTACACATTAAGATACATTAAGATACTAGTCCCATGCTGGTCTGGGAGAAATAAAAATAAAACTAAGAATGTACCAGCTGCTTCTCTTCCCACGCAGATCGTAAAAGCCGATCGAGGGAATGGGCAAAAATGCAAATCATGTTACCAGGCGATGCGGCTAGCAACCCATCACTGTATTGATTGCTTTTCCATCTTCTCGCCCACCATGACGCTAAAAGTGGCTTTTGGGTCTTGCGGCCCTGGGCTCTGCATAGAACCGCAAGACCCAAAATGCTCTGTCTGCCCCATTAGGGATAAAGACGTGATAGTATGTATGTATGTATTAACCTCTCATATGCCGTTGCGTAGATCTACGCGATATTGCATTGTTTAACCGGCATACAAGGGGTTAAGATACTATTGCAGCGAGACCCCGCTGCGCGTAACATTGTGTATCTTTCTGTGTGAAAGTTACTTATACTTATACTTTTACTAATACTACAGAGTTTTTTTAACATTCTGTAATCCAATCCGATCCGTTATTGTTATGTTGGGAAACTTATGTAGGTTTATTTATCGGTAAAAAATCTGCGGCTCGATAAAAAATTAAATACCTACAGTTTCAAAATGTATGAAGCTGCAGTTTTTTTTTTTTGGGATTTCAGGGTTGGGCGCAATTATAAATAGAACCTACACAAGATACCCAACGTACAGGGTTTTTTTAACATACTGTCACTGACCTCTATATATACAAGTACGCTGGACCTATGATTAGCCGGGCCATAGTGAGGCGATTTGATTTTCGCCATTTTGGCGCTGATCGTAGTAGCAAAGTAGAAGTGGGTGGGAACGGAACTAATATTAGAGAGGGACAATGACATCGATAAAAGACATTTCCGAATTAGTTACGTCAGATTTAGTTCTCTTCCCACGCATTGGGGGCGCTTCAAATAGGCACAATAAAGAGCTGTCATTTCTTAGGGATCATAGGTCCAGCGTACTTGTATATATAGAGGTCAGTGCATACTGTATATGTCTTCAAAGTGTGCGCCACGTCGCGTCGAGTCGCGTCTCATCTGACTCTTATTCGTAGCCCATTGCACGCATATATACGTCGATAATGTGACATATTGAGAAAATATAATGTCATTGGAGCGTTCACGCGATGCGTGCTGGGATGACGTGCGAAGATAAAGACGGGAGGAAATGAGGCGGGATTGATTTCGTTATAGCCAATATCTACACAAGACGTGACAAAACATAATTTGCGAGGTTAAACGTGCCGTACAATCTGACATATTCTGCGTGATACGACTGCAATAGCGTAGCGTGACGTTAGACAATTAGGAAAGACGTAGTAAGTATGGAGCGTCTACATAAAAGTTTCTCGTAAGGCCGATGAGAAGGTATGCTATTAGAGGATGGTATTGAAAACCTTAATTGATAAAGGTTAAATAAATTACAAATGTTTAAGAAAATCCAAACTAAAACTTAGAGTATGTCGATATAAATTTGTTTTGATGATTTAAATTTTAAGATATGATAAAGTAATAGATCAGTGCAAATAGCTCCCATTCCATGATGAGAGAAAATGTCTGCGGAATCAGGCTGTTACATTTTTTGGTTAAAACTTACGAGGTGTGCGGAGTGCTGTTCGAGACGTTAAATTTTTAAGGAAAACCTATCGGAGGTAAGTAAAGTTTACAAATTAAAAAGTTATAGGCGACCAACTTATAAAATGAACTTGAAAAAGGACAAATTCATATAAATTCAATAGGAAAATAGCTTTTAGACGTTTTTAGTGGCATGAACTCAAAGTCAGCATTCGCAACTACGGAACCCAACACAGCGCGTGGCTCGACATGGACTTGACCAAATTACTTAACCTTTACTTATCTAAGTTTTTAATCCAATCCTCTAATAGCATACATTCTCTTCGGCTTTACTCTCTCTCTTAATAAAGACGCTCCACACAAGCCACACCTTAACTAATTACCCAATGTCAAAACCACGCCAAAAAGCAAAAAAAAAATTACGTCATGTGCGCCTCTCGACTCACATTAGCCCTGAGGAAGACCTCTGAATAAAGTCGAAACATGTCGGCCACAGTAGCCAGTGGCGGATTTACCAGCAGGCTGAGTAGGCTGGAGCCTAGGGCGGCACATTTAAGGGGGCGGCAATATCGAATATTTCCCACCCCTCCCCTTCCGCGCATCCCCGCTACCCTGGATAGGGCCGGCAAAATCAAGCGCTCCCAGGTTTTATTTTAAGTAATCAAGGCGGCGGACTGTTACGTACCTATTTCCACTTCTTCGCCACAAAAAAGCTGCACATGAAGGATCCGAAAGGGGCGGCAAAATATAATCAGCCTACTGGCGGCAAATGTGTAAATCCGCCACTGACAGTAGCTGCCATTCTACGTGAGTAGTCTTTCTTTCCCTATCGATGGCGTGAAGAACGATGGTAAAACTTGGCTGTTAGCAACATATTGAGTTACCTGATAATCTGATTTCATGAGCCAATATCGGGTGCCGCGATACGCCGGAGCCGTGAGGCAAGATTGTAAAAATCTCATCTAATATTATGAGTGTTTGATAGTTTGTGATGATCACAGAACCAGATAATAGTGACTAAGAACAGTTATTGGTTAGTCGTAAATATAGCCTGTGTATAAATCAAACCACAGTAACTGGTAACAGAAAAGGAATGTTTTATTTATCAGAATACTAACTTATATACTAAGAAATATACATGTAAAGAAGTGGGGAAGGTTGCTGAGTTAGGAGTACGTGTATATCCGTGCGTGATGTACGTGTATTGCTAAATTAGCAATATTTAAACACTTCCTACAAGTACATCACGCTCGTACTCCCAAGGTCGCAATAGTAAACACTAACGGTCTAAGAAATGTGAAAAACATGTTCTTTTAGCAGCTTTACTATCGTATTTATATAGGTATATTAAAGAAGAATCGGACTGGCTGACATATTATTATATTGACTGATCGATCAACACGCAGCTGAAACCGCTGGTTTAGAAGCACGAAATTTCGCACAAACGTTCCTTAGAAACGTTCCTAAGTTAGAAATGTAAAAAATGTCTATTCTCTTGGGCTCTTGGTTTCTAAACAAAAGGTTACAATCCCTATTTTGTGGGTTGCCAAAAATTTACAAAAGTTGTTTTTAAATTTACTTTTCTGCATACTTCATGTTTTAAGTTTCATAAACAGGGGTATTTATTAAAACAAAACCAATTAACCTCAAAAAAATTATAAAAACTACCAAGTATACCTAAACATGATAAAAACTACTAAGTATAACATTGACTGAGGAATAAAACAATTTATATTTAACATAACCCACAACTATCATAAATCTGAACACGATCAAAAGCAGCTTAATGCGTGCAAGTTCATTCATTCATTAGCACTAAACACGGCTCTGAATCTCATAATGAGAGTAATTTTCGCAGTACCGCTGTTTAAATTGGGAGTCGTGACACAAAATGCTGAAAGTACAGAAAGGAAGAGCTAATATGATTTAACTAATTATACCTCTACGACACTCTGTTTTTACTTTTTACTTACAGAACCGACACTATGTTTTAACTTTTTTACTTACAGAACACATCAAATCAGTATAGTTTGTAGTGTTCCTTCGGTAGAATTCCGAAAACTGGACCATGACCATTACGTCATAAACTGCTGACAATAAAATCCCTACAGATAGAATTCGAATCCCCAAACCTCCCATTTTTATCATATTCCGTAAGTTGAAATATTCAAATAAAATTAACCGTAAAATGCAAATTTAATTTTGGAAATTCAACAAAAAGCTCTCGTTTTAATGCTTCACTGTGACTTTGAGTGGAGTCAGAGTGACGTCGGCGTCAAGTTGGTGTACTGTGCGAAGGTTATTATAATAACAGCGCTTAACCAAATACTTACTTCTTCTTTAGGTGCCGCTTCATTCCTGAAGATAAGCAGCTTTTTAAATCTTGATTTGTCCATGACAAGCCTGAACAGTTGTTCTACTGCTGTCGATACCAGTCCATTTTCGAATGTTCCTCAACCATGACATTCTAACAAAAACATAAATAGAGCTACAGTAGTGCTACAAATTATAAACACTGGTCCTAACCCCAAAACCGTCCACTAACATCGACACGTGATCGCTACATGAGTAAACCGTAAAGGAAATTCATCATTAATTTATCTCATGTTAAGAGTGCCTCCGCTGCCGGCGCTGGTTGCCGAATTAGCTGCCGGCGCTGGTATAACACGATCTGTGTCTGTGTTACTTTCGCCCTAAGCTTGAGTCGCTCGCTCGTTCGTGTTTTAGTCACAGGAAACCTAACGAACCTAACCTACACTTCACGGCAAATTTTGAGTGCTGGTGCCGGCAGCCTGTGTTTTAAACCTCGGCTGGCAGTATAACCGCCGGTTCCCAATAGTGATATTTTTGCACTCTCTAATTTTAATATTATTGTCTTGTTGCTGCTTATTATCGATTCTGTATTTTTTATAATGTATGATCACAGCAATTAGCCGTAAAGCTACTTTATGTTGCAGTAAACTTTGAGTTACGGCACTTTGCAACTAACATGGTTACGAACCGGTACGCAACTTATGACGTGGAAGACATAAAAAGTTTTTCTATCTTGTCATATTGCGTTATGGATATGGCAGTCTAGGCTAGGAGAATTATTTGATATAGTACTTATATCATTTAAACTATCTATATAATGTTCCTTTATGCGTGTATGCAAAGTATAAATACATTTAAATAAGTTTTTCACCAATAGATTAATTGGTGTAATATGTAATTCTTTTAAGACAACGAAAAAGGTGATGAACATGACTGTGAGTGGGTAGGTATAGGCAAAGAGGAAGACCAAAAAAAAGATGAAAGTAATGTATAAGAAATTATATGAAAGCCCTGGAGTAGATATGACTCGCCATAGAGAAAATTGGAAAGAAAAGACATTTTCCGCTGACCCCATATAAATAAATGGGAAATGGCAAGGAAGAAGAAGAATATAAAAAACTATAAGTACTTAGACCATTTAAAGAATCTTAGTATGATATTGCTAGTGGCCCTTAGCTAAGGGGCTCTCGGCCTATATAAATGACCATTCCATCTCTTCCTGTAGATGTCGTCAGAGGCGAATAAATGACTAAGCACAAACATCTCGTGCTACACTGCATTCCTAAGGAGGAATGACGTCAGGCAGCGGCCGGTTGTAAAACTTTTCGTTCAAATGCATTCAGAGGCGGCCATTCGTAAAATATAGCCAAATCGATCGAACTGTTTAGACTATTTCTTCTCGATTTCGCATGGTTTTCCCTTCTTTGGGCGACTTTTGACGTGCTTTGCATATTATAATTAAAAGCCATGATAAAAATAATGTTGATAATATTAAAAAATAATACCTTCAGCATGCCTACCCATCGCCTTATAAACATAATTATTTCTCTGTCCTTGCCACTAGATGGCGCTATCGGTAATAATTAAAACATTTAAAAAAAATTAACAATATTAGTTCAAAAAAGTAGTACTCTAATTGATTTAATATAACATACTTAACTGAAATGCAATACATATGTTTAAAGCATAGACAACACTTCCTTTGTCGCTTTTTTGCGAGTCGTGTGTGCTGCCATCTCTGTGTGCCACCCGCAACCAGTTTTGCCTACTTACAGACCCTCAAATATTTTCTATGGCGTTGTATATCTATTACGTTACTAATTATGTTATCTTTGCCTACAATAAGGACATTGATCTTCTCTAAATTTATTCAACAGTAAGCTTACGAGTATTACCGATTAATACCTAGCATTTGAATAATGAATGGGCGGGACCCCAGCAGTAGGAATGGTCTGCCATTTACAATATCATCGAGGATGGATCGTTTGATAGCTCTCCCGGGCTTACTCAGGATTTGTTGTAGATATAGCGAACATTTAGGGTTACTCCACTGGAGTGATTAAAACCTAATGGATCCGTTTCATCCATCACCGTTTATGGCCATATGAAGCGACGGGACAGTGGATGGATAATTTATTTGTAAAATGAAGGGTATTCCCGCAAAGGCCCTTAAGAGTTTTTCCAAAACATTAAATGTTTTGGAAAAACTCTAAAGCGCGGCCTTAATAGGAAAAAATGTTTTTTAAATCTGAAAAATCAATGTATTAGATAAGGATCCAGCCTAGTCAAATTCACATTCAGTTATAAGATACAATAAACTTCACTCGGTAGAAAAAAATCCAAAGTAACCCCTTTTTGTAATATTTTTTCAAAACTACGAGAAAACTACAGTACAACTACATCACGTACGAGTATACGTATGCTGTCATAGTGGTCATTCATCGTTTATTCAATGACCATTCGTTAAATTTATACATATGTAATGAAATTAAAACTAGTGGCTCTGTAAGCTTTAGACCCATTTTTAGGGTTCCTTAGTAAACAAGGAACCCTTATAGTTTCGCCATGTCTGTCTGTCTGTCTGTCCGTCCACGGTCCTACTCAGAAACGATAAGTACTAGAAAGCTGTAATTTGGCATGGATATGTATTTCAATCATGGCGAAAAAGTCGTATAATAAAATATGGAAACAAATTTTTTTTTAGGGTAGATGCCATACTCGTTAAGAGGAAGTCAATATTTTTTTCTCTACAAACACATTGTGTGGTACAAACACATACAAATTCAATAGATACTTAGACTTTTTAGTGGTATGAACTCAAAGTTGGCATTTACAACTACGGAACCCTACACTGCGCGTGGCCCGACACGCACTTGGCAAATTATTTTATATTTTTACCGTTATTTTAATTTCATTATACTAAAGTGATCTAGTATATCCCGTGGTTTATTACGGTAATATCCCTTCCACGTTGTATAGATATAGGAAAATACAATTTAACTAAGTACATATGTTTCGTTTATCTTTTCAGGTAAACATTTCTTCATGGAAGTCCTCACCAAGGTATTTTTCCCTGCGAGCGTCTCTCAAGCGGAATGTGGAATATTTTAAACTGAGCTGAGATTAGATTTTCCACTGAAATGCAACACCTGTGTACAAATAGTATGCGCAATGACGGCAGAGTGGAAAGCGATTTTTCAGCACCGCTTTCCTTTTCCACTAGTGTCGTAAGCGGCGACTAAAAGTCAGTTCACATAGAGAGGAGCGCAGCCAAGAGGATTTTTTTTTGACAATCGAAAATGAACTTTAAACTACTGGCTATATAGGTGTATTGTATAGTGCAAGACTACTTACCAACGAAGATATATAACATGTACTATAAGGCGATTGGCACACTGCTCTGCACCCTGATGCGTTGCGCGGGGCCGCCGCCGTACAAAAATGGCGCGCGGAGATGCAGTGTCCGTGTGTTGTCCTATGCGTGTTTTATTTACAAATTGAGATCCTTGGATACAGTCCGGCCCCGCGCTACACAGCGGGGAGCGGAGCAGTGTGCGAATCGCTTAACCTGTCAACGTCCGGAATCGCAGACACAATAGATTTCTATTGTTAACGGGTTCACATGTGAACCGTCGGACGTTGACAGGTTAAGGTAATAGTGAACGAGCGGCAGCGTTCTTGTTTAAAGACTTTATACTTTGAGAGACACGTCCGTATTCTAATATTTTGCGGGTTTTACAGGGTAATTTATTAAAAACCGGACACGCTTTTGGAGCAAGTTCAGTCCGTGATACTAAACAACTTTCCGTAAAAAACAATTATCGAAAAACGAAAAAATCGGCTTCCCATACGAATCAGCATTCAGCCAAATGGGAATTTTATGGGAAGACGAAATTTTTTTAATCGAATTTTCATACATTTTTATAGATAACTAGCTGTACCCGCGGGCTTCGCTCCCCGTGAGAATTTCGGGATAAAGAGTAGGTACCCTATTTCCTTCCCCTAGTCCTAAACTATATACATACTAAATTTCATCCAAATCAGTTTAGTAGTTTAAACGTGAAGAGAACAAACAAATATACGGACTCACTTTCGCATTAATAAGTTTGTATAGTTTGAATTTAAGTTAAATTCATTTATATTTTTCCAATAAATTACATATGCATTTATAATTTATTTATATGCATGTATAAAATACGCATTTATAATATTAGTAGGATAGATTAGTTTTAAATGAAAAAAAATCTGTATAACAAAACCTTCCTGCATTCAGAAATACTCTGACAGAAAAATAAAATATAGCGTGCGGGGGGGCAAGTACCTACTTTCCTTGAATACCTATAGCTACGAATACGAGATTCACAGTCGAACTGTAGAATTCTAGATATTTCGAAGTGAAATGAGCTTTTAACGAGCGCGATAGATTTACTGCTGAAATACAGCACCTGTGCCGAGCCGTCTCTGCCTCCCCTCTGACCGTCCCCATATTTCAAACGAATACTTCGATTACAGAAGGATCGATATACATTTATACAGTATCACGTCTTTATCCCTAATGGAGCAGACAGAGCATTTTGTTTTGCAGCTCTAAGCAAGCAGAGACTAAGTCCTCTTTTAACGTGATGGTGGGCAAAAAGGTTGAAAAGGTCAAAATAGTGATAAGTTGCCAGCTGTATCAAATTCGCACATTCTCTAGATCAACTTTTACTTCTACGATCTTGTGGGAAGAGAAGTGTCTGGTTCATTTTAATTTTCTGTAGAAATAAATAAAGGCCCATTTACATACATACATACATACTATCACGTCTTTATCCCATTTAGATGGTGCAAATTGCGTGATATTATGTACATACATATGTATATACCCAGACTATGGACCTCCACTTGCTACGATCCTGACAGAATAAATGGAAGAAGAATGAAGTTTTGCATAGGTATTAGATGGTGAAGATAAGTCTTTAAAATTGCTATCCGCAATTCGCTTCATAAAAAAAATTGATAGCTTTCCATTCATTAACTCTTCGCATTAATGTGACACCAAGTCCCAAGAAAACATCCCGCCAGTGAGAATTTGAAGAAAGAGCATAATTTATTAAATAAAACGTCAAGAGCGTCAATGAAGATGATCCCGAGGTGGGGTTGAGAGGATTCAGATTTTGATTCACTTTACCCCGGAAGTGTTCCATTTTCCCCCTCATTAAGAATGAACCGAGAACACTTGAACGCGTAGACATAAAAGGGTGAATCGGAATGCGTTTAAAAAGGTATTAAATAAAGAGTTTAAAAAACACGACAGTCAGCCTCTTAAGGGCTCAAACAGACGAGTGACAGTATGCTAGCGATAGTTCGCGACACTGGTCGCCGATTATTGCCGAGAGTCGCTAACGTAAGTATAGAAGCATATAAATATTTGCTTAGTTTTTGTGACAATAGGGGACGCGGGACTAAACAGAAATGACTAAAATTCTGCGTACGTAACACTTGAACGATAGCCCTTCATCAAAATAGAACTAAGTACTTTGCTCCCTTGAGAGGAAAGCAGAATTTAGCCCTTAAACTGTAAGTAATTCGCCACAATGCGACTTGTTTTCATAATTATGTGATTAATTCAAAAAAAAAACTTTATTTCTTACATACTTTGTCCATAGAAGAATTATGTACATAATCATCAGTCTTCTCCTATATTACATTCATCAAGATAAAATTTTTGATAACTATTACTCCCATTTATATTACATTTTATTTTACTACTAGCCGAAGCCCGCGACTTCGTTCGCGTGGACTTTATGTCTCTGGAAAATGCTCATCAGGCTGAATAACTTTTACTAAGGCGGCATTTTTATATCTCTTATAGTTTAGCTGGACCATTATGGTTCTGCATCAGGCGTTCCATTTTCCAAAATCATTTATACCCTATATGTTGCCCAGGCTTAATAGCTATATAACAAAAAAAAGTTTCATTCGAATCCGTCCAGTATTTCCGGAGATTAGCGTGTACAAACAGACAAACAGACAAACAGACATACAGACAAACAGACAAACAGACAGACATTTTTTTTTTAATTCTTACTCTATAACTACGTCTCCATCGCCCCCAATATTTTTTTAGGAAATATATTTAATGTACAGACACTTGTTTTACTGTTTTAGTATATGTATAGATTAATAACGTTATATCGTCAAACAAAACACTTTAATATATTTATTTTAGTTTTTAAAAAAAAATTATGTGTATACAATGTCCTTTTTAATTAAGTACAAATATTTTAAGGGGTGATTCAGTCCATCATTTCGCAAAACTTTTCCCAATAAATGTATATCGAAATACGAAAAAATAATTTTCATTTTCCATAGTAATGATATCACGTGACTACTTCGGTTTCTATGAAAACCTAAATTTTTTTTCGTATTTCAATATACAGTACCTGGGCGACCGAGCTTTGCTCGGTTACATCTCAAACATTAACTAAATTTTTTAAAACTTGTCTAAAAACAATGCAAAATAAAAAATTATATATAAACTTAAACATAAAAAAAAACAAAAGTAAGTCACCAAGTGGGATTCGAACCCGTAACACTCTTTCTAGCGGTCGGTATCCTTAACCGCTGAGCTAAAAACAAGGAGGTCGGCGCGACGAAATTAGCGACCATATTCTGCGTGGAAAGAAAAACGCATAAAAACTCGAAAACACGCGTTTTCCCAAACATAAAACTAATCTAGATCGATTGTTTACCCCCGAAACCCCCCATATACAAATTTTCAGCGAAATCGTTAGAGCCGTTTTCGAGATCACAGAAATTTATAAATATATATATATATACAACAATTGCTCGTTTAAAGGTATAAGATTTATTGGGAAAAGTTGTTCAAAATGATGGTGTGAATCACCCCTTAAAATATTTGTACTTAATAAAAAAGGACTTTGTATATAATTATTTTTCGTCGTAATAAAAGTTTTCCAACTTTAATATATGTAATTACATGTAATGTGCAGCAAATTAAGGTACAAATTTTGTACTTACCTGAATTAAATTAAATTTGACATGTCTAGTTCCATAGAAGTCTACATCTTCACCTCGAAAAAGTATTAAATGCGCAAATCCGGCCCAAATTGGATCCCGTATTTGTAAAACCACTGAGTAATTAAATTTGTGATTGTTTTCCTTCCCTTTGCCTCCTAATGAAGGCTATGAAGCTAATTTCTTGTAAAGACGTTTTTTCTTTTTGTTGTTTTGGCTTTCGAGTGATGTTTTTGTAAGCAGATTATTTGAGTTTGTGAATGTTTTATTTTTATTATCTTTCTGTGAAATGTTTAGTATTTAATTTTTCTTTTCGAGTGTAAGTAGCAATGGACAGGGGTTTTACAAGCTGTTATTGCTGGATTGCAGTCTGTAAGCTATGTAAACAAACGCAGCTTGGACGAAATGGCGGCAAGTGAGAGGGGTTCTTTGTGATGCGAGAATGCCCTTAAAGGCCCCAATGAAAACTTAAAGGAAAAGTTTATAAAAGCGTAGTCAGACCAGTCGTTCTATACGGTTCAGAATGTTGGGCTACCAAAGTGACAGAGGAAAGACGACTTCATGTAGCGGAGAATTGAGAATGTTAAGATGGATGAGTGGTGTGACACGAAAAGATAGAATTAGAAACGAATATCTAAGAGAAAGTACAAAGGTGGCTCCATTAAAGGAAAAGCTAAGAAGCAATAGACTAGGATGGTATGGACATGTAATGAGGAGAAAGGAGAGCCACGTTATGAAACAGATGCTAAATTTGAAGATTAATGGAAATAGGAACAGAGGACGGCCTAAGAAACGGTGCATGGTTGGAATGCATTAAGGACGATATATAAACACGTGCCTTGACAAAGGATAGGAGAAAATGGAAAAGACTCACACGCTTTCCCGACCCCACGGAAAGTGGGATAAGGTGAGGAGAAAGAAGTCTGTAAGCTATGTAAAAGCCTTAAGGCTTAAAAAATCGTAGTATGTGGTTCATTTACATATTTTATAACAACGGATCAGCATTGCTATCCAACGAGGGAACGCAGCCAGCGTTCTTGCTACACATAGGCAAGATGATGAAGTCTATAGTATATTATGTAATAAACCTATGTTTATTCTACATTTTAGTTTTATTTATCTGTTCCTGTTTTTATTTCCTTTTCCTCAATTTTCTTCTATTCTTTAAATATTGGACCTAAAAAATAAAAATGTAATAAATTGTTATACTTACATATTGTAATTTTATTGTTTTTATTTTTTTGCGCCGCAATAATTTATCTGTTTATCCTTATGGTTGACTGGTAACGCTTTTAAAGTTAAGTCCGCCAATTTTAAACAATTATAGTTTTAATAAATAAAAAATACTTGTATGAGATTTTTTTTTACATATCTTATTAAAGAGTAAATCTATATTAAAGAGTAATTAGAGCATAAACAAAAAAGTAACTTCGTAACTTTGTCTAAACCAAATTATCGGGGTTTCATTTTCATTATTATCTAGAAAGTTCGTTATTACTCTACGCTATACGTAGTAATACATACATACATAATATCACGCCTGTTTCCCACAGGGGTAGGCAGAGATTATAGACCTCCACTTGCTACGATCCTAACAGACCTCTTTAGCTTCATCCACACTTGTCCCACTATTTCTATTTTGTATTTCCATGGAAATAGTGGGATACACCCCACTCATCAATCTCTTCATACGTCTTACGTACTTAGTAACAGAACAATCTTTGACATATTTTTGAACAAAAAATAATATCTATCTAACACGAGTCAGGACCATAAAAAATACATTATTTAAGTCACTCGAGTAAAGTGTTTCTATTACGACGGAGCATTTTTCATCCCCTCCACCCGACAGCCGGCAATCCGCTTCATTTGACGGATGAATAAAAAATTACCCGCGGAATGTCGAGAGCATGGTTGAATAAAATAAGGTATTCTCTCTCCGTGACAGCTGATGACGTAGGAAGAACTTGACTACGTCATCAGTGTAATATGTTGCCTCTGTGTGAAATTGAATTACCCGAGCGTAATGCATTTTTGAACTTTATATACCAATTTCAAATTAATAATCCATTTTATCAATTTATAAAATTTTCAATTGATGAATGACGCGAGAATCGCGAGATTCTTAATAGCTAAGTTACTTAACATTTTATTTAATATTAATGAACTAATTGAGAAAGTCCTTAAATTTACTGAAAAGAACAATCAGTGGCAACACTTTCGTGACGTAGTCAAGTTCGTTCTCGGACAGAGAATACCTTATTTTATTATACCATGGTCGAGAGGATTCACTAAATAAGTACCCGCGCGAGCGTGGAAAGGAACGTACATGCTTGACTTTGCCAATTATAATGATGAAAGATTTTTGTAAACGTTAAATGAAATTATTTTTTCTTAAAAACTCATTTAACTCATAAAAGTATTTTAACATGGTTTTTCTTACGTATAGTTGGAAAATGATCATCGGGCGAGTATTAGGAGGAGCGGCGACTCATCGTATTACGGTTTCGCTGTCGAAGGCATCGTCTTATCACTCCACTACCCTCTTCTTTTTTTCGGTTCATATGTTACCTAAGATTCTTTCAGAAATGCGAAATAATATTTTAAGAGAATATACTCCATCCGTAATATTGTAACGTACAGAAGACAAATCAAAACACAAAACTATTTTTAGATTTTTTGTACAAATTGAGCAATCGACCAATCTAGTATGTATGAAAAAGAAGAAAAACAATCCATTTATTTTGAAATGCTTTGAAACGGAGCATGCTCCTAAAATATTATTCCGTATTTCTGGTAACATTGTGTTTCTTTCTCTTAAACATGTTTTTGTGACAACTTGCCAACGTTTTTGCAACTCATCCAAGCAATATCTGCACAAACAGAAGCCAGTCTTAGGAATACACAAAAGAGCCACGCTCCCTACCCTACTAATATGAAAAAGTGGAAAAAGATTCACAAGCAAGTGGGTTAAGGTAAGGCAGAAGTTTCCCTTAAAAATATTTTTTTCTATTATCAAATTACTATTATTGGCTCGTTTTTCAATGTTTATGAATATTCATCACCATCATTTCAGCCGCATAACATCCACTGCTGGACATAAACCTCTCCCAAGGATTTCCAAAATGACCGTTCTAAAGCGGCCTGCCTCCAGAGCCTTCCAGTGAACTTGGTCAGGTCGTTAGACCTTGTGGCCAGTACGCGGTCGCCATTCGAGAACCTTTTTGCCCTATCGACCATCGGTTCGTCGCGCTATGCGTCCCGTCCACTGCCATTTCAACGAGCTAATCCGCTGGGTCATGTTCGTGACTTTAGTTCTCCTACGAATTTCCTCTTCCTGATTCGATCACGTAAAGAAACACCGAGCATAGCCTGCCTTGTTAAACTATATACATACTTACCTACAACATATTACTTAATATGCACATAAGAATACCTAATCCTAGAGCTGTAAAAGTACATCACAAAGTTTCATCATCATCACCATAACGTCCACTGCTGGACACGTGCCTCTCCCAATGATTTCCAAAATGACCGATCTAGAAACTTTGGTCACTGCAAAATATATGTATTAACCATTAAAATATAAACTAGTAATATATAAAACATTAATAGTTTAATACATCCAGGTCCTGTTTCCGTTGGTATATCCCGTCCATTCAGCATTCATAATGTGTGATAAATAATGCAATTTATCAATTCAAATTCGTCCGCCGCTGTTTGCATATTTAACAAAAACATTTCCATGACAGGTTGACAGGATGGTATGGTTAATTAATAGGTATATATCCAGTGAAGTATCAAATAATAAACGATGTGGACAATGTACCTACTAAATTAGTGGGTTCTGTAACCGGAACGAAGTTTGTTTGATAAATAAAACTATACTAAGTACCTGGAGACCCAATGGTTCGTCATCATCATCAGGTCCTTCTGTCTCCACTGCAGGAGCACGACTCTCTCTGTACTACCAGAGCCATACTTAGCCTGAGAGAGAAGTATCAAATAATAATCGACGTGGTAACAGTTCACTACTAAAATTGATAGGTTTTGTAACTAGAACGAATTTTTTATATATATAAACTACCTATACCACAGAATAAATACTAGCTTATGCCAGCTAATGCCAGGAGACTCACCCGCTTTGACGGGATCGTTTCCAAAGTGTCTTATTTTTAAACTGCTCGTACAGTATAAATTTTGTTGAAGAATAGAATAGAATAGCATAGTCATTTATTCCTCCGAATATGGTGGTAACAAAAGGTGTTAACAAAATATCACAAGAGCAAACATATTCTGCCATCACAGGCGTAGGAATTTCAATAGGTACATGCACATACAATTACTAATATTATCAATTAAATTTACATTTAGAAATACATTCGAGTTTAAAATACAGAAGAATAAGTAGGTACAACAATAAAATTATTTCATTTAGCATAATATTTCATTAATTTTATAATAACATTTATTTAAGAGTCAGTCGAAAAGCTTGCATTTGAATTTATTATAAGAACGTAATTCTCTGATTTCGTGGCACCGCATTATATATATAGTTCGATTGCCATACAGAACACATTTTTTCTATAAATTTCAAGTCTCTGTCTCGGTACGTACAGTTTAGTGGAATTTCTGCCATTTTTCTTTTTCAATACTGTGTTGTGTAAAGGGAAGAGGTGTGGGTACTTCTTTACAAACAGGCACATTTCAAATATGTAGAGACAAGGAAGAGGGAGTACTTTAGACTTTTGGAACAATGGTTTACAATGGTTGCTCTAATACATTTCTTTTGTAATGTAAAAGCTCTATCCATCTCAACCGAGTTTCCCCAGATTACTATGCCATATCGAAGTATGGAGGAGACGTAACCGTGATATGCCATAAGGGCAATATCTTTGAAGCTACCTGTTGTAATCTATGCAGAGCAAATACAAATCTATCTAGTCTCTTACAAGTATTTTCAATGTGTTCTTTCCAATTTAAATGTTTATCAATTTTTATCCTTAAGAAATCGCTATGATCCACTTGATTAATTTTACTGTCAAGATAATTTGCCTCTATTTGCAGAGGAAAGTTGAATCATCTACCTACTTTGTTACCAAACTTCATGAAGATTACTTTTTAATCCCCGACAAAAAGAGGGGTGTATAAGTTTGTCGCTAATGTCTGTCTGTGACATCGAAGCGCTTGAACAGCTGGACCAATTTCGATGCGGTTTTCGAGCAAGTTTCTTTGCGGTGGTTCTTAATGAAAATCGGTTCGGCCGTTTAAAAGTTAAAGTCGGGATTTTAGTAGTTTACCTGGCAAAAAAAAGATGGCGCTACAGATAATCATTCTACTAACTAGTTCAGCCACTCACCATAAGATGGCGTTTACATATGAAACTATTGTAAGTCAGACATTCTTAATTTACCTAGCAAATAAACTGGTTATCAGGTGTGTTAATAGCTAACACTAATGTCAGAATTTTCAACCTAAAAACTAATATCCTCCTAAAAAGTCTAGTACTGTGCGGTGCCAGGCATGCTAGCTACGCCACTGTACGGATTATAAACAAAAGTTTATGAAAAGCCTATAAAAATAAAGGAAATGAACCAAACGAAATGGCGTAATGAAAATCCACTTCAAAATGATTTTTCCTCCTCATTCCGATCAGGTAGGTCAGAGTTATCGCTGGCAAGAGTGTTTCAATTTCCTCTAAGTAAAAGAATCTTGTTGCGCGATCTCGGAAATACAGTGAGCTAAAGATAAAGCGTGACACTTTGGCGCTTGTCAACGTGAAGTTTGAGGCACTTGTCAAAGACCTTTTTAACCCCCTACAAAAAGAGAAGTTTTATAAGTTTGACGTTAATGTCTGTTTGTCTGTCTATTTTATCGTAGCTCTCGAACGGGTGGACGAATTTCGATGCAGTTTTTTACGTGAAAGCAAGTTCCCTTATGCGGTAGTTCTTTGATGAAAATTGGCTTTTTAATTTGCCTGGCAAGTAATAGATGACGCTACGGATATCAATTCTACTTAACATAAATTGGAATATGTAGTTCCTCCACTCATCACTAGATGGCGCTTAGATATAAAACTATTAAAAGTAGGGGCTTTTTGCCTGGCAAATAAACCTATCCTTATCCACAAGGTTCATAAACTACTATGAAACTTTTGAAGGGCAAATTCAGTATATGACACACAACAAATTATAAACTAATCGCTTAGAAGACATCTCTCTAATGTCTCTAACAGACGCCTCGACTTGGACATTCGATAGATCTCTTGAGATACAAACCAACCTTGAAAACTATAACAAGGTTAGGACACCTTCCTCAAGATACCGGTGTCAAACGGACGACAACAAATTAAGCATCAACTTCAAACCATGCCGTGCCCCATGGGAAGACGACAGGCGGTGAAATGTCGTTATGGAACTCGGAGTAAACTTTTGTCTTCTCAGACCGTAAGTAATTTTATATAGTTCGATTTTCTAGCACACCCATTTTAAAAGTAAAAAATGGTTTAGGTCTTGGACCACACCACACCTAAAGAGCGTTGTTTGTCACAGTAAATGCGAGTTTGCTGCTCAAGTTTTTTAACCGATTTTTAAAAAAGGAGGACTTTATCAAGTCATCGCCATATTTTTTTATGTATGATCACCGATTATTTGAAGAAGGCTTTTTGTTTTTATAAATTATTAACGTACTTCATGAACATTGATTGTTAAGAGTCCCCCGATCCTAGACCAAAATACAACTTTCCATACAAACGTAGTCTACGTTTTATTTCAAAACGACATGTCCGATTTGGGCAAAATTTTGTAATTTCAAAGATATTGCAATTATCTAGGTTTATAACTGGTTTCCTACAGTAAAAATATGAACTTGAAATAGAATATAGTGTCTTATATCATTTTTGACCATTAGTGTGGGAAACTTCTAAATCGTTATATTTTCTTTCCAGTTCATAATTTTACTATAGGAAACCAGTTATAACCCTAGATAATTGCAATTTCTTTACAATTAATAATTTTTACCGGAATCTGACATGTGGTTTCAAAATTAAACGTAGACTACGTTTGTATGGGATTTCGGCCTTACGTGGGACTCTTAAAAACGTTTCCCGTCCGCTGGTACATTCAGCGATTCAGTTTTCTAACAAAACTTTTTTGATTTTTATTCAATTTGTCGAAAAATGCGTGCGAAAGGCACTCCAAAATCACATCAAAACCATTTTCAATTATTCCGAGCGAAATGTCTTGCCGCTTCAAAATCTAATATAAAATAAAAGAATTCGAAAAAAACTTTCTTTTGATGTTATAGTTGATTTCTAGAAAATTACCACTGTATTGTTTCCACACATATGTAGTTAATATTTTTGCTTAAATTCAGATCAGTCTGGCCGATTAATGTAACCATCAGCACGTTTTTGCCGTGTGGTATCCGGCAGAGTAGAATAAGACTCCAAATCTTCCCGTGGATGTCGTAGATGGTGACTTAGAAATTACAAGAACAGTACATTTATGAACATGACTATACCATGACAAGAAAAAAACGTCGTCGAATCAAAATCGTACCTGTCGGTGTCGGATAATATAAAAGCCGCACCGCTTACTCGGCTCGACAAATTAATTCACAAATTGAATTCCTCTCATTCGATTACTTACGCTATTGTTAAATCCCATGGAATGAATAGCTTTTGTCAAGGCAATCGTCATTCAGACTTGAAATTAAAACAATTAGGGAATAACGCCTTCAAAAGTCTCCGCTAGATGTAAGAAAATACACCGGAACTATTCAAAGAAGAGATTCAGCCTATAATTCTGACATTCCATTGAACCTCAACTAAGAAATAAAATGTCGGCCAATAACTAGCCGAAGCCCATGACTTCGTTCACGGGGACTTTATATATACATACATACTATCACGTCTTTATCCCTAATGGGGCAGTCTTGCGGCTCTATGCCGAGCTTAGGGTCGCAAGACCCAAAAGCCACTTTAAGCGGCATAGTGGGTGAGAAGATGGAATAGCAAATCATTACAGTGATGGATTGCTAGCCGCATCAGCCGTTAACATGATTCGCATTTTCGCAAATTCCCTCGATCGGCTTTTACGATTTGCACGGGAAGAGAAGCAGCTGGTACATTCTAAGTTTTTTCTTTTCTCCCAGACTAGCATGGAAGACTTTGACTTTATGACTCCGGAAAATGAACTACTTTTGCTAAGGCGTCATTTTTATATTTCTAATAGTTAAGCTGGACCATTTATGGTTCTGCATCAGGTGTTACATTTACATTCATGTTACTTTTTTACCAGTCAACTTAAAATCATGCTGACATGAGTAACCGTTCCTTTGGAAGTGCTAAAAATGATTATATGAATCAGAACCAGCGACCATGATGGCAGAAGGGCCGTCGAAATATCTTTCAAAAAACGATATTAATCGCGGTAAGTCCCGTAATACTAATAACAGTAATTGTGACCGTAAAACTCTAAAATCATATATGAATCAGATTTTTTTTATTATATTCCCAGAAGACCAATAAGCTAATCTCGTAACACTACATATAACACCGTTATACAGTTCACTAGTCACTCTATGTCCGTGGATACACGGATACGTAACATGATGTTAATAGCTCGTCAATTGATAGAATTAATACCGTAAGCTCATGCATATTCATATGAAGGTGGCGCGACATTTAGTTGGGTCGGTGAATTGTAATCTTACTTATTCGTTTAATTTATTTCCCTCCATGCTTTTCATCATCATCAACAGGCATTTTTGTCTCCACTGCAGGAACACGACCCTCTGTATACTACCAGAGCCATACTTGGCCAGAGCAGTCAGAGGACTTGGTCTCCTCGCTGACCAGACGAGTTGGAGTGGTCCCATTGATGTTAATAAGTTTTGTTTAGCTTGTATTTCCTAAGTCGCCTTCTAAGACATCCACGGGAAGACTGGAGTGGCCCTATTCTACTCTGTTCTCGTCCGGTCACCACACGGCATGCTTTTAAGGATAATAAAGTACCTATGTATTTTACCAGTTCTTTTGCTTGTCAATTATACTGTCACATCTTTATCTTGACAAAACCCATAAATGAAGCTTAGCAAGGTGGTGGGCCTAATATTTGTTTATTTTTGTTTATAATTATCACATAAAAATTTAATTGGTATAAAGGGCGTTGCAGGCTTTCTTACCAGTCAAAGTGACGGATTGCTAACCTAGCTAACTAATAATTAGCATTTTCGCCCAGTCCCTCGATCGGCTTCTATGATCTGCGCGGGAAGAGAAGCAGCTGGTAGATTCTAAATTTCTTCTTTTCTCCCAAACAAACATAGAAGCAATCCTGTCAAAAAAAAAATTTTGCAAATCGGTCCAGGCATCTTCGGATAATCGGTGAACATACATAAAAAAAGATCGCGACTAATTGAGAACCACATCCTTTTCGGAAGTCGGTTAAAATGCTAGCATGACATAAATCTACCATTTCGAACCCGGTTAAATAAGACCAAGTTTTAGTTAACCATAAATTGTCTAGTCCAGGGCCGATGGAGCTGTTCTCGAACGTTATCTATGAGGGTTAACAAAAAGGTCGGTAATTATCTGTGGATCCCTGTTTTTGAACAACCTCGACGTAATTAAAGCCTTTTTTGCGAGCAGACAATTTGGACTGAGGTAGGGTAGTTGAGACTTTTGTACTTATTTCTACATCGTGACATCACTTCCTCAAATGAACTTGACCTTGCTTGTCAATGTAAATGAAGGTCAATGGGATTTTTGCAAATATAAATCTTCATCGTGACGTCACTTCCTCAAGAGCTTGACCTTGTTCGAAAATGAAGGTCAATAGGATTTTTGCAAATATGTAAATAAGTAAGACCTTTTACAATCTTATTAGAGAAAGCTTTTCCTAGAGGCTACTCGAAACGGTTTGTCAATCAAATCTTTTTTAATTGAGTAAAATATCCTCTCAATCTATCGCAGGTTGACTGAAAGAGATCCCTACATGGGATGAGTCCGCCTTTGTATATTTGCTCTTTCGTAAGTTGTCTTTGTATATGTATTTGTTTTGGTACAATAAAGTTATTACAAACAAACAAACAAACAGATATTTTGTACTTGACAAGCCAATTGAACTACAACGTTTAGCCATAGGTATGGTTAAACGTTGCGCTCAATGGCTAGGGTTTTTCTACAATTTTATTAGATGCCGCCGTTTAATGAACGGCCTAGGCGGCTAATAAGGTGGCTACTTTAATTAGTATAAGTCATATGTTTATAATTCGTTGTTTAATGCAAACTTATAAATAACCAGCGTTTTAAAATGCACTTTTATTTGTTTTTCGTGTGTGTAAGTTGCCAACACTGGTGTCAGATTTTTCAAGCTGCCTTAAGGCATCTGACATAGCTTGACGACTGCCATACGATGAGGACAGCTGGGAACAACAACAGGGACAAGTATTGTTCAAACAAAAAATAAATTTGCCAAATCGGTCCAGGCATTATCGAGTAATCGGGAAACATACATAATAATTACATATATACATTCAAATTGACAACCTATTCCTTTTTTAAAGTAAGTTAAAAACTCTTACAATTTAATCCAAAGGCCAATTTGCCTTATATTTTTTAACGTTTATTTTTTAAAGAAAGAAAGCGTCTAATTTTCCCGGTGTTATTCCAAACCTGATCCATCAAGAATTCCCCTCGGCCGAGTCTCGCAACAAAATGGTTTTTTATCTCCGTAATGAAGTCTTCGCAGTGATCAGAGTGAAGAAAATAACGAGACACGGCATCATGTAATACAATGAAGCAAAAAAAATTTCTTTTTTTGTTCTAAAAACTTTTCTGTAATATGTTCATGAGAGGTCGTAAATACGAGTATTTAAGATTATTATTATCGGTCTGGGAGAAAAAAAAACTAAGAATGTACCAGCTGCTTCTCTTTTTAATTTGATTATGCTATACTATAAAACCAGAGACAGAGAGTTATGAAAGGAAAGAGGGGAAGCCTTTGCCCAGCAGTGAGACATGAACGGCTAAATAAAAAAAAATACTATAGTGATCTAGTATAGCCCGTAGTTTGATTTATTACGGGTATGTCCCTTCATCAACACTAAAACTATCTGTCTACCTTTTACGATGCACAAGATTTAGAGCAGCAAACTAAATGTAATGTTTTGTTTTCATCTAACAAAGGATTGTCTATTCCGTACTATAAATAAGTCTATGGCAACAAGTACATCGTTTCAGAATTAATTATAACAAAACACCTCCGTTTCTAGCACTAGCGAAGCACAAATTGCAAAAATTTCAACAGCCTTCATCAAATTTCAATTAGTGATGTTATAATTAACTTTGAATATTGTCCGGAGAGTTAATACTTAGTACTTATTAACAAAGGTATTGTAGTGTGGTAGGATACATGTACGTCTAGTTTATGGGGTCCTGTTGTTTGACCAAAAGTCATTTGGCAAAATTACACTTGACAAACAACGTTTGGCAAAGAAATGGTTTCGCCAATTGATCATTTTACAACTAATCATTTTACAAACGAGTCACTTTTCCAAATGAGCATGACTTAAATTTACATTTTACAAATAATTCTTTCACAAATGAACATTTAGCAACTGAGTTATAAGACAAAACTACTATTGGTCTAAAAATATTTGATAAAATTTATTATTTTACAAGTGTTTCGTTTATTAATAAATATGGTTTGGGTCAAGACATGAGCGAGCGACTCAAACTTAGGGCGAAAGTAACAAAGACACAAAAACTACTTTGCCGTGGAGTGTAGGTGAGGTTCGTTAGGTTTCCTGTGACCAAGGCACGAGCAAGCGAGCGAAACGAGCGAGCGACTCAAGCTTAGGGCGAAAATAACACAGACACAAAAACCACTTTTCCGTGCAGTGTAGGTTAGGTTCGTTAGGTTTCCTGTGACCAAGACACGAGCGAGCGAAGCGAGCGAGCGACTCAAGCTTAGGGCGAAAATAACACAGACACAAAAACCACTTTGCCGTGGAGTGTAGGTTAGGTTCGTTAGGTTTCCTGTGACCAAGACACGAGCAAGCGAGCGAAGCGAGCGAGCGACTCAAGCTTAGGGCGAAAGTAACACAGACACAATAACCACTTTGCCGTGGAGGGTAGGGCTAGGCATCATTCGGACATATGATTATTATGGAAAAAAAATATTATGAGATCTTAAATTATGGATATTAAATTTATGAGGCAAAATGGAGAACCACTAAATCGTTATGTTTGAAAAATTAAGTACTTTTTATGAAATAACATTTTGTTAAATGACATTTGGACAAATACTTAATTTACGAAACATATTAGGTATTTGGTGGAATGATTAAAAGTCAATTGACATTTTATTATTTAACACATTTAACAAGTGTAGTGTTTGCTAATGGATCATTTGATAAGTATGTTTTTGTAATAAGATGATACTTTTGTCAAATGTATCGTTTGCCAAATGAACATTTGGTGAAACGTTGTTTGTCAAATGACCATTTGTCAATCAATGTTTGGTTAAACATTAGTAATCCCTAGTTTATACTATATATTATAAGAAACTTATTAATAAAGAGAGTCCTAATCCAACCGTGTTTGAATACAGACGCCTCCTACACCACATGGCGACCCTGCCAGTCGGCGCAGCCCTGCGCCGGGTGGTCGTGTCAAAGCGTGTGCCGCGTACCGTGTTTAAATATCATAAATAAAATTGAAAAATACAATCAGTGGCGATGTAAAATTAAAAGATTTTGTGGTGGTGAGGAGGCGGTGAAGAGTGTGGTAAGATACATGTTTCTTACCACACTACAGTATTTATAACTTTTAGATGGATTTGTATTAAGCCGTGTGGTTTTCTTCGGCAATGTAGAATTGGACCACTCCATGTCTTCCGTTGGATTTCGTAGAAGACGACTTACGAAATACAAGCCAAACAAAGCTTATTAACATCAATGAGACCTCTCTAACCCAGTCTGGCCAGCCTGGAAAGTGTAGGCCAAACCCTCTGTACCTATCTATTCTCTAACCAAGTATGGCTCTTGTAGTACATACAGAAAGGGACTGTAGAGTTACTGCAGAGGGCGGAAAGTATGGTATTGCCGGATGAGAAATTTGCAAGGCCGAGCGTCAGTGAGGCTAAATAATATTAAAAAAAAATTATTCTCTTTTTCAATTTTATTCTCTTCTTCTATTTAGTCTCTTGCTCTACGACTTCTATAATACTCATTTCATATGGGAACACATCTTTACTGAGCTGGGACAAATGGAGTTCCCAGAATCCTACTTCCCGCCCTCTGCAATCATCATCATTTCAGCCGCATAACGTCCACTGCTGGACATAGGCCTTTCCCAAAGATTTCCAAAATGACCGATCTAGAGCGGCTTGCATCCAGCGCCTTCAGCGACCTTGGTCAGGTCGTCAAACCACTTTGTGGGTGGGTGTCCTACGCTACGCTTGCCTGTACGTGGTCGCCATTCAAGAACCTTTTTGTACCGGTTTTTGAACCTCTGCAATAATGTACTATTATTTTACAAAGAGTTGTAACATGTATGATTTCAGTCACAGCCAGGGAAACCATTCGGAACCCGGCGAATGTGGGATTATGTGCGTACGAGCCTAATGTGCGGCCATTAACATGACCCAGGGTAATGTACACACATATAAATTGATAGAACGACAGATCGATTATGACATTAGACCCGCAGTATTAGCCGGAATGATGATACCAAGTAAAGTACCATTAAATCTACATACATTCATACTATCACGTCTTTATCCCTAATGGGGCAGACAGAGCATTTTGGATCTTGCGGTTCTATGCAGAGCCCAGGGCCGCAAGACCCAAAAGCCACTTTTAGCGTCATGGTGGGCGAGAAGATGGAAAAGCAATCAATACAGTGATGGGTTGCTAGCCGCATCGCCTGTTAACATGATTTGCATTTTTTCCCATTCCCTCGATTGGCTTTTACGATCTGCGTGGGAAGAGAAGCAGCTGGTACATTCTAAGTTTTTATATTTCTCCCAGACCAGCATGGGAGACCATTAAATCTAAGTACTTATTTAGTTGGTATAGCCCCATTAGAGGTACTTCACGTTTTTACAGAGAGTCAGAAGCTTAACTTATACTACGTGGAACTTCGTGGAAGGGACATACCCGTAATAAATCTAACCACGGGCTTTATACTAAATCACTATTGTAAAAGGAAATTAAAGTAACAGCACTTAATGAATACCAGTAACAGATAAAAACCAAAAAAAAACAGGAATTTATACGAAAGTGTGCAGCCCGGGCAATTTGTATGGAAATGACGATTTTTTTCACATTGAATTGACTAAACAGAAAAATCTGATATTTTTGTATGGTAAAGAGGAATGTTATTCCGAACAGCAGAAAAATATTCAAGCGTTTTCCAAATTTTCATTCCTTCCCCCTTGGCTTCTATATGCTTCTACTGCCTACATATAGAGGACCAGTTCCCCTTAGGTCTAGCAGGCCCACTGGGGCCTATCTACGCTTGGGATAATGAAGTGAATAGTGATATATAACTTTTACAATACCACACGTCACAAGTAGTGTCGTAAATATGTAAAATAGGACATAAAAAGACTCCGTGAGGGTAAAAAAACCTGACGAGTGCGAGTCGAATTCACCCACGAGGGTTCCGTGCTCTGTTTAAGCTAGTGCCAATGAAGCCTTTTCATACGATACCCCACATGACATGGATAACTTCAAAATTTGGAACCCCGTTCCTTGTATAAAGACCCTTTTTTTTCCAAATTAACATGAATAGTTTTCAAATTTTCCCTGTATTTGTAATACAAAACATTATATTTCTTGCCAATTTTCATAGTTCTAGGTCAAATTTTCATATTTAATAACAAATGTATAGTTTTTAGATCTTTCTCTGTATTTGTAGTTTATGACCATATTAATTGCCAAGTTCAATAATTCTACGTCAACGGAAAGGACTCTATAGATTTTGACTGAGAGTGTCCAAATATATTTTTTTGTTTGTTTTCACAACTTCAAGGAACTGTAGACCTGAGTATACTCGTACCTATATAGAGGTATAGTTTAATTTCAACTTGATCGTCCACACTTTTTTTTAACACATAACGGGTTTTGTTGACAGAGACAACAAAATTGATCATCAGATAAATTAGGTTTCGTTTTTTTCCTTTTGAGGTACGGGACCCTTAAAAGAGGGATTGAGTTTTGGATCATGGCGTCCACTCTAGGACGGATTATGCATGCAGCGGCCGGCGCCGGCTGCCGCGATATAATTTGTTTTAGCACAAAGGGGTTGCCGCGTTGCCGCTAAGCCCGTATATTGTGTATGAAATATTATAAACAGCAATTTCATTTCATAAGAACATCATCAACCAAAAGTATTTTCCCGGTGGCATCCTCAGCAGTATGCTTCAGAGGACGGGGTCCGCTAACTAACCAAGGAGATTTGTCGAGGTTACTGGTTTTTACACAGAGCGACTGCCGTCTGATCTCCGCAACCCGAAAGGGTAAACCAGAACCAATCCTTGGGTAGCTTGATGATCAAACGCTAAATGGCGTTTGGGACCCACAGTTTATACGTGCTTTCCGAAACACAGAATCATATTTTTTTCAGATAATCAGGTGAATCAAGCCTGCAATGTCCTAACCAGACTGGAAACAATTTTCACAAAGTATGGTTCCCAGTGGGATTCGAACCCATGACCTCCGGATCACAAGGCGAACGCCTCGATCACTGGACCACAGATGACTCGTTTCATAAGTACGTAAGTGTGTAAAATTAACACACCATTTGGAAGGGAACCCGGCAGATGTGAAAATATTATGTGTGTGTAATGTGTGTCCATTAACCCATTTTTGGAGCTACGTCACACATGAGACATTAACATGGGTAAGGTTACGTAACGATACGACTTTGCCACAGAATGATGCACGCATACCATAACATAACGACAGATCGATTAGGGTAACATTAGCCCGCCTCACCACGAATACGAACAACTTTTCAACCGACTAAAAAAACGAGGTTATCAATTCGAATGTATTTTTTACATAAAAATATCATCTACATCATCATCATCATCATCATTTCAGCCGCATAACGTCCACTGCTGGACATAGGCCTCTCCCAAAGATTTCCAAAATGACCGATCAAGAGCGGCCTGCATCCAGCGCTTTCCAGCGACCCTGGTCAGGTCATCTGACCACCTTGTAGGTGGGTGCCCTACGCTTCGCTTGCCAGTACGCGGTCGCCATTCAAGAACCTTTTTGCCCCATCGGCCATCGGTTCGTCGCGCTATGTGTCCCGCCCACTGCCACTTCAACGAGCTAATCCGCTGGGCTATGTCAGTGACTTTTGTTCTCCTACGGATTTCCTCATTTCTGATTCGATCACGTAGGGAAACACATCGTCTACATCTTTAGGCCTTTTTAGTCTTCACTGCAGGAGCACGACCCTCTCTGTGCTAATGAGCCATACTTGGCTAGAGCAGCCAGAGGATTTGGTATACATCTCCTCGTTGGCCAGACGGGTTGGAGAAGTCTAATTGATGTTTATAAGCTTTGTTTAGCTTGTATTTCCTAAGTCGCCTTTTACGAAATCCACGAAAAGATTTGGAGTGGTACATAATATGTTACCCGATTACTCAAAGATACCTGGACAAATTAAAAAAAATATATTTTTGATTCTAAATTGTTTATAAATTATATCAAAATCGGCTGTATAATCAGCGTTGAGGTCGGTTTTAAGTTTTGAAAAATATCTTCTAACCCTAAAAACCAAAACTTGGCTTTTAGCTATATTTAACCGGCAGATTTATATCCATATCGCGTATAATACCAAATTTTAACAAAAGATTTTTATGAATATACGGGTAGTCATCAATTCGAAAGTTACCAAACGCAAAACCGACGTGCCATTGTATATTTTATGAGCAAAGTTGGGGACGCAAAGCCCAAAGCCGCATTGAGGTGATACTGATCAAGTTGGCAACTAGCTCAATATTATTAAAACTTCGCCGAGTCGCGGTAACTTTGCCTCTTCACCTTCTATGTTTGGAGTGATATAATGTTAATTTGAAACTTCAATGGGATGACAGGTTTCCATTGGCAATGAGGATCTTTAAATTTGAAATGGGAATCGATTTGAATCTCGTGGATGTTCACAAGTTGTTTCACCTTGAACAGCTTTTATAGGATTTAATTCAATACATAGTAGGTAAACAAAGTCGCTTTAATTCGGTGTTAATCAATAGATAAGGTTTAGTTCAAGATGAAGGTTGCCTCCACTACACTATCACATATATGATATATTGGTTAAGGTTATACTTAAGTGCAGAATCAGTGTTCTATAGTTATTGATAAAATATAAATAAATAAACGAAATATTGAAAGTAGACCGAGACTAAGGCCGAAACCGAGACCGAGGCTGAGACCAATGCTGAAACCAAGGCCGAGTCCGAGACCAACGCTGAGACTAAGGCTGAGACCAAGGCCGAGGCCGAGACCAACGCTGAGACCAAGGCCGAAGCCGAGACTGAGACCGAACGAGACCGAGGACTGAGACCAAGACTGAGTCGATCCTTGCAATTACTAACTTTCGTATTAAAATGTTTCCTGAAAGAACATTTGTATAGAGACTCACGTGTATAAGAGACCTTTTCCGGCAACCCCTTTGTGCTAAACAAATTATGTCTTGACAGCCGGGGCTGCTGTCGCACAATGGCCGCCACAATCCGAAACTCATTAGCGTCTGCATCGCGCCGACCACTGGGGTTTAACTCATTTTACTCATTTATTTTATTCATTACTCATTTTTTATTCATTATTTTACTCATTTTTAATGTCGTATATTTTCAACTATGCCGTTTGGGAGAAAGACAAACTGATTCTTCTTCATCGTTAAAGCCAATTTCAGTCTCACAGCCGGTATTTTAAGATAAGATATTTCTTAACCTCCGTCTTGCTGACCTCTGTGGCCTTGTGGTCATCATGCCAGGCAGTCACTCCGGAGATCCCGGGTACGCCCCCGGTCAGATGTCAAGATGGAAATGACCTTTTCAGATTGACCTGGGTTTTGGATGTTCATCTATATAATATTTACACACGGTGATTTTTCATTGGTTTAGAAGCCGAAGGCCACTTCATAGGCATCGTTAGTAAGACCTAATTAGCTAGTCAAAATAAAAATTCAAAAACAAAAAATGTTGCCCAAAACTCGAAAGTAAAATTGTGAGATCAATTAGTAGTACCGCCGCCATACATCGTCCGCCGGCCGGCCGGGGTCATCGACATTACGCAGCCGGCGGTCGGCGTATAACTATATAGTCTCGATCAAAAATCATTTACGCAACTTTTTTATCTTATGACTTACAGAAAAATTGGATTACATATATGGATAGAGGAATTTATTTACTACACGACATTTTTTTTCCAAAACCAATAAAAAGTCAGCGTGTATACTGTACCAACTCTAACTGCGCCAACTCCCCCACATCATTTATAGTCTTCTTTACCCAAAGGTTGGCTGAAAGAAATCACTTTAGTGATAAGTCCGCCTTTGCACCTACTATATTTAAAATGTACTTTTGATTATTGTCATACTTAGTTGATGCAATAAAGAAATTTTATATTATCTTATGTATTAGTGATGAAAATATAGTATCGTTGAATTAGTTTCCCATACCACAAGTCTCGAACTTATGTGGTGTATGTGATGCATCAGTTTTCGGGAATAAATGTGTTAATTGGGGCTAGCTCAATCTGTGTGATTTATCCATATATATTTATTTATTACGACCAACATGAAAGAAAAGATGCAAGTACTTTCAACTAATATATTTCTCATCACTCAAACCGAGCAAAAAATAAAACAATTTCGCGAGGATTACTTAAATAAATATTCATTTCTTCAAGTCCGTATTTCGCTCACGACTGGTTTTCAATCAGTCGAAAGGATTTTCTCAGCGCCCACCGCTGCTTCAACTCGGTAGATGACGTAATTAGTTTACTACAAACACATTTACATTTTATGGTCATTGGGCTATGCTGGCGGTAATGGATTTGGAGTCTTGTCCGCCCTCTTTTGAGCATCTTACATCTGTCTGTGCATCTACCCGATAGCGAAATTGCAAACAAAATCATCTATAAAAAAGTCAAAAATATTTTTTTAATAGCCTGATATTGTGTACCACTGCTGGGCAAAGGCCTCCCCTTCTCCTCTCCATCTATCTCAATCCCGAGCAATTAATAAAAAATAATTTATCTTTGGATATTTGCATCAGTTGATAATTTTAAATTTTTGTCGATTTGAGAATAATTGTTGACCTCAGATCATTCACTTACAGCAAATTTTCCGGAGAGAGAAAAGATTTTTTACACACTGAAAAATAAGATACGGATACATTTTCACGTATTTATCCCTAACGGGGTGAACATGAGCTCAGGGCCGCAATACCCAAAGGCCACTTTTAGCGTGATGGTGGGCGTTAAGGGAAATGGGTAGGAATCAAAATAGTGATGGGTTGCTAGCCACATCGCCTATAAACATGATTCAAATCTCGCCCATTTCCTCGATCGGTTGTACGATCTGCGCGGGAAGAAAAGCAGCTGGTACATTCAAAACTTTTTCCTTTCTCCCAAGCCGGCATGGAAGAGAAATTACTGAAAATTAACAGTGAAATAAAATCTCGCGAAAAGAACCACCAGTTAAGCTTGAAAAACTGAATTTGTAATTAAGTTCCACTACAAAGTTAGTCAACTTCCTGGGAGTGAATTCTGAAAAACGCTGTAAAATGCTGAGAGTCTGAAAGTTAAGTGAAGCTTACTTAGTTTAGTGTTTGTCGGTAATGCGACAACTCGTAATGCGACTGCCGATGGATTGGCCACGATTGAGATATGGATAAGTACCACTGACCTCCATATATACAAGTACGCTGGACCTATGATACCCTAAGAAATGACAGCTCTTTATTGTGCCTACTTGAAGCGCCCCCAATGCGTGGGAAAAGAACTAAATCTGACGTAACTAATTATTGTATTCATTGTCCTATCTCTATTATTAGTTCCGTTCCCAACCACTTCTACATACAGCGCCAAAATAGCGAAAATCAAATCGCCTCACTATGGCCCGGCTAACCATAGGTCCAGCGTACTTGTATATATGGAGGTCAGGTGCTAAGTACGCATTTTTTAATCGAGAGCCTCCTATTTAGTGTTTTTTGTATTTCGTCAAAATTATGAGAAAGATTTTCCACCGAGTGACCGGACGTAAGAGAAATACAACACTTATATTTTTTTCATGGTCGGGTAATCGGCACTAGGTAATTTTGAAGTGTGCCTATAACTCGACCATGAAAAAATGCTCGGTCGATGATAAAGTCGAAACACGGCTCCTTTTTATTTTTCTTCTTTAAAGTATTTTTAAGAATTCGCAATAACACTTATCTCGCTTTATTAAAACGTGTCAGTCTCTTGTTTGCAAGTGTTTTCAAAGAGGAGCATTTGTTATTTCGTACGCGAAGGATTTGCAACGAGTGGTCTTTTTTCACTACAAATGCCTTATAAACCTTATTGTTATTTGTCATTCAAACTCCGTTCAGTCAGTTTCCCAATGTTTTTAACAAGGGCTATGGTAAAATATAGAAACAAATATATAAGTATTATATACAAAACGGAATCTTCTAATGTCCCGCGCAATATGTATGCGTCCCTATTCCCGTGACCGTCATGATGGCAGGTTGCCTTTGGCGATCGCCTTCTGGAGTATATTCAAAGATTGCTACCTAATTGCTTCTATTTGCTACCTATTTTAATCCCGGTCCTCGCACCTCTCCCTCGTTCTCACCTTGTCAATGTGGTGAACAGGCAAACACACACACTGCCGTGTGCACGTACGTATAGTTTCGTTTGTAGTGGCATACATTTTAATGATACTTTGCTTTTATGCCATACCTGTGATAGAGGGTCACGCTCTTGCATTGGAGGCTAAAGGACCTGAAGATGCTTAATCAGTTTCGTAATAGTTCGGTATTCCTATAGAAGAAATCATCAAAGCAGACAGCTTTTAAGGTAGGTATACTTAACAAAGTGTATTTGTAATGAATTGAAGACGACAGGCTCCTGATAGGAAGAGCGAGTCAAATCCCTTCCGACGCGGCTGATTGAAAACGGGAACGTGCCGCGAATATTTTGAACACCCCACAATTTGAATATTTCTGATCCGTTTTCCTTGAAACAAATTTATTGTACGTACTTACTTTAATCCTTATTTTGTTCGTCTTAGCGCGTTTCCGGTTATATCCTCTCGACCTCTATTTGCTAGTGGCACCATCCTAACTCTATGGTGGCACCATGCCACCCAGTCATAATGGAGGTCCCGGGTTTGATCCCCAGTCTGGTCAGAAAGAAAAATTAAATTTTTCAGATTGACCTGGGTCTTTGATGTTTATATTTATATTATATTTATATTTTATATTATTGTGACGTAGTGATTATTTTGAAAGAAACAATATTTAAAAAGACCAAACTCTTGAATTTAATTTTTAACAATTATACAATGAGTGCCGAAATAGTCACAGGTAAGGGTCGTAGGTTCACAGCCACGAGATTCGTTGTTCCAGAAGAGATTTCCAAAAGTACTCAGCTTTGAAGCAGCCCGGCGTCCAGTCGTGGTCGAAAGAGGACGAGGCTCCTCACGCCTTCTTATTTATATGGCCGCGCGGGGTGGAGAGCGGGGTAAGGAGGGAAGCACCAGTATGGACTTCGTGACATTATGTATGAATTTGTTATAAAATATAGTATCGTTGAGTTATTATCTCAAAGCGGAAGTCTCGGCGGACTAACATGGTGACCTCTACGCCATGGAGGTCCATATTTGTGCTTAAATAAATAAATAAATATATAGGGACAAATAACACTGATTGAGCTAGCCCCAAAGTAAGTTCGAGACTTGTGTTAGCCTTTTAGTTGCATATTACGTCAGCGACGAGAACAAATGCAGTGGTTCTGTTCTACGTACCTACTTATGTCTTTCAGGATTTTTAAATAAATACCCGTGAGTAACATACCTAAAAGTGAAAATGGAGATGCATACATTTAGGTTTAATGTAATTTATATTTATGTTTGTAAAATTTCATCCCCCACCTTCTGTGACGTCAAACAGGCACCAACGGAAGACCAGCGCTGGTAGTCCTTAGATCATAGACCTAGTTTTTTTTACTGCGTAAGCCTCAGACAGCCAACGTAGGCTGAGTTAGTCCCTTTTTGAGAACACTAGTTCATTGTGATATGATATAATCTTTTTATGTCTTATAGGTATTTTGTGTCTTGAATAAAGCATATATAATTTTATTACCCATGCGTAGAAGTAAAATATCTAATATCAGCAACCTAGTTTAGTCACCTATTTCTAAATTAGTTTAGAGCTATTGTTCACATTCACTCGAGTTATGTTTGTAATAATTCTAAAGTCCTTTACAACGTAATTTATTGGATTGCCACACAATAGTACCTACCCGCACAATGGCGGCCGAGATCACAGATTATATATGCCAAGGGCCTTCGCATTGAAATGGCGGCAATTACGCAGTTTACTCAGGGTCTGAAGACCTGCAAATACTAGTGAAAGGAGTATATTGTACTAATTTTGTAAATAATAATGTAAATATTTGAATAAACCTCTATTGTTCTTCCTAAAAAAATCTCCCTGTTATACGCTTTGGTGAATCATCATTCGTCATTATCATATTAGGTAGTAATGGGAAGTCCACTGCTTGACAAAAGCTTTCTACTAAATATTTCCAAAACGACCGATTGGAAGCGGCCTGCATCCCAAGGTTTCCTGCAACCTTGGTCAGGTTGCCCGACCAACTAGTATTCGAAAACCTTCCTCTAGTATCAGTAGTTCGATGATTTAGTCTAACCATCGGTCTTACGAGACTGTTTAGGCTCATCAGTCCGATGATATTGATCAATACACATCATCAGACTACTGAGGCTTTGAGTCCGATTTTTCTATACAAAAAAATAGGTACTCCTATTTTTCTTCTTCCACCAGTTATGTTTGTACTTGTAAACAATAACTTTATCGATTAACTTTTTGAAAAATTCACTTGAGATGTGTAAGTAAGCCTCCCTTTTTGCCTACGACCATCTGTTCTTCGCACTGTAACTCTATACATATAGTACTTACTTAATTCTCGTAAAAAAATCTTTCTAACAGTACTTCACCACTTCATCAGCCTATTATAACCCAATACTGAGTGTAGGTCTAACAATGCACGCCATTATAGCTTTCCTCTACGTCTTTACCGGCAACTTTGACCAAATTCCGGTTCCCAACTTAACAAAGGTATTCCAAGTGTTTTAGGCTCATTTTCATTAGTCGTTCGGCATTCGGAGACGCATGCGGGTAACTGTTTTCACTAGTTGATGTAACTGGAATTCGGCGTGCGAGAGATTTCCGTAACGAACGCGGGGAGCCGTTTTCACTAGTCGATAGAGTAATGTACAGTCGATATACACCATGTGGGGTATAACCGCAGTCGGCGTAACGACCACTGTATCGGCTTATCAACCAATGAAAATAAGCCATAAACGAGGATAGGTATATTGTAAAAGAAAATCTGATTTCTCTCTTGTAAAAAAAGCACATAAATAATTTAAAGATATTTAATAATGGAAGACATGAGTGGAAACATTACTAGATTTTTTATACTTACTTAACTAATTAATTATCTTGAATATTATCACACAGTTACCTACTTCTAACTAAAAACATCTGTTAGAATAGAACAAAACTAGGTACTCAGTTTGTAAATATAAGTAACATTGTAAAAAAATATTGTCCTTATCAATATCAGTAGGTAATACCTAATAGGAATATATCTAAAATAAAATAATAAGGGAAGTAGATATTACCTACATCAATAATCTAGAAATTTATATAATAACATCGTATAAATCTACTTGCGATTTGGTTAGTAGATACCAATCTTTTGTTCTAATTATCAGAACCATGTAGTTGCATGTTCCAAATTACAGCTATTAATTAAAACATATTTAACTGGCAGCAGCCCTGAGATCAGCAGTCACTCTATTTTGGTAACGTGTAGCAAACATTTTTGCTACTGGCAACTATTATTTTTTCTCAGTGTAGATTTTTCCGTTACGAACTTTTTTGGAAGATTTTAAGAGGCTTCCATTTTTGAAAATTCGTTCCACCTGTGTGTTTAACTAAACGAGTTTCTACATAGACTATTTGCATTTAAGACCATTCAGACTAATTCTATACATGTTCCTAACCATATACATTGTTCTTGATCTTAGTTTTTGACTTACAACACTTTATAACTTAGAGTTAGTCTTCAACAAATCCATTCCAATTTGAACTGCATGCAGGGCTGTGCCGGGCGCTGATGTAATCCCGTACCCTCCATGACCATAACAGTGCACCACCTTCAAATCCCCCACTATTTCAGGCTCCACCCGAACTATGTCCCTGTGTGGTCTCAACCCTACTTTATGACCTACTACTTTTGCTTTCTTTAAAGGAGACAGCAACTTGTGACAACGCTCTAAAATCGCGGCAGCGTCGTGTTGACAGAATTCTGTATTAAAATTGTTATACTGTCTAACACCTCCCAACGAAGCTACTCCATCTATTCCCGGTATAATATACGTGTCATAGTCTCCATAATATGCTGCCTTTATCCAAGGAGCTTCGACCTTCGCGATCTGACCTCGCAACGGTATCACATCTTCATCATTACACAAATACCTCGCACCAAGCCCTGTACAATTGAAAACTATATCGTACTTCTTAGATATCGACGCAAAACTCTCCACTTTCTGTTGAAGAATCTTCACTCCATTGCTTTTTAGCCTTTTTTCTGTCCAGGGTAAGTATTTATCACAGCCTATCTTCACTGTGGAGAAGCATGAGCCGTATTTGTAAGCCCCACCAGCGATGTACAATTCATCTTCAGTCATTTGTCTATAAAATGGCACTGTATCTTCAATTAGTTTGTTTCTAGTTGTCTGGTAGCTCATGTTGGAGTAGACATAGCAGTTTAATGAAAATATACCGGCTTGAGCGGCTTCTGGAGTTTTGAGAATGTCCTGCCAGTAAGACCAGGAATCGGCCATCCATTTCTTGGTGATTTCTTTGGTAGGGCCTTTGAAATAAGTGGCTGGTTTGAATATTCCTGCGGCGACGGCGCTGACGGTGTCTCCCCTGAAGGTCTCCGCGATGACTGTGATGTTGGCTTTGGTGTTCTTCTGGAGGATGTCGGCTACGGTCAGGCCGACGACGCCGGCGCCGATCACCCCTATCCTAGGAGCGTCAAGGGCCATTTTTCTGTAACGAAATAAACTTAGTTAATTTGACTAACCTGACTACTGTTATAATAATTTAATTGATTTTGATTTCGGTTTGGAATATTTGGCCAGTGTTAGTAATTTTATAAATTCTTCTATAAAGAGTATTTTTATTTAGTCCTGATAAACGTATTCACTGTTGCCGTTCCTCATCTAAACGCTAGTAGCATCTGTAGCTATTTTGCTTTAGAACCCGGGTTCTGGCTTTTTTAAGAAGGAAGGGTTTGGCTGCAATTTTTTTGTTCTGTATTCTAGGCTTACGCGACAGTGCATATAGTACTGTGCCTACGCCTTACTGATATGAGATTTATACTTTGCATACTATTATTAATTCTGTGATTATGAAATAATTATTCTTACGCATTAGTAGACACTACTTTCGAGTACGAGTAGGTAAGTATATTCTCATTCCAAATGCAGGTATTTATAAATATAATGAGAAATAATGAGATACTACTAGACGCCCATTTTTGCAGATTACATTTAATTATTACACTTTGACGACCTCCGTGGAGTAGTGGTAACCACGCTAGTCCGCCACTCGGAGGTGCCGAGTTCGACTCCCGGCCTAGCCGTATATATTTTATAAGATTATGGGTTGGGGAGGAGATTTATCATTTTATTATCAGATACTAAATCAACAACTAAAACAACAATACAAGTTTAAAACCTACTTTATTGGGACTAGCTAAATCAGTGTGGTTTGTGCCTATTATATTTATTTTCAGAATACTAAAATTAGCGAACGAACTGACAAAACGACTAAATTAATGACTATATTTAGATACGTCAATTTGGACGTGGGCCGCCTCTACCTAATTTATATTCAACATGTGTCAAGGATAGTAGGTACAAGTTCATACAAGTTATTAAATCGTATTTTAGAAATAGAAAATAGAAATAGAAAAATCAAATCTTTATGAAGAGTCCTACTTTTGGACCGGAACTTCTTTTTTAAGGGCCTCCTTATTACTCATAATCAATATCATCAGGTATTTTTGTCTCCACTACAGGAGCACGACCCTCCGTACTACCAGAGCCATCTTGGCCAGAGCAGCCAGAGGACTTGGCCTACACTCCTCGCTGGCCAGACGGGTTCGAGAGGTCTCATTGATGTTTAAAGCTTTGTTTTGCTTGTATTTCCTAAGTCGCCTTCTACGGAAACGGAAACGGGATTGGGAGCGGGAGCGGCAATTGGAACGGGCGGAACAAAGTTCGCCGGGTCTGCTAGTAAATAATAAATGCACATAATAGATATCACAGATTGAGCCAGCCCCAAAGTATCGGTTTGTTAAACTTGTGTTATGGGATGCCACTTAATCTACACTAATATTATAAAAAGGAAAGATTTGTTTGTTTGTTTGTTTGATTGTATTGAATAGGCTCCGAAACTACTGGATCGATTTTAAAAATTCTTTCACTGTTGGATAGGTATGTTATCCCTGAGTGACATAGGCTATGTATGTACCACGGGCGAAGCCGGGATGGACTGCTAGTAATACAATATACGAGTATGATAAACAGATAAGGACAATTTGAAAAATGCCATCTTCCAAATTGCCCTGGCAGGACATAAAACGCTTCTAATGCTTGAAATGCTTCTGGCTAGAACTTCCGGAGAAAAAGAAGTTGCTCTAAGGGCACGTAGAAACGTAGGACATGAAGTACTTACAAATTTCAATCCCCAGCTACCAACACATAAGTACTGCCACGACACACAACTCGCAATATACGTGATACCACCTATCTGCCTTATCTCTAGAGCCGAGTTCACTCTGGTTAAGCGTTGGAAGCATTTATACATTTTAACCGACGATACATGCAAGTATTTCTAACCGACTTCTAAAAAGAGGTTGTCAATTTGTCGCGATCTTTTTTATTGCAATGCGCTTAGACCGATTTTTTTTTTTGTTTGATAGGGTATACCATATTTTTTTTATCAGAATCCGTTGAGTAGTTTGAGGATGAAGTCGGTTTTTAGACGGTGTCAATAGGCGATGCGGCTGGCCACTCATTACTATTTCGATCCCTTTTCAAACCATCACGCTTAAAATGGCCTTTGAATCTTGAGACTCTGAAGTGCCATTTTTAAAACGCCGGATTCACTAGACGAATTGTTTATCCATAGAAGGAACCATTCGTTTAGTGGCTCTGTGGTTTAAAAATGGTACCGCAGCGCAGCAGAAATGCCATTTTGAATCGCGGAGTTACTATACAAATGGCTTTAACATACAATAACCGGCCAAGTGCGAGTCGGACTCACGCACGAAGGGTTCCGTACCATTATCTACAAGAATCACGTTTGTTGTATGGGAGCCCCCCTTAAATATTTATTTTATTTTGTTTTTAGTATTTGTTGTTATAGCGGCAACAGAAATACAAAATTTGTGAAAATTTCAACTGTCTAGCTATCGCGGTTCTTGAGATACAGCCTGGTGACAGACAGACGGACAGACGGCCAGACAGCGAAGTCTTAGTAATAGGGTAACGTTTTTACCCTTTGGGTACGGAACCCTAAAAACCGTTCATTTAGTGACTCCGGTTGGGCTCTATCCGCTTAGAGCCGCAAGACCGAAATTGCTACACATGTCTGCCCCGTTATGGATAAAGACGTAATAGTGTAATTAGGTTTACATTTTCTTTTTAATACATATCACAAAGTCGGCTGAACCGATTTAGATGAAATTTGGTACGGATATCGTATAGGACCCGGGGAAGGATATAAGTTTTTATCTCAAAATTCTCACGGGGAGCGAACCCGCGGGCACAGATGATATAAGTATCGTGGGCTATTTTTTACAGCAAGGTTAGTTAAACAATAATAACATCCTCAATAATTAGTTGCCTTTCTTCTTAACATCTTTACTATAGCGATAGCATCCTTGCAATATGCAATTAAATTATTTATATCAAAAAATATTACTGCCTTGGTTTAAAAATATACAATTTGGTCTCTCTAATTTAAAGTTTATGGGCTTTCGCTCGGCAAAATAATGATAAAATGAAGCCCCAATAAACGGAATACGCAATAAAGATATTAAGGTTAGTCTTGACTGTCCATTTCACCCCCATAGACACCGCATACATGTATGTCCGAATGAAACTGCGGCTTAGGTCACCTTTAGGCAAAAATGAGACCTTCCCGAGCGGATGATAGAGCCCTTCTAGTATCCACCATACTTTCGACTCTACCTTCGACCCTAACTTCAACCCAACCTTTAACTCTACCTTCGATCCTACATTTGGCATTATTTTTCTATATTTTACATCTACACACATCTAAACCTAGCTTTATGTACAGTATAAGAAATAAATATAAAGCCAGTAAGCACTTTCGGCCGATGGCAGCGGGCGGTCGTAAAATACAATATTTTAAGATTTATATGTCCTAAAAAATAATTTCAGTAGGTAGCCCGTGGTTCCATATGCGGGCTTGGTCGCACTCGTAACTTTTGTAGAGCATATAGATTCAGAAACATTTCTTGATTCACGAGAATATTCAAACCGTAGTTAATGAGTATCTACACAATACACATAGTCAAAAAAGTTCTAATTACTTAGTGAACCTACTTACTAAGGTATAATTATTAAGAGCTAGATGGCTGAACGAAGCTCGCAATCAATAGACTTCCTGCTGGTGGGAATTTATCTTGTACTCCCCGGCCTTCTAAAGGCTCGTAAACAGTTATCAGAGCTTAATTGAGAGTAAAAAAATGATCTAAATCTATAACAAGTTTGAAAAAGCCTGTTAAAAGGTGTTTTTCATAAACAATGCCACTTGTTTACCATGTGACGTAAAGTTGGTGTGATTTCTATAAATAATTAGGTATCTAGGTTAAGTCGGTGCTTCAATAATAACAAACATTTCTCATTCGTTACAGAGCCCCGGCCACCTCGGAAAAACTACAACCAGCTATCATCGAACGAGAAACTCGACAATCGACAATCTGAAGATATCCACATCGAAGAAGCAGAAGTAGAGTCAGATGCGAGCAGCACCGACTTGGAGGAGCGCGACACGCGGGGAGTGTGCCCCCCTTGTGCGCATGACCGCTACAACAACAACATTCGACGACACGCACACGATGATTTCAGCGATGATACAGACTATGGTTTGTAAAATAATCGATTTCACTAACCTTATTTCCAACAAATTCCAATGAAATTCCTCTCTAAACACGTGATAAAATAACTACGCAACAAGTTAATCGATTCTATTCTGAATGACACACATGCGCGTCGCGTTCCGGTTTGAGAAGTCAAGCCTTCGTTTGTGGCAAAACAGCTAGAAGCAACGTGTGAGAATTCTAAAATTAATTAAAAACTATCGTCTTAGTCTATGGAAGTTTGACGTCATTGCTGTCAAACTGACAATTTAACCTGTCGTCATGTCGTGCAATCAGTGAAACAAAATTTGTCAGTTCCGTGGCGGAGTAAAAAATAGTCAGCTGTTTCGTATTTTTAATTAGTTTACTTTTGCTTTTATGTGTGTAAAAATACAAGTAGAAATATAATTTGTGAAGTACAAATTTAATACAACAGTGTGACCGAAATGGCTACCTTGAAAAACGATTTGGATGAGTACCTGCTACAGAACGACAAAAGTCGAAGTTACAAAATAAGTTTACCCAGTTTTTCGACGCCTGGTTTCTTGACGAGAAGCAACGATGCTACCCCGAGCAGCACCAGTGAGAGTTGGTTCGAGGAAGTACAAAAAGACTACTGCACATTAGTGAGTATAAACTTTATGTATGCCATTTGCCATAATAACAAACAATACTAAGAAATTACTACCCAAGTACTAACTTTATGACTCATCGCAGACATATTAGACTCATTGTAAGATGACATATTCCTATTTATGCTGCAAAATTTCTGAATACTAATTCTTATCAGAATTGTATCTAGTTTGATTATATTCTTAATAACCTAAGCTTATTGTTATTATGTGTTATACAATATACAAATGACCTCAAAAGATAATTATATTGTTACAGAGTCGCACACAAAGGTTCATAGGGTTCGGAATCTGCCTGTTTTTGGGAATATTATGTTTCTTCATGTCATTTCTTTTGCTGCCGGTCCTGCTTGTCTATGCCAGGAAGTTCTCCCTACTATTCACCTTGGGCAGTTTGTTTTTCTTGCTCAGGTAAGTTTCTCTTGGTATTTATCAATATTTACAGTAAACAGGATGTGAAGAACAAATTCACCACTTGTGTTGACAAAATTGTAGCACTAAGTTGATTTTGATTTTGTTATTGTTTGCAAATCAAGTTTAATATAACATATAAGGCGAATACACAAAAACAATGTCTTGTTATAAATATATACAGACAAATCACACAGATTGTGCTAGCCCTGAGATAAGTTCGAGACTTGTGTTTTGGGATACTAACTCAACAGTAGTATTAATAACAAATGCGTGTATAGATTAACATCAAACATCCAGGTTAATCCGAAAAAGATTTCCACGACCTGATTGGGGATCAAACCTGGGACCTCTATTGTGACAGGATGGCATAATGACCAATAGGCACAGAGATTGTCAAATATTATTATATATTATAAGACTTTATTATTCCTTTATTATAAGACTTTATTACCCATTCACTTTCAACGGAGGAGCATGGTTGCCCGGCGGGAGTATGTATGGCACGCACCTATAAACCATTGGTCCTGGCTGTCATCACTGGCAGTCTTTCAGCAATGTCAGATGCCTTTAGGCAGTCTGAAAAATCTGACACCAGTGTTGGCCACTTACACAAAAAACAAACAAAACCATTAACTGCCGCAGTTGCAATTATATGACCAGATATACCAATGCCCCTAGTGCTGCAGTCGTAAGGTCTTAGTGGGCAAATGGTCTAGTGTTAGGGGCACTTTTTTCGTAAAAACACTGAGCGGTCAAATGGTGAAAGCTTTAACCTCTCTCTGAATGGCCTTTTCTAATGCCAAACTGAGTGTTTAATCGTCAATGTTCTTAAGTTTCCTGCTGCTTAGATAATGGAATTCATATAACATTTGTTCTAAACATAATTTTAATACTATCAAGAAATTCAGAGCAAAGTTCCGTTATAATTACTCTGAATGAAACTTGCTAATATGTGCAGTTAGTACAACAATCTGAACCGTTTATATGTTAATGAGTGCAAACTGGAATGTGGGTCACTGGACTAGAACAATAACAATGTCTTGCTGGTCGGGAAATTAGTATGCCATGATTCATTCATAATGCTAGTAGTGCCTCCGTGGTGTAATGGTTGGAGCTTTTGGCTCATACCCGGAGGTCGCGGGTTCGATTCCCAGCGGGGGCAATGACTTTGTGTTGTTGTCCTAGTTTGGTTAGGACATTGCAGGCAGATCACCTGATTGTCTGATAAATAAGATGATCCGTGCTTCGGAGGGCACGTTAAGCCGTCGATCCCGGTCACTGTCTTTGACATTGGTCGTTACCTAAAACCATGTCAGAGGCCTTTAAGGCGGTTTAAAAACTCTGACACTAGTGTTAGTCACTAACACACACGATAAGAAGAAGAATGCTAGTAGTAAAAAATATTCCAACGTACTGACTGCCTTTTCACCGGCGAGGCTTTATATCAGTTGTCGTGCCACCAGTGCGGGGCATAGTAAATCCATACTAATATAGCTGAAGAGTTTGTTTGTTTGTTTGAACGCGCTAATCTCAGAAACCACTGGTCCGATTTGAAAAATTCTTTCGGTATTAGATAGGTCGTTCATCGAGGAAGGCTATAGGCTATATTGCATCACGCCCGCGACTTCACTCGCGTGGTTAACGCGGGCGAAGCCGCGCGCTGCCTCTAGTCTAAAATAAAATCCTACAACCAAAAACAGATGTAGATAATTTATAGATAGGTACTTACATTATGTGCAATACAAGTAGTAACCTGTTTACTGAATTTAAGAATACAAGCAGTGGTAAAAAATAGTCTATCTGTAATCTAGTAGTATGTGTGTAGCCTATATGTTAATACAGGGTGTCAGCTTCCTGCTTACCAAATTTTATCAAAATTGGTCCAGCCGTTTGTTATTATATTTATAATTATATTAATAATTTTTTTATATTTATCTTTTTCCTTACAGTTTCAGCTTCCTGTACGGGCCATGGAATCATCTGAAATCGCTGTTCTCCAAAGAACGAGCCCTCGCCACAGTGCTGTACGGGACAACCCTGACCGCCACACTGTACTGTGCTCTCCACCTCGGTAGCACGTTACTGACAGTGCTGTTCGCAATAGCACAGGTCGTGACACTCGTTTGGATGATGATGGGTTCTATTCCGGGAGGATCTTCAGGCGCTCGCTTCTTTGGGAGCATGTTCAAATCATCTGTGTCGAACACACTGCCGATTTAACAGATATTCTCATTTAAAACCTTGTGATACTGGGATTTGGACTTTCTGTAATATAGTTAAGTTTTGTATAACTATTACTCGTTATTTTTAATTGTAAATTTGTTCATATTGTGAATGTTTTGGTTAATATGGGGATAATTCCTTTTTCCCACTGGGGACGACGCGGTGGTGACAGTCATAACACAAAACTAAAAATCGTCCCATTTGTCCCCACTGTACTCTCTAGTGGGATATCCCCTCAATATAGATGGATTTTGTGAATCATGTTCCTTCTTTAATGATATCTATGGGATTATGATAACAGGCAATATTAGTAGATACAATATCTGCTATTACAAATTACTAGCACTATCTTGCCAACCTTCAAACATTGTCATTGCGTGAAGTAACCTTTTTTGGTTAAAAATAAATTGGATTTGATATAGCCACACGATAACAAAGACATTACTAAAACCATGTTACTCCCCTTAATTAAGTACTAATTCGCATTTATCATTGAAAAATGCTTAGTTAACCCTTTCACCGCGAGACTTATATCAGTGGTCGTGCCCCCAGCGCGAGACATGGTAAATCTAACATACCTATCTACAACCAAAAACGGATATGGATACGTAAGTTATGTGCCATACGAGCATTTTTTTTTGTCACAAATATGTGACCTTCGCGGAATGGGCCCGACAATGTTTGTCACATATATGCGACGCTCGCGGTTAAAGGGTTAAAACTATCGAAATAAAAAGGACTGATAAATTCTAAATTTTTAATAAAAAACATAGATACCTACTTTTAAACTACGCGTTGCATCATTACTAAATGAATACGGGAATTAACGCTAAGCATACCTGTAGTCCGCCGTGTAGTATCCGGCAGAGTAGAATAAAACTCTCTAAGTCTTCCGATCGATGTCGTAGGAGGCGACTTAGGGATACAAGTTAAACAAAGCTTATAAACATCAAAAAGACCTCTAATCCGTCTGGCCAGCGTGCAGAGTGTAGGCCAAGTCCTCTGGCTACTCTGGCCAAGTATGGCTCTGGTAGTATAGAGAGAGTCGTGCTCCAACAGTCTGTACCGAACTGAGACACGTTCGGTGCAACCTGAACGTTGTGAGTAAAAACAAAAAGGTATGTTTCGCGTTAGTAAACGTATGCATTAATTTAGTCAAAATTGTCTATTTATACTTATCTCTAAACTATTAATTAAAAAGCATATCATACCGCATTTATTTATCTTAGGGCGTAAACTGCGTCAAGCGGGATTACATGACATATTCTGCTATCTCTTTTGCACTTAGAGTTCGTGACAGAGATAGACTGAACGTTTTCTGGTCCCGTTACAAGTTGACAAAAGTATTTAACTTGATATTCGTTTATCATATAAATTGATAATGTTTTCGCTCAAATAAATTATAACTATAAGAATGATTTACGCATCTCAGTAAGTTTTATTGAATGCACATTGTAAACCAAATTAAACAGTTATAAATGGTCCAACTTTTGTTAGAAGATAGGTAAATTATTTTCTATCTCTTATTTATTATGTAGAAATTCTTACTTTCTATGAATTGAAGTCCCGTGTGTATGTATATCTGTCTACTCGTTAAATATCTTCGGAAACTACTGGCATATAAGCCGATTTTCAATGACATGTAGGGCGTTTCTACAGCAAGGTTTTATTAATACCAGTGCAAAAATTTATTAAAACTTATAAGTAAAATAATCAAAGAAACTCAACGAATAGTTAAATGAATTATGAAAATAGGCTAACGCCAACACGCATCGTGTGCGTTACCGTTACTGCGTATAATTCCATAGGTTCTATTTTCACAGCCTAAAAAGTGCGGCGCGGATTAGTCTTTCGTCTGCGTTGGGCCTAATTTATGAGAGGCAGCAATATAGATTCATACATTTTCATGACGGAGCAGAGCCCAGGGCCGTAAGACCCAAAGGCCACGCTCAGCGTGTTGACGTTAAGATTGAAAAATTAAATTAAAAATGGTGATGGGCTGCTAGCACCATAGCCTATTATATGATTCAAATCTCGCCCATTCCCTTAATCGACTTTTGCGATTTGCGCGGGGAAAAAACTGCTGGTACATTCTAAGTTTTTTATGCAACAAAATGTTATAAATATTACAAAATTTGAGTGATTTAAAATCTTAAGTAAGATGATTTTGTGTATGTTTTAAATTTTACATTTGTAAAATTAATTACTACCTATATAAGAATATATACCTAAGAGTTTTGCCACAATTTTCGATTTCTTTTCAGATTTTAAGATTTCAATAAAACGACTTCTTTTTATTTGGTTGTTTTATTTTGCAACTAGTAATAATCCTTAGATGATCAGACCAATTTTTAAAACGCTGAACGGTGTTTGAAAAAACCCAAAGAACTTTGGATGTACCATTCAAGAAAAACCGTTTCAAAAATGGCACTCCTATCCATATTTAACCTACAGATCAAAACGCACACTTCGGAATTTTGGTCGACGCGCGGCGTGCTCAACATTTTGTTTCGAGGTGTGTATCATTGCAAAGATTGTCTTTTTTTAGCAACCTGTAGAATAAATACCCCTACGTATCATTCTACCACAAACAACGTCCTCTATGTAAGTAACACTTTAGGAAGGAAGGGTCCAAAACCCAAATGTTTATCTGTCCAACTCCACCCCTTCCTCTCCGTTTTCCCCTTTATCAAGAGCTAGGCCTGGCATTAGAAACGTCCAAGACCCGGGACAACTATTTCTAACTTGCCCTGACTGGGGTCAAACCCGAAACCTCTGGACGGCGGACTAGCATGGTAACCACTACGCCAGGCAACATCTATCAGCACTACAGCACTTTTCTATGCTGCTATCCTTTTTTGTCGATCAGAACCGCCATTAGCTAGAGCGAGAAAACGACGGAACGCTATAGCATGGCCGGAGCTAATAAAACGTTCCATCGCTCTCCCTCACTCTAGTAATATGACGGTTCTGAACTTCTGATCGTACCTATGTACTTATCTAGAATTTTTTTACACGTGTTCTGATCGACAAAAAGGATAGCAGCATAGAAAAGTGCTATTCCGTGCTGCCAGCAAAAGGTCCCAAATATAGTAGGTAAATCCGGTTCTGGGGGCCTCCAGCTATGCCTCGCCTTGGCCCTGCCCTGACATAGATTACAGCTCTGTCTACAAAACCATTATTTGTCTGTTACCTACGCCACATACACACCAACACCTTTTCCATTTGCAGACGAGGCGCTGACGTGCAACGTCTGCGACCGCTCGTTCCCCACGCGCAGGCAGCTCGGTGACCACCAGCAGAAGAAACGACATTTCGGGTAAGGACCAATCAAATATTGATCAATCACAAATTCCAAAATCAACGTATGACCACGAGGAAACGGCGATACATACATACTATCACGTCTTTATCCCTAATGGGGCAGACAGAGCATTTTGGGTCTTGCGGCTCTATGCAGAGCCTAGGGCCGCAAGACTCAAAAGCCACTTTTAGCGTCATGGTGGGCGAAAAGATGGAAAAGCAATCAATACAGTGACGGGTTGCTAGCCGCATCGCCTGTTAAAATGATTCGCATTTTTGCCCAAAATCAAATAAAACAAATATTGGGCAATACAATTAATGGGCAAAATCAAATACCTATTAATTTTTTGATATGGCGCTCTGAATCACTGATCCCAATTATGATTTTAATATTGTGAAATGAGGCCTCCAGGCATATTTTCAATAGACTTCTAAAATAATCTCTTTCATGCTGGTTTGGGAAGAAAAAAAAAATTATGTACAAGCTGCTTCTCTTCCCGCGCATTCAATGATACATTGAGTTAGTTGAGAAAAAATATTGACTCCCACTACAAGAACTGAGGCTATTCTAAAAAAAATTGAAGACCTCCGAATGAGGTCGAAACATGTCGGCCAGTAGCTTGACTGTATACGTGATTACCTCATTCTAATGTCTGTAACACGTTCATCATCATCATTTCAGCCGCATAACGTCCACTGCTGGACATAGGCCTTAGCCTCACCCAAAGAATCGGTTCGTCGCGCTATGTGTCCCGCCCTCTGCCACTTCAACGAGCTGATCCGCTGGGCTATATCAGTGATTTTTTTTGCCTACGGATTTCCTCATTTCTGATTCAATCACGTAGGGAAACACCAAGCATAGCCCGCTACATAGCGCGTTGAGTTGAGCGACCTTGAGCCTTCTTATGAGACCCATAGTTTCAAAGCCATTTGAAGAGTAACCCGTTTACTCATTCTAATAATGTATGTCTCACGTTAGTTATAAAAAAAAGATTTCTAAGCTTCTCGTACTTTCCCCTAGCTGCAGCGCATGCGACAGCCTGTTCCCATCCCTGATGGCCCTCGAGCACCACAAGGAAGAGTTCCAGCACTGGAGCGACTCGTCCTACTGCTCGCACTCAGAGTCCGACGACAGCGACCTGGAGACGTGCCACGAAGACCGCCATCGGCTGCTCTAATGCCACCACCTCATTATTGCCGGGGATAGACCTACCAAGCTGGGGACTTTCGTTTGAATGCTTGATATGACTGCAAACGTAGACACTGACTTGATTGCACGGAATGGAAATGAGGAAGGCGCGCTGTTCATGTAGGTGGCCGAGCTTTGCTCGGTTACATATCAAACAATAACTAAATTTTTTTAAACTTGTCTAAAAACAATACAAAATAAAAAATTATATATAAATTTGAATATAAAAAAACAAAAGTAGTTACCGAGTGGGATTCGAACCCGTAACACTCTTTCTAGCGGTCCCCATCATAAACCGCTGAGCGAAAATGGATGACGGCCGGCGCGACGAAATTAGCGATCATATTCTGCGTGATAAGAAAAACGCATGAAAACTCATAAGACTAATCTCGATCGATTGTTTACCCCCGAAAACCCCCATATACCAATTTTCAGCGAAATCGTTAGAGCCGTTTTCGAGATCACAGAAATTTATAAAAATATAAATAAATATACAAGAATTGCTCGTTTAAAGGTATAAGATACACCGTTTATCACAGTTTACCCAACCGATTGAAAGTTCTTGATAAAATCGACTTCACCCCCAAATACACAACCAATTTTGATAAAATGTCTATGGGACCACCTAAGAAGTATATAAACAAAAAATAATTTTCTATATCGGTCCAGGCGACATGCATAAAAAAGAACGCGACGAATTTATAACCTCCTGTTTAAGAAAGATTAAAATTATGGACACGCTACAGGTTTAGAGAAACTCATGAAAAAAAAACCCCGTATTTTTTGATTTGTCCAGATTTGTTTAAACATTTTTGATCCTGAATCATATGAGATAAGTGAAGGAATCCGGCGACAAAAAAATCTCGAGCCCTTCCCGATTCGTCTTCCTTTGCGATCAACGCATTTTTAAAGGTTTTAGGTTTCCTTCCGAAAAAAAACCTTTTAGAGACCTTATCGCGGGCTATAAACAAAGCTGTAAAACAATTTCATTGCGTGGAATCAAGATAAAAGGTCGATGATCTGACGAGGATTGATACAATAGCGGATTTCTAATTTGCTTTGATAAATACTTACCTTCAGCTCAGGCCGTCATAGGCTAAGGTCGTTGTTTTTTTTAGATCTTTCTCACCTTACCCGTGTTATTACAGTGAACCTCGTCTGATTTGACCTTATAGTTGAGGAGATGGTCATAAGCAACTCGGCCCAAACAAATCAGATGTAAATTAAAGATCTCCAGGTTGCTTGTGCCCAAGGAAGTGTCTTCGTTTGCACAGGAGCATGTTATTTCTAGCATCAGCAATCGGGTATTAAAATCGAATATAATTTCTAGGAGAAAGTTTAAAAATTAGTCTTTTCAAAACGTTTTACCTTTGCGGATAATGTTTTTTTTTTGTAGCGAAAAGGGTGTGTTCTGTCGATGCACTTGGAATCAATGTCAATTGTCAAATGATCATTTTCTATTGCCATCTTTGTCACACTAAGCTAAGTAGGTATGCCAAGTGTGAGAAGGACAGCTATAGTTTGACATTTACAATACTGACAGTGATAGACAAAACTTTGTTCAGAGCATACGCTGCGATAGGCGGAACCACGCAACGAGTTTCAATTTCAATTTCAATTTATTTATTGCTTTTCACATCATACATATATTAGAGTTCAAGAGTTCAGTCTATCCCAGTCACATACTACGTGCGAAAGAGATTGCAGAATACGTGGCGTGATGCCATGTCTCTGTCCCACTTAGTTTGTGGACATAGATGAAAACGTCGCGTAGTCACGCTAAGAATATCCTCACCCTAAACTTTCCCATACAAACGTAGTCTACATTTCATTTTGAAACATGTCAGATTTCGGTAAAAATTGAAATTTTAAAGAAATTGCAATTATCTAGGGTAATAATTGGTAAGAAATGGAGAGTCGTTTTGAGATAAAACGTTAAGACTACGTTTGTAGGGAAAAAAGTGTAAGGAAACTTAAGGCAGCGCACGCCCTCGTCACAGGCTTTCAGGCATCGCAAGCACGTTGACCATACCCTTAAAGATGCAAAAAAACTGAGCTAACCTGATCGTCAATGCTAAAAATGACATGTTCGCTTCGATCTTTTGGGTTTTATTTTCTGATATCAGTGATGTGATGTTACTACAAATAGTAGGGAGCAACACACTCTAATACATTAGAAAGATATCAAGGCTGTGCCATGAATGCTTACTCAGGGTAAGGCAAGCTTTTTGATATCATCCCATCTCACAGAGACCAGGCTTCAGTCTGACAAGAATGTTGGTTTTCTCTAAGAAAAAGCGGTTAGGTTGGAGCTGCAAAAAAGTTGATTATTTTTCCAGTGCGCAATTGTTTAAAAGATCATTTCATGATACTGATTTACACGCCAAAAAAGGTTTAGCAACAATTATAAAACAAAAACTAAAGCAATGAATTAAAAGTGGTCAATACGAATCAACGTTTTTTAAATTTTTCTGGGTCTTGGGTGTTATCTATATGCGTATTTGAGTTAGTATCCCACAAGTTTGAACTTTTTTTGGTGCTAGCAATCTGTGTGATTTGTGCTTATGTATTTATTTATTTACATACAATCAGTATCATGATCTTAACTTGTTAAAAAGAAAATGCCACAAAGTACTCTACTCTCTCACATGAGTATTTTCCAACTTTTACCCCCCACGAAAATCAGAAAAGTTTGACAAAGTCAATAAGATCTTTTGCTATCAAAAGGTGTTTTGATTGATTTGAGCTGGTAGTTTATAGTAAATTCGTCTATCTATCGCTGAATGAATCTCAGAATGATATTTAAATATCATTTATTTACCGAATCACAAACTTGAACAAAACATCACATCACTGGAAAACTGAGAAATAAAAATGTTAAGAAAACAAGAAACATTACTTTGTCTCTGAGAAAGTTAGGTAAAACAATAGAGACGTCGCATGGCGATTGTGAATGATACTGTACAAAAAATACAGGGAACAATGTATCAAAAAACTATGTATTTAATTCATATCAGGCAGCACAATGATAAAGAAGGTCTACTTCTAAATCTCAAACATTGGTTAGTGTTGGGACACGCCTGCCGAAATTACGCGGCCGAAGGTCGGCGCGATTACGCTCGCAACGCTTTTTTAAAGCAACAAATATCAAAGCGTTAATTCCATTAAACTGTCGGCAATAACGCCTATTATGCATTTAAGAATATAGAAATTTTGACGCGCAATTCTCAACAATGGCAACCGAATACGCTAAAGCGTAAGTTCGGCCGCCGACTTTCGGCGACGCAACTTCGGCAGATGTGTCAGATACACTTACTCTAGACCAGCTGGATTACTGATGGTCGATTTGACTAGCCTTGAAGCTGCTCCAATAATATTTTCAAAAAAACATGAACCCTTTGTTCGACCTCGTCAGTAATCCAGCCAGGAGTTGTTCAGTAAACCGTGTACAATGTCGTAATTTACACCTATAGTCGCTCATGTTTGCCACGAGTTGTTCCCGACAGGTGGCGTCGCAGTCCTGAGAAATATAAAGGCGAAATCGAACTGTACATCCATGTACATTCACATCTTTTACTCGAAGAGACGTGTAAACACAAAATGCCATTGCATTCAACCAAAAATTAATTTTAATACTATTGTAGTTTCTCCGAGTAAATCGTCTGATTCCGCCTAAATTCTGCATGCAACGGGGCGTTCAAACCCCTGAAAATACATAAAGTTAAAAATAACTAATAATTTAATTTACACTGTAAAAATGCGATCGGACGGGAAAAACTCTTGTCAAAGCAGACTCGTAGGCACTAACGTACGAGACGTATAATATTCCAAACAAGGTATTTATCAATATCGAACAATGAATATTCCAAAGTGTTACACAATGCGCCCTGATCTCGATTACAATAATGTGTTCACTAAATACTTGAAGCAGGCCTAAAGTATATTGTTTCAAAACATTTTATCAAGGTCTAATTAAAATCAAACTTGACACGACACGAGTCGCGTAGATATTGTTTGATATTTCAATAATTTAAATTAATTTGAAGACTAGTGTTAACATTTTCACGTGTTTCGCATGATTTTACTTAGACCTATCACTACTTGAAAGAAAAACGTTGAATTATACAATATGATATTGAAATACAAGACAGTAATTTCAACTTATGGTATCAAAACAAACATAATGGACTCAATCAGGGATTACTTGTATGAAGTTGTCGTTCGTTTGACTTCATCTCCACATATCCATTTGTACAAGCTAGAACGAATTGTAAACGATCAATTTGCCAAGTTTTGGAAGCACAGTAGGTGAAAGCATATCTTTGTAAATAATAGTTAGTGGTATCCCGGCAATAATGCATATCGCGGTACTGTTGTTGTAATGACTGATACTGTACGTACGTACTGTGTACATAGTAGTCGTTAGTTACGTGTCAAACCGTCACTTTTACAATTTTGCAAATTCTTAGTGTCACCTCTGAGTGTGTCCCGAGCCTCCCCTCCGAGGACTCTTCCAGTTCGAGTATTACTAATTTAATTCACCGTCAACATTCCACTAGTCGTACTATTTTTGTAAAGTAATATAAATGTATCGCCATATCGTACGAAAGTTTGTACAAATAAAAATACGATTGAAAATATGTACAGAAATGTTTATTTTATGGGGATCCACCGAACGGTCACGGCACACGAGTACTGCGCCAGCCCCCGAGCGCCGGGCTCGGCCGGCGTCGGCCGGGGAGGCACACATTAATTTGATATCATCGAATAATCAGGAATACAAATGACGAATCTCTTATAAAAGCATAATACGAGTAAGTCTAGTTCGGGCGTCGGTCCGATACATGAGTTAACGTTAGGATACAATATCTGTCTCGCGGCGGGGCGCGGCGTCAAGTCAGGCCGGCTCGGGCCGGGGCCGGCCGAGTCAAGCCGTGCCGTTCAGCAGCTCGGCGGCCGGCTTGCTGGCCAGCGGCGAGCGCCGCTTGCCGGCGCGCTTGTCGCCCTCGCCGCCCGTGGGCGCCGCGCCCGCGCCCGCGCCCGCGCCCGCGCCCGCACTCGCGCCCGCGCCCGCCGCCGCGCCCGCCGCTGCGCCCGCCGCCGCGGGGCCCGGCCCCACGCCGTTCTTCCACCCGCCTCCTTCAACACACTCCTCGTTAGGACATCGCCCACCGGCCGATCGCTGCAGGCCAACTTTGACTAAGCTTGATTTACATATTGACAAGTGACAATGTGTAATCCAGGCTGATGATGTGGGGCCTCCAGCGATCGGCTTCTTTCGGCAGGCATTAGATATACGGACGAATCCTTCGCACTGACGTTAGTATATTCAATTCGACTTTACGCCGACAAAATGCACTGAAATATCCATCCATACATTATACCAAAAGCCAGTGCGAAAAATTCCTCTAAATTGCTCAATATATGGGAAAAGTATTTACACGGGGAGTCTGACATCTATGCTCGTAAGCACGACTTAGGGCTTAGTTAGACAAGTGAGCGACAGCGTGCTAGCGACCCTGGGCGGCAACTAGATGGCAAGCAGTCAAAGACTGTCACTTGTCACGAACTGTTGCTAGCACACTGTCCCACGTCCATAAAAGCCCTTATGATGTGTTAACAAGCCGCAAGTGCTACGATATGTACACGCTTGGCACACAACACGAAAAACATATTTCTAAACTCACTACATATTGCACTTTCACATTCTTTAGGTAAAACTTTTCTAGCGCCAAACATTACCCGACTTATTATAAATCATGGAATTATTTGTTACATGATTTCCACTACTATCCACGCAAACAAATTTTGCAAGAATATTCTTAATACTTGTAATGGCAAAGAAATATGTTTTTTTTTTTAATTAAATGTTACTCGTGAGCACTGTAAAAACCTATCGTCAAATCTGAAAATCTTACGTCATGTGAAGTTTTTACTTTATTATTTTACATGCAGAATTATTCTACACAAAATGAACTTTAAGAAAAACGCACACAAGGAATAATTTCATTATAATAAAACACGAATAACTGTAAAAAAGCGTTTATAATGCAACAAACAAGATACATGCAAAATGAAACAATTTGTAACTATTTTGCTATATACCGATATAAAGCATGATTAGAAGATATAAAGCATGATAAGAAATTAAAAGGTTTATACAGTCATGGATATACAATGTATTGTGTGTAACTATGTCATAGAAGATGAAGAGAGTTTCCCTAAAATAATTTGAAAGAAAGGAAGAAAGATATAATGAAATATATTTTTCTTTATTTACGTAGAAAGAGTACATAAAAATTATAAACAATTTAACATAAGGCAAAACCTAAAAGTCCACCAAAAATGGTCTCTTTAAATTTAGAACATTTCCATTTGGTTTTTTACAAAATACCTTATTAATCTCGAGTTTCATTTTTAGGGTTCCGTACCGAAAGGGTATAAACGAGACCCTATTACTAAGACTTCGCTGTCTGTCCGTCTGTCTGTCACCAGGCTGTATCTTAAGAACCGCGATAGCTAGGCTGTTGAAATTTTTACAAAGTATGTATTTCTGTTGCCGCTATATTTTACGTCATTAAGTTACATCATAGTTAACTTTGTAGTTAGTTGATATAAAATCCGCTAGTTTTCAACAAGTCAAATCAGATACCTACTTTTTTTCAACGTCAAAACATGTTCTGTGGGGTTTGTATGAAATACCACACCATGAGATTGTTCAGGTTTTTTTGCATTTTAAAATTTAAAATGACGTTGATCTTCAGCTTTTAACACTAAGTACAGAAAGCAAATATAATCTTAAGTCTTTAGATGCCTTGAGTAACCTGGTGACCGATAAACATTTAAAAATGTGTCTGCAATGCTGGCAGCCAAGGTGATAAGAAAATAACCGGTCAATATGAGATTCGGACTAACACATGAAGGGTTCCGTACCATTATCTATAAAAATCTCGTTTGTTGTATAAGACCCCTTAAATATTTATTTTATGTTTTTAGCATTTGTTGTTACGGTGACAACAGAAATACATCAGTGACAATTTCAACTATCTAGCTTTGGGCACAGAATGAATATAAGTATTACATACATACATACATACTATCACGTCTTTATCCCTAATGGGGCAGACAGAGCATTTTGGGTCTTGCGGCTCTATGCAGAGAGCCTAGGGCCGCAAAACTCAAAAGCCACTTTTAGCGTCATGGTGGGCGAGAAGATGGAAAAGCAATCAATACAGTGACGGGTTGCTAGCTGCATCGCCTGTTAACATGATTTGCATTTTTGCCCATTCCCTCGATCGGCTTTTACGATCTGCGTGGGAAGAGAAGCAGCTGGTACATTCTAAGTTTTTTTATTTCTCCCAGACCAGCGTGGGAGTTTGTATGTAATACTCATATTAATTCTGTGCTTTGGGTACGAAAAGGTTTTATTGTGTTTTTCTTTTATTGATTTATGTACACTTGAAAAATGTACAAATAAAACCTTATAAAGTAAACATACCTATTATACATATAGACCCGCGAGAGGAAATGTGAACAAAGTCCGCGTGTACAACACAAAAATAAATACCTACACAAGATACTAAATAACTGTGTGATGCCAGTGACTAGTGTTCATGAGCAATGTGTGTGCGTGTGCGCGTGCGGGCGTATGACAGCTACGCTAGCGTGTGCGGCAGCGGTAGCTGCAGCGGGGCGGTTACCTTGCTTGCGGCGCCGCCGCCGCCGCGCCTCGCCGCCGGCGCGCTCGTCCTCGTCGCTGGCCGACTCTAAACAACAACCAGCTCACAGCCTCCGACCGCACACATGCGACACTCAACCAAACCGTAGCCGAGGGGCCGTTGCAGGATCATTTATCGCTTTATACTACTTTTTTAACCTTTGAGCCGCACGTCGGCCGTTTTCAGCCAGACGTCGGACGTTTTCAGCCAATAGTACTTAGTGACATACTTTCCGGTGGTTGAAAGGTTAAGTGACAATCAGATTTTGCAAGCTACCGTAGTCAAACTATGTCTGGTCATTTAATTAAAACTTATGGAAGATACGGTCAGATTTGAGACACTAATCAATCCATAACTCAATTTTGATTCTATTTATAACCTGTTCTCACTGCGTGGCAAATGCCTGTCTTTCTACCTTCCTACAACAATGCAATGCGTTTCAGCAAACGTCAGCAAGTGGCTTTAATCTTATGGTGATTCAATATTATACTGACAAGATTTTTCTAGATCAACATGCCTGCAAATTTATTTCAAATACTTATCATCATAACCCATAAAAAGTAATCAAAATCATAGCAGCTCTCTAAACTACAACGCATAAAGAATACATTGCCAAAATCTACAAATCGAAAAAATAAACAAGAACAAAAAATGTTTAACATAAATCATCCTGCAAACTTTTCGTGCATTTTCTAGTTTACGTATAAAATAAACAATAAACATTATATACTATGTATCTTCAGCACATGCTTATTTGCCCCTCTGACTACGTTCTCTGTGACATTCTAAAACCCTGTCCAAATGCAGTGATTACAAATACTATTCAAAATCTATGATATATTAACACTTAGCAGGCATCATAGACACAAGGTTATCTTTATAAGCCTTTTTTATCTAACAAAACATACTAAAAAGTACATTCAGCCCATGGATACTGAACAACTTTCCCCAAAAACACAAATCGAAATGTGAAAAAAAAACAGCTAAAGGAGGATGAAAACCTTTTGTTTCTCTTTGTAAGTATACTTCTGCAGGTTAAAAGATTGAACGGAGGACTTAAGAGTCAGTCCATATACCATTTCTTAACTTTTAACCATTTTCTAGAAATCTGTATTTGGACAGGGATGCACTTACTAGAGCAAAACATTACTTGCCATATAAACGACACGCGGTTTCTAACTTAAATGATTCGCCAAATATCAGTCAATAATGAAACATCAAGGTGTCGCGTACGTTAAAATAGCAAACGACGATTTTCTCTATTTTGCGCAAGGCGCTGCACAAATACCTTATACACAGTAAATGTCAAAACCGCCATTTTGTATCGTCATTGTCACTCTTAAATAAGCCAAGTGTGATAGAAATGGCTACAGAAAATGGCCTTACTTTGCCAGAAAGCAATAACAAATTGCCCGGCCGGCTGCACACTATAGAAATGCCAATTTCTTTTTTACTATTATTTTATTATCATTATACTACAGTGATCTAGTATAGCCCGTGGTTTGCTTTATTACGGTTATGTGCCTTCCTTGCATTAATTTCGTGGGGCCGTTTTTGATATAACTCTTCCATAGTGGCATGTTCGATCTTACTATAGATTTGCGCAGCGCCCGAAAGATCCCATTCATCCGTCTACACACACTTAATGTACTAATTAAAATGTAACACAAGGTGCGCGGACGATGGACAGAACGTAAGAGACAGTATGAACGCATAGATAAACAATATATTGTAAAAAGACAAGACCTAGTGATGTGCCGTTGGAAATATTACAAATTTACGAGAATTTTCCCATTGTAAATTTACGTTTTATCACGTCTTTTTCTCTAACGGGGCAGACAGAGCACTTTGAGTCTTGCTGCTCAAAGCAGACAGAGCCCAGGTTCGCAAAACTCAAAGGCCACTTATAGCGTAATGGTGGGTGAGAAGCTGGAAAAAGGAATCAAATAGTGAAGGGTTGCTAGCCGCATCGCCTATAAAAATTATTCCCATTATCGCCCAGTCCCTCGATCGGCAAATAAATAATAGGGAAATATCGAGAATGTTCACGGGAATATTCCCGTAGTTTCCAGGGACGGCACATCACTAAACAGAGCACTACTCACTACATTTTAACTAGCACATTCGGTAATATTTTCAGATTTAGGTAAATTTATAGATGATATAATATTACTTGCACACAAAAATGTGTGTAAAGCAACAAATTAATATATATTGTAATGACGTAACCGTAACCTCTCAGTGTGAGAAATATTTTATTTTTTTTTAGCTATTCTTATCCGACAATTCGCGAGTGCAAGTGAAGCGTCTCGTCCACGGTAAAACTAGTTGTGCGTGCTAGATTGTTTCGAGATTTCATTGTTTTGGCCAGAACGCAACATCGACATATGAGATTATTATTTTTCGAATACCAAACGAGTTGTTATAAGCAAATTTAAAGTACGCAGCATCGCTTGAATGAAGCGTTTAGGGCCCCATTTGTGAAACGCGGTTTCACTAAACGAACGATTATTTGCATGGAAATAACTATTCGTTTAACTTAGCGTTTCAAAAACGGCTGATACCAACGGTAGAATAGGACAGCTGATTCATGATTCACGACTAACTTTTCGCCCGCTCAGTGTCAAAATGATTTATTCGTACGAGCCACGCCTACGATGGAAATGAATATATTTTGAATATTATTAGAGATCCACGGATTTTAGTTAATCATAGATGCTTTAAACATGATACCCTTTATTGTGTAATATACAAGTGTCATCATCATATTAGCCACTGGATGTCCACAGCTGGACATAGTCCATTCCAAAAGTACCGATCGGAAGCATCTGCATCCAACGTTGCAACATTCCCTGCAACCTTGTTAAGGTAGTCAGGACCCAGCAGGACTACAGAAAAGTATGATTATGATTGAAAATAAAGGACCCATATTTTTCAGTTTACAAAAAAAAAGTAAAATTCACTTATTCCCGTTTTGGGAATATTCCCGGGAAAAAACTTAAACGGAAATATTCCCTGCAAAGTACCCACAGGAATATTTTCGCGACCCATCTCTACCGCTAAGTGAAAACGGTACCTAGCCGTAACGCCATGCGAAATGGGTCGGCTAATAGTAGTTTATGCGACTGTGCATAATGAAGGGCATTACAACACGAATGTGGGTTCATGAAACGAGCCGAAGGAGAGTTTTATAGTAATGTCTAATTAATAATGTCTAATCTGTCACATGAGTGTTGTAATGCCTAATTATGTATAGTTGCATACACTACTTTATCTACACACATAATTATCATAGTGCTCTAAGATAGGTTCAGGAACCGTAGGGGATTGACCTGAATTACATTGTAATTTAATCGTAAACAGCAAAACATCAACAAACAAATGACAACTCGGAATGGCGGCGTTTCGAAATTCGAATCTGTATTTTTTTTTAAATCATTGACAAACGAATGAACTCCCCTATTCTTGTGTCACTCGAGATCAAATGTCGTGCGATTTATATTTAAAAATATACTGAATTTGGCATTCGTTTTGATAACTGTTTTAATATCTATAGATACTAGAATAGACACCCATTTAAATTTGAAAGCTGTTCCAAATTTAAACTCATTACCTACTGATTTCAGGAGGTAATGTTATCATTACGTCTCCGTTAATTCCTACTGGTTGGTAATGCTGGTCATTGCCTATGGTTTCTGAACGCATTTTAGAGCACTTATGATATGTGCGTAGATAAAAATATTTTTCCATTCGTAATGCATGCCTATTACGTAGGCATGCATGGCGTAGTGCACTTCAATTTCAAACACATCAAACCTATCCACGGATTGGTTCTGGTCTACCTTCGGTCAAGACGGCAGTAGCTCTGTGTAAAACCAGTAACCTCTTCAAATCACCTAGGTTAGCTAGCCGGGAATACGGGAGGACGTTGACGCACTTGAATGTACCGTGGACGAGACGCTCCGCTACAAGTGTGTGTGTGTGTGTGTGTGTGCGCCATACCTCTGTCGGCGCTGGACACGTCCTGGCTGTCGAGCACGGAGCTCTCGTCGTCTGTGGTGCGGCGCCGCTCGTCCCGCCGGCGGCCGCTCTGCACACGGGCATTGCACATTAAGTCTTGGAGATCCGCCCATATCAGACACAATAGTAAGACAATTGGCCGGTTAAAGAGTCCCCTTACCCAAAACCAAACTATATTTTTATATACAAACGTAGTCAACGTTTTATTTCGAAACGACATGCCAGATTTAGAGAAAATTAAAAATATTGCAATTATGTCGAGTTATAATTGGTTTCCTCCTATTATAAACCATTGGTCCCGGCTGTCATCGTTGTATAGCAGTGGTTAAGCTATGTCAGGTACCTTTAGGCAGCCTGAAAAATCTGACAATATTGCTGGCCACTTCCACACACAAAAAACAAACAAATAATGAATGTTATACAAGTGGAAGTTTCTTATTCCGTAATAAATCAAACTACATAAGTATAGCATGATAAAATTAAAAAACAAAAAAAATCGACATTCCCATAAGAATTGCCCTGGCGGCTGAGCACTTTGTTAAGGAAATGCCAAGTTGTTTTTTTTTTACTGTTATTTTAATATTGTTATACTGTAGTGATCTAGTATAACTCGTGGTCGATGTCCCTTTCACGTTGTATATAAGGTCTATTAAAATATATTGAAACAATTTTAAGAGTTGATTCACTGAAATATCGAAATATGAAAAGTACTTTTGACCTCAATACAAGTTGACTGACCAGCTGATCTGAGTTATGAAAAGCCAAAAGTTATTTTTCATATTTTGACAAATGTTCCATGGGGAAAGTTGTTTACTATCACAGACTAGTTCACCTTTAAAATTGTTTCAGTATATTTTGTTAGATAAGTGAAAGCCACAAAGAAAATGTTTTTGTTTCCATATTGAGTGGTGTATCAAATGATAGGTCGAGTCGTTGCCCTAGAACAAACTACACTTTTACATACAAACGTATGTGTACATTTTATTTTGAAACCACATGTCAGATTTCGATAAAAAAATTGTAGTTTTAAAGAAATTTCAATTATCTAGGGTTATAATTGGTTTCCGACGGTAAAATTATGAACTGAAAAGAAAATATAAAGATGTAGGTAGAAGTTTCCCATTCTGATGGTCAAAAATAATATGACACATTATATTCTATTTCAAGTTTACATTTTGACTGTGAAAACCAGTCATATGCCTCGATATGTAAAATTACAAATTTTAATCGAAATCTGACACATGTGGTTTCAAAATAAAACGTAGACCACGTTTGTATGGCTAAGTGTAGGGATTCTTAATCAGCGAATGTTATTAGCTGTAAATGGGTCCCTAGGTCGGGTATTAAAGTGGCAGCGGGCGGACGTACCATGGCGCGGGTGTCGGCGGAGCGGTGGTGGTCGCGCGCGGGCAGCGCGGCGCGCCCGTTCTCCAGCACGCGCCGCTCGCCGCCGCGCCGCTCCATCGACCTGCCGGTGTACAGTATTTATAAGTATTTTGGGAAATTTCCGTTACACTACATTTTCGTACTTGCTCAAAAAAGTCACATTCTATGGCACAAAAAGCAAACATAACAATAGTAATCTTTCATCTGTTAAAAACAGAGAAACAAAAATGTACAAAATTTCATTCATTCTCTAAAGGGAGAATGTGTAAGTTTGAAATACTTATCGAAATGTATACTGAACTGAAATAATTTCTATATTGTTAAGCGTAAAAGATAACGATTGAATCGACAACATGTATCCGCAAAACCACTGGAATTTCATAAAATAAACACCAAAATAACGTCATGTCATTGTTTCTTAGCACCAACTGTTTAATTTTTTCAAACTGAAAAAGCTAACGGCCATTTGTGTCTCACATATACAGCCAAGTTTTCTGCGTACCTATATTTATTTACAACATAAAAACATTTTGTATTTTTTCTGTAACTGGATAAAAATTAATAAATGCTTATCTCTTGTTATTATTGTCTTTATTTTTTCGCAAATAGTACGAAAAGTAAATTATTTTCCTCGTGTAAAAGCTGTCTTACTCTTAGGTAACTTAAATCCGTCGCTACACTCTTCAGAACTCATCCTAAATCCCTTGCTTCGCTCGTGATATAAGTATTTAAAACCCTCGCCCCGCTCGGGAGTAAACCTCGAGTCCTTTGCGCTCGCGATTAAGTCGTCACCCGCGACAGAAAACACTGCTTTATTCCCTTGGTTAATAATCTACTATATTTGAGTGGTTGTAAAGTAGCAAATGATGTAGTGCGTACCTGTTGGTGCGCGGCGGCCGGCCGCCCCGGGGCCGGTACCCGCTGTCCCCGCGGTCGTCGCCCAGCTCGGGGGTCATGCGCCGCCCGCCGCCTGCTGCAACACGACAACACCACTATTAATAGGCATAACGAATGGAACAATATTTTTCTCATACATGACTTTATTTCCAAATACATGCCTCGACGGGAATAGGATTGCCGAACTTGTACCTCGCTGACGCTCAGCCTTGAAAACTACTTGTCCAGCAATGGCTTACTTCCGGCCTCTGCTTTCCAGTGATATCATCATCAGTTATCAGGTTATTTTGTCTCCACTGCAGGACCCTCTCTGTACTACTAGCCATACTTGGTTAGAGCAGCCATAGGATTTGGTTTACACTCTCCACGCTGGCCAGATGGGTTGGAGAGGTTTCATTGATGTTTATAAGCTTTGTATTTCCTAAGTCGCTTTCTATGACATCCACGGGAAGAATTGGAGTGGTCCTATTGTACTCGGGCGGAAAGCATACAGCATTCCAGTCTTCTTCTTTTTATCGTGTTTTTTTTATTTTTTATTTGGTTCGCTAACTGGCTGAACAACACACAACATTATATAAATACAAGTAAGAGCATGCAAGTTGCGAACTTACTTGGAGCAAACACAGCATGCATATTATATAAAATGCTTGCAGTCATTTTAAATAGAGAATTATATTACATTAAATTACGGAATTAATACATTTTAAATTAAATTACATAATTTTAAATACTTAGTATAGAATTTTTTTTGATCATATTAGCCGATGCGCTGAAAATGTCAGTTTCATTACAAATTTATTATAATTTTTACTCATACGATTTTATGAAGAATGCTGACGGTAATTAGTTCGACACATGTTGTGTTAGTGACTAACACCAGTGTCAGAGTTTTTAAACCACCTTGAAGGCCTCTGACATGGTTTTAGGTGACGCCCGTCAGTCAAAGACAGTGACCGTGCCCTCCGATGATCAGCCTACAATGCCGTAACTAGCAAAGCCCCTTGGGGTACGCACCGGGGTACCGCGCGGAGGGCGGGCGCGAGCGGCGCGCGCGCGCGGCGGGCGCGCCCCGCGCCGGCGGGTACATGGCGCCCGCGCCCAGCACCACGCGCAGCTGCTGGTCGATCTCCTGCTTCTCCGCGCGCAGCTGCTCCACCTCCTGCGGCAGGGAGTCATACTTTGTGTAGCCCGGCTACCGAGCAAGCGACCTAACCGCCTTCCGACTCGCTAGGAAGCTTGCATATGACAGTAGCACCCGCCATTGTGTGCCGTAGGGGCGCTTATGCAGTAACTTGACTATAAGCACAGAATTAATATGAGTATTACATATAGAAGTCGCTGACATTACTTACCTTTTAAAGTTAACTTCAGGCAAAGTTGACTCTCCAGAACTCTTGTCTAAACTATTTTTTACAGCCCCTAGTAGACTCCTTCGTCATCGACCCCCTCCTATCAGTTTGTCAAAAGTCTCAACCAATTATAGAAAAAACTCATTCTTGTGGCGAGCAGGTAAATCTCTAAACAATTTTTCTAGAAATGTAGATATAGATATATTCAACGCTTCTCCGGTCAAGGCCAAACGTCTACTTTATGACTCTTTCTTTAAAGGTGGTTAAATTACTTTCGCTCAGTCAGTCAGTATTGTGTTTACTTTTTATTTATTTATACGTTCACCGTAGGAAAATAAAAATAAAAGAGTCATCTTGATGTATAAATCATAGAGATTGTATGTATAAATTTGTATTATCGAAGTACTTAACTTAGCGTTTTTGGCGTTCCCGTAAACTCATAATTGTACTATGTTTCTATTTGTGAAGACCTGTTATTGGCTTTTTGTTTACTATTGTGTATCTTATATTGTAAGTATAGCTGTTGGTCATCCGAATGTATAAAATAAAAATAAAATAAATAAATAAATAGAACGGAATCTCCTAAGAGTGGTCGGCTACGAACACCTGGCCGCCTCGACGAGGCGAGAACGGGCGAGAGGTTAGAGGACGGGAGACGGGGACGCATATAGCGCGGGACCTTAGATTCCATTCTGTGCGTAATATTTATATTAATTTTCTGCTATAGGCTAGATAGTGAATGATATCATTTTGTAATGACATTTTCAGCTGATATGTGTAATGTCTGTCAATGTCAACCACATCACCCTAGTAATTTTTTACTTAAACTTTGTGCTACTATGCAGACTACACCATAGGGAAGTAAACCCTCACCTTGAGGTGCGCCACATGGTACTCGACCAGCACCTTGGCGTTGGCGATGTTCTCCCTGGTGCCCACGAACACGAAGGGCACCATGCCCTCCTCGCGCGGCGTGGACGGCTGCGGCTCGTTGTCGCCCTCCACCTTCACCTGGAATGCAAACGACAACATTTAGAGCATTCGAGGCGCACAGATGCTCGACATTGCGTATAACGTACAAGTCCACGCGGGCAAACCTTGTGACATGTTTTGGAATCAAAAATAAGGTTTTATTTTTAACGCAATAAGAGGTATTAAAGTTTGACATGTCTGTGTGTCTGTCTATGCATGGTATATCCTAACGAATGGAGCCACTGTGATGAGGTTTTCTTGTTTGAAAATTGATGTGATCGAGATGGGTATTAATTGTTTTGGAGGTTACTTTAAAAAAAAAATATTTCTTTTGTTCTATACATTTTGTTGTAGCAAGTATTTAATTTATAGAACAGACAATGTTTCTTGATTTAACAGTTTACAGAGTCAAAGTCATAGATCTTAATCTTGGTTTACACATTGACAAGCGAGCATGTGAACAGGCACTGACAAGTGACAAGTGCATAAATATCACTTGTCACTCGCCACTTTGTCAATGTCAAAACCAGGCTTTACAGCCCTAGACATTCTATATGGGGGAAAAAAGTGATAGTGTATGCATCTTATAATAGAAGTTGATGTCACATGGTTTACCAGTCGGTCTGTGTAAGCCAGCCTAGCAAAACGCCTAAGCGTTTCCATCCACTTGGACGGCTACTGCCACAGGCGTTAGTGTTGCTGCTCAATTGTCCACTATCGATGGCCTATTAAATATCGATAGTACAAATCGATAGTATCGATAATTTTACTTTAATTAATCATCATCATCATCATTTCAGCCGCATAACGTCCATTTTAATTAATAAATAAATCGTTTTTCGTCAATGCTATCGATACTATTGTGGGTAAACGACAGTATTGCACTAAGAGATATCGATACTATCGATAAGCCTATCGATAGTATAGACATTTCGATGTAAACAATCGATTGTACGGCAACACTAACAGGCGTTATTATTCGCAATGAAGGCGTAACTGTTAACTTGAAAGTTGCTAGGCTATTGACCGACGGACTGCATTTCGACTGCATTATGACTGCTAAATTGCAAATTAGACGCAAGTCGACTGACGGCAGTGACGTGCACAATTTTTTACAGGGTAGATATCAATTTTACCTAAATTACGAGAAGGGCTACATATCGAATAAATTAAATTTCTCGCTACCTAGTATACGACATTATATTAGGGTGAACGAATTCTATGTCTCTTTATGAAATGCACGATACTGCTGCACGATCGGTTTGGATACATTGCAGCTCAGTGGCGTAGCTAGAGCGGGGTGATACCCGCGACCGTGAAATGAATTTACAAGAATCACAGTCCAAGACTCAACTTCGACGTAGATGGGAAGCGTCGCGTCGTGGCGCAAACTTTTGAAGATTAAAAGAACTACACAAAAAAACACTAATTTCATCGAGAGCCTGTGAAATTTGTATCTTTATGAGTAGTAAACAAATTCTATGTTTGTTCAAAGTGCGCGCCAAGCTGCATCGCGTCGCGTTTCAGTCTAAACTGCCTCCTAAGACTCCTATCTGTAAAACCCCCTACCCTCAAACCCTCGGCAGAACTTAAAATGGAATACTGGACTCGCGGCGGTATACATATTTAGCTCTGATACCCGGAGTTATGACGTCAGCAGCCGGAATGCAGGCCGGTAGAGAGAAAAGCAACTTTCTTCGCATGCACTCACGCGCACGACGCCGCTCTTGTCCACGATCTCCTGGATGACCTTCCCGTTCTTGCCGATGACCTTGCCCACCAGCGCGCGCGGCACCTTCACCGACTCCTCCGCGTACTCCAGCAGCGCGCGCGCCTGCCGCACCGCCTCCACCGACTGCGGGCACACACAGGGCAACACATCAGCTATGTGCCGCATTCGACGTGTTTCCCACACGCCAGCGCCATCTGTCGGTGCTCCATGGAGTCAATGGGTCATCGGCGGCGCTTGCTGTGTGGCGGCACTGGCGGCGGCCGAGCCGAACGGATGCTATTGAAACCATCACGCGTTCCTACATACGTACCTAGCATATACGGCGTTGTACTGAGATAAAGCATTGTAATTATGTTGTGTCTAATTGGACATTACAATTTGATTGTGAAATCTACTTTGTTTCGTTGCTCCAACATTACCCACTGATGCCCACAGTCATACGATCTTCAAAGAAAAAATTAACGACCCTTCTGATGTCAGAGGATCCTGCCTTGCTCACATGTATGTACTTATAATAAAACAGTAAAAATATTTTATCTGTACATTTAGTATTTTTGACTGAAATGGATAGAGGGACACTTAAAAAGAATAATAGAAAGCAAAAAAAAGTAAATGTTTTGTCTGTCTGTCTGTGTGTATGATCATGCATATCTCCAGAAATACTGGACGGATTCGAATAAAACTTTTTTGCTATATAGCTGTAAAGCCTGGGCAACATATAGGGTATAATTGAGTGTGGAAAATGGAACATCTGATGCAGAACCATAATGGTCCAGCTAAACTATAAAAAATATAAAAATGACTCTGTTTAGCTGCCATTTCCAAGTCGCCTTCCACGACATCCATATAAGGACTAGGAGTCCTATTCTACTCTGCCAGAAACCGCACGGCTGACCACGGTCGTCAATGAAAGCAAAGCATGGAATAATAGAATTAGGAGCTCGGTAGCCCAGTGGAAGTAAGACTTGCAGTTACGCAAGTGACATAAAACTTTTCTCGAGCTCGTCCATACTTCGGAAGACACATAAAAAACAGTGACTGTCTCACCTCCCCGCAGATCTTGAAGGTGCAAGAGACCTCCTCTAGCTCGATGTTGGTGACGCCGGCCACCTTCCGCGCCTGCTGTATGTTGGCGCCGTGCGTGCCGATGGCCAGCCCCATCAGGTCCTCGCGCACCGAGAACTCGTCCGTGTAGCTGGTGAGGACCAAACCGACAACTTAATAATAATAATAAATAAATCATTTATTCAGTAAAAACACATTTTACAATGCAAGTTGTTGAGGCCTTCTAGTAGGTATAGCAATACCCGTGACAGAAAACCTCGGTCTTCCATTACAATAGTTATATTTAATGTATTTTACCGATATTGAGAAAAAATAATAATAATAATTAACAATTAAAAGTAAGTTAACACCATTCTCGGCTTGCTTCTTGCTTTGTACGCACCGGGCCAACGAGCTCAAACGAACGTGCTGCGTCTCGTTTCTTTTACATCAAAACAAAGGAGATAAAGCACATTCGTTGGCGTTCGTTGGAATCGGATACGCAGCAAATGCTGAGGTGCCTTTTTGAAAAGCTGAGTCACTAAATGGAGAATACCATTCGTTTAGTGACTGAGCGTTTCAAAAACAACACTCCTGATTGTTTTACTTTTTGCAACAAAACAAATGGCCACTTAATCAAATGTAAAAAAAATCACGTGCGATATAGTGGATTGTAGCACTCGCATTCCAGAGGATTCGAAAATACGGGGTGACTATTAAAGCGCGGATCTAGCCTTCAAAAAGGCAAGACTCCTTTGTCAATAGACCGTGAAAGTATGACGTCACTAGTACGCTAGGATTGCTGGCATGCCCGCCATGCCTGGTATAGTATGTCTGCACTATATACATATACACTATTATAAATAAATTTATAAATTAATTTAATTATAATGATTTGAATATAGGTTGATTTTGCACGCCGAAATCACTAATAAAACCTTTTTTGCTCCCAAAATTTACTTTTCTATCCCTATAACGGCTGCAGTACTTAAGAATGGAAAATGCAGTGCAGATAGTATGTTGCAAATAGTAAATTGGGGCTTTTTCTAAATACTATGACTACTGATAAATCTACTATTGCTACAGATGCCCTGTGTTGTATAATCGTTTCTCAAGATCGTAATTCTTTATATCTAGCAATAGCCACTTTCAATATGATTTATAATATACACATTTTATGTAACATGATAAGGATATCTCGAAAACCAAGCCAGCATTTTAATGTTTTTTAAATACATTCAAAATCTGACGTCACCACCTCCAAACTTAGTCCATGCAAATTAATCATCAAAATGTGAATTTAGAATAATTATCTTACAGACACATTTTATGGCTTGCTTGTTACGTTTGTGATTTAGTGTGTAATTATTTGGTATCATTTTGAATAGAATGTGAACAATGATTTTGTACAAATATTAAGTTCTCAAATGTCAAACAATCATCAACATCATCAATTTAGACAGGGTCATCAGAAAGAGGTATCGGAAAGGTGCCAAAATAATTAATATAAACAACATTTGCTATTGATAAATCTCTGAAATCATGAAAGTCAACTATGCGTTGCAGAAATACTCTTTCTATATTGTTTATTAATCAATTATAAAGCGGATCATCCTCACTAGTTCCATCCGCAAATAGTTCCATTATTGACTCAGTACTCAGTAGTTCATATAATCAAATAAATTTCTGTGATCTCGAAAACGGCTCTAACGATTTCGCTGAAAATTTGTATATGGGGGTTTTCGGGGGTAAACTATCGATCTAGATTAGTTTTATGTTTGGGAAAACGCGTGTTTTCGAGTTTTCATGCGTTTTTCTTTCCACGCAGAATATGGTCGCTAATTTCGGCGCGCGGGCCGCCATCGGCTTAGCTCAGTGGTTATGGATGCTGACCGCTAGAAAGAGTGTTACGGGTTCGAATCCCACTCGGTGACTTACTTTTGTTTTTTTTTATGTTCAAGTTTATATATAATTTTTTATTTTGTACTGTTTTTAGACAAGTTTAAAAAAAAATAGTTAATGTTTGAGATGTAACCGACCGAGCAAAGCTCGGTCACCCAGGTGCTAGTTGTTGATATTAACAAGTTGACTACCGACCGCCTCAATTCTGACGAACCTCAAGGCATGCAAAAATACAAAGTTATCACAAAGTCAGCAAAACGCGTTAGAGCATCCAACTAAAATGCATAGTTACCGATTACGGTCGTCGTTCCCCTGGCCGGCCGGGTTTCTCGAATGCTCAAGGAAGCTGAAATTTTGCAGGTTGTGTAAGCAAAGCCAAATGGTACGAGTCATTCGCGGTGAAATTTTGAGTCAGCAATGAAAAAAAGAAACAAAAACAAAATCTCCAACAAGATTTCAGCTCCTCCAAATTTAGCTCAAGCAAGCCTTTGGATTTCAATATGGATGTGCAGAAAATGTCAGCCTTTTTATTTGTCGTACGATGGAACAACAAGATGGCCAGCAACAGTAGTTCTTGTTCGGATTCAGCCCAAACTTTTCCATACAGACGTAATCTAGCTTTTATATTAAAACGACGATCTTCTTGCACTTATCTCTTTCCAGTGTAAGACTTTTTTGGCCTACCCGGTCAAATAGAAGTTATAAATTTTGATTGTTAAAAAATTTATGACACTGTATTGTCACCCTTAAGTCTACAAAGAAAACCACAAGACATTGCACACGTAATTAGACTTAGGGGTAGTTAACCACGAAGTCTAATTACGTGTGCAATGTCTTAAAAAAAATTAAAATTTTACTTAAATCTGTCGTGTTTCAAAATAAAAACTAGAGTATCCTTGTATGTTAGGGTAAGGGCGTTCTTAAGGCGATTAACACACAGCACCACGCCACGCTGCGTGATGCGAGATCGCACTAGAATACAAGTATCTCAATTTGTATAGAAAACACGCACAACAGACTGATACCGCGTCCCCGCACGTCGTTTTTGTGACGTAGCCCCGCACTACGCAGCGGGGCACGGTGCAGTGTGTTAATCGCCTAAGTGCGACTAAGAAGGGCAAAGTAAGTATGTCAAGAGTTTCTTGCATACATATTTAACGTCGTGACGACAATCTACGAACGTGCTTTTTTAAAGCACGTTCTATCGACCTAGATGCTATTTGGCTTCACTCGACTCTCAAATCGAACTCGATTTCATAATATTCTCCAGTATGAGGTTTAAATATTACCTAGCGAAGAAGTAAATCAGCATCATATAAAAAGGCTAACAATTTCTGCCAAACTAAGGACAACATCAATTTAATACGGACAAATAATTTTCATTTAAACTAGAACAAAAACAATCCTCACCCTCCCTGATTGTGAATTTTAGTGGACTCCAACTGCCTCGCCGCTTCTTCAGTCTTTTTCAGCAGTAAAAACTTTTGGGCTAGATTCCTGGAAAGAGAGAAATTAAAATTTTATAACAATAAAAAATGGGTACTTTACACATTTGATCTCATTATATCAGAATATCGGACAATACCGATATAGATATCCGAGTAAGAGTTCATAGGCCCATTACGCAAAATTATGCGCTCTTCGAATGTTTCCCGTAGTAAAATGATGGTGGTGGCGTGATGTGTGCCTTATTGCGCCGCCTTGTTAAAGTCACCCGTGACGCCTATGTGCCCGAAAACATCTAAGCACTAATAGCATAAAATTATCTTAAAAGTCACCACCACGAAAAATAATTTTGATGGCCAGCATAATTGTTTTTTTTCCTTTTTTATTACATTTTAAAATTGTAGACCTCTAAAAAACCACCCTATATTTGATTCTGATACATTATGGAAATCAAGAAGAATCAAATATACGCACAAAGTATAAAAGTTCATAGACAGATCGAGGCAGATTTTGCGTTGAAATGCACCTGTCAAGAATCGTTTAAACTTTCCTAGTGCTTCACCACTATCTCAATACATAAGCTGCAAATACACACTCGCCTTAAGAATTACGTTAATGTAGGGAGCTCTATACTACCCAACCGGCATAACTCTTAACACCGGAGGCCCTGTGGCTCCCTGAATATTGATATCAGCACAATTTACAATGCCAATAAATCTGCCAAAGGCAAATCACTAGCAAGTAGAGTTTCATTTAATTATAACTCAAATGAAGCTCTACAGATGTGCCTATTCAATGAATCTAGAATGAATAGAAAAGTTGCCAAATTTAGAATGAATGTAAATAGTATTAAAGTTTAAGTATATCCTGCCCCCGCGGTATGGCACCAGCGACAGCGTATAACGAGCGCTACCATTTATCGATATCTCGGTAAAAATACCGAGCGGGATGCATGGGCGTTACCACTGATTGTTCTTTTTACCTATTTCGTGTGCTTTGTCTACTTCGTTTTTATTTTTAATAAATTTATTTTTAATAATTAAAAAAAATTTCTCGGGTAATTCGATCACGCGCAGTGGCAACACTCCCGACCGCTGACGCATAGATCGCTCACCTAAAGTGCATCTCCTGCAGCATCTGCGCGCGCTTGTGCGAGGTCTCGCAGCGCGAGATGCCGGCCAGCACGGCGCGCTCGGGCACGTACCACACCAGCGCCGCGCCGATCACCTTCTGGAACTCCTTGTGCGCGTTCTCCACCTTCGCGCTGTGCATGTCGTGCAAGCTGGCAAAGAAAAACTTTGATTCTAACAGCATTTCCAAGCTCGGATCATCATCCAAATTAAGTCATGTACGAGTAACGAATGCTTCAAATGCGTATGTGTTCTATACTATGTGAAATGAGAAAAAGAGGTGACGACAGGGTCGGAAAAGTATGATTGAATTAGTCCGTCTTTTAGATTATCCAAAATAATGGACCCTTATTTTCAGTATACCAAAAAAGTAAAAATTCACAAAGATACGGTGCGTCAAAGTTCCGAAGTGAGGGCTTGCGACGTCACCGCTTAAAGTAAGTAAAAATCGTACCCAGCCGTGACGTTATGCGAAATTTATACGCACCGAATCTTTGTCATTTTTGGTTTCTCAAAGAAAAGAAAAGAATAATTCATCACATAATTTAATTTGGAAAAACAAAGAAGACACAGACATGTTAACGGTAAGTCAGTGTGTTGCGAGCCGATGTGGTGTACAGGCCTTTAGTCACATTCGCCCTGATAATACCTCCGGATGAGGTCGTACATTACATGTCGGCCAGTAGCTGACTTTATGCATAACCCGTTAACTAATCTTAATAGTTTCGAAATAATTCACAATAAGGACGTGGTCTAAAACATATATACGTATTTTCCTTTTCTCAAAGCAATAATGAAGAAGGTACAGTACATTAAATTTCGTGTGACGTTACGATCAGCTAAGATTTTTTACCAAAGGTGATGTAAATCACTCCCACTCCGAAATATCGACACGCTGTATTTTGTGAATTTTGACTACTTTGCTAATCGAAAAGTGGGTCCTTTATTTTTGGATAATCTAATTGATGGACTAAAAAAAATAATATATTTTTACCCAGTCCACATCCCTATACTGTAAGATGGAAGTTTAGTTGTATAGTTTTTGAAGTTGTATAGTTTTTGAAGTTGTATAGTTATATTGTACTGTATAGTTTTTGAACGTCTAACACCAATTCACCAATTAATTATTAGTCGATTCCACCAAATAAGACTTTATTCCAGAATAACTATCCTTGGTATAACTTTATACCTAGAATTTAGTCTAGGATTAGGTACTTCGTTTACATTTCACCACTCTACACGAGAGTAAATTTACTCTCGCATAGTTATTCTGTGATTCGGAACAAATCTAAATGATTTCAGAACGACTGTGATAAACCACCTAAAATAAATCGTCCGCTTCTCTCATATTAAGTTATGTTTACTGCGTATTTTTCTTTTGGGTAGGGTTATATGTCAATATTTTAAAAATATTGACAAAACGTTTTTAACAAAATCTATATCATCCATAGACATAGAATTTTTTTACTACATCATAGTCGTCATTTTTTCTTTCTTGTATTCATCTTGTTTGCCTCTGTAAATAGCTGTCAAAGAGTCAGCTGTTACACTCGGGCCGCTATATTGAAATCTTATCCATGGTATAAGCTCAATACTCCATGGAAATTGGCGGAGTAGTGATTTACTCGAGAATAGCCGTATAATCCTAGTATAAGTCTATGGTGAAACGTAAAAATAGTTTAACCTGAGAATAAATGCCGTAATTCTCTGGAATAAAATTTATTCTAAAACTATTTGATAGATTAACCATGACACTGAACAACTTTCCCCAAGGAACATTCACCGTTATTGCCTTGTGGAGGGACAAGGCAAGGCTTCCCGCATTGCGAGACCTTAGGAGATTCCGTTCTGAATGTAATAATTATTTATAATACTATGTAAAAAATAAATGTAATAAATTTCGTAATTTTCGCACAAAGAAAATGTACCTACAGTAATAAATTAAAATGTTTTTAGCACAAAAAAATTCTTAGTTTAACATGAAAATTATTATGTAACAAAAAGTTTTTGTAATTACTCAAAAATAAAATAATTAGGTTGTTTTTAATTTCCGAAGATCAATTAAGCCCACGCATGTATCAATTTACTTCGAGTTTTCTCAACATATCTTATTACGTAGGTACTTATCGATACCATCACATCGTGTATTTTTATATCTGATTAAGATGTTTTTATCTCGATGATGTTCAGTTACACAACAGCTTCGCGATGAGACTGTTTGTTATTTTGTTGTTGATCACTGAAGCATTTAGCTATTACCACAAAGATGTGGGGATACCTGAAGCGAAGCGAATAAAGAAATTAGAAGAAGCTTTGATTCAAAGAGTTACAGGGGGAGAAGCAATTGAACTGGGAGCGTTCCCTTTCTTCGCCGGGTTGTTGATTTATGTCGACGTCAATTCTACATCAGTTTGCGGCTCAACTCTCATATCAAGCACGAAGTTGATTACAGCAGCGCACTGTTCGTATGACGGAGAAAACGATGCAGTCGCTTTTGAAGTAGTCTTTGCATCCATTTATTTGTTCTCGGGCGGGACAAGAGTAAGAAGTAGTGATGTGGTTGCACACGAACATTTTGATTACGAAACTTTAGTAAACGATATAGCTTTTATAACGATACCGAACATCCAACTTACGCAGTACATAAAACCAATAAATCTGCCCACAGAGGAATTACCTGTGGACAGTAGATGTCAAATAGTGGGCTTTGGACGGACCAGTGACGACGCGGCAGTGTCTATAACCCAGCAGCTGATCCATGTGTCTACGACTCTGATAAGCAATGAAGAATGTTCTAGAGTTTATAAAGAGTTAGTAACCGATTCGAATATCTGTACGAGTGGAGTGGAACGGGGCGGCCCTTGTGGGGGAGACTCGGGTGGTCCGGTGTTTTATGGAGATGGAGAATTCGTGTTGATTGGTGTGGTGTCGTTCGGGTCGGCTCGGGGCTGCCAGTCCGGCGACCCGGCGAGTCATACGAGGGTGTCGGCGTATCTTCAGTGGATTGCAGACAAGATGTAATACAGTTTAGTGAAGTATTTTTACTAAGGGAGAACAGGAATAAAATGCTCTAACATCAAGTCTACCTATTGTAACATTTAGCTCAATAAAGTTTTGAGTTAAAGCTTTCGCTGTACTTTTTTTTATAGAAGAGTATATATAAAGTAAATTTTTATTAAAAGTTAAAAAGTTATTTTTCAATTTGTTATATCTAATACTTGCTTGTTTCTAATGACATATCATTTCTAAAAGTGATACTTACCTAGTCCTGTGTTTAGCAAAATTTAACTACCATGTTAGAGTTTCTTGAATATGATGTCACTTTTATTTACTATAGTAGTACAAGTATGAAAATTCTTAAAATTGGCAATGCTAGTCTTATCAGAAGAATAATCAAAGGCACACCATTGTTAAACATCTAGAAGAATTAAACATCTCTAAAATTATGAGTACATACTTCATTCTACTTCCTACTAATATTCATCATCAGGTATTTTAGTCTCCACTGCAGGAGCACGACCCTCTGTACTACCACTGCCTTACTTGGCCAGAGCAACAAAAGGATTTGGCCTACTCTCCTCGCTGGCCAGACGGTTTGGAGAGGTCTCATTGATGTTTATAAGCTTTGTTTAGCTTGTATTTACTAAGTCGCCTTTTACGACATCCACGGAAGGACATGAGTGGCCCTATTCTACTCTGCCGAAAACCACATGGGGCATATCTATTATAAACCTAGTAATATTAAATAGCTCAGTTGGAAGAGCGTTAGACTGAAGATCTAGTCAAATTATAAACGTAAAAGTTTGTGAATTTGAACGTTTGTTACTCAAACACGCCAAAACGACTGAATATATTGATATTGTAGTGGTAGAGGCATCTCACTATCTCTTTCTTACGTGCGAGACCTAAAAGCAGTAACATAAGCGCTGTAAGTGCATCCTTTCTGTTACTTAACAGATTTCAGATCAGATTTTAAAAACCTTTAATTTACTTATTAATTATTGGGCAAATAAAAAAAAGTTTACGGTTTCGGATTATATTACTTATTGAATAAATTACTTCTAAAAATAATTGATTAAACTGCCTTTTTGATCACCCAGACAACACCGCGGGTAACGCTTAGTGAACGAACTATGGACTCAAGTAGTATCAAATGCATAATTTCCAACAAAAAAAAACACATTCGGAATTGTTGCGTAGTTATTGCGTGCTAACTAAAATGTAGGACTGGAGAAGTTGTTCCAGTTATTTTTGTAACAACCGCTATTAAAAGCACCCACCCACAATGCTATACAATTTACTCATTGTTATCCTTGCGGTAAGTCCTATTTAAAATTCTGAAGCTCTCAAAGTTTCACGAATTCGATTTGAGAGATTTGCCGTCTAGTTTTTTTCGTGTATGTGGGCGCATAAACACTGATGTTAGATTTTTCAAGTGTCAGACTTTACGCAGCTGTGATCTGATCTGTATTTAAATTATTAAATAAAGATCTTAGTCTAAAATATACTTGATAACACTTCAAAATGACTGGACGATTAAATTTATTTATTTTTCTTTATTACAATACGTATAAATTCGCTAGATGAAAACAAGTCTGTTCTAAACGTCAAAACAAAATTGTTCTATGCAAATTGTATAAAATAACCAACCCTGACCTCATTCGTTTATTGAGTCAACGATCTTAATATCAGTTTTTAGGCATTACTTAATTTAAAATCTTATTAAAAATAGATACGACCAATGTAAAGTTAACACAATTATGTGACGTTTTATTTTATTAACTCTACGAAATAATTTACTTTAAACCCGATCCACATCCGAATGCGAACTCAGAGCCAGGTGCCTTTTCAACCAGTCAACCAATAGATGATGCTGAGAAACCAATCTTTTGGGGCCTGATCTGATGCCAGAGCCTGTGGCTTGGTGACAGACAGATAGACATACAAACAGACAAACGGAAGGACAGTGGAGTCTTAGTAATAGTCCCGTTTTTACCTTTTGGGTTCGGACATACAAACAGACAAACGGAAGGACAGTGGAGTCTTAGTAATAGTCCCGTTTTTACCTTTTGGGTTCGGACATACAAACAGACAAACGGAAGGACAGTGGAGTCTTAGTAATAGTCCCATTTTTACCTTTTGGGTTCGGACATACAAACAGACAAACGGAAGGACAGTGGAGTCTTAGTAATAGTCCCGTTTTTACTTTTTGGGTTCGGACATACAAACAGACAAACGGAAGGACAGTGGAGTCTTAGTAATAGTCCCATTTTTACCTTTTGGGTTCGGACATACAAACAGACAAACGGAAGGACAGTGGAGTCTTAGTAATAGGACCATTTTTACCTTTTGGGTTCGGACATACAAACAGACAAACGGAAGGACAGTGGAGTCTTAGTAATAGTCCCGTTTTTACCTTTTGGGTTCGGACATACAAACAGACAAACGGAAGGACAGTGGAGTCTTAGTAATAGTCCCGTCTTTACCTTTTGGGTTCGGACATACAAACAGACAAACGGAAGGACAGTGGAGTCTTAGTAATAGTCCCGTCTTTACCTTTTGGGTTCGGAACTCTAAAAACACGGTTTGATGGTAAACTATTGCATTATCGTCGGGTTTTAATAAGTGTTCTAAATTTCAAATGAATCTGACGTGACTATTTAAAGCCGATCGCGTTCGAAGATTCCGTTCCAAACCATTTAACATGTGAAGCTAATATAAAAAATATAGAAAAAAAGAGACTGCGACTCACTAGTCCTTGAGATCATCGGGCACAGGGATCTCGAACTTGTGGAAGGTGTTCTTGTCGATGGGCGTCTTGGTCGTCTTCACGCGCAGGCGGTCCTTTGGCACGATCTCTGTGTAGCAGTTGTCCCATTCCAGGTACTCGATGACGAGGAACTCGCCCCTCATCATCTGCAACAAATCATTAAATTAAACTTCATTTATTCAAATAATAAAACAGTAAAAAAGTGTGTCTGTACATTAAATATATTTTCAAAAAAGAAATAGGGAAAAGAGGACCAGAGTAATCAACGTCGTACCGGCGGGCTTGCATGAAAAGTGCAATAGATGAAGCAAGGGAGGAAGAGAGTAATGTGTAGATGAAGCGAAAGAGGCTAGTTTCTGCCTACACCTGTGGGAATAAAACGTGATGTGTGACAAGCTCGTAAAGGAGTGACAGCAGGTTGATATGGACAGGGATCTGGGGAAAAAGAAGGGGCTAAGGGAAAGAAACTATCCCAACAGTCCGCCCAGAAAAGCCGGCCGCGAGAAAAGAAAAGTTTTGAACGAACCATATGTTCTCTCTTCCGGCGCCGACCGTAAAAGCTGATTGAGACAATGGGCGAAAAAATCTCGAGAAATCATAGCAGTAGACAATACCTTTGGGCAGCTCAATAAATCTGACACCAGTGTTAACTATTAACACACTTGATAAGAGAGAAATAATGCAGCTAGAAAACTATTGTGATACCCTTTTTCACCTTATACACCCCCATCATGAAGAAAATAGTCTAAATCTTTTATTGCCATAGGCTTAGTCTAAAATGAAAATTATATACTTTTTCTAAAAAAAAAATTTTACAACTTGGAACACTCCCATCAATATGTACGTTTCAAAACATAAAAAAAAACAATGCGTCTGTTAAAGAGCTACAACGCTATATAGACCGATATACGATACACATGATAAAACTGTACCATTTTTTTTGATTCATGGGTTCTTACGTTGTCTAGTTTAATTTTAGTCTCAATGATTTAGAATCAATTCTAATATAATTGTTAAAACCTCAACATTTCATTTCTACACATATTTTACATAATATTTTTTTAAATACATACACACACATTTAAGAAAAATAGTTCTAAATATCGTATCAGCATGATAAATTATAAAACCAAAAAGACAGAAACAAAAAAAGATGCAGACAGCTAATAAAAACCTAAAAATACAAATGCTGTGAATCAATGAGCTAATTTTATCAAACTGGGGTCATTGAACTAACAGGTTCATTGAACTGTCAAAATATGAGATAAAATCTATAAAAAATTGTGTGACTACCTTACAGACAACTAAACAAACTGACTGACATTATTCATACTCTTAAGGACATCTTACTTTTCCGATGGTTATCTCATATCGACTTCTAGCCAGATTGCAAGAGCTTTGTGGGATTGTTTTTATCGTCTATATTTTAAGGGTGTTTCCTGCTTATCCACTAAATCACACTAATATTATATAGGCGAAAGTATGTGTGTATGTTTGTGACTTCTTCACGCGCAAACGCGCGTGAAGAAGGTTCCGTACACGAGAATGCCGACTTTGAGTTCACGCCACTAAAAACGTCTCAGACTAATTTTCTACTGCTGTGAATTTTTTCATACATACATACATACATACATAATATCACGCCTGTTTCCCGCAGGGGTAGGCAGAGACTATGGACCTCCACTTGCTACTTAATTTTTTCATGTGTCCAAATAAAACCGTTTAGCAAATAGAGGGGGGGGGGGAACACTTGACTCAAAAAATATTAACTATAATGCCAAATATATTAAAATATTTCAGAAACAAATCCCTCAATCGAAAAATGATGAATATTTTTAAAATACCTACATATTTGACTATAGCGCTCACTATAATATTTTTACCTACTAAAGTAAAAATATTACTCCCACTTGATGAAGTATCAAGTAAAAACCAACATTTTTTGGCATGATAAATTAATATACATACCCATGCCAAATTACAGTTTTGTAGTAATTCTAGTCTCTGAGTAAAACAGTGGGTGGACAAACAGACAGAGACAGACCAGAAAAAACTATAAGGGTTCCTTTTTTACTACGGAACGCTGGGGATCGAACCCAGAGCCAGCTATCCAACAGAAGTTGTCAAACCCCAACAAAACATTAACCGTTCCATCACCGCCAATACCAGACACAATAGTGAGACAATGGACGTGGACATTTATTGTCGTGTGGGTCTTGACCGGTTAATGCTAATAGCTGCTAGGCAGTCATACTTTTTCAAAACTTCTTATCGTGTTTGTTAGTGACTAACACTAGTGTCAGAGTTTTTTAAACCGCCTTAAAGGCCTCTGACATGATTTTAGGTAACAATCAATGTCAAAGACAGTGACCGGGACCGACGGCTTAACGTGCCCTCCGAAGCACGGATCATCTTACTTCTCAGACAATCAGGTGATCAGCCTGCAAAGGCCTAACCAAACTAGAACAACACAAAGTTGTTGAACACTCTAACCACTACACCACGGAGGCAGTTTTCAAAACAAGTTGAAGTTTTATTCTTTTATTGAATTTTATAAACCCTACATAATTAAATAATTATCAATTATTCAAGTCAGAGGTAATTACTATTAATTTGTTTTGATTATTTCATTAATAACTTTCATAAGCCATTTTTTGGTTACAGCTAGCAAGAAATATATTCTAGTACCTAGTTAACTGTCAAAACTTATTATGTTACCATATCTCTTATTATATTTATTTTTATTTTATTTATGTCAAACAATAATATACAATCAAATATATGCAAACAGCTCTATTTAATCTTACTAGAGATTTTATATTATATTTAAATTTATTGAAGAAGAAGGGGAGGCCTTTGCCCAACAATGAGACACTAAAAGGCTATTAATTTTTTTTTTATATCTTTGTACTGTAAATGTAGACCAAAACACTTGTGTAGGTACTGAGAATTCAAGACTGTATAGAACCAAATAGGATACAGCAATAAATTTATGAACTGGATTATACCAATATGGTATTTGACACTTTTTTTTTAAATTTTCATTTCAAAATGAAAACCTGAAATGAGAAACAAAATGATTTTTTTATCCACCTTAAATCTTAAACAGAAAAAGGATTCATATATTTGCATGTAATTTGCCATTAATTTATAGAGTACGAAAGAGACAGCAAGATGTCCCCACCAAGTTTCCACTTTTCTTAATAGTGATAATTGAAATGCAAACTGCAGCCTCATCAAATAGGTAACCAATTTACATGCTTTGTTCATATAAAATATTGTCCAAAAGCAAACAATCAAATACCCTTGTGTCATAAAATCTGCTTCAAAATGGATAATTACTAAGTGATTGTACTAACAAATTTTAAACTAAGTACTGTGTTAATGTTGTGTTAAGTCTCAGAATACTATAGTGAAGACATTAAACATGAAGGTCAAAAACAGAAGTAAGATACAAACAAAGGTGGACTGGCTGTGTAAATAAAAAGAATATGACAAGTGTAATAACAAAGGATCAAGATGAATAATCTCATGCTTTTCCAATTTTATGTAGAAAGCACTGATATCTGTAGCTTTACTTTTAAACTAAATTAAATTTACATATACACTTCATTAAGATAATATTGTAAAAGGTTAACAGGTAAGCTGTGGATGAGGATGGCACAGGACCGTGGGAAAAAGCGCGAAAAAAGAAAGGACTGTGCCTGGCAGAGGGTTGAAAATGATGACGATGATACCACAAAATGGTGGAAAGATAAGATTTAAACATAATATAGTGCAGCAGGTAGAAAGTTGAGCTTAACACTAAAGCAATTTCTTACAGATAACCTAGTAAAGACCATAAAAGATGTGGAAAAAGCACTTCACAAACAAGAGCCCAGCTCTTAAATATTAGAAGAATAAACTATACATATAGATATGCAAAAGTACCTGTAAAGGTCTCTAGTTACTGAATACACATTTGAACTTTGAATTTTGAGTAAGAGAACTAAATGCAAAAATCTCACATATTGTGCACAGCCAATGCAAATGGGATATGATTAAAATAATAAAAAACTAAAGGTAGCCAATGAACACAAAAAGAAGACTTAAAATACAAGACTACCATTGTCAGACATTTGAGAGAAAAATGATTGCAAGGGCCTCTTAATATTATTCAGAGGCTAAATCAAGAATAACTTTAGATGTTATGCTAAATAGCACCTGGCAAAAGGGGCACAAATACAGGTTTGCACAATCCATATGTAGAAATGTCTGCACACAATTATATGTGCTAAAATCACTATTTTACAAAATAACAAAGGAGGGTAGGGATATAAATCAATGCTATTGATTTATTTGACAACAGTGTTGCAAACTTATTTCTAGTAATTGCACTGTATTGTATTGAAGATGAAATTCTTTGTATGAAAATATATGTAATTCAATACCCACCTTGATGTTTGCAGTCCACCACCCACATGCTTCCTTCTCATTTGACCTCGCAAATACCTCCACCTCCTGGTTCTCCACAAACTCTGTATGCTTTCCGGTGTCTTTCGGTGGAAGGAACACTTGCGAGAAAGGAAACTTCGACTCAGGTTGCCAGCTAAAACGTTCAACACATACATGTAAATACATCATCTACAATCAGTAAACTTGCAAAAATACAAAGATAAATAAACTTACTCATTTTCAAAGGCTACGAGAACCTCGTTGTCGAGCACGTCGGTGACAATGGCCTAAAAATAAAGAGAATTTCAGGACATCCAGATGCCCAATAACTTGGGAAGTAATACTCTAGAAATAAGTGAGAATTAGGTCAGACGGAAAAATGCGCAAATATTAAATAAGGTACGTGTCGTCCTAATTTTCACTTTGCAACTGCTGCTAAAAATACAAAACGCAATACAATTTCAACACATGGAAAATCACGCCCTGTCAGACGGACATGGCGTCCATTCCAGCCGCGATGATCTTCCCGGAAAAATATTTTTGTAAGTATAAGATAAATAGGGCAACTGAAGCTCGGAAATGAACGCCAATTTAATTCACTAATAAAAATACTTCCTTTTGAACAAAAGTTTAGCGTACTTCACAATTTACAAACCTTATAATAAGCACCATTTTCACCGTACACCTCGACCGACAAATCCTCCATTTTGGTTTAAAACTTGAAAGCGTATTTGGCGTTTTCGGAGCGAGAACGAGCGCTAGTACAAAAACTACTGACCAATCAAACGGACGAATTTTGACATAGACAATATAGTTTTTCTTTTAAAAAAAAGTATTGAATGAATGATAATTTGATTTGAATTCAGAATTACCATTTTTAGATGATTTCGTTCAAGTATTTAGATGTATTTAGACACGCGGCAGCGTATCACTACACGAACGGTTTTTTGTATGGAAAAACCATTCGTTTAGATGACTCTGCATTTCAAAAATTGCATTTCTGAGCCAAGTAAAACGTAGTGATTTTATGCTCTTTGGAGCCAAGTTTGGAACCAAGTTCAAAAATAGCGAATTATGTAGCAGCTGTGTGTATATTTACACGATAGAATATATTAAAATAATCGAAACTTTACAAAAAAAAATAGACATCACTTCATTTACTTTCAGGAGTTTCTTCCACATCTTCAAAGTTCCTCATCATATCTTCACCAAATATAATGGGATCGGCTATGTATGGGACCAACTAGGCATTGGAGTGTCATTTTTAAAACGCGGATTTAAGCGGCGATTACACTTCACGATCCGTCGGGCCGATGAGCAGGGGCGACAGACAGGGCGTTGTGATTACACTGCACTAGATCGCCTCCCTAACTCAGTTGTCAGCCGAACTTGATCTTGAAAGAGTGGCGCCTGTGCTTGCCAAAAATCAAATATTGGTCAAGTGCGTGTCGCTTTTGACGCACCTGCGCGTGTAAATGTGAAAAAAAAGAAACTGCCGGAGCAAAGAGTATCGTTTTAAGCCGCGATTACACTTCACGATTTCACGCAGGCGCCCTAAATCGGGAAGTGTAGGGTGTATAGAAATTGTTTCGCTGTAGGTAGGCAGTGTCCCGATATCGGGTGATCGGGGCTTCCCGACCGCCCTGTTTCCCTATTTAGGGAGTAAATCGGCTGATGTAATCGCTGTCCACGAGTCAGGGCGTTCAGAAGTGTCATTTTTGAAACGCGGAGCCTCCTAAACGAATGATATTTCCATACAAAAAACAGTTCGTGTAGTGACTCCGCGTTTCAAAAATGGCACTTCTGATATGAACTTAAAATAAATACATATATATATATTTCTTAAAACGATACTCTTTGCTCCGGCATTTTCTTTTTTTTTCACATTTACACGTGCAGTTGCGTCCAGAGCGACACGCACTTGACCAATATTTGATTTTTGGCAAGCACAGGTGCCACTCTTTCAACATCAAGTTCGGCTGACAACTAGTTAGGGAGGCGATTTAGTGCAGTGTAATCACAACGCCCTGTCTGTCGCCCCTGCTCATCGGCCCGACGGATCGTGAAGTGTAATCGCCGCTTTATACATGTATTTATTTTAAGTTTATATCAGAAGTGCCATTTTTGAAACGCGGAGTCACTACACGAACTGTTTTTTGTATGGAAATATCATTCGTTTAGAAGGCTCCGCGTTTCTAAAATGGCACTTCTGAACGCCCTGACTCGTGGACAGCGATTACATCACCCGATTTACTCCCTAAATAGGGAAACAGGGCGGTCGGGAAGCCCCGATCACCCGATATCGGGACACTGCCTACCTAACAGCGATTACACTTCCCGATTTAGGGCGCCTGCGTGAAATCGTGAAGTGTAATCGCGGCTTTAAGCCGCGATTACACGCGATTCGTCGGGGACGATTTCACGCAGGCTTCCTAAATCGGGAAGTGTAATCGCTGACAGGGAGACAGTGTCCCGATATCGGGTGATCGGGGCTTCCCGACCGCCCTGTTTCCCTATTTAAGCGGCGATTACACTTCACGATCCGTCGGGCCGATGAGCAGGGGCGACAGACAGGGCGTTGTGATTACACTGCACTAGATCGCCTCCCTAACTCAGTTGTCAGCCGAACTTGATGTTGAAAGAGTGGCACCTGTGCTTGCCAAAATTCAAATATTGGTCAAGTGCGTGTCGCTTTTGACTCAACTGCGGGTGTAAATGTGAAAAAAAAGAAAATGCCGGAGAAAAAAAGAGTATCGTTTTAAGAAATAAATATGTATTTATTTTAAGTTCATATCAGAAGTGCCATTTTTGAAACGCGGAGTCACTACACGAACTGTTTTTTGTATGGAAATATCATTCGTTTAGGAGGCTCCGCGTTTCAAAATTGGCACTTCTGAACGCCCTGACTCGTGGATAGCGATTACATCACCCGATTTACTCCCTAAATAGGGAAACAGGGCGGTCGGGAAGCCCCGATCACCCGATATCGGGACCCTGCCTACCTAACAGCGATTACACTTCCCGATTTAGGGCGCCTGCGTGAAATCGTCCCCGACGAATCGTGAAGTGTAATCGCCGCTTTAGGGCGTAAATCGGGTGATGTAATCGCTGTCCCGAGACAGGGCGTTCAGAAGTGCCATTTTTGAAACGCGGAGTCTCCTAAACGAATGATCTTTCCATACAAAAAACAGATCGTGTAGTGACTCCGCGTTTAAAAAATGGCACTTCTGATATAAACTTATAAGATATATTTCTTAAAACGAGATACTTTACTCCAGCATTTTCTTTTTTCCTTTTTTTTACATTTACACCCGCAGGTGCGTTAACAGCGATACCAATTTTTAGGGTTCCGTAGTAAACTTGTCACATTTCACATTACTAATGGTTTGCGCAAATGTTTCCAAACGAGCGCACTTTTGAATTAGTCGTATCGTAGTCATGCGACGGATTTGCAACGAGTGGTCTTGCTTGACCACTCGTAATATGAGGTACTATTATATGTCAAAGAATTTCATGGTGAACTCGTTCCGATTCGCAGTGCTTTTTGTATTCACGGTTTTTTGCGTCGTTTTCGGGGTCATTATACGAACGGTCTTTTATTCCACGTTTCAAGAATGTCACGTCAAATGGTATTTCACGCGAGCAGTAAGTTGGGAAACTAACTACACATTTTGTGATTCCATGAGTCCCTCAATTAAAAATAGCACTCCAGATGTTTGCCAAGCTGCCTCTAGGGTTCGACTTTTTAGTCTGGAAAAGTAAAAAAAAATCTATGTCTATGGGAAAAACCATTCGTTTAGGTGGCTCCGCGTTTAAAGAAAGGTGCTATTTTTCGAACGCGGAGTCACTAAACTATCTATTTTCGTACGGAAAAAACATTCTTTAGCCCTTCAAATGTCGACATAGCAGACACAATAGTAAAACAATACATCAGACGCCCGCTCCGGGCGTCCGACATTTAAAGGGTTAAGTGACTCCGCGTTTCAAAAATAGCACTTTAGGTGGCAAGCCTTCGCAATTGCAAACGTCAATTAAGTAGTCTGTCACATTATATCATGTCAATGTCATCCATCGCACTGACACCTCACGTCAAGTCACAGCAACCGGCTGACTGGACTGAAGCCGCGATTACACTTCACGATTCGTCGGGGACGATTTCACGCAAGCGCCCTAAATCGGGAAGTGTAATCGCTGTTAGGTAGGCAGTGTCCCGATATCGGGTGATCGGGGCTTCCCGACCGCCCTGTTTCCCTAATTAGGGCGTAAATCGGGTGATGTAATCGCTGTCCCGAGACAGGGCGTTCAGAAGTGCCATTTTTGAAACGCGGAGTGTCCTAAACGAATGATCTTTCCATACAAAAAACAGTTCGTGTAGTGACTCCGCGTTTTAAAAATGGCACTTCTGATATGAACTTTTATAACCCTTTAACTGTCGGACGCCCGGAGCGGGCGTCTGATGTATTGTTTTACTATTGTGTCTGCTATGCCGACATTCGAAGGGATAATATATTTCTTAAAACGAGATACTCTACTCTAGCGTTTTCTTTTTTCCTTTTATTTACATTTACAGAAGTCTAAAGGAAAACTATTAAAGGCACCCGCCTTTAATAGTTTTCCTGCACCAAAATATCCAAAACATTACACAAAAACACGCAAACAAAGGGGCGTGGCCATACACAATTGTCTATGGCATACACATGTTTCTGCTTTCGAAAGCAGATGGAAAACATGCCCTGCGCGGGGTCGAGAGGGGAAGGATTTCTTTTTAATTTTTTTACGGTTTTGTTTAAGAGTCCTTTGGAGCCTACCTCTATTATCTGCAATTAGTAAAACGCAGAACACATCTTCTAGTTCTTCGTCAGGCAGAAATGATGATAACAGTAATCAGAAATAAATATTATTAGGTACCTTAAGTGTCATTTTTGAAACGCGGAGTCACCTAAACGAATGGTTTTTCCGTACAAAAAACCGTTCGTTTAGTTACTCCGCGTTTGAAAAGTAGCACCTCATGATGAAGTCAACCATAAAGAAATGTTTCATTCAAAACAGAAATTATTTGCAGGAGACGGTTTGTGTATGAAAAATAATATTTTTGTTTTGTTTTTGTTTCATGTTTTTTGTGTAATGTTTCGAGATTTCTGGCGCAGGAGACCCGCCTTAAAGCCGGGTCTCCTGCGCACACTGTTCCAAAAACCCTTCGGACCTGACATTTTGAACTAAGCTCAGAATGTGACGCGTTTCGTTATTCTAAACGATAAGCAAAAACTCCCGTGTGGCAATTCCTTATGGTTTTGGAGAAAACTTAAACTAAAGTTGTTCGATTTTTTTAACTTAGAAAGTAAAATATATTTTTTTCTACCAGAACAATTACTTTATTTGCCCAAATTTTCACATCAATTTATTGGGCTTTTAAAACCGTATTTTATTATTGCTACGCCTAGTCGAAAATGTAAGCCTAAAGCGAAATAATAATATTTTTCAATAAAACGGTTTTATTTTAATATCTATAATAATTCGAGCTATTAGCACCCAAATATCTATTTAAAATGTAGAGAATTAGGCTGTTTATCTTTGTATAAAAAAGCAGCTGCTAATTCCGTGGGATCTCGGCGAAATTCGATTCTAAATATTTCCTGACTCCGAACCCCTGAAACTTAGAAATAGCAATATTTCATATACGCATTTGCTATGAACTTTTAGTAAGGTCTAAATCTAAAAATACATTGGATTGAACGATTTTTATTGTACTATATTTTTTAGATCTAGTAAAGAGCGGAAATTTTCCTTAACATTAGCAAATGTGGCAAAATATTATATTTAGTAGGATTTTTTTTTCTTTTATATTTTAATTGAAATTAAAAAGTAGTGTTGGTCACTGTTTTAGTATTTATCTTTTTCTTGCAAAATTATCGATTGTTAACTGTGACGTCGTCAGATTTAAATCCATATTAGATTGCAAGCATAAGTATTTTGTTATTCGTCTTCGAATACCTATATCAGGTTATACCATTTAATTAATTTGATGAAGGGCTAGGTGCGGCGTGGGAAGGGGTCCACCCTCGTTAGGCGTTAGCTAAAACCCCACGTCAATACATCTAGCCTAGAGAAATGGAGGCAACGCGTCATGGAGCCGTTTCAGACCCATGCCGCCGCCTGCGATGCTGTGGATAGTGCATAACACATCTGCTTCGTGCTTACTTATTAAACGAACGGTTTTTTGTACGGAAAAACCATTCGTTTAGGTGACTCCGCGTTTCAAAAATGACACTTAAGGTACCTAATAATATTTATTTCTGATTACTGTTATCATCATTTCTGCCTGACGAAGAACTAGAAGATGTGTTCTGCGTTTTACCAATTGCAGATAATAGAGGTAGGCTCCAAAGGACTCTTAACCAAAACCGTAAAATAATTAAAAAAGAAATCCTTCCCCTCTCGACCCCGCGCAGGGCATGTTTTCCATCTGCTTTCGAAAGCAGAAACATGTGTATGCCATAGACAATTGTGTATGGCCACGCCCCTTTGTTTGCGTGTTTTTGTGTAATGTTTTGGATATTTTGGTGCAGGAGACCCGCCTTAAGGTTTACAAATTAAAAAGTTACAGTGGTGCTATTTTTCAAACGCGGAGTCACTAAACGAACGATTTTTTGTATGGAAAAACAATTCGTTTAGGTGACTCCGCGTTTCAAAAATAGCACTTCAGGTGACATACTTATAAAATGTACTCGGAAAAGGAAATTTCATACAAATTCAATAGAAAATTAGTTTTTAGACATTTTTATATTTACATGCACACATTGCATTGACACGCACTTGGCCAATTATTTGATATTTGGAAAGCACAGGTGCCATCCTTTCGACATCAAGTTCGGCTGACAACTGAGTTAGGGAGGCGATCTAATGCAGTGTAATCACAACGCCCTGTCTGTCGCCCCTGCTCATCGGCCCGACGGATCGTGAAGTGTAATCGCCGCTTACGTGTGAGCTGGCTGGCTGTTTTATCGCAAAAAAAAAGGAAGAGAAAGATTGTTTATTTGTCACACACAACTCACAAATATCAGTGAATTTATCTTATCATAACATACCTTGATTTATTTTGATAAAAAAAAAATAAATTTAACGTAAATTAAAACTATACAAACATAACATAATATACATTTCAACAAGGTGTAGTAGATAATTACGTTCCTGTAGTACTTGAAAGCACTTTGATTTAATTTAAATTATATCCTTATAAAATTTCATTTTTTGAGTTGGGAACAGGGCCGCGCCGACCCCCGGCAGCGCCTGTGTGCGGAACCTATGAAGCGCCTCTTTTTTAACGAATCTTCATAAAAAACGAATTTAATTTTTTTACGAATATTTTTAATTGTTAATTTTGACTGAAATAAATGTTCTCCAGTTTTACAGTACTTAGATAATATTACTTAATTAATATCTAAGTATACAAAACTGGAGAACATTTAGGAATTAGGATACTAAATAGGTAAATCCCGTTCGCTTCTGCTTACCAATTACTGCGAAAAATATAACTCGAATTTGGCTTGGCTATCTCGTTCGTTAAAATCGGGGAATCCCCGAAACCCAACCCCGCTTGCGTCGCACGCATCGCATCGGGTTGCGTTCACAACTAAAATCCTAAGCGTAAAATGAAACCATAAACGTGAATAATAATAAACATATCAATATTGAGAGACTTGTTCAATAAGCGTAATATATGTTTTGTTGTTTACAAGGCCTATGTTGCGCCTATTGTACCTATTTACTTATTACTTATCGAAACTCCACTTCAAAAAACACAATAATTTAAGTAACAAAAATAATTTTGGTGGCAGTGGCGGCGCGGCGCCCCTATTGTCTTGGCGCCTGTGTGCGCCGCACACTTCGCACACAAGGGCGGCGCGGCCCTGGTTGGAAAGGGTAAAAGTTTTATCATTTCCAGATGAGTGCGGATAAAAGTACGATATTAGTAACCGGTGGGTCTGGTCTAGTCGGCCAGGCAATCAAGACCCTCGTGGAGGAGGAGAAACTTAAAGGAACTGAATCTTCAAAGAATGAAACTTGGGTTTTCTGTGGTTCTATGGATGGGGATCTGAGGTAATGAAATTGTATTCAGTCTCACAAAATCGTATTAAATTGGTTGTTGTAATAAATTGTTCATTTATTGTCATCTACTTGTGTATTCTGAAGGTCTATTTAATGTCTTCTTCTTGCGTATTTTTAAGAATAGGTTGAAATTGTTTATTTTTTATCTTCTATCTGCAAAATTATTCTGAAGAATAGGTCGAGAGAAACCCTACATTATCCATTCCTCAACCTTGATACTCATAATCTAATAAAGTAGATCCTCCAAACTAAAAATAAGTGTGAACGTAATGTAATTTTGCTTAACTATAACCTTCTTCATGACCTAGTCCTTGTCCTTCTAAGATTATCATCTCATTGCCAACATTGCCTAGAACCATTATTGAAGTAAACAAAACTTGGGATTTATAATTTTTCATTTGAGACTCGTAATCTAAACATTTTTGGTAGTTGAAGGATTAGGATCATTTCATTAGATATTGCTTTTCCAGTATTTTATTTGCAGGTTAACCTTGGCAATCAATGTGTCATGATCATCATCATTATCATCAGGTCTTTTTGTCTCCACTGCAGGAGCACAACCCTCTGTACTACCAGAGCCATACTTGGCAAGAGCAGCCTAAGAACTTGGTCTAAACTCTCCTTGGTGGCCACATGGGTTGGAGAGGTCTCATTGATGTTTATAAGCTTTGTTTAGGGTGTATTTCCTACGACATTCACGGGAGGACTAGGAAAGGCCCTATTCTTTCATAAACCACACCGCAATCAATGTGTGTTAATGCCTAAATTTCAGGATACATTGACTGTTTACAAATACATATTACCACTGTTCAGGACATGTATATAGGCTATACAAAAAACAATTGTATGTCCTTGAGGATCACAGGTCTTTTTACCATGACCCTGGTCTTTTGGGAAATTTGTGTGGGGATACAGACTCTTGGTAGTAACTTCGTAAGGCCCGAGGAATTGATGAAATATGGTATTCACACCAAAACCTGTTCCTGAAATACCCATTCCAATGGAAGATATAAGGTAACCTTGAACAGGAAGTATACCCTACAGGAATATTTATTGCATATCTGTGAAAAACTAATTGTTATTTTTATCATGTCTGGGTGAGTGTCATGGAATTGTTCTTTTTGTCTAATTAAAATGGTTCTATTATTGGTGTATTAATTAGTAAATTATGACCAATATATGGCCGGAATATGTTAAGGAAATAAAACTTATCATCATGGGGTGCCATCTTAGGTACTGAAAACTTCGGTAAATAGATTCCCTAGTATGCAGGCATAATTCTCTCTGATTTTGTATTGAGGCCAGTCTCATTAAAACAAGTGGTTATGAAATTAAAAATGTAGATGAGATATATGTAACTGTATTAAAATTTGCCCTTTCCAGAGACAAGGCCCAAACAGAAGCGCTGTTTGAAAAGTATCAGCCCACGCATGTCATACACTTGGCGGCAATGGTTGGCGGCCTTTTTCACAATATGGCCAACAACTTATCTTTCTTTGTGAGTGGGACCATTTTGCTATTTTTATAAAATTTGCCATCGCCATCACTATTTTGATTTCTTTTTACACCATCTCGCCCAAAATTACACTAAAAGTAGCCTTTGAGTATAATCCACTGCGCTCCTCTCTGTCTCACAATTATCAGGTCTTTTTTTTAGTCTCCACTGCAGGAGCAGGACCCTCTGTACTACTAGAGCCATACTTAGCCAGAGCAGATAGAGGATTAGGCATACACTCTCTATGCTGGCCAGACGGGTTGGAGAGGTCTCATGAGGTTTAGCTTTGTTTAGCGTATTTCCTAAGTCGCCTTCTACGACATCCACGGGAAGACTTGGAGTGGTCCTATTCTACTCTGCCTAACACATGGCAATGTCGAACTGACTATAATGCTCCCTTGACATCACCGCTCTTAAGGGCCTTCGCTAAGTTACGCGGGCGCACGCGGCGATTTTGGTCTATCTCTGTCACAAACTCTAAATGCGAAAGAGATAGCAGAATCCGTCGCGGGTCACCTGTCTCTGTCGCACGTAGCGTTTGTGACAGAGATAGACTGAAGCCGCCGCGTGCGCCCGCGTATGCAAAGACCCTAATAGGCTAAAATTTGTATGTTCCAGAGAGAGAATATGGCAATAAATGATAATGTACTCAACGCGAGCTACAAGCACGGTGTAAAAAAGGTCGTTTCCTGCTCTTCCACGTGTATCTTCCCGGACAAGACCACATATCCCATAGACGAGACAATGGTTTGTATATTTACAGCAACAACACTAGCATCAATAGGCTAATTTACTGTGTCTGTTTTTTGGTTAATATTTTATATAAAACAAAAATACCGCTCGAAATAAATATTTTTTTGAAAACAGCAATAATAATAATTTGAGAAGCAATTAGCATATCAAATATAAGAGTTCGCTTTGTGGGGACATCTCTTTCGGACGCGCGAGACCTAATAGCAGTGACGTCAAGAGCGCTGTACGTGCATCCTTTCTCTGTTAAATTGTAATTGTATTGTGGGAGCCCTATGTGGAGTTCTAGTAAAACCAGTGGTGCAAGTAGAATAGAACATTTATCATATACAAAATTATAACACTACAGATAGTGTAGTCACGATTTTACCTACACAAGTAGCCAATCCCCGTCGCGGCGCTCGATGACGTAGGCGATGTAGGCGGCGTCGGCGGCACGTAAATACCGCGCGGCCGCTGCTGTGCACCCAGCAGGAGGGTGAAAGTGCCATACATTGGGAGTTTTTCATTTCGAACGACGTCATCTATTTATCTTATTCCGGACTATTTATCAAAACCACTTTTAGTTATTAGTTTGTTAGCATTTGTATAGATGTCACGGTGTTACGCATAGTATAACCAACAATTTCGCGACCTCAGTATGAAATCTAGATGGTGCAATGGATTACGCGTTCGAAACTATTCGTGAATCCCTTGGGTTCAAATCCCACCAAAGGCCGATAAAAAATCTTTTATACGTTTTTCTATAAATTTATTGTTAAAGTATAAGTGAAAATTTCGCGCGCTCGGTACCAAGCCCGAGTGGCGAAGCGGTTAACGTATTCGAAACTATTCAACTGAGATATTAATGATATCACCCAGGAATCTCAGGTTCAAATCCCACATCGAACAAGTAAAATTTAATATTTTATATTTGTTATTTATGTTGTATTGGAATAAGAATAATAGATGTCACTACGTTTGCGGCTTAAAGTGTTGGCAGACAAATTACGCGAGATGGCTCTCTATTTCAGATATATTAAAGTACTATATGGCACCCAGTGTCGAGTCAAGCGCGCGCCGCTACGAACGTTTCGCGGCCCGATCGTGCGGCTGTGTATAACTTCTTGCGAGTATTGTGTTAAACTACCCTTTAAAATGGTTCTAAAAAAATGTGCAAAATGCAAAAAGAATATAACAAAAAATCACCTGGATTGGAGTGTTGTAGATGCAATACAAGAGGTACATGCAGATCCAGAATGTACCAAGCTAACAAATAAACAGCTGAGTACCCTACGTAATTCCCCCAGCATCGAATGGAGTTGCGAGACCTGCTTGCAGAACATGTCCCGCAGGTCGTCGTATATCATACCGGAAGACGATTCCGAGGATGACTCTGACACAGGTACTGTTCTTAATCCCCAACCCCTGATAGATCAGCGAAAGCTAGTTCATGATATCAACCGCGGGAGCTTAAGAAAACTGTTAAGGATGAAGTAGGGGCCTTGGAAGCATCGATTGAATTCCTAAGTGAACAACTTACAACACTTCAACATTATATGAAAAGTCAGGATGGAAGAATAAAAGATTTAGAACACCAGAACAAAGATCTGTACAACCGAAACAAAAATCTTGAACTGCGGGTGGCTGCATTAGAGCAGGGGAAACAGCAATATGAACAGAACACCTTGTCAACGTGTGTTGAAATTGCTGGGCTTCCTGATGTCCCACCTAAAGATGTCGGCAAGGTATTATCCTCTATAGCAGCGGTGCTGGAAGTAGATGAGCAAGATATTCAGTCGTCTCGTCGTCTGGCAGGCAGGAAGGAGAAGCCTGGTCCGATACTGGCAGAAATGAAGTCGAAATTGGCACAAAGCAAGTGGATTGCGGCTAGCAAGGAAAAGAGATTAACTGTAGGATCGTTTCTACCCGACGTACCGAAGGAAAAGGCTGACATAAAAATTTACGTAAGAGAGGCATTAACAAAACATATGAAAACTCTTTTGTATAACACTAAACAAAAACTAGGCAGTTCATTTAAGTTTATATGGATAAAGGAGGGAAAAGTATGTGTACGTAAAACAAATGATAGTAAAATTATTTACATTCGATCTGTTCAAGATATTGAACAGATTGATAAGTGAATTATCTGTAACCGAGTTTTGTATATATATATATATATATATATATATATATATATATATATAATCATAATCATTCTTTATTGCTTCATTTGGTGTACAATAAGGTCTTAAATAATGATGTGTTAGCGCACAAATGGGCCCTGACAGGGCATTGCAATTTGTTCAAGGCTGTATTACAATATAACATTATTATCAAATTATTACATACATTAAAGCAACTTTTATTATACCTATTATAAAATATTAATAAAATTTGTAAAGTTATTAAAATATATTTGGAAATTCATCTAAATTAAGTAAAATAAAAATTCGTTTATATCCGATAAAACACGTCGTCATTATATTAATGCCATATATCTAATTAATCAATTTTTGTCCCTTGTATGGAATCATTAAAACCTACGGAATTTTTTAATTGCATATCCATTAATCATTCCTTTCAACAACTGCCTAGTAATAAAAGTTTATCCTTTTCCTGTTTGCATAAATTCGATCAATGATTAAAAACTTTCCTAAATTGCTACAACTTATTCATCAGTGTTCATTTCCATTAGACATGATCGTTGTCACAGAGGCAGGGGCGTAGCTACCGCCGTATCTGCCGTATCAATTATACGGGGCCCCCGGCCTACGGGGGCCCCCAAGGTGCGTAAGCAAAAATTAATAAAAACTTCCCAAATTTTTTAAATTTCAGAAATGAGAAAAGTAAAAAACGCATTTTTTTCCCGAGTAAAGCGTGTGCGTTCAAAAGTTGGCAACACCCTACATCGGTTAAAGTGGGCTGCGGGATTTCCCCGTTTAAGTCATTTACGAGGCGCAAACAGAGCTTTGCATTGGTGTGAGTGTATACAGAGGCGTCCAAATAAAAAATTCCTTCCAGGACATATAACTTCTATGGGACAGGAACGCCTGTCAGACCTGTCACTATTGTCCATAGAGGCAGAAACTTTAGAAAAACTAAAGTCATCATCAGCTATGAATGATTTAATTAATCAGTTTGCCGAAACAAAGGCAAGGAGAGTTAATATTTAATTTGAATTGTTTTTAAAAATGTGACAGATAGATAATTATGATGAATAAATATTTCTTTTAATTTTATGCAAACATTTTTTTCTTTTTTGAGAAATCTTTACCCTTCCTAAGGGCCCCCAAACAAATTTTTATACGGGGCCCCGCCAAGGTACGCTACGCTTCTGCACAGAGGCTGGCATATCCAATAATATTGTACAGTTATATAACATACCGGACTATAACATGCACTCACAACTTCGTGTAAACAAAAAGGGTGGAGGTATAATTATATACACAAAAAAATATTTAAAATTCACACCAATCACTTATAATAGCTTCACATTTGAAAATTTAACAGGTTCTTTAAAAACAAGTCATCAGGAGATAGTTGTGTGTGCAGTTTACAGGCCGCCATCATCTTCCAATGTTCACAAAAGGTTGTTTATTAGCGAGCTGGGTAACTACGTCTCGAGTTTTGACACTCAACAAAACGCACTTTTAATCGGCAATACAAATATAGACCTAAAAACCATTTCAACCATTTCAGATTCGTACGTAGAAACACTGAACGAGCGCGGACTAATGTGTGGAATCACTGATTATACTAGAATTGAAAAAAGATTAAACATTGTAACAAAATCATGTATCGATCACGCGTTTTGTAGATTGCCCACATTAGATCCGTACTCGGCAGCTATCGACGTCGTACTAGCAGACCACCGTGCAATACTGTTCTCCTGCGTAAGCGATGACTTGCAAATGCAGCGAACACAGGATGTTCACAAAACTTACGTTGATTATAAGTTGTTGTATGAGGAATTAAAAAAAGTGAATTGGTTGGAAACCAATAATATGAGTTGTCCTAATCAAATATACAATTTCATTTGTAGTTCTTTTAATAACGCTCGTAATTTAGTTACTAGGAATGTGAAATATAAGAAAGACTGTAAACTATATAGGGTGCCCTGGATGAACAATAATATTAATAGGCTGTGTGAGAAACGCAATAAACTTTTTCACTTATGGAAAAAAAATCCTCATAACGCTGAAATAAGATTAGAATACAACAAAACACGTAACAAAGTTCATAAACTCCTAGAATATCATAGAAATTCCTATTATATTAATAAAATAAAAGATAATAATAAAAACTTTAAAAAATTATATCAAATTGTTAATCAAATGCTTTGCCGTATTTCAGTATCTGTAGATGCAGCGGTAATTAAAGCTTTTCAGTCTCAGGGTGTTACTGTGGAGAATATTGCCAATAACTTTGCTAATGAATTTAATAAATCTGTCAATAATAATACGACCTGCAATAGTGCCATAATGGACATTAACACATATATTAAACCAGCTGATTCGAGTATTTACTACCAAAAAGCAACAAGTAGTAAAATAAGTAAAATTATTAAAAAATTAAATTCCAAAAAAGCCCCGGGCATAGACGGTATTCGAGTCTCGGATATTAAAATGGTAGGGAGTGGTGTGTCATTGGCATTAGCTAATCTAATCAATGCGAGCGTACAATCTGGTATTTACCCAAATGAATTAAAAAAAGGATGCGTAAGACCTATTGCCAAGAAAGGTAAAACTAATGACTATAGCAATTATCGCCAGATCACGCTTCTCTCTAGCATTGACAAAATTGTAGAAAAATATATCTGTCATCAAATACACAATTACTATAGAGACAATAACATATTATACGAAAATCAATTTGGTTTTTAGCAGGGAAAGGGTACGGAAGAAGTTCTCTCAAAGTTCACTGATGAAGTCAACTCGGCGTTGAATGAAAAAAAACATGTTTTGGTACTTTGCATAGAATTTTCTCGTGCATTTGATACTCTTGGCCATAATATTCTCGTAACTAAGCTCGACACTTGTGGCGTCCGCGGCCCTTTGCTAAATTGGAATAAAAATTATCTCAGTAACCGTTCCTTTGTTGTAAAAATTTCTGATAAACTTAGCAAACCTGTAGACGTTACTGAAGGCACAGCGCAGGGCTCGGTGGCTGGCCCATTACACTTCCTCTCGTACATAAATGACATGAGCAACTGCGTCACAAGGTGTACCTGCTACCAGTTTGCTGACGATACGTGCTTAGTGATCAGCGATCGCAATCTAGAGAAAGCCTACGAGTACCTGCAAGCGGATTGTAATGCTATATGCAAGTGGTGTCACGATAACGGCCTTGTACTCAATACAAATAAAACCAAATTACTTCACATAAGATCGCCGTACATAAGGTCCTTTATAGATAATAAAAACTTAACAGCACATGAGCACGCTTGTTTGCACAACACAGCGGCTACAGGTACTTGTAGTTGTCCACCTATAGAACTTGTCGATTCTCATACTTACCTTGGGCTCATCATTGATAATAGGCTCAATTGGAAACTCCATATACATCACGTATGTGACGTAACTTAGACATTTTCTAGCAAACATGCATATTCTTAGAAACCGAATTCCATATAGTGTCAAACTTTTACTTTTCAAGTCGCTAGCAGAATCTCATGTCATATATGGCCTAAGTAGCTATGGGAGGACATATAACACCCATCTAGATAACGTGTATAGATTACAGTTAAAAATATTAAAAACAATTGTATCTAATACAATAAAGTTAAAGTACCAAGACAATGAGCTAGGCCTTTTTAAACATTGTGGAGTCTTACCAATTCAGTTAAACGTTAAATTTGCTTTATTAAAACAGAACTTCTTTAACAACGAGTTGCAAACTAAAATTGAACATGCTGTATTCACGCGCGCCATCGCTCAAAACCAGTTGTGCACGGAGCGCGCAAACAACGTCTATGGAAAGAGAACAGCGCGTTATCAGGTACCGCGATTAATCAACTCATTGCCAGGTGACATAAAGAAACAACTTTCCAAAAAAAACATTAAATTTAAATTAAAAAGATACTTTTTGGAAAACATTAATAAACTAACCTTTAACTTTTGACGTGGTGGCCCAGCTAAAATAATTACATTGTAATATCATAATATATATCAATAATATTTTAAGTGGGTAGGTATTTGTTATATCTATTAGTAAGTACGATAAGGTATGATTGTGTTTTAGAATTTACATTGTACGTAGAATAACTTCTAACATTTCACTACAAACCTCAGTGGTTTATGTAAATGTCTTATAATGTTCTGTTGTATCTATTTTTGTAATATGTTAGTATAATAAATAAAATAAAATAAATAACGTCTTGATGTATGCCACAGTATAAATTAAATGTATAGCTTAAGTGTAAATCTGTATTGTAATTGTAACATAGCCCATCAGGCTGGGTAGGGATTAATACTGAACTGGGTTTCTTTCGGCGTAATCTTCCCAGCAGTGGTTGTTCCGAAACGCTAGTAGTTTTTAGCTTTTGCACTAAAAGAAAATTTAAAAAATGACCTTCAATAAGAGATAAATTTATCCTACATTGAATAAAAAAAATTTACTTTTAACTTTGACTTTGTTACTTGACAGTTTCACTTTGCATTACTTATTTTTGGGCAGATTAAAAAACAATCGGTGTCGGATTATGTTACTCATTGATTGATTAAAATACAATTTTTATTAACACTGTAGTAAACGCAAAATACAAGCAAGCAAAGCTTGTACGAAAAAATATTTTTTTGTTCAAAATATTTAAAAAAAATTGTAACATACTAATTATACTTGCAAATTTCAGGTACATAATGGACCTCCTCATACATCAAATTATGGATACAGCTATGCCAAAAGAATGATTGACATATTAAACAGGTATATTTTTCTATTTTTATTACTTTCCACAAGTGCAGTGTGATCTCCGCCCTAAAACAGTCACTTGTCTAAAAACCCAACATTCTGGGAAATTTTACATTTTGGAATTTCAACTTTATGGGATTTCAAATTCCTGATCCTAAACGACTTGTCTGCCTGTGGATGTAGTAAGAGGTGCATAAAACCCGACCACGAACATATGTTCGGTCGGTGATAAGGACAAAACATGGCACTTTTATCTTTTTCTTCTTTCAGAAGTCACAATAAGACTATTTCGCTCTATCAAAGCGTGTTAGGCCCTTGTTGGAAACTAGTGGATTAAATATGAATCTGTTTAATTTGCACTTGACAAATTTGTGAGCTACTCTCTAAGCGGCAAGATATTGATATGTTCCCAATACGATGTTTAAACATGTTTTGTTTTGAAATTTTATTTTTCTTCTGTGGAGTCATGCATTTTAATATAAGAGTGGGAGCATGGTGGGGACATCTCACTATCTCTTTCGTACACGCGAGACCTCATAACGTGACGTCAAGAGTGCAGCTGTACGTGCATCCTTTTTCTGTTACTCGACAGTTTCCCCTTCCATCAGATTTAAAAGGTTTGTGGCGGTCGAGCATATCACCTCTCTCCCACTACAGTTGTTGTACGGAAGTTGCATATATGTATAGTCCATTGCAACCAGAACTCTGAGATCGAGTTGTAGATTATGCTGGCGCCATCTCGTATGATTCTTGTGAACTATTGTTTGTGGTTTTTAGAGGTCGCCACATGTTTATAACTAATAACTTAGATATTTTTGGGCAGATTAAAAATAAAACTTTTTGTTTTCGGTTTCGGATTATGTTACTTATTGGAATGAATAATAAAAATAATTGAGTAAAATATCGTGTTCCCTGCCAGAGGCTACCACGAGCAGCACGGGCGCACGTTCACGTCGGTGGTCCCGTGCAACGTGTTCGGCCCGCACGACAACTACGCCGCGCGCACCGCGCACGTCGTTCCCGCGCTCATCAGGAGGATGGACGACGCCATGAAGAATGGTAAACACTCTGTCTTCTTGTGGTGAACCGGTTGTGTATTTTCTGTTCGGGGATTTTACTTATATGTTTTCTTTTATTATTTGAATTTTTTTTAAATCGCTGAAATATGATTTTTTTAAAGATGTCAACCCCATATTTTCTCCATGAAAAATTTCAAAAAACTAAATCAACAAAAACTTTTTATGTAACTCTCGAACTTTCTCAGAAAATTTCACAAGAATCGGTGAAGAAATGCGACCTGTAGGCGAGAACAGCCGGACTGACTAACTATCGGAGAGCCGGACTAAAGCTTTTTGGCCAATCTCGAAACTGAGACGCTTCGCTCGCTCGGTCAATGTAGTTTTCAGTACATTAATAAAACAAGTGAACATAAATAAATATATAGGGACAAATTACACAGATTGGGCTAACCCCAAAGTAAGTTCGAGACTTGTGTCATGGGATACTAACTCAACGATACTATATTTTATAACAACATAAACTATATAATTCAAGAGGTTGCCGTGATAAGGGGTCGTGATCCTACAGTAGGCTAGTTGAATAGGCTTCCGTCCAGTGTCGCGCGGTTAGCAGCGCCGTCGGGCGAGCATGCCGCGGTCAGCAGTATCGTTTAGATCGCCAAGAATTACTAAACATTCTAGCGTTTTCACAATGTCAGATTTACATTATGCGGTATACGGATGTACAAATCAAAGAACCAATAAACAATAAGGAAATTAATATAAGAAAACCCAGCAGCTCAAATTAGATACTTTTTTTAAACAACTCAAACATTTTCTATGGGAGTTGTAACTTGTATGAAATAAAGATGTCATAGTTTCTAGCAGGCAAATAACGCTCTGGATATCAAACCTAGCCTATGCGTTAATCCAAGATGTCAGCTGCCTGCATGCATACCAAATTTTATCAAAATTTGTCCAGCCGTTTGCGCGTGAAACAAACATACACACACATTCAAACTATAATATTAGTGATCTGTGATAAGGTGAAGTACTAATGTTCTGTTGTTACAGGCGACCCCAAATTTTTTGTGTGATGTGATCATCTGTGGTAGGATGAAGTACTAATGCGTTCTGTTGTTACAGATGACCCCACATTTACGGTGCTCGGCAGCGGCAAGCCGCTCCGGCAGTTCATATACTCGCTCGACTTGGGCAAGCTGTTCCTTTGGGTGCTCAGGAATTACGACAGTGTTGAACCTATCATTTTATCAGGTTGGTCTTGCTATTTTTATTTATATACCGATGGCTGATGGGGCAAAAAGGTTCTCGAATGGCCATTAGGTACTGGCAAGCGAAGCGTAGGACACCCACCCACGAGGTGGTCTGACGACCTGTCCAAGGTCGCTCGAAAGTACTGGATGCAGGTCGCTCTAGACCGGTCATTTTGGAAATCCATGGGAGAGGCCTATGCCCAGCAGTGGTCGTTATGTGACTGAAATGATAATGATGATGAAACTTTTCTGACAAACCTTCAACTGAACCTTTACTTCAATAATTATACGAAATCATCACGCAGCTTCGTTTCTGCGTTGTAGTGTCAATTCCAAGCTATAAGAACATATTATCAAGCCTGTTTTCTACAGTGGTAGGCAGAGACTATGAAAGTGTCAAAGCAAACTTAGCGCTGCGAAATGATCACCATCATCATCAGGTCTTTTTGTCTCTACTGCAGGAGCACAATCCTCTCTGTACTAACATAGCCATACTTGGCCAAAGCTGCTAGAGGATTTGGCCTACACTCTCCTCGACGGCCAGATGGGTTGGAGAGGTCTCATTGATGTTTATAAGCTATGTTCAGCTGTATTTCCTAAGTCGCCTTCTACGACATCCACGGGAGGACTTAGAGTGGCCCTGTTCTACTCTGCCGGAAAACACGACATGAAATTATAATAAAACCTAGTTTTGTTTGGCGTTATAATGCGCCGATACTGCCTATACTATTTGATGACAGGTCGTGTTATTTTCTGGAGTAAAACCTCTGGTTTGGCATTTAGTTTTATTTAGACTTACCTGTTTGGATCGCTTTCTAAATTTCTTGATACTATTCCAGCGGACGAAGAGGATGAAGTCACAATAAGCGCCCTAGCCGAAGCCATAAAAAAAGCCTACGGGTACACCGGAGAGATTGTCTATGATACTAGCATGGCTGACGGACAATACAAGAAGACTGCTTCAAACAAAAAACTAAGGTCAGTGACTATTTTTAACCCCTCGTCAAAAAAGTTGCGTGTTATTAGTTTGACACTACTGTCTGTCTGTCTGTGGCAGTCCCCTTGTGGTAGTTCTTAGCCATGTTTGGTTCGGTCAGTCGTTTAAAAGTTGTTAGGTGATAACGCTTCAACTTCGGGGTTTTGTAATTTACCTGACAATAGATGGCGCTACGATATCAATATATTATGTAGTTCCGCCTCCAATAAACTTTTTAAAACGTTATTAAGGTTAACAAGTCATAGTGACTATATACAGGTGACCTGTATATAGTCAGTTGCAACCAGAACTCTGAGATCGAGATGTAGGATACTGATGGCGCCATCTTGTGTTTTTCTTGTGAACTATGTTGTCGCTGGCTTTAGTTTATCGTAGTGACGTAGAGGATGCCACAAGTGCATAGTTATTGAAAGCTAACAAGTATATAAATAAAAAAATATAATATACATGGACAAATCACCCAGATTGAGTTAGCCCCAAAGTAAGTTCGAGACTTGTGTTATGGGATACTAACTCAACGAAACTATATTTTATACATATATAAATAGTTTTTCAACTTGCCCTGATCGGGGATCGAACCCGGAACCTCTGGGTGGCGGACTAGCATGGTGACCACTACGCCACGGAGGTCGTCAAACAACCTAATAAAATCAGTAAGTTTTATTTAATTACAGATCTCTATACAAAGACTTCCAGTTTACGCCCTTCGAAACAGCGATCAGAGAATCCGTCGAGTGGTTCAAGAAGAACAGGGAGTTGGCGAGGACGTAGGGTTCAGGTTTGAAACGTCGTAAACGTCGATACAGGACGTTATAGGTTACCGAATATGTATAAATATAAAATTACCGCCAAGTGTGTGTCGGGCCACTCGAAGTGTAGGGTTCCGTAGTTGCGAATGCTGACTTCGAGTTCACGCCACTAAAAACGTTTAAATACTATTTTCTTATGGAATTTGTATGAAATTTTCCTTTTCCGAGTCATAAGTTGTCTTCTATAACTTTTTAATTTGTAAACCTTTCTTAGCTCGGATTATCCTTATCCTTTAAATTTTGTTATATTATTTATAGCTATATTTTTCATTATAGCTTTTTTTTATATTTTATTTTATTTTTGTAATGTACTTATATGGGTCTAGTAGCCTGAAATAAACGTATTTTTTATTTTTTTATTTTATTACTGCTGTAATTCTAGGTAATAGTAGGCATGTTTGAAGTTTCGTTAATAATTTTGAGAAATAAACACATTGTTATTAGACATTTATTTCTCTTCCTTTAAATTTTGTTATATTACTGCTGTAATTTTAGGTAACAGTAGTGTCACGAGAGTGGGTTGGGGATAGGAAAGGAAACACCAATCCTATGGAATAGTGCCTTTATTTACGACTCTAGGGTACTCACAGTTGTCACAGGTACGTACGCGGGAATGTCACTGTACTGTCACACACACGGAAACGTCACTGCACTGTCTTGCGCGTGGAAACGTCACTGCACTGTCACGCGCGGTAATGTCACTGCACTGTCACACGCGTAAACGTCACTACACTGTCACGCGCGGAAACGTCTCTCTCTATTACACTTTACTTTTTACTCACTACTTCCACTTTTACTTTTCTTCCTTTTTCTTCTTCCTTCTTCGGATTTTACTTTCAAACTAAACTGGCGTAGGCCGCGCCTTGTTCTGCTTATATACCCCCCGGATGCGAACAATATCGCATCAAAGTTCTAAACTTAAGTCATAAATTTTCTTTTGTCTTCTTTTATTTCTGGCCCGTATTTTCATTCCAATTTAATCTAGAGTTATCTAGAAACTTCTTACAAAACTTCAAAAAACACTATACGTGACTGTGATTTGAACCTGGGGTCTATGGATTCACAGTCCAACACCAAGACCGCTAGGCCAATCGTGTGCTTACGTGAGTGTCGAAATTTCCCTTTAGATGAATTCTCCTAGTTTGAATTTGTGACGTTGACATTGTCATTATCACTTATCGTCCTACGCGACACTGCCCCCTCTCGAGACATGATCGTCCCGATCATTATTGCTTCCATGATAACGTGCCAATCGATCAACATGAACTATTTTGAGAGGACTGCGAGGATTACGCTGAATCCGGTAGGTCACGTCGTTAATTCTAGTGACAATTTTGTAAGGTCCTTCCCAACTTGGTTGTAGCTTTGGAGATTTCCCTTTTCTCCTCACCGGATTATGAAGCCAAACCAGTGTTCCTTCCTCGAAGCTGAGGCCATTAGCTCTTCGATCGTAACGAGTCTTCATCCGTTCACTTGCTTTAAGCCCAGCCTCTCTAATCTGCTCATAGACGTCAACCATCTTAATCCGAAGGTTATTAGCGTAGTCGGTTATTCCTTTTGGGGTATCTGGTGGACAACTTGATAACAAATCAGCTGGCAATTTCAATTCTCTTCCAAAATTGGCATATGCTGGAGTAACTGTAGTGGTCTCATGCACCGCAGTCCTATAAGATAAGAGGAATAGCGCAATATACTCGTCCCAGTTTTTCTGATGGCTTTCTATTACTTTTGCCAGATGCCGTTCCAATGTTTGGTTAAACCTCTCAACCATTCCATCTGACTGCGGGTGATACGGCGTCGTCCGAGTCTTATGGATTCCCATGATTTCACAGACTTCTCGGAATACTTGTGATTCAAAGTTTCGACCCTGATCACTGTGCATCTCCAATGGCACACCAAATCTACAGAATACTTCGTTCACAAGCTTTGTCGCTACGGTGGTAGCCTCCTGATTAGGTAGTGCAAATGCTTCAGGCCATTTCGTGAAGTAGTCCATAACTACCAAAATGTACCGGTTGCCAGCATTCGTAATTGGAAACGGTCCGGCTATGTCAAGAGCTACTCGTTCCCAAGGAGCTCCGACATTATACAACCTCATGGCTCCTCTGCTTCTAGTCTGTGGTCCCTTAACTGCCGCACAACTCTGACATTTACGACACCAGTCTTCTACATCATCTCGGCAGTGTAACCAGTAGAAACGTTCTTTAGTTTTTGTGAGGGTTCTTCTTATCCCCAGGTGTCCGCCGGAAGTACCATCATGAAAAGTTTTTAAAATCTCCCTTACCTTTTCTCTGGGGACGACCAATTGTAGATGGCAATCTTTACCTTGAGTACTTTCCCATTTTCGGTAGAGTAATCCATCATGTAACACCAGGCTGTCCCATTGCGCCCAAAGACTCTTTGTAGCCGTACTGTATTTGGCCACTTCTGACCATTTTGGTTTAGTTCCACTTCTTAGCCAGTTCAATAGTGGTTGAAAATCTTTATCATCTTCCTGAGCCTTTTTCATGGCGTCATCAGTCCAATTTTCATCTATGGAATCAGTACGGATTAGCCGGATGTTTACTTTTTCCTTCTCTTCCTGCCGATTGCAATGTTTACAGTCCTCCAGGCAAGGTCTTCGAGACAGAGCATCCGCATTGCCATGACTCTTCCCTCCTCGATGTTCAATTTCAAACTCATACTCTTGGAGTAGCTCAATCCACCTGGCTACCTGCCCTTCAGGATTTCTGAATTCCAATAACCATTTCAATGCAGCGTGATCAGTCCTTACCAGAAATTTGCGGCCAAGCAAATATTTTTTGAAATGTTGCAATGTCTTTACCACAGCCAACAATTCTCTGCGAGTTACGCAATAGTTTCTCTCTGGCCTTGAAAGAGATTTGCTAAAGTAAGCGATAACTACTTCTTGATCTCCCCTCTATTGAGATAGAACACCTCCAATTCCGGTGTTACTTGTGTCAGCGTCCACAATAAACTTTCCTACCATGTCAGGAAATCCGAGGATAGGGGTTTCACATAGCCGCATTTTGAGGTCCTGAAAAGCTTGCTCACAATCTTCATCCCAAGAAAATGCTCGTTTCTCTTCGGTCAACCGATGTAATGGCTTAGCGATATCGGAAAACCCTTTCACAAATCTTCAATAGTAAGAGCATAGACCCAAGAATGCTCGCACCTGTGTCTTATCTGTTGGCGTTGGCCAATCTTTTACTGCACTTATTTTAGATGGGTCAGTGGCAAGACCTTGTTCCGATATAACATGACCCAAGTAGTTGACCTGTCGTTGAAAAAATGAACATTTCTTTGGACTCAGCTCAAATTTGCACTCTGTAGTTTTGAAAACACGCTTTCAAGCTTCTTGAGATGATCATCAAAATCTCTTCCCATTATAATGATGTCATCTAAATAGACCAAACAGGTTTCTCCCAGCATACCTGCCAGCACATGTTCCATCAACCTTTCAAATGTTGCTGGCGCGTTACACAGTCCAAATGGCATAGTTTTGAACTGCCATAAACCCTTGCCGGTCGAAAACGCAGTTTTCTCTTTATCCTTAGGATCCAAATCTACTTGCCAATACCCACTTTTTAAATCAAGAGTAGAGAACCAAGTCCATACCACAAAGTGAATCCAAAGTGTCATTGATTCTAGGAAGTGGGTAACTGTCCTTTTTAGTCACATCGTTCAATTGCCGATAGTCCACACAAAACCTAGTCGATCCATCTTTTTTTTTTTACTAATACAACCGGAGAGCACCATGGGCTTGATGAAGGTTCTATCACGCCATTCTTCTTTATCTCTTGGATCATGTCCTCAACTTCATGTTCACGGGCAAAAGGAACAGGTCTTGGTTTCTGCCGGATGGGTGCTGTATCTCCGGTATCAATTTTATGTCTTACCAAACCAGTTCTACCAATATCTCCATCATTTTTAGAGAATAAATTGCTATATTTCAACAAGAAGTTCCTTGCTTTTATTAATTGCAATTAAGTAAGATTACCCTTGCAACCCTCCATAAACCTTGCGACATTTTCTTCCTGATTCGTAATTTTCCGCTTTTGCCCCTCTTCACACTTCCTCAACCAGGCTACTTCATCACAGTTTCCGACACCTTTCGCAGTTTTTGCTCCACGTCATGAGGATTCAGAACAGGTACCAACGCAACTTGGCCACTTCCAACTAAGGTTCTAGCCGGAATCCATGATGCGTCTGAGATTCCTCCCTCTATAATGGCACATCTCCGCGGTCCGCTTCCATTATTAGGCGGTAGCATAACAGGGACCGTCGTTTGGGATCTAGGACTAAGGACAGTGTCTCTCAAACATAACACCTTACCAAAATTTCCTCCTTTCATCGGAATTTCATCATTGCCATGTTTTAGAACACCATTTTTCAAGTCAATATTGCACTGATGATTTTGTAGAAAGTCCAAACCAATAATGCAATCGTCGGAGATGCCTGCGACAATCACTCTTTGCCAATAAAGTGTTGCCCCGATCTTAATGGCTACAATTTTTTCTCCTTCAGATGGGATTCGTTGGCCGGTAGCAGTAGTTAACGTGATATTTTTATTCGCTTGAATATACCGACCTCCAATGTCCTTAAGTCTGTGGTTGCTAATGACTGTCCGTGAAGCACCAGTGTCTAATGTCAACTGGCAAGGTTTCCCATTGACTAAACCGTCTATCACTAGAGTATTTCCGTCGTTAGTCTGCTTCACAAGAATTTCTGGGGCTTTACTACTACCGGCCAGCGCCCACCCCACAGCCCTGGCCTTCTTTAGTTTTCCTGTGGCTGCTCCGACGTCGAAACCGCTGCATCCACTTGACCTCGGAAAGTTGTACGTTCACGCTTCGGGCAAGTGCTTCGAATATGACCCCGCTCTCCACACTCATAGCACATCGGGTTGTAGGGTCGTCGTCTATTGTTTTCTGTGTCTACAACCTCTCGAAGCCTTAGAGCTCGTGAGTCATGACGAACCGCTTCTACTTCCAAAGCGTGAGCCACTGCTTCTTTCAAGGTGGTGTGGTGCTCCAGTCGTACAGCCGCCCTGACTTCGGGATCCCGTATCCCATCAATAAAAACCTGCAAGAGCATCTCCTCCACGACAGATGGTGATGAATTATATGCCTTGCGGACCAGTCTTTCAACTTCCACGGACCACTGTTGTAAGGTCTCGCTAGCCCGTTGACAACGATCTTTGAGTTGCGCCCTGTATACATGCTCCAGGTGGCTGTCACCGTATCTGGCTTCCAGAGCGCCTATGAGTTTTTCGTAGGTGACCTCTTTCTTCCCAGCGCCGAGTGCTTCCAATACGGACAGAGCGTCATCTCGAAGTGCCAATGCAGACTGCGCCTCCTGCTCATCCCAATGGCTGGCTTTTTTAATTGTCTCCAACTGCAATTTAAAAGCAGCCCAAGAGGATTTGCCGTCGTAGGGTGGCACCTTTAAATTTTTGGTAAAAGGAGCGACCACAGAGCTAGTGACAGGGCCAGACTCTTTGAGAAGTTTAACTTCCTTACCAAGCTGTTGAAGCGTCCCTTTCACTTCAGCAACTTCCTCCTTTACTTCTGCAACTTCCTTCTCGAAGTCATCCATCCGGGCTGTGTTGGCCCGAACCGCGGCCAAAACATCTTTGGAAAAGGACTGAAGTTGCTCCTCCTGACGGCGTGCTTGCTCTTCCTGCAGCGCCCGTATTTGCTCCTCCTGGCGGCGTGCTTGCTCCTCCTGGCGGCGTGCTTGCTCCTCCTGGCGGCATGCTTGCTCCTCCTGCAGCGCCCGTATTTGCTCCTCCTGGCGGCGTGCTTGCTCCTCCTGCAGCGCCCGTATTTGCTCCTCCTGGCGGCGTGCTTGCTCCTCCTGGCGGCGTGCTTGCTCCTCCCGCAGCGCCCGTATTTGCTCCTCCTGGCGGCGTGCTTGCTCCTCCTGGCGGCGTGCTTGCTCCTCCTGGCGGTGTGCTTGTTCTTGCATCATGACGGTAATCTGCTGCAGGAACGCGTTCATTTCCAATGGAGCGGCTGGTGGGACGGCCGCTGATGTTGTCGCGGCTCCGCCAGAGTTGGACTCCTCGGGCGATTGTTCCTCTGCCGCTGCAGCTCCCGCTCGAGTGGTTACCCCTCTCTCATTTCTAGGTACGATCGGCATCTTTCCTATCCCACTTCTGACACCAATTGTCACGAGAGTGGGTTGGGGATAGGAAAGGAAACACCAATCCTATGGAATAGTGCCTTTATTTACGACTCTAGGGTACTCACAGTTGTCACAGGTACGTACGCGGGAATGTCACTGTACTGTCACACACACGGAAACGTCACTGCACTGTCTTGCGCGTGGAAACGTCACTGCAAGTAGATGGAAACCTATTTTCCATCTACTTGCAGTGATCAGTATCTGGATCCAACCATTCAGTTGGATCCAGATACCCTATTACCTTATTTTCATTTTCAAGCTATCCATTCATTCATCAAGTAACATCTAGGTAAATAATCAAGTTGAAGTTAAGAGACTGAATGAACTATCTTTAATTGAATAATAATAATTGTGGCGAGCTGTTGGTGAGTAACGACACCACGGACCCGAGTGCTCCAGAGAGCCGGTTAGATCCCTCGTCCCCGACGCGTCTTCATCGGTCGGGGTGGAGACCCAAGAGGGCTCGCAGGGCTCTCAGCTCTGCATTGCCTTAATTGGCTGTGCAGAGAGGAGTCGTCAGAGCTGTTGCTCCAGGGGTGGAAGTGTTAAAGGGCATAACGACGCGAGTAACTTCGGAGAAAGCGCAGCACACCTCTCGGCACCCCTGAGTCGCTCGCACCGGTGTTGCTCCTTTGCCGGCAACTACAGTCGGTGCGTTTGAGGGGCCCATCTAGTGGGCGGCAAGCCACCACCTGCCTATGATAGTCAGTAATCATGATTATGGCAGGTGACGTTTCTGTTGCAATAACCCAGTATCAGTCCATCCCAAATTCATTCCATAACCCTTAAACCTTTTCCTTTTACATGCAATAGATTTTTCTTCTGCCAAAACCTATTCAAGGGTACACCTTTCATAGGTATATCCAGGAATAGGTTTTGGCGGGAGCGCCACATGACAACAACTTCTCCAAAGGGCCTCTACGTGTTGGATCTGTATCCCCACGCAAGCCTCTCAAAGGACCGGGGTGAAAAGACCCGTGATTCTCAAAGGAGATAATAATAATCCCAAGACACCTACATCACTCGTTGAAGCTCCTGGATCTCAAGCCACTAACCTATATAAATATGCAGAAGGCCGCTATTCTCAATACGTGCCGAATAGTGAGAAAGTTCATGGATACCACCGATAATGAAAACTATAACAGCAATGAAACCGACGGACTGACAAACAATCCTTCACAATGTTAGCCACTTGGCCATGGCCCGTGTCTTTCATTTAAAAACACCAGCATTAGCTGAGAAAAATAAAAACAAGATAAATAATAATAATAATAATAATAAAACGGCGTCGGGACGTGACGACCCCATCGACCACTGGATTCCCAGTGCAGTCAGTCAACGCAGGGCAGCTTGTGGCGAGCTGAGCTGACCACGTACCCTACCTCCAGGGGGACCATACACACATGCGCTTACACACACACATACACACAGTTACACACCCCCCGCCTCTGTCTTGCCTTGACCGGCAGGCCAGAGTGGAGTCGCAAGAACAGGACATACGCTCCAGGGTGGAAGTGTATTGCACGTAATGGCGTAATAACGGGGAAACCCGCTCTCGGGGGTAAGCCCCGTGATGGTGAAACCGGAGCCGCACCTCTCGACACCCTTAGCTGCTCACATTGTGTTGCGCCCTTGCTGCATTTTCGTGGCTATTTAGGGCGCCCACAGGCAGTGTAGCCAACGAGCAGCAAGTCACCATCTACCAGGTTAAAATTATTGTGAGAGATTTTTAGGTAGATGTCCGTATCTCACTCCATAACCCAGTTATCCGGCCCACTAACATCCCATCCACATAGCCCAAACCAAGTCAATCCCTCCCTGGCAATAGTTCGGCAGCTATGGAGGACTGTCCGTTAGTGTATCTCAATAGTACATTAAGGGATAGACCTCCGTAGATGCAGCCGTCTCACATTTTAGATAAAAAGGTACTAAAAGGCCTCTTCATGTTGGCTTTGGCCCCATGAACGCCTCAAAGGACCGGGTCCCTATGGACCCGTGGCTGAAAAGCGTACCAACATAATAATAATAATAAGCCCCCTATAAATCCTACCTTACGTCCGTGCCGAACATCTGGCCACGTGGGGGGCGGACACGCGTACAATCGAAACTTACGCGGCCAACAAGGCAAAGGTTAATCCAAGCCAAGGTGGAACAGCATATGCCGAGGGTTGCGTGGCTATGGGAGAGCATAGTCGTTAATATGCGAACTCTGGATACCGGGGGACCTCCAGTTTCAATTACCCTTACCACGGTATGCGGGGCTCTGCCGTGGTGGACTCAAAATCCCTTGGTCCTCGTGGGAACCAAATCAGAGTTAAAATGAATAAAAACAAAAGAAAATCGTCTACCCAGTCTCAAACTGTTGTAGAAAATCACACAACCCCAAACTCCTTAATTAGTCATCCACAGAACTCTTTCAATACATTACAACAAACACCAGTCCGGAGAAGTAGTAGGAGAACTTGCAATAGATATAGAAGTACATCACCAACACAATCCACATCTGACGTAAATGAACCATACAGCCCTAGTACTATATCTTATACACCTTCATTAGCCTCTGTGGATGAAGATCCTTGTGATCTGATAGGCCCCAATCCCTCCTTAGATGTTGCGCGGGGGGTTAATCCCTTGTTACCCGCGTCCACTAAGGCTGGCAAAGCTAGAGTACGCATGAGTTGGACGCCTGATATTAACAGATTCATCATGCGTACCTACTATCTATTAACCAAGTTAGAGACCGACAAAACTTGTTGGAGAAAATATCTGCATGAAAAATTCTTACAGCAATATCCGGGAATAAATGTATCTGAACAAAGAATAGCGGACCAAAAACGTGTAATTGTAATAAATAGATTTTTTACAGAAGAAGAACTAAGACAAATTAAAGAAGAAGTTAAAATACAATTAGAAAACGATAGGAGTATTAGTTTAGATACTGAAAACAATACAGTACAGCGATCAGTAACACCTAATCTTTTAGACCACAGTATTTCACTATATTCACAAACTCACACATCTCAAACTCAGCAAGATCCTGTGAGTACACACAACATTTTTACACAAACATCACCTGCATCTACTCAAACACAGACGATTAGCTTACTACTTGAAAACGAAATTGAAACTTTAGAAGTACCCCTAAATGATTCCACAGCAGATACCCTTAGTGAAAAGTTGAGTAGTGTAATTTTACAATATTCCGGTATGGATCCTGAATTACGGCCAAAACTCCCAAAATTAAGATATAGTAAAAACCTTACAAGCTGGTCAACTTATTTAACGATAAAATACTTAACCGATTTATATCACCTGATTCCCTACTAACCGACATTCACACACTTATTTATTGTTCAGCATATGTTATTTCAGAACAACTGGGTTATAAAATAATACAGGAATCAGAAAATATTAACAAAAGCAAAAGATATACAAAACCACGCTGGCAAATAAGGCTAGAAAAAAATATTGAAAAGTTAAGAGCAGACATAGGTAGAGTGACTCAATACTGTAATGGTAATAGATCAGATAGAGTAGTAAGAACAGTTGAAATAATATGCAAATCCTATTATTTGCACACAAGACACGAAAGACTCAATGATAAACCAGAAGAATTTCTTGACACACTTAAGCAAAAATTAGCTCTTAAAGCGCACAGACTCTCTAGGTACAAAAAAGCACTTCAAAGAAAAGAAGATAACAAACTTTTTACAACTAGCGAAAAAACATTTTATAGAAACCTTAACTCTAGTAATAGCGAAAGACAGGAAAACGTAGAGATACCAACAGCAGATGATTTAAAAAAATTTTGGTCCGGCATATGGGAAGAAGAAACTGAACATAAAACCGACGCACAGTGGATTGCTAACGAAGAAACACAATGGGCAGACATAAAAGAAATGAAATTTGAAGAGGTCACAGAAGCAGAAATAGCAAGTATTACTTCGAAACTGCATAACTGGAAAGCTCCTGGAGTGGATAAAATCCACAACTTTTGGTTTAAGAAATTTTATTCTCTCCATAAAATTATCGCAAAAAACTTTACAGACATTATACTAGGTAAACAATCAATACCAGAGTTTATAGCAATAGGTGTCACTTATATGTTGCCAAAAGGTCAATACACACAACAACCATCACAATACCGCCCAATAACTTGTTTGCCAACTATATACAAAATTCTCACGGCTACTATTGCATCAAAAATAACTACACACATTGAACAAAATAACATAATGTCAGAGGAGCAAAAAGGTTGCAGGCGCGGACATATGGGATGTAAAGAGCAATTAATTATTGATTCCACAATACACAGACACGCTTCACAGAAAAAAAGAAACCTTCACTGCACTTACATAGATTATAAAAAAGCTTATGACAGTATCCCCCATTCATGGTTGAAGCATATCCTAAAAATATATAAAATTAACCCAAATATAATAAACTTTTTAAATAACATTATGCCTTTATGGAAAACAACATTAAAACTGAATTGTAAAGACAAGACAATAGCTACTGAACCGATTGCCATAAAAAAAGGCATTTATCAAGGAGACTCACTGAGCCCATTATGGTTTTGTCTCGCTCTCAATCCACTATCTAATTTACTAAACGATCAGAATGCCGGATACTGCCTTAAGCATGAAAACTCACAAACCCTTATTTCTTATCTAATTTACATGGACGACCTAAAACTTTATGGCAAAACAGATAAAGAGATGCAAAAATTAGTAAAAACAACAGCAGAATTTAGTCAAGATATCCGAATGAACTTTGGACTTGAAAAATGCAAAACCTTACATATTATTAAAGGAAAAATAAAAGCTGGAGACTACACCGTAAACGACAACGAAATCATATTGGCCTTGGAGCCTAACGAATTATACAAATATTTAGGATACCATCAACAAAAAGGCTTAGACCATACGGATATTAAACAGAAATTAACTAAAGAATTTAAACGTAGAACTACTAACATTTGCAAAACACAACTCACAGGGAAAAATTAATCAAAGCTTGTAACACATATGCTGTACTGATTCTAACCTACTCATTTGGTGTTATTAAATGGACCAAGACCGATATGATTAACATTGAGCGAAACGTTAGGTCTATCTTTACAAAACATAATTACTTGCATCCCAAATCCGCTGTAGAGAGGTTTACTATTTCAAGACCAAATGGTGGTAGAGGCATGATTAACATACAGTCACTATGGCAAAAACAAATTTACGACTTAAAACACAACAACAACAAGCCCAAACTAGCAGTATACATAAAGCAATAGCCCAAAATGACAACAATTGCACACCACTCAATTTAGCAGATCCATTTAATCCACCAAACCATAACTATAATGAACAAGAAAAAAATAAAATAGAAGACTGGAAAAAGAAAGTCCTACATGGCCGACACCCGCACGATTTAGAACAACCTCATGTTGATGTCGAGGCTTCAAATAAGTGGCTGAAAATAGGATCTCTTTTCCCAGAAACCGAAGGATTTATGATCGCAATTCGGGAAATCAACACACGAAACTACAGAAAACACATAATAAAAGATCCATCCATCACCAATGATAAATGCCGCAAATGCCATACACAATCCGAAACTATACAACACATAACTGGTGCTTGTTCAACACTTACTCAAACAGACTACACTCACAGACATAATCAGATAGCTAATATAATACACCAGGCTCTTGCCCTCAAATACTCACTTATACAGGACTTTAATACTCTGTGGGAGCCCTATGTGGAGTTCTAGTAAAACCAGTGGTACAAGTAGAATAGAACATTTATTTACAAATTAACATTTATAATATACAAAATTATAACACTGCTGTAGTCACGATATTAGCTACACAAGTAGCCAATCCCCGTCGCGGCGCTCGATGACGTAGACGATGTAGGCGGCGTTGGCGGCACGTAAATACCGCGCGGCCGCTGCTTTGCACACAGTGTCGAGTCGAGCGCGCGCCGCTGTGAATGTCTTGATGTATGCCACATATCTCCCCTTCAAGCGAAGCGTATGGTCTTCTTTACTACTCTGCCGAATCGTGTGACATAATTGTCCGGAGGCGTCTTCTTCTCGGCAGGCTGCTGTGTATTGTTAGTGCCCATATTAGCAGAAACGTCGTCAAATTCCTTGAGAATAAAGGCAGGCTTCAGTCGGTCCAACGACACGGTTGTTGTTCTCAGTGGCAATTGTATCTTGAAAAACTTGTCGTATCGTTCAAGTACTTCATACGGGCCATCGTAGGGAGGTACAAGCGGCGCTCGCACAGTGTCGTTACGCAGAAATACGTGGGTACATGTTGCTAGGTCCTTATGTACGAACGGTTTCTCGATGTTGTGACTGCGCTGTGCGGTGGGACGTAATGATGCCATTGTACTGGTGAGATGACGAACAAATTCTGTGTCTTCCATATTTACTTTTGTAGGCTCCACGAAGTCTGATGGTAAACGTAAGGTCGTGCCGTATGTCATCATAGCGGGAGAAATGTTATTTTCTCGCAGGGCTGTGCGCAGGCCGAGTAGTACTGTAGGTAGTTCTGTTGTCCATTGTGCTGATGCGCCTCTTGCCATGAGTGCTGCTTTCAAGGTCCGGTGGCTTCTCTCAATCATGCCATTAGAAATTGGGTGAAAAGCCGTAGAACGAATTCTGGAAATGCCAAATTTCTTCAAGAGAGACTTGAAAAGGGCAGACTCAAATTGCCTTCCTTGGTCCGTAGTAATACGCAATGGACATCCGAATCGCGCGATCCAGTTCTCATACAGCGCTCGCGCAACAACATCAGCTGTTATCTCTCTTACTGGTACTACTTCTAGCCATTTGGTACAGCGATCGATCATAGTAACGCAGTATCTACAATCGTTTGAAATCTTCATTGGGCCAATTATGTCAACATTTAAATGTTGAAAGCGTTCAGACGGTTGTATCTTGCCAAGCGGAGTGACAGTGTGACGATGAATCTTTGCCTTTTGACATCCAATGCATGATCTTGCCCATTGACCGATATCTTTATTCATCTGCGGCCAGAAAAATTTCGATGCGATTTGTTTTCTCGTAGCGCGCACTCCGGGATGAGACAAATCGTGTTGCGATTTATAAGCAGCAAAACGATGTGCGCTCGGTAGGTACGGGCGGGCAGTCGGCGTCGAGCACTCGCAGGCGATAGGATGTGCCGCTCCGTTCATTCGCACGTTGATAAATTTCAAGTTCGGTTGCTGTTTTAAACTTGCGAGCTCTTCGTCTTGTTTTTGATCGATAGCTATCTGTTCGTAGTCGAGTGTTGTTGGGCAGTCAATTTCTTCGAGACGTGATAGGGAATCGGCGACAACGTTCTTTTCTCCTCGTAGGTACTGTATACGCGTGCAAAACTGGCTGATATAGTGTAGCTGTCGTTCACGTCGGGGCGTATCGCTGTTGCTAGCCGACTTCGTCAGCGCGTAAACAAGCGGTTTGTGGTCTGTGAATATTGTAACATCGCATCCCTCGATAAGTGGTCGAAAATGTTTCGTTGCTGCGTACATAGCCAGCAACTCGCGATCGTAGGTACTATATCGACGTTGTGTTTCGCTCATTGTTCGAGAAAAGAAGGCCATAGGAATCCATTTGTCTCCACTTTTCTGTTGTAGTACTGCTCCAAGACTGTGACTAGATGCGTCTGACATGATGCTGAGTTGAGCTCCATGGATCGGGTGACTCAGGGTTGTTGCTTCTAAAATGCTTTGGCGGCAGTTTTTAAAAGCTTGTTCGGCCTCAGGAGTCCATACGATAGGTGACTTGTCGTTCTTTTTGGTGTTATGCAGGTACTTGTTGAGTTCAGTCTGCATCTCGGCTTGATGGGGTAGGCAGTTGCGGTAAAAGTTCAACATGCCTAAGAATCTTCGTAACTCCATGATATTTTTTGGTTGCGGATAATCGGAAATTGCTTTGGTTCTTTCTTCTGTAGGCCTGATTCCTTCTTCAGATACTTCGTAGCCAAGGTAGTTGATTTTTTTCTTGCCAAATTCGCATTTCTTAATATTCAGTGTCACGCCAAATTTATCTAGCCGTTCCAGCACTTGATTTAGAACGATTTTGTGGCTTTCCTCTTCTTCTGTAAACAATATTATGTCGTCGACAAAACAGAAGCAGTTTTCTTGGCCTCTCAGCACTTCATGCATGAATCGCTGAAATGTTTGGCTTGAGTTTCGCAATCCCATCGTCATGGAGTTGAACTGGAAAAGTCCAAACGGAGAAATCACGGCTGCCTTCATAGCATGTTCCTTAGCAATTGGTATGGAGTAAAATGCTTTCTGCAAGTCGAGTTTCGAGAAGACTTTTTTGTTATGAAGTTGGTGTGAGAAGTCCTGGATCCGTGGTATGGGATATCTGTCTGGTAGGGTAACAGCGTTGAGACGTCTATAGTCGCCGCATATTCGTAGACCGCCATCCTTTTTCTTCACGACGTGCAGAGGACTCGCCCAAGGACTTGAAGAAGGTTCACAGATACCTTTCTCCATCAAAGCTTCAAATTCCTCCTTGACAGCTTTGCATTTGTCGGGAGGTAACGGTCGAGCACGGCTGTATAGGGGACGGCCGGTTGTTTCTATATAGTGGACGACGTCATGTTTTGGTGGTGACTTCAATGATAAAGGTCGTAGTACATCAGGATACTTTTTCAATATGTCGTAGTACTCTTGGTCGCTGCTGATAATGTGAATCGTCTCTGATATCGTTTTGACTTGCAAGGCGTTGACATGTAGGTTGGTGACAGTGTCGACTAGTCTCTTTTGATGCAGGTCCACAAGTAGCTTGTAGTGACGTAGGAAGTCAGCTCCGATGATGGAAGAATTCACGTCGGCAACGACGAAAGTCCAGCGAAACGAACGACGCAGGCCCAGATTCAATTGTATAGTTCGCGTTCCATATGTAGATATAGGTGTGTTGTTCGCTGCATATAGTTGATATTCGTTCGTTGCAGGTTTCTTCTTGTTTTTAACTGCTAGTACGGATATTTCGGCGCCTGTGTCAACGAGGAAACGTTCTCGAGAGTCTCGGTCGAAAACACAAAGGCGGTTGCTTGCTTCTGGTACACCGACGTCCGCCACGGTCGGTGTAGTAATTAGTTTTCCGACTTTTTAGTAGCCCTCCGTGCACACGGTGATTCGCATCGCCGCGCCTTATCTCCAAATCTATAATGATATCTGCATTCCCAAGTTGCATCATCGGGCTTTCTTTTGTTATCGCGGTGATTAGATTTCGATCTTGAACGGGCTCGGTAGCGGGAGTTACGGTGATATGGCTGTCCTCTTCTTTCGCGTAGTTCCGATATCTCTAGTGACAATTTTTCAAGTTGCTTCGATAGGACGTCGAATTGAATCGAGCTCACTGCAGTTGCGCCGGCGTCGCGGGTCTGAGCGGACGCGTGCGTAGACGTGGTAGGTTCGGTCAGCGAAGCGATGTTTGCAGATTGCGAATATTCTAGCATCTTGTCGGCCATTGCAGCTAGCGTGTCGAGTGAGGATTCAGTGTTGACGGAGAGGACAACTCGTACTTGTGAAGGCATTTGGTTCAACCATTCTATTTTCAATCCCCCTTCTGTGATCATTTTGCCGCCAAGTTCTCGCATTTTTCTTAGAAGTTGGGTAGGTTTTTGATCACCAAGCTCCAGACCTCTGACAAGTTTTTGAAAATTCTTGATCTCCGATTGCTCGTAGACAGATAGTAGCCGCTGCTTGAGAATCTTGTACTTGTCGGTGGTAGGCGGGTTGTATAGGATATCAGTGACTTGCTGCAGATCTGTCGGTTGTAATTGTTGTAGCGCATACTTGTACTTCTGGTCGTCAGATGTTTTCAAGGGTTCTACAACAGCTTCAAATTGGATGAACCAGGCGCGGGGATATTCTCGCCAGAACGGTAGTAGTCTGGATTGCACCGATACAGCTGCTAGATCCACGCTGCTCGTTCCCAATGCTTGATGTTTTTCAGCTTCACCAGAAATTCCAGCTCCACCAGAAATATCAGCTCCATCACATTTTTCGTTAGCCATGGTGATTCTTCGATAAGTAAGTATAATGATGATAGTTCAGCGGGGTCACCAATATGTGGGAGCCCTATGTGGAGTTCTAGTAAAACCAGTGGTACAAGTAGAATAGAACATTTATTTACAAATTAACATTTATAATATACAAAATTATAACACTGCTGTAGTCACGATATTAGCTACACAAGTAGCCAATCCCCGTCGCGGCGCTCGATGACGTAGACGATGTAGGCGGCGTTGGCGGCACGTAAATACCGCGCGGCCGCTGCTTTGCACACAGTGTCGAGTCGAGCGCGCGCCGCTGTGAATGTCTTGATGTATGCCACAACTCCATACTATAAATACAAACCGACAACAATTTTAGAAAACCAAACCCATAAAATCTATTACGACCGTGCTATACTAACCGACCGGACAATACACTGCAATAGGCCGGATATCACTGTACAGGACAAACACAACAAAGTTACATATCTAATAGATATTGCCGTTCCTAATAGTCATAATATTACTAAAACTATTACAGAGAAAATCAGTAAATATACAGAGCTACAGGACGAAATTCAGAGAATATGGAAACAAAATAAAGTTTACATTGTACCAATTGTATTATCGACCACTGGAATAATACCTTCATCACAGCCTAAAACTATTAGACCTGAATCCAAATATTTACATTAATCTTCAGAAAGCCGCCATCCTAAACACTTGCCGTACAGTAAGAAAATTCATGCAGAAACGCGGAGTCACTACACGAACAGTTTTTTGTATGAAAAGATCATTCGTTTAGGACACTCCGCGTTTCAAAAATGGCACTTCTGAACGCCCTGTCTCGGGACAGCGATTACATCACCCGATTTACGCCCTAAATAGGGAAACAGGGCGGTCGGGAAGCCCCGATCACCCGATATCGGGACACTGCCTACCTAACAGCGATTACACTTCCCGATTTAGGGCGCCTGCGTGAAATCGTCCCCGACGAATCGTGAAGTGTAAAGGCGGGTCGCCTGCGCCAGAAATCTCGAAACATTACACAAAAAACATGAAACAAAAACAAAACAAAAATATTATTTTTCATACACAAACCGTCTCCTGCAAATAATTTCTGTTTTGAATGAAACATTTCTTTATGGTTGACTTCATCATGAGGTGCTACTTTTCAAACGCGGAGTAACTAAACGAACGGTTTTTTGTACGGAAAAACCATTCGTTTAGGTGACTCCGCGTTTCAAAAATGACACTTAAGGTACCTAATAATATTTATTTCTGATTACTGTTATCATCATTTCTGCCTGACGAAGAACTAGAAGATGTGTTCTGCGTTTTACCAATTGCAGATAATAGAGGTAGGCTCCAAAGGACTCTTAACCAAAACCGTAAAATAATTAAAAAAGAAATCCTTCCCCTCTCGTCCCCGCGCAGGGCATGTTTTCCATCTGCTTTCGAAAGCAGAAACATGTGTACGCCATAGACAATTGTGTATGGCCACGCCCCTTTGTTTGCGTGTTTTTGTGTTATGTTTTGGATATTTTGGTGCAGGAGACCCGCCTTAGGGAGAAATACCTAGCGTTGCTAGCGCAGCGCTACGAGCGCGACAGCTGTCAAATCGATGAATTTGTATGAAAATGTATGGAACGGATTATACCTCGCGCTTCGAGCGTTATAGCGCTCAGAGCGCTCTCCTAGCGCTCTCCTAACGTTCTCCTATCGCTCTCCTAACGCGCGTCGAGGGCGCGCTTTGGGAGCGTTGAAAGCGCTTGGCAAACGCAAATAATGTCATTTGCGAGTAGTAGGCTCAGGTAGTAGGGTGACTAGGCAGGCAGGTGGTAATCTAAAGAATGTTCCTTTCCTTGGTCGCGCGACTCGGGTGTAGGTAGATGAGTATTTTCGGACATACATTGTTAAACTTACATACTTAAATGACCTACATCAGAGTATATTTCAAATAGGTACCTTATACGCAATAGACAGTATTTGAAATATACCAACTATGTATTACTTGCGTCGGATCATATTATCATTTAAGTTACAGATCAAATAGGTACTAGGAAATCAAAGAAAATGCCGAAAACGTGTTTTTATTTTATTTGTGTGTGAATTTTTAATAACAAGTAAGTATAGTATAAAAACAACATGTCGACAAATATTACGTGAACTCAACAGCCACAGTGTAGATCTACACGCACAAATTATACGCATTGTATATTTTCTTTTGGTTTTCTTTCCATTTATTATTAACTGGTTTTTGCAAATTACGTTACCTTGACAACGCATATATTGTCATCAAAAAATGCATCATGTCATGTAGGTATAAATTAAAAGAGAATTTAGTCTCTCGATTAAATTATCTTTATTTGCAATTAGAAATAGAATGAATTTTTACCCGACTTCCTAAGTATGTATTGAGTTTATTTTCACCAAATTGTATATATTAATATATGTAGGTATACATGCTTAGAATAGTGGATGACTTTGTTTTTCGTATATGTAATGGACCAATACTGGTGGCAGATTTTTCAGGTTGCATACGAGTAAAAGCTTTTGACAAAATTGACTATTGGGACCAGCGTTTTACACGTGCTTTATACAGCACGCAGGAGATCGATTTTTTTATGCTCTTGTGGTCATCTATTCAAGTCGGATAGTAGATAAAAAATAGTACAGAAATGTGGACACCCTCCGAAGAAAAGCGCTCATCAAGCGCTCTGCGAACGCTAATCGAACGCGGATTTTTTGATGACATGTGTTTGACACCTGTCGCGCTAGGAGAGCGCTGGAAGCGCTGCGCTTGTAGCGCAAATCTAACGCTAAATCAACGCTAGGTATAACTACTCCCATAATCGCGGCTTCAGTCCAGTCAGCCGGTTGCTGTGACATGACGTGAGGTGTCAGTGCGATGGATGACATTGACATGATATAATGTGACAGACTACTTAATTGACGTTTGCAATTGCGAAGGCTTGCCACAGCCCTTAGCACGAGTTTTCGATTTTTTTCTAAGGCATTCGAATCGAGCTCTCGATTCACTTGTGACGTAGCGTTTGCGCGGGATCGAACCACGGACGCTAACATCAACATAAAGTTTAGAGACTCCGTTACCAGAGTGGTATGACGGGGTCTGTGCCTATGGGGTTGATCGAGAGGGATGGCAAATCAAACCACTTCTACACAAGACGACTATCTTTATTACAAGTTCCACAAAGTCTCTTAGTCTAATCTTATGCTAATCTTAACCTACCGAACCGTATTACGTATCTTATTAATCATAAATAAGAAAGGGAGAGTGGACGCAAGGGATTGCGTACACAGCGATACACGGTATGTCTGAATTTAGTCGTCTTCGGCAATCTATAATGGCTATACACGGTGACTTTTCATTGGTTTTGAAGCCGCAGGCCACTTCATAGGCATCGTTAGTAAGACCTAATTAGCTAGTCCAAATAAAAATTCAGAAACAAAAAATGTTGTCTAAAACTCGAAAGTAAAATTGTGAGATCAATTAGTAGTACCGCCGCCATACACCGCCCGCCGGCCAACCGGGGTCATCGACATTGGGCCGGCGTATAACTACGTGGTCTCGATCGAAAATCATTTACGCAACTTTTTATTCTTATGACATACAGAAATTTGGATTACGTATATGGATAGAGGAATTTATTTAGCATACGACATTTTTTTTTCCAAAACCAATGAAAAGTCAGCGTGTATATGGCGTGTACGGTACGATCAATAAAATCACTGGGGCGCTAAGTAGTGCGCCAAGTGAGAATACGGGTCCGCTGGGCGTCTGTAACGGGACGCTGCGGGAAATAGGGACTCAGATTGTACTTCTGACAATCGGTCTCGTAAAACGGGTCACGCCAGAGGCGTCGGTAACCAAAGGGTGCGCGGCCCTAGGGTTTTACGGAAAGCACAAGCCGGTAGGTACGCTCAGGTATCATCGGGAAGAGGGATTATCTAGACTCCACTCAAGGGGTTGAGTGCCTGCTCCTAAAAGAGGATCGCTCAGGGTACAAACTCGGTGGGCTACGGGATGAGTGATCGTCACCACTCAAGAACGGAACGGGACGGGAGTGCTATCTAGCACTGACCGGGAGTGTGCGCTCAGGTCACGACGGAATGAGGGGTTTCCCAGACGCCACTCAAGGGGGGTGAGAGCTTACACCAAACAGTGTCCAGAGGACGGAACGCTCAGGGCACAAACCCGGGTACGCTCGGGGCGTGACGGGATGAGGGGTCGCCAAGACTCCACTCACTAACGGGCCCGCGGGTCTAATTATAGAACCTACGGGAATAAACGGGATCACGTTATCGAACGAGGAAAAACCCCCGCCGACCACGTGACTTCTCTAACCCCTGGAAGAGGGGAAGCTACAGGGTTCGCTATCGAACGAGGACAACTCCCGCCGACCACTAGCCCTCGGGAATCTACGGGATTTCGCTATCGAACGAGGACAACCCCCGCCGACCACTAGTCCCGGTGAAACCTAAGGGATTCGCTATCGAACGAGGACAACCCCCGCCGACCACTAGTCCCGGTGGAACCTAAGGGATTTCGCTATCGAACGAGGATAACCCCCGCCGACCACTAGTCCCCGTAGAACCGCTATCGTACGAGGATAAGCCCCCGCCGACCACGGTGGACAGCCCGGAATGGACTGACGACTTGTTCGCCGCCGTTTGCGCTTATATAGCCGGCCGCTGCTAGCGGCGCGAGTGGGGGAACCGGTTTGAAGCGGATTTGACTGGTATGACGCGGTATGCGTATCGCTGTGTGCGTTACAACGTTGTTTCTTATTTATGTGGGTAGTGACGGGCGGTTCGGAGAATGCTACGTCACACACTTAAGCAGTGCGGCGATAGCAGGCAGCACGAGTTTTGTGGCTGTCGAATCGAGAGCTCGATTCGATTTCGATAATGACGACAACTAGGGATGCGCCTAAATGAATGAAATTATGCATTTGAATGAATGATCGTTCGGAAATTTTAAGAAGACAGATGTCGGAAATATTTTATTTTAAATTTTGGTTCTTTTATTACATTTTTTTGATAGTATTTGAGAGAAATCATGCGTAAATCAATAAAATAATACTTTTCTGACTTATGACTATAATATGGAAGCCCCTTTTTGCTTAATTTAAAAAAATGTATAAAGTCAAAAATTTCATTCTTTAATTTTGGTTTCCGAACGGAACTTGCTTTTGTTGATTTGTTGAAACATAACCTATTTTTACATATTTATTTCCTAATTTTATTTATATTTCTAATGAGATTTGTCCTGTCAGTAATAAAACAAATAAAACCATTGTAAGGACAGATTATTTTAAAATAAAGAACTACGTTGAAGCTCATAGAAAGGTAAGCTGTTCAATCAGTAGTTTTGTGGTGCATATTTGTTGTTTTTGTAGTATAGAAAGATTACAAAGCGAAAATTAATGGGATTGCTAGCTGAAGTAGTAAAGGATGAGACAGTATTTATCAGTCTTGATACCTACGCATATTTACCTGAGTACAAAAGTCAGAAGTACCAACCAGGACAGGATGCCTTATCCTAAACTTACTGTTCATGTAAATCCAGGATGAATATATCATTATCTTATAACCTTAGGTCCCTTTGGTCAGGGATATCAGCTATGTAGTGACAGGTCCATTATATGTATACATCATGACTGTTTTAATAGTTTTTTATATTATGTGTTCTAGATTCAAGAATGTAAATTTGAAAAAGGGCCGTGCTAGCAGAAGCAACCAAGCTGTTACTGCTTTCATCAAACAGAGTGGGCTAACACAACTACAACACAAGATAAAATTTTCCCATAGTCACCACGCAAGCGGTTTGGTATTGCAGTAGATGGTACCTATAGAATTAATGCACAGGGGATGCATTTGCCCATTCTCTGTTACATATATGAGGGTGCCTGTACGGTTCAACAACCGCACATAGCTGGTGCAGCATTTTTCCCCTAATGATTATTTCGTCACTTAGGTAAAATCAGTTCACGAATCACGCTTGCACAACGTCGCCGCGTATCGCGTTCTCATATCATCAGCCTTAGCATTAGCATCAGTTTATTTGTAATATATCTTTTAATTTATCTTAGCAGCATCTTTTATTTAACATCATCTTATCAGCATCAAGGTGTTAACGTACATCTTTTTGGTCCTTCGAGCCGGATCTACGACTACAGCACTTCGCGTCGTTTTTAATGCGTCAGGGAGGACATCAACCTCTGTAAGCTTAAATGACGTATTATATCGGGGCCCGAACCTTCAACAAGAACTTTTGAATTTGATATTGCAGTGGAGATAGTATCGGTTCTCATTTACAGCGGACTTAGAAAAAATGTTTAGGAACATCTTAGTACATCCAGATGATAAACCCTATCAGTGTATTGTTTGGCGGGAAAATTCCAAGCAACCTCTACGAACATATCAACTAGACACCGTCACCTATGGAACAAAGCCAGCGCCGTTTTTAGCAATGATGACGCTTAAGCAGCTAGCAATTGATGAACGTCATCGCTTCGGGCTTCCCTACAGCAGCAAAGGTTCTGGATCAGCATTTCTATATGGATGACGCGCTCTGTGGAGGCTTCGATCTCGATTCTACCAAACAATTACAGAGGGAGCTTATCGATCTTCTCAAAGCAGGGGGATTCAACCTCCGTAAATTTTCGGCAAACCACGAATCACTGTTGGAAGGGGTTCATCGAGCACAGAGTTCACCCAACACGTATGACTTCAAACATCAGGAGTCCACTAAGGCACTCGGACTTACTTGGATTGCTAAAGAAGACAACTTTACTTTTCAGTGCAAAATGTCACCACTATCCACGTCAAAATTAACAAAACGAGAATTGTTAAGCGAAATATCAAAGATTTTCGACCCCCTCGGTTGGTTAGCGCCATCAGTTGTACAACTCAAACTATTATTTCAAAGCGTTTGGTTAGAAAATTTAAAGTGGGATGACGTTGTACCAGATGACGTATATGCGCGGTGGATGGAGCTAAGAAAAGACATACAGAACATCAGCTGCCTGAAATTTCCAAGATGGATAGGAAGTGAGAAAGATAGTCTCGTCCAGTTGCACGGCTTCTGTGATGCTTCAACAAAAGCATACGCTTGTGTGGTATACGCTTGTGTTCAGCAGCAAAACACAATTACAATCCTAGCAGCAAAAACTAAACTTGTACCGACAAGCAAACCTGCAACAAAAGGCGACGTTTCCCTGCCCAGACTGGAATTATCTAGCGCTCTCTTACTTTCCAAATTGATGATAAAAATCAAACACAGTCTGAAAGCATTGAACATCGAGATTTACGGATGGTGTGACTCCACAGCAGCACTTGGATGGATTCAAGGGGATCCCAACAGATGGAAACCTTTCGTCGCCAACAGAGTCAGAAAAATCACGGAAATAATGCCTTCGGAATGCTGGCGACACGTAAAAACTACGGACAACCCGGCGGACTGTGCCAGCCGCGGCATGAAAGTAGAACAATTACAGCAACATACTCTATGGTGGAAAGGACCCTCTTGGTTATCATCATTCGACCCTCGAGAACATCCCAAATCATTTCAGACCGATTTAGAAAGTAAAGAAAAACTATCAAATGTCATACAAAAAGATAATAGCAGCAGCAAATCTGACAATATTATTATGAAGACAATAAACAAATATAGTAGCTATTCGCGAGCGTCACGTGTACTTGCATGGGTATTGCGAGCGATATCACGCGACTCATGAAAGGTATCATATTTAACAACAGCTGAGCTACTCAACGCCTCTCAGAGAATTATAAAATGTGTTCAGCGTTTCGAATTCGCTCAAGAGATTAGCGATCTTACTAGTCAGGGCAAGGTCGGTTCAAAAAGCAAACTTCTCTGTCTCAATCCATACTTAGACGAGAATGGGCTACTACGAGTCGGAGGAAGACTCAGACACAGCAACATCCCACATGATATGAAACATCCATACATCATTCCACATAGCAGCCATCTTACAAACTTACTTATCGATCTCGGACACAAATCAACATTCCATGGAGGAGCTCGGCTTACACATGCTTGGCTAAGGCAACAGTACTGGATACTTAGCGGGAATAGAGCAGTTAGAAATCGTTTGCGGCACTGCGTTACATGTAAACGTTATAAACCCAATAAGCATGAGCAGTTAATGGGGGAACTACCGAAAGCTAGAACGAATCAGGCGCGGCCGTTCTATCATACGGGCGTCGACTATACCGGGTTTTACTCTGTCAAAGCTAGCAAAGGTCGTGGCATCAAGACCTCGAAGGGTTACGTGGCTGTATTTGTTTGTATGGCAACCAAAGCAGTCCACCTTGAGTTGGTATCGGACATGTCATCGTCGGCATTCTTAGCAGCACTTCGCAGACTAGCAGCAAGAAAAGGTGCCCCACGTCACATATATAGTGACAACGGGACCAATTTCGTCGGAGCCAACAATACTCTAGCGAAAGAATATTTTGATTTGAAATCTATTTTATCAGAAGAATTTTTTACGGAAATTAGCGAAATGAAGATCGACTGGCATCATAACGCCCCTAGCCATTCTAATGCCGGTGGGCTTTGGGAAGCAGCAGTAAAGAGCTTAAAGCACCACCTACGCAGAGTCGTTGGTCGTTGGTGAACAAAAATTGACGTACGAGGAGTTCTCCACGTTGCTGGCGCAGCTAGAGGCTTGCCTTAACTCGAGGCCGTTGTGTGCCCTGTCGGAAGATCCAGATGACATTGACTATTTGACACCAGCACATTTCTTGTCGAGTGGACCAATCCTCTCTATAATCGAAACGGAAAGGGATGAAAGAACTAGATGGCATCTAATGCAAAAAATATTTAATGACATCTGGAAGAGGTGGCGTGCCGAGTATTTGGTACAGTTATCAGCAAGGAGCAAATGGCGTGAGCAGCAACCAAACATCAAAATTGATGACATTGTGTTGATACACGATGATAACCTGCCCCCTGGCAAATGGGCACTGGGCCGAGTAATGGACATTCATCCCGGCGCCGACAACCTTGTTCGAGTAGTCTCCGTCAAAACTAAAAATGGAGCCATCCTCAAAAGGCCTATAGTTAAATTATCCATATTGCCAGTTAACGTCGAGCAGCAGAATCATAACAGCGACGAAATATCAGCAGAAGCAGCGGAGCCCAAGAAATTAAAGCCCTCAAGAAAAGGATTTCACATCAACTTCATGTCCATCTTGATGACTCTTCTGCTATTCACGACTTCAACTGTTCATTCTAGCTACAACGTTACTAAATTAAGCGACAGCAAGTTTATATTTTTCGACAAATTAGGAAGTATGCGACTTATTCAAGATCACTGGAAACTTGTAGCTTATTATGACATGGAGCCATACTGGGACGGAGCAACAATATTTAATCATTATTTAAAACATCTAGAGAGTTTGTGTTCTAAATCAGGAAGGAACGCGCACTGTAACATAATTTTGCAACAATTACATCACGGGTTCGCGGAACTAGAGTACTATGATCGCATGCTGCTCGATCAGCGTTTTGACAGTGGGAAGCGCGTGCGTCGAGGCCTTATCAACGGAGTCGGCTACGTCGCGAGTGAACTTTATGGCGTCCTAGACGAGCGATTTGCAGCACAGTACGAACAAGATATCAACCTAGTACGAGAGAATCAGAAACATCTAGCACAACTTTGGAGAAACCAGACATCGGTTATAGAAGCAGAGAACAATGTTCTAAAAAGAATTGAAAATACGATGGACAGACAGTTTAAAACATTTAACCAGCATCTAAATAATTTAGAAAAAGCAGCTAATACATTAAAAACAGAAGTAGAAAAAGTAGAAATAACTAACGATTTCATCTTGTCCAGCTTCATCGCCAACAACTTCTTATCAAACCTTCGTGACATTCAAGAAACCCTTTTGGACACGATAACCAGTCTGCAACAATTCAACATCCATCTACTATCTCCCGTTCAACTACAAGAAGAACTCAGCCTCATATCCAGCCAGTTACCAAAGGATTTATCCTTGCCCATTGACAACATTTAACGTGATCTGCAAAACCTTTACAAAATACTAAAGGTTAAAGCTAGAATGACGACACAGTATTTTATCTTTGAAATCCAAATTCCTCTCACAAATAGAGACGATTATGAGATTTATAACGCTGTACCTTTTTATCATCATGCTAACAACTCGTCAATGGTGAACATTATACCGGTTGCTGAGCACGTAGCGCTGAACTTAAAAAAGGATACATTCACACCCATACCCTACAATGACTTCCAAAATTGTGACTACAATGCGGATAGCTTAACGTTTTATCTATGTCAACTTCAAACGCCCGTCTATGAACGACAGACGGACGAGAGTCTGTGTATTAAAAACAATCAACTAAACAGCTGTAAAATCGTCACTACGGAGTGTAAGACTACGTGGAGAAAGCTTACTAAGCCAAACACTGATATTATTAATTGTTGCGGTCAGTGTACCTTGCGACTCATCTGTTCGGATCGGGTGACCGTTGAACAGCTGACCGGAGTACATATAATAATTCTTGGGAATGATTGCGTCATTCGCGGAGAGACGTTTGTTATTACACCTCACAAAGTAATGCAAAATAAAATCAATATTGAGCCGGTAATCTTTGCACCAGAAATCGCACCTGTCAATGATATCATAAATATATCCATACCGATTAGCCCCATCAATTTATCGACGTTCGCTAGTCCTTCTCTAATAGAAATCGACGAGCAGATTAGGCAGCTAAAAACATCTTCACAAAATGTGGAGAGCGAAGCCGATAGCATCAGCTATCACGACGTCCACCACTACGTTGCAATCTACAGCGTGGCGGCAGCAGGTCTGGCCGCACCGCAGCAGTGTTCGTGTGCGTCCGCGCGCGCTGTCGCCGCGCCGCGCGCACTTCTTCAGCCGGTAACCAGCAGCTTGAAGGTACTGTACAGTGTGTGAGTTTAAGAGATGTGAAGTGTGTCAGTGAAAGTGTTAAAGCAGAGCAAAGTGTTAGTGTATCCGATAAAACTGGTCAAAGTGATCCTAATCCATCCGTGAACAAAAACACTTCCCCAGTTTTGATTAAGTGTAACTTCAACCGCGATAAATAATGTCGGTATCATCTTTGTAATTATCTTTAAGCGTTATATCTGTCGGTATCATCTTTGTTAGCTCATGTCATTCATCTCTCGCTCATCTTCTCGTCCGGGAGCATGTACGGTTCAACAACCGCACATAGCTGGTGCAGCATTTTTCCCCTAATGATTATTTCGTCACTTAGGTAAAATCAGTTCACGAATCACGCTTGCACAACGTCGCCGCGTATCGCGTTCTCATATCATCAGCCTTAGCATTAGCATCAGTTTATTTGTAATATATCTTTTAATTTATCTTAGCAGCATCTTTTATTTAACATCATCTTATCAGCATCAAGGTGTTAACGTACAGTGCCCGTATATTGACATCGCATTTGATGTCTGATTGCTCATTTTAACATCTTTTTAGGTCTACTTACGTTTGCCAGCAAAAAATGTAAACTTAGACCTGTAAATTTGTATGTTTCCATACAACGGGTAGATACGGGTAAATACCCGGCATACTAATTTGTGGGAAATGTTATGACAAATTGCTGGGGGATCGAAGAACTCGTCTAAACGAATATCTTTTGTTCCGAGACCAACCCCGAAATCAGTAGTTTTGGCTCTTAAATTAGCAGTCAAAGATACCTTCTCTCTATACATGTATGAGGGTGCCCGTATATTGACATCGCATTTGATATCCGATTGCTCATTTTAACATCTTTTTAGGTCTACTTACGTTTGCCAGCAAAAAATGTAAACTTAGACCTGTAATTTTGTATGTTCCCATACAACGGGTAGATATGGGTAAATACCCGGCATACTATTTTGTGGGAAATGTTATGACAAGTTGATGGGGGATCAAAGAACATGTCTAAATAAATATCTTTTGTTCCGAGACCAACCCCGAAATCAGTAGTTTTGGCTCTTAAATTAGCAGTCAAAGATACCTACTCTCTAAACATGTATGAAGGTGCCCGTATATTGATATCGCATTTGATGTCTGATTGCTCATTTTAACATCTTTTTAAGTCTTCTTTTGTTTGCCGGCAAAGAATATAAACTTAGACCTGTTAATTTGTATGTTTTCATACAACGGGTAGATACGGGTAAATACCCGGCATACTATTTTGTGGGAAATGTTATAACAAGTTGATGGGAGATCGAAGAACATGTCTAAATGAATATCTTTTGTTCCGAGACCAACACCGAAATCAGTAGTTTTGGCTCTTAAATTTGCAGTCAAAGATACCTACTCTCTATACATGTATGAGGGTGCCCGTATATTGACATCGCATTTGATGTCTGATTGCTCATTTTAACATCTTTTTAGGTCTACTTACGTTTGCCAGCAAAAAATGTAAACTTAGACCTGTAAATTTGTATGTTCCCATACAACGGGTAGATACGGGTAAATACCCGGCATACTATTTTGTGGGAAAGGTTATGACAAGTTGATGGGAGATCAAAGAACATGTCTAAATGAATATCTTTTGTTCCGAGACCAACCCCGAAATCAGTAGTTTTGGCTCTTAAATTTGCAGTCAAAGATACCTACTCTCTACACATGTATGAGGGTGCTCGTATATTGACATCGCATTTGATGTCTGATTGCTCATTTTAACACCTTATTAGGTTATTAGGTCTTCTTACGTTTGCCAGCAAAAAATGTAAACTTACACCTGTAAATTTGTATGTTCCCATACAACGGGTAGATACGGGTAAATACCCGGCATACTATTTTGTGGGAAATGTTTTGACAAGTTGATGGGGAATCGAAGAACATGTCTAAATGAATATCTTTTGTTCCGAGACCAACCCCCAATCAGTAGTTTTGGCTCTTGAATGAGCAGTCAAAGATACCTACTCTCTACACATGTATGAGGGTGCTCGTATATTGACATCGCATTTGATGTCTGATTGCTCATTTTAACATCTTATTAGGTCTACTTACGTTTGCCAGCAAAAAATGTAAACTTAGACCTGTAAATTTGTATGTTCCCATACAACGGGTAGATACGGGTAAATACCCGGCATACTATTTTGTGGGAAAGGTTATGACAAGTTGATGGGAGATCAAAGAACATGTCTAAATGAATATCTTTTGTTCCGAGACCAACCCCGAAATCAGTAGTTTTGGCTCTTAAATTTGCAGTCAAAGATACCTACTCTCTACACATGTATGAGGGTGCTCGTATATTGACATCGCATTTGATGTCTGATTGCTCATTTTAACATCTTATTAGGTCTACTTACGTTTGCCAGCAAAAAATGTAAACTTAGACCTGTAAATTTGTATGTTTCCATACAACGGGTAGATACGGGTAAATACCCGGCATACTATTTTGTGGGAAATGTTATGACAAGTTGATGGGAGATCGGAGAACATGTCTAAATGAATATCTTTTGTTCCGAGACCAACCCCGAAATCAGTAGTTTAGGCTCTTAAATTTGCAGTCAAAGATACCTACTCTCTATACATGTATGAGGGTGCCCGTATATTGACATCGCATTTGATGTCTGATTGATCATTTAACACCTTATTAGGTCTTCTTACGTTTGCCAGCAAAAAATGTAAACTTAGACCTGTAAATTTGTATGTTTCCATACAACGGGTAGATACGGGTAAATACCCGGCATACTAATTTGTGGGAAATGTTATGACAAGTTGATGGGGGATCGAAGAACTAGTCTATAAGAATATCTTTTGTTCCGAGACCAACCCCGAAATCAGTAGTTTTGGCTCTTAAATTAGCAGTCAAAGATACCTAATCTCTATTCATGTATGAGGGAGCTCGTATATTGACATCGCATTTGATGTCTGATTGCTCATTTTAACATCTTATTAGGTCTTCTTACGTTTGCCAGCAAAAAAAGTAAACTTAGACCTCTTAATTTGTATGTTTCCATACAACGGGTAGATACGGGTAAATACCCGGCATACTATTTTGTGGGAAATGTTATGACAAGTTGATGGGGGATCAAAGAACTCATCTAAACGATTATCTTTTGTTCCGAGACCAAGCCCGAAATCAGTAGTTTTGGCTTTTTAATGAGCAGTCAAAGATACCTACTCTCTATATATGTATGAGGGTGCCCATATATTGACATCGCATTTTATATCTTCTTACTCATTTAACCACTTTTATGTATGTCTATGCGCACCTCCCCACAAAATAATGATAATAAATAAAAAAAGCCTACAAAGTATGATTAGTATGGTGGTTTCATATACTTTGATGTCAGATTTGACGTCTACCTGCATTTTAAGCATATTACAGCGCTGGCACACACTTTCGGACTTGAATTGCGAAGTAATTACTCATAAAATTCAATCTACCCACCAAATGGGTAGATATGGGTAGATAAGGGTATATACCGGGTATTTACCCAATCTACCGGGTATATTCCCAAATGGGTAGATTGGGTATTTACCCACCGCCCATCTCTAGTTTCAATGAGTAATCTGACATCAAATGCGATGTCAATATATGAACACCCTCATACATATATAGAGAGTACGTATCTTTGCTTGCTCATACAAGAGCCAAAACTAAGGATGTCGGGGTTGGTCGCGGAACAAAAGATATTCGTATCGATGAGTTCTTCGATCCCCCATCAACTTTTTATAACATTTCACGCAAAATAGTATGCCGGGTATTTACCCGTATCTACCCGTTGTATGGGAACATACAAATTGACAGGTCTAAGTTCATATTTTTTGCTGGCAAATGTTTGTAGACCTAATAACATAGTAAAATGATCAATCAGACATCAAATGCGATGTCAATATACGAGCACCCTCCCTCATACATGTATAGAGATTAGGAATCTTTGACTGCTAATTTAAGAGCCAAAACTACTGATTTCGGGGTTGGTCTCGGAACAAAAGATATTCTGTTAGACGAGTTCTTCGATCCCCCATCAACTTGTCATAACATTTCCCACGAAATAGTATGCCGGGTATTTACCCGTATCTACCCGTTGTATGGGAACATACAAATTGACAGGTGTAACTTTAAATTTTTTGCTGGCAAATATTGGTAGACCTAACTAGATGTTAAAATGTGCAATCAGACATCAAATGCGATGTCAATATACGAGCACTCTCATACATGTATAGAGATTAGGTATCTTTGACTGCTAACTTAAGAGCCAAAACTACTGATTTCGGGGTTGGTCCCGGAACAAAAGATATTCGTTTAGATGAGTTCTTCGATCCCCCATCAACTTGTCATAACATTTCCCACAAAATAGTATGCCGGGTATTTACCCGTATCTACCCGTTGTATGGAAACATACAAATTAACAGGTCTAAGATTACACTTTTTGCTGGAAAACGTAAGTAGACCTAATAAGATGTTGAAATGAGCAATCAGACATCAAATGCGATGTCAATATACAAGCACCCTCATACATGTATAGAGATTAGGTATGTTTGACTGCTAATTTAAAAGCCAAAACTACTGATTTCGGGGTTGGTCTCGGAACAAAAGATATTCGGTTAGACGAGTTCTTCGATCCCCCATCAACTTGTCATAACATTTCCCACGAAATAGTATGCCGGGTATTTACCCGTATCTACCCGTTGTATGGGAACATACAAATTGACAGGTCTAACTTTATATTTTTTGCTGGCAAATATTTGTAGACCTAACTAGATGTTAAAATGTGCAATCAGACATCAAATGCGATGTCAATATACGAGCACCCTCATACATGTATAGAGATTGTGTATCTTTGACTGCTAATTTAAGAGCCAAAACTACTGATTTCGGGGTTGGTCTCGGAACAAAAGTTATTCGTTTAGACGAGTTCTTCGATCCCCCATCAACTTGTCATAATATTTCTCACGAAATAGTATGCCGGGTATTTACCCGTATCTACCCGTTGTATGGGAACATACAAATTGACAGGTGTAACTTTAAATTTTTTGCTGGCAAATATTGGTAGACCTAACTAGATGTTAAAATGTGCAATCAGACATCAAATGCGATGTCAATATACGAGCACCCTCATACATGTATAGAGATTAGGTATCTTGGACTGCTAATTTAAGAGCCAAAACTACTGATTTCGGGGTTGGTCTCGGAACAAAAGATATTCTTTTAGACGAGTTCTTCGATCCCCCATCGACTTGTCATAACATTTCCCACAAAATAGTATGCCGGGTATTTACCCGTATCTACCCGTTGTATGGAAACATGTGTCGCGTAGGACGATAAGTGATAATGATAATGACAACGTCACAAATTCAAACTAGGAGAATTCATCTAAAGGGAAATTTCATCACTTACGTCAGCACACGATTGGCCTAGCGGTCTTGGTGTTGGACTGTGAATCCATAGACCCCAGGTTCAAATCACAGTCATGTATAGCGTTTTTGAAGTTTTGTAAGAAGTTTCTAGATAACTCTAGATTAAATTGGAATGAAAATACGGGCCAGAAATAAAAGAAGACAAAAGAAAATTTATGACTTGAGTTTAGAACTCTGATGCGATATTGTTCGCATCCGGGGGTATATAAGCGGAACAAGGCGAGGCCTACGCCAGTTTAGTTTGAAAGTAAAATCCGAAGAAGGAAGAAGGAAGAAGAAAAGTAAAAGTGGAAGTAGTGAGTAAAAAAGTGAAGTGTAATAGTGAGTGAAGTGAAGTGTTCAGTGCAGTAAATACGCGCGAGTGACGTTTCCGCGCGTGACAGTACAGTGACGTTTACGCGTGTGACAGTGCAGTGACATTACCGCGCGTGACAGTGCAGTGACGTTTCCACGCGCAAGACAGTGCAGTGACGTTTCCGTGTGTGTGACAGTACAGTGACATTCCCGCGTACGTACCTGTGACAACTGTGAGTACCCTAGAGTTGTAAATAAAGGCACTATTCCATAGGATTGGTGTTTCCTTTCCTATTCCCAACCCACTCTCGTGACAATTGGTGTCAGAAGTGGGATAGGAAAGATGCCGATTGTGCCTAGAAATGAGAAAGGGGTAACCACCCGAGCGGGAGCTGCAGCGGCAGAGGAACAGTCGTTCGAGGAATCCAACACTGGAGGCGCCGCGACCACATCAGCGGCCAGCCACACAACAGCCGCTCCTTTGGAAATGAACGCGTTTCTGCAGCAGATTACTGTAATGATGCAAGAACAAACGCGTGCGCTGCAGGAGGAGCAAGCGCGCTGCCAGGAGGAGCAAGCACGCCGCCAGGAGAAGCAAATGCGTGCATTTCAGGAGGAGCAAGCGCGCCGCCAAGAGGAGCAAGCACGCCGCCAAGAGGAGCAAGCACGCCGCCAGGAGGAGCAAATGCGTGCATTGCAGGAGGAGCAAGCGCGCCGCCAAGAGGAGCAAGCACGCCGCCAGGAGGAGCAAATGCGTGCACTGCAGGAGGAGCAAGCGCGCCGCCAGGAGGAGCAAATGCGTGCACTGCAGGAGGAGCAAGCGCGCCGCCAGGAGGAACAAGCACGCCGTCAGGATGAGCAAGCACGTCGCCAGGAGGAGCAGTTTCAGTACTTTTCTAAAGACGTTTTGGCTGCGGTTCGAGCCAACACAGCCCGAATGGATGACTTCGAAAAGGAAGTTGCTGAGGTAAAAGGGACGCTTCGACAGTTTGATAAGGAATTGAAACTTCTCAAAGAGTCTGGCCCTGTCACTAGCTCTGTGGTCACTCCTTTTACCAAAAATTTAAAGGTGCCACCCTACGACGGCAAATCCTCTTGGGCTGCTTTTAAACTGCAATTGGAGACAGTTAAAAAAGCCAGCCATTGGGATGAGCACGAGGCGCAGTCTGCATTGACCCTGGCACTTCGAGATGACGCTCTTTCTGTACTGGAAGCACTCGGCGCTGGGAAGAAGGAGGTCACCTACGACGAACTCATAGGCGCTCTGGAAGCCAGATACGGTGACAGTCACCTGGAGCATGTATACAGGGCGCAACTTAAAGATCGTTGTCAGCGGGCTAGCGAGACCTTACAACAGTGGTCCGTTGAAGTGGAAAGACTAGTCCGCAAGGCATACCATTCATCACCATCCGTCGTGGAGGAGATGCTCCTGCAGGTTTTTATTGATGGGATACGGGATCCCGAAGTCAGGGCTGCTGTACGACTAGATCACCACACCACTTTGAAAGAAGCAGTGGCTCACGCTTTGGAAGTCGAAGCGGTTCGTCATGACTCACGAGCTCTGAGGCTACGAGAGGTTGTAGTCACAGAAAACAGTAGACGACGACCCTACAACCCAATGTGCTATGAGTGTGGAGAACGGGGCCATATTCGAAGCACTTGCCCGAAGCGTGAACGTACAACTTTCCGACGTCAGGTGGATGCAGCGGTTTCAACGTCGGAGCAGCCACAGGAAAAACTAGAGAAGGCCAGGGCTGAGGGGTGGACGCTGGCCGGTAGTAGTAAAGCCCCAGAAATTCTTGTGAAGCAGACAAGCGACGGAAATACTTTAGTGATAGACGGATTACTTAATGGGAAACCTTGCCAATTGACGTTAGATACTGGAGCTTCACGGACAGTCATCGGCAATCACAGACTTAAGGACATTGGAGGTCGGTATATTCAAGCAAATAAAAATAACACGTTAACTACTGCTACCGGCCAACGAATCCCATCTGAAGGAGAAAAAAAATTGTAGCCATTAAGATCGGGGCAACACTTTATTGGCAAAGAGTGATTGTCGCAGGCATCTCCGACGATTGCATTATTGGTTTGGACTTTCTACAAAATCATCAGTGCAATATTGACTTGAAAAATGGTGTTCTAAAACATGGCAATGATGAAATTCCGATGAAAGGAGGAAATTTTGGTAAGGTGTTATGTTTGAGGGACACTATCCTTAGCCCTAGGTCCCAAACGACGGTCCCTGTTATGTTACCGCCTAATAATGGAAGTGGACCGCGGAGATGTGCCATTATAGAGGGAGGAATCTCAGACGCATCATGGATTCCGGCTAGAACCTTAGTTGGAAGTGGCCAAGTTGCGTTGGTACCTGTTCTGAATCCTCATGACGTGGGGCAAACACTGCGAAAGGGTACGATTGTCGGAAACTGTGATGAAGTAGCCTGGTTGAGAAAGTGTGAAGAGGGGCAAAAGCGGAAAATTACGAATCAGGAAGAAAATGTCACAAGGCTTCTGGAGGGTTGCAAGGGTAATCTTACTAAATTGCAATTAATAAAAGCAAGGAACTTCTTGTTGAAATATAGCAATTTATTCTCTAAAAATGATGGAGATATTGGCAGAACCGATTTGGTAAAACATAAAATTGATACCGGGGATACAACACCTATTCGGCAGAGACCAAGACCTGTTCCTTTTGCCCGTGAGCAGGAAGTTGAGGACATGATCCAAGAGATGAAGAAGAACGGCGTAATAGAACCTTCATCAAGCCTATGGTGCTCTCCGATTGTGTTAGTAAAGAAGAAGGATGGATCGACTAGGTTCTGTGTAGACTATCGGCGATTGAACGATGTAACTAAAAAGGACAGTTACCCACTTCCAAGAATCAATGACACTTTGGATTCACTTTGTGGCATGACTTGGTTCTCCACTCTTGATTTAAAAAGTGGGTATTGGCAAGTAGATTTGGATCCTAAGGATAAAGAGAAGACTGCGTTTTCAACCGGCAAGGGTTTATGGCAGTTCAAAACTATGCCATTTGGACTATGTAACGCGCCAGCAACATTTGAAAGGTTGATGGAACATGTGCTGGCAGGTATGCTAGGAGAAACCTGTTTGGTCTATTTAGATGACATCATTATAATGGGAAGAGATTTTGATGATCATCTCAAAAAGCTTGAAAGTGTGTTTTCAAGACTACAGAGTGCAAATTTGAAGCTAAGTCCAAAGAAATGTTCATTTTTCCAACGTCAGGTCAACTACTTGGGACACGTTATTTCGGAACAAGGTATTGCAACTGACCCATCTAAAATAAGTGCAGTAAAAGATTGGCCAACGCCAACAGATAAGACACAGGTGCGAGCATTCTTGGGTCTATGCTCTTACTATAGAAGATTCGTAAAAGGGTTTTCCGATATCGCTAAGCCTTTACATCGGTTGACTGAAGAGAAACGAGCATTTTCTTGGGATGAAGACTGTGAGCAAGCTGTTCAGGACCTCAAAATGCGTCTTTGTGAAACCCCTATCCTCGGATATCCTGACATGGAAGGCAAGTTTATTGTGGACGCTGACGCAAGTAACACCGGAATTGGAGGTGTTCTATCTCAACAGAGAGGAGATCAGGAAGTAGTAATCGCCTACTTCAGCAAATCTCTTTCAAGGCCAGAGAGAAATTACTGCGTAACTCGCAGAGAATTGTTGGCTGTGGTCAAGACATTGCAACATTTTAAGAAATATTTGCTTGGTCGCAAATTTTTGATAAGGACTGATCACGCTGCATTAAAATGGTTATTGGAATTCAGAAATCCTGAAGGGCAGGTAGCCAGGTGGATTGAGCTACTCCAAGAGTATGAGTTTGAAATTGAACATCGAGGAGGGAAGAGTCATGGCAATGCGGATGCTCTGTCTCGAAGACCTTGCCTGGAGGACTGTAAACATTGCAATCGGCAGGAAGAGAAGGAAAAAGTAAACATCCGGCTAATCCGTACTGATTCCATAGATGAAAATTGGACTGATGACGCCATGAAAAAGGCTCAGGAAGATGATAAAGATTTTCAACCACTATTGAACTGGCTAAGAAGTGGAACTAAACCAAAATGGTCAGAAGTGGCCAAATACAGTACGGCTACAAAGAGTCTTTGGGCGCAATGGGATAGCCTGGTGCTACACGATGGATTACTCTACCGAAAATGGGAAAGTACTCAAGGTAAAGATTGCCATCTACAATTGGTCGTCCCCAGAGAGAAGATAAGGGAGATTTTAAAAACTTTCCATGATGGTACTTCCGGCGGACACCTGGGGATAAGAAGAACTCTCACAAAAATTAAAGAACGTTTCTACTGGTTACACTGCCGAGATGATGTAGAAGACTGGTGCCGTAAATGTCAGAGTTGTGCGGCAGTTAAGGGACCACAGACTAGAAGCAGAGGAGCTATGAGGTTGTATAATGTCGGAGCTCCTTGGGAACGAGTAGCTCTTGACATAGCCGGACCGTTCCCGATTACGAATGCTGGCAACCGATACATTTTGGTAGTTATGGACTACTTCACGAAATGGCCTGAAGCATTTGCACTACCTAATCAGGAGGCTACCACAGTAGCGACAAAGCTTGTGAATGAAGTATTCTGTAGATTTGGTGTGCCATTGGAGATGCACAGTGATCAGGGACGAAACTTTGAATCACAAGTATTCCGAGAAGTCTGTGAAATCATGGGAATCCATAAGACTCGGACGACGCCGTATCACCCGCAGTCAGATGGAATGGTTGAGAGGTTTAACCAGACATTGGAACGGCATCTGGCAAAAGTAGTAGAAAGCCATCAGAAAAACTGGGACGAGTATATTGCGCTATTCCTCTTATCTTATAGGACTGCGGTACACGAGACCACTACAGTCACTCCAGCTTATGCAAATTTTGGAAGAGAATTGAAATTGCCAGCTGATTTACTATCGAGTTGTCCACCAGATACCCCAAAAGGAATAACCGACTACGCTAATGACCTTCGGATTAAGATGGTTGACGTCTATGAGCAGATTAGAGAGGCTGGGCTTAAAGCTAGTGAACGGATGAAGACTCGTTACGATCGAAAAGCTAATGGGCTCAGCTTCGAGGAAGGAACACTGGTCTGGCTTCATAATCCGGTGAGGCGAAAAGGGAAATCTCCAAAGCTACAACCAAGTTGGGAAGGACCTTACAAAATTGTTACCAGAATTAACGATGTGACCTACCGAATTCAGCGTAATCCTCGCAGTCCTCTCAAAATAGTTCATGTGGATCGATTGGCACGTTATCATGGAAGCAATAATGATCGGGACGATCATGTCTCGAGAGGGGGCAGTGTCGCGTAGGACGATAAGTGATAATGATAATGACAACGTCACAAATTCAAACTAGGAGAATTCATCTAAAGGGAAATTTCATCACTTACGTCAGCACACGATTGGCCTAGCGGTCTTGGTGTTGGACTGTGAATCCATAGACCCCAGGTTCAAATCACAGTCATGTATAGCGTTTTTGAAGTTTTGTAAGAAGTTTCTAGATAACTCTAGATTAAATTGGAATGAAAATACGGGCCAGAAATAAAAGAAGACAAAAGAAAATTTATGACTTGAGTTTAGAACTCTGATGCGATATTGTTCGCATCCGGGGGTATATAAGCGGAACAAGGCGAGGCCTACGCCAGTTTAGTTTGAAAGTAAAATCCGAAGAAGGAAGAAGGAAGAAGAAAAGTAAAAGTGGAAGTAGTGAGTAAAAAAGTGAAGTGTAATAGTGAGTGAAGTGAAGTGTTCAGTGCAGTAAATACGCGCGAGTGACGTTTCCGCGCGTGACAGTACAGTGACGTTTACGCGTGTGACAGTGCAGTGACATTACCGCGCGTGACAGTGCAGTGACGTTTCCACGCGCAAGACAGTGCAGTGACGTTTCCGTGTGTGTGACAGTACAGTGACATTCCCGCGTACGTACCTGTGACAACTGTGAGTACCCTAGAGTTGTAAATAAAGGCACTATTCCATAGGATTGGTGTTTCCTTTCCTATTCCCAACCCACTCTCGTGACAATACAAATTATCAGGTCTAAGATTACACTTTTTGCTGGCAAACGTAAGTAGACCTAATAAGAAGTTAAAATGAGCAATCAGAGATCAAATGCGATGTCAATATACGAGCACTCTCATACATGTATAGAGATTAGGTATCTTGGACTGCTAATTTAAGAGCCAAAACTACTGATTTCGGGGTTGGTCTCGGAACAAAAGATATTCGTTTAGACGAGTTCTTCGATCCCCCATCAACTTGTCATAACATTTCCCACAAAATAGTATGCCGGGTATTTACCCGTATCTACCCGTTGTATGGAAACATACAAATTATCAGGTCTAAGATTACACTTTTTGCTGGCAAACGTAAGTAGACCTAATAAGAAGTTAAAATGAGCAATCAGACATCAAATGCGATGTCAATATACGAGCACTCTCATACATGTATAGAGATTAGGTATCTTGGACTGCTAATTTAAGAGCCAAAACTACTGATTTCGGGGTTGGTCTCCAAACAAAAGATATTCGTTTAGACGAGTTCTTCGATCCCCCATCAACTTATCATAACATTTCCCACAAAATAGTATGCCGGGTATTTACCCGTATCTATCCGTTGTATGGAAACATACAAATTGACAGGTCTGTGTTTACATTTTTTGCTGGCAAACGTAGACCTAATTATATGTTAAAATAAGTAATCAGATTACAAATAAGATGGCATCTGTATATTTTATATGGAAAGCATCAGTGATTTTAATCTTTGATATTTTTTCTTTTAGAGATATTCATTGTTTTATACATTATATAACCTTTTTGTACATTTCTACACATAAATAGTGGACTCACACAATTTATTAAATAAATATTCCAATCTACCCACCCAAACGGGTAGATACGGGTATATACCCGGTGCATATCGGGTAAATACCCAAGCGTGGGTAAATACCCGGGTAGATGCCCATCTCTAATTGAAACACTTATAAGTATGTCTTTGCGCACCTCCCAGCAAAAAATGATAATAAATCAAAGAGGCTACTTTCAAAGTATGATTAGTATGGTGGTTTCATATACTTTAATGTCAGATTTGACGTCTACCTGCATTTTAAGCATATTACAGCGCTGGCACACACTTTCGGATACGAATTGCGAATTAATTACTCATAAAATTCAATCTACCCACCAAATGGGTAGATACGGGTATTTACCGGGTATTTACCCAATCTACCGGGTATATTCCCAAATGGGTAGATTGGGTATATACCCACCGCCCATCTCTAATCACAAATGATTTCAAAAATGCGTCCTCAGTGGGCATGAAAGGTCACATCATGCCTACTGACGACGCATTTTTGATGTCAAGCAACTAAACAACCACCACTACTCGTTACAAATGTCAAAATTACGTTGTTGCAAATCCTTCGCATATGATAAAACCGATTCAAAAATGCGTCCATTTGGAATCGCTCGCGCAAACCATTCGTAATATGAGAAGTGATTTCAGAAAGAAATGTGTCCCCGCCCCGGAAGTGCCATTTTAGAAACGCGAAATTACCGAAAACGAATGGTTTTTCAATACAAAAAACCGTTCGTTTAGTGACTCCGCGTTTGAAAAATAGCACCTCTGTACGTAAAAAAGGCTTACACACGATCCATCTTGACGTACGTCCGCCGTTTTGTCCGCCCGGCGCGGTGTTCGCGGTGTACTTGCTGGACCCGGACGCAAAATGGATCGTGCCAGTCCAGCAAGCAAATAATAATAATAAGGGTGACCACAGGGTCCGAAAAGTATGATTGTAATTAGTCTGTCTTTTAGATTATCCAAAAATAATGGACCCGCACTTTTCAGTTTACCAAAAAAGTAAAAATTCACAAAGATACCGAGCGTTAAAGTTTCGGAGTGAGGGCTTGCGACGTCACCGTTGAGTAAAAATCGTACCCATCTGTGACGTCATGCGAAATTTTAATGCGCTGTATCTTTGTCATTTTTGGTTTCGCAGAGAAAAGAAAAAATAAGTGTACTATTTTTTGAATAATCCAACCGATGGACCAAGAATATTTTTCCATTCGTCATGCTTATCATTGGCGTGAGTCAAACGTATTCACGGTACTTTTGCATCGGACATAGTACACGGACGTACAGCAGGACGGATCGTGAATATGGCGCTTAAAAACAATCGAAATATTTCATATTTCATTCCATTCTAAATTTTGATTCTCATTCACAGACCATAGAATAAACCATAAATCTAAAGAAAAAATCTAGGTCTAGGGGTTTAGGAAGAAACTTCATAATGCTGCGTCCAGAAGTGCCATTTTTGAAAAGCGGAGTCACCGGAACGAATGATTTTTTCCATTAAACCGTTCGTTTAGTGACCTGTCTTTGAAAAATCACAACGCAGAGAACGCATTTTTGTAATCACTTGTCACATTTCACATTACTAATGGTTTGCGCAAATGTTTGCGTATCGTAGTCATGCGACGGATTTGCAACGAGTGGTCTTGCTTGACCACTCGTAATATGAGGTACTATTATATGTCAAAGAGTTTCATGGTGAACTCGTTCCAAAAAACCGTGAATACAAAAAGCACTGCGAAGGCAGTGCTTTTTGTATTCACGGTTTTTTGCGTCGTTTTCGGGGTCATTATACGAACGGTCTTTTATTCCACGTTTCAAGAATGTCACGTCAAATGGTATTTCACGCGAGCAGTAAGTTGGGAAACTAACTACACATTTTGTGATTCCATGAGTCCCTCAATTAAAAATAACACTCCAGATGTTTGCCAAGCTGCCTCTAGGGTTCGACTTTTTAGTCTGGAAAAACCATTCGTTTAGGTGGCTCCGCGTTTAAAGAAAGGTGCTATTTTTCGAACGCGGAGTCACTAAACTATCTATTTTCGTACGGAAAAAACATTCTTTAGGTGACTCCGCGTTTCAAAAATAGCACTTCAGGTGGCAAGCCTTCGCAATTGCAAACGTCAATTAAGTAGTCTGTCACATTATATCATGTCAATGTCATCCATCGCACTGACACCTCACGTCACGTCACAGCAACCGGCTGACTAGACTGAGTGTGAGCTGGCTGGCTGTTTTATCGCAAAAGAAAAGGAAGAGAAAGATTGTTTATTTGTCACACACAACTCACAAATATCAGTGAATTTATCTTATCTATACATTTTAACAAGGTGTAGTAGATAATTACGTTCCTGTAGTACTTGAAAGCACTTTGATTTAATTTAAATTATATCCTTATAAAATTTCATTTTTTGAGTTGGAAAGGGTAAAAGTTTTATCATTTCCAGATGAGTGCGGATAAAAGTACGATATTAGTAACCGGTGGGTCTGGTCTAGTCGGCCAGGCAATCAAGACCCTCGTGGAGGAGGAGAAACTTAAAGGAACTGAATCTTCAAAGAATGAAACTTGGGTTTTCTGTGGTTCTAAGGATGGGGATCTGAGGTAATGAAATTGTATTCAGTGTCACAAAATCGTATTAAATTGGTTGTTGTAGTAAATTGTTAATTTACTGTCATCTACTTGCGTATTCTGAAGGTCTATTTATTGTCTTCTACTTGCGTATTTTTAAGAATAGATTAAAATTGTTTACTTTTTATCTTCTACCTGCAAAATTATTCTGAAGAATAGGTTGAGAGAAACCCTACATTATCCATTCCTCAACCTTGATACTCATAATCTAATAAAGTAGATCCTCCAAACTAAAAATAAGTGTGAACATAATGTAATTTTGCTTAACTATAACCTTCTTCATGACCTAGTCCTTGTCCTTCTAAGATTATCATCTCATTGCCAACATTGCCTAGAACCATTATTGAAGTAAACAAAACTTGGGATTTATAATTTTTCATTTGAGACTCGTAATCTAAACATTTTTGGTACTTGAAGGATTAGGATCATTTCATTAGATATTGCTTTACCAGTATTTTATTTGCAGGTTAACCTTGGCAATCAATGTGTCATGATCATCATCATTATCATCAGGTCTTTTTGTCTCTACTGCAGGAGCACAACCCTACTACCAGAGCCATACTTGGCCAGAGCAGCCTAAGGACTTGGTCTACACTCTCCTCGCTGGCCACATGGGTTGGAGAGGTCTCATTGATGTTTATAAGCTTTGTTTAGGGTGTATTTCTACGTCGCTTTCTACGATATCCACGGGAGGACTAGGAAAGGCCCTATTCTCTCTTAAACCACACCGCAATCAATGTGTGTTAATGCCTAAATTTCAGGATACATTGACTGTTTACGAATACATATTACCACTGTTCAGGACATGTATATAGGCTATACAAAAAAACACTTGTATGTACTTGAGGATCACAGGTCTTTTTACCATGATCCTGGTCTTTTGGGAAATTTGTGTGGGAATACAGACTCTATATAGGTAAGGCCCGAGGAATTGATGAAAAATGGTATTCACACCAAAACCTGTTCCTGAAATACCTATTCCAATGGAAGATATAAGGTAACCTTGAACAGGAAATATACCCTAGAGGAAGATTTATTGCATATCTGTGAAAAACTACTTGTTATTTTTATCATGTCTAGGTGAGTGTCATGGAATACGTTCTTTTTGTCTAATTGAAATGGTTCTATTATTGGTGTATTAATTAGTAAATTATGACCAATATATGGCCGGAATATGTTAAGGAAATAAAATTTATCATCATGGGGTGCCATCTTAGGTACTGAAAACTTCGGCAAATAGATTCCCTAGTATGCAGGCAAAATTCTCTCTGATTTTGTATTGAGGCCAGTCTCATTAAAACAAGTGGTTATGAAATTAAAAATGTAGATGAGATATATGTAACTGTATTATAATTTGCCCTTTCCAGAGACAAGGCCCAAACAGAATCGCTGTTTGAAAAGTATCAGCCCACGCATGTCATACACTTGGCGGCAATGGTTGGCGGCCTTTTTCACAATATGGCCAACAACTTATCTTTCTTTGTGAGTGGGACCATTTTGCTATTTTTATAAAATTTGCCATCGCCATCACTATTTTGATTTCTTTTTACACCATCTCACCCAAAATTACACTAAAAGTAGCCTTTGAGTATAATCCACTGCGCTCCTGTCTGTCTCACAATTATCAGGTCTTTTTTTTAGTCTCCACTGCAGGAGCAGGACCCTCTGTACTACTAGAGCCATACTTAGCCAGAGCAGACAGAGGATTAGGCATACACTCTCTATGCTGGCCAGACGGGTTGGAGAGGTCTCATGGGGTTTAGCTTTGTTTAGCGTATTTCCTAAGTCGCCTTCTACGACATCCACGGGAAGACTTGGAGTGGTCCTATTCTACTCTGCCTACCACATGGCAATGTCGAACTGACTATAATGCTCCCTTGACATCACCGCTCCTAAGGGCCTTCGCTAAGATACGCGGGCGCACGCGGCGATTTTGGTCTATCTCTGTCACAAACTCTAAATGCGAAAGAGATAGCGGAATCCGTCGCGGGTCACCTGTCTCTGTCGCACGTAGCGTTTGTGACAGAGATAGACTGAAACCGCCGTGTGCGCCCGCGTATCTTAGCAAAGACCCTAATAGGCTAAAATTTGTATGTTCTAGAGAGAGAATATGGCAATAAATGACAATGTACTCAACGCGAGCTACAAGCACGGTGTAAAGAAGGTCATTTCCTGCCTATCCACGTGTATCTTCCCGGACAAGACCACATATCCCATAGACGAGACAATGGTTTGTATATTTACAGCAACAACACTAGCATCAATAGGCTAATTTACTGTGTCTGTTTTTGGTTAATATTTTATATAAAACAAAAATACCACTCAAACTATATATTTTTTTGAAAACAGCAAAAATAATAATTTGAGAAGCAATTAGCATATCAAATATAAGAGTTCGCTTTGTGGGGACATCTCTTTCGCAGTTATCTTATAGCAGTGACGTCAAGAGCGCTGTACGTGCATCCTTTCTCTGTTAAATTGTAATTGTATTCTGGGAGCCCTATGTGGAGTTTTAGTAAAACCAGTGGTGCAAGTAGAATAGAACATTTATCATATACAAAATTATAACACTACTGTAGTCACGATTTTAGCTACACAAGTAGCCAATCCCCGTCGCGGCGCTCGATGACGTAGGCGATGTAGGCGGCGTCGGCGGCACGTAAATACCGCGCGGCCGCTGCTTTGCACTCAGTGTAGAGTCGAGCGCGCGCAGCTACGAACGTCTTGATGTATGCCACAGTATAAATTAAATGAATAGCTTAAGTGTAAATCTGTATTGTAATTGTAACATAGGCCATCAGGCTGGGTAGGGACCAATACTGAACTGGGTTTCTTTCGGCGTAATCTTCCCAGCAGTGGTTGTTCAACTAGCTAGTAGTTTTTAGCTTTTGCACTAAAAGAAAATGACCTTCAATAAGATCTAAATTTATCCTACATTGAATAAAAACTTTTTACTTTTAACTTTGACTTGGTACTTGACAGTTTCACTTTGCATCACTTATTTATGTTACTCATTGATTGATTAAAATACAATTTTTATTAACACTGTAGTAAACGCAAAATACAAGCAAGCAAAGCTTGTACGAAAAATTATTTTTTTGTTCAAATATTAAAAAAAAATTGTAACATTCTAATTATACTTGCAAATTTCAGGTACATAATGGACCTCCTCATACATCAAATTATGGATACAGCTATGCCAAAAGAATGATTGACATATTAAACAGGTATATTTTTCTATTTTTATTACTTTCCACAAGTGCAGTGTGATCTCCGCCCTAAAACAGTCACTTGTCTAAAAACCCAACATTCTGGGAAATTCTACATTTTGGAATTTCAACTTTATGGGATTTCAAATTCCTGATCCTAAACGACTTGTCTGCCTGTGGATGTAGTAAGAGGTGCATAAAACCCGACCACGAACATATGTTCGGTCGGTGATTCCTTATTACAAAACATGGCACTTTTATCTTTTTCTTCTTTCAGAAGTCACAATAAGACTATCAAAGCGTGTTAGGCCCTTGTTGGAAACTAGTGGATTAAATATGAATCTGTTTAATTTGCACTTGACAAGGCCCTAGCAGAAAATTTGTGAGCTACTCTCTAAGCGGCAAGATATTGATATTGTCACGAGAGTGGGTTGGGGATAGGAAAGGAAACACTAATTCTATGGAATAGTGCCTTTATTTACAACTCTAGGGTACTCACAGTTGTCACAGGTACGTACGCGGGAATGTCACTGTACTGTCACACACACACGGAAACGTCACTGCACTGTCTTGCGCGTGGAAACGTCACTGCACTGTCACGCGCGGTAATGTCACTGCACTGTCACACGCGTAAACGTCACTGCACTGTCACGCGCGGAAACGTCTCTCGCGCGTATTTACTGCACTGAACACTTCACTTCACTCACTATTACACTTTACTTTTTACTCACTACTTCCACTTTTACTTTTCTTCCTTTTTCTTCTTCCTTCTTCGGATTTTACTTTCAAACTTAACTGGCGTAGGCCGCGCCTTGTTCTGCTTATATACCCCCCGGATGCGAACAATATCGCATCAAAGTTCCAAACTTAAGTCATAAATTTTCTTTTGTCTTCTTTTATTTCTGGCCCGTATTTTCATTCCAATTTAATCTAGAGTTATCTAGAAACTTCTTACAAAACTTCAAAAACACTATTCGTGACTGTGATTTGAACCTGGGGTCTATCGATTCACAGTCCAACACCAAGACCGCTAGGCCAATCGTGTGCTGACGTGAGTGACGAAATTTCCCTTTAGATGAATTCTCGTAGTTTGAATTTGTGACGTTGACAATTTGACATTGTCATTATCACTTATCATCCTACGCGACAATATGTTCCCAATAAGATGTTTAAACATGTTTTGTTTTGTAATTTTATTTTTTTCTGTGGAGAGTTAGCACGTCATAATCGTGCTATACTGCTGAAACAGCTGAGACTCCGCACCGCAAGAGTGTCGAGTCAGCAGATTGCCCAATGGCCGGCCCAGTGACTCTAATTTCATGCTGTATTTCCGATATTCCATAATTGTCAGTCTTAGTTGAGTTTTCAAATAAATAACATTAAATTTCAGTTTAAATAAATTTCTTTTTTAAAAGTCGCTTGAAGATCGCCCCTACATATCTGGCGCAGTCGACTTTTGGTAGGATCGCGGCACTCTAGGACTTTCGTGATAAGTCCTCTCGTGTGAATAGACTCTTCGCCGACCAGAGTGAACGGTTTCAATCGTTGTCATCCGCGATAAGAAGAACCTCAAGGCGGTCACGTAAACGCGGCTTCAACTTGCGGGAATCCGGAGAATTGGAGACCTGTACTCAACGAGACCCGAGCAGGAGATGCAGAGGATGCTGTGTTGGTGAGTGCTCTTTTGCTTCCCAAGTACATTCCTTTCTGCTCTATTTCCTCTCGTTTAATTTTAAGATATTGTTTTGCGTGTGTCTATCTGTAGGCTCATATCGCTATAGATTATAAACTAAAATTTTAAATCAATTTAAGGTTTAAGTGCACACGCCTATTTTATTTTTAAAATGGAGTTCCAAACAGATTATAAGATGATTTCGGAACTTATGCCCAAGTATGATGGGAACCCTAAGAGGTTACAGTTTTATATTAAAGAAATGGATAATTTTATGGGGATGATTAGACCCAATGAGGGTGCAGCCCCCTTAGCACTAGTGTGTTTAATTAAAAGTAAGATAAGTGGTGCAGCTATAGATGCCCTTGCACATGAAGGTACGCTTAATACGTAGTCAGAAATAAAACGTGCCTTAATAACGCGCTTAGGAGAACCTAGGAACGAAATACAGGTTATGCAGGAGCTCACGCGCACCCGGCGCAATAAGAACGAGGATGCTGAGTCCTTTGGCAAGCGTATTAGAGATGTGCTCGATACTCTGTATATGGTAGGCCAGCATTCAGATAAAACTTATTACGAGATCATGGCTATAGAACAGTACGTCAATCAATTAGAGTTCCAAGTATCCGTAGGGGTGAGAATTAATAAACCCTCAACCTTAGAGCTTATATTCACTGCACGGGCAGAGGAAGCAAAAACCGGTTATAGACAGGGACCTAACTTTAACAACCCCTCTAGTAACCCCCAAAATAAGAAACCTGAAAATAACTTTAAAGCAAATAATAATCAAAATAATTTTCAGCGTCAATTTAACAACCAACCCTTTGTTGTTGTTACATTTTGCACCCCCTAATAATTTTGTACCCCAGCGTAACAATCTGACCCCTGAGCAGAAACAGCAGTTAGTTAACTCCGTGTTACCCTGGAAGAATAGACACCCCCAAGGTAATTTTAGAAATAATTCAGGCAATTTTAGGAACTCAGGAAATTTCCAAAGGCAGCCGAACATTCCCCAGCAACAAGTTAACCCACCTCAGATTTCTTCTGACGTCACTATGCGATCGGTTAACAAGCCGATGCCGCCGCAATTCGCATTTGAGGAGTTATTTTATTCACCATACGAAGGTAACGTAAATTACTATCCACCTCAATATTACTACCCTATGGAGAACTACCCTAATACGGACGAGCAAGAGGTAAACTACCCTTCTACGAGCTCAGAGGAGGACCAAGCAACTACTCCTCAGGATTTTCAAGAGGACCAGGAGCCGGACGACCGGAGTTGATAAAGTTAAACCATCAAGATAAAGATCATCTCCCATACATCGAGATACCGGAATTCCAAGGTAAATTCCTTATAGATACGGGTGCCTCGCGTTCTATGATATCACCTGACGTCATACAAAACACAGTATTAGAACATTGCGTTGACTTCGAGCCTTTCGAAGTAAAGACAGCTCACGCGGTAACTAGACACTCGTACGTTGCATATTTACCACTACCACCGGTCTTTAATAGTGACATAACTCACAAGTTTCTCATTTTCGAGATTGATCCGAAGTATAAAGGGCTTATAGGGCTAGATTTATTGAAATCGCTCTCTAGTAATATTGATTTAAAAAATAAGGTACTACGTACATCCACTGCTATAATACCTATTCATTTTGATTACCCTATTAAGAAAATTCGAGTAGATCCTCACTGTCGAAAAATTATTAAAGTTAAAACAAACTATACCGATGGTACCTATATACATGAGGACCATGAGTGGATGCCAGGGTTAACATCCCCTTCAGCTATAGTTCAAGTAACTAAGGGCTCATTCTTTACTGAGGTTCTTAACTTAAATCCGGAAAAGAAAATTATTTTATATAAACCCCCTATTGTGTTACAACCCTATGTGAAAAAGGAAACCCCTAATATCCATTGCGCATTAAACTCAATCCAAACGCAACCGGATATTGATAGAGAGCTTTGCGAAAATTTAAAGAAAATTAGAACCAAACATTTAAACGAAGAAGAGAAACGTGAGATTGAGAAATTATGTTATCAATATAGAGATATCTTTTATTCTAAAAAAATATACCCCTTACTTTTACACATGCTGTGAAACATGAGTTAAGGCTTACAGACGACACTCCTATTTTTGTACGCAGTTACAGGCAGGCCCCTCAGCAAAGGGATGAAATTAAAAATCAGATTAACAACTTACTGAAACAAGGCATCATTCGCGAGAGCGTGTCGCCATGGTCAGCCCCTGTTCATATCGTACCCAAGAAGCCAGATGCCTCTGGCAAGGTCAAGTGGCGCCTTGTGATAGATTATAGGAGGCTTAATGATAGAATTATAGAGGATAAGTACCCTCTGCCAAATATAAGCGATATTTTGGATAGGTTAGGACGCGCTCAATACTTTAGCACCCTCGATTTAGCGAGCGGGTACCATCAGGTGGAAATGCACCCCCGTGATGTTGAAAAAACTGCGTTTTCCATAGAAAGAGGGCATTATTAATTTCTTCGTATGCCTTTTGGCCTAAAGAACGCCCCCAGTACCTTTCAGAGACTGATGGATCACATCTTACGAGGCATAGATAACGTATTTACGTATCTAGATGACGTCATCATCGCCTCTACATCCCTTCAGGAACATATGCTCAAGCTTAAACAAGTATTCGATCGTTTAAAACTTCATAACCTCAAAGTTCAACTTGATAAATCAGAGTTCCTTCAGAAACACGTACAATTCTTGGGTCATGAGCTTACTTCAGATGGCCTTAAGCCTAATCAAGATAAAAGCTGTTCTTAACTTTCCAATCCCTACTACGCAAAAGGAAATAAAATCCTTCCTAGGCCTAGTGGGATACTACAGAAAATTTATTAAAGACTTTGCTAAAATGACTAAGCCTATGACTATGTGTCTTAAGAAAAATCATAAAGTTGAACACACCCCTGAATTTCTGGAATCATTTAGTAAATGTAAACAGGTACTTACCAACGACCCCATCTTACAGTTTCCCGATTTCGATCAACCCTTTGTCCTCACAACAGATGCATCGAACTTTGCCCTAGGAGCAGTCTTATCCCAAGGCAAAATAGGATCAGATAAGCCCGTAGCATACGCATCCAGGACCCTATCCGAGACAGAGTCCCGCTACTCCACAATAGAGAAGGAGTTATTAGCCATCGTGTGGGCAGTAAAGTACTTCCGACCCTACCTGTACGGTCGCAAATTTACCATTTATACTGACCACCGCCCTCTCACATGGCTCATGTCCCTCAAAGACCCCAACTCAAAGTTAACCAGATGGAGACTTAAACTAGCCGAGTATGACTATAATGTAGTATATAAAAAGGGCTCCCAAAATACCAACGCTGACGCCTTATCTCGAGCTAAAATTTTTCATAACAGCATAGACTCACTAGCAGTTAATTTTGAAGATAATGAGGACGATGAGATAATACCTAGGATTTTTGAGAACGTTCGTCGCGAGATGGAACGTGAAGAACGTGAAGCTGAGAATAATAACAATCAGCCTCACCTAGTAGAGTCCGTTGCCCCACCTCAAGCAGACGCAACATCTGATAGTATGAGTGTAGTTTCATTAGATCCCAACCAGTTAGTTTCTACAAACCATACCCAGCCTGACAACGAAAATATTGGCATTCCTATTATAGATGACGCTATAGAGAGACAGCAAAAGCAGTTTTATATAAGATCTACCCCAGGTTCTACCTATAGAGTCGAAAATAGAACTACTAACTCAAAAGTTACTATAAAAGATGTGTTCATCCCTGTAAATAACACAGAACAGGAGATAATTAGATTCCTTAAGGAACATACCATAGCTGATAGAGTATTTCATTGTTACTTTATAGATGAACACCTGTATCTTGCCTTCTCGAGAGTATATACCACTATATTTAATGATAGAGGCCCTAAATTTATAAGATGAACATGCCGCGTAACTCTAGTAGAAAATAAATCTGAGCAATTAGATCTTATTAAGAAGTATCATGAAGGAAAGAACATACATCGTGGTATACAGGAGACTTATAAACACATGCGTAGGAATTACCATTGGCCCAATATGTTATTAACTATCCAAACATACATTAACAAATGTAATACGTGTCTTAAAGCTAAATACGACCGTAATCCCTTAAGGCCACCCTTAATGGTAACAGAAACACCTACTAAGCCCATGCAGCATCTTTTCATGGACCTCTATTCTACAGGTGGTGGAATATTCCTAACCATAATAGACAACTTTTCAAAATTTGCACAAGCAGTATCTATGCTAGGATCAAGTAGCATTCATGTGGCAGATGCTCTCTTAAAAGTATTTTCTATCTTAGGACTACCCCTAAAAATCACAACAGATTCTGACACTAAATTTGATAACGATGTTTTAAAAGAAATATGTGCTTCCCACAATATAGAAATACATTTCACTACCCCTTACAACCCTAATTCAAATTCCCCTATAGAACGTTTTTATTCAACTATTGGTGAAATCATAAGAATTCAGCGTATGACCAATAAAGATGATACTATTCAACTTATAATGAGATATGCAGTTATAGCCTATAACAACTCCATACACTCAGCGACAGGTTACACCCCATATGAGCTATTATGTGGACATACAGCTGCTAGGAACCCTCTAGAGATTTACTACCCTAAAGAATTTTACCAAGACTTTGTTCTTAAACATAGAGCTAATGCAGAGGCTGTGCAGGAGTGTGTAGCGGCGCACCTCTCTAAAAACAAAGAACAGGTAATAGCAAAGCGGAACCAAGCAGCGGAAGAAACCCAGCTAAAGGTAGGTGAAACAGTTTATAAGCAGGTAGCTAAGACAGCGCGGAACGACAAGACCAAGCCTGTGTTCAAAGGTCCGTATAAGATTATTCACTTGCACCCTAACAACGTGGCTGAGATAATAGGTAACCACCCTAACTCTAAGTCGATAAGAGTCCACTTTAAGTTATTACGAAGGCCTCACCTTGTTCCAGGGCAATCCTCTTCGGAGCCCTCGTGCTCTCAGCAGCAGCCACCGTGAACATTACTCCAGTAGATAACTCCAATGGTCTATTGCTTCTAAAACAAGGCATTGTTCTTAAACAAATAGATACTGTTAACCTAGTGTGTAGCTATAATATAACTTACCTTCATTTGACCACCCTTAAACTAGCAGGTCTATATGCAAGCACTAAGTCCTTAGATCCTAACATTATTTCTGGAGAATTACATAGATCATATACAGATCAGATTGAGCATAAAAAAAATATTATTAATAATAAACTTATATTTCTGGTACCTTATAGTAGAGTAAAGCGTGGTTTATTTAATGGATTAGGATCAGTAGTTAAACTTATAACTGGCAATTTAGATTATAACGATGCTTTGAAAATAGAACAGCAAATATCTAACATTAAAAATAAAATTTATAACGTTCACGAGAAATCAATAGTATTACTATTGATTTCTCAAAAGCTCAAAAAGATTCCCTTGGCGATATTCGAACCATGGCACGTATAGCGCTTTTTTGTGCGACAAAAGCCTTATGCATATTGTATTTATAACTATTTCCCCAAAATGTTATACTATAGCGCAGTTTTGATTCCACCATGGAGTAATAGAGAGACTTAAGCTGATCAATTGTAAGTTCGTCACGTAAAGTTCTGAGAGCAAAGCAGGCGCTACTTATACTACTTTCCACATCATGTAATTCGCTTTTCCAATTTAAAAGATTGTCCACTTGAATACCCAAGAATTTCACAACTGGCACCGGATTTATATTTTCATTATTTACTTGAACTTTTAACTTGTCCCTATTGTTGGCAGTTGTTCGAAATAACATCACATTCGTTTTCGCAGTATTTAGTTTAAGATTGTTGGCTGTAAACCATTCGTGAAATAATGTCAAAGTTAAATTTAACTTCCTATTTAGAGCGTCAATATCCTTATCCCATACAACAGCATTCGTGTCGTCTGCAAAAATTACCAATTCAATGTCAGGTTGTGAGTATGTCATATAATTTACTAAATCATTAATAAAAATAATAAACAAAATTGGACCCAAAATTGACCCTTGTGGGACTCCTCTAGAAACTTTATTCATTTTTGAGTGTTTTATAGAATTAAGAACCTCTTCGTTAGCTTCCCTAATCTCAACAAATTGCTGCCGATTACTCAAATATGATTTTAACTTATTCAAGGTTTTACCATTAACACCACAAAATTCTAATTTCATTGTGAGAATGTTTTGATCAACAAGATCAAAAGCACTGCTGAGGTCCAGGAAAACGCCCCCAACCTTTAATTTTTCATTTAATTTATTAGTCACATCATTTATGATAGTGTCCATTGCATTGGCTGTTCCAATACCTTCTTGGTAACCAAATTGTCGTTGGTTTATAATCTTGTTCCTTTTTAAGTGTACGACTAATCTCGCTTTAATTATCTTTTCAGCTCAAAAGGCTATCACAGAGTTTGCTAAACAATTAAATATAATAAATGAGAATCAAAATAAATTAGATCTTTTGATAAAAAATATAACCATGAACTCTAACTTAGTCTACAAACATTTTAATCTTTTACAGGTGCACATACAAATAGACTTTAGCTTACAGATAATCTTATGATACTAGAAGATGCAATGGCATTTGCACAGATAGGTATTATGCACCCTAGTATAGTTAATTCTAAAAGTTTAATAGCTGACATGCTGGATATACAAAGAAATTTCAGTTTTACAGCTGTCGCTCCGATTAGTTTAGAAAATATACATAGCATAGAGAAATCTATAGAGGTTAAGGCTTATAGTACTCAACACTCGCTAAATTTTATCTTAGAAATTCCTTGTGTAGAATCAACCCCTTATGACCTCGTTCATATATACTCCATCCCCAATGACCAAAACCTGACTATAATTCCTAAGTCCAAATACCTAGTACTTGGTAGCGGAGAGTATTCATACATCAATGAAGAATGCCGCCACATTACGGATGAAGCCCAAGTCTGCAAACAACTCATTACGAGACAACTCGACGACTCGGGAGACTGCGTGACATCTATAATTCAACATCAACCACATCATCTCACGTGTTCCTACGCGAAGATGGAGCTCAAGAAAGGAAAAATTCAGAACATCAGCCCCAACACCTGGCTTCTCATCACCAATCACCATGAAGTCCTGAAAGCGACGTGTGGAAACGAAGTATCATATTATACTCTCACGAAGACGCAACTCATCTCAATCTCGAACGAATGTCACGCCGAAGTACTCAATACGACTTTACAGACACATAGTAGCACAGTAACCATACATGACGTCATCCCGCTACCTGAGCAACAATACGTGCCGAATGAAATAAGACTCGAAGTGCAACTAGAGGACATTTCACTTGACAACATACATAATCTTATAAATAAAGCTCAGAATATACAAGATGTAGACTATTATGAAGATGCATTCGTCATTAACCCCAAGCTGGACCACAATCATCCTGTACATTATTGGAGCTGTTTTCCTGGCCTGGAAGACATACAAATACTACTTGGGAAGAAAAACTACCCCATTGCCTGGACCAGTAGCACCAGAAGAACCCGCCAAACGAACCGGTGGAACACGGTTCTATCTTAAGGAGGGAGGAGTTAGCACGTCATAATCGTGCTATACTGCTGAAACAGCTGAGACTCCGCACCGCAAGAGCGTCGAGTCAGCAGATTGCCCAATGGCCGGCCCAGTGACTCTAATTTCATGCTGTATTTCCGATATTCCATAATTGTCAGTCTTAGTTGAGTTTTCAAATAAATAACATTAAATTTCAGTTTAAATAAATTTCTTTTTTAAAAGTCGCTCGAAGATCGCCCCTACATATCTGGAGTCATGCATTTTAATATAAGAGTGGGAGCATGGTGGGGACATCTCACTATCTCTTTCGTACACGCGAGACCTCATAACGTGACGTCAAGAGTGCAGCTGTACGTGCATTCTTTTTCTGTTACTCGACAGTTTCCCCTTCCATCAGATTTAAAAGGTTTGTGGCGGTCGAGCATATCACCTCTCTCCCACTACAGTTGTTGTACGGAAGTTGCATATATGTATAGTCCATTGCAACCAGAACCACAGGTATGGCACTTCATACAAACGGAGCAGCATATATACCTAGTACTACTACAAACGAAACAATTCGTCCGTGCACACGTCAAATGTGTGAGTTAAACAATCAGGGTCGCCACCACAGAATTTGTTGCTTAGCTTACCTGTTTTTATCACTCGGAAATCTATAAAATTTTCGTTATTTATTGTTTTCCGTGGATAAACAATGATAATGTGCGCACTTTCTTACCATTATAATTCAATAATCCTAAGTGACTCGCGTAATGTTAACGTGCAACTACCAATAACCCTGTTTTACTGCCACCTACACCTCACAATAACGGGGGAAGGGTTGCGGGGACACCAGATTGCGGGGGACGGTGCGAGTTTCCGTTCTGTATGTAATACTATTATTAATTCTGTGCCAGAACTCTGAGATCGAGTTGTAGATTATGCTGGCGCCATCTCGTATGATTTTTGTGAACTATTGTTTGTGGTTTTTAGAGGTCGCCACATGTTTATAACTTATAACTTAGATATTTTTGGGCAGATTAAAAATAAAACTTTTTGTTTTCGGTTTAGGATTATGTTACATAATGAAATGAATAATAAAAGTAATTGAGTAAAATATCGTGTTCCCTGCCAGAGGCTACCACGAGCAGCACGGGCGCACGTTCACGTCGGTGGTCCCGTGCAACGTGTTCGGCCCGCACGACAACTACGCCGTGCGCGCAAGCCACGTCATTCCCGCGCTCATCAGGAGGATGGACGACGCCATGAAGAATGGTACAGACGTTTTTAAAATTAGTTTTGGTCTTTGTCTTCTTGTGGTGAACCGGTTGTGTATTTTCTGTTTGGGGATTTTACTTATATGTTTTCTTTTATTATTTGAATTTCTTTTAAATCGCTGAAATATGATTTTTTTAAAGATGTCAACCCCATATTTTCTCCATTATGAAAAATTTCCAAAAACTAAATCAACAAAAACTTTTTAAATTCTCGAACCTTCTCAGAAAATTTCACAAGAATCGGTGAAGAAATGCGACCTGTAGGCGAGAACAGCCGGACAGACTAACAACCGGAGAGAGCCGGACTTAAGCTTTTTGGCCAATCTCGAAACTGAGACGCTTCGCTCGCTCGGTTATTAAACAAGTGAACATGAACCATATCGGTCAAGAGGTTGAAGAGATACGGGGTCGTGATCCCATACAGTAGGACTAGTTGGGCTTCAGTTAGCAGCGCCGTCGGACTGCATGCCATGCACCGCAGTGTCGTTTAGATCGCCAAAAATTACTAAACATTCTAGCGTTTTCACTATGTCAGATTTACATTGTGCGGTATACGGATGTACAAATCAAAGAACCAATAAACAATAAGGAAATTAATATAAGAAAACCCAGCAACTCAAATCAGATACTTTTTTTAAACAACTCAAACATTTTCTATGGGAGTTGTAACTTGTATGAAATAAAGACGTCATAGTTTCTAGCAGGCAAATAACGCTCTGGATATCAGTTATTGCGCAATAATAGTAGTCAAACCTAGCCTATGCGTCTATCGTCCAAGATGTCAGCTGCCTGCATGCATACCAAATTTTATCAAAATTTGTCCAGCCGTTTGCGCGTGAAACAAACATACACACACATTCAAACTATAATATTAGTGATCTGTGATAAGGTGAAGTACTAATGTTCTGTTGTTACAGGCGACCCCAAATTTTTTGTGTGATGTGATCATCTGCGGTAGGATGAAGTACTAATGCGTTCTGTTGTTACAGATGACCCCACATTTACGGTGTTCGGCAGCGGCAAGCCGCTCCGGCAGTTCATATACTCGCTCGACTTGGGCAAGCTGTTCCTTTGGGTGCTCAGGAATTACGACAGTGTTGAACCTATCATTTTATCAGGTTGGTCTTGCTATTTTTATTTATATACCGATGGCTGATGGGGCAAAAAGGTTCTCGAATGGCCATTAGGTACTGGCAAGCGAAGCGTAGGACACCCACCCACGAGGTGGTCTGACGACCTGTCCAAGGTCGCTCGAAAGTACTGGATGCAGGTCGCTCTAGACCGGTCATTTTGGAAATCCATGGGAGAGGCCTATGCCCAGCAGTGGTCGTTATGTGACTGAAATGATAATGATGATAAAACTTTTCTGACAAACCTTCAACTGAACCTTTACTTCAATAATTATACGAAATCAACATGCAGCTTCGTTTCTGCGTTGTAGTGTCAATTCCAAGCTATAAGAACATATTATCAAGCCTGTTTTCTACAGTGGTAGGCAGAGACTATGAAAGTGTCAAGGCATAGCGCTGCGAAATGATCACCATCATCATCAGGTCTTTTGGTCTCTACTGCAGGAGCACAACCCTCTCTGTACTACCAGAGCCATACTTGGCCAGAGCAGCCAGAGGATTTGGCCTACACTCTCCTCGACGGCCAGATTCATATTCATATTCATTTATTCACATAAAATTTGTAACAAGTACACATGCACATTTCATTACATTGTCATAAAGGGCCTTATTATTTTACAAATTTTACCTTTATAAGGCATTGTGAATTCTAAATATTATACAATTTACTATATCAATTAAGCTTAAACAGAATTGTCTAATATGAACATGTCAGTCAATAAAATGGAATTAAAATAAATAATGAATAATAATAAATTAAATTAAATGTCAGTCCTATAATTTATCATCCCAGTATTCTTTCAATGTATAATATTTTTTATTGGTCAGAAGAGTTTTTAATTCAGTGTCAAATTTCAGCCCCTGGGATTCTTTTATGTACTTTGGAAGGTGGTTGTAAACCGTGATAGCCATGTAATAGGGACCATTTTTATAAAAATCGAGGTGTGATGTGGGTAGAACTAAATCGTTTACTCGGCGTGATGCGTGACGGCGAGTTCTGTCACCGTGAAGTTCGAAGTAGTGCGCGTGTTTACGAACGAAGCGGCATAATTCAAAAATATACATTCCCGTTACCGTTAACACGTTTAACTTGCCGAATAGTTCTCGACATGTTTCCCGAGGTCGTGTGAAAGTTATTATTCTCATTAGGCGCTTCTGTAAAATAAATACTGCTTGGACATTAGTCGAGTTCCCCCAAAAGATAATTCCATACCTTATCCAGGCTGCAGCATGGCTATGGTACGCAGTGCGGGCGCATTCCTCGTTTGTGCTTTTCCGGAGTTCACGCAGTGCGTATGAGAATTTGCTGAGTTTACTAACAACGGATTCTATGTGATTTTTCCAAGTAAGATTTGAGTCTATCACGATACCGAGTAGTGAAAACGAGCATACTTCCTCAATATTTTTACCTTCGTGGGTAACATTTAAATCTATTTCCTTTCTTTGATATGGTCGGAATTGCATTACCTTTGTTTTATCAAAATTTAATTCAAGTCCTATCTCTTTCATCTATCAAATGGGTTGGAGAGGTCTCATTGATGTTTATAAGCTTTGTTCAGCTTGTATTTCCTAAGTCGTATTTCCGTTTCCTTCTACAACATCCACGGGAGGACTTAGAGTGGCCCTGTTCTACTCTGCCGGAAAATACGACATGAAATTATAATAAAACCTAGTTTTGTTTGGCGTTATAATGCGCCGATACTGCCTATACTATTTGATGACAGGTCGTGTTATTTTCTGGAGTAAAACCTCTGGTTTGGCATTTAGTTTTATTTAGACTTACCTGTTTGGATCGCTTTCTAAATTTCTTGATACTATTCCAGCGGACGAAGAGGATGAAGTCACAATAAGCGCCGTAGCCGAAGCCATAAAAAAAGCCCACGGGTACACCGGAGAGATTGTCTATGATACTAGCATGGCTGACGGACAATACAAGAAGACTGCTTCAAACAAAAAACTAAGGTCAGTGACTATTTTTAACCCCTCGTCAAAAAAGTTGCGTGTTATTAGTTTGACACTACTGTCTGTCTGTCTGTGGCAGTCCCCTTGTGGTAGTTCTTAGCCATGTTTGGTTCGGTCAGTCGTTTAAAAGTTGTTAGGTGATAACGCTTCAACTTCGGGGTTTTGTAATTTACCTGACAATAGATGGCGCTACGATATCAATATATTATGTAGTTCCGCCTCCAATAAACTTGTTAAAACGTTATAAAGGTTAACAAGTCATAGTGACTATATACAGGTGACCTGTATATAGTCAGTTGCAACCAGAACTCTGAGATCGAGATGTAGGATACTGATGGCGCCATCTTGTGTTTTTCTTGTGAACTATGTTGTCGCTGGCTTTAGTTTATCGTAGTGACGTAGAGGATGCCACAAGTGCATAGTTATTGAAAGCTAACAAGTATATAAATAAAAAAATCTGGGGGCACGGCAGTGCCCCCACCAAGTCGAGCAAAAATGCGTCACGGCCGTACCATCCTTGTCTCGAAGCAATTCAGACCATTTTCGACCCCCTGTAACTTCGTTGTGGATAAAACTAGAAGACTGAAATTTTCAGTAACCATGCAGGCATTGTAAAGACACGGTATGTTTCAAATTTCATTCAATTTGAACCAGTATTTTAAGAATTATAACGGGTCAAATTTCTTATATTTGTCACTCACTGACTCACCGATCATCAAAATTTTAAGGCACTTCTAGCAGACCTAGAAGCTTCAAATTTGGAATATAAGTAGTATTTGGTGTATGAATCAAGGAAAAACTAAAAAATCTAGAAAAGACCGCAAAGAAAATTAAGCCCATATAGCCAAGTCTTCAGTTATTAAAGTTTTCAATCCTGGCTTTATTCGTAACGATGTTTTACGGCAGTTATTATTATTGCGTGCGAAGCCGCGGGTTTAAGCTAGTCCCATATAAATATAGGCGCATGGTAGTGCCCCTGCCAAATCGAGCAAAAAATGGGTATTCCCGTCATGAAAACACGTGTAAATTAAATTATTTAATGCAAAAAACGTATACCTACGTGCGTATTCGTACCAAAAAGAAAAAAAGGTAGAACTGTCTACAAAATACAAAAAGAAATGAGATCCCATCAAAAACAATACTTGTCAAAAAAACCAAGTCTCGCAACTCAGTTGTTCTGCGGTAAAAAGTTGTGAGATCCATGTAATACCAAGTCGGTTATTAATTTATTCAGTCTCTACTTAAGCGACTTTCTGTCTTAATACGTCCAGTCTCTAAGACCACGATCGTGGTCCATAACAATTGAAAATCAATTGTGTCTGGAATCTCCGTACTCGAAGCATTAAGTTGTTACGTAATAATTAACAGCATCTTATAGTGACGCATATCAATATTAAAATTCTTTAATGTTTTATATAAATATATTGAGACTTGGCCATCGCCTGAAAACACAAGTAAATTCAATTATTTAGTGCGATGGCCAAGTCTCGATATATTTATATAGAACATTAAAGAATTTTAATATTGATATGCGTCACTATAAGATGCTGTTAATTATTACGTAACAACTTAATGCTTCGAGTACGGAGATTTCAGACACAATTGATTTTCAATTGTTATGGACCACGATCGTGGTCTTAGAGACTGGACGTATTAAGACAGAAAGTCGCTTAAGTAGAGACTGAATAAATTAATAACCGACTTGGTATTACATGGATCTCACAACTTTTTACCGCAGAACAACTGAGTTGCGAGACTTGGTTTTTTTGACAAGTATTGTTTTTGATGGGATATAATATACATGGACAAATCACCCAGATTGAGTTAGCCCCAAAGTAAGTTCGAGACTTGTGTTATGGGATACTAACTCAACGAAACTATATTTTATACATATATAAATAGTTTTTCAACTTGCCCTGATCGGGGATCGAACCCGGAACCTCTGGGTGGCGGACTAGCATGGTGACCACTACGCCACGGAGGTCGTCAAACAACCTAATAAAATCAGTAAGTTTTATTTAATTACAGATCTCTATACAAAGACTTCCAGTTTACGCCCTTCGAAACAGCGATCAGAGAATCCGTCGAGTGGTTCAAGAAGAACAGGGAGTTGGCGAGGACGTAGGGTTCAGGTTTGAAACGTCGTAAACGTCGATACAGGACGTTAAAGGTTACCGAATATGTATAAATATAAAATTACCGCCAAGTGTGTGTCGGGCCACTCGAAGTGTAGGGTTCCGTAGTTGCGAATGCTGACTTCGAGTTCACGCCACTAAAAACGTCTAAATACTATTTTCTTATGGAATTTGTATGAAATTTTCCTTTTCCGAGTCATAAGTTGTCTTCTATAACTTTTTAATTTGTAAACCCTTCTTAGCTCGGATTATCCTTAACCTTTAAATTTTGTTATATTACTGCTGTAATTCTAGGTAATAGTAGGCATATTTGAAGTTTCGTAAATAATTTTGAGAAATAAACACATTGTTATTAGACATTTATTTCTCTTCCTTTAAATTTTGTTATATTACTGCTGTAATTTTAGGTAATAGTAGGCATATTTGAAGTTTGGTAAATAATTTTGAGAAATAAACACATTGTTATTAGACATTTATTTCTCTAAGTGATGCTCAATATTCCTAAGTGGTTTTCGCTAGTATAACATAAATACTACACTATCAATGCCTTCTAATATTCACTAAAAAAATCTGAGCTCCCAAATCAGTCATATAGTGAATATTCTACCAATACCCTTTAACCGCGAGCGTCGCATATATGTGACAAACATTGTCGGGCCCATTCCGCGAAGGTCACATATTTGTGACAAAAAAAAATGCTCCTATGGCACATAACTTACGTATCCATATCCGTTTTTGGTTGTAGATAGGTATGTTAGATTTACCATGTCTCGCGCTGGGGGCAAGACAACTGATATAAAGTCTCGCGGTGAAAGGGTTTAGAAGTGCAGACTTTTTAAGGTGACTGACAGAAAAAAGTTAAATTCCTTAAATTGAAAGATATGGAGCAGATTTTTAGGGTTCCGTACCCAAAGGGTAACGGTCTTTCTGTCACCAGGCTGTATCTCATGAACCGTGATAGCTAGATAGTTGAAATTTTCACTGTGCTATAACCGCTTAAGTGCGTGTCGGGCCATGCGTAGAATAGGGTTCCGTAGTTACAAATGCCGATTTTGAAACAGAATAAAATAAATATTAAGGGAGCCCATTATCATACAACAAACTTGAGTACGGAACTCTTCGTGCACGAGTCGGACTCGCACTTGGCCGGTTTTTAGGCAATTGACAGAAAACATGTGCTGCCTAAATCGAAGGAGGATAAGAGCAGTTTATTTTTATAAAAACCCTAGAATCTGCTTTAAATGCTACAATAGAATAATTATGTTTTGTTCCAATTTTGATGTTTTTGAATAAATGAATTATTTATGAATTATAATTCTCTTATTAAATTAAGACGAAGCCTTTTTGCGTTTGTTTAAATCTTCAGAAATAAGGGAGATAGAGATCAACATCTCTGAGAAGGTATTTGGAGGTGACGTCACACGCAAGTTTTAAATTGTTGCAAGGAAGAAACAGCAATGGTTTTTAAACTATTTCCATTGTTATTTAACCGGTTTTGATCGGTTTTTTTATCGACTTTAAAAATGGAGGAGGTTATCAATTCGACCAATTTTTTTTTTGTATGTACATATGTTACGCGAACTTGTTCTTTGTGAACCAATTCTCATGATTATTTTTTCATTTGAAAGTCTTATAGTGCTAAGTTGGTCCCAAATTAATTTGTTGATGATATTATTAAGAACTTTGGAGATATGGAAGAAACTCCTTAAAAAATGAAGTCTTACATATTTTTGTTATGTAAGGTAGTTTCACATTTTCCCCCAAATCTTTCAAATTCATTAGAAAAATGGGAATCCAAAACAAAAGTTTCAAATTCAACAATACTGTATTATTCAATTATTAAGTAACGTTTACACATAATCCATGATTTAACATAACATAGCAAATACGGTAAAATATTCTATTCAAAACTTAATTTACGTCAATATTCACCCAATATAGAACATTCACAGCCACGTTTCAAAATTGCACGTTTTTAATTTAGCGTTATAATTTACTTATTTCTTAGTCAGTTTTCGCAATATTCCAAATATATTACGAACATTTGGTGTAGTTCTACGCTAGTAAAATAGGTTTAAAAAAAAAACACTAATAAGAACATTGACAATATACACTGATTTTCCTACCGTGCTGCGCTGAAATTCGGTCGCGCTATTCTGCTAACGTAGCACTACATCAAGAGGCTCCACAGCTGTCGACGCCGAGTCGGCATGAGCTGGTAGGAAATGAGGTTTTATGTGCTTTTATTGTGAGTCCATTGGTTTGTTGGTCAACAGATTTTAAAAAGCAGTCAATGAATTACCAACGAAGAAAATAAGAAATAACTTGAACAATTTGATATATCGATAGTTAATGTCATCAATCATCAATAATTTTTCAATCTCTACGTATAATTTATTGTCAAAAAAAAAACTTTCCGCCCGGTTGAAATAAAACCATAAATTTTCCAACGAGTTGAAGCCAAACCATCTACTTTTCGACTGGTTGAATTGGCTTGAACCAGTCGAATTTACCACACATTAATTTTCCAACCAGTTCAAGTCAAAATTAATTATCCAACTGATCCAAGCCAAACCATCGAATTTACGACCTTTACAAGTCAAAATTATTTTTCCAACTAATTCAAGCCAAACCATCGACTTTCCGACCGTTTCAAATCAATTTTAATTATCCAAATCATTCATAGACTTGCCGAACGTTTCAAGCCTAACCACTAATTTCCTAACCGGTTCAAGCCAAACCATTAAAAATCAAGCCACCGACTTTCCGATCAACTCAATCCGATTTCCGCATCAACAAATGTGGGAGCCCCCTACACGACACCAATCCTCCGTCCGCGCGAATTTATCTTAGAATTAAAGTGATTAAAAATTGTAAGTCGACTACAGTTTGACCTATATCGTAAGTCCCTGCTCGTCGTAGGTGACGAATATCTTCTCTATGGACGTGACGTAAGCCGCCGTGCGCAGGTCCAGCCCGAGGTTGTGCTTCTTCGCAGTCGCCATTACGTTCTGCAACCAAAATCGATTGGGTAGTATCCAGGGTCATTAATAAATTATTTTGTACTGATAAGGGAATAAAACTTTACAAATTATTGTCACTTGTCAGTGATCACATCCATTTCAACGTGATTTTAAAAACTGATAATAGGAGCGCTTTAGCCATCTTATTATAAAACGCAGACTAACTTTGTTACTAGATTTAAACTATTATTCGACCAAATCAAGTTGACATTTTCAGAAGAGTTAATTGCATATTATTAGATGTCAACTTGATTTGGTCGGATAGTGGTTTAAATCTAGAAACAAAGTTAGTCCTCGTTTTATAATAAAACAGCATGACTCCAAGAAACCATGACGTCACAACGTGCTATTTGCGCGAGTATGGCTCTGGTAGTACAGAGAGGGTCGTGCTCCTGCAGTGGAGACGGGAGGACCTGATGATGATGTCGCTTTTACGTTGTATACATAGCCTATAATCTTTTTCACCGCAAGTACTCACTCTACAAGCGTTCTCCATGGAGTACTCGAGGCCAGAGTTGACTATCTGCTTCTCGCTGGCGCCGGAGATCATGGTCTGGAACAGCTCCGTTGGCTCCACCTTCGTATTCACGTTCGCTTTCTTCAGGGATTTCTCCACGGAGTCTGAAAACAAATGGATACTATCAGTAATAATAATAATAATAACCCCCCCATGGGATGAACCTTGTCGTGGTGGGGGGGCTTAATGAAAGATGGTATATATTTGAAGTCACAACACCTAGATTTCATCCCCCTTTTTGGGCTGTGCACATCAATACGTCGAACTTCACGTACATCGCCAATAATACCTAGGCTACCCTCTCTTTCAAACCAATCATTCCCAAACAAAACCTACCCTTAATGGAGCAAACAAATAGAAGATATAATTTACGGTCGCTGCCCGGGGGTCGCCGGGGCGCATCTGGAGCCGGTGCTGGATGCCTCAGTACGCGGGACACCGGTGACGTGGAGTTGAGCAGGCGGGCTCTCGTCACTCAAGATACTACAGCCGGTCGTCGTGAGTTGAACAGGCGGGCTCGCGGCGTGGAGGATACAGCCGATACATCGAGCGATGATTCTAATTCTCTCTTTTCATCAATCCCTTCGACTCGCCCCTCTTATATGACGAGGCAAAAAGCTGCCTCGTCAACAAGTAGTACGCTCGACAGTGTTGTGCAAGAAGTCTTTCTTGACTCTGAAATTGCACCCACCGAGAGCACATCATTAAAGCGCATGAAATGGACACCTGACATGAACAAATTTATTCTGCGCACATACCTTTTCTTAACATCACTGGATACTGACACTAGAACTTATCTAGAACCTCTACATCTAAAATTTATAGAGAAATTCCCAAATATTAACGTCAGCCGTCAAAGAGTTGGGGATCAACGCAGGGCAATAATACGCAGACAACTTTTACCACAGAGTGATATAGATCAAATATATTCAGAGGTTAAAGAAGAATTACAAATTCTACAGGCAAATACTTCCCCTCACAACTCAAACACTCTATCGTCTATATCTCAATCTGAACCACAATCACACACCATATCATTGCATAAAAACATAACAAACCAACCAACATCAGAAAGGCAAAACACACCAAACATTTCTATACAGACGACACAAACACGTATGCGATGGACAACTGAACATAATGAAACTATAATCCGAGCATACTACAAAGTAACACAATTAGGTATCGATCAAACAGCATACAGAAAATCAATACATGAACACTTCATTAACAAATTTCCCTCTTTGGCTCATATAAGTGAACAAAGAGTAGCTGACCAAAGGCGACTAATTATCAATAATAAATATATTAGCGATGCGAGATTAAAAATAATAGAACAAGAAGTAGCTGCAGAATTATCACTCAATCAAACACACCAGAACAATCCAATAGAAACTTATATAGACACTAATGAAATACATGAAATTAACAATATTGACTTAGACGACCCAGAAAAAACACAACACACAGACTTAAATACCCGACCCGACATTCAAGACATGTTTGACCAAGCTTTTGACTTCTATAAAAATTCACATCCAACAGATAGAACATATATACCAAAGGAAAAATCATCCAAAAAATTTTCAAAAATAGTTGATTACATAAATAAAGTAATTCTACCTCAAAAAGTAAATAAAAACACCGATTCAGCACTTTACAGACCGTTGTATATTGTGCAGCATGGACCGCTTCGAAGGCCAATGGTGCAAAGATTTTACTCAACAATAAACAATCTTTACATACACCGCCCAAAAAATTTAAACCCAACTGGCAAAGACGATTAGAAACAAAGTTAGAAGAACTTCGTAAAAAAATAGCTTTGGTAACTCAAGTTATGAATGGAAATACAAACAGAAAAATAATTGAAGAAGTTAATAAAATAATTAAACATTATCAGATCCACACTATACACGAAGCACCCAACACTCGACTTACGCACACACTAGACACCCTTAAACAAAAATTATCTGTAGTATCTGGACGGTTAAAAAGATATATGACATGCACCACACGAAAAGAACAAAACAATCAATTTAAGAATAATGAAAAACATTTCTACCGTAATATCAAACAGGCATCAACAAACACACAGACAAACTCAACCAACAATTCAGTTGACACCCTAAACCCGGAGGAATTACAGCAGTTTTGGGCCAGAATATGGGAACAACCAGAAGAGCACAACCGTTCAGCCCAATGGATAGAAATGGAAACTAATAAGTGTAACTCAAACATACTTGACATGACTTTCGATTGCATCCCACCGAATGTTTTTGAAAAAGTTCTTAGTCGCGCCCACAACTGGAAGGCTCCAGGATCAGATTTCATACATACTTTTTGGTACAAGAAATTTACTTATATTCACCCTTACTTACTAAATTATTTAAATGATTTCATCCGGGAACCTAACACAATGCCACCTTTCATTACAATGGGAACTACAGCTATGATACCCAAAGACCAAAACGACCTTCAGAACCCAGGAAAATACAGACCAATTACCTGTTTGCAAACCCTTTACAAACTTCTTACAGCATGCATATCCGAACTCATCTACACACATATAGACAATAACAAAATACTAGCTGAACAACAAAAAGGATGCCGAAGGTTGTGTCAAGGATGCAAAGAGCAATTAGTGATTGACTCAGTCGTATTGAAACATGCTCAAAAAACGAAAACTGACCTATTTACTATGTACATTGACTACAAGAAAGCATACGACTCAGTCCCTCACTCATGGCTGCTCCAAGTTCTAGACATATACAAAATACACCCTCAACTAGTCTCATTCCTTAAAGCTGCCATGTCCACATGGTCAACACAACTCAAACTCCGAACACCCTCTGGAACAGTAGAAAGCGACCCGATCAAAATCCAACGCGGAATATTCCAAGGAGACGCACTAAGTCCCTTGTGGTTCTGTCTTGCTTTAAACCCCCTCTCTAATATGCTAAATTTAAGTAAAGTAGGATATCCGTTGAACTATAAACTCATTGAAGAGTCACGTTTCCCGCAAACCACTGTATTGAGTCATCTTCTCTATATGGATGACATAAAATTGTATGCTGACAGTGAAAATAGTCTAACCCAATTAGCGCACTTTGTAGAGCAGTTTACGCAGGATATCAAAATGAATTTCGGCTTAGACAAATGTAAAATCAATTCGACTAAATCTGGAACAACTTATCAACATCATTACACATTAGAGAACGGAGAGCAGATAGACCCACTAGACGAGCACAGTACATATAAGTATTTAGGTTTTAATCAATCCCAACAAATTAACGACAAAGAGACTAAACAGAAACTATCCCAACAATTCCGACATGGACTAAACGTTATATTTAAATCGCATCTATACGCTAGAAATACAGTCAAAGCCGTTAACACCTTCGCTATACCGATACTTACTTATTCCTTTGGAATTATCAACTGGACTAAAACCGAGCTCAAATCTCTACAGCGCGCCATAAATGTTTCATTAACTAAACAACGCAAACACCATCCCAGATCCTGCATCCAACGTTTAACACTACCGAGAAAAGAAGGGGGTAGGGGCCTAATCGACGTGAGTAACCTACACAACAAACAAGTCACTACTTTACGCAAATACTTCTTCAATAGAACAGACTCATCAGACCTTCATAAAGCAATAGTATATAACGATAAAAAATTCACACCTTTAAATCTTCACGACAAAAATCTTCAAAACAACGAGATTCAAGTAGACGATAAGACCAAAATTTCAGAATGGGCCGTAAAGTCTCTACATGGAAGACATCGCCATGACTTATGCCAACCAAATGTCGACAAAGAGGCGTCGAACGCGTGGCTTAGTCGAGGCGAGCTCTTCCCCGAGACTGAAGGCTTTATAATGGCTATACAGGACCAGGTAATGGAGACAAAGAACTACCAGCGGTATATAATGAAGAAGCCAGTGTCAGATAATTGCAGAAAATGCAATAGCCTACCCGAGACTATACAGCACATTACAGGAGCATGCAAATCAATAGCCCAGACAGACTACAAACACAGACATGACCAAGTTGGTAACATCATTCATCAAAACATAGCCTGCCAATTCAATTTAATTCAAACCATAAAACCCTATTACAAATATGTCCCAGAAGCAGTCCTAGAAAACGCCACTACAAAATTATACTTTGACAGAGCCATTTTCACTGACAGAACTGTGCATTATAATAGACCGGACATAACGTTAGTCAATAAAATAGATAAAACCGCTCACCTAATAGACATAGCCATCCCCAACACCCATAATTTGCAAAGCACTATAGCTGAAAAACTGTCCAAATACACCGAGCTAAAAGACGAAATAACAAGACTCTGGCACCTTCAAAAAGTTACAATAGTCCCTATCGTACTATCCACCACGGGAGTTATCCCAAAGCAACTTCACACTTCACTCCAAACTCTCAATCTCTCGCCTAACATCTACATCCTCTTACAAAAAGCTGCTATATTAAATACATGTCGCCTGGTCAGAAAATTCCTTCAAACAGACTCTAACTCACACACTAACACAACTTCATCATCCACCAACCAGCATTCTTCTCAAACACAACAGACACAACAGGCATTAACCCCTATCACCCAAACTATATACGTATCCAGAATCGATTAAAGCCCTGATTTTCACTTGGCTTCGGCCCGTGAATATCAGTATACCGGTCAAGAGACCGAGAAAAATAATCATAAACATAATAATAATGTATATTTAGTGCTCAGTTTGCCGAAGCTGACGTAGTTGGTAGCTCATGATCTAGAGGTACTCAAATTTAAACTTTACCCAAAAGTGCCGTGTTGGAATCCCTCCAGAACTTGATGCTCAGTTTGCCGAAGCTGACGTGGTTGATAGCTCATGATCTAGAGGTACTCAAATTTAAACTTTACCCAAAAGTGCCGTGTTGGAATCCCTCCAGAACTTGATGCTCAGTTTGCCGAAGCTGACGTAGTTGATAGCTCATGATCTAGAGGTACTCAAATTTAAAGTTTACCCAAAAGTGCCGTGTTGGAATCCCCCCAGAACTTGATGCTCAGTTTGCCGAAGCTGACGTAGTTGGTAGCTCATGTTCTTGAGGTACTCAAATTTCAACTTTAAACACAAGTGCCGTGTCCCTCCAGAACTTGATGCTCAGTTTGCCGAAGCTGACGTGGCTGATGTTCTTGAGGTACTCAAATTTAAATTTTACCCAAAAGAGCCGTGTTGGAATCTCTCCAGAACTTGATGCTCAGTTTGCCGAAGCTGACGTGGTTGATGTTCTTGAGATACTCAAAGTAGGACACGGTGACCCCGCCCGCGTTGGTCAGCAGGTCGGGCAGTACCAGGATCTTCTTCTCGCGTAGGATGGCGTCGGCAGCTGGTGTGGTCGGACCGTTGGCGCCTTCGCCTATAATCTGTGGATGGAGATGTTTTAAGTATTATTTTAACTCACTTGTGGTCACCCATTCAAATGCGGACTAGGCCCGGTGTCGCTTGACTTGCGCAAGCGCTGTAATGCGCCGGGCTCAGAGCTCCATATTTACGAGTAAACAATTTATTTCAAACTAGCCGAAGCCCGCGACCACTCATTTGCCGTTTGGTTTCCGGCAGAATAGAATAGGGCCTCTCTAAGTCCTCCCGTGGATGTCGTAGAAGGCGACTAAGGAAATACAAGCTAAACAAAGCTTATAATTAATAAACATCAATGAGGCCTCTCCAACCCGTCTCGCCAGCGTGGAGAGTATAGGCTAAAGTATTCTGGCTGCTCTGGCCAAGTATGGCTCTGGTAGTACAGAGAGGGTCTTGCTCCTACAGTGGAGACTAAAAGATCTGATGATGATGATTATGGTTTTGCGTCAGGTGTTCCTTTTTCCATAATCAATCCTATATGTTACCCAGGCTTAATAGCTATATAACAAAAAGAAGTTTCATTTAAATCCGTCCAGTATTTCCGGAGATTAGCGTGTACAGACAGACAAACAGATAAACAGACCGACATATTTTTTATATTCTTACTCTGTTACTATGTCTCCATCGCCCCAAATAAGTATATTTTTGAAGTGAAAACTTCTTTAGCGGCGTTGTGCACTTTTTTTGGAATGGGTACAAAATGTTAAACTCGCGTCAGGACACGTGACCTGATCGAAACTTCGTAACACGGATGGAGAGTAGACAGCTGGCGCGGCGTAGGAGAGGGAGTATCCTCCTCTCTTTCTACGGCGCGGCGAAAATGTATGCCTGCGCCTGCTGTTTCGTTTAGGCGGCGCAGGGCGCTTGCGCGAATGTTCGCGTGTGTTTATTCAAAAATGCACAACGTTAATATTCAAGTTTTCACTTCTGCCGGCACTCCCAGAGTGCAACCCGTCATTTTTTTTTTATAAATTCAATGTCAACAGACACATTTACTGTTTTATGATAGAGATGAGGGCGCCACTCCACTGTATTCGCCATAAGCAGCCGGCTTGCTCGTCAGCTTACCTTGCAGTTAAGATTTTTTGCCACTTCCACGCTGATGGTCTTCTCCATGGCCGCCACGACCAAGATGTCGCACTTCTGGAACATCAGGTCCTTGCCGACCTCCTTGGCGCCGGCGAAGCCTTTGGGGCTCCCGCGGTTCTTCGCCATGTGCGCCATGAGATCCTGACAAACAAATTACATTCCATTATATTTAACTACGCCTGTTTTCCGCGAGGCTATGGCCCTTCACTTGCTTCTTCTTCTTTGCGTGTACATGCGTTTTTTTTAATATTAGATCAGCCTATCGGATGGCTGTCGTATTATATTTAACCGACTTAAAAAAAAGAAGGTTATCATTTCGAATGTTTAATATTTCTTTTATGTATGTTCCCCGATTACTCCAAGACAACGGAACCAATTTAGCAAATTCTTTTTTCGTTCCAGTTCAGAATGTCCAATTCTCATAATGTCCAGCGGTTTCAAAATGTCCAACTCTCAAAATGTCCAACTCTAAAATTTTCTAACTCTCAAAATGTCCAACTCTAAAATTTTCTAACTCTCAAAATGTCCAACTCTATTTTCTAACTCTTAAAATGTCCAACTCTAAAATTTTCTAACTCTCAAAATGGCCAACTCTCAAAATTTTACGCGCACCGCGCCGCGACCTACTTAGTACCACATTATCATTCATCGCGTGTACTCATATCATTTACTTATAACTATCAAATCTATCAATAAATCATTTAAACATTATCAAATCTTTTCTATCAACTAAAGGTGTGTGGTTTAGCAATAGACCATACACTTCCATTGCCTTCCATGTGTCTCTATCTGTTTTTAGAAGTAGTTTGTATTGTCGCGTAGGATCATGGAATTGTATGTACTAACTGGAAAAAGCTCTCTCAAATGACATAAAAAAAGACAAGAAATTACCTTGAAATTTTTCTTTGCCCCTCCGTCTCTATCCAATTAGGGTGTTGTGATGGTTGAGTTGTCTATGGGCTGCCTCTGTAGAGGAGCGTGTTATATTTGTGGTTGATTTGTCTTGTACGTCTTGTAATGGTTTTGCAATAAAAGTGAGTCAAGGAAATACTATTTGTTTATTTAAACCACCTGCACATGGTGGCAGCGGTGTGGAAAAAGAATGGAGAATGACGGAGCAGGTGGCAAGGCAGCGCCAATTGTGGTAAAAATACCAAGCGAATTTAACTTTGAACCAGACGAGTGGGAAAAATGGCGGAGGAGGTTCGAGCGTTATATGCTTGTAACTAATTATCATAAAAAAACGGAAGAGGAAAAAGTAAATTTACTAGTATATTGTCTGGGAGAAAAAGCAGAGCAATTGATAAAACAATTAAAGTTAGAGAATAGCAAGGATTATCAAGAAGTGATTGGAGGATTAGACAAGTATTTCAAACCAAAGAGAAATGTGGTCTATGAAAGGGCAAAATTTAATTCAAGGAAACAGAAGGAAGCAGAAAGTGTAGCGGATTTTGTGAGTGGACTACATGAGTTGGCTGAGAGCTGCGAGTACGGTGCGCTAAAGGATGAGTTTATCAGAGACAGAGTGGTGATAGGAATAAAAGATGGGAAAACGAGTGAAAGATTACAATTGAAAGCGGATCTGACCCTGGAAGAAGCTATAATCATGGCTACGCAAGCTGAACAGGCCACTCAATTTCTGGAGGAAGCTAAGGTAACTGAATTGGAAATAAATAAAATAGAAAAAAGAGACATCGGATCAACTTCAAAGAAGAAATGTTGGTGGTGTGGAAAGTGGGGGATCCACCCCAAAGAAAAATGCCCAGCTGTAAATCAAAACTGCTACAAGTGTAAGAAAACTGGACACTTTGCTAGATGTTGCAGGGATTTCAAGAGAATTAATCAGATAGAGGCAGGAGAAGAGTTCAAGATTGATGTTGAGGCACATGTAGGAGGGTCCATAAAGGTATTAAAGTTTTTAATTGATACGGGGGCAGATATAGTTGCCATTCCATGCTCTATGGTAAACAAAAACTGTAAAATCTGGTCATGTGAAGATGTGATTAGGGGGCCGGACGGACATCCACTAAAAGTTAAAGGTTGTGTTTATGTACAGTTAAAATATTTAGGTAAGGTGTACTGTGGGCGGGCTTATATTATTGATAACTTACAGCTTCCAATTTTAGGGAGGCCAGCTATTCGAAAAATGAACATTTTTAAGTTATGCAATACCCTTACAGAAAATATTCCTAATATGTCATCGGAACAAGTAGAAAAGGAGTTTCCTGGTATATTTGATAGTTTAGGTACATTTAAAGATACTTTTTCTATAAAATTAATAGATAATCCTACTCCTTTTGTGCAGACCACACCTAGAGTGGTACCGATTCCATTATTGGAAAAAGTTAAACAAGAATTGAATAAATTAGTTAAGTTAGGGGTTATTACCCCGGTAGAAGAACCCACAATGTTTGTTTCACCAATAGTAGTGGTACCCAAAGAGGATGGAGGGGTTAGGATTTGTGGTGACTATACAGCGCTTAATAAAAATATTTTAAGGCCCATTTATCCGATACCGAGGGTTGAGACCACTTTAGGAAGATTAAAAGGATCTCGAGTATATTCAAAAATCGATGCTACATCTGGATTTTATCAAATAAACCTCAGTGAGGCTTCAAAAAGACTTACTACAATTTTAACACCTTTTGGTAGGTTTATGTACAACCGTTTGCCCATGGGGCTGAATTGTGCACCGGAATATTTCTCAATGAAGTTCTCAAATTTGTTCCAGGATTTAGAAGGGGTTGTCATTCATGTTGATGACATTTTAATTTTTACAAAGGATAAAATAAGTCACTATAAGTTATTAAAAGAGGTACTAAGTAGATTGAGTAAGGAAGGGTTGACAATAAATAAGAATAAGTGCATTTTTGCAACTGAACAAGTGAATTATTTGGGTCATGTAATAAATGAGAAAGGGGTTTCATTAGACCCTGATAGGGTTGAAAGTATAAAACAGTTTAAGGTTCCCAGTAACAAGAAGGAGTTAATGCAATTTTTAGGGTTAGTGAACTATGTTGGAAGGTTCATACCTAATAAGACTAATATTTTACAACCTTTAAATGAGTTATTAAAAGATGGAATAATTTATAAATGGGACATTCATCAAGCGGAGGCATTTGAGTATATAAAAAAATTAATTGCTAATGCACCAACTCTAAAACATTATGATCCATCTAAGAAAATTATTATCTCGGCAGACAGCAGCTCTTATGGGTTAGGAGCAGTTTTATTACAGGAAAATCGGTCAGGGGACAAAGAAGTAGTGTCTTTTGCTAGTAGAACATTAAACAACTCGGAAAAGAACTATGCACAAATTGAAAAAGAATGTTTGGCATTAGCATGGGCTGTTCACAAATTTAGGGATTATGTTGTGGGATTAAAAGTAATGTTAGAAACTGACCACAAACCATTAGTTCAAATTTTGCAAACTAAACCTATTGATGATTTAACGCCTCGACTTTTAAGATTTAGATTGCAATTAATGAGATATTCATATGAGGTTATTTATGTTCCAGGAAAAAAATTAGTTGTGGCTGATGCATTGTCGAGGGCACCTTTATCCTATACAGAGAGTGAAAATAAAGAGATCTGTATTAATATGGTAACTGAAAGCTGTATAGAAGATAATAAATTAAACAGGATAAAAGTTGAACAAGAAAAATCTGTAATTTGTCAACAATTAGTTTCTTATACAAAACAAGGTTGGCCAGAAAAGACTAAAATTCCAGTAGAATTAAGAGATTACTATCAATATAGGCATAATTTTGCAGTTCAGGAAGGATTTTTACTTTTTAATTTTAGATTAGTTATACCGGCTAGCTTGCAAAAAAATATTTTAGATGATATCCATAAAGGTCATTTGGGAGTTACAAAATGTAGAGAAAGAGCTAAGCAGTCTGTGTGGTGGTTAGGTTTGTCCACACAAATTAAAGTTTTGATAGAAAATTGCCCAGAATGTATCCAAGAGAGAGATAATAATAGAGAGCCCTTGTTTTTAGAGGAAGTACCTTCAAGAGCGTGGCAAAAAATTGGTATTGATTTATTCAAATATGAAAGTAGCTGGTATATTGTCATTATAGATTACTATTCAAGATTTATAGAGGTTTTTAAATTGTATGATTTATCAGAATTAGCTGTAATAAAGTGCTGTAAAGAGACATTTGCTCGCTATGGCATACCTGAGGTAGTGAGAACAGATTGTGGAACACAATTTAAAAGTAAATTTGAGCAATTTGCCACAGAATACAATTTTGTACATATTACTAGTAGTCCTTATTTTTCACAGAGTAATGGGTGTGCAGAAGCAGGAGTTAAGATAGCAAAAAATTTACTCAAGAAAAATAAAGATATTTATTTGGCATTATTGAGTTATAGGAACACTCCATTAGAAACAGGTTATAGTCCTAGTGAGCTTATGTTTAATAGAAAGATAAGAGAAATATTGCCGGTTTATCCGGACAGATTAAATGTAAGGTTAGATGTTCACAGTGATTTTAAATCGAAAAGACTTGAAAGTAGGGAAAAGATGGCTAGAAATTATAATGAGAGACACAGAGTAGTAAGTTTAGCAGAATTAGAAGTAGGAGACAGGGTTTGGGTTATTGATTTGCGAGCTTATGGTACTATTGTGAGAAAGGCGAAGGAACCAAGATCATATTTTGTACAAGTCAAAGAAGTGAATTATAGAAGAAATCGATGGCATCTGATTCCAGCGCCTTTCCAGACATTTGGCACGGAGAAGCCAAATTCTATTAAAAATGAGGAAGATTTTAACAATCATAATAGGAAGGAAAAAGCTCAAGGAAAGTTTAACGAAAAATGTAGCGAAGCTTATGTATCTGTAGATTGTGAAAGTGGAAATGAGGATATAATTAACGCTGAGGATGTGGCAATAGAAAATGATGTATCTGAAGATGCTAGGACTAGACCAGAAAGGACTAGAGCTAGACCTAGGTATTTAGAGGACTATGATTGTAATTTTTTATGTAAATGTAAAAGTTCATATTAAAAAAAATATATTTAAAAAAATGCTATGCTCAGTGTAAGTTAGAGATAAGGTAATAAATGTAATAATTAACCTAAGAGGGAGGATGTTGTGATGGTTGAGTTGTCTATGGGCTGCCTCTGTAGAGGAGCGTGTTATATTTGTGGTTGATTTGTCTTGTACGTCTTGTAATGGTTTTGCAATAAAAGTGAGTCAAGGAAATACTATTTGTTTATTTAAACCACCTGCACATAGGGTGACCACCAATTACAAGAATTCTGAATTATAAAAATAAAACTATAACTCAGTTTTTTTATTTATATTCATTTATAATATTTTAATTTAATTGTAAACAAAAATTATGATATAATTTATTCCAACATTTTAAAGACATCGTTGAGTTGTCAACTTATCGGGATCAGAGAACTAGAATATGCAAATGGATAATTTTTCAGGGAGAATATTGAAAAAATTCACGCAGACGAAGTCGCGTACGGAAGTTTATTATTTAATATGTATAATATTTGTGTACTTCTTGTATACTACATAAAGTACATAAACATCAATACAATCCGCTACTTCATTAAATAATTGGCCAAGTGCGTGTCGGGCCGCGCGCAGTGTAGAGTTCCGTAGTTCCGAATGCAAACTTTGAGTTTATGCCACTAAAAACGTTTAAAAACTAATTATCTATTGAATTTGTATGAAATTTCTTGTTCCGAGTACATTTTATAAGTTGATCGCCTATAACTTTTTAATTTGTGTACCCTACTTAGCTCTGATAGTTTTCCTTTAAACTACATTATATACTTATACTATAGCTGTGAATTTTTTCACGTGGCCATATATAACCGATTAGCAGATAGAGGGGGGGGGACACTTGCCTCCAACAAAAATTTTCACTTTAAACCCAAATATTTCAGAAACGGATCCCTAAATCCAAAAATGGTGTTAACAAGCTCACAATGTTTTTGAAAGACCTATTCAACGACAGCCCACACAATGTGTTTGTCGAGAAAAAAAATATTGACTACCTCTTTACTTGTATGGTAGCTAACCTAAAAAAAAATATTTTTCCAGATTTTATTTTACGACTTTTTCGCCATGATTAATACACATATCCATGCCAAATTACAACTTTTTAGTACTTGTAGTTTCTGAGTAGGACCGCGGACAGACAGACAGACATGGCGAAACTATTAGGGTTCCTTGTTTACTACGGAACCCTAAAAATGGTGTCACTCCTTGTCTCAGTCGTTTTCTTACGTTAACCATGTAATTGGTTGGTTTAAAATGGAATCTTGGCTTTTCCAAAAAAGGGTCTTTTTAGTTCCACAATATATAACCATTTATTACGTTCAATGGTTGATCGTCGTTAAAAAAATATGTTATCAAAATAGATATTTTTTCAGTTCATAGAGATAAAAAGAAATTTATGCAGTCGATATTTTATGCAGAAATTTATTGAGATTATGATTTCGATTTTAATAGGTTCTTCGTGATTTTGTTGTTTTAATGTATCAGCATTCGAATAAACAACGTTTCGATCACATTAACTTTCGCGCAACGCAAATTGTGTAAAGTACCATTCGAGAGAACCTTTCCCGTTTCTAAAATGACCATACCCTTCCAGGACATAGTTGTTTAAATGACAGAATGTCCAAATGTTTAATTGCCTTCGTGTTAAGTAATTCAAGACTCAAAATGCATTACAAACATATAACACAATCGTTAAAAAGAACGATTTTCAAATGCATTAAAAGTCTTATAGTTCAATCGTTGGAACGAGCCAATGTCAGCGATATATTGTCACCCTAGCTGAAATTTTATGAAACGTTCATTATTATATATTAAACAAATAATTAAGTAAAATGGGAAATACCGGACCAAAATTAACATCTAAACCAAAATCCAGTGACGTTTCCGTGCGTGTGACAGTACAGTGACGTTGCCGCGTACGTACCTGTGACAACTGTGAGTACGGAGTAGGAGGGAGGAGTCATGGTAATGCGGATGCTCTGTCTCGAAGACCTTGCCTGGAGGACTGCGAGCATTGCAATCGGCAGGAGGAGAAGGAAAAAGTAAACATCCGGCTAATCCGTACTGATTCCATAGATGAAAATTGGACTAACGACGCCATGAAAAAGGCTCAGGAAGATGATAAAGACTTTCAACCACTATTTAACTGGCTAAGAAGTGGAACTAAACCAAAATGGTCAGAAGTGGCCAAATACAGTACGGCTACAAAGAGTCTTTGGGCGCAATAGGACAGCCTGGTGCTACATGATGGATTACTCTACCGAAAATGGGAAAGTACTCAAGGTAAAGATTGCCATCTACAATTGGTCGTCCCTAGGGAGAAGATAAGGGAGATTTAAAAAACTTTTCATGATGGTACTTCCGGCGGACACCTGGGGATAAGAAGAAATCTCACAAAAATTAAAGAACGTTTCTACTGGTTACACTGCCGAGATGATGTAGAAGACTGGTGTCGTAAATGTCAGAGTTGTGCGGCAGTTAAGGGACCACAGACTAGAAGCAGAGGTGCCATGAGGTTGTATAACATCGGAGCTCCTTGGGAACGAGTAGCTCTTGACATAGCTGGACCGTTTCCAATAACGAATGCTGGCAACCGGTACATTTTGGTAGTGATGGACTACTACACGAAATGGCCTGAAGCATTTGCACTACCTAATCAGGAAGCTACCACCGTAGCAACAAAGCTTGTGAACGAAGTATTCTGTAGATTTGGTGTGCCATTGGAGATGCACAGTGATCAGGGCGAAACTTTGAGTCACAAGTATTCCGAGAAGTCTGTGAAATCATGGGAATCCATAAGACTCGGACGACGCCGTATCACCCGCAGTCAGATGGAATGGTTGAGAGGTTTAATCAAACATTGGAACGGCATCTGGCAAAAGTAGTAGAAAGCCATCAGAAAAACTGGGACGAGTATATTGCGCTATTTCTCTTCCAGCATATGCCAATTTTGGAAGAGAATTGAAATTGCCAGCTGATTTATTATCAAGTTGTCCACCAGATACCCCAAAAGGAATAACCGACTACGCTAATGACCTTCGGATTAAGATGGTTGACGTCTACGAGCACACTAGAGAGGCTGGGCTTAAAGCTAGCGAACGGATGAAGACTCGTTACGGTCGAAGAGCTAATGGGCTCAGCTTCGAGGAAGGAACACTGGTCTGGCTTCGTAATCCGGTGAGGCGAAAAGGGAAATCTCCAAAGCTACAACCAAGTTGGGAAGGACCTTACAAAATTGTCACCAGAATTATTATTAACGACGTGACCTACCGGATTCAGCGTAATCCTCGCAGTCCTCTCAAAATAGTTCATGTGGATCGGCTGGCACGCTATCACGGTAGTAATAATGATCGGGACGATCATGTCTCGAGAGGGGGCAGTGTCGCGTAGGATGATAAATGACAATGACAATGTCAACGTCACAAGTACAAACTTAAAAGAATTCATCTAAAGGGAAATTTCATCACTCGCGTCAGAACACGATTGGCCTAGTGGTCTTGGTGTATAACTGTGAATCCATAGACTCCAGGTTCAAATCACGGTCATGTATAGTGTTTTTGAAGTTTTGTAAGAAGTTTCTAGATAACTCTAGATTAAATTGAAAAGAAAATACGGGCCAGAAATAAAGGAAAAAAAAATAGAAAATTTATGGTTTAAGTTAAGAACTTTGATGCGATTTTGTTCGCATCCAGGGACTATATAAGCAGAACAAGGCGCGGCCTACGCCAGTTTAGTTTGGAAGTAAAATCCGAAGAAGGAAGAAGAAAAGGAAGAAAAGTAAAAGTGGAAGTAGTGAGTAAAGAATGAAGTGAAGTTAGTTCAGTGCGGTAAATACGCGCAAGTGACGTTTCCGCGCGTGACAGTACAGTGACGTTTACGCGTGTGACAGTGCAGTGACGTTTCCACGCGCAAGACAGTGCAGTGACGTTTCCGTGCGTGTGACAGTACAGTGACGTTGCCGCGTACCATCCGCGTACGTACCTTTTTTTTTTTTGACGCGGAGAAAATCCCTTCGGATACCTTACCGGTTACGGGACACCGGTAAGGTTATGTGGTGTTACCACTAAAAACTCCGCGGTGTCACCTCTCAGCCGCTATCGGCCGTACGTACCTGTGACAACTGTGAGTACCCCTAATGTTGTAAATAAAGGCACTATTCCATAGGATTGGTGTTTCCTTTCCTATCTACAACCCACTCTCGTGACAGTATGAAGTACGTGTACGTTGCTAGGCGTTTAGACAATTAGGGAGTATACAGGTTCAAAAATAAATAATTTTGTACTCATAAAAGAATAAAACGTCACAAAATAATGTCACTTGTCAATGATCATATCCATTTTTAACGTGAATTCAGATTTATTAATGCGAAAATTATAAAACGAGCGCTAATTGACACCAAGAAACTATGACGTCACGACGTGCTATTTCATACATATCCCAAAGACAATGTTTGTTTTGTCGTTTAGAAAAAAGTAAAAGATTTGACTTGTTGGAAACTAGCGGATACTCATTCCTTTTGGAAATCCTTAGGATAGGTGTGGGCATCCTAGGGCAGGCCTGTCTCACTCCGCGGTAATTATTAAAAACGCAAGTACAAAAAAGTAAGTACGGCGGCCACGCCAGCGTGGCTTATCAGTGCGGCAAAAAAGGTGAGCGTAACGCGGTAGAAAGAGACGGAAAGAAATAGAACGTCTAGGTGAATATAACTATGTTATTAGCGTTGTGCGATCTGAATTGAACTTAATTGTGTCGTCGCGAGAGTCGCTATTCCTTTAATTGATTTTTCGGATTGAATCTTTTGTACTAAGTAGGTACTATCTGTGCCTAGGGCTGCAATGTGAAGCAAGATATAACCATGCACTTGATGCCTTCCGGGTTAGACAAGCAGGCTTCGAACTCCACGATCCCTATGATCTTCACCCCGTGCCGCTCGAGGTACATCGCCGCGTAGCTGCCGACGTTGCCAAAGCCCTCGACTATTGCTGTTTTGTTCTGAAAATAATACTCTATTACTCATCATCATCATCATCCCAGCCCTTCATACAATGCGCGCAAAGGCCCATTTAGACGGTGGAAGTTTCTTGCCTGTTGCATACAATTTTATTCAATCATTTGTTTTTCGAAATACGAAAGTTAGATAGCTTGAGTCCCCTTACCCTAGACCAATGTAGTCTACGTTTTAATTTAAAACGACATGTCCGATTTCGGCAAAATTTCGTAATTTTAAAGAAATTGCAATTATCTAGGGTAATAACTGGTTTCCGACGGTAAAAAAATGAACTTGAAATAGAATATGGTGTGTTATATCATTTTTGACCATCAGTATGGGAACCTTCTAAATCGTTATGTTTTCTTTCCAGTTCATAATTTTACTGCGGGAAACCAATTTTTACCGGAATCTGACATGTGGTTTCAAAATTAAACGTAGACTACATTTGTATGGAGAAGTCTAGGGTAAGGGGACTCTTAATTTCCATTGATTGAATACAAGATTCTTTATATTCCGAAAAAACGTGGGTTTCCTGTTGGCTTGTAAAATAATCTTTGACCACGCGGACATAAGCTTCGAAGTCCATTGTTTTGATCGTCAACAGATCTGAAATTTTTACAAGCAATCAATGAATGACTAATGAAGAAAAAAAGAAATAATTTCAACAATTTGATATATCGATAGTTGATATAATCATCATCCTTAAAATGGCCACGGATAATGATGATGATGATAAATCAATACCGTTGGAGAGACTGAAGCACGGTAGCACGGTCCATGTTTCGATCAAATTTAATCCTCATCATCATCCCAGCCCTTCTTCCGCCCACTGCTGAGCTTAGGCCTCTCTGTGTCGACACCACCCATCTCGGTCCTGTGCTGCTCTCATCCAAGTGTGACCCGACTTTGATTATGTCGTCAGCCTAAAATAATACTCGTTTGAAATAGATTGATGCCGGAAAGTTAAAGTAATCCAAGTTGGATGTTGTCATGGCTGAGGAACATCCGAAAATGGACTGTTATCAGAACAGTAGAACAACTGACGAGGCTTGCCATTGACGAATCAAGATTTCAAGAGCGGACTGCCAATCTTCAGGAATAAAGTGGCCCTAAAGAAGATGAACCATGGGCATCATAATTGAAAAAATAATGTTGGCCATCAGCACACAATTTATAGGTATACTTCTTACATTCAGAACGGAAACTCCTAGAACCCGCACTTCTCAGTTTTCTTTTAACTTTCAAACGGCCGGACTGATTTTCATCAAACAACAGACAGACATTAGCAACTTGTACATACATTTTGTGTCAAGAAGAGTTGTGACGAACTTGCTTCAAAAATTTTGCTAATGGGTAAAAAGGTACCTGTAATGAACTTCATGTCAAGAACGTACCTTGAAGCCAGGCTCTATATCAATCAGCTTCATCCACTCCGGCTCGTGTATGAACGTGTTGATGGTCATGAACACGCCGCGGCCCGTGGCCTCCACCCGGCCGTGGATGCCGCCGCCGTTGATCGGCTTCCCCGTCACACACGCGGCTGCGTTGATGTCTCTGAAACCTGATGATGAAAACTCCTCGTAAACATTTTAAAACGTGCTACCTTCGGGGGGTTGAGAGGGTGGGGGGAGGGGGGATTTTACACGCTAATCTCTGGTATTTTTTGGTATATAACTGTTAGAACTATATATAATTGATTTTGGTAAATGGAACACCTGATGCAGAACCATAATGGTCCAGCTTAACTATAAGAAGTATAAAGATGACGTCGTAGTTAGTTGTTCAGCCTCAGCATTTTATGGAGTCATGAAGTTCACGCAAACGAAGTCGCAGACTTCGGCTAGTACTTTATCATCATCATTTCAGCTGCATAACGTCCACTGCTGGACATGGGTCTCTCCCAAAAATTTCCAAAATGACCGATCAAGAGCGGCCTGCATCCAGCGACCTTGGTCAGGTCATCTAAACACCTTGCAGGCGGGTGCCCTACGCTCCGCTTGCCAGTACGCGGTCGCCATTTAAGAACCTTTTTACCCATCGGCCATCGGTTCGTCGCACTACGTGTCGCTGACTGCCACTTCAACGAGCTAATGCGCTGTAATAGTACTTTATATTGTGAGTCATTACCCAAAGTCTTGATGTACGTGTCGACGATCCAGGACATGTGTCTCCCGGCCGTGTTGACGTCCGGCGCGGGCACGTCGATGCCGGCCCCGATGTAGTTCTTCTTGGCCAGCTCGAGGGTGTACCGCCGCGTGATGCGCTGCAGCTCCGCGTGCGTGTACGTCTTTGGGTCTATGCAGACGCCTGTCAAACAGTGTCATAAAGGATTCCGGTTGGGTTGGACTGGATAGTCCAATCCTTTCCGCGCTACACTGTCGTCGCTTCTGATGCCATGCCATGCCAATCCAATGTAGCGCGGCCCTTTAACCGATGATGCGCCAAAAATGATTTTCCATTCGTCATGCCTATTCCAGGAAAGAATTTATTAGACATAGATATTTGCACAGCTGTTAGGTTAGACAGTAATAAAAATAACCGGCCAAGTGCGAATCGGATTCGCGCACTAAGGGTTCCGTACCATTATCTATAAAAATCGCGTTTGTTGAATGGGAATACCCTTAAATATTTGTTCTATTTTGATTTTAGTATTTGTTGTTATAGCGGCAACAGAAATACATAACTTGTGAAAATTTCAACTGTCTAGCTATCGCGGATCTTGAGATAGGTACAGTCTGGTGACAGACAGCGAAGTCTTAGTAATAGGGTCCCGTTTTTACCCTTTGGGTACGAGACACTAAAAAAACATGGGATCAGATACTCACCCCCTTTGGACCCACCAAACGGGATATTGGAGCACGCACATTTGTACGTCATCAGGGCGGCCAACGCCTTTACCTCTTGCAAATCCACGTGTTGTGAAAACCGGATACCTAAAGAGAAAAGTAACTTGTATTATTTGTACAGAACTAGATTTATGGTTCTTGCCTAAGCCGTGTGGTGCCAGCCGCAATTTCTAAGCTCTCATGTGCAGTCGAGGGCATATAAATATACTGGTGGCGCGAATCATACAAAGTAATTCAAATCCAATAAGTATATTAAAGTCATCCAGTGATCCCTCTACCGTACGGCCTTTAAAGTCAAGGTGGTCAGGTTTATCTGCTCGTGACTGTACCCAGCAGGAGCGATACATGCGGGGTTAGGGGGGGGGGGGGGGGGGAGTAAACGGGATTCATTGTAATTTCGTAATAATTCACCCCGCATTTAGTCGGTGCAATGTTTCTTGGAATTGTTCCCGCACCGTCGCTTTCCACGACGCCGCTCTGTGTCTACTGTCTACCCTTCATTCCCACCACGCCGCTCTTCGTCTTACTATAGTTCCTGGCACGTCGCTCCATACATTTTATTAAAATACCTACAATCAATTGCAAAATTGTTATGAGTTACTGTTAATTACTCAAATAAGGATATCCAAATAGATTAAATATATTATAAAAGATTTTTAACAACGAAAACATATTTTATTCATTATTTATTTGTTTATTAAACTCAATTACAAAAATATAAAGCCTACTATAAAAAATAATTATAAAATCAAGTATGTAAGACGAAAAAAAATCGTGGAGTCGTGAATGCTTTTAACGCGAGGGCGCCAGGGCCGCGCCGCCCTTGTGTGCGAAGTGTGCGGCGCACACAGGCGCCAAGACAATAGGGGCGCCGCGCCGCCACTGCCACCAAAATTATTTTTGTTACTTAAATTATTGTGTTTTTTGTAGTGGAGTTTCGATAAGTAATAAGTAAATAGGTACAATAGGCGCAACATAGGCCTTGTAAACAACAAAACATATATTACGCTTATTGAACAAGTCTCTCAATATTGATATGTTTATTATTATTCACGTTTATGGTTTCATTTTACGCTTAGGATTTTAGTTTACATTACTTACGAGCTCAACGGTAAAACGGCGGCAGTTCTTTTGAACCACAGATAAAGATAATTGAGTATGAGTGAGTTTGTGAACGCAACCCGATGCGATGCGTGCGATGCAAGCAGCAAGATTTTAACGAACGAGATAGCCAAGCCAAATTCGAGTTTTATTTTTCGCAGTAATTGGTAGGATTTACCTATTTAGTATCCTAATTCCTAAATGTTCTCCAGTTTTGTATACTTAGATATTAATGATAATATTATCTAAGTACTGTAAAACTGGAGAACATTTATTTCAGTCAAAATTAACAATTAAAAATATTCGTAAAAAAATTAAATTCGTTTTTTATGAAGATCCGTTAAAAAAGAGGCGCTTCATAGGTTCCACACACAGGCGCTGCCGGGGGTCGGCGCGGCCCTGGAGGGCGCTACTTTTAATCCAGAGCGAAACGAAGGATTGGAATCCTGAGTAAAGCGAGGGATTCAAGTATTTCGCCCGAAGTAAAAATATTACCGTACCCGAGTAGCACACTCTACTTTTCATCTCCATCTATGAGAAAAACTAGCAAATAAAAAACAGAATATAAACAAGAGTAGAACACTCACACATATACCTTATCAGGGTTCAGATACTAAGCTTTTTTTGATGTCGTTCTTATTAAAAAAATACTAAAGGCCTGCGGAGACAAGGGATTTTTGTCCGCTGACTTTTTTGTCCGCTAAAATAGATCGCTCACAATTGTATCGAGTAAAGCTAACGAGGGATTAAAAGTACCGCGTACAAAACGTCCCCTGAATAACCGAGGACACGCAGAGAGCGGACCGGACAAAAAAGTCCGCGGACAAAAATCCCTCGTCTGCGCAGGGCTTAAGATTTTTTTTATTTAATATATAATTTATTTTTGGAGGGCACCAACTTGTGATAAATTTTTCATTCATAACTTTGTTCGCGTGGTCCTTTATATCTTTTTATTTTTATAATACTTTGAGATGCGCTAATACATAAGTAAACTTGATATTCACTATCGGCTTAAACTCACGAAAAAGTATTCAAATTTAGACAATTCAATACAAATATAACCTACAACTTCTGTAATTACTTTTAATCCAAGACAAAAATTCGCTTTTTAATTATACTAATTTCTTTTTTCGAAGCAAAGATCATTAAATTTTTTACCTACATTCACCCAAGTTGACAAAGACGTATTCCAAATTTAAAAAATTACGACGCCTGTTTTCATTACATATTTGTTGTTTTAAAACTAAATTATACTTTGTTTTTGCTCGACTGCTAACAGTATTTTTGATTATACATAGATTTTATTCGTGTTCAGTTTTCAAATTGTGTTTTAATCCCTAGAGATTTTCTTTTTTAATTTTTAATCCCGAGAGAATCAGCAGTTACTTTAGCTTTAAATGTTTGAATGAAAACATCGTTATTCAAGTAGATGGCTGGCGACACTAGTAGTTACTATTCATACCATAACCCAATACCGTACTCCCCGATCTCGCATTCATATTTTATTTTGAAAAATATTAGAATATTTTGTTTATCCCTTATAGGCTACTACGGTGTTTTAACACCGTCTTCAGTGACATGGTAGAATCTATTTTCATAATGAATATGCAATTTTTTGCATTTGTTGTAGGGTTAAAGGTTAGAATAACAATTTGAGCCCGTATTTAGGATAATTATATTTATACAAGTAATTATTTTCGAATTTAAAAAAACCGAGTGTTTTTTCACCCGTTGTAGTCATAATAGTACAAAGATTCATTGTAGCTTCTAAGGGTTAAGACTGTACAAAAATTAACAGTATAAAAAGCGACGCAGTGGGAATGGCACTAAGGCGAGAGCGATCCGGCGGGAATGCTGGCAAGCCGAGTGCTTTTATGGAAACTCAACATTTTGTAAATTCTACTTTTTGAAAATTCTACTTTTCGGACCTGAAGGCTTTGAAGCGGCGTCGTGGGAAGCGACGGCGCGGGAACAATTCGTTTCTTGCCTGTTGCATACCATTTTATTGAAGCATTCGTTTTTCGAAATAGGATAGTTAGATAGCTTAATTTCCTGAATTTAATACAAGATTTTTTATCCCGAAATCCTGTTGTCTTGTAAAATAATCATTGACCACGCGGACATTATCTTAGTACTTCATACAACTAGGCCTGCGTCACTCACTGGCGGTACCATGGGGCGGTAGCATGAAAAGTTTTCACCGCTAGAGGTTCAGCCGGACAAGCGCTGAGTCAAAAAAAAAAATTGTCTTCGTTTAGTTCAAGTTTATTAAAATAAAGCATTAGTATTGTTACGAAACCGGGGTGCGAAATTTGGAACAAAACGCCAATACTCTTCTTAGGGAATTTATTCGCTACGGAACCTTCCAAACGTCTGATATCCAAGTCGTCAAGCAACCGTAGTCCAAAATTTGTCGCTGACATAGTATGAGTTACTTTGCGATATAACTGGATAATTATCTTCGAAGTTCACTTAGAACTGACTCGGTTTGTAGCTCGTGCGCGTCCGCTTTTATACATTTAATTACGCCTGCCTAGGTACCTACTAGATAGTTCCAAAAAATTTACTAGCGACTTAGAATGTTTGAGTGTATGATGTTGTGACCCGTGTGAACTATGGATTATTCTTGAACATTCCACAACTTTCTATATAATTCTACATCATTCTGGAACATTCTACATCCTTCTAGAACTTCTAGAACATTCCACCTTGTTCTTCTAGAACATTCCACATTGTTCTGGAACTTGCTAGACTACTCTAGAATGTTCTGCGCCGTTCTCGAATGTTTTACTTCTTGTAGCTACGCGACAGTATTTTCATTTTGCAGGGAAGTGGTGGATCTTTTACGTTAAAATTAGTAATTTGTGATATAAAGAAGTTAAGTCTACAACCAGGGCCGGATTTAGAAGTCGAGAGGCTTCGGGGCAACAAAGGAGTGGAGGCTCCCTGGCCCCAAATTATTTTCCAAATAAAGTGGACAATTTTTTTCAGTTGAGTTTTTCAATAAATAATTTATTGTGGAACCAAGTATAGATTATTTTATTATTTAACAAACATATAAATATAATCGGAAACGAGAAATATCTGAAATTAAAATTTAGCGTTAACGAATGGAATCTGCCGAGCTTTTTTCGTCGAAAAATCGTTGATGATTTCGCCGAAATCCAGTTTTGACGTGACAACGTCTTATAAATTGGTTTGCCGGGTGACACTTCAAGAAACTGCGTTACGCTCCGCTCACGTTATGCGCTCACAATGAGAGCGAGTGAGAGGCACGCGTCCCTTCCACTCGGGCATGGTTAGCCCACCTAAGAGCGAGAGAGACAGACATAAAAAGTCGTTGTCACGTAAAACTTTCGCCCGTATACCGACTTTACAGGCAACCAATTTTTTTTTTGAAGTCTCCATTGTGGGGGCCCCTCTTTCGTGGAGGCCCCGGGGCTGTAGCCCCGGTTGCCCCCCCCTAAATCCGGCCCTGTCTACAACCTACCTTCACCTTAAATATAAAAAATGCATATAACGAAGTCAAGTCTACAACCTACCTTCACTATAAATATAAATGCGTCTGTGCCGCAACTTTTGATGTTGTGACCCGTGTGAACTCCGGATTATTCTCGAACATTCTACAACCTTCTACATAATTTTACATCACTCTGGAACATTGTACTTCTAGCTAAACAGCTAAACTCTTCTCGAATATTCTACTATATTTAAAAAATGCGTCTGTCCCGTAACTTTACCTCCTTTACACGGCAAGCGGTGCACGCTGTGCTGCGAGCGGTAGGCTTGGATGATCTCGTACTCGCCCGTCTTCCTCTGAAGCGGGTACTCGAATTGGATGGAACTGTTGCAGGATCCCATCACCTGGTTAGTTTCAATTCATAGCAAAATTTTATAATATTAGTTATTGTCGTGTCGTGTGGTTTCCGGCAGTGCAGAATCGGGCCACTCCAAATCCTTCCTTGGATTTGTAGAAGAAGACTCAGGAAATACAAGCTAAACAAAGCTTATAAACATCAATGAGACCTCTCCAATCCGTCTGGCTAGAGAGGAGAGTGTTGGCCAAAGTCCTCTGCCTACTCTGGCCAAGTATGGGTCTGAGAGTCGTGTCGTGATAAGGAAGGTTTTAACAAAAAGAATTAATAAAATATGTCTATTTTTAACGCCAAAAACATACAGGACCATTATAATCACCATCTGACGCAATGGAGTGCTCCAGGTTGTTATTTCTCCCACTAAGGTACCTAACGCTTTTTTAGGCACCCCTTACCCTCGATCGGCTTTTACGATCTAAGCAGGAAAAGAAGGTACATACCTACAATTTTTTTTCTTTTCAGTATTTTTGATTCTATTTTTGCACCTTTATGAGCAGCATCACACCAGTGCGATGAATGAATGGTCTGACTTTTGTTTGCGTCATTCATAGGGTTTATTGGCTAGGAGTACGTTTAGAACACTAAAACAGGGCCTTTACTCCAAAAGCGACACGCATACGTACGTTACTAACCCGCGATGCAGTGTTATGCATTATGCAATATATGATTTCAGAGTTCCCCAGTCACAATGACAGTTATTAGTACCTATTAAAGGACTTACAGCGATTAATATCGTTTTTAGCCAGATATTACGACCCTTCTGCCGTTACGACCGCTGGCGGACATGCCATGACGGCAAAAAAAGCTTTGTCGAAATATCTGGCTAAAAACTACATTAATCGTGGTAAGTCCCCTAATACTAATACCTAACTGTAATTGTGACTGCGTGACGTATATTATTACTCTGTGCTAATAAACGTGTTACTAATAGATGATATAGTTTATTTTGATTTGAAATAGGATGATTATCGGACAACTTTTGTAAGTAAGTATATTTTATGAAGTAACGACGGTCCAGTGTGTGTATGTCCCCAGCGGAAAAGTGTCGAATTTGTACATAAACATTTGTCTCTTATGATACATTAATTGCTCTAATAATTGAATTCTGGATCCCTGACAAAATTCCGCCAGAGAAACGTTTCCCTGGCGGAATGTTTTAGGCTAATTTTAAAAAAATTACTGAATACACAAATTTCATTTATCGATAAACATTTAAAGGCAGCTTTAAACTAAAGATCTAATATAGTCAACCTTTGAATATTCGACACTTTTCCGCTGGGGACATACACACGTATCCGCGTGTCAGTGTCAAGCTACATTGAGCACTAACGTATGATGATAATATCTAATTTGCTTTGACATAGAAAGGACGTCTCTATAGTACGACTCACGTATTTTTTTATGGATTATCTCCTCAGGGGTGGACTGGTATATATTTTAACAGAAGATAGGTATCGTGTCTGCACATTTTGAATTTTTATAAATATAGGTAAGTATATACGTATAAATCACACAGATTGAGCTTACTGACTTATAAGCGTTAACCCCTAATAACTTTAAAACGGCTGAAGCGATTTTCATCAAACATGGTAAGTACCGCAGGGGAACTTGCTTTCACATGAAAAAAAACTACATCGAAATCGGTCCATACATACGTTCGAACGCTACGATGCCACAGACACAAAGACAGGCAGACAGACCGACATTAGCGTCAAACTAACAACATAATCTGTCTGCGTATAAAGTACTCGATAACCTCTGTGCCGATTTAGATGCGGTTTCCAAAGCGGGCCGCTAGTAGGTAGGTAACAAACTCACCTTCAAAATGCCCGAAACTCGATTCGCCCTTTTCTTGTCGGACAAATGACTGTGTTTCTTCAAATACTCTAACAACGTTGGCTCGACGACTTTGACCGCATTGTGGTAAAAGTATTCAACCATTCTGAAAAAACTGGGGTTCTCGTCCTTCGCTACGGCTGTTAAATGACTCGGGATTTCATACCCCCTAACTTGGAAATTTGGTTTGAAACCCTCCCTTATTTTCCTAATCAAAGACGACCTTGCGATAGAATACATGATTCAGAGATTGAAATTTAAAACATAAATTGTAAAATTGTGGCTTGGATTTTGAATGAATTCTTTCGTGTAAATTGACAAGATGTCAGGTCAGAACATTGTCACATTTGGTTTTCTGTTTTAGCAAGACGTAAAAAAAGACTCCATGTGAATGTATTAAAATAAATAATTAGCATTTATTGTATTTTATAAAATACAAGATAAGTATACCAAACTTTGAAGGCAACCAAAATTATTATTGTTACATTCAAAGTAGGATCAAGTTGGTCTTGCTTGATTTCAAAACTGGCAAAATAGGCATATAGGTTGACATCAACTGCCTCGTACCACGCAATAGCGAAAGCGGGAGACAAGCGACGGCCTTCATATTTGCGATAATTGAGCAACAGTCTCTATTCGGAGACGAATTATGATATGTATCAACTCCAAAGGCACCTAAAAGCCGTTGATCTTATGATACCTTTAGGCAGCCTGAAAAATCTGACACCAGTGCTGGCCACTTACATTTTTTCATTGGTTTTGAAGCCGAAGGTCACGTCATTATGGAGGCGTTTTCCAGTGAAAAAAATGAGGTTAAATTAAAAACATTGTCAATAGATGAGTTCGAAATCGTTCTGTCAAAAAAGAAAGAGGCCGTTTGGTTCAATACTTTTAAATGTATCTTGTATTTTACTGTAATTTAATTAAAATATACATTTTTTAAAAAGAACAGTATTGCGTTTGCACCGTGACTGCATCATGGGCGGACATACAGCTAGCGACTATATCGATGCAAATACGCGACAGTATCGCGACTACATTACTACAAAAAGTCGCGGTGGGCGATGGGGCCTAAGTCAACGTCGATATTCATAGAATTTTATACTTTAAGTAATGGTAATAAGGTTGTAATTTCAATGGAACTTGTAAATTCCGCGAGGATTTTTACGCTCGGTCTGAACGGACTCTAAAGCCTGTTCGCCGAGAGTTGATAGGTAAATATTATATAATTTGTCTCCTACTAAGCGACTATCGCTCAATTATCGCAAACCATTTGGCGGAGTACGATTCACACTTGCGGAGTCGCTATGGCCCGCGTCGCCTCGACGGCCCGCGCCCGCGCCCGCGTCGCTTCGGCGGCCCGCGCCCGCGCCCGCGTCGCCTCGGCGGCCCGCGCCCGCGCCCGCGCCCGCGTCGCCTCGGCGGCCCGCGCCCGCGCCCGCGTCGCCTCGGCGGCCCGCGCCCGCTCCCGCGTCGCCTCGGCGGCCCGCGCCCGCGCCCGCGTCGCCTCGGCGGCCCGCGCCCGCGCCCGCGTCGCCTCGGCGGCCCGCGCCCGCGCCGGCCGCACGGCGCCGCCGATAGGCTGTTTCCGACGGCACGATCTGATTAGTACCACATCGCAGTCAGTCTGTTTGTGCTATCGTGTTAATGTTGCGTAATTTATTTATATATGATGAGTAAATGCGACGTGGTATTACTGGCAGCTGCATTGGAGGAAGAAAAAAAATAATTGTAAAAGAAACTGAAAAAAAAAACTGAAGAAACTGGGTTGATGATTTATGGGTGAAAAGGTGCAACGTCGGTGAATTTCATACACTACATAATGAGTTGCGATTTAATCCACGAAAATTCTAATGTGATGAGTTTTTCATCAGTATTATAGCGGGCGGCAAAGCCTTTTCCAATATCGACGGCGTCGCCCACTATAATATAATGGAATAAAAGTCTCACACTACGCGTGTAAAATTATTTTATTCCTAGCAACTGTGTGTTATACAAATTATCTACATTTAAACAATCATTAACAATTTTTATTAATTAAATTAGATTTCCCGCGCGCGAGTTCACAATCTATATTTTACCAACCATTCACTACTTTCATAGACAAATTATAGACTTAGCACTTGGGGTGCTCTTCGCGCACGCGTGGATCGGCGGGTTGGAGGCAAAGAGGTTTGCACTGGGTCATCCATAGTCCCCGCTATATCCTCCCCCTCCAAGTCACGAGCTCGACTCGACCGTGGCTTGGCTGGACGGCCTTGGCGGCGCTGGTGAACAATCACCGGTGTCGGCCCTACATAAGGTTTCAAGGCGCTAGCATGATATTTCCCTTTGACTACACCAGTACTATCAACAATAACATATGACGTTGGGCTTACAATTTGGGAAACGCGATATGGTCCCTCTTGTTTGGGTGCGAATTTACCAGTAAAACCACGCGCTGCATAACTAGCTAGATGTGCATCTACTAATACTAAATCCCCTTCTTTAAAGGCAACTGTCTGCCTTCGTGCTTTGTCAGCGACAGCTTTACGCACATCTTGTTGGGACTCGATACGCTCATGGATCTCCACGAGAGTCTGAGCAAAACGCTCCAAATAAGGTGTGATTTGGGGAACAAAATTCTGCTGGGAAACTATTCCTCGAATATCAGTGCTTACAGCTAAAGGCGAACGCATCTCTCGCGCAAAAGTTATATAAGCAGCAGTCTGACCAGTCCCTTCATTGTAGGCACTATTCAGAGCAAAACGGACAGCAGATATCTTTTCTGGCCATGACCGATGTTCCGTTCCTACTAACATTGCAAGAATTTTCTTAAGCTCGCGGTTCTTCCTTTCCGCGGGATTGGCCTCTGGTTGGTACACCGGTATTAAAGCCTGATGTACGCCAAAAACTAGCATAACCTTTTGCATCACGGCCGATACAAATTGCGTACCGTTATCTGAGATTACCCTCCTGGGTAATCCGTAACGTAGGAAAACTTCCTCAATGAGCACCTTTGCGCAAGTTTCTGCAGTAGCATTACGGAGAGCAAATAACTCCACCCATCTACTAGCGGTATCCTCGACCAGGAAGATCCATCTTTCTCCATTGTCACCTTCTGGAAGAGGTCCGAATAGATCCATTGCCAAGACCTCAAAACGTTTTTGAGGGACTGGGGTTTGCAACAAACCCGCAGGTTTCAAATTGGTACTCTTGTACTGTTGGCAGAGGTCGCATGACTTAAGATATTGAGCTACAAAATTCCTCATGTTCTTAAAGTAATATCGTTCTTTGATCTTTCGCAAAGTCCGCTCTAGGCCCAAATGACCAGCAGTAGGCGAGTCATGTAACTCTTTCATAAGCTTTGCCTTCAAAGACTCTGGAATAACCAACTGTGGCTCTTCAGACTCGCCGTCTGGGTCACACCTATAAAGAACCCCCTGGGAAAGATAATACCCTCTATCTGTCCAACGCAACGCGACCTCCGGATTTTGGGTATTTTCGAAATCATTAATGATTTGGGTTAGATCTGGATCACTTAACTGTGAGCTCCGCATGTCCTCTGGGGCCCATTGAGGCAGGTCAACCACGACAGGACAGGTATCATTGGTTTCAGTTACCTGCTCTTCGTTACCGGTACACACTGGACGGCTCAAAGTGTCGGCAATAACATTGACCTTGCCTGGAGTGTAATCTATATCCAGGTCATATGATTGTACCTTCATAGCCCACCGAGCAAGTCGTCCACTTGGAGTTTTTAACCCCAGAAGCCACTTCAAAGGCTGGTGGTCAGTAGCAACACGTACCTTTACACCTTCAAGGTAACTGCGGAATTTATCTAAAGCCCAAACCACCGCCAAGGCTTCTCGCTCGGTTGTTGTATAATTTTTCTCAGCGGAAGTCAACAGCCTGCTGGCGTATTCAATCGGCTGTTCTTCCTGAGGAGTAGCGCCCTGCATAAGCACTGCTCCTAAAGCATACGCGCTCGCATCTGTCCTCAGGACAAATGTTTCATCAAAACTGGGTTGACGGAGTAAAGGGGTTGTCGAGAGCCGTAACTTGAGCTCCTCAAACGCCTTCTGTTGAGACTCCCCCCACTGCCAACGATTATTCTTTTTAGAAAGATCCGTCAGAGGTCGAGCAACCTCAGAAAAATGTGACACGGGAGAATCCCACTCCGACTCGGCGTCCTCAATGACATCGTCTTTTAACATTTTTTCTATCTCTGCCTTAATCACTTCCTTCTTAGCAGGAGTCACTCGATAAGGCGGGCTTGTAATGGGTTTAGTATCCATACGATTATCTATACGATGAACAGCGAACTTGGTCGGTCCTCCCCCTGCAGCAAAAATGTCTTCATTGACATTCAGGAGGTCAGACATTCGCTGACGTTCGTCTATACCCAAGTGGCTACCTTCGTCCTCACGAAGGCCCACAGACGAACAACTAAGTGGCTTATGCAACTGACCTTGTCCCTCATATACGATTGGCTGAGGGGTCATATCGTTTTTAATAAACCAAACACCGCGAACAAAGTCTAACATCATGCCAGCGTCCTGTATAAAATTCATTCCCAACAAACTTTCTGTTGCTCCGGGCAACATGAAAAACATTACATTGAATGACACACCGCGAACCTCAACCTTAACTTGCGTCCTTTCGACAATTTGCGCAACCACCCGACCATCAGCAAACTTTAGCTCTGTATATACATTTTCAAAAGCATGGTTATGTTCGGCCAGATGGGCCCTAAGACTAATGCTACCTATGCATTGTTTAGCACCTGTGTCTACTAACACATTTCCTATTTTACCATACACTTTAATTTCTAAAACAGGTCGCACTCTAGAGTCTAAGCTCACACTTGACACAGTATGAAATGACGCGGTCGGTACTTTATCAACTGTCTTTTGTTTACACGTGGTACAGTTAGACCTTATGACGCCGGGCGCGCCACAACCGAAACACGTAATGTTAGGCTCACGAGGCTCCGATTCCTGATCTTTCTTTATCTTAGTTAAACGTGGGCACGCGTCCTTCAGATGCCCAAACTGTTTGCAATAATTACAGCGCAGACAAGTTTTGCTGTTAGTTGCAGCGGCTGTTTTTCAGAAGTGGACGAAGAGGAGGCGGACGTTGTCTTTGTCAAAGCAGGTGGCGTCTTAACGCTTCCAGTTGAGGTAGGTCGACTTTCATCTAGGATATCCTCTACTCGACGGGCCATAGTAATTAATTCTGGGAAGCTTGCTAAATCTGTTCGTGGGACTTTCTCTCTTATACGGTGGTGCAGCAAGCCGTAAGTCATATCAAGCTGCACGGTCTCTGACAGAGAGTGAGGTGGCAGCTGGGCGAACAGCGCTCTCAAATGGCAAACAAAAAGATCCGTAGCCTCGTTGTCTCGCTGCTCCCTTTCAAAGAGTTTACGATATAGTTTATGAGGTGGGAATCTCGGGCCGAAAGTTTGCTTGAGTGCCTGGAGCGCGTCTGTCCAAGTGGTGGTGTGATCCTTTACACCCTGCCACCACGTCGCGGCAATATCCGTCAGCAACATACTCAGGCCGCGGAGCGCGTTGTCATCGCTCACGCCAATACAGTCCTTGTAAACTTCTATAGCGTCAATAAACGCTTCGACGTTACTACTTTTGTCGCCATCAAAGCGGGCTGTACATTTTGCGAAATTACCATGCAAACGAGTACTCACGTTTGCGTCTTCTTTAGTTACCCGACTTAACAGCATTGCCAACTGTTCGGTGGTGATGAGGACTGGCGCGGGTGCGACCGGCTGCTGTTGTTCCGGCGCAGGCGCGAGCGGTTGCGGTTGTTCCGGCGCCGACGACGACACCGCCTCATTAGGGGAGGCGCCGGTGGCAGCCGGGCTCGCGGCGCGCGATCTCGTAAGCACCATGTCGGAACTATTTACACGAAACGTCTTAAAGCACTAACACAGTCTAGGTAGGTAGGTACGCTACACTTACACCACAGCGCGCAAACGCTAAATCACTAAACAGTCCAACTAAACAGTTTAACAAACAGGGTATCTACACGTACTAGAGTTCAAACAGTCTCAATCGCGGAACAAACTGGTACACAGTCACTAGAGACAGTACGTAGGTACAACACGAAATGTTCAAAAGTTCAAGTCCAACACGGGTTTTGCGGAACAAACAGTTTGACATAAAACTGTCACGAAACACGGAAGGAACGGTAAGATTAGGAAGACTATAAGTTTGCGTAAACAAACAGAAATTTACTGTCGCCAACAGTAGAACTGAACGAATTTGTGAGACGGACAGTCTTACAGGTTCCGGCACTGTCACAAAGGTGGGAAAACAGGGAAATGGAAAATTACGTTTCCCAGCCCTATTAAAGCACACGCCTTCGTGGAACAAACAGTACGAAGGTTCCAAAACTGTCACAAATCCATGGAAAAATAGTCCTATAATCTTCCAATGTCCACGGTACAAAACGGTATACGACCGTCGTAGACAAAAAAAAAGACGATCAACGTGAACAAATGACGCGCGGCGGAAAAAACACACACAGTTCATAAGTTCACAAAAATGTTCAAAACACTTTCGGTAACACTTAGGTCACACGGGAAAAGTTCTGGATTCACGAAAACACTAGGATTTGTCCGTGCCCTAACGTTTGGCGCCAATTTTTTGTAGCGGGCGGCAAAGCCTTTTCCAATATCGACGGCGTCGCCCACTTTATAATGGAATAAAAGTCTCGCACTACGCGTGTAAAATTATTTTATTCCTAGAAACTGTGTGTTATACAAATTATCTACATTTAAACAATAATTAACAATTTTTTATTAATTAAATTAGATTTCCCGCGCGCGAGTTCACAATCTCTTTTTTTACAAAACATCAACAACTTATCATAGACAAATTATAGACTTAGCACTTGGGGTGCTCTTCGCGCACGCGTGGATCGGCGGGTTGGAGGCAAAGAGGTTTGCACTGGGTCATCCATAGTCCCCGCTATAGTATCCATTTTTAAACGTTTGACGAGACCACCAGACCCTTGACGAGACCAGCGCACGCGACAAGTCGACAACCGAGTGGAGCCAACCGTCAGCCGCCGCAGCAGCCCACCGCGTGCGCGGGTGTACCGCGGAGTCCGAGCGCTGCCGGTCGGCTTCGAAGCTGCGTAAATTGCATGCTAATATGGCACTTAACTACTTTATGGATGTTTCAATTTCCTTTGGCAAATTGTAAAATACGCTCCGACGCGCTGCCGCAAGTATGAATCGTACTTAACTCCCGCTTTCGCAGTTTGCGTGGTATGTACGAGACACGCAGTTGATGTCAACCGGGGCCGATCGGGCTAGCGGACATATTGCCATTCCTTCTTTTAGACGAGTCGTTTGAGCACATGCGTGTTGTTTTCTGTTTCATACAACTTAATTGTATTGAAAAAAAATCTAAGTTTTTTCCAAGCAATTTGTAATGAACTTCTTAGCCCAGGAATTTATCAACTCTCCGCGAACAATCTTTAGATCAGAGGATGTAGGTAACAAAACGCGAGTTAACAAAAGCAAAACGACATTTAAATATGAACATAATTTATTGCAATTCACCAAGTCTTATTTATCAAGCCTACAAATAGGGTTGTTCTGCACCATCTGCAAGTCCACCCGGGGCCCCACGAGGTCCCGGATGTTGTTGAGGCCGAACTTGATCATGGTGGGCCGCTCCAGCGACAGCCCCCACGCGATGACGCGCACGTCATCAGGGAGCCCCATGGGGAGCAGCATCTCCGGCCGGAACACTCCCGAGTTGCCGATCTCTATCCATTTGCCGAGACCTGTTACAAATCATATATGTTTGTTACTTCTTCATAATATTATAAAGGCGAAAGTTTTTTGTGAATGTGAGTCTTCTTCTTCTTATCGTGTGTGTTAGTGACTAACACTAGTGTCAGAGTTTTTAAACCGCCTTCAAGGCGTCTGACATGGTTTTAGGTAACGACCAATTTTAAAGACAGTGACCGGGACCAACGGCTTAACGTTTCCTCCGAAGCACGGATCATCTTACTTATCAGACAATCAGGTGATCAGCCTGCAATGTCCTGACCAAACTAGGACAACAACACAAAGTCGTTGCCCCGCCGGGAATCGAACCCGCGACCTACGGGTATGAGTTGAACGCTCTAACCACTACACCACGGAGGCAGTTAATGTGAGCAGGCAATGTGAGTATGTTTGTTAGTTCTTCAGGCGCAAACGGCTGGAACAATTCGGATAAAATTTGGTGTGCAGGAAGCTGACGGATTAACAACTTTAACGAGTCTGCGGGGCTCAGTTAGTATTATAAAATGATCTAGAAGATTGAGCTTCATTTAGGCAAATTAAAAAGCCCCGAGGACACCATCTAGTGATAAATAAATAAATAAATATATATAGGGATAAATTACACTGATTAAGCCAGCCAGTGAGAGTAGCGAAACTACTTCGAAGCGCCACCTATTATTTTTCATTTAAATCAAAAAACCCCTGACTTGCTTTCTCGTAAAAAACCGAATCGAATTCGGTCCATCTATTCAAGAGCTATGATGCTATAGACAGACACACAGACACACAGACAAACAGACAATAGTGTCAAACTTATATCACCCCTCTTTTTTATCGGAGGTAAAATATGTAAATAGAGTGACCTGAACCTCGAACCCCCAATTTCTCTGCAGCTTGTCGTAACCCTAAGCACAGAATACATACTAGTACTTACGTACAGAAGTCTTACTCTAAAAAGAAATTCAAAGAAATATCTACTCAATATTGTGAGCGATATGGTCTAATTTAGCTCGCGTCAGAATTCGACGCCTACTCGAATTCGACGCCTACTCGTTTAGATACCTAGAATTTCAGTTGCAAGCCAATTTCATTCTTATTACGCTAGACAAACGGTTCATCATAGGTAGATACCTACACAAAACCGATTAAGTGAGCAGTTCGCCTAGGGTTGTCAAGATACTAACATCGCCATCTAGCGCAGGCAATTTCAAACAGGCGTTTTTGGCTGCGCATATATTCACCTACCTTGTTAACTGTACATACATAGGTAATATATTATATCTTATATAAATCTTTTTCCGTAATAATAACCATATATATGTATGTTACCAATGTATCTTAATATACCTATCATATGATAATTAATGAATAATATACTAAATAGGTACGGTACATACCTATTTAGTATAAATAATATAAATATGCTTCGTAAAGACGCTAAAGGTAAGGGTACCTAAAGTTCAGCGTCGTTAGGAAGCGTAAAAAAAGTTAAATCTGGATCATTGTCTGTGTTTAAGTAATTAAACACTGCACAGTATTTTTTTGCCTTTTTAGGGTTCCGTACCCAACGGGCTGTATCTCGTCGACGTCACCAAGCTGTATCTCAAGTACCGCGATAGCTAGACAGTTAATTTTTTTACAAATTATATATTTCTGTTGCCGCTATAACAACAAATACTAAAAACTAAATAAAATAAATATTTAAGGGGGGCTCCCATACAAAAAACTTGATTTTCATAGATAATGGTACAGAATCCTTAGTGCGCGAGTCCGCACGCACTTGGCCAGTTATTTCTTTTTCTTTCCATGACGATTATGTCGGTGAATCTGGTAAACAAACCGCGCGTGCGTCACTGCTCACTGCTCGCTAGCGACCCTAGCGAGTCGTCCTTGCTGGATTAGCCTCCATATAGAGGCCGCAATGCGTAGGTATATTTTCGATACCTAAATGGGGAGTGACACAGGCCTGCCCTAAGCCAACACATGTCGAATGGATATTTTAAATGGTGGGGGGATTTGTTGTCACGAACCCCCCATTTCACGTCCTAACCTAACCTGATACATGAGTAAGTGGTGACTCCTGGTGTAGTGGTTAGAGCGTTCGGCTCATACCCGGAGGTCGCGGGTTCGATTCCCGGCGGGGGCAACGACTTTGTGTTTTTGTCCTAGTTTGGTTAGGACATTGCAGGCTGATCACCTGATTGTCTGATAAGTAAGATGATCCGTGCTTCGGAGGGCACGTTAAGCCGTCGGTCTCGGTCACTGACTTTGACAGTGGTCGTTACCTAAAACCATGTCAAAGGCCTTTAAGGCGGTTTAAAAACTCTGACACTAGTGTTAGTCCCTAACACACACGATAAGAAGAAGAAGTTAGTGGAAGTTTTTAACCCTTTCACCGCGAGACTTTATATCAGTTGTCGTGCCCCCAGCGCGAGACATGGTAAATCTAACATACCTATCTACAACCAAAAACGGATATAGATACGTAAGTTATGTGCCATACGAGCATTTTTTTTTGTCACGTATATGCGACCTTCGCGGAATGGGCCCGACAATGTTTGTCACATATATGCGACGCTCGCGGTTAAAGGGTATTAAAATGTGACGCACCGGTGTGATAAGCGAAGATCTCCATGCTGGGTTCAGTGTACGGGTTGTAGGCGGGCTTGAACTGCAGCCTGTCGAAGCCCAGCCGCTTGAAGAAGGCGTCGAGCACCCCGATGAGGTCGGCCAGCCCCAGCGCGCGCGCCGCCACCACGCCCTCCACCTGGTGGAACTCGGCCAGGTGCGTCGCGTCCAGGGTCTCGTTGCGGAACACCTGGATAAGTATGTGTATGTTTGTTTATGTTTGACATAATTGGCTTGTCAACTAAAAAATATAAAAGTGCTAAAACGATGCCTTCAATCGAAAATAAAGACAATTTTAAGAAAGTAATTTGTCATAAAAAAATCAATGTGTTATCAGGATTTTTTAATGTAATTTTAAACATTACACCGCAAGTGACGATACACAGCAACCGAAGATTACATTGTTCCTATGCCTGCAATAAAAAAAAACAATGACATCTGTCAACTGTCAATAATAAAGTGGTGCCATTTTCGAAACGTGGAATCACTAAGTGAACGGTTTTTGTATGGAATAAACGGCCAAGTGCGAATCGGACTCGCTCATGAAGGGTTCCGTAGTAGCAAATAACATAATATTAAAGTCTTGTAGTATGATTTATTAAATTTTTATATTTGAGTTGATTGAATTAAAGGTAAATTGCCGTTTATGATTCATGACGTATTAAAAAAAAACTACTTACTAGATCTCGTTCAAACCAATTTTCGCTGGTAGTTTTCATGGTAATGAACATCATATTTTTTTTTAGTTTTATCATTCTCTTTTAGATGTTACGGGGGGGGGGGGGGGGCACAATTTTTTTTTTAGAGTGGAGTCACACTTTGATGTGAGCAGCACAGGTCTATGCTCAGCAATTAGCAGAAGAAGGGCTAGATGGTGGAAAGTCCACGCTGACGAAGTCGCGGGCAACAGCTAGTAAGATAATAGAATTTATATATATAAAAGGAGAAGCTGACTGACAGACTGACTGACATATCAACGCACAGCCCAAACCGCTGGGCCTAGAAACTCCAAATTTGGCATATAGGTTCCTTATGAGGTCTAGGGGTGCATTAAGAAAGGATTTTTAATAAACTGAACTAAGGGGTGAACGAGGGTCCAAAATTTGTTTGAAGAAACAAGATTAGTGAGACCATTTTATTCAAAACTTCGCAAGAGTACTCCTAACGGTAAATGAATAAATATGTATTTCAAAATATCAGGATTTTTCAAAATATAACGCCTAGAGGGATGTGATGGGGTGACCTACTACCTAGGCCATGGCGTTCCGTCGCTTTCTCTCTCTCGCTCTAGCAAATGATGGAAACTTGAATGGGAACGAGAACGGGAACGGGAAAAAAGGAAACTGGAAAAAACGGAACTGACTGACATATCAACGTATAGCCCAAACCGCGGGGTCAACAATTAAAAATCTTATTAGAACCATTTTCGACTTCTACGCGGACAAAGTCGCGGGTTACAGCTAGTATCTGAATAAGTTAGACTTTATTTTAAAATCTGATTAGAGAAAGCTTCTCCTAGAGGCTATTCCTCGAAACGGATTGCAAATCAGATCTTGCTCCTCAGACAAGCCAGTTATCAGTATCATCTTTCTAAAACCCCTCCCAGAAAAGCAAGGGGTGCGTCAGGGCGGCGATACAAAGAAAGGGGGCATCATACTTACTAGTAGGTGGTGGAAAACTGAAACCCCCCTAAGAAAAAATAAAGTTAATAAGTAACTTGCCTTATTCAAACTCAAGGGTTTTCATTATTAAAATGCGGTAAAACCAAGCAAGGGAGCGTTAAACTACTAGTGGGTGTTGAGAAACTGAACCCCCCTTGTAAGAAAAAGCAAGTTACTTAATAAAGGGTTTCGTTACCAAGAAAGGGGGCGTCATACTTATTTAATCAAGGGTATCCTAATTAAGAGACGGCAAAAGCAAGGCAGGCGGCATATTTATGGTAAGGGGTGAAAAAATTAAACTCCCGTATAAAAAAGCAAGGCACTGCAAGAGTTTCCTTATTAACTGGCGGCAAAACCAAGTTAGGGGGCGGCATATTCACAGTAGGGGTGGAAAACTTAACCCCCCCTCTCCCCAACGCCACAGAAATAGCTAGGGGGCACATCCTGATCTTGCCCCATCAAAAAAAAGTCTAGATCCGGTACCGGAAAGTCAACATACCTTGTCAATACTGAAATACTTCTGCGGCCTGAACTCGCCCTGCGCTAGTTTGTACAGCATCCGCGCGCTGACCGCCGTCGTGTGCGTGCGCAGGAGGTTCTTCTGCGCTTCTTCTATTTTCCACGTGTATTTGTAACCCTACAATATCACACTAATATTATAAAGGCGAAATTTTGTGAATGCTTGTTACTTTTTCACGCGCAAACGGCTGAACCAATTTTGATAAAACAAATTTTGATTTCAGCTGAACAAATTTTGGTAAGTATGCAGGAAGAGGATATCCTGGATTAACGCATAGGAAACTTTTTCCGCGGGCAACACTGCGGGGCGCAACTAGTAAAATCATATTCAGTAAATTTTTCAGCTTCCTTGGGCAAACATTGGCATGCATATCATCTTTGGAGAAGAAAAATAACCGTAAAACTTACCTAAGTTTTTAAATAGCGGGGGGCTTGCTTGCAGCCTCCCCTCCCCCAAATCCTCAACTTTGTTATGGCTTGTTTTGTTTTTTAGGTTAAGTTCCCTAACTTATATCCTAACAAATATCTCAATATAATTTTTTAGGTAACCCTGGACCCTGAATCCAAGCCTTAGTTGTATTCAAACATGGATAGGAAGCAACATATCTAAGGATGTAAGCAAAAATTCTACACTAATAAATTGTATCAATAGAAAATCTAAGCGTCTGAGTAAAATAGACATTCACCTGTGATCCATAACCGCCCTCACTGTGAACCTTCTTAACCCTCTCCAAGTAATCCATTGGGAATTCCGTGGTACTCGCTGGTGAGGACATGAAGAAGGTATCATGGGCATCTCTGGCCGGGTGCTGTTGTGGTTGAAACAGCGCATCGAAGTTCCAGAACGAACTCTCTACGTACATGTTGGTTGGCATCTCCGTAAAACCCATCTCGAGGAAGATTTCTCTGAACTCCGAGCGGACTTTGAGCAGAGGATGGAGGTGGCCGCATTCTGGGGGTTGACCTGGAAGTTAGATTTTATGTTTATAATATTATTCAAAATAATGTCATCATTTCAGCCGCATAACGTCCAATGCTATGTACATAGGCCTCTCTCAAGGATTTTTAAAAAGATCGATCTAGAGCTTCTTGCATCCCGCACCTCCCAGTGGCCTTGGTCAAAGTCAAAGTCAAAGTCAAAAAATTTTATTCAATGTAGGATAAAATCTCTTATTGAAGGTCTTGTTTTTTTAAATATTATTTTAGTGCAAAAGCTAAAAACTACAAGCATTTCGGAACGACCACTGCTGGGAAGACTGCTGGGAAGGTCAGGATGTGAGACCTACCACCTTGTGTGAAAACTAACGGAAGATCACATAACAAATATTTTAAACAAGTGTTTGTTGAGGACAGTGAAACCGTGGGTTCGCCGGTCCTCATAGCTATTGCCCTGAGGATAATCGTCTAAACCGATCGAAACTAGTCGGCCTTTCCGACTACACTACGTGAGTAAAACTGTGTTTAAAATATTAAGTTATTTTTTGTTGAAAATCTGTTCAAACATAACAGGCAGTCACTATAAAATATAAAATGTATAGACAAATCACACATGTTGAGCTAGCCCCAAGTAAGTATTATGGGATGACTTGTGCTATGGGATAATAAACATTCAAGAACGAGAAGAATTACTTGAAAAAGGGTATTTCCAAACTTTAGGCAAGTTTGAAAATACTTGCTTGGGAATCAAACCCTGAACAGTCAGTGGCAGGCTAGTTGTTATATTAGTAAAGACCAGCAGAAGATGACCAAGATAGATGCTCAGACCAACAGACTAAATAGACGTAATACATCATACAAAACATAAAATCAAAACATTATTATTAAAATATATCTATACTTTAGTATTTTGTGTCATTATCTTGTTGCTGTGGCATTAAAAATGTAATAACACATCAAGGTCAAATAAATAAAGTTACAGAATAAGTACTAGTAGGTACTCACATATAGGCCAATTATCTGCCTTTTCTTATCATGCATCCCCATATTGAGAAAGTAATAAATATTTACACTATATGTACTACCTTAGAATTTTACAGCCCTGGGCTCTGTCTACACCTTCGGGATAGGAATGATACAAGAAGCCGCATGTAAGAATAGCACTGAGCGAAATGTAGATGGGATACTGTGCATGGGTACAGTACTAATTTTTGACATGTGCAGTAACGGTCACGCTAGTTTGCTACCTGCTGTGCTGCTATCTGTAATATATCTGTACCTATAACCCTTTAAATGTCGGACGCCTGGAGCGGGCGTCTGATGTATTGTTTTACTATTGTGTCTGCTATGCCGACATTTGAAGGGATAAATATTTACATACCTAAAGCATCAAAGTTATATGGCTTGAACTGCAGCGTCTTCCATGACCCACTTAACAGCATATCACTCGTCAAATCTGTCTCTAACTTCTTGATCGTAGTTGAGAACTGTGGTCCTTTCGATAACACAAAACTTTTGACAGTCACCTCTTGTAGAAGCTTCCGTTTCTTGTAATCATTCCTTACATTATCTGCTAAGTTGTCTATGCCCTTCTTGATTTCATTTAAATGGTCTTGTACCACATCTACAATGTTGTCGACTTTCCGTTTGACAAGAGGTGGTGCTGCAGACTTGTCTATGAGTATCCAACCAGAAGACATAGCTTTACTGAAGCCTACTTTTGCATTTGGGACTGTCTGGAACAAACAAATATTAGTTATAAATCCATTACAATATGTATTTTTAACAGACTTCCAATAAAAGGACAAGGTTATCAATTTGTTGCTATATTTTTTTTCTAGCCCAAAATCACCGATATCAGAATTGCCAATGTTAGCCTCACATAGGGTTGCCATCCGTCCGGGATTTGTCCTAGTTTAGAGGGCATCTAGGGGGCGTCCGGGTGGGGCTTCTTTTGTTGTCTGGGTTTTAATTTTTCCTACCTGTCGACATGTCCGAGTTATGTCCTCTAAAATCCAGGGATTTCAAGCATCTTGTCCTGGTTGCGAAATATTAGAGATGGCAACCCTAGCCTCACACCAACCTTCATCACCATGTTCACTTGACCTTACTATTTTATCTGACTTCCAAAAAATGAGAAGGTTATCGATTCATTGCAATCTTTTTTTATGTATGTTCACCAATTAGTTGAAGACGCCTAGACTGATTTAATTTTTTTTGTTTCAATGGGTATACTGGTCAGGTCATCAGGTGGTCCCATAGATTTTTTTTCAAAATCGGTTGTGTAGTTTGGGCGTGAAGTCGGTATTTATTTTTGAAAAAGTGTAGCCTATAAACTCATGTCAACTTGTGAGATGCAATTAAGTATAGAAAAGTGACTTACAGTAGAATCCTAACATAACAAGCCAAAAATTCAGGCAAATTTTAGAGATTAAATAGGGATCATAGAAAATGGGAATAGGTCTCTGCCCAGCAATTGACAAATTTATCAACTAGGTATCTTTTTGCAGAGGGGCGAAAATAAACAATATTTATATACTTCCATATTTGGGTTCTCTTCTAATATACTGAATTTTATTATTTGCCTAATGAGAAAACACGTAAAAGTAACATAGGCTAACGAAACAGTAGATATTTTCGATAAAAATATGTTTTTTGTATCGATAACACTAAGTAACGTAAGTTAGAATGTACCTTCATTAGTTCTGCCTGGGGTATCCCTGAGTCTGGAACACTTCTGTACAGGACAGCTTCATGACTCCCCTTGTCAGCAACCAGTTGCCCTTCTTCAGTGAGCTCCCATCGAGTACTTTTTACAGCCTCTGAAGTCACCATCTCAAGTGCTTCCAAACTTTTCACAGCCCCCACAATTTTTTGATGATCTTCATTGAATTCACTCGCTAGTTTCAAAGTATCCACTTTATCAGTCTTTTCTAAATAATGCAAAATTCTCTCATTCAACTCCATTTTATTACAATTCTAATAATTTTTCGGCTTTTAGGTTAGAAAGTACAACAAAGCATAGAGTACAAAAATGACTTACATCTTACATGACATTGACACTTTATTTTATTGACAGGTGGCAATGGCAAGTGAGTGAATGAGTGACCATAAACATTAACAGGTTTGTTTTTTCGCAAGGTTGGCTAACCATGGTTTGACCTTTGAACGAATGATGTTTATTTGACAAATGACAGATATTTCATTCGGTCAGTCAGCCGGAAGCCGGGCATTGTAGTGATCGTGCGTGTTTTTCAAAAATATTTGAGGATTGATTTTCCGAAGTGCTAATTAAAATTCATTATCTTACCAGATACCGCTGTTTCGTTCTAAAGGTATTGTAATATTCTAAGTTCTAATATTTTATTGCTTCTTGTTGTAGAATTATATTGTAATAGTCTAAAAATGAATTTCTTATCAGAAGCCGACACCCTGGACCCGGTAAACCCGTAAAACACTAGTTACTTGCCAGTACATAAATATTGTAACATATAAAGTACAGAAATTAAATCTACTCTGTTTCTCAATCATTATTGAAATTGCACATTGCACCATAGATATACACTGATACCATTGATAGTATTGATACCTACATCTACATACCCTCAACATGTCTTTAACTCTAATGAGTAATGACTCTCTCGTGTAAGTACCTAGGTACCTACTTTGCGTAATATTAACCTGATGTCGGATCGGCGTAATAAATTAAGTATTACGATGTGAGGAAATGGAAATTATGAGAGGAATGACTCAGATTCAAGGATCTGAAAGGAATTATTTTACGGTACTAACCCTTCAAATGTCGACATAGCAGACACAATAGTAAAATAATACATTAGACGCCCGCTCCGGGCGTCCGACATTCAAAGGGTGGTAATTCTCATGGTCGTTTTGGTTCGCACTCGGGTGCGGGAGATGCTGGCTCACATTTGGGGAATTATTTTTACTAGCGTCCATTCCCCGCACACGGGGAACTATTTTCACTTGTCCGTAACCAAGTATGCTTCTCGCTTCGCCGGTTTTTTTATTAGCCATTTGGTAAGGTAAGGATCTGATCTTGGGTAGAAAGTTGATCTAGATCTACTAGCGAGTTTTGTCTGGATGGGATAAACGTTGCACCTTGACTTTTCATTGCAGACATTACATAGATGATTGAAGAAATAAAGGAACGTCTTTCGCAACCGTAGGCTAACACCAAATTGCTGAAATCAGTTTAAAATACACTTTACATGTATACGGCGGCAATACCTATGTTAATAAAAAAACTCCTCACCTCGAACACTTATGAAACTTTCTGGCCCATTGGTGCAATTGATTCAATTGATATTGTTGTATTGTGTGAGTGCATACCATGGTATTTGCTCTATATCATGGTAACCTTAGTTATTACGGTATTTTAGCGACATGCACGTTAAAGAACTAGGTATCTAGTTACTGTTATTTTAAATAGTATGTACCAATGGTTAACAGGGCAAAATGTACCTAATATATTATGTTTCAAAAACATTGTAGGAATGGTAAGTGAACATTATCTTAAAATTTATTTACGTACCTCACGTCTTTTTCCATAATAAGGTAGGCAGAGCATTTTGTGTCTTGCAGCTCTAAGTAGACAGACCTCAAGGCCGCAAGACTCAAAGCCCACTATTAGCGTAATGGAAGGTAAGATGGTGGAAAACGGAAACTTTAAATAATGATGGTTTGATAGTCGCATCGCCTATTCTTCTTCTTAATATTTTTAAAAAGCTAAGCTCTTGTCTTCGGAGCAACCAATGCCCTCCATCTCTTTCTGTCCAACTGTCAACTCCTATTAGGGTGGACGTACCTAATACCAGCCCCGTACCTAATACCAGCCTTTTAACGTTTTTTTAGATAATAAGGTTTCTGTAAATATAACGTGGCAAGAACTTTTTAAAAAAAATATAAACCATTTGGTCCAAAATATTTGTTAAATATGGTGACACTGGACTGAGTACTTCGACGTCAATCGTCAATTAAAGCTAGGCGACTACGGACGGCGGCCATTTTGCTGAGAAAATGATAAGTTCCGGAGTCACTTAATCAAGGTAATTCTCTTATTTCTTCAGCTCTACTGTTCTTGATTTGGTTTTTTTAATATTATGATAAAGTTGTGAATCGATTTCTAAACAATAATTTAGGTTTTGTCTCTCATATCAGCTGAAATTATGGGGCTGTAGTTAGATACATCAAATGTATGAAGTATGTAATTTCAGCCACTCTAGGCCACTCTAGGCTGGTATTAGGTTATATGGAGTACCTAATTCCAGCCACCCTAGGCTGGTATTAGGTTAGATGGAGTACCTAATATCAGCCACCCTATGAGGCTGGTATTAGGTTTAACGGAGTACCTAATTCCAGCCACCTGAGGCTGGTATCACACTAGGCTGATATTCGGTACATGAAAGGGTGGTATTAGATACCGAGAGGCTGTAATTAGAGCCAAAGGGTACTTTTCTATATTTTATTGTTTTAAAAATTTGCAGTTAGATTTATGGTCAATTTAAATGTTAATTATGATTTTCAAATACATAACCTATCAACCTAAAAAAGAAACAATTGATTTCAGCCTAAACTTAAAGCAGTACAATTTTTTAAAGGTGAAATTTGTACCAAAAGGCTGACATTAGGTACGTCCACCCTATCATGCAAAAATCACTGCAAACGTTTTGCCGTGGGGAATTCTTGTTGCATGTCCGCATCAACGCATCTATGTTTGTTATCATCGATGTTTGTTATCAGCAATTCAGCACTATGCGCTTACATAAGGAATTAAATGCTCAGCACATTGGGCCGGGCACATAGCGCGAAGAACCGACGGCCGATGGGGCAAAAAGTTTTTCGAATGGCGGCCACGTACCGAGAAGCGCCGTGTAGGACACCTACCTGCTAGGTGGTCAGACAACCTGAGCAAGCGTTGCAGGAAAACGCTGGATGGAGGCTGATTCAGATCGGATTTCCAAAACGACTATTCCACGACGAAGAAGTCAACTGCTGGACCAGCTGTGTCGATATCCATTCGCGTCACGCTAAACGTGGCTTTTTTATGACACTCGAAAATAAACTTTAGAGTATTAACATAAGATGCAAAACGCGAGTATACTCGCGCGGTCTATCGAGACGTCATTTGTCATGTTTAAACACTTTAGCCTATGGTAGGTAGGGTCTTACCTAATAGGATATTTTCAACTAAGTAAATTGGCCGGGCATTTTCCCTCTGTCTGAACTGACCCTGGACCCAGGCTCTTCGTCAGGGATAAAGAAGTTAAAATGCAGTGTAGGGAATAGTTATAAAAGAAAGTGGTCTAGGTTATGGCTGAAAATGGGATGGACAACCGCCGGGTTACAATATCCTGTCGTCTGTTCACAGACCGGAATCCGGTCGACATGCATTGTTTTACTATTGTGTCTGGTGTTTTGACAACAGGTTAAGATTATAATTTTCCTACAGATGTCGCGTCTCGACCTGGTGATCTTCGGGGCCACCGGCTTCACAGGCAAGCACGCCGTGGGACTGCTCGCGAAGGGGGGCAAGCAATACGATGGGTTGACGTGGGGGGTAGCTGGCAGGTCGCAGAGCAAGCTCGAGTCACTGATGGCTGATACGGCTAAGATGGCAGGTAAGGATTCCCAAAGTTGAATATGGCTCGGCGCAAACGGGCCACCAAAAAACGCGGCCACCGACCACTTTCGTACCAATTTAGTGGCCGCTACCGGCGTCACCGTGTGCGGCCAGTCCATACAAAATGTATGAAAACTAGAGGAAAGTGGTCAGTGGATTTTTCCGGTGGCCCGTTTGCGCCGAGCTTAAGAGTCCCCCGACCCTAGACTTCTCCATACAAACGTAGTCTACGTTTAATTTTGAAACCACATGTCAGATTCCGGTAAATATTGGTAATTGTAAAGAAATTTCAATTATCTAGGGTTATAACTGGTTTCCTATTGTAAAATTATGAACTGGAAAGAAAATATAACGATTTAGAAGTTTCCCATACTAATGGTCAAAAATGATATAAAACACTATATTCTATTTCAAGTTCATATTTTTACTGTCGGAAACTAGTTATAAACCTAGATAATTGCAATATCTTTGAAATTACAAAATTTTGCCCAAATCGGACATGTCGTTTTGAAATAAAACGTAGACTACGTTTGTATGGAAAGTTGTATTTTGGTCTAGGGTCGGGGGACCCTTAAAAGTCTGTATTATGTTTAGAACAGCTCGCAAGGGACGAACAGTACAAGAGTCGCAGAGTAAATCTAAGTCACTGATGGCTGATATGGCTTAGTTAGCTGGTAAGGACACCCAAAGTCGATACAAGTTGATTATAGAATAAAAAAGCTTGTGAAGGGAACAAGGCAGTACATAAGATTTACGTTGGGGTTGCCGTTTTGGGTTTCTGTACAGAATCTTTCTAAGATTATATTGTACTACTTCTGCCCCAAACGCCTAATAAGTACCTAAACATTCATGACAATTACTGGCCGGTTGATTAGAAGCTGTCTGGAATTCTTCTTTATACGGGATAAATCCGCTGTTGCATGGTTACTTTTCTGTTTTCAACCGACTTCAAAAAAAGGAGGAGGTTATCAATTCGACGTGTATATATGTTTTATGTATGTTACCTCATAACTCCGTCAAATATGAACCGATTTTAAAAAAATATGTTTCGTTTTAAAGAATGCATTGCAAGGTTGGTCCCATATAATTTTTTTTAAGATCGGAGAAAAGGTCTTGGAGCTGGAGACCGAAATACCTCAAAAAAGACAAAGTAGCTCAAATATTTGTGTATGTTACCTCATAACTTCGTCAAATACGAACAGATTTAAAAAATATATGTGTCCTTTTAAAGAATGCTTTGCAAAATTTGGTCCCATGTAATTTTTTTTAAGATTGGAGAAAAGGTCTTGGACCTGGAGACCGAAATACCTCAAAAAAGACAACTGTAGCTCAAATATTTGTGTATGTTACCTCATAACTTCGTCAAATACGAACAGATTTAAAAAATATATGTGTCCTTTTAAAGAATGCTTTGCAAGGTTGGTCCCATGTAATTTTTTTTTAAGATCGGAGAAAAGGTCTTGGACCTGGAGACCGAAATTCCTTATTAACAGACAACTGCTGCTCAAATATTTGTGTATGTTACCTCATAACTCCGTCAAATATGAACAGATTTAAAAAATATGTGTCCTTTTAAAGAATGCTTTGCAAGGTTGGTCCCATGTAATTTTTAGGGTTCCGTAGCCAAATGGCAAAAACGGAACCCTTATAGATTCGTCATGTCTGTCTGTCTGTCTGTCCGTCCGTATGTCACAGCCACTTTTTTCCGAAACTATAAGACCTATACTGTTGAAACTTGGTAAGTAGATGTATTATGTGAACCGCATTAAGGTTTTAACACAAAAATAGAAAAAAAATTGAAAATTTTGGGGGTTCCCCATACTTAGAACTAAAACTCAAAAAAATATTTTTAATCAAACTTATACGTGTAGAGTATCTATGGATAGGTCTTCAAAAATGATATTGAGGTTTCTAATAGCATTTTTTTCTAAACCGAATACTTTGCGCGAGAGACACTTCCAAAGTGGAAAAAAGTGTGTCCCCCCCCCGGTAACTTCTAAAATAAGAGAATGATAAAACTAAATAAAATATATGTTGTTCATTACCATGAAAACTACCAGCGAAAATTGGTTTGAACGATATCTAGTAAGTAGTTTTTTTTATATACGTCATAAATCATAAACGGCAATGTACCTTTCATTCAATCAACTAAAATATAAAAATTAAAAAAAACATACTACAAGACCTTTATATTATGTTATTTGCTACTTCGGAACCCTTCATGGGCGAGTCCGACTCGCACTTGGCCGCTTATTTATTTTTTAAGATCGGAGAAAAGGTCTTGGACCTGGAGACCGAAATTCCTTATTAACAGACAACTGCTGCTCAAATATTTGTGTATGTTACCTCATAACTCCGTCAAATATAAACAGATTTAAAAAATATATATGTCCTTTTAAAGAATGCATTGCAAGGTTGGTCCTATGTAATTTTTTTTAAGATCGGAGAAAAGATCTTTGATCTGGAGACTGAAGTTCCTCAACAGACAACTGCAGCTCAAATATTAATAATACCTTCTTTTTTTCAACCGACTTCATGTATGCTCATATCACTTTCCGTCTAATGATTTCATGTTTGTTTGGAAGAATCCCTTATAAGATTAGTTTCTTATAATTTGAATGAAGATCTGATGAAGGGTTTTGGATCTGGAGAATAAAACTCCAGAAAGAAAGACAGCAAGTCTCTTGTAAAAAGTGCAAAGTTTATGATTTGTGTTTTTTTTAAATATATACCTACTGCAGATATATTTGTAGCATCTTGTGACAAGGTAACACAGCCGTCCACGATGCCAAGATGAAAACAAGCATACGGCCCACTAGAGCAATATGTTATGTCATAAATCCGTTGGTTCAAGCGCATGGAACAGAGAAATCATCAGATCACAATACGCAGTCACGTAATTTTTTCTGTCTGTGGCTTCATATTTTTATTATTATCGCAGTATCAAATAAATAAATAAATATATAGGTACAAATCACACGGATAGAGCTAGCCACAAAGGAAGTTCGAAACTTGTGTTTTAGGTTACTAACTCAATGATACTATATTTAATTATAGAAATACATCTTATGCCGTTTACCTTCAAGTATATATATTTATATATATATATATAAAATGGCTTTAAGGATTTCGCTGAAAATTGGTATATAGGGGTTTTCGGGGGTAAACAATCGATCTAGATTAATCTTATGTTTGGGACAAATCACACGGATAGAGCTAGCCACAAAGGAAGTTCGAAACTTGTGTTTTAGGTTACTAACTCAATGATACTATATTTAATTATAGAAATACATCTTATGCCGTTTACCTTAAACGAGCAATTCTTGTAGGTATATATATTTATATAATTATAAATTTCTGTGATCTCGAAAATGGCTTTAACGATTTCGCTGAAAATTGGTATATGGGGGTTTTCGGGGGTAAACAATCGATCTAGATAAATCTTATGTTTAGGAAAACGCGTGTTTTCGAGTTTTCGTGCGTTTTTCTTTCCACGCAGAATATGGTCTCTAATTTCGTCGCGCCAGCCGCTATCCGTTTGGCTCAGCGGTTAAGGATGCAGACCGCTAGAAAGAGTGTTACGGGTTCGAATCCCACTCGGTGACTAACATTTGTTTTTTTTTATGTTCAAGTTTATCTATAATTTTTTATTTTGTATTGTTTTTAGACAAGTTTAAATATAATAAGGTTGAAATTTGTCGAGCGATCCGATCGGGCCATTCGGGCTAGTTTGATAACTATTTATTTATTATTTCCAGAAAAAAACATTCAGCATACAATAAATAAATGCAATGAGCTTAGTTCTCTGCCTGCTAAAAGATGTGAAATAATAACTTTTAAAAAATAATAATAACCGACTTCAAATCGAAATGCACTAAAAAGCAAAAAATAATAATTATTTATATCAGATGACCCTGAAGTTCTGGGTAAAAAATCTCTATAATACTCATTATTTATTTGGAGTCGGTGCCAATCTAAGTACCTATTTAACATTGAAATCATTCTTGAAGTACTTTAGAATACGCCACGGGAATCGAAATAATGTGAAAAACGCATTTTATCTGCAAATAATATTACATTAGTAATTATTAATTTAAAATTGCCTAAGCCTCAACAACTCAAAAAAAGAGCTCTATAGCAAAGAACACTCTCGATTGAATTACTTTTGTAACAAGAAAAAATCAAATTCGGTTCATCGATTTGGGAGCTACGGAGCTACGACGTGGTATTACTCGTACATGAACTGGACTCTGAGGCAGGAAGATTGGCACCGACTCCAAATAAATAATGAGTATTATAGAGATTTTTTACCCAGAACTTCAGGGTCATCTGATATAAATAATTATTATTTTTTGCTTTTTAGTGCATTTCGATTTGAAGTCGGTTATTTTTTTTTTTTAAAAGTTATTATTAACTCCCAACAAAAAAGTGGGGATTTCAAATTTTGACGCTAATGTCAGTTGGTCGATCGGTCTGTCTTTCTGTGGCATCGTAGTGCTCGAATGGATGGATGTTGATAGTTTTTTTACGCGAAAGCAAGTTTCAAAACGCCAAAATCGGTTCAGCTGGTTTAAAAGTTATTGGGGGTTAACGCTTGAAAGTCGGGGTTTCCTCTAGCAAATAATAGATGGCGCTACGGATATCAAGTCGTATAGGTTGTTCCGCTACTTATCACTAGATGACGATCTTGACACTCGGGTATTTTTCAATTTGCCTATCAAATAAACATGTTGTATCTGTTTTCTCAGTACCTAAATAAACAAGCTCAAGACGGTCTCACAAGTTAATTAGATATGTATGTATAAAATTGGTGTAAAAAGCTGGCAAAAACTGCGCCACTACTATATACTATTATTAATTCTGTCTGTGCCACTACACAACAATAATATAAAAAATTGCACCAAGGTAAAGTACGTGCACGCGTCATTAATATGGTCATGATGGGACGTTATCAAGCAGTAAACAAAAAGCCAATTATTGCGTTGGAAGCTACCTACATTGAAGTCTATAAATAGTCGCTTATTATGATGATTAATAACCGGCCAAGTGCGAGTCGGACTCGCTGATGAAGGGTTCCATACCATTATCTATAAAAAAATACGTTTTATGTATGGGACGTCCCATTTAAATATTTATTTTAATTTCATTATGTACCTATTTATTTTTAAATTAAATATTATACAACTGAATATTCTGTGCATATTTTAAACGTTTACCTATTGCCGCCTGTTTAACCAAAAATATCGTGTTGTCTGTTTTTAATTTTTTATTCTGTATATGTTGTTATAACGGCAACAGAAATACATTATCTGATAAAATTTTCTAGATATAACGGTTCATGAGATACAGCTCATACAGCCTGGTGACGGACGGACAGACAGACGGACAGAGGTTCCTGTTTTTAAGGTTCCGTAGCCAAATGGCAAAAACGGAACCCTTATAGATTCGTCATGTCTGTCTGTCTGTCTGTACGTCCGTATGTCACAGCCACTTTTTTCCGAAACTATAAGACCTATACTGTTGAAACTTGGTAAGTAGATGTGTTATGTGAACCGCATTAAGGTTTTGACACAAAAATAGAAAAAAACAATAAGTTTTGGGGGTTCCCCATACTTAGACCTGAAACTCAAAAAAATATTTTTCATCAAACCCATACGTGTGGGGTATCTATGGAAAGGTCTTCAAAAATGATATTGAGGTTTCTAATATCATTTTTTTCTTAACCGAATACTTTGCGCGGGAGACATTTCCAAAGTGGAAAAAAGTGTGTCCCCCCCCCCGTAACTTCTAAAATAAGGGAATTATAAAACTAAAAAAAATATATGATGTTCATTACCAAAAAAATTATTAGCGAAAATTGGTTTGAACGATATCTAGTAAGTAGTTTTTTTTTAATCCGTCATTAATTATAAACGGCAATTTACCTTTCATTCAATCAACTCAAATATAAAAATTTAAAAAAAAACATACTACAAGACTTTAATATTATGTTATTTGCTACTACGGAACCCTTCATGGGCGAGTCCGACTCGCACTTGGCCGCTTTTTACCTTTTGGGTACGGATCCCTAAAAAATGCCTACACAATTATTTCTGTACGTTGGTTAAGTATGTGTTTACCTGAGTCTGACCAACTATATCTTATTGACCGTGAGAGCGCGAAGCGTGTGTTTTTGCTAAATGCTGTTGTATGCATAGATCTATCATACTACAAGATATAACTACCTTATTGTAAAATGAGACCAGAAACGAAATGTCATGTCTGACTTTAAAATGGTTGTACCTACTACACGCCACGTACTTCGTCGATATCGATAAAATAATGTATTGTGATTATGAATTAATGTTCTTGGTAATGTTATGACAAGAAATATATACTTAAAACATTTTAATCTCTTTGTCCTTAGCGGTGTAGATGTCGCCCAAGTCTAAAAGTCAGTTCAGTAGCTATATTACTTTAGTAGATGCGTGGGTGGAAAATGGAATAAACGGATAAAAATATGTTATCAGACTAAATTCAGGTCATGATAGCAAACAACTTTCTAAAGGAACATATGTGAAAAAGAAAAAAAAATTGACCTCCCGTACAAGTAGACTTATCAGCAGATCAGAGTTTACACAAAAAACACGAAACAAAAATATTATTTTTCATACACAAACCGTCTCCAGCGAATAATTTCTGTTTTGAACGAAACATTTTTTAACGTTAGGGTTTATATTCTCTATGGTTAACCACATCATGAGGTGCTACTTTTCAAATGCGGAGTCACTACACGAACAGTTTTTTGTATGGAAAAACCATTCGTTTAGGGGACTCCACTTTTCAAAAATGACACTTAAGATACCTAATAATATTTATTTTTGATTACTGTTATCATCATTTCTGCCTGAGGAAGAATTAGAAGATGTGTTCTGCGTTTTACCAATTGCAGATGCAATCGCTAAAACGAAAAGAAAACTTAGATTTCGTATCAGAGAATATTTACGGGATCGCAATTTTAATATTTACCTGGAGTTACATATAGACGATCGGTTTAGATCTCTATTTGTAACTCCTGGTATGGATCCAAGGATAGTAATAAAGAAAAGAAGATATATAGATATATAGGACAGATAGGCTCTAAAGGACTCGTACCCATAACCGTAAAATAATTAAAAAGAAACCCTTCCCCTCTCGCCCCGCGCTGCGCATGTTTTCCATCTACTTTGGAAAGCAGAAACATGTGTATGCCATAGACAATTGTATAGCCACGCCCCTTTTTTTGCATGTTTTTGTATAATGTTTCGTAAAAACAGTAGCAAGAGACCCGCCTTTAGAACATAGATGTTCTATCTAAACCCTTAAAATTGTTGCAGTATATTATGTGATATATTAAAATGATTGAAGTGTTTTTTCCTTTGCCGACAATCGACTTGTACAATCTGCGAGAAGAGAAGAGTAATATTACATTATATATAAATATATTTGTCGCTATCAATTGCCTTACAATACTTAAGTAATATATAAGAAAAATAGTGTACCAGTAAGTACTGAGAATTAATATTTTATTAAACAAATACTAATTGCAATTTGAATGAATTTATTAATATACAAAGCGGAACTAAGGTCTCTCCTAATCTCCTTCATCCTTAATGAACGATATTAATGTTAAACATTGCAAATAAACATAAAATAATAACTGAAAATGAAATATTCAATCATTTTTTCTCTTGGGTGAAAAGGTGAAATACATTATGATGCCAATAAATGTTGACAAACCAGCATCGAAAAATAGTCCAGCACCCAATTGACGAATTATGTACACTTATAGGAACAAATAAAGTTGGCTAAGAATCCTTCTGAATTCTTCTGCATTCTTTGTATAAAACGCGTTAGCTCTAAATGTTTACTGCAAATAATAGAACACCTTTTGGGAGCCCAACTCGGTCTATTCACAAAGTTTATCCATTTTTAAAATTTTCTTTAAAATTGACATTTGTTGGGAATCTGTCAAAATAAAAAACAAGCGCTAAACTGATAAAATTAACTGTAACAAAAAAATTACATAATAATATATATAGGGACCAATGTTAGGAAATAAATCTTACCAACGAAAATCGAAACTCATTATAAAATATTCCGATTGTAATTTTATTCAAAAAAAGTTTGTACTGATAACAAAAAAAACTATTGACTTTTTATCGATATATATATTCATGACATAAAATGACGTCAATAATTAGTCAAGCCCTAGCGGAATCAGACAATTTTATATTTTATGCAATATATTACTGAATTCCTTAAATAACTAATAAATATTGTGTTATCTTTCAATGAAAATATAAAATGCATGATTTTGAGTGGTTTTTTGGTGAAGTTGCGAAGGAAATAGTGACTAACTGGAGAAATATGTGTCTGGCAAAATTACCCGTGAAATGTGTATTTACTGGGAATCTTGTTTGTTGTTGCATCACAGTCGGTAAAGCTGCAAAATACCATCTTTCCAAGGTAAGGAAACTTATGGAAAAACACAGTTTACTATAAGAAAAATCCAATTTTCGTTTGACACTTTATCAGCTAGGATTACCGCGGTTGACTCTCATCCAAAGTATGCTCATGTCAGTGTGATCGCTATCTCTTTTGCTCTTGTATTAGCGACATTAACGTATTTTTTGTCGCACTTGGCATGTTCCGTCTTCTTACGTAGTAAAAAAAATTCTATGTCTATGGTTGTATGTTCGCCTGTCCGCATGTTCTTCTCTATAGGTCGCATTTCTCAACCAATTCCCAAGAAATTCAAGCAGCTATTTCTTACTTTAAATAAAAATATTTCGATTGTCCCAACACAAGAAGACATTTATGAATGTAACATTCTCTATCATTTCATTACTGTCAACTTTATTTAGGTGAATAATGGTTCAAAGTTCAAACCATGTCCTAAGTTTGTCTGCGATTTATAACAAGACGAAATAAAAATTCATCACTTTGTTTCCAATTTGGTTAGGATATTGCAGGCTTGAATCATCTGATTATTCGAAAATAAAGATGAAACTGTTGGTCCCGAATTCCATCTAGCGTTTGATAAACTACCCAATTATCGGTTTATAGCCTGCGCCGACGACGGAGTTTTCTCCGCATCGGAGAAAAAAGTACGCTTCGCGAATAAAAAGTCCGCCGCGGATTTACCGCGAACTCAACGCACACGTATCACCGTACATATGTACGTCACTCAATACAGCGCACAACGCGAACTAAAGTTCACCATGTGCGTTGCTTCGCCTAGTCACACGAGTTCTATTTTTTCCGTACTTTTATCCGGTCCGCTCCCTGCATGTCCTCGGTTATTCGGGGGACTTTTTGTACGCGGTACTTTTAATCCCTCGTTTGCGTTACTTGATACAGTTGTAAGCGATCTATTTTAGCAGACAAAAAAGTCCGCGGACAAAAATCCCTCGTCTGCGCAGGCCTTTACCCTTTGGGTTGTGGGTGGAGGTAAGACGAAAGTCGCTCTCTGTAAAAACCAGTAACCTCGACAAATCTCTTTGGTTAGGTAGCGGGCCCCGGACTCTGAAGCATTACTGCTGCAGATGCAACCGGGAAAATACGCTAAGATGATGGAATAAAAATACACCAATATCCGCTCATGTCCTATAAAGTGTTAAAGAAAAATAGCCAGCTAACTTTTTATTTTTTTGTATAGGCAAAGACCTCAGCTCCGTGAAGATAATAGTGGCAGATGTGTCTGATGAGAAGTCGCTGAAGGAGATGTGCAGCCAGGCCAAGGTGCTGGTCAACTGCTGCGGCCCGTACAGACTGTACGGAGAGCCGGTGGTGAAGGCTGCCATAGAGAGCAAGGCGCATTATGTGGACGTCAGCGGAGAGCCGCAGGTATGTCTATGGTTGAGCTGCTCGTTTCTTACAGAATTCATTTATACAAAACACGAATTTGTTAAACAGATGCAGTTTGTTGCCACTTCTTCTGCGCTTGCCTGTAAGTAAATGATCGGACGTCTACATTTACCTTTTAAGAAATAGAAAAATTGACAATTATCAAGTTAAACAAATATCCAAAGATAAATAAATGATTTTTGACTTTTGACTTTTGCACTTAATGTGAAAAATGTAGGTTTTCTAATGAAATCGCTTCATGTGCTACATAGTGTCGATTATAGTTTAATTGTTTTTGAAATTGATATGTACATTCGAAGTTTTCTTGGTAAATCGATTTGTAATCTCTTTATTGTACAAATAATATAGATACAGGCAGACTTAAAATTAAATTTGCGCAAAGACCGGCTTAAATAATTATCGGTAATGCCAGTATAGATACAAAAACAATACAATGCGTGCAGAGTGAGGCATAGGATGTGTTATCACATCTAGAATTCCGTATATCTTCATATAAAACAAAATGTGTGGTTTCCGAGTAAAATAGGACCTCACCAAGTCTTTCCGTGGATGTCGTAGAAGGCGACGTAGAAAGTTAAAATGAAAGTTGAAAGCTAAACAAAGGTTCCGTACCATTATCTATAAAAACCAAGTGTTTGTATGGGAGACCCCTAAAATATTTATTTGAAATTTTTTTTTATTATTAAAATAAAATACAACTAAGTATTTGTGAATATTTTAAGTGTTGCCATCATTGATATCGAGCAGAAAAGGGCAAAAAGTCGCACGCGTTGTATGGGAGCCCTCTTTAAAATTTATTTTATTTTGTTTATAGTATTTGATGTTATAGATGCAACAGAAATACATCATTTGTGAAAATTTCAACTGTCTAGCTACCGTGGTTCTTGAGATACAGCCTGGTGACAGACAGACAGATAGACGGACAGATGGACATACAGCGAAGTCTTAGTAATAGGGTCCCGTTTTTACCCTTTGGGTACGGAACCCTAAAACTTACAGTTAGTCACGGAGACGTCGGATCGGAAGTCACTTGAGTTCATTACGAAGATCAGAAACATGGTCATATTCACGAAGGCCATATATGTATTGAATAAACATGTTTTGGAGACGCGCAAGTTTATCAAGTTGCTCCTCAGTAGTTGATATTGTAAAGACTAGACAAAAATTATTTTAACTAAAAAAGCTTTAGCAAACGTTTGTTAAATTTTTATGAATATGGTTAAAGTGTATATATTTGTACATATAGTGAAAATAAATAGTACCTTCCTACTTAAATATGGAAAGGTCAAATGTTACTCGCATATCGCATTTTCATGATTATCCACCTTAGATTAAACTCCACCTTTGAGCCGAGCTCCGAACAAGCGTACAAGGCCGAACCGGTTTCTGTTTGTTTTTATAAAAACACAGTTTATAAGAAGTATATATACTATATAGTATAGCTTTTACTACTGTATAGTGTAGTTTGAGTACCGGCAAGCGAAGCGTAGGGCACCCACGTACAAGGTGGTCAGATGACCTAACCAGGGTCGCTTTAAAGCGCTGGATGCAGGCCGCTCTTGATCGGTCATTTTGGAAATCTTTATGGTAAGGCCTATGTCCAGCAGTGGACGTTGTGCGGCTCAAATGATGATGATGATGATATAGCTTTTAAATCTGAAGATTTTTTGATGTTTAAAATCGAATTCCACCCGTTTGGAAGACACACGACGTAATAAAGAGACTTACGTACAAGATACGCGCGAAAAACATAACCCTTCCCTGGTAGTCGGGTAAAAACGACGTTTAAAATTGACCCTTTACCAGTAGTCACATAAATTTAATTTAACGGATAGAAAATAAAGTCTGTTGGTTTTAAGAATGCTGCGAGCCGTCGAGTGTTATTCATGACCATGCAAATAGTCGGCCCATTGCGTCAGCAAAGATGTAAACGTTAGTTATAGTCGGCTTACGTCCGGATTCGACACCAGATGGTATATCGTTTTAAGTATATCTCGATAGTGTTCCCAACATGATTCTTGGGCAACACTATAATACACTATCGATATAATAATAAACTATAAATAACAAACGAATAATAAACTATTGTGACGATAAGATTATTTTGAAAGAAACAATATTTAAAAAGACCAAACTCTTTAATTTAATTTTTAACAATTATACAATGAGTGCCGAAAGTAGTTACAGGTAAGGGTCGTAGGTTCACAGCCACGAGATTCGTTGTTCCAGACGGGTTTTCCAAAAGTACTCAAGCTTTGAAGCAGCCCGGCGTCCAGTGGTGGTCGAAAGAGGACGAGACTCCTCACGCCTCCGTATTTATATGGGCCGCGCGGGGTGGAGAGCGGGGTAAGGAGGGAAGCGCCAGTGCGGACCTCGTCACACTATACAACAATATAAAAATAAACTATCGACAAAGATAATATAATTACTAACGTAACAGATACCCAACGCCATAGAAACGATTGAAGAGGCCGTAAGCACGCAAAACGGGAGTTGCGGGGCGTCCTCTCAGAGATGGCAGCACACACGACTAGCCAAAAAGGTGACGAAGAAAGTGTTGAATATACTTTTAAAAAATATATTGCATTTCATATAAGTCTTATTTAACTAATTAGAGTATTACTTTATTTAAATAATGGTTATAAAAGATTTTTATGTTTTAATTTTTACCTCAAAGCGCCATCTAGTTACAAGGAAAATAAATAATAATGTTTATATGACGATGGGTAGGCATGCTATCGATATAGTTTAATCAAAAAATGCCAAACCATCGATCGATGATGATGAACTATAGATATCGATTATACGAGTATTGATAGTCTGTCGATAGGACACACTAACACACTATCAATACTAACGGTTTAGCTGAAACTATCGATGATCTATCTATAAGCTGTATCGATAGTGGACTTTTACGATAAGACCTGGATTATACACTTGTATTGGTGTCATGAAAAATTTTGAGCTTGTGCTGTATGTATGACGCAAGTCGTCCCATTCGCAACTTCGCAGCTCGTCCCATTCGCAGTTCATCCCAAGATTCCCAAGCTAGCGTATCCCGTCCTATTTTCAACTGGTTTAAAAGTCCCATTTACAACATTATTTTTTTAAGAATAGCAACATCATGCGGCCTGTTATTTTTTTTTAATTAAAGAATTTGAATATTCTTTTTTTTAAATAAAATCTTGTGTAAGCACTGGGACCTATTAAAAGACTCGCTAGAGCGTATATTTACAAACTGTAAAAACTATCTCTATGCGAGTATGCGGTGCCTAAGATGTTACTTGCCTAATTGCCTGTAGTTCTAATGCAAGGTAAAACTCAGTAGATTTTTTTTTGTAATTTATAACCTAGAGCAGTGGTTCCCAAACTTATTTTGTCTACTGCCCACTTTGAGAATAAATATTTTTTTAGCGCCCCCATTTTTTCACCTATTTAAAAACCACTATAACTTCAAATTAAATTATTAATTGTTGTGACCTATATATGTATATTATGTAAATATTTATTCTCAAAGTGGAGGATGATATTTATATGGTTGTTGTTGAGAGTCGAGTGCTCTTGCAGTCGTTGTTTAAGAGGCCTCCTAGCTAAATAAAGCTCCTAGCAAAAAAAAACATTTTCTTTCTGGGTCTCTTACCGCCCTCCTTGAGATCTGCAGCGCCCACAAGGGGGCGTTATCGCCCACTTTGGGAAAGACTGACCTAGAGCCATGAACGGAATGAGTTGCAAATGGGACGACATGCGTCGTGCCCTTTCATTGAAATAATTGGAGCGTTTCAGAGATTGTCATTCTACATGTAGGTTCAAACAAGAATTGCGCCTTTGAAGTAAAACTTTGAAAGAGATGTAGAGGCAGGCCTGTGTCACTCCCCGTTTAGGTATCGAAAATATACCTACGCATTGCGGCCTCTATATGGAGGCTAATCCTTCAAGGACGACTCGCTAGAGTCGCTAGCGAGCAGTGAGCAGTGACGCACGCGCGGTTTGTTCAACAAATTTACCGACTTAATCGTCATGGAAAGAAAAAGAAATAACCGGCCAAGTGCGAGTCGGAGTCGTTAAATATTTATTTAATTTTAATTTTTTAATTTATTATTTAAATAATAATACAACTGAATATTTTGTGAATATTTCAAGTGCCTACCTGTTGCCATTATTGATATCGAGCAAAAAAAAGCAAAAGAACCGCGTTTGTTGTATGGGAGCCCCACTTAAATATTTATTTTATTTTGTTTTTAGTATTTATTGTTATAGCGGCAACAGAAATACATAATTTGTGAAATTTTCAAATGTCTAGCTATCGCAGTTCTTGAGATACAGCCTAGTGACAGACAGACGGACAGACGGCCAGACGGACAGACAGCAAAGTCTAAGTGGTAGGGTCCCGTTTTTACCCTTTGGGTACGGAACCCTAAAAAGGCAAAAAATACTGTGCAGTGTTTAATGGTTTAAACACATACAGTGATCCAGTATTAACTTTTTTTACGCTTCCTAAAGACGCTGAAAGGTACCTATTTAGTATATCATGAATTATCATATGATAGGTATATTAAGATATATTGGTAACATGAATAAACAAGATGGTAATTATTACGAAAAAAGATTTATATACGATATAATGTATATTACCTATGTATTACAGTTAACAAGGTAGGTGAATATATGCGCAGCCAACGCCTGTTTGAAATTGCCTGCGCTAGATGGCGACGTTAGTATCTTGACAACCCTAGGCGAACTGCTCGTTCAATCGGTTTTGTGTAGGTACCTACCCATGATGAACCGTTTGTCTAGCGTAATAAGAATGAAATTGGCTTGCAACTGAAATTCTAGGCATCTAAACGAGTAGGTGTCGAATTCTGACGCGAGCTAAATTAGACCATATCGCTTTCAAAATTGAGTAGATATTTCTTTGAATTTCTTTTTAGAGTAAGACTTCTGTACGTAAGTACTAGTATGTATTCTGTGGTAGAGGTAGGTATATGTACTCTCGCCTCACGGCTTACTTGCCCATAATTAAATACTAATTTCAGCTTAAATTGGACGTTATATCGAGGGAAATGTCCGGTTGTAAATCTTTTTATCGGCTTACGTTGATATGATTCACATAATACCACGTAGGAGTTACCTTGAATGCCGTCTGAATTGTTTGCCGGTTATGTCATAACACGATGAAGTGCAAGCAAAATCGGCGAATCATCCTAATCAAACAAGAGACGACTGTCTGCCGCCAAGCAGCATTATTTGTATATCCTATACTGTGTGGAAATGTACTGTACCTACGAAAAATTGTAGAACGTACCAGTTGCTTCTCTTCCCATGCAAATTGTAAAAGTCGATCAAGGGAATGGGCCAAATTTGAATCATGTCATAGGGTTTTTTGATTCCTTTTCCATCTTTTCGCCCAGCATCACGCTGAACGTAGCCTTTGAATCTTGCGGCCCTGGGCTCCGTCTGCTTACAGCCGCAAGACCCAAAATGCCGTCTGACTGCTTCATTAGGGCACAGAATTAATGTAAGCATTTCTCGCATCTCTCCCCTGTTCTCGTCTTGTTGAGACGGCTGCAGGTGCCTGTAGCCGCCCGCTCAACATCCTCAGCACGCCAGAACAGAAGAAAGGTGCAAGAAATAGTTATAATAATTCTGTGTAAGTACGGAGAACGGGGACGTGTATTGCGCGGGACCTTAGCCGTCTTATTATAAAACGCAGACTATCTTTGTTACTAGGTTTAAACCCTTATCCGACCAAATCAAGTTGACATCTATTAATATGTCAGTGTCTCATCTGAAAATGTCAACTTGATTTGGTCGGATAATGGTTTAAACCTAGTAACAAAGTTAGCCTGCGTTTTATAATAAGACGGTAGGTGTTTCCGTTCTGTATTTACAGACGAAACAAAACATTTAATTGTAACCGGACCATTGGCAAATCATCAATCTTGGCTCCGAAAAGCCTTGACACAAAAGCTGAGAGAAACCATTTTGGTGGCATATTTTGTTAATTATAAGTGATGTTCTGTACTTTTTGTTGTTGTATATATGCTCCAAATAAAGATTTTCTATTTCTATTTCTATTTTGAAATGTCGCGTCAGCCGAAAATGTTTTGTCAATGTTTTATAACAAACAACCTGAATAAGCATCCTTCGGTTTGTGCGATTCAAAAGTTTTAAATCGCTCGCGCAAATCATTCGTTGTATGATTCACGCGTTTAAAACTGGGTCTCCCGTATAGTGTAACGTTTACCCATGTGAAAGACTTATGACTCTTGCGTGACTGTCAGTTTTTAGGATAAGTATTGCAGTAGAGGGAGCCTTATTACTGAACGTGGACGAACTTTGTATTAGGTTTATAAACAACATTATTCACCTAGAATGAATTGTCTTCAGTATTCTTATCATCATCAGTTAGTGTCAACTTTATTTGGGCGAATTGAGATTCTCGCTCTTTCTTTTGATTGTCGAGCGGTTTACTAATGTTTTGCAAAAACGAATGCGAATAAATGAATTGAATTGAATGAAAAATAACCGCCCAAGTGGGAGTCAGACTCGCGCGCCAAGGGCTAAAAAATCACGTTTGCTGTATGCCCCACTTAAATATTTATTTTGTTGTTGTTTTTTTTTTTTCTTTTTAATTTCATCTGTCTAGCTGTAACGGTTCATGAGATAGCCTGGTGACAGACAGACGGACGGACGGACAGAGGAGTCTTAGTAAAAAGGTCCCGTTTTTACCCTTTGGGTACGGAACCATTCCGAGCCTAAGCAGAAATAACTAACACGATTTTCCATATTCATTTATGTACGACTCTGAAGAAAGAAATGGGTGAAATAACAACTAAGTATTTATTTATTCATGAAAATTTCTGTTGTTTTATGTAAATGAGTTATTGTTTCTTGTTGCTAATGAACCTAATGAGAGTTTTTCGCAACTAGTCACGCCTCTGCAGTCTTCGTAATAAGTATAAGAGAAACTGTTATTTTTTTGTAGGTAACTAGCAGCTGGCCCCCTCTTTGCATGGGTATGTTTTGTACACGTTAGTGTATTGAAAAATGCATTGAAATCGACTCAGAATAAAAAATATATAGGGACAAATTACACAGATTGAGCTAGCCCCAAAGTAAGCTCTAGATTTGTGTTATGGGATACTAACTCAACTTAACAAGATAAACATCCAAGACCCAGGACAATTTAAAATAGGCTATTTTTCAACTTTTCCTGACCGGGGATCGAACCCGCAACCTCTAGGTGGCGAACTCAGAAGTTTCAGTCTATGGACATGGCCGTAGTCAGAGGGAGGGGGGGGGGGGGTATGCTCAAACCGACAACGAAACGAAACGACACATAAAGGACGTAAGAACATATTATTTTTTTACAGATACCAGTAATTTGATCATTAGCTTTGATGGATCTTGAATGGATACAAAGTTCAATGGTTAACACTGGGTTACTGAACAATACCTTCTTAGTATTCTTACATATCTTATTCAGTGGGTGTTTTTGTCGCAGGAAATTTATTCCAGAAACGCATACGACAAGAATTTCTAAAATTAAACAAAAACATACTTAGGTACCTATAGTACGTTTAATTAGTTATATAAATGTAAACTTTTTATTGAAAACACTTTATAATCAATACCTTGGCAAATTCTCTAGTAAATTATAAATTACATAATTAGGTACTTTGCAAAGGTATTGACTTATAAAGTATGTATTTCGATAAAAAGACAAGTAAAGACTGGTCTCCGAATAAATATATATTATATAACAAGTTTATTTTCTAGGCAAATAAAAAAATCCTGGACTGCCAAGAACGCCATATAACTTTAAAACGGATTAATCGACTTACCAAACACAGCTAAGAATCACCACAAGGGAACTTGCTTTCACTAAAAAAACCGCATCGAAATCGTTCGAGCGCTACGATGCCATAGATAGACAGGCCAACAGACAGACGTTAGAAAACCGATATAGTAAAGATTGGTAGTTTAAAAATGTTACTGCAGCAAAGTTAATGTATGTTTGTACGTATGTTTCAGTTCATCGAGACGATGCAGCTGAAGTACGGCGAGCAAGCGCGCACGGCGGGCGTGTACGTGATCAACGCGTGCGGCTTCGACAGCATCCCCAATGACATGGGGGTCATCTTCCTGCAGCAGGCTTTGGACGGTAAGACTTCATCATCATCATGTCTTTTTGTCTCCACTGCAGGAGCACGACCCTCTCTGTACTACCAGAGCCATACTTTGGCCAGAGCAGCCAGAGGATCAGGCCTACCTACACTCTCCATGCTAGTGTTGTAAAAGACTTGAGTTCTTAGTCTTAATTCGAGACTTGAGTCATTTTTCATGACTCGAGACTATTAGTCTCCCGAGCCATGAGTCATTTTTGAGTCCTTTGAGTCTTTTGAGTCCTTTGAGTTTTTTCAGTTACTTTTAGTCTTAAGAGTCCCCCGAACCTAGACCAAAATACAACTTTCCATACAAACGTAGTCTACGTTTTATTTCAAAACGACATGTCCGATTTCGACAAAATTTTGCAATTTCAAAGATACCTATTGCAATTATCTAGGTTTATAACTGGTTTCCAACGGTAAAAATATGAACTTGAAATAGAATATAGTGTTATTTATCATTTTTGACCATTAGTATGGGAAACTTCTAAATCGTTATATTTTCTTTCCAGTTCATAATTTTACAATAGGAAACCAGTTATAAACCTAGATAATTGCAATTTCTTTACAATTACCAATTTTTAGCGGAATCTGACATGTGGTTTCAAAATTAAACGTAGGCTACGTTTGTATGGAGAAGTCTAGGTTCGGGGGACTCTTAAGAGATTATGATATAAATAATAAGGGTGCTTATTATTTCATTTAATAACATTTGAAAAAACTTAGGATCTCAAATATGAATATATTATTACTAGCAGTCCATCCCGGCTTCGCCCGTGGTACATACATAGCCTATGTCACTCAGGGATAACATACCTATCCAACAGTGAAAGAATTTTTAAAATCGATCCAGTAGTTTCGGAGCCTATTCAATACAATCAAACAAACAAACAAACAAATCTTTCCTCTTTATAATATTAGTGTAGATTTACCACCTAGTGTTGTGTTAAAAGGATCAGGTTTGATAAAATAGGACAAAAAGACTTATGTTTTTCCTTTTTTTTGACACAACTAGCCTCCGCCAGAGTTCTTTTGAAAAGACTTAGAGTTATTTTAGTCATGACTCAAGTCTTTCTATAAATGACTCAATATTCAAAAGGACTTGAGCTTGGACTCGAACTCGAGTCTTAAAAAGAACTCCAGTCTTCAAAGAGAACTCAAGTCCCATTATTAATAAGGCCCCCCTCAGTACGTCTATGCATCTCTCCTCACAAACTTTCAATTAAAAACTATATATGTTAGTAGAATTACCAGACAGAATAACTGGCTATATCTCTCCAACGTAGGCAGGTATACTGTTCAAAACTTCCAAACATAAAAATAGTTACTTCCGTTCATGTGTGAGACGAAAATAAACTGAATCTGGGAGATGAGTGCACACAAATATTTATAACAAGATTAAGTTTGTTTCGACGGATTCCTTTCCTAATCGCATTCCATCCGAACTATATTATAAATGCGAAAGTGAGTTTGTATATTTGTTTGTTTTTATAGATGAAATTAGGCTTGAATATAGTTAGAGACCCAGGCAAGGTCATGGGATGCTTTTTACCCCCTCGGTACATCTAGTTTAAATTACATATTTACAAGCAGCGGCACGTAAATTTAGCACTGAGTGAAATGTAGAGGAGATAATGCGCACGGTAACAGGATTAATTTTTGACTTCTGCGCAAACGGTCTGCGCTAGGTTTTGTGCCGCTATCTGTTCCCTCTTATTTTCACAAGGCCTCTCCTTTTGTTTCTAGCTATTTCGATCTTTAGCTACTTACATTTAAAAAAAACTTACTCTTAGGTACAGTTGAATTGATAACCTCCTCCTTTTTTAAGTCGTTTAAAGATAAAGATAAAGATAATTTATTTGCCAAACATGTTTAAAATAGATAATTTTTAACTAGTTCGTTTATTAAAATCTTAATTGCACCAAAACATAAAGTAACAGTGTGGTTTCCGGCAGAGTAGAATAGGACCACTACAAATCTTCCCGTGGATGTCGTAGAAGGCGACTTAGGAAATGCAAGCTAAACAAAGCTTATAAACATCAATGAGACCTCTCTAACCCGTCTGGCCAGCGTGGAGAGTGTAGGCACAGAATTAATAATAGTATTACATAGTGTAGGCCAAATCCTCTGGCTGCTCTGGCCAAGTATGGCTCTAGTAGTACAGAGAGGGTCGTGCTCCTACAGTGGAGACTAAAAGGACCTGATGATAATAAAGTTACAGAGTACTAGATACATAAAATAGATGTCAAAAGCCGGCCTTATCGCAACTAGTGGAAGTTTCACAACCGAATTAATAATAAGTATTACATACAGAACGGAATCTCGGTCGGAGCCTTGTAGAGGCGGGTGCTCAACACCCTCCACAAAGCGAGAACGGAGACGTGGAACGGGGACGCAATATAGCGCGGGACCATAGGGATTCCATTCTGTATCTTATACCTTTAAACGAGCAATTCTTGTATATTTATTTATATATTTCTGTGATCTCGCAAACGGCTCTAACGATTTCGCTGAAAATTGGTATATGGGGGTTTTCGGGGGTAAACAAGCGATCTAGACAAGTGTTATGTTTGGGAAAACGCGTATTTTCGATGTTTGAGATGTAACCGAGCAAAGCTCGGTCGCCCAGGTACTGTAATACTTATATCAATTATGTGGTCACCTTTGCCTCCCTCGTTTCCAGGCGGCACCCTGAACTCGGTGGAGTCGTACCTGAGCACGTACGTCGCGCCCGAGTACAGGAACGAAGCCAACAAGAGCGGCGCCATCAACTACGGCACTTGGGAGTCGCTCGTCTACAGGTAAACATTCTCGTTGCACTTTACTAGGTACCTTAAAATCCGTTCATGCTGGTCTGGGAGAAAAGTTAGAATGAATTTATTTATTTATTTATTTATTAAAACTTTATTGATCTACAATTAAAATTGGCGGACTTTACGCTAAGAACGTTCTCTCCCAGTTGACTTTAGGGATAAAAAGATAAATTGTTGCGGCAAAAAAAAAAATGTACCAGCTGCTTTTCTTCCCGGGCAGATCGTAAGAGCCGATCGAGGGAAAGGGCAAAAAAATCGAATCACGTTAATAGGCGATGCGGCTAACAGCACATCACTATTTTGATTCCTTCATCCACCTTCTTGACCACATCAAGCTTAAAGTGGCCTTTGAGTCTTGCAGCCCTAGGCTCTTTCTGCTTAGAGCCGCAAGACTCAAAATGCTCTGTCTGCCCTATTAGGCATAAATACGTGATAGTATGTATGTATGTATGTATGTATTAAGATCCGTCGACTCGTGATAATATGTGTGAGAGAGTTTGTGGCGAGCCGGTGCGGTGTACGGGCCTGTATAGTGTTGTAAAAAACTCGAGTCTGGGAGTCTTAATATTCTTACTCGACTGTAAATCACAAGTTTCGACTCATAAATAGCGACTCCGCTGCTCGATGTGCTAGTTATACTCAAGCTCCCGTAATAGACTCGAGTTCGGTATAAGTGCTCGACTCTGTTGTGTGCTCGGAGTCTGATTATAGACTGAGTCGCGCTCATAAAATCATAATTGTTTATTTGTAGTAATACCTTTATTTAAAATTAAATAAAGTTTTGAATGATTGTAATGCTCTGTAACTTGTTGTTACAGTTTAGTTGAGTTGAATTTGCTTCAATTTTTGTATTCGGACTCGAGTTGGTTCTGCGACTCGGAGTTCTTATTAGACTTGAGTTTTTATTCGACTCCGAGTCTGGGCTCCGACGACTCGTGCTCAACTCGACTCTGACTTGTGAATGTCTTAGTCTAGCAAGCATGCAAAATTAAGTCGAGTTTGCAAATGTAGACTCTTTTGACTCGAGTTTTTTACAACACTACCTGTAGTCACATTCGCCCTGATGAAGACCTCCGGATGAGGTCGAAACATGACGGCAGTAGCTGACTCTATACGTGTTTAGAATGAATATTTTCGAACTATTTTACGCGTATGATTTATGAGTTTTCGATCAGTTTTTTGACGGATGTTATTCTAAACTACGGATGTCGTTAATTCTTTCGTCGTCTCTACATGTATGTTAATCTAAATTAATGAAAAGAAATCATTTTGAATTAAATGTATCTAAATTCGTAATTTTTTACATTTTTATTCATAAAAAACGAAAATAACAATAATAAAGTAATTTCTTGGTAAGTAAAAACAAATAATTGGCCAAGTACGTCTCGGGCCACGCCCAATTTAGGGTTCCGTAGTTGCGAATGCCGATTTTGAATTCATGCCACTAGAAAAGTCTAAAAACTAATTTTCTGTTTAATTAGTATCAAATTTTCCAGGGTACATTTTTTGGTCGCCTTTAACTTTTTAATTTGTAAACCCTACTAAGCTCTGATAGGTTTCGTTTAAACTTCGTTATATATACTTGGTGTTACCACCCCACCCCACACGATGGGTTAATAAAAAATACATTGACTCCCACTTTACTTGTATGGGAGCTACATTAAAAAAATAACATTAAAGATTACATAATGTAAATACATGCAAAATTACAGCCTGTTAGTACTTACAGTCTCTGAGTAAATCTGCGCACAGACAAACAGACAAACAGAGTTCCTTGTATACTACGGAATCCTAAAGACAAAAATACAACATTTTGTAATTATTTTTATACGTTTTAAAAGTGTTACATATTATGATGTTGTTTATTTTCAGTTTGGCCCACTACAACGAGCTGGGCCCCTTGCGCAAGCAGATGTACCCCGAAAGGCTGCCCACCTTCAAGCCGCGGCTGCAGCGCCGGTGAGACTTACTTACTTCATTGTATATCTTATCTAATATTTAATTTTATACATTGCCGTGTGGTCTCCGGCAGATTAGAATAGGGCCACTCCAAGTCCTCCCGTTCATGTCATAGAAGGCGACTTAGGGAATACAAGCTAAACAAAGCTTATAAACGTCAATGAGACTGTAACCCGTCTGGCCAGCGTGGAGAACACTCTCACTTTAACATTTTTTACATAAGTTTTAAATTTTTTACATAAGCATTTATAACACCAAACGGCCATTGCAAATAGTCCATAAACACCAAACGACCGATGGGCGGAAAGGTTCTCTCTGGCAGCCACATAACAGCAAGCGCAGCGTGGGGCACCCACCTGCTAGGTGGTCGCACGACCTGAAGGTTGCAGGAACTTGCTGGATGCCGGCCGCTTCCAATCGGTCGTTTTGGAAATTCTTGTGGCTAATATTGATATGATATAAATAATATATGACCGATACTGTGTAATTGAGTTTTGTTTCGGCGTTTCTTCTCAGCAGCTGTCGTTGCGAAACGTTTATATCAACAGTTCTTTTTAAAAATAATTGACGAATCACTTAATGACCTGTAAAAGTGTCTGCAAAGACATAATTACTGAATAATCATCAGGTCTTTTTGTCTCCACTGCAGGATCACGACCGTCTCTGTACTACTAGAGCCACACTTGGCCAGAGCAGCCAGAGGATTTGGTCTACACTCTCCTCGTTGGCCAGACGGGTTGGAGAGGTCTCATTGATGTTTATAAGCTTTGTTTAGCCTGTATTCCCTAAGTCGCCTTCTACGACATCCACAGGAGTCTTGGAGTGGCCCTATTTTACTCTGACGGAAACCACACGGATTATAATAATTACTGAATAAAAATTTGAATGTAGAATCTTGAATTGATAATATTGAATCTCAAATTTTGAATCTTGAATTTTGAATCTTAAATCTTTAATATTGAATGTTGACAGCACGGTGCTGCACAAGATGGGCAGCCGCTGGTGCGTACCGTTCCTGGGCGCAGACGGCTCCATCGTGTACCGCACGCAGCGCACGCTGTACGAGAGCGCCGGGGAGAGGCCTGCGCAGTTCAAGGTACACTCTAAACACATTTTCCGTTTTATTATATGTAGGATTATGTATAATAAAGTCCGTTTAGAATCGATAGAGTATATTTATTGAAATAAAGTTCGCACACAAAACTGATCGATGGTGGATTAAGACAGAAGTTTACATATTGAGGCGCTAGATGGCACCGGTTCACAAAACTTCGCATTCCTTTACATTATAAAACGATAACTACTTCACGACTCGTTATTAGTATTACGGGACTTACCGCGATTAATATAGTCTTTTGCCAGATACTTTGACGACCCTTCTGCCGACGTCCTAATCGAATATCAAACCAAAGTAGACTTTATCATCATACGTTAGTGCTTAATGTTGCTTGGCACTGAAACGCCGATAGATCTCCCGCTTTTCTTCCCTCAAATATCTGCGTAGTCTTTAACATACTAAACAAGTTATTATTATAAATATAATTTTAAAGCTAGCTTTTATCAAAAGTGCTCCTCAAGACGAATTAAACGAGCCCAAACTCGACTGATCTGACGTCAACATTAACCTTTAAAAAAATCGAAAAAAAAGTGAAAATTATCAAGTGATACAAATATCCAAAGATAAATTAATGATTTTTGACTTTTGCCTAGATACCTAGAATATTTCTAGAAATTCATGTAACTCAAACCTCCGTGACCCCAACTTAGAATGTTCGAGTGTTGACTCGTGTGAACTGGGGATTATTCTCGAACATTCCACAACCTTCTATATAATTCTTTATCATTCTGGATTATTCTATAAATTTCTGGAACGTTCCATATTGTTCTCGAACTTGCTAGATTCTTCTGGAATGTTCTACTTCTGGTAGCTTCGCGACAAAACTAAATAATAAAAATTCCTTGCAGGCATACGTGAAGTTATCCAACTTCTTCCTGACCTTGCTCATCGCCCTGGGCGGCGTGCTACTGTTCCTGCTCTCCAAGATCTCGTTCACTCGCCAGCTACTGCTCGACCACCCCAGGATCTTCTCCGCAGGTTACGTCACAAGGCAGGGGCCCAAGGAGGAAGTCATGAACAACACCCACTTCCGTTTCGATTTAGTCGGCAAGGGCTGGGCGAAGGGAGAGGACGTGGAGAAGACTGAGCCTAATACAGAAGTTATTGTTAGGGTAAGTGACCACCCCAGGTATTAGTACAAATATTTAGTATTCATGATCGCTGTGCAAAGGGTTGCTTTTTTTTCGGAAAATATTAAAAAGAAAATTTTCTTCGAGTGACACAGCTGTCATATTATCAAAAAATTCAAAAGTCATTTCCGTCAAATATTTTATGTGTAATTAAAAAATATCATGTGCTGCTAAATTTCATTCCGATCCGTTCAGACATTTTGGTTTGAAATCGGAACATACATCTTTCATAAAATACAATTTGAAGCATGTGGTCCGTCAATCCTTCCTCCCGATCATTCTCAGTAGATCAATTGGCTTGTCAAGTAATTTTCAAAAACATCTGATTCGCAGTCCGTTTCGAGGAATAGCCTCTAGGAGAAGCTTTCTCAAATCAGATTTTAAAATAAGGTCTTACTTATTTAGATATTTGCAAAAAACCCATTGACCTTTATTTTCAAGCAAGGTCAACCTTATTTGAGGAAGTGATGTCACGATGAAGATTTTTTGAGTAAAGTTGGCAATTTCCAGTTTCAGTACTGTACTGAAGTGCCATTTTTGAAACGCGATGTCACCTAAATGACTGGTTTTTCCATACAAAAACCGTTCGTTTAGTGACTCCACGTTTTAAAAATGGTACCACTGTATTATGTGTCATTGTCACTGTCATCTACAAACACAACAACTTGACAACAACCAACATAATGACGGTAATTTAAACAGTAGACATTGACAGCTGACAGATGTCATTGTTCTTTTGGCGCTAAATTTAAACTTCGATTGCAGTGTGTCGTCACTTCCGGTGTTTTGTTTAAAATTATATTAAAAAATCCTGATAACACGTAGAATTTTTTTATTTAAATTACTTTCTTAAAATTGTCTATATTTTCGATTAAAGGCACTTTTAACACTTTTATATTTCTTAGTTGACAAGCTAATTGACTAGATCCATTATGTATCTACTGAAAACTCCTGTCTATTTCAACCAACTTAGGAATGGAGGTTGTGATCTTTTATTGTTTTTCCAGGTGTCCGGCGTGAACCCCGGATACGGAGCCACCGTAGTCTCATTGCTTTACTCGGCGTTGACGATCCTCCGCGAACAGGACAAGATGCCCGCTCAGTAAGTACCTACATTATTGCTGCTTGTAAGCTTATGAACATAATTATTTCCCTTTCTTGTCACTAGATGGCGCTTTATGGTAATAATTGAAACATCAAAATATTTTATTCCTATCATTTAAATAAAGTAGTACATACTCTAATTAATTAAATATGACTTATATGAATTGCATTATAGTAGTTTATGATACAAGTGTGGTAAATTGTTCATTACAATCGAGGCGGGTTGACAAACGAGCGGGTGAAGCCCGCGCGTTTGTCTATGAAGCCGAGACTTGTTGCCAAGAAAAAAAATCATTAGTCGAAGAAAATTACTTACAATGAAATTAATAAACTTACAATGAATCTCGCTGAAGAAAATTAGAAATATGGCGCGTTACGTTTTTTTTCAGGCGCATTCCGCGCAATTGCGAATTTGTAGTTATACGAGAGACACAGAAATCAATCCACAAACAGCCAAACGACTAAAATAAGGTTTTTTTTTATACACAGCAACAGGGCAGATTAATAATTTTTTTAGTGTTGTTACAAGACTATATAAAATAAAATAATTTGATTAAAACAAGGTTTCGGTATGAGTTTAGGCTGGCTACATACAGAGATTTTATATTTCAAAAATAATATTCAATATTTTGGTTTTATAGAATCTTGTTCCTAAAACATTAAAAAAAAACTTTACTGCACGATTTTGAATGTGTGCGTAATGAATGGCATTACATAAGTAAAATCAGTGTGGTAAATAGCACTTTCCGAGCTAATGTGTTGAAAAATATGTTTAAAGCACATTCAACACTTCCTTTGCCACTTTTTGCTAGTCGTGTGTGCTGGCATCTCAGTGTGCCTACTTACGGGCCGGCGTTGGGTATCTGTAACATTAGTAATTATATTATCTCTATATATATCTTGGATATACACGGTGATTTTTTATTGGTTCTGAAGCCGAAGGCCACTTCATAGGCATCGTTATTAAGACCTAATTAGCTGGTCAAAATAAAAATTGAGAAACAAAAAATGTTGACTAAAACTCGAAAGTAAAATTGTGAGGTCAATTAGTAGTACCGCCGCCATACACCGCCCGCCGGCCGGCCGGGGTCATCGACATTACGCAGTAGGCGGCCGGCGTATAACTACGTGGTCTCGATCGAAAATCATTTACGCAACTTTTTTATCTTATGACATACAGAAATTTTGATTACGTATATGGATAGAGGAATTCATTTACTATACGACATTTTTTTTTCCAAAACCAATGAAAAGTTAGCGTGTATATATATCTTGGATGTTTATCTATATATATATATATGTATTTGTTATAAAATATAGTATCGTTGAGTTAGTATCCCATAATAAAAGTCTCGAACTTACTTTGAGGCTAGCTCAATCAGTGTAATTTGTTCCTATTTATTTATTTATTTTTATCTCTGCCTTCAGGCGCGGCGTGCTGACGACGGGCGTGGCGTTCCGCAACACCGACCTCATCAAGAACATCAACCAGAGCAAGGAGCTCAAGTTCGAGGTGCTGCAAGACAAGTGATTCACTCGCCGTCTACTGTGTAACTAGCTTTTAATATTACGTCATTTCGGGTCGAAAAGTGGCGTTTTGCCGAAATAACCATTTTTTTACTTTTTAGGGAAGACTTAAATTTTGTATTAACTGCACCCCTGGGCGTGATAAAGATTCTTCTTCTTGTAGTGCCTTTCCATTAGTCCCAACGCAGACGACAGACTATCCGTGATGCACTTTTTAGTCTGTGATAGTCTGTTATGGTTCTATTTCACAGACTAAAAATTGCGTCACGGATTAGTCTGTCGTCTGCGTTTTGGGTCTTACAGGTTGTAACAAAAAATTATGGGGTAAAGATAAATTAGACATATGTAATGAAAGTTTTTCATAAATATAAAACACCAGATGGCAGCTCAGTGACGTCAGTCCAATAAGCTGCTGTGATTGGATACATTTGACCATGGTATAATAAAATAAGGTATTCTCTTCCCGTGATAGCTGATGACGTAGGTGGAACTTGCCTACGTCATCAGTTTGATATGTTGCCACTGTGTGAAATTGAATTTCCCGAGCGTAATGCATTTTTGAAGTTTATATACCAATTTAGAATTATTAATCCATTATATCAATTTATAAAATATTGAATTGATGAATCACGCGAGAATCGCGAGATACTAAATAAAAGTTACATAATATTTTATTTAATATTCATGAACTAATTGAGAAAGTCCTTAAATTTACTGAAAAGAACAATCAGTGGCAACACATTGTGACGTAGTCAAGTTCCATCTCGGGAAGAGAATATCTGTTTTATTATACCATGCATTTGACGGAGCAAAAGAACCTGTCAACTGATGGTCCAACGACAACAATCGATTGGTGCTGACGTCACTGTGCTGCCATCTTGGTTCCCATATTTTTGAAAACCCTCATTGCTGATCTAGAACTTTCTTTCGGTACCCTTAGTGTATTTACTATTGTGTTACTCACAGTTTTGCCTGCATTTTAATTTATAGTAACACCAATATACTGGATGTGCTCTTATCATGCCCATTATGTGAGAAGAGTCTCTTTAATAAACGACTGTATGAACTCCTATTTTATATTTGTAGTGAAGTTGCAGATCTGTGTGTTCTGCTCTTACTATTTTAACAGGCGCTCGTACATTGGCGTTTATGCTGTTTATAGTCACTTACCCTGTCTCAAATCATTAACTATCTTTTAAATAATATTATTCAAAACTAAGAGTTAATGTAACCAAAGATCGCGTGCCTGAATCTGTAATCCTAGTGCCTGGATAGATTAGGCTTTATATGTAATAATAAAAAATATAAAGTACATTTGCGATGGAATTCGGTCGCGTAATATTGGGCTAAAAATCATAAAAGCAGTTTTTAGCCTACATTTTTAGATTTTATTTTAGACTACATAGGCTTTAAAAATATTTGGCTGGTATGGAAGCTACACAGCAAAATAATATATTTGAAATGAATATTAATTAGATAACTAGCTGTACAAAAAAAGAAAAGAAGCGATATTTTAACATACCAAAGCACTTCCCAAAATACTTTATTTTTTAATTGATATAATTATTACTAACACAACTTAATTTTATATTTTTTAGTTAAGTCAAACATGTCCATACTTAATTTTTTTAAATAATTCTGTTTTAAATGTAAATCTTCGATATTTACTATAATGAATATAATGAAACATTACCAAATATTGTTACGTGTCATTCCAAGTGTATTTATTTTCATTTTATGTTTACTAACTGATGTAGTTAGGTATAATGTACTTACTTTAATAAAGAGACTAAAAATATTGTTTGTTTAATTTACCGATAATGTTTTTTGATAATATTTTTGGGTTCTACGATGTTTTGCAAGGGTTTCATATCTTATTTATAAAAAATCCACACCGATTTTCACTAGGTAAATTAATAATAAATAAATATATACGGATAAATTACACAGATTGAGCTAGTCCCAAAGTAAGTTCAAGACTTTGTTTTATGGGATACTAACTCAACTTACTATATTTTATAACAAATACATATAATATAGACATAGACAAACATCCAAGACTCAGGTCAATCTGTAAAAGATCTTTTCCCATATTGACCTGACCAGGGATCAAACCCGGGACCTTCGGTGTGATATTCTGACATAACCACTAGGCCATAGAGGTGGAAACATGGAAATAACCATAGACCTAGAAATACTAAATCTATGGAGATAACTATGTTTTATTATGAAACGCATCCACATCACGAGTCTAATAAGTAGCTAATTAGTGTTTTTCGTGTGTTAGTGGCCAACACTGGTGTCAGATTTTTAAGCTGCCTAAAGGCATCTGACATGATAAGGTCTTGAGGTCCCACGCAATTTGGGCCCCCGTTCCCCGTTCCAGCCGCCCTTACAAGGCGAGAACGGGGGAGAGGTGCGGGGACGGGGAACGGGGAGGCATATATATTGCGCGGGACGTTATTAGATTCCGTTCTGTACGTAATACTTATTTGATTTTGTGCTCAAGGGTAGAGCTAATACACTGGAAAAAAGTGATAACTGAACCAGTTTTGCTTCTTGCAATTTGTTTATTAGATACCAAAATTTTGTTTAAATTAGCTGAACAATTTAGTTTTAATTTAAACATATTTAACTTCTAGTAGGCGAGTTCACTAGCAGTCACTCGATTTGGTAAGTGTAAAAAAAAACTTCAGGTTGAAAATAGATATAGTTAATTTATTGATAATGTTATAGGTACTAGCTTATAATAGAAAATGTACACACAGACCTAACACGCATATATACACTACTCACTGCCACTGTACATGATTACAAGCATTTTACATACAAGACGATCCACATTAGTTATTTTCTCAGTCATGTCTGAGACTACGCCGTTGGGCCTAACAAGGCTCTATCGAGTGACGAGAGTGTTTCTGTACCACTCGGCCCCCGTAGCATGGTACCGGCGACAGTGTTTATCTAGGGCTATCTCGCTCTACGTAATAGATATAGATATAGACTGCTGCGCGATACATCTTTATCCGGATTTATCAACGGTGTCATGCTAAGGGGAAATTTCTTTATTTTTAACAAACAATATAACATTCAAAATAAATAGGTTTTAAAAGAATATTTCTTCCAACGCACCGCATTGAGGCAACGTACCCAAAATACTTCCAACATTTCTTCGCTGAATGGCTATACATAAGCTGAGCCGAAAGGAGACACGGAAAATACTTCACCGACAAAATCTAGTTCTTAATTTTTTTTGACGATAATTACTGAAATCGATAGAATTTTTTATCATCTTTGCCATGATATACATTGCTGTATTAAGAGTTCTCTTACTCTTAGATACCCTTTGCTTCAGGTTCGTAATTTGACTGTCGAAAACTAGTTATATGCCTAGATGTATGTAATTTCTTTGAAATTACAAAATTCTGGCAAATCTGACATATCGTTTCAAAATTACTAGACTACGTTTGTATTGAAAAGTCTAGTTGGTCTACTAGGGTAAGGGGACTCTTTATATTTTTATATGGATCGCCTCTGTGCGAATGCTCCGTTATTATAACATGCCGTACCTACTCAATAAATTAGAGAATGAGCTTTGGTCTACAAAATAAAAGTTAAGTTTATAAAATAAATACAAAAATATAATAACCTCGCTTACTTAATAACTAAACGTAAGGGAATTGTTATAGACAACACTTATGATATGCCGATCATTTATTTTGAGAAGCAATTCTAGGCCGCCAAAATTGACTTAACTAAAAAATGAAAACTACTATCGGGAGTCAATTTTTGATTTCAATTGAATATTATAAATATAAATCAACATTCTTGTCCTAATTTTTTATATAAATATTCTTCTAAGTATGCATATTTCAACTTTAATTGACTAAACTAAAAAATGGAAACTACTATCGGAAGTAAATACTTGATTTCGATTGAACATTATAAATATAATATAAATCAACATTCTTGTTCTAAAATGTTTGATAAATATTCTTCTAAGTATAAATATTTCAATTTTATCAATTAAAAAATTGAGCTTTAGAGTCGTGTGGTTGTTTATGGAAGATTAATCTTGAATCATGAAGTTAGAAGCTTGAATCTTTTTTTTGAGACATCACATTATAAAGAGCTAAGAATGCATGTGAAAATAACTTATCTAGATTCAGCTCGAAACTTGAGAGACTGCCAGTTCATGGTTCTAGTCTCTTTTGGTCAATTCAAGTTTTTATTTTTATTTTATTCTGAGCAAAAAAGCTAGGTTTCATTTTAGAACCTTATTTTGTTGGTGTTTTTCAACGAGCGAAGCTTGTTCGCCCAGGTCTATCAAGTTAATTATTCTTTAGGCTTATTTAAGCTATAGTAAGTATATAAAGTTTTGAGGAGCATAACTTTGATAAAATATCTACAAGTAATGGTTATTCCAACGAAAGGCATTCACTGTATTCTAAAACGTTAATTCCTAACTAATAAATATGGAATGTAAGGATAAGCTTATCGTTCGTGCAACAATCTTAGTCTACGATCTAATATCATACAAACTCATTACATGGTTACTTGACACGTTTTAGGACACTTCAATGATACCGCGAAACTTCATAAGATACTAAATCAAGGAAAAAATACTTGACTTTTTATGATACCAAATCAAGTTAAAAATACTTGACTTCTTATCATACAAAATCAAGGGGAAAATATATTGATTAATATTCCATGATCGAAGTGAAACGTAACAGTCGTCATGAAAAGATATCTAAGCCCTTTCACTTAAACTTAAACTCAAACTCAAAATTATTTATTGCAAAACAGTTTTTTAGGATGGTAGGTACATAATATGGTAATGTATCAACAGTTTGCCTTTTCAGGCATGCAATAGTGACAAATTATAAACAAAGTTTGCTCGTATATCTTTTTTGTGTGTCGCAAGCCGTGCGGTGTACAGGCCTTTAGTCACATTGGCCCTGAAGAAGACCTCCGGATGAGGTCAAATCATGTCGGCAGTAGCTGACTCTATACGTGAGTAACGCGTTAACTCATTTTAATAAGGTTTTATATCTGTTGTCGTGCCCCCAGCGCGAGGCATGTAGTAGATCTAAAAGTGGATACTTACGTTATGTGCAATACGAGGAATGTTTTTGGTCGGAAATATCCGACGTACGCGCAATGGGCACTAAATGTTTGTCGGATAAATCCGGCGTTCGCGGAAAAAGAGTTAAGGAGCAACCCATACAGATGTTGTTTAGTTTTATTTTTAAAACTATTTTTTGGATATTGATTGGGTGCCTGAAAAACAGCATTAGGTACCTCGTGCTTTAAGGTAACGTGCTGAGGCACAGTCAAATCGATACCTATTATATTAAACCCCGTTGCAAAATGAGAGGTGTTATAATTTTAAAGTGTCTGTGTGTGCCAACGTAGCTCCTAAACGAATGAACTGATTATGATGCAGTTTTTTATGTTTGAAAGCCGACGTGGTCAAGATGATTATTAGCTACAATACAGTATTTTAATCAATTCTTTTTATTATTCATATCAATAAGTAACAATCCATAAGTGAAAAAAATGATTTTTATAAATTTGCCCAAAAATAAGTAAGCTTTTAAAATGTGATGAAAGGGAAACCTGTCAAGTAACTGAAAAAGGAAGCACAGTACAGCGCTCTTGACGTCACTGTTATTAGGTCTGGCAAGTACGAAAGAGATAGTGAGATGTCCCTGTCAAGCTCTAACTCTTATATCTGAAATGCGTGGTATTACCTACTACTTCATTAACTAACCAATTTTCTTGTTGTTTTAAGAAAAGATACTTATTTTCTGTTTTTTTTTTTAAATATTAACCATAACCAAACATACACAGTAAAATAGCCTATTCTGTGGGGGTTACATAAAATTTTCAAATTAATTTCACGTCTTATCAAGCTTAGATACATTTCCACGCGACTCCCAAACAAAACTTCATTGACTAGCAAAGCAAACGTACACTAAGAGCCTTCGCTAAAGTTACGCGGGAGCACGCGGCGGGTTCGGTCTATCTCTGTCACAAACTCTAAATGCGAAAGAGACAGCAGAATCTGTCGCGGGACACCTGTCTCTGTCGCACGTATTGTTTGTGACAGAGATAGACTGAACCCGCAGCGTGCGCCCGCGTAACTTAGCGGAGGCCCTAAACGGGTGAAATATCAACGACAACAATACAAAACACTGAACAGTTCATTTTGTACGCTGCGCTCTAGCTCGATTCCCGGCTGTTTTCGTTGGACCCGAGGGGGGGAGGCTGGGTAGAGGAGGGGGTGACGTCAGGCGCGACAATCAACCCTTCCTTTATCCTCTTCTTCTGCTTCATCCTTCTATTCTGGAACCAAATCTTCACTTGCGTCTCATTCAGCTGCAAAGCCGACGCGATCTCTATTCGCCGAGCTCTGGTTAAGTATTTGTTGAAATGGAATTCTTTTTCCAACTCCGTCAGTTGTTTGTTGGTGAAGTTGGTGCGGCCGGTGTTGTTGAGGTTGAGGAGCGGGTTGGCGAGCATCTGGCTGCCGGTGGGGGTGCGCAGCCCTTCCTGCGGGCTGCCGATCACGCCTTGGTTGACGAACTCGGCCGGAGGTATCATCAGTTTTGGGGCTGTAACAAGAGGAAACAGAATATTAATGTCTTGATTGATGTCGAAAACAACATCATCATTTCATCCGCATAACGTCCGCTGTTGGGCATAGGCCTCTCCCAAAGCGTTCCAAAATGACCGATCTTAAGCGACATGTATCCAGCGCCTTCCAGCGACCTTGGTCAGGTCGTCGGACCAATTTGTGGGTACTACCCACAAGTTGGTCCGACGCTTTGCTTGCCAGTACGTGATCGCCATTCGAGAACCTTTTCCCGCCCACTGCCATTTTAACGAGCTATTCCCCTGGGCTATATCCGTGACTTTAGTTCTTATACGAATTTCTCCAAGACCTTGAGCCTTCTTATGAGACCCATATAGTAAGGGACCAAGTTTCAGAGTCATGTCAAATGTAAATGGTATTTTGATGATAGGTATATAGTTATTACAATAATCCTATGTTTGTGTCTCAACAAACAAAATTCTATGATTATGATAAACGACGATGACAATGTTTTCATACAAAAGATATCAACGCGTCAATCGTGTCAAAATTACTATAGATTTTAATATTTTGCGGATAATTTAAACAGTAGAAAAAATAATTAAAGAATATAAAATTACTATCTGATACTACGATGAAGAATATTTACACTTATTGTATGGAGGTGAAATTTATAGTACTATACCTATACCTAATGAGATGGAGTAACGACCTGTTTGCGTTTGACAAGGGTTGGAAGGAAGTAGCTAAAGATCGAAGTAGGTGGAAACAACAAGGGGAGGCCTTTGCCCAACTATTAATTATATAGATAAACGGCTATTAAAAAACAATGCCTATACCTAGTCAAATTACAGTTTTAGTACCTAAAGGAATTTAAGACAGATTTTTTTTTCATTAAAACAGAACATGGGGGCATTTTTAGGGTTCCGTAGTAAACAAGGAACCCTTATAGTTTCGCCATGTCTGTCTGTCTGTCCACGGTCCTACAGAGAAACTATAAGTACTTGAAAGCTGTAATTTGGCATGGATATGTATATTAATTATGGCGAAAAAGTCGTAAAATAAAATATGGAAAAAAAATTTTTTTCAGTGTAGCTGCCATACAAGTAAAGACGTAGTCAATATTTTTTTTCTCGACAAACACTTTGAGTGGGGTATCGTTGAATAGATCTTTCAATAATATTGTTAGCTTGTGAACACCATTTTTCGATTTAGGGATCCGTTTCTGAAATATTTGGGTTTAAAGTTCAAATTTTTGTTCGAGTCAAGTGTCCCCCCCCTCTATCTGCTAAACGGTTATATATGGCGACGTGAAAAAAATCACAATTATAGCATATTTAATGTAGTTTGAAGGAAAACTATCAGAGCCAAGTAGGGTAAACAAATTAAAAAGTTATAGGCGATCAACTTATAAAATGTACTTGAAAAAAGACATTTTCATACAAATTCAATAGACGTTTTTAGTGGCAAGAACTCAAAGTTGGCATTCGCAACTACGGAACCTTACACTGCGCGTGGCCCGACACGCACTTGCCCGATTATTAAATTAACACATGTGTGTATTTTTTACCTGTGTTCCACAAGAAAGACAATTTGTATTTGTATTAAGTTTAGTCGTAATATTATTTTTATTTGTAACTTTTTCAAAACTTTCTTCCGTTTAGCTGACGAATGTCAAACGTAAGTTTTATAAAAACCAAGTTGCAAAGGACAAAGCATCCTGCCGTGCCACACCAAACATCCCTAAACAAAACGCACTTGCAAAACGGATATGTTTGTTGACGAACGCCTCACTGCACCCAAAGGGATTCGTGGGAGCATCCCTGGACATTCTGACAGGTGTCATCTTTTCCTAACTCGAAAAAGACACGATATTTCAATATTAGCCTAAAGCCGGCGTCCCGCTGGGTCGCTGCTATATAGGTGTCCGAGATAAGTTACATAGATTACAGATGAGTCACTGGGAAATTAATCTGGAGGAAATGGGCGCCCCGTGTGGTTTTCGACAGAGTAAAATAGGGCCACTCCAAGTCCTCCCGTGGATGTCGTAGAAGGCGACTTAAGAAATACAAGCTAAACAAAGCTTATAAACATCAATAAGACCTCTCCTCTCCTGGCCAGCGTGGAGAGTGTAGGCCAAGTCCTCTGGCTGCTCTGGCCAAGTATGGCTTTGGTAGTACAGAGAGGGTCGTGCTCCTGCAGTGGAGACAAAAAGAGCTGATGATGATGATGATGAAATAAGCGCGCTTATAGATCTAGTTTTTTTACTATGGGCGCGCTATAAGGTCCTCTTTTAACTCGCGACAAAAAAAGGGGTGTTTGTTTGACGCTAGCGTCTGTCTATCTGTGGCATCGTAGCGCTCGAATGAACCAATTTCGATGCGGGATTTTCACGTGAAAGCAAGTTTTCTTGCGGTGGTTCTTAGATATGTTTGATGAATGTTGGTTTAAATTAACCCCCAACTACTTTTAAACGGATGAACCGTGTAAAAGTTGTTAAAGGTTAATGCTTGAAAGTCAGGGCTTTCTCTAGCAAATAATAGCTGAACATTTTCGCAATTCTCTAGCAATTTTCGTAAAACATAGCTAAAAACCACCGCAAGAAAACTTGCTTTCATAAAAAATACCGCATCTAAATCGGTCCATCCGTTCGAGCGTTACGATGCCACAGACAGACACACCGACAGACATTAGTCAAACTTATAACACCCCTTTTTTGTTGGGGTTTTTAAAATAGAATAGGATAAAAGTTACCTATGTATTCTTCCGCATGTTTTCTAATTTGGCTCGTAACGTGAAGTTTTGACGTTTATTATGGCTAAGTAAACAGCTTTGCGGGCATTATCTAATTGTTTGACTGTTTGGTGAAGTGTTCTGAGAACAAGTCGATAGGGAAAGGTTTTCGGTCTATTTAAGGCATTTAAATTACGGATTTTTTGAGTTTAAATCAAAGTTTATTAGAAGAAGAAAAAAATTATTGGGTCGATATTTAAGTATTGACATTATTTTTAATTTCATTACATTTTACATGAGTACGTGTAATAAACACATGTAGCATATGTTAGGAGTATTATATGTATCTTGCTAAGACGTAGCTACCTATCTATAAAGCCCTTACTTAGAAGCCCCAATATTTTTAACCGACTTCAAACAAGGAGGAGGTTATCAATTCGATTGTAGGTTTTTTTTTGTATGTATGTGACGCGATATCTTCGGCAACCGTGGACCGATTTTGATGATTCTTTTTTTATTTGAAAGCCCTTACTCCCAAGTTGGTCTCATATTAATTTGGTGAAGACACAATAAAGAACTTTGGAGATATGGAAGAAACTCCTGAAAAAAATTGAAGTCGGTTGTTGTTTTTTGTTAAAAATTTAATTATTACCATATAGGTTGCGTTTTTTACCGATTTTCGTAAAATTTTGTAAGCAGGTTCTATAATAATTTATTAAGTGTATATATTTTGAGCCGACTTCGGAAAAGGAAGAGGTTATCAATTCGTCACGTACGTTTTTTTCTTTTTATTTGTATGTATATTACGCGATATCTTAGCTACTTGTCAACCGATCTTGATAATTCTTTTTTTATTTAAAAGCCTTAGTACCAAATTTGTCCCACATTAACCGTTTCTTTACCTACCGCCAATACCAGACACAATAGTAAGACATTTATTAATGTCGTCCGGGTCTTGAACGGTTAATTTGGTGAAGATTTGAAAAAAAAAATTTGAAGATATGGGAGAAAGTCCTAAAGAAAGGGGTCAGTTGTTTTTGTAAATTTAATTACTTCTGTGGTAAATTATATGTACACTTTAAATTTTAAAAAAAACTAAAATAAAGATTTAAAAACTACTCACTACAAATACACTACAAATTAAAACAAATTTACAAATAAAGAAGGCTTTATTACTTCTTAGACGATAAAATTTTTAAAAAATTTACCAAATAGCGAAGTCTTAAAGCTCGCGAGAATCGCGAGGTCTACAGCCCACAGAGCACAGAGCCACCAGTTAGAAAGAGAGATTCAACATATTTTTTAGGGTTCCGTACCCAAAGGGTAAAAACGGGACCATATTACTAAGACTTCGCTGTCTGTCCGTCTGTCTGTCACCAGGCTGTATCTCAAGAACCGCGATAGCTAGACAGTTGAAATTTTCACAAATTATGTATTTCTGTTGCCGCTATAACAACAAATACTAAAAACAACATAAAATAAATATTTAAAGGGGGCTCCCATATTTTTATAGATAATGGTACGGAACCCTTCGTGCGCGAGTCCGACTCGCACTTGGCCGGTTATTTCTTTATTAACAGCAATGTTTATTTTCTGAGCCGTAAATGGCCACCCCATCAATTCACCTCACACTGTCAATCCTACAAATAACAAAATGCGAGCAATCAATCGCCAACCCTTCCGGGCCCGGCTAATCCTGCGACAAATGTCCGCGACGTGCGCTTAATTAAATGTTATAGGATACCGATGCGATGACCGGCGCTTTTGACGTACCATATGGCACTGGCTCCTTTAGGGCCAACACAGACGACAGACTAAACCGTGCCGCACTTTTTAGTCTGTGAAAATAGAACCCATGGAATCCCATGCAGTAACGCACACGACGTGCAAAAAGTCCGGTGCGCTAAGTGTGCGTTACTGCGTATGATTCCATAGGTTCTATTTTCACAGACTATCACAGACTAAAAAGTGCGTCACGGATAGTCTGTCTTCTGCGTTGGGCCTTAGTGGCGGATTTACACATTTGCCGCCAGTAGGCTAATTATGTTTTGCCGCCCCTACCTATCCTTTTTCAGATCCTTCATGTGCAGCTTTTTCTGTGGCGAAGAAGTGAAAATATGTAGGTATCAGTCCGCCGCCCTGATTACTTAAAATAAAACCTGGGAGCGCTTGATTATGCCGGCCCTGTTCAGGGTAGCGGTGGTGAGCGGAAGGGGAAGGGTGGGAATTATTCAATATTGTCGCCCCTAAAATGTGCCGCCCTAGGCTCCAGCCTACTCAGCCTGCTGGTATATCCACCACTGGGTTCGACAAAGAAATCAACAAGTTATCAGAGAAACTGAAACGGACACGCATCGCGTTCGCTCGGTCAATAAGTAGGTAGATTTTTGATTCTGTTTAGTTTATACATAATTTATATTATAATTATTATAGTTTAGTCATATAATCTATACATATAATAAAACAGTAAAAAATTGTGTCTGTACATTAAATATATTTCCAAAAAAATATTGGGCACGATGGAGACGTAGTAATAGAGTAAGAATTTAAAAAAAAATGTCTGTCTGTTTGTCTGTTTGTCTGTATGTCTGTTTGTCTGTTGTACACGCTAATCTCCGGAAATACTGGACGGATTCGAATGAAACTTTTTTTGTTATATAGCTATTAAGCCTGGGTAACGTATAGGGTATAAATGATTTTGGAATATGGAACGCCTGATGCAGAACCATAATGGTCCAGCTAAACTATAAGAGATATAAAAATGCCGCCTTAGTAAAAGTTGTTCAGCCTGATGAGCATTTTCCAGAGACATAAAGTCCACGCGAACGAAGTCGCGGGCTTCGGCTAGTCATTTAATATATAATATAATATTATATGTTAAATGTACTTTTCATTTTGATTCTACAATATGTATTCCAAATTTAAAAAATATTATACCTATATAATTATTATAGTTTAGTCTTACGTTTATTTATAGTTTAATATAGTTATGTAATTTAGTATATATTCATTTGTAAAATCGACTGTATTATATTTTTTAATTTTTAACATGAATAAAAACGGTAGATTTTTAAATAAAAAAATACTTGTACTGACGCTAAGAAAAAGTATATGATTTGAGTTATTAGAAAAAAGTGGATTACCTAATCGATTTTATAATTTTACGCGCTTTATTGATACGGCTTTCATCTGATTTAGAAAATTTATTGGAAATCAAAGGGAAGACCAAAATGTCGTTTGTACAGAAGTACAAACGACTTTTTAAAGGGAAGCCCAAAAAATCGTTTGTACTTCTGTACAAACGATGTTTTGGTCTTCCCTTAACTTTTCTGTATTTTTCACTCTTTTGCCGAATAATAACAGCACTTACAAAATTAATGCACCTGCGCAGGGGTAAGTAATATAAGATAGAACAACAAAATGTATATTATTTTGAATAAATACCCACGAAATATATAATTTTGGTTGGTATAATTATCAATTAAGATAAAAATCGTAAATCATACTTTTCAAACCCATAAAATCGTTTAAATAATAATTATTCCATCTAACAAACCTTTCGTATACATTTAAAGTCGTATAAAGTTCTCGAAATCTATTGGTCGTTACGTATAATAACTTTCTATAGATATATTATTAAACATAATAATTATTACGTATATGAATCGATTAATAGAAGATTCTTAATATATAATTATCATTAGATATAACAAACTTTTGATATAGCGCCTGGCAGTATGTTGCGGATAATTTTATTTTTTAATATACAAACATGTTTCAATATGTAACGGTACACATAATAACTCGCTCGGCTGGTGCGTGTGTTGGTCGCAGTTCTAACATAACCTAACCTGTAGGATTGCCCTTACCTAGGAAAATGGATAGAAGTGTCTTAGCACTCGCCGGCCGCTGCCGCGGCACGCTCGCTTCGCTCACTCGGCTCGTGCGTGTGTTGGTCGCAGTTCTAACATAACCTAACCTATAGGATTGCCCTAACCTAGGAAAATGGATAGAAGTGTCTTAGCACTCGCCGGCCGCTCCCGCGGCACGCTTGCTTCGCTCGCTCGGCTCGTGCGTGTGTTGGTCGCAGTTCTAACATAACCTAACCTATAGGATTGCCCTAACCTAGGAAAATGGATAGAAGTGTCTTAGCAAACTGAAACTTACGTGGAAACAAAATTATGGGTAACAAAACTTTGATGTTACGTTATTTCGATAAAATACATAAAATATGAAAAGAAATAACGATAGACTGAGTTTGTCAATAACGAATAATCGAGTAAATGGTTTGGTTAAACGTTCAGAATGCGCGCATTTTGTACGTGTAACCATTTTTTTTTCTGTCTGCCTGTCTATACTTTTTAGATGGTATGGTTTTTAAGTCATATATCTTCTAAACCAGAGTTCTAAACAATATAATTTTGATAGGTATATGTTTTGAATGATATCTCTTTTCAACAATACAGTTTTTGAATGATATACTTTTTGGCCTGTATACCGCACAAGTTGTATAACAGGTGATATTTAGTGTACATAAACGTTATAATAATGATTTTATGCTTTTTATAATAAAAAATTAATGAATATTATAGCTATTAAAAATATATACCATAATTATTATGTCAAATTGACATTATATCTTATGAACGTTATTAAAATGTAAATATATAAAATGTAATTATATCAAGCAATACGCACCCCCTGCGCAGGCAATAGGGATGTAGACTGGGTCAAAAATAAATAATTCGGTACAGATAATAAAACAAATCATCACAAAATAGTGTCACTTAACATCATATCTATTTTTGACAAGATTGTAGATTTATTAATGTAGAAAAACTGATATTAAGTTATTTGACTCAAAAAAAGTATGACGTTATGGTTGGTTATTTCAACCAAAAGAGAATACGCACGTATTTTTTTATTTGCTTAATAAAATCCTTATAAACCACAGTAAACAAATATGATAGAATTTATAAAATATCTTATTCAGCGACGAACTTGCGATAGTTTAAAGTTTCAATTAGAAAGAGAAATCCGATATGGACTGGTGACGTCAACGTCCATGTTATCTATACGTTTGCCATAGAAAATAGCGTTTTTGCGAGTGAGATAGACATATTTTCGTAAAATCGTTATATCTCGTTCGTTTTTCAATCAATTTTTATTCTGTTTTCACTGTTAGTACATTACTTTTGAATATGTATGGATAAACTGGTTAGATAACACATAATTTTTTCATGAATATTACCTATTCCCATTGTATTTTTTTTATTTTGACCTTTAGAAAAAAGTGTCTGATCTGACTTGTTGCCATCTAGCGGATTACTCGTATCTTACATTTACAAGACTTTTTTATCGTATTTTATACAGGGAATTCCGTGTCTGTTGTAATTTTTTTACTGTAAACCATCCGAGCTAGAGTCGGACATATTCCCATCAGCAACCCGTCCTCAGATCAAACACGCCGGTGTTTGCCGCCGACTCTGTTTGCGCAATCCGCTACAGCTTGCAAACAGTCGGATCTCGTCTCCATTGTCGAGCACGGCACGATTTATTGACGTGTTTTATTTTTTACAACCTTCTAGCTGCGCCCGCGCCTAAGGTAGCCTATGTGTTAATCCAGTGTGTCAGCTTCGTGCATACCAAATTTTGTCAAAATTGGTCCAGCCGTTTTCGCGTGAAGAAGTAACAAACATACACACAGTCACAAACTTTCGCCTTTATAATATTAGCGTGATATCAGTCCACCGCTTGACTTAATGCCTCTCTCAAGAAAGGATTTGCCCTTAAACCACTCAAGGTTGATCGCAGACAAAGTCTTCGTTCTCTGTGATGTGCTTTCAATCCCCAGACTTTTCATCAGCTCTTTGTGAGACATCAAGTGACAACGTCAATATTAAACGTTAAACAAAATCATTTTCCAAAGTTTAAAACCAACATTAACACAATCTACGCAACTGATTATGATAAAATTTCTATGGGATCATCAGATAAGTTTGCCCTTTTATAAAGAATTTTCCAAATTAGTCCTTTTTTACAGTCGTAAAAAAATAATGATAACTGCTGCTGGAGAATTTGCTTTTGGATAGTGTGACTGGTTTTAAGATATAATAAAAATAAATAACATTGAGGAACAAACTTTAGAATATTAAAAATAGTTTATACTAGGAACATTTTGCTACAAATTGCCGTTGACGTACGTGACGATGGTGTGTAGACACTGTAGGTAATGGAAACAATATTGACGTCAGCGTACAGAGAGCCGCGGCGTGCGCGCGCGCATCCAATGCGGCTTGTGAGCCTGCGCTGTGCCTATGGCAATATTGACACTGACGCAAAGCTGAGACAACGAGCTTTGTCTATGATTCGTATAGTCATGCTGAAGAGGAATGGTCATTGATTAGTGATCTTTTGGTTTGAGTACCGAACTGAGAGATAGTAACGAAATGCAGTGAAACTCCTAAAATTAAAAAAAAAAAACTCCTAAAATTAAAATAAACAGAATATTACCTAACACTCCATTTCTGAAATGGGGAGATTATCATTTGAAAGGTAACTATAGAAAAGTAACTAACTTCTACAAACAAACTAATATTTCGAAAATATACTTCTAAGTAAGTACCTATAGGTACATATTCAAAGAAGACAAAAAAAGAGAGAGAAAAAAAAAACTCAGGAAAAACCCCAATTTGAATAAAAATAAAATTTGTCTATTGGTTGTTCTATTTTCCCTGGGTCTGATGCCATGATTTTAGGTTCAGTTGATAAATATAACTAAATAAATATGACTAAAGTACTACGTTTAAAACAAAATTGAGGTAGAGTAAATAAAGCTCACTTTCTTTGCAAGATTGGGGATTGTGTGTCTACCTAAGTATTTAGTCCTTTTTGTTTTAAGTTCAAAGGAATACCTTGACGATATAAATGAACGGATCAAAGCCTGTTAAAATTTATAAAATTAATGCGTGGTTTCATTTTACTAAAGAGGTTAAAAACATAATTTGAATTCAATGTGCTACGCGCATTTAATAAATAAATAAACATTGTTGAAGTGAAAAGTGGTTAGTTTATGCCAAGCTGAAAATGGGAAACCACAAAAGAAAACATGTTCATTTAAAATCTGTTCATCCCAGTGACCAATTCAATCCGTGCGACAATCAAAGCGCTCAAACGGGCCGTCTGTTTGTCTGTAACTCTAGACGGGGAGGCCGCAACATCGCTAATCCATTACGCGATAGACAAATGTTTGCCAGGCCTGCTGTTGCGTCGATTATTTGGTTTTAAAATGGACGGTCAGTGGGTTGTCTATGGTTAATTGCGTAATTTTGAACAAAAAATAAAAATTAAACCTTTATCTGAATTACGAGTCGTGATTACGAGTATAAATTTATGAAAATAACAGTAAATAGTTGCTGAGGTATAGCTAAGGACGTAGAACCCGAATTACAACACAATAAATATTGTAACTACATAGAAACCAAGAGATAATCCACTCAAGCTACTAATTTGGAAAATATGTATCTATTTAAAGTTACCCTGCTACATATGCAGACTCAGCATTAACTAATTCAGCACATTGCGACTTCCTTTGTTACTCTGAACAAGAGCGCGCCGCCCTATGTACCCCTATTTACCGGACAATGCGGGTGGCACACTCATCCATAACACAACTGAAGTCGGCTCCCGACGCCAAATTACCCGTAATTCAATCAATTCAATTGTTGAACACGACCGGCCATGTACCGCTGCGTCAACGCCCGACAGAAAAAAAATAACAATTCCAAACTCAAATCTTTGACAGCTAGGGGAGCGGGAGACGACGCTATTGGTCGAAAATTGGACAATGCGGCAGATGCGTTTTATTTTTTATTTACCGCCATGTTTGCTCAATTTCTTTGCCGAGAAATGGGTGTGTAAAGCAGCTGATGTTTCAATTTACGCGAGAGTTGACAGGAGATGGCCGCGATTAAATTGTACATATTAAGTAGCATCGGAATACGAATAAGTAGAATTACGATAGGACGCCGTGGATGGGAATGATGAATCGGTTTCCTGTTTCATAAAATTATCGGGATTCCGAATAAATTTTACGCTCACGCTCAATTTTTGTGTTCACATCAAACGTGTCTAACTTTTTTGTATATCGAATGTTATTTTTGGTAAAAATTCCGTTAAAAATTTTCTGGGAGAAACTCTTTATAACTTGCTATAATCCAGCAACATTTTTAACAGACTTTTAAAAAGGAGGAGGTTATTAATTCGTCGCCATTTTTTATTTTTTTATGTATGTTCACTGATTATTCGAAGACGCCTAGCCTAGACTGATTTGGAAAATTGAGTTTTTCATTCGAATAAGTAGATCACTTGTCAGATGGTCTCATATAATTTTTTTTTTAAATCGGTTGTGTAGTTAGAGGGTGAGGTCGATTATTAGTTTTGAAAAAAATATCTAGCTTTAATACAAGACCATTTACTAAAAGATAGTATCGGCATTTAATACAGTAACTTGCTACGGAGGAGACAAGAATCTTTTGTAAACCTACCACCATTTATCATCACTTTTGAAAGCCTAGCCTTCTGGTAACTGTAGCTGATATAGTTACTTTATTAAAATAAGAAATATGCTATATTAATTGATGGGATGAAATACAAGGAAATTCTATTAAGAAAATGATCTTTTTAACATCATAACTAATTAATGTTGAATTGCTAGAAATGTTATAGCTTATTTCAAAAACGTTTCCGTTTTTTTTAAGTTCTAATATTTCTTAAAGGTAGATCTGACCTACTTGGTATTTCTACGATTTCTTGGAAATTTTACCTAGTTAATACTTCCAAGAATTATTTTTGATATGTTCAAAGCTTTTGATTGTGTTACACTTAAAATCTTACTAAATATGAGAAATATTACTAAATATTCACATATGAAATCGAAGTTATATCTCAATCACAGCTAAGTATTATGTACTGAAGTGATTTACAAACTAAATTAATTTGATTACTCTTTCAGCTTTAACAAATTTGAAAGGAGTTCTGCAAGGGAGTGTATTAGAACCTTACATTATTTATAATTAATTACATCATATTAAACTAACTTTCTTTAAGTTATTACGCTTGGATGCATATTTTCCAGTTAACAGGTGAAGAGATAAATAACATGACTCACCCTTATATAGGCTAACTAAACTGTAGCCATATAAAAACAGGAGCTACACCCAATAATTTTTATCACGCCGTTGCTCGGTGACACGATATTACCATCCACTTAAAGGGTATTGGTATCGGCAGAGCAAGGGATTACGGGATTAAGTGTATTGCCGACCGTGTTTGTATTGCTTTCCAATTTCGGTGATACGGGTTCCACTTTTTCTTTATTAAAATCCTGTTTTTTTACTTTTTGTTTATTAATTTCCTGTTTTTGGGTGGGATTTTCGATAGTTTTAGGAAATTAATGAAGAATATATTTTGTTAGCAATTTTTGTACTTCTTCTTCTCGTGTGTGTTAGTAACTAACACTAGTGTCAGAGTTTTTAAACCGCCTTAAAAACCTCTGACATCATTTAAGGTAACGACCAATGTCAAATTAAATTAAATTTTAAATTATATAGGGACAAATTACACTGATTGAGCTAGCCCCAAAGTAAGTTCGAGACTTGTGTTATGGGATACTAACTCAACGATACTATAGTTTATAACAAATACATATATAATATACATAAACATCCAAGACCCAAGACAATTTGAGTAAGGCCATTTTCCAACTTGCCCTGACCGGGAATCGAACCCGGGATCTCTGGGTGGCGGACTAGTATGGTGACCACTACGCCACGGAGGTCGTCAAAGACAGTGACCGGGACCGACGGCTTAACGTGCCCTCCGAAGCACGGATCATCTCAATGTCCTAACCAAACTAGGACAACAACACAAAGTCGTTGCCCCCGCCGGGAATTGAACCCGCGACCTCCAGGTATGAGCCAAACGCTCTAACCACTACACCTCGGAGGCATTTTTGTACATATGCAAATAAAAGAGGTCTTGTTCATATGTTTGAAATTCAGTAAGTAGATGAGGCAAAATTAGTTTGGACGTGAGCCCGTAGTCCGATCGGTCTATTGGTAGAGATATGGGATCGTTAAAAAGGTCACGAGCTCAGAAGTCATTACTTCAAAACAGCAAAGAAAAAACTCAACTTTTTTTTTTCATTTAAGTTAACGGAGTGCGGACTATCTTTGTGTGTGTGTTCTTGTATTAAAAGTATTTCGGACAGCAAGAAGTGAATTTTTACTCCACATTATTACATCAACCATAGATATATTCTCCACGTCAGATTAAGCTATCTTTCATAACTTCAAAATGACAATGCATCCGAAAACAGTACTGGCCAACACTTCTACCCTCAACAACACAAAATTCCCCGGCAGTATCAAGAAACGTCAATATTGAGTGGAGTGAAGGAAGCCCGATTATCGGGCGTACAATTTTAGGCAAATATACATTTTTTGCGGCGGCGGTGATCCGTCATTTCTGTCGGCCGGTATAATGCACGGAGCTGGTAGGAATTATTAGTCACCCGCGTAACGCCAGGGGGCGATGCATGTCTCACATGCTCTATTGATATACGGTTAGTTATACTGATAGAAAAAAAAAAGTAAAAGAAAAGGCAAAAGTTGTGACGTATAAGGAGGTCAAGCATTTAGCAGAAAATAGGGAGACATGGAAAATACTCCACCGACAAGAACCTAGTTCTTAAATTTATTGATGATTGATGATACTGATAGAGAATATTGGTATGCTATATTTGAAGTACAATAAAATGTGACAAAGACCAAGCTTTTGATTGTTGACATTATGTTACCAACATATTTGAAGGAATTAAGAGTCTCCTTACCCTAGACCAATAGTTTTACCGTCGGAAACCAATTATTACCTGAGATCATTGCAATTTCTTTAAAATTACAAGTTTTCACCGAAGTCTGGCATGTGGTTTCAAAATAAAAAGTAGACTACGTATATGGAAAAGTCTAGGGTAAGGGGATTCTATTCTATTCAAAGTTTAAGGTATATTTTGTGACACGTCACATGGACCAAGATTTATGCACAGTTATTTATTTCTGATACAGAACAGTAGGTAAGTATGTTATATCCGAAATAGAATAAATGTTACAAAGATTTAGTCTTTGCAACATTTTATACTACTCTTTAAATAATTTTGGGGTAACACATGGGTAATAGGATAGTCCATTGTTATAATTTTTCCAAACTATAAACCGACTTCACCGCCAAACTACACAACCGATTTTGATAAAATTTCTACGGGACCACCTGACAAGTATGCCCTTTCAAAAAAAGAAAGCATTTTCCAAATCGGTTCAGCGGACTTCGAATAATCGGTGAACATACATTAAAAAAAAATCGCGACTAAGTGATAACCTACTCCTTTTTGAAAGTCTTTAAAAAAAGATATTTAAAATACTTTAATATTTAAATGTATCTAATAACAATAAATTGGTAGTAAATATATCAAACGTGCATATTATTCTTCATGAAAAGATATGCTAATCTACTAAAAAGAAGCCGCTAAAGTCAAGTCGCCCTCCGGCAGTTACTGACGTCTGAAATTGCGGATCCGCAGCCCACGCAAATTTGCCGAACAAACATCACTCTAGGGCCCAACTCGAGAGCCGTATCATGGCTTCTAAATGGGGGACACGTTTACGAGGAACTTTGGAAAATACTTCGGTGTTCACATCACTTGCTAACTTTTTGACGCAAATTCAAGCTGTTTTCTGATATAATATATATATCAACTATTAATAATATACTAGGCGTTTTTGAAGCAAATTTTATAAATATGTGGGGCATTTAACGGGTAAAGTTTACAATTCTACATGTTCAAGTTCAATATGATATAGGCATATTCAATATGAAGATATTGGTCGTGTGGCTTTCGGCCTGTAGAATAGGACCACTCCAAGTCTTCCCGTGGGTGTCGTAGAAGGCGACTTAGGAAATACAAGCTAAAGAAAGCTTATAAACATCAATGAGACCTCTCCAGCCCGTCTGACCAGCGAGGAGAGTGTAGGCCAAATCTGCTGGCTGCTCTGGCCAAGTATGGCTCTCGTAGTACAGAGAGAGTCGTGTTCCTCAGTGGAGACTAAAAAGACCTGATAATGATGAAGTTCAATATGATGATGGTAAAATTAGATTATTAAGAGAGAAAATTTATATAAAGGTTAAATTTAAACTAGGAACTAAACTTAAAAATAATAACTTGTCTGATGATGATAATAATGATGAATAACGGATATGACAAAAATAGCTTCACATAAGATAAAGATAAGATAAAATTTATTTATGGCTAAGTGTGACAATAGTCAAAAGTACCTACATTGAAAATATAGTAGATACAAAGGCGGGCTTAGTGATAACTAAAGCGATTTCTTCCAGCCAACCTTTGGGTAAAAAAGACTATAAAAGATGTGGGGGAGTTGGCGCAGTTAGAGTATTAAAATAGAAGAATCATCATCAGGTCTTTTTATCTTCACTGCCGGAGCACGACCCTCTCTGTACTAAAAAGAAGAATATAAGTATATAATTAAATAATAGGAGTACATAATAAAAAACGAACAATAAAGTAATATAAAATACATAAACTATAAAATTAGTACGAACATAAATGAAAAGTATATGAAAAGTTGCAAGTGAAAAGAAAAGAAGAAACAAGATATTACCTACTTAGTTATAGAGCTAGAGGGTAGTGAGACGTCACGAAATCTTTGAATTTTTTAATGATTGCATTACGAATATCTGGTGGCAAAGCTTTCCAAAGTTTTACTACCTCAACTAAAAAAAGAAAGAATACAATTGGTCTGAGGAATAATAATGTGTAGGTATTATGAACGGGAATTTGTGGTCTTCAAATATTTAACGAAAGGTCACGTATGGAACTATCATCATATGTTTAATTATATTAGAATTAGCTACGATAAAATATAAAACTTCTGACACATAGCTGGTATACTAGTTTTTGCAAGAGTCTTCAATTCAGATTTGGCGCAAAGACAGACTGTTTTGCGCCCATTGCATTCTATCTCAAATCTTGTTTATCTGGCTGTAGTATCTCATAATCTACGTGTCATATTTGTTGAGATTATTTGACAAGTAATGCACTGCCACCTAGTGTCAGATAAACCTGAAGAGATGCATGTGTTATCTAAATCTAGTATTATATTTAGTGTTTAACTTTGGTTTTGTTTAAAAGTCATAAACAAATACTTAGTTTACTTTATTTAGTTGCTTTATCTGCAGAGCAGTGATTATTACGAAACACTATAAGCTTTGTAGTATAGCTCTATATTATAGGTAAGTTATATTATAATAATCACACCAAAAACATAAATGTGAATATGAAAGCTAAGTTCAAATTCGATAAAAGAATTGAGATCTAAATGGCCGCCAAGTTGTGCAAAGCATCCTGAAATATATTTATACGAATCCTTATCATTTGACCCGGCTAGTTTTTTACCAGCAATTCTTATATTTTAAGAATAGGACCTTACAATGTTAAAAATGATAAAGTATAACGTAAACTTGATATGTTGTTTAGCCAAATAGGCATGCTAAAACTAAAAAAATAAATAAACAAAAAAATCTACTATATTGCGTGAAAAATCCGAACACATCTCGAAATAACATACCCACTCAATAGACGCTAGACCCTCGCAAAAATAGAAAAGGACGAATAAAAATAAAAACGGGCGAACAAGGCAGAACAGATCCCGCGGGAGGCGATCAATCGTGTGGAGTGACGTCCCTGCCTTACCCCCCCCCCCCTCATGCAGGGGGACGGTCCCGGGATGGACTTATCCCGGGACGTGGGAATGGTCACAAGTGTAGGTATTTGGTTGGAATTATTTTGTACTGGTACCAGATTATACTCGTAATTTATGAGGTACACACATCCGCCATATCCTCTGGCTGCTCTGGCCAAGTATGGCTCTTGTAGCACAGAGAGGGTCATGCTCCTGCAGTGGGGACTAAAAAGACCTGAAGATGATGATGTGAAATATCCGCAGCATAATTGTTTGTTTACAGTGTGTGTGGCCAACACTGGTGTCAGATTTTTCAGGCTGCCTCAAGGCATCTGAGATATCTTGATGACTGCCATATAGTGATGACAGCCGGGACCAACGGCTAATACGTGCCTTTAGAATCATGGAGGAGCTCGAGAATTTTTTATGCCACTTGTTGTCACCTATCCAAGTGCGGACCACGCCCGGTGTCACTTTACTTGCGAAAGCGCTAGTAATGCGCACTCCCACTAGGCAATCGAGCTCCTTGACTTGGTGTGATGAATTTATGATTCACATAAGAAGAAGGAAAGATGTCAGAAGCAGAATGCTCAGAGAGCAACGAGAACATAGGTTATATCCGCTATAGTTTCCAACAAGTCAAATCAAACACTTTTTCTAAACATTAAAACAAACATCTACCGTCTTATTATAAAACGCAGACTAACTTTAGGACCTGGTTTAAACCATTACTCTCCCGCATGAAGTTGACAGTTACGAAAGAGGTGACATAATACGCGTGGGCTTCTTAATTGTTTTGGGCGGATAATGGTTTAAACCAAGTACTAAAGTTAATCCGGGTTTTATAATAAGACTGCTAAGGTCTAACGAAATATACTAAAACTACTTTAAGACTAAATTCAGTCCGTGATGCTTTCCCCAAGGAACACATATCGAAATAGAAAAAATATTTTGTTGACTTTCCATACAAACTCGGATCAATTGATCGGTCAACTTGTATGGTAGGCCAACTTTTTATATATCTATTTATGTTCTTTGGGGAAAGTTGTTCAGTATCATGGACTGAGTTTACCCTTAAAATAGTTTCAGTTTCTTAGATGTTAAAAAAAATCCTGTCCGATCCGTTATGGTAATGTTGGGTAAATTGCTAAAAGAAATCTGCGGCTCCATACAAAATTAAATACCTACCGTTTACCGTTGGCAGCCACACAAAAAATACAAAAATATATTTGGTCCTTTCTATAAATTACGATTTCGTTTCTGTAGCTGTTGAAACTGCTGGTCCGTGGTGTTCAGAAGCAAAAAGCTTTATAAGTGAGATAGGACGCCGCTTAGCAGACAAAGGCTTCGACCCTCGCTCTGGATGGTATCTGGTTCAAAGAATTGCCATCACAATACAAAGAGGGAACGCAGCTAGTGTGATGCTATTCGAGGCGGAATTTTTGATTCTATTTAGTTTTTACATAATTTAGTTTTAATTTATATATAATCATTATAGTTTAGTTTAACGTTTATTTATAGTTTAATATAGTTTAGTTTAGTATATATTAATTTGTAAAATCGACTGTATATATTTTTTTTATTTTTAACATGAATAAAATGATCCTACCGTTTCAAAATGTATAAAGCTGCAGATTACATACTGTATACAGGTATACAATATGTAGGCACTACGTAAATTATTTAGAGTTTTTAGGAACAGTACACAAGTACTCCAACTATATTATTAATTCTGTGCTCCAACTAAACAGGTTTAAATAACAAATTTACTGTTAACACATTGCATGACACTTCAGTCATCATTACACATATGTAAACTAGTGTGCAGGTTTCCTTACGATGTTTTCACAGAAACATCAGTGGCTGGACCGCTTAGCTACAACAGATTTATTACAAACTAGCTGGTGCCCGCAACTTCACTCGCGTGAAATTGAAAAATGACGTTAACTTTTTTTCCTGATATCAGATTTCAATGAAACAAAGCCGATATGTTGCTCCGAGCTGAGCTTAAGCTATTTTTGAAAACCAAGTATATACCTGTAAAGTAGTTTTGAAGATTAGCATGTACATATACAGATAGAACATTGTTTTCTCTTACTTTTTTATCGCTAACACTATTTTTTTCATAAAATAAATGTACAGACACGCGATTTTGACTGTTTTATTATATGTCCTGATAATGACAAAGCGGTTTATATCATATTGTAAAATAAAATAGGATAGTAAAATACTTATTGTTGTTGCATTATTTATCAATTAAAGTACAAACGTCATTCGGCTTAGCGTTATCTCGTAAAATCGCGAGCTATCGCGACGATTTCAGCAATCGTCGCACAATGCCGGATTGTAACGCGATATCGTCGAAACCCCACTAAAATAAAAATAGCGCAATCTTATCGCAAAGACGTGTCTGTTAAAGTGTATATAATTTTTAAATTAGTTTTGGATATTTGAAAAAAAAAATGGAATGTATGGACCTTTTATGCTGGTCTGGGAAAAAAGAAACACCTAAAACCCATTGTGCCTGTGATTGACAAAATAAATGATTATGATTACATATGATTATGAAAAAAAAAAAATTGGTTGTTTGTAAAGTAGGTTTACGATCGAGATGTTTACGTGATAACGTCGTTTCACGGAATGACTGGCAGCGCTCGAGATGAGACGGGAGATCGGTCCGTCTCTCTCTCGTTATACCTGCGATCGCGCTCGTGAGGTTTTGGTGTGACACAAGTTTCTGAACATGTCACCCGACTAAAACGATTTTAAAGACGTTATCACGTCAAAAACATAGAAACGGCGCTTTGTATGAGAGGGAATAGGCGAGATTATGAATCATGTCAAAGTAAGGCAATGCGGCGAACCTGCACTATATTCAATTCATTTATTTAGATATTCTAGACAATGTAGTAAAATATAATAGAATTTACTTAAGTTCATCATTTTTAGTAATAAAAACAATAACAGAACAAAAATGGTCCAGCTAAACGATAAAAAATATAAAAATGACGCCTTAGCAAAAGTTGTTCAGCCTGATGAGCATTTTCCGGAATCATAAAGTCCACGCGAAGAAAATCGCGGGCCTTAGCTAGTTTCAAATATAAGAGGCTTAAATGTTTTAGAGATTTAAATTTACGAAAGTTAAAATGTAATATAAAATTTTCTTTCCTCGCGGATTACTGGGGCATTATTTATAATCATCATTAGGGATTAAACTAAAAAAAAATATGATTAGTTAATCTTTATTTCAGTTTTTAAGAAAATTTAATAATATTCATTAATAATGTAATAATTTTTTTTTCGTCTAAATAAAAACACCCTGACATGAAAATATGTATTTACAGGGAGTTTGATGAACTCTTTTTGAATATACATTTTCATGTAAATATTATTTCCAGTTTAAGAGAAAATTCAAGATATAGATAGAGGAGGGGTCAAGTACCTCTGATGCTGACTGTATATTCAATTTTGTTTTCTCCCAAACCAGCATAGAAGGATGCTTTCCTTGCAGCATTATCAGTGGCGTCGAGATGATCTCCTAATTGTGTGTAATGTTGTTACTTACACCATCCATCACCTCTATCTTCTGATAAAGTTATCTGGCTGATACCATCTTCATATATACAAATGTAGTGACATAAGACCTATACATAGTATGCACTTTTGTGAAGCATCATCACATCACAGTTACAGATTTCATGTATTATTGCTAGTTGCTTGCGGCTGACTAATATATGTCGCAGTTGAATTGTATAATTCGTTGTTATTCAAAAACTCTAGCTGTTTGGCAATACAGCTCGGTTTTGTAAAACAGCTTAAAATAGTTCAGCTCGATTGTCAATAAGTTACGTAATTACGTTTAACAAAACAGCTAGTGTTGAGATAGCATATAACATTACCATTATTGAATAAAATTGTGTTACCAAACAAAATAATATATGAGGGAACAATAGTTGTTCTTTATTATTTTTATATTACTCGTGGAATGGCAATAAAACCTCAATTCAACTCCTTACTAAATAATTCAGTCTCTAACATCATAAAACACCAATGAAGAATGATAATCAACTCGATGCAATCGGATTAGAAATAAGGAAATTTTGTAAACCCGACAACTCAATGGCGCTGCGATTTCTTACGGCCAATTGATCCACGTGAATTTTCCATCTTGCCGGAAGGCGGGCGTTGAAATAACAATATGATATCCAAGCTAAAGGTCTGCTTTATTCTTTTCAATCTTTTGCATTCCGAAATCACAAACGATGCCCCCGATGTCTCTCGATAAAAACAGTTTAGTCTCAGAACGCGGCGAAGAATTTACTTTATGGGAGGCCATATTTGTTGTTATGACACTGACACTACACAAGCCACAAGTGGCAGAATTCCGAACTAATCGTTCTACAATCTTACGTTAGCTAGTTTGTTAAACGTAACACATTGGACGATCTGACTGACCGATTTTCAGCTATATTACAAAACCGAGCTGTAATGCCAAATAGCTAGAGTTTTTGAATACCAGCGGATTATACAATCCAACTGCGACATATATATAACGTGGAAGGGAGATACCCGTAATAAATCGAACCACCAGCTATATTTGATCACTAGTAAAATAAAATTAAAATAAGAGTTAAAATCTAAAAAAAAATCGCCATCCCCATACATATTGCCCTGGCGGCTGCACACTATTGTATGAAAATGCCGAAGGAAATACAAGTTGTATGAAATTACATACCCAAAAAAATAGGCTTATTTTCGATGCAAGAAATTTTTTTTTGCGTAAAATATGACTAGGCGGTATGGGCTATGTTTCCTTTGCACTAATTGACAATTGAAAATTAAAAAATAAAAACACGAGAAAATAACAATTACTTTCCTGGCTTAGGCCAAGAATTACAAACTTCGCGTTTTACTACAATAATACCTTGAGAAAAAATAGTTTTGGACTCAGGGGTAAGTGTTTTTATGTATATAAATTGATACTTATACTCGGGTTTGGTCGTAATTTTATGTAAAAAACTATATCAATTGATACTTAAGTATGAATGAAGTCGGGTTACAAGTGAATACCCGTCTTAATTCAAACCAAACTCGAGATAAAGTAACGGTCAAACCCTAACAATGAAGTCATCCCATGACATTTCGGCCATTTTGAGTGCAGCGGGCAGCTGCATCGATTATACCGCCACAATCCATCACAGTCGTCACCACAACACTATCGCGACTTATAATTTATTATATTTGGTCGGAAGCCTTCCGGACGAAGGACGAACCCGACTCGTATCAGCTTTACTCTGTCAACACTCAATAAATCAATTAAACGGGATATCTCTTGATAATGTTGTTTGCGTAGGGACGTTAATCGATCGACTATCAATGGACTGGCCACTTGTTAAGTGGTGCAAAAATGCATGCTATTATCTCCTCTTATTTATTCGGGAGACATTGTATATACAATGGCTGTACATAAAAAAACATAATTGTTGATGTCGCGAAGTCAAATTTGTCTGAATGCAAAAGAGATACATGAATTTTCCGGGGTCCAGTGCTGCCCCTACTCGAAATAAATAATTTCAAAGGAAATGGAAATATCATTAAAAATTATGTCTTCATTAAGCCCTAAATAACCTTTCAAACTATTTTATGAACTACTGTTTACATTTAAGTGAGAACGTAAAGCTTTTCTATGCACATTTGCGAAAAACGGCCACTTTTAGCTTATGTGCGAAGAGAAGCTTCACGTTCTCACTTTAAACTGCAATCAGTATTTCATAAAATAGTTTGAAGGATTATCCAGGGCTTGGTCAAGTCAAGACATCATTTTTAATGATATCTCTATTTCCTTTAAAATTATTTATTTCGAATAGGAGCAGCATTGGACCCTTGAAAATTTAGCTTTAACATTTTAAAAATATACGTACAAATCACACAGATTGATCTAGCCCCAAGGTTCAGATCAAAGAACGTCCCCAGGTAAGTTCGCGACTTGTGATTATGAGATACCAACTCAACGATACTATATATTATAATTATAACAAATAGGTACATATAATTATAGATAAACATTCAATACCCAGGCCAATCTGAAAAAGATCATTTTCCATCTTGACCTGACTGCAGATCTAACCCGGGATCTCCGGTGTAACAGCGTTGCATGATGCTAGGCCACACAGATCGTCATTGTATCTTGTCCAGAACTGTCTAAAATTATTTAAAAAAACTTGAGAGGTGTCAAGGGACACCCAGATGGAATGAAGTTCGAGAGGGAGACAGACAGAGAAACACGCGCACGGCTTACATCTATAGCAAAAAGTGTCGTTGCAACTTTTGGTTTGAATTATTTCCGTCTAGCCCCCTTTCGCAACGCGCGATAAGGAACATCGTTCCAAAAATTTAATTTTTTTACTGTTATTTATTTATCATTATACTATGGTGATCAAGTATAGCACGGTTTCATGGTTTGATTTAAACGGGAATGGTCTTTCAAAGTTGTATAAATTCAATTCAGTGCCGTCGTCGATGATGATGATGATGCTAAATGCCTCCGAGGTGTAATGGTTAGAGCGTTCGGCTCATACCCAGAGGTCGCGGGTTCGATTCCCAGCGGGGGCAACAACTTTGTGTCGTCCTAGTTTGGTTAGAACATTGTAGACTGAGCAGTGAGCACCTAATTGTCTGATAAGTAAGATGATCCGTGCTTCGGAGGGCACGTTAAGCCGTCGGTCCCGGTCACTGTCTTTGACATTGGTCGTTATCTTTAACCATGTCAGAGGCCGGCAGTGGTGGTTTAAAAACTCTGACACTAGTGTTAGTCACTAACACACACGATAAGAAGTCGATGATACCCGAAAAAGCAAGGCGTTATCAGAGCCTAACCTTAAACCATGTGAAATCAGTTGCTCTTAGATTGCGGCCGGTTATCAGTATCAGTGTTTGTGGAGTGTAACGTTTATTATCGTGTTACGAGCTATCAGGAGCTATCGGTTAGGACCCGAGCTAGGGCTATCACTGCATTCAAAACATCTTTAAAAAAAAAGCTTGAGAGGTGTCAAGGGACACCCGGATGGAACGAAGTTCCTCTCTATTAATTAGGAGAGAGAGAGACAGACAGAGAAACACGCGCACGCCGCACGGCTTACAACTATAGCAAAAAGTGTCGTTACAACTTTTGGTCTTAATTTTTTCCGTCTAGCCTCATTTCGCAACGCGCGATAAGGAACTTCGTTCCAACAACTGACAAAAGGAGGGGTGTTATAAGGTCGACGCTAATGTTTGTCGGTCTGGCTGTCTGTGGCATCGTAGCGCTCGAACGGTTGGACCGATTTCAATGCGGTTTTTTAACGTGAAAGCAAGTTACCATGCAGTGGTTATTAGCTATGTTTTATAAAAACCGGTTCAGCAACTTAAAAGTTATTAGGGTTAACGATTGAAAATCAGTGTTTTTTCTAGCAAAAAATATACAATGTCCTTTTTAATTAAGAACAAATATTTTAAGGGGTGATTCAGTCCATCATTTCGAACAACTATTCCCAATAAATGTAAAACGAAATACGAAAAAAAATATTCGCTTTCGATAGTAATGATATCACGTGACTACTTCGATTTGTATGAAAACCTAAATTTTTTTTACGTATTTCGATATACATCCATTGGGAAAAGTTGTTCAAAATGATGGACTGAACCACCCCTTAAAATATTTGTACTTAATTAAAAAGGACATTGTATAGCGCTACGGTTCGGTAGTTACGCTACTCATCACTAAATGGCAGACGGTCGCCTGTAATTTATTGTAAAGAGTTAAATAATAAACGTAGTTATACCGTTACACTAACTGACCCATGCTGGTCTGGGAGAAACGAAAAAACTTAGAATGTACCAGCTGCTTCTCTGCCCGCGCAGATCGTAAAAGCCGATCGAGGGAATGGGCAAAAATGCGAATCATTTTAACAGGCGATGCGGCTAGCAACCCGTCACTGTATTGATTGCTTTTCCATCTTCTCGCCCACCATGATGCTAAAAGTGGCTTTTGAGTCTTGCGGCCCTAGGCTCTGCATAGAGCCGCAAGACCCAAAATGCTCTGTCTGCCCCATTAGGGATAAAGACGTGATAGTATGTATGTATGTATGTACTAACTGACCGAGCGATACCTAAACTGGCCATTTTCCAACTAACATTAACCGTAAGTATTTTATTTTATTACGATTTTTTTACTTGCCCTGACTGGTGATCGAACTCGGAACTTCTGGGTGAATGATGAATTCAGGTAAGACGGCTGGCTCATATCTCGCGCAGAGTATTGCAGTTGCTATTCAGTGCGGAATGCCGCCAGGGTTCTTGGCACCATGCCACATGAACGACATTTAGATTTTTTAAATAATTTAGTTTTTTTCATTTAGATTTAATTTAGGTTTTAATTTAGTTTTTATATTGTAGTTCAATAATTATTAGATACTTGTTTTTATTACAGGAATTACATAATTCTGGTAATAAATTATCATGCCAAATTGCAATATATCCAAACATCCAAACAAATTGTAATAATTATAAAAAAACTGCAATGTAGAGTTGACAAAGTTACGTAGTCGGCAGCCCTAGACGAACTAAACTTAGACTTAATCGGCGTGCCCACGAAACTTACATTTTGCAACACATAAGTACACATTTATCTATATGTGTAAACAGTAAAAAAAAACCAAAAAACTATTTGGGGCGATGGAGACATAGTAATAGAGTAAGAATTAAAAAAAATTTGTCTGTCTTTTTGTCTCTTTGTACACGCCAATCTCCGGAAATACTGGACGGATAAAACTTTTTTGTGATATAGTTTGTAAGCTTGGGCAACATATAGGGTATAATTGATTTTGGAAAATGGAACACCTGATGCAGAACCATAATGGTCCAGCTAAACTATAAGACATATCAAAATAACGCCTTAGCAAAAGTTGTTCAGCCTGATGAGCATTTTTCAGAGTCAAAAAGTCCACGCGAACGAAGTCACGGGCATCGGTTAGTTGTGAAATATTTCATCCTAAACGAGGGTATATTGGCGATAAATGTGACAATGAAAAAATACATAGGTGTTTTAGTTGGTAGGTTGGTTTTTATGTGTAAATGGTCAACAATGGTGTCAGACTTTTTAGGCTGCCTTCATCTTATCGTGTGTGTTGGTGACTAACACTAGTGTCAGAGTTTTTAAACCGCCTTAAAGGCCTCTGACATGGTTTTAGGTAACGACCAATGTCAAAGACAGTGACCGGGACCGACGGCTTAACGTGCCCTCCGAAGCATGGATCATCTTACATATCAGACAATTAGGTGATCAGCCTAAAATGTCCTAACCAAACTAGGACAACAACACAAAGTCGTTGCCCCCACTGGGAATCGAACCCGCGACCTCCGGGTATGAGCCGAACGCTCTAACCACTACACCACGGAAGCAGTCTAATTAGGCTGCCTAAAGGCATCTGACATAGCTTAACGACTGTCATACAATGATGACATCCGGAACCAACTGCTTATACGTGCCTTTCAAAGCATGAAGGAGCTCGAGAGATTTATTGCCACTTGTGGAAACCCATCCAAGAACGGACCACACCCGGTATCGTTTAACTTGCGAAAGCTCTAGTTATGCGCACTCCCATCGAACCACCGAACTTCTCATAATTTAGTTATCCTGTCCGATTGACTGGTGAATATTTAAACAAAGTCAATATTTATTTTTACATGTAGGTACTTACATGCTAGCATATCTTCTTTTTGTAACTTTTATATTACCAAAGATAATGTAATTACTAACGTAATATTACTAATACGTCTTAGATACTATTCCAGTTGTAAGAATGTGTTGTGTAGGTATCTATACTTGTCTTTTCTTTGCTATCGTTTTAATATCATATATAAGTAGGATCTTAACTTACTTATATTATTTTCTTTCATTTATCGCAAGTTCAAAATATCATGCAATTTTGTGATGACATGACACAAACTGTGATAACCAATAGCAGACAGAAATTGCTTGAAAACTATGATAAAATTCGACATTTACTCGTCTAGAGAGATTATAGATATATCTCCGGAGATTATAAGATATATATCGTATATATATCTTATAATCTCCGGTTTTACCAATTCACGTCACAACTTTAATCATTACGTGTCCACACGGATGTAACAACCAATTTTATCGACTCCATCGCTATTTCAAATCAGTGCTTATCGCACAGATGGGGACGATAGCTGAACGTGGTATTTTGACGACGCAGTTGTCGAAACTATTACAATTGGCCAAGTGCATGTCGGGCAACGCGCAGTGTAGGTTTCCGTATACTTGCGAATGCTAACTTTGAGTTCATGCCACTAAAAACGATTTTTCTATTGAATTTTTATAAAATTTTCCTTTGCCGAGTACATTTTATAAGTTTTGGCCGCCTGTAATGTTTTTAATTTGTAAACTCTTCTTAAATCTGATAGTTTCAGAGACAGAAACGATCCCCTAAAAATGTTAGAGGAGGAACCTGGGGCTCATGGCCCCTCCTAAAAAATTTGTTCCAGTACTGCTACGTCGCCATTTTGATTCAAATCCTCAAGATTAAGCCTATCATTATCAGATTTAGACAAGGCCAAGGTATAAGTGAAATCGTTCGAGGGGAGATAAAGATAGGTTTGTGTTAAAGAGATTTTGTCATACAATAGATATTGTTGTTGTAATCTAAAGATGTTTTGTTGGTAAATAAGTTTTTTAAGGGAACGCGCAAAACAAGCCATTATTAAATTCACTTGAAAGCTAATTAGCTGACTGATCAAAACATTATCATATTTGGATACTTGTACTCATTTAGGTATACTTAAGTTAGAATTTTTTTTCAAATTTAATTCAAATTCAAATATATCTTTATTATCATAGGATATTTATAATATCTCTTAATAATCGTCATTATTTTGTTGCACAATTGTTGACGTCAAATGGTTACTTACAGCTAAGTTTACTACCGCTTCCAAAGCGCTAGTGCAGAAGAAGCGGTAACAAACTGCACTGCAGCATTTTCTCCAAGGACGTCAACTCACAATTAAATTAATACTTAAAGTTAATGTGGACAGAGAATACATTGTTTGTTATGTCATATCATAATTTAAATTTAATTTTTAGAATGTCAAAATTTTAAAATAATGTCAAGTTGTAGATTCAGTTTGTACAAAATGTACCAAATTATGACATTTTCGAGTACCTATATTACAAACTTTTAGAGGGACCCGCGTCAAGCTCAAGCCAGACTTTTTTGTCTTGAAGGTAGTCATCGGTCCTATAATAAGCCTTCTCACAAAGTACTTTTTTTACATAAGTTTTGAATTCAGGTAATCGGATCGGATAAAAAGGATCGATTTTGGCAATTTATTATAAAAAAGTATACAGTTCCCCATAAACGTCTTATTAATTGTTTTAAGCCTATAAAACGGGGCAACTAAGTCATTCTTATTACGAAAGTTTCTATCGGTAAAATCGCTTACTTTATTGTATATTTTTCTTTACATACAAAAAAAAGGGACTTCCCAATCTGCTAACTATATAAACGTTAACTATAGTGGGAAGTAAAATAAAATAACTGTATTCATAGGACTGGTATGATAAGGAGAAGATTACAAGACAAGTTATACGAGCCGTTAATAATGTGTATGTGAAGACAAAGGAAATTGATTTGAATGTGGTTTGACGTTATTCCAATGGTGTTGCCCGCGTAGGGATTGCGTTTTGTTTTGTTATCTTAACAAAGTACATACTTATATTTCTTGGTAAAGTTGTATGATGGAGCGAATTAATATAAACCATAAAATATTTTCAGTAAAAAGGTACGGCTATACATTTTGTAACACATATAATATGCGTATTTTATTGGGCAGACATAGCTCTTTTAGCGTGATGATGGGGGATTGGTGAAGAAGGTGGAAAAAGAAATCGAAATGACGAGCAGCTGGGCGCATCGACTATGATAGGTATAATTCGCCTTTTCGCTCATTCCCTGTATTTGCTTTTACGATCTGTGAGGGAAAAGCTGCAGTGCATTACCTAATTACAGTTCATTTTAAGCTTTATCTTTTCTCCCAAATTAATTTATTTGCCATAAAGTATTGGTAAATTATAAGGGCGCGTTCTTATACCGCCCCTCTTTTTTCTCGTGATATCTACGTTGTTTTAGACTGGATTTCTACTAAACATCGCTCAGTTTATAATATCTTATTAAAATGTATGCACGTTTAGGTATAATTCAATTTACTAGACCTTGAATAACAATTAACAAACTAGCTCTTTTTATAATCCGTGCTAAAATCAATATAGTTAATATAAAAAAATATATTGGCTCCTGCAATAGAAAATGGTTATGTGTAACATCCAACAAGGATCGGACGTTCCGCTTTAGCCGCAGCACGCAAAACGTGAGTGTCATGTCATTACTCATTTCAATATTAACTGCATAGTTTTTGTTTTACACTCCTAGCAAGCAATCGCGCAAGTTCGCAAACCTAGTCCACGCCTAGCGCGCTTTGATATTTGCTGCATATAAAGAGACTAGAATAGGTATTCTATCCTATCACACATCAATACAATACGCTATTTTCCAACAAGTCAAATCAGCAACTTTTTTCTAAACGTCAAAACAAACAGTTTCTATGGGATTGTGTATGAAATACAGGCAGGTGACGTCATAGATTTTTGGAGTCAAATAGCGCTCTTATTATTAGTTTTTCTACAATAGTAAATTTAAAATAACGTTAGAATGGATATGTTCAAAGACAAGTGACATTATTTTGCGACGCTTTATTTTTCTATTAGTACAAAATAATTTATTTTGGACTTAGGAAAGTACCTTATTCTAATTGCATTTACCATATATTATTTATACTTAAAAGGGAATCTATATAGTGATTGGTTGCTAGCCTTATCGCCTATTAACATAATCTGCTAATTTCCAAGAAGTCAAATCAGATACTTATTTCTAAACGTCAAAACAAATATTATTATGGAATTTGTATGAAATACAGGCAGATGACGTCATAGTTTTTTAGAGTCAAATAGCGCTCTTAATATAAGTTTTTCAGCAATAATAAATTTAAAATAACGATGAAGGTGGATGACGAAGGATCATGACAAGTGACATTATTTTGTGACATTTTATTACCTTAACAGTAATAAATTGTTAATTTTTGTGTCAGAAAAATACCAATTCAGATATTTACCCGTTTCCTCGATCTGCGAGAGGAGATCAGCAGCAAAATAGAAGCAGAAGAGAAGTAGCAGGTTTTTTTTTTCTTTCAGATCAGCATGGAAGTATTGGAGAATAATCGAGATTTAAGTACTGAACAACGTTTACAGAATAATCTTATCGAATCAGTGTATATACGTCGTATCTGATACAGCTGTATGTAGACACACTCATCAAGTGCATGATGTTTGTTTTTCGTGTGTACGTGGCCAACACTCGTGTCAGATTTTTCCAGCTGCCTTATTATAAGTAATATCCCCTTACCTTAGACTTTTCGTTTAACGTAGTCTACGTTTTATTTTGAAACCACATCTCAGATTTCGGTAATTTTTTAAAAGAAATTTCAATTATCTAGTGTAATAATAATAATAGGTTTCTGACGGTAAAATTATGAATTGGAAAGAAAATATAAGGATGTAGAAGTTTTCCATACTGATGGTCAAAAATGATAACACACTATAATTCTATTTCAAGATCATATTTTCACCGTCGGAAACCAATTATAACTATTGCAATAACTTTGTAATTATAAAATTTTGCCGAAATCGCGGGCATGTTGTTTCGAAATTTTTACTTCGAAACGGCACTGTTATTAATTCTGTGACGGCACACTAAGTTTGTATGGAAAAGTGTAGTTTGGTCTAGAGTAAGGGACTCTTAAGGAATCTGTCTTTTTTATCGATTTTAAAAATAATTTTGGGTCAGTGAACAGATACATATACAAATTGCATCTCGATAGAAAACCGGTAAGTGGATCTTTAACTTGCAACATTTGAGCCGACCAAACATACATACATTACAAGCTAAATAAGAGCCATACGGCATTCTCTACCGGTCAACCATAGAGCAGTCAGATTATTTATTTCATACACAAGTCAAGTTCCCGAGTCACGGTGACTCTTCGAATCAGTCGGTGCGACTGACGCGACTTCTATGCGTTTTATTGCATGCAGTGACACGACAAATCGCTTATGTCGGCTTTCAATATTGTGAAAAAATCCTCCACTGGGATTACGCAAAAGTATAGGTACTTATGGGGTATGTATACTTACATACCACCTACGTGCGTTTGGGGAGGTTGAAATGTTCGTATTCATATTTTTACCGGACGGCGGTAAAAGCAAAAAGTACGGTATTTATAGTAAAAACTGCTTGGTTATTAAGAGAAAAAAATAATAATAATTACACGTGTACAATTACATATAATAACCAAGTGCGAGTCGGACCCGCGCACTAATCGTTCCTTACCATTATCTAAGGTCTAACAAAATACATATACAAAAATTATTTTAAGGATGAAGTCAGTCCGAGATACTGAACAAATTTACCCAAAGAATACGTGTCGAAATTTGGAAAGTAATTTTTGGCCTCCCGTACAAACTGGCCGATCAGCTGATCAGAGTTTGTATGGAGAGCCAAAAATTATTTTTTATATTTCGAGATATGTTTCTTGGGAAAGTTGTTAGGTATTATGGACTGAATTCACCCTTAAGATAGTTTCAGTATATACTATAACTATTTTAAGGGTGAAGTCAGTCCGAGATAGTGAACAACTTTCCCCAAGGAACATAATGTCGAGATATGAAAAAGAATTTTATATGGACTCTCATCCAGACAACCGGCGAATAAAACAACGTGAAAGGTACATACTGTCAATTTGTTTGATTTGTCCGTATATATTTATCTATCTATACAGGACGCAAATCTATCACAGAATAGAACAGACGATGGTCTCAAACCCTAGTATTTGTTACTATCTAATAGTGAGCTAGTAACCTGCCTCTAGCCCCGATTTCCGTAATCTTTTTGCCTACAAGAACACCATGTAAGTCATTATCATCATCATCATCAGGTCTTTGTCTCCACTGCAGGAGCACGACCCTCTCTGTACTACCAGAGCCATACTTGGCCAAAGCAGCTAGAGGACTTGGCCTACACTCTCCACGCTGGCCAGACGGGTTGGAGAGATCTCATTGATGTTTATAAGCTTTGTTTAGCTTGTATTTCCTAAGTCGCCTTTTACGACATCCACGGGAGGTCTTGGAGTGGCCCTATTCTACTCTGCCAGAAACAACGCTGCAAACCATGTAAGTACCTACATTGTATTTCACAAAAATATCTTCAATCGTGTGCATATCAATAGAGCCATAAATCATGGTATATTTGCGCGGCAAGATTCGCGCAGCTCGTCCTATTTCCTCAATAAACTGTGCAAACAGACCACACATCGTACCAATGTCAAACTTTATTAGGGTTGCTACGCGTTTCAATGAAAATCGTAAATGACCATTTTATTTATTTTTTGTACACTGTATTTTAAATTTGGATGCGTAGCAATCCTAATAGATGAAGGTTTAAAAAGAAATGCATATGCTATCATAAGTTAGCGTCACTAGTCTGTTTACCCATCACCCATCCTGACTCTTTACAGAGTGGTTTAAAGTTAAGAAATAGGTTAGCAGAAGTACAGAGAGAGTCATGCATTGGATTGGAGACAAAAAGACCTGATCGTGATGATGATGATGATTATTTTGGGATAATCTAACTGACAGACTAAATTAAATATTATTTTAGGAAATCAGCCATATACTATTAATTTATTTTATATATTTCTTGTACAAGTTTTCTTTACAAACAATGTTTAGCTGGCGCTGGTGACCCTATCCTCTGTCAACCGACGTCGATGTTATCTAGCACTCACAATACTACAGGCCATCAAACCATCCTGCTCAACACCAATGCAACCTAACAACCCATAATCTAAACCCAAACGAATTTCAATTTTACCACACACGTCTTAAAGTTCACCTTAAAATTTTCGACGGCAAAGTAAAATGGGAGAGTCGAAGGATATCTCACATTGTCATTTTCCTGCGAGTGGACCTGACATTTGTATTGAAGTGTTAGCAAGTTATTTTAGACCCTAAAAAGAGGGGTAAGGGTTTAAAATTCCATAAATATGTAAAGAATGCAATAAAAATGCTGTTATGATTTGCAAAATCAAGTGTGTTTGTGCTCTTTCAATATTTTGGGTGCAAGTTGTTTTTGTTATGTAGAATTTTGAAGATTTCTAATAATATGTTTTAATTAGCATACATGAACATAAACGCAGAAAAGATCAGATAAACAGGCATCCTATTCTTTTCGTTCCAAAAAAACAAATTGTAGGTAGATATCGTTTAAAGGCATGACAACAGGAAATATATGTTTAGCCCAATCGGTTAGCTTATTAAAAAATTCTATACAAGTTTTACTTTGTTTTTTCTGAGGTACAAAATCTGACGAAGATACAGCGCATTTAAATTTCGCATGACGTCGCGTCTAGAACGCAGGTTCTGAAAATATATGTCAAACGACATCGATACAGAGGGAGACCAAAGAAATGTTGGATGGATTATGTAAAGCTCAGATTTAAAGGAGGATATGAGTAGGAAGGGGGTGACGGGCGGGTTGACTAGAGATCTAACAAAGTGAAAATACCTTACATGCTGTGCCGACCCCACATAATTAGTGGGGCCAGGATAAGGCAGAAGAAGAAAAAGAAGAAGTCACATTTAGATAAGATTTTTACATAGTGCCGGTGACGTCGCAAGCCCCCACTTAAGAACTAAGATGCTCCGTATCTTTGTAATTTTTTTTTACGTTTTTGGATAATCTAAAAGACAGACTAACTAAATAAAATAATACTTTTCTGTCACTGTCGTCACCCCTGTTGTCAAAATGTAAAGGGGAGCGATAAATTATGTATTTTAAAATAATTAGAAATACCTGGAAGAGAGAAATTGGTAAGACATGATAATCTCTTCAAAATTATAGTAGAAGAAAAAATTAAAGGAAGACGAAGGACGAGGAAGTCTAGAATAAAGAAATAGTTTGTAATTAACTACCAAAGTTTAGAATTTGGTATAGTAGAAGAAAAAATTAAAGGAAGACGAAGGACGAGGAAGATCAATAATGAAGCGTGTGCAGTAAGTAAAATAAAGGCTATGAGCCTTTGAGTAAGGTCTTAACACGAAGGAAAAATCTTGCCTAAAAGATGATAGAGATCATATTTTCAATGGAAGACATTCATCAACAAAACAACGAATCGAGTTACTGTTTGAATTGAAGACTGAAGGATAAATTACGTAGGTGTAGTTTTAGCGTCGGACCGAAAGGTGAAATACTGAAAGCAGTAATTTCAAAGTGACTCCAACAAGAAAGTGCTACAATTTGGAGCGTAGGAGTCAAATAACTACATTAGTGGCTATGTCGGAGACAAGCTGAGGCGGTCATTATGTGAACTTAACTGAAAGTGGCTGGATAAAGCGAGGGCCTGCAAGTCACATGCATTAGGCGAGCAGTGAGGCTGGCCTGGGTTATAGGAGGTAGCGGGAGCGGGACTGCTCTTGCAAATCTTGCGACTCCGCTCTGGCCGGCCGGTCAAGGCAAGACAGAGGCAGGGGTCGTGTGTTAGCGCATGTGTGTATAGTCCACCTGGAGGTAGGGTACGTGGTGTCGATTGTTTGAGAGTGAAATTAGTAGGTACTTGTAGAAAACTCAAGAAGAAGATACCTAGGACAAGAAGAGGCCATTACCTTTTCTGAACCTTTTCCCTCAAGGCTTTATTCATCAGTGGCTGTGTTAGGGACCGGGCCTGGCGGAAAGTGACTGGAGTAGAACGAAGGCCTGCAAGTTTGCGTCACATGCGTTAGGCGAGCAGAAGAGCTGGCCAGGGTTAGAGGAGATAGCGGGAGCGGGGCTTTCGTAAGTAGGAAAACTGAGTGAAAGAGGCCCTGGACGGTGACTTACGTCAGCAATGTTAATAGTCGTTCTCTTTAAATTTGGAGCACGCGTCAAAATACAGGTTCCAGTACGGTACTATAGCAGTTTGATTACGGCGAGAGGGCCCACGCTGGGCCAAATTTGCATGAAAAAATATCCAGCCCAAAGGAGAACAGGAGGTAGCCTACGTCGCTTAACGTTTTTATGTTAGTACTAGCTGGTTTCCACTACTTCGTCTGCGCAGGATCACACAATATCTTTATAAATTGTAGCCTATGTGTTATTCTGATGTATAAGCTATATTATTGTAAAGTTTCAATAAAATCCATTTAGTAGTTTTTACGAGTTTAGTAGTTTTAAAGAGTAACAAACATTCATCCATACTTACAAAATTTCGCGTTTATAATATTAGTAAGAAGTAGGATAGTCATTTTCTTCCAACTTGGAGCACGCGTCAAAGCACAGGGCCCAGTAAACCGATTACGGCGAGTGGCCCTCGCCCGCCACTATCGCGCGATCTGCACGCAACGCGACCCCGCCACCTCACGTGACCACGACTGCTGGTAATGACCTGGTGACTTTTGTTAATATCAATAACTTACAAAGTTATTGAGTGGGAATTATTCAATTTTGGAAAATTTTAGTCAGTTTACTCGTAGTTCAGTCAGCTACTATACTAACAATATTTTTAACAATATTTTTAACTGACTTCAAATCATCATCATCATCATTTCAGCCGCATAACGTCCACTGCTGGACATAGGCTGACTTCCAATAAGGATTATTAATTCGTGGGAGTCTTTCTTTTAAATGTTCACCGATTATTTTAAGACGCTTGGACCGTTTCGGAAAAAGGGAAAAATTGTCAGATGGTTTTATAGAAATTTAATCAAAATCGTTTGTGTGGTTTGGGGTTGTCAGGTTTTAGTTTTGGAAAATTATTTAAAGAAGCGAACGAAACGAGCAAAGTTTTCAGAGGCTACTTAAACAATCCAGCGTTTGTATGTAGGTAAGTTTGTTCATGTTTGAATATTTTTAAACGGAGTTTTATGTAATTTGGTACACTACGCACGCTTCGCTCGCTCATTTAAATAAATACTTAATTCTTTTTACTCTCTGTGTCGGATCTATTTTTAGACCAGTTAATTCGAATAGGCGGCGAGTTAACAATCTTCAGTCTGATCTGAATCCCATTTACATAAATACAGTACATTTACAATTTACGATATATTTAAATTGACCTGACTATAGTAAATACTACACGTAATATTTCTAGGCCTACTGCAGTGAGGTCTAGATTAGGTTTACTCACATAAAAGCCGAATAATTAGTAATCTAAACAGAAGAAAAATGTGACTGTACAAAAAAAAATAGGGGCGATGGAGACATAGTGATAGTGTAAGGATTTAAAAAAATGTCTGTTTGATTGTTTGTCTGTTTGTACATGCTAATCTCCAGAAATACTGGCTGGATTCGAATAAAACTTTTTAGGTTAAACAAGGTCTAACAAAATATACTGAAACTATTTTAAGTGTGAATTAAATCCATAATACTGAACAACTTTCCCCAAGGAACACGTATCGAAATATGAAAAGCTATTTTTGTCCTTCCATATAAGTTGACCGATCAGCTGATCCGAGTTTGTGTAGAAAGCTAATAATTATTTTTCATATTTCGCTATACGTTCCTTGGGGAAAGTTGTTGACTATCACGGACTGAATTCACTCTTAAAATAGTTTCAGTATATTTTGTTAGACATTATATAGCTGTTTAACCTGGGCAACATAGGGTAGGGTATAATTGATATTGGAAAATGGAACACTTGATGCAGAACCATAATGGTCAAGCTAAACTTTAAGAAATATAAAGATGACGCCTTAGCAAAAGTTGTTCGGCCTGATGAGCATTTTCTGGGTCACAAACTCCACGCGAGTGAGGTCGCGGGCTTCGGCTAGTTAAGAGTCCCCTTACCCTGGACTAAACTACATTTTTCCATACTAACGTAGTCTACGTTTTATTTTGAAACGACAGGCCCGATTGCGGCAAAATTTAGTGATTTCAAAGATATTTCACATATTTAAGCGTACAACCGGTTTTCACAGTCAAAATATGAACATGAAATGGAATATAGTGTGTTACCTATATAATTTTGACTATTAGTATGGAAACTTCTACATCCTTATAATTTTCTTTCCAGTTCATAATTTTAATGACCGGAACCAAAATTATAAGTCCCTAGGTAATTGTACTTTTTTTTTAAATTACAATTTTTTGTAAAATTACAATCTTTTACCGAAATCTGACATGTGGTTTTAAATTATAACGTAGACTACGTTTGTATGGAAGAAGGGTAAGGGGATTCTTAAGTACTTAATATTTTTTTTGTGTAAGCCACTCTTCTGGCTGCTCTGACAAGGTATGGTGTATGGCTCTAACAATACAGAGAGGAAGATAATATTATTCTTTAGATTAATATGGCGAACAGCGTGATTGCCTGTTATGTATGCGAAAAATTAACCTTAAAATAAAGATTTGCGATTTGCTAGGTCCTGATATAGTACTTACATACAATAATTATATTAAACATAGACAATAATAAAATTGTACAAATATGTAATTTTTTGGAAAGACCCTATTCCTTATGAATTATTTATTTCTCCATAGCTTAACTATTTCAATATAAAAATACATTCCAGACTTTAACACATTTTTTTCTTTTACAAACAGTACAAATAAAGTAGAGATTCCAAGGCATTGCCGCGAGGCAAGGTGCCCAGTAAGCTAGCAACATTGCCTCTTTGCACTGCAATAGAAATTCTTTGGGCGAAATAACTGCCAGCCCTTGGATCACCCGTAACCGTAACCTCCCGGAGGCGCGCTGAAATCTCAGTCACCAGAGTTCTTGCTTCTGGGCCCCACGGACCCATTGTCTCAAGACCCTATTTAAAAGACAAGTATAAATATATTTGTTAAGTGCAAACGGGGTCTCTTACTCACTGTAAGACTATGCAGACATTTTATCTAAATCCTCACTCAGAATAGGCATCTTACGTGCATTTCAATAACCAATACAAACACGCCGAGCTAATTCTGCGTGGGCGCAGATAAAGCGGAAGTTTCATTAATAATACTAATATTATAAAGCTGGCCACACCCGCCCGGAATGCATACTTATCGTATCGCACGCCGTAATAATTATTTTAGGCTGATCACACACAGTACGATACGACTTAGTTGTTATTTGTTTTTCGTGTGTGTAAGTTGCCAACACTGGTGTCAGATTTTTCAGGCTACCTAAAGACTTAACCTGACAACTGCCATACAATTAGGTATGACAGCAGGAACCAACGGCTTATAGGTACCTTCCGAAGCACGGAGGAGCTCGAGAATTTTTTATGCCACTTGTGGTCACCCATGCGAGTGCAGACCACGCCCAGGGTCGCTTTACTTGCGAAAGCGCTAGTAATGCGCACTCCCGCCGGGCAACCGAGCTCCTCAAATAAACTTAGTAGTGATATTGATTGACAAGCTCTGCGGCCATCATGCATGCATGCATGACACCGGAGGTCCTGGCTTCGATCCTCGGTTAGGTCAAGTTGGTAAATTATCTTTTTTAGGTCTTAGATATTTATCCTATATATGTATTTATAAACTATTGTATCGTTGAGTTAGATCCCATGGCCATAACACAAGTCTCGAATTTACTTTGGGGCTACCTCAATCAGTGTGATTTGTCCGTACCTATGTGTATATTGTTTTATTGATTTTAATAAATTTAAAGGGATCAAGTTCATATAATAATTGTGTGGTTTTCTTGCAGAGTGACTTTAGTAATACAGAGACGGTCGTGCTCCTGCTAAGGAGACTAAAAAGAACTGATAATGAAGACACAAATAAAGTTCAAGCTATTTTTGTACAAGCTTTATTTTTTTATGACTTTAGCCTCAGCTAAAGTCATAAAAAAATAAAGCTTGACAACAAGACAAAATGGCCCAAACTCGTTGGGAATGTATTATTTTATTAAAGGGTACTATAGAGGCTACAGACCTAATGTGTTTAATACAGAACTACGAATAATATGACTGAAGAGTTTAAGTCCAGCAGTGAGCTGAATTGAGAAATTTAGGAAATTGTATTATTTTGCTTAAATGAATTTGAGTATTAAATCACAAATGATTTGTAATTAAAACTTCTCAGTATCTCTTATATTGAAGTAGATAAGAGTATGTCAGTCGTCAAATTGTCCATGACAATCGCCTATGTGTGGCCAACCTTAATGCAGTAGTCCGATGATAAGGATGGTAATAGAGCGGTGCGCGGACGCAATTAGGCTAATCCTTGTTGATATTAATATTCTAATATTTTTATATCAACTAATATTAACAGTGTATGGGTTGTTGGACACTGGAATTTAAACTAGTTGGGAGCTAACGGCGGCTTGGAGATTATAAAATAGGAAAGTAAAATACCGACATATCTTCATTGAAGACGAGTAGGCAGGTTTTAAATTATAATCGGCCAGATGCGAAAAACCCCAAAAGAAAGAATTTCCGAAGCTGAAACGGCGACTTTGTTTGCTTGAGACTTAAACAGGCATGGCGAATGGAAAATATTGTGTACACGTATTTCTTCTTTTCTCTAAGAAAAAAAAACACAAAGATACCTACAGCGCATTTAAATTCGCATGATGTCACTGGTAGGTACGATTTTTACTTAGCGGTGACGTCGCAAGCCTCCGCTAAGAAAGCTCCGTATCTTAAAAAATATGGATGAATCTATTATTTTTAGATAATTTAATAAACAGACTCATTGCAATCATACTTTTCTGACTCTGTCGTCACCCCTATTGAATGGATTTAAATCCATACTCATATATAAAGCTGAAGAGTTTGTTTGTTTGTTTGTTTGTTTGAACGCGCTAATCTCAGGAACCACTGGTCCGATTTGAAAAATTCTTTCGGTGTTAGATAGATCGTTTATCAAGGAAGGTTATAGGCTATATTGCATCACGCCCGCGACTTCACCCGTGTGGATAACGCGGGCGAAGCCGCGCGCGCTGCCTCTAGTAATTTATAAAAATGATAGAAGGTAAAATTAAACGATGTAAAAAAAAAAAGACACACAGATTAGCCGATACGGCGTGGGACGGTATTATAATAAGATATTGATATATCTTTGTCGATGTGCTTTAATGGACCTCCTTGTGAAGTTAATGTTGTCGGTTATAAATACATTGTGTCATCAGAGGGTTTGGGATTGGTCTGAGGAATGTTTTAAATTTTACATTCATACATACATACTATCACGTCTTTATCCCTAATGGGGCAGACAGAGCATTTTGGGTCTTGCGGCTCTATGCAGAGCCCAGGGCCGCAAGACCCAAAAGCCACTTTTAGCGTCATGGTGGGCGAGAAGATGGAAAAGCAATCAATACAGTGATGGGTTGCTAGCCGCATCGCCTGTTAACATGATTTGCATTTTTGCCCATTCCCTCGATCGGCTTTTACGATCTGCGTGGGAAGAGAAGCTGCTGGTACATTCTAAGTTTTTTTTTTATTTCTCCCAGACCAGCATGGGAGATTTAAATTTTAAGAGGCACATATAAACTGCATAACACACATGTTGCCGTGAGTTTTCCGGCAGAGTACAAATGGGCCTCTCCAAGTCCTCCCGTGGATGTCGTAGAAGGCGACTTAGGTAAACAAGCTAAACAAAGCTTATAAACATCAATGAAACCTCTCCAACCACACGGCAAAAATAAATAACGATTAATTTTAATTTATTTAAATCATCATCATTTCAGCCGCACAACGTCCACTGCTGGACATAGGCCTCTCCCAAAGATTTCCAAAATGACCGATCTAGAGCGGCTTGCATCCAGCGCCTTCCAGCGACCTTGGTGAGGTTTATTTAAACGACCTATTATAATCTATAATACTTTTGTATTTTTCCTTTTATGTAAAAACAATAAGATTTTTTTTTGTAATTTCGAATGACGTGTAAATATATGATTTAAGTAGCTGAGCCCCGCGATGTTACCCGCGACTAAAGCAGCCTATGTATTAATCCAGGGTGTCAGCGTCCTGTGCACAAAATTTTATCAAAATAGGTCCAGCTGTTTGCGCGTGAAGAAGTAACAAACATACACACTCATAAGCTTTCGCCTTTATAAAACTAGTGACTCTGTGAGCTGTAGACCTCGCAAGCTTAAAGAGATGCCATTGATTAAAAATACCGGTCGTAAAATAAAAATAAGTTTGGAAAATCCAAAAGAGCACGCCTCAAAGGGTCCATAATTTTTTTTTAATTCTTACGCATATAGAAAAATAAAGATATATATAGATATACTAAAACTATGAAGAACAGTCGATATTTTTTTTTGTTTATTCAATAACAATTAGACCAAATCGAATCAGACCCTGAAAAATGAAAGGGTTCTATTCCTGAGCATACTCAAGCGTAAGAGAAAGAAAAGACTCGATTAGTAAAGTATTTCGGTCGTTATCGTGTTAACAAGAAAAGCTTCCGCACATACAGACACACGGACGTCCAAGACAGAACTTTTTTAACTAGTTTAAATAACAAAAATGACATCAAAAATATCATGAGTATTAAAAATAGTGTTTTTTTCTTAATATGTGTGTGTATATATTATCTTACAAGTGCAATGTATGATACATAAAGACATTTTAAGTTTGAAAAATCAGATGTTTTGCGCGAAGTGACAGTAGTACCCACCTCAACGTTTCGCTTATGAGGCGTGCAATAAATACATCGCACTAAAAAGAGAACACCTTCTGGTGGGATTCGAACTCTAGACGCCCAAGTCAATCAGATCTCTATACAAACAAATTGAACTATTTATGCTTTGACAATGCTGGTGAAAAAAACCGTCTATTGTAGGTATGTCATCAAAGAAACTAAAATTCTTTTGTTATTTCGTTCTCACTAATGCACCAAAGGCGCTTAGGCACTTTGTGCCAACTCCGCCATTTTCAAAAATTTCTAAAAAGTTGCTCGATTGTCGATTTTCATATGTTTATTGAACCTGCTCCCAAAATTTCACGGGAATCGGTTGAGTAATGCGACCTCTAGAGGAGAACACACAGACATACGAAAACATTTTTGGTCAAGCTAAAACGGAGACCTCTCTCTCGCTTCGCTCGCTCGGTCAATTAGTGTAAGTATATGACATAGGAGTAACCCATGACATCATGGGCCACGTGGAATCGCATTGTAATTATTGTAATCACCTAAAACCTATCAATAATCATCATTTAATGACCATTAACTCCTTTACTGTAAGTACCAGAAGTAAATTCCTTACACAAAGTAAAGTCTATAACAGTAAATAATAAATTTTACGAGCCGTAATGAGACCACCAGTGGAGGTGTTACAATGTAATGTGCACTTTAATGCAGTATTCGTTGTTGCACAATGCTAGTACCGTTTTTAATAATAATCGGCCAAGTGCGTGTCGGGCCACGCGCTGTGTAGGGTTCCGAAAATGCTGAGTTTAAGTTCACACCGCCGAAACGAATTTTATTGATTTGTATACAAATTTCATTTTCCGAGTGCATTTTATTATTTGGTTGACTAGAACTCTTAAGCACCTATCGCAATTAGATAAAAAAAAACTGTTTTCCTACAGGTTGACTGGTAGAGAATGCATTAGCATTAAGTTCACCTTTGTACCGTTGTGGTCAATAAAGATTTTAATAAATAAATAAATAAACCCCTTGATTTAATAACGCTACTTAGCTCTGATAGTTTTTTTCTTTTAACTTCATTACTATATACTATTGTTGTGATTTTTTTTTTACGTGTCCATAGACAACTCTTTAACTGATAGAGGCGGGGGACACTTTACTCTAACAGAAATTTGCACTTTAAAACCAAATATTTCAAAAACAGGTCCCTAAATTAAAAAAATTTGTTCACAAATTCACAATATTTTTGAAAGTCCTATTCAGCGTACGATACGACACCCTATTCTATTGGTTGGTCAAGAAAATAAAATTAATTGCAATTTAACATATATACATTTACGTTACTATTGCCAAAATACCGCTTTCTAGTACTTATAGTCTCTGAGTAAAACCGCTGATTGAAAGACAGACAGACAGACATGGTGGTTCCTTGTTTGCTATAGGAAATCCTAAAAACTACCCTCTTATATAAGTCATTTTGTCAGTGTTAGGTAAATTGTACTGTATCATGTCATTTTGACCAGAGAATTCAACTTTTTTATACACGCTTATTTTCTTTCAAGTTCATATTTTGACTGTTAAATTAAGCAATTTCTTTCAATGTACAGAAATGTTTAGGGTAACGACTCTCCTAGAGTGCAGAATTTTAATAAATTTAACATAAGCCCAAAGGCCACTTTTAGCGTGATGTTGCGCGAGAAGGTGGAAATCAAAATAGTGATGAGTAGTGATTCGCAATTTCATCCATTCCCTTGATCTATTTTTACGTTCTGCATGGGAAGAGATACAACTTGTATGTACTAAGTCTTTTCTTTCCAACACGGTAAAAAATTTAAGTAAAACAATAAACAGATTCGTTCTCCCCAGTATAGTTTCAGGGTTCATGCAATATAGTCAGAGATACGCGTCGAGTTAAAAAAAAACTAAGTAGTTGTATGGTTAGCTACTGTTTTTATTGCTTTCCATTATTTTATACTCAGCAGTTATGGAAATGATGCTAAAAAGAAAAATAGCTTTGTTCGTAATTACTTAAGTAGTTAATAAAGTGCGATTTAATTTATAAGTTCAATAAAGCGTAGTTTACGACACACTTCCCGTTCTAGATAATTAAATTTTCTGCTTACGATGCCATGCCGACTACTGTCAAAATGGAGTTACGAACAGAAAGATAACATTCATATTCGCCTACAGTTTCTAAAAACATATTATCACGTTTCATCATTGCAGGCGACTTAGGAAATACAAGCTAAACAAAGCTTATTAAGAATCCCCTTACCCTAGACTTCTCCATACAAACGTAGTCTACGTTTAATTTTGAAACCACATGTCAGATTCTGGTAAAAATTGGTAATTGTAAAGAAATTGCAATTATCTAGGGTTATAACTGGTTTCCTATACTAAAATTATGAACTGGAAAGAAAATATAACGATTTAGAAGTTTCCCATACTAATGGTCAAAAATGATATAAAACACTATATTCTATTTCAAGTTCATATTTTTACTGTAGGAAACCAGTTATAAACCTAGATAATTGCAATATCTTTGAAATTACAAAATGTTGCCCAAATCGGACATGTCGTTTTGAAATAAAACGTAGACTACGTTTGTATGGAAAGTTGTATTTTGGTCTAGGGTCGGGGGACCCTTAACAATATGGGACCTCTCCAACCCGTCTGGCCAGCGTGAAGAGTGTAGGCCAAGTCCACTGGCTGCTCTGGCCAAGTATGGCTCTTATAGTACAGAGAGGGTCGTGCTCCTGCAGTGGAGATAAAAAGACATGACGATGACGATGACGTTTCATCATTATCCGAGCGTAATCCCGGTTGCATCCTTAGCGATAACGATTCAGAGCCCGGTCATATAAGTGCAAGCTGAAGAGTTTGTTTGTTTGTTTGTTTGTTTGAACGCGCTAATCTCAGGAACCACTGGTCTAATTTGAAAAATTCTTTCGCTATTAGATAGGTCGTCTATCGAGGAAGGCTATAGGCTATATTGCATCACGCCCGCGATTTCACTCGAGTGGATAACGCGGGCGAAGCCGCACGCTGCCTCTAGTAAATTATATAAATAAAACAAAAACAGTAGTGTACTAAGTTTGACAGTTAACGGGTATAACAAAAATGAAAGGTTATGGCAAAGTGGAAGCAACTTAAATGCTGTGATGATATAAGGATGGGACATAAAAAAAGTAATTAAGGGAAGAAAGGTGAAGATTTTATGTAATTTACCTTCATTATGATAGTATAAATAAAAAAATATTTTACAGTAAGACGATATAGCTGAGTTTAGTGCCTCTTTCTAAGTGCAACATCTGTTCACATTTTTTTTTGGGCCTATAATAATAATTAGGTAACTAAGTAGTGTTTATGAGAAAACTAAGTTATAGCACATTAACTAAAGGCACGTTAACTGAACTGTGAAACCGGTAGCGCATATTCAATATTCATTCTAAAAACTAAAATGTAATAAGGGTAAGTGTATCTGCTCTACTTTCAGCGAAAATAATGTCTGTTTGTTTGTACACGCTAATCTCCGAAAATACTGGACGGATTCGAATAATTTTTTTTGTTATATAGCTGTTAAGCTTGGGCGACATATAGGGTATGAATGATTTTGGAAAATGGAACATCTGATGGAGAACTATAATGGTCTAGCTAAACTATAAGAAATATAAAAATGACGCCTTAGGAAAAGTTGTTCAGCCTGATGAGCATTTTCCAGGGACATAAAGTCCGCGCGAAAGAAGTCGCGGGCTTCGGCTAGTTTTAAATTAATACGCTAATAATATGACTATCTAGCCTAAACTCAGGCTAATGACTAATTTTCATTGACCTACTTTTATAAAGTACTTATTTCATAAGAATGTGTCCATCGACACTTCTTACTGACTCTATTTAGGGGAAGGCACTTTATTCGTGTGTCTTTTGCTTTCATTGTCACTTTTTTCACTATTATATTTTCCACAAGTGGCATTACAAATTTAATTGAACAATTTAAATTTTTTACTTATTTTATACGAATGTGTCCATCGACACTTCTAACTGTCTCTATTAAGGGGAAGACACTTTATTCGTGTGACTTTTGTTTTCATTGTCAAATTTTTTCAGTGTTAATTTTCCGCAAGTGGCATTACAAATTTAATTGAACAATTTTAAATTTTTGACACTCGCCCGCTATCTTACCCGCCGTAGGTTCACTTCACCCCCTACCCTTGCGTGTAATTACGAAAACAAACAGTGATAACTGGGAACACGCGGGATTAACCGAAATAGGCAACGTCGCGTGTAAACCTAATGCGACGCTTTGTAGGGGCAAGGGGTTTACGAAAATGTTAAAAGATTTTTTTCTGTTTCAATAGATAAGTGGGTCTTACGATAATAGTTACGTGTACAATTTAAATTACGTGTGAAGTAGTGTTTTATGTGTTACAAAAACTATAAGTTGCAATGGAAACAGTTTTATAAACTATTGTGTATCTATAAGGTCTAACAAAATATACTGAAACTATTTAAAGGGTGAATTCAGTCCGTGATATAGAACAACTTTCCCCTAGAAACATATGTCGAAATATGAAAAATAATTTTCGGCTTTCCATACGAACTCTGATCAGCTGTTCGGACAACTTGTATGGGAGGCCACAAATTACTTTTCATATTTCGATACGTGTTCTTTGGGGAAAGTTGTTCAGTATCATGAACTGCATTCACCCTTAAAATAGTTTCAGTATATTTTGTTAGACCTTATATAGGTTTTTTATGAATCAAGCTAAGCATGTATACATTTTAGATAATATAGACTTTTCGTTGCCATATCTTGTAGACTGGTATGTTTTTTTTAAATATAGGTTGGTTTTAAAGCTTTTTATATAAGCTAATGCTATGCTAAAAATGCGTTACCGAACTTTGCCAAAGTTACGTCTGCAATGCTATTTGATTTACTAGAAAAGCAACACTCGCATCTCTGGTCCAGTGGTCAAGGCATTCGCTTTGTTATCTGGAGGACGTGGGTCCGAATTTGACTGAGAAGCATACTTTGTGAAAAGTTGTTTCTAGTCTGGTTAGGATATTGCAGGTTTAAATCACCTGATTATTCAAAAGAAAGATGATTCTGCGTTTCGGAAGGCTCTTATAAACTGTGGGTACCGAATGCCAACTAGCGTTTGCCCAAACCTATTCAAGAATTGGGTGGACACCCTTTGGGTTGCGGAGGTCAGACGGCAGTCGCTTTGTGTAAAAACCAGTAACCTCTTCAAATCACCTAGGTTAGGTAGCGGAGCGCGCGCGTGATGATAATGATGACACTGTACAGGTATAGCACTTCATAGAAAATAAGTAACAAATATACCGAGTACTACTACAAACGAAACAATATACCAAATTAGTAAAATAGTCAAATAAGTGAGTTAATCAATCAGGATCGCCACCACATAATTTTTTGCTTTGTTTACTTGTTTTCATCACTCTAAACTTTATAAAATTTTCGTTCTTTATTATTTTCCTCTCGACGACGACAACTCTAGTAACGTCAACGTGCGACTTAGCAACCCTGTTTTACATGCGCTTATACGGCCGATAACGGGAAAGGGGTTGCGGGGACACCAGATTGCGGGGGACGTTGCGAGTTTCCGTTCTGTATGTAATATTATTATTAATTCTGTGTTTAAGTAGCGTTTTTCACGAAGAAATAAATTAGCCGCGGAATTCGGCATAGTGTGTTTAGACACTTAATATTATGAGGTAATAAGAAATGATTACCAACTTATGTTTTTATGACTTCTCACTTTTACACAGCTTTTTATTTCTTTTCTTTTAAGTAGTAGGAAAGTTATGATACATATTATGGTAAGTAAGTATAATGTAGTTAAGTACTGATCGTTAAAAATACTTTGTTTTACTACTTACTATCACGAGATTATTTCACATTACTTTTAACTTAAGTAACAATTCAATGAATAAAATTATAATTTGTCTACTTTTAATTAAGCTTAATATTACCTTACCTACGTATGTCATAAATTGAATGTCGATACAACTTTGTAACTTTATTACTTTGAAATGGATTGGTATGTATTATATATATAGATACCTTATTTTTAATGCAGAAGTAGCCATTGGGTTCCTATTATTCAATGGACTAGAGGTTGTTTTCTGTCACACTTTGATAAATTCTTAAAAATACGCACCAAACGAATAGTAATGAAATCTCATATTTTTAAAATTGAGTTCTATATCAGTCATAGAGTTAGTATGCTACCAAATAGAGTAGATACCCAGACTTTTTATGCATTTGTCAGACAGTGCTCCTTAAATTAGTAGCGATTTAAATCTTATACCTTTAAACGAGCAATTCTTGTAAATTTATTTATTTATATGTACATAAATTTATTTCTGTGATCTCGGGAACGGCTCTAACGATTTCGCTGAAATTTGGTATATGGGGGTTTTCGGGGGTAAACAATCGATCAAGATTAGTCTTATGTTTGGGAAAACGCGTGTTTTCGAGTTTTCATGTGTTTTTCTATCCACGCAGAATGCGGTCGCTAATTTCGTCCTGCCGGCCAATGTCCGTCTGGTCCAGCGGTTAATACGCGGATGGCAAGAAACGAGTGTTACGGGTTCGAATCTACTTTTGATTTTTTTATATGTTAAAGTTTCTATATAATTTTTTAATTTTTATTGCTTTTAGACAAGTTTAAAAAAGTTTATGTACCTAGATTATCACCTAAACCCCACCATATTACAACCGAGCAAAGCTCCGTCGCCCAGGTACTACATTATTAAAAAGCTGTAAATCTTATACACTTACCTTTTTAGGGTTCCTTACCCTATTACTAAGACTCTACTGTCCGTCTGTCTATCAGTCTATCCGTCTATCTGTTACCAGGCTCTATCGCATGAACCGTAAATCGTGATAGCTAGACAGTTGAAATTTTCTGAAATGAGGTATTTCTGTTTCCGCTATAGCAACAAATACTAAAAACAGAGAAAATAATCCTATACAACAAACATATTTTTAGGGTTCCGTAGCCAAATGGCAAAAACGGAACCCTTATAGATTCGTCATGTCTGTCTGTCTGTCTGTCCGTCCGTATGTCACAGCCACTTTTTTCCGAAACTATAAGACCCATACTGTTGAAACTTGGTAAGTAGATGTATTGTGTGAACCGCATTAAGGGTTTGACACAAAAATAGAAAAAAACAGTAAATTTTGGGGGTTCCCCATACTTAGAACTAAAACTCAAAAATTTATTTTTCATCAAACCCATACGTGTGGGGTATTTATGGATAGGTCTTCAAAAATGATATTGACGTTTCTAATAGCATTTTTTTCTAAACCGAATACTTTGCGCGAGAGACACTTCCAAAGTGGAAAAAAGTGTGTCCCCCCCCCGTAACTTCTATAATAAGCGAATGATAAAACTAAAAAAAATATATGATGTTCAATACCATGAAAACTACCAGCGAAAATTGGTTTGAACGAGATCTTGTCAGTAGTTTTTTTTTAATACGTCATCATCATAAACGGCAATTTAATTTTCATTCAATCAACCCAAATATAAAAATTAAATAAAACATACTACAAGAATTTTATATTATGTTATTTGCTACTACGGAACCCTTTATGGGCGAGTCCGACTCGCACTTGGCCGCTTATTTCTAAATAATCTTATATTATTATATGAGGTCTAACAAATATACTGAAACTATTTTAAGGGTGAATTCAGTCCATGACACTTAAAAAACTTACCCCGAGTAATATATATCGAAATATGAAAAGTAATCTTTGGCCTCCAATACAAGTTGATCGATCAGCTGATGCGAGTTTGAATGGAAAGCTAAAAATTATTTTTCATATTTCGACATATGTTTCTTGGGGAAAAATGTTCACTATTGCGGACTGAATTCACCCTTAAAATAGTTTCAGTATATTTTGTTAGACCTTATATAATTAAGTACTTAGAGTGCGTACTTCCTGATTTTTTTCTCAATTGCATACGCGTCTTTTTAAAAAGATCTTAATTTCCGAGTTGGCAAGCGAATAAGACACACAGCCTTATTCGCTTGCCAACTCGGAAATTCTTATAAACCCGTCAGTCTAGGTACGTCTTGTTCCCATCAATTAATTTCCCACTAGTGATGTACATCACTGTCAAATTATTTGCCGGCGCGGGCCGAGTCGCAACCCTTGACCGTTGGTCTTGCCTCTTCTGACAGCGCCCGTCACAACGCTCGATAATCTCCCGTCACTAGCCCATCACTAGCAGCAATGATTTCAATATTTAGATGGGTCATTCGGACCCCCCAAAATAAGGGTCATATGATTGTATTGACCTATACATTTTAAGTTTTGTTTTTCGTTTGTGTATGTGGCCGAAACTGGTGACAGATTTTTTCAAGCTGCCTTAAGGCATCTTTAAAATCTTGAGGCGGATATAGAATGATAACAGTTGGGGTCAATGGCTTTACTTGCCTTCTAAAGGACATATTAGTGAACAGCTAATTCGATGCTACACACGACACAATTTGGCATACAATCTGCAGCAACAATCTGTTGCTCTACTGCAGCCGTGTACGTGTTGTGGGTATATACATGTACACACATGACAATCTGCAGTACAGCACCAAATTGTTACTGTAGATTGTATGCTAAATTGTGACGTGTGTAGCTACCTTTAGTACTTAAGCTGTGCTTACCTAAACCTACTGTAGGTCTACGCAGATTGCACATAATCGACTCTACAACTCAATTAAATTCCTTTACTTATACTTTTTTTAAGCCCCTACAAAAAGATTATTAGATTTACGCTATAATGTCTGTCAGTCTATGCGTTTGTCTTTGTGTATATGTCATACACGTGGCATCATAGCTCACAAACGGATGGATTGATTTCAATCCGGTTTTTTTATGTAAAAGTTTCTTAGCAGTTGTTCCTAGGAATGTTTGATAAAATCGGTTCAGCCATGTAACATTTATTGGAGGTAAACAACGAGGGCCTGAAAGTCATGGTTTTTTAATTTACCTGGCAAATAATAGATGGCGCTACGGATATTAATAATATTTTTATTTTATATTAATTCCACTTAGCATCGGTTGGAATGTGTAGTTCTACCACTCATCACTAGATGGTGTCGGGATTTTTTTAAATTGCCTGGCAATTAAACTTGTCTTAGAAAATCAATGTCTTAGTTTGATTTTTATTTATTACTTTAATAAACGATGTTACATTCCTTAACTTATTGTAAGAGTAAATTTTTCAACCTTATTACTAGATAAAAACACCTCAATCTAAGATTATTCTATTTAGAATCAGTAAAAATAAACTGTTTGAACTGATATTAAGAGACCTGTTGCTATTAGACTTTATTTCATACAAATCTAAAAGAAAATAATAGTTTTGACGTTTAGAAAAAAGTGTCTGATTTAAGACTTTCATATATGCAAATAAAGATTTAAAATTGGATTACATTCATTACATAGTCTTCTACATAGCTTGTCTAGTAAAGATTATGATCGTTTATATCTAAGTTTTAACCGCTGGTGTCAGCTGTCCGCTCCTGATTCTATTATCTTCGTAAATACCTCGTCTGGTGTCAGCAGTGACTGACGCCTTTCATAAGTGTCAGAATCACAGCTTGAACGCGAATGACTATGTAAGTACACTGGACTCTCGTTTTGACTTGAGACGTTTTTTTGATGGTTTGTATAAATAAATATATAGAGACCAATTACAGAGATTAAGCTAGCCCCAAAGTAAGTTCGAGTTTTGTGTTATGGGATACCAACTCAACGATACTATATTTTATAAAATTATAACTAACTTTCATAAGTGTCAGAATCACAGCTTGAACGGGAATGAAGTATGTAAGTATACTGGACTCTCGTTTTGACTTGAGACGTTTTTTTGATGGTTTGTATAAATAAATATATAGGGACAAAATACACAGATTGAGCTAGCTTCAAAGTAAGTTCGAGATTTATGTTGTGGGTTACTAACTCAACGATACTATATTTTACTATATCTGAAAAATCTGAAAAAGATAATTTTCCACCTTGACATGATCGGGGATCGAACCTTCCAGTGTGACAGCGTGGCATTATGACCACTAGGTCACAGAGGTCATCGTACAAAGTTATTATAAAATTAAAAGGAATGTATATAGACTAAAAAATATACTGAAAAAAGATTGAGAGTAGCTTCAATTCATGATACGTACATTCCTTAAGGAACACTTAAAAAAAAATACTTTCCATAGTAACTCGGATCAGCTGATAACTTGAAGGTAAGAGAAGCAAAAATATTTCTTACTAGCCGAAGCCCGCGACTTCGTTCGCGTGGACTTTATGTCTCTGGAAAATGCTCATCAGGCTGAACAACTTTTACTAAGGCGGAATTTTTATATCTCTTATAGTTTTGCTGGACCATTATGGTTCTGCATCAGGCGTTCCATTTTCCAAAATCATTTATACCCTATATGTTGTCCAGGCTTAATAGCTATATAACAAAAAAAGTTTCATTCGAATCCGTCCAGTATTTCCGGAGATTAGCGTGTACAAACAGACAAACAGACAGACATTTTTTTTAAAATTCTTACTCTATTACTACGTCTCCATCGCCCCCAATATTTTTTTTTGGAAATATATTTAATGTACAGACACACTTTTTTTACTGTTTTATTATATGTATAGAAATAGATAATTCGATATATTATGTTACTTTAAAGAAATCTACCCTTAAAATAGTACGGTATATTTTGTCAGGCTCTGATTATTGCAAAAATTAACGTACAATGCTCGGCATAAATATATTTTTTTTATGTTAGGACTATACAATTTGTAAATATATTATATAGCTTAGACTTATGTTTTTTTAAATTAAAACTGTCAAGTGATAATATATTTAACTTTTCCTACATTATTGATGTGCATATTATTATAATTTAATTACTTAAAGGGTCTTAAAAAAGGTTAATTTATTTATAATTTAAAATTTCTGCCGCACAACGTCCACTGCTGGACATAGGCCTCACCCAAAAATTTCCAAAATGACCGATCAAGAGCGGCCTGCATACAGCGAGCGCTTAATAAAAAAAAATCAAAATCCTTTTAATAGTTTTTAAATAAAAGTAATTAATAAAACAAAAAAAAAAAACACCAGACACTTAGACAACCAAATTTAGTTAAAAAATGATATAGGTATTTTAAAAAGTTATCAATTATCTTAAGTTTATTGTGCTTGCAGCTATAACGCCAATTATGGGTGTAAAATTGTAAAGGTCAAAACCAATAAACAATTTCTTGATAATGCATGTAGGTAATTATCTAACTATAGGTAAAATTATATTCTCATAAAATTCTTTTTTTATCCCTGAAACAGCAAACGCGTGTTCAGCGCAGGAACGGGTCTATCAAACGTCGGATTACAATCATCAAATAGAAAATCATCTAGTATTAAACTTTTTACGATTTGTTTAGCAATTGTAATTTTTATACCGACGTGGTATCTAGACATGGGCACATTTGCTTTTCTTGAAACATCTATGGTTTTATTTTGTTTTTGTGTTTAGTTGGAATCATTTTAATGATGGTATTAGCAAGCTAGGTACTTACTAATATATCGTCAAAGTATAAGTAAGCAACTACGCAGGAAGAGAAGAATATACAAAAGTATCCTACTTTAAACAGAGAAAAAAGTAGATTCACACCTTAGTACGCGTTGATGTCTTTTTTTAATGTTATCTCTTCTTTTCTCTTGATTTCTTTGTATTAAATATTTTATGATAAATAAATATAACGTTTATTTGTTTTCTCCGCAAGCAATTTTAAAACAATAGCAAAAACTCTTTCTAATCTCAGTCAAAGGTATGGTACTTCATAGAAGTGGAATATCATTTGAGACTACTACTACTACAAACGAAACTATATATCCGTACACACGTCAATGTGTGTGTTTCGTCCCTAACACATGCAAAAAGGCGAAAACAGGGGAGAGGTGCGGGGACGGGAAATAGGAACGCATATCGCGGGACCTTAGGAGTATCCGTTCTATATGTAATAGGTACTTATATTAATTCTATGTCTCAGCGTATTCTCAGATCCTGTCTCAGATGATGCATCCTCATCTGTATAATTGCTATTGCTATGACAAGGTACCTTCCCAAGAAGAAATAATTTTATGTAACAAGAAATGATCTGAACTTGATCTTTTTAGCTCCTCTTTGATTGATTATAGAAATCATTATTCCTTTCTTAAAAAAAATATCAATGAATAGTCTTGTGAAAGTAATTCACAAAACAAATAAGTACTTATTTACTAAAATGTTTATTTAGGCGACACATATACAAATGACTTTGTGTTAAACTCATTAAACAAACAAAATGTAGAGCGTATTTTATATAACAAGGAATTATTTGAACTTGATATATTTACCTCATTTTTGAATAATTTAAGAAATCATTTGTCCTTTATTTAAAAAAAATTGGTTGTTTGTAAAGTAGGTTTACGATCGAGATGTTTACGTGATAACGTCGTTTCACGGAATGACTGGCAGCGCTCGAGATGAGACGGGAGATCGGTCCGTCTCTCTCTCGTTATACCTGCGATCGCGCTCGTGAGGTTTTGGTGTGACACAAGTTTCTGAACATGTCACCCGACTAAAACGATTTTAAAGACGTTATCACGTCAAAATATCAATGAATATTCTTGTGAAAGTAATTCACAAAACAAATTTGCACTTATATACTAAAATGTTTATTAAAGCGACCTACAAATATTTTGTGGAAAGACTTTGTGTTACACACAGTGAACAAACAAAAAGTGGAGCGTTAGTGGCTATAGGTTTCCGGAGAACGTGTATTTCAAAACAGTCAGGGCTTTTCATTAGCATTATAAAGGTGGTGTTGCAAAACCTATTTTAAAGGGTTTCGGAAATAAACAACAAAATTTGAAATAGTTTTTCTGCTTTTTTATGACTTGTCACATTACTTTCTTTCTTCTTTTCAAAAGAGTTTATGGTTTTTCGGAGTCAACATTCGACCAATCACAGTTGTATTTTGATTATTTATCATAATTCATATAATCCATACTCATAGCAAACTTTATTGTTCCAAAGTACAAATATACTTTTAATTTATAGCTTTATTTATAGATTTTAGTTTTATTAAATTAGGTATTATTTGGTTCAATTTAGTTTAAATTTTGATTTTGAATAAAGGCGTAGGTATGACTAGAATTTATTTTAAAGTATGCAAGACCTATAAAAATAACAAATAAGTATGTATGACTGAAAACGTTAACCAATACATAAATATAAATTACAATGTAATATTTAGTAACATTTTTTGTAGTAAATATTAATTAAATGGCAGTGGGCAGGCTTTTGTCAAACAATGGGACCTAAAGCTAACAAAAAAGTACGATACTCACCGGTAGGTTTCGGGACATTCCTCTTCACCTGCATCCATTTATATGTAGGAACAGCCTGCGACGGATGCGGCTGGTGCCCCGTCGGGACATGCGCAAGCGCACCCACGCACTCGCTTTCCCTCGGGAACCCGTCCCGAAGCCCCGCGAACTCGTCTTTAGGCTGGTAGTGCTCGAAATCCCCGCACGGTAGCGGAGACCCCGTGTGGGTATACTGCATCGAAGACTCGTCCACAAAGTGCATGTTATACTTCGTCTCCAAGTAGTGATTGTCTAATTTATGCTCGTGAATATGCATTTCCTCGGGCCTCGGCTCTTCTCTGTGCTTAAAAGGCTCTGGGTGGGGCGGTAAAGGATGCAAGGGATAGTTTGGCTGCAAGTCCCCATAGTCTAAATTTGTGTAACACAACCCTGTGTCTGTACTTATCACTGGCGTTGACGGGTGCTCGTGGTTAGCTTGCCCGTGTAACATGGGCTCGTAGTAGTGACCCGGCGGTTCGTAATAACCCTCATGATAACCTTCGTAAGGCGCTTGGTAAGCGGCTCCTTGCTGGTAGTATTCCGCGCTTCCGTACCCGTTCTGCTGGTTGTTGTACATCCCGACGTCCATAGTCATCATGTTTGTCACGATCACCGTGTCTATCGATAACAATGGTTTACATCACACACATCACTATGGCGCCAGATCAAAGACAGCGCGCGACGGCGATTGGCGTCCCGGAATTCGGTGCGTTCGAAATTTGAACGGCCTAGTGCCGTGCCGTGCGATGTCGACAATCCCGACACGCGCCCGCACGTCAGGTGTGCTGACGAACACTGATCACGCCGCGCCGTAATTTTTTAACCACACCTAAAAATTATTTTTCCCTCCTTGTCTAACGCACTGATATCGCGACCGGCCAATAGAGACAGGTTTATCTCGGCCAGTTTTAATGATATAACTGATAAGGTAAGAAACTTGATTTTTGAGGTAGAAAATGATCAGTGAGAATGAGTTTATTATGGGATTTGTATGAGGTGTATCGCGAGACTGGTTCGTGTTTCCATGGGCAGGTAGAGCGATGTTCTGGGAACTTTTTGTCCTCGATGGGCGGAGTTTGATTCTCGGGTGGGGCTTAAGGGTCTCGGTGGGCCAATCGGGTCGGTGTATTCGGCGCTCCATTTTGTATTGGCCGTGTTGAGATAACAGTGCGAATCTGGGAGGCTGGATGCGGGCTGGGTTTTTTTTATTTACCCCGTGTGAATGGTCCTGCTGGCCGTTTACGCGAATGCCTTAATTTCCCGCTGACGTGAATCGATTTCAAGGTGCCAACGGTTGCTCTTTCCCTCTTTTGTTGCGTATTTCTTAACAGCTGTCCTCATGTGTCACTTTATGTACCTATTTTCAAATGACAGACGAAAGGACAAACCAATTTGACAAGCAATTTATATTTTTTGTTCGAAATCTTAAAAAAACTAAGTCTATAGTTCGAAAGATGTAAATTTAAAAAACCTTACAACCCTAGGATAGTTTTATTTATTTATTTACATAATTGTTTTTTTATTACTTACCAAATTCATATAAGTACACAAAATACAACCACAGAAACAAACAAAGTAAGGACATTGAGAACATATAGGTTATACTGCTTTTCATAAGAAATCTCTTCTAGCAGATCCAGGAGAGGAAAAGAGAAGCAAATAGGTAGTACCTAGGTACGTAATATCTAGGCGTGTAAAATATAAACTAAAGTTAAGTACAAACACATACCTACTTATATTGAGGTACTTACCTACTTATAAATACCTAAGTACATAGAGATATCAGTTTTTTTAAACGTAATTAATTTTTATAAAAAAATAATCACAATAAATCTACTAATAAATGAAAATACTCGGCCCGAGGGTGAAAAGATTTTATTTATAATAAGTAGATATCTTTTTGTAAGATTTTGTTAGATTTAATAGTTAAACTTTCAATGTCATTGATGTAGGATTAAGCTGTAGTAGAAACTTTTTGGTGTGTTTGTGTACTACTAGGTAAATGTTGAAAGTTTCAGATAAAGGTGCCTATTTCTACTTTTCCTATCAGTGCTTAAGAATCCCCTTACCGTAAACTTTTCCATACAAACGTAGTCTACGTTTTATTTTGAAACAACATGTCAGATTTCGGTAAAAAATTGTAATTTTAAAGAAATTGCAAACATCTCGGGGTTTTCGATTCCGTCAAGAAAATATAATGATGTACAGAAATTTCCCATACTGAGGTTAAAAATGATAAACACTTTATTCTATTTCAAGTTCATATTTTGACTGTGGAAACCAGTTATATGCCTAAATATATATTGCCTGGTTTTCACATTTTTTTGAAATTACCTACAAAATTTTGCCGAAATCGGACATGAAAAGTGTCGTTTTGTCTAGGGTATTCTTATATAAGCCTTCATGGGCTACTAACATAATGTATCTAATAAATTCTTACTTTTATACTTAGTCAATGATGATGATTTATGATACCTAACCTAAAATTATCTTACTAAGCAGCAAGTTGTACCTTAGTAAAAAATAAAGTGATCATATTTTATCTTAAACAACAACCTGTAGCCCATGTGTCTATGTGTAGGTATAACATGTCTACTCTAATGCTCCATTCTTACACAGTCAGATGTATGCAAACAATTTATTATCTGTTGCAAAAACACCCTGACGTAGAGATAAGATTCTATCTTTAGAAAGTCTACCTGTTCAAGGTCACATTATCACCTAGATATTGATAGATTGCCGTGTGGTTTCCGGCAGAGTAGAATAGGACCACTCCAAGTCTTTCCGTGGATGTCGTAGGAGGCGACTTAGGAAATACAAGCACAACAAAGGTTATAAACATCAATAGGACCTCTCCAATACGTCTGGCCAGCGAGAAGAGTGTAGGCCAAGTCCTCTGGCTGCTGTGGTGGCCAAATATGGCTCTGGTAGTACAAAGAGGGTCGTGCTAGTGCAGTGGAGACAAATGACCTGATGATGATGATATCACCTAGATATATCCTTTCACACTTTCCGGTAAAGGTATGTACCTATTTTATTTAAGTACCGTTTCAAATATAAATGTCTTAACCGATAGGAGGTAAAAACTGACTTTAGCCCCTAAACTATACCACCGACTTTGATAAAATTTGCCCTTTTAAACAATTGCCCTTTTTTGCAAATCGGTCCAGGTATCTTCGAATAATTGGTAAACATACATAAAAAACAAAAACGCGACGTATTGATAACCATCCTACTTTTTGGAAGTCAGTTCAAAAGAGACAACAATTGTTAGGTATCAGAAACACTAGACGAAGAAATGTGTCAAACACTTGGTATAGCAAGACTACTAGGTATGTATTTACATAAGGATGATAAAAGTACGCAAAATAGACGGAAGAGGGGGAGAGGAAATTCCAGACACAGCTTTATGAAACAAAGAGAAGTATAGAAAGAACTCCACTGACAAATGCGTTCTTAAATTTAAATGAAATCAATAACGGCGGAGTTTCGTACCATTATATCTATAAAAAATAACGTTGTGTTGTATAGGAGCCCCACTTAAACATATATATTATTCTGTTTTCAGTATTTGTTGTTATATAGCGGCAATAGAAATACATATGTGAAAATTTCATCTGTCTAGCTATCACGGATTATGAAATACAGCATGGTGACAGACAGACGAACATACGGACAGCAATGTCTTAGTTTTATATACACCCGTTTTTACACTTCGAATTCAGTAGGTAACTAATAAATTCTACATATTAGGTAGAATAAAGTAGTGAGAAGTATAAAAAACATTAAAAAATGTTTTTTTTTATTATATACTCTATGAGAGACAGTGTTGGTCGCGTACTAGCCAAACGGGCTTTGGAATAATTGCTTATGGTGGCAATGACTTTCGGAAAAAGATCGCCGAACTCAAATAGAAAACAAGAAAGAAAAAGTCTTACCATACCTAATTATATATACATACTAGGTACCTATTAGAAGTGGAGGGTCCAAACAGTAGGTTATGAAATAATGGACAGTATAATGAGTTGGACGTGTTAATGTTCAAGACGACTGATAAAGAGTGACGTGTAGGGACGGCCGCGGTCGATGTCGATGATCTGATTGTGACTTTAGAAAATCCGCTTTAGTAAATAAAGATCTCAGATAAAGATCTTCAGATCCAAGCTAACTTAAAAATTAAAACCAATATTATGGGTCTTTGAATCTTTTAAAGAATTCTTCAGAGAAAGTGAGATATACCTATTTGAAAAACTTTTTCACTTAGGTTGATTTCTATCCCTATTTGCAACTAAATTTCGATCAATACAGTTTATATTGATGTATTTACTAATGTACCTGTATTATTTGTTTTTTGTGTTTGTCAGATGATAATATAAAGAGGTGTAATTTTTTTCCAATAAATAAATAGCTGGACAACTTGCTTAACATGCATCATATATTCCGAAGCAAGCCGTGCATGCATCAAAACACTGAGCATTCTGGCAGACCATCAACATAATCATAATTTTTTAAGTAAATTTTTAAGGTTCCGTACAAAGGGTAAAAACTGAACCTTATTACTAAGACTGTCCGGTCCGTCCGTCTGTCACCAGGCTGTATCTCATGAACCGTACAATAATAATAGCTAGACAGTTAAAATATCTGTTGCCGCTATAACAACCCGTATTAAAAATACAATAAAATAAATTTAAGTAGGATCATGTAATTTTTTTAGTTAATGATACGGAACCCTCTGCGCGCGAGTCCAACTCGCATTTCGCCGGTTATTTAAGTTTGTTTCTATATTATTATTATTTTAGTATAATAAAGAGCATACAGAATAATCATCAGAGTTGTCTCTAAATTACATATTGTAAAAGTGATTAAATGTCTGCTTTAAAATCATAGTTTATCGACAAACTCCCAACCCTACCAGCCCTCTGTTGTTTTCAATTAAGTTGTCGACTGTCCACAGTGCTCTCTGTCTTTCTCCCAGTATAACATCGTTCCGTCTCGCTCCCTCGCTCTAACGGAAGCAACCCGGTTATGATCCAATGATTAATGCGCCAGGGGTTACTCTGGTCGTACAGTATTGTCCAAAACATGGCTTTGTCTTTTTTACAACACTCATGATAAATTAGGTGCCGCGCGGTTGGTTTTGATTTTGTAACTGGTGAATTGATTATCAATAAGTATCGATAATAAAACAGTAAAAAAATGTGTATGCACATCCTATCCTATCCTACTATCCTTTTCTACTATGCTACTAATATTATAAATGCGAAAGTGAGAGTTTATATTTGTTTGTTTGTTTATTTGTTTGTTTGTTACCTCTTCACGCTTAAACTACTGAACCGATTTGGATGAATTTGGTATGGATATAGTTTGAGACTCGGGAAAGGACATAGGATACTCTTTTTGTCCCGAAATTCCCACGGGGAGCGAAGCCCGCGGGTAGAACTAGTTGAAAATATTTCCAAAAAATAATTAGGGGCAATGCAGATTTAGTAATGGAGTAAGAATTAAAAAAAAAATGTCTGTCTGTCTGTTTTTCCACGCTAATCTCCGGAAATACTGGATGGATTTAAAAAAAAACTTTTTTTATATAGATTTTAAGCCTGGGCAACATAGAGAGTATCATTGATTTTGGAAAATAGAACACCTGACGCAGAACCCGAATGGTCCAGCTAAACTATAAAAAATGACGCCTCGTAAGAAGTTGTTCACAGTCAAACTTATAAAGTCCATGCGAACGAAGTCGCGGGCTTCGGCTAGTTTAAAATATATCAACCGGTAAATCCGGAAGAAGTTGGAAAAAAGCACATTACAGATTCATTTTCAAATTATAAAAAAAATACAAAGAAATTTTATAGCTATAAGATATCTAATTAAAATTAAATTAAAACTAGGTACCTAGCTAAGAGAAACGTTACGTCTTACAAGTTACCTACATCGTTAAATAAAACCGACTTATTAAAAAAATAATTATTGTAAGTAGGTCTGACGACCTCCGTGGCGTAGTGGTCATCATGCTAGTCCGCCACCCAGAGGTCCCGGGTTCGATTCCCGGTCAGGGCAAGTTGGAAAATGGCATTTTTCAAATTGTCCTGGGTCTTGGATATTTATCTATATATGTATTTGTTATAAAATATAGTATCGTTGAGTTAGTATCCCATAACACAAGTCTCTAATTAACTTTGGGGCTAGCTCAATCAGTGTAATTGGTCCCTATATATTTATTTATTTATTTAAAAAAAAAGGTTCTTATTACTAGCACGTTTTATTATGCGATTTTAAAAAAAAAACTTACTTGAGACGCATACATTATTAGCATGAAATGAAATTTATTTAGAGAACGGGTTACTCACGTATAGCTAATGCCGACATGTTTCAACCTCATCTGGAGGTCTTCCTCAGGGCGAATGTGACGCCTTGATGACGAATGATGATGATGATGTATTTAGTCGCATTCTGAAGAAGAAGAAGACCTCCGGGTGAGGTCGAATCATGTCGGCAGTAGCTGGCTCTCTTCCTGAGTAACCTGTTTAATTCATACTGATAAATACCTGGGCGACCGAGCTTTGCTCGGTTACGTCTTAAACATTAACTACATTTTTTTAAACTTGTCTAAAAACAATACAAAATAATAAAAAAAAAACAAAAGTAAGTCACCGAGTGGGATTCGAACCCGTAACATCTTTCTAGCGGACCGCATCCTTAACCGCTGAGCCAAATGGATAGCGGCCGGCGCGACGAAATTAGCGACCATATTCTGCGTGGAAAGAAAAACGCATGAAAACTAGAAAACATGCGTTTTCCCAAATCTAAGACTAATTTAGATCGATTGTTTACCCCCGAAAACCCCCATATACCAATTTTTCCGAGATCACACAAATTTATAAATAAATAAATATACAAGAATTGTATATTTATTTATTTATAAATTTTTAATCGTTTAAAGGTATAAGATATGCGTTATATGTAATACTTACCTAAGATTGTCAAACCGAATGTTATAAGCTTACTTGTTACTTGGATCTTGAATAATTTGTAAATGCTTTTGTTTCTAATCCTACTCACACTTAAGGGGGGTTACTTCATAAAATAATACGATAGTCGTCCGATAGTGACGTCCTGTTTCTAAAATAAGACATTATCATCATACATTAATGCTAGGTGTTGTTTGACACTGAAATGCGAATACGCAGTAACGTCCGTTTTGCGTACCGCTTTTAGAGTAATCCCCCTGAGGTTAAGGGTTTGATCCCCGGCCAGGGTAAAGTGAAAAACGGCATTTTCTAAATTTTCCTGGCCCTTGTGTTTTTATCTATGTGTGAATAGGTGTTTATTACAAAAATGTAGTATTGTTGAGTTAGTATCTCATAATTCAAGTTTAAAACTTAATTTGGGGCTAGCTTAATAAGTGTTATTTGACCATATACGTGTCTTAATTATTTTATTTCTATTAATTTAATATACATATATAGATGAATATACAAATTTTCTGTTAAACGGCTTAAAAATTGAAATGAAATAACGCATGTAGAAAGATTTTACCTGGATTAACAAATAGGAGTTATTATTTAGGAATATGTTGAGGTTATTATAGAATTGTCAAATACAGTTTTGACCACGCGGTCAACGCTGCATTAAAATAGATAATAACTAAAAATAAAATAAAATTTCTTCATTGAACTTTAAGATATCACAAGCACAGTTTTATTTTTTGTTAATCCGTCACCGACTTTAAAAGCGTTACATGTTACCTACATCAACATTATTAAAAAAAGTCAAAAGTGGACAAGCTCGACTCCATTATTAATCAAGCAAGTGACACGTCACAACACTATGATATCGTTATTCAATAATAACCCGTTCTTTTCCACCCTTCAGGATAATTTAAACTTTATTCCCAAGCGTTAAAAGTTGGATTTTAAATGTTTGAAATTTGGTACAAATTACTTTGTAGTGATGGGGGCGCTATCGGTGATTTAATGAAATATCGACTGTATAAACTTTATTTTTAAGGTAGAAATTCGAATTAGATTATGCGTTAGAGTTTTAATAGCGTGTAAAATGATAGGGCATTGTTTTTGTTGGAGGTATGAAGACATCGGCTGTCAACTTGCTTTCATTGTCCGAAACGCGATAAAGATTGCCTTTCGTTAATGTTCTGCTTTTTTTAGATTATGATAAAGCGTGGACATTAAGTGGGAGTGGGATCATTAAACACGGAGACTAGAGATACAGGGCTTCTTTTTAATAATTCCTATAACACATAGAAGACAAAAGATAAACAAAAAAGAAAATAAAAGGGAATTTAATTTTTTTCAATTATTAATTTATATTATTATATTCCTGCGATAAAAAGTATTTTATATATTAATTCGGATAATAAGTAGTTTCCGTGTGGTTTCCGGCAGAACATGCTGTGTGGTTTTCAGCAGAGTAGAATAAGACCATTCCAAGTCTTTCCATGGATGTCGTAGAAGGCGACTTAGTTAATACGAGCTAAAATAAAGCTTATAAACATCAGCGTGACCTCTTCAACCCGTCTGGCCAGCAAGGTTAGTGTAGGCCAAATTCTCTGGCTGCTGTAGCCAAATATGGCTATAGTGGCACAAAGAGTGCTCCTGCAGTGGAGACTAAAAAAAGACCTAAAGATAGAATACGTTGTTATCTGTTTCAGTCCAATACGTTCAGCCATTTTGGTGTGAAAGCGAAACAAACATATGGTTGTTACTCGTAGTTTCGCTTTCAATTTTAATTATATCAGTGGGCTGAACTGCAAAAGTCATGTAGAAATTAAAATCATTTTGGATGCGATTTGTGTCTATTACAAACTACTTATTCTTTAACTTGCAATGTATCTTGTATATATGAATGTTTGTTTAGGTCAGGTTAAGTTTTGCAACTCAATTTTTAACCAGTTATCCTCAACCGATTGAACTGAAATTTTGTATACTTGTGTAAGTCAGATGACCATACTTACGTTAGTAATTATAATGTCTTTGATCATACAATATAGTCAGTTAGCTGTTCTGATGATGGAGTCGGGAGATATTTGATGGAACTCAGTTATAAAACAACATGACGTCATTGAGTAGGACTCGTTTGATTTTTCTTGACGAGCACCTTATGACAGACGACGCCTAGGGTCTGATCACGGAGGCGGAAGATGGTCGATGGAATTTAGTAATAAAACGACGCAACTCCATCGAGTTTGGGCTCATTTTTATTGGTATTAAGTACTTTGGCTTCACAAAATAAAGCTTGTACCAAAAATGACTTTTTTTAAACTTATTTTCTATAGGTTCATTTCCATACTTTCACTATTTCGATGTGGGATAAGTCAGATCCGCTGGCAATTATATTTATCGTCACACAGTGGCCGGGAATGCAATTAGTTTTGATATCGTCGCACTGAGCATGCGCTCAATATGCATAATCATGCATATCGTGAGCCCGTTACTTGTTCGGAATGTCACGTCGGTACCTAAACGTACTTCTTGTTGTTTCGAAATTTTGTTGAATTAAAGTCCTAATACTTGATTTTTTCGGGGTCCAGTGCAGCCCTCATTTGTTTTTTAAAGGAAATGGATCTATCATTTAAAATGTTAGATAACCCTTTAAACTATTTTATGAACTACGATTTACAGTTTACAGTGATATCAATGTCTGTGGTGAGAGCAGTGGCCCATTTATCCCAAAAATGCTAAAAAAAGCTTTATGTTCCTTTTTATCCCCTTGGCAACACAAAACTTTTTACTATTAACTTTACAAAAACAAAATTGTAACTACATTTACAATTATTTATTTACTTTATGCGCAAGAGTCCATATATCCCATAGCTATTTTTTTCTTTGGATCTACGTGTTAGGTATATTGACATTCTTTAGTAATTTTGCTGTTGCCAATTTTGTAAAGAATGTGATTTGTTTACTTATACTTTTTCTATGAGGTGCTTGCCCAATCAACTAGTCTGAAAAGGGTAAATTTGTTTTTGAAAAAAAAAATGTCTATACATTCTTCAATTTTTTTTTAATCTAATCATGAAGTCAGTCCGTTAGAAAAGGTTCTTCAATTGTTCATATTTACGGACTTAGTCACTCCTATAAGCATGTTTGCATAACCTGTATATGTTCAAGTCCCTTACTGGTCTCGGAGAAAAGAAAAAACTTAGAATGTACCAGCTGCTTCGCTTCCCGCTAATAGGCAAAGCGGCTAGCAACCCATCACTACATTGATAGCTTTATTGCTTTCCATGTTCTTGCCCACCATCACACTAAAAGTGGCTTTTGAGTCTTCCAACCTTGGGATCTGACTGCTTAGAGTAGCAAGACACAAAAAGCTCTGTCTGCCCCGTTAGGAATAAGATGTGACAGTATGTATAAGTAACGGACAAATCACACAGATTGAGCTAACCCCAAAGTAAGTTCGAGCCTTGTGTTATGGGATACTAACTCAACGATACATTATTGTATAACAAATACTTATAAAGGTAAGCATAGACCCACGTCAATCTGAACAAAATCACTTTCCATATTGGCCTGGCCGGGGATCGAACCCGGGACGTTGGCAGCCTGGCATGGCGACCACACGTCACAGAGGTCTATGTGTGTACTTATGTAATAAAAAACTGCACCTGACCTCTAGCTAACAAATATTTGTATGCTCAAACAAGTTTCAGCAATGTTTCGCCTTACGCAACCAAGTGTACTTCCCTCCGACATCGACGACTCTATTTACGAGCCGCCAATTAGTCACCCACTAATTAATCACTGACAGCCCGTCACCCGCTGACAGCCGCTGTCTGAGTGACAGCTGTCAGATTGACAGCACAAGGCCGCGCGAGAGGGTGCAGTGCAGTTCCACTTCCTATGGAATATTTTTGTTGTTTTCTGAACCTATGTTAATTTAATTTCACGGGAAACTCGGGAAAAATTACTTTTCAGTACATACTTACCATGGATAACAAAATACCTAACTAATGTTAAAAATATACTGTAATAGGAACACTATTTTGATTTTCCACCTTTTTGCCCACCATCAGGCTTAAAGTGGCCTTTGGGTCTTGCAGCCGTGGGTTCTGTCTGCGTTAGAGCCGCAATATACAAAATGCTCTTTCTGTTCCATTAGGGATAGACGTGATAGTGTGAGTGTTTGCGTGTATTCTTCACAACTGTGCCCAGGGCTTCCAGGATTCCGTCAAATCTTCCCATTGGAACATAGTTTTTAATCCCCGACAAAAGAGAGGGGTGCTATAGGTTTGACGCTATGCTAGTGTCTGACTGTGACATCATAGAGCTTGACAAGATCGGTGGCCAGACGGTAGTGCGTACTACTAGCGCTTTCGCAAGTTAAGCGATACCGGGAGAGGTCCGCACTTGGATGGGTGACCACAACTACCACTTCGGAAGGCACGTATAAGCCGTTGGTCCCGGCGGTCATCATAATATGGCAGTCGTCAAGCTATGATAGATGCCTTTAGGCAGCCTGAAAAATCTGACACCAGTGGTGGCTACTTTACAATCCGAAAAACAAAATCATAGAGCTCGAACGGATGGACCAGTTCCGATGCTGTTTTTTTACGTGAAAGCAACTTCCCTTGCTTTTAAAAGCTTTTCGCTTGGTGGTCATGGTTCTTAGCTATTTTTGATGAAAATAAGTTCAGCCGTTTAAAAATTATTGGGTGATAATGATAACGCTTCAAATTCGGGATATGTAATTTACCTGACAAATAATAGATGTCGCTGCGATATCAATATATTATGTAGTTCCGCCACTTATCACAAGTGACCTGACCAATAATAGATGGCGCTAGGATAGTTCCGTCACTTATCACTAGATGGCGACGTCGAGTTTTTTTAATTTGCCTATAGCAAATGAACTTGTAAAGCAGATTTATTACACAACCACTCAATCAACCAATATTATTTATGGCGGACCCCCCTGCTCGCTGCAACTTCCCACACTTTACAACCGACAAAGCGACCGCTGTTGGCAGCTGATAAGGATGTTTGACTATTGATTCCTCCACCAGCTACCGTTGAGATAGCTTGGATAACGGGGCCTTATGAAAGCCCGTTATCAGCTTAATGAATGGAAATAAGTTTTTTCACAGAGTCTTCACACAAATTTCAAGATTATAAATATTTTAAAAAATTAAAGTTTTAGCTATACCTAACATTGCTTCAATAAAATGGTACAGAACGGGCAAGATACCTGCACCGTCTAAAGAGGCTTTAAGTGAAAAAAACACCATCACATTTCGCAATCTAAAGGCATCTGACATAGTTTGATAATTACAAGTATAGCAGTCGAGAGCAACGGCGTGCCTTTCGAATCTCGGAAGAGCTGAAGAAATTATTTTTAAGGCACAAGTGGTTACCCATCCAAATGCAGACTACGCCCAGTGTGAAAGAGCCAGTAGGGCGATCTCCCAATGAGGTCCACATCGTAGGTCTGTTTTGAGTTTAACCTACGCTTTTTTTCCTTATGGAATAGACAGGCCGACGTGGAAAATGTAGGCTAAATCATCTGGCTGTTACGATAGATAGATTGAACATTTATTCGAAGGACAAAACAATACAATAACAACATAAACAAATTCTAAAAGTACAAAAAAATATAAAGATCTTTGTCTTCCAAAAAGGTCTCCAACTCAGAATGTGCTAGGTTTTGCACTGTAAAGCTAGTTAGGACAAAAACAAGACAATAATAAAATAAATAAATTGTAAAAGTACAAAAAAATAAAGTTCTTGGTCCTCCAAAATGGTCTCCAACTCAATGTAATTCGATTGAGCGGGGCCACGCGAGCCAGACCTTAAACACTAGTGGCAATGCTTTATCTGTTCAATGAACCCACGAATTTATTAACAAAATCCAATGCACCTCCACCATTTGGAAAAAAATAAAAAAATAAAATTTTATCCGTCCAGCGGGGCCCTCGGTTGTATTACACTAGAAATACCTCAGCATGTACTAGGTTTTGCACTGGCCAGTTACAGTATAAAATCCAAGTATTTATTCCAACACGTCGCCGTGGTTTTTGCCGGTCCTCTCGTCCCGTCTGATACCTGTCGTCCCAGGGGACGGAGCGGGCCGCCACCGCGGGACCATCCATCTTGTCCCAACAAACTTGCGGAACCAACTTTAAGATGCCTCTCATTCTGTGTGCAACTGCTGTAAACTTCGCTGGGAAAATAACGACCTGAGTTGTTTTATTTGTTTTAAATTATTAATGTAATTAGGTTTATTTGTATTATTTTGTGTATTTAGGAACTAACTCATACTACAAACTATTTTATGTCTCAGTTCCCTACCAAACTACTTACCTAACCTAAACCTAAATGTACCTTTGCTATGTTAAAATCCACATTACAAATTAAATTTCACATAAATATGTCATTTTGACGTTGAGTACGTCAGTCAAACAATCCGCCCTGAATCGTACCTGATGCAAATGTGCCCATGACGCTTGCTATATTTATGCTTGCTATGTTATATTGTCCCCTAAGCACAAACTAACAAAATATACTAAAAGTATTTTAAGGGTGAACCACTTTCCCCAAGAAACACATGCCGAAATGAAAATTGAATTAATAAAAAATAATTTTAGGCTTTCCATACAAACTCGGATCAACTGATCGGTTAACTTGTATGGGAGGTCAAAAATTACTTTTTCTATTTCGATACGTGTTCCTAGTGGAACGTTGTTCAGTATCATGGACTTAATTCACCCATAAAATAGTTTCAGTATATTTGGTTAGATTTAATAAAAAAAAAAACACAAGTTATCATCAGGTATTTTTAGTCGCCACTGCAGGATCACCCTCTCTTTACTACTAGAGCCTTACTTGGCCAGAGCAGCCAGAGGATTTGGCCTACACTCTCCACGTCGGGGATAGAGAGGTCTCATTGACGGTTGTCCCGGGGTCATTCAATGGGTCAAAAAATATTTAAATTATTTAAATAAAATATACTTACATAGTTCGTAAGTTCTTTACTACTAACACAAAATGGACTCTGTATGAATAATTATTTATTTATTAAAGTTTATAAGCTTCGTTTAGCTTGTATTTACATCCACGGGAAGACTTGGAGTGTGTCCTCTTCTACTTTGCCGGAAACCACAACACGCATTTTTTCCATTACCACATGCTTGAAACGTAAAACAAAAAACTCACGAAATTCTTTTTAAAAACTCATGAAAAAAAAATTCTAAGCCTTTAATTTTCCTGTGAAGGAAGTGAAAGGTCTTTGCCCTTGCCCTTGTGCAACCGGAAGTGCGTCACCCGATAGCGAGGATAACGTCGATGCACGTGATGTTGGCTAATTAGAAACCTATGCTCTTTTCTGAACTACATGAAGAGAAGTTTTCAAAGTAGGTATTGAATTGACTAGCTATTTTCATTCATTGAGTATATTTGGACTAAACCGTGACGTCATAGCTTTTTAGTTAAATAGGATATGACATTTATTTGTGTTACCAGTAAGTACAAAATATTTTATTTTTGAAAAATTTCGCCCCGATTATTTTTTCATCACATTTTTTTTATTTCGAGCATTGTATGATTTAATCACTACGAAATATGTTTTCGTTGTTAGGTACTTACATCAGCTGAATATTTTCAGTAGTTGCCACCTACCCGCTGCGTAGCGGATGTTTTTATATACTTATATATACACGTGTAATCTAATCTCATATCTGCTTACTTTGCAATGATTTTCAATGTAACATACAGTAAGGTTTTACCAGTTTTTAAAACTAGTGTCCCTGTGAGCTGGAGATTCACCATATCTTCCCCATATCCTCCACATATCCAGATTTTGTGCGAAGTTTATCCGGTAAAAAAGTTGTTCAGACAAAAAGTCTTAATACTCGTAGAGTAATAAAAACGAACTTTGACCGCTATTTTTGAAATGGATGACATGTGATATTTTTTAAGATTTGAAACCCCATATTTCCCCATTTTGAAAAAAATTAGAAAAACTAAATGGACAAGATAAATCTACATACTTTTCACACAATTTCACGAGAAACGGTTGAGAAATGTGACCCGTAGGCGAGAACCGACGCGACGGACAGACAAATTGACAGCCGGACAAAGTATTTTTGGCCAATCTCGAAACTGAATCACTTCGCTCGCTCGGTCAATAACTATAGCTTCAATGCATTCTGAGAAAAAAAACTTATAAAAAAATGTATTATTACGTCTTGATCCCCAACGGAAGAGACAGAACGTTTTGTGTCAGTGTCTTGATCAAGCCCTGGAGCCCTTCAAATTAATTTATGAACTATTGTTTACAGTTTAAAGTAAAAACATAAAGCTTTTCTTCGCACATTTGCAAAAAGCAGCCGTATTTCGCAAATGCGCAAAGAAATGCTTCACGTTTTCTGGTTGGCAACACTACACTCTGCGGAAAATTCATGTGTCTGTCATTTTTGCTCATGCCCTTGATGGGCTTTTACGACCTGTGCGGGGAAAAAGCCACTGTTACATTATAAGTTTCTCCTTTCTCCCAGACCAGCATGGATGATTTTAATACCTACTTTAATACTTCTAATATTAATACCTCAATTTTTATCTGTGTTTTAAAATCAGCGATGTAGTATCAGTGTCACTAACAGCTCGTTACCGTTATCACAAGATCGTGTTAACAATGATAATGTATCGCAGGAAATATTCGTCCTATCTGTGACGTAACGTGTTTATTTCTATCATTAGCTAGTTTTAGACTTTCGGTACTTGAAACGTGATTTTTGACAGGTATGTTTTTAACTAAAGATTAATATATACAGATACGTTGTCATGTCTTTGTATAGCGGGGCAGATCTCAGGTCCATTATATACTACCCAAACGACACGTTTTGCGAAATGGATCATCATCACAGAATCTTCTAAGGTCCTTCGCATATGCGAGAACGGGGGAGAGGTGCGAGAACGGGGGAGAGGTGCGAGAACGGGGGAGAGGTGCAAGAACGGGGGAGAGGTGCGAGAACGGGGAACGGGAACATAAAATAAAAAAAAAGTAAGTCACCGAGTGGGATTCGAACCCGTAACACTTTTTCTAGCGGTCGGTATCCTTAACCACTGAGCTAAAATCAAGGCGGTCGGCGCGACGAAATTAGCGACCATATTCTGCGTGGAAAGAAAAAAGCATGAAAACTCGAAAACACGCGTTTTCCCATACATAAAACTAATCTAGATCGATTATTTACCCCCGAAAACCCCCATATACAAATTTTCAGCGAAATCGTTAGAGCCGTTTTCGAGATCACAGAAATTTATAAATATATATATATATACATACAAGAATTGCTCGTTTAAAGGTATAAGATAATAACACCCCTCTATTTCGTCATTCAAAGGATAGATTTTGACTAGAACTTAGATGTACCGACACATGGCGAAAGACTCAGAGGCAGCTTGTCATAAAGATTGTGTAGATTGGAGCTCACGTCGTGCTCAGAGCCGAGCGTTAATGAGTCAGTCAATCAGTCAGGAATTCCAGTCAGATATCGATCGATACTACAATCATCACCGTTACACAGTAGCACAGCCATCACTATGTTTCAATTACCGAAAGTGCGGACAGATAACAAGTTTAAATATATCATAATCTATGAAAAATATGAATTAGTTTTTTGTTAAAATATAAAATATGTCATTTATTTTAATTAATATACAATTCATTTTACAATGTTTACTATGTTATGTTTATATTTTATGTTTTTTGCTGGTGGAGTATTTTCCAAGTCACCGAAATTTCGGCTAAATGTTTGTCTTACACGAGATTGACATGACTTCCGCCTTTTCTTTTGCTTCATTCATGAATTAACTTCTTGGTCTTCCTTTATTCTTATTAATGTCTTCTGTCTTCTTTAATTTAATGACATGGATTAATCTTACAAAATTAGAGGCTCACACACACCTACAAAACATTCGTGCTTTCTTAGAATAAAACTGGGGCTATATTTTTTGCTTTTAGTCGAAGGAAACAGTGTTCTTGTTCACTTAACTGACAATGAGTGGCTAAGCTTAGAACTACGAAACTACTTATGTCGAGAATTCCGTTCTATTTCATGTTACATAATCTTGGCTTACCGACCCAAAGTGAGTCTTGGCCTCCAGCACAAGAACACGCCAGCGTTTTCGGTTATGTGCTAGCTCTTGCCAGTTGTCGGCAACTATTTCATGTTGCTTTTAATATATTAAGTTTTAAATTGTTCTGCGTAAAACAACATCAGTCTAATTTTTTGCTGGAAACCTTCTGCTGCACTACACCTTTAGCGAATATTAAAAATACGGCAAAATTTCGTGCCTTGGAAGGTACACATACAACAATTCCTCTATAGGTCATGTCAGGTACACGTTGTTTTGAACTGGGGCTCTGGTTTTGTCATTAAGGCCCGTGAAGTTAAAAGCAAAGAGTGTGTTGCTAGCTTTGTACTCTCGTTATTTTGAGAAATGTCTTAATTACGACGCACCGTCACTGTATATCTCACACCTTGTTCTTTAAACTTACCAAATCATAAATCACTGCTAAATCACCACAATTCATTCCTAACTCTACAGTAATAAGGGCGACATTGAATGTAGAAGATAACTTGGTAGGTTGAAAGCATAATACATCATATTAATCTAAGCAAGTCGGTAGCCGGCAATTATTTCGTCCGATATTTGGGCAGGCTTGTCTATCTTATCTGCCTAAGCAAGTATCTATGCGATACCTATTGGTATACTATCTAATGTCAATTGAATAGAAAATGTGTCACTGATGTTGATTTTATCAGAAAATTCTACATTTGTGTCATTTACCATGACAGTGTTTTCTAATCTTATGCCATTTCAAAAACGATCTCATTGTAAAGTTATTTTTAAGTTGAAATTGAGATAGATGTATTGAAACCAAGTAGAAGATATATTTATTTATTTATTTAACCTTTATTGTACAAAATACAAATTGTGCGATAGATACAACTATTCGTCTATCCACCAAAGTCTAGGATAAAAATATTGTTTGCAATTAGGAGAAAAAACTCTGTCTTGTTTTTTCCCTCGTTTATGAACAAAAGTTTAAGGCAACAACATTATTTAATTTTTAATTTGAATGTTTGTTTGTTGGTACAATTTTGAAGATTAGTAATTAAATTATAGTTGAATTAGAATGTGCCATGTCATCCAATTTAGCTTTTATTGGCATCTCCTGTAGGTTGACTGGTAGAAAAGGCCTTAGGTCTTAAGTCCGCCTGTTACAATTTTTGTAATGAAGCTGTATAAATATTGAAGCATTTAATAATTGTTCTAACTCCCTTCTATCAGTCCTGTATTAGCCGAATGTTATAAATCCGACAACTTGTCAACAAAGGGGTCTTTGTTAATAAACGTAGGACAATTTGGATTTAAGATGTAAAACCTCTTTCTAAATCATAAAGGTTTTTTTAAGTTAAATTGATTTTCTAGGGACATTACTTTCACTTGAAATCTATTAACAATAAGGTTAGGTTTGTGAGAAATTTAGTGATCTTGTTAATAGTTTTAAAATTAAAGTTATGTCCCTACAAATTCCTAGTACTTAATTAATTAATTAATTTATTTATAAAAACTTTATTGATCCACAATATACAATTGTTTACAATTGGCGGACTTAACGCTAAAAGCGTTCTCTCCCAGTCAACCATAATCTTAATCGATAAAGCATAAACCTAATCATCAAAGTTTCTTGCTTAAAATGAGGTGCTTGAAATGATGAAATTTTTTGAGGTCCAGTGCAGACTCCATTAGCATTTTTATTACGGTTGCTTTTGATAAAAATGCTATATAATAAAGCTTAACCGCCCCGGAAAAACAATGCGTAAAAGTATCAGGTTCTCACTTTAAACTGTAAACAGTAATTCATAAACTATGAAGGGTTATCTAGAGCCGCATGCGAGAAAAAATTATGATATCTCCATTTCCTTTCAAACAACTCATTTCAACTGGGGACATTACTAACCCCGAAAAATTCATGTTTGTAATTAGGCAACTACTCTAAAAGTATATTTATATTTATAACTGCTGTCGTAACTTCATTAAAAATACCGTTTTATATTTACTAATTTATAATAATTCATTCAAGTTTTTTTACTTGTTCAGGCTCATCCTTTTCGTCATGAGTTGAAAAGAGACGAAATATCAAAGCTTGTTTGTTCATAAAAGAAAACAAACAAAAACAAAAAAATCTCAACCTCAAAATTATTCACATGTTAAAAATGGCAGTGTCAACTAAAAGTAATATTTCAAAATAAATTAAAAAATCTTCGACAGAGCTGTCAAAAGGGGCATCAATTCTTCGAGACAAATTTGAATCAAAATTGGAATTTACTTCACTAGAGTTAAGGTTGAAAATGGGTTGTGTTTTTTATTAGATGTTCTTCAATAAATTGAAAAAGTGCCTTGTCTTGTAATTATGCGGTGAACGGGCTGTCGACGGCGAAGATAAACAAATAACAAGAGGAGGCTTTCCGGTGGAAAAAGTTTAGAAAAAATGTGGCCAAGTGCGAGTTGGACTGATTAATAAAGGTCGCCAATAGTGTGAGAGGCTGTGGAAGTTAAACCGGTACGCAGACTAACTTTGAGACCATTATTAACGCCAGTGTCGGTGACAGTAACAAAAAAGGGGGTGACGCGGTGTACAGAAAAGTCAGTATAGGCTAGCCTTATTAGAAATTTAAGAGAAAAAAAACAGTGGCACTCCCGTAGTGCCGACAGAAGTGAAAACTTGGTGTCAATTTCGGTAACAGTGTCGCGAGTTCAATGGTTTTCCATCTCAAAAAATGCCCAAACCGCTTATAGAAGTTTTTGCTTTGAAAATGTACAAAAATTATCCTTTTAATCGTTTTTATGTCTTATTACATTCAAAATTTAAATCTAATTTAATTAAGGGTGCAAAATCAAAACTGTACAAAACATTTTTCAACTAATTTAAAATGGCGCCTCAGATGAACACAAATTGATTGCGGACCCCAAACTGTGTTATCAAGATTATTTAAGAGGTTGATCGGCAGTTGACAAGTACACACAGACCGACTGCGACAGATATTAATATAAGCAATTAGCAAAACAAACCGACCGGGAAATAGCTTAATATTTCCAATGATATAAAAAAAATGAGCTAGCAAACATTTTTTAGGAACTCGTTGACAAAAAAAGTTACTGTCGCCGTGAAGTCAGATGTTATAATTCCTTTTTAACACGCGACGAAAAAGAAGGGTGTTATAAGTTTGACGTTACTGTCTGTCTGTCTGTGTCATCGTAGCTCTCAAACAGATGAACTAATTTCGATGCAGTTTTTTTATGTGGAAGTAAATTCCGTTGCTATAGGCTTTTTTATTTATTATTATTATAAAATCTAAATGTATAAATAAAACATTTATGTGCAGTAGGTACATCTTCTCACCTACAATCACGCTAAGTGGCTTTTAAGTCCTTCGACTCTTGATAACCCAAAATGCTTTGTCTGTTTTCTCTTTAGGTATAGGAATATATAAAGTCTAGTGTATAGTATATAATATGTATAGGTACAATATACCTAGTATTAAATTTAATATTCATTGGCAAAACCTCCTTTTATTGGAAGAGGTATATTAGTGTACTAATACATATTGGTAAAGCAAAAAAAGAAAAGCATTATAAAGAACGACCTCCGCGGCGTAATGGTCACCGTACTAGTCCGCCACCCAGAGGTTCGGGGTTCGATCCCGGTCAGGGCAAGTTGGTAAATGGCTTTTTTCAAATTGTCCTAGGTCTTGGATGTTTATCTATTTAAGTATTTGTTATAAAATATAGTATCCTTGAGTTAGTATCCCATAACACAAGTCTCGAACTTACTTTAGGGCTAGCTCAATCTGTGTGATTTGTCCCTATATATTTATTTTTTATTGATTATTTAAAGCCTACGTAGTCAAATTAGCGTACGCTCATATAAACCAGTATAACTTCTGAAGTACTGAGATATTTTTTTTTAATAATTAACAATTATTACACTGTTTGGAGATATACAGTGTTTTGAAAACCCCCGGTCCTAAATAACAGTATGAGTAGTCAAAGGTCAGTTCTACGCACACACCTACAGTTCGTATCAGATGTCATAACAGCATTTCCAAAATTCCTGATGCCTAGGCGCCGAGGTGTCGTGTGCTGTCAACTCAATGTGTGGAAACGTCACAGCGCTCAACACAAACAAGACTTGTGACAGTGTGGTGATAGGTCAGTTTTGGGGGTCCTTGGGGGATAATGGAGAACCTATAAGCCAGGACCACTACGCCACGGAGGTAGTCGAGAAACAAAATAAGAAACAATTATTACAAAGTGTGTATGCAGTTTTTAGAAAACCTCTCACTCTTGAATAACAGTATGGGTATATCAGCTCTACGCACACACCTACAGTTCGTATCAAATGTCATAACAGCATTTCCAAAATTCCTGATGCCTAGGCGCCGAGGTGTCGTGTGCTGTCAACTCAATGTGTGGAAACGTCACAGCGCTCAACATAAACGAGACTAGTGACGGTGTGGCGATAGGTCAGTTTTTGGGGGTCCTTGGGGGTCGATGGAGAACCTATAAACCAGTACCATAATAATAATTGAATATATGCCTTTTATTTTAGATAGATGGTCACATGTTACATTGTCTTTAATTTTATACTATTTGTCTAGGTTTCTTCCAGATGTCTGATGGCCTTTTTCGGCAAAGGCCTCCTCCAAGGCTGTTTTAGTCTATGTCTTTCCCGCCACCACCGGTCAAACCAGTACCGTACGAGTATAAAAAGCTTGCATGGCGCAGTTTGTAGGTATAAAGTTTTAGGAAAAACTTTGTCTTGAATAACAGTATGGGTATGTCAGCTCTACGCACACACCTACAGTTCGTATCAAATGTCATAACAGCATTTCCAAAATTCCTGATGTCTAGGCGCCGAGGCGTCGTGTGCTGTCAACTCAATGTGTGGAAACGTCACAGCGCTCAACACAAACGAGACTAGTGACGGTGTAGTAATAGGTCAGTTTTGGGGGTCCTTGGGGGTCGATGGAGAACCTATAAACCAGTACCGTAATAATAATAGAATAATATATGCCTTTTACTTTAGATAGATGGTTACATTTGTTACATTGTCTAGCATTTTATACTATTTGTCTAAGTTTCTTCCAGCTTTCTGATGCCCTTTTTCGGCAAAGGCCTTCTCCAAGGCTGTTTTAGTCTATGTCTTTCCCGCCACCACCGGTAAAACCAGTACTGTACAAGTAAAAAAAAAAGGTTGCATGGCGCAGTTTGTAGGTATAAAGTTTTTGGAAAAACTCTGTCTTGAATAACAGTATGGGTACATCAGCTCTACGCACACACATAAACTTTGTATCAAATGTCATAGCAGCATTTCCAAAATTCCTGATACCTAGGCGCCGAGGTGTCGTGTGCTGTCAACTCAATGTGTGGAAACGCCACAGCGCTTCAACAAAAACAAGACTTGTGACAGTGTGGCGATAGGTCAGTTTTGGGAGTGCTTGGGAGATAATGGAGAACCTTTAAACCAGTACCGTATTCGTTAAAAAAGCGTGGTTGGTTGGCATGATTACTAGTGCTAGGAGCTTTTAGCATTTATGGTAAGGATCGGTTTAGGATTTTACTGCAAACATGTTACTCCAATATTTTTTTTCAAAATTTAAGGCCGACTTCACGCCCAAACTACACAACCGATTTTGATAAAATTTCTATTAGACCACCTGACAATTAAAAAAGAATTTTTCAAATCGGCTTAGGCGTCTTCGAATAATATTGAACACATTAACATAACAAAAGTAAAGGTCGCGACGAATTGATAACATTTTCCTTTTGGAAGTCGGTTAAACAATATTTGGTATACGAAAACCTATAATAAAATTCTTTATTGAGAGATCATTGTATGAACCGCATACAAGACGAACAAACTAAATCATTTACTTTTTCTCACGTTAATTTCCTTCACTGGAAGCAAGTTAAAAATGACCGCAAATGAGTACAATCTCAGAGGCTACTGGCACAAACATTTCTATGCTTATAAGTAGGCTCCAAGACAAATCATTTTATACAATAAAGATTTTATTTTAAAAAAAGAGTCTTAACAACTTCACTGTCCCATGAGTCATATATGAACAAATCAATTGTTTTACAATTGTTCTTTTACTAACGGACGTGAAGTTGAAGACTATTAGATGTATGTACAGCGTAAGCTACCGCGTCCAAAAATAAAAAAAAATTGTGAGGAAAATGAAAAAAATGGACTGGCCCCTTGTTTAATTCCACCTCTCACACGTATAATTGGCCATCGAGTTTTTGTCCAAGTAATGCGATACGCTGGTAATGTGTTGAATATTATTAGCTTGGTGTTATTTTATAATAGGTACAACTTGTGGGATTGACGCGTGCTCCTTTTGTTATGGTTCGATTTAAGATGTCCAGTACCTAAACAATGTAAAAAAATCATGAACCTTGATAAAATATAGAAAATATTCCCGAGTCTGAACCTCTGTCTGGGTTCCATTTTAATTATCTTTCAAACTAATACTATTTAAACAGGTCCATCAGTTTGGGAGTAACATACAGACATACAGTATCAACAGTTAGTATCAAATGGTCTAAAACACAACTTGGAACTCATTCAAATAGCAACTCGTCAAGTTTCAAGTAGTTTCGAATTTAGTCTAAATAATATATCTATCCATGTAAAGAAGGTATATGACATTATTTATTTCGTTTGTTAAATAAGTAGTAAGTAAAACTTATTTAACATTTTAGTTTTAGTAATTTTCCCACAAAGTGCGTTTAGTTTTAGTAATTTTCCCACAAAGTGCGTTTATTAAACGGTTTAAATCTTCTAAGTTTAGATTTAATCTTTAAACTTGAATTTTTACCTTAAAATTGTACGTTCATTTATTTATTTCCTATTTAATATAAACTAATTCTTCGTGTCTTTAAATCTTAAAAATTTGGTATTTAAAAACCTCGACGTTTACCGTTCCAAACTCCAACAAACCAAGACATTAACTCCAACCAAAAACATATCCTTTGAAACTTATTAGTCATAGAACGTTCGCCGATCGATCTCCAGATTACACATCCTGAGATATGACAGCAATAGACATTCCTGTATTCCTTTGGGAAGCACCCGGGAACGCACGTCAGACTCCCGTAGAGCCACGGATACATGAATCTATTCTATTTTCAATTATATTATGACCAGAATAAGGTGTAATATTGCTCGGCCATTGAAAATAGTTGCAGTTTTAGTAAGAAATGTTTGAATTGTTGTAGACACGCGCTAGCGGTAGGAGGTCTAAAGTTATGTGAAATAACTGTTCTGTCATATGACTGTTGTTCGTTTTTGTGTCTTAGGCTTCGCTAATCTACAATGATTTGCTTTTGTGATTATGCCTTTGCATTGTACTTGAATGGTTTGATTCCACCTTCGATAGTAAAAGATGTAAGTCGCTTTTAACCGACTTCTAAAAAGAAGAACGAGGTTATCAATTCATTGCGATATTTTTTTATGTTTGTTTACTGATTATTCAAAGACGCCTGGACCGATTTTCTTTATTTTTTGTTTGAAAAGGCGTACTTATTACTTGGTCCCATTGAAATTTTATCAAAATCGGTTACTACATATTCCAATTGATATCCGTAGCGCCATCTATTTTTTGCTAGGTAAATAAATAAAAAACGACTTTTAAGCTTTAAATCCCCTATAATTTTTAAACGGCTAGACCGATTTTTATTAAGCTAAAAATCACCACAACGGAACCTGATTTCACTTTTAAAAAACCACATCTAAATCCATATCCATCGTAGCTCTTCAGATCCATCTGTTTGAGAGCTACGATGCTACAGACAAACAGACATTAGCGCTCAGCATTAGTCAAACAAGTCTTTAACACTTCACATGAAATCAGATAATCGACCTAAATATATATAGTATATAATAATGAATGCTATTCAGTTTTTTCTCATTGAACATTCAGCATTATTTTTTCTTACATACATACATACATACTATCACGTCTTTATCCCTAATGGGGCAGACAGAGCATTTTGGGTCTTGCGGTTCTATGCAGAGCCCAGGGCCGCAAGACCCAAAAGCCACTTTTAGCGTCATGGTGGGCGAGAAGATGGAAAAGCAATCAATACAGTGGGTTGCTAGCCGCATCGCCTGTTAACATGATTTGTATTTTTGCCCATTCCCTCGATCGGCTTTTACGATCTGCGTGGGAAGAGAAGCAGCTGGTACGAGTTTTTTTTATTTCTCTCAGACCAGCATGGGATTATTTTTTCTTCTTTTTTCAAATACCTTTGTGGCGACCTCTACGCCACTACGAGGAACTAAACACCACAAACAACAATGAACGCAACAATACCTAGTTCACAAGAATCATACGAGATGGCGCCAGCAGATTCTACATCTCGATCTCAGAGTTCTGGTTGCAACTGACTATATATACAACCTCCGACAATACACCGTCGGAGCCGCGGTTCCCCAGGCGCAACACCATGCCTGGCGGGAAGATCTTCCCTTTGTGGCGGTCGAGCATATCACCTCGCTCCCGCTACAGTGGTGACCCCGACGTGATTGGAAGCAACCTTCTCCATCATCAGCAGTCAAGCAGCCTTCTTCAGCACTATCGAACTCTGTCATCATCGTTCCTCTCTCTCACTCAATGTTGGTCAGCAGCAGCATCAGCAGTCTCACAGCAAGCCAGCAACAACGGGTCAATCATCAGGTCCATCGCAGCCGACTCACCAAGCTTCCTGGTCCTGATCCCAAGCACCCACAACTCACTCAACGACTTCAGCGACCGGCGCATCCCCCGCAGCATCGTACCCTAGATTCGAGGCACCTACTCTCCAGCGAAGCACTCCAGCAGGACATCATTCCGGCGCCAACAAGTCGACAACGCTCAAGATAGTCTCGACCCACTGCAGACTACGAGCACGCTCAAGACAGTCTCGACTCACCGCAGACTACGAGCAAGCAATTCACTTCCGACTCACTGGAAGGCTCCCAGACTCACTGGGACAAGAATCATCTGGCACTTGCAAGCTACTATATAAAGCACAGACTGCACTTGGAAAAAACTATCAGACCTCCGGTCTTGGGAGGGAGTCCTGTGGCGACCTCTACGCCACTACGAGGAACTAAACACCACAAACAACAATGAACGCAACAATACCTAGTTCACAAGAATCATACGAGATGGCGCCAGCAGATTCTACATCTCGATCTCAGAGTTCTGGTTGCAACTGACTATATATACAACCTCCGACAATACACCGTCGGAGCCGCGGTTCCCCAGGCGCAACACCATGCCTGGCGGGAAGATCTTCCCTTTGTGGCGGTCGAGCATATCACCTCGCTCCCGCTACACCTTTAAATCATGAAATGAGGTTTTAACCTCAACAATTAGCACTTTATCTATCGTGAACTTACCATATAACACCGTAACACAGAATAAAGTGTTCACTCCGCACTCGTTTGCAAATGCGGCGGAGCAGCGCCCGAAGCAATTTCCGGACGTCCCGTGTCCGACACTATCGGACATCGCACACCTCGCAGGTACTTACGTGTGGCAAGCACGGTGCAACAAGGTCATCGAATAGGGACAAGGTGTTGAGAAATAAAATCTTTAACAACTAGAAACTAATAGATGCAGAACAGAATATCCCCTAATAGCAGTGTCGTGCACAAATATTTTTGACAGGGTAGACACTATATCTAAATTACGAGAATGGCTGCATAACTAGTATCCGATATTATATTAAGGTAGCACAGGATAGACAAATTCTATGTGTTTGTATGAAGTGCACGGTACTGCCGAATAGAACAGAAGTAGAACTGTGAACTAATTTGGTTCATCGAAGTCTTGTCAATATAAATCATGAAATGAGGTTTTAACCTAAACAATTAGCACTTTATCCATAGTGAACTAAGACCATATTACAAACCGTAACACAGAATGAAGTGTTCACTCCGCACTCGTTTGCAAATGCGGCGGAGCAGCGCCCGAAGCTATTTCCGGACGTCCCGCGTCCGACACTATCGGACATCGCACACCTCGTAGGTACTTACTTGTGGCAAGCACAGTGCAACAAGGTCATTGAAAAGGAACAAGGTAACGTATTTTATAGATATAATAGGCAATATACAAGCTGTAAATCTGTAACCTTAAGATATTCTCAGACGTTCCTATACCGACCATACTGAACTACATTCCGTAAGGAAGGTCGACATATGAAAAAAAATGTGTGTGTATTTGCTACTATGGAACCCTACACTGCGCGTACCCCGATACGCACTTGGCCCATAATTTTTATATAAATCTTGCAATGAGGTTTGAACCTCAACAATTAGCACTTTATCTATCGTGAACTAAGACCATATCACACAGAATAAAGTGTTCACTCCGAACTCGTTTGCAAATGCGGCGGAGCAGCGCCCGAAGCAATTTCCGGACGTCCCGTGTCCGACACTATCGGACATCGTACACCTCGCAGGTACTTACGTGTGGCAAGCACGGTGCAACAAGGTCATCTAATAGGAACAAGGTGTTGAGAAATAAACTGTTTAACAACTAGAAACCATCCCAAGATATAGAATACAATATTCCATAATAGCAGTGACGTGCACAAATATGTTTGACAGGGTAGACTAATCTTACCTAAATTACGAGAATGAGTATCCGATATTACTAGTATAATTAAGGTGGCACAGGGTAGACAAATTCTATGTGTTTGTTTGAAATGCACGCTACTGCCTAATAGAATAGAAATAGAACTGTGACCTAATTGATGGCTCGCGCACCATTATGCTAAAAGTGGTATTTGGGTCTTGCGGCTCTGTGCCTGGTCTCTGCCTGTACAAACCCGCAAGACCCAAAATACTCTGCCTGCCCCGTTAAGGATATAGACGTGATACGTTGTACATCAAAGAGTCTTCTGGCTGCTCTGGTCAAGTATGGTTCTAGTAGTACAGAGAGGGTCCATATATACAAGTACGCTGGACCTATGATTAGCCGGGCCATAGTGAGGCGATTTGATTTTTGCCATTTTGGCGCTGATCGTAGGCATTCGTAGCAGTGGGTGGGAACGGAACTAAAAGTTACGTCAGATTTAGTTCTCTTCCCACGCATTGGGGGCGCTTCAAATAGGCACAATAAAGAGCTGTCATTTCTAAGGGTATCATAGGTCCAGCGTACTTGTATATATGGAGGTCAGTGGTCGTGCTTCTGCAGTGGAGACTCAAAAGATTTAAGATTAGATTATGACAAGATTATATAAAGTACGGATGGATTGAATAAGTTCGCATTGGTATGTGACCAAGTTGAATGTCCAATGTCACCAAACATTTTTTACTAATAAAATAAGTGTTTGTGTGTCTGTCTGAATGGGATAACATCGGCGGAGCGTTACCTGAGCTGGACCCGACTTCTTGTTCTAAAAAACTGGCGTCCTTCCGAATCATTGAGCGATTCACAATCGCCTGCAGTGGTGCTCAAACGGGTTACGCGCAAAAGTAATAATAATTTTGCTATGTAGTTTTAATAAAAAGTTTTCTTTCATGCTTCTTGTGGAGTTCAATTTTGGCAATTCTCGACGGTGTGTCTATAGTAGACACACGTTAGTATTTTTGCTGTAATCGTCTAGTCTTCCATTTTGCTAAACAAAAAGCAAGGGGCAAGGACCAGCTACATAAACAATGTTTATTCATAAGATACAATCCTGCACCAATTTTGAATACTACTGGTTTTCATATGATAGCTGGGCAAGGTATCTTCTTTTTTTCTTACATTTGTCTTTGAATTTGCTTCTAACCAACTGTTTCGAAAAGCGTCGAGATTATCACGCCATAAAATAGTTTGAAGAGTTATATTTATGTGTTGTTATAAAATTAAATGATATATCCGTTTCCTTTTAAATAATTTATTTCAAAAGCTCGCAGCACTGGACCCCGAAAAAATTCATGTATAACCTTAAAAACGTTGTCTACCAGTCAATCATTGAGTTAAATATACAGAGATTTAATTGTGGGTTGCAATTGCAAATAATGGTGTATGTTTTTTTATAATACATCTGCACAAGATACTTTTTAGATTTAAATTATGTATTTATCGACATAAATACATAATTTAAATATTTCCTATACATAGCTAGATATCTACATGCATTTTAGTTTTTAGCCGGCTTCAAAAAAAGCAATTTGATCGATTTTTATGTATGATCACTGATTATTCGAAGACGTTTAGACTGATTTGGAAAATTCTTTTTTTGTTTAACAGAGCATACTGTGGTTCAATAGACATTTCTTCAAAATCGGTTGGGTAGCTTTGGGGTAAAGTCGGTTTTTAATTTTGAAAATTATTATTTTGTATAATCCCATGCTGGTCTGGGAGAAATAAAAAAAACTTAGAATGTACCAGCTGCTTCTCTTCCCACGCAGATCGTAAAAGCCGATCGAGGGAATGGGCAAAAATAAAAATCATGTTAACAGGCGATGCGGCTAGCAACTCATCACTGTATTGATTGCTTTCATTTTCTTGCCCACCATGACGCTAAAAGTAGCTTTTAGGTCTTGCGGCCCTGGGCTCTGCATAGAACCGCAAGACCCAAAATGCTCTGTCTGCCCCATTAGGGATAAAGACGTGATAGTATGTATGTATGTATTATTTTGTAAAAAATTATTGATGCCAGTTTGAGCACCGCTAAACATCCGCGCGACAGGTTGTGTTGTGACAGCTCGGTGAGACGCTGTCAGTCCTCGACAATGCTGTGTGCTGAGGCTGGCCAGGTCGATCCCCAGGGAGACATTTTTATGCATCGAATCCAGTGGGAAGTCAATTTGGTTAGACAAGTTATTTCTTATTGGCTGACAAAGTTGGCTGACTTCAAATTATTTCGAAAAATATCAATATAATGGGAAAATGAAAGTTTACTTAGATCATTGATAAATTATTTCAATTTGTTGAAATTAAAAAAGTTAAAAAAGGAAAGTGTTTGGTTTTTCGATGATATTTTTTGTGACTATTCAACGAGCGACATACAAAAAATAACTGAGAAGCTCAGCGCATGTCTTATAAGTCCGTGTATATTTAGAAAAATATCATAGGTATAGGTTAATATTATTTTTAGTTAAGGCTCCTCCCTGCGCTAGCGACCTTGAAAACACAAAAAAAATAATTTCTCTTTCTGTAAGTGAGATTATTAGAAACCCTCGTACAACTTTTTAGCTAGTATCCTGAAGTTTCATTAGAACCTCGAAAGTCATTGAAATACTATCCGGTTTAGAAACCTTTACAAAAAGAGTCAAAAAAGGCCGTTTTTAGTATTTTTTGCAAAGGAAAATTCAGGGTATTTTATTTCAATGATTTTCGAGATTCTAATGAAACTTAAGGATACTAGCTAAAAAGTTGTACGAGGGTTTCTGATAATCTCACTTACAGAAAGAGAAATTAATTTTTTTGTGTTTTCAAGGTCGTTAGCGCGGGGAGGACCCTTAAAGAGAAAATTCAAGATATAGATGGGAGAGAGCGGGCTGGTCCAGGTATCTCGTTAGTTGACTGTTCTCACGTTAGTTTTAACCAAAATTAACAAATTATTTTTTACAATTAATATTTTCACGTGTTCCGATAGTGTTATCTGTCCATTGATTAATTACCAATACATTATGATAGCTGACGTTTATATCTCAGATCTGAAGATACAAAGGATTAGCCTGCCCGATAATATCACCATGATTTTTGTACCTCTGATTTGGGACAAGATAACTTTCAAGGGCTTAGGAAATAACAGTGAAATATTTACCTACATACCTACCTATTTGTTCAATAAATATTTTTTACTGGTTTTTTTTTACGTTATGAGCTATGAACTCTGTTGTTTGGGTGTTACAACCAGTGTAATTAGGAATATTCAATTTATATTTTAACAAAAAACAGCAACCGCCATTATTTTCTTTCACGAGTTTCTTTCATATCTCCAAAAATCTTCAAAATATTTAATATGATACCAACTTAGTACTCGCATTTTAAATAAAAATAAAAGAATTTACAAAATTGGTTCACAAGTGGTGAATATATCGCGTAATATAAAAAACATACGCGTCGAATTGATACCCTTCTCCTTTTTTGAAGTCGGTTAAAAAACGAAAAAAACCTGACTGTGTAAAAAGATATAACACTAGAAGGACTATTTTCGAAACGCGGAGTCTCTTATATGGAATGGTTTTTCAAAACAAAAAGCCGTTCGTTTATTGACTCCGTTTTAAAAATGTCACCATAGTATGTGCCTTTGATACGCGGATGGCTCCTCATCAAGCCGTTTACATTGCAAAGCGTGCGATAAAGAACTACACATTGTTACTTATATACACTGGAAAAACATAACCTCGCAAACTTTTAGGCGCTGTCGGGTAAAAAGTACCCATTTGATTTGACTTTTATCTGATTGGTTGAACACTAAAGTATCATACCTACCTGTCCTTTTTTAGTAGTTTGATACAGCCTCTTTAATAAAACCACTACTAAAGTGTCACAACAACATTTACAAAGAGGAGCTTTTGACTCGGTGCTTACTGGTATTAAAGTAAAAAAGCTATTGTGCTTCCTAAACGGGATTAAGCTTAAAAGCTTTGCGATTGTAATGTGGTTACCGCAGGAGTCGGGCTGTCATTGATATCCTGTTTGATGGACAGACGGACTTAAAGATTTTTTTGTATATTATACTATATAGAGGTATTGTCACATCACTATGTCTGACGGAGTAGATAGGGACTAAGATGTTAAAAGGAATCAAAATAGTGGTGGGTTGCTAGCTTCATCGCCATCGCCATCATTCTTTTATCGGCTTATATGATCTGCGCGGGAAGAGAAGTACCTGGTACATTATAAGTATTTTCTATTCTCTCAGACTAGCATAGAAGAAAAATTTTGTATTGTATGTTTATAATGGGTTTATAATGTGTGTGTAGTTTCTGGCAGAGAAGAATAGGACCACTCCAAGTCCTCCCGTGGATGTCGTAGTACAGAGAGGGTCGTGCTAATGCAGTGGAGACAAAAAGACTTAGAGATAAGATGATGATGATTATTATAGGTGCATTTGCATTCGTTTGAATAATAAAAAACGACGGGTTGCACTCTAGGAGTGCCGGCAGAAGTGAAAACTTGAATATTAACGTTGTGCATTTTTTATATTTTGGAATGGTTAGGGAATAATTTTGCACGAATTGCTTTAATTATCAGTATAAAATATTTCAAATCTTTTCTGAACCACAGTCTGTCACAAATGTCACAAGCATGACCAAATTCATTTTCAAATACACAGCAGTATGGCCACTACACAGACGGTCGAGCCATCAGCTGTCACCATCCATGGATGCGCGTAGCACGCTGTAACATAAACACACACGAACATTCGCGCAAGCGCCCTGCGCCGTCTTACAAATTTTCGATCAGGCCACGTGTCCTGACGCGAGTTTAAAATTTTTTACCCATTCCAAAAAAAGTGCACAACGCCGCTAAAGAAGTTTTCACTTCAAAAACTTTTGCAAACACCCATACGGACTGATAAAAGATATCGTCGTTTTGGGCTGCAAAATGTTTTTCTTCAAACGTGCATTTGTTTGTTTGTATTTAGTAAGTGCAAGTAGAAAACATTTATGTTAGATTTGTTTAGCCACTTTATGGCATTAATTTATTTTTTCAGTACGTTTTAAATAATAAAAAAAATTCTAAGCGCAAATTTTCCAGGTAAAAATCTCGGGCGACTGATCTTCGCGTGTTGAAAACACTAAGAAAACGAGATTCTCTAAGAACAAAACCTAGCTAGATAAAGGTATATACTTTTAATTATGTTTTACTCACTTCTTACTATTTATGTTATGATATAGTATAGAGCAGTATCAGTGCATTTGCTATCTTTATTTTGGTAGGCGTACTTAACGTAGAGTGACGCGAAGTTCTGTAGAAAATGTAAACTATCCTGAATTGCAGTTCTTGTAGGGCTTTTATTTGGCATGTCAACAACATACAATCAAATCTTGTTACTTTGTTATATTAATCTAGAAAATTAGAAGAACTAGTTCAGAAACTAGAACATGTTTCCTCAGTCTGTTAGATTTAGGATTCCACATTTTGTTTTTAGCCTAGTATTTTTTTAGGATGAAAGTTGTCCTACGGCGTATAGGGACACAATAGTGAAAAAGTGTTTATTTTGTGTGAAAAAGAACTAGCTAATTAATGTAAAAAAATTAAAACGAAAATATTTTTAACATCACTGATAAGACATTGGCTCTACATTTTTGGAAGGCGCTATTGGTTAATGAAATAATATGAAAAGTATTTCGGGGATTTAGAAAAGTCCAAGGTAAGTTGTTTTATTATAGACTGAACATGCAGGAATAAAAAGACTAAATACATACTACGTAGTAAACAAATTATAACTAAAGTTTATAAAATTCTGTAAGCAGGAGACCTCGCGTGTGTCAAAACTTCACGCATGGGAAAATATAATGTTTTTAAGTTTTTAACTCCCATATTTCCGCCCTTTTGATAAATTTCAAAAAATTGAATCGGCAAAAGAATTTATATTAATTATCGAACCCGCTCATAAAACTTGAAATGAATCGGCTGAGAAACGAGCCCAAATTCAATGGGGTTGCATTATTTCATCACAGAGTTCCTATGGCCATCTCCCGGCTCCATCATCAGGTCGGCTCCCTGTCATTATAATATTGCATTGTCACGCGATATACGTATGCGTGCAAAATTTCAGCTCAATCGGAAACTTAATATTGGTTAAATTTAATTTGCAAGATTTGATTTGAGACAGACAACGGGACAGGTGAAACTAAATACAAGCTTGTAAAAAAAAAATCTCCTTCGTGGTCGGCGGCATGGAAAACATGACACTAATGTAAATTACTTATATGTAAATTAAAAATTTGGACGCTATTACACACGGAAATCAAACAATGATGAATAAATGATCTATGAATTACATGCTCAATCTCAGAATCATATTTTTTTTGAACCTATTAAAAAAAACACTTGTTTAAAAAACTTACTTTGGGGCTAGCACAATCAGTGTGACTTGTCACTGCACTATATATATTTATTTTTTTACCTGTCATCAAGAAAAGCAATTTTTATAAATTTTACCTTTACTTTGCGACCGTATCTTCAAGGATTTATCTGCTTTTAGCTGTAACACTTTTATTAGCCCATGTAGGTAGGAATCCCATACTTGGGCAATGGTCTCCCAAAAACCTTTCCCACAAACCTTTAGGGAAGGCAATAGTACCTGTTTTTTTTCTGATCCAGCCTGGTATTAAATTAAATATTTAGGCGTTTCGGGTATAAAAATAAAAGTATACTTACTCAGTTTATTTGAGTAATTTATTTACAAAATTTATGTGAAGCTTATAAAAAACGAACCAAACAATATTTGAGTATGTAAAAAAGTATTTGGATATTATTAAAAAAAATATGATTACTACACATTTTTCAAAATTATTTCTTGGTGGGTTAACGATTTAAGGCGTAATAGAAAATTATCAGTAAGTATATATATTTTGAATAACATAAAAAAATAATCGTAACATTTTACAAAAATATGGAGTCCAGTTCTATTTATTAAATTCTAAACATTAGGTACAGAAATTAAAAATTATAATTTAGAAATTATAAACTCTAATATACAATCTCATAATTTTTAATTTTCTTACATTTCGGCCAATGACTGTTTCTTAAGATTATTGTAATTTTTAATTTAAGTTGTTTTCAAGATAAATATGAAAATAAATTAAGTAAGTAGATACTTATATTTCACCTCAATTAATGACTGAAACTTATTTAATTTTTATACCATAAAGACAAAACAAAATGGAACCTAGGAAACTTGCATTATAATAGCTCTACTTTTAATTAATGTTATTTTTAAGATCAGACTACGAACATAACGAACAGCAATATTGATTATAGCATAGAATGACATAATAATTAGGTAGTAAATATCCCTTCTATGTATCGCTAGAATTCTCGGTTAAATGTTAACTATAAGTACTTACTAACTACAACTATAACATCCATATATACTTACAAAATATTGGACGGAGACGGTACTTTATTCATAGAAATATTCAAACTACAAAAAATAAAAATTCGTCGCATTATACAATTTTTCAAGTAAGTACATTTTTTTAACACATTGCAAGACACTTGCGGCTGTTTATGTAATTTAAATGTTATGTCTATTGCGTCCGGCCGAGTGTCTTGCAATGTGTTAATATGATTTGGGGCTACATTTAGAAATATGGTACAGATTGCAAAAGGACTGCACAGGCATAATAAATGTTGATTTAAACTTCAAACATTCGATCTAAATAAAATATTGTAATTGCCAATTTAAAAGCTTGTAAAAAGAGCTTTTCCTAATATTTCTACATATCTTCATCTCCTCCTCATGTCGCTTTAGGCCCATTTACGCAGTGCAAGTTTCGCATAGACATGGAATTTTTTTACAGCGTAAGAAGTTTCTTGCGTGCAAATCTAAGTCCTTATAATGTGCTCTAGTATACAATTTAATTGAAGCAAAAAATGATTTACATGGTTGACGATTTCTTTTGAAATAGTATATTTTCTGTGGTTTAGTTCAACTCAAAAGAGATGTTGACTGGATAAAAAAATATGGTATTTTATTTAGTGCGTCAACTAGATTATCTAAAAATAAAGGACCCATATTTTTTCGTTCGGCAAAGTACTAAAAATTCTCAAAGAAACAGCGCTTCGAAGTTTTGAATTGGGGGTAATTTACGTCACCTTTGGTTAAAATCGTAGCTGAGAGAAACGTCACGCGAAATTTAAATGCGCTGTATCTTCGTCATTATTGCTAATCAGAGAAGAAAAAATACTTTTACCATACTTTTATATAATCTGTCTAATGACCTAAAAATTTTTTCAGTCCGCTTTCGGTTTGTGTGGAACAGGCAAAAATTTCTTGCTGTGTGAATGGGATTTTATTTTATATGATTTTAGAGTTTCACGGTCACAATTACTGTTATTAGTATTACGGTTCCTACTACTATAAAAATCTGGAAAAGGTATGTCGATGACATCTATTGTGTACTTGTAGATAGCGGGAATGGGGCTCAACGTTGCCTTGACTATTTAAACTCCATACATGAGAAGTTAAGGTTTACACTCGAGATGGAATCTGAGAGGACTTTGCCCTTTTTAGACGTCAAAATATCTATACGTCAGGACGGCTCGCTTAGTCATACGGTGTATAGAAAGCCAACTCACACTGACAAGTACCTCCACGCGACTTCACACCATCATCCTACACATCTCCAGTCAGTCACAACCTCCCTCACACGTAGAGCTTATGATCTGTGTGATCAGGAACATCTACCAGGAGAGCTGGAGCATGTACAAGCGGTTTTAAAACGCAATGGATATGATGGTAGGATAAGGCCGCCAACATCAAGGCGAGAGCGAGCGCCAACGGTAGATAGGCAAGCAGCGTACCTACCTTATGTCAAAGGAGTAACAGATAAAATCGGCAGGCTATTAGGAAAGTACTCTATAAAAGCCACGTTTACTCCGGGGAGGAAAATCGCAAGCTATATGCGGTCACCTAAGGACAGCTCGCCCTTAGAAAAATCGGGTGTTTACAAGATTGACTGTAGTTGTGGACGCTCGTATGTTGGACAGACCAAGAGGTATATATATCTCAACGGGTCAAGGAGCACATAACGGCAGTCAAAAACAGGGATATTGACAAGTCAGCTATCGCGGAGCATCTTTCACAAGCTGGAGTCAATCACTGGATTGAGCTACATCAGCCCAAAATACTTGCGACTGAACGCCATTACATACCACGGTTAGTTAGAGAGGCGATTGAAATTAAGAAGCATCCCAATTTTAATCGAGAAGATTGCTTCAAGTTATTAGGCACGTGGAATCCAGTGATTGAGCTTTGTAAAAAGAGTGTGCGAATAACAAAAAACAATTCCCGAACGGACACCGTCAGTGTTGTGTGTAAGGACTTATGCAACAAACGAAGAAAGAGGGTAGACCGATATGGTTACCCTTGACAGCCGGACATCCATCGCAGTTCCTCAGTCGGCCAGCGACCATGATGGCAGAAGGGCCGTCGAAATATCTGGCAAAAAACGATATTAATCGCGGTAAGTCCCGTAATACTAATAACAGGATTTTATTTTAGTCTTCAGACTACGACTGTTACATTATAAGGTCTAACAAAATATACTGAAACTATATTAAGGGTGAATTCAGTCCACGATACTGAACAACTATCCCCAAGGAACAAGGAATCGAAATATGAAAAGTCATTTCTGGCCTCCCAAGTTGATCGATCAGGTCATCCGAGTTTGCATAGAAAGCCAAAAAATATTTTTTTTATTCCGACAAATGTTCCTTGGTAAAAGTAGTTCACAATCGACCAATTGGCCGTTAAAATAGTTTCAGTATATTTTGTTAGACCTTATATAAATGTAAGTAAAGAATAGTCTGCGCTCTCGATCTTTTAAGATTCTCATATCTTGGCGAAGGGGAAAAATTTAAAAAAAAAGAGTGTGTGTACTTATGTACACGCGTAAGAAGTTATACTTCTTTGGCGTGAACATAGATACAGCACAGCCAGATCGTGGGCTAACTTCATACTGTTGCTTTTTTCAGCCGGGGTGCGCGCGCATCGTAAAAATTTACTCTCATCATTTTTCCCAATCGCGCCAAAAGAAGTTTAACTTCAAAAACTATTTAACATCACGTCTCCTCTTCTCGGACATCGAGTAGCCTCTGTGGTTGATGGTGTAATGGATAATCCTGGTCTTCCCGTCAACGTCCTTGAGGGAGTAGTAGCCACGGAGGAACTCGCCACCAGGTCGCGGAGTGACGTACGATTTCTTTTCCTGGAATAGAGAAAAATTATGATATTTTACTGGTTTCCGTAACAATTGGTATTGAAAAACACACATTAAAGAAACTCCAAACCAACATTTTTTAGCTCAAATCTCTGTAAATGGAGAAGTTCAAAAATTGCCGATAATTTAGAAATTACTAAAGCCGAGATTTTCTATGATGTATCAGGTGCAGTCAGCCTATTAAATTGAACAATCTCCAAAGAAAATATACCGAATTATAAAAAAAAATATTGCTATGAATCCAAGGGAGGTCAACATTATTTTTAATATTTCGTTATATGACTCTTGGAAAATGTAGACCTTTAAGACCTTTTTGAATAATTATTGTTGAAAAATTTTACGTGTGGGTTTGTAATTCGCTAATTTACAACAACTCAAATTAAATACTTATTTCTAAACGTCAAAAAAACCATTTTCTAGCACTTTTATTATCAGTTTTTCTGCAATGACGTCACAAAATAATGTCATTAATTATATCCATTTCTATACATATTATTGCAGAAACACATAATTGGCTTCAAAACACTATGACGTCATATTCATAATGTTTGTTTTGACATTTAACAAAGTATCTGCTCTGACTTGTTGCTAAGTAGCGAATTTAATTAAGTAGGTTCATAAATGTATAAAAAATTGTCAAAGCCTAGAAGTACTGACAGAAAAAAAAGTCAAGTCGATTGCATCGTATTTTCGAAGTGACCATGATCAAAACGGCGTCTAAGTAGTTATAAAAATTTGCACGAGATCATTTTCCGATCGACCTCTATTTATAAGTGCAAACTTTTATGACACACGCCACGGGCATTATTTTGAAATGGTTTCGGCGATGCGAGTACAAGATCAACATACAAGGTTGGTATGCGTGCGTAGGTGCTGAATGGATATTTATTGATATTCTAACGTCAGTTAACGCGGATATGGAAAGGTTGTAAGTTCCGCGAACTTTTTCTCTTTGTCAGTGGTCGGTCATTTTCTGACCTTCATCATCGCCATACCGCTGCCACTCCGTCATAAAATAATACTACTTATGTAATATTTATAAAAATATACACGTTTAAAAATATTTTCAAATGACGAATAAAAAAGGAGGTTGTCAATTCAAATGTATATATTTTTATGTACCTATGTTTCCTGATATCTCGAATATGCTTCGAACAATTTAGCCATATTTGGCTAAATTGTTCGAAGCATATTTTTTTTATTTGAAATTGAATACTTGCACAGAAATTTTATTAAAATCGGTTGTGAAGTTTGCCAATTGAAGTCGTTCGAGGAAATGAGATCTCATATGCCTGCATCGCCATTCTAATTTCGGTGCGGTTTTCACTTTGAAATGTTTGTTTTATTTTACTCCGTTAATAAATAAAATTCAAAGAATCACGTAGAACATTAATTGTTCGATAAAAATGCTATAAAATCCACGCAGGCGAAGTTGTGAGACTTGTGAGTAAGCCTTCATAAAAAACATAATGGAAGGCAAGATGGAAGCCAGGAGAGGAAAAGGAAAACCAAGAAGGTCGTTTATGGATAAAGCAAAAGAAAAGACAAGGGTAAGACAAGTCGCGTCGTTTAGGGAGGTCGAGTATGTAGCAGGAAATAGGGAGACTTGGGTATGGAAAATGCTCAACCGACAAGAACCGCGCCAGTGGTCATCCATATTCGATGCCACATATCTAATTTAATATCAGTATTATTTTAAGTTGACAATTTTGGAGAAAATGCTGCAGTACAGTTTATTGCCGCTTCTTCTGTACTTGCGCTTAGGAAGCGGCAGTAAATTTAGCTGTAAGTAAATGAACTGACCACAACATTTACCTATTATGTTAAGAAATCGAAAAAAAATGACAATTATCAAGTGATACAAATATCCAAAGATAAATACTTAAATGATTTTTGACTTTTGATTTCCAAACTCCGTAAAAATACGGAGAATTCCGTATTTATGGCAACACTGACCAGAGCCACGCATACCAACCGCGTAACTCATTACCTACGTTACGGTAACACCGATCAGTGACCATGTGATTGTGATCGTGACCATTGCGTAACGACCACACCTCCGAGTTTCGCTGCTATCCATTCATTACTATTCTACGTGTAATGAATTTTAATAGTGTAAAGTAGTAAATAAAACAAGGTCTTTTTAATTATAGTAGGTACAAATCAGTCGTACAATTATGAAACACTTTTCCTAACAAAATATAATAAAAAGTGATATTCCCTAGAAGTGTAAGTATTGAGTAAAGCAAAAGATTTTTTAGGTTCCCGTATAAATAGAACTACGTGATTTCGTTACATACTACCTACGGACGGTAAAAATAAATCTTATTTTATGACTACTCACCTACCATGAAGCTAAAGGGTTTAACCTCTAAGTCTAACTTCCTGCTACTTACCCAATCTATACTAATATTAAAAAGCTGAAGTTTGTTAGGACGCGCTAATCTCAGGAACTAACTGGTGAGAATCGAAAAATTCTTTTTGTGTTGGATAGATCATTTATCGAGGAAGGCTTTAGGCTATAATATAACATCAAGATGTGGCTAATAGGAGCGAAGAAACAGTCAAAAATGTGGAAAAAACGGGGAAAATTCTTATCTTCTTATTCATCTTTGATGGCTTTCGTTGCGTGCGCTGCGAAAACCGTTCGAAATACCCAAAAAATATGTATGAAAGAATTATTCCTCTTCAAATTATCTAAAAAAATGTTTCCGACAGTATATGTCTATCTTTTAAGATTAACTCACAATAACCGTTTTTATGATAATCAAATTTGGTCAAAATTAATGCATTATTACAAATTATTTGTCAGAGTTGTATCAACATATTAATAATAGGTTGGGGAAAAAGTCTTTTCGCATTTTATATGAAAATTCAAAACATTTTTTAATATAGTTTATTTACATTTAACTAAAGTATGTAGGTACCATTTTGTTCGATAACTTTTTGCCAACTTATAGGTAGGGACATGATCCCATTGCTATAGAAATTTTGGGGCTTCTGATCAAAAAACTGCGTCAAGTAGTTTTGGCAGTCCTCTCGTGATGTTAACCTGACACTGCCTAAAGAATTCTGAAGAGTCCGAAACAGGTGGAAATCTGAAGGTGCCAGGTCAGGACTATACGGCGGATGCATTAACACCTCCCAGCCAAACTCTCTTTAATTTTTGCTGAGTGGTTAAAGATGTGTGAGGTCTAGCGTTATCATGATGAAAAACCACACCCCTTCTGTTGATTAATTCCGGCCGCTTTCTCTCAACTTCTTATCAGTTGTTCGCAGTAGAGTTCTGAATCGATGGTCCTGCCTGGTGGTAACAGCTTATAATGAATAATGCCCTTCCAATCCCACCACACACACAGCATCACCTTGTTGCGAGTTAACCCGGGTTTCGCCACAGTCTGTGAAGCCTGACCGGCCTTTGACCGTGACCTTTTTTGCACGTTCCTGTCGTACGTGATCCACTTTTCATCACCAGTTATCAATTTCTTCAAAAATGGTTCGGTCTCATTACGTCGTAATAAAGAATCACAAATGAGTACACAGTTCATTAGGTTTCTTTCAGAGAGCTCGTGAGGTACCCAAATATCGAGCTTTTTTGTGTACCCATTTTTTTTCAAATGCGCCAAAACTGTTTTGTGTTCAATTCCCAGTTCTTCAGCTACGTTGTAACTACTGATACGACGATCTTGCTCCATTTTTTAAAAAAATAGCATCCATTTTATCCGTAACAGGGCGACCAGAGCGACGTGCACCTTTGACATCAAAATTTCCGGATTGAAAACGCTTAAACCAAATTTGTGCTATTCTCACAGACACTGCACTAGGTCCATAAACATCGCAAATTTTTTTCGCGGATTTTTACCTTTTTGGTAGTAAAATTTTAAAATGTGTCTAATTTCTTCATTAGATTCACTCATCTTGACGGTACCTAAGTAAAACAAATGAAAATCACGCATTTTCCTAATTTGAATTTAAACTTTTAAATATTACCAAAACCAGCCTTGTACAAATAGTATAGCCAAAGTGGTTTTATTACAAGTTCATACATACTATATGCGAAAAGACTTTTTCCTCAACCTTAATCTTTATCCAAATAAATGTGTTACTGATTAAGAGTATGTAACTAAATCGTCTAAAATAAGTCGTGGGTAACAGCTACAGGTAATTTATAATAAAGCTGAGGAGGTAGGTTTGTAAAGAAAAAATAAATATGATTCCCAAAATAACTATTCCACGCGGACGAAGTCGCGGGCACAGCTAGTTGTTTATAATTATAAGGTACCTAACCTACTCAGTTATTATAACTTAATAATATATTTATAATCATTGACTGAACATGCCGTGTGGTTTCCGGCAGAGTAGAATAGGGCCGCTCCAAGTCCTCCCGTGGACGTCAAGGCGATGATAAGGCGACTTAGGAAATACCTACAAAATAAACAAAGCAATGAGATCTCTCCAACCCATCTGGCCAGCGAGGAGAGTGTTGACCAAATCCTCTGGCTGCTCTGGCCAAATATGGCTCTAGTAGCACAGAGAGGGTCGTGCGTGCTCCTGCAGTGGAGACGAAAAAGACTTAAAGTAAAAGAAAAAAAACAAGCCTTAATTTTTTTTGCAGTGAATTAAAATGGACATTATTATGACAAACGAGCGAAGCTCGCAAAGTTAACTTTATTACTCCAACCAAAATAAAAAAAATTGATACTTTTATTAACAAACTAGCTGGAGCCCGCGACTTCGTTCGCGTGAACTTTATGTCTCTGGAAAATGCTCATCAGACTGAACAACTTTTACTAAGGCGGCATTTTTATATCTCTTATAGTTTAGCTGGACCATTATGGTTCTGCATCAGGCGTTCCATTTTCCAAAATCATTTATAACCTATATGTTGCCCAGGCTTAATAGCTATATAACAAAAAAAGTTTCATTCGAATCCGTCCAGTATTTCCGGAGATTAGCGTGTACAAACAGACAAACAGACAAACAGACAAACAGACAAACAGACAAACAGACAGACATTTTATTTTAAATTCTTACTCTATTACTATGTCTCCATCGCCCCCAATATTTTTTTTGGAAATATATTTAATGTACAGACACACTTTTTTTACTGTTTTATTATATGTATAGATGTATAGATTGCAGCATTTTTAACTATAGACATATCGTGTTTCGGAGGGCACGTTAAGCCGTCGGTCCCGGTCACTGTCTTTGACATTGGTCGTTACTTAAACCATGTCAGAGGCCTTTAAGGCGGTTTAAAAACTCTGACACTAGTGTTAGTCACTAACACACACGATAAGAAGAAGAAGACTATAGAATGGAACTCAACTATTAGAAATTGAAGGTCAAATTATTTCGGAAAAATACAATTATTAATAACTTTAATCGACGTTAATTAAACAGGGGCGGAAGCGAAAATTACTACCTAGTAGGTAGGCAATTACAAAGTGAATTAATTCTTTATCAATCAAAATAATTTAAAAAAACCCCAGGTGGTATTCTAGTTACCACAATAACGTAAAATGCCAAGTCACGAATGATTTGTCAATTTGTCACTACATTGCACATTCTAATGTACCCTTGGTGGGCTATTTTGTTACTCTATCAAATGTTTGACGTGTTGACTCAACAATCGAGATTATTATCGACTTGAGTATCGGTATGCATTGATTTGTATGACTTACGATAGCATCGATATGTTGTCTTGTTGACTTGACTTTTGATCTTGAATTTGGCATGTTGGGTTACTTTTATTACAAGCAATGGGCAGGTTAGGTACTTATCGCTTTATCATATGCTTTTTCCTGATAAATTTGGGTATGTAGACGTATTCAGGGTTGGGGAGTATTTGAATTACTTGTAATTAAAATACAAATACTTCCTTAAAATGTAATTTGTAATTCTATTTCAAATATCTGTCGCCGAGGTATTTTATAATTAGTAATTTAAGATACTTTAGGCTTCAAAATACATTTTAACATTAAAATACATATAACCTTCATTTAGCGAACGTGAGGGTAAATGCGAGGCGAGAGTGTAATGATGGTAAAGCAATTCAAGTCTTAAGCGCTATCCAAATATAAAAATCATACAATTTAACACAAGTTCATGAGGAACTGTAGAAAGATTGTTTTCTATAGCATGTTTTAGTCACTGGATGTTTTTGTCTCACAGTACATAAATCTTGTATTCATAAAAGAAACTTTGGTTTTACTGATTAATAAATCTTATTTTCCTGTACTTTTTAACCCGTGCTGGTCTAGATTACTTATTTTGTATATAATTAAAAATACCTACTGTAAATAGTATGTACTAATAGTATTTTATGCAACAGTTGTATAATAACGGTCAAAAAATGCGAGTGGCGCAGGTTACGATGCGAGCCTTGGCGAGCATCGTAAGGAGACGCCATCGAGCATTTTTTGACGTACTTATACAACGTTGCATACAATACTTTTTCTACGACTATATTTACTAAATAAAATACTTAAACAAACAAAGAAAAATAAGAAAATGTTTGACGTAAGTACATATGTTTTCTAGATATCTACATGATATCTATATGGTATCTATGGTAAACTTTATTTTTTTAAATTGACGCCTTTTTTGTGACTATGTCAAAAAATGATCTTATAAATGTTAGGAGGATGGTAAATCTATATAAAAAAGAAGTTCTAGGTCTATGGTTAAGCGTATCTTTTTGGCGAAGTAACGACACATGTGCTATTATGAAGAATAGAGTATAGACTTTTTTCTGAAATCATATTATCAATATTCTTATATTAGTGTTTAGGACCATATAAAAGACAGATAACAGTACAAGAGTAGAAAAAGATAATTTTGTATTTCGTATTTTAATTACTTGCGACACAGTATTTTTATAATTTGTATTCCAATTAAAGCAAAACATGTATTTTGTCCAGCTCTGGACGTATTAATACAGAACAAAAATGGGAGCATTTTTGTTCTGTATTAATACGTCATTCAATTCCTAATGGAGCAGAATAGCATTTTGGATCTTGCGGCTCTAAGCAGACAGAGCCTAAAGCTGCAAGGCAAGACTCAAACTTTTAGCGTGATTTGGGCAAGACAAAAAAAACAATAAAAAAATATGAACAAATATAGTGGGAACACTCGGTTGGAATGAAGTTATAAAAATTGAAGCCTCTACAAAGACCCCCAAAAAATTCCAGCCCATAAAAAATTTCGTGACGAAAAAATCTTATACGTTTTTCGCCTAGCCCCATCCGCCAAGTCCGTACCGTTGGACTTGGCAGAAAGGAACTTCGTAAAAAAAACAGTTCTAACCTTTGCTTGTACCATTTTAGGGTTCAGTGCCCACATGTTAGGTGCAAAACCATCGCCAACACAATTGGTATTTTTTAGACAATTTGTCAGATTAACCAGTGGTCAGTAGTCAGCCGACTTTCTCCGGTCCGCAATATGCCCCATTCACTTTCTCTTAATCGGTAACACTAAGTGCATAAAAATACTGCCTTATGCAGTATGTAGATTACTGGTAACTTCTGCTACTAGTGACAATTGGGTACTTTCCTAGGCCAAAAAGAAATTATTTGGTGCTGTTAATAAAATGTCACAAAATAATGTCACTTGTCATTGATCATATCCATTTTCGCTGTGATTTTAGATATATTATTGCAGAAAAACTGATATTATATGCGCTATTTCACTCTAAGAAACTATGACGTCATTAGCCTGTATTTCATATAAATCCCACAGAAAATATTGATTTAGACGTTAAGAAAACGTATCTGATCTGACAGTGCTTAAATCAAACAAAAACAAAAAAAAAACAAATTTGTCTTGGCGTCTTCGAGTAATCGAGGAATTAACTTTAAAAAAACCTACGATTTGATAACCTTCTACTTTTTAAGTAGGTAAAATTCATACTTTGAAATATAAAGAACTTCCTGAATCAAACTGCTTATCTTTAGCACAATAAACATGAATTTGTCGTAAAGTTACTAAGTGACTATAAACATTTATAAAACTTTACTAGGTATAATAAGCAGCTAATTAGTAAGTTATTTCAGATATGTATTTGTGTTGTGTAGCGTATGATTATTGCACGCCAGCAGTTGGCATTCAATGTTGGGGATGCTTTCTAAATTATTTTAATAAGTACCATTGTTTTTAAATTTCAAAAGAATTTACAGACCGAAGAGCAAGCAAAACAAATAGACACTCAGAATCAAATTATTGTTTATTTTTATTTTTATTATATATAGGTAGATCTATCTATCTACAGGTCTTTTTAGACACTGCAGGAGCACGACCCTCTCTGTGCTACCAGAGCCATACTTGGCCAGAGCAGCCAGAGGATTTGGCCTACATAACCGCGCTGGCCAGACGGGTTGGAGAGGTCTCGTTGATGCTTAGGTATAAGCTTTGTTTAGCTTGTATTTCCTAAGTCTTCTACGACCACGGAAAGACTTGGAGTGGTCCTATTCTGCTGCAGGAAACCACACGGCGAGTGAAAACCACAGGGCGGTTCATACGTAGGTAGAACAGACTAAGAATCTAACTCGGCATACGACATTTTGTAAACTTTCTTGTTCTAATATTTAGCTTTAAATTTTTTACGTTTATTAGGGTTCCGTACACAAAGGGTAAAAACGGGACCCTATTACTAAGACTTAGCTGTCTGTCCGTCTGTCCGTCTGTCTGTCACCAGGCTGTATCTCAAGAACCGCGATAGTTAGACAGTTGAAATTTTCACAAATCATGTATTTCTGTTTCCGCTATAACAACAAATACTAAAAACAAAATAAAATAAATATTTAAGGGGGGCTCCTATACAACAAAGACGATTTTTTATAGATAATGGTACGGAACCCTTAGTGCGCGAATCCGATTCGCACTTGGCCGGTTATTATATCCACACTGTGGGGTCACTTAATCCATGGACTATCTTTTGTCATGTCCCAACTGCCCGACTCCTTGTACCAAGGCAGATCTGATTGTAACCAATGACAGGGCGGTCGCCGTGGCTAGGTTCCGGTCTAACAATATTTGATTTGAGCCATTTCGACTCGATAAGAATCTAACTAATATTATAAATGCAAAAGTGAGTTTGTATATTTGTTTGTTTCCTCTTCACGCGTAAACTACTGAACCGATTCAGATGAAATTTGGCATAGATATAGTTTGAGACTCGGGGAAGGACATAGGGTACTCTTTATCCCGAAATTCCCACGGGGAGCGAAGCCCGCGGTACAAATTACACTGATTGAGCTATAGCCCCAAAGTAAGTTCGAGACTTGTATTATGGGATACTAACTCAACGATACTATATGTTATACCAAATACATTATATAGATAAACATCCAAGACTCAGGACTCTTTAAAAAGGCCATTTTCCAATTTGCGCTGACCTGGGATCGAACCCGGAATCTGGGTGGCGGACTAGCATAGTGACCACTACTGGGAAGTCGTCAAGAAGATTATTTTATGATACTTCCGACTGTTTGGTAACGTTAAATTGAAATGCTACCTAATTATGTGTTGTGCATTGTGCCTACCATATACACCTACGTGTTGCTTTCGGCAGTTTCTTGTTACTGTTATATAAAAGAATACTGTTTTGTTTCTTTTTGCAGTGTTTTAATGAATAGCGCTCTCTGGACTTTCACTCAGTATACTTTGTAAAGACAATTAAATAAATATCGATACACCTTCACGTCTTTACCCCTGACGGGTTAGATAAAGCGTGATGGTGGGTGTATGGGTTCTAAAACGAAAATGGTGGGTAGGTTGGTGTTATAATTTAGATTTTCGTCCATTCTTTAGATCGGATTTTACGATCTACGCCGGAAGAACAGCTGGTATATTGTATACTTTTGAAATGGAGTTCCTTTTCAGTCAGTACGGACTTGGCAGACGTAGTCGAGAGTAGCTCGGTGGCCCGCTGGGAGTGCGCAATTGCGTTTTCGCAAGTAAAGCGACACCGGGCCTGGTCCGCACTTGGATGGGTGAAAAAATCCCCGGCTGTCATCATTGTTTGGCAATAGTCAAGCTATGTCAGATGCCTTTAGGCAGCCTGAAAAATCTGACAACAGTGTTGGCGGATGGGGGCTAGGCGAAAAAAAGTGTAAAATTTTTCAGTGTAACTTTTTTAGGGGCTGGAATTTTCAAGGGGGTTTTTTCAGTGGCTACAATTTTTGTAACTTCATTCTAATTCCAACCAAGTGTTCCACGACACTCAGTTTTTTTTCTTTTCTTCCAGACCAGACTAAGGTAAGTGATATCGAAGTTATGTGCTATGTGCATCCTTCACAAACTATACAGTGCTAATATAGTTATTTCTGTAGAGAAATCGCAATGGCGCAACGTAAAATGATTTGATTTTAATAAATTCTTTTTTTGATTGAAAGTTACCCTTTATCCATAGAAATTTTATCAAAATTGTTATAATTTTACATGTGTATATTCAGTTAGTATTTTCAATTGTTTTATAATTAATGAATATTATTTTCGCATGGTTTCGTTTAAATATTATAACTATTTATAACAAATGTAGTTGTCATATTATATGATCAAAGACCATAATCTAAGATAAATGATCACGATTAATGAATAAACTTCTATTGCACGATGTATTATAATGACTTAAGATTAATGATACTATCTGAAATAACGTGGTCTCTTATGGGTATCATAAGAAGGCTGAACTGAAGGTCGGTCATGGGCTATGGAGAGTGTTTGTGTTGATATAAGTGACTGAATCAGAATTGAGGAGATTCTTCAAAGAACAAAGGTCACTTAGATAGAGTAGCAATGTATGTATCACAGATCTGTATATTTGAGGTATGTATGTAGTGCGTATGCTTCATTAGGAAATCTGAGTTTTTAGAAATTTAAAAGATATTGCATTCCTTTAATCTTGTTTATTAAAATTTATTTATTTATTGAGTTAATTGAAGTAGCTGGGTTATATATCTGTATTATGTAGGCTATGCGGCTAGCAACCCATAACTATTTTGATTCCCTTATTCCATCGTAAACGTGGTCTTAAGAAAGTAAATAAATTCTTTAAGACATAATATAATAAAAATACAAAAACAATAGTACAAAGGCAGAATTATCCCTGTCAGGGATCTTTTCCAGTTATGTATAAAACCAGTTGATTGGAATGTTAGTTTCCTTCCGGCCCTGGGCTCTGTCTGCCCCGTCAGGGATAAAGACATATAATGACAAGTTGATATAAGTATTTATAGTTTACGAAATATTTTCTATGCGAATCCGACATACACTTAGCTTGTTTATACAATGTCCTTTTTAATTAAGTACAAATATTTTAAGGGGTGGTTCAGTCCATCATTTTGAACAACTTTTCCCAATGAATGTATATAGAAATACGAAAAAAAATTTTAAGGTTTTCATACAAATCGAAGTAGTCACGTGATATCATTACTATCGAAAATGCAAATTTTTTTTTCGTATTTCGATAAACATTTATTGGAAATAGTTGTTCGAAATGATGGACTGGATAACCCCTTAAAATATTTGTACTTAATTAAAAAGGACATTGTATAAGGTTTAACAAAATATATTGAAACAATTTTATCGGTAAATTCTGTCCATGACACTGAACAAGATTCCCCAAGGAACACGTATCAAAATATAAAAAGTCATTTTTAGCCTCCCATACAAGTAGACCGGTCATCTGATAAGAGTTTGTATGGAAAGCTAACAATTATTTTTCATATCTCGACGTATGTTGCTTGGGAAAAGTTGTTCTCTACCACGGACTGAAATCACCCTTTAAATAGTTCCAGTACCTATATTTTGTTAGTTAGTTGTATATTAAAGCACTAGCCGAAGCCCGCGACTTCGTTCGCGTGAACTTTATGTCTCTGGAAAATGCTCATCAGGCTGAACAACTTTTACTAAGGCGGCATTTTTATATTTCTTATAGTTTAGCTGGACCATTATGGTTCTGCATTAGGCGTTCCATTTTCCAAAATCATTTATACCCTATATGTTGCCCAGGCTTAATAGCTATATAACAAAAAAAGTTTTATTCGAATCCGTCCAGTATTTCCGGAGATTAACGTGTACAAACAGACAAACAGACATACAGACAAACAGACAAACAGACAAACAGACAAACAGACAAACAGACAAACAGACAAACAGACAAACAGACAAACATTTTTTTTTTAATTCTTACTCTATTACTACGTCTCCATCGCCCCCAATATTTTTTTTGGAAATATATTTAATGTACAGACACACTTTTTTTACTGTTTTATTATATGTATAGATATAGATAAGCAGGAAGTGACTATTTAAATCAAGAAATATCTGTTTCAAGACAATATAGCCATAGTAATAGGCATAGACAAATCCGGGAAGCAATGGTACGAGACTGACAGAGTCCGAAATTGGCAAATCGACACGGTTCAATGCTCGCCGTGCCGCGGTCACGCGCCGTGTAACAAGTGCAAAGCGGGTAATGGAATGCGTCGGTGTATAGTCGCGGAGAAAAGTGTTAGCTAACGCTTGTGGGGAAGTATCTATCTAAATTTCAATCTTTTTAAAGTAAAACTCTGTAAGTTTCTATAATTTAAAAAATGAAATATCTTTTACACGTTCGCTGTCAACTACGAGTATACAGACTCGTAGTAAAACTACCATTATACAACGTGGAAGGGACATACCCGTAATAAATCGAACCACGTACTATACTGCATCACTATCTATATCTATTCTATATCTATACATATCTATAATAAAACAGTAAAAAAAGTGTGTCTGTACATTAAATATATTTCCAAAAAAAATATTGGGGGCGATGGAGACGTAGTAATAGAGTAAGAATTTTAAAAATAAGCGGCCAAGTGCGAGTCGGACTCGCCAATGAAGGGTTCCGTAGTAGCAAATAACATAATATAAAAGTCTTGTAGTATGTTTTTTTTTTAAATATTTATATTTGAGTTGATTGTATGAAAGGTACATTGCCGTTTATGATTTATGACGTATTAAAAAAAAACTACTTACTAGTTATCGTTCAAACCAATTTTCGCTGGTAGTTTTCATGGTAATGAACAACATATATTTTATTTTGTTTTATCATTCTCTTATTTTAGAAGTTACGGGGGGGGGACACACTTTTTTCCACTTTGGAAGTGTCTCTCGCGCAAAGTATTCGGTTTAGAAAAAAATGCTATTAGAAACCTCAATATCATTTTTGAGGACCTATCCATAGATACCCTACACGTATGGGTTTGATGAAAAATAAATTTTTGAGTTTCAGTTCTAAGTATGGGGAACCCCCAAAATTTACTATTTTTTTTCTATTTTTGTGTCAAAATCTTAATGCGGTTCACATAATACATCTACTTACCAAGTTTCAACAGTATAGGTCTTATAGTTACGGAAAAAAGTGGCTGTGACATACGGACGGACAGGCAGACAGACAGACATGACGAATCTATAAGGGTTCCGTTTTTGCCATTTGGCTACGGAACCCTAAAAATGTCTGTCTGTTTGTCTGTTTGTCTGTATGTCTGTTTGTCTGTTTGTCTGTTTGTACACGCTAATCTCCGGAAATACTGGACGGATTCGAATGAAACTTTTTTTGTTATATAGCTATTAAGCCTGGGCAACATATAGGGTATAAATGATTTTGGAAAATGGAACGCCTGATGCAGAGCCATAATGGTCCAGCAAAACTATAAGAGATATAAAAATGCCGCCTTAGTAAAAGTTATTCAGCCTGATGAGCATTTTCCAGGGACATAAAGTCCACGCGAACGAAGTCGCGGGCTTCGGCTAGTAGTATAATAAAATTAAAATATCAAAATATCAGTCAAAAATCTAAATAATTTACAATAATTGCCTGGGCGGCTGCACATTTCGTATGGAAATGTCAAATATTTTTTTTAGTTTTTGACTGTTATTTTAAATTCATTATACTAGTGATGTAGTAGTTATAACACGTGGCTTGATTTATTACGGGTATGTTCCTTCCACGTTGTGTAAGTTGTTATAAAATACCAGCAGCGAACGTGTTAAGTAATCCGATAAGTCTCCTTCACTTACTTGGTCTTTAAATGTCACTCTTTTTTTCTCTTTCACTATTCAAGGAGGTCAAGGAGATGCTATAAGATGTAGGGGGTTGTTAATGGTTCGCAAGTTGATTGTTCGGACGAATAACTAGTAATTTTTATATTAGCTACATAGCTTTCATTGTCATGCAAAAGCCTTCTTCTCTGCTTCCACTTTTTCCGGTCCCTAAACCTAATCCGCAATTTTTTAACTGTGTACAGCCTTTTGCTTCCTTGATCCGGTCCAGAGACCAGTTGAGGGTTGTATAAGTAATTTAAAAAACCGTACTTTAGAAAAAATAAATTATCGGGATTTTACTTTTCACCACGAATGTACCTATATTTTTTATGTAGTAAGTATTGTTTCCTGGTGATATTAAAATCACGACAAAGTTTAAAGTTGAAAGCATACGCCGGTTCAAGGACTGAAGTCTAATAAAGCCCTTTTTATTTTTCAAAACTAAATACCGCCTTCACCCCCAAACTACACAACTGATTTCAATTAAAATTTCTATGAGAATACCTCGGAAGTATATCCTTAAAAAAAAAAAGATTTTTCCGAATTGGTCCAGGCATCTTTGAATAATCGGTGAATTGATAACTTCCTTCTTTTTTGAAAGTCGTTTAAAATATGTTTACATGTGCGTGTCGCGGCAGCTTTTATCACCGCGTTTTATCGTTCTACTTTTAGTATTTGTTGCTGTACATGAGATACAGCCTGGTGTCAGACAGACACACGGACGGATGGACTGACGGACAGCGGAGTCCTAGTATTAGAGTCTCGTTTTCACCCTTTAGGTACGTAACCCTAAAAAAACAGTAGTACTTTCCTGGGTAAAAAAACTTGAGAGGTGTCAAGGGATACCCGGATGGATCGAAGTTCGAGAGAGAGAGAGACAGACAGAGAAACACGCGCACGCCGCACGGCTTACAACTATAGCAAAAAGTGTCGTTTCAACTTTTGGTCTTAATTTTTTCCGTCCAGCCTCCTTTCGCAACGCGCGATAAGGAACTCCGTTCCAAAATAAATTATTGTCGCGTAGGACGATAAGTGATAATGACAATGTCAACGTCACAAATTCAAACTAGGAGAATTCATCTAAAGGGAAATTTCGTCACTCACGTCAGCACACGATTGGCCTAGCGGTCTTGGTGTTGGACTGTGAATCCATAGACCCCAGGTTCAAATCACAGTCACGTATAGTATTTTTGAAGTTTTGTAAGAAGTTTCTAGATAACTCTAGATTAAATTGGAATGAAAATACGGGCCAGAAATAAAAGAAGACAAAAGAAAATTTATGACTTAAGTTTAGAACTTTGATGCGATATTGTTCGCATCCGGGGGGTATATAAGCAGAACAAGGCGCGGCCTACGCCAGTTTTAGTTGGAAAGTAAAATCCGAAGAAGGAAGAAGGAAGAAGAAAAAGGAAGAAAAGTAAAAGTGGAAGTAGTGAGTAAAAAGTAAAGTGTAATAGTGAGTGAAGTGAAGTGTTCAGTGCAGTAAATACGCGCAAGAGACATTTCCGCGCGTGACAGTGCAGTGACGTTTACGCGTGTGACAGTGCAGTGACATTACCGCGCGTGACAGTGCAGTGACGTTTCCACGCGCAAGACAGTGCAGTGACGTTTCTGTGTGTGTGACAGTACAGTGACATTCCCGCGTACGTACCTGTGACAACTGTGAGTACCCTAGAGTTGTAAATAAAGGCACTATTCCATAGGATTGGTGTTTCCTTTCCTATCCCCAACCCACTCTCGTGACATTATGTTAAGAAAATAAAATACATACATACATACATACTATCACGTCTTTATCCCTAATGGGGCAGACAGAGCATTTTGGGTCTTGCGGTTCTATACAGAGCCCAGGGCCGCAAGACCCAAAAGCCACTTTTAGCGTCATGGTAGGCGAGAAGATGGAAAAGCAATCAATACAGTGATGGGTTGCTAGCCGCATCGCCTGTTAACATGATTAGCATTTTTGCCCATTCCCTCGATCGGCTTTTACGATCTGCGCGGGAAGAGAAGCAGCTGGTACATTCTAAGTTTTTTCATTTCTCCCAGACCAGCATGGGATAAAAATAAAATGTAACAAAATAATGCTTCTTGTCATTGATCATATCCCTTATCGACGTGATTTTAGATTTAATATTGACGGAAATCTGAAATCGAGAGCGCTATTTGACACCAAGAAACTATGACGTCATTGGCTTATTTTATACAAATCCTATAGAAGATGTTTGTTTTGTCATTTAGAAAAAGTATTATTATGTATTTCAGTTTTTAGAAAGTAGCAAATTTATCACCATGTTCAAATTACATTGTTACTTAGAAAAGTTTACAAAAAACAGGTTCATCATCATCATCAGGTCTTTTTGTCTCCACTGCTGGAGCACTACTCTCTCTGTACTACCACAGCCATACTTGGCCAGAGCAGCGAGAGGATTGGCCTACACTTCCCACGCTGGCCAGACGGGTTGAAGAGGTCTCATTGATGTTGAGCTTGTATTTCCTAAGTCGCCTTCTACGACATCCACGGGAGAACTTGGAGTGGCCCTATTCTACTCTGCCGGCAACCACACGGCAAAAAACAGGTTAACCGTACGTTACGCCACTACCAGCGACCTTGTAGCCTCGTTCACTGTCGCGTTATGTCACAGTGAGAGCGAAGCCTTATAAGTGCGCTTTAGCCTAAATATAAACTTGGGCAGTTCCCACGACTTGGATGCAAAAAGAATACATACTGTTTGGTCCGAATCGACATAACAAAAAGTTCTTGGGGGGTTCGAACCGCGGTGCAAAAAAGGATCCATTCAATAAGAAGTCATGGTTCTTTGAAGGACTCATGGGCAGGGATCGGATATTTCAGTGCATATTTACCTAAACTTCGAGGAGCTACATAACATCAGTGGATAATACCACCTCGAAAATTTTAAATCATATTTATAATACAGGGATTTCTTAATCATGAGTTGTTATTTTATTGCATAAAAATAATAAAACTTTAGGTAAAAGTTTTTGATTGTAGGATATTAGTCCATTTTCTAGAGTTTCTTGTAAAAATTATGTCAAATAACTCAACTCTAAAAATATAATAAATTATGCTTCAATCAATAAGTTGTATCCGATTTCTTTTATTATTTCAATGCAATAAAGTAACAACTCATGATTTTTAAATCCCTATATTATAATTCTTCATAAATCGCTGTCTTCGACAAATATTAGTTATCTTTTGGCCTGATAAGATTTCTAACGAACGCCTGTGGCAGCTCTGTGGCGAAACACCGATCGATCACCAAATAGCGCATCGCAAATGGACATGGATTGGCCACACGCTCAGAAGGGATCCCACTCACATTCCAAGGCAGGCCCTAGAATGGACTCCTCAAGGCAAGAGGAAGCGTGGTCGGCCAAAGCAGACCTGGCGACGGTCGGTAACAGCGGAAATGAAGACAATTGGGCTATCCTGGCCTGAAGTGAAGCGCGTTGCTAAAGACAGAACGAGATGGAAAAGTACTGTAGCGGCCCTCTGCCCCACCCAGGGGACATAGGACAATAAGTATATTATAATTAATATTTAATATTTTCGATGTGGTATTATCCACTGATGTTATGTAGTTCCTCGAAGTTTAGGTAAACATTCACTGGAATATCCGATCCCTGCTCATGGGTCATGCATGGGCGATTAGCACAGCGCAATGACCTAAGAAGTAGACATGATCGTTTACTTTATCATACGATCCAATTCGAGGTTCATACATGAAGTTAGCATATTGGCAACACTGTAATTTTGACAGGTTTTAGTAATGGCGCGTGTATCAAACATCAAATGTTAGTTTGCAACATGGAATTGTATTAATGTGAGGAAAACTCCTACTTTTTCCTTCACTCCCCGACAAAAAACTCAAAATAAACTATGGCGTAATGTAATCTCTGAAAGAATTAGTGTGAAAAATTTCATACTATTTAGCTTGTCAATACCTGGTCAAAGATAGTTTGCAAGGATCGTAGTAAGTGGAAATCTATAGTCTCTGCCTACCCCCATGCATGGGAAACAGGCGTGAAAATCTGTATGTACGTATGTAATACCTGGTCAATACTATTGTATGTAGCATAGATTGTTGCCGTCAAAAGCAAAAAAAAAACAAAAAATACTTACATTGACATCATAGACCAGCGAGTACAATGACCCTGGAGTTACAGGCCGACTGACATCGCCGCCGTCCCTCGAATAGAAGCCAAGGTTCACCGGATTGCCCTTCAAGTAGTTGATCCTGTGAGGTTCTTCCCGCAACTTGTCCTGTCTCAAAGGGAAGTGCTTAAAGTCCCAGTAGTTCAAGCTCTCTTTCACCGGCTCGACAGTTTCTAACCCAAATTCTATGACTTGCTTTGGCAAATTCGGATGAATGACTTTGGTATGCTTGTTTGTTTTCAGCAACTTACTAACTGCTTTAGACTTTTCGTATTCAGGCAGGATGGTGTCTGGATCGTTGATATAGCTAAGTATGGCATCGTCGAGATTTTGGTATGTGTTGTAGGCAGTTTCTCTCTCTTTTGCTCCAGGTCCGGTGTCGTCATAATTGCTTTTTATGGCGAATTTGATTTGGGCTTCCGAAGCGGCCGATTGGTATTTTGGAAGGAATTTTCTGTATTCTGCTGATGCGTATGCACAAAGAAGCGGAATCTGTAAAGAATATGTTATGTTTAATTAAAATAAAATAGCCATTTATTCTACTACCAGTTACCAGTTTATGTTGTCAAAAGTATGTCAATTTTAGTATTTTATAATTTACTACGAGGAAAAAAGATCGAAACGATTAATATAAATTGACAATTAAATAATGTTTAATTAGGTACTACAAAATGCGATAACTAAGAGGCTATGCTCAGTGGGTGGAAGAAGAGCTGAGATGATGATGATAAATACAGGATACTGTAAAATTATGTTATTTAAGCAACCATTAATATGGTGCATGTCACGGAAGAGAAAAAAGTGGAAGTGCTACTTAAAAAATTAGTATCGGACCCGTCGTCGCCAAACGTATACAAATAAACTAATAACATTTATATTAAATACATATAAACAATTCGTTTGTCGTTTTATATAACTTCTTCCAAACAAGAGGAGGTTATCATTTCGTCGTGATGTTTTTTAATGTATTCACCGATTTATGACAACGCCTGGACACAATAAAGCCGCGGAATGCAAACCAAACGAGACAGATAGGATTTAGAATAGCTAAGGAACAGATCTGTTCAAAGTAGTAGTGCAGTGTAGGTACAGATAGGAATGCAGTGTTGGTCACTTACGCGAAAAACCAACAAACAAATCTTATATTCAACTAAAATGTTTAATCCTAGGTGTATTTACAACAAAGTTTCAGGCTTACATAAAACTGGAAAAATTCACAAAAAAGATTCCACACGACTGAATTCCCAGATACCTACTACATTTATGGTTCCGACAATTAAGCAGCAACGTAATAACCAGTTTTTACGAAATCCCTTGCTCGGTTTAATATTAAACGTGTTACGTTAGGTAACGATGTGTTTGTTTGTGTGTATGTATGTTAATTTGTTTTTACTCTCTCTACGTGACGCGGTTTGCGGTTGATCTTTAAGTTTATGTTTATACGCTTTAAAATTTTGTATTATTTGTACTATGTTAGTAATCATGCTTATACATGAATGGGTGTCTCACCTTGTTGATATGAACAACTTTTTGTATTGGCCAAATGCCATCAGGGATTTTGAAAAAAAAATCGATTTTTGTGGGGTTTTCCTATTCCTATGATCTGATTTGCTGAACACTTTACTTTGACAAAATTTAAATAATGTGTTATTGTTTATGATCATTATCATTAACGACCACCCTCTATATCGTAAGCCTGGGAAAAGTTTATTTATTAATACTACACTCAGAGGAAGATCTTTATGACAGAAATTTGGCAGAATATCTTTTTGTAGACTGCACAAAACTCTGTTCAATCCAATATCGGAATCAGTTTTTGTTCTTAATTTATATGCCATATTTACTAAAATTTAACTTAAAATATGATTTCCTTGACTTTTTATAATTATTTTCCTTATAATCGATAGTTGTCTTCCACTTTGTTTGCATTTTCTGTCATTTAATCTTGCATATTTCCAAACAATCTACATACGGTGCTCCAGATCGAGATAGCTTTCTCAGGGCATTGTCTGGTCTCAATAGCACATTGTCTGCTATCGGGGGTCATCTAAGCTACTTTGTTTCACGCCCTCTGTTTTTCTTAATAAGTTTAATAGTTGTGGGATAGAACGTGTCATTGTTTTCAAGATATGGTTGTTATTATTTGAACTTTGCAAATATTTATGTTATTTGTTTTTAATTTTGTAGGGAATCATCATTGCCCCCCTCATTATCTACTATCTATTTTGCATTCGTTCTGTTCCGTCTTATAGTAAAATTTAAGTTTCTTTTTCATTAACTTAGACATAACTTTCTGGTACTCGTATGAGCAATTTGCGCAATTTTTTTTCTTTAACCGATTTTACCAAATGTGTTCTGCGTGATTTTTGTTATTTCTTAGATAGTGAACGTCATCTTACCTTACAGGTATGTGACTTTACCTTTTTAGGGTTCCGTAGTAAACAACGAACCCTTATAGTTTCGCCATGTCTGTCTGTCTGTCTGTCTGTCTGATCCTACTCAGATACTATAAGTTCTAGAAAGCTGTAATTTGGCATGGATGTGTATATTAATCATGGCAAAAAAGTCGTAAAATAAAATCTGGAAAAAAAATTTTTTTAGGGTAGCTGCTATACAAGGAAAGAGGTAGAAACACCATTTTTCGATTTAGGGATCCGTTTCTGAAATGTTTGAGTTTAAAATGGAAACTTTTGTTGGAGTCAAATGTCCCCCCCTCTATCTGCTAAACGGTTATAATAATATATGGCCACGTGAAAAAATTCACAGCTATTAGTATATATAATGTAGTTTAAAGGAAAACTATCAGAGCTAAGTAGGGTTTACAAACTAAAAAGTTATAGGCGATCAACCTTTATATGTACTTGGAAAAAGAAAAATTCAAACAAATTCAATAGATAATTAGTTTTTAGACGATTTTAGTGGCATGAACTCAAAGTTGGCATTTGCAACTACGGAACCCTACACTGGGCGTGGCCCGACATGCACTTGGCCACTTATTTTATTTTAGCTACAGGCAGTTATGTTTAAGTGAAATCAGATGCATTTTTTATTAATTAGACGGTCCTTGACGAATATTTTACCGTTAATTTCAACAGACACATTTATCATGATCAGGTACATATTTTAAACAGGGTAAATACCTTGGTAAATCTGGTCAACTAATTATCTAGTTAATTACAGTTTTGTTGGTACAGCGGTTCTTCGTTAATTTATGTAAATATTATACCAAATTGTTCGTGTCCGTTGCCTTATTAGTGGCGTCGAAAAAACAACTAGGTTACAGTACATCAGTTACTTTGTTTTCCTTTATTGCGGTTGAGGCTAATTTAGGGTCGCTTGAAGGCGCTGGATGCAGGCCGCTCTTGATCTGTCATTTTGGAAATCTTTGGGTGAGGCCTATGTCCAGCAGTGGACGGTATGCGGCTGAAATGATGATGATGATGATGATGAGTCTAATTTAGTTGATAAGACTCCTGCCGGTTATCTGTGGTTATAAGAAATAAAATATCTAGAATTCCATTTAGACAGAGTATTTTGGGTTTTGCGGCTCTAAGCAGTCGCAGTCCAAAGCCGCAAGATACTCGTACAAAGGCCACTTTTAGTGTGCTGGTGGGTGAGAAGGAGCAAAAGGAATCAAATTAGCGACGGGTAAAGATAAATGACGGTTGATGATGTTCGGTCATCTACTACGCCACGATGCGTTCTTTAAAACAATAATGGAAGGAAAAATAGAAAGAAAGAGAGGAGTAGGAAAACCCAGAAGAAAATTTATAGACCAAATAAAAGAAAAATTAAACGTGAAAACATATAAAGAGGTTAAGAACTTAGCGGAAGGAAGAGAGACATGAAAAGCACTCCACCGACAAGAGCCCAGCTCTTAAATATCAGAAGAAGAAGAAAGATAAATAAAAAATTAACACTATGAACGTCGTAATTTCAGACACAATATTAAGGTCTTTGTACTGTTGTGTTTCATCTATGTTTAACTTGTGTCAATTTATGTACAATAAAGAATTTACAATACAATACAATAAGGTCTAACAAAATATACTGAAACTATTTTAAGAGTGAATTCAGTCCGTGATAGTGAACAACTTTCCCCAAGGAACGTATAGCGAAATATGAACAATTATTTTTGGCTTTCTACACAAACTCGGATCAGCTGATGGGTCAACTTATATGGAAGGACAAAAATTACTTTTCATATTCCGAAACGTGTTCCTTAGGGAAAATTGTTCAGTATCGTGGACTGAATTCACTCTTAAAATATTTTCAGTGTATTTTAGGCTATTAGATGTTTGTGGGTCACCCTTTCACCAAAGGTGTTAAATATTTATAGTTTATACCAAACTAATTGACATATAAAATTTATAGTTTTATTTGATTTGATAAGGATTAAAAACTCAATATTGATTGTGATAGTGTTTGTCGAACCTACCTAAACCTCAACGGGCATAGAATGTTAAGGCCATACCCAAATTTTCCGGGGTCCAGTGGCGCCGCCATTTGAAATAAATCATTTAAAAGGAAACGGAGATATCATTCAAAATTGTGTCTTGGTCAAGCCCTAGATAACCTTTAAAACTATTTTATGAACTACTGTTTATAATTTAAAGTGCGAACGTGAAGCTTTTCTACGCACATTAGCTAAAAGTGGCCGTTTTTCGCAAATGTGCGTAGAAAAGCTTCACATTCTTACTTTAAACTACAAAAAGTAGTTTAAAAAATACTTTGAATGGGTATCTAGAACTTGATCAAGACACAATTTTAAATGATATCTCCGTTTCCTTTTAAATGATTTATTTTAAATGGCGGCGCCACTGGACCCCGAAAAATTTGGGTATGGCCTTAAGGCCTTGTACTGAGGCTCTGTATTCCAACAACCCACTCGGATGAGGTGCGGGGTGATCTGCGAGGCACCCCGCAGACTTTTACATATCTCGTCTGACTGGAAAATGGGGGGCGAGAAATTAACACGAAATGACGCGGAATGTAGATTTTATCGGTTTTGAATTTTTTTTAAGTGGTAAGTGTTATAACAGGGTACAAAAAAATGTAAAATATCAGTAGTTTAGTCGTAGTTTTGAAAAAAATATTACAAAAAGGGGTTACATTGGGATTTTTTTTATTGAGTAAAGTTTTTAGATTCATGTAATTAATTGCCTTTTACAGATTTTAAAACAGTATTTTCTATACCTCAGATCAGAAACAGAGGATATTAAAAAAACGATGTTTTTATGGCTATAAAAACTCAAAAACCCGGCCTACAAAGTCTTAAGTCATAGCTATCACCACGGGCTATCACGAGCACGCAGGGTCACGTCACGCGCTAGTTTAAGGTACACAGCCTCCGGGCTTAAGTAAAGTGGTTCAAATCCTTACGTAAGTGTTTACGCACTCTAGGTCGCATCGCCAGGTATCGCGGCCAAGGTGCACGGGTTCACTTCCGAATTTCAGATAGCAGTAGCCTCTTTGCAAAACAATGCAGCTACTTGACAACTTGTGAACTTCGTGCGACTGTACCTAGAGAAAACTATTTACTGATTCACTTCTTATCGTGTGTGTTAGTGACTAACACTAGTGTCAGAGTTTATAAACCACCTTAAAGGCCTCTGACATGGTTTTAGGTAACGACCAATGTCAAAGACAGTGACCGGGACCGACGGCTTAACGTGCCCTCCGAAGCACGGATCATCCTATTTATCAGACAATCAGGTAATCAGCCTGCAACGTCCTAACCAAACTAGGACAACAACACAAAGTCGTTGCCCCCGCCGGGAATCGAACCCGCGTCGTCCGGGTATGAGCCGAACGCTCTAACCACTACACCACGGAGGCAGTTACTGATTCACTGTACAATAACGTCATCAGTTGGAGCACGGGACCTTGAAAGTCCCCATGCTTCACCCAGATGGAGAACTTAGCTGAAGCACGGGTCCGGACCCTATTGAACGCCTCATAAACGGAGCGTTAGGGTAGTGTTCTACTCTCAAGTTCTCAACATGTCAGGGTCAAGCATTTTTCCACTTGGATTGGCTGATTATTTTAAAATATGTATACTGAACGCATTTTAAAAGCAGATCCTCTCTGATCATGCTGCATAGAAAATAAAGAAATACTGGAATGCGGTGTATCATACTGCCTAGAGAAGAATGAAAAATTGAACTGTGACGTTGTAGATTTTTTGCAAGCTTTGATTTAAATTGCAATGTATCTTGTATATACTGTATGTTCGTTAGTGTCAAATATTGCAAATAAATTTTCAGTTATTTTGAACCAATTTAGCTGAAATGCACACTTGTGTAAGTTGGATGACAATACAATAATGAGCTGTTATAATTATAATGATGGAGTCGGGAGTTATTCTAAACTCAGTAATAAAACAACATAACCTATCGAGTACGACTCGTTTGTCTTAAAAAGCACTTTATGGTGGACGATGTCTAGGGTCTGGTCTGGTCTGAACACGAGAGGGAAGATCGATTGGGCTTATTTCATTGGTCTTTTTTACTTTGGTTCGTAAAATATTCCTGCATAATCTAAAATCACCTTTATTTTGTGACTTTTTATTTTCTTAATAATACATAAGTAATAATTGATTTTTAATTCAGTTCACATCCTTCTTCTTATCGAGTCAACACATGGTTTCAGTGTTTTCAATCTCAAATCATCTTTGACCAGTATTAACCGATTACAAAGTACTATTCTACTGAATATTTTATCTATCTATTTATCTATCTATCTATCTATATGAAAGGCAAAGGTGATTAAGTGATGTACCAAACCGTTGGGTCTAGAGACTCTAAATTTGGCACATATATAGGTTCCTTATAACCTTATAAGGAACCTATATAGGTATGTGCCAAATTTAGAGTTAAAGCTAAAGCTGCAATAAAAAAGGATTTTTCCGAACTCACCTTCTAAAGAGGTGAAACGTCCAAAGTTAGTATGGAGAAACAAAATAGTTCAGCCATTTTATTTGAAACTTCGCAGGAGTACTCCTGGCGGTAAATGAGTTATGTGTTTCAGGACTGGGGTTAATCTTATTAGAACAATTTACGACTTCTACGCGGTTTAAAGCTAGTCTATCAATATTCAAGTTCGCTCCCTTTACTTAAAGGTACATACTTGTAAAGCAAGTTATAATAACAGCAAGCTTTAAGGTATGACAAGGTTGGCGCAGTGATAGTGACGTAGAAAGACAGAGTGCATTCCACGGTTTATACCGGAACTGTACAATATAGGCCGGTCGAAAACACAGCCAATTCGTTTCGAAGTTTCTCTACCCCACATGGTCTTTGCCATCTTGGGTGATCATTGACATGCATGTCTTTGGTAAAGAAAAAACACCTTTTTTAATTCAGTAATCTTGTTTTATTAAGAATCCCCTTAGCCCAGATTTTTCCATACAAACGTAGTCTACGTTTTATTTTGAAACCACATGTCAGATTTCGGTAAAAATTTGTAATTGCAATTATCTAGGGTAATAATTGTTTTCCGGTAAAATTATGAACTGGAAAGAAAATATTAGAACACAGAAGTTTCCCATACTGATGGTCAAAAGTGATATAACAAACTATATTCTATTTTAAGTTCATATTTTTACTGTTCGAAACCAATTATTACCCTAGATAATTGCAATATCTTTAAAATGACAAAATTTTACCGAAATTAGGCATGTTGTTTGGAAATAAAACGTAGAGTACGTTTGTATGGAAAGTGAGTTTGGTCTAGGGTAAGGGAACTCTTAAGAATTATAACACTTTTCAAAGTTGAATGCTATTATTAAGGGATAAAAGCATCGTGTCTCAAAAACTTCTTAGGTATTCAATGTCAAGAATCATTTATCTTTTGGATATATGTATCAATTGATGATTGAAAAGGAGGAGGTTATCAATTGGTCGCGATCTTTTTTATATGTTTGTTCACCAATTATTCGAAGACGCCTAGACCGATTTGGAAAATTGTTTTTTTTTTGAAAGGTTATAAGTACTTGTTAGGTCGTTCCATAGAAATTTTATCAAAATCAGATGTGTAGTTCGGTTTTTAGTTTAGAACAATTATTTTTTGATTTAATAATTATTGCCGCTCACAGAAGCGGTAACAAACAGTACTGCAGCATTTTCTCCAAAAACGTCAATTTTTAATTAAACTGATAAAAAAATTGATATGTGAACTGAGAATACATTGTTTTGTTATAATTATTAAGAATGAGGTCTTTGAAATCAATATCAATTTGTAAATTGAGTACTAATACATGTACATAATGTACTTAAATGAGTGTTTATATACAAATCTTTAACCCGCGCCAAGCTCAATCCAGACGTTTTTGTCACAAAGATAATCATCGATTGCGTAATAAGCCTTCTTACAAAGTAATTTCTTCACCTTTTAATTTTCTGTCTGGCATATCAAGACACGATTCTGCCAATTTATTATAAAACTTTATACAGTTTCCCTTATACCTACGTTTTTCATGATTATGACATCCTCCTTTCTAGGAGTGCCGTATTTATCGATACGAGTTTATAATCTAATTATCATTCCTACATTTACAAGCAAGGAAATGATAGTCAATTTAACAAATATCTTTAGCGCAAACTCGTAATACTGAAGTAATAAAATATACTTGTAATATCTATGATAGCTTTTATACAAGCTTTATGGGGGTTCCGAAACTATATTTTTACGTTATTTTACGTTTTACTAAATTTGATAGAAGTATTTTGTAAGTATTTGGTTTCTTCGCACCATGAGTCTTAACAAAAAAACATTTTATTTGGTAGTTTTGATTTCTTAGGAAATATAAATCATACAAACACCAAAGGGGTCAGACATGACAATTTGGGTCTTGGCGCCTCTAATCAGACAGCCGCAAGACCCAAAGCACCACCTTAAGTATAATGGTGGGTAAAAAGGTATAAAAAACCACATTCGAAAAAACACTATGTAATAAAAAAATTCGGTTCCGTGCGCAATTATTTACGCGTGCACTTTGGTCTTTGGAAACTTTAGTTTTATTTTCGTATTTCGGACAAATTTATGTGGTAATATAAAGAGTAACATGAACTGAACATGCTGTACAAAAATTAAACAAAATTTGCATACCAATCCAAGACGGTAAACTGTAAAAGGGAATGACAATTACTTTAAGATACTATTGTTAATTGCTAGATTGTTTATAATAATGTGCGCACTGGAAAAGGTCTAACTCTGAAATTGTTAAATCAGCAATGCGCAAGCTCTTGCGTTTAAATTCCGCGTGCGTGCGCGCAATATTTATTTGTGGGCGTGTAATGAGATTGCCTATGATTGATTACTTGAATGAACTATATATACTGGGCTCCTATTTAGTGATATAATTACTAGGTGAAACATTTTGCGCATACTTTAATTAAAGTTTATGTAGGTAGTCGCATGTGCTTAGGCATATACGGTTTTGGGACTGAAGTATGTTTCCTTAACTTGTATGACATTGTGTATTGGTATTTAACTTTGGTTTATTTTGTTTTTACCTATTTTTATTTTTTTCTTTCTCCTGGGCCTGCTGGAAGAGATTTCTTATGAAATAAACTATGTACTTAATTAATGCACTTACTTTGTTGGTTTCTGTGTTTGTAATTTGTGTAAGTAGAAGAATTTTATATACAACGTAGAAGGAACATACCCGTAATAAATCGAACTATATGCTATACCTACTAGATCACTTTGGCATATTGATAATAAAATAACAGTCAAAAAACAAAAATAATATTTCGACGTTCTCATACAAATCCATTGCTCGGGGCGGCTGCACACTTTCGTATGGAAATGACGGTTTTTTTTAAGTTTTTTACTATAATTTTAATTTTCCCGTGGTTCGATTTATTACGGATATATCCCTTCCATGTTGTAAAAATAAATACCTACTTATAGATACCACGTAATCAGTAATCTCATTAAACTCTCTTCTATCGTAGTGTTCTTACTGCTTCCTTAAACGTGCAATTTTTTTAAAGATAGGCATATTTCTCAATTGGTCAATTAGGTTTAGTATTAGTAAGCGGAGAAAAAAATACAATTTAAAATACAATAATTAAAAATAATCATTAAAAATCTTTAAAATGCATTCAACCTTCTTAAAATAATAAAAAAAAAAACTTACCAAAAACCAATGCATTATTGCGAAACAAAATTTAAAACTCGAACACTAAAATCACTTCACAATAGGGATGTCCACATCGTTATTTAAATCGATCGCGGTCTATATTTTCAAATCGCTCGGTACGCGAGCCCCGCACGGAGTTTCGTTGTCGAGTGGCCAGTGTTAGGCGATGGTCGATTGGCAATCGACTCGTGCGCAGTGGTAGCAATTACCCACCAAAGAAAACGAAAGAGTGATTATATCGAATATTCGCAAGACACTAAACGTAGTCTTTGATATGATTAGGTATTTATGTACATGTGTTGGTTACTTGTCAATAGATTCTTTGTTTTGAATGGTTTCTGTCACACAATTTTTGTTTTGAGTGTGCTACAAATTTAATGTTACAATGATTAATTGTTATTGTTTCCATTCGAAATGTTTGAGATTGGAGCATTAAAGTTTATAAATATTTTACAGATTAGTTTTAAATGAGCCAAGCTAGACTTAAAATTGTTTATTAAATTAATTTCTATTTATGTTCATGAAGTTTCAGAGTTAATTTTCAGGTATGTAGTTACGGTACAGAGAGATTTACCGAAACCGTTTGTCAAGGATGCCTTTGATTTTTATCTTGGTGGGGCGGTCCCTCCAAATTGAACGGGGGCAAATTTTTACAGCAAGTTTAGAAAAAATCATAGAATTCTGTCAGAATCATATATTTTTTGGCATCTTTTCTCAGTGTGTGCGAATTCCATTCCGATCTTAAATTAATTGTCTCTTTGAGCGCAATTTTTTACTTTCATACAAAATTCATGTTTGTGTTTTGCTGTAATTCTAAGAATTTTTTGGGACTTTGTGACTTGTGCTTTGTACATCAATTTATGAAGGTTTTTTTTGGCGGGAGATCAAGGGTTTCAATCGGAGATTGTTTTGCAAATTGATTCTTGTGGACTTATAACATTAAATTGATTTAGTTAGGCGTTATAAATGCTCCTGCTCATGGACAATGATGTGAAATGTAAGTGGACAGTCATAGTGCGGCTGTGACGATATTTATTTGCGGACTGTGGTGGCCTGGTGGCGTCTTTAGGCACCGTCCGCCACTCAATCGGCTATAAAAACCGGTGGACTCGTATAGATTTGTCGTCAAAAGCTCTCTTGAAGCAATCAAAGGACCTGCACCAACCTTTTATTGTATAGTTACAGTCAGGATTAGACATAAAGAAGTGAAAAACTAAAGATGGGCTCTAAAGGACTTGTATCCAGAGCCGTATAATAATTATGAAAAAACAATTCATCAAGGAAATTATCGAAAACTAAACTAATAACTTAAACTACTTATAAATAGTAAAGCCCTGGCAAATCGCTGCCCCGTGGTAATGTGCCCAGAAGGCTAGCAGCATTGCCACGTTGTATGGCAATGCTTATCTTTTGAGCCAGATAAAGGCCAGCCCTCTGGTGAATTATTTATTATTATATATCTCCTTTGAGAATCACGGGTCTTTTCACCCCGGTCCTTTGAGAGGCTTGCGTGGGGATACAGATCCAACACGTAGAGGCCCTTTGGAGAAGTTGTTGTCATGTGGCGCTCCCGCCTAAACCTATTCCTGGATATACCTATGAAAGGTGTACCCTTGAATAGGTTTTGGCAGAAGAAAAAACTATTGCATGAAAAAGGGAAAGGTTTAAGGATTATGGAATGAATTTGGGATGGATTGATGCTGGGATATTGCAATAGAAACGTCACCTGCCATAATCATGATTACTGACTATTGTAGGCAGGTGGTGGCTTGCCGCCCACTAGATGGGCCCTTCAAACGCGCCGACAATAGTTGCCGGCAAAGGAGCAACACCGGTGCGGGCGACTCAGGGGTGTCGAGAGGTGTGCTGCGCTTTCTCCGAAGTTACTCGCGTCGTTATGCCCTTTAACACTTCCACCCCTGGAGCAACAGCTCTAACGACTCCTCTCTGCACAGCCAATTAAGGCAATGCAGAGCTGAGAGCCCTGCGAGCCCTCTTGGGTCTCAACCCTGACCGATGAAGAAGCGTCGGGGACGAGGGTCTGACCGGCTCTCTGGAGCACTCGGGTCCGTGGTGTCGTTACTCACCAACAGCTCGCCACAAGCTGCCTGCTATATTATTATTATATATTATTATTGTTTATTTTATTGTTACTCTAATTAAATTTGAACAAATCATATTATAAATGCGAAAAAATTTTTATCAAGTATCATGATCATAAAATCCATAATATAGTGTTGTTTCATTGTAGAATAACTACCTACCAAATGACCATTTACGAGTACATCGAGCCCGCTTTGTATTATAGCAATTGTGTTGAGCGGGTAATGATAGACTTTAACATGAATTGCAGTCTAAGTATTGTTTTAACGATCGCTTATTGTATTATCTGGTTTCGAAATACTTAATTGTATGTTATGCGCAAGTTGTTCGTCTATTTTATAGTGGTATTTTTTTTTATTGATTTCGTTTATCTTAGCAACGTTGTCATCTTTAGTAGCTATATTACTTATGTTATGTTTCTTCTCTCATCTCTCTCTTTTTTTCAATAAGTACGGTATTTTAATCGATTATTTTATTATTTACTGTGCCCGTGGACTTCGCTCACTGTGGGAATTTCGGGATAAAACTATCCTATGTCCTTCCCTGGGATCAAACTATATCCAAATCAAATTTCATCTAAATAGATTCAGTGGTTGAAGCCTGAAGTGGTAACAAACGAACCTTCGCATTTATAATAATTAAAAAAAAGTAAAAAAGAAAAATAAATATAAATAAATAATAACTATTAGTAGGATATCTATAAGTAACATAATCTGAACCGAAATTTAAATGTTTCTTTAATCTGCCCAAAAACTCTCTGCCTTTTCTTCTTTACTTGCTACTTGGTTAAAACTATGTACCCAGCTTATACGTATTTGAATCTTTCTTACATTAAAAACAATATAATTATCCAACATTCAATATTTTTATAGACTAAAGTAAGTATTTTAATGAAAAGTATCTTTTAATTTATATGTTTGTTTTGCATATGCGTACAGAATAATGACCAGAATAAAAAAAAAGAAATAGTTTTCATATTATGGTTTTGAAAAATGAAGTCATAATTTCCCATATAATTAGTATGAGAGATTGATCCATTGACTTGAACCATGACTGTACTGTACATTGCCTAATTAACCTTGTAAGTAGAACACTGGCACATGACAACCGCAAACCTATGATGAAAATATAATTTATTTCTCAGAAACAAAGCACCATTTACCTTCAAACTCACCTATGATTGATAGTTTAATCCGCCCACAAACCATAACTGAATTGATCTGATTATAGGTAATGACAGCTTGTAATTCGAGTTACTATCGAGTAACAAAGTAGAGGCCTTTTACAAGCTTTTATTTAATTTGCAGTGTTCAAAGTTTTTCTTTTATAGGTATCAATACAGACCTGGGAGTACCTGTCATAGGCATTACCCACTACTCAGGCCAGTTTTCAGGGTTTCATGTCAAGATATATTGGGATTTTTCTCAGTAGTTAATTTGACGCCTACTTTTTTTATCTGTTTTCTTTTCCTAAAGGTTGACAGGGAGAGAATATTATAGCTTTTGGCCTAAAGTTTTAAAATAAATAATTATACTTAATTACTTATTAATTATTGGCGACATTATGTCCACTTTAGTACTGATTTAATATTTGAAATATTAAATCAGTACCACTTTTTTGTTGCCAAGATTAAAAAAATCGTAGTGATTTTATTTCGGGAGAGAAAACCGTAAGGGATGATGTATGTTAGGTGACAAGGCATTATTCTTATAATCTTCTTCTGATCATTTTATTTAAAACCAATGGACTTAGAACCTGGGACCTTTTCCACCAGATGGGTTACATCATCATCATCATCATTTCAGCTGGACATAGGCCTCTCCAAAGGATTTCCAAAATTACCGATCTAGAGCGGCATAGTCATATTTATATGATGTCTTATTTAATAATTTTTTTGGGCCTAGTACTAGCTCATGCCCACGGCGCTACTCTCGCCCGCGTATTAAATTTTTTGATAAACCTCACATTTTCACATTTTTCCAGACAGACATCACATAAAATGTAGAGAAATAAAACTAAATATTTCTTAGAATTGCCAAGCTGGACTCAATTCGATTAAAATCCTACGCATTCTTTCCCATATCGATGCTATGACCCCAACCTACATTCTTCAGTAATTATGAACACATTTTTGCGAGTGTCCTTAGATAGAAGTTATAGGGCAGTCATGTTAGGCTTGTTCATTAGATTAATAACATGATTTATAGATTCTTCTTCTATATAAAATAGCTAAGATTGTACCAGTTGCCTCTCTTCCCGCACAGATTGTAAAAGCCGATCGAGGAGATGGGTAAAAATGCGAATCAGGTTAAGGGGGTACATAATTTTGCGGGGTCCAGAGCTGCGGTATCATTTAAAATTGTGTTTTTACAAGCCCTAGATAACCGTTCTAACTATTTTATGAACCATGTTTTATAGTTTTAAATGAGAACGTGAAGTTTTTTCTCGCACATTAGCTAAAAGTGGCCGTTTTTCGAAAATGTGACCGCTCTAGAGCGGCCTGCATACAGCGCTTTCCAGCGGTCAGTTCGTCTGACCATCTTGGGTGTCCTACACTTTGCTTGCCAGTACGTGGTCAGCATTCGAGGACCTTTTTGCTCTATCGGCCATCGGATCATCGCGCCGCGCACTTCGTACATACATACTATTACGTCTTTATCTCTAACGACGCAGACATAGCACTTTGGGTCTTGCAGCTCTAAGTAGACATAGCCCAGGGCCGTAAGACTCGTAGGCCACTAGCGTGCTGGTGGGCAAGAAGGTGGAAAAGGGCATCAAAATAGTGATGGGTTGCTAGCCACATCGCCTACTGCTTGCTTTTCGTGTGTACAAGTGGCCAACACTAGTGTCAGATTTTTCGGGCTGCCTTAAGGCATCTGACATAGCTTGACGACTGCCATACAATGATGACAGCCGAGACCAACGGCTTACACGTGCCTTCCAAAGCACGGAAGAGCTCGATAAATGTATATGCCACTTCTTCTTCTTCTTAGCGAGTCGGAATGGCGATTTTATATAGTCGTGGACCAGTGTTTGGCGACACTTACTCCTCTGTCATTTGCAGAGTTTAAATCCTCTATTGTACAGGATATTGGGCAGTTGGGGCACGAGAGTAGGTGGGCCATGGTTTGAACATCTCCACAGTCACAACGGTCGTTATTTGAGAAACCCCACCTGACCCGGTTTTCATGGCACCTTACAACACCAGCCCGGAGCCTATTTAAGGACCTCCAGACTGTCCAGGGGAGGTCACCACCCGGTGGGAGTTCTCAGCAACTGGGAGATTTGATAGTAGCGGGGGATATTTGCTATTCCACAATGCCAACCTAGTATCTGGGGCTTCACAAATTGGGATATTTGGTTGCCTGAGAAAACTTTTCCGGCTTTTCAGACGTGGGGGTGGTGGAACCTGACCGTATAGTTGGTGTTTCTTATGGTACAACTGTCTGGATTTCTCCACCGCACAAGCCACGTTACGTCGTACGCTTGGCGGAGCTATCCCAGACAGTGTATAGACATGGTGTAACGGAGTTGGTTTCAGGGTACCGGTAACTATGCGGCAGGAGGCGTTTAGAGCAACATCTACCTTTTTGGCGTGCGCTGAGCGAGACCATACTCATATATGCCACTTGTAGTCACCCATCCAAATGCGGACGATGCCGAGTGTCGGGGAAGAGCGCGGGAAGAGAAGCAGCTGGTATAGGTACTCTACGTTTTTTATTTATAAATCTGTAGGTACTTAATACTTCCCACTCCCTTTCTACCAACTTACATAGCTCATGAAATCAGATACTCACCATTACATCCCTCATCACACCAACAAATTTAATCTGCGGTTTTAACCCCTACTTTAAAACGTCTTTAAACACTCAATTTGATGCGATTAGGGTGCGATGCGGGCGTCGGGTCAGTGGCTTTAAAATTAGGGGATGGGCTTACAACAAATTATACAGATTTGGAGATTAAGGGATCTGATAGATTGACAGGGGGTAAAGCTGTCTACTCACTCTAAAATCTATCAAAGTATCCTATATAGCTAAACCTATATATAAGGTCTAACAAGATATATTGAAACTATTTTAAGGGTCTTCTTCTTATCGTATGTGTTAGTGACTAACACTAGTGTCAGAGTTTTTAAACCGCCTTAAAGGCCTCTGACATGGTTTTAGGTAACGACCAATGTCAAAGACCGGGACCGACGGCTTAACGTGCCCTCCGAAGCACGGATCATTTTACTTATTAAACAATCAGGTGATCAACCTGCAATGTTCTGACCAAACTAGGACAACAACACAAAGTCGTTGCCCCACGCGGGAATCGAACCCGCGACCTCCGGGTATGACCCGAACGCTCTAACCACTACACCACGGAGGCAGTTCATTTTAAGGGTGAATACAGTCCATGATACTGAAAAACTTTTTCCAAGGAACATGTAGCAAAAAACCTTTAATTTTTCAAAACTAAAAACTAACTTCATCTTCAAATTACACAACCGATATGAGACCACCTGACAACTATGCCCTTTCAAACAAAATAGAATTTTTCAAATCGTTCCCGGCGTCTTCGAAAAATAATCGATGAACATACATGTGAAGAAAAATCGCAACGAATTGACAACCTTCTCCATTTTGTAAGTCGGTCAAAAAAGGGTTTTTACTCTTGCAGTACAGAGTTAAGGTCTCAGCACACTTATCAACTCGGAAAGGGATCGACACCGTATCGCCTTTCACCGCGCGGTCAACCAGGCGTCAACCTGACGTAGGCACGTAACCAAACAGGCACAGCTTCGGTACGTCGACTCGACTACGGCTGGGCGACGCCGCGCTTACCGCTCGCCGGCCGCTCTGGTCTGGCTGGCACTAGATCATTTTAAACGTAAAGTGTAGCGCACGGTTATGTCTCGGTTTACAATATGCGAGTTGGCAATCATAGCCATAAATTTTTGATTATCTACAAATAAATAAAACGCGGGTGTGAGGAAACGGAAAGACGTCAGCTCGCATACGGAGAGGCGTAAGCGAGCGGACGACGAGCCGCAAGCGCGGGGACCGCTAGTTGACCGACCAGCAAAGCGGTTCGTGAGCTGGTCCCGAGGCGAGGCGTTTACGTTACGAATCCGAATAGTGTGCGTTGCAGTAGGAAGTTTCATACAAAGAATACTGAGCTGCTCGAGTTGATACGTTTACGTTCCGTTTACGAGTTGATAAGTGTGCTGTGACCTTTAACCGATCAGCTTATCATTGTTTCTATGGGAAGTAAAAAAACCCATTTCGATTTGATTGTATTCCTGAATCTAGCCTTCAAATTGTTTCAGTATAATTTTTTACACGTTATATCTATTAGTACCTATATATAGGTAAGTACGGTGTTATTTATAGGCATATTCTACACGTGCTTCTAAATATAATAGGCCTTTATATTTATAAGTGTAGAGACTGGGCCCAAGTTGGATGGAGATATTCGTTGTTTACACGTTTATTTGAGCGAATTTGGGACTGTACGGCAACGCGAAATTACCGGCTCCAAATTATTTTATGTCCCTCAATTAAATTAAAAAAAAATGCACTCTGGGAGTGCCGGCAGAAGTGAAAACTTGAATATTAACGTTGTGCATTTTTGATATTTTGGAATGGTTAGGGAATAATTTTGTACGAATTGCTTTAATTATCAGGATAAAATATTTCAAATCTTTTCTGAACAGTCTGTCACAAATGTCGCAAGCATGACCAAATTCATTTTCAAATACACAGCAGTATGGCCACTACACAGACGGTCGAGCCATCGGCTGTCACCATCCATGGATGTGCGTAGCACGCTGTAACATAAACACACACGAACATTCGCGCAAGCGCCCTGCGCCGTCTTACGAATTTTCGATCAGGCCACGTGTCCTGACGCGAGTTTAAAATTTTTTACCCATTCCAAAAAAAGTGCACAACGCCGCTAAAGAAGTTTTCACTTCAAAAATGTGACTAATATTTAAGTAACTATTTATTTTATTTGTAGGCTAGATTTTAGTCGACCTAACTCTAAAAAGAAAAATATACATTCGCAAGCATTACATGTTATACTATGTCAACATTGTAATATTGGTACGCTTTTCAGCTATTAGTCCATGGGGACCCGGTCCTTTGAGGTGTTTATGGGGCCAAAGCCAACATGAAGAGGCCTTTAAGTACCTTTTTATCTAAAAAGTCAGATGGCTGCATCTATGGAGATCTATCCCTTAGTGTACTAAGTAGCAAGTCCTCCATAGTTGCCAAACTATTGCCAGGGAGGGATTGACTTGGTTAAGACTATGTGGATGGGATGTTAGTGGACCGGATAGCTGGGTTATGGACGAGTGAGGTAGGGACATCTACCTAACATCTGTCATAACAATTTTAGCCTGGTAGAAGGTGACTTGCTGCTCGTTGACTAGTATTATTATAAGTATTAATCAAAAGGCAATAATATGACAAAGCCCTCCCGGCGAGTAGGCGACCAATACTGTGAAAATGAGTCACTTTCTGCGTTTCTTCTCAGCAGTGGTTAAAATATATTAAGTTTTAATACATAGTTAGGGAATGGGCAAAAATGTAAATCAGGTTAACAGGCGATGCGGCTAGCAACCCATCACTGTATTGATTGCTTTTCCATCTTCTCGCCCACCATGACGCTAAAAGTGGCTTTTGGGTCTTGCGGCCCTGGGCTCTGCATAGAACCGCAAGACCCAAAATGCTCTGTCTGCCCCATTAGGGATAAAGACGTGATAGTATGTATGTATGTTTTAATATATTATAGGTACAATAAAAGTAATGTAAATTATACTTATTGACGTGAAATGCCTGTAAAGGTCTAATTACTGAATAAACATTTGAACTTTGAATTTAAACATACTTAGCACAACAAATTTGCTCCCTGGACTTTTTTCCGTGTGGACATTTTTATTCGAAGGCGCTTCAGGGGAAAGCTGATGCTGCGTCCAGTCCAAGTCTAGTCAGATGTTTGGCATGGATTGGCAAGCCTTCGCAAACGCAAACGTAGGCAAACCAAACTTACGCAAACCTGTAGTCCACACCACACTCATACATCTTGCGAGAGCTTGCCAAACCTATCTACTTATCTCACTCCCAATTTAGTTTTAATCGACAAAAAGAAGAAGCGAACTTATCGCTTAAGAAATAAATAAGTTAATGGTTTTTGTATGTAAAAACCATTAGTTTAGGTTACTCCGCGTAAATGACACGCCTAGACTCAGCATAACTGACTTTCAGCCCTATAAAATAACTGATTTATGTCTATTAGAACATTCGACGCACTTACGCACGTATATTGACTAAATATTTATTACCTTCTGCCAATTGACGGCCCAGTACTCAAGTCTACCTATAGTATTAGTCCATGAATTATCACTTTTGAAATCGTAATAATTATACACCTTTTATTCAAATATCAGCAACTAATCACCGGTTAGGCCAGTCGGAATGCAATCTCACACCACAGGAATATCACTAGAGCCCAAGCTCTGAAAAATCATTCTTCTTGGTCGATAACTCAGATAATATACAATACAGCATGCAGGGACTACCCTTACGGGCTAGCGACCAATGGAAGACATAAGCGATACAGGTCGATACAGGCGTGCAAGTTTCCCAACAATCCCAACGAGCGTGCAGGTTTTCCTTCACCGGAAGCGGTGGCAATATAACTGTACATGAGTACAAGTTGCGCCTAATGAGGATCTAATTTGTGCATCTCAGACGTCTATATATAACCATTGTCCACTACCGGCACCACTTTAATTTTCTAAGAGTCCAAATCTAAACGTGTACTTATTACCATGCCAAAAAGAATTTTAGCTCAACCTTACTATACTACTTAATTTTTACTTACATACCTACCCATTAATTGAGAGTTCTTATACCTAAAGCACAGAATTAATATAAGTATTACATACAGAACGGAAACTCCTATAGTCTCGTTCCCCGTCCTCGCACCTCTCCCCCGTTCTCCTTGTCGCGCGTGTTGGTGGGCGAACACACACACATTGAAGTGTGCACGGATATATAGTTTCGTTTGTAGTAGTAGAATACATAAATGATACTCCGCTGTCTCCGCTTCTATGAAGTGCCTTGCCTGTGCGTAAAGCTTGCACTCTGTGCTAAATCTCCTACAAGCTAGCCTGGTTCAGTAATAGCAGGTTGAATAATAACCACCGCTTACTTTACTAGTGCCATTTGACATAAAGGTAAGAGTATTTGTCATAATAGGGTGTTATACCCGTGAATTAGTTACGCAGTCGCATATTTTAACGTTCAAGCATTACACCTACATAAAGGAAATACCGGTAATAAATCAAACCACGGGCTATACTAGACTAGATCACTATATAGTATAATGATATCAAAATAACAGTCAAAAACCTAAAAAAATTTGGCTTTTCGGCCAATTTTTATGGTAATGTTGTTTTTTTTTGTTTTTTGACTGTTATTTTGTTATCATTATACTAAAGTGGTCTAGTATAGCCCGTGGTTCGATTTATTACGGGTATGTCCCTTCCACGTTGGATTAACCCTTGTTAACAAACATTTACCAACTAGGATGGTGTATTGTAGTCGTCGTCCGTACTTGAATAGGTAGATGACCACAAGAAGCAAAGAAAATCGAAAGATTGGCATTTTTCGATTGAAACTATCGACTTTTTCGTAAAACTAGTCCCAATTAACATCACGGTGTGAGTTGTAACAGTCATCAAGCTATGTTTGAGGCCTTTGGGCAGCTTGATAAATCTAACAATGTGAAAAAAAACACATGATTAAGTTTATATGCCAGGCAAATTAAAAAAAAACCCCGACTTTTAAATAGTTTTATATGTATGTAAATGCCATCTAGTGATAGGCGGAGAAACTAAATAGTAGAATAATTCCGTATCGCCAACATAACGTATACGTAGAGCCATCTACTATTTGACAGACAAACTACAAAATCCCCGACTCTTGAGCCATAACTTAATAAAATTTAAATGACTGAACCGATTTTCATTAAACGTAGCCACCGTTAGGGGAACTTACTTTCACGTACAAAAACACATCTAATTGGTCCATCCGTTCGAGCGCTACGAAGCCACAGATAGATGGACAAAAGCGTCAAATTTACAACAGTTTTGAAGGAATAAATACAGGTCATTCTGTTCTTTCGTATATTTACGAAAATACAAGCTAGTCAAAGCTTATAAACATCAATGAGGCCTCTCCAACCCGTCTGGCCAGTGTGGAGAGTGTAGGCCATGTCCTCTGACTGCTTTGGCCAAGTATGGCTCTGGTAGTACAAAGAGGGTCGTGCTCCTGCAGTAGAGACAAAAAGACCTGATAATGATGTCCCTCACATTAACAAATGAAGGGACAGAATCCTACTATCCTACTAATCCTATCCTACTAATATTATAAATGCGAAAGTGAGTCTGTACATTTGTTTGTTTGTTACCTCTTCACGCTTAAACTACTGAACCGATTTGGATATAATTTGGTATGTATATAGTTTGAGATTTGGGGATGGACATAGGGTACTCTTTATCCCGAAATTACCACGGGAAGCGAAGCTCGCGGGTACAGCTAGTAAACCATAATTATAGCCTGTTTCTGTATCTTTGTTCATAAAAATGGGATCCCGTACTTTCCGTGCCCCGTGCCCCGTAGGCCCGCTAATGGCATGTGACAGCGGCTGTGATGGATCGGACTCCACCCCGAATTAACCAATTTTTTCGCCGAGACAGTCTGCAGCCGCCGGGAGATTGGCCTGGATGAGATTGCTTTGAATTATAATAAAAAATCAACGCAATTACTTTCGTCACATTATTATAAAGGTTAGTTAATATTGTTGCCTTATGCTATAAAAATCATGTTTGTTGTACGGGACTCCTTAAATATTTATTTTAGTTTAACTATTTATTTTTAAAGTGAATATACAAATAAATATTCTGTTTAAATTTCAAGCGTCTACCTGTTGCCGTCAAGCAAAAAATGGCAAGAAAGGCCGCCAAGCAAAATATTTATTTGATTCTGTTTTAAGTATTTGTTGATATAGCGGCAATAGAAATACATTATCTGTCAAAAATTTACGTGTCGAGCTATCACGGTTGTACTGAGACTCCCACAGACCTAGAGGTACATCTATGTCTCTAAGGACTTCCTTTATTTATAAGTTCTAATTAAGCGCTTTCGCAATTACAGTGACACCAGGCGTGGTCCGCACTAGGATGGGTGACCACAAGTGACACATTGGTGACACTTCGGAAGGCACGTGTAAGCCATTGGTCTCGGCTGTCATCATTGTATGGCAGTTGTCAAAATATGTCAGATGCCTTTATGCAGCCTGAAAAATCTGACACCAGTGTTGGCCACACACACGAAAAACAAACAAAATGCAAAGCTGAGCTTACATTTAATTAATTGATTTGATCATCACGAGAGCTGTACCTACATATGTATGATGTTTTATTTTTAACGACCTTTGTCGATTGAAACCTTCCTCTTTGCCATATGACCTTCAAACACGAACACCAAATTCATAGTCAAGTCTTGTAAAAGTTCAGGCGGAACTGATAATAAAATTACTGACAATTTCACACATATTTAAAGTTATTAATTCGGTAAGTTCAATAGCAATTGTTCCGTATGAGATGGTGATTATAATTAAACACTCGTGTGGTCAGCCATGGCATGCTTTGGAAAAAGCTCATCAGGCTAAACAAAACAACTTTTGCTAAGGTGTCATTTTTAGGGTTCCGTAGTTAACAAGGAACCCTTATAGTTTCGCCATGTCTGTCTGTCTGTCCGTCCACGGTCCTACAAAGAAACTATAAGTACTAGAAAGCTGTAATTTGGCATGGATATGTATATTAATGATGGCGAAAAAGTAGTAAAATAAAATATCGAAAAAATTTTTTTTTCAATGTAGCTGCCATACAAGTAAAGACGTAGTCAATATTTTTTTTCTCGACAAACTCATTGAATGGGGTATCGTTGAATAGGTCTTTCAAAAATATTGTTAGCATGTGAACACCATTTTTCGATTTAGGGATCCGTGTCTGAAATATTTGGGTTTAAAGTTCAAATTTTTGTTCGAGTCAAGTCCCCCCCCCCTCTATCTGCTAAACGGTTATATATAGCCACGTAAAAAAATCACAATTATAGTATATATAATGTAGTTTGAAGGAAAACTATCAGAGTCAAGTAGGGTAAACAAATTAAAAAGTTATAGGCGATCAACTTATAAAATGTACTTGAAAAAAGAAATTTTCATACAAATTTAATAGATATTCGTTTTTAGACTGATATGGTTTTTAGTGGCAAGAACTCAAAGTTGGCATTCGCAACTACGGAACCCTACACTGCGCGTGACCCGACACGCACTTGGCCAATTGTTATATTTCTTATAGCTGGACCATTATAGTTCTGCATCAGGTGTTCCATTTTCCAAAATCAATTATACCCTATATGTTGACCAGGCTTGAAAGCAAACAAAAAAGTTTCATTCGAATGCGTCCGGTATTTCCGAAGATTAGCGTGTACAAACAGACTAACAAACAGACATTTTTTTAAATTCTTACTCTATTACTATGTCTCCATACATACATACATACATACTATCACGTCTTTATCCCTAATGGGGCAGACAGAGCATTTTGGGTCTTGCGGTTCTATGCAGAGCCCAGGGCCGCAAGACCCAAAAGCCACTTTTAGCGTCATGGTGGGCGAGAAGATGGAAAAGCAATCAATACAGTGATGGGTTGCTAGCCGCATCGCCTGTTAACATGATTTGCATTTTTGCCCATTCCATGTCTCCATTGCCCCTAATATTCTTTTTGGAAATATTTTTAATGTAAAAATACACTTTTTTTACTGTTTTATTATATATAACAAAAAAATCAAGATCCGGTGCTGATTCCACAGAGCTCCTCACGACACCATGAGCTGAGCGTAATAATAAAAACAATGGAATAAAGTTCCGTACCAAGTAGTGTGATCCATCAAACAAGGTTCCGGCGGCGCGCGGACTCTGACAGACTGACACCGACACGTGCTCCAGATAAAAGGTCATACAACTTTTAATGGTGTGTGATAGTTTTGACTTTGTTGGTGTTTTGGCGATTATTGCTTCTTCCGTGGTGTAATGGTTAGAGCGTTTGGCTCATACCCGGAGGTCGCGGGTTCGATTCCCAGCGGGGGCAACGACTTTGTGTTGTTGTCCTAGTTTGGTTAGGACATTGCAGGCTGATCACCTGATTGTCTGGTAAGTAAGATGATCCGTGCTTCGAAGGGCACGTTAAGCCGTCGGTCCCGGTCACTGTCTTTGACATTGGTCGTTACCTAAAACCATATCAGAGGCCTTTAAGGCGGTTTAAAAACTCTGACATTAGTGTTAGTCACTAACACACACGAGAAGAAGAAGAAGGCGATTATTGTAGAAGTGCCAAAACGCGACCTATGAGGTGATTTAACTGCCTATCCCACTGGATGCCTAGCCTGGACATTAAAACCAGGCGACCAATTGAATGGCTGAACGTCTACCTCGACTACTCTAGTCAACCTCCATGGCGTAATGGTCAACACGCTAGACCGCCAACCCGGAGGTCCTGGGTTCGATCCCCAGCCAGGGCAAGTTGGGAAATGGCCTTTTTCAATTTTTCCTGGGTCTTGGAGTTTATATCATCATCTTTCCCTGGCCGTTTTCGGCTATGGTGACTGTATTTGTTTGATACCAATTTATATATAAATTTAAAAAAAAAATATGTATTTGTTATAAAATATAGTATCGTTGAGTTAGTATCCCATAACACAAGTCTTGACCTTACTTTGGGGCTAGCTCAATCTGTGTAATTTGTCCCTGTATATTTATTTATTTATTAATCTACATCTACATGTAGCTAAGTCAACGAAGGCAACGTTTAAGCAGATGGCTGCGACATAAATATCCATACAAATACCTAAAATAACACGTCTTCAGATGAATAATGCGCAAGAAATATCATAATTGGAGCGCATAGTGCGGGGAGGCAGAAACAAAGTCCTGAATATTACAGCGGACATGATGAATGATACATCTACAGTAGGTTCACTGAGTTGCATATTTTACATGATTATCAGTGAAACTTCTGCCGATAAAAGGTAACTTTCTGCAACTTTCATTTATAAAAAGTAGTGATCTTGTATCCCTATGATATGCAAACCCAACACTGGTATCAGATTTTTCAGGCTGCCTAACTGGATCACTATATATATGCATACAAATTTAAGCTATAATATCACATAGCATACTGGTTTAAATGCACAATCGTTTTTAAGCATAACGTCCTTTCGCATAATGGAGTATGCATAATAATTTTAAGCATAATAATGTACCTAAGCATAATCATTATTTAGCCCTAACATTTTAAAGCATAAAAGGATGTAAGTAGGATGTAAGTTGTTTTTGGTATGTATTAGTTTCGCCCTAAGCTAGAGTCGCTCGCTCGCTTCGCTTGCTCGCTCGTGTTTTGGTCACAGGGAACCTAACTAACCTAACCTATACTCTTTGGCAAAGATTTTTTTGTGTCTGTGTTATTTTCGCCCTAAGCTTAAGTCGCTCGCTCTCGTTTTACACATTTTATTCGTAGAAATACATTTCCTTATTATTAAACTTATAGTTACTATGCCTATGGAGATTATGCCAATTAACATTATGCCGTAACAAATTAGCCTAAAATATAATTATGCCCAACTACCAGTATGCCAAAAAAACAACTTATGCCTAAAAACTATTATGACAAAATATTTTATGCCAAACCCAGTATGCCAAAGCATATTAGGAAAAAAAAATTATGCAAAAAAAAGGGTCCCCTGCCTAACTATACTATAATCTGACATAGGTCTTGTCATACAATTATAACAGTCGGGACCAACGGCTTATACGTGCCTTCCGAAACACGGAGAAGCTCGAGAAATTTTTATGCCCCTTGTGGTCACCCATCCAAGTGCGGCGCACTCCCGCGGGCCACCGAGGTCCTCAATAAAGTACTTCCATGTTGTAAGATTAAGATATTACAATCCAAACTTCTTCTTTATCGTGTGTGTTAGTGACTAACACTAGTGTCAGAGTTTTTAAACCGCCTTAAAGGCCTCTGACATGGTTTTTAGGTAACGACTAATGTCAAAGACAGTGACCGGGACCGACGGCTTAACGTGCCCTCCGAAGCACGGATCATCTTACTTATCAGACAGTCAGGTGATCAGCCTACAATGTCCTAACCAAACTAGGACAACAACACAAAGTCGTTGCCCCCGCCGGGAATCGAACCCGCGACCTCCGGGTATGAGCCGAAGCAGCCGAACGCTCTAAACACTACACCACGGAGGCAGTTAAATCAAAAGACATTCCAAACCATATTCATTCACGTTTTAACCTGCGAGCGGTTTGTTTGTAAGTATAAGACCGTAAACTTTAGACCGTACCAGCAAAAAAAATTAGCAACAAATTCAGGCAGACCGTGACAAAATCCAATTTTTTTTATTAATCTGGGAAACGCACGTGTTAGGCTGGAAATCTGCCTGCTTGATCGATCACTGCCATTGTGGGGATGAGCGACGTAGAGGTAGTATCGATGGCTAGACGAACATTAAGCCGAATGGAAAAAAAAGTAAACTTGACAAAAAGAGTTTGCGGTCACTTGCGGTTTAATTTTTAATTCATATTTACTTTTGCATTCTTTAATCATATTTGCCGTGTGGTTTTTGGCAGAGTAGAATAGGGCCACTCCAAGTCCTCCCGTGGATGTCCTAGAAGGCGAATTAAGAAATACAAACTAATCAAAGCTAATAAAAACATCAATGAGACCTCTTCAACCCGTCTGGCCAGCGAGGACAGTGCAGGCCAAGTCCTCTGGCTGTACTGGCCAAGTATGGCTCTGGCAGTACAGAGAAGGTCGTGCTTCTGCAGTGAAGACAAAAAAATCTAATGATGATCCTACGCTGGCATCAGATTTTTCATTCACTTTGATCGCTTGCTTGACAAAATTTACTTAGGGTAAATATATAAAGCTTTCTCAACCTTCGTGTTTCATAAAAATTGTAGCGTAAAATTGTGACTGTATAGGCAAAGATAATATAATTACTAACGTAAGTATAGGTATACGGTATTAAGTAGGTACTTTTCGGCAAATTAATCAATTTTAAAAAGGGTGACAAAATTAAAATTTAGCAAGCAATTCTTCGTTCTAGTAAGAAGTAGACAAGCTGGCTCTAACTCAGACTTCTGTTATGTACTGGCTATATTATATTTGCGTTACTAGAAAATATGTGTACCTACGCTTTTAAGTTATTATGAAAAAAACTGAGTGTCGTGGCTCAATTGAAATGAAGTTAGAATATTTGAAGCCTTAAAAAATCCCCCAGACATTCCATCTCAAAAAAAGTTTGGGAAAAAGTTTCGCCTTGCCCCCCTAATCCGTACCTACCATCCGAAAAGAAATTTCGTTCCAAAAATACTTCATTTTTTAGTCTATCTCTTAATATTTGTACGTCTATGGTCTATGCACTCCCGAAATTATTTAATTCGCGCGAAGATTGACATTTTCGTTAGACCTTGGTTCCCTTTTTTCTCCCACGTGTCAACGAGGCTTACATGAAATTAGGGGACGGTGATGCTTCTGGAAATAATATTTACCTTTGAATAATGATTACGTTTTTATGTAGCTACTTATACCAACCCACATAAACGAATTTATTTATTACTAGCTGAAGCCCGTGACTTCGTTAAAAAAAAAGAACAGGCTGAACAACATTTACTAAGGCGACATTTTAATACCATTATAGTTCTGCGTCAGGTGTTTCATTTTCCAACGTTATTAATACCCTATATGTTGCCCAGGCTAAATAGCTATGTAACAAAAAAGTTTCATTCGAATCCGTCCAGTATTTCCGGAGATTAACGTGTAAAAAAATCTTACTGTCTCCATCAACCCAATTTTTAAAAAAAATATATTTAATGCACAGACACACTTTTCGTCTGTAATAAAATCTTACAAGTTAAATAGAAAAAAAAAAGTTCTTCTTTTGCGCTTAGACGAAAACATAATATATAATAATACAAAATCACAGAGGCCAAAATTAATTGATTACATACATTCACATATCAATTCCTGCGATTCCATTGTGCCATCCGCGAGCACTTGAAGCCGTCATTGTTCAGAAGCCGTTACGTCTCAATCCCCCCCCCCCCCTACCTGCGATCGTGCGATCCATCATTCTGTCATCGCGGGTCCCTCGGAGCGGACGTCCCTACCGGAGCCATTGTACGTGCTCTTGTTTACTTAGGACGCCGTGGATTTAGAAAAAAACATTGCCATTTTACTTACCGTGGAATTCTGTGAATTGCTGAATCAATGGTAAAATTTGTTTAGCGTGATGGGTTGTCTAATAGTGATTGTAAGTTGTACTTTCTTAAAACAAGTATATTACTGTACTGCGACAAGACCCCCAATTTAAAGCGTTAACACCCAATATATTTCAAACGACTAAACCGATTTTCACCAAACATGGCAAAGAACCATCGAAATCGAACCACGGGCTATACTAGTTCAATATAGTATAATGGAATTAAAATTGAAAAAGAAATTGGCCTTTACATACAAAATTGTGCATGCAGCCTATTGTAAAGCCCGGGCAATGTCATTTTTTATTTGGTTCTTGTCTTTTTTTTTTGTTATCATTATACTAAAGTGATCTAGTATATAACAGGTAAGTCCTTTCAAAATATTCTTGAAAATAGACATACTAGGATTAGCTGAGACGAGATGGGGGGGTAGTGGAGATTATTGGAGTGATGAGTACAGAGTCATTTATACAGGAGCGGAGAAACAGGGAGAAAATGGCACTGCAATTATTTTGAACAGGGAATGGGGATCAAAAGTAGAAAACATGAACAAACTTACATGTAAACGAAAGAATAACAACAATTAAGATAAATGTACGTGACGAAACGTACACTGGTTGCGCTGGTGTCGAACCTACGCACTTTCTTCTGTAGGACCCACACGTTGGTCTCTCTCCTATATGTATATGCGGGCGCTGTCTGTCTCTGTGCGCGACGCGGTTGATCGCGGAGGCTCGAGCCGTACCACTTTGACACAGATAATCGTAAGAAACGGGATGTATCAAAAGAAACGAAATGAAACACGATGTAATCGTGAAACCCAGCGGTACGGCGAGCGTGGACGAAACGAACGTACGGGCGGACAGAGTGGCGTTCTATTTCCTGTATTTCCACTGTGTCTTGCTGTTTCTTCATAACCCGTTGTCCGATCTTGAAGTGCTGAAGTCGAGCAGGCAGTGCGGAATGCCGATATGGCCGTATATTTATCCTATAATTTTCTGTATCGATCTATTGCGATACCGCCTATTGAACGCGCCAATAAGAAGCTGCGGTGTGCTTCCCCCCGCGCGCGCCCCTCTGTCCGTGTATCGTTCACGCTCTTTGTACATAGGCTTTTATTGCTATAAACTATATAAAATCCTTATCTATTACATAAATTAATACGATTCTAGTAAGTTACATAATAACAGTAATAAGAAATAGGAACTATAAGCCTATGACTATTTGCTTGTAACGAAAACCTATTTTCTTATCAGAGTCACCTATATCTGTTATACTATTTCCTATCTATCTAGGCTATCTAGCTATCTGGGGAATAAAAAGACAAGAGAAAAATCTATTTATTTACAATGATTACAACACAAGTGTATCTATTATTACCTATGTATACACCTATCTACCTATATATTTCTATTGACTTACTGACTAAGGGAGAATAAAACCACTATAAATATATATTTTATTTGCGACCTATTACAACTATGTATAAACTATAAGCTATATACTATTTCTATGACGATATCTGTCGGCTGTCCCGTACAATAAATGATATGAAAACTAATACATATATAATTCAAGTCTACATGCCCACTGGTACCCACCCTGATGAAGAAATAGAAGAAATGTATGAACAATTAAACACAATAATAGATTTAGTAAAAGAGAAAGATAACTTGATTATAATAGGGGATTTCAATGCAGTAGTAGGAGAGGGTAATGTAGAAAATATAATAGGTAAATATGGATTGGGGTCGAAAAATGAAAGAGGAAAGAGATTAATAGAATTTTGCAAAGAGAACGATTTAATAGTCACTAATTGACCGAGCGAGCGAAGCGTCTCAGTTTCGAGATTAGCCAAAAATTATTTTGTCCGTCCGTCTGTCTGTCTGTCTGTTCTCGCCTACAGATCGCATTTCTTAACCGATTCTCATGAAATTTTGTAAGCAGGTTCAGCAACTAAATAGTTTTTTTTTTGTCAAGTCAGTTTTTCGAATTTTTTCAAAATGGCGGAAATATGGGGGTTTAAAATTTTAAAACTGTCATATATCCGCCATTTAAAAAAAATTGCATTAGACTTTTTTATTGCCATTATGAAAACGATTTCTTTTTATTTGAACAACTTTTTTGTCTGAACAACTTTCAACTATACGTTATACTTAAACGGATTTAGGGTGACTCGCGAAGTCTAGCTGACTAAGCCGTGACGGATATACAATACAAATCTTCTTACAAAATATACTGAAACTATTTAAGGGTGAATTCAGTCCGGGTTATTGAACAACTTTCTTAAAAATACATATCTCCCCTGGGGTCCACGAAGTAATTTCTCTGAATAACTATTAAGGTTATTATTTTGAGTTTCATAAGTAGTTTTATAAATTTTATCATATTTTACCGACTTTAAAAAAAAAGGGTTTTGCTTATTTTACGATTAGTTTTTTTTTCAGTTTTTGCATATTTTGATTGATTGTTGGCTTGTTTATTAAATTTAGCAATTTTGTTGAGCGAACTTTCGTTCAATCGATATCGCTGCTTGTCTATGCTTCTGTAGTAGTATTAGTGATTATGCCACGAACTAACAAGAGATCAACAGCAACCAAAGCCCGCGAAGTAGCTTTACGAAGAGAGTAAGAAACCAATAAGCAGCGGCATAGAGCCATGGCAATACAAATAAACATTTAAACGAAAACCCATTAATAGTTTTCTGGTTTTTTCAACAACGAGCTGACTTTGTCATTTGAAAAATGATAGGTCATTTTTCGGTGAAAGACTACTGGTACAGAAATGAATTTTAGCATCACGGGTAGACCTCATATCCATGTGATGTATGGTAGGAAGGTGCTCCTGACATTTCAGAGCTAGATCGAATGTCATTTGAAGAAAGGGCTGTGATTGCCAACTATTTTGGAAAGGTCACAATCATGAATCCGCATATCGGTAAACCTGCACCGATTATTTATCCAAATCAGGTACATTATTCTGAAATAATAATCGCGAGGTCTAAGTTCGTGGCGAACTACTAGCACTATGTTTAAACAGCCAAAGAGAAGACGGTACACTTGGAAGATGCCTGGTGATATAGGCCGATTTCAAATTGATTATATTATAGTACAAAATAAATTTAAGGAAAACGTTAAAATAAGCAAAACTTATCCAGGAGCAGATTTAAGTACAGATCATAATTTGTTATTTAGCAAAATAAACATGCATATAGGTAAAACAAGTAGAATAAATAGACCAAAGAAAATAGATATTACTAAAATAAAAGACAATTCTAGTCAAAGCGTGCAATATAGTAATAAAGTAGGAGATAAATTAGAATTATATAAAAAGAATAGAGGTACAGAAGAAAGTAAAGATGTAGAGAAAAACTGGTGCGCTTTAAGAGATATTATAAAAGATAGTGCAGAAAAGCATTTACAAAATAGAAAAATAGTACCGCGGAAGAAATGGCTGAATAATGAAATTCAAGATTTAATGATGGAACGTAGAACACTCAGAAACAAGAACGATATCAAAAGCATACAAGAATACAAACGATTATCTAATAAAATAACACTGAAATGCAGACAAGAAAGAGAAAAAGCCATTGAAAGAGACTGTGAAGACGTAGTTTTTAAATAAAGGAAAACCAGACATAGCTTATAGCATCATAAAAAAATTAAAAACAAACCATAAAACAAAAAGTACAGTTATTTTAAATGAAGACAATAAAATATTAATAGATGATAGAGATATAGTAGAACGATGGGTTAAATATATAGAAAAACTTTATGAAGGAGAACGTTTGTGTGATGAGGATATAGAAGATGAAAATAGGGTAGAAGAAAACGAGTTTGGGCCAATAGTTTACAAAATAACAAGGCCGCTGGAGTAGATGGAATACAAATATAACTTATTAAATATATTAAATGTCACACACTCATAGACGAGATATTTAAATTAATACAAGAAATATATATAAAACAGGAAAAATACCAAATGATTTGAAAATAAGTAGAACCGTTACGATACCAAAAAAACCAAATACGAAAAGATGTGAAGAATATAGAACGATTAGTTTAATTACACAAGCATCAAAAATATTGATAAAAATAATACAAAATAGAATCCGACCTAAAGTAGAAAATATAGTAGGCAACGACCAATATCATCATTTCAGCCGCATAACGTCCACTGCTGGACATAGGCCTCTCCCAAAGATTTCCAAAATGACCGATCAAGAGCGGCCTGCATCCAGCGCTTTCCAGCGACCCTGGTCAGGTCATCTGACCACCTTGTGGGTGGGTGCCCTACGCTTCGCTTGCCAGTACGCAGTCGCCATTCAAGAACCTTTTTGCCCCATCGGCCATCGGTTCGTCGCGCTATGTGTCCCGCCCACTGCCACTTCAATGAGCTAATCCGCTTGGCTATGTCAGTGACTTTTGTTCTCCTACGGATTTCCTCATTTCTGATTCGATCACGAAGGGAAACACCGAGCATAGCCCTCTCCATAGCGCGTTGAGCGACCTTGAGCTTTCTTATGAGACCCATAGTAAGGGACCACGTTTCAGAGCCATAAGTCATCACTGGTAACACACATTGGTTGTAGACCTTAGTCTTGAGGCACAGAGGTATTTTGGACGAGAAGACATTGCGTAGCTTCCCGAACGCTGCCCAGCCGAGTCGGATTCGTCGAAAGACCTCTTCCTCGAAGCTGGAACTTCCTGCCTGGATCAATTGACCCAGGTAGATATACTGGTCTTCAACGACCAATATGGTTTTCGCAAAAACAAAGGCACTCGAGAAGCAGTTTTAGCACTTAGAATTATAATAGAAAGAAGATTGGAACTTGGTTTAGAAACACATATTGCGTTTATAGATTTAGAGAAAGCGTTCGATAAAGTAAATTGGAAACTAATGATGAAGGCGCTTAAGAATGCTGGCATAGACTACAGAGACAGGAGAGTAATCAAAGAACTGTATAAAGAACAAGAGACAATAATAGAAAGTAATAATGAAAAAAGACAGGGAGTGAGGCAGGGTTGCCCACTTTCTCCACTGATATTTAATCTATTTATAGAAGCAGCAATATCTCAAATCAAAGACCAAGATACAGGAGGAGTTAGTATTAATAGAGAAAAGATACATTTTATAAGATTTGCAGATGACATAGCAGCCCTTGGAAGCAGTTCACAACAGTTAGAAAAGTTAATAGAAGCAATGAACAATATTTTTAAAGAACATAAATTGAGTATAAACATAAATAAAACCAAGTCCTTAATTGTCTCAAAGTCAGGTCCAGTAATTAAAAATATCCAACTTAATAATAAAACAATAGACCAAGTTCAAAGTTTTAAATATTTAGGAACTATTATCAACGAAGAGGCAAGATGCTCAGAAGATATTAAGAAGAGGATTGCTAATGCAAAAAGTACATTTAAGAGTAAAAAATATATATTTTGTTCTGGTATTAAAGAAAGTTTACGTAAAAGATTTAATAAAACATTTATATGGAGCACTGCTTTGTATGGATGTGAAACGTGGACGATGACCAAAAAAGATAGAGATAGATAAGAAGCATTTGAAATGTGGTGCTGGAGGAGAACGAAAAAAATAAGTTGGACAGAAAAAATTACAAATGAGAAGGTACTAGAGGATGTGAGAGAGAAAAGACAAATAATACAAATTATAGAAAATAGAAGAGGGAAAATGTTCGGTCATCTACTACGCCACGATGCGTTCTTTAAAACAATAATGGAAGGAAAAATAGAAGAAAAGAGAGGAGTAGGAAAACCCAGAAGAAAATTTATAGACCAAATAAAAGAAAAATTAAACGTGAAAACATATAAAGAGGTTAAGAACTTAGCGAAAGTAAGAGAGACATGGAAAGCACTCCACTGACAAGAGCCCATCTCTTAAATATAAGAAGAAGAAGTCCCTTCTACGTTGTATAAGATACCTTGTTCAACGGATTCAATAAAACAAACGTAAAATTTTCCTAATTTTATTAATAAATAAATAAACTATGGCATGTGCGTTCAGTTTTTGCACATCGCATTACTGATTGATACAAACAATATCACATGGCGCGGCGTACGGATACATGGAAATATTTACAGTGAGCGAGATTCCTTACTGACTGGCAGATTGGCTGCTTATCCTGAAACAAATACAAAAACGTTTATTTAGTTAGGGGTAACGACAATGTAAGAAAAGTATGATTGTAGTTAGCCCGTCTTTTAGATTATCCAAAAATAATGGACCCATGTTTTTCAGTTTACCAAAAAAGTAAAAATTCACAAAGATACGGAGCGTCAAAGTTCCGGAGTGAGGGCTTGCGACGACGCTGACTTTCTACGTTAGTAAACCGTAGAGTAGAGTAGGACCACGCCGAGATGTCGAAGACTTAGGAAACATAAGCTAAACAAAGCTTATACCAAAACATCAATGAGACCTCTCCAACCTGTCTGGCTAGCGTGGAGAGTGTAGGCCAAGAATCTTGTAGAATAGTAATTAAAAAAAAAAATCACAATACTCTTTTTTTACCCTTACATGCCTACCCATTGCCATATAAACAGAAGAACACGTAATAAGGGTAATAAATAAAAATATAATTAAAAAATTTAATATGTATCAAATATTTATTTTATCTATAGTAATTGTACTGGTGTTCATGTATGTATATTATATATATATATTTTAAATGATATGATGTTATTATGTTCTTGTAGGTATTTAATTTATACTTTTCTATATAGTTCTCACATTCTGTCGCACCACCCGAATTATTTTGCTACTTGGTCTAATGGTAGACTGGTAGAGAACGCCATATGGCGTTAAGTCCGCCATTTGTATACTTTTTCTTGTGCAATAAAGTTTAAATAAATAAAATTTTTTTGTCTAACCAACTTTTTCATCCTATAAACTTCAACGACTCCTCGACGGACTCGCGAGGACTACCATCTCACAAAGCCGCTAGCTAGCTACTCACTGGTTGCCGAGCGTGGCGGAGACGGCCGCGATGACGGAGTCGGGCGTGGGCAGCGCCAGCGCCTCCAGCGAGCGCGTGTACGGCATGGGCTACTCACTGGTTGCCGAGCGTGGCGGAGACGGCCGCGATGACGGAGTCGGGCGTGGGCAGCGCCAGCGCCTCCAGCGAGCGCGTGTACGGCATGGGCTACTCACTGGTTGCCGAGCGTGGCGGAGACGGCCGCGATGACGGAGTCGGGCGTGGGCAGCGCCAGCGCCTCCAGCGAGCGCGTGTACGGCATGGGCTACTCACTGGTTGCCGAGCGTGGCGGAGACGGCCGCGATGACGGAGTCGGGCGTGGGCAGCGCCAGCGCCTCCAGCGAGCGCGTGTACGGCATGGGCTACTCACTGGTTGCCGAGCGTGGCGGAGACGGCCGCGATGACGGAGTCGGGCGTGGGCAGCGCCAGCGCCTCCAGCGAGCGCGTGTACGGCATGGGCTACTCACTGGTTGCCGAGCGTGGCGGAGACGGCCGCGATGACGGAGTCGGGCGTGGGCAGCGCCAGCGCCTCCAGCGAGCGCGTGTACGGCATGGGCTACTCACTGGTTGCCGAGCGTGGCGGAGACGGCCGCGATGACGGAGTCGGGCGTGGGCAGCGCCAGCGCCTCCAGCGAGCGCGTGTACGGCATGGGCTACTCACTGGTTGCCGAGCGTGGCGGAGACGGCCGCGATGACGGAGTCGGGCGTGGGCAGCGCCAGCGCCTCCAGCGAGCGCGTGTACGGCATGGGCTACTCACTGGTTGCCGAGCGTGGCGGAGACGGCCGCGATGACGGAGTCGGGCGTGGGCAGCGCCAGCGCCTCCAGCGAGCGCGTGTACGGCATGGGCTACTCACTGGTTGCCGAGCGTGGCGGAGACGGCCGCGATGACGGAGTCGGGCGTGGGCAGCGCCAGCGCCTCCAGCGAGCGCGTGTACGGCATGGGCTACTCACTGGTTGCCGAGCGTGGCGGAGACGGCCGCGATGACGGAGTCGGGCGTGGGCAGCGCCAGCGCCTCCAGCGAGCGCGTGTACGGCATGGGCTACTCACTGGTTGCCGAGCGTGGCGGAGACGGCCGCGATGACGGAGTCGGGCGTGGGCAGCGCCAGCGCCTCCAGCGAGCGCGTGTACGGCATGGGCTACTCACTGGTTGCCGAGCGTGGCGGAGACGGCCGCGATGACGGAGTCGGGCGTGGGCAGCGCCAGCGCCTCCAGCGAGCGCGTGTACGGCATGGGCTACTCACTGGTTGCCGAGCGTGGCGGAGACGGCCGCGATGACGGAGTCGGGCGTGGGCAGCGCCAGCGCCTCCAGCGAGCGCGTGTACGGCATGGGCTACTCACTGGTTGCCGAGCGTGGCGGAGACGGCCGCGATGACGGAGTCGGGCGTGGGCAGCGCCAGCGCCTCCAGCGAGCGCGTGTACGGCATGGGCTACTCACTGGTTGCCGAGCGTGGCGGAGACGGCCGCGATGACGGAGTCGGGCGTGGGCAGCGCCAGCGCCTCCAGCGAGCGCGTGTACGGCATGGGCTACTCACTGGTTGCCGAGCGTGGCGGAGACGGCCGCGATGACGGAGTCGGGCGTGGGCAGCGCCAGCGCCTCCAGCGAGCGCGTGTACGGCATGGGCACGTCGGCGCCGGTGACGCGCCACGCGGGCGCGTCGAGCTCGAAGAAGGCGGGCGACTCCATCACGCGCGCGCAGATCTCCGCGCCGACGCCTGCGGGCGGAAACAAGCAAATTAATCGCTGTAAGGGGGCGTCCATAAATTACGTGAGCCATTTTTGCAAATTTTCTAACCCCCATAGTGGAATGTCGTGAGATTTTACTCATCCTCCACCCCCCAATCTCACGTAAGATTTATCAAAATGTATTTTTCTAATGTTATTGATTAATTCGTTGTGTATTAGATTAATTCGAAATTCGTGTGGTTTCCGGAAGAGTAGAATGAAACCTCTCCAAATTTTTCCGTGGATGTCGTAGAAGACAACTTAAGAAATACGAGCTAAACAAAGCTTATATAACATCAATAAGACCTCTCCAACCCGTCTGGCTAGCTTGGAGAGTGTAGATTAAATTCTCTGGCTGCTCTTGCCAAATAGGGCTCTGGTAGTACAGAGGTCATGCTCCTGCAGTGAAGACAAAAAACGTAATGATAATTATAAGTTTCGCGGTCACAATTACTGTAATTAATATAACGGGACTGACTGCGATGTTATATTTTTTGCTAGTTATTTCGATGACCCTTCTGCCGTCATGGTCTATCCGACTGACGGCCGATGATCGTCTAGCGACCATGACGGCGGAAAGGTCGTTGAAGTATCTGGTAAAAATGATATTGATCAAATAAATAAATAAATATAAAGGCCTTATGGAGTACCAACACAACGATACTATATTTTATAACCAATTCGTATATATATAAACATCCGAAATCCAGGACAATTTGAAACTTTCCAACTTGCCCTGACCGGGGATCGAACTCGGGACTTCTGGATGGCAGACTAGCATAGTGACCACTGCGCCGCGGAAGTCGTCGATTGAGAGAGTGATACTTATAAAAATATACAATATTTAAAAAAAAAATATCTTGATATTTGCTGAAGCCCTTCCACTCTACCCAAAGTTCACATGAGATTCTGTTCGACCTTCTCCCCCTTGAACGTCTCATGTAATTTATGGACGCCCCTTAAAGTGTATTACCGTGAAAATCATTTAAATACATATACACACTCTTTATCCCAAAGGTAGAAAAACTAATACATAGCGACAAACTGAACTAGCTAGTAATCTTATACCTTTAAACAAGCAATTCTTGTATGTATATATATATATTTATAAATTTCTGTGATCTAGAAAATGGCTCTAACGATTTCGCTGAAAATTTGTATATGGGGGTTTTCGGGGGTAAATAATCGATCTAGATTAGTTTTATGTTTGGGAAAACGCGTGTTTTCGAGTTTTCATGCGTTTTTCTTTCCACGCAGAATATGGTCGCTAATTTCGGCGCGCCGACCGCCTTGATTTTAGCTCAGTGGTTAAGGATATCGACCGCTAGAAAAAGTGTTACGGGTTCGAATCCCACTTACTTTTTTTTTATTTTATGTTTAAGTTTATAAATGATTTTTTATTTTGCATTGTTTTTAGACAAGTTTAAAAAAAATTGTTAATGTTTGAGATGTACCGAGCAAAGCTCGGTCGCCCAGGTACTATTAAACTTATGAGAACAATTCGACGATTCTATATTTTATAATAAACATGTAGCGACCTCTACGCCACTACAAGAAACGAAAAGCACAAAATAGTTTTAAAAAAAACCACGAGATGGCGCTAGCAGTATCCTAAATCTCGATATCAGAGTTCCTTTTATTACAATCTTCAAGCTATGTAAATTCAGAAGAAGTCCTACTAATATTAATAACGCGAAAGTTTGAAAGTATGGATAGATGTTTATTCTACTCTTTCATATAAAATCTACTAAATGGATTTTAATGAAACTTTATAATAATATAGCTTATACATCAGAATACAGGCTACAATTTATAAAGATATTGTGTGATAATGAAATTGACGACCTCAGTGGCTTAGTGGTCACCATGCTAGTCCGCCACCCAGAGGTTCCGGGTTCGATCCCCGGTCAGGGCAAGTTTGAAAATGGCCTTTTCAAATTGTCCTGGGTCTTGGTCATGTTTATCTATATATGTATTTGTTATAAAATATTCTATCGTTGAGTTAGTATCCGATAACACAAGTCTTGAACTTACTTTGGGGCTAGCTCAATTTGTGTAATTTGTCCCTATATATTTATTTATCCAGCGCAGACGAAGTCGCGGGCACCACCTAGTGTGAAATATATGCTGACCTGATTGCGGCCAGCCCTGTTCGACGGTGACGAGGTGGTGTGTCTTGGAGACCGAGCGCGCGATACTTTCGAAGTCCAGGGGCCTTAAGGAGCGTAGGTTGATGACCTCGCATTCGATACCTGCAACATTAAACACATAAATAAATAGAAATAATAGGCCAAGTGCGTGTCGGGCCACGCGCAGTGTAGGGTTCCGTAGTTTTAAATGTAAACTTTGAGTTTATGCCACTAAAAACGTCTAAAACGTCTAATTATCTATTGAATTTGTATAAAATTTCTTTTTCGAGTACATTTTATAAGTTTATCGCCTATAACTTTTTAATTTGTTAACCCTACTTAGCTCTGATAGTTTTCCTATAAACTACATTATATAAACTATAGCTGTGATTTTTTTCACGTGTCCATATACAACCGTTTAGTAGATAGAAGGGGGGGACACGTGATTTTAACAAAAAAATTCACTTTAAACCTAAATATTTCAGACACGGATCCCTAAATCGAAAAATAGTGTTCCCAAGCTCACAATATTTTTGAAAGACCTATTCAACAATACCCCACACAATGGGTTTGTAGAGAAAAAAAATATTGACTTCTTCTTTACATGTATGGCAGCTACCCTAAAAAAAATTGTTTCAATTTTTTATTTTAAGACTTTTTTGCTATGATTGATATACATATCCATGCCAAATTACAACTTTCTAGTACTTATAGTTTTTGAGTAGGACCGCGGACAGACAGACAGACAGACAGACATGGCAAAACTATAAGGGTTCCTTGTTTACTACGGAACCCTAAAAAAGCAATCATAAGGTTCTTAAATTTGCTCAGTGCTTAAACATAACACACGAGTACTGTAAATGTCTTTTACCCCAGACCAGCATGTAAGATGCCTGTTACATTAAAGAAAATAACTAGCCAAGTACTAGTCTTAAATATTTATTTTATTGTATTTAGTATTTGTTGTTAGTGGCTACAGAAATACATCTGTAAAAATTTCAACTGCCTAGTTGCTATCATCGCGGTTCATGAGATACAGCCTGGTAACAGACAGATGGACAGTGGAGTTGTAGTAATACGGTCCCGTTTTTATCCTCTGGGCACGGAACCCTAATACACATAGTGGGGTTTACGATAACCAGGTGATGTTTAGGAGTGTTGCTGTGACTACTTCTACATACTTTGATGACCCAGTTTAACTTTTGGAGCAGGTTCTGTCCATAAAATACTGATCTACTTTCCATATAAACAATTCACGAAAAACAAAAAAGAAATTTCTTTTTAATGATTTTTAATTACTTTTAGTATAGAAAGAAGTTCAGTGGTACAAAAATTTGGCTGGTGGGTGAAAAGTCACCTTTTTAATTACTTTTTTTAGAAAGTAGATTAGTGTCTTGGACTGAACTTGCACCAGAAATTTGGCTGGTGGGTACAAAGTCACCCTGCATGTTACCTTTCCCGGCGAGTTCGTTGGCGGCCCTAAGGGCGGTGTCGGTGGCGCGCCCCACGCACACTAGAGTCACGTGGGAACCCTCACGCTCGATTTTTGCTTTACCTGTAACGCAATCAAAGAATATTACAAAATCAAAAAGTTGACGACTGACTCTCTTACAGTTTCTAAATCTATAAAAAAATGGTACTTATACCACAGGTATGGCACTTCATACAAACGGAGCAGCATATATACCTAGTATTACTACAAACGAAACAATCCGTCCGTGCACACGTCAAATGTGTCAGTTAAACAATTGGGTCGCCACCACAGAATTTGTTGCTTTGCTTACCTGTTTTCATTACTCGGAAATCTATAAAATTTTCGTTATTTATTGTTTTCCGTGGATAAACAATGATAATGTGCGCAGTTTCTCACTATTATAATTCAATAATCCTAAGTGACTCGCGTAATGTCAACGTGCGACTACCAATAACCCTGTTTTACTGCCGCTTACACCTCACAATAACGGGGGAAGGGTTGCGGGGACACCAGATTGCGGGGGACGGTGCGAGTTTCCGTTCTGTATGTAATACTATTATTAATTCTGTGCTTATACATTGAGTATTTCGAACGTAATCATGACATATACATGCACGCAGTCATCCGGACATCCACCAACATTTTTTTCAATATGTCATTCTTGACAAATATTTTCTACAAGTACCTATAAAATTTGTTTTTAAAAAGGTTGTTCTTCATATATCTGTACTTTTGTATTAATACAGATACAGATACATTTTCACGTTTATATCGCTGACGGGGTAGACAGAGCCCAGAGCCGTTAGGCCGAAAGGCCACGCTTAGCGTGGTGGTGGGCGTTAAAATGGAAAAGGAATCAAAATAGTGATGGGTTGCTAGCCGCATCGCCTATTACCATGATTCAAATCTCGCCTATTTTTGTATTAATGCAATAAGAATGTAATAGAGACAGTTTAAGTCCAAAAAATGCTTGACCCTGACAACATAAGTAGAGTGAGGCGTGCAATAGACTAAAATTAAATAAGGTCTAACTAAATATACTGAAACTATTTTAAGGGTGAATTCGGTCCATGATACTGAACCACTTTCCTTAAGGAATATATATCGAAATATGAAAAGTAATGGCCTTCCACTTCCATACAAGTTGACCGATCAGCAGATCCAAGCTTGCAAGGAAAACCATTTTTTTATACTTTGACATAAAACATATTCATACACATAGACAGCCGTTAAAAATCATTTATTACAAAATGCGTATTATCATGTAAATGACTACTTATCATCATCTGAGAAAAATTCTTGGAAATAGTTGTCTGCAAATTGTAATTGTATAATTTAAATGTATAGCTTAAGTGTAAATCTGTATTGTAATTTTAACATAGCCCATCAGGCTGGGTAGGGACCAATACTGAACTGGGTTTCTTTCGGCGTAATCTTCCCAGCAGTGGTCGTTCCGAAACGCTAGTAGTTTTTAGCTTCTGTACTAAAAAAAAAATATTTAAAAAAAATGACCTTCAATAAGAGATAAATTTATCCTACATTGAATAAAATTTTTTGACTTTGACTTTGACTTTGACATATGTTCATTGAGGAAAGTTGTTCAGTATCAAAGACTGAATTCACCCTTGAAATAGTTTTAGTAGTTGTTACACTCCATACATACCGATAGGTAGTACAAAGTCGTTAGACAGAGCTTCGTCGGACATGGGGAACGGCACGCCGTACAAAATTTCATCCTCCAAGAATACCACTGGGTCGTTTTCTCTGATGGCAGCCTTCATGAGACCTGGGATACACAATAAAAAGAAACCAATAAAAGAAAAGAAAAAAAAGTGTTTTTTTTTTTAACTTTTTAGTATTTGAAATTAAACAAATACTGATCGTATTAAAGTATGGATGTTGGCAACTCTAACATTTTAGTTTATATTTTTAGCACAGGTATGGCACTTCAAACAAACGGAGCAACAAATATACCTAGTACTACTACAAACGAAACAATGTGTCTGTGCACACGTCAAATGTGTGAGTTAAACAATTGGGTGACCAATAGAAATTGTTGCTTTGCGAATAATGGATAAGTACATAAGTTTTTCTTTTTCAAAACTTTTTGGGCAAAAAGCTACAATAGGTGGACTTAATATGCTAAAGCATTCCCTCCCTGTCAACCTTTAGGAAAAGAAAACTCATAAAAAAGTAGGCGTCAAAATAATTACTGAGTAAAATCCTAAATATGTGTTGACATGAACCCCTGAAAAACTAGTCTGAGTAGTGAGTATGCTTACACCGGGTCACAGGTATGGCACTTCATAGAAACGGAGCAGCATATATACCTAGTACTACTACAAACGAAACAATACATCCGTGTACACGTCAAATGTGTGAGTTAAACAATTAGGGTCGCCACCACAGAATTTATTGCTTTGCTTACCTGTTTTCATCACTCGGAAATCAATATAATGTTCGTTCTTGTATTCCGTGGATAAACAATGATAATATGCGCAGTTTCTCACCATTATGATTCAATAATCCTAAGTGACTCGCGTAACGTTAACGTGCGACTAGTAACAACCGTGTTTTATAGGCGACAGGACTGGCCAATAAGGCTCAAATGCCAAAATCAATGCTGCAAATGCTCAAATGACGCCAGATTGCGGGGGACGGTGCGAGTTTCCGTTCTGTATGTAATTCTATTATTAATTCTGTGTTTTTAGTCTGTTTTATCTGCGCTAAACTTCATTATCTGTGAACAATGTACCTTTTATCTTCTTCTGCTTCCGTTGACGGCAGAATACACAGCGTTAAACACCGACGGACCTTTTTATTCACCAGCCCTGATGTAGTCCTCTCAACCCCGTGTTATTTACTAAATCTAACAATGGCTTCCCTACACCATTTAGAAACACTATGAGTGGAATTATGTTTCCCAGATGATTAATCACACAGAAATTATTTATTGATAGACTCAGTTTCTTTTAAAGACATTGCTACCGATTTCTGCACTGATTTTTGTAATAAAAATCTACTCTTTAAATTGTTAGGTTACTTTACTATACTATTATTATTAAAGATTAGGGATAAAGACGTGATAGTATGTATGTATGTATGTATGTATGTATTATTATTAAAGAAGACATTTCTATAGGCAATAAAATGACTAAATAGTTTTTATAGACCTTTGTCTTGATAGTGAGATGGCTTGCCATGCCAGGCTTGATCGCAAATCTTGATAAAAGAAGCTGTAGATTATTTGCGACTGATTCAATTTTTTTTTCTTATTTTAACCTTTTTTTTACACTGGCATTCGTACATTTTTTTTGTGCTGGCATTCATACAATTCCCAAAGGTCTTTACTTATTCTTTACGCGCTCGGTTCACTACGAATTGTCATGCATTTCACCTCACTGCTTTCGCCCGCCACAATGTTAGGTGAGACAGAGTGCGATTTGGCCACGCCCACCTGTGAGTTCGAGTCCACGACTAGCTTAACCTTAATTCACAGAACTAGTACTCACTTACAGAAGTCTTACTTAGTAAAAGAATTTAAAGAAATATCTACTCAACGTCGTTAGCGATTTGGTTTAATGTAGCTCGCGTCAGAACTCGACTCCTCTTCGCTTAGATACCTAGAAGTGCATTGCAAGCCAATTTCATTTTTATAAGTCTAGACACGCAATTCACGTCACTGAATTTGCCACTTCGGAGTGGTCGCCACGCGTCTAGTAATAATGGTCGTATATTTTCGATACCTAAACGGGGAGTGACACAAGCCAGCTTAAGGTACTGACACGGAGAATGTTAGCGTACCTTTGGCGTCCTCCGAGGAGTACGGAATGACGACCTTGAACCCCGGGCAGTGGCTGAACCAGGAGCCGAAGCACTGCGAGTGCTGCGCGCCCACGCCGGCGGCGGCGCCGTTGGGGCCGCGGAACACGATGGGCACGCGGATCCGCCCCGCCGACATATAGAACGTCTTGGCTGCAGAGTTGATCATCTGCAAACGAGCGGCTGGGGTGACCACTGGCTCAGAAACCTATGATTGTAATTTGTCCGTTTTGACGACCTCCGTGGCGTAGTGGTCACCATGCTAGTCCGCCTAAAGGTCCCGGGTTCGACGCTCGGTCAGGGCAAGTTGAAAAATGGCCTTTTTCAAATTGTTCTGGGTCATGGATTTATCTATATATGTATTTGGTATAAAATATAGTATCGTTGACTTAGCATCCCATAACACAGGTCTCAAACCAATCAGTGTAATTTGTCCCGATATATTTATAAAATAATGGACGCATATTTTACAGTTTACGAAAAAAGTAAATTTCACTGAAGACACTGAGCATCGAAGTTTTGGAGTGGGGGCTTGCGACGTCGCCGCTATGTAAATATCGTAACTAGCCGTGACGACATGCGAAATTTAAATGCGTTGCATCGTTGTAATTTTGTTTGTCTTAGAAATAAGAAAAGCTCGGGTTCGGGAAGTTAAGTGTATTGTCGTCCAAAATACCCATTGCGTCTCAAAACGAAATTCTATGACCAATATGTGTTACCTGCGATGACTTATGGGTCTGATAAGTGGTCCCTTACTAAAGGTTTCATAAATAGACTTAAGGTCGTTCAACGCACTATGGAGAGATCCTCGGTGTTTCTTTACGAGATCGAATCAGAAATGAGAAAATTCGTATAAGAAAGAAGGTCACTGACATAGCCAAGCGGATTAGCTTATTGATGTGGCAGTGGTCCGGGCACATAGCTTGAAGAAACAGTGGCCGATAAGGCAGAAAGGTTCTCGAATGGCGGCCACATACCGGCAAGTGCCCACCTGCTAGATGGTCAGACGACCTGCGCAAGGTTGCAGGAAGGCGCTGAATACACGCCGCTGTTGATAAGTCACTTTGGAAATCTTTGGGAGAGGTCTATGTCTAGCAGTGGACATTATGCTGCTGAAATGGTGATGATGAGGACTCACATGATCAATAGCCTGCAAGCAGAAGTTGAATGTCATGAATTCACAGATAGGCCTCAGTCCGTGGAACGCTGAACCCACAGCGATGCCGGCAAAGCCAATCTCCGTGATCGGGGTGTCGATGACCCGCTTGTCTCCATATTTCTTCCAGAGACCCCTGGAAAAGATTGTGACATTTTCAGAAATAGACAAATAATGTACATAATAATCATCGTCTTCAGTTCTGTCTCCACTGCAGGAGCATGACCCTCTCTGTACTACCAAAGACATACTTGGCCAAAGCAGCCAGAGGACTTGGCCTACACTATCCATGCCGGCCAAACGGTTTGGAGAGGTCTGATTGATGTTTATAAGCTATATAAAGATTTAAATCTGTATTCTCTGTTGAAAGTCTGGTGCTTGGTTTTCAAACTATCATTGTTGAAACACCTTATTAATCTATACCGCTGTACTCCAGCCAGTCTGCCTGCCCACAAAGGAAACGTTAGACGTAACAAACAAGGTTCTTGCTTAGTTACGTTTACATATGTATACATTGATGCGATATAAATTATTTGTTAATTACATTCTTCATTCCTGCATAGTTATCTAAGACATAATTAATTTATAAATACTAAGGAAAAATTGTTGATTCAACAAGAATCCTCTATTTTCCTTGGTTTACCTATCCCATTAATTGAATAGGACTGTTGATATATCATTATGTAAGATTTATTTATTTGCTATGTAAGATTGTAAAAGCCGATTGTGGGTGAGATTGCAAATCATGTTCGTAGGTGATGTGGCTAGCAACCTATCACTGATTTGATTCCTTTTTCATCTTTTTCCCACTATCTTGCTAAAAGTAGCCTTTGGGTCTATGTGCCTTGGGCTCTGTCTGTTTCTTCTTCTTCTTATATTGAAGAGCTGGGCTCTTGTCTGCTTAGAGTCCGCAAAATCCAAATTTCTCTGTTTACCCCATTAGTTAAAATGTATCAATATAATAAAAAGAAAAATCATTTATTTTCAGACAGAGTCCATACAAACAATTTTTTTTCAAATGTAAAAGATAGTTGAAAAAAGTTACACTCCACCAAAGATTCACTACATTCATTTCAGTGAACCTCCTGATAAATTAAGAAGATTTTTTTAAAATTTCATTTTTCATACAATTTTTTATGAGACCAAAGTACTTATTAAGAGAAATGAAATAAGCCCAAACTAGATGGAGTTGCGTTGTCTTATTACTGGCATAGTCTGCCATGAAGTGCTCGTCAAGCCAACTCAAATGAGTACTACTCAATGAGGTTCTGTTGTTTTATAACTGACACATACATACATACATACTATCACGTCTTTATCCCTAATGGGGCAGACAGAGCATTTTGGGTCTTGCTATTCTATGCAGAGCCCAGGACCGCAAGACCCAAAAGCCACGTTTAGCGTCATGGTGGGCGAGAAGATGAAAAAGCAATCAATACAGTGATGGGTTGCTAGCCGCATCGCCTGTTAACATGATTTGCATTTTTGCCCATTCCCTCGATCGGCTTTTACGATCTGCGTGGGAAGAAAAGCAGCTGGTACATTCTAAGTTTTTTTTATTCCTCCCAGACCAGCATGGGAGTTTATAACTGAGTTCCATGAAATATCTCCCGGCTCAGCTCGTTGACTTCATAATATTGTGTTGTCATCTGACTTACACGAGTACACAACAGCTAAATCGGTTGAGGATAACTTGAAAATGGAGTTGCAAAATTTTTATAAATAAACGACGATCGACGACCTCCTTGGCGTAGTGGTCACCATGCTAGTCCGCCACCCAGAAGTCCCGTGTTCGATTCCCGGTCAGGGCAAGTTGGAAAATGGCCTTTTTCAAATTGTCCTGGGTCTTGGATGTTTATCTATATATGTACCTATTTGTTATAAAATATAGTATCGTTGAGTTAGTATCCCATAACACAAGTCTTGAACTTACTTTGGGGCTAACTCAATCAGTGTAATTTGTCCCTATATATTTATTTATTTATTTATTTATTTAAACATTCATACATACATACAATACTGTGCAAGTTAAATAAAAGTTTGTAAAAAGTAATAACTACTTTGGGCTTACTGTCAAGCAATCTACACCGCAGATTGGATATACAAATCTAGCAGTGCATAAGGAGTTTTATCTATGTCTTGTGAGTCCTAAGAGAATTATGTCAGGTTAGGTACTTCTATAAAAGTATGCACACTAATTTAAAACCATTTTGGTGGCATATTTTGTTAATTATAAGTGTTTTATGTTCTGTACTTTTTGCTATTGTATATATGCTCCAAATAAAGATTTTTCTATTTCTATTTATAAATCCTTCATTTATTTATATTCATAAAAATAAGATAAAGTAATCTTGTCTGTCTCAGAGATTATAAGTAGCTGTCTAGTACTCTTAACAATGCATATCGAGCCACAATTATTAATCAATCAGATGTTTGAGCAATCTGCAAGATAAACCATGGGAGGTTTATCTTGCAGATTGCTCAAACATCTGATTCTATTGTTATCACAGCACTGTAGACCTGTCAACAAACTTTTTGGTTATGTAACCCTTTTATTTTGCTTTAAAATCGTTTAAATACAATTTTTAAGCACAAAATGTAACTACATGCTTATAAAATACTTATTATCTACTCAATCGAGTGCTTAACTAGGTGTTTATTACAAAAATAAGGTTATATCTGTCCATCAATATCCTACCTTGTCACTTTATAGGCACCATCGTATTGGGCCACTTCTTCACCCAAAACGTAGACTCTCTCGTCTCTTTCCATCTCCTCGTCGATGGCTTGGTTGAGAGCATCGCGTACAGTCACGGGTTTTGATGCCAAAGCCTTTGAAGTCGAAAAACAGCGGCGTGAAATTCTGGCTACCAATCCAAGCACGGCCGGCGATGATTTTAATGCCATATTGCACAAAACTATTACACTTATAACTGACCGGGCGGCACTAATAGGCCTATAAAGGAAGTTTTAGGACTGTTTTTATGTGATATTTGTCGTGTAAGATGGTAAAGATCACGACAGAGGATGAATGGAGGTCGTAAATTATCAAGGTGAAGTTCGGTTCGCCCAATTGATAGGTGTTCCCATGGTAAAATAAAATTAGGTATTCTCTACCCGTGACAGCTGATGACGTAGGTGGAACTTGACTACGTCATCAGTTTGATGTGTTGCCACTGCATGAAATTGAATTACCTGAGCGTAATGCATTTTTGAACTTTATATACCAATTTCGAATTAATAATCCATTACATCAATTTATTTCAAAATGAAAAAATAATAGTTGCCGTAAGAAACCGGCACTGCACATTTCCCGACTTAAGAAAGCTGACCATAAAGCCCAAAAAATAAAATATCAAAGAGCAGAGCTATTGGACATATCTCTGTCAAAGAGTAAGTCACCGTCGTCGCCTCGGCCTGCGCCCCTTTGGAGCTTGTACGCATGCGGACAGAGTGAACTTGCTGTCTTTGGGCTGCAGTCAGTCTTGTGTCAAGATTTGTCAAGATATGATTTGTGTATATTTTGCTTAGTGTTTTTTTTTTTTGTAGGTATATGTTTTTTTCCGCATGTAAGTATTTTTTATTGTTATGTCGCTACGCGATAGAGTGTCGCCAGATGACGTGGTCCCAATCCAAACTTTATCGTCCGAGGGCTTCATTCAGTGTTCTCAGTGCTCCCAACCCCGGTCGTTCAAAGGACAAAGAGGCTTAAAAATACACATCGCGAGAGCTCACAAGAATGTACCAGTCGGTGACCCTCTTTGTCCAAAATCAACAGACCAAACCAACCAACCTACTACATCTTCCAATTGTCCTGCCAATATTTCCCTGCATGAACTACTATCACATTTTAAAAGTACCAGACCTATTATCAAACGTATCCCTAAAGGTGCCCGAAGAACGGTGTCCCAAACTCTGTCTCAAGCTATCCGCAAAACTGTGCAAGACAATACCACAGAGGCTTGGGAGCAATTGTTGACGTTTGCTTTTAGAACCCTCCATGTAAGTCGGGAAAATGCGTCTGATACCCAAAATTTAACGTCCAAAATTAAACAAAATTGTAACAATCCGTCATTAGAAACTTTTAGGCCTAATTCAACTTCTAAATCCAAAAATAAGAGCCTTTTACATTTTGTAGAATCTAAAATTAGTGAAGGTGACATCAAAGGAGCTGCCAGAATGCTGTTTTCGGACGACGCGATCGCACCTAACAACCCAGACACCCTTGCCGCTCTGCAGGAAAAGCACCCACCTTCAGCGGTTGACTCAAGCTTACCTGACCCACCCAGTGGCAATGAGATAACTCTTCAGGCTTCTGAAGAAGATGTTTATAGAGCTGTTATGTCTTTCAGAGGTGGCTCAGCTGGTGGACTAGATGGTTTAACCCCACAACACCTAAAAGACCTATTAAACGGTGACATTAACCACACTGGCGGGTCACTTCTGCAAGACTTGACAGCTTTGGTAAACTTCATGTTGTTGGGTAGGGTCAATACTTCGATCACATGTATATTATATGGTGCAAACCTTATAGCTCTCAAAAAAAAGGACGGCGGCATCAGACCTATTGCTGTAGGCACTACCTTTCGTAGACTTACGGCCAAAATATGCTGTAGAGCAGTGGCAGCAAATCTTGGAGATTATTTTCAGCCAGTACAGCTAGGGTTCGGGTCTAAAGGTGGTTGCGAAGCCGCCGTCCATTCTCTGCGTACATTTCTAACTACACAGAAAGGAGGGGTCCTGCTGAAGGTGGACATTAAAAATGCTTTTAATTCGGTATTTAGGGGCCCCATGCTGACACAGGTAAAAAATAAAATCCCTTCTGTTTACAATTTTCTCTGGCAATGTTACAGCCAAAATTCTAAATTAATGTACCAAAATAACCATCTGTCCTCAGAAATAGGTTGTCAGCAAGGCGACCCCTTAGGTCCGGTCATTTTCAGCCTTGCAATCCACCCAATAATTGAAAAACTGAATTCCAAATTTAACGTCTTTTATTTAGATGACGGAACCCTAGGAGGAGATGCCCCTACCGTTTTGGCAGATTTAAGCACTATAAAGACTGATCTTGAGTCAATCGGACTAAACTTAAATTTTTCTAAATGTGAGTTATTTCTAGATGATGAAATGCCACTTCTATCTAAATTAAAAATAATTTCTCAATTCAATGCACTCGCTCCTAATATCAAAATTATTGATAAATCTACTCTTCATCTCCTAGGATCCCCAATTTTCGATGAGTCTTTTCCAAATTTTATCGACTCAAAAATTCAAAATTTTGAATTGGCTGTCAAACGACTTTCGATTTTACATTCTCATTTTGCTTTTACCATACTAAAACACTGCCTTTTTGTTCCCAATTTTACTTACAACCTACGGTGCAGCCATCTGTGGAAATATCCGGACCTACTTTCAAAATTAGACGGCATAATCCAAAATTCATTATCCACTATTCTGAATACCGATTTAAATCAACAGTCTGTTTGGATTCAAGCCTCCTTGCCAGTAAGGTTAGGAGGACTAGGAATCCGCAAAATTTCCAGTGTCGCTTTGCCTGCCTTTTTGTCTTCCGTCCATAGTGTTCAAATACTTTTTAACAAAATAATAAAAAATTGTACTTTGGAAATATCCTATGCGACGGAGGCCAAAACCGCTTGGTCAGAGGCATCCCAAAATTCAAAATTTCCCGAACACCCTTCCTCGCAGAGACAGTGGGACGAGCCGCTTTGCAGACTTGTACAGAGTAATCTCTTACAATCTTCTGACAACAACTCTGTAGAGCGCGCTCGTCTCATTGCAACTGCTGAGTGGGAGTCTGGCTTGTGGTTGCAGGTTCTGCCTTCCTGGAACATTGGGACTTTCCTGGATGACCACACCTTTCGTTTGGCGACATGCTTACGTTTAGGAGCAAAGACAAACGTTCCACATCTTTGCCCCTGCGGTAACACTGTCGACCAGTTCGGTCACCACGGACTCTCGTGCACGAAAAGCGCCGGCCGAATGGCACGTCATGCTAATTTAAATAATATAGTACACCGCGCTCTTGTCACCATCGGGTTGCCAGCAATTTTAGAACCAAATGGTTTGGCCCGCGATGATGGCAAGAGACCGGATGGTATGACGCTTGTGCCGTGGAGGTTGGGAAAGCCGTTGGTGTGGGACGCTACGTGTGTCGACACTCTGGCGGCCTCCCATCTTCACGGCACAAGCTCTAAGGCTGGCGCAGCTGCAGCCGCTGCGGAAACCCTAAAACGGCGCAAATATGAATGCTTAGGGAATGGCTTCATATTTGAGCCGTTTGGGGTTGAGACTTTAGGTCCGTGGGGACCATCAACTCACAAACTTTTTAATTTTTTTAACAAAAAATTAGTCGAGGTGTCGGGTGACCCAAGGGCTGGCAATTATTTCGCCCAACGAATAAGCATTGCCATCCAACGTGGCAATGCTGCCAGCCTTTTGGTCACTCTACCGCAGGGCAATGATCTGGAAGACGTTTTCTATTTGTAAGGTTTTTCTTTTTTATTATTATTATTTGTTTAGTTTAATTTAGAGTATAATTTAGATTTTAATTTAGTTTTTAATTTAGTTTTTAATTTAGTTGTTAATTAAGAAGATTAAACTGTTATTTTAATTTTATTGAAGTAATCAATTTATAAAATATTGAATTGATGAATCACGCGAGAATCGCGAGATACTAAATAGCAAAGTTACATAATATTTTATTTAATATTCATGAACTAATTGAGAAAGTCCTTAAATTTACTGAAAAGAACAATCAGTGGCAACACTTTGTGACGTAGTCAAGTTCCATCTGGGGAAGAGAATACCTGTTTTAGTATACCATGGGTGTTGCATGTGTCAGTCGAAATGTCAACTGTCAAGGTGACGGATAATACGATGCGATCAGTGAAAGAACAACAATGCTAATGCGTTCAATGTATGTTAAAACTAAAGTATTTTAAAATTTATTAAATCATATGGATCATTGGCAATGTGCCATATTTTCGTAGTCAAGTACCTATTATGCGTTCTATTAATTTAACTAAAATAAAATTTTACCACGAATATAGCACTGTCGACATTTCTATCTAGTCATAAAAACTAGATGGCGCCACTAGTATCAAATTAGTTGTTTTGCAGTTTAATTAGAGCTTAGAGTTTTTGGCGGGAAGTCAAGGGGTTCAGTTGGAGTTTGCTTTAAATTGTTTTGCAAATTGTTTCTAGTGGACTTTATAATATGAAATTGGTGTAGTTTGGTGTTATAAATGATCATTCTAATGGACAATATGTAAAATGTTTAAAGTGAACAGTCATAGTGCGGCTGTAGTGATATTAATTTGCGGACTGCGGTGGGCGTCTGTAGGCGCCGTCCGCCACTCAATCGGCTATGAAAACCAGTGGACTCGTATAGATTTGTCGCCAGAAGCTCCCTTAAAGCAATCAAAGGACCTATACCAACCTTTGATTGTATATATATATATATATTATTATTTCACATCGATTGTTCCCACGTTTTATTAACTTGAGCCTGGCTAAATACGCAAAAGCGCAGAGCCAAAATTAAAAAAAAAAAAATACAGCTTAGAATTGTAGTTGTAGGTTTAAAAAGGCCACTTTTTCACCATGAGAATTACTTAAGTAGAAAAAGAATAAATAGGCTAACTGCATCGCTAAATGATTGATTCTCAGATTTTCACTCATTACTGTGATCAGCTTTTAGTTTCCGCACAGAGATGCGGGCTGGTACCTAGGTACTTCTACGCTTTTGAGTTTCGTTTCGGATGAAATTACCTATAGACCATGTAAATTCGAGAACAGCTGATATAAGTACCTATTACGAATGGGCGCCTGCCTGACTAGACTTTCTGAGGAAATGTTAACCGCGAAAAGTTTTACAACCACACGGCAAGTGCAATGACATATTAGGAAAAAAATACAATTTCAAGATTAGGTCTCTCATTCTCTTGTTATTTTTTTATTTTAAATTTTGTAGAAACTTTTATTGTGACGACAAAGTACTTACTTATCCAAAATATAAATACGCCATGGACTTGCGTCGTTTTATCACTGAAGTTCCATCGACTACCTTCCGTCTCCGTGTTTAGACCTAAGGTGCTATTTTTCAAACGCGGAGTCACTACACGAACGGTTTTTTGTATGGAAAAACCATTCGTTTAGATGACTCCGCGTTTCAAAAATGGCACTTCTAGGCATCTTCTGCCATAAAATGCTCGCCAAGACAAATCTCAATGAGATTATTTTGGTTTATAGCTGAGTTCCGTCGAATATCTCCTAGTTCCATCATCAGAACAGCTCATTGACTCCTAGACTAGCTATTGATTATCCAAGAATTAATTCCAGCCTGTACTGTCATCCAACTTACACGAGTAGGTATGTAAAATTTCGGTTGAGTTGTAAGATTTTACCTAAGCAAACATTCATACTACCTAACATAAAATATACATTGCAAGTTAAATAAGAGCTCATAAAATAGGTGGCCAGTTAGGTAGGTACTTACATAAGTATTATGATGAATATCAAACCGAAAATTTAACACAAAACGTTAGCAAAGCTTATGAAATGCCTTTGCCCGGGGCGAATGAAACGCAGCACCACACGCGAATACACTCCTTAATTTAATATTCACAAGTACCACATTAGCCCAGCGGCTTCTTGCATACAAGAAGGGATATCTTCCGGCACAGGGTAAGTCGGCCAAGGTTGCTACCAGAGACATAAAGTGCTAGAAGTGGCTTCTTTCTTTCACATAATGGTCTAAATCGGGCTAAAGTCAAAAATTATTTTATGTCTTTTAATATTTGGGTATTATGTCGTGTGGTCTCCGGCAGAGTAGAATAGGGCCACTCCAAGTCCTCCCGTGGATGTTGTAAAAGGTGACTTAGGAAATACAAGCTAAACAAAGCTAATAAACATCAATGAAACATCTTCAATCCGTTTGGCCAGCGAGGAGAGTGTAAGCCAAAATCCTCTTGCTGCTCTGGCCAAGTATGGCTTTGGTATTACAGAGAGGGTCGTGCTCCTGCAGTAGAGACAAAAGACCTGATGATGATTTGTATATTGATAAATTTTTAATTGATTCTTTCGATTTTATAAAAGTTGTTAACATCAGTTAATTTATTTACAGCTAAGTTTATTGCAGCTTAGTGCAATAAAGGATAGGTAATAGATTTTCTTAATCCAGTGCTGCCTCATAATCGCTACCCTGGGCAGTAGGTTTGGACTTCCGTAGGTGGGGTGGGGAAAGTCCCTTCAGCAATGGTTATCGGTTACTGGAACAACCAAATACAACTGTAAAGTACCATCAACATGCTTAGAAGAAGGTCGTTAGTGCGACAGGTTACTCCATCGGAGGGTCGTTAGTGCAACGGATCGTTTGTGCTACACGTCTCAGGGGTGATGGGTTACTTTTGGCGACAGGTCATATCACCGATGGGTTGTTAGTGCGACAGGTCTCTGGAATGCTAGGTTGTTGGAGCAATAAGAGTTTCTGCAACATGTCGGTGTAGGTAAGTAAGTACTTACACAGTCGTCTTCTTAAAATTCGCTATAAATTTTTAATTTTTTAAATGTAAAACTGACATTTTCTATGGGATTTGTATGAAATACAAGCAGATGAGGTCATAGTTTCTTGGAGTCAAAAAGCGCTTAGTTGAGATCCGCCAATACCAGACACAATAGTAAAACAATAGAAGCCGCATCATATGATGCCATGCGGGGCTTGAAAAATCTAAAATCATATTGAAAATGGATATAATCATGACAAGTGACATTATTTTATGACGCTTTAGGTATTTTCCTAACAGCACCAAATAATAATATATGATTTTAGAGTTTCACGGTCACAATTACTGTTATTAGTATTACGGGACTTAGAAGGGCCGTCGAAATATCTGGCAAAAAACGATATTAATCGCGGTAAGTCCCGTAATACTAATAACAGCACCAAATAATTTATTTTTAATCCAGTACCCAAATTGAATGCGTCAGTCAACCTAGTCACTTCCAGTTTGGTATCGCAACTAGTGTTGCTAAATGCCATTTAACCCTAGTTATTGCATACCCTTGCCAAGAGAGATCGGTTAGGTATATCCCTATCTAATAATAATCATTACCTCATCATCGTAGAATTGAGGAGTTTCCGAAACTCCAGGCTGCTATATTATTATATTATTATCCTACTTCCTATCCTACTAATATTATAAATGCGAAAGTGAGTTTGTATATTTGTTTGTCACTTCTTCACGTTTAAACTACAGAACCGATTTAGATCAAATTTGTCATCGATATAGTTTGAGACTCGGGGAAGGACATAGGGAAGTCTTTATCCCGAAATTCACACGGGGAGCGAAGCACGCGGGTACAGCTAGTAATATATATATCCTTGGGAGACCATTGATTCAACATGCATAATATACAACGTGGAAGGGATATACCCGTAATAAATTGAACCACGGGCTATACCTACTAGATCACTGTCGTATAATGAAATTAAAATAACGGTCGAAAACAAAAAACAAAACGACATTTCCATACAAATTGCCTGGAAGAAAACACCGGAAAGCGCATACGGCTCCGAAGGCTGCTAAGGATGCAACCGGAAATAAGATCTTACCTTTTAACTAGGTCAATCAGTAGATAATTAAAGTAAAAAAGTAAAAGTAAATATATAAGGACTAATTACATACACAGATTGAGTTATACCCAAAGTAATTGCGAGGCTTGTGTTAGGGAATACTAACTCAAATATACTATATTTTATAACAAATCTATACATATAATAAAACAGTAAAAAAAGTGTGTCTGTACATTAAATATATTTCCAAAAATAATATTGGGGGCGATGGAGACGTAGTAATAGAGTAAGAATTAAAAAAAAAATGTTTGTCTGTTTGTCTGTTTGTCTGTTTGTCTGTTTGTCTGTTTGTCTGTATGTCTGTTTGTCTGTTTGTACACGCTAATCTCCGGAAATACTGGACGGATCCGAATGAAACTTTTTTTGTTATATAGCTATTAAGCCTGGGCAACATATAGGGTATAAATGATTTTGGAAAATGGAACGCCTGATGCAGAACCATAATGGCCCAGCTAAACTATAAGAGATATAAAAATACCGCCTTAGTAAAAGTTGTTCAGCCTGATGAGCATTTTCCAGAGACATAAAGTCCACGCGAACGAAGTCGCGGGCTTCGGCTAGTACATAATATATGGATAAACATCTAAGACCCATGACAATTTGAAAAAGATCATTTTCCAACTCGCGCTGACCGGGCATCGAACCCGAAACCTCTGCGTGGCGGACTAGCATGGTGACCACTACGCTATGGAGGTCGTCAAAATAAAAAAAATACTTACTTGTTCGGTTCCTTTTACGACTACTTAAGTCCCGCGTACACGAAGGGAGCCTATGTTCAGCAGACGGCGGAAGAAGGGCGGTGATGATAATGATGATAAAGTACTAGTTATTCCAAAAAAAGTATTTTCTATTTTCTAATAAAAATTAAGACAAAATGTTTTTTTTAATCTGTACGAAACTAAAGATACAGATACATTTTTACGTGTATATCCCTGATGGGGTAGACAGTGCCCAGGGCCGTTAGGCCCAAAGGCCACGCTTAGCGTGGTGGTGGGCCACATCGCCTATTACCCTGATTCAAATCTCGCCCATTCCCTCGATCGGCTCTTACGATCTGCGCGGGAAGAGAAGCAGCTGGTACATTCTACATTTTTTCTTTTCTCCCAGACCAGCATGGAAGTCCAAAAGTAAGTAAGTTATAAGCTTTTAAATCTGATGAAAGGGGAAACTTTCAAGTACTTTACAGAAAAAGGATGCACGTATATAGCTCTTGACGTCTCTGCTAGGTCTTGTAGCGGGAGCGAGGTGATATGCTCGACCGCCACAAAGGGAAGATCTTCCTGCCAGGCATGGTGTTGCGCCTGGGGAACCGCGGCTCCGACGGTGTATCGTCGGAGGTTGTATATATAGTCAGTTGCAACCAGAACTCTGAGATCGAGTTGTAGAATCTGCTGGCGCCATCTCGTATGATTCTTGTGAACTAGGTATTGCTTCGTTCATTGTTGTTTGTGGTGTTTAGTTCCTCGTAGTGACTATATTTTTTCTTTTCACTGAGAAATCAAAAATGTCAACGCGTGAGGTCACACTTAAGCACGACTTTTACCGTCGCAAGCCCCTAGTCGGGAACTTTGACGCTCCGTAACTTTGTGAATTTTTACTTTTTTGGTAAACTGAAAAATACGGGTCCATTATTTTTGGATAATCTAAAAGACGGACTAATTACAATCATACTTTTCGGACCCTGTCGTCACCCCTATTGTTTTAAAACATACACAGTAACATAGCCTATTGAGCATGAAACATGTAAACTTCAATCCCTTGGGTCTGGCTAGAAGCCCTTAATTAGATTTGTTAGGTAGGAGTCATGAGACTATTTTTGAAAGCGGGAGTCAGTCTGTTATTCCCAAAGGCTGGCTGGTAGAGAATGCAAGTATAGCACGCACTTCGCCCGTACGAAAAAGGCAGTGAAGAAAACGTTTTTCCATTTCTTAATGTTATCTGATTTCAATGATTTTAGTATGTTGTAATCACAATAAAAAAAAATTGGGGTTTTCCTTTTTTCAAACTACATTTTTTTAAATATAGCTAATTTTTTAAAAAGGAAAACCTATAAGCCTATGTTTATTGTGTAAACTTAGATACTAAATAATTATTGGAATAACAGTTAGGAACTTCCTTTTAAGGCCATACCCAAAGTATCATTCGATAGAGATATCATTCAAAATTGTGTCTTGGTCAAGCCCTAGATAACCCTTAAAACTATTTTATGAACTACTGTTTATAATTTAAAGTGCGAACGTGAAGCTTTTCTACGCACATTAGCTAAAAGTGGCCGTTTTTCGCAAATGTGCGTAGAAAAGCTTCACGTTCTCACTTTAAACTACAAAAAGTAGTTTAAAAAATACTTTGAATGGGTATCTAGAACTTGACCAAGACACAATTTTAAATGATATCTCCGTTTCCTTTTAAATGATTTATTTTAAATGGCGGCGCCACTGGACCCCGGAAAATTTGGGTATGGCCTTAAGCCCACTTTTTGTACTATTGTGTTCAGTACAGATTTAAACTTTAGCGCAAGCGTTTCCAAGGAATCATTTGCTGTATGACTCCCGCTTTCAAAAGTAGGTCTCCTCAACAGCTCTGACCATTCTCCTTCAACGTCCTTAGATCGCAAGTTTTGGGTCAATGTTGGCTTGTGGTTATATAATTAACCAATACACCTACTTTGTAGCCATTCTCACATAATAATTTGTTTATTTACATAAACGTGTTACATATTTATATATACGGAAAATGTATACAGATAGTACAAAAATTTATATTATACAATCTGGAAGGGACCCATAATAAATGTAGTAAAAAGCTAAAAAAAAATTGACATTCCCATAGAGATTGTCTGGGCGGCTGCACAGTTTCGAAAGGACATTTTCTTTCGAAACCGTGCAGTCGCGATATTTTTTTAAATTGGTTGACTGTTATTTTAATTTCATTATACCTACCTATACTACAGTGCAATAACAAATGATATGTGCCATGCCGTTGGGTTGATGTAGGTGTCCAGTAGATAGCGTTGTAGTTAGGAGTGGTGATGGAAACACGAGAGCCGTTGATTGTATTTATTCCATCTTCTTAAACCTACTCCTTACATAGTGACGACTCTCACTCTATTGATTACAACTACAGCTTATATACTAAATTAGAGGAACCATTACTAACGTAAAAAAGATATCTTATTGGAATCTATCTTACAAAGCACGTAATCTATATCTATATACATATAATAAAACAGTAAAAAAAAGTGTGTCTGTACATTAAATATATTTCCAAAAAAAATATTGGGGGCGATGGAGACATAGTAATAGAGTAATAATTAAAAAAAAAATGTCTGTCTGTTTGTCTGTTTGTCTGTATGTCTGTTTGTCTGTTTGTCTGTTTGTCTGTTTGTCTGTTTGTCTGTTTGTTTGTTTGTCTGTTTGTACACGCTAATCTCCGGAAATACTGGACGGATTCGAATGAAACTTTTTTTGATATATAGCTATTAAGCCTGGGCAACATACAGGGTATAAGTGATTTCGGAAAATGGAACTCCTGATGCAGAACCATAATGGTGCAGCTAAACTATAAGATAAGAGATATAAAAATGCCGCCTTAGGCAAATTGTTCAGCCTGATGGGCGTTTTCCAGAGACATAAAGTCCACGCGAACGAAGTCGCGGGCTTTGGCTAGTTTATAATAAGCATGTATATGCATATTATCACGTTACTACAATAGTGATCTATATAAATCTATGACATATCGATAAATTATTCACACGGGGTACAATGACGGGGCACCACTAGTAGAGAGAGCGAGGTGGTATGCTCAACCGTCTCAAACAGTAAGATCTTTCCGCCAGGTATGGTGAATCTGATGCGCGGGGAACCTACCGTGGTTATAGGCTCCGGTGGTGATGTATGTGTGGTTCTTCTCACTCTCTCTTTCGGGAGACGAGGTAGACTGGTAGAGCTGTGGCCCTTTTTAGTGGCTTCTTCCCTGCCCACCACTTTGGGCAGGTCAATGCAATGGCGGCCGCGGTTTTCTTGTTTTTCGCGCATTTATAATATAAACAATATAAACAATATTCATGATAACAAACTTTTAATTCAATTTTAACAATTTAGGGGGGGGGGAGGGCGACTGTCCGTCGTCACATTTTATTTTATTTTATTTAATCAAACTTTATTGTTCCAAAGTACAAATATACTTTTAACAAATGGCGGACTTAATGCTAAGAGCATTTTTTCCCAGCATTGTCACATGGCATTTCGGCATTTGTGCGGCGATCTGGCGCAATCCCTTTGAGTTGTGGTCACCGGCGCAGGCGTATCTGTGCGCATATCCATCTGTGGTGCCATTTTTCAAAGGCGGAGGCACTAAAACAATGGTTTTTAGTCAAAAAACATTCGTTTAGGTGACTTTGCGTTTCAAAAATAGCACTTCTGGCTGGCCAGGCGGGCGACAACTGCGCTCCTTCGGTTATTGTCAGAGATCGTATTTATGCAGTGAATCTGTTAAGGCTCCTCCCTGCGCTAGCGACCTTGAAAACACAAAAAAAATAATTTCTCTTTCTGTAAGTGAGATTATTAGAAACCCTCGTACAACTTTTTAGCTAGTATCCTGAAGTTTCATTAGAACCTCGAAAGTCATTGAAATACTATCCGGTTTAGAAACCTTTACAAAAAGAGTCAAAAATGGCCGTTTTTAGTATTTTTTGCAAAGGAAAATTCAGGGTATTTTATTTCAATGATTTTCGAGGTTCTAATGAAACTTAAGGATACTAGCTAAAAAGTTGTACGAGGGTTTCTGATAATCTCACTTACAGAAAGAGAAATTAATTTTTTTGTGTTTTCAAGGTCGTTAGCGCGGGGAGGACCCTTAAACTCTGATATCGAGATGTAGGTTATTGGCAGCGCCATCTCTTAGTCTTGTAGTGAACATTGTTGTTGTGGTTGTAGCTCCTTGTAGCGAAGAGGTCGCCACAATACAATAGAAAGCAAAAACGTTAGTATCAAAGTATTTGCATAGCCTGTAGATTGTATAAACCTGCAGGTTCATATGCAAATATTGTTATTGTTAAAAATTTATTCACACTCCAGCAGTAATGACCTTTGCTTAGCTTATCTCTGTGAAAATATATAGACTTGTAAATGGCGTGTTGAAATGACGTGTTTCAGCCTACACTGATTACTCGCACTGAGGCGTGAGTGTTCCAATTAAAAAGCAGGCCTCATTACTTTGGTAAACCACTCATTAATTGGGTACCTATCGTAATTGATACCGATTTCTTTGAATACCTACGGAACTATTTTAATTAATAATTTTTAATATTTATAAAAATAAGTATCTTAACTAGATAATCCTCGCAAGGGAACTTGCTTTCACGTGAAAAAAACCCATCTAAATCCTTCAACTACCGGAATCGCAGACACAAATGACACAACACAATAGATTTTCTATTGTTTAGCGGCAGCCAGCTTCCGCTTGGTGGCTGAAGGGTCATCCGTTCGAGCGCTACGATGCCACGACAGACAGACAGACAGACGTTAAGGCTGCTACCCGCGCTAGCGACCTTGAAAAACAAAAAAAAATATTTCTCTTTCTGTAAGTGAGATTATCAGAAACCCTCATACAACTTTTTATAGAACCTCGAAAGTCATTGAAATACATTACGCTGTAGTTCCTTTTGCAAAAATTACTAAAAACGGCCACTTTTGACTCTTTTTGTAAAGGTTTCTAAAGCGGATAGTATAGTATTTCAATGACTTTCGAGGTTCTAATGTAACTTAAGGATACTAGCTAAAAAGTTGTACGAGAATTTCTGATAATTTCACTTACAGAAAGAGATTTTTTTTTATATTTTCAAGGTCGCTAGCACGGGTAGCAGCCTTAATGTCCAACTCATAACATCCCCCTTTTTGTCGGGGGTAAAAAAGAATTGCGCACAATTCGTGCATAAATGTATGTATGATTTGTGAGGTGAATAGCTCATGCTAATTGTGTGTCCCAATTATAAAAGCTGGGTTCATTAGGTTCAGGGCCTTCAGGCTTTAAAATCACGCGCTGTTTGTTTACTCGAATATTCGCAACGGGCCTGTAAACAAGTTCATTTGCCAGGCAAATAAAAAAAAACTCCTACTTTTAATAGTGTCATATGTAAACGCCATCTAGTAATTAGCGGAGGAACTAAATAGTAGAACTAATATTCGTAGCGCCATCTATTATTTGCCAGATAAACTACAAAATCCCGATTTTCAATCGTTAACTCCCAATAACTTTGAACGGCTGAACCGATTTTCATCAGTCATGGCTAAGAACCACCGCAAATGGTTTTCAACATGCATAGGTAGGAACTAGCTTTTACGTAAAAAAACCGAGCGCTATGATGCCACAGACAGACAGACATATAGACACACAGACTGACAGACAATGCCTTAAACTTATAAAACCCCTCATTTTTTTCGCCTCGTTATTAAAAGTTCCCATAATAATGTGCTAACATGATTTAAATAATTCTATTTAGTTGGGTCTATTAGTTATGTAATTATTGTTATGAATACAATGCCACTACAGACAGACAGACAGACAGAACGAGAGACATTAGCATCAAACTTTTCTTTTTATTTATTTTGCATGTTAGGTTAATTGTTATGCAGTATTTTATTTCTATAATAAATCTATACATATAATAAAACAGTAAAAAAAGTGTGTCTGTACATTAAATATATTTCCAAAAATAATATTGGGGGCGATGGAGACGTAGTAATAGAGTAAGAATTAAAAAAAATATGTCTGTCTGTTTGTCTGTTCGTCTGTTTGTCTGTTTGTCTGTTTGTCTGTTTGTCTGTTTGTCTGTTTGTCTGTTTGTCTGTTTGTCTGTTTGTCTGTTTGTCTGTTTGTCTGTTTGTCTGTTTGTCTGTATGTCTGTTTGTCTGTTTGTCTGTTTGTACACGCTAATCTCCGGAAATACTGGACGGATTCGAATGAAACTTTTTTTGTTATATAGCTATTAAGCCTGGGCAACATATAGGGTATAAATGATTTTGGAAAATGGAACGCCTGATGCAGAACCATAATGGTCCAGCTAAACTATAAAAGATATAAAAATACCGCCTTAGTAAAAGTTGTTCAGCCTGATGAGCATTTTCCAGAGACATAAAGTCCACGCGAACGAAGTCGCGGGCTTCGGCTAGTAATAAATAAATATATAGGGACAAATCACACGGATTAAGCTAGCCCCAAAGTAAGTTCGAGACTTGTGTTATGGGATACTAACTCAACGATACTATTTTTTATTACAAATACTTAAATAGATAAACATCCTAGACCCAGGACAATTTGAAAAAGGCCATTTTCCAACTTGCCCTGCCCGGGGATTGAACCCGGAACCTCTGGGTGGCGGGCTAGCATGGTGACTACTACGCCACGGAGGTCGTTGAAATAAAATATTTATATTCTTTCAAAGCCTTAAAATATACCTACTAATCGAATTGAGTACATACTATAAAATTATTATAGAATATAGTATTAACGAGTTAGTTTCCCATAATAAAGGTTTGAACTTACTTTGGGGCTAGCTCAATTATTATGACTTGTAGGTTATTTACAAATAATGACTTTCCAGCTCAAACAATGATTGTATCAATTACAAATTTACAATTCACAGCATCTCAATGATCGGCAGCTTTCAGTTTCTAAAGCGAATTTATTTCTAGCGTTCAGTTTTCGAGGATCGCATTGGAATTGGTAACATCAGCACCAGGAAAAAATACTTTAATTAAAATGTTATTTTTGATTGCTAGGTAATGGAGACAGAATTTCATCACACATGCCGTGTGGTGTCCGGCAGTATAGAATACCTAGAACCACTGAAAGTCTTCCCATGGAATGCTGTGGATATTGTAGAAGACGACTTAGGAAATAGAAGCTGCCGTCTGGCCATTGAGGAGAGTAGGCCAAGTCCTCTGGCTGCTCTGGCCAAGTATGATTAATAAATACTACACGTAATATAAATTATACTTATTGAAGTGAAAAGGTGCCTGTACAGGTCTAATTATTAATTTGCCCATTAAAATGGTACTAAGCAAGAATAAAACATACGTTCGTTCCTCAGTACTATGAGCATAGACCTAGAATTTTTGAAGTGAAAACTTCTTTAGCGGCGTTGTGCACTTTTTTTGGAATGGGTAAAAAATGTTAAACTCGCGTCAGGACACGTGACCTGACCGAAAATTCGTAAGACGGCGCAGGGCGCTTGCGCGAATGTTCGTGTGTGTTTATGTTACAGCGTGCTACGCGCATCCATGGATGGTGACAGCTGATGGCTCGACCGTCTGTGTAGTGGCTATACTGCTGTGTATTTGAAAATGATTTTGTTGAAAATGAATTTGGTCAGGCTTGTGACATTTGTGACAGACTGTGGTTCAGAAAAGATTTGAAATATTTTATACTGATAATTAAAGCAATTCGTGCAAAATTATTCCCTAACCATTCCAAAATATCAAAAATGCACAACGTTAATATTCAAGTTTTCACTTCTGCCGGCACTCCCAGAGTGCAACCCGTCGTTTTTTTTTACTGTTTGTCACTGACACATCGCGTAAAACTAGAAAAAAGAACTGGCGTAGCATTATATTGTAATGTATTTATTATATGAAATCGCCGCCTCTAGTTGACTACCTATTTCTCAAGACAAGCCAATCTTAAATTCCTTGACAACAAATGGTAGGACAATAACATTTTTGCGTCACAATAACAGCCTGTGTAAAAATCCAATAAAAAATATAATTAAAATCTAATGGTGACTGTACAAAGCACTCAAAATGTCGTTTACCGCTCTCGATCGCAAAACAAAACTGAATAAAATGACGTTTCACTGAGGTGTTTGACTTCCTCTGAAAATACTCGAGTCTGTTTGTTTATCCGTCTTTAGATCGATAACACTACCAAATTAATGTTTGTTTTTCATTTTTTTTTAGCTTTCATCACTCCCATGCTGGTCTAGGAGAAATAAAAAAACTTAGAATGTACCAGCTGCTTCTCTTTCCACGCAGATCGTAAAAGCCGATCGAAGGAATGGGCAAAAATGCAAATCATGTTAACAGGCGATGCGGCTAGCAACCCATCACTGTATTGATTGCTTTTCCATCTTCTCGCCCACCATGACGCTAAAAGTGGCTTTTGGGTCTTGCGGCCCAGGGCTCTGCATAGAACCGCAAGACCCAAAATGCTCTGTCTGCCCCATTAGGGATAAAGACGTGATAGTATGTATGTATGTAGCTTTCATCAATTCATTCGATCTAGGGGATGGGCGAAAACGCGAATCATGTTAAGAATATTTCTATGCGCGATGTGGCTAGCAACTAATCACTATTTTGGTAGATCTGTTGTACCTGTGATTGACAAAATCAATGATTATAATTATGAGTAAAAAAAATAATAATACGAAAAACATGATCCTCCAACCACTATGGATACTCAATTAATAAAATAGTACCTGGGCGACCGAGCTTTGCTCGGTTACATCTCAAACATTAACTACATTTTTTTAAACTTGTCTAAAAACAATACAAAATAAAAAAAAATATATAAACTTGAACATAGAAAAAAACAAAAGTAAGTCACCGAGTGGGATTCGAACCCGTAACACTCTTTCTAGCGGTCCGCATCCTTAACCGCTGAGCCAAACGGATAGCGGCCGGCGCGACGAAATTAGCGACCATATTCTGCGTGGAAAGAAAAACGCATGAAAACTCAAAAACACGCGTTTTCCCAAACATAAGACTAATCTAGATTGATTATTTACCCCCGAAAACCCCCATATACCAATTTTCAGCGAAATCGTTGGAGCCGTTTTCGAGATCACAGAAATATATAAATAAATATACAAGAATAGGTATAAGATATGTTATTCCAAGTTCTGATGAGATTTATAAAGAAAAACAGAACCAGATAAATAAAACTAACCTAAACTAAAAAATAACCAACTAAACTATGCTCAATAAAAAAAAAAACACAAAGTACAATATAGTTTTCATTGCACAATTCAATAATCTGGTTATTAAATGTTAAATTCTTTTAAAGATACACAAATATTTTTTACTACGATTTACGCAAAATAACCACTTTTAAATTAAACATAGTATTGTTTGTCTAGCCTCTAAGATATAAATAATGAAATTAAATCCTTTCAAGTGTTAATGGCGTGCTTTTTTGGGTATCATTCGTTTGATAGGTGCTCCTATTATACTGATAATTCCTTTGCACGTTTAACTTGAATTGTGGTAACTGAGAATTAAATATTATTAAATTACGAGCATAGACCTGTACCATCGAGATGCAAATAGACACACAGCTTTGTCCCGAACGATGTTTTTTTTTTGAGAAACATCACACAGATTGAGCTAGCTCCAAAGTAAGTTCGAGACTTCTGTTATGGGAGTCACTAATTCCACGATACTATATTTTATAACAAATACATATAGATAACATCCAAGAACCAGGACAATTTGAAAAATTGGTTGCCTGTAAAGTCGGTATACGGGCGAAAGTTTTACGTGACAACGACTTTTTATGTCTGTCTCTCTCGCTCTTAGGCGGGCTAACCATGCTCGAGTGGAAGGGACGCGTGCCTCTCACTCGCTCTCATTGTGAGCGCATAACGTGAGCGGAGCGTAACGCAGTTTCTTGAAGTGTCACCCGGCAAACCAATTTATAAGACGTTGTCACGTCAAAAGGCTATTTTCCAACTTGCCCTACCCGGGACCGAACCCGGTACCTCTGGGTGGCGGACTACCAAGGTTATCTCTACGCCACAAAGGTCGTCATTGAAGGTAGACAGAGCCCAATGCTATGCTATGCCGGAAGGCCACATTTAGTAGCAAAAAAGTGATGCGTTGCTAGCCGTGTCACGTTCTATCCACCTTCTATTTACTCCCATAACACAAGTCTCTAACTTACTTTGGGGCTTTGAGCACATCTATATCTATACATATAATAAAACAGTAAAAAAAGTGTGTCTGTACATTAAATATATTTCCAAAAAAAATATTGGGGGCGATGGAGACATAGTAATAGAGTAAGATATAAAAAAAAATGTTTGTCTGTTTGTCTGTTTGTCTGTTTGTCTGTATGTCTGTTTGTCTGTTTGTCTGTTTGTCTGTTTGTCTGTTTGTACACGCTAATCTCCGGAAATACTGGACGGATTCGAATAAAACTTTTTTTGTTATATAGCTATTAAGCCTGGGCAACATATAGGGTATAAATGATTTTGGAAAATAGAACGCCTGATGCAGAACCGTAATGGTCCAGCTAAACTATAAGAGATATAAAAATGTCGCCTTAGTGAAAGTTGTTCAACCTGATGAGCATTTTCCAGAGACATAAAGTCCACGCGAACGAAGTCGCGGGCTTCGGCTAGTAATTAATAATAGTATTACAAATTTTGGGGCTAGCTCAATCTGTGTGGTAAGTCCCAAAAAAAGAACCTAGTTTGGGACAAGGCTGTGTATCTATTTGTATCTCGATGGTACAAGTCTAGGCTTCTCGGGCATTCCTGGCTCGCCGACAGTATGCTTCGTTTCATTACGATTGTCCGATAAATATTTCGATTTGACTTTTGAACGCTCTGGCCGACAGAATGATTTGTTCACCGTACTATTGTCCGACAAGTAATTTTGACTTTTGACCACTGTGCGACATATCACATGATTGTCCGCGGAATTTGTCCAATATTTAGTTTTTCTCAGTTCGCCGACAGAACGATTGTTTACAGTTTAATTGTCCGACTTCCATGTCTCGTCCATACATTGAGTAGTCTACGATAACATGTACGACAAATTTGCATGTAATGCCGTTTCGTTGTAGTGAATTGGAGTAAAATTCTAGAGAAATGTTTTTCAGTAACGAACACTCTAGTTAGACTCTTACCATTGATTCTCATCAAAAATGGAATTTAAGTGTCAGTGAGTATTAAAGTGTTGTAGCTGTGTATCTTACTAGTCCTACTATCGTACTAATATTATAAATGCGAGAGTGAGTTTGTACCTAGATTTATTTATTACCACTTAACCACTGAACCTATATAGATGAAATTTGATATGGATAGGATATAGTTTGATACCCAGGGAAGGACATAGGATAGTTTTTAACCCGAAATTCCCACGGGGACCGAAGCTCACGGACACAGCTAGTTATTAATAATTACCTGTGTATCTTCTTTAAAAATCACGGATCTTTTCACCCCTGAGAGGCTTACGTGGGGATACATATACAACACGTAAAGGCCGTTTGGAGAAGTTGATAAAAATATTATTGTGCAATGGTTTCCTACCGCTACGCTATTCTTCGTAATAATTTAAGTAGATATAATACGTTCCTTGGAAAAAAATTAAAGTTGAACAGCGTGCTGTCATCTCGCCCTTTTTACCCTTTGTCTCAGTGGTGTACCTCTACGCCTGCGCTCGTGCCTGTGCCCTTCTAACACCCACAAGGTACATACGGGTTCATTTCTCAGCCTTGTATTAGTCAAAATTAATTTCCGTTCGAGTTTCAATGGTAAGGGTCTACTAAGGACTGAAATGATTATTTCAGTTCATCACGAATGCGGTTCATGTTTTTATGTAAGTTGAAAGAAACACAATCGTATATATTATGAAACCATGAGCATATTGTTGTTCATTATAAACTCAAGATTAAGTGTAAGTATTATGAATTACAAATGTTCTAAATACCTTAGCTGTGTTAGTATGACATTAATTAACACAGTATTACATTTTAATGAAAACAGGTTTTAAATTTTAAGAACTAGCCGAAGTTCGCGACTTCGTTCGCGTGGACTTTATACATACATACATACTATCACGTCTTTATCCCTAATGGGGCAGACAGAGCATTTTGGGTCTTGAGGTTCTATGCAGAGCCCAGGGCCGCAAGACCCAAAAGCCACTTTTAGCGTGGACTTTATGACTCCGGAAAATGCTCATCAGGCGGAACAACTTTTTCTAAGGTGTCATTTCTATATTTTGTAGCTGGACCATTATGGTTCTGCATTAGGTGTTCCATTTTCCAAACTCAATTATACCCAGGCTTAACAGCTATTACAAAAAAAGTTTTATTGAATCCGTCTAGTATATCCGGAGATTAGCGTGTACAAACAGGCAGACAGTTTTTTTTAATTCTTGCTCTATGACTATGGTCTCCATATGGTGTCCATCACCCCAAATATTTTTTGAAAGTATATTCAATGTACAGACACATTTGTTTACTGTTTTATTATAATATGTATGGATATAGATAAAATAAACTAGCGTTGACTTCGTATCCCTGAACTTATTTATGGCTCGATGATTTCGCGGGCTAGCTCATAAGTGTAATTTGGCCTTGTAATAAATACATATAAATATCTTATCTTATACCTTTAAACGAGCAATTCTTGTATGTATATATATATATTTATAAATTTCTGTGATCTCGAAAACGGCTCTAACGATTTCGCTGAAAATTTGTATATAGGGGTTTTCGGGGGAAAACAATCGATCTAGATTAGTTTTATGTTTGGGAAAACGCGTGTTTTCGACTTTTCATGCGTTTTTCTTTCCACGCAGAATATGGTCGCTAATTTCGTCGCGCCGCGACCGCCTTGATTTAGCTCAGTGGTTAAGGATAGCGACCGCTAGAAAAAGTGTTACGGGTTCGAATCCCACTCGGTGACTTACTTTTGTTTTTTTATGTTTAAGTTTATATATTTTTTTTTATTTTGCATTGTTTTTAGACAAGTTTAAAAAAAAATTAGTTAATGTTTGAGATGTAACCGAGCAAAGCTCGGTCGCCCAGGTACTATTATATTTATTGACAAAAATAAATAATGAACATGTATTCGTTACCTATCATTTTTTATCCAATTTAGGCTTACCTTGAAAACGAGACTCATAAGTTATTTCAAACGGATCCAGACTTTTCTTTTATCGACTTTTATATTTTGGTCGAGAGAAGCCGCTTTCGCTGGTACATTTAATGTTTTTTCTGTCTTTCCAGACGAGAATTAAGGTAACGAAAATATATCAAGGTATCTAGACAGGTACCTAGATATATTTTCTATAATCTATCTATAACAGGGTCTAACAAAATTTACTGAAACTATTCTAAGGGTGAATTCAGTCCAGGATACTGAACAACTTTCCCCAAGGAGCATATATCTAGATATGAAAAATATTTTTTTCCCTCCGCCACAACACTATATTCTCTTTATGCTGTACTTACCCCCAAAAGATTGCTTGCTCAGCATCACCTGTTGGTTGACTGGTAGAAAAGGCCTCAGGCCTTAAGTCCGCCATTTACATGTATTGTAATAAAGTTAAATAAATAAATAAATAAATAAATAACACTGACAGTTGGCTAAACTAAGTTGTTTGGTAAATAAAAAAAATATTTTTCATATTTCTTTTCATGTTCCTCGGGAAAAGTTGCTCAGTATAATGGACTGAATTCACCCTTAAAATTGTTTCAGTATATTTTGTTAGACGTTATATAAACTTAGATAAGTTTCCACAAAAATATAAAAAATAAAATATTAAAATTTATGAAAGACTCACCATTCTTTGTTAAAAGTTAGAGCTAAAAAGTCAATAGTCGGGAGATAGTTCATCACATCCCATTCGTCTTGAACGGAACGCAGAAAAACAATATGCAAGAATTTTATGACTTCAACCAATCCAATTTACATTGTAATGGAATTTCAGTTTTTTTCATTTCGCTATACAAATTGTTGAGTAGGAGTCCTTTAAGACTTTCAGACACGATTTTTCTATTTTCGAATCGAATCGAATATTTTCCTACGAAACAGTAAGGGTCTTTCTTTAAAAAAACCAAAGATCCTGCCAAAAAGAAAAGGATTTTTCTAAAATACGATAAAGAATAAGAAATAATATCCTATTGCAATTTATCAAAATTATTTAAAGTACAAGCTACAAAGTAATACCCATATTACGACACCAAGCTAAGTGTGGCCTTTGGGTTTCTTTAGTGCTAGGCTCTGTTTACTTCTTAATATTCCTTAAAACCGACTTGACTCCATACAACATTACCAATTTTGATAAAATTTATATGACTTAAATGTAAGTTTCAAACAAAAAAATATATATTCCCATATTGGTCCAGGCGTCTTTGAATAATCAGGAAACATACATAAGAAAAAATTTGACGAATCGATAACCACCGTTTTAAATTCAGTTAAGAAGACGTTTGCAAATTTAGAAAATCTTTTTATATTATATAAAGAAATATTTGCTCTGCATGTTTCATACAAGTACAAAATACGTATGTAATACACGATGTTTTTGGATTTTCACATAGGTAACTAAAGAAAACTTGTACAGAAACTGCGTACCTTCTTCTTCTTCTTATCGTGTTTGTTAGTGACTAACACTAGTGTCAGAGTTTTTAAACCGCCTTAAAGGCCTCTGACATGGTTTTTACATAACGACCAATGTCAAAGACAGTGACCGGGACCGACGGCTTAACGAGCCCTAAGAAGCACGGATCATCTTACTTATCGGACAATCAGGTGATCAGCCTACAATATCCTAACCAAACTAGGACAACAACACAAAGTCGTTGCCCCCGCCGGGAATCGAACCCGCGACCTTCGGGTATGAGCCGAACGCTCTAACCACTACACCACGGAGGCAGTTACGTCTCTTTTCTTCTCTTTTTTTTTTAACTGGCTACTTTTTAATTACTTTCCTTAATGTTCGTATCTACCAATTTTATAGTTTATGCATTTTATATTACTTTATTGTTCGTTTATATGTTATAGTATGTACGCCTATTATTTTAATTGTATAGGTACTTGTATTTTTCTACACTGTAATAATCTAACTGCGCCAACTCCCCCACATCTTTTATAGTCTTCTTTACCCAAAGGTTGGCTGGAAGAAATCACTTTAGTGATAAGTCCGCCTTTGTACCTACTATATTTGAAATGTACTTTTGATTATTGTCATACTTAGTTGGTGCAACAAAGAAATTTTATCTTATCTTACGTACCTAAGTAGTTAGATGTTATATCTTTGAACTTCAGATAAATACAACATAGATACTGGCAAACTTTTTACTCATTTATCTGATGCCCGACTAAACGTCGTGTCGTGTGGTGTAACAGAAGTCGGTCGCGCCCCTCGGCTATAAACGTGATGTCAAAGAACTGAGATCCTTTTAAATGACCACGTGATCCCTATCGAGCTGCTGCAAACAATTTGTTTTGTACATGTAAATTATGCTTGTCAATACTTCACTATGACTGAGTTTTTAACCCCCTACAAAAGAGGGGTATAAGTTTGACGCTAGTGTCTCGTATCGGCATCGTAGTGCTCGAACGGATGGACTGATTTCGATGTGGTTTTTTTGCCGTGGAAGCAACTTTCTTTGCAGTGGTTCTTAGCCATGTTTGATGAAAATAGTTTTTTTTAATTAAAAAAGGTTTTGCAAACCTTACTGTTATTTTAAGTAGATTTAAATTACATTACATCTTACCCCAGAGTAAGTTTAAACTTGTGTTAAAGGATACTAACTCAACGATATGAAAATGTGTAGAAGGCCTTTTTAACTTACCCTGGCTCGATCAAACCCAGAACCTGCTAGTGACGGACTAGCGTGTTAAGAGTCCCCCGTACCCTAGACCAAAATACAACTTTCCATACAAACGTAGTCTACGTTTTATTTCAAAACGACATGTCCGATTTGGGCAAAATTTTGTAATTTCAAAGATATTGCAATTATTTAGGTTTATAACTGGTTTCCGGCACTAAAAATATGAACTTGAAATAGAATATAGTGTTTTATATCATTTTTGACCATTAGTATGGGGAACTTCTAAATCGTTATATGTTCATAATTTTACTGTAGAAAACCAGTTATAAACCTAGATAATTGCAATTTCTTTACAATTACCAATTTTTACCGGAATCTGACATGTGGTTTCAAAATTAAACGAAGACTACGTTTGTATGGGATTTCTGCCTTACGTGGGACTCTTAACCAATACGCTAAGATTCTTACATCCATTCGGCTTTTACGATTTACGCGGGAAAAGAAACAGCTAGTACAATATATTTTTCTTTTCTTTTAGATCAGCATGGAAGAATCTATGTGTGTTTAATAGGATATCTTCGAACGGAACTTCGTGAAATTTTAGTAGGCGAGGTTTAGTACCTTCAAACATGGGCTGCAGGCGCCTGCAGATGCACGCTCAACACCCTCCTTAGGCTGCGTTTCCACTGAAGCGAAACAGGGCGGAGAGGAGAGGAGAAGAGACGTGAAAAGAGGTGAGTGTTTCCACTGAAGCGGAGCGAAGCGGAGCGGAGCGGAGTAGTATGAAGCGAGGAATGAAGCAGAGAAGGGTGGAATGGAGCTAAACCGAGCGGAGTGGGGTGGAGCGGAGTAACGGGGAACGGGGACGCGTATTGTGCCCTAGGAGTTTCCGTTCAGTATGAAATACTCTTAATTCTGTGACATGAGCCTAATTTTTCCTGAATGAGCCTAATTTAATAATAGAGGAGCTGGGTGACACATTATTAGCGCTTTCGCAAGTAAAGCGACAACGGGCGTGGTCCGCACTTGGATGGGTGACCACAAGTGGCATAAACTGCACCCGTGGTGTAGTGGTTAGAGCGTTCGGCTCATGCCCGGAGGTCGCGGGTTCGATTCCCGGCGGGGGCAACGACTTTATGTTGTTGTCCTAGTTTAGTTAGGACATTGCAGGATGATCACCTGATTGTCTGATAAGTAATGATCCGTGCTTCGGAGGGCACGTTAAGCCGTCGGTCCCGGTCATTGTCTTTGACATTGGTTACCTAAAACCATGTCAGAGGCCTTTAAGGCGGTTTAAAAACTTTGACACTAGTGTTAGTCACTAACACACGATAAGAAAGAAAGAAAGAGTGGCATTAAAAATTCTCGAGCTCCTCCGTTGATCGCAGTTGTCATCATTGTATGGCAGCCTGAAAAATCTGCTATCAGTGTTGGCCATTTAAACACAAAAATCAAACAAACAGTAGCACTTTCCAATTTTGTCAAAATCCACTTTGTTGCCGAACCATATCTAGCTTCTTTTATTAAGTTTAATACGTACAAATTAACATTATTTCGAAGAAGAAAAAATTTTGGTACGTTAACCACCCACGCACATTCAGATTTCACATTCTCTTTCAATTATCTGCTACAATGTTGATTTTGATGTAATATTTACGACTCGAAGAATTAATGTTATACAGCCAAAATAAACGAGTATTGCTGGAGGTGTTATAAGGAATTAAGAAAAAATTAATCAATCATATATTTATTTTGTAAATGGATCTTTACAGGCTCTTTACACTTAAGGTGCAACTCTAAAAAAAAAACAATTAAAGTGTACTAAATTATACCACGGTGGTGGTAAATGTAATTAAAAAATTTAAAAAAAAGAAAAGGTTGACTGGAAGAGATCCCTATCTGGGATAAGTCCGCCTTTGTACTGTTTTCTACTTCTAACTTGTATATTTGTGTCTTGTGTTTATGCAAAACAAAGATTTAACAAACAAACAAAAAGAAATATAAAAATACTATTATTGATACATCAGATCATAAGCGACAGTCAACTACTAAGTTAAATATGTATTCTATACAATTTACATAAAAATCCGTAATACTTGCAACTTAAGTATTAATTGCAAAAAATTATCTGAGACTAAGACTATTGGAAATGTTAGAGAAGAGAAGATAGGAAGAGTTTCTAGGCACCGCCGTGTACCATGTCTGATTTTTCTAGATTAAAAGAATAAAGTTTATATTTTTTTAAAACTATATGTACGCTTTATGATAGAATCGATAGGGTGTTCGTCGTCATCGATCGAAACTAACGATACTATTGTTGGGTATTGCTCTAAAACAGCTATCGATACGATCGATAGGCCTATCGATAGTTTGGCATTTTTAGATCGAATTTTCGCTTTACTCACTCGTTCAAAAATAAAACTTGTTCATGTTTTTTTTGAAGTGGAAACTTCTTTAGCGGCGTTGTGCACTTTTTTTGGAATGGGTAAAAAATTTCTTAACTCGCGTTAGGACACATGGCCTGATCGAAAATTCGTAAGACGGCGCAGGGCGCTTGCGCGAATGTTCGTGTGTGTTTATGTTACAGCGTGCTACGCGCATCCATGGATGGTGACAGCTGATGGCTCGACCGTCTGTGTAGTGGCCATGTATTTGAAAATGATTTTGTTGAAAATGAATTTGGTCATGCTTGTGACATTTGTGACAGACTGTGTTCAGAAAAGATTTGAAATATTTTATACTGATAATTAAAGCAATTCGTGCAAAATTATTCCCTAACCATTCCAAAATATCAAAAATGCACAACGTTAATATTTAAGTTTTCACTTCTGCCGGCACTCCCAGAGTTTTTTTTTTTTAACTTAGTAGCGTTTGACCGCTTCTCACTTGGTGGAAGGCGACGAAACGGTCAGGGATGGATCACGCATACTCAAGTAATACCTATTCACTCTTCTCTTGAAGACATCCAAATTGTATCTTTCGGGGAATAAGTGGGAGGGCAGAGCATTCCAGTCTCTAGCCGTACGTATAAGGAAAGAAGACGCAAAGCGTTTTGTACGAGTGGTTGGATCTTGTACTACATAGGCATGGAGCCCTGACCCATTCCTGGTAGTTCGATAATGGAACGGCGAAGGTGGAATTAAATCATGAAGCTGCTGAGAGCATTCTCCAAAGTGTAGCCTGTAAAAGACAGATAGGCGGGCCACTCCACGACGATGGTCAAGACTTTGTAGTCTTTCAGAGACTAAGTTCTCGTCTCCTATGATTCTCCGGGCACGATTATCGATAGAGTCCAAAGCATCAAGCTGATACTGGGCTGATCCATCCCACAGGTGAGAGCAGTATTCAATACAAGACCTCACTTGAGCAGTGTAAAGGTGTAAAGTTAAGCAACTGCTCGGGTGTGAAGTATTGCCTGACTCTGGATAGTATGCCCAGTTTCCTTGCAGCAATCTTGGCTCTGGACTCAATATATTGACCGAAATTAAGGTCTGATGTAATAAGCACCCCAAGGAGTTCCAATTTGTTGGTTAAGGGAATGGATATGCCCTGGAAGGTAGGAGTCATGGTAAAGGGGCTTTTTTTGGTAGAGAAGAGAATGTTAATGTGTACGTGGTGCGTACCTACCTGGTGTTTCTTCTCCAAATACAAAAGAAAAAAATACGGCTTCCCCACACAAATCTCTTACAAACGGATGTTATTTGTAGGGTAGGAAGAAACTTTCATCGACTTTTTACGAAAAAATTCCATAAAAATAGAAATTCGCCTATGTAAACCCTACACCACGAAGTTTTAAAAACTCCTCTAATTTTGGAGCTCCCGAATTAAAAAGAAATTTAATCTGAATTACGACGTAATACTGGAAAAGTTTAACACAATTAAGCTAAGACCGAGTTGAGTCTTCCATAATAGGTTCTGTCATCGTAACAGACAAAAATCACCAACTTTCTTTAACTTTCTTAAAAAAAAAGGATTTTTCTAGAGTACCGAGTCCCATGCTGGTCTGGGAGAAATAAAAAAACTTAGAATGTACTAGCTGCTTCTCTTCCCACGCAGATCATAAAAGCCGATCGAGGGAATGGGCAAAAATGCAAATCATGTTAACAGGCGATGCGGCTAGCAACCCATCACTGTATTGATTGCTTTTCCATCTTCTCGCCCACCATGACGCTAAAAGTTGCTTTTGGGTCTTGCGGCCCTGGGCTCTGCATAGAACCGCAAGACCAAAAATGCTCTGTCTGCCCCATTAGGGATAAAGACGTGATAGTATGTATGTATGTTCTAGAGTACCGGGATGTAATAATTTTTCAAAACTAAAAACCACCAAAGTATACAACCGAATAAAATAAATAAAACTACGGGAACATCTTATCATCTTCAGGTCTTTTTTGCAGGAGCACGATCCTCTCTGTACTACCAGAGCAGCCAGAGGACTTGGCCTTATCGGAGCACCGTACAGTATTTGATAAATCAGCATTTGCACCATTTCGCCTCATCTTCATCAGGTCTTTAAAGTCTCCACTGCAGGAGCACGACCCTCTCTGTACTACCAGAGCCATACTTAGCTAGAGTATAGGTACAGAGGACTTGGCCTACACTCTCCACGCTGGCCAGACGGGTTGGACAAGTCTCATTGATGTTTATAAGCTTTGTTTAGCTTGTATTTCTTAAGTCACCTTATACGACATCCACGGGAAGACTTGGAGTGGCTTTATTCTACTCTAATGAAAACCACTCGGCAAACACACACACGGCGTATGTTTGTTACTTCTTCACGCGCAAACGGCTGGACCAATTTTGATAAAATTTGGTATGTAGGTAGCTGACACCCTGTATTAACTCGTAGGCTTCTTTAGGCGCGGGTAACACATGCAGGGCGCAGCAAGTAATGCACCGAAATAATTCGGTTAAAAATACTCTGTATTAAATTTGGTGCCATTCCTATGATAGATAGATATGATAAGATAAAGATTTTTAGAAAGGCCGAATGCTGACTATGCATAATATGTAACTTTAAATGAAATTATGTTTGTTATTTTAAGTGCAATAAAGTTATTAAATAAATAAACTTTCAGACAAAGTGGTTTTAAAAATCATAACCCTTCTTTTTGTCTACTGTGGTCGAGAAAAGTATCTGATTTGATTAGGAAAGCTTAAAAACAAGTAAGGTGAACAATAATAAAATATCTTGGTATAATTATATACTTGCAATTATTATGACAAAAAATATCCATATTCATTATGAGCTTTTTATGCTAATGTATTAGCTATGTAGGTATAGAAACATTATTTAAAACTAAATTATTACAAATATTTCTACGATAATTATTAAAGACATTATATTTATATTTTATTTTTAAAATTAAAGTATATTTAATACTTTGTAATAAAGTCTACTTTTGTGAAAAAGTTTTATTAACCTAATAGGATGATTTAATTTGGGATTAAAACGATCCTATGTCCTTCCTTAGGTTTCACACTAATCCATTCCAAATTTCATCTAAATCGGTTCAGTGATTAAAGCGTGAAGAGGTAACAGACAGATAGACAGAGTTACTTTCACATTTATACCTATCTAGCTGTACTGTGGGAATTTCGGAAATTTTTATGTCCTTCCCAGAGTCTCAAACTATAACCAAACCAAATTTCATGCAAATCGGTTCAGTAGTTAAGCGTGCAGAGGTAACAAACAAACAAATATATACAAACTCTTTCGCATTTATAATATTAGTAGGATAGGTTAATATGGAACGATAAATATGGATTTGTGGTATAACTCCGAAACGCCAAAGTATCAAGAAGCCAGAAAGTTTATCAAAGGGTAGGCTTTCAATTGTTTATTGTGATCTCAATACCCTTGCGTAACCTTGTAACTTGCCAACACGCAGTTCTAAACTTTATGTAGGGTACTTGTAAGTCAAGTAAGTATACAAGGTCTAAAAAATAGACTAAAAACTATATTTTAAGTCCCCGTACCCTAGACTTCTCCATACAAACGTAGTCTACGTTTAATTTTGAAACCACATGTCAGATTCCGGTAAAAATTGGTAATTGTAAAGAAATTGCAATTATCTAGGGTAATAACTAGTTTCCTACAATAAAATTATGCACTGGAAAGAAAATATAACGATTTACAAGTTTCCCATACTGATGGTCAAAAATGATATAAAACACTATATTCTATTTCAAGTTCATATTTTTAGTGTAGGAAACCAGTTATTACCCTAGATAATTGCAATATCTTTGAAATTACAAAGTTTTGCCCAAATCTGACATGTCGTTTTAAAATAAAACGTAGACTACGTTTGTATGGAAAGTTGTATTTTGGTCTAGGGTAAGGGGATTCTTAAGTGGTCCTATTCCACTCTGCGCAATACCACACGGCTAAATAAATATTTTCAAATAAGAGTGTGTCGCATAATTTTTTCACTCCGTACTACGCAGGTATTCAATTGAAGGCCGGGTCGTCGTACGGACACAATGAGCGCAATATTTCATGTCCAGATTTTACAGCCTTCGAAATTAGCCGCATAGCTCCATTTGATTTTTCCGGAAGCGGCGTCACACTTCAATGGGTTCCTGTAATTGGAAACGAAAAATTTGATGGAGGATCGAGGTATTTGTGTTTTATTTGAAAAAGTTTATCGGTCGAAAAAGTATGCAATAAAGAAGTTTCCAACACACTCAAATCAAATAGGTACTTTTTTCTAAACGTCAAAACAAATATTTTCTGTTGGATTTGTATGGAATAAAGACTAAAACGACATATTTTCCTAGAGTCAAACAGCCTGTCGAAAGAGCCATAGACAGAAAATTTGTATGGAATTTGCTCAACATTTAATGGCGGCTATATTGTCATCTCACTCTCATAGTAGAGTTTATCTTTCGCACAGGAAAGTTTCTCTTTGGTTCATTCTACGTCATTCTTTCATTCATTCAGTGGCGAAGTTTATTTTCCCTCCAAGAGGTTTGAAAAATTGTAAAATTGAAATTTCGCAAATATTTAATATATTTTGCTATAAGTGGTGGAAAAGTAGCTTGGGTTTTGAAATGCTTCCTCGAAAACATGTCGATACTTGCAAAATTTGTGGTGAATAGGTACACGGAACACACCAAACGAAATAGGTGACAATAAAAAGATGTTTATGGCAAAATTTCCATTGGATGAGGCACGGTAGGCAGTGAAATTTTCATAAAATTATATTTTCAAATTGGTCCAAGACAAAGAGATATTATATAAAATGCTTGATTTTACTTTTGTTTTACTAGTGATGTACTCCATCACTATCGATAAATAACTACGAAGTAGCTACGAAACTACGTTCTCGAGTTTTTGTGAAATGAACAAAGAGCGATTCATGTTTATATATTCTTCATTGATATGATTTGTAATAAATAAAATCGAAAATAAATGTCGCAGAATTTTTTTTTGTATTATTTTAACTACCTCATTTAATGCAGTCATGTATTATCGTAATAAAACGGTTGGATTTAAATGTGGACTCTGTTATATAAGTATAGAAATCTACATGGGACCCATGCATCACTGTAGATTGTATCGATATCGATAAAAAAACAAGCGTCAAGGTTTAGTACATACCTAGGCAGTTCAGTTGGCAATGTTGGTAGCGTTAGACGTTTTGAGAATATTGGTATTGGAAGGGGCTTCAAATGGAGCTCAGACTAAATAGAGGTGAATGAAATGGTGATCGTTTTATTAGTATGGGAGTCCTGTCTCTTAAAACGTAGTGATTATACACGGTGATTTTTCATTGGTTTTGAAGCCGAAGGCCACTTCATAGGCATCGTTAGTAAGACCTAATTAGCTAGTCAAAATAAAAATTCTAAGACAAAAAAAGTTGCTCAAAACTCGAAAGTAACATTGTGAGATCAATGAGTAGTACCGCCGCCATACATCGCCCGCTGGCCGGCCGGGGTCATCGACATTACGCAGCCGGCGGCCGGCGTATAACTACGTAGTCTCGATCGAAAATCATTTACGCAACTTTTTTATCTAATGTCATACACAAATTTGGATTACATATATGGATAGAGGAATTTATTTACTATACAACATTTTTTTTTCCAAAACCAATAAAAAGTCAGCGTGTATGCTCTTTGGAGTCAAAAAGCTTTATAAATCAATACCTTTGCAAATTACAAAGTGATTATGTAATTTATAATTTATAACAATAATTACTTTGTAATTAGCAAAATTATTGATTTATAAAGTGTATATTTCAATAAAAAGACATGTCAAGATTGTTCACATTTATTTAAATACCTAACCAAATGGAGTATAGTTTTCCGCAGTAATAAATGTTAAATCACGTTGGAAATGAATATGATTAATGACCAGGGACATTGTTTTGTGACGTCTTACTCCATTAAAAGTAACAAATAGTTTGACCCAGGTAACTTCCTAATGGACGATGAAATTTTGATAAAAACTATTTATTGACGAACGAATCACACGCAGCGTAAGATGCGAGACGCACGTATATTGCGTTTCATAGAATTTTTTTCCTTCTGTAGTTGCGAATTTTACGCGGGAAGAGATTAAATGAACGACGCGCAAGTTGCGTTGCGCATCTTACGCTGCATGTGGTTCGCAACATAGGAAGTAGTAGCAACAGATATTACAATATTGATTTAAAAACTAGGTCTTTCAGTTTCACTTCAACAAAAAAATTATATCATATCATAAGTCATAAGGTGAAATGATACAGAACTCGGCGGAGGTGGCGCCCTAATTGGAAATGGATTGTTTAAAGGTAAATATGGTGACGATAGGCTATTTGATTCCCAACAATCTCTGGAAGGACCTTTGAATTATTTTATAAACGACCGTTGAAAGTAATTGCGTTTGTCAATCAAAGGCCCAGTCAAAGGCTATCAACAATACTTTCAGCGGTTCATGGAATGATTTGAAGTTCTTACTGGAATTGTTGGAAGTCAAATTGTTGATAGTCGCCGTGTTTACTTTTAAAAAGTTTTTTTCGAATGATTGCCGCCACTTTTGATGGTTCTGCTATCATCTCGCCTTAACTGGTCAAGACCCGAAAGCTATGTTCATTGTTTTTTTTTTTAAACTTTGTAGCGTTTGACCGTTTCTCATTTGGTGGAAGACGACGAAACGGTCTGGGATGGATCACGCATACTCAAGTAATACCTATTCACTCTTCTCTTGAAGACATCCAAATTGTATCTTTCGGGGGTTTTACTATTGTGACTGGTATTGGCGGTAAAGGAACGGTTAACTCCGTGGTTATTTGTAAAATTATAATTTAGAATAACAGAGCCGGCTCAACACGTGTTTTTTTTTCATGCAAATGCCTTTGCCTACGGGTGATTCGCCGATAAAGGGTTGTCCTGGTTGGCCCCCCGACCTGACCTTCCGAGTGCACCTTTGATCGGCTGTTTGAGGAAAAACCTTACAATAAGAGTAAAACGTAAAAGTAACAAAAACAGGTAAAACGTTAGGCATATCTTACAAAAAAAGAGACAAGCTTGTTAAAATATTTGCATAGTCGATAATGCCCTTTCAAAAATGTTTCTTATACTTCCCTATTAAGTTTTTAAATAGGACGACGGAATGTTTTTTTTTTTATACCTACCAGTAACCGGTACCATTATAAATGTTATATAAATATGTTTGTCGTGTCGATGGATGCGATTCTATTTATCAATCCTACTTAAACAACATACATACACACATACTATCATGTCTTTATCCCTAATGAGGCAGACAGAGCATTTTGGGTCTTGCGGCTCTATGCAGAACCCAGAGCCGCAAGACTCAAAAGCCACTTTTAGCGTCATGGTGGGTGAGAAGATGGAAAAGCAATAAATACAGTGATGGGTTGCTAGCCGCATCGCCTGTTAACATGATTCGCATTTTCGCCCATTCCCTCGATCAGCTTTTACGATCTACGCGGGAAGAGTAGCAGCTGGTACATTCTAAGTTTTTTCTTTTCTCCCAAACCAGCATGGAAGAGTACTTAAACAAGATATAAAAAATCCAATGTCTCTATACAACTTTAAATTTTTTATTATTCTGTTAGAAATACTTGTATTAAAAAGACACATTTTATTACATTGAAAGAATAAGATTTCACTGTCCATCAACTTGTAAATTTATTTTACTCGTACCCTAGTTTGCATTCACCGAGATTAAAGCGGCATTTTTTTTTCATTTGTTTGCAGCCCAAAGTTCTACAATTGTTAACCAGGGTCAAAGGCCGACCTTGCTGGACGTTTTGAATGTTGAGGCGCAGATAGTTTAGTTAGCAATTGGTCTAGATCGCGGTTGCGACTCGTCCATAGCAGATTTTTATTTATTTTATTTATTTATTTAACTTCATTACAATATACATGTAAATGGCGGACTTAAGGCCAGGGGCCTTTTCTACCAGTCAACCAACAGGTTCAACGGATTGTTGAATTCAGAATTTAAAAAGTCACAATTTGTTTAGTAACCCTTACTCGTGGGTGGGTATTTTTAATCTCAATACCTATCTTAGTTAAATTTAATGTCGTCGTAAAAGAATTACCAAAAACCGTTTTTTCTTTCAAATCTCCACGAGCTTACCATAATTATCTGAAATTAATTTGTCCGATTAACTGTTTAACACAAAACGGCCACGTAATAAATCATGAGATTTACTAGTTTCCCAATAAGTACGTTATTTTATTACATATTGCAGCAACTGCAATAATTATGACTACTTATTCTTATTCAATACATTCAAATATTGTGTGACATTAACTTTCTATAATTATCCTAAATGAATGGAGGGCTTAAAGATAGAAAAATGCTATGACAGAAGTTAGATTTAAGCAGAAAGACTCATATGCTCATAATATGTTTTCACGCCCCCACGTGATTAAGATGTGCAAGAAGAAGAATCTGTTTTATCTATATCATCAGCGATCAGCATCAGCAGCCGTCTTTTGGAATAGGTCCTAAAATACAATACAGTACCGTTTATTGCACAAAATAAGAAAATACATTATAGGACATAATTATTCCGTTCCTTTACCACCAATACCAGACACAATAGTAGAACAAATGGACGTGGACATTTATCAATGTCGTGCGGGTCTTGACCGTTTAAAAGCAAGGAAATGCAAAACAACTGGCCTAATCGCTATGCAATTTCTATAAGGCAACCTCACTAACAATAAAATATACTGAAACTATTTTAAGGGTATATTCAGTCTATGACACTGAACAACTTTCCCCGAGAAATATGTATCGAAATATGAAAAGTAATTTGGCCTCCCATACAAGCTGACTGATCAGCTGATCCGAGTTTGTATAGAAAGCTAAAAAATATTTTATATTCCGATTTATATTCTTTGGGGAAAGATGTTCATTATAACGGACTGGATTCCCCCTAAAACATTTTCTTAGACCTTCCTTATATAGAAAAAACAATATGAGGACCATCCGCGTCTATTGTTTGCCACTTCTAGACGAGTTGAGAATCACACAAAATGCGCATAAACGGCTTTAAACAATGCCTAATTTAACTTTATCTGCAGAATTTGTTGGATGCGTTTCGCCTTAGATTAAGATCCTTGGAAGAGTTCACTTTGATTAAAAGTCTTTTGGGGTCCAGACGGGTAAGTAGCTAACAGAAATCTTTACGTGTGAGATGTTTCATTTAATATACTACTTATTGATATTTTTGTCGACCTCCGTGGCGTAGTGGTCACTATGCTAGTCCGCCGCCCAGAGGTTCCGAGTTCGATCCCGAGTCAGGGCAAGTTGAATAATGGCCTTTTTCAAATTGTCCTGGGTCTTTGATGTTTATATAAACATGTATTTGTTATAAAATATAGTATCGTTGAGTTAGTATCCCATAAAATAAAACTCCAACTTACTTTGGGGCTAGCTCAATCAGTGTACCTAATTTTAATTTGTCCCTATTTTTTTTAAATTGAAATTTATGTTTGCAATTTCAGTTTAATATTAGTAAGTTTGTCCTGTGAACTCGCGAACCCCATATCTCGGCAACCCCTTGACCGATTTGGCTCATGTTCAAACTTTAAAATTCTATTAGCTACTTCTACATGCCTACCAAAACCTACATTTTATCTAGCTTCGATCAAAATTACTCGAGTTATCGTGTAACAAATATACATACTCATGTACATACAAACGCCGGATTTTTCCAGTAGACTCGGAAACCTTCGTTCGCTTCGCCCTAGGCGTATCTTTTTGGCGAATTAACGACATAGGTATGTGCTGTTATGGGGAATAGACTATCTATTATATTTCTGTCTATTCCCCATAACAGCACATATGTAGTTATTTCGCTAAAAAGATACGCCTAGGCTAGGGCGAAGCGAGTGAAGTTCTCCGAGTCTTACCTTACCTGACATCATAAATTATCAATGTTCTTATATTCGTGTTCGTGACTATTTAGTTTAGTAACTAATGTACTAGTACACGAGTAGAAACATATATTTTAATAAACTTTGACATTTAAGTATCGATAAACAACGTGTTATACTATATTTATATATATATAGGTACGCATCGCAGCGTGACATTTTAATTCCCTGCCACTAGTTACTATCGGAATGTCAAACGTTCAGGCACGTGTCTACCTTAGGGGTTAGCTTTTATTTTTAAAACACCCCGTAGAATAAGAGGATGACATATTAACAATATACATAGTTATACGCTATCTAGTAGTAGAATAGGACCAGGTAGAACGCGACTTAGGGTATACAAGCTAAACAAAGCTTAAACATCAATGGGATCTCTTCAACCCATCTGGCCAGTGAGGAGAGTGTAGGCCAAGTCCACAGACTGCTTTGGTAGTACAAAGAGGGTCGTGTTCCTGCAGTGAGGACGTAAATATTTGATGATGATGATAATGTTGAAAGTTAATAAACATCAATGAATCTTCTCTAACCCATCTGGTCAGCGAGGAGAGTGTAGGCCAAATTCTCTGGCTGCGGTTAGTGCTCCGACAGAGCAGTTCGTGCTCCTGCAGTGGAGACAGTGGAGATTTAGAACAATTTTTAATAATCTATGTGTGTATATGTTTAATTTTTTTTTAAATAAATACCTACATGTATTTGTATTTAACTTTAGTTTATTTTGTACACGCCTACTACTACCATTTTTCTTCTCTTTTCCTCTCCTGGGTCTGCTGGAAGAGATTTCTTATGAAATGAGCAGTACCTATGTACTCAATGTTCTTACTTTGTTTGTTTCTGTGTTTGTATTTTGTGTACATGAATTTTGTAAATAAATAAATTTTTAGTATCCTCACCGCGGTAATGCGAGGGTCGTGGATTCGAATCCCACTCATAGCGAAATTTTTCATCACATGTTTTAATTTAGATAACACATCAAATAACTGATAAAATTACCTACCTTAGTATCGGGATAGTAGTTATTTATATACCTAAATTAATTGACCTGGAAGAAATTGTTGCGTGAAACGGAGCGTGGTCTAACGCGTGACGCGCAGTTAAGGGGCGTTTTATCTTAACCCTTAACTACCTAACACACATTTTTGTCACACAACCACCTATCATACGTCTGTGGGACCCCAGAATAAAAAAAAAAACAATTACTATAAATATTAAGGGTGGGTACAGATTATAATTAAAATTCAGTTTTGAACATTATTATACTCTTTATTTAAAAAGAAAGGAACATGAAAATTAGTAATACTTTTTTTAATAACTTCGAATAATCGGCATAATCCACTGTTTTTTGGTTACTTACAAACGCTTATAGAAAATGGGATCTCAAAAATATATTTTAAGAAATAGGAAATAATCCTTAAATTTTTTATATCAATCAATCAACAAGGAACTTTAAAAAAAAATAACACTCACTATAATAATTAATTCAACAAAATTGCAGGCTCTAAACTTCGAGCATTTTACGGCAGTGCATCTTGTTCGTGCATTCGAGGAAAATTGGCGCTTCGCATTCGAAAAATGTATTGCGTTTTGAGTTTTTTTTAATATTCGCAAGTGGAACAGTTTAACGATCAACTAATCGCTCTTCACCAGTGCTCCTGCATAGAACAGCTGCTAGAGGGGTCCCATTGATTTGGAAGATGCGTTGTATACTAACTAATACGTACGTATATCACATTGCAATGTCACATTGCTTTTACGACGTGTCATATGCGGTCTCGTTTTGGCACATATGATATTTGTTCTCAACGCTCAATTACAGCTTTATTAATTACCATTATAACTAAAACTATAAAAATACACAACTAAAAAAAAAATTACGTAACCTCCTAACAGGGGTCTCTCAGACTCGCGCTGGTATTTATTTTTCCACCTGAGGCAAACGCGCGCACGTCTAACCTCGAGGAGCTGTTGTGTGGTACAGAGGGGCGTAGGGAAAAGGTACAGGATCGAACAAGTCGATACAAAATTCCGGCGCAAAAATATTCACAATTATTATATCAACCGGATCTGTGAGACGTATGGTAGGCGGTTAAGGGTTAAGATAAAAATAATATTTTCTTTAAATTTTGTTTGTTACATATACAACCTTACATGAAACGCTCACTATGTCTACAATTTACTATTTGTGTTGTTTTTGTATGTAATCATGTCGTCCACACCGTATCCGGCTCTGTTTGTTTAAATAAATTAGATTAAATTCCGTCTTTATTCCGGTGAGCTCTGATGTGGCTAGCAAAACCAAACTTCGTCTTAGACTGTAGATCTTGTAACAGAGTATTTAAGACGAAGTTCTTTTATGTAATGAGGATTAAAAAAATGAAACGCTAGAAGGCAGCATAATGAAGTCAGTTCAATAAGCTGCTATTGTTAGATATATTTGACTAAATAACTCTTCAAACTATTTCATGAACTACTGCATACAGATTAGAGTATCCTATTCAATTCAATTCAATTCAAATTATTTATTGCATTTCATAATGTACATCAGTTTTAACTACTAAAAGTCACTTTCTTATATTAGGTACACTATGAACCCTGTCGGGTATCGCAACCAAAAAGTCCTATACAACGTGGAAGGGACATATTGTTAAAATCAAACCACGGGCTATATACTAGATCACTACAGTACAACGATAAAAAAAAATAACAGTAAAAAAAAAAGGAAAAAACTAAAAAAATGAGTCTTCTTATTATCGCGTGTGTTAGTGACTAACACTAGTGTAAGAGTTTTTAAACCGCCTTAAAGGCCTTTGTAATGGTTTTTAGGTAACGACCACTGTCAAAGACAGTGACCGGGACCGACGGCTTAACGTGCCCTCCGAAGCACGGATCATCTTACTTATCAGACAAACAGGTGATCAGCCTACAATGTCCTCACCAAACTAGGACAATAACACAAATTCGTTGCCCCCGCCGGGAATCGAACCCGCGACCTCCGGTATGAGCCGATATTCATGTATCTCAAGGAAACACTTCCCCTTAACTGATCAAAGGTATTGACTAGCCGTCAACTTTCCTATTTCGTATCAATAAAGTTTTAATTAACCACGTGTTTAAAAACGGTGTTAAATAAGCTAGCCTGAGAAGGTTACGCAAGTTGATTTCATGTTTTTTCCCTTTTTTTCTGTTTGTCTGGAAACGAAGAAAATACGGAGAAGTAGTTACGCTGTTAAATTTTATTTTATTTTATGTTTTATTTAATCTTTTTTGCTCTACAAATCGTACAGAACAAAAAGCGAACGGGACGTTAAAATAGCGTTGTCTACCTGTCAACCTTTGAGACACACACAGAGAGTATAAAATATGTGGTAATTTATTTTTCATATCTGTAAGTGGCCTATTTTCAACCTTTCTAAAGGCACCTGACATAGCTTGACAACTGCCATACAATGATGACAGCCGGGACCAATGGCTTAACGTGCTATTCGAAGCACGAGTAACTAGATATTTTTTGCCACTTGTAGTCACCCATCCAATTGCGGACCATGACCGATGTCACTTAACTTGTGAAAGCGCTAGTTCCCTACTCCCGTTGAGTCACCGAGCTTCTTGTTAATTTGATTGTTGCAGTCGATCAAAGGTACAATCATAAAATAGCACATGCGACTTGGGAGGACATAAACTTTAACTTTAAATCCCCGTCGTTCACACTGTTTTTTTTTTTCAATTTGTTAATTATCCTAAGGGACTAAAAACAGTCTGTCTCCATTAAAAGCAACATTTGCACTATTTTAACAGCCATTTTTATAGACGTCGTCATAAATCGGATGTCGAAACACTCAGATTTTATGGTGTCCGGCTTTGTTTTAAACACTGCTCTGGACGCACGGTAGTGTGAGCGCCAAGTGAGCGAATACAGGACCGGTATTACATAAAATAATACGACGCCGTACAATTTCAATGTCAAAACAAATCAGACTTCAGCATCACTATGTAGCGCTCAGTGCACTTGCTTGACACTGCAACGCTGATATGTAACTAGTACTTACCTGGGTGACCGAGCTTTGCTCGGTCGGTTACATCTCAAACATTAACTAAATTTTTTTAAACTTGTCTAAAAACAGTACAAAATAAAAAATTATATATAAACTTGAACATAAAAAAAAACAAAAGTAAGTCACCGAGTGGGATTCGAACCTGTAACACTCTTTCTAGCGGTCAGCATCCTTAACCACTGAGCAAAGCAGATGGCGGCCGGCGCGAGGAAATCAGCGACCATATTCATAATCTAGATCGACTGTTTACCCCCAAAAACCCCCATATACCAATTTTCAGCAAAATCGTTAGAGCGGTTTTGGAGATCACAGAAATTTATAAATAAATATACATATAAATAAATATACAAGATTGCTCGTTTAAAGGTATAAGATTTAAGTACGTCGTACGTACGGATATCGTGCTGGATTTTGGGTAAAAGTCCATAAATTACTACAAATAAAATTCTTACTATTTGCCTATACAGTAAAAGTGTCTGAAATACCATACCCGCGTACGTAGTGAAGGTACCATAACCATAACCGCGTGCGTGCGCCCGTTTATGTCTTTAGTTGTCTTATGTACTAGAAACTCAGGTAGCGCTTTTTTCCGAATAATATGCATACCAATTATGATACAAAGATGTTAAATAATGTGCGAAGTAGTTAAAAAAAGCCGTATCAATATTTGAGTAACCTTTCTGTCAACGCTCCTTGGGAATGCATTTGAGTTACATTTAAAGAGTGCTCGACGATTGAAGATGTCAACTCTCTTTGCCTTTTTGCTAGGATCTTGCTTGAGTCACCTCTGAAATTGTGAGTGACATGAGCAAGAAAAAAGGCGAATGTTTCAGAGGCTTTGAAACTTTTACTTTTCTCTTGTATCTTCTCAATCGTTTATACGGAACTTGGCCATTTTACACATTTACTAAAAAAGGTGGATATGTAACGGCCAATAGACTTGATGTCAATGCACTATGGCTGAGTGCACTTTGCGGAATTATTTTAGTGTACTAAAGGCTAACGTACCCTTGTATGCAGGGATAATATGCGGTCATTATACATTATTAAACCGTGCATGCTGATTTTTAACTGGCCAAAGTGCTTTGAACTTAGGTAAGTGTATGTACACATCTAAAAACATTGTATTGCACATTAAGTTACAATTAATTCTTACAGGGTAATAATATTTACTAAAAAAGAAATGAAACATAAGTGCGAAAGTAAAGCTTTTCTTAGTAATTTTACGTAAAGTGGCCGGTTTTTGCAAAGTGCAAAAAAAGCTTCATGTTCTCAATTTAAACTGTCAACAGTAGTATATAAAATAGTTTAAAAGAAAACCGAAATATCATGTAAATGTTTGTCTTGATCAAGCCTTAACTATTTTATTTTATAGTTTAAAGTGAGAAAAAGTGAGAACGTGAAGCTTTTCTACATACATTTTCCAAAAGGGGCTGTTTTTCGCAAATGTGCGGAGAAAAGCTTCACGTTCTCACTTCAAACTATAAACATCATCAACAATAAATTTAAGAACTAGGTTCTTGTCGGTGGAGTATTTTCCATGTGTCCCTATTTTCCGCTAAATGCTTGACGTCCCTATACGACACAACTTTTGCCTTTTCTTTTACTTCATCCATGAACGACCTTCTTGGTCTTCCTATAAACTATAAACAGTAGTTCATAAAATAGTTTGAAGGGTTACATAGGGGTCTGTCAAGCCAAAATATGTAAAATAGTATAAAATTTTATATCTGCATTTAATTTCAAATGATTAATTTCAGCACTGGACCCCGGAAAATTCAAGTAGGTTAAGGCCATTCCCAAATTTTCCGGGGTCCAGTGGCGCCGCCATTTGAAATAAATCATTTAAAAGGAAACGGAGATATCATTTCAAATTGTGTCTTGGTCAAGCCCTAGATAACCCTTAAAACTATTTTATGAACTACTGTTTATAATTTAAAGTGCGAACGTGAAGCTTTTCTACGCACATTAGCTAAAAGTGGCCGTTTTTCGCAAATGTGCGTCGAAAAGCTTCACGTTCTCACTTTAAACTACAAAAAGGAGTTTAAAAAATACTTTGAATGGGTATCTAGAACTTGACCAAGACACAATTTTAAATGATATCTCCGTTTCCTTTTAAATGATTTATTTTAAATGGCGGCGCCACTGGACCCCGGAAAATTTGGGTATGGCCTTAAGAAGAAATAACCAGCCGAGTGCGAGCTGGACTCGCCACTAAGGGTCCCGTACCATTATCTTTTTTATTGTATGGGAGCCCCACTTAAATATTTATATTATTCTGTTTTTAGTATTTGATGTTACAATAATAATGCAACCATCTCACTTTTTAGATAAAAGTACTAAAAGGCCTCTTCATGTTGGCTTTGGCCCGATGAACACCTCAAAGGACCGGGTCCCCATGGACCCGTGGCTGAAAAGCGTACCAACATAATGATAATAATAAAATCTTTATTTCGGAAATAATCCAATTTCAAACAAGTTATAGCGGCAACAGAAATTCACGTGTGAAAATCTCGGCTGTCTAGCTTTCACGGTTCAAGAGATACAGCCTGGTGACAGACAGACAGACGGGCAGCGGAGTCTTAGTAATAGGGTCCCGTTTTTACCCTTTGGGTACGGAATCCTAAAAAGGCAATATAAATAGTGATAAGTTGCTAGCCGCATCTATAAACATAATTCACATTCTCGTTAACATGCTTCTTCGTGATTTATGAGTAAGCTTGTATTATGAAGCATCCAAGTGGAAATTTAAACTCTTTATTTTCTTTAAAAAGGTATATTAATTTAAACAGCCTATTTATCATGGTTACCTTGCAGAGTTATAATGAATATATTCACGGCATCTTTTATCAAAAAGTTAATTTTTGATTAAAGTTTTCAAGTAATTTATTTTTATTAAACCTTGATTGTTTGAAAAAGATGTCCATTATTAAAGTAACTGAATGATGTAATGAACGCGCAACATTTATTTAATTAATGATATTTATTTATTTAACTTTATTACAAAAATTGTAACAGGCGGACTTGAGGCCCAGGGCCTTTTCTACCAGTCAAACTACAGGTGATGCCGAAAAAGCTAATTTTGGACGACAAGACACATTCTAATTAAATCTATTTAACTAAGTATAATTTTATTTATATATCTATAAGTATTTATAAACATACATGTATATAATACACAAATCTGGCATAAAACATAAAACCTACATAAACTACATTAATATTTATAATACTCTATGACAGTTGGTGAAGATAATGAGCGCGCACAGCAGTCTTAAACGCTTGGCGACTAGGGGCTTTCAGGATATCAACGAGAAGGGCGTTCCATAGCATCACGGCTTGATTGGTGAATGAATGATCAAAAAACCCACTCCGGCTGCGAGGCACATCAAGAAGAAGATTGTTGGAAGAACGAAGAACTCTGAGATGGGTATCATATATGATACTGTTTTAAAACTCTTCTTCAGTAATATAAGTAGAATTAAAATTTTATAAGCTTTTGTTTATCTTGCAGTATGTATGATACTGCAAACAATAATATAAATAAATACATACAATGATATAAAATATACACTAAACTGTAACAATTTAAAAGATTGAATTATTTTGTATTTTTCCTAAAAGTATTTTATTTTTTATGAGTCCATATCTAATATTTTCTATTAAAAAGATTACTGGGTAATATCGGTTAACTTATATGTGACGAAACAAAATTATTTAAATTGCTCGTAGCTTAAGTAATACGTACACTATAAATACAAGGAATGTTGTTCTATGTTAAGGACTGAATCTATGCATCTACGCTTGAAAAAGTTACAATTTATATATTTTTTAAATTGCTATGGATACATACGCGTTAGAAATAAATATGCGTTTTTTCTATTGAACCAAAATCCAAAGTTTATTCGCTCAAACTGCTTCAATCCCTCGAAATACAAGAGAAAGTAATCTCATTAAATCAACTTACGTAGTGACCAGAGTAAAGATTGTAATAATCATGACGTCTATTCGTATTCGCAGAAAAACAAGCCCATAAATAAGTATTACGAAGAATGCAGGCCTAAGAAACTAAGTAGAATAAGCTATAAATCCAATTCAAAAGCTTTTACAAAGGGCTTTAAAAAATAAAACAAATAGAAAACGAATGCACGGAACTCGACCATTTAAAGCTGCCTGCCGGATGCATTCTCAACGACCTTCCAATTTTCCTAAAGCTCTACTTAATAAACTTCAAACACTGGATTTTGAATCTTATTTGTATAGATATAAATGCTATGGAAAGTGAAAGAAAATATAATGTAGTATACGGGTGGCAAAATGCACATGCGTCGAGGTGGGCGCGCGAGGCTCGTAGCGCGGCTACGAGCAGACGGCGCGACTACGCCGCCCGAGACGCGCGTTATCTGCTACGAACCCGCTACGACGCCGCGCGCCAAAAATACGAAACTTTTCATACTTTTCTAACATTTTATTTCGAGTGCTGTGACTTTAATTTGCTGACGTTTGGTGTGAAATATAGTGTGTGATGACTTTTTAAAATGGCTCCGTTGAGGATTCCTACTGGGGATTTCTTCACAGACGATTTGACTGATTTCTTTAATTACTCGACGCAAACACCTCACGAGACGAGGCACCATGGGCGCCACCGGAATCATTCTCACAGAGAGAATCACGTGAAGAATCATAACGTTGCTGACTTACTATCTAATTCCATCATGGATGTAATAAGTCCTCGGTTTGTTCCTGATAACAGTGTGTTACCGGACTTAGAGCCGCTGTCTACTCACATTGAGGACTATAACTTAGACCGTTATCCGTTGAAGATGAATATAACGATGAATAGGTCGGATTTGGGGGTGATTAGTGATGAGTTTATGTACAGACATAGTGGTGCAATGACGGCAGTGTATTGCGCGGCGTACTTGTTGGTGTTTGTAGTGGGTTTGATCGGGAACTGCTTTGTGATCGCGGTGGTGTACCGCTCGCCCAGGATGCGTACTGTCACTAACTTTTTCATCGTCAATCTGGCTGTCGCTGACATACTGGTCATCGTGTTTTGTTTGCCTGCGACGCTCATGTCCAATATCTTCGTTCGTGAGTACTTTTTGAATTTTTATGACTTTTTTGATGTTTTGTCGATTCTTTTGGTAGGTTTGTCATTTATTGCAATATGTTTTAGCTATGCTCACATATATTTTGATAGATATGGGGTAATTTCAGAGTTTAACACTAAGCAAAATTGACAAAATAATTTAAAATGAAAAACACTCATAATTTTATTATTTTAGGTTAATTTTCATTAAACAATTTCGACTTTTCAAGAAATATCTCTATTGTGTTTTAGTGTGTGAAAATGAAGAGTCTTTGCACTTTTAGTGTAGTTTAAAATATCTTATAAACCGTGCCTTGAAATTTCTTAGCTTGGTCTCAGACAGAGAGGAATTCAGACACGGATTTCAGTACAGTTCTGTGCAATAGCTTGTATATTACAATCCGAAATCTAGAATAATGTAGAAAAATTTCAATTTAGATAGAAAACATTAAATAAGAGGTAGAAATATTTCAATTTAGATAAAAAACATTTAATAAGAGGCAAGTAAAGAGGCATTTAAAGTGTCTGAAATTCGATCTTAATTATGTACATACATTAGCAACATTCCGCAAGTTCCGAGCGCCATTTTAATTTTCAAGCAGTATTGCAATATTTCTGACTACTAGGTTTTATTATATGCTTATTTTAAAAAGATGTTTTGGATTTCTCCTAAACTTTTCTGGTTTTGTGTCTGTTTATTCATTTGTTCGTGGTACTCATTGATCTGAGTGAAAGTAATTTTAAATTGCTTTGACATAAGTTTAAAATTTTCATAAAATTTATCAATATATCTGATATGAATTTTACGTCCTTCATTTTATACTTAGATAAAATTTTTATGATATGTTACGTATTTTATGTGTTTAGATTAAGTTTTACAGGTTCTTTTTAAAAGGTAAGTCAGTTTATATTTTTGAATGCAGTTTTTTTTGATAATATTACTATTTACATTTATAATGTTAATAGTATACCCTCATTGTTTTTATATTTATGCATTAAATCTGACACATACTTCAAAAACATTCTTAAATCATAAGATCAAAGCGAAAAATTGATATAAGTTAGTTTAAATTGTACAAAATTATATGCAATAAATTGAAAATAACCTGTGCCTTCTGATACTTGGTTTAAGGAAGATTTTTTCGAATAGTTAAGTATAAAAATTCTACTATTGTAAAAAAAGAATAAAATTATGTATTTATGAGAATACGTACGTATTCAGCTTGGCTTTATTTTTTAAATTTCTTAATACATGACTGGTGTCCGACAGAGTAGGATAGGACCACTCCAAGTCCTCCCGCAGATGTCGTAGAAGGCGACTTAGGAAATACAAACTAAACAAATCTTATATACATCAATGAGACCTCTCCAACCCGTCTGGCCAGCGAGGAGAGTGTATGCCAAGTCCTCTGGCTGCTCTGGCCAAGTATGGCTCTAGTGCAGAGAGGGTCGTGCTCATTCATGCAGTTGAGACAAAAAGACCTGATGATGATGAAGTAAATTCCATATGTTAAACATGAACAAGAATCCTATGCTACTATCCTACTAATATTATTATAAATGCTAAAGTGAGTCTATATTTGTTTGTTTGTTATCACTCCACGCTTCAACACCTCCAACGACCTCCGTGGCGTAGTGGTCACCATGCTGGTCCGCCACCCAGAGGACCCGGGTTCCATCCCCGGTCAGGACAAGTTGGAAAATGGCCTTTTTCAAATTGTCCTGGGTCTTGGATGTTTATCTATATATGTATTTGTTATAAAATATAGTATCGTTGAGTTAGTATCCCATAACACAAGTCTCGAACTTACTTTGGGGCTAGCTCAATCAGTGTAATTTGTCCCTATATATTTATTTATTTATTCAACAACTGAACCTATTTAGATGAAATTCGATATGGATATAGTTTGATACCCAGGGAAGGACATAGGATAGTTTTTATCCTGAAATTCTTACGGGGAGCGAAGCCCACGGGCACAGCTAGTTTTATAAATGTCTATATCCTCAATATACATTATATGCTTACATACATTTTACACTATATGTTGTTCTGTTCGACTTCGAATCAAAATGTACAAAAACCTTTCCAAACTTCAAAAGTAAAAACCTTACAAAAGCAATCTTCAACAAAATCTTGCCTCTTGAATGAACCGTAGAATGTCTGCCTTTTAGGTTTCTGGGTCACGGGAGGTACTCAGCGGTCGTGTTCTGCCCGAGACACTCCTCCATGAACGATTTATCATTACTTCCAATTAATTATACTGCTATTTATTTATACAGGGTGAAACAGAATATACTGAAACTATTTTGAGGGTGAATTCTGTCCGTCATACTGAACACCTTTACTCAAGGAACATATTCTGAATTATGAAAAATAATTTTAAGCCTCCCATGCGTCGACCGCCGACCTATGTGGCGTAGTGGTCACCATGCTAGTCCGCCACCTTTTCCGGGTTTGATCCCCGGTCAGGGCAAGTTGGAAAATGTAAGTAAGTAAGTAAGTAAAAACACTTTATTTCACCAAAACACATGAAAATAACATTTAAATATAAATTCAGATGTACAATAGGCGCCCTTATCGCCAAGGCAATCTCTTACAGGCTACCTTTGGGTGACAGGATTGGCAAATAGAAATAATAGTTAATGAGTGGTGCGATAGTGAGTATAGTACTAACTTAATTTTATATCGTAATATGACAGCAAAAATAAAAATATATAAGTAAGATAAACTAGAATACATATAAGGTAATACGGTAATAAATAAATAAATATATAATATCAAATATAAGTATATATATACATACAATCATAAACATACATATACATACATAAATATATATATACATTAGAATACTAACAATAAAAATACATGTCATACACAACGGAAATAGGAACGAAGATTATGATCATATTAAAAAGTATAGAAAATAAGCTACTGTGGCCTATTTCAAATTGTCCTGGGTCTTAGATGTTTATCTATATTATGTATTTGTTATAAAATATAGTATCGTTGAGTTAGTATCCCATAATACAAGTCTCGAACTTACTTTGGGCACAGATTACTGATAAGTCACCTTTTAGTCTCTGAGTAGAACCGCGGACAAATAGATAGACTGACGAAACTATAAGGTTGTTTATTGTGTAAATTGAAAAACTGAAAGCTAAATACTAAAACTAGAACTTTTTTTATTAGCCCATGCTGGTCTGGGAGAAATGAAAAAACTTAGAATGTACCAGCTGCTTCTCTTCCCGCGCAGATCGTAAAAGCCGATCAAGGGAATGGGCAAAAATGCGAATCATGTTAACAGGCGATGCGGCTAGCAACCCATCACTGTATTGATTGCTTTTCCATCTTCTCGCCCACCATGACGCTAAAAGTGGCTTTTGGGTCTTGCGGCCCTGGGCTCTGCATAGAACCGCAAGACCCAAAATGCTCTGTCTGCCCCATTAGGGATAAAGACGTGATAGTATGTATGAACTTTTTTTACGCAACCTAACAAATAAATTGAGCTTTTCGTTTCAAATTACAGCCAATTTACATCGTTACGCCTCTAATGCGTAACACTAATGTAACACGCAATAAGTGTTTTATAACAGATTAGGCTTTTCTTGTAAGTAGTATTTTTTCTTTTTTTCGAGAACGCAACACCTGTGGAGCGAATTTAAGTTAAACTATAGTAGAATTAGCAGTATAAGTACAGATAGCATAATATGTAGAAATTACTCGGTCAGTTCGAAAAGGATTCAAACCGTAGTATCTGTGAGGACGAAATTCTTTTTTAGGGTTCCGTACCCAAAGGGTAAAATCGGGACCCTATTACTAAGACTTCGCTGTCTGTCCGTCTGGCCGTCTGTCCGTCTGTTCGTCCGTCCGTCTGTCCGTCTGTCTGTCACCAGGCTGTATCTCAAGAACCGTGATAGCTAGACAGTTGAAATTTTTACAAATGATGTATTTCTGTTGCCGCTATAACAACAAATACTAAAAACAAAATAAAATGGTTATTTAAGGGGGGCTCCCATACAAAAAACTTGATTTTTATAGATAATGGTACGGAACCCTTCGTGCGTGAGTCCGACTCGCACTTGGCTGGTTATTTTAATTAAACCTGACCTGACTGTTTTGTCTCATGAACCGTGATAGCTATAGACGGTTAAATTTTTTACAGATAACGTATTTCTGTTGCCGCTATAACAACAAATTCTAAAAACCGAATAAAATAATATTTCTGTGCGGCTTCCATACAATGCCAGAGTCCGACTCGCACTTGACGGGTTACAAATTTACTTTTTAGATTTTATAACACGTGATTCCTTTTTGTCATCAAAAAATTTATTGTTTCGTTAATATCGCAAGGTCAATTAAAAAAAAAATTGTAATAATTAAATATTTGAAAAAAAGAACATTTCTTTTCATATTTAGTAATTTTTTTTTGCATTGCAATGCTAATTTAATTAAGTTTTTTTCAATTACTAACCGACTTCCAAAAATCTATTTACCGCGATCTTTTTGTATGTTTGTATGTTCACCGATTATTTGAAGACGCCTGAACCGATTTAGAAATTTGTTTTTTTAGGGTTCCGTAGCCAAATGGCATAAACGGGGCCCTTATAGATTCATCATGTCTGTCTGTCTGTCCGTCCGTATGTCACAGCCACTTTTTTCCGAACCTATAAGAACTAAACTGTTGAAACATTAAGATTTTCACACAAAACTAGGAAAAAAAAAACATAAATTTTGGGGTCTCCATACTTAGAACAGAAACTCAAAAATTTTAATTTTCATCAAACCCATATACGTATGGGGTATCTATGGATAGGTCTTCAAAAATTATATTGTTATATTCTTTTATCATTTTTTTCTAAACTGAATAGTTTGCGCGAGAGACACTTCCAAAGTGGAAAAATGTGTGCCCCCCCCCCTGTAACTTCTAAAATAAGAGAAGGATCAAACTAAAAAAAATATATGATGTTCATGCAAACTACCAGCGAAAATTGGTTTGAACGAGATCTGGCAAGTAGTTTAATTTTCATTTAATCAACTTAAATATAAAAATTAAAAAAAACATACTATAAAACTTTTATATTATGTTACTTGTTGCTACGGAACCCTTCATGGGCGAGTCAGACTCGCACTTGGTTGCTTTTTTTTAAAGGTCATTCTTGTTAGGTAGTGGTTGGTTGTAGTTTGGGGGTGAAGTCTGTTTATAATTTCGAAAAATGTAATAAATTAATCAAATTACCTATTATGAATAACATCTATCACTGGGTGTGTAAACTAAGAACGACAAACAGCGGCTGCCTACGCAGACGTAAACAATATTTATTACCGATTACAGAGCAAATACAAATCAATCCATATGTGAGGATACAAGGAACACATCGATAATAATAGTCCAAAAGCAATAAAGTTGAAGTGTGCCTATATGTTGACTGAAAATAGAAAATACAGAAGTTGATCTCAAGAATACAGTCAGCAATACAACACTGACACAAAATAAATACTAGACATTGATAAACGAAGCAAGTAGCTGTTACTTTTTTGTAACTAAATAGATAAGTATAACTTTTGACGAAGCTTGTGCCTTGTCGAACTGCCTCCGTGGTGTAGTGGTTAGAGCGTTCGGCTCATACCCGGAGGTCGCGGGTTCAACTCCCGGCGGGAGCAACGACTGTGTGTTGTTGTCCTAGTTTGGTTAGGACATTGCAGGCTGATCACCTGATTGTCTGATAACTAAGATGATCCGTGCTTTGGAGGGCACGTTAAGCCGTCGGTCCCGGTCACTGTCTTTGACACTGGTCGTTAACTAAAACCATGTCAGAGGCCTTTAAGGCGGTTTAAAAACTCTGACTCTAGTGTTAGTCACTAACACACACGATAAGAAGAAGAAGTACGAAGTCTGACGAAGCATGTTGCAGGTACTTATTTGTAACTAGGTAAGTGCATCTTTTAATTTTTGGTATATAATTGTCACTAGGTAGTTACAACTTTTGACGAAGCATACGTTCTGGATACTTATTTGTAACTAGGTAAGTACAACGTCTGCCGAAGCAAGTTGAGGATACTTATGTATGCTTTCTAACGAGGATGAATCTTTGTGCCTTTTTAGGGTTCCGTACCCAAAGGGTAAAAACGGGACCCTATTATTAAGACTTCGCTGTCTGTCCGTCTGTCTGTCACCAGGCTGTATCTCAAGAACCGCGATAGCTAGACAGTTGAAATTTTCACAAATTGTGTATTTCTGTTGCCGCTACAACAACAAATACTAAAAACAAGATAAAATAAATATTTAAGGGGGGCTCCCATACAACAAACGCAATTTTTTATAGATAATGGTACGGAACCCTTAGTGCGCGAATCCGATTCGCACTTGGCCGGTTTTTTAAAGAATTTGAGCATCTGACAAATAGTATCTGACTGACTCTGACTGAAGTAAACATATATATGTCGTATTAAGGATCAGATCCTTAATACGACATATATGTTTACCTATACAATGAATATAAACTGAAGTGATATGTGTACTCTGTCTATTTTGTATTGTAAACGTCTCAGGATAATGGGCCGTTGGTAAATATATTTGTCTTACCATATTTGTTCCGGCGACGGGTCCAAAAACAATATCCTACCAGCATGATGCGGTAAATACAAACTTTGTCTCCCACACATTAATGTGTAGTTTGAATCAATGTTACGGAGAATAAACAAGGTATTAGAGATATTACAAAATTACTTGAAGTCTAGTGTAATTCTTGAAGGCCAGTCCCTGATCTTAATAATTTTATATGTATCCTACTCATAAATACTTTAACATTTACTTGCAATTACTTGTATACAAGTAGGTAACTTTGACGACCGTGGCGTAGTGGTCACCATGTTAATCCACCGCCCAGAGGGCAAGTTGGAAAATGGCCTTATTCAAATTGTCCTGGGTCTTGGATGAATATCTATATATGTATTTGTTATAATATATAGTATCGTTGACTTAGTATCCCATAACACAAGTCTCGAACTTACTTTGGGGCTAGCTCAATTTGTGTAATTTGTCCCTATATATATATATTTATTTATAACTGTGACCCAATTAATCATTTATCCATTGTGTCTGGATTGCAATAATTCAAAGTGTTAATCAACAGCGATTTCAATGGGAAGGATTGCAAAAAAATATTTGAATTTTGTTTTTCTGTAGACTAACGAAAACACATCGAAATAAAGTCGCAACAACTTAGTTTTCCACGCATTTAAAAAAAAGACCTCGACTTTTGAATAGTTTTGTATGTAAACGCCATCTAGTGTTGGGCAAAGGAATTAAATAGTAAAATTAATGCGAATCGCCAACGTAACATATCCCTACCGCCATCTATTATTTGACAGTCAAACTAAAAAACCCCGATTTTTAAGCGATAACCTAATTCTTTTTTACGTCCGAACCGATTTTCATCAAACATGCTTTCTTGCAAGGGAACTTGCTTGAGTAATAACCGGGTAAGTGCGAGTTGGACTCGTACACGGAGGGTTACGTGCCATTATCTATAAAAAACACGTTTCTTGTATGGGAGCCCCATTAAAAAATATCAATTATTTTATTCTGTTTTTAGTATTTGTTGTTAAAGCAGCAACATAAATACATAGTCTATGCAAATTTCACATGTTACTATCACAATACATGAGATACAGCCTTGTGACGAACAGACATACATACGGACGGACAGACAGCGGAGTCCTTAAAACGCACAATAATATTTATTTTTATTATTATAGTTTTCTTTCAATTCAAAACGTTTCAAATAACGAATTTTTTTTTTACTGGTACTTTATACGCTTCGTTTGTTTTAGCAGAATAATTAAATTTCCGTCGGAATCCTTGTGAATATTGATGATCTAATCAAATTAGAGTAAAAGCGGTGAATAACTAATAGTTTTAGTGTATAGTTGGGAAACTTTTTCAAAATATTTGCTCTATGTTTTAATCGATTTCTCTCAGTATAAGGTATTTTTTATCCATAATTTTGTATGTGTGGTGTTACCATGAAAGATCGAATTCGGAATGATGCCATAAGGGAGCGGTGTGGAGTAAGTAAAAGAAGACTTTGTGACAAAAATAGAGAAAGGGATCTTAAGATGGTTTGGGCATGTAGAAAGGATGGATAAAAAGAGACTAAAAATAAATGTTTAAATAACAAATGTGAAAGGAACAGTAGGAAAGGGTCGGCCTCGGCGAACATTCTGCGACCAAATTGCAGACGTTTTTTAAAAAGGAGAGGTAAAAAGTACCCGTAACCGAAGGGCATGCATAAAGAGATTGATGAGTTTAGATGAAGCAAAAGAGGTTTGTCAGGATCGTAGCAAGTGGAGGTCCATAGTCTTTGCCTACCCCTGTGAGAAACAGGCGTGATATTATTTATGTATGTAATTTTGTTCGCCTAATAAGCGCAGCGTTTGAGGTAATGCATTACTCTTAACATGTCAAAGTAGCACATCTGAGGAGGACCTGGAAGCGCTATTCCGTTTTTTCTTCTTCAAATTTCAAGTCTATGGTCACCCAAGGTTACCGAAGGTCTTGCGAAGAAGAACAGAAATAGTCAAAGTTTGAATGATCTGGCTTTATGTCACTGACCTCCATATATACAAGTACGCTGGACCTATGATACCCTTAGAAATGACAGCTCTTTATTGTGCCTATTTGAAGCGCCCTCAATGCGTGGGAAGAGAACTAAATCTGACGTAACTTTTAGTTCCGTTCCCACCCACTGCTAAGAATGCCTACGATCAGCGCCAAAATGGCGAAAATCAAATCGCCTCACTATGGCCCGGCTAATCATAGGTCCAGCATACTTGTATATATGGAGGTCAGTGCTTTATGTATAGTACAGTATAATTAATTTCAAATAAAAGCAGCAGTCTTAATTACAGAATTTCGAATTTTAAACGAGTATTCGTGCCAGCAGGCGGCAGCACTAGCGCTTCCAAACTAAATTATCAATTTCCCCGAAATCAGGCGAGAGACCAGTAAATTAGACTAATTGTTGATATTCCGAGTGCTCGTCGTTAATTAAATTTACTGTAGGTTGTGGATTTTTATTATTCAGTGGTTAGGTTACTTTTTGTCCTTGAATTTTTCCACGCCGGCCTAGGATTAAAATAAAATATGTAGATTGTAGCAGCTCCTTCACTAACTAAATTAAAACTAATCAAACTAAACTAAGAATATCTTATACCTTTAAACGAGCAATTCTTGTATATTTATTTATATATTTCTGTGATCTCGAAAACGGCTCTAACGATTTCGCTGAAAATTGGTGTATGGGGGTTTTCGGGGGAAAACGCGTATTTTCGATGTTTGAGATGTAACCGAGCAAAGCTCGGTCGCCCAGTTACTTTAAGAATTAAACTCTAAAACTCATTTAAATGCATTCCTGTATTTTCAGCCGACTTTAAAAAAAGGAAGAGGGTATTATCAATTTGTCGCGATTCTTTTTTATGTTATCACGGATTATTCGAAGGCGCCTGGACAAACTTGAAAATGTTATTTTTGTTTGCAACGACATACTTGTCAGGTCTTGTATAGACATTTTATCAAAGTCGGATTAGTAATCGATGGCATACTTATCAGCTGGTCCCCAGAAATTTTAACAAAGTCGGATCAGTAATCGGTGATAGTTTGAGGGCTAAGTCAATTTTTAGTTTTGAATAATTATTTATCTAATAAAAAGATTTCATTTGTCTAAGAAGCCACACAGATTAAATATGTTTGACGTATAGAGTTATAGACACACATAATCCAATCTGTCATTAACCAGCTGTACAATATGTTTAGCCTAGATTTCGGCCAATTAATCCTTTCCTATTTTCTAATTTAACGACTCCACAACTATTTGGCAATCTAATTACATCTGACTTTAGCTCTGATGTTTGAAATGACTTTCAAATGTATGTCCTCGAAATTTTGTTGAAAATAAATAGGTTTAATTTTATTTCATGTAGGCTCTTCTAGTTAAAATGTGTTTTGTCTCGTTCTGTCTGTCATCTTACTATGTCAAATATTGAAAAGAGAGAAAGGGACGAAAGATATTTTGACTAAAACAGATGAACTAAACGGCTGGTAATTTGTATGAATTCGAGGGCTAGAGTATATAACTATCTACTTTTAAAAGTATTTATAGCACGAAATTAAACAATTATTTCAAAAATGAGACAATATTGGCATAAAAGACGTGGTTTTCCATTTTCTTGAATCAAAGGTCGACGAAACAACCCACATTTTATAGGAATAACAATTCACTAGCATCACTGTTAATTTATGTTGATAGATCGGTAATTAGTAGGTAGATGACTATGTTAGGTAGATGACTATGTTAGGTAGATGACTATGGTAGGTAGATGACTATATTAGATAGATGACTATGGTAGGTAGATGACTATGGTAGGTAGATGACTATGGTAGGTAGATGACTATGGTAGGTAGATGACTATGGTAGGTAGATGACTATGGTAGGTAGATGACTATGGTAGGTAGATGACTATGGTAGGTAGATGACTATGGTAGGTAGATGACTATGGTAGGTAGATGACTATGGTAGGTAGATGACTATGGTAGGTAGATGACTATGGTAGGTAGATGACTATGGTAGGTAGATGACTATGGTAGGTAGATGACTATGGTCGGTAGATGACAATGGTAGGTAGATTACTATGGTAGGTAGATGACTATGGTAGGTAGATGACTATTGTAGGTAGATGACTATGGTAGGTAGATGTAGTCATCTACGTACCATAGTTGGTACGTAGATGACTATGGTACGTAGATGACTATGGTAGGTAGATTACTATGGTAGGTAGATGACTATGGTAGGTAGATTACTATGGTAGGTAGATGACTATTGTAGGTAGATGACTATGGTCGGTAGATGACAATGGTAGGTAGATTACTATGGTAGGTAGATGACTATGGTAGGTAGATGACTATGGTAGGTAGATGACAAAAAGAAATTATTTGGTATAGGTCATAAAATAGCGAAATAAAATACAATATTCATTCCTATGTATACAATGTTTGTTCTTTTTCCGAAACAAAAAGGCTTCCTATGAAGAACTGTATTTAAATAGAAGCCTTATTTTGTACACGTGTCGCTTTTTCGATTTCGATAATATTATTTCAACACACTTGCTCGTAAGGTGGATCTTATTTCACCGGTTTTAGATATACATATAAAAAAAACACGCGGGTGTTATAAACGCAAATAGTGAAGTTATATTCTATAACATCAAGACCGGGAATTGAGCTCGAGATTCGGGTGGGACTTGTTACCTCTTTGGCATCCCTTTTTTTTCTTTAGGGGTTAAACAGCCGTCGAAACAGCACAGCAGAAATGCAACCGGGAAGTATAGCAACGAGCTGAAGAAACATACAGATAACGTGAGCATGTGAACAGGGCACAATTAACGGCTTTTCTGACGAGATGGGCAATAAAGAAGGCAATAACGACGACATCTTCTTTTACTTTTACGGCACGCACTCGACCTCGGCGATAAAAATTAACAAGACATGGCCACTTTTATAGCTATTGGAATCCGATGTGAGTTTTAAGTTAGCAGCAGTTACAAGAGTTAAAGATTGATGATTGATTTTCCGTGCTAGTCTGGGGGAAAACAAAAAAGCTTAGAATGTACTAATAAACTGTACACTACACGTTATGTAAATTTACTGAATAAACTTTTGTATTTTGAAAAAAAAAAATTTTCATCAAACAGAGCTGCAAAGGAACATGCTTTCACGTAAAAAAACCGCATCGAAATCGGTTCGTCCGTTCGAGCGCTACGATGGCATAGACTGACAGACGTTAGCGACAATCTTATTACCCCCTTCTTTTTGTCGTGGGTTAAAAAGTGTTTGAGAACATTTCTTTAGGGGCTGCAATATGGGAGAGACACTCACGTTTGTAAAAATTTTGGTACAGTAAAAACTATCTTTTTTTTCCAAAACAAATAAGGTTTCCTTCCAAAACAAATAAGCCTTTTTATTTTTACTGTTTTCCAAAAGAAGCCTTTTATGTGGATGTCTCACTTATTTAATTATAATTTTTAACAAACTTGCTCGTAAAGTGTTTTAAAAATAAGTTTTAAATATATGTATGCTTAAATCAGCTCATAAAAAACGCGTTTGTTATATCCACAAATAGTGAAGTTATATTCTATAACCGCAATATTTTCTATTTATGCTTAAAATTGTTTTTTATTAAATTCTATTCTGGCTTACCGCGCGGCGCCAGGCTAAGTTAATTTAAAATAAAAATAAAAATCAGTTTATTAGGCATTTTTCCTCGCGTTGACAAACGTCTATATAGGTAAACCAACACACTTGGCTCTATTACGCCCTCACTTTCGGCTCGGGCTTAAATTTCGCCTCGTGTATTATAACCACCATAACACACATAAATCGTAATTAACTATTACACACGCTGAAACGGCATGGCAAGAGAAGCAGCTACACTCCAAATTTTTCAAAACCACTAGCGAAGCGTAGGACATCCATCCACACACACAAGTTGGTCCGTCGCTGGAAGGCAATGGATGCCAACCGATCTGGATCGCTCTTTTTGGAAATCAATTAAAAAATTAGGCCTATTTTCCAGCATGTTGTGCGGGTGAAATGATGATAAAAAAAACATTTATTTTAAGATGGAAAACACTATATAGATGGCTTGCACAAACTCCAATAGCTAACATTTCAATTAGCTATCTCACAAGTTTGCCTAACAACCGGGTGACCGAGTGAGGAACTTGGGACAGTTCTTGTATCTACTTGCACTTGTTAGCTCATTAATTATAAACTAGTCTACTGTTAGTCGCCTCGACTGCCGAGAAGTCACACAAATAACTTGCGAGTTTTTGTTGTATTTATTATAAACCCACGATGATAGGAGTGTTATTATAAGTTTGACAAATTACACAGATTGAGCTAGCGCCAAAGTAATTTCGAGACTTGTGTTCACCATCATCTTGTGTGTGACCTTGTGTTCATCACATTTCAGCCGCATAACGTCCACAGCTGGACATAGGCCTCTCCCAAAGATTTCCAAAATGACCTATCTAGACTTGTGTTATTTATGGATTACTAACTCAACGATACTATGTTTTATAACAAATACATATACGAGTTGTTTTAATTTTAAGAATAGTTTTAAGTTTTAGATATAGTTTATTAAATATGACATAAATAAAATACTGTATATAAATAAATTCTTCTATATATAAATATCCAAGACCCAAATCGGAAAAATCGGAACCCGCCCACAACACAGATTATACAAGTTTATTTGCTAGGCAAATTAAAAAAACCCCTGACGACGCCATCTAGTAATAAGTTGCGGAACTACGTAATATTCTAGTAGCATTGATATCCGTAGCACCATCTGTTATTTGCCAGGTAAATTACAAAACCTTAACTTTTCCTATACCTCGTTGTTTGTGTGTTGCTGATGATGCGCGATAAACAAAACAAGTGTCGAAGTACCCTCATGTTTTAATATTAGATACAATTATTTACCTGTTAATTAATTAACCTGTTAATTTATGAACATGCATTAAGGCATGTGTAGCTAACTTAAATTAACTAGTTATATGTTTATTTGTAAAATACATATTTTACCTACTACGCTCGTCAAAATATGATTTTACATTTTATTCTGCATGTTTCTCTGTAAGTAAATACCTTTGTATTCTTTTGAGAAATAAATTCTTTAAACCTTTGAAGTGTTAAAACTCAGAAGCAAACAAAGAAGTTGCTTCGATCTACATTCCACAGACTGACGGTCAACTTATAACACCCCTCTTTTTTGTACAACCGGTGGTGGTGCCACAATTTCACTACTTGCCCTACTAACTTAGTTGTTGGCCTATACATAAGTATGTGAAGTTTCAGCCAAATCGAATAATGGCAAGTGGGTCCAATTTAGCTTGCAAGATTTGATTACGGATAGACAACGGGAATGGTAAAACTGAATAAAAGATTGCTATAAAATACTACATTTCGTAGCAATAATTATGTTTTTATGTTATACTAGCCGAAACCCGCCACTTCGTTCGCATGGACTTTATGTCTCTGGAAAATACTCATCAGGCTGAACAACTTTTACTAAGGCGGCATTTTTATATCTCTTATAGTTTAGCTGGACCATTATGGTTTTGCATCAGGCGTTCCATTTTCCAAAATCATTTATACCCTATATGTTGCCCAGGCTTAATAGCTATATAACAAAAAAAGTTTCATTCGAATCCGTCCAGTATTTTCGGAGATTAGCGTGTACAAATAGACAAACAGAAATACAGACAAACAGACATTTTTTTTAAATTCTTACTCTATTACTACGTCTCCATCGCCCTCAATATTTTTTTTGGAAATATATTTAATGATCAGACACACTTTTTTACTGTTTTATTATATGTATAGATTAAAATATTTTCTAGTAACATATACAACCTCTTAAACCCGTCTGGCCAGCGAGGAGAGTCTAGGCCAAAGTCCTCTGGCTGCTCTGGCCAAGTATGTAGTTCAGAGAGGGTCGTGCTCCTGCAGTAGAGACTAAAAGACCTAATTATGATCATAAACATAAACAAACAATATTAGTTAGTTACAAAGAATGTAGATACGTAATCCCATTGTAACTCAATAAGATAATTTGCTAGACAAATTAACAAAAACCTCGGACTGTCAAGAACGCCATCTAGTGATGTGCAGCGGAACTACCTATTCTAATTGATATCCCGCCATCTATTATTTGCTAGATAAAGCCCTGACATTCAAGCGTTAATCCCGAACAACTTTTAAACGGCTCAACCAATTTTCATTAAACGAAGCAAAGAACTACTGCAAGAGAATGAACTTTTACTTTAAAAAACCGCATCGAAATCGTTCCATCCCCTCGAGCGCTATGATGCCATAGACAGACATCAGCATCAAAGTTTTAACACCCCTCTTTTCGTATATGGTTAAAAATACTAAATTCCATAGCAAGAACAGGAAGCATATTTTTATGATAAGTACATATATTATTCTTCTTCTTATCGTGTGTGTTAGTGACTAACACCAGTGTCAGAGTTTTTAAACCGTCTTAAAGGCCTCTGACATGGTTTAAGGTAACGACCAATGTCAAAGACAGACCGGGGCCGACGGCTTAACGTGCCCTTCGAAGCATGGATCATCTTACTTATCAGATAATCAGGTGATCAGCCTGCAATGTCCTAACCAAACTAGGACAACAACACAAAGTCGTTGCCCCCGCCGGGAATCAAACCCGCGACCACCGGGTTTGAGCCGAACGCTCTAACCATTACACCACGGAGGCAGTTATATTGAAATATTTTCTTGTAACATAAACAAACAATGTTAGTTACAAAGAACGTACGTATTCCCATTGTAATTCAATAAGATAACAATGTGTTATTTTGGCTACAATGGTGTTTCGCGAATATATTTTATGAACGTGTTGTCTAGGAGACCCCTGCTCTGAGAGGTCAATAAACTTCTTAAAATATAATATTTATGAAGTTTATTCATTATCAGATATCGTATGTAAGTACCTAATATATATTTAACTAGCTGTACACGCGGGCTTCCCCGAGTCTCAAACTATGTCCATACCAAATTTCATCCAAATCGGTTCAGTAGTTTAAACGTGAAAAGGTAACAACAAACAAACAAATATACTAACTCACTTTCGCAATTATAATAATAAAAAACACAAAATAAAAACCAAAGAGCAAAAATATAATCTTTTAATTTCAAGTTTTATTTGCTAAGCCAAGTTTTAACAAACTCGACTGTAAAAATGCCATCACTTAACACGGCAAAACGGAACCCTTATAGATTCGTCATGTCTGTCTGTCTGTCTGTCCGTCCGTATGTTCTTTAAGAAACTATAAGACCTATACTGTTGAAACTTGGTAAGTAGATGTATTATGTGAACCGCATTAAGGTTTTGACACAAAAATAGAAAAAAAAACAATAAATTTTGGGGGTTCCCCATACTTAGAACTGAAACTCAAAAAAAATATTTTTCATCAAACCCACACGTGTGGGGTATCTATGGATAGGTCTTCAGAAATGATATTGAGGTTTCTAATATCATTTTATTCTAAACTGAATACTTTGCGCGAGAGACACTTCCAAAGTGGAAAAAAGTGTGTCCCCCCCCCCGTAACTTCTAAAATAAGAGAATAATAAAACTAAAAAAAATATATGATGTTCTTTACCATGAAAACTACCAGCGAAAATTGGTTTGAACAAGATCTAGTAAGAAGTTTTTTTTTAATATGTCATAAACTGCAATTTACCTTTCATTCAATCAACTCAAATATAAAATTTAAAAAAAAAAATACTACTACGGAACCCTTCATGGGCGAGTCCGACTCGCACTTGGCCGCTTATTTGTATATAATATTCGTTATATAAATGTTTGCGTACAAATTGTAGCAATAATGGCGATTCGATAGCATCTTATTTGGGAAAATTGGATATGCGGTCTGGATGCTACGGTGGAACACACATAACTAGTTGTTCGCCGCGTACTTAGATTATTATTACCTCGCGATTATTATTCGCAATTCAGTTTCCTAAATAACACCTAGATGGCGCTATCCAAATTTAGAACGCGCTATGATTTCATTTGCTACACAATCGCGGACATTTTTATTAATATTTCAAAAACTACTGAACCGATTTTGATGCCCAACGAACTTGAAAATTCTATTAATATTTCCTACATGCCTTCCTAATTTCATTAAAATCGGATCATCGGTTTGGCTGTTATCGCGGTACAAACATACATACATACATACATACATACATACAATGTGTTTTCGCCCCCAACTCGATTTAGAGACCTTGCTCGCTTCGCTCGCTCGGTCAAATACTTATACATACATATATACATACAATTATACATACATAGACTGCTAAAATCTTCCTTCCGTTTGGCTTTGCCGTAGTCGAGTAAAAAAGTTGTTTTTCGTGTGTGTAAGTGACCAACACTGGTGTCAGATTTTTCAAGCTGCCTAAAGGCATCTGACATGCTTCACGGCTGCCATACAATGATGACGGCCGGGACCAACGGCTTATCGTGCTTTCCGAAGCACAGAGGAGCTCAAGAAATTTTGTATGCCACTTGTGGTCACCCATCCACCACGCCCGGAGTCACTTTACTTGCGAAAGCACTAGTAATGCGCACTCCCGTTGGGCTATCGAGCTCCATAAACTTTAATAGAGCGTAAGCTCTTAAATAAGAATGAGTTCACCAACACGGTATTAATCCCTCATAATTATAAAAAGTAACAATAACTGTTTGCTAAACCTGTTTTAGTGAAAACATATTTGTTTGTTTGTAATAACTTTATTGTACCAAAAAACAAAATAAAATACAAAAAACTCGAAAGAGCAAATATACAAAGGCGGACTTATCCCATGTAGGGATCTCTTCCAGTCAACCTGCGATAGATTGAGAGGACATTTACTCATATTTTGTCTCTTTCCCTCTTTTCGATATTTTACATAATCATATTTTGACTAAAGGATCTTCAGTAAACGTTTGTTATTTACCTTTTTAAATATGGGGGTAGGTTTTTATAAATTTCTACAATACTTGAACTTAACAATTGTCATGAAAGTAGCAGATTGGCCGGACTTTTTACAGCCTAGGCTCAGGTCGTTCACCCCTTATCTACGCATTGGCAAGGAAGTCACGTCACAGTTATCGCTTTCAGCTGTGTTCACACTGGCATAAACTGTATGACGTCATCGGCATAGTATCAAGACGTGAACGAACATTTGCATAGACCTAGATTTTTTTTACTTCGTAAAGACCTTAAGCTAAAATAATATTCGACATTCCCATACAAATATCCTGGGCGGCTGCACAATTCTGTATGGAAAAGCCGATTTTTTTAAAAGTTTTGATTGTTATTTTTATTGCAAATGCCGAATGTCAAAATTTTTTTGGGCCATCGGTTGGATTATAAAAAAATATTATACACGTATTTTTTCTTTTCTCTGTGAAGCCAAAAATAACAAAGATACAGAGCATATAAATTTCGCATGACGTCACGGGTGGGTACTGGGTACGATTTTTACTTAGCGGTGACGTCGCAAGCCACTCCGGAACTTTGACGCCCCGTATCTTTGTGAGTTTTTACGTTTTTGGTAAACTGAAAAATACGGGTCCATTATTTTTGGATAATCTAAAAGACGGACTAATTACATATCGAACAAAATACTTTTTTCGCTAACATGCGACATTACAGGGTGAACAGATAAATTCTATGTGTCTGTATAAAATGCAGGCTACCGCTGTATTATTTAATTTAAAAAAAGCTGTCTCTCGTGGAACTCTTGGTTAGAACATAGTTACAAAAATTTAAGCTCCTAAAGAAAACCTCAAAATATTCCAGGCCCTAAAAAGTTCGTGACGGAAAAATCTTACTTTTTTTGCCTAACCCGCCACCGCAAAGTCCGTAAGGTCCGAAAAGGAACTTCGTTCAAAAAGTACCGCCTCGTCAATATAAAAACCTTGGTACCTTTAGAGTAACACACAAATCTTTCGCTTTAACAAATAAGCACAGATACATACAAATATACCTACGTTTAAAACTGAAACATATACGGACACTGAAACATACGTCGAAATAGATAAATATTGTTATATTTTTAAGGGAAAAATACTGATGAAAGAAAAACAAAAAACACGGGCAAAATACTGAAATATTTCGTTCATGTAAACACAACTTTAGTTTAAAACCTTTTTCTTAATTATCAGAAGTGAAGTTTTCCTTTCAGACCTAAGTGATTAGAATATTCTGTGGAAATCCAGTTGTACCTAAAATAAATTCCATTCTTCGACTAATTCACTTACAAGGATTTGTTTAAGAGAACTTAATCGATTTCCATTTCTATTTTACTGTATATCTTCATTTTTTGACTCAAGCCTTATTTTGTTTGAACATTATAGATTTAATTGAAGTTTTCTTGTGAATAGTAATTTTGTTTGCAATATGCAAACTGCAGATAGCTCATTATTTAAAATACAGTCAATTTACTTTAGAAATTTGAATATTTACACTTATTTTAGCGTGAATTTAAAAATATGTTTTTAGAGTTTTATTGTTATTATTTTACAATTTTTGCTTTCATTTCGATACTTTATTTTAAGGTTATCAATATTTTAGTATAAGGTAATAAATATAAAATAAATGTAGGCAAAAATGCGTTTAGCCGGATATATATTCCAGAAAAGTTTATTACTTTATCACATTAACCGCTTTTGAAAATAAAATTTATCATAATTATGATGTAAAAAGTATGGTAACAGGTGCCTGTGCCGTTAGAAGTTTCAAAATTAAATAAAATATCTCAAAACAAAAACTGTTAAGCCCAACTGTGCAATTTTAAGGTAACCTGCCTTGAAAACTGCGAAAGTTAAACAATATGAAACAGATTTGTTTTTATTTTATTACTTTTTAATATAAGCCTAAAAATATTATGAAAAAGTGCAACGATAAATCATACTTGATTTGGTTTTTAAAAATAAATAAGGGATCGTTTATTAACATGTGCCAGTATTAAGCATTTATTTACACTCTGTCCTTTTGTTTGCGAATTTGTAATCTTCAAAAGTATTTCATGTTATATCGCGTATACACGATTCTCATAGGCGTTACCGTTTATAAACAAAAGAATATTATTATTTTGGTTATATATAGATATATTACTGTATATAAAAATAATATATAGTAGCTAGCTCATCATAATATTAAATATGCCTACACGTACCTACTGACCTGCACCAAACGGGCGAGCGGAACGAGCAAAGTTCTTCGAGTTTACATGAGCAGTTCTTGTTCTTTCAGTTTACTATTGGACAAACAGTCATGGGGTTGCCAAGATATAGTGTTGTAAAGGAATAGCGAATTTACAGCTCGGAGTAAACAACCAGTTAAATTTAGTTTTCTGTGTAAGTAAATGTGATATTCTTTTTGAGAAAATAAACAGTCTTCATACGCATTGAAAAAGCTATTGAAATATGAGGCTGTTTGCATGTGATAGTGTTACATCTCACACTTGGCTCTCTATCGAAACATACAAATACGCAATATATTTATTTGATTAGGAGAAGGGGCTATTCTTATGCTACAATATTTTTTGTTCGGTTAGTGCATCAAAATTGGACTTGCGAAATAATTCGTTTAAAAAAATTAAAAATTACTTGTCTGGCTCGAAGTTAGAAGAAAATCTTTAGTTTTTTTCAGTTTTGAAAATGATCTACCAATATAAACTACAAATTAGTATGACGGTCATAAAAGGAATACTACAACTTATCTTAATACTAGTAGTCTCGCATTTTCTCCATTAGATATCAATTAATGAGGTACCTTTAAGCCAGGGACAATACGGGGCGGAATATTTGAGTGATTTTTTCTATTTGTAAAGCAATGTGTAAAGTTATTGATTTTTAAAGTATATACCTGTGGTGTATACATACATGCTAATAAAGATATACCTAAGTCGAAAGATAAAAAAAAATAACTCCTCCAAGCAAAATTATAATAAGTAGAATATGTAGAAACAATATTTATGAAGACATTTCATTGTAACTTTTTTGTTTGTGTTTGTAGGAAGGTTATGGAAATGTTATTATGCAATTTGTTTGCAAACTTTCTGGCAATGGAGTGTTTAAGTAACTAGAAGTAAGTGTTCTAAGAAGGCATTCAATATTTTGGAAACCTTAAAAATATATGTAAAATATTCCGACATGTATGCCCTTTTTAGGGTTTCGTAGTAAACAAGGAACCCTTATATCACCCTGTAATTTGGCCTGGGTATATTAGGTTTGTTTATTAAACACGACAAAAAAAGTTAAAACAGAAATTTGAAAATACTGTACTTTAATGGTTCGAATTGTTTTTGACTAACCCATCGTGTGGGGTATCATTAAATAGGTCTTTCAAAAATATTGTGAGCTTGGGAACACCATTTTTCGATTTAGGAATGCAAATTTTTGTTAAAGAAAGAGTCTGCATTCAATACTACGGAACCCTACTCACGCACTTGTTATTTGTGGTAAATATAGGTATTAAATTTTATACCATATGTTGTAACAAATAATAAAAATGTTTTACCCGTTTTTTAAGATAATATTAAGAGACTTCTCAAAACCTCAAACTGAATATTTATAACTAAAAGAGCCTAACTCTCAATCGAGTCTAAAAAAACTGGCAAACACAATCAAAATAGACTTAGAAATTTAAATAAAAATAAATTGTCGAGAAAAAACGTGAGTAAAGGATAAAAATTCTATGACCCGTGAGTTTTATGTAAGACCATCTCATTTACAGAGCCCAGAGATTTTTGAAGTTTTCTCGCTTAATACCTTTTGTAGACTTCCAAAAATAATAGAAATGGCGTAAGTAAATATAGTGAAAGTAGGGTATCAGCAATTTGGTACTTAGCGTTGGTACATTTACCGAAATGGGACATAATACCACAGATATAGATGTAATAGATAACGCACGTATCAAGATTTGTATGGAAACCAAGCGTGCCAACTTTTTTAATGCCTACTGTGACGTCAGACGCAATTTTAGTGATGGGAAATTCAAACCGATTCAAAGAAACCGCTCACTACGATTTAAACGATTTATTGAAGACGCACGCCGCCGCCATGATCGTCTCGCTCATACTCATCGATTTTATATCTGTGGTCTCGCTCGCTCACTCCGCGCTCGCTAACCATACGATCGATTAACATTTAAGTTAATCGATTTGTGATAAAAATCACAATCGATTTTCTGATTGACGAATGATATGAAATTGGATAAACAAATGATTCTAAACGGAAAATTGTTTGATAATAAAAAATAAATATTTGTACTCAAATTATTTCAATTTAACTAAAATTTAAACTATACCAACTTATTAAAATTTAAATTAAAACTAAAAATTACAAATAATGTAAATATTTTAATTGAACTTTAAAAATAAAACTATTATTATTCTTAAATAACCGGCCAAGTGCGAGTCGAATTCGCGAACGAAGGGTTCCGTACATTATCTATAAAAAAACACGTTTTTACCGATTTCAATGCGTTTTTTAAATGTTGAAGCAACTTCCCTTGCGGTCGTTCTTAGCCATGTCAGGCTTGTCTCACTCCGCGTAGAGGTATCGAAAATATACCGCTTCAATGGGGGAAATGCAGTATGGACGACTCACTAACGAGCAATGAGCAGTGACGCACGCGCGGTTTTGTTCACCAACGTGTGACCAGTAGTTCAAAGAGCGACCATATTATATACATGAACTCTGAAAATATTACCCTCGTTTTCTAAAGTGTAAATTGGGAAATGAGCTTGTTTATAATCTATTAAATTGGCTCTTTAATAATAGTTTATATCATTCGTCAGTCCGATATCGATTAAAATCGATTATTGGTATATGTTGTAGAACGAACTACACTAGTCGCTAAATTTTACTGACGAATGAGAAATTGCCGGTACCACGACGTCGTAGCGATGCGCGACAGTATCGCTTGTTTCGATATACATTGCTTCTTAACACACAACGTCGGATCAAACGCTCAAAGCAAACGCGGCAATGTAATGTGAATGTAGTTTTTAAACCTTAATCTATACTTATTTAGGTATAATCTTGGAATCACCGCTCGGAATGCTTAAAAAATTGTTTTAAAATGAATTTACGCATATTTTTCTTCTTAAATAACTTAGCTGTGATAGGAAATATGTCCTTGACTTTGGGCGCTTGCAATTTTTAGGCTGTTGCAGTTTATTATCACGCTACGAGGCATTTTTTTATTTTTCGCTGCCGTCCGGCTGCAATCACAGACGCGCGCGGACTGTCAGTAGCGGCGGCCAACCTCGACGCTTTGTCTGAGAACTTACACGCGAAGTAGGTGCATTTAAGTCGTCTATCTATATCTATGTCTGTGCATAATACCTATTTTTTTACAGGGTGTTTAAGCATGCATGACATTAGTACATAAACCAACCAAGACCAAGGTCGCTGGGTTCAAACCCCGCTAACGGGGTATTTTTTTATTTGTCAAAATAAAGTTATTTTGACAGCTAGTTATAAAAATACAAGAAAAAAGCAAAAAAATAATAAAACAAGAATTGGCAAAGAATTATTTTTTTAATTGATAATAGTTATTAACTTATAATAAAAGTTATTATTAATTCGGATCTTATATTACTGGTAAATTTATTTAGGTACAAGCAGCTGCCAGTTTAATCATGAAACTAGCTTTTCGGGCGCTGCGCGGGCTGCAAGCAGCCCGCGGTTTTTCGTGCGGCTGTTGAGGTGGGCTAAAGAACATGTCCAGTTGAGAAAATGGGTAAAAACTGCAGTCAGTGAAGGAAACATCAAAATATGTGTGGGGGCGGCCATCTTGGATCGAAAATCTGATTCCAGTTCCGAGTTCCGCGGATTGTTTAACCCCACATGCAAAATTTCAGACCCCTACGAAGTCCCAGTGAGACGTTATAAACGAAATAAGTTTAATTTTCTAAAATCCAGACGCCATCTTGGATTCCAAAAAAAATATTGAATTTGGGTTTTTGGGGTCAAATTACATATAGATATCGATTTTCAGCCAAATCGCAAGCAGTTGACTTTCGGCGGCCATCTTGGATTTCCAAAAAAAAAAAAGACTGCGCTTTGTGATAGTGGCTCGGGCTTCGCCCTCGCCCGCGGCTCGCCCTTCGGGCTCGCATCACTCGGCCTGCGGCCTCGTAAAGTTGCTTGTGGGGGTGTCAAAGGGGGGGGGGGGGGGGGGGAGGAGGTGGAGTACTTTTTATCTTTATCTTTAACTATTGACTAGTCCATCGCTTGATAGTCTACGACCAACATCCCAGAGTGTCCAAACAGATTTGCCGAGCTCAAACTTGCAGAAAAAAATGCCCGAAATGAAATGTAGATGGGTTTGCGTCGTTAAGCCACTTTAATTTTTCTGGCTTCACTTTCTGATCCTCCTGTTACGAACATCAATTTTCATTTAAAAAAGTCCGAAAGTTATCTTTAAAGGTTTTCCCTTTCTACTTTTTGCTGTACAAATTTTATCTGAGAATTTGTGGTTAGTCTTTTAATTAAGTGAATGTTTTTATTTTTGTCACGAATTGTTTTCAATGCCAAAAAGAGGAAACATAAAAATATATGAATTAAACTGTAAAAAGAATTATGATATGAGGGAAAGCTAAGCAAATGAATGAATTCAATATGTTTAAAGTACATAATAAATGATCATTTGCTAATATTATTTTGTGAAAATAAGTATTTACAAAAAATAATATTTGTAAGAACACAAATATTATTTTTTGTAAACGAATTAAATAAATAATAATATCCCGAATAACGTTTTAACGGCTAAACCGATTTTCTTTAAACATAGCTGAGAAACACTGCAAGGGAAGTTAATTTCACGTAAAAAGCCGTATTGAAAGCTGTCCATCCGTTCGAGCGCAACAATTCCACAGACAGACAGATAGACATTAGCGTCAAACGTATAACACCCCTCCTTTTTGCAGGGGGTAAAAAAGGTCTCCATTGACACAAGAAACTAGTTAGGTTTAGATACTTAAGATGATTAGGGTGCTAATTAATGTCAAAGGAGGGACTTTGATTAGTTGTACCTACGTCGATAATTTATGTTTGTAATGTGTCAACATTGTATAATAAGTAGGTATTTATAAATTAAGAGTAAAAAAGTAAAAAGCCATATAACCAGGCAGGTTTTGAAAATACATGTCATAGGACATCGAAACAGAGGGAGACCAAAAAAACGTTGGATGGACTGTGTAAGGGAGTATATGAGTAGGAAGGGGGTGACGGACGGGTTGACTGGAGGTAGATCAAAGTGGAAGGAACTCACATGCTGTGCCGACCCCACATAAAAAGTGGGACAAGGATAAGGGAGAAGAAGATTTATTAATTAAAAAAATAAATAAGACAAAGCTCTTTTGGCGAGTAGGCGTAGTATTAGTTTCGGCGTTTCTTTTTAGCAGTGGTCGTTGCGAAGAGCTGGTATCCGTAGCTTATCTTTAAAAATAAATTAAATTTTAATATACACTACACGTTACGCAAATAATACTTATAGACGTGTAAAAATGCCTGTAAAAGTCTAACTGCTGAATAAACATTTAAATTTCGATTTTTTTTAATAATATTTTCAAGAAAACTACTCGAAGTCAATAACTCTTTAATGGAAAGCAATTTAAAGTCTTCAAATCCATAAGACTATTCTAAAGTTTGCAAACGTCTATAATTGAATTATTAAAATTAGCTTCAGAGGTTTTGATGCACTTGTTTTAAGGGAGAGTTTACATTGGCGAAAACTGATAGTACTAAAGGTGAACTAAGCTTCTGTCAATGTTAAAATAACTGATATCCATGTTAAGTACCTATTATTTTGTATATATTCGCATCGTGAACAAATAAAAATAAAAAAAGACGTGTGGCACTCGTGGACTGCCGCGGTAAAGCTATTGCAAACAAGGAAGGACGGCAACGTCGCAAACGGACGACGGAGACGAAGCGGCAACCTACATGGTAGGCGGAGTGGGGAGCGTGAGGTTTTTTCGTTACGGAATTTCTGGATTCGGTCCCTAGGATTCGGTCGATAGAAGCTATGCAATAGCTTAAAATAATTTAACGTTTATGTTCGACATCCTTTCAAAGTGATCAACTGATACGATTTCATATTTTACTTACTATTAATAAAGTATAAAACAACCGTCCAAGTGCGAGTCGGACTCGTGCACGAAGGATTCGGTACCATTATCTATAAAAAAAACACGTTTGTTGTATGCAGCCCCTTTTAAATATTTATTTTACATTAATTAATAATGTGAATACCTATACAACTGAATTTGTTGCCGTTATTAATATAAAACAAAAAACAGCAAAAAAGGTGCTTTGTTTTATGGGTGCCCCTTTAAATATTTATTTTATTCTGTTGTTATAGCGGCAACAGAAATAAATCATCTATGAAAAAATTGGCTGTCTAGCTATAATGCTATAATGTTCATGCGCTACAGCCTGGTGACAGACGGACAGACAGACAGACAGACAGACTGATGGTCAGCGGATTCTTAGCAATAGAGCTTATACTATGAAATAGAGAAGGCAAGAAAGGCTTGTAATAGAGATATCATTGATACTAAAAATCAAAACTAGGAAGATTTTTTTTTGTCACAGAAATACCCAAAACAAAATGACAAAGCCATGATGGAAAATTGGCAAGATTTTCGAGACATTAAGCATTACGGTCAATACGTCCTGTAGTCACATTATTTTCATCTCATTGAGATAAGAAAGCAATTCTTGCCGTCTAGCCACAACAAAGTAAAAGTACATTGCTTCAGCTAGTATTGTGATATTGACAATATTGTAACACAAATATATTGAAGATTCTTTTAAAATATAATAAAGGACTGGCGCGTATATTGGCTGAGGGTTGAGCCTGGTCATTTAGTGTGGGAATGCCGCCAGTCACTTGGATAACCCTATAAGAGCTCAGCGATTTGGGGACCACCTTTTATGTGTAATGTGAATGGTCCCTCTTTTTAGGGTTCCGTAGTAAACAAGGAAAGCTTATAGTTTCGCCATGTCTGTCTGTCTGTCCGTCCTACTCAGATATTTCAAGTACTAGAAAGCTGTAATTTGACATGTACCTATTATGTCAACCAAAAAAGTCGTAAAATAATACCTGTTTTTTTTATGTAAGTGCCATACAAGTAAAGAAGTAGTCAATATTTTTTCTCGACAAACACATTGTGTGGGGTATCGTTGAATAGGTATGTTTGTAAACACCATTTGTCGATTTAGGTATCCGTTTCTAAATATTTGAGTTTAAGGTGCAAACTTTTGTCACAGTCCAGTGTCTCCCCCTCTATCTGCTAAACAGTTATTTAGAGACACGTGAAAAAATTCACAGCTATAGTGTATATAATGCAGTTTAAAGGAAAACTATCAGAGCTAATAAGGATTTACAAATTAAAAAGTTATAGGCGATAAACTTATAAAATGTACACGGAAAAAGAAAATTTCATACAAATTCAATAAATAATTAGTTTTTAGACGTTTTTAGTGGCATGAACTCATTGGTATTCGCAAATACGGAACCCTACACTGCGCGTGGCCCGACACGCACTTGGCCAATTATTTCTAATAGTTTACTTTAGTTTGGTTACCTACAAGTTTTCTTTTTATTATTATAGTTTTAAAATCATCACTTAATAAATTGTAATCTTTGCAATTTTTAATAAAGGTAAAACAGAAAATATGACTTCCACCTTAAGTTTTTTACTACTTTCTTGCCATGATTAATATACATACATACTCATGCTAAATTACTAGGTAGTTCTTATTGTTAGAGTAAAACGGTAGGCAGAAAAGAAAGACAGACATAGCGATCATATAAGGGTTCCTTGTTTACTACGAAACCCTAAAAGGTGAATGAAATGTTACAATATTTGGTTAAAATTAATAATCTATATACTTTTTACAAAATGCAGTTTATTTTTTCAAAAGAGATGCTCTTTCTAAAAGTCATATTTAAAATCAAAGTCTTTTATATAGACTTTTATAAATTATCGAGTTAATTGCTTACGTTTAAAAGGGGTAACTAATGACATCTTTAGTTTCTCGATTATTATAAAGATTCCAGTAACAAAAGAATATTGTTAGGTTACGAGTAAAGCTTTAATTTTTGGTTAATTGTAGTGTTTTGGTCATTAATTCTAGAACATACATACATACATACTATCACGTCTTTATCCCTAATGGGGCAGACAGAGCATTTTGGGTCTTGCGGTTCTATGCAGAGCCCAGGGCCGCAAGACCCAAAAGCCACTTTTAGCGTATATAGTGGGCGAGAAGATGGAAAAGCAATCAATACAGTGATGGGTTGCTAGCCGCATCGCCTGTTAACATGATTTGCATTTTTGCCCATTCCCTCGATCGGCTTTTACGATCTGCGTGGGAAGAGAAGCAGCTGGTACATTCTAAGTTTTTTCGTTTCTCCCAGACCAGCATGGGAGTTAATTCTAGAAGAACAATTAATTTAATGTCATTATGTTAAAGACAAGAGAAAACTTTTTAGTTTTGTTTAAAATATAATCGTTATTTGTTAGTAATCGCAGATTATTTATAATCATTATTCTCCCAAATGAAGTGGACAGTGACATGGGTATGTCAATATAAAAAAAAAAAAACGAAAATCCCGACTGTCAGAAAAAGGCACCTATCTAATACATTTGGGTTTTAGAGACAAATGTAACAAAACCATAATTTGGTATTTTTCTGCATCAAAATGTAATGTTATGAGAATAAAAGTAACAAAATTATGTACTTGTCATAATCATAACCATTTTCAAACTGATTTTAAATTTATTATTGGAGAAAAACTTATGTTAAGAGTGCTAATTGACTTCAAGTAACTAGGTATGACGTCATTAGTCTATATTTCATACGAATCCCATAGAAAATGTTGGTATAGAAAAAGTATCTTATGGGAGTTGTTGGAAACTAGCGAATAGTCGCAATTCTTCCAGCCGTTTGGAAGACGAGGCAATAAAGTAATTTACTAACAAACATACAACCGTACAACATATGTGCGAGACACATTACTTCATGGCAGTGTGAACGATCAATTTTATTTTAGATTTTCAATTGCAATATCCGACTGCATCAAAAATATCGATAACTTATCGGAATAAAGCATCGACATTAAATAATTGAAAATAAAGAGATGTAATTTTGTCCATTACGGCATCATTTGACAACAAAAGCGATCAAAATCGTTGATTGATCAACTGTCATCTGAATGGGATAGTGATTGAGTTGTCCGATTACTAGTTGATTAAACTGATTGAATTGTTAGGGCGAAATGATTTTAAAGTTATGTTTCAATAACTGGCAACGAGTGCCTCTCTCACGACCAAATGCCTCTCTCATTATTGTGTTTAATGAATTTTTAATTGTAGGAAATAATAGATTGTAAGAGCGACTGACATGGTGTGTTGGTTAATAAAGGTCTTTGTAACTTGAAATAAACTTTTTTTCGTTTTTAATCTAATAATTTTTAATATAACTAATTTGACATTATTTTTCGGGGTCTAGTGCTGCCTGCTATATCATTAAAAAAAATCTTATGCAGCTGTCTCTACAGCCGACAACCTTTCAAACTAGGTATTCTATGAAAAGTATTGTGTACTGTTTACAGTTTACAATGAGAAAATGAAGCTTTTCTTAGCATTTTTTGCATAAAACGGCCTCTTTTTAGAAATCGGTTGTTTAGTTTTGAAGTCTTCTTCTTCAAGAAGTGTTTGTTCTGAAGTCGGTTTTTCAGGTTTGAAAAATTATTGTATGGAACAACTATTCCTTTAGGTGACTCTGCGTTTCAAAAATGGTACTTCAGGGCTTTGTCTGCTTAAAGCCGTATGACCCAAAATGCTCTGTCTGCCCCATCCGGGATTATGTGCTTGATTTTTTTATTAGGCGTATGAATCTTAACCGTCTTGAACTACATACCAAAAATGATGCAATACACTTACCTATAACGATGATGAGACTTTTACTACAGCAGTCAGTGCTAAGTGCCTAGTAACCTAGATCGCAGGGTGAGCGACCCGATAAACGGACGTCCACCTGCCGTGTTTGGGGCGATCGATCTTAGGATGGTGGTGATTCTTTTGACACACTTTTTGCGACCCTTATACTACAGGCTGACTTGTAAATCACCTTGCATATTGAAAGAGGGCACCCAGTAATCGATTTTCGTTCCAAATAAATAAAACACTATCGTTTATATATTTGGAAAAAGTTGCCTAAATTATTCAATAAGAATAATAAGTGTGGATACTCTCGCTTGTGAGTGGAGGTTGGTGTTGGTAGTAGATAGATACCGTCTACGACTGCCGAGCGGGAGATGAGTGCGTAGCGAGCGCGCGGTTTCCAAACATTCAGGCATTGCGCACTAATTTTAATAAATTTTATTTTGTAATTAATAAGTATTTTGTTGGTTTTATATTTTTTGACTTTACGTGTGATCATAATTTATAATGTCCTTCAATATGACGCGTGATTTACCAGTCAGCCTGTATAAGTCTTTAGCATGTTTTTGGTTCATAAAAAAACTGACGACCTCAGTCGCCCAGTGGTTATCATGCCAGACTGCCACTCCAGAGATCCCGGGTGCGATCCCCGATCAGGTTAAGACGAAAAATGATCTTTTTCAGATTGACATGAGTCTTGGATGTTTATCTATGTATGTATTTGTTATAAAATATCGTTGAGTTAGTATCCCATAACATACTTACTTTGGGGCGAGCACAATCTGTGTCATTTTTCCATATATATTTTATTTATAAAGGCCCATTTAGACGTTTTGAGTTGCATATCATTTTATTGAAGCAATAAATGGCAACAGGCAAGAAACTTTCACCGTGTAAAGGGGCTGTAACCAATGACATAGTAGCTCTATAAGCATAATTTATTATGAAGTTACTTTTTGGTGTCGATATAAAATGTTACACTTCGGAAAAGTTTCAATGCGCTAGATGACAAATGGCAAAACAAACATTTTCTATGGGATTTGTAAAAAATACAAAAGAGTGACTGTATGGTTTTTTTTGGAGCGCTCTTAATATCAGCTTTTTTGCATTAATAAATCTAAAATCATGATGAAAATGCAAATGACCAATGAAAAGTGACGGGACGTAATGTTTTATTTTATGTACTGTACCGGATCATTCATTTTTGATCTACCCCATTGTCTATCAGGATATAATGCAATCTGCGCCTAGTAATGCACATACATACATACATACATACTATCACGTCTTTATCCCTAATGGGGCAGACAGAGCATTTTGGGTCTTGCGGTTCTATGCAGAACCCAGGGCCGCATGACCCAAAAGCCACTTTTAGCGTCATGGTGGGCGAAAAGATGGAAAAGCAGTCAATACAGTGACGGGTTGCTAGCCGCATCGCCTGTTAAAATGATTCGCATTTTTGCCCATTCCCTCGATCGGCTTTTACGATCTGCGCGGGAAGAGAAGCAGCTGGTACATTCTAAGTTTTTTCGTTTCTCCCAGACCAGCATGGGACCACATATTTATAATAATAAAATAACACACTTCCTTGGTCGTTTCGTTGACTAAACATTAAGGCCATACCCAAATTTTCCAGGGTCCAGTGGCGCCCCCATTTGAAATAAATCATTTGAAAGAAAACGGTGATATCATTTAAAATTTCGTCTTGGTCAAACCCTAGATAACCTTTTTAACTATTTTATGAACTACTGTTTATAATTTAAAGTGCGAACGTGAAGCTTTTCTACGCACATTTGCGAAAAACGGCCACTTTTAGCTAATGTGCGTAGAAAAGCTTCACGTTCGCACTTTAAATTATAAACAGTAGTTCATAAAATAGTTAAAAAGGTTATCTAGGGTTTGACCAAGACGAAATTTTAAATGATATCACCGTTTTCTTTTAAAAGATTTATTTTAAATGAGGGCGCCACTGGACCCTGGAAAATTCAGGTAGCCCCTTAAGCTATTTAAGACAATGTCTGTTATTGAAATTAACCTACAAAACAATTACGGAAAACGCCAAACTTCAAATAAACTTGCCGATTTGATAATTACCGTTCTCCTAACTTAGTATTTATTTCAAGCATAAAATTACAACTCTCGGAAACTTGTACAGAACTTTGTAACTTCAATTGTTTCTAATAAAAATTACAAATAATATTATACATTTTCAATTTAAAAAATCTATGCGAGAACACAGATGTTTAACCCCCGACAAATAAGAGAGGTGTTATAAATTTGACGCCAATGTCTGTCTGTCTGTGATTTTTAGCTATGTTTAATGAAAATCTATTCAGCCGTTTTAAAGTTGTTGGGGGTTAAGGCCATACCCAAATATTTCGGGGTCCAGTGGTGCCCCCATTTGAAATAAATCATTTGAAAAGAAACGGAGATATCATATAAAAATGTGCCTTGATCAAGCCCTAGATAACCCTTCAAACTATTTTATGAACTACAGTTTATAGTCTAAAGTGAGAACGTGAAGCTTTTCTATACACATTAGCCAAAAGTGGCCGTTTTTTGCAAATGTGCGTAGAAAAGCTTCACGTTCTTGCTTTAAAGTATAAACGGTAGTTCATAAAATAGTTATCTAGGGTTCGGTCAAGACAAAATTTTAAATTATATCACTGTTTTCTTTCAAATGATTTATTTCAAATGGGGGCGCCACTGGACCCCGAAAAAAACAGCAATGTCCTTAACGCTTGAAAGTCAGGATTTTTTCTGACAAATGATGTTTACAATAAATTTACATTTAATGTAAAATTTAATTTGTAATTGTGTAGATACCTATACTTGGCGCAAAGTTTAGTTCAGTTCAGGTATAATTGTGGCTGGTGTTTTGCACTGAAAACAGGATAATGTACGAAAATTGATAAATTTTGTTGATCTATACACGATTACCTCTGTGGCGTAGTGGTCACCATGCTAGTCCGCAACCCAGAGGTCCCGGGTTCCGCAACCCAGAGGTCCCGGGTTCGATCCCCAGTCAGGGCAAGTCGGAAAATGGCCTTTTTCAAATTGTCCTGGGTCTTAAATGTTTATCTATATATATATTTGTTATAAAATATAGTATCGTTGAGTTAGTATCCCATAACACAAGTCTCGAACTTAGTTTGGGGCTAGCTCAATCAGTGTAATTTGTCCCTATATATTTATTTATTATTATTTATTTAATAAACAAAAAATTTAAGAACCGCGTCCTATCATTACACTCATCCCTTCAATGTGTCTTCACCGTGAGAGAATCCAAACGGGATTTTGCACAATACCAACTGAGATTACTTTAACCTAGGTTGTAAGTTGTAACTCTACTGTACAGACCTTTGATAACATTCAAATACTTTAATCAGGTCTGTCTAGACTGAATGAGTGTAACGTATAATTGATATTATATCTAATCATTTATTAGAGTAATTAGCTTTCACACGCCAATAATTTTAGTGTTCGTTACGAGTAAGGTTTAGTTATATTTAAATAAAAAAAATGTTTCGGAAAATTACACCTAAGTAGGTTCGAGACTTGTGTTATGGGATACTAACTCAACGATACTATATAACAAATGCATATAACATCGAAGGACAATTTGCAAAAGGCCATTTTCCTACTTACCCTGACCGGGAATTGAACCCGGGACCTCTGGGTGGCGGACCAGCATGGTGACCACTACGCCACAGAGGTCGTCAATGAAAAGCCATCGATACTAGCGTTTCTCATCGACCACTGCTGAGAAGAAACGCCAAGATAAACTTATTTAAAGGCAAAAGGAAATTGTCCGTTTACAAATTTCATAATAATATATTTTTTTATGCGGAGAAATCATTACTTAAATGGAGAACTAAGTAATTATCTCGATAATACAGGAAAACATTCACAAGTACAAAAAAAATAGTGTGGGGGTTAATTTGGGGTATTACTACGTAGTTCGTCTGTCTATCACCAGGCTCATGAACCGTGATAGCTAGACAGTTGGAATTTTCACAAATGATGTATTTCTGTTGCCGCAAACAACAAATAGAATACTATAAGCAGAATAAAATTAATATTTAAGTGGGACTTCATTAAAACAGACGAGATTTTTATAGATAATACGGTACACTTCGTGCGCGAGTCTGATTCACTCTTGGTTGTTTATTATTTAAATACTTATATAAGGACAAATCAATAGATGTGACATACTTCCGACCCCAAATAGGAGAATGATAGAAAAATAATCAAATGTTAATAATACTTCTTCTCAGCGAGTCGGAATAGCGTTTTATATGATTGTCGACCAGTGTGTGGCCACACTTACTGCCCTGTCATTAATACACTTTCTCCACAATAACTAAAAAGTCTACCAGACTCAGGACACTCTTAAAACAAAAGTAATTAGTTCTTTCTGCAATAAAACCTATTTGTTTTTGTACCAGTACTTTTACTCCCAAATCAAGCTTGGAACAATAAAACTTTTTCATTCGCTTCATTAGATAAAGAGAAATAAATCACAACATTAATTGACTTCTAATACTTTGTTGTAAGTGAATTGTGGACATCTCTTGTTCTGCCATGATTTATTTTGTTCCATTGATGAAGAGATGTAAAGATGTAGCACAAGCGTTCAGAAGTACAGGCAAGGAGCAAGAATCGAGATTTGCATTTTTTAAACAAATTTAAAGTAAAATTAAAGTTTTAATACATTACACAAGGCTTAGAGAGAATTAAACTCTAAACAACTCTTAAACTATTTAGCTCGGTCGAAAGTCCGATACAGTTTTGGCAATTGCAAAATTCAAAAGATCAAACGAAGAAATATAAACATGCGCTGCAATGTACATCATATATCATCAGGTCTTTTTGTCTCTACTGCAGGAAAACAACCATCTGTTGCACTCTAATTTTGAGTACGTTTATGAATGAATCTCCATTCAAAAATATATAACATCATTTTACTATAATAATTGAAATAAGTATTACTACGAATATATAATTGAACTAGATTTAAATAATTATTTAACCTCAAACGTTTCATTACATCATAGCATCATAATTTAGCGTCTCTCATTGGTTTTGCTTTGAATTTAAATGCATTGCATTGCGTTGTACTGCGACATCTTGAGTTAATGCAACATCGTTTGGTGGGAGACAATTTTATGTGTCAGACTTAAGTGGCCATTGTTCACATAAATTGTATTTTCAATAGATTTCAATTACTAAGCGGTCCCTGCGTCTGGAGACGTAAGAATTTGGGTTACATTGTGTGTACATCGTTCCAATAAATTCGTATGTAAACCTCGCATTTCGTGAGTGGTTTTTTATCGGAGGTTTGCATAATGTAAATTGTTGTAAATCTTACATTCTCTTTGTTTATAATACTTAGTTAAAATGACACTTTTCTTAGATATACGATTTGTGTTTATCATTATTCATTGAAAGAGTGACCTAAGTGAGCGAAGTTTTGCGTTTGCTTGGTCTATCCGGCGTTTGTTTGTCTGTATTTTTAACGATACGTTGAGTACCTTTAATACATACATAATATCACGCCTGTTTCCCACAGGGGTAGGCAGATACTATGGACTTTCACTTGAGTACCTTTAAATTAGCGATAAGGACGCCTTTTGCGCATTTGCTAGTTTATAAGGAAATTATATGCTGTATTTTGCAAAAAAGGGTTTTGTACTTATTAATGAAAACACTAGTACGTTTTTTTAAAAATAATCTTGTAAAGGAGCACTTTAAACTTTTCAGTTCAGTGTTATAAGCACTGAACTGAAAAGTTTAAAGTGCTCCTTAAGATGAAGCAATCGAGCCGACTGAGTGTAAGGTGGTTTTATGTTATATTAATCACAGAGATGCGTAGCCTATTATTATTTTTATTATAATAAAATATTGAACTGTCACTCAATTTACATAAGGATTTAAAGTTACAGCCAAATCAAATAATAGCAAGTAAGTCTAATTTAGTAGGACTGTAGCTTACAAAATTTGATTACGGACATACAACTGAAAATAAATGAAAGCTTGTAAAATTAAATCAGTTTGAAATTGTTCTGCAAAATACGTTATGACATTTTGAGTTTCGGTTTAATGTAAAACTTAAACATTTATTCCGAATACCACCGCTTCCGAAACTTCCATTAATTTTCATAATAAGTTTACGAGAGACTATTTCCAAGAGAAAACTTGCTCGTTAGTATTGGTCGTCTGAAGAGCTTTTGATTTAACTCTTTAATGACTTTCATAACTTGGTGCTTTTCTTAAATTTTCACTGCTACATTCGATAATGTAATGCATATAGTTTTAAAAAGGTGTACAAATATTTATGATCTTAATGTATAAAGTCTAACAAAATATACTGAAACTATTTTGAGGGTGAATAGAAGAAATTTTTATATTATTAAAAATATGCCTATACAGTACTTTATTACCTAACGCCATATGGAGAGAATGCTATATGACATTAGGTTCGCCACTTGTACGTTTTTTTACTGTGCAATAAAGTTTAAATAAATAAATAAAATAAATGCCTCTTATTTATTTGTAATAATAAAAACTATTTATAAAACTATTTTTTAAAGTGAAAGAAGTTGCTCGTTTGTTACGATAACACATCATCATATGAACATGAAATGTTATGAGCGGTTATGATAAAAACTGGGTAAACAAAATAATAATTCCTGTCTCCTAACCATAACGATCTGACCTTGACTTTTACGTCTAATTTCACCATAATATTATCCTTGCTTGGTCATTTATGCTTTACGATCAGTTATGTTAAATTGGACACTAAATGACATAGTTTTCATGGTCAATAAACTTAATAATTTAAGTAGCTTGTTTATTTTACTGGGTGTAAACATTCCGTCAACGTATCTAAAAGGAGCCTAAATATAAATTACATTTCCTGTGAGTGTGTACAAAGCGTTTCCACACTTTCAATTTGATTAAAATATATCTCTTATATGATAGGATATTCATAATATCTCTTAATAATCGTCACTTTATTAAGTTCATCACGTTAAAGCTAAGTTTACTGCCGCTTCCTGAGCGCTAATGCAGAAGAAGCGGTAACATACTGCACTGCAGCATTTTCTCTAAGGACACTGTTGGCCACTTGCACACTTCAAAAAAATAGTGCTAGTTTGAGCATGATCAGCTCAAACTCCTAGGTGACCATACGTCGCAATTTTTTTTTTATTAGCCTGTTTTGTCCCATTGTTGGGCAAAGGTCTCTCCCATCGTCTTCCACTTATCTCTTTCCTGTGCTAGGCTCGTCCATCCCTTCTGAAATGCGTCGATATCGTCTCGCCAGCGCTTTCTTGGCCTACCCGGGCGACGGTAACCATCATTAGGCAACCACTCTGTGGTAATTCTGGCCCATCTCTTGCTGTGCATCCTACTGACATGCCCTGCCCAATTCCACTTTCTAAATACTACATATATACACGTCGCTAAATAAAACCTATTTTAATCTAGAGACCATATTTATTAATACAATCAGTCAAGATAAAATAAAATCAAAATGGAACAAATAACAAAACGCAATACCGATCCTTTGGAAACGTGATAAATTTACATAATTGGGTTAAATGTTTCGAACATTAAGAAAATTCAGAGTAATAGTGATAAGCCGGTTTCAAAACTCTGTAAGTACACTTCGTGAGAAGAATGACCGGCCAAGTGCAAGTCGGATTGCGCATCAAGGGTTCCGTAACATTATTTATAAAAAATCACGAGCCTGAGTCAGAGGTCAGAGCCTAATTTAATTATTTATTTTAACCAATTTCCGAAAAAGAGGAGGTAACCAATCGTCACAATTTTTTATTTGTTCACCGATTATTATTCGAAGACGCCTAAATCGATTTGGAAAATTATTTTTTTGTTTGAAAGAGTATATTTGTCAAGTGGTCCCATAGAAATGTTATTAAAATAGCTTGTATAGATTGAGGAAATCTGTTTTTAGTTTTGAAAATTTAGATTAAAATTAAATATACAACTAAATATTCTGTAAATATTTCAAGCGTCTACCTGTTTCCGTTATTGATATTGAGCAAAAAACGGAAAAAAGTATCGTTTGTTGTATATATTATATTATATTATATAGGGACAAATTACACTGATTGAGCTAGCCCCAAAGTAAGTTCTAGACTTGTGTTATGGGATACTAAGTCAACGATACTATATTTTATAACAAATACATATATAGATACACATCCAAGACCCAGGACTATTTAAAAAAGGCCATTTTCCAACTTGCCCTGACCGGGGATCGAACCCGGAACCTCTGGGTGGCGGATTAGCATGTTGACCACTACGCCACGGAGGTCGTCAAATGTATGGAAGGTCGCCTTTAATATTAATTTTATTATATGTTCAGTATTTGTTGTTATAGCAGCAACAGAAATACATCATCTGTGAAAATTTCAGCTGAAACCTATAAAGTACCTACTTGCGATGTCTTGTACTACATTTTAAAAGACTGTTTCGACCAACTTTATAGATTTCAATATCTGTAACGCATTATTGCTTATCATGTGTTATATTTGAAAATAGGCAAGTCATTTACATTTTTGGAGTAAACTCGATCGTTTAAATAAAAGTACATCTCAAGTTACTTTTTGATCTTGTTTCTCTGTGATTTTCAACAAAAGTTAAGATCAGCTTTTTTAAGCAAACTATAATGTTTGTTTTATTGAAATCTGATGTCAGTGTAAAACAAATACTAAGATAAGTCGTCGGCTTTTTTTTTACGTGTACAAAGTCTCGGGTACTAGCTAGTAATAATTAATAGGTATTTCGTTTTCTCCTTTAAAAACATAGCAAAATATTCAAAACCAAAAACTGACTTCAACGCGAAACTACGCTACTGATTTTGAAAAAAATTATATAGGACCATTTGCAAGCAAGCTCTTTTAAAATATAAAGAATTTTTCAAATTGGTTCAGGCGTGTACGACTAATCGGGGAAAATACATAAATAAAAATAACATATACCTACATTCGAAATGATCCTTTTTAGAAGTTTGTTATAAATAAATGTTACTAGGCACCAATATGTTAAACAGATATAATTTTACGTAAATATATTTTCAAGATTCCTTTTATTTTAGCATCTCAGCTATACGATGAGACAAGGTCTTGCCTGTCGTCTTTTTTGTCGCTTAAATTCTTAAAAGGATTTTCGCCTTTGAAGATCATTGCATTTGAAGCACTTTTTGTTTTGTAAAAAACAATGTCCTTAGCAATAGCTTCTTTAGAACAACAGCGACGTTCAAAAATTTTTTTGACAGGGTGGCACTAATCTTACCTAAATTACGAGAAAGACTGTCTATCAAGCAAAATATATTTTTTGCTAGTATCCAATATTATATTAGGGTGCAAATGGGTACATACATTCGATGTGTCTGTATGAAATGCACACTTCTGCAGAACAAGATATTCCTTTTGTAAATTACTGTTATTTGACATCTTAATTTAGTAAAATTTAGTAAATATAGTCGTATAAAAAGTATTGTACGCAACGTTGTAGAAGTACGTCAAAAAATCCTCGATGGCGTCTCCTTACGATGCTCGCCAAGGCTTGCATCGTTACCTGCGCCACTCGGATTTTTTGACCGTTCTTATACAACTGTTGCATAAAATACTATTGCCATGACGCACATAAAATAGCACACACATTTCACTCATTGCATACACTCCAAAAAACGACTTAAGGGGCATGCTGCGTTAAGTATAATAATAATAACCCGTGTGTATCATTAAGACCGGCTCGGCCGAGCAGAATATAATTCTGGAAAATAAATAATAATAATAAAAATTCTTTATTTATTTCTCCCACAAAATAACAATTTCACATCTGTCATGAATCTTAATTGTTAGGAATAAGTAATAAACCTATCTTCTTCTTCTGCCTTATCCTTGTCCCACTTTTTATGTAGGATCGGCACAACATGTGAGTTCCTTCCACTTTGATCTATCTCCAGTCAACCCGTCCGTCACCCCCTTCCTACTCATATCCTCCCTCACACAGTCCATCCAACGTTTTTTTGGTCTAAGTAATAAACCTATAACCATAAATATATTAATTTAATAGTTTTCGTTATCAGACTTTAAAACAGTCTTTTTCTGAGTCAGGCAGAAATGTCAGTCAAAATAAAATAAAATAAAAAACCGACCAAGAGCGTGTCGGACTCACGCATGAAAGGTTCCCAACTATTATCTATAAAAAATCACGTTTGTTGTATGAAATCGAATTTTCGCAATTTAGTTGTTGGAAGTTTAAAAAAAAACATTTTATATCTAAAATCGTTCCTTGGGACACAACTTTCTCATCTTATTTCTTAGTAGGTACAGCACCTCACAGTTTCACACTTAATTAAGTTAAAAACGACAGCTTTAACTCAGCGGAAGCAAGTGTTGCGGAGGGGACAGTCGGCGAGAAAAGTTCTAGAGAAAAGCTTTTGGGAGCAAAGTTACCCGTACTCATAGTGTGCGAGTTTAGTTTATTACTTGACGAATTAGGAGTGTATTGTTTAGTTTTATGTTCAGTTTGTGGTGATTATACATTGTAGATGTACTTCAGTGTGCTGCTTTTAAGATAAGATAAAATTTCTTTATTGCACCAACTAAGTATGACAATAATCAAAAGTACATTTCAAATATAGTAGGTACAAAGGCGGACTTATCACTAAAGTGATTTCTTCCAGCCAACTTTTGGGTAAAGAAGATTATAAAAGATGTGGGGGAGTTGGCGCAGTTAGAGTATAACAGTGTAGAAAAATACAAGTACCTATACAATTAAAATAATAGGAGTACATACTATAACATATAAACGAACAATAAAGTAATATAAAATGCATAAACTATAAAAAAAGCTTTTGAGCCGGGGCGAGCGCCGGGCGGCCACGAGGCGGGCATAAGGCTGAAGCATGGCGAGCGTGTGGCGTAGACGGCCTAGTCGAGGCTTGCCGTGCGCATGTGGACTTCGGTTAATGCAATTTGAGTTTTATTGGTGTGATAGGACTCAAATTATATGCAACAAATTTCAAAAATTAGGTGCTAGGCGTGATTTAGGCTAGGCCTGTGTCACTCCCCGTTTAGGTATCGAATATACCTACATTATTACTATGCGCACGGCGGCCACTCCGGAGTGGTAATTTCAGCGACATGAATTGTATGTCTAGTGTAATAAGAATGAAATTGGCTTGCAATGCACTTCTAGGTATCTTAATGAAAAAGTGCGGAGTTCTAACGCGAGCTAAATTAAACCATATCGCTAAGGACATTTAGTAGATATTTCTTTGAATTCCTTTGCTGAGTAAGACTACTGTACGTGAGTACTAGTTATTCTGGGTCAGACGTGCGCTTGGCGTGTGCATGTCGTCTAAACGTGCATATGCGTTTTGTTGGCTAAGTTTTGAACCACTTTTGGTTTGCATGTTACAAATCGGGGTGAATGCCCCGCGCCGCTCGATACCGCAGTCTATGCACTTGCACCTATAGGGCGTGGTTGTTATTAGGAAGTTAGGGGCAGAGAACTAAATATATTATATCGTAACAAGTTATTTTTAACCCTCGACGCATAGTTTGCGAAATTCTCCGTTCTTTTTGGTAGTTTTTAGTTATGCTTGATGAAAACTAGTTCAGCCATTCGAAAGTTATGGGAAACGCTTGAAAGTAGGGGAATTTATTATTTTTCTGGCATATTTGCCAGAACTTGATATTTCATTAATCAAAATTACCGAAAAATATCATCTTTCTTTATTTTCATAGTGTATTTGAGAAAAAAACTGAATAGGCCAAGTCCTCTCGCTGCTTTGGCCAAGTATGGCTCTGGTGGTAAAGAGAGGGTCATGCTCCTGCTCAGTGGAGTCAAAAAGACCTGATTATGATGATAATAAAATTTAATGAAATGTAGAACTTTTCTTGAGATATTTTAAAAACTCGTAACCGCAAATGCCAATCTGTTATCATTTACTTTTTCCTTATCTTCTGAATTAAGTTCGAACAATGTAAAAATAAAACTGAAAGTAAAAATAAAACGAAATATATCGGTTTATTAAAGCTAGCTTCCTTTCTGAGGATCAACGGCCGTATAATGTTGACTTACTTGATTGAAAACATCGCAAGCAAACATAATTAAAAACCTCTTGTGTACGGTAATAACTTGTCTTCCTGCTATTATCAAGATTTTAAATTAATACTGAGTATCGGAGAGCATAAAAAGTACATATTATTATAGTTAATCTATATCCATACATTTAAATAAAAAAAATTAAAAAATGTATTTGTACATTATGTATTTCCAAAAAATATTTTAGGACGATGGAGACATAGTAATAAAAAAAAATCATTTATAAATATAACAAATAAAGTAAGAATAAAAATAAAAAATAAATTCTCTGTATTCACACTAATCTACGGATTCAAATGAAATTTTTTGGTAAATAGCTGTTAAGCCTGGGCAACATATAGCGTATATTTAATTGTGGAAAATGGAATGAATCTTCTTATCGTGTGTATTAGTGACTAACACTAGTGTCAGAGTTTTTAAACCGCCTTAAAGGCCTCTGACATGGTTTTAGGTAACCAATGTCAAAGACAATGACCGGGACCGACGGCTTAACGTGCCCTCCGAAGCACGGATCATCTTACTTCTCAGACAATCAGGTGATCAGCCTGCAATGTCCTAACCAAACTAGGACAACAACACAAAGTTGTTGCCCCCGCCGGGAATCGAACCCGCGACTTCCGGGTTTGAGCCGAACGCGCTAACCACTACACCACGGAGGCAGTTAGAACACTTGATGCAGAACCTGTTGTTCAGCCTGATAAACATAAAATAATTTTTCTTTAGTAACCTAGTAATAGTAAAAGTAATATAATATGTTCTTTATGTTCTTTTCTCTTCTGTGTCTGCCCAGCCAGCCATTATGTTGCAGTGCATTATAACGCTTACAGATCGAAGTCGATAAAGACGAAACGAAACTGCATTTCCAAGGAGGGTTCCTTGGACTTCGACTTCTTTGGATTCCGACATCCACTGGAAGAAATAGATTGGTCATATCGGACGGAACCCACACGGCACCAGTTACGGTAACCTACATTTTAACTTTCTTTCATAACATGAACCAAGACGTGTCTCGTTTACACAAATTGAGTATTTCGGAACTCCGAACTGGGTTAGTCTACAATCGGGTACAATTTTTCTTGGAAAAGTTCGCGAAAGCAAAGGCAAGTAGGTGACCGGGAGCCCTCGTAGCACTGAATAAAAACACCAATCACCGCCATATTGAATTCGCAGATGGTAACCCAGATTTTGGCGGGCGTTGTAGTTGCCGATTTTGTGGGAAATGACAAACGATGCTGGTGGCGTGGTTTGGTTAAAAGAGTACATTTTGCGAGTGTGACAAAGTCTAAATTTGTACAGTTACCTCGAGCCTTAGTTCGAGGTAACACAAGCTGAGATAGAAAGGTAGAATATGTTTTTTTATAAAGTTGGCTCCGCACCTCCTTTTTCACGGCAATTAAATAAATAATTATTTATTTAGTTACATATGGAAAGTTTTTATTATTATTTATTATTATTATATACCTATATTGTTATAGAATAAATGATTAAGGGATACATTTTTTTACCGGGGTTCAGTGCCGCCCCCATTTGAAATAACTAATTTGAAAGAAAACAGAGATATAATTTAAAACTTTGGTTTCATGAAGCCATAGATAAATAAATAAATATATAGGGACAAATTACATTGATTGAGCTAGCCCCAAAGTAAGTTCGAGACTTGTGTTATGGGATACTAACTCAACGATACCATATTTTATAACAAATATTATATAGGTAAACATCCAAGATCCTGGCCAATTGCAACAAGGCCATTTTACAAACTGAAAACGTGAAGCTTTTCCACGCACATTTGCGACAAACGGTCTTTTTTATGTTTTCTTACTAGTTGAATCTCTAATGATACCTGCAGACTCTATGTAATAAAAGGGAAAATATGAATTGTTTACAAGTCGAGCTCAATCGGCTGAGTAACAAAGTAATTGAATCACGAGCTAAGGGCAGTGCCGGCAGACCGTAAAAATTAAAAAGTTGAAAACGACTGTTTATGTCTATGTGCACCGCCTCTCTTAAATATTCACTTCTCCCCCTACCCAAAGGTTGACTGGAAGAGATTGCTAAGCGATAAGTCCGCCTTTGTATCATAATTCTGTCTTGTTCTTTTTCATCTGTTTTTTTTATTTCCTTTTGTTTATGGTGCAATAAAATAAAGAGTATTTGTATATGTACAGTCGGGTAACGAGACACCTAGGCGAGCCATCTACCTTCTTTTCTAGGTGCCGCTTCATTCCTGAAGGTTGGCAGTCAGCGCTTTAAATGTTGATTTATCCATGGCAAGCCTAAACAGTTGTTCTATCGTTTTGATACCAGTCCATTGTCGGATGTTCCTCAGCTATGTCATTTGGAGACGTCCTACCTTGCGCTTTCCGGATATTTTACCGACAGACAGACGGAACTCTACGGAACCCTAAAAAGGTGCAAGACTTTGGAGACTGTATTTTCTCTTCTTTAAATATGTTAGTTGTGTAAGTGTCGTAAGAAGAAGTTAAAAAAAAAACGTTACCATATGAATGGTCGGCTGCACACTTTAGTAAATTTATGACTGTTATTTTAATTTTTACATTTTCGCTGGAAGGTACTGGAGGCAAGCCGCTCCAGATCCTCATTTTTTGGAAATCCTTGGGAGAGGCCTATGTCCAGCAGTGGTCGTTATGCGGCTGAAGTAATGATGATGATGATTTTAATTTCATTATACTATAGTGATCTAATATAGCCCGTAGTTTGATTTATTGCGGATATGTCCCTTGCACGTTGTATAAACGTCCAACTGAACGTCTATTTATAAAACAAAAAAAAACGACGGGTTGCACTCTGGGAGTGCCGGCAGAAGTGAAAACACAGCAGTATGGCCACTACACAGACGGTCGAGCCATCAGCTGTCACCATCCATGGATGCGCGTAGCACGCTGTAACATAAACACACACGAACATTCGCGCAAGCGCCCTGCGCCGCCTAAACGAAACAGCAGGCGCAGGCATACATTTTCGCCGCGCCGTAGAAAGAGAGGGGGATACTCCCTCTCCTACGCCGCGCCAGCTGTCTACTCTCCATCCGTCTTACGAATTTTCGATCAGGTCACGTGTCCTGACGCGAGTTTAACATTTTTTACCCATTCCAAAAAAAGTGCACAACGCCGCTAAAGAAGTTTTCACTTCAAAAAAAATGCCATTCATTCTAATACCATTTACAGTTATCGATGGCCGATAGGGCAAAAAGGTTTTGGAATGGCGACCGCGTACTGGCAAGCGTAGCGTAGGGCACCCACCTACAAGGTGGTCAGATGACCTGACCAGGTTCGCTGGAAAGCGCTGGATGCAGGCCGCTCTGGATGATGATGATTTACAGTTATCATAGTTGTAAAATATTTTTTCTTACAATGTCATAAAATAATATGCGATGAAATTATTTATACAATGCCCACATATCTTATACCTTTAAACGAGCAATTCTTGTATATTTATTTATATATTTCTGTGATCTCGAAAACGGCTCTAACGATTTCGCTGAAAATTGGTATATGGGGGTTTTCGGGGGTAAACAATCGATCTAGATTAGTCTTATGTTTGGGAAAACGCGTATTTTCGATGTAACCGAGCAAAGCTCGGTCGCCCAGGTACTAAATACATCTAATTAAGTATACTAACATATAAATAGCTAGAAGAGAAGAACTAAATAATATCCTAAGATTTTTCTTTACATACATGCTATCACGTCTTTATCCCTAATGGGGCAGACAGAGCATTTTGGGTCTTGCGGCTCTATGCAGAGCCCAGGGCCGCAAGACTCAAAAGCCACTTTTAGCGTCATGGTGGGCGAGAAGAAGGAAAAGCAATCAATACAGTGACGGGTTGCTAGCCGCATTGCCTGTTAAAATTATTCGCATTTTTGCCCATTCCCTCGATCGGCTTTTACGATCTGCGCGGGAAGAGAAGCAGCTGGTACATTCTAAGTTTTTTCGTTTTTCCCAGGCCAGCATGGGAATTTTTTTTTCTTTTTTCCCAGATAAGCTTGAAAGGTACTACCTATTATATGTAAAACTATATAGTATCCAATTCATGAATTAATCAATGGAGATAGAGGCTTTTCCTAAGCACAAAGTCATTACAATCTGCCAAACAGAGTTTATGAAGTCGACGCGACGGGCCACACACTAACTTCTATTTTGGATAGTTTGTTGATTAATTGAGACGTAATATCCAAGTTTAAAGTCAAAGTTTTCATATTAGGAAGTTCTCATGAAGGACTATTGACTTCGCGTATAGTTTAGATTTGAATATTATAAAAGACTAGCAGTCCATCCCGGCTTCGCCCGTGGTACATACATAGCCTATGTCACTCAGGGATAACATACCTATCCAACAGTGAAAGAATTTTTAAAATCGATCCAGTAGTTTCGGAGCCTATTCAATACAATGAAACAAACAAACAAACAAACAAACAAATCTTTCCTCTTTATAATATTAGTGTAGATAAATAATATATTTTATATATCACAAACACGGTTTGTAAATTATAATAACAGTTCTCTTCAATTGAAATTAAAATATTTGTGCTTATTACAAAATGGCCTCCTCTTAATAATGTGATATTTCTATATAAGATCTAACAAAATATACTGAAACTATTTTAAGGATGAATTCAGTCCATGAACAAGTTTTGAGAATGAGAGTTGATCAGTATCATGAACAACTCTCCCCAAGGAACATATGTCTAAATATGAAAAAAAATTTTTGCTTTCCATACAAACTCGGATCAGCTGATCGGTCAACTTGTATGGGAGGCCAAAAATTACGTAATTACGATACGTGTTCCTTGTAGAAAGTTGTTCAGTATCACGGACTGAATTCACCCTTAAAATAATTTCAGTATATTTTGTAACACCTTATTATATACTTAATTGCTTTTTTGACATTATCTTTTTTCTAAGTAACAACAAAAAATATATATGTTAGTAATTTGAATGGCCAAACGAATGTAAGTGGTATAAAAATGTAGAGGTCCTTCGTACTTTCGAAGGAAACTGTCATCATTGTACGGCAGTCGTCAATCTTTATACGCAGTTTGAAAAATCTGGCACTGGTGTTAGATTCTGTCACCAGGCTTTCATGTTCCAGGTTCTCATGAACCGTGATAGCTAGACAATTAAAATTTTCATTATAACTATACTAATAATGTTCTTCTGTTGCCGTTATAACAACAAATCCTAATCCTAATACAACAAACGTGTTTTTGTTGACAACGGTACCGACTCGCACTTGGCCGGTTATTAAAATTTTATACACATTATCGTATTATCTCCCATGCTGGTCTGGGAGAAATAAAAAAAACTTAGAATGTACCAGCTGCTTCTCTTCCCACGCAGATCGTAAAAGCCGATCGAGGGAATGGGCAAAAATGCAAATCATGTTAACAGGCGATGCGGCTAGCTACCCATCACTGTTGCTTTTCCATCTTCTCGCCCACCATGACGCTAAAAGTGGCTTTTGGGTCTTGCGGCCCTGGGCTCTGCATAGAACCGCAAGACCCAAAATGCTCTGTCTGCCCCATTAGGGATAAAGACGTGATAGTATGTATGTATGTATGTATTATCGTATGATCTACACAAAATAAAACAGCAATTCTTTAAAACTTTAATGAACCAGTTTAGTAAAAAGTAAAGTATGGAGGATTAAAAATAGATAAAATAAACATGAATCTACATTTGAGATGAACTGTATTCGTAATCTGAGTGCCCTGGGATCAGAGAACGTTCAACTTGATCAAATATACTCATATTTTCAAACGAGGGCAATGCTCGATCTCGTCGATTTTCAGCCTTAAAATCCATTTTAAGTTGAAGTTAGTAAAAATAATTATACAACGTGGAAGGGACATACCCGTAATAAATCGAACCACAGACTATACTAGACCATGAAATTAAAATAACATATTTTTTTTTAATAACCTATATAGTGTCCCATTGTTGGGCAAAGGCCTCCCCTTCTTGCTTCCACGATTCACGATGCAAGGCAGCTTGCTGCCATCCACTTATGTAGCTTTCAATATCGTCCCTCCATCTTTTCCTCGGCCTTCCCCTAAATAACAATAACAATCAAAAACAAAAAGAAATCGGCAATTTCATACATAAGTCTGCAGCGACGTGGGCAATTTGCATGGGAATGTCGAATTTTTTGCTGGTTTTTCGACTGTTATTTTAATTTCGTTATAGTATAGTGATCTACTATAGCCCGTGGTTCGATTTATTATGGGTATGTCCCTTCCCAGTTGGGCTCCTATCTATTACCCGTATAAATTATTTTTTTAATTTATTTTTTACCTTAGAGTATGATTCAAGTTTTTAAATTTTTCTCGGTTGGCTTTTAATCTGTGTGAGAGAAACATTTATTTATTCATTTATCTATCCAAATATGCTATTGATCAGAACAGCTACACAGGACCGAGATGGGTGGCGTCGATGTGGGAGGCCTTTGCTCAGCAGTGGGCGGAAAAAGGGCTGGGATGGTGATGAGCGGAAAATAGCTATATAAATATAAATAATATAAATATATAGGGACAAATCACACTGATTGAGCTAGCCAAAAGTAAGTTCGAAACTTGTGTTATGGGATAATAACTTAACGATACTAAATTTTATAATAAATACATATAAAGATAAACATCCAAGACCCAGGACAATTTGAAAAAGGCCACTTTCCAACTTGCCCTGACCGGGGATCGAACCCGGGACCTCTGGGTGGCGGACTAGCATGGTGACCACTACGCCACGGAGGTCGTCATCTATAAAGCCAGCTAGAAATTTAAAAATATTTCCTTCCTAAAACATATTTCTTGTTAAAACAATATTTATTCAACCGTTTAGGTACGGGAAGGCCTGTAAATTGAGGAAGACGAATGAAAATAAACGAGTGATTTCTCTTAAACAAGATATAACTTCGTAAAAGCTATAAATATCCACCAGCTGTATACTTACACTTACTTTTCATTTTGTTTAACATGAAAATTTTTAGCATTAACATGAAAAGAGGAATCAATATTGATGGGTTGCTAGCCGCCTCGCCTAATTATCTTATACCTTTAAACGAGCAATTCTTGTATGTATATATATTTATTTATAAATTTCTGAGATCTTGAAAACGGCTCTAACGATTTCGCAGAAAATTTATATATGGGGGTTTTCGGGGGTAAACAATCGATCTAGATTAGTTTTATGTTTGGGAAAACGCATGTTTTCGAGTTTTCATGCGTTTTTCTTTCCACGCAGAATATGGTCGCTAATTTCGTCACGCCGACCGCCTTGTTTTTAGCTCAGCGGTTAAGGATACCGACCGCTAGAAAGAGTGTTACGGGTTCGAATCCCACTCGGTGACTTACTTTTGTTGTTTTTAATGTTTTAGCTTGTATATAATTTTCTATTTTGCATTGTTTTCAGACAAGTTTAAAAAAATTTAGTTAATGTTTGAGATATAACCGGTCGCCCAGGTACTATAATTTAAATTTCGCCCATTTCCTCGATCTGCGCGGGAAGAGAAGCACCTGGGACATTCTAAGTTTTTTACTTTTTTTTCAAAGTCAATATCATTTATTTTTCTTTGGATATTTGTATCACTTGATAATTGTCACTTTTTTTCTTTCGATTTCTTATAAGGTAAATGTTGACGTCAGATCATTTACTTATAGCTAAGTTTACTCCCAGACCAGTATGAGAGAGAATTGAAAAAAATTGGTTGTTACATAATTTTTCAAAACTAAAACCGACTTCACAAAACCACGCAACCGATTTTGATAAAATTTATATGGGACTACATAACAAATATACTCTTTCAAACAAAATAAGATTTATCTAAATAAGTCTAGGTGTTTTCGAGTAATCGGGGAACATACATACGACTACAAGTTGATAACCTTTATTTTATTTTATTTAATGGGAACAACAAACAGCTACATTATGAATATTGATACAGTGCAACTTTACATAAAAAGACTTATTAATAACGAACCCACAACGTTATTCACAACATAACAGATAGTTGTCTGGGCTGCTAACTACATACAAACTATTTAATTAATTAACTAAAGAACTTTTTGAGTTAGTTAATAATATTTTTATACTAAAAACCGCGCGCGACTTCACCCTCAAACAACACGACCAATTTTGATAAAATTTATATGAAACCACATAAAGAGTTCCAAACAAAAAATTTTTTCTAAATTTGGTCCAGGCACCTTCTTATAATTCGTGAACATACATAAATAACCGGCCAAGTGCGTGTCGGACTCGCGCACAAAGGGTTCAGTACCATTATCTATAAAAATCAAGTTTTTTGTATTGGAGCCCTCCTTAAATATTTTTTTTATTTAATATTAAAATTAAAATACAACTGAGTATTTTGTGAATATTACAAGTGCCTACCTGTTGCCATTATTGATATCGAGTAAAAAAGAGCATTTAAATCCCGTTTGTTGTATGGGAGCCCCCCTTAAATATTTATTTTACTTTGTTTTTAGTATTTTTTGTTATAGCGGCAACAGAAATACATAATGTGTGAAATTTTCAACTGTCTAGCTATCGCGGTTCTTGAGATACAGCCTGGTGACAGACAGACGGACAGACAGCGAAGTCTTAGTAATAGGGTCCCGTTTATACCCTTTGGGTACGGAACCCTAAAAAAGATCGCGGTGAATTGATAACATACTCCTTCTTTTTTGAAGTAAGTTAAAAATCGGTAAAGCCTACGATTTTCGAAGTAAAGCCCTTCTTGATAGCAACATAGAAATATTCACTTTATATTCACTGAAATTAATTATGAGTCTACAAGACTATCTTAACTTACTTCTTAGAAAAACTTACAAAGCAAGAACACCTCCTAGCTCTAATCCGGAAAATCCCTTAGCGCCTACGGCATTGGTCCTTCACATAATGCGACTTTCAGCCGAAAATAGCAGAACAAAAAAGACGGTAGGCAAAACGATTATAGCCAAATCTTTTTCTTCTTTTTATTTTTCTTCTCAATTTCAGGCGTCGGCATGGTCTTAGGCATTCTTGGGTCATATTTATTTGTGAGAAAAAAATAACCGACCAAGTGCGTGTCGGGTCTCGCGCAGTTAAAGTTATAGTCGAGTAGAGTTCTTTAGCTGCGAATGCCGGAGTACACGCCACTAAAAACGTCTAAAAACTGATTTTTCATTGAATTTGTATGAAATTTTCCTTTTCCAAGTACTTTTTGTAAATTGGTCGCCTATACCTAACTCTGTAATTTGTAAACCCAACTTAGCTCAGATTGTTTTTTATTATACTTCGTTATATATACTACTGCTGTTAATCTTTCCTCATATTTATATAACAGTTTCGCATAGAGGGGACACAATAAAAAAAATTAAGATTTAATTTTACCACTTATTCGGTATGATTAATAAACATACCCATGCCAAATTACAGCTTTCTAGTACTTCTCACTTCTAGTACTTCTAGAAGTGAGAAGTTCTCCTTCTAGTACTTCAGACATGGCGAAACTATTAGGGGAGGGAGAAAAGGCACACCGGGCTCCGAAGCAGCCCAGCTAAGAATGCAACCGAGTTGCTAAGATGAATAACGTTCTATATGAGCCATATGAATGGTTGTAGGGGAAACCAGAACTATAATATCCTATCCTGATGTTGTAAAATCCCATGCCTTTTACAATTTTTTTATTTTTATTAAAGTCTTAAGTACATTATTGCTCGTTGGTTTCTTTCAGCTTAATCCTCAAACCTCATTTATCATTTACAGACACAATAAGACCGACATTCGGTCTCTATTTGAAGTAAAACCACAGAGTAAAATTTTTCAAAACTAAAAATCGACTTCACCCCAGGACTACACACCCAATTTTGTTAAAAAATTATGGAACTTCCTGCTTTAAAAGACCATACTTGTCTTTTAAACAAAACAGAATCTTACATATTCCAGGTGTCTTTGAATAATAGGTGTACATACATTTAAACTGTTACGCCATGTGGTTTCCGGCAGAGTAGAATAGGGCCACTCCAAGACCTCTCATGGATGTCATAGAAGGCGACTTAGGAAATACCTCTACAACCCGTCTGGCCAGCAAGGTGAGTGTAGGCCAAGTCCTCTGGCTGCTCTGGCCAATATGGTTGTGGTATTACGGAGAGGGTCGTGCTCCTGCAGTGGAGACAAAAAGACCTGATAATGATTATATTTAAAAAAAAGATCGTATTGGGACGATTTGATAACCTTCTTTTTTGGAAATCAGTTATAAACCGCAATTCTATCTATTCGCCTTTCTATCTGTACCTAATCGAAGATGCTATTTTTCTACCGTCGTTTTTTAAAAGTATTATTGACAAGAAAAAACTATAACAGTTCAAGAAAAATGTAGATCCAAAAATCTTGAATAAAAGTAAAGTAATAAATTCCATAAAGGTCAATGAACTTACAGTTCAGAATGGATTATCTACAGGCCTGTGTGGGCATGCGATTTGTTACTTTGGATCGTTCCATTGGCTTTTGCAATATTTTAACTGAATTGAATTGAAGTTTATTAAAAATGAAATGTGACATACAACTTCATCAAGCATACTATAGAACTCTTTGTCCTAAATCAGTCACATGGAGCCTGCTACAAGCTATACATAGACTGAAACAATTGACGACCTCCGTGGCGTAGTGGTCACGACGCTAGTCCGCCACCCAGAGGTTCCAGGTTCGATCCCCGGTTAGGGCAAGTTGGAAAATAGCCCTTTTTTGAATTTTCCTGGTTTTGGATATAGTATGGTTGAGTTGGTATTCCGTAACACAAGTCTTGAACTTACTTTTTTGTTTATAATAGACTTTTTTGTATATATAGAATTAATACTAACGTGTGACATAGCCAAAACGGCAATTTTTTTCTAAATGTCAAATCAAACATTTGTATGAAACAAATACTTCCTTTCTCAATAATAAGCCTTTAGCTGTTGATGTTCTGGATTGAAGTTATTTTTTTTTCGCATAAATGTTTAAACTTAGTATACACCTATAAAATACATGAACTCCAACACAATATTTTTACTTATACCTCACTTTGGACTTAGGACTACTCAAAATAAGGTATCTTAACGAAATAAAAAGATTACCAAAGGATTTCATTATCAAATGTTTTTTGCAATCAGTTTCAATGCAGCGAAGAATTTAATCACAAAAGGAAACTTTTTCTTTGAAGTCATTAATTAAACTGAAAATCTTTATTAAAATCTAAGCAGTCCTATGATTAAATACCAAAACTTGCTAGATTTCATTTGATAGGCTCTTCAATGAGGTTTGCATTTAAGAATTGAGTAAACTTTAAGATATGACGAAAATTCAAAAACGTGAAATATCACAGTATGAATTGTTTCAACCCGAATTTCAGCTTTATTGTGAGCGCCAAAACTAGAGTAAGTCAAATAATAATAGTATTCTATATTATTAAAAAAAAAACGATAATATGTTAATTTATTATATTAGTACCTGGGCGACCGAGCTTTGCTCGGTTACATCTCAAACATTAACATTTTTTTTTAAACTTGTCTAAAAACAATGCAAAATAATAAAAAAATATAAACTTAAACATAAAAAAAACAAAAGTAAGTCACCGAGTGGGATTCGAACCCGTAACACTCTTTCTAGCGGTCGCTATCCTTAACCGCTGAGCTAAATCAAGGCGATCGCGGCGCGACGAAATTAGCGACCATATTCTGCGTGGAAAGAAAAACGCATGAAAACTCGAAAACACGCGTTTTCCCAAACATAAAACTAATCTAGATCGATTGTTTACCCCCGAAAACCCCCATATACAAATTTTCAGCGAAATCGTTAGAGCCGTTTTCGAGATCACAGAAATTTATAAATAAATATATATATATATATATACATACATACAAGAATTGCTCGTTTAAAGGTATAAGATATTACTTACTTACTTACTAACTACGGTGGCGCAGCGAGCGACCCAAAGTGGATGTTGGCCTCCGACACTAGATGGCGCTATTTCTTGCGGTCTTGTAAGCGTTGCTGCCAGTCGTCCACTCCGAGGCACCGTAGGTCTTTCTACACCTCATCAGCCCACCTGTACCTGGGGCGACCAACAGGACGACGGCCATTCGGCCTATTATATTATTATATTATATTATTTATTGTTAAAGTTAGATTATTTCACTAATACTTTAAACACATCAACAACGAAGTCTAGCTGCTAGCGGTACCAAAGGTGAAGGTAAAGGCAGAAAGTGCGAGGTAGGGAGATGACGCGCCGGGGTCGTGCTGCGACTCAGGCCGAGTTTCAAAAAGGATAAACCAGTGCGGGACGTGTTGTGCCTCAGGTCGATGTCTCACCTACACTATCTTTGTGCACTCATACAAATGCAAAGTTAAGCATACGTCTCGAGAGCCATACAGCTTTATCATCCGATCCTAGATATCATCCAATACCCGACTAGTACAGCACTTAGCACTTAACAAACAACCCTCATTAAATTGGGAAAAAAATGCTATGCAAATATTCATATAAAAAAAAACTAAAACCGGACTTCGCCCCCTGACTATACAAATAAATTTGTCAAAATTTCTATAGGACCACTTGACAAGTATGTCATAAAAATATAGAATTTTCCTAATCGGTTCAGGTGTCTTCGAATAATCGGTAAACATACGTAAAATAAAACATAAAAGATCGTGACGATATATATATATATATATATATATATATATAACCCCTTTTTTCGAAGTCAGTCAAAAATTACAACTTATTTGCCTACATTATTACATGAAAAAGATGAGAGTTATGTAAAGCTTGGTAAAACATTATCAAAGAGAAAATAATAGTACAAAAATATATCGTCATAATTTTTCTGTATTTCTTCTGTAACTATATTTTATCAATAACGGCCCACTGAGTTTTTTCACCCCTGTCGCCTCGGCATTTGACTTCTCAAGTGTTTGAAGCCGGCACAGAGTAAATGTATGTAGAGACTCAGGTAAATAAACTTCGAAACAGGCCAATGTTATTCAAATAATATTATTTAACAAATTTGTAATAAACTTCATCGTTATCCTCGCGTATTCCCGGTTGCATCCTCAGCAATGACGTTTCAAAGCCCAGGGTCCGCTTATTGAAGTGAAAACTTCTTTAGCGGCGTTGTGCACTTTTTTTGGAATGGGTAAAAAATGTTAAACTCGCGTCAGGACACGTGACCTGATCGAAAATTCGTAAGACGGATGGAGAGTAGACAGCTGGCGCGGCGTAGGAGAGGGAGTATCCCCCTGTCTTTCTACGGCGCGGCGAAAATGTATGCCTGCGCCTGCTGTTTTGTATATCAAAAATGCACAACGTTAATATTCAAGTTTCCACTTCTGCCGGCACTCCCAGAGTGCAACCGTCGTTTTTTTTAACCTAGGTGATTTGACGAGGTTACTGGTTTTACACAGAGCGACTGTCATCTGAACTCCGCAACCGAAAGAGAAGACCAGAATCAATTAAAAAGGTTTGAGCAAACTCTAGATGGCGTTTGGGACCCTCAGTTTATAAGTACCTTCCGAAACACGGAATCATCTTTTCGGATAATCAGATGATGCAAGCCTTTTTTTTTAAGGTGTCACCTCTCAGCCGTTATCGGCCGGGACCGTGTGCTTCTTTATGCTCCACAGCCCCGGCGCGGCCGGCCGCTACTTAACCTGTCATCTGTGAGCAGACCGGAATCCGGTCGACATTCATTGTTTTACTATTGTGTCTGGTGTTTTGCACAGACTACAAGTTAAGCGGCCCCGGATCGCCAACGGCCTCACGGCACCCTCTGCTGAATCAGAGGGGCCGGAGTAACCGCCGCCTTGGCCTCTTGGCCTAAGGACAGACGCGCTGACACGCACACGCGCCTGCCTTCCACTCCGGAGGGCTGTCCGTTGGACGATGGAATCCCGTTTCCACCGTCCAACCAGCCCTCATAATTTGGGGCCTGCGGAAGCAGGCCCTGCCCCAGTCCACCTGACAGATGATGCAAGTTTGCAATATCCTAACCAGACTTGAAACAACTTTTCACAAAGTATGCTTCCCAGTGGAATTCGAACCCACGACCTCCAGATCACAAGGCGAATGCCTTGACTATTAGACCACGGAGGCAGTCGGTTTTTTATTAAACACTATCTCGACCTCCTGCTTTCCTTAACTTCTTTTTTTGCCTGTAAGTTTCTTCCATTTTGTTCTATCTGCAGTCAACACGTCCGTCACTCTATTTCATACACAGCGGCAGGCAGAGACTATGGACCTCCACTTGCTACGATCCTGACAAACCTCTTTTACTTCATCTAAACTCATCATTCTCTTCACACACACAATCCTGCCCTTCGGTATTGGGTACATTTTACCTCTTCTTCTTTTAGAACGTGTACAACTTAAGGTTTATCTCTATTTCACATATCCTTCTTAACACATTTCATCCAACATTTCTTTGGTCTCCCTCTGTTTCGATTTCCTTTGACATCATTAACTAATCCTGCTTTCCAACTATAAGGTATTAATTCTCACATTGATATTCAACTATGGTCTCTGCTATTTGTCTACTCTATTTACAGTTTTCCCTAGGGATTGTACGAAATGAAGCAAGGCCACGTTTATTTGCAGGAAGACGCGTGAGGTGTCGCAATGCCTCAGTTCAGTGAGAATCTGCTGGGGATTCGAGTTCTCGCAATCATTGCCAGAGATACTACTTTTCAAACGCGGAGTCACTAAACGAACGGTTTTTTGTATGGAAAACCCATTCGTTTAGGTGACTCCGCGTTTCAAAAATGGCACTTTTGAACTCGTCAGTTGCGCTTTGAATGTCAATATGTGTTTATTGTCTGGCATTGACATTGAGTTTGGTTATATTATTTTTCTGGTGTACTGAGATAGGGGCTATGCTTTGTTCAGACTTCTGATACACCTCTGAAGTGTCTCACAGTATGGCACTAATATTTGTCATATACTATTACTATAACTTAGTATAGGGCTAGCTCAATCAGTGTAATTTGTCCCTATTGTATGTATGTATGTATATACGGAACCCTAAAAAGAGTTTATGTGCAATTAATGATACCAATGCAGATTCAACAAGATTTAAAGAGCTCTTAGGTTTTATTTAGAAATACCTTGATGAAGAGAAGTAAAATCAGGATGCGGTGTTTGGTCCGGTGAAAATTCACCATAAGATTGAATAGCGAAAGCTAGTCTAGCGAAAAAACTATATTACTATAGTTTTTATTATGTATATTATGAGTAAATGGTAATCATTCTAGCCTTTCTTCTGCTCACTGCTGAGAATAGGTCTCTCTTTATAAATGGTAATAATGTTAAATATTTTCGATCAACATTGTTGGTTCAAAAAAAACTGTGGTTCAAAATTCAATTTTTTCAATTTCTCAAGAGACATACCTACTTATATCATATCAGCCACAGGAAGTGTCTGCTGGACATAGAAAGTTGCCTGCATCCAGCGCTTTCTTTTTCCTTTATCTACTTAAATAAATCCCTATTTTCAATGCAACGTGCCTTTATGTTACTATTATATTACATACATACATAATATCACGCCTGTTTCCCGCAGGGGTAGGCAGAGACTATGGACCTCCACTTGCTACGATCCTGACACACCTCTTTTGCTTCATCTAAACTCATCAATCTCTTCATACATGCCCTTCGGTTACGGGTACTTTTTACCTCTCCTTTTTTTAGAACGTCTGCAATTTGGTCGCAGAAAGTTCGCCGAGGCCGACCTTTTCCTACTGTTCCCTTCACATTCGTCATATAAATATTTTTTGTCAATCTCTTTTCATCCATCCTTTCTATATGCCCAAACCATCTTAACATCCCTTTCTCTATTTTTGTCACAACATCCTCATTTACTCCACACCGCTCCCTTATGGCATCATTCCGTATTCGATCTTTCAAAGTAACACCACACATACTCCTCAGCGCTCGCATTTCAACTGCATTTATTCTACTTTCATGCTTTCTCTGCCATACCCAACTCTCACTACCGTACATTAAAGTAGGTATCAGTACTCCTTTATGAACAGCGAGACGTGCCTTGTCTGATACCTTCCTACTGCTCATAAAGGAATGCAACGCTCCATTCACTTGGTTACCCGCATTCACTCTTTTTTCAACATCACCCTCGTGCTTACCATCCCTTGTAAACATACATCCCAAGTATACAAACTCTTTCACTTGCTCAATTTTCACCCCATTTATTAAAATATTGCATTCTGTTGCACTATCGTCCTTTTCAAACACCATAACTTTGGTTTTACTGACATTAACTTTCATACCCTTTTTCTCTAATGCATCATTCGTAACAGCTATCATCTTCTGTAATTCCTCCTCTGAGTCCGCAAGTATTACTTGGTCATCGGCATAGAGAAGGCATTTGATTAATAACTCATCCATTCTAACACCACATTCATCATCTTTCAAATCTGTCAAACAACTGTCCATGAATAAGTTGAACAGCCAAGGCGACGCTACACATCCCTGTCTAACACCTTTTTCGATGTTAAACCAGTCTGTGTATTCGCCGTCAATTCTGACACAAGCACTGGAATTCCTATAAAGAGATTTCAGTGCTCGGATCAGATGGCTGCTCAGCCCATACGCAGACAATGTTGACCACAATTCATTTCTCACCACTCTGTCATAGGCCTTTTCTAAATCTACGAAGATGCAATAGACTTTTCGACCTTTGGCCAAAAGCTTCTCTAAAATGCATCTTAAAGAAAAGACCTGATCCGTGCATCCCATACCCTTTCTAAATCCCGCTTGTACATCCCATAACTTCTCTTCTGTATTTTTCACCACCCTTTCTATCAAGACCTTTGCATACAATTTGCCGACAACGCTGAGAAGACTAATGCCTCGGTAGTTTTTACAGTCTTGCTGTGAACCTTTTCCTTTATACAGCGGTACAATTACCGCATTGCACCAATCTTTTGGCACCACACAGTTTTTAAAACAAAGATTGAAAAGGTGACACAACTGACTTGCTACTATGCCCTGTCCAGCCTTCAGCATTTCGACAGTAATCCTATCATACCCTCCAGCTTTTCCCATTTTCATACTATTTAATGCTTTCACTACTTCATCCATACTTATTTCTTCATCATAATTTTGCATATCACTCTCTTGTGCGTCATTTTCAGGCTCCGGTACTCTCATTTCATCTTTTTCAAACAGTCCTTCAAAATATTCCTTCCATCTATCTACTACACTCTGTAACCCAACTAATAATCTTCCATTCTTGTCTCTGATCTTGTTTAACTCAGAGGTCGTATTTTTACCTCTAGCTGTTTTAACGCTCTTCCAAAAATATTTAATATTACTTTTAAAGTCTTGAGACAACCTTATATCAAAATCATCCTTTTGTTCTTTTTTCTTCTCTTTTACTATCTCTTTTACAATCACATTCATCCTCTTATATTCTTGCTTTGCTGCAAATACATCACTATCCCTTGCATTCTGATTTCTTCGATCAGCTCGTACTGACAACCAATCCTTCCATGCTTTCTTCTTCTTTTTTACAGCGTCTTGTACTTCCTTGTCCCACCATACATTTACCACATCCTTGCCTTTTCTTCTTTTTGTCATACCGCATACATCAATAGCGGTGTCAATCATTCCCTCTTTTAATACTGTCCACACGTTTTCTATCTCACATTCGTCCTCTATTCCTTTAAATTTTTCTATTAGTATTGATTTATATTTCTTTTTTGCATCTTCCTCTTGTAATTTCTCAACTTTTATCCGTTCCAACCTGTTAGAGGGGTTAGATATAAAATTTCGCCATTTTTTTAAAATGTTTCTAGTTTTACAGATTACCAAATAATGATCTGTAGAAATCCCTACTCCACGGTAAGACCTTGTATCAATCACATTCTTTTTCATTCTTTCGTCCACTATTATAAAATCAATCATACTCTTCACTCCGTTTTCCTCCCTTGTGTACATGTGAATCTTTTTGTGATCAAACATAGTGTTTGTCACACAAAGATTCTTTTGCAGACATACCTCAAGCAAACTTTTCCCATTTTCATTTTCCCTTTCATCGCCAAACAAACCCAATACCTTTTCATAACCATCTCGCTTAATACCAACCCATCCATTAAAATCACCTAGCATAACTATCTTCTCATTGTCTTTGCAACCACTCAGAACATCATTCACACTATCCCAAAATTCCTTTCTTTCTTCTTTATTTCTTTTAGACTTACCTTCTGTAGGCGCATACGCTCCCAATATAAATATTCGATTCAACCCAACTTTCATTCTAATCCAGACAAGTCTTGAACTTACAAATTCATACTCACTCACACACTCTGTCATTCTTTTGGAAAGGATGAGGCCAACTCCTTGACAGCCTTTGGCGGTTTCTGGTACTCCTGACCAATATGCCGTGAATGAACCACTCTCAGTGGTTCCGCATCCTTTCCGTTTCGTCTCATTTACACACAGCACATCAATCTTTCTTTCACTCATCATCTGATATACCTCATCTATTTTACCATTCATTCCTCCTCTTATATTCAAAGTAGCTAAGCGGCTGTCCAAAGACCGCTTTTCGCACCTGCGGGAAACGGGACGTGACGGGTTGCGAACCGCGTCGCCGCCATACTGATTGCTTAAATGTTTCTGGATCATTGCGTTCCCACGAGTAATGGGGATCTATTCGGTCGCACCTGACAGAGCCCCTTGTCAGGCGAAGGCTAGCCTTGTTCTGGGGGCGCCCGACCCCAGGGTAAAACAGCACGCTCGAGACTAGGCTCGCCCCTAGCCACGCATCCCTCGGCACGGCAGACCTTGGATTGGCATGGAAAAAGAAGGCAGGGAGAAAGTAACATATAAAGAGATATAAATATATAAGGACAGGATAATTTGGGAATGGGATAGGACAAAAGGTTAAGGGATACTACTGACTCGGAAGACAAAAGGAGTGAGTCCATAGCAGCTCGGGAGGCCGGGTCCGCGTACCCGTATGACATATCCATTAAACTACCGGACTGGTAATTTAGGAATGACTATTATATTAATATATTCAAAAAGTTAGTCTGCAGTAACATTATAGAATGATAGTATGTATTAGATATGTTAGAAAAATGAATAAAGTCGTATACATTTATGATTCAAAACGTGAGTTAGTTTTTTGCGAATTGCCTTGATAATTCAAGAGTACTAGCAGCTGCGACTCGTTTAAAAGTGCTTATAACACACGAATAAAACTTACTCACAGTAATATCGATAAAGTAGACAAAATACTTGAAAACTTTCAACCAATAACTATCCATTCAGCGAAGACATAAGTTTTTCTAGCAATTTCTAAAGTTCTCGAGGCAATGTTGAATGGCAACATTTCTTAGTCTGAATTAAGTCTTTTTCATATTTTTCAGGGACATTAGACAATGTTTACTTTGGTCGAGTTAGGTCGCGATTACAACTTCTAGCCCATCATGATGCTAAGCGTGGCTTTTAGATCTAAAGCCCTAGGCTCTGTTTACCCCGTTAATGAAAGCATGAAGTCCAAAACATACATATTTTTTGAGGTTTCCGTACCCAAAGGGTAAAAACGGGACCCTATTACTTAGACTTAGCTGTCTGTCCGTCTGTCCGTCTGTCCGTCTGTCCGTCTGTCCGTCTGTCCGTCTGTCTGTCTGTCCGTCTGTCCGTCTGTCCGTTTGTCTGTCACCAGACTGTATCTCAAGAACCGCGATAGCTAGACAGTTGAAATTTTCACAAATTATGTATTTCTGTTGCCGCTATAACAACAAATACTAAAAATAAATATTTAAGGGGGCTCCCATACAAAAAACTTGATTTTTATAGATAATGGTACGGAACACTTCGTGCGCGAGTTCGACTCGCACTTGGCCGGTTTTAAACAATATTACCACTGAGCTGTGATCTATTTCTATTGCTGTAGCACACACATTAGAAACTATACAGTTGTCTGATTGTGTATATACATATTTTGGTATGTGTGTTATAGCAGCAAAGAAATGAGATTATCTATCTATTTTTACAATGTTATTGTTCTAATTTTTAAACAGAGTTTAAATCTTCATTTTTTTAACTGTCTTATTTACTCGCCCTATATGGACTTTAAGTTTTAGGGTGCTAAAGTAACATATTTTCCAATATATTTAGAAAATTTATTAGAAGTAAGCTATTTAGTTTATGTTCTGGAAATATCTTGTTAGATTAACATTAGGTTTGGTGGTTTCTCAAAGAATTAATTGCTTGCAATAGATTTATTGTACTAGAAAGAATGAGTTTATTTTTGGTCTAGATTTTTACGGTCAATGGGAGGTAAAGTAAAAGAGTAATATTTTCTTATATTCCAGTTTTAAGTAATGATGCGTTTAAATAATAAAATTTATGTTAAAAATGTAACTAAATATTTTAACAAAATCATGTTTTAGTTTTTGGTAAAGGCCGTACTATTGTTATTTCTACTAAAAGCATTATTTATGAAATTTGTGATATCGTGCATCCCACTATTGGACAACCGCCTCCTTCCACTTTTTCCATTCCGTCCGGTTTATACTCATTTCACCCTCACGAATTGAGACGCTAAAAAGAATTATAATAGTTGAGGGTGAACAAATAACCAAGAAAACTTCTAGTATTTATTGAAATTCAGGTAAAGGCGACTGTTGCCCAGAAATAATTTAACCTACGGTATGTTGTAAAGAGCAAGAAGTATTTGTGCTTGAAAGTCAGGGCTTTCCCTAGCAAAATAATTGGCCAAGTGCGTGTCGGGCCACGCGCAGTGTAGGGTTCCGTAGTTGTAAATGCCAACTTTGAGTTAATGCCACTAAAAACGTCTAAGTATCTATTGAATTTTTATAAAATTTTCCTTTTCGAGTACATTTTATAAGTTGATCGCCTATAACTTTTTAATTTGTTAATCCTAGTTAGCTCTGATAGTTTTCCTTTAAACTACATTATATATACTATAGCTGTGATTTTTTTTACGCGACCATATATAACCGTTTAGCAGATAGATGGGGGGGGGGGGGGACACTTGACTTTAACAAAAAAATTCACTTTAAACCTAAATATTTCAGACATGGATCTCTAAATCGTAAAATGGTGTTCACAAGCTCACAATATTTTTGAAAGACCTATTCAACGATAACCCACACAATGTGTTTGTAGCGAAATAAAATATTGACTTCCTCTTTACTTGTATGGCAGCTACCCTAAAAAAGAAATTATATCCATATTTTATTTTACGACTTTTTTTGTCATGATTGATATACATATCCATGCCAAATTACAACTTTCTAGTACTTATAGTTTCTGAGTAGAACCGCGGACGGACAGACAGACAGACAGACAGACATGGCGAAACTATAAGGGTTCCTTGTTTACTACGGAACCCTAAAAATTATGGCGCTACAGACATCAAGCCAGGGCAAGTTGGAAAATGGCCTTTTTCAATGGTCCTGGGTCTTGGATGTTTACCTATATATGTATTTGTTATAAAATATAGTATCGTTGAGTTAGTATCCCATAACACAAGTCTCGAACTTACTTTGGGGCTAGCTCAATCAGTGTAATTTGTCCCTATATATTTATTTATTTATTTTCAACTGCCAAGTCGATCTCTAATTCTAATTAGGTATAACACTGATCAAATAAATTATTATGACCAAGACAAGAAGATGTCTTGGTCATAATAAGTTATTTGAAGACATCTTCTTCCATGATATAAAGGTTTCACGCTTTTGAACATCAAGTTGTAGTATTTAAAAACCATGACGATTACTCGTGAGGTGTACACGGAAGAAAATAATTCTAAAACACTTTTCATTCCAGGATGAGGGCGAATTCGATGGCATAGGATGTCAAGATAGAAAACAGCCTTTAGATTCTTATTTAACTTTTAAATTTTCTCTCTCCGCCTTGCATAATTCTAGATCACGTCCAAGATATTCATTACAAAACTCATCAGAAACCCCGATATCACTGGCGGCGTCAAAAGACGCTGATATTCCGCCCGTTTACATAAGCATTTTAATTTGAAACTCGGGATGGTCGCTTGCATAACACAATAGGCTAAGATTGCCCTAGGGATTGAGCTTGAATAAGGATATTTACGGAGTGACGTAATGCCTTAGGGGAAAAAATGGCTGTCAATTGAAAGTCATTCAGTATTCTTGGTTATATTTTTAGAAAAGTATATTCATAATAAAGACTTGTCTGCCTCATGCCAGGCTAACACTGGTCCGGTGTTCGATCCCCGGTCAGGTCAAAATGAAAAATTATCTTTTTCAGATTGACCTGAGTTTTGGATGTTTATCTATATATGTATTTGTTAGTATCTTTGTGTTAGTATCCCATAACACAAGTCGCGAACTAACTTTGGGGCAAGCTCAATCTGTGTGATTGGTCCGTATATATTTATTTATTTAGAGATTGAGTTCGCAAGACTCTAATATGTTCAGTTTAAAGTTGCTAGTGAAAGGGAATAAAAATAGTGCCGGGTTGTTTTCGGTTGCTGTTTCCATTTTTCATATATATGATTTAGACGGTCGCCCTTTTCATTGTTTTTTATCTATAAGCATGTATTATTTTATTTTTCTTTTCTCCTACACACGAAAAACATGAACAATCAAGTCGATTATAGATGTTGTGTCAAAGCAATGAGTAGGTAGTCCAATTGTATTTCTATATTGGGACCATATCAAAATAATTAACTGACAAAATTCAATATGACACTCTTCAAAAGAACTTAAAAGTCCTTTTAGTTCTTTACTCATGTGCGTCTACGACTGAACTAGGTCGGTTCGGTGCAAGGGATCTGTATTCAGACGTTATTGTAAGTCTGTTTGCTCAATAGCTTCCTTTGACTTGGCCAAGACTTCAAAATAAACATTCGTTTGACATTATTCCATTGCATCCAATTCTAAAGCCTCCTTCTTTTGCTTTATCTTTATCATAATATTTATATGGGATCGGCATAACATGTCAGTTTTCTCCATATTGTTCTATCCTTAATCAATTTGTCCCTTAAACATTCTACATAACGTATCATAGTAAAGGCTATCTCTCCGGCTTTCGATGACCCTTTACTTGCATTTATAGAATCTGCTTTGCATTGCCTAGTATCCAATTCTAAAGAAAAAAAAACTTGAGAGGTATCAAGGGACACACGGATGGAACGAAGTGCCTTTCGATTAATTAGGAGAGAGAGAGACAGACAGAGAAACACGCGCACGCCGCACGGCTTACAACTATAGCAAAAAGTGTCGTTACAACTTTTGGTCTTAATTTTTTCCGTCTAGCCTCCTTTCGCAACGCGCGATAAGGAACTACGTTCCAAAAAGTGATTGTAAATTTTTAAGGTTACTTAGTTTGGAATACCCTATTGCCGTCATCGCAATGCCATACCTAAAAATAAGAAGATTTCCGTAATTATGTAGAGTCTAATGAAGAATCTTAGTTAATATCTTTTGTAAGACTAGCTTCTCCGAAAAATCTTTTCTGCTTTCATAAAAATGTTATTCAAAAACAAGAAGTAACTAATTCAAAAGTAACAAGTTATATTGATACGTAAAATTGAATAATGTATATATATATATATATTATATATAAACGGGACTTAGCACGGACCTATATAATACACTGTTATATATTTATTCTCACACAGATTTGAAATCTTATTTTGGCCATGAACTTTTGTCGGTGACTGTATTGAGCAGATGTTGTTTAACCGCTATTTATATGCGAAACAAATTTTCTTCAAAATTGTGATTTGACGGATTTGCCCAAAATTTGCTTAACACTCAGCTAAATAAAACACAGGCGTTCTTTTGATTAAAATATTAGACATTTTTTAAGTACTTACTTAAGTATTTTTCGTAAAGTATGAGCTGAAAAACACAAGTCGTATTTCGATTTATTTAATACTAGCAGTCCATCCCGGCTTCGCCCGTGGTACATACATAGCCTATGTCACTCAGGGATAACATACCTATCCAACAATGAAAGAATTTTTAAAATCGATCCAGTAGTTTCGGAGCCTATTCAATACAATCAAACAAACAAATCTTTCCTCTTTATAATATTAGTGTAGATTTATTATTATTATTTTGCTCAACGCCTTGATTGCTCGAATGCCGTATGTTGACATATTTTATGACAATTTAAAAAAATAATAATATTTGTATTAAGTAAGTAAGTTTTTGACTCACGTGTACGCTTTGGGAAACTGTAAGTGCACGGGGTAATTTTTATTAATACTTAAGAAATAATAAAGAAATAAAGAATTGTTTATTACCAAACAAATAAAACTATCAAGTAGGTACCTATTTAAGAACTTATTGATAAATATAAACGGACAAATCCCTCAGATTGAGCTAGCTCCAAAGTAAACTCGAGACTAGTGTTATGGGATACTAACTTAATGATACTATATTTTATAACAAGTCTCATAGGTATCAATTTCCAGGACCTTTTATAATTTGGTATTTAAAATAAAATTATATATAAAATGATGGATGTAATTTTATTGGTTGATACTTCAATAATTTTCGTGTCGAAAGGTCGAGTCGAAAATGCAGCTTTTTTTCTATTTATTCTTTTGACGCCTACTTTGATTGATGCGTTTACATTTTTAACCAACTTCCAAAAAAAGAGGCTACCAATTCGTCAGGATCTTTTTCAATTATGTTCCCCGATTATCTGAAGACGCCTGAACCGATTTGAAAAACACTTTTTTCGTTTGAAAGAGCATACTTTTCAAGTGGTCCCATAGAAATTTTATCAAAATCCGTTGTGTAGTTTAAGGGTGAAGTCAGTTTATAAATTTGAAGTCGGTTTTTAGTTTTAAAAAAATATCTTATTATCGTGTGTGTTAGTGACTAACACTAGTGTCAGAGTTATTAAACCGCCTTAAAGGCCTCTGACATGGTTTTAGGTAACGACCAATGTCAAAGTGCTCTCCGAAGCACGGATCATCTTACTTATCAGACAATCAGGTGATCAGCCTGCAATGTCCTTACCAAACTAGGACAACAACACAAAGTCGTTGCCCTCGCCGGGAATCGAACCCGTGACCTCCGGGTATGAGCCGAACGCTCTAACCACTACACCACGGAGGCAGTTAAATAAATTATAAACCGTGTACTTAAAATAAATGATGACTATCATCTTATATTTAATTCTGAATCCAAGGAGAATTATAAATCAGTGAAACGGTTACCTTTTGAATTTTTAACTATTTTCTGCCTTGCCTCGCCCTGCATTAGGTACTGAAATAAACAGTGGCCTACTTAAAGTGTGTTCAAAGATTTGTTTGATGGACATTGGTCAAGCTGTGAACAAACGTGCTTACAACATTTTTATAGCTCTTTTTTAAGGATCCGTACTCAAAGGGTAAAAACATGACCTTATTTCCAAGACTTCTCTGTCCGTCTGTCTGTCCGTGTCTGTCCGTACGTCTGTCACCAGGCTCTTCTCATGAACCGTTAAAGCTAGACAGTTTAAATTTTCCCAGATTTATTACTGTTGCCACTATAACATCCATACTATCACGTCTTTATCCCTAATGGGGCAGACAGAGCATTTTGGGTCTTGCGGTTCTACGCAGAGCCCAGGGCCGCAAGACCCAAAAGCCACTTTTAGCGTCATGGTGGGCGAGAAGATGGAAAAGCAATCAATACAGTGATGGGTTACTAGCCGCATCGCCTGTCAACGTGATTTGCATTTTTGCCCATTCCCTCGATCGGCTTTTACAATCTGCGTAGGAAGAAAAGCAGCTGGTACATTCTAAGTTTTTTTTATTTCTCCCAGACCAGCATGGGAGTACTATAACCCCACTATAACATGAAATACTAAAAACAGAAGTGGAGTCTTAGTACCAGGGTCCCGTTTTTTCCATTTGGGTGCGAAACTCACAACTTTAATTTTTGTTTTATTCGTTGTAACGACAGAAATTTTGACTTTAATGGTTGTGGGCTACAAACTACGAATAATAATTCTCAAAGAGAATTTTTAATTCGGAGGCTACAAATAAACAATACTGTGCGACTCTTGGCGGCCGCACGATTGCGTTGGTGTGGTGAAGAAATGAAAAAGTTCTATTTTGTCACACGTTCACTTTTAATTCCTCATTTTACCTTTAACATGAAAAATTTTTACACAACTGTCCTGTCACCAAAAATAAGCGCGCCAACAACTGACAACTGACAGACCCAGTGTTGCCAGTACGATTAAGTTATCCTGCACAAATACTTTAAACTTTTAGAACATTAAAGTTTGTTTGTTTTTCGTGTGTGTAAGAGGCTAATAATGCAGTGTCTGATTTTTCAAACTGTCTAAAGTCATCTGACATACCCTAACCATACCTGACCATACATAGATGACAGCCGGGGTCAACGGCTTATACGTGCCTTCCGAACCACGGAGGAGCTCGAGAAAATGCTACTTGTGGTTACGCATAAAAGTGCGGACCACGCCCGGCGTCGCTTTACTTGCGAAAGCGCTTTCAGTCAATGAGTGGCATGTGGATGGAAAAGTCGAAAGCAGAAATTTTGATTCGGCAACTTTGTTAGGACTAGTTAGGACATTAACATACTAAAAGTCCTCCCCCCTCCGAGGTGACCCCGCGGGGGGAGGGCACATAGAAGGTCCCGTTTTTTGGTTTTTTGCTTACATATCGAAAACGGTGCGTTGTAGGAAATTTTGTTGTACTACATAATAAAAGCTGATAAAATTGTCTACAACTTTAGCTTTAACACTTTTTATCTATCTCTAATCGTTGCCTAGCTAAGAGCTTCGGAAATAGGCCGATTTTCAAAATTGTGTTATATTCTCTGTAGCACACTGCTTTCGACTTTTCCATCTACAATAATTCGTTGACTGTACTACTAGTAATGCGCACTCCCACTGGGCTACCGAGCTCCCCAGTAAAGTTATTGTATTTACTCGTTTCGTCTTAAAACTTACTTTATTACTTGGTCAAAGTCTCAAGAGATTGTATAATTTGTCTGACTAAATTAGTATTTGCGAACACATTAAAAAGTAAATTGGTTAGGTTTCCATTGGGGTCGCAATGAATCTGGTTAGCTCTTGATTAGTGGTTAGTTAATATGTTTAAGTTAGTCTTAATTTTAAAACTTTACTTATATTATGTGTATATCATACATAATCATTATCAGGTCGTTTTTTATCTCCATTAAATGAGCACGACTCTCTCTGTACTACCAAAGCCTTACAAGGCCAGAGCAGCCAGAGGACTTGGCCTACACTCTCCACGCTGGCTAGAGGGGTTGGAGAGGTCTTATTGATGTTTATAAGCTTTGTTTAACTTGTAATTCCTAAGTCGCCTATAACATCCACGGGAAGACTTGGAGTGGACCTATTCTACTCTGCCGGAAACCACACGGCAATGTACTTATGTGCGTATATCTTGATTCATATATCTTGAAGAAAAGATTTGTTTTTTTTTTAAAGCAGCTGTTACATACCAGCTGCTTTTTTCCCCGCAAAGAACTTAGAAGCCAATCGAGCGACATTTTTACATACTCTCTCATTATCTTCTCCAGAGTCTTCCAGCCCTAGGCTTTATCTTCATCGTAGGGATAAAGACATGATAACATATCATTACTCCCTCGTATTTAAATTTACCTTTGTCCTAATTTATCATTACCACGATTTATGTCACCGAATTTCGCCAGCCTTGCATTCAAAAGCCCAATAAAGCACCATCCGAGGGTCGTAAAGCAAGGGGTTCCGTGACCAAGCTTGCATGTTGGCCCAACGTTTGTACCGCTTGCATGCTGCCCAACGTTGGCCCAACGACCTGCACCGCAAGGCCGGGCGATGGCCTAGTGGCCCATTTAAAGCATCGATTCGATGCACCAATCGATTTAGAATTACAGAATACGAGATAGAAATAAAGCTCATGTAAAATTGATCCACGACAATTTGTTCTGCTAATTTTCTTAAAAAAATAATGTTATACTTCCATGCTGGTCTTCTCTTCTTGTACAAATCGTAAAAGCTGAACGTGTGAATGGAAGCAGCATAATCAGAAATAAATGCGGCAAGCAACACATCCTAAGTTCTATCAAGACCCAAATATCTGTCTGCCCCATTAGGGACAAGTGTATTTTGACAAAAGTTGATGCTAAAGTTTTGCTAGAACCTTATGTCAGAATCCCAGAATTAATATTAGTATTACTTAGAGTACGGAAACTCCTAGGACCAGCGCAATATGCGTCCCCGTACCTCGTCCCGTACCAGCGGTCAAGACCACTCGTAATTTTGACATTTGTACATACATACATACTATCACGTCTTTATCCCTAATGGGGCAGACAGAGCATTTTGGGTCTTGCGGTTCTATGCAGAGCCCAGGGCCGCAAGACCCAAAAGCCACTTTTAGCGTCATGGTGGGCGAGAAGATGGAAAAGCAATCAATACAGTGATGGGTTGCTAGCCGCATCGCCTGTTAACATGATTTGCATTTTTGCCCATTCCCTCGATCGGCTTTTACGATCTGCGTGGGAAGAGAAGCAGCTGGTACATTCTAAGTGTTTTTATTTCTCCCAGAAAAGCATAGACAAATTATCGATGTCTTCTGCGTAAAACAATATTGTTTTTCGCTGACACGACGGTTTCAAAAATACGATCAATTTGTATTTTACGCGAGCGGTGAGTTAGAAAACTACACGTTTTGTGTTTCGCTGAGTCCCTCAATGAAAACAAAAGCGGCCAAGTGCGAGTCGGACTCGCCCATGAAGGGTTCCGTAGTAGCAAGTAACATAATATAAAAGTCTTACAGTATGTTTTTTTTTAATTTTTATATTTGAGTTGATTGAATGAAAGGTAAATTACCGTTTATGATTTATGACGTATTAAAAAAAAAACTACTTACTAGATATCGTTCAAACCAATTTTCGCTGGTAGTTTTTATGGTAATGAACATCATATAATTTTTTTAGTTTTATAATTCCCTTATTTTAGAAGTTACGGGGGGGGGGGGGACACACTTTTTTCCACTTTGGAAGTGTCTCCCGCGCAAAGTATTCGGTTTAGAAAAAAATGATATTAGAAACCTAAATATCATTTTTGAAGACCTATCCATAGATACCCCACACGTATGGGTTTGATGAAAAATAAATTTTTGAGTTTCAGTTCTAAGTATGGGGATCCCCCAAAATTTGTTGTTTTTTTTTATTTTTGTATCAAAACCTTAATGCGGTTCACAGAATACATCTACTTACCAAGTTTCAACAGTATAGGTCTTATAGTTTCGGAAAAAAATGGCTGTGACATACGGACGGACAGACAGACAGACATGACGAATCTATAAGGGTTCCGTTTTTGCCATTTGGCTACGGAACCCTAAAAAGCACTCCTGTATGCTATACAAATTCTGTGCTAGAATGCATAGAGGCAACAGAGAGCCTTTACAAGGATTTATTTCTATACTCTTTAGTGGTTTTCGCTCTAGTATCGAGCTGATAGAAACAGCTGCATTTTTGATGGAAAATGCCAGCTGTAATTCCACATAATCTGTGCAATTGACGTGAATTATTAGACGAGGCTGTAAGCCCATTAGAGATATGAAAATAAATAAATCGATAGCGGTATTAATTTCAAACTGATTGACGATTTGTTTTGTAGCGACAATTTTTACCCGACTACGGCGAAGCTAGAAGATTATGGGTTTTACCGTTTTGTATGTATGTATGTTCACGCTATTACGCTAAAAGTGGCCTACGACTCTTGCGGCCCTAGGACCTGTCTGCTTAGAGCCGCAGGATCCAAGCGCTCTGTCTGCCCCGTCAGGGTTAAAAACGTGTTAGTATGTATGTATGTTTAACTGTTCCCTGATATCTTCTTTGATATTCATGATGCTGTGACAAATGAGGTGTCGTTAGACGCGTCCTGGATCATAATTCGTCCTGCTAACATATTTTTAATAAAAAAAAAATCCATAATTGTGTCTAACTTTTAAAATAATTCATAAAAAATAACTACCATTGCTAAACCTTTTTTAGTTAAAACATATTTTTTCCCTTCTCCTGTTTTGCATATTTGTCATTGAAAGAAAGAGACAAAACATATTTTAACTAAAACAGGTTTCGTTGTAAGTCATACATTGTATTTTTTCAATAAGAGGGTTGAACTGTATATTGTTTTATTTTAATTTTTTGTTATTGTTTTCCATCATGATCATCATCATCTGTTCTTTTTGTCTCCACTGCAGGAGCACGACCCTCTCTTTATTACCAGAGCCATACTTGGCTAGAGGAGCCAGAGGATTAAGCTTATACTCTCTTTACGCTGGCCAGACGGGTTGGACAGGTTCCATAATCCCATTGATGTTTTCCATAGGTCTCGCTTATAATAAGCACGACGTCACACTTATTTCCGGTTGTATAAAACCGTACTACTAAGTATTGTAAACGTGCAAAATAAACCTTTCAGTTTACAATATAAATAATTTCAATTCCTGAAATACTCCTGAATGTTAAATAGTTATTTCTTGGTTATGTCAACAATGAGGTGGCTCGAGAATTCCGAGCAATAAACTTAATTGTTGAAACAGCTGCAAAATTTTTAGATTTGAGCATTCGTTTACACGTGTTTTTAGCCGACTTTAAAAAGGAGCTAGGCTCTTCCATGCTTGTATGGGTGAAAAGAAAAAACTTAAAATGTACCAGCTGCTTCTCTTCCCGGGTAAACCGTAAGAGCCGATCGAGGGAATGGGCAATAAATCGAATCATGGTAATAGGCTGCGGCTAGTAATCCTTCACTATTTTGATTCCTTCATCCACCTTCTTGCCCACATCAAGCTAAAAGTGGCCTTTGAGTCTTGCAGCCCTGGGCTCTATCTGCTTAGAGCCGCAAGACTCAAAATGCTCTGTCTGCCCCATTAGGGATAAACACGTAATAGTATGTATGTATGTATGTTTAAAATGGAGGTTTTCATTTCTTTAGGCAAAACTTCATTAAATTAAGATAAGTTATCAATAAAATAAGTTATCAATAAAATCAGTTAAAATCAATAACTTTAATTTTCTCAGAAATACATTTACAAGTTGAACCATTTTCCTATTTCAAGTTATTCTGAGCCCTTTGCAGGTTTCCACAGAAACTATAAATATCTAAAACTAATCGAAGCTTCTTGGAAGCGCCTAGTAACAGTAACCTAGTTGCTGTGCGATGACTTAAGTTGGTTCTCTACCGATAGATATGCGCTTGTAAAGCGATAAATATTTTTCTTCAGTGCAATTTAATTTTTCCTCATTGGTTTGAGAGAAAAATAAAAAATAAAAATGTACCTTGGGAGGGTTACTCCAAAAGCAGTACACAACAGATACGTTACTGCGTATCCGCGTTTAAGTTTTAAGCAACATTGAGAACTAACGTATGATGATAAAGTCGAGTTTTGTTTGACATATAGGACGTCATTGTCGTATTATTTTATGGAATAAACCGTTGCTTCTCTTTCCGCGCAGATCCTAAAAACTGATCAAACCACAGGATATATAGGTACACTAGATCATTATATTGTATTGGTGATAAAAAAAAAAGACGTTTGGCACTCGGGGACTGCCGCGGTAAAGCTATTGCAAACAAGGAAGGACGGCAACGTCGCAAACGGACGACGGAGACGAAGCGGCAACCTACATGGTAGGCGGAGTGGGAAGCGTGAGGTTTTTTCGTTATGGAATTTCTGGATTCGGTCCCCGCGCTCAAGGCCCGCGATAGAAGCTATGCAATAGCTTAATAACAGTCAAAAATAAAAATAAAATGACATTCTCATACAAATTGCCGATTCATTCATTAAATGCTTTTAGCATTAAGTCCGCCTTTTTTACTATATTGTTTTGGTAAATAAAGTTTAAATAAAATAAAATAAAAATAAAATGCCGATTCATTATCCTATAGTAGTCTAGTATAACCCGTGGTTTGATTTATTACAGCTGTGTCCCTTCCACGTTGTATAATTTGATACGCTTTATCTATCGTTAATCGCATCTCTCAGTGGACGCGAGTCTTAAGTGCAGAGATCGGTCACCATGTCAAGAGGACGTGTGATCTTCGATATGTAGGGTGCTAATAAGTCATTGATTTTTACTTTATGTCCTCTATTTCTGACCAGCGCAGCGGTTATGCTTTTTTTATACCCCCGACAAAAATAGGAGTGTTATAGTTTGTCGTGTGGTTTACGGCAGAGTAGAATAGAGTCACTCCAAGTCCTCTCGTGGAAGTCGTGGATGTCGTAGAAGGCGACTAAGGAAATACAAGCTTAACAAAGCTTATAAACATCAGTGAGACCTTTCAAACCCATCTGGCCAGCGCAGCGAGGAGAGTGTAGGCCACGTCCTCTGGCTGCTCTGGCCAAGTATGGCCCTCGTAGTACAGGGAGGGTCGTGCTCCTGCAGTGGAGACAAAAAGATCTAATGATGATTATGATGATGTTAAGTTTCACGTCTGTCTGTCTGTCTGTCTATGGCATCGTACCACTCAAACGGGCCTTAAAAGCAAGTTCTCTTGCGCTGGTTCTTAGCGATGTTTGATGAAAATCAGTTCAGTCATTAAAAGTTATTGGGATTTCGCTTGAAAGTCAGGGTTTTTGTTTGTTACGGCCTTCTGCCTAGCACAATAAAAGAAAGGAAAGATAGATTACTCAACTTTTGGTCTAAAACTAACTAACAGTTGGATCATATCTTTATTTTTATCACCAAACTACGGCTTATTGCTAACGATATCAATCAAAAGGTGACATTCATCATAGTTTTTGTTCGAAGTTCTGACAATTACTTTCATAGGCTTATAATAACATTTTTGTATACCGTCACTACTTTAAATTTTAATTTACTTTAACTTACCAAGTGCATGTCGGACTCGCAAACGAAAATTTCCGTACCATTATCTTTAAAAAATTAAGTTTGTTGTATGGGAGCCTCTTAAATTTTAAATTTTAATTTTTAAAGTATAAAAGAATATACAACTGAATAATTTTAATATTTCAAGCGTCTAGGCTACCTGTTGCCCTTATTTATATCAAGCAAATAAATCGATAAAAAGCGTTTATTGTATGAGAACTCCCCCCCCCACTTAAATAATTAATTTTATTCTATTTTTAGTATATTTAGTTGAAATCTTTAAAAAATTGCGTTTGTTGTATGGAAACCCAACTTAAATAATTCTTTTATTCTGTTTTTGTATTTGTTGTCATAGTGGCAACAGAAATACATCATCTGTAAAAATTTCAACTGTTTATCTATCACGATTCATGAGATACAGTCTGGTGACAGACGGACACACAGATAGACGGACGGACAGCTGAGTCTTAGTAGTCGGTCAATGATTTTATGTAAATATTTCTGCATTCCCACATAAAAATGAAAAAAGAAATATTGAGTCTATAATTTATTAACTAAATATTAACCTTGTATTTATGTAACGACAGTGGATTGCTTTAAAAGGCACAGAAAAAAGCCATTAAGGATTATACTTTTGTAAATCAGTTTTCCAATGTACACAAATGCCCGCAATCTATGGATAGGACGCAGATTAAAAAGTTAAATGAAGCATATAATACAGATCTAAGTGAGATTTAGCAATTATCATTATATAGATAATTTTAGTAAGTACTTTTAGAGCTAGTTTTTAGGAACTTGGTGCGAGAATCTGTATTATATAGTTAAAGTTTTTAACATACTTCGACAAACTCGAAGCTTATTCGTTAGATAACAGGAGCCTTACCCCAAAAGCGGCACGACAGAAGTAGTTAGTGTTGCCGGACGATAGTCAACTATATATAGCCTATTGATTGACTCTATCGGTATTTTAAATAAAACCGATACTTTTGATAGTTTTGATCTGATCTGGTTATCAATAGTATTGCTCGAAAACAGCTATCGATATGATCGATAGTTTTGGTTTTATTTAAATAAATTTGAACGTTTGAAATTTATTAATTGAAACTATCGATTCCACCGCTCTAGATCGGTCATTATAGACGTTAAGCAGTACCTGAGTATCGACATTGTCACCTCAGCTACTGTGTTTAAAAAATAATAATAAATAAATATATAGGGACAAATTACACTGATTAAGCTAGCCCCAAAGTAAGTTCGAGACTTGTGTTATGGGATACTAACTCAACGATACTATATTTTATAACAAGTATAGATAACATTCCAAGCTCCAGGACAATTTGAAAAGGACATTGTCCAACTTGCCCTGTCCGGGGATCGAACCCGGAACCTCTGGGTGGCGGACTAGCATGGTAACCACTACGCAACGAAGGTTGGCAAAACACCTACACAATTCTGAGAAAAAGCACCTAAATCTCAAGAAATTTCATGCCGCCCCTCAGACGTGACATTTTTGCCTACAAACATTATTAACAAATTCAGACGAAATTCTAGGAACATCCCTTCGTCTGCCCACGCGTAGGCAGAAGCTAATGTAGCAAGTAAATAACCTATCAAAAGTAAGTTCAAATAATAACATGAATAACGAAGCGGGAAACAAACTAGTTCTGACTTTTATCATATATTTCTATTTCTATTTATTTTTGAAGTGAAAACTTCTTTAGCGGCGTTGTGCACTTTTTTTGGAATGGGTAAAAAATGTTAAACTCACGTCAGGACACGTGACCTGATCGAAAATTCGTAAGACGGCGCAGGGCGTTTCAGGGTGTTTATGTTACAGCGTGCTAATAAAATGTCATGTTTGTGTACGATAGCCCAATAAATAAATATTGTATTCTACCACATAAATGAGAGTACTTTTATACTGATAATTAAAGCAATTCGTGCCAAATTATTCCCCAACCATTCCAAAATATCAAAAATGCACAACGTTAATATTCAAGTTTTCACTTCTGCCGGCACTCCCAGAGTGCAACCCGTCGTTTATTTATTTATTTATTTAACCTTTATTGTACAAAATACAAATTGTATGGCACAATAGGCGGACTTAATGCTAAAAGCATTATCTAACAGCCAACCTTTGGGTTGTTAGAGAATTTTAGGTGGGTGTAAAATAATGGGATAAGTAAAAGGGAGTGGAATTGGGTAATTCAATAAATATTAAAATTACTACATAACATAAACTACTGTACACTACTTACTAAAATAAATACATATTTGGTGCATATAACCAAACAAAAAATAATAATATACTATAAATATTAATATATACAATTTATATAATATATACGTATACCACTAGAAAAATACATAAATATTACTTAAACTACTATTGCAGCAATTTCACTCTTAATTGGACTCGGCAAGCAAATGCTTGAACAGCGAAGTTTTAAAACTAGCACGACTAGTGGCTGTATTCACGGTATCAGGAAGCGCGTTCCAGAGTCTTACTGCCGTTACGGCGAACGATTTAGAGAAAAAACCAGTACGGTGGTTTATACACTACAATACTTTCACGTCTTTAAGTAAAGTACCTAATACTTTACTGTACACCAAAATAAAAAAATAACATTAATTCAAATATACACAGAAAAAACATACAAATGTACAATATCTTTATACATAATGGGGCAGACAGAGCATTTTGGGTCTTGCGGCTCTATGCAGAGCCCAGGGCCGGAAGACCTAAAGGTCACATTTAGCGTGATGGTTGGCGAGAAGATGGAATAACCGGGCAAGCGCGAGTCGGACTCGTGTTCGAAGGGTTCCGTACCATTATCTATAAAAACACGTTTTTTGTATTGGGAGCTCCACATACATATTTATTTTATTCTGTTTTTGCAACAGAAATACATCATCTGTGAAAATTTCAGCCGTTTGTAATGTTTCATGAAATACAGTCTGGTGACATGCAGACAGACAGACGGACACAGCGAAGTCTTATTGATAGGGCCATTTTTACCCTTTGGGTACGGAACCCTAAATAGGAATCAAATGATGTGGTGCTAGCCGCATTTTCACCTATTTTCCCGATCGGTTTTTACGGTCTCACGGTTGGTTACATTAAATTTTGGAACGAAGTTCCTTATCGCGCGTTGCGAAAGGGGGCTAGACGGAAAAAATTAAGACCAAAAGTTGTAACGACACTTTTTGCTATAGTTGTAAGCCGTGCGGCGTGCGCGTGTTTCTCTGTCTGACTCTCTCTCTCGAACTTCGTTCCATCCGGGTGTCCCTTGACACCTCACAAGATTTTTTTTACCCACACTATCATGTACTTACGTACAAAAGTACCTACTTACGTTAGGTTTACTTACTTTCGTACAAACGTAATTACGTAAGGGGTACTTACGAACAATCGTTCTTACGTAAAGTAACGTGTTATTTTAGTCTGACATTTTACCTACGTACCCATTTATTTTAAGGGAAATTCCACCACGCAAGGTTTGGCTAAGTAGGTCTACTTTAAAAGTTTTAATACCTTCGAGTTAGGTATTAAAATTTGCCGTGTGGTTTCCGCCAGAGTAGTATAGAACCCTTCCAAGTCCTCTCGTGGATATCGTAGAAGCGACTTAGGAAATACAAGCTAAACAAAGCTTATAAACATCAGTAGGACCTCTCCAACACGTCTGGCCAGCGTGGAGAGTGTGGGCCAAATCATCTGGCTGCTCTGGTCAAGTGTGTCTCTATTAGCGCAGAAAGGGTCGTGCTCCTTTAGTGGAGACTTAAAAGACCAGATGATGATGATGAGGTATTAAAAAGTTTCAGCTTCGTCCTATAGAATTGACGACATCATAAATAAATAGTTTATGATACTGTCACATAATGAGGGGTAATATAAATCTTTAAAGGCACGAATGCAATAATAAATATAAAGACGCGTTGAAAATTGATAATATTATGATCATGACAGGTGACATCAATTAGTGACCTTTATTTTTTTTACAAAACCAAATAATTCATTTTTGACCCAACTATTTGAAAGAAACTTATACAGTACTTATGTATAAATAAATATATAGGGACAAATTACACTGATTGAGCTAGCCTCAAAGTTCGAGACTTGTGTTACGGGATACTAACTCAACGATCCTATATTTTATAACAAATACATGTATAGATAAATATCCAAGACCCAGGACAGTTTGAAAAAGGCGATTCTCCAACTTGCTCTGACCGGGGATTGAACCCGGGACCTTTGGGTGGCGGACTAGCATAGACCACTACGCCACGGAGGTCGTCAAATAAATGTGCCTTTAAACGCGACTTGCCTCTGTTTTTTTCCGCGAAAATAGAAATTTCCTTTAACAGTCAAAGAGGTCGGAATCGTTTATTTCCGTTTTCTAAAAATAAACAAAAACGCTGACCTTTAGATATGACGTAGTAGACATTTATTCTTCCCTCTTTGTTTTATTAACAATATTTTGACTGAGTGAGTTTAGGGGAAAAATAAATTTTATACAACCAGCCAAGTACGAGTCGGACTCGTGAAAGAAGGTTCCGTACCATTATCTATAAAAAATCTCGTGTATGGGAAGTCTCACTAAAATATTTATTTTATTCTGTTTTTAGTGTTTGTTGTTATAACGGCAACAAAAATACATAATCTGTGAAAATTTCAACTGTCTCGTTATCCCCGTTATCACTTTTCATGAGATTATGCATTTATTACAGCCTGGTGACAGACGGACAGACGGACAGTGGAGTTTTATTAATAGGATCCCGTTTTACCCTTTCGGTACGGAATGCTAAAATGTCTTTAATTTGAAAAGTACTAAAGGAAATTACTTTGCGACCACCATAAGTATACCCTTTTAAACAAAAAAATAATAATTTTTCAAATAGGTCTAGGCGTCTTCTATAATCGGTGAACATACATAAAAAAAAGATTCAGACGAATTGATAACCCCCTTTTTTAGGAAGTAGGTTAAATAAAAAAGATGTGAGACCACGCACAACGAAATACTATAACATACGAGTATATCAAGTAATATGAAACAATTCTGTTAAGTGGAAAATGTGCTAACGGTTGGCTACGACGTTACACTAGTTCTAATGGGAAGCAGGTTAGCATTTACGGTATTTACAGCCTTACTTTTAAACTAGTCAATTCAATTCAATTCAAATATATCTTTATTATCATGGGGTGTTTGTAATATCTCTTAATAATCGTCATTATTTTGTTGCACAATTGTTGACGTCAAATGGTTACTTCTTCTTATCGTGTGTGTTAGTGACTAACACTAGTGTCAGAGTTTTTAAACCGCCTTAAAGGCCTCTGACATGGTTTTAGGTAACGACCAATGTCAAAGACAGTGACCGGGACCGACGGCTTAACGTGCCCTCCGAAGCACGGATCATCTTACTTATCAGACAATCAGGTGATCAGCCTGCAATGTCCTGACCAAACTAAGACAACAACACAAAGTCGTTGCCCCCGCCGGGAATCGAACCCGCGACCTCCGGGTACGAGTCGAACGCTCTAACCACTACACCACGGAGGCAGTTAATGGTTACTTACAGCTAAGTTTACTACCGCTTCCAAAGCGCTAGTGCAGAAGAAGCGGTAACAAACTGCACTGCTGAATTTTCTCCAAGGACATCAACTCACAAATAAATTAATACTTAATGTGGACAGAGACTACATTGTTTGTTATGTCATATCATAAATTAAATTTAATTTTTAGAATGACAAAATTTTAAAATAATGTCAAGTTGTAGATTCAGTTTGTACAAAATGTTTGGTACATTAGTATCCAAGTGACGTCGTCTACAGTGGCATCAAACAAATTTGCAGCTCTTCTGTTAATGTACCTCCATACATATGCTGCTAATCCTGGTGATTGGTTCAATGTAATAATTCAGCAGCCGAAGACATCCACGCGGCACGAGGTATATACGGAGCCATTTTGTGTTTAGAACTGCTAATATTCATGACTGTCGAAAATTTCAAGTAATGTTTAATTTTGGCGAGTAGGTGACCAATACTGTTAAAATGAGTTTAAGTAGAGGTCATTAAGAAGCGATGGTATCGGTACTTTTCTTTGAAAATTAAATTAATTTTTAATATACACTACACGTAATGTAAATTATACTTCTTGACGTGTAAAAGTGAAGGTCTAATTACTGAATAAACATTTAAATTTAGAATTATGCGTCCAAAAAAGTAAAATTCTCTAGAGCTGCTACAAAAACATACAAATTATCACGCTTATTTTCAACAGGGGTAGGCAGAGACTATAGACCTTCACTTGCTATGATCCTGACAGACCTCTTTCGCTTCATCTACATTCATCTGATTTGTAAAAGTCGGTTTCGGAAATGGATGTATACCTCGGGATCTTTTTAAATAGGCTCTAGAGTCATTTTTAAGAATCCGCGTGCCATGCGCTTTCTATCTACATCTAAGTCAACGAAATGTTAAGCATGGCATTCGGGTATTGCGATAGGTACTTTGTTCTGTTCACCCCTTAACAAAAGAAATGTTTAAAAAAATCTTCTACCTAAGATAAAATCCGTCTTAGGATCTCAAAAAACGGTTATAATAGTATTATTAGTCCGTATGTTTCCATTTTGCTGTTAAAGAAAATACATCCTTATTCTATCTTCACTAAAGTTGCAATTCAAACGTATCAACCCAGTCTGATTCGGTTAGGAACATCCTATTTTCACACAACACTTGCTGTATTTGATTTGTGAGGGTTTTATTGAAATGGGCTAACAGGCCCTTGATGTTTTACGTGCCTTCCTTCTTTCAGCTTCCATTGCTGGATATACTGTCACGCTTTGTAAGTTGATCTTTACAAAACCGCCATGGATGAGGAATTAAGTCGTTTGTTCCTGTGACTCCTTGAGGGAAGGTTTGATGGTAGGAATTACATCAGTTATGCGCTTTGATGTTGGTAATTGGAATATCTTTGGGAGCTACAGAGAGGTTTCGTGTGGTATGGAGTCATAATGCCTCCGAGTAATTGGTTGTCTTCCGGATTTGCCAAATTTAGACTCGCTTGGGTAAATTGACTTTAATCTGGTAGTTAAGAACACACGAGCTGTTATGTACACAGTTCAGTTTAATTAGAATCTAAGATTATGTTTTTATCATCATAATTTTATGTCTCAGCAGGAATAAGCTCGCTCGACATTTATCTCGTAAGAGATAATACTAAAATCACTCCCGAGTTTGAAGTCTTTATACTTTTAGCCTTTTAACCATCGGAAATTATGTCTCTAACTGTACTTTCGGCTGCAAACGGCCGACGTGCGGCTCAAAAGTTGAACCACTGAACCGATTTCGATCAAGCATAGCTAAGAGTCGATCAAGTCAGCTTAAACAAAATAAAAAACGCATTACAATCAGTCTATTGTATATAATTTTTTTTGTTAAATACATATACATAAAGGGAAACATCTAATACCCAGGAAACATCTAATACCCAATTTGAAGAATACCCTTCTCCATCTTGCCGTGGCCGGGGTTTGAACCCAGAAGCTCCGAGAGGCGGACTAGCGTGTTTACCAATACGCTACAGAAGTCGTCAAAATTATATTAATCAGTCAATATCAACAGCATACCAATAAGGGTGACGACAGGGCCAAAAAAGTATGAGTGTCATTAGTTCGTCTTTTAGTTTATCCAAAAATAATGGACCCGTATTTTTCAGTTTAATAAAAAAGTAAAAATTCACAAAGATACAGAACATCAAATTTTCGGAGAGGCTTGCGACGTCACCGCTAAGTAAAAATCGTACCTAGCCGTAATGTCATGAAATTTCGTTGCGCTATATCTTTGTCATGTTTTGTTTCTCATAGAAAAAAAAACAAAAACGAGTAAAATATATTTTAAATTTAACAGACGGGCCAAAAATTTTGCCGTCTTCATTTTTCATTCATTTTCATTCATTTAAAAAAAAAAAACATAAAATGCAACGTATTTCAGTTCAAAAGACTTTCGATCATAGCTAATGCACTGCGCTATGCGAATTCTACAGGAATATTCTACACATTTTTAGAATTTTGTGGACCTGGACCTCTTTAGCATGCAGATTATTTGCAGTCAGGAATTCTGCAGAATATCGATTGGATATTTTTGGTGTGTATGTCCCCAGCGGAAAAGTGTCGAATATTAAATGTTGACTATACTAGATCTTTAGTGTAAAAGTGCCTTCAAATGTTTATCGATAAATGAATTTTGTGAATTCAGTAATTTTTGAGAAATTCATCAAAAACGCAATCCGCCAGGGAAACATTTCTTTGGCGGAATTTCCAATGAGCAGAGCAAATTCATTTTGAATAACTTCGGAAGCCTATGGCATACAAAGTCCATTAGTACATAAACATTTGACTCATAGGATACATTAATTGCTCTACTAATTGAATTCTGGATCCCTGACAAAATTCCGCCAGAGAAACGTTTCCCTGGCGGAATATGCTTTTGACGAATTTCTCAAAAATTACTGAATACACAAATTTCATTTATCGATAAAAATTTGAAGGCAGCTATAAAATAAATATCTAGTATAGTCAACCATTATTGTTCGATACTGTTCCGCGGGGGACATGCACACATATTTTTGATTTAAACTCAGTATTTATAAAGATATAGGTATAAGAAAAGAATGACTGCCTAGCAGTGTAATAAAATTGGTTTTGGGTTGTTATAAGACTTGAACAGATGGACCGGTATCGATGCGGTTACGTGAAAGCACATTTACTTGCAATAGTTATTGGCTATATTTGATGGAAATAAGTTCAGCGGATTAAAAGTTATAGGGGGCAAACGCTTGAAAGTCGGGGTATTTTTTAATTTGCCTGATAAATAATTTTTTTTATCAGCTTCGGTTTTGACTATCTAATAACTCCTTTTCAGGTCATCAACCTTAAGATCTAAAGTCTTTAATGTACCTTACATTAAAATATCTTAGATACTTATCTAAAAGGAAAATATTGTTAAGTTTCTTTTGTAGACAGTTATGAAATGCCGTGGGCTTTGCTGTAGGCGGAATATAAAATAATAAAATGCTAGTTAATATTCTTTTTAACTTAATACTAAATGTTTACCGATTATTTGAAAACGCCTGGACCGATTTCGAAAATTCTTTTTTTGTTTAAATAGGTTATACTTGTAAGTTGGCCATAGAAACTTTATCAAAAATAGTTGTGTATATTGGGAATAACAAATATTCAAACTTCCCTTTCAAACAAATAAATATTTTTTCGAATCGGTCAATTTAACTCAATTCAAATTATTTATTGCATTTCATAATGTACATCAGTTCTAACTACTAAAAGTCACTGTCCTAAATTAGGTACACTATGAACCCTTGTCGGGTATCGCAACCAAAAAGTGGAACGGCAAGCGAGTTTTATGACATGGTTTTATGGTCCAGGCGTCTTTGAATAAGCGGGAAACATACAAAGAAAATCTTTGAGAGGCCTATGTCTAGCAGTGGACGTAATGCGTCTGAAACATGGAATTGTGGTATGAAATGATGATACAAAAAAAAGATTCTGACGAATTGATAACCTTCTCCTTTTTAGAAGTTGGTTGAAAAGAACTGAAATCGTTAAATTACTGTGAGTAAACATAGAGGTGCGTTGAGACAGAATTCTTTCATCCCATATCCCATTGCTAAGAATCGAATGGTTCCCCAGAGCCGTACCTTTTCAGCTCATAATTCCGTCTAGTCAGCACAGATAAGTCTGATTTAGTGTACTTTCCTTTAAACCGGGGTTGCCGAATGGATACTGAAAAGTGAAAGCGTTTAGTATTTTCTTTTTTCCAAGTGTTGAAGTAAATCAACTTTAAGACACGGAGTGTGGCTTTTCCAAAATGTGAGCACATTTTATAGCTAAAATGTTTGAGAAATGAGCTTTCTATTCATGAAAGTGAATGAATAAAATTGTCTGTCTGTATTTATGTCCGCTTTATTTTTTTATACAATACCTATTCTTTTCTCACTTCTGTATGACGCTGCTGTAAACCAATTTAATCTATTAGGTATAACAATTTGTGTAACTGTGTGGTTATTTAGGACTTTATTCATGTACTTCAATTTCAATTTGTAAATTTATTAAACGATTTTTATCAAACATAGCACGCAAAGAAACTTGCGTTTACTTTAAAAAACCGCATCGAAATTAGTCTATCCGTTCAAGCGCCAGGGTGACACAGACAGACAGACAAACATTAGCGTCAAACACCCCTTTTTTGTCGAGATTATTTAATTTGCCTAGCAAATGAACTTGCTGTCTACTTATTTCTACGTCAAATATAGAAATTAGAAGTAAGTATAAACAAACATAAGTTTTAGTGATAAATTAAACAAGCGCGTGAGCTGAAATTATAAACAAATTTAAACGTTTTAATGTTGAAGTCACTATCTTTAATGTTTTCAAGAAAACACTGAAACTTTTAAGCTCAGCTAAACCTATTTATTACCACAGAAAAAATATTCTGTGGTTCAAAAGATGCCGTGTAATCTGTGACCGAGAAAAAATGACAGAGGCGTAATAAAAGGGTTCTACTGGCACCATTTGAATACGGATTCCTAAAATGTGTTACGTAGCCAAGCAGAAATTTTGATTTTAACTTTACATTCTCAAGATTAGGTATCCTATTAACCTAGTATTACGCAACTTCGAAGTTATCATGATATGCCTATATTCTCAATATAGTCTGAAACTGTTAACTTTTAACATAAAGCAGGTCATGCGTGAACCAAAGTCAAATTACCTAACTTAGGATAATGTTGTAATAAAATACTAAAGTTAAAGGCAAGGGCTATACAAAAATTGTTTTAAAACTAATAAAATGTTTTCTTACATTTTTTTTTACTTTATTGAATAACTTTTTCCAATAAATTTAAATGAAAATACGAAAAAAAAAATTGTTTTTATACAAATCGAAGTATTAGTTAAGTGATACTAAGGAAAATAAATATTTTTGCATTTTGATGTACATTTATTGAGAAGGTGGTCTAAAATGATGGACTAAATCATCGTAGCTATGTTTGATGAAAATCGTTTTGTCAATTGTATTTTTGTGGTATATTAAGACGTGTTTTATTCGAAAATTAATGAATATGACTCTCATTAATACCTAACTGCTAATCACATACTAAAAAATAAACATTTAAATAGTTTGTCAACTCGAGATTACAATCTAGGTAGATCATTATTGACTATCAACGAATTAATCATAATTATCAAAACTAGGGCCATTAGTGGCGTATGACCTAGTGTGTGCTTTAACCCTTGACATTGACATCCATACCTTTATACATTATCACGTCTTTATCCCTAATGGGGCAAAAAAAGCATTTTGTATTTTGCGGCTCTAAGTAGTCAGAGCCCAGGGCCGCAAGACTCAAAAGCCGCTTTTAGCCCGGAGGTGAGAGAGAAGCAAACGATATAGTGATGGTTTGCTAAACGCATCGCTTATTTTCATGATCATTTTCTGATTGGCTTTTACGATCTGTGCCAGAAACCATGCAGATTTACATTAAGTATATTTTAAGTTTTTTCTTCTCTCCCGGATCAGTGACATTGAAATACTAGAGAAATATCGTATGCACTCGCGAGACTTACATTGCAATAAATGACCAAAGGTACATACTTAGGTACATTTTAAAAAATGTACATTTAAAAAAATGTACCTAAGTATGTACCTATGTATGTACTATTTTAAAAAATGAATTAATAATTTTTCTAAACTTAAAACCGAGTTCACCCCCAAACTACCAACCGATTTTTATAAAATTCTATGAGACCTTGAAAGTAAAAAAGTCATTTTTTTTTAAATATGCAGAAAAGATCTGATATGCTTCGAATTAGTTTCTTTTTTTAATTTATTTAAAATAAAAATTCCACGTATAAAATACACTTTCTTAAAAATGAAATATTTCTTACAACGCACCAAATTGAAGCGACGTACCCAATATGCTGGCAGTATTAGCAAGGGAGACTATTTGCTACACAAAAGAGCTACCAGCCCTCGGATCACCTGTTGTCTCGTTGGGGGCGTTGTAAAATTTGGATCTCACATCTCAGGTCTATATAAGAAACCTTGGTCTTTCTAAGAAAATAAATAATTTTATAATTACATGAAACTCTTTTGTTAGCGTCAAATCTCAGTCTATTTCTATATTTATCAATGACGTGTTAATATAATTTCAAACTTATATCCAGCGATGTCTTTGACAATAATCCCTAACATTAATTCAGAATTCAGATATTAATAACAGGCATTAATGTGTGGGCGACGATTTATGTAACATATTTGTCAGACATAGCCTATAAATCTGTCTTGATTAATTTTCTAATCCCGTAAGAGGCCCATCGACTTAAGTCTAGGGTTTTACTCGAGGCATTCGGAGAAACTTCGAAAGTCAGGGACGTTGGTTTTAGGTTAATTTTTGGGTCATAAATATGTATGCTACTTTGTTGGTTTCTTTTTGCTACCTTTGGTAAATTTTAACCCCCGACGAAAAAGAGGGGTATTATAAGTTTGTCGGTAATGTCTTTCTGTCTGTCCGTTTGTCTGTCTGTCTTGTGTCATTGTAGCTCTCGAACGTATGGACCGATTTTGATGCGGATTTTTTACTTGAAAGCAAGTTATGTAAAACCTTTACGCCACTCTTAGAATTAATCCATCAGAGATTTAAAGACCAAATTATTTTTTTTAAATTTCCTTTTGGTCGTCATGGAATACCGCAGGAGAACTTAAAACTGACTTACCATGCCGTGAGATAAAAAAGCTAGAAAAAACACATAGGTAATTTAGACAAACAAAGTCAGGCTGCAGAGTAAGTTAACAGATAAAAATAAATGAACATCAGACGAGCTCCGGAATTGGCAGTGTCCCAGATATGTAGCGCAGAGGACACATACGGAGAGAAAAAGCCTCTTATTATAAGTGGCTTCCAAGTATGCTATAGAATGTTAATAAATGCTTAAAAATGTTATCAAATGTGTGTAAATCTTATCATCGGAGTTTCTAGTTCTGCAATCTTTTAAAATAAGAACTAAAAAAGAAATACCTACTTAATATATTACGTTCATAGACTAAACACACAAGAACTGTTTTTGGCATCCTTCCGTCTTATTATAAAACGCAGAATAACTTTGTTACTAGGTTTAAACCATTATCCGACCAAATCAAGTTGACATTTTCATATGAGACAGTGGCATATTACTAGACGTATACTGGTTTAAACCTAGTAACAAAGTTAGTTTGCGTTTTTATAATAAGGCTTGGGTTCCATTTAAAGGTTGAAAGCGGTACCTGCGTTTCGAAATTAGTTAAGAAAAATATGCATACATATGGAAGGGACATACTTGTAATAAATCGAACCACGGGCTGTACTAAGATAATGAAATTAAAATAACAGTCAAAAAAATCGGTATTTCCTTACAAAATTTGAATGAGAAAGTCTTTTTTTTTTGTTTTTTCACAATATTCTTTTATTATTTTTATACTATAGTAATCAAGGACAGCACATGGTTCGATTTAAAAATATATGTTCATGTTTTTCTAATAACTCTAAAATCACGTTCAAAGACAAGTGACATAATTTTGCGATTTTCATTACCATATAATGTATGTTTGACTCCAATGGCCAACTCTTTACGCTGGAGATGAGGCGCATTATTTAAAGGCTTAAGCTCTGCTATGTATCTACTGCGGCGTTAGTGCAAAGCATTCCTCATTCGGTCACCCACATACTCCTATCAGAGGCAATGTCGGCCGGCCCCAAATAAGGCACACAACCAGGTGAAGGATTGCATACACTTAGGCTTTTTGCGATGTTCCGGACAGTAGCTTATGTACTCTTTGATGGTACTTTACAGGTAGTGCAAGTGGATATGTAAAGTTAAAGGCCCATTTACACAGTGCAAGTTACTTGCCATACCTGAATTTTCTGGGGCCCAGAGATTACTATTAATACATTATTTTGTATCTCCTTTGAGAATCACGGGTCTTTTCACCCCGGTCCTTTGAGAGGCTTGCGTGGGGATACAGATCCAACACGTAGAGGCCCTTTGGAGAAGTTGTTGTCATGTGGCGCTCCCGCCAAAACCTATTCCTGGATATACCTATGAAAGGTGTACCCTTGAATAGGTTTTGGCAGAAGAAAAATCTATTGCATGTAAAGGGAAAAGGTTTAAGGGTTATGGAATGAATTTGGGATGGACTGATACTGGGTTATTGCAACAGAAACGTCACCTGCCATAATCATGATTACTGACTATTATAGGCAGGTGGTGGCTTGCCGCCCACTAGATGGGCCCCTCAAACGCACCGACAGTAGTTGCCGGCAAAGGAGCAACACCGGTGCGAGCGACTCAGGGGTGTCGAGAGGTGTGCTGCGCTTTCTCCGAAGTTACTCGCGTCGTTATGCCCTTTAACACTTCCACCCCTGGAGCAACAGCTCTGACGACTCCTCTCTGCACAGCCAATTAAGGCAATGCAGAGCTGAGAGCCCTGCGAGCCCTCTTGGGTGTCCACCCCGACCGATGAAGACGCGTCGGGGACGAGGGATCTAACCGGCTCATCAAATCAAATCAATCAAATCAAATATATCTTTATTATCATAGGATATTTAAAATATCTCTTAATAATCGTCATTATTTTGTTGCACTATTGTTGACGTCAAATAGTTACTTACAGCAAAATTTACTACTTGCTCTCTGGAGCACTCGGGTCCGTGGTGTCGTTACTCACCAACAGCTCGCCACAAGCTGCCCTGCGGTTATACATTATTATTATTAATACATTAGAAATAGATTATATTAAAAGGAAACGGGAATATAGTTTAAAATTGTGTCGTGACCAAGCGCTAGATAACCCTTGAAACTATTTTGTGAACTACTGTTTATAGTTCAAAGTGAGTGTACAATGCAGTACAAAATTGGGGAGGTTCTGACTATTGAGGCACCCTTAAGGGTCCCCCGACCCTAGACTTCTCCATACAAACGTAGTCTACGTTTAATTTTGAAACCACATGTCAGATTCCGGTAAAAATTGGTAATTGTGAAGAAATTGCAATTATCTAGGGTTATAACTGGTTTCCTATAGTAAAATTATGAACTGGAAAGAAAATATAAATAAATCGATTTAGAAGTTTCCCATACTAATGGTCAAAAATGATATAAAACACTATATTCTATTTCAAGTTCATATTTTTACTGTCGGAAACTAGTTATAAACCTAGATAATTGCAATCTTTGAAATTACAAAATTTTGCCCAAATCGGACATGTCGTTTTGAAATAAAACGTAGACTACGTTTGTATGGAAAGTTGTATTTTGGTCTAGGGTCGGGGGACCCTTAAGTGACGATACCAACATAGAATTGCTCAATAGGTTTACAATAGGTATTTTTCTTTCGCTAAGTTCTTAACCTCCCTTATATGTATTGACATTTAATTTTGTTTTCATTACGTCGATAAATTTGCTGGGTTTTCCTACTTCTCTTTTTTCTTCCATTGTTGTTTTAAAGACCGCATCGCGACGTAGTAGATGACCGAACATTTCTATTCTATTTTCTATAATTTAAAGTATTTGTCTTTTCTCTCTCACATTTTCTAATACCTTTTCATTTGTAATTTTTTCTGTCCTTTTAACTTTTGTGCGTTTGCGTGCGAAAAGGTTCATGTTCGATTAACACACTGCACCGCACAGTATGCAAGTATATCAATTTTTATAAAAACACGCATAAGACAACACTTTGTGGCTGCTCCGCACTACGCAGCGGGGCGCTGTGTGTTAAGGCCATACCCAAATTTTCCGGGGTCCAGTGGCGCCGCCATTTGAAATAAATCATTTGAAAGGAAACGGAGATATCATTTAAAATTGTGTCTTGATCAAGCCCTAGATAACCCTTAAAACTATTTTATGAACTACTGTTTATAGTTTCAAGTGAGAACGTGAAGCTTTTCTACGCACATTAGCCAAAAGTGGCTGTTTTTCGCAAATGTGCGTCGAAAAGCTTCACGTTCTCACTTTAAACTACAAAAAGTAGTTTAAAAATACTTTGAATGGGTATCTAGAACTTGACCAAGACACAATTTTAATGATATCTCCGTTTCCTTTTAAATGATTTATTTTAAATGGCGGCGCCACTGGACCCCGGAAAATTTGGGTATGGCCTTAATCGCCTTAGCTGAAGTTGTGTCATTAGGACGGGGTTTTCCTAAGAAAATTAATTTCATCTTCGTAAGTTTTCGTAAGCAGAAACCTCTTTAGACACCACAGTAGTTTAATCTTGAACAGGCCTTTAGGCATCCGTATTTTTGCTGGAGCTTCGGAAAAACCTTAATTAGCACGTAACTTCTTTGTATGTGTCCCTACGGGGCTATTACTCGGAAACCCTTCTCGGTCACTGAGAAGTTTATTACGACTGTAATAGGATTAATTGCAATAAAATAAAATTACTTAAATGATGCTGGACCAACAAAAAAATGCCTACTTCCCTACCTTAATAGGTCTTCCGAGTGATCGTTTTGGAAATCCTTGGGGGAGGCCTTTGTCCAGCAGTGGACTTCCCCTGTGGCTGATGTGATGATAATGATGATATTAGGAATGTGGACTGGTTAAAATTTATTATTTTATTTATTCCATCGAAACGTATAATTAATTTAAGAAATTAACACCTGATACAGAACCATATAATGGTCCAGCTAAACTATAAGAAATATAAAAAGACGTCTTCGTAAAAGTTATTCAGCCCGATGAGCATTTTTTGTTGAAATATAAAAATCGAAGTTCAGGAACACCTGATGCAGAACCAAGTAAAATCTATTTGCATGTATTTGTGTTTACAAAAAGTCGTTGATCTAACGTAAAAATCTATTTGAAATATGATTAGATTAGATAAAAATATTGATTTTTAAAATTAACACCGCTACAAGTATTTTCTTATTGTTTTATTTATATTTATGCGCCAGCCTCATCCGTGCAAACGAAGTCGCGAGCATCAGCTACTTTTCAATAAAATACAATTGACAATGAGAAAAAGTAAAAATGCAAACAATTTATTATATTATGATAATCTCAATGGCATGCAGTCAGTAGCAGCCATATTTACTTTTTTGTAACTTTCTTCTAGTTTCTATTAAATGAAGTGACCTATTTTGATCTAGCTGAATATTTCGGTGAAATCTTTTGAGTGAGGCGTGCGGGTGACATACTCCAGATATCATTTGTTTACTTTAAATGTACAACGAAATGAGACTTTTGAAGGAATTTTTAAGATACAATTTTTTATGGTTTTTAGGTTTTTAGGTCTTTTGGTGTTTAGAGTTAGTATCGAATGATCGCAAACGCATATACCCTATAAGTAAAAATAACTAACGTGGATGTCGTAGCAGGCGACTTAGGAAATACAAGCTAAACAAAGCTTATAAACATCAATGAGACATCTCCAACCCGTCTGGCCAGCGTGAAGAGTGTAGGCCAAGTCCTCTGACTGCTCTGGCCAAGTATGGCTCTGGTAGTACAGAGAGGGTCGTGTTCCTGCAGTGGAGACAGAAAGAGTTGATGATGATAATGATGAAAAATAACTAAACAGAGATTCTTGAAGACTAGATGCTTAGTGCATTAATAAACGTTGTACACTTTCCTCTCTAAAATAACTTAACTCGCATAGAAATTAATATTGCATTAGCTAGCGCGCCAAAGTCATACTGACAGACTGAAATTGCTGTAAAATGTAATTAAAACATTAAGAGCTCGGTTACACCCGCTCCCGAGGGTCGGGCGGAATTCCCGGAATCGCGGGAAAAGGGATTCTTTTGAATTTATTTTCACGAGTGAGATATTGTGTTATTGGATCAGTGGGGCAGAGAGTTACGTTTTGACCCCCAACAAAAAAGAGAGAATTAAATGTCTGTCTGCAGCATCGTAGAGCTCGAAGGGCAGTTTTGATATGGTTTTTTAGGGTTCCGTAGCCAAATGGCAAAAAACGGAACCCTTATAGATTCGTCAAGTCTGTCTGTCCGTCCGTATGTCACAGCCACTTTTTTCCGAAACTATAAGACCTTTACTGTTGAAACTTGGTAAGTAGATGTATTCTGTAAACCGCATTAAGGTTTTGACACAAAAATAGAAAAAAAACAATAAATTTTGGGGGTCCCCATACTTAGAACTGAAACTAAAAAAAAAATATTTTTTATCAAACCCATACATCTATGGATAGGTCTTCAAAAATAATATTGAGGTTTCTAATATCATTTTTTTCTAAACTAAATACTTTGCGCGAGAGACATTTTTAAAGTGGAAAAAAGTGTCCCCCCCCCCGTAACTTCTAAAATAAGAGAATGATATAACTAAAAAAAATATATGATGTTCATTACCATGAAAACTACCAGCGAAAATTGGTTAGAACGAGATCTAGTAAGTAATTTTTTTTAATACTTCATAAATCATAAACCGCAATTTACCTTTCATTTAATCAAATCAAACATAAAAAAAACATACTGCAAGACTTTTAGGATACTGCAAGGAACTCGCACTTGGCCGCTTTTTTTTTTGTTACGTGAAAGCAAATTCTATGCGGTAGTTCTTAGCTATGTTTGAAAAAAATCAGTTCGGCCATTTTAAAAGTTATTAAGTTATTCGTTTAAAAGTCAGGGTTATCTAATTTTCTATATATATTAGAGATAATATTAGATAGTAAGTAACTTTTTAATCTTTTAGCTTTCATGTAAAAGAACGCATAGAAATCGGTCAATCTATTCGAGTACTACAATGCCACAGACAGATAGACAGACCCACAGAAATAAGCGTCCAACTTATAACACCCCTCTTTTTTGGCAAGGGTTAAAAACAAGCGTAGCAAACCAACTTCCGAATAACAACCAAAAGAAAATTGAATATAGTCCTTGAGAAAATATATCGTATCTCCTATCCTAATATCTAGCTAATAGATAAGTTACGGACTGCAGGATGGCCTACTTCCGAAGATTAATTTGAGGTCTCCATCGACTCCAGTGCGGCCCTGAGTTGAATAGATGGCAATATTCAAGGAGTAAAGTGTTTTAGACTTATTTTTTTTTATTTTTACCCCCGACGAAAAGAAAGGTGTTATAAGTTTTATTGTAGCGCCTAAACAAATGCGCCGATTTTGATGCGGTTTTTTAGTTTGAAAACTGACTTGATCGAGATGATTCTGAGATATCATCATCATCATATTCAGGTCTTTGTGTCTCCACTGCACGACCCTCTCTGTATTACCAGAGCCATACTTGGCCAGAGCAGCCACAGGACTTGGCCTACACTCTCCTCGCTGGCCAGATGGGTTAGAAAGGTCTCATTGATGTTTGTAAGCTTTGTTTAGCTTGTATTTCCTCAGTAACCTTCTACGAAATTCGCGGGACTTGGAGTGGCTCTATTCCAATCTGCTGAAAACCACACGGCAGCAATAAGTTTCATCGTAGCGCCTAAACGACTGAGCCAATTTTAATTTAGTTTTTCAGCTTGAAAGCTGACTTTATCGAGATGGTTCTTAGATATATTTGATGGAAATCGGTTAAGCGGTTTAAAGTTATAGGTGGTGAACTCTTGGAGGTCGTAGGTTTTTAATTTTCTTGGCAAATAATAGACGGCGCAACAGATATCAATTCCACTTAACATGAGGTGGAATATGTAGTTCCGCCACTCATTACTAGATGGTGTTGTTGTATTTTGATTTTCTTGGCAAATTTAAACAAAAAGTCAGCCATAGATTTTTTTATTGCTTCAATAAAATGGTATACAGGCAAGAAATATTTCAGTATATGCTCCTTGGGGAAAGTTGTTCAGGATAATTCACTGAATTCGCCCTTTTAAAATAGTTTCAATAGACCCTGTATCAAGATATACAATTCTATAATTATGGTTGTAGGTAAATAATAAAACTTTTATCCTCAAAAGCACTACGAAATGAACAAAAACCAAGCCCCGTTATCATAACTGTAACAGTTCGCCCCATAACGGGTTTAATATTTATGACGTCATATCATCGGATCGGCAGGGATTGGTCGGGATTATGGGGCGGCCGGCAGTTACTGTTATCTATTTGCGAATTGGTCCTTTCAATCCACTTTTAATAATTCTACTTAAGAGGAGGGTTAATCGTTTATGAAGGTTTTTCGTAATGTAGGGTTAACCCTTAAAAATCATACTCGTACATTCTCATATTTTAGAAACAGCTTGATTGATTTGGTTCATCATGAAAACCTCCATTGCGTAGTGGTCACTATGTTAGTCCGCCAGAGGTTCCGGGTTCGATCCAGTACAGTACAGCACAGAACAGCTACTGCCAGTAGTAAGTCAACTACTGGCAGTAGCTGACTCTATATGTGAGTTACCCGTTTATTTAATTTAATACTTTGAAAAAGGCTATTTTCCAACTTGCCCTGACCGGATTTAATTTAATAATGATTGCACCTCAAGTTAGTTTTAGTCAAAAAACTTTTTCAAATTGTCTTGTGTCTTGGATGTTTATCTATATGTGTATTTATTTTATAATATAGTATCGTTGAGTGATTATCCCATAATACAAGTCTCGAACTTACTTTACGGCTAGTTCAATCAGTGTAATTTATCCCCATGTAATTTATTATATATTCATTTATTTAACTTCTTCAATTATTGGTACTTTTACTCGCCTACTTATATTTTTAAATTCAGATTTAAGAAATGGCCTCTCAGGCACCATAGGAGCGCATGCACCCATAACAAAGTACACTTTACCTTTTAACAAAGAGTCTTGACCAACATCTTAAGACTCTCATTATTTTGAATTGACAAAGATATTTAGGATGTATTATTCCTGGTCACGGCACCATAGGAAGGTTTCTTTGTTTGCGGCTTGACGACCTCCGTGGCGTAGTGGTCACCATGCTAGTCCACCACCCAGAGGTCCCGGGTTCGATTCCCGGTCAGGGCATGTTGGAGAATGGCCTTTTTCAAATTGTCCTGGGTCTTGGATGTTTATCTATATATGTATTTGATATAAATATAGTATCGTTGAGTTAGTATCCCATAACACAAGTCTCGAACTTACTTTGGGGCTAGCTCAATCAGTGTAATTTGTCCCTATATTAAAAAAAAAAGGCTTTATCCGCCGATAGACTAGGCCAGCGGTCATCTTTGTAGGTAAGGTTAGGTTTTTATCATATGTTAATATTATTTGTTTTTAATAACTTTATTGTACTATGAAAAAATACAATTACATACAATAACAACAGAGTAAATTGACAACGGCGGACTTATCCCATAATTAAATCTCTTCCAGTCAACCGGCGAATAAGAAGATAGGACAACAATATTTTGTACTGTTTTATTTTCCTTGCAAAGTAAAGGTAAAAACCTCGTTGTGGTAAATCCTCTTCCGTTTTCTTCAATTTTAATCACTTTTGTGCTACTGTGGGCTAACTTTTCAACTCTTTTATTACTATTTATCTTACGCATAATATTTGGTAAACAAAATTTTAATTTTAACACTACAGCACTAAGCAAAGGTAGCCAATTTAGGAATTTTCCAAACTAGATCACTTAGGAAAAGTTATAATTAGGGCTAACATTTATGTATGTCACGTAAATAAAACCTAGTTATCCCTCAGGGTAGGGAAATTACCTAACAATTAAACTTGGAAGGTTATGACTTCATTTCAAGGTCTAACTCTACACCCGGGTCTACTGCTCCTAAGGGTTCAATTGTCACACTGTTCTACTCCAAGGTTGTTCAGATTAACTTTGACAATGCGTACAAGCTAAACAAAAGATCTAAGTAATTTACATTTTATTGAATTGAACAAACTAATGACTTGTATGTTACTTTGAGTCAATCTATTTCACGAGCTTGTTTTATACTTAATTTAATAGTATAATCAATTTATTAATTTATTTCAAGTTGCAAGGACCCATATTTAGAGTTTACAAATGTAAGTCGATTTTTCAATCTGATATTATTAAGTCAAATTTATTATGATACAAAACATATTAATTAAATTATAAAATGTGTTATAGAGTTAAGTATATTACTTTATTTGATGATTTTTATCATTTAAAAAGAGTTTATTATGTGAAATAAAAATATATTACTTTCTGTTTTAGTTCATGTAATTATATGTTTTGAAATTTTAGTAAATAATATAAATTTAAAGTAAAATTAAATCTACACGTCATTCGAATTATTTGTGTTCAATTTATTTGTAAACAAAAGCTGAAAACATTCGTACCTAAATGGTAGCAATCAAAATTGCACCTCAACTGAATAGATTGCATTTTTTATCAGTAAAGCAATGTCATACATAATTTAACTTATTGCTTCAATGTGTTACTTTCAGTTTTCTACAATCCAAAGAAAAATAACAAGATAACTATATTTTCATTGTTTATTTGTAAGCGTGTGTTTGATAAACAATATTATAGTTTATCAAACATAAATATTGATGACACAAGATGTGTTTATGATAGAATAAAAAAAGATTTTAGTCGAGTGATTTATATTAATTACTATATTAGCTACTACAATAGCAGTCAATTAACTTTTAGATTTATCGAGTGAGGTTGTGACTTTATTTATTAAAACATTCTTTTAGGTATATACTATAATTATATACGCTATGTAAAGATAATCAAGCTTAGTTAATTTAGGTACATCATATATTTATACAGTAAAATATTTAAACATTAAACATCCTTTACAATTTTTTGTTTAAATTCAAAATTTCGAACAAAGTGCATTGCAGCATACGGGGTGTCGTATTATTAATAATAATCATGCATGTCTTTACTCTAACAGGGTAGACAGTGACCGTTTTAGTGTGATATTAGGCATTTAAATCAAAGCTCAAAGCATGAAAATCAAAACTTGACGTAGAGCTTTCTTCAAAGTTAACAGGCTACTCACGTATATAAACATTAGCTCTGCTGCAGACCTTCAGATGAGGTCGAAACCCAGTATCAATGGGATTTCTCAGTAGTTTTACCTTTTCCCTCGATTGCTTTTAATGATCTGCACAGAAAGTGAAGCAGCCAGAATATTTAACTTCTTTTTTTCTCACAGGTCACAAAATTTTTATGTTAGTTAAACAAATAAAGTGATTACTTAGCTCTCTATTACGAAAGTAAACAAATCTGCAACCAAGCCAAAGTAAAACCTCACCTCTACCTAGTATTTATTTTGTGCCTCCACTAAAGTCTGTTCGCGGAGAATTGATAAATAAACAGTCGACATGTATATAAGAAAAAAGTGCATAATTTACTTTAAGTTATTATGATTCTGGCTTATATCTTTTATCTGTTATTTAGACGCCAACTTTTTTAACTGTTTTCTTTTCCTAAAGTTTGACAGGGAGAGAATGCTTTAGCATTAAGTCCACCTATTGTAGCTTTTGGCTCAATAAAGATTTTAAATAAATAAATAAATTCAAGTCTTCTTATTACAAACTGCGGCCTGTAAATTATTTAAAAACTTATTTTTATTTTTAAAATGAAACGGCAAAAGCGACGGTCGCTATAAAGTTTACGATAACTAAGCGACAGTCGCTAGTCGGGGATTTTTTTTTATTTTTATTTTACTTTACTAGAAACACAAACAGAATACAATCATATCAGGACCAAAATATCTAATTTTTTCATATCTGTTCTAGACTGTACTCCAAAACTATGTGTTAACAGCATGTTCATAAGTTTATTTTATAGCTTAGTTTTATTTATCTTTATCTTTTTTCTTAATACAAACTAAATCAAAATAGATGCTCATACATACTATATTTATCAACTCTCGGCAAACAGACTTTAGTTATTTTATCACTTTTATGTGTCAATTTCGTGTCAGCGAAGGTTCAAGTTCATTGTGACATTGTAACGTGGGTCACTCTTCAGATCCTGTTATCACGCGTAACACGATAACATTGTCTTTTTATATCGCCTAAGAAAACGATGAAAATGCCGCCTCTTTTCATCTAGGGCAAGTTTTCATTAGGTTTTCGTTTTTCATTTGTTTTTCGTCTGTTGAGAATTGTTTGCCAATATTTGGTTATTGTTAGATATAACTCAATATTCTTTGAAAAATATGTCTATAAATAGGTCGGTATGACTTTTATTGTGACTCCATTCCTTTCATAACTTACAATTATTGAATTGATATAGAAAAATCGGCCTATTTATGGCACGGTACTTTTTCTTATTTTTTAAACATTCTCTTGGGATAGTTCTGTAGTCTGATCTGTGGCTTAAATTTTTTGTAGAATTCCGTACCCAAAGGGTAAAAACGTGTCCCTATTTCTCCGCTGTCCGTCTGTCTGTCACCAGGCTGTATCTCATGAACCATGATAGTTAGATAGTTGAAATTTTCAGAAATGATGTATTTATGTTGCCGCTATAAAAACTAAATACAGAATAAAATAAATATTAAAGCGCCCATAAAACAACCCTGTTTTTTTATAGATAATGATACGGAACCTTCTCCACTACGGAACCGACACGCACTTGGCCGGGTATCCTAATTAACCTTTGCTGCCCCACTGCTGGGCAAAGGTCTCTCCCCTTTCTTCCACTTGTCTCAGTCCTGAGCCATTTTAGACTAGCTACCCTGATAAGCATCGAGCCATCGCTTTCTATAGGTCTCGATTTACACATAAAAAATAAATCTAGGTTTATGCCTACCTCTTTGCCGACCGTACTCAGGTATACTTTATTGGGCCATATCTCCGATGTCATTTGAAATCTGTTAAAACGAAAATCCGGAGGAATGGGAATATGATAATTTTGGTATAATCAATTCTGCAGTAGTAACCTGCCTAATCCCACTTTATGCTAATAATGCCTGTTTTTGAACGAGATCTGGCTTTTGGGACTTTAAACCAGCACACTTTATAGCATCACTATATGGCAAAGCAGTTCAAATATTTGTAACAGTAAAAAAGTTAATACAACCAAATTCTGTTTGTCATGAACTAATATAGTCATTTATTATGAAGCTTCACATGTAAGCTCGCATGATCGGCCATTTCTTATCCCCAAAGGTAATAAAACTAGTCTTTTTAGACTATGCAAGGCTTGATCGCGTCACGCCTACTGCTTTATGTCCCTAGATATTTAGACTTATTTTTTGGCGCACTCGTAAAATAAAGCATAAACTGGTGTGATTATTGTTTATGACGAATGTATGAGAGTATATACGGCTTTAAAAACAAAGAGATAAGTTAGATTTGTTTGTTTTTTTTTAGTATTAGGATTGCCAACGAATTTATAAAGTCAAAATCATAATCGTAATAGAAAAAATCACAAAATCATAATAGAAAAAAAATTACAATATATTAATAAATTTTTTCCATGCTAGTCTAGTAGAAAATAAAAAACATAGAATGTACCAGCTGCTTCTCTTCCCGTGCAGATCGTAAAAGTCTGTAGAGGAAATCGGCGAAACTTTGAATCACAATTTTTAACCTAGACAAAAAAGAGGGGTGTTATAAGTTTATAGCTAATGTCTGTCTGCTTATATGTCTTCCTGTCGTGTGTCTGTCTGTGGCATAGAATCGCTCGAACAGATGGATCGATTTCGATGCGTTTTTTTTACGTGAACGTTCCCTTGCGGGGGTTCCTGGCTATGGTTTATGAAAATCGGTTCAGCCCTTTAAAAGTTTTGAGGGGTTAACGCTTGAAGGTCAGGGTATTCTTTATCAAATAATAGATGCGCTACTTATCACCAGATGGCGGTATTGATAGTTGGGGTATTTTATAATTTGCCTAAAAAATAAACTTGTGATTCTTTTTTCCTTCTTGCCTAGAGCTTTGCTTAGAGCCGTTTGACTCTATCTGCCCTATTAAGGATAAAGACGTGATAGTGTATTAGTAAAAATAATTATTAATAAAATTTCACATCGTTTAAACCTAGTAACGGGACATCTGAGTGTAATTTAATTTTGTAGCCTCTCGCAGCCTTACGTAATGAAAAAAAGCTGGTGTACAAAAAAATTTGCCCTTGTTGACCTCGCAAGATACTGGCCGGGAATGTGAATGCACTACGTGCTTTATTAAAAATAGATTTAGCAGGGAGAAACAGCATTGTTTTCTTTAAAGGATTGATAGTCGTTTGCTTTTAAGAAGAGCATTATTCAAAAGAATATTGCCTTCTTTAAATGTAAAGAAAATTTGTCATTGTCGAGGAACAAATTAACTTATGGCATAATCTAAGAAATTAGTCATACTTATTTCGTACATATGTATATAAAGTCCTTAAGTCCACCATTTACATGTATTGTAAGAAAGTTAAATAAATAAAAAAATAAGTAGATAAATTACAATTTGGCTAAAAAGCAGTGGATACGCTGCTTTTTATAAAGCATAAAGCTAAAAATAGTTCCTCACAAATAAATTCAAAGTTAATTGAATAAAAAATTAAGTTAGATGCCTTGTAAAGACCGTAAATACGCAAACGCGATAGATCCCCAAACAGATAATTTCCAAGGCAAATATAAAATACATGGTTTGATAACATGGGGCTCAAAATAACATTTGCACTGGCCACTAAAGATGCTAATTATTATGTAGAATTGAAAAAAAGCGAAAGACCTGAATTTTAATTCTTAATCTTAGAAATTCTTAGAAAGCACCTGTTTCGATGTCCACATACATTTTTATAACCTGCTTAATTATACGGCTTTCCTCTCTTCTCCTAACAACTTAACATGTCCATACCAAGCTTAATATCCTTAAGTCCATTAATATGAATAAAAGTCCTATAGGAAAATACTGAGATCTGTAACTTTCCATCAAAAGACCGAATAATTAAGTGTCCTTCATTTGCTGAAGGCTTGACACGTCAGAACCAAGTGCAATAAACGCAAATCATGATTATTACACAGCCCCTGTTCGGCCATTTGTATGCAAATTATAATCGAATGTTTGACAGACTTTGAGATAAGAATGAAGCTGTACTCAGATGAGTCTATTTACTCAACGTAAATCCTTATATAGAAACAGAGAACGGCCTAAGAAACGTTGGATGGAATGCGTTGAGGACGATATGGATTAAAAGAATGTAACGAGTGCCTTGACAAAGGATAGAGGAAAATGAAAAAGACTCACATGCTGTCCCGACCCCACGTATAGTGGGATAAGGTTAGGAAAAAGAAGAAGAAATCCTAATAATTGTAAATAAAGAAATAATAATTAGATACATTTTTAAATAATGAATATATTACTAACACATCTACTTAGTATAAATTTATTAAAGTAAACTAAAAATAATTACAAATAGTATAACTAAATGAAAGAAAAAAATGAATACCTTGACTAAAGTACCAATATTTACTTATTCATACACTTCATTTTTCCAATGTAAAAAGACACTTTTATTAAATTGCGGAGTTTTGCAGAGACAATAGATTTAAATTTTTTTGTTGGATACCAGGACGTATTTTGTATCAAAATCTAAAAATACCTACATCTCCGTCCAAAAAATCTTTAACGTATAAATTTATCTTTATTATAATTTTAGAACTCTTTTTTTATCAGTCAACTATAAAGCCCATCGAAAATAGATATAAAAATCCAACTTTATTAGTCAATATAAATATTGTGTTTATTAATATGTACTAATCATTATTACTGCGTGAAACAAAACGCATCTATTAAAAATCGACTGTTTTTTATTCTTTTGCTTTCGCCTGTACATATTTGTTCTAAGAAATAATATTTTCTTCTTATTCTTAATACCCTACCCCCTTTAATATAGTTTAATTTCTAACGATAAATCTTTACGCAATATTTAGATCCACAAGTTGAACGAACTAAAGCGAAAGGGTGGCTTCAAGTTCAAAACTGCACCTCGTGGTCTATTCGCTTTTATCTGCCAGTTCAAATTGGAGTATATAACACTTGATCAACTGGTAAAATTGTTGAATTTTAAACCACAATGTCTTGAAGTTTTTATGTAGTGGCTTTCTATGTATTTTACTGACTAAACTAGAACTAAGCAAAAGTAACGCGTGTTTATAAGCGGTTCGTTTATTTGTACTTAGGTTATCTTAAATACTGGATTTCTTTGATTTAGACTAAGAGTGGGCCATATGCAACCCTACCTTAACGAGTAGCAGAATGTGACATATGTAGGGTATTGCATATTAAAAGGTATAATACTTAATGCACAAGGTTGCCTGGGCGTAACCTGGAGCTTTTTGAACAGTCAGCAAAAAAGTGATTTCATATTTCGATACGTGTTCCTTGGGGAAAGTTGTTTAGTATCATGGACTGAATTCACCCTTAAAATAATTTCAGTATATTTTATAAGACCTTATGTAGTTTTAAAACCTATAAAAATATTGTTTACTCTGGTTAGTCGACAATGATGACTTTTACCTTAAATTTAAGTGTGCATGAGTCATCATTGGCGACCTATTTACGAACAAAAGAAAATCTTCAACAAATTAAATTCAGTGACTATTGCAGTTTTTTTTTTATTTCTATAAATATTAAGAATTAGTATATTAAATATTATTTTAGTAGATACTAGCCAAAGCCCGCGACTTCGTTCGCGTAGACATTATGACTCCGGAAAATGCTCATTAGGCTGAACAACTTTTGCTAAGGCGTCATTTTTATATTTTTTATAGTTAGGCTGGACCATTTATGGTTCTGCATCAAGTTTTCCATTTCCCAAAATCGATATCCCTGTATGTTCTTCCTCTATTACTATTTTTTACAGATTATATTCAATGTAAAGACTTTTTACTGTTTTATTATTTGTATACATAGATTAGGTACCTATTTAAACTGCTGGCGATTCGAATAGACCACTTTTTGAGATTCGAAAAGAAACTTATGAAAACAGATATAAATTTTCCCACACATGTTTAAACTGGCTATATATTATTTCAGCGAAAATAATCAAGCAACAATTAAAGAGGCAATGAAACACTAAATCTCATCTAAACAACCGATGAAACCAAATAAATATCTTAATCTCAGGGGTAATAAATCGTAGGCATATCTATCAATCTGATCACCAACCTTGAAACTAATGCACTTTCTGACGAGCGGTCGGGTTGGGTTCGCACTTCGGACATATTTCATCTCAAGGACCTGCGATTTATCCTGGACCATTGGTCGGAACTTCGATCATCCGTGTCTCGTGCAAGGTCACGTGGCTTTGTTGATAACACTCCCGAAGATTGGCTGCCAATGGGTTGGAATAATGGACTTTTGAATATTTTCGTGAAGACGCAAGTTTGAGGAGTTCGGTGTCCCGGCGCGAGTAGTAGCGCTTTTGTGAGTAAAGTACACCGGGAGTGGTCCGCATTTGGATGGGTAATCACAAGTAAAAAAAAAAAATTACAAGCTCATCCGTGCTTTGGAAGGCACGTATAAGCCAAATGAGGAACTATTTAATTTACTAGTGCGTGAAATGAAAAATATAATATCAAACCACTCCGTTATCTTTGTAAAACCGACAAGAATTGGTTCTTAAATGTCGACAGAGTACTTACGAGAAACACAAACAAATAGATTCTCATATTAAATGTATCTATAAACATCATTTCTACACAAAATCTTACTCGCAAATGTACCAGCCCTTTGAGAACGCAATTTTTGGCTCTTGGGATGTTGCCAATATTGTTAGATCCTTATATCAGGTTATGTAATTTATTAAGCTTTCATAATGACAGATTTATGTAATATGTTTCTGTGAGCTGACTTGATTACTTTGATTACGGAAACCTGCTTGATCTAATAAGTTTATTAGCGTTTGGGAATTAATTATATAAATACTCGTATTAGATACATGCTGGTCTGGGAGAAATAAAAAAACTTTGAATGTACCAGCTGCTTCTCTTCCCACGCAGATCGTAAAAGCCGATCGAGGGAATGGGCAAAAATGCAAATCATGTTAACAGGCGATGCGGCTAGCAACCCATCACTGTATTGATTGCTTTTCCATCTTCTCGCCCACCATGACGCTAAAAGTGGCTTTTGGGTCTTGCGGCCCTGGGCTCTGCATAGAACCGCAAGACCCAAAATGCTCTGTCTGCCCCATTAGGGATAAAGACGTGATAGTATGTATGTATGTATGTATTAGATACATTTGGTAACTGCTTTAAATGTTTATAGAATCAGTGGACGTTTTTGGAATCTATTGGGAGACCAACACGTTTTAATAGTTGTTAATGTCTAGGACACGTGTTAGAGGCGGCGATGCCTAGGTTTTATTACTCTCAAAGCTTTAGTCGGCGACCGTCACAGACCTGCGTCGCGCAACGATCGCTCGCTGTTGCAAATGGTCGTGTTAAACATGTCAATCTATCAAAAACAGTCGTGCGATCGCTGGATACAATACTTTACTCCCGACGCCAAGCCTCGTAAATCTATTACAATTAAAACAACTTTAGTCGTCAATGACATCTGAGTCACGCGACTGTTTTGCAATTAAGTGATCATCATCATCATCATTTCAGCTGCATAACGTCCACTGCTAGACATAGGCCTCACCCAAAGATTTCCAAAATGACCGATTAAGAGCGGCCTGCATCCAGCGCTTTCCAGCGACCCTAGTATTGACCTTAAAGTGTTCAATGCCACTCAAAAGGCTCAGCGAAATCTAGTTCCGATTTTACGAGCTGCCTAATGAATTCAGAGAACTTCGCCCACTCCACTTACTAGTTCAATCACTTCACATCACGTCCTACGCCACTAAAGATACAATATCTAGCGCTGTCTAAAATATCTGTCGCTCTCGATAACTGAGGTTGTCATCATCCAATTACTCTACGTGACTGCTCCAACACGCGCCTTGGAGCCGAAATATCTGCGACTAAGATTACGTCTGAATCCTTATAGGGTAGCTACGTGAACAATTGGTTTCTGCGTAAGGAGTTTATTGATTTTCTTTTATTTACTTACAGTAATTTAAATCGCCTTGTGGTTTTCGGCAGACTGGAATAGGACCACTTCAAGTCTTCTCGTGAATGGTGAGAAGGTGACTCAGGAAATACAAGCTTAACAAAGCTTATAAACATCAATGAGACCTCTCCAACCCATCTCGCCAGCGAGGAGAGTGCAGGCCAAACCCTCTGTACCTATACTGTGACCAAGTATGGCTGTGGTAGTACACAGAGGGTCGTGCTCCTTCAGTGAAGACAAAAAGACGAGATGAATTTAAATATTCTTGCAAATTGCTGTTCTTCTTGTCACGTTCGTCGCAGTCCCTCGCGTTCACGTAACAGTAAAAGTACGAAGACTTCTTCACCATAGGATGCTGGTTTCTTCGAAACACCATCTGTTGGGCCTGGGCTGTTTCTCCCTAATAATGATGCGACACTGAACTATTTTACAAATTATATTTTATATATAATGAGAAGAGAAAGGATACATGTATTGCAGAGCAGAGAGAGAAAAATAATTTCGAATGTTGCCAGCTAATATAAAAAATATATAAAAGGACAAGACATGAGTCAGAAATCCGCTACGTGCAGAAGTGTAGCGTAAGATAAGATAGATATTTTAGTGACGATTTCAAAAATACTGCAAAATGGTAAATTTATGACTTCAGAGGCGATGTTAGATTTTTTTGTTTAACTGGTTTTTTTTTATGTTTTCATAGGCATAAATACCACTGTCAGATTTTACAAGTTGCCTGTTTTTGACATATACATATATTAACGCCAGCTATCGAATGATAGCTGGTTGAACTGACAGTCATGACTTCCGAAGCATTGTAAGGCTAGAAGTTCGTTTCAATGCCTCTCCATTCCAAAAATAAGGCTCCAACAAGCTTTACAAAACCTACCCCGATACATATTAACGTTTCTGCCCACGCGTACTTTCATGGGCTAACGGATCCTTGATAAAATATAAACTAGCTTTCGGGGAAAAATTGCGTGAAATGGAATATTTTATTAACGCTTGGCAAGAGGAATGATTTATTTTTGGGTAAAAGCTCAGAAAAAAAATAGTGAAACTTTTAAGAGTAGATTCGAGCCGTTATTAAGCAACTTTCTCATAAAAGCTGTAGAGACATATAGGTACAATTTTTTTTCGTAACTTCAGATTTTATAGGTAACTTGTTTGTTTGTTTATAAAGCTTTATTCTAAGAAAGAACACAGATACAAATCAGAAAGTAAATATACAACGGCGGACTTATGCCGTATAGGGATTTCTTCCAATCAACCGGCAAGTAATTGAGAGGAATGTTTTCTTATTATGCGTTTGGAGCAGAAGTTTAGTTGATTACACATAGAATGTGATCATCATGTTATCCATGTACCTAGTTAATGGTTATATTTTATCCAGTAAGTTATAGTGTCTTTTAGAGAAGAACGTTGCAATATCTTCTGTCGCAAAGTACTAACCTAAAACAATTTTTAAAATAAAACAAACCGAAATGTTGATGGGAAAATATTAAAATTTTACGCATAACTATCAAAACTTTTTATACAGCATTTTTATGTAACGACTCGAAACTGTTTTCAAATATTAACAAACCCTTGTCAACTTATATCTCTTATAATTATATAAATGCAGGGGCGGCCTTAGAACGCCGGCGGCCCCGGGCAGAGGGCTTTTTTGAGGAATTTTGAAATGAATCTTCCTTAATTACATGTTATTATAACAAAAGCATAGTTTCTGAATTCGTTTTTTATTAAACAATAACTTTTGAAAACAGTCGGGGAAGATAATAGTGAAGAATTCTGTGGAGTCAGGTTTATCTGCCCCCAACCGTATGTAGAAAGTCGGCAGCTAACCGATCAGCTGACTTTTTACTTAAGCTATATGCATACACAAGCAAAAGCGCAAGACAGAGAGAAATGGAGAGCTGAGAGGGAGGCCTTTGCCCAACAATGGGATCTAACGGGCTCTCAATAATAATAATAATAAGGACCGGGTCTCCATGGACCCGTGGCTGAAAAGCGTACCAACATAATAATAATAATAAATAATTTATGCTAGATTTATACTAGATCACTATTATACATTAAGTAACCCATATATCACATACTAATAAAATCTGTGTATCACTTTAGTTTTAACCAAAAAAATATTTTGGGTAGTTTACACAAATTTACTTTTTAGCGTAGTATCTGTTGTATGTGTGGCACCGTAACGCTCGAACGAATGGACAGATTTTGATGCGGTTTTCTTTATGAAAATTGGTTGAGCCACTTAAAGTTATTGGGGTTACGCTTGTAAGTCAGGACTTTCTCTATCTTCTTCTTTTTTATCGTGTGTGTTAGTGACTTACACTAGTGTCAGAGTTTTTAAACCGCCTTAAAGTCCTCTGACATGGTTTTAGGTAACGACCAATGTCAAAGACAGTGACCCGGACCGACGGCTTAACGTGCCCTCCGAAGCACGGGTCATCTTACTTATCGGACAATCAGGTGATCAGCCTACATAATACATACATACTATCACGTCTTTATCCCTAATGGGGCAGACAGAGCATTTTGGGTCTTGCGGCCCTGGGCTCTGCATAGAGCCGCAAGACCAAAAGCCACTTTTAGCGTCATGGTGGGCGAGAAGATGGAGAAGCAATCAATACAGAGATGGGTTGCTAGCCGCATCGCCTGTCCTACATAATGTCCTAACCAAACTAGGACAACCACACAAAGTCGTTGCCCCCGCCGGGAATCGAACCCGCGATCTCCGGGTACGAGCCGAACGCTCTAACCACTAGACCACGGAGGCAGTTATATATACTTTCTCTATCAAATAACAGATTATAATTTCATGCGATAAGTAGCGGAACTGCCGATACGACCTCGGTAATTCAGCTACTCTAATACTAGATATTATCCTTGACAATCGGGGTGATTTTTAATTAGCTAGCAAATAAACTTTCATAGGTTAGTACAGGGCCCTGCAAAGATTTTCTGCCCGGGGCTTCTTAATAGGGCCAGCACTGAGCAAAGTATTTCTGAAAATACTCCCTAAAACTTTGTTTTACGGTTGTTTAAGTTAGTTTTTATGCCCGTTTGATATTTAAGCCGCCCCATAATAGCTTAATTTTGTATAAAAGATGAATTTTAATTGAGCATTAAATAAGTATATAATGTCGTAAGTGAAATTTTGTTCAAGTTTGTAAAATTAAAAGGAGAAAAGGTTTAATGGACCATTTATACGACGATTAAAATGCCTTTATTTTGCTGAGTATGTAAATTAAAACGCATTACTATTAATATTTTATTTTATATATTTTCTACCAATAATATTTTTGGGATTCCAATCAATATTTTATTATTATTTTGCTTTTTTTTTAATTATAAGAAGGTTAAGTCATCATTAAGTTCAGCTTAATTTTTCTTGTGTTTTTAACTTTTTAAATGAAATTGGGTAATATACGAAAATACTAAGCTGTGTCCTACCTAAGCCTAGGATTCTAATTATATCTAGTTTCGGCGAAATAGCAACAAAACAGTCATTAAACCGATGACTTAGCTAAATTGCGGCATATATCGTCTGTGCGGTAATCTTCATGTAATGTGGTATTACCTCGTAATCCAAATTAAAGGCGAGTTCACACGGTACTGTTAGAATGAGACTCGACCCAAGTGGGGCGGCGAGTAAGCGAGTAAGTGGACTTACTATAAAATAACTACCTACCAATAGGATATCTTTACTTTTTACTGTGTTCCTAGTTGCATTTATAGCTGTGCTACTTTAGAAGTATTCTGGTTCTTTCGTCTCCAAATATAACATGCGTATCGTCATCATCCTTATCATCTGCTATTATAAACCTTTTACAATTTAACGTTAAAAACTCGATGCCTCGGCAGAAGAGTGCATCACTAGTCTTCACGTTAACTTATGAAGCAACTGGGCGTGGTTGATTTATGAATTATTAGGCGCAAGGCGCAAGGCAAAAATCTTTCTTACAAACCGATGTGATGGGCTAATAACCTATGAGCTTCTATTTTCCAGTTTTCTTTCTACGTCCTTAGAACATGTCTAGCCCGCCAGAAATAAAACATTATGACATAAATTCTTACAGCTGTAAGTGGGCGAGGAACTAGCATCGTGTAAACCCGCCTTAGCAGCCCTTACGCAAATCCACGTAACTTTTAATTGAGACAGATAGTGGCATGGAGGTTAAGGTTACTCCGGAGATAAACAGAGGCTTCGAGATGTGCTGACGTCACGACCTGCTAAAGCCAGTGAGTTACATAACAAGATAACTGGAGACACTGACGTAACGTTACCGAGCGAATTAGTTCACTGAAGTGACATTGGAGAAGGCTCAAAGGGTGACGAGCGATGGGGTGATGAGGCAAAAAAATTCCAGAATAGTTTTTGTGGAATTTTACTTGTTGGTTTTCTTTTTTATACATGAATGAGAAGGCCAGTAGCTGACCAAGATCACTACAGTAAATTGCAGTCTTAGGTTGCTTCTTACGGCAATTTTGGCAATACGTAGTTTAATCAAACTAAATTCAAATAGATATTTATTATCATAGGATAGTTATAATATCTCTATCGTCACTTTGTTTTGTTGCACATTTGTTGACGTCAAACTACAGCTAAGCTAGTGCAGAAAAAGTGATAACAAACTGCACTGCACCATTTTCTCCAAGGACCCCAAGTCGCAATTAAATTAATATTTAAAGTTGATATGTGGAGAAATCATTGTTTTACGTCTAAATTTTAATTATTTTTTTAGAATAATACGGTTTTTTAATCAATTATTTTTATTGTTCATATCATTATGTAACACAATCCAATACCATAAAAGAAAATATATCTGCCCAAATATAAGTCAGATCAAAGCTTTTTAAATCTAATAGAAGTGTCAACTGTCAAGTTACAGAAAAAGATGCACGTACAGAGCTCTTAACGACACGCTATTAGGTCTGACACGTACGTAAGAGATAGTGAAATGCACCCACCACGCCACGCTCTCACTCTTATACTTGAAGTAATTACTACTTATTATTTTCTTGCTGTTTTCAAACAAATATTTCCAATCTGTTGTATTTTTTGTTCTATACAAAATATTAACCAAAAACATAGTTATACAGTGAAATTAACCAAAAACATAGGTATATAGTGAAATAGCCTATTCGGAGAAACAACAATTAGTAGTAGATGATCAACAATTATGTGAAGTGTTGACGTCAATACGTTCAGGAAAAAAGCGCGGGAAAATAGATCGTTTGGGAGGATTTTCCTCGATAAAAAAGAGTAATAAATTATGTGGACTGTGAGTCAATATGTTGAGATTTGAATCAATATGGTGTTGATTTATCGCTATCTTCTTATTTTGTTAACGATAGCTATGTATGATTTTGTTTTATTCTTTGGTTAAAATAAGTATTTTAAATACTCCCTGAATTAGAATACCCATTTTTCATTTATTTATTATTTTGAAAAGCGTATTAAAAAATAAAAACATTCAATGTCAATCGAAGCCAATAACCCTAAATCAAATCTTATTAAATCACGTAGGCCCACGTCACTTGGAAGGTACTGAATGTACCCACTGATGCAAGCAATAATTTTAAGTGCAGTCTTTTGAAGCTTTTCTAACTTAATTTATAAGCATTCGCGATCCAATTCCAAAAAGAGAGATTTGTCATTCTATTGCATGAAATTGAAAATATGGTAGGTAATACTTTATCCTATTTTGTGTATATTTTCAAATTGTTTATGTATTTTTTCTTTTGCCCCAGTATATAAGGTCTAACCAAATGCACTGAATCTGTTAAAAGGCTAAATTTAGTCAATGAGACTAAACAACTTTCCTCAAAAAACATCAAAACTAGAAAAAATATTCTAGCCTCAGTTTCCGTGGCAGGCATTTTTTAAGTTTTTTAGATTTATGTGTCTATATTAAGTCTTGAAATTGATTTAAAATAATAATATTTTATAGAAGTCTTTTTTTTTAAATTTCGGTTCATTGTAAATTATTCTAAAGTAAATGGCATTAAATCTGCCACATGTATACACTTTTTTGTGCAATAAAGTTTAAATAAATAAATAAATTCTTTTGCTCGACCGCAAGATAAGTCTAATCTGATTGAAAAAAAATGCATATTTGCTAAAATTCTTTCAGTCATCGGCTTTCTATCTCATCAGGATAAAACTTAATCAGAAATTACAATATACTAACCTTCAAACGCGCCTTAATAACCAACATCGACAGCTCATATAATAAATCACATGAAGAAAACGACGCATATATCAATCTTAATTTCCATATATTTCCCTAACGCATGTTATGGGGTATAAGCAAGCCAGATGTGGAATCTCCATATCAATGTTGTTAACATGCCAAACATGACTGCTTCCTGTTCTGTCGGGTAAATTGTTGGTCATTCTTCAGTTCATTCATCTTTGTTAGGTATTCGTCTTCGTATTCATACTATACATTAAAAAGGTCAAGGTTTGTATTTGTGATTGAGAGTTCAAAATTGGCTAATTTCCTATAAGTCTAATCGGATATTTTTTGAACTAAGCGGTTTCGATCGAAAATCATTATCGCATCTTTTTCATCACAAGTTATGCACAAATATGGTTACGTAACCATATTTGTGCATAACTTGTGATGAACTGAGAAAAAATAATGTTTGCTATATGTTACCAAAATCGAGTGACTGTTGAATTAGTACTAAAACAGGGCTACTAGAAGTTAAAATGTGTTTTAATTAAAACTACAATGTTCTGCTAGTTATAACAAAAGTTTTGTATCGAACAAACAATTGGTTCAGTTATTACTTTTTACAGTGTATATGGATAGAGGAATACATTTACTACACGTAATTTTTTCAAAGTCAGAGTGTGTAAATAAATAAAAGAGTTAGTCGCGAATGGTCTTAAACGCAAGTAGTCTATGTAGCAACTCGTCTAAAACGCTCATTGTCTAAATCGCATGTCGTCATAATAGGAAGAGGCGTGAAGATTAATCTCGTCCAAAAATGAGGTCTAAAGTAATAATTCGTCAAAACTAGTCTAAATATGAGGTGGTCTAAACCGAAACTTGTCTAAGTATGGGGTGATGCAAATTTGTCAATACTATGAGGAGCAAAAAGGCAGAGTAATATGTACTGATGTCAACATACAATAAAGTGAAAAACGAGAGTGCGCTGCTCTCACGAAAACAAACATCTCCAAATAAATAATTCCAAAAAATAGAAAACCGTAAAATAACCAAGTGAAACTAGTGGAAATCTATAGTTATTACTACAATTAATAAGTGTGAGTGTTATCATTAGTCATACTTTTCAAAAACTGTGAAAGTTACTAAAATTGATAAAACAGAACAAAAAGTGAATAAACCAAATTAAACTTTGCATAAATAAACTTAAAAGTGTACAGTGAAGTGAAATAAGCCTATACATAACAATATAACGGCAATAAGCAACAAAAAATACTATGTCCCAATTTTAAGATCAGTTATCTTTTCGCTGTGTATGTACATGTGCATCATCATCATAATTTCAGCCACATAACGTCCACTGCTGGACATAGGCCTCTCCCAAAGATTTCCAAAATGACCGATCAAGAGCGGCCTGCATCCAGCGCTTTCCAGCGACCCTGGTCAGGTCATCTGACCACCTTGTAGGTGGGTGCCCTACGCTTCGCTTGCCAGTACGCGGTCGCCATTCAAGAACCTTTTTGCCCCATCGTCCATGGTTCGTCGCGCTATGTACATGTGCATTGCAATTGAAATAAAATAAAGTGCGGAATGCCAGGGACTCGCAATACTCGCCAACGGTTCCGGCTGTCGCTCCGATCCTATATTGGAAGCCCGAGGGCAAATAATTAATCTTGTGCAAGCAAATCCTGAAGGTTGCAGCCTTTGGAAATGCTTTATTTGACCTATATTAGTGATCTATTTTTATGCGTAGTCAATGGTGAAGGATTTATTACTCGCTTTTCTTCTAATACGGATCGGTGTTAAGGTCATGCGAGTAAGTATTTTTTTTACGTATCTACTTACATTTGTTTGTCAAACGCAACCTCGGTAATAATTCTTAGTATAAGCAGATATATTTTATGTAATATTTACATACGTACATACATAATATGACGCATGTTTCCCACAGGGGTAGGCAGAGACTATGGACCTCTACTTGCTGCGATCCTGACAAACCTCTTTTGCTTCATCTAAACTCACCAATCTCTTCGTACGTCTCTTCATATAATATTTATCTACATATATATATGTCAATCTCAAGAAAGTCCTTTTACTACGTCTTGATTTTTAATTAAATTTAATCTGATGTGTAACATCAACGGCACACTTTAAAATTTCACAACACGAGTATAGCCTACCTTCATCTGTATTTAATTTAGACATATAATAATAATGTTTAAATATTATAATTTTAATTTTCAAAAAGAAACGTATTATTTTTACACTCATGCAACAATTTTTTTATATTCAGTTTATAAAATTTAATACCCTTAAAAATTTATCCTGTTGTACAAAATAATTTTACATTTGTGAAAACATTTCCTTTGCGTATTATGTAAATAGGCACTTAGGCAGGCTTTATTCAAAACCCAATACCATCATTTTCAAATAAATTTAACGCAAACAGAGTACTTAAGGTGAAATTAGTGCGTAAGCGGCGCCCTCATTTAAAACATTTTTTATTGTACATGTGGCGTTTTAAATAGTATCAGGCAAAGAGATAGACCTTTTAATTATTCTATAAATACCTTTGAAAGTATTATTTCAAGTCCTTTTAGCTTTCAAATTTGTTTCTGGTATAATTTTTCAAAACTAAAAACCGATTTGGATAAATTTCTATGGGACCACTGACAAGTAAACTCTTGAAAAGAAAAAAAGAATTTTTCGAATCGTTCCAGGCTTCTTCGAATAATTTGTAAACATACATTTAAAAAAAGTTCACGACGAATTGATATCCTTCTTCTTTTTGGAGGTCGATTTAAGAGTGGCAACTTTTAACAAAAGCAGGTTTTGAAAACATCTCGGAGTAAATTTGTTACAGTAAAATTTGTTCATAAAATAATTTAAAGGTTTAATTATGTTTAACAATATTTAAAATAGTCACCATTTTCCAATAACAAAATTATTTTAAACGATGACGCCACTTACACACTCACTTCACCTTAATCACATGCAAACAGATAAATTAAATATTAACAAATTCTTGCCGAATATTCTGGAGGGAGGAAAATAGAAGTATTATTTCATTACATCCCGCAAAATGTTAGGGAAACTCATATTACTGACGTTTTGAAAGTTTTCATAAGTATCGTGTTCTGCAAAAGTCATACAATATGCTGAATACGTTGAAGATATTTTGATGGGCTTTACTTATTAATAAACTTTTCAAACAAATTGTTGAAGAAACTAGCTCAATCAGTGTAATTTGGGCATTTATGTATTTATTTATGTATTTTTTATATTTGTATGTACTTGTTATTATTTGAATTTCGAATTTTAGTCCTAACGTTTCACTATATTATTCTCTCCATCCATCGGTTGTCTGGAAATCGCTTTTAGCGATAAGACCGCCCATTGTACATTTTAATGTTTTTTCTGCGTTTATTTAAATTATTGATATTTTTTGGTGTACAATAAAGTATTTTTTAACTGAACTTAACTCTTATTGCTACGTATTTTTTTACCATTTCTTACTTCATTACTTAGAGTACTTTATTACTGAATCTTGAATGCCTAAAAACACTATAAAAATAAAATAAGTTATGAATGATTTAACATCGTAATTCAACGTGGCAGGTATTTAAAAAAAACTCTTGCGATATTAAAAAATGCATAAATTCTAAAGCAGCCAATCAAAAGAACTGATTATTTCACACAAAATGTATGCAAGTAATCTTTATTTCTTGTAATATAATTTCTTTATTTCTAGAAATGTAATATCGAACGCTCCAGGCAACCCTAATATGTCACGTATCTCTGATTTTAATACTTTTCGGAGATTTAAAAATGTGTCATTGAGATAAACGCACATTTTCTTTGGAATAGAGGATTAATATGAAAAAACCTGCCAAGTATGAGTCAGACTTGCGCACGAAGGGTTCCGTACCATTATATTAAATCACGTTTGTTGTATGAGAGCCCCACTTAAAATTTTTTTTCGCGGCAACAGAAATACATCATCAGTGAAATTTTTTACTGTCTAGCTATTACGGTTAGTTATATACAGCCTGGTGACAGACCGATGGATAAACAGACGAACAGGCAGACAGATATCGGAGTCTGAGTATACTATCACGTCTATACTACTGTATTACCAGTATACAGTCAAGTATGCGGTCACGTTTTTACCCTTTGAGTAAGGGACCCTAAAAAGTACCGCCTGGGGTCCCGATGGATGGCGTAGAGACGCACGTACCAAATGTGATTAATAAGAATTTCGATAAATTAGGAATGTGAATAAAAAGAGTTACATTGTAAGTTAGGAGTACTTTTGTGAGACTGATTTATTTTTTGCACGAATATACATTTAGATAGCACGTCGAGGTGCGAGAAATAAGTACCTTACTTTACATTGTGTTGGGAGATGCCACGAGAACCGAGTCAGGTGGGGTTTCTCAAATAACGACCGTTGTGACTGTGGAAATATTCAAACCACGGCCCACCCACTCTCATGCCCGAACTGCCCAATATCTTGTACAATAGAGGACTTAAACGCTGCTAATGACAGAGGACTAAGTGTGGCAACATAATGGTCCGGAATTTCGACTTGCTAAGAAGAAGAAGACTTTACATGGCCCCCGACAAAAAAGAGTGCTGTTATAAGTTTGACGCTATGTCTGTCTGGCTGTGTCATCGTAGCGGTCGAATGAATGGACCAACTTCGATGCAGTTTTTTTAACGTGAAAGCGACTTCCCTTGCGGTGGTTCTTAGCTATGAATGAAAATCGGTTGGGCTGTTTAGAAGTTTTTGGGGGTTAATGCTTGAAAGTCGGAGCTTTTAGTAGTTTGTCTGGCAAATAATATATGTTACTACGGATATTGAAACGAAGTTCCTTATCGCGCGTTGTGAAAGGGGGCGACGGAAAAATTAAGACCGAAAGTTGTAACGACACTTTTTGCTATAGTTTTAAGCCGTGCGGTATGCGCGTGTTTCTCTGTCTGTCTCTCTCACTCCTAATTAATCGAAAGGAACATCGTTCCATCCGGGTGTCCCTTGACACCTCTCAAGTTTATATTTAGTTCCTCCACTCATTCCTAGATGGTGTTTACGTACAAAACAATTGAAAGACAAGTTTTTTTTTTCTAACTAAAGTTCTAACTAACTATTACTTATTGTTCCACCTGCAATTCATCGTTGGAAATCATACGGGCAAAAATTTTTATACTCGAGAGTTTAAAAATTTGGGACACCAGATTGCATTACATTGACGTGAGGTCTAATCAACATTGAACCATTAACCGTTAAAAGGTTCTTTTAGCAGCAGCTTATCAGACCCTCTATTTGTGTTTATTCCTTTATTCAATTTATAGGAAAAGACTGAAACCATACGACGTCAAATGCTCAATTTCAATACATATATAATTAAACATATTATTATAAACAGTATATAGATTCGCCTGTTTTCAACAGGGGTAAAGATAGACATTTATTAACAACTAGCTGTACCCGCGGGCTGCGGGCTTCGCTCCCCATGAGAATTACGGGATAAAGAGTACCCTATGTCCTTCCCAGAGTCTCAGACTATATCCATACCAAATTTCATCCAAATCGGTTCAGTAGTTTTAGCGTGGAGAGGTAACAAACAAACAAACAAATATACAAACTCACTTTCGCATTTATAATATTAGTAGGATAGTAGGATTTAATTCAATAATTATTATACTGACATTTTGAATCATCATCAGGTCTTTTTGTCTCCATTGCAGGAGCACGATCCTCTCTGTACTACCAGAGCCTTAATTAGCTAGAGCAGCCAGAGGATTTGGCCTACACTCTCCACGCTGGCCAGACGGGACGGAGAGGTCTCATTGATGTTTATAAGCTTTGTTTATTATAGAAATTTTGAATAATATGTCACAATTGCCCTACTCTAATTATACAAAAGGCAGCTATAATCAACTCATGAATAGTTATATATAGTTATTCCCGTAACCGATTTCCTCCAAAACAAAGGTCACCAAACAAAGCAGTTGCTTTGTCGTTTGACTCAACATGTGTTTGACATTTAATTAATTTGACATTGTTCCCATTAGTAGGTCCCCATTGGCGGGAGTCGATCAATTGGGATATTCAAATCGGCCTAGTTTCGTCTCGGTAAACAGAGGCAAATCTGCAGATTCAAAATGGCAGACAAAGAAATAGTAACATTAACAAAGATTGAAACACATTAAATTAAAAATAAGCACTTAGAATAATTCTAGTCTACGTATAGATTTGGAACTAGCTGCGCCCTGCGGTGTTACCCGCAGTTAATGTAGCCTATGTGTTAACTGTATCAGCTTTCACCATACCAAATTTTATCAAAATTGGTCCAACCGTTTGCGTGTGAACAAGAAAAATCATACATACACACACACAGCCTCACACACAAACACACACCCCCACACACACACAAACACTCACAAACTTTTGCCTTTATAATATAAGTGTCAAGTGTGACAACAGAAACGCGCTGCATGTTTTAGTTAATAAACGATACCTATGTGTAAATGTTAATAGCGATATAAAAAAGTATTACATTGATTCTTAAATATAATATCTTTACTATTTCGTTGATCTCTATGATATCTGCAAAATTAAATATAATATCTTTACTATTTCGGTGATCTCTATGATATCTGCAAAATTAAATATAATATCTTTACTATTTCGGTGATCTCTATGATATCTGCAAAATTAAATATAATATCTTTACTATTTCGGTGATCTCTATGATATCTGCAAAATTAAATATAATATCTTTACTATTTCGGTGATCTCTATGATATCTGCAAAATTAAATATAATATCTTTACTATTTCGGTGATCTCTATGATATCTGCAAAATTTAGTACAAGCGTCAATCAAAATCGATATTTAATACATCTACATGATTTCTTTGCACATAATAATTTCAATTCATATTTCAAACATACATCGATGTCGTAAATATTCAAGTACTTCATAAAAATAAGTCGATAGATTTTATTACTTTTATTTCTCTATAAAGATATTGTTTGATATATTTGGTGTATCGTATACTAAAGAGCAGTTTCCTTTATATGTCATCTTATACGCATACTTAAGAGCAGTTTCCTTTATAAGTCATCTTATAAGCATACTTAAGAGCAGTTTCCTTTATATGTCATCTTATACTCTTATACGCATACTTAACAGTATTTCTTTTATTATCTCATCTTATACTCATACTAAAGAGCAGTTTATTTTATTATGTAATTTTATACACATACTAAAGAGCAGTTTATTTTATTATGTCATTTTATACACATACTAAAGAGCAGTTTATTTTATAATGTCATCTTATACGCATACTAAAGAGCAGTTTGTCATCTTATACGCATACAACAGAGCACTATGTTTTATTATGTCACGTTATAAATTTAAAACGTTCACCAATTTTTTTTATAACGTTTAAAAAATATCTCACTCCGTTCTAACTGGCTTCGCCGATGTGCGCCCCAAATATGACAAATTGAAGCATGCCGATCACGTTAGTAGAATGTCTTCTGAAAAATGGGCTCACAGGATAATTCCGTGGATACCCAAAAACGATCGGCGTCGCAGGGATAGGCCTGGAAAGCGTTGGCGCGATGACCTGGACGCTTTCCAGTGTGATTGGTCAGAAGCAGCCCTGGATAGGGAAAGAATAAGGGAAATAGAACATACTTGTTTCCAGCAGTGGAACAGTATTGGGTAGTTAAAAAGGAAGTAAGAAAAAAAAATTTTTTTTCGTGGATACTGATCCAAAAATGAAGTTTTTTAGGGTTTAGGGCCCGCAAATGTGCTACAGAACGTCATGCATTTTTTCTGGACTTTTTTAACTAGTTTCAAAATAAATTGGTGTTAGAATGCATGACGTTTTATATCACATTTTGAAAAATAATCTGCAGTAGAAATGCAGTTATACTTCCGTTTAAGTGCCTCGTAAACACACACTTGACACGTCCTGAGACTCAATAAATTGATCCGTGCGTCGAGTTCTCAAGAAAATGTCACAAGAAACTATATAACTTAAAAAGATATAAAACTGATTTACACTCTACTGTCTGGATTGGTCGTAAATGTGCTCCAAAACTTTACTCAAATGCTCTTCAGGATTTTATCAAACTTACCTCATATCAGCCACAGGAAGTCCGCTGCTGGACATAGGCCTCCTTCAAGGATTTCTAAAACGACCGATTGCAAGCGGCCTGCATCCAGCGCCTTCCTGCAACCTTGCACAGGTCTTCTGACCATCTAGCAGGTGGGTGTTCTTCTCTGCGCTTCCCGGTACGTGGCCGCCATTCGAGAACCTTTCTGCTCCATCGGCCATCGGTTCTTCGCGCTATGTGCCCTGCTCACTGCCACGTCAATGAGCTAATCTGCTTGGCTATGTCAGTGACCTTCGTTCTTCTACGAATTTCCTCATTTCCATGATGAGGCCCATGAGCTAGCAAACTTACCGATAGAGAATTAATATAAGTATTATATACAGAACGGATACTCTACTCCTAAGGTCCCGCGCAATATGCGTCCGCTTGTCCCGTCCTCGCACCTCTCCCCCGTTCTCTCCTTGTGCTGAGCTGCCGGCTGCGAGCGCCTGGCCGCCGCGGCAGGCAGCTCAGCACCGCCCACAAGGTGAAAACGGTGGAGTATAGTATATATATGGAGATATAAATATACAACTAAACATTCTGTAATTATTTCAAGCGTCTACCTGTTGCCCTTATTAATATAGAGCAAAAAACGGCAAAATAAATCACGTTTGTTGTAGGTATAGGAGGCTTATTCTAATTCTAGTTTTTGTTGTTATAACGGCAAAAAATATATATACAGCCTGGTGACAGACAGACGGACAGCGGAGCCTTAGTAACAGAGTCTCGTTTTTACCCCTTTGGGAACGGAACCCTGAAAAATAGTTTTAATATATTATAATATAAATCGCCGGTTTAGGGGAAGGCCGAGGAAAAGATAGAGGGACGATATTGAAAGCTACATAAGTGGATGGCAGCAAGCTGCCTTGCATCGTGAATCGTGGAAGCAAGAAGGGGAGGCCTTTGCCCAAAAGGGGTCACTATATAGGCTATTAAAAAAAAAATCTCAGGCAACCTAGTTGCAAATTTTCACAGGTGTGTGTTTTTGGTATACAGTCGGACGCAGAAAAACCTGGGGTCACTTTAACCTGCCCCCGACTGTACATGTACAATTGTACAAGCTCTTTGATATAATGTAGGTACTTTGTATGTCTCCTACACCTGTTATTTCAGACAAAGGGCAGACTTGACGACTGGGCCGCCCGCACAGTTCAGTTTCATTGATTTTCTTTGATTTTTTATTCTGTTTTCTTAGCAGTGGTCGTTGCCAAGCGCTGGTATCGGTAGGTTTTCTTTAAAAAATTAATTACATTTTAGTATACAATACACGTAATGTATATTATAATTATTGAAATGCAAAAGTGATTGTAAAGGTCTAATTACTGAATATTTCAAACTTTCACATCCATAAACATTCTTTATTCATAAATTTAGCAATACATAAACAATTAAATTGATATAGTTTAGTTTTATTTGTATAAGTATATTGGTAATAGAATGTTAATTTAAAACTTTTGAATTTTAAATCTCTTATTTTTCTATTTTAACCCCCCAAACAAACAATTTCTGTCTGTGTGAAAAGAGGGGTGTTATCCTGACTAAAAGACACCATTTTAAATATTTTTTTTCCGTTTCCTTTCAATTAGTTTATTTCAAATGCAGCACTGGAGCCCCAAAAAGTCATGTATAACCTTAAACACTCGGATCTATTAGGCTAAAGACACTGCTGACACCATAACGCACTAGTAACTCTTAAAAACCTTATTATACAATATCCGTCTGTCTTATTATAAAACGCAGACTATCTTTGTTACTAGGTTTAATCAAACCATTATCCGACCAAATCAAGTTGACATCTAGTAATACGTCATTATCTCATCAGGGAATGTCTACTTGATTTGGTCGGGTAATGGTTAAAACCTAACAAAGATACACTGCGTTTTATAATAAGACGGTATGAGATTTAAAAGACTTCATTACTGAAAATTATATTTAAGTATTTGCCATCCATAGATCAAGAAAGCACACAAAAGTTTGGTCCTTAGCCTAAAATATAGATGGGGTTAGACAAAGGCTTCTAGGTCGCCAACTGACCCTAATTTTCTAAATTGCATCCTTAGCCTAGGTTCACATTGTGCGAGATAATTTAGCGAATTCATTGAGCGAGTCGAAAAGCAAGTAAACGAATTTGGCATTTTTTAAATACCTTTGCAGTAGTATTATTATTTAATTATTTGAAGTTTTGATGAAATGTATTGTTTTTTTTCTATCTACTATCTACGAATCTACAACTTAACATTATTTTAAAATTTTGACATTCTGAAAATTCATTTAAATTGTGACATAACAATCAATATTATCTCTGTCCACATATTTTATTTTAACTTTAAATATTAATTTCATTCTAAGTTGACGTCTTTGAAGAAAATGCTGCAGTGCAGTTTGTTGCCGCTTATTCTGCACTAGCGCTTAAGAAGCGGCAGTAAACTTAGCTGTAAGTAACTTCAACAATAGAAGATATGCACTATTTTTTTTATTTGCTTACTAAAATCCATAATAAACAAATATGAAAGAATTTATAAAATATCTTAGTCAGCAACAAACTTGTGATACTTTAAAAAATTTCAACCGATTTTTATTCTGTTTTCATTGTTAGTACTTTACTTTTGAATATTTATGGATAAACTGGTTAAATAACACACATTCTTTTCTTGCATATTCCCTATTGTGTTCCTAAAAAAACAAAGAGAGATAATTAAGACATATTCTAAACATCCTATGATAATAAAGATATATTAGAATAGAAAATTTAGACCAATGTGAACTAGAATGTATACTCAGAAAGTAGGCCGGCAATATTTTAGCTTCTTTTATCCGGCCACTCATACACTGGACCCTAAGTATGTCACGTCACGAGCCTTTCATATAAAAGGTCTAACAAAGTAAACTAGTAATATTTAAGGGTGGTCGCGGTAGGCAGTCAGTGATAACTTGCCCAAAGATCATTTAGAAAAATAGTTCAAAAAAATATAAGAACCTTTTTTTTCGAATTTACTTTTCTTATGAATGTTTTGCCAGATTAAAAGAAGCACATATTTTTCTATTTTTGCAAGGACGCTTTTAATGGTGCCTTTTACGCATTTCCTGAAAAGGTAGGGTATAAGTTTGTCGCTAATATATGTCTGTGTGTCTGTCAGTGTCTTCGTTATTCCCTAAACTACTACTTGAAAGACCGATTATGATACGGTTTTTTTACGTGAAAGAAAGTTTCCTTTGATGTTTAATAAAAATCGTGTACCGATTTGCCTTTCAAAAGTTATTATGGGTGAACGATTAGAAGTCGGGAGTTTTTTTTTAACTTGTGTGGCAAATCAACTTGCACTTAAGAAAATGAATCACATGAACAACTGCGTAAGTTTACCATCAACTAGCTTTTCGGGCGTTGCGCGAGCTGCAAGCAGCCCGCGGTTTTTCGTGTAGCTGTTGAGATTGAATTAGGGATGTTTCCAGTTGAGAAAATGAGTAAAAGCCAAGGGCCTGACACGCTTTGATAGAGTGAGATAGCCTTATTACGAATAAAAAAGAAAAAAAAACCGTGTTTTGTTCTTATCACCGACCGAGCATTTGTTCATGATTGAGTTATATGCACACTTCAAATTGCACATACTTAAAGTGTGCCTATAGTCCGACCGTGAAAAAAATATACGTAGTATCATTAATATGTCTTTCTCTTACCCTCCGATCACTCGGTGGCAAATCTACACTACTTGTATATTCTAAAAATCTTTGGTTCAAGCTGTTGTCAGTTTTATTGATTTTTAAGATTTTTCACCGTTCCATTGCCGCCAATACCAGCCAGACACAACAGTAAGACAATGAAAATCAAATGAAAATTTTCAAATTGTCCTGGGTCTTGGATGTTTATCTATATATGTATTTGTTATAAAATATAGTATCGTTGAGTTAGTATCCCATAACACAATCTCGAACTTACTTTGGGGCTAGCTCAATCAGTGTAATTTGTCCCTATATATTTATTTATTATTAAATGAACGTGGACATTTATTAATGTCGTACGGGTCTTTACCGGTTAATTATAGTGGTAATAAACTATATCTTGACAATGACACTTACGAAAAGTAGTAAAGTTAGAAGTTGTTTGCCAATGGAAGGCCACAGTACCCTTGAAAGGGTTGACAAACTGATGGATGGGGCTAATATTGGACAGTTACCTACTTGTGGGCTGACGCTCGGTCAAGTTGTGGTCCCAAGTTACAGTGTCCTACTTAAAGTTTGGCCTTCCGCTTTCTTGGCAAGTTTTTTTGATGCGTTTACAGTTTTTTTGGACCACTGACCAACTCTGTCAATAGCTGACACTGTTGTCGGATTTATCGAACTGCCTAAAAGCATCTGACTATTATCTAGTGACAACAGTCATTATTGCCGTGTGGTTTCCGGCAGAGTAGAATAGGACCACTCCAAGTCTTCCTGTGGATCTCGTAGAAGGCAACTTAGGAAATACAAGCTAAACAAAGCTTATAAACATCAATGAGACCTCTCCAACCCGTCTGGCCATCGTGGAAATAGTGGCCTACACTCTCCACGCAAACCTAATAATGGCATTACGCATATATGTACTGCTTCTAATTTACGAATTTAATGTCTCCTGGATTCCATCGCATTAGAGTATGTTGAGAAATGGCCTTTTTCAAATATGAAAATGCTCGTCAGGCTGAATAACAGGTGTTCCATTTCCCAAAATCAATTATACCCTGTTGCCCAGGTTTATCAGCTATATAACAAAAAAAGTTTCATTCGAATCCGTCTAGTATTTCCGGAGGTTAGCGTTTACAAACAGTCAAATAGTTTTTTTTTCACGCTTACCATAATACTATTTCTGCGCCCCAATTTTTTTTAAATATTCAATGTTCATACACATTTTTACTGTTTTATTATATTTATAGACACAAGTTTGAAACTAGTGATTGTCTCAATCAATTTATTTATTTGCATAAATAAACGTGAAATGTAAGTTAAACTAACTAATAGCCTAGGTGAAAACTCAAACAAATGACACTTCAGATTAAACTGTGCCTAATTGATAGTAGCGATTTACGATAAGTTGTTTAACATTTAAATCATCGACGCAGATTATTAGAGACGTGACTGAGTGGAAATTTGTGTAATTCTTCTGCATTTGTTTAAAAATAGGTTTAATTTGTAACCTCTTTATATTGAAACACGTTTTTAATTTAAAAGTACATTTATAAGATGTGTCGACTTATTAATTTAAAACAAAAAAAAAAAAACTAACTTTTGTCTGAGGGTCAGATAGGCTTGATCTTTTTTTACTAGTTGCTTTTTTGCCATACAGTTTTTGGTGAAAAAGAATTAGGATAATTTTTGGACGACCCTGCCAGCGGGTGTAGGGCTGCGCCGGTTGGCAGGGTCGTTTGAGATGAGGCAACTTGATGAAACGAGTGTTTAATTGATACTCTTAATTTATTCAATCATCATTATCAGGTCTTTTGTCTCCACTGCAGGAGCACTACCAGACTCTCTGTGTACTACCAGGGCCATACTTGGCCAAAGCAGCCAGAGGCCTTCGGCTTACACTCTCCCAGATGGGTTGGAGAGGTCTCATTGATGTTTATAAGCTTTGTTTAGCTTGTATTTTTTAAGTCGCCTTCTACGACATCCACGGTAGGACTTGGAGTGGCCCTTTTCTACTCAACCTGAAACCACACGCCTCCTTTTTGTTTCAATACGTTCATCAAATATATATATAGGTTCTTGCATATACACTTACATCTCTGCATTTACTATATTATAGTTCCTAGGTTAAGGGTGATAAACCTCACGTCAGTGAACATTTATATCCAGACGAACAACGTTCCTTTTAATTCATTCTCCAATTTAATATGAAAGCAATTGTCAAATTCTGTAGTCAGAATCTTGAAATTAGTTTTCAGCAATTCATAGCGCATTCCCGCACGAAAGCTTTCGAGCTTTTTCGATAAGTGATGACGCGCACGCCTCTATCGAATATAAAGCGAATGAGAATTAGGAGTCAATCAATTTGTAGTGGAATATATTACTTATAGTAGAATAGTTTTTAATCTAGCAGTGGTGCTTTTTTTCAAACACGGAGTCACTAAACTAACAGTTTGGAAAAACCCATTCGTTTAGTGACTCCGCGTTTCAAAAATAGCACTTCTGGTCTAGGAGAAGGATACAATTTTGAATATACTCTTCCTTCTGCGCTGATCGTCAAAGCTTATCGAGGCAAAAATGCAAATAATGTAATAGGCGATGCGGCTAGCAACCTTTTACAAATATAGGTATGGTTCCTTTTTTCGCCTTTTCGTCCAACATCACTGTACCAAAATCTCGCCTACTTAAGTTTTGGATGAGTTCCATAATAAATTATTTGATGGAAGATAGATATATTTAGTTGTAAGTATCAAAAATAACAATAAAAACTGCTCAACGCTGCTTTCACTGAGCTTGACATTAGTAAATGAACATCTATATCTATATCTATACATATAATAAAACAGTAGTAAAAAAAGTGTGTCTGTACATTAAAAATAATTCCAAAAAAAATATTGGGGGCGATGGAGACGTAGTAATAGAGTAAGAATTTAAAAAAAAATGTCTGTCTGTTTGTCTGTTTGTCTGTTTGTCTGTTTGTCTTTTTGTCTGTTTGTCTGTTTGTCTGTTTGTCTGTTTGTCTGTTTGTCTGTTTGTCTGTTTGTCTGTTTGTCTGTTTGTCTGTTTGTCTGTTTGTCTGTTTGTCTGTTTGTCTGTTTGTCTGTTTGTCTGTTTGTCTGTTTGTCTGTTTGTCTGTATGTCTGTTTGTCTGTTTGTACACGCTAATCTCCGGAAATACTGGACGGATTCGAATGCAACTTTTTTTGTTATATAGCTATTAAGCCTGGGCAACATATAGGGTATAAATGATTTTGGAAAATGAAACGCCTGATGCAGAACCATAATGGTCCAGCTAAACTATAAGAGATATAAAAATGTCGCCTTAGTAAAAGTTGTTCAGCCTGATGAGCATTTTCCAAAGACGTAAAGTGCACGCGAACGAAGTCGCGGGCTTCAGCTAGTTGTTCAATAAATAAATAAAAAATTGAATTGAAACTATAGATACTTGAATACAGACATACAGTTATAGTGTACCTATGTTTTACATTGTACGGGTCATTTTATGGCAGACGTAGAAGAAACTTAAAAACCTGAAATCAGTGTTGCTTGCCTACTTGCCTAAAAAAGAATTAAAAAGTTACTAACAACACGAATAAATAAATATCTTGCCGAAATACTAAACACGCAATCATTCAAGAAGAAAAGGATAATTTAATTTTTCACTAAACTACCCTAAACGACTATTACGGTAATGCTAAAAGCGGTAAATAAATTCTTTATCTCCCACTGAAGAATTGCTGGTAGACACTTATCCTTAACCCTAGGGTAAAGTAGTTAAGGGTTCATTCTATTTACTACGAACACTAACCCTACACCTACTCGAACGGTCGATTTGATTTGAGTGGTCGAAAAGACCGGCTCCAAGAAATCTAAAAACGAGTTTTAGATATATTATAGTTGTTTGCTCTTTCACCAATAAATAAATAGGAAGATAGAGACAAATTACACATACTGATCTAGACCCAAAGTAAATTTAATACTTGTGTTATACTTATGGGATTTTACTCAACGATGCTATATTTTTACGCTTACGACTATTCGATACTAACTCCATTTTATGATAAACTAGCTGGTGCCCGTGACTTCGTCTGCTTATCTTGTCAGCTAGTATCTCTATATAAATTGTTACCTATGTGTTATTCTGATGTATAAGCTATATTATTGTAAAGTTTTATTAAAATCCATTCAGTAGTTTTTTACGTGAAAGAGTAAGAAACATCCATACATACTTACAAACTTTCACGTTTATAATATTAGTAGGATATTAAATAGATAATCACCCAATGTCTAGAGGGGGGGGCCATTCGAGTTATGGCAATGCTTAATCTGTTCAACCTCACGAATTTCTTTACAAAATCCAAGGTATCTCAACTATTTTGACAAAATTTTAAAAAAAAGCACCAACGATCCAAATCAATTTTCCAACTTACTGACTGGGGATCGAACCCAGAACCTTCGAGTGACGAACTAGTGCGGCATTGTCGTAGAATTTACCTTTCACAAAATGTCACTTTTGCAAAAAGTCCCTTTCGCAAAATATTTCTTTAGTAAAATGTCATGTGACATTTTAGGAGGCAATAACATTTAATATGAATATAAATAGTATAATATTTATTTACTAACTGCTGTCCTACTTTTTTTAATGTATATTATAAAAATAGAACAAATTATTGAAGTAATTTGTATAAAAAATTCATAACGTTTTGTCTGGAAATTGTCTAAACAGAATTCTTTGAAAAAATGGTAATCGTGTTTTTTCATTAGAAGAAACAAATAGGGTGTATTATTATATTTGTGTTATCAGTGCCTAAGGTTATTATTTACTAACTAATAACATTACAATTTGGGTCACCTACAGCTCATAGTACTTACTGTCTTCTAGAGTTTTCCGGGGTCTAGTGCTGACCTTATCTATACATATAATAAAACAGTAAAAAAAGTGTGTCTGTACATTAAATATATTTCCAAAAAAAATATTGGGGGCGATGGAGACATAGTAATAGAGTAAAAATTGAAAACAAAATGTCTGTCTGTTTGTCTGTTTGTCTGTATGTCTGTTTGTCTGTTTGTCTGTTTGTACACGCTAATCTCCGGAAATACTGGACGGATTCGAATGAAACTTTTTTTGTTATATAGCTATTAAGCCTGGGCAACATATAGGGTATAAATGATTTTGGAAAATGGAACGCCTGATGCAGAACCATAATTGGTCCAGCTAAACTATAAGAGATAGAAAAATGCCGCCTTAGTAAAAGTTGTTCAGCCTGATGAGCATTTTCTAGAGACATAAAGTCCACGCGAACGAAGTCGCGGGCTTCGGCTAGTTTGAAATAAATCATTTGAAAGGAAACAGAGATATTATTTAAAATTGTGTCTTGATCAAGCTCTAAATAATCCTTCAAACTATTTTATGATCTGCTATTTACAGTTTAAAATAAAAATGTAAAGCTTTTCTACGCACATGAGCCAAAAGAGGCGTTTTTTTATTTCAAATCGGGGCAGCACAGGACTCCGGAAAATTCAGGTAACCCCTTAACAACTAGTTTCTCTTGTTCTGTAATTTATTTCAGTGACTAAAGAATTTTTCAATTTCAAATCAATTTTTATTTAATTAGTATGAGAAGACATCTAAAGGTTGTTATGATCTAACGTTTCGCTATAAAATATTCACACAATGCAGATTGTGTAAAAATGGTAAAAAAATGTGCAAGCAGTTGCACCTTTTTTTTACCATTTCTACAATTTTTTTGTGTATTATTAGTAATATTATATTATAAATTTATGTGACTATCCTGTTGTATTGAAGAAACTTACAATGATAGTCTAAAGAAGTAAAAAACAAAAAACATAAAAACATTTTATTTCTATAAACAATTTTGCATTTGTAATAAAACCAGCGATAGCCTCTTCATATCCGGCAGCAATAAAAAAAACAATACCGCATCCCTAAGGATGAGGTAGGTGTCCACCTGGCCCGCAACAAGTCGACCTAGTTCATCGGCCTGACCCACTTTCCTTACTCCCGCCCTGGACCAGCCAGGGTGGAACTTAGTAAGGAGGTTTCCTTGACTGTGGCTGCATTTTGTTAAAATGTTATTTGTTTCTTTTTGTTTTTTAAAAATCAGTAAAGCTGCAAGGAAATGATCTGACGTCAACGACTCTTATGAAATAGAAAAAAAAAGATAATTTATAATTATCAATAACAAAAAAAAATTCCAAAAAAAATTGTGACCTTTTTATAAATGCGAAAGTTTGTGAATGCGATGTATTGATGTTTGTTCTGCTTTCACGCCAAATCGACTGAACAGATTAAAATTAAATTTGGCCTGCATTTTGCTAAATTCCTGGGCTTTTTATCATATGAAAATGTAAATAAAAATTTGGATGTATAGCATAATATAGCTAGATTGGTACTTACGGAAAATTCTATAAAATAAATTCAGTTTTTCCTTGATGACTTGACACAACGAACTGAATCTAACTTTGAAATGTCTTAACTGCTTTCTTGGCCACTTTTAACAGAAACACATCATTTAGTTAGATTGACAAAACATTTTAGAGACTACTGGGCTCATTATATTTATAACGCATACAAAAAATATAACTAAGCTATCTGCTACTATAAGCTAAGTCAAATACAAAGTAGCTTGAAAACTGACACTAATGTAAGCTGTAACACCTGATAAGAAAAAGAGAACAGAATAATTACTATTTCTTAGTAGACCTATAGGAAAATGAAAAAATAATACTCAAAAACTAAAAACCAATTTCACCCCCAAACTACCCAACCGATTTTAATAAAATTTATATAAGACCACTTAAAAAGTATGCCTTTTTCAACAAAAACTAAAACTAAATCGCTCCAGGGGTCTTCAAGTAATCGGCAAACATACATAAAAGAAATCGCGACGAATTTATAACAGTCTATTCTATTAAAAAGTCTTTTAAACTGTACAGAAAATAGCTAAAAAGCAATTGTCACATATTGACGTGTAAAAGTGCCTGTAAAGGGATAATTACTGAAAAAACTGAGTTTTAAGTTTAAATCAAAAGTCAACAATTAAAACCAAAAAGTCAAGTCACGTCCTCTATTTCAAGCTTTAACAAAATTCAAAAGCAATCCATCATTTTATCTTAACTTTATCAATTTCTGATTCCGAAACAGTTTGTAAACAAACCAGCTTTAGTATGCGGTGTTCAAGGCCGCTGGAAGCTCGGATCAGGTTAAACTGGTCGAGCCTAAGCTTCTCTGCATTATGTAGCGTTTTTCCAACGACTCGGTACCCATTCGCCACGATTCCAATTTCCCACGTTCCAAATGTATTAATTCCTTGTATGCCGGAATATCAGACACAATAGATAAACAATGTATTTTCGCGTAGATCTAGGCGACGGCATACGAAAGGTTAATGAATGTTTATACTATCAAAAGAGTATGGAGCCAGACATGTTCAGGGCTAATAGAAGTCCAGCTGAGGCTTAACTGGTCGAGCCTTAGCCGTTCTGGATTATGAAGCGTTTTTCCAAAGACTAGGTAAGTGTTTTTACTATCGGAAGAGTAAGGATGTTCAGGGCAAGTGGAAGTTCAGCTCAGGCTTAAATGTTCAAGCCTAAGATTTTCTGCATTATATAGCGTCCAACAACTTTGTATCCATTCGCCACAATTTCAATTTTCCACTCTGAAAATGCAAAATGATATTTTTTACTACGTATCAAAAGGAATACTCGACATCAGTGAAGTCCAAAATAAACACCTTGCATCCAAGAACCGACCGCCAATTTCTTTGTAACTTAAGAAGGTTATCTGCTTGCGACATAATGATAACTCGCAATTTATTTTGGCAGTGTCTTAATATTTTAGCAAAAAAAAGTTAAAGATATCTGTTACGCCATAGCAAGTGGTTATTTATAGTATCTACGTACTGCCACTTAAGTCCATTCTTTTGGTTGACTTCTACTTTCTACACAATTGAAGTAAAAGACACGAGTGAGGTAGCAGTTTTTTATTCCTAAACGGAGCGTAGAGAATCAAAACCATAGCGAATGAGGATCGCGCATTTGCAACAGCTAAATAGTTAAATTATTATTCAACAGTTAGTGTTGGGTATTGTTTACCCAAATTGAATTAAACTACAGTTTACAAAATTATAATTTAAGCACCGGCGTCGCTTGGGTGTTTTGATGTGTTTAATCTGGGCGGATAAGGGCGCGTTTTTACTGGCAATATTTAAGTATTTTTAACTTTACGTTTTTACGTAGGTAAATAGTTTGTTGTCAACACTAAAAATATTAATATCTTATGTAATATTTAAATTAATAATATTTGTTGAATCATTTTCGCCGTGAGTGAGATTTGAACTCACGCCTCTAATGTTTGTACCATGTACAAAGGGCGTGAGTTCGAATCACCCGGGCGCATTTCACCATCATATAATACATTGCACGCAATGCAAACATTTGAATATTTGGATTATACGATCTTTACAAAACCACAGAAATAACAATTTCAAATAGAACAGAATCTCCAAAAAAAAAATGTAGGTACCTTCAACATCAAAACACACGATAAGCAGAAATAAATGAGATTTTTTCCAAGCCACATTCGCTTGGCAACTGCTCCTAATACAAACACAACTCGAGGCTTTCATTTCGAGAATGCTTTGTCCTTTTCGGGTCTCGAGAACAAAACATATTAAATTTTAATGAGTGGCTCAAACAACGGCTCTAAGCTGTGTTGGAGGAAATTGTTTTTGTTGTTTTAGGAATTTACTGACCTAGGATAACTGTAGACTGGAATTCAGATTAGGGTACATCGAAATAGACGGATTGAAGGCATTTTTATACAAGTTTATTTGCTAGACAAATTAAAAAAGCCCCGACGGCACCATCTAGCGATAAGTGACGAAACTACATAATATTCTAACTGGTGGTGGAATTGGTATCTGAAGCACCATCTATTATTTGCCAGGTAATTACAAAACTCTGACTTTGAAGAGTTAAAACCCAATAACTTTCAAATGACTGAACCGATTTTCATCAAACATGGCTAAAAACAACCGCAAAGGCACTTGCTTTCACGTAATAGGTATATTCGCGAAGTGTATAGCTCACAGATCAACTAGTTTATGCTGTCAAATAATGGTTTTGCCCCACTTACAAAACCGGTTCATCCCGACATTTGAAAGGGCATGACCAAAAACAGCCTAAACCTCATTCGGACTTAAAATAATCCCATCTGACCCAAATAATCACAGATCTGGCAATTATCATTTTAATACCACTTCCAAAGTCGTTTTGAGGTTAATATCTTTAAGCTAAATAATTGTCACCTAGATACATAATGTTTACTTTGACCTAAGTTATGTTATTGAAATTACTGATGAACTTTTTTAAACCCCGGCAAAAAGAGACTGTTTTAAGTTGGACGCATTATGTCTGTTTGTCTGTCCGCAGTTTTAATCAGAGACTATGTGTTAGACAGCTGTAATTTGGCATAGATATGTATATTAATTACGCCGACAAAAAGGTAAAAAAATCTGGAATATAAAAATGAAATATCTTTTAAATAATTGATGGCACTAAAATAGAGTCAAAGAATAAATTAAGTATGTAAATCATTCAGACTTATGAGATGAATCTCAAGAGACTAGTTTTGGTTGACATCTTTGGACTTACTCCCGAGGGAATAAACTTTATAAGGCCAATACGAGAATATAATAAATAGACATTAGTAACTTAGTCCATTAATTAATTGGTTTAATATTGAAGTTAAACTTCATAAATAGGTCTAAGAAGTAAAACTTTTTGACTTTTGTAGAGTTAATTGATCAGAAAATTACAATTGCTTATTAATTTATTGCAGTGTCATACGTGAGAATAAATATCTTTGGAAAATAAAGTTAGATATTTTGCTTATTCTGCTGCGTAATTTAAACCTAGGCAAAAGTTAAGAAAATATTGAATATTGTTTAAATTGATCACGTACACTTTTGTTTTCTATAATTAGTAGGTAAGTACTTCTTAGAATATGATTCACAAATGTCTCTTTTTTAGGATTTCTTAGTAAACAAGGAACCCTTAAAGTTTCGCCATGTTTGTCGATCTGTCTGTGCGTCTGCGGTCCTACTCAGAGACTAAAAGGACTAGAAAACTGAAATTTGGCATGTTTATGTATACTAATCATACCAACAAAGTGGAAAAAATAAACTTTGGTTTCAAATCGCTTTTGTATAACTATTACGTAACATAACTATATCCCTAAAGACATAATTTTATTACGGCTTTATCTATATAACCACGACATATTAAATAAAGAAATATAAATGAAAACTATCAGAGCTATATGAAAATTAAAAGTTACAAATTTCGTTCGACTTTCAATTAATTAAAAACTAGATTAATTAAGAAAATTTAAATTAAAACTAAAAAATCTGAAACTAAAACAAATACAAATTGTATATGTTTTAGTTTTTATATAAATGTAATTACGAAACTAGGAGTCTACTGGGACTAGCAGACTCCTAGTTTCGTAATTTATATTTCAGAAAAGGCATGACGGGTAAACATTTTGTTTATATAAGGCAAAAGGTCAAACGGCCTATCCTTAGTTTCCGCTAAATCCTCGACCTTTCAGACGAACAGACAGTCGCAATCGTGCGTGATCACGACTCTAAGATATAGTGGTTTGTGATTCATTGACTACATTACCGATGAAATTTATTAAACACCATTCTATTTAACAGCAAATATGTTAGGTTATCCATCCATATACAAATATTATGATAATTTGTCATAAAATCGAACATTCTTAGTATTATTATTAATTCATTATTATTATTATTTAGGCTTTGTCGGCACTTTATCACCTCACTAAAGTTACCTATACATTTGATTTTTTTCTTCATAAAATTATTCACTATTGTAAAGAAGGTTACTTAGGAACTTAGGAAAAATAAATACTATTTCCCATGAATTCCCATCCATCTAATTTTATAAAAGCGAAAGTGAGTTTGTTGGTTTTTAACCTCTTCACGCTTTAACTACTGAACCTAGTTAGATGAAATTTGGTATGGATATAGTTTGAGTCTCAGGGAAATCCATATGATAGTTTTTATCCTGAAATTCTCTCGGAAAGCAAAGCCCGGGGGCTCAGAAAATACTACATAATGTGTTACATGATTGGAGCTAGCTCAATCAGTGTAATTTGTCCCTATATATTTATTTATTTATTATTTATTTATTGCACGACTGTTGTCAAATTAAAATAACCGGCCAAGTGCGAGTCGGACTCGTGTACGAAGCGTTCCGTACCATTATCTATAAAATTACGGTTTTTGTATGTCGCAGCCCCATTCAAATACATATTTTATTCTATATTTAGTATTTGTTGTTATAGTGGCAACAGAAATACGTCATCTGTGAAAATTTTAACGTCTAGCTGTCACGGTTCACGAGATACAGCCTGATGACAGACGGACGGACAGGGGGAGTCCTAGTGATAGGGTCTCATTTTTACCCTTCAGGTACGGTATCCTTAAAAGGACTTAATACTCTCTTGAGCCATAATAACGGTGGATTTTGTCAATTTTGTTTGCATAATCCTATTCAAATCGACCTTGGGGGAAGATTTAATGTTATTTAGGAAAAAGATTATTTTCTTTTGTAACTCAGATCTTATTCATTATATTTATTAAGTATCCTAACCGGTATTAATTTGAAAATGCTTATAAGAAAATTATATTTAGATATCACAACTTTTTAATCAAACTAATTACCAAATAGTAGGTACAAATAATATTATATTTTGACAAGTAGTGAATTAACTTTGAATGTATGGAATTCATAATTAGGTGGTGAGTTTGCAATGGTGGTGAGCTTACAACTACCTATTTTCCATCTTAAATTAGTATCATCGTAAGATCGAACCTGAAACCTTTGGAAAGGTAGTTTAGCATCATTTAGGCCACAGAGGTCATAAATAATTTTATAATAAGTATAATTACCTACAATAAGATGGAACTTGTCTATGAAAACAGACCGTTAATGCATACAGTTGAGATAAGACGAGGTAAGATGTTTGGCCACCTTATTCGGCATGACAACTTAATAACGAACATCAAAAAAAAAAAGGAAAAGTTAAAGCCAATAGAGAGTAAAAGGAAGACCAAGAATGAAGTAAAAATTCATGAAGTAAAAGAAAAGGCAAAAGTCGTGTCGTATAGGGAGGTCAAGCATTTAGCGGAAAATAGGGAGACATGGAAAATACTTCACCGACAAGAACCTAGTTCTTACATTTATTGATAACTACTGCGCCCCGCGATTTTAACTGGGCTCAGCTTTCTGCATACCAAATATTATCAAAATTGGTCCAGCTGTTTGCGCGTGAAGAAGTAACAAACACATACACTTACAAACTTTCGCTTTTATAATATTACTGTGATGACCTTGTTTTAATTTAAATTTTGTAGCTTAGATAGATAACTAGGTTAAGTTTCCATACTTCGTTTTAAAATAAGTACCTTCATAGATAATAAATTAAGAAAACTTTTTAATTAATTATGAAAAAAAGGGCCAAGTTAATCGTTAGTTGGTAGACGACAGGTTTATTATGATTTAATAGCTATTAAAGGTCTACGATATTTCATTTAAAGGATCATTACTTTGTAAGAGACCTTACACACTTGTTTCGTTAGTGAAAAGTTAAGTCCTAACCTAATTATTATAAAATGTTTAAAAGAAATTTTGTAAGAAGACAAAACAGGGTTGATTATACTTACAATTTTTTTTAGGATTCTATATCTCTTTTTGGAATTGATCTTATGATAAATTTTTGCAAAATTATATATTTTTCATCTACAGGCCTAAGAAAAAACAAATACCAGTAATTAATCAAGATATTGTTTTTTAGGGTTCCATACCACATGGGTAGTAACGGCACAGATTACTAATAAGTGTAACGGTACCCTATTACTAAGACTCCGCTGGCCGTCTGTTTGTCCGTCTGTCTGTCATCAGGCTATATCTCATGATCCGTGATAGCTAGACAGTTAAATTTTTCACAGATGACAAGATAAAATACATATGCAAGGCTCCCATACAACAAGAATGATTTTGTGCACGAGTCCGACTCGCACTTGGCCGATTTTTTTTGTTAGCCAATCGTGTCCTATCCTATTAACGGGCAAAGACGTCCCTAGACTTTCATCTATAAGTCTCTAACTTTAGCGATTAGGCTATTTGGCTGTCGAGTGTAAAAGCTCTGTTATAATAGCACCGTTTAAGCAAATTGTAGGCTATCTAATTGGTGCTCAGTGACACCGATCTTAGGGCAATTGAATAAACTACCATTATTTGTTAGGCTTAGTCGTCTGAGCGATAATGTGCTTAGATCTGAGACGATGTGACCCGAATTCTGAATCTATGGGATTTGGGTCTGAATAAATTTGGAGCAGTAAGACGATATCGAAATTAATTTGAAGTTAGGTATTTAATTTTACTGGATTTTAAAAGATTGTATCATTTACTTTGATTGTATCATTATAATGATGGTAAATTAACAGTCAAAAAACAAATAAAAATGACATTCCCATTTAAAAATTGCCCGGGCTGCACACTTTTTTATAGAAATGCCGATTTTTTTTTAGTTTTTGACTGTTATTTTAATTTCATTATATTATAAGTGGTCTAGTACAGCCCGTGGTTCGATTTATTACGAATATGTCCCTTCCACGTTGTATACATATATATGTTACGGCTAAAACCCGAAATGCGGCTACGCCTAGGTCTAGCCGGCTAGAACTAGGTGCAGCCGGTCTCAGATGGCTACATTTAGGTGTACCCTACTTAATTTCGGCTATAGGTAACTAGGTTAAGCCTTTATCATTTCGGCTAGAACTAGGTGCAGCCGATGGCAGGTGGTTAAAATTAAAACTAGTTCTAGCCGGCTAAACCTAGGCGTAGTCGCATTTCGGGTTTTAGCCGTAACATATATATAGACTGCTAAAATCATTACCTTCCTTTTAACTTTGCCGTTCGGGTAAAAAACGCACACCTGTAACAAATAACAGAAGCGGCTTTTTTTGTAAAGCCCTCCACTAAATAACCTTTCTTGTAAGCCTATCTTGTCACCATAAAAAAGCCGAAACATACATCACGGGAGTATCTTCAGCCATACCACAGCAACAAGTGGGTTAGGTCACTTAATCAATATTTACCCGCCAAAAGTAGGTCAGGTCAGTGTACTGCCAACCCACCTGCGACCCTGTAGCCTTGCATTCCTATACCCATCTCTGTCACACTCAAGAAAAACCCTATTCCTACACATCGTACTCTTCTCTCATGGCCTTGCCCCGACGAACGCATTACAATACAAAAGTCGGAAATGACATAGCCCTCCCAATTAAATTTGTATCGTATTACATACAGTATAAAGGTGGTATTGCTGTAAATTTGGAGCAGGAAGAGTTGCATTCGGCTTGGCTGTATCGATTCGGCTTAGACATTGGTGTAATGAATAAATGATTGGATTTTAATGATGGATTTGTTTTGATTTTTGTTTTCCATAACCCATATTCTTGTTCCTTGACCTGCCTTGCTTTACAGAATTGTCTTATAGATCGATTTACTAGTTGGTTCCTATTGCTTGTCTATCAAATATATAAGGTTTAACAAAATATACTGAAATTATTTTAACAGTGAATTCAGTTCATGATACTGCAGTGCAATTCTGGTATTTTACATTTTAACTGTCAAATTCACGATACAAAGTACGCTTCGAACACGCCTCGATTCGAACCAAAACCAGTTAAACTTTCTTCTGACATTTCAAATCGAAGGTGAGCGGAGTAGGGATTGAAAAACTACGATTTTTATCGGTTTTGTAGTAATTCTAGCTTTGTCTGTGGATGTAGACATGCAAATTGAAGATATCGATAAAAGGAATAGATCTTTATAAACAGGCCATGGGTTTACCTGTGATTATTTCCGTCATATATGCAACGCAAAGTTTAGCTTTGAAACGTTTACAATTTTTAATATGTTGAGCGCCAATATGATAATCAAAATAAAGATTCATAAAAGAAACCCCAACCTCCTAAGTCACAATAACTATGAAACGCGAGGTAGGTCGTGCTCCGGAAATTGTTGGCACTGCCATACTCCAGAAATAATGCATTTTTCATTTGACGACCGCCGTAGCGTAGTGGTCACCATGCTAGTCCGCCACCCAGAGGTCCCGGGTTCGATTCCCGGTCAGGGCAAGTTGGAAAATGCCCTTTTTCAAATTGTCCTGGGTCTTAGATGTTTATCTATAAATGTATTTGTACTAAAATATAGTAAGTATCGTTGAGTTAGTATCCCATAACACAAGTCTCAAACTTACTTTGGGGCTAGCTCAATCAGAGTAGTTTACATACATACATACATACTATCACGTCTTTATCCCTAATGGGGCAGACAGAGCATTTTGGGTCTTGCGGTTCTATGCAGAGCCCAGGGCCGCAAGACCCAAAAGCCACTTTTAGTGTCATGGTGGGCGAGAAGATGGAAAAGCAATCAATATAGTGATGGGTTGCTAGCCGCATCGCCTGATAACATGATTTGCATTTTTGCCCATTCCCTCGATCGGCTTTTACGATCTGAAATGGGAAGATCTTCGAACAATCCTACATTTGCTTTGCTCGTTCAACTTAAATATCGATTCGATAAATCTTTTCTTCTAGCAGTTTGCACATCCCTATTATAATCAAGTAAGTATTACATTTATTTAAACCAAATAACCTACAAATCTGTCAAGAATAGTAAAACTTCATAGACACACAAATGTCAAAAACTGTTTACCAGATTGAAAATATGTATAGTCCAAAATCTCTGTTATATATTTATGTAATAGCTTTACTACTATACCATCTACAGTGATCGTCCTGTCCGTTCCGTTTGCCCATCGTAATTACTGATTAGGCAGGGAAGAGGCAATTCGTCCAGCAGTGGAATTTTATAAAAAATAAATAAATAGACAAGAATGTGAGAATAATATACGATATATATACACAAGCAATATTTATTTTTCTTATAATAAAACATTTCAAGATGAAAATATCTTGAAATAATCAATAATTTCCAGTATTCCAGTAGTTGTCCTTGAGCTTTAGTCAATAATTTTAATCCAATCTGTTTTTTCGAAACTCCTTTGAATCCTCTAACACTTAACACTTGTATTGTATATTATGGCACAAAGAGTTCCATTCATAACATCCAAAATAGTGTGTTTTGTGAAAATAATGTATATTTAATTCATAATATGAGTCCTGTAAAAATCAACATTATTAAAAATTTACAATATGTCATTTCAGAGCACTACCTATACATGAGTTGACATGCTCCAGAATGATTAGAAAAACATATTGGTTTTGAAAAGAGTATATTCTACAGATTCATACTCTCTTATATGAAATCTTCTAGTTTCTTCGCTGGATAGCAAAAGATAGCAAAAATAATAATTTCTCTTATCACCAGGGGCGGCTTTCAATCGCGGAGTAATGTCGTTAAAAAGTCTAAGTCTAAGTCTTCTCACGCCAGGGTCCTACGGTCGAGAGAGACGAGCCGCTTTGCAGAGTAGCAACCTACTAGATTCATCTATTAAGTCTGTCGAGCGCGCTCGTTTTCTTGCTAGCGCCTAGAATGAGAGTCTTACTTCTATGGAGCCGAGAACTCAGTTATAAAACAACATAATCCCATTGCGTTGAACTGTCAGACTCGTTTGATTAGTCTTAGTCTTGACAAGCACTGGTAGACAACATTAAACATTTTTTTTGGTCTTTGGATAGGTTGCCAGGTCAGGTTTTGACTGTACCCGAGGTTTGTTTTCATTTTACTCTAGATAGAATATTTTTAATCGACTTAAAAAAAAGGAGGATGTTATTAATTCGACTGTACCTGTTTTTTTTTTGTATGTATGATTCTTTCATTACCCACGTAGGTATGTAGGTATATTTATTGGAACGCTGTCTAGCTGGAGGCCAGTCTTACTGGATTTTAACTTGTATCTAGTTTCGACGACCTCTGCTGTCTTGGGTTCGTCATACTAGGTTGTCACAGCAGAGGTCCCGGGTTCGATCTCCAGTCAGGTCAAGATGGAAAATGACCTTTTTCATATTGACGTGGGTTTGGATTTTTATCTATATATTTATTTGTTATAAAATATAGTATCTACACAAGTCGTGAACTTACTTCGGGGCTAGCTTAATCTGTGGGATTTGTCTATACACATTTATTTATTTTGAAAAATCTAGTAATGTGAGGGTGACCGCCCGTGCTTTCACAAGTTAAGGAACCAGCCGAGGTCGAAACCTGGATTGGTGAGTGAGCGTCGCTTGGTAGACGTTGGCTCATATTGGTTCGTTGCGACCAATATGTGAGCGATGTGCTCACATATTGATCGCCACGAACGATGCGGGCGCTGTGACGGCGGCGCTTGGTAGACTATTTACCGTGGCTACAGCTCGACAGGCCTTACTCATTGGGATGAGTCCAGGGTCCACACATTTTCCCGGGTTAAAAAGTACCTTTGCTAGTTAGGCATAAATCTTGATAATAAGTTAGGTACCTGTATTCTTTTTTAGGGTTCCGTACCCAAAGGGTAAAAACGGTACCCTATTACTAAGACTTCGCTGTCTGTCCCTCTGTCCGTGTGTCTGTCTGTCACCAGGCTGTATCTCAAGAACCACCATAGTATATATATATGTATAGTATATATAGTTGAAATTTTCACAAATTATGTATTTCTGTTGCTACTATAACTATAAATACTTAAAACAAAATAAAATAAATATCTAAGGGGGCTGCCATACAACAAACGCGATTTTTTATAGATAATGGTACGGAACCCTTAGTGCGCGAATCCGATTCGTACTTGGCCGGTTAGAGCTAGTACATACTGGGCGCTCGGCGTCGCGTTGGTCGCGTACACACACCGCTCTTAGGACGGCGTTCTACGCGCGATAGTAAGGTGCGAAAAAAGCAAAAAAAAAATGGAAAAGAAACGAATCGTGAAACGAAAGCGCGCGATCAAATGTTCAACAAAATGGCCGCTCATATATCTCAAAGCGCGCAGATGACGCCCGAGCAACGCTCGTTCGAACGAAAAAATGTAAACGCGCGCTTGACACGCGCTTGACCAGCAGCGCGCGCTTGCATGTGTACATTTCTATTGAATTAGGGGTTCTCAAAAAGCGCGTTTTAAAACGCGCAATGTGTACCAATGTGCTCTTATTATATATATAAAAAAAATATAGAATCGTTGAGTAGATCCCATAAGACAAGTCGCGAACTTACTTTGGGATTAGCTCAAACTGTGTGATTTGTCCGTATATATTTGTTTATCAAAACAAATTGTATTTATTTTATAAATTATAAGACCTAAACCGGCAATTTTCCGAAGACGAAAGCGCGAGTATTCGTAGCATAGCATAAGCAAACGCACACGCACACGCATACGCGCACGCGTGCGCTCTAGCTCGTGCACATGCCTGTATTAGTGACTGCCCAGGTGAGATTAAATTTGAATCGGTAAGTTTCCTGGCCCCAAACTTGCTCACTCGGCTTCGATCGAACTTTGTAAATTACCAGAATACCAATCTAATGACATCTTACTTTCTATCGGGTTTGTTTCGAAGCGGGGCGAGGTCGGCTTTGTATGGGTTTTGGTTCGTACTTTCTTTCGAGTTGCTATCGTGTGCACAATAGGGATATTGACTAAAAATATTGTTTGGCTCAGAGTAGGTAGATTATTTTTTTTTCTATTACTAACAAATAATGACAAAGATAATACGCATTTAAATTTCACATGACCCCAAGATCACCTACGATTTTTAACTAAAGGTGTCTTAAATCATCCCCACTTCGACACTTGGAAGCGTATCTGTATCTTTGTAAATTTATATTACTTTGCTAACCGAAAAAATATGGGTCCTTTATTTTTGGATAATCTAGTTGACGGACCAAATAATATAATATCTTTTTATCCAGTCCACATCCCTTTTCGGAAATACAAATTCCTTTATGAGCTTTTAAATAATTTATAACTTGAACTTTGTAATTATTTTCTACGGATTATGAATTTTGTTAATGAATATTCAGTAACCATTAATTCTAGCCGCATCGCCTATGAACATAATTTAGATCTCATCATTACGCTAAGCTCTGTGTATACCGTAAGGAATGAAAATGTGATAATGTATCTATTACGTGATATGCAAGCCGTTAGTCTTGGAAATCACCACGGTATAGCTGTCGTCAAGCTATGTCAGATACCTATAGACCAGTACCAGTGTTGGCCAGTTACACAAACGAAAAACAAATACATATGTTAAAACCGAGATCTTATCAGTACTGCAGGTGAAGACAATACACACGTAGGGGTTCCTGTCACCTTACCAGTTTTCCGCCAGCCCAACCAAAGAAGGCAAGACGGAGGTTAGGTTAATTCTAAAGTTCATTTTACGCGTATAAAGGCCTGGACTTCAGATAGTTTACTATAAAAGCAGTGCATTTAGGCCTTTTAGCTCCACTGCTTAACTTAATTACATTAGATTAGCAAGTGGAGGTCCATAGTCTCTGCCTACCCCTGTGGGAAACAGGCGTGATGTTATGTATGTATGTATTACATTATTTGTATCTTCTCGCCACAAACGTGTGTGTAAGTGGCCAACACTGGTTGCTTAACGACTGCCATACAATGATGACAGCCGGGGCCAACGGCTTTACGTGCCTTCCAAAGCCCGGAGTAGCTCGGGAAAATTTTATGCCACTTGTGGTCCCACCCAAATGCGGACCACGCCTGGTGTTGCTTAACTTGCTAGATTCCTATTTTAACATGTCTTTTTTAAGATGGTGACCCCTTGCCGTACTCCTCTGTCGATAGATATGGGATTGATGTTGTCCTACCCCTAGAAAGTACTTTGTTAGACTTCGACATATATTTTTACATCTTCAATTTGGAATTTGGTATATGTTTAAAACATTTCTACAACATAAATTTATGTAAAAAGGTAAAATAAAAATATTTGTCCCAGTCCGCTCATATCACGAAAGAAAACACGCGTTCGAGGTTCGTTCGTAGTTTTGACAGCGGTTTCGATACAAAATCAGCGCTCAAACTATCCAAAGTACGATCATTGTAATTGCCGGAATACCAATTGCCTTCTGACAGCGTCAAAAACACGAAAGATGTCGAATCGTAGAATACCGATTCGGGGTTGACAGTTCAAATCGTAAGCAAACCCGCGGAAAAATGCTAACATGTTGTCATATATGACAGTAAGTCAAGTCGATTCAAGTTAATTCAACCAGATTCAAGTCGTTTTGTGTGACCAAAAAACGTCTCAGAATACCAATTCGAAACTGACAAGATGCTTTTGTGTCAAAGTTTATAAAACTAATAGCTCAGAATCGCACTGCTGGTCAACTTTCTCTAAGGAACATGTATCGAAATATGTAAAGTAATTTGTGGCCTCCCATATACAAGTACCTAATACAAGTTGACCGATCAGCTGATCCGAGTTTGTTTGAAAGCGAAATTATATTTCATATTTCGACATATAGTTGTTACCCATCACGAACTGTAGTCACTCTTAAAATAGTTTCAGTATTTGTTAGACCTTATATTTATGCTTAAATTACAGTCATTATATAGCACATGAACAGATTTCCATGTCTTTCGTGGGAGTCGTAGAAAGCGACTTAGGAAATACAAGCTTAAAAATACTTATGAACATCAGTGAGACCTCTCCAACCCGTCTAATCAGCGAGGAGAGTGTAGGCCAAGTCCTCTTGCTGCTTTGGCCAAGTATGGCTCTAGTAGTACAGAGAGGGTCGTGCTCTTGCAGTGGAGACAAATAGACCTGATAATGATGATGATACATACATAGATACTATCACGTCTTTATCCCTAATGGGGCAGACAGAGCATTTTTAAGTCTTGCGGCTCTAAGCAGATAGAGCCCAGGGCTGCAAGACTCAAAGGCCACTTTTAGCTTGATGTGGGCAAGAAGGTGGATGAAGGAATCAAAATAGTGAGGGTCTAGCCGCATCGCCTATTAACATGATTCGATTTTTTTCCCTCGATCGGCTCTTAAGTAACTTCTAAAAAAGTCACGGGTGTCCTACGTACCCTCTATAAGTTAAAAAATTTTCTACCCTGTGACACCAAAACAATGCTGGTTAATACATTGATCTTGCCAATCATAGATTATGCTGATGTGTGCTACTCGGACTTGACTGGCGATATGCTAAATAAACTTGAACGTCTTCTCAATAATTGTATTCGCTATATCTTTGGTCTTCGTAAATACGACCATGTGTCGTCTTACCGCTCCCAACTTCACTGGTTACCAATTCGTCAACGGCGCAACCTGCACATCCTTACAACTCTCTATTCGATTCTTTTTGAACCCGCTACTCCAGCTTACCTCAAGTCTAATTTTCAGTTTCAGGGTGATACCCATCTTAGAGATCTTCGTTCTTCTAACAATTTCAACCTTTTTTTGCCAGTTCACCGGAGTGGGTTCTTTACAAATTCTTTTATCGTCCAAGCTATAAACTATGGAACGAATTACCAGTTGATGTCCGGAAGGCTAAAACCCGTTTTTCATTTAGAAACAGGTGAAGGCACATTTTCTTCAAAAACTGTCAGATAGATCATAGTGTATTTATGTAGTGTATGTAGTATATGTAGGTATTGTTTATTTTAGCATATACTTTATAGTGTGTATTTTGCATGTAGTTTATTGTTTTGATTATTTTTAATTATTATTTTTACATATAGTCTTTTCTTTCTTTTTCACCATATACCTGTCAAGTTGTGCACTACCCCTATCATTCTCCACATCACCCGTTTGGTTGACTGGTAGATAAGGCCTTAGGCTTTAAGTCCGCCATTACACTTGTATTTGTGTATGAAGTTAAATAAATAAATAAATTAAGATCTGGAAAGAGAAACAGCTGGTGCATTCTAAATTTTTTCTTTTCTCCCAGACCAGCATGATGATGATGACATAAGCATCAACCGATTATTGTTGTTCCAGCCTGGGTCCTGGGCTGGCTGATGTGCAAGACGGTGCCGTACGTGCAGGGCCTCTCCGTGGCTGCTTCAGTATACAGCCTCGTCGCAGTGTCCTTAGACCGGTAAGTTCTAGTTTTTTTGTATACTAGCCGGAGCCCGTAACTTAGTTCGCGTGGACTTGTGACTTTGTTTGCCACCCAGTGACAGACTGGGGCCTGGCTGACCCAGAACCACATGGGGTGACCTACAATAATAAATGAAGATCAAAAGCAAAACACCAAACGCCTAGCATTGAAATATAAATGGCACATAATAAACGATAACATTGGTTTACGCTTCAAAAGAAAAAAAATACAGTAACTTATTTAAAATAAAAATGAATAATGTAAAAACAAAATAATTAAAACATCAAAGGCCCTTTCAAGAGTATCTTGTATTTCGTTTATCTTTCCCTGAATCAATAAGCTTCTATATTTTCAAATGTTTATTTAACGTTTCTCACGTTTTCTTGTCTTAATAATGTATTTATTTAGCCTTATGAATGTTATTGGATAATGTCAATAATATTATTTTAGACAGAATAAACACCTTTGTTTATGTAATGATGATAACAAATGTGGATCTTTAATTTCTGTGTAGGTTATTAGAACATCATTAAGGGTATTAATAAATCTGTGTCATTTTGTCCGTATAGATTTATTTATTTAATTAGTTTACTATATTGGATGTTTATCTATTCTATATCTGTATTAAATAGTAATCAAATGATTTATTTTATGAACTATACCGAATAATTTATGTTTGAGCCAGTCATCTTTTTTGCTATAGAACACTCTGAAATTAATACTAAAACTTATATATACCTTTAAACGAGCAATTCTTGTATATTTCTTTATAAATTTCTGTGATCTCGAAAACGGCTCTAACGATTTCGCTGAAAATTGGTATATGGGAGTTTTCGGGGGTAAACAATCGATCTAGATTAGTCTTATGTTTGGGAAAACGCGTGTTTTTGAGTCTTCATGCGTTTTTCTTTCGCTAATTTCGTTCGTAATTTCGTCGCGCCGGCCGCTATCCGTTTGGCTCAGCGGTTAAGGATGCGGACCGCTAAAAGTGTTACGGGTTTGAATCCCACTCGGTGACTTACTTTTGTTTTTTACGTTCAAGTTTATATATAATTTTTTATTTTGTATTGTTTTTAGACAAGTTTAAAAAAATGTAGGTAGTTAATGTTTGAGATGTAACCGAGCAAAGCTCGGTCACCCAGGTACTGTCAATTTATATAAAAAATCGTTCCTAAGTCGACACCGTCAACGGCCCCAAGACGCTAGTGGCATTTCCGCGTTGTATGGTAAGCCTTTGACCGAAATACGCACAAGCTCTTGGGTCCCGAGAGAGGTCGATCAAACGTGAATTTAAATTCTATTTGAATTGAATATTTGTTTATCAATTGAAAAGGAACTCTGCGAAACACGTCTCAGGTGGTATGGACACGTCATGAGATTTCCTGAAGATCACATGACTAGACAAGTGCTAAACGTAGACACTGATCCAAGAAAGCCAGAAAGATCCTACAAACTTGGATGTTCCACATTAACAATTCACAAAGAAAGCCCAAGTAAATGTTTTACGAGAATTAAAGAGCTTCGCGAAGGCTAGGCATGGAGAGAGAGCGAGATTGAATGTTTACTATATATATATGTATATAGTATCGTTGAGTTAGTATTTCATAACACAAGTTAAAACTTACTTTACTAGTTCAATCAGGTCTCTAATCTATTTATACCTTAGGGACTTTCTGTGGCTCATACGTCGGTCTGAGCCACGGAGAGGGCTGGTCTGAGTGTGGATTAAAAAGACAGTAAATACGATGTAATCCGATAAAAGTATATAAGTATAATATAAGGTTTAACAAAATATACTGAAACTATTTGATGGTTGAATTCAGACTTTCATTTTTCAATTCATACTGATCAACTTTCCCCAAGAAACAGCTGATCCGAATTTTATGGAAAGCCATATTTTTTTCCATATATCGACATATGTATCTTACGAAAATTTGTCCACTATTACGGACTAAATTAACCCTTAAAACAGTTTTAGTATATTTTGTTAGATTTTATATAACAAAAGATTACAACAGCTAGATAAGTAAGCTAATATTCAAGATATTGAATTACAGAAGACTTCTGTAAATGAAAAAGTAAAAGGAGGTAACTGTCGTAATGTCTTGTAAATTGGACAAAAATTAACTAATGATGAATAAAATTTGCTTAAAAAACAATTATTATTAATATATTGTTAAACTTAGATATTATATGAAGCGAATTTCCTGAAAATATCCGCTCTACTTTGGGGCTTTACCCCAAAGTAGTTGATTTATTGACAACCGAGCGCAAAGTTTACAAGGCTGTTCAAAACAAAAGTTTTTATTGCCGACGCATCCACGAGTAAACAAAACTTTTCCTGCTTCGAACACACAAATAAGATCAACCTTGTTAACCCTGCAAATGCAATAGCCGTTGGAATGTGCCAAAAAAGGTCCGCGAAGGTCAGTCGAAAAAATTCGACCCAAAAATACCTGGGCCCAAATCCTTGACCCGCTAGTGATGGGTCCTGGTCTTATAATGCCCTATTATACGATGGACCCCCGGGGGTCGCGTGACAGAAATTTATCAACGGAATTGTCTGAAAAATGTGCGACCAATTTTGATTGATGAATAATAGGAGTGCATTTGACCTGCTTTTGTTCGATGTAGATAGCAAATGAAAAGGCTTTTATTATGTTGTGATATATGCGAAAGAAATATAAGCCATGATTTATATTTTAGTATTACATAAGATTCATTGAAATAATACTGCGCGCTATTGCAGGTGTCACTACAATGTGTTTATTTCTTGGAAAAAGTTTGAATGTAAGATGACGTGGCTTAGTTGCAACCTGCCCTATAAATTTAGAAAAATAAGAACAACTTATTCTTCTTATCGTGTGTGTTAGTGACTAACACTAGTGTCAGAGTTTTTAAACCGCCTTAACAAAACTTTTTAAAGGCCTCTGACATGGTTTTAGTTAACGACCAATGTCAAAGACAATGACCGGGACCGATGGCTTAACGTGCCCTCCGAAGCACGGATCATCTTACTTATCAGACAATCAGGTGATCAGCCTGCAATGTCCTAACCAACTTAGGACAACAACACAAAGTCATTGTCCACGCCGGGAATCGAACCCGCGACCTCCGGATATGAGCCGAACGCTCTAATCACTTCACCACGGAGGCAAAGAACAACTTATTGAAACGGCTTATTAAAGGATAGCAAAAATGTCTGTATATAACAGCGATTATTGAAATAATTTCATTCATAGTCATTATTCCATAAAGGACATGCACTTAAATACATGGAATACATAATATTAAACACAAAAAATCTTATTAACAACCATCAAATTTTCCTTATCACTTCACGCTCACATAACCATGCATAAATTTTGTATGAGAATGCAACATTTACATAACTGCAGCCTTGGACAGCCTCCTTGAAGGCCACTCCAGCATCCTACTTCGTTCTGAAGGCCGTAAGGAACAAGCTAATAAAAGATTAACATCGGGCCGATAGGCCGTATGAGCGTGTTCCATAAAAAAGGTTTATATAGGGGACGTTATGACCCATTTATGTTGTAGGGTTATGTTGAGATGAATTTGATCGAGCGATCAGCTGCTTTAGGATATACTAGAGACTTTGTTTTGTTTTTGGATATAAATATTATTTAAGAAAGAACGAGCAAAATGTGTAGCGGTCGACTGATGATACAAATGTATAATTTGTGTATATATAGATAAAAATGTTTATTTGCATAGTCACACACATAAAGAAGAAAGATATAAAATGACAAAAAATAATTTTGTGTACTAAGTAGAGTCGCAAACTCGTAAATTTTTTGAGTGGCAAAAAAACAAGTAAAAGAGCATTCTTTCATATTAAAATAATAAAATTTGTTGCAAGTCAATCCATTTCTGTAAATCTCGTGACGAAACTTTTTTGATATATAAATAAGATAATTATATAAATTATTAACAACTAATGAAATATACCTCTAGGTCCCGATGCGTAGCAATTATACGAGAATACAATTTATAAGGCTTAATGTTTGGGAAAATGTGTCACTCAGACAAAAGGGACAAATAATTAAATTGTTAAGTACTAACTTGGGCAATTAAGTCATAAAAGTTGTAATAAAAATTTATATCTCGCTATAAATGGTATGATACATTCCTAATATACCATTACACGAGCAAATCACCAAAAGGGCGAAATTATTTTTAATTTACAGACTTTTACAGGCTTGGGCCAAAACTTATCTTAACTTAATTTACTTCTTCCTAGACCTTTATAAGCACTTTTATACGTCAATAATTATAATTTACATTACGTGTTATGGATATTAAAATGTAATTTATTTTTTTAAAGAAAAGCTATCGGTATTGGAGACCTTTGGGTCTCTGCCTAGTAACTAACGGTCTAACGGACTAACTAGACTAACGAATTAGGCTCTGCCCACTCCGTTAGGTATAAAGTTTTATAAATATGCAAAAATGCATAAGCACATCCTTACACATCAACATAATATGTTGTTTTGTATTACATCGGTATCGATATTGATATAACTGTCACATAAATATATATCAGACCTTGAAAACACCAGCATCTTTTTCAGCAGTCGTGTAAGAATTTGTCAAAACAAAACCGGCCTTCACTGCAAGCGTTCCCATCTGCCAATCCCTCGGAAACAATTGCCAGCAAGGCCAGAGGATCTTCATATATCTTAGACCGTACGTGCGTGTTATGCAAATGAGATCCGTTGAATTTTGGCGATATTTGCTCCAGAAGTGATGTTGCGCAAGGGTTAAGGTATAAAAATTTATCAGCAGATATAACTTTTAATAAAAATAATACTGTACCGTATAATTTCACGTCTTTTATCCATAATGGGGCAGACAGGGCATTATGGATTTTGTAAACCCGGGAAAGAAGGTTGAAGGTAATAAAAGTAGGTATTTAGATTAAAATTTTGTTTTTAATTTACAAGACATCCCTACTCTTTGTATTCGATAAACAATAAAAGGAAACAAGTGTTTTTTTTCTTCTGGACCAGCATGGAGCATCGAAATTGTTCCAGTGTATGCTATTAGACGTGCATTATAAATTATCAAGCAAGCAAAGTGTCTTCTTTTTTTGAGATTGGCCAAAAATGTGCCCGTCCATCTATTCTCCCCTATAGATTGTATTTCTCAGCCGAATCTCGTGAAATTTTGTGAACATGTTCGAAAATAATATAAATTTTCTTTGTCGATTAGATTTTTGAATTTTCATAGTGGCAGAAATATAAGTTTTTCTTTAAAGATATCATTTTTAGCCATTTTGAAAAATGTTCAAAAATGTCATAAATCTATCTATGTTATCCTTTTAAAGATGCTTTTTTGTCTGAACAACTTTTTATCCGATGAACTTCAACAGGTTGGGGGTGGCTTGCGAGGTCTACAGCTTACAGAGCCTCTAGTATATAAGGTCTTACAAAATTTACTAAAACAATTTTAAGGGTGAATTCAATCTTTGATACTGAACCACTTTCCCCAAGAACTAGGTATAAAAATATCAAAGTAATTTTTGCCTCCCATACAAGTTGACCGATCAGCTTATCATAGTTTCTATAGAAAGACAAAAAGTTTCTATAGAAAGCCAAAAAGTTTCTATAGAAAGCCAAAAATTATTTTTCATATTTAGACACATGTTTCATAAGGAAAGTTGTTCACTATCGCGGATTGAATTCACCTTTAAAATAGTTTTACTATATTTCGACCATATATATTTTTGTACACTTATATCTAAATTTCAAGGGTTCCATTCCAAGAGAGTGTCGTCCCAACCTTGCTGTCAATTGTTTCCGCTATCTCCGGAAGTAGTGAGTGGACGTCCTCACATAGTCCTTGTTTCAGTGAAGGACTCCCTTGTTTTGGGAAATCGCTTTTGGTTCTAAGATAAACAAAGATTTATCTTCATAGAAAACATATAGATTTAATTTTTGTTCAGAGTTGACGAGGATACAAAACAAATTAAATTTTATTCTAGGCAAAATTATAATTTCAAATATTACGCTGAGAATAAAATTTGCTAATATTAGTTACGTGAAAGAGAAGTAATATTAGTAACAATAATAAAAGACCCATAGTATAAATATCTTACAGACTAGCATACATATTTATCTCTATATAATTTATACCATAAACTAATCTATATATAATGTGGAAGGGACACCTGTAATAAATCGAACCACGGATAGTATATTGAAATTAAAATAACAGTCAAAAACGAATAAAAAATTGGCTTTTCCATAAGTGTGCAGCCGCCCGAAAATTTGTATGTGAATGTCGTTTTTAGGGTTCCGTACCCAAAGGGTAAAAACGGGACCCTATTACTAAGACTTCGCTGTCTGTCCGTCTGTCCGTTTGTCCGTCTGTCCGTCTGTCTGTCACCAGGCTGTATTTTAAGAACCGCGATAGCTAGAAAGTTGAAATTTTCACAAATTATGTAAGTATTTCTGTTGCCGCTATAACAACAAATACTAAAAACAAAATAAAATAAATATTTAAGGGGGCTCCCATACAAAAAATATACATTTTATAGATAATGGTACGGAACCCATCGTGCGCGAGTCCGACTCGCACTTGGCCGGTTTTTATATTTATTTATAGTTATGATATAGTGATCAAAATTGGATTTATTACGGGAAGGTCCCTTCCAAGTTGTTATCATAATATAAGGTCTAAAACAGTATACTGAAACTATTTCAAGTGTGAATTCAGTCCATGACACTGAACAACGTTCCCCAAGGAACGTATATCGAAATACGTTTTTATTAGTATGACACGTTTTTTTATCGAGTTTCGAAGATGACAAACTAGTTCCGCGCGAGTAGCCAGCACGGAGCAAATATTGTTTGTTATTGTTTATCTACCGACATTTTGTACACGTCCACTGAATGTAATTTTAAGTTCTCATTGTAAGTGAATTTGTAGATTCTTTTATGAGAATAAATTTCTTTAACCATAAATATGAAAAGTAATTTTTGGCGTTCCATACAAGTTGAGTGATCAGCTGATTCGGGTTTGAATTAAAAAATCCAAAAATTACTTTTTAAATTTCGACACATGTTCCATGGGTAAAGTTGGTTAGTGTAATGGAAGTTTCAGTATATTTTGTTTGTTTATGCAACGCAAAGTAGGTATGTGTCGCGCGACGACTATCACTCCTGTAAAAACTATCGCCCGACGGTCTCCTACAGTCACCGACGCGGTGTCGCTCGTACTGTTGCTCGTCTGTGATAGTCCTTAGCTGTAGAAAACACGTATATTATAACCAAAACAAAAACAATTCCACGCCACATCATAAAATATATTAAAAGGGCTTCATCATTTGTGCGTAAAAGTGGTGTAAACAGCCCAAAAGGTAATTATAGTACTTTGGAACGTGATTCGACTGCAAGATACGGGCGAGATTGGAATACATATGAGGTGACACAAACAGCGTCAGCAGTTATGAACGTACCTTTATTTATGAAGATATGAGTGTCTGGGGAAAATTGTTATTAGTTTTCTGCAGCAATGTGCACGCGTAATACGATTTCTTAATATATTTTTATTAATAAAGAAGTTTAAATAGTATATAAAAAAAAGGAGGGGTGTGTCAAGACAGCCATCAGTGATGAGTAGTAGAATTATCGATACGATTAAATATCCGAAGCGCCGTCTATTTTTTACTACAAACGCTTTTTAGAAAGAAAGCGTTAACCCCTCTATAACTTTTAAACATAGCTAAAACCCACCGCAAGGGAACTTTCACGTAAACAAAAAAAAAACGCATCGAAATCGGTCTATCCGACAGACAGACAGACTTTTTACACCTCTCTATTTTGACGGGGGTTAAAAACCAAATACTTCTTCAGAAACTTGATTTATCGGGCAGTAATACATGTACCCATTTAGGGTGTGGCTATACAAACATTGATAAAAATTATAAACATTAATATAAGTAACCGTTAAATAATGATCAAATGTATGAATTTTACAAAATTGTAATATACTTCATTAGACTAAAAGTTTAATAAATTTGTCAATGAAAAAAAAAGGTTTAATTAGGTATGCCAAAGGGCTATCATGCAAATAAAATTAAGTAAATAGGTAAAAATGTTAACTCAAAATAGTGCAAGCTTTTACACTCTACACGTTTTAGTTCAAAATTAGTTTAACAAAGCCTAATACAGCTGAGATTTCACTGATCAAAGCACACGGAATCCCTTTATCTTTGACCTTTAACATCGGTTTGCAGATCACGCGAGTTTGACGGTAATCGCATATTTGGGTATTAATTCCAGTGCGTACTAAAATACTCCAATTAGGACGGTGGTGCAAGTAATAATACAGTGTATTGTTATTCTATGTTTAATTCTCAGGCAATGCCTGGTTGTTTTGGAGTCAACATGGGCTTTTAGCCAAGTGCTGACCCACCAAAAGGGTAAAAAAGAGTTGGGTATGAAGATTTCCGCGTTTGGCAAGTATTTTTTACCGCATTTACATATGCGTGTTCGTTATTCGCCTTGTCATTCGCCTCGCGATTCGCACGAATGTGTAAATGCGGCATTTTAATATTGCAGCTTTCTGTAAAGTCATATACTATGTAAGTTTATTTAAGCTTATTTTTACCAACTTATGGAAGAAGTCTGATGGAATCACGCCAGTCGCTGATATGACTATACACGGTGATTCTTCATTGGTTTTGAAGCCGAAGGTCACTTCGTAGGCATCGTTAGTAAGACCTAATTAGCTAGTCAAAATAAAAATTCAGAAACAAAAAATGTTGCCTAAAACTCGAAAGTAAAATTGTGAGATCAATTAGTGGTACCGCCGCCATACAACGCCCGCCGGCCGGCCGGGGTCATCGACATTACGCAGCTGGCGGCCGGCGTATAACTACGTGGTCTCGATCGAAAATCATTTACGCAACTTTTTTATCTTATGACATACAGAAATTTCGATTACGTATATGGATAGAGGAATTTATTTACTATACGGCATTTCTTTTTCCAAAACCAATAAAAAGTCAGCGTGTAGGTAGATTCATTCTTCAAATTAGCGTCGCATAACTATCGATAGGCACTCCGGGATTGCCGACAAAAGTGAAAACTTGGTGTCTCTAGTTTTTCCCATCTCAAAAACGCGCCTACAGAAGTATTCACTTAAAAAATATCTTGTATTCACAAATAGGAACACAAAAGAATCTTGACAGTCGGTGAAATATGAAGGCCTCTGCCTAATTCAGCAAAAAATGCACATAGCAAAATGTGTAAAATTCCGCTTGTCGCTTATGTATTTAACCGTTCACCTCTGAAGCCATACTACCACAAACGTTCATTCACAAAAGCGTTGCGCGATCGCTTTACTGTTTGTTAAGGTTTGTTCACTTCAAAGCTTCGCATTGTCGGAGTTTCGCAGACGAATACCTTCAACTTTTATCATTGATGTGGTCGAAGTGTCGGTGAAAAGTATATCTATAAATAGGTTATTGTGTTTTGTGTTTCTAGTAAACGTTATTTAATTTTGTTATTTCTATTTAGGTCTTACGAAATAATTTCTTATTTCTAGGATTTTATGTCATTCAATGTCAGCGAGAAAAATAGAATTGGATTACGAATATAGCAAAAAAATTTCGGCGAGTGTTGTTTTTGACAGCCAGTGGGAGTTTAAATGCTAAGGAACCACAAAGGTCACAGGTTAAATTTTTGGTTTGGTCTACATGGAACTGATCGAACCTGATTTAGACTGTTCAGTCATTACAAAAAAAAAAATACGTTTATCAAATATAACATTCAAGCCAATAACAGTAATATTATTATAATTAAAGCAAAGATTTTGGTGATCCGATTGTCAGCTATTAGTTTTTAAGTCTTTAACGCCATGAAATAAATAAATATATAGGGACAAATTACACTGATTGAGCTAGCCCCAAAGTAAGTTCGAGACTTGTGTTATGGGATACTAACTCAACGATTATATATTTTATAACAAATACATATATAGATAAACATCGAAGACCCAGGACAATTTGAAAAAGGCCATTTTCCAACTTGCCCTGACCGGGAATCGAACTCGGGACCTCTGGGTGGCGGACTAGCATGATGACCACTACGCCACGGAGGTCGTCATGAAGGTCACTTGGTGTCCGACAAACAATTGAAAATTGACTGTGTGCAATATAAGCAAATTCAAATATTTATTTATTATTATCATAGGATATTTATAATATCTCTTAATAATCGTCACTTTGTTTTGTTGCACCATTGATAATGTCAAATGGTTACTTACAGCTAAGTTAACTGCCGCCTTCTAAGTTACAATTATCAAGTGATACAAATATCCAAAGATAAATAAATGATTTTTGACTTTGACTTTGCTAGTGCAAAAGAAGTGGCAACAAAATGCACTGAAGCATTTTTTTCAAGGACGTCAACTTAAAATTAAATGAATATTTAGGCAGTCAGGTGTTTGATGATAAAAAGACAGCTATTAGTACCTACCATGCTCACCATAACGGTAAACGTTTGCTCAGGTTCTGTTTACCCCTTAAAGAATAAAGACGTCATAAATGCGTATGCAAATTTATTTTTATGAATGCAAAATTATCTGGCATTGTGCCAGCTGTGAAGTGCCTTACTCGGCCATTGTTTTTCATCAAATAAGCTAAATCTCAACGATTTAATAGTATACATAATATAAATACGTGTACAGGTTTACAAAAAGTATAGTGTTAAGAATAAATAAAATGAAGAAGTTATAAACATTTGAGAATGTGTAAAAATTTTTTAATTTTATCATAAAACGAATTTGGTTTTTTTCAATGCAACATCAAAAAAAGATGAACGAAAAAGAGATACTGAACAAAATTTTCATTAAAGAAACTCTAAGTATACTATTAACTCAAATCAGCTGATCGTAATTTTTTTAAAGTAAATGTTTTATATTCTCTGTTCGTTACGGTGTTTGCACGTAGTGTAAAAGGTACAAAGGTAAAAGGTAAAAAAACTAAAAAAATCTAATTCAAAATTTTATTCAGTAATAAAACTTTTACAGACACTTTTACACGTCAACAAGTATCATTTACATTTCGTGTATATTAAATTTTTTTTAAAAATAAAATCTACCGATTCCGAAACTCGTTGTAAATTATTTAAAATCTTTATTTATAATAATAAAATTGTTATGTAAATTAGGGATAAGCTATGTTTTTACAGAAATCGAGATAAAAACAGGCAATCGTTGCAAAAACTCGAACTAAAGATGCGCGTAAAAGTTACGTACCCATTAACGTTTTGCCCTTAGGCCATCCTTGAGGCTTCAATTGCCTGCCATAAACCACCAACCATCTCACCTCATTAAGGAAGGCCCTGTGAGCTCGATTAACCATTGACCATCGTGTTATCCTTGATCCCCTTGCAAAAGCCTGGAGTAATGCATTCGCTCAAGGATTTCGGAGATCGAGTGCTCAATAAAGATTTGAAGACCTTAGAGACTTTTTTAATGGCTTCCAAAAGGAGGATCAATTCGTTGTGGTCTTTTTTATGTATCTGTATGTTCACCGATTATTCGAAGACGCTTGGACCGATTTGGAAAATTCTTTTTGTTTGAAAGGGCATACTTGGCAGGTGGTTTTTATAGAGATCACTATAATAGTATAATGATATTCATATTCATATTCATTTATTCACATAAAATTTGTAACAAGTACACATGCACATTTCACTACATTGTCATAAAGGGTCTTATTATTTTACAAATTTTACCTTTACAAGGCATTGTGAATTCTAAATATTATACAATTTACTATATCAATAAGGCTTAAACAGAATTGTCTAATATGAACATGTCAGTCAATAAAATGGAATTAAAATAAATAATGAATAATAATAAATTGAATTAAATGTCAGTCCTATAATTTATCATCCCAGTATTCTTTCAATGTATAATATTTTGTTTGTTGTGTTTATTTTATTATATATTGTGTTTGATCATAAAATAACAGTCAATAACCGGCCAAGTGCGAGTCGGACTCGCACACGAATGGTTCCGTTCCGTAACATTATCTATAAAAATCAAGTTTTTTGTATGGGAGCCCCCCTTAAATATTTATTTTATTTCAATTTATTTATTTATTATTAAAATTAAAATACAATTGAATATTTTGTGAATATTTCAAGTGTCTACCTGTTGCCATTATTGATATTGAGCAAAAAAATCGCGTTTGTTGTATGGGAATTAAATATTGATTTTATTTTATAGCAGCAACAGAAATACACAATTTGTGAAATTTTCAACTGTCTAGCTATCGCGGTTCTTGAAATACAGCCTGGTGACGGACAGATGGACAGACGGACAGACAGCGAAATCTCGTCCCGTTTTTACCCTTTGGGTACGGAACCCTAAAAACTAAAGATAAATTTTACATTTCAATACAAAAGTGTGCAGACGCACGGGGCCAATTATATGGGAATGTCCTTTTTTTAGGGTTCCGTAGCCAAATGGCAAAAACGGAACCCTTATAGATTCGTCATGTCTGTCTGTCTGTCTGTCCGTCCGTATGTCACAGCCACTTTTTTCCGAAACTATAAGACCTATACTGTTGAAACTTGGTAACTAGATGTATTATGTGAACCACATTAAGGTTTTGACACAAAAATAGAAAAAAAAACATACATTTTGGGGGTCCCCATACTTAGAACTGAAACTCAAAAATTTATTTTTCATCAAACCCATACGTGTGGGACTGTGGGGTATCTATGGATAGGTCTTCAAAAATGATATTGAGGTTTCTAATATCATTTTTTTCTAAACCGAATACTTTGCGCGGGAGATATTTCCAAAGTGCAAAAAAGTGTGTCCCCCCCCCCCCGTAACTTCTAAAATAAAGGAATTAAGAAACTTAAAAAAAATATATGATGTTCATTACCATAAAAACTATCAGCGAAAATTGGTTTGAACGATATCTAGTAAGTAGTTTTTTTTTTTAATCCGTCATTAATCATAAACGGCAATTTATTTTTCTTTTTTCTTTCATTCAATCAACTCAAATATAAAAATTAAAAAAAAATACTACAAGACTTTTATATTATATTATTTGCTACTACGGAACCCTTCATGGGCGAGTCTGACTCGCACTTGGCCGCTTTATTTGTATTCTGACTGTTATTTTATTATCATTACACTTTAGCGATCTAGTATAGCCTGTGGTTCGATATATTACGGGTATGTCCCTTCCACGTTGTACGAAATTTACATAAAATAAGCCACTATAAACTAGCGCATGAACCCTGAAAGCGAAGCGGCGGAGTCAACGACATCGCACCGATTTCCCGACAAAAACACGGCTCACTAGCGCGCTATAAATCTCGTATGACGTACGGCTGTGGAGATAATCTCCATAGTGTCCATATTTCAGCATGTTAAAGAGAAAGGGGTAGGATTGTCCTGGTTTCCTTATATGGGACGGTGAACCATTTATAACGGCTCTTTTTATAGAAAATAATTGTTTAACTTAGTCTGTCTATTTAGCTTTGATCAAGTTTAAGATTTAAAAAAAATACTGTTACTGTAGTGTTTAATACAATACAATACAAATTAACTTTATTGCACCATGATAAACATAAAAAATTACAACAACAACAAGAAACAATATAGGCACAAAGGCGGACTTATCGCTATAAATGCAATCTCTTCCAGCCAACCTTTGGGTTCTATTGGTTTGGTTTGGGTTTTATGTCCACAATAGCAGATAGATAGATATATAGATAACTCTATATTGTACATCAAAAGTAAAAAAAAAAAACAAAGAAATAATTTTACATTAAATGGCAATACAATGGGCAGTCTTATCGCTAATTTAAGGGATATATCTCTTAAATTGCTAAAATGTGGACATAACTATCAGATTGGTATAATCTGTACGAGGTTAAATTAATCATAAAAAATATTATGTTTGTATGTTTGAATATAAAATATGGTACGGAAACATGGATTTTTGAATAACTTTACCTACTTTAATTAAAACAATAAAACTACCAAAAGGATCGAATTTATTCTAGAAATGACTTGTATGCTCGATCAATTACTAATTAACATTTAATGTGCTAGAATAAACGTAGGTATAGACCTAAATAGATGTTCTGTACTTCCATTATAAAAATATCAAATAAAAACGTCAGAATTTTCCAACCCTCAAGGAATCTATTAGGTACCTAGTATTAAAGCGCAGTTTATGAAGAGAGAAATTTCTTGAAAGCTTGGCTTGAGAGGTCTTACACTCTTAAAGAATGCCCATTGTTTCGTAATAATGCAGTCAACAGTATGTATACACAGTACGTATACACGCTATGTGTACACGCTATGTATACACACTATGTGTATGGAAAGTAAGAAAATATTTTTATTTTTTCGCATGATCCTTGGGGAAAGTTGTTCAGTATTGATCTGAATTCACCCTTATCATCCAATCACCCTGTAAATACTTCAAATACATATAGTTTCATTATCATCATCATCATCAGGTCTTTTTGTCTCCACTGCAGGAGCACGACCCTCTCTGTACTACCCGAGCCAAACTTGGCCAGAGCTGCCAGAAGTCTTGGCCTACACTCTCCACGCTGGCCAGACTTACACATAGTTTATCACGTCCTTATTGCTAAATGAGGGTTTTCAAAAACATGGGACACTAGGACACCAGTATGTAATGGCAGCCTCGTGACGTCATGTCCAATCCACTGTTGTCATTGTATGTATGTATCCAATAACAGCAGCTTATTGGACCTGCCTTTACTGTGCTGCCATCTAGTGTTCCATATATTTGAAAACTGTCATTGTAAAAAAAAAAGTGAAAGCATGTTTCTTCGCAGTTGCCTTTTCCATCCTTCTTTGGCGTATGGTAATAAATCCTTCCACACACCCACGTTTTTACACTCAGCCGATTTAAGTAACGCTCGGCTGCTTTAGGGTTGAATTTTTTCATTTAATTTAAAATATTTATGTAGTGGCATGGGGTTTTTTTCTAAAGATTTATGCAAAAAGTTGACCCAATCTATGTATGTAATAAAGAGCTTGTAGAAATTTTAAACGCAAGTATTATTATAATATTTTTAATTTGATGGTATTTTTAATGGTTTTTTTGGTTGCTCCAGTCAAGAGCTCTATCGTTGCCTATGGGGCTTTTTTGTTGTTGTGTATTTCTTGCTAGTATACCATTGAAGAAAGAGGAAAAATAACTTTAATGCATTTATCAAAATTTACTACATAGTATAAAAAAAATGATTTTATTTTTGTTTTATTTAGAGAACGGGTTACTCACGTATAGAGTCAGCTACTGCCGACATGTTTCGACCTCATCCGGAGGTCTTCATCAGGGCGAATGTGACGAGAGGCCCGTGCTCCGGCTCGCGACACTAAATAAAACAATAATTGTACCTCACGTTAGTTTTAATCAAAAGATTTTATTTTTGTTTTAAAATTAAGAAAAATTGTTTATTTTACTTTCTATTTTTAATTTTTTAAACTGGATTTTAAGTATTTGTTTAAAAAATGATAATAAACGCATACTTACACGAACAAAACAAGAAATACGAGTAGCCAACTGTTTCAATTGATTTTCCCTTGATTTATATTCCTCAATAAAAATCAAGTACGATAAAAAAATGTACTTATATCATACAAATAAAATATTACATATTTGACATTCCGTTGAATCACGCTTCACGTTCCATTTCCTGTCTCCAATATTGAACTAGATCATCCGATTTTGCTACGAATAAAGGAATATGGCGTAGCAGAGTTCAATGGTTTGATATTCAATATGATAAAAATATTTTGCATACCCTTTGCTGCAATCAGAGCCATGTCTATGCAAAATACATGAATCTGTATCTTTTTATGAATAAGTGTATATAGAAGATATTTTTTAGTACGAGTAGTACCCAGTAGTTCTACATCGGTAGCTCCCAGTTATACATACATACATACCAATCATATATAATTACTAACTGTGCCCGTGGGCTTCGCTCGCGAAATTTCGTGATAAAAACTATCCTTTGTCCTTCCCTCGGTATCAAACTTTATCAAATTTCATCCAAATAGGTTCAGTGGTTGAAGCGTGAAGTGGTAACAAACAAACATATATACAAACTCATTTTTGCATTTATAATATTATTAAGGATATATAGGTCTACAAAGTGTATTTCTAGGAATATTTGCATACTTTCCTGCGGGTTTACACAATGTCATAACACATTTACTAACATCATAACTGCCTCCGTGGTGTAGTGGTTAGAGCGTTCGGCTCATACACGGAGGGCGCGGGTTCGATTCCCGGCGGGGGCAACGAGTTTGTGTGGTTGTCCTAGTTTGGTTAGGACATTTTAGGCTGATCACCTGATTGTCTGATAAGTAAGATGATCTGTGCTTCGGAGGGCACGTTAAGCCGTCAGTCCCGGTCATTGTCTTTAACATTTGTCGTTACCTAAAACCATGTCAGAGGCCTTTGAGGCGGTTTAAAACCTCTGACACCAGTGTTAATCACTAACACACACGATAAGAAGAAGACTAACATCATTGATATCTTTCGTGCTTTTAATGTAAATAAATGATCCTTCATTCTTAAATACGTCAGTGCTTCGAAAGTCTTATCGACGTATAACAAGTAAAATTTTGTTGTTAATCTTGTTTAGGTTGCTCTTCAAGGTATGGCTCTTCAACTCCCCCACATCTTTTATAGTCTTCTTTACCCAAAGGTTGGCTGGAAGAAATCACTTTAGTGATAAGTCCACCTTTGTACCTACTATAAATGTACTTTTGATTATTGTCATACTTAGTTGGTGCAATAAAGAAATTTTATCTTATCTTATCTTATCTTATAGAGACGGCTACGGTCGGTGTTTCTAGGGACAAAACCTAAAATGAGAACATCGAAAACAGCTTACTGGACTGATGTTCCTGAAGTTTGAAGTAACTGTTGAGAACTAGCGAGTGACATAGGCTTCATTTATTTTACATACTTGGCCAGAGCAGCTAAAGGACTTGGCTTACACTCTCCTCGCTGGCTAGACGGGATGGAGAGGTCTCGTTGATGTTTTTAAGCTTTGTTTAGCTATTTTCAAAGTCGCTTTCTACGACATCCACGGAAGGAGGAGTCAACTCTGCCAGAAAACCACACGGCAATTAACAAGCAAGTTACATATCAAGTTTTCCTAAATTTACTATAATTTCTACTACCTCTACACACAGAGCCGAGTAGCTTTCGGCCCAGAAATAATGCTATATACTCCGTCTCTTTTCGTCGTCTGTATGTCGTAAGAGACTAATGGGACAAATCACAATATCTTTAGTGCTACAACTGCATTCCCAAGGATTATCGGGCAGTGGCCGATTCTAAAAGTTTTCGCTCGTATGCATATCAGGCAGGTGGCCGGTAGTCAAACTATAGCCAAATCTTTTAAACAGTTTTAGCTTTTTCTTTCCAACTTCGCAAGGTCTGAATATTTCGTATATTTGGAAAAGAGAACGTAGAAAATTCCCCCCGGACTCCGAATAAGCACAACTTACCTATAAGACGAAAAAGATACAAATGCACGAAGTAAGATTTAGCCTGCTGTTCAATGTACGAAATAGTACTAATACAATAAAATTTCCTGGAACTGTGGATTCCTGTGGTACTCGGCAACTCCTTGAACGGTCAACGAGCTTATATTAGAGTTATTCTAACTTCAACTAAGTACTCAACTACCAATTTCAAGAAGATCTGATCGAATTTGCCCAATATATCCTCGATCAAAAAACAATATCTTAGAATCCATACAACATTTTTAGAGTGTAATATCAAGAATAAAAATGTAATGTACTTACCTATTTGTAAAAGAATGAAAATGTGATTTGTGAAATATTTATTTGCTAGCTACTCAGCGAACCTCAGAAAATAAACACAAATCCTTTTTACTGAAAAATAGCTTTGATATCACGGAAATGAGTATAACAAAAACTCGGACAAAGACAGGTCCAATCTCTGAGAAAAAAGCCAAACCTTCTTTGAGAGGCGAAGATGACATGGCAAAATTACACGAACATTTCTAATTTGATTGTATTTTTACACGTGACCTTCCTAATTAAATAGAGTTAGGTATGCATTTAATTTGTATTGTTACGCAAATTAGTACGCAAACAGGCTAACAACCCTAATGGTTAGTGTATACTGAAGTATAAAATTCCTATAAAAACAATACAAGAGCTTTTTCAAGTTAAATTATTTTTAAAATTAAAGCTTTGATCAATAAAAACAAAATTTACACTCAGAAAACATTTATTTATTAGATTCATTTTCACTTATTTTTATTGACATTGAAAACAAAATAACACACATAAATAAAAATTGGTTTTCACTATTTTCACTAACTTTTTTCACTTCAATCAATTTTTACTCACTATTTTCAACTCAGTGATGCACGGCGATAATGGGGGCATGTCGAACCACGGGTAGGAGTGGGGCGTGAACTACTGGGGCATGGACCACTGGGGCGTGGACCAGTGGGGCTGGGTGAACCACCCCATGGGATACCACGGAGTGGGTCACCACTGGGGCGACCACACGGTGGGCCACTGGCACTACTGGGGCGATGTAGCCGGCGTGGGCCAAGGCGATGAGGGCTACGAAAATTGTCTGTAAGATAAAATAATAAGTTTTCAAAACTAAGAACTGACTTCAACCCCAAACTACACAACCAATTTTGATAAAATTTCATGTGGATGAATTTATATTAAATAAATATATAGGGACAAATTACACTGTTTGAGTTAGCCCCAAAGTAAGTTCGAGACTTGTGTTATGGGATACTAACTCAACGATACTATATTTTATAACAAATACATATATAGATAAACATCCAAGACCCAGGACAATTTGAAAAAGGCCATTTTCCAACTTGCCCTGTCCGGGAATCGAACCCGGGACCTCTGGGTGGTGGACTAGCATGGTGACCACTACGCCAAGGAGGTCGTAAAAAAATTTTATCAAAAAAATTTACCAAATCTGTCCAGTCATCTTTGAATAATCGGTAAACGTACACAAAAAGAAGATCGTGACGAATCGATAACCACTTCCTTTTTGAAAGACAGGTGAAAATCAAAAATTCTTATCGCATGAAGCAATCACTAGAAGCAGGTGCGAAGAAACGAATATGTATTTTATTAAATTTGTGTATTGTAATAATGTATTTTATTCAATATATTTATATCTAAGTGTGTTATAACTACAAGTGTTTCTCTTATTATTAAAGCTATAGTATAATTAAATACCTATTATTAATTTGTACGCCTACCACGAGTTTTATCTGACTAGTAGCGAATGCTATTAGAATTAGGTCCGCCTTTTATACCATGTTGTTTTGGTAAATAAAGTTTAAATAAAACAAACGAAAAACAGTGTATCAGCGTTGGTTGGAAACAGTTTGTATATTCTAAAAAACTAATAGGTAACGAAACTCCAATCATTTACTAAGTATTAACCCTTGAATTTTCGTCAAGTGACTTAAAATAGTAATCTAAAATATTCAAATTTCTTAATCTAAGTCACCATTGGGTGTCTTTAAATATTGGATATTTATGCAAACATAGTAATGTACTTACGACTTAGTTTACTGTTTACAATTGAAGCTTAGTTAAGCTCGGTAATAATATTTATTGCATTTTAGCAAACAACAGCTCCTAAATTTGCATTATATTAATCCCTGATAGTGTTTTAGCAATGTAAATTTATTTGCGACTATCCTAAGTTAATTAATAACCGATTAAGTGAGAAAATAAGTAATAATGCAGGGATTAGTGGTAAATACGAATGGGACGCGTTTCTCCTTTGTAAATAAATTTATTTGAATTTTTCAATCTCTTTTATTACCTAAATTAATCTCAGAATATTACAAGTTTTATTAATTATTAATAAAATATTTTTAAAGGTATTTGACTCATTTTCTTGCACGTACGTATACGGAGTATCTTTCAAAGGAAGAAAATTAAAAAAAAAACTGCATTAAAAGACTGCATTTAAACATAAAATAATAATTTACGTTACCAAACAAATGTACAACTAGTTATGAATAGTAAATATTGATACTTTCCCAACCAACAAATGTTGTCACAAGAACATCAAAATCGGGTACTTCGCCAAAAAAATACCACATAAATCAAAATTCTAAGAAAAAAATACTACATTATTCTATAATCTAGCCAAGAGGCGAAATAACATTTTCTAATCAATCAGACCGATGCAATTTCTTCGATTCGGAAATTGGAATTCAAAGAAATACTTTGTCAGGCTTTCGGGGATAATAAAATGGTAAAAGATATATGAAAATGTATCAAAACGAACAACTTAGCGCATTATATTAGTATTTCATCACATGATTGTGTTTTTAATGTTTGATTAAAGCTTATTTTATGGCTATTAAAATATAGAATTTCTCATTAATTTAATACTATTTTAACATGCAATTAATATGTAATGAAAACTGTGGTTGGTTTCTTTTCAGCAGTGGTCAGACCAAAACTAAGCTAATATTAAATCTCGTATGGGCTTTGCTTTTAAACAAAGATAAACTTATATCAATTAAAATAGTTATTATCAAACATTATACGAAATTTGTATCAAACTTATATACGTGTAAAATTGCGTACAAAGGCCTAATTACTGAATAAACAATTGATTCTTTGAATAACCAATAACTCTTAATTTTTCATGGGTTACGTGTGAAAAATAATTAATGTTTTAATCGTTCGATCCAAGTTTTAATTCAGTTGTTAATTAAATTAAATGAGGTATTTATATGTATTAATATTCTGTTTTATTATTATTAAATGCCCTCTGGCGCGTATGTCTGTTTACGTGTGCGAAAATTATGAACTAATCAGATTTGATATTTTTAGGAAGATGTCTGATAAAACCTCGGCGAGCTACTTGTAATTAATTGTTTATGTCAATATTAAATTAAAATATTATTAAGGACAAATCATAGAGTTTGAGCTAGCCCTAAAGTAAGTTCGAGACTTCTTTTATGGAATACTAACTTTACGATACTAGTAATATTTTACAACAAATTCATATAAAGATTAAAAACCAGGTCCATCTGAAAAAGATTTATTTTCTATCTTGACCTGACCGGGGATCGAAACCGGGACCTCCGGCATGATGACCACTAGGGCAGAGAGGTCATAATTAAAATTTATTACTTTATCAATTTCGATGACCTTTATAATGAGTTCTATTTAATTAGTAAACAATTTTATAATTGCCGGATTTCACAAAACTTTTATTGATTAAATTTGAATTATTAGAAATTTTCATACCAATAATTTATAAGCAAGAAACGTAAATTATTATACGAGTATTAAAATAAGCCGTACCAGTTTAATCATTTTGCTGGTTGTCCTTTGTGGATCCGACGATGCCTGCCGACTGTCCTAGGCAGCCTAGCCCAGCCCTTATATAGTGCTTACAATACGACCTAGGTACTGGCAATAAATCTAGTTGTTTGGCAATAGAAACCCGAGATCGCATACAGTATTGATTGTTTAGTGTAGATTAATATTTGTAATTCTACTAGTCAATAAATTTAAAGCGGCTTTGAATCATTGAGCGTTACTAAGTTAAACATGCATGCAAATTAATATGTTTTCTAATTATGTGTTTAATAATATATTAGGGATTTGAACAAAATTGATTGATGTGATTGAATAATGTGATGGTGACCAAGAAGTTGATGGAAGAATCAAAATAGGTGTACAATTTTATCAATTGCATAATATATGGTTTACATTAGATTGGCAATGAGTGCCATTAAAATAACTGGAGCTCCTCTGATCTTTTAAACTTGTGATGATCTTTTAAAAGCACGTTTTAAGCGGGTCAGCAGATTCCGGCTGACATAACATGAATGTTGGTTGATTACTGCCCATGAAAATCACGCTTCGATTGACATCTCATTTGAAGACTTCCGTGGCCTAGTGCTCACCATGCTGGTCCGCCACCCAGAGGCCCCGGGTTCGATCCCCGGTCAGGGCAAGGTTGGAAAATGGCCTTTTTCAAATTGTCCTGGGTCTTGGATTTTTATCTTTATATTTATTTGTTATAGTATCGCTGGGTTAGTATCCCATAACACAAGTTTCGATCTTACTTTGGGGCTAGCTCAACCAGTGTAATTTGTCCCTATATAAAAAAAATATTATTATGTTGGTATACTTTTCAGCCACGGGTCCATGGGGACCTAATAATAATAATAATATTTTTATTATTATTTGTGTAAATTCGATAAGCAGTTTGGATGCTGCGGAGGAATACACATAAAATTATATCGACATACTTTTATTACTGCTGTCTGTGAAACCAACTTAGCTTTTTTTTTTCCTGTATCTATGTTGCCATTTTCTATTTAAATTAATTCTCATTGATTAAAAACTTGATTGAAAAAGCTATCCACTTAGAGTAACACGAAATCGGCAATTGTTTCGATCCCAATCTATTCTCGGCTATTCTTGGAGATAAACTGAAAATTATTCGTATTTTTCATAAGGTTCAGCTCTAATTGTTAAGACGAGCGCCAGATGGCGCTCCGTGGCGAAAATTTTCTGAATTATTGTACCACTTAGGCATTTATCAAGTAATTAGGAGTTGGATTAAAAATTAGTGGGTTCATTTAAAACAGATAAGTTGGGTTAGAAATTTGGTACGAACGGTTTTGAAACGAATAGTTCATCGGACAAGGATAATTCGGGAAACCGTTGAGAGCCCAGAAAATGTTGAATATTTTTTTAAGCTTTGTTTTTATATGTACATTTGGCCTTTACAGTTGACCCCCCATTGCTTGACGTAATACGTGGATGGCGCCAAATCTGAATCATGTTAATAGATGAGGCAGCATATCATTTTTTTGATTCCCTCGCCAAATGTGGCCTTTATACCAAATGTGACCTTTAGATAGATAAGACGTTTATTTGTAGTTAAAGTCTATTGGGAACATATATCAATATCTTTTTATCTATGTGCTACAGCAATCCAAAGAGATCATAGGTCAGTGCTTGGTGCTGCTCAGAGAGTAGCTCACTGATTTTCAGGTACGGCCTGTCAAGTGCGAGTGCGCATCTACGAAATTTGTACGCCTTATGGTCATAGGCTTTGTCTACCCTTACAGGGAAAAGAGGTGATAATTATCTTAATGTTCTCACGCGTAAAACCGGTAGCGTAAACAGTGCGACCTTACGCAGTGAAGGTTTGTATGAACTGCGATCGAGTTTAGGTCGCTGATTGACTCATACTGATCTAGTTACACGCCGCTCACTTATCAATGGAATTACAGGTACAAATATACTATCATGTCGTTGTTCTGAACGGGTTAGATAAAGCTAGAGGTAAAAAACCTCATCATTTCAGCCGCAGAACGTCCACTGCTGGACATAGGCCTCTCCCAAAGATTTCCAAAATGACCGATCAAGAGCGGCCTGCATCCAGCACTTTCCAGCGACTCTGGTCAGGTCCAAAGTAAAAGACCTTAAATGCAAGTATTACGTACAGAACGGAATCTCCTATGGTCCCGCGCAATAGTGTGTCCCCGTTCCTCATTCTCGACTTGTAGAGGCGCCTGTCGCTTAACACCACAAGGCGAGAACAGGGGAGAGGTGCGGGGACGGGGAACATACATACATACATAATATCACGCCTGTTTCCCGCAAGGGTAGGCAGAGACTATGGACCTCCACTTGCTACGATCCTGACAAACCTCTTTTGCTTCATCTAAACTCATCAATCTCTTCATACATGCCCTTCGGTTACGGGTACTTTTTACCTCTCCTTTTTTTAGAACGTCTGCAAATTGGTCGCAGAATGTTCGCCGAGGCCGACCCTTTCCTACTGTTAATTTCACATCCATACTTATATATAAAGTTGAAGAGTTTGTTTGTTTGTTTGAACGCGCTAATCTCAGGAACCACCGGTCCGATTTGAAAAATTCTTTCGGTATTAGATAGTTCGTTTATCGAGGAAGGCTATAGGCTATATTGCATCACGCTTGCGACTTCAATCGTGTGGTTAGCGCGGGCGAAGCCGCGCGCTGCCTCTAGTTTGTTATATAAATATTTTTCGGGACGGGGAACGAGGATGCGTATTCCGTGGGACCTTAGAAGATTCCGTTCTCTATGTAATCCTTATATTTGTTCTGTGCCAAAAGCCACGTTTAGCGTGATACCGAAGAAAAAAATTTTCAAAACTAAAAATCAACTTCACCCTCAAACTATACAAGCGATTTTGATAAAATTTCTATAGGACCACCTGAAAAGCATGTCCTTTAAAAAAACATTATTCAAATTGATGCTGGTGTCTTATACGAGGGCTGCACTAAAAGTATCGGGAATGGAATATTTACATTGTACCCGGCATAATAATGTCTTTATAATCGAAAGCTTCTTGGTTTTATTATATTTATAACTTCCATGATTCCCGAAATTTTCAGTGCACCCTCCGTAATAATCGGTAAGAATACATCGAGAAAGCTCTGACGAATTGATAACCACCTCCTTATTGTAAGACTATTAAAATTATTTCATCATCGTCAGCTCTCAACGACCCACTGCTGGGCATAAGCCTCCTTTTGTTTGCGCCACTGAATCTTATCCCTAGCCCTAGCTATCCAGTTTTTTCCACCAATCCGCTTGATATCATCCGTTTCCCATTCCTGGGGTACCACTCGGTGATAGCCTTACTCCACCTTCGATCATTCCTTCTAGCCAGGTGTACTGCCCAGTTCCATTTTAGATTCGCGACCCTAGAGAGCACGTCGTGGACTTTCGTGACGCCGGATCTCTACATTACGATTCTGGTCTTGCAATCTGATACTGAGCATGTCTCGCTTCATGGCCTTTTGCGCAACTGCGATCTTATGCATGGTTCCCTTTGTGAGAGTCCATGTCTCGGCACCGTAAGTTAACGAACACACCCATTAAAATTATTTAATGGAGAACATTTGCAACCGCTGTATCTTTATGAATTTTACTGCTTTGGTAAACAAAAAAAAACGGGTCTTTTACTTATATTTTTAGATAATCTAGTTGACGGACATACATACATACATACTATCACGTCTTTATCCCTAATGGGGCAGACAGAGCATTTTGGGTCTTGCGGTTCTATGCAGAGCCCAGGGCCGCAAGACCCAAAAGCCACTTTTAGCGTCATGGTGGGCGAGAAGATGGAAAAGCAATCAATACAGTGATGGGTTGCTAGCCGCATCGCCTGTTAACATGATTTGCATTTTTGCCCATTCCCTCGATCGGCTTTTACGATCTGCGTGGGAAAGAAGCAGCTGGTACATTCTAAGTTTTTTTATTTCTCCCAGACCAGCATGGTTGACGGACAAAATAAAATAATATTTTTTTACCAAGTCCACATCCTTATTCTCAAACTGAACCCCACCGACAAGCATCGCTCTTAAATTTTAATGAATGAATAAATTGACAAAATGGAATTGTTGGTGCCTAAAAATATTAAAGAGGAAGAATGCCATTAGAAACGTGCCAAAGAAGATTTTTAAGTTGCTTGTTTGATTTGATTATTTTTGGAAAACCAAAATTGAGAGCTTAAAAAGGATGCTCAGCTTTGCCAATTATACTCCAATTAATAAGATAATTAACATCATATCAGCCACAGAATGTCCAATTCTGAAAATAGGCCTCCGCTAAGGATTTCAAAAACGATCGGAAGCGGCCTGCATTAAGCGCCTTCCAACCTTGCGTAGATCGTCTGACCATCAAGCAGGTCGGTGCGCTGCGCTTGCCACTACGTGACCGCCATTCGAGAACCTTTCTGCTCAATCGGCCTCGGATCTTGGCGCCATGTGCCACACCCACAGCCACTTCAATGAGCTTATACAGTAACTAGTCATTTTTCAACAAACTTTTAATTGGAGTTTCGGCACTACTTTCAGTTGTTGGAAAATTTTGCAGACAGCGAGTTATAAACTACCGAGACTTCTTTTTCCTACAATTCCTGAGAAAAAGTAGCTACTACGTCGATATATTCCTCAAGAGTGCATTGACCCTCGGTCCCGGTCCACAATTTCACCGACGGTTTTTTAGAAAATACATACACACATAGACAGATAGATGTACTCTCTAGAATTACAGCTCTTAAGTGGAACTGGGCGGGACACCTGTATTCTGGTGGTATCCCAGAAATGATAAGCGCAGTGAGGTTCGTCCAGTAGCTCGGTCGGTCGAAGATGTCAGGCAAGTCGCTGGTAAGAACTGGATAGCAAAGGCTGATCTGTGATAGGACTCAAATTATATGCAACAAATTTCTAAGTGCACTACGCGTGGGCTAGGTACTCGTATGCGCTTGGCTTGAGCTTCTCATCCGATCTTGCTATGATACTTATTTTTAAAGACCAGTCGTTAGTTTTTAAAGCCAGTAGCTGACTGTACTTGAGTAAGCTCATTTTAAATATATTTTTAAAGAGCTTTTATTTTTGTGTAGTATTTATTTTTAATTGAGTTTTAAGCGAAGAAGAAAGATTGCTTACGTTATCTAAATGAACAAAGAAGTTAATTTAATTTATAACTTAATATTTATAGGAAATTCGCCCAGATTTATATCCAGACTTGTGCAAAAACTAATCTTAAAATATTCTTTAAGATTCCTAAGAAATTCACGAAACTCTCTAGAGATTGTGAGGAGACATGTTACGTTGCAAAGTTGCCGAAATAGCGTCTTATTTTGTACATTTTTGTGCTGAACTTTCTTTTTATTACATCCCTAACATGTTCTTACTTATTATATATAAGAAATAGATTCTCTGCGATCTTTTGGGATATGAAATATCCTTTTAAAAACTATTTTTAGTATGTAGTTCTAGCGAAATTTTATTAACTTCACAAAACGTTATAGTAAAATGTGAAAAAAAGGTGAAATTGAAAACAATTGCGCCCAATATCATGATGAATGGCCTCTCCGTATTATGGCCCCAGGGCTATCCACATCTTTGTCCCTCACGGGTAACCTTAATTAGCTTTTCGATGTCCATTCAAATTATATTCATTATTGTATTAGTTGGATTTCCTTGAAGACAAACAAATAAAATTAAATAAATAAAACAGAGTCATTCATGTGCTGCTATGTAGGAATTAGAAATAGTATTTTTTAGAAACAGTATCGTTAGACTTTCATCTATTAGATTCTCAGGATCACGCTGATTCCCTTGATCGACTTCTATGACCTTCGAATGAGAAACAGTTAGTACTTTCTATGTCTATTCAGGTTCAGCTTCAGGAAGACTTAAGAAAGCTGTTCAGGCAAAGCCGAACATTCTCACAGTTAATATGTTTTTACAAATGCAGCACAAAGTCTGACTCAGCTATTTCGTACACAATACTATTTAGTACAGATTGTATTGTGACAACTCAAATAAGTAGCGTTAATTTTTTTAAGTATAATAAAAGCACTGGGCAGATTCGATCGTTTTTGATTTCATACATAGTCTTAGCCACCAGGTTTATCTAACATCTTTGACATCCCATCCTTAATATTAACTGAAATGTACGGAGCCTATGAAGGGACCCGTACAAAAGCTCCTATACCGATCTTTATCCTTTCAAAGTCGGTTAAAAAGGGCATTAGCAGTATATTCACCCCGACAATTAGTGAGAAACTATAATGGACCGCACTAATTTAACTACGCTGGCAAGTGACAGATGAAATTAGTTGCCTCACTCACTAAATATAGGTAGTACTTGGAGATAGACTGCTATTTTCGAAATCGAATTACCAATTAAATAATAAAGAAGTTTCCTGGGTCAAAAATAAAGTATTTGGTAATATTAATAGAACAAAAGTTACAACATAATGTACCTTGTCATTTTTTTTTAACAATAAAAAGGAGTTTATTTTCGCCAACAATCTACACAACATATAACTTATTACAATAAAAACAATAAATACAGGGTTTTTATAGTGCAGATTGGAGGAGACTGGAGCCTGATGAAGGCAGGGCCTGTATCACAGTACTCCAGTGCTCCCCGCCATTGATCGTATTATACATTTTTAATGTGATTTTCGATCTATTATTGAGGAAAAACTAATATAAAGAGTGCTATTTGACTCCAAGAAGCTAACGTCATTTCATTAGTCTTTATTTCATACAAATCCCATAGAAAATGTTGATGTATAAAAATGTTATAATGTTTAAAAAAACCGGCCAAGTGCGAATCGGATTTACGCACTAAGACTTCCGTACATTATCTATTAAAAAATCGCTTTTGTTGTATAGGAGCCCCCTTTAAATATTTATTTTGTTAAATACATAATTTGTGAAAATTTCAACTGTCTAGCTATAGCGGTTCTTGAGATACAGCCTGGTGACAGACAAACGGATAGACGGACAGACAGTGAAGTCTTAGTAATAGGGTCCCGTTTTTACCCTTTGGGTACGGAACCCTAAAATGTACTTATCTAATTTGAGTTTTCGGAAACTTCCTTATTATCGCTATAACATTGGCAGGGTAAATAAGTGTTTGTATAAAAATTTCGAGGAAGAAACATCTTTTGACAATAAATACTTTGTGCGAATCTCGACAAAGTAGAAATGAGGATAATTAACGATCAATTATTTTTATCTCTGGAGGGTCCTTAACAGCATACGGCCCATTAACCGTGAGTGATGTCAATGTACGCCCTTAAAGGTGCTGAACAAATTTCTTTTGGTATTTATTGCTTTTATAACGAAAAACAATACTATAAACTAGAATTTGGCGATCTCAAAGTCAAAGTAAAAAACATTAATTTATCTTTGTATAAGAATCACTTGATAATTTTAAATTTTTCTTTAGATTTCATGTCATAATATTTGTAGACTTAATATCGTTTACTTACAGCTAAGTTTATTACCGCTTTCTAAGCGCGTAAGTTCTAAGTACAGAAAAAGCGGCAACAAACTGTACATGTGTACATACTGCAGCATTTTCTACAAAAACAAAATATTGATTTGTTTTCTTGCTCAATACATAAATATAAAAAGATGCTCCACCTGTCACTTTCTGAGCATGACATGCACTCTTCGTAGGATAGTATCTAGTATATAGTACTCTGTGATATTATATTATTTTCAGTATCATATATTTTCATATAACTTATCTTACATATTATTTCTTCTACTCGTAATCTATTTTGTATCACTATTTCTGTAATTTGTAATTAACATTGTATTTAAATAAAAACGTCAATTTACCTTTCTTTTGCATGTTCTATCACTTGTACAGTGTTGACGATATAAAACTTTGTATCACTTTCTACTATGACGACATAGTTTTAAACTATACGCGTTTTAGACGAGTTGCTAAAGACTTTTTGGGATGTGATTAGACCACTAGAAACCATCACCCAGGGATTTATTCGAAAAACCTTTGGTTATTTTTTATAATAGCATCAACAGGGAATTCATTCTCATACCTTAAATTCTTTATCGTGTATCTACAGTCAATGGATGTTTATTCATATATGTATTTGTTATAAAAAATAGTATCGTTGAGTTAGTATTCTATAAAACAAGTCTCGAACTTTGGGGCTAGCTCAATCTATGTGATTTGTTCGTATATATGTATTTTATTTATTTATTTACAGTTTGCTGTATATTTATTAATGTGAAAACTTCTTTAGCGGCGTTGTGCACTTTTTTTGGAATGGGTAAAAAATTGTAAACTCGCGTCAGGACACGTGGCCTGATCGAAAATTCGTAAGACGGCGCAGGGCGCTTGCGCGAATGTTCGTGTGTGTTTATGTTACAGCGTGCTACGCGCATCCATGGATGGTGACAGCTGATGGCTCGACCGTCTGTGTAGTGGCCATACTGCTGTGTATTTGAAAATGATTTTGTTGAAAATGAATTTGGTCATGCTTGTGACATTTGTGACAGATTGCGGTTCAGAAAATATTTGAAATATTTTATACTGATAATTAAAGCAATTCGTGCAAAATTATTCCCTAACCATTCCAAAATATCAAAATTGCACAACGTTAATATTCAAGTTTTCACTTCTGCCGGCACTCCCAGAGTGCAACCCGTCGTTTTTTTGGTCGCTGGTAGTATAAGGAACTGCAATACATGTTTGGCATTAACCTTGACGGCAGAAGGGTCGTTGAAATATCTGGTAAAAAACTATATTAATCGCGTAAGTCCCGCAATACATAAACCAAAAATTGAGTTGATTGTGTTTTTTGTAAATAAAATGTATTATTCTTAATACACTTAGTTTCATGGCCAAAACATGTCGTCAACAGCCGGAATAAAAGCTTCTAGAAGTTACCATGGCAACTTTTGAGCCTGTCGTCTCGGACAGTTGATATGGCTACCGTGTAATATGATGCCGACCTATTCAGTCATATGACTTGGGAAACTCCGCTCGCAATAATATTACGATATCATTGAACCGTATTTATAAAGAATCCTTTGAGTAACGAAATCTTATTACTTATATCACCAACCAAGGGAATATGGGTAGACTGAAAGTACATACTTCGTCTATATTTAAGAGCTAAGCTCCTATCGATGGAGTATGAATTGTCTTTCATTCTTCCGCCAGCCGTTTTACTTCTCTGTATATCATGTTATCTGCCTGTATGTCGTTTATCTTCTCCTTTATCTGTTACATGTAGCCATGCTTCAATCTTCCTGGTCCTCTTTTCCCTTAAATCTTCCCTTTAATGATATTCTTGAAGAATATCAAGGATTAACATTACTTAATGCACACGAATTATTAGTGAGATTAGAGAGAAAATAAGGTCTGACACCTCTACGGCTAGGCGGCTTTTGGCTTATTAAAACAGAATATAAGGATTACAAACAGAACGGAATCTTCTAAGGTCACGCGCAATATGTGACCCCGTTCCCCGTCCCTGCATCTCTCCCCCTTTCTCGCCTTGACGAGGTGGTCATGCGCCCGCAGCCGACCGGTCAACACCTTCCACAAGGCAAGAACGGGGGAGAGCTTCTTCCGTTCGTTACTCCATAAGCAGTGCGCATGACGGACGGACTGCGTATCCGCATTTCAGTGTCAAGCAACATTGAGCACTAACATTTGATGAACTTCGCCGTGTGGTTTCCGGCAGAGTAGAATAGAACCACTCCAAGTCCTCCCGTGGATGTCGTAGAAGGCGACTTAGGAAATACAAGCTAAACAAAGCTTATAAACATGAATGAGTCCTCTCCAACCCGTCTGGCCAGCGTAGAGAGTGTAGGCCAAATGTAGGCCTCTGGCCAAGTATGGCTCTAGTAGTACAGAGAGGGTCGTGCTCCCGCAGTTGAGGCTAAAAAGACCTAATAATAATGATAATGAATATGATGATAAAGACTTATTTGGTTTGATTTAGAAATAGGAAGTCACTATCGTAAGACTTACGTATTATTTTATGAGTAATCCCCTTTATATTAATTCTGTGCTGTTACAAAAAGAACTTACATTTCCACAACAAAAAATCTCATCAATCACCGCGTCCGCTACCCGAAGTTAATTGTCGTTGAGTGAGGAAAACCCTAGAGCTGAAAAATTTTACCAGCTAAGTGCCAGACGTGCCAGTGCAACACAGAGTAGTGGTTCCGCATAAATGTTTCGAATTTAAGATTTAAAATATATTAATTATCTCTTTAACATCATGTCTTTATCTCTAAACAAGCAGTTAAAAATGATATAAGTAGAAGGAATAGGAATAAACTTTTTAGGGTTCCGTAGTAGTTTTTACCTAGCCCGGGGTAACTTGTATTAAAAACAAGTCAAATTTTGACTTGTAATAAAACAAGCGTTATGTGGACGACTTTGTAAAAAATAATACAATTTACTTACGTACTGAAAAAATTTTTTCTGAAGATCTTTTAATATTTGGTAATCGCGCTTTATTAAGAATTTCTCACATAACACATGTAATGAACATTGAAAGTGGAAGTTTTATTAATATTTTTTTTAAAACCGCCTTCACACCCATCAACTCAACCGATTATGACCTACGGGACCACCTGAAAGACATGTCCTTCTAAACAAAAAAATACTTTTCGGCGACTTAGGGATTACAAGCTATATTCCTGTAAACATCATGAGGCCTCTCCAACCCGTTTGGCCAGCGTGGAGAGTGCAGGCCAAAGTCCTCTGGCTGCTCTGGCCAAGTATGGCTCTAGTATAAATAAGGGTCGTGCTCCTGCAGTGGAAACCAAAAAAAGACTTGATGATAATGATGATATAATTAAAAAGTAAGACCATACAACATAGGGTTTCTGTTGTTAAAATTTCCATCCCTAAAATCTTAGAGGGCACTGACAGCGTACCGTGAAATCTGATCAAATATTTTGATCCCCGTTCATTGTCCCGTGACATTTAAAAAAGGAATTTTCCGTAGATCCACCTTTTGATACGTTTGACGGTGGATGCGTTAGGTACAAAGAAAAGAAACTAAGAGACATAAGGTATTTTTATAGAGAAGGCATAAAATTGTAGGGAGTAAGGAATTGCTTCATGCTGGTTTAGGAAAAAATATGCACGCGCTGCTTTTTCTGCCGGGCAGGTCTTAAAGTCCTTATATTATGAGGCAAATAATACAATCATTATTATAATTTTGTTGATTTTAAGTACCTACAGATATTAAGACTCTCTGTGGTTACATAGTTATCTATGTAAATTAGAATAGTTGTTGGTCTTTCTAATCAAATAAAATAAAAATAAAGACTTCTTGCTATGCTAGACATGATTTTTTTGAATCTTGCAACTCTTGGATCTTAAGATTTAGGTAATCAAATATTACAAATTGTTCTTTTTAAATATACCTAACCGCTTGCGTACCTGTATTTCCCAATTTCGTTACGTAATATTGTTTGACAGTGATGTGTTCATCCTTACATTTGGAATGGAGCTAAGCTCACGTAGCTTCTCAAAGGTTTTAAACGTAAGAATATTAATGAAAATACCATTATTTTTTGCTATTATTTTATTGTTTGCGAGGAACTTAAACTTTACACTTATTTACAATTTTGTTATGAAACCGAACACGTTTAGACATTTTAGAAGAATAAGATGATAATTATTTTATGAATATCTACGTTGAAATGACAATAAAGAGTTTTCTTTGCCGAAAATCTGCGACGGAAGTTTGTTTGATCAAGCCACCCTATGTCAAAGTTGGTATGACACCGTCGCGTAATTTCGGCTAGTATATCTCTCTAATCTTGAAAGACTTTTGACTCTTTTTAGGTTAGTGAAACCAAGAAGTACTATTGAGGAGCTAAAACCTTCAATGGAACTACGGAACCTCACATTAGTTTTCTTTATTGATGTTTTTTTCTATAGGAACTAGCGAGACCTTAACTTTGCAGTAGTTCCATGGACAAATAATGTATAGATATTAAGATTAACTCATTTCATAATATAAGCTTCCTCTCGGTCACCAAGCGGTCTAATGAGACCTGTACATGCCTCTTAAACCATTGCATAATACACCTATTCTCACAGTTAAGAGTCTAATTAAGTATGGCTGCTGACGTCACTTACGCTTGTTGTTTAAAAATAGTTTGAAAGCTGACGTCGCTTACGCTTGCTGCGTTAGGTAAAATAGTATGAAAGTCGGTCACTACAATGTAGATTCTCATAAAACTAAATATATAAAGGGTCGTTTTAGAAAACGGGTAAGAACGGACTTTGCAGTGGCAGTACTGGAGCTCTGTACAGGGAGCTGACGGGCGCAGCTACCAGTGGGGCAGGGTGAAGTAGGGGGGCGTGCACGAGGGGTGCGTGGTGCACGAGCGGGGCGGGGTGCAACAGTGGGGAGTGCAGGCCGGAGTAGACCACCACTGGTTTGGGAGCCGGCGCTGGTGCGGCCAAGGCTGCGGCTAGGAAGCAGAAGATTACCTGGAACAATTTAACCATAACAATTTAACTTCGTCACTAGATGGCGAATTCTGATATTTATTAAAACATTAATATCTTTTATAAATATTATTGAAATAAAGTAGTACCTACTCTAATTAATGAAATATGACTTATAAGAAAGGCCATAATTATTCTTGGTCACTTTTTGCCAGTCGTGTATGCTGCCATCTCTGTGAGAGCAGCTGGTACTAATTTCGCCTAATAGCTTTGCTTTCATATGAGCCCTCCAATAGTTTCTATGGCTTGGTGTATCTGATAAGTTAGTTATTATATTATTTCTGGTGTAGGCCACCCAACTTATAGGTACCGTCATTGATTTCAGTTTCTATTTACATGTTCATCTATCATGCACTGAACGGAGCCTTTGGGTTTTAGGGCTTTGGCGCGTAAATAAACGCGTGACGTAGTATCTATTATATATCTTTATAATATATTGTAATTTATTTTCACAAAGTTTGAGGATACAAACACATGATACCCCAGACATCAAAAGTTCCGCATTAATTATGTACTCGTGAATGGAAGTTATTTAGGTAGACGTAATCAAGTTCTAAGAAACATGAACCCACGGGTCTCAGATCAACCGAATTCCCAGAATTGCCATTCACACAAAATTACGCTCAATCGACGATTCCTAGAAATGCGTTCCGCATATAATTGGAGACATTAGATATGTAGGTGACACTAGCATTACACCTGACTTTACTCTTGTATTAATTACTATGTGTTATAATAAATAATTAGGCTGATCCCGACGGATTAGCTTATATCATTAGACCTAACTGGACCCTATACCAGATTGAACGAAGACCTATTAGCTATCCAGCGAGAGAATATTGCCAGCAGGACGCGTTGCCTCGATGAGGCAGTTTTGATTAAATTTCCTATTTATAAGGTGTTTCAATTTTAAGAATAGTGTCAAGTTTAAGATAGAGTTTAGTATTTTTTTCATTGTTATTTATTGTTATAACGATGTAATTAAAAAAATGATATAAATATCACAGATCAAGCTATTCTCCAGATTGGATTGGACTAGCGTCTAGATGACATTTAAGAGTAGCCTACTTATTATATACAAAAACACAAACAAATAAAGTTGATTTGTTATTGTTTTTGTACCTCATCATCATCATCAGGTCTTTGTCTCCACTGCAGGAGCACGACCCTCTCTATACTACCAGAGCCATACTTGGCTAGAGCAGCCAGAGTAGCCAAATGATTTGGCCTACACTCTCCTTGCTGGCTAAACGGGTTGGAGAGGTCTCATTGATATTTATAAGTTTAGTTTAGCTTGTGTTTTCTAAGTTGCCTTTTACGACATCCACGGGAGGACTTGGAGTGGTCCTATTCTACTCTGCCTGAAACCGCACGGCGGTTTTGTACCTTCTGATACTTAATTAGTTATGTAATTAAGCTATTTAAACATTTATTTTTAATATTACTTGCCATTGAAAGATAAGAAAATGATGTTACATGTTCCATCTATTACAGAAGTCTGTTTTTAGGGTTCCGTATCCAGAAAGTAAAAAAGCGGCCAAGTGCGAGTCGGACTCGCCCATGAAGGGTTCCGTAGTAGCAAATAACATAATATAAAAGTCTTGTAGTATGTTTTTTTTAATTTTTATATTTGAGTTGATTGAATGAAAGGTAAATTGCCGTTTATGATGATGACGTATTAAAAAAAAACTACTTACTAGATCTCGTTCAAACCAATTTTCGCTGGTAGATTTCACGGTAATGAACATCATATATTTTTTTTAGTTTTATCATTCTCTTACTTTAGAAGTTACGGGGGGGGGGGACACACACTTTTTTCCACTTTGGAAGTGTCTCTCGCGCAAAGTATTCGGTTTAGAAAAAAATGCTATTAGAAATCTCAATATCATTTTTGAAGACCTATCCATAGATACCCCACACGTATGGGTTTGATGAAAAATATTTTTTTTAGTTTTAGTTCTAAGTATGGGAAACCCCCAAATTTTACTGTTATTTTTCTATTTTTGTGTCAAAACCTTAATGCGGTTCACACAATACATTTACTTACCAAGTTTCAACAGTATAGGTCTTATAGTTTCGGAAAAAAGTGGCTGTGACATACGGACGGACAGACAGACAGACAGACATGACGAATCTATAAGGGTTCCGTTTTTGCCATTTGGCTACGGAACCCTAAAAACGGGACCCTATTACTAAGACTCCGCTGTCTGTCTGTCTGTCACCAGGCTATATCTCATGAACCGTGATAGCTAAACAGTTGAAATTTTTACAGATGATGTATTTTATGATGCCGATATAACAACAAATAAGATAAAAACAGAATAACATAAATAGGTATTTAAGTAGGGCTCCCATACAACAAAACGTACCTACAACGTAGCGTTCTATCTATAAAAACCTTGAGTTTTTTTATAGATAGTACGGAACCTTTCATACGCGAGTCCGACTCACACTAGGCCGTTCTTTATTTTTACATTTCAATGAATTGCCTAATTTGTAAATATAATGTGTTATAAATGAGCCGTAACTTCCTCAAAGTACACGTGTAGAATTTAATACGTAGGTGTACAAACGTTTACTTTCAGGAAGCCATATTCAAACTTATTAACCGACTTCTAGAAAAGGAGGAGGTTATTAAGTCGCGATCTTTATTTTTATGTATGTTCACCGATGATTCGAAGACGCCTGAACAGATCTAGAAAACTTTTTTTTTGTTTTTAAAATTGGTTGCATAGCTTAGGGGTCGCCGGGAAGTCGGTTTTTAGTTTTGAAAAATTTAAATGTATACGTAAGGACCACTAGATAAGCATGTATCTTAAAATATTGCGTTATTTAACTTAACTCTTTCTTGCTGGTCAAGGAGAAAAGATAAAACTTAAGAGGATTGTGTAGTGCCGCTGTAAGTAGGTATTTTTAAAAATATATCTGTTTCACGCCGCTCTGCCTCCCGAACCGTATTGTGCGATAGAGAGAGTTGCAAGTCCAAGAGGCGATTGCCTATTTCTTTCTTCTGAAATATTGTTTCGGGCAATAATGTTTCCACCCCCCTAAACTTTAGGAGGGCGCCGAGCGACCGCAGCGCAATATATAACCAATATTTCAAAAAATCTCGACGGACAATCTGTGGTTATTATTAAAGTACGTCTTTTTAAAACATTAAATTGTAATTTTAGTTTTTTTAGTCATTATCGACTTAAGTAGCCACTTTTGGCGGTTAAGTCGATAATAACTACAGCGAAATAAAATTACAATAATTTAACGTTTTAAAAAGACGTATTTTCATAATAACCACAGATTGTCCGTCGAGATTTTTTGAAATATTGTCTATATATATTGAGAAATGAAATAAAACGCGATTGGGGGCGCTGCGGTCGCTCGGCGCCCTCTTAACGAAATGAGGCAATTTTGGTGTCAAATGTAAAATATACTTATTGGCGTGTAAAAGTACCTGTACAGGTTTAATTACTGAATAAACATTTAAATGAGGAGCTGGGTGGCTCGGCGGGAGTGCGCATAGCACTTTCGTAAGTAAAGCGACACTGGGCGTGGTCCGCGCTTTGGTGAACATACATACATACTATCACGTCTTTATCCAGAGCCCAGGGCCGCAAGACCCAAAAGCCACTTTTAGCGTCATGGTGGGCGAGAAGATGGAAAAGCAATCAATACAGTGATGGGTTGCTAGCCGCATCGCCTGTTAACATGGTTTGCATTTTTGCCCATTCCCTCGATCGGCTTTTACGATCTGCGTGGGAAGAGAAGCAGCTGGTATATTCTGAGTTTTTTTTTTTTTTTTTTAATTTCTCCTAGTCCATAATGGGAGAGCTTTGGTGAACATGAGTGGTATAAACACGTCCGTGCTTCGGACGGAAGGCACGTATATGCCGTTGGTCTCGGCTGTCATCACTGCATGGCAGTCGTAACGCTATGTTAGATGCTTTTAAATAAAAATAATAAAAAAAATAGGTCCATATCTTATGCTTTTTGATATCATCGTCTCACGTCACTTGACATATGTCGTTACCTAAAACCATGTCAGAGGCCCTTAAGGCGGTTTAAAAACTCTGACACTAGTGTTAGTCTCTAACATACACGATAAGAAGAAGACCTTGCTACGCCTTTGTGTAGTTTATTTTATATCCTATATACACATCTGCATCCATTCTTCCATCTATCACCTTCAAGATTCTGTTGGTACCCCCACGCATTCTTGAAAAATCTAACAACAGTCTTGTCCACACGAAAAACAAAACATAACAACAAAATCGAAAAGTTAAATTACATGTCGCGAACAGAAAAGTAAATGAAAGAAACTTACAAAGCGCTGCATTTTGGGTGTTTTTCCTGGGTTTTCGGACAACCAACTGATTTGAGACTTATTTTCCGACTGGCGTCCACTGCGTGGCTCTTCATATATATCTGCAGTTTTACTTTTTCCATACACGAACATGTCTATGTATGGTACGGAATCTGTCTAATACTTGTGTTACGTTGAATCGAAACTGAGGTGCCGGACACTTTCGTCTATGTACTTCATCTCTGACAAGTTTCACGACCTCGCCTCAAAATTTTTTTTCTTATTTTCCTCATCTTATAATAGGTATACTTCAACGCTGAGGATTTTTTATTCAAATAAATCTGTTATGAGTTTACTATTTCATGGCCATTTGCGACATCAGAGGCGCTACATGAGTTTTGGCAACCTTAAGTAAGTCTTTTACGCATCTTAATTACGTTTATATAGACAATGTATTAAATTTTGATATGAAATACTCAAAAAAATATATTTTATCAAAATAAAAATTGGCACACAAAGAAAATATCGCCAAGAATTGATAACACCTCCTTTTTGGAAGTCGGTAAAAAAAGAGAAACATTATCATTTTTATCACAATCAACGTCGAACACCGCGGAGGTAAACGGGTGCGAAACCTAACCAGAATGCGAAATATGAACCCGACTCGAGCAATTATATTGTTTTGCAACGGTTGCGAGGAATGACAATTATTTAAACTATATTTTTAGCCCAATTAAGTTGTGCTATGAATTCTATTGAATTGGAAGGTTTCCGGAAAATTCAATGAAATCACAAATATCCACACAGATATGGTGAAATGTATGTCTGTCGATAACTAGAGTATGTTTCATCGAAGCTTTATTGAAATTAGTTAAATGATAAGTCAAATAGATGTCTTAAACATGAAATCAACAATATCAGTTGCTTCTCTTTCAAAAAAACCCATCAAGAGAATGGGAAAAAATGCGAATCATGTTATTACCCAATGCGACTAGCAACCCATCACTATTTTGATTCCTGCATCCACCTTCTTGTCCACATCAAGCGTCTGCTTAGAGCCGCAAGACTCAAAATGCTCTGTCTGTCCCACTAGACATAAAGACGTGCTAGTATGTATGTAGTAAAGCATATTTTAAATGTGTAGGTCACTTGACACGTAGGTTTTCCCTCCATTAAATATTTTAGCAGAACACAGTCGAGCGGTATTCCACGCGAGTTTCTCAGGTATGAAGAGCAATTAAAATTATAGAAATTCCTAGTACTACCACGCACGGAGAAATGAACTCACAAAGAGATGTGGGTCTGCCTAAAAACATAACTAGAACTACCTACACAAGTTTGCCTTTTTTATGCAGGGCAGTAGCGCACTGTTGGAGATTTTTTTTATGACAGAGTAAAAAAGAATTACGCGATGTAATATAAATTAATCTCTTATTGAATGTAATCTTTTAAGTACTAAAGGCACAAACTACAACCTTTTTTCTAATAAAAATTATTAGAACTTAATAAAAAAAATCTTACGTACCTATTATGTAGTGTATTCTTAAAAAACTTCGTTTTAAAAAGTTTCGTTTTTTATTCATATGCACAGAACATATAAATTGTATTTTTTGATACATTATCTTTTTAGTAGGACATTACGTATAGGATATATTCTTACGAAAATATAATATTGTAAGTTGTAGTTATTTTAACCCACACACACTCACACCCACATATTCATTCCTTCTGGTCTATGGAATCAGAAAGATTACAGGATAAAGCTATCAAAGAGCAAAAAAAAAAAGATTTTTAAAGAGATGATCTGACATGGGATAAGTAATATGGTAGGTATTTTTCATGCCAATAGTGCTTACCACTACGTTTTAAAACAGGTTATACATTTGGGACTTCGACGCGGAATATATATACCTTCTATATGTATGAAGGCGATGTTAAATGGCATTCAGAGGCAGAAACCTGCCAGCAGCCCACTTCTGGGAATATTTTGAACACAGGGGGCTGATGATTAAAATTTTGACATTCTAAAAATTAAATTTAAATTATGATAAGACCTAACAAAAAATGTATTATTTGTCCACATTAACTTTAAGTATTAATTTAATTGTGAGTTGACGTCCTTGGAGAAAATGCTGCAGTACAGTTTGTTACCGCTTCTTCTGCACTAGCGCTTTGGAAGCGGTAGTAAACTTAGCTGTAAGTAACCATTTGACGTCAACAATTGTGCAACAAAATAATGACGATTATTAAGAGATATTATAAATATCCTATGATAATAAAGATATATTTGAATTGAAAAAAATTGAATTGATAAATCACGAGCCAAAGAATCAGCCAAAGAAAACCAAAGAAGCCCAATAGACATCAAACTGATAAAAAACAAATTTAATAGGTCAATTTTATTCCAAAAATGCGTAATCCTTATTTTAATCGAAAGATAATAGGCGCTAAAGAAAATTGGATGACCAGATCTTCTGCAGATAGGATTTTTAGAAGGCTTCAGAAAATACATTATGTCGAATCGGACTCCAATCTGAATCCTTCATTTTATGTGTTCAATAAAACTCAAAAATATAACTTTCGCAAGATTTGCGACGGAGATTTATTAGACAGCATTTGAATTCTCTTTTCAAAATTTGTGTTTTTTTTTGTCCTTTCAAATTCTAAAAACATCAAATTTAAAATTCCAAATTTTATATAGTAACTAGACCTTTAAAGGCACTTTTACACGTCAACAACTGTAGAACTGTAGAAGTTAAAGGTATAAAAGTCAAAATTTAAACTTTCCTAACATTTCAGGAGCTAAGATTTATTAATATTGTTTCCAGTTATAGAGTAAGCGATAAAAATATACAATTGAAACAAAATTTGCTTGCCTGATTATCTATTCTTAAAAATAGGTTCCAAGAATTTTGTAACTTTCTAGTAACACTTTATATGTAAAAATTCAAAAAGTATTCCTATTTCTAAAGGTCCTTCTAAATCATTAGTTTATTAAAGAACTTAACTCCTATATTATAATCACAGGTACTTGATAATATATTTTTTTGCTAAAGACTTAAATCGCTTTAGACAAAGTTTTATGTGGAAAGAACAGCGCCTCTACCGTGCTTAAAATAATTATAACTCGCAGCATGAGTTTTCACACTTTACCCCGTGACTTGACCATCGTATCAAAATCGAGTACTCGTAGATAAGCGAAATCGAACGACCATTAATTCGAATGCATAATTTCATACACCTATGCACAATTGCACATCCCTAGTTTACTTTTGTGTGACGTCATTAACAAAGCCATGTGGTTTTTATTTCTCCCACGCTGGTCTGGGAGAAATAAAAAAAACTTAGAATGTACCAGCTGCTTCTCTTCCCACGCAGATCGTAAAAGCCGATCGAGGGAATGGGCAAAAATGCAAATCATGTTAACAGGCGATGCGGCTAGCAACCCATCACTGTATTGATTGCTTTTCCATCTTCTTGCCCACCATGACGCTAAAAGTGGCTTTTGGGTCTTGCGGCCCTGGGCTCTGCATAGAACCGCAAGACCCAAAATGCTCTGTCTGCCCCATTAGGGATAAAGACGTGATAGTATGTATGTATGTATGTGGTTTCCGGCAGAGTAGAATAGGGCTACTCCAAAGTTCTCCCGTGGATGTCGTAGAAGGCAACTTAGGAAATACAAGCTGAACAAAGCTTATAAACATCAGTGACACCTCTCCAACCCATCTGGCCAGCGAGGAGAAGGTAGGCCAAGTCCTCTGGCTGCTCTGGCCAAGTATGGCTCTGGCAGGGAGGGTCGTGCTCCTGCAGTGGAGATAAAAGACCTGATGATGATTGATGATGTTAATTATCGAAAACCAATCGAGCTCTCTAATCGATAGCAAGAGAACTAGTGATGCAAATTGAGTTACAATATTTGACCAAACAAACATTCATACATACATACATTCAAGATACATTGCAAGTTAAATAAAAGCTTGTCAAAAGACACAATTTTTAAAGTTATCAACCCTTTAGTAACATTTTGAGTAAGTAAATAAATCAATCATTCTTATCGACCTTTCAACCAACCGAATAAACAACGAACCTAAAAAGTAGCATCTCTCGTCTATACCTGGCGTAGCACGGTACATTGCCCATTAAGTAAATGCCACGTGATTATTGCGTTCGGTTGCGCACAGTTCGTCACAGTGCAGTTTGGACTCGATTTGTGTTACATTATAAATCAACAAATATGAATAAAAAAAATGTGTGGTTTTAGTTTTATTATTTAGTTTATGTATTGTTTTGTATTAAAGTTGAGTTAAATAAAGGCCTTAAAGTAAGAACCTATATATTAGCCAAGTCAGAAAAACTTTATGCTTTCAAATATTCACTACCAAATACAATTTTTCTTTAAATTAGATTTAAACTATTGTTCATGAACCAGAAGTTTTTGGTGAACTTTATTACAATCTGTCAACTGTACTCGTTTTGGTTTTGCAATAAAAAGTTGTTATTATTTTCTCAGTTATACCATATTTTGAAACCAGATCATACCAAGAACGGACTTTTCTTATCTGATTATTTGGCTACATACTTATACATAACTTAACAATCTGTTAAGCTGCATGAATTGATGTCACAAGCATGCTTTAAACGGCTTCCGCTCAGTATGCGTCGTGGACCATAGTATGAGCCACGATGTCTGATACTAGAAATATGCGTATTTAGAATGATCGAACCTTCCATTTCATTTAAACACAAGTCTTCACAATTTAATGATGACTAAATTACACTCTCCCTTTTAAAAATTAAAACATTTGAATGGGTAGAAACTTTTTACTAACATACAGCTTTTGCGTAGTATAAGAGACATATCTGTATTTCATTGTACGTAAAAACTATTGTGGAGATTTTATGACCAGTTTAAACTATGACCAACTTGCAGGATGACAAGTTTTCTCTTAGTTCATTCAGTTGGAAGACAGATGTGCCTGACTATGTATGGTAGTCATGCACCACTGGAACATGGTAACTGCATTAAAATGACGCAATCTTTGAAGTTGAATGTTTTATGGCAGATTTATCGCACGCATCTACATTTTGTACTAATTTAGATGGATATCGATTTACTTGACCTGTAATCATTGATTTTAATCGATTGTATATAAAAACGTGCAGATAGGTACTACGTGAGTAAACCGTTGAATTTATACATATATAAGGCGTAACAAAATATACTGAAATTATTAAGGCTGAATTCAGTCCGAGTTAAAGAACAATTTTCCGCAAGGAACATATTATGACGAAATATAAAAAAAAATTGGCTATTTTGATACGTGTTCCTTGGGGAAAGTTGTTCAGTATCATTGACTGAATTCCCCTTAAAATAGTTTCAGTATATTTTCTTAGATCTTATATAGGTTGGTACCTTATTGGTATGATAATAACGGGCCAAGTGCGAGTCGGACTCGCGCACGAAAGTAGTAGTAGTAATAAGTAAGTAAGGACTCCCATACAACAAACGTGATATTTATAGACAACTAGCTGTACCCGCGGACTTCACTCCCCGTGGGAATTCCAGGATAAAGAGTACCCTATGTCCTTCCCCGAGTCTCAAACTATATCCATACCAAATTTCATCCAAATCGGTTCAGTAGTTTAAGCGTGAAGAGGTGACAAACAAACAAACAAATATACCAACTCACTTACGCATTTATAATATTATTATTATATTATTATGTTGGTACGCTTTTCAGCCACGGGTCCATAGGGACCCGGTCCTTTGAGGCGTTCATGGGGCCAAAGCCAATATGAAGAGGCCTTTTAGTACCTTTTTATCTAAAATGTGAGATGGCTGCATCTACGAAGGTCTATTATCCCTTAATGTACCTTTGAGATGCACTAACGGACAGTCCTCCATAGCTGCTGAACTATTGCCAGGGAGGGATTGACTTGGTTTGGGCTATGTGGATGGGATGTTAGTGGGTCGGATAACTGGGTTATGGAGTGAGATACGGACATCTACCTAATATTATTATTATAGTAGGAAGTAGGATAGTAGGATGGTATGGAACCCTTCGTGCGCGAGTTCGATTCGTATTTGGCCGGTTGTTCAATATGTTTGACGTCACTTGGCATTTCAAAATCTTTTGTACGTACTCGTAACTTTAAAATTAAATATTTCGTTAATCAAAGAACATAATTTGGACTAATTCTTTTAATAACATTGATCTTTTAGTAATAGAGCTGAATTTTTATATAATATAATAATTTCCTCATTGCAATAATATAAAGGACAAGTTACACAAAATGAGCTAACCCCAAAGTAAGTTCGAGACTAACTTAAGGATTATTATATTTATAAGAAATACTTCCAAGACCAAGATGATGATAATGAGAAGCGTGTAATAGCTAGCTAATATTTTTTATTGTAATATTTTCTACACAAAGAAATAAACCAAGTGCATTTAAGAATGTAGCGTCTATTCATTTCATTTAAAAAAAAATATAAAAGGACTTTTCCTCCTATTTTTCACATAATTTGTTTACTAGTCTCAAAACAGTTTTAAGTAAAAAATGTCGTATATTTAAAGCAGCGGCAGTTCGATGGATATGCACCAAGATGGCGGCATTCCGGCCAGGTGATTACTGGTAATTAGCAAGTTTAAGATCGCCATTACTTTTTTGTCAATGAAATTCTTTTTAACCGGAGTTTGTTCACAGTTTTTATGTACTTTGGACAGTCTATATTTACGTTTAAGCTCACAAAATAGTATTTCTATTTCAAAGTTAGACTAATGTATTTAATATATATATATACAAGTATATTTGCTATAGGCAAATTAAAAGAGACCCGACGACACCATCTAGTGATATGTGTCGGAACTACTATATTGATATCGTAGCGGCATCTATTATTTGTCAGGTAAATTACTAGTGATAAATGGCGGAACTAAATTATATATTGATATCGAAAAGCCATCTATTTTCCAGATAAATTACAAAATTGTAAATTAATAATAAGTTTTTTTTAATTACATTTTTTGTACAAGCTTTTATTGTGTGGCCAAAGTACTTATCAAGACAAATGAATTAAGCCCAAACTCGATTGTGTTAAGTCGTTTTAGAACTGAGTTCTATCGACCACCATCCGTCTGCGTGATCAGACCCTAAGCATCGTCTCCCATAAAGTACTCGTCACGACAACACAAACGAGACCTACTCGATGAGGTTATGTTGTTTTATAACTGAGTTCCGTCGAATATCTCCCGGCTCCATCATCAGAACAGCTCATTGACTTCATGATATTGTATTGTCATCCGACTTACACAAGTATACAAAATTTCAGCTAAATCGGTTGAGGATAACTGGTTGAAAATTAAGTTCAAAGATTCCACCCGAACAAACATACGTTGCAAGTTAAATAAAAGCTTGTAAAAAACCGCATTGACATCGGTCCATCAGTTCGAGCGTTACAATGCTATATAGACAGACAGAAACCCACATACAGACAGATCGAAGGACATTAGCGTCAAGCTTATAAAACCCCTCTTTTTTACCAGGGGTTAAAAAGAAGTGGCAGCAAGCTTCTATGGACAGGGATCTGTGAAAAAGGGAAGAGGAGGCCTTTCCTTAGCAAAGCGAAAAAGATAAATTCGATTTTTATTCATTATGACTCGATAAAATTTAAATGTAGTTTCTGCTTAGCAACCCAATTCAATCAAAGTTACGCAACAGGCTCTAAAAAGAAGGAAATTCGCAAATCACTGAATTAATTTGGTCCTAAATCAATACTGAAATCCAATTACAACATCCTGAGATAAGCATTTCGATAATTGTTCTTTAAATTTTTATTAAACAATGGTAGTACTCAACCTATTTTGTTACAATGAAAGTCTTGACTCCAATTAAATTTAATTCGAATGTATCTCTGTCATCGTAGGATATTTTTTTGTTTTTTCTTGTGTGTAAGTGGCCAACACTGGTATCAGACCTACAGCTTATACCTAAGTGACTTCCTAAGCACGAAGGAGCTTCAGTTTTTTTTATGTCACTTGTGGTCACCAATTCAAATGCGCCTGGTGCCGCTTTGCTTGCTACTCCTTAGGATATTTATAATATCTCTTAATTATAATTTTCACTTTCACTCTGATAAATTTCACTTAAATATTGTATGTAACTAGAACATTTGTAAAACACCAAAATAATTTAAATAAAAGATAATATCGGAGGTATATAATTTATATTAACTATTTAACATCTCAATGATGGACGGCCAGAACAGGGACGGCCTTGACCACGGGTGTGTGGTGAACAACTGAGCTGCTGTGAGCAACCGCCACGGGGGCAGTCTTCAGGACCACTGGGGCGGCGTGGACAACTGGGGCGTGGACAGCGTGGACCACTGGGGCGGCGTGGACAACTGGGGCAGTTTTAACAACAAGTGGGGCCGCGTGGACAACTGGAGCCGCGTGTACAGCGTGGACTACAGGCGCGGCGTGAACCGCGTGGACGACTGGTGAGCCGTGGTTCACGACCTGGCTGCTCTTGGTGATGGTTGTCTTGGCAGCCAGTACTGGGACGGAGTGCACCACTGGGGCGGAGTGTACGGATACCACGGGGGTCTCGTGGGCCAGGAGTAGGCCGGGGGCGGCGGCGGCGCAGGCCAGCAGAGCGGTGAAAGCAACCTGGAGAAATTAATTTTATTCATTAAATATGACTACCTAAAGAATAATTAGTTACATGAAAAGAATAATGAGTGTTGACCAAGCATAACTTTTCAAAACTAAAAACTGGCTTTACCCCCAAACTCAATCGATTTTTATAAAATTTCAATGGAACTACAATACAATACAATACAATACACCGTAGTAATAAAATTTTAAATAAAAAACATACGAAAGCTAATTTTTGAAAAATGTGTGACTTTAACTGGAGTTTCAGGTTTTTGAACTCGTATAAGAATCTCTTTTTGTGAAGCTAAACTTAAGGTTAAAGTGATAATTTAATATTTTTCTATGTTAAAACATAAAAAAAAATATCCTAATAATTATCACTTTATCTTTAACATCGGTAGACTACTACACCGAGTGACAATTTCCAAATTATCAGTACAATCACTGAGCCACAACGCAAACTTTTTTTACTCTAACTTTTTCGAAAAATTAAATTAAAGTAAAAACTTTTTAACTAAAACTGCTTCTAAATATTGAAATATTGCTTACAATGGTCTTCATGGTTAATGTGAATTCGGCGCAAGTACACTGGAATCTAACTACCGATGGCCCGTGCGCAGTATTTATACCGCAGAGCCCAAATTCGACAATGAACAACGCAACTTGTACTTGAGAATTTGAAAGCTTTAAAAGCTTTGGAGGAGGCATTGCGGTAAATGCGACATATGTGTTGAATGTTATTGGGATTTCTTATTTGATAATGATACATATATACGTATTATCACGCATGATTCCAATGGAAGTAGGCAGAGGTTTGAATATAGTATACATACCCTATACTTCCGAGGTAGTCTCGTAGAAATTTTATGAAAATCAGTTGTGTAGTTTGGGAGTGAAGTCGGTTTTTAGTTTTGAAAAATTATGCTTTGCCAACACTCTTATTCTTTCCATTCATGTTCTTTTTATTTCTTAATCTATCAACATGATTATACAAAATGTTGTATTAAAATAGTTATATGTTGCTAGTTTTTATTGAAATTGTTGAAATTTCAGTAACAAACACTCAGCGCAACGTTTAAAGGACTTTTCAGTTCAAATAATTGTTTAAAAAAATTACGAAACAAGCAAGCGAAGTTCAAATTAAGACAAAAGTCTCACTAAGATATCAAAAGGAAACCAGTACTACATGCCTTTGGAATACTATTAAACTGCCTAAACAAAAAAAAGATAATTTTTTTAATTGTTTTGTTTTTAAATCGGCAATAGAAAATTTACAATTAAAAAATAAAGAAACACTAGAGATGAATTAAATTCATGAAAAATAAACTTAAACTGCCTTATCCACCAAAGCTCCGCTTGCCACATCCGCGGCGCACCTCGATTGTAAGAGATAAATGAATACATAAAATATGTAAAGCGCAATGCGAGTACATTTATCAAGTAGGCTGTGTCAAGTTCATTGGTTACATAATTATGGTATTGTATGCTAAGGTGCCAAGTGGCTTAATCGTATGGTGGTTCAGAATTGCAACCGTTTTGATTTGTATTAATTAATTAATATTAAAGCATTGTTTACTGACTTCAATTAGGATTTCTTTTAATTTTTTTTGTTTTCCGATCAAACATTTTAATTTTATGGTAAAGTTTAATTGTAGCTGAAGATGTAATATGGCACAAGCTAATCTCTCAGATCGTAAAATCGATCGAGGGAGTGGACTAAATAGGAATATTGACTGGGTATAAAATATAATATGAAGTGGCAGTGGGCGGGACAAGTAAGGCAAGCGAAGTATAGAAAATTCATCTACAAGGTGATCAAATGACCTGACTAGGGTTTTTTATCGATCATTTTGGAAATCTTCAGGAGAGGCCCATGTCTAGCTGTGAACGTTATGTGGCTGAAATGATGATAATGTTGATGTTAAAGCTAGATGCAGCTGGCAAACACATCAGTATTTTGGTTTCCTTCTATACCTTCTTACCCACCTTCACGAAAAAAGTTTCCATCGGCTACCCATGGTTCTGTCTGGCCCATAAGGGTAAAAGACGTGACAGAGTTTGCAAACAAATGTAAACAAGTCATAATTAAATTGACCAGTGATTGTTGCACCGTAATCGTATGCGCGGTTCATGGTTTGAATACAAAATGTAGAAAGGAAAGAAGTGACGCTACAGCCTTTTTCGACTGTTATGTTAAACGTGATCTATTATAACCCGTGGATCGATTTATTACACATGTGTCTCTTAACCGTCGTATATCGACAGTTTCAATATATAATAAATTCCCGAGCAGTTTTGTTGATTCCTAATTTTATTATTATTATTTTTTTACAATATAACAAAAAAGTATTGTTTCAACGTCAATAGTCAAATGTGTCCCGTATCTTTACTCTTTACTCGTATAAACTTAACTAGTTAACTACAATCAAATGCGTAATAAAAGTAAGTAAAATGTCTTAATTTGACAATGAAGTGATAACAAGTAACAAGGTTTTATCTACAACAGTTAGATGAATCAAGAGAGCCCAAATCCGACGTAGTTACGATGTTTCATTACAGAGTTCCTATGGCCACCTTCCGGCTCAGATCAGTTCCATATCGTCATAAAATTGCCACGCGATATACGTATTCGTGAAAAATTTCAGCTCAATCGGAAACCGGGACGTGGATCAAATTTTACTCGCAAGGTTAGATTTCAGACAGACAGACAAAGAACGGGGCAGGTGAAACTAAGTTAAAGATCGTAAATGAAAAAAGAGTTGTAGGTTTAACTTCTATACCTTCTCAGCTTTATGTCCTGTCCTGTTCAATGTCATTATTCAAATTTTTGATCTGTAAAGACACAAGAGGTTACCTCATAGCCCGCGGATACTAGAATCATGTGACATGTCAATACTAACAAGAAGTGAAAGTATTAGCTTGGTCTTGGTAATCCTTTAAGGACAAAGTTTGATGGTCATTTTGTTTCAATTAAATTAAAAACAAAAACAAGTTTATTAACTAGACAAATAAAAAAAAATCTCCAAATTTCAAGAATGCCATCTATAGTGATGATTAGTTAAACTGCATATTCCAATTGATATCCGTAGCGCCTTCTATAATTCGCTAGAAAAAGCCCCGACTTTCAAGCGTTAACCCTCAATAACTTTTAAATAGCTTAATTGATTTTAATTTAACTAAGAATCCACCGCAAGGGAACTTGCTTGCAAGTAAAAAAAAAAGCGAATCGGAATCGGTCCCTCCATCCGAGCACTACGATGCCACAGACAAAAATATTTAGAATTCTTCCGTGCTTCTTAAAGCACATAAGACCGTTGGTCCCGGCTTGTTAACACATGCCTTAGAGTAGCTTAAAAAATCTTGATAACTTCGTTCATGTCACTCGCCCTTTTGATAAGGAACTTCAAATATAGTTGTTCCTCTTGTTTCTTCTCTTATCTTCTCCTAGATACGTTTTCCCCCTTCTTCTAGACCAGCAAAGAAGAAATTTATTCTTTTTTGTAGAAAAAATCTTGAAGAATAAACCTCATTGACAATGTGAATTTAAAAGGTTAAAGATCACATATAATCCAGGAAAAGGAAAATAAAATTACCAGGTAAGTGATGCACTGCGTACGTTACTTTTCGTGTCAATTCGACCAATCCAAAAACAGTTAATGTGACTTAACTATATATGGTTGAGGACAATTGTTATCTTCCTTCCTTTGTATCAGTTTCCTTGACCTTTACTTGTTTGCCATTGTTTTAAAAAGTTCACAAAAAGTATACCTATTTATAATTTTTTGAACAATATGATCGTAAATTGATCGTAAATTAATCGTAAAGTGATGATTGCTTTTCCATCTTCTCGCCCACCATGACGCTAAAAGTGGCTTTTGGGTCTTGCGGCTCTGGGCTCTGCATAGAACCGCAAGACCCAAAATGCTCTGTCTGCCCCATTAGGTATAAAGACGTGATAGTATGTATGTATGATCGTAAATATGTCATCATCATCATCATCATCAGCTCTCAACTTAAATTCCCTCTGCTGGGCATAAGCTTCCTTTTGTCTGCGCCATTGAATCATATCCCTAGCCTTAGCTATCTAGTTCTTTTCTCCAATCGGTTTGACATCATCAACTCTAGCTGCCAGATGCCCAACATTCCGTTTCACATTCCTGGGGTACCACTCGCTGATAGCCTTACTCCACCTTCCATCGTCCCTTCTAACCAGGGGCTTCCCAGTTCCATTTTAGGTTCGCAACCATAGAGCACGTCTAAACTTTCATTGAAGCCAGATCTCCACATTGCGAACTCGCTCTTGCAATCTGATACCGAACATGTCTCGATCCATGGCCCTTTGCGCAACTGCGATCTTATTTGTGGTTCCCTTTGTAAGAGTTCACTTGTCTCGACACCATTAGTTAACGTAGGCAGAACTCACTGGTTTGAAGAGGCGTGTCTTTAGGCATTGTGGTATATTCCTATGTTTGAATATATCCGTCGGCTTACTAAATGCTACCCATTCCGGTTGGATTTACCGATCAATCTCCTAAACTCGAGGATCGTGGTTATGAATCTTTCCCCAAAAGGATGGAAAGCGGACGGCAGCCAAATTTAAAAAATGCATTCCCAAAAGTATTGACGTGTGGTTTCCGGCAGAGTAGAATAGGGCCACTCCAAGTCCTCCCGTGGATGTCGTAGAAGGCGACTCAGGAAATACAAGCGAAACAAAGTTTATCAATGAGACTTCTCCAACCCGGCTGACCAGCAAGAAGAGATATAGGCCAAGTCCTCCGGCTGCTCTGGCTAAGTATGGCTCTGGTAGTACAAAGAGGGTCATGCTCCTGCAGTGGAGACAAAAAGACCTAATAATAAAGGTTTGACATTAAATATTTTTGATAAATAACATTTTGAAAATTATCTTAAAACCAAAATGAGCGAAAGCCACTAGTCTATTCAGTTTAGTCACCTGACTATTTACAATGTCTACAAAATTTAAATGTGAATATTTAATCAAGTTATCTAAGCGCTTTGTTAAGTGGTCTTAATAAATAAACAAAATTAGATTTGGTAATTCTATACAAATTAGAGAGGAACAGATCCGACGCTATGTAAATATCGCCTTTGTATATGCTATATAAGGTCTAACAAAATATACTGAAACTATTTTAAGGGTGAATTCAGTCCATAATACTGAACAACTTTCCCCAAGTAACATATATCCCAATATGAGAAGTAATTTTTGGCTTCCCATACATGTCGACCGATCCGAGTTTGTATGGAAAGCCTAAAAAATATTTTTTTAATATTTTGACTTATGTTTCTTGGAGAACGTTGTTTACTATCACGAGCTGAATTCGCTCTTAAAATAGTTTCAGTATATTTGGTTACACCTTATATTTAAAATGTACTTTTGATTATTGTCATACTTAGTTGGTGCTATTAAGAAGTTTTATCTTATCTTACTTAAATTCATATTTATTATGTTTTTGGCAATGTGTTTAATATGCGTTGGTTCTCTAGGCGATTTACTTATAACGAATTACTAATAAAGAAATAAAGAAATACTTAGCCATTAATTTTGCTTCGTAGACGAATAAAAGTTTGACAATCTGATCATAAACACCTTTTTATATACAACCAATTCGCGATGCAAACCCCAAAATAAGCCTATATTACTGCCGCGTCTTAAGTACAAAAAATACGATAGTACTTATAACGTGATTCCTTTCGACGTGACGGATGAACGAACAAGCAAACACACTATATCTATTATACATAACTAGCTGTGCCCATGGGCCTCGCTCCCCGTGGGAATTTCGGGATAAAAACTATCCTATGTCCTTTCCTGGGTATCAAACAATATCCATATCAAATTTCATCTAAATTTTTTTTATTATTACCACTTCACGCTTTAACCATGTTCAGTGGTTAAAGCGTGAAGTGGTAACAAACAAACAAATATACAAACTCACTTTCGCATTTATAATCTTAGTAGAAAGTAGGATATATTACGGATTTACCCAGCTATAAGCTATGCAATACTTTATTCTTGAAATAAACGACAATTCACACGAGTTATCGTTCCGTTAGTGTCTATAGTTTATCGAATTGTGACCTATAAACTTGTTTGGATTTAGCATTTCATTAGCTCAGCCTAATATAAAATCAACACTGCAGCGTTTTGAATTTATTGTTTTTCAATAGATTTCATTTGTTCATTTAAAGGGGCATAATATTTTAGTAACCTAATTTTTAAATCTTGAATTCAGCTTATAAAATGATATAATTATTCCAAACTAAAACCGACTTATCCCTATCTATACAAGCGATTTTGAATAAAATGTCCAAGGGACCTAAAAAAAACAAATCGGTCGAGGTGTCTTCGAATTATCGCTAAACATACATAAAAGAAAAGATTTTGACGAATTGAAGACCTTCTTTTTGAAAGTCTGTAATAAATTTAGATTTCAGCATTTCAAGTATTATGGTTGATATAAACTATTTCTGTTTACAGATACAACTGGAAAAACCAGTCAAGTATGAGTCGGACTAGTACATGAAAGATTTCGTACCTCCTTACAATGTTTTAGAAATTTTATTTTTAGTTTTTGTTATTAAAACGGTCGTAGAAATACAAACTTAATGAATAAAATTTAAAGTATGAAGTTAATGCCATTATAAAGATCGAAACGATATTAAGGTTCAAAAGATAGTGCCCTGTGACAAACAGAAGGACAGACAAACGTAGCAGAGTCATAGTAAAAGGGTCCCGTTTACACTTTTTACTTTTTCTTTTATTAAAACAAACCTTATATAATCAAATTCTATAGTTAGTTCAGTTCATAAATTTCGAGCTATTAAATCACAAAAGCTCTTATTTAAATCCCTAGAAATATGAAAGATACCGTATTTAAATTATATGAGTAGCCATTTATATGAGTAAGGCTGTAAGTATCTTATCTAAGTATAATTTGCGAGTGCAGTTGGATTGTTTGAGCGAATTTCGTCAGTCTGGGATGCTTTTAAAATATGTATTACTTTAACCACTAACATACCATTTTTTAGTCTATCTTTCTTTAATAGGTTGAGTTGTGGTTTTATCTCTAATTGTAAAATATATACACAGATTTTTAATGTAAGCTTTAATTTATAGCTTTTTGATCTCCGACAGAAAACCCTTCTATTTTTTGTCGGGAATTTAAAAGACGTTCCTTAAACAATGAGATACCAGTATCACGAAAACTTAATCCCGTTGATATAATAAACGCGAAAGTTTCTTTGTGTATATAAACACCCAAACACCTTTGGAGTGAAATTTAGGTCGTATAAAGCTTATTCCCTGAAACTAACACATAGATTTGACTTTTTATCTTGGGAAAATTTGAGTTTCTAGTGGGATTGACATAAATGACATGATACGTGTAACGCAGCGGAAAAAAAAAAAACATTTGACAGTTGCCTTTTTTTCAAAGAGTAAAGACAGTCTCATATTCTCATATAAATAAAATCTCAAGCCTCTATTCTAAGCCAGCCTAACGAGCAAATCCACTCAGACGTCGTGGAATCGATTAAAAAATCTATTTTACTCCCTAGGCCGACTGTTGGCCCCTAAATTAAGGTCGCAGAGCCTATTAAAACGTGCTCGGTTTCAGAAATTTTCATGCAATAAAGTGGGTGTTGACAAAATTGTATAATAATTTTCTTGGCAGCTTTAGCGGCCTTCTAAAGTTATTGGGATAGTAGTGTATCAACATAGGAGGGTTCTGAAATATATTTTAAAAGATATTTAATATGGCTTTACCGACTTTTGTAGGTTTATTCTCATATGTTTAATAAATTCTTAAAACAGGAGTTATTTGGTTTCAGAGTCAAGATTTTATTTACAAATGAACTTTATCAGATGGTAACTAAACTAATTAGTTATTTTTAGTAAACAAGGCATAAAAAAGCCCTTTTAAACACCTTCAAAGTTACCTTTAGTTACTCAATTACATCATACACTTTCTGAGTCATTTCGTTTATTTGAGGTTTCGAAACTTTTAAATGCAAACGTAACGTTACCGAAAATTTTACGATGTTTATCGACATCCAAGCTTTATCACAAGTTATTCAATTACGAGCTTATTCCATTGTCATCGAACAATTGCGAAGTTAAAGACCCTCCGTACACTATACTGCGGCGAACGCTGAATGAAAACTTTGCGCAGGTTCATATTTAAAAAAAAAAACTGGTCTTGATCAGTAAGTTAATATTTAGGCTATCTCGTAGATTTTTGAAGACGTTCTGCAACGAATGTGCGATTTTAGTTGACATGCAGATAAATATAAACACCTTAAATCCTATGCATGTATCTATCTAGATAATATACAATACCCTTTATTGCACAAAAATCGAAATACATGATAATATTTTTGCTAGAAATCATATACATTTTCAAGGGATGAGGATTTTGAGAAGTCATAAATGTAACGTCTTACTTTTGATTTTGAATCTGTTAGTCGCTTGCGGTGTTATATCCAAGGCCGTCACTGTGATCTTGAGTTGGTAGTCTAATGTGCGGAGAGCCTTATCAAGAGGTAAAAAGATCAGAGAGATCAGTAACTGTTTCTTGAATGTCAAGGTGATGCTAATTTGTAATGGTCGATTTCGAAAAGTATTTACAGACCAGACCGACTTGCATTAGGTTTTGTTTATATTTGTACTGACCTTTCCAAGCTGGAAAAATCTGTGCCAGCTGCTCTCTTTCCGCGCACATCGTAAAAGGTGATCAAGGAAATCGGCGAGATGTGACATGTGAGTCATGTTAAAAGGCAATGAAGCGAGCAACCCATCACTATTTTGATTCCTTTTTAACGCCGAACATAACGCTAAGCGTGGCCTTTAAATCTTAAGAATCCCCTTACCCTAGACTTTTCCATACAAACATATTCGCATGGAAAATTGTATTTCGGTCTAGGGTAAGGGGGCTCTTAAGGCCCTGGGCTGGTATGCCCAAGAACATTAGGACGAAACAAACTATGCGACGAAGAGGGATCCCCCTGAGTTCCGTCTACCTCGTCAGGGTAAAAAACGTGATCGTTTCTCTATCTTACCCACCCTTAAACGCTCTAAGTGAATGAAAAGTAAATGAACGATAGATATTAATAAATTGGGAGGTTTATGTCACAGCACCTACTTCAATTAGCTTTAAGCCCGCCATTCAGTTTAACGACGCCGTTAACCAAAAGACTGGACTTGGGGTTAATCTATCTAAAATATCTGATAATTGTTACTGTTATTAGTTAGATGACAATTTTAACTTAACGCTGGCTTTTGCTTTCGATATTCTCTTTTTTGAACTAAAATAATATTTAAAAATATTACCTTCAATAAGAGATAAATGTATCCTACATTGAATAAAAAGAAATGACTTTGATTTTGACTTTGACTTTGACTTTGACTTTGACTTTGTCTTTGACTTTGACTTTGACTTTGACTTTGACTTTGGCTTTGACTTGTACTTTGACTTTGACTTTGACTTTGACTTTGACTTTGACTTTGACTTTGACTTTGACTTTGACTTTGACTTTGACTTTGGCTTTGACTTGACTTGACTTTGACTTCGTGAGAAAATTAACCTCTCCGGACTCAACTCTGGAGTCTCAAATACTGGTATCTTATATTTTTTGTTGCTATTTTGAATGTGAAAGACGGATACACTCATGCACACTTTCACTCGATTTCGATAATACGCGAGCTCGAACAAGCGAGCGGAGTTATCCGAGTCTACTCGAACAAATTGACGTTTGTATGTTAATAAAATAAATAAATATATACTGACAAATCACACAAATTGACCTAGCCCCAAAGTAAGTTTCTCGAACTTCTGTTATAGGATACTAACTCAACAATACAATATTTTTTAACAAACACTAAAATAGATAAACAATTAAGAGCCAGGTCAATCTGATAAAAAAAAATCATTTTCCATCTTGACCTAACCTGTATGTAGGTTGGCATGTTTGATTGACGATAACTCAAGTATTTTTAATCGGAGCTTCCTGAAATTTAGTAGGCATGCAGATATAGATTTTTAAGTTCGAACATGAGCCAATTTAAGGATTCGCCAAGATTTGCACTTCGCGAGTTCACACTGTTTACAATTAAGGGTAAACTGCAAATTGTATTAATTTAACAAGCCACAACACATCAAGTTGACATTTGTTAGTACGTTACTGTTTCATTCGTTGGAGTCAACTTCATTTAGACGGCTGCAATGAAATAATAGATAATTTTGCATAGGCTAGGCACTATAATAGAGTGAGGCAGAGTCACGTTTATCCGAAAAGCTGTAAGTATATTGTAAACGGCCATTAACTTCTCTATTCTATTTTCAAATATACATTTTTTCCATCAAGATACACAAAAGAGGCTTTAAAACTTTTCATATCATTTGGGATTCAGCCGGCTTACCGTAAGCTACTCACTATCAATTTAAAGCCTAAAAGACTCCAACAATGCCTGAAGTTTGGAATTAAGTCTAAATATAAATATATAAAGACAAATCACACAGACTGAGCTAGCCCTAAAGTAAGTTCAAGGCGTGTGTTATGGGATACTAACTCAAGGATACTATATTTTGTAACAAATGCATATAATATAGATAAACATCCAAGACCCAGGTTAATCTGAAAATGATCTTTTTCCATCTTGACCTGACCGGGGATCGAACCTGGGACCTCCGGTGAGACAGCGTGGCGTGATGACCACTAGAATTAGACCACAGAGGTCGTAGACACAGAGGAATCTATAGATCTGAAAAACTCTTTTAGGGATTAGATACCAGATTTCATGTCCTTAAGTTAGTAGCTTAGAGCAATAGCTTTTAAGTAAAAGTACCTGGGTGACACATTAACTTATTTTTTTCAAACTTGTCTTAAAACATTTTTTATTTATTTTTTATTAACCTGTGCTAGTGTCCCACTGCTGGGCAAAGGCCTCCCCCTGTTCTTTCCACACGTCCCTATTCTGAGCATTATGCTGCCATCCACACATGAAAGAGTCTATGTCGTCCCGCCATCAATAAATAAAAAAAAACAATACAAAATAAAAAATTATATATAAACTTGAACATAAAAAAAACAAAAGTAAGTCACCGAGTGGGATTCGAACCCGTAACACTCTTTCTAGCGGTCCGCATCCTTAACCGCTGAGCCAAACAGCGACGAAATTAGCGACCATATTCTGCGTGGAAAGAAAAACGCATGAAAACTCAAAAACACGTGTTTTCCCAAACATAAGACTAATTTAGATCGATTGTTTACCCCCGAAAACCCCCATATACCAATTTTCAGCGAAATCGTTAGAGCCGTTTTCGAGATCACAGAAATTTATAAATATACAAGAATTGCTCGTTTAAACGTGTAAGATTTTGAAGAATAATGTCATTTATTTAATTTTGACTGATTAAGAAAGAGAAAAGTGGCGACTTATGAGTATAATGTTCCTCGTATGTCAACCTCACTTATGGTGAAATTAGGGAAAGAAGGTACATGTTATAGTGTCAGATAAAAAGTAGCTGTAAAATTGGTCATGCATGGTGGTAGTGTATATTTAAAGAAAAAAAAAACGTCTTTACCTGAATCCCGACAATATCTTCCTTGTCCACCATTTTTCATATCTTTTTCGCAAATTAGATAAATTCATTTTTATTTAATTACTGCTCAACATTTCTTAAAAATCTTTGTCTTAAAAATCTTCGTTGTCTAAATCTCTTTTGAAGTGATTCGAAGTATATTTATGTCGGTGAATGTAAGGAAACCTGGAGTAATTTCATAAATAATTTAAATATCAAATGTCAAGAATCTCGTTTACCCTTTCAAATAAAACAATTCTGCTTTAAGATTAGCTGGGAGTAATTTCATATAATTTTATTTGATTATAATCAGGCCACGAAGATTCCCTTAGAACTGTGACAATCAAGAATATAGAGAACGAAACACATCAGCGTAAATCGGAAATTCCTAAATAAATGGCGTAACTGAAGATGAATAGGCATAATTATATGTTTGAGAAAAAAAAGTGGAATTTAATTTTAACACTCTTACCAGTAAAGTGAATTAAGGAACTAACAAACTAAACAAAACTTATAAGCATCGGTGAGACCTCTCCAACCCGTCTGGCCAGCGAGGAGAGTGTAGGCTAAATCCTCTGACTGCTTTGGTCGTACAGAGAGGGTCGTGCTCTTGCTGAGGAGACTAAAAAAGACCTAATGATAATAATGATTACCAGTCAGTTCAAAAGAATGATGGAGAGGGAAATAAAAAGAGAAAGAGAGAAAAATGTTTAAGACGTAAAAAATTCAAACAAAACAAAACAGCACAAGGGACAAATAAAGCTATGGATATAAATAACCTGTGCTGAGAGGTGCATGGAACTGTGTGGTTTTTTTTCAGAGTATAACCATCCCATCTCTTCCTAAGAGAGTCGGCATTGAGCAATCGGTCTGAAAACTACAGCGTCGTTTTACTGGTTCTAGATTATTCTTTTCCATTTGTCTTTAGAGAAGGAAAATCAAAGCGCTCTGCTTCTAAGTAACACAGCTAAGATAGGAACTAGAAACGTAGCTGGATGGAAGATAGCAGTAGTAGCCAAGCGGCTCTGCGTCTTTGAAGCACTAGATCGATCCGCACTAAGGGCGACTTGAGGACTTCTGAGTTGTTACTCATCATCGTCACCGTCAGCTCTCAACGACCCACTTGATTGCTGGGCATACAAGCCTTCTTTTGCTTGCGCCACTGAAGACTATCCCTAGCCTTAGTTTTTTAGTTATTTCCAACGATCCATTCGATATCATCGACCCACCTAACTACCGGACGCCCAACACTCCGTTTTTTATTCTTAGGATACCACTCGGCTATCACCTTTCTCCACCTTCCTTCCTTCTTTCTTCCTTCGTTCCTTCTAGCCAGGTGTCCTACACAGTTCCATTTTAGGTTCGTAACCCTTAAAATACGTGTGTTGGTACTCATTTCCGCTAATTTTTGACTACCACCAAGAGGTGGTAGATCTTATGATGTTTTTCTTTACCAAAGCAAGAGCTTTGGTACAGGAAAACATCATCAGAAAACTTGTACACGAGTTTATAGTCGGTAATAGCAACTGTTGTCGCTAGACGACAGGCACTGAGGCACGTCGGAAAAATTAAGACAAAAAGATTTAGGCAGAAAAATCTGACACCAGTATTAATAATAGAACGCTCGATAAGAGACAGCTAGGTCTACGACCGACTGTAATTTAACTTAAAGCAGTTTCTTATCTCTTTTATTTAGCAGTTTCCACCCAACGCTGTTACTTCAGCAGTATATTATATACGTGTAACATTTCAATTGTACAATTATGCCCGTTCAAACAATCGTTAGCTTCACGCAACGTTGGTTAGACGTTGTCTAGATTATGCCTAGCATTAAACGATATTAAATGTCTTCAAATATATATTTCATCATCATCATCATTATTAGGTCTTTATAGTCTCCACTGCAGGAGCACAACCCTCTCTCTCTGAGTAGTCGGAGTCTCTGTACTACTAGAGCCATATTTTGTCAGAGCAGCCAGATGGTTTGGCCTACACTCTCCACGATAGCCAGACGGGTTGGTCAATATTTATATCATTATCATCATCAGGTCTTTCTGTCTCCACTGCAGAAGCACGACCCTCTCTGTACTACCAGAGCCATACTTGAAATAATATAAATATCTATGAAGTAAAAATTAGAACAGTTTCGATGAACAACTACGTACCTATTTTCGTAACCAGACGTGAACTTACTAGAATGTCATGCAAGTAGTTGGCCCTAAACTGTGAACGAACACGCGACCCTTTTTACAACTTTATATCTCTGCAACCCTTTCCCGGTTTAGTAATGTTTAAACTTTTAAATTTTGTTTGGTCTAGTCGACATAACTTTCAAATTTCATGAAGTACTGGCCAAGTTACTGACTCGAGTCATCGTTTTTAGTTTCGAAGTACGAGTATAATAACTTTACGTTCTTTACCTTATAGTATTTTATTAACCAGTTATAAATTGATTGATACCAATCTTTAAGCATCAGGATATATTAATTTTGATTTTAAATTTCGTAAAGTTCTGTTCAAGTTACTGACTAAAGTCATCGTTTTTAGTTTCGGTTATAATATACGAGTATAATAATTTTACATTCTTTACCTTATAGTATTTTATTAAGAGAACCTGTTATAATACATTGATTGATACCAATCTTTAAGCATCAGGATATATTAATTTTGACACAAAACGGAATGAGCAACCAAAAGTCTGACTCAAAATTATTGAATACCTCTCAAGAACAAGTTAAAATAAGTTATGAGTAAAAGCTAATATGGTTCATTTTGAATATATTTTCGTAATGAATAGCATCATCTTATATGGTGCGAAACTCAACGCCTCAGGCAAGGCTTCATTACCTTCAGAAAGATATGTTTTCATTACGTTCAAAAATTACATAAATTTTATTATGGCGAAACTTTGTGAGCATGTGTGCAGGAAGCTGACATCCTGCAAACCAAATTTTATCAATATCGGTCCAGCTGTTTGTGCGTGAAGAATTAACAAACATAAACACACACACACACATACACACACTCATAAGCTTTCGCCTTTTTAATTTTAGTATGATGATATAGACAGCAACATAAATATAAAAACCAGACATACAAAAGGCGGTCAGACGACCGGACTCAGGTCGTTAGAAAACCTTGATGCAAGCTATGTAGATCGGTAATGTAGAAAAAATCCTTCGGATATATGCAGACAGTCTAGAGCGCATGTTATGCGGCTGAAATGATGACGATAATTCATCCATGAGAGATCTGTACATCTGACATTCATTAATTGAATTCTTTACATTGTCTTCCTCGTCGAAAATAAGCATTATGACCTCTGCACTGGCCATATTTGGGTATCGATGCGATTACTTCCTGTGAAGTTATTATCAGTAAAAACTTACTTCCTTCTTGTGTGATAGTAGGTATTATACGTAAAGATGAACCGGGTACATGCTGGTCTGGGAGATATAAAAAAAACTTAGAATGTACCAGCTGCTTCTCTTCCCACGCAGATCGTAAAAGCCGATCAAGGGAATGGGCAAAAATGCAAATCATGTTAACAGGCGATGCGGCTAGCAACCCATCACTGTATTGATTGCTTTTCCATCTTCTCGCCCACCATGACGCTAAAAGTGGCTTTTGGGTCTTGCGGCCCTGGGCTCTGCATAGAACCGCAAGACCCAAAATACTCTGTCTGCCCCATTAGGGATAAAGACGTGATAGTATGTATGTATGTATGTATGAACCGGATACAAGTTAAATAATAATGAAATATGGACACCCACCCACAAGTTGGTCACACGATGAGCAAGTTCGCTGGAAAGCGCTGGATGCAGGCCGCTCTTGATCAGTCATTTTGGAAATCTTTGGGAGAGCCTTATGTTCAACAGTGGACGTTATGCGGCTGAAATTATGATGATGATGATGATATACACCTGAGTTTATTTCAAATCTATTTCTGATGATACAATTTTTATTTCTGATGATAGAAATAATTACTATTATTTCGATGGTTTTATTATTTATCACTTCTTCATCCCTTACGGGATAGATAGAGCCAAGGATCTGGGGTTTTTTTTTCTTCTATTCTCCTATCACCAGTATAATAAAGGCATTGTTTATTTTTTGCGTGTTTGTAAGTGGCCAACACTGGTGTCAGATTTTTTAGGCTGCCTAAAGGCATCTGACATAGCTTGATGACTATCATACAGTGATGACATCAAGCTATTGCAAATCCAAAGGCATGGTGTAATTATAGATGATCGAGGTATCCCATGACCAAAGGGCTGGTAACTATCTGGCTCAAAGAATCAGCATTGCCATACAACGTGGCAATACTGCCAGCCTTTTGGCCACGTTGCCGCGGGGTAATATTTTAGTGGGACTATATAATTTGTAATTTTCAGTTTTAATTTTAGTTTTAATATCAAAACTTATGAGTAATATCTATTAGCTTAAGTGTAAGGACTTTCATGTGTTATTCAATTTCTACCTTTTTCTGATTACAATAGTTCACAAGTCACAATGTTTCAATGAATAATTATTACTGTAATTAACACAATTAAATGATAATAATTTAAATCTTTTGAATAAATAACGAATAAATTATTTTGTTTAATTGTGTCATCGAATTGAAACTGAATAATGCCACTTTGAATGCTCCACGATTCAAAATTGTTTTAACTTGTTCAATTAGCATTAGCACAGATGGTATTGAAATATTTATTATATTGATTTCATTTGACTTTAGAATTTCGGACTTTAGGATCAAAAACCACTTTGTGTTTTGCCAATTTAATTAAAATTATACAATGTTTTGTTAAAAATATTAGGTCAATTTATTTTTATTTTACCGACTTATAAAACAAACTTAAAAGTTTATAACTTGAAAATATTGTGAGTGCTTAATCTATATGTTCATCTAAAATGTATCTCTAATTATTTTTAATTCTTCACCTCATTATTAATAAATTTTAGCAAAAACCAACAATTAGCAGTCTTGATATGACATACAATTCATTTGTTTATGAACAAAAAGACGAAATGTCAAAATGTTCTTCAAATTTTTTCTCTGAAACTAAATGTATCAATGTACTTATTTTTCATGCAAAACATACTAACCACTAGCGTTTATGGGAACAAAAGAAGGAACAAGATGAAAGATAGAAATATAGTATATAGAAAAAAACATTTATTATCTCTAAATTAGGGTTCTAGCCAATTTTTGGAAACTAGTTTTGACCATTTTTAAGAGTGTTGTCCACCTTGGTAGATACAACGGGGAAGGGACATACCCGTAAAAAACCAAACACGTTTTACACTAGATCACTATAGCATAATAAAATTAAAATAACAATCAAGAAACCAAAAATAATTTCAGCATTCCCATACAAATTGCCCGGGCACACTTGAGTATGGAACAGCTGCACACTTTAGTATGGAAATGCCAATTTTTTTGTTACTGTTATTTAAATGCGAATCATGTTAACAGGCGATACGGCTAGCAACCCATCACTGTATTGATTGCTTTTCCATCTTCTCGCCCACCATGACGCTAAAAGTGGCTTTTGGGTCTTGCGGCCCTGGGTTCTGCATAGAGCCGCAAGACCCAAAATGCTCTGTCTGCCCCATTAGGGATAAAGACGTGATAGTATGTATGTATGTATGTATGTTATTTAAATACCATTATACTATAGTGATCTAGTTTAGCCCGTGGTTCTATTTATTACAGGTATGTCCCTTCTTCGTTGTATAGATACGCACATAAGTATAACTTATTTCACTTTTATGGAAAAATGATGTCAGTGTTGTTAGTCAACTGGAGTTGTTCTCTGATGAGATCGTGCTTTTCGATTGACTGCCATTAGTATTCTTCATTTTATTCTTATTCATAGAATCTCCATTCTCTCCATTTTGAATTCTATTTCTAGAATCCTGTGGAACGCTGTATTCAAACAAGGCATCATGGGTTTGAACACCTCTGCTTTCATTTGCTTTAGGATTAGAATGTCCATGGAGTGGGTTGTAGAAAATTGTCGGTAGTGGCTGGTGGATCAGTTTGCCGTTCTGGCGAACGATATGGTGGTGGTGGCTTCGAAGAGGAGGAGACTCTGGTACAGGGATGAGTTGTTTCTTGATATCTGTGTCCTTGAAAGGGTTGGCTGGATTGGCTGTAGCACATGCCAGAATAGCGACGAATATAACCTGAAAACAATAAAAAAACAAGTTTCTTATCCAGGCAAATTAAAAAAGCTACAGAGTTTTAAATAGTTATAATTGTATGTAATTTAGTTTCATATGCAAAAGCCATCTAGTGATAGGCAGTGAAACTGAATAGAAGAATTATTCCGTATCATTAACGTAACTTACCTGCAGGACAGTAGCCTATCTATGATTTATTTGACAGGCAAACCATCCCGACTTTCAAGGTTAAACTTTTAAAGCCGAACCGATTTACATCAAACATAACTGCTAAACACCGCAAGGGAACTTGCTTCCACGTAAAAAAATCGCGTCGTAATTGGTCCATCCGTTTGGGCGCCACGATGCCACAGACAGACAGACATTAAGCTTATAACTTATTTTTCGAGGGTGAAAAACGTGTCAAATATACAATAATATACAACGGGGAAGGGACATACCCATAATAAATCGAACCACAAGCTATAACTAGATCACTATATTATATGATAAGAAAAAAACAGTCAAAATATTAAAAAAAATTGGTTGTTTGTAAAGTAGGTTTACGATCGAGATGTTTACGTGATAACGTCGTTTCACGGAATGACTGGCAGCGCTCGAGATGAGACGGGAGATCGGTCCGTCTCTCTCTCGTTATACCTGCGATCGCGCTCGTGAGGTTTTGGTGTGACACAAGTTTCTGAACATGTCACCCGACTAAAACGATTTTAAAGACGTTATCACGTCAAAAAACGACATTCCTATACAAATTGCCCGGGCGGCTGCACCCTATTCTATGAAATTGCCGATTATTTAAATTATTGACTGTTATTTTAAATTTCATTATACGATAGTGACCTAGTACAGCCCGTGGTTTGATTTATTACGGGTATGTCCCTTCCACGTTGCATAAAGATACGAGCACAAAATTATAGGAAGGATAGTAAAATCGTTGTTTTCACTTACGATCGTAACTTCCATCTCTTCTAAGCAACTGAAAAGACCAGGTTCCGGTATCCGTTTGTATACTTCAAAGAATATAGTTTTTATATGTATTACAGGTATGTCTGCCAATATTGTTTTATTTTGGGAACTTTACTGTTGTGACATGGTCTGAAGTTGTAAAAAAAAATGTACTTAGTGTTTAAAAAGTCGATCTTAAATTCATTGAAAAGTAGTTTTAAGTTTATCATCTTGAAGATTTCTCTTTAAACTCATAAATGAGAAAAAGAAGAAGGAAAATTATTACTTGTGTTATGTTTTGATGTTATACAAAAAGTACAACTTATTGAAAAGCTAAAAATATATACTTACGTCATCATCATCAGGTCTTTTTGTCTCAACTGCAGGAGCACGACCCTCTTTGTACTACCAGAGCCATACTTAGCCAGAGCAGCCAGAGGAATTTGGCCTACACACTCCACGCTGCCCAGACGAGTCAGAGAGGTCTTATTGATGTTTATAAGCGTTGTTTAGTTTGTATTTCCTATAAGCACCTACAGGTTTCAAAAAATTATACCTGGCTAAATATAATAATTCTTTGTGATTAAAAAAAAAAACATTTTTGTACAAGCATTTTCTGTGAGGCCAAAGTCAGATTTCAGACAAATGAAATAATTACATCGACTATCTTTCGTTTTCGTGACCTGGCATCGTCTACCATAAAGTGCTCGTCAAGACAAATTAAAAGAGTCCCACTCAATGAAGTTATGTTGCTTCTTATCTGAGTTCCGAATATCTCCCGGCTCCATTATCAGAACAGCTCATTGACTATAAAATGTTATTGTCATCTGACTTACATGACTAAGCAAAACTTCATCTCATTCGGTTAAGGAAAACTAGTCGAAAAATTGATGCAAGATTTGACCTAAACAAATATACAAGATACATTACAAGTGTAATAAAAGCTTGTAAATATGCCACAAGTCATTGACCTGTAGAAGTTACCAGAAAGATCTGATTCTTTCGATCCTGATGTGGCACTATAGTTTCTTAGTAACTTATCTGTACCTATAATTATGTACCTTTAACATATACCTAAATGTTAAAGGTACATAATTGGAACAGATAAGTTACTAAGAAACTAAAGTAGTAGGTACATACCGGGTGATTATGTCCATATTCTGCTTATTGAGTGTGTTAATATAGTTGCCACTGATGCCAGATTTTCGGAATGTCTTATGGCTTTTAATTTAGCTTAATGACTGTCATGTAGTGAAAATCATGATAAGATAAACACTATTGTACTAGTATACAGATGAAATGTTGTGGTCTGTGCGTATGTTATGTTCACGCTTATCTCCAAAACTACCAAAATTATTTTAGCGGTTAATACAAATAGATAAAATAAGCTTAGCTTGAAGCAAAAGGCTTTGTTTCATTGACATTTAAATTTCACATGAACGAAGTCACGGGCTCCAGTTGGTCTATTCATAAAAAAGCAAGTTGCATCAAACTACCAAGTTGCATCAACGTTATCGGCTCCAATCGAGATTCAACAAAAGATCTTGTTGAAACAATGAATCGATTAGAAAATCATTGACATCAGCGAGTCATTCTTGCAAAACTTCAAATTCTGTATCAAGCATGAATTATATACCGTATAACTCCGTGTATAGGGTCTAACGTCACAGTTTTAGTGAGATGTACGATGTTACTAAATATAATACAATAGTATTTTTGACCTTCGCCTAATTGTTTGTCATGTTGAATAGGATAAAGTATGTATACTAGAAGCTTTTCATTAACTTTGCAGATTAGAAGGGTTTTGATGTTGTCGTCTTTTCAAAACTACATTGCATTGGCTGTTTGGCTCCCGTCCTATTACTTCTCCTTAATGATAATGATTTTGAAAATCAGTAAGGGTTGCTACACTTATTCGGGCCGGCATTACCCCAGGCCACAGCTAAGAATTTATTACAAGTTTATTTGTCTGGCAAATTAAATATCCCTCGACCACCAGCCATCTAGTGATAAGTAGCGGAACTACATATTTATAGCACCATTTTTTATTAGCATTTCTTTATTAGGTAAAGTAGAAAACCCCGACTTTCAAGCGTTAACCCCCAATAACTTTAACCGATATTTATGAAATATTTAGCTAAGAATCAATGGAAAGGAACTTGCTCTCACTTAAAAAAAAAACGTTTCGAAATCGGTCCATCCGTTCGGAAGCTACGATGCCACGGACAATTATCTTATACCTTTAAACGAGCAATTCTTGTATATTTATTTATATATTATATATATATATATATATTTATACATCTCTGTGATCTCGAAAACGGCTCTAACGGTTTCGCAGAAAATTTGTATATGGGGGTTTTTGGGGGTAAACAATCTATCTAGATTCGTTTTATGTTTGGGAAAACGCGTGTTTTCGAGTTTTCATGCGTTTTTCTTTCCACGCAGAATATAGTCGCTAATTTCGTCGCGCCGACCGCCTTGTTTTTAGCTTAGTGGTTAAGGATATCGACCGCTAGAAAGAGTGTTACGGGTTCGAATCCCACTCGGTGACTTACTTTTGTTTTTTTTTATGTTTAAGTTTATATACATAATGTTTTATTTTACATTGTTTTTAGACAAGTAAAAAAAAAATAGTTAATGTTTGAGATGTAACCGAGCAAAGCTCGGTCGCCCAGGTACTTAGCTTTAAACTTATAACTCACCTCAGTTTGTTATAAACCTAATTGTGTTCATCAGACCCGAGGGAACTACCAGATTGGCACAACTGTCAATGTCACAATAAAGTCGTACGGAATGTAGTGTTGCTTTGAGTCGGCTTTGTTGTCCAGCAAATACTGCTTAACCAACAGAGCTAGGAAGCTTATTCTGTAGTAACTGTGTAGGTACTAGTTAGGTACTTGTTGTTGTCAGTTATAGTTTTTCCCACATAACAACTTCCGATATGTAGACCAAGATTGTATGTCCTTAAATAAAATATTTGGGAAAGCCTTTCAGCGGCAGACAAAACATTGGGTACCTAACTACCTAACTAATGTTGTTATTTGGTACGTGCGAATTTTCCACAAAAACAAAGCAAAAGTCCTTGTTCTTGCGTCGGAGTAAGCACACGTAAAAAACAAGTTATGAAGTAAATGGCTCTTTCTGTTGATGTTAATTCGTTTGACAATGCTTTCACATGTTTATCCGTGACACGGTAGACTTACTTAATCCTCCTTTGGCTTAGCCGTAGTCGGGTAAAAAGGAAATCATCATAGTGATGAGTTAGTAGCCGCTTCGCTTATTGATGTGATTCTAACTTTTACGATCTGTGTAAGAAGGGAAGCTGGTAGTACATTCTATACTGGTTTCTTCGGAGAATAAGATTTAACTGTAAATTTACTTACTGTGCATGTGAATATCATCCAATAAATTGCAGATTTTATTACATAGTAAATCAATATGCTTTTCAAGGAGGATGACGTCACAAAAGTACGTAAAGCTACAGCCACATTGTTGTATTGGTTCCGGACTTTCGCCTCCTTTTGGTTTCATCAGGTAGATGTATATTTTTCCTTCGTCTTAGCGTTCTTGGTTGCATCCTCAGCTGTACTCAGTGTACCTTTGAGCTTATTCTGAGAGACAGCGACAGTTGCCGACTGTGTGATCACGACCTGTCAATTGAACACTGTAAAAGCTTTGACTCATTATCATATCATCATCATCCGAGCGTATTCCCGGTAGCAGGTTTCCTCAGCGGTAACGCTTCAGAGCCCGGGGTCCGCTGCCTGACCTAGGTGATTTGACGAGGTTTCTGGTTTTTACACAGAGCGACTACCGTCTGACCTCCGCAACTATCCAATTGGGTATTTTCCTAAGCCAAAAATAAATTAGTTTGTACTTGTCTTTTAACATATCCATTGAAATTGCAGAAAAACTGATAATAAGAGCGCTATTTGACTCCAAAAAACTTTAACATCATTTGCCTGTACAGTATTTCATACAAAATCCCATCTGTTTGTTTTTACGTTTAGAAAAAAGTATCTGATTTGAATTGCTGGAAAATAGCGCATTATCCAATAAACTGCATGTATTGGTAAATTAATATTCTGAATGATATATAAGCCATCCCTGTCCTCAATACAGAATGACTGATCATACAGATAGTATCGCAGTCGTGATGAATAACTATCAGTTAATATTATTGAGTCGTTGTTGAACACGATAAGCGAGTTTTTGTTATATTGGTGTCAATGCTAGCATAATTATATTACTGTCAGTTTGTTTAAAATTAAAGTATAGGTTTAGAAAACTACAGGGGTAACAAGATAAATGAAACAGTCCTAAAAGAAAAATATCCGATGTGGTGATATAGAGGTAATAAAACTAATGTGTGGTAATATAGAGTTAATAATACTGTGGTAATATAAATATAATAGCAATAAACTATTTAAGTACTTATAGCTACCCAAATATTTTTAAGTAACAAACATAAATTTTTTTGGAGGTATGTTACACGAATAGTTGAATGTGAACTTTCGAATTTAGCTATTTTCTTAGTAGAACAACGAATCTGCAAATTATGTTTCTAAATCAATAGGTTGTCTATCTTCCAACGCTTTTGTAAAAAAAAACAGGACCTTCATAGTACTTACCTATTTATCATCATTATCATATCAGCCACAGAAAGTCCGCTGCTGGACGTAGGCCTCCCCTGAGGATTTACTTACCTATTATTTTATTAGACAAATAGATTTTGAGCCAAAAAAATTGGTTGCCTGTAAAGTCGGTATACGGGCGAAAGTTTTACGTGACAACGCCCGAGTGGAAGGGACGCGTGCCTCTCACTCGCTCTCATTGTGAGCGCATAACGTGAGCGGAGCGTAACGCAGTTTCTTGAAGTGTCACCCGGCAAACCAATTTATAAGACGTTGTCACGTCAAAAATAAACTGTTACATATATTAAAGTTTTGATGTTTTATTCGCAAAGAAAATTAGAATAGTTATCTCTAACATTTACATACTTAGCAACAAGTTGTATGTAAACAGTCTTCCAACTATTATTTTTTAATTCACCAAACTCGCTTTTCCGGTGACAAATTGACCGTCAACAGAAAGGTCGGACAATTGGCTCTTAGACTCAACATTGAAATACTGCCTTATTAATTTCGGGCTAACAGATGGTCCTCAGGAGAAATTCCTTCGTTTGTTGCCATCAGTACTTACTCGTATCATGTGATGTTAGAGAAACTAACAATTTTTTCTGTGTTAAAACTATAGAGCTAGAACTTTTTACAGAGAAAAAAGCAGCTTCTTGCCTACGTTTTTTTTTTTCGATTTTATTCCATTTATTAGCGAAAGGAGATATTTTTATTTTTATTTTAACTGGTTAGGCTGCTATAAATGATGAATGAAGGTTGCAAGCCCACCTTGTATTTAGAAGATTTTCTAGATTGGTAGGACCAAATATGAATAGATTCCCAAAGTTTTTTTCTTTTGTATTTGGTTTTTATCATCATCACCATCATTAGGTCTTTTAAGTCTTCACTATAGGAACACGACCATCTTTGTACTACCAGAGCCATACTTGGGCAGAGTAGCCAAATGATTTGGCCTTCACTCTCCTCGCTGTCTAGACGGGTTAGAGAGGTCTCATTGATGTTTATAAGCTTTGTTTAGCTTGTATTTTCTAAGTCATCTTCTGCGACATCCACGGAAAGACTTGAAGTGGTCCTCTTATCATCTACACCGCGGAAACCACACGGCATTAAAGCAAGCAAGGAAGATATTTTTGAATAAAAAAAGGTTTTTTTTTAATTAGTTTGCCATGCCTTTTTTTAAGCTAACAATTGATTTTCTCCGCACGTTGGTCTTGAACTTGGGACTAAAATAAGCCGCGATCGCGACTGCTAGTTACGCAACCCTGTCACACCCAGAAAGGATCAGCGACGTCGTCGCAATAAACTGGGAATGATCACTTCATGCACAAAGACTCGGGCTAGGCAGACGAGCTACTGGTCGCTTTTCGCTGAGCTTACAATAAAATCATCGACAAAATTTTACGCATTTAGGTTTGCCATGAAATTAATATTACTGGCCTTTTGTAAAAATATACATACATACACATACATACTATCACGTCTTTATCCCTAATGGGGCAGACAGAGCATTTTGGGTCTTGCGGCTCTATGCAGAGCCTAGGGCCGCAAGACTCAAAAGCCACTTTTAGCGTCATAGTGGGCGAGAAAATGGAAAAGCAATCAATACAGTGACGGGTTGCTAGCCGCATCGCCTGTTAAAATGATTCGCATTTTTGCCCATTCCCTCGATCGGCTTTTACGATCTGCGCAGGAAGAGAAGCAGCTGGTACATTCTAAGTTTTTTCGTTTCTCCCAGACCAGCATGGGAGCCAGACCAGCATGGGAGTAAAAATATAGATATATTATTACTTGTAATTATTATTGATAGATGTTAAAGATGAGATTAGACTGGAAATGATCACTTCATGCACAAATACTCGGGGCAAGGCAGACGAGCTACTTGTCGCTTTGCGCTTAGCTTACAATAAAATCATCGACAAAATTTTACGCATTTTGTATAATATTACTAGCCTTTTGTAAAAATATAGGTATTATGCATACAATCATTATTATTGATAGATGTCAAAGATGTAACATTAATATATAAATTATAGCGTTTGCAGGGGATTTGTCTTTTATGAAGTCACAGATTAACTTAAAAAAATCCTTTTTTACTCTTGAAAAAGGTTTTTTTTAGTTAATTTTTATGTTAAGTTCGAATAAGTAGGAAAATGTAATTTACTAGATGTGCTGCGGGCTTCGCTCCTTGTCGAAATTTTGGGTTTAAAAGTCCTGTCTATGTCCTTCCCTGGTTGTAAAACTATATCCATATAAAATTTCATCTTAATAGGTTCTGTTGTTGAAGCGGGAAGACGTAACAAACTAAGAAATAGACAAACTCACTTTCGCATTTATAATATTAGTTGGGATTGGGATTATAGATAATAGTCAAATAGGTAGGTACTTGAAATTATAATATAGTTAAAGTAATGCCATTTAAGTAGCTTAAATCTGTGATATAAGTGATGTGCCTCACAGCTTTAAAGCTCCGGCCACACCTGCGCGTCTATAACGCGGGAAGCGGGACGCGACGCGGGAGCGTCTGCAACGCGAAACTTAACGTGCACACCTGCGCGACTGCGGTGCGAACCGCGAACTTCATTTACTAGTTAACAGTCGCTAAAGCTGCACGTCTTTGTCTGCTATATCTACTTAATTGTATAAATAATTAAAGTATTTTGTCATTATTCATCATTGAACTTAATTTGAGGATAGCTCAATCTGTGTAATTTTTCCGTATTTATTTTATTTATTATTTACTTACCATCCATTGAAATTCCGGCCCGATCAAATCCCATATTTTATCCTATTTTATTAATTATTATAGTTTCGCCATGTCTGTCTGTCTGTCTGTCCGTCCGCGGTCGTACTCAGAAACTATATGTACTAGAAAGCTGTAATTTGGCATGGATATGTATATCAATCATGACGAAAAAGTCGTAAAAAAAAATATGGAAACAAATTTTTTTTTAGGGTAGCTGCCATACATGTAAAGAGGAAGTCAATATTTTTTTTCTCTACAAACACATTGTGTGGGGTATCGTTGAATAGGTCTTACAAAAATATTGTGAGCTTGGGATCATAATTTTTCGATTTAGGGATCCGTGTCTGAAATATTTAGGTTTAAAGTGAATTTTTTTATTAAAGTCACGTGTCCCCCCCATCTATCTGCTAAACGGTTATATATGGACACGTGAAAAAAATTTCAGCTATAGATTATATAATGTAGTTTATAGGAAAACTATCAGAGCTAAGTAGAGTTAACAAATTAAAAAGTTATAGGCAATCAACTTATAAAATGTACTCGAAAAGGAAAATTTTATACAAATTCAATAGATACTTAGATGTTTTAGTGGCATGAACTCAAAGTTGGAATTTACAACTACGGAACCCTACTCTGCGCGTGGCCCGACACGCACTTGGCCAATTATTTTGTAAATTCTTATAGTCATTGTTTTTTAAAACATATATAATAGGATATCCTCTAACTGTTTCTATAAACCTTCTGTTGTAGTAATTGTAGACCGAAATAATTTATAATAAGGAACGTAGCTTTCTCGTACGGACACACGTCTAACCATTAAGACGCGTGCGTTTCGCTCTGCCGACGCGGCCGTCCCGCGTTGTGGTCGCGTAGGTGTGCAAAGCGCCATAGATAAAGTATGGGTAGCGTCCGCCGCGCGGCAGACGCTCCCGCTTCGCAGTCGCTTTGGTCGCGCAGGTGTGGCCAATCCTTTAGCAGTAGCGTGCATTTTATACAGATGCGTTGAATTTGTCTACCCTGTGCCACCCTAATATGGCATCGGATATTAGCGAAAAAAGTATTTCTCTAATATGCAGCCGTTCTAGTAATTAGGGTAAATTTAGTACCTGCCCTGTCAAAAAAAAACTTGAGAGGTGTCAAGGGACACCCGGATGGAACGAAGTTCCTTTCGATTAATTAGTGCAGGAATTGTAATGAAATTTTATTTTTCCAACTAAAGCAAAAAGTGTCATTACAACTTTTGGTCTTAATTTTTTCCGTCTAGCCCCCTTTCGCAACGCGCGATAAGGAACTTCGTTTCAAAAAATTTACGACACTAAGTTTTAGTATTAAAAGGTGTCGACTTCAGCTCGCAAAGTCGCACGTCAGCTCCACCATCGATATAAAAAAGGTATAAAACTCTCTACTGTCCCAGTAATAGCTCAATGTCGATTTTACTCCAAATAATTCCACAATTTATATTAACAGTGCTCATGCTAGGTCCTGGGTTAGTGCCAATAAATACTGGTCGTAAATCTCTCTGTACTATTCATGTTGACACTGAGATACGTATTCTGTCTGTGCAGTTGTATGTGACAATAAGTGAATATTCAAGAAGTATTTACTTGATATTATACATATTAGAAAAATCGTAAGTTAGCGATGGTTCCCTGAATCATAATGGAAGGACTATTCTTAGCACTGGGATAGGAATATTATAATTGCCTGACAATATTTATTTTTTAGAGGCCTTTATAATCATTATACTATTATATAGTGATCTAGTATAGCCCGTGGTTCGATTTATTGCAGGTATGTCTCTTCCACGTTATATATATCCGGATACACGTCTTTAAATTTTAACAACGATTATTTTGTATTCTACGGTATGAGTATTATATATCATCATCATCAGGTCTTTTTATGTCTCCACTGCAGGAGCACGACCCTCTCTGTACTACTAGAGTTATACTTGGACAGAGCAGCCAGAGGACTTGACTTGGCCTACACTCTTCACTCTCACTCTCCTCTCTTAGGTTTAAGGTCTAGGATCATTATCCGTCCTTATCAAATTGACATTTAGTAAAGGAAAACTAACTCATCTCTGTTAAATTCAACTTGATTTAGTTGGATAATGGTTTAAACTTTGGTTGGATAATGGTTTAAACCTAGTAACAAAGTTATCTTTTTTTTACAATTAGAAGGTTTAAGTTTTATATTTCCGCCGTGTGGTTTCCGGCTGAGTAAAGTAAGGCCACTCCGAGTCCTCCCGTGGATGTTGTAGAAGGCGACGTAGGAAATACAAGCTAAACAAAGCTTATAAATATCAATGAGACTTCTCTAACTCGTCTGGCCAGCGAGGAGAGTGTAGTCCTCTGGCTGCTCTAGCCAAGTATGGCTCTGATAGTACTGTGAGGTTCGTGCTCCTGCAGTGGAGACAAAAAAATACCTGATGATAAAGTTTTATACTTAATAGCCCAGCCGCCATAAAGCGATGAAAATGACAGTTAATAATCAGATAAAAAGAATAATCGCAATCAGTTTCACACCCGCTTGTCAAAGTAATTAAACGATTGTACACTTTCCAAAATTTACGGTTTAACCTACAACATAAACCTTTTTCGACTTCCTTCCTAAAGAATTTTCAACCTTATTAAACAAAGCACAGAGCTTTAAATTGAGTTTTATACACATAAAAGCAAATTTTTCAACTTCCTTCACCAGTTATTTTCAACCTTATGTTAGTAAACATAGAGTTGCAATTAACTTTAAAATTTGAAGGTGTTGGTTCATATATTTTAGGATGAATAAGTCTAGACTAAAATATTTGAGAATCCTTTCAGCATAGATAATACTCTTGAGTTATTGTTCAATATACTTTCGGGAAAGAAAATTGCAAGTTCTTTGGAAAATTAGCTTAACAAGTTTTGCTACGTGAGGTTTCATATAAAAATGTAGAAATTTGTAAGTTAATTGTATATTTTATGAACATAATAAATGTGGAAAGAATGAACTTAAGGAGTGGTAGGAGATTTTTAATATTTATTAAGTTTATACTTATTAAGTTGTTCATCTTAGTCCCCTCAGAATGGTTGCGCGCCAAAATCTGTCATATAATGGGCATGCTACCAATTTAAGAAGAGCTATATTTTAATGAACTTTATAGAAAAATTGCGCTCCTTAGATCAGTTGTGTACTGTATAACTGCTTTATGAATACAGCAAATAGCCTTTCCAAAAGCTTTATAATTACGAAGTCTGGCAAAGATTTGGCCCATTTAATTTGTTTCATCATCAAATTGGTTAAAATTATCTCATTAAAATTTGCAAAATCATAACACATGTCAAGAGCGAGTACAATTCGCATGTCTACAGATCAATTATAATTAGCAACCAATAACATGTAACTAATATAATCATTAAAACGACATAAGAAACTTTTTTCCGTTATCAATAAGCGATTTTAAACTCAATCTCTATGAAGTTAAAGCTTTTTATTGTGGAGAGGATATTTAAATATGTTCGATTATGTAATTATAACAATTTTGTTTCATGTCAATGTCGTATGTCTTATTTGGAAAGTGGCGCCGCTGAATGAGAAACAATCCGTCAAAAGTACAGTTTTATTAATATTTTACTGAGCTATTCTTTTAAGGTAAATGTATATTATAGTATTAGTATGTATATATGTGTACCTACGTGTGGTTTCTATGTTCATATCACGTTTTATATCTCAAGGTGAGTTTCCACCGCTTTTCAACATTAGATCTAGAATAACATCCTTTTTGTTTTAATTTAACTATGTAAATAAAATATTAAATTAACTAAAAACATATAGCACTGTTATTCCTAATAATATTAAATATACTTATCTGACTTTACTTGAAAATTGGTGTAAAATTAAAGACCATATAATTAAATACATTTAAACTGCGAAAAACATGATATTAAATTTTCAATATATGTTATTAAATATTGTGTCAACCGTGTCAATGCCTCGTTGTATGTTATACTTAAATATAAAAAGAGGTTGTTACGTGGTTTGTCACGTACGCACAGCACATGAGTATATATGTGGATAAAACGAATATATGTTAAACTAGTTGTGCCCGTGGGCTTCGGTCCCCTTAGGAATTTCGGGATAAAAACTACTACCTATGTCCTTCCCTGGGTATTAAACTATATCCTTATCAAATTTCATCTAAATAGGTTTAGTGGTTAAAGCGTAAAGTGGTAACAAACAAATATACCTACAAACTCACTTTCGCATTTATAATATTAGAAAGGTATTAAGGATAATGTATATTCCTTTAACACAACAGAAACCAAACCAAAATACTGAATTAGTCTATTACCGCGTACCTATAAAAGTGAGATGTTTTTTAATTCTATAATAAACTAGAGTAGTGAAGAGGGCGCACGCGGCGCGGCTGGTTTCAGTCTATTTCTGTCAATAAGTTAGGGCTTAGCTGTAGGCTACTAACGGGGTCCACAGGTGGCGGATAGTGGAACGGCCATCAGATATGATGGTTAGCTGCGAATATAAAAATAAGCTGTCCCCGACCAATCAGCGGCAGGGTTAGCAGGACGTGGCGGGAAGTCCAGTAGGGCGGGCTTACCTAAAAAATGCCATTTAGGTCCAATGACGACTCTGTGTCATGGCGATTCAATGCCGCCAGTAAACATTCATTCCTCCGTCACTAGGCAGCAGTAGTGACAGTATTGGCAGAAGGCCGAAGATGCGGAATTTGGAAGGGTTTCTGTCGAATCAAATACTGCGGTACGGAAGGCAAATGGGGAAACTACCGTACTATAATCCCTAAAATGGAGTCAAAATGGGGAAAGCACTCCACCGACAAGAGCCCAGCTCTTAAATATAAGAAGAAGAAGATCGGATAAGTAGGTATAATTTTAACCACATAACGTCCACAGCTGATCATAGGCTTCACCCAAGGCTTTAAAAAAACTACTGATCTATCTAGATCGACTTGTATCTAGGGTTTTACAGCAACCTTCATAATTATATGTATACAGTATGTTAAAAAACCCTTTCCGATCCGATAAGGTAATGTTGGGTTGCAGCTTTTTACATTTTGAAATGATAGGTATTAAATAATGGAGACGCAATTTTTTTTTGCAATTTCAGTGTTAAGAGAAACCAATAAATGGAACCTACATAAGCTACCCAACACTACCTTAACGGATCGGACATGGTTTTTTTAACATACTGTATATTCGATAAGCAGTACCTTATATATAACTGCCTCCGTGGTGTAGTGGTTAGAGCTTTCGGCTCATACCCGGAGGTCGCGGGTTCGATTCCCGGCGGGGGCAACGACTTTGTGTTGTTGTCCTAGTTTGGTTAGGCCATTGTAGGCTAATCACCTGATTGTCCGATAAGTAAGATGATCCGTGCTTCGGAGGGCACGTTAAGCCGTTGGTCCCGGTCACTGTCTTAGACATTGGCCGTTACTTAAAAAAAACCATGTCAGAGGCCTTTTAAGGCGGTGTAAAAACTCTGACACTAGTGTTAGTCACTAACACACACGATAAAAAGAAGAAGTACCTTATTACTCAGTTACATCGATACATCATCACTAATTCATGACCCTCGAGATATCCGCAAGGTCCATCCAAAACATTTATCTTACTGACATTTACTCGCATATTTTACGCAGATGGCCTCAAAATCTCATATTGGACAAAACCTTTTCAACCTCTTTTTATGATATTCTTCATGTGTAATCAGTGTTGTCATTTTTCTGAGTAATTTAAAGAAAGTAGTACATTTATGGTAAAGAGGTCTGTTTGTATGAATACAAACTTAAATAGGGCATTATCTGTGCTACTGCTCTACTAAGTATTTAGTTTTTTTTTACAGATACATTATTTCTTTTTTTATCCCTGACGTGGTAGAGAGAGCCTAGGGCTGTGAGACCTAAAGGTCATGCTTAAATTTGAAGGTTTTTCTACAGATTGTTGGCAGTAAAATTTTTAATTATCACCATAATTACTTTTACACAATTTCAAATGAAATAATGCCACTTCAGCTACCATTTCGCCTTAAGATGGAAAAAGGAATATAAAGTTTATTTATTTTAAAGTCTACATAATAATGACGTCAATCAGAATTTTGACTTTACGAACCCTCGTCTCCCTCTTCCATTTTTAACCTTTTTAGGGTTCCGTAGTAAACAAGGAACCAGAACAAAGAACCAGAATTCAATAGATAATTAGTTTTTAAACGTTTTTAGTGGCATAAACTCAAAGTTGGCATTCGGAACTACGGAACCCTTCACTGCGCGTGGCCCGACACGCACTTGGCCAATTATTTCCTATCCCTTTAACATAAACTGTCACATCTGATATGATCCCGACCCTTCATTACAGTAGTTCCATTGAACTACTGAGTCAATAGAACTACTGATAAAAAACTCACCAGTACCATAGAACTAGAGAGACTGATTCATATTTTTAGTTAGCCCCTAAGTAAGTATAGTCAGACTTTGAAAAAATAAAAAATAAACCTTTAAATTAAATGTCAACTTTATTTGGGTAATGCTATTTTATTACGACATATTCTTGATTTAATAGTGCTCGTAATATGAATATATTTAGCCCTTGTGACATACTGGCCTGAGAATGATGTTTTATTAAACTTAATATTGCCTGATACATCAAAGAATATTTATATACCTAGATACACTTTTTGCATTACGGCACATGGAGTGAAATTGAATTCTTTATATAGATTATTGTGAACAGGTTTTTTGTAAATTGGCTTGATAAATGTTCCATTGCTGCCAATAAAAAAAATATTGTGTAAGTACCTCCAATAATAAACGTCAGACAAAAGAATTGATAACGTACTCGCTATTTTCCAACTACTCGTTTGATTCAGATACTTTTTTGAAAACGTCAAAACAAAAAAAAAACTGTGAGATTTGTATGAAATACAGGCTAATGACGTCATAGTTTCTTGTAGTCAAATGGCGTTCTAAACAGCAGTTTTTCTGCAATAATAAATGAAATGTCACTTTAAAAATGGATATGTTCATGACAAGTAACATTATTCTGTAATGTTTTATTTTCTTAAAATTACCAAAAGATATATTTTTGACCCAGAAAAGTATTCAATACCGAAGCAAACAAACAGGGTTTCAAAACAAATTATATTTTTTTAATTCACGCCTATAAAAAGTCGCCTCTTACGACATCCACAGAAAGAGGTAGAGTTCTATCCTAGGCCAAAAACTACAAGTATAGACACAAGAGACCAAAACACAAAGACCATCTTGATGGTCGGACCGAAAAAAAAATTGTTTATCATAATTTATCGACTTCCTAAATACATTAATTTAAATTCCGGCATATGGAAGCAAGTACGATATAAATGAATATAATGTACACCATAAAGCACAGTCCGACCTTGTGCAATCCCTGAACTATAGCGTAACGAGGTGATGACAGACGAAGGCTGGGCGGTCACGAGTTGACTGGCTCTTTGTATCATTTGTTTACTTGTTTCTGCCCACTGCTCCTCTTGTCTAGATTTTACTTCACAGTTTGCTATCAAACTTACCAATGTAACTTTTTAACATGTCGTCAATGTATCCAGCTCTGATTATTTTCATAAGAAAAAATAAACAAAAACAAAAAAAAATTGTCTATCAACTACGTACGTTCAAATGTTCACCCTAGTCTTCGAAACTAAGGATAGTAACGCGGTTGTCAATAATACATCAAGCTCAGCTAGAAGCATATTCCTAAAGGCTGATTCATTGATATCTGCTAACTGGGGAAACGTTGTAGTCATTTTTAAATTTCACGCAAACGAAGTCGTGGGCATCAGTTTGTCCTAAAAAAACTTTTGAAGATGTGAATTCATGAAAAAAGTAGTTATAGTTTAAGTAGATTTTATAAGTCGGTCACAAAGTTTCTATCACGATGTCAACGACCTCAGACAACATTACGCCGAACTTTATCCATTCGGGACTCTATAAAAACTTGGCGAATCAATGCCCGGGGTGGCTTTGTTTTAGCTCGGGAAATATAAACAGGAGTAAATTAAGGGGAAACAATGGATAAGAAGTGGTGCAAACTATGTTTATGAATATTAATGAGATGGCAAAAATAAAGAATTGTGATCGATAGGTTTCATTGAACTGAGTGGAGAGGTGCCTATTACTAAAGCGTCTTTATCTTCTAATGCGTGTGAATTGTTAGATGAAATAAATGAAAAAGCATGTCGTAGAGTAAAGTAAAAAATATTTCAAAACGAATAACTGGCTTCACCTCCAAACTACACGACCGATTTTAATTTTTTATGGAATCAACTCGAATGTATATATATTGTCCAATCCTTTAAAAAAAAAACAATACAAATTGATCTAGGCGTCATAGAATAATCTGTGAACACATATAAAAAATATCGCGATGAATTGATAAGCTCCTCCTTTTTTGGAATTTACCAATTTTTTACCAACAAGAACCTAGTTTAATTATATTTAATGATGACGTGTAGGAATGACGGAAATTATCGACATGCGACAGCAATAAATTCGAAAAATTCGTGCTATGTTCATCCAACACAAATGTGAGAATGAGAATAAGAAATAGGAAAAAGCGTCATCAATAGATTTTTGTACAGTTATACAGGGATGAAACAGCCAATATCGCCTCTCGTCGCAGATTTCATCTCCCAGCCAATTAGTGCAGTAGACTGGAACCTCGCTGTTCCACCAATTTTACATCTTCCGAACAACGTCGCACTGTTTCCGACAAATTTTCCGACAATTAAAGCGATTTGGCTCCAATTTTCAGTTTGTTGTCTTGTTTGAAAGATATTTTATCTTCAAAGTAAACAAAAGGGAATTACGTCTCTCATTTTGTTATTGCGTACATATAATGTTTTAAAATTAAACAATTAAAATAAGTGCGATGAACCTGTAAATTTTACAGGTGATAATTTATTAATAATGTTATTTATTTCAAATATGCATGCATTATAATTCATCACTACAAAAGGAATATGAAAAGCGGCTAATTTATTAACACAAAAATATTTTTTTATTTTTATATTCAACTAAAAATTGTCTGCCAATAAAACTGCAAAATTTGCAAAATTAGTATTTTAACATCTAACAAATGTTTTTTGCTTGTTTCAGATTCCTTGCGATCTGGTGGCCGCTCAAATGCCAGATCACCAAGCGCCGCGCCCGCATGATGATCGTCTTCATTTGGATCTTTGCCATCGTGGTCACCACACCCTGGGTATTCTTCTTCGACCTCGTCGTTGTGTTTGAAGACAACCCCAACGTACGCCTCTGCCTAGACGTCTGGCCTAATCCCCTCAGCGAAGTCTTATACTTCGTCATCGGAAACCTAATCTTCTGCTACATTCTCCCAATGGTCCTTATTACTATGTGCTACATCCTTATCTGGATCAAAGTCTGGAGACGCTCCATTCCCACTGACACCCAGGACGCACAAATGGAGAGGATGCAACAAAAATCTAAAGTCAAAGTTGTGAAAATGCTGGTGGCGGTTGTTATCCTCTTTGTCTTATCCTGGTTCCCGCTTTACCTCATATTTGCGAGGATAAAGCTTGGAGGTCCAGTCAAAAAGTGGGAAGAAGATATATTTCCAGTTGTGACGCCTCTCGCGCAGTGGTTAGGCGCCTCGAATTCCTGTATCAACCCGATTCTGTACGCGTTCTTCAATAAGAAGTACAGGAAGGGATTCGTGGCGATTATAAAGAGTAGGAAATGCTGTGGAAGACTCCGCTACTACGAGACGATCGCTCTGCAGTCTTCGAGCACATCGACGAGAAAGTCTTGGCATTATAACAACAATAATCACGCTTCGATCACGCGTCGCTCTCCGCCCATGGACAAGAATGCGGTGTCGTTCATCTTCAACCACACTGGGGTGTAGAAGTGCCGTGGTGGGTATGTGGAACCGGTCCTATTTCGAGCCTCAGGCTTGGCGCGCCGGCGCACTCGCAGTCCCCATGCGCCAACCACCATATCGTGTTTGCGTTGACACACACTCGTACTGTATGCTTGTATGATATATGTTTTAATTTGACAGTTTGATGTTGTCTAGTGCAAAGACTTTGACTATCCAATAAATAGTTTGTAATGTGAACATAATCAGTGAATGTTTTAAGATTAACTTTTTATACGTAAGTCGGTTAAATGTTAAGGAGATTTTATTTTTACACTGATTTTAACTCGTACGTACTTGGTAGAAGCGGGCAGCGAAACGCACATTAAGCACAAAGTTTTTTAGAAATCATTATTTTACGTGCGATTTTTTTCAAATTCCTTTGCTTTGAATGTAGCATTGGTATACAATATTTCTCATGAATAAAGTGATATAATAGTGTCTAAGAAATCTGGCACACTGGTACATATAAAGTGAATAATTACAGTACAAAGGCATATTTTGTAGAAAATAAGCTTTTTAAGATTAAATAATACATAAAAATTAATAATATTAGTAGGTATCAAATATTTTTCATTAAAGACGTTTTGAATATAGCTCATTTAAAATATCACACTTTAAGGCAAAATAATGATAACAGACCTATTTTAAGTACGTGAATGTTTGAGAAATACTATATATTTATTTTCAGCACGACTATAAAAGCAGTAAATTTATGGACATCGTAAAATTTTCTGGTGACATCTTTGTTATCACTTTTTCTGACCATAAAATTTAAAATACCTATTACTATCTGGACGCAATGAAGCGCAAATGTAATCAAAAGTTTTTTCGATACGATACAATTTTCTCTACCTGACAGCGATGGAGAGATTGGCATATAAAATATTTTTTACTGTAATAGTTATCAAAAATTACAAAGAAAGTGAAAAAATATAGTATATTTAAAAATATGGCTTAACCACAGAGGCTTGAAAATAGTCAAACTATCCTAAATATTACCTACATTTTTATATAACTAACCAAAACGATATTATACATACGTATATTTATAAATGTTTTCATATAAAAAATAAAATCAAAATAAACATAAAAAAATAACTTCATAGTGTGCTTATTTGTTTGTAATAATTTATTAAATATATTTTTTCTTTTCACAAATTATAAAAGTTTTAGTTGTTAGATTCCTGTTTATAATTTAGTTAGATTTTTTGGTAACGTTACAATTATTTAATACAAATATTTAGACCGTTTTTCAAGTTAGATTAATTAGTTAAAAAAATAGGAGAAATAGGTATTCTGGAGATGAATTGAAATTGGGTAATTACGCAACTTTTGAATCAAATCACATTACTTCGTTCCCTTTTCACAACTATTCAAATAAAAATATATTTTGCTTTTTACTTAACGAGTCTATTGAAAACTGAATAAAAACTTTTAAATAATAAAATAATAGACTACTAGATTAACTTTAGTAAAATATATTTTTCATTTTTTTTTCTCTTTTAGAAGAAACTGATTTTAGAGCAAACAATGTATAATAAACATCTTAAATTAGTATATATAATATCGCAAAATATTATTAGCAATATAAAAAAAAATAGTTCAAAAACATTTTTTTTATATATATCTTAGGACATGTTTTTGATTTCCAATTTCAATTCATTTTCAGTTAAATATATTTAATAAATTCGACGTAACGTCGAAAGCCGCTTAGAGTGCACAAATGTTATAACAAATAGATTTAAATAATTAATAATAAGTGATCAAGTTAATGAAGAGAAATAAAAATATTTGACCATATATTTTAGTGACACATTATCTTACTCGGTTTTTCAATGGTATCAAAACTATTTAGTTACAATTACATTTTACTCAGAACTAAAAAAATATGTTCATCATCAGTTCTTTTTGTCTCCACTGCAGAAGCACGACCCTCTCTATACTACCAGAGCCATATGATACTTAGCCAGAGCAGCCAGTGCAATTTGCAAAGGTCACATTGATGCTAAGCTTTGTATAGCTTGTATTTTCTAAATCGCCTTCTACGAGATCCGCGAGAGGACTTGGAGTGGCCCTATTCTACTCTGCTGGAAACCACACGGCAAAAAAAAATATGTTAGTGAAGTAAGTTAATTTAAAAATTGCATTACAACATGTTTTATTATATTAGTGTTAGAATTAAATCGAAAATAAATCATGAGTTGTGTGGCATGATATTAATATTACAGTGAAAATGTCAAATATTTTTATTTCCATTTTATAATAATATTTAGAAACAATCTAATATCTAATTGTAATCCCTAACTATAACAAAACAAAATACTATATAAAGATAGTAGAAATGAAGACATAAATAAATATTTTTCTACTGCAAATATATAGTATTCACAAAAAACTTTTTTAATTTATCTTTTTATCTTAGCTATGCAATAAATATATTTTTTGTTGGTTCGTGATACGTAATGTATCAAAGATTTAGTCAAAGCTTGCAAGACTGAAGGTTGGCGAATCCTTCTAAAGGAAATTGTGTGATATTAAGAATTCTGCTGTTTAATTTATTTATGAATTTTAATAATTAAATAGCTAATGTTTAACTGGCATACAAAATTCCCTTTGCTGTTTCTTTTTCGAGCTTTCCAATTAATTTTCATATTATGAGATCCCTTTTGAACCCAAAACTTGAATAATTTTTGTGTCTGTGGACCAATTAATAAATATTGCTGCATAAATGCATGACGATTCGTAAAAAAGTTTTATTTTATTTTGCCTTGCTACCCAACGGAACTGTCAAACGCATGACATTAAATGTCCCTTTGACAGAGCCATTGTAAATTATATAAAATTGTTAAAAGTGTTTAATATTGTGTATAGTATATAAAATGCATATAATGTATTTATTGTACAATTCTCCAAATAATAAGGAATGATAAGGCAATACTTTTAGGTAACTTTTCATGCTGTGCATGTGACGAATAGATACGTATTTACATTTTTATCAATTTAAGTACATCATTTTTAAACTTCATAATTTTTTGTTTATATAAAATTTTTCATCTTATCATAATCCCGAAAAAATATAAGTAATTTGCCGTTTTATTATTTTGTTATAAATTATATTTTTATGTATGTTATTACACAATATTTTGCATTTTCGTATGATATAACTATTTGTCATACTAAAAAATATTAACTTACAGCATAAAAATAATAAAAACATTTAACAATAAGTATAGAATTCAATATTAATCCATACGAAAACATAAAATAATACCGAAAGTTTGTTAATAGCAATGAGTTTGCATAAGAAAATTATATATTTATACAAACAAATTGACATGCTTTCTTGAAATATTCACATGTATGTAAATAAAATATATGTAATGTAATATTAAAGTAAAATAGGACTCTTGTTATATTTTATTTCCGATAGACGCATGTGTACGATATTGCTGTGTTTAGTTGCTGTGTTTGGTGTTAGATATAGATGTATCTATATTTATATGTCATAATAATGTGAGACCTGATTTTAGACATTAAATTTAACTAGAACTAATTTCGTACGTGTTATTGTTATATTGATTATACATAATAAATGCTGTCTTTTAATCACTAACAATGTTTTTGAACAAATTCAGTCCTTGTTACGGCTAAGTGAAGCGGGCGCACGCTGCGGGTTCAGTCTATCTCTGTCACAAACGCTACGTGCGACAGAGACAGGTGACCCGCGACGAATTTTGCTATCTCTTTCGCATTTAGAGTTTGTGACAGAGATAGACTTAAACCCGCCGCGTGCGCACGCTTCGCTTAGCGGACGCCCTTACTAAAACGATTTTTATTAAAATATTTAGAAGAAAACGACATTTGCACTCTCATACAAATTAGTTCTTTTTGTGAAAAATTGTTCAATATCATAGACGGTACTTGTTTCATTAATATGCCCGGTGATGAAAAAAACAACCTGTTTATTATCTTAACATGAAATATTCATGTTGTATTTTAAAGTTTCCTAACGTGATTTATATTATTATTTATTATAATAATATACGTTATACTTATATTACATTTATAGTGCTTGTAGCATAGCTGGTTGTTAGAGTATTTTGTAAAAATGTACTATATACGAATATATATACTATGTATAAAGTAGTTCAGTGTTTTAAGCAATGGTAGAGAGTTTTAGTACTAAATAGTGCTTATTAGAATGACTGATTCGTGTATGGGTGACTTTATTTTTAAGGCTAGTGGACACGCGTTTATTTCTTATAAGATGCAAAGCATGCAGTAGTTTTGTTTATATAACCGAGTCAGTCAGTATACTAAAGTGCGTTTAAAAGATACATAATGATGATACTTGCAGGCAAATGGCAATCTTCTACCGTCCAGTCTATATCAGGGAGCTTACTCGATAAAATTATGCATAAGTCGTATGATAGTGATGTCCTATTTGTATGCCAAACCAAATTAGACTTTATCATCATAGGTTAATGCTAAATGTTGCTTGACACTGAAACGTGGATACGCAGTATCGTCCGTCTTGCGTCCTGGATTGGAGTAACCCCCAGTCCACTCATTGGCTGGACTGATAAAGGCTGGACGAATGGATTGGAACATATAGTCCAGCAGCTGTACTAAAGGCCTCTCCCAATAAATGAAAGATTTGTGAAGAGAACGCTGCTACTCGTTCTCTGTTACCTCCCTTACTCACCTCTTACGATACCCGTGGTAAAAAAACAGTGGTCATTTTTTTAATGATCTTTTCTGCTGTTACTGCGAAGACAAGATTGCAGATTACTATTTTGTACTATTTTTGTCAAAATTAAATAGTAATATTACTAGAACAGTATGGAAAATATAAGTTTATACTCGTACGTAGGTACATAAATTTTATAAAATACCTATTAGGCTTACAAGAATTACTATAATGCATCTTTCCGGAACGCACTTTTGTAAGACTTCTAACAAAATAAACTGGAACTATTTTAAAGGTTGATTCAGTTTATAATATAGAACAACTTTCCCCAAGCATATCGATATATATTAATATTTTGATTTCAATTCAAACTCTGATCACTTTATAGCCAAAAATGTTCATATTTCGATATTTGTTTCTTGGGGAAAGTTGTTCAGTATCATGGGCTGAAACTACCCTTACGACAGTTTCAGTATATTTTGTTTAACCCTATATAATGCTATAATAGTGCAATACAGATTTTGAAACTATATTATAATAGGTAACTAAAAAGCAATTTTGACATATGAACTGTGCTCCTGGCAAGCCATGATTCCGACATATCAATGTCCTATACCTCGGTTTTTGAAGTCAAATTGTAAGTGTGAACTTTTAATTTGGTAGCATTTTTAACTAGTTTTATTTAGTAGGTCTTTTTAATTTTGTATGTTAATAGGACACTGGTGGGTAATATGGTCCACGTATTGTTCAAATATCATTTGAAAAAGAAAATATATTGAAATCATTTTGACTCGAGAAGAAGATATATTATATGGTCAGCCGAATTATATGGTTTCTGTCTCATATCTTAAAAATTTCGGGTACTAAAAGTTAGGTATTTGTGAATATTAGAAGAACAAAGATCAGATGAGAGAGAAGAACCGATGGCCGATGGGTCAGAAAGGTTTTCGAATAGCGGCCACGTCCCGTCAAATGCAGCGCAGGACACCTACCTGCTAGGTGGCCAGACGACCTGACCAAGGTTGCAGGAAGGCGCTGGAGGCAGCCCGCTTCAGATCGGTCTTTATGAAAATCTTTGGGGAAGACCTATATGTGTGTGTAGTGGAATTCCTGTGGTTGATAGGATGATGATGTGAATATTGGCAAATTAATACAGAATATCATTACTCTCCCTCTTAAAGTTTTTTAAATATACAGCCTTTTGAGGCCAAGGGTGACCATATTATACCCTGTACGTCCTACTGCGCAATATTAGCTCAAATATTTGAGTTAAAGTATCCGTATCACCTTTGTCTAAGTTACAAAAACTTTTGACGCAAATATGTGTGCTAAGAGTACCAGCCTTACGTCTTATGATGTAAGAGCAATACGATATCTTCTGTCTGATGTACGAATGTTTTAAAGCATTTCAGTAAATTGTACTAAAAAGAAATCTACAAACAATTTTACTGGGACTAAACTTGTAACGAGTTAAGTAAAAAAATGAATGCATAAATGTACTTACGGAAAAATTTGTAGAAATTGCATTTTGGTTTTTGTTAAACAAGTTGTTTCAATTAATTGATAATAATCTTTTATCGGCTTTATAGACCCTTTTTGTCTAACGTTGACTTTATAGTTTAAAACTGTTTCACATCCTTAAATCTCTGTTTGTAAAACGTATTTTAGTAAATGTATGTTTGAATCACATTATTAGTTTAAGTAGATAATTGTGTTTTAATAATTAGTATGAATCAAATCATAAATAAGTACTGACCTAGAGATTTCTTAAATATTCGACTCGATTACTCGTCTGCGATCATTAGAAAATTGAATACTTGGTATTCGCATTCAACTCAATAAAAAAAAAAAACAATGAATTCAAATAAAAATATGTGATTTTAGTCATCTTCAGTTCCACTGCTAAGAGTCCACTGAAATGTGCAGTGGTGCCATTTTTAAACGCGAAATCACTAAACAAACTGTATTTTCTGTATGGAAAAAACCATTCCTTTAGTGACTCCGTGTTTCAAGAATGGCACTTCTGACGGTTCCCAATTGGTAATTGAATATCCTAGGGGAGCCAATGTCCAGCAGTGAATTAACGTCGTGCGGCTAAAACGATGATAGTGAAATTTATATCATGAAATTTGGAGTGATAGAAGATCGCACTCGACAACGTCATTAAGTCGAATATAAAAATCTCTTACTAGGGCACAAAATTGAGTTTCGAATCTGTAATAATTACTGGTCATTCTCTTTTTTTTTCCTACCTAATTAATGCGTCGCTAACTGTTCATTTACTTTTTAACAAAATTAACTCCTTATGTAAAAAACTATCCACTATACAATGGTCTAGTTTTGTTCTCCGATGAATTAAAAAAGGATAGTTTTAAAAAACTATTTTTTTTTTAATTAAAAAAGGACAGTTTTAAAAAACTATTTTTTTAATTAATAGGAGTAAAAAAATAAATAAATGAGGCGGCAATTAGAGAAAAAAAATGGAGAATGACCGTTACCATTTTATAACATTTGTAGATTTTAAAGTAAATGTTTGTTATTATCAATTTTATACGAAATCGACATTATTAAATTTTTACGAATTATGTCAATTTTTGCACATATTTTATCTTTTATTGATTGTTAAATATTAATTGGTTAAAAAATCTTACTATAAATATTACAGTGTTTCTGATTTATATTATTTTGTTTATAAAGAACAATGCTCAAAAATATGTTTGAATTTTTTAAATATATTTCCTACTATTTTATTTATAGACATCGTTGAGTCTAATGTACATTAAAAAATTGAGTTTTTTTCCCTATTAAAAAAAATTTTTTTTGATTACGATTTCAGAACGACTCCAACTTTTTTTTCTTAACTGACTTCATTTTGATTTGGCATTCTAGTAAGTATTGAAGTTTTGGATTCATACATTTTGAGCATTTTCCTTTGAAAGATATATGTAAAAGTACATTTTGACATTATAATTTATAATATTAATTTGTGTGAACTATGTATACATCTACGTAACTAAATATTATATCTACTGTATTTAGTATATAAAATAATAAATAAAAAGTTTTAAGCACATAATGTTTTTTTTTAATTCAAAATGTGACAACCACAAATAAATAAATAAAAATAGAATCCTCAAAATGACCGGTGAAATTCAACTTGTCAAATCTTTCCTCACCAAGTGTGTTTACTAACACTGGTGTCAGATGATTTCAAGATGTCTAAAGGCATCCGACGATGCTCAATCACTGTCATCTAGCGATAACAGTCTTTATTACTCACAAGTAAATAAGTATACAGATTTCCTTACAATGTTTTGCTTCAATAGAAGCAAGTGGCGGTAGTTGAGAATTAAAATGACATTGACCGTACTTGAGTATACACTCAAAGTTAGGAGCAGCGAAGTTTTCCAAGTCTTTTTAACAATCCGGCGTTTGTAGGTATGTATGTACCGGTTGCCGTGTGATTTCCGGCAGAGTAGAATAGGGCCACTCCAAGACCACCCGTGCATGTCGTAGAATTCGACTTAGGAATTATTATTATGCTAAACAAAGCTTATTAACATCATTAATACCTGTCCAATTCGTCTGGCCAGCGAAAAGATTGTAGGTCAAGTCCTCTGGCTACTCTAGCCAATTTTGGCTCCGGTAGTATAGAGAGGGTCATGATCCGACAGTGGAGTCAAATAGACCTGATGATGATGCTGATCTATGATGTCTCAAACTATAACAAATTTCATCAAAATAGGTTCAACGGTTGAAGCGTGAAGTGATAATAAACAAATATATATACTATACTAAGCTACGCGGTGTTACCCGCGCCTAAAGTAGCCTATGTGTAGATCCAGAGTGACAGCTTCCTGCAAACTAAATTTTATCAAAATTGGTCCAGCTGTTTGCGCGTGAAGAAGTAACAAACATACACACTCACAAACTTTCGTGTTTGTAAATATTACTGTGATGTGATAGTGTGATTTATTTATTTTGTTACTAATTATACTAGTAGCGATATTGTTCAGTGTAGTATATAATTTGTTTATGCATATTGTGTTAAATGATGCGGCTAGCAACCCATCACTGTATTGATTGCTTTTCCATCTTCTCGCCCACCATGACGCTAAAAGTGGCTCTGCATAGAGCCGCAAGACCCAAAATGCTCTGTCTGCCCCATTAGGGATAAAGACGTGATATTATGTATGTCTATATGTAAGTATTGTGTTAAAAGACTATCACTTTCACGTGTTTCTGTATATTTAAGATACCTATCATAAAGTGTTACTGTGAATTGTCAGTTTTGTAAACCAAATAAAAAAAAATGGAAAAGTTAGGAATAGGCATAGTCAGGTACTAGGAAAACATAAGTTTTCGGGTATCACAAACGACCGAATTCAGCCGGCTGACAGGTTGGAAACTGAAGGGCTCGTCAATGGGCAATCACGTCAATAGCGGCAAATGTCGAGGGACCGAGCGAGTTTCCAGGTGAGCTTTCTAAAAATATACGCGTTTATTACGGGTACGGAACCTCATTATACTCGATCTGATGGCTTTTTTACTGATTAGGAAATGAAAATGATTGTATTTACCAATTTGTCTAGTTGGTGGTTTTGGTAAAGGCATCTGACATAGCTTGACGACTGCCATACTATAATGGCAGCCGGGACTAATCCTACTATCCTATCCTATCCTACTTCCTACTATATCATAAATGCGAAAGTGAGTTTGTATATTTGTTTCTTTGTTACCCCTTCACGCTTAAACTACTGAACCGATTTGGATGAAATTTAGTATGGATATAGTTTGAGACTCGGGGAAGGACATAGGGTACTCTTTATCCCGAAATTCCCACGGGGAGCGAAGCCCGCGGGTACAGCTAGTAGTTTATAATGTGACTTAAGACGCACGGAGGAGTTCGAGAAGATACGTATAAGCCATTTGTCCTGGTTGTCATCATTATTTATATATATATATTATAATATATATTCATATTTTCATACGAACTTACTTTGGGGCTAGCTCAAACAGTGCAATTTGTCCCTATATATTTATTATTTACTAGTTGAAGCCCGCGACTTCGTTCGCGTGGACTTTATGTCTCTGGAAAATGCTCATCATGCTGAACAACTTTTACTAAGGCGACATTTTTATATCTCATAAAGTTTAGCTGAACCATTATGGTTCTGCATCAGGCGTTCTATTTTCCAAAATCATTTATACCCTATATGTTGCCCAGGCTTAATAGCTATATAACAAAAAAAGTTTCATTCGAATCCGTCCAGTATTTCCGGAGATTAGCGTGTACAAACAAACAAACAGACAGACATTTTTTTTAAAATTCTTACTATATTACTATGTCTCCATCGCCCCCAATATTTTTTTTGAAAATATATTTAATGTACAGGCACACTTGTTTTACTGTTTTATTATATGTATAGATTTATAAAAAAAATGGCCATCGTCAAGCTATGTCAGATACCTTTATGGTATCCTAAAAACCTGACACCATTGGCCATTTACACTAATGGAAAATAACAAATAATTCTAGTTGATTAAAAACTCAACATGTACTTTATATATACAGAACGGGGACTCATATTGCGCGGGACCTTAGAAAATTCCGTTCTGTATGAAATGCTAATATTAAGTCTGTGACTATACACAGCAATATGAGGAATTTGTTGCCCCGTCGAAAATACGCATTTGCAAAAGTTGCTCAAAATCCTGGACCGAATCGCCTCTATAAATCGTGGCCAAAAAGTTTGTACTGAGAAATATTTTAATATTTGTCAGCACAAAAATTTAAAATAAAAGTTAGTTGCCAGAAATTATTTAATAACTAAAAACCGATCAAACTATACAATTGATTTTGATAAAATTTCTATGGAACCACCTGGAAAGCATACCCTTTCAAATAAATAAATTTCCAAATCGGTTCACGCGTCTCCGCGTAATCAGTGAACATACATAAAAAACTTGAGAGGTGTCAAGGGACACCTGGATGAAACGAAGTTCCTTTCGATTAATTAGTGAAGAAGAGAGAGACAGACAGAGAAACACGCGCATGCCGGACGGCTTACAACTATAGCAAAGAGTGTCGTTACAACTTTTGGTCTTGATTTTTTCCGCCAAGCCTCCTTTCGCAACGAGCTATAAGGAACTTAGTTTCAAAAATAAAAAAATTCGAAGAATTGATAACCTCTTCTATTTGGAAGTCTAGTTAAAGAAATAGATCAAACTAGAATAAAAGTTTAGGGTCATCAAAAGAGATATAAGTCACAAAAGGTCTGGGCCCACTTTAGCGGTACATGCTAACAATGCCGGAACAAATGACAATATCCGGCCTTTGAACCCTGGCAAAAAGGGCTGACAAATGACGGTACTAGCCCAGGACGATGTAACAAGCACATGATTAGTTCATTAGGGTCTAGATCTCATTATTTACAATCCTTATGCTGAAGGACTTTTTTGGTTGGTAGATATAATTTCAAAATTTGGGCATCTGTTTTTAGAAGCGTTTTTTGTTTAATTGTAATTTTTTAAAAGTAAAAAATAAATACATTTCTATCATGATACCAGAGCCAGTTATACAGCCAGATAAAAAAAAGGAAATATAAAAAACTACATACGATTAACTAATATGATAACGCCATTTATTATTTGCCGGGTAAATTAGAAACCCCAATTTTCATTAAAGTAGTTCCGATATTACACCACCGCAAGGTTCCCTCAATATCACATAATTAGTTTTCACATTAGTTTTTTTTTCCATTTTAATGCCACTATCACGCTAAGCGTGGCCTTTGGGTCTTATGGCCCCGGGCTCTGTCTGCCCCGTCAGGGATATAGACGTGAAAATGTATCTGTATCTATAGTTTTTACATGAAAAAAAAACATTGAAATCGGTCCATCCGTTTAAGAGCTACGATGCCACAGACAGACAGACAGTCAGATACGCAGATAGACAAACAGGCAGACAGACAGACATTAGTTCAGAATTATAACTATTTTTTGTCGGGGCTTGAAAATAAACATTGAGAAAAGTTATAGTTCGTAAATAACCGACTAAAAACATAATTCATGATACAAAAGAAGATATCAACATTGCGCAAACTAAAGCATTCATATGAAAAAAGACAACAGAAAATGATTGTTCATTTTCGCCACGCAAAAGTTTTATTAAGTCGCTACTCGTATTGCAATGTCAAGGTTTTGTTTCAGAAAGTTGAGACGAGCCAACGCACCCTGGCTATGGGTAAACATCTGAATACATCTGTAAAGTTTTAGATAATGTTTTTGCAAGCAAGTCTGTACCGTGAAGCAAATGACCCGACACTAAAGTCGTTCTAGTCTGGTCAAGCTTATTTTTAAACTATTTCTATAAAAGTTAACAGTAGAAGAGGTTATCAATTCCTCGCGACCTTTTAAGTTTTTATGTATGTTCACAGATTATTGGAGACGTCTGGACCCATTTGGAAAATTCTTTGTTTAAAAGGGTACACTTGCATGGTGGTCCTATTGAAATTTTATCAAAATTGGTTATGTAGTTTGGGGGTGAAGTCGGATTTTATTTTTGAAAAATTATATAACTAGCTAATAAAATAGCTGACAATCTGAAAACGATCATTCTCTATCTTGACTTGACCGGGGATCGAATCCGGGCCCTCCGGTGTGAGAGCGTGGCGTGACAACCACAGGGCCACAGCGGTCGTCATTACAGTAATAAAAACTATGCATGTTACACAAGTACATTGATTTTGCGAACAACATTTTATCATTATGTGTTCATCTGCATAATTATCACTGCTGGACATAGGCCTCTCCCGATCTAAAGTCAATTTCTAGCGACCAACATTTCCCTCCATACTTTGTACACGTCTCTTATATTACGGCCGTGACCAATGACCCTTGGTTCGTGATTGATATGCATTCTATGAAATAGGGTAATGATTTTAAAATCCGCATCCTTGGAATGTCCGTGAACCCGCTTTTTGGGTCAGCGGTGCAAGGCTGCTCATAGACCAACTTATAATAGACAACAGAGGAGGTGAATGATATTAATTTTATAAAATAGCGTAGGAAATGATTTTAAAATCAACATGTTTCAGGGCTATTCGTGAACCTGCTTTTTGATTGTTGTGACTGTTGCAATAGACTGTAAAAAGTCGACTTTATTAGTAACGTGACTATACTTATAAAGTTTGTTGCGTTTTCGACGTTATCTCAAAATGAAGCAACATTGCTGCATGCAAGCAGACAGGTGGACCCAGAGGCTCACCTGGTGGGTAGTTGGGTAAATTCGTAGGGGTAGCCCAAAGAAGAGATGGCGGGATGACATCAACGGTTTCTTGGTAGCAGATGCTCGGGATAGGGATAGATGGAGAAAAGAAGGGGATGCCTTTGCCTAGCAACGGGACACAACATCTGACTTTTAAGAAAATGAAATAAATCAATCCAGTGTTGCTACAGGTAGATATCAATATGCTTATCGTATAGAAATAAATGGCTCTATCTGTAAGTGAAACATGGAAGTATTCTTGCGTTATTGTAAAGCTAAAAATTATGTCCCTCCCATGCTGGTCTGGGAGAAACAAAAAAAAACTTAGAATGTACCAGCTGCTTCTCTTCCTGCGCAGATCGTAAAAGCCGATCGAGGGAATGGGCAAAAATGCGAATCATTTTAACAGGCGATGCGGCTAGCAACCCGTCACTGTATTGATTGCTTTTCCATCTTCTCGCCCACCATGATGCTAAAAGTGGCTTTTGAGAAGACCCAAAATGCTCTGTCTGCCCCATTAGGGATAGAGACGTGATAGTATGTATGTAAAAATTATGTAGCACTTTTACAACTATTTTACCAACAGATTACTATTTTTTTTTTAAATGTGTGGAGATTACGTTGAAAGTTAATAGCAGCAAGCTGCCTCGGATCGTTAATCTATTGCTACCAAGATTCACTAATTAGAGTGGCCTTTTCCCAAAAATGGGATATCACATAGGCTAAAGATATCCTTATTTCAATATCTGTAGTCTATTTTAATATTTGTCTGCAGGTGCACTAGTTTTATTCGGTCGTTTCAGGGGCACGGGGCAGGTAATAATGTGAGTTTTGATTGGTGATTAAGAGGATTAACTTAATAGCATTCTGCCATTTTAGGAAAATTTATTGTAGCGTACAAAAACAATAAACTTTATTTGACCGAGAATGAAGTTTTTCCAACAAATTAATTAAATATAGGGAACACAATGAAAGACGGCTTGCTATTTTATGACTGACGTTTAATCACAATACAACTGACTTCATAACATAGACAACCTACATACTACTTCAAAAAGTTAAGAGTAAGGACCCCAATGGAAAATTAAAAAGATGGCAGAGAGAAGTTAGTAATCAATCATCATCCTCACGTATTCCCAGTTGCATCGGCCGGGCGGCGTCCGCTACCTAACCTAGGTGATTTGACAAGGTCACTGCTTTTTACACAAAGTGACTGTCGTCTGACCTTCGCAATCTAAAGGGTAGACCAGAAGCAATCCCAAAAGGTTTAAAAGAAAAAATAATTATACTGAGAAAAAGAAGTAGCCGAACTAGTTTTGCTACTTGCAACTTCGTTAGATATCAAACTTTTATTCTAGTTAGAAGAACCACGGGGTTATAGATAAAACACATTTTAACTATTATAAGCCCTGAGTTTGGCAGTCACTCGATTTTGGTATCGTGAAGCAAATATTTTTGCTCCTAGCAACCATTATTTTTCTCAGTGTACAAGAAATTGCACTGCGAAATGAATTTAGGCCCCGACCGTGGCCCCGCGTTGACCCGAAATGGTTCAATGCCAACGTTCCTGCGAAATCGATGCATCCCGGATGCAGGCGCGGCCGCCTGGAAGCGATGCGTCGCATTCCCTTGCTTCACTACTCCTACTTTAATACTATTCATTTATTCATTCATTTCAGCCGCAGAACGTCCACTGCTGGACATAGATCTCTCCCGAAGATTTCCAAAATGACCTATCTAGAGCAATAGAAAGGTAGATAGCAATAGATCTTTATACTATGAACAAGTTTATTTGCTAGGCAAATTAAAAAACAGTCATTGTTTCTCACGATTTTACTTTCGAGTTTAAGTCAAAAAAAAATTGTTACTGAATTTTTATTTTGATTAGCTAATTAGGTCTTACTAAAGATCCTTATGAAGTGGCCTTCGCCTCCAAAACTAGTAAAAAATCACCGTGTATATCGATAATTTTTTATACATTTTTTACCTATTACCTTAAGAGGGCCCTTCCCGGTCCTTCTATCGTCAACGCAAGCGTGGTTGGAAATGCTTCTTGTTTCTTCCAGCGCAATGATAGAAAAAAAGCAAAGTGAAAAGAGCGAGATAGCACCTGAGCGCTCAGTTTGCATTCTATTGTACGAAATGAGTATTATTATTAACTATTCATTAAACGAATATTAACTTTTCATAGGGTGCGGAAATTTCATAAAACTTGTTCCAGGTGATACGTGTTTTTCAGAAAGCCTTACGAGTGTGTGAAATAAATGTTTTTCATTTATTTCACACACTCGTAAGGCATTACATTTGCAAGGTTTACATGCAAATATTTTCTTTACTTTTACAATTCATGAGTTTTATATGATCGACCGAAGTTCAGGTCAAATTTGTACAAAAAAGCAGATTTTTAAATTTGTTTTTCCAGATTTTAATTTTTAATTTCGATGGAAACTTAGAAATAGCCTTCAAGATTCATGTTAGTTCAAAAGTTTCTAAGTAAGTTCTGTTACAACGCCATAATCACGTACAAGCGTTTGTATGAAAAGTAAGGCGGATTGGGCGCATTAATTTGGGATCCAGTACTGACCCAATTTGAAAGCTGCTGCATATTATATATTCTTTAAGACCCCCATTAGCAAGAAAGAAAATCGGCCAGTTTTGGTAAAAATGGTAAGTAATGCTTCACTTTCTCACTTTAAACTATAACCTGTAATTGTAAATTGTAGTTCATAAAACAACATTTTCAATGATATCTCCGTTTCTTTTCCTATGATTTATTTTAAATGGTAGCACTGGACTCCGAAAAATTACTATATATCCCCTATTCGACTTTTGCCATTTGCGGCAGAGAACAGGCTGGTATATTCTTCGTCTTTTTTTCCGCCAACTCCTTTTACTGCCAGACTAGCATCTAGCCTGAATTTTGGTCCTAATGTAGGTACAAACATGCAAATCTGGGGCAAAAATTGATATAAATATATTCTCAGCATTTGATCCAGTAAACTATTCCACGCATGGCATAGCTCGCAAGCCGATAGCTCAGTGCATCCAAGAATTTATCGATTGTGCAAATGGTTTGGCACTGAAACGTTTAGAATATCCTGTATACCTATATAACCAGACTAGTATGGAAGAATACACCCACTCAGAGCATCATTACCTAGTAGGTGGGTGTATTCATTGCCGTTTGGTTTCCAGCAGAGTAGAATAGGGCCACTTAGGAAATAGAAGCTAAACAATGCTTATAAACATCAATGCGACCTTTCCAACATGTCTGGCCAGCGAGGAAAGTATAGGACAATTCCTCTGGCTGCTCTGGCAAAGTATGGCTCTGGTAGTACAGAGAGGGTCGTGCTTCTGCAGTGAAGACAAAAAGACCTGAGGATGGTGATAATGATGGGTGTATTCTGTATATGCTACACCAGCTGCTTAGATGTGGTGGCATGAAAGTTGAAGGACGAAATGGAAGAGAATCCAAATCATGTTAGTCGGCGATGCAACTATGACCTCATCATTATTTTGATTCCCTTTTTTAACCCTCGACAAATAGAAGGGTGTTATACGATTGGCAGTAATGTCTGTCTATGTATTTGTGTCTCTGTCTGGGCATCATATCTCTCAAACGAATGGACCGATTTCAATTATTTTTACGTGAAAGCAAGTTTCCTTGCGGTGGTTCTTACCTATGTTTGATGAGGCGTCTAAATGTTTACTTTGAATACTTCAAGGAATTAGCCCGTCAATCTGAACAACTTCCATGGAACCAAAGATAGAAAAAGACAAAACAAAAATATATTTCCACACAACAAGTTAAGTAAAGTGGAGATAGTTATTCCCAGAACTTAATTGGCCCCATGAGAAAAGTTGTTCGTGTTGATGTCGTGTTGAATTAACCCCTCAATCATATGTCGGTGGCAAACCCACTCGATATATTATATAAAAAAAACAATGCAGTAAATTGTTGAATTTCGGCTGCAACTAGCGTTTTAACTAGGGATCGGCATTTTATTGACTTTGACCCAGTTCTACAGCTGGCGGCCCAAGGATCTAGTTTTAGGAACCCCTCGTACACGATTTTATGCGCATTATAATAAAAGGTAAAATAGAAGGAAGAAGGGGAAGAGGAAAGCCCAGACACCGCTCAATGAAATCAAATCAAATCATCTTTATTGTGGAAACACAGGTTACGAAAAAAACTTAAAATATTTATACAAGCACCACTGTGACCTGCCCTTGATGGACACACAACAATATAAATGAAGCAAGTCGAGGAATAGGTGACGGCAGTGTATCAAGATGTCAAAAAATTGTCGCAAAATAGTTAAAGGAATGACTAAAAATATAGGTATATTACAGTCTAAAAACAAACACATTATACATATACACGCGAAATAAAAGAAACACCAAATATGTAGATATGTGACAATGTAGGCAAACAAAACTTCGATTCATTTACATTTTAAGTAGACTTGTTCACGAATAAACATGTGACTTGTGTTAGTCATTACATTAATAGATAATCATTACATTAATACACTTAAGCACGATGGAGACACTTAAATATGAAAACGTTACTTGTGAAGACATTTATACTCCTTGTGAAAGCATAATTAAAAGTAAAAGTTGGAAACCCTTTTTGAGACAGGTGAGTTGTTTTAATTTTGTTTTTAATTGAACCCATCAAGTTTATTTTCAAAGGCAAATTGTAAAATAACGGACTATTCTTAAAAGGAAAAAATACATCAAAATTGGCACATTTGTTTAGGCGCTACTATGTATTACTTTTATTAATTTTGTGTCGCTACGATACACGAAAAACAGACAAACAGACAACCACTGCAAATTTATAACACCAATAACATCCAACCCCTTAACATTGGTACACTGCTGGACAAAATAGTTTCCATACGGCAATTGGTCTCCGCCTTGGAACGCCGGTATGTTCGCCACATCGTTTTCCATGCGGCAGTGACGTCGATCGGTCTGCGCTCCATGGCCTATATTGTCACCTTAGCGCACGTAGACTTTCTCGGCACGGGTCTTTAAATGACATCATCAAAAGGGCTCTTGCTACCATAAACGTTGCCTGCACCCTGGAACCCCGGGGTGTAACACGAAATGATGGCAAGAGGCCAGAAGGGATGTCGCTGATTCCCTGGGAACGCGGAAGAGCTCTAGTGGGGGACGCAACATGTGTTGACACACTGGCGCCTTCCCGTCTCAGGGAGACAGCCTTGAGGGCCGGGGCGGCTGCTGAAGGCGCTGTGAGGCTACCAAGCGGCGCAAATATTCATCTCTGAGTGGAGATTATAAATTTGTGCCGTTTGGTGTGGAGACATTTGGACCATGGGGCCCTGGAGCGAGGAGACTTTTTAAGGAGATCTCCCCGCGTCTGGTAGCCGCTGCAGGTGACAAGAGGGCTGGCTGCTTTTTCGCTCCACGAATCAGCATTGCTATCCAGCGAGGAAACACAGCCAGCGTTCTTGCAACCATGGACAAGATGAGATTTTTTTAATTTAGCATAATGTAGTATAAGTTTATTTTATAGCTTAGTTTAATTTAGTTTTTTTTTGTTTTTATTTCTTTTTTCTCAATAAACTTATTTACTGTCTAACAACAATATGTATACTTCGTCGGGGGTTACAAATAGAAACATAAGATAAATGAATTAACAAAATTGAAACATGTTTAAATATTTGTTTTATACGTATGGTGCTAATATGACTCACACATCACAAGGTCACTCAACGTGGTATAAAGAGGGTTTATGCTCGATGTTTCTCTACGTGATCAAATCAAAAACAAGAAGATTCGGAGAAAAACGAGCACAGCAGATCAGCTCATAAAAGAAGCAGTGATTATGGCACATTGTGCGTAAATGTACGGACAAGCAAAGCATAGATCATTCACATGGAAGGTAAATAAAAGACCCGAGTGAGGTTCCAAGGTTGTAAAATGAAATAAATATATACATACAAATCAAAGATTAAGTTAGCCCCAAGATAAATTCGAGAAGTGTGTCATGGGATACTAACTCAATAATACCCAAGACCCAGGTCAATCTGAAAAAGATCTGACCGAAAATCGAACCCGAGACCTCCCCTGTGGCGGCCTGGCATGATGACCATTAGACCACTGAGGTCGTCAAAAGCAAACCTGTTCAAATTTTCTTTCTTTTAAATCCTATATAATTTCACTTATTCTAAACGCCTCTACTATCAAAGGGAGAATTTGCCCTTAATCTGACATACTGGGCAGATGAGTTGGTGATTGCAGTAGGATTAGGCTACATATGGTAGCACGGAACACCATTCTTCTATGCTGCTATCTTTTTCTGTTTCTCAGAACCGACATTCCTTAGATCCAGAGAAAGCGATGGAATGCTTCAGCACGGCTGGTGCTGAACGTTCTGATGCTCAACTCGCCGTTCTGACAGACAGAATAGGATATTAGCATAGAAAAGTGCCGTGTGGTTTCCGGCAGAGTAGAATAGGGCCGCTCCAAACCCTCCCGTAAATGTCTCAGAATGCGACATAGAAATTACAAGCTAAACAAAGCTTATAAACATCAATGAGACCTCTCCAACCTGTCTGGCCAGCGAGGAGAGTGCAGGCAAAGTCCTCAAGCTGCTTTGGCTAAGTGTGACTCTGGTAGTACACAGAGGGTCATGCGTCTGCAGTGGAGAGAACAAGACCTGTTGATGATGATGATAATGATGATAGAAAAGTGCTATTCCGTACTGATAGATGTAGCCTAACCCGTAAACAGTATGTAGGCAATCGTTGCAAAGAGAACGTTGCGCTCTTACTATACTATAGTAGACGACAGAAGAGGTTTTATACACATTGTATTTTACTCTACCACCACATGACCAGAGGAATTTTTGAGGCTGAAATATCCTCACGATAACGATGATCTTCTGTTTATTCCAGACACTGGTGAGTAGTGCAATGTGGACCTGTTTCTTCACATACGGGATGTTATTGGGAACCCCAACAGTTCTAGTCCCTTACGAGAGGAGAATAGCAAACTCTACAGAGGCAGTGAGCAAGGATATGGCTTCTTGGTTGAGTAAGATATATATTATTTTATTTTAAATATAGTTTGTAACCGAGCTCTTCCCTGGATATACATTTAAGAGTCCGGCGACCCTAGACTTCTCCATACAAACGTAGTACACGTTTAATTTTGAAACCACATGTCAGATTCCGGTAAAAATTGGTAATTGTAAAGAAATTGCAATTATCTAGGGTTATATTGGGTTTCCTATAGTAAAATTATGAACTGGAAAGAAAATATAACGATTTAGAAGTTTCCCATACTAATGGTCAAAAATGATAAAAAACACTATATTCTATTTCAAGTTCATATTTTTACTGTCGGAAACTAAATATAAACCTAGATAATTGCAATATCTTTGAAATTACAAAATTTTGCCCAAATCGGACATGTCGTTTTGAAATAAAACGTAGACTACGTTTGTATGGAAAGTTGTATTTTGGTATAGGGTCGGGGGACCCTTAAGGCACTCATTTATATTATTTTGAAATCAGCACTCAAAACGTAATCATGAGAGGTCACATTTTCTTGCATTTTTAACGACTCTAATGCAGTGTAACATTCAAAAATCTGTATTGCCAGTGAAAAGGGATCTAAGTCGAGTTAGATCGCTTTTGAGATCTTTGCATATTCTAAATCAGAAAAAAATTAGCTATATTTCTGTCTTATTCCCATAGTCCTAGGGCTTAAAATGCCAACGTTAGCGTTGGTGCACAGTAAAATAAGTAGGCGTTTTTTAGGGTTTCGTTAATTTATTTTTGTGTATTATAATACAAATGCGTTTACAACAAAATGAACCGAAGTATTTTTTCAGTTGGAAAAGTGTAAATTAATTTAACTTTAGTTATCACACAACGGAAAATTAAAACGTCGATATTCGTACATATTGATTTAAGTTTGCTTATTTCTATAAACACGTAAAATGTTTGTAGGATTCCTTGGTGAAAAACGCTTCATCTGTAGTAGAAACACTCAACTTGCGACATAAGTAAGACAAAATAGGTGTTTAGTGATACAACTTTATATAAATCAATTGACACTAGTCATAATTACAGCTTTGATTATTGTGGAAATTGATATAAGTTGAATTGAATCAAATACATATTACAAGTTCAAGAGTTACTAAAGCTAGATGGTGTATAATGATATAAGTTAGCGAAAATATGTAAGTGTTTTACCATCAGTTTAGTTATAAAATAAGTATCTATCTACTTACGAGTATATTTATCTGAAATACTACAAGAAATAGTAATAACCGAGCAAAGCTTAGTCACCTAGGTACTATATATCTAATTTCTTACCAAAACAAATAATTTTACGAAAATAATGCAAACAAAATCTTTAATATTGACTAGCCGAAGTCCGCGATTTCGTTCGCGTGGACTTTATATCTCTGGAAAATGCTCATCAGTCTATTATATATATTTCTTATAGTTTAGCTGGACCGTTTATTATTATATATATACATATACATTATAGTTCTACATCAGGTGTTCCATTTTTTAAAATCATTTATACCCTATATGTTGCTCAGGCTTAACAGCTATATAAGAAAAAAAGGGTTACATTCGAATCCGTCCAGTATTTCCGGAGATTAGCGTGTACCAACAGACACACGGACAAACAGACAGACATTTTTTTAAAATTCTTTCTCTATTACCACAGAGTAATAATATACCTATTTATATGTCTCCATCGCCCCCAATATTTTTTTGGAAATATTTTTAATGTACAGACATACTTTTTTTACTGTCTTATTATATGTATAAACTTCAAAATGCCCGAAATGTAATCCCTATATATAAATTGATTTTAACAACCTAAATGTTCCATCAGTCATAACTATATGAACAAATCTATGGTATTACTATTATTCTCTATTTACGGACAGCGAAGTAAAAAATGCTGATGATTGTAACGTTAGTAAATAAAGACATTATTTGAACATTAAAATAAGCGGCCAAGTGCGAGTCGGACTCGCCCATGAAGGGTTCCGTAGTAGCAAATAACATAATATAAAAGTCTTGTAGTATGTTTTTTTTAATTTTTATATTTGAGTTGATTGAATGAAAGGAAAATTGCCGTTTATGATTTATGACGAATTAAAAAAAAACTACTTACTAGATCTCGTTCAAACCAATTTTCGCTGGTAGTTTTCATGATAATGAACATCATATATTTTTTTTAGTTTTATCATTCTCTTATTTTAGAAGTTACGGGGGGGGGGACACACTTTTTTCCACTTTGGAAGTGTCTCTCGCGCAAAGTATTCGATTTAGAAAAAAATACTATTAGAAACCTCAATATCATTTTTAAAGACCTATCCATAGATACCCCACACGTATGGGTTCGATGAAAAATAAATTTTTAAATTTTAGTTCTAAGTATGGGGAACCCCAAAATTTACTGTTTTTTTTCTATTTTTGTGTCAAAACCTTAATGCGGTTCACACAATACATCTACTTACCAAGTTTCAACAGTATAGGGCTTATAGTTTCGGAAAAAAGTGGCTGTGACATACGGACGGACAGACAGACAGACATGACGAATCTATAAGGGTTCCGTTTTTGCCATTTGGCTACGGAACCCTAAAAACAGATAATAAGTATATATTCCAATTAGGTATTTATTAAAAAATATGTTTAAAATATAATGCATTATATATATCTATCAATACAAATCCATAAACACAGTGTGAATTTGTTCCAGTTGTTAGTGTAACTGGTGTGTCTATATTTACAAATTGAAAAAAACTAACATTTATCATCATCACCTAGGCTATTTGTATAAAACATGATTATAATAAGTTACAAGCAACACGTGATATGGACATTTTTATACTTATTTTATTTTCGTGTACCTAATATCTTTGATCCTTCAAATTTGTTTAAAATTAGTCTATGAATGAATGTTTCATTCATAGATATCCATGTATTTTGATGATCATCGTAAGTTAGCTTTGTTAATAAGATGGTTAGTTGTTGTTGGTTACCTATATCACTATTATGTCTGGTAATTATTTACCAACACACTGCAATTCTTTTTCGAGTATATAAATTCAATTGTGTTATAATAATAATAATAATAATAATAAATTTATTTATTCAGACTATCGTCCACTTTGGTTAGTAACATTGCTATTCTTACCCTAATGTTAGTATTATATAAAAATGATACTAACGTCTAATCACCGCTGTACAATTCCATGTGAAACTGCACAGCAGCGATTGACGTATGCACAATCCAGCCTGCTGGCCACCATTTTTAGGATGCTGTTGGGACTGGCCCGTACCCTACGTACCAGGGAAGCGCACCTCTTACGCATAATAGCATAAAAGCAATCTATTCGCGCTTCTGCAAACATTCCCGAAGCACTATAGAACTTAGGTAGCCCCATCAGCATCCTAAATGCATTATTATACTGGACGCGGAGGGCGCTGTACGATTTTTGGGTGAAAGTGGCCCATAGACCACATGTATAAAAAGATGTACAATATGCTCGAAAAAGTGAAATTTTCACTTCATTCGAGCATCGTGCAAATCTTCGGGCTATCATGTTTGCCCTAACCGACAGCGCCCTCCGTTCCCTCTCTATGTCAGCATCGTCTTTGAGATCGGAAGAAAGGATGTGGCCCAGGTATTTAACCTGGTAAACCCGTCGGAGCTTTACACCATTAAGCTCTACAGCCGGTATATTTACCACATCCCTGCCTCCGGCCCCAAAGACCATTATTTCACTTTTCTTTACATTATATATTAGACCATGGGATTTAGCATATGTTTCGCATATTTTTAAAAGCTTATTTAAACCACACGGAGACGCGCTTAACAATACCATGTCATCTGCATAACTTATATTGTTTACACAAACTTCGTCTACATGACAACCAATGCTGGTATTACTGAGCGTGACTATTAGTTCATTGATGTAAAGGTTGAAGAGCAACGGTGACGACAACCCACCCTGTCTAACGCCGCATTCCAACCCGTACGACTCAGATATACTATCTGCCCATTTAACATTGTTGACCTGGTTTTTGTACCAGAACTTAAAGATATTAATAAGCTCAGGAGGAACTTGAGCATTTTGGAGTTGCCCCCATAGGATGTCGTAACAAACCAGGTCAAACGCAGTTAAAAGATCGAGGAAGCCAGAGTATACAGAGGTCTTACGACTGGTATAGTACCTGACAGTATGCTTAACACACAAAATGGCAGACTCCGTTGACAGCCCTGGTCGGAATCCGAACTGGTTATCGTGAGGTTTGATGTAATTAGCCAGATGTGTATTAAGCATACTATCAAATACCTTAGACACAATTGTAGCTAGGGAGATTGGCCTATAATTGGTTTTATCAGATAGATCACCTGTTTTGTTCTTTACTATGGGTATCACTAAAGCCTTAATCATCTTTTTTGGCATGTATGAATGACTCAAGCATAAGTTAAAGAGCATAGCCAGCAGTCTCGGCAAGTGCGGGCCAGCGAACTGCAAGTGCTCAATACTGAGACCGTCATGCCCGGGAGATTTACCTCTGGTCATAGACCTTACCACCTTGTCTACCTCTTTTGCAGTAAATCTGATTCCCAGATTCATGCCACCCTCAACACTGAGCACCGAACGCGAAGGACCAAGCGGGGATTTTACCGTAAAATGGTCTTTAAAAATATTCGCTATGTCCTTCGCGTCATTCCTACCGTCTACACAAGTAGGAAGGCTAGGTCTTACGTTCATCCTCTTTGTGGCCTTCCAAAAAGACTGAAAATCATTTTTAGAATGATGTGAGGCCAGAATATCCATTTTTATTTGTTCTTCGTGTGTTTGGCACCACTTTAATTTTGTTTTGAAGATTTTTCTAGCCTCACACATTTCGTTATAAATATAGCCAACTCTTGGTTTTCCATACCACATCCAAATCTCGAATTTCTTCCTAGCCTCCCTATGCGCCTCACTGACATGCGTGTTCCATCCTATTACAATCTTTTTCCTTTTACGAACAGGCCCCCCACTAATAACAGCTGCTTTTGTTAATGCAGTGGTAATGTTATCATACAATCTGTCAATGATTTGCCTATGTTCTATAATATTACAAGTTTGATCTGCACACCTTTCAAACTCCATAGGGAATTGAATGACTCTAAGCTTTTCATGACTTTCCTTACAGAATAGTTCAATTTGCTCTTTACTTCTTTTTCCCCATAACACCTTGTTAGGAGTTGAAAGGGTTTTGTAACTCTTAGTTAACGAGGAAGTTTGAAGGTCACATTCAATCGTAAGAGGAAAGTGGTCCGACCAAAACACGTCATAGTTAACATATACATTGCGCACAGAACTTATAGCCGCTTTTGTAGAAACTACGTGATCTAACCATCTAGTAACACCCCACACCCCACATACAAAAGTAAAAGTAGGTACATGTTTTAACATTTCTACATCAACACACGTCCACTCTTGTTCTTCACAAAATAATGAGAGTTCTTTATAAAAGTTTTCCGTCGGGTGTGCGTTAAAATCGCCGAGTACATAAACACACTCAATATAAGAACTGTCTATAATCGCACTTACCGCTCCGAGGATGTCCGTAAATTCCGTTAGGTTCTCAGGTTTATCGGTAGGCATATACACATTTATAATTAAGATATTTCGTTCACTAAGCGTGATTTTAATCGCGCATATACGAGGATTATTACACTGCACTACTACAACATTAGAAAAAACACTGCGCCGCCAGAGAATTGCTACGCCGCCGTAAGGGCGGCCGCACACTATACCGGCTGCCGTATTCATTGCAGATGTTCCCGTACAGCTGAACTCGTCACTTACTGTGTTAAGGTACGGCAAATCGTCCGGCGTCAGCCACGTCTCCTGTAAGGCTATTATGTCACACGATTTGCACAACTCGCGAATACCAGCTACAGAGCGTTTAATATTTTTGCAGTTGAAAGTAATAAGTCTCTTTGTATCCATAATTTTATTTTACAGAAGCCGTACCATAACCGCTCGATGCTCCATTCGAGATTTTCGCCTTGAAGTTTACGAAACGCCTAAAAATAATACCTTGCGGCCATAACGATTCGTCAAGAAATAAATGTACTTTCGATCTCGCTATAAAGAATTTGTATGCGTCGTAATAATTTTTTCTTTTCATAGCAACTTTTTCTAGTGTAACTATTTCATTAGTCTTCTTAAGAATATATTTACTTATATCAGTGTCCGATGTCCCTACGTCCACATTTGAAATAAACATCGGTACTTTTCTGTCGGCGGCTCGAAATTTCTCTTCGGGTTCGACTGTGCAATTGCCCATTTTCCCAGCAAAACGATATGCTAATCGAGTTTTTCTTCTTGTCACTGTTGTCCACTCATCATTCTCCTTAGATTCCTTATTAAGAATACTTGCATATGATTTGCGTTGCTGTACAGATTCAATCAGCTGTTCAGACTTGTTATTTATTGTCACCGACGATGACTCATTCCCCGCGTCATCCGCGCGGCATTCGTTAGCCGGCCGGTTTGTATTTAGCGAGCGCTCCGCATTAACTTTTTCGTGACTACCTTCACTGTGTACTATGCTACGATATTGCAAATCATTTTCAGGTGATAAGGATATACATTTTGATGAATCATTTTGCTCATTTATCGTAGATTCATTGAGATTAGACAACCCCATAGGCCCACTATCTAAGAAGGCCGCCCCTCTCCTCGTATTTACGTTATTGACCGAAAAGGGGGTGACAGAGCAATTCACCGTTTGAATTTGATTTTTCACCTCATCCAACTGCTCTTTCGTCACATAGGATCCCTTAATCTTATCCAGTTCGCTTGTTACCTTTGCTAAGTCTTTAAGCAACTTAGACACGTCTAGGTGGTCCATCGTTAAAGGAGGCAAGCGGTCCAGTTTTCGGGCCGTAAAAATGGGCATCTCATTTTCATGCACCGATTTAAATAGGGCGATGATATCAAATAGCTCACGATCTTCTTTCCCTTGTCCTTTACGCTCTTTTTTACGATAGTCTGCAGACAGCGATTCAAAGAGTAACGCCTTCGAATATTTTATTTCTTCACTGCTGAACACCGCCCTGCATATCTTTACAAGGGTTTCCTCGTCCGTGCTTGATATTTTATTCTGAATGTACGCAAGCAGCTCATCAATTACAATATTACAACTTGCACATTTAAGCGTCGTCATTTTCGCAAATACGCACTATGAAAGTACGCAGCAACCGAATACACGCCCGCAGCGTAGCGATGCGTGCGCGTCACTGAGTTATATTTTTAATAATTTTTATTAGCGACGACAAATTCTACCTCATATTTTCCTTTTTCCCTCTCACTTTATTCATATCAGCATACTAGTTGCATCATCAGCTCTAATGCTGTGGAGTCTGTTTTAATTTTTTATGGATTTTGCTTTATTTTACAACCAGCTGCTTGCCAAACGTCAACTCCTTGAGAATGCTATTGTAATTCGTGTTACAAAGGTCGTGCTTTTATTGCTATTTTTTCTTTAGTTCTATTACGAATTACGATGCCTAGTACAACATCCACAGGAAGAGGTGGAGTGATCCTGTTCTAACCCGGAGTCACACGGGGTCTTTCCCGTATTCTCCTTGTTGTAAAATAAATATTCTATCTTCTTTTCCCTCAGTCTATTCCCCTGTCTTGCTTACTTCTGCTAAACGCAAAAAATCTTCTATCTCTGCAAAATCTTTTTTCTATTCTTAGCATATGCACATTAAAATGTGTTGAATTCATATATTTAGCAGATTGGTATCTGGTGTAGACAATTGACGATTAAACAGTTTTGCTCGGGAATTCTGAGCTCTTCTGACCTCTGGTCGTCTTGGTCCCTTCTCTATTCTGGAGGGAAACTTAGGGACTTTTTAGGCTTCCATTGTAAACAAATTCTGTCTGCTAATCCGCGGTTCTACTCAGAGACTACAAGGACTAGTAAGCTGTAATTCGGCATGAGTATGAAAACGTGGTAAAATTAAAGCTTGTAAAGTGTTTTTTCAATGAAAGCTTAGTAGGGTTTACAAATCAAAAAGTTATAGGTTACCAACTCATAAATGTACTCAAAAAGGAACATTGTATACAAATTCAATAGATAGTTAGTTTTTTAGACATTTTAGTCGCGTGAATGTCATTCGTAACTACGGAACACTACACTGCGCGTAGCCAGACACGTACTTGGCCAATTGTTTTCAACTAATTTAGTAATCAAGAGTGGAAAGACTTCGACCAGATCCCTCCGCGCGCGAGTTGATATCACCACAACCACGTCCATTTTGCTTATCAGGATGCACCAGAGATATAGGTAAGGTTTGCTTGGGATTCGAATACCTTAAGGTAGACGTCGGTTGGACCCTGTATCACAGGCATTACTTTTACATAATAATATGTTTATACTTATATCATTTTACACCTTAACATTTCATAGTTAGATCGCTTAAATATCTGATATATATCACAATACACAAAAATATTAAGGTATACTGAAATGTGTAAACTGATGTAAGTAATATTTTTATGACCTTTGTTCAAAATAAAATTGACGTAAAAATAGCTGATCACGAAACAAGTAAATTTTGTTTTGGGACTTCCTGATTATCTTCTTATACACTTCAAAACACTATAAAAATAAAGATGATGTATCATTTGACACCAACGAAATACAAAATGTGTAAATAGTTGCATGTCATTTTATAGCATTTTACACGAATATTTTTTCGTGTCAAGTGATATAACTTGTAATTTTTTTCGATTATCTCTGATATCAATTTATTTTAAATTGTTTTAGTCATAGAGACTTCTTTTATTTTGAATTATCTATCAATATCACTAATCAAAAATTTTCTAGCTGATGTATAGAACGTGCAGGAATGTTTTGAAACTTTAAACTCGATTTTCTCAAAACCACATTTTTTGACTTAGATCCCTTTTCACTGGCAGTACAGAAATACATTTTGATGGGAAAAATTGCTTTTCGTAAAATAAAATTACAGTGGCAACCTTGCACGTTTAACGGAACTAAAATTTGTTAACAATATTTAGCAAACAGTGCAAGTGGTACGAATTATAAAACGTAAATTAGAAAAAGTGAATGCAATAGCCCTTGTATACGATTTCAAATTCATCCAGTAAAAAATTGCGCTCGGTTGCATTCTAAAATTTTGCTAATGTCCTTAAAAGTCTCTTATATTATTGTAATCACCGTATACTTTTTTTTCAGCTGCTGTTTTTGGTTACGCATCCATACCGTGGGTAATAGCATTACCAATCATTGTTAAAATCTATGGTAGAAAGAAACCATACATCTTGATCAATCTTAACGGCATTGTCGGCGTCATAGTGTTCTTGGCTAGTCAGACTATCACGCAAGTCTTAATCAGCGAGATATTGCAAGGAGTACTGGTGGCATCCAACGTCACTTTATCAGTTTTAATTTTGACAGAATATACCTCACCAGAATACAGAGGATTATTTTTAACAATCAAATCAGCTTCGTTCTTTTGGGGCATCTGGGTAGCAAATGCTATCGGTACATTTTTTCATTGGAAAAACGTTGGAATTATAGCACTGATGTGTATGGTGTATAATCTTGTAACTGTATTTTTTTGGTGTGAGTCTCCTTATTGGTTGGCAAGAAATGGACGCTTTGAAGAATGTACTTCAGCTTACTATTGGTTGAATGGGAGAACTCAGAAGTCACAAGAAGAAATAATGAGCATAATTCGAGAGCAAAGAACTCGCGTAAATAAAAGGCCTGAATTCACCATTGGATACATTATATCAGCTTTCAAAACATTATTTTCAAAAGAGATTTATAAACCGCTCCTTTTAAATTTGCTAGTTGTATCTTTATATTACATATCTGGTAAAATTATTTGTAGTGTATACGCCATTGATATCTTCAAAAAAATATCTGGAGAGAAATTAGCTTATAAAGGAATGCTCATTTTGGATGGTGTCACTGTGTTCGCCATGTATGTTGGAAGCGGTTTCTCCAAAATATTGAAAAGACGAACATTACTTTTTAGCGCGACTTCTTTGGGTATTATTTTCTTGTTTGTGCTGTCGCTGTATTTGTATCTGATAAAATTAGAAATAATATTTGAAAATAACTATGTATCCTTAGCTTTACTTAGTGGATATTCATTGGCTATATGTTGTGGACCGATGATTTTGTCGACATCTATTTCTGCTGAACTACTGCCGTTGAAAGCCCGAAGTATTTCTGTATGTCTGTCTGCAATGGGCATGAAAATGACAATGAGCACTTTAGTTAGACTTTCCCCTTATCTTTTTGACTGGGGTGGGATGCATGGTACATTTTTGTTTTATGGTATTGGATCTTCAGTTTGTTTGTTTATTCTTTATTTATATTTACCAGAAACAAAAGATAAGACTATAAGGCAAATAATGAACACTTTTAACGACGATAAATCTAAAACAGTTAAAGAGGCAGAAGAGTTGTTGACAATTAATGACGTTATAAATGTACCATTAAAAACGTAACTTTTTTAAGTACCTATATATTTACTGAAAGAAACGTAACTAAATGTGTCAAGTACCAGACAAAGTAAGAGGTAAATGTAAAAGACTTACACTGACTCCACAGTGGTATCAGATAAGAAACAAGAAGAAGTACTGATGGAAATATTGACATCACATATTATAATTTCTTTAAAAAGTCGAAGAGATGAATGAAAATAAATTTATAATAATATTAAAAATAACGTGAGGTAACGAAAATAAATATTTTAACCTGGTTTTACGATCAGATGCGTTGAGGACAGCGAAACCTTCTGGTCTCCGCTCCTCCTAACACTCGCCCTGATGGATGATCGTCTAAAGCGATCGAACGTTTCCGACTACACTACGTAAGTAAAATCATGTTAAAATATTTAATTAAAGATAAGACTGCTAATATACCAAGGTCATACTAACAATGTTGAGACTTTTCCATTTGAGCTGATAAACCTCTTTTGACTTATATCAATAAAGTTATACATAAAACCCTTATAATTTTTGTAATAATATTGTTGAAATTAATATAAACACTATCTTGCTTATGAAATTACTTCGAAAATTACTATAAAGGTTCTTTTTTTGTTCACTTCGACATTTTTACGAATTTTTCCTAGTAAGGGCATCTTTATATAATCGTGACTTAGTAACGGTAGTGACATTCTTCCTTTTTTGTAACGTAAGTAAGGGTAATTTCCGGCAGAGTAGAATAGGACCACTTCTAGACTCTGTGGATATCGTATAGGGCGACTAAGGAAATACAAGCCGAACAAAACTTTTATACATCAATAAGACCTCTCCAATCCGTCTGGTCAGCGTGGAGCGGAATCCTCTGGGTGCTCTGGCCAAGCATGCCTCTAGTAGCACAGAGAAGGTCGTGACTAACAAGACCTGAAGATGAAGAAAGGGTAAGTATTTCTAATTTTTGTATAAAAAAAGGAATTTTTTCTTAGATAGACAAAATAATGCTCAACGTTTAACATAAACGATGCAGCAAACCGGTATTTAGCCAGGATTCCTGTCAGGATCGTTACAAGAGGAGATCTGCCTATCCCTGTGGGAAACAGGTGCGATATTATGTATGTATGTATTTCCGACCATCGATTGCAGTGTCAACAAGGAGGTCCTTGAACTGGCCGGCTCGAAACTGGGTTAAATCGTATTTGTACGTGCAGCTATGCATGCTTGTACTTTTGTACTTGCAGTGACATTGCAGAGGCTATAAAGGTGTGTTTCCAGACTATGGTGAAAAGTCGTGAAAGTTTTAAAAATATTAAATGGGCTCCATAATTAGACTCCATCGAGGCTGAATGGGTATTTGCTGTGATATAATTGACAATGACTTATTGTTAGAAGATATAGAGATAAATAAATAAATAAATAAAAATATACCGTGAAACAGACATATCCGTAATTAATGACTTATATGTGCAATGGAATTAGAATATAAGAAAAAAGCAATACATTTCCATACTTCTGTGTGCAGCCCGGGTAATTTGTATGGGAATGTTGATTTTTTGGGTATTTGACTGTTATTTAAATTGTTTAAACTCCCATGCTGGTCTGGGAGAAATAAAAATAAAAAACTTAGAATGTACCAGCTGCTTCTCTTCCCACGCAGATCGTAAAAGCCGATCGAGGGAATGGGCAAAAATGCAAATCATGTTAATAGGCGATGCGGCTAGCAACCCATCACTGTATTGATTGCTTTTCCATCTTCTCGCCCACCATGACGCTAAAAGTGGCTTTTGTGTCTTGCGGCCCTGGGCTCTGCATAGAACCGCAAGACCCAAAATGCTCTGTCTGCCCCATTAGGGATAGAGACGTGATAGTATGTATGTATGTATTTAAATTGTATTATTATAGTATAGCCCGATTTATTACGAGTATATCACACAGATTGAGCTAGCCCCAATGTAAGTTCGAGACTTATGCTATGGGAAACTAACTCGATACTATATTTTTTAATAAACTAGATGTACCCGCGTGCTTCGCTCGGCGTGGGAATTTCGGTATAAAGAATACCTTATGTCCTTCCCCGAGTCTTAAATTATATCCATATCAAATTTCATCCAAATCGGTTTAGTAGTTTAAGCGTGAAGAGGTAACAAACAAACAAATATACAAACTTACTTTCGCATTTATAATATTAGTAGAATAGTAAAATAGGATACGCACCTATAGATATAGTAGGTATATCTGTCTATAGTGTCATTGGAATCTTACCAGCTGTCAAAACACAGCATTTCCTCGCTCAGTTTTAATGGAGTCTACGCAGAATTTATAGCATGACGACGTTCATGGCATAATAGTTAATACTATAATCCTTCCCTTCTGAGATTCTAGGTTCGATCCCTGGCCAGGGCAAATTGAAATTGACTGGTCACCTACATAATAATATCACGCCTACTGTTATTAGTATTACGGGACATACCGCGATTAATATCGTTTTTTGCCAGATATTTCGACGGCCCTTCTGCCATCATGGTCTCTGAAAATATCTGGCAAAAACGATATTAATCGCGGTAAGTCCCGTAATACTAATAACAGTATTGCGACCGCGAAACTCTAAAATCATATAATATCACGCCTGTTTCCCATAGGGGTAAGCAGAAGAGACTAAGGCCTTCCACTTGCTACAATCCTGACAAACCTCTTTTGCTTCATCTAAATTCATCTATCTCTTCATACATGCCCAACAAACCAGTGGTGATTATGGGAAAACCCTTCTTTTTATTAGGAAAGGCCTCAGTCCAGCAGTGGACTGTAATTGCCAGAAGGTGGAAGCGAGAATCAAAATAGTGCTTGCAGTATCGCCTATTTGCAGTGGTCGCGGCGACCTGATTACCTAGATTCCAGCCTTGAACATCCTGTGTGTTTACCTCCGAGGGCACCGCAAACAGCAACATGCTGTTTACATATATAGCTCGTTTGTTTAAAGCGTTTGCAGTATATGAGTGCCTAGGAGTGCCAGGACTTAGATTCCTAATTGTAGTGTACACACATAGTAAATAAATACCTGGGTGACCGAGCTCTGCTTGGTTACATCTCAAACATTAACTACATTTATTTAAACTTGTCTAAAAACAATACAAAATAAAAAATTATATATTAACTTGATAATAAAAAATAAAAAAAAGTAAGTCACCGAGTGGGATTCAAACCCGTAACACTCTTTCTAGCGGTCTGCATCCTTAACTGCTGGGCCAAATGGATGGCGGCCGGCGCGAAAAAAATTGCGACCATATTCTGCGTGGAAAGAAAAACGCATGAAAACTCAAAAACACGCATTTTCCTAAACATAACCATATACCAATTTTCAGCGAAATCGTTGGAGCCGTTTTCGATATCACAGAAATTTATATACATATACATAAATATACAAGAATTGCTCGTTTAAAGGTATAAGAATAATGTAGTGTAAACACATGGTTAATATATAAATATAATTAATAAATAATTAGATATTATTCTGTCGTCTTGGGCAACACTAACGCGGGCCGATAGATGGCAACACGGTGCCGACCAGTTCGAATGGCAGTTCGAATGGCGACCGCGTGGCGGCAAGACGTGGAGTGTTAGCTGGCAAGCCGATATCTAAATACTTAATATAAGTGTTGAGTGCTTTTGGGAGTGTCCTTGCGTATAACAGGACACTACACTAATGCTGGAAAAAATATGAACTAAATTTGAATCACTTGGGTGTTAACATCCAAGACCCAGGACAATTTGGATTTTCCAACTAACTCTGACCGGGAATCGAACCCTGAATCTCTAGGTGGTAGACTAGAACATAGTGACCACTACGCCGCGTAGGTCGTCAATGTATGTATAGTATAATATGTTATGATCGAGATACTAACTCAACGATACTATATTTTATAACAAATACGTATATAAATAAACATCCAAGACCCAGGTCAATCTGAAAAAAGATCATTTTCCATCTTGGCTTGACCGGGGATCGAACTCAGGATCTTGGGTGTGACCAGCCTGACACAATGAACACTAGGCCACAGAGGTCGTCTATAAAATATTATATCTCTTCAGAATCACGTTTCATTGACAAAAGCCAAGCAATATGGCGGCCAAAGTTGACCAGTTGCAGAGATATGGGACTCTGACCAGTTGCCAAGAGCCAAGTTTCCGCCGGAGTCAGCTGATATCATCGACCAATTTCCTGTGGCTCTGCTGCTTTTTCACCTGACACCGACCTCGTTTCATATGTTAGACCGTATAATAAATAGATTCGTGGACGTAAGACTCAGTCAATCTGAGTAAATCGAAGTTATAATACTTATATGTAGGTATACAATTAGTAATGGATTTGCCACTGAGGCGTAAGAGAAAGACATATTAATGAATGGTAGTACCTATATTTTTCTCATGGTCAGGTTATAGGCACACTTTAAGTATATGCAATTTGAAGTGTGCCTTTAAGCCGACCATGAACAAATGTCTGTCGGTGATAAGGACAAAACACGGTACGGCTAGAAATTGCAAAAAGAGAATATCCTACTGAACGTCGAAAGTTAAAAAAAATCGATGTACTGTATCCAGAAAAAAGACTATTTCTCTCTATCAAAGTTATTTACTTTATTTTGCTACCTAATCTATACGCATTCCTTCCGGGCTAGTATGGGAGAAAAGAAAAAAACTTAGAATGTACCAGCTGATTCTCGTCCCGTGCAGGTAGGAGCCGATCAATGGAATGGTCGAAGTTAAGCGATGCGCCATGCAGCCCATCATAATTTACATCCCTTTTTCTACCGATAAGCTCATTATATCACGCTAAACCTGTCATTTTGGAAATCTTTGGGAGAGGCCTATGTCCAGCTGTGGACGTTATGCGGCTGAAATGATGAAACCTGACCACGGCACTCAAGTACTCGTCATTACTGGATTATATTTAGGCACTGGAAATTTTTCTGTACACAAAATGAGTCATAGTCTGGCTCAGTCTTTCCCAAACTGGGCGATAACGCCCCCTTGTGGGCGCTGCAGGTCTCAACGGTAAGAGACTCAGAAAGAAAATGTTTTTTTTTTGCTAGGAGCTTTATTTAGCTAAGAGGACGTGGATTTAGTGCTGTGACAACACTGCTTACTAAAAAGAGAAATCTTTTGCTTGTTACCGAACGTGGCGACTTGCGACTGTTCTTGAGTAAATTGGAACCTGATATCAACAAACTTATTAAACAGCATCAGATTCATCCTTCACATTAGTTTTTATATAATGATTGATTATTTTAGTTATATTTTTAATAAAAGATACTCTGTTTTAATACTATAAAGTTGCGTTTCAATAATCATTCTTATTGGCAGGTGGAGCCCGTAAGAGTTAACTTGAGACCTTAGTGCCGTTGTATGTTACCTACTGCGCTCAGGTTTCAAGTTGCGGGTTATAGTAAAAGTTTCGTTTCGAATTCTCCGTTAATATACATATATAGGTCACAATAATTAATTAATTTAATTTGAAGTTATAGTGGTTTTTAAATAGGTGAAAAAATGGGGGCGCTAAAAAAATATTTATTCTCAAAGTGGGCAGTAGACTAAATAAGTTTGGGAACCACTGACTCTGGCTGATGAATTCATAAATAATTATTTCACTATTTCATATTTCAATAATAATTTGTAAATGTTTTAAATTTATACGAAATCCACTTTTGATCGATATCCAAACACTGGCCGAAATATTGAAGAAGAATATCTGGCCGTGAAACATGAAAAGTTCAGCCATTACCCAATGTAAGTATTAGGCGCATAGGGTGAAAAGATGGGAGGGAACCCCTGTTAAGTTAAGTTATTATATTATCTTTGGTTTTACTAAGCCAAAGATAATATAATTACTAACTTAATAGATACCCAACGCCATAGAAATTATTAGAAGATCCGTAAGTAGGCAAAACTGGAGTTGCGAGGCTCACAGAGATGGCAGCACACATTACAGCAAAAAAGTGACAAAGAAGTGTTGAATATACTTAAAAAATATTTATTGCATTTCACATTAGTCATATTTAATTAATTAGAGTACTACTTTATTTAAATTATAGTAATAAAAGATTTAAATGTTTTAATTATTACCTATTAGCGCCATCTAGGAAGACAAATAATATTGTATATGCTGAAGATGCTATACAAGTTTTTTTCAAAACAATCTTGAAGGACTTTTCCAGTGTTGTTTAGGCGTATACGATAGGAATGGCACTGACACCTGTGCTAACACTTCACAGTATACAATAAAGAAATTTATATATCACTCACTTATCTCAGGTTTGCAGTCAAGCAGTTTTGGCATTAGCTATGCGTCTTTGAGGACTCGCGAGTCCGTTCTTTTTCAGACAAGACTTGCACTGTACCATAAAATATATAGGTACAACTCAGAGGTCACAGAGTGGACGTCACTGCTTGCTGACTCGGACACGGAAGTTATTCTATGCATTTCGTTGATATAAATAAAGGTGAAGTACCTGGGCGACCGAGCTTTGCTCGGTTACATCTCAAACATTAACTAATTTTTTTTAAACTTGTCTAAAAACAATGCAAAATAAAAAAAATATATAAACTTAAACATAAAAAAAACAAAAGTAAGTCACCGAGTGGGATTCGAACCCGTAACACTCTTTCTAGCGGTCGCTATCCTTAACCACTGAGCTAAATCAAGGCGGTCGCGGCGCGACGAAATTAGCGACCATATTCTGCGTGGAAAGAAAAACGCATGAAAACTCGAAAACACGCGTTTTCCCAAACATAAAACTAATCTAAATCGATTATTTACCACCGAAAACCCCCATATACAAATTTTCAGCGAAATCTTTAGAGCCGTTTTCGAGATCACAGAAATTTATAAATATATATATATACATACATACATAAATACAAGAATTGCTCGTTTAAAGGTATAAGATATAGCATGATAGGAAAAGCAAAAAAATAAAATATTCAGGTCAACAACTAAGTTCGTGAAAGTAGTGAATCAAAAATGATGGGGCCACCGGTTGTTTTTTTTTTTATTTGGCATAGACATAGAATTTTTATGGTTAAGGGGGTCACATGTACAGTTTAGATTTTTTTCCAAAGGCCACTAACTTCTTTGTCAACCTTTACAATTTTAATTTTTTTCGCACAAGGAGTCAGTATTGCGATCCAACGTGGAAATGCGGCCAGCGTTCTTGGCACTATGCCACATGAGCAAGATTTTTTAGACTAAATTAGTAGTTAACTTTTTTCTGTATGTATATTAAATATGTATTTTTTTTTATCCTTCTTATTTCCTTAAATAATTTTAATTATTATTATCTGTAGTCCAATTGTTTTGAATCTCATGAAGGGTTTTGTCTTTTGTTTCTGGCAAAAATTTATTTAAAATCACCAACAATATTGTTGTCAAGATAGCAAATAAAAGAAATGACCCATGAGCACCTAAGGAATAAAAAACATATGGTGATATTTTCAAAAAAAGTCCTGAAACAGTTCTGTCGTAGATTGCAATAAAGCAAACAAAAGAATTTCTGTATCGTAGTGGTAGCAATTCACCTATTATAGTTGTAGACAGAAGTAAAGGCCCACAGCAAATTGCAATGAAGTATCCTACTAACAAACCAATTGTTATATATTTATTTTCTCCAACTACGGATAACTGAACCAAATATAGATATAAAGATAATGTTAATAAGAAACAAATACCCAAACAAGCACCCGTGATAAACATAACTTTCCTTCTTAGAATTCTAGACAATGCACATGCTACATACATACTGAACACTGTGGTGCCGTCTAAAATTAACATAGCAGCATACGCTCGTGATTCACTATTCGATATTTGCTTTACTATATCTAAGGCGTATATGGTGCAAACTATTTTTCCATTTGTGTAATAAAAAGCTACCAATAACATGCAAAGTATTGCAGGCTTATAAATGGTTTTAGTAGATAATATTTTCCATGTCGATGTATCATTATCTATTGGCAAAAGTGTGTCTTTATTTTCTTGAATTCTTTTTTCATCTTCTATAATATTTCTTAGTTCTTTGTTACCATCGCTACTAAAACCTCTTAACCAGTGAAATGATTTTGTACATTCTTCTTGCCTTTCTTTTCTTGCCAACCAGTAGGGAGATTCTGTCCAAAACAACGCTGATATAAAAATATAAATGCTGCAAACAATGTGAACAATACCAATACTCTTCCAATGTAGCCATGTCCCTAAAGCATTAGAAATCCAAATACCCCAGTTGAAAGATGCTGATTTTATAGTTAAAAATACTCCTCTATATGTAGGAGATGTGTATTCTGATAAAATTACGAGAAACACAGTTATGGTACCAGAAGATAATATGCTAGTCAAAGCTTCGCTGATAAAAATATGAGTAATTGATGTACTGCAATAGAAAAGTATCGATGAAGCAAGAGATACAACACATATGAGTCTGTAAGGCCATCTTCGTCCGTAATAGTGTGATAGCACGGGCAGAATTGGGACCCAGGGTATTCCTGCGAATCCACATATTGAAGCTGGAAAAAAAGACAACCACATTGTTAATTAATAAAAAAACTTGTTAATCAAATAACAACAAATAAATGAAACCTCTCCAACCCGTCTGGCCAGCGTGGAGTGAGTAGGCCAAAGCCCTCTGGCTGCTCTGGCCAAGTATGGCTCTGGTAGTACAGAGAGGTTCGTGTTCTTGCAGTGGAGACAAAAAGACCTGATGATGATGAATCAAATAACATCAAAAACTACAATCAACTTGGTTGACAAACAGAAGTAAAACCTCAAGAAAAAGTGTGTGAGAATGTTGCGTAACGTTGTGTAACTGTAACTTTTTCTTTATCTATATATATATATATATATATAAGCGTTCCCGGTTGCATTCTCAGCAGGATACTCGGGAGCACGGTGTGCGTTTTCCGGCTTTTTAAAAATTAAATATGCACATCAATGGATACCCAACGATTCTATAATTTTACAATTGGCCGCTTGCCTGAACCTCCTTGCAAATGCAGTTGTAGCACGAGATGTTTGTGCTTAGTTGTTCAGTCGTGTCTTAGGATATCCAGTGGGAGAGATAGCGTGGTCTTATTTTAATCTTGGGGTCTTTTTGTCTCCACTGCAGGAGCACGATCCTCTCTGTATTGCCAGAGCCATACTTGGCCAGAGCAGCCACACGGGTTGGAGAGGTCCCATTCATGTTTATAAGCTTAGTTCAGCTAGTATTTCCTAAGTCGCCTTTTACGACATTCACGGGAAGATTTGGAGTGACTACTTTGTCGGAAACACAATCCTATTCCAGCTCTTTTTTTGGTCGTTAATGATGACTAAAACTTTATGAACAGAAACTTACACAACCAAGAAGCAGTTTCCATACTGACAGCATCCGTGGAATTCGCCTCCCTCCTCAATTGTGGAATTAACACTGTGGGGGCGCCTACAGCCAGCCCATTTATAAAGTAGCAGCACCAAATGCCACTGCAGACCAGAACCTGGGATATCACAATATACTATCACTTCTGCGTCCCTAATGGGGCAGACAGAGATTTGAGCTCTTGCAGTTCTAAGTAGACAGAGCTCAGGATCGCAAGACTCAGAGGCCAGTTTTTAATTTTAATCCCCGACAAAAAAGAGGGGTTTTATACTTTTGACGCTAACGTCTGTGTCTGTCTGTGTATCTGTGGCATCGTAGCGCTCGAAAGGATGGACCGATATCGATGCAGTTTTTTACGTGAAAGCAAGTTCCCTTGCGGTGGTTCTTAGTATGTTTAATAAAATCGGTTCAGTCGTTTAAAAGCTACTGGAGGGCTTTATTAACAAAAAAATAAATGGTGCTACGGATATCAAGTCGTATTGGTAGTACTCATCAATAGATGGCATTATTAACAGTCGGGGGTTTTTATAATTTGCTTAGCAAATACACTTGTAACGTGATGCAAGATAGTGGAAAAAGCAATTATGGTTGAAACTGCTAGCCTAGCCTAGATGTGCTAGATAGTGGAAAAAGGAATTATGGTTGTAATTGCTAGCCTAGCCTAGATATGCAAGATAGTGGAAAAAGGAATTATGGTTGTATAGCCTAGCCTAGCATTGATTTATTAACATGGTTCGCATTTACGATTTGTTTAAGAAGAAAAGTCGGTGCTACCACCGAGTTGTCTTCTGACATGGAACGAGAAAGATTTTAATGAAGTCCTTTTCAATATATTTTACAATATTATTTTCAATTTAGGGCGATATTGTAGCAGAACACGGTGGAGGCGCCCTCATTTGAAATGGATTGTTGGGTAAATATGGATGATTGGCTATTTGATTTCCAAATCTCTGGAAGGACCTTTGTATATATTATGAACGACAATTGGATTATCAACATTACTTTCAGCGTCGTTCATGGAATGATTTGAAGGTCTTTCTGGAACCGTTGGAGGTCAAATTGTTGACTGTCAACGTGTTGATTTTTAAACAGTTCGTTTCGAATGAGGGCGCCCCTTCTGCTGGGTTCTGCTACCGTTTCGCCTTAAGAGAAAAAGCAAAGTGATAGATATAAGGCCTAGTCAGCTATCTCTTTGGCTGACTGTAGTACAATTGTACATTCTAACGTTTATTATTTTCTTCCAGACTAGTATGGAAGATACAGAGTACCACTGACTCTTGAAAATATTCATTATTATCATCAGGTCTTTTTGTCTCCACTGCAGGAGCACGACTCTCTCCATACTACCAGAACCATACTTGGCCAGATCAGCCAGAGGATTTGGCCTAAACTCTTCTTTATGAGCTTTGTTAGCATGTATTTCCTAAGTCGCTTTTTACGACATTCACTGGAGGAATTGGATCGAGTGGCCTTATTCTACTCTGCCGAAAACCACACCGCAAATATTGTGTTTCAATCTGAAAAAATTGTGTTTCTTTTTCTTAACTGTTTGGTTTTTTATATTTTTAACGAAAAAAAGTAAGAATTTATGCATTTATGCAAACAAAGTAACCGTTTATCACTTACCTGACGAGCAAATGGTTTCCATGATACTTTATCTTTTTTATTGCCGCTTGATGCCTCGATGTGTTCGTAATTTTCCATTTTAAATTATCGTGATACTTAAAATGTATCAAAACAACTTGTCTGCACCATTTAAATGAAATAAGTAAAGTGAAAATAATAAGTATCTGTTTTATTTCATGCGTGTTATTATCATGCGTATTAATTGTATTTATTATTTTCATCTGTGTTTTTACTTAGCCGCTTTTAGGGTTCCGTACCCAAAGGGTAAAAACAGGACCCTATTTCTAAGACTCCGTTGTCCGTCTGTCCGTCCATTCGTCTGTGACCGGCTGTATCGCATGTGATAGCTAGACAGTTGAAATTTTTAGAGATGATGTATAATATTGCTGATATAACAACAAATACTAAAAACAGAATAAAATAAATATTTAAGTGGGCCATACAGAAAACGTGGCTTTTTATAGATAATGGTCGGTTATTTTTTATTTTACTATTGGACAAAAATAAATACTTCTAATAATTGATTCCTCTTCTTTTTCTTCCTTCTCTAATTCTACTTTAACCTGTGGGGTTGGTACAGATTGTAACTTTTTTTTTTCCCTTCTTGATTATGGCGGTCAAACTTCGTTGAAACTTATTTTGCCAGTGTCTAGTAATATCTCTTCTTTATTCCTAATCCTAATCCCTTAACTATACAATCAAAGGACCTTTGATTGCTTCACGGGAGCTTCTGGCGACAAATCTATACGAGTCCTCTGGTTTTCATAGCCGATTGAGTGGCGGACGGCGCCCAAAGACGCCCACCACAGTCCGCAAATAAATATCACTACAACCGCACTATGACTGTCCACTTTAAACATTTCACAAATTGACCATGAGAATGAGCATTTATAACACCAAACTACACCAATTTCATATTATAAAGTCCACTAGAATCAATTTGCAAAACAATTTAAAGCAAACTCCAACTCGACCCCTTGACTTCCCGCCAAAAACTCCAGCTTGTAACTTGTTTCCATTATTTCATCATTACCATCATCATCATTTTTTTTTAGTCTGCACTACAGGAGTACGACCCTCTCTGTACTACCAGAGCCAGTGTATACTTGGCCAGAGCAGCAAGAGGACTTGGCCTACACTCTCCTCGCTGGCTAGACGTTTTGGAGAGGTCTCATTGATGTGTATAAGCTTTGTTTAGCTTGTATTTTATAAGTCGCCTTTTACGACATCCACGGGAAGACTATTCGGGAAGATATTCCATTATTTATCTTCTTGTAATGATTCCTCTGATCTTTTCCAAAATCACTCAGCTCATACATCGTTCTAGATATTTATTTTAGCAATTTTACCATCCTACGGACTTACGGATCGATATTTATATTTCTCTAGTTGCATGTAACAAACACAGTCACACCACTTAATTTGTTTTTTTAAACGACTGCCCTAAAAGAGGAGTGTAATGTTTTCAAGGTATATAAATGGTTGTGAGATTGTTTTCCTGCATCACTTACAAATGCTTAAATAGATTAGGGTTTTTGAGGTATCATAAGAATCTTTACCATCCGAATGTTAAACGTTATTATTTTTATTTATTTATGCAGTCATGATATTTAACTCGTGTTATTAATTAGTACTTTTTCTTTTTTTAATTGAGCGCAAAAGAGTTGTTTGATACATAATATATTAGTTGTTATTCATATGTTTAGAAACAGGTGAACAATTATTTGCGAGTACATATTATGTTATAACTTTATAATGCAAATACGTGTAAGAAAAACTTAATATTATAAATGCAAAAGTGAGTTTATTTAATTGTTTGTTTATTTGTTACAACTTCACGCTTCAATCACTGAACCTATTTAGATAAAATTTGATATGGATATAGTTTGATACCCAGGGAAGAACATAGGATAGTTTTTTTCCCGAAATTCCCAAGCCTGAAGCCCAAGGCACAGCTAGTAATCTAAATGATCGAAAAAAAATATTCCAGGTGGAAATGATTAATTATCATTGCTGAATAATAAGAGTTAGCCTTGGTTTTTTATTTTTTATTTTATTTAAAACTTAGTAGCGTTTGACCGCTTCTCATTTGGTGGAAGGCGACGAAACGGTCTGGGATGGATCACGCATACTCAAGTAATACCTATTCACTCTTCTCTTGAAGACATCCAAATCGTGTCTTTCGGGGAATAAGTGGGAGGGCAGAGCATTTGGTGTTGCTCCTTTGCTGGCAAATATTTTCTGCGCGTTTGAGGGGCCCATCTAGTGGGTGGCAAGCCACCACCTGACTTCTGACGTTTCTATTGCAATATCCCAGCATCAGTCCATCCCACTCTTTTTCCATAAAAGACCTTTTACTTTTTCTTGCAATAGATTTTGCGCCTGCCGAAACCTTTTCCGGCAGGATATACACCTTTCATAGGTGTATATCCGGGAATGGGTTTTGGCGGGAGCGCCACATGACAACAACTTCTCGAAAGGGAGCACCACCGGAGTAAAAGGACCCGTGAATCTAAAAGAGTTAGTCTCAAATGGTTTTAAATGCAAATAAAAGAAACTTGTTTAAAAGGCAACTCGGTATGTACTTGTTTAAGGCCATACCTGGATTTTCCGGGGTCTAGTGCTGCCCTCATTTTAAATAAATCGTATATTATTTTATTACATGATATATCAGATAATATAGATATAACTGGTAGACAATGCTTAGCATTAAGTTATACCTTTTGTACAATAATCTTAAGATTTTAAGTGCAATAAATTAAATAAATAAAAATAAATAAATAAATCAGTTGGACATATCATGAACTACTGTTTACAGTTTCAAATTCTCTTCAAATGGTTACTAGTCTAAGTTGCAAGTAGTCTGATGAAAACCCACCAAATTTTAATAGAATTTGTAAAATACCATTTCAATCATATTACGTTTTAACATTATTGTGGTCAGTAGTGATGGCATTAACGGCTATTTCAAAATAATGAATAACACTGCTACATTATTTGCCAATAACTGTTATTGTAAACTGTTATTGCTATCCTGTTATTTTTTATAGTCAAATAGTTCATTCATTTTTTAAAGATAACAGCTAATACTGAAATAACAATGAAAGGTATGTTATGTTATGTATTACGTCGTGAGCTGTTAATTTGTAATAAAAAGTCAAAGAACTTCCCTTTATACTTTGCACAGGCTTAGGAGTCTTAGGACTGGCAGATTTTTTTTTTATTATGTGAAATAAATTAATTGTCAATTACGTTATAGTAACAGGTGAGTGAGTGAGCATTATAGGAAATATGGCTACAACAGCGCGAATTTTTAGTGCTAACTGCTAACATGCACGATTGCGACGCGGAACGCCTGTCTAATACTAACTATAACGATAGCGCATGCACGGCACGGCAACAGGGCGTAAGATCCAATAGCAATAACAGGCAATAATGAAAGCTCATTATTTCAATATCCAATAACAGTGTTATTCATTAATTGAAAATAATGCGTTATAGTAACTGCTATTGTAATAATGATCACCACTAGTGGTCAGTGACTTAATTTACTAAAAAAACTTTTTAAATTTTCTTGGTTCTTGAACGAAAAAATATACATTGTACATTTATGTATATTTATATACATATAAATTTATCCATACATACTATAAAAAGTCCCCCGCCGCGTATATCTGTATGTCTGTCTGTCTTTTCGCTTATAACTTAAAAACTTATTTACTGATTTTGATGCCGTTTTCTTTATTATATAGATAGTTTATTTCGGAATGTTTATGTATATAATTCATAGGTATTTTATTTATATTAAGAAAGCTATGATTAAGTTTTTGTCAATCGGGTGCAGCGTCAGGCACTCTCATGGTAAACGCTGGCTAGGTTTTACAAGATATACTTATAAATACAATACATAGAAAGTTGTAGGACTTGAAAAGGTCTACAAAAAAGTCCCTGATAGCATATGTCTATCTCCTGACTTACTATTACAGTTTTTATGTTTATTTTAAGCAAAAAAAGTAATACCTTATTTTAAAACAATATTTTTGCCTACAGGGCATTTATCCGCATCCTTTAAAACTAGTTAGTTAAATTGGTTTTTTAATGTAGAGGTAGATTAAAATTGTCACTTACAGTATTAAATGTACACTTTATAACATATATCGTATACATATATATAAATATTACTGTTCCTCCTCTAATGCTAGATGGTTCCATCATTGCATTCTTTGGGACTGCCAAAAATTTGGGTGTGCTAATCGAATCGACGTTGGGTTAGACTGCGCATATAACTGAAGTTAGTCGCAAAGTATATTTTTCCTTTTATAGTCTCAAAATACTCCAGTATTTCTTACCTTTTAAAACTAAAGTCTCTTTATGCCAGTCCCTTATACTCCCACTTCTTGACTATCATAGAGTACTATAATATAACTGAAATAGAGAGCCATCTCACGTAATTTGTCTGCCAACACTTTAAGCTGCAAACGTAGTGTCATCTATTAATCTTATTCCAAAACCAAATAAATAACAAATATAAAATAATTCAACTTCTCAATGAAGTAGGATTTGAACCTATGATTCTTGAGTGAGATCTTAGGTGAATTATTTCCAATGCGTTAACCGCTTCGCCATTCAGGCTTGGTACCGTGTGCGCGAAATTTTGCTTTTTGTTTAACATAAAACTTATAGGAAAACAAATAAAAGATTTAAATTTTTTTAGCCTTTGTGGGGATTTGAACCTAAGGACTCATGGGTAGTTTCGAACGCTTAAACCATTACACCATTAAGACTTCGTACTGAGCATGCGAAATTATTGGTTACACTATACTTTAACACCGTGAAATTAGGACTGAGAAAGCATGTAGTGCGCCATCTCTACAAATTCTAAAAATCTAAAAACTTATAGTAGTTTTGGTATTTAATCCGGAATAAGATTAATAGATGACGTCGTTCAAAATGAAAAATTCGCAATGTATGGCACTTTCACCCCCCTGTTGACTATGCAGACTCCTGCTATTTAGATGCTACAGAGGAGTTACTGAATAAGCTGGAGCGATTGCAAAATTTATGCTTGAGGTTTATATTTGGGTTAAAAAAGTATGACCATGTGTCAGAATACCGCAAACAACTTCAGTGGCTCCCTATTCGTTTGCGTAGAAACCATAGAATTCTATGTCTTCTTTTCAAAATTTTGTACAACCCTTCCTATCCTACTTATCTACGTGATCGGTTTTCCTTTGCCCGTCCGTCTAATGTACTCTGTAGATCCCACCTTAGAACCTTACTCAGAATCCCCGACTACACTTCTGCGTGCTATTCCCACTCCTTCTCTGTTCAAGCGGTGAAATTATGGAATTCACTACCACACACTATACGAGACTCCAAATCATTTACTGTTTTTAGGAAGCGAGTAAAAGAGTATTATCTTTCCTTAACATAATGAATAGTACCTATATGTATACATATTTGTATATTATATATTTATAATATATATTTTTAGTTGCGTATATATTAATCTATGTATATACATTATGTATTGTATAATAATGTATGTGTGTATATGTTTAAATTTTTAGATAAGTAGCTACATGTATTTGTATTTAAATTTAGTTTATTATGTACACGCCTACTACTACCTGTTTTCTTCACTTTTCCTCTCCTGGGTCTGCTGGAAGAGATTTCTTATGAAATAAGCAGTACCTATGTACTCAATTTTCTTACTTTGTTTATTTCTGTGTTTGTATTTTGTGTACATGAATTTTGTAAATAAATAAATAAAATAAATATATCGGTTATTTAATGTGCATTAAAATTGTCACTTACAGTATGGCGTTCAAACGTATATGAAGATATCACGGAATCAAAATTAAGCTAAATTTACTATATCGGAACGTGATATCACGAAGGAGCCGCTAGATCTGTTTTCGACGGGGAGATGTTTTTGCGATATCTCTTTAATTTTAATCCTGTTTATATATAAGGGATTCTGTCTGTCTACTTTTTTTAATTGTTGTATATCGTAAACTTTAACATCTTGTGTATCTAACCTAACAATCGCGACTCGGCTGGGCAGCGTTCGGGAAGCTACGCAGTGTTTCTCCTCAAAAATACCTCGTGTGTTACCAGTGATGACTTATGGCTGTGATACGTGGTCCCTTACTATAGGTCTCATAAAAAGGCTCAAGGTCGCTTAACGCGCTATGGAGAGAGGTATGCTCGGTGTTTCCCTACGTGATCGAATCGTCACGTAGGAGAACAAAAGTCACTGATATAGCCCAGCGAATTAGCTCGTTGAAGTGGCAGAGGGCGGGACATATAGCGCGACGAACTGATGGCTGATGGAGCAAAAAAGTTCTCGCAGGCGTACTGGCAGGCGAAGCGTAGGGCGCACACCTACAGGGTGGTTAGATGACCTGACCAGGGTCTCTTGATCGGTCATTTTGGAAATCTTTGGGTGAGGCCTATGTCCAGCAGTGAACGTTGTGCGGCTGAAATAATGAAATATTGATCCGTAGTTGAAGAAAATAAATATGTAACAATTTGTTTGTTGCATGGATACTTCATTGCAATTTGCTGTGGGCCTTACTTCTGTCAACAACTATAATAAGTGAATTGTTGCCACTACGATTCAGAAATTCTTTCGTTTGCTTTGTTGCAATTTACGACACAAGTTTCAGGACTGTTTTTTTAATAACACCATATGACAACAATGTCCTTGGTGATTTTAAATAAAGTTTTGCCAGAACCAAAAGACAAAACCCGTCATAAAATTCAAAACTGTTAGATCACAGGTAATAATAATTAAAATTGTAAAGGTTGACAAATAAGTTTTTCCGCAAGCGGACTTTGCTAATTGCGGAATAAATCTAAACAAATTATAACTCTAATTTCTGATTCACTAACTTATTTGTTAACCTGAATATTTACTGTCATGTCATATTCACCGCTTTATTTATATCAAAAAAATGCATAGAATATCTCGATTCTACTACTACACGTGGTAGCGGTCGATATACCAGTGTCATTTTTCATTGGTTTGGGAGCTGAAGGCCACTTTATAAGGATCGTTAGTAAGACCTCATTAGTTAGCCAAAATAAAAATTCAGAAACAAAAAAAAAAATATAAATCTCGAAAGTAAAATCGTGAGATCAACTGGTAGTACCGCCGCCAGTGAGCGGGGTTCATTAGGATCACGCGGCAATTTTGGACGGGCGTAACTACATAATCTCGATCGAAAATCATTTTCGCAATATTTTATCTTACGTCATATACAAATTTGGATTATGTATATGGATAGAGGATTTATTTTGGTATACAACATTGTTTTTCCAAAACCAATAAAAATTCAGTGTGTATATGTAAGTACAAACTCAGAGGTACAAGTCTTGCCGCGAAAGGAACGGACTCACGAATCCTCAAAGACGCATAGCTAGTGCCAAAACTGCTTTTTTTCCACCGCTTCATGTATATACTGATTAATGTTAGCACAAGTGTCAGTTTTATCGTATACGCCTAAGTAATACTGAAACAGTCCTTCAAAAACTTGTATAGCATCCCTAGCCAAGGCATGCCTACCCATCGCCTTTTAAACATTATTATTTCTCTTCCTTGTCACAAGATGGCGCTAAAAGGTAATTAAAACATTAAAATCTTTTATTACTATTATTTGAATAAAGTAGTGATATAATTTTTAAATATGACTTATTTGAAATGCAATAAATATTTTTAAAGTATATTCAATACTTTTCTTTGCCACTTTTGTGCTAGTCGTGTGTGATGCCATCTCTGTGAGCCTACGCCGTAACTCCAGTTTTGCCTACTTATAGGTCCTCCGATAGTTTCTATGGAATTAGGTATCTGTTACGTAATTAATTATTTTAATTTTTGCCTAGGACAGGGGTTTCTCCCAATCTTTTGCAAAAATACTACGGCGGGCCCGAAAGCAGGAGTCAAAATAATAAAGTTAAACGAACAATAAAAATATTAAAACTGTGTTTATTTTTTTTACGTCCTTTGTTCGATAACAATCAGAAGTGGATATTTCTTATGAATATACTTATGAATTTTCATTGAAATTTGAAATAATTTCGTGTAGAGACAACTTTCCAGTTTCTTAAATTTTATCCAGTATTGACGAGTATTTAAGTAAAGCCGAGTAATTTAAGCTTGCACCTCGACATTTCCACAGTTTTTCAACAACGGCTTTAATGATATGGTAAGGGTGATATTTGATTTCATGCTTTTTATAGTTATTTTAATAAAACGTAGTACAGCTGAAGCCGCCGAGTCTAATTTTTATGTTTATAAAGTTGATTGATTTGTATTAGTATAAAAATTTAAAATATTTACTTTTTTTTTTCTTAAGTACCTGTATTTTGTTTTTACACGACTGCCCCAAAAGAGGAGTGTAATATTTTCATGGTGTAGAGGGTTGTGAGATTTTGTTTTCCTCCATAACTTCAAAATGCCTTAACAGATTGAGATTTTGTGGTATCTTAAGATTTTTTACCATCGCGAATGTTAATAATAAAAATTAATAAATAAATAGGGACAAATCACATAGACTGAGCTAGCCTCAAAGTAACTTTGAGACTTGTGTTATAGGATACTAAGTCAATGAATATTATATTTTATAACAAATATTTAAATCGTTAAAGATCCAAGCAAGATATAGGTCAATCTGAAAAAGATGAACCTCAGGTGCGACAGCGTGGCATAATGACCACTAGGCCACAGAGATCATTAAATTAACGTTAAACGTTATATTTACATAGTGTGGCGACCTCTACGCCACTACGAGGAAACTAAACACCAAAAACAACAATGAACGAAGCAATACCTAGTTCACAAGAATCATACGAGATGGCGCCAGCAGAATCTACATCTCGATCTCAGAGTTCTGGTTGCAACTGACTATATATACAACCTCCGACAATACACCGTCGGAGCCGCGGTTCCCCAGGCGCAACACCATGCCTGGCGGGAAGATCTTCCCTTTGTGGCGGTCGAGCATATCACCTCGCTCCCGCTACAATAGTAATAGCTCAAGCCAGACTTTTTTATCTTTAAGATAGTCATCGGTCTTATAATAAGCCTTTTCACATCAATTGTAAAATGGTGATTCTTGTTATTAATTCTAGTTATAAAACTCACTTCACTTTTTTTTTTTTTTAGGGTCCTGTAGTAAACAAGGAATACTTATAGTTTCTCCATGTCTGTCTGTCTGTCCGTCTGCGGTTTTAAAAATAGACTATAAGTACTAGAAAGCTTAAATTTGGTATATGTATGTATATTAATGATAACAAAAAAGTGGTAAAATAAAATCTTGAATATTTTTTTATTATAGTTCCCAAACAAGTAAAGTAGAAGTGATTTTTTTCTGGATCAACCCATCGTATGGGGTGTCCTTGAAAAGGTCTTTGAATATTTTGAGCTTGGGAACATCATTTTTCGATTAAGTGTTCCGTTTCTGAAATATTTGGTTTTATAATAAAAAAAATTGTTAAGAGTCAAGTGTCCGACACGTGACACAATGCCCGACACGCATTTGGCCAATTATTAAGCGCAAAAAAAATTGTACTTACGCCGGGTGTTTGATACCGCATAATATATTCGTTTTGTAATTCACATATTTAGAAACAGATGAACAATTATTTGCGAGTACATAAATTATGATATATTTAACTTTATTATGCAAACACTGAGAAGAATACCTTAATAGTAAATTAATAATTTAAATATAAGAAAAAATACACGTGGAAATAAGATGAATTATACTTACTGGTAAGTTACTTAATTACTTAATAATAAGAGTTAGTCTCTAATGGTCTAGTAGAAACTCGTCTTAAATGCAATCCGGTAGATACTTGTATAATTGTGTAGCTGTAAATTTCCATACAAAAGAAGATAACGTCCCCCCCCCCCCTTAAAAATAGGCAAATTTTGATATTTTTGTATATCTTGTCAAAGTCAAAGTCAAAGTCAAAAATTTTTATTCAATGTAGGATAAATTTATCTCTTATTGAAGGTCATTTTTTAAAAATATTATTTTAGTGCAAAAGCTAAAAACTACTAGCGTTTCGGAACGACCACTGCTGGGAAGATTACGCCGAAAGAAACCCAGTTCAGTATTGGTCCCTACCCAGCCTGATGGGCTATGTTACAATTACAATACAGATTTACACTTAAGCTATACATTTAAATTATACAATTACAATTTGCAGACAACTATTTCCAAGAATTTTTCTCAGATGATGATAAGTAGTCATTTACATGATAATACGTAATTTATTTTTATTTCTCGTGTTAATACTATGAATGTCACAATTTCTCTTAAATGAGTGTATATTCTGACGCACGTACATAATGTTCGCATAGATGAATTGCGAAGGGAGGGTCAAAATATTTATGTCTTTAAATAGTTCCCTCAAAGACTCTCTAGCACCTAATTTTTATATAAATCTGATAGCGCGTTTTTGTAAAACAAATATGGTATTTATATCTGCAGCGTTACCCCATAGCAATATTCCATAGGACATAACACTGTGGAAGTACCCAAAATATACCAAACGCGCTGTATCAACGTCAGTCATTTGCCTAATTCTTCTAACCGCATAGGCCGCAGAGCTAAGTTTTCCAGCTAATTTTTGAATATGCGCACCCCATTGCAACCCTGAATCAAGCGTTATTCCCAAAAATGTTGTGTCATCAACCATATCTACTGCTTCCTTATCAATAAATAATCGTGTTGGAACTTTTGTAACATTCGGTAAGCAGAACTTTACACATTTCGTTTTTTTTGCATTTAATACTAAATTATTTGCTGTAAACCAATCCAACACTTGCGACAATATATTATTCATCTCATCAGAGGTGTCAGTTTTCCTATCTACGCTGAAAACAAGGGAAGTGTCATCAGCAAAAAGTACAGACTTACAATCTTTTACATAATATGGTAAATCATTAATATAGATCAGGAACAACAAAGGACCCAAGATAGAACCCTGGGGCACACCCATCACTACGGTTGATCTTTCAGATTTTACTTGATTTACACTAACTTTTTGAATTCGGCTACTCAAATAAGATTTAATCAATTCAAGAGCCTTCCCTTTTATTCCGTAGTGCTTAAGTTTGGATAGAAGGGTTTTGTGGTCTACACAATCAAAGGCTTTGGAGAGGTCACAAAAGACACCAATTGCATTCTGACAACACTCCCAAGCATCATAGATGTTTTGTAAAAGTGCAACACCTGCATCCGTTGTTGATCGACCTTTAGTAAATCCATACTGATCACCATGGAACAGACTATTTTTGTTGAAAAAATCTAATAATTGGTTAAAAATTATCTTTTCGAATATTTTGCTCAGTGCTGGCAGAATAGAAATGGGACGGTAATTTGTTGGATCATTTCTGTCACCAGTCTTAAATAGAGGGATAACTTTACTTAACTTCATCATGTCAGGGAAAGATCTCGCGTCTACACATTTATTTAATATGGAAGCTAAGTAAGGCGCAATTACATCTATAATATTACTTATAACGGATACAGAAATGTCCCAACAAATCACCAGTTTTTTTATTATTCAAGCTTTTAAAAGTATCAATGATATTTTAAGGTGTGACGTATTTGAATATTAGCCTATCTTTACATTTAGGTACGCAATTGGTTAATAGCTTTTTTGATTTCCTGTTTGATTGTTAATATATTAGATATGTAGGGCCGTACGTCTTTATTTTAAAGAAATATTGCTTACGACAAAAGTTATTAGATTCTCAATATCCACATTTTTTAATATAAAAATACCTTTTTTATATTTAAAAAGTTTCCACTACCTTGAGCGTGCGTTTTAATTTAAGTGTAACTAAATCGAATAACTAAAAAAAACGTTTATCGTACAGCTCTAAGGATCAAGGTGTACCGAAACGAATGACAGTAAATTGCCTCCTTTCGTTAAAGTTAAGGGACTGGAAACGTAACCCATAACAATATTTCAGAAGAATAAAATAGGCAATATGTCTTCAACTTTAACATTTTGTGTACCTAGCAATCGGGCCGGGTGCGAGATAATTAAACACGACAACTTATTAGGAAAGGTCTATGTGCATCAGTGGACATAACTGATCATCGCAGAATAGGTATACATTCTTAAAATAACACAAAAATGTATGGTCAAATAGAAGGGGACACGAAGGTTTCTTGATTTCAAGCCCTAAAGTAAGTCTTTATTTAACAACTAGCCGAAGTCCGTGACTTCGTTTGCGTGGTCTTTATGTCTCCGGAAAATGCTTCCGGAAATCAGGCTGAAAAACTGTTGCTAAGAAGTAATTTTCACATTTCTTATAGTTATCATATTATGGTTCTACCCTATATGTTGCCCAGGCTTAATAGCTATATAAAAATAAAAGTTTCTTTCGAATCCGTCCAGTATTTCCGGGGATTAGCGTGTATAACAGACAAAAAGACTTTTATTTAAATCTTACTTTATTACTATGTCTGCATCGCCCCTATTTTTTTAAAATATATTTAATGTACAGACTCATTTTTTACTATTTTATTATATGTACAGATTTAAGAAAGTAAATTTATTTACATTTCACAAGAATCTTTCACAATTGTTCAGTAAAAATATTTCTCACAATTTAAATAAGACCTAAGTAATCCAAAGAAGGACTTAAGCTATTATTTTTTAAGCAGTAGTTCTTGTATCTCGTAAAGTGTTTTGTCCTTTGTTTCTGGCAAATATTTGATTAAAAGTATTAATAAAAGCATGGAAATCACTGCGAATACTGAAAAACCGCCATGTGTTCCTAATTTCTCAAACATATAAGGTGACACTTTAAGAACAACACCTAATGCTATTCTATCATATACTCCAACAAAACATACAAAGGAATTCTTATATTGTAACGGTAATAATTCACTGCATATAGATGTAGACAATAATAATGGACCACAACATATCGTGACCGAATATATTGTTAACAGAAATAATGTAACATATTTGTTTTCTGCAATCAGGGAAAATCTTATCAAATATAAGTATATGCTAATTGAAAATAAAAAGAAAACTCCTAAAGACGTTGATGTTACATACATGGTTTTTCTCTTAAAAACTCTAGTTAAAGCACAGCCTACATACATACTGAATACTGATATACCATCTAAAATTAACATAGTAGTATATGCCATTGATTCACTATTAGTAATCTGCCTAACAATATCTATAGCATACATAGTACAAACTGTTTTACCATTAGTATAATATGATGTAACTAGTAATGTACATACAAACAAAGGTTTGTATACATTTCTAGAAGTAACTATCTCGTATGGTGTCCTATTTTTAGTTGGAACAATATTTTCTTTGTTAGTATCACTTACAATTTCTCTTTCTAAATCAATAATACTTTTTAGTTCTTTTTCTGCATTGTCATTTGAACCTTTTAACCAATAGAAAGACCTTTTGCATTCGTCATATTTTCCTTTTCTAGCAAGCCAGTAAGGAGATTCTGGCCAAAATAAAAGAGACAACGAAATATAAGAGCAACACACTATATGAAGAATACCAATAGTCTTCCAATGAAGGAATGTGCCCATTGTATTTGAAACCAATACGCCCCAATTAAAAGACGCAGATTTCAAAGTAAGAAATACTCCTCGATACGCTGGAGACACAAATTCAGATAAGATAACAAGGAATATAGTGATTTGACCGGCTGCGAGTAAACTGGTCATTATTTCGCTGATCAAAATGTGGGTGACTGAAGTACTGCAGTAGAATAAGATGGCTCCACATAAAGACACGACGCAGATCAGTCCGTAAGGTACTCGCCTTCCAAAGTAGTGTGACAGGATTGGAAGTATCGGAACCCAGGGCACTCCGGCAAAACCGTATACTGAAGCTGAAAATAATGAAATGTTTATGAAGAACCTACAATGCAGAGAACTGTTCTTTATCAAAGACAAATGTAGATAGAAAGGGGCACACTTAATTCTAACAAAAATTTGAAAACAAGTATTTCAAAAACAGATCCCTCAATCGAAAAATGGTGTTGACAAGCTCACTAGTAATAACTTTGTCAAAAAAAAAACTTCCACTTTATTTGCATATACACAAAAATATTCTCACGATTTTATTAAAACCATTTTGTCGGCATATCAATAGACATACGTATGCCAAATTAGTGCTTTCTAGTACCTATGACTCGTAAACCCCCGAAAGGACAGACAGACAGAAAGACATGGCAATACTAAAAGGGTTCCTTGTTTATTACGGAACCCTAAAAGGTAATCTTATCAAGAGTTAAAAATATAATTTAGCAACTTTAAAAAGAAATTAAATGAGACCTTTCTAAACACAAAAATTAATGATCAAAATTACTGTTAAAATATATCACACATACTTAACCATGTAGCAGTCTCTTTACTGACGGCTTCAGGCGAGTTGTGTTCTTTTCTTATCTGTGGTATGAAAACCGTAGTCGCGCCCATGCTTACTCCAAGGATGAAATAGCAGCACCAAACTCCGCTGCAAATGAACACCTGGAAAAATAAATAAAGACATGTTTATTTTGTTATCTGTGCAAAACACCAGACACAATAGTAAAACAATGCATGTCGACCGGAGTCCGAAATTCGAAGCTTTGGAACGCCCTTCCAATCAAGATCCAGAAGGCTCGCACTCGTGTAGCGTTTAAAAGTGCAGTGCGTGCACATTATCTTCAGGAACTGTCAAATAGAATACAAATAATATATATGTAGTATAAATGTATTGGTTATTATATCTATCTATGTATATTTTGAATGTAAGTTTATTGATATATATTATTTTATTTATTAAATATATGTTTTTATTTATATTATTAAATATTAGTAAATCTTTCAAAATTACGTATTTTGCACCTCCTTCTAAAGACTTCTTATTCTCGGCATCACCAGTGGGTTGACTGGTAGATAAAGCCTATGGCTTTAAGTCCGCCTATTACATTTGTAATAAAGTTAAATAAAAAATAAAAATAAAAAAACCGGTCTGTGAACATATGATTTTTTTTAACCTACGACAAAAAGATTGTGACTTTGACGTCAATGTGTCTGTCTGTCTGCGTGTCTGTGTGTGGCTACGTAGCTTTTGATGCGGTTTTTTACTATGTTTGTTTAGGCAATCGGTTCACCATAAAAAATCTTGAGAGGTGTCAAGGGACACCCGGATGGAACGAAGTTCGAGAGAGAGAGAGACAGACAGAGAAACACGCGCACGCCGCACGGCTTACAACTGTAGCAAAAAGTGTCGTTACAACTTTTGGTCTTAATTTTTTCCGTCTAGCCCCCTTTCGCAACGGGCGATAAGGAACTTCGTTCCAATCGTTCCAAAAAGAATTTTTTAAGTGAAAACTTCTTTAGCGGTGTTGTGCACTTTTTTTGGGATGGGTAAAAAATGTTAAACTCGCGTCAGGACACGCTCGCGTCAGGACACGTGACCTGATCGAAAATTCGTAAGACGGATGGAGAGTAGACAGCTGGCGCGGCGTAGGAGAGGGAGTATCCCCCTCTCTTTCTACGGCGCGGCGAAAATGTATGCCTGCGCCTGCTGTTTCGTATATCAAAAATGCACAACGTTAATATTCAAGTTTTCACTTCTGCCGGCACTCCCTGAGTGCAACCCGTCGTTTTCTTTTTATATTACATTATGTGGCGCAGTTACTGAAATTTCCTTATCCTAATGTATTAACTTACTTGGTGTAAAAACGGTATCCATGACAGATTTTTTGACTTCTTATTGTCATCTGATCGAATAGGTTCGTATTCACAATTTTCCATATCGCCTCGAAGTAGTCCAAATTGGTATTATTTCTCGAAATAAAGATATCGGAGTTACATATTATCGAAAGAAAATATTGTCGTAATACGGATTGTCGACTTTCAGTTTGGGAGTCTTTAGTGAACACAAACGACTGGCAAGTGAATTGAGTTTACATGTAATCGACTTGTATCATTAATTCTATTGTAGGTGTCTTCTTTAATACCATAAGGCTACCTTTCCAGCACGTGCCGGGTATAGCTGGAGATATCTTGGTACAATTAGAGTCCTAGACAGTCTCATCCATTGTAAAATTTTATGGCCACTAGTTGCCCTCATGTTTGCTGTGCCCTTGCAGGGCGTCACTTGTACTTTTTTTTCTATGTAACATCTTCGAACTTGTGACTTGCAATAAAAAAAAAATCTGAATCCTGTTTTAACCGACTTCTAAAAAAAGGGTTATCAATTCCTCGCGATCTTTTCTTTTGTATTTTTCGTGATCCAGTGCTGCAGGGTTATCCAGGTCTTGGTCAAGACCAAATTTTAAATGATATCTCCGTTTTCTTTCAAATAATTTATTACAATCAGGGGCAGCACTGGATCACAAAAAAATCTTAGTTTTATTTAATCCTACTTCCTACTAATATTACAAATGCGAAAGTGAATTTGTATATTTGTTTGTTACCTTTTCACGCTTAAACTACTGAACCGATTTGGATGAAATTTGGTATGGATATAGTTTTAGACTCCGGGTAGGATAAAGGGGAACACTTTATCCTGGAATTCCCACGGGGAGCGAAGCCCGCGGGTACAGCTAGTTTCATATAAACTAATCCGAAAAAAAATCGCTCTGACTGTTTGTGGAATACAAGCCTTTTAATTAAAATGTATGTACCTACACGAAAGTCAAATGTTATGTAAAAATAGCAGATATTGTGAATTAACTTCTGAACATCTGTTTTCTCGTAACCTCAATGCTCTCCTGCATACTTTCTTTATGTCTATTTATAAGTTGACTTTGAATAGGTGGAACTTGACAAGCACTTTATTGTAAACTAGCCGAAGCTCGCGACTTTGTTCGCGTGGACTTACTTTGTGTCTCCGGAAAATGCACATAAGGCTAAAAGTGTGCAGCCGTCCAGGCAATTTGTATGGGAATGTCATTTTTTTATTTTTGACTGTTATTTTATTTTGTATCTCCTTTGAGAATCACGGGTCTTTTCACTCCGGTCCTTTGAGAGGCTTGCGTGGGGATACAGATCTTACACTAATTTATTTTATTATTATTATAATATAGTGATTTAGTATAGCCTGTGGTTCGATTTATTACAGGTGTGTCCCTTCCACGTTGTATATAATATGTTAAAAATAGCCTGTCCGATCCGTTAAGTTAATGTTGGATAGTTTGTGTAGGTTCTATTTACCGGTTTCTCCCATCCCTTAAATACCATAGCCTAACCTGTTGTCTGTGCAAAATACCAGACACAATAGTAAAACAATGCATGTCGACCGGATTCCGGTCTGCTCACAGATGACAGGTTAACAGATCTGACAGGGTTTTTTTTCACATACTGTATAACTACTCCGAAGAAAAATCGCTTACACCGTTTATGGAACACAAGCCTTGTAATTATAATGTATGTACACGAAAGTCAAATGTTAAAAACAATAGCAATAGCAGAAATTGTGAATTAACTTCAGAACATCTGTTATCTCATGACCTCAATGCTCTCTTACATACTTTCTTTGTCTATTTATAAAGTTGACTTTGAATAGGTGGTACAACTTTAAAAATAGACAAGCACTTTATCGTAAACTAGCCGAACGGTTCTCTATTTTGTCTCATAATTTTTTTATCCATATTTTTTTTTCCATAATAATTAACGTCCGAATGATGCCTAGCCCTAACATAATATCGCATAATATCACGTGCCCGAAAATTGTAATCCCGAAATACAATGTGCTATACCTTTTTAGGGTTCCGTAGTAAACAAGGAACCCTTATAGTTTCGCCATGTCTGTCTGTCTGCCTGTCTGTCCACGGTCCTACAGAGAAACTATAAGTACTAGAAAGCTGTAATTTGGCATGGATATTATGGTTAATTATGGCGAAAAAGTCGTAAAATATAATATGGAAAAAAAAATTTTTTCAGTGTAGCTGCCATACAAGTAAAGACGTAGTCAATATTTTTTTCTCGACAAACACATTGAGTGGGGTATCGTTAAATAGATCTTTCAAAAATATTGTTAGCTTGTGAACACCATTGTTCGATTTAGGGATCCGTTTCTGAAATATTTGGGTTTAAAGTTCAAATTTTTGTTCGAGTCAAGTGTCCCCCCCCCTCTATCTGCTAAACGGTTATATATGGCCACGTGAAAAAAATCACAATTATAGCATATACAATGTCCTTTTTATTAAGTACAAATATTTTAAGGGGTAATTCATTTTGAACAACTTTTCCCGATAAATGTTTATCGAAATAGGAAAAAAAATTTTTAGGTTTTCATAAAAATCGAAGTAGTCACGTGATATCATTACTATGGAAAATGAAAATTTTATTTTCGTATTTCGATATACATTCATTGGGAAAAGTTGTTCGAAATTATGGACTGAATCACCCCTTAAAATATTTGTACTTAATAAAAATGGACATTGTATAATGTAGTTTGAAGGAAAACTATCAGAGCCAAGTAGGGTATACAAATTAAAAAGTTATAGGCGATTAACTTATAAAATGTACTTGAAAAAAGACATTTTCATACAAATTCAATAAATATTAGTTTTTAGACGTTTTTAGTGGCAAGAACTCAAAGTTGGCATTCGCAACTACGGAACCCTACACTGCGCGTGGCCCGACACGCACTTGCCTAATTATTTACTAAAAATATTATGATTTATAATATTCAAAACGTCTATATTTCTTTCCCATAATTATCACGTGTCCTAATTTCGAACATAATGATAATTATTTTTTTATTAATATTAGTTTCTGTGTCTGTGTTACTTTCGCCCTAAACTTGAGTCGCTCGCTCGCTCGTGTCTTGGTCACAGGAAACCTAAAGAACCTAACCTACACTCCACGGCAAAGTGGTTTTTGTATCTGTGTTACTTTCGCCCTAAGCTTAAGTTGACGCTTGCTCGCTTCGCTCGGTCGCTCGTGTCTTCGTCACAACAAACCTAACGAACCTAACTACACTTCACGAGAAAGTGGTTTTTGTGTCTGTATGACTTTTGCCCTAAGCTTGAGTCGCTCGCTCGCTTCACTCGCTCACTCGTGTCTTGGTCACAGGGAACCTAACGAACCTAACCTACACTCCACGGCAAAATGGTTTTTGTGTTTGTGTCACTTTAGCCCTAAGCTTGAGTCGCTCGCTCGCTTTGCTCGCTCGCTCGTGTCTTGGTCACAAGAAACCTAACGAACCTAACCTAAACTCTTAATTTTAATCTAGTGTTTTAAACACCTAAGACATGGACTTAATAGCATTCAAAATTAGAAAATTCAATTATTATAGCAATTCATATTAGGGCACAAAAGTGTTATGATTCACGATAATTAGGTAAATCAAAATAACGGATATTTGAACATTATGGATTGTGAAGATTATAGCAAACTTGTTATGAATTTTGACATTCGGACATAAAAATGGAGTACTTAGCCAAACCCCACGACTTCGTTCGCGTGGACTTTATGTTTCCGTAAACTGCTATAAGGCTGAACAACTAAAGCGTCACTTTAATATTTCTTATAGTTTAGCTAGACCATTTTGGTTCACACCAGTTATTACATTTTTTAAATAAATTATACCCTATATGTTGCCCAGGCTTATCAGCTATATATATAAAAAAAGTTTCATCCATCCAGTGTTTCCTGAGATTAGCGTGTACAAACAGAAAGCATGTTTTTTAATTCTTACTCTATTACGTTTCCATCGACCCAAATATTTTGGAAATATGTTCAATGTACAAGTACTTTTTTTACTGTTTATTATATGTATCGATGATGTCCAGGTCTGATCACGGAGACGGAAGGTGGTCAACAGAGTTTGAACTCGTTTGATTTGTCTTTGCAAGCACTGGTATCTGATTGTTCAGGTATTTATCATAGTTTGACAACTGCCACACAATGATGACAGCCGGGACCAACGGCTTGTACGTGCCTTTTGAAGCACGGAAAAGCTTGAGAATTTTTGAAACCATTTGAGGTCATTCATCCAAGTGCGGACCACGCCTGGCGTCGCTTTACTCACGAAAGCGCTAGTAATGCGCACTCCCACCGGGTCCCAAAACTTTTATACTCACTTGGGCATCACTTAGCATTTATTTGCAACTTGAATTTACTTTGAATCACCCACAAATAAATGAATAAAAATTAAAATCAAGCTTTAAATACTCTGAATAGAAGAAAAGATTTAATCCATTTTATTTTTGTAACAAAAAATATCTATTAGCATAAAAAATATATTTCAAGACTTTATCAGAAGTCGTGAATGATAAAATTTAAATTGCAGTAGAAGTCGTAAAAATAAAACTTAACATTTAAAATAACAAAGAATTAACCTTGACATAGAAAAAAAACAAAAAGAGCTCGAGTCGACGCAGAGGTTTTGGAGAGGCGCCGGAAAGCACAACTAGTTACAGTAAAATGCTGAATGCAAAATATACTTCTAAATTATAAAGATTCAAAATAAAATAAATAAGCCTTTAGCGAAAAATAGGGAGACGTTGAAAGTACCTACTCCGCTGACAAAAACCTAGTTCTTAAATTTACTGATGATGATAGGATTTTTAGTAAAATTACAATTACTATGGAACCCTAAATTCATACTTAAAACTTATTTAATTGTTTACAGTATGGGTATCAAATAGCCAAATGAATTAATATAAATTTTATGATCGTTTTATTTGACTAGTTTAAACAATAACCGTCTTATTATAAAACGCAGACTAACTTTGTTACTAAGTTTAAACCATTATCCGACTAAATCAAGTTGACATCTAGTAATATATAATTGACTCATCTGAAAATGTCAATCTGATTTGGTAGGATTATGGTTTAAACCTAGTAACAAAGTTAGTCTGCGGTTTATAATAAGACGGTAAGGCAATAAGTGTAAAGGTCACAGCACACTTATCAACTCGGAAAGGGATCGACACCGTATCGCCTTTCGCCGCGCGGTCAACCAGGCGTCAACCTGACGTAGGCACGTAACCAAACAGGCTCAGCTTCGGTACGTCGACTCGACTACGGCTGGGCGACGCCGCGCTTACAGCTCGCCGGCCACTTTGGTCTGGCTGGCACTAGATAATTTTAAACGTAAAGTGTAGCGCACGGTTATGTCTTGGTTCACAATACGCGAGTTGGCAATCATAGCCATCAATTTTTGTTTATCTACAAATAAATAAAACGCGGGTGTGAGGAAACGGAGAGACGTCAGCTCGCATACGGAGAGGCGTTAGCGCGCGGACGACGAGCCGCAAGCGCGGGGACCGCTAGTTGACCGACCAGTAAAGCGGTTCGTGAGCTGGTCCCGAGGCGAGGCGTTTACGTTACGAATCCGAATAGTGTGCGTTGCAGTAGGAAGTTTCATACAAAGAATACTGAGCTGCTCGAGTTGATACGTTTACGTTCCGTTTACGAGTTGATAAGTGTGCTGTGACCTTAATGCATACACGTAGTACACTAGGTATTGATTAAGTAAACTTATACGTCTAGTCTAATAGGACGGCATAAGGTCGCTCAGTTATAAACATACAGAAGTGCCATTTTTGTAACGCGGAGTCACCTAAACGAATGGTTTTCATACAAAAAACCGTTCGTTTAGTGTCTCCAGGTTTGAAAAATCGCACCACAGTTCTGTGGGTATATTTGCTTTTTAATGATGGGTACAGCGTTTTTATTTCATTTAATTTACAGTTTTGACACATTTCATTTATTAATCGCAAACATATTGCATAAGATGACAAAATATTGGTGCAGTAATATATGTACCCATTTTGGGTGTGGCGATACAAACATGGATAATTTTTTTATGATTAATAACATCAGTAGAATAAAAAGTTAACAGTAAATAAACATTAATATAAGTAACCCTTAAATAGTGACCAAATTATAGAATTTTACGAGATTATAATATTATACTTAATTAGTTTAAAAGTTACATAAATTGATTAATTTACAAAAAAAGGTTAAAGTAGGTATATCAAAGGGATTATCATGCTATCAATATGAGATAACAGGAAATTCTACACCCACTTAACACATTGCAGGACACTGACGGCTGTGGAGATAAATTCAAATGTTATCTCTATTGTGTTTTTTTTTTTTTTTTTTTTTTAATCTTTATTATCATAGGATATTTATAATATCTCTTAATAATCGTCATTATTTTGTTGCACAATTGTTGACGTCAAATAGTTACTTACAGCTAAGTTTACTACCGCTTCCAAAGCGCTAGTGCAGAAGAAGCGGTAACAAACTGCACTGCACCTTTTCTCCAAGGACGTCAACTCACAATTTAATTAATACTTAAAGTTAATGTGGACAGAGAATACATTGTTTTGTTTGTTATGTCATATCATAATTTAAATTTAATTTTTAGAATGTCAAAATTTTAAAGTAATGTCAAGTTGTAGATTCAGTTTGTACAAAATGTACCAAATTATGACATTTTCGAGTACCTGTATTACAAACTTTTAGAGGGACCCGCGTCAAGCTCACGCCAGACTTTTTTGTCTTTAAGGTAGTCATCGGTCCTATAATAAGCCTTCTCACAAAGTACTTTCTTTACATAAGTTTTAAATCTTTTGTCTGGCATATCAAGGATCGATTTTGGCAATTTATTATAAAAAAGTATACAGTTCCCCATAAATGTCTTATTAATTGTTTTAAGCCTATAAAACGGGGCAACTAAGTCATTCTTATTACGTAAGTTTCTATCGGTAAAATCGCTTACTTTATTGTATGAGGAAATATTTTTCCTTACATACATTATGTTTTCAAATATATACTGTGATGCTAAGGTAAGTATATCTATTTTCTTGAATAATTCTCTGAGTGAGTCTCTAGATCCTAACCCGTAAATAGCACGAATTGCCCGTTTTTGTAAAATAAAAATAGTCTGAATATCGGCTGCATTCCCCCACAGGAGTATGCCATAAGACATTACACTATGAAAGTAACTAAAGTACACTAGTCTAGCAGTTGCTACATCTGTCAATTGTCTTATTCTCCTAACAGCATAAGCCGCAGAACTAAGCCTATTTGAAAGTTTAGTTATATGAGCACCCCATTGAAGTTTCGAGTCTATTGTAATTCCTAAGAAGGTAGTACTTTCAACAAGATCGAGTTTTTCACCATCTATCATTATGTCAACGCAGCCCTGTCTCACATTGGGAAGAGAAAATCTAACGCATTGAGTCTTTTTCGCATTCAACATGAGATTATTGGCAGAAAACCAATCAGAAATGGAAGACAAGGTGCTGTTCACCGCGCTAGCGTTTGTGCTATGTCGATCAAGTTTGAATATAAGCGAGGTGTCATCAGCAAACAGCACTATGCCAGCCTGCTTCTCAACCATGTAAGGCAAGTCATTGACATAAACCAAGAAAAGGAAAGTGTGTTTGGCTGAGTGTCCTGCAATGTATTAATCTAAATATCATTTACATAATGCATTCAATGTATTAAAATTAAATTTTGTGAAGATGATAATTAGTATCTTGGAAATGATTTCTGTATTAGTAGAGTTTACATAAGACGCCGCAGTGCCCGTAGAACTGCAACTACTGCAATGCCACGCACTTGAATTCTGTACTCATTTGTTTGAATCTTCACTATGCTCTTAATTTTCGAGAATATGCTACAATTCTTCTACACTTGCATTTATGGGGTGGCAATAAACTTAGCTTTAAGTGACTGATTAACGTCAACAACTATTATGATGATAAAATGGGAAGAAACTATTGACAAGTATCAAATAACATACACCTTTCCGACGCAAACGATCTAAAACATAAAATTATAATAAACATTTAAAGTTAAATAAATAATTTTGACTTTGAAAGTGTGATACACACAACACAATACTCTAATAATGATAAGTAAACTTATGCGTCTAGTCTTATACGACAGCATAAGGTCGCTCAAATGAGACTGTCATTTCGTTATTTTCCAATTAGGTGCTTCAAGAATAAAAAGTTTGATATATTTTAGCTAATCAAAGTAGCAGTGGGCTGTTTAGCGACCTACTAGATAGGCTGACGATCTTAGATAGGATTCAGGAAAATTCTGAATGCAGTGCGTTTCCTCCAGATGAGTAAAAGGATTTTGGAGGACTATGACTAACAGCGGACTTCCCGTGACTGATATAAATAAATAAATGGTAAATTAAGTTTATTAATTTTGATATTACATATATCTTGGAAATCAATACCGAAATGAATTCTGTTCGTTTACACACGACGCTGCAGTGGCTAAGGATCGCCACTACTGCAGTGCTGCGCACTTAGATTTTGTACGCATTGGTTTGGAGCTTCACAACGTTCTTAAAATCTTTATTTTCCATGAAGGTCTGTTATGTTTATATCCCGATCACTCAATATAGATCTCTCTACTTTTTTAGTATTCATCAAGAAAGATATTTCTTTGAGCGTCATGTCTTTAGTTTCAGGTAAATAAAGGTAAATAATAGTTAAGAAGAAAGACGTTAGTGCTGCAAAGAAAAAGAACGCTCCGTGCGTGTCGAAACATATGAAAACAGCTGGAGCAATTTTTAGTGATATCCCCATTATTATTCTGTCGTAAGAAGCAATAATACACGCTATAGTACTTCTAAATTTTAAAGGCAATATTTCCCCACATATAGAAGAACTGAGGATCATTGGACCACTACTTATACAAATAGAAAAGCATATCAGTAATCCAGCTGACAAATACTTATTTTCTTCAAGCACTGATAGATTAACCAAGTACAGATAAACGGACATAACTAACAAAAATATTATGCCTAAACATGTTGTTGAAGTCAACAAAGTTTTTCTCTTCAGTTTCTTTGAAAGACCACATCCAATATACGTGCTCAAAACTGTTATGCCGTCCAATGTTAACATAACTGTATATGCTACTGATTCGCTACTTGAAATCTTTTTTATTATATCGATAGCATACATAGTACAAACAAATTTTCCTGTGCTATAATAAAGATTTGTCATCAGCATACTACACAATAGCGGTTTATATATTTCTTTACTTGTAAATGCATCATAAATATTACGAATTACAGAATTGGATTCATTTTTAAAGCCTGCGATTTCATCTTGAGAGTCTATTATACTTTTTAGTTCTTCATTTGCTGCTACAGTATATCCTTTTAGCCAGCGTTGAGAAGCGATACTTTCTTCTATCCTACCTTGGCTTGCCAACCAATATGGCGACTCAGGTAAAAGTAAAGCAGCTGCCGTAAAGTACATTGAAGTAAAAAAAAGTATAAAAATAATATTCTTCCAGTAAAAATAAGTTCCAATAGCATTGGAGACCCAAATACCCCACAAGAAAGTAGCCGATTTCGCCGTCAGAAATACTCCTCTGTATTGTGGTGATGTATATTCTCCTAAGATGATGATGAATATGGTCCATGAGCCAGCACCGCTGATGCTCAGTATGGCTTCACTGATAAGTATTGATACGAAGGTAGAACTGAAGTAAAAACAGATGGTACCGATCACAGTTGTCAAACTTATGAGTCTGTACGGCAAAACCCGTCCAAAGTAACGAAGGAGAATGGATATAATCAAAATCCAAGGAAGTTCTCCAAAGCCATAAATTGCATCTGTGAACAATAAATACTTAAATTTAATAATACACATCATCAAGATCTATTAAGAGCAGACAAACTGACTGTTGCATACAGTAAAGACGATGATAATAATATAGAGAAAGTTAAGGTGACTTCGTCCCAATGTTTTGAAAGACTGGTAAATGATAGAGAACAATATGAAAAACAACTACATTAATAATAATGATATGCATGAGACACAGACATTATTAATATGCAAATTGCGGGTTACTTACGTCAGCTACTAGCTGACATGTTTCGACCTCATCCAGAGTTTTTAGGCCAGTAGCTATTCCGTACCTTATGAAAAAGCCATTAAGAAGAAGGCCAGTAGCTGGTATTCCACGTAAGTAACCCATATATGCCGACATGTGTGAGCCAGGGCAATGACGTGTGCGCGTCTCTAGTCACATTTGCTCTGATGAATACCTCCGAATCGAAATATTTCAGCTAGTAGCTGACTCAATGTGATTAACCCGTATATCGCATTATATTAATGACGAGCTGGTGCCCAGTAGGTATGCAATTGACTTACTCAGCCAGGAGGCCATTTCAGTGCTGACGGCGTCCGTTGAGTTGGCTTCCCGTCTCATTTGCGGTATAAACACAGTGGGCGCCCCGATGCTCAAGCCGAAGATGAAGTAGCTAGCCCAGACGCCGCTGCTTACGAAAATCTAAAACAAGTAATTAAGTAGGAAATACAAGCTAAACAAAGCTTATAAACATCAGTGAAACCTCTCCAATCCGTCTGGCCAGCGAGGAGAGTGCAGGCCAAGTCCTCTGGCTGCTCCGGCCAAGTAAGGCTCTGGTAGTACAGAGAGGGTCGTGCTCCTGCAGTGGAGACAACATACATAATAACACGCCTGTTTCCCAAAGGGGCAGAGACTATAGACCTCCTCTTGCTACGATCCTGACAAACCTCTGACAAATCTTTATTAACATAGGATATTTATAATCTCTCATAATTATCGTCACATCATTTTGTTACACAACTGTTGACGCTAACAGCTAAGTTTACTGCCGCTTCCTAAGCGCTAGTGCAAAAGAAGCTGCAACAAACTTGTCAGCATTTTTTCCAAAGACGTCAACTCACAATTAAATTAATATATTATTCTAAAACAATAATCTCAAAGTTTAAAGTGCTACTCACGATGAATCAATCTAGCCCAAAATCGGTGGGGTTATATTTTATATTACAGAGATGCCATGGCCACCTTCTGGCTTCATCATGAGTTCAAGTAATTGGTACCATAATATTGCATTGTCACTAAACCCAATAAACAAACTTACAGAAGTGTGTGAAGTTTCAGCTTAATCGAATAATGGAAAGTAGTTCTAAATTGGCTTGCATTACAGTCACAAAAAACGGGACGGGAGAAACTAAATAAACAATAAGTCTAAAAAAAATTTTTTGTACAAGCTTTTATTGTGAGGCAAATGAAAAAAGCCCAAACTCGATGAAGTTGCGTCGTTTTATTACTGAGTTCCATCGACCATCTTCCGTCTCCGTGATCAGATTCTAGGGATCGTCTACCACGACGTACTTGTACAAATCAAACGTGTCCCACTTAATGAGAGTTGTTTTATAACGGAGTTCCGCCGAATATCTCCTGGCTCCATCATCAGAACAGCTCATTGACTCAATATTGTCCGGTCATTCGTCTCACATAAGTATGCAAAATTTTAGCAAAATAGGATTAGGATAACTGGTTGGAAACTGAGTTGCAAGATTTGACCTAAACAAACATTCATACATACAAGATACATTGCAAGTGAAGTAAAAGCTTGCTTAAAAAAATACTCTCTGCGTGATAAAATAGCAGCACGCTCGGATAGAAGAGATAATTTATATTTTAAGCATTTCTCATTTCAAACTAAATTTAAAGTTATGTATATTTTTGTAATCCATAAATAAAATCCTTTATTTAAATTAATTTACCTTGATAAGTTTAAATAAAAAAAAAATGAAAATACCTACAAGAAAATCAGACAAACAGAAAACTTACCTGACGAAATAACATTTTCCTGGGCAGTCCACCATTATCAGTTTCTTCATCTTCCTTGTACTTTTCTATGGTATTCACTTCTTTATAAGAATAGTTATTCATAATAATTAACACTTAGTGAGTTTAATTACTAACACCTTATTTTGTTGGTTTGTTAATGCTTATCATTTGGCGTGTTCGCGCGCTAAAAGTATAATAATGAATTTTAGAATAATAGCAATATATTCATGACATGGAAAATAACTGGACAAGACCGTGTTAGAGCATTCTGTAATGAGGGTTCCGTCGCTACAACCGCTTTATCATTGTCTTGGTGTAATACTGTTAGTGTGTATGTTATATTTTAATAAACAATAAACAATCTCAGCGATAGAACCTAGTTCAAAATTTATCTGAAAGTATAATAAAAGGCGAAAATTTCTATATAGATTGTTGTTTTATATTATATATATATTTTTATATTGGTGTATAATATTTTTCTTAAATATATTGTCTCAGGCGATAACTGTTTTTAAATCTTTTTCCATTAATCAAATTTAGCATTAATCGACTCATGATTAATTATTAAACCAGGGCCGTACGTTTTTGTTATTTTAATAGTTCAGCTCCATTTAATAATAAATAACTATGAAGAAAAATCAAACAGCTAGAAAGAAAGTTCGTAAATAAAGTTGATTACGTTCATTTTTGTAAAAAGAAATGGATATTTAAATTATATATAAAATCTTGAATCTTTCTAAGGAAAATCAAACCGTACAGTCCAAGTTTTTCATAATTTCTACACCATTTCCAGTAATCGTCAAAATTTGAGTAAGTTTAAAGGAGAAAAATAGTAAAAGCTTTTTGTATGATTTAAAATCTTCTTTACAACCTTACAACCAAGAAGTTCAAGATTCAATCTTCTTTTGACGACCTTCGTAGCTTAGTCGTCATCATGCCAGGCAGTCACACTGGTGGTCCCGGGTTTGATCTCCGGTCAGGTTAAGATGGATAATAATCTTTTTCAGATTGACCGGGGTCTTGGATAGTTATATATAGGTAAATGTATTTGTTATAAAATACTAGCTGTGCCCGCGGGCTTCGCGCCTCGTGGGTATGTCGGGATAAAAACTATCGTATGTCCTTCCCCGGTTCTTAAACGATACCCATACCAAATTTAATTCAAAAAGGTCCAGCCGTGATAGCTATAAAAAGGGAAATACCTAGGGATTCATTTTTATATAAGTTAGTATCGTTGAATTAGTATCCCACAACACAAGTCTCGAACTTACTTAGGGGTTAGCTCAATCTGTATTATTTGTCTCCACTTTCAAACCTTCTAAACCTTTAATTTTTTTAGTGCCTAGCAACACGATTACGAACTTCCTATAATAAATATTTAATTTAAGTATGTCAAAAAATTACAGAAAATGTTGACCTCCCATATCTGTTGACCAACTCAATAAATTTGTCATTTGTTTTCATAATACGCTAAATTTATATTCTGCAGTAAAACTTGCATCATAGACTTACATTAATAATTACGCAATTAGGGTTACTGTGTATTGAAATTTCTTATAGGAACAACAAGAGTAAAGCATCTTCAATTTCCAAAGTATATTTTAAAATTTTACTTCATAACTCTAAAATCAACATGCAAAAATAAAACAACCAATGACCTTTACAAAGACGCTTATTATAACAGGTGTTAGGCAAATAATAATTAAGTAAGCTATTATGTAGTATATTACTAAATTTAAAAAATATATTGCTGTTTCGCTCTCATTCTCTTCCGTCCGTGTGTACCTATCGTGATATGACGCCTAAAATGTGTTTACAGTGCCTTCCTTATGTAAAACAGTGCTAAATAAATGTGGTTAAAGCAACCGACTTGTTATTTGTAAAAAAAATACAGTCTTTTTCTTCTTCTTCTTATCGTGTGTGTTAGTGACTAACACTAGTGTCAGAGTTTTTAAACTGCCTTAAAGGCCTCTGACATGGTTTTAGGTAACGACCAATGTCAAAGACAGTGACCGGGACCGACGGCTTAACGTGCCCTTCGAAGCACGAATCATCTTACTTATCGGACAATCAGGTGATCAGCCTACAATGTCCTAACCAAACTAGGATAACAACACAAAGTCGTTGCCCCCGCCGGAAATCAAACCGGCGACCTCCGGGCATGAGCCGAGCGCTCTAACCACTACACCACGGAGGCAGTTAAAAAATATAGTACGATGCAATCTCAATACACGCCTCAGCGTGTCAGAGCCAAGTTTATAGAAGTAAGGAACTGACGACACAGCTGCCGTGTGTATATTTACACGAACTATTTCAAGCTACTTTTGGCACCTGTGTAACCTGAATACTTACATTAATTTTAGCATATGATTACATTAAATTCCTTTAGCTCATATTGAATCCAAAATTTAAAAATGTAGTACAAACAGTTAATTATACGATAACGTGAAAACCTGAAATATGTCATGGATCACATGTCCATGATTTAAAAGATAACCTACTTTGATATAACCTGAAAAGTTTATATTTGGTATCTAGGTAGACTATTAAGCGTTTACAAAGTAAAAAAAAACAGTTAATTTCGTAGATTTATTTCTTGGTAAATCATCTATCAAAATTAAACGAGCAAAAGTTTCTTCTTTCTGATTCTTTTGGATACAAAAAGCAATGATATCCCACCAATAACATAAATGTGAAAATGAGAGTCAATATCAAAATCTGACAAACGAATTGAGATCTAAATAGCCGCCAAGTTCTGTAGAGAATCTTGAATTTTATTTAATGGAATCTCAACATTTGACTTGGTTCGTTTTAGCATACCTGCTTATAATTGGTTCAGAACCTGTAATTTGTTTGCGTTTTATTTTAAAGTATAACTTGTTTTTAGAAATCCTAGACAAGGTACGCGAAACAAAACGCAGCCTCGTTTCTAAGCTTGGTTGCGCTTCCGTCAATATTTATCAAAAACACAAAACGCAAATGTCGAAGTTCAACCCAGGACGTAGCCTTTTATTAACATTGTGCCTTACAAAGAGACCACATGAAGTGAACGCCAGTTGCCTTTTACATTTGTAATTAATATTAATTTAATTCAAAAATGAACGAAAATTGACGATATTTAGGTAACTCTTTCAAGAGAAAATACGGTCAGAGTTCATTTAATAAATTTGTGCTCACCGTACGAAAAGAGTACTTTTAAGAAAAGATTCCGTACAATTATCTATAAAAAATCACGTTTGTTGTATATTAAGAGCCCAAATTCAATATTTATTTTATTCTGTTATTAGTATTTTTTTAACAGCGGCACCAGAAATACATAATCTGTGAAAATTTCACCTGTCTCGTTGTCACGGTTCATGAGATACAGCCTAAAGACAGTAGACGGACAGACAGAGACGGACAGATGGACGGACAAGCGGGCCTCGTTTTTACCCTAAAAAGCATTATGATTTGAATTAGTGAAATGTTTTGAAATTAATTAATACAAAAAAACTTACAGAATAATATTGTCATCATTGTGTTTTTTGTTTCACATTAAAATAGAGACTAGTCGGTAGACGAAGTATTTGATATTCAATATTAGCTTTGAAAAATAATAGGTGAACACGTTTATTTGCTATGCAAATTGAAAAACACCCGGTTTCAAAATGTTAAGTGGAATTGATATCCGTAGCGTTATCTTTTATTTGCCAGGTTTATTACAAAACCCAACATTTAAACGTTAACGCTAATAAAACAGCTAAACCGAGTTTCATCAAACATAGCTAAGAACCATCGCAAAGGACCTTGCTTTCCCGCTTGAAAAAATCCGCGTCGAAACCCACACCTTCACATATACATACATTCATACTATCACGTCTTTATCCCTAATGGGGCAGACAGAGCATTTTGGGTCTTGCGGTTCTATGCAGAGCCCAGGGCCGCAAGACCCAAAAGCCACTTTTAGCGTCATGGTGAGCGAGAAGGTGGAAAAGCAATCAATACAGTGATGGGTTGCTAGCCGCAAGTTAATATGATTTGCATTTTTGCCCATTACCTCGATCGGCTTTTACGATCTGCGTGGGAAGAGAAGCAGCTGGTACATTCTAAGTTTTTTTTATTTCTCCCAGACCAACATGGGACCTTAACATATAAGCGTCAAATTTAAAACACCCTCTATTTTATCGGGGGTTAAAGATTAAATTGTGAGACCACTGCTTGCGGCTGAAAAATTAAAGATATAATTCCTTGCAAATAAAAACCCCCAAGGGTCAAACAAAAAAACAACAAAAAGATCAATTTCTTTGTCGAGTGGTTTCTGAAGTCTGTTAACTTTAAAATTTTTATGAAAATAAATGAATAAGCTGAAAAGGGCTAACAGCTTATCAAAATTTTGTAACAATCACGACTGGAAACACACGGGCTGATATTTTTTTATTGATTCTTCTAATGAACTTTCATTCTATATATTTGGATTGGAACAAAGTTCCTTATCGCGCGTTGAAAAAAATATGACGACTGCTTTTATTTTCTTAAATGACAAATTCAAATTATAAAAAGATGACAAGAAAAATATGAGAAAAATATAAAAAGGTTGACTGATCGCCAACAGGGGTTAGACGGAAAAAATTAAGACCAAAAGTTTTAACGACACTTTTAGCTATAGTTGTAAGCCGTGCGGCGTGCGCTTGTTTCTCTGTCTGTCTCTCTCTCTCTCTTGAACTTCGTTCCATTCGGGTGTCCCTTGACACATCTCAAGTTTTTTTATTTATTATTTTTCCCACCGGTTTCACGCTGTCATAATGATGTTTTTTGAGTTTGTTTAGGTTCATCTAAAAATATCAAACTCCTTTTCTTTTGAACATTAAGTCGAAAATAAAAAACTCGTGTATTTCGCTTTAATTTAAATACAGAATTTATACATTTTCGATAACAAACACTTACACTCCTTTATCTGTATAGGAATGACGTCATTCCGACAGTAATATTATTGAAATGCAACAATTCAACGATATCGCCTTTCGTATTTCGCCCTCGTATATTCCTTGTTTCAAGATACCCCGAACAACGACCCCTGCGTTAATTCGCACCCGTCCCAGATATCTATGATGGATTGCTAGCGATCCAGTGATCCAGCCGGAACTGGATCGGAAGACATCGGGCATACAACCACACAGGTGTGTCGATAAACTTGAAGTGACATAGACACTATTTCTATCTCATCTCTGTATGTAGGTACTTGTATGCCGTGGAGATTCGTAGTCTGCTTTTTTATTTTAAGGTTCTTAACCTTTGGGTACAAAACCCTAAAACTCTGCTGTCTGCTCGTCTATCTGTCTATCTGTCTGTCACCAGGCTGTCTCATGAACCGTGAATTTAGACAGTGGAAATTTTCGCAGATGATGTATTTCTGTTGCCGTGTTGGTTACTACCTTACCGATGATTTGGTCAAAGTTACTGGTAAGACGTCGATAAGAAAAGCTCCCTATCGAACGGAATCGCCTACATCCTTATTCATATGTATTCTTCAATGATTTTGCCAAACACAAAAATAATTAAATTAGGAAGATAGAAACCTAAATATTAAGAAAACGCTAGAAAACAATTGTTTTATATTTACTTACACGTCCTGCGGCTTGAGTTTGAAAAGGGTTTGAGTACTAGGCTCTTATAAATCACAGGACGTAAGCAGCGTCCCCTACTCGAGCACAGCCGTGCATGTGATTACTCGTAGATATGCCTATATTGTTTGTTAAATTGTTATATTCAGCCGTACCATTGATGCCGGGCCGTGTGGTTTCCGGCAGAGTAGAATAGGGCCACTCCAACTCGTCCCGTGGATGTCGTAGAAGGCGACTTAGGAAATACAGCTAAACAAAGCTTATAAACATCAATGAGACCTCTCCAACCCGTCTGGCCAGCGAGGAGAGTGTAGGCCAAGTCGGCTGCTCTGTCCAAGTACGGCTCTGGTAGTAGAGAGGGTCGTGCTCCTGCAGTGGAGATATAACTGGATGATGAAGATGAAACCAATAATGCATTCTTGAAAGGATGAATCAGTTCGTGAATGAACATCTTTGCCTAGTAGAGAGTAGACGATCAATAAGCCATCATTCACCGTCAATCCTCTTAAAAGAAAACCGACAATTTTTGGCTGAATTAAATCGCGACGTCTGTTACTTTAGATAAAGTTTGCTCGTAAATGCACAGTCGAGCTCACTTTCCCCCGATTAGGAAAGTAACCAGGTGCTTCGAATACGGAAAAGAAGGACATTAGGGGACAATGTCCTGTCTGGCGTTTAAGAAGGCCACAGATTATACTAAAAATACTTTCTTTCTTGACGTTATCTACATACATATGTACATAATATCACGCCTGTTTCCCACAGGGCTATCCCTGTCTATGCAGAGACTATGGACCTCCACTTGCTACGATCCTGACAAACCCCTTTTGCTTCATCTAAACTCATCAATCTCTTCATACATGCCCTTCGGTTACGGGTACTTTTTACCTCTCCTTTTTAGGGTTCCGTACCCAAAGGGTAAAAACGGGACCCTATTACTAAGACTTCGCTGTCTGTCCGTCTGTCTGTCACCAGGCTGTATCTCAAGAACCGCAATAGCTAGACAGTTGAAATTTTCACAAATTATGTATTTCTGTTGCCGCTATAGCAATAAATACTAAAAATAAAATAAAATAAATATTTAAGGGGGGCTCCCATACAACAAACGCGATTTTTTTGCCTTTTTTGCTCGATATCAATAATGGCAACAGGTAGGTACTTGAAATATTCACAAAATACTCAGTTGTATTTTTTTTTAATAATAAATAAATAAATGAATATAAAATAAATATTTAAGGGGGCTCCCATACAAAAAACTAGATTTTTGTAGATAATGGTACGGAACCTTTCGTGCGCTAGTCCGACTCGCACTTGGCCGGTTTTTATTTTAGAACGTCTGCAATTTGGTCGCGGAATGTTCGCCGAGGTTAACGTAACCTGTTTTGTTTGCATGTTTTATCTTTCTCTGTAACACCCGCAATTTACTTTCTATGCCCGATTGAACATTAGGCCTTTTAACGTACAAGTACTAGTGAAATCTTATACAACTTCCTTAATTCCTAAACCTTCTTAGATTTGAAAGAAAAAGTTCTTTTTATCTAATACTGATAGTGGGGTTATTGACCTTAGTACGAGAAACTATAAAGTATAAGAAAAACAGCGGTCAGTAGACTAATCCCGCAGAGATTGCGTACGAACATTTTCGTAGCGGATTTATCATAATCCAGTGGTTCAAGGCAATCCAAACAGAGATTGGGCATATCGGATTTTTTTGCTACCTGAATGAAAAAACAATAACTGGGGTCATTGACCGGCCGGGGTAATGTAGCAGCGAGTGTGCGATATTACCCCGTTGTGAAGTTACCCGACAGCTGAAGTTTTGGAGGAAAGACGTCAAAGTGTTTGTTGTTGGATATTGCACTTCATTTTAAATTTGAGAAGGTATATTTATTTTTTAGTTTAAATTGTGTCTATTTCGTAAATCAAATTTAACTTCATGCTGGTCTGGGAGGAAAGAAAAAATGAATAGACTTATAAGCGTTGACGAAGCAAAAGAGGTTTGCAAGGATCGTAGTAAGTGGAAATCCATAGTGTGGCACAGTGGCACATGTGGCACAGTAGTTGTTAACATACCGGCAGTCCAGCCTGCAGTCACCTTCAGGATACTGTTTTCAAGCCAAGCAAAAATAAGTTGCATTATTGCTGCGTTTGGTTATATACAAAAATTATTTTGGCAGAAAATGGGTCGTGCATTCTAGAACAGAAATTATGCAATCCATGACTACGAGTAGATAGTGAAAACGTGAAATGAAACAGCAAACTACTGACAAAAGACTGAACACGAGTTTCCCGACTATGAAACACCAGTTCACAGTATTTGTCTCAGATTCACAACTTTCTGTTGTCTAGATGGCAGGCGCGGATGTGAACAAAGATGTATTGCTTCTAAATGTAGAGTACTATTATATATACTTACATATAATAAAACAGAAACAAAAATGTGTCTGTACATTGAAGTTATTTCCAAAAAAAAATTATTTGGGGCGGTGGAGACATAGTAATAGAGTAAGAATAAAAAAAATACTATCTGTTTGTATACGCTAATCTCCAGAAATACTGGACGGATTCAAATGAAACTTTTTGCTATATAGCTGTTAAGCCTGGGCAACGTATAAGGTAACTCACTTTGGGTTGCTGCACCATCCTAGTAAGTAAGTAACGTATTTTTGGAAAATGAAACACCTGATGCAGAACCAGAATGGTCCAGCTAAACTATAAGAAATATAAAAATTACGCATAAGCAAAAGTTGTCAGCCTGATGAGCATGTTCCAGAGTCATAAAATCGACGCGAACAAAGTCTCGGGCTTCGGCTAGTCTGAAAAAAAACTACAGAAAAATAAGAGTGAACACATGTTTACCGACTATGAAATACCAATTGACGGCATTCGTCTCTGACTCACAACTTTATGTTTTTCTCGATGGCAGGCGTGGATGTGAACAAATAAAGTATTGCTCCTCGATGTAGTGTACAACCAACAGCAAAATACATACAAATAAAACTGAACACAAGTATACCGACTATGAAACACTAGTTCACGGCATTTCTCATTTGTTGTTTCGATGGCAGGCCCGGATATGTACAAAGATGTATTGCTTCTCGATGTGACTCACAAAAGACAGCAAATATATAATGCTTTTTTATAGATTGTGCGAGAATTTAAAACATAATTATGGCACTGAAATAGCTAACACGTTATAATTTTTATTTACGTGGCCTTTGGGTCTATCTGCAAGGAATAGACGCGAATAGTATTTATATCTATTTTAGCAAAATTACTTCAAGCTCTTTCTAACGGAGAACGAGTAACAAAGTTCAAGCGAACGAGTTTTGGTCCTTGTAAAATCTCTTAATACAAAGAACCTTCTAGATTTGTATATCTAAGACAATACAGCAAAGTTCTGAATCAAATTCACACCCGCTCTGATTCCATCAATGTTGACAGAGTGAACGCACTCTTAATAAAGGGTGGCATACAAGATGGTGGAAAGAAAACGATATATTTTTTTTGCACAGGTAAAGCGTGCGGTGTTTTTTGAGTCTACTTGAAAATCGTGCGTTTATCTGTGTGTATACATACATACATACTATCACGTCTTTATCCCTAATGGGGCAGACAGAGCATTTTGGGTCTTGCGGCTCTATGCAGAGCCTAGGGCCGCAAGACTCAAAAGCCACTTTTAGCGTCATGGTGGGCGAGAAGATGGAAAAGCAATCAATACAGTGACGGGTTGCTAGCCGCATCGCCTGTTAAAATGATTCGCATTTTTGCCCATTCCCTCGATCGGCTTTTACGATCTGCGCGGGAAGAGAAGCAGCTGGTACATTCTAAATTTTTTCGTTTCTCCCAGACCAGCATGGGAGTGTATAATCTGTGTGTATAACTACTATAATCTTGATTCTTCGTGAAATCTACGCTGCAAATTATCATCATCAGGTATTTTTATCTCCACTGCAGGAGCACGACCCTCTCTGTACAAAATCATCATCAGGTCTTTTTATCTCCACTGCAGGAGCACGACCCTCTCTGTACTACCAGAGCCATACTTGGCTAGAGCAGCCAGAGGACTTGGCCTACGCTACAAATACTATAGAAAAAATATTGAGAAATTTAGCAAACTTACATTTAATAATCCATTGTTTTCTGTTGCAAATTACGGTTCATGTTGTACCTAATAATTTACAAAGTGACTATGTTATATTATAGTTAAGTGTAGTATGTAAAATAATAAGCTATAATAAATAAAAATTGAAACAGACTTTTAAACAACGTGACATACGAGGTAACACTGACTGTATTATAGATTAAAATGTTTTAGAGTAATTGCAAATCTCCAGATCAAATAGATAAAGCCATAAATTGAATGCCTGTGCGTTATTTTTTACTTCTAAAACTGTTTTTTTTTTTTAGTTAATAGCATGGACTTTTTCGTTATAAAATTAATGAAATGTTCTAATGTAAAGCGCTCCTTACGCGCAACACAAACACACGAGGACGTGATACTGCCGTGCATTTGAATCAGAGATTATTTTAATTGGGGGTCGACACTCCCAGCATGTTTGCATTCATTAGTTAGTTGTGATAACAGTTTTTTTTATTTTTTATTTACACAAAACTAACAAGCATAGAAAAGAAGAGGACGAATATCGTCGCAACCTCTGTGAGCCACTCAGTTTTTTGGTGACAAACAGGTTTTAATATAGACCTAGATTTTCTTTAATAACCAAATAAATTACAATCGACAAAACATGAGATATATATATATTTTGACGTGATAACGTCTTTAAAATCGTTTTAGTCGGGTGACATGTTCAGAAACTTGTGTCACACCAAAACCTCACGAGCGCGATCGCAGGTATAACGAGAGAGAGACGGACCGATCTCCCGTCTCATCTCGAGCGCTGCCAGAAGACGTTATCACGTAAACATCTCGATCGTAAACCTACTTTACAAACAACTAATTTTTTTTATTTTATTTATTAAAACAAAAGTGAAAGAAATTATTTTAATAATTTACTTACATAAAATTTCGTTTACTTTTACACGTGAATTCTGCTTCTTCCCATGCTGGTCTGGGAGAAATAAAAACACTTAGAATGTACCAGCTGCTTCTCTTCCCACGCAGATCGTAAAAGCCGATCGAGGGAATGGGCAAAAATGCAAATCATGTTAACAGGCGATGCGGCTAGCAACCCATCACTGTATTGATTGCTTTCCATCTTCTCGCCCACCATGACGCTAAAAGTGGCTTTTGGGTCTTGCGGCCCTGGGCTCTGCATAGAACCGCAAGACCCAAAATGCTCTGTCTGCCCCATTAGGGATAAAGACGTGATAGTATGTTACACTCGAATATACGACTATTATACGCGTAGTTAGTATAATTTACCTTCGGAATATCCGTGCTCGTAACCCAGAGAATGAAGGCTACACTGAAATCATTTGGACTCGATAAGAAGAAGCGAATGAAAAACATAACCGACCAAGTGTGAGTCTGTATCAAAGCCCCCCTTAAATATTTAGTTAATTTTGTTTATAGTATTTCTTAATATAGCGGCAACAGAAATACATCATCTGTGAAAATCTCAACGGTGTAGCTATCTTGGTTCATAAGATATGGTGACAGACGGACGGACAGAGAGCGGAGTCTTAGTAAAAGGTTCCCGTTTTTACCCTTTGGGTACGGAACCCTAAAAATAAAGCAGTTGAATAATGATTTAGCAATAAGTAGTTTTACTACTTGCCGCTTGCCTGACGTTAACCGTCTTTGGGAAAGATAAAAAATCCTGTATGTTACAGAACTGAGTAAGTATCATTTCCAATGACCCGTTTACTCTTCATCCTGAAGGAAGAGCTAAAGGTCATTGACCTTTACATGAACAGTAGCGGAAAATCACGGACGAACGCAACCCATTCATTGTAAAGGACGGCACACGCGGAGAAAAGTTTGAGCCGATTTCGTAGTTTCAAAACTTATTTCAGACGGCGTAGTTTCCTGCCTATAATTGGGGTACTTTATTCTGTAGATATTTGAGAGAGCTAAAGGACTAAGTACCCATTTTGCAGGTATGGCACTTCATAGAAGCGGAGTAAGATTTATGCCTATTAATTACTACTACAAACAAAACTATACATTCGTGCACATGGCAATGTGTGTGTTCGCTCGCTCAACTGTCAACACCTTCGACAAGGCGAGAATGGGGGAGAGGTGCGGGGATGAAAAAAGGCCGCATATTGCGCGAGACGTTAGGAGATTCCTGTGTGTATCATCATCATCATCATCATAAGGTCGTTTTATGCATTCTGTATGTAATACTTATATTAATTCTAAGCCCATTCTGAGACCTATCGTACACTGGTCATACCCGAACTTTTCGCTAAATATCCCCATATTCTTATCGTGTGTGTTAGTGATTAACACTAGTGTCAGAGTTTTTAAACCACCTTAAAGGCCTCTGACATGGTTTTAGGTAACGACCAATGTCAAAGACAGTGACCGGGACCGACGGCTTAACGTGCCCTCCAAAGCACGGATCATCTTACTTATTAGACAATCAGGTAATCAGCCTGCAATGTCCTAACCAAACTAGGACAAGAACACAAAGTCGTTGCCCCCGCCGGGAATCGAACCCGGGACCTCCGGGTATGAGCCGAACGCTCTAACCATTACACCATGGAGGCAGTTAAATCCAAATATCCCCATGAGGGAAAGACATCGCCATGTGGAGTTGACATCAGGCGGCTAGTCAAGAAACAACCGAATTCATCATCATCCGAGCGTATTACCCGTTGCATTCTCAGAATTCACACTTCAGGCCCGGGGTCTGCTGCCTACCCGTGGTGTATTGACCAGGTTACTGGTTTTTACAGCTACTGTCCTCTGGTAGACAAAAAAAACGACGGGTTGCACTCTGGGAGTGCCGGCAGAAGTGAAAACTTGAATATTAACGTTGTGCATTTTTGATATTTTGGAATGGTTAAGGAATAATTTTGCACGAATTGCTTTAATTATCAGTATAAAATATTTCAAATCTTTTCTGAACCACAGTCTGTCACAAATGTCACAAGCATGACCAAATTCATTTTCAACAAAATCATTTTCAAATACACAGCAGTATGGCCACTACACAGACGGTCGAGCCATCAGCTGTCACCATCCATGGATGCGCGTAGCACTCTGTAACATAAACACACACGAACATTCGCGCAAGCGCGTTGCGCCATCTTACGAATTTTCGATCAGGCCACGTGTCCTGACGTGAGTTTATAATTTTTTACCCATTCCAAAAAAAGTGCACAACGCCGCTAAAGAAGTTTTCACTTCAAAAATTATCCTTGGATAAAGTTAATAGCCAGTGCAACTTATAACGAAAGAAAATGCACTGACTGCGTCATTAGGAATGGAGTTGTTAAATCCACTCATGAATAAACTAAATCTTATTTTGCTTGATGCTTCTTCGTGTGAAATGACCCTAATTTGACGCCTGAGGCGACTGTCAACAAACAACCTGAAACTAGCGATATCCGATATCGTGGATTACTCAGCTCCAATATTATGTCAGCTCGGACGTTATCGAAGTGCGAAATTTTGAGATAGGTTCTACGTTTTACTCATTTAACCGTTGTTTTACATTGTTCGAAAGTAAATAATATAAAGCACATGAAGGTTTTTTTCAATTTTGAGATACGTTGTTTTACGCAATATTCTACTCAAACATGAATTTATTTGCCGGGCAAATTAAAAAATCCCCGACACCGTCTAGTCATGAGTAGCGGAACTACAAATTCCAACCGATGTATGTCGAAATTGATATCAATCCGCAGCGCACTCTATTATTTTCCAGGTCAACTAAAAACTCCGACTTTCTAGCGTTAACCTTTTATAAGGCTGAACCGATTCGTGAAGCTTTTCTTTGCACATTTACCAAAAGTGGCCGTTTTTCTCAAATGTGCGGAGACCTGATCTGTAAACAGTAGTTTATAAAATAGTTTGAAACGTTATCTAGGGCTTAATCAAGACAAAATTTTAAATGATATATCCATTTCCTTTCAAGAAAAATATTTTGAAATTGGCAGCACTTAGGCTCAAAAAATTCATTTCTCCCTTTCAAAGAAAGTGCGAATTTTCCGGATTATTTATTTAGTACATAATTTACATTTCAAAAACCGAAAATCCTAGGCTTAAAAAGCATCTAGACATAATTGCTTCCTAAAAGCATTTTGTTTGCCTTCAAAACGTGACCGGGGCCGGGTGGGAAGTCCTTAGATTGATATTGGTAAAAAGTTTCTGTTTGTGTTGAGTACAGCTGAAAGGGTCGACGATCGGGTGAATCGGAAACGTTACTTCCCGAGGAATTGGTTAACTTCCTAAGCCAAAAATAAATTATTTTGCACTGATAACAATATAAAATGTCGCAAAATTATGTCATTTGTCTTTAAACATATCCATTTTAATAATATTTTAAATGTATTATTGCAGAAAAACTGATAATAAGAGCGCTATTCGATCCCAAAAACTTTGACGTCATCTGCCTGTATTTCATTAAAAAATCCCATAGAAACTGTTTGTTTTGACATTTAGTAAAAAGAATCTAATTTGACTTGTCGGAAATGGCGTATTGCGGATTTTGATTAAAAAAAGATGTTGTTTAATATATTTATATTATTATGTATGTATAATAATTAACAAATTAATCCCTAAAGTGTTAGTAACATTGTTCTTACTTACTATGTTAGTATGTGTACACGCGGTTTACACTCGCATGCAGTTGGGTCCAGTGTTTTAAAATGACGTATAGGGACGTAATTATCACATAGGTCGAACTAGCCCCAAAGTAAGTTTACACTTGAATTTTTAGGATTCCGTACCCAAAGGGTTAAAATGGGTTTACTGAGATTCCGCTGACTATGTCCATCTGTCTGTCTCTCATCATCATCATTCAGGTATTTTTGTCTTCACTGCAGAAGCACACCCCTCCTGAACTACCAGAGCCATACTTGGCCAGAGCAACCAGAGGACTTTGGCCTACATTGTCCTCGCTGGCCAGACGGGTTGGAGAGGTCTCATTGATGGTGACCATGCCAGTCCGCCACCCAGAGGTTCCAGGTCCGATCCCCGGTTAGGGCAAGTTGGAAAGTAGCCTTTTTTAAATTATCCTGGGTCTTGGATGTTTACATACCTCTATATATGTATTTGTTTTAAAATATAGTATCGTTGAGTTAGTATCCCATAACTTTTTTCAAGTTTTGAACTTACTTTGGGGTAAGCTCAATCTGTGTGAATCGTCCCTTTAATTTTGTATGGAGCCACAGATTTTTTTTCCGTTTCAGGGATGGGAGAAACCGGTAAATACAACCTACACAAGCTAACTAACATTACCTTAAAGGATTAAACAGAGTTCTTTAACATATTGTATTTATTTACTAGCCGAAGCCCGCGACTTCGTTCGCGTGGACTTTATGTCTCTGGAAAATGCTCATCAGGCTGAACAACTTTTACTAAGGCGGCATTTTTATATCTCTTATAGTTTAGCTGGACCATTACGGTTCTGCATGAGGCGTTCCATTTTCCAAAATCATTTATACCCTATATGTTGCCCAGGCTTAATAGCTATATAACAAAAAAAGTTTCATTCGAATCCGTCCAGTATTTCCGGAGATTAGCGTGTACAAACAGACAAACAGACAAACAGACAAACAGACAAACAGACAAACAGACAAACAGACAAACAGACAAACAGACAAACAGACATACAGACAAACAGACAGACATTTTTTTTAAAATTCTTACTCTATTACTACGTCTCCATCGCCCCCAATATTTTTTTTGGAAATATATTTAATGTACAGACACACTTTTTTTACTGTTTTATTATATGTATAGATTTATTATTTAGGTATCTATCTAATTTAGGAAAAAATAAAGAGAAACAATATGACACGTAATTAATATAAAATTTGTAGCTACAGATAGATGCTCATTTTATAGGCTTAGACAATAAAAGCTAGGCTTTTATTAAATGCGTCACAACAACGCCACAGTCTAAAAAATATCAACCTAAGTCACGAACGTTTTACACAACGAAGAATTACTTTTTATACACTGTGGCACATTTTTTATTGTCACAAGCTGTACGGTCTCTTCCGGTAGTAAAATCTGATTGAAATATTTCTTTATTGTATCAATAGACTTGTGGAGAGGGTAGTGAACCTGGAACCTTTTTACTAAGAAACATTGTTTTTAACCCCCGCATAAAAGAGCGGTGTTACAAGTTTAACGCTCATATTCGGTCTGTATCTGTATGTCATGTCTGTCTGTATTGTATTGTATTGTAAATTCTTTATTGTACATAAATTGACACAAGTTAAACATAGATGAAACACAACAGTACAAAGGCGGACTTATCCCTGTCAGGGATCTCTTTCAGTCAACCCTAAAACCAGAGGAGATAATGACCAAAGGTGGGGTGGAACACTGTACAATACTTACAAACTAAGACACTAAATGATACTCATAATTACATTACTGAAATAATATACATACACATTATCTATACATACATACATACATACATACATACATACATACATACACTGTGTCTATCCGTGGCATCGTAGTGTTCGAACAGATGGACCAATTTCGATGAACTTAAGTCAAGAAGTTCAAGACCTCATCGTTTTCAGCAGCCGAACCAGCTCTTGAGACTGATCCACTGAGATAGGTGCAAGTGTGGTGGTCTACAGCCCTGCCACGTACCTAGAGGATCAGTGGCATAGAATTAATACAACGTGGGAGAGACATACCTTACGTAGTAAACCAAACCACGTCCTATAGTAGATCACTATAGCAGATTAAAATTAAAATAACAGTCAAAAACAAAAAAACTACATTGCCATACAAATTGCCCGGGTAGCTGCACAGTTTAGTATGGAATTGTAATTTTTTTTAATTTTTTTTAATGCTATAGTGATCTAGTACCTACAGCCCGTGGTTCGATTTATGACGGGTATGTCCCTTCCACTTTGTCTAAATATTACAGACAGAACGAAAACTCTAGTCGTATTATTATAAAACGCAGACTAACTTTGTTACTAGGTTTAAACCATTAACCGACCAAATCAAGTTGACATTTCCAGATGAGACAGCGGCATATTACTAGATAACAACTTGATTTGGTCGGATAGTGGTTTAAACCTAGAAACAAAGTTAGTCTGCGTTTTATAATAAGACGGCTAGAGTCCCGCGCAATATGGGTGCCCGTTTCCCATCCGCGCACCTCTCCCCTGTTCTCGCATTGTGAAGGGTATTGGGCGGGCGGGTGCTGGCTCCTGCATGTAATACTTATTTAATTCTGTGTCAGTGGTATACCATCAGGTCTTGCCATCTTCACACCGAGGTTCGAGGGTACAAGGTACCTAAATTGTAGCTAGAGCCCTTTGCAAATGTCATTAAGAGAAACTGAATTGCCAAGTAAACTCATTATTATCATCACATCACCATATCAGCCACCATATTTCGCTGCTGGACGTACATAGGCCTTCCATCTTGATTTCCGAAATGACTGATTGCAAGCGGCCTGCCTGCTTCACTGCGTCCAGCGCCTTCCTGCAACCTTACATAGGTCGTCTGACCATCTAGCAGGTGGGTGTCCTACGCTGCGCTTGCCGGTATATGGCCGCCATTCGAGATCCTTTCTGCCCCGTCGGCCATCGGTTCTTCGCGCCCACTGTATCTTCAATGAGCTAATCCGCTAGGCTATTGCTGTAACCTCCGTTCTTTTATTTCCTCATTTCTGATTCAATCGCGTAGAGAAACACCAAGCATAGTTCTCTCTTGAGCCTGAGCCTACTTATGAGACTCATAGTAAGGGACCACGTTTTCAATTATTGTGTTACCAGTGATGATTTATGACCAAGTAAAACATTAGGAAATAACATATACCTAAGTACTTCTCCGTTCCAGACTAACAAGAAGGATTGACATTATTTATCAAGACAGAGTAATTACCATAAGTAATAAGTCGGGAGCAGGTGAGAGCAACATTTATCAGCGAGACACATGGACGTGACGGTCGCACCCGACAGAGCGACGACCCTGCGTGACGTCACGATGCGTGTCCGCATATGGGGACTAATAATTGTGTCTTTTTTCTTTTCTTTTATTTTTTTTTACTCCTGACTAAAATGAAGGGTGTTATAAGTTTGACGCATGCTACATGGTCAGACGACTTGTATACAAGGTTGCAGGAAGGCACTGAACGCAGGCCGCTTCCGATCGGTCATTTTGGAAATCCTTCGGGGAGGCCTATGTTTACTGTTCAGCAGTGGACTTCTTGTGGCTGATATGATGATGGTGACGAAAAGTTTGACGCTTATTTCTGTCTGTCTACCTGCCTGTCTCTCTGTGTCATCGTAGCGCTCGAATGGATGGACCGATTTCGATTTTTTTACGTAAAAGCATGTTCCCTTGCTTTGGTTCTTAGTAATGTTTAATGAAAATCGGTTCAGCAATTTAAAATATTTGGGAGTTAACGCTTGAAAGTAAGGGATTTACCTATTAAACAATAGATGGCGCTACGGATATCAATTGAAATAAAGTGCTTCTACTTATGACTAGATGATTTTGACAGGGGAGTTTTATTAATTTGCTTAGCAAATTACCTTGTTGATTGTTGGTGATACGCTACCACTGCTAGGCAAAGGCCTATTTCTCCACTCCTATCCATTTAAGATGACCTAAATTTTGATAAAGCTATTGTAAGTTAATATCTTCTTGGTCAGAGCGAGAAGATTGACATAAGTTGAGCATGGCAGTAGAAGGTACCAAAGAAAAAAAGAATATTCTTTTAACGCTTTAAATTTTTTTACAGAGTATAAAATTCTAGCCCTCTTATTTATAAAAACAAACGTTTGCTTAACCTATTTCGGTTAAAAATATATTTTGTCTCTGAATATCAAATATTGAAAAGAGAAAAAGTGAAAAAAACATGTTTCAACTAATATAGGTTTAGCATTTAGTTTTTAATTTGTATGACGGTAGGTCTATGGGTTGTTAAGCCTAAAAATTAAATTAACTAGCTTTGAGTATTTGTTGTCTGTCGCTTGTTCAATGTTATGAGATATATATATATTTTTTGCCAGATATTTCGAAGACCCTTCTGTCGTCATGGTCAGTCAGCGACCATGACGGTAGAAATACATGTCTAAATGCCAAATGGTCAGATCTTTCGACCAACTTAGTCAAAGAGCAAAAAAATACAACTAAGTGCAAAATGACACAAACAAGCGACAGAGTTAATTTAGTTTTTAGGCTGGAAAAACTAAACCAGTCATGTAATTCAATACTGCCTCCGTGGTGTAATGGTTGGAGCGTTTGGCTCATACCCGGAGGTCGCGGGTTCGATTCCCAGCGGGGGCAACGAATTTGTGTTATTGTCCTAGTTTGGTTAGGACATTGCAGGCTGATCACCTGATTGTCTGATAAGAAAGATGATCCGTACTTCGGAGGGCACGTTAGGCCGTCGGTCCCGGTCACTGTCTTTGACACTGGTCGTTACCTTAAACCATGTCAGAGGCCTTTAAGGCGGTTTAAAAACTCTGACACTAGTGTTAGTCACTAACACACACGATAAGAAGATTCAATACTGTCTCCGAATATGAACACTCGCTCTCAGATTTAGTGAGTGCGACGTCTGTGTACGTCTGTAGGAAGTGGGCTGAGGAGACAATTACGAAGCTTTTCTTCTGTGACTAATTCCAATTATACGTGACCATCGGATATAGGGATTATTACCACATTATCGTAATATAGGAACAAAGAAAACTTGCCTTTAGAAGGCTCTTTCTCATCATCATCATCGGGTCTTTTTGTCTCCACTGCAGGAGCACGACCCTCTCTGTACTACTAGAGCCATACTTAGCTAGAGCAGAGCACTTGGCCTACACTCTCCTCGCTGGCCTGATGGGTTAGAGAGGTCTCATTGATTTTTATAATCCTTCAAATTTATTCATCCCGGTCCTTTGAGAGACTTGCGTGGGGATACAGATCCAACACGTAGATGTGACGCTTCCCAAAAAACATTCCTGGATATACCTATGACAGGTGTACCCCTGAATAGGTTACGGCAATATAAAGATCTATTACAAGAAAAAGGGAAAGGTTATGAAATGAAATTAGGATGGACTGATGCTGGGATATTGCATACCTATTTATTTATTACAATTTATATTAATTTCAAGGAGATTTATTGCACAAAATAAATAAATATTTACAGGACACAATAATTATTTGACTAAAAACTAAATAACCTACCTAAATTAAATAATAAAGCTATAAACTTAAATATAACTAAACATACAATTTATATTAATTCAATTATTACTTATGAATGGATAATCATTGCATATACTATAAATATAGGAATAAAATTAGATATAAGTTCTTATTCATAAATCACTTGTGAATCTTTCCGTAAGATATTTTTAGTTCATTCATGAATATTCAACGAGACGTCCATATTTTGATGTGTGCGGGAATTACTATACGAACTCCATATCTGAGGATGAGTGATGCATAGGAGGTGGTTGAGATTATGGATTTATATTCGTTTTTAAGTGGGGCTTGTGGCATCACACAAACTTTAGGGTGAAACTTGACAAAATCATTTTATTGTCTAGCTATCACCGTTCATGAGATACAGCCTGGTGACAGACAGACGAACAGCGGAGTCTTAGTTATTAAGACTCCGCTTATGGGTAGGAATTCCTAAAAAAATATTGTCAAAAGCTATAGGTAACTGATTGCACTATGATGCCACAGACAGATTTTAGCGTCAAATTTATAACTACCCTCTTTTTTGCCGGGAATTAACAAAAACATACAACGATCACGTCGGAGCTTTTGGCGGGAAGTCAAGGGGTTCAGTTGGAGTTTGCTTTATATTGTTTTGCAAATTGATTCTAGTGGACTTTATAATATGAAATTGGTATGGTTTGGTGTTATAAATGCTCATTCTGATGAACAATATGTGAAATGTTTAAAGTGGACAATCATAGTGCGGCTGTAGTGATATTTATTTGCGGACTGCGGTGGGCGTTTTTAGGTGCCGTCCGCCACTCAATCGGCTATAAAAACAAGTGGACTCGTATAGATTTGTCGTCAGAAGCTCCCATAAAGCAATCAAAGGAACCTATACCAACCTTTGATTGCATATATATATATTTACTTCACATCAATTGTTGTTTCCCACTTTCTATTAACTTGAGCATGGCTAAATACGCAACGGCGGCGTCGAGCCAAAATTAAAAAAAAAACGATAATGTCACAATTTATTTTTTAAGCGAAAGCAAATATTTGACGAAGTCAAGGTACAAATAATTGATTAGGTTCAAGGTTATTAAACTTACTAAGTTAAATAGGTGTTAATGTTATAACCAAATTAGCCGGAAAATGTCAAATATATTTCGAGATGTTGTTATGAAGTATTAATTAATGAATTAGTGCTTTATGTACTTTGTTATGAAGTCAACGACCTTTGAACGTTATTAACGATTCAAACCACTCAAAGGCTTCAATCATTTGGAAACGCAGATAGGTTCTAATGGCTTTTTAGAGTTCCCAAAGGATAAAACGGGGCCCTATTTCTAAGACTCCTCTGTTCGTCTGTCCGTCCGTCTGTTTGTCACCAGGCTTTATCTCATGAACCGTGATAGCTAGACAGTTGATTTATGTGATACACTATTTATTTCCATTGCCGCTATAACAAAATAAGTATTTAAGTGGGGTTTCCATACAACAGACGTGTTTTTTTAGATGGAACCCTTCGTGCACCAGTCCGACTTGCACTTCGCCGGTTATTTTTAATATTGTGTAAAATTTAAGTTTTAGGTAATATTTTTTCCAACATCACGTTAATAAGACGGTGTGCCCTTTGATCTTGCGGCCTCAGGCTTTATCTACTCCATTTGGAATAGATAGGTACGTGGTAGTGTACTAATACTAGCTATTTTTTTAACCTGTTTCGTTCCGCTGCTGGGCAAAGGTCTCTCCCATTTCCTTCCATCTGTCTCTGTCCATTAGGCTGCGTTTCCAATCACAATGCTCGAAATCTCCACTCCGCTTCAATTCAAACAGTGGAGCGGAGATTTCGAGCATTGTGATTGGTTTTCTTCTCTTCTCTCCGCTCTGCTCCGCTTCAGTGGAAACGCAGCCTTATCATTGCCGAACAACCACATTTGCAATTTTTTTTGCAAATCATTTTCTGTACACTTACACATGTCTGAAGTTTTATGATTTCAATCAAATTTCAATTATATGTTATATGCAAATCGCCTAAGACGTGTTTTTGGCCATAGCTCCGAGGATTTTGGAAGGATCGAGATGGCAATAGTACCAAGAGTTGAGGAATTTATCATACAGGTGAGCGTTTGAATTTTGAAAACAGGCTGGTAATTTTTTTGGAAATTGGAAAAGTGTAAACAATCGGGATTTTTGACTAAAGATAAAATGAAATAAGCGGCCAAGTGCGAGTCGGACTCGCCCATAAAGGGTTCCGTAGTAATATATATTTTTTTAATTTTTATGTTTGAGTTAATTGAATGAAAGGTAAATTGCAGTTTATGACATATTAAAAAAAAACTTCTTACTAGATTTTGTTCAAACCAATTTTCGCTGGTAGTTTTTATGGTAATGAACATCATATATTTTTTTTAGTTTTATCATTCTCTTATTTTAGAAGTTACGGGGGGGGGGGACACACTTTTTTCCACTTTGGAAGTGTCTCTCGCGCAAAGTATTCGGTTTAGAATAAAATGATATTAGAAACCTCAATATCATTTTTGAAGACCTATCCATAGATACCCCACACGTATGAGTTTGATGAAAAATATTTTTTTGAGTTTCAGTCCTAAGTATGGGGAACCCCCAAAATTTATTGTTTTTTTTCTATTTTTGTGTCAAAACCTTAATGCGGTTCACATAATACATCTACTTACCAAGTTTCAACAGTATAGGTCATATAGTTTCGGAAAAAAGTGGCTGTGACATACGGACGGACAGACAGACAGACAGACATGACGAATCTATAAGGGTTCCGTTTTTGCCATTTGGCTACGGAACCCTAAAAATGAACCCCTAGTATATTAGTTTTGGAATAAGCAAGGCAAAGGAAACATATTTTTGGTCCATAGGTTAGATTATTAAAAAATTTTGTAGACGTATTTTTTCTTTTCTCTGAGAAACCAAAAATGACAAAGATACGACGCATTTAAATTTCGCATGACGTCACGGCTGGGTACGATTTTTACTTTGCGGTGACGCCGCAAGCCCTAGCTCCGGAACTTTGACGCTCCGTAACTTTGAGAATTTTTACTTTTTTGGTAAACTGAAAAATACGGGTCCATTGTTTTTGGATAATCTCAAAGACAGACTAATTACAATAATACTTTTCGGACCCTGTCGTCACCCCTATTCGTTAAAGTGATGTATCTTCTATGAAATTGACCGATCGTAGTAATGGTGTTAATAGTCCCCCAACCCTAGACTTCTCCATACAAACGTAGTCTACGTTTAATTTTGAAACCACATGTCAGATTCCGGTAAAAATTGGTAATTGTAAAGAAATTGCAATTATCTAGGGTTATAACTGGTTTCCTATACTAAAATTATGAACTGGAAAGAAAATATAACGATTTAGAAGTTTCCCAAACTAATGGTCAAAAATGATATAAAACACTATATACTATTTCAAGTTCATATTTTTAATGTCGGAAACTAGTTATAAACCTAGATAATTGCAATATCTTTGAAATTACAAAATTTTGCCCAAATCTGACATGTCGTTTTGAAATAAAACGTAGATTACGTTTGTATGGAAAGTTGTATTTTGGTCTAGGGTCGGGGGACCCTTAAAAGATGCGGATGAGCGAGAAGTGCATTCGCAGTTTTTTTATTATATTCAATGCTCCGATTCTGGCGGGGACTGCGAAATCAGTGTTTTTTTTCGTTATCTACATACCCGAATTACCCCGTGTGCGATAGATAAACTGTTTCTACTGTAACATTAGTCTAAATATCTATTTCATAAACTGAGCTCGCATATTTTTACTGCATTATTTTTTATTAAAATAACTTTTATTTACAGAGCAACACAAGGTTTTATTTCATATCACTCAGATTAAAGACTAAACTAGTTTAATCCTGTGAAAGTAATGAATGGCATACAATAACATATTTTGCCATACCATGTTATCTTAAAAATTTGCTCCAAAAATAGTTACGGCGTAAAAGTCTTACCGTCTCAAATTAAACGACCTTCATGAAAATATTTACTACGTATTTCCCTCATAAATCATAATAATATGACTCCTACGCATATAGCGGTTACAAAATATCTATATTTAGTAGCTATTTCGCCATAATTAAGTACTTATATTAAAACACCTTCACAACTTAATCACACTAATGTGTGCTAGTGTGTGTGTTTGTTACTTCTTCACGCCCAAACGGCTGGACCAATTTTGATAAAATTTGGTATAAACGAAGCTGGCACTCTAGATTAACACATAGGCTACTTTAAGCACAGCAAGACTATTTATAAACGGGGTTTAGCACGAACCTTTTTTGTGACGATGTAACTCCTATTCGAAATGTTACAAAAAAAGTTAGTACCAAGCCAGGGTTACTTTTTAAACACCAGCAACATTTTTAGAGCAAGTTAAGTACGTGATACTGAACTTCTTTCCATAAAAACACGTATCGAAAAACGAAAACAAAATTGCCATCCCATACAAACCAGCGTTCAACCAAATGGAAATTGTATGAGAAGACGAATTCTTTTTTACGGATTTTCAATATATTTTTTATATAGAAATAGTTTAGAATAGGACTGAACTTGCTCCAAAATGTGGCTAGTGTTTAAAAATAACCCTTTTAGAGTGATAAGCGCTTACTTTATTTGTTACGTTTCGAATAAAAGTTACTAAGAAACTAAGCAACTTCTATCGCATTAGGTTATCCTGTAAAGATAGATATAAGTTTGTGGAATAAATAAATGCTTAATACTAAAATATTTACCGTGTGGTTTCCGGTAGAATAGAATAGAGCCACTCCAAGTCCTCCCGTGGATGTCGTAGAAGGCGACTTAGGAAAAACAAGCTAAACAAAGCTTACAAACATGAATGAGACCTCTCCAACCCGTCTGGCCAGCGTGGAGATTGTAGGCCAAATCCTCTTTCTGCTCTGGCCAAGTATGGCTCAGGCAATACAGAGAGGGTCGTGCTCCTGCAGTGGAGACAAAAAGACCTGTTGATGATGACTAAAATACTTATATCCTCATAAAAAGGTTTGTGCTAAGCCCCGTTTATAAATAGACTAGCTGTACCGGCGGGTTTCGCTCCCCGAGGTAATTTCGGGATAAAGAGTACCCTATGTCCTTCCCCGAATCTTAAACTATACCCATACCAAATTTTATCCAAATCGGTTCATTAATTTAAGCGTGAAGAGGTAACAAACAAACAAACTAATAAACAAATATACAAACTAGTACTAGTAGGATAGGATAGTAGGAAGTAGGATAATAGGATTAGTAGGAAGTAGGATAGTAGGAAGTAGGATTATTAGTATTAAGGGTTATTTTATCGAAATAGCTTCTAAATATAGATATTTTGTAACCGATATGCGCAGTTAAAGGTGTTTATTCGGCGTATGAGGCAAATAGTTACGTAAACATCTTAAAGGTCGCATTTTGATACGGGAAATGTTTTTCCGTTAATAATAATGTTCAAAGCGCGATAGTTTAAAAACCAATACATACATACATAATATCACGCCTTTTTACCACAGGGGGTGCTAGGATCCTGACAGGCCTCTCTCGTTTCATCTAAACTCATCAATCTCTTCATGCTGCCCTTCGGTTACGGGTACTTCTTACCTCTCCTTTTTTAGAACGTCTGCAATTCGGTCACAGAAGGTTCGCCGAGGTTGACCCTTTCCTACTGTTCCTTTCACATTTGTCCCATAAATATTTTTAGTCAATCTCTTTTATCTATCCTTTCTACATGCACTTCATTATTAAATGACGACCTCCGTAGCGTAGTGGTCACCATGCTAGTCCGCCACCCAGAGGTCCCGGGTTCGATTCCCGGTCAGGGCAAGTTGGAAAATGACCTTTTTCAAATTGTCCTGGGTCTTGGATGTTTATCTATATATGTATTTGTTATTGTCCTTATATATTTATTTATTTATGTTATTCCCCAATGTTTCCAATATTCCCCCATGTTTTCCCGGTAGCCCTGTAAAACACAAGTTAGTGGCACAACGGCACCATAAACCGTAAACGTCGATAAATCCATACCTTCGCCCCGGGACGTCTTTACGGAATTGCCCACTATAAGGAAGCTCTTATGATCGAAATCGAAACTACCCTTCTGCAAATTAAAACAGATTGAGATACGACGCCTTAAAAATAATTTAACCGAATTAGTTTATTTGTTTATTGTGATAAAAACTATTTACACCAATTGAATTTATCACACATTACAATTAGAAATAGGTACATGCAAAATAGTCTATTATTATTTTCTACAAACAAATCTATATAAAAATAAATTTATGTTAAAAAAATATAATAAAACGTACAATTATATTCTATAATAATAATATAATAATAATAATTTCCAAAAGGACTAATTCACTCGTTTCCAAAAAATATAATTAAATAAGTACTTGTGTCACTCCTAATATCAGTTTTTCTGCATTAAAAAAAATAGACCTCATCAATGACAAGTAACATGGTTTGGGACTTTTTTCTTATTAGTACAAAATAATATAGTTTTGATCCAGAATACTACCCTACTGTAAACGACCTGCATCCAGCGTTTTCTCTGTACTTATTTTGGGTGGCTATTAGAGAGTCTTTGCCGTCGGCCAACCTTCGGTATCCTTTTTATTGCCACTTTAAGGATGTAAGCGTATGTTAAATGCTAATTGGACTATCTCTGATCGGACCTTCATGATAGATAAGATCAATGAAATAAATCAAAATAGATCAAATTAAATCTACCTATACGAGTACATATAATAAAACAGTAAAAAAAGTGTGTCTGTACATTAAATATATTTCCAAAAAAAATATTGGGGGCGATGGAGACGTAGTAATAGAGTAAGAATTTTAAAAAAAATGTCTGTCTGTGTGTCTGTTTGTCTGTTTGTCTGTTTGTCTGTTTGTACACGCTAATCTCCGGAAATACTGGACGGATTCGAATGAAACTTTTTTTGTTATATAGCTATACAGCCTGGGCAACATAAAGGGTATAAATGATTTTGGAAAATGGAACGCCTGATGCAGAACCGTAATGGTCCAGCTAAACTATAAGAGATATAAAAATGCCGCCTTAGTAAAAGTTGTTCAACCTGATGAGCATTTTCCAGAGACATAAAGTCCACGCGAACGAAGTCGCGGGCTTCGGCTAGTATTAAATAAATATGTGATCCTTCTGTCTTTTCTTCCCATTTTTATTTTGTGTCTTTTACTTTAAAAATCACTCAATGCATTTAAGTGCAAGTGACGTTTTAAAATGGGTATTCACACGTTGATTGATATTATGGCTATGAATAGAGTTGAATACCGGGGGCTTTGCCCTTCCCCGTTTCAACCGAATGCCAAAAAAGGAGGATGTTAGCAATTTGACATGATTTTTTTTTATGTTGCAATTCTTGAACTGCCTCCGTGGTGTAGTGGTTAGAGCGTTCGGCTCATACCCGGAGGTCGCGGGTTCGATTCCCAGCGGGGCTAACGACTTTGTTTTGTCCTAGTTTGGTTAGGACATTGTAGGCTGATCACCTGATTGTCTGATAAGTAAAATGATCCGTGCTTCGGAGGGCACGTTAAGCCATCACATTTATCTTATCACTCTAGGCTTCGGCTCATTTAGTACTTGTAATAATTTTGTAGGCGCGCGTATCTAATACTCCTGCGATTTGAAACCATTTTTTAACCCCTAACAAAAAGTGAATAAAAATACTCAATAAAATCTATAAAGTGAATGCTAGAGTGACGAATTTGTCTATAAAGCAAAATGTCTAATTATTAGTTGAACCAAGCGAAAGAATCAACAAATAAAAAAGCGGCCAAGTGCGAGTCGGACTCGCCCATGAAGGGTTCCGTAGTAGCAAATAACATAATATAAAAGTCTTGCAGTATGTTTTTTTTTAATTTTTATATTTGAGTTGATTGAAAGGTAAATTACCGTTTATGACCGAACTACTTACTTATCGTTCAAACCAACTTTCGCTGGTAGTTTTTATGGTAGTGAACATAATATATATTTTTTTAGTTTTATAATTCCCTTATTTTAGAAGTTACGGGGGGGACACACACTTTTTTCCACTTTGGAAGTGTCTCCCGCGCAAAGTATTCGGTTTAAAAAAAAATTATACCTATTAGAAACCTGAATATCATTTTTGAAGACCTATCCATAGATACCCAAGACGTATGGGTTTGATGAAAAATAAATTTTTGAGTTTCAGTTCTAAGTATGGGGAACCCCCAAAATTTTTTGTTTTTCTTTGATTTTTGTATCAAAACCTTAATACGGTTCACATAATACATCTTCTTACCAAGTTTCAACAGTATGGGTCTTAAGTTTCGGAAAAAAGTGACTGTGACATACGGACGGACAGACAGACAGACAGACAGACATGACGAATCTATAAGGGTCCCGTTTTTGCCATTTGGCTAAGGAACCCTAAAAAACATGTAAAAACCTCAATCACTTACGTATTAAAAATAAAAACTTCTAGAAATTGCCACATCATGGCTTTAGATACAGTTTGAGAGGTTATAAATATATTTTATCTAAGAAATATGAAAAATTGACTGACGGGAAGTCTCCGCCTTCAATGAGATGAATCGTGGCGTGAAATGAGCCTCCTAGACGTTCGTCGATCTTCAGAGAGGGTGCGTTTATTTATTTATTTTATTTTATACTAGCTGTGCCCGTGGGCTTCGCTCCCCGTAGGAATTTTGGGATAAAAACTTTTCTATGTCCTTCCTTGGATATCAAAATATATCCATATTTCATCTAAATAAATTCAGTGGTTGAAGCGTGAAGTGGTAACAAACAAACAAATCAATATACAGCTCACTTTCGCATTTATAATATTAGTTGGAAAGTAGGAATAGGAATAGTAGGAATAGGACTAGCTGTAGCCCGCGACTTTGTCTCCGGAAAATGCTCATCAGGCTGAACAATTTTTTCTAAGGCGTCCTTTTTATATTTCTTATAGTTTAGCTGGACCATTATGGTTCTGCATAAGGTGTTTTATTTTTAAAAACAATTATACCCTATATGTTGCCTAGGCTACCAGCTACATAACAAAAAAAGTTTCATTCGAATCCGTCTAGTATTTTCGGAGATTAGCGTGTACCAACATAGAAACATTTTTTACAATTATTGCTATATAGTTTTTGGAAATATATTCAATGTATAGACACGTTTTTTTACTGTTTTATCATATGTAGATTTCGTCGTTCGACCACCGAACGATCAACAACTTGTTTTTGCCCGAAGATGTCTTGTTTTTAGGTGAATTCGATGTTGCCAACTAATCGATCAAAAATCTTACGTTAGCCAGTTTGTTAAACGTAACCCATTAGACGATTTAGCTAAACAATTTTCAGCTGTATTACAAAACCGAGCTGTAACGCCAAACAGCTAGAGTGTTTGAATAAGAGCGAACAATCCAACTGCGACAGATATAACACGTGGAAGGTTTGTATTTTGTTGTTTTTTTGCCTACGTTTTTTTTTCATTATAATGTAGTGATCTAGTATTATAGTAGCCTGTGGTTCGATTTATTACGGATATGTCCCTTTCACGATGTATATTGAAGAGCTAACTTTTTCGTGCAATTCGTATCATCAATCTATATCCTATATGCCTTTTTACTATAATTTTCAAGATACCTTCGATATGCACGTACATTTACAACACGACTTAAAAACTCATTTTGCAAAATTGCCATTAATTCTATCACTTTAAGCTTTTACAAACAAAATAAATCATAGTAGGTTAACAGTTTTATGCCGTAATTTAAAAGAATATTTAAATTAAAAGCCTACGTTTTCAGACAATGTTTGAAAAGGGTCTAGAGCCGTCAACTTTGACGTCCTTTTTTTTGAAAGATGCGTGCCTAAATTTATCGTTTTGTCTTTCTTGATGTGATTTGTGGATTTTTTTTTCTTTGTTAAAAATGCTTAACAATCATTCATTTTTATGAGGATCTGTATGATGTATCTAATAATTTAAACGTTAGACCCTATGTGTACGTGATTTATTTTACTTATTTGAGCAATTTATTTTTGCTTTGGATATAATTGATTTAGCCTGAAAGCCCTGACTTTTAAGCGTCAACCCCAAATAATATTTAAATGGCTGCACCGATTTTCGTGAAATCATGCTTTCACGTAAAAAAACGGCTTGTAAATCCACATTAGAGTTTTTCCACAATAAAGATAAATATTTCAGAAGTAGTTTAGGAAAATTGACGAAAATTTTCCAAATAAAATTCTGAGAGGTGTCAAGGGACACCCGGATGGAACGAAGTTCCTTTCGATTAATTAGGAGAGAGAGACAGACAGAGAAACACGCGCACGCCGCACGGCTTACAACTATAGCAAAAAGTGTCGTTACAACTTTTGGTCTTAATTTTTCCGTCTAGCCTCCTTTCGCAACGCGCGATAAGGAACTTCGTTCCAATATAAAGGAAGAAGGATGTACCTATATATCTCCGGTTAAGGCACCCTAGACTTTTTTCAATAGAAAATAAATACCGAAAATCCACTTTTATCAGAAGAAACAATATTTGTTTCGCTGCGATGTTGTCAAACTCTAACAATACGTTCAAAAGTTGTTAACTGAAAAAACGGATCCTTCCTTTATAGCGATACTTACATGACAGGAATCGACATTTATTACTAACTAGCTATGCCCCGTGGTGTTACCCGCGTCTAAATTAGCCTGTGTGTTAATCCAGGGTGTCAGCTTCCTGTATACCAAATTTCATCAAAATTACTCCAGCTGTTTGCGCGTGAGGAAGTAACAAACACACACTCACAAACTTTCATTTTTATAATATGAGTGTGATAATATACCAGGCAAAACTGCATGACTTAAAAATGTTACAATATATCCTACTCATACTTACTATAATTAAACATCATTTACATGAGGGGAGTATAATGTTTAGGGTTCCGTATACAAAGGGTAAAAACGGGACCCTATTACTAAGTCTATCCGCTGTCCATCTATCTGTCACCAGGCTGAATAGCTGTATGTCAAAATAAGTTTGGAAAATCCAAAAGAGCACGCCTCAAAGGGTCCATTTTTTTTTAATTCTTACGCATATAGAAAAATAAAGATATATATAGATATACTAAAACTATGAAGAAAAGTCGATATTTTTTTTTTTGTTTATTTAACAACAATTAAACCACATCGAATCAGACCCTGAAAAATGAAAGGGTTCTATTCCTGAGCATACTCAAGCGTAAGAGAAAAAAAAGACTCGATTAGTAAAGTATTTCGGTCGTTATCGTGTTAACAAGAAAAGCCTCCGCACATACAGACACACGGACGTCCAAGACAGAACTTTTTTAAACTGTTTTTTAACTAGTTTAAATAACAAAAATGACATCAAAAATATCATGAGTGTTAAAAATAGTGTTTTTTTCTTAATATGTGTGTATATATATTATCTTACAAGTGCAATGTATGATACATAAAGATATTTTAAGTTTGAAAAATCAGATGTTTTGCGCGAAGTGCAGTAGTACCCACCTCACCGCTTCGCTTTGAGGCGTGCAAAATTTGACACTTGAAATTTTCACAGATTATGTATTTCTGTTGGCGCTATATTGGTATAATTTTTTGCACCGCAACAATTTATCTGTTTATCCCTATGGTTGACTGGGAGGGAACGGGAGGGTAAAAAAATGTTAATTGTGGATCAATAAAGGTTTGAAAAATACTGGAACAATAATAAACGTACGTGGAAAAATACTAAAAAATATATATATGTGTAACCTGCAATAGCGTCCGACGTTTGAAGGGATAATGGTACGGAACCATTCGTCTATCAGCCAGTCGGGCTCCCGGTATTTCTTCTTAGCTAGGTGAAAAAGAGCAAGATAATTCTGTCACTTTTTATTTAATTGAGATGTCGTCTCTATAACTCTCCACTCACACTTCCTCACGCAGATTTCAATCAAACTTTAACTACACGGGTTCGACGACCGCGCCACCAATGTTATTGAAAAACATGGCGGCTCGGGTAGACCTGTCGCAGCGAACTCTAAATTAGATGAAAAGTTTAATGGATACGCGAATTATGAGGAAGTTTGTGCGAGTAGCTTGTGAATTGTAAAGTAATCTTCCTGATTGCTTTACACTCACATTCCTATACAAAATGGAAGGGACAGACGCGTGATAAAGCGAACCACGGGCTGTATTAGGTTACTGTAGTAAAATGATAATAAAATAAAAGACAAAATATAAATAAAATAAAAGAAATCGGCATGAATCGTATAGAATACGAATGTCAAATCCCAATGGTTGGCTAGAAGAAAATGCTCTTAGCATTAAGTCCGCCGTTTGTTAAAAGTATATTTGTATTTTTGAACAATAAAGTTTGATAATAATAAATAAAAGAAAAAATAGAATGTACTTCTTCTTATCGTGTGTGTTAGTGACTAACTACTAAACTAAACTACTAAAGACTATTATTATATTCTAACACTAGTGTCAAAGTTTTTAAACCGCCTTAAAGGCCTCTGACATGGTTTTAGGTAACGACCAATGTCAAAGACAGTGACCGGGACTGACGGCTTAGCGTGCCCTCCGAAGCACGGATCATCTTACTTATCAGACAATCAGGTGATCAGCCTGCAATGTCCCAACCAAACTAGGACAACAACACAAAGTCGTTGTCCCCGCTGGGAATCAAACCCGCGACCTGCGGGTATGAGCCAAACGCTCTAACCATTACTCCACGGAGGCAGTAATTATAGAATGTACTACCTGCGTTTCTTCCCGTGCAGGTCGTAAAAGCCGATGGGCGAGGTGATAGCGTGAGGGAATGGGTGAAAATGCAAAATTTTTGAGGAATCGTGGATTTTTTTTGCAATTCGAAATTTTTTTTAAACTTACGCAAGACTTTTTTGTTACCCTTATGAATACACAACTGTTTAGTCTGAACTTTTTTTTATCCGTAACCTTCAAGTGGACAGGATAGTGATACAAAGACAGATTTGCGAGGTCTTTAGCTCACAGAGTCTCTAGCTTATATAAAAGTTTGAAAAAAAAACCGTCATATACCTATATCTCACTTTCAATTTCCGTCCCGACCAGATTAAATCCTAATTCCTACATCAACCGACCCGCATCGAAAGCGGTGCATAGATATGATCGCATCCCGACCTACGAATTAATCATGGTCTCCAATTAATCCTTGCATTAACATCAGTTGTCCCATTTCCGGGACGTGTACGGTCACCCCAGCGGGTCAATGACCGAGGGTAAATATAGGTACTGCGATAACATTTTTAGGAACGAAAATTGATCTTAAATATTGAATATCTATTATCTACTTAAGGGTCCCCCGACCCTAGACCAAAATACAACTTTCCATACAAACGTAGTCTACGTTTTATTTCAAAACGACATGTCCGATTTAGGCAAAATTTTGTAATTTCAAAGATATTGCAATTATCTAGGTTTATAACTAGTTTCCGACTTTTGGTCTTAATTTTTTCCGGACGGTAAAAATATGAACTTGAAATAGAATATAGTTTTTTATATCATTTTTGACCATTAGTATGGGAAACTTCTAAATCGTTATATTTTCTTTCCAGTTCATAATTTTACCATAGGAAACCAGTTATAACCCTAGATAATTGCAATTTCTTTACAATTACCAAATTTTACCGGAATCTGACATGTGGTTTCAAAATTAAACGTAGACTACGTTTGTATGGAGAAGTCTAGGGTCGGGGGACTCTTAAATTTGCTTTATTATACATACATACATATATAATATCACGCCTGTTTCCCACAGGAGTAGGGCAGAGACCGGACCTCCACTTGCGTCATTATATCTTTATATCTTACGGAAAAGACAAAGTTTCATCGCCATCCTAACGTATTCCCGGTTGCATTCTCAGGGGTAACGCTTCAAAGTCTAGTCTGCTACATAACCTAGGTGATTTAACGAGGTTACCTCCGCAACCGTTTGTTTTGAGGCTATACAACTTTATTATTATCTTTATATTGTGTGCTTTATATTTATTTTTACCTGCATTTAATGGATCATTTTCATTGGCCGTTCTGGTACGTATTCCAGGGTGCGGGAGATTTCTGAAACGCATTCCATAGGGCACACAACTAAGAAAAACGGTTACCCGCATGTTAGTCACATGCGACTAACATGCGGGTAACCGTTTTCCCTAGCTGATATATCTTGAAATCGGGGTGCGAGAAATTTCCGTAACACATGCAGGGAGCCGTTTTCACTAGTCGATAGCGTAGGGTGTAAAACTTTAACAATGTATCAATGTAGAAAACAAAAATACGAAGATTATGGCTACGCTACATCCACATAGGTGTGAGGATAATCATTCCTTATAATTAATATTATTATATTGTATCAATAACATTTTCACAATCTAAGCTGAAATATGTTATTCCCGTAAGCTATTGAAATAAGCGCTTTTGAAGCCCGATCGTAGAATTTGCTTTCAAAGCTGCAACTTGCACCTATTACTTAGCATTCAACCCATTCAGCTTTTTGATGGTAGAAAGAGATGGAGAATGATACACGTGCTAAAAGTTGGTTTTGTCTCGCTCTTGCCTCGTGCTGCTCGTTTTTGGGTTACGTAAACAGTAACTTAATCTTCAACTTGATTTTAAATTTACAAAACGTTGTGATCGTAGACAATTTGGACTAATTAATTGTTTTTTACCCGGTTACATCAAAGTCAAAGAAAAAGTGATGATTTAGCAGTCTATGTATTTATATCATCATTATTATTTCAGCTGCGTAACGTCCACTGCTGGACATAGGCCTCTCCCAAGGATTTCCAAAAGGACAGATCTAAGCGGCCTGCATCCAGCGCCTTCAAGCGACCTTGGTCAGGTCGTCAGACCACCTTGTGTTTGGGAGTCCTACGCTTCGCTTGCTAGTACATGGTTGCCATTTGAGAACCTTTTTGCCCCATTGGTCATCAGTTATATACCTGTGAAAATTGAATATAGATATACTTGTCTGCCTCCGTGGTGTAGTGGTTGGAGCGTTTGGCTCATACCCGGAGGTCGCGGGTTCGATTCCCAGCGGGGGCAACGACTTTGTGTTGTTGTCCTAGTTTGGTTAGGACATTGCAGGCTGATCACCTGATTGTCTGATAAATAAGATGATCCGTGCTTCGGAGCGCACGTTAAGCCGTCGGTCCCGGTCACTGTCTTTGACATTGGTCGTTACCTAAAACCATGTCAGAGGCCTTTAAGGCGGTTTAAAAACTCTGACACTAGTGTTAGTCACTAACACACACGATAAGAAGAAGAATATAGATCCACTCATAGTGTTAACGTGAGGGTCGTGTGTTCGAATTCTATTCGTTGAGTTTAAATCAGATGTTTAATTTGGATAATAATCCGAGCATTTTTATGCTATTAGAAATCAACAACGGACAGGAATATTTAAAGGCTAAAAACTTTCAAAAATAAAATCCGCCTTCTCTCCCAAACAACCCAACTAGCAAAACTTTATCTTACAAGTGTCTCAAGACCAATATTATTTGTTCTTAGTAGGGACTTATAGGTATCTGAAAGTGTCGAATTGGGCGCAGCCACTAAGTTCATTTGCACTTATGGCTGATTTACAATGGTTGTCATTAAGTGTTATAAAACTTACAACAATCTTGCTACTGCTGTTGTAAGAAATAAATTACTTACAAGTGCTTTACACTGGCCTACTGTAAGATCGACAAGACTTTGAAGGTTCTTACTAATACCATTGTAAGAGTGATTCCACTCTAATAAGACTCTCCGTAAGTTCATTGTAAGATTACGGTTGAAATATTGTGTTTTGTGCTTGTCGTGCCCCAAATAAACAATGTAAGTAAATATTAGATATTTTACTGACATCTTTATTTCAATGGTATAATTTAATTATTTCAAGTATGTGTTATTAACTTATTAAACAGCTTGCGGAGTGGATTTTCTCGAGTGTTTTTTCAAATTAATAATTACTTAATACTTACAAATACTTTTTTGTAAGACAATTTTGCTAGTTGGGAACACTTTAAAAAAATCTACGAGACCACGTGACAATGACTTTGTAAACAAAAAAAATTTTTTTTGCTTTCTTGATTGATTATAGTAGCACAAGAAAAGAATTTTCCAAATCGGTCCAGGCGTCTTCGAATAATCGGCGAACATACATAAAAAAAACATACATACATACATACATACTATCACGTCTTTATCCCTAATGGGGCAGACAGAGCATTTTGGGTCTTGCGGTTCTTTGCAGAGCCCAGGGCCGCAAGACCCAAAAGCCACTTTTAGCGTCATGGTGGGCGAGAAGATGGAAAAGCAATCAAAACAGTGATGGGTTGCTAGCCGCATCGCCTGTTAACATGATTTGCATTTTTGCCCATTCCCTCGATCGGCTTTTACGATCTGCGTGGGAAGAGAAGCAGCTGGTACATTCTAAGTTTTTTTTATTTCTCCCAGACCAGCATGGGAGTACATAAAAAAAAGATCCCGACAAATTGATAACCTTCTCCGTTTTGAAAGTCGGTTAAAAAGACATACTCTCTTAATATATATTTTCCAACACATATTTCACCAACTTTGATATCCGGCACAAACAATGGAAAAGCCACAGAATGGTCACATTAGCCTATATTCTAAATCGTTTCTCCATAACGTATATCTTTGTTTTCGTTTTATTGACTTCATATGCCCATTGACTTATTGAAATGGCATAGCTACGTACGACAAAGATGGAATTGTTTCTTTTTATTATAAGACACAGACATTAAAATATGTCGGCAGCTAACTCTATACGTGAGTAACCCGTTAATTCATTTCCCTCATTTTAATAATGGAATTGTCTCTCCCATGGTAAAAGAAAAAACTCAGAGAGTATTACCTGTTTCTCTTCTTGCACAATCGTTAAAGCCAATCGAGGGAATTAGGCGATGCGACTAGTATTTTGATTCCTTTTTCCACCTCCTCGCTCGCCATTATGCTAAAACTAGTGGTTCTTGCAGCTCTAGACTGTCTGCTTAAAGCCGCAAGAAATAACATACTCTCTCTGCCCCATTAGGGATAAAGACGTGTTAGTATCATAGACCAAGTCATTCTTACCTTTTGCGTCTTGTATACACGGTGATTTTTCATTGGTTTTTGAGCCGAAGGCCACTTCATAAGAATCGTTAGTAAGATCTAATTAGCTAGTCAAAATAAAAATTCAGAACCAAATTTTTTTTACTAAAACTCGAAAGTAAAATCGTGAGGTCAATTAGTAGTTCCACCGCCATGCGTTGTCGACGGCAGGCCGCCCGAAGTTCATGGGGTCACGCGAGTTCACGCGACAGTTTTGGACGAGTACTACGTGGTCTCGATCGAAAATCATTTTTGTAACTTTTTTATCTTATATCATATGCAAATTTGGATTACGTATATGGATAGAGTAATTTTTTACTATGCGACATTTTCTTTTCCAAAAGCAATGAAAAGTCAGCGTGTATAATGTATTTACGTAAATTATTTATTGTACAAAAAGGACACCACAAAAATACAGTAGATAACAATATAAAGGCGGACTTATCCCTTTAAGGGATCTCTTTCAGTCAACCAAACGCCAGAGAAGAGAATTAAGTTGGGTAGAGCATTGTACAAAACTTACAAGCTAAAATACAACCAAAACCTATAAATGTACAATCATAAATAAACTTTTTGCTTAGTCGAGTCTATGTTAAGAAGTCAGTTTTCTGAATCTTTTTGTTGTATTTACCCTGTGGTTTGGCTCAGCTGTAACGGTCCAGTAGTTGTGAATACGTCTGCTAATTGCAGTCGAGGGCTTTCAGAGTTATTGCTTGGCAAAGTTGGAGAGGAAGCAAAGTTGCAAATATTGCAGTTTGATCTTGTGACTAGTAACCGCGTTTCATATTGAGATCGGCCGATAAATATGAAATTGAAAGATTTTGTTCGACGACACGTAAAAATTGTTACGAAATACTTTGCCTCGGGAATTGAAATCGTATTTTTGCATAGAAGTTACGCAATAACTTTGTACTTATATGTAATGTAATAGAAGGTCCACAATTTGACTAATATTTTTGTATTTCAACTTTTTTAGTCTTTTATTTCGTAAAAATTAAGCTACTTAAACATGTCTTCCTGTATTATAATTATCAAAATTTGTATCTAATTTGTAATGACCACCTTTCATATCCATCATCAGACCTTTTTCTTAGGGATTATTGCATGAGCACGACCCTCCCTATATTACTAAAGCCATAAATAGCCAGGGCAGCCACAGTATTTGGTAATGTCTCTCCACCGTAAATGCTTTTTAAAATATTTTATGAACAACCAAATATATTTAGTATTTGTAGAACACCGGTTATGACACTGAATGATCACCTTTGTTTTATCGTTATCATTATTCCAGCACATTTTCCACTCAATGCTTAGCATAGGCATCTCTTCGTTTCTGCCACTCAATCTTGGGCACCTATGTAGGTTTACTAATTAATAATTAAAAAAATATTTGTATCTACCATTATATTAAATTTTTCTGAGCTTTAATTACTTATTAAGTTTTTTTATGATATCAGAAGATTATCCATCAAAAAAGATAAAACTTTCTTTCACATTTAGGCAATTTTCAGTAAATTCTATAAAACTTACTTGTTATCACGCTTAGTCGAAGTTTACAACCCCGAAAAGATTCGGTGAAACGTGACCGAAATAATGAAACGCTACGTGTTCCTTTGTTTGCCTCGAATTACTTAGGCATTCTAAAAATAATACGTTTTTATAACTTTGGGGAAGTTTATGGACAATATAACAGAAGGTATCGATTTCTTTGTTGAGGGTAAACAAACTAGCATATTATTTCTGAAAATGTTCTGTACCTATTTTTAAGCGAAAATGTACGTGCATCATCAAATCAGCCGCAGGAAGTCCACTGCTGGACATACACCTCTCCAAGGATTTCAAAAACGACTGAACGGAAGCGGCTTGCATCCACGCTTTCTTAAAACCTTATAACCCATATTTTTAAATTTGTACTCCTACGCAACTTGTACCTCTGAGTTTGTAATCATGAAAGGTAATTTTCAACTACCGGCGCTTGCTTCTGATGAAGGAAAACTTTGTGAGTCACTAGATGACAGTCATTGAGCTACGTCAGATGCCTTTAGACAACTTGAGAAATCTGACACTAGTGTAAGTAATAACCTATTCAATAGGAAAGAAAGAAATAATCAAACTCATTGTTGATCATCATCATCCAAGCGTATTCTCAGTTGCATCCTTAGCGGTAATGCTTCAGAGCCTGGGGTTCGCTAGCTAACCTAGGTTGTTTAAAGAAGTTTACTTGTTTTTACACAGCAACTGCCGTCAACCCAGAGGGTAAACCAGAACCAATTCTTGGATAGGTTTGAGTAAACGCTAGAAGACGGGACCAACAGCTTATAAGTACCTTCCGAAGACGGAATCATCTTTCTTTTCGGATAATAAGGTGTTTCAATCCTGCAATATCCAAACCAGACCGAAAACACTTTTTCACAAAGTATGCTTCCCAGTTGGATTCGAATTCACGACCTTCTGGATCACAAGGCTAACGTCTTGAACACTGGACGATAGAGGCGGTCAACCAAACTCATTGTTAATAGATGTGATTAATAGAAAATGTCATAAAATATGTGGGACTAATAAATAAAACAACTACTTCGGTATAAAACTCTATTAAATTCTATAGAGTTGAAAGTATTTACAAAAATACAAAACGTCTTTACATAAATACGCAGTACTAAGGTGGACGTATACAAGTCTCCTCGCGAAGAGGACTCCGAAATGGCACTCACTGACATTACTTCTTTGGACGACCAAGGTAATGCTAAAGCTGCAGCAGGCAAGAAATCTGTAGCTTAACCTAATATCTACATTAGACCTTATTTACATATGCATATAAATACAAATTGCACAAAGAAACAGTCCGTTTTCGTATCACATTTCACATTCACAAGTGCTATAAGGGTCTCGCAAACATAAGTCTTTCACTGCCTTGTCTCCTCATAATCTCCGCAGCAGCCGGCGTGGCCACAAACACAGTAGCTTGTCCACCTAGCTCCATGAATTTTCTCTTATTCTTTCCACTAGGTCTTCTATCAATTCTACTATCAAATACATCTTCCCCCTCACTATGATCGTAGTCAATCACGGGTTCATTCATAACGTCTTTTCTTCTTAAATTTGGTTTACTGCTCATGAAGTATGATTGCCCTAGATTGGAGACGTTTGGTGAAGATATTTGTCTCGTTAACCTCACGTCTGATCCAACTCTTTCAAAAGATGGGAAATGTTTCTGCATGTTTTCGGAAAATGATTGTCTCCTGTAGTGGAGAGGTCTGGAGTCAATGGGCTGGTGTGTGTGTGCAAAGGATGCGCGTCTAGGAAATCTTAGCTCAGCGTCAGATCTGTGGTAAGATTTGCGGGTTTCCTGGTTGTGGTTAGATTTCAGTGAATCTTCATAACTGCAGCTGTAAAGATGACAAATTCTCGTTTTTTAATCTGGCGTTTTACAAAAGTTGTGAATTTTTGGGATTTCTCACAAAAATGTACATGTCAATTTGTTAAATCTATATACAAAACCTTTCATGCAAATTTTGAACGTTTTATATTTTACTCAATTTTAGTTAAATGATAAATTAGTAGAGGTCAGTAAATTAGCTATGACAATTATTTACTATTTCAAAGAATTTTCTTTTCTTTAACTTCCTCCTCACCTTATCTCATTTAATAACGTGTTTTTCTCTACCCTTTGTAAAGGTACCCAATTAAAACTGATAAGTCTGACATACTTTATAGAAATTGATTCAGTAAGATTTCGACACATTAATCCACCTGTTGCAAGAACTAGTATAAAAGTGATAGTATTCAAAATGGCAAATTATAAACATAATATGCAATCGTGTTTCTGTCGCTAAACCACTAGTTCGTAAATTCAGCTAGTAAAGTCTTACTAAAGTCGAGTAGATACATGGGTTTCAAATAACGTACAGAGGCTCTAACATTGTAAATATATGTTTTGTAAAGGAAATTCTTTGAAATACTAAAATTAAACCACCTACCCGCTGCTTTCCTCCGAAGTGTGGAGGCTGGACTGGCCGCATGGACACCTGACAGCCTCAGCAATGCCGGAGTCTTGCCCACTGGAATTCACTGACGTTATCGAAGTGTCTTGCCCCTTCCTAGTCGTGTTAGGTCATGTTAAAATTGTTGGTAATGTTCATGTTAGATTCACCAGTGAAGATGAACCGTGAGATATTGTTGTAAGCTTTGATTTGAATAGTAACCTAAATATATCTCTCATTGATGGTAACACTAAATCTGATAATGATGACAATAGTGGAATTGAAGAAAAAGATAATACAAACAACATTTTACTTACATAACAAACATTAATATTCTTTACAGTTTCTATAAATTTGAGCTAAAATTGAATAAGTTTGTGGGTATTTTGATGAAAAGTAACCAGTATTAGTTCAATGACTGGTGGTAAATGAAGGGTTAGATCCTGACCTGACTGAATGGTAGCTGTGAATGAGAAAGCGTAGAGTTGGTAGAGCAGCAGCCATATCTGTTAATGATATAGAAGATATTGCTTGTGTTACCATGAACCATAGCAAAAGGCTTACGCTAACGACAGATGAAGAGTTTTGAAATAAAAAGAATAGACTTTAAAGAATTATCTACGCTGACTCACTAATTTTGAAGAATTTAAGTACTTAGTAAACGAAGAACTTGAATAAATCAAAATAATAATTAAGCTTATGCTTGCACGAAAAGATACGAAAGTTAGAAGATCGAAAAACCACAGATAATAAAGACAGAGAATAAAGAAGTATCTCACCTTTTTTGCAAGGGGCGTTGATTAAACTTGATACACATCCTTTCGTGTTTCTGATTGAATTCTGAATTGACGCATTTCTGATGTGCTTTGCCAAACTCCTCTATAGTGTTTCCATGAGGGCATATCTTTTTAGTCACATTATGGTTGATTACGTCCATGTAAGAGTCTGCTTCGCTATACGACTGGTTCAGTTCCTGGCATTGGTTTGCCCCAGATGGGAACAAACCTCCGTACTTTGTTAGGTGTTCAGTGGAGAAAGCGTTAAGATGTTGCTGGGAATATGGTTTGTGACGTTGTCTGTTAGGGCAAAAGATAGAAGAGTCAGTCAAAAGACAAGATAAACAAGGTTGCCTGAAAATTAGATAGATGTGCTCGAGAAAGTACTAAGTGAAAAGAAAATATTTAACACCAATAACCTATATTTTTATTTAACAACATAAGAACCAACTACTAAGAAAACAACAACAATAGAAGATTTATCACAACATATTGCATGCAAAGATCTGTAGAGTCTTGCTATATGTAATAATGCGTCACATGCTTTCTTTTGTGGTGACGGTGATGTCTGAAAGACAACAGCAATAAGAAATGGTTGCTTACCTGAAATTGCTAAAACAAAGTTATGAATAAACTTAAACTGGCTTTTAACTAAAGCTATGAGAGGAAGTTGAGCTAAAAGAAGACGTGTAGGAGTCACAAGTTAATTTGATATCTGTATAATTTCGCTCAACATATTTTTAGGCCTAAACTCCATGGGAGCCGAGCGAGACTATGTTGTATTGTGACAACAAAAAAGATTTCTGTCACTAGACAGATATACACGATCTATTTCTCTTTTGTTTTGTCAATAAAGAATGTTCTTGGTTATTTAAACAATGTTTGCCTCTAGAACTAATCGTCATTAAATTATTAATTCCACTATTGATGGTAGGTATTCAGCTGATCTTAAAAAGTGCACAAATATCATAAAACAAAGTCAAGTTTTTATTAATTAAAGACGACTCATTTTAAGTTGTCATCCGATTAAATTATTAAATCTCTTTATTACAGTTTCAGGAATTTTTTTGCACCTTAAATATATTTTATAATGTAACGTAAAACAAGAAGACAAATAAAATTTCTAAAATTTTTCCTCGCAAAACCTTGGTGAAAAGCCAGCTCTAAACGGTGTACTCTTTATTCTATTCTAAACTATTGTGAAGGACATACAATGCAATGTTTTATTCAGAGCCCAAGAATAGAATCCATGAATAAACGGAGCCTTTCTAATCTCTAGTCTCAGAATTTTTCTTATCGCTGTCTGGAAGATCTACAAATGCAATAAGACTGATAGAAACTTCAGACCCTTAGATAATAATGAAACCAAAATCTTGAACAAGATAAGGAGTTTTGATTTATCGTAAGAAGATAAACTGAGAAAGCGATCACTAAATTAAAAGAATATTGAGAAAAGTGAAGACTTTGTTTGATAAATTGGAATGGTACAAAGATACGAGTAACTAGAAAAAGTATCACATTATGTTACTCCTGTACGGTAACTTACTTATTATGTCAAAGTTTTTATATTTTTTGTCTATGTATGTATTTATAAAATATTTTATTGTTTAGTTACTATTCCATTACACAAGTTTTATCTCACTTTAGAGCTAGCTCAATCTGTGTGATTTGTCCCTTTATATTTATTTATTTCATAACCAAGCTTAAACCAAATAATATCTAGTTGATTTAAAATGAGAAAAACACTGTAACATTCTTCAAAAGATCTACAACCAAATAACTTTTTAAAACTAAAAACCAATTTCACCCCCAAACTAGATCATCATGATCTCATCCGATTTTGATAAACATTTTACGGAACTACCTGGAAAGGATGCCCTTACAAACAAAAAAATACTTTTCAAAATTGGTCCAGGTGTCCTCGAATAGTCGGACATACATAAAAAAAGACTGACGAATTAATAACTTCCAATTTTAATTGTATGTCCTCTTAGGATAGAACACGAAGGCACTTTTAAAAATTTAAGACCTATCTATATAATTTAAGACCTGTGTTCCACAATAAAAACGATTTGTATCTTATACCTTTAAACGAGCAATTCTTGTAACCTATATATATATATATTTATTTATAAATTTCTGTGATCTCGAAAATGATGATGATGATGATGCGTTTTTCTTTCCACGCAGAATATGGTCGCTAATTTCGTCGCGCCTCGACCGCCTTGATTTAGCTCAGTGGTTAAGGATAGCGACCGCTAGAAAGAGTGTTACGGGTTTGAATCCCACTCGGTGACTTACTTTTGTTTTTTTTTTTATGTTTAAGTTTTATATATATATTTTTATTTTGCATTGTTTTTAGACAAGTTTAAAAAAAATAGTTAATGTTTGAGATGTAACCGAGCAAAGCTCGGTCGCCCAGGTACTTTGTATTTAAAGTCGGTAAAAAAATCATACAATAAGGAAGTGACAAAGATACATACCTCCTGCTCCTTCTAACACACAGTATACAAATCGCCGTAGTACACGCGCCCACAAATACTATACAAGCTAGCGCCACCACGCTTATCTCCATGGTACTAAGCAACTTTCCGCTCCTGGCTTGCACCATGGCTGTGCCACCAACCTCTAGCAGCTTAAAGCCGCTGAGCTCTTGTCGGAGGTCGATCTCACGTTTTAGCAGCGACCTGGAAATAGTAAATATGTGAAGCAGCTTCTAACCGTAGCGTGTTTTCAGATGCATCGTAAGACGAGGAGATAGCTCAGCGGGAGTGCGCGTTACTAGTGCTTTCGGATGTAAAGTGTCACTGGGTGTGGTCCGCGCTTGGATGGGTGACCACAAGTGGCATTGCATCTTTAGACGAGGAGGCAGCCCGGCGGGAGTACGCATTACTAAAGCTTTTGCAAGTAAAGTGACACTGGATGTAGTCCGCGCTTGGATGGGTGACCACAAATGGCATTGCATCTTTAGACGAGGAGGTGGTAGCCCGGCGAGAGCACGCATTACTAGCGCTTTTGCAAGTAAAGCGGCACAGCGTGTGGTCCGCGCTTGGGACAAGTGGTATAAAAATTTCTCGAGCTCCTCCGTTTTTTGAAAGGCACGTTAAGCCGTTGGTTGTCATTCTTGTTCTTCTTCTCAGCATGTTTGCGTCCACTGCTAGACATATGCCTCTTTCATTGATTTGGCTGGTTGTCATTATTAGTAATTAACAGTCTTCAGGACATTTGTTCGAAATTTTTACTTCGTAAGTAAATAAGCCGAATAATTTTATAAACGGCTCTGTGCCTAATTAAAATAACGAAATAGAGGCTTCGTTTACTTAGTATAGCCTCGCACATTTTATTACAGCGAGACCTCTATCTAAACTGAATACAATTTAATTTTTACATTAAATTATTTATTTCACAGAATTTATTTCACAGTTTAATTTTTCGAATAAGTATTAGGTTAGTGCCTAATACTTATTCGAAAAATTAGACGCCTTCACCGGAATGTGGTTGTCAACTAAATTATCCAAAAATAAAGGAGCCATATTTTTTCGTTTTGCAAATAGTCAAAATTGTCAATAGATACAGCGCTTCGGAGTTTCGAAATGGGGGTGATTTAGGTCACCTTTGGTTAAAAATTATTAACTGCATGCCTCGTAAGTATGGTATATGCATTTTTTGAAGTGAAAACTTCTTTAGCGGCGTTGTGCACTTTTTTTGGAATGGGTAAAAAATCTTAAACTCGCGTCAGGACACGTGACCTGATCGAAAATTCGTAAGACGGCGCAGGGCGCTTGCGCGAATGTTCGTGTGTGTTTATGTTACGTTACGTTCGTGTGTGTAATGTGTCATGCTTGTGACATTTGTGACAGACTGTGGTTCAGAAAAGATTTGAAATATTTTATACTGATAATTAAAGCAATTCGTGCAAAATTATTCCCTAACCATTCCAAAATATCAAAAATGCACAACGTTAATATTCAAGTTTTCACTTCTGCCGGCACTCCCAGAGTGCAACCCGTGGTTTTTTATTTTCTCTAATTAGCAACTAATGACGAAGATATAGCGCATTTAAATTTCGCGTGGTTTCCGGCAAAGTAGAATAGGGCCACTCCGCGTCCTCCCGTGGATGTCGTAGAATGCGACTTAGGAAATACAAGCTAAACAAAGCTTATAAACATCTGTCCCTGTCTGGCCAGCGTTGAGAGTATAAGCCAAATCCGTGTGCGTTACTCTACCAAGAAAGTAGCTCCTAGAGAGATATGAGTGGAAGTTATAATTAGTACCTAATATGCTGTAAATGTGCCCGGCATAAATAATTTGTGGGGGTTGTGGTTTTGGAAAAAAATTGAAAAAACGGTTCCTGCTAGGGTAACGTTGTTCCAGCAGGAAAATTCTAAACTACCTATCGGAGGGAGTGACAATATACATGGTCAGATAGCTTATGTATGTGGAAGTATGTGCGGCGAATATGGAATATGTGACGGTTCAGGTTTTTAAGATATCGAGTTTCCTGCTGGAGTAACGTTTAGCGAAATCGGTGTGCTCTAAAACTGTTACATGTGCGGATTTAGAATAATTTTACATGAGTAGCTCTTAATTTGTGCGCATGGCACACATAATTAGATTTAAGGGAGTACTTATAATTTTCGACTAATAGCGCTTTTTTGAAAACAAGAAAAAAAATCGTAGCTCCGAAATGAGATAACGTATAAGATCATTGAAAACTGCATTCGGTCCATCTTGACGCCTATTATAACTATAAAAATATTGGAAAGTGTAGTTACATCAGTTATTAAATAATATTACAAAAGTCAAAATTATCCTATCATCATTTTGACGGTCAATATACAAGAAAACGGGTCAATCCTAAACGTGCGGATATGAACCAAAAATTAGTACCTAAAGTCAAATAACGCATTGCGAATTTTCAGATAAAAATGTTTCGTATATAAAAGGATATAAACAAAAAACAAAACCTGGAAACAAGGGCTGATAACCTGACCAAATTTGAGTGACTACAAAAAAGCGGCGGTTTCATACAAATCAATGACCTTCATAACTTAGTCACGAACAGGTCGAAACGTGTTTAGCCGAAGTACACTGAAGTAGAAAAGACAAATTAACAGTATATAAATTTTTAGGTTAAACACCTAATAATTGTCAATAATATGAATATGGTTTTCTTATTATGTACTGCCTATAATATAACTAAGCAAAAATAAAACCGGCCAAGTGCAAGTCATACTCGCGCACAAGGGTTCCGTACCGTTATCTATAAAAAATCACGTTGGTTGTATGGGGGCTCCGCTTGAATATTTATTTTATTCTATTTTTAGGGTTCCGTACCCAAAGGGTAAAAACGAGACCTATTACTAAGACTCTGCTGTCTGTCTGTCACCAGATTGTATCTCAAGAACCGTAATAGCTAGACAGTTAAAATTTTCACAGATGATGTATTTCTGTTGCCGCTATAACAACAAATACTAAAAATCAGCCAAGTGCGAATTGACTTGCACACGAAAGGTTCCGTATTATTATCTAGTAACTAGATCACGCAAAAGTATAAGCACTTCGCGTTTATTATTTATACATTTTGGCATTTTTGGCTTATCTATATCTATCTATACATATAGTATCTATATCTATACATATAATAAAACAGTAAAAAAAGTGTGTCTGTACATTAAATATATTTCCAAAAAAAATATTGGGGGCGATGGAGACGTAGTATTAGATTAAGAATTTTAAAAAAAATGACTGTTAGTTTGTCTGTTTGTCTGTTTGTACACGCTAATCTCCGGAAATACTGGACGGATTCGAATGAAACTTTTTTTGTTATATAGCTATTAAGCCTGGGCAACATATAGGGTATAAATGATTTTGGAAAATGGAACGCCTGATGCAGAACCATAATGGTCCAGCTAAACTATAAGAGATATAAAAATGCCGCCTTAGTAAAAGTTGTTCAGCCTGATGAGCATTTTCCAGAGACAAAGTCCACGCGAACGAAGTCGCGGGCTTTGGCTAGTAAAAAATAAACCTTTTGAAATTACATTAGAATATTCAAGTGAGTGTAGCAAGCGAGACCATAAATATTAAATTTATGAGTATAAACAAGACGATCAGGGTGGCTGCTCTTGTTGAATCGTTTGATTCGTAGCAGGAATCGGGGGCATTCGTCTTCGGGCTAGTTTGCTTTGCCTGCTTGCGTGCGGTGCCGGCCGGGCCCACGCAGGTAACTAGGTACTTGCTATGATAGTTTACGCTCAACGATTCATGACGGTGAGGTGTAAGTGGTAGGTAAGTATTTATGTTTTAATGTAGAGTTTATTTTACAAGTGTAGTTTGATGTGATATACTAAATATATACGGTAATTATAATATGTCCTTTTTTATTTAATACAAATATTTTACAGTCCATCTTTTTGAACACCTTTCCCCAATAAATGAATACCGAAATACAAAAAAGAAATCTAAAGTAACGACATCACGTGACTACTTCGATTTAAAAAAAAAAACGTATTTCGTTATACATTTAATGGGAAAAGTTGTTCAAAATGACGGAATTTAACGGAACGAAAACCTTTAAATAATTTGTACTTAATAAAAATGGACATTGTTTTAAAAAATATTTTTATGTTAATGTGGGTACGCCACACACCCCCCTCCCCCTCAAGTCTTTTAAAGGAGAGTTTTAAATATATATACACTCAAAGATTTCCTTATTGGAATCAAAATAGTGAATATTTGCGTTGTTGTCGGCATCGCCTCCCTAGTGTGGCAGAAAACCATGTCAATTATAATTAATTCTTAAGATTAAGGTTATAACACTGCCGATAAAAACGCTCGGGTGTGAAGAAACAGAATTTCTGAAATACCTCTGAACGCGACTGTACGGACAACGGTTTAGGTTTATGACGTTCAATGAAGAAGGTCATCGATTTGTATGAAACCGCCGCTTTTTTGTAGTCACTCAAATTTGGTCAGGTTATCAGCCCTTGTTTCCAGGTTTTGTTTTTTGTTTATATCCTTTTATATACGAAACATTTTTATCTGAAAATTCGCAATGCGTTATTTGACTTTAGGTACTAATTTTTGGTTCATATCCGCACGTTTAGGATTGACCCGTTTTCTTGTATATTGACCGTCAAAATGATGATAGGATAATTTTGACTTTTGTAATATTATTTAATAACTGATGTAACTACACTTTCCAATATTTTTATAGTTATAATAGGCGTCAAGATGGACCGAATGCAGTTTTCAATGATCTTATACGTTATCTCATTTCGGAGCTACGATTTTTTTTCTTGTTTTCAAAAAAGCGCTATTACTCGAAAATTATAAGTACTCCCTTAAATCTAATTATGTGTGCCATGCGCACAAATTAAGAGCTACTCATGTAAAATCATTCTAAATCCGCACATGTAACAGTTTTAGAGCACACCGATTTCGCTAAACGTTACTCCAGCAGGAAACTCGATATCTTAAAAACCTGAACCGTCACATATTCCATATTCGCCGCACATACTTCCACATACATAAGCTATCTGACCATGCATATAGTCACTCCCTCCGATAGGTAGTTTAGAATTTTCCTGCTGGAACAACGTTACCCTAGCAGGAACCGTTTTTTCCATTTTTTTCCAAAACGACAACCCCCACAAATTATTTATGCCGGGCACATTTACAGCATATTAGGTACTAATTATAACTTCCACTCATATCTCTCTAGGAGCTACTTTCTTGGTAGAGTAACGCACACGCCAAATCCTCTGGCTGCTCTGGATAAATATGGCTCTGGTAGTACAGAGAGGGTCGTGCTTTTGCAGTGGAGATATAAAGACCTGATGATGATTATGATGTAAAACAATAAACAAAACAATCAACTAAATACAAAGGCATATGACCTTCCTTTTGTTTGGTCAGTTTGTTGAACTGCGTTGTAAAGTAATTCGTTTCCGAGAGATTGACGCGAAAGAAGATGAATGAAAGGAAACTACACTTACTTCTGTAGCACATCCATATCGATGATCGCATTGGACATTGGATCCACTGCGTAGATGTACATATCCGTCCTAGAAAAAAAAAAACAAAATAAGTGGCAAAAATTTTAAAAATAAAATAAAAAACACTTTTTCTGCTGTTCTTGTTTAAATGTTAATGTGTTGATAAAGTACCTAGTTAGTTTCTTTGCACTAATTGTTATAATTTTTCAAATAAATAAATATATAGGCACAAATTACACTGATTGAGCTAGCCCCAAAGTAAGTTCGAGACTTGTGTTATGGGATACTAACTCAACGATACTATATTTTATGACAAATACATATAAAGATAAACATCCAAGACAAAGGACAATTTGAAAAAGGCCATTTTTCAACTTGCCCTGACCGGGGATCGAACCCGGGACTTCTGGGTGGCGAACTAGCATGGTGACCACTACGCCATGGAGGTCATCATATTACAATAAAACCGCCTCCTCCCTAGATTTGATAAAATGTCAATGGGACCCCCTGACAAGAATACCCTTTTAAACAAACAAAAAATTCCAAATCAATCAAAGCTTCTATAAATAATCGGCGAAGATAAATAAAAATTATTGTGACGAATTGATAACCACCTTCTGTTTTTTTTGGCTGTCGGTTAAAAAAGACTATTTTATCCTTTTGTAAAGCAATGCTTCATTTGAAATAACATAACTCCAAGACAACAGATTCTTGTTAAAGCCGTAAAAGTATCACAGGTGATCTCTTGTTAAGTTTATTAAGTAAGAAGATATTAGCACTTTTAATTAAATTAATACTAACTTTAAAAATACGTTAATTAACAACGCAATTTTATAAAATATGGCACGATAGGGAAATCATTTGCTCATTATTAGTTTTAGAACTTATTTATTCTGAAGAGTTTTTATATTTTAATAAATTAAAGTGACCGTGAGTCATCAGAATTCAACGCAAGTTCAGTATTTAGGGATCTTCTGAACTCTAGATTTATTAGGCTGAAACTTTAAGAGCCGTAAAATTTTGCTACAATTTTAGATAAGTTGTAAGAATTGTTGATTAAATTTATTAACTTATATTCACATCTAGGCTTGACACTATTTTGAGATTTTGAGTGTGAATTGAGTGATGATACTGAACACTTAGAAACATAACGCAAAATACGAAATGACAGGCTAAGTGCGTGTCGAACTCGCGCACGAAGGGTACTTCTTACCATTATCTATAAAAAAATCACGTTGGTTCTACGGAAGTCCAACATAATTATTGATTTTATTCTATTTTAAGTATTTGTTGCTACAGCGGCAACAGAAATACATCATCTGTGAAAATTTCAACTGTAACTATCACGGACAGACAGACGGACAGCGGAGTCTTAGTAATAGGATCTAATTTTCAACCTTGAGGTACGGAATAAAAAAAAAATAGAACCTTCCTTACATGTTAACTGACATATTGTATTACTTGGGTCAACATCAAAATGAATGCTCCAAAACACAAAAAGGGTGGTCGCAAAGGAGATCAAAATAATTTTTGAGTTTGTTACAGTAATTTTTAATACAGTGGAGAAATAACTCATTCGTTTTTATTTAAAAATCTTGAAGATTTGTTTGTTTGTAATTTTCGAGCTTGTTACAGTAATTTCGAATACAGTGCAGAAAGAAATCATTCGTTTTTATTTAAAAAATCTTTAATAATTGTTCGTGTGTAATTTTTAATACAGAGGAGAAATAAGTCATTAATATTAATAGAAATTTTTTAAAGATTTGTACTCACGCGGCCCCGTCCATGCCAACTCTGGCGCTAGCTTCGAGCCTCCTTACCCGGATGTCGTACCCGGTGAGGTCGGTGAGGGCGCGCGTGATGTTCCCGATTTCTTTCTCCACTTCCATCGGCTTGGCCCCTACTACTAGGACCAGTTGCTTGTTCTCATCGAGGACGTAAACCTGTAAAGAGAATATAGTTTGTATGATGTTAACGATAACTGCGTTAAAAACTTTAGTGATTATAAATCAGTAAAACAGAAAAACAAATGCCCTAACATTATTATCTCATTCATTCCATACATAAATGCTATCACGTCTTTATCCGTAATGGGGCAGACAGAGCATTTTGGGTCTTGCGGCTCTAAGCAGCTGATAGAGCCTAAGGATACAAGACTCAAAGGCCAAGGCAAAGGGTGTTAGCCTCTTCGCCTATAAACACAATTCGAATTTTCGCTCATTCCCTCGATCCGCTCTGAAAAGAAGCAGCTTGTACATTCTTAGTTTTTTCTTTTCTACCAGACCAGCATCGAAGATTCATTACAGAATCTCATAATTAATGTATTTAGAAAATATTTTATAACTATTATAATATTGTCTAAATCCATAATCTATATTTTATCTGTTAGGTCGGTCGGTATATATTCAAATTTTGCTGAAGTCAGCTTACATATGAATGATACATTAAACTTCACTTTTTTAAATGATAGGCTACGAAAATGTTAGTGTTGTTTTCTACCTTCGTATTTATATTGTTTTCTAGCCCATAAACAACAATTAAAAAATATATGTGTTTGTACAAAAGTCTTCATAACATTACTTACAAAAACATTAGCAATAGCTGACTTCCCGTCATCAGCTCCTTTCTTATCCGTAGCCTTCACATCAAACCCGAACACTCTGCCCGCGTCTCTGGTCAAAGCGGCCACCACCCTGACAGTGCCGGTCACAGAGTCGATGGCAAAGCGAGGGGCCTGCTCGTTGATGATCTGGTAGCGGATGTCTGCGTTGATGCCAGCGTCAGCATCTGTGGCCTAGAGGAGATAGGAATCGTTAGCATTTTAGCCGCAGAAAGATATGAATTAAGACTAACAAATTCTATAATACTGGATGCCTAATAGGCCAAGGATAATCCGCTAGATAACAACTCAAATCAGACACTTTTTTTAATACGTCAAAACAAACATTTTCGATGGGATTTGTATGAAATACGAAAGCGTGACATGCTTTTTTGAAGTCAAAGAGCGCTCTTAATATCAGTTTTTCTGCATTTATAAATATAAAATGATCAATGAAAAGTGACACTATTTTCTAACGTTTTATTTTGTAAACTGTACTGAATAATTTATTTATAACCCAGTCATCTACCCAATTAGAGGATGAAACATCATCATGCATCAAACAAAATATATTTTACTCACCAACAGCTGAATGACTTGGTATCCAAAAGCAGCAGTAGTTGGTATAGCAGTGACTAGTGGTCGTCCACCATTCACAAATCTTGGAGCATTGTCGTTTACATCCCTTATCCGAACAATCACTTTCACGTCATACTTGCTCATTCCTTCAAGCATGTCATCTGACACTGGATATATCATGTGAGGCATATCTCTACTTATCTTTTGCCGTTCCGCTCTTACTATTACTTCATAAACTTCTCTTTGTTCACGATCAGGACTTCTCACTAAATATAAAGTACCATTTCTAGGATCAATTATAAACATTTTCTTAATATCAGCATCATCGTCATTCAAAATAAAATATTTCATTTTAAAAGTTTCATAAAATTCAGTCAAATTCAAAGTGACTAGTTCCACCGGAGTAACAACATTTTCCTCTATTTCTAATTCGTAATATCTAGATATAAATACAGGTTTATCTGACATTTCTATTTCATCTGGTACATCTGTTACTGTTAGTATCAATATCGCTGTTGAACTCAAACTAGGAGACCCTAAATCAGAAGCAACAATGGTAACGTTGTGTACAGTTTGCGTTTCATAGTCCAATCTACCTATAGTGGTAATTACTCCATCTTTAGAATCTATGGCAAACAAATTCATTTGATTTTTACGTTGCGGCAAACTATACAATATCAATCCGTTCCCATTGCCTACAAAATCTGAATCATTAGCAAATACTTTCGCTACTGATGTTCCTATTGGCACGTTCTCATTAACATTAGCTTTGTAAACAGGCAACATCATAACTGATTCAAAATTGTGGTTTGATAGTTCATCAGCTTCTGGATGTTTCCATTCCAATAAATCATCATAATTGTAAAATCTAGGAGCATTATCATTTACATCTAATACTTGGATTTCAACGCTGACTGAAGAAGATAATTTATTTTCTGGTCCGTTATCTCGGGCAACTACCGTCAAAACATATTTATCTTCTCTTTCTCTGTCAAGTTCGCCATTGACACTAAAAACTCCAGTTAAGGGTGATATTTCGAATGGTATTTCTTTTCCTGCGGGATGTAGGAAGTACGTCAAGTTTGCGTTTTGTCCATAATCGCCATCTGTAGCATCAACTTTACCTAGAACCTTTCTTGTATATTGAGCTTCCTCTACATTGAACATGTACCAAGATTTTTTAAACATTGGATAGTGATCATTAACGTCTTTAATATAAAACCTTATAGAAATATGGTCACTTAGCTCACCGCCGTCTATAGCAGAAATGTTAAGTCTAAATTCAGATTCTGGTGGCAAAGTTCTTGCCACTATAATGTGGCCGTGTCGTTCGTTTATAACAAAGTATCGCTTGATTTGTAAACTACTTGAAGCAATTTCTTGTGGGGGTATAAAAACTTCTGATATAAATTCGTATCTCACTTGACCATTTGCTCCACTATCCATATCGATGGCATCTAATTTAAGTATTGTTGATCCTATGGCAACATTTTCTGGGACCAAAAATAATGGCCCTAGCTCGTCTACTTTTGAAGCATATTTATTTTTAGGTTTTGCAAGTAAATTAGAAATTACTCCTGTTGCTATGTTCTTTTTCTCTTGATATATTTTTACTGACGTATCTTCGTCAGCTTCTAATAATTCTATATTTTCTCCCGCAGGTATAATCAATTGTCTATATTTTGGTTCGTTATCATTTTCATCTAAAACATTAATGGTCAACTTTGTTTCCGAGCTTAAACTTCCCTTGTCCCTTGCAACTACCCTTAGCATATAGGAACTTTTTTCTTCACGATCTAACTTATTGCCTACAAAGGTTACGGTCCCAGTGTCTTGATCAACTTCAAACATTTCATGTCCTGCTCCAAACAATGTATACGTGAATATAGCATTTGAAGCCAAATCTGCATCTCTAGCTTTTATGTTATTTGTCATTTTAACTTCAGTGCCTTTTTTAGAATTTTCTGCAATAAATCCTTCATACAAAGGCATTTCAAAAACTGGTGGATTATCATTTTCGTCATCAACGTGTATTGTCACTTGATAAATACCCGCACCAGATATAATTCCTTTTTTGAATTCTGCAATGACTGTCAAACTGTATGTATCTCGTTTTTCTCTATCTAATGGTCTTTGAGCAAAAAGTGTACCATCTTGACCTAAAAAAAAGTAATGTGTATCATGAGTACATATTAAATATAAATAATATTAAATAAAAATTAACTTTTACTTACCTATAGCTATATCATCTGATACATCTTGGTGATTTGCGATGATAAATCTAATATTTCCAGTAGCATTCATAGGAAGCGCACTTATATTGACTGGAAAGATCTGACCAATGTTAGCTCCTGCTATATTCTCCTTAACGTGAAACACAAGAGGTGTCTTTGCTCCCCTGTAATCGAAAAAACTTAAATATAGATAGATACTATACATAAAATCTACTTCATCATTTAAAATTCCTTGCGAAATTTGTTTCAAAAATTGATTGCTTTTTGTGAAAACAAGGCTTGTTTAATATAGAATCAAGTATCTATAAGTTATGTTGAACAATATTGAACAATCTCTATTAAAAGACGTAGGCACAGCTATGCTTTATCTTTTTAACAGTGTCAGTCAAAGAATTAATATAATTATGTAAATTAAAAAAAAAATACTTTAACAAAACTCCTCTCTCGTCGTTCACGTCAACTACGTGTATGGTTGTGTTTGTGGATATCGTAATGTTAGAGTTTTCTTGCATGGCTACTGCTTCAAAATCGTAAATAGGTCGATTAAATTTTGACAGCTTATCAATTACTGTAATCACTCCTGATTTCTCTTCCACGGCAAATGGCACTGAAAAAAATTAGACGATACTCATATAATATTTTTTGTAAATTTTGCCAATTTTTTTTATCTTCATTTGATATTATCAGTACATACCTCCATCTTCATAACTATGCAATAAATCATAAGAAGCGTCGCTTCTCTCCATGGCATCGTTGACACGTATTTGCCCAACACTCGTCCCAATACCAACATTGGACCCAACCCAGAATTCGTAGGGTGCTCCAATGAATCCTGGCTTGTCAGTTTTGGACCCTTAAAATAAAATACAATAATAAATGCTTTTTGCAGTTGCAGTAAAAACTAGCGCAGATTTTTTTAAGTAATCTATTAGATTTGACTTCTAAAGAAAGTCAAAAAGAAACAGAAGGCATAAATAATTTTGCTGGAAAAATATTAGTTAATGCCTTACCTTTACTTCCCCTTAGCACATCAATAGTAACTACAGCCAAAGAGTATCTCCGTTCACTTGGATTAGCTGGTTGGTCTGACGCTTCAATGAACAAAGCATGTCTTCCTTCTATAATAGGAGTTTCTGCCACACTGATAGCCCCTGTTTTGGCATCAACCAAGAACGGAGATGTTATTGTCAAATTGCTAGTTCTTTGCAGATCGTAGAACACCATTCCATTTCTACCTAAATCTGGATCTACAGCTTTCACCTTTCCAATAAACGCTCCAACTTTAGCATTAGACTTGATTGTAAATTCGTACAAATTACTTGGAACAAATACAGGATTATTGTCATTAGCATCTAGTAAAGTTACTTCAACTGTTACGAAAGACATCAGTTGATGTGCATCTTCGATGTATTCAATGTTTTCTGTTTTACTTCCTAATTTGTCAGGGAATATGTAGGTAGTTCTGTCTCGGTCTTTGTATCCAGGTCTGGAAGTCATCGGGGCTCGCCGCCATTTTGAAAGTCGCTGTTTGTCGTAAAATGCTCCAACTACGCTTGGGTTCTTCTCTTTGGCGTAGACTTTCATGCGGAGAAATGAATGTGCTTCTCTGTCAAGCACCGTCTGCGAAAATAAAGAAACAAGTTTGTTTGCTAAGTTAATTAAAAAAAAAAACACTTTTAAAAGCGTCATCTAGTAATGAGTAGCGAAATTACTCATTCGTCTTAATATCCATAGCGCCGTCTATTTTTTACTTGCGAAAGCCTTGACATTTAAGCGTTAACCCCCAATAACTTTAGAAATCGATTCAGTCATCGATTTTTACCAAACATACCTGAGAGCCACCGCAAGGGAACTTGGTTAAAACTGCATCGCAATCGGTCTCTCCGTTTGAGCGCTACGATGCTACAGACAGACGTTAGCATCAAACTTATAAGACCCTCTTTTTTGTCGAGGGTTAATAAAAAAAAATTACTCAGGCTTTCTGAACACACAAACAGATTACAGAGAAATCCAGTGCAATTTATAGCCACTTATGTTGCTCTTACGCCTAGAAAGCGACATTATACTTAGCTTCAATATAAAACCAATAACGACGAATAAAACAGTACTTTCAGTTTCAGTTTGAATATCATTTATGATAATCATACAATAATATCCCAAAGAAAGTTCAATCAATGTAACAAAACTCGCCATTTATTCTTTAAATAAGTACTTAATATTTTCTGAATTAATCGGTCAAGCGTTTTGCGTTTGAAGTCGTTTTTGGTTGAATGTACCAGCTGGTTTTCTTTCCGCACTTATCGTAGAAACCGATCGAGGGATATTGGTGAGAATCTGAATAATTTCAATAGGCGAAGCGGCTAGCATCCCTTTGTTACTACCCTTAGCCTTTTGATACTAACTAATCTTCCCCTTCTCCCCCTCCCCACCGTTAGAAATAAACACGTTATAGCGTGTTTGACTAAAGGCGGATTCGACCAAACTAGTTTAAAATTTATTCCGAAATTAAATGTGAAAATACTCTAACATTAACCAGACTTTGCGTTATCATGATCATCATCAGGTCTTAAAAGTCTCCACTGCAGGAGCACGACTCTCTCTGTACTACTGAAGCCATATTTCGTCAGAGCAGGCAGTGGATTTGGCCTACCACTCTATACGCTGGCCAGACAGGTTAGATATTTATAAGCTACTAGCTGTACCCGCGGGCTTCGCTCCCCGTGGGAATTTCGGGATAAAGAGTACTCTATGTCCTTCCCCGAGTCTCAAACTATAGCCGTACCAAATTTCATCCAAATCGGTTCAGTAGTTTAAGCGTGAAGAGGTAGCAAACAAACAAATATACAAACTCACTTTAGCAATTATAATATTAGTAGGATAGTAGGAAGTAGGATAGTAGGATAGGATTATACATACCTGGTTTTTAACAGTCAGCCACCCAGACCTAGGGTCGATGGAGAAGGCCCCCATTGGGTCGCTCAGCTGATACGAGAACTCTCCGTTGTCGCCCTGGTCCTTGTCTGTTGCCATCACTTGTAGCACGCTGAAACCTGAAACAAACATGATACAAAATGTTCAAAACCTTTAAAGTATTTTTATGACGTCGTCACGCTTTCGTATATCGTACAAATCCCATATAAAATGTTTGTTTTGACGTGTAAAAAAAAGTGTCATATTTGACTTGTCGTCATGTAGTGCATTTTGGTAATAGCTACTTATTTCAATTTCTTATAGCTACTTATTTCAATTTTTTATCAGAACATATCTAATAAAAAGAGCTGCTTCTCTTACCGCGCAGATCACTGAACTCATTATTTTGAGATATGTTTCTCTCTTCTTGCAGCATCATGCTAAAAGTTGTATTTGGATTGCGACTCTGAGCTCAGGGCCGCAAGATCCAAAGGCCATTTAAGGGTCCCCCGACCCTAGACCAAAATACAACTTTCCATACAAACGTAGTCTACGTTTTATTTCAAAACGACATGTCCGATTTGGGCAAAATTTTGTAATTTCAAAGATATTGCAATTATCTAGGTTTATAACTAGTTTCCGACCGTAAAAATATGAACTTGAAATAGAATATAGTGTTTTATATCATTTTTGACCATTAGTATGGGAAACTTCTAAATCGTTATATTTTCTTTCCAGTTCATAATTTTACTATAGAAAACCAGTTACAACCCTAGATAATTTCAATTTCTTTACAATTACCAATTTTTACCGGAATCTGACATGTGGTTTCAAAATTAAACGTAGACTACGTTTGTATGGAGAAGTCTAGGGTCGGGGGACTCTTAATATGCTCATCTGCTCCATTCATTATCATCAGGTATTTTTGTCTCCACTGCAGGAGCACGACCCTCTCTATACTACTAGAGGCATACTTGGCCAGAGCAGCCAGAGGACTTGGCCTACACTCTCCTCGCTGGCCAGACGTGTCGGAGAGGTCTCACTGATGTTTATAAGCCTTGTTTAGCTTGTATCTCCTAATTCGCCTTCTAAGAAATCCACGGGAGGACTTGAAGTGGCCCTATTCTACCCTGCCTTTTCTCCGCTCACTATCCTGCTCCATTAGGGATAAAGAATAGTGTACTCATAACTAGTTGCTACGCTACTATAAGTGGCAATTTTCTTTACACATTTTTATATTGCATCCATGAGGAAAAATCTACTATGCAAAAGAGAGACCAACAGTGTTAGGGGTAGTGGAAAAATTTATGGTAATTAGCTTTATCCAAGTTTTATCTGAATATTTTAGGTTCAGCGTGGACCGTGGGCGAACTTAAACTAAGCTCAGTGTAAACAGAGGAAAGATTGTATTTTTTGCTTTTATAAAGACGAAGTAAAGTTTGATTGTTTAAAGATGTTATTATAGCGGAGTAAAATTGATAGGAATATCTTTAGTTAAATTAGAATTATAAAATTTGCGTTTTTTTATGCCAACGACGTTCTATAAAAAAGTGTATTTCTCAGCGTTTTTAATTCGATCTTTATAATGACATTAAGGGGATACATGAATTTGATCGGGGTCCAGTGCTGCTCCCATTTGAAATAAATTAATTGAAAGGAAAAGGATATCGTCAAACAATTTGTTTTGACGAAGCCTTAGATTCAGCACTTCAAACTATTTCATGAAGTACGAATCTTTTCTTCGTACATTTGCCAAAAGTGGCCTTATTTTGCTAAAGTGTGATTAAAAGCTTTGACACTTGGCAGGGTATTGTTATTTATTTTGCTATTTTAGTATAAGAACAAACAAAATCCCCCATATTCACAACAATCTGCCATGCAAAATCATTCATAAGTTAACAATTTTGATGAACCTTTTTTAATGCTATTTACAGAAAAAGCAGTGCTCTTTGACACAGTAAATTGTACTATATAAGGGGTGCAGATTTTAAGGGTACCGTACCAAAAAATAAAACTGTCTATCACGCTGTATCTTAAGAACCGTGACAGCTAGACAGTAAAAATTTTCACACATGATATATTTCCGTTGCCGCTATAACAAACAATATATACTACATAATATGATAAATATAAAAACAAAATAAAATATATATTTAAGGGAGGCTCCATACAACAAACGCTTTTTATAGATCGTACTTGGCCAGTTATTTATGAACACATCTGATTGACTTTAGCTATCGCCTATTTCCAAGTACACGATTAATTGCCTCTATTCATAATTTCCCCGACAGCCTCTAGGGAGCGGGGTAATTGCCCTACAAACTTCTTGAGTGTGAAACCGTGTCAGACGTTCATGTCACTCTAACTTTGCCTAACTTTAAAGCCTTAAGCCCAACATTCGTGTTTGTCACCTTAAGTTCGAATGTTTACTTTTGTAGGAGTGAAGTCAAATTTACTAAGTAAAATTCCAATTTCGGTACGTTTTGCTGGGTGAACTATATTTTACGCGATTTAAATAGTGGAGTTATTTACATCTTCATTTCAGCCACAAAATGTCCACTGCTGGACATAGGTCTCTCCCAAGGATTTCCAAAATGACCGATCTAGAGTGGCCTGCAGCCAGTGCTTTCCAGCGACCCTGGTCAGATCGTCAGACCACCTTGTAGGTAGGTGCCCAACGCTTCGCTTGCCAGTACGCGGTCGCCATTCGAGAACTTTTTTTTTGCCCCATCGGCCATCAGACCGTCGCGCTATGTGAGTGTGAATTTATTGCAGTTGTAAGACATCATCATCATCAGGTCTTTTTTTTCTCCACTGCAGGAGCACGACCCTCTCTGTACTACCAGAGCCTTACCTGGCCAGAGCAACCAAATGACTAGGCTAGGCCTACACTCTCCTCGCTGGCCATACGGGTCAGAGAGGTCTCGCTGATGTTTATAAGCTTTGTTTAGCTTGTATTTCCTAAGTCGCCTTATACGACATTCACTGTAAGATCTACTATAAGCGTGATGGTGGACTAGAAGAGGAAAGAAATTTAATTACCATTGGGAAGATTCTCGACAATGCTGATGTTGTAGAAATCAACTTCAAACTCTGGAAGGTTATCATTTAAGTCGACTATCTCGACCTCGACGCGAGCCTGTGCCGTCTTCAGCGGGTTGTCGGTCTGCGAAGCCTGGATCTGGAGAATGAAGGTGTTGCCTGGAAGAAGAAACATCAATATCATTATCATTCTTCAACAAAAACAAAATTTCTCTATGCTTCCTCTACCCTGCACCCCGTGCATTGGTCTCTCAAAGCTCATGACTTGCAACTCAAACTGCAAATTGCAAATTATTCTTTTTTTTTAGTGCGTGATGTTAGTGGCCAATAAAATCTAATATCATTTTTAAGTCAGAACATGAGTCATATTAGTCAAGGGCTTGGGCATATTAGTCAAGATATGGGTTCCGTGAGTTTACTGTTCGGGGCAAACTATTTAATAGTTTACTTCAAGTAGTACCGCCATAACTGTATCAACATTTTTCCAAAGAGTTAAAAATTAATAATTTATTTAACCAAATTTACTTCAGAATATATAATTCTCACCAGGCAACCCAATCTCCGCGTCCAAGTCGATCTCCCTGTCCAAGTAAATAGTCCCGTTGTTGGGGTCCAATGAGAACAGCTTGCGCTCATTGCCAGCCACCAGCTCGAAGCGAAGAGGTACCTTCAGACCCTCATCTTGATCGAACGCCTTGATCGGCTCTTCGAAAACCAGCTGCTGGTGGATGCGCTTACCCTAAAAATATAGAGGAACAGAGAATAAGCATTTGTAAATATAGGAAGATTATTACTTATGCGCAAATAAAAGAAAAATTAAACGTGAAAACATATAAAGAGGTTAAGAACTTAGCGGAAGGAAGAGAGACATGGAAAGCACTCCACCGACAAGAGTCCAGCTCTTAAATATAAGAAGAAGATTACTTATGCGCATGACAGTTGGTACTTATTAAAAAAAAAGGATTATTACCATTTTAGACGACTAGACCATTTAAAAGCCAAGTTGTAAACCAACTACACAGTGACGGAAAATGACTTGCAACCTGATTGCTCTGCCTGATTGAATCTGTTTAGAGTCTTATACTTCTCGCCCATATAGACTTGGCCAAGGTTATTCCTTGGCCAAGTCTATATGGGCAAGAAGTATAAGACGTAATAATGACCAGAAATATGATGTCATGAAGATGATGGTTGCTGATGAAGGTTTTTTGTTGATAAAATAGACTTTGTACTGCAGTATGAACGAGGTGGTATCGTCAACCGCGACAAAGAGACTATTTCTCCGCAAGACATGATATTGCGGATGGGAAACCGCAGTTCTCATGATGTAACTTCGAGATCCTATACATACAGGAACTATACTAATAGCAGGACCTCTGATATCGAGATAAGATGTATTAGCGCTATCTAGAATGCTCCTTGTGAACTGTATATTCTTCATTATTGTGTCAGTGGTTCTTGTATACTGGCGATCAGCCGTCATAGTTCCTTTATTGAAAGTTGGTTGTTATGTTTAAAGATTTGTTCTGACTTACCAGTAAAGGATAAAACTCCGGTAACTGTGTTCTGTAGACGTCTCGAGTAAACTTTGGAGGCAAATCGTCGTTGTCTTGAACGGTGATCAGTATTGTTGTGTTGGAACTCTTTGGTGGTGAACCTCGATCCTGGAAATGAAAAGGGAATTAATAATTGTATTTTAGCACCTACATGTTACATTTATGACCTCAATGGAAACATTGTACGTATGCTAAAAATGCAGCTTCCTTCATTCCTGTATATTTGCAGTCAGTTTGTTTTAATCGTGATTCGTCCATACCAAGCCTGAACAGTTCTATTGTTCTACTAGGAAGCTGTAGAGAAAAGAATTGCCAAGTTCAAGTAACCTTTGCATCAATATGGATTATAAAGCTTTTATAATTTCGTTCGTTCTTTTTAACTTAGTTTATATTGTGATATCTGCATAATTAATTTGGGTTCCGGCATCTGTCCTTATCACACGTAGTGTACGATAAAGTAGAGGATGGATAATTTTAAAAAGTAGACTTACAGAAGCAGTGATAAGCAGTTTGAACTCTCTATCTCCCGCGTCATAGTCCAAGGCTTTCTTCAGGATAAGAGCAGGTTTATGCGAGCTCTCCAAGGCAAAATGACCCTTGGTGTCTCCACCTGCGATGTTGTACTGAACATCTGAGTTGGGAGTGTTGGGCTTGTCACGGTCGAAGGCTCGGATTCCTTTGAAGATTGTCAAACCTGAAATGAGATAATAATTTGAAGTTACGATGATGACAAGTAAATGATTTTGGTTCAAGGTTATTAGGAAAAGTGGTACAGTAGCTTTTGGAAGCTTTAAATGTACACATAATTGAACATTCACGTTTAAAACGATATAAGTTTAGGTAAATCAATTGGGATGAATATTTGGAAGAATAAATAAATAAATATGGAAAGATTGAGTTAGCCCTATAGTAAGTTCGAGACTTGTGTAATGGGATTCTAACCTAACGATACAATATTTTATAAAAAATATAATCAAACATCCAAGACCCAAGTCAATCTGAAAAAGATCATTTTCCATCTTGACTCGAATCGGCACCTCCGGTGTGACAGCCTAGCATATGATAATCACCAGGCCAGAGAGATTGTCATTGTGAATGTGGATACTGTACCATCAATCAAAAGTTACTTCCCGTAAAGTTACTTTTTTTTTTTTTGGAACGTAGTTCCTTATCGCGCGTTGCGAAAGGAGGCTAGACGAAAAAAATTAAGACCAAAAGTTGTAACGACACTTTTTGGTAGGTACCTACAGTTGTAAGCCGTGCGCCTGTTTCTCTGTACGCTTATAACTAAAAAACTGCTGGACAGATTTTGTTGCAGTTTTCACTATTAGATAGATCGTTTATTCCGGATGGTTTATGTATATAATTTGTATGTATTTTACTTATATTTAATAAAGTTTTTGTCAAAAAAGTGATTTCGGACACTGCAGTTTGGCACTTTCAGAGCTAACGCTGGCTAAGATTTAAAAGATATATAAAAATAAGCGGCCAAGTGCGAGTCGGACTCGCCCATGAAGGGTTCCGTAGTAGCAAATAACATAATGTAATAGTCTTGTAGTATGTTTTTTTAAATTTTTATACATATTTTAGTTGATTGAATGAAAGGAAAATTGCCGTTTATGATTTATGACGAATAAAAAAAAAACTACTTACTAGATCTCGTTAAAACCAATTTTCGCTGGTAGTTTTCATGGTAATGAACATCATATATTTTTTTTAGTTTTATCATTCTCTTATTTTAGAAGTTACGGGGGGGGGGGACACACTTTTTTCCACTTTGGAAGTGTCTCTCGCTCAAAGTATTCGGTTTAGACAAAAATACTATTAGAAACCTCTATATCATTTTTGAAGACCTATCCATAGATACCCCACACGTATGGGTTTGATGAAAAATAAATTTTTGAGTTTTAGTTCTAAGTATGGGGAATCCCAAAATTTACTGTTTTTTTTCTATTTTTGTGTCAAACCTTAATGCGGTTCACACAATACATCTACTTGCCAAGTTTCAACAGTATAGGGCTTATAGTTTCGGAAAAAAGTGGCTGTGACATACGGACGGACAGACAGACAGACAGACATGACGAATCTATAAGGGTTCCGTTTTTGCCATTTGGCTACGGAACCCTAACAATGTATCAAAAAGTTGTAGGTCTCTAAAAGGTCTACAAAAAAGTCCGCGATAGCATATGTCTATCTCCTAAGGTTAGGTCACAATAACAATTTTTATGTTTATGCCACGCGTACAAGTTTTAAATAATATTTTCACCGACAGGATATTAATCCTTATCCTTTTAAATATTTTAGATACCTTGGTTTTTTAAAGTAGATTAACATTGTCCTTTACAATATGGCAATCAAATGTATAGTTTAGATGATATCACGAAATCAAAATTAAGCGAAATCATTTATCAGAACGTGGTGATCACTGAGCTGTCGCTAGATGGCGTTTTCGGGACGGGCGATAGATAACACTACTTCAGTTCATCAATCCAAAAATGAATTTCCACCCTTAGCGTTGGCCATTCTGAATCATCAAGCTCCTCAGATGTAGGGATTTCTACTAAGTACCTAACCTATCTATATAGTTAGTTATTCTAGATTTTTTAAATATTAATTTGTGCTACGTTGCTATGTAGGTTACGTTTGTACTATCAAGTCTATCCCTAACGAGAAAAAACGCCTTCACTCATCATCATGAAACTCCACAAAAAGTAGGTATGTAGACAGACACTTTTACAAAGACCTAACTGTAGTTTTTTTTTTCAAAAATCCACGCACCAATTTCTCATAGGTCTTGGGTCAATGAATTCACATCTGGCGACCATACCACGGTCAAAAATATTTTGGGATAGGTGGGCAACAGGGCAACAAGGGATAGCTGGCGCCAGTGCCCAGTACGCAATTGACCTCGGACGTATGCGTATGTTGTGTGATGTGGTTTTACTGTACAAGTTCTTGAAAATGGTCAAACTCTTCAAAAATACGGTCTTTATTTGTTTCATTGTGGTTGTCATTGGTTAAATGAAGAAGGTACTGGTACTGGTAACCATTTTTAGGGTTCCGTAGCCAAATGGCAAAAACGGAACCCTTATAGATTCGTCATGTCTGTCTGTCTGTCTGTCTGTCCGTCCGTATGTCACAGCCACTTTTTTCAGAAACTATTAAACCTATACTGTTGAAACTTGGTAAGTAGATGTATTATGTGAACCGCATTAAGGTTTTGACACAAAAATAGAAAAAAAAACAATAAATTTTGGGGGTTCCCCATACTTAGAACTGAAACTCAAAAATTTATTTTTCATCAAACCCATACGTGTGGGGTATCTATGGATAACTAATATAATTTTTTTCTAAACCGAATACTTTGCGCGGGAGACACTTCCAAAGTGGAAAAAAGTGTGTGTCCCCCCCCGTAACTTCTAAAATAAGGGAATTATAAAACTAAAAAAAAATACATTATGTTCATTACCATAAAAACTACCAGCGAAAATTGGTTTAAACGATATCTAGTAAGTAGTTTTTTTTTAATACGTCATAAATCATAAACGGCAATTTACCTTTCATTTAATCAACTCAAATATAAAAACTCATAAAAAAAACATACTACAAGACTTTTATATTATGTTATTTGCTACTACGGAACCCTTCATGGGCGAGTCCAACTCGCACTTGGCCGCTTATTAGTTTTATATGCCATAATTACGAGAATAACTGCCTTTATAATATCTGAACTGATCGAGATATTAAAGTGCGAAGTTAAAATTTTCGGTCTAACCGCGGCTTAGACCGAGCGCGATATCGTTGATGACGTCACGGGCCCAGAGGGATAGGTCTCAGAGAGTAAAAGAGTCTTCTACTGATCGGCTTAGCGCCTATCATTAGATAGGAACAGGCACATATCACAAACACAGAGAGAGACTTCGACGGAGCGCGCTGAGCGTTGGTCGTTAGATAGGGACCGGAATGTTTCTCAAATAGAACGAGTCATTGGATTAACGTAACGTTCGTTCGTCTTTTAATGCGCTATAACACGAAGAGAGAAAGGTAAATGTCTCAAAAAAGTGAACAGCTACCTCCCCTAAAATATTATGGTATATAAAAACAAAGTACGTTTCGCACTAAAGCATCTCAAACAAATAAAAAGTTATAAATTAATTTGGTAGGTACTATTCGATTTAACGCGAGCGAAGCCGCGGGTAACAGCTAGTAAATAATAAAATATTATTATAACTAAAAAAAAATATTACAATCCCTTCACTAATTAATCGAAAGGAACTTCGTTCCATCCGGGTGTCCCTTGACACCTCTCAAGTTTTTTTTATTCTTTTGGATTTATTTTGACGACCATAAAGTTACTTAGAGGCCGCACTTTAAAGTTAAAATCATTTGAAATTTAAGTTGCACCATCATAAATTTGCTCCATTTGATTTAAAGACGTATTTTGTAAAGTTCTAAAATCTAAGTAACTACTTCAAAGTAACTTTTGAAAAGTTACTGCTGTGAATATACTTGGTGAAACTTTCTGAAATGGTGACACAGCCATACCAATGTAAGGCCTAAACTAAAAACTTTAATGCACTGAATTTTGAAACGATTTCGCACATGATGAAATTATTACGAGTACCTTTACAGGCAAAATATTAATGATAGTTGCATTTACACAAATCTTGTTTTTTTATAGAAGTATTAAGTTTATTGAGAAAAGAAATGAAAACAGGATCGGATAGGTATATCAAACTAAACTTCTTCTTCTTCTTCCTTGCCTTTTCCCTATTTGGGGTCGGCTCTGTATGTCAACTCCTTCCATAACCTTCTATCCTTTGCCATCTCTGTGCTGACCCCCCGTTCCCCCATGTCCAATCTTACGCATTCTTCCCACGTCTTTCTCGGCCTTCCTCTTCCTCTATACCCGTCTACTTTTAAGTCGACCATTTTTTTTGCCAGGTGTTCGGCATCCCTTCTCATTACGTGGCCATACCAGGTCAGGCGATGGCTTTTTAATTTGTCGACTATTGGCGCCACTTTTAGACTCCCTCTAATATACTCATTCCGGATCTTATCCATTTTTGTAACCCCAGACATCCATCTTAACATACGCATCTCAGCCACATGCATCTTATACTCATCTTTCTTTTTCGTTGCCCAACACTCTGCTCCATATAACAAGGCAGGTCTAACGGTGGTCTTATAAATTTTCCCTTTCAATTTGACTCACTGACTACTTTTTATTTTCTTTCCTTAATGTTCGTATGTACCAATTTTACAGTTTATGCATTTTATACTATTTTATTGTTTATATGTTAAAGTACGTACTCCAGTTATTTAATTGTATACTTCTTGTTTACTTCTACACTATTATACTCTAACTGCGCCATCTCCCCCACATCTTTTATAGTCTTCTTTACCCAAAGTTTGGCTGGAAGAAATCGTTTTAGTGATACCTTTGTGATGAGCCTTTGTACCTACTATATTTAAATGCACTTTTGATTATTGTCATACTTAGTTGGGGCAAATAAGAAATTTTATCTTTATCGTATAAAATTTTATCTTATGTATAAGCCAACGACAGGACTATTTGTGGCAATAAGTAAATAATGCCAGTTGATAATCAAATTTAGTAAACGGGTTATTAAGCCGTTGTGGTGTACGGACCACTCGTCACATTCGCCCTGATGAAGACCTCCGGATGAGGTCGAAACATGTCGGCAGTAGCTAACTCTATACGTGAGTTACCCGTTTACTAAATTTGATAATGATTGCATCTCACGTTAGTTTTAATCAAAAAATATTATTAAGTAGTTATAGCAATGCTTAATTTAAACTATAGGTACCTACAAGTATATAATCTTACCTGTAGGAGTGAGCTCGTCCACGACCACTTTGTATGGCAGATCCATGAATCGTGGAGGGTTGTCGTTGACATCCTCGATATACACCGTCACCGACAGGTATGCTGATATCTGCAACAAATAGATTGGTCTTTGAATTTCAGTGAGATAATTTCATTGGAAGGTCGGAACAAAGCAACTGCAATTAACAAAATTGTCTTGCTGTACATTGCAAATGCAAGAGTGCAAGATGGGGTGCAAGAAAGGAGCCTCGTCGCGTGACGTATTGAATTCCTCTATACGTCCAGCGCACCCCGGGGCAATCTGCTAGAATAGTCCAGTTGGTAACGCAGATTGACTGTATTTTCACTAGATAGACCTAGAACTTTTTTCACAGCGTAAAATGGCCAAACTAGCCAAGTTTGATAGATAGATAATACGATAACTGAGCGATCACAAGAGCAAATGAGAAAGTGATCAATTTGACAATGAGACAAGTTTTCATACAAAATCTATACATATAATAAAACAATAAAAAAAGTGTGTCTGTACATTAAAAATATTTCCAAAAAAATATTGGGGTCGATGGACACGTAGTAATAGTAAGAATTAAAAAAAAAATGTCTGTCTGTTTGTCTGTTTGTTTGTTTGTACACGCTAATCTCCGGAAATACTGGACGGATTCGAATGAAACTTTTTTTGTTATATAGCTATTAAGCCTGGGCAACAATAGGGTATAAATTATTTTGGAAAATGAAACGCCTGATGCAGAACCATAATGGTCCAGCTAAACTATAAGAGTAAAAAAATGCCGCCTTAATAAAAGTTGTTCAGCCTGATGAGCATTTTCCAGAGACATAAAGTCCACGCGAATGAAGTCGCGGGCTTCAGCTAGTATATTATAAGGTTTTATCACCCTGGCTCTAACATCGTCACAGGAAAATTGTCTGGGTTTATTTATAAGCTATCTCACCTTGGAAATATGGTATCGAACGTCCTTATCGTATGTGTATGTCACATTTACTGCTTTACCGATAGTTCGTGTAGTAGATAAAATACATCCATTTTAAGGTCACAAAAGTATTTAGTATCTGGTCACATTTTACAACCATCTTGTATCTTCAAATCTATGTTTCGGTATAAAATGGCTATAAAAAGAAGAAGCTGTACATTTTCCTTTTAGGTTGTCTCTGCTCATATCAAACAAATATTACTTTCCTCTAGCTCTGACTAATATCTCTTTTCTTCTTTTCTTTTCACTGGCTACTTTTATGTACAAATTTTATAGTTTATGCATTTTATATTACTTTATTGTTCGTTTATATGTTATAGTATGTACTCCTATTATTTTTATTGTATAGGTACTTGTATTTTTCTACACTGTAATACTCTAACTGCGCCAACTCCCCCACATCTTTTATAGTCTTCTTTACCCAAAGGTTGGCTGGAAGAAATCACTTTAGTGATAAGTCCGCCTTTGTACCTACTATATTTGAAATGTAATTTTGATTATTGTCATACTTAGTTGGTGCAATAAAGAAATTGTATCTTATCTTATCTTATCTTATCTTACAAGCGATAAGTACCTTGGTACTAATTCTCATTAGAAATGAGTAGATGACTGGATCATAAATAAATATTCGGTACAACTCATAAAATAGTGTCAATTTTGATTGTGTTTCACATCCATTTTCAACGTGATTTAAGATTTGTTATTGCAGAAAAACTGATATTAAGAACGCTCTTTGAGTTCAAAAAAGTAGAACGCCACGTTTTTGTATTTCATACAAACCCTTTAAAGATTTTTTTTTGTTCTGACGTTTAAAACAAAATGTCTGATTTGAGTTGTTGTCATGTAATTCGTTCTGTAGGATTAGGTTTCTGTAGACATGGGAATCTGTTAAAAAAAATCTGTAGAATTGGGAACAATTCTGTGAGCCTATCTTGTGGTTCTGCATATTGCGGGATTATCATTCTCAGAATTTGTTAACTTAAAGATTCTGTATATTTTGTATAGCCCAAGTAAGTTTGAACAATTAAAATGAAATTAATAATGCACAGAAAAAAGAAATACCGGATAAAACAAAAGACGACTCGCTCCCACAATTATTCAAAGAGGGAAACTCAACAGATTAAAATCAGAAAAAGACAAACAACAAACCTTTTTATCAGTTGTTAAACCAAATTGTAAGAAGCAGGATCCCCAGAGCAAACGGCCATTGAAAAAGTATGGAAATGATCCGAAATGGGTTAAGGCCGGGACGCGACCGCTGGCCGTGAAACTTCTGTTCATTCGCAAATTCTTACGGCTTTGTGCTTAAATCTTTTATAAGAGGCCATTTCAAGCGCCAGAAGTTATGCTGGGCACTTTATTGAAATACTCTCCGGTTTGTAATCAAATAGCCTTTGTATTGCCATTGCACAGCTGTGTAAATACTTTTGGTTTCCAAATTTGTCATTCATATCATTTAATTCTTGTTTTTGAATATTATAGTTTAGGTTACGTTACACATGTCACTCTTTATCCCTAATGGGGCAGACAGAGAATTTTGACTTTTGTGGCTTTGAGCAAACAAAGCTTAGGGCCGTTGCAGGACACAAAGGCCACTTTCGTAAGGGGGGCGATAAGAAAGGAATCAAAATAGTGATCGGGTACTATAACTAGTAAATAGCCACATACGAGTAGATAGTAAATGGAAGACATCATCAGGTTTTTTGTCTCCACTTCAGGAGCACGACCCTCTCTGTGCTACCAGAGACATATTTAGCCAGAGCAGCCAGAGAACTTTGGCTTACACTCTCCTCGCTGGCCAGACGGGTTGGAGAGGTCTCATTGATGGTTAGCTTTGTTTAGCTTGTATTTCCTAAATCGCCTTCAACGACATCCACGAAAAGGCTTGGAGTGGCCCTATTCTTCTCTTACCAGAAACCGCACGGGATCCGAAAACGGACGAAGGTATTCTCACGCTGTTACTCCTCCCGTGCAGCGCAGGTCATAAAAGTCGAATAAGGCATTAGGGAAAAGCGCTGGGCTAGAAATTAGTGAGTACTTTTTGATCCCCGTTTTAAATTTATAAGCCATTATGTTGTTAACTATCCAAAAGCAAGTGGAGTAAAAGCGTCAAGATGGATAAATCTTGAACTTTTAAGTAGGTACTCAAAAATAATTGTAACTTATAAAATCTTTTCTTATGAATTGTTAGTCAATTCTAATTTTTAAATCTAGATATCTTAAACTTAGCAGACATACAAAAAGCTAAAGAAAAGAAAGTCTTACTTAATGCCTTCGTTAAATGTTTCTAACCTACTTTGATTTGCCCTACTTACATTATAAAGCGAGGGTTCGTACAATTCTGTTGACAAAAAGGCGGCTGATATATTATTTTTGCGAAATGGGAAAATTCCTTTCCTCAATTCTAAATTTTCTTTTTCATTGTTATTTCAATATATATTTATTATGTTCTATGCCCGCTTTAATTAAGTTTTTCTTTGTTTTTACAAAACAATCACTAAGAGTCTACAGCCTTAGAAATGTTCTGATCACTTAAAAACGCTTAAACTAAACTTAAAAGTGCGAACGTGAAGCTTTTCTACGCACATTAGCTAAAAGTGGCCGTTTTTCGCAAATGTGCGTAGAAAAGCTTCACGTTCTCACTTTAAACTACAAAAAGTAGTTTAAAAAATACTTTGAATGGGTATCTAGAACTTGACCAAGACACAATTTTAAATGATATCTCCGTTTCCTTTTAAATGATTTATTTTAAATGGCGGCGCCACTGGACCCCGTAAATTTGAGTATGGCCTTAAGACGAAAAAACTAACAACATTTCTTATTTATGCAGCCCGACAGATGGGCCCGAAAAGTCACCTTATGGGTTCCAGAACGCAGACGCAGGGGTAGACCACGAAAGAGATGACGGGACGATATATACTCTTTTATGAGTAGATGGCAGCAGACTGCTTAAACTAGAGACGTTTGGAAAGGACAGGCCTTTGCCCAGCTGTGAGACACCAGAAAAATCTAGATACAGGTAGAGTAAGTAGAGGGCCTGCTCAGGTATGTCTTTCTTTGACTCGTAAGTCTTTTATCTTTTCTCCCAAACCACAATGGTAAAAAGTTACAAGATAGATAACAAAGTTATTTATAACCTTGTATAAACTGCGTCTACCTTAAACGTTTATGCGCAATAGAGGAATTTTTGGCGGGAGTCATAAGGGTAATGTCCCGGAGATATGTTGATGTTTTGGAATAATTATGCAAATGTAGTTAAAATACACGTGTAAACAGACGAGACGACGCGAGCAGAGAGGTAAAAAGCTGGAACTGAAAGAGCTGAAGCAACATATAATCAAACTAGAAAATGAAATGAGAAATGATAAAAACATTCAACTTTTGGATGTCTGTGTCGCTCGCACATTCAAACATTTTAAAAGAATCAAAAAATGTGTCTCATTTTAAGAAAAGTGTTATATAATCATTTATTAGTTATATCGTGGATATTTTAGACATGATTTTATATTGCGTAGACATTGAATACAGCAAAATCAAAAGATTAAAAGGTTTGATGAAGAAGCTAGAATTTAGGAAACTAATAACAAATTATCATCATTAATAACAAATATTTACCCATTTCGTCTAAAAGTTTGCACATTAAGGTAGTCTGGTGTCCAAACATATCCCTTACCTACTTATCGAATCTTCAGCCTATTGTTCTGCAACAAAGACCCTTCCAGCATATCTTAAGGTAACTCGCATGGTGTTCCTTATTCGCGGGGTTCATTGACTTACTAAAGATGTCTTTTCAGTTTTACGACCGGGGCGTAAAAATAAATCGCATTTACCAGTATTTAATGTCACATGGGCTTTATGAGAGTTCTATTTGGTAATATTTCGCTATTTTGGATTGAGACAATTCTAAAAGTAGTGATATCTCTTGCTTAATGTATGAAAGGAGTCTGATCATTTTCTATGTAGTTTATATAGCACAGATAAATTACACAATATACTATACTAATTATTTAGATAAAATGTGACGTGTGTAGGTTTTGATTACCTACGTACAAAGTTTCGAAATTTCCCGAGACTTTCCTCGGGATCCCTAAATTCCGAATGTGTGCCGTCTAGTTTCCGGCAACCCTAATCTTGTTTTAGAAAAGGAAAACTCAAATACTCAATGTCCTCTTGTGGGAGACGGAAACCACTCATTCTACAACTGAATTCTCAAGCAGGGTTCACGTCAAGCCACTATCTATTGTACAATTTTTCAAAACTTAAGACCGAAACTAAACACTCAAATAATTTTTCAAGTCAGTCCAGGCGTCTTCGAATAATTAGTGAACATCCATAAAGAAAAAGATTGCGACAAATTAATAACCTCCTCCTTTTTGGGAGTCGGTTAAAACTGATTTGCACAAATGCATTCTCAAGTAGGCTTGATATGGATTAAGTGAGAGTTAGCTTTTATACGCACATTAGCCAAAAGTGGCCGTTTATCGCAAATGTGCGAAGAAAAGCTTGACGTTTCACTTTAAACTATAAAAAGTAGTTCATACAATAGTTTAAAGGGTTATTCAAGGCTTGGTTCAGACAAAATTTTCAATTATGTCTGTATTTCTTTTCAAATAGGGGCAGCTCAGGACTCCGGTAAATTCCCGGTAGCAGCACTGAAGCAGCCGATGGGAAACACGCAGCCAATTGATTTAATTATCAATTATTAATTTCAAAACAATTTAACCAAAAAATTGATTTAATATTAATTTCAAGCTTTTCTTTTACACTTCGGACACACGGCCTGCGGCATCCTTCGGTTAACTTGGACATGTTTTTTTAACCCCCTACAAAAAAGGGAGGAGTTATTAAGTCTGACGGTTTTTACGTAAAATCAACTTCCCTTGCGGTGTTTCTTAGCTATGTTTGATGAAAATCGGTAAAGTTCAAAAGTTATTGGATGATGACGCCGCAAATCCGAATTTTTAGTTTACCTGACAAATAATAGATGGCGCGACGCTATAAATTTTTTAAAATAGGTAGGTTACGCCATCTGTCATTTGTCACTTAACATCGATTAGAATATTATTTAGTTTGGCCACTTATCACTAGACGGTGTCGTCGGGGGCTTTTAAATTTGCCTGACAAATAAACTTGAAGACCGGAAAGATGGGCTTTCCGGCGCAACCGTGAATGCTCATACATGAGAATTTAATAAGCAAATTGTTTGCTTTTAGTGAATCGATAAAGTTTTGACCAACGAAATCATCTTACTCCCCAATATAATTAATTTACATAGTTTGCTTGCCAAACCTAAACGTTAAAGAAACAAAACTGTTTAGAATAGCGTCTGAAGTTAGGCTATAAATATCATAGTTTGTTCATTAAACGCTAAATACTGGAGGTGTTTGACCTGTACGCAAACGAAGAAGTAAGTAGGTATTAAGTGTATGGCAATATTTAGCACTGTGTTAGTTTAAACCTACTTTGTAATTTGTTAAAGATTGTAACATTAATTGTTTTTTAACAGTTTTATGTATTTTAAAATAGAATTTATTCACTTACTTTACAACTTACAGTATCATCTCCGGTGTAGAAGTCACACCCAAGCCGGAATTTGACTACATTTTGCCTTGAGTCTACGCTCTGAGCCAGCACCACCAAAACAAGGGTTCAATTCTGGCGCTTATTCCATTCTAATAAAGTTCTAAATGCAACTTACAAGAATATCTCCAGTGTTGAAGTCACACCCAAGCCGGAATTTGACCACATTTAGTAGCGCGTCACTGTCCATTAGTGGCTCTACGATCTGGGCTAGTACTATGGAGAATTTAATTCGATTATGATTCTTTTCCCAGTTAGGTCACAGCACACTTATCAACTCGTAAACGGAACGTAAACGTATCAACTCGAGCAGCTCAGTATTCTTTGTATGAAACTTCCTACTGCAACGCACACTATTCGGATTCGTAACGTAAACGCCTCGCCTCGGGACCAGCTCACGGACCGCTTTGCTGGTCGGTCAACTAGCGGTCCCCGCGCTTGCGGCTCGTCGTCCGCGCGCTTACGCCTCTCCGTATGCGAGCTGACGTCTTTCCGTTTCCTCACACCCGCGTTTTATTTATTTGTAGATATTCAAAAATTTATGGCTATGATTGCCAACTCGCATATTGTGAACCGAGACATAACCGTGCGCTACACTTTACGTTTAAAATGATCTAGTGCCAGCCAGACCAGAGCGGCCGGCGAGCGGTAAGCGCGGCGTCGCCCAGCCGTAGTCGAGTCGACGTACCGAAGCTGTGCCTGTTTGGTTACGTGCCTACGTCAGGTTGACGCCTGGTTGACCGCGCGGCGAAAGGCGATACGGTGTCGATCCCTTTCCGAGTTGATAAGTTTGCTGAGACCTATTACAAGATCATCTTCGGTTTCGAAGTCACACCCAAGCCGGAATTTGACCACATTTTGTGCCGCGTATCACTGTCCACTAGTGGATCCACGATCTGGGCTAGTACTATGAAGAATTTAATTCGATTCTGACTCTTTTTCCAGTTCCAAATGCAACTTACAAGATCATCTCCGGTGTCGAAGTCGCACCCAAGCCGGAATTTGACCACGTTTTGCGGCGCGTCACTGTCCACCAGTGAGTCCACGCTCTGGGCTAGCACCACGGAGACGTGGGTTCGATTCACGTCGCGGTACGTGAACAGATGGGCGTCTTCTTCCTTGTCTACTGGTTGTAGGCTGAGGTTTTTCCTGGGAAAAAAGAAAAGTGCAAAGTTAGTATGAAATTATCATATTTTGACCAACACAAAAAAGGTTATGAATAGGGATGTCGACTGGGTATAAAATATATTATTTTATTTAGTTAGCCCGCAGTTTAGTCAGTCAGGTCGGCCAGCAACCATGATGGCAGAAGGGTCGTCGAAATATCTGGCAAAAAACGATATTAATCGCGGTAAGTCCCGTAATACTAATAACAGTTTATTTAGTCAGTCGATATTACTACTGGATTATAAAAAAATAAAGGACTCAATTTTTTCGTTTAGTAAAGTAGTAAAAATTCTTATTATTATTTTCTTCGTAATTCGTTAATTAAAAATTGAGTTTGAAGATTTGATGTAATAATCTAAAGAACGTGAAGCTTTTCTACACTTATTTGTGACAACGGCCACTTTTCGCTAATGTGCGAGAAAAGCTTCACGTTCTCATTTTAAACTATAAACAATCGTTTGTGGGCTTCTCCCACTTATTTATTGATCTAGTATAGGTACATACTCTTTACTATCAAAACTCATTATTTTCTACTACTAAGCGATGGTTTTTGTCAGTTGCGCGCGCATACATTTTCTATATTAGCCAACTGACAAAGACCATCTTTCAAGTGTGGTTTTTCTGCTGTCATGGTTGCATAAATATATTTTCTTTAGTAAATTTCTTATTTTATGTAATTTTACGTTGTTGCTCAGATTTTGTATATTCTAAGTTGCACTTCTATCATTTCTGTCAACTTTCCTTCTTATTCTTTGCGCCGCTCGTGCACCTTCTGTTTTCTTTCTATCTTGTGTACCTAATCTACTATATAATAAATAACAATCTAAATTTATCATTTATTTTCTTGCGTACATATTTCCCTGTCTGAGACGCTCCGCCCAGGAGCATCTCAGGCTCCATATTTTTGGTGACCCCGATATCTTTTGCACAATGAGCGGCAGCGATTCTTCTGATTTTTCAACGAAAACTGCCCTGTCGGGAGATGGTGGGCCGTCAAAAACTAGACAACCACGGCCGCGGGCGTGCAAGAAGAAGCAAGTTTCTGTGGATGGCGCATCACACACCCGGAAATACACATTAAAGGTACCTGCTTTTTCACCTGAAGATCCCGAGATTTGGTTTTGTTTATTAGAGGGCCAGTTTGAAAATTATAACATCACTGAGGACAACGTTAAATTCAACAACGTTATATCGAATTTGGATATCGTTCATGCCAAAGCTGTGAAAGATATTATTGTTAGCCCGCCGGCTAAAAACCGTTATGAGAAAATCAAAAGTGAGTTGATAAGACGCCTTTCTGCTTCCCACGAGAAAAAAGTAAAGCAATTGCTCACTCATGAACAGCTCGGAGATAGGAAACCTTCCGAATTTTTGAGACATCTCCAGGATTTAGCCGGGCCAGCTGTTCCAGTAGACTTCATCCGGACAATTTGGAGCAATCGTCTACCCAGCAATATCCAGACAGTCTTAGCATCACAGCCTACACATACTCTCGATCAACTAGCAGACCTGGCAGATAGAATTCAGGAAATTACATCACCATGTAACGTAGCTTCGTCTTCCGCATGTTTGAGGGACGATTACAGTTCTTCAAAGGAAATTGCTGAGCTAAAGAAGATGGTCGAACGACTCTCGATGAAAATCGACGATCAAGCTCGCGCGGTCAACGATTCTGGCCGTCATTCAAGATCTTCGCGACGTCGTTCGTACTCTCGCAACCGCAATAGAACTAGATCGGCTTCCAGCTACCGCAAGTTCCCTATTTGCTGGTACCACAACAAGTACGGACCGAAAGCTTCTACCTGTGTCAAACCATGCGACTATGACAAGGCGGGAAACTCCATGGGCAGTCGCTAATGGCGACTGACGATTGCCCAGCTGCACCTAGTCGCCTTTTCGTCACTGATCGCGGTTCGAACGTAAAGTTCCTGATAGACACTGGAAGTGATTTGTGCGTTTACCCTCGGTCATTGCTTCATGAAAGTCGAGCTAAGACAGACTATCAGTTATGTGCAGCCAATGGAACTAGTATAGAAACGTTTGGTTTTATTAATTTAAATTTAAATCTAGGACTTAGGCGTAATTTTCCTTGGCGTTTCGTTGTAGCCAATGTTACTAAACCTATCATAGGTGTAGATTTTCTTTGTTTTTATAATTTAATAGTGGATGTACGTAGTAAGCGTCTCATTGATAATACTACAACTTTATCTTCTAACGCTTGCACTGCTAATGTAAATATTTATTCTGTAAAAATTGCAACAGGCGACCCTCGGTTTCATAAACTTTTAGATAAATTTCCCGAGATTACACGCCTTCTATACCAAAACATGAGACCGTACACCACATCAGGACTACTCCTGGTCCACCCGTATCATGTACTCCTCGAAGACTCGCTCCTGATAAACTTAAAATCGCTAAGGCGGAATTCGAACTCATGATCAGCAATGGAACAGCTCGTCCATCTCAGAGCCCTTGGGCTTCACCATTACACCTGGTTCCTAAGAAGGATAACGGCTGGCGGCCCTGTGGCGATTATAGGATGCTTAATGCACGGACTATCCCAGACCGTTATCCTATTAGGCATATCCATGACTTCGCCCATTCCATTGCTGGTTGCAAAGTCTTTTCAACAATCGATTTAGTTAAGGCGTACAATCAGATCCCTGTTTTTGCTGACGATATTCCTAAAACGGCGATCACAACGCCATTCGGATTGTTCGAATTTCCGGTAATGACATTTGGCTTGAGAAATGCTGGCCAAACCTTTCAACGATTTGTTGATGAGCTGGTCAGGGGTCTTGATTTCGTCTATGCGTATTTGGACGACTTTTTGGTTTTTTCACGCAGTGAGGAGGAGCATGAGAACCACTTGCAGCAACTTTTCTCCAGGATGAAGGATTATGGCGTCCTTGTCAACGTTTCCAAGTGCGATTTTGGAGTAAGCGAAGTAGCGTTTCTAGGCTATCGCATCTCAGAGTCTGGCACTAGGCCGTTAGAATCTAAGGTACAAGCCATAAATGATTTCCCTCCACCTACGACAATCAGACAACTCAGGCGTTTTTTGGGCATGGTAAATTTCTACCGGCGATTTTTACCCAGCGCCGCTGTTGTCCAAGCCCCTTTAAATGCTCTTCTGTCTGGTTCTGTTAAGCCATCCCATCCCGTTAACTTGTCAGGTGACACTCTTGCTGCTTTTGAAAAGTGCAAGGAAATACTTGCAAATGCTGCATTACTCGCACACCCAGACTGTGACGCCAAACTTGCTCTGGTAACAGATGCATCCGATCTGGCTATGGGTGCAGTTTTGCAGCAACTCCATGACGGTGCCTGGCAACCTCTTGCGTTTTTCTCGCGAAAACTGAGCCCGTCACAGCAAAAATACTCTCCTTATGATCGTGAGTTGTTGGCGATATACGAAAGCATCAAATACTTTCGCCATATGTTGGAAGCGAGACACTTCGTGGTCTACACAGATCACAAGCCTCTCAGTTTTGCTTTCCGAGAACGAAAAGCTAACTGCAGCCCTCGTCAATTTCGTCATCTTGACTTCATCTCACAGTTCACGACCGATATTAGACACATTTCGGGTAAAGACAATGTTGTTGCCAATACATTGTCTCGTGTCGATGAACTGCAGATGGCGATTGACTTGGACATACTTGCTCAACATCAAGCCTCCGATCAAGAATTACATAAATATGTTGACGGTGAATTTTCACTCCGCCTTCAGAAGGTTCAAGTTCCGAACAGTAGTACGGAGGTATATTGCGATTTAAGTACTCCATCGCCAAGACCATTCGTACCCAAACTTCTGCGTAGACAAATTTTCAACAGCCTTCATAATCTCAGCCATCCAGGTGCAGACGCAACTACTAAACTGGTAGCAGAACGCTTTGTCTGGCCAGGGATGCGCGAAGACTGTCGAGAATGGTCACGCCAATGTCTTGCATGTCAACGAGCAAAGGTTAATCGACATGTATCTGCTCCTTTAGGCACATTTAACCTGCCGCGTGCTAGATTTTCTTTTATTCATGTGGACATAATTGGTCCTCTTCCACCTTCACAGGGTTACAAGTACTGTCTTACAGTTATAGACCGCTTTACGCGTTGGCCTGAAGTTACACCAATGGTTGATATAACAGCTGAAACCGTCGGTAAGGCATTATTGTTGTGGATTTCTCGATTTGGATGTCCCACTGATATTGTCACTGATCGCGGTCGTCAATTTGAGTCCGTACTCTTTCAGTATCTGGCAAAAATGATTGGTTTCAAGCATCGCAGAACAACCGCGTATCATCCAGCTTGTAATGGCATGGTGGAACGGTTCCATCGACAGCTGAAGGCAGCTATAATGTGCCACGCTGACTGCAACTGGGTGGATAACTTGTCCTTGATACTTCTAGGTATCAGGTCTTCTTTTAAAGACAGTCTGCAAGCTTCATCAGCTGAGTTAGTGTACGGAGAACCTTTACGTCTTCCAGGCGAATTTTTCCATGCATCTGTTCCAGATACTCTGGATTTAACAGATTTTACATCTCGTCTGCGTCTGTTTGTAGCTAAGCTACGACCTACCCCAGCCACGAGACATACTAAAGACAAAATTTTTATTCACAAGGATTTATCCTCTTCGAGTCATGTATTTCTAAGGACTGACGCATTACGCGGTGCCTTGCAGCCGCCATATACTGGTCCTTATGAAGTGCTCGAACGAGGCGATAAAACTTTTAAGATTCTTGTAAAGAGTAAAGGTGTCACAGTATCAATAGACCGCTTGAAGCCGGCCTATATGCTAGTTGACTCATTTCCTTCCCCTGTTTCAACTCCTATTCCTCAAGTCAAACCTCTTCCCGATCGCGATCTTGTAGCTAACCCTGTCCCAAATCCTTCGGACGGGCCGCTGCAAGAGCCAGTTAGAAAGACTCGTTCCGGACGTACTGTTCGGTTTCCTAATTTTCTTCGCCCGTAGTTACGGTCTCCGGGGGGGAGTGATGTGGGCTTCTCCCACTTATTTATTGATCTAGTATAGGTACAATCTTAATCTTTACTATCAAAACTCCTTATTTTCTACTACTAAGCGATGGTTTTTGTCAGTTGCGCGCGCATACATTTTCTATATTAGCCAACTGACAAAGACCATCTTTCAAGTGTGGTTTTTCTGCTGTCATGGTTGCATAAATATATTTTCTTTAGTAAATTTCTTATTTTATGTAATTTTACGTTGTTGCTCAGATTTTGTATATTCTAAGTTGCACTTCTATCATTTCTGTCAACTTTCCTTCTTATTCTTTGCGCCGCTCGTGCACCTTCTGTTTTCTTTCTATCTTGTGTACCTAATCTACTATATAATAAATAACAATCTAAATTTATCATTTATTTTCTTGCGTACATATTTCCCTGTCTGAGACGCTCCGCCCAGGAGCATCTCAGGCTCCATACGTTCATAAAATAGTTTGAATGGTCAAGACACAATTTTAAATGATATTATCTCAGTTTCCTTTCAAATGAGAGCAGCACTGGAACTCAGAAAATTATGTATCACCTTAAATAAATGCTTGTAATAAGTATAAAAAGTATTACTGGCATTAAGTCCACCATTTACATGTAATATTGTAATGAAGTAAAATAAATAAATAAATAAAAAATACTGCCTATCACATATTTTTATTTTCTGCGACATCTTAGTAAAAATAACAGAACTAGAAAGAATTACTTAAATAGTAAAATAAAATGGTACAAGGCAAGATCTAGCATCTTTTTCTCGAACTAACAATACGAAAGAAAGCCCTTTCTCTCAACTTATTCTTTCTCTCCTTATTAAAAGTTTCACAACGGTACAATAGATGGCGTTATGCTCTCGTTCTAGTTTCTGAATACAGTTTAGTTCCATATATTGATGCTAGATGGCGGAAACAGTAAAGTGTTTTACTCTTAAAATCTTAGAGTCAATCATCATCATCATTTCAGCCGCATAATGTCCCAAGATAAGAAAACATAAATATAACATATTATATATATAATACACACGTAATCCTTATTTTTATTGCTTTTTCCACCTTCTCGCCCACCATCACTCTAAAAATGGCCTTTGATTCTTGCTGTTCTGGCCTCTGCGTTCTAGCCGCAAGGCCGAAAATGCTCTGTCAGTCCCATTAGGGATAAAGACGTGATACGTATGTTAGAATGAGCGACAACCGTGTAACACATTAATGCACCTGTAACATTAAACCAAATACTAGATACAATGATCTTGTAAACAATAGATTGCTCAATGCAAAACAGTTCCGTCGCTTGGGAAGACGCGACACAAAATACAAGAACAAGGAAGGAGAGCTCTGGGCTACATGTTCATAACAAAGATGTTAAAGAATTTCAACATACGATTAATATTACATTTTTATTAACTGAGTTAACGTAGCCAGAGATTTTTTTGGGTCTACTTGAGGAGCCAATCCGGCGTAAAATTTTTTAAGTTAAAACCTCTTTAATTTTGTTGAAAATGCACGGAAAGAATTTTTTGAGGGTATGAAAATCGCGTCACTATTACCGTTACCGTAACCAAGTTTTCACTTCTGTCGGCGCTCCCGGAGTGCCACTGTTTTTTTTTGTGTGCTAGTAAATGGGATGATGCAGTACAGAATGTACGAAACAGTATAGAATGTGTAAGAAAGTTTTTGTGATTTTAAGTTCGACAAACCAAATCGGTCAATTGTTCTACTATTGGTTTAGACAGAACATTTTGGATCTTATTGCTCTAAGCAGATAGAGTCTAGGTTTACAAGGCTCAAAGGCCACTTTTAGCTTGATGTGGGCAAAAAAGTGGATGAATTAATCAAAATAGTGATGGGTTGCTAGCCACATCGCATAATTCGAACTTCGCCTATTCCCTCAACCTAGGCGACCCTAAAGCAGCTGGTACATTCTAAGTTTTTTCTTTTCTTCCAGACCAGCAAGGAAGAGTCGTGGAGAAAATATAATCATAATCAAAATATTAGTAAATTCTATTAAATAAACAAGAGATACATCTGTACCACTCTTTACTTTGTGTTCGTCGCTTGGGAAGCCACCCGGCTTGCCTTGCCCAATTCTTACGTAATTAATTGGATTAATTGCTATTACGCGCGAATCTCTTTGGGTTAGTGGGCTTGCTTGCTTATTTATGAGTATGTAATGCAAGTTTGTAGATAAAATAGCTACAAAATGGAAGGAAGTCTACTATCGAATGCTACAAAAACTGAAATTCAGATAAATATAACTAAATATATGCGAATAAATCACACAGATTGAGCTAGCCCCAATGTCAGTTCGAAACTTGTGAGGATACTAGCAACGATACTATATTTTATAACATATACACATAATAGATAAACATACAAGACCTAAGTCAATCTGAAAAAGATTATTTTCCATCTTGACCTAACCGGGGATCGAACCCGGGACCTCCAGGTGACAGCCTGGCCACGGAGGTCATCACAGATGTACGCACCGATAGTGTCTGTAACATATTATATCATTATTTATTTTATTTTTGGAGTGGCCAAAATTGGTGTAAGATTTCAAGCTAAGGAGATATTTTTGACATAGCTTGATGAAGTCAAGACCAAGTACTTTCCAAGAAGAGATCAGTCTGCAACCGGTCGGGAGAAGACAGTGGTTGTAGATATTTTGCCATTTTGCACGGTCATTCGGCAAACTTGTGTAAAAATTTATCCCAGCATCCGTAACAATTAGCATAGCAACGTCAATAAACTCAGATAAAATTTAGATTGCGCGACTTGGGTCATTCCACTTCTTATTATTACATAGAGCAAGGTAGCGATGGATGTCTGTTTGCTTTTGTATGTGTAATATGGCCAACACAGGTGTCAGATTTTTCATCAAGCGGTCACTTATATCTGACATAGCTTGATGACTCCCATACAATGACGACAGACTTTACGTGCCTTCCGAAGCACGGAGGAGTTTAATAAATAATGCAACTTCCAAGAGTAGAAGACATTCCATAAGGCTGATTTCGGCCAGAAAGCATACAGGCTTTTGTAGTTAAAATTCACACTCTAAACAAACCCAAGAGTATTTCGGCCAGTCCGACAGCCGAACCCTACAGGCAATTGAAATAAGTAAATATCAATCAAGTGAGATTACAAATGCATGTTGACTTTGGCCACAAAACACACAGGCTTTCAACAGGCTTACGGAATGTTGCAAGCGATAAATGATAGCGCTCGATAAACGCTATCGCCGGCGCCGGTACAATGCTAAGGCGGCAGACGCCCCGAAAAGGCCAATTTTGCATAGATTTCACAGTGATTTATCATCTTGACATTTAGAACATCCTAATCAGGTGTTTATATACACATCAGTCGCAACATTTACAGTCCAGTAGGCGAACGGGTGCAATCCTCCACAAGGCCAGACATTCTCTGAAATTTCATATTGATGGCCATCTTTGGACGTATTGCTGTTGTGCATAATGCGATTCTGATTGTCAAAGAAATTGGACGGTTGTTGGGCAATGTGTTGTAACTTCTGAATCAATGTAAATAATGTAACTATTTTTTAATGTAGGGTTTTGTTATTTACGTCTCTAAGTACTATTTCATTTAAGCAGATTACTGGTTGCATCTTCGGCTATGTTGCTTTGTAACCAGTGGTCTGGAGCACAATATGTAATTAGTCGCTCAACGCGGCATATAGAGAGAGCTATGATTGGTGTTTCTTTACGTGATTGCATCAGAAATCGGGAAATTCGTAGGAGAACAAAAGTAACTGACATAGTTCAGCGTAATGACAATAAAGCGTAGAACACAAACCCTCAAGGTGGTCAGATGATCTGGCTGAAGTGACCGGAAAGTCTTTGATGAAAGCCGCACTTGATTGGTAAAATTGCCTGGCCTATGTCCAGAAGTGGTCGTAATACGGCTGAAATCATGCTAATGATGTTATTATTAAAAAGCAAAAATCTGTCAGTCTTATGCCGTATGGTTTTTGGCAGAGTAGAATAGGACCACTCCAAGTCTTCCCGTGGATGTCGTAAACGGCGTCTTAGGAAATTCGCTAAGCAAAGCTTATAAACATCATGAGACCTCGCCAACCCGTCCGGCCAGCGTGGAGAGTATATAATAGGCCAAATCCTCTGGCTGCTCTGACCAAATATATGGCTCTTATAGTACAGAGTGGGTCCTCCTATAGTAGAGATTTTAAAAAAGACCTGATGGTGATGATGATGTTAGTCTTTTTATGTACCCAGAATAAATCAGAATTAAGATAAATTTAACCACACCTCTCAAGCTTAAATCCATTAAGCCGTTAGGGCTACAGAGCGTCCTATAGAAATATACATACATACTTTTGACGCAGTCGGATACAAAGCGGAAAAGCGTTTTCCCGCCTTTTCTTCTCCAAAAAAGAAATGGCTGAAACCGTTTAAACATCGTATCGTAGTTGGCATCAACTTTTAGTCGCCTCTTACGACATCAACAAAGACGTAAAATTTCAAGGGATCTACATAATTATAGTACTTGATGATGAGAAACATTCCAATATCAGTAAAACACAAGAAATATAACCGGTTCCGACCCGTTTAACTTCGACGTATGATTTGCATGAGATCTACATTTAATTACACCAAGTAATATTAATCACTCGAGATTATACTAACGACTTAGCGGTCTATCGTTACGCAATTGGATTTATGAGCAATGAAGATAGATTTGATGATAGATATCATTGAATTGATTAACTGATTATTAAGTTAAGCAAGGATTCCGTTGAAGTAATGGTCTTCTGTTTGTTCATCTTAGACAAAATCGGAATGGTCTAATACATAATGAATGTGGGTGGACCAATGTGTGCCCACATTTACGTCTCTGTCACTAGTTGAGTTTAGGTCTTCTATTGTATAGGGGGTTGGGCAGTTGGTGGGCCTGAACAGTAGGTGGGTCATGGTTTGAACAGCTCCACACAATGATAGTTTTTCTGGAAAACCCCACTTTGCTTGGTTTTTGCGACATCTTCCAACACCACTCTAGCCTGTTTATAGGGTCTTCCTATCTGCCCAGGGGAGATTGCCACTTGGTGGAAGTTTCTCCGCAGGTGGAAATATGAGATGCTGGAGGAGGAAATTTATTTTTTCACTATGCTAAACTAGTGTTTGAGGCTTCTCTGACTGAAATTCTTGGCTAATGAAACTTTTTCAGCCCTTTATACGAAGAGGTAGTGTAACTTGATTGTATGTATAGGTATATAGTCGATGCATGTTCCTTACGCTATTCAGAAACACTATTTTTGGAACTATGTTTCCAGATGACATTCAACCGATAGATTAGTTCGAGTATGCATGTTTGAATGTACTATACATCACTTCCTTTATGTGGTAGACAGAGCCCAGGGCCGCAACACAAGTGTAGGTAGGTATAAGTATAAATGTAAATAGACAGAAACACATCACATATTTAGCTAGTCCAAAAGTTAAGTAATAATTAAATTTGTATACTAACTAACAATTTTAAGTCTTAGGACAATTTACAAAGGCAATTTTTTCGCCTTGCCTTCGCTGGGATTCGAATCCTGAACCTCCAGAATGGCATAAGTATTACGCCACGGAAGAATCACGCTTTCTCTAACGGGTTGATCATAAAATTATTCTGTCACCACAGCAATACGTGCTATACTAAAACCAATACTAACAGTAATAACCTAGGAATTGAATCGATAACAGCTTGCGGTTTATTTGTATTTCCTAGGACCAATATTACTAGGAAACCATGAGTAAATAGCATTTCACTTTCTGTTACATAAACTGATACAATATCTATGAATGGCTGCGTATAACTAAAAGCTATAGTGAAAGTGAATGAGGCGCATTTCATTGAGAGTTGAATTTGGTGTTATCGAATTTATGATTATGGTTCTATTCTCTAATAGGAGCTTTGATGTGTGGATTTATGGTTAATACCTGACTAAAAAGAGGAGTATTAAGTTTATCGCTAATTTCTATGTGTCTGACTGTGGCATCTTAGCACTCGAACAGATGGACCGATTTTGATGCGGTATTACATAAAAGGAAATTCTCTTGCAGTGGTTCTTAGCAGTGTTTGATGTAAATCGGTTTGGTGTGGTAATTGAATATTAGTAGTATGTTGCTAATACAGTACATTGGGACCAATAGAATTTTCTAATCTTTCATGTTGGTTTAGAATTAATCTATGGCTGATAAAAACGCGTATTATACTCTTGGGATAAATGTCAATTAAAAAAAAACAAAATGGACCACTTTACTATTCCTAGAAAATTGGCAGTATAAAAAGCTTTTTCTGAAATAGACATCTTATTCTTGGATCAGTAATTAGTAAAACGCAAAATATTTCAACGTTTTGAACTAGTTCAAAATTTAAAGACACAAATCCACCCTAAGTGATTTACTTATTATTTTGAGACGGACTATCACAAAAAGTGTCTAAAATAGTACCTATTTCTAGCTAACATTTACACGCATAATCGAAATTTCGAAATGCTTTACTGCATTAAGTATGACATCACAATTTTGTACAATGGAGATTTTTAACAATGCTATGTTCAAAATCTGTTAATGTTAGCGCATTGACCTTAAATGGTGTGTTGAACTCTAAAACATTTGTCCCTTACCTTTGACCTCCATTGCTTTTGCGCAACTGCCCTTAAATAGCCGGTAATGTATTTTATTACTGTATGTATTGTATATTCTATTATATCTATGTATAAATCCTAAGTATTTATATTTAATATGTTGTAACTACGAGTGTTTTTTATTACTATAGCTATAATTATTTATTTGTACGCCTACCACCAGTTTTTTTCTCTTTTTATCCCGAAGGTTGACTGGTAGAGAATGCTATTAGCATTAAGTCGAATACGCCTTTTGTACCATATTGTTTTGGTAAATAAATAAATAAAAATATGTGTCTGTACATTGAATGTATTTCCAAAAAATTTTTGCGGCGATGGAGGCATAGTATAGAGTAAGAATTTAAATAAATGTCTGTCTATTTGTATGTTAGTCGTTTAAACACGTTATTCTCCGAAAATAGTTTACTGATTACTATTGTTAAACCTGGGCAATAGGGTACAGTTGATTTTGGAACCGTTGTTCAGCCGGATGAGAATTTTTCGGAGTCACAAAGTCGACTAGTAATAAATACATATAAGTAAATATTAATAGAGTATTCATGAATGCAATATATAATTGAGTTAACTAACCTATGTTACAGTACTAAGTTTATATGAAAATCGCTTAATTTATGTACATAATACATCAATATTTGGAAGTCAGTAAAAAAATCTATTTTAAACAATTCCACTTCGCCTAACATGACCTCACCTTATATCTAGATCGCTCACTTTATAGTACGATGCTAATCCCATAATAAGAGCTTCCCTGACTCATAACTGTAGCTTTGCGAGCTTAACCGCTCGGTAACGGAACCCATGCGATTATATACGATGATATAAGGCTTGATATTATGATGATGTCTGTATAGGTGCAGCAGCAAAGAATGTCACTATATTCCACTGTCATGTTCATTTATTACAATACATATTGTAATTCTATAAACATGAGAGTGGAATGAGAAAGTTACAATATGTATTGGAAGAGCATAAACTGCCTTTAACTCTTTAATTTGTAAATCTTACTTAGTTCTGATAGTTTTCCTTTAAGCTTAGTTATACATACTACTGTCGTGAATTTTTTCATGTGTCTATATACAACCTTTTAGTAGATAGAGGGAAGGACACTAACATTTACACTATAAAACCAAATATTTCAAAAACGGATCCCTAAATCGAAAAATGATGTTAACAAGAGCGTAATATTTTTGAAAAACCTGTTCAATGATATCACACACGATGGGTATATCAAGAAAAAACTCCCACATTAGATATATGGGAGCTACATCAAAAAAAAATATGCATGATTTTATTCTACCACTTGAAATGAAATGAAATGAAATGAAGTTTATTTGTAAACACAACACAGTTCTTACAACTAACTAAGAATAACAGAGTTCCCAGACTAGGCAAAAGCCTGTGTTTTGGGAACCAAATCAATTTAATTAACAAGCAATCTCAGTCAGTGCATGTGGCGCTGCACTCCACACTAGGATCCCCTGTGTCGTGGAGTACAGCGTCTTCCCCAAATTCCGTTGCTTTAAAATACAAGGCGCCAAACTTAAACACTACTTAGGTAACTTAAACCTATTATTTATATAAAATCAACTAATCCTAACATGAAGCACTGTAAAATTGTTTTTTTTTATTTTATTTTATTTTATTTTATTTTTTCTATTGTATTTCCTTAACTTATTATTTTAAGAATTTCCTCTACTTGATCATAACTTCTGCCCTCAAGCCACTCACTAACTGTACTTCTACATCTATACCTGGTCATGTCAACTATGTTGCGATTAGCATTATACAATTTTGAATAAAGATAGGGTCCCATAAATTCAAACATCCTGCGCGCAAAGCTAGTTTTTACTCTTGGTGTATCCCATATTAGATATCGTTTATTTCTACGAGCTGTCCTGTAAGCATTTTTGTGAAATCTAACAACGGTATTAACAATGTATAGTTGTCTTACACGAAGATGTTTGTAATTACAGTATAGCAGGTCGGTTGAATACCTCCATGGTTTTTTATATATAATCTTAAGTATAGCTCTCTGTGTCCGTTCCACTTTAAGCATATGAGTTTTGTATGTCGACCCCCACACAACTATACAATAACTAAGAACACTCTGGCATAGGCTCTGATAAACGAGTTTCAGTAGCTCTGTATCAGCAACATGACTTAATTTTTTAAATATATGAGACAATTTTTTTACTCTTTTACAAAGTGCATCTATTTGGTTTGTCCAGGCTAAACGTTCATCAATAACAACACCAAGATATTTAAGTGATGAGACTTGTTCTAATGGTTCACATTGGCAGATGTTATTAGACGTTGATGGGCTGCAATTGTGCATATTTATAACTAACGGTTGAGAAGGAGCAGTTCGTTTTGTTATTCTAAAAGCCATATATTTAGTTTTTAATGTATTTATAGTGAGAAGATTGCACTGCATCCACCTGTTTATGTCGAGGAGACCTGCCTGAGCTATACAAGCGACTTCGTTCCAGGATTTAGCATGAAAAATGACTGCAGTGTCATCTGCGAAAGTAAAAATACGAGCACTGGTAATTGAAATTGAGCACAGGTCATTTATATAGACGAGGAAAAGGGTTGGCCCCAAAATGCTACCCTGTGGCACTCCAAAATCAATATCTGAATAATCACTGTAATTGTTTCCTATTTGGACCCGTTGTTTGCGATTTTCCAGATAAGACTTAAACCATTGGAGGCATTTTCCTCTCACCCCAAGGCGCTCTAGTTTTTTGAGAAGAATTCGCCGAGAAACAGTGTCAAACGCTTTGGCAAGATCCAGGAACACGCCTAGACATCTTTGACCACTATTAACTTTGACAGTGACAAAGTCAACAAGATCAGTAACAGCGTCCTCCGTGGATTTGTCAGAACGAAATCCATATTGGTTCTCTGCTAGTAGACCTTTGCTCTCCAGAAATTTTAACAATCGCAAATTTACAATTTTTTCTATAATCTTAGAGATAACGCTTAGTAACGAGATAGGCCTATAGTTAGATGCCTCCAGGGGATCGCCAGCTTTATGAATTGGGATGACATTAGCTATTTTAAGTGCATTAGGTACATTTCCAGATTCTATGCTAAGATTGCATATATAAGTTAAAGGCTCAACGATATAATATTTTATTCGTTTTAGTAAATCATTGCTCAAGTTATCATGGCCAATAGCAGTACTAGATTTAAGCGTTCCTATTATTTTAAGAACTTCCATCTCATCAGCTGGAGTTAGAAACAGCGAGTCTGGTGTTTTAGATTTTAATTCAAGTGCAGCTTTTTTTGCCAGCTCTTTTTCAGTCATACCTAGTTTTTCAAGTGTATCGCATGCCAGTTTTTTACCAAGTGTAGTAAAATAATTATTAACTTTATTAAGTGATTCCTTGCTATTTGAACCAATTGCGAGTAGGGACTCATTTTTTTTTGTTTTTGTTCTTATATTGCATATTTCTTTGATAGTATCCCAAGTCTTTTTAATATTGTTTTTATGTTTTTCTAATTTTTTTTGATCATGATTTTTTTTAACGTTATGTAAAATATTTGTACAGTAATTTCTGTATGATTTGTATTTATTTTGTACATCTATGTCATTAGGACATTTCCTTGCTATATTGTGTAGTTCATCACGACGTCTTATGCATTTTAAAAGGCCTGGTGTTATCCATTCTTTTATAATAGTTTCAGAATGTTTAACTTTATGAGTGGATGTGCATTTTTCAATAGTATTTTTTAACAAGGAAATAAAATATGTGACAGCATCATTGATATCAGTTATACAGTACAATTCAGACCAGTTAATATCATTTAATTGCATTTGAAGGTCATTATAATTTATCTTATTTTTAGTTTTGTTAGATTTCAAACAAGGCTGAAATGCACCAATTGAGCAAAGGACGGTACTATGGTCGGTGATTCCTGAGTGACATACAACTGTAGTCGATTGGAAGTTAGATTTTATCATACAGTGATCTAAACAGTTTGGTCCTCTTGTGGGAAACGTATGTCCAGGAATATATCCATGATGTGTGATAAGTTCCAAATATTCATCAGAACGAGTTTCTGTTGTGTTTTCTTTTATGTCTAAATTAAAGTCCCCTATTAGAACACAATGTTCATTTTTGTACGTATCTAACGTTTTTTCCAAACAAAGTATAAAGTCATTTATGTTATAAGTAGATGGAGAACGATATATAACGATTATGTTGTACGACCGTTCTACATTAATTACTAAGCAGTTTGCATCCATGAAAGTAGGTTCGATATAAGATACCTTTAAGTGTTGCCTAGTAAAGATGACGATACCATCATTTTGATTTAAGTATGTTTTAGAACAGTGATAATCATAGTCTTCCAGAGCTAGAGTAGGGGAATTTTCGTTAATTCGACATTCAGTAAGAACAATAATATCCGGCTTGAACTGTAGGCGTGATAATAGAACAATAAAATTATTAAGATTTTTGTTTACACTACGTATATTTTGTGATAAGATTATAAGGTTATTTTTACCGGTTCTAAGATAGTTTTTGCAAAATTCAGGTTTCTCAACCTCTACACTGGTCATAAGGCTTGTCTCGTCAATGTCTTCACCTAATATATCTCTATCCATTATCAAAGTTTAATGATTTCTTTAAAATAAGTAAATTATTAATAAAGACAAACCACACCACCAGTGCGCAAATAGAGAACCATATTATTATTGGTACCGGCATTTTTATCTGCCCAGTGCATACGTAGTTTAGTAGTGTACAAATTTTTTTCAGTAAATAGACGTCCCGAGAATATTTTTTGCGATATTTGGCATGGGTCAGAGTATGAGAGAGAGGAAATTCAACAAGCAATACAAGGACAAAAAATGTTAAGAAATTGAGGACAATGCTTTTAATTTTTTTATGTATATAGAGTGATGAGATATAAATTAAACAGCGCTTCTTATAATCAATGTTAGTATCTATTTTTGCGTAGATTGTAAGTTCATGTTTATATTTTTGAGTTATTATTAGATACTTATTTGAGTTATATTTAATGAATATCATTTTCTTTACTATATCGAAAAAAGCATAAAAATATAAACTTATCCTAATTAGAATATAAAAGTACATGCATAAACTAAGCCTTATTTTGATACAAGTATTATAAATGAGAACATAAAAGACTATGACGTAGAGAGAAGATATGGAACGTGGTTCCATTGGGAAACGGGGCTCAAGTGGAGCTTGACAGTCCGCAGAGTTGGGACTCGTTCCTGACCAGTATGTAGGGAGAGTCTTCCTGCTTTTTAAGATAAATATGTCCATTTGCAGTCCAGCAGTATAAGTAGTTTTCCTTTTTTGCGAAAGCACGAGCAAGAAAGTACAGTCTTCTAGATTTAGCAGTAAGAGATTCCGAGATGAAAATATTTGATGAGTCATTTCCCAGGCCCAAATGGCTAACAGTCAACTTGTTGATTTTGTTGAATTTTTTAGACGCATTTAATATCTTGGTTTTAATCAAGGTATTGGAAAGTTCCACGATGATGGTAGACTTGCTTGGCTCCTTCTTGTTTGGTACTCTATAAACATCCCGTAAGTCCGCAGATTGGATAGACAGGTTCAGACTTTTCATTAAGTTGTCAATGTACTGATACAAGTTTTCCCTGTTTTCTTTTTCAACTTTAGGAACGAATTTAATTTCAATACACGTCTTTTTTATATTTTTTTTTTAATTAATTTTTTATAAAACTTAATCAGAATGATTAATATACATGCAAAATTACAGCTTTCTAGTACTATAGTCGTTAAGAACAACCGCGGACAGATAAACAAGGCGAAACTGTAAGGATTCCTTGTTAAGTACGGAACCCTAAAAATTAAAATCAAATCGTAACATAGGTAATGTTACATTCTATGAACGCTAATTGCCCACCTGCCCATCCTAAAAACACTTAACATTTCAACATTAGTATGCATTCCTGCACAATGCACATTGCACTAATCGTTGCACCATGCGCATGCGCACGCAACCGACTGTTTTCGTATCACTTTTTTGGCCAAATATAGCTGTGAGGTTGACATTCACGATTAGTCTTCCTCGTGTTAGGTTAGGTTCAGATGCAAGGCGGCAAGAACGCTACTAATCTCTGTTCATCCTTATGGTTGACTGGGAGAGAACGCTTTTAGCGTTAAGTCCTCCAATTGTAAACAATTTTATATTGTGGATCAATAAAGTTTTATAAATAAATAAATAAAAACGGCGGCAAAAAAGCGGCAAACTCTTGAAGTACGTTGACATGAGCAAATATTCAAGTGTCTTTGTGAGATTAGGATTTTCACGAGTGAATCAATTTCTAACCGAGTCCCAAAAAAGGAGGAAGTTATCAAATCGTGGCTTTTTTTTAATGTATGCTCTGAGACGCCTTGACCGATTTGGATACTTGCGACTCTTGCGAGGCGGTCCCATAGAAATTTTATCGAAATCGGTTGTGTAGTTTGGGGGTGAATTTGGTTTTTAGTTTTGGAAAATTATAAAATATGAACGTACCCTAAGTCGGCTAGTTTCAGGTGTGTTCTTCAATAACCTAATTAACTACCAGTTAGACTAGTTAAGCCGTGAACATGTTTGCAAAATACGTATAGCGAAAAGGTTTGAGTTGAAGGTTTTTGTAGATCGTTTTTGAATAATGGATTTGATAGGTGCGTGTTTTGGACCATCTGTTTAAAATGTATGGTAGTTTCTTGTTAATTACGTTTGTTACTATAAAATTGTTATTTTTACAAATAAACCGGTCAGTGCAAGTCGGACTCGCACATGAAGGGCTCCGACGGCTCATAAAATGTTTTAAAAATCTTAATAGAGAATATGCACGCATTTTTTTTATTTGCTTAATAACATCCTTATTAACCATAGTAAACAAATATTTAAGAATTTATCAAATATTTTAATCAGCGACGAACCTATAATACTTTAAAGTTTCAATTAGAGAGAGAAGTCCGATATGGACTGGTGTCGTCATAATTACATGTCATCAATACATTTGATATAGAAAATAGTGTTTTTGCGAGTAAGATAGACATATTTTCGTAAAATCAGTATATCTCGTTCGTTTTTCCACCAATTTTTATTCTGTTTTCACTGTTAGTACTTTACTTTTGAATAATTACAAATTAACTGGTAAAATAACACATATTTTTTAATGCATATTCTCTATTGTTGTTAGAATTGCCTCGAATTTTAAGTATATAGATAATGCTTTAGTAAAGAAGAAGTTAAAAATGCTAAAAAAACACGTTTCATGTGTGACGACCCCCTATATTGTTTAACTTTATCTTATTTTTAGTAGTTGTTATTCTCGAGATAGGAGCTCTGTGACAGATGGACAGACAGACAGATAGACAGACTAACAGACAGACGGCGAAGTCTTAGTAATAGGGTCCCGCTAAATTCCTTTGGGTACGGAACCCCATAGATAGATTTGTTTTTCTGAATATTTTTACAGTCCTAAACGGATGAACTGATCAGGATAGTATTTTCTTGTTTCACTATATAGACGATGAGTATTTTAGCAAGGTATATGATTTAAAGATTTTTTGAGCTTGAATTATACACATACGTGATGGGTTTCACTGCACCATATTTATACATAATCTATACATATAATAAAAAAGTAAAAAAATGTGTCTGTACATTAAATATATATTTCCAAAAAATATATTTGGAGCGATGGAGACATAGTATATACATAGAATTAAATAAATGTCTGTCTGTTTGTACACGCTATGATATATCCCCGGAAATACGATTCGAAAGAAACTTTTGTTGTTATTTTTTAGCTGTTAAGCCTGGGCAGCATATAGAGTATAATTGATTTTGGCAAATGGAACACCTGATGCCGAATCATAATAGTCCAGCAAATATAAAAATGACGCTTTAGCAAAAGTTGTTCTGCCTGATAAGCATCTTCATAAAGTCTACGCGAACGAAGTCGTGGGCTTCAGCTAGTAAATAATTATATATTAAAACATTCATAGGTGAAGCATAGTAAAAATGAAATAATGAAGTCAAATTAAAACAATAAAACGCAAAAATTTGCCTCTAAAAAAGCAATTTACATTAAAAACCTACTTAATCATTATACAACTTAGGTTATAAAATCAGTATTTAAAAGTCATAAGAACTATAACATCACTGAATAAAATTCCTACCGCTAAGTAGGTGAACTAGTATTTTTATTACAAGTCGTGTGATGTTACAACCAGTTTTCTTTAAAAAAACAAAAACTTGTTCTAGGTCTTCACAACACAAACGATTCGAGCTCTTTCGTTTTTACGTTACTTTTATTTTCACTTAATTTGTTGTCTTGTTTTTTAGATTTTACTTTATTGCATCACTGATATTCTAATTTGAAATGTTATATGAAAATAACTTTCTTTTCGTATAATCGGATCTCATAATGTGTTTATATCGTGGTATTTATGAGAACTACTTAATTATTAGATAATTATTTATTTTCACCGATACAAAAATGTCCAATTCTTATTGAGAAACTAGTCCTTTGAAGGTGATATAAGTAGAATAAAGATTTTGTGTAGTAGACTGGTGAAGACAAGTTTATCTGCAAGGTTACTAAAAAAAACTCGATTTTCAAGAACACCATCTAGCGATGAGTGGCGGAACTACCGAAACAACTTAATATCCGACGCCCCATATTTTTGAGTTTATCAAAAAAGTAAAAACTCTCAAAGATACGAAGCATCTAAGTTCCAGGGGCTTGCAACGTCACCGATATGTAAAAATTTTTGTTCCTCAGAGAAAAAAAATCGGGTCCAATATTTTTTAACCCTTTCACCGCGAGACTTTATATCAGTTTTCGTGCCCCCAGCGCGAGACATGGTAAATCTAACATACCTATGTACAACCAAAAACGGATATGGATACGTAAGTGATGTGCCATACGAGCATTTTTTTTTGTCGCAAATGTGCGACCTTCGCGGAATGGGCCCGACAATGTTTGTCACATATATGCGACGCTCGCGGTTAAAGGGTTAATAATCTAACTGCTGAGCCAAATCTAATCTTCTAGTTGTCATACCTATTGCTTATGCTTCAATATGTTTAATGTTTAAAAAGTCATACTTATCGTCTTGCGTGATGATTTTTGGCTTTTTATAAAACTGTACAGTAAAATAGACGAGCAACATACCTTGGATGTACTTCCACTTGCAGGACTTCTTCTCCCACTTTTAAGTTCTCAGGTATCCTCACAAACTTCAGGTATTCGCCCACTGGGTAGAAATTGCAGCCTGTAACAAAACAAACTGTGTTAAGAAATGATGAGAGAGAACAGATGAGGACAGATTTTGATGCAACACGAAGATATCATAAATAATATGATTGAAGGGAAGATAGAAGGGAAAATAGAACCAGGAAGACCGAGGCATAGCTACACGAAACAGATGAAGAATATGAATGTCGTGACTTACAGAGAAAGTAAAGAGTAAAGCAGTGGTTCCCAAAGTGGGCGATAACGCCCCCTTGTGGGCGCTGCAGGTCTCAAGGGGGGCGGTAAGAGACCCAGAAAGAAAATGTTTTTTTTTTGCTAAGAGCTTTATTTAGCTAGGAGGCCTCTTAAACAACGACTGCAAGAGCTCTCGACTCTCAACAACAACTTGTGAACATCAACTAATATGAATTAAAAGATTGCTCAAACTCGGTTCTATATTTCTCTCCGCGTAGTTCATATACGAGTATCTGTCCTATTTTATTGAATATAGAAAAAATGAAAATCATGTCAATCGGTCGCTCCGTTTCGTAATGAAAGTAGACACAAACAAACAAATAAAAAGGCAACAGACACATTTTCGCATTTTAATAGCTATTAGTACTCGTAGATATCTATCATGTTTTAACAAGTTTTTGTTAAATAACCCGAATTGTGCATTCCTGTATCAGTTGACTGGTTTTTAAATAGGTGAAAAAATGGGGGCGCTAAAAAAATATTTATTCTCAAAGTGGGCAGTAGACAAAATAAGTTTGGGAACCACTGGAGTAAAGAAAGAAAAGAGTAAAACAGTATATAATACTGAAAACCGACTTCACCCACAAAATACAAAAATGATTTTGATTAAATTTCTATGGGACCACCTGACACGAATGTCCTTTTAAATAAAAACAACATTTCCAAATCGTTCCAGGCGTCTTCTATTGATCGGTGAACATGGTTAAAAAAGATCGCGACAAATTGATAAATAAATAAATATATAGGGACAAATTACACTGATTGAGCTAGCCCCAAAGTAAGTTCGAGACTTGTGTTATGGGATACTAACTCAACGATACAATATTTTCTAACAAATACATGTATAGATAAACATCCAAGACCCAGGACAATTTGAAAAAGGCCATTTTCCAACTTGCCCTGACCGGGGATCGAACCCGGGACCTTTGGGTGGCGGACTAGCATGGTGACCACTACGCCACGGAGGTAAGCTAAATTCGGCTAAGTTCGGTCAGTTAAATTGATAACCTCCTCCTTTTTAGAAGTCAGTTAATAGTAGATTGTGCTACAAGGCGTAAAGGTCAAATACTTTTAGTTGAGGGCGCTACTTTGAATCCAGAGCAAAACGATGGATTCCACAGTTGAATCACTAGCGTAGCGAGCGATTCTACGGTGGAATCTTGAGGGTAGCGAGTGATTCACATATAACGCCCGAGATAAAAATATTACCGTACGCGAGTAGCACACTCTACTTTTCATCGCCTTCTATGAGAAAAACTAGCAAATAGATTCACAATAGAATATGAAGAAAATAGATCATCTACAATACCTAATCAGAACTCCGACAAGTACTAACCATTATTTAGTGTCATTTTCATTCAATAAATACTAAGAAATAATTTTTCAAAACCAACTTTTAAAATAATGTTCACTCATAAGCTTATAATTTTGATAGCGTGGTCGTTCATATTTTTTTTTATTGTAATAACTATAAACTTGATGTTCACTATCAGCTTAAACTTAAAACAAAGTATTCAAATTTACACAAATAATTAATTTCAACCCGATATAACCTAAAATTTCTGTAATTACTTTTAATCAAAGACAAAAATTGCGCTTTTTAGGGTTCCGTAGCCAAATGGCAAAAACGGAACCCTTATAGATTCGTCATGTCTGTCTGTCTGTCCGTCCGTATGTCACAGCCACTTTTTTCCGAAATTATAAGACCTATACTGTTGAAACTTGGTAAGTAGATGTATAATGTGAACCGCATTAAGGTTTTGACACAAACATAAAAAAAAACAATAAATTTTGGGGGTTCCCCATACTTAGAACTGAAACTCAAAAAAATTTTTTTCATCAAACCCATACGTGTAGAGAACATAAACATTTTTACCTACATTCATTCATGTTGACGATGATATTATGTATTTCAAATTTAAAAAATACGAAATCTGTGTCAATTATTTATTGTATTAAAACTGAATTATTTTGTTTTTGGCTTATTTTACATAAATTCCACTCGTACTCCGTTTTCAAATCGTGTTTTCTTCCCGTAAGATTTTCTTTTTCAATTTTTAAGCTCGCGAGAATCAGCAGTAACTTTAGCTCCAAATGTTTTGGGATAAAAACACCGTTTTTTGAGTAGATGAAAAGAAAAATTTTTCAATAATTATTTTGGTATATGCAGACTAAAACACGATATAGGTACTATGTATAAACTGCATATAAGTTTCTATAATATTTATCACAATACTAGGTATTACTTCAAATTTTTTTACTTTCTACAACTTTACATTTTTCCAAAGCTTACTTTTAAAATTGCGTAATAAAAACACTTTCCAGCATGGTATTTACAGCATTTAAGTCAAATCTGTCGCAAGCTATGGCAAATTTTCCCATCAACAGAGCGTTTCTCAACGGCTTGCTCGGATGATCCGTGGCCCGACCGTGAAATTTGTAATCGGGGTGAAATTGACGGAGTTCAGCCACAGTCGAGTCGCTTTGTGCTGTGGGTGGCAAGTAAAAAAAGGGCGGAACATCTGCGTAAAATCCATACAAAATAAAACAGTAAAAAAGTGTGTCTGTACATTGAATATATTTTCGAAAAAAATATTGGGTGCGATGGACACATAGTATTGGAGTAAGAATTTAAAAAAATGTCTGTCTGTTTGTCTGTAAGCGCTAATCTCTGGAAATTTTGAACGGATTCGAATGAAACTTTTTTGTTATATAGGGCCTGCGGGCAACATATAGGGAATAAATGATTTTGGAAAATGGAACACCTGATGCAGAACTATAATGATCCAGCTAAACTATAAGAAATATAAAAATGACGCCTTAGTTGTTAGTAAAAGTGGTTCAGCCTGATAAGATTTTCCAGAAACATAAAGTCCACGCGAACGAAGTCGCAAGCTTCAGCTAGTATATAATAAAGTAAACTATATACCCATAGTTTAGAGCGGAATCCTTACACTTTTCTTTTCAAGTTTTAATGAATTTTTAAATAATATGGGAAGCTTATACCTAACTATTTAATAATTGCTTGAAACTTTTAAAATTCTAAGAATGTTGTGTTCACCTGCAATTTCGTTGCTTGCGAGAACACAGAACTGAATGTTAATATGCTTTGTCATGTAACCTGTAACCTTCGAGGCTTCCAGCTACCTAACCAATATGCAGCTGAAATGATAATAATGATGTAACCGTTGGTGTACCTACCTAATAAGTAAAAAATTAAAACTATGGGAAACAAAACGCTATCTAAGACTCTGCTATCTGGCTGTCTGCTACCAGTCTGTATCTCATAAACTGTGATAGCTAGACAGTTAAAATTTCCACAGATTATGTACTTCTATTTTATTTTGCCGCTATAAAAAGAATTGTTTTTTTTTTTCGTTAGCTATAATAGGTCCCATCGTTGGGCAAAAGCCTCCCCTCTTTGTCCATCTATCGCGGTCTCTAGACGTGATTTGCCATTCTTTTTCAAACTGTGTAAGGTCCATAAAAAAAAAACTTAAAGAAAAAAACCTAAGTAGTAAGTCCCACTTAATTTATTTAAGTGGGACTCCCGTGAAACAAACGTGATTTTTATAGATGGTACGGAACCCTTCGTGCGCACGTCCGACTCGAACTTGGTCGGTCATTTTTATTTGTAAATATGTGAATAAAAGTTTATAAGTCCACCATTTTCCAGTCCACAATGGGGAGGCACAGAAGAATGTCGCTGTCTCCCTCACGTGCAAGGGGCTTATTAGAATAGCCTAGGCGCGGGAAAATGCCCACGGAACCAGGTGAACCAGGTGAAGTCCACCATTTGTACACTTTTTCTTGTGCAATATAGTTTAAATAAATAAATAAACTATCTTTCTTATTACTTAAACCTTTTTTTTAACTGTTAATGTACTTATACTAAGTAGTTTCAAGCAAAGCACGCAGGTCCCACATACCAAAACCACTCCAATATTTTCCCTTCAAACTTGACATCAGAATAGCGTACGTATAAATACGTTCCATTTGGTGTTGCAACCTGAATGATTTGGCCCTATTATGGCCTGAGATTTTCAGGGCATTGTCTCTAAAACGTTCCTTTATAATGGACATATTGTTCAGATTAGATTGATAACAATGAGATAAGACAATGAGCGATTGGTGCTATTTGAATGCCTATTTATACATTCTTTGCTAATTATGCTGTTTTCTTTATTGTTTTTATTAAAAAAAGGGGGGTGTCATAAGTTTAACACTAAAGTTTGTCTGTTTGTCTGTGGTATAGTAGCGCAAATTTTTCATATTTCTATGATTGAAAATTAGTTCGGCCGTTTAAAAGTTATTAGATGTTAACGCTTCAAAGTCGGGGTTTTTGTAGTTTGTCTGGCCAAAATTAGATTGCTATACGGATATTGAGTTCTACCAAATAGTTTCTTCACTCATGATGGCGTTTAGATATTATGAAACTATTGAAAGTCGAAGCTTTTTAAATCGTCTGGCAAATAAATTTGTCCATTCATTGATGATGGTCAGTAAAAGGTTGAAATAAAAATAACTACGGCTCTATACATACTCGAACAAAGATTTTTTAATTAATTACTTTTCTGCCTACTAATCTGGAAGAAAGAAAATACTAAGAAAAAAGGTTGGTCAGCTTGTAAAACCAGATCAAGCGAATCGTGTTATTAGATGGTTTGAATAGCAACAGCAAGAATAAAGAATACCTAAGTGCTAATAAATACGATAAAATATATAATTGTGCCTAAGGTTTCGGGCTCAAATCAATATGTACTCGAATCTTCAACCTTTCGGTGAAAATAATATAATTACTAACATACATAACAGATACCCCACGCCACAGAAACATTTGGAGGCAAAACTGGTTGTAGTAGGTAGGCACACAGAGATGGCAACACACACAACTAGTAAAAATGTGACAAAGAAAGTGTTGAGCCTAAAAATATTTATTGCATCTCATATTATTTATTTAATTAGAGTAATAAAAAGGAGAGGTAAAAAGTACCCGTAACCGAAAGACATGTACATGCCTTTCGGTTACGTGTACTTTTTGTATGAAGCGATTGATAAGTTTAGATGAAGCAAAAGAGGTTTGTCAGGATCGTAGCAAGTGGAGGAGGAGGAGTCTCTGCTTACCCCTGTGGGAAACAGGCGTGATGTTATGTATGTATGTAGTTAGAGTACTACTTCATTTAAATAATAGTAGCAAAAGATTTAAATGTTTTCATTGTTGTAATGTTTACCTATAGCGCTATCTAGTGTCAAGAAAGATAAATAATTATGTTTACAAGGTGAAGGGTAGGCATGCTTTCGGATTCTATCCCAGCTATCTCACTACTTGACCACAAGCCCAGCCGCAATACTCCATATGATCATTATCATAGACCATTAATACTAGCATGTCACACTATCTATCATTAGGGAGCTGTGGTTAACTTGTGGCTGGACGATTCAGAGGCGTAGCTAAGAAACTAAATGCCCTGGAGCAAAATAAACTGGGCTCTAACTAAACTGTTTCCATAAGATAGGTACACACATTTGAAATAATTTATTTCAAAGAAAACGGAGATATGATTTTAAATATTGTCTTCACCAAGCCCTAGATAACCCTTCAAACTTTTTTATGAACTACTGTTTACAGTTCAAAGTGAGAATGTGAAGCATTCTACGCACATTTGTGACAAATTACCACTTTTGGCAAATATGCAAAGAAAGGCTTCAAGTAATAAAAAAAATTTTTTTAGCACGCAACTAACTTGAGTCATAATTTTTCAAAGACGCTGTTAAACAGCGTCTTTGAAAGATTATGCCTTTGTAGCGCGCCAACAGTTTAAAAACTATTTCAACGACCAAATGTAGTAAGGTGACGGGGGAAGGAATTCAAACGGACTCAAGTTAGCTGTTTTGACGTGCCAACAGTCTCTAACCATTTCAGCAAACAAAATCTAGTGATCAAGGAGAGTTATGATAAATAAAACTTTTAGGATGTGGCAATTCAATTCAAATATGTATGTATTATCATAGGATATTTATAATATGCCTTAATGACAATAACAGTGACGACACTGTTTTGTTGCATACTTATTTGACGTCAAATGGTTACTTACAGCTAAGTTTACTACCGCGTCCTAAGCGCTAGTGCAGAAAAAGCGGTAACAAATTGCACTGCAGCTTAGGTAAAGTCGATCATTCCTTAGTACATTGCTTGACTACTACGACTACTCGATAGACTAACTAGTCTATCGAGTTATATTATTAGTTATACGATATAACAGATTTGACCAGAAAAAAAAAACAATTTCTGGTTAATCTAGGTTTTTAAACGCTTTTTTTATTTACATTCTAAATGTGGGAGAAATTTACCTAGTTTAATACAAGGTTTGAAGGTCATGGTCCGAGGGCCCATTGAGCTAGCCGGGCCCCGTAGCAGGGCACCGTCCAGGTTCAGGTAGCTACGCCACTGTGTGGAGGAGCATTATATAGTACATTAAAGCTGCATTATTAAAGTACTATATCTTTCCTTTAATTGAGGAAGTGTTGTACGACATGGTTCTGGTTGGCTGAAGACCTATACTAAATTATAGAGGAATATATTTTTCACCTGTTATTTGCTCATAGGAATCTTACTTATTTTTAACCGACTTCTAATAGAAAGGAAGTTATCGATTCGTCGAAATCTTTTGTTATGTATGTTCACCGATAGTTCAAAAGTGCCTGACCAATGTAAAAAATTCTTTATAAGTTTTGAAGGGCATATATGTCAAGTAGTCCCGCAGGAATCTTATCAATATCGGTTGTGTAGTTTGGGGTATGTATGTAGCTCATCAAAAAGGGGGGGGGGGGGGCTCCAAAACTAAGGTTGTAGATGTCGGCGTCAAGACTGCCAGACTCAAGTGGGATTGGGCGGGACATGTGTGCCGCATGCAAGCAGATAGATGGGCCCATAAGGTCACCTTGTGGGTACTGGAGGGAAGAAGACGTAGAGGTAGACCAAGGAAGAGATGGCGGGATGACATCGAGAATTTCTTAAGTGGATGGCAGCAAATTGCTCGGGATAGAGATAGATGGAGAGGAAAAGGGGAGGCCTTTGCCCAGCAGTGGGACACAAAATCAGGCTATTAAAAAAAAAAACATGGTACAGAAAGGGTCGTGATCCTGCAGTGGAGATTAAAAAGACCTGATGACGATGATTATTGTCAGTGTCCAGCAACAGACGCACAAAACACTTGTTTTTGGCAGAGATATTGTCATCTCCCAAAGATTTCAAAAATTATCGGTCAAGAGCGGCTTGCATTTAGCGCTTTCCAGCGATTTTGGTTTTAACCACCTTGTAGGTGGTGTGTTGCGCTTCGCTTGCTAGTATTGGTAAGGTCGCCATTTGAGAACCTTTTGTCTATCGGCAAATGATTCGTCCTCTATGTGTCTCGCCCACTGCCATTTCAACGAGCTAATCCCCTGGGCTGTGTCAGTGACTTTTGTTCTCCTACCAATTTTCTCATTTCTAATTCGATCACGAAGAGAAGGGATATTATAGTGAATGCTATTTGCCTTCTCTATTTAAAACACAGTTGTCTAAATTCCCTTGCCGTGATAAAAATCGCTTGTAAGTCATGACTTTTTCTAGCAAAACATAGGTGGCGCTACGGATATCAAGTCGTATCTGTAGTTTCGCTATTCATCACTAGATGGCGTTTTTGACATACGGGATTTTTTTAATTTGCTCAGCAAATAAACTTGCTCCTTGAACAATTTATGATTTCCCGAAACGGCATCGCAAAGAAAATGAAATTTATTTTTATTACGTAACTTACTAATACTTGAAAAATAATATAGATAATCTCTAATGACATTCAAATCCGCAGTTATCAACTTTTTTGGACTAACAATAGCTTCTCACAAACTTATATTTTCAGTCTAAATTGAATAAATATAAAAGTTTCATATCGCCCGCTTTGTTTTCGTGAAAGCTCAAATCCTCACTTCATAGAAAACTAGTGAATGCCTTTTTCTCATGATTAAGAGCAGACCATGTTAATTTTTTGCGAAGCCTGATGAGAAATCTAGATAGTGCTATTTTAGGTATAAATAGGTGAGAAAAATAAATCACAGATTTTGTGAGGCATAATAGATTCATTAGTTTTATCAATGAAAGTACTTTACATCTAGTCGCTTTGGCCTCGCAAGTCTGTTTTGTTCATAATAGCCATATGATATTTTTTTCGTACTTCAATCCCATGGGTCCACCATTTTGAAAAATTATTTTGTCTGACCTCCCATGCTGGTCTGGGAGAAATAAAAAAACTTAAAATGTACCAGCTGCTTCTCTTCCCACGCAGATCGTAAAAGCCGATCGAGGGAATGGGCAAAAATGCAAATCATGTTAACAGGCGATGCGGCTAGCAACCCATCACTCTTCTCGCCCACCATGACGCTAAAAGTGGCTTTTGGGTCTTGCGACCCTGGGCTCTGCATAGAACCGCAAGACCCAAAATGCTCTGTCTGCCCCATGTCTGCTATATATTGGCTCATTGGCAAGCCTTGAGATTGGACTTTTGAGCCTCAGTCACAGAATGTACTCACGAACAGAAGTCTTACTTAAGAAGGAATTCAAAGAAATATCTACTTCATTTCGTTACCGATATGGTTTGATTTAGCTTGCGTCAGAACTCGGCACCTTTTCGTTTAGTTACCTAGAAGTGCATTGCAAGCCAATTTCATTTTTATTACTTTAGACATACGGTTCATGTCACTGAAATTACCGCTCCGGTGTGGTCGCCGCGCGCATAGTAATAATGTATGTACAATTTCGATACCTAAACGGGGAAGGACACAGGCCTGCCGCAGTCAATGAAAAAATCTTCTTCTTATCGTGTGTTAGTGACTAACACTAGTGTCAGAGTTTTTAAACCGCATTAAAGGCCTCTGACATGGTTTTAGGTAACGACCAATGTCAAAGACAGTGACCGGGACCGACGGCTTAACGTGCCCTCCGAAGCACGGATCATTTTACTTATCGGACAATTAGGTGATCAGCCCACAATGTCCTAACCAAACTAGCGACCGAATCGAACCCGCGACCTCAAGGTATGAGCCAAACGCTCTAACCACTACACCACGGAGGCAATGAAAAAATAAATTATATATGCATACTTAATGCAAGTATAGTATAACTTTTCAATGTGGATATGTTATTTCCAAGTAATTACGCGATAGCATCAACAAAGCCGTGTTTATCAAGTCATCGCGTACAATGGCATGAGAGTGTTATTGTTTCATATTGAGGAAATCTAATAAAACTGCGGGTATGTCTATCTATGTAACATCGTGTCTGTGGTAAGTGAGGTGTATGTCTATGTATTATTATGTCTATGGTAAGTAGGTGTTAGAAGAATAAACAAACTATTTATAAAACTTATTATACACAAATACATACCTAGCAAAGGAAGTTAACAAAACCGCTGGTTTAAATATGTGATGTTAATACCTATCATGTCTGTTTGTTTAAATTCCTCTTCTAATACATCGAGTAACGAAAGAAGGGTATCAAACGGAAAGAGAGTAGTAGTAGGTATTAATCATTGTGAAAAACTTTCATTATGGGACCATCCCTGTAATTGCAAAAGAAATCTTGCAACTCAATACAAATTAAATATATACCTACCGTGCCAAAATGTATGGAGATTTAGATTATTCGCATTGATTAGTACGTTTACTCCCTTTTGGGTTGATATCTCCCTTTTCGTTACACGTTGTATACTTCTTTTAATAGTTTTAAACTTACACCCTTTGACAGTAAAGTACCTACCTGTTTTTATAGGTAAATACTTAAGTAATTTATTACAACTGCGGATATGAGTAATATCATGTCTTTGGTAAGTAATTGACTTACTTACCACCACAAGACCACAAATTTAAGTTTTTAAGTTTATATAACCATAATATTTATTTATTTACAAAATTCATGTACACAAAATACAAACACAGAAACAAACAAAGTAAGATCATTGAGAACATAGGTACTGCTTATTTCATAAGAAATCTCTTCCAGCAGACCCAGGAGAGGAAAAGAGAAGAAAAAGGTAGCAGTAGGCGTGTACAAAATAAACTAAAGTTAAATACAAATACATGTAGGTAAATATTAAAAAAAAATTAAACGTAATACTTATGTCTGAATACCTAACATTTCCAAAAATGTATCTATGGTAAAGGCATTGACTTTCCCGCCAACTGCCTGTGCAAAAAAATAGAAAGGAACACCTATAATCTACATAGCAGGTATCTTTTTCGGGAACAGCTTGGCCTATTCGCAAGCATAACTGTCTCCGTGGTGTAGTGGTTAGAGCGTTCGGCTCATACCCGGAGGTCACGGGTTCGATTCCCGGCGGGGGCAACGACTTTGTGTTGTTGTCCTGGTTTGGTTAGGACATTGCAGGCTGATCACCTGATTGTCTGATAAGTAAGATGATCCGTGCTTCGCAGGGCACATTAAGCCGTCGGTCCCGGTCACTGTCTTTGACATTGGTCGTTACCTAAAACCATGTCAGAGGCCTTTAAGGTGGTTTAAAAACTCTGACACTAGTGTTAGTCACTAACACACTCGATAAGAAGAAGATTCGCAAGCATTCTAGATTGTATATAATTTATTTATCTCCACTAATCTCGATCCAAATAACCTCAAAACATACCCTAACATGATCACCGTCTATTAGCCCGCCATTCCTCTGCGATAGCATCCGCTGCTTGAACAATGGCGTAGGAAGCACTATAGATCATAATAAAGATGAGAGGGTTCTCTCGGATACCATCTCTTTGTTCCAACTCACCGTAACCTTTCAATTTTGTATCATCGAAGGTCTGGTTTACAGGGAAGCTGTCAAGGTGGATTTACGATAGTTTCTCTACGAGTTATAGTTTTTAGTTGCAAAGCCGATGAATGATAAGATATTTGAGATATCTAAGTACCTGGTATGGGAAAACTCTTTCAGGGCAGTAACATTTACACTTTCTTTATTCAATTCTATTTGACCCAGAAAATCCGTTTTGTAAGAAAATCAAAATTACTTTTTGGGTAATAAACACCCCAAAACTAAGAGTTTGTCCCTTTCTATTACGGAGTTATCAAAGTTAGTAAAAGTTGTCTTTGGATGTTATCCATACTTATATATAAAGCTGAAGAGTTTGTTTGTTTGTTTGAATGCGCAAATCTCAGGAACCACTGGTCCGATTAAAAAAATTCTTTCGGTATTAGATAGGTCGTTTATCGAGGAAGGCTATAGGCTATATTGCATCACGCCCGCGACTTCACTTGCGTGGTTAACGCGGGCGAAGCCGCGCGCTGCCTCTAGTACTGTTATAATATTATTATTCCTTCAGACTTTAAAACAACAGCTTGTTGCTAAGTTCGTGTCTTGTACAATTCCGGCCAGCATAACTACCTACCTGTCTATAAATATCTTCACATGGAAAAAATATTGTTTGTACTATTTTAAATTAACTATGATTTTCAACAAAAAAGAATAAACTTGTTTTTCTCAAACATGCCAAGAATCACAAATTTCGTGTCTTCTTTTTACTACAACAATCCGAGAATGTTTGAGAAAACATTAATTGTTTTCGGTAAATATTGGCATACAATTGGTTATTTCTTTAATTATTTCCTCACATTTATTAAGAGAAGCACTATACATACCTCGAGTAATTCAGTAATTCGTCCCATGTACCTACGGCCCATTTGGGACGAAACGCAGAAAATCAAAATTAATTAAAATTTCATTCTGCAATTCGTCCCATGTTTAAAAATGTAACAATTCTAACGAAAAATACATTTATCTTAATTCTTGTCTCACTGACTGTACCAAGCGTTAATAATCAAAAAAAGAATGGGACGAATTGCAGAATGAAATTTTAATTAATTTTGATTTTCTGCGTTTCGTCCCAAATGGGCCGTAGGGACATGGGACGAATTACTGAATTACTCCATACCTCGGCGGGCGCTAGATGCAAGCCGTTCTAGATCGGTCATTTTGGAAATCTTTGGGAGAGGCCTTTGTCCAGCAGTGGACGTTGTGCGGCTGAAATGATGATAATGATGATGATACCTCAGCGGGAATGGGATTGCCGGGCTCGCAATTATATTCAAGTTGAAAACCACTCGTCCGGCAATGCCTTACTTCCCGGCCTCTGCGGTAATGTTTGCTCGTGTTGTTTGTTTTTTGGTCACCTACCCAAGTGCGAGCCACGCCCGGTTAATTAACTAACAATGCACTTACTGACCGGTCTACTAGATTGTTAGTCATAAATATAACAGTTTGATAAGATTTAAGGCCTAATCTCTAGGATCTCAAGCCGGGTAAGTAACAAAACATTCTTTAAAAATGTATAAACAGATAAATCACCTAACATTGATCTACTCGCTTCGGTCTTCAATAGCAGGGTTAACAAATTACAGCTTACAATCTAGACATTAGCCTAGATTTAGGTCAGACTAACGGATGCCTAGATGCCTTTCTAGGGCTTTCTCTGATTTATCGATAAGCATTTGATTTAGTATTGTGTTGTGATAACTGCTCTATAATTTTATTTTAAGTATAAAAACATATTTTAATATTTAATATCAATATATCGCTGTATGGTTTTCCAAAGAGTAGAATAGGACCATTCCACGTTTTCCCGTGGATGTTGTAGGTAGAAGGCATCTTAGGAAATTCAAGCTTAACAAAGCTTATAAACCTCTTCAAAGCGTGGAGAGTGCAGGCAAATTCCTTTGGCTACTCTGGCTAAGTATGGTTCTGGTAGTACAGAGAGGGTCGTGCTCATGGAATTGTATGTCGTGCTCCTACAGTGGAGACTAAAAAGACGTGACGGTAATTTCACTGTTGATAGACCTTTATTTTAAAACTAGCCGAAGCCCGCGACTTCGTTTGCGTGGACTTTATGTCTCTGGAAAATGCTCATCAGGCTGAACCACTTTTACTAAGGCGGCATTTTTATATCTCTTATAGTTTAGCTGGACCATTATGGTTCTGCATCAGGCGTTCCATTTTCCAAAATCATTTATACCCTATATGTTGCCCAGGTTTAATAGCTATATAACAAAAAAAGTTTCATTCAAATCCGTCCAGTATTTCCGGAGATTAGCGTGTACAAACAGACAAACAGACATACAGACAGACAGATTTTTAAAAAAAATTCTTACTCTATTCATCCATCCATCCATCGCCACCAATATTTTTTTGGAAATATATTTAATGTACAGACACACTTTTTTTACTGTTTTATTATATGTATATAGATATGTATATAGATATAGATTTAGACATACTATCTGCGTCTCGCGGTGATACCCGCGCCTTAAGTAGCCTATGTGTTATTCTAGGGTGTAAGCTTCCTGAATGTCACTTCCTGCAATCACCACATTCCGCTACAGCATATATATATATATATCACTACAGCCGCACTATGACTATCTGCTTTAAAAATTTACATATTAACTATGTGAATGAGCATTTAAAACACCAAACTACACCAATTTCATATTATCAAGTCCACTAAATCAATTTGCAAAACAATTAAAAGCAAACTCCAACTGAACCCCTTGACTTCCCGCCAAAATTTCTTATTTCTACTTTTTTTTATAACTATTTTACGGCTCTAGGTACTTGTCCTATAGGGCCAATCTTTATTTTTTTCACTTCTTTATTTTACATATACAATCAAAGATTGGAGCAGGTTCTGTGATTGTTCAAGGGAGTTTTTGGCGACTAATCTATACGAGTCCACTGGTTTTTATGGCCGATTGAGTGACGGGCGGCGCCCAAAGACGCCACCACAGCCCGCAAATAAATATTATTGCCGCACTAATGACTGTCCACTTTAAACATTTCACATATTGTCAGAACCAACTTGCAAAACAATTTAAAGCAAACTCGCACTGAACCCCTTGATTTCCCGCTAAAAACTTTTGTTTCTACAGTTGATGAAGAGACTGTCAAAATGCTTCACAACACAGTGACGCGGGGAAAATAGTTCAAATCAGAATACACGAAACTGCGTTGCGATCTTGCAATATTCCGGAAAAGTTACATCTAGTACCTAATAAAATGTTTGATTGCAGGTACATTTATTACGTATTGATCAACATAAATACAAATGCAGTAAAATAGTACATTAACCGCATTAGGAATCAAATTACATAATGCCCAAACACGAAGAGGCCGCAGTAACATGTAATTTGTATCGTGAATGTGTAACAGGTTTTGTTGTAGTGATTAGAATTGGATTGGACTAATGTTTTTTTTTCTTTTTTAATCAACTTGAATGGATATAGTCAGTATATGTATTGCTATAATTATTTATGTATTTTTATAATGTACGTACTTGTTTTACCTTTTCATTGCTGCTCTACATGCCTACCTTCTTAATTTCATAAAGCTCTGATTAAAGCTACTCGAGTTATTGACGAAAAAAAGTGCTATGAAGGTCATCGTATCAAGTCAAATAAGATACTTTTTTCTAAACGTCAAAACAAACGGTTTCTACGGGACTTTGTATGAAATACAGGCAGATAACGTCATAGTTTTTTAGAGTCAAATAGCGCTGTTATTACAATATCAGTTTTTCTGCAATAATAATTAAAAACACGTTAAAATGGATATGTCCAAAGACAAGTGACATTACTTTGCGACATTTTATTTTGTTATCAGTACAAAATAATTTATTTTTGGCTTAGGGAACTACCCAATTATTTCAAATCTTAATAAAAGAGGTAAATACTCTATAGCTATTGACCCATCAGGTATCTAAATTTAATTGCGTACAAGCTTCAATCAGGCTAATAAATCGTATTGGTCAACTCGGTACTTTGAAATAAATGAACACACATAAAATACCGTCCCTAGTTGAGAAATAAACGATACGATTTATAGTTTTCTCACGCTCCTTTGGGCCGTTCACTAGAAGTGGTTTGCGAAAATAGTAAAATTATTAATAATTTCTTGTATATTACATATCAGATTGCAGACGCATATCGAATTCGCTCCCCTCAGATACTAAAATAGTATCGTCCTAGGGTTCCTTCAAAAACAAAATTTTAAATTTCTTTTCACACTTATAACACCCCTCTTATTAGTCAGGGATTTAAAAAAAAATCTGATGAATATGTACTGTTTTATTACAAATTGTAGATATTTAAAGGAAATAATGTTTTCTTTAGTTTTTTTTTATTTGAATACGACCTTGCAAAAATCAAAATTAAAAAATCAAAGATATTTAATTTCGGCATCAAAATCTTATTCTAAAGTACATACATGGACTGGAGCACCTTGTAAGTATTAGATACATGTGTTAGGTGACCCTGCTTCTCATCCCGATAAGTTTGTTTCGTTTTATAGATACATACAGAAATAAAAATAATGTTTACTCACTCGAAGAAGTTGTAATTAAATTAAAATTAATCGAAAGAAAGCGCGGAGGAAAGCGATCATCCAAGCAGAGTTGAAAGTTCAAGTTCGGTGACGCAACCGAAGAGCGGAACGGCGGAAATTCGTTTGCATACAGTTTAGGCTGTTGCTTAAATTAATATTATAATTATTATATTAATATGATGCGAGCCCTATAGAGTGGGATCAGTGGGAGAAAGTTACACTGAGCAAAGATAGGCATGTTGTCACGATTAATTTTTAGTACCTGGGCGACCGAGCTTTGCTCGGTTACATCTCAAACATCAACAAATTTTTTTTAAACTTGTCTAAAAACAAAGCAAAATAAAAAAAAATATATAAACTTAAACATAAAATTAAAAAAACGTAAGTCACCGAGTGGGATTCGAACTCGTTACACTCTTTCTAGCGGTCGCTATCCTTAACCTCTGAGCTAAATCAAGGCGGTTGCGGCGCGACGAAATTAGCGACCATATTCTGCGTGGAAAGAAAAACGCATGAAAACTCGAAAACACGCATTTTCCCAAACATAAAACTAATCTAGATCGATTATTTACCCCCGAAAACCCCCATATACAAATTTTCAGCGAAATCGTTAGAGCCGTTTTTGAGATCACAGAAATTTATAAATAAATATATATATATATACATACATACATACAAGAATTGCTCGTTTAAAGGTATAAGATTAGGAGAAAATTTGTATTTCGATTAAAACAGCCGCATAAAAAATGATTAATATATCCTGTAGTTAGACCTTCTATTTTTTGGTGTACATACTAATGACTGTACTTAGTTTGGTAGCTAACATCAAGTTTGTTTTAGTAATTAAAAATAAATCATCAGGTCTTTTTGTCTACACTGCAGAAGCAAGACCCCTTCTGTACTCTCCTCGCTGGCCAGACGGGTTGGAGAGGTCTCATTGATGTTTATAAGCTTTGTTTAGCTTGTATTTCCTAAGTCGCCTTCTACGACATCCACGGGACGACTTGGAGTGGCCTTATTCCACTTTACCGGAAACCACACGGCAAATTAAAAATTAATAAATATGTACGACGTTTAAGCGCTCTCACAGACCAGTGACAATATGCTCGCGACAGTCGACAGTCGCCGATAATCGGCGATGATCGCCAGTGTTCGCCGACCTGTATTCATCAAATTGTCATAGGATGTTTATAATATCTCTTAATAATCATCACTTTGTTTTGTTGCAAAATTGGTTAAATGGTTACTTACAGCTAAGTTTATTACCGCTTCCTAAGCGCTAGTGCAGAAGAAGCGGTAACAAACTCCAGTATTTTCTCTAAGTACGTCACCTAACAATTAAATTAATATTTAACGTTAATATGTGATTATGTCGTAATTAAAATTTATTTCTTGTAATGGAATAATTGAAAGTCCTTCAGTTTTATGAATTCACAGGCCTACTGGAAGAGATCTCTTTTAAGATAAGTGATATTCTTATGATAGTGAATCTGTACAACTTTTATTTTATGAATTCTCTGTATACATTTTCCGTGTGCATAAATTGGTGAATAAATAAAATAAATAAACTTGCTTCAAAAGTGTTGCCGGTGTTTAAGAAGTAACCCTGCAAAGTGGAAACAGTCAGCGATGTTGTCGTATGTACATTGTACATCATCCCATCAAGCTCCGTTACCTACAAGCCGTTACATGAAACAAGCTGTAATTCGTGATATGACGTAAACTCTGCAAACGTGCTGTTTATTAGCTCATTGTTTAGAAATAGTCGTAAACATTGTAATATTAGGGGCGTAAAGTCTGTAAGAGCATTTACACATTTTAATGTTCAAGTTTATCCGCTGGGATATGTCCGTGACTTTCGTTCTTCAACGAATTTTTCTCATTTCTGATTCGGTCAGGTAGAGAAACACCGAGCATAGACCTCTCCATAGCGCGCTGAGTGACCTTGAGCCTTTTTGAGACCCTGAGACCCATAGTAAGAGACCACGTTTCAGTTATCATCAATGGTAACACACACTGATTGCAGATTTTAGTTTTAAGGCACTGAGTTAGCTTCCCGAACACTGCCCAGCCAATTAACTATATTTTTTCTAAACTAAAAACTGACTTCACCCCCAAACTACTCAACCTATTATGATACAATTTCTATGACCACCTTGCAAGTACCCTATCAAACAAAAAGAATTTTCCAAATTAGTCCAGGCGTCTTCAAAAAATCGATGAACATACATTTAAAAAAATCGCGGCGAATTGATAACCTTCTCCTTTTGTAGAAGTCGGTTGAAAATACTAACTAAAAAAGCTTTCGCAACTGACATTATGAGCCTGCGCAAGTACCGCTACGCATCTCCACATCTCTCACCGAAGAACCTGCTTGGAAAAACAAACAAACTGACGCAACGGGTTTGAATGCGTTAGAAATCGAAATCGAGGCGTAGGTCAGGCGATGACCCTGGCCTTTGCTGCGTCATATGAAACTGTACCGTGATAGCACTACTGACCCGATATTTTAGTCAAAGATACTATAATTAGTAACGTAACAGATACCCAACGCACTATTTGAGGGCCCTTGGAAACTATTTGAGGGCCTGCAAGTAGGCAAAACTGGTAATTGCAGGTAGGCACACAGAGATGGCAGCACACACGACTAGCAAAAAAGTGTCAAATAAAGTGTTGAATATTAAAAAAATATTTATTGCATTTCATAGAAGTGATATTAATTAGATTAATACTTTATTTATAAAAGTTATAAAAGATTTAATGATTTAATTATTGCCTATAGCGCCATCTAATGAAAGGAAAACAAATAATTATATTTATACGACTATAGATAGGTACGCTGTGGTCTACCATCCACAAGGCGAGAAAGGGGGAGAGGTGCGAGGTCGTGGAACGGGGACGCATATTGCTAGGGGCCTTAGGAGTTAGAACTCTTTCTAATTTGTGCTTAGTCCGACTCGCGAACGAAAATTTTCGTACCATTATCCATAAAAAAAACGACGGGTTGCACTCTGGGAGTGCCGGCAGAAGTGAAAACTTGAATATTAACGTTATGCATTTTTGATATACGAAACAGCAGGCGCAGGCATACATTTTCGCCGCGCCTTAGTAAGAGAGGGGGATACTCCCTCTCCTAGGCCGCGCCAGCTGTCTACTCTCCATCCGTCTTACGAATTTTATATCAGGTCACGTGTCCTGACGCGAGCGTGTCCTGACGCGAGTTTAACATTTTTTACCCATTCCAAAAAAAGTGCACAACGCCGCTAAAGAAGTTTTCACTTCAAAAATCACGTTTGTTGTACGAAAGCCCCACTTAAATATTTATTTTATTCTGTGTTTAGTATTTTTTGTTTTAGCGGCAACAGAAATACATCATCTGTTAAAATTTTCACTGAAAACAGTAGGAATTCTCACATGAACCTTGATAGCTAAGAAACTATCACGGTTCATGAAATACGTCCTGGTATTACAGACCTGGTAGACAGACGGGCAGACAGAGACAGGCAAACAGATTGACAGAAGGATGCACCGACAGCTGAGTCTAGTAATAGGGTCCCGTTTTTACCCTTTGGGTATGGAACCCTAAATATACAGGTCAGTTCAAATATGCGAAGATATCCTTAGCCCGTGGTGTGAAAAAGTTTACCCAGAAAAAAATCTAATCACTGGAAAATAGAGAGCTAACTTAATGAAAAGTACTACAACTACAACTAAAATTTATTTAATGAAATTAAAGATAGTACTTTTAAATTAATTCCTGTTTGATATACTTACTTTATAAGTCATTTGCGTGTATTATCAATTGCTGCTAATAAACATATTAACTCATCAAAATGCAAAATGAATCACATTTTTATTAAATTTTCTAATGATGTAACATAGAAATTCAAAAATACGTGATTTTCTAATTTCTATGATATAACATCGGAAGCTCTTTAAATATATTCAACAATATAAGAATCTTCAATCGTGACCGATAATTATATTCTTGGGGCAAAAGAAAAAAACGAAAGTGGTCAGACGTGTCGTATCGAGAATATCAAGCGTTTATCGGAAGCGATGAGAAACTTACACTATGGTAAATGATTTATAGTCTATGAATAAATAAATAACAATTGACACACTATTTTTTTAACTTTTTGTTAAAAACTTATTTGCTATGCAAACTCCATGCTTTTAAGGTTCCGCACCTAAAAGGTATAAACGGGACCCTATTACTAAGACTCCCTTGTCTGTCTGTCCGTCCGTCCATCTGTCCGTCTATATGTCTGTCGGTCTGTCATCACCAAGCTGTATCTCATGAACTGTGATAGCTAGACAGTTGAAGTTTTCGCAAACTAGGTATTTCTGTTCCCGCTATAATAACAAATACTAAAAACAGAATAAAATAAATATATAAGTGGGGCTAATATTTAAATGGTAATAAATAATAAAACCCTTCGTGCACGAGTCCGATTCGCACTAGGGCGGCATTTTATAAAAAAATTAAACAGAAAAAATTAGCGTGCATGGGATGTCAAATAATTAGTTTATTATCTATGTAAGAGGTGCTACAATTTGAGTTGAAGTGAGAAGTATCGTGCTGTAAATCTTGGATTATATTACAGGCAGTAAATTACTTTACCAGTGAGACAGTTAGAGATGATAAATCTAAACTAACTTGACGTAATGATGATTTAATAACGAGCGCTTGATCGATTGAGTTAGAATCGAGATAGACGTTAATTTGGACTATACTGTGGAGTAAGTACTCTTTGTGGTTTAGTAAAACTATTTTTACACGCTCTTATTTAACTTACAATGTGTATTATATGTATTCATACATACATTAATGTTTGTTTAGGTCAAATCTTGACTAACTTTACTCAATTTTCAACCAGTTATCCTCAACCGATTTAGCTGAAATTTTGTATATTTGTGAAAGTCGGATGACAATACAACATTTATTCAGTCAATGAGCTGTTCTGATGATGGAGCCGAGAGATATTCGACGGAACTCAGTTATAAAACAATATAACCTCATTGAGTAGGACTCGTAGTATTTGTCTTGATGAGCACTTTATGACAGACTTGTATAGGGTCTGATCACGGAGACGGAAGGTGGTCGATGGAACTCAGTAATAAAACGACGCAACTCCATCGAGTTTGGGCTTACTTCATCTGTCTTAGCGTACTTTTTTATTACAACAAAAGCTTACTATTTTTTATTTAATTCAAAAAACTAATTAGATAGGTACACACATACATATTGTTACGATTGTTTCCTATGGGGGTAGGCATAAACTATAATTATGGCTCTCTACCTTGCAAACCGCTTTCGGATTCAACCAGTATCACGCATAAAATTAAATGAGCGAGGTTATATTTAGTTTTATAGCATTTCTTATTCAAAATAAGGTTCAAAGGGGTTACTCCAAACGCAGTACGCAACACGGACGTTACTGCATATCCGCGTTATTCAGTGTCAAGCAACATTGAGCACTAACGTATAACGATAATTACTTTTTTTACATAAAAATAGGACGTTACTATCGTACGACTCACGTATCATTTCACGGAGTAACCCCTTGGTTTTAGAGCATGCCAAAGAAAGATACATAGAATATACATATAATTACATACACTCGAAAAACATAACCTCTTTCTGACGTAGTCAAGTAAAAAAAGAGAAACATCAACCACAATCAATTAGCTTATCTACGACAATCGACGATCAACAGGTGACAAACAAAAAGCATTGCCAATCGAGAAATGCGGAAAGATCATCGCGAAAGAATGTTGTGATTCCAACTCGACTTCCCATCACCTAGGGCTGATACTATCCGTTATTTGAGATCTTGTAGACCTAGAGCGATTTATTCAGCTTTTCTTTCAACGAAAATCTCAAAGTCGACTAAGAGAATGGGCAAAAATTGAATCTTGTCGATAAGTGAAGCGATTAGCAACCAATTGCTATTGTGATTCCTTGTAAGGGGTCCGTATCCAAATGAATAAAAACGGGACCCTATTACTAAGACTTTGCTGTCGGTCTGTCTGTCCGTCTATCTGTCCATCTGTTACCAGGCTGCATGTCATGAACTGGTCACGGTTCATGACATGCAGCCTGGTAACAGAAATACATCATATGTGAAAATTTCAACTGTCTAGCTGTCAAGCTAGACAGTTGAAATTTTCACATATGATGTATTTCTGTTACCGCTATAACAACTTAAAACAGAATAAAATCAATATTTAAGTGGAGCTCCCATACAGAAAACGTGTTTTTTTATAGATAATGGTTCAGAATACTTCGGAAGCCTTTGTGTGCGAGTCCGACTCGCATTAAGCCGGTCATTGTTTTTAGCTTCCCGCCGTTCATCACGCTAAAAGTGGCATTTGGGTCTTGCGAACCTAGGCTCTGTCTGCCCCATTAGGCTTAAAGACGTGTTGTGTTAATGACGACCAAAATGCTTTTCTCCAGACGAGTTACACATTTTCCAAAAGTGGCCAGCCCTGCCATAACTCAACGTCATTTCTGCGCTTGCAACTGCACTTTAGTTTTTGCCGGTGCCAATGACCTCACGCAGCCTGCTGCTTGGCACTCAGGAAATCGCTGACCGAAGAAATTCTCAGTGAAAGTGTTCCTTGGAAGTCAAGAGACGCATATTTATGTAATTAAGATAATAAACCGGTTTCAATATGATGCTTATGGCGAAGGTTGAAGTAAGATCGTTAAGGTTTATGACCTTGCTGCACGTGCTTTCATCGTTTCGGAAGATTAAGCCATTATTCGAATAGAGCCAATAGGCGATAGCTGGTAACCCTTTATCATTTTGATTTCCTTTTTACACCTTCACGCCTACTATCACGTTACATAAACGCAAAAGGTCTGCATCTCTGATGCGCAGGATCCGATGCAGTCCTAATAGCATTATGAGCATTATTGCTAATAAGATTGAAGGTCCGGTGTGGGCGCATTGGATAACCCATGGGCCCTCAAATGTACCATTGAAAAGTAAGTAAGACTTGTAATTTTTATAAATTATTTAAAATGTTTTGACGATATTAATAGTAAATATACACACTATGTAATTAGTGAATGTGGGAGGGGAGAGGACTAGTGTAATGTTATAATTCTTCTATGGACAAAAAAGGTCCGAAATAAAGATATTTTATTTTATTTACTTTTATTTTATAAAGAAACTCCTAGGGTCCCGCGCAATATGCATCGGTTCCCCGTCCCTGCACCTCTTTCCTGTTCGTGCCTTTACTGTGTATTGAGGAACACGCACATATTGGCGTGTGCACGGATGTACAGTTTCGTTTGTAGTAGTAGGCATAAAGGATACTCCGCTTCTATGAAGTGCAATACCTGTGGCACGGCCGGCTCTCTCTACCCCAACAAGAATAAAGATGTGAAGAAAAATGGAATCAAGCAAGCAGCGAGAGGTTATAGAACATACATACTATCAAGTCTTTATCCGTAACGGGGCAGACAAAGCACTTTGAGTCTTGCAGCTCTGAACAGATAGAGCCCAAGGTCGCAAGACTCATAGGCCACTTTCAGCGTGATGGTGAATGAAAAGGTGAAAGAAGGAATGAAAATAGATGGGCTGTTTAAATGATTAGCATTTTCGCCAGTAAGGAAGATTAAGGAAAGGGTAGAGAATTGGAGAAGAAGAGCGATAAAACAATACTAACGAGACAGCTAAGGAGGATCTTTTTAGTTTATCAGAGAAAAGCCAAAACACGTATACAATATTCAATCATTAACCTATCCGATAAGATAAAAGAAAAATAACCCTCCTCGATATTCTTTTACCATTTCATCTTATGGACTTAATGCTTGTTAAAGTGGTTTATGTGTTTCCCGTTCAAGAACCTCTCTGCTCCAATGACTGTGAAATCTGTAAGAGCCAGGGCTTAGTGTTTTAATTATGAATTACGAGTGTTATGTCTACAAAAGCATTAATAATTTATTTATTACTTTCCTCAACAATTATGTTTTACGACGAGTGCTAAGCAGACAATTAAAAACCAAGAGATCTGGGCGTTAAACTATGAACTTGGAATTTTGAGAAATTATGTAAGCTATTCATCCCGGGAATAAATAGAGGTTATATATTATTTGGTTAGCAAAACACTATCAAAAGTAAACATACTTAAATAATAAAAAAGAAGTAAATAATCTTAGCTAAATAATTATGTGAAAAGAAAATTAGAACTAATAAAGATACATTTCGCAATGCCGATCTTTACTGAAACTAAATTAGTTTTGCCTTTGATTGAAGAGAAACCTCAATTGAGCAAAGGTTTGAATATAGTGACAAGATTTCTTCATTCAATCGCGAGTAAAGTTTGAAATTGAATGAAACAAAAACTTGAGGACGCACAAGACTGCTACTAAACTGTCGCAATTCGCAATTGAGTCATTTAATGGCAATTAGGTGTATTAAGTTTGTTTTGAAATGCATGTACCTTTTCTTGCACTGAATGAATGGTTAACTTCTGACGTACCATAGGTTTGCACGGTTATATTATACAGTTTTTTTTAAACCAACTCCAAAAAGCAAAGAAGTTATCAATTTGAAAGTATATTTGCTTTATAGGTATGTTCCCCCATTACTCGAAAACGCTTCGACCAATTTGGAAAACTCTTTTTGTTTAAATGGGCATAAAGTTTTTTTCTTCTAGGTGATATTATAGAAATTATAACAAAACCAATTTACATACGCGCCGGGGATGGGGTTTTATTTATTGTACGAGTATGGATCGCAGCTAAGAGACTTCACGTCGTAATTTTGTCAAGTTATGAGTATTTGTTCGTATCGACCAAAAAACTGTAAAGTACAGAATGTGGAATGTACCGAATACTACAATTTTTGATTATTTTTCGTAATGTTATATTTTACTAGCTGTGCTGCCCCGTGGTGTTGCCCACGGTTAAAGTAGCCTATGCCTTATTATGCCTTTATAAGTCTTTATAATTATAGTGTGATTAGTTATCATACGAATGTCTAGTGTCTTCTTATCGTGTGTGTTAGTGACTAACACTAGTGTCAGAGTTTTTAAACCGCCTTAAAGGCCTCTGACATGGTTTTTTAGGTAACGACCAATGTCAAAGACAGTGACCGGGACCGACGACTTAACGTGCCCTCCGAAGCACGGATCATCTTACTTATCAGAAAATCAGGTGATCAGCCTGCAATGTCCTAACCAAACTAGGACAACTACACAAAGTTGTTGCCTCCGCCGGGAATCGAACCCGCGACCTCCGGCTGGAAGCCGAACGCTCTAACCACCACGGAGGCAGTTCTGTCTAGTGTAAAACTGATAAACCATTGGAGGATGTCTAGTGTAAAACTGATAAACCATTAAATACTGTCCAGTATTTAATGGTTTATCAGTTTTACTTTAATTTTATTTTTGTGAGAAGGATAACTTCAAAAACGAAGAAAATATGATAAAATGCTTAATATAATAGTGATTTATCCGTGTAACTAACTAAGAAAATATGATAACTGACCTAAATTAAAGTGGATTGATAAATTTCCCGGTGCTGCGTTTAAAACAGTAATTTCTTATACAGTTTCGCAAACGATCCAGTTTCATAACTTTGTTAATTGAGCGAGTTTATATTTGATTAGCATAGAGTTAAAGGTAATGAAGGGTTTAGCGGTTATAATTTATTCATACATAAACCACTAAATATATCGTTAAATATATATTTTACAGCTGTAAATTACTTCTATTTTAAATTTCTTTCTAGAAAAAACGCTTAATAAGTAAACATTCCTCTCAATTACTGACCGGTTGACTGGAAGAGATCCTTATACGGGATAAGTCCGCCGTTGTATGTTTACTCTGTGTTCTTTCTTTTGTACAATAAAGATTTATAAACAAACTATCTTTTTGTTTTGATATGTCAATTAAAATTCTTATTGATTAGGAAGGTTGTTTCTTTTTTATTGCGTTTAAATGGTTTTGTGCAGAGTTCCCCGTTCCACTCCCTTTTTCATTACTTTAGGACCGTTTTTGGGACAAAACTATTTTATGTCATCATTTCCCGGTTCTTAAACTATATCCGTAGCAAACTTCATCGAAATTGGTTTAGTGGTTAAAGCGTGTGGAGGTAATAGACAGACAGATAGAAAGAGTTACTTATTTATATCTGCAAAGATTTTTGGTTGATGGAAAATAAATTAGGTCATTTGATATTCTGTATTTTAAATGTGTTTACTCAGTGGCACCTTTAAAATTACAAATCAAGAAAAATATTCAACTGACTCCCATGGATTTCTCTAAACCAAGCAAATTAATTAGCCAAAGAAAAAACAGCGTGTCATCGCCGTCATTACGGCATAGGCTAAGCAAAAGTGGGGTACACTTTGACAATTTTACAAATACTGATGCCAATAACAATTCCAAACCTTAAGCCCTTGAAATAGAGTTTGTTGTGACTGTATTATTAATACCAGCTGAGTGTAAAGTAAAGCGGTCGTGGGACGGCTTACTTATCGTCTGAACAATACAGAAATGGTTCTGATCTTTGTATTGCGATTTCTTTAGCGTTTGTATGTGACTGTTTGTCATTTCCTATTGGAAATGCGTCGTTTAAAATTACTTTGCAGTTATTGTTGCTAGTGTTTTTGTTTGAGTGTTTTGAAGTAATGGTGGCTGAAAGGTTTAGGAAATGGCTAATTGGCTATTATGCTGTGTATATTTTTGGTTGTTATCCTACTAATATTATTAAAGCGAAAGTTTGTAAGTATGGATGGATGGATGTTTGTTACTCTGTCATGTAAAAACTACAGAATGGATTTTAATGAAACTTTACAATTATATAGCTTATACATCAGAATAACACATAGGCTACAATTTATAACTAGTAGTTCGCCGCGAACTTAGACCTCGCGATTATTATTTATAACATAAATTAATTCCCTAGGTAACACCTGGATGGCGCTATCCAAAGTTAGAACGCGTTATGGTTTCGTTTGCTACATGATCGCGGACATTTTTATTAATATTTCAAAAACTACCGACCCGATTTTGATGCCCGACGAACTTGAAAATTCTATTGATTTTTCCTACATGCTTACCAAATTTCATCAAAATCAGACCATCGGTTAGGCAGTTATCGCGGTACAAACATACATACATACATACATACATGCATACATACAATGTGTTTTCAACTCGAACCCCCAACTCGATTAAGAGACAAATATACTGCGCAGACGAAGTAGCGGGCACCAATTAGTATTATATAAAATAAAAAATACCGCATAAACCGCGTAGTGGTGTCATCTCACTATCTCTTTCATACGCGCGAGACCCTAATAGTAGTGACGTCAAGAGCGCTATACGTGCGTCGTTTTTCTATAACAGTTTCCCCTTCCATCAGATTTTAAAAGCTTATATCTAAATAAATATTTTATTGAGAGCTATAAATGTTTGAATTTGAATTGAATTGAATAAATAAATATTTTGGGCAGATTAAAAAAAAAGTTTTAGGTTTCGTATTATTTTACTTAATATTCATATTAATAATATATATTACTAGTAGTGCCCGTAGGCTTCCCGTGGGAATTTCGGGATAAAAACTATCCTATATGCTTTCGTGGGTATCAAACTATTTTTATATCAAATTTCATCTAGATAGGCTCAGTGGCTGAAGCGTGAAGTGGTAACAAACAAACAAACGAAATAAATATACAAACTCACTTTCGCATTTATATGGTATTACTTTCGCATTTATATATAAGGTCTAACAAAATATACTGAAACTATTTTAAGAGTAAATTCAGTCCATGATACTGAACAAATTTCCCCAAGGAACAAATGTTGAGATATGAAAAATAATTTTTGGCTTTCCTTAGAAACTCGGATCAGCTGATCGGTCAACTTGTATGGCAGGCTAAAAATTACTTTTCAGATTTCGATATATGTTCCTTGGGGAAAGTTGCTCAGTATCACGGACTCAATTCACCCTTAAAATAGTTTCAGTATATTTTGTTAGACCTTATATAAATGCGAAAGTGAGTTTGTAGGAGGAATTCAAACCTCACTGGGCGGCTAGTAACTTGTGGAGTAATATAAAATCTTTTTATATTTTGCACACAACACTCCTTTCTTTTTTTCTTTTTGAAATTGCAATAGACTATCTCCCTCTATCATAGCGTGTCAGGCCCTTGAGTTTTAGCTACTCACACACGAAAAGAGAAGAAAGAGTACAGATATGTAATTCTAAAGACTACAATGTAAGAGACATTTAAAAACAATGTTTCAATTTTTTTATGTTTTAGCAAAAGTTACAATACCTAGCAAATTTCTTTTTTTTTAGCCTTTAATGTCCCACTGCTGGCCAAAAGTCTCCCCTTTAGTACGCCACTGGTCTCACATAAGCACTAGTTTATTTTACTTTGAACTACATACTCGTATCTAAATATGTTTGTGATGGATGATGGCATAGAAAGATAAGGAAAAGAATGCATAATACAAAAATAGAAGTGCTAAAAAATAATGTCATCTTAGTTGCCAAATACCTCTTTGGTGATACTAAATTGGTGTTATGTAATTCTTCTTATTAAATGAATAGGATAAGTGCTTTGGTATTAATATAAAGTGACTTGTTAAATTGTATATCTGTAATTTTGTCATCATTAAATCATTACAAATCGTTAGGCAACACCAGAAGTGAAACAGCAGAAATATGACAGATAGTATTTGGCATCAATAGGAAATACTTTGCTGTTTTTTTAAGCGACTTCAAAAGAGTGGAAGTTATCGATTCGACTGTGTTTTTTTTGTACGTATGTTACGCGATGTCTTCGCCAACTGAAAACCGAATTTGTTTTTTTTTTATTTTATTAAAAGTTTTGACTATGCCTTTACTTAGTCTGGCTGCTTGCAAATGGTATTAAAATACTTTTCTGGGTATCATAAATAAAAAATAGGAATATGGGTACTTTAAAAAAACTGGTATATAAGTAATTTTGGATTACCATTTCCCCTAGTACCAAAAATCTGCCTGGTACCAATAATTTCGTAGTATTGAGTATGTGTAAACTGATGCTGGTTGGCTGTAATTGGCTGGAAAAGATCCCTTACTGGGATAAGCCCTTCCTTGCGAAAAAAACTGTCTATTCCTAAGATATTTTTTTTAATGTACAATAAAGAGATTATAAACAAACAAACTAGTAGCACTACTTCTTAATTCCACATACAAGTTTAGTGAGAAATAAGTGAAAGCTCGCTCTTCCAGGCTCAGTACTCCCAAAACAAACAAAGGCTTTGCTGCCTATCGCAAATAGTTGAGATATAAAGCGAAGAAAGTAGACTCGGCGGTTAGCTGCGATGTGATCTTGGACCCGCTCTGGTTCCTCGCGAATTGTGTCGAGCGATAACCGCGTGGTTACATTTATAAATATTAACATAGCAAGCGAGATCACTGACAAAACTTATACAACCCGTAATAAATGAACCACAAAGTATACTAGATCAGTATAGTATAAATAATGTGTGGTTTCCGGCAGAGTAGAATAGAGCCACTCCAAGTCCTTAGGAGTAAGGAAATACAAGCTAAACAAAGCTTACAAACATCAATGAGACCTCTCCAATCCGTCTCGCCAGCGTGGAGTGTGTAGGCCAAGTCCTCGTGCTGCTCTGGCCAAATATGGCTCTGGTAGTACAGAGAGGGTTGTGCTCCTGCAGTGGAGACAAAAAGACCTGATGATGATTGTGACGATATATACAGATACATTTTCACGTCTATATCCACACACTGGTCCACAACTATATAAAATCGCCATTCCGACTCGCTAAGAAGAAGAAGACGGGGCAGACAGAGCTTAGGGCCGTAAAACCCAAAGGCCACGCTTGCGTGATGATGGGCGTTAAGATGGAAAAGGAATCAAAATAGTGATGGGTTGCTAGCCGCATCGCCTATTATCATGACTCAAATCTCTCCCATTCCCTCGATCGGCTTATACTGCTGTTACATTCTTAGCTTTTTCTTTTCTCCCAGACCAGCATGGAAGGATGTGACGATATAGTATAGTATAATTGAAATTAAAATAATAGTCAAAAATGTAAAAAAATAAATTAATATAAAGTGTGCTGCCGCCCAGGCAATTTGTATGGGAATGTAGAATTTGTTTTTTGACTGTTATTCATCATTATTATGAAGGAGTGATGGCAGGTGGAGTAAGGCACTGACCGAATTGTGGCCCAGAAGGGTGTGAGAGGCGTCGGGTGTCCGCCTATGCGATGGGTTGGCGAAATAATCAAAGTCGCGGGTCACACCTGGATGAGAGCAGCGCTGGACCGGGATGGGTGGCGTCGAGGAAGAGAGGCTTCAGTGGACGGAATAAGGGCTGGGATATAGTTACTATATAGTCATCTAGTAACTGCCTCCGTGGTGTAGTGGTTAGAGCGTTCGGCTCATACCCGGAGGTCGCGGGTTCGATTCCCGGCGGGAGCAACGACTTTGTGTTGTTGTCCTGGTTTGGTCAGGACATTGCAGGCTGATCACCTGATTGTCTGATAAGTAAGATGATCCGTGCTTCGAAGGGCACGTTAAGCCGTCGGTCCCGGTCACTGTCTTTGACATTGGTCGTTACCTAAAACCATGTCAGAAGCCTTTAAGGCGGTTTAAAACTCTGACACTAGTGTTAGTCACTAACACACTCGATAAGAAGAAGAGGAAGTTATCTAGGCCTTGGTTCGATTTGATACGGGTATGTCCCTTCCACGTTGTAGGTATATACTTATCGGTATATTTACGGCTGTAGAGGTTTGTGTATTCGTTAAACAAACAAATAATAATTCATTAGAAGTACCCGTAAGCGGAAATCTTTGGGAGAGGCCTATGTCCAGCAGTGGACGCTATGCGGCTGAAATGATGATGATGATGATGACCCGTAAGCGGAGGGCATTAGCTTAGCTAATGCCCTCCGCTTAATTGAATATTAATACAATCTCAAAAGACCTCTTTCACTTCATCTCAACTCATTTGTCTCTTCATAGCTTATTAAGCTATGAAGAGACAAATGAGTAGCTTATTAAGCTATGAAGAGACAAATGAGTTGAGATGAAGTGAAAGAGGTCTTTCGAGATCGTATTAATATTCAATTCTATTAATAATGTCAATAGTTTGTAAATAATGTCGAAAACAAGATGGCATCTTTTTTATTTCCAAAATTCGAATTTTGTCATAAAATAGCAATATATAGAAAGGTGTTACATAATCAGAATGTAAATAAACATTAGTATTACGACATGATCGCCATATTTAATTTGATCGCTATTTTATGCAGAAAATCTGTTGGTAATTTAAACGAAGGCCGTAGACCGAGTGAAAGCATTTAAATGTAATATTAATAAAATTAAGCATGAGAAAAAAACATAGTTCATCACTAGAATTATCGATATTGTATTATAGATATATGTGGATTAATGTACGACCATTTGCACACAGCAATTAGGGTGCATTTTTAAATTTTTATGAATTACTTGTCGATTTTTTTATATCCCAAACAACTACTATTATTATATAATTTTCCAAGATTTAATATAATTGTGATTGGTGAATCATGTAAAAATTCCTATTACATTATTACATAAAAGTTTAGGTTTCATTCATTTATATTTATTTCTTCTATTTATCAAAAAGCTTTGCCATATCTATTCGTCTCTTTGACTGTACATTATTTTATCATAAGAGACTACTTTACTTCATTTTTTAGATATGACACTTTTTCAGGCTCTCTTTAGGCACTTCATCCTTTAAAAAAAAAACAAATTAGATAACACTGTAACAGAATTCAATCAAGCATTTTTATCTAAACAAATAACCCCGCTAAGAGAAAGCCGAGAAAGCGGCCGATCCCATGACTTTTGACCATAATTAGCCGAAAAATCGTCTAAGTGACCATTTAGCCGAGTTATGATCCATACCGCTGTTACGTGGAACACATAACTGTTCTATTAAGGATATTACCAAATGAGTCGTTTGATGTACGTGACTTGTTAGTAAGAAGTTAAGAAGTAAGTAGTTGGATAAGTTTTTATGTTAATGAGGTACTTTAGTGGGCTGGCAAGAAGACTAAATTTTTTTGTATTAAGGGGTAACGACGCATACTTGCGAAGAACTGCTACTTTGGCTAATGAATGTGTGAGGATAAGCACGTTCTCACTTTGAACTATAAACATTGAAGTGTTATCTAGGGCTTGATCAAGACAAAATTTTAAAATGTTATCTCTGGTCCAGTGCTGCCCGCACTGGACCACGAAAAAATCAAGTATCCCCTTAATGGGCTACCTGAATTGTCCGGGGTTCAGTGGCGCCCTCATTTAAAATAAATTAATTGAAAGGAAACGGTGATATCATTTAAAATTTCGACTTGATCAAACCCTAGATAACCCTTTTAACTATTTTATGAACTACTGTTTATCATTTAATGTGCGAACGTGAAGCTTTTCTACGCACATTAGCTAAAAGAGGCCGTTTTTTGCAAATGTGCATAGAAAAGCTTCACGTTCGCACTTTAAATTATAAAGAGTAGTTCATAAAATAGTTACAAGGGTTATATAGGGTTTGATCAAAACGAAAATGTAAATGATATCACCGTTTCCTTTCGAATGATTTATTTCAAATGGGGGCGCCACTGGACCCCGGAAAATTTGGGGCCCCCTTAATACTAGTTCTTTGAAGTAGTTTTAAAACTTTATTAATATTACGACGGCATTTTCAGAAGCATTCGAGCTCGAGCTGAGTCCTGACGAAGAATTAAGTCCCTGAACACATAACTGGCAAAATGCTACCAGAGCGGGTGGTCTAAAAAATTTTTTTTTTCACACTTTATGCTTTATTATTAATAACCTATAATTGGATTCATGCTCCTCCCAAATCAAAATCCTAGATCCGCCACGGAATTTAAACATTTCATTGCGTGCGATGACGCAATTAGTCTTCGACATAAAGAAAATCATATTAGGAAATGAAGCAACTTTTCTCCAAGACTGATGTACGTGCTTTACCAAAAAAAAATAATGATAATATCAAGATAATACCGCGATAACTACGGCCAATTTAAAAATTAGGCTAACCGTACGCGGACGAAGAAAGTAACATCACAATTCACAACAAAACAATGGAGTTTGTCAAATACTTTCATAGTTCGAGAATTTTGGGAAATGCAAGCGTGACACAATGGGTGTGAAGTACAGGTTGTATGTTGATAAATCATATAGCGTTAATTGTTTAGTTTAATATATGGGACTTAAATAGCATGAGATACAACCGTTTTGATTTTCTTTGTGCTACTTTTGTCTTGGCACGCGATTTTTCTCATCACGTTTCGTATGAGTAAGTCTTTTATTAAAGGGCATATTTTTACCGTAACAAGAACTGCAACAGAAAGTCTATATGTTGTACAACAATGTCACTTAACCCCTTTAGTAATAGTCTGTTGTTTGGTTAATTAAAGATCGTTGTTTTGCTTAATTGTAATAGTCACATTAGTTCTTTGAGGTTCGAAAAGTCGCCTATAGAGACCTTTTAAGTCTCTTGAGGGTTTGAACAGTCTGAAATATTGTCGCATTAAGGTTTTCTTTTACAAGCACATTGAAAATGAATCTGCCTCATTAGACGTAACAATGTAAAGGTACCGGGTTTCAAAATTGCACAATGCCTGAAGACTCATCTCTTTAATCAGTGTGTCCTGCCTACTATGACTTATGGTGCCGAAACATGTACGCTGACCCAGGAGGTGGTGCACCGAGTCAGTGTTGCACAAAGAGCCATGGAGAGAAGCATGCTCGGCAACAAACTACAAGACCGAATTCTAGCATCGTGATCCAACAAAGAACAAAGGTTCAGGATGCTGGAAAGCGTGGTATAGATCTCAAGTGGAGTTGGGCAGGACACCTGGCAAGATGAGGTGACCCCTAGATGGTAAAAGTAGTATATGTCGTCCGAGAGCTAGATAGGTTGATGACATAAGAAAAGTCGCGGGTCGAAACTGGCTTCGTAAGGCGCAGGACCGATGTGGTTAGCATACATTGAGAGAGCCTATTGCCAGCAGTGGGATATGGAATGACGATGATGATGACCAGGTCTCAGTAAAAAGTACTTACATATCGCTTCCCTGGTGAACAGCGCCACTGCCAGGACGAGCAAAACCTTCAAGCCCTGCATCATGATAGTCACTGTTGAGTTCACTGTCAGATCACTAGCATCTTGTCACTGATGCTCCATCTTGTCCACTACACTCGCCTTTGCTTCTCTCATGATCTTGGCTTTAGGATCTGAAATAGAAGTTACAAATTTTAATTAACATCCAAGAATTAATACTGTAGGTTGACTGGTAGAAAAGGCCTTGGGCCTTAAGTCCGCCTGTTACATTTTTGTAATAAAGTTTAATAAATAAATAAAAACTATTTTGCCCTCTGTGTATTTTATACATAATATAAGGTCTAACAAAATATAGTAAAACTATTTAAAGGGTGAATTCAGTCCGTGATAGTGAACACCTTTCCCCAAGGAACGTATGTCGAAATATGAAAAATAATTTCTGGCTTTCCATACAAACTCGACTCAGCTGATCGGTCAACTTGTATGGGAGGCCAAAAATTACTTTTCATATTTCGATATGTGTTCGTTCGGGAAAGTTGTTCAATGTCATAGGCTGAATTCACCTTTTGTTAGAATATTAATTACACCTTATATATACTGTAGTATCTAATTTCTTTCTTCTATTTACTTATTCTAATTGATAACGTAATTATTGTATGCTGGCTAACGTGTTAATGCTTCTTTATATTCATTTATTTATTTAATAATTGCATTGCATTGCACATGATCCATGTGTGATATTTCCTTGATCTTCTCCTTTCCATTTTATTTTTACTTGTGGAGAGTTTTAAATGACTTTCTATTTCTTATTGTCTCTATATAATCTGTATTTATAGATGTAAGGCTTCCAAAAATGTCTTAGATAAATAATAACGACCGAAGACTATGCAAAATCGAAAAAAATGGCCGGAATAGTCACGCCTGGTCAAATTCAACTCTATTAATTAGGGTTCCGTAGTAAACAAGGAACCTTTATAGTTTCGTAATGTCTGTCTGACCGTCCGTTAACTTTGTGAAAGCAGTTGTAGCACGACATGTTTAGCTTAGTCCTTTAGTCGCCTCTTAAAATAAGACATTCACAGGAAGAAATATAATGGTCCTTTTCCAGACCAGAAGCAACTTCTGTAACGCTATTAGTAGTGTACTTTTTGAATAAAGTTACACCTAAGATATCATGATCAGGACTGGTTACTCTACTGACATAGTAAAGATGATTAGTACTACATAAATGTTTACAAACTTTCAAAGTACGCCATTTCAGAATGTTACTTTCAGATTCGTTTATAAATTCCAATATTACCTATTGTTCTACTATTACAACAATATAGTTGCCATTGAAACTCAACATCTCAATATTCACATCGCGCAATTAATTCCCAATGAACCGCATCGGATAGCGTGTAACGGAACGCAGACTCCGTTACGGGGAACGGAACGCGGTAATGGCGGCTCCCTCGGGGTATTGTTCGAGGTAATTTTAGAGAAAAGTGTGAAGACTGTTGCTGGTCTAGGAAAATAAAGTCAAGTTATCGATGGTTATAATATTCAATCAGATTACGGTAAACTTTATAGCTCGCTACAATCTATTGAATTTGCGACCGCGCTGATTTTGCTAGCTTGGCTCGCTCATTATTTTTTTATTACACAATTTAATAAAACAGTTTATTGTACACTAGCTGAAGCCCGCGACTTCGTTCGCGTGCACTTTATGGCTCTGGAAAATGCTCATCAGGCTGAACAACTTTTACTAAGGCGACATTTTTATATCTCTTATAGTTTAGCGGGACCATTATGGTTCTGCATCAGGCGTTTCATTTTCCAAAATCATTTATACCCTATATGTTGCCCAGGCTTAATAGCTATATAACAAAAAAAGTTGCATTCGAATCCGTCCAGTATTTCCAGAGATTAGCGTGTACAAACAGACAAACAGACATACAGACAAACAGACAAACAGACAAACAGACAAACAGACAAACAGACAAACAGACAAACAGACAAACAGACAAACAGACAGACATTTTTTTTTAAATTCTTACTCTATTTCTATGACTCCATCGCCCCAATATTTTTTTTGGAAATATATTTAATGTACAGACACACTTTTTTTACTGTTTTATTATATGTATAGATAGGTTTAGCCTGTATGGTTATAACTATGAAATAGGTAAGCTGGTAAACTATTACCAATAAAGAAACGAGTACTTAATTATGTTAAAATATTTAAAAAGGTACTGCCCATCCCGATATCTGATCATATAGTATGTTGTCGGGATGGATGAAAAGATACATTATTTTATTTAGTTCGTCAACTAGATTATTCAAAAGTAAAGGAGCCATATTTTTTAGTTTAGCAAAGTAGAAAAAAATCACAAAGACTGCGCTTAGTAATTTTGGATTGGGGATGATTTACGTCATGGTATAATAAAACAAGGTATTCTCTTCACGAAATGGAACTTGACTACGTCACGATAAGTGTTGCCACTGATTGTTTTTCACTAAATTTAAGGACTTTCTGAATTAGTTCATGAATATTAAATAAAATATTAAGTAACTTAGCTATTAAGTATCACGCGTGATTCATCAATTCAATATTTTATAAATTGATATAATGGATTATTAATTCGAAATTGGTATTTAAAGTTCAAAAATGCATTACGCTCGGCTAATTCAATTTCACACAGTGGCAACACATCAAACTGATGACGTAGTCAAGTTCCACCTACGTCATCAGCTACAAATTTGGTTACAAATCGTAGCTGATCATGACGACGCGAAATTTAAATGCTCTGTATCTTCACCATTATTTGCTAATCAAAGAAAATAAAAAATACGTATACAATACTTTTTAATAATCTCTAATGAGACATACAAACATTATTAGTCCACATCGGTAGAAGAGACCTTAATTTCTCTTTCGCTTTATTGATTTTTTTTAGGAAGATGTTCAAACACCAACATGGAGTCAACGGAAGATTAGCGTAGACTTCTTTGTTTTTTGTTTATTTTGCAAAATTTCCTTTACTTTTATATCTTTCCAATGTATCGACGTATTGTAGATTAACTCTGTTGTAAAATTGTTGCATTGACTTAACGAACGGTGACAGTACGGTACGTGGCACAATAATTATATTGAATAGGGTTAATATGGCTGTTAAACTTAAGGCTCTGTCTATAAAGTTGATAGTATCACTGACTTACCTCTACATTGTAACTAAAGCAAATTTCATAAACTTACAATTGTAAAAGACGGTATTATAGCAAGTGACGGAAAAGATTGGCGTGCGTCGAAAACAATGCGGTGTGCACCCAGTATTTCACGTTACAACAAAATGCTTACAATTATGCAAGATTATGAATAATTCAATCAGAAGCTATAATTATAACTGTCGTTATTATCATCTTACTGTACTTCGGCTATGAATAACTTTGTTCTACGGTCATGCAACAGTTGTGTCATTGTGTAATGGTAACTCACTTCAGATGATTGGGTGTTATGGCATCCTCATTTGCATTGGTTTTCTAAAGTTCTGTTCCGGAATTTTGTCAGAACCTGTGGTGAAATAACAATTGTGTAGACTTTACTTCTGCCTTTTAGCTTTTCTTGCTGATTCATCATTATGTTCATAATACTTATCTTCATTCTTTCTAGCAGTTGCCAAATTTTGGCCTTTATGTTTATACTAAGTTTTTATTACAAATCATTAATCTTAATATCTCAACCGGAATATAGGTATCTGCAAGGGGAACAAGAGCCAGAGTATAAACGCTGAATTTTCATAGGTTTTTTAAAAACAAGTCGTATAGTAAATTAATTCCTCTCTCCATATACGTAATCCAAATTTGTGTATGACATAAGATAAAAAAGATGTGAAATTTTTTTTCGATCGAGATCACGTAGTTATGCTCATCCAAAACAGCCGCGTGAGTTTAATGAACTTCGCCGGCCGGCCGGCAGCGATACTATACTAATGGATCTTACGATTTAACTTTCGAGTTTTAGTCAAAAAAAATTGTTACTGAATTTTTATTTTGAATAGCTAATTAGGTCTTACTAACGATCCTTATGAAGTGGCCTTCGGCTCCAAACCCAATAAAAAATCACCGTGTACAGAGCAGCGTAGGCTAGGTGGTCGGACGACCTTAGCAAGGTTGAAGGAAAACTCTAATTAAATGAAGCGGCCGGTTCGAATCAGTCGTTATGGAAAACCTCAGGGTAAGCCTATGTCTGCAGTTACTATAGCTGATATGATGACGATGATTTCATCCAAATTCAAGTAAGTGATCAAGAGCAAGTATGTTGACATAATCCGCATCATCACGAGTCCATATCAAAACGTTCCCATATCCAACAGACTCGAAAGTCTTTTAAATATTTTGATTATTAGATAAGATTTGTTCCCAACCTAATGGATAGTTGGGAACCAATTTGTGCGATTTGCTTTCCATTTATTGTTTTTTACGCGAGCTTTCCAGTAAAGACACACAAATTAAATAAGATGCAGAGGTGAATGTGGCATTGTGACAATGTGACAGGTTTGTGAATGTTTTTATTAAAGTCGCTTTAAAACTTTTTTGAAATGAGTGCACATTTCATAGACGAGGTCCAGAGCGTGGCCTGGTCCGGATATTTTAAACTTTAAAGTAAAATATGGACAAAATCGCTTTTGCCATGTTTTATAATTAAAACAAAATGGGGTGGTCAATTATATATTATGTGAATTCAAGACATTTGACATGCTACACTAAAGATTTTATAAAAACTTTATCTATTTTATATAAAGTCCAGACTGATAGTAAAAAGTAAGATGACATAACTTCGCAAAGATTTTCAGTCAAAGTATCAATTGTAACAAAATTCTTTTACTTCATATTATCTATATTTAAAAATAAATCTCTATTTCCCTTTGTCACGCCATCACGCGTTAATGGCTGGACCGATTTAAATGAAATTCGGTATGGATATCGTTTAAAATCCGGAAAAGGACATATGATAGTTTTTATCCCGAAATTCCCACGGGGAGCGAAGCTCGCGGGCACAGCTAGTTTATTATAAGATTCGCATTCGATTTCAAAAACTGGAATATTGTGACAAGCCTTTTTATTTACTCAACATATAATATTACTGAGATTTGTATGAAGCGCTATATCCGTATCCTCACTAGTGTGTGCTATGAATTAATGCAAAATTAACTTTCACCTAGATATATCTAACTAGCGTTAGATAAAACTTAAACATTTGTTTCTGTAAATAGCTAAGTTGCAATAAGTTAACTAAGTTTATAATAAGACTCGTAAGTGATGAAAGCTTGTTTACGTCGAAAGCTTTCAATAAAATTTATCTATGTCATTTATGTTATAGGTATTATGTCTACAACTTTCTTGTAAATATAAATAAATGTACTTACTATCTTCTACAACATATACAATTGTTACCTACTTCTGATCTGCCCAGCAAGTACTTTTCACTATATGAGAACTTTTTTTAATAAAAGACACATACTATCACGTCTTTATCCCTAACGGGGCAGGCAGAGCATTTTGGGTCTTACGGCTTTAAGCAGACAGAGCCCAGGGCCGCAAGAATCAAAGGCCACTTTTATCCTGATAGTGGAAGGTAGAAACAGGAATAATCTGCGCGGGAATAAATGCAGCTGGCACATTCTTAATTTTTTCTTTTCTCCAAGATCAGCATGGAAGATAAAAATGCTCAAAATTATAGCAAAACCGATATTGCTATTCGTTAACTGAAATTTCTTTTTTGTGCCTTTGTGGTTGTAGTATGTAATACTTTATGTGGTTATAGTTAGCGAGAAATTAAAAGATAACTACAGGTATCAAACAGCTTAATGGGTAATAGAAAGCCCAGGGTTGCATGACATTTTCAAATATTTTATCCAAAACAAATCAAAATTGCAGTGTTAAAATTCAGGGTTATAAAAATAAAATATTTCTTTCAACGCACGACATAGAGGCAACTTACCTAATAAGCTAAATCATTTCCTACCTGAATAGCGAGACTTATTCGCTGGGTCACCAGATACGTCCTAATCACTAAGGAATATGTTTTTGGAAAATATAAATAAATATATAGGGACAAATAACACTGATTGAGTTAGCCCCAAAGTAAGTTCGAGACTTGTGTTATGGGATACTAACTCAACGATACTATATTTTATAACAAATACATATACACAATTTGAAAAAGGCCATTTTCTATGGGATCGAACCCGGAACCTCTGGGTGGCGGACTAGCATGGTGACAACTACGCCACGGAGGTCGTCAAATATAATTAGAACTTGCCGTAAAAATTACGGTCAATGCACTTGTTATAAATGAAATTTTTAACCGACTCCCAAAAAGGAGGGAGTTTTCAATTCGTCATTAAAAATGTATGTTCACTGATTATTCGAAGACGTCTGAACCAATTTGAAAAATTATTTTTTGTTTGAAAGGGAAACTTCTTCTTCTCAGAAGAAATTACTTTTATCAAAATCGGTTTTGTAGTATGGGGGTGAAGTCGGTTTTTGAAAAATTATTGAACATATTTTTTGTGTCTGTGCTTAAATTGCACGTCAGAAAACGGCATATGTACGTATACGTAACGGCATATGCATTTTATGCGTTAAAAAGTTTTACAGACGATGGATGTGATAAAAATCCAGATTGTAAAACTTGAAGCAAGTTTAAAGTTTAACAGTTACGCACTAACCTGACATCTAGAAAATTTCGATAACTCACAACAGTTATTTATGAGTAAAATATTCAAAATAAATTTTGATTCGCTGCGTTTAAGAAACAAAAACTACTAAACTTTCGCGCCATAAAGTTTCGGCGCGAAATTCAAAACCAAATTTCACCTTATTAATTCCTTAAAAAAAATCTTACCATAAAAACAAAGTACATCCAACAACACAAACAATCACGCACAATAATTTGACTTAGAATTTCCGTTCAGAAATCGTCAAATGTCACTCGCGTTTCAAGATGGCGTCCAAAATGGCCGTCGCGCGTCGCCGGCAGTCAGGCGGGAACTGAAGCATCGGTCGACGATGTGCAGTGCGATACTTTCTATGCTGACTTGATGGTAAGGTGTGACTTGTGAGGTTGTGTCATAGATTAGCAGGTTTATTGATACGAGTAATGGGAAAAGATGCGCATTGGGAAACTGGATCTAGTGTGTTTTTCTTGTGTTTAAGCGGCCAGCACCGGTGTCAAATCTTTCAATTTGGCATTTAACGTAGCTTGACAACTGTCACAAATTATGCCAGCCAGGTACAGCAGCTTTACGTGCCTTCCGTTCCGAAGCACGGAATAAATAAATAAAACAAATAAATATTTACGGACAAATAACAAAGATAGAGCTAGCTCCGAGGTAAGTTAGAGACTTGTGTTATGGGATACTAACGATACTATATTATATAACAACTACAGAATATACAGAAACCGTGTTTCTTATTCATTTTTCCATCACCATTGACCACGCATATGAAAAAAAACAATAATTTGTTGAAAATTTGATATAGAAGAAGACTGAAATATTAGTACTTTCTAAAGGCCTATGTGTCACGATCGAAAATGAATGGAAATGCGATACTTGCCGAGTCACATCACTGTACTTATTATATAGGTTTCTGATTAGTCAATGTTTCATATTTGAATATATCTAGACCTCTTTCCAATCAAAAACAGGGATAATTTAAGAATTTAAAACGAAACTCTTTAATTATACCCTGAGAATAACGAGGCAATTTTCCCTCTCGTCACGAGCTGTCGTGGCTGTTGTCAGATGATCAGATTATGTGTTAATTTCACGATCTGATTACAAAGTACGAGCTGGGGCCGACGTGGCATCAATTACCTCTATTAGCATTAGGTAGTAAACGAGCTCCTTATTTCGCGTATTATTTATAAAACAAAGGGTAAAAACGGGACCCTATTACTAAGACTTCGCTGTCTGTCACCAGGCTGTATCTCAAGAACCGCTATAGTAAGACAGTTGAAAATTTCACAAATTATGTATTTCTGTTGCCGCTATAACAACAAATACTAAAAACAAAATAAAATTAATATTAAAGGTTCTCCCAAACAACAAACGCGATTTTTTTATAGATAATGGTACGGAATCCTTAGTGCGCGAATCCGATTAGCACTTGGCCGGTTATTTTTCATGTATAGGTTTACCGATTATTCAAAGACGCCTTGTTTAAAAGAGTCCGAGGTGGTCCGATAGAAATTTTATCAAAATCGGTTGTGTAGTTTGGGGGTGCAGTCGGTTTTTAGTTTTGAAAAATTATGTAACAAATACATATACCTATAGTTAAACATCCAAATAAATCCATTTTATACTTATATTCATAGATTTTGTCATTTTTGACCAAATTAAAAATTTTACCTTTATTAACTGCTTAATTTATTGCAAATAGTATACAAATAAGGATATAAAGTCAGTGAATTTAATAATAAACATTAAAAGCTAGAATACTGTCTGTTTTTTTTAATTTCCGTTCTAGTTGTTAAGTATGATTTTTTAGACTATAAAACTTATTTACTTTTTTTTGTCACATTTTAGGATTAAACGAATTAAATTCAATTTATTCAACATAATTATCAACACATTACAATTGATGGTCAAAATAATAAAAAATAAAGTTTACAAACTTAGCGTTTCCGGTGCAAAGGCGCCCAGAACACTGGTCGCGTTCCCGTGCTGGATAGCAATGGCTATACTTTGCACCAGAAACGAGCCAGAACGTGAGTCCTCAGTCTTTTCTAAAATTCTTTGATCTATCTCCCTTATAAGGCGCTTAGCGTCCCAACCCCAGCTGCCCATGGTCTCTACGGCTATGGGTACATACTTTTTTTGTGTTACATATCTATAAATATAGAATCATGGAGTTAGTATCCCATAACACAAGTTAAAAACTTTGGGTTAGTTAGCTTAATCAATGTGATTTTTCTGTCTTTACTTATTTCTATTATTAATTCTGTGCTTATTTTGTATTTTAATCAATATAATATATCAAATGAGGTTTGCAAGAACTGTAGTTTATAATATTTACTTTTATAATAGAAGTTTACTGATTCATAATTTTTCAAAACTTACGAACACAACCGATTTAGATAAAATTTCTATGGGGCTATTTGACCAGTATAAAATACCCTTTCAAACAAATTGGTCTAGGCGTTTTCAAATAATCTTTGAATATACATAAAAAAAAGCTCACGACGAATTCCTTTTTGGACTTCGGTTAAAAATGAGAAGATCATTAAACAACAAAATCTTGAAACAATCGACCGTAATGCCAAATTCAATGGTTTTGATTGAGCAGATTGTCTTTGAGGGTATAGTGAGGTTACTCTGTTTTGGCACTTGTGTAATACTACACCTAAAAACCAACTTCACCACCGAACTACAGACCCAATTTTGATAAAAAATTATGGAATCACCAAGTATTTCAGACAACTTTTTCCAAATCGGTCCAGGCTTCGTCGAATAATTGGTAAAATTACATTAAAAAGAACCGGCCATGTGCGAATCGGATTCGCGCACTAAGGGTTCCGTACCATTATCTGTAAAAAATAGCGTTTGTTGTATGGGAGCCCCCCATAAACATTTTTGACGTGATAACGTCTTTAAAATCGTTTTAGTCGGGTGACATGTTCAGAAACTTGTGTCACACCAAAACCTCACGAGCGCGATCGCAGGTATAACGAGAGAGAGACGGACCGATCTCCCGTCTCATCTCGAGCGCTGCCAGTCATTCCGTGAAACGACGTTATCACGTAAACATCTCGATCGTAAACCTACTTTACAAACAACCAATTTTTTTTTTGTTTTTAGTATTTTTTGTTATAGCGGCAAAAGAATTTATATATTATATAATCCCCTAACTACTTGAATTTTGTAAACGAAATAATCTAGATCGGTAATAAGTAATTTGGGGAACGCAGTACAGACAAATTGATCTCGGGTGGTGGTATAATTATTTTTAACTCAGGCAATACACATAAACCTCACTACACCTACCTCTAAATCACACATGATATCGAAGTTATCAGAGCAGATCGATGGGCAACATATCGACTTTCTAAAGGGACAGTGAAAGCCTTGAAAAGCTCGCTCATTCTAATCGATTGTTCTTACGATTCGAGTGTCACTGACTATTGTGAGGTCACACGAGTAAATCATACGGGATTGTCAAACAAATCAATGAAGTTTATTATCAAAATCTTTACGTTAACAAGTATTGTATTGTATTGTAAATTCTTTATTGTACATAAATTGACACAAGTTAAACATAGATGAAACACAACAGTACAAAGGCGGACTTATCCCTGTCAGGGATCTCTTCCAGTCAACCCTACAACCAGAGGAGATAATGACTAAAGGAGGGGTGGAACTGTACAATACTTACAAACTAAGACACTAAATGCTACTCATAATTACATTACAAGTAATTATTAAAAAATATGTTTTTGAAAGGCATATCCGATCACACAAAGTAATTCGAATCACATAGTCTTACTAGAGCTACTTAAACTGGCCAGACGGGTTGGAGAGGTCCTATTGATGTTTATAAGCTTTGTTTAGCTTATATTCCAAGTCGCCTTCTACGACATCCTCGGGAAGACTTGGAGTGGTCCTATTCTGCTCGGCCGGACACCACACGGCTTCAATATAGTTCTATTTCTGCAAATTGACAAAAGCCCATACATCAAACGGTTTACATGTCATTAGGAGGTCGTCATTACGTCGTCAGACTCCATCGTGAATAGGAAACGTCATCTCTGATTGATTGTCCCAATGGACTTGCGAAGTACCTTGCGCAAGATTCCTTTGATCTGAGGGAAACCTTAAAATGGAATGGTTATGCAAGGGATGTATTATTACGGCTCTGCGGCCTAAAAAGTTAAAAATTATAATACAACCTTCCAACCTCTCTGCCTAACATTATTTAAGAATTGTTATACGGCTCTGGATAATATTCACAGTTTTGTCTGTCTGGATAATCACAGCTGGATCTTATTCATTACATTAAACAGTTTGTTAAAACAGACCCTGTCCGATCCGTTATGGTAATGTTGGGTAGCTTGTGTAGGTTCTATGTATCGATTTCTCCCAACTCTGAAATTGGAAAAAAACATTTGTTTTGACGTTTAGAAAAAAGTATCTGATTTGAGTTATTGGAATGGAAAGTAGCGAATTTTATTATATTTGATTTAAAATTTTAAAATAATGACCATACATACATACGTCATTTATTGTGAGATAGATGTGTTTGATAGTTTATGTGGGCCGATCCCGGCGGCACTGCAATGCCGGGCCGACCCGTGACGGAAGTGGAGCGAGCCCCGAACATCCCGTCGGTTTACAAAAATCAGTTTAATATACTGGTCCGTGGTCCCCCAGTGGGGGAACTTTCAGATATTAAGCTGAAAAGAACAGATACTACACTTTGATCTTAGCCAAAAGGCCGAGAAGCGATAACTCGTAAGTGTGTTCTGGGGAAGGCCATGAAAAGCAAAAAAATAACCATAGCGTGTTGTAAGATTCACGTAAATAGGATAGTGACATCTAGTTTGGTTGTCGGGAACTAACGCGTTTGGCGCTGATTTCGCGCGGCGCTGTAGCCGCGCGGCGTCTTTGTGAACTAGTTAAGTAACCTTTGGTCCCTTTGCAGTTTATTTGTATAAATGTTCATTATATTGTACGGTCACACTTCGCACTTTATTAAGAACTTGTCGTTGTATGTTCAAATAATCTAGATCCAGACCTATAGTGGCATACGAGCCCGTGGTTCGAATTATTACGAGCATGTTCCTTTCACGTTGTATAAATAGTAAGAATTTATGTAGTTTATGTATGGTTTATATTTGAATAATTATTTGTATATTCTTGTGTAGGGTTATCCACGATATGCAATGTCCTTTTTTACTAAGTACAAATATTTTAAGGGGTGATTCAGTCCATAATTTTGAACAACTCTTCCCAATAAATTTTTATCGAAATACGAAAAAATAATTATCATTTTCCATAGTAATAATATGACGTGACTACTTTAATTTTTATGAAAACCTAATTTTTTTTTCCTATTTTTATATACATTTATTGGGAATAGTTGTTCAAAATGATGGGCTGAATCACCCCTTAACATATTTGTACTTAATAAAAAAGGACATTGTATATACGTGTACTTAGTAAAAATAACTCCATTTTTTGTCTTTTTTTGTTAGTTTCTGTTGTACTTATCGGTGGACGGGCAGAAAGGCCCCTGACTTAAAGTCCACCATTTACATGTATTGTAATAAAGTTAAATAAATAAATAAGTAGGAGACTTATGTAAAGAAAACTTCCCATACACATTCGTAATACTAGGCTTGACCCCTGATCCCTCTAGATTATCATTTCAAGTATATCTGTATCTGCCTACATATGCAAATGACAGTCAACAACTTTTACTTTCTACGTCATTTGTATTAGATCATCGATTATCATACTGACGTTAGGTCAACATTTTATCGATTTTTTCTATCAAAATATTTCATTTATGAAAAACTAGCTGAGCGCTCGGGCTTCGCTCCCGGTAGGTATTTTGGGATGAGCCCTTCCCCGGGTCTCAAATTATCTTAAACTAGAGGCAGCGCGCGGCTTCGCCCGCGTTAACCACACAAGTGAAGTCGCGGGCGTGATGCAATATAGCCTATAGCCTTCCTCGATAAACGACCTATCTAACATCGAAAGAATTTTTCAAATCGGACCAGTGGTTCCTGAGATTAGCGCGTTTAAACAAACAAACAAACAAACAAACAAACAAACAAACAAACAAACAAACAAAACAACAAACAAACAAACAAACTCTTCGGCTTTATATATAAGTATGGATTTTGTCTTCGTGGGTTCAGTTACAGTTAAAGCGTAAATAGATAACAGACAGACCGACAGACGGGCAGACAGAGTTATATTCGCGTTTATACAAGCAACGTGGAAGGGCCATACCCGTAATCCGTTCTCCCAGACCAGCAGTTGATTTTTCTACGATAATTTTAGATTGGTTCCCAACTAAACGTCTCTTTATTAAAATATCAAAAAAGAACTTTAACTTCTTTACTATAATGTCTGCATGTTAGCCTAATTACTTAAGTCATCATCATCATCATCATATCAGCCACAGGAAGTCCACTGCTGGACATAAGCCTCCCCCAAGGATTTCCAAAACGACCGATCGGAAGCGGCCTGCATCCAGCGTCTTCCTGCAACATTACGTAGGTCGTCTGACCATCTAGCAGGTGGGTGCCCTACACTGCGCTTGCCGGTACGTGGCCGCCATTCGAGAACCTTTCTGCCCCATCGGCCATCGGATCTTCGCGCTATGTGCCCCGCCCACTGCCACTTTAATGAGCTAATCCGCTTGGCTATGTCAGTGACCTTCGTTCTTCTACGAATCTCCTCATTTCTGATTCGATCACGTAGAGATATTACTTAACCCTTAGCCAGGCTGGGTACACATAGCGAACCACCTCAGAAATATTTTTTTTCTGACGAGCATATGCTAGCTAGAAACCGCAAAATGTCATCCGTCTATTGTCTATGATACAGTTGATTTCTGAACGAAAAAAAAAAAAGTGAAAATAATGGTCAACCGGCAAAATTTTGAGCAGAGTGGAAATGTTTTTATTAGATTATGGCGAAAAAAATCCCGGTAAGTGATACTATTTGTGTTTTTATGATAGCAGATAGATTGAACTATATGTAGTATGTTTCGGTTTTACATGATATTTGTTTTTTTTTTAAATATTTACGCCGAAAGTTTGTGTTCAAGATGTGACTTCTGCCTGTCTGGAAAAACTTTTTGTGGTTATCGTGTAACCACTGTCCTACAAGCGTTTATCCATAAATGTAAAGGCAAAACCATATTTACACATCAAATATTTTGTATGGTAGATAGATAGGTTCTTGGATCGAAGAATAACCGATACCCAGCCTATGTCCTTCTCCATGGTCCAATATAACTCTACGTTAAATTTCATGAAAATTGGTTCAGCCGTTTTAGCGTGAAAATGGATCATACATACATACATACAAAATTACATACATACACACTTTGGCATTTATAATATTAGTAAGGATACGGCAATGCCGTTTATATCCAAAATTTTGATACCTCGGGGTTACATTGATGTTTAAATAAGGTTTTATACAAAGAAACACACAAAGCTTTCCTCTTTTTATTAATATTAGGCTTATATGTGGATTCACCTTTATTTTTTCCATACTTACATGTTGTGACCTAACTGGGCAGTGGTCAGATATAATCCACATCATGTATATTTAAATGGGCAGTGGTCATATCCAGACCAGAGGGTTTTTTTTTTAGGAAAACATAGGAATAAAAAAAAATTAAGAAATTAGTTTCTTTATTATCATCCAATCTACCATTATCTGTATATAAAGATGAAATAATCGCCAGGCCTGGCTAAGGGTTAAGTAGCCTCTGTTTTTACTATGTTCATAAGTAATCATTTTAGTTAGTAAGTCATTCTTTGAATTCTTAACTATTTGCGCAACTAAAAACTCATCTATTTAGTATGATTAACTTCATAGGTACTACATGTCATATATTATATAAGTATGTATACTCAGTAAGATCGCATCCAGATAGGAGAGCTCTGGAGATCTGTAATGCAGGCACCACCTACTTCAGTTTCCAGTCTTCCCCAATCCAGTTGTTAACATAACACAATAATGTGTTATGTGCACTTGCTTAATCTTCTTCCTTGCCTTTTCCCTATTTGGGGTCGGCTCTGTATGTCAACTCCCTCCATAACCTTCTCTCCTTTGCCATCTCTGTACCGACCCCCCCGTTCCCCCATATCCGATCTCACGCATTCTTCCCACGTCTTTCTCGGCCTTCTTTTTCCTCTACTTTCAAGTCGACCATTTTTTGCCAGGTGTACGGCATCCCTTCTCATTACGTGGCCACACCAAAGTAGGCGATGGCTTTTTTAAAATCTGTACTTATTTACATGTGAGATTGAATGGAGAGCAATATTTTTATTTTTTATTATTTGATGTAATATATTTGTGAACTTCAAATGAACGAATATCCAATCACAGAATATGTCCCACAGTGAATTGCCTGTGGCTAAAATGATGATGATAATTCAATTTTTATTTTCAAATCCATCTCTCACCACAAGCTATCAATTTGGAAAATAAAAACATCTGCGATAATCTTGGAACTGTAAATAACCCGTTTTGAAGTTTAGTGGCGAGATGCCTTCTTTAAACTCTGACCGCAAAGGTACGTGCGAATTGCTGAGTTTGTTTTAAAAATATAAGTATAGTATATTTCTTCCATACTTTCCATGGGAAAACTTAGAATTAAAAAAAACTTCAAATGTACCAGCTGCTTCTCTTCCCGCGTAGATCGTAAGAGCCGATCGAGGGAATGAGCAAAAAATTGAATCATGTTAATAGCCGAAGCAGCTAGCAACCCATCACTATTTTGATTCCTTCATCCATCTTCTTGCCCACATCAAGCTAAAAGTTGCCTTTGAGTCTTGCAGCCCCGGGCTCTATCTGCTTAGAGCCGCAAGACTCAAAAATGCTTTGTCTGCCCCATTAGGGATAAAGACGTGATAGTAGGTATGCATGTATAAGTATAGCTTTGGGAGGAAAAAGAATTATGTTTGATAGACTTAAAAAGAGGAGAATGTTAATAATTTGGTTACATACACTAGTTCTAGTCATTTATTAAAGAAAACTTTCTTGTTTGTAAAAATATACATCCAGATTGGTCCTAAAGACATTTAATTAAAACTGGTTCAGTAAAATTGTTTTTTTTAACAATTGTATAGTTTTTTTTTGTAAGTAGATATTTATATATATAATATGTAAGTAGATAGAATAATTATCCAAATTAAAATGTGATAAAAAAAAATAACGGTTTTTTAAAAACTATTTTAGTAGCATTATTGAGGTCCGCTTGCTTGAATTATTTACAAACAAGTTTTTATGGATGTTAAGATATCGTTTCATAGAAAAAAATACATTTTTTGTTTCTACGAACGACAACTTTTCACAATAAGTCAAGGTCGATTTCAAAACATCAACTTTATGGTTAGCACTTAGGTAATTAAGAAAGTGTTAAGTTTCGAGAAGAAGCGTCAAGTAGTCTCCCACGCACTTATTTACGACATTTGTAACAATAGACTTCAATGAAGGTACCTACATACACTTCAATACAATACACTTTACTGTACAAAATAAATAAAGGACTTATCTATCTTAAAAAACTAGGATAGGCGCAAAGGCGGCCTTATCGTTAAGCAATTTCTTCCAGACAACCTCGCTTTATAGAAAAAAGTGATGGGAAATTAGGCAGTGCGGGGTGATCAATATAATAAACATTCTTACTTTTGTACAATAATTACCTACACATTTTATTGCACTATTTATCAAAACAAAAAAAAAACCGACTTCAACACTAAACCTTGTCAGATGGTCCCATAGAAATTTTACCAATTTTGGTAAAATTTCTATGGGACCACCTGACAAGGCGCCTGGATTTGTTGTTCTTGTTCATCATCAGGTCTTTTGTCTCCACTGCAGGAGCATGGCCCTCTCTGCACTACCAGAAACCTAATTGGACAGAGCAGCCAGAGGACTTGGCCTACACTCTCCTCGCTGGCCAGACGGGTTGGAGAGGTCTCATTGATGTTTATAAGCTTTGTTTAGCTTGTATTTCCTAAGTCGCCTTCTACGACATCCACGGGAGGACTTGGAGTGGCCCTATTCTACTCTGGCGGAAACCACACGGCTATGTTCTTGTTCGAACAAGAATATTCCAAATCGGTAATCGGTGTCGGCGTTTTCGAGTAGGTACTTACATAAATACTTATCAAAAATTATATGACGAATTGATAAACAGGTCGGTTATATCTTATATTAACGACAGGATTTGGTTTAAACAATATTGATTGACGACCTCCGTGGCGTAGTGGTCACCATGCTAGTCCACCACCCAGAGGTCCCGGGTTCGATTCCCGGTCAGGGCAAGTTGGAAAATGGCCTTTTTCAAATTGTCCTGGGTCTTGGGTGTTTATCTAATATGTATTTGTTACAAAATATAGTATCGTTGAGTTAGTATCCCATAACACAAGTCTCGAACTTACTTTGGGGCTAGCTCAATCAGTGTAATTTGTCCCTGTATATTTATTTATTTAATAACTTGCCCAAATGAAGTTGATAGTGATAAAAGAAAATGTGACATAAAGTCTTACATTTACACTTAGTATGCACCTATGCGAAAGTTCTTCCAACTTCCAACACATAGCATAAATGACGGGAAGACGTCGATCAATCAAATGGTATGCAATAACGTTCGTATATTATGTCGAGTGTTACGCGCGGTGCGCCAGCGCAGGTTGCAGTGCAATTCGTGGAGAGAACAATATCGGGAAATACATAGAGTTGTATGAGTACAGACTCAGTACTAATACATTTATTATGCTCTATTTGGTTTACACCAATAGAGGTAAGGAATAAAACGCAACCCTTTAAACCCTTGACCGTTTATACTTTTTAAGTTCATTGTTTTAGATAAAAGCTTTTGAAAAATAATTTATATTTACTTATTGCACTTGCAATTGAAACGTTCCACATCTTTGCCCTTGCGGTGACACTGCCGACCAGTTCGGTCACCACGGACTCTCGTGCACGAAGAGCGCCGGCCGAATGGCACGTCATGCTAATTTAAATAATATAGTACACCGCGCTCTTGTCACCATCGGGTTGCCAGCAATTTTAGAACCAAATGGTTTGGCCCGCGATGATGGCAAGAGACCGGATGGTATGACGCTTGTGCCGTGGAGGTTGGGAAAGCCGTTGGTGTGGGACGCTACGTGTGTCGACACTCTGGCGGCCTCCCATCTTCACGGCACAAGCTCTAAGGCTGGCGCAGCTGCAGCCGCTGCGGAAACCCTTAAACGGCGCAAATATGAATGCTTAGGGAATGGCTTCATATTTGAGCGGTTTGGGGTTGAGACTTTAGGTCCGTGAGGACCATCAACTCACAAACTTTTTAAATTTTTTAACAAAAAGTTAGTCGAGGTGTCGGGTGACCCAAGGGCTGGCAATTATTTCGCCCAACGAATAAGCATTGCCATCCAACGTGGCAATGCTGCCAGCCTTTTGGGCACTTTACCGCAGGGCAATGATCTGGAAGACGTTTTCTATTGTAAGGTTTTTCTTTTTTATTATTATTATTTGTTTAGTTTAATTTAGTTTTTAATTTAGTTATTAATTGAAATTGTAATAAATAATTAGATTGTTTTAATTAAATATTAACTTGCAATTTATATTACTTATTTAACTTGCAACGTTCTAAATATGTATCCAATTGTTCTATTCTATTTCTAACGGATTTCCAAAAAGGAGAAGGTTATGAATTCGTCGGAAGCTTTTTTTAAATTTATAATTCTATTATTAATATTAATCGATTATTCGAAGATGCCTGGATCGATTTGAAAAATTGTTTGACGAAATCTAGGTATTGCTTTTGTTAAAATTTCTATGGTTGTTTGGGGTGAAGTCGGTTTTTTTTTTTCAAAAATGATGTTCATCTCTATAATAGTAACAAAGATAATTATCTATCTACAGCATTTACTGCGTCACTTTTAAGATTGTTCAAAACAGCCTATCTCTTCATTACTACCTAACAAATCACACCAAATCCATCATCTGTCACACTTACCCTCCTTCAGTTCCTTAGAGTTGAGAGCATTAGCCACATGTGGACATCAGAGACGGCAGTAAGCCGTGAAATTGACACAATTTACCTTCCTGACTCAGGACTTGGTTCGTGTGGATCAGTTAGGGTGGCAGGTGTACCGTGACCAGTTATGTTCTATTTTATCTTACTTATTACTTACGAGGCAATGGGCGAAAATGCGAATCATGTTAACAGACGATGCGGCTAGCAACCCATCACTGTATTGATTACTGTTCCATCTTCTCGCCCACCATGACACTAAAAGTGGCTTTTGAGTCTTGTAGCTCTAAGCTCTGTCTGCTTGAAGCTGCAAGACCTAAAAAGCTCTGTCTGCCGCATTAGGGATAATACGTGACAGTATCATGTATGTTTAACTTACTATTTTCTATTTTATCACGCGTTTACTACATTACGGCCTGAGATTGGTGTTCCAGTATTTTACCTTTCAAATTCAATTCAGTATTTGATTTTATGACGACCGGTTCTTCATCGTCATTATTATCATTAGCTTGTATGAACCCTCTGTTAGATTAGCCTTCTTCTGTCTGTGCCATTTGATTCTGTCCCTTACAACCGCTTGCTCGACATCAATCCTTCAAGGGAAGTGGTGAAAAAATATTGTTTCAGGGTTCCGTACCCAAAGGGCAAAAACGGGACCCCATTACTAAGACTAGTCTGTCTGCCCGTCCGTACGTCTGTCTGTCACCAGGCTATATCTCACGCACCGTAATAGTTAGACAGTTGAAATTTCCACAGGTGACGTATTTCTGTTGCCGCTATAAAAATATATATTTCAGTGGGGCTCTGAAACAAGTGATTTTTTATAGATAATATTGCGAGTCCGACTCGAACTTGGCCGGTAATTTTTTTCTTTGGTCACCAGAAAGCTTTGGCTTGCAATGAATTTAAGCAAACGATTGATAACTTAAGGGTCCCCCGACCCTAGACCAAAATACAACTTTCCATACAAACGTAGTCTACGTTTTATTTCAAAACGACATGTCCGATTTGGGCAAAATTTTGTAATTTCAAAGATATTGCAATTATCTAGGTTTATAACTAGTTTCCGACCGTAAAAATATGAACTTGAAATAGGATATAGTGTTTTATATCATTTTTGACCATTAGTATGGGAAACTTCTAAATCGTTATATTTTCTTTCCAGTTCATAATTTTACCATAGGAAACCAGTTATAACCCTAGATAATTGCAATTTCTTTACAGTTACCAATTTTTACCGGAATCTGACATGTGGTTTCAAAATTAAACGTAGACTACGTTTGTATGGAGAAGTCTAGGGTCGGGGGACTCTTAAATGTTAATTGATTACCGAAAAATTTCTCAATCAGATAAACATGAAACCAATAACGATTTATTGGTTCGTAAATATTTCAATTTAACATGGCTCTTGACAAATACGCATTTGCGAGCCATCTCCGTTGCACCACTTAACATGTTCGAGATCAAAAATTGCAAGTCTAAGCATTTAACTGGAGCGCATCTTTGGTAACCGGTTGTGAAACAAATGAATTGGCTTTGGTTGTGTAAGTTATTAAATTATTATCGAATAATTTAACAACCAAATGCGTATTTGTAACAAAATATAGTGCAAATGCGTGAGAAGCTAAGAATTTTATTATACTCTAAACCCAATTTTACTAAGTTTGAAGTCAATTGAAGTTTAAAATGTAAAAAAATACATATGAGCTTACGGTTCAAAATAAAACATTATTGTATCACTATTTTCAATAACTCATAGAGTCAGATACATACACATTATCACATCTTTATCCCTAATTGGATAGACAGAGCATTTACAGTCTTCAGACCCAAAGGTCACTTTCAGTGTATTGATAGAAAAAATTGTGTGGGCGAAAAAAAGAGTAACTGGACACAAAATAGAGATTATTTTTAAATCTGTGTGTATGTTCACTTAATCTTCAGAACTACTGGAAAAATATTAACGGGGTTTTCAACATTAGATTAAGCTCAGCGCAAAGCGACATATTGTCGCCTTGCGCAGGCTTTGTTTCACTAAAATCAGATTACAGGAAAAAATTAACCACTTAAAAATAAGTATCGACCTTGATTTGCCTATATTCTACGAAATACGTCCACAAATATATCATTGTCATAGGACTAAAGTAAAAAACCTTAATAAAAATTCAGGTTGCGAAAAGATATACCAAATATGCATTTTATTGTCATTATGAATTTTGTACGAGTTTCAACAGGCCCGCTGTATCTACAAATAAAAAAGATTAGTATAAATATATAACAGATTGCTATGAATACTTGTGTAACATTTATTTTATGCGAAAATTGAGAAACGAGATAAGTAAAGGATAGACATCTAGAGCATCGAAAGTGAAGATGGTTGACTGACTTCGAGTAACACTAACACCGGAACAAGTTGGCATACATGCTCAATTCCTCTATGTGACGAAACACAAACCGACAGACAATGAAATCCAAAACACTGGTGTTTAAATCTAGCCGAAGCCCGCGACTTTGATCGCTTAAACTTTATATCTCTGGAAAATTCTCATCAAGTCATCAGGCAGGCGTCATTAATAGGGTTCCGTACCCGAAGGGTAATAACGGGACCCTACTACTAAGACTTTGCTGTCTGTCCGTCTGTCTGTCACCAGGCTGTATCTCAAGAACCGCGATAGCTAGGCAGTTGAAATTTTTACAAATAATGTATTTCTGTTGCCGCTATAACAACAAATACTAAAAACAAAATAAAATAAATATTTAAGGGGGGCTCCCATACAACAAACGCGATTTTTTATATTTAATGGTACGGAACCCTTAGTGCGCGAATCCGATTCGTACTTGGCCGGTTTTATATTTCTTAGAGTTTAGCTGGACCATTATGGTTCTGCATCAAGTGTTCCATTTTTTAAAATCAATTATAATCTATATGTTGCCAAGGCCTATAACAGCTATAGTACCTGGGCGACCGAGCTTTGCTCGGTTACATCTCAAACATTAACTTAATTTTTTTAAACTTGTCAGAAAACAATGCAACATAAAAAATTATATATAAACTTAAACATAAAAAAAAACAAAAGTAGGTCACCGAGTGGGATTCGAACCCGTAACGCTCTTTCTAGCGGTCGGCATCCTTAACCGCTAAGCTAAAAACAAGGCGGTCGGCGCGACGAAATTAGCGACCATAATCTGCGTGGAAAAAAAACGCATAAAAACTCAAAAACACGCGTTTTTCCAAACATACAACTAATCTAGATCGATTGTTAAAGCCGTTTTCGAGATCACAGAAATTTATAAATATATATTTCTATTAGAATATATATAATAGAAATTATATATATTCTTGTATATATATATATATATATATATATACAAGAATATATATAATATAAATATATATATATATATATACAAGAATTGCTCGTTTGAAGGTATAAGATAACAAAAAAAGTTTCAGTTAAATCCGTCCAGTATTTCCGGAGATTAGCGTGTACAAACAAACAGACAAATAGGCATGCAAACATAAAGACAGATTTTTTTTTAAATTCTTACTGAATTATTGTCTCCATCGCCTCAAATATTTTTTTGGAAATATATTTAATGTACATACACATTTTTTAACTGTTTTATTTTATGTATAGATGTGATCTCAAAAAAATGGCATTTATTACTCAGAATTTTACCATAAAAGTATAGTATCATTGCAGGATGACCTTTACCAGATATTTATGCGAGAGTGGAAAAATAAGGGAGGAGAAATCTTTGCAGCAGCGGGGAACAACTACTTCAATCTAGTAAAAATAAGCGGCCAATTGCGAGTCAGACTCGCACATGAAGGGTTCCGTAGTAACAAATAACATAACATAAAAGTCTTTTAGTATGTTTTTTTTTAATTTTTATATTTGAGTTGATTGAATGAAAGGTAAATTACCGTTTATGATTTATGACGTATTAAAAAAAAACTACTTACTAGATATCGTTCAAACCAATTTTCACTGGTAGTTTTTATGGTAATGAACATCATATATTTTTTTTAGTTTTATAATTCCCTTATTTTAGAAGTTACGGGGGGGGGGACACACTTTTTTCCACTTTGAAAGTGTCTCTCGCGAAAAGTATTCGGTTCAGAAGAAAATGATATTAGAAACCTCAATATCATTTTTGGAGACCTATCTATAGATACCCCACACGTATGGGTTTGATGAAAAATAATTTTTTGAGTTTCAGTTCTGAGTATGGGGAACCCCCAAAATTTACTGTTTTTTTTTCTATTTTTGTGTCAAAACCTTAATGCGGTTTACATAATACATCTACTTACCAAGTTTCAACAGTATAGGTCTTATAGTTTCTGAAAAAAGTGGCTGTGACATACGGACGGACAGACAGACAGACAGACATGACGAATCTATAAGGGTTCCGTTTTTGCCATTTGGCTACGGAACCCTAAAAATGACATTGGTATGTCAGTATGTAACTATAAAAATCCGTGGGGTAACTCCATTAAATAAAATGATATACGTCCCGTAGTGACGGCCTATTTTTTGCCGTCTGGTATCCGGCATAGAAGAATAGATGAAGTAGAAGTCGACTTAGGAATTATTAGCTAAACAAAGCTCATAAATATCAGTAAGATCTCTTCAATCCATCTGGCCAGCGTGGAGAGTGTAGACCAAATCCTCTGGCTGCTCTGGCCGAGTATCGCTCTGGTTTTACAGAGAGAGTCGTGCTCCTGCATTGTATTTTGCATTTATTTTCCTATGTCCCCTGCTTGGGGCAGAGGGCCGCTACAGTACTTCTCCATATCGTCCGGTCTTGAGCAACGCACTTCACTTCAGGCCAGGATAGCCCAATTGTCTTCATTTCCGCTGTTACCTTTACCATCATTAATTTAATGCTAAGTATAATTGCTTGACTCTAAAACACATATACGCAGTAACGTTCGTCTTGCGTAGATACTACTGCTTTTGGAGTAAACCTGATCTGTAGAATCTTGAAAGCATGAATAATATATTAAGCTAAACACTTCCTTGATCTTTTGTATAAATGTAACAAAATATTTTAATAATTCATGTGAACTAGTAGTTAATTACGTGAGAAAAATGTTTAAGAATATTTGTGACGGCTCTTTAGGCTGTGCCTCATTTAGGCGATTAACACACTGCAACGCGCCCCGCTGCGTTATGCGGAGCCGCACTGTAAGTAAATAGGTATCTCAAATTGTATAAAAAACATGCATAGGACAACACACTGACATCGCGTCCCCGCGCGTCGTTTTTGTATGGTGGCCCCGCACTACGCAGCGGGATGCGGTGAAGTGTGTTAGTCGCCTTAGAGTAGAAACTAAATCCAGTTTCATACTATTCGATTGTACCTTTAGCGAATATTTTGGTCAAAACAAATGAATAAATTATTCTAATTTAGATTTTTAATTTAGTTTTATATTAGTGTTTTGTTTTATCTTCATTAAATGAACGGTTTCAAATTATTTTAATAAATTCGTAAAATAAGCTGAGAGCAACTCACGTCTACCTTGGTTTAGTTTTTCGAACTATAGAAAATTCTAGCTGTTGCCCGCAACTTCGTCAGCGTGGATTTTTCGAGAGTTCATCATCACCACCATCTAGCCCTTCATCTGCTAATTGCTGAGCATAGACCTGTGCTACTCACATCCAAGTGTGATCCGCGACTTGATTATTTCGTCAAATCATCGCAGAGGCAGACGCCTGACGCTTTTGTCACTCCGTCAGGCCAGGTGCCATGCCCCGTTTTCTACTTTAAGTTCATAACCGTTGCCTATGCCAAATTATAGCTTTTTGGTACTAATTATCAATGAGATCTCTCCATCCCGTCTGGCCAGCGTGGAGGGTATAAGGCTTAATCCTGGCTGCTCTGGCCAAGTATGACTATAGTCTAATGACATCTCACCTGCGATGAGCTTTAAGGAATCTAATATTACAAGTTGATGATAATTTTAACCTCAATAAACTGTGTATTAACACAAAGATCTAGATTTTAGTCTAGTGATGTAACGTGCAGTTATTCAGAACGCTTGACCAATGTGATATATCGTGGGTGACATTTCGGTATTTCACACTTTTGCGATAAATGTGTTAAGTTTGCTAAAGGTCAACTTTATCAGTAAACTAGCTACCCACCAGGAGTTCGCAATCATAATTTCAGTTTGAGTAAGAAAAACGAATTAAGTATACATTACATAATACGTTTATCTTACTAAAACTGCTCTTACTTTTAGAGATTTTTTTCGAATTACTTTAGGTGTAGTAGACCACATAGTTAGATCTAGCATAATGATGTTTTTAAATGACTAGATACTTAGCAATTCTTCTTCTCGTGTGTGTTAGTGACTAACACTAGTGTCAGAGTTTTTAAACCGCCTTAAAGGCCTCTGACATGGTGTTAGGTAACGGCAAATGTCAAAGACAGTGACCGGGACCGACGGCTTAACGTGCCCTCCGAAGCACGGATCATTTTTACTTATCGGACAATCAGGTGATCAGCCTACAATGTCCTAACCAAACTAGGACAACAACACAAAGTCGTTGCCCCCGCCGGGAATCGAACCCGCGACCTGCAGGTATGAGCCGAACGCTCTAACCACTACACCATGGAGGCAGTTGCACTTATCAATTGAAAATATGAGTTTAGCATCGTCCTCTCAATAAAGTTTTTTTATTTATTTTGTAAGAAAAAAGGTTCGTTGCAATAAGTTCCATTCAAATAGCTCATCAGTCAAGCTTTCTCCATTTGCACCCATTGCCCTGCAAACATCGCAGAACGAATGCTGCCGGATTTTGGAGGTGATATAATTATCTGAAATAGCCCTATAGGCCTTTTACACTTGTGACAATGCCCTTCTAACTTCCAGCATAGCGGAGTGATTGTGATCAAATCTTCTCTTCTTTCTTTTTGTGTATTTTTGTCATATTTGATGAGTGAGCCACATCGACGGCTCTGTCATTAGCCACAAGTAAAGTCTTCCAGGGTGCAGGTGGTATGGGGAAGAAAAGCAGGTGCGCCATAGATTGTGGGGAGGAACCACACTCGCACTCGCTTTATGAGCTATCAATCATTTTCCATTTGGACAAAAGCTCTCCACAACGGCCTTCTTGCGGTCACAGTCTGTTGAGCGACTTCCAAGCAGGCCACGGCAAGTTCTGCCTAGGTGGCAACTCTTCTTTTAGGCTGATATAATTGGGCACAGTGTAGTCACTTTTTCAAAATTTTATTCTGGCCTAATCCATCCACCCTTTGTTGTGAGAGGCGTAAAGGAAAACAATACAAGCTACTTATTTAAAATTTTTATTGGACCACCTTTATACCCTACTAGCTGTACCCGCGGGCTTCGCTCTCCGTGGACATTTTGGGAAAAAGAGTACCCTAATGTCCTTCCCCGACTCTCAAACTATATCCATACCAAATTTCATCCAAATCGGTTCAGTAGTTAAAGCGTGAAGAGGTAACAAACAAACAAGTAAACAAATATACAAACTCACTTTCGCATTTATAATATTAGTAGGAAGTAGGATAGTAGGATTAGTAGGAATTTTCTAAGTCGGTCCAAGTGTCTTTGAATAATCGGTGAACATACTTGAAAAAAGTTTCCTACAAATCGATAACCACTTTTTTGAACTTGGTTCAAAAATAATCTTCCATGCTGGTCTGGGAGAAAAGAAAAAACTTAGAATGTACCAGCTGCTTCTCTACCCACGCAGATCGAGGGAATGGGCGAGATTTGAATCATGGTAATAGGCGATGCGGCTAGCAACGCATCACTATTTTGATTCCTTTTCCATCTTAACGCTCACCACCACGCTAATCGTGGCCTTTGGGCCTAACGGCCCTGGGCTCTGTGTACCCCGTCAGGGATATAGACGTGAAAATGTATTCAAAAATAAGTGAACTGCCATAATTTTCAATTATTTCTCGCGTTACGTGTTACACAACACCGTTGTACAGCATACGGCCTGCTCAAGCCCAAACCTTGTTTCACGGGCGCAGTATTAGCTTTCCAAATAATCACAGTATTGTAAAGGGACCCTTACGTAAGGCCCAGTGCGGTAATAGTAGCATTAAGTAATTATAACATTCAACAGCTTTGGCTCGATTTTTGAGAAAAGAAAATAACTCAAGCTTTTCTTTTTGATTGACTTTAAATTGATAATCAATTATGATTTATTTGTCAATTTAAAACGACGTCGGTGTTATAAAATCTTATACAGGCCGATTGAAACTTAATGGCAGCTCAGACATTAGCCTCGAGAGACAGTAAAAGTGTTTTGTTATTATAAACTTGTGTTATTTTTATAACCGATTCTCACATTTTTGTTATTCTGCGATTTAGTTTTGAGGTATCACTGTTCGTATTGATGATATTGTTGCATGCAGTGGTGCTTCGAAATAGAATCATATGTCATGTCGAATGACAAGGTTCGGCGTGTCGATGCAGTGCGCAGTGGTACTTCTTGTTTGTGTGTCCTCGGAAGACCCAGTTGTATGCCTTGACACATGCTAAGTGATGGACGTCGAATTAGCGTCATATTTATTTACATCTCAAACATTAACTAAATTTTTTAAAACTTGTCTAAAAACAATGCAAAATAAAAAATTATATATAAAATTAAACATAAAAAAAAGTAAGTCACCATGTGGGATTCGAACCCGTAACACTCTTTCTAGCGGTCGGTATCCTTAACCGCTGAGCTAAAAACTAGGTGGTCGGCGCAACGACATTAGCAACCATATTCTGCGTGGGAAGAAAAACGCATGAAAACTCGAAAACACGCGTTTTCCCAAACATAAACTAATCTATATCGATTGTTAACCCCCGAAAACCCCCATATACCAATTTTCAGCGAAATCGTTAGAGCCGTTTTCGAGATCACAGAAATTTATAAATATATCTATACAAGAATTGCTCGTTAAGGCCATACCCAAATTTTCCGGGGTCCAGTGGCGCCGCCATTTGAAATAAATCATTTAAAAGGAAACGGAGATATCATTCAAATTTGTGTCTTGGTCAAGTTCTAGATACCCATTCAAAGTATTTTTTAAACTACTTTTTGTAGTTTTAAGTGAGAACGTGAAGCTTTTCTACGCACATTTGCGAAAAACGGCCACTTTTAGCTAATGTGCGTAGAAAAGCTTCACGTTCGCACTTTAAATTATAAACAGTAGTTCATAAAATAGTTTTAAGGGTTATCTAGGGCTTGACCAAGACACAATTTTGAATAATATCTCCGTTTCCTTTTAAATGATTTATTTCAAATGGCGGCGCCACTGGACCCCGGAAAATTTGGGTATGGCCTTAAAGGTATAAGATTACCATTTTGTAAAATTGTACCTGTACATATTTTGCTAATAAACCATATTCTGTTCTATTCTATCCACCGTCCCCGCGCACACATAGTTTCGTTTACTGGGCAGCTTCCGCGCGAATTTCAGAGCCGCCATTAAGTTTGAATCGGTCTGTACTTAATTAATTCTTTAATAAAAAATGTAAATAACTTATCGTAATTTATTTATTATGTAGATAATAAAAATAAAGACTTTTCTTAGGGTTCCGTAAACGCTGTAAAAGTGACATCTTTCTGGAGGGAAAAAAAAATTGTTTAAACCAACGACACGAAAAAAAGAAGGATCCGTACCTAAAGGGTAAAAAACGGGGCCCTATTAAAAAGACTCCGCTGTCCGTGTGTCCGTCTGTCCGTCTATCCATCTGTCTGTTTGTCTGTCACCAGGCTGTATCTCAAGAATCGTGATAGCTATCAGCTATTCCAACTGTCTAGCTAGACTTGGAATTTTCACAGATGATGTATTTCTATTGCCGCCATAACAATAAATACTAAAAATAGAATAAAATAAATATTCGGTCAGTTATTTTTGTTTCACGTATGCGTTTTTGTGCAATAAAGATGTATAAAACAACAATCAATACATAAATGCTTTGGGTGTTTATATTAGTAACATTTTAATTTAATCTTTTTAAATTAAGCCTAATGATAATTTACTTTTAGGTTTTAGGGATGGAAAAAAGATTTTACAATGTGTAACAAAAAGAAGGTATCAACCCGAAAGGGAGTAAACGTACTAATCAATGTGAACAACTTTTGCTATGGGATCATCCCTGAAAAAGCAAAAAAAAACTGCAGCTCGATACAAAATTAAATAACTATCGTGCCAAAATGAATGGAGCTGCAATTTTTTTGCGAGCAGCAATTTTTCAGGGATGGTCCCATTACATAGATTAGTACGTTTACTCCGGGATTCCGGGTTGATACCCCCTTTCTGTTCCTGTAATTTGAGTACATACATACATACTATCACGTCTTTATCCCTAATGGGGCAGACAGAGCATTTTGGGTCTTGCGGTTCTATGCAGAACCCAGGGCCGCAAAACCCAAAAGCCACTTTTAGCGTCATGGTGGGCGAGAAGATGGAAAAGCAATCAATACAGTGATGGGTTGCTAGCCGCATCGCCTGTTAACATGATTTGCAGTTTTGCCCATTCCCTCGATCGGCTTTTACGATCTGCGTGGGAAAATAAGCAGCTAATACATTCTAAGTTTTTTTTTAATTTCTCTGATAAGATAATTTGAGTATAGTATTAGAAACAATTTTACTAGCCAGCACCTACACCGAAGGTTGTAGCTGAAAATCAGCGCATTGCTCTTTGAGCAATATTGTCGCTGAGCCTACGACCTTTTTGTGCAACTGCAGCATACACATCACATTGCTTAAACCTTGTAGGTACTTAATATACTAAAAAATCATTCGTGTATTTTGTTTGAATGTGTTTGTGCAGTTTTCATAAATAACCGTTATATCTATCTTCATATATATTTAATCAGGACAGACCACATAAGCATACATTTGGCAGTCGCTTCACAATATCAAAACTAGTCTTATTGCTAAAATGCTTTATGTTAAATTTTTAAATGAGATTAAATTATGTAAAAAAATTAGAACGTCTTCAAGGAGAACGGCATTTCTAAGTTGAAGATGAATTTAGGTGGTCATTTTACATTAAATGTCACGAATTTACATCAGTCTCCTTTTTGAAATTCTTAGATAATATTTTTTCAAAACTAAAAACTGACTTCACACTCAAACTTCTTCTTCTTCTTATATTTAAGAGCTGGGCTCTTGTCGGTGGAGTGCTTTCCATGTCTCTCTTCCTTCCGCTAAGTTCTTAACCTCTTTATATGTTTTCACTTTTAATTTTTCTTTTATTTGGTCTATAAATTTCCTTCTGGGTTTTCCTACTCCTCTCTTTTCTTCTATTTTTCCTTCCATTATTGTTTTAAAGAATGCATCGTGGCGTAGTAGATGACCGAACATTTTGCCTCTTCTATTTTCTATAATTTGTATTATTTGTCTTTTCTCTCTCACATCCTCTAATACCTTCTCATTTGTAATTTTTTCTGTCCAACTTATTTTTTTCATTCTCCTCCAGCACCACATTTCAAATGCTTCTAATCTATCTCTATCCTTTTTGGTCATCGTCCACGTTTCACATCCATACAAGGCAGTGCTCCATATAAATGTTTTACGTAAACTTTCTTTAATACCAGAACAAAATATGTATTTTTTACTCTTAAATGTACTTTTTGCAATAGCAATTCTCTTCTTAATATCTTCTGAGCATCTTGCCTCTTCGTTGATAATAGTTCCTAAATATTTGAAACTCTGAACTTGGTCTATTGTTTTATTATTAAGTTGGATATTTTTAATTACTGGACCTGACTTTGAGACAATTAAGGACTTGGTTTTATTTATGTTTATACTCAATTTATGTTCTTTAAAAATATTATTCATTGCTTCTATTAACTTGTCTAACTGTTGTGAACTGCTTCCAAGGGCTGCTATGTCATCTGCAAATCTTATAAAATGTATCTTTTCTCCATTAATACTAACTCCTCCTAAATCTTGGTCTTTGATTTGAGATATTGCTGCTTCTATAAATAGATTGAATATCAGTGGAGAAAGTGGACAACCCTGCCTCACTCCCTGTCGTATTTTAGCCTGTCTTTTTTCATTATTACTTTCTATTATTGTCTCTTGTTCTTTATACAGTTCTTTGATTATTCTTCTGTCTCTATAGTCTATGCCAGCATTCTTAAGCGCCTTCATCATTAGTTTCCAAATTACTTTATCGAACGCTTTCTCTAAATCTATAAACGCAATATGTGTTTCTAAACCAAGTTCCAATCTTCTTTCTATTATAATTCTAAGTGCTAAAACTGCTTCTCGAGTGCCTTTGTTTTTGCGAAAACCATATTGGTCGTTGCCTACTATATTTTCTACTTTAGGTCGGATTCTATTTTGTATTATTTTATCAATATTTTTGATGCTTGTGTAATTAAACTAATCGTTCTATATTCTTCACATCTTTTCGTATTTGGTTTTTTTGGTATCGTAACGACACTCAAACTACACAATTGATTTTGATAAAATTTGTATGGGACCACCTCAAAAGAATTTTCAGAATAGGACCAGGCATCTTCAGATATTCGGTAAACATACGAGTACATAAAAAAAAGATTGCTACGAATTCATTATCTCCTCCTTTTTTGAAGTCGGTATTAAAGAAAAATTTATTTTTTATTTTTTTATACCTCGAACAATAATATTTCTTCCTTACTTTTCTACTGGAAGAGTTTTCTGTACATGATTTTAGAGTTTCGCGGTCACATGTTGTTATTATCTAGTATTTCGGGACTTACCGCGATTAATATCATTTTAGCCAAAAGAGCTCAATAGATTTCTTGGGAAGATTTTAAAAAAGATTTCTTATAAAATAAACCTAAATTTTCTTATTTACTTTGATTTTTGTGTTGATCTTCTTTGTATATGACATTTTTAAATAGATTCCGTTATGAATGAACTTGTTTTACAAAAAATAAATAATTTCTAGCCTTGAGTCCATGATGATTTATTTTTATAAATATTTTAATACCCTTGTATTTACTATTATATCGCTGAGTTAGTATTATATAATACAAGTAATAACCTAGGTACTAAGTTTAATAGATCTAAATCTAACCTAATCTGTTAAAAAAAAAAAAAACAAAAGTACTCATTACTGCTCTGATTTCCTTTCGAATGTTTCATATTTAGGTACTTGAGAATTTAATTACACGACTAGATACTATCCTCTTTCATTTAACTATCTATTATAAGAGCAAAATATATTCAATTTAAAAGTGTCGGTTATATCGCGTTTATCTCGAACGCTTTCCGGGAAATGATAATTTTCTAAGTTTCTCAATAAGTTAGAGGTTTGCCTTCACTTTAAAGATAAATAAGGCAATAAAATAAAACATTGAAGGTTCTAGCACATGATAATGTGTTAATAGCGGCCTAGTACTGCTTCTCACGCAGATAAATGATATTGACTGTAGGTACATGCGAAGAATTTTGCTGAAAGTGTTGTACTAAGCGCTCCAGTAAAGGCAATGTTAAAAATTAAAATGTTAGTAAATATTAAGGCTCCTACCCGCGCTAGCGACCTTGAAAATACAAAAAAAATAATTTCTCTTTCTGTAAGTCAGATTATCAGAAACCCTCGTACAACTTTTTAGATAACCTCGAAAGTCATTGAAATACTATCCGCTATAGAAACCTTTACAAAAAGAGTCAAAAGTGACCGTTTTTAGTATTTTTTGCAAAGGAAACTACAGCGTATTGTATTTCAATGACTTTCGAGGTTCTAATGTAACTTAAGGATACTAGCTAAAAAGTTGTACGAGGGTTTCTGATCATCTCACTTACAGAAAGAGAATTTTTTTTTTTGTATTTTCAAGGTCGCCAGCGCGGGTAGGACCCTTAAGCACTTTTGCCAAACTATTTATATACAACGTACGAGTATAATGGACATTCGCGTAATAAATCGAGTCACTATAGCTCGATCAAATGAAAATACAGTAAAAATAAAATAAAAAATTGGCATATCTTACGAGCTAGTTTTTTTTATTGTTATTTTAATTAATTCTACATCTTGGTGTTGTTCGTAATGCGTAATAGCAGCGTTATATGCGTAATAAATTGAACATGTCACTTAAATGTTGTATAAAGTAAAATGATTTCCAATAATATTGCTATGGATGATGGAAGGAAATTGAAGAGACCAGCAGTAGGAAAGAAAACCTAGCGGCTGGCTGAATTCACAGTTTTTAAAATACCACGCATGTACAGTACAGCATAGGCATATTAAAATTTGCCTTGTAGATCTTAATTTTTGGAATTTTGCTTCGTAGACGAATTAAAGTATTTTATGCAACAGTTGTATAAGAGGGTTCAAAATATGCGAGTGGCGCAGGTTACGATGCGAGCTTTAGCGAGCATCGTAAGGAGGCGCCATTGAGCATTTTTTGACGTACTTACAACGTTGCATACAATACTTTTTCTACGACTATATTTACTAAATAAAATACAAAACCAAACAAAGAAAATATGAAAATGTTTGACTTACATGTTTGGTAAATCAGATTTAGAATATACAAGTACTGATCAATATGGTATCTATGGTAAACTTTTTATTTAATTGACCTCTTTTTAGTGACTATGTTAAAAAAACATTTTTTTCTTTTGTTGGCAGTATGGTAAATCTATAGAAAAAAATGTTCTTGGTCTATGGCTAGCAGTATCGTTTTAGTGAAATAACGACACATGTGCTATTATGAGGCATAGAGTATAGACTTTTTTCTGCAATCATATTATCAATGTTCTTATATTAGTGTTCAGAACCATTTAAAAGACAGATTACAGTACAGGAGTAGAAAAAAAGTTAAACAGTCTGATCATCCTACTTCCTACTAATATTATAAATGCGAAAGTATTTGTACGTTTGTTTGTTTGTTACCACTTCACGCTTTAACCACTGAACCTATTTAGATGAAATTTCATATGGATATAGTTTGATACCCAGGGAAGGACATAGAATAGTTTTTATTGCGAAATTCCTACGGGGAGCGAAGCCCACGGGTACAAGTATACGTAAGTACTTACATACTCGTACTTTGTCATGTCATACTTTGACCACAACAATACCACGACCAGCTACAAATGATTACAATTCAGCCGGTAGGTAATTTATTGAGTTGTTTCTAGTAGAAATAGCTTCGACTGTGGTAGAGCATAAAGCACGGTCGTTATTAAGTCATCTCCACACATCGTGGCCCAAAAATTTACTTTCACTGATGAGCCAAGCTTTACGATTTGTGGATGTGACATTCACTTTTCTTTAACCGTCTAATAATAATAAATCTATATATTTAAACAACGTGGGACATGCCCGTACTTAATCAAACCAAGGGCTTTAGTAAATTACTATAGTTAAACCGACTTATTAGGTACTAGTCGAAGCCCGCGATTCTAGTCGAAGTTCGGGTAACTTTATGTCTCTGGAAATTGCTCATTAGACTAAACAACTTGTACTAAGGCGTAATTTTTATATTTCTTATAGTTTAGCTGGACCATTATAGTCATCAGGTGTTCTTCTTCTTATCGAGTGTGTTAGTGACTAACATTAGTGTCAGAGTTTTTAAACCGCCTTAAAGGCCTCTGACATGGTTTTAGGTAACGACCAATGTCCAAGACAGTGACCGGGACCGTCGGCTTAACGTACCCTCCGAAGCACGGATCATCTTACTGATCAGACAATCAGGTGATCGGCCTACAATGTCCTAACCAAACCAGGACAACAACACAAAGTCGTTGCCCCCGCCGGGAATCGAACCCGCGACCTCCGGGTATGAGCCGAACGCTCTAACCACTACACCACGGAGGCAGTTATCAGGTGTTACATTTTCCATAATCATTATCAAATACGAGTATAACAAAAAAGTTTCATTCGAATCCGTCCAGTATTTCCGGAGATTAGCGTGTACAAACAGACAAACAGACACACAGACAAACAGACAGATTACTATGTCTCTAAGGCATGTCCACCGAAAGTCGTACATCTCAACTTCTTTGTACTCGTAGCTAGTACCTGCGGCTTCTATTCAGCGATCGACTTTTGATATATTGTGAGGAAACACTTTCGCCAAATAAAAGTATTGTTCGAACGCTTACAACATTTCTGACTTTGTGACGAATTTCTAATGACGATGATTAAAAGTTTCTTTATTTGTTACTAGCGATAAGCCTTGGCTTGGTACGGATTTCTAAGAAATTATATTTATTTATTTTGTTTGAAATCTTTATCGAGTCAATATCTGCAATAGTCAATGTCAAGTCAAATATATCATTATCATAGGATATTCATAATCGTCACTTTGTTTTGTTGACGTCAAATGGTTATTTACAGCTAAGTTTACTACCGCTTCCTAAGCGCTAGTGCAAAAGAAGCTGTAAAGAACTGCATTGCAGCATTTTCTCCAAGGACGTCAACTCACAATTACATTAATATTTAAAGTTAAGTAAAAATATAGTTCTCATGTTGTAATGTGTAACTTCGATTATCATAATTGTGAGTTTCATACAATACAAAAGCACAAACAGGCAAGTGCTCTTAAATGTGGAAATAGAAAAACCAACTATGAAATTACAAAATTAAAAAACCTCTTACGTAATGGTCTGGGAGAAAAAAAATACTTTGAATGTACCAGCTGCTTCTTTTCTTCTGATCGCAAAAGCCGATCGAGGGAATGGGCGAGATTTGAATCATGTTAATAGGCGATGCGGCTAGCAACCCATCTCCGTTTTGTTTTCTTTTCCACCATCACGCTAAGCGTGGCCTTTGGGTCCTATGGCCCTGGGCTCTGTCTATCCCGTCAGGGATAAAGACGTGAAAATGTGTCTGTATTTGTATCAAATTACAATTACAAGTAATTCAAACTACCATTCACAAAGTGAGATTTCCATAATCGTAGATTGGTTCCGCCCATATCGGTTTCAGCAAACATAAGTTGCGTAAGATCAAAATCTAATCGTCTCGCTTATTACTGGATTATTTTTGCTCTGAAGCAAGGTTGGAATTACTCATTAAGTTGCGACAGACACCATGACACGCAAATTTGAATGGAAAGTTGATTTGTAGAGAAAAGATTCATATTTTATCTCTTAGCGTATCCCTGGATGCAAAAAAAATATATATAAAGACGAAAATGTTTTTTTTTTGAAGTGAAAACTTCTTTAGCGGCGTTGTGCACTTTTTTTGGAATGGGTAAAAAATGTTAAACTCGCGTCAGGACACGTGACCTGATCGAAAATTCGTAAGACGGATGGAGAGTAGACAGCTGGCGCGGCGTAGGAGAGGGAGTATCCCCCTCTCTATCTACGGCGCGGCGAAAATGTATGCCTGCGCCTGCTGTTTCGTATATCAAAAATGCACAACGTTAATATTCAAGTTTTTACTTCTGCCGGCACTCCCAGAGTGCAACCCGTCGTTTTTTTTTACTATCTCATTATATAAGCCGTATATCAATCATGTAACTTTTAAAATAATACGTGAAAACATAAAGAGAGACTTGGAAAGCACTCCACCGACGAGAGCCCAGCTCCGAAATATAAGAAGAAGAACTTTAAATTTTTTAGGGACACCTCTTTGAATATTTTGGTAAATAAACATTCAGTAGGCAAAGTTGTTTATAAAGAAAGACTGAATCCAAATCCCAAAAGGCACTTTAGCGTTATAGCGGCAACCAGGGACAGGAAGCGCTTTCCCTAACGTGGGTTTTTAGCGGCTAATTGATAGGCTTGAATATTTTTATTGGATCAAAAACCCCTATCGCTGGGTAACCCTTTCGATCGACTAACCGTATCATATGGAAAGCCTTTAAAAGGGTTTCCCTATAAATAAGTTGTTAAAACATGCACGTTACGTTACCCTTACAAAAACCATATCTTATAGGGTAACCCTATCCCATAGGCTAACCCTTTAAGAAGCGCTTTCCCTGGTGGCCAACGGGCGGCGGCAGCGCGCGGCGGCACACGGTCAGACTCAAAGCACTCAGGCTGGCTGAATCACGACGCGACGCGACGCCATTCAAAAGTATACCTTATTAAAATAATAATTTGTTTGATTTCGGCGCGAGCGCTACGACGAAACGTGTCGCGGCGTGTTTATGTATTGTTTTTGCAGTTTGGATTCGTAATTGTTATTACTTCTTATCGTCCGTGCTGTTAGAAATGTGATGCTTCCGGAAACAGTGTGAATTATAAGTGGCTTATATCTATCGTGTACTTTTATTGTTGAAATAAAAACCTGTGTAAACCATTGTAATGCCTCCACCTAAAAAAGACAGTGTTCATCGATATTTTTCTTATAATGAAGCCAGTAATTATAGTATATGCAATTTATGTAAAAAAAAACCTGAGAGGTGCCAAGGGACACCCGGATGGAACGAAGTTCCTTTCGATTAATTAGTGAAGGAATTGTAATAATTTTTTTTTAGTTATAACACAGAGTACTATTATGTATGTACGTACAAGTTATAATAATATTTTATTATATACTAGCTGTTACCCGCGGCTTCGCTCGCGTTAAATCGAATAGTACCTACCAAGTTGATTTATCCCTTAGCCAGGCAGGGTACACATAGCGAACCACCTCAGAAATATTTTTTTTCTGACGAGCAGATGCTAGCTAGAAACCGCAAAATGTCATCCGTCTATTGTCTATGATACAGTTGATTTCTGAACGAAAAAAAAAATACGCCTCTAGAAAAAAAAACTTGACATTTCGCTTGTCAAAGTCAAAATATTGGTCGAACGGCGAATTTTTGTGCAAATTGACAGTGTTTTTTAGTATTATGGCGGAAAAAAATCCCGTTAAGTGATATTATTTGTGTTTTTATAATAGCAGATAGGTTGAATTATATGTAATATGTTTCGGTTTTACATGATATTTGTTTTTCTTTGAAATATTTACGCCGAAAGTTTGTGGTCAACATGTGACCTCTGCCTATCTGGAAAAACTTATTGTGGTTATTATGTAACCTCTGTACTACAAGCGTTTATCCATATAAATAAAGGCAAAACCATATTTACACATCAAATATTTTGTATGGTAGATAGATAGGTTCTTGGATCGAAGAATAACCGATACCCAGCCTATGTCCTTCTCCATGGTCCAATATAACTCTACGTTAAATTTCATCAAAATTGGTTCAGCCGTTTTAGCGTGAAAATGGATCATACATACATACATACAAAATTACATATATACACACTTTGGCATTTATAATATTAGTAAGGATACGGCAATGCCGTTTATATCCAAAATTTTGATACCTCGGGGTAACATTGATGTTTAAATAAGGTTTTATACAAAGAAACACACAAGTCTTTCCTTTTTTTATTAATATTAGGCTTATATGTGGATTCACCTTTATTTTTTCCATACTTACATGTTGTGACCTAACTGGGCAGTGGTCAGATCTAATCCACATCATGTTTATTTAAATGGGCAGTGGTCATATCCAGACCAGAGGGTTTTTTTTAGGAAATTGTAGGAATAAAAAAAATTAAGAAATTAGTTTTTTTACTATCATCCAATCTACCATTATCTGTATATAAAGATAAAATAATCGCCAGGCCTGGCTAAGGGTTATAACTTTTCATTTGTTTGAGAAGCTTTAGTGCAAAACGTACTTTGTTTTTATATACCACTAGCCGAAGCCCGCGACTTCGTTCGCGTGGACTTTATGTCTCTGGAAAATGCTCATCAGGCTGAGCAACTTTTACTAAGGCGGCATTTTTATATCTCTTATAGTTTAGCTGGACCATTATAGTTCTGCATCAGGCGTTCCATTTTCCAAAATCATTTATACCCTATATGTTGCCCAGGCTTAATAGCTATATAACAAAAAAAGTTTCATTCGAATCCGTCCAGTATTTCCGGAGATTAGCGTGTACAAACAGACAAACAGACATACAGACAAACAGACAAACAGACAGACATTTTTTTTTAATTCTTACTCTATTACTACGTCTCCATCGCCCCCAATATTTTTTTTGGAAATATATTTAATGTACAGACACACTTTTTTTACTGTTTTATTATATGTACAGATAATATTTTAGGGGAGGTAGCTATTCACTTATTTGAGACATTTACCTTTCTCTCTTCGTGTTATGGCGCATTAAAAGACGAACGAACGTTACGTTCATCCAATGACTCGTTCTATTTAAGAAACATCCCGGTTCCTATCTAACGACCAACGCTCAGCGCGCTCCGTCGAAGTCTCTCCCTGTGTTTGTGATACGTGCCTGTTCCTATCTAATGATAGGCGCTAAGCCGATCAGTAGAAGACTCTTTTACTCTCCGAGACCTATCCCTCTAGGCCCGTGACGTCATCAACGGCTTAGACCGAAAATTTTAACTTTGCACTTTAATATCTCGATCAGTTCAGATATTAAAAAGGCAGTTATTCTCGTAATTATGGCATATAAAACTAAAAATGGTTACCTGTACCTTCTTCATTTAACCAATAACGACCGCAATTTTAAATAGTTTATCCAATATTCAAGACCTACTACAATCACAATGAAACAAATAAAGACCGTATTTTTTAAGAGTTCGACCAATTTTCAAGAACTTGTACAATAAAACCACATCACACAACATACGCATACGTCCGAGGTCAATTGCGTACTGGGCACTGGCGCCAGCCATCCCTTGTTGCCCAATGCCCATGCATCCCAAATCCCAATTTTTGACCGTGGTATGGTCGCCAGATGTGGATTGAGCCAAGACCTATGAGAAATTGGTGCGTGGATTTTTGAAAAAAAAAAAACAACTACAGGTAGGTCTTTTTAGAAGTGTCTACTTTTTGTGGAGTTTCGTGATGATGAGTGAAGGCGTTTTACCTCGTTAGGGATAGACATGATAGTACAAACGTAACCTACGTAGCAACGTAGCACAAATTAATATTTAAAAAATCTAAATACATTCCGCCCGTCCCGAAAACGCCATCTAGTGACAGCCCTATGATCATCACGTTCCGATAAATGATTTCGCTTAATTTTGATTTCGTGATATCTACTAAACTATACATTTGATTGCCATACTGTAAAGGACAATGTTAATCTACTTTAAAACAACAAGGTATCTAAAATATTTAAAAGGATAAGGACTAATATCCTGTCGGTGAAAATATTATTTAAAATTTGTACGCGTGGTATAAACATAAAAATTGTTATTGTGACCTAACCTTAGGAGATAGACATATGCTATCGCGGACTTTTTTGTAGACCTTTTAGAGACCTACAACTTTCTCATACATTGTTTTTATATATCTTTTAAATCTTAGCCAGCGTTAGCTCTGAAAGTGCCTGACTGCAGTGTCCGAAATCACTTTTTTGACAAAAACTTTAGTAAATACAAATAAAATACATACAAATTATATACATAAACCATCTGGAATAAACGATCTATCTAATAGTGAAAACTGCAACAAAATCTGTCCAGTAGTTTTTTAGTTATAAGCGTACAAAGAAACAGGCGCACGCCGCACGGCTTACAACTATACCGAAAAGTGTCGTTACAACTTTTGGTTTTTTTTCGTCTAGCCTCCTTTCGCAACGCGCGATAAGGAACTACGTTCCAAAAATATCAAGGTATGTATGTTTCGAGTGTTAACATTAATTGTCTATAAGTAAGTAGATTAGCTAGCGAGTCTAGCGACTGATTCAACATACTTTAGCCCCGAGTTACGATGTAGGTAGGTATCTGAAATTACTTGAGTAGGTAATCTTTACGTCCATAATTAAGTATTGCATGCATGCATGCACACTTACGTTCCTTCGCAAAAAATGTTGAGGTAGGTAAGTACCTCGATCATCAGTCTTGTGATATGATACCGTTTAAAAGTCTGTACCTACCCAGGAGATAGGTATCCGGACCGAACCGCTATGCTTAGGCACGAAATCTTTCATAGTTTTTCTCATATTACAACTGGTATGTTTATTTGTTTGTTTAGCCGTTATCATCTCGGATCAGCTGATCGGTTAGCTTGTATGGAAGGCCAAAAATCACATTTTTATTTTGACACATGTTCCTTGGGGAAAGTTGTTCAATATCATGGACTGAATTCACCCTTAAAATAGTTTTAGTATATTTGATTACACCTTTTATATTCCAACTGATATACGTAGCGCCATGTATTATTTGCCAGGGAAATTAAAAAACCCTGACTTCAAGCGTTAACTCCCAATAACATTTAAGCGGTTGAACCGATTTTCATCAAACATACCACCACAAGAGAACTTGCATTCACGTGAAAAAACCGAATCGAAATCGGTCTATCCGTTCGAGAGCTACGACGCCACAGACAGACAGACAGTCATAATAGCGTCAATCTTATGAAACCCCTCTTTTTGTCGGGGGTTAAATTTTTTTTACGCAGATCGCCATGATATTGTTTTCAAAAGATGTTTTGTCTATGGTCCTTGTTCTCGAATTTACGTTTCGATGCCATTATTTCACACGTCAAATAATATGTGATCTGATCTGAATGATATAACACAGGTGCGTTGGCCAACGGCAGCAGGCAGATAATGAGTAAATATGTTTAACCATTGGCTAACGAACGATAGAAAAGAGAAAAGACGATCGCGGGCGGGACGTGGGGGGAAAAACCCTATCAAAAAAGCGGAAAAAAAAACCCTTTCAATCATTTGGTAAGCGCTTAGCCTATCATAAGGATAGGGTTACCCTATAGGGATACGGTAAGCCTTTCGCTGGGTAAGCTTTTTACAGGCTAACATAGACGTGAGGGTAAGCTTATCGTAAGGATAACCACTTAAAGGGGTTTTAAAAATTAGCTGCTAATCCGGTCCCTGGCGGCAACAGAAATACATCATCTGTAAAAATTTCAACTGTCTATTTGTCTATCACGGATATACAACCTGGTGACAGACAGACAGATGGACGGACAGCGGAGTCTTATTAATAGGGTTTTTACTCTTTGGGTACGGAACCCTAAATAGGCAACATATTTCTGGGTTGGCAAGCCGTGTCGCCTCAGATTCACGACATTATCTCTCATTCCATCAATCGGCTTTTAAAATTCTCATTACGCAGGAAGAGAAGCAGCTTTCTGAATTCTAAATTCTACATCGTTCTAATGAAATAATTCATGACTTTCTTTCTTCCATGCTGGTCTGGACGACCGAAGGTAGAAAATAAAATATTAAAGTAGCTGCTTCTCTTCTCGAGCAGTTTGTAAAAGACGATCGTGGGACAAGGCAAATGATCTCTACAGAGGATTGCATTTCTTACTACCTAGGCAAAGATAATTTTACTATGTGTACATACATTTACTATGTTACAGCTAGGAAACTCAAATCATTCTTAGCAATGGCCATTGCTAAGCGCTGGAATCGGTACATAAATTCAATTTGAATATATAATTATATATACTTGAAAAATAATTGGCCAAGTGCGTGTCGGGCCACGCGCAGTGTAGGGTTCCGTAGTTCCAAATGCCAACTTTGAGTTAATGCCACTAAAAACGTTTAAAAACTAATTATCTATTGAATTTGTATGAAATTTCTTTTTCCAAGTACATTTTATAAGTTGATCGCCTATAACTTTTTAATTTGTATACCTACCCTACTTAGCTCTGATAGTTTTCCTTTAAACTACATTATATATACTATAGCTGTGAATTTTTTCACGTGGCCATATATAACCGTTTAGCAGATAGAGGGGGGGGGGGGGGGGGGGGACACTTGCCTACAACAATAATTTTCACTTTAAACCCAAATATTTCAAAAACGGATCCCTAAATCCAAAAATGGTGTTAACAAGCTCACAATGTTTTTGAACGACACCCCACACAATGTGTTTGTCGAGAAAAAAAATATTGACTACCTACCTCTTTACTTGTATGGCAGCTAACCTAAAAAGAAATATTTTTCCAGATTTTATTTTACGACTTTTTCGCCATGATTAATACACATATCTATGCATGCCAAATTACAGCTTTCTAGTACTTGTAGTTTCTGAGTAGGACCGCGGACAGACAGACAGACAGACAGACAGACATGGCGAAACTATAAGGGTTATTTGTTTACTACGGAACCCTGCTTGTAAAGGTTAAATTACTGAAAATATTTTAATTTTGAATGTTGCATGGTTTGGAACGCAAAAAGTAGCAACGAATTACTATTCTAAAGGGCCATTGTCTAAATTTTGCGACCGTGGCGCCATCTATCGGTGTACTGAAACATCAGAGAATAAGAAGCATGCAAAGGGAAACCATTTATGGTGCTCGACAACTGAACAGTTCATGCACACTTAGTAAATAGTTGTCTGATTATTGGGTAGATGGTGTTCTTAATGAAAAACTAAATATTTATCGAACTAGCTAGTTGAGAGAAGTTCTCCAAATTTCCATCGAACAATAGGGAACTTTCCTAAGTCAAAAATAAATTATTTATTACTGTTACGAAAATGAAACGTCAAAAAATAATGTCACCTTGTCATTGAGCATATCCATTTTCAACGTGATTTTAGATTTATTATTGCAAAAAAACTGATATGAACACATGGTTGGACACACTACCTACATCATTTGTTATTGCAATTGTGTCTGGCTGCGTAACCATCAATGTATTAAAAGCGCTATTTGACTAGGTACAAGAAACTATAACGTCATAAGTCTGTATTTCATACAAATTCCATAGAGAATGTTTGTTTTGACGAAAATATCTGATTTAAGGTGATGGATTTAAGACTAGTGTTACCGGCAGTTAAATTTAGCTAGCTTAATTAAATAAGCCAAAGTGGATATAAATCGACTCATAATAAAGATAAAACAAAAAAAAATGCTTTTCCATACTAATGTGTCCAGCCGCCTGCGCAATTTGTATGGGATTGTCAATTTTTTTTTAGGTTTTTGATAGTTATTTTAATTTCATTACACTATAGTGATCCAGTATAGACCGTGGTCTGATTTGTTACGGGTATATCCCTACCTCGTTGTATAAAGTTAATTCCAGCCCATTTCCTACGCTATTCAGAAACACTAAATATGGAATTATGTTTCGAGATGACGTTCAGTTCAGAGAATATTTAGTTTGTCTAAGGTAACTCTTGATAACATTTGTCTGAAGGGAAAACCACGGTACCAGCTTGTTATATAATGTACTGACTACAAAAAAGATATGAGAATAATTTATTTAAAACTTTAATTACTCAATAATGAATGGTACAAAAGGCGGACTTAATGCTTTTCCTCATTTATGCAGGACTTTTTTTGAAAATTTCATTGCTAGTTCTTTCCATGGTACTTACTCGTAACATGTGCCAAACATAAATACTACTTTCAAACCAACGAGCCATGTACGAAATCTTATACGTTTAAACGAGCAATTCTTGTTTATATATATTTATAAATTTCTGTGATCTCGAAAACAGCTCTAACGATTTCGCAGAAAATTTGTATATGGAGGTTTTCGGGGGTAAACAATCGATCTAGATTAGTTTTATGTTTGGGAAAACGCGTATTTTCGAGTTTTCATGCGTTTTTCTTTTCACGCAGAATATGGTCGCTAATTTCGTCGCGCCGACCGCCTTGTTTTTAGCTCAGCTGTTAAGGATACCGACCGCTAGAAAGAGTGTTACGGGTTCGAATCCCACTCGGTGACTTACTTTTGTTTTTTTTTATGTTTGAGTTTATATATAATTTTTTATTTTGCATTGTTTTTAGACAAGTTTAAAAAAATTTAGTTAATGTTTGAGATGTAACATGTCACATGATCACAGCAGTTTTGTTCCATTTATCTTAAGCTATCACTGTATGTATATCCAGTAATGGGTTTTAGGGCCTTCGATAAGTTACGCGGGCGCACGCGGCGGGTTTCGGTCTATCTCTGTTACAAACTCTAAATGCGAAAGAGATAGCAGAATCCGTCGCGGGTCACCTGTCTCTGTCGCACGTAGCGTTTGTGACAGAGATAGACTGAACCCGCCGCGTGCGCCGGCGTAACTTAGCGAAGGCCCTTAGCGGGAGTGCCACATTACTTTTGGGGGCCCCTTAGTGCTTATAAAGTGGTCGTAAAAGTGATGTCACATGTGACATTGCGGGCCCATGGAGGCTTCTCTAAGCGCAAGTGCTTTGCTCTGACGTAAGCCTCTCAAAGAACCGGGGTGAAAAGACCCGTGATTCAAAAAGGTAAATAATATAGCCATGTGGTCTGATATAAATATTAGCTTATCTAGTTTATGTTTTTTTATGCATTAATAATGTGTGTAAGTTTATGTTAAACATATGTTTTTATTTGCTTTTGATAATTTTTGGAACGTAATTCCTTATCGCGCGTTGCGAAAGGAGGCTAGACGGAAAAAATTAAGACCAAAAGTTGTGACGACACTTTCTATAGGTACATAGTATAAAATGAAGTCCCTCGCCGCGTATGTCTGTCTGTACGCTTATAACTAAAAAACTACTGAACAGATTTTGTTGCAGTTTTCACTATTAGACAGATCGTTTATTCCGGATGGTTTTTGTATATAATTTGCATGTATTTTATTTATATTTACTGAAGTTTTCGTCAATAAATTGATTTCGGACACTGCGTCAGGCACTTTCAGAGCAAACGCTGGCTAAGATTTAAAAGTTACATAAAAACAAGGCATGAGAAAGTTGTAGGTCTTTATAAGGTCTACAAATAAGTTCGCGATAGCATATGTCTATCTCCTAAGGTTAGGTCACAATAACCAATATTAAGTTTATGTTACGCGTACAAATTTTAAATAACATTTTCACCGACAGAATGTTAATCCTTATCCTTTTGAATAGTTTAGTTACCTTGGTTTTTTAAAGTAGATTAACATTGTCCTTTACATTATGGCAATCAAATGTATAGTTTAGAAGATATCACGAAATCAAAATTAAACGAAATCATTTATCGGAACGTGATGATCACGGAGCTGCCGCTAGATGGCGTTTTCGGGACAGGCGATAGATATAACACGACTTTAGGTCATCAATCCAAAAATTGAATTTCCACGCTTAGCGTTGGCCATTCTGAATCAACAAGCTCCTCAGATGTAGATATTCCTACTAAGTACCTAACCTACCTATAGTTATCTTATATCTTTAAACGAGCAATTCTTGTATATTTATCTAATACCTTTAAACGAGCAATTCTTGTATATTAGTCTTATGTTTGGGAAAACGCGTGTTTTCGAGTTTTCATTCGTTTTTCTTTCCACGCAGAATATGGTCGCTAATTTCGTCGCGCCGGCCGCCATCCGCTTAGCTCAGCGGTTAAGGATGTTGACCGCTAGAGAGTGTTACGGGTTCAAATCTCGCTCGGTGACTTAATTTTGTTTTTTCTTTATGTTCAAGTTTATATATAATGTTTTATTGGAACGAAGTTCCTTATCGCGCGTTGCGAGAGGGGGCTAGACGGAAAAAATTAAGACCAAAAGTTGTAACGACACTTTTTGCTATAGTTGTAAGCTGTGCTGCGTGCGCGTGTTTCTCTGTCTATCTCTCCCTCTCTCTCTCTCTCTCTCTCTCTCTCTCAATAATCGAAAGGAACTTCGTTCCATCCGGGTGTCCCTTGACACCTCTCAAGTTTTTTTTTCTTGGTCAGGTGCACCGCCGTATTCGTCTCATGTACAGGTTGTCTGGAAGAGATCGCTCCAAACAATAAGATTGTACATCTTCTTCTTCTTCCTCGCCTTTTCCCTATTTGAGACTACATTTGGCTCTACAGAGCCGACCGGCTCTGTATGTCTACTCCCTCCATAACCTTCTATCCTTTGCCATCTCTGCACTGACCCCCGTTCCCCCATATCCGATCTCACGCATTCTTCCCACGTCTTTATCTGTCTGTCTAAAATAAAAAATAACCTCAAGAAAATTGATATGTATTTGTCGACCGTACATTCACGTGCGTTACACTCTGCAGATAACATAATTATTATAAAATATATTTAGCTTGCATTGATTGCAAAACTTAATATCTTTGTGGTCTTTCACTGGCAACGTACTATATCATAAGTATATATAATTTTATTGTACTGCATCGCAAAAATGGCCGGACAAACATATTATTATTTATCTTTCGTTATATTACTGTTTCTTCAAGGTTCATGTGAGTACATATTATTCTATTTTATAATTTATATTTTATTTTCAATTTTATAAATTTAATAAGTAAACACAATCACTCATATACAGTTTATTAACAAATTTTTACATAATATACAAATAGAATAAAGATATATTCTTCTAAGTATTATTACTTAATTTGTATTGTTCGACAACTAGGCAATTTCCCCTTTCTCCCTATTATATAAATAAATATCGACTGGATTCAAATTCTTGTTTCAAGTAAATTTTTCCTCCACCCGAACGTTGACTGGAAGCTAAGTTGGTTTAATGCTCTAAGACTTTATGCCTATATTCTCTCTTGTTGTAATGTTTGTGTGTTTATTTTGGTGCAATAAAGTTAATTTGTATTGCATTGTATTGTAAATATTAATATAATACACGGACAATATATTACGGACATCGGAAATTATTACCCTCGGAGATCAAAAATTTACTCGTTCGATGTATTCAAGAAACAATTAGCCAAGCACATAATTTCAATTTACTGAACTTGTTTTATTAAAACAGTTTATCAGTGTGACAACGAATAAGTATATTTATGTCTTGTATTTATGTTCTCATATATGTAAGTGATATAAAAGCTTTCTAATTTTTTTAGATGGACAATGTGCTAGTAAACGCTTTAACTTCCTACCTACCCGTCTGTACAAGTACGTCAAATCAGTGGAGAATTACTACAGAGTGTTCACTGACGTAGCGACGTGGAAAGAAGCCAATAGAACTTGCGAAGCAAATGGAGATACGTTGTTTTACCCAAGAGATGCTATTGAGTACCATGCTGTAACTTCTTTTATAGAAAAGGCTGATAATGCATTCCCGTACAACGAAACTGAAGGTTATGGAATCTGGATAGGCATATCCAAGTTGTTGACTGCAGATTTTTTGACTATAGATGGTAAGTAATTAAACCCTTTGTGTTTGTTGCCGTGACAAGAGTAGAATTTGTCACCACCTATTTCCTCTCTCACGGGTGTCTTCTTCTTCCCAAGTATATTCATAGCTTGCACTATAGTCTCTGGTTTTCAAGCTGCATTAGGTTATCTGACACTCGATGCCTGTCACCTAGCGACCAAAATTTATTTTTACTTATTAGTGAACTAGTGTATGCAGATTTCAGAATCAAATGGTGCAAAGTCTAGTAACAAGGGGCTGAGAGAGGTTTAGAAAGATCAGGACCGGGCAGTAGCGTCTTGTAAGCGAGGATTTATACCATCTACTGCGATAACCTACCCGCCCAGTCTCTACATTGGGGAAAACCTTTAGTTTAGCTGTGACCTAGTGTATTTGTGGACTGTAGGCTGGTTAAGAAGACCTCTGTTATCTCAGAGCATTTTCTCTTGTATCCTTAGTTAGTAGTGATGCTCCGAAGCCCAGAAAAGTCAGAAAGCAGAAATGCTTTCTGGCCCGTTCACATCCATGTGTATCTATGACATCTTTGATATAACTAATAGCGCCTGCTATTGAAGCACTGACTCTTTTCCATTATTTTGTATGGATCGCAGAAGCTGTTTTTACTTTACCGTTGATGATTTAGCAGACGTGGAATAACTTAACGACCACTATATTATCTACTTGTGGCTTTCATCTACGACTATTTTCCTTTACTATTTACGGTCTTTAGCATCCTTGCTTAATAAGGCAAGTATTTAGCATCCTTAGCAAGACCAATGAAATCCTTGAATCATCATCATCCTCCCTTATTACTGACTGCACCCTCAGTATTGGTTTTGTAAATAAATTCCTCTATCCATATACTTAATGCAAATTTGTGTATGACTTATGATAAAAATTAGAGAAAATGATTTTCGATCGAGATCACGTAGTTACGCCCGTCCAAAGCTATCGCGTGAACTCGATGACCCCCGGCCGGCGCCAGCGGCGCGGCTATCGCCTAGCTTTAGTACTTTGATCTCACGATATTACACTCGAGTTTTAGTCAGCATTTTCTTTTCAGAATTTTTATTTTGACTAGCTAATTAGGGCTTACTAACGATCCTTATAAAGTGGCCTTCGGCTCCAAAACCAGTGAAAAATCACCTCGTTTATTATGTAGCCAGTAAAAAACCAACAGTTTTTTTTTTGAGATTGCTAGTAAAACCTCTAAAAACAGTGCTCTGGAACGTTATCAATTCGACTGTTGACGTTAATTTAAAAGGAAAGAGACGTCATCATCTGTGTATAAGATAACCTGCTTGCCCCCTCTGAGTGACTACTTGGAAACTCCAATAAAACAGTTAAAGTACCTATAATAAAACTATTGCGCCGAATGTTCGATGCTCAACAACATTGGGGAATGTTGCACAGTGCACTACATCGCGCTGTTGCCCGTGCAAGGAACACAAACATTTGACTAATACCAAGCGTATGGAGAGTTTTAAAAATTTCTTTGGCTCCATACCTACCTTCTGTAATGCAATCATAGCAATTCGGTTGTCTTTTTTACCCATTTTAATATTGTGTATTGGCCAAAATAAGAAAAGACTATAAAATCATATAAAAATAACGGATTCCAAATTTGAATGTAATATTTTTTTTTTTAACTGTAACAGTATTTATGGCCAGACTAGTGTATATTTTGTAAGTAATTTCTAATCCACCAACATGGCTTAATTTTTTTTGATACATTTTTAACACCCGACTCAAAAAAGAGGGTGTTATAAGTTTGACGCTAACGTCTGTCTGTATGTTTGTCTGTGGCATCAAAGCGCTTGCACAGATGGACCTATTTTAATTTCATAAAAACGTGTACCCTTGTGATGGTCTATAGCTATGTTTGATGAAAATCGGATGAGCCGTTTAAAAGTATTCGCTTACTTTATTCGCGCACTTTTGGCGGATACTCGTTTTAAAACTAGACCGATTTATCAATAATACTTTCAAAGGTTATTTATAAAATAATGTAACAATATAACTTTCTACAGATTGTTAGTAGGCAAATTATAATAATCACCATATTTACTTTTAAACAATTTATTTCAAATGAGGCCGCCACTTCTGCTACTTTTTTGCCTTAAAGGCCAGTATGTACAAATACATACTGAATCTAGATTGTGTGTATGATAATAAAGATATTTAAATTTGAAAAAACAAACAACCTCATCGAGTTTGGGCTTATTGCTTTTGTCTTGATTACTTAGGCCTCACAATAAAAGTTTGTAAGATTTTTTTTAAATTACAGGTTTTCCAGTAGAGGCAGTGTTTAACAGATGGGGAGAGAATGAACCCAACGGTGGGGAAGAAGAGGAATGCCTGGCGATGACAGCAAGCGGCCACCTCAGCGACTGGGCGTGCAGCGAGAGGAAACCTTTCATATGCAAGAGGAGACTCACCTCAGAATTTCTAAATTTAATGTGCAATGAGGTAAAGCTGAATAGTCACACATCCTTCTTCCTACTAATATTATAAACGCGAAAGTTTGTAAGTATGGATGGATGTTTGTTACTCTTTCACGTAAAAACTCCTGAATGGATTTTAATATAAAGGACAATGCCCACTGCTCTATGAAGCCCCGTCCCTCGTTTACGATAATGTAGCTTATACATCAGAATAACACATAGGCTACAATTTATAAAGATATATTAAACCTCGAATATGGTACAGGCTAGTGTTGCAAGCAATAGTAAAAAATATCGATCGTCTATCGAGACTAACGTGACCTCGGAAAACAGTAACAATATCGATAGTTTTTAATGAAATCTATCGATAGTATCAATAGTAAAGGTACTATTTGTATAAAAAAACTATGGATAGTATTGTCTTATATCGATATTATTGTAATATCGATAGTAAATTTAACTATAAATATTTTTTCATACAAATAGTAGTTACACTGCAGGGGCGTAGCTACCGCCGTATCTGCCGTATCAATTATACGGGGCCCCCGGCCTACGGGGGCCCCCCAGGTGCGTAAGCAAAAATTAATAAAAACTTCCCAAATTTTTTAAATTTCAGAAATGAGAAAAGTAAAAAAAAACAATTTCTTTTTTCCCGAGTAAAGCGTGCTTTCAAAAGTTGGCAACACCCTATATCGGTTAAAGCGGGCTGCGGGATTTCCCCGTTTAAGGCAAACCGAGCTTTGCATTGATAGATAATTATGATGAATAAATATTTCTTTTAATTTTATGCAAACATTTTTTTCTTTTTTGAGAAATCTTTACCCTTCCTAAGGGCCCCCAAACAAATTTTTATACGGGGCCCCGCCAAGGTACGCTACGCTTCTGAGTTACAGTATCGATACTATCGATAGTATCTACATTCAATAGTATCGATACTATCGATATTTTCACCTTTCATCAATAGTATTGCAAACTATTGAGATTCGATACTATCGATATTGTGACTGTTTATCAAGGTCAACTATCGATAGTCAAACTATCGATAGTTATGCAACGCTAGTACAGGCCAAATACAGGTGTCAGTTTTGACAGGTTACCTAAGGGGCTATTTGTTTTTTATATATAGTTTTATTCATTTTAATTCCTGTGTTTAAACAGAAAACTGAATGTAACTTTAAGAATTTTATTGCAATGTTATATAAAAAATCCTCACACGGAATATTGTATAAAACGTATAAATAGAAAAAATATAAACTAACAATTAAGTTCATAAATCTTTTTTTTCAGTTTTGTTTGACGACTGGAAGTTCAAATGAAAATGAAATTGGAAATGAAAAAGAAAGAAAGCCAAGCACTAAAGAAGAAAACTTAATTTAATTTGAAGTTTTTATTTTTAATTAAGTACAAATATTCTTGTTTATAATTTTCTTATAATGTACATTACAATTTTAAATTTTAGTGTCTTTATTTTGTTTCTTTTGGAGAACAAAAGTCACTGACATAGCCCAGCGGATTAGCTTGTTAAAATGGCAGTGGGCGGGACACGTAGCGCGACGAACCGATGGCCGATGGGGGAAAAAAGTTCTTAAATGACGACCTCGTACTAGCAAGCGAGCCGTAGGACACCCACCCACAAGGTGGTCTGACGACCTGACCAAGGTCGCTGGAAAGCGCTGGATGCAGGCCGCTCTAGAACGGTCATTTTGGAAATACATGGGAAAGGCTATGTCCAGCAGTGGACGTTATGCGGCTGAAATGATAATGAGTTTCTTAATACTTTAACTTCAACCTTGTATTGTATTATAATCTATCTATCTATACATATAATAAAACAGTAAAAAAGTGTGTCTGTACATAAAATATATTTCCAAAAAAAATATTGGGGTCGATGGAGAAGTAGTAACACAGTAAGAATTTAAAAAAAAATGTCTGTCTGTTTGTCTGTTTGTCTGTTTGTCTGTTTGTCTGTTTGTCTGTATGTCTGTTTGTCTGTTTGTACACGCTAATCTCCGGAAATACTGGACGGATTCGAATGAAACTTTTTTTGTTATATAGCTATTAAGCCTGGGCAACATATAGGGTATAAATGATTTTGGAAAATGGAACGCCTGATGCAGAACCATAATGGTCCAGCTAAACTATAAGAGATATAAAAATGCCGCCTTAGTAAAAGTTGTTCAGCCTGATGAGCATTTTCCAGAGACATAAAGTCCACGCGAACGAAGTCGCGGGCTTCGGCTAGTTTTAAATAAAAGTCCTATTTAAAATTAAAATACGATTTTTAATACTTTAAATGACTGAAATGTGCACTGAGATTATAAAGTTATTAATTATTATTACGACCTCCCTGGTGTAGTGGTCACCATGCTACTCCGCCACCCAGAGGTCCCGGGTTAGATCCCCGGTCAGGGCAAGTTGGAAATGGTCTTTTTCAAATTGTCCTGGGTCTTGGATGTTTATCTATATATGTATTTGTTATAAAATATAGTATCGTTGAGTTAGTATACCATAACACAAGTCTCGAACTTACTTTGGGGCTAGCTCAATCAGTGTAATTTGTCCCTATATATTTATGTATTTATTAATTGTAGATACATAGATAACAATCGGGATGTGGACTGGATTAAAAATAAATTATTCGGAACTGTTAATAAAGTAAATCGTCACAAAATACACACTTCATATATAATACACTTTTCATTGATCACATCCTATTTCTAAATCATGTTAACAGGCGATGCGGCTAGCAACCCATCACTGTATTGATTGCTTTTCCATCTTCTCGCCCACCATGACGCTAAAAGTGGCTTTTGGGTCTTGCGGCCCTGGGCTCTGCATAGAGCCGCAAGACCCAAAATGCTCTGTCTGCCCCATTAGGGATAAAGACGTGATAGTATGTATGTACATCCTGTTTCAAGTAGATTTTTAATTTATTAATGCAGAAAAACTATAATGATGATAATAAGAGCGTTATTTGACTACAAAAAAGGATGACGTGACTATTGGTAAATAACCAATCATGACATACTGTTTTGGATATATTGCACAGAATAAGGCGTTTACTTTAAAATAAATAGTACTGTCGCATAAGATACATAGCTCAGCAATCACTACAATTGATCTGTCAATAATGTCAATATCTAATTCACATAAATTGGTGTGAGTTTATCTTTAGAATATTTAATATTTTTATTTTTAGTTTAAAATATTTTATTGTTTGTACAAAAATTTAATTAAATTTTAGTAAAATACAAAATTGGTTCATCATCATTATTTCAGATGCACAACGTCCACTGCTGGACATAGGCCTCTCCCTAAGATTTCCAAAATGACCGATCTAGAGCGGCTTGCATCCAGCGCCTTCCAGCGACCTTGGTTAGGTCGTCAGACCACCTTGTGGGTGGGCGTCCTACGCTTCGCTTGCCTGTACGTGGTCGCTAGGTTATTTAATTATATTAATACGTTATACCAAATTTATAATTAGTTAACAAAATTGGTTAATCAATTATAAATTTATTTAAAGAATTGAACCAAACAGCCTATTCTTTTTTCGACAGAATGATCTCAAAACTATTACGCGCGATCTACAGAAAATGTTTTTAATCTCATTTCTTTTATGCGGAACCCTAAAATGGTAACTTAGTAATTATTTATTTTTTCAATAGTTACATAGCTTTGCTTTGCTTGATGGATTCAAAACAGTCTTATTCTCAAATGAAGGGAATTAAAAAGTGCCTCCCATGCAAACACGGCCGCCCACCGCCGCCCGCCGACGTGCCTTGCCCCGATTTACCTAATTATCACCACTCTACTCCAATTGTGCCATCTACAATGCAATCCTCGATTTGAATGGCAAATTATTGTCTCAAGCACGGTTTCAGATGCCTCAAGCTTTGGGAAATTATACAGTAACTAGCGGAACTACCCGTCTGTGCTCGAGTATAATTATACGTACAAATCATTCCTTATTAAGAAAGAATTTTGTTTAAAAAGTTGTCTGTAATACTTTAATCAAAAAACAAATTATAATCATGGCAATATGGAGCATAATGCACCACCTCATTCGCTTATGAAGCGTGCAAAAAAGTACAAAAAATTTGCAATGGGGCGGGAGGAAAGTGATACAGGAAACTTTTGAATTTATACTTCTTTTGGCGCGATTGGGAAAAATGATGAGAGTGAATTATTACGATACGCGCGCACACAAGTCCCATATCTCTGGCGCACACCGATAGAAAAAAGCAACAGTATGAAGTTAGCCCACGATCTGGCTGAACTGTATCTATGTTCACGCCAAAGAAGTATAACTTCTAACGCGTGTACATAAGTATAAGTACACACACTCTTTTTTTTTAACATGAGTAGTGTATTTTATGTTTGTAAATTGTTTATGTAAATATTTAAATGTTTTTACATTTCTTACTTGAAAAATCGCAAAGTGTCATAGGAATATTATTATTTTTTTAATTAAAATGCTAGAATAATTTCTTTTTGAACAATGAGACTACATTTAAGTTAGGTATATTTGTATAGTTTAGGTGAAACCTACAAAAACGAAAAATCACATAAATTATTTAAGTAGGATCCACTCGCATTCGAAAGTGATTGTCGAGTTAAAAGCATACTTGTGTCGAGTACTTACGATAAGGGGGAGTACTTACAGTAGTGCAATTAAATGAAGGTGAGCGGTTTCTACAAACCCTGGTGTACATTATCTAAATGCGCAAAACCATTTTTAATTTTAACAAATTTATTTGTTAGGCAAATTAAATAGACCCCCAATGACACCATCTAGTGATAAGTGGTAGAACTACGTAATATTCTAAACGATGATTATTTGCTAGGTAAATTACAAAAAACCCAATAACATTAAAACGAGAGAAACTATTTTTATCAAACATGTAGCTAAGAACCACCGCAAGAGAAGTTGCTTTCACGGGAAAAAAACCGCATTGAAATCGGTTCATCCGTTCGAGCGCTAAAATACTGCAGACAGACAGACCGAAAGACATTAGCGTTAAATTTATAACACCCCTGTTTTGTGTCAGGAGTTAAAAGGAGGAGCTTATCAATTTTGATATTTATATGTTCTTTTATGTGTATTGCCCGATTACCCGAAGACGCCCGGGCCAACTTGGAAAGTTCTTTTTTTGTTTGAAACAAAAAGAAACAAGCAAAAACAGAATCAGTTGTGTAGTTTGGTTCGCTGTGTGGTTTTCGGCAGAATAGGACCACTCCAAGTCTTCCCGTGGATGTCGTAGAAGGCGACTTAGGGAATACAAGCTAAACAAAGCATATAAACATCAATAGGACCTCTTCAACCCGTCTGGCAAGCGTGAAGGCGTAGGCCAAATCCTCTGGCTGCTCTGGCCAAGTACGGCTCTGGTAGTACAGAGAGGTTAGTACTCCTGAAGTGGAGACTTAAAGACCTGATGACGATAGTTTGTTGCTGTTTTTATTTTTGAAAATCATGAAATAATTATACGAAACAAGTTCAATCAATGTCACGAACACGGTCAACCTTAGTTAAATAAGTGAATTAAATGGCGTATGAACTTACTTATACTACACACTACTTACTTAATGACAATGTCATACATAAGTCTTAAAACTCAATTGAATTAGTATGACAATCCTGCAAAACAATATGAGAGTCTAACTCCACACTTTATGGCGTTCCCTTGCGTCTGTGTGACCTAGCCTAAACCTCACTTACGCTGATGTCCACATGCTTAGTGACCCATGCCGCGACCATTTTCCTACGACAGTGACACTGGGTCACTTTTAGTGCAGTGAGTGCCTTGACCGAGTCAAAATGTATAGACTTGCTCTTTCATTTTTAGTTTTTTACGTAAGTATTCTATTTTTTTTAAACAAATCGAAATTGTAAAAAAGGATTCTCTTCTAGTCAATTCAATTTCAATTTAAATATATCTTTATTACCATAGGATATTTATAATATCTCTTAATAATCGTCATTGTTTTGTTGCACAATTGTTAACTTCAAATGCATATTATACAATGCATACCTACAGCTAAGTTTACTACTTTAGTAGTAGTAGTCAACTGGCGATATATTGAGAATATATTTTCCCGACTTCCTTAATACGTTCTTATTAATTTAAAGGGTAATAGTTATACAGCGTGGAAGGAACATACACTTAATAAATGAAACACGGACTATACTAGATCTTATTAGTATAAAAAAATAAAATAACAGTCATAAATTTAAAAAAATCGTCGTTTCCATACTAAATTTTGCAGCCGCCTGGGTAATTTGTATGGGAATGTCGATTTTTTTTGTTTTATGATTGTTATTTTATTAATTACACTATAGTGATCTAGTACAGCCCATGTTTGATGTATTACGAGTAAGCCCCTTCTACGATGTATAGTTATATTACATAAAAATAAATAATAAATAAATATACAGGGACAAATTACACTGATTGAGCTAGCCCCAAAGTAAGTTCGAGACTTGTGTCATGAGATACTAACTCAACGATACTATATTTTATAACAAATACATATATAGATAAACATCCAAGACCCAGGACAATTTGAAAAAGGCCATTTTCCAACTTGCCCTGGCTGGGGATCGAACCCAGGACCTCCGGATTAGCGGTCTAGCGTGTTGACCATTACGCCACGGAGGTCGTCATTACATACAATCATACACACATTTATTTTAAATAATTTATTGTTATATTACTTACTCAAATATATTTTTAAGATTTCTTCGGTTATGTCTTCGGAATTTGATACAATACATAAAAGAGGCTGGATTCCTTTAACAAGAGAAGATGCACTAAACAGATTCAGAAACCCCGGCTTGAGGGAGTACTCCACAGCTGAATCTACACAGAACATGCAAATTTTGAGAGAAAATGCAATTGCTGTGGTTACTCCTAAAAAACATCGTGTTAGAACAATTAATTTTGTACCAGAAAATGCAGCGAAACGCCAAGTGAAGATATATAGATGCGAGTTCGGTAAGTGAAATAAATTATTTAATTATATGTATACGATTTAAATGTGGTCTTCTTTTTGTGGTGTTTCTTTGGTGAATATAAGTGAATTTTAATATTATTAATTTGTTCTTCACTTCATTGCACTTAACCTATGAATTTAAAAGAAAGAAAATTTTGACGCTAGCAAAATATGATAAGATCTTTTCTTCTGTTTTATTTATAGTCCATAAGCTTGATGTTTCTTTTTGGGATCCATTTACTTATAATCGAATAAAGCAAATATTAAAATTTATTGCGATAATATCCAGTCGTTAATAATTGTATCAATTAACAGTAAACGACCCAAAATTAATTTAATCGTTTACTGTTAATTATCGATAGAGAGACATGGAAAATAGTCCACCAACAAGAAACTACTTTTTAGGGTTCCGTAGTAAACAGGGAACCCTTATAATTTTGCCATGTCTGCCTGTCTGTCTATCCGTCCGCGTTTTAACTCAGGGACTATATTATATAAGTACTCGAAAAATGTAATCTTTTTTTTGGAGTAGCTCCCATACAAGTAAAGAGGTAGTCAATTTTTTATCGTGGGTATCATTTAATAGATCTTAAAATTGATATATTGAGTTTGGGAACACCATTTTTCGATTTAGGGATCCGTTTCTGAAATATATGGTTTTATAGTGCAAATTTTTGTTAGAGTCAAGTGTATATAACGAAGTTTAAAGGAACACTACCAGAGCTAAGTAGAATTTTCAATGAAAAAGTTATAAACGATTAATTTATGAAATGTACTCGAAAAACTAGGTTTTAGACGTTTTTAGTGGCATGAACTCAAAGTTGGCATTCGCATCTACGGAACCCTACACTGCGCGTGGCCTTATTATTATTATAATTATTAAATTTACCGAAGATGAACGATACAGGATAACATAATTGCTTTAACTAGGTTACCCGAATTACATTGTCAATTTTGTGTATTTATTTAAAACAATGTATCACAAGAATAATCATGTTGTTTTTTTCCAGGAACCTGTCCCCCAAATGTCAAACATAATTATGAAGCAAATATATCATCAGAAAATGAACAAACGTCTAAAAATATATCTCTCCAGAATGTAGTTAACAAAAATATTCGTAAGCCTAAAGCATTGAAGCTAGCACTCTAGAAGAAAATGATTTGAGTGACGTACAAGACAACGTTAATTTAAAAAACAAACTGGGCAAATTAAATTTAGAACAACTTGAGAAGGACTTTGAAAATGTTGAAAACAATGAACAAGAGTCTCGACACACTTACGAAGTAACTGAGAATAAAGATAACCTTCCAATAATTCTAGAGCAAATTCAACAAAATACAGAATCATCTGGATATGAATATAATACACCTAAAAACTACAATATCCTTTTAAAAACAAATCTAACCAACATTCTCCTAAGCATTCTTAATAAGTACAATATTAAACCAGAAGATGGTTCTAAGAATTATATTCTATCAAGGATTAAAGGGAATATACCTAAACAGAATTACATGTTGATACCTATCCCAGTGAGAGTATCTCGTGGTTATAACAGCCTAAATCATGCTCCAGTTGATCCTTTGACCGCGGTTTTCTTATCCAATTACGGATATTACCTCCCAAGTTATTACGGAGTACATAATAACTACCGAAATCTGTACGGTTATTTGGCATCAAACAATATTCACAACAACCTACCTTTTGGTCCGTATAAGATTTTTTCTGATACGGATTCTTCCCTTTGAGGAAGAGTTTTTTACAGCCCGACTAATAAAATAAATTCCTTATTTTTAAAACCTGTTTTCTTCTAAAGTATAAAAGTATATTAAAAGTCATTACGTATATATTCAAAAATTCATAAAAAACTAAACAGAGTGCAAGTTGGACTCCCGCACGAAGGGTTTCTATAAAAAATCACGTTTGTTGTATAGGAGCCTCACATAAATATTAATTTTATTCTGTTTTTAGTACTTATTTATTAACATAGCGGCAAGAAAAATGCATCATCTGTAAATATTTCGACTATATAGCTATCACTGTTCATGAGATACAGCCTGGTGATAGACAGACAGACGGACAGTGGAGTCTTAGTAATAGGGTCCCATTGTTACCCTTTGGGTACTGAACTCTAAAAAACTCCCTTTGTAAATCAGTCATAATACTAGTGGCTTTGTGAGCTGTAGACCGCGTAAGTCCCCCAGTTGAAGTTTATCGGATAAAAAAGTTGGTCAGACAAAAAAAAAGTGTAACGAATAAATTATTTGATGTATATTTTTTTTGGGTTTTAACCCCTGTTTTTTCGCCATTTTGAAAAATGAATCGACAAAATAATTCTATATTTTTTTCAAACCTCAGGAATTTTACAAGAAGCAGTTAAAAAATGCGACCTGTACGCGAGAACAGCCTGACAGAAAGAACCGGACAGCCGGACACATGCATTTTTGGCCTATATCCTTTAAACTACATTATATATACTATAGCTGTGAATTTTTTCACGTGGCCATATATACCCGTTTAGCAGATAGAGGGGGGGGACACTTGCCTCCAACAAAAATTTTCACTTCAAACCCAAATATTTCAGAAACGGATCTCTAAATCCAAAAATGGTATTAACAAGCTCACAATGTTTTTGAAAGGCCTATTCAACGACACCCCACAAAATGTGTTTGTCGAGAAAAAAATATTGACTACCTCTTTACTTGTATGGCAGCTAACCTAAAAAAAATATTTGTCCAGATTTTATTTTACGACTTTTTTGCCATGATTAATATACATATCCATGCCAAATTACAGCTTTCTAGTACTTGTAGTTTCTGAGTTGGACCGCGGACAGACAGACAGACAGACAGACAGACACGGCGAAACTATAAGGGTTCCTTGTTTACTACGGAACCCTAAAAATTAAAGTGATTAAGGTAGCCTTAACTTATGTTATGTGTCTGGTTAGATTACAAACAGCTTTTTCAAGTAAGGGCAGAATCCACGCGTCAGTAAACGCGTCCTTCAGTACGAGGCCTAATATGTAGCTGTTCTATATAAAATTATACATCCAAGGTAATTTGACATCCTAAAAAAATATAACATCATTGGTTTTTCAATTAATGCTTGTTTATCTTCCATCCATGTTTTCTCCCCAAATCGGGGTTTCACCTAATATAATTTTCGTTTCATCAAATTGGAGCTTGTTCTCCGACGACCTTCTTAAGAATACTCTGAATCAATGCTCATTTCTTGTCTTGTATTTTATGAAGGAAAGGAAAACAAAATAAATAGGTAAACAAGACCTTTTTGGTTACAACTCAATCAGTTACAAAAGGCTCATTTCCCTAACAGACATTTTATTTTTCAGCCTCTTGAAAATTATACAAACAATTCTTGCGTCACGTTTTGTTACTGGTTATAAAACCTCTCTTGCTTTTAAAATCATAGCTACTGAATTGTCTCGACTTTTATCGCGTTTTGTTGCAACTGTTGTAGGCTTTATCTCGTCTTGTATAAGGTTTATTATCATGGTGTTGAATGTAAGTGTTTGTTGCTTGGTAGATTGGAAGCGATCCAAGCGGCCACAGGCGACGCCCGCAATGAAAAGTTACCTTTGGGCAGCCAGCTTCGTAGTTTTAGTTTTTTGTTTCAGAGTCGTAATGTAGTGTTGAAAATTTTGGCCTTTTAAATTCACACGAAAACTCGAACTTTTCGGGTATAAGGTGTGGAGCTGAGTTATTCTACAGTTTGGATTTATTAAACGTCAGTTTGTTGGAGAAAGTTTTAAGTTTATTCATAAATAAATAAAGAAGAAATAAAATAATGATAAATTACACAGATTGAACTAGACTCAAAGTAAGTTCGAGACTTCATGTTATGGGATATTAACTCAACGATACTATATTTTATAATAAATACGCATATAGATGAAAATCCAAGACCCAGGTCAATATGAAAAAATATATATTTTTCATCTTGACCTAACCGAAGATCGAACCCTGAAAACAATGTTTAAAGTACCTTTATTTTAAACTTTGTCAGCCTATAGGTACTTGTATGAATTTTATTTATTCAAGACTGACCTTTATTTCATTTTTCCTATAAACCACTGTAGAAAGTTACAAATATGTAAAGCACCAAGTGCGAGTCAAGGATTAGTCTCGTTCATGAATGTTTCCATAAATCGGTGCTGGCAACATTCATGTTCTTATTTTTTGTATTTACCCTGTGCGATTTTTTGGAGAAATAAATGATTATTTGTATACCTAACCTTACCTAAATGTTTATATTTACTTCATGCATACTAATCATGTCTATTAAAGTCTTCAACTATATACGTAGTTCTTATTGCGAAAGCAATAACGTTGAAAAATATTTTATTCTCATATATAATTTAGTCAGCATCTACTAAGTACTGTCCGTCCGGAAAGTTTTAGTTCCTGCGCGTAGGAAACGTGTTTCATTTCCGGTAGGAAATGCGTGGCGCGGCGACGTGACACTTTGAATATTATTATGAGGGCTGTATTATTAAAGAGAAAAGGTAAATTTGAAAACGCGAGATTATACATTTCTGGTCATCAAAACTTAAGAGTTCTACACACTATATTTTCGTTAAGTTTTTATTGCAATATACTAAAATCCTAGATATATTAAATTTCTTTATAACTACAAAATTATGTCGAAATGTGACGTGTTGTTTTAAAATAAAAACTAGGTTACTTTTGTATAGAAAAATCAAGGGTAAGTCTACTTACCATGATTTAAGACTATCCCCAAGAATACCAGAAATCACAGTAATTCAAGGACATGATTGAAGATGAGCTTAGCAAATTATATAAGGAATAGAAAAAATACACAGATATGGATGGAACAGAAAGAGCAGACGTAGGAACGTACTTTGCCTTTGTTCAGCAGGCAAACATGTAGGCCAGTAGCTGACTCTATACGTGAGTAACCCGTTAACTTATTCTAATAATTAACGCAAGTAGCTTACCATGATGGTCAAAAATGGTGATGCTGTAAAGGGTTAGTAAAACTGAGGATACATCCGAGAAACTAGGTTTTGCTAAGAATATGTTCATCTTATTATATCATCCATATAAACTAAACTTCTAGAAAATTCTTAACGAAGTTGTACCATTATTCCAAAAGCCATGAAACTCATTGCAAAAAGTCTGCCCATTATACAAATTATGGAAAACGATAGCCACAATAGCCCGCTAACGAGTCCACATCGTCTTCCCCTCATTAAAGTGGGTGAACCGCTGAATAAAAGAAAATCTAAAGTTTTCACATCGGGAGGCAATAACTTTGAGAGAGTGGCGCGAGAGACAAGCGGAAAGCGAGAAACTTTAGTACTCAATGAAGACAAGAATCATATTTAGCAAAAAGACGAAAGACAGATGTTAGCAGTAGAATGCGTACACAAAAATAGATTAAAAAATCCAGAAAATAAACAAATACTCAGAAAAAGCATATTTATTTCTCTTTATAATATGAACTTTGGAATATTTTAAGAGTAAAAATAAGAATGTCTACTATTTCACTGATAATGTTTTATTTCTTTGTTTATATCCACAATTCATTTAAGTTCCGTTGTGGTAAAACTGGACTGCTTTTCAGATAGTTGAAGAGGTTATAGCTAAAACTTGTTTGCTTATTTCCTATATAAAATTTATGAAATGTGATCAAGCTTTCGTTACTAAGGAATCATTTGTTTATCAGTATTTTTTTTTCGTTTCTTTCACTTCAGTAGTTGCCATTTTATATCTTTGTGAATATTACGTTTGCTTATAACAGAAGCAATCCCATTGAGATTGGGGTTTTTCAAAAACTTATTTTTACATTTTCGCCTGTTTTCTATAACTTGAACCGCAACTTGGCACAGGGTAAGTGTGGCGGAGTTCTATCAGCAGTTTATTGAGCGTGTTGCCATGTATTGCCGCAATCCTAATGAATAAACCACAGTCACACTGCAGAGCTGGAAGAAATTTTATTTCTTTCATTCTTTTAGTTTTTCCTCCTGTCGAATGAAATAGTTGAATTTACCAGCTTATCTTCCAGTGCACATCGTAAAAACAAATAAGATGAGAATCTGCGTCATGTTATGATGCAGCTAGCTGAGGATACTAATTTGATTCAGTTTTACTATTTCTACCTTGTCCACCGTCACACTGGAAATTATCTTTAGGACTCTCAATGAGCATGCTACCAATAGCATGCCACTACCTATGCTGCTGCATCCATTATGGCTGCTGCGTCTTCAGCTGTCGTACTGACGACACTTGTTTATCAAACAAACTTTTGATTTTTCTGTGGTCAAAGGACGAATAGCCAAGACGCGTCCAAAGATACCTCATTTGTTAAGGTACCATGAAGAAGAAACGATGGAACAGATGAACATACATACATAGCAGCAAAATATACAACTCTACTTTTGGCTTCGCCGTAGTTAGGTAACAAAATCAAATATTAAGTAATCATATGTACTGCCTAAACAAAACGCAGCACCATTTAATCTAGGAACCAACCGTCAGAGAGCAGATATTCCGCATGACGTCACTCCGGAACGGCCGCCGGAAAAAGAGTAAAACTGCTAACTGCATTTTCCGGTCTGAAGCCTGCAAGTTTGAAGTGGCTCCAACTCGCATCGTGTTAAATGTATTCATCTCGATTGTTCTATTTGAAGACTTTAAAGAGGAACAAATTATTTTACCTTTAGTTCACGCTGGGGTTTCGCAAATGCAAAACCTAGCACATGCTGAGTTGGAGACCATTTTGGGGGACAAAGAAATTTATTTTATTTGTACTTTTAGAATTTGTTTATGTAATTATTGTGTTGCTTTTGCCCTTCGAATAATTGTTATGTCTATCTACCCTTATATGTGTGGTATATGGCAGTCGTCAAACTATATCAGATGCTTTCAGGCTGCTTGAAAAATTGCTGATTTGGCCACGTACACGAACGGAAAACAAATTTTCTTCTTATATTCTGGGCTTCTCTAGGTGAAGTGCTTTCCAAAAAAACAAATGAAACACCTGAATCATTTTTAGGGTTCCGTAGTGAACTAGAAATCCTTATAGTTTCGGCATGTTTAACTGTCTGTCTCTCCGTCTATTTTACTCGCAGACTATAATTACAAGAAAACTGTAATTTGTCATGTCAAAATTAAAAAAAAATTAAGCATTACTCCCATGCAATTGGGAGTTGACTTACTTGACTTATGGTCTTATGTCCCCTATCTGGGAAAGCGGGCGTCCACAAAGATTCTACATCTCCATTTGTCTTGAGCTACGCGCTAACTACACTTCAGGTCTTGCCGATTTTCTTAATTTTATCGAGCACGGTACGTCGCCTGGTCTGTTTTGGGCAACCGACTTTAGAAGTGGGAGTCATGGTCGACCAACTTATTGAAAAGGAAAATTTAATTTAAATAAAAATCGTTTTTAGAAAACAACTACGCAACTACGGAACCATACATGCGCGTGACCGGACACCTGTTTGACTAATTATTCACAATACAACGAAAACATAAATAAATAATCATGAAAAAAAAAACGTTTTCGCATTCTTTTCGTCTCCCATTACATTATCTGCAATCTACATAGTATAATTTTCCTGATGAATAATAAATTAGCGATATAAGTACGTTCTTATATCTCTAATTTGTTATTCATTAGGACATTCTCATTATGCAATGCTCCATAAACTTTTCCGTATTTAGGGATTTTGGGCTTAAGGGAAAAAAAATACTTCCGTCGGATTACAAAGGAGGGCAGATAAATGATGAAAATACAGAGTGGCTTTCTAACCATCAGCTTTCTTTGAGCAAGTTCAGTTCATGACACTAATCTTTTTTATAATAAGTCTCATCGTTGGGAAAAGCCTTCCCTCTCTGTTTCCAGTTTTTGGTGTTAGTCACTAACACACACGATAAGAAGAAGAAGTCCTTATCACGCCTGGAATAAGAAATCTAATATAAAATCCATTTATAGTAAATCTGTTTGGCTGAGCGTAGAAGGATATATTTTTCTGTATGTGGCAATTTGAGCAAGGGTGTTGTAAGTTTGACGTTAGTGTCTGTCGGTCTGTCTTTCTGTCTGTGGTATTGTAGCGCTGGAACGGATGGACCGATTTCGATACGTTTTTTCCGTGAAAGCAAGTTCCCTTGCGGTTGTTCTTAGGATGAAAATAGATTCGGCCCTTTACACGTTTTGGGGGAGAAACTTAAAAGTCAGGGTTAGTTCTACTATTTAGTTCCTCCGCTTATCACTAGATGACGTTTACATTGTGAAACGATTGAAAGTCGGGGTTTTTCTCAATTTTTTCTCGTAAATAAACTTGTTGGACATAAGCGATAGCGTTCGCGCTTCAACAACGAGATGTACCAGTTGTACGATGAGCCTTAACTTAAAACTATCGAGATTGGACACCTACGATGGGTAGACAGAATGAATGAAGAGATGAGGCCAGAGTACCAACACGTTTCCTAAAGACTCAACCCGGAGCCAAGCTCAGATGGTTAGCATCGAACGGGAAAGTCAGTGTCAAAAGTTGGAAACAGAAAGCTTATAAAAGAACTATCTAGAAGAAAATACGGGTGTAGAGCCTAAGGTGATGATAAACTTATTCATACTAAATATTCATTCAACTTTATATCGAGTAAAAAGCATTATTTTTGTATATCATTAGCCGTTTCATTATTTATAGAAGCAGTCGGGAAATTCAAATTGAACGCTAATTCCCGCCTTGCGCCGGCCCTGCTTACTGGCCAATACATAATTTAGGGGCCGTAATCAGTAAATAATTTACATTTTTGCGAAAGAAATCTTTTTGAGGAAAATGGAACAATACCGCTTTTTACGGAGCGACGATGAAATGTGAATAAATTATAGTCTGTATACTTTTTTGACGTATTTTCTAGATTCACAATTTATGTCTTAAATACCTTAGGATTTAAGTGAGTTCTTGGTTGTATCATTCGCTCAAACAATCAATTAATCATAGTAGCTATGTTGATTCTGAGGTCAGCGCCTTTAATCTCAAGTGTCTGGCATTTTGTCCACAATTATATAGAGAGCATTTTAGGAATCCCAATAAGTCTCTTTGGTTAATTCCAAAATTCTATTCTCATATATCATAAATCCGAAAGAAACTAAGGCAGCTCAGTGACATTAAACTGAAGTCACATAGACGCTTACACAATTTCACAATTTCGCTGAAATTCGTTTAGCAATATTCCTTTACAGGCTAGATATCTCATTAGAGCCACTTTGGCGCCATTACTGAGAGCAACGCCAGCAGCTCAAGTACGTTAAAATTTGAAGCAGATACACATAGAGGTTAATCTTTATACTTTGGTTATTCATATAAGTACATCATCATCATCATCATCATCATTTCAGCCGCATAACGTCCACTGCTGGACATACCTCTGGCCTCACCCAAAGATTTCCAAAATGACCGATCAAGAGCAGCCTGCATCCAGAGCTTTCCAGCGACCCTGGTCAGGTTATCTGACCTCCTTGTAGGTGGGTGCCCTACGCTTTGCTTGCCAGTACGCGGTCACCATTCAAGAACCTTTTCGCCCCATCGGCCATTGGTTCATCGCGCTATGTATCCCGCCCACTGCCACTTCAACGAGCTAATCCGCTGGGCTATATCAGTGACTTTTGTTCTCCTCGTAGGGAAACACCGAGCATAGCCCTCTCGATAGCGCGTTGAGCGACCTTGAGCCTTGTTATGAGACCCATAGTAAGGGACCACGTTTCAGAGCCATAAGTCATCACTGGTAACACACATTGGTTGTAGACTTTATACTTGAGGTACAGAGGTGTTTTGGACGAGAAGACACTGCGTAGCTTCCCGAGCGCTGCCCAGCCAAAGTAAGTAAAAACACTTTATTGCACCAAAACACATGAAAATAACATTTAAATATAAATTCAGATGTATCAACAAGGTAATCTCTTACAGGCTACCTTTGGGTGACAGGATTGGCAAATAGAAATAATAGTAAATGAGTGTCGGATTCGTCGAAAGACCTCTTCCTCGAAGCTGGAACTTCCTGCCTTCCTGCCCGCTCAGGGCTCTAGTTCAAGGCTTCAGAATTATGCTCTCAAATACAATTGTACATCCGTACATGCTTTTTTTGTTTGTCATAACTTTATTGTACTAAAACAAGTACCTACATTTACAAAGACAACATATACATGTTTCGTTAATGAGTCATAGAAATGAATCCACAACTTGCTTCGTCGAATTCCGCATCGTCCCCGTCTCAAAAAAACCCATAACACTTGCTGCATTTCCACGCTAAATAGCTGTTATGCCTTTGAATCAGGTTAAAGCAGTTGCCTCCCTTCCCCAGGTACCTACTTCTGGTTACAAAAGGTATGCGTTTAGATAAATATCATAAAGCTTAAGCTTTGCACCATTTCTGCTCTGTATCCAAAGTGCGCTAAGATAATGTCATAACGCCGGTCGATTAATTGAAGCTAATTGGAAGAAAATTAGGCAAAGAGGCTTTGAGTGCTGGATTATATTGTGTTTTGAGCAGAATTTTCGGAAATATGAAATTAGGACAATCGTTATAGACCAAGAATAGTGTAAGTAGGGTGCCCGGTACTAGCGCTAGTGGATGGGTGACCACAAGTGGCAAAAAAAATCTCAAGCCTCTTCGTGCTTCGGAAGGCACGTTAAGCCGTTGGTAAAGTTGTTAGCATGGTAGCAGTCATTAAGCTATGTCAGATGCCTCTGGCAGCTTGAAAGATATGACAACAGTGTTGACCACTCACACTCGAAAAAAAACAAAAAAGTGTACGTTCAATTATTACCTCAAGACTATTTTGTTTTTAGCAAAATTTTATTGTATACATTATACATCAAATGTATATGCCATTCTGACATAAACAGCTATGTCCTGGAAGGGTTTGTTTTGTGTTTTTTTATGCAATCTTTTTCAGAATGACTGATTTCAAAAATTCTAAAATTTGATAAAAACCAGCTAATAATGTTTTAAATATTTATTATACTTAAAAATTCAACAGAAAAAATCGGATGCAAAAACTATGAAGACACAAAAGCCACCGAGCTTCTTTGTATTTTTTCCCTAAAATAAAGTTAGTTCTAAGTTCTGAACTCCGTTAAAAGTGTTTTACTACTTTGATTAAAAAAATAACTCATTTAGTATTCTTGGCGAGAACATCTGACTTATTTATTTTGGGCAAAGTTAACTTCTAGTTAAAATTACATCCTCGGAACAAAGTATTCACGTTATGTGATTTGACGTTTTTTTAAGCTATTGCATAGCTTCTATCGCGGGCCTTGAGCGCGGGGATCGAATCCAATAATTCCGTAACGAAAAAACCTCACGCTCTCCCCACTCCGCCTACCATGTAGGTTGCCGCTTCGTCTCCGTCGTCCGTTTGCGACGTTGTTGTCCTTCCTTGTTTGCAATAGCTTTACCGCGGCAGTCCCCGAGCGCCACACGTCTTTTTTTTTTTCTAGAGTAGGCAGAACCTTGGGTCACGTAACAACATTTAGCAATCCTAATAATATAAATTTGTATGTTTGTTACAACCACTGAACCTATTTAGATGAAATTTGATATGGATATAGTTTGATACCCAGGGAAGGACATAGGATAGTTTTTATCCTAAAATTCCCACAGGGAGCGAAGCCCCTGGGCATAGCTAGTTGTGTATATTTTAACTGATTTAAAAATGAAGGAATTTCTCAATCCAAGTGTATATATGTTATTTTTTTAGTTATGTTTTCCGATTACTCAAAGACGCCTAGACCAAATTGGAAAATTCTTATTTGTTTTAAAATGTATACATGTGAGATGATGTCGTAGAATTTTGATTCAAATCAGTTGTGTAGTTGAAGTCAGTTTTTAGTTTTGAAAATATTGTGTATTTCTTTTATGAAATGCTTTATATTTTTTTATACAATGTGAAAAGGACACAGCTGTCATAAATCAAACCAAAGGCTATACTAGATCACTATAGTAAAATGGAATTAAAGTAATAGTAAAAGAACATTTTTTTTATATTTCCATACTAAAGTGTGCAGCCATGGCAATTTGTATGGTTATGTCGAATTTTTTTAAAGTTTTTTACTGTTATTTTAATTTTATTACACTATAGTGACATTAGTGACCTAGTATAACCTGTGGTTTGATTTATTACGTGTATATCCCTTCCTAGTGTTGACGGAGCAAAAGAGGATTGCAAGGTTTGTAAGTGGAAAGCCATAGTCTCTGCCTATCCCTAAGGGAAACAAGCGTGAAAATATGTATGTATGTGGCCCTTCCACGTTGTATACCCAGTATCGCTCTGACAAATAAGACCAATTCTAGGTAAGATGATTCATACGACACCTTTCAAGCTAGAATTTAGCCAGGCTGCAGAGCGTGCCAAAGAAATAAAAATTCAACTTTATGTACATATTTTTTTTTAGTGTACATACATTCATACACAAAAACTTAACCATTCTTGCGCAGTCGGGTGAAAATCAGCCTTATGATCTGCTGGACAAAGACCTCTCCCAAAGATGACCGATCTAGAGCAAAATTATAAAGTTACATACATACATACTATCACGTCTTTATCCCTAATGGGGCAGACAGAGCATTTTGGGTCTTGCGGTTCTATGCAGAGCCCAGGGCCGCAAGACCCAAAAGCCACTTTTAGCGTCATGGTGGGCGAGAAGATGGAAAAGCAATCAATACAATGATGGATTGCTAGCCGCATCGCCTGTTAACATGGTTTGCATTTTTGCCCATTCCCTCGATCGGCTTTTACGATCTGCGTGGGAAGAGAAGCAGCTGGTACATTCTAAGTTTTTTTATTTCTCCCAGACCAGCATGGGAGTTAAATTATAAAGTTAACCCTACTAAAGTCGGTAGTGTCCAACGGGAATGAAGCAAAAACGCAGCGATCACAAATTCAATTAGGTCGGGTGAAGACGCGGCCGCCCATAAATTGACTGCGACACTGAGCGGTATTTGCGTGAATTGGTGGCGCGGAGTCGGACTGTGGGAGGTGGGTTCCGTATAGTAATTTTAATAATAATATTGTTTTTAGTATGATTATTATAATATTCCGACGTTTGCTTGCCCGGCTTCCTGTGACTGATGGCAGTGAAGACATCTGATATTTTAAGAAGAACTGGTCGTAGGTCGCACTAAATCGGGATAAGTGGACAATAAAAGAAAAAATATATATTATAATACACCCTTTTGATTTAAAGCAGGCAACAAAAAGTCTATAATTTTATATACCGTTTAAATACACCATTTTCTCATTCAATAATAATTTATTAAAACTAAAAACCGACTACACAATCGATAATTACATTTCTATGGAACCACATTAAAAGTACCTATACTCTTTGAAACAAATAAAGATTTTTCCAAATCGGTCCAGGCATCTTCGAATAATCGGTAAACATAAATGAAAAATAAAAGATCATGACGAATTGATCATCATCGCATCATCATTTCAGCCGCATAACTTCCATACATACATACTAAGTATCACGTCTTTATCCCTAATGGGGCAGACAGAGCATTTTGGGTCTTGCGGCTCTATGTAGAGCCTAGGGCCGCAAGACTCAAAAGCCACTTTTAGCGTCATGGCGGGCGAGAAGATGGAAAAGCAATCAATACAGTGACGGGTTGCTAGCCGCATCGCCTGTTAAAATGATTCGCATTTTTGTCCATTCCCTCGATCGGCTTTTACGATCTGCGCGGGCAGAGAAGCAGCTGGTACATTCTAAGTTTTTTCGTTTCTCCCAGACCAGCATGGGAGAAATAATCGGTGAACATACATAAAAAATAAAAGATCATGACGAATTGATCATCATCGCATCATCATTTTAGCCGCATAACGTCCACCGCTGGACAAAAGCTGCCTGTAAGTCTGTGAGGCGCAACTTTGATACTCACTTGACACGACTTGCAGTTCTGAGTTTGTATCTCATGTACGGCAATCTTGATTCCGGTGCAGGAAAACTTCGTGAGGAAACCTGCTTCCTAGTTCACACTACTAAGAAGTCACTCTAATAAAAATCATTGTAAACATGTTAAAGAAAATTGTATTCTCTTCTTTAATCGAGTGTGTTAAGGGTCCTCCCCGCGCTAACGACCTTGAAAACACAAAAAAATTAATTTCTCTTTCTGTAAGTGAGATTATTAGAAACCCTCCTACAACTTTTTAGCTAGTATCCTGAAGTTTCATTAGAACCTCGAAAATCATTAAAATAAAATACCCTGAATTTTCCTTTGCAAAAAATACTAAAAACGGCCATTTTTGACTTTTTTTGTAAAGGTTTCTAAACCGGATAGTATTTCAATGACTTTCGAGGTTCTAATGAAACTTCAGGATACTAGCTAAAAAGTTGTAGGAGGGTTTCTAATGATCTCACTTACAGAAAGATAAATTAATTTTTTTGTGTTTTCAAGGTCGTTAGCGCAGGGAGGAGCCTTAATAGCTAACATTGTTGTCAGACGTCGAACTGTCTGTTTGATGTGCATTACCCGGTCTAATCCGCACGTCGACGGTATATTTTTATTAATGAGTTTACAAAATCAACATTTATTTTTTGTTTATGTACCAAATTGTACATTACCTACTGACTACTAGCATAGTAGGTACTAACTTACGTCGATGCTTTATGTATTTTTTTTTTTAATTACGTGACCGTATGTATGACAATTGTTTTGTAACAAATTGACGTGTATTTTTATATGAATAAACTAGCATTTTATTTTATTTCTTCATTTGAGTCGCATAACGTCCACTGCTGGACATAGGTCACTCCTAAAGATTTCCAAAATGACCGATCATGAGCGGCCTGCATCCAACGCTTTCCAGCGACCTTGGTCAGGTCATCTGACCACCTTGTGGGTGCCCTACACTTCGTTTTCCAGTACGAGGTCGCCATTCGAGAACGTTTTTGCACCATTGGCCATTCGTTCGTCGAGTTGTGTCCCGCCCACTGCCACTTCAACGGTATGTGCGTATTATCTTATTGACAATGAATAAAGAGTTCATAAAAATTTTCTAAATTAAACTTGTACCAGTTGTGAAGCCCTAACCGGTTTTGTTTAATCTGCATTACCGCTTCTGATGGTTATCCGCATAGACAAACCAGCGAGATCGGCTCGCTGTCAAAGAATTAAAAGTTCACACAAATTATTTAAAATACTGCGTATTTTACTTTTACCTGGGGACCCCTAACCGGGTCTGCTTAATCTGCATTACCCGGTCTGGTGACCGCGCCGTCGCGTCTGGTTATCCGCATGCTAGACATACCGGCTCATCCGATCTTACTGTCATTGAATTAAAAGCATAGATCACTGAATTAAGAGAGCTTTAGAGCTTTTTAACCTACTTGCAAAAGGAGGAGGTTATCATTACGTCGCGATATGAATTTATGTATGTTTACCGATAATTCGAAAAAACCTGAAATGATTTGGAAAACTCTTGTTTTGTTTATAAAAGTATACTTGTCAGGTATTTCATCCATGGAATTTCATCAAAACTGGTTGTGCAGTCTGCGGGTGAAGTTTTTTAGTTTTGAAAATTATAGCATTATATAACACGATTAACATTGTAAAAATAGATATTGTACGCCTATTTATTTATTTCTTTCTTTTAAAAGTAAACAAGGTAAAATGAAAAATCGCAATATTTTACCGAATTATTTTTAGCATTTCTTTCACTAGCCTTAAATAAATTGAAAGAAATAAAGAAAGAAAGAAAAATACTTTATTTGGTGCAAAACAGGAATTACAGTTATTATTATTAGTTAATAAGTAACTTTTATCTCCTTTTGCTTTAGAATAGCATAGAATAGAATTTACTTTATTGCCTAAAAAATACCACACACTCAATAGAAAAAATACATCTAACGAATGAAATTTCATATTTTTTTTTTTACTTTGATATACCCCTTTCCACTGACATTGTACAAATAGACATAGCATCCACGTCTATCTACTTTCAGGCCATAACTCTCAATAGTTAGCAGCCGACCGCCGGCGCAGTCTATTATCCTCCATTACTGCAGTAAATCTGAATTAAAACTGCACGTAATTGATTTATTGATGGAGGGCATACGGAGTGCATTCGGTAGTAACTACTGTGTTACTATGTACGTTTGTTACTCAATTATTTAATGGCACTTGCGTAATAGTTGCGATTATTTTCAAGTTCGATTTATTAGAAGACTAGCCGAAGCCCGCGACTTCGTTCGCGTGGACTTTATGTCTCTGGATAGTGCTCATCAGGCTGAACAACTTTTACTAAGGCGACATTTTTATATCTCATAAAGTTTAGCTGGACCATTATGGTTCTGCATCAGGCGTTCTATTTTCCAAAATCATGTATACCCTTTATGTTGCCCAGGCTTAATAGCTATATAACAAAAAAAGTTTCATTCGAATCTGTCTAGTATTTCCGGAGATTAGCGTATACAAACAGACATACAGACAAACAGACAAACAGACAGACCTTTTTTTTAAAATTATTACTCTATTACTACGTCTCCAACGCCCCCAATTTTTTTTTTGGAAATGTATTTAATGTACAGACACACTTTTTTTACTGTTTTTTTATATGTATAGATTTATTGCCGTGTGGTTTCCAGCAGAGTAGAATAGGACCACTTCAAGTCTTCCCGTGGATGTCGTAGAAAGCGACTTAGGAAATACAAGCTTAACAAAGTTTATAAACGTCACGTCTGGCCAGACTGGAGAGTGTAGGCTAAGTTCTCTGGCCATGTATGGCTCTGGTAGTACAGAGAGGTTCGTGCTCCTGCAGTGGAGACAAAAAGACCTGATCATGATGATAATAAGATTTTAGATTCAAATGGGATTGGGCGGAACATGCAACTTATGGGTAGATGAGCGGAGCCGTAGGGTTAGACCAATGGAGAGTTGGTGGTATAACATAGCAACATCTATCCTGAGAAGATAATCGATTTACAGTCGAAAATACATACTTAAAGGATGTGAGGTTTAGTTGTATGTAGACGTAGAGTATGTACCTAAGTTTACTACTAGCATATAAGAAAAGAAGTAATAAACGGAATTAAATTTTGAATGAGTGTGTTTTGTTTTGTGTTGCAAAAAAAGGCGCGAAAGGGAAACTTATAAACAATAGACGATGTGACAAAAAGATGTTATAACTCAAGAATCGTAATTTTTTTCTGATCTTTAATCCCAAACTTATACAAGCCAGACTTTAGGAGATTCAGAGAACTTCGCTTGTTTCGCTTTCTCGTATAAAAAACATAATTTCGCCTGTACTCATCCACGTCTCCTCTCTCGACGTCTAATTGAATTTGCGATCGCTGAATTTTGATTGGATTCTGTTTGGCCCGCGGGACGACCCTTTCCTCTTTTTTATTACTAAATACTTGTTTTTCTAATTAAAAATTGTAATCCCTCTTGCCTTGATTGAATAACGCTGGATTATGTTCGTAAAAGCCACTTGCATTTATAAAAAGACTTTGTTTGTATTATGGCACGCCTAATAGCGGAGCGTTGAGGTATTGCTCTACTCCCAACATGTCAGGGTTAAGAATTTTGCACTAATACAATAATATAAGTATAGAAATATGAAGAACAATTAACCCTTTTATAAACACATTACTTGGAGAAAATATTTGTCAAACATAACATATAAAAAAATAAAGAAATCACTTCAATAATGATTTAAAAAAATTGTACGTGGGTGTTCCAATGTCTTTGCATCATCAAACATATTAACTAAGACCCACTTCAAGGAAACTTGCTTTTACATAAAAAAAGCTGCATTAAAATTTGTCCAACCGTTCGAGTGCTACGATGACAAAGACAGACAGACCGACCGAAAGGCCGATAGACTTTAGAGTCAAACAAAAAATTATAACACCTCTCTTTTATTAGGGGGTTAAAAACTGGTTAGAACAACTCATTGACTCCTCCTGGAATCAAATTAGCTTAAACTGGCATCAAAAAGCAATCTTTACTGTTTCATCAGCATGACAATGCACCGAACATTTGCATACTTATTGCATATAAATTGTGAGGATCCCTGCAATTAAGGGCGTTTCTTGTTCTATCAAGACTGATGCTTTGGGGTGGGTGCAGGATATAAACCAAAGTTGAACTCGATACGGAAGAGGGGTTCCGTATATTTTGAACTTAACATTTAAGAATATTAAGTTCGGTAACTTTTGTCAATGTTCTTAAATTTCTTAGCGGGAGTGCGCATTGCTAGCCCTTTAGCATGTAAAGCGACAACGGGCGTAGTCCACACTTGGATGGGTGACCACATGGTTATATGCAGACACATAATTATTGTATTTGTTCATCCAAAAATTGTCCACTTTGATATTTTTATTACGGTAGGCACCTATATCTTTAAAATTAAAAGTACCATAGTAGTGCGATAAACCGTTGCCCCGCAGACCTATGACCGACATAACATATATCGTTACTACTATTGCTCGACATCAATTTTGTTTGATCAATGTTTGACTTACATAGATTTTGATTGGCACTACTATTGCTCAACATCAATGTAAGTCGACTAATGTTTAAGCGACATAGCTTTTGATCGACAATATAAATTTGATTCCCCTAATTTTTTTGCAAAACAAATGTGTTCAATATACAAATATAAATACTTAATAATATTAAGACTTGCAATTTTGCTCTTTACATGTGTGCAAACCCAAGAAGTTTAACAGAAGACAGAACCCTACAAATGCAAATGAGCAAGTTACCATAGGGCGTGTCGCCTCACAAAGAATACTTCATCTCTTCCCTAGACGAATAAATCTTGTTTGGACCCGCACCGGTGGGATTTGTCTGTCACTGATAGTAAAAACTTTACAGTGAAAAATGGCGGAACGTTCCCAAATCGATTAGATTTTCGAATCTTTTTGTGATTGTGAAAGAAAAACTTGGTGCATTTCAAAGTCTACCAATAATATTCTTCGTTCGTGAATAAAGTTAACCTTATACCTCAGAATTAAACTAAGTATTACATATAGAACGGTAACTCGTAGGGTCCCGTGAAATATGCGTCCCCGTTCCCCGTCCCCGTACTACTAATTCGTTCTCACGCGTGTGTGTTGAGCGTCTAATACACACACATTACCGTGTGCATGGATGTGTAGTTTCGTTTGTAGTAGTAGTAGGCATAAATGATACTTCATTTCTATTTGCCATACTGTGTTGTGCTTATACTTTGAATGCTCGATAGCTTTACAGATGGAATTTTTATACAAAAGACAAAAGTGTAAATCACTCTAAACATTTCAGTCTACAGCAAGAATGTTAACAACCTAAATCGTAGTTCCAAAGCTTTTTTCTGCTGAAAAAAACCTTAATTCCAACAGAATTCCGACGCAGAACGAATTCCGGAAAATTCTTACGTTTGCTGGCCGTTACAGCCTGACACTGTCACCAAACACGCCTAACAAGGGTAAATTAAAATTCCTTCCCACTTTACACGAAGGTGGGTCACCCTTCTTCTAAATCAACATTAAAACAAGCATTTACAATTTTCCTTCACACTTATACATTGCTGTTTTTTCCTTAAATTGCTCTGAAAATGACAGAACTAAACGCGCAACGGATAAGCAATTAAGCGATAAAGTCGTTTCTAATAGTTTTCAGCGTTGACAACGAGAGGCGTATAAGCAATTTATGGGCTACCTGGGAACGTCGAGGGCCAAGATTTTGTTACACACTTGTTTAATTTTCCGAATAGAAGGTTTATTGTTATAATTAAGGATAGAGTTAATTAGACACCTGAGTTAAGTGTTTGTTTTGGCTGTGGGGACCGAGTTTTCGTACGGAATGTAAATATGCCTTTGTCAATGAGAAGAAATTGTGCGTAGGTATAAGAGAAAAATTACTTTTATTTTATTTATTAAAAGTCTTTAAAAACATCGCCATCTAAGTTATTACCAGTCTTAAGCTCCATCTTGCTTTGTCTAGTATTTTATGCCCTTTAGGTAGTGAAAATAACAACAGTGTTAGCCACGGGAAGATTACTGGAAGATTACACTCGTAAGGACTTAAAAACCACTGCAAAGGCCACTGCCTATAGAAGAACACTTAAAACAAAATTGTAACTTGTTTTTAGCTACATCGCCTTTTGACATGATTCCTTGAGATTTTATCAAATATTGTTTCTTATTGTCAGGTAGCCGATCGACATGTATGATCTCCGCGGGAAGAGAATCAGCTTTAGGTTCATCATCAGGTCTTTTTTAGTCTCTACTGCAGGAGCACTACCCTCTCTGTACTACCAGAGCCATACTTGGATTTAGCCTACACTCTCCTTGGCCGGACGGATTGGCAAGGCACCATTGGTGTTTATAAACTTCAGGTTCGTAATATTCCAAATTTATAATTATTCATTTATATACGATAACAACAAACAAAGTTACTTGCGACATAGTGCAATCCGGCCGGTCACGTAAGCCGCGTGGGCCGAGGCGCCGTGTTCGCAGATAGCTCTTACATTGGCTTGTACCACATCAGATGATTTATATTGTAAGTACTACAAGGGACTATAATCACCTGCTATTTGTATGCAATTGTCGTGACATTTGTTTTAGATATAAATAAATATATACGGACAAATAACATATAATTTACCATTGATTCACCTTGGATTTTTGACTGGGGATCGAACCCGGGGCCTCCGATGTGACAGCGAGGCATGATGACCAGTAGGCGACAGAGGTCATGCTTGATTTATCCCCAGTTTAAACAAATGAAATTTCTTATATTGGATTTGCTATTGTCAATTTTTTTTTGGATGAAGAAAACGTTGTATGCAGGTATACGGTAATTTTCTCGTAGAATTTAAACTACAGGCTATTTACTTATAGACCGCAGATTAAAACGCAAATTAGATGTGATTTTAAATCCGACTAATCAGTATTTTTCTTTTTGTCAAAGCGATAATAGAATTTTATATAGTTGTGTATTACAATATATTTAATATTATTTATACAATTATTATAACACTTACGGGGGCATTTACATTTTTTTTGTGTATCATTGAATATTTAACAAATCAAAGTCATGAATCGTTTAACTATTGAAATGTTATTTTCAATTTAAAACAAATGTAATTTGCTATCTAATTATTTACAGCTAAAGTAACTAAATCTTTTCAACCAGTCACCTTGCTGCTGCTCCCATTCTGGTTTGGGAGAAATAAAAAAAACTTAGATTGTACCAGCTGCTTCTCTTCCCACGCAGATCGTAAAAGCCGATCGAGGGAATGGGCAAAAATGCAAATCATGTTAACAGGCGATGCGGCTAGCAACCCATCACTGTATTGATTGCTTTTCCATCTTCTCGCCCACCATGACGCTAAAAGTGGCTTTTGGGTCTTGCGGCCCTGGGCTCTGCATAGAACCGCAAGACCTAAAATGCTCTGTCTGTCCCATTAGGGATAAAGACGTGATAGTATGTATGTATTAAGTCACCCTAAAACGACATGTGATATTGCTCCTCGAATACCGCATCTAACATATGAAAACAACAGACAGGTCCAATTTCTCCAAGCTGCCAGTACTTTATTGCATCCGGGTCAGTTCAAGCCCGCATTTCCGCAATCGCCCGTCTATCAACGTAAAGTACCTTTTATAGCGGACGAAATTTATTCCTCCCAAAATAGTCCATTCCCCACCATGAATCATCCGAAACAGCACTCCCGAACGTAAACCACCGACATCCGTGCTACTGTAACACGTCTATCAAGTTCGGAAGGGTGCTCCAGCTAATCGGCACAACGAGAAGGGCATTAAGTTGACAGGCGACTTCCTCTGCCGGTCTGCCCGCGGGAACAGACGCAGTGGTATCGGTAGACTACTACCTAGCACACGTTTGGCTATAGAACTTTCATTTGATGATACGGAATTTGACCCTCATGGTCATGATCAGCAATTAGCTGGAGCTTCAGTTGTTGATAAGAACTTTGGCTTTGAAGTGTTTAGTGACTTTGCAGCTGAAGATAACGATGATGATGAAGTGAAATCAATTATAGTAATATTTTTAACTGGTGATATAAACTGAATCAGTGATAAAACTGTAACTATTGCTGACAATGATAGTTTTTTGACAGCCAATTGGAAGTGCACAGTGACTTTACTAGAGACAAATAAATGGAACAATAACTTGAACAAATAAAATAAACACAGAGTTGGTGATAAACCTCTACATTTTTGAAAATTACTTGTTTTACTAAACGAATTAAATAGACATTACAGTTTTTTTTAACTTATTAGGACGTTGATTTGAGAGAGTTAGTAACAAAAGCAATATTTTTAGCTCTCAATAATATAAAAACAGTTAATTAAAAGTAAAAGACACTGAAGAAATTGAAGCTACTAATACAATTGTAATCAAAAATCATTTGACTGAAAACGCATTTTACCAATAAATAATTTAACCAAAAGAATACAATTGCAGTCGCTGGAAATATGTATTTAAAAATTTAATTTCAACTCCAAAGCAGGTTAAATAAATACAAAATTGTCAGTTGAAACGTGTAATGGATAGTTGACAAAATGGCCGAAGGATACAAGAAAGCGGACAAAATCGACAAAACTGCTTTGAACAACATAGTGCTGTGGTGTTTATGTGTGTTCGTGATGATAGCGTGTGGGTACAGCCTGTACCGACAGCATAAGCTGGAGGAACGGGTGCTGGTGCTGGAGCAGGAGATGAGGAAGGAGGTGGGAGAGCAGAAGGTGCTGAAAAGGGAGACGAGGGATGCGAATGATTGCATCTGTCCATCAGGTAAGTGACTGTCTCTTCTTTTCTTATGTCAAGGTAGACAATTTCATCAGATTTTTGATCAAGGTATCACAGCAATTGTGATATTTAACTTATACAATATCTAAATATTTTTACACGGTTTTACTCAGGTAGTTAAGTCGGAAAAGGCTGAATAGTTTTGATTGGTTAAGATGAATATTTAGTTTCGTCTTCTCACGTTAGTTTTAATAATATTACAATAAATTATCTTCGTCAACCGACTGGTTCTAAAAGTCCCAGTGACTAAATAAATATACCTATTCAATAGTTACAACAATAAGTTGATATTTTAGCTTTCCTTTCTTGCAAAACGTAATGTATTAAAATTTTATACAGAACCGATTTTAAATGTTAAGACATGCTCATGAACCATTCAAAACGTCAAATAACATTTAAATGCTACTTTAATTCACCAACAGTTCTCAGTATGACATTTAAACAACGGGAATAAGATAAAGATCATTCGAAACGTATTCGTATTTGAATGGTAGGTATATTCGAAAAATAGCAGTATACCAGGAACCGATGTACAAAATAGCAAGAATACAGATGTTGTACGCTTGTAAATAAAATGTACTGGCGCCCAAGCCTCGATAAATATCGGGATATTCAAGGAAGCAGAGGCTTCATTAGGCAACTTAGCTTTAAACTTGAACTTTTAAACCCAGTCACAAAATATTTAAAAATCTACCTATTTCCTTTGTACCTATTAAAAAGCTTCTGTCAAATGTAAATATGTTTTGACCTGGTTTTGCATTTCAAAAGCAAATTTAAAAAGTAAAGATTTTGACGTGACAACGTCTTATAAATTGGTTTGCCGGGTGACACTTCAAGAAACTGCGTTACGCTCCGCTCACAATGAGAGCGAGTGAGAGGCACGCGTCCCTTCCACTCGGGCATGGTTAGCCCGCCTAAGAGCGAGAGAGACAGACATAAAAAGTCGTTGTCACGTAAAACTTTCGCCCGTATACCGACTTTACAGGCAACCAATTTTTTTTTTCTTAACTTCATTTTCAGAAATTTCAAAATTCAATTTAAATATTAAGATTTTTATTCAATAATTAGACATTACAGGCTGTTTTACAAATTTACACCTCAATAGGTATGATTTACATTATCTACTTTCATTTACAAAATTTACGACGCTATCAACTCAATTCTAAAAAAAGAACAACTTCCTTATGAAACCGATGCTGAAATTCCAAAACACAAACTAACAGTGAGCCCAAAAAGTTACACGTAAATTAAGAGATATTTAATTTTCGTACCTAAAATTAATTTTATAGAAAAATGACATGTGCTAATTATACATTTGCACCCCGCATATTTTGTGATTGTTGGCTTTGGATCTCCTTTATTTAGATTTGACATCGGATAAATTTGTTGTTTTACTCGGAGGGATCGGAAATCTTATCTCCGAGTTCCAATATTTGTTTTGTGGTTGTTTGGCTACCAGCATATTTATCGATACATCTTTATTTTGTCGATTTCCATCTACTCATTAAACGAATGTTCATTAAGCTCCTCAAACTGAGGAGCTCGGTGGGAATACCCATTCTTAGTTCTTTCGCAAGTTAAGAAACACTAAGAAAAAATAAAAACTGGGCGTGAATCGTATACTTGGATGAGTTCTCCGCGCTTTGGTAGACACGCTTAGATGGCCTCGGCTGTCATCAGCCAAGTCAGTAGTGGCAAAGCTATGTTAGATGACTTTAGGCGGTCTGAACAATCTGACATCAGTGTTGGTCACTTACATACACGATAAGCAAAACACCTTGTATTGATAGTAGCAGACAACCAGGACAAATAAAAAAGTAATTATTCGCACCGATAAGCCTCGATCAACATGAAGATCTGGTAAACAAGTACCTGAAGGAAGCTAACACAGAACCAGAGACATCCAAAAGACATCCCTTTGGAGACGAAAGATTAGGAGTGCTGACCCTAACTAGAAATGGGGGAAAGACAGGAGGTAGACGGACACGATATCTACTTGCTATCAAGAAAAAAAACCTTTTTAGCATGTTGATGAACCATCAAGTTGCTGGCTTTCAAAAAAAAAAACAATCCAAGTAAGAGACTAGCAAGAAAAAAAAAACTTTCCATGTCAAAGGACTATCAAGTTGCTGGCTAGCAAGAAAAAACTTTCCCATGTTTATTCAGCACTACTAGTACTTCCTGGGGATTGTTTCCCGCAACCTGTCGCTGGGTCATCAATGTAGCTGGTCTGTCGGCAACAGCCACTTTACGATATCCGGCTATGAACTCAATTGGGACACCTCCGCCTGCAGCCGATACCAAGCCTTCCCACATTAAAAATAAGAGCCACATTGTCTTCCGCCTCAAACATGCGCTTGCGACACTTACGAAGAAGTGCTTCAAACGACAAATATGTAATGCTCTATTGTCATAGCCATTAGAGGTAATCGTTCAATAAGGAGTATTGAAAACGCTTTTCTGTAGGCCTTTATTCAATTTAACACTAGATGCTGGATGTTGAACTCTGGGCGGATATTAAAAATGACCCTTAAATTGCTTCAAAGATTTGTGATCAGCATATTGGGGAGAGGTTCCCATTCCTATTCAACGTTTCAATGGGCGTCGTCAGCGTCCCATTTTGATGGTAATAAGATTGAGTTGCGAGAGCGTCGACAGCCGTAGATTAAGGAATGGGGGGGGGGGGGGAATTAGTCCAAGGCTAGACTAAAAACCTCTTTCAATACATACATACATATATACATAACATCACGCCTGTCTCCCACAGGGGTAGGCAGAGTCTATGGACCTCCACTTGCTACGATCCAGACAAACCTCTTTTACTTCATCTAACCCCTTGCAATAAAGGGATGATACGCACATAATTACCACGTTGGGCAGACGGGTTGATGATCGCAGTAGATTTGCTCAGAAGAAGCTGCAACCTATTTTCAAATACCTATACCTCCCTTAGTCGCCTGTTACGACACATATAACACCGACATGGAGGATATGAATGTAAAGGCCGTTATACACACTGCAAGTTTTTAGCTTTTTGCGTACAATTTTATTGAAACCATAAATGACTAAATATTGGTGACGTTTAGTTAAGACCAAGAAAGTCGTCTCCCTATATTGCTTCAATTAAATTATATGCAACATAAAGAAACTTGGCCAGAGCTCAGCTACTAGACGGAATAACCTTCAATAAGAGTGCGACGCCGAATGATTACCTACTGTCTCGTTACCTGCGAGAAAGAAATTCATTCTACTTTCCTTAATGTTCGTATGTACCAATTATTTAGTTTATGCATTTTATATTAATTTATTGTTCGTTTATATGTATGTACTCCTATTATTTAATTGTATACATATATTCTTCTACACTGTAATACTCTAACTGCGCTAACTCCCCCACATCTTTTATAGTCTTCTTTACCCAAAGCTTGGCGAAGAAATCGCTTTAGTGATAAGCCCGCCATTGTACATACTATATTTTAAATGTACTTTAAATTATTGTTAAACTTAGTTGAAAGTTAGAATAACATGAAATTTCTTTATTGCAATAAAGTGATTTCATCTTATTCTAAAATCTTTTTAGGGGCTAAAACTGCCCGCCCTTGGCGACGCTCTTGTTGGGTCACAAGTTTGCTGAAAACTTGAATAAAGCCGGGAAAAATGTCCGGAGATCACGAGTTGCCTAATTACTTCTCATTGTGAGGCGCTAAATAAAGGCTTAATTGTTTGAAGTTCATCGGAAAGTTACTTCTTATCGGACTCCGGTTCAAATTAAAGCTTCGCCAAGTTCGTAGAATCCTGCTTGCATTGGCCCGTAGTTTACCGAAGTATTTTAGACAATACCACTTCCCCTAACGGGGTAGACACGGGCTAGAGCTATAAGACCTAAAGGTTACGTTTAGTGTAAACGCACTGAATTAATATAAGTATTAGGTACATACAGAACGGAATGTCCTAAGGTCCCGCGCAATATGCGTCGTCGTTCCCCTTCCTCGCATCTCTCCCCCGTTCTCGCTTAGTCGAGTGAGTTAAGGAGCAACCCCACCCACAAACCCACATTGCTATATTGACGTGTGTACATATGTATAGTTACGTTTTATGAAGTGCCATACCTGTGGTAGAGGTCGGCTTAGAGAGGAACAAGTTTATTAAAATACTCTCTAAATTTAAGCGTTTACCCTCTAAATTTTAAACCGCGGAATCGATATACATTTATACATTCAAATACAGCTAAGATCCATCTCGATCAAGTTAGCTTGCAATCAAAAAACCGCATCAATATTGGCCTATTCGTTTAGGTGCTACGATGCGACACAGACACGTTATACTAACATCTCTCTTTTTCATCGGGGTTAAAAAAGGAAATCTCTGACATGATTCGCATTTTCGCCCACTCCCTCGATTGGCTTTTCCGATCTGCACTGGAGAAAGCATCTAGTACGTTGCAAGTTCTATCTTTTCTCCCAGACCAGCATGAAAGGAGTGTTTACAACGATTAATACTGTACTTAAATGCATCGGTCCACATGATTGCTCGAAAACTTTGTCTTTGCATAGGTACAGCAAATTGGATTGCGTTAGCGAACGCCAAGCCCACGTCTAGCGCGCTTGAATTTTTTTTTTAAATATTGCCTATAATTTAAGTCCTATCACACATCAATGCAACTCAAATTGCAATTACCATTATTACAAAGCACCCTAACTATATATAAGTTGTTCCATTATAAGTATATTCCTTCCCCTAGGTTTTTCACAAACTCGCAGCAATACCCTCCTTCATGTAGCTACATGAGGGTATTGTTGCAAGTTTATGATAGACCGCGAATAAAACTTTCCATAACTACTCCTCGCTGGATGGCCAACCACTCAATGAAACACGTGCGCACTGCGCAGTGAACGCAAATGAATTTTCGTTGGGTGTAGGAAAGTTACAAAATTTTTGGTAACTGTTTAATTTAAATTATTTTGATTGTAACATTTTGCCGCAGTGACGGCTAAGTGGAAGGCGTCGAGAGTTTCCAAAAATATGGGACACCAGGATGGCAGCACAGTGAAATCAGGTCCAATAAGCTGCTGGTGCAAAAGAACCTGCCAACTGACGGTCAAATCACAACAGTCGAATGTACCTGTCACTCAACTACCATCGGATGTTACTTATTTTTTTGAAACAACTATTATATTCTTAGCTAAACTGAAATGTACGTGCTCAATTTCATGTTTTTAGGTTTAAAAGATTTCGAATTGTGAAGGTGTCAAAAGTAGCTCGATATAGTTCCGTAAATATACACACGGCTGCTGCGTCACCAGTTCCTTTCTTTTAACTTGGCTCTGACACGCTACCACGTGTCTACATGTCTAAGTTACAACAAATGCATTCAAAAATCCCGATCTAGTGATTGCTCGGAAACTTTTCCGCTCATTCTGCCACAAAAGCAAATTGGATTGCGTTGGCAGCGTAACTGCTAACTATATAAACGTCGTTCCATTAGTTTCCTCCCCTAATGGCTACATGAGGCTATATTGTTGCAAGTTTTATGAAAAACTGCGCGTAGGACTTTTCATAACTAGTTGGATAAAAGGCGAGTTTCATAATAACATCACATGAGTGTTGTAATGCCCTTCATTATGCACAGTCGCATAAACTACTATAATTGCACCAAAACATAAAGTTACAGAGTAATACCAGGTGGGCCAAAAGAAATCACCCTATTGGAAAATTCTCTCGAAATGGTTATGTAAATACGTATATACAATACACGGCTGTTGCGTCGCCAGTTCTTTTCTTTGAACTTGGCTCTCACACGCTACCGCGTATCTACATGTCTAAATTAAAACAAATGCATTCAAAAATCCCGATCTACTAATTGCTCGAAAACTTTTCTGTTCATTCTGCCACAAAAGCAAATTGGATTGCCTTGGCAGCGTAACTGCTAACTATATAAACGTCGTTCCATTAGTTTCCTCCCCTAATGGCTACACGAGGCTATATTGTTGCAAGTTTTATGAAAAACTGCGCGCGTAGGACTTTTCATAACTAGTTGGATAAAAGGCGAGTTTCATAATAACATCACATGAGTGTTGTAATGCCCTTCATTATGCACAGTCGCATAAACTACTATTATTGCACCAAAACATAAAGTTACAGAATAATACAAGGTGGGCGAAAAACAAATCACCCTATTGAATAATTCTCTCGAAATGGTTATGTAAATACGTATATACACGGCTGCTGCGCCACCAGTTCTTTTCTTTGAACTTGGCTCTGACACGCTACCGCGTATCTACATGTCTAAATTAAAACAAATGCATTCAAAAATCCCGATCTACTAATTGCTCGAAAACTTTTCTGTTCATTCTGCCACAAAAGCAAATTGGATTGCGTTGGTAGCGCAACTGCTAACTGTATAAACGTCGTTCCATTAGTTTCCTCCCCTAATGGCTACATGAGGCTATATTGTTGCAAGTTTTATGAAAAACTGCGCGCGTAGGACTTTTCATAACTATTTGGATAATGGTGAAGCATTCAATGGCCGCATTCAGTGAAAGCAACCGACTCGTGTGGGAAAGTTGCTGGAATAAGCTAGATTTTGTTTTGTTTTGATTGGTTTTTGTTGATACGTATGTAAATACAATACGACATGTCTGTCTTCTGACTGTCTGTCCGTGATTTTGTTTAGGGACTATAAGTCTTAGAAAGCTGTAATTTGTTATGTGTGTGTATATTTGTTTGTTTGTAAATTATTTATTGTACAAAAAGGACACTACAAAAATACAGTAGATAACAATACAAAAAATTTTTATAGTGGGAGTAATTTTTTTATCTTGACTAACTTATCGTGTGGTGTATCGTCGAATAGGTCTTTCAATTTTTTTTTTTACTAAGGGATCCGTTTGTGATATATATATTGTTTTTAAGTAAAAAAAATACTATAGCGTCAAGTATCTCCCCTCTCTACCTGTTAAACGTGGAAAAATTCATAGCTACATTACATAAAACGAAGTTTAAAGGAAACTATCAAAAATTATAGGCGATCAACCTCGAAAAAGGAAAAATTCATTAAAATTCAATAGAAAATTAGTTTAAGAACGTTGTAGAGGCAAGAACTTAAAATTGACATTCATAATTGCATTATTATGAATGTCATTGCATATTATGGCTTTTGGGTCTTGCGGCCCTGGGCTCTGCATAGAACCGCAAGACCCAAAATGCTCTGTCTGCCCCATTAGGGATAAAGACATGATAGTATGTATGTATAATTGCATTTAAATATATTAAAACTTCTATAAATGTTGTCTACGAGTAATCTCTTCATTCAAATAATGACCTTAAGTTATTTCCATATTTTAGATTAGAAAATATATTGATATTAAAAACGCAAAGAAAGCAATTAAGAAAAGTTTGACCTCATTCATTTACATTTTTCGTCCAAATCCTTTGCGTATAAAAAAAAAAAAACTTCTGATTCTGCCACAAAAGCAAATTGGATTGCGTTGGTAGCGCAACTGCTAACTGTATAAACGTCGTTCCATTAGTTTCCTCCCCTAATGGCTACATGAGGCTATATTGTTGCAAGTTTTATGAAAAACTGCGCGCGTAGGACTTTTCATAACTATTTGGATAATGGTGAAGCATTCAATGGCCGCATTCAGTGAAAGCAACCGACTCGTGTGGGAAAGTTGCTGGAATAAGCTAGATTTTGTTTTGTTTTGATTGGTTTTTGTTGATACGTATGTAAATACAATACGACATGTCTGTCTTCTGACTGTCTGTCCGTGATTTTGTTTAGGGACTATAAGTCTTAGAAAGCTGTAATTTGTTATGTGTGTGTATATTTGTTTGTTTGTAAATTCTTTATTGTACAAAAAGGACACTACAAAAATACAGTAGATAACAATACAAAAAATTTTTATAGTGGGAGTAATTTTTTTATCTTGACTAACTTATCGTGTGGTGTATCGTCGAATAGGTCTTTCAATTTTTTTTTTTACTAAGGGATCCGTTTGTGATATATATATTGTTTTTAAGTAAAAAAAATACTATAGCGTCAAGTATCTCCCCTCTCTACCTGTTAAACGTGGAAAAATTCATAGCTACATTACATAAAACGAAGTTTAAAGGAAACTATCAAAAATTATAGGCGATCAGCCTCGAAAAAGGAAAAATTCATTAAAATTCAATAGAAAATTAGTTTAAGAACGTTGTAGAGGCAAGAACTTAAAATTGACATTCATAATTGCATTATTATGAATGTCATTGCATATTATGGCTTTTGGGTCTTGCGGCCCTGGGCTCTGCATAGAACCGCAAGACCCAAAATGCTCTGTCTGCCCCATTAGGGATAAAGACATGATAGTATGTATGTATAATTGCATTTAAATATATTAAAACTTCTATAAATGTTGTCTACGAGTAATCTCTTCATTCAAATAATGACCTTAAGTTCTTTCCATATTTTAGATTAGAAAATATATTGATATTAAAAACGCAAAGAAAGCAATTTAAAAAAGTTTGACCTCATTCATTTACATTTTTCGTCCAAATCCTTTGCGTATAAAAAAAAAAACTTCTGAGGATTCAAAAATTGTCTTAAAGAATAAAGTTAACTGTGCGTATAATTATGATTATACGTCGTCAGCAGAATTATATTATTTTATCTGGAATTTTTTGTTAAAATTGTAATAAAAAATCTCTTGACTACATTTAGGGCCAAGCAGACACTATACTTCTACAAGAAGCATTATCAGCATTATTAAATCGCGCAATGATTGTGGACTGTGTAGATTGTAGATACTTTTTCAGACAGTATAAGTACCTTTAAGAAATAAGGAATATAGTCGCGGAGGATAGTATTATATCGGATCTCTACGGCGCAAACAAAATGTTATTTTATAATGGCGTGCGGGTCTCGAGAGGTAAACAAGTTCATTTGCCAGGCATACAAAAAATCCTCCGATTTTGGAAGCGTTCACCTCTCATAAAATTTAAACCGCTGAAACGATTTCCATGAATCATAGCTAAGATCCATCTCGATTAAGTCCGATTTCAAACAACAAAAAAATCGCATTTAAATTTGCCAGAGATAGACAAACAAACACACAGAATGCTAAGCAGGCAATGAAATCCTTGGGGAAGGCTTTTGTTCGACTGTGGACTTTGATGCTGACTTATGATGATCTTAATCGTTGTTGTTAATCGTTGGTAACTTTTTCTAAATACCGCAAAAAATTCACAAACTGAAATTGATGTAAAAATCATTCCCGATGCGTCGTCATTACTACTTTACGAGTATTTTACTATTCGTTTAACGTATAACCTCCCATGCTGGTCTGGGAGAAATAAAAAAACTTAGAATGTACCAGCTGCTTCTCTTCCCACGCAGATCGTTAAAGCCGATCGAGGGAATGGGCAAAAATGCAAATCATGTTAACAGGCGATGCGGCTAGCAGCCCATCACTGTATTGATTGCATTTCTATCTTCTCGCCCACCATGACGCTAAAAGTGGCTTTTGGGTTTTGCGGCCCTGGGCTCTGCATAGAACCGCAAGACCCAAAATGCTCTGTCTGCCCCATTAGAGATAAAGACGTGATAGTATGTATGTATGTATGCATGTTCAACGTAAAATTTAAAGAGTTACTTCACGCATATTTTGATAAAAATCGCAAGTCTGCTTTACTCCAAGGAAGGTAATTAGCCTAAGGGAAAATAAATTTGTGGAACAAAGGTGGGCTCTGGCGCCCTCGGCGACCTGTTTGAGGTCGTTTGGTCGTAGCTTAGTGGAATTAGGGAAATAATTTCAGATAGCCCTTGAATTTTACTAAGACATCTGGCTTTCTTTTTGTTACTTTGCTAAGGTTTTATCAAATTTTATCAACCTCCTTCTTTCAACAGGATTGCCTTAAAAAGGCGGTGTTATGTTTTTAGAGTTATACCTGAACATGGAATTGTATTTACTTGCCCTGAACATAAAATATTTGGATGTATGGTTACTTTTTTTAACCTTAACTGTCCCACTGCTGGGCAAAGGTCTACCCCATATCCTTCCACTTAGCCCGATTTTATGCGACCTGCGCAACCAATTCTCAAAATATCTGATGTCATCACTCCATCGCTTTGTTGGTTTCCTGATATCGTTATAATTCTTTCACTATTTATCATACTGAGTGACATAGGCTTCTAATTTTGTTTTGGGAATATATCTCAATCCATTTTTATTTATTTAAGCAGGCAAATATATTCGTATGTATAGCCAGCATTGCTTTCAAATTTTCCAAGATGTAAGGCCTTTGATATAGTTTAACAACTGCCTTTATACGATATGTACATAAAGTCTATCTTTATCGCGTATATTAAAATAAGACAAACACTTAACAATTCCTAGAATTGATTTCTAAAACGGCCCTGATTAGTCCCAGCCCTCCTCATTACTTCTGCGGACAGATGGATTTATATCCTGACGACGTTCCTCATTTGTCTGCTCCGTCTATCAGCGCGGACGTGGCACTTGGCCAAACATATCGCCAGACAATCGCGGAAGGTCTTTTTATTTGGAAGTATTATAAGTGTAGCTTCGTATGAGGAATGCCTCAAAAACAGATCATTTGGGAAATCCAAAATAGTTAACTGTGTGAAAACACTTTTGACGCTACTCGTATGGCCACCAAATGTTTACTAAAATATATTGTACACATTTTTGATACACCTTGATTGTTTTACTATTGTCTGGAATCCATTGTGGTCAGTAGGTTAATAATATAAATTTATTCAACTTACTAAAAGCTTCTTTTACTAGACATGAAATATTATGTAAAATGTATTGCTAATATATAAACAAGTAATTTTTAGCATATGCGTTACGTGCGTAATTCTTCGCTTCCTCTAAAAAAATAAATAATATAAAAATTATTATGCCACACATAATTATTCCAGATAATATGCATAAAAATTGTTAAGTCAAACTATTTTCTCTTACCAAAAACTAAAACAAAAAAAAAAACAGCGGGTCGTATAGTCTTTGATTAAAACCGTAACACCCCAGCAATACCAACTTCTCAGATAAAACTTCCAGCACACAGACGGGTAGGTACCTACGTCACACCTGTACCGAATTGTGTGAAATTCAAATTACAGACAACACACAATTTGAAAGTTTAAGCGGGAAAACTTGATGGAGTTACACCGAGACACAGACTGTTGAGACTGCAGAAGAGACGCCATCAAAAAAATATCTAATACATCATAATATGCAGCTTCGATTGTTTTACTATTCTTTCTGATATCGGCATTTTGAAAGGTTAATGCCATAAAAAACATACATACACACATATTTTCACGCCTGTTTCCCAATGGGGATTTCCACTTATTACGATCCTTGCAAATAAATCTTTTGCTGTTGCTTTATGAAAAACATTACCTTGTAAAAAAGAAAGTTTCGTAACTCAGTTCTTCTACCGTAAAAAGAGATTCATTTAACACCAAGTCGTTGAATTTATTCAGTCCTTAATTAGAGACCTTCTGTCTTAAGTCATTACTAATAAGCTAACCTAACAAAATCATAAAGTGACCGTACCAATATTAAAAATCTTTTATGTTTTAAATAAATAGATTGACTTGGCAATCACTACCTTGTCTCCAGATTTGCTACTTTATAGTAACACAACAATCAGAAATATTTTTTTTATTTATGAAATGTTTATGAAATACAGTCTAATGACGTCGTTGGAGCTTCTGGAAGTCAGAAGCAATCCTATATTATCAGTTTTAGTGCATTAGTAAATCTAAAATCAAGTTTAAAATAGCTTATCACATGTCCCATCCCGATCAAAGATACTCAAGTTGGATTTATCGTTGAACACTCGTGCACATATTCAAACCTAGCCTTTGAGTCTTGCAGCTTTGGGCTCTGTCTGCTGAGAGCTACCTAAAAAAGACAAACAATTACTTAAAGTGAATGTATGTTTGATTGTATTGTGTATGATAACATTGATAAAATGTTCAAAATTTGACACAAAATTTTGGCCAAAAACTTTGCATTTCTAATATGCACGTCACATAGGTACTGCAAGCGGGGATCAATTTCTGCACTCTCTACATTTTTGTTAGAACAGAATGAGATATTGTTCAAAGAAGTACAAAGATTTTAACCAAAGGGGAATCATCCATATAACTCAGCAAACTAAGCAAAATTTTATTTTCTGTTCAAATTGGTAGAATTAGATCTGAAAACTTCGTTATATAAGCCAGATCGGTAAAGGAGTTCTACTAAAATGGGGTTATTAATATACTAGCCGAAGCCCGCGACTTTGTTCGCGTGGACTTTATGTCTCCGGAAAATGCTCATCAGGCTGCACAACTTTTGCTAAGGCGTCATTTTTTAGTTTAGCTGGACCATTATGGTTCTGCATCAGGTGTTACATTTACCAAAATTATTTATAGGTACTCTATATGTTGCTCAGGCTTAACAGCTATATAACTAAAAAAGTTCATTCGAATCCATCCAGTATTTCAGGATATTAGCGTGTACAAACAGACAAACTGATAAACTGACAAACAGACATAAAGACAAACAGACAGACATTTTTTAAAATTCCTAATTTTTAACTATGTCTCCATCACCCCCATTTTTTTTTTGGAAATACATTTAATGTACAGACATATTTTTTTAAATGTTTTATAATATGTATAGATATAGATTGTAAGAGGAATCGCAACTTCATAGTCCGAACAAACTATCGATAAAAAAACGACGGGTTGCACTCTGGGAGTGCTGGCAGAAGTGAAAACTTGAATATTAACGTTGTGCATTTTTGATATTTTGGAATGGTTAGGGAATAATTTTGCACGAATTGCTTTAATTATCAGTATAAAATATTTCAAATCTTTTCTGAACCACAGTCTGTCACAAATGTCACAAGCATGACCAAATTCATTTTCAAATACACAGCAGTATGGCCGCAGCAGCACACACGAATATTCGCGCAAGCGCCCTGCGCCGTCTTACGAATTTTCGATCAGGCCACGTGTCCTGACGCGAGTTTAAATTTTTTTACCCATTGCAAAAAAAGTGCACAACGCCGCTAAAGAAGTTTTCACTTCAAAAATATCTATGTTATTTATAGCGTTCCAAATCTCATTTACCGAAACCTTTTGTGTGTCGAAGTATCATAATTTGTAGAATTTCTCTAATCATTAATTCATGTTCAATAACCACCTGATTGTCTAAACAACAGTACACGTCTAGTATAAGAGCAACTCCAACAAGAACGTACCCAGTGTATGTACACTATCGTCCACAGACGCTCACTTTACTCAATTTCCATACAGTTAGCCAAAACTCGCCAGAACTATTATACTTCTCGTACTAGCAATAAATGTACGCACTACTCAGTTTTGTCGCAGCGTTTGTCACTCATTTTCAATGTCTTTTTTAAGTATGCACAAATAATTTAAGGGGTGCTTCAATCCAACATTTCGAATAACTTTTCCTGATAAATGTCTATCGAAATACAAAAAAAACATAAGGTTCTTATACAAATCAAACTAGTCACAGTCACTATGGGAAAAAAATCTTTTCGTTTTTTAGGATAATTCAATACATATAAACAATAAATAAACATTATTATTATTCACTGATTACGCTGGTGCCTATATAAGGTCTAAACAAAATATACTGAAACACCTTTCCCCCAAGGAACATATGTCAAAACATATTATAAAATAACGACGGGTTGCACTCTGGGAGTGCCGGCAGAAGTGAAAACTTGAATATTAACGTTGTGCATTTTTGATATACGAAACAGCAGGCGCAGGCATACATTTTCGCCGCGCCGTAGAAAGAGAGGGGATACTCCCTCTCCTACGCCGCGCCAGCTGTCTAGTCTCCAGCCGTCTTACGAATTTTCGATCAGGTCACGTGTCCTGACGCGAGTTTAACATTTTTTACCCATTCCAAAAAAAGTGCACAACGCCGCTAAAGAAGTTTTTACTTCAATAATTTTTGGCTTTCTATACAAACTCGGATCAGCTAATCGGTCAACTTGTATGGAAGGCCAAAAATTACTTTTCGTATTCCTATACGTGTTACTCGGGGAACGTTGTTCAGTATCATGGATTTGATAGGCACGAGCGTAGTCGGTGTTACTAATTAAATTATGAAACGAACTTAACTAACATTATAACGTTTATTTTTTTCAGGTGTTAAAGAGGTTTCAGACAAATATTTATTGTCTTAAGCTAGTATAATAATAAAAACGTTTATTGCTTACCATAATCAAGAATATGCAATTTATAAAAATAAATATTTAAGTCTAGATTTACACAAGATTTCTCACAAAAAAGTAGATTATGGCAGGTTGATACCTGAACTACAAATGTTCCTGAATCTCAGGTAATCAACCCTCTACCCCTAAAAAGGTTTTATACAAATGTATTTAAAAAATAGTAACAATAATAATTGCATTACGCATTTTAATGTAAACAATAAAAAATAAAATACCTACATAACCTAATTTTATAAAAAATTGATTTGTGCCAGCGGATTCCATTATGCCAAAATAATAAATAAAATACGTTTATTTCAGGTTACTAGACCCTACGTTACTAGACTAAAAGAAAAGATAATCCCATCAAAAACAATACTTGTCAAAAAAACCAAGTCTCGCAACTCATTTGTTCTGCGGTAAAAAGTTGTGAGATCCATGTAATACCAAGTCGGTTATTAATTTATTCAGTCTCTACTTAAGCGACTTTCTGTCTTAATACGTCCAGTCTCTAAGACCACGATCGTGGTCCATAACAATTGAAAATCAATTGTGTCTGGAATCTCCGTACTCGAAGCATTAAGTTGTTACGTAATAATTAACAGCATCTTATAGTGACGCATATCAATATTAAAATTCTTTAATGTTTTATATAAATATATCGAGACTTGGCCATCGCATTAAATAATTTAATTTACATGTGTTTTCAGGCGGTTGAATTTACACGTGTTTTCAGGCGATGGCCAAGTCTCAATATATTTATATAAAACATTAAAGAATTTTAATATTGATATGCGTCACTATAAGATGCTGTTAATTATTACGTAACAACTTAATGCTTCGAGTACGGAGATTCCAGACACAATTGATTTTCAATTGTTATGGACCACGATCGTGGTCTTAGAGACTGGACGTATTAAGACAGAAAGTCGCTTAAGTAGAGACTGAATAAATTAATAACCGACTTGGTATTACATGGATCTCACAACTTTTTACCGCAGAACAAATGAGTTGCGAGACTTGGTTTTTTTGACAAGTATTGTTTTTGATGGGATCTCATTTCTTTTTGTATTTTGTAGACAGTTCTACTTTTTTCCTTTTCGGTACCTTCTTCTTATTGTATATATGTTTATCTACCAGCAACGAATTTTCTTAAAGCCCTCTCTCTGACTTATGAACTTTTCCTATTTTTGTAGGTAGCCTTCCGTTTTCTCTTTTCCGGTACTACTTCTTGAGCTTCAGCTACAGTTTTTCTAAGAGCCCACTCCCTGTCTCTATGCGTTTTTCTGGGAGGCTTTGAGGCTTTAATTTTTAATTTACACGTGTTTTCATGACGGGAATACCCATTTTTTGCTCGATTTGGCAGGGGCACTACCATGCGCCTATATTTATATGGGACTAGCTTAAACCCGCGGCTTTGCACGCAATATAATAACTGCCGTAAAACATCGTTACGAATAAAGCCAATATTGAAAAATTTAACTGAAGACTTGGCTGTCTTTTCTAGATTTTTTAGTTTTTCCTTGATTCATACACCAAACACTACTTATATTCCAAATTTGAAGCTTCTAGGTCTGCTAGAAGTGCCTTAGAATTTTGATGATCGGTGAGTCAGTGAGTGACAAAATTAAGAAATTTGACCCGTTATAATTCTTAAAATACTGGTTCAAATTGAATGAAATTTGAAATATACCGTGTCTTTACAATGCCTGCATGGTTACTGAAAATTTCAGTCTTCTAGTTTTATCTACAACGAAGTTACAGGGGGTCGAAAATGGTCTGAATTGCTTCGAGAAAAGGATGGTACGGCCGTGACGCTTTTTTGCTCGACTTGGTGGGGGCACTCCCGTGCCCCCAGATAATATAATAAAGCAAGATAAGATTGATCATATGATGTGTTTAATATATTTTTCTGCTTTTGTAGGGTATTTCTTAACTTTGACTTCAAAGTTGTCCTGTTCGTTCTATATACTCAGTAAAATAAAATAAGAATGTTTTTTGACGTTTTAACGTAGTCGTTTGAATTAGCCGTCGATTGAACAGTGCGTCAACTGGGTTATTCTAACTCCGTGTATATTCATAGAAAACTTCCAACATTGAGAATATTCTCATACGGAAACTTTTATTCAAGAAATAAACTGACTTCTTTTAGACCCCTGTAGCCTTTTTGAGTCGGGCTTGAGTTTTCGCTATTGTGGTGAGGCAGGGGCCGGGTCGGAATGTTATTTATTGATGATTTTTGTAGTTAGTAAAATTATAGTGAAGTTGAAAAGTTAGTAATTCCGTAACCTTTTCTTGTAGTATACATTGGCTATTATATGGAAGCAATGTAAAATCATATAATTATCATTGGATGTTTGTATCCATTGATTATTATCATTACTGTCAATTCGCTACTGCCCAACAATTCAATACTTTTTTCTAGCTTTAGCGCTCTTCTTAACTTTTTAAATTAACCTGTACCGTCCCAGTGCTGGGCAAAAGCCTAATTAAAAAAATAAATAAATTAAAATTTAAAAATTAAACAATCAATCCAGTTTTGCACCAAATAAAGTATTTATCTTTCTTTCAAAATATTAAGTTTGAAAATAGAGGCAGCATTTTACGTGCTTGCTCCAACAACAACATAGAACACTACTTTCCGTCTTATTTAAACAAATTAAAATAAACTTTTGAACAAACATAACCCTCCGAATTTAAAATGCAGCTGAATGGAGTCATAAACAAGAGCATGCATTGTCCAAGAGCTCTTATATTTGGGTGCGCTCGTAAACACTGCAATTGTATCACGCTGAATAACATACTGAATACAACTGGAAATATTTGTACAAAAATATAACGTTTGTCACTTTGGATGTTTGTTACTCAGTAACGCCAAAAGGGTTTCACATTGGAATGAAATTTGGTATGTAGAGTAGAATTCATTCCACCTGAGGAATAGCCTCGAATAGACAAACTGCAAGAGAGTCGCCTACGCTGGTATAGTCACGTCTAGCTAAAACGAGCAAGTTACGTGGCAATCAAATACCTATATACTTAGCCAAGAAATGCTGGCGGTATGCGTGCCAATGGTCTCACAACCACAACTAAGGATGATCAAGACTGTGAGACGTGGAGAAGTTAAAGCGGACCCAGGGCTTCACAAATAAATATAAGTATAACATACAGAACGGAAACTCCCCGCGTTCTCGAAACTCTACCTTGTTCTCACCTTGTGGCTAGTGTTGAGTGGCTGCACTCGACAGGGCGAGGACAGAGGAGAGGTGCGAGAACGTGGAACGGGGACGTATATTGCGTGGGACATTAGGAGATTCCGTTCTGTATGTAATTATTATATTACTTTTGTGACTGCATAACAGCTGAGGATGTAACAGGGAATAAGCTGGGATGAAAGAGAGAATAAGATAACCTTGTCTGAATAACAACTAGGAATACTTTTTATCTTGGAAAATTGTGAACAGATTTTCCTAATTGTCAATTAACGAATGTCAATCACAAAATGTCAATGATCTTTTTTTTGAAGTGAAAACTTCTATAACGGCGTTGTGCACTTTTTTTAGAATGGGTAAAAAATTATAAACTCGCGTCAGGACACGTGGCCTGATCGAAAATTCGTAAGACGGCGCAGGGCGCTTGCGCGAATGTTCGTGTGTGTTTATGTTACAGCGTGCTACGCGCATCCATGGATGGTGACAGCTGATGGCTCGACCGTCTGTGTAGTGGCCATACTGCTGTGTATTTGAAAATGATTTTGTTGAAAATGAATTTGGTCATGCTTGTGACATTTGTGACAGACTGTGGTTCAGAAAAGATTTGAAATATTTTATACTGATAATTAAAGCAATTCGTGCAAAATTATTCCCTAACCATTCCAAAATATCAAAAATGCACAACGTTAATATTCAAGTTTTCACTTCTGCCGGCACTCCCAGAGTGCAACCCGTCGTTTTTTTTTTTTTTTTTCTTGATTATGGCGGTCAAACTTTGTTACGCGAACAATGCTGCGGATATCAGCCAGTATTCTCATTATGATGATATGGAGCAGGAATACCAAAGACTCGAGAAATTATCATGCATAGCGCGTCCCATTAATACAGCTGCGTGGGTCCTTGCCAAATATCCTGTAATTAATTTGGGAGATTACAGGAATTTGGAATGAGTATTGGAAATTATAGTTGAGGTACATACACTATGATATATTTATCTCTTGTGACGACCTCTACACCACTACGAAGATCTACAAACTTAATCAAAAATGAACGAAGCTTTACCATAGTTCGCAGGAAGCATACGAGATGGCGCCACTGCTGCAGTACCCTGCATCTCAATCTCAGAATTTGCCCAATTTGATGCTTAAATACAACCTCCGACGATGCACCGTTGAAGCCGCGGTTCCCCTCGCAAAACCATGCCATGTCTAGCATGAAGATTTTTCCTTTGTGGCGGTCGAGCATATCACCTCACTCTCGCTTCACTCTAAAGTGGCAGACACCATTTTAGGTGTTAAGGCTCTAAGCAAACAAAGCCCAGGGCCGCAAGTCCCAAAGACAGATAATGGAATAAAAGTATTGGTGGGACACTATTAACATGATTCACATTTTCGCCCATTTCCTCAATCAGCTTATACCAGTTGGACTCCATTTTGGTATATGTTAAGTTTTTTCTTTTCTCCCATACCGGCATGGAAAAGCGGAAATAAATAAACTACTTAGCTGTGATTTTGCGAACAGACGCGGATGGCTCCATATCGGTACGTAAGACGGGCGTTACTGCGTGTTCGCGTTTAAGTGTCAAGCAACATTGATCATTAATGAATTATGATAAAGTTTAATTTGGTTTAATATAAAGATCATCATTTTCTTCATCATCAGCCGCATAACGTCCGCTGCTGGACATAGGCCTCTCCCAAAGATTTCCAAAATGACCGATCTAGAGCGGCTTGCATCCAGCGCCTTCCAGCGACCTTGGTTAGGTCGTCAGACCACCTTGTGGGTGGATGTCCTACGCTTCGCTTGCCTGTACGTGGTCGCCATTCGAGAACCTTTCTGCCCCATCGGCCATCGGTTCGTCACGCTATGTGTCCCACCCACTGCCATTTCAACGAGCTAATCCGCTGGGCTATGTCAAGTGACTTTAATTCTCCTACGAATTTCCTCATTTCTGATTCGGTCACGTAGTGAAACACCAAGCATAGCCGTTTCCATAGCGCGTTGCACGACCTTGAGCCTTCTTATGAGACCCAGTAAGGGACCATGTTTCAGAGTCATAAGTCATCACTGGTAACACACATTGGTTGTAAACTTTAGTCTAAGGACACTGAGGTATATTTGACGAGAAGACTGGAACTTCCTGCCTGGATCAATCGACCCAGGTAGATATACTGGTCTACAACTTCGAGGGTGGAGCTCCCAACACAAACAGGTAGGGGCGCAACATAACATAACATAATATAGAGATAGAAGGACACTATCAGATGACTATTGTATTATTTTATGAAGCCCTTGTGTCAACCGTTTTAAGAAAAACATTTGTGCAAAAAGCTTTACAACTGGAAGCTGCCCGACGTCAATCTTCCTTGAGAATGTTGCTGAAATACAAGATATTTGTGCTTAGTTCGAAAACCAGACGGCGCCATTTACATTGCATTAGCATGTATGATAATTTGTTAAAAAAAATGCTATATCTACTAAAATCGTTCCCCGTTTTAAAGCAAAGAATGGACCACAATTTTGCCATTTACAAGTAATTCACGAACTGCCCATCCATTGCTTATATTAACGTACACTACATATTTCAAATTCACGACAATTTTTCCACAGTCATATGCACTCAGTGCGCCACGAATCACAAAACCAAATCTCAACCAAAAACTTTAGCTAATAAGGTCGCAATTTCATTATAAAGGACTTCATGTCAAAATTGGATTGGTTTTCTCTCAGTTTTCTACAAGTTGCCATTTGCATACGGACAAAGGACAAAAGAGTTTTGCATCTTCTGAGTTATGCGTCTTTGGGAGGCGGGATTATGTTGAAAATTCACCTTTTTGTCTGTGATCTTCCAATTTTCTTTTAGCATAGTGCTCGTATTTCATGGTAATGTTTTTAATATGGTTTTCGGGGAATCTTGGCTCGGATTTCAAACGGGTGTTTGTCGTAAAATGTTATTTCTTTGTTTCAGTTGTTTTTTGTTTGTGATTATTTTATGTTTCTTAAATATTTCTTTGTTATTTATATACACATTATATTACAGTAAGAGGTAGTTTAGTTCTAGTTGTTTTATTTCTCTTTATAACGAAAATATTGTAATGTATATATTTATATTATTGTTGTATTATTTAAAGCCCACTAAATCATATTATCAGGAAATGGCCTCTGTCTTATGTATGTGTTTATACTTTCGATTGATTCGATATTAATTTGATAAGTACCTATCTAATCTTTTACCCTCTAACTTCATGTATCTAATAGCTAGTCTTAATCCCATTTTGACTTAGACGACGTTAAAAGAAGGTGTTAAGAAGAGTTTTTATTCAGAAAGAGAGCTTACTAACACACTCAAGTTTGCGTCCCTTCCTTTGATCGCCGTCTACTCTATGGCAGAATCAGATAAAATGGTATCCTTTTTCTGTAGGAAACAGGCGTGATAATATGTATGTATGTATTTTCTTATGTTATTGTAAATAAATAATTCATTTAGATTTAAGACCACCACATAAATATATTAATTATATATACGATCTGTGAATAGTTTAACGTCCTGTAAAACAATGTAGATAAAGCAGTCTACTCACGTCCCGACTGTGCTGCCATATATTTTGTACGAGGTGCAGCACTGCGACCGAATATTCGGTAAGAGCCGTAAGACCATTCACAGTGCATGATAATTTAAGATTTTAGGACTTTATTTAATAAGGCTTTTAAAATAAGGATGGCTTTTAGTCCTCACAAACGTACTCTTGTTTTCTTATTAGATTATGAAAAAAAAATAACATTATAAATATCTATCCCTGATATGGTCATTAACATTAAAAATGTTGCTAGTTTAATTATTTTAGGAAACTATATAGGTCAATTAATACACTGCACCGCGCTCCGCTGCATAGTGCGGGGCCGCTATACAAAAACAACGCGCGTGGACGCGGTGTCAGTGTGTTGGTTACAAGCAACGTTAGAACACACGTTCACATAATAGTCTATAGAAGTAATCCAAGTAATAGTCACATTTGATTACTAATGCAAAGGCGAATATTTATTTAAAATCATTGAATTTTACAATCCGAGCGGGAAGAGAAGTATCTGATACTTTTTTAGTTTTCTTCTTCTCTGTACCAACATGTAAGAAATTAAAATGAACTCAGGAAATCGTTTCAAGTTTTATCATCCAAATAATTTAATAGTTAAGGCATTCCACTCACGTTCCGACTGCGCCATCGTACATCTCGTACGGGAAGAGGTACTGCAGCCGAATATTCAGGAAGAACCGCAAACTTGAGCGTGGTGCATGCTAATTTATTTACAGGGTTAATGCGAAATCAAATGATCCAATTTTGGTGTTAAAATAAAATATCTAAAAAAATATTATGAATACATGAAAATATCTTAAAATGATTGGTTCCTCGAAAACTCGATTCAGCTTATCTATCAACTTTAATAAGAGGCCAATTTTTTCATATTTCGATATAAATATAGTTATGTTCATTGGGAAAAGTAATTATCATCACAGATGTATAATACCTATATAGAATAAGCGGGCAACATTTATGATTAAAAGGGAAAAACAGTGTTTTTTATCAACTGTCAGTAGGCGAAGTAAAAGCAGTACGAAGAAATGCTGTCCGATGTGATGGGGTACTAAAAATCGAAATGTCCATTGCCTAAGAATTTATAACGTACATAACTGAAGAAAAAAGCAAACAAAACAGAAATTCCTGAAATAATAGTGATTATAATAACATACATCAAGCAAAAACTTCAGCTGTTATTTCAGAACGTTATTTTTCATTCTAAAATAAATCTCACAATCGTTTTAAAACGCATTTTAGAGGCGTCGAGTAATTTGATTTCATTTAGAGCTAGAACAAAGAACACTCAACTCTACGGCTCGTAATCAGAGCACACTTTTGATTAGCATAATGTTATTTCCCGGCAAAGCAATGCATGTTGCGCCAAATGAAATATTGAAATTCCGCGGTTCGCATACGTTAAACCAATTTAAATTTTTCTGCCTTTCTATATCCTATTCCTTTACGATAAGGTCGTTTTTTATTTGAAATAATGGTCATATATGTGGTATTTGTAGCTTGTAGTCTGCCTTTGACAGTTGTCACGATGTTATTCACAATTCCTTGGCTTTCGCGCGAGAAATATTAGAAATACGTGTAAAAGCTACCGTTCACGATCGAAGTGGTGGAACTTAAAGGATTTAATTTATTCCTGTATTGAGATATGCTTACGGCATTTTATGTACGGTCAGAGACAGTTTAAACAATATGCAGCATATAATACTCCTATTTAAATGGCTTTACAATGTATCATTCACGACAAGATTAATAGGACCGTTTCGCCCACAGTCCTTGAATTTTTTTTTGTTGGACGCACATGCCTTGAAAAATGCCTTCCTCATACTGAAGTTCTGAACTGGGTGAAAAGAAAAACCTTACAATGTACTTGCTTGCTTCCCGTGCAGATTTTAGATTATACATAGAAAATTATAGAAATTATAGAAAAACCGATTTAGGGAATGGGCAAATTCAAATCACTAGGCGATGCGGCCAGCTAACTCATCGCTATTAAAATTCCTTTTTAACTCCCGATAAAAAAGAGGGGTGTATAAATTTGACGCTAACGTTTGATTCAAATAAAATTTGTTATAAATGCTCATTCTCATGAACAGTATGTAGTCATTTTTTTAGTCAGTGCGGCTTTAGTGATATTTCTTTGCGGACGGTGGTGGACGTCTTTAGGCGCCGCCGTAAATCGGTTATGAAAAATGGTAGACTCGTATAGATTTGTCGCCAGAAGCTCCCTTGAACCGATTACATAACTAACACCAACTTTTGATTGAAACTAGTTAGGGTTAGGAATAGGACAGGATAGAGAAACGAAGCCATAAAGATAGGATCTAAAGGACTTGTATCCAGAGCCGTAAAACCATTACTTGTAAAAAAACATCTGACTTTAAAATGTAAGCCCTTCAAAGCAAGCCCTGTTATTGTTCCCCAATGTTGTAGCGCTCGATAACAAGCAATTAATTTCGCATATTGACTTGCAAATGAAGGCTCAACATTCACAGGAAATGGGATCCAATTGTGGGGTTTCGGGAATTATATTGAAATCTTTGTAAATTTAGTTTTTTTTATCGTTTCATTTTTAAACAAATGAAAACAAATAAATTAGCGTCATGCTTGGACTGATTCTGCATGTAAAAACTATATTCGATTGAATTTATAATTTTTATCACGCCTATTCTGCTGGTTGACTTATACGTTTTGAAAACAAGCAACTGGTAAAAAAACTTCTTTTTTAATGTCAGATCTACATTAAAATGATAACAACAAAATGTAGACTAAAACACACTTTTTTGGATTATTTACGACGCAAAATTGTAATGTAATTCAAAAGAACTCGCGTAAACATTCCAGAAGACATTACGGGATTGTTATTTTGACAATCTTTTTAAACCGCTCATTATAAAACATGAGCTGGGATATGCGTTTTTATATTCCTTGCGAGATACACACTGAGTGCAAAAAGCAGAGAAGGGCAAAATTGCTAATTTGCCTACTTGTTCGTATATTATACGAAAAACCTGAAAGTATTTTTCTTTCTAGTTGTGTCCAGTGCGGGCGTGTTGTTCTAGATGGTGTTGTGACTTTTTGAGGGTCACAAGAGACGAAAGTACAACATAAGTCACTAGATGAGGTGCCTGCTAAGATGCACACTTTATTTATAGACATTATGCAAGGACTGAAAACTACAGCAATGAATACAGAATAAAAAGCTGGTTAATCCCTGTTTATATTGCCCAGCGGAGTGTTTCAGCGCGGCTTGTATTTTCTAGCCACGCATTGTAGTTTTTCCAGTATATCTTCATAGTCAATATAAGTATCTACACTATCAGTAGTAGAACCAATGTTTCACCCTCTGGTTGTGCCCTCGCCTTATCCCTGTTTATATTGCCTGGCGGAGCATCCTAGTGCCACTTTTTATTCTAGCCGTGTATTGTAGCTTTTCCAGTATATCTTCATAGTCAATATATAAATTAGTATTAACACTATCAGTAGTAGAACCAATGTTTCACCCTCTGGTTGTGCCCCCGCCTTATCCCTGTTTATATTGCTGGCGGAGCATCCCAGCGGCGTGTTGTTCCAGCCGCGCATGATAGCTTTTCCAGTATATCTTCAAGTCAACATATAAATTAGTATCTACACTATCAGTAGTAAAACCAATGTTTCACCCTCTGGTTGTGCCTTCGCCTTATCCCTGTTTATATTGCCGGCGGAGCATCCCAGCGGCGTGTTGTTCCAGCCTTATATTGTAGCTTTATCAGAATATCTTCATAGTCAATATATAAATTAGTATATACACTATCAGTAGTAGAACCAATGTTTTACCCTCTGGTTGTGCCCCCGCCTTATCCCTGTTTATATTGCCGGCGGAGCATCCCAGCGGCGTGTTGTTCCAGCCGCGCATTGTAGCTTTTTCCCATAAACGTTGTAATATCCGTGGATATGAACCTTTTACCGCTTCAGTACTTTTACGTTTTTATTTAGAAAATACTTACGAAACGTTTTTTTAATAAAAAATTGAACACTCGACTGCCTTTCCAAAAAAGTTAGTAGCTTCTAACAGATACCTTAAAAATCCAAATCTGTTTATACATTAGTAAGTTACGGCGAAATAATGTAACTTAACAAACCTAATGAAACCCTGGTAATAAACGGAATAAACCTGAAAATATAAAAAAAATCTATGTCTATGGTTTAAACTATCATACAAAAATAATATTAAAAATCCCCGACTTTCAAGCCTCTTGGAAGTAATGCCAATTACTTTTGTACGGCAGAACCGATTTTTATCAAACATAGCTAAGAACCACCCCTCTTTTTGGTTGGGGATACATGTATTGTAATAAAGTTAAGTAAATATGAACCATTGAGAAGTTTTCTCATCTAGTCAAAATGGTTTAAATTACTAATTCGGGCGTACAAGAAGGCTCAGCACGTATAAAGGAGAGATTCCGTTCATGCACCACCATAAATATTTTTTATTTGTATAAGAACATTGTTTTTACTCTGCGCCCTTTAAGCAGTAAAAAAATTCTAGGTCTACGCTGTGCCCCATTCATATGAACAACACTATTAAAATTTATAGAGCTACACAACAATTAGAAACGGTAACTTCATTTCCATTTATGAAGTTATCAACGCAGACTTATCCAGGAGTTAATCCTCTTGATAAACTACGGTTGTAAGCGGCTGCTAAATGGTGCCGTTTAATTCTCGTGATTAAATGCCGGTCTCTGCCAGTAATATAGAGTAGACTTACATAGTTTAGACATGGCAGAGTTGAAAGGAAAGCTTAAATTGGTAAGCCTTGTGTAGAAATGTACAAATAAAGATAGATTTCCTGAACTAAGTAGGTAATAATATAAAAAGACGCAATATTGTAACATATTGCGTTTTATAGATATTTTATTTCATATGATGTATAACTTAGTAATAGAACTATTGATACTAGAAAATTCTGTGTCATGTTTATATATTTTTTTTTTAATTCTCTAGTGGACATTATCATACCTACCTGACACTATTTCGCTTTCTGTTTATAGAGACTTAAAAAGTACTAGGTCTCAAAATATACAATATTGTTGTTATTACCCTTAACATAGCGTATTTAGCGTAACACTTTACTATTTCCGCAGATTTCAGATTTAAAATAGTTATAATCAAAAATTCCTACTCCTCTACTACTAGGAGTAGGAAAACCCAGAAGAAAATTTATAGACCAAATAAAAGAAAAATTAAACGTAAAAAACATATAAAGAGGTTAAGAACTTAGCGGAAGGAAGAGAGACATGGAAAGCACTCCACCGACAAGAGCCCAGCTCTTAAATATAAGAAGAAGAATAAAAAATTGCAATGGAAATTTTGACACAAAATAAAAGTACTAAACAAGTTCTGTCTAGCTTAGGCTGCTTAGGTCTATGGCATAAAATGCGCTCTGTACTCAAACAAAGACCAAGACAGACATTAATACGGACCACACTTTATCTAGCGCCAGAATTGAATCATAAAATTAAATGCCAAACGCAGTCTATTTCAGACTGGTCTTTATTACCCTCAGTGATTATGCCTGATATACGTTTCTATGTATATATTTATGTAAAAAAATAAGGTTGCTAGTTTTGGACCATAATTGAAAATTACAAAGTGTCGTACGTGTTCCTAAGACTATACGCGAAAAAAAATTTACATACATACCTACATACATTAACAAACAAAATATTTTAGGGGCAGTCGTGAATTAGGTGATGTAGAATTTACCTAGTAGCTCCTTCTCTTCCTACGTAGATAGAAACAATATAAACGTCATAAAAAATTGATGCGCACTTTTTTATATGTAACATTCGTTATATCACAAGGTCTAAACAAAATATACTGAAACTATTTTAGGGGTGAATTCGGTCTGTGATACTAAACAAATTTCCCCAAGGAACTTGATCGAAATATTAAAAGTGAGTTTTACCCTTTAAATAGTTTCAGTATTATTTGTTAGACCTTATATACATTTTTTACATTCAAATTGTAGCCTATGTAACCCGGACCATAATGGCAAATCGATTGACATATAATTTGTTCAACAAAATTGGATAAACGGTTCGGATGCTACAGTCCAAACACACATAAATATCCACGTACATACTTATATAGTCTGCTAAAATCATCACAACTTCTTGGCTTTGCCGTAAACGGGTAAAAATAAAAATAAGAGTATGGACGTAAATGTCAAACCTAGAAGAAGCAAAACACTCGAAAAACTTGGTTTATCCCTTCCCTCTCATGATGGCACAACTAATAATGGTTGTGAACATTCGCAACAACTGTACTGTAACAGCGATTTGCCGGCAACTTTTTGATTGCTTCTATTTCGCTAATGTCCACATGTGTGGCGTTATGATATCTTTTACCCAGTTTGATAAAGCTAGTATAGAATGGTCGCAAACGTTAATAGTATACAGTGGAAACTCGTCATGTCAAATGTCCAATTTTGCATACCTATCCATTGCTGAAGAGAATACAAAATGATTTTTAAGGAAACTCGATTAATTGGAAATTTTGCACACCTATTAATTGCTACAAAAGTTTTTATTTTTATTTTAAACTATTCTTATAAAGAATAAACATTTCGACATACAGTTTTTGAAGTGAAAACTTCTTTAGACGCGTTGTACATTTTTTTAAATGGGATAAACCTTTGAACTCGTGACACTGTAACCGACACCAAGTGAAAAGTGAGATAGTGAGTGAGATAGCTCAGTTGGAAAAGTGTTTGCCTTAGATGGTCTATGTTCCAGGTTCAAACCTGGTACACACCAATTAAAAAAAAAAAGTTTTCTAAATTAATAATCGTTTATTCGTAACGTTTTTTTTTGTCTTTTTCAATTTTTAAAAATATCTCCGAGGCGCGATTGACAATTTTTGAGATGGAAAAAAACCATTGAACTCGCGACACTGTTACCTAGACCGACACCAAGTTTTCACTTCTATCGGCAATCCCTGAGAGCCACTGTTTTATTTTCTAGTCGTGCTTATGATAGTACGCATATAAAAGCACCAAAACACACCATGCCGCCACATGTTACACCATTCACCACTCAGCTCATTCCGTATTCATCGTATAGAAAGGACATAAACCATAACTCAGCGAACTCTGGCCTGGCAATGGCATAAATATTCCCGAGGTATCTGAAAACAAAGCGGATCCCGTGACATGTGGTCGCGATGTGACGGCAATAACTAGTGAGGCTGAAAAATAGAGGTTTTATTCACTATCACGTCTTTATTCCCGAGGTGGATAAAGCTTTAGGCCGCTAGACCCAAAGGCCACCTAGAGCGCTTGATTTTGAGTCTTCAGTAAGTAAGAAATAATATGATCGTAATTATTAAGATAAATAGGATAAGTACAATTCCCATATGTTCGTATTAAATATTCGTTTTGAATTTTGGAAATAATAATGGATCATAATAATCTTGTATAAATCTAGCTCTAACATAATATTAATCACTACTTGATATATTAACATAATAAGCATTATCATAACATAAACTAAAGAGAACAAGTTAATTTAACATTGATAACCTCGTTTTGGTTGTTGAAACATTAAATAAATAAATATATATATATATATATATATATAGGGACAAATTACACAGATTGAGCCAGCCCCAAAGTAAGTTGGAGACTTGAGTTATATTATGGGATACTAACTCAACGATACTATATTTTATAACACATACATAATATAAAGATAAACATCCAAGACTCAGGATAATTTGATTAATATATATAAGGCAATTTTTCTAACTTGCCCGGACCGAGGACCGAATCCGGAACCTCTGGGTGGCGGACTAGCAGGGTACCACTACACCACGGAGGTCTTCATTAAGAAGACAAGACTAAGTTGATCATAATTTACATAACTAACTCTAAATAAGTACCCCCATAAAAGACGCTACAAATCACTTATAACCACTATCGGTGGCCGTTTGTCTCGTTGCGATATATCAAGAACCCTTAACGGCCTATAAATAATATGAATTGAAACAATCAGGGAACTACTTCGTATATAAACTGCATATTTTTTTCCTGTGATAGATTTTCTAGTTTTTACTATGGTATGATGATCTTCTATGCTGGTCTACAAAAACTATGAAAAGAAATAACCGGCCAAGTGCAAGTCGGACTCCTGTCACGGTACCATTATCAATAATAATCACGTTTGTTGTATGGGAGCTCTAGTTAAATATTTATTTCATTATTTTTTTAGTATTTGTTGTAATAGCGGCAACAGAAATACAAAATCTGTGAAAACAGACAGACAGACAGGCGGACCGACGGACAGCGGAGTCTTAGTAATAGCATCCCGTTTTTAACCTTTAGTTACGGAACCCTAAAAACTAATACCTGCTTGTCTTCCTGCGCAGATCGAAAACGTCAATTGAGAGAATTAATAAAAAATCTAATTAAATATGTTTGCAGAATGAGTTCTATGTATGTATATTGTATAGATAGTATTTTTTATGATTATCTTGTCTTCCACAACAAGTAACAACAATGCTTTTTATTCCATCCTCACATGCCCCACATCAAAACTCCGCTCCGTTGCACGTAGTTTACGTCACCATAAAAATGATATCACACTTTATGGCTGCAACGGAACGCAGCGGGCAAAAAGACGACAAAGAAGGAATTATTGTATCTTAACAAAATAAATGGGGCGAGATGAATGGGGGTGAAGTCAATGATAAAAGTATCTGTAGATTCGCTAACGAAGGTAAAAATTGAGTGCTTTAATTTTACAAAGCTCTCTCATATTTTAGGCCATTTATTAACAGGCAATTTTTGACTTTAAGATTGAAAGGTTAATTTTACAAAGCTCTCTCATATTTTAAGCCATTTATTAACAGGCAATTTTTGACTTTAAGATTGAAAGGTTAAAGATACAAAATAATCGCTTTCGTGGATTGTAATCATTAATTTATCTTTAGGTAAAAAATAGTTTAGTTGAAAAATGGCCTTTTTCAAATTGTCCTGTGTCTTGGATGTTTATCTATATATGTATTTGTTATTAAATATAGTATCGTTGAGTTAGTATCCCATAACACAAGTCTCGAACTTACTTTGGGGCTAGCTCAATTAGTGTAATTTGTCCCTATATATTTATTATTTATTAATTATTATTTAGATATTTGTATCACACGATAATTGTAATTTTTTCTATATCTTAAATTGTTTTAAAAGGTTGACGTCACATTATTTACACACAGCTAAGTTTACTGCCGCTTCCGAAGCGCAAGTATAGTAGAAGCGGTAAACAAACTGTACTGCAGCATTTTCTCCAGAAAAGTCAACTTACAATCATACTGATATTAAAAGTACCTAGATATGTGGACTGATATATCGAAAGAAGGATTCAAAATGCATGGAAAAGCTTCTGGTCTATGGGCGACATCATGAAGGGAGATCTCCCCTTAACATTGAAGCGTAAGTCGATATGTGTATCCTGCCCGTCTTAACTTATGGAGCGCAGACCTGGTCTTTGACCTTATCACAAAAGTCCAAGCTCGGGGTTTACCAGCGGTCTATGGAGCGGAGTATACTGGGCATCAAACTGACAGATCGTATACACAATACCACCATTCGCTCCAAGACCAAAATAAAAGATGTGGGGCGGAAAGCAGCCGAGCTCAAGTGGGAATGGGCTGGTCATGTGAGCAGAATGCATCCGGATAGATGGGCTAAAATAACAACAGATTGGGTCCCTGCAGGCTGGCGACGAAAAAGAGGCCGCCCTCGAACACGGTGGTCAGACGAACTAAGGGCCCATGAAAAGAACTGGCAAACCATCGCCACTGATAGAAGTTTGTGGAAGACTAGAGGGGAGGCCTTTGCCCAACAATGGGACACTACAGGCTCATAAAAAAAAATGTGGACTGAGAATACATTATATTAAAACTAATGTAAAAATAAAATCAAGGCGTTATGCAAGCGTAAAAAGGCTGATTGATCATTATATACGAAATATAAAAAGCCTAGACAAAAACGGGTCTGCCATCGTCGAGCACACATTGAAGTCAGATGTCAAGGGTTTCATATGATTTGAGAAGACGTAAGTATTACTAAGAGAAAAGGCTTTCGTTTAAAAAAAAATCGAGAAGCAATTGAGTTACGAGTATAAGACTTCCGTATTTCAATGGTGATGGAGGATCGACCTTCACCGGCCACTTGGACATCTTCTTTTCAATTATTAATACAGTCAGTTCGGTACATACAAAAAAAAAAACGTGTGGCACTCGGGGACTGCCGCGGTAAAGCTATTGCAAACAAGGAAGGACGGCAACGTCGCAAACGGACGACGGAGACGAAGCGGCAACCTACATGGTAGGCGGAATGGGGAGAGCGTGAGGTTTTTTCGTTACGGAATTTCTGGATTCGGTTCCCGCGCTCAAGGCCCGCGATAGAAGCTATGCAATAGCTTAAAAACTTAGTAAATTGATTTAAAAAAAAACTGATATAGTGATATACATCGCCAGGAGGTTACTCCAAAAGCGGCACGTAAGACGGACGTTACTGCGTATCCGCGTTTCAGTGTCAAGCCACATTGAGCACTAACATTTGATAATAAAGTCTAGTTTGTTTTGACATAGAAATAATACGACAATATCTTACGACTAACGTAGTATTTTATAGAGTAATCTTCCTGATAACATGGTGCTATCTTGAGAAAATATAACATCATTGGTTGAGTTACGATATTGCGTCTGGAGGGCTGCGAGGGAGTCATACAAACCGTCTTAGGCAACTGTCTTTGTGTAGGAAGTACATGTTTTCTATAAAACGAAACATGATATGCTTATAAAATGTTACTACAGATTCTTCTTTAATTAATGTATGGTAAGAAACTTGCAGTATACGTAAATCTTATACCTTTAAACGAGCAATTCTTGCATGTATATATATAACCGAAAACGGCTCTAACGATTTCGCTGAAAATTTGTATATGGGGGTTTTCGGGGGTAAACTATCGATCTAGATTAGTTTTATGTTTGAGAAAACGCGTGTTTTCGAGTTTTCATGCGTTTTTCTTTCCACGCAGAATATGTCGGTCGCTAATTTCAGCGCGCCGGCCGCCGTTGTCTTAGCTCAGTGGTTAAGGATGCTGACCGCTAGAAAGAGTGTTACGGGTTCGAATCCCACTCGGTGACTTACTTTTGTTTTTTTTTATGTTCAAGTTTATATATAATTTTTTATTTTGTACTGTTTTTAGACAAGTTTAAAAAAAATAGTTAATGTTTGAGATGTAACCGACCGAGCAAAGCTCGGTCACCCAGGTACTAGACATTTATACAAACAAAAATAAAACGTACTTAAATAGCTAACATTTTGTAATAGACAAAAAGACAAACACAAGTGATAACGTTTACATTTTATCACTAGGATGTAAAGTCAATAATTTTTCAAAACTAGAAACCGACTTTGATAATTTGTTTTGAGACCACCTCACAAGTATATCCTTTCAACATTTTTCAAATCGATCAATGCTTCTTAGAATAATCCGTGATGATACATAAAATAATTGGCGAAGTGCGTGTCGGGCCACGCGCAATGTAGGGTTCCGTAGTTGTAAATGTAAACTTTGAGTTCATGCCACTAAAAACGTTTAAAACGTCTAATTACCTATCTATTCAATTTGTATGAAATTTTTTTTTCGAGTACATTTTATAAGTTTATCGCTTATAACTTTTTAATTTGTTAACCCTACTTAGCTCTGATAGTTTTCCTATGAACTACATTATATAAACTATAGCTGTGATTTTTTTCACGTGTCCATATATAACCGTTTAGTAGATAGAAGGAGGGACACGTGATTTTAACAAAAAAAAATCACTTTAGACCTAAATATTTCAGACACGGATCCCTAAATCGAAAAATAGTGTTTCCAAGCTCACAATATTTTTGAAAGACCTATTCAACAATACCCCACACAATGTGTTTGTAGAGAAAAAAAAATTGACTTCCTCTTTACGTGTATGGCAGCTACCCTAAAAAAAAAATTCCCTATTTCATTTTACGACTTTTTTGCCATGATTGATATACATATCCCTGCCAAATTACAGCTTTCTAGTACTTATAGTTTATGACTAGGACCGCGGACGGACAGACAGACAGACATGGCGAAACTATAAGGGTACCTTGTTTACTACGGAACCCTAAAAAGATAGCACCGAATTGATAACCTCTTCCTATATATATTAGAGACTTACGCAACAAACCCTTTAGTAAATTTTAAATCTTATACCTTTAAACGAGCAATTCTTGTATATTTATTTATATGTTTATTTCCGTGATTTTGGAAACGGTTTTAACGATTTTGCTGAAATTTGGTATATGGGGGTTTTCGGGGGTAAACAATCGATCTAGATTAGTTTTATGTTTGGGAAAATGCGTGTTTTCAAGTTTTCATTCCACGCAGAATATAATATAACCGAGCAAAGCTCGGTCGCCCAGGTATTAAACATTTTAAAACAGACAAAACGACAGACACACTACACAGAAGATGACCTTTACATTTTGTCACTAGGATGTAAAAAGCCCTTAAAATAGCCTAGCTTTGCATAAACGTTCACCTCGCAATCGCGACATCATTGTACTACAAAATCCTATCCCCATCGGATCGCATCTCCACTATCCCCGCTTATGAATCCCTAGCACTATTACCCCCTCCCCCCCCCCCTCGGGAAACTGCTCGTGAGATTGCACAATAAGGATCCGATGATGCCACTTTTCAGGCGGAAATTTTGAATACTCCGCCGTATTGGTAATTTCCGGTAGATATTGGAAAATGTTCCAGTTGGAAATAAATAGTATTATCTTCCTCTTTATCTCATTTTATTCGTGGTAAAAAAATATATAAGTAATATTTTTTTTAGGTCAAGTATTGCAAGCTTTATGTCATTCATTGGAAGTTGCATAAGCAAGTAAATTAAACGAAAATTCAACAAAAAATAACGATTAAAAAACAAGGTTGCCGGCATTGCCGCGTAGAAACTTAATAATGAAACAATACTTTTCTTTAGGATAATAATTAATAGTTCATGCCGTAAATATGTCCATAATATAAGACTACCCTTCATTTCCATTTTTCACTTCGTACATAAGCAACGTAGTCTTCTACACTAATATTATAAAGAGGAAAGATTTGTTTGTTTGTTTGTTTGTTTGATTGTATTGAATAGGCTCCGAAACTACTGGATCGATTTTAAAAATTCTTTCACTGTTGGATAGGTATGTTATCCCTGAGTGACATAGGCTATGTATGTACCACGGGCGAAGCCGGGATGAAATGCTAGTTATAAATAAGAACGTAAATTATACACACAAATAATAAAGATTAGGATTAACCTACCAGCAGTTTGATTGTTGCAATAAACAGCCACTTACCACCCTAAATATCAAAACAACATTTTTAAACACACTTGTATCAAATAAACACGCTTAAACCCACTATTTATGTCTCGAGGGAGAAAAAAGGTATTTTCAGGCAATTTGGCGTCAGTCGCCGCGGGCGTGGACGACGCTTACGGCGCGCTTTATTGGACCATATATTCTGGACCCCCTCGCTTTTGGATGATTTTTACCCCATGTGTAAAAAATGGGGGATATTGCTCTTTGATTAACGGCTCTATGTTACATTTCATATTAGATAAAAGTTATTTTAAAAATTTCTTCTATTGCAATGCTAATAAAGTTTTTGTTTTAAATGAAGCAGTAGGTAACATTTAGTATTTTAGATTATTTTATATTTTTATAAGAGTTGGAAAATAATTGTTACTAACCACAAGAAATTACTAATCGACTAGTATAGGTAGTTTTGTAACACTTTTATGATTTAGGGTATACTTTCTATTAAAAATAATTACTTACAATATCTGAAAGAAATAAGGAATCTGTTAGTATGTAAATTAAAACTTGATACTCTACAAAAATATATTGTACTACTTTGCAAAAATTTGCAACGCAAAAGAGAATGAAAACAGTTTTTGGGCAAACATTGTGAGCTCAAAATATTAGGTTGAAAAATCTCGATTTAATTTAACGATAGCATCATCCCCAATCATCATAAAACTAAACCGTACAGTCAAATCTCAAAACAGATAAAATTCCCTAGGACAGTTGGAATGCTGCCATTGTAAAAACGGCCAAACTCTTTGCTAAAAAGATTGGATCCGTGCTGACGCTACATTTATGAGAATGGAAGCCAATGCACTTGTTTTGCGCACTGTACACGGGGGGAGGATTGTATTACCGTTTGTTACCCTCTGGGTAAAAAATTTAGACTGCGTGCCATTGTTCTATCACATCTATGACGACCTCCGTGGCGTAGTGGTCACCATGCTAGTCCGCCACCCAGAGGTCCCGGGTTCGATTCCCGGTCAGGGCAAGTTGGAAAATGGCCTTTTTCAAATTGTCCTGGGTCTTGGATGTTTATCTATATATGTATTTGTTATAAAATATAGTATCGTTGAGCTAGTATCCCATAACACAAGTCTCGAACTTACTTTGGGGCTAACTCAATCAGTGTAATTTATCCCTATATATTTATTATTTATTTATTTATCTATTAACGGGACAGCCAGAGGATTTACAGACGAAGCTCAGGGCCGCAACATTTAAAGACCATTTGAGTCGTGTTTGATGGTGGGAACAGGATTTAAAATATTAAAACGTAACTAGCTCAATCGGGTTTTAAATTAACTTGCTTTTTTCCCTCAATCCCATGCTTTAATACAGATTAACTAAAATTTATGCTTTAATACAGATGTAACAATTTAAAAACGTGTTATACTAGTAGTTTAACTTTTTTTAAATTATTATGTATAAAGGATTACCAGTATAAATTTCCACCAAAAACATAAATAACAAAATAGGAGACAAGTTCATTATTATGATAAGGTGAGGCGATGTTTTTTTCCTGTGAATTCGACAACTTTACCGAAAAAAAGTCAAATGTTTACAGGATTGCCTGTAGAACATTGCACCCATTTAGATTTCAATTGTCGGTGAAGATTTTTGATTATGGTTTTTCACGACTTGGCGTCTTTAATTTTCCGTTACGTTTAAAGCAATTTGTTTAGAATACAGCTTAGGAAAGCGCGGATCGCTTTTACTAGAATCAGTTTATTCTAGTTAATTTATTCGTTTCATCGTAAATAGTTTTCTATTTTGCGCTAAACTGCATATTGTAGCGTAGGTACCTACTTTAATCCCAAAACAATCACAGGTTAAGTAAAGCCAAGAAGAGTACATATTATTCCTATAGGCGAGCCATGACAGTTACTTCTTAAATCAGTTAGGTTTTAGACCAGTATCTGGGTAAGTACGGCTCTAGAATAGCCAGTTTCTATTTAATTCTGATTCTGAGTAGTTTCGTTTATGAATAGGGCATTTATCCAAGTTCCTTAAATGTTAGGTTATTAAAATTTCAAATTCCAAGCATGCCAGATTCTGCTCTGTAAAAGTTATAAGATTTCATGGAAAAGCCTTAACTAATCTTATCATAGCCTCAACCATTCTGCGTAAATCCTGACCTACATCTAAAAATCCGTGGCTTGACCGTCTCATAAGAGTGACGTGGACACTCTCATAGCCTTCCAATAGCAAAAATCATTAACTTGGCGTTTATTTTTATCTATTCTTCGGACGGATAATACGCATCGTTTTCCGTTTAACTAGATGTCCGACAAGACCCGTCTTATTATAAAACCCAGACTAACTTTGTTCACCCAAACATGTTGACATTGACACATGAGTTAGTTTCACTTTACTAAATGTCAACTTGATTTGGGCGGATAATGGTTTAAAACTAGTAACAAAGTTAGTCTTGTTTTTATAATAAGATGGGACATGTTTAATAAATAAAATAGAACTACCTCAATCAAAACAATCGTATCTCTAAATCTATCAAAACGAGACCAGCCTCTGCACTGACATCTAAAAAATCCCGTAACATGTCGGTCCATACCGTGGGTCCGCCCAAATCATGTCAGGATGCGAACCCGCGACCCGCGGTGATCGAATCCCAGAGAATGCAATCGATAGATGCTCCATTTGCTCCAAGATTTAGGGGCTTGCAAGACCGTGTGTTTCATTTATTTTACAAGCTTTTATTTAACTTGCACTGTATCTTGTATATGTCGCAGTTGGATTGTATAATCCGCTGTTATTCAAAAACTCTAGCTGTTTGGCATTACAGCTCGGTTTTGTAATACAGCTGAAAATCATTCAGCTAGATCGTCTAATGTGTTACGTTTAACAAACTGGCTTACGTAAGATTGTAGAACGATTAGTTCGGAATTCTGCCACTAGTGGCTTGTGAAGTGTCAGTGTCATAACAATAAATATGGCCTCCCATAAAGTAAATTCTTCGTCGTGTTCCGCGACGCTGTTTTCATCGAGAGACATCGGAGGCATCGTTTGTGATTTCGGACTGCAAAAGATTGAAAAGAATAAAGCAGACCTTTAGCTTGGTTCCCATATTGTTATTTCGACGCCCGCCTTCCGGCAAGATGGAATATTCACGTGGATCAATTAGCCGTAAGAAATCGCTACGCCGCCGCCATTGAGTTGTCAGGTTTACAAAATTTCAATATCCAATTGCATCGAGCTGATTATCATTCTTTATTGGTGTTTTATAATGTTGGAGACTGAATTATACAGTAAGGAGTTGAATTGAGGTTTTATTTCCATCCCACGAGTAATATAAAAATAATAAAGAATATTATTAACTATTGTCCCCTCATATTTTATATTATTTTGTTTGGTAACACAGTTTTATTCAATAATGGTAACCCTTAATGTCATCTCAACGCTAGCTGTTTTGTTAAACGTAATTACGTAACTCATTGACAATCGAACTGAACTATTTTCAGCTGTTTTACAAAACCGAGCTGTAATGCGAAATAGCTAGAGTTTTTGAATAACAACGGATTATACAATTCAACTGCGACATATATATGTGTATGAATGTTTGTTTAGGTCAAATCTTGCAACTCATTTTTTTACGATTAAATTATTATTGCTGCTGAATTTGTGACATTTTGAGCGCAATAACAAGTGTAATAAAATATGCTAGAACTATTTTAGGTAACAACAACTTTTTTTTAACAACTTTTCTCAAGAAACTCACTACACAAATTGATCGATTAGCTAATCCAAGTTTTTGTGGAAAGCAATTGTTAACGCCGATAAAAAATAAAAAGGTGTTATAAGTTTGATGCTGTCTATCTGTGGCATCGTAACGCTTGAATGGATGGACCGATTTCGATGCGGTTTTCTAATGTGAAAGCAAGTTCTCTTGTGGTGGTTCCTGGGGCTATGTTTGATAAAAACCGGTTTAGCTTGAAAGTCAAGGTGTTTTGGTTTACCTGATAAAATTATGGATAGAGGTGCTACGGAATTCCGAAATACATATCGAACGTTTTTTTTATTTGCCTGGCAAATAAGCTGGTATTCCATATTTCGATAAATGTTCTTCGGTCAAAGATTTTCAGTATCATGGACCATATCAACCCTTAAAATAGTTGCAGTATATTTTCTTAGACATGGTACTACATCTTTATTTCTATTGGAGCAGACACAGCATTTTGGATCTTGCGGCTTTAAGCAGGTTGGTGATATTCGACGACCGCCGCCGATTGTCGACGATCAGGAGTGCCTTTTTTGGCGCGGAGTCACCTAAACGAATAAAGAAAGGTTTTTCCATACAAAAATCCGTTCGTCTAGTGACTCAGCGTTTGAAAAATAGCACCTCAGTGTCGAAAGCTGTAGCTCGTCTGTATTACTCCTAAGATTCTCCAAATCACGGAAACACAACAAAAGAAACGCTAAGCGACACTCGGCTGTTAGTGTGTGCGATATTATCTTTGAGACAAATTGTCGACACGCGTGTCCGACAACGGACTGCGACGGACCCCTTTATAAGGTACTCTGTGTACTACTGTCAAATATAAACCTGTTTAGAATAATTATTAGAAATACTTTAATCTTTCTCGCTTCTCATCTATATTATAGTAGGTTTAACTATCTTTATGCGTTATTTTGCGTCATAGGTATGCCCCGCATAAATGCTTTATTTGCCGTATGGTTTCCGGCAGAATAGAATAGGGCAACTCCAAGTCCTCCCGTGGATGTTGTAGAAGGCGACTTAGGAAATCCAAGCTAAACAAAGCTTATAAAAATCAGTGAGACCTCTCCAACCCGCTTGGCCAGCGAGGAGAGTGTAGGCCAAAGTCCTCTGGCTGCTCTGGCCGAGTATGGCTCTGGTAGTACTGAGAGACGACAAGTGAATACTTGGCTGTTATTATACGTGCGATATTTTCTTAGAGACTAAAAAGTGGACTTTAAACCAGACTGCGACCCCAAAATCTAAATACAGCAATAAAATAACAATTTATTAACTAGAAGATACTTTTGTATACTAGACAAAAACTGCTCTGTCTGTTAAGAGCCGTAAAACCCAAAATGCCTGTGTCTGCCCTATTAGGGATAAATATTTGCAAAAAAATGCTCGTTTTAAAACGATTGTTAAGCTATTGCATAGCTTCTATCGCGGGCCTTGAGCGCGGGGACCGAATCCAGAAATTCCGTAACGAAAAAACCTCACGCTCCCCACTCTGCCTACCATGTAGGTTGCCGTTTCGTCTCCGTCGTCCGTTTGCGACGTTGCCGTCCTTCCTAGGCTCCTAGCGGACCGAATCGAACCACCTTAATGCAATAGCTTTACCGCGGCAGTCCCCGAGTGCCACACGTCTTTTTTTTTTCCTTAGATCGTGAAGGGCTTAGAAAGAGAACTAGGAAAGGCAAGGGAAGGGCCTAGAAAAAGACTTCAAATTTATATAAGGTATTCTTATGTAACATAATTATATTGCTTTACTGGAATTTCGGAAAAAACAAGTGTTCGAGGTTCAATTAACACCAGAAACTGATATTTGTAATCCTGGCCTATTTACATATACTATTTTTATGATATATGATTGATATATCTTTTTTCAACCTGATGTTCTTTTTGTGCCGAATAAAATGTGTATAAATAAATACATTTAATAAACAGCATCAAATACGTTGACCTTACCGAGCAGTACACTATAAGACACCAAGGTTTGGGGAAAAAACTTGTCTTATATGAAAGTTGGCGACGCCAGGTGCTCTTTATGTCGGCGCCGAGATGCCATTTTTCTACACTTTTCCACAATTTTCCGGAATCTCCGGAACCCTCATGAATATTGCCGGGATGCGGTCAGAGACTTAAAATTTTAATACGCCCGCTTGACTTTGCGACGTTAGTTTGCGTTGTCAAAGTTTTTCCTTTGTTTTTACAAGTTCCTCGTTCTACTACAATTTCTATTGGTTCTTAGAGAAATTGTGCAAAAAATTATGGCTGTATGGAAACTGACATCTGTGCGTGTACTCTTTTCTACAATTATATCAAGGTCCAGGCCTCGTCCAGGCGTCTTTAGTAAATGGGTGACATACGTAAAAAACATATACTCGTAATATGTAGGATGAAAGAGTTTTGAATGGAAAGAAACGTACGATATGTAAGAGAAGGATAGATGATACAAGTAAGAGACGCGCGAAAAGTTTGAATTTAGATGAATGAAAAAATAGTAACTGCTAAGATTTGCTAAGACGATAAGCTAAGATAAGAAAAAATTACTTTTATTATAAAATAAGATTTATTCACCACGAATAAAGCCGTGATTAACCTCGAACAAAGTTTCTGTGGATTTTTCTCAGCCCCCCATCCCACATATACCTATATACATTCTCCTCCTTTCTTGTAGTCGGGTAAAAATGGCCAGCCACGCGGCTAATCGATTCTACTTGCGATGCCGCCGGCAAACAGCCCAAACTCGACTTCTCATACAACTTCATACAAACTCCATGTAAACTTTGGCGACTGCCATTAAACTTTTTTTGTCGCCTGTACACGTGTTGGGAGTTTGTTGATGACACTTTGATGGATTTTTCAAGAGTTTTTGTTCAGAATAATAATGCTCAAAATAGGGTGTTATTGGTGCGTAGACCTGTTAATGTAATGGATCAGTTTAGAACAAATTTTAAGCAACATACATACTACACAGGGCAGACCGAGCCTTTTTTGTAACTGTAAGCAAACAGAGCCCAGGGCCGCAAGACTCAAAAGCCACTTTTAAGCGTTCTTAACTGCCTCCGTGGTTAAGTGGTTAGAGCGTTCGGCTCATACCCGGAGGTCGCGGGTTCGATTCCCGGCGGTGGCAACGACTTTGTGTTGTTGTCCTAGTTTGGTTGGACATTGTAGGCTGATCACCTGATTGTCTGATAAATAAGATGATCCGTGCTTCGGAGGGCACGTTAAGCCGTCGGTCCCGGTCACTGTCTTTGACATTGGTCGTTACCTAAAACCATGTCAGAGGCCTTTAAGGCGGTTTAAAAACTCTGACACTAGTGTTAGTCACTAACACACACGATAATAATAATAAGCGTGATGGTCGGGGAGAAATTAGAAAATTAATCAATATAGTGATGGGTAGAATGATTTACTACACCTTTGGTTAAAAATTGTAGCCAATAGTGGCGGCCCCCAGAAATGGAATGCGTCGTATCTTCGTCATTATATGATAATCATAATTATTAGAAGAAAAAAAAACGTATACCAATACTTTTTAATAAATTTTAGTTCACATCCATATTCCTTTAAATATATATCTGACAAAGTACTTGATGTTAATTTTTATACGAACTCAATATGATAAGACTTTATATAGGTAGGTACATTTAAAGATGGTGTTGTAATTTTCTTTTGAATCTTGTTACAAATCTTCGTAATGCAAATTCCTTGTAAGCCCAGACTTCCCGTGTCTGGTGAACAACGAGGAAATATTTGTTTTTGCCTAATTGGGGACGATGTCTGTGTACTTATTTTGTTTATTATTTATAATTACATAGCCCTCTGTGTTGTTTTTGCTAATATTTAAGTAAAACTTAGCTACTACAAAACATAAAGGTAATTATACAAAATAGAATTCTTTTGCCTATAGCTCATTTTGTAAACAACAATTAGTAAAATACCTACATAAGCATCAGCATCATCATTTATTAAGTGGTCAAGTGCGAATCTGACTCGCGCACAAAGGGTTCTGTCCTATTATCTATAAAAAATTACGTTTGCTGTATGGGGGCCCCATTTAAATATTTATTTTATTGTTGTACTGTTATAAGTATTTGTGTTTATAGCGGCGATAGAAATACATCATCTGTGAAAATTTCAACTGTCTCGCTATCATGGTATATTACAGCCTAGTGACAGACAGACAGACGCGCGGATGGACGGACGGACAGCAGAGTCTTAGTAATAAGGTCTCGTTATTACCCTTTGGGTACGGAACTCTAAAGCACTTCTTTTTCACACTTTAATTTTCTAGCTTTTGCTTATTTAGACAAACTACACAACACCCGACCCCTTGGGGGACTTCCAAGTATTCCTCTTAGAGAAAAGTAGATTCATACGACGTTTTAACTTTGTTGCCAAATAATGAAAGAAAATTTATGTAACAGTAACCAAATAAATTATTGAATATTCATTTCGTATTAAAATTTTATTGGCTATAATATTCTTCTGCTTTGTCCAGTTATTGTTAACACTTGCCGGACAATTTGTACTGATGTAGACAATTTTTTGCGCGGAGCGTGCCAGCGGTCGATAGTATTAAATTATTGCATTACCGTTACTAATAATACAATAGTATTGGTCTAATAATATTAGAGCGGATTTGACCAAACAATAAGTTACACCTGTGTAACTACCTACCAATTAGTAGTAGTTTTTCCATACTACATATTCCTGGAGTAAGTATATAATTATTTATATTCTTAATCTATGGTTAAAGAAGTGAATGTATAACTCGAAAAAATCCGTATTACTCTTTTCATAGACTGACTTGGAATGAGGAGACCATCTAAGTTAGCATGCGATAAATGTCAAATACAAGAACAAAATAGACCTTGCGTCAAAGATGTCATCTCATCAGTTGATACTGTTACCAGTCCGCCATTAGAACACTTCAAAATAAGTTTAATATTCCTAGAAAATTGGCGATATGCTTTCTCTGAAATAGACATCTTATTCTTGATAAATTGGTAACACGCCAAACCAAGTTGTTCTAGAGTATTTTGCCATTTATTCTCGGAACATATACGGATAAAGAAACTGGTTTGAAAGTTAATTTGGTCATAGTCATATCAGCCAGAGGAAGCTCACTGCTGGATTAACCCTCAAATTTATTTTTGTCAAAAAACTACAAAGATGAAGTTTGAGTTTTAATTTTTGGCCATTCATTTCAGAATGCTAGTAGTTTGAACCTTCTTTCATTTTCTACCTCAGCAGTCTACAGCATGAAAACTTAGATAAAAGACATTTTTTTTTTGATCGAGAAGAGAAAAGAGTTTTGATCGTCGAGTGAGTCAGATTCACGCAGTGGTGACAGACAGACAGATGGACGGCCAGCGAAGTCTTAGTAATAAGGTGCCTTTTTACCCTTTGAGTACGGAACCCTAAAAAAAGGGACAAACAGTCAAATAAAACTCTATACGACAGGTTGCCATTATAAAATTCAAATAAACTGGCGAAACACAAGTTTCTGGTGCGGTATCGGATTTTATTGTGTTCATAAAACCACCCACATCGCTCACTACCTTGCTCATACGTAGAACTTGTGACTCATTGCAGATAGGTAGGTTTAACCTGAATACAAGAATAATAGCACGACTAACCGATAGCCGATGAGACAAAAGGTTCTCGAATGGCGACCGCGTACTGGCAAGCGAAGCGTAAGGCACCCGCCTACAAGGTGGTCAGATCTGACCAGGGTCGCTGGTAAGCGCTAGATGCAGGCCGCTCTTGATCAGTCATTTTAGAAATCCTGTGAAGAGGCCTAAGTCCAGCTGTGGACGTTATGCGGCTGAAACGATGATGACGATGATGATGAATCTAAAAGACGGACTAACTAGAATAATACATCTCTAACCTTGTTGTCACCCCTGTTAAATATATTTATATACTGGCCATTCAACGGGGGAATGCGGCCAGCCTCTTGGGCACCCTACCCCACGAACGCAGTGATTTGGGGTCCATTTTTTATATTATTTGATTCTATTTTAAGTTTAATATTTAGTTTAGCTGTAGTTTTATTCATAATTATATTTAGTTTTATTTTAATAAGTTACGTAATAGATATATTTGATTGTATGTGCGATTTTGTTGGTACAATAAAGTATTTTATCATTTATATAATAAATTCAATAAAGAAAAAAGTTTCCCTTAAGAAGTTTTTGCTTTGGAATGCTACAAACCTGTTTAATCTAGTACATATTTTTACAATGAAGATACGCGGCAAGATCTTATTAGGTACTTTCTTTTAAAATCAATCAAAATAGAATACTTTTTCGTTTGTGTAGAATTGGCCTTACGTTTGCAAATCAAACCCATAGACACAAATTTAATACAGCACTAAACATAAAGACAGACATTCGGCCATTACAGAAATGGCGGCAACTCGACACCGCAGAACGAGGTAATGTTTTCAACTTTACTGTTGGCTGTGGGATATCGTATGTCGCTATTGTTAAGCGATGACTCCATATTATTGTGGTGTTGTCCGCCCACTGGGAATTTGGTTTCAATTGTCATTAAAGAGTTTAAACATCTGATTTTATTCTTGTTTCGGAATTTGATATCTCTGTATTATCCATCTATGTTGGAAAAAACATCCCCTAGTGTACCTTAACTGAGCTATGTAAGTGTCGCGTAGACCAAATGCTTATTTAGCTTAGAAAGGCTTAATGGAATAAGAAATAATAACAAGCAAGTTCGAACAAGCAAATGTGCGAAGAGCTTTACGTTTTCACTGTAAACAGTAGTTCATAAGATAGTTCCAAAGGTTACCTAGAACAAAACGAGGCAAAATTTTTAATGATGTCTCCGTTTCCTTACAAATAATTTATTTTAGCATTGGACCCCGAAAATAAAAGTATCACCTTAACTCTTCTTATTCTTTTGCTAGTCAGGCGACCTGACCAAGGTCGCTGGAAAGCGCTGGATGCAGGCCACTCTTGATCGGTCGTTTTGGAAATCTTTAGGAGAGACCTATGTCCAGCGGTGGACGTTTTTGCGGCTGAAATGATGATGACTCCCTTGATCGAGCCAGAACATTTTATATTTTTATTTGCTACCACGCTCATAGGATAATGTTGGACAAACAGAAATACACCATTCACCTGGAAATATTTTACGAGATGCATTTTTTACTTTTTATATCTTTTTTCTAAATTTGTTTATTTGCTCACTTTCAAATTATGAAATAGCATGAAGTAGAATACTCCGAAAGTTAATTTTAATGTTTATTTCGAAATTAAAGAAGCACACAACACCCATGAGTCACATTCGAACGGCAAGAAGCGAAACATATTAGCATTACGAATGCAGGACGGAGCACACTTGCAATTAAATATTGAAATGAGCACGGAATGAGTTTTAATTAGACAGACTGCGGTCTGCGGGGAGATTGGGAACGGGGTGCACTGGGAGGATATACTGGGGAAAAGGGTTCGCGCTACAAAATTACTTGAAAATGCTGCAGTGCAGTTTTTTACCGCTTCTTCTGCACTACTGCTTAAGAAGCGGTAGTTAACTTAACTGTAAGTAACCATTTCATGTTAACAATTGTGCAACAAAACAAAGTGACTATTTTAAGGTCTCAACTGAAAAATGAAGCGTACATAGAGTTAGATTTAGCGGAAGAAACTGAATGTGAAACAAAAAATTTTTTGATGAGGGTGGCGACAAAACTGCAGTAATGGTTAAAAATGCTTTTCCTTGACAAGAAGCAAACCCTTTACACATATTACGAATCACTTTCAATTAAATATTGAAATTAGCACGGAATGAGTTTTAATTAGACAGACTGCGGCCTGCGGGGAAACTGGGAATGAGGCAAACTGGAAGGAGATACTGGGAATAAGTAACGGTTCATTTCACAAACGTTAGTTTTCAAGTTTACAAACTGAAGCTACAAAGATTTAAATGTATATTTAATTGGTTCTCAACTGAAAAATTAAGCATACATAGAGCTTAGAGTTATATATATAACCCGATTGTTCACGTATGAAAATTTTATAAAATTGTATATGCCTTTTTTCTTGACATATTCTAAAACATAAGGGAATGCATAATAATGTGACTGTGAGTGAAGTATATTAAATAAAAATCTCTACCTAAAACTCGACCATCTTATCTCAAAATTTCTCGGTGTGGCACGCCCCTTATGCTCGTTAGCTCAAGTACGGCGGCCGGTCACTTAATTAATTACACTTAAGTTATTGGTTTCCGACCGACTCCGGACACCGCGACAAAAACGATGGTTAATTCGAGACGGGCTTTTAGATAGCTTGAAACTTACTAAAAAGTTAGATTTGTACGGCGAGTCAAGTAGGTTTTGTAGCAAGATTGGTACATTTCGTTTTAAAACATCAAAAATGTAGTCCTCACCTGTTTTTATTTTCTTTTAAATTTTTAAATATGTTTGCTATACCTGTTTTAGATGAAACGTAATGTCGTCCCGCTCCTTCTTTTTAATAAAATGGTCATTGAAAGAATGAGATAAAACATAATTATTTTAACTTTAATAGGTTTAGCATTTTTTTTTATTTTTTGCATATAATTTGTATGTAGAGGTATAATCGTGTGTGGGTTCTATTCTTCCAGACCTGTATAATAAAGATTAGCGATCTTCGTTACTTTCCAACGACTTAAATCAGATTCTATGGGATAAAAATGTTTGTTTTGACGTTTGAAAAAAAGATAATTGTGTATTTTATGTAAAAAGAATTATATGACGTCACTGTTTCTTGGAGTCCTGCGATAATAAATTTAAAATTGCATGATCATGGCAACATACGTTATTTTGAGAAGTTTTTATTCATAGAACCAAAACATTTATTTTCGACCCATGAAAGTACCCAATTCTCTAGATCCAATCCTTCAAAGGATCATAAACCTTCGAATTGGATTTAAAGATACACCAAACTTGCAACTTATGCACAGTAATCCCATCGTAGAAGCAGCAATAAGTACTTTACTCACTAAGCAGAGGGTATGCAAATCTCATTGGCAGACTAATCGCCCGTCGGATGCGTTTAGCTTTATCTATCCAGGCAGGCGGGGTTGGGTCTAATGTTACTATTTTGGAACATTTAAAGTTAATTTTGGATCCTCCCCTTTATTATTTTAGTCTGCAGATTTAAAAAGTACAAAATCAAAACAAAGAAAATCTTTTTTAAAGTAAACAATTATGACTCATTAAATTTTAAAAAGACTGATTCATTTTACTTGAGGAGTTTCTTTAATATCTCCAAAGTTATTCATCATAATATCTTTCCTTGATCGGCTTTCACGATCTGCGCGGGAAGAGAAGCAGCTGGTATATTCTAAGTTTTACTTTTCTCCCAGATCAGCATGGAAGAAAATGACAAATTTATCGCGTACATATATTTAAAAAAAAACATCCTTTTTTATCTTCATCATTTCAGCCGCATAACGTCTACTGCTGGACATAGGCCTCTCCCAAAGATGTCCAAAATAACCATTAAGAGCGGCCTGCATACAGCGTTTTCCAGCGACTCCTTCACCACCTTTTTTAAAGTCGGTTAAAAAGCACAACTATCGTAAATCATCATCATCATCAACGGGTCCTTTGTCTCCACTGCAGAACACGACCCTCTGTACTACCAGAGCCATACTTGGCCAGAGCAGCCAGAGGACTTGGCCTACACTCTTCTCGCTGGCCAGGCGGGTTGGAGTGGTCATTGATGTTTATAAGCTTTTTTTAGCTTGTATCATAAACTAGTACTGCCAAAAAAAAGGTACTGCGTTGCTAATCGACCACCTCTAATATCCGTCATAAACATAACTCATAGAAACAATTACACATTGATTGGCTCATACCTACGGTATCGTCCCGTTAGCAATCAGATTGTTTTCGATAGCATCGGCTATTATTACCGATGGACCTGTAAATTAAGAAGTTACGCCTACACTCTGGCTACCCAGCGCCATCGCTACCATGAGTGAAGACAACCACATGAGCAAGAACTTTGGTGATTATGAAATATAGATGACAAAAGTTTTTAGCGGCCACTTTTGCTGTATGTGTACAAATTCCTCACTGACGCAAGATTTTGTACACAAATAATAATGAAGCTATAAATACTGTAATAAAAATGACGAGTGGTAAACTGGTAATGGTTATGTCTGAAAATGTATTCTATTGTAATGTTTGTTTTTCGTGTGTGTAACTTACCCAAACTGATGACTACTATTACTATGACAGACGGCACCAACAGCTTACGTGCCTCCCAAAGCACGACGGAGCTCGATAAATTTTTATGCCATTTTTGACCACCTTTTGGTGTACAGTTGACGTCCATCACTTCTTATCTAGTGTGTTATTACTAATACTGATATCAGAATAATAGGCTAGATTTGAATTATGTTAATAGACGATGCGGCTAGTAACTCATAAAAAGTCAAAAATCATTTATTTATTTATCTTTGGATATTCTATAATTAATTCAAATATAGTATCGTTATATACAATTAAAATTAATATCTAAATTACAATCTAAATTAAAAAACTAAATTAAAAATCTAAATCTTGATCATGTGGCATGGTGCCAAGAACACTGGCTGCATTCCCGCGCTGAATAGCTACTGCAATCCGCTGCGCGAGATATGAGCCAGCCCTCTTGTCACCAGCGGCGTCGACAAGCCGAGGGGTTATTTTTTTAATAAATTTTTTAGTACTTGGACCCCACGGACCAAGAGTTTCGACGCCAAGCGGAACAAAAATATATTCATTAGATAAAGAGGAATATTTTCGCCGCTTGGCGTCTTCTGCTGCTTCAGCCGCGGCTCCAGCCCTTGACACCGTCGCCCCGAGGCGAGAAGGGGCAACCGTAAACCCAAAAGCCACTTTTAGCGTCATGGTGGTTAGAAGATGGAAAAGCAATCAATACAGTGATGGGTTGCTAGCCGCATCGCCTGTTAACATGATTTGCATTTTTGCCTATTCCCTCGATCGGCTTTTACGATCTGCGTGGGAAGAGAAGCAGCTGGTACATTCTAAGTTTTTTTATTTCTCCCAGACCAGCATGGGATTCGTCATTATATGATAATCATAATATTATTAGAGAAAAAAAAATACGTACCTATACCAATTTTTAATAAATTTTAGTTCACATCCATATTCCTTTAAATGTTTATCTGACAAAGTACTTGATAGTATGTAAATGTTAATTTTTATACGAACTCAATATGATAAGATTTTATATAGGTAGGTACATTTAAAGACGGTGTTGTAATTTTCTTTAGAATCTTGTTACAAATCTTCGTAATGCAAATTCCTTGTAAGCCCAGACTTCCCGTGTCTGGTGAACAACGAGGAAATATTTGTTTTTGCCTAATTGGGGACGATGTCTGTGTACTTATTTTGTTTATAATTTATAATTACATAGCCCTCTGTGTTGTTTTTGCTAATATTTAAGTAAAACTTAGCTACTACAAAACATAAAGGTGATTATAAAGGTTTAAGAGAAAAGTTCACGCCCACCTCTTAAACTCCCTTCCTTCATATAGTCAATATTATTTTGTTCTTCTCTTCTTAACTATTTATATGTTAGTATAAGTAAATGTATATGTGTGTATTGTAAGTAGATATTTATTCTGATATTTATATACCATAGGTATATAATGTAATTGTATATTAGATAGTATTATTTTATAATGTGTAAGTATATTGTATTGCTTTTTGTGCCTCATAATTTTCTCTGTTTATCCCTATGGTTGACTGGGAGAAAACGCTATTTGTTAAAAGTACATTTATACTTTGGAACAATAAAGTTTGATAAAATGAAATACATACATACTATCACGTCTTTATCCCTAATGGGGCAGACAGAGCATTTTGGGTCTTGCGGTTCTATGCAGAGCCCAGAAGTGCTATTTTTGAAACGCGGAGTCACCTAAACGAATGGTTTTTCTATACAAAAAATCGTTCGTTTAGTGACTCCGCATTTGAAAAATAGCACCTCAGGGCCGCAAGACCCAAAAGCCACTTTTAGCGTCATGAAAATGAAATAAATTATACAAAATAGGATTTTTTGCCTATAGCTCATTTTGTAAACAACAATTAGTAAAATACCTACGTAAGCATCAGCATCATCATTTATTAACCGGTCAAGTGCGTGTCTGACTCGCGCACGAAGGGTTCTGTCCTATTATTATCTATAAAGATTACGCTTGCTGTATGGGGGCCCCATTAAAATATTTATTTTATTCTGTTATAAGTAATAGAAATACATCATCTGTGAAAATTTCAACTGTCTCGCTATCATGGTTCATGATATACAGCCTAGTGACAGACAGACAGATGTACGGATGGACGGACGGACAGCAGAGTCTAAGTAATAAGGTCTCGTTATTACCCTTTGGGTACGGAACTCTAAAGTAGGCACTTCTTTTTCACACTTCAATTTTCTAGCTTTCGCTTATTTAGACAAACTACACAACACCCAACCCCTTGGGGGACTTCCAAGTATTCCTCTTAGAGAAAAGTAGATTCATTTAACGTTTTAACTTTGTTGCCAAATAATGAAAGAAAATTTATGTAACAGTAACCAAATAAATTATTGAATATTCATTTCGTATTAAAATTTTATTGGCTATAATATTCTTCTGCTTTGTCCGGTTATTGTTAACACTTGCCGGACAATTTGTACTGATGTAGACAATTTATCGCGGAGCGTGCCAGCGGTCGATAGTATTAAATTATTGCATTACCGTTACTAATAATACAATAGTATTGGTCTAATAATATTAGAGCGGATTCGACCAAACAATAAGTTACACCTGTGTAACTACCTACCAATTAGTAGTAGTTTTTCCATACTACATATTCCTGGAGTAAGTATATAATCATTTATATTCCTAATCTATGGTTAAAGAAGTGAATGTATAACTCGAAAAAATCCGTATTACTCTTTTCATAGATTGACTTGGAATGAGGAGACCATCTAAGTTAGCATGCGATAAATGTCAAGTACAAGAACAAAATAGACCTTGCGTCAAAGATCTCATCAGTTGATACCACGAAAGTAGAGACGTGTTGATACTGTTACCAGTCCGCCATTAGAACACTTCAAAATAAGTTTAATATTCCTAGAAAATTGGCGATATGCTTTCTCTGAAATAGACATCTTATTCTTGATAAATTGGTAACACGCCAAACCAAGTTGTTCTAGAGTATTTTGCCATTTATTCTCGGAACATATACGGATAAAGAAACTGGTTTGAAAGTTAATTTGGTCATAGTCATATCAGCCAGAGGAAGCTCACTGCTGGATTAACCCTCAAATTTATTTTTGTCAAAAAACTACAAAGATGAAGTTTGAGTTTTAATTTTTGGCCATTCATTTCAGAATGCTAGTAGTTTGAACCTTCTTTCATTTTCTACCTCAGCAGTCTAAAGCATGAAAACTTAGATAAAAGACATTTTTTTTTGATCGAGAAGAGAAAAGAGTTTTGATCGTCGAGTGAGTCAGATTCACGCAGTGGTGACAGACAGACAGATGGACGGCCAGCGAAGTCTTAGTAATATGGTGCCTTTTTACCCTTTGAGTACGGAACCCTAAAAAAAGGGACAAACAGTCAAATAAAACTCTATACGACAGGTTGCCATTATAAAATTCAAATAAACTGGCGAAACACAAGTTTCTGGTGCGGTATCGGATTTTATTGTGCGTTCATAAAACCACCCACATCGCTCACTACCTTGCTCATACGTAGAACTTGTGACTCACTGCAGATAGGTAGGTTTAACCTGAATACAAGAATAATAGCACGACTAACCGATAGCCGACGAGACAAAAGGTTCTCGAATGGCGACCGCGTACTGGCAAGCGAAGCGTAGGGCACCCGCCTACAAGGTGGTCAGATCTGACCAGGGTCGCTGGTAAGCACTAGATGCAGGCCGCTCTTGATCAGTCATTTTAGAAATCCTGTGGAGAGGCCTATGTCCAGCTGTGGACGTTATGCGGCTGAAATGATGATGACGATGATGAAGAATCTAAAAGACGGACTAATTAAAATAATACATCTCTAACCTTGTTGTCACCCCTATTAAATATATTTAGTACCTGGGCCTCAAACATTAACTAATTTTTTTTAAACTTGTCTAAAAACAATGCAAAATAAATAATTATACATAAACTTAAACATAAAAAAAAAACAAAAGTAAGTCACCGAGTGGGATTCGAACCCGTAACACTCTTTCTAGCGGTCGGTATCCTTAACCGCTGAGCTAAAAAAAAGGGGGTCGGCACGACGAAATTAGCGACCATATTCTACGTGGAAAGAAAAACGCATTAAAACTCGAAACCACGCGTTTTCCCAAACATAAAACTAATCTAGATCGATTGTTTATCCCCGAAAACCCCTATATACAAATTTTCAGCGAAATTGTTAGAGCCGTTTTCGAGATCACAGAAATTTATAAATATATATAAATATATATATATATACAAGAATTGCTCGTTTAAAGGTATAAGATATAATAAATTCAATAAAGAAAAAAGTTTCCCTTAAGAAATTTTTGCTTTGGAATGCTACAAACCTGTTTAATCTAGTACATATTTTTACAATGAAGATACGCGGCAAGATCTTATTACTTTCTTTTAAAATCAATCAAAATAGAATACTTTTTACGTTTGTGTAGAATCGGCCTTACATTTGCAAATCAAACCCATAGACACAACTTTAATACAGCACTAAACATAAAGACAGACATTCGGCCATTACAGAAATGGCGGCAACTCGACACCGCAGAACGAGGTAATGTTTTCAACTTTACTGTTGACTGTGGGATATCGTATGTCGCTATTGTTAAGCGATGAGTCCATATTATTGTGGTTCTGTCCGCCCACTGGGAATTTGGTTTCAATTGTCATTAAAGAGTTTAAACATCTGATTTTATTCTTGTTTCGGAATTTTATAACTCTGTATTGTCCATCTATGTTGGAAGAAACATCCCCTAGTGTACCTTAACTGAGCTATGTAAGTGTCGCGTAGACCAAATGCTTATTTAGCTTAGAAAGGCTTAATGGAATAAGAAATAATAACAAGCAAGTTCGAACAAGCAAATGTGCGAAGAGCTTTACGTTCTCACTGTAAACAGTAGTTCATAAGATAGTTCTAAAGGTTACCTAGAACAGCACGAGGCAAAATTTTAAATGATGTCTCCGTTTCCTTTCAAATAATTTATTTTAGCATTGGACCCCGAAAATTAAAGTATCGCCTTAACTCTTCTTATTCTTTTGCTAGTCAAGCGACCTGACCAAGGTCGCTGGAAAGCGCTGGATGCAGGCCACTCTTGATCGGTCGTTTTGGAAATCTTTAGGAGAGACCTATGTCCAGCGGTGGACGTTTTTGCGGCTGAAATGATGATGACTCCCTTGATCGAGCCAGAACATTTTATATTTTTATTTGCTACCACGCTCATAGGATAATGTTGGACAAACAGAAATACACCATTCACCTGGAAATATTTTACGAGATGCATTTTTTACTTTTTATATCTTTTTTCTAAGTTTGTTTATTTGCTCACTTTCAAATTATGAAATAGCATAAAGTAGAATACTCCGAAAGTTAATTTTAATGTTTATTTCGAAATTAAAGAAGCACACGACACCCACGAGTCACATTCGAACGGCAAGAAGCAAACATATTAGCATTACGAATGCAGGACGGAGCACACTTGCAATTAAATATTGAAATGAGCACGGAATGAGTTTTAATTAGACAGACTGCGGTCTGCGGGGAGATTGGGAACGGGGTGCACTGGGAGGATATACTGGGGAAAAGGGTTCGCGCAACAAAATTACTTGAAAATGCTGCAGTGCAGTTTTTTACCGCTTCTTCTGCACTACTGCTTAAGACGATACCACAAAAATTATGTACCTCATTTGTGGGCGGAGCTAGACGTATCGTGTCGATTGCGCGAGGGGGCGCTTTCTTTGATATTATATTTACGCGCACTGCCGAGAACATGTTCATGAACTCGGGAGCTTATAGAACGTATGGAGATAGCAGACAGATATGTTTACAATAATATTTTTAATTCAGTAGATACAAATAAGTTAAAAGAGGTGATTCGGTCCATCAATTTGAACAACTTATAGCAGTACATGTATATTGAAATACGAAAAAAATAACGTTCTCAAACAAATCGAAGTAGTCACGTCATCTAGTTACTATGGTCTTTATGTATGGTATTTTTTTCATACAATAAAGTTAACAACTTTTATGTTGCTTTCGCCAAGAAATCAAAAGACAAAATATATAAATATAGTTACAAATTGACCGGTCGGCTGATCAGAAAATATTGTTCTTTATTTATAAGGTCTAACAAAATATACTGAAACTATTTTAACAGTAGGCTCAGTCCGTGATACTGAACAACTTTCCCCAAGAACCATATAGTGAAATATGAAGTTTATTTTTTACATACACTGACCTTCGACCGCACATGCCGCGCCGTCCGCTCATCGCCGCAATACCTAAAGGCAGCCACAAACGTAGCTAAATGGCGCGAGGCCGCGACATCACTCGAACTTTATGGCACGACTTCACAACACAATCACAGTTACAAAACAAATTCATCAAATTAGTCGAGTGATTTATTATTTTTGATATCACTTGCCTAAGGCAACTAGTATTTATTCTGTACCCTATTAAACCTCAAGTAGACCCGCGTCTATTACATGATGCATGAAGTTATTAAAACAATAAGAAAATAAATAAAATGGCGCAAGTCACCTAAGTTTGATGTAAAAGTATCTAGGCTGGCGTTTTAATTACACACAATACGACTAGGTATTTTTGAATAACTGGCTATAATTTGGCATAGAGAAAACGTACGCACGATGCTATTTGCATCAGTTCCAACTCAAAACTGACCAGACCTTGGAAAGTTTTTTTGTTGTTTATTTGTTTTCAGTTAGCGTTCCCACGGTTAACATTTATGGCCCCTTTTGTTCTCGCCGCAGGCACGAGCTAACTTAAATTTTATTGCACATTTTTTGCTTGTTGTGAACAGTATTTTTGTAAGTAAAATGCCGACAAAAGAAACAAACAAAACATCATAAAAGCCGGCAAAAATTGAACCGGTGAATTTTTACTACAAAATCCTTTGTTGTCATTTATTCAAAGAAATACCGCCTCATGTGAATAACATGTTTTTACTTATTATAGCAAGAAACAAAACCGACTAATAACATCAGTTGACTTTTGTTGCTCTAGTGAATAGGTAGTTCAGTCTCCAAAATATGCGATTTTAGTGTAAATTAGATTTTTCTTATTAATAACCTATCGCATGAGATGTTTGAATATTTTTGACTGTATCAAAATATTAATTTGGAATGTGTTTTACTGTTGTGAATAATGTCGTTATTAACTGTTTGCACATTGTAAAGATACTTGTCGAAATATTAAAAATAATCTTAATTTCTTAGGTACTTAATTCAAAGTGTGTTTTGAATTGATTAAATTACATATGACCTAATGACTACTAGGACAACATGTGATTGTTTGTGAATGAGTGTAATCGTAGCGTGTGTAGACGTCCTTTGCTGCATACAGCTGATGTGTCGGGTAGAGCGGCGAGGCACATAGCAGTCAAAGGTGGGTGATATATGAAAAATATGTTTTTTATATTTCGCTATGTGTTCCTTGGGGAAAGTTGTTCAGTATCACGGACTGGACCTACCTTTAAAATAGTTTTAGTATATTTAGTTAGACCTTATATTTCGATACAATGATAAGGTCTTTGGGGAAAATTACACACATTAAAACATAGGTATGGAATATGTAAAAGAAAAATATTCAGTATATTTCGTAAAATAGTTTCAATGTATTTATATATATAGGTGTACAAAATAAAAATATAAAACAATTTTTCATAGATTTATTGCTAAACATATACAATAAAAATAGCATAAAAACAATAATAATTGATATCTTTTGATTATACGATGAGACTGATGTATTAAACATAAAAATAAAAAACATCCTAAGTAATATAATAATCTTGATAAAGTTTGAACTGGACAATCAACTGCTAATAAGATTACATTATGTTCAAAGAATCAGAAAAATATTAATTGCCCAATACAGCAGTATTTATTTTTCACACACATAAAGAGCACTTGTGTAAATCGCCTCCCTATCATAGTTGCAGCACCAGACAGAGCGGAGTAATTTCTCTCAAGAGTCTCTTTCACCAGCAACCATCCAGTATAACATCAATTATGGCATTGCCATTTTTATCTATTTTACCCTCTTCAATCGCAGCAGCTTTTTCTCTTTGTCCAGCTTTTTTCATTTCGTCCTAAACTGTGGTCCCCCAGTTTTCGCATATTTTGTCATGTGCACGGTTGTAAATGCGCTCAGACATAATTGGTATATCTAAGGAGGCAGGCACTAATTTGTTTGAGTTGGGGGTGACCACAACCTGCTACCATAGCTCCTGCTACTCCATCTTTATTAACATCCTCCAATGTATTCTTTATTGTAAATTGTTCGTTGCAAATGGAGCATGATAAAAAGCAATTTGATGTTATTCCCGTACATTTTTCTGATACAATATTGATGGTATTTAACCCACAATCACAAAGCGACTGGTGGCTATTTTCTTTAATTCTTTAAAAAAGTACTTGATGTTCACTATACGATGTCCAGAAATATTTTCATTAAATTCATCCTGAAACAAATACCATATTGTAATTTTTATTTCATGCTATTAGGTATACATATGCAAAACTATATAGATAAAGGTAATTTCAGACCGCAATACCGAAAGAACTTCGATGTCACAGACAAACAGACATCGGCATCAAACTTATAACACTCCTCTTACTGTCTGTCTGTCCGTCCGTCCGTCTATCTGCGACCAGGCGAAATGCCCGTTTACGAGATTAAAAAATAACTTAAAATATTGTCATATTTGAAAGTATGTATTCTATTAAGTTCTATTTAAAATACACACCTTTCCATTCCACCTGTAGTGATCCTGACGAAATATTTTGATTGTCCAGATCCATAATTTGTAAATCCGACTCCATATCAATTACACCTCCTTGTTCTTCTTGCGTCGACGCGGACAAAGAGTCATCAAACTCTGATAAAAGAGGATTTTTTTTGGCCTGAAAACAGTAGTACTTTTATTTTAGCGGATTTACTTCGAAGTTATTCGGTAGGTGCATATTATCCAAAATGTTAGTTGGGTAGAATAAGTTGTAACTTGTAACAGTAGAATAAGACAAAAAGGTAGATACGTATGAAAATAACATAAGTAGGTAATTATGGTTTGAAAGTAGGACAGTACGGTGCCATCTCAGTATGATACAACTTATACCTAGTAGGTACCTATATTTTGACTAGTCAGTAAGATTGGTAGGCACTTATTGACATACCTACTCCCTTTCTTACAAACTTTACATATTTTATCAATATAAGCCACTTATTAAGAAACATTGAGGTAGGTAAGTACTTACCATCTATAAAATTTTTGTCTCATCAGGCTTGCTTTTTCCTTGAGAAATCAGGAATGTTCCCGTTTTCTATTTTACCTATTATTATTATACTTATGTACACAATCACAATGTAAAACAGTAAGTGAAAATAGGGTTCTATTTTCACAGACCAAAAAGTGCGGCTCGGATTAGTCTGTCGTCTGCGTTGGGCCTAAAACTTAATTTTTACAAATAAAAGATCGATCATTCGAAACGTTGGGATGTGCGGACGACTGGCACAGGTCTTACGTCCAAGGAATCCATACGCAGACTGAGCAAGAGATAGCGCTCGGCGAGTTGACGCGCGTGGGGCCGAGAGAGGTATACGGTGGGTGTGTTCAATTGGGGTTCCAATCCACATGAACGAATAGGTCGTAACCGCCAAAACCTTTATTAATAATTTACGGCAAAATTAAATGATCAATCAAAATTTCATCTTGTTATTATTAAAAATGTCTGAAAATCTTACTTATAGTTCAAACGGTTTCTTTTAAGTCGTCCTATTCGAGCGATAATATTGACAAGTTTGCTAAGTAAGACCATATTTCGAAAAATATTTCTATCGAGATTTTTCTTTTCAATCATGTTTTCATCTTATCAATAAACTAAGAAAAGAGTAAAAAATCATATCCTTAAATTTCAAATTTATATTTCAAATACTTTGCGAGATAAATTAGACTCAACACAACCTTTTTTGCGGAGGTATCGTCTTAAGAAGCGGTAGTTAACTTAACTGAAAGTAACAATTTGATGTTAACAATTGTGCAACAAAACAAAGTGACCATTTTAAGGTCTGAACTGAAAAATGAAGCGTACATAGAGTTAGATTTAGGGGAAGAAACTGAATGTGAAACAAAAAATGTTTTGATGAGGGTGGCGACAAAACTGCAGTAATGGTTAAAAATGCTTTTCCTTGACAAGAAGCAAACACTTTACACATATTACGAATCACTTTCAATTAAATATTGAAATTAGCACGGAATGAGTTTTAATTAGACAGACTGCGGCCTGCGGGGAGACTGGGAATGAGGCAAACTGGAAGGAAATACTGGGAATAAGTAACGGTTCATTTTACAAACGTTAGTTTTCAAGTTTACAAACTGAAGCTACAAAGATTTAAATGTATATTTAATTGGTTCTTAACTGAAAAATTAAGCATACATAGAGTTATATATATATATAACCCGATTGTTCACGTATGAAAATTTTATAAAATCGTATATGCCTTTTTTCTTTACATATTCTAAAACATAATAGAAGGCATAATAATGTGCCTGTGAGTGAAGTATATTAAATAAAAATCTCTACCTAAAACTCGACCATCTTATCTCAAAATTTCTCAGTGTGACACGCCCCGTTTGCTCGTTAGCTCAAGTACGGCGGCCGGTCACTTAATTAATTACACTTAAGTTATTGGTTTCCGACCGACTCCGGACACCGCGACAAAAACGATGGTTAATTCGAGACGGGCTTTCAGATAGCTTGAAACTTACTAAAAAGTTAGATTTGTACGGCGAGTCAAGTAGGTTTTGTAGCAAGATTGGTACTTTTCGTTTTAAAACATTAAAAATGTAGTCCTCACCGGTTTTTATTTTCTTTTAACTATATGTTTGCTATACCTGTTTTAGATGAAACGTAATGTCGTCCCTCTCCTTCTTTTTAATAAAATGGTCATTGAAAGAATGAGATAAAACATAATTATTTTAACTTTAATAGGTTTAGCATTTTTTTTTATTTTTTGCATATAATTTGTATGTAGAGGTATAATCGTGTGTGGGTTCTATTCTTCCAGACCTGTATAATAAAGATTAGCGAACTTCGTTACTTTCCAACGACTTAAATCAGATTCTATGGGATAAAAATGTTTGTTTTGACGTTTGAAAAAAAGATAATTGTGTATTTTATGTAAAAAGAATTATATGACGTCACTGTTTCTTGGAGTCCTGCGATAATAAATTTAAAATTGCATGATCATGGCAACATACGTTATTTTGAGAAGTTTTTATTCACAGAACCAAAACATTTATTTTCGACCCATGAAAGTACCCAATTCTCTAGATCCAATCCTTCAAAGGATCATAAACCTTCGAATTGGATTTAAAGATACACCAAACTTGCAACTTATGCACAATAATCCCATCGTAGAAGCAGCAATAAGTACTTTACTCACTAAGCAGAGGGTATGCAAATCTCATTGGCAGACTAATCGCCCGTCGGATGCGTTTAGCTTTATCTATCCAGGCAGGCGGGGTTGGGTCTAATGTTACTATTTTGGAACATTTAAAGTTAATTTTGGATCCTCCCCTTTATTATTTTAGTCTGCAGATTTAAAAAGTACAAAATCAAAACAAAGAAAATCTTTTTTAAAGTAAACAATTATGACTCATTAAATTTAAAAAGACTGATTCATTTTACTTAAGGAGTTTCTTTAATATCTCCAAAGTTATTCATCATAATATCTTTCCTTGATCGGCTTTCACGATCTGCGCGGGAAGAGAAGCAGCTGGTATATTCAAAGTTTTACTTTTCTCCCAGATCAGCATGGAAGAAAATGACAAAAATATCGAGTAACATACATTTTAAAAAAAACATCCTTTTTTATCATCATCATTTCAGCCGCGTAACGTCTACTGCTGGACATAGGCCTCTCCCAAAGATGTCCAAAATAACCGCGTTTTCCAGCGACTTTGATCAGGTGGTCTGACTACCTGTAGGTGGGGTCCACCTTTTTTAAAGTCGGTTAAAAAGCACAACTATCGTAAATCATCATCGTCATCATCGGGTCCTTTTGTCTCCACTGCAGAACACGACCCTCTCTGTAATACCAGAGCCATACTTGGCCAGAGCAGCCAGAGGAGTTGGACTACACTCTCCTCGGTGGCCAGGGGGTTGGAGTGGTCTTATTGATGTTTATAAGCTTTTTTTAGCTTGTATCATAAACTAGTACTACCAAAAAAAAGTACTGCGTTGCTAATCGACCACCTCTAATATCCGTCATTAACATAACTCATAGAAACAATTACACATTGATCGGCTCATACCTACGGTACCGTCCCGTTAGCAATCAGATTGTTTTCGATAGCATCGGCTATTATTACCGATGGACCTGTAAATTAAGAAGTTACGCCTACACTCTGGCTACCCAGCGCCATCGCTTCCATGAGTAAAGACAACCACATGAGCAAGAAGTCGTAACGAAGGAACTCTACACTGCGCGTGGTTTGGCACGCACTTTTTTTTTTGAAGGTACTAGTAGGATAAATTCAGTGTCATTTATATCATAAATGGCACTGTGCAATATTACAGATGGTCCGGAAGGTACTAATGAGATAAATCAGTGTCATTTGTACCATAAATGGTACTGTGCAATGGTACAGGTGGTCCGGCGGCGAACTTTGGTGATGATGGAATATTTTGATCGATGACAAACGTTTTAAATTTTCTTTTATTCATAATAGCCAGTAATTTTGCTGTCTGTACAAAATATTGCATTATAGAGGAGTTTCGAATTTATCAAGCTTTCTAAAGTCATCTGACATAGCTTGAAGACTGCTATATTACGATGACAACTCTTTTTCCAAATTACCACCCACCTTCCCGCTAAGCGTGTCTTTTGGGTCTTACGTCCCTAGGCTTTTTCCTATCAGGATTAAAAACGTGAAAATGTATTTGTATCTGTATCTGTATTTGGTGTTAAATTTACTAGGTAGCTGCCTTTTAGGCGCCTGAGGTAGCTCATTGTTTTGCTACTTACGCGTACTACCAACGAGCTACCGAGCTTCTTTGTTCTATTCTCTGCCTATACACGCTGACTTTTCATTGGTTTTGGAAAAAAAAACGTCGTATAGTAAATAAATTCCTCTATCCATATACGTAATCCAAATTTCTGTATGTCATAAGGTAAAAAAGTTGCGTAAATGATTTTCGATCGAGACCACGTAGTTATACGCCGGCCGCCTACTGCGGAATGTCGATGACCCCGGCCGGCCGGCGGGCGATGTATGGCGGCGGTACTACTAATTGACCTCACAATTTTACCTTCGAGTTTTAGTCAACAATTTTTGTTTCTGAATTTTTATTTTGACCAGCTAATTAGATCTTACTAACGATGCCTATGAAGTGGCCTTCGGCTTCAGAACCAATAAAAAATCACCGTGTATCTATACTCGCACCGTTAATCGCGGTGGTCGCGTGGCGGTGGACCGTTTAATTAAATATGCAAATTGTGAGATTTTGACTATCAGAAGATCTCCGATCCGCTGCGCTACCGGCTATTCACATTCCTCGAGTGGTTTGTTTACATCTATCACATTAACATTGGTCAAAATATCTTCTATTTTAAACGACTTTAAAAGAAAAGGAGAAGGTTATAAATTCGAATGTGTATTTTTTTTTGTTCCTGTATTACTTTACTATTACTCGAAGATATCTGGACTCTAGACAATTTTATATTTGTAACGTTATCCCATTTTATAAAAAAAAACTTGAGAGGTATCAAGGGACACCCGGATTGAACGAAGTTCCTTTCGATTAATTGGAAGAGAGAGAGAGACAGACAAAGAAACACGCGCACGCCGCACGGCTTACAACTATAGCAAAAAGTGTCGTTACAACTTTTGGTCTTAAATGTTGAGTAGTTTGGTGTTGAAGTCCGTTTTAAGAGGTTTAAGGTTTTGAAAAATAATTAAGCCTTCAAAAAAAGCACCTCTCCAATTTAAATTCGATAACTACACATAATATGTCACGGTTGGATTATTTAATCAGGTTTGATAAAATGTCATATAGCTAATTCCATTTTAAAGACGTAAAACAGGATATTAGGTATGTAAGTTGGTAAGGATTTACCTCTCGCCTTGACCATGGTGAAATAAAATTGTGTAGATAAATTATGAAATAAATGACATCTCCAATACTGTCTGTCTGTCTGTCCGTCCGCGGTCCTACTCAAATACTATAAGTACTAGAAAGCTGTAACTTGGCATGGATATTAACCATGGCGAAAAAGTCGTAAAAGAAAATCTGAATTTTTTTTTAAGCTAGCTACAATTAAAGAGGTAGTCATTTTTTTTCTTGACATACACATTGTGTGAGGTACCGTTAAATAGACCTTTCAAAAATATTGTGAGGTTGTAAACACCATTTTACGATTTAGGGATCCGTTTCTGAAATATTTGGGTTCAAAGTGCAAATGTTTGTTAGAGTCAAGTGTCCCCCCCGCCCTCTATCTGCTAAACGGTTATATAAGGACACGTGGAAAAAAATTACAGCAATAGTAAATATAATGTAGTTTAAAGGAAAACTATCAGAGCTAAGAAGGGTTTATAAATTCAAAAGTTATTGGCGATCAACTGATAAAATGTACTCGGAAAGAAAAAATTCGTACAATTTCAATAGATAATTATTTTAGACGTTTTTAGTGGCATGAACTCAAAGTTGGCATTTACAACTATGGAACCCTACACTGCGCGTGACCCGACACGCACTTGGCCAATTATTATTATTTTTATTTCAGATATTTTTTATTAAATTTGTAAAGTACAACTTGTGAATGAAATATAATCTTTTCGTATAGAGTTTTATTCCTTCGGTACTCTATTCCTAACGTTCAAATAGTGACTTACAATCTCGAAAAGAAACACCAGAATAAACTTGATTAGTCCACGGGCCCCAACAAAATATACATTACAATTAGTCGAATTATCGACTGGGGTCGTCTTCACGTCTATCTCGTCGTAACCTCTTAATTAACAGACTGGCTCAGCACCCTCTAAGATGTTGCTATATCTTAGAGGAGATTGACTCCTATTTTTATATCCCTCTCTATTGCTATAGAGAGGGATATGAAGATAGGAGTCGGGGCAGTACAATATATTTTTAAGAAGACAGACAGATCGATAAACGTTAGCGTCAAGTGCTAAGTGCTAACGTCTTACGGTCTGTCTGTCTCTGGCATCATAACGCTCGAACGGATAGACTAAATTTAAATGCGGTTTTATTACGAGAAAGCAAGTTTCCTTGTGATAGTTGCGACATTTATTATGTTATATGAAACAATCAATCAAAAGTTCGTATTAGTAGTTCCGCTACTCAACACTAGATGGCATTTTTAACAGTCGGGCTTTTTTTTCTTTGCTTAGCAAATAAATTCGTATTTAATGTTATGTGCTCAAAAGACTTACAGATAATATGAATATTTATACTAGGTACTATCTTTCTCCCAACCCAACAACACTTTTTACCACTTCTCGACCCACTATCCTTCTAGAAGTAAGTAGCCTTTGGCTCTGTCTACTTAGGGATAAAGACGTGATAGTGTCTTGTACAGTAAAATACCCAAAGGTCACGTGTAAGGTAACGATGAAAATGGAAAATCAGAATAACAGTCTATCTTTAGTCTCCACTGCAGGACCACGACCCTCTCTGTACTACCAGAGCCATACTTGGCCAGAGCAGCCAGAGGACTTGGCCTACACTCTCCTCGCTGGCCAGACGGGTTGGAGAGGTCTCATCAATGTTTATAAGCTTTGTTTAGCTTGTATTTCCAAATTCGCGTTCGACGACAGAAACATATTAACAGAGACGAGAATGACAGTCAAAAATCAAAATTGTTTTATTTATTTTTGGATATTTGTATAACTTGATAATTAGGAAGTTGGAAGATGGTGCGTTCTGTTTTCTCTTTTCTCACATAACCAGCAATGAAGTAAAACTACGTAATCTTATCGATCAACGTTAACCCTATATTATACCAGCAGACAGCAAACAGGTCTGTTTGTCCTCATTACCGACGCATTACGTTTACGAGGGTCAACAGCTGATTTGTTTGAGTTTGGCCACAGGTTGATCGACCTGCGATCATGGATTTACGGGAAAAGGTAAGGTAATAATAAGTTAAGTTTTTGGATTTACTCTGTTTGGTGTGTATTTTATTTTATTATATGTATTGATTACTACTAAATTATAATCTAAATTAAAAATCTAAATCTTGATCATGTGGCATGGTGCCAAGAACACTGGCTGCATTCCCGCGCTGAATAGCTACTGCAATCCTCTGCGCGAGATATGAGCCAGCCCTCTTGTCACCAGCGGCGTCGACAAGCCGAGGGGTATTTTTTTAATAATTTTTTTAGTACTTGGACCCCATGGACCAAGAGTTTCGACGCCAAGCGGAACAAAAATATATTCATTAGATTTTGGATTTAAATATTACGTATACAAATATTTTGTATGTCATCGTAAGTAATTAGGAAGAAGTTTGTAAGATAGAGAGTACTGGAAGGTAAGTAAGCTGTAAGTAAATGATTTGACATAAACGTTTACCTATTATGAAATTGAAAGAGCAAAATTGATAATTATCAAGTGATACAAATGTCCAAAGATAAATAAAATTATTTTTTACTTTTGAAGGCAAAAAGGGAGGTCATTGCCCAGCTGTGTGACATACGTACATACATAGGTAATATAAAAAAGTTACTAAGATTAGCAAACGCAAAAGGTGTGATGAAGTAACGACTTCGGTTAAACGTAACTGAGGACTGCTAGTTTTTCTTTACCTATAGCTCTGTTAGTCGCCTCTTACGACATTCGTGGGAGAGTAAAGAAAGGGCAACCTGTACTACCTGTACCCGTACTACCTGTACCTGTACCACAGGTATGGCACTTCATACAAACCGAGCAGTATATATACCTAATACTACTACAAACGAAACAATCCGTCCGTGCACACGTCAAATGTGTGAGTTAAACAATCAGGGTCGCCACCACAAAATTTGTAGCTTTGCTTACCTGTTTTTATCACTCGGAAATCTATAAAATTTTCGTTATTTATTGTTTTCCGTGGATAAACAATGATAATGTGCGCAGTTTCTCACCATTATAATTCAATAATCCTAAGTGACTCGCGTAATGTCAACGTGCGACTACCAATAACCCTGTTTTACTGCCGCTTACACCTCACAATAACGGGGGAAGGGTTGCGGGGACACCAGATTGCGGGGGACGGTGCGAGTTTCCGTTCTGTATGTAATACTATTATTAATTCTGTGCCTGTACTACCTGTACTTGTACTACGCGGCAAACTGTATCCTATCCCTCCCAGCGGACCTATTTTAAATCAGTGACGCTGCAACCCCACGCGTGTTCCTTATATGTCCATTGATATATGCAATAATATGCATATCCTAATAATAGACGATTTGCCCATAATCACCACGCTGCGCAAGCATGTTGAGGATCGCAAAAGAAGGGCATAAAGTCGTGAAACTGAGACTCTATAGTTCCTGTAACCTAAACCTATCTTAGTCTTCTTCTTCTTATCGTAAGTGTTAGTAACTAACACTAGTGTCAGAGTTTTTAAACCGCCTTAAAGGTCTCTGACATGGTTTTAGGTAACGACCAATGTCAAAGACAGTGACCGGGACCGGCGGCTTAACGTGCCCTCCGAAGCACGGATCATCTTACTTATCAGACAATCAGGTGATCATCCAACAATGTCCTAACCATACTAGGACAACAACACAAAGTCGTTGCTTCCGCCGGGAATCGAACACGCGACCTCCGGGTATGAGCCGAACGCTCTAACCACTACACCACGGAGGCAGTTACCTATCTTAGTCGCCTCCTACGACATCCGTGGGAGATGAATAAAGTAATGAAAATTGATAATCTACAAGCACTTTACCGTCACAACGCGCCAAACCTTTCCCTACGGGCTTGTTTTAAATCAGCGACTGAAACCCCACGCGTTCCCGTTATTTATGGCGACAAATATTGGCCAATCCGTATTAATTACTCAAAATTCCATTCGCATTTTATTCAAGCTTTTGCGCGCGAATTTTATAATTACTTACAATATTTTTGGCACGTTGGACATTTTTCAGTAAAATGAAATATTGTCTCTTTTGCTCTGTTATTATTTTACTCCAAAAATGTACTTTTAAGATTTAAATTACATTTTTAGTGCATTAAAATTGCCTCTTTCTAAGTTTATTGGTACAGAATATAAGCAAACTTCAATTTATAATTATCATGAGTAATCTACTATGCGCAGATACCCATGGAGCGGGGCATGCTCGGCATCAAATTGCAAGACCGAGTTCGCAACGTGGAGATCCGACGTCGAACTAAAGTTCAAGACATACTCTGCTCGGGTTCCGAAGCAGTAGATACACAAGAGCTGTATCTACTGCTTCGGACCCCAGGGCTCACTTTTCAAATAATTTTTGTACCAAAAAAAAGTACAAAAATTTAGAAAGAGCAAATATATAAAGGCGGTCTGAGTAATTCAGTAATTCGTCCCATGTACCTACGGCCCATTTGGGACGAAACGCAGAAAATCAAAATTAATTAAAATTTCATTCTGCATTCGTCCCATGTTTAAAAATGTAACAATTCTAACGAAATATACATTTATCTTAATTCTTGTCTCACTGACTGTACCAAGCGTTAATAAGGTTTAAATTTCCATACAAAAAAAGAATGGGACGAATTGCAGAATGAAATTTTGATTAATTTTGATTTGCTGCGTTTCGTCCCAAATGGGCCGTAGGTACATGGGACGAATTACTGAATTACTCGGCGGACTTATCCCATGTAAGGATGTACATTTCCACTTTGCCATAGGTTAAGAATCCATCGGCAGTAGCACATGGTCGTATACAACGTGGAAGGGACATTCTCGTTATAAATCGAACCACGAGCTATACAAGATCACTATAGTATAATAAAATTAAAATCAATAAGCGGCCAAGTGCGAGTCGGACTCGCCCATGAAGGATTCCGAAGTAACAAATAACATAATATAAAAGTCTTGTAGTATGTTTTTTTTTTGAGTTTTTATATTTGAGTTGATTGAATGAAAGGTAAATTGCCGTTTATGATTAAATATAATTATTAAAAAAAAAAACTACTTACTGGATATCGTTCAAACCAATTTTCGCTAGTAGTTTTTATGGTAATGAACATCATGTATTTTTTTTAGTTTTATAATTCCCTTATTTTAGAAGTTACGGGGGGGGGGACACACTTTTTTCCACTTTGGAAGTGTCTCCCGCGCAAAGTATTCGGTTTAGAAAAAAATGATATTAGAAACCTCAATATCATTTTTGAAGACCTATCCATAGATACCCCATACGTATGGGTTTAATGAAAAATAAATTTTTGAGTTTCAGTTCTAAGTATGGGGAACCCCCAAAATTTATTGTTTTTTTCTATTTTTGTGTCAAAACCTTAATGCGGTTCACATAATACATCTACTTACCAAGTTTCAACAGTATAGAGGTCTTATAGTTTCTGAAAAAAGTGGCTGTGACATACGGACAGACAGACAGACATGACGAATCTATAAGGGTTCCGTTTTTGCCATTTGGCTACGGAACCCTAAAAATTAAAAATAAATCGAATTTACAATTTTCTTACAAAAGTGTGCAGCCGCCCGGGCAATCTGTATAAGAATGTCGATTTTTTTTGTATGTTATTTTATTATCACAGTGATCTAGTATAGTCTATGATTTGATATATTACGGGTATGTCCCTTCCACGTTGTATAATTAGAATGTTGTTTCTTTCAGCGAGAGTCTTGGGCAAACGCTAGTTTATCTTTGTACATAATATTTTGTACGCTCGCTCTCCCCTATGTGAGAGCTATAGCTACATACGTGGTCAAGCATACATACATACATACTATCACCTCTTTATCCCTAATGGGGCAGACAGAGCATTTTGGGTCTTGCTGTTCTATGCAGAGCCCAGGGCCGCAAAACCCAAAAGCCACTTTTAGCGTCATGGTGGGCGAGAAGATAGAAAAGCAATCAATACAGTGATGGGTTGCTAGCCGCATCGCCTGTTAACATGATTTGCATTTTTGCCCATTCCCTCGATCGGCTTTTACGATCTGCGTGGGAAGAGAAGCAGCTGGTACATTCTAAGTTATTTATTTCTCCCAGACCAGCATGGTCAAGCATATTACTTAAAAATATGCACAAAGTCTCTTTATTTCACCATGATTGAAGCTGAAGCAATGTGAATAACAGCTTTTTTTAGGTATTTATTTAGAAAATTCGTGTCCTGTGTATCTATTATATTGTATTCTGTAAACTGAAGGGAGATATATTCAGCCTATAACAATTTAATGCGATTAATTGTCGAAAGGGTTAACAAATTTTGTTGATTAATTGGTCTCGTTTACACCTCACGGTGTCGGATTGTTTTTAATATGTATATTTATGATGGGGGAGGCGTTTAATTGGTGTTATTCGTTTGTTTGTTTCAAGTTATAAAAAAAATATAATGTGTATTACCTACTTTTTTATTTACCAAGTACATAGAGCCCTAGGTGTCCGGAGGTTATATATATCAAAAAAAATATATAAATTTATGTCTGAGGATATAAATAAATCATAAATTTCTTGGCGATTAATAAAAATTAATTAATTACACCACCACTAAGGTGGTGCCTGTTTGGTTATAACTAAATATGCTACAATTTGTTTTTTCTGATATTAAGACTGTTAAAATTAACTATTACAATGTATCTGTCACCGATAAATAGCAAGAATCGTAAGTTGATCAATTTTCTAGTTAGTTGATTAACTGACGAAAAATAACAAACGTTAGTAGAAATGTATTATTTAACGCAGTGCATTTTAGCTAATTGGTCAACTTACAGTACCTGGCAGTAATTTAATAATTTACGATTGTGCCACAAGTAAAATCATCCACTAACGGGCCAATCGTTGCTCAGTGTACTATTTAATGGTATACTATTACCCGTCACATAATACACTGTTCTCTGATTGGTCGAGGGCATTTTATAAGCATTTGGCTAGTGTTTATTAATAGAGTTAACAAACACTTAAATATGTTATTTTAATACCGATGATGAGATGTGAAAGATCATGTATATTTTTTTTATATTTTATATTTATTCTTATTTAGCCATACAGTTTTATGACTTAGTATAATACAAGGAAAAATATTTTAAATAAAAAAAGATACTTGAGCTCAGATATTAATTATCACTTATTAACCTAATAAGTATTATAGTTAGTTTAATCAGTAAGTACAATCAGTCTGAATATCTATTATTTGTACTTATTCGTATTTCACTTATTTAACCAATCAACGTACACCTCGCCTTCGTCGGATGATCTTACGACAAGGTGCCGTAAATTAATCAATTTACTAAAATACATACGTTAAATAATACATTTTAACTGCTGTTTATTATTTTCCGGGAGTTGATCAACTACCTTGAAAATTGATCAACTTACGAGTCTTGTTATTTTCCGGTGACATATCAAACATTTTTGAACTATTTTTATAAATTAATTTTAATTAAACTAATTTTATAAAGAACAAGAAACACTGTTATACTCAAGTACACATTATTCAATGTCCTACTCTAAACTGATTATTTTTTACTTGTAAAAGTATAAATTTTATTATTTATTCTTATCCTCCGCTTGAATAAAAAATCATTATATGCGTACCTTGTTTGAAATAATATCTTGATATATCTAACTATAAGTAGAAGAAGATTGTTAATATTGAGTAAATGAATTTCAATTTTATCTTGAAGCCATAAATATATCTCGTAAATAAGCTTCAAAACGCGTTTAAGCAATAACCGTTAAAGTTCAACTTTCATTACACCGGCAACGTTTAATGCCTGCTCTTACCAGACATAGATATCCATTAAAACACTATTGAACATATCCCTTAACTTTTAGAGTTCTGTTTAAAATAGATGAACCAATCATAAGGTCACAAATAATAGCATTAGTTATGGCAACGATAGGGCAAACTTAATAAATTATCTTAAAATGTACAACAGCAGTCTGTCAATAAGATGCAATCGGTAACACGCTTCTAATTGCTCATTTAACAAAAGCAATATAAAATAAAAATAAACGGCTAAGTATGAGTTGGACTCGCGCAGGAAGGGTTCAGTACCAGTATCTGTAAAAAATCACATTTGTTGTATGCCCTACTTAAATATTTATTCTGTTTTTAGTTTTTGCTGTTATAGCGGCAACAGAAATACATAATTTGTGAACATTTCAACTGTCTATCTGTCACGGTTCATGAGAACAGCCTGGTGACAGACGGACGGATAGACAGACGGATAGCGGAGTCTCAGAAATAGGGTCCCGTTTTAACCCAAAAGATCAATTATCACAAAATATAGCAAATTATGAAGATCTTGTTGTATCTCACAGCTAAGCAAAGACCTACCCCTCTTCTTTCCACATCTTTCTGATGATAAACCTTATAAAACTAATGTCTTTAACTCAAGACTATTAATTTAGTTATTTTGTAGTAAACTCTTGTAATCTTTATTAACTGAATTTGATTTACTGCCTGTTACTAATTGAAAGCCACTGTTGCGGAGATAAGATAGCAGTAGCACTTAGTTTTATAGTTATAGCATCATAAACTCTAACCGATGCTATTACGGAATATAGGCTTGTAACCTGCAATGTAGTGGATTCATAAGAGTGAACCTTGCAAAATGATTTTCTAGTAGTTTCTTATCGAGTGTGTTAATAACTATATGTATGCTCACATTGATTCAATTGTAAGGGTTCCGTACCCAAAGGTTTAAAAATTTATCTAGACTAAAAACCGTCTTCATCCGCGAACTACACGACCGGTTTGATAAAATTTCTATGGGACCACGTCCTCACAAATATACCCCTTCAAACAAAAAAAGAATTTTCCAAATCGGTAATGGCATCTTCGAATAATCTGTGTAGAGACATAAAAAACGATTGCGATGAATTGATAACCTCCTTATTTTTAGAGGACAGTTGATACACAGTCTGTATAACAGCTAAACAGTTGAGATTTTCACAGATGATGTATTTGTGTTGCCGCTATAATAACAAAGTACCTGGGCGACCGAGCTTTGCTCGGTTACATCTCAAACATTAACTAATTTTTTAAACTTGTCTAAAAACAATGCAAAATAAAAAATTATATATAAACTTAAACATAAAAAAAAAACAAAAGTAAGTCACCGAGTGGGATTCGAACCCGTAACACTTTTTCTAGCGGTCGGTATCCTTAACCGCTGAGCTAATAACAAGGCGGTCGGCGCGACGAAATTGGCGACCATATTCTGCGTGGAAAGAAAAACGCATGAAAACTCGAAAACACGTGTTTTCCCATACATAAGACTAATCCAGATCGATTGTTTACCCCCGAAACCCCCATATACAAATTTTCAGTGAAATCGTTAGAGCCGTTTTCGAGATCACAGAAATTTATATATACAAGAATTGCTCGTTTAAAGGTATAAGATAGGTACTGAAGAAAGAATAAAATAAATATTTAAATGGGGCTCCCATACAACAAACGTGTACATTATGGTACGGAACCCTTCGTGTGCGAGTCTGACTCGCACTTGGCCGGTAATTTAAGTTGCGTAAAGGCATCTAATGTATCTCAGTGTCACGTAGCGACTATAGTCACTTATTTTACAAACTAATTAAATTAGTGTGTTTCCTCACGATGTCCGTCACTGGTCGATGCAAAAAGTACGTGAGTCAGATGTACAATGTTAGGTCATAGTTATAATTGAACTACATACACTGAAACCATTTCGACTGGATAGGGAAAAGGTACGGGTCGGGGCGAAGATCTGTGAAGTTTTAAGTTTGAAATTTTGTTTAAACCATCTACACTTATTGCTTCGATTTTTATAGGCTATTTTACTGTGTATGTTTTTGGTTAATACTTTACATAAAACAAAAATACCACTAAATAGATTTTTTTTTAAAAACAGCATGAAAAGCGGTGTCGCATTTCAAATATAAGAGTGGGAGCGCGGCGAGGACACTCACTCTTGTACGCGCTCGGGATCATATCATATCGCGAGATCTAATGACGGCAGTGACGTCAAGAGCGCTGTACGTGCATCCTTTTTCTGTTACTTGACAGTTTGCCCTACCATCAGATTTTAAAAGCATGTAACTTACTCAAAAACTTGTTTGCTGATTCAGGTTATATTACATTGAGATGAATAAAAAAATATTTGAGTAAAATATCATATTGTATACAACACACAAGAAACTTGCACTGAATGGCTTTACTTCTACAATGTTCAGGAAATTACAAAAAAAATAAAATCTACATCAAAATCAATCTATCGCAACTAGAGATGTGCCGTTGCCGGCAAGATTGGCAACATTGGGAATATTGCCGGCAACGCTGCCGGCAAGATTGCCCGAAGTGGCAATTTTGGGGAATATTGCCTAAATATTGAGAATATTAGATATATTGATTTAAAAAACTCATTAAATAAATGTATCTAAGCGAATGATATGAGACATCTTAAAAAAATATAGATCTTACATATAAACTGCCAATGTTCCCGGCAAATTACTGGCAATATTGCCGGCAAAATTCCCTGTAAATTGCCGGTACATACAGATTTGTCAATATTACTTGTCTTAGGCGAGAAATAATTACTATTTTAAGTAGGTAATCTGAAAAACAAACCGGCCAAGTGTGAGTCAGTCGCCCATTGAGGGTTCCGTTACATAAAAAACTTGCAAACTTATATTTGCAGGCAAGTTCATATACTTAGTATGAACTTGATTACATGTACCTTTGCTTTATGTTGTGTTGTGACTGCCGTACAATGTTGGCAGTCGGACCAACGGCTTAACGTGCCTTCTGAAGCACGGAGGGGCTCAAAAAATTATATGCCACTTGTGGTGACCCATCCCAATGCAGACCAGGGTTGTTGATACAACAACTTTGACATCCGCGGATGCGGATTTTTAAAGGTTCACATTCGCGAATGCGGATGCGAATACGAAGTTTTTTTTACATACTTCAATTAGTACCTACATAAATAACGGTGACTTAAGTTTCTTTGATCGGAAATTTTAAAAAATTGTTAGGCGTGTAGACTTGGCTAATAGAATTACGAACATGAAACTAGAGAGTTCACAGTTCAGGGCGAAATACTAGTTTTAATCTTTTTGAAAATATATATCATTCTAGTAGTTTGCCCCGATGTAGGTATATCATTCTAGTAGTTTGACCTGTGAACTAGCATATCCCATATCTTGGCAACCCCTTGACTGATTTAGTTCATGTTCAAACTAAAATATTCTATTTAATACTTTTGCCTACTAAATTTTATTTTCGACAACACCTGCTAAATTTCAAATAAATAAACATACATGTATTTTATACATGCATGTTTGTTCGATAACTCGTACAAACGCCAGATTATTTATATAGATTTGGAGAACAGCTTCGCTCGCTTCACTCACTTCGCTCGCTCGTTCTATTTTGGTCTTCACAACAGTATAGTACATAACTTTCAGCCGCTACAAGATCAGCTCTCTTCGCAGCGTTAAACCATTTTTTTCGCATTTCTGAATCTCGAGGAACTTGAAAAAACAGCTATTCTGGTGTTTTTACCGTGGTACTAGTGCAGTTAATCACAACGCATGATTTTCTTGTGAGCAGATTAGTCATTTTATATCTAATGTGTGTGAAATATTTGTCCAAATGCAGAAATACGCACTAACCGGCCAGCCGGTACGAACGCAAGTTGTTTAATGACGTCATCGAAGCGTCACGTAGTAATGGGCCGTTTTTTGAACATGCCTTAGTTCTACGCGGCATATGTCAGTCAATTTTAAAAATAAAAAAATAAAAAACACAGTATTATTGTAGATGTTTTACACTATTTTTAGAGATCAACCAAAAAAGAAGTGTTTTTCTTCTAAAGCTAGCGAAGAGTCTACTTAAGCAATCCAACGTTTGTATGTATTTATGTATGTTTATTTGACAGTAACTTGAGCATATTTTATCGGATCTTCAGGAAATTTGGTAGGTTTATTTGGTATGAATGCTGTTGGTTGGCCTACACTCGAGCTAGCCTTATGGGCATTCTCCATATGATCTTCAGAAAATTTGGTAGGCGCGTGTCAATATAATTTTTAAGTTCGGACATAAGCCAAATCAATCAAGGGGTTGCCGAAATATGGGGATCGCGAGTTTACAGTTTTAATTAAACAAGCAAGTGAAGCGAGCCAAGTTCTCCGAGTCTAGTTGAACAATCTGGCGTTTGTATTTATGTATGTAAGTATGTATGTATGTTTGTTGAACTATAACTCGATTAATTGCTAAGTTATAAACCATGAGCCGAATCTGTCAAGAGGTTACTGAGATATGAGGTTCGCGGGTTAACAATTCGGGCGAACTAATAGTTAACTATCCACTTATTAGGTAGATTTTCATTGAAATCCAGGGGCTTTTATTCTCTAAATATGCATCCGCATTCGCATTCGTATCCGCATCAATCTATGCGAAGCTTTTGCGGACGCAGATGCATAAAGAAATGCAAATGTTCCGCATTTACGGATGCGGCGAGTTCTTTAGGGTTCCATATCCAAAGGGTAAAACCGGGATCCTTACTTCCCTCGAGGACAAATTTTTCGCAATTAAGCCCGAATTTGCCGGTCCCGTTTTGCCGGGATCCTAATACTTAGACTCCGCTGTCCGTCGGTCTGTCTTTCCATGCGCCTGTCTATTCGTCTGTCTGTAACCAGGCTGTATCTCATGAACCGTGATAGCTAGACAGCTGACCTTTTTATAAATAATGTATTTCTTTTGCCGCTATAACAACAAATACTAAAAACAGAATAAAATAAATATTTAAGGGGGGCTCCCACACAAAAAACGTGATTTTTTTAGCGTTTTTAGCTCAATATTAATAACGGCAACAGTTAGAAGCTTGAAATATTCACAGAATATTAAGTTGTATATGCACTATAAAAATACATAATTAAATTAAAATAAAATAAATATTTAAGAGGGGCTCCCATACAACAAATGTGATTTTTTATAGATAATGGTAAGGAACCCTGCGTGCGCGAGTCCGACTTACACCTAGGCGGTTATTTCATGATAAATTTCAAGTTTATTTAAAAAATAATCAGAATTTTGATATAATAAAGCAATTTAAGTGGATCGGCAATATTGCCAATGTTCCCGGCAAAATGGAAATTTGCCGGCAATGGCAAGATTGGGAATATTGCCGGCAACGGGGAATTTGCCGCTCGGCACATCTCTAATCGCAACTAACAAACCCAAACTTAAATAAGATCCTTAAACAAAGTAAACAGATAGCACTCAACTAGAGGTTAACAAAGCAGAAGTTCCTCGAAGAGCTCTCCTGCTTAATAGGAAGGCAAGTTATCAGGCCGCATTAAGTTTTCCGCTACATAAACTTAACAGCTACTTGGCCTGGACTGGGCATCTTGCAGAAAAACATCCCTGATAACGCGCCCTCACATTACGGACCGCCGGAATCCGGAAAAATCCAGAAATGTCCGGTCCGAGCCGCTCGGAACTGGTTATTTCCTGTCTTTAGATTAAGATGGCTGACCCTCGTCTTGCGTTTCATTCGAGGGTTTGTTAAAGCGAATACTGACGGTATTATGTGATAATACATTATTGGACATTCTCTGTTAAAACATGTTTTTATATTTTATCTAATCTCATATCTCAAAATTCGGATTATAAACTTTGAACCGATTAGCATACTAGAGGTACGAGTATATGAACACAATTAACATTGAATCTCAATATAACACTCTTCTTCATTCTTTCTCATAATAGTGTTATAATGTTATTATGACATTAACAATAGTATTATAATTACGATCTTCTTCTTATATTTAAGAGCTGGGCTCTTGTCGGTCGAGTGCTTTCCATGTCTCTTTCCATAATAACGATACAGGGCGAATATTTTACGGCCTTGCATATAATACCTATGAGCCTGCTAAGGAAAAGAAAAAAGTTTTTTGTTGTTGCCATTTATTAGAAATTGGGGAAATATTTTATTTTACAAAAAAAAAGTCTTAATGGTATCGCAACCTATTAATTTCTCTGAAAAGTTTTTGTGCCATGCCCTTAACTAGGTTAAGGGCCAGTATATTCATGATAGATTCGGACGCGTGTACCCTGGCCATCGCATCAGCACTTCAGTCTGATTAAATGGCGGCTGCTCGAACCGCGAATTCGCGCCGACACGCCGTTCGCACGCGAATCGCACGATTATCGTCGGCTTTCCGGATTGATTCTGGTTTCCATGGTAGGGGCGCGACTGATATTGATAGTTTGAGCATAATTTATGAAAAATAAATTTAGATATTCTTTTTGAACAAGCAAGTGAAGTTTTTAAAGCCCACTTTGTACGTTCTGAAGTATAACTTAATACGTTATGTACCTACGTTCAAAGGTGTATGTTCGTGTATGATTTGAACAAAGTTTAAGGATATTATTATGTTTAAAACTTGTAAAGTGGTTATCTAATTATTCAGGCACTTACTATAAACAAGTTTATATGCCAGGCAAATTAAAAAAAAAGGATTTTCAGAACACCATCAATCAAGTGATAAATGCCTAATCTATTTCTAAATAATATTATAATGGTAGTGTCATTATTCTATTCTATACACGCTGACTTTTCTTTGGTTTTGGAAAAAAAAATGTCGTATAGTAAATAAATTCCTGTATCCATATACGTAATCCAAATTTTTGTATGTCATAAGATAAAAAAGTTGCGTAAATGATTTTCGATCGAGACCACGTAGTTATACGCCGGCCGCCTACTGCGTAATGTCGATGACCCCGGCCGGCCGGCGGGCGGTGTATGGCGGCGGTACTACTAATTGACCTCACAATTTTACTTTCGAGTTTTAATCAACATTTTTTGTTTCTGAATTTTTATTTTGACCAGCTAATTAGGTCTTACTAACGATGCCTATGAAGTGGCCTTCGGCTTCAGAACCAATAAAAAGTCACCGTGTATATCTAAGTATTATAAATATTTATTGTTGCAGAAAAACTGATATTAAAAGTGCTATTTGACTCTAAGAGTCTATTACGTCTATACACGGTGATTTTTCATTGGTTTTGAAACCGAAGGCCACTTCATAGGCATCATTAGAAAGACCTAATAAGCCAGTCAAAATAAAAATTCTGAAACAAAAAATGTTTTCTAAAACTCGAAAGTAAAATTGTGAGATCAATTAGTAGTACCGCCGCCATACATCGCCCGCCCGCCCGGCCGGGGTCATCGACATTACGTAGCTGTTTGGCCGGCGTATAACTACGTAGTCTTGATCGGAAATCATTTACGCAACTTTTTTATCTTATGACATACAGAAATTTGGATTACGTATATGAATAGAGGAATTTATTAACTATACGACATTTTCTTTTCCAAAACCAATGAAAAGTCAGCGTGTATATACAAATCTCATAGAAAATGTTTGTTTTTTAAACGTCCCCTTAAAAATCTGATTTGAGTTGTTGAAAAGCTCAGAAAGTAGCCAATTATAACAGCATTTTCTTCTACAATCGTAAACTGAATAACCAACAACAATATGTTACCTTCCAACAGTTCCATCTGAGCCATTTTTAACGAATCGCTCATAGCAAAGTTTCCAGCGCTTTGCGAAGTAATCAAAATTCTCAAGCGTTTTCAGCGAACTTGGCATGTGTTAGTTTTGAAACTACGTGACTTTATTGCAACTGTTTGGTTTTTATGCATTTTTGAATACGTTTTCTTATGTTTAGTTATATGAGTAATGTCTTGAATGTCTTGGATTGGATATAAAAAAATAGAAGGTCTAACAAAATATACTGAAACTATTTTAGTGGTGAATTCTGCCCATGATACTGAACAAGTTTCCTAAAGGAGCATATGTCGAAATATGAAAAATAATTTTTGGCTTTCCATAGAAAAATGGACCAGCTGATCAGTCAACTTATATGAGAGGCCTAAAATTACTTTTCTCATTTCGATACGTGTTCCTTAGGGAAAGTTGGTCAGTATGATGGACTGAATACATCTCTGAAAATAGTTTCCGTATATTTTGTTCGAAATTATCTATTAAGAAGGCTGTTCAGCAGTTTGAAAATTATTGAAAGTTAACCCTTAAAAGTCAAGGTTTTACCTTGCAAATTATAGATGGCGCTACGGTACGGATATTAAGTCATATTGGTAGTTCCGCTATTCATCCCTAGATGGCGATTTGGACAGACGGGGATTTTTTAATTTGCCCAGCGAATAAACTTGTATTATGAAATTTTATAACAAGCCAGTAATAAATACTCGCTAAATGTAAACCACATACATTTTCATTCATCATTATCAGGTCTTATCTCCACTGCAGGAGACGACCCTCTCTATACTACCAGAGCCATACTTGGCCAGAGTAGTCAGAGGACTTGGCCTACACTCTCCTTGCTAGCCAGACGGGTTGGAGAGGTCTCACTGATGTTTATTAAGAAGAAAGATATATATAAATTATATTATTGGCTTTGTTTAGCTTGTATTTCTTAAGTCGCCTTCTACGACATCCACGGGAGGACTAGGAGTGGCTCTATTCTACTTTGCCTGAAACCACACGGCTTTAATCTGTATTAAACCACACACAACCTCACCCCTTCTCGCCCCGTCGTCATATTTGCCGAGTCACAAAAACATCTCCTCAGCAGATCCGATATGTTTGTGTATCAACGCTGAGTGCTCAATATTTGCGGGAGTCTTGATGTTTGAGCACGAGGGAGCGGTTTCGATTATCTCTTTCTAGCTTTAGCTCACGAATCGTGTGAATATATGATTTTAGAGTTTCGCAGTCACAATGACTGTTATTAGTATTTTTAGTCTGTTAGCGACCTTGACGGAAGAAGGGTCGTCGAAATGTCTTTGTAAAAAACTATATAATTGCTGTAAGTCCCGTAAACCTAATAACAGTCTCGTGTAAATTCCGAAAATAAACGGCGTGAAAATTATCTCTTTTTAAAAGAGGTTATCAATTCGTTGCGATATTTTTTTTATGTATGTATGTTCACCGGTTATTCGAAGACGCCTGGACCAATTTGGAAAATTATTTTTTGAAAGGGTGTCCTTCCGAGGTGGTCCCATAGAAATTTTATCAAATTCGGTTGTGAAGTTTAGGGATGTAGTCGGTTTTTAGTTTTAGAAAATTAATTGATATAGTCTATTGTAGATTGAGAGCGGCAACATATTTAGAAAACAATCAAAGCTGCAATCACTTACACTTTAACATGCACGCACAAGACATAATTTGTTCATCATGTCGACCCATCACGCAAAAAGAGCCCTTCGGTCTTACGGCCCCAGGCTCTGTCTATTGTTAGGGATAAAGAAGTAACAATGTATCTATAAACATACATTTATACATAATATCACGTCTTTATCCCTAACGGGGCAGACAGGGCATTTTGGATCTTGCCACTCTAAATAGAAAGAGCCTATGGCCGCAATTTAGCATGATGATGGGCGAAAAGGTATATCTATATCTGTAAATAAATCCAGTAAATGTGATGTAGGGCAATCAACATGTATTTTCCGTTACATTGTCACACATATTTGTAAATGTTGAACATTTATGTGTCTCTGCGGTCGGCGACAAAGCGGTCCCCGGGCGATTGTCGCCGCCGATCCCGCCAAATTATGTTTTTATGCGCGTTTTATGAGAGCAAAGCGAATATATTTTACTGTGACATTGCCCATGTGCCTTTTAAATTAAGTGGCTATCGAAATATGAATACGTTTAGTTGTATTCCTATTCTTTGATCCAATATTTTTTTCGACGACTCCCGAGGCGTAGTGATCACCATAATCCGGCTAATCTGGCACCCAGAGGTTTCGGGATCGATTCCCGGTCAGCGCAAGTTGGAAAATGGCCTTTTCTAAATTTTCCTGGGTTGTTATTAAATATAGTATCGTATCGTTAGAATCCCACAGGTTTCAAACTTACTTTAGAGGTAGATCAATCAGAGTGATTTGTCAAAAAAATCATCTAAAATTATATAATTTATGTACTTATTTGTTGCTGAAACATTAATTTTCCATAACTAATAAATCAAGTGCACCACGGACCCGAGTGCTCCAGAGAGCCGGTCAGAGCCCTTGGCCTCGACGTGTCTTCATCGGTCAGGGTGGAGACCCAACAGGGCTCGCAGGGCTCTCAGCTCTGTATTGCCATAGTTAGCTGTGCAGAGAGATGTCATGTTGCTCCAGGTTTGGAAGGTTTAGAGGGAATAACGCCTCGAGTATATTCGGAGAAAGTGCAGCACACCTTTCGACTCCCCTAAGTCGCCTGCACCGGTGTTGCTCCTTTGCCGGCAATTACTGTTGGCGCGTTTGAGGGGCCCATCTAGTGGGCGGCAAGCCACCACTTGTCTACTGTCAGTAATCATGATTATGGCAGGTAATGTTTCTATTGCAATATTCCAGCATCAGCCCATCCCAATCTCGTTCCATAACCTATAGACCTTTCCCTTTTTCTTGCAATAAATTTTTCCCCTGCCGGAACCTATTCAAGGGTACACCATTCGTAGGTATATCCAGGAATGAGTTTTGGCGGGAGCGCCACATGACAACAACTTCTCCAAAGGGCCTCTACGTGTTGGATCTGTATCCCCACGCAAGCCACTAACAGGAACGGGTTGAAACCCGTGACATCAAAGGACATACATAATAATAATTAAATGTATTATTTATTTTCCTCCAATAGAATACAGTTTAATAGATTATCGATTATACAACGTGGAAGGGTACAAACATACCCGTAATAAATGAAACCACTAGCTATACTTGATTAATATACTAAATTGAAATTAAAATAACAGTCAAAATCTAACAAAAACATATCGGCATTTCCATACAAAAGTGTGCAGTCGCCCAGGCAATTTGTATGGGAATGTAGATTTTTTAAATATTTTGTCTGTTATTTTTAGGGTTCCGTAGCCAAATGGCAAAAAACGGAACCCTTATAGATTCGTCAAGTCTGTCTGTCTGTCTGTCCGTCCGTATGTCACAGCTACTTTTTTCCGAAACTATAAGACCTATACTGTTGAAACTTGGTAAGTAGATGTATTCTGTAAACCGCATTAAGGTTTTGACACAAAAATAGAAAAAAAAACAATAAATTTTGGGGGTCCCCATACTTAGAACTGAAACTAAAAAAAATATTTTTCATCTAACCCATACGTGTGGGGTATCTATGGATAGGTCTTCAAAAATAATATTGAGGTTTCTAATATAATTTTTTTCTAAACTAAATACTTTGCGCGAGAGACACTTTCAAAGTGGAAAAAAGTGTGTGTCCCCCCCCGTAACTTCTAAAATAAGAGAATGATATAACTTAAAAAAATATATGATGTTCATTACCATGAAAACTACCAGCGAAAATTGGTTCGAACGAGATCTAGTAAGTAGTTTTTTTTTAATTCATTTATAAATCAATTTACCTTTCATTTAATCAAATCAAACATAAAAAAACATACTGCAAGACTTTTATATTATGTTACTTGCTGCTACGGAACCCTTCATGGGCGAGTCCGACTCGCACTTGGCCGCTTTTTTATTATTGTACTAAAATGATCGATTATAGCCTGTGATTTGATTTATTACAGGTATGTCCCTTCCACGTTGAATAATTGACCGAGCGAGCGAAGCGAGCGAAGCGTCTCAGTTTCGAGACTGGCCAAAAATTCTTTTGTCCGTCTGTCTGTCTGTCTGTCTGTCTGTCTGTCTGTCTGTCTGTCTGTCTGTTCTCGCCTACAGGTCGCATTTCTTAACCGATTCTCATGAAATTTTGTAAGCAGGTTCAGCAACTAAATAGAATTTTTTTGTCGAGCCAGTTTTTCGAAATTTTTCAAAATGGCGGAAATATGGGGGTTTGAAATTTTAAAACTGTCATATATCCGCCATTTCAAAATATTTTCAAAAATGTCATTTGACTTTTTTGTTGCCATTATAAAAACGCAACTTTTTTATTTGAAAAACTTTTTTGTCTGAACAACTTTTTTATACGGTATACTTGAACGAGTTTAGGGTGACTCGCGAAGTCTAGCTGACTGAGCCGTAACGGATATTCAATACAAATTTTCTTACAAAATATACTGAAACTATTTAAGGGTCAATTCAGTCCGAGTTACTGAACAACTTTCTTAAAATGCATATCTACCGTGGGAATCAAACCCACGACTTCCGAGTTACAAGGTCAATCTTGACCACTATTTAAGAAAAGAAGAAAATTGTCAAACATTTATTTTGTTGCGTACATTGAATACCATCTAGTTCACAAAAAAAAAAAACAATAGATGTCGCAAGAAAAATTTTTAAACTCGTAGCACTCGCTATGGGTTTTTTTTATAAGTTTACAAGATCGACTTGATTTTTCAGTCAACTTCTAGAAGGAGGTTATCAATTCGACATTTTTGTTTTTTTTTGTATGTTACTTCATAACTCCGTTAAATACGAACCGAATTAAAAAAATATATGTTTCGTTTTAAAGAATGCATTGCAAGGAGGCCTATGTCCAGCAGTGGACGTTATGCGGCTGAAATGATGATGATGATGATGATTGCAAGTTTGGTCCCATGTAATTTTTTTTTAAGATCAGACGAAACATCTTGGAACTGGACACCGAAATTCTTCAAAAGACAACTGCAGCTCAAATATTAATAATACATTTGCATGCTCATATCACTTTCTAATATAAACTGATTCTAATGATTCAATGTTTGTTTGGAAGAATTGCTAGTTATAAGTTTCTTATATTTTGAATGAAAATCTGATGAAGGGTTTTGGATCTGGTGAATAAAACTCCGGAAAGAAAGATAGCAAGTCATGCTTAAAACCAATCTGTGAGTTAAAAAGGGCTTGGTGAATGGTGCATTAGGCACTGTTACTCAATTGGCTTACCCCCTGAATTGCTCCCCACCTACAGATTAACCTTTGGTGATAATGAAGCAATTTGACACCTACACTGGGCCACATGGATCGGATCTGGATCACTTATTCCAGAATCCAATTCCCTCTTATATTAGCATGGGCAGTGACCATCCACAAATCGGGATGTTACTACGTTGCCCTCTCTCGTTTTCGCCGACTAGCGGACATAGTTTTGGAGCCATTTTATTTAGACCGCCTCACCAGAATAGCTAAATGAAACTTCTTCTGTTAAGAATAGAGGAGGAAAAGAGATTGCATAAGCTGGCAAATGTAAGAGGTGGGCAATGGGTTTAGTAAGGAGGGGTATACTTCAATGGGGCTTATGCGTAAAGGATAGGCGGTAGGCCTGTCTACTTTCTTCTCAACAGGTTTCAAAACCCTCAAGTGGCTTTTGCTAAGCCAGGAAAAAGATTAGGATATCGTTATTCCATGGTTGTAAAGTTATAAAGGCTCGCGAGGTCTACTGTTCTAACAGAACTACTAGTATTAATAGTTTATAACTTGCAGAGAAACTTCACAAAACAGCATTATTCATCGATAGATATTGACTATACTCGTACAGGCAAACAGGAGACTCGATTGTGATTGTACTCGTATAATAATATAGACAATAGATAGTATAGCTGTTGCAGAGAGTTGCGAACTAACTTCGTCTAGTAAATACAGTTTCGCGTAAGCTATGTTGCTACAACATAGCTTATAATTATTCTAGAATTTTTAGTTTATAATTATTCTATATTTCTTTAATTTTATAATAAGTTAATACATTACCTTTAATTTTTAACCGACTTTAATAAAAGAAGGAGGTTTTCAATTCGTCGCGTTTTTTTATGTATGTTCACCGATTATTTGGCCTGGACCGATTTTGAAAATTCTTTTTTTATTTGATAGGGTATACTTCTGAGGTAGTTTTAAAGTCGGTTGTGTAGTTCAGGGGGTTAAGTCGGTTTTTAGTATTTAATGAAGTATACTTACATAGGCCTTAATTTGACCGAGCAAGCGAAGCGTCTCAGTTTTGAGATTGGAAAAAATGCTTTTGTCCGGCTGTCAGTTTGTGAGTTTGTCAGTTTGTCTGGTCGTTCAAGCCTACAAAACGCATTGCAAAATGGCGGAGCCATTTCGATATATTTTAAAATGTCGTGGATCTTTTTGTTACCCTTGCAAAGACGCAGATTTTATGTCTGAACACCTTTTTAATTCAAAAACCTCAAAAAGAGTTGGAGGTGACTTGCGAAGTCTAACACCTCACAGAACCCCGATAAACGAATGTATATGATAAACATTAGTTACCTTAGAAATACTTATATTATACTACTTATATAAGATACTCTTTTATAGTTATTTATTCGAAAATAATAGTAGATAGGTATTTAATTATTATTTTTTTATTTTTTCAGGTAAGCTGTTGTTATGTAGTATGGCGTTTTAAGGTAAATTTATTTCACCATTCATCATCATTTCAGCCGCATAACGTCCACTGCTGGACATAGGCCTCTCCCAAAGATTTCCAAAATGACCGATCAAGAGCGGCCTGCATCCAGCGCTTTCCAGCGACCCTGGTCAGGTCATCTGACCACCTTGAAGGTGGGTGCCCTACGCTTCGCTTGCCAGTACGCGGTCGCCATTCAAGAACCTTTTTGCCCCATCGGCCATCGGTTCGTCGCGCTATGTGTCCCGCCCACTGCCACTTCAACGAGCTAATCCGCTTGGCTATGTCAGTGACTTTTGTTCTCCTACGGATTTCCTCATTTCTGATTCGATCACGTAGGGAAACACCGAGCATAGCCCTCTCCATAGCGCGTTGAGCGACCTTGAGCTTTCTTATGAGACCCATAGTAAGGGACCACGTTTCAGAGCCATAAGTCATCACTGGTAACACACATTGGTTGTAGACCTTAGTCTTGAGGCACAGAGGTATTTTGGACGAGAAGACATTGCGTAGCCTCCCGAACGCTGCCCAGCCGAGTCGGATTCGTCGAAAGACCTCTTCCTCGAAGCTGGAACTTCCTGCCTGGATCAATTGACCCAGGTAGATATACTGGTCTACAACTTCGAGGGTGGAGCTCCCAACACAAACAGGTAGGGGCGCAACATGGACATTCGACATTACTTTCGTTTTGTTCATGTATAAAAACATAAATTTAATTAATTAAAAATAACATAATATCACTTCCGCCACAGAAAAGACACTTTCATTTTCACAATTATCTATTCCTCACAGAACAAAAAAAAAAAAATTGTGAGCCAATATTTATTTCACAGACATTTAATAATTCCATTTAGTTCCAATAGTGATATGAAAGTCAGCCGAAGTATACAACAAATCGGGTTTCCCACGTGCGCGGCCGCAGGCAGTTAGTGGAAATTTGAATATTGTGCAATCTTTTCGTTCGGAACCAATTCTCGCTATTACAATACATATTGTTTTTGGGGTTGAGCCTCAGTGATAGCTGTCAGTATTTTAAAAAGCCATGCTTATAACGTGTGTAACGAGATTTGAAATTTGCATATAATTTGAGTCATGTGGGATATGACTCAAATTATATGCAAATTTCATCAGTATAACTCAAATTGCATGGACCGAAGTCAACACGTGCACGCCATGCTTACGTCACGCGCTCGCCTTGTCTCCGCCTCGCTTCCGCCTTGCCTCTGCCTTGCGCCCGCCCAGCGCTCACCCCGACTGGACTTCGGTAAATGCAATTTGATTGGCACTACAATATCATCATCATTAGGTCTATTTCTCTTGTCCACCACTGCAGAAGCACGACCCTCTCTGTACTATTAGAGCCATACTTGGTCAGAGCAGCCAGAGCACTTTGGTCCACACTCTCCACGCTGGCCAAACGGGTTGGAGAGGTCTCATTGATGTCAATAAGCTTTGGCTTATATTTCCTAAGTCGCCTCCTACGACATCCACGGGAGGACTTGGAGTGAACCTACTCTATTCTGCCGGAAACCACACGGCGAACGGCACTACTATAGCTCGACATTACATATTGTTACGCCATGTTGCTTTGCTTGTGTAAACTAAATTAACATACAAACAAAATGAAGTAATATGTTAGTATTAGTGTAGTTTATCAAGTAGGACGTAATTCGTGGTTTTTCACTGATCGCTATCTGTGATACCCTATACTTATATTCGATGACGCCATTCCCGATCGCGCCACCATTGCCCCGAATTTTATGCTAGGTCCGTTCGTCCCTTCTCTTAATTGTGTTTAAAATGCATGCCGGCCGTTTGTTTGTGACTGTTTCCTGATATGCCTTAAATGTTTGGGCTCCAGCAAACTAATTTTTACGTTTTTTTTATTTTTTAAAGGTAAAATATGAATTTCAAATATGGCTTTTCTGGCGTTGCTGCGTTTTGTGAAGTAAATACATCAAGTCGCCTTCTTCTTTTGATTTTTTTTTCTTTTTTAGTGAATTTCACAGAAGAAGACATCTTCTGTAAAATACACTAAAAGTCCGCACTGCACAAATTGGTTGTACTCCACTCATTGCATATATGACTAATATAAGCAACTATAACATATAAGAGGGCAGATTCTTATGAATATAAGAGAATATTGTAATTAATTTTCACCAATTAGTGATTGCCACAAGACTCATAATCTACATGTACAATATTAATATGTTATCAGAACCCGCGATCCGTATATATCCTGTCAATTTGCGGAGAATTAATTCCGGGATCCCCCAGGGCTAAGGCGAACTCAACTAACGTTACCAGCGTATGAAAATTAAATGTAGTGAGTATATTAAAGTGGGATTAATTTATATATGTTTTTGATTATTTACCATAGTAACGCCTCTTATAGACTGTTTTTATATCAAGGTTTTATTTAATTTGCAATGTATCTTATATGTATGTATGAATGTTTGTTTAGGTCAAATTTTACAACTCAATTTTCAACCAGTTATCCTCAACCGATTTAGCTATAATTTTGCATACTTGTGTAAGTCGGATGACACTACAATATTATGAAGTCAATGAGCTGTTCTGATGATGGAGCCGGGAGATATTTGACAGAACTCAGTTATAAAACAATATAACCTTATTGAGTAGGTCTCGTTTGATTTGTTTTGACGAGCACTATATGGTAGACGATGCCTAGGGTCTGATCACGGAGACGGAAGGTGTTCGATGGAACTCAGTAATAAAACGACTCAACCCCATCGAGTTTGGGCTTATTCTAAAAAAATACGTCACTTAAAAAAACTTGTCACAAGTTTATTTAGTTTCACCTGTCACGTTGTCTGTCGTTCTGTACGAATATCGCGTGACAGTGCAATGAAACGAAATGTAATGAAACGACGCAATTCCCTCAAGTTTAGGCTCGTTTAACTCGTCTTGAGTAGAGTCTTTAGATAAAAACTTGTTTTGTGTACTTGTTCAAAACAATTGAGTCTATATTATTTACCAGTTAAAAAAGAAAAATGTAGAAACAACCACATATAGAAATTTTCAATATAAGCAAGAAAAATAAAATTGATGCAACACACCTTTCATATACCTATATATTTTTTCAATTGATCTTCTTCTTATCGTGTGTGTTAGTGACTAACACTAGTGTCAGAGTTAGGTAACGACCAATATCAAACACAGTGACCGGGACCGACGGCTTAACGTGCCCTCCGAAGCACGGATCATCTTTCTTATCAGACAATCAGGTGATCAGCCTACAATGTCCTAACCAAACTAGGACAACAACACAAAGTCGTTGCCCCCGCCGGGAATCGAACCCGCGACCTCCGGGTATGAGCCGAACGCTCTAACCACTACACCATGGAGGCAGTTTTCAATTGATGATTCATACCTATGTTTTAAACTCACTTAAAATATTGTGTGAGTTATTTTGAAAGAAACGCAAATAAGTCATAATGACTCATGATGACTCATGACAAACGTATCTTAGTTTGGTTTATTTATTTCGAAAGAGCATTTTCTCAGATACGCTTCCGAAAACAAAGAGATACATCACAGCACACTCGCACATGATTTATATGCTAAGCACTTACTTACACACCCCGTATATCAACACGACGACAAATTCGAATCCTTGGCTGCAGGGCGAGGAAACCATGGGGCGAAACGTAATACTGGGGCAACCCTTCATAATCAACGGGCTCTGGAGAATCGCTGAATAAGAAAAATAATGTGGAAGATAAATTGTGGGGTGAGGGACATTGAGCTATACGAGAATGCATGGAATAGATATTTTAGTTCGAGTTACCTACAGCCTAAAGATATAATAACATACATACATACTATCACGTCTATATCAGACAGAGCAGTTTGGGTCTAGCGGCTCTAAGTAGACAGAGCCCAGGTTCGCAAGAGTCAAAGGCCACTTTTAGCGTTATGGTGGCGAAAAGGTGGAAAAAGGTATTAAATAGTGGTGGGTTGCTTGCCGCATTGCCTGTAAAAATGATTCGCGTTTACGCCCAGTCCCTCAATCAGCTTCTGCGCTGGAAGAGAAGCAACTGGTACATTCTAAGTTTTTTCTTTTCTTTTAGACCGGCATAGAAGAAAAAGAAGAAAAAAGGCATCACATAACTGGCTAAAATATAACAGTTAAGTTACTATTAAGTTAACTTCTGTGCTCATTCAGCCAGTGTTTTGCAGCAAGAGCGTTGGAGCTAGGTCACTTTGGAAGGGACTGTCTGCACTTACAGTTACGGAATCATTTATGAGCATAAAATTAGAAAATAAAAAAGAATATGCATATATTTTAGGTAGGTAAGATTACAGTAGTTTTTTTTAACCCTATAATAATTTCACTCTAGCCTTAGTAGAATTCTCAACTTACAATAGTAACAGAATTATACTTTTACAAAGTAGTAAGTGTCTCGTAAGGATTTCGTAGTAAAACTTTGTATTGATCATGTTATCGACAATATTATTCGTATAACACTGTTGACGTTTTGCGGTGCGTTTAAGGTTTTTGGTCAGTTCTGTACAAAATATTTCCATGGCATAAAATGGGGGTTTAAAGTGTGATATTCTCCAGATGTTTAAACTGGCCTGGTTTTGTGTTGTATGGAAATGAGGAAGCCCTGTGGAAACGGTTTTTATGCTCTTTTACATTTTGCAGTATTGCCGCATGTCATTATGGTTAACATTATACAATCTCTTTCCTTTACTTATTTACCATATCATTATTTTGTTTTGTATTTGCATACTATTCAAATTACTTCAAATTTAGCACTTAAAATTAGAAGAACCTACTTCCGTTTTTAATACGATGAAATAAAAAAAAATAGTTATTTTAAAATCTGTATAAATGAAGAAATAATTATTAAAAGCTTTAAAAAAAGGGGCAATGAGATAATGAACTGTAGTAACGACAAAATATAGTAACGTATCATGGACAAAGTTATAGAATAATACGTATATTAACTATTCATTTACTCATGCGCTTCAGAAACGCAAAGTAACGTTTGTAAAAAAAAACATTCAACAATGGTTTTACATAGTTATTGTAAAATAACTAATTTCACTTGTGTGTGTGTTTTTTATTACATTATATTTTTATGCATATATTCGTACATATGCAATATACATACAGCTAAATCTAATACCCAGCTTAATGACACGAAGACTGGACGACACAAGCTTTGAAAAGCTCCCCAAATGAGCGGGGTCATCGACCGCGATGCATGAAACCGCTGAACAGAACTGTAATCTTGTACGAATATTACGGGTCGGGACCCTGTTGTAGCGGCGAGCGGAGCGGAGGCGACAGCGATATAACATTTAGACGAAAGAAAAAAAATGGGGCATGAACGATTGATTTAAAATCTTCAATAAGAAACAAAAATTCCTAATTTTCACAAATTTTTAGGCTTTATTATGATCGGTTATGTAATAATCAAAACATAACTGAAAGAGTGATTTAGCTCGTCAATATGAAACATGATTAAAACATTCCTAAAGAAATTATCTTTTAAGCTGAAAACTTTTCAAAAGCAAATATTTTGCAAGTAAAAATTCAAGATGCCGATTTATGTCTGTGTGTAAAGTATATAAAAGACAAAGGCAATAGTAAGTTTCTTTTTTGTAAAAATAATCTTTAATATTGTCTTCAAGATTAGTTTTTTTTTTTACCTAAACTATATTGATTGTTTTATCTAAGTAAACAAAAGTAATCCTGCCCATTAGGAGCAATCTCTCTAACGGCAAAATTATTCAGTTTCGGTTCCAACCTCCTAATAAAGTCATAATTATCAATTACCGGCGGCACAAAGCAAGGACACGTTCAATTAATTACGCCATTAGCTCTTGTATCTGTACGGAACCTTGTCAGTAGATAGTGGACTAATTGAGACATAAATTGCGGTGTATCTTAGTAACCGTAGCTCTGATATTATTCTGAAAACATTTTTAGTTAATTTGGTAATTTTTAAAATCCTTTTTGTGATCAAAGGTCAGACTAATATAGCCTTCGGCAGACAAAATCTGACATGCTTTTATTCAACGAGAGAACAAAACAGGAATATTTTTTAAAGTTTTCCTCCATAATCTGCATTTGTATGCATGTTTGTATGTTTGATGATAACAAGAATTATACACATTTGGTAGTAAATTGTTTAAAGAGTGTTAGAAGTATTATACCTCTAAGTAGTAATATTCTTCGTATCGATTTAAAATTGTTATACCATTTAAGTGGACACTAATACATATGAAAATAAAACTAATGTAATCTAATAAAATCTTATTTAAAGAGAGAGAGAGAGAGAGAGAGAGAGAAAGAGAAAGAGAAAAAATCACTAATCAAATTAATTTATTTTTAATTTGCTAATCCCGCTACCATTAATGCCACACGTTATCGTGGTCGGCAAAATCACGTCGGTCATTAGGGCCAATCGAATAAAGTGGTCGTCGTCCCGCGGGACTGTCCCGTTGCGGCCCAAACCCCACTTATGAGCTACACGGGACTTTTTCCGCTTTCCGTCCACTTTTTCCGATTTGCTTTGGTCTACAGCTTGTCAATTGGCCGCGTTATTTGCTCGAGTTACGTTGGTTAGAACGCTTTGTGGTCACTTGAGTTTAGGTAAGTTGTTGAGGAAATAAAATAAAGTTTAATATTTATAATAATTTTTAATATCGATGAAATATCAAGGTCTAATATTATATTTTGGACTAAAAGGGGCTACCTGAATTTTCCGGGTTCCAGTGCTTTAAATTAATACTTTGAAAGGAAACGGAGATATCATTTAAAATTGTCTCAAGCCTTAGATAACCTTTCAAATTATTTTATGAACTACAATTTATAGCTAAAAGTGAGAACGTGAAGCCTTATTACTACGCACGCACAATAGCCAAAAGTGGCCATTTTATGGCAGTCGTCAAGAAATCCTTTTGACGCATCCGGGTAAATGGTATTTTTAATTCATATTATAAGTAAATTACAAGATAAAATAACCTTTTAAAATAACGAAACAATATGATATAGTGATACTACAGATAAAACAAAAGACTGGCTGTAATAAAACCGTCTATGAAATATAAAAAGTGCTATAAAATAGACAGTGGAAGACTTTTATTTTCGAGTTTAGTGCACTCTCAAAACGTACTGGTATCGTAAACAAAACATGAATAGCTAGTAAACATGCTGCAAGTACCCAGATATTAAATAAAACTATTCGTTTTTGGTATTCTTTTATGATTTACTTCATTTCCATACAAATATTCGCTTTGCAAAACTAAACTACAGAAGAACATAAAATAATAGCTAGCAGTACCTTGATATTAAAATGAAATTGCTGGTTTTAACTCAATTTAGATTCGCTTTGAACAAGTTTACAAAAATAATAAAAATGTTCACGAGAAAAAGTAAATCTTATCAATTCAAAATTATTTTGAAATGTTTTCAATATTTCAATTTTGTGGCGTCATTTGTGTCGATTTATTCTGTATAAAACGTACCTACTTATGTAGATTTCATAAAACTAATTAAAATATCTCATTTAGGTTCATAAATAACCAGTTACGTGATTAACTTTACTTATTAGTCCATATTAATAAAATATGTCGGGACAAATCACACTGATTAAGAGTCCCTCGACCCTAGACTTCTCCATACAAACGTAGTCTACGTTTAATTTTGAAACCTCATGTCAGATTCCGGTAAAAATTGGTAATTGTAAAGAAATTGCAATTATCTAGGGTTATAAATGGTTTCCTATAGTAAAACTATGAACTGGAAAGAAAATATAACGATTTAGAAGTTTCCCATACTAATGGTCAAAAATGATATAAAACACTATATTCTATTTCAAGTTCATATTTTTACCGTCGAAAACTAGTTATAAACCTAGATAATTGCAATATCTTTGAAATTACAAAATTTTGCCCAAATCGGACATGTCGTTTTGAAATAAAACGTAGACTACGTTTGTATGGAAAGTTGTATTTTGGTCTAGGGTCGGGGGACCCTTAAGTTAGTTCCAAAGTAAGATTAAACTTGTATTACGGGGATATAAGGTCTAACAAAATATCCTGAAATAATTTTATTTTCTCAAGGAACATGTGTCAAAATATGAAAAGTAATTTTTTAGCTTCTGATGCGAGTTTGTATGGAAAGTCAAAAATTATTTTTCATATTTCAACATAACGTTCCTTGGGGAAAGTTGTTCACTACCACGGACTGAATTGACCAATAAAATAGTTTATTATATATTAATATATTACTAGATCTTATAGAAATAAATATCCTGAACTCAGGACAATTTGAAAAAGGTCATTTTCCAATTTGCCCTGGCAGAACATCTAACTCAGGCAGGACCTTCGGATTGGCGGTCTAGCGTGTTGAACATTGCGCTACGGTATAAAAATATAAGTATATATATGAGTAATAAAAATATGAGTTTCCGATAGATTGTCAATCACAAAAATATAATCAAGTTATAAATATAAACTCACGTTGAGCCCTGTTTTGTGACAAATTGGGTAAATAAATTTACCGCACGTACTGCAGTGGGCGGAAGTGGTATTGCCGTTCACATTGGCGCAATAAATCAAAACATTGGCAAGTATTTGCGCATAATCTGGAAACGTCACTTTGGCCCCGCGTTTATCTCAATCAGATAGCCATGATTTATAAGATGGCGCACAATGGAACTAGCCCTTTCAAAACTGTGATTAATAGTTAAGGTAAGAGTTATAGAACAAAATTTCAAATAAAGATTAAATTAAGATTGATTTTTAACCGAATTCCAAAAAAAAAGGATATCAATTTGATTTTATTTTTTAAAGTATGTTTAAAAAATATTCAAAGACGATTTGAAAAGGATTTGCAAGGACGTCCAATAGAAATTATATTCAAATCAGTTGTGCATTTTGAGAATCAATCCGGTTTTTAGTTTTAATTTTTTTTAAGGTTAAGTAAAGTTTTGTTTACTTCAAAGTGAATCGTCCATTTTTATCATAGTAAAAAGCTAAAAAACTCACTAAGAAAATTAGTCAGTTTTGCACTACTACTTTTACTGCAGAATTAAAGTTTATCAGCAAATACTATAAAAACTTGTATTTTAAAGAATGTATTTAATTATTGATGATTTTGGAAATCTTTGGGAGAGGCCTATGTCCAGCAGTGGACGCTATGCGGCTGAAATGAAGATGATGATGATTGATGATTGCTGCAGCGCTGGGCTATATCCGTGACTTTAGTTTTCCTACGAATTTCCTCATTTCTTATTCGATCGCGTAGAGAAACACGTAGCCATAACAATAAATCTATACATATAATAAAACAGTAAAAAAAGTGTGTCTGTACATTAAATATATTTCCAAAAAAAATATTGGGGGCGATGGAGACATAAAAAAATGTCTGTCTGTTTGTCTGTTTGTCTGTTAGCCTGTTTGTCTGTATGTTTGTCTGTATGTCTGTTTGTCTGTTTGTACACGCTAATCTCCGGAAATACTGGACGGATTCGAATGAAACTTTTTTTGTTATATAGCTAAACCTGGGCAACATATAGGGTATAAATGATTTTGAAAAATGGAACGCCTGATGCAGAACCATAATGGTCCAGCTAAACTATAAGAGATATAAAAATGCCGCCTTAGTAAAAGTTATTCAGCCTGATGAGCATTTTCCAGAGACATAAAGTCCACGCGAACGAAGTCGCGGGCTTCGGCTAGTAAATAATAAAAACTTATTGACGTCCAAGCATGCCTGTAAAAACATAATTACTGAATAAATATTTAATTCTTCAATTGATTCTTGATAACTTGGTAATTACCTCGATTACCAAAATCATAAATACGATGAAGACGGGTATCAATATATATATTTATGTAGTAGGTAATTATTTAAATTTGACTTAGTTCGTCGCGAATGGTCTTAAACGCAAGTAGCCTATGTCGTAACTCGTCTAAAATGCTGATTGTCTGAACCGCATGTCGTCATAATAGGAAGTGGCATCGTCAATAAAAATAGCAACTTTTGACGTTACATTATATATCTTAAGTGCTTAATATAACCTAGTACATTATATTACAAAGTTAAATAAATCAGAGAGAGTGCAAATCACTATAGATTCCAAAGATTATAAGCTACTGAGTAGACACTATACAATAAAATAAAGACATATTATTAAATTTCTGGTACTTATAAAAAAATACATTATTTTTATTAAAAAATGTAATGACCATTATAATAAATAGCTAAAGATAGCCAATAATCACTTTATGTAAATCCAAGTCGATACACGTACAACCAAAGTTATTCAAACAAGCCTAACTTTCCGATTCCCGCAATTAATTCCCACATTAGTAAACTGATACTGCAATATTAACGTGTAATCCCTAATCCCGAATCCCACGATCCCGCGGCGGCCGGGATCCGATGTCGTTTAGTGTAGCCTGAATTATATATACCGCGGTGTAGTAATGATATTTTAGACACGAAATGTTTGATGTCTTTGAGAGAAGGCATTTATTATGGATACGAGATTGTGTGTTAAGGGCGCCTTAAGTGAAGCTATTAGTATTGAAATGTGTATCACGGAAATGTATTTATTTTGGGTGTCATTGGTACCGGCTGTCATCTAGTAATGACAAAGTATTAAATGAGTCTAATATGCTTGACGAGTGCCTTAAAAGTGTCACGTAGATCGCAGGCCTTAGGTAAAGTGGTTCAATATTATGATATTTAATTTATTTACGGTTAAAATTTAATAGATTGGGCTGATGTTCAGAAGGCTCATCTCACAAGGTTAAGCCTTGAAGGCTCAAACACCCAAAATTGGTATACCACACTATAGTATTTTATGCAACAGTTGTATAAGAGGGTTCAAAATATGCGAGTGGCGCAGGTTACGATGCGAGCTTTAGCGAGCATCGTAAGAAGGCGCCATCGAGCATTTTTTGACGTACTTATACAACGTTGCATACAATACTTTTTCTACGACTATATTTACTAAATAAAACACAAAAATAAACAAAGAAAAATATGAAAATGTATGACATCATTTATGTTTGGTAGATAATAGGCATCTATGGTAAACTTTATTTTTTTTTAATTGACGTCTCCCTAGTGAATATATCACGAATATATTAATAAAACGTTTTTCTTATGTTGGCAGTATGATAGATTCAATGAAAAAAAAAAGTTCCTAGTCTATGGCTAGGAGTATCGTTTTGGCGAAATAACGATACAAGTGCTGTTATGGGGAATAGACTATAGACTTTCCTGAAGTCATAAATAATCAATGTTCTTATAATAGTGTTCGTGACTATGTAAAAGGCAGATAACAGTAGAGGAGTAGAAAAATATTATAAAGGTAATAGTTGATGACTATATGTGTGTATGTTTGTTACTTCTTTGCGCGCAAACGGCTGAACCAATTTTGGTACAATTTGGTACACAAAAAACTGACACCCTGGATTAACACATTGGCAACTTTAGGCTCGGGTAACACTGCGGGCGCAGCTAGTCATAAAAACGAATATTTTACACTTTTTGATAGGTTATTTTATTTATTTAAGAAACCAACCGCGTGTAACAATACTACATCCTAACTACAAGTTTACTTACAGTAAAGCTAATAACAGGTTTTTTTTTTTTAATACAAGAATGAAAAAAGTGTACAAAACTCAGATTAAAAGGATTACAACCTTCGACAAGTACAAGAGTTTGGTTTCAATTTGATTGGTTCAACTTCTAAACGCTAAAGTTCCATTTACACAAACCCATCTCGAACAAGTGTTAGAACCACGCATCAGACTCCGCGTAATTGTCTCATGCATTATTCAGCCACCCGTGTCATCCGAGGATGGAAGTCGACGAATAATCATATCGGAACGAGTGTGGCGTTCCATTATGGAGAATGTGTTTTCAAACGTTTTTACGAAAAAGCAATAGCATATATAAATACAAAACAGTTAAGTCTTGTTCTTTAAAATGTAGACAAAGCCTTTCCAAAAAAATTAACTACTAATTTATTTGGAAAGGTTTTGTCTACCTTTTAAAGAAAAAGACTTGACTGATTTGTATTTATAAAAGAAGTGCACAAAACTTAGATTAAAGATATTAAAGTTAAAAAGGATTACAACCTTCAATAAGAACAAGAGTTTGGTTTCAATTTGATTGGTACAACTTTTAAACGCTAAAGTTCCATTTACACAAACCCATCCCGAACAAGTGTTAGAACCACGCATCAGACTCCACGTAATTGTCTCATGCATTATTCAGCCACACGTGTCACCCGAGGATGGAAGTCGACGAATAATCATATCGGAACGAGTGTGGCGTTTCATTATGGAGAATGTGTTTTTAAACGTTTTTACGAAAAATCAATGGCATATATAAATACAAAACAGTTAAGTCTTTTTCTTTAAAATGTAGACAAAACCTTTCCAAAAAAATTAACTATTAATTTATTTGGAAAGGTTTTATTTATTTTATTTACTTATTTCTTTTTTCTCAAAAAATATATAGTTCCCACGATACGAACAAGAGTTTCATTTCAATTTGATTGGTACAACTTTTAAACGCTAAAGTTCCATTTACACAAACCCATCCCGAACAAGTGTTAGAACCACGCATCAGACTCCGCGTAATTGTCTCATGCATTATTCAGCCACACGTGTCACCCGAGAATGGAAGTCGACAAATAATCATATCGGAACGAGTGTGGTGTTTCATTATGGAGAAATGTGTTTTCAAACGTTTTTACGAAAAATCAATGGCATATATAAATATAAATCAGTATTTTTCCTTACAAGGAATTGCCTTCTACCTTCTATTAAATTAACTACTAAGATAAAGATTTGTATATGTTTTAGTAATACTTTCGTTTCTATACAGCAAACTGCATTAGATACTATATCCCTTAGAGACAGCGCTTTATTTGCTTTTAAACATCAATTATGTAAACGAATTTTATCAATATCCTGCTTTTAATGCAAGGCCAATAAAGGTTAAGTGCGAGTCGTACTCGCGCACGGAGGGTCCCGTACCATTATTAATAAAAGATATTTATTATATTCAGTTTTTAGTATTTGTTATTATAGCGGCAACAGAAATACAACGTTTGTGAAAAATTCTACAAGGCAGCCGTCTAGCTATCACGGATCATGAGATACGGCCTGGTGACAGACAGACGGATGGAAAGCGGAGTCTAAGTAATAACCTTTATAGGGTCCCCTTGAATTGCACGAAAAAACTATGTTGTTCATATTTTAGCGCAACATAGGCTTCACAATCGTTTTTGTAATCACATTTCCCTATTTTCGAGTAAAAGTTCAAATAAAATCAAACTACTAGCTGCAAAACTACATTTCATACTTTATTTTTATCAAGCAATTAATCACATCAAAATTAAATTCTTAAAAATTTGTTAAAATACATACTTTTAAATGTCACATTAAAAAAAATTGTTCAAAATCTTTTCTTAATTCTTTAATTACGCCGTGGCGCGAGCTGAAAAACTTAAAATATGGTTTTTAAAGCTGGCTCCTTAATCTGGCGTTACGTGAAGACATCCGCACCACCTGCAGCGAGAAAAGTTGGTTAAATACTCTTATCTCGTGACGTTTTTATTTTAAGTAAGTATTACAGTTTTACCTACATTTGCCAGAGTTGTTTCAGAGTGGTTTGGTAAACTTTTTGAAAGGGGAGCTTTTGTATTTGACTCTAAATACGAGTACTTAGAAGTAAAATACAAGAAAAGTAAGCATATAAGTGAGTACCTAGTTTTTTATTACAACATTGCATGAACAAAAGTTGCAAAAAAACAAACGCTACAATATTTTTTTTATTTTTATTTATCCATACTTTTTTTGTTTGAGTTTGTTTATTTGAACGCGCTAATCTCAGGAACCACTGGTCCGATTTGAAAAATTCTTTCGGTATTAGATAGGTTGTTTATCGAGGAAGGCTATAGGCTATATTGCATCACGCCCGCGACTTCACACGTGTGGTAACGCGGGCGAAGCCGCGCGCTGTCTCTAGTTTAATATAAAACTGCATTAAATCTATTGTTAAAGGTGGTGACGAAAACAAAACCAAAATAATTTTTCACAATTCAAAACTGTCAATACAAAACAATACAACCGATTTTGATAAATAATTTTATGGGACCACCGGACAATCAAGCCCTATCAAACGAAAAAATAAAATAAAATTGGTGTAGGCATCTTTGAGTAATCTAGGAATATACATAAAAAAAATTGAATTGATAACCTCCTCGTTTTTTTTAATTTCGTTCTTCGTTAATTTTTGAACGATATATGTCAACAACATTAATTTTTGCTCTACTTTAAATGAACTTAGGCAATCGAAAAACCTGATAATATTGTCAGTTATTAACACACTCAAGATAAGCTGTAAAAGAACACTGTTAAATTATACAATTTTACACTTAATTTTCATTTGAAAAATATGATAGTCCCTCCATATCTCAATAATAACTTCGAAGAGAATACTTAATCAAACTTTTTACGTGCACCCAACTTTTATAACAGAGTGCAATATTCGCTATTCTCTGACAATTTTCATATAATTTGTTTGAGTAAAGAGAATTTTTATTCTCATTTTTGAAAATATTAGTGAGAATACTCTCATTATTATATAGAACGAATTTATGTTTTCATATTAGAAACGCAAAATGAAACCTAAGTAAAAATGATCCCTCATTGCTTAACAAAATCCAATCTTTTAGGGTTCCATAGTAAACAAGTAACCCTTATAGGTTAGCCATTTTTATCCGTCTGTCTGTCAGTCCGTCCAGGGTTTTACTCACAGACTATAAGTACTAGAAAGCTGTAATTTAACAAGGGTTAGTAATTATATTATCTTTGGTATGGATATGTAGATTATGGAACAAAAGTAGGAACGGAAGTCGGACTTTTGTTCCACAATCGAAACACAATCCGTTTTGATTTCGGAACAAAATTTTGTCGTACCTTTTTCCGGGTTATCATTCGAATTAAGACATAACATTAACTGCAGTCTTTCTAACAATGTTTCCTTTCGCTGCTAAAAAGTAATCGACAAAAATGACTATAATAATTTCAAATACAAATAAGTAACTGTACTTATTTGTATTTTAAATTTATCTGAAGTACATAAGTTACCTCAGAGGTAACAAGTTGGGTCGGGCGGGATTTAAAACAAGCTTCTTTCGAATACAAAGGTTCAATAAAAAAAGCTTCCGTTAAAAAATACCAACACACAAATTAAATTGTAAACCTCCTCTTTTGTTCAGTTGTCAGGAATCAGCAAAAGCTTATCGCTGAAAGCCTGCAATTAAATAAAGTTGCTTCAAAGCATTCTACGACTGCATTCGACTCCCAAGTTCGCCTAGACGCATTAAGGGTGAGGCACGACGCACACTAGCAACTAAGGGTTTGGACTTATTTTGCAGCATAGGCCGCACTTTTTATGCTGTCATCCCTTTTCTGTCACTTAGAACCGTCATTTGCTAGAGTGAGAGAGAGCGATGAAACGCTTCAGCAACGGCCGTGCTGAAACGTTCCATCGCTCCCAAGATCCAAACCTAAGGAGGTTGTAACACGACCCTAATAATACGGCAATATAATTCTGGCTGCAGATCGTTTTCAACCAGTCAAATAATTACCTGGTCCTCATAACACTCGCCCTGAGGATGATCGTCTTAACCGATCCAAACTAGTCAGCCATTACCGACTACCGTTTGAAAACCGTGTTTAAAATATTTAGTCAAATGATTTATTGAATTCCGACTCATTATCAAATTCAAAACCTTGTAATTGTGAACTATGTAAACAGTGAACTGGCATTTATGAATTAAAATTTCAAAAAATAGTTAATTTAGTGACCACATTCTGGATTTTTGGAAAAAATCCATAAAAATGTTTAGGTCTTGCATTTAACAACCTTTTGACGACGAGAATGATGAAAGCAGTCATTCAATTTCGAAAAAGTATTCATGTGTTTCTGAGGTACGAATAAGTTTGGCAAATTTCCACATCGTTCATTCAGACAGGTTATAATTTTTTGTAGCGTAAGCCTCGCTCTGTTGCACTTTCGTGTCATTTATGCACTAATTTGTCAACAGACCTGTAATAAATTACCAATAACTAAAAATAATTGTAAATAATAAACATCTATTTTGCATGTAAGAGTAACTAGGGAGTAAGGCGACCACTGTCATTAGACAAATATACATAGGTAGTTGAAAACTTTCCAGTGAGCGTCGCTCCTGCACCTTGTCCAGAATTACCCCGAGCACGGCGAACTTGGGATTGTTTTTACCGGCACAGTTCCATATCTGCCGGAATTAGCGCCACCTGCCGGAGATAAACGTCTTTAATTACCCCTGCGCTCCCGCCGCCCCTCGTTACCGGAATGCGGGTTATAGCGTGGATAACGACGGAGATTGCAACGTGCAAGAGTTGCACAATGGACTGCTGGAGTTTTTGCAAAATAATAAAATATTGTACACTTACAAATGTATTGCAGCTGGGAGTATTTTTAATAATTTTTAATTCAATTGGTTTATGTACTCTTGAAAATTTACAAATAAAACAAATATATCTAAGAGTAAATATAATACATAGGTGCTACATTTACACACACGGAATTTCTTTTACAATTTTTTTAATAACAAAAATAAACTTTTCTTTTAAATTATTATTATTATTTATAATTTTCTTTTTATCAATCCATCTGTTTCTGATTAGTTTTTTCAACTTCTCACCCACCCTCATGCTGTAAATAGCCCTTGGCTCTTGTGGTTCTTAGTCTGCCCCATTAGGGATAGAAATGATGAATGACTGTACAATTTACTCTCTGTCAGATCGATTTAGGTTTTCCCATCATAGGTCGTGCCACCAAAATTGCATCACTATTATTAGGTCCTTTAGTCTCCACTGCAGGAGCACGACCCTCTCTGTACTACTACAGCCATACTGGCCGGAGCAGTCAGAGGCTTCCTACACTCTCCACGTTGGCCAGAACCCGTCTGGCCTCATTGATGTTAATAAGGTTTATTTAGCTTGCATTTCCTGAGTCACCTTTGACGACATCCATGGGAAGACTTGGAGTCGTCCTATTCTATTCTGCCAGAAAACACACGGCAAAATATTTATACTTATACTTAATACATTCATTCTTGGACACTCCATCGTATTCCACGCAGACATACGCCAAGTCTTTTTCAGTCATGGCGGCAAGGCTTTGGAATTCTCTTCCTGATGATGTGAAAGTGGCTACGTCGCTCAATTCTTTCAAATCTAAACTCTTCAAATCTTCTATTGTTACTTCTGACATTTAAGCTTTACATTTCTTTATTGTTAAGTAAGTACAATTTATATTATTTTAACATATTTAGTTATTATTTTTTATATTTTATGTATGTTTATGTACATTTATGTATATTTACGTAGGTTTATGTATGATATGTATATTTATTATGAATGTTTTTGTAAGTATATCTTGTAGCAAGTATGCATGTGTAGGTATTTAGTTAGATATAATGTTAGTTTCATTTATCCTGTGTAAGTACGACCTTCTGTACCCTTCTTGTGAGTAATTGTCCTATCTTCTTATTCGCCGGTTGACTGGAAGAGATTCCATTATGGGATAAGTCCGCCGTTGTCAATTTATTCTATTGTTTTTGTATGTAATTGTGTTTTTTCATAGTACAATTAAGTTATTACAAACAAACAAACATTCGATGTTACATTTTCTTTTCCAATTAAGTTTCAACTTAACTGGATTTCATTAACTATTATGCAACTACCAATTCAACACACTCACGATTGACCACCCTGACTACAGAACCGACACCACACAACATCGTTTGCATTGTATGCTCCCTGATTTACAACTCGGCTGTCGACGCTCGTACAAAGACATTACTCGCTATCGACACTTCACACGCCATTACTTGTGTCAATCTTTCGACACTCCATATATTGCCAAAAAACATCGATATCAGCTTAGAAAATATGGAACATACATATTATTAGAGGAAATATTTTTTAGAAAATTGAACAACAAGTATCAATAAAGTGTTTGAAAGACAATCAGACTATATAAGTGCCAAAACCTGAAACAATGGAGTTCTTATAGGTCAAGTACTTAAGTATATTTTGTTGTAATGATGGGATGAGATGTCTTTATCTGACATTGTTTGACAAGCCTGCCATACAATGATGACAGTTCGAATCAATGACGCAAAAGCAAAGTCCAAAGCACAAAGGGGCTCGAAATATTTTGTGCTAATAATGGTCCACTTGCGGACTAGGCCCGGAGTTTAACCGAGTTTAACCACCTATCTCCTAGTATAGAATATAAAAAAAAATTGGTTGTTTGTAAAGTAGGTTTACGATCGAGATGTTTACGTGATAACGTCGTTTCACGGAATGACTGGCAGCGCTCGAGATGAGACGGGAGATCGGTCCGTCTCTCTCTCGTTATACCTGCGATCGCGCTCGTGAGGTTTTGGTGTGACACAAGTTTCTGAACATGTCACCCGACTAAAACGATTTTAAAGACGTTATCACGTCAAAAATTTTAGTCTATTTAAGATTTACCAATACTACGCTTACATTATATAAACGTAAGCGTAGTCAAGCGCAGTTCTTCACTTGAGTAGATTCAGGATAACTTCGTCCGCACGTCGCGAGTCTCATTCGCCGTCGACCGAATGTCGGCCAGTTAGAACTCTCTACGTGAGTTACCGATATACGGCATGCTAGTAAAGTCTAGTTAACTTACTCTCAGGATTTAAACTAATTTTAGTACTAAATTTAATATACATCATCATCTGCTTTAGCTTTTCTCATTTAATTTGGTTCGCCGCAGTATGTCTTATCATTCCATATCCCTCTTTTCCCAGACATTCCTTCATCCACCCCAACTATTAGTCATGTCATGCTTAACGCACTCCATCTATCTCTTCTTTGGTCTTGCTCTTCCTTTATGTTCGTATTTAGTATTTTTAATACTAATTTTATTCTATTTTTTATTTATTTATTCTATTTAGTATTTTTAATACTAAATCTATACATATAATAAAACAGTAAAAAAAGTGTGTCTGTACATTAAATATATTTCCAAAAAAATATTGGGGGCGATGGAGACGTAGTAAAAGAGTAAGAATTAAAAAAAAATATTGTCTGTCTGTTTGTCTGTATGTCTGTTTGTACACGCTAATCTCCGGATATACTGGACGGATTCGAATAAAACTTTTTTTGTTATATAGCTATTAAGCCTGGGCAACATATAGGGTATAAATGATATTGGAAAATGGAACGCCTGATGCAGAACCATAATGGTCCAGCTAAACTATAAGAGATATAAAAATGCCGCCTTAGTAAAAGTTGTTCAGCCTGATGAGCATATTCCAGAGACATAAAGTCCACGCGAACGAAGTCGCGGGCTTCGGCTAGTACAATATACGCCATTACCTAAATACAGCGTAATCTCCATCCATTACGGCGACGAGCGGTGAATATAATTCACATTAGTGGAAATTTCAGTAATGAAAAATAAAGGAGCTTGCTAACTTGAAAATATTTTTTCGGCTCATTTTTGTGGGCGAATTAAGATGGGAAAACATTGCAAAAGCTACCTATTTAAAGTGTGATTGTGGTCTGACTTAGTTTTAGATTTGACAGAAATAGTAGCTTAAGCCTGTAGCTCCGTTTGTGTGATATTATAAACACTATGTCACAAAAAGTTGTTTCCTTACTATATGTTTGGTATTTTTTTTATTAGTACAGTTTAATTTCAAATTGTTGAAAAAGTTAAACCATTAGTTTAGTTAAAACGATTCTATAACTTTCTTATATGGGGGTTATGTTTGTTTTTTGCAAGAGCTAATTGGGCAATTTCTTTCTTTAAAACATAACAATATACATACAAAGTTTTCTTAAAAACTAAAATAAATAATATTTTGATAAATTAAAATACTACAAAATTAATAACAAGACAACAGAAGACATAAAAAGTAAGACGCATAAAGTAAATCTCAATTTTTATTCGAAGTACTCCAAGTTTAATCATCGCGGGTCATCCCGAGGGCCGAAACTCGAAGACAATTTACTGACAAAAAAACAATTTTGGCGCAATTATAAACTGAACTGTGAGCGAAAATCTGTTTTAAGGCCGAAATAAAAAAGTTTATTGCATTGTCTTTAATTTACGAGCATCTTTAGCGACGGTCTCCTATTTTCCAAGTCCTGCGGCGCAGTACAGTGATATACAAAATTGTTTATCTTTCATTTTATTATAGTACCTAACATATCAGGAACCGCTTTAGCCTGAATAAATTAAAAGTCTATATTAATATACAGCTACTGGTTATGACAATAGTAGGAACTCTTTTTTTTTTAAGTTTTGTTAAAAGGGGAAATAAGATGTTCATCTGTTAATTACAACTGCCTTTTCTCGGTAGAGATATTTTTATGTCTTTAAATTTTCTGCCAACTGTTTGAACTCCTTGTACAACACGAAATCTGCCTCTTCTTTATTCTTTTTTCTTCTTTCTTTCTTTGACAAATTATTGCCATTGCTAATTGTTTCTTTTCTTTATTAGTTAAAAAAACTGTAAGTTTCCAGCCAGTTGGTAGCCTTAGCAGGGGTATAAAAAAATCTTGTCTAATCGTTAGTGCTATGGTTATTCCTAGCGCTTCAAAATACGTGCATATATAAAAAATATACTAATAAAGAAGATTATGTTTTTGTACTGGTTGTCTGGAAAAGATCGCTCGCCCATTGTACTCATTTAATTTAAAATTATTTCTTGTTACTTTTTTTTTGGTGTACAATAAATAGTTGTCTATCTATGTTGATATGTATTTGTATCAAGCGAAGTTTACCCGCACTTATTATAAAGGGCTGTGCAAAAAGACGTAATTACGATGTGTTGCCGCATTTTTCCTCATTTCCTTGTTTTTATGTCACACTCCCCCCCCCCCCTCTTCCCCCCAAATCACAAACGTTCCGGCTCACCGCCAAAAAGGTTTTTTATGGCCGGCCCATTCTGCCGTATCATGTGTTTGTCTGTACGTAATTAAATGGAGATCTTGTTTTATTTGCGAGGTTATCCTTTTTTCATTCATAAATCGTTTTATTTAAACATTTTGCATTTAATTTGACTTGTTATGTGGTTTTGTTTTTTTTAATATTTATTTAATTGTAAAATACTTCATTCGGAACAAAACAAAAATATATTGCAAAATTTCCCCACCACGTTCTTAATTTTATCAAGAATTTTTATATTAAGTATGTTATCTATTTTATTATATTATAATCTATACATATAATAATCTATACATATAATAAAACAGTAAAAAAAGTGTGTCTGAACATTACATATATTTCCAAAAAAAATATTGGGGGCGATGGAGACGTAGTAATAGAGTAAGAATTTAAAAAAAAATGTCTGTCTGTTTGTCGGTTTGTCTGTTTGTCTGTTTGTCTGTTTGTCTGTTTGTCTGTATGTCTGTATGTCTGTTTGTCTGTTTGTCTGTTTGTACTCGCTAATCTCCGGAAATACTGGACGGATTCGAATGAAACTTTTTTTGTTATATAGCTATTAAGCCTGGGCAACATATAGGGTATAAATGATTTTGGAAAATGGAACGCCTGATGCAGAACCATAATGGTCCAGCTAAATTTTAAGAGATATATAAATGCCGCATTAGTAAAAGTTGTTCAGCCTGATGAGCATTTTCCAGACACATAAAGTCCACGCAAATGAAGTCGCGGGCTTCGGCTAGTTATTAATAAATAAGCAATTATAGCGGATTTAATCATCAATTTTCTTGCTGTTTCATGGTTTTATTTTTAGTGTTATTTAATATTTTGTATACAATATTGTTAAAAACACAGTCAAATACCCTATTAAGAAAATAGGGTATTAGACTCATTTTTTTGAAGATCCTTAGTAAGAAAAACCATGACTCTTGTTCACTTAAAATCTTTTGAAATTTTTATCTAAAAACATTGTTGTCATAAAACCACCCTTAGGCCATGGGCTTGTGGCCCGCCGTATCGCGGGCCACGAGCGATTTGCTGCTCAATCATGTTTGGTGGAAATTGACGAACATACGACTGAATGTATCGGAATTTATTTATAAAGAGCTTAGCTCATAGGATGCTTTGAATATTTAAAGGCCAAAGGTTATTTTGGCATAATGTAATAATGTGTGGACAGGGTCAAAAATATATTATTTTATTTAGTCCGTAAACTAGATTATCCAAAAATAAGGGACCAGTATTTCTTCGTTTAGCAAAGTAGTCAAAATTCACGAAGATACAGCGTTTAGAAGTTTCGGAGTGGGGGGGATTTACGACACCGTTGGTTAATTATTATCGTAGCCAATCGTGATGTCTCGCGAATTAAGGCTCCTCCTTGCGCTAGCGACCTTGAAAACACAAAAAAATTAATTTCTCTTTCTGTAAGTGAGATTATTAGAAACCCTCGTACAACTTTTTAGCTAGTATCCTGAAGTTTCATTAGAACCTCGAAAGTCATTGAAATACTATCCGGTTTAGAAACCTTTACAAAAAGAGTCAAAAATGGCCGTTTTTAGTATTTTTTGCAAAGGAAAATTCAGGGTATTTTATTTCAATGATTTTCGAGGTTCTAATGAAACTTAAGGATACTAGCTAAAAAGTTGTACGAGGGTTTCTGATAATCTCACTTACAGAAAGAGAAATTAATTTTTTTGTGTTTTCAAGGTCGTTAGCGCGGGCAGGACCCTTAAATGCATCATATCTTCATCATTATTGAGAGAAAAGAAAAAAATAGGTACACAATACTTTTAAATAATCTATTTGATGAGCCAAAAAAAAATAGTCTACTAATTTATTCTGAACTAGACAAACTTTCTAAATTCTTTTAAATGTAAATGTTTGCAGTCACATTGAAATCTATACCTGATTTACTATTTATATATAGCGTTGGATGCTATATTTTACAAACAAAAAGCTACAATTTATTTCAATTGATGTTATTCTATTTTCAAAACCATTTTATAGAAAATTCCTATCTATTTTTATTGTCCTTTTACATCGCCACAAAAATATTTTTGTATTAATTCTAGATAATGAGATCACACATCGATTTCCCAATAACTATGACTGTATATTGCTGCCTTACTGGTCATTCATTGAAATATACTAGTACATTTCCGATATTGCCCCAACACAATGGTCAACTGAGTGGGCCTAAAATATATTACTGCGAGTTCATTTGTCATACTTTCTAAATCGAAAATAGGACAGGGCTATCGCATCTCATAATTCTATAAAAGGTCCCGAAGGCGTCAAAACCTTTCGGCTATTTCGTTAGTTCCGATTCGATTTTCATTTTATGCAAAGACGATCCAATTTGGGAGGGCGCTCTAGCAATCGGGGATAATGCGCCGCTAGTGATGCGAAACATCGATATATTTATGAAGATGCCGACCTTTTTCGGCTGTAAATTATTATTTAGGTGACGTTTTGAGCCTTTCTACGCAAAGCTTCTTATATACAAAACACTAATATGCTCACATGAAATGTTTTCTACGCTTGATTTACTTTTTGGTGAACCTGTCCTATTTTCGATTTAGAAATATATCGAAAATAGAACAGTGCTAGCGCATCTTATCCTGCTAATATTATAAATGCGAAAGTAAGTTTGTATATTTGCTTGTTTGTATATTTGTTTGTTTGATTATATGTTTATTTGTTACCTCTTCACGCTCAAACTACTGAACCGATTTGGATAAAATTTGGTGTGGATATAGTTTGAGATTTGGAGGACATAAGGTACTCTTTATCCTGAAATTCCCACGGGAAGCGAAGCCCGCGGGCACAGCTAGTAATTCTATTAAAAGTCCAGAAGGCGTCAAACTCTTTCGGCTATTTCGTTAGTTCCGATTCGATTTTCATTTTATGCAAAGACGATCCAATTTGGGAGGGCGCTCTAGCAATCGGGGATAATACGCCGCTAGTGATGCGAAACATCGATATATTTATGAAGATGCCGACCTTTTTCGGCTGTAAATTATTATTTAGGTGACGTTTTGAGCCTTTCTACGCAAAGCTTCTTATATACAAAATACTAACATGCTCACATGAAATGTTTTCTATGCTTGATTTACTTTTTAGTGTACCATAGCAGTGCCCCGTGGTGTTACCCACGCCCAAAGTAGCTAATATGCTAATACAGGGTGTCAGCTTCCTGCTTATCAAATTTTATCTAAATTGGTCCAGCCGTTTCCACGTGAAGAACTAATGAACATACACACAATGACACACATGAACATTCTCACAAACTTTCGCCTTTAAAATAATAGTTCACACTAATGTGATATGTATGATTTTTTATGACAAAAAAGCTTCTATTATTTTAATGCCAAGCTATTATTAATTGTTATTTCATTTACTTAATTTCTTAAAATCAAAATACGTTAAAACAACCTTCTTTCTAAATTTTTCTTAAGTTAAGTCATACATACATTTACAAAACAATATTTTTTTTACGATAACATAGAACTCCATAGTAACAATAAATCAGTATCATAACTCACAACATAACGTATCTAAAACCGTATCGAAGAAATAAAACACGACCACCCGCAAAATGCGTTTCCCTTTCATTTCCTCGATCGCTCCGAATCGATGTGTTTTCGCGCATCACTAAATAAAAGAATGATCTAAATTGAATTCGTCCCGCTAAGCCGCGCCGACAAATGCGTTAGCCCTATCTCTAGTGATAGCTATTCGGTGCTATACCCACTATATAAGGTCTAACAAAATATACTGAAACTATTTTAAGGGTAAAAATGGGCAAAAATGCGAATCATTTTAACAGGCGATGCGGCTAGCAACCCGTCACTGAATTGATTGCTTTTCCATCTTCTCGCCCACCATGACGCTATAAGTGGCTTTTGAGTCTTGCGGCCCTAGGTTCTGCATAGAGCCGCAAGACCCAAAATGCTCTGTCTGCCCCATTAGGGATAAAGACGTGATAGTATGTATGTATGTATGTATTTTAAGGGTGAATTCAGTCCATGAAACTGTACAACTTTATCCAAGGAACACGTATCTAAATTTGAAAAGTAATTTTTGGCCTCCCATACAAGTTGGCCTATCAGCTGATCCGAGTTTGTATGGAGAGCCAAAAATTATTTTGCACGCCTCATAAGCGAAGCGTTGAGGTGGGTACTACTGTCACTTCGCGCAAAACATCTGATTTTTCAAACTCAAAATGTCTTTATGTATCATACATTACACTTGTAAGATAATATATACACACACATATTAAGAAAAAAACACTATTTTTAACACTCATGATATTTTTGATGTCATTTTTAGGGTTCCGTAGCCAAATGGCAAAAACGGAACCCTTATAGATTCGTCATGTCTGTCTGTCTGTCCGTCCGTATGTCACAGCCACTTTTTTCCGAAACTATAAGCCCTATACTGTTGAAACTTGGTAAGTAGATGTATTGTGTGAACCGCATTAAGGTTTTGACACAAAAATAGAAAAAAAACAGTAAATTTTGGGGTTCCCCATACTTAGAACTAAAACTCAAAAATTTATTTTTCATCAAACCCATACGTGTGGGGTATCTATGGATAGGTCTTCAAAAATGATATTGAGGTTTCTAATAGTATTTTTTTTTAAACCGAATACTTTGCGCGAGAGACACTTCCAAAGTGGAAAAAAGTGTGTCCTCCCCCCCGTAACTTCTAAAATAAGAGAATGATAAAACTAAAAAAAATATATGATGTTCATTACCATGAAAACTACCAGCGAAAATTGGTTTGAACGAGATCTAGTAAGTAGTTTTTTTTTAATTCGTCATAAATCATAAACGGCAATTTTTCTTTCATTCAATCAACTCAAATATAAAAATTAAAAAAAACATACTACAAGACTTTTATATTATGTCATTTGCTACTACGGAACCCTTCATGGGCGAGTCCGACTCGCACTTGGCCGCTTATTGTTATTTAAACTAGTTAAAAAACAGTTAAAAAAAGTTCTGTCTTGGACGTCCGTGTGTCTGTATGTGCGGAGGCTTTTCTTGTTAACACGATAACGACCGAAATACTTTACTAATCGAGTCTTTTTTTTGCTCTTACGCTTGAGTATGCTCAGGAAAAGAACCCTTTCATTTTTCAGGGTCTGATTCGATGTGGTTTAATTGTTATTAAATAAACAAAAAAAAATCGACTGTTCTTCATAGTTTTAGTACATATATCTATAATCTTTATTTTTCTATATGCGTAAGAATTAAAAAAAATAATTGTGGACCCTTTGAGGCGTGCTCTTTTGGATTTTCCAAACTTATTTTTATATTTCGAGATATGTGTGATATTCTTGGAGAAAGTTGTTTGGTATCATGGATTGAATTCACTCTTAAAATAGTTTCAGTACTTATATTTTGTTAGACATTATATAACGCTACCGATATATTCAAAGAGCAACGCTCAAGAAACTCCCACCTGGTAGAAACCTCCCCTGGTCAGTTTGGAAGTCTCTCAATAGACTCCAGACTGGTGTTGGGGGTGTCGAGAAGACAGAGTTAGGTGGCATCACGCTGATAACGACCTTTGCGTCTGCGGTATCATTCAGTCAATGGACTACCTTCTATCATGTCCAAACTGCCCTATGTCGTGTACCATCAAGGACTAAAATGAGGAACGATAGAAGGATCGCCGTGGCCACATACTGGTCGACTCGACAAGGAGAAGAAGAAGGAACGCTTAAAACTAATATATTTGGCATCCTGTCACGATGCGCTAACAAAATATAAACATTGTCACGTTTATATACCTAAAAGAGGGGACGGGGTCTTGGGAATAACCATACTAAGGAATACCAATAGTAGCCGTAAGACACGAAATAAGCTTCTTCTTCATTTAGTAACTGCTCGACTAAGCGATGTTATCGGTGTGAGTTTTTTCTGTGAAGATTACAACAGACGCTGATTTAAATGAAAAAATGTTGCAAGCAAGTACAGTGCGAATATTTGTTTAAGACAAAACTACGGATTGTTCCCTAAATAAAATAAAAAATACACAATTCTACACCACAAATCCCTGTATCTAAAATTAAAGACTGATAAATGCACTTAGGTGCACTCTTATTTGATCATTAATCATGTAAGTAAACCAGTAACACATTACTATACTGTTAAATTTAGAGTCTCATTTTTTTTCAAATAGTTAATATAATAATATATAACTGTAAATAACGATAATCACGCACAAAAAATAAAACATACATACCTAATAATAAAATAAAAAAAAGCTTTGTATCGCTTAATGTATTTTCCTTCTGCAACGTTGATGGACAACCAGGCTTAAAAGGGCTGCTTTTCAGCAAAAATGTCCCTGCCCGGTTACACTAGCATTTTATTAAATTCCTAGACGAAGGAACAATGTTGGCAAATTTAACAGGTGATAAATCTGCGGAATGGCCCTAAGACGATGTATTACGCTCTGGTTGCATTATTTTGGTTACAAAGTAGCAATACGTTAATAGCAAGTAGGTGACATGTATGTTTTTGTCTAGGGTCAGAGAAAAACGTCGAAATATGTCAGTTGCAGAACGTACTAACTTAGGAATTACATCTAAAAGGCACTCATCTAGCAAACTGTCAATTTTTGTGGTTCTTCCTTTGCCGTGTGGTTTTCGGCAGAGTAGAATAGGGCCACTCTAAGTCCTCGCGTGGATGTCGTAGAAGGCGACTTAGGAAATACAAGCTAAACAAAGCTTATAAACATCATGAGACTTCTCCAACGCGTCTGGCCAGCGAGGAGAGTGTAGGCCAAGTCCTCTGGCTGCACTGGCCAAGTATGGCTCTGGTAGTACAGAGAAGGTCGTGTTTCTGCAGTGGAGACAAAAAGACTTGATGATGATGAACATCACCATAATTATTAGTTCATATTATTCCAAAAATAGACGTGAGATTTTATTATAATTCAAAACTGCGGTTTCAACAAAATTTGCTGTTACCGAGTCTTATTTATTATTACTTATGATAATAATATACAATTAGATACTTTCAAAAAATAAGAACTTTGTAATCTCATTTGAGGTTTTCCAAACGTCAAAATCAAAAGTATAGACTTTAAATTTTTTTGATAGAAGTGTGAACGAAAACCCAAAGACATAGAATTTTTACCAGTATTCGAAAAGGAAGAGTGGCGTAACCCAACCCTAGAAAAAAGAAAACTTGAGAGGTGTCACGGGACACCCGGATGGAACGAAGTTCGAGAGAGAAAGAGACAGATAGAGAAATACGCGCACGCCGCATGGCTTACAACTATAGCAAAAAGTGTCGTTACAACTTTTGGTCTTCATTTTTTCCGTCTAGCCTCCTTTCGCAACGCGCGATAAGGAACTCCGTTCCAATATAAAAAAAAGTTTATCTAAGCATTTTTAAACTAGGCATTTTTGAAAATCTACGTCATTATACCAGTTTGTACACTGCAAACCACATGACAAACGTAAGCACACGTCGTGACGTCACAAATTGGCAGTAATCGCCTTAGTGACGATTCCGATCGCCAATTTACGTAATGGGATTAAGAGTTTAGTGTCACTCAAGTTGCAAAATATCGAGAGAACAAAACTATAACACCACGTACGCTAAGACATTCAAGACTCCATACTAACTTTAATATCACGATTTCAAATATAATAAATTGTATTTAAGATGGTGACGAATGCTTTATACATACATACATACTATCAGGTGTTTATCACTATTGGGGTAGACAGAGAACTTTGGACCTTGTGGCACTTTTAGCGTCATGGTAAGTGAGATGGTGTAAAAAAAAACTTGAGAGGTGTCAAGGGACACCCGGATGGAACGAAGTTCGAGAGAGAGAGAGAGAGAGAGAGAGAGACAGAAAAACACGCGCACGCCGCACGGCTTACAACTATAGCAAAAAGTGTCGTTACAACTTTTGGTCTTAATTTTTTCCGTCTAGCCTCCTTTCGCAACGCGCGATAAGGAACTTCGTTCCAAAAGGAAACAAAATAGTAATATGGTTGCTAGCCGCATCGCCTATTAATAACATTTTATTTTCGCTCTAACCAATAAAAAAAATCCTTCGATAGGCTTCAACGATCTGCGCGGGAAGTGAAGCAGCTCGTACATCTATTAGTAAAAAATCACGATACAGAGCGTAAATTCTGAAATGAAAGCTTGTAAAATGACAAGGTCAAGTACCTTTATTCTCTTCTTCTTAGTCGTACACTCTTGACAGAGTGGTCGTGATTATGGATTGGGTTGTTCGTCCATAGCCGCTACTCTTGCGATTTTTCTCCACATATCTCTGTCTGCGGCTTTTTTGGAGCATTCCGTTGCCGGGCACTGTGTTACAGCCTTGATAAGATCCAACCACCTCGTTGGAGACCGATCACGCGAGCGCTTGCCTTCAATTCGACCCTGAACACCAAACGCTCCATAGAGTTTTCTATGCGAGTGACATGGCCGAAGAATTTAAGGATTTGTAACTGCACAATCGACGAGAGCCTCTTCTTGATTTGTAATTACTTCAATATGGAGATGTTAGTGCGGTGGGCTGTCCAACTTATTCTGAGAAGTCGACGCCAGCACTACATTTCTAAGGAATCGATTTTCCTCCGCTCATTCAGTCTCAATGTCCATGTTTCAGCTCCATATAGGAAAATTGGAAAGACTAAATAGTACATACCACTTATTCTAGGCTGTCTTTATTTTACATAAATGTAAGGCCAGTTTGTAATGAGGACTTGTAAGCGTGGAATAAAGGAACTAAGTGGCTTGATCCTGAGGGAAGCTCTGACGAGCAATATTCATGTGTTGTTTTATTAGGGTTCCGTACCCAAAGGGTAAACGGGACCCTATTACTAAGACTTCGCTGCCTGTCCGTCTGTTTGTGTTGAGATATACAGCCTGGTGACAGATAGACGGACACGTCTGTCTATGTATTTCTGTTGGCCGCTATAACAACAAATACTAAAGACAAAATAAAATAAATATTCAAGGGGGGCTCCCATACAAAAAACTTAATTTTTATAGATAATGGTACGGAACACTTCATACACGAGTCCGACTCGCACTTGGCCGGTTATTTTAATTTACTAGCTGTGCCTGTGGGCTTCGCTTGTACGAATTTTGGAATAAGAACTATCATATGTCCTTCACTGGGTATCAAACTATATCCATATCAAATTTTATCTAAATAGGTTTAGTGGTTGAAGCGTGAAGTGGTAACAAACAAATATACAAACTCACTTCCACATTTATAATATTAGTAAGGATTTGAAATACAACGCTAATAAAAAATTTCAGATTTGATTATTTATAAAAAAATTAAATTTTGAGACCTATTTGAAAATAACATCAACATATTTTTTAAGTCTTACTTTTTCTAACGTATCCTCTTTTAATGTCTCTTTGAGAACATAATCCTCTCGGAACTGCGCAGTTAGGCCAAAAACCATTTTTTCGGTCAGTTGGTCGGTAAATCTGATAGACGTAATGAATGGGCCAGAGTGCACGTCCGTTTTGGGGGTTAAGTATAAAATGTGCCTTGTTTACTTTTGACCGACTTCTGAAGAGGAGAGTTCTTTTGTAAAGGAGTATAAAAATAAATTTTGCGAGTATCGTATTGCAATTTTACCTACTCGTAGACATTATACTAACGACATGTTAATACATACGTGACATTGACGACCTCCGTGGCGTAATAGTCACCATGCTAGTCCGCCACACGGAGGTCCCGGGTTCGATTCCCGGTCAGGGCAAGTTGGAAAATGGCCCTTTTCAAATTGTCCTGGGTCTTGGATGTTTATCTATATATGTATTTGTTATAAAATATAGTATCGTTGAGTTAGTATCCCATAACACAAGTCTCGAACTTACTTTGGGGCTAGCTCAATTAGTGTAATTTGTCCCCATATATTTTTTTACTAGAGGCAGCGCGCGGCTTTGCCCGCGTTTACCACGCGAGTGAAGTCGCGGGTGTAATGCAAAATAGCCTATAGCCTTCCTCGATAAACGACCTATCTAACACCGAAAGAATTTTTCAAATCGGACCAGCGGTTCCTGAGATTAGCGCGTTCAAACAAACAAACAAACTCTTAAGCTTTATATATAAGTATGGATATATTATACTAATAAAATTTAAACATGTGAAAGTTTTTGCTTTAAATCTTGAGGAGTTCGTGGCCTAGTGAGAGTACGCTACGCATTGCTAGCGCTTTCGCAAGTACAGTAACCCCGGGTGTGGGCCGCATTTGGATGGACCCAGCTGTCATCATTGTATGACAGGCAGTCATCAAGCTATGTCAGCTTCCAGCAGCTTGAACAATCTGACACCAGTGTTGGCCACTTACACACAAGAAAAATGAAGCGTCAAATAAATTTTTAACCCTCGGCAAAAAGAGGAGTGCTATAAGTTATATAGTGCTAATGTCTGTTTGTCTGTGGCATGGTAGCGCTTGAATGGATAGGCCGATTTCAATGCGGTTTTTGTACGTGAAATCAACCTGAAGTCGACGCTTGAAAGTCGTGGTCATTTTAGTTAACCTGGCAAAATAATAGATGGCGCTACAGATAATGTTTAAAATATATATATGTATAGATAATGTGTATGTATATTAATTTAGTAATTTAATAATGAGTAGTATTTAGTGTCTTAGTTATACATCGTTCCACCCCACTTTTGGTCATTATCTCCTCTGCTTGTAGGGTTGACTGGAAGAGATCCCTGACAGGGATAAGTCCGCCTTTGTACTGTTGTGTTTTATCAGTTTCAATTGTGTTTATTTATGTACAATAAAGCATTTACAATACAATACAAAACAACATTGTTTGCAATATGTAGTAGTTCCGTCCGCCACTTGTCATTACATGGTATCGATGTATTTTTTTAATTGCATGGCAAATAAACTTGTCTTTTCGCATCATATCACAATATCTGCACATAACTCACGTAATACACCCCTAATAAAACGCCGTAACCCAACCCCCGGCAATACTCGGAACGTTAAAAATAGCTAAAACAACAATGACCATAATGCAAGTCAAACAACGAGCTCAAAATAAAAATGATGCAGAAAGACAGCGTAACAGTATGTTTCCACTGAAAAAGAGGTTGTACCTGATACACCGTGCTGTTATACAATGTCCTTTTTTATTTTAGGTACAAATATTTTAAGTGTAGATTCAGTATATATATCAAAATACGAAGAAACAAATTTAATTTACTACTTCGATTTGTATGAGAACCTAAATTTATTTTTTTATATTTCGGCATACATTTATTAGGAAAATTTGTTCAAAACGATGTACTGAATCACCCCTTAAAATATTTGTACTTATTTAAAAAGGACATTGTATGTATCAGCTAGTAAATATTTGCGTCTTCTCGAAAGCGTTATTTGTATTCACGTTTTAACATACCATCTATTTTATAAAAATATAAGTTATTGAAATATTTGTGGATTTACCAAGTAAGTAGCCAATTTATAACGATAAGGTTTGTACGAGTACAAAATTTAGTCGAGCAAGGAATATTGTTTTCTACGATAACAAACAAACAAGAAACGAATGGATTTACTTTTTAAAATTTTAGTTAGAATCGATTTTTATTCTAAACGATTGATCTAAATACATCTTCGACCACGTTTCTGTCTTTAATCGGAGAGTATACTGTGAAGTTTTACTCAAGTTAAATTATTTGATGAAAATTTTCATTATGAGTGAATTCTAATCCACGTTAACGCCGTGAGTGCACTGCCAATAGTGCTACCGTGACTTCGAATCGCATCGTACACACGCATTTAAATCATGCGTTATCATTTCTCATTTCTTCCTTCGAATTTTTTCATCACATGATTTAATTTGGATAATAATCCGAGCATTTGTAGTGCTTCTAATTTAACAATTTTACTCAAGTACCCTTTTTACCAATAGATCAGATTTTTAACTCCATACTCGGGAGATTTATTTTCAAAAAGGAAAGTGTGTGACATCTCTACATTATATAATTTGTGCAAGATGACAGATTGGTGTCCCATTGCAGGACTAATGCACCGCGGTTGTTGACCTGCAATCGATGCATCCATCATTTTTAGCATTGGGTAATGTCGCGGAAAAGAGGGGGCAACGGATCTTCCGGTCAGTTTGTTTGGTATCAGGCTCGGCTTCCGGACTTTATGGGCTTTTTATTGTATGTTGGCTTTAACCTGTATCGTGCGAAAACAGTAGGTTACGTTTTGCAGGGAGTCTACTTGCAATCTCCAGCGTTTGTATGTTTCATAATATTTGTTTGTTCAACGATAACTCCAATATCTTTGATCATACTTTCAATTTTTTTTTTTGGTAGGCGTGTGAATGTACTTGATAGAACTTTTCAGTTCGAACATTAGCCAAACCGGTAAACGGGTTGCCTGAATATGGAGTTCGCGAGTTCGTAGTTAGGGCAATCGACTCGAAAAGCAGTAAAAATCCTAGATTTGCAAAATATATGCAAAAAAACTTGTATGCAGATTTTCTCGTAACGAAATGTTTCAAACAGACGTTTGGTTTGTAGGAAATAAAAACTGCTAAGGAATGTATTACGGGACTTACCGTGGAGCATCTTTCACAAGCTGGAGTCAATCACTGGATTGAGCTACATCAACCCAAAATACTTGCGACTGAACGCCATTACATACCACGCTTAGTTAGAGAGGCGATTGAAATTAAGAAGCATCCCAATTTTAATCGAGAAGATGGCTTCAAGTTGTCAGGCACGTGGAATCCAGTGATTGAGCTTTGTAAAAAGAGTGTGCGAATAACTGAAGACAATTCCCGAACGGACACCGTCAGTGTTGTGTGTAAGGACTTATGCAACAAACGACGAAGAAAGAGGGTAGACCGATATGGTTACCCTTGACAGCCGGACATCCATCGCAGTTCCTCAGTCGGCCAGCGACCATGATGGCAGAAGGGCCGTCGAAATATCTGGCAAAAAACGATATTAATCGCGGTAAGTCCCGTAATGCTAAGGAATGGTTAATCTAGAAAACTTGAAAGTCTCCACCACATGGTATGTTTTCGGCACAATATGTGAAAGTAAACTTATTAGCAACTTCTAAAACAAGTTCAAACGGAATTCCGAAAAGAAGTTTCTACCTAGTTAGCAGAAAATAAAAACTGCAAAGAAACCTAATCAGAACAGCAAGGTACACAGACGTGAGGAAATGAGAAATAAGGGGGAATGTTTAGAACAACGGTGCAATTTCAGAATCCAATCAGTTACTTAGTAGGAACCAGCATTGTTTTATGGAATTACTTTGAAAACATATTAGTATGTAATACTTTGCCGTGTGGTTTCTGGCAGAGTAGAATAGGGCCACTTCAAGTCCTTCCGTGGATGTTGTAGAAGGACTTAGGAAATACAAGCTAAAACAAAGCTTATAAGTAAACATCAATGAGACCTCTCCAACCCGTCTGGCCAGCGAGGAGAGTGTGGGCCAAATCCAAGCAGCTCTGGCCAAGTATGGCTCTAGTAGTATAAAGAGGGTCGTGCTCCTGCAGTGGCGACAAAAAGACCTGATGATGATGATGATAATCATGATGACTTTGATTAATTCTGTGATATTAAAATACTTTCTTACTTTACCAGTATAACATTAATATATTCGAATTATCTTCATTTACATTTCATGTCAATATTAATGACACATTTTTATCAAAATTTAACATCATTCGGGGTTGAGAAATAAATGATAATACATTGTATACGTCGTAATATAATTGTAATGTAAATAGGTACTTGTTTGTCATATTATTATCATTATCTTCTTGTGCGCAGATCATAGAATTGATCATTTCATGAAAATATGGTTGTATTTCATGATATACGCTATAATTTCAGAAGTGCAGTCAACGTTAAGCCTCTCAATTCGATTTGACATTTCTATCACATCAGTTGTCAGAAGCAGTTATTTAACTTTTTTGTTGTTTTAATAACAATATTTTCTTTTCCAGGTACGAATTAAAAAAATGATGACAATGCCATAGACATCAAAAATTTGGTGAGTTTTACATTATCTTCAAATTGAAAAGTTTAATAAAGATGTCACCAACAAAAGAACAAACAAGACTTAAATACAGTTATTATGTTTTAAGTACAAAAGCTGTACCAACGTTCACAACACCGAGAATTCACAGCTTCAATATGAAAGCTTTGGAACTAAATCCTCCCCTTGTGGAAGATTACCTTTTGTATGTAACACTGCACTAACGGACTAACATGCTATTAGTTAATTCTGTGTCCGAATAACTTAATACCGAAACATGAGCATTGCCAGCTCGGCAGGGTTGCCAGGAAAGTAATTTAATTTATTTTAGAACTTCCTACTATTGCATTAATGAACTAATCAATGTAAAAAACTTATACAGATAAACATCCAAGACCCAGATTTTCTTTAAAAAGGCCTCTTACCAACTTGCCCTAACCGGGGATCGAACCCGGAACCTCTGGGTGGCGGACTAGCATGGTGACCACTACGCCACGGAGGTCGTCTTTAGAATACATATAACGTTAAACTAAAATAACAACAAACTCTAAATAAATATATGTAGCATTATCTATCTGAATTACCTATTTTGTTTTCTACTGAATCATATTGGCTATTCTATTAAGCTATTCTAACGTCTGTAGGAGAAAAAAATTACCATTTTTGTTTTTTAATCTCTGACAAAAAGAAGGGTTTTTTAAGTTTGACGCTAGTATCTGTCGGTCTGTCTGTGGCATCGTAGCGCTCGAAGGAATAGACCGATTTTGATGTGTTTTTTTAATGTGAAGTTTCCTTGCGGTCCTTCTTAACTATGTTGATGAAGATCGGTTCGGCCGTTTAAAAGTTAATAAATCATCTCTTTAGTAGTTTGCCTGTCAAATAAAAGATGGCGCTACGGATACGTTACGTTGGCGATACGGATTAATTCCTCCGTCCATAACAAGATGGCGTTTATATATGGAACTATTTTAATTTGCTTATAATTAACTTATAATTTTATAAGTATATTTGCGAGGCAAATTAAAATAATTCCGGCCGAGTAGAGTCTTTGCGTGGATGTCGTAGAAGGCGACTTAGGAAATACAAGCTAAACAACTAGCTTTCACGTCAAAAAAAACCACATTAAAACTGGTCCATCCGTTTGAGAGCTACGATGCCACAGAGACATTAGCTTGAAACTTATAGCACTCTTTTTTTTTCGGGGGTTAAAAATTGACAGCCCTAGACTTTAAAGTCCATCGCACACAGACAATGGCTCGTTCGCAAATGGTGCTGTTTATTGTTCTCGGGCGGCGTCGCGTTCGATAAATAACTGATGCGATTGGATTATGGCCATTGTGGACACCCTGCCGCTCGTGTGGTGGTAGTACACCAAAGATAGCACGGTTTGGTACCTATTAAGATCATTTTAAGTTGGCTATATTTATTTATTTAACTTTATTACAAAAATTGTAACAGGCGGACTTAAGACCCAGGGCCTTTTCTACCAGTCAAGCTACAGGTGATGCCGATAAAAAGCTAATTTAGGACAAGACACATTCACATTTACCTAATCTGTAAAATTGTACCGAAAAAAATCCTATTTTATTTATACAATACTAATTTTCTTATTATTAAGCGCAAACTAATTATACTATCAAATTTAGAAGACCTGCCTGTTGGAATATATCATACATATTATCACGCCTGTTTCCCACAGGGGTAGGCAGAGACTAGACCTCCACTTGCTACGATTCAGATAAACCTATTTCGCTTCATCTACACTCATCACTCTCTTCATGCATGCCCGCCGGTTACTGGTACTTCTCACCTCTTTTCTTTAAAACGTCTGCATTCTGGTCACAGTATGTTCTTCTTGGACGACCCTGACCCACTATTCCACTCACATTCTTTTGGCAGACCCTTTCAGTAAATCTCCTTTCATTCATTCTTTCTACATGCCCGAACCATCTCAACATTCCTTTCTCAATTTCTAATCTCAAAATGTCACTTTCTCTTTTTTTTGTAAAATTGGGTTAATTAGTAATAGTTTAAATTAGTTAAGTACCAAACCACCAATTATAAAGTTAAATAGCTGATTTTACAGAAAATAATAAAATAACCGTATCAGCCGGTTCTTCTACGAAATAATTCAAGTTCTCGATAAATCATGCCCACCATCATGCGAAAGCTGGCCCTGGTCTCTAATTTTTACACATCTATGTATATGTATGTACAAGATACAGACAGACAGCCATGCAAACTTAGCGTAGCGTCTGTCTAGCTTTGGGTGTGCTAGGTCTTTAAATTTTAAATGTTGCGTGTTGCGAAGTGGTCGCCAACTGATTGGCTTAAATTGGAATTGTGTCGAATGTTGTGTTTATGTCCAATGTTGTCATTCTACAGTAAGGTAATCTGTTTCCTAAACAAATAAAAATAAATTTATCAAATTTTGTGACTAAAAAAGAAATGGAGTGGTTCTAGACCGGTGTCCCCACTGATTTGTTAGTTATACTTTGACAGCTATAAGGCGAGATTCCATCGATTTTCGATTGTTTTATTTCTTTGCAATATTGAATACTTATTAGGTTGTTATTATTTTGATACACATACTTTGATCTGAGAATATTTATGTACTTACAAAATATAATTTCGCTCACGTTCGCGACTGTCAGATGATATTTGAAATGAACTGCAAGAATAGCTGACTTTTTTATTACGAACAATACTGGCATTATTACTTCGGGATAAGTTCAGATTAATATCGTACATTGTGCAGGCACAAAACATAGACAGTGCAGAAATGATGCTTAGTATATATGCGCGTTTACTAGGTAGATACCTACTGAAAAGTCAACGTTAATATTCTGAGATTTTTTCTGCTTTCTTTATACTTCGGAATTCTTCTTAATAATCTAGCAATATGTGTCATACGTGTGTGTCACTTACAAATAGTAATGGATTGCCAGCCGCATCGCCTATTCAATCCAAAAGCTTTAAAGATCCGAGCGGAAAGAAAAACTGCAGGTCACGCTGTCAAAACGGAGGTTCCAAGTTTGATCCCTGGTCAGATCAAGATGGAAAATTATCTCTACCCACCCCTGTAAGAAACAGGCGTCATAATATGTTGCCATAAAAAAAAATTATATACGACTGAGGAATCCCGTTTGTTTACCAAGTTGTTGTAATAAAAGTATAAAAAGTTTCACATCTCTACTTGCTCATTGTGCGTAGCTTACGAGTTCTCGTATATTTAGAAACAATATGTAGTAATCTCGAGAGACTCTTATTGCCTGGGGACATACTGCGAGCGAACCTAATAAATGCTGTTATATTTGCGAATCTAGACTTGACGTGCACTCTTGGCTTTTTGATGTCTGAGGTCATTTATAAAGTAATAAATAATATGTACGGCTTCGATAATACACGGTCATACTGGCAGTTCCGTAATGGATTCTTAATTAATTACAAATATTTCAAATAACAATTTATTTGTCTTGTCATTTTAACCCTTAAATGTACCAATTTTTCGATTTTCATAAAACGAAATGATCAGTAATGGTAATTTATGCAACATATGTATAAGAAGGATCAAAAATGCGAGATACGATGCGGACATTTGCGAGCATACACCACAAGATGGTCTGACGACTTGACCTAGGTCGCTGGAAGGCGCTGGAAGCAGACCGCTTTAGATCGTTCATTGGCAATCTTTAGGAGAGGACTATGTCCAGCAGTGGACGTTGTGTGGCTGAAATGATGATGATGATTGACATTTTTGTTCCTTTATTTGGCTAAAACTTAAATGAAATATGAAATGAACAAATTAACACCGATATACGAAAAAAATAATTAAATTTTTACCCGTGTATTGGAATAAGTCTGGTTATTTTATTTAAGTTTATTTATTATATTGAGAAGTCAGTTTTGGTTATTAGAGGACAGATTATTTGTCCTAAAAGATGTTCAATATAATTAACAAATCTTGCTCAACGTAAAAAAAAAACATGTAGAATAAATTCACCTGGTAACACTATGTTGTATTCCAATATACAATATGACTATAAAGTGTGATGTATTCAGTAAATCACGCTGGTTCACTCTCTATGGCTCTACAGTAAATGGAGTTAGCGGTATCTATATGATGAAGTGGGTGCGAGTAAAGCCTTATCTCTAATGGAGCTGCAAGTCAACTTGATCAATCGCGTATATACTATACTGAACTGAATCATATTTTAGGCGTAACGGCTAGCAAACAAAAAAGATGTTAGGTCATCTGACACGACACCACGATTTTATAAAAATCATGATTGAAGGGCAAAGGGAAAAGAGGACTAGGAAGAGAGAGGCATAGCTACATGAAGCAGATCTTTTTTTTTCGATTCTCTCCTTACGTAAGGACTACTTAAATTTTTCGGGGACCAGCAGTGCCCCCAATTGATAGAAAACAAAGATTAATATAGAATTCTGTTTTGAACAAGCCTTAGACTATTTTATGAACTACTGTTGGCATTTTCAGTGAGAACGTGACTACGCACATTTGCGAAAAACGGCCACTTCACGTTCTCACTTAAAACTGTAAACAGTTCTTAAGGCTCCTCCTTGCGCTAACGACCTTGAAAACACAAAAAAATTCTAATGAAACTTAAGGATACTAGCTAAAAAGTTGTACGAGGGTTTCTGATAATCTCACTTACAGAAAGAGAAATTATTTTTTTTGTGTTTTCAAGTTCGTTAGCGCGGGGAGGACCCTTAAAATAGTTTCAAGGGCTATAGGGCTAAGGCTTCGACAAGACAACACTTCAAATGATTCTCTGATTCTTCTGATTCCTCAAATAATTTTATTTAAATGGATGCCCCCCCAATCGAATTGAATTATTTGAGAGGAACTCTGCACCCCGAAAAATTTATGTATCCCCCTAACAGATAAAAAGATAAAAATAAAAATTAATTTATTTCTCTCCATTCAATCTTACATTAAATAAGTACAGATATTAAGCGAGTGCACATAACACATTATATAATATAACAACATTCTATCATGTTCTTTGATCAACAGCCATAGACTCTACCGGCCTCGCAGATAGCGCATTTGTAAAACTAATTCTTCATACAGAGAATGTTGACAATATCTTCGAAATTCTCGCTCAGCAAAGTGGGAAACGAGAATGAGATTACTCAAATGGTTACTAGGTCATGCCTATGTAGAAGGATTCCCAGAACTAAAAGAAATAATTGTTGTTGTATGTGAGCCCTACTTAAATATTATATTTTTTTACCTTTAGCTTTTGTTATTATAGCTGCAACAGAAATACCTCATCTCTGAAAATTTTAAACTGTCTACCTATTACGGTTCATAAGATATCCTGATTACAGGCAGACAGACAGACAGATAGATAGATAGATAGACAGACAGAAAGAGAGACGGACGAACAGACAGACGGACAGCGAAGTCTCAGTAACAGGATAAAGTTTTTACCACTTGGGTACGGAACCCTAAAAATCGTTATTCTTACAGTTAAAAACTCATTAACAGCTCATCATTAGGAGAACAAATAATTTAAAAAGTTAAAAGAAAAGCAAGATCTAAAAATAATTAATGACTTTGAGGCATCCCGAAGGGCTACGACTGATCCAGTAATTAATCAATTAAGGAATCAAAAATAGGTAAATAAAACGCAGGCAGTTTTTAATAAAGATTAAAAGGCACCATTAATACAGTAACAATTCATTATAAAGTCCTTGACAAAGAAATAATTAAATTTCAATTAGTAAAAATTAGGAGCTTGGCTCGTTATTAGATGGACTAAGTAATTTTATGAATTTCCGGATCGTTTTCAATGTTTGAAGTAATTGCATTTCAATGCACATAAGGTCTAACAAAATATAGGTACTGAAACATGTGACCTCCATGGCGTAGTGGTCACCATGCTAGTCCGCCAAAATCCCGGGTTCGATCCCCGGTCAGGGCAAGTTGGAAAATGGCCTTTTTCAAATTGTCCTGGGTCTTGGATGTTTATCTATATATGTATTTGTTATAAAATATAGTATCGTTGAGTTAGTATCCCATAACACAAGTCTCGAACTTACTTTGGGGCTAGCTCAATCAGTGTAATATTTCCCTATATATTTATTTATGTACATGAGGTCTAACAAAATATACTGAAGCTATTTTAATGGCGAATTCAGCCCATGATATTGAACAACTTTCCCCAAGAAACTCATATCGAAATAAGAAAAGTAATTTTTGGCCTCCCATACAAGTTCATCAATCAGCTGATTAGAGTTTGTATGGAAAGTCAAAAAACGTTTTTAATATTTCGACATACGTTGTGAAATGTGGTTTACTATCAGTCCCCTTAACATAGTTTCAGTATATTTTGTGAGACCATATATAAACATAATAATTACATATCATTTACATGGACATATGTAAGTGCAGAAAATAAATAAAAAATTCTAGAATTCAAACTCGTATTTGTAACTCCCACATAAAGTAAGTTATGTTTTATTGCAAGCAATTATTCCCACACAGAAGGTCTTGGGTAAGGCTAATCAAGGAGTTGGGAAACAAATACAGCTTGCATCATCAACAAAACATACGATAATCACAATATAAGAAAGCTAAGAAAAGTGCAAGCCTTTGAGTTATTTAATTATTATTATTTGACTTATAATATATATTAAGGCATTCATAAAATAGTTTTAAAATTTTTCTACAGATTGTTGGAAATCAATTTTTTTAATATGACCTTTCCTATTTATTTTTATACAAGTTATTTCAAATGAGGGCGTTACTAATGCTACCATTTTGCCGTAAGATTAGATAATTTACATAGCATACAATTTTCTTTATTTGAGACAGAACAAGATCACGCAGACACAAAGAGGCTTAAGCCCGACTTAACCGTATATTTATGTAAGCCGATGATGATTTTCTTTTTTTATCATATATATTATTATTTATATAAAAAAGTCAGTAAATATTAAGTAAAATTAAAATAACAGTTTAATCTTCTTAATTAACAACTAAATTAAAAACTAAATTAAAAACTAAATTAAAATCTAAGTCAGTAAATAAAAAACAAATTTAAATATCCATAGGCTATTTTCAAAGAATTTTAGAAAAACTAAACACAGATAAATTTTTTCCGTATATTTTATTCAGGAAGTTCTAAAAATAAGATCTCGATAAGGTTTACAGCTTCTTCCGCACGGTACATCCCAGTAGAAGCTAATCAAATATGCATAGCGTTTGGCAAATGCATTAGGAGATGCACTTGTGTAGCTGTGTGTGTGCATTGAAGACGTGTGGGTGTGTGTGTGTTTTTGAACAAATACGGCGGAGGAATTAATGGCTTGCTTTGTTAGGATGCTTCTAAGGAATCGAGTTAAGGATAAAGGCATTATTTTGTGCTTTGTTCAGAAGACAGGTTAATGTTTTTTCTTTAGTTTTCAATTCAATTTTTATTAGGCACCTCTCACAGTAGTTGGTCTCGACCGCGACCAGTCGTGGTCAGGCCGCAACCTTGGTCGCAGAAACTACGGTTTTGCGGCCAAAAAAGCAGGCGTCATCGGATATTTGGTGAAAATACAAAAAAAAGAAGAATTGAAAACCTCCTCCTTTTCTGAAAGTCAATTAAAATAAATAAAACTGAAGAGGTGTCAAGGGACAGTGGATGGAACGAAGTTCGAGAGAGAGAGAGAGAGAGACAGAGAAACACGCGCACGCCGCACGGCTTACAACTGTGTCGTTACAACTTTTGGTCTTAATTTTTTACGTCTAGCCCCCTTTCGCAACGCGCGATAAGGAACTTCGTTCCAATATCATGTCTGCTTTTATTATCTGCAAAGTTATTCCAGGCAAAAGAAGGAGTTTTCAGTATTTCCAACTGAACCACCCCCGTATCCCGTTCAGTAACTATTCTTTATCACTCGCCGCTATAACCGTATTCGTACATTTTTGTTACGCCTGCATTTCGCTCGGTTTACGAGCAAACGATGCAAAATCATGCGAGTTTGTGGGACTTTGAGGGTTTTTGTTATAAGCTCGCCTTTAAACGGGGCTTTGTACCAAGGAATAGGTTTCTGTCACACTTTTCTATAGAAAATGTAGAAATATTTTATTCTTTGCACTTACTAGGAGCGCAAATTATTCTGTCACACTTATTATAAGTCTGCACCTTAAAATAGGTATTAGCTAGAAACTATTTGACTGGTATTTTATGAATACAGCTGCAGTGGTTTGACTTTACGGTTGTTTCGCATCGTCGATTTTCGCCCATTCCCTCGATCGCCTTTAACAGCTAACAGAAAAAAAAGCAGCTGAATTTCAAGGTACTTCTAGCAGGTATCCTACCCTGTGCTTGTCTTGTCTATCGTAGCCGCCATTCGAGAACCTCTCTGCCCCATCCGCCATCGGTTCTTCGCGCTATGTGCCCCGCCCACTGCCACTTCAACAGACTAATCCGCTTGGATGTTAGTGACCTTCGTTCTTCTACGAATCTCCTCATTTCTGCTTCAATTATTCATAGTCTTTTTCATTCGTTATGCGACCTTGAGCCTTCTTATAGGACCACGTTTCAGAGCCATAAGTCATCACTGGTAACACACATTGATTAAATACTTGTCTTGAAGCACTGAGGTATTTTAGACGATAAAACGCCGCGTAACTTCCCTATCACTGCCCAGCCAAGCACATATTGCTGTGGATAGCTTAAAAATTTATACATAACCATTGTCTTCTATCAAACGTGTACCTCTTTTTTTTCTGTCTACTTTTGAGCATAATAATAAGGCCTTCTTGTTTATCTTTTTTCATACACCAGCACAGAATATCAGTGATTATTATCCTTTTAATAAAGCCTGCCTAGAATTAGGTAAGGTGGAAAAAAAAAAACGACGGGTTGCACTCTGGGAGTGCCGGCAGAAGTGAAAACTTAAATATTAACGTTGTGCATTTTTGATATTTTGGAATGGTTAGAAAATAATTTTGCACGAATTGCTTTAATTATCAGTATAAAATATTTCAAATCTTTTCTGAACCACAGTCTGTCACAAATGTCACAAGCATGACCAAATTCATTTTCAACAAAATAATTTTCAAACACACAGCCTGAGCACACAGCAGTATGGCCACTACACAGACGGTCGAGCCAGCAACTGTCACCATCCATGGATGTGCGTAGCACGCTGTAACATAAACACACACGAACATTCGCGCAAGCGCCCTGCGCCGTCTTACGAATTTTCGATCAGGCCACGTGTCCTGACGCGAGTTTAAAATTTTTTACCCATTCCAAAAAAAGTGCACAACGCCGCTAAAGAAGTTTTCACTTCAATAAATAATAGAATATCTGTTGAAGTCGTAATTAAAAACTGTGAAATGAAATTCTCCAAAAGTCAGAAATTTTTCCTCGAGTGATCTTTTGATCCGCGATCCACCGCGAACAGCTCCTTATGAATATTCTGACTCTAACGCCTCGTTTACACGGAGAAGTCTAGTATTTAAACCAAATTAATATTGGTCATTTTCTCATTTGTTAAAATTGGATAAGCGGTTTCGATATAATACGGCAAAATAACCATTACTTTTACATACTTACGTACATACTAACATTCATATTCGCATACCCTTGCTGTTGGCTTAGCCGCCTTAACCGTAGTTGGATAAAAACAAGTCTATTCTTTGGTTTTGTATTTTATTAGTATATTCCAAGATTTCCGAGAATAATAAATGAATATATAGGGACAAATCACACTGATTGAGCTAGCCCCTAATTAAGTTTAAACTTGTATCATAGGATTTCTATTCATCCATTGTACTCAACGTTACTATATTTGATTATAACCCCTGCGGCCACGTTACCTATAGTAAAAAATTAATAAATAGAATTATTCTTACTTTATACATTCAGGAAAGCAAGCTACCTTACACAAAGAGGATATATTTTTAGTATTTCCATACTATTGTTGGCAGTTCCTACTATCGCTAATGTGATCAGGCCCTAAAATATTTACAAGAAAGCCCGTCATAAATATTAAACGACGTATTTATTGGGAGTTGTGGACTGAACGGGAGTAATCGGGGACAAATTACTGGAGAATTTTGTTGTATAATATATGTATAGGAGTAACTTTCGTCAGGGGAATTTGATTCGGTAATCTATTTAAGTACATACATACATAATATCATATCTGTTTCTCACAGCGGTAGGGTTCTACACTTGCTACGATCCTGACAGATCCTCTTTCGCTTCATCTATACCATAACATCGGGGTACTTTAACCCTAGGGGGCAACTTTGGCCCAGAACGGAAAAAAGATTAAACGTCCCATCACGCCGAACTTCAGGAGCTATCGATGTAGTTCGCACTATTCCTCGATAGATGGCTCTTTAAGCATGCCCACCGATACGGGTATTTCTGACCTCTCCTTTTTTAAGAACGTCTGCAAACTGTTCGCGATACATACTTTCGTCGAGGACGACCCTGACCAACTCTACCTACTCATATTTGCTTTATAAACCCTTTTAGTACATCTCCTTTCATTCATCCCTTCTGCGTCTATCACCGACCTGAACCATCTCTACATTCCTTTCTCAATCTTCTTTTTGTTAGTACTCATATTCATTCTGAGACTTAGACATTTGTTATATATTATTTCCAATCCTTATAACCTTGATCTTAAATTATATTTTTGATATATATTAGAATATAGATTTTGTTTAAATATAGGTAGTACAAAGTATCTTTGCATTGTAAGGTTTCTATTCAATATCAGCATCATCATTTCAGTGACCAAAACAACCCATCTCATTGCTGGAATCAGATCAGATCAGTGTGGTCATAACGATCAGAATATGCTAAACCTCCCTTGTCCATTATGCCTTAGCTGCATTAAGCAAAAGTAACTTATGTGAAGCTTCAGACAACGTTTTAAGAGTAGCGACCTTCTAAAGAGAAAAAAACTGATTTCATTTCGAGGTTTCGTCACGAGAAGAAGAAGATTGCTAGACTTCAAACGCTTTTTCCACTCTTCAGGTCATCATTCGATCACTGTCTTACTCCGTCTTCTGTTGACCACCCGACAGATTCCGTCAAGCCCCGTAAACTGCTCAGTTTCGTCTCAAAAATAAAAGCATACAATAGCACATCTACCAATTTACGACGCACTCCACTTACCAAACTTTTATTGGAGGCCGAAGACCCAAAGCCGAAACTTCATCAAAGGGATCCAAAGTTGCCTGTTCGTATATTTAAATTGCGGAAACTTCATCTTTGGACGATTTCACCCACGTGTTAGCACGCACCATTGGGCAGTAAAATAAAAATATATTTCTATTTACTTTTCGCGGTATTTTCTTTTTGTCTCCATTGCTTTTGTTCTGGTTTAATAATTTATCAATGTTCGATAAAAGACATTAATTTTATTGGTATTTTGTAAAAAAAAAGAACTAAAAAGCTTTTCTATGAAACGGGCAAAAGACACAGTCAACTAGGTTTTATAAGAAGCGAATTATCATAGTATCATTTTTTTCGCTCATTATCTACTAATTACATAACCGAAATGTGACATACCCATGAGCCATGTTAGCAATGCCATTTACTTAAAAATAAAACATTATTGAGGAGTGGTGGCAATAGTGAAAGTTACACACATTTTGTTTTTAAACAAACATTGTTTAGACAAAGGTTTCGCGAGCATTTTAGTTCTGAAGGCACATTTCGTCCAAATACTTTTTCTAATTCCAACACAAATTTTCTTTTAGTTAATATCTAGATAAAAACGAAAATAAACAAATAATACCATAATCTTTAGTTACGTGGAGCAGATTTTTTTTTCAGCAGCAATAATTAGCTAGAGTTTAAAATATCAAGAGTCAAATCTGAGAGACACAAGAAGAACTTGACATTTCTCGCACAATTTCACTCGCTTTGATGCCGCGTTGCCTGATGGAGCAAGAAATAAGAAGAATATACGTTCGGGTATCACGCCGACACCGAAAAAAGGACAATTTGTAAATTTATGGCCCCTCATAAGTTACAACTGTATTGTTATTGTTGTTATAGGATTATTTTTGGGCGTATGAAAACATTTCATATAAAATTAAATATATATGTAGGTGTGAATGTACCACCGACTTGCACTAACTTAAAGGGGTGACTCAGCTAGTCAATATGAACCTCTTTCCTAAGAAATCAATCTGGAATTTTGATTTTTTATGACGTTGTCGTATAAATTGTACGGTCGGCTAAAAACGTTGGAACGAAAAATATTTAAAAAAATGGAGATTGGTACCATAAAAAAAAGAACATATTGGCTGAGTCATCTACTCAACCATTTGGCTTCCTAAACAAATTTCAAATTGATACAATATACAAGTTTTTGTATAAAGCTTTGTTCTTTCATTCTATAACAATAGATTTGTATAGAATAACATACGAAAAGGAAAATTAGGAGGTACTTGAATATATTTGCAACCTTTTAAACCAAACAACGGAAAACGGATGTCCATAGAGCAACGAAAACTCTGCGTCTTGTTTTCACTCTAATGCGTTATCTGGATGGCGAGCAATATCCGAAGCTCATAAATAATTTAAAGTCCATCGAGAACACAATGTTCTCGTAAAACGGGAGGATATAGCGGGGGGTTCGGGGGGTGGGGAGATAAAAAGAATATTGGCTGTAATCATAAGTTAAATTTATATTTAAAAATTATTAAAAAAATATTGATAAGGATATTAATAGGGCCACTCCTACTGTGGATGTCGTAGAAGACGACTCCAGGGAATACATGCTGAACAAAGCTTTTATACATCAATGAGACCTCTGCAACCTGTCTGGCCAGCGAGGAGAGTGTAGACCAAGTCCTCTGGCTGCTCTGGCCAAGTGAGGCTCTGGTAGTACAGAGAGGGTCCTGCTCCGACGGTGGAAACAGAAATACCTGAAGATGATGATAATGTATAAGAATTTTTTGTACGTTTTGTGTTTATTTTTAGGATGGCCAGGCAAAAGCCTGCTGGGTTGGATTTAAATAAACATTTTCCAACCTCTTTGAAGGGCCAGGCGTCATAAACCGTAATATCCGGTGTGGGCGATGTTGAACAAACATTTGAAAATACGCCTGAATGTGACACGAATGCTTCCCTTTGAATATGGGTCAACCGGTGAGATCAAATTGATATCCTACAGCCTTTTGATTTACACTTCACTTTTTCGATGCTGAAATGATCTTAAATGTTGCTCTGGCACACATTCTTTACGAACATTGAATCAAATCCAAAATCGAAATAACACGAGTTTGTTTGCCAGGTAGACTTTAAAAAATAACCACGACTTTTAAATAGTTTCCAAAGAAATTGCAATGCATGGAATTTCTTTGATAGTTTCATATGTAAATGCCATCTAGTGACGGGCGGACGAACGAAATAGTAGAATTATTCCATATTGCCAACGTAACGTATACGTAGCGCCATCTATTATTTGACGGGAAATCTATCCCGACTTTCAATGAAAATGTAATTTTTTTTTAAACTTTTTTAGAGGTATATTAGCACTGCAGTATCTAATATTAGTCATTTTTCAAAAATGTGTGTTTTCAAAAATACCCTATTGGTCTATCCGTTGCTACGATGCCATAGACAGATACACAGTCAAACTCATAACACCCTTCTTTTTTCTTGGACGTAAAAGAAACAAGCGCGCGACATAACGCTGGAAACTGTTTCCAAGGCGGCATATGTGTAAACCCTATGAGTACACAATCTATCTTTACAGGAACAAAAGAAACTGTATTGGCTCATGATAAATAGCGCATAAGTCTCGGCGCCGGATAAGGCAAAGGCTCTCCTGGGAGCCGTGGAGATCGTAAATCGGTTATGGGAACGCCTCCTGAAAGGCAATGCTGCTGAAATGCGTATCAAGTTTTGGGGGAAGTCATTATACTTACTCCATTTACCTAGGTACTATAGTTTTATAAAACGCTGTACCTGCTAAATGTAACTTAAATTAACGTGCCCAATGTGCTAAAAATTAGTTAATTAACTTAAATATGAGTATAGATATACTTATGAAAATTGTCTTTGACTTCGACAGTAAGTATATCAGAAATTTCATTCTTTAATTTATAATTAATACTTTAATTCAATATATTTCAATTTCAATTTGTAATTAATATTAATAAAAATCATATTTTATTTAAAAAAATAGAAATTTATAAATCATAATTAATTTGTTATTAATTACCTACTTACCGACAGTGTCACCCGTCCAGCGGCTCCAAATCAATAGTCAAAAATTTTACAATAACCTTCAAAAGATCTCCTTAGTGTCAATATGATCAATTTTTTGAAAATAAATTATTTAAAACAAACTCCCGTAAGCCTCATGCATATAAAATCTTCTATTATTATAGCAAATAATACAGCTCGCTATAAACACACAATTTATTCATCGACTGGACTCAGATTTATGAGGCGATACATTGCTTCCGCCGAGTACGGAACGTCGATTTCAGACTGTGAGAGTTTGCATATACGCAACCGACGTATTTTAAACACCAGATTACAGCTTTTTAAATAATTTTTCTAAACTAAAAACCGACTTCACTCTCAAACTGCACAGCCGATTTTGATAAAATTTATACCGCGGAAGTGCACTCTTTCGAATAAATCAAAAGAATTTAGAAAATCAGCTTGCAATTGTCGGAGAAATCAGTGAACATATATAAAAAAAATATATATATGTACTATATGTACAGTCGAACATAGAACCTCCTCCTTTTTTGAAGTCGGTTAATGAACAAAGAAGTTAGGTACCTAACGTCGACAGCATTTAAGTGACTTTTTTTGTTTATGACATTACTTCACCTAATATTGGCCTGTTTGTTAAATTTTTTTTGAGTGTGTTTTTATGCAATTTTATTGTCAGCAATTAAAACTGCGTAATGCATCTGTCATAGCTTGAACGTTGCTGTCTATTCTCGAGTATCACCTATAAGTAAAAAGAAAAAAAAGTCTCCCTTAGTCGCCGCTTACGACACCCGTAGAAGAGGAAAGACTGGGTTATATTTATTGTAATTTGCCGCCACCACACGGATATACAATTGAAAATATTGTTCATCGATACCCGTATATAAACTGAAAACAAACAACGCGCCTCATCCGCATCACAAAATACATTCTCTCGAGTTCGCCGAGCCATAGCGTAAGTAATGGCTTTTGTAAATACGCCTCTGGGCGTAAAGTCTCAATTTGTTTGCTATCTGATTCATAGACAAACGCTGCTTTGTTTCTTCTCCAATAAAATTTCAAGATAAGGAATGTATTAAGTACATAATTGTATCCGTGCAGGAAAAAAAATCTTTAAAAAATCATTGCGCGGGAATATAAACATTCAATGTTTTTCTTTTCTTCAGTGGAAGAAATCGACATGCTGACGACTAGGGCACGATATTATTCGGACACTCTGTCCGAATTGACACTTTTTAATTTAATATTTTTTCACTGGCAATTCGGACACCATCAAATTTAGTACAGTCAGATAGAAAAAGTTTTAATTATGTGAAAAAAAGCCTTACCAGATGAAAAAATATCTTAAAGTGGCTTTAATAAATTGCTTTGTGGACATACTTGGACATGTTCTTCAATGGTGAAAAAAAAGAACTAAAAAGTGTCGATTCGGACAGAGTGTCCGAATGATATCGTGTCCGAGTCGGCAGCATGTCGAAAAATCTTTAAAATGTCTTCTTTCCCACAAGGTGTATAGATCCAAATGTTCAGTTCAAATATAATTTTAATTACGAATTCACGTATGTACAATTTGGAATATAAGTTCGACTTCATAGCTTAATATCTCCCTGGATGCTCATTAAATTTCTTCATGAGTGTTAATTATGCAATCCTGCGCGTCCCGGCGTCGCTTTAACGGTGTATTATAAATACGCGGGTCGCACACAAGTGTCCTTTATTATTTTCGTGTTGCGCTTAATTGCCTGTAGGACCGACATTAATCAGCGACTGCTGCAGCGGTGCAAACCACAAGAGGAAGCGGATTTGGTTAGCCAGATAGGCAGTTTTATGAATTCTCAAAAAACTTTTTGACAAAAATATCTTCATTAACATCTGGTCTCTCAACGATTTCTAAATGACTGATAGTAATATTTTCTACTTCTTTTGCAACCTTAAGTCATCTGACCACCTACCTGCTTCAAAGTCGTAGTCAAAGTCAAAAATTTTTATTCGATGTAGGATAAATTTATCTCTTGAAGTAATTTTTTATATTATTTTAGAGCAAAAGCTAAAAACTACTAGCGTTTCGGAACGACCACTGCTGGGAAGATTACGCCGAAAGAAACCCAGTTCAGAATTGGTCCCTGTTGTATGTCCTAGGTTGCTTGAGCAATATTTGAAACTGCCCGACGCTATTCTGTCTAAACTGATAATGCTACTTGTATTTTTATCCATTCCTGATAAACAGAAATCTTCTTCCCATTTTCCTTTCATCTTTGTCAACTAAATTAAGTAGTTAATTCAATATTTTTCAATATTGACCAAATTGTAATGATGTTGAAAATTTTACGATAAGTTTCCATTTAAAAACTTTAGCCTGGATAAAATAGTTAGCACGGACCATAGGCTGCACATAAGCAGCATTATAGGCATAACTGAGAATACGTTGAGATGAAAGAGAACGGTTTACAATATTGTGCAAGTAGTCAATCTTGTTATTGTTAATTTTCATCGCAAAAGAATTGCATCAAAATACAGAACCCCAATCCCTACATCTATTGAAGCTGAGCATACGTCGAGCCTTTGACTTGTACCAAAGTATAATGCCATGGTTTAAGCACGCTAATTACAATGCAATTATTTACAAGCTAATCTGCAGCTCTGTCGGTCAGTGCGCCGTGGCGTTGTGGCACTGTGGCGCTGTGGCGTTGTGGCGTCACCCAATCAATGGATTGCGTACGCTGCTACCCACAGAATCAATTTCAGACTCGTGTAAGCTTAACTATGCCACACCTCGTCGTTAGATTCGCAGTTAGATGTTTACCAAATAAGGGAATGGTATTTCAACATAAAATGGTAACAGTGGCAAGATGGTTTTATTATATGTATACAAAGATTTAGAATTTACAAGTAGTTTTTATTACATAAACCATAATTTTATCATCGTCGTCCTCCTCGCCACTTCCTAATTTTATCTGCTAGATGACAACAAGTCCAAATCAGACACTTTTTTTAAACGTCAAAAAAAAAATTCCTATATTTTTTTTTATAAAAAAGATACCGTCATGCTTTTTTAAAGTCAAATAGCGCTCTTAATATATTATATAGACATACAGTTAGATATACAGTTTTTCCTCATTAATAAATGTAACATCATGTTAAAAATTTATATGATGAATGAAAACTGACACCGTTTGACAAAGTCATCTACCCAATTTTTTTGGGGTCGGCTAAAGTCAACTTCTACTTCCTTCTGTCATTCACCATATTTGCAAGTTCAAATTAAAGTTCAGAAAGAAATCTCTTTCTTTACTCTGAATCTCTTTATTTTTCAAATATTTTGTGTATAAATAACATAAGTTACTTAATTTAAAAAGAAATGATAAAGTTTTTTAATTTAAAAAAATTGGAATAGCCTATTGCGAAACTGCATTATGCAAGAGAATCAATACAGACTTGTAGAAGCTTAAACCACACCTCATCATTAGTATTGGTATCGAATCGACAGGCATTATATTTCAACACTTAGATATTGATTTGAACCCTAATTTCGCGAGCTCCAAGTAAATGTTAAGTTGGGCACTGATTTATCAAAGCAATAAATAAAATATTTATATAATTTGTACCAAGGCTAAATAATATTGAAACATTATTTTAGTAAACATTGTATTATATTTGGGTAATTAGGTTTATTTCTAAAGAAGTTTCTCTTTTATAAGAAAATATTCTGTGTGTATTTTCTCAATAATATATTTAAGTTAGATAAATTAGATTGAATAGGACGCGTTAAATTATTTATAAGTCTTAAATACGAGAATCGAAAATTATGGCCTCCGTTAATGATTCTAGTCTACACTAATATTATAAAGAGGAAAGATTTGTTTGTTTGTTTGTTTGATTGTATTGAATAGGCTCCGAAACTACTGGATCGATTTTAAAAATTCTTTCACTGTTGGATAGGTATGTTATCCCTGAGTGACAAAGGCTATGTATGTACCACGGGCGAAGCCGGGATGGACTGCTAGTATCTTATAAAAATATTTAAACATACCCATGTTGATTTTAAGGCTACACGCGTATTTGAAACTAGCGACCATAAGTGGCATAAAAAAAATTAGATCAGTATTGGCCATTTGCGAAAGGGGTCTGTCAGGTCAGGATCGTAGATAGTGGAGGTTCATAGTCTGGCAATCCCTGTGTACAGTTGTGATAATATGTATATTTGTATCTTTGTGTACTGGCCATTTGATCACAAAAAAAAGAAAAATAATAAAAGTGTGTGTGTCTAGAACGTACGTATTTACTTATGCCATGATGGATATGAATGTTGGAAATGGAAAGTTGAAAATTTTGTCGATTCAATAATAGAGTACCTATTAGATAAACAATCGGTTTTACATCTAAGAGGTCTTGTTTACAGAATATGGCCGTGGCGTAGCTAGGGAAACAAAATCCTTGGGGCTAAAAATAAACTAGGGTCCCAACTGAAATATTTAAAATCTTTTGTTCCGTATTCTTCTTCCGAATTCGATGTACTCCAGATTTTTCGTAATCCAGATTCGTCGTACTCCAAATTCGTCGTAATTTACGTAATAACTTATTACTAATCTGTGGTAATACAGTCGACTCCATAATATAACTATCGACCTCGACGATTTCCAACATGAGTGATCAGCAAGGGCAGGAGAAAGAGACACGTGGACAGAAATGGAAGAGACCTATCATTGGGACGAAATAGGTTAATTTAAAAAAAAAGGCAGACGGGCGCCCTGTGCTTGAGGGCCCCGGGGCACTGCGTCTTTGCCTACGATTGCCTATGATTGCCTACGAACCTTCGAACAATCTCATTCGTTTGCATTTTGACGCACGGATCACCCCGCATACGCTTCTCTTCAACAGTCAACATTGATCGGAACAAATCCGTTAATTATACCGGTTCTGAACAATCAGCTGTGTTTGCTAGGCATGATTTGATTTGCGTCCGGAATCCGGGTATAGACCGGAGACATTGCATTTAGGAAGTTCTGCACTTGAATGACGAAGTTTTCTGTAACCGCGCGAGGTATGAATCAAGAATTATTGATCCACAATATACAATTGTTTACGTTTGGCGGACTTAACACTAAAAACGTTATCTACCAGCCTATGTTTGTAGGATAAATCCGAAGTTCGCACTGAAGTACTGACAAAAATACTCTCTGAAGTTGATCTACCAGACCAGTTCCGATTCCTTGAATGGATTTCAATAACTAGTAACGTTTGTTCAGTTAAGTGTCTCAAACCTACCTAATGCTATTATAGCATTAGGTAAACTGCCTCTGTGGTGTAGTGGTTAGAGCATTCGGCTCATACCCGGAGGTCGCGGGTTCGATTCCCGGCGGGGGCAACGACTTTGTGTTGTTGTCCTAGTTTGGTTAGGACATTGCAGGCTGATCACCTGATTGTCCGATAAGTGAGATGATCCGTGCTTCGAAGGGCACGTTAAGCCGTCGGTCCCAGTCACTGTCTTTGACATTGGTCGTTACCTAAAACCATGTCAGAGGCCTTTAAGGCGGTTTAAAAAAAACTCTGACACTAGTGTTAGTCACTAACACACACGATAAGAAAGATTAGGTATAAATTTAGTAAGGATGTCAAATAGATTGCTCAAGTACGTTCGGTTCGGTGTTCTTTTGTAACCCTCTATAAAAAGGGGTGTTATAAGTTTGACGCTTATGTCTGTCTGTTTGTAAGTCCGTCTGTGGCATCGTAGCGCTCAAATGGATGGACCGATTTCGAGGCGGGTTTTTGTACGTGACAGCAACTTTCCTTGCGGTAGTTCTTAGCCATTCTTAATGAAATCGTGTTTTGTTATTTACCGTACAAATAATAGATGGCGCTACGATGTCAATATATTATGTAGTTCCACCACTTATCACTAGATGGTGTCGTCGGGTTTTATTTTAAATTTGCGTATAGCAAATAAACTTGTTATTATTATAGACTCTGATGATAATAGTTTTCAAACCACTAGGCTGTGTAGGTGTATCACTATCCATCATATCACCTTAACGCTTATGATCTTAACTATATCACATTTCTCATTCCACATCATTCCTCTTGAAAACACTCCTGTTGTGGAATAACCCTTCACATTCCTTCATTTGTTGTATATGAACGAGTTCAGCATACACAATCGATCCGCTGATTTCTGTCAACACTGATTGGATCGAAGCCGCTAATTGCCGGGTTCGATTCCTGATCTGGGTATAAACACAATTAGCTTTGTTTACGCGACATTGGGTGACTGCTGATGGGAGTCAACACGCAAGATCTTTGATCCATATAACTTTGACTGCATCCACCATCTACACTAACTGTTGGCCGCTTTAAGCCACTACCAACGAAAAGAATAAAGTGTCTGATTTGACTTGTTATCATCTAGCGGATTATATATAGCGCCATTGTTTTGTTACAAAATTGTTGACGTCAAATGGTTACTTACAGCTAAATTTACTACCGCTTCTATGAAATTTAATAGTTGTAAATTAAAAATATGGGGATTAAAAAGCATCGCGAGTGGTTCACAGTTTTGAGCAAAGTCTAGTTTTTAATTAAATTAATACAACGAAGCATTTGTGTGACATTTTGTTTCTCTCCATTCTAGAACTAGCATTTACAACAAACAACCAGACTCGAAATGACATGCAATTCTACAACACTGCAGTCCGCTGCAGACAGCTTATTATATCTTACAATGTAATTACAAGGTAGTAGTAATACAATACAATCTGCTACAATGAAGAGGTGCATTCAACGGATAGTCGCTGGTGGCTTTAATTACAATACTTTTTAAACCTTTGACAAAAAGAGGGGTGTAATGAGTTCGATGCCAGTGTCTGTCTGTGTGTCTATCTAGGACATCGTAGTGCTTAACCGGATGGACCAATTTCGAAGCGGTTTTTACGTGAAAGCAACTTCCCTTGCGGTGGTCCTGTTTGATGAAAATCGGTTCGGTAATGGACGCTTCAAATTCAGGGATTTGTTATTTACCTGCTAATTAAAAGATGGCACTACGATATCAATATAATATTATGTACTTACAACACTTATTACTAGAAGTTTATCTGACAAATAATAGATGGCGCTTCGATATCGATATCAATATATTATGTAGTTCTGCCACTTATCACTAGATGGTGTCGTCGGATTTTTTACATACATACATATTTTCACGAATGTTTCCCATGGATAGGCAGAGACTATGGATTTCCACTTAATCTGTCGGATTTTTTTAATTTGCCTTTAGCAAATAAACTTGTTTCTTAGATTTTTTCTGTACTATTTATATATTGTTATTAAAACGCGAAAGAAAATAATGTACACACACAGATACAAATAGATTGAAACAAAAAAATTCAAGAATCCGGGCGAAAAAACCGCCAGCTCTTGGGTCACCAGTTATCTCGATAAGACGCATGCATGAATGCAACTTGAATCGGTTATTCAAATATAGACACTATTTTAGAAACAGCCTCTCCATGTCACAGTGGAACAAAGGTGCTGCTCCATAAGTCTCCACCTACGTGCTAATTATAGTGCGAATAAATAACAATCAAGATCAACGCCTTTTGGAAGTGTCAAGTGGGCGGTTGTGTCGCGTGATCTCGGGGTCAAAGTCTATCACCAACGAGGTAGACAGAGCCTACAGCCTAAAGGCAAAGCTTAGCGTAATGGTGCACGAAATCGTGGAAAAGAATATAAATAATGACTAGTTGTCAGCCGCTTTACTTATTGATATAATGAGCGAAAATTAAGGTGATGAGCGAAAATCTGCGGGAGATTGTCGCTCATTCTTTTGATTGGCTTTTAGCAGTTGGTGTGGCTTCTTTTTTTTCTTGTGCAGTAATCTGGAATCATGGACTTCTAATATAGGCAGATATAAATGATTTTAAGGATTCAAATAGAGTGATTTGATTAATTTTGTCAAATTCGGTCCATGATAATATTACATATTCCCTCAGAGACATAAATTCTGATTAGCTTGTGCACGAGGAAAACTTAACTTCAAATGGACATAGATTTCTTTTTTCGCAGTCTAAAACCTACCTCTTATAATAGGCATGACGATGAAAAAATATTTTTGGTCCATCGGTTAGATTATTAAAAGATATTGTACACGTATTTTTTATTTTCTCTGAGAAACCAAAAATGACAAAGAGACAGCGCATATAAATTTCGCGTGACGTCATGACTGGGTACGATTTTTACTTAAGTGTGACGTCACAAGCCCCCACTCTAGAACTTTGACGCTCCGTATCTTTGAAAACTTTTAGTTTTTTGGTAAACTGAAAAAATGGGTCCATTATTTTTGGATAATCTAAAAGAGGGACTAATTACAATCATATTTTTCGGACCCTATCGTCACCCCTCTTATCTTGTTTAAACAGCAAGTGTAGTAAAAAACAAAAGAAAACCCTCAAAAGAAACACTTGGACTAATTTATTCAAAAAAGCGAAATCAAAAACCACACTGGAAATTATCATAGGGACACTTCATAAATATCTCGATCGCCTCCGAGTCCGGCCCACGCTCCACTCGATGCATTCAATTTATACTCTATTATAAACTGCACACAGTTTGTTATGCTTTGACATGTAGGAAGGTAAACCCACAGGAGTGGAGTTCCATTTACAAAATTGTTTTGCAGATATTAAACTCATTTCAGTGCAATATTCGACTATATTGTAATGCAATAGGGTGCAATATAAGTGGTTTGTTAAGTAGGAAGGTGTAAGTAAAGGTATATGAGTGAAATAGTCAGTGTTGCCATTGAAGAGCAGTGTAAATTTGCGGACTCCTTGTGCGGCGCGCTCATTTATTTGGTCCCGAATACGGCTTTGTGATTTGTTTTATTGATATTGTTGGTTTTGTTGTTCGCGCTGTAATTCTGACGTAGATTGGAATGCATAATGTTGTTATGCATAAACATCATTACGCATTTTGTTGTCCTAAACATTACGTTACTTTTGTCAGCATTGTTGTACACGAAAAAGAAACTTTAGATACCTATAAAGAATTCCAATCATCAGACCTGTCAACATGAAAAGGGATTTTTGTTTTATATTCTGCTATAAATATAATAGTGTAAGTTATTTGGAATCATCGAATGAATCTTTATATTTTAAAATACTACGTTTTCTGCACTGGAAGTATTTTAAAAAATAATTATAAATAGTTGGAATAAAAAATAATATAGTATTTTACACATCATCAAGTTTACTACTCGTATATAACTATAACCTGTAATGTTTAAGTGAATATAATTTAAAGAAAAGCTACTGATACTAGCGTTTTTCAACGAGCAATGCTTAGGAAAAATTGTCATATTTAAAAGATTTTCAGAAGCAAGCAAATATGGTTTTTATATTCGTGAAATCGATTAAAATAGTAGTGATTAAAAATGTCAAGAAAAACGATTATGTTTAAAGATGTTATTCGTTCCAATATGAACCCACTTATATGGACTTTTTGAGTGTTCGCACCCTGTGTTTGTCTGCAATTGCAATCAAATCGAGCTGTATGGGAGTTGGCAAATGCATTGTTTCTAGTTGGAGATTTGAAGATACAGGATTTATTGTTCGCGTCTTAATGAGCTTGGTGTGTTTTGTCTAATTCTGTGTGTTATTCGGAAACGCGGCTAAAACTTTCTAAATAACTTTGGTCACTAAGTGAATCAAAATATGTGCATTGAACGGCTTATTAGGTAAGTACTTAATTCGTTTCATAGTTTATAGCTTTACTAGCCCAAATTCTCATCTAAAGTCACTGGTAGCTTGTTATATTTTAATTAACCTATTGCATAGTCTGTCAATGACTCAGATAGCAAAATGGTTATACAAATACAGATTGACTATTTCACTAACAATGATATCTCATAGATCTTCAACTCTCGTCTTACGAAATCGCAATACAATCAATACAGTGACTAAATCCTGTCTTATTGGCCAATAGGTCGTAAATAGGCAATCAACCAGTACCTGGCACTAAAGTGTGGACATTACTACCTTATTACAGTGGTACTGATGTATTGACAATGGTAAAGTTCGATTTATAGACTTGTAATTTCAGTAAGTTAGTTCCCACGTCTAAGAGGGAACTTAGATGAAAGAAAAAAGAAAATATTACAAATGTCTGAAATTGTACTTGTCGTGTATCCATGCTAGTCTCAGAAAAAGGAAAATTCTAAGAATGTACTAGCTGCTTCTCGTCCCTTAGTAACACAGGGCCGTGACAAGAGGTCTACATTTTTAACCTTCGACAAAAAGAGGGGTGTTATAAGCTTCATGCTAATGTTTGTCTGTTTGTGTCATCGTAGCGCTCGAACGGATAGATCGATTTAAATTTTTTAACGTAAAGGCAAGCTCCCTTGCGATGGTTCTTAGCAATTTTTGATGAAAATCGGTTCAGCAGTTTAAAATTGATTTGTGGTTAAAGCTTTAAAGTCGGGGTTTTTATAAATTAGGTAACAATATGGGCAATTTGAAGGTGTATACAGAGATACAGGACGACCTATAAAGACGTCGGGGAATGTATGAAGCAAGGGGTTGGTAAACATATGGTAAACGATAGAAAACGATAGAGGATTGTGATAGGTACAAAACTGACCTCAAATAAGAAGGTGATGAATATGATGACGATGAGAACATCTCCTAGCTACAGTTACCTTTACCACGCACAAATCTTGGCAAGTAAGTATGGCGGTGGCGGTATTAACCCAGTTTGGTAAAACTCCGCGATACCTGGACGATATTCGATAACTTTGTTCGCAACTCGGATTACTCGGGGCGGTCCAAACACGTAACTCGAGAGAGAAGAATTAAGTACGAAACAATATGCGAATGGTTTTCCACGTTTATGTTAATGAGTTTTGGACTTTTTTAGGTATATATGACAACATAATTGACGTCAAGTTCTTTGTTCTATCCCAATTAAGTGGTACGTTATTCTTAAGCCTTTGATAATCAAGCCCAGAGACGTCAAATTGAAGGTTCAATAGAAAGAAAAACTTTAAAATTCTCTACTAATAAAGTTAGGAATTTGATTTTCCTATGTTTCAATTTCCTAATTTCAAATTCCTGACATTATTTGAAAAAAAATTTAAGTTTTTCTTTTTATTGAACCTTCAATTTTCTTTATCTTGCAACATTTGCTTGATTTTTAAAGAGGAATAAAACAACATTATATTTTTGGCCGCTTTTATCAAACATTACCCATTGTAATATTTGTAAAAATACTCGATTATAATACAAATAAAAGTATTAAACTTGCTTTAGTTCAAGCCTGACCAGCTGAATGACATTTTAATATTGATACATCGAAAGATATAGGTATTTTAACTATGTAGTGACATGAGCATCGTATTGCGTGTCTAAATGTCAGTACTCCTCGCTTACATTGAGGGTAACATAATAATGTGCTTTAAGTTTCCTTCCACAAATAGGTTGTGGCTTGTACCATTCCTATAATAAAAAATGGTGTTAACAACAGTTGTCCGCGCAGTAGATTGTCGAGCAAACAACTTGCCCGCGGTCGCGCGACATTTCTTTAGCAGTTCTGCGACACTTTCGCGAAATGCTTGTTGGATATTTCGACATTTTGTTATTGCTTATCCCTATTGCTATGCTTTAGAACTTTCTAATCCAGCTGTAAGATTATTGTTTTATTATAAAGAAGTATTAGAAGGATGTATTTTGCGGTTCTTATTCGTATGAGTGAATTGACTTGGTTTTTGTAGTGTCTAAGGTAGTAGTCTACTTTTCTAAATTTCATTTAGCATTTCAAGTAAAATGAACTAAATGTTGTTTTTTTTTGTGATCAATAGTGGTGGTGTAAGAGTTTTAAGCTGCTTTAGGGCATTTGACATAGCTTGACAACTGCGATAAAACATCACAGCTGAGACCAATGGCTTCAGGCATGGAGGAGCTCAATTTTTTTATGCCTATTGTAGTCAACCATACAAGTCTAGACCACGTTCAGTGTCACTTAACATGTGAAAGCGTTAGTAACGTTTACTTATACCTGGCCACTGAGATCCTTCAATTGCAAAATACACATATAATGCAAATATTAATCTAAGAAATGTTTTTATATTTTATAAAGGTAACAAATAATAATGCTTTATCTTGTATTTGGAATTATTTTTGTTCTGGTGTTTGAATTCTAAAATCTATATATCTAAGAAGAAATTCTGATACTTTTAAAAATACTTTCTAAAAATATTTTTAACAACACGGAAGAAATGCGAATACAAGTCACAGGTCATGCATAACTAAGGGTTCCGAGGTGGATTTCTTGAAGCCGATAAAAATAGACGAGCCTGGGAACCTCCATACCTTGTTGAATCATTTGAAGCGGACATTACCTTGGAAGCCCCCATTTACATTACAACTATATTATACACGATATTGTTGCATTTGTTTTGAATTCAGCATAAACCATGAACAAGCTTCTTAGAATTCCATAGAGAATATAGATTTTTAATATTTCAGTAACTGCAATACGAGTATCTTCCTAACTTGGTTTTGTATTGTGTTTGATTGAAATTCGTAGAAAAGTATTTTTAGTAATATGTAGCCCTAGTAAGTATGGGTCTACTTACTGAATAAACATTTAAATCTAAGCATTTGATAACCATTCTTAAAACTTAACCAGAGTTTAATTTATTCCATTTAGTTTTTATTTCACTTTTTTGTTTTATATTCCCTAGCATTTGCTCGTTTGATTTATGATTCGGTTTAGTTACACAACGTAAGTTATTGAACATCCCCACCACCCAATAAAGTGTAAATTGTGAAATTTCTCATCAATGGCCGACCGCTGCCAGCTCCACTCTCATTTATAAAATTACGAAGCGTCTGCAATTTTCATAAAGTTTGCATGTTAATAACCAAAGTCGAGAGTTCTTGTTATTTCTGATGAAAGGAATTTTAACCAATGTTATCTGATATGTTACGGCGCATTTGTAATCTTTTTTTGTAACATGCTATGCCATTGTTGGGCAAAGTCTTCCATCTTGCTACAGCTTGCTGTCATTCACTCAGATAGCGCTTGATGTCATCTTGCCATCTCATTCTTGGCCTCTCTTGTTTTTGACGCCCCTCGTCTTTGCAATGAATAAAGTAACAAGACTCTAAATATACGTCAATGCTAACATATTTTTCTTCAGATAAAACATATTTAAAATATTTAGTTTATAGACTCACGTAAAGAATTTATAACAAAATAGTGGTGAATGCAAAATATTAAAATAAGGAACGCTTTTATTCTCGTTGACTTTGCCACTTTTTGTAGCAATAATGATGTACTATATTTTGTTTCTATTCCGCACGTACCAATACAAACATTAGTTTGCAAAAGGTTCGGAAGCGAGCGCGCAACAACAAACATTCGGGAATATGCACAAACACTGCGTGTGACGGCTAACATTTTCACGCCGCCGAGCAGAATGCACGGTAAGTGCTCTGCTATGGTTCCATATTCTACATTAAATTTATTAAAACCAAGAGAAGGCACAACTACTCGTATAAGAAGAACAATTATGTTATTAGTAAAAATATGCTTGTCAAAAACGATTTGTTTTTATTTTGTACTAGCTATGCCCGTGGGCTTTGCTCCCCGTAGGGATTTCGGGATAAAGAGTACCCTATGTCCTTTACCGGGTCTCAAACTATATCCATACCAAATTTCATCCAAATCGGTTCAGTAGTTTAAGCGTGAAAAGTATCAAACAAACAAACAAATATACAAACTCACTTTCGCATTTATAATATTAGCAGAAAGTAGGATAGGATATTTAGCTACTAAACATATAAGTGACTTTTATTGTTGCTTATTATTGCTTTAAATTTTACTTTAGCCAAATTGGCAATCGCAAACCCGAAATTTTTGAGAGATCACGGTTGGTCTCAGAGAAAGATTGTTCAAAAACAGTATTTTCATCCCCTGTCAGCTTGATTAATGGAAAGCGTATACCTAGCGTTTTCTTTACCTTACACATTGTTTAAGTTATTAACAGCTTACTACCATTAATAAGTTACAACGTCTACCAGGTGAGTCACATACGAGTATGAATACCTTGATTACCTAATCCGCTAGTTTTCAACAAGTCAAATGAATTACTTTTGCTAAACGTCAAAACATTTTCCATTGAATTTGCTTGAAATAGCTCGTCGTGACGTTATAGTTTCTTGACTTCAAATAACTTTCTAAATATCAGTTTTATTAATAAATCTAAAATCACGTTCAAATTAGATATAAAAGTGACATTATTTTGTGCAGTGTTTTCTTATCATTACCAAATTATTTAGTTTTTACTTTAGATACTACTTATTAGCTGTCATCATCATCATCATATCAGCCACAGGAAGTCCACTGCTGGACATAGGCCTCCCCCAAGGATTTCCAAAACGACCGATCGGAAGCGGCCTGCATCCAGCGCCTTCCTGCAACATTGCGCAGGTCGTCTGTCCATCTAGCAGGTGGGTGTCCTACGCTGCGCTTGCCGGTACGTGGCCGCCATTCGAGAACCTTTCTGCCCCATCGGCCATCGGTTCTTCGCGCTACGTGCCCCGCCCACTGCCACTTTAATCAGCTAATCCGCTTGGCTATGTCAGTGACCTTCGTTCTTCTACGGATCTCCTCATTCCTGATTCGATCACATAGAGAAACACCGAGCATAGTCCTCTCCATAGCTCGTTGAGCGACCTTGAGCCTTCTTATGAGACCCATTAATTTTATTTTTACATTATTAGCTGTAATTATAAGGAAATCCGGGGCTGTCCCTGTCCTAATTCAAATGTCAAAGTTAAGATCACCGCGGGTATTTCGGCCTCGCTCATTAGTCGTCAGATTACGGAGATGGATGGGATAGTGCGCCGCTTAATCTCTGACTTTTTTCCGCGGCAGCTTTATTTTACGAATAGCGTCTTATTTTCGGCTTTGTTTATCTTGTGTTCTATTTAGACTGGCTGGAGGATAGATGGCTTGTTACGGTTACGAGTATAGTTCATAAATCCAATATACTACTTATGTCTTTTTTTTTCTGATACTTTTCAGTAAGTAATTTATTGGGTCTACCATAATTCCGAATCTATGGGGCAAGCCGTGGTTCTTGCCGTTAGCATTAAGATTAGTTAGCTTTTCGTGAAGGGCCGACACTGGTGTCAGATTTAAGCAGCGTATAGGTATCTGACATCGCTTGATAACAACCATCTATCGATCGTGGTTTTAGTTATTGTGAATTAAAATGTTATGCCACTTGTCAACACTCACCCCAGTGTAGAGCACGATAGGAGTTGCTCAACTTGCTAGAGCTCTAATTATGCATACCCCCAATAGACTGTGGAGATTATCATAATTATTTCCAATACTTTTCTTAATCCATGTGTTAATTTGCGGAAGTAAATAGAAATTAAAAGATCTTACCATATCCATCCATTAAAAGATCTAATCTTAGACGAAGAAGTCCTCTCTCAGTTAACAATGAAGCTACAGTTAGCCATTACAGTGTAACGAGAGCCCAATAACAGGCTATTCCGAGCTAACGGCTCCGCCGGACCGGGCCCAGACCGCCACCGGATCAGTGCCGAGACCCGGAAACTAGCCCCGACGACCGGAGGAGCGCTACTGATGAAGAAATCCTGGAAGTGGCTTAGTTCTACTTAGTATTAGAGCTGCCTAAAGGCATGTGGCTCACTGACTCTTTTTTTTAAATTTATCTACTTAATCTTAATTGCTTATCCAATACAAATTTTATTGAACTATCGATGAACTAGCTAAAAGCTTTGACTACCAAGTAGCGTAGTATGGCGTTGTTTCTTCTTCTTTGTTTAAATAATGCTAATATCTGTCTGTCTGTCTGTGGCATTGCAGCGCTCGAACAGATGGACCGATTTCAGTGGGGTTTTTTTACATGAAAGCAACTCCCTTTGAGGGGTCGTTCTAAGCCATATTTTATAAAAATCGGTTCAGTTAAATACATTCAGGACGATACTATGAATAAGATCGACGTCTGTTTGTGTTTTTTTTTAAATTATTCTTTTGTCATCAAAATTACCTACACCTCTGTCGGTGTTAATTTACAAGAACTAAATATTTTATTAAAACTAACGTTAATTGAGTTCATGATTCAATAATTGAAGACGGTTGACTTGGTTTGAGTTTTCTAATTATACGAGTATGAGTCAACCGTCCTAAATTATTTCAATAGTTTTAAGAGATTGTGTGAGCACTTCTATTCCTTTACCTCTATGTGTTCCGCTTTTGGGCTAGCAACGGACAGGAATGCAGGATGCAGAGTGTCTGACAAAGGCGCGAATTACTTTTGGATTCAATTATTGCTGAGTTATGGCCCTCACTTTGGAGAAAAGGAAAGCTTGTTTATGTCAAAATATCTTTTTTAATAACAAGAGTTTTCGATCGTGCCTGTATTCTTTTATGTATGTCATCATCATCACCATCGTATTAGCCACAAGAAGTCCACTGCTGGACAGGGCCGAATAGACCTCCCCCAAGTACTTGTAAAATGATCGATCGAAAGTGGCCTGCAACCCTGCATCCTTACAGGTTGTACAACCTTGCTGAGGTTGTCTGTCTTCCTAACGCTGTGCTTACCGGTACGTGGCCGCAATTCGAGAACCTTTCTGTCTCTCTGCCATCGGTTCACTGCGCTATGTACCCCGCCCACTGGCACTTCAATTAGCCAATCCACTTGACATTCGCTCTCCTGCGAATCTCCTCATTTATGTATGTATAACTCTCCAAATAGAGTAGTTTATCTAAATTTAGACTGTGTTTTCATCAACAAATCGTCAGATAAAACATACATTTAAGAAATTTATTTCATTACCTAGCCATGTTGCATTTATTTTCAGCTTTTTTTATTACAACCTCACCTGACTTTACAGCAAAAATGCTAAAAGAGCAGATTTAACAAAAATTTTTTTTTTTAATTTTAGGTTTTAGAAATTTTGTGAAAAGTTAATATACCTCTTACTGTCAGATATATTTTAAATTGGTGTTTGAAAGCTCCACAGTGGAGAAAAGCCACAAAAATATACCTACAACAATTTGAGTCATACCTAAATTCATTTAAAAAAAATTACCAAACCGGGACACACACGGCTGTGGACGTTATTCTATTATTATTTCTATTGTGTTTGGCTGATTGTCCTGCAATGTCTTTTAAACTATTAAAGCTTACTACACCAAAACAACTACTAAGTACACAATAGTACCGAAATCACTCCCTCCTATATAGCAATGGTATTGCCCCCAGAAGAGACTTCTGAAAAGTTTTATTATCCCAATAAAACCCTCTTTTGTCTCAGCACAAAGATCAGGCCAGTCTAGACAATTACAATTTCCAGCTAATGGAGGGGCTCCATTACAAAAATAGTGCATTCTGGAGAAACAGCGGATCGACACACGTAATAAAAATAGTAGAGAAAGAAAACGGTGTATTTTGCGTGCTAGCAAAAACATTCGAAAATAATTGCGTTTTTTTGAAAATGAAGTGAAACATCAAAAGAACTAAATAATAAATTTTTGTTCTATTATTATTTGTTTCTTTATTTGTTGATTAATTATTTGTTTCGTTATTACCCTTAGCCACCCGTATCACAAAGTAATCCATTACTTTGTGATACGGGTGGCTTAGGGTAAAAACGGTACCGTATTACTAAAACTATGCTATCTGTCCATCTGTCTGTCACCACGCTGTATTTCATAAGCGAGATGGCTAGAGAGTTTAAATTTTCCTAGATGATGTATTTCTATTGCCGCTATAACAACAAATACTAAAACAAAATCAAATAAATATTTAAATTGGGCTATCATATAACTAACGTGATTTTTATTGATAATGGTACGGAACTGTTTATTTGAGAGTTAGAGTTGCACTTGGCCGGTTATTTTCTCTCAAATCAGTATGGAAGAAAACAGCAAGTTAACATAAAATTTACAAAACTAAAAACCTCTGAAAATGATTACATGCAGCCAAATCACCCAGCAAACGGAATTGGGTACAGCTTTCAAAGGCTACATCTGTCCATCTATGTTCTTTATATTTTGTGCACAGATCTCTGTTTCCGGGAAGGAACCGGAAGCCGGTCATTGCTGCATCAATTGACTTGTTTAAATGGAGCAGGTCTTGTTATCCGGCCACTTCCGGGGAATTCGGGTTAACGTTCCGTTTACTGATGTACACTTTTATTCTGACTAGTATATGGCTTCTTTTACTGAATCTATATTAAACAAGATAGTACAGATAGGCGAAATAATTCTTGAGGATCATAATGTTTATGATATTGAACATTTAACAATGAATAAACTAGAAAATGAAACATAATATAATCTATCATACAAATCAAGCAAAACTGATCGAGTTTATAATAGGCTGTGGATATTGTTCAAGGATAATATTCAACATCATCTAAACCTAAAACAAGAAATTTTGAACGTTTCGGGTCACATCATAAGACAAACTAAATTCTTTACGAAATGTTGTATGCTATTTCATTTACATACATACGAGTATGCGATTTAACATTTATTTTCTATTAAACCAAGAAAACCAACAAAAATATTACTTTGTGTTTCAGAAGGTGCACACTTTTGAACCTGCTCCTTTTCTTTCCACGCAAATTGTAAACACCGATCGAGGGAATGGACGGGATGCTGCTATTTTGATACTCTTTCATCGCCCACCATCACGCTTAACGTGGCATTTAGGCCTTATAAACCTAGGGTCTGTCTAATAACTCCGTTAGGGATAAACACGCCATAATATCTGTAATGTGTACACTATTAAAAGATCAATTTATCTAAGTAACATTTCAAAGTTTCCTAATTCATAAGACGTCAACATATTGAGCTAGAACATCTTCTAGCCATAAAATAAGCAGATACGACATGCGTAAGATTAACGACGTGGCTTAAGGTGATTCCGGAGGTCAGTCATTAGTGACCGGGATCAGCGTAAGCCGGCCATTAGTTTTACGAGCGGTCTTATGTGTACAGTGGGTATACCTCCAGCGAACTGATTGGTCAGGACAGGACAAATTGAAGTAATTAGATTTATATGTCATTTTTCAGATGTAGGTTTATCACATATTCTCACAACGCCTTTCAAAGGACCGAGATATAACCCGTGAAGGATAAACCTTGAGAGAACATAATAAGTATGAACAACTGAATGCTTTAAACTCTTTGACGTCAGTTTGTATTCGGAATCTCAGCAATTTGATACCCGTACTTTTCCACCAGAAAACCACATTCGTAAAGATTGTCAGGTGTTTTGAGGGGTCTTGAAATGCATACCTTGTAAAGTTTAGAAAACTGTAGACAGATTTTTTAAAGAAGATAAAATATACAGATATAACAAAAACATTTTTCATTATTCTTAGTTATACTAATCGTTCAAATACAATAATAGAATGACGTCTATTATTATTAAGATCAGTTGCAGTATATAATATTTTACTAACCCCAGAGGCTAAGAGTAAGACTGAGTTAAAATTTAATCCTCAAGACCGCAACTTTTATCGTTAAATAGATAATTCATGCTCGAGTCCCGATAGATTAAAAACTTTGCTCAAGTTAATATTTAATTATGACATAACGCGTATAATATGAAGTCGCCTGGCCCCATGATAGCTCCCTGGGCGACGCTCGAGATAAACTTTACGTTACTTTTAGAGTGTTATGGTGATAATACTGGAGAATAAGCTTTGGAAGAAAGAGTTTCAGTGATATGGTTTATTTTATGTACTCTATGCATATAATATGCTTATGTATGTAAAAACTCAAAAAAACATGTTCATATTTGTAACTTAATTACACCATCAATGTGGAAAATGGATATTAAAACTTATTTACAACATATTTGCAATTTCATGTAGATATGTTTGAAAAATGTTACTGTTTACACAAAAAAAAACGCGTTAGAAGAATCTTGTATACAGATTTATGTTTATCCCTATGGTTGACTGGGAGAGAACTCTTAAATTGTAAAATTGAATAAAAAAAATTTAATTGAAAAATAAAATTGTTTTAATTGTGGATAAATAAAGTTTTAATAAATATTAAATAAACATTTAAATAATTAAATAGGGATATTAATACGAATTTATCTAATCTACGATAAATATAATTTTTCTTGTGTTTTAAGTAAGTGATCCAACAGATTACTTCTCACAAAACTTTCGACGATATCTTACAAAACTTGAAATTTTTAAAATACAATTTTGTCTTACCTAAGTATATTAACTTAAACTAGAGCGGAGGTTTTTATCTTTGTCCTAGTTGAACCAACTCGAATGGTTATTTTATGGGCCCCAACCGCTCATATCCTGGAGATTGTCTTAATTATTTCATTATCTCAATTTTACAACTTCTGAGGATGCAGACACTTTTGAATAAATTAGAGGTCTACTTAAATTTGTTTAACCTAGATAATTTAATAGGTTTCCTCCAAGTCTTTTTGTACAAGAGAAAGCTTTTACTGTGTCTTTAACCGGTAAACCACCTAATTTTTTTTTTGTGTATACGTGGTCAGTACTACAATCTGATTTTAAAACTTTTGATCTCTTGCAACAGTAGTAACAAATGTGTCTTGCGCTTTTGTTCTCATTTTCACTGATTTCCGCCCAAAAGTATTGGCCTGGTTTTTTTTTTTGGTTCAAATGTGTATAAAATACTTTGAAATAGCGACCCATTTCATTCTATTTTCTACCCAAGAACTCACTTAGCACGACCTACTCTCCAAACATGTGGTCTGTAAGAAAACACGAGTAGTGCATTACTTGCGCCCCGTGATCAAAGCTCACTAATGAACGCGGGTTGTTCTAGTGAAGTAGGGAATAGTATAATTTTGTAGCTGAAGGTAAAATTTTGTAAGATTGTATCCAAACTCGAAACATACTACTTTATGTAATTTCTAAAAAAGATTTCCTTAAAATTTTTACATTCCTTAAAAAATCTTATTATATGCTTATGCTTAATGGAGGTATTAACATATATACGCTGACTGTATTGGTTTTGGAAAAAAAATCGTATTGTAAATAAATTCCTCTATCCCTATACGTAATTCAAATTTGTGTATGACACAGGATAAATAAGCGGCCAAGTGCGAGTCGGACTCGCCCATGAAGGGTTCCGTAGTAGCAAATAACATAATATAAAAGTCTTGTAGTATATTTTTTTTAATTTTTATATTTGAGTTGATTGAATGAAAGGTACATTGCCGTTTATGCTTTATGACGTATTAAAAAAAAACTACTTACTAGATATCGTTCAAACCAATTTTCGCTGGTAGTTTTCATGGTAATGAACAACATATATTTTATTTAGTTTTATTATTCTCTTATTTTAGAAGTTACGGGGGGGGGACACACTTTTTTCCACTTTGGAAGTGTCTCTCGCGCAAAGTATTCGGTTTAGAAAAAAATGCTATTAGAAACCTCAATATCATTTTTGAAGACCTATCCATAGATATCCTACACGTATAGGTTTGATGAAAAATAAATTTTTGAGTTTCAGTTCTAAGTATGGGGAACCCCCAAAATTTACTATTTTTTTTCTATTTTTGTGTCAAAACCTTAATGCGGTTCACATAATACATCTACTTACCAAGTTTCAACAGTATAGGTCTTATAGTTTCGGAAAAAAGTATAATCCAGTTTTTACCCATTACTTATATAGAGCCTCGAACCGTCTTACCCTAGACTTCTCCATACAAACGAAGTCTACGTTTAATTTTGAAACCACATGTCAGATTCCGGTAAAAATTGGTAATTGTAAAGAAATTGCAATTATCTAGGGTAATAACTGGTTTCCTATAGTAAAATTATAAAGTGAAAAGAAATTATAACGATTTAGAAGTTTCCCATACTGATGGTCAAAAATGTTATAAAACACTATATTCTATTTCAAGTTCATATTTTTATTGTCGGAAACAAGTTATTACCCTAGATAATTGCAATATCTTAGAAATTACAAAATTTTGCTAAAATCGGACATGTCGTTTTGAAATAATACGTAGACTACTTTTGTATGGAAAGTTGTATTTTGGCCTATGGTAAGGGGACAGTGAATACGTCTATAGTATCCGAGAAAATTCATACTTAAAAGGATCCTATTTCCATCACTTTTAAACTAATTACATCGAACAAAACTCCAGGAAACTGACGAAAGTTGCAAGCGGCTAAATCGTCTACACTTCACCGACGTAACATGAGCTTTACAGCTCTTTAAATTCATTCGTTCCCCTGAAGAGTCAATAATGAGGGAGAGGTCACGTTAAAGTGGGTACTGGAAGCTAGTTGATACCTCGAGTCTCGTACTCTCGGGATGTGTAGGGTCCATTCACATTGGAACGTGGGACTTTCCGGATCAAATATTTATTCAGATACACGCTTGTGTGGTAATGATATGATGTATTGTGATATTTTAATGATTGATGTTTAAAAGAACAACCAAAAGAAACTTGTTAAGATAGTATTTGTTTTTGATTTTATGAAAATGTAGGTTTTTCATAAAATGTCTGTGTCAGTTTTCAAGAAAATTAATGGAAAATGTACCGTTGTTGTCTCATTAACTCAACTGAAATTGAAAGCACATAGTTACAATGAAAGATACTTAAATATCGAATAAACTTACAAAAGTCGGACAGTCTCATGACTGTCTAAACGGCGTTCGTCGAGCGAAAGAAATTCTCAAAGCCTCTTTCACTATAAGATTCTTTTTTCTTATTCAAATATGTTGTTTCTTGTTCTTGTGCCTATGATTTAATAACTATTAAAATAAATCATTAAAGTACTTGAATAAAGTCAAAGTCTTAATTAAATTTGACTAATAAATGTATTACCATACCTATAACCAGGTAAAAGTTCGCTTTTGTAATATGTGTCATTGTATTATTTATTAAATGTGTCTTTTTACACACAATAAAAATAATTGGCCAAGTGCGTGTCGGGCCACGCACAGTGTAGGGTTCCGTAGTTGTAAATGCCAACTTTGAGTTCATGCCACTAAAACGTCTAAGTATCTATTGAATTTGTATGAAATTTTCCTTTTCGAGTACATTTTATAAGTTGATCGCCTATAACTTTTTAATTTGTTAACCCTACTTAGCTCTGATTGTTTTCCTATAAACTACATTATATAAACTATATCTATGATTTTTGTCACGTGTCCATATATAACCGTTTAGCAGATAGACGAGGGGGACACATGGCTTAAACAAAAAAAATCACTTTAAACCTAAATATTTCAGACACGGATCCCTAAATTGAAAAATGGTGTTCCCAAGCTCACAATATTTTTGACCTATTCAACGATACCCCACACAATGTGTTTGTAGAGAAAAAAAATATTGACTTCCTATTTACCAGTATGGCAGCTACCCTAAAAAAAATTGTTTCCATATTTTATTTTACGACTTTTTCGCCATGATTAATGTACATATCCATGCCAAATTACAGCTTTCTAGTACTTATAGCTTCTGAGTAGGACCGCGGATAGACAGACAGACAGACAAACAGACAGACAGACATGGCGAAACTATAAGGTTCCTTGTTTACTACGGAACCCTAAAAATCTTACTTACCTTCTTACGATTTGTAAATTATATATGTAGGTACATAGTTTAATGTCTGCTTATAGATTCGATGTGAATGGATCCTTAGGACGTTAGAGAATCTCAAAATACTTAATAGGGTTGTCGAAAGTTGTTTCGAAACAAAGATTTAACTTCCCGTAATGTTTCTTCGTTTCGAATATTCCGAACTGATAATTTGTGTCGAGTTTAAAAGCAGCTTTATTATTTACACTTCGGTAATTAATGTTGATGTTTATTTCGACATTATTATGTTAGTAAAGTTAGTTATAGTTTTTTTTTCACATAGGTAGCCTTTATACTTTTTTCGTTCGCTAAGACGCTTCGCTCAGACGTAAGGGAGTGCTGTAAGTTTAGTATGATATTTTTTTTCTTACACTTTATTGATAAAAAATTCTTTGTGCACTTATTGCTTTTAAACAGTTTTTAATTTTGATGGAGGTATTTTTTTTTAAAATTCAGCTGAATGGCAAATTGAAAACTTTTGCAAAATGGTTATGTATAATATTCTTATAAAGATCCCTAACACGTTAACCTATTGCATTTCCGACGCTTCATTTCATCTTTTGTACTCTTATTACATTATAACGCATTCATAGCAAGTAAATTATGAATACTCCATAAATAACATCTACAAAGACTGAGGGAAGAACAAAAATGCAAAAAGTGCGATAACAGGAATTTATGAAGGAGGAAGGTCCATTAAAATAAAATTAATTCGCTGTTACGTCCTCGACCGAAAGAGATCGTATCGCGATACTCAAGAGCTTCATATTTATATTCTAGGAAAGAACGACATAGTTTGTTCTCGAAGTCTAGAAAATTAAGTATAGTCATTTGAACTGAGAAACCAGTGTTATCTTGCGATGTGATGTTTTAAGAACAAATCCGTTTATTCGCAACCCTATGACTGATTCATTATATGATTGATATTTAAAATTGTTTTCGATTCATCTACTTGCTTACAATAAGAAGTAACTCAATACTCAGTCATTTAACTCCGTGTAATTCAATCATAATGAACATAAAATGTCTTTGATTATAATCAAAGGATCAATAAAAAATTCTGATCAAACATTGTAATATATCCGTATTTAGACTAGTAACCATAAATTAGGCTGTGTCAGCTACGGTTAATCTGACATAGTGTTGGCCTCATAAAAATAAGCAAAACAAAAAAAACACAAGGTACAATTTGATATGATATGAGCAACAAAATTAAAATATAATTTTATGAAATGTTTCTTCGCAAAGCATTCATTGCAAACATATTGCTAACTTAATAAACCTAACAATCAACACAATCAAATCAATTGTCTACAAATCTCGGAGTCCATGAGACAACTTCATCTCCCTGAGTAACAATATTTCAAGTCACAACTTCAGAAAACTTTTAATACAATCTCCAACTCGAAAAAAAAAACAAAGACACCGAGTAGTATTAATAAAGAATATAAGATAGTTGGGTTGTTGAAAACGATAAATTAATATGTGTGAATATATTATTAAAACCAATATTGGAACTCTAATTAAAAAATTGAAATAAAATGGTAAAAAATAAAGTTTTTTAATTGACCGAGCGTGCGAAGCGTGCGAAGCGTCTCAGTTTCGAGATTAGCCAAAAATTATTTTGTCCGTCTGTCTGTCTGTCTGTTCTCGCCTACAGGTCGCATTTATTAACCGATTCTCATGAAATTTTGTAAGCAGGTTCAGCAACTTAATAGAATTTTTTTGTCGAGACAGTTTTTCGAAATTTTTCAAAATGCAAAATTTTAAACTGTCATATATCCGCTATTTCAAAATATTTTCAAAAATGACATAAGACTTTTTTGTTGCTATTATGAAAACAATTTTTTTGTCTGAACAACTTTTTTATACGTTTTACTAAAGCGGGTTTAGGGTGACTCGCCGAGTCTAGCTGACTAAGCCGTAACGGATATACAATACAAATCTTCTTACAAAATATACTGAAACTAATTAAGGGTGAATTCAGGCCGGGTTACTGAACAACTTTCTTAAAAATACAAATCTCCCCTGGGGTCCACGAAGTAATTTCTCCGAATTCCGTTTTTGCCTTTTCGGTACGCAACCCTAAGAACAACATAACCTCGCTCATCTGAGCGTGTTCCTTGATATATCCTAGGCATGGTGCTGTTGTATTTTCAGTTAATTTTATTAAGTCTAAACTTTTTTTACGCATTCGTGATTTTTGATATTTATTTGTATCATGAGTTTCAAAAATATGTATGGTCGCACGGCGTCTTACATTTTTGTCAACCTACTCGTACATACAATAAATTTAACCGGATAGTTTAGCTATTAAAGAAACGTACCTCTCTCTCAGCGTTGTGTCCTATTATTGTCTTGTTCATTTGAATTAGACTTGACATTAGTATTGTGTGATTTATTGCCTACCTCACCTGCAAAGCTTGTTATGATTTGAATAATATTCTCTAAATATGATAATTTAATCAAAAAGGCATTAAGCATTAATGCAAAATCACATCATTACTAAACAGTGCTGTTTTGACAATGAACAGAATCAAAGTTTTGAGTTTGTGTCTTAAAAATACTTTTGTCTTTGGAGATTATGTTGATTTCAAGGTAATAGTTGACTCCAAATAATTTACTGACAGCAAATCAAAAGATTTATCTATTTACATAAAATCATTGTTGTTTCAGGTACTACATTTAATTTTATCCTCATGCAATTTGTTCACTACACAAGTAATCAAACTCAGAACGAAAACGGCTAAGGTAAGACTAATATATAAGAGTTAATGTATATAAGTACTTCCTACAGAGGCTGAGTTATCTTTCCAGCAGTGGTCGTTCCGAAACGCTAGAATTTTTAGCTTTTGCAGTAAAATAATATTTTTAAAAAATGACTTTCAATAAGAGATAATTTTATTTTACACTGAATAAAAATGTTTGACTTTGGCTTTGACTTTGCACATTTATTCATTAGTTATATAGAAACTACTGCAACCTTCAAAGTCACGTGAGTTTAATTTCATCTATTGACGAAACGAATGCATCAATTACTAAATTTAATTCCCAGTTCCACTAACAACATTCCCATGGATTGGGAGGGAGTATAAAAAAAATGGTTCTCAGACGATACGTTTTCCTTAAAATGTAACTTTTAGTTCAATTTTATTACGACTTTTACTCCGTGCTATCTCCAGATCACCTCGGTGGTAATGTCGGAAGACCAAAAGTTTTTTTTTAATTACGTCGAGTTAGATAATAAGACGTTAGTCCTTCGGGAGCTTTCTACGTTTACTGGCAAAGCAGGGAAAGAATTGAGGTTAAGAATAAATAATATTGTAGGTACCTACTTAATATTTTTGCATCATGATCCGTTCTTTTTGTCTCCACTGCAGGAGCACGACCCTCTCAGAGCCATACTTGGCCAGAGCAGCCAGAGGACTTGGCCTACACTCTGACTTTGTGAGGTCTCATTAATGTTCATATAAGCTTCGTTTAGCTTGTATTCCTAAGTCGCCTTCTACGACATCCACGGGACGATTTGGATTGGCCCTATTCGGAAACCACACGGTAATAATACTATACAGAGTGTTGCGTGTCAAGATAATTTATGAAATTGGAGAATATCACGTATGAAACTACCGTATACAGAGTTTTGCGAGTCAAGATAATTTATGAAATTGGAGAATATCACATATGAGATAGCCCTATTCAGAGTGTTAGTTGTCAAGATAATTTATAAAAGTTAATATCACGTATGAAATAGCCCTATCCAGCGTGTTGCGTGTCAAGATAATTTATGAAATTGGAGTATATTACGTATGAGACAGCCCTATCCAGCGTGGTGTGTTAAGATAATTTATAAAACTGGAGAACATCACTTATGAGAGAGCCCTATACAGTGTTGCGTGTCAAGAATTTTTTTGAGATTGGAGAATAACACGTATGAGACAGCCCTATTCAGCGTGTTGCGTGAATGCAGAAGTACCAGTTTATTTCGTTAGCCACTCGCGCTGATTGACCTGGGACCTGGGACCACTCCCCGAATAGTTCCGAACACGACGGAAGCCACTTAATAATATTAGCTTTCTCACGCGTCAAATAAAATGTTCACTTTGTGAAGGAAAAACATGACTGAAAACACCGTCCCCGTTGTATCTGATATTGGCCGGAATATTTCTAAAATTAAAGTTTCTAAACTTATTTTCTTCCTAACACATAGGAGTATTATGTTTAAAAATCTAGGTTTAATCTAAAAACAAAGATTTACCCAAGATCTTAATACATGTTGATCAGTGATTGTAACCAATCAAGTTTCCGTTGGAAAATATGAAACATAGTTATTTCTCCACTTGCACGACCACAGGAGCACGACCCTCTCTTTACTACCAGAGCCATACTTAGCAAGAGCAGCAAGAGGACTTTGGCCTACACTCTCCTCGATGGCCAGACTTGTTAGAGAGATCTCATTAATGTTAATAAGCTTTAGCTTAAGAAACCACACGGCAATAATTATTCGTGAGTATCTTATTGAAATTCGCATTGGTCAACTTTTTTCGCTATTACCTTGCAGGCCTTAACTATCTAAAAGATTGTTGCTCAAAATTCGCTACTTTCCAATAACACAAATCAGATGCTTTTTATTTTCTATGGGATTTGTATGAACTACTAGCTGTACCCGCGGGCTTCGCTCCCCCTGGGAATTCCGGGATAAAGATTACCCTATGTCCTTCCCCGAGTCTTAAACTATATCCATACCAAATTTCATCCAAATCGGTTCGATAGTTTAAGCGTGAAGAGGTTACAAACAAATAAACAAACAAACAAATATACAAACTCACTTTCGCATTTATAATATTAGTAGGAAGTAGGATAGTAGGAAGTAGGAATAGTAGGAATAGTAGGATAGTAGGATAGACAAATGAACGTTCTTAATATCAGTTTTTCTGCTATAATCAATCTAAGATCACATTGATGGATAAAATCATGACAAGAGACATTATGTTGTGACTTTTTATCGGTACCATATAATATATTTCTGACGCATGAAAGTACCCAATTATGAAAGTGCTATAAAGTAATTTCGGTAAATTTTCTTAGACCTTTATTGACCGTACCGATATCTGCTCCTTCTCGATTGTGTGTCGATGGTTAATTGCATTCTATCAGCCCAATATTGTTATTTTAATTATAATAACTATGAATAATTACATTATTATAAGTTAATCTGACGGCGTCGTCAGTAGCCGCACATAAGGCGTCCAGGATCCAGGTTGTACCTTATACCAGTTTTCTCACTATACCAATCGATATTAATACACCAGAGGTTCGTGTAAGGAAGATGAAATAACGCTTATGACCAAGATTTACTGATTTTCTACATACAAATGACAGATTTTGTCTCCAAAAACAGAAGGTTAGTATAAATGTATATAATTTAAAAAAACAATTCAAAGAGAATATAAAAACAATTCACAACACTTATAGTAGTTTCCCCAAAGAACATCTACATTCTCTAATTTACTCTCTGAAGGAAACTCTTCGAGTACATTAAAAGGTATACTTATATATTTCCAAGTTCTAAAGTATAATTAAGATGAGGTTTATAATTAACTCAAAGTTAAGGAATAGTTTACGTTGTTCTAGATTCCGGGAATGCTCGCGAAGGAAAGGCATCCGAAGGAATTTTCAATAAAACATTAGAGTGTTTAGATCTACTGACCGCGGAGATAAGGTGGTGTTCAAGTCATAGGAGGTGTATTTATTTTTAAAAGTATGTAATAATTTGAAAAAGTATACTTTAAACGTACACGAGTATGGAGATAAAGTCAATACATTTATCTATCAATTTGACAGGTTTATGATGTTTATTTTTTTGCACATACAATACAATACAATAATATAATACAAAAAACTTTATTGCACCAAAAGAAATTTACAATTTTGGAACACTTATTAAATAGCAACATGTAGTGGGGTCACATAGTCTAACCTTTTGAGATCCGCCAATATCAGACCGAATATATAGTAAAGCAATGAAAGCCCGCTAAACGATAAACTTAATGTAATAAGTATTAATAGAGGGAGTTTTTATATGCAATACGTTTTATGCATTATATGTCAATCAGGAGCTGTTTAAATTCTGTGAATGAAAAATACTCTAAAAAAAGATAAAACTGCGAACTGATCGTGTTGCAAGTCATAGCGACAATTTCTTTGGAAGGTGAACAATCAATAATTTTAAACAATGACAAGCTACAAGTAGGTACAATGAATAGTGTAAGTAAAAATGTTGATTACACTTACATACTTTTAAAAATAAAACATTTAAAAAAACTTGGATTGCCATGGAGACAGAGGATAACCTTTAAAGACGTGGGAGAATATGCAAAGTGGAACATGAAGGAGAGAGGTTGATACAGATATACATGTACAGATATTTAGTAAATTATAGCAAACGATGGAGGGATTTATGAAATGCGATCCCAAAAAGCGAAGGCGAAGAAGATGTTGATGATGATTTAAAAAAAACTTCCGTTGTGAAATATCCCCCGCTATTTCCTTTCCCGTGGACCACCTCACTTCAAACTCTCAATTGTATCTCCACAAGCCCAGTGGCTCCCAACTGAAACTCGTACAAGCCGCCCGATCCCAAATGCGAAAACTTCGCTGCAATTTCTTCCGACCTCTTATCTCGCGTCAAATTCGCTTAGGATTTAGTGCAGTCTATCTTTTTGAGAATTTAGGGTTAACTTTGCTCGTATTAAAATAATTGCTTCAATTTTAAGTTGACGCGCCGTAGGGTTGAGATTAAATAAGCTTTTTTATTTTGAGATTGTTTTAAAGAAATCTTAAATCAAATTTTGTACAATATGAAGCGTAGAGAAAAACTTGCCAGGATGCTTTTTGCAAGATGTATGGATGACAAGCGTACAAGGAAGGTTTATCAGGTTCATAGCAAGATAAAATCCATAGTCTTTGCTTACTTTGGAAAACAAGTGTGCTTGAATTGGATACTTTCCTAGGACAAAATAAATTATTCAATTGTTACCGTTAAGATAATTAAACGTCACAAAATAATTTTACTTTCTATTATTTTATCCTTTTTATGTGATTTATTATAGCAGAAAAACTGGTATTGATTCCAAGAATTTATGACGTCATAAGACTATGTTTGTATATTATGTTTGTTTCATAGAAATCCCATTGCAAAGGTTTCTTTTGAAGTTAAGAAAAAAGTATATAATTTGAGTTGTTGGAAAGTAGCGAATTAAGATGGTGAAGAAACTATACGAATACAAACAATAACGCGCGTGCGCGATAGCACGCTTTTCAGTTTCTCTCAAAGTCAGGTATATACTGTCTATGGCACAAGAATTCAACAGCCATCTACATAAAAGGCTCAACAGAGTGACAAAGCGATTGATGGACGATTCCATCGCAACGGTAGCGATAGGAAACAAAAACATCCCGCGATTTGCAGAGCATTAACAAGAAGACAGCATTTGCATAAATTTGCGTTAAGTAAATGGGGTCCCCTGACAAGTTTAATCTTGCCTTCGCAATTTATTGCTCAGTTGCAACCTTCTGCCTCTCCGGCAAATATTTGTTTAGTTTAAAGTTGGATCGTGATCATACCGCTAACTCAAGTATTGTTCCATGTTTTGAATGCGAAATGAGCGTCTTCACATTTAAATTTATGTAAGAACTTATTATCAACTCGGTTTTCCTTCATCTTAACTAGTTGCTACTCTTAATGCCGAGAAGTTTTCCTAATTTATGGAAAAGAAAATAAACTTTTAAGTATTTTTGACAGTTTGATGATGATTCAAAAGATTCCGTATTTCAGGAGTTATTTGGAAACTTCGATAAAAGAAATAATTATACAAACATAAAGTATTAAAAAATAATTAATAGATAAACTAAAATAACTGGTCACTGGAAAGTTTTTAGCAAATAACAATAAATACGTAATACGAGTTTTTTGTAGCTTTCAGTTTGAAAATGAGTATAAAGTCACAAATACGAATGATTTTTCTAAGGTCCCAAGTGGACCTTAGAAGTAAGGTAAGGAAAAGAACCAGTTTATTGTCTATCGGCTTAAAGGAAGCCACTTAAACCATTGATTGATCCGCACCTTTGTACTGTCTAACGCCTGTCTGACTTCAGCAGCGATCGTCAGATGAACCCGGCTTCTCTTGGCTTCAACACAAAATAAAGTAAAGATAAAAGAACCAAAATACTACACCTATTTCGCTCGTTGAAGTGGCAGTGGGCGGGAAACATAGCGCGACGAACCGATTGCCGATGGGATAAAAAGTTCTCGAATGGCGACCGCGTACTGGCAATCCTTGCAATTTATAAATTCTTTGGAGAGGCCTATGTCCAGCAGTGGACATGTGAATGATAGGTTTACATATACTCAAAGTAAAATACTTTATTTACTTAGATCACTTGATGATTGTTAATTTAGTATTTGAGTTACGATGCAATTATGTCCAAAAAGATTACAGATACGAGTAACGGTCACTTGAAAGATTTTCTGAAGGGAAAATCAAACACCCGACATACCAAAAAAAAGCGTTATCACCCAATAAGAACCACGGCAATGGAAGTTGCTTTCACGTAAAAAAACCGCATGAAATTGCCGATGCCATAGCCAGACAGACAAGACACGGTCAGACTTATAACAGCGCTCTTTCTTGTCGAGGTTTAAAAATCATTTATTTACTTTGGATATTTGTATCACTTGATAATGGTAGTTGGTTTTCTGTCAAAATTTGCCCACTATCATAAAACATTATTGACAACGAAATGTGAGGATCTTGTAACACTTATGAAAATTTAATCTTTATCTTTAAAAGTGACTTCTTATTTATTTTTAGACTTTATAGTACATGTCAGTCTTTGGGTTACTGACCTACTTAAGTATACCAATGGTGAACTCAAAACTAACAAGTATTTTTTCTGTCCTTTTATAATTCGATGTCTGAGACTTAAAGTACCTAGCATTTGTCTTATCGATTCCCTTTGTTATTATGTATGTTCGACTGCACAATAGTAAGGAAGTCTCTTTACGTAATCTTTTGAAAATAATACGTAAAAGGAAAGCGCATATTACAACCTACTCAAAACATTTTACAAACTTTTATTTACTTCACCTCTCCCGTTGTCTGTCGGTCTGTCTGTAATCAAACCTTGCAAGTTTATGTTGACCCACTTCCCGATTTACTATTGAGCTGAAATTTTGCACGCATACATATAAAAACTTAGAGAAAGAAAGAGGGATGGAAAGCAATCCACCGACCTAGCCCAGCTCTTAAATATAAGAAGAAGATACATATATCACGTGAATTGTTACGTGATATTTCTGTACGCGTCATCCTTATATTGCCTTTTCATTGGCATCATAATATAACCAATGCATTGGCCATGTTGTGATGACATAGAGATGATCGGACTGCCACCAGAATTGCCTCATTTCGTTAAATTTCAGAGGGGAAGTGTTATCGCCCGAAACAATATATTTAAAGCATATTCAACACTTTCTTTGTCACTTTTTACCAGAGTGTGTTGCCATCTCTGAGAGAGCAGCTGGTACTAATTTCGCCTACTAGTTTTGCCTACTTACAGGCCCTCCAATAGTTTCTTTTGGAGTTGGGTATTTATTAAGTTAGTAATATAATTATATTATCCTTGTCACGGCCTCCTCTACCCAAGGTAATACAATGAGTACCTACTCGAAAATGCAAAGATTGATCACGCTCTCAAAACCAACGTTCATTACGTTTCCCAATCCCATTGTGTTCTCACTATTATTTATACTAATTCATCAATGTACCGATTAGACACTTGTCCGTGTACGCCTTGATATATTCTATCAATCACTGGGAAAAGGAAATGCAGTTACGCTTAAAAACATGCATATACATCCACTTTATTACTAAGGTAATAACAATCATTGTGTGCCAAAAACATGTCACTAAATTTTTAGACGTGCAAGATTTGACTTTGCTCTAATTGATACTGTAATGCATGTAGTTAAAGTTCAGTTTTGTTTACGTGATTGATAGTTGGAAGATTAGGATACGGTATTTAGAAGCTGATTGATTGGCAGGCCTAGGTCAGGGGTCATCGAGCCTTACTAATTCCTTTGTAAGGATTATTATGATCGATTACTAGATACTATTAAAGGGGTTATCGTTTTAATTAATTTATACAGCTAACTTTTTCAGGGTAGCGCCCATTCATGTAAAGTAGGTTTTTCTTTACTAACTTATAATGTGGGATGACTGTGAATAGTTCTTTCAAAAATATTGTGAGTTTGTTAACAGCATTTTTAGTTTTATCATTATCGTAAATTCGTTTGTTTTATAGTTGTTAAACCGTGAATGGTGAACTTAAAGTTGGCATTTGCTACTACGGAACTCTACACTGCGAGTAGCCCGACACGCTCCTGGTCGATTATTTTGTATGAATGGAGTGCGTAACTGCGTACCATCTTGCTTTTTTAGTAAATACAGAATTCGGAACTTTAATTTGTCACATTTTTTCAGGCTCTATATATAAACCTTTGATCAAAGAATATCTCTTGCTGCAACATTTTTAGAGCAATTTTATACTAAATCATCCAAATATTCTACCCATCAAAATGCACATCATCCTAAATATCGTGACGTAAATACATTTTATCAAAATAAAAATCTAAATCTAGTACCACCCTCGCCGCGAGTCGCAACAATTTAAGCTTCATAAGCTCCAATACTTGCAATTAAATTACGGCAGATAATCTAAATGAAACATCTCTACCAGATTCTCCGAGGGTCATACATCAGCCGGTATGAGGCGAGTCGATAAGGGAATCCTCAGGGGATAGGTAGGGAATAAATCGCGGTACCTCGTCCCCCGCTTCGTCTTGCCTCACCTCGCACGCGCCGCGCTGTCTACAGCGACAGTAGGGCTGTCTCTCAGCCAGCCCCTTACTGTTCTCTGTAAAATTTAATCTAAATGTTTGTTTGAAATGTTTTAACGAGATTTCGTTGACTAACCTAGAATTTGATGTTTTTGATCCTAAGCTAGGCTTATACATTAAAACACTAAAGGAAATCCTGTACTGTGTTACAGGAGAATGAAAATGTAAAGTAAACTAATTGTAATTGTAATATTTCATTTGTTATACTTGTTTTCTCTTAGTTTGTCAGATTCTCCTCTAATAATTGTTTATTTGTAGATACATACATGTTTAGAATTGCAACAGTTTTTAATGTTTTTCTGTGCATTTTTGTAACAGTTGTTATCTGTTTTGTGTGATATTAAAATGAAATAAATAAAAAAAATGAACTATATTGCAACACACTGAAGTTTCTATGGTGCTCCATTAGCTTCACAAAACCTTGACATAGACAATTAGACAAGTCAATCTATTATTATTATATTTTATTTATTATATATCTACAGCTAGGGACTGGGCTTACAGCTCCAAAGTTGCGGCTATAGATATGGTAACATAGTGGACGAAAAGAATAAATCAAGACAGATAGAACAATACAGATGTAATTTTGTTACATATTCAACTATTTGACAGCACTGGTTCTGGGTTCCAAGTTCTGACAGCCAAAGCAAGTAAAAAATCAATTTAGCTTGTTTTGAGTACTATTTACCCATCTACTTATCTAAGTTAACAACCCTATAGCAGGAGGCATGTTGACCGCAGGTTTTTGCAGCGGCCTAACTGTCTGCAAGTAATTTAGGGCTTTCACAGCCTCACTAATAGCACCCATTTAACTCAAAATTACAAATGTCGCAGGCCGGAACTATAGCGCGTTCTGGAATTACGGCTTTTCAGACAGCTACAGCGAAATATTTAGTAAATTACACTTGTTGAAAGTTAGGTCATATTAAAATGTATATGTATATGTTAATAAATAAATAAATAAAAATGTATGGCTTTTCATGTAGGAATATATTGCGTGTTCTATTTTACATATCGAAAAAAAATACTGAGATGGAATAACAGGACCAATTTTGACAATTTGGCTATAACTAGTTTTGTGCTTGCTTTTGTTTTTGCTGCGTGGTCTATTGCAACGTTCACAGTCGTCGTCAATTGACATGTACTGTAAAATATCCGAGACGTACATACTACGTTGTTTTTTCAGATCGGAGCGGACAGGAAAATGAACAGTCTAAAATCACTTCTGTTGTAACTGACCTGGCTTTATGTTCCTTTATATATAATATTACAATACTGACTTCAGCACGATTACGTAACACGAGTTAACCAGTCGCCAGACACAGTCACGCTTCACATCCCAACAATTACACTTCACTTCATAAAAATCAAGCGTTTCCTCGAGTGCGAGCTAAGAGTTTTCGCTTAAGCCAAATTGCAGGGCCTACGACACGCTTCCATTTGCAAATTACAGACTTGCCGACGTTCCAACCAAAACAAACTAAATTCAACCTTAATACTTTCTAATAAAGTAGAAAATCAACTGATCTAAAGTAGTGTTCTCGGATGATATTAACGCATTTTTACTGCTCTTAAGTTTAAAAAGCAATAATGGGAAATTTCATGGAAATCCGGTGTTGCTTTAAATGTAAAATTTAGGGGCTTGTTGTTGTTGCAGTTGTCTCTTCTGGGCTGTTGGGGAAACATCTGTTATCTTCTGTTCTGAAAGTTATTTGCATTTTTTTTTAGAAAACTTCAATCAGAAAAGTAGATATTTGTAAGCTTTTGTATACCTAATAAATTCGAAAAGACAAGGCAATAGTTTAGCTACCTATATATAAGTAAGTAAGTACTACTTTCTTGTCCGTACCTAATTGTTATTTTTTTTAATATTTTTGCAATTACCGAGGATCATATAAAGCTCTTTTATTTTGATCAGTCATTTCTATTGAATTTATATACAGTAATCATATTAGAATCGTTCATTTCGACATTATTACCAAGATTATTTATTACAACAGGTTACATTAACTGCCATATTAGGCTTTCACAACTAAGCTTACTTTGTATCTTAATATACTTAGTGCTTTCTTGAACAAGTTCAAGTAATCAAGCCCAATAAGGAACCAGCCGCAGTAAATCAGAGCGAATACGACACAAATCAAATAATATTTGTGATAAAGCCATTGTCTGCTAATTGTAGTTTGCGGTGATTGCGTTTTGGCATTGTGTGCAACAATGGTGCTGTTGTATGTCGCTGAGTAAGTAGGCTAAGCAACGAGGTTCAAGAATAAGTCCATGTAGAGATTACTTTAGGATAAAAATCTTATACGATTAAGAAGTTGTCCAGAAATTCTATCTTCAACTTTACGGGCTCCTGGTTGCACTTTGTGTGTGCTGCTTAGAAGCCAGGGTCAGCGTACCTTAGGCTCTAATCTAAAGAACAGTTGTGACAGTTAAATGAATTTTAATTTTCAAAAGTGCCGTGTGGTTTCCTTCAGAGTAGAAGAGGGCCACTGCATGTCCTCCCGTGGATGTCGTAGAAGGCGGCTTAGGAAATACAAGCTAAACAAAGCTTATAAACATCAATGAGACCTCTCCAACCCATCTGGCCAGCGTGGAGAGTGTAGGCCAAGTCCTCTGACTGCTCTGACTAAATGTCGCTCTATTAGTACAGCGATAGTCGTGCTCCTGCACTGGAGACAAAAAGGCCTGATTATGATATTATGGAGTGATATGATTTGGCTGGCTACGAATTTTTAAGAAATTACAAAGATTGGGTGAAGTGGAGAAGAAAAACGATTTGGTATATTTTAGTAGGCCATGCTTTTGCGTCAACGTCCACACGAAGAGTAGAGTGGCGTCTTCTAATCAGAAACCCAATGTCATACTCAGAAAATAAAATGATGTAGAGAAAAATTATGAATATTTAGGATTAGAGGACCATGCGACATGCGACAATAAAAATAGCATTGTTAAGAAATGCGATGTCCTGTGTATACAAATAAATTTAATGTCTTTGAGGCTGAAGCAAATCGTGCTGCGGCCTACTTTTAGGAATTATAGGGCTTGATGATGACGAATAGTAAGCAAAACATTACATTATGATGTTGGTAAATTAGAAGCTAGATTTATTGTAATGTTGATTTATTCGAACAAGTTAGCTGACGAAGAAGATAGATACATTACGGGCATATTAATCGCGTCTTAATACTTTACGGATTAATCTGGGCCGTAAGATCAGAAAACTAAGTTTAGCTTGGTCCTACTACGTGTGTCACATATTTATAAGGAGTTTTTCTAATAGAACGCGAATGTGCGATTATCACGCGAATAAGCCGAGCGTCATCTGGAAGCTGCATTGATTATTAAGAATTTCTTTTATTTCCATTTTCATATTTCTGGATAAACACTTTAATTTGCTTCAATCCTGTTGGCATAACAAAGCCATATTGCTAACCACACCCGACACCAGGTGTCTCCTGATTTGAAGCCTACCTGATTTACTATCGGCCGACAGTTCAATGTTTATTAATTGGCTTCTAATGCCAGCTTACATTAATTAATTGTCGGATTCGACAACTGGTAAGTGTCACGTTCGACAAAAGCCGATTTACGAATACAGATTGAAAGAGATACTCAATGTTATGGATTGGTTTAAACGTAGTTTGAAATACACTAGATATAAATCAATACATAGATATGAATCGATTTAATTATGCTAATACTCGTATGCCCTATGTTGCCTGTAGTTGTAAGTACCGTTATCGAAGAAGATCAACTTTTAGATAGCAACAGTTCAGTTGATACAAATCATCGAACATGGAAACTCTAAAGACATCAGATTACCAATAGTTTCACTTTTTCCGGAAGATAGACTAAACGTTAAAACAACGACATACCAGACATGTGCAGTCCAATATTAGTAAACCTAATCCTTCATTATGCACATTAGGTAACTAACCGGTCAACAATAGTTTTACAGTCTATACTGAAACCCTTGGTTACGTAAAAGTCTAACGAAATGGAACTAAAACACAAATAAGGAAACAATGTAGCTACAAAACAACACTGCTCTGCACCAAAAGTGAGGTTTGAAGTTGCTTACACCAAAGCCAAGATTGACAAAGAACAAATTCATTCCAAAATGGAAAAGTTTTATTGATAAATTTGACTGCTACTTTAACGTCCGAAAGTTAAGCAAAAAAACTAGCATGACATTCACATCTTCCCCCAAAACTTATCACTCTAAACCTCCAAACTTATGATTAACGATATATCCCGGGATAGTTCGCGGGTCCAGTTGGTTTTTCTCTCGGTAAATCATTTTAGCTTTACCATTGTATGGCAGAGGCCGTGTCAGGACGGATATTAATCACAAGGAGGCTAGAACCCTAACCAAAATAAAGTTCAGAAAGTTATCTTGGAAAAATATATTTTAACTAATCGTTGTTAGTGTTATCGTGTCAAAAAAAACACAATATATACTAATGTCAACGCCATGACGGTCTCCAGGTGTTTGCCTGACAGTTAAAAATTTATTGTGGCTGCAATGCTGGCAGTCAAGTTTTAAAATAATTTCTTTATGTAAAGCATATTAAATAGTTATACCATTGTAAATGAAAAAAAAAATATCTGCCTTTCTGATGCTGTGACTAAATTTAAAACATTTTAAAATTATTTTTGTTTGAAAAAGTTTTATGTAAAGAACACTAATCAAATTCTGTACGTTGAAAAAAATCCTATGAGTTCACATGTTTATCTTTTACTTCCTTCATAGTTGCTGGGGATGATCCCTATATTTTGGTTTTATAGAAACTGGAAATCACTAAAAATTATAATATAATACCTAGGGACAAAATCACAGTGATTGATCTAGCCCCAAAGTAAGTTTAAACTTGTGTTATAGGATACTAACTCAAGGATATTATATTTTATACTAAATACATATAATATAGATAAACATCTAAGACCCAGTATACTTTAAAAAGGCCTTTTTCCAGCTTGTCCTGTCTGGGAACCCAATCCGGATTGGTGGTCTGCCGTGTTGACCATAACGCCACGGAGGTCGTCACATTAAGTTAACCTTCTACTCAGTTTGAGCTATGGCGGGTCTTCTTATTGGCACTGCTCGCGGGATCAGCCTATAGCCTCCTGTCTTCGCCCGCGGGGGAATAACAAGATTTACAGTTCTTGGGATTAGATCGTATTCTGAATGCACCTCCGAGTGAAAAATGGTGCGCTGACAACAGGAGTAATACTAAGACCTATAGGTTTTTATCTCGTTTTAAGTAGCGTCTCGATTCCATCCTTTGCTGTTGCTTCAAAGTTTGAGATGGCTTGGCGTGTTTTCAATTTTTTCTTCCGAAGATGATGTTGCTTGCTAGTGGGTTAGGGAAAAGTATGTTTTTTTTCAACAGTGATGTCCTGTGCTTTTTAACTGACTTACAAAAAGGAGCAAGTTATTAATTGTATGTTGTTGTTTGTTGTATGAGAACTCCACTTAAATATGTATTTTGTTGTTTTTAGTGTTTGTTGTTAAAGCGGCAACAGATATATCAACTGTGACAATGTGAAATGACTTGCTATCACGGTGACAGACAGATAAACGGACGGACGGACAATGGAGACTTAGTAATAGGGTCCAGTTTTTACCCTTTGGGTACGGAACCCTAGAAAATACTATAATTTTATTCTCAATCAACACGAAGGTCATTTAACTATTAAGAAGTAATGTAAACTTGAAAACGGATCTAATATCACCTGTATCATAAATTGTGAACTTTTAATTAAGACATAAACCACGCTGTGTGTAATGAGCTGATAAAGTGCTAACGGCACAGTGTGGGCGGACCCTAATGAGGAAATAACTAATGAAATGTTAATAAAAATATTTGGGTCTCATTTTATTGAGACATAATTTAGCTTTGATTTGCTATGAATATTTACCGAATTAAATAATGTTAATGGAACATGTAAGTCTTCTGCTTTTTTATTGGAGTTCTGTAGTAAACAAGGAACCCTTATGTAACTTATTAGTAATCTGTGCCCTTATAGTTTTGCCATGTCTGTCTCTATCTGCGGTTTTACTAAGAGACTATAAGTACTAGAAATCTGTAATTTGGTATGGGTATGTATATGGTATGTCATGACGTTAAGTTAAAAAAAATTATCGGCTATCCCACGCGTTGGGTATCGTTAAATAGGTCTTTTAAAAATATTGCGATTTTGAGAACACCATTATTCAATATAGAGATTAGTTTGTGAAATTTTTGGTTTTATAGTGCAAATTTTTGTTAAGGAGTCCAGTAGCGTCCCTTCCCCTCTATGAGCTAAATGGTTGTATATTATGAAGTCATAAAAAAATATGGCAGTAGTATAAAGAGTCAACTAACTAATAAAATGTACTCAGGAAATATTCATTTAATTAAATTAATTTTTAATATGTTTTTAGTGAAGTCATAATAAGTAATCATAGAATCGAAATCATAAAAGTGTTTATTAAAAAATAAAAATATTGAGATGCTGATAACTTTTATCGTAAGCAATATTTCTTTGAAGTTAAGACGTATGGCTCTACATATCCAATATATCAAAAATATATTTAAAAAATATCAAAATTGGCCTATGTCTAAGGGGTCCCCCCCCCTAAAACACTCCAAACTCACCCTACCTAACTTTCATCCGATTTGAAAAAGCAATCGAATGTGACTGAATGGAACGGATCGTCTGCTTTCTACGAGATAAATTATCGGATCATGCCGTGCTGCATCTTCTCAGTCCACCATCTTTGAATCAATATCATTCGAAAATAAAATATAAATATGTAAAGACATTTTAAATGAAGATTACGGTAGTGTTTGCGTATGATGGCTAAATTTGTGCGCGACTCTTATAATAAGCGTCCGAGTGCGAGTTCGCCCATGAAGAGTTCCGTAGCAGCAAGTAAAATAATATAAAAGTCTTATAGTATTTTTATTTTATTTTTATATTTGAGTTGATTAAATGAAAATTAAATTGCGGTTTACGATTTATGACCTATTCAAAAAAACTACTTGCTACATCTCGTTCAAACCAATTTTCGCTGGTAGTTTGCATGGTTATGAACATCATATATTTTTTTTAGTTTGACCATTCTCTTATTTAAGAAGTTACAGGGGGGGGGGGACACACATTTTTCCAATTTGGAAGTGTCCCTCGAGCAAACTATTCAGTTTAGAAAAAAATTATAAAAGAAACCTCAATATCATTTTTGAAGACCTATCCATATACCCCACACGTATGGGTTTGATGAAAAATATTTTTTTGAGTTTCAGTTCTAAGTATGGGGTCCCCCAAAATTTATGTTTTTTTGTGTTCACAGAATACATCTACTTACCAAGTTCCAACAGTATAGTTCTTATAGTTTCGGAAAAAAGTGGCTGTGACATAAGGACGGACAGACATGACGAATCTATAAGGGTCCCGTTTTTGCCATTTCGCTACGGAACCCTAAAAATGTCACATTAAAAAAAAGAAGTTTCTTATAAAATTTCGCGGCAGATGTCCGCGCGTTTCAATAAAATTTTATTGGAGATCTCAGACCAAATAAAAAAACTTGGAGATCGAAACTTCTATTTTATACTGCTCTTTGAATTTTAAAAGAATGTCATATTTTAGCATTATGAACATTTTGAACATTACCTACTATCTATAGTCATATAGCAGAATGAAAAATTCAACATAAAAAAACTCAGTTTTATTAAAATTAGAAAATAGGTACTCAATTTGAATTTGTTTCAAAAGCTTACTTACTATTTTATTTGAATTTCTGTTTAAGTAAAAATTGCTCTTTTATTAAGTTTCTGTTGTCCTTAAATCTGATATTTTATTCTCGCCGTCGGAAATTTGGATAACAAACAATATCTTTTTAAATCACTGACGATCGCCTTTTGTTATTTCAATCTTCGATTTCATTTTGTGGTTTAATTGATTTTTTTCCTTATATTACTTTCCTTCGGCTATTCTGAGTACTGACAGGGACAAATTTAAATAAGTAATAGTAAAAAAAAAACCGACATTTCAATTCGACTGTGTGCAGCCGCACGGGGAATTAGTATAGTAATGTAATTTTTTTTATTTGTTTTTGACTGTTATTTTATTGTCATTATTTCATAGTGATGTAGTACAGCCCGTGGTTGTGGTATGTCTCTTTTACGTTGTATTTAGGAAAGGTTACTACCCAGCGTTGCTTCATTACAATAACTTTCCCAATTTCTCCCTACCATAAACTATGTTCAATATAACCATTATTCATTTAAAACGAATTCACAGTCATCAAATGGTCATATAATTTTGAAATATGAAACCGAAACTTAATTGGCTCCCCAGAGTCTTACAATAAATCCAATCAACCGAACACAGACGTAAATTTTCGTAGGTAATAAAATTATTTCAATTTATAAGGCTACTTATATAATTGTGTTTCTTGTGTCTCATAAAGGTTCGTCGATTGAAAATAATTGTTTATCAATCGATTTACCAGAAACCAATTTGTTGTATAATTTACGCACTGCGGACCAGGGACGGAAAACTGGATTTTGAAATAAAATTACAGTATGAATGTCTAGATGGCTTTAAGTCACTAATAACTATATTTATGTTTGAAGATTAGTATGAAAAGAAGGGGAAGTTCAAAACTTCTCAGTTTCTTATATGACCAATTGAAACAGTCACACTAGGACGATTATTTTAACGTAGGATTAATCTGGTTATTTTATAGACTACTTGACGTATGTACACCTTGTTAGTTAAGAAATATTGTGTGTCGTGGATTTCAAAATGAAATGGACGTTAAGTAGGTGGATTATAAAACATATTTCTAAAATAGTTAACAGATTCAGTTGTTATTTTGCGAAAGTCAAAGTTTCATACTACGTGATTTGAGTTACTTTGTGTGATTCGGCCACCAGCCTACTGCATCCACTGCTGTTCTTTTAAATAGAAGCCGATAAAAAATTAGAAAGCCTATTCTTTAGATTGAAGTCAAATAAGTGCTTCAATAACGTACTATTTATTTTAATTAATTTGTGCGTTTATGGTGGGCGTTGAAATCTGCAACGCAGTTATTTATTTAACTACTGCAGTTGTCATCGTTAGCCAATGTTTATTTTTTCAAGAATTTCCTTTTTTTAAATAAAGATTTTTTATTTTTCATTTTCATTCATTTATTATTTTATGCAGGTATCCGATCCCTGCTGCGGAAGGCGACAAATTGTCACGGCGAGGTATCGGCGATCACAATTTATGTGTCTGTAGATAACGGCGTTGTGACACCCGCATGATCGGAGATCTCGTCTCTGATTGTGTGATGGTGGGTGACAACTTTCTGAGCCGGTGCGCGGTAGAGGGACAGCCAAGTTTGTGTACACTAAATTTTTTACTTAGAAATATTGCCATTGCGGGATATTTGAAGCTTTAATTTACTAGGTATTTTTTTGTTTATAGTTAATAGTGTGTTTTATCTGTATATAGTTAAAATTATCTCTACACATAGTCTTACTAAGTTACATAACTTTTTGGTGCGCTGATTCCGGAACGATTCAAAGATTATTTCTCAAAAACAAAGTCTGTATAAATAGTTATACATAATATATAAAACTTACTCAGTTAATTGGGATCCAATGTGGATAATTAATGAAATTGTTGTTGATATTTTGTAATAGTATAGATAAATCAACTACATGGTAAATACACAATAATCTGTATATCAATATTTAATCTACTCGTCACCACCGGACATCACTACACGGCATTTCTATTCTTAATATAAATTATTTTCATATAATACATGATAGGAACGGTACTTTGCCCTCTTTTTACATCTAAGTTTTGTCAGAATGGATCCAACAGCTGGAACAATGGAATTGTTTTGTGTCTGCCTTGGGCATACATAATTGGGTGTCACGAAGCCAAAATGTTTTCGAATCAATATTGGTTGTTAGCTAATAAAATATGTATGAGAGCGTATGAGGCGGGAGTGGCTCGAAGGGTCACATCACACGTCAGGAATGTTTTGATCTGTCATGTAAAAAATAGAGGCGTTTCAAATTCTATATTTTAGAAGTTCGCCCATCCTTGACAATCTGTTTTAAATATACAGATAATGAAAACGACCCTTGTTCGCCTTCAAAAATGATTCCTAGTCACATCATGTCATGTCATCAAGGATCGGAGGAGGGTTGGAGTCCCGGTCAGGTTAAGATGGAAAATATTTTTTGAAGTGAAAACTTCTTTAGCGGCGTTGTGCACTTTTTTTGGAATAGGTAAAAAATTTTAAACTCGCGTCAGGACACGTGGCCTGATCGAAAATTATTAAGACGGCGCAGGGCGCTTGCGCGAATGTTCGTGTGTGTTTATGTTACAGCGTGCTACGCGCATCCATGGATGGTGACAGCTGATGGCTCGACCGTCTGTGTAGTGGCCATACTGCTGTGTATTTGAAAATGATTTTGTTGAAAATGAATTTGGTCATGCTTGTGACATTTGTGACAGACTGTGGTTCAGAAAAGATTTGAAATATTTTATACTGATAATTAAAGCAATTCGTGCAAAATTATTCCCTAACAATTCCAAAATATCAAAAATGCACAACGTTAATATTCAAGTTTTCACTTCTGCCGGCACTCCCAGAGTGCAACCCGTCGTTTTTTTTTTATATTGACCTGGGTCTTTGACGTTAAGCTATAAATGTATTAGTTATAAAATATAGTATCGTTGATTTATCCCACACCACAAATCTCGAACTTACTTTTCGGCTAGCTCAATCTGTGTAATTTTTCCGTGTATAGGTATATTTATTTATAATTTAAACACTTGATAATGCGCTTGACTTGCGTCATGCGACAAAACTTTATCTTTAAGTCAAAATATTATACACATCTGTCACATTTGAAATAAAAGGCGCAATTATTTTCTGTTTAAAAAAATTGGTTCCCATTTCATTACTGACTTCCTAAGTACATCACCCGCAGCGATCACATGTAAATATGTCTCCGAACTCTCAGATCGCGGTGTGAATGAGAATGTCTAGATGACAGAGCGTGTCGTAATGGCATTTATGTAGATGACGGTAATAAAGCGGAGCACGGGGCCTCGTGAAAATGAAGTATATCAGTGGTGTTTTATTGGAAATGTGCGTTTATTACTGTAATGAAGAGGGTTTTGATATCTGGTCTCTCAGTCTATTCGAATGATATTTTAATAACTGATAATATTAATTTATTCATGATGAATTAAGTAATACAAAGTAGATGCTGACAAATTGGTTCATTAAACTAAACTACAGATAATAAATTACACGTTTACTTGACGCAGAACCTTAATGGTCCCGCTAAAGAATAAAAACCAAAATTACGCCTTAGCAAAAGTTGTTCAGCCTTATCATTTTCCGAAGTCATAAAGTCCACGCGAATGAAGTCGCGGTCTTCGGATAGTATTCAACTAAAACTAAATAATGTCTAAAATACATACATATTATCACATATGTTTTCCACAGTAGGCAGAGACTATGGACCTTCACTTGCTACAATCCTGATAGACCTCTTTTGTTTCATCTACACTCATCGCGCTTTTCATGTATGCCCGCATTTCCCGCCTTAAAAGAAACATAAGTTCCGCCTTGGATTTAGGACCTGGTAGTATTTTAACACGCTTAAATATAAAAAAGTGTTTTAACCTGTTGAGATTCACCGATTATTTGAAGACGCCTGAACCGATTTGGAGAATTCTTTTTGAAAGGGTATACTTTTCAGGTGTTCTCATAGAAATTTTGCCAAAAACTTTTGCGGGTTAGGGGTGAAGTTTGGTTTTTAGTTTTTGAAAAATTATGTTGTAGGGTCTAATGCTCCTTATTTCTTTCTCTACTAGAGATGAAGAAGCGATTTTGTGTCTGCATCTTGTTCTAAAAATACACGTACATATCTAACCTTTGCTATACAATTACGTCTAATCAACAGTTCGACACTGAAGAAGCTGAACTTGATTTTAAACGTTTAGATCTCACTAATTCCGTATCATTCATCTCTAAACTCCCAGCAATTACTGCGCAGGATAGCTCCGTAATCGCTCTAACGAATAGAGATTCCAGCTCTAACGTTCTTAAACGGGATCCTGCGCTGATGAGATCAATTTGTATCACCTCCCAGTCTGAACCTCTATTATTTGAATTACAACCTTAACCATCTTCATTTAGAGTTTGATTTGGATCGTAAAATTTGTGATCGCAATCCAAAGTCACCATATCCCGAAGGGTAGGTAACCGACCACTTTAATCAGAGCTCTGTCTAGTTAGAGTCCTTCGTCTAGTTGTTCTCGTGTTGTTGCTGATTGGAAGGGAGAGGAAGATCAGCAGTTTCTGGTGGTTTGGATGTAATTGTAGATAATTTGTGCACATGACGCGGCGTGCCATGGCTTCGTTAGGGATGTGTGGAATCCGCCCGGAGTTATTTGCAGTATGTAATGATCGCATGTTCTGCGTTCTCGTAATAAGTATCTAATGTTGTTGTGGTATTGCTGGCCGAATTGATTGAAAATACTCTATAAGATAATAATTACTTATCTTTCAATCTATTTAGATTAAGATTGATGATGATTGTCTAAATCGATCAATACCTAATCAGCATTTTTGACTATATTAGGTAAGTGAACCGAACGCAACATTTATAATAAATTTATGTCACGTTAGTTTTAATATAATAATAATAACTGAATCGTTTAGAAGCCTTTTCAGTCCAATTGATGAAAATATGATAAACAATCTCTGACCTTAGCTGCGGACTGACAGACGGACATGCCGACACTATAAGCTACGAGTGCTGCGACAGTCGTAAGCGTCCATTCCGACGCGACGCGTCGAGAGCCCGTTAGTCTAAAACATACCTTCTTCTGTCTAGGGACCTTAGGAACTCAATTTTTTTAAACTAAGGTTATTAATTGATAACTTCCTACTTTTTTTGAAGTCGGTATTGTCTTTAAATCCTTATTTTTTATCTGGAATAAGAATAACTTTATTTCAAGATAAAACACCGCATTCAAAATGATGACTTGATATCAGCTATTTTCTATGTAGAAAAGTTCATTTTTCTATCTAATCTTCATTGATCTATTTTTCTTAGTAACATTCCAACATATCACTTTCGCGTTCCGTCCATCTTTGTTTTTTACCTTCGGTTCTCCCGCTGCTGCCTCCAGTGCTTTCCAAACTGTTAACGAGAACTGCGAGGTGTCGCGATACACCTCATTAGCAGCCGCTTGTATCGCCATCAGATACCAGACACGCAACTCTTGATAGCTTTATACAGATGGCGCGGCGGTGAGAGTTTGAATTTTACTTTTGCGATTAGTATCGGTGATTTACGGATTCTGCTAAGCTCATGTATATGTAATATACAGGGTCTGACAAAATATACTAACACTATTTTAAGAGTGAATTCAGTTCATCATACTGAACAACTTTTCTGAAGAAAAATATAGAGAAAAAGAAAAAAAATGGTTTTTCTTAAAAATTTACCGTTCAGCAGCTAATCCGAGTTGTGGAAAAAGTTGTTCAGTATTTACCCTTAAACAGAATTAGTATATTTTGTTAAGCGACTTATCAACACATAATTAGGTAGGTAGGTACACACCTAAAATTTTATTTGCATTTCTGACCATTCCCGCGACCGGCTTTTACGATCTGGGCGGGAAGAGAAGCAGCCTACATTATAAATTTTTTCTTTTCTGATATTGAGACCCTCTTGTAAAAAAGTTGAAAATAAGACCTTAACAATTGGTAATTTTTTATAAAGCTTTATTGTTCATAAGGAAAAGATATAAATCAGAAAAGTAAACATACAACGGCAGACTGATCCCGTACAGGAACAGGAACCTGTTCCAGTCGAGATATCAGGACATAATCATCATCACTCGAGTGTATTTTTCCGATTGCATCCTCAGGAGTAATGCTTCAGAGCCCGGGGCCCGCCACTTAACCAAGAAGATTTTTGACGAGGTTACTGGTTTTTCACACAGAGCGACTGCCGTGTGACCTCCACAACCCAAAGGGTAAACCAAAACCAATAAGGTATGTTGGGGTAAGAGCGGATCGGGGGAAGAGCGAATAGTTTTAATAACTCCCAAACTAATTACTATTTTTAATAGTTTTAACAAAGGAAATAACGCTATTTTGTTGCGCTTCAAGATTTAGTCTGCAGTGCTTGTACGCAAATAATAACACGTGTACAGGAAAGCAAAATGAGAAAGTGTCCTATTTTGCGTCGATTTTGTCAAATACGCTCATTCCCCTGGGAATGAATCTCAGTATCTAAATGGTGTATTTTCAATCTGGTTAGTTTTTTGTGCTTATTGTTCTTGTTGTAAATCTATTTTTTAGGTAAGAATAGTGAATAACGTAAAGTTTAGGTTTTAGATTTCAATCCGCTCTTTCCCATTAGGGGAAACAGCGGATCCATTTTGAAAGGGAAAAGAGCGGACGTATTACGCTTTTTAAAAAAGAAAAATGTGATTGCCGGCCAAGATACTTAACAATCAAGACTGTAGCAAAAGTATAATTTGACTGGGGTAAGAGCGTAGTAAAAATCATTATGCACCTTACGATTGAAGCCATAGAATTGATTTGAGGATATAGACCGCTCTTCCCCCGATATAGTCCGCACTATCCCTGGTAAACAAAAACACTACCTTCTCAATTAGACCTCATTTTGACAGAAATACACTCATTACAAAGGATTTAATTATTTATATACATGAAGCGCGGTCATTCGTTTTTGCATAAAAATATTTTAGAAGTCCATTAAAAATTAGAATATAGAAAAAAAAATATTTTTTTAAAGTCTTTCAAGAACATTAAAAAAACCATCCGCTCTTACCCCAACATACCTTACATGGGTAGTTCGATAATTAAACGTTAGATGGCGTTCGGGACCCACAGTTTATACGTGCCTTTCGAAACACGAAATAATCTTTCTTTTCGGATAATCAGGTGATTCAAGCCTGCAAATATCCTAATCAGACTTGAAACAACTTATCACTAAATATGCTTCCCAGTGGGAATCAAACCCTTGACCTCCGGATCACAAGGCGAACTTATTGATCACCGGACCACGAAGGTAGACTGTCACGATAACTAGTTTATATCAACTACCAGGACCTACCTATATTTGTCAGGAAATGTTCTAGTTGGCAAACAAACGCAACATCGCCACGGGCACGCAAGGGCGATAACTTTGTACTGTTGTTATCTGTGGTGACATCTCCAGTAGTTGAACTGGGTGCTTGCAGTCGCTTTACACTATGTTCTGTTTATCCCCAGGTTGCTCGATTGCTCCATTTGTTAAAAGTATGTTTTTGCTTTGAAACAATAAAGTGGAAAAGACTGGAAGAAATCATTCAAAACTTATGTAAAGAAAGTACTTTGTGAAAAGGCTCATTATAGGACCGATGACTACCTTAAAGACAAAAAAGTCTGGCTTGAGCTTGGTGCGGGTTCCCTCTTAAAGGTTTGTGATATACTCGCAAATGTCGTTATTTGGTACACTACAACTAAACATTATTTTAAAATTTTGACTTTCTAAAAATTATATTTAAATTATGATATGACAAACAATGTTTTCCATGTCCATTTTTACATACATTGTACATTAATTTTAAATATTAATTTAATTGTGAGTTGACGTCCTTCAATCAAAATTACTCTAATTATCGTTGAACAAACATTCTTATACATACGCCGTGTTGTTTCCGGCAGAATAGAAAAGGACTACTCCAAGTCTTCCCGTGGTGTCGTAGAAGCTAGGCGACTTAGGAAATACAAGCTAAACAAAGCTTATAATTATCAATGAGACATTTCTAATCCGTCTGGCCAGCTTTGAGAATATAGGCCAAGTCATCTAGTAGCTCTGGCCAAGTTTGGCTCTAGTAGTACAGAGAGTGTAGTGCTCCTGTATTGGAGACTAGAAAGACCTGATGATGATAATAATAAAACATACTTATATAGGTACATGTACAAACGCCAGATTTTCCGTTAGACTTGGAGAACTTCGCTCGCTTTGCTCGTTCGTTCAATTACCTTCCAGGATACACTCAATTTAGCTGCTCTGGCCAAGTATGGGTCTAGTCGTACAGAGAGGGATTCTACAATGGAAACTAAAAAGCCTATCAGGCTGGGTAGGGACCAATACTAAACTGGGTTTTTTTCAGCGTAATCTTCCCAGCAGTAGTCGTTCCAAAACGCTAGTAGTTTTTAACTTTTGCAATAAAATAATATTTAAAAAAATTACCTTCAATAAGAGATAAATTGATCCTACATTGAATTAAAAATTCAGACTTTGACTTTGATGATGATGATGATACACTCAGGTATTTTTTTGACTTTCGCCTACAAAGGAATAAAGTACGCTGGTAATAACTCTGCAATAGTTCCAAACTGTGTGTCGTTTGGCAAAGGCCCCTAAAAAGTTGGCTTAGCGTTAACTCCAACTCTTGGCGAGCGCCACTCGGCCCCTGTTTTATTACTCCGGCTTTATAAGGACGGGTTTTGAAGCGTTTCAGTCAGAGATTAATAGATGGCCGTGAGTGTCTATCTAGGCTTTGAATGAGATTTACATTCATTTACATTCAGTTTGATGAAATTTTCTAGTATTATTTAAGTAATTTGAAACCCAGAATTTTGCTATAAAATTTCTTCACCATGCTGATATTTCTGACCTTAAATACAAAGCTACCATGTCTTTATCTCTAATTAATAAACAGATTAGTTTGGGTTTTGCTGCTTTAAGCAGAAAGAGCTTAGAGCCGCAAGCATAAGTAATACTATTATTAATTCTGTGCCGCAAGGCCACTTTTGGCGTGAGATGCATGAGAAAGTGGAAAAGGAATCAAAATAATAGTTACGCATTGCCTATTAACATAATTTGCATTTTGGTCCGCTATTTCAATTGGCTTATATGATCTGCGCGGAAAGAGAATTAATAAGTACATTCTAAATTTTTTTATTCCTTCTCAGACTAAAATGGAAAAGTGTTTGCTTACGAGAACCAAAAAAGAAGAGAATTTGAGTACACCGAACCCATAAAAGGGTTAAATTAAGGTAGGTTTAATAAAGGTTAAAAATAGGCTCTGAGTGCAAAGGTTAACAAGGCCGGAATGAGCCGTTAATAAGGCGAAATGACACCAATAAATTAATCTTTGATCGTAATTGACGAAATTATTCAATTATGGCGTGGCGCGACTCCATCGTCGGTAATGAGCCAGGAGCACCGAGAGTGACGTAAATTTTGACATTACAACTTCCACCTGGGCATAAATCACTTTTGGCTCTTAAAGTTTACGCACCAAGTAGAATAAGAACATTTTAGAACTCAAAAGGCATGTTGGAGGTATTCTACTTATAGCACCCGTTTGAATAGCTAATTGTAAATAAGTAATTTATTTTTAGTATTTAAGTTTATTTTAGTTAGTTTAATTTAGTTTAATTTTTAATTGTAATTATTGTTAGTTAGTTTAGTTAATATTACATTGTTATTTACTTCAAAATTTGAATAGCTACAAAAAAAACAACTACGGACATAAAAACTGCGATAACCGCTTATTATGCGTATGCATACTCGTGGCTTACGTACGGAGTAATTTTCTGGGGAAATAGTACCGATGCAGAAAGACTATTATTAATCCTACAGAAAAAAATTATACGAATAATTAAAAATATGAAAGGGACAGAAACTTGCCAACCATATTTTAAAGACCTAGAAATATTAACTTTGCCCTGTATTTACATTTTAGAAGCATGCAAATTTGTACGCCAATATCCCCAATTTTACACAAAAAAAGAAGACTTACCAAGACGATACCCCACTCGGCAAAAAAATAAACTAGTTACACCCGCTTCCAGGCTAGAACTTTTTAAGTCTGGCCCGCTAGCTATGACGATAAAAATTTACCCTACCCGACAACCTAAGGAATGAAGAAAAAAAATCTCAATTTATAAAGAAGTTGAAAATAATTTTAGTAAATAAAACGTATTACAGATTGGACGAGTATTTTAACGATAAAAAAATTAATTGAAATTGACATAATATGCTATACCCAATAAACATTGACACTACTTTTATATATTTATAAGTTGACAATATTCATAATTTACTAATAATAAATAACTAACAATCTGCTGACAACTACAAACAAAAATACTTTTTAATTATATTTTATCATTTAAATTTATTAATTAACAGCATGTCATAAAACTCGCTTGCCGTTCCACTTTTTGGTTGCGATACCCGACAGGGTTCATAGTGTACCTAATTTATAACAGTGACTTTTAGTAGTTAGAACTGATGTACATTATGAAATGCAATAAATAATTTGAATTAAATTGAATTGAATTGAATAGCACCTGGCATATTCCACAAAGAGCACCTAATAGTCGCAGGTGCTCTCCGTGGACTTCAGATTTTTGACTTAAAAAACCTGCTAGATTTGATTTGATTACAGACACAGACAAAGACAGGTAAAACTAAATAAAAGCTTGTAAAAAGGGATAATTTTAAAGAAGATGGCAGAACTACTCCTTATCAACGGACAAGCAGTGTGGGTATATGAAAAAGGAGAGATTTGTCAGGATCGTTGCAAGTGGAGGTCCATAGTCTTTGCCTACTCCTTTGGGAAACAGGTGTGTTTGTATGTATGACTAGACTAAAGTAAAGTCAGATTTTCATGGCCATCATCATCATAATTTTCAGCCGCATAGTGTTCACAGCTGGACATGAGCCTCTACCAAGGATTTCCAAAATGATTGATCTAAAGCAGCCTGCATCCAGCGCCTTCCAGCGACCTTGGTCAGATCGCCAGACCACCTTGTTGGTGGGTGTTCTACACTTCGCTTGCTAGTACATGGATTTAATGGACCAAATTCGCTATAATTACGGCAGAATCCGCGTCGCCGAATTAATAGTAGAGCGACAAAGGCACGCAAACCCGGGCTTCACCAAACCGCCTTTGACAGAGTTCTATCACAATAAAGACTTTATCTTCCGCCGCGACTTTTGCAAATTAAGCTCATTAAAAGCCCCGTTACCAAGTTGGTCTTTCACGATTAAGTCTTTCGTATTTTGTTGAGTTGAAAAATACTAATATACCGTAATACATTTCTAGACACAGAGATCTGTACAATACGCCTTAGCAAAAGTTATTCTGCGCAATGAGCATTTTCATAAAGTCTACGCGGACGAAGTCACGGGCTTCGGCTAGTACATAATAAATTACCTAATTCGTGAGTAGAGCTGCAATTGGTGCAGTATTTTTAGACGTGATCCCCTTAATACAGATACATTTTCACATCTATATCCCTGACGGGGCAGACAGAGCCCAGGGCTGTAAAACCCAAAGGCCACGCTTAGCGTGATGGTGGGCATTAAGATGAAAAAGGAATCAAAATAGTGATGGGTTGCTAGCCGCATCGATTGATCCCCTTAATCCTCCAAAATTTTTTACTCACAATATTGTTTGTCAGATTGTTTTTTTATAACCATACTTTAACATAATGTTCTTTCTTATAATCTTTATATATTTGTTAAAAACTTTAGGTTATAAAGTTTTTTGACATAATGTTGAATTTAGTGATGTACCGCGAGAAATATTCAAATTTACCGGAATATTTCCGTAAATATTCCCCTAAATTTCCATTGCTAGAAAATTTGCTGGGAATGTTTACAAGAATATTGCCCAAAGTTTCCGAAATTCCCGGGAACGGCAAATCTTAGTTGAGTCTCATATTATTCTTATAACGCGCGGACTCATAAAGAAGAGTATTTTCGCTTGGTGTGGTAATATTGACACGTTATGTTGGTATATGAAATTAACACACTAATATTACAAAGGCGAAAGTTTGGGTGTGTATGTATGTATGTGTGTTATTTTTTAGCACGCAAACGCTAGACCAATTTTAATAAAATTTGGTATGAAAGAAGCTAACAACCTGGGTTAACTCCTAGGCTACTTTTCCCCGCGAGTAACACTGCGGGGCGCAGTTAGTTTTTATATAAGTAGGCGGAGAACTAGCAAATATTTTGCATTTTGATTCTCATTTTTACCAACACGATATGCGCTTTGGGTCTTATCACCCTGATTATAATGTTACCTAATTCCGAAAGTAGGGCTGTTGAAGTGGCCAACCACATTTACGAATTTACTTATCTATATTGAGTAAATTTTATTAATTTCTTTATTTGATTTCATTTAGTTGTATGGACTGGGTTTAATCACGTTGGGAATTTGTATGGTATGCGTGTCCCGAGATAGTGTGGTTTACGAAGAAATAGCTGCATTTGTTTGTTTCCCTAGAATAGGATGGTGCGGTTTTCAGAGAAGATTGTTTTCTAGTTCGTATTACAGTCAATCTGAACCTCTTTTCTCAGTAAATTTAAATTGAAATAAAATTCTATGGGGATTTTTTAGAGTAACACGATCATGCGAATGCTACATATGCAAAAGAGAAATAGTTTTTTGTAAATACTAACGGACGCAACTTAAAGAGCTCTGTACTTATTTTTTTAAATAATTTAAATTGTTTTTTGTTTTAGGGAAAAGTAAGTAAAGAAAGTAATTAATCCCTTAACACAATATACATACCTTCATTTTGATAAGTATTATTTTTTTATGTTTCTTTTCCGAGGCGGTCACTTCCTGATCACTCTTCAAAAATTCTAAAGGCTTTTCAACACCTATGCATAATAAACGTGCGATGTTTTACCCCATTAAAATTCCAAAAGTGCTAAGTAAACCAGCCTGGCCATTAAATAATAAATATCTTTTCATTATAACACTCCGGAGACTCGCTTGACTCTGTTGGATGTACAATTTAAAATGTACAGAAGTGAAACTTGACTGTGGCAGGGTGGCTGAAAATTAGAATCATAATTTAAGAGTCAATAGCAAAAAATTAAAGGCATGGACCGAATAGTTTAGCATACTCCAAAGACAAGAGCAAAGCGTATTATTAGCGCTCTTGCTAGTAAAGCGACACCGGGCGTGGTCTGCACTTGGATGGTGACCACAAGCGGCATATACATTTCTCGAGCTCCTCCGTGCTTCGGAAGGCACGTATGAGTAGTCGGTTCGGGCTGCCATCATTGTATGACAGTCGTTAAGTTATGTCAGATGCCTTGAGGCAGCCTGAAAAATCTGACATATGAGTGTTGGCCACTTGAACACATGAAAAGCAAGCAATTGCTTTGCTTGTAAGTACACTCTAACCAAAATGTTAATGCGGTGACGTCATATGAATATATAAGAAAAAATTAAATAGATAAGTATAGAAAAAAATTGAATTAAAAATAGAAGCATGCTGGTCGAGCAAAAAGCAAAAAAAAGACTCTTATCCCGCGCAGATTGTAAAAGCCAATCGACGAAAGAGATACCATCGACCCTGTTTGAGAATGCAGTTGTAGGACGAGTAGTAAATTCTTGTCTTTTACTATTACCCATTTTCAGTCAATCTGTACTTTAGTCAATTTGCACTATCGCCCCACAGGAACTTCCTTCATTATTTTATTGAAGTTCCAGCTTTCGATCACGGCCCCCGATTAAGCATAATGACATGATTTACTTTGAGAACTTTCAGTTGATATTGATTTACTTCGCGAATAGTTTGCGGCTGAGCTTGAAGAGTTTTCTTCTTACTTATGCCTCTTTAGTTGTGCCTGTATAATATAGGTGAATAAGTTTCCTATTTAAAATCATAGCAAGGATACTTTTTAGGTGAATGACACACCGATGTTTTTGTATAAAAGGTGACTTAAATGCACGTATTCATTTTATTTGCTTATTAAAAACCTTATTAACCACGGTAAACAAATATGACAGAATTGTGAAATTTTAAAGTTTCAATTACAAACAGAAGTCCGATATGGACTGGTGAAGTCAAAGTCCATGTCATTTATACATTTACCGAGTGAGATAGACATATTTTCGTAAAATCGTTATATATCATTCATTTTTCAACCAATTTTTATTCTGTTTTCACTGTTAGTACTTTACTTTTGAATATTTATGGATAAACTGGTTAGATAACACAATATTTTTTTGAGCATATTTCCCATTTGGAATGTTTGTAGTTTACAAAGCTATTGGTGGCTTTTTCTTAAAAATTTCTACCGTTATCTCAAGATTAAGATTTTGTTTTTCAAATTCTTTACCTGTGGCTAAGTCGAGTTATTATGTTAATTGATTATTTTATCAAACGGTTATGTTACTCAATATCACTCAAATTGTATCTTACTACCGAACCGCACTGGCCTAATTTCATAGCAAATGATTGATGATAGATATCCTTCAAGGAATTATTATAGTTGCCGTGACAGATTGCGATCTGGCTGAGTCATCGCAACCCTTCCGGCTGAGTGAGGGCCCAGCTGACCCGGCCAGTGAGATGTCCTCCTCTTACGTGACGTGGAATGTATTAGCGTCGTTTCTGGCAAGTCATCTCGTGACAATTGAGGCACTTTGATGTAAGATTGGTATTATGATATATTTTGCCGACTAATGAAAAGAAAACCGCCAACGGTGTTAAAAGATTTTTGAGTGAAATGCGTGAGTCTCAAAAATACCTCAGTGCCCCAAGTTGAAAGTGTTTAATACATGTGTTACTAGTGATGACTATGGCTCTGAAACGTGGTCGCTTACTATAAGTTTCATAAGAAGGCTACTCGCAGCGAAGGACACCTATCTGCTAGGTGGTCAGATGACCTGTTCAAGGTCGCTGGAAGGCGCTGAATGCAAGCCGCTTTAGTTCGGTCATTCTGAAACTCCTTGGGTGAGGCCTATGTCCAGCAGTGGACGTTATGCGGCTGAAATGATGATGATGATGATGAGTAGGAAGGGGGTGACGGACAGGTTGACTAGAGATAGAACGAAGTGGAAGGAACTTACATCCTGTGCCGACCCCACGTAAATAGTGGAACAAGATAAGGCAGGAGAAAAAGAAAAATGGGTGATATTGGTACATATTGAGGTAAGTTTATTGATAAGGATACATACCTAATTAAATATACAAAAAAAAAAGTTTTCTTTACAAATTAAAAAAAAACCAAGCTGGTCTGGAAGAAAAGAAAATACTTAGAATGTACTAGATGCTTCCCTTGCCGCGCATATCAGAAAAGTCGATCAAGGGCATGGTCAAGATTTGTTGTTAGCAACCCATCATTGCTTTGATTTGGCTCTATCTACCTCGTCAGGGGTACAGGCGTGATAGCATATGTGTACTTAAAAAAAAATTATGTCTGTCTTTGTGTTCATCTCATCAAGAAGCTCACTCTTTTGCACATGTTTTTTTACGATTCTCGATCTTACCTCGTGATTCTAGAACACGCCACACTTGACAATAAATTCCTGACTTGACAAAATGCATTTCCATATCAAAGCCGATACTCACAGCTCCACGGATTAATACTGACGACTCACAATAGCATTTCCATTTCAATGACACTTTATGACAATCCTGAGCATCGCGATAAAATACGAGCACTATCCAAATACTGCGGCGGCGGACGAATGGAGCCGAGAAAAATTGTGACAGTTACCACAAATGGGGTAATTTTCTGGAACAAAATAAATTATTTGGTTCTGTTTTTTTGTTTGTTTTTCGTGTATGTAAGTGGCCAGCACTGGTGTCAGATTTTTCAGGCTGCCTAAAGGCATCTGACATAGCTTGACGACTTCTTCTTCTTATCGTGTGTGTTAGTGACTAACACTAGTGTCAGAGTTTTTAAACCGCCTTAAAGGCCTCTGACATGGTTTTAGGTAACGACCAATGTCAAAGACAGTGACCAGGACCGACGGCTTAACGTGCCCTCCGAAGCACGGATCATCTTACTTATCAGACAATCAGGTGATAAGCCTGCAATGTCCTAACCAATCTAGGACAACAACACAAAGTCGTTGTCCCCGCTGGGAATCGAACCCGCGACCTCCGGGTATGAGCCAAACGCTCCAACCATTACACCACGGAGGCAGTTACACTTGGCGACTACCATACTACGATGACAGCGGGACCAAAAGCGTGTACGTGCCTTCTGAAGCACGAAGGAGCTGCGGACCACGCCCGGTGTGACTTTACTTGCGAAAGCGCTAGTAATGCGCACTCTCGCCGCGCCACCGAGCTCCTCAACTTGGTACTGTTAAGAAAATAAAACCACACAAAATAATGTAACTTGTCATGATCATATCCATTTTCAATATGTTTTAAGAATTAATAATGCAGAAAAACTTATATTAAGAGCGCTATTTGACTCCATTAGACAACGATGACGTCATTAGCCTGTATTTCATACAAATCCCATATAGGTATAATGTTTGTATTGACGTTTAAAAAAAGTATCTGATTTGAGTTTTCTTTTTCGTGTGTCAGTTATATAAAGATTCTATAACGTATAACAAAATGTACTATAACTATTTTAAGAGTAGATTCAGTCCAAGAGACTATTCAACTTTCCATAGATACTTGGATTAGCTGATCGATCAACATGTATGGGAGGCCAGAAAGTGTTTTTCATATTTCAGTATTATGAACTGAATTCATCCTTAAAATAGTTTCAGTATTTTTTGTCAGACCCTGTATAGATGATGGAGTAGTTTGCCGTTACGTTCTCTTTCACACATTAGTAAACTTAATAATCACCTGTTTTCTTAGGTTTACTTACTATGTTTTCTATCAACAGGTGGTAATTGTTTATACTGACCGTACTTGAATCACGGGTATGGCACTTCATAGAAGCGGAGTATCATTTATGCCTACTACTACTACTAACGAAACTATACATCCGTGCACACGTCGATGTGTGCGTATTCGCCCTTTAACACAAGGCTTGAATGGGGGAGAGTTGCGGGGCCAGAAAATAATGCATATTGCTCGGGACCCTAGGAGATTCCGTTCTGTATGTATACTTATACTAATGGCTCTGTGAGCTGTAGACCTCGCGAGTCACCTCGAACCGTTCAATTTTATCCGAAAATAAAGGTGTTAAGACAGAAAAGTTGCGTTTTAATATGGCAACAAAAAAGTTTTGTACTAATTTTGTAAATTTCGAAATGGCTGAAATACAATATTAAAAAATTTCAACAAAAAAGTTTTATATAATTTTCTAACCGCATTCTTACAAAATTTCACGAGAATCGGTTGAGAAATGTGACCTGTAGGCGAGAACAGCCGCACAAAAGCATTTTTGGCCAATTTCTAAACTAGACGCTTCGCTCGCTTGGTTATTTAATTCTGTGCTTGAGTTTAAACTTAGAGGTACAAGTCGCCCTTAGTAAGGATTTAACTTGTGCCTTCCAGACACATAGCCAGTGCACCACTTGGTCACCACCACTTCACTTCACTCATGTAATTCTAGGTATATAGTTAATAATCAGACATGACAAGACACGTAATCAAGTCTTGTATCCAAACCGCGGAATACTGCTATAGTCATCTCGCTGTAATAGCTCCCGGGTATGAGTTTAATGCCATTCGGTTGTGGCTGTTACATATACTGTAATTATTGCCTCACATCTCCTTACATGTGGTAATTGTGGTACGATGTCTAACAACACCTGTACATACAGCATTCATTGATGAGATTTTGTTTGGAGGACTCTCTATTATCTTGGCATGTTCTCAGTGTTATGTTTTACATTTTTTACTTAGCTGCTGGATCTAAATAGTTTAAACTCATAAATTCTCTATTTAAAATTCACTGTCTCAAACTTTGTGATAATAAATAACTCCTTTTAAACATCCCATTATTAGTTCATTACTAAATTCTTTCTTTTTTATTTATTTTGGCTCGCGTTTCGTCGTGTACGATACCTTCAAAATGAAATTTTCATCAATTTCTTTATTTTAATTAGGAGCGCTTATTTATTACATAACAGTGATTGTATTGTAAATTAATAAAGCATTGAATGATCATTATCATGGTTGTCTTCCTAAAATTATTCAAGATTTTTAATGCTGGAGAAAAGGGATAAATATTAAATAATTAAATAAACCTAATATAAATATTCTAATTTAGTTTTCCAATGTAAACATTTGAATCAATAAACTAGGTACCAACTACCAACGCACAACAAGACGTACAGTATGTTGTAAGACTGATTATGCTTACCCAATTATGACGATGTTTAGCTACCATCTCGTATTTGCCATAGTGCACATTCGAAGACAAACAGCTCAGTCGAAGCACAGCATAATATAAACTGAACAGAAAGTCCACTAAGCTTTGCATAACTAAACAAAATGAGCAATATACTAAAATAATAAATTAAATTAAATACAGTATGTTTCTTTCTATATTATTAAAGTAAAATAAAAAATCTTTATTGTATTGTTATGATGATTACATTTTATATTGAGATAAGCTCCTTCCATCATCCGAGAACCCTAAGAACTAAATGTATTTCGCAGTTAGACAATGTTTTTTTTATGAGTATTTACTCATTTCAATTTTATGTTATGAGTATTTTCTCATTGCTCCAGCAAGAAAAGACAAAGTCTTTGCTCAGGCATGCAAGGCCCTTCAAACGTCGGACGCCCGGAGCGGGCGTCTGATGTATTGTTTTACTATTGTGTCTGCACTGACAACGTTTGAAGGGTTATATTTATGTATTAAACTAACAAAGTAAAAATGAAAAGACGACTTAGACTTTTTTACTGTGTACTCATCAAGCTTCATCAAGGGGCCACAAGGCCACAAGCAAAGCATTCACGACTAAACGGCTACGTGTAATATTGTGGTAAATGCGATGTTACAAAAGCGATACCTTTGAAGAGTTAGACTTCTGTTACAATCTTACTGTATCACCATTATGTCTGTGTGTACTCGCCCGTCTTGCCCCGTCATGGGGGCCACCAGCGAGGGGTTCACGACCAATCGGCTACGTGTAACATTGCGTCACTATGATCGCTGCAGAAATTGGATTAGTTTCAGCAAGAATTGGGGCAGTCGTAGGGGAGACAATTTCGTAATGAGTTTGATGACGGTTTATCAAATTATGAGGGTTGGGTACCTGTTAGTGACGGCGATATTGACTTTAGGATGAAGATGTGATGGTCTCTTTGATAACTTGTTTCGAGACTCTATAAACGTTCAAATTTTCGTATTAACAATTTAGGGACAGCTATCAAAAAATAAATGATAAACTAGGTATCGAAAATAGAAATACATTAGTTATTCAACTAGTAAATAAAATGAGAGATTATGTTGAATAAAGTTTTAGGTCAAAGATAACATAACATGTGATTTCTAGACGTGGTTACAATCGGTAGAGGTACTTAATGTCGAGAATGACCATTTTATAATATATAACTTTTAAATTTACAAAATATGGAAGATGAAGAGCGTCAAAATTGATGAAGATGAATATTCCAACAAAATCAAATCTTCTACTGCAAGTAAAGACTTCGAATATATCTATTCCTTTTAAAGGCAATGCTAGAAACATCAGAACGTACCTAAGATGTTTTGGATTTGGGTTCGTTTCTAGGTGTCTTTTTCTTAAGTAAGACTATGATCTTTAAATAGTAAGGAAATGACTAAGAAAAATGCTCAAACAAATTCTGTCAGCAGAATATAAACCAGTCAACACTCCGCTAGCTAAGCAGCCAGACCCGTGTCATACGAAAATTCGCAGATGCTTAGTCCTCGGTGTGTGTTTTACGACCATCAGCCGCCGTATAATCCGTATATCGTATAATCCAGTGTTTTGGCGTCTGCGGCTAATCGCCATCTTTTTATGCGGAGTCTGACACTGAAGGTTTCGAGTCTAGTGCTGTTGTTCTCGTCATGAGTTATCTTCGTTCATAATTCATTTAATTGTTTCTAGGTTCTGCGTTAGAAAGTAAATGGCCACATCGTGGTTATTTTACGGCAGCTGTAAGAGATTTTGCAAGTGAGCTGTCTGTTTTGCTGCTAGTGAGCCACTTATGCATATAAAATTATTAAGGACGCTAATGTATTAACATTGTTTAAGTTTCTTCTTAGCCTAGTCTTGGATGAATTGGCCTTGTATGTGTACACTCATTTGCACACTATCATCATTCAAGTAATAATTTAATCTTATTCTTTGAATAGCTTTATTTTCCTGTTTTTGTAGTTTATCTGGACTAATAAGTAATGATGAGTTTAGATTTTTAGGGTTCCGTAGCCAAATGGCAAAAACGGGACCCTTATAGATTCGTCATGTCTGTCTGTCTGTCCGTCCTTATGTCACAGCCACTTTTTTTCGAAACTATAAGACCTATACTGTTGAAACTTGGTAAGTAGATGTATTATGTGAACCGCATTAAGGTTTTGACACAAAAATAAAAGAAAAACAAAAAATTTTGGGGGTTCCCCATACTTAGAACTGAAACTCAAAAATTTATTTTTCATCATACCCATACGTGTGGGGTATCTATGGATAGGTCTTCAAAAATGATATTCAGGTTTCTAATATCATTCTTTTCTAAACCGAATGCTTTGCGCGGGAGACACTTCCAAAGTGGAAAAAAGTGTGTCCCCCCCCCCCGTAACTTCTAAAATAAGGGAATTATAAAACTAAAAAAAATATATGATTTTCATTACCATAAAAACTACCAGCGAAAATTGGTTTGAACGATATCTAGTAAGTTGTTTTTTTTTAATACGTCATAAATCATAAACGGTAATTTACCTTTCATTCAATCAACTCAAATATAACAATTAAAAAAAAAATACTGCAAGACTTTTATATTATGTTATTTGCTACTACGGAACCCTTCATGGTCGAGTCCGACTCGCACTTGGCCGCTTATTATTTTAGCTCTAGTTATTTTTCTTTTTGATGTGTCTAAGAATTGAGTTTAGGATTCATTTCTCCAACATTTCCTACTTCAGTTTCTCCAATTACTGGACCCACCAATTCTTCACGCAATTCATTGAGCATGTTAATGACGTCACGACCCTCGGGTCACACGACACTGTTTTATGACGCAACAAATACGTTTCCCCAGTCTTCATTAGAGTCAAGTTTAATGGTGCCACCGGCTCCATTAAGACACCTATCTGACACATAAATCTATCACAATGCAGGGAGTGTGCATTAAATAACACCCATCAACGCATCCGATGACAAATTATTTGGGCCCCAGACTTCTAAAATTTTAAAAGGTTAGACTACGTGATAAAAACTCAAAGCCACACCTTTAAAAAGTGATATTTATTCTAAAAATTAAATTATTTCAAATTTAACACTAAAACATCCTAAAAATAGTACCAAAAAACTAGGTTTCATTGCCTGTGTGTATTAATGCCACTTGCTTCTACTACTAAAGTAAAACACTTGTTGAAAGCATTTAGGCCTACTGCAATAGTAGTACAATAGTAGTAATATAGCATACACTAAAGTAATAAATTTGCAATGTTTTAAGGATTTAAGTAGGTACCTCTATAATACTATACTGAAATACATTTAAGTATGTACTTGTATACCTAAACTTATGCATACCAAAAACCGCTTACACCTATTACCTATATAATAATGTATGCGAGTACCTACTTTATACCAAAACTTTACGTTTATGTTTTTCTTTAATAATCTGGTCATGTCATAGCTTCAAAGACTTTAGGTGTCTATAGAGATACTTCTAGCGACTTTGTTAATTTTCAATTTAAATCAAGACTCTAGCATCGCAATTTCTTATCCATTACATTTAGAAGTCTACACTCCGTCCCAAAGACATCTAAATAGCATCTGGTGCTAACAAGGAAGCGTCTTAATAATTCACCGGTTTAGCATACGCAGCAGATCCTACGGGCAAATGGGCAAATAGGCAAACATGTGCCCGACCCGCGCCCTCTCCGGAATCGAGGAAATTGGGAGCATCTCGGAATTCCGACCCGGATGAGTTGAAGGCAAGACATTGTTTGAGGGTAATGGAAGTGCACTATTTAGATAAGTGTACTTTGGACGAGAAGGGGTTGTAATAATAATTTGGTTTACTCATCAACAGAAACTTTCAATTGTTTCCAAGAAATGTGGTAAACAGTTTACAAATTGTATTTTATGTTTTACCATGGGGCTTAAAGTGATAGTTGTTTCATATTACATCAAGAAATTTTAACATAGCAAGCTAGCAAAAGCAAAAATAGCAAGCTACATACCTACTCATGAATTAGTTTTAACATACAATATATGTTATGAAACATCGATTGTTGTTCACTCTTGGTGTAATGATCACAAAGATAATAAAACGCATTCTTCTTTTATTCTTCTGTTTACATCGGAAAGGATAAATATTATGTTAAGTATGCTTTTACAATACAATCAAAAATTGTAAAGGTATAAATTGCGCAAGAAAATAACAAACGATTCGATCGTACTGTGTTTCTGCTGAATCCAAACATTGCATGAATGGTAACTAACGACCCTAAAGAAAGAAGATGATGTTCGCCATCCATAACGTTTTTGCTTTAAGAAACATAATAAATCGCTGGAATCGCGGGACGTCGATAAACCATTGAGAGGGATACAAATGGTGATATCGATTGTTTAGACTCTCCGCACACTATGACTCTAATATACTTCATTACAAAAAATATTGAGAAATGCGGGCCGATAAGGTATCCGAAGGCATAGGAATGATGATAACTCTTGACTCTTGCAGCTCTCCGCATAGTAGAACTCCAGACTTAACTCGTGGTAATTACCAGGGCTTAAACATAAAAAGAAACTCTCCTGGGTCTGCTGGAAGAGATTTCTTATGAAATAAGCAGTACCTATGTACTCAATGTTCTTACTTTGTTTGTTTCTGTGTTTGTATTTTGTGTACATGAATTTTGTAAATAAATAAATAAGAAATACTGCCGAAACTAATACATGCTGCAAACTCATGCAAAGTCATGCAGCGACAAGTTTACTGAAACAAAATTTGAATTACTTATAAAAAGCTACATTAATTTCGTCATAATCCTTTTTTACCTTTATACTCATCGCGCCACTTAAATCACCATCTATCTCTTTTCATAAAATTTTAATTTGAATATAAAACAGTTCCTGTGTGATATATAAACTAATTCTCGCAGATGGCAGAATTTAACGGAATTCATTTAAGAATTGAGTGCTTAGAGTATAACTTGCTAAAGGCAAGCTACGTTGGTTCGTATTTTAAAGTATCTTATATACAAACGTACGCGAAACATGACGACTCGTTGCCTAATGTGTGGAGTTTCTATGCTGGATACAGTAATAGCTGTGATATGTGTCCATTGTATTTTACCAGGTCACACTGTATCCATCGCAGATCGCATTGAGATGGGCTGAATGAGCAAATTTGACCTATTTCATTCAAGCACTTTCACATGATTTAGCATTCGACTTTTCGTACTATTTATATCCAAGAATGTTCAAATTATTGCTAAATATATTTAATACTTTCACCATTTAAATTCCAAAAAAAATCTTGAGAGGTGTCAAGGGACACCCGGATGTAACGAAGTTCCTTTCTTCCTTAATGAGAGAGAGAGAGAGAGAGAGAGAGAGACATACAGAGAAACACGCGCACGCCGCACGGCTTACAACTATAGCAAAAAGTGTCGTTACAACTTTTGGTCTTAATTTTTTCCGTCTAGCCCCCTTTCGCAACGCGCAATAAGGAACTTCGTTCCAAAAAGATTTATAAGAATTTTTGAATTTACAAACAAGTTTTTCGAAATGGTATTTCCAAATTGCAAAATGTCTTTCTGAAGGATCACTGTAATTACGCGATATTTATCACAAAATCAAACAGATTCATCACTCTGCGCGCCATAAGTCTCGCCTCTTATCAACAGTGGCGAAAGCTCTAAACGCAACCGATCAATTCTGCTTTCGCCCAATTTGTTTCATTTGCCTCGGAAATTTTATCGGCGAATAAAATTAGATCCTTCCCTTCAATATTCGTCATTCTAGTTTGGGTTTAAGAGGACTTTCGTGCTGACCCTTTTTAACTGCCTTAACAAAAAGGAGGATATCAACACGTCTTATTTTTTTTAACCTCAGATAAAAAAGGGGTGTTTATAAGTTTGACGCCAATGTCTGTCTGGGTGTTCGTCTGTGGCGTCGCAGCTCTTGAACGGATGGGACCTACTTCGAAGCGGTTTTTTTACGTGACAGCAAGTTTCCTTGCGGTAGTTCTTAGCAATGTTTGATGAATTTTTCGGGGTCCAGTGCTGCCTCCATTTGAAAGGAAATGGAAATATAATTTAAAATGTTGTTTTGATCAAACCCGAGTAAACTACTGTTTACAGTTTAAAGTGACGCACATTGGGGAAAAATTGCCACTTTTGGCTAACAAGCGAAGAAAAGCTTCACTTTCTTACTTTAAACCATAAACAATAGTTTACTACTTTTTTGATCAAGACAAAATTTTGAATGATATCTTCATTTTCTTTTATATAATTTATTTCCAATAGGGTCAGTACTAGACTCCGAAAAATGTAAGCATCCTCATAACTTTTTGTGTATGTTTTAGCAAGAATAAAACAAAACTTAAAACAATAAAGCGACATTAGGTGCTTTCGCTAAAGTTACATTCAACTGAATATAAAGGCCAAAGACCCTAAAATATTAGGAGCAAAATTAATCACGATAAGCAAAGGATAGGGCGTCCACACACTTTGTCCGTAACCATTGAGCCGTGTAAAAAGATACAGCCCTTGCATCCCCTCGCATTCATCCATGTTTACTCTCTGCTTTCAGAATTAGTTTCATTTCGACAGCATTTCCTTTTCACTTTGATCTGTTTGTAAATAAGATGCTCTAGCATGTAATTGCGTGTTAGATTTTTAATATTGCATGAAAGGGACTTGCTTCATTCAAATATAATTTTTAATGGAAATGGGAAGAATATCATCATCAGGTCTTTTTTAGCACTGCAGTGCCTCTTACTCTTTACTACCAGATCCATTCAGCAGCCAGAGAATTTGGCCGCTGCTCTCGACTCGTACTAAGTGGGTTAAGAAGATCTCACTGATGTTTTTCGAAATATATAAACGTGACAAGTTTACTAGCACGCAAATTAAAAAATAAAACCTGACTCTCAATAGATTCAAATGTAAACGTAATCTAGTAAGTGACATGAATTAGCACAAACCTTTTAAAACAAATACAAGGTCCAATTTAAGAAAACACATTCGTACTTATGCCAGCTTTTTCGTGTAAAGTTTAATAGCTGCCAGATTTTTTTAAGCAAGTCAGTAGTTATTTTACATATTTTACATACCACCACTAGAAATTACTTTCACAAACATTACTATCGATTCAAAACGAGAAAGTACCAACATAGATCTTAAAACTAGAATTCAATGAATCGCACAGCCAATCGACAACTAAATGCTACACAAATCACAATGATCTGAGGAGCCGATTAATAATTCTCGGATTAAACTCGGCAAACGAGTAATCGATAACTCGCTGTAACCGATTACCGATACTGTCGTATTAATCGATTAGCTTTATTATGTTCTTAGTATTGTTCCGTTTTCAGTTGTTTACGGCGGCAGTTAATCTTATTAGTTTATATTGTTTAAGACTTAGAGGAAAGGATTTGGACATGATAATATATGGCCTGTTCTAATTTAGTTTCGGAATTTATTATTAATTGAGTATTAATAATTATGATCGAGAAAGAGAGAATATTTAATTAGCTTAATAATCAATTAATGCTTTGAGTAGCGTAGAACGAGACTCAATATTAAAAGAGGTCCACACACCAGTTATTAATTAGACTTTCTTTTTACTTAGTACATACCACTACCTATCTATCACCTCTTTATCTCTAAAGTACGTGTAAAGTTAGTAGAAAAAGCATTTTTGGTCTTGCGGCTTCAAGCAGACGGAGCTGCAAGATCCTAGGGTCACTAAATAGTGGTATATAGTGAAAAAATAAATTAAAATAGTGATGTGTTGCTAGCCACGTCTTTTGTTAACATGATTCACATTTTTGCCCATTCTATCAATCGGCTTTTAAGACGTGCACGGGTAGAGAAGCAGTCGGTACATTTATTGTTATTCCTTTGTCCCTAAGCATGGAAGTATTGTTTACAGTAGCTGACATACATTTTAAACCATAACAAAGCAATGTGAGCTAGGTCATTCACTTGCACACGTATCTAGTTCACGCTAAAACTAAATTAATTAAAAATCTCTAGCAATCTCACACGTATTGCAACAATAACAGAGCAGAATTAAAGCTAGCAGCTACCAACGTAACCAGACCCCTCCATGCCAAATGCTTATAAACTTTAACATAGATCCGTCTTCAGCTTAATGACTAGCCACAGCTCTAGGTATTATGGTTAGGGTAAATTTTCTTAACGGCGCGCTGTGGCCGACCCTAAACACACACTCCCCTTCGCCGCGGTCGGGTAATTTGTCCCAAGTTCGGGAAAGTTTCCGCTTGTGTAGTTTCTTTATCAGTTTGCGTTGTAACGACGCAACTTATTGTCTCAGTAAGTTGTAGCCCTTCCTTGATTTACTTTTTGTCATCGCTAATGACCTCTGCTTGGAATAAACTTTGAGTCTGACTTGTTTCACAGCTGTTGTTGTTTTGTGAACAAGCAAAAGTAGCGAGCGTAATGTCCCAGCCTAGTTTGTTTGTATTTAGAGTCACATTTTGATGCAAATTTCTCAATATTAACTAAAGTTTTTTCTTTGTTTACAGGTAAGTTACTAGTCTAAATCTTCTGGCTGCTCTGATCAAGTAAGGTTCTGGTAGTACAGAGCGTAGTTCTTCTGCAGTGGAGATTAAAAGACCTGATGATGAAGTTACTAGCGTGGAGGATACACTACTTTTTAAAGTAAGTAAGAAGTATCACAAGCACAAAGTTTATTTAAAGACGAATCTATTATTAATATTTTTCAAGTGTCATGCAGTGGTTTTGTTTAAGATATCAAACTATTCCCTCGTGTATTTACCTCCCTTCACCGCCATCTGTACTAACACTTGCATCGAGTGCAGCCAGTGTGAACAAACCTCAACGTTTGTTTGATTTATGGAACACTTGCGCTGTTTGTACTGCACCACTGACTGTGGTCACACCCTTCGGCTATTATCTGTAATTTTCTTATTACAAACGGCATCTTTGGATAGCTGGATACATTATTCATTGTCGTATTTTGGTTAATTTACTTCGTATCATCACCATCTGTAGATGTACTCGTGTGTTATCTTGAGGTTACGTTGTGGAGATTAAGTAAAATCCATAAATAAACCTTAGAGTTTATTGGTGTTCTTCAATTAAGTATTAAACACCAATGATTATGATATAACTAACTTATCAAAACTGTAACAATGTTGTTGTGGGTAGAGGCATGTCGCGGTAATAGTATTATGTTAAAATTAGACATATAGTACACTCGTACTAACACTTGCATTGAGTGCAGTCAGTAGAAATCAACCTCAACGCTTGTTCGATTAATGGAAAACTTATGTTGTTTGTACATAAGTACGTTAGCATGTGGGTATCTCTTGGCTCTCATCTATATAGTCACCATTGCTAGTTGCTAGAAAGATATGAATTCAGAAAAATAAAAAAATATTTATAGTTTGATCCATTTCAGTTTAGTACCCTTTTGCTGTTTGCTTTGCACTTAAGTTTTTAATTCGTTTTTAGAGCATGTTCATTGTAAAGAAAATAACGTTTCTATCTTTTCAGTTCCAAATTATCTTTTTGTTCAAAAATTTGTAAAGTAAGTTTATATATTTCCTTTGTTATTAACACTTTATGGGTTATATATCTAAGGTTAAATATCAAAACTTGAAATCTTCAATAAGCTTACTTAATTACTTTCTACCTACTGCCTATCATTAACTTCTCAATATTAGCCAACACTTGCGATAGACTGCACTGGGAGCAAACCTCAACGTGTTGTGATTTATTGAACACTTGCGCTGTTTGCTGTGGGTATCCCCTTCGGCTATGATATATAATGTCTCTATTCTTTTAAGAATATTATAAATGTTGTTCCTTGTGTAATATTTGGCTTTTATACAGTGCTAATTTAAGTATCATTAGTCATCATTTATATCTATTTAACAACAATTTAAACTGAATAAGAAACAAGAATATTAAAAAAAATACTGGGTGCAAAATTTATTGAGCGCCTTAGTACTGTTTGAAAAACCTTATTAAAAAGTTTTTATAAATTGGAACTAAATAAAGTAACAAAAACAGGATTATTCAATTAAAACCACACACAACGCCTGCACCGGGAGGTTGCGGCAAAAAACTTTACTTCATTGGTCTGCTCTCTACATTGTTAACTTTTTTGTCTGTGGCCAACTGCGTCAGGTCCCAAGTCACATAATCCATTGCCGCATATTTTAAAATATATCTGTATCACACTAATAGAATGAATTGTACAAATCTTTAGTTCCTACAAAACAAAAGATAGTCATGTGTACAAAACGACATGACGTTGACTTTCAACTATCAAGTATACAAATCCCGCAAACTCTAAACGACAAGAACAGAGGACGGCCAAAAAGAAGGTGGATCGAGTGAGTTAAGAACGAAATGGATAAAAAAATGTGGCAATTGGCTTGTCAAAGGATAGGGGAAAATGGAAAAGACTTACCTACTGTGCCAACCCCACGTAAAGTGGGATAAGGTGAGGACTAGTGAGGAGGAAGATGTTTACTTGACAATATTCCTTAAAGCCAAAGTACAAAAACAATTCGTTTTAAACAAATTTGTTTCCTGCTTCGCTTCCTTTAAATATATATACCGTGTGGCAATTATATACCGGACTCCGACCCCTAAGGTTTCAAATGCGTCGCCCGTGAGATTAGTCCCACACTTAAACCTTTTTTCTTTAATGTCTTAATACCTTATTTGGACCAATAAATATCCCGCAAGATGTTTATCCGGGATCCTAATAAGTTAGTTATGATTATAAGTCGTGGATTAATTTATCGTGCTTTACCTTTTCCATTTTTGTTCGGAGTTGTTTTTTTATGGTTTGATGTTTTAATATTTTGTGGTTTGTGTGATGTGCTGCGGGATTTTTATGTCGACATTATAAATGCCGTACGTGGATTGTTATTGTGTGTATTGTTTGTCATTCTTTTGTGTCATCTTCTTATATCTTCTTTTAAGTGCTGGGCTCTTGTCGGTGGAGTGCTTTCCATGTCTCTCTTTCTTTCGCTAAGTTCTTAACCTCCTTATGTTTTCACGTTTAATTAATTATTTTGTGTAGGTCGTCAATATTGGTGTCAGATTGTTCAACTTGTCAATTGCGACTGATATCTCTCAACAACTGCTTTCTAGTGGCGATAGCCGAAATTAACTGATTTCATACCATAAAACAGCTCTAGATAATTTAATGAGAGTCACAAATCGAAATTTGATCCACACCCTAAATTGTTTAGTGTCAGTGAGCGTTATGTTTCACTCGCCGGGTTTTTTTATGTACTCATTAAAGTACATCAGCATGTTTACAAATAATATGAAGAAACTTGGGAATTTGTTACAAAAAGGAACTGGATTACTATCGTACAGCCAAAAGTCCACATCCGTTGTTTTGTCACCTAAATCCACGAGCACACGGAGCGAGTAATTGCCGGCTGGAACACCGTAATCAACAGCTCCCGCCATTACTCCTATCTTAAATCTTTACACCGGCATACGTGGAGGACCAAGAACATAGACAGTAGGAGATATTACATATTGACAGGCGTTTGTGCAGAATCATAATCGCGTTTTGAATTTATGAAATTTATAAAAACATACGAGAACCCTAGAAGTCATGAAAAAACATAATGTATGAGAAATAAAATGCTGGGTTGATATTACGGACTGTATTTGAATTTAAACCAAATAAATTTTACAGAGCTCACGTTTAGACACAACAGCAGGAGCAAGAGAGCGCGATGTTGCCATAGTAAAAAATATGTAATATTTTCATAGACAAGCCTTGCTGCTTGTTTATTTTTAATTTACTTTATTAGATAGTTTTTATGCTTTAAGTTTCTTTAACACATAACAAAACTTAGTTATTCATTAAATTACATTTCAATTATTATAATTTCTTGTGATTAGGTCGAAATAGCACCTTGTTTTTTATCTTAGTTTTGTGGTGTGTTTGTGGAGACCATTTTGGTGGAATACGATGTTCTCGTAGTGTCTGATATCATTCAGTTTTTAATTTATATATCTCCCAAATAAACATATTATTTAAATAGCTTTACTTTATAAAAGTATAGTATCAATCCAATACAAATTTCGTGTGCGTATAATACTCATTTGGGGTAAAAAGCGCATCACGGGCTCCAGAGCAATACGCAGTTCCAACGGTACGGGGAAAGGTAGATAAAGATAATATACTAAATTATTATGGACTTCAAAATTGTAACAGCACATGATGTTTCCCTTTATCAGTGATCGGAGTAAACAATCCGGCCGGTTGATCCCGGAAACAATTACCGAAGCCGATCCTCCGGGAACCCCGATTAAAACGTCACGCTTGGCCGCCCAAGGCACTATTTGTCCCGTCGAAATTCAGAAGTCCTAATTGTCGGGCCGATTCGCCCCGGTCGCATGCTAATGCTCGGGAGTTCGGGACTCGGGGCCAAAGGGCCGTGTGTGCTTGTGTTATCGGGTTTTGTTGGGAAGGACTAAAACAATACGATTTACAGGATTTCTCTACTGATTCTGGAAATCGCGGTTCAAAAGTAATTTCATCAATCAGTACTTTGCATAACCTCTGCCTCCTACTGATAAACAGGCATCTCTTGAATGTTATTTATTACATGATAGTCCTGTATCGCTTTTGACCCTTAATTTAAAACTAATAATCTTATAAAGTGCGATTCTAAACTCATATTATAGGAAATATATTCAAATATATGTTAGACAATCATGCAAACTATTAATTTTGGTGAAAATTTTGCTCTCTTAGCGCACTCATCCATAAGTCATGTTATTTATAGTGGAATCCGGAAGTTATATTCAAATAATGCATTTTTTTAACGAAAATTCCGTATGGTATTATGAGTACCTACGTCAAAAACAATCAAAGTGAAAAACTTATGACGTTATAAAACAGCGGTTATAGAAGGAAGCGGTTTATATTTCCGCCCACACGATGACAAAGTGGGTGTGGGACGTGTGAACATACACACTGAAACACTTTGGAATAGTAGCTAAGAATAGAAAAGATTGTGGAGAGAAATTTCCAAAACATGTAGCAAAATGGTATTTGAATCACGTTCGGAATTGTTCCAATATTTTGCTAGAAATATACTTGTCTACTCGTTATTTAAGAAACATCTATGCGAATTTATAAAATTTGTTGGCTAAACTTGAACATATATTTCTCTTTGTGAATTAGCTTTTTTTTCCTACCATGACATGTCCTAATTCCCAAATCGACGTGGAAGAAAGAAACTAAATAATGCAACATTGCATTTTTTTTACAGAAGTTTAATTAAATTTTCTTACCGACTAACTATACAACCAAACTAGTGTTAACAACTTCTTTAAATTCCATTTGTTCTCTGCATTATAAAATTTGATACCAACAGAAGCTAAAACTTAATCCTACACACAAAAATAACGTCATAAATGTTATGACCAATAAAATAAAAAAATGTACGAGCATATTAAAACATGAAAATAATGATGCTATTAGCCAGCCATAGCCATCGGTACCTGTCGATTAAGGTGATTAAGCACCGCCTTAGAAGACCAAATAGCTATGTAACTTAAGCACTCGCTTGGAGATGCGTATCGGAATTAATTAAATTTGTTTGCAGCAAAAAATGGATAGTTTTGGTGTGTTCCTGTTAGTTCTATTCTCTTCTCATCCTTTTCAGGAAATATACTAGCTACGCCCTACTGTGTTAACCAGGGAGAAAGTAGTCTGTGTTAATTCAGGGTGTCTGCTTCCTGACTACCAACTTTTATCAAAATTGGTCCAGCCGTTTGCGCGTGAAGAAGTAACAAACACGCATTCTTCATTTCACAAATTAGTGAACTAAATAGTCACTAGAGTTTGAGAGAGTGAGACATATCTTCCTTCATCGGAAGCACGTGAGTATCAAACTCGACTCAATATAATTATAACCGACACATATTTAAAAAGATGTATCAACTTGTAAGGATTAACTTTTTAGCGATTTCGTAATTTAGTAAGGGTACAGGATACCGGGAATGCGCTAAGATGAGAAGATGTCTTTTTTGTACCTAGTATAAGTTCTGAGAGTCTTGCGTCACAGAATTAATAATAGTATTACATACAGAACGGAAACTCGCACCGTCCCCCGCAATCTGGCGTCCCCGCTACACCTCCCCCGTTATTGTGAGGTGTAAGCGGCAGTAAAACAGGGTTATTGGTAGTCGCACGTTGACATTACGCGAGTCACTTAGGATTATTGAACTATAATGGTGAGAAGCTGAGCACATTATCATTGTTTATCCACGGAAAACAATAAATAACGAAAATTTTATAGATTTCCGAGTGATGAAAACAGGTAAGCAAAGCAACAAATTCTGTGGTGGCGACCCTGATTGTTTAACTCACACATTTGACGTGTGCACGGACGGATTGTTTCGTTTGTAGTGGTACTAGGTATATATGCTGCTCCGTTTGTATGAAGAGCCATCCCTGTGCTTGCGTGCAAGAACGCCTAAGAATTCTTATTCCTATACATCATCCCTTTACTCGAGCAATTTACAAACTCAATTGAAAATAAGAACGAATTACCATAACTTAAACAGTTTAAGCGTTTAAACATTATTAATAGTATAAAGTTTATTTCCGAGTGTCATAAAAAAATCCTCTCCGCTGCGCTCCTCTCTGTCTTAACTGACCTTTTTGCATTTTTATACAAATTTTAATTAAAAAAAACCATTGGGTTACAAATAACAGGGAAAACTTGTAATAAATCAACACCAGCCTTTGACAGAGAACGTTCTTTTGATGTCGGAAACTACAGTAGAATCTTATGTAGCTACCAGCAAACTACATTTCCGTTAGTGCTGACTACGGGACGACACTGGGCGGGGCGATAGAGAACAAATCTTTTTTAAACGATAGACCAATTAATCTCTTTAATAGAGTCATTAAGAGGGCCCGGGCGCCGCGTAAAAAATGCACCGGCCTTTGTACCATCGACCGCAAGTCAAACGTCACATTGCTGCGTGATTATACACTTTATTTGTACGACATAAGAATAGTAAAAATTCATTGACATATACATACTGAATTGGTCATAGTCGACCACAAGTCAAGCGATATATTGCCGCACAATTTTGCACTTTAAGCGTACGACATAAGTACGCTACAAAGTCGTAAATGTTGAGGCTGCAAATTCATAAAAAGCTTAGGACAAGTGATCCTGGATGCAATGTGCATGACGTGATTAATATTTATAGAACTGGCGTCTATTATGGAAGAAGATCTTGTTCAATTAAAAAATGCCAAGAGCAGACACATCTAATATTAACGGTTATTTTCAAATATACCAAAAGTATATTTTTAATTAGCATAGCTAGACTTGAACAAATTTTCTAAGACGTGGCAAAATCACGTTCAGAATTGTTTTGTCTCATATACTGTTGAAACTAGACGATGTTCTAGGACATGCCACCGGTATGTACTGGTAGAGATTGCATTTATAGCGATAAGTCCACATTTGTGCCTACATTGTTCCTTGTTGTTTTCGTAAATTTTGTGTTTATTATGGTGCAATAAAGTTGATTTGTATGTATCCACAATAATATCGATTCTAGAAAAAGGAATAATTAAAGTTCTCTCTAAACAAGTTTGTTTGAAACCGAAGTTAAATTTGAAACACCATCCGATACGGCATAACATTCTAATACCACGTCTTATCAAAGCGCTTTGGATCTAAATGGTCACTCCAAACGATATTATTGTTATTTACGACCATGGGATCTTCCGGCGCGCTTTACGACCTTTTAATTGGGAATCATAGGTTTTGATGTAATATAGGCTTACAAGGATTATTGTTTGAGGTTGTAATAGACAGATTTTATCAACTTTTGTACATATTTCCATTGTTTTTCACCTGCTCATGTTCAAAATTTCCTCAATGCCGCGTGATTATAGAATAGAATACAATTTGACTCCTTACCTCTTTTACGGGTTTCGTAAGAGACGGGTAAGGAAAACAAAGATAAAAAGAACTGACAGCAATATTATTCTCCTGCGATCACTTGATCACCTGAAGAGTGAAGTGAGATGATTATATGAGAAAACCTTCTTTTTATTTAGAGATGCTTTTGGTTTAACAGTAATCCTGGTTGGTAAATAAAAAAAAGAATATTCTCAAAAAATAAGAACACATTTCAGATAAATGTATCAGTTTATAAAAACATTTATCCACATCGAACTTCGCAAATAAAAAATGGTCGCCGCGGATCTATCCCGGACACCCGGACGTATGCGGCCGACCGTCCGGCTCTATAAATCTAATTTAAACTTTCCTCCTTCGTCAAACGCAGAGTTTAGCCCCTCCTCGCTGACAGCTCAGCTTTTTTTAATTTAATCTCATGCAGTCTTTTAAATAATTGAGAGGCCCGCGAGAACTTTGTTGTAACAGAAAATATGGAGGGTATAGATTTTTATCTGTTTTGTAATGTTTGTAGATGTTGTTGGAGTCAGTACCAATTTTATAAGTTGGAAAAAACACTTTCAGATTTAATTTATTTGCTGGTTTGTAGAAGTTTATTGATATTGAACAAAAGGGTAGAAAAAAATGCACATCTTGTAATGCAGATGCACTTTATTACTTCTTTCTGTAGTGTCGAGAGAGAGCAGCATGGCCGGTGCGGAAACGTTCTGTCACTCTCTCGCTCTAGCAAATGACGGTTGTAATCGACAGACAAGGATAGCAGCATAAGTCCTGTTCCATGCTGGCAGATGTAGACCAGTCTCTTTACTAGATCAAGGAAAAAGAAAAAAGCTAAAAGTCTTACAAACAAGGATGCTCAAGACCGCGCGAGGAGATAAAGAAAAAGTTGGAAAGTGGACCCCATGCTTCACAGTATTTCAGGTAAGGAAACAACTGGGAATGCGCTGAGATAAGAGTCTATTTACGTTATCCTTCTGTATTGTTTCCACTTTGTGTTGTACTTGAAAAACTAGAGTTTGGATAATGATTATGGCGCTGGGGAAATCTGGGAGCGAGTTAACATTATAACACCTATTTGTTGGCGGCACTCTCAAACTGCCGTTAAACTTTGCTGCCGCGGGATAGTGCCTTTTTAAATGGCTTTGTTATCAAAACTTGTGTGCTCGGGATTGTTTTACACCGCTATTTATTGCACACTCTCGCTTGGATATCAGGCTCCTTTGAGATTAAAAACTACTCACTACAAATACACTACAAATTAAAAGAAATTTACAAATAAAAAAGGTCCGGTAATTGTTTACCCTGCAGTAACGTGCCCAGAAGGCTGGCTTCATTGCCACGTTGTATGACAATGCTTATTTTCTGACGTAGATATAGACCAGCCTTCTGCCTTTGAGATAATAACGTAATTTAAAATTTTATTTATTCTTACATGCTTATATTATTATCTATCTTACTGTTATTAGTATTACGGGACTTACAACGATTAATATCGTTTTTGTCAGATATTTCGACGGCCCTTCTGCCATTATGGTCACTGGCCGACTGAAATCATATATTCATATCTATCTTTACAGGTAGCCTAATTTAAAAGTTGCAACGAATATCAAAATATGCCCTGATGTTATTATTTTTAAAGTTTAGGAAGTCAAAGTGAAAATCTCAGTTTATATCTTATTAGGTTCCCCTATAGCGTCTTAGGGTAGTAGTCTCCCAGGAGATTCAAGTAAGGGGTCCAAAAGTAAGACGCGCCTTAATTCAACTTTTGCACATTGTGCATTTTATACATAAAGGAGAAACTTTGATTAAGAAATCTTCATGAGGTCTTGTTAATCTCCACTGCAAGAGCACGACCCTCTTTGTACTATTAGAGCCATATTTGGTCAGCGCAGCAGGAAAATCAGCCTACACTCTTGACACTATCCAGACGGGTTAAAGAGGTGTCATATATGTTAATAGGTAAGCTTTGTTTAGCTGGTATTTCCTAAGTCGACTTCAACGACATCTACGGAAAGCTTTGGTGTGGTCCTATGGTAACCTATCACAAACTAGATTTGTTTTTCTTCGATTTTTATTTGTTCGAAAACGGTACAACGAAGTTTTAAATGCCAAATAGGTTCTTTACCATATTTTCTGCTTATATAAATTCAATAAATATATTTTTCGTCTGCTATAAAAACTATCGACCAAAATCAAAATATGTAATTTTTATTTGAAAATTTATTTGGTAACAAGAATTTTATTTTCTAGAAGTATTAATGATAGAAATAACTTCTTCCAAATTATTATTTACACAGATTTTCAATAACTTTTATTTTATTAACAGTAATTTTGTACATGCAGGATTAATATATTATAATAAATAACACTTATTTAAGTAACAATAATATAAACTATGTATTTAAACATTACGTTTTTGGATAATTCTATATCACATTTGAATCTTGTGACAGAGCGCTATAGGTAGGTTCAGGTTGCGGCGGGGTGGCCCTCGGGCCACCCCAAGCCGCACAACATGAATACACACAAACAAAAATGTGTTTAAACCTACTTATTAAAACAAAAACCTTGTGACAGAGCGCTATAGGTAGGTTCAGGTTGCGGCGGGGTGGCCCTTGGGCCACCCTAAGCCGCACAACATGAATACACACAAACACAAATGTGTTTAAACCTACTTATTAAAACAAAAACCTTGTGACAGAGCGCTATAGGTAGGTTCAGGTTGCGGCGGGGTGGCCCTTGGGCCACCCTAAGCCGCACAACATGAATACACACAAACACAAATGTGTTTAAACCTACTTATTAAAACAAAAACCTTGTGACAGAGCGCTATAGGTAGGTTCAGGTTGCGGCGGGGTGGCCCTTGGGCCACCCCAAGCCGCACAACATGACAAACACACAAATAGAACATAACTACAAAGTATATACTCTGTATATATAAACATTTTGGATTTCAAAATTATGATTTAAATTATTTGGTATTTGTCATGTTGTATTTTAATAATAGGGAAAATAATTTTTAGGTTAAATAATTATTTTCTTTATGAAACATATAGAAATAGTATCATCGGTTTAACGTTAGGTTACAATACAAAGCATATACCTTTCAAAAATATAACAATCGAAAATCGGAATTTCAACCAGATGGAATAAGAGATTTCGGTCAAATGAAAATATTGAAAATAAAAAAATTACGAAACGTTTTTGGTATTTTCAAATTCGTAACTAAAGAATTCTAGTTTGTGATAGGTAACCGGTCCTATTCTACATACTCTGCCAGAAACGTCACGGTTATTAAGAAATAATTTACACTTAATAAAATAGTGTTCTTATAGTGTAAATAAGGACTATCAAATAATGTCAACAGATTAATAGCCCTTTGCTTTTGTTTTCATTTATTTAACTTTATTACAAAAAAAGGCGAAACGTGGAGTCACCTAAACGAGTCGTTCTTACATACAAAAAAACTAAGGTTTAGTGACTTCGCATTTGAACTACTTTAATACTAGTACTGCTAATACTTAAGTGGTTAAGATTAGTTGGTAACTACTTTTAGATCAACTTGTACATTATTCGTGGGGAAAGTACGTAGATCACTCTACTTTTTCTTTTGTGCTAAGTTACAGTTTGTTGTTCAAAATAATAAAATTAAACTGGAAATAAAAATGAAATAATGAACAAATAAAATATGAATACTAAACAAATAATATAATGTTGTTCACCTTTATTAATATCCAAAGTTATCCACCAAAGTAAACTTGCTGATTATAATAAAGAAGCAAAAAAGTTGAAGTGAAACATTAGAGTGTATTGAAATTGGAGCTCCGACCTTAGGGTGTTTGTTTACCGAGCGCCGGCGAATTGAGCCACTTCCGCTGTTTTATGAATTGTCGCGTGTTTGCAGGGCTGCCCGTAAGGGTATTTAAAAAATTTTTGCTGTGACTTAAACCACGTTTGTTGTTGTAATAACATCCAAAAATAAATCCATGAGATTTTTCTTAAAATATTTTTTATCTTTAATCTAATTGAGTTTTCAGTTTTATCATCATATTTCTTTTAATTCATCAATAAACGTATTTTTATAATTCAGTCATACTGAAACATTGATTCTGAATTTCTTTTGAGTGACGACGACAAGCAAGCCAACATTTGGTATACTCGTGTCATCTACCGGGGCCCGGTGGAGGTAGCATGGCTATAAATAAATATATTAAAATAAATTAAAGTAAGTTTGAGACTTGTGTTATACTAATATATAGATAAACTTCCAAGACCCAGAACAATCTGAAAAAGGCAATTTTCCAACTTGCCCTGACCGGGGATCCAACTCAAAACTCCTTTATACATTTGTTATCAACGCAACTTGCCGGTTTCCGCAAGTCATGATGGTACCAGCGCAGAATAAAGTACTTAATATAATAATAACAATTATTATAAACAGTACTTTATTAATCGTCTTCCGAAAAAGGAGGAGGTTATCAATTCATCGCGATTTTTTTATGTATGTTCAATTGTTCACCGATTAATTGTAGGTAGACGCCTGGACGGATTTGAAAAAATCTTTTCTTTATTTGAAAGGGTTTACTTACGAGTTGGTCCCATATAAATTTTATGGAGCAGACAGAGCTTATTTATAATTACTGCATATTTCAAAATAAGCTTATTTGCTTGCAAACTAAAAATCCCCGATTGTCAAGAACACCATCTAGTAATAAGTGACGGAACTGCCGAAGTCGTGTCGGTAGTTCCGCTACCCATCACTAGAAAGATATCCTTAACGCTATCTACTACTTGCTAGAGAAAGCCCTGACTTTCAAGCGTTAATCTCCAATACCTATTAAACGGCTCAACCGATTTTCATTAAATATAGCAAAGAAAAACCGCAAAAGAAGTTTGTCAGGATCGTAGCAAGTGGAGGTCCATAGTCTCTGCCTACCCCTGCGGGAAACAGGCGTGATATTATGTATGTAAAAACCGCAAGAGAATTTTCTTTCAAGTAAATAAAACCGCATCGAAATCGATCTGTCCGTTTAAGTGCTCGATGCTGCAGACAGACAAACAAACATACAGATAGACATAAGCGTCAAACTTATAACACTCATCTTTTTTTGTCGAGGGTTAAAAAAATATTATAGCTACTCCCAGCCCTAGCTGCGTGGCCCGCCCGGCACTGGGCTCGAGTGCTGGCCGTAAATTCGAAAAGTTGCGAAAAACTTCCGGCGCGATTTACAGTCGCCGCCTGCAACTTCATATCACATTTTGCATAGATTTACGATGTTAAGGGCGTGTTGTAACATCTTACTTGGTAGGATTACTTCGGAGTTTTTTTAAGGTTCGACGCGTGTACCTTGCCTTAGCATACGAATGCTACTCCACCGGTCAATTTTGTGGCAATATGGAATCATACTTATTTGTGAGTATTTAAGATCCTTCTAACTTACATACTACCACGTGTTTATCCATATGCAAACAGAGCCTAGGGCTGCAATAAATGATTTAAGAGTTTCGTGGTCGCAATGACTATTATTAGTATTACGGGACTTACCGCGATTAATATCCGCCATTTGTACACTTTTTCTTGTACAATAAAGTTTAAATAAATAAATAATATCATGTTTTGCCAGATATTTCGACGACCCTTCTATCTTCTTGATCTTTTCCCGAACGGACACCGTCAGGGTTGTGTGAATGCAGAAGTATCGTCGAAATATCTGGCAAAAACGATATAAATCGCGGTATGTCCCGTAATACTAATAACAGCCCAAGGCTGCTAGACCCAAAGTAGCGTGACGAAAAGATTTACATTTTCACCAATTCTCTTAATATCGGATTTTACGATCTGCGCAGCAAGAAAAGCAACTGATACATTATTAATTTTTAACTTTTCTCCCAGCGTCGAAGATTTTTTTAAGTTATGGAGAGAGGTGTAAGAAACTCGTTCCCGCTCCATGCTATTTACTCCTCTCGTCAGCTATGTACTGACACGACCAGCCCGGCCCAATTTGGCGCGTTCATCCCACCGCTTTTTGTGCACCCCTGTCATTGGAGACAATATACGGAGAATAAGCTCGATACTATTCAATTAACAAATGTAAAGAGTTTGTGCCCAAATTATGAGAGTATAAGCAAAACATTGAGAATTGATGAGGTGTAATGAGTTTGAAAGTATCGTTGAAAGTGGAATTTTAAAGTTTCTACATTCCCCCATAGCCGATAGGTGTACTTATGTTTTATACACAGCGAATCCCGGACTCCAAAGGAACACAAGTAACTAAATAATCAAGATTATGATAAAATGGTACAAAAAAACTACGTAACTACTTGTCAAGAACGTAGCAAAAGCAAGAAATGAATAGAGAAGTTCTACAATGAAATAGATAAAGCAAGATTATGTTGTGTTTCTATAAAAAAATAACGGACTACCCAAAAATACTTTCACCAATTTTTGCAAAAGTTCTTTACATCATTTTAAATGATTTCATGGTTCCGTGCAAAAAGAAAATCGAGGGGACACTATTACTCAGACTCCGCTGTCCGTCAGTCTGTCTGTCACCAGGCTCTATCTCATAAACCGTGATAGTTAGACAGTTAAAACTTTCACACATGTTTTATTTTTTGCTGCTTTACTAACAAATACTAAGAACCCTTCTTGCGCGAGATTGACTCGCACTCGGCCAGTTATTTTTCCTTGTATTTTCCGTACGGTTGTGAAAAAAGATAGAACGAGGCTTAGTGTCTGTGCTTAGTTTTCCTCTGCGTCATGCTCACCCACCGTCGATAAAATGCGCATTGCACCGCATTGAAATTCTTGGGCTCTTGAAATGCTCGCTTGTCGGGCCGGTTTGCACTGCATCCTACTACTTACCAACTCGCAATTTTACTTATTTTCAAAAGAGTCTTAAAATTTTCTGTTTAGAATGAATTCATTTGAACAAGTAATAAAATATCAGAATTTAAAGAAAATTAATTAGGTTTCGATTTTATACATATTTACAGATAGTCCTCTTTTTTTAGACGGTAACGATAGGTATAAGTTTATTTTAGCTGACTCTGTTTATTTTTAACATATCGAATGGTTCTCTTTTTATTTTTTAAATTTCTGCTTTGAATAAAAAAATTAAACCACTTCAGATCATCATGATGATGATTAAATGGTTCAATTTGTTTAAACTACGAAGCTAGTGTAGCAGCATGGTATTAGTGTTGAGCATAATCATTCTAGTAACTATTTTTATTTAACTTTTATGATAAATTCTTCTGATGTAGGTGCGTTTTGTAGTTCATGGATATAAAAAAAGTAGGAATTACAATTTCAAAGTCAGAAAATATAAAAGAATATAAAATTAGGTCGCAAATATTTACGCTAAGAAATTGAAATTCGAAGAAGCATTTCCAATTCCTCGATTATTCTATCAAAGCGAACGCGTTTCCTCAATAACACGAACAAAAAGAGCGCGTACCGGAACAACTCCCGAATGAAGAAGCCCCATATCAAAGCACAGCGCAAGCTCTGAGTCCCGTGGAGACAGGACTCGTGTTCAGTTCAAACACAATTCAGTCAGTGGCGAGACGCCAAGCCGAGCGGACGCCCATTCTCGACACCTTTCAACCGCGGTCTAACGTATTCAAACACGATTGTCGAACAACGCGATATATATTACCTCATATTTTTTTCTTTATTCCGTCTTCATTTACATTAAAATTACCACGTTTACATTTAAATTGGGTTTCTTTTGTGTTTTCGTGTTGTGTTTCATTTTCACCGGTGAAAAGCTTTTCTTTTGTGAGCGATGTATCAATGCCACATGGTTGGAGATTAGCAGTCAATGGAAACTCTAAAGATGATAATATTGACATTGTCGTTACCCTAGATTATGAAGATGATTTTGAAAATGGGAGGGAAGTCGCCGCCGGCGAAGGCGGACAAGCCAAAAGAAGAGAAGAAAGAGTCGAAGAAGAAGCAGGAGAAATGTGAAGAGAGATGTGCAGCGGATCCTTGGACGTACTGCGTAGTGTTATGGTGTGCGTGCGCGATGAGTTTGATCTCGAGCGGGTACAGCTTGTACAAGCAGCAGGGGCTTCAGGACCGGCTGTCTTTGTTGGAGGAGCAGCACCTGGCGCTGAGGAGCGCGGTGCTGGAGCCGCAGCAACCGCTGGTGGAAAGGCTGCGGAGAGAGGTGCTGGCGCGGCCGCCGCCCGGCGTCTGGCGAGCAAGGAGAAGTATCAGGGATTACGGGGATTGCGGATGTCCACCAGGTCAGTCGCAGAATCATAACTGAATGTCGATACTTTTAAATCTACGTAAACATTTGACTGAAGTTTCATCAAATTCAAACGTCATATTATTATTTCGGATCATTTATGTTATAACTTGATAATGTGTAAACACAAGAATTTTTGAATTCTTGTAAATTTCTGAGAACCTAAATGACAGTTCAACTCAAGATTTTATTTCGATAAAACATTTCTTCAAAGTATTTACGTACCTTATTCTACCTATTTATATGAAAGAACTTAAGACGGAAATTGATTACAAGCTATTCACCGTATCAATCGTAAATCAATCGTGAAATTAGATAAACAAAACATAAAGATAAAACTTTTTGAACGGTGAACGGAACGGAAAAACCATGAACGGTGACAAAAGTTTTATAAGAACATCAGTTATTCACGAATTTTTCAAGTATCCAACAAACAAAAATAAAAAACCATTTGTTAACCAAAGTTCGATCTCCGATTAAGCACGTTTGCCTCATCAGGCGGCAGTCAATATCGACTGATCTTCTTTTATCAATATTTGCGAAGACTCAGCATCCGACGATTCACTCCATTCATCCGATTCATCTACTCCATCTGATTCATTATCCGCTTTGTTATCTTAATTCGTTCATGAATGTTTGATCGACACATTTCCCATTCGTTTGATGACATTATTGTTTGTTATTCTTTTGTTTCGGTCATGCCCATCCGGGAGAAAAAAAAATACGTATATGTAATGTACCAGTTTGCTCTGGGAATCATGTTCTTATTATACTTAGACGATACAGCTACGCCGATTACATATGCATACATCTTAAACGCTTTATCCTTAATGTGACAGACAGAGTCCGAGAGAGAAAGTTTACTAAATATATGCCAACAATTATTCTAAATACTTATTAGGGTGTATCATGGCCATAGAGCTCTGTCTACCCTGTAAGGGATAATGACATATTACACAATATATACTGTTGTCTTAATTCGTTCATGAATGTTTAATCGACATTTCGCATTCGACTCGTTAAATGGCATTATTGTTTATTATTCTTTGGTTATTAATGGCCGCTAAATTGCCCGCCAATTGCTATTTGCTTCAATAACAAAAGCTTATAAATAATGCACACATTTGAATTGTCCATATTGTGGAAGGGCAATTTAAATATTTTGACTCGTCGCAATGTTTGGAGTTTATATCTTTTCATCGCAACTAGAATCAATTTTTAATTCAAAACGTGCAATGACTATTTTTTTGTTACTGTTATTTTTCAGATTTTTACTTGTTTCTGTAAGACCCTCTTGTCAAAAATAAATTTACTTTGCTTGGAATAAACGACTAATAATCACTTTATTTTGCATTCACTCATCCTATAAGAACCTCATTAATTCGTCTATCTTACCATACAGACTTTATATCTTAAAAATTGTTGTACGAAATAAAAATTAATATCTGTCCCAAAAATACTTGTCTTAAACCCTCCGCTGAAATTCATATTATATGATCAAAGAAACTACGGACCTAAATCAAAGTAGTCCCAAAGGCGATCTGTAAAAAGCTATTAAATTTTTTCCCGCTCCGCCGCAGCGAGTTAATCCGGGGTTGCGAGCTGTCACTAACCCCACGGCGGGCTAACCCGGCTGATCGAAAAAATGATAAACGCCATGGTGCGAATACACTCTGAGGGTGACACTTTTATTTAACGCTACGACTTTCCTCTTAAATTACTTCGATGACTTTAAAAAAGTTTTCGCCTTACGAGATTTTTTAATATTTTTGATTCTAGGTTTGAGACATTATTCTACCAAAATTAGTCAACGCTTACAAATGTATTTTTTTTTAGATGCCAAGTATTGGTTTATACATAAATATAACCTTAGAAATGAAGGCCCATTTACACACTGCTAGTTTCTTGCATATAATTTAATTGAAGCAATAGATGGTATGCATGGTCGAAACAAAAAGTCATCCATACGAATCATTTGTTGTTTAATTAATTTGTATGCAACTTTTAAGAAACTTGCACAGTGCATTTTTTCTTAAATAAGATAATAATTTGTAGCATACCTTTAAAAGAATAACGATATCCATAAAAGATTTTATGTGGCCGGTTGCTTGATTTTGCAGTCGGTTTTCACCAAATACGAAAATTTACGTAGATGACCAAATCAAGTAATTCAAGACTGGCTTCTGATATAAAAGCACAAAATTATAAATTATATATTTAGATAGTATATTATTATTTTTATACTTTTTGATTCCATAGTCACAAAAAAGTAAAGTTTAAAAAAAGAATAATATCGAATTAGCTGTTCTCCATCATCTTAAACGTATTAAGTAGTAAGTTTGTGAAATATTTTTTGGTGACAAAACAAAGCTATTTTAGTAAATTAGGGGAAGTAACGTGGGAACTGTCCAATCAATAGTGACGGTTGTCGGAGGCGATAAAAGTGGCGTGTGCACATGACGGCCCCTCACTGGCTCACTGTTTATCCGGATTATTGGAAACGCTCGTGTAGTTTTCAAAATGAACCTTATGTTGTGGGAAGAAGGATTTGCCGGTTGATTGACCAGCTATTGATAAGTGGACGTTTAGCAATGGAACACGCTTTCAATGGTCGCCCGCCGTTATGAGCTTTTCACAGATTTGGGATAATTACGTCCATTGGCTGACCGATGCGGCTGGTAATCGCATAGCTGCGCTTGTTCTCACTATAATAATAAATAATAATAAATAAATATATAGGGACAAATCACACAGATTGAGTTAGCCCCAAAGTAAGTTCGAGACTTGTGTTATGGGATACTAACTCAACGATACTATATTTTATAACAAATACATATACATAGATAAACATCCAAGACCCAGGAAAAATTGAAAAATGCCATTTTCCAACTTGCCCTGGCTGGGGATCGAACCCGGGACTTCCGGATTGGCGGTCAAATCAATCAACGTTAGTTTGAAAACAAGCAGATATTATTATAATCTATCTGAATTTAATCTTACGTCACGACAACACCACAACTTGTGTTTGCACTAGGTAACGTATCAAATGGCGTATAGTCCACTATTTGGTCAACACACACGGAAAAGATAAAGTTACGTATGAAAGATCTCGAAGAATCTCTAGCTAATGAACTTAAAGATCCAATAAAAAATCGACAATTTTAATATACTTCATACTTATGAAACGATTGTTTGAAAACTTACTTATTGATAGAAAACTTATTAGATATTTTTAATAAAATACTAAAGTTGGCAAAAAAAAGTACTTAGGATAAAGCAATTTAGCTTGTAGACATAGTTCTAGACCTCGCAAATTAAATAAAGCCGTATAAAGTAAAGCATATTTTTTTAAAATTTTAGTAAAAAATGTAAAAACCTTTAAATTTTGTTAGGATAATGTTCAATTTAGTTTTTTGAAGTGTGTTTTAATTCAATTTCAACTTAATTTTAAACTGTTTATATAGACATGGTTCATGAATCTTGTTTGTTGTTACAGCACATTAAATTCATAACTTTGTTATCGTTTTTAAATTATGTACTATTTGCGTCAAATTAATGAATATATTATAAATATCACTTAACGTGATACTTTGAAGTCTTATTAAATTCTATTTTATAATATTGACTTGATTTAAAATTATCCTCATAAACTTAAAGGTAAAATTGTCATCCAGAACCATGTCCAGAAGGTGTGAGGTCCCAATAGGGATTATCGTCCCTAATAATGATCAAACATTGAGAGCGGACGCAAAATTTGGTAATGGGCAAGCAACCCTGCTTCTATTTCTGGTTCCTGTTTTCTACATATACACTATTATGTTTCTGTCTCTTATTGCAATCCTTTTAGCCTAGTGACGAATAAATACATTTTAGAAACATGATCATCATCATTTCAACCACATTACGGTTTAAAATACATAATAAATTCTGGACATAGGCCTCTCCCAAAGATTTCCGAAGTGACCGATCAAGAGCGGCCTGCATCCCAGCACTTTTCAAGCACCCTGGTCAGATCTGTCCATCTTTTGGGTAGGTGCCCTAAACTTCGCTTGCCAGTACGCGGTCGCCATTCGAGAACCTTTCTGTCCCAACGGCCATCGGTTCGTCGCGCTGCATTTCAGAATATTAACAATTTATTCTGAAAATGTGCGACTATATACAATACTGTAAACTATCACGTCTTTATCCCTAATGGTGCAAACAGAGCATTTTTGAATATTGCGGCTCTAAACAGACAGAGGTAAGGGCCGCAAGATCTAAATGGTGGACAAGAGTATGGCAATTAAAAAGTGATGGGTTACAGCCACCTATTTCACATGATTCGCATTTTTGCCCATTCTCTCGATCGGTTTTATACTATGATCTGCGCGGGAAGAGAACTCGTCGTATATTCTAAGTTCTCTGTTTTCTTCCAGACGAGTGTAGCAGCTCTGAAGATAAATTCTACGAATTTGTTTTAACCTTTATTACATTCAATTCTATAATCAATTTGAACTTGTTTTAGAACGATCTTCACAAACTCGTGGTCCAGAGAACCTGTCTGTTGTTACAGCATATTGTTCAGTGTGTGTGGTCCCGATCGGGATTAACGTCCCTAATAATGATTAATACGCTTTGATTACATCGAGAGCGGACGCTAAATTTGACAAATGGCCTGTAATGTTACTACACGGTGCAGTACTTTGTTGTGTTTGTATGGTTAAGTAACGGTACATATCTTGACGATTTTTGAAACTGTTTGTAGTGTAGTAACGACAAAGTTAGTAAATTTGAATAAATCGGTAGTATTCGTTGTATTTACAGAAAGAAGTGATTATAGGAAGTTCCAGCTGATAGTTTTTCAATATAATACATTTACACAAAAAAAAATAGCTTGACAAATTAGACCCCAATGTTGGCCAAATCTACTCACACAAAACACCTAAAACATTCGCCTTAAAACCTTCGAGAATTTGATTGCATGGGAAGTTTTCGATATTGAATGTGATTTGAACAACAGATTGTGGCAAACATTTAAAATTCTTTTTCATGGAATCTTGAGTAACATTCACACAGCAAATATAATCTTCAACCCCCAACATTTTTAGTAAAAGAAAACAATGAAGCCATTCTCTTTGATATTGACTTAGCCCTAATCATAGTTAGGTCTGTTTGAACATCAGATTGGAACAAACATTCTAAATTAAGGCGAAACAGAAACGGCCGGCAAACACACTTCGTAAACAAGAGGCTAGACGCAGAGGAAATTACAGCTAATAATGTTACCACTGACCATTTCGATATTAGGGATCCTAAAAGCTCCATAACTCAAGCATCCATATAGCTTTTATAATATGAAGCAATAAGCCAATAACAAAATGAAGGACTTAATTTTCAAAAGAATGGAACTATTTACTGTTTAGTACAAAAAATGCTCAAAATGCCTAAATGTAAGTATAAAATTTTATGTTTGATTTTTATTGCAATCACACACGTGTGTGTGTAAGTTATTACTGCTACTTACTACATTTATTTCCTTTAGAAACATAAGGTGTAATAAATTTACTTTTGTTGCGTTTGGTTGAGTGTCCCGATTTTTTTTTCCTTATTTTTGATGATAAATTTATACTTCAAATATTTTTGTGCAATATTAAATAAATATATATATATTTATATATACAGACACACGGATTGAAATAGCCCCAAAATAAGTCCGAAACGTGTGTTATGTGATACTAACTCAACATATAAGAATAACATATAAAGGTCAATCTGAAAAAGATCGTATTCCATCTTGACCTGACCGGGGATTGAAATTAATTAATTTGAAAATTCACAAATTCTGTTTCACATTAATGATCAAAAGAACAAATCCATGGAACAAGTAATCATCCGCATACTTAAATATTAATGAATCCTATTAACATGAAAAATGATATGCGCGAAGATAAAACAAAAGTTCAAAGCCCGACGAACCGCGGGGCAAAAGGCTAGCGATCCAAGACGATACCGGAGCAAGTATTTGCGAAGTAAAATTATGTTTGTCGAAGGTTATTCCAGGCTGTTATCTAACCGGGCACGCGGCGCTGCGCGCAAACAACTCGTTCAATCAGAACTATGAAGACAAACGGAAATTCGCAAATTTGAGGAAACTTAGCGAGCCCCGCCAAGTAGAGCAAACTGTTCTGTGTAATAAAGACTAATCTTTTGGACACTTTTATTATTTTTCATAGCGTTGTTTATTGATGTTTAATTATAAACGAATAGATTAAATAGCACGTAGATGGACTAATCTAGGATATACAACTGTTCTTTGTTTGTATTGTTTTTAGCTGTTTTACTTGATATACAATTCTTTTTAAATCTCACTACAAGCTCACAATACGGTTATTTTTTAGGTGATACAAAACAATAATTTTGGTATTTATTATTAAAATTTTTAATAAGTCTTATATTTTCTGAAATTCTTCTTCTTTCTTGCCTGTTCCATATTTGGGGTCCGCTCTGTGTGTCAACTCCCTCCATAGCCTTCTTTCCTTTGTAATCACTGTACTGACTCTCCGTTCCCCCTTCTTTCTGTTTTTATTTTATTATTTTCCTTTTTTATTTTATTTTTGTTTACTCTTATGAAATTGTAAAGATAAATGCACGTGTTATTATCCTCATTACAATATTTATTACATAATGATTGATAGTTAAAGCAAAACTAATTTAACTTCCAATTTACTTTGAGAACTGGCAGCCTAAGTATTCATGGAATATAATAACTTTCAAACAAATTGAACGGCTTTGATAGTTATATTAAAATCGGCGAAGTGCAAGTCAGACTCACGCACTTATATCTATAAAAGGGGTACGGACCCTTTTATAGACATCTAGAAAAAAATTCGTTTTTTGTTATACATCATCTGTGAAAATTTTAACGGTCTAGCTATAAAGATTCATGAGACAGCCTTGTGAAAGACAGACGGACAAACGGACAGAAGAACAGTGAAGTCTCAGTAATAGAGTTCCATTTTTACCCTTTGGGTATGGAACCCTAAACATCAGAACTAAGTTTAAGAGGATTAATGATCCAAGTTGGAATCTAATTTTAGGATCTAAATTGTCTTTGTTTATTTTGAGGTTATCATATACTTTGACTTCGATAAATAAGTACGTACTTTTAGTAAAATTTGAAGATTTGCAAAATTGTATCTATCAAATAGTTCATAATTAGTTTATTCTTAACAACAATAAAGAGAAGTGTTTCCAAATAGTAGCGTTTTGAAAAGTTGGCATTCGACTCATTCATGTTGTTTCTATAGCTGCAAATAGGCAGTAATACTTCAAGCTAGAAAAGGACTTTTACATAATTTCAGAAAGCTCTCGTTAAAGATAATTGTAAAGCAAACCTGAGTAAAGTATTATTAGGGTACATTTTTTAATGAAATGAGTCCAATATACTGTTTATTTATGACAAGGATTACACAATGGTACAAAGTTTAGAGGTAAACATACGATTCCACGGAATGCAGCCCATTGAAACAACCATTATTGTTTGCCTATTCTCAAATCTAATCGCTCAATCACGACAACATAGTTGATTTACGAGAACAAATTCTCACGGTACAGTAGTTATGTGTTTGTCAATTATCAATCTCACGGTTATATCTCCCAAACTCGGCTCATCAGCTATAAAGCTTGTGTTTGCGCGCCGTGTGTGAACTCTTAAAGGCTGGGTACCCTCTAATTGAATGTTTGCTCTCTCGGACCCCCATCTGCATACCCAAAGGAAATTAACGTGTATTGATCAAAGAAATACGGGCGAATCAGAATCACACTCCCAAATATTTAAGACAAATTGAGCAAATTGAGGCGTTTCTACGTTACATTCAAATAGATTTATTTTCTTTTCGTTTCGTCTGCGTTTCTTTTGATCAGCTACGTTTGTAGTCTATTTGAAGGCTTCAGTTTGTTTTTCATTTATTTGTAAATGTTTCGCTTTAAAATTTAAAATATTCAAATTGATTCTACACTAAATTATTTATAGTATGATTTAGTTTGTTGGTATTTAGTTGCCGTATATATAAATACGGTACGTCGTTTCAATCCCATCTCGTCGCCTTAAACATAGAATTTTTGTTATGTTAAGTGTTGTTAAATGTAAAATAAGTACATATTTTACATTTTACTATTAGGATTTAAATTACATTTTTATTTTCGCAGTTAAAGATGCAATTTGTTAACAGCACATCAATGCATTATATACCTATCGTTGATGACAGGAATAAGTTACTGCAAGGTAACCACGATAAGCCCAAACATATTACACCTATTCCTCACACAATCACACCTACAGAACAAAGGCTCGGAATCAATGATCCCGCTCGAGAAAATAGCCATGACGCGTTTCCGGATTTAGATGCAAAAGGAATGAGATCTACATCGATAGTCGGTGACGCTGACAGAACAAATGAAGGTTATTCATTAGCTGGAGGAACCGCAGCTCCTGAGGGAATCTCCGCGCCGTTTGCTCTAAGTTATGCCACTATGGATTGTGACACGTGTGTAAGGGATGAGCTGGAGCGGATAGCTGTCGTAAAAACTCAAATAGTGTTTGTTCTGCAAATAATCAAGTTATTAAAGGTTTTAGAAGAAAATGCGTGAGTGTCGTGGGACACTCGATTGGAACGATGACTTCGTTCCAATCGAGTGTCCCACGACACTCAGTAGACTTTTGTAGTATAATATTATTATACGCTGTTTCTGTATCCACGAATCTCTGAGGGTGCTGTATGCCACAAGTATGCCTTTTCCAAAATACATAAAAAAAAAGATCGCTACGAATCGATAACCTCCTCCATTTTTATACGTCTATTAAAAAATAAAAATCATACGAGAAGAAAAAATATATTAGGCGTTTTATTACAAGTCAAGAGAGATTTGCCTGAATTTAATTTTTTTACTAACTTTTTCAACTTGCGCCAACGAAATCCTTGGTGTCAACTAATTGATTCCTTGCTTGTGAGTCGCGTTTCATCTAATGGAGCCCGAGCTTCGCAGACTCGCGGAAATTCCAGCCATCCGACAAATTACCACTAATTTCGTTGATTTTCATTCAATTCAATTTTCGGGCCTGCATTTTGTAAAGTTTAAATTAGTACAATTTATTAAACGACTTGTCAGTTTGTCAGACACGATTTAATGTTTTGGCAACAGCTGAGTCTTGACTTTTTGCGTTTATGCAGGGTGTTAGGCGAAATAATCTTTGAAGGGATTTTAGGATTATATTTCATCAATAAAAGTACTTATTCATATCTTACTTGACTTAAAAATACTTTCTAATACCTACTTCAAAGTTTTATAATTTTTATTTATGTCTTATTAAAATCAAGATCCCATCATTGAATTTGATATAAATAGTTAAATGTGGAACTCGCGAACTCTTACAAAGTGGTGCTAAGTAAGGTACATTCACAATGCATTGCGTTGCTTGTGCAAAATTTTTAAAATTCCACTCGTGATCCGTATCCTTTTTTTTGGTGAGTCATCTTTTTTCTATCACGAAGCGTGTCATCACAGGAAGCTCCTGCACTGCACTCACGCTCCATTCAACGTCACACTCGAATGCAAGTGCTGAATGGGATGACACGTGAAAAGTATTAGTTTAAAATAGGTGCTCTCGGTAGGTTGGTGGTTTAATGAATTGTTGACGATTACAATAGAAGACTGGAGTTCGGTAATGGTTTCCTGTGAATTTGTCATTGTGATGTAACAAATTATGTACAATCCACATCATTATCATCTTTCATCACAGATATTCTTATATTTCACCAAATTTTTGCTTTATAAAGTATTATATCGATGATAAATGATAATCCAAACTCTATGTTTGTGTAGCGAGAGCGAGGTGACATGCTCGACCGCCACAAAGGGAAGATCTTCCCGCCAGGCATGGTGTTGCGCCTGGGGAACCGCGGCTCCAACGGTGTATTGTCGGAGGTTGTATATATAGTCAGTTGCAACCAGAACTCTGAGATCGAGATGTAGAATCTGCTGGCGCCATCTCGTATGATTCTTGTGAACTAGGTATTGCTGCGTTCATTTGTTGTTTGTGGTGTTTAGTTCCTCGTAGTGGCGCAGAGGTTGCCACATTTGAATCAACTGCTATAATACTGTGGACATATAGCTGGATATCTTTTCATTTCGTGCTTTCATCAAGCGATCTCGAACCCATTCAGTCCCAACCAAACCACATTACACTGTCATCACGCCATTATGACGCGACGCGATCCTTTCGATGGCTCCAATAAATATGTCAACAACAGACAATCACAAATAAATGAGTCAGTTCTCACCAACTCACGCTCTGTTTGATGCCTTTAATCAATTCAGCTGCCGGAAGCTCACTTATGAATATATGTTTCCCTAGAGTTCCTAAAATTACTGGTTGAACCATTAGTCACTAATAAATAAATAAATAACAAATATTTATTACTTCTTTTACTTCGAAATAATCAAAAATTACGACATTTTTGTTCAAATAAAAGACATTTTCCTATTGTTTGAGTCATATATTCATCAACATGATCAACAGATTTTTTTAGTCTTTACTCTCTCTACTACTAAAACTATATTTAGCCAGAGCAACCAGAGGATTTAGCCTACACTCTCCACGCTGACTAGAGACTTGAAGAGGTCATTATCACTCTTGTATTTCCTAAGTCGCTTTCTATGACATCCACGAGAAGATTTGGAGATTTTTTTATTAGATAGGTACCTGCTATAAATCTTCTTTTTACTCTTAATACTTATCTATATCACATAAACAACTATCTGAATATCAAAACTGAATGAGATCGCAATAGATAAAATTATTTACAGTACGAAAAAACATTCATCATTGCATTTCACCTAATTGATATAGTATAATCTTTTCACCAACGCTCTGCTGCCGTTTGCATCCAATTCACTTTCGAGCATATTACTTTCGTCGGACCATTAACATCTGATCCTGCTCCAATACTCAACGTATCAACACTTTGAAAATAAACTCCACTCTCAAGTGGCAATTCTTGAATGGGTGCACTCCCTTTGTGGCTTATTTTTACTTTGGGTCCAAAAGCAAAAACATGAAAAATCGATTTTCTGTTCGTCATTTATAAATAATTTGATTCTTCAGCCATGTACTATCATTCAGGGTAGTGTCATTATAATTTCATACAATGCACAATTGCGTAATATACTCCTGTTTTTTGTCTTTTCCAATTTCTCTTCATTTCAATCTTGAACTTAGCAATATTATGTAAGACGCAGGTATTAAAATGTTTATAGTGAAAAGTGTTGCTACTTATTCCATTAAAGTATTTTTTCTACTCCTGTACTGTTATCTGTCTTTTAAATGGTTCTGAACACTATATAAGTACATTGATAATATGATTGCAGAAAAAAGTCTATATATACTCTATGCCTCATAATAGCACATGTGTCGTTATTTCACTAAAACGATACTGCTAGCCATAGACCAAGAACATTTTTTTCTATAGATTTACCATACTGCCAACATAAGAAAAAAATGTTTTTTTAACATAGTCACAAAAAGATGTCAATTAAAAAAAAAGTTTACCATAGATACCATATAGATCAGTACTTGTATATTCTAAATCTGATTTACCAAACATGTAAGTCAAACATTTTCATATTTTCTTTGTTTGGTTTTGTATTTTATTTAGTAAATATAGTCGTAGAAAAAGTATTGTATGCAACGTTGTATAAGTATGTCAAAAAATGCTCGATGGCGCCTCCTTACGATGCTCGCTAAAGCTCGCATCGTAACCTGCGCCACTCGCATATTTTGAACCTTCTTATACAACTGTTACATAAAATACTATTAATAACACTGATTAAAGTGGTTTTTATACAAATCTCATAAAAAAATTTATTCAACTTCGCTTTTTATCCCTAAAATAGAGGGTGGAATTGTTACAGGTCGTAAGTTGGTTCCTTTATTTCTTCTGCATTCTAAACATGGCTCCAATGGGACTTTACCTTGGGGAGGGTTGACTCAATCAATTTCCGTGGTTTTAGGTCTGATTGAGAGCTCATCGCGAGGTATGTTAATTAAGGAATGCTGCGCGTGGGCCGCGGGTTCAAACCCGATGGGCGCGGTAATCCGTGATCTATTAAGGCCATACCCAAATTTTCCGGGGTCCAGTGGCGCCGCCATTTGAAATAAATCATTTAAAAGGAAACGGAGATATCATTCAAAATTGTGTCTTGGTCAAGCCCTAGATAACCCTTGAAACTTTTTTATAAACTACTGTTTATAATTTAAAGTGCGAACGTGAAGCTTTTCTACGCACATTAGCTAAGAGTGGCCGTTTTTCGCAAATGTGCGTAGAAAAGCTTCACGTTCTCACTTAAAACTACAAAAAGTAGTTTAAAAAATACTTTGAATGGGTATCTAGAACTTGACCAAGACACAATTTTAAATGATATCTCCGTTTCCTTTTAAATGATTTATTTTAAATGGCGGCGCCACTGGACCCCGGAAAATTTGGGTATGGCCTTAATTTGTGGCCAGAATTTTTATAGATGGGCCAATTGGAAAATCATAGAGTTACGAGATTTTTCTTTACAATTTCTTTTTATGTAACGGATAATATTAAATTGAACAAACTATATATGAAAATTAGAAGGAGGTTGGCCAACATTGGAACACATGACGGTTTTATCAAAAACTATACACTCAAATCATTTTAAGGATATGTTTACAAATAAATTACTAGATTAAAGTATTACAATGATGTCACCTTCTAATTTATTAATACAGAGCATTGATAGACGGATAGACAGACAGACGGACAGACGGACAGATGGACAATGGAGACTTAGTAACCTAAGCTTACTTGTATTTCAATTTATCAAATTAATTTCTCCTCTGAATGAGACTCAGCCATTGATATTTATTTATAATCTGTGGTCTATGGTTCGGGCTTATCTATAAACATGGATGTTTGTGGCCATATCTCTGTAATGTTATTGTCGGCTAATGTATTTTATAGCTCCGTTTTATCTCATACAATCGGTAGCAGGTTTAAGACAGATTCCGAGTTTGAGTTGTTGGTATGTAAGACATTTGATATCGCTGGAATGCTGATCAATATCGTGATAACGGTGACGATAAAACTAAGTAGTATAGGGCTTTTAGTGACAATAAAGAAGATATTCAATAGGTAATGCTGTGTATATTGTTAGTAATACATACATAATATCACGCCTGTTTCCCGCAGGGGTAGGCAGAGACTATGGACCTCCACTTGCTACGATCCTGACAAACCCCTTTTGCTTCATCTAAACTCATCAATCTCTTCATACATGCCCTTCGGTTACGGGTACTTTTTACCTCTCCTTTTGTTAGTAATTGTTTTACAAAACAGAAAATAATTTTTTTTTGATTAAATCTAACGTGAGATCTTTTTTGAACAGAGCAAGAAAATTGGTTGCTACATAAAGCAGTTATTATCAGCATTTGAAATATTACTTTTTTGGTAATCTTCCATCTTAAAAATCATCATTTCAGCCGTATATGTCCACTGCTGGACATAGGCCTCTCCCAAAGATTTCCAAAATGACCGATAGAGACCGGCTTGCATGCATCATGCTTAAAATGCAGCATCAAAATTATATTGTATACTACCTTGTGCCCGTTTTGACTTGGCAAATTTTTATACCCAAAGTGTCGCGAGTTAAAACATAAAAATATTTTCAGATTGGCAATTTCCAAGTCTCTATGATAAGCTGTCGAGACAGCGTCTGCTTGCGCAGCGTTTAAGTCGGCAGGTAAGCCGCTGCTTTCTCTCCAGTCATTTTGCGAGCGACCGGCGAAGTAATTTGACGAGAATAAATTGAATGAATCTATTTGAATACGGAGATTTAGCGGCAAATGCTATGGAATTACTTGCTTTATTTATAGAAATGTTTGAAAATACTTGTGACCAAAAATAATTTTGTTCTTGCCTCGGTCTTGCGGCTTTGTAGATGGAACTCGGAGCCACAGGCCTGATTAAACGTGATGGTGGATGAGAAAGTGGAAAAGAAATCAAAATAGTGATGTTACTAGCCGCATCACATGTTAACATTATTCGTATTTTCGCTCTTTCAATCGATTGGCTTTTACAACCTACGCGGGAAGAGAAACGACTGATTTATTTTAGGTTATTTTTTCTTAGTTCTGCATGAGAGAAATTTTCATAATTTTTATTGATCTCGTATTTTCGCCTAAGAAGATTCAAAAAGTTCTGATCAAAGAAAATCGAATTATTGTCAAACAAACATTCACACATAATATTATCTACATATTTACATCTATATGTCAACTGCCTACCCCTGCGGGAAACAGGCGTGATATTATGTATGTATGTATATGTTAAACTCAATATTTAAATCTGTTTACTTTTTAATCTATTTACTTTATGACTAACATTGTACTGCTGTTCATATCATTGCATATATCAATTTAACATAGTACTGCTATGTCTGCTATATCAATTGCGTATTTGGGATTTTCAAAAACTGAAACTGCATCCGTTGTAGCACGTAGTCCAAAAAAATACACGCTACGTGTCAGCCGGTTCGTTCAATCAAACAATATTCGCAGATAACGATCTCCGGTCGCCGCGACGATCTGGAACAAAAGGTCCAAATAAAGTGTCCGCCGGTCACTGGCGCACTCACCCTGCGAAGGCCCTTCCTTCACTAGTCACCTCCACGTTTTATAGATAAAATAAAAAATAATAATAAAAGTAAGCATATAGGGACTAATTACACTGATTGAGCTAGCCCAAAGTAAGTTCTAGACTTGTTTTATGGGATACTAACTCAACAATACTATATTTTATAAAAAATACATATATAGATAAACATAGACAGATAGATAAATTGTTTATTTGTCATTACTGACACACACAAAAATTAAACTATATATATATTTATTTATTTATTTATTAGTTACACTAACAAAGACTGAAAAATAAATACACAATAATAACTTATAATGACTTCAATAATATTGACTATGAATGCATTGATAATAACTACAATGCATCCATATTTAATAGTTTCTTCTTATTCGCCCTGAATTGTGAACTTGTAATCCCATACTTTTGTACTCTAATTACTGCTAAAATAAATTTATTTTCTGATGTAAAAATATATATCTTTTCATTATAATTTATTTTAAAATTGATAATATTACCTTCTTCTTACATAGCACAAGCTTAAGTTTGCTATGGGACTAGTTCAATCAGTGTAATTTGTCCCTTATTTATTCATGATTTTCTCCTCTTTTCTCTATCTCTCCTATTCTTTTCATAGACATTATTATCGTAAAGCTCAATATTGCCTGACAGGCAGCTACCTACGTCTACGTGCTACTCTTGGAGTAACCTTCGACTTTGTCTAGTCGCTTTTAAAAAAATAACATTAAATTGTGCGACGAGCTTTAGGCGAGCTTTTATTTTTATTGCGCTCGGGGCCGAGGTCGCTTTTAAGCAAACCTGCTAATTGAATCATTGCATGAGCTTTTGAGCTTTGTACAGATTTGAGCTTTGATACCGATGCTAATGTAAGAGACGTTTTGATTTGAACCTTTTTGAAATTCGTAGAAAATATAATTTAGTTATGTTTTGAAAGAATTTAGCTTTGTTTTAAAATGCTTTTGTTAATTAATTTTAAACAGAATTTCGAATGTTTTTATATTTTTTTCTAATAAATCTTTAAATTAAAATACTTAATGAACCGACATGTTAGTAAGTCCTATTAAATAAATGGTAAAGTGTAATAAACAAGATATAACTACTTACAAAAAACGAATACCTGACAACGGGAGCCATTTACGGTTGACAATGTATATATTTTTGAAATGTGCTAATCAAGAACTTTTATTATTTCCCCACTAGAAATCGAAACAAAAAAATAATTTTAGACTCATACTTTTTGTATATACATTTTTTGGATACAAATTTCAGCCTATGTCACCTGTACAATAATGAAAAATGGATTGAAATATCATTTGTGAAAATTGGACAAGTCTACAAACCTACACATACATACATAGACTGCTAAAATCATTACCTTTCCTCTTGGCTTTGCCGTAGTTAGAAATACATAATAATTAATAACATACACATTTTTGTGTAGGATATGTCATGGTGCTATTACTGTTAATAAGAAATGTGCCATATTTTCACTGTTGAATAAATAAAAAGTTGCCAGTTATCAGTTATCTAAAGATAGCCGATAAATAGAGGTTTTCTAGGAGTTTTACCGTTCCATGTCGCGCCAATATGGGATAGAAAATACGCAATGCATTATTCTGCGCAGATATGCACAATTTTATTTTAATTTTTCGTGTGACATCACACTATAAACAGCTTCAAGTTGCACATACAAAGTTTCAATTTTTCCTCATTTCCTATGTTTGTTTGTTGTCCTCTGCCTAAATAATCCCACGAACTCAGTTCACCGACCGATTCAGTACCTACCAAATGAATCTGACCCACAAATTGGCAATCACTCCGCCCAACCTGGGTATTCATATCCACGGTTGATACAATGCGGGGCTTGGTTTTGTGTCCGACTGTGGATACATCGACCTCAGGAGACTAATAAGTCTTCATGTGTCTGAATCTACATACTATTTAATTTATTCACTTAGATTATATAATTCCCATCAAATTCAATTCCTCCATTCCTCAAATTCATTCCATTCAATTCCTCATCAAGTGTTTAAGATTAAAAATTTATTGACGTGAAATAGTGCCTTCAAAAGTCTAATTACTTTACAAACATTTGATTTGATCTATGTCATTCTTTTGCCGTGTGGTTTTCGGCAGAGTAGAATAAGGCCACTCCAAGTCCTCCCTTGGATGTCATGGATGGATAGAAAGCGAATTAGCTAAACAAAGCTTATAAACATCAATGATACCTCTTAAGCCTGGCCTGCGAGGAGGGTGTAGGCCAAGTTCTCTGGTTGCTCTGACTAAGTATATCTCTGGTATTACAGGGATGAGCGTGCTCCTGCAGCAAATACAAAAAGACCTGATGATGACGATGATTTGATTATTATAAGCACGTTTGATCAAAGTTACTTATGTTATCTATTTCTTCAAATTGTCTATAACAACAAAAAACTAGCACTGTATAAATGGGCCTTTAGATACATGGTTTGTACTTACCTACTAATACTTTTAGTTCTATAATTTGATTATAACTGAATATAGCTCTGCAGCTTAAATATGAAGTTATAACTAAAAATAACCACTCCTTACCCCCATTAACAACGGCAATCTTTACAGTGGAGGGTGTGAGCAACCCCTTTGCCCTTTGTTTACGTTTCATTACTGCAGTGTCAATGGAGACTGCAAACTGCGAGGGCTTCATTTGTTTGTTTGTTTTGTGCTTTCTTTGTAACAGAGCTTGATACGGATGTAATGAACTAATAACACTATTATGGCGCGATTTGTTGTTTGTGAATGAAAAATGGGGATGGTCTACGTAGCGTGAGAAAAAGTTTATGAACTTAATCCGTTTATAATAAAAGTCAAAGTAACGTTGGAACTTGGATTAAACTATTATTAATCCAAATGAAGTTGATAGTTGACATGTTGTTGAAAGGTTTAAACTATTATTCACCCAAATAAAGTTAATAGTGGCATATTGTTGAAAAGATAAAGTAAAATATTGTAGTAGGATATCTTATTTTGGGCGGATAATGGTTGAAATCAAGTACTTAGTCCGCGATTCACTGTAAAAAGAGGAGAGTTGTGTTTCAATACACTTTCATCTATTCTTATATTTTTTCCACGCGCCTGTATTTTTTGCACTACGATCTTTAGCGCCGTTTTTTAAAAACACACTTTACAATCGAAATTTTGAAATTTGTTACTTCAAAGCATAGCGGCTTTTACGTTCTGAAAATCCTTCATGATTAGATCAGCTTGTTCTACATTCATGACTAAAAGAAATTTGTCATTTAACTCCCAGATTATTTATAATCACCTCTCATACCCTGACTCCTGACATGCCTACTCTCCGCGCGTAAAGTTACTCGTGCCACGCGTTTCGTGGCCATACATAAGTCATTTGCGCATAACACAATACTTGCACTCTGTACACCTAATTTTATTCTCTCCCGCTTTTCATGGCCGTACATGATTCAACTGCGCACAATACTTGCATTCCATATCATTTTATTGCACGCACGCATCTTAATGGATGTCTTTAAATGGTTACTTTGTTCGATATCCATTAATTTTGTCAATAAACAAGTTGTGATGATAAATATTTTGCAACTCAATGCCTTGCAATTTGATCTTTACAAGTCCATTTATATCATGGTTTTTTATATTTTAAACGAGATGTTAAAATGGTTTTAAAACGAAATTTACAAATTATCATGAATTTCAAATTTGACATTATTCTTGATTAATAATTATGAGCTCTACACGAAACCTCTACACGAGGCGGCGCATTTTCAGGCAAAAAACAATCTGTTAATCTACCGGCAGTCAAAAAATTACCCATTTCATACGTAGAACATGTAACTTTCAAGCTGCTCATCCTAGTCTGGGACTCCCATTCTGGTCTGGGAGAAATAAAAAAACTTAGAATGTACCAGCTGCTTCTCTTCCCGCGCAGATCATAAAAGCCGATCGAGGGAATGGGCAAAAATGCGAATCATGTTAACAGGCGATGCGGGTAGCAACCCATCACTGTATTGATTGCTTTTCCATCTTCTCGCCCACCATGACGCTAAAAGTGGCTTTTGGGTCTTGCGGCCCTGGGCTCTACATAGAACCGCAAGACCCAAAATGCTCTGTCTGCCCCATTAGGGATAAAGACGTGATAGTATGTATGAACATGTAACTGTTACTTCCGCAAAAATACCTTAAACCATTTTTTTTTGTTGTATCATTTGATATTAAAATTATCAGCATAATCTAAAACATTCAAGTCGCATTTACCGAAATAAGTAAAAACTAAAAGACATGAATTACGAGTACGTTGCGTACTGTTAATTTATATTTGAAGTTTGTGAGCAAATACCCACTTAATTAAACGAAAAACGTAGTAAATGTGCTTTAAACACGCCACGTCTTCAAGCCTGAAGTTCCAAAGTTTCGTTTGTTTTCCATAATAGGCCCGGGAATTTTTTAATTGGACTTTCAGCTGATGGCACAGACGTCTTGAATTTATTGTGTAGGATGGCATATTTACTGAAAGTCTTGTAAAAGTCTGAAGAGTATTTAGGAGCTAAAAGGTACTATAATTGTTGGAAAACTGTTTTGTAACGACCTTTGCTACCTTTGCCTTGATAAATGACATATTAGTCTAAATTTAGACATAGTTTGTAATATTTTATTATTAAAAAACAATAATTGTAACCCTTCGTATATTTTGTTGAAATACCTAATTCTCATCTTAAATAAATAAATTATTTTTTATGCAATTGACAGTAATACAGTGTTTTTTTTATTATAAATACTTAAGTAGGTACATCAGTTACTTATCAAGTCAATGCTAGCAAACTATCCATCCAAGTTTAATATGTTTCTTTATACAAAGAAATTTTTTTTTTCAAAAAATAATAATCAATAAGTACCTACGAGTATGTAAGTAATTATGCATCTGATCCACTTAAAAGCATGACTAAATAAAATAAATACAATTTATAAGATACGTACGTACGTATTATCTGTAATAGCATCATAATGTATTCAAATAAAATCAAATTTGAATATAAACGCGAGAAATCTATCAATACACCTGGCAATCATATCTGATCATATCGCGCGACCGGTCACGCGACCAATATTGTTGTTCAACCCTACGTAGGTAGGGTTACTATTTGGATAAATACTCTAACGTTACGATGCAATTACAACGCACCATGTAACACGCAACGAGTACCAATGTGTACCAACCAACGCAGTTTGTGTGGTGTTTGCTATTTTAGCTAAAAATGTACACAAATGCACAGCTTTCCGTCGGTTCTTAAAACTCCCTCTCTCTCCTACTTCCTGGCTGCGAATATCTCTTACACTCCTCTGTCCCTGTCTATGAGTCCAACTGGTTCCTCGAGCGATAAGATTGGTATAATGAGGTGTGGCATCGCCAAGCCCGAAGAACTGGGGACGGTACGCATACCGGCTTTGGACTGCAAGCGTGATGATGCACTTTCCAAGGTAGACCTTTTTCATACGCTCTTGCAGCATAATGGTTGGCTAGGCGTAGGCGGACTCAGAACAGAACAGACAATATACTTTTTACCTTTTGAAAATATGTTAAAAATTATTAAACGAATATGTTTTATTACGTTACATAACTCGCTGCTGTATTCACAAAAAAAATCCTGCCGATTAAAAAAACACTCCGTCAATTGCATAAAAATGTCTGCATTCATTAAATTAATAGCTTACTATTTTGTATAATTGATTTAGAAGCGCAATTGTTTTTTTAAATACCTGGTAAATGTTTACCGTGGCAAGTCTCGGGTCATTGCACAAAGCCGCCGCAGCTGCATCTGCATTTGCATCATAAAAAGCGTGTTTGCCCAAACACGGGCTAAATGCATAGCTGTCAGACTCGTTTCAATTCAGTGGAACGGAACGCGAAATAAACGCTTATTGTACTTTACGAGACTGTAAAGTATTTGTTTGACGTGTTTACCGGTTAGGCGGTTTGGGCACTAGCCGACTTGCTTGCGATTCTTTGTGTATTGTTGTTAAGAATGATAGAGTTATATCATTGAATTGATTTTAAAAATAAGCATCTATTTCATTTACGGTTAAAGGAAGACTTACTACACCAGCTAAATAAAATTTTAATTGTATCTGGTTGTATCGTGCCAATGTGTTAAACCCTTAAAATTCCAGTTTATTTTCCATAAAAATAACTTATATACAATCACACACGGTGAAGTATAAAATTTAGATAAGATATGCAATGAATGAGATTGGCTTATGATAGGACATATATACAACCACAAAAAAGAATCGAAATCGGCCCATCCGTTAGAGAGCTTTATTGGCAACATACACATTGGCGTCAAACTTCTAAACTCCTCTTTTTGCATCGGGGGCTAAAATAAATAAAATAAACAAGAAACCTTACCCGTCAGTTTAATAAAGGCTCATAATTATAATCAACTTGAGCTTAAAGCATGACATAACATTTGCCAACACGAAGCGATGCGACTGAAAATTGCAAGCGTATCACGTATTTGATGTGCCTTAGCACTTACAGTGACAACGACTTTCTAAGAACCTGATTGCTGCTTAGAATCGGAGTTGTTTAGTTCGAAAGCTCTGTTGGTATTCCCCGAAGGGCTCTTGGTTTCTCATAAATACTGCAATAGGAAGACCGTAAATCAACATAACGAACTCAAATTAATAACCATTGACCAACCAAATTAAATTACTGCAATATTCTGAACAAATAAATCAGAGCTTGTTTTAGAAATCTTTAATGGCAGAGTGACTGTAGTTTACTTTATCTTGCAAATCTTAATTGGAGCGGATACGTAACTAATCTTAACACGGATTTATGGTTTATTTACTCGTACAAGTCATACATAGGACATAACTTAATCTAGTTAATCTAGCTTACGGATATTTTAAATTCTTCTAAAAAGAACATTTTTAACCCCCAATACAAAAATAGGAGTATCTGTATAGGCTTTATAAGTTTGAGGGAATATTGTTTGTGTCATTGTAGCTCCTATACATTGGCATTGTTATATAAGTAATACTAGCTGCACCCGCGAGCTTCGCTCCCCGTAGGAATTTCGAGATAAAGAGTACCCTATGTCCTTCCACGAGTCTCAAACTATATCCATACCAAATTTCATCCAAATCGGTTCAGTATTTTAAGCGTGAAAAAGGTAACAAATAAACAAATTTACAAACTCACTTATGAGAATTTATAATATTAGTAGGAGGTAGGATAGGATTGTTTTTGTGCTAATTAATATTTACAAAATAGTTGAAAATAGTATACCAAGCTTTTTGACGTGTAAAAAAGTGCCTACAACCTGCAAAGGCCTAACTATACTTTATAAACATTTGATTGTTACTGATTACAATTAGATAAAATGTGTTCATTTACTGGCAGATGTTTTTATTTTATTACTGATATAAGTATCTTTGTTTAATTTATACATAACTAAAATAATACTCCTTTGTTTCAATATTTTTTGTTTATCGAAATCTCATTTATCAGATTGCATTTTTCTCTTCCATTTTTGGCCCTCTTCTATTTCTGCACCCTGTTAGGTAGAATCAAGTAGTGTAGTTCTCAGTGATATCAGTACGGTATTCATTCAAAGGATATATATACATGCATTACCTTGTACACAGGTACATAGGGATATTCAGTTAATAGCTGTCACTAATAATAGTTTCGCCCACGGCCCGTCTGTCCGTCTTCTGCATACCGCATAAACTTATCATTTGACGGTTTTGACAGCCGCCTAACATTTATATAATCAACGTTTCAAAGCGGTATATTTCGACATGCTATAACGGTCTTAAGATACTTGTAATTATGCCATCCTATGTAACTACTTCAGCTTTTCAAAGTAAATAATGTATATTTTCTTCTATTACGTTGGCATAATACGCTATTTTCCAACAAGTCAAATCAGATACTTTTTTCTAAACGTCAAAACAAACAGTCTCTATGGGATTTTGTATGAAGTACAAGCAGATGACGTCATAGTTTTTTGGAGTCAAATAGCGCTCTTATTATCAGTTTTTCTTCAATAAAAATTTAAAATCACCTTAAAATGGATATGTTCGAAGACAAGTGACATTGTGCAACGTTTTATTTTGTTATTAGTACAAAATAATTTATTTTTGGTTTAGGAAAATACCCAATTATGTTGGATAAAGTAAATAAAAGATACGTCTTGTTCTCATATGATTATGTTGTTATAATTTAAAATCTTATTTTCTATCCTCATGAAAGGTAAACCTTTTCCCCTTATTTTCTTATAAGTATGTTTATTAATTTGACCACCCGTACCTACTCCCTAATTTCTATCACTTCTTTCTATATGAGCGAGGTTGCTTAAAGAAATTGCTTAGCAATAACGCCGCATTTTGCGAGATTATTTCCTGTATTGTCTTTGTGCAATAAAGAGTTTTAGAGTGCAATAAGAGTATTGTACAATTGCATAAACCAGGTTAAAAAGTGAACACACACATAAGACTCCTAGGACAAAGAGCTCGCGATTTTAGATTTAAATCCATTGCAAGCTCTGTTTCGATATTTTTACGCTGTTTTACTATCCTAAAATCTATATGAAGAAGAAAGAAATATCCAAATCCCACTCTCGCAGATTCTCACATCGTTATCATTTCAGCCGCAACGTCCACTGCTGGACATAGGCGGACTAGCTAGATGTACAGTTTTCCAGCAACGTAATCAAGTTGTTTGACCAATTTTCATGACGGCGGAGGATTTACACACATTTTGTTTGACCAATTTTTATGACGGTGGAGGGTTTTAAATTGTAAATCACTAGTGATGGCAACAATTTGAAGCGTCCCCGTGGGAGCCCTTGCAGCTATTTATTTATCTGCATAAATTAACAGAGGGCGACCCCCGCTCATAACGAGGCGAGAGGAATCGAGATTAATGTCCGTTTGTCTGTTACTGTACAACTCGGTACTAACTCGTCTTTAACTGTTTTATAAACGACGACACTCTCTGTTGGATTTGTTTTTTATTCGTTTGAATAAGTATTTATATACATTTAAATATCGTGGGAGCAAACGCTATTAGTGTTAGGTTAAATATTTTCTTTTTTATAAACTGTTTCGTCATTTGTTCTATCTAGAAATAACTTCTTATTTAGAGCTGCGCTCTTGTCGTGCTGTAACGTACTTTCCATGCCTCTCTTCGTTCTGCCAAGTTCTTAATCTCTCTATTTGTTTTCACTACAGATCTGCATGTTTTCACGTTTCATTTTTCATTTGATCGAGAAAATATCTTTTGATTTTCCTAATATAAAATAACGTATGATACGTTTATTTTGCATATAAATACTCATGTTGATTTTTTAGAATAATAAATTAACTCATCTTACAAACACTTTTTTAAATTTAAGTACATAAAAACTGTAAAAAGTGTAAATATTTTAAAAAATTACAGTACACATATTGCCAAAATATAAATAAAACATATTTTTTTAAAGACCAAACGGCTCAAGCAACTGCACTCACAAGAAGTTATTTAAAATATAAGACCAAAAAAGAGAACATGAAACAACTCCAAAGAACATTATAGGAAACGTAAGTTTGAGCCAGTGTAAAGGATGTAACGCTAGATCTGTATTCAATATAGATAATTAGTTTGATAAACTACTTACAGTTTAATGGTTTAAAAATTACCAAAAACTTGCGTGACAAAAATCCGCGGCAAGACATCCCGTGTCAAAATTATCCGCCACACGGTATTACGCTCTGCGTAGCAGTACAGATGCCTATATAACTACAAACAGAAATCAACACTTAACTACACAACCGATTTTGATGAAGTTTCTATGGGGCAACCTGTCAAGAATGCCCTCTCAAAGACAAAAATTTTTTTTCGAATTTGGTCCAGGCGTTTTCGAGTAAACTTACAACATTCCGTCGAATTGATAACCTCCTCATTTTTTAAGTTGGTAAAAAAAAATCTTCCTTATGACTTTATTTTAATTATTTATTTAATAAAAATAAAGAGTCTCACGGTCATCCGCGACATGCTTCGTCAAAATTATTACCACCTGAAGAAATCAATTTAATTTCAAAATTTTTCGACATATTTAAAAATATAGAATGAATTTATTAAAAACTAAAGTCTTATACTTTACTTTTGTTTTCGATACTTTTGTTCTCTGTATAGTGTATGGAATCACCGTCTTACAACAACTTTACTTTTTACACAAAATTGCACTGACGACATAATGTCCATATCTCAAATTCTAATATCGTTGATGTAACATTTTCGTGCCATAAAGCGCAATTTAGTCGCGTGTCGACGCGATTTGGTCGCGCGTCAAATGGCCCGTGAGTGTCGTTTCGTTGTATCATCATCAAGCGAGGAGAATTTGGTAAAAAACGCCATCCACGAGGTTAATGTATGATATTATGTGTAATCAATTGAATACAGATCTAGCGTTACGCCCTTTATACTGGCTCAAACTTACGTTTCCTATAAAGTTCTTTGGAGTTGTTTCATGTTCTCTTTTTGGTCTTATATTTTAAATAACTTCCTGTGAGTGCAGTTACTTGAGCCGTTTGGTCACATCTAATAGAAGTAAGTGATTGACGGGATATTCTTGGCCAGAAAATGAGCCCAAAAACCATACCTTTGTATTGTGTTCATAAAGTTTTGGTGCTATAATAACAGATTCTTCATCAGTAAAAGTGAAAGAAGTAAATAATCAGATCTCAGAAATTAGCCTTGATCGTTCTCTGGCAATTTGAATCCTAACAATGAAAATATATTGGAAAATGGGACGGATACAATTGACAGTGCTAGAGAAACGCTCAAAAGAGGTTCCTTACATAGCTACAACTAAAGATAGCTAACTTTGGCTTTCTTTATGGCCCGGTAGGACTTGAAGAATTTGCTTGGCTGAAGATGTTCCTGAAATACCTTGACTGTACAGTGCTGTATTAAATATCCCACATAACTCAAGCCGCCATCGCCGACAATGGCCGCCCACGTCCCATTGTTGGGCAACCGAGCCCACTCCCAACAACCAACAAACGACTCGCTTCTTACTGTTGAATTGTCCAGTATCCACTATATGGCTCGCCTTGTACGGAGGAGATCATAACGAAAGACCAAGCTGTATCATCATCAGGTCTTTTTGTCTCCACTGCAGGAGCACGATTCTCTCTGTATTATCAAAGCCATACTTGGCCAGAGCAGCCAGAGGACTTGGCCTACACTCTCTTCGCTGGCTAGATGGGTTGGTGGAGAGGTTACATTATGTTTATAAGCTTTTTTAGCTTGCATTTTCTAAGTCACCTTCTACGATATCCAAGGGAGGAATTGAAGTGGTTTCATTCTACCAAGCTGTATACCACAAAATATGGGTGACTGGCATCTTGTATTCAGGGTGCTGACTAAACAACTGTAAAACAATATCCGTAATATTCAATATATTTATACAGTTTGCCCAAGGAAACGGGTAAACTAAAAACTTGATTGGTATATTTTTACACGAGATCAAAACTTTTGATAAAAATTTATTCGTGTAGTGTTATTGTTTCTAAATTAGTCTCTGCATTAATCTACTGCACGTGTTGCATCGCCATCCAAGGGTTTGGGATATTCTCCATTGTCTGTCTCGTAGTGAATCATTTTTATAGTGACAATGTAAGAGTAAAACAATTCTCAGACAAAATGACTAAATTTTCTACGAAAGTTCCATTGTTTGGAAGTGAACATCGTAGTATTTAAAACTGTTTTGGTAAAATTTTATTTTAAATTTCTACTTTTTCACTCAATTGACTTTGAAGCTCATTTTTGTGTAAGAAATTTAGAAAGATTTAAAATCAGAGAAAGCGTTATCATTAATTTTACTTATCATTTATTATAAAAAAAAATATAAATGCTTTCACAATTTTTTGAACTGTACTAGAAACTTTATTATAATGCAAAATTAATTTTAAAACGTTTTAAAAGTAACAGATGTGCATGTATTTAAAAAAGCAATTACAAATCTGTCTATTTACAGGAAAAGGGTCAACGGCCAAACAATCACTCAAACACGCCCCTCAGAAATCATTTCAAAGCTATCAAGACTGAATCAAATTAAGATATCGTTTTCCATTTTAATAGTGTTAAAACCTCGTTAAGGCGCGACAGCAACATTTGCCGCGCGACAGATGGCGCGCGCGTCGCGTCGCCGTCATTTGTTTATTTTTGTTATTTCTGGCCGTTATTAACTTTGCCCGGTTGCGCATTGTCTTGTGTCCATAGATTTATGAATTGGTTACACAGGACGCGGACGTGCCAAAAGGTGAAAAATATATTTTCACAATTAGTTACGTAAGTACTACTTTTTTAAAGAGTGTTATAAGCAAATTATATCTTTTTAATAAAACGCAAGGTTGAAAAAAAAATACTTGTTTTTAAAAACGTGACTCTTATTGTATTTACTGTCTCAAAGTCGTAGGTATTAAATTGTATTATTCCAAAGAGATAAACAATACTGAGAAGTGACTAATCAATAAAATACCAATCTTGAATATTATACAAGTTTAACAAAAAGCAGAAAATCTTATTAAAATAAGCATCTATACAACACTTGTTTTCTGAAATCGTAGTAGGTACTTAACTAACATTATAATGTAGCCGCGAACTGGACTGGTCCGACCTTCTGTATTTTATTTTTAGTAGTGTACGTTTGGTCGCAAGTTAAAATATTACAAATTGGCCCATCCCGCTGAGCTACGAGGGCAGTCCCGGAATTATGTTTCCTATTATCTTCGGATCGCTGTGATCTGTGAACGTTTTGTTATGTTCTATTAACTGGGGGTTTACGCTGAATTACGATTTGTTTTCACTAAATTTGTATCTTGTTCGTATTAGATAAGAACTTTTGGAACAAACACAATAATACTTTTTTGTGTTTATCAGTTTTTGTCTTTCGATTGCTGATAAATTGATTTGATTTGATTTGATTTGATTCGATTATCAATAACTTAGTCATTATAATTATTGCTTTTGCTTAGTCAAACCACAACATTTTCTGGATATTTGGCTTTAGTAATTTTATTTGTTTATATTTGACTTTAGTTGGTTATGTTGGTTACAAAATCAATTGTTTATTTTGAAAGTTAAAGTGCCTTTTTCAAAATTTAATTATTTAAATATCTACACACGCAAAAGTTTAATATTTCACACTAAAAAGGAAGGGTAGGTAGTTTCATACATAAATTATTAGTTTTAATTACAAAATTACTATAAATTTAAATGAAGATTGAAATGAACTCCACATCCACAGGACATTAACATTCACACGTCCAAATTAAATGCATCTATAAAACGCGGCAAATGAGGAAGCGTCTAATTTGTATGCCGCCGCGACACCTAGCATAATAGTCGAGTATACAACAGATAAGGGCACTTCATTCAGTGCGGCTCCTATCGCAGTCGCTGCTCCAGGATCGCGATGATAAATGACGTTGTGTGCCTTTTGGGCCCTGGAATACATCCCACCTACGTGTTCCTGATTGCCTCATATTGCCGTGTGGTTTTCGGCAGAGTAGAATAGAGCCATTCCAAGTCCTCCCGTGGATGTCGATTTTGGAAATACAAGCTAAACAAAGCTTATAAACATTAATGAGACCTCTCCAACACGTCTGGTCAGCGAGGAGAGTGTTAGCCAAAGTCTTCTAGCTGCTCTGGCCAAGTACGGCTCTGGTAGAACAGAGAAGGTCGTGCTCCTGCAGTCGAGACAAAAAGACCTGATGATAATGATGACGTGTTCCAAAACTTCTCCTTCGTATTCGGTGTACTGTGCAATGGATAATATATGCAACCACCAAGAAAAATGACAAATTATGAAGCAGTTTTAAAGCGAAGCTAAGAATTAGGATAAACTTGTTACAAAAAGAATCATGTGTTGGATCTCTTTTGTCTTGGAGGCCAAGATCCACTTTGGGTCGCTGAGCCAGCGGAGTAAGTATGTAAGTTGGATCAAACAGGTAGCGGTAAAAGGAAAGCATAGACGCACAGATAAAATCACGCATTGTTTGAAAATTTTAATAGTGCATGGAGAATAAATTTCCCTTTGTTCGCGACTGCGAAGGTATATTTTGTAGATAACTGCGAAACAGGAAGCTAGTTAGATATCTTCTGATATCTCAATTAGCATGACGTACCTTAACTATAACAAAATATCCACATGAGAACAAGATGTATCTTTAATTCAAAATGCGACATTTTATTGGACAAATAAATTAACCAAACGAACAACCAAACTAATTAAAACTAAACTAAAAACTTAAATCCTACTAATATTATAAATGCGAAAGTAATATTTTGCATTATATATTTGTTTGTTACATCTTCACGCTTAAATTAATGAACCGATTTGGATGAAAGGTATTGATATAGTTTGAGACTCGGGAAAGGATATAGATTACTCTTTTTCCCGAAATTTCCACGAGAAACAAAGTCCGCGGGTACAGCTAGTTGCTTATAAATTAAAAAGCCCTGGCAAATCACTGCCCTTCGGTAACGTGCCCTGAAGGCTGGCAGCATTGCCACGTTGTATGGCAACGCTTATCTTTTAAGGGTCCTCCCCGCGCTAACGACCTTGAAAACACAAAAAAATTAATTTCTCTTTCTGTAAGTGAGATTATTAGAAACCCTCCTACAACTTTTTAGCTAGTATCCTGAAGTTTCATTAGAACCTCGAAAATCATTGAAATAAAATACCCTGAATTTTCCTTTGCAAAAAATACTAAAAACGGCCATTTTTGACTTTTTTTGTAAAGGTTTCTAAACCGGATAGTATTTCAATGACTTTCGAGGTTCTAATGAAACTTCAGGATACTAGCTAAAAAGTTGTAGGAGGGTTTCTAATAATCTCACTTACAGAAAGAGAAATTAATTTTTTTGTGTTTTCAAGGTCGTTAGCGCAGGGAGGAGCCTTAAGGGCCAGTCCTCTGGTCACGCGTGATTTCAGTCAATTTTCGAGCGACAGTGTTATTTCTTATCTCAAAATGATGAAATATGTATAATCATATCAAGGTTGGGTCAAACTGGTAAAGCTAAAGAGAAACCATAGATTCACGGATAAAATCACGCATTGTTTGAATATCTGAATGGTGGATGGAGAATAAATCTCCCTTTGTTCGGGACTGCGACGGGATATTTTGTAGATAACTGCGAAATAGGAAGCTAGTAAATTGGCGAGGTTTAATTGTGTCGCGGAAGCTCGTAAACACAGGATTTAGTTGATTTAGTCGTGACTTGGATACTTTGGGGTAAAATAGGGAGCGGTATCTTCACTATAGTTAAATTTGCAAATTGAAGATAAAACAGTCGATTTTGTTGTTTATATAATGCACTATTTGAGACTACTTGCAACTTAGACGAGTTGCTATTTAAACGAGTTACGATTTGCGTTTTAGACGAGTTTCCACATAGACTATTTGCATTTGAGACTAACTCCATTATTTCACAGTCCGCAAATTTTACAGCAAGTTCTGTCTATTTATGATACTGTTTCAAATTAAGTCCCTTGGAGGTCTCTTGTTTAATATACTTTGTACTATCAATTACAAATACTACGACTAGTTCAAATATCAGCCTGCAACGATTGATTTGCCTTCGACTGCGGGGATTACAGCGTCACGCTTTCTGCATCTGAACCAGCCGAGGCGGGGTCTAGACTTTCTATCTCATCAACAACCTATCTGCAAGGCGGGTTTCAATCTATCTTACACCTGTGAGAAATTATGCGAAGACATCTAATATGCATGAAGTTAACCGACTGTTGCTTTTATATTAGCTACAGGCAAAATTACGAAAATAATTTTCATTTTATGTTGTGATCTAATCAATTGCTGAATAATGAAGAGGCAGTGAACAGGCTGACGTGAGTGGAATAACATACGAAGAAATTAGAAGGTTGAATTTAGGCGATATATTACATGGCTTTAATTCTTAGATTATACATATAAAATACTTAGTAAGTTATTGAATTTTGTGACGGGAATCAAATAGACGGCAAAGATGAATGCAATAAAATAAATTTAATAACTAATGTTTTTATTGAGTATGAAATGATTATGAATTGAATTGAATTATGAATAATGAAAATGAATTGAGTATGTTAAACATTCGCGAGAAAAGAACTAATATTCACAAACTCCCATTTTTAAAACCAATTTGCTTTTTTAAGACTTTTAATTCCGTTCTAACATGCGACTAGGGTCGCGCCGTCTGTCAGTCTGTCACTATAACACCTACTGTAGCGACGACCGGGACGCCCTAAATAGAACTCGTAAAATTCCAATATCCTACCAGAGATTCCTTTTAACCTTGTAACTGCTATTTTGGGTAGCAAGCTGAGAATCCATTGTTGTTTTATTATTGTAGTTTAGTACCGTCTAATTAAGTTAATAAAATAGAAACAATACGTCTTACAAATTGTTCACAAATAATAATGTTGTGAAATTAAGAAACTGCTGTTCTAATCAAAATATTATATTGCCACAAAATCAATATGAGTATTACATACAGAACGAAATCTATTATAATAGGGGAACTTTAGGAGATTCCTTTCTGTATGTAATATTCACATTGATTTTGTGAGATAACCTCGACAATTATAATTAAAATGGTCATGGCCTCTCAAAGCAGATATTACAAGAACAAAGTATACAATA